>BSBN01000292.1:0-5459007 GCA_027924645.1 Cunninghamia lanceolata | reverse complement strand
ATTATAGGAATTATAAGGTCTATGCATGGTATTACATTATCTACCACCACCATAACCTTTGCCTCTCTGAACTCCCCTTTGTTGATTATAAAACCCATGTCTAAAGTTTACTTGTTTCTCCACCTTATAGGATGATTCTCCCTTTATGGGGTTAAACTTATCTTGTCCCCTAGAAGGATATGATAGCCCTCTCTTCACCTTAGATGATCTCTAAAATTTCTATCTATTTTGCTTCTCTTCTACCTTCAAAGTTAGTTGCTAGGTATCTTCCATGCTATGAATCCTATGCATGCTTAATTAATCTTGATTAGAAAAATTAAGCCATTTACATACCTTGCAACCATCTGTTCCTTTGTTTTATCATGATCCACTTGAATGGATAGCTTGTAAAAATTCATTTATATAGTCATGTAATTATGCTCCTTTTGCCTTGGGTTATAAAATCTTTTGTAGATGGATTATACATAATCACAAGAAGAAATTTTCCTCTCAACTACTTTTCTATCTTACTCTAGGTCTTGATCTTCTCCTAATCTTTATTTTGTCTTCTCTATAATTGATTCCACTATATCATTGCATGACCCTTTATTTTTTGTATGAAAATCTTACTTTCTTCTCATCTATCATACTTTTCCATTCAAAACAAAATCTCCATACTATTTAACCAGTCTTTCAACTCATCTAGTTTACACTATCCCCATATCCTGAAACTTCAAACCTTTATTCCATCATTCCTTCCTCTTCGAATACCCTAATCATCCTTTCTTCATGTGACTATGGCTTTGCTTGCTCTTTCTCCTCCTGTTAAACAAATGATGAATCATCTTCTTGAGATTCTTCTTTCTTCTATCTTTCTTCATTTGTGCCATCTAGACCTCTTTGCCTTTGTCTTTGTCATGTACTACTCTTGGTAAGATCTTCCACTTACCTTTGTTGATGTTACACATTCTTTTATATCTATGCCATAGCCTCCTCATCCTCTTACCATATTTCTTAAACCTTGAATTTATACCTAGAGCTAAACCCACTCTGATACTAGATGATGAACCTATAAGTGCATAAAAAATACAACAATAATATTTTCACAATAAAAGGAATTCAATTTTATTTGCAATCTTCCACTAGCAACCAAATACATAAGAGTCTTTATTTTTTAAATGAAATCACCATTCTCCCACTTTCTAGAGTATTTATTCCCCCCTAAAAAATTAATAAAATCTAAAAACTTGCTAGAGTAAACAAAATTGCTAATTTTGGCAAACTGCTAAAAAACATTAAAATATAATTTTAAGGCCTTAGATGGTTGAATTTGGCCCTAAAAAAACATCAAAATGGACCTAAACCTATGCAAGAAAATTATGGAAACATGGATCACTCCAGGATCTTCATTTTAAAAAAAATAACTCAAATGACTTCATGAATTAAAAATTATGGTCTCCATAAGTTATGTTCCTGCATGTTAAATTATGCTTATTTAAATGCCTAGAACTATGTGTAGTCACATTCAAATCATTCTAATTCCTCTTATTCCATAGAGAGATGATGTAGATCATGTATGGATCAAACATCACAACCCTCATCTTGAGAAATTTTTTTAGGATAGGACTGATAATATGTAGGTTGTGACCATGAGGTCTATGAGAACTTGCTTCAAGATTATTCTAAGCCTTTTTCTTATAAATGAAGAATTTATTACAACTATTAATTCTAGTGTTAGATATGGTGAATCTCTATGAGCAGGAATTTGTTCTTATTTTGATATGTCAAAAGAGAGCCTTCTATATTAGAGAGTTACACCCCACATTGCTTTCTTTGCCCATAGTTACAACAATGCATAATGGCTTGCATATAGAACTAATTATGTCCTTGGCATAGTAGGCTACCAAGATTTGATACCAATTATCTAATTTGAGTCTAGGAAGACAATTAGAGGATAATCCACAACCTATCTAAGTGATGAGAATCACTTAAACAATATTAAGAATTATTGAATTATGTAATGAAACTTTTTAGATAAGATGTAGAAACCATATAAACATTAAAACAACATGAGATTAGTGCAAATCCTACTTCTATTCAATATGAGAACATGGATAAATATATAAGAGGATTCTTTACATAAAAGCCTAAGAATGAGAATTCCTATTATTAGAAATGAGATGAGACATCCTTCTTGATTTTACTACACTCTACACTAAGGAAGATATGAGATGTTCAAAGCATGTTGAATATGTGTGGAGACTAGGTTGGGAGTGCTAGACTACCAAGTCAAATGCACAGGTGGCTTCCTCTATAATGGATCCCTTGTACAAAGTGTGTAGTGTTGATATTTATAGGTGAGGTTGATAGTTGATAGCCATGTTTATGCTAACATGTGTTCAATGCATATGGTCACATGGCAAGTGTGGATATGATCCTGCCAAATGGTAAGCTCATATGGTATAAATTACATGTGGTGTAACATACCACCATGTGTTGGATGTGATGGCACCTACCTAAGAATGTGAAAATTTCCATTTTAGTGCCCCTTTGTTATATTTTAAGTGTTTTTACCCATCATTGATAACTGGTCTGATATTTCCTTAATGGGTTATACCTTGGTCATTATTTGCCATGAAGTTATACCTTGCCTCTCCCATATTCCTCTCATATGCTAGAATTTCAAAAAATCTAAAATGTTCTAAGTATGGGGAGTTTTAAGTCATTTTATGGTTTTTCTTGCAGAATTGTGGACTTTTCGAGGACTACTAGACATTTCCTTTTCACCTCCCATTTGTTTCTAACCTCCAATCCAACATGAAATCCCCATAGGTTTATCAGTCCCTTCAATCCCTTTTATTTCCCTTCATCTTCCCATTTTTGAAATCCTGATTGACTTCTATACATTCCCCCTTCATCTCCCATCTAGTCTCCACCTCGTTTTCCACAAAAACCTTATCAGGCCCCTTTGTCCTATTCTATTCCTCCCCTTTTTTCACATTTTGCAGAATCCCAATAGACTACAAGACTTCCAAATTCATGTCTTGATATCTAGTCCTCTTATCCCTTTTTGCATTTTTGCAAATCTTGTCCCTCTGTTTCCCTTCACTTGTCCTCTATTTTGTGGACTTCTGGTGTTTCCTCTAGACTTAATCTATTTTCTTATGACCTCTTGACCTCTAGTCTTTCTCCGTATTTTTCATTTCCCCTTCGAACATAATTTGTGGAATTTCCCTCTTGAACTAAATATTTCCACCTCCAGTTCCCCCTTCCTTTCCTACATTCCTCTTGATCCCTTTTGTCAGTATCATCAAACTTCCCAACTCCTTCCATTCAACATGTTCACTTCCTACCTCTAGTAGTGCATGCTTTTCCCACACCTTCATATCTTCCATTTCTCCTCCTATGTGTGGATTTTCCATGGACTTTAGGATGTCTTCCTTCCACCTCATATCCTATCCTAACATCCAGTTTTTGCAACCAAATCTTGCTTTCCCCCTTATCAATCAAATCACTCATTTTCTTCCTTTACAAAAACTTGATGGACTTCTAGATTTCTTTCACATATTTTACACCTCCACTTCCTACTTCTGGTTTCCAACCTTCAGTTTTACAAGGCTGCTAAATTCCCTTGGTAAACTTTGTTCCCAGATCTAGTCCCTTGTCAAATTCTTGCAATTCTCTAGAAAACTTCACCTGCCCAAACAACTCCCCTACATGATCTAGGATCATCGTTAATGGTCTCCAATGGACATAATAAGATTT
Organism: Cunninghamia lanceolata; assembly: GCA_027924645.1. Taxonomy (NCBI): domain Eukaryota; kingdom Viridiplantae; phylum Streptophyta; class Pinopsida; order Cupressales; family Cupressaceae; genus Cunninghamia; species Cunninghamia lanceolata. Next base: position 5,455,263 of record BSBN01000292.1, on the reverse strand, counting down.
AGGATGACTTCCATACACCTCCAGTTATCTGTGGACCCAACATGGACATGATTTTTCTACAAAGCCATGGGCCAATGGTCTAATTTGGTATGTTTTTAGGTGCAATCCATGTGAAAGTGATGCAAGTAAACATGGGCAACTAGAAAATTATGTTGACCACTTTAGGATTCCCATCTAAGAAACAAGAATGGATTGTAATGCTATATATAGATGTAAAAAACATGTAATTGTTAGAATGCACAGGACAACTGAGAGGGGGGTGAATCAATTGTATGTTAAAACTTTAAACCCTCAAAGCAATTTCAATCAAAAACCTCTTAATATGCATTAGCAAAATGTTAACATATGATGCAACAATGCAAACACATACAAACACATAAGAACACTAGATTTATGTGGAAAACCCAATAAGGGAAAACCATGGTGAGGATTAGCTCACATATATATGAATAACAACACTGAAAATCAATAGGCTCACTACCAAGGGCTCACTGCCCAAAAGAGAGAAGAAATAAGAAGACTGTTATAGAGAGATTCAATATCTCAAAGAAATAGGAGAGATCCACCACTACCACTCCTTTCCATCTGCAACCTTTGGCTCATTGCCTCAAGCAACTTCTGGCACACTAAAAATGTAGACACCTTCTACTAACTGCATTCTAGAGTCATAAGCATTTAAGTTCGCACACTTCACTGCTCTTGAGTCACATTCACATATTCTTCTCTACCTTACTCCACTCATCTTCATCTGCATTTATATCATCTACAATCAAGACCTATCTCAATTAGGTCAGTCCTAATGAAGCGTGTGCATTACACACATGGAACATCACTTAGGTTGGCACTAAATACTTCTACGATGGAAAGAAGTGAAAGTGGACCATGTCAAGGGGTAACCAAGACTCAAATCTATATCACCAAGATGCTCATCACATCCACAATCCATGAGGTACCTTTGCAAATGGCACTAGTAAGCCAGGTCAGCCAAACCTGAGCTAATGACCATATTCACACTTCTCCAAGTCCAAGAACATCATGCGGACCAAAGAGAGACAATCCAAAGCATTCACACACCTTCCCAAAATACTCATCATCATCATAAACTTCTACAACACTGCCGCAACCATATGAATCAAATAATGTCTTTATTATGCACATCAGGGCACACAGTTACTGATCACCAACACAAGAACTAAACTTGTAGAGCATCCCATCACTGGAAATTTCAAAGGAAGGTGGATACAGATAATATAAGCATTCTCCCAGATCCACAAGATAGGAAAGCTCAATGCGAAGAAATGCAAAGTATTCTCATTTCTCCCAGACACCCTCCTTCATAGTCAAATATTTTGTCAAACACATCTTCTACTTCTGCATGATCCAGAACCTAAAACTCTAGATATAATACCTCTGAACACCTCTAATCAATACTTCCAAACTAGAAAAGCATATCTTTAATTAGGAAGAAATGAGGAGCATAACACTAAGGGTACCTCTGTCACACTACACATCTTTTTATCAAATTTTCTCAAAAGCACTTGGAAACCAAGTGAACCATCTGTTGGGAGTTGACATCAATGACAATACCAGTAAGTTTCCAACAATCCCCCCCTTTTTCATTGATAGCAACACCAGCTCTTTGAAAAACCATCAAGACCTAAAGTAATCAATCAACAGCTCTGTAACCAGTAATACTCCCCCTGATAGAAACAACTTTTACTCATCACACACCTCTCTGCATAATGGTTTTAAACAATTTTTACTCTTCACACACCTCTCTACACAGTGGTTTTTCAAACACTTCAACTCTCTCCCCCTTTGACATCAATGGCAAAGGGCAACAACTCTAACACCAACAATTATCTGCTCTATCTTCACTGCTCTCACTTTTTTTGTGCTCTCCCCCTTAAGATCATAGTATATACTCCATCTGACTATACCAACCAATAGTATCACTACCTACTCCCCCTGAGAGGTAGCTTTCAACACCAGTCCAAGGCCAAAAATGTATCATAAAATGCTTCCTAGACAGATGCCCACATTTATGTACCTAATTAAGAGGAGGGGCAATAACCCCTAACTTTTGTCAGAGACACTCAAAAGTATCCTTAGGGAGATCCTTTGTAAAGATGTCTACCACTTGATCCTTGGTAGGCACATACTCCAACTTTACCTCATTCTCTGCAACCTTTTCTCTTAAGAAGTGATGTTGGATTGAAATATGCTTTGTCCTTGAATGCATCATCGGATTTTTTGAAATGTTGATAGCACTTGTATTGTCACATAGGATAGGAATAGGTTCATCATATGACACTTTGATATCCTCCAACATTTTCTTCATCCATAACAACTGTGTGCATAAATATGTTGCTACAATATATTCTACCTACATAGTAGATAATGATACTAAGTCTTGCTTCTTACTTGACCATGAGACAAGTCTGCTTCCTGGAAAGAAAGCACCACCACTTGTACTTCTTCTATCATCTGTACATTCTGCCCAATGCATTTGTATATGCACTCAAGGAGAAATCAGTATCCTTGAGATACCATAGGCTAAACTCTAGAGTGCCTTTTAGGTATCTAAATATCATCTTTACTACTGAAACATGTGACTCTCTGGGATCAACTTGGAATCTAGCCACAAGATAGACTGCATGCATGATATCCAATCTAGTAGCATTCAGTTATAATAGTCCACCAATCATTGATCTGTACTTGTTTTGATCAGCCTTAGGAGATTCATCATCTTTTCTTAACTTACAACCAGTAGTCATGGGAGTACATACCGGTTTGGAGTCTTCAATTCCAAACTTCTTCAACATTTCCTTGGCATACTTTGACTGTGAAATGAAAATGCCCTTTTATGATTGACTGATTTGTAACCCAAGGAATAAGTTTATTTCTCCACACATTGACATTTCAAATTCTTTCTGCATTTGTTCTGCAAACCTCTTTCACATACCTTCATTTCCTCCAAAGATTATATCATCTACATATACTTCCATAATTAGGATTTGATCTTCTTCAACTTTGAAGTACAGATTACTATCTGTAGTGCCCTTTTTGAATCCTTGTTGTAGCAAGTACCTATCCAACCTTGCATACCAAGCTCTAGGAGCCTGTTTGAGTCCATACAATGCCTTCTTCAATTTGCAAACCATATTTGGATCATCTAATAATTGAAAGCCTTCTGATTGCTCAATGTATACCTTCTCTTCCAACTCTCCATTCAAGAATGCATATTTCACATCCATCTAATAAACTTTGAAGTCCTTATGAGCTGCAAAGGCCAAGAACAATCCAATGGCCTCCAATCTTGCCACTAGAGAAAATGTTTCCTCATAATCTATTCCTTCCACTTGTGAGTAGCCTTTACACACCAGCCTGGCCTTATTTTTGACTACTTCCCCATTCTCATCCAATTTGTTCTAGAAGACCCATTTGGTTCCTATCACATTCTTGTCTACTAGTCTTGGGACAACTTCCCAAGTTTGATTCTTCTTAGTCTACATCAATTCCTCTTCCATAGCCTTGATCTAGTGCTCATTTTTGCATGCTTCAATCACTGTTTTGGGTTCTATTTGAGACAATAAGCACAAATTTACCTGCTCATCTGCCATAGCAATACTTCTCCTTGTTAAAACACCTTTGTTCTTATCTCCAATGATCTGATCTTTAGAATGATTCTTCTGCACGTACTTGGGAGTCTTGGGAAATTTCTCTAGAGCATCTTCTTCATCAACTTGCTTCTCCTTTTCCTTTTCTTCCTCTCTTTCTTCTTCTCTGCAAGGGTCCTCATCTGATTCATATCCTTCTAATAGTACTAAACTTTGTTATGGTTCTTCATCCACTTTGACATTTGTACTTTCCACTAATTTTTTAAGTCTCTTGTTGTAGCACTTGTAAGCCTTTCTCCTTGTAGAATATCCAAGGAAGATTGCTTCATCCAATCTTGTATCAAACTTTCCCAAGTTCTCTTCATCTCTCCTAATGTAGCATTTACTTCCAAACACTCTAAAGTATTTTATAGTAGGAGTTCTTCCATACCATAGTTCATAAGGAGTCTTTGAACTGTTGACCCTGGCTTGCACTCTATTTTGTATGTAGACTACAGTGTGAATGGCTTCTCTCCAATAGATATCTAGTAGATTTTATTCTTTCATCATTGTCCTTGCTTCTTCCTAAACTATCCTATTCTTCCTTTCCACAACTCCATTCTGTTAAGTCCTAGGTGCTGACAAATGCCTTTTTATTCCATGATCTTCACAAAAGCAATTAAACTCATTAGAGTGAACTCACCACCTCTATCAGACCTCAAACACTTGACTTTCAAATCAATTTCATTTTCAACCATATCCTTAAAAGCTTTAAACTTATCTAGAGCTTCTAATTTTTCTTTGAGAAAAGTTACCTAAGTCATTCTAGAGAAATCATCAATCAACAACATGAAATACCTATAACCTTAAAAGCTTCCTACTCTTGTAGGTCCACATAGATCTATATGCACCAATTCCAGAGGTCCAATGGTAGAATACTCTTTGATCTTGAAATTCTTCCTTGTCTGCTTCCCAATCTGACATTCCTTGCAGGTTGCATTGGTAGGCTTTGTAATCTTTGGCGGATCCCTCACATCTTGAGTAGAGTTGATCTTCACTAGGCTGTCAAAATTGATGTGACACATTCTTCTATGCCATAGCCAACTTTCATTAATTTGAGTCATAAGGCACACCTCATCAGCACCTTTGAGCTGATATATATTTCCTTTTGTCCTTGTTCCTATAGCAATCAAAATTTTGGAGTCTTCTTTTCTAATTTCACAGCCACCATCCTGAAACACAAAATTATATCCTCTACTACACATTTTTGCTACACTTAGAAGATTATGTTGGAGACCTTTGACATAAAGAACATCATCTATATTGTGCTTGCTAGCAAAACTGATTGAACCTTTTCTACAAATCTTAGCAGATGCATCATCTCCAGACTTAACAAAACCTCCATCAAACTTCTCAAGCTTCACAAACGTATTCTTATCTCCTATCATATGATTTGAACACCCACTATCAATTAACTAGAGGTTCTCCTCCTCTCTTGCATGAATTAGTTCCAACATACCTTTTTCAGAATTAGTTCCAACATTCAGAGCCATGAACAAGCATTAATTACTTTCATCACCTGGATAGTCAGACTCATCATCATATATGCTCTCATCTTATTTAACATAATAACTTCTCTTGAATGATTTTCCTTTGTTATCCTTGTATTTGTCATTTGAAATTTTGATTCGACATTTTGAAGCATAATGACCTATTTTTCCATAGCTAAAACGTTTGAAGGGTAACTTACCTCTGTATTTTCCAGAGCCCTTTTTCAATCTACTCACAAAATTTGGTTCCACATCATCAAAGTCATCTGAATCAGATTCAACATTCTTTTCTATCTTGCTAGCCTTAAAAGCAGTTTCTTTTCTTGAATATGTTGGTTCTCAAATCTACAGTTTACCAAACCCTAAAAGGATGCCAAACTTTATGATTAGGTCTGATAACCGATTTAGCCAACTGACAGAATCAATCAAACTAATTGGACTTCCATGTGCTTCAAGCTCTGCTTCACCTAGGTGGGTGTACCTTCTTGTCATTGAATGTGAAATCTCCAATACTTATGGGTGATGATTAAGCAGATTATGTATGATTTTTCCAATTATAATATCCTTCCTTTCTAAATTCAAAATGGCATGCAATCTGAAAATGGATTTATTCAACTACGTTATCCACTACTCCTTCTCCTACAAACAAAAAATCAAAATATGTACAATGATTTTATTTTGATTTGGAGCACAACATCTAATCAGTGCCTTATTTGTTGGGCTATGGAGTCATAATAAATTTTGATCATCCAATGGCTATAAACTCTAATTATTTAGCACTTTTCTTGTTTACGGCTTGCGTAAATGTGCAAGTAATTCAGCCATGACAACCATTCTTACAAATCCAAACTACATCCTTCAAATCACAATAACATGTTCAAAAGATTTTAATCCCTACTTAAGAGAACCCATTAAACACATTACATAGAAGCATTTAATGTGCAATGACAAATTAATAAGAACTTGTCAAATTGATTCATATGATCAAAAGGACACAACATGGAGACAAGCTCACAGTTTATTTTCATTAAATTTAATGAACAGTTAAAACCATTTTCAGATCAAACATTTTGTACATTATGTTCCCAAGTCTTCACAAGTGCACCCACTTGCTCTGTTCTGCCCCTTCCTCCTTTTCTCTATCTAACCCCTTTTTCCATTTATGATTTCATCATATATACATTGCCTTTTGACCCTTCACGTACCCTTTGATGCAACTCTTCATATTCATTTGCAATCAAAATAATTATCTCATCATTTTTACTTTACATCCCGTGAAAAAATTATTTCACCCACATATTTGTACAATAATAGTCATAAAGACTATTAATATTACTCTTTTTATATTTACATATCACCCATATGTCTTCACTATATTCACCAGGTGAATCTCACTTGGTAAAAATGTTTTACAAAATTTTATATTTACTTTTCAAAAATCTCTATCCCACACATTTATATTTCCAATTTATTTCCTCATCTTTTTCTTCTCCCGTGCAATATATTCTATCATATTTTATTTGCATTAACTTTAGGGTGTTATTTCTCTACTCATTTATTTTATTTTTGTTGCAAAACCACACCAAAATATTTTGAGCTTTACGGGGATGCAGGAAGAAACAAGTTCACCGCACACTACTTTATCAAAAATAATTAAAAAACCTTCCATGTTTTATTTCCCACTCACCCGCATCCATTTCATTTCTCCTTTGCGGGAAGGCAGGAGAAAACCCCAATTTCACTGCTCACCTGCACATGGTCTTGACAGCACTTGTGATAATGCGGGGAAGGATTGACCTTCTTCCTGTAAGCCCACACATCATTTTCTGGCTCCTTGCGGGAATATGGGGACATCTTTTCTCCTTCCATGGTCTTCATGTGAGTTGCAAATTGTTTCAAATGCCTTGCCTTTGGTATGTTTATCAAATACAATATTTTCTAGCACAGTGCCAAACTTGATGGTATTCCAAATGTCAAACTCCTTTCTCTCAATAGATTGATGCATTCTGTATACATTCTCCTTCAATGTTTGAGACACCATTTTGACTCCAGTAGTGTTTGATTTCTAGGACATATGTGTTATATTGTTGAGGATTGGACTATCTAATTCCAAGCTAGCAATCATTAGGCAAAGCCAAGGTCTCTTTAGCCATTCGATCTTTGCTGGGCACACCCAACTGAACCACACTTCAATGTATAGCATTGTCATTCACATTTCCATATATGCTGCTATAGCCTGGATATTGCTACAAAGGGGTTAAGATTGGTCAACCAGGAGGCCTTCCTCCATGTTCCACATTCTGCATACATGTCCACCAGAGCATTTCAAATATAATATTTGATAGAAATTCCCCATCCACTATGCTTTGATAGATATCCAAACCCCATTCAAAATCTCTCATTCTGGCACAGGCTTGGAGTATGCTAGCAAATGCAAACATATCAAGTTGGAAACTTGTTTATTGCATATGATGAAATAGTGTGACTATCATGGGAGGATACCCATTCCTTCTATACGCTGCAATTTTCATGTGGTTAAACACTTTATGAGCATTTATCAAACTTTGACACTTATCATAATGTGCAGCGCCTCTTTCAACAAGCCCTCTCTAGATAATTCCCTCTACATAATGCTGTGAGATTGAGATGAGCCGTCGATGGAAATGGCATTTTATGATTGTGATTGGAGCACAGAAAATGTACAATGTTATTTTAGCATACAACAATTTCTCTTGCAACAATGGTAGTTAGCACATATTCGAAGGTTCTTAAGAACTCTAACAGTTGTTTCAAGGGGCATGTTCAAACAAATCAAATGCAATTGCAAGCTTTTAGGACATTTTTTTTCCTCTTCCCTAGACTTTGACTTTTCTCAAGTTCCTCACCTTTTGCACTCTTACACATGGAAACTTCGATTGTGGACTTCTCACCACTAGACATGTTGCATTGAGATGGAGTTACAGAATGTTTATACATCCCATCCAGTTCAACAAAGGGTTTGTTAACATCATTGTGAAACAAAATCTCTTCTAAGGACTTTTGATATGCCTTTACATGATCAGAACCATTTTCAATAAAGCGTTCCTAGAATTTACATAGATCTGCCAATGGATTCACCCATGAATAGAACACCGCCCTCAATTCTATCATTAACTATAATGTTTTCACTTATGGTTTTCTCGTCCACAACCTGTGCAGGCCACCACAAGCATTTGAAACCTCTGACCCATAGGAGCTGACCTAGGGCTAAGGACCTTAGATCTAGTATCGTGTTTTTATGGCAACTACTACTTTCAATTTTCTTTGAGTGGTCATTTATCAGATTCTGATGTTACATTCTAATAGTTCCCTACTATAGTGCCTTGGTGCAATGGCTTTGTCCATCATTAGGAAACAACCTTGTATGATGTCACCTTTATATCACAACAAATACAATAGTGGGATTGTGCCTATCTTCAACAATGTTGTTGGAAACCTTTCATTAAAAAATTATTTGTTCTCCTCTATGAATGATGTGGTTTTCCATTCACTAACTTTTCTGGAAGAAGATCCATATCAACATTTCTTATCCACAGAACCGAAATAAGGAGGGCAGATACCTTGGTGACAAGAACTTATGTATTCATCCCACAAGGTCACAGGATTACAAAAAGTTCCAAACAAGAGCCAAACCCATGGAATGTTATGAAAAAGTGTTTTTGAACTCTATTACAAGCTTCATCAATAATAATTGTGTGACACATGTTGGGTCCCCTTGTGAGCCCAACTAAAAAAAATTGTTTTGAAATAATTTTATCCTAGATTGACCTAAGACTGCCTCTATATGTACCTAGAGTAAAAAATTTGAGATGGGTGGTCATCAGAATTTGCATTCGGACATCTTACACTGTGACCAAAACAAGTCAAGTGGCCTCCAAAATCACCCTGGAAAACTAATCAAACAATCTCCTTGAGCCATGAAAATGCATAGACATGTTGTCATTTGATCCAAGAATTCATGGGAGCAAATGGTTTTGCAAAACTCATCCCAAGGTGCAAGATATTATCATTCAAAGTCGCTCATTTAGCCTTTTCTGAAACTGCACCTGTCAAAAACCAACTAGGGCTCACCAAGTCACCACCCTGAAAAAATACCAAATCTCCTCCTGGGAAGCTACCACAGGAAAAACTAATTCATATAGGTCCATTGAACATGTGTACAAAAGGGATTTCCTTCAATCCACTTCCTTCACAAAATATTAAAGGTCAAAGATGACCTCTCTGAAGCTTTTTTGGAAATGCAAATATCAAAATATGACAAACTGCATTTGCTTTTGCCCTTGAAAAAATATCAAACTTGATCCTGAGGCTCAGAAATTGGACCAGGGAGTATATGAATGTGAGGGGAATGCAGAATACCAATCCACTTGCCATGATAATCACCCAGCTATGAAATATCAATCTGAATAGGAGGCTACTTCGTAGACCTGAGAATATGCAAACAGCAAAACAATCCCAGAACCCTCCAACTTGTCACTTCAAAACCCTATCAAAACTCATCACAAGAAGCTAAAATCAAACATATATGCTCACATATGACAAATGAACATACTCACTAGGTGATTTGGCATAAAAACAAACAGACATCAAATTATGACCCTCCAAAGTAGGTCACTGGGGCAGATTTTTCAGGTGCATTTTTTAGTGTGGTAATCAACTTTTTCATCAGAGGCACTTAAAATTTTTGCAAAATTTTATAGTGCCAATAGAATCATCTTGGCCAAACTCTCTCATCTCAAAAGTAGTTAAAGTACCAAACATTTGTTCCCTAGAATACTTATCCAAATTTTGAGTTTCTTTAATAGCAGAAACTTCAGCACCATAAGATTTTTGAAGAGTTCTTAGTACCTTCTTTACCACTTCACTCTCCTCCAGATTCCCACCAAGACCATTGATGGAGTTGATAACTTCATCCACTCTTTGTATGTAGTTTGCAATATTTTCATCTTCTGACATCTTTAGGGTTTCAAATTTGGTCTTCAAAGTCTGCATCTTTGCTTGCTTGACCTTGTCATCTCCTTCATAGGTACTTGCCATCTTCTTCCAGATCTCATGAGCAATTTTGTAACTCATCACCTTCACTTATTTATAATTGGAGAGACTATTCAGAAGAGCACTCCTTGTCTTGCCATTTTTCTCATATTCTTTAATCTCATCTTCATCCTTTGGACCATTTGGAGGTATAGTATATTCTTTGTCAACTATCTTCCATATGCCATATCCTAGTGAGACAAGAAATCTTTCCATCTAGTCTTCCAAAAAGAAAAATTTGTTCCATCAAACACTGGAACCTCCATGACTTTCCTGTGTGCCATCCACATCTACCCCAAGCAATTAAGCTTCTTCAGGGGACGTGGATCTAATACAATTGTTAGAATGCACATGACAACTGAGAGGGGGGGTGAATTAGTTGTATGTTAAAACTTTAAACCCTCAAAGCAATTTCTATCATAAAACTCTTAATATACATTAGCAGAATGTTAACATATGATTCAATGATGCAAACACATCCAAATACATAAGAACACCATATTTATGTGGAAAACCCAATAAGGGAAAAACCACGATGAGAATTAGCTCACATATATATGAATAACAACACTAAAAATCAATAGGCTCACTGCAAAGGGCTCACTACCTAGAAGAAAGGCTCACTGCCAAAGAAAGGCTCACTACCCAGAAGAGAGAAGAAAGAAGAAGACTGGTATAGATAGATTAACCATCGCAAAGCAACAGGAGAGATCCACCACTGCCACTCCTTTCCATCCGCAACCTTTGGCTCACTACCTTCAGCAACTTCTGGCACACCAAAATGTAGACACCTTCTGCTCACTGCATTCCAGAGTCAAGCATTTAAGTTCACACACAACTTCACTAGCCTTGATTCACATTTGTATTATCTTCTCTACCTTACTCCACTCATCTTCATCTTGTATGTATACCATCTACAACCAAGACCTATCTCAATTAGGTCGGTCCTAATGAAGCATGTGCATTACAGAAATGCAACATCACTTAGGTCGGCACTAAACACTTCTGCGATGGAAAGAATTGAAAGTGGACCATTTCAAGGGGTAACCAAGACTCAAATCTATATCACCAAGCTTCTCATCACATCCACAATTCATGAGGTACCTCTACAAATGGCACTAGTAAGCCAGGTCAGCCAAACCTGAGCTAATGACCATATTCATGTTTCTCCAAGTCCAAGAATATCATGTAGACTAGAGAGAGATACTCCAAAGCATTCACACACCTTCCCAGAATACTCATTATCATCATAAACTTCTACAACACTATCGGAACTGTCTGAATCAAAGAATGTCTTCATTATGCACATCAGGACACACAGTTACTGATCACCAACACAAGAACTAAACTTGTGGAGCATCGCAACACTAGAAATTTCAAAGGAAGGTGGATACAGATAATATAAGCATTCTCCTAGATCCACAAGATAGGAAAGCTCAATGCGGAGAAATGAGGAGCATTCTCATTTCTCCCAGATAGCCTCCTTCACAGTCAAATATTTTTTCAAACACATCTTCTACTTCTACACGATCTAGAACCTGAAACTCTGGATATAATACCTCTGAACACCTTTGATCAATACTTCCAAACTGCACAAGCATATCTTCAATTAGGAAGAAACACGGAGCATAACACTGAGGGTACCTTTGTCACACTACACATCTTTTTATCAAATTTTCTCAAAAGTACTTTGAAACTATTTTTATTATAAGTTATTGGTCATTGGTGTTTAATAGTTATTGGTCATTGAGCCATTTTTATTATAAGTGTCTCAAGTAGATTCTAGGGTATCAAATGATGAATATCTAGCTCTGTAAATGATTAAACATGTTTTATAATTCAGGGGAAGGCATCATCTAGTACGGTTTTGTCTGTAAATGTATATCTATGTTATCACTTAGATTTGCACCCTGTGTTGAAGTTCGTTTGTTGCAACAATTCGGTGAAACATGGGAGTGATTTTGAGGTGTGGGACCCTACAAATGAAATCAAACATCCAAAGAAGGTTGGTTCTTCTTTCTAAATATGAGATTCAGAGAAAACAATAAGACTAAACCTAATCTAACACCAGGAGAAAAAGGGGAGGAGAACTAATAGGGAAAAGGTGATACACCAAGTTTAATGAAGAACACCCACAAATCTAAAATGCATAGAATAACTTCACACCAGTAATAGGATCGCACAAATCTAGCAAATTCTAACAAAGGTAAAGAACAAAATAAAATTGCAAGGAATAAGCATTCACATGCAATAACTAGTTCCATATTTACACAGAGTTAAAAATAGCATGAAAAAGAAAAAATAACTAGTATGTATTGATTAAAAGGCACAGTTATAGTAAGGGAGGGTTCTATTTGGAGTACAAAATGAGTCTCTGTGTCCAACCCTTATTAAATTGATTTTTCATCTATTTATAGCATTCTATTGATAACACATTCACCTACTGCAATAAATTCACCCCATGGGCCTGTTAGAAGTCTACAAAAGGAATGACTGTGTACATCTGTTCTACAAATATAAATGCAAAGAATATCTTGATCTGATTTGCAACAATTAACACATAAATATATGAAGATGAAGTAGCTGAGGAAAAATCTATGCATTGAATGTTAGCATCTGATTCATCTATATGCACAATTAAAGTACAAAAACTTCTTCCAATTGGTGTTGATCTGATCTTGCAATAATGGTGGTTGAAGAAGATAGATGTTTCAAAGTATAATTCCTGCTAGAAGTTCTTGCACAAGCTTTTACAATAGTTTAAACTTACTTTAAAATATTTTAAATCTTTACATTATATTACATGCTTTATTCATGGATTTTCACTTTACTCCAATTTGGGCCTTTATTTTTCCTTATCGAAAAAATCTGTCCATCGTGAACCATATCTAGCCTCACTTTTCTTTTAGTCAGCAAAATTTTCATTTCATGAACCACTTTACCTTAGTCGATTCGCCCTTCTTTCTTTCTTTCTTTCTGTGTTCTTTAGTCAACGAATTCATCGATCAGCAACCATTTGGTTCACCAACTTTTCTCTTGGCCGATGACTTGTTCCTTCATCCCCTTTCACTTGTGTTCACCTTTGTCTTTCTTAGTCAGCGATTGATTTGATTGGTGAACCAGTCAATCGGTGAACCAGCGGGTTCATGAACCACACAATTTGTTGATAAAGGCAACCTTTTGTCCTTGCCTTAGTCTTCTTTTAAGAAATCCTTCCCTTCAGTCGGTGATTTTGTTGATCGAGGAACTTGCTGATCAACGAACTTTAAGTTTATAAAATTTAAAATTTTTTGATAAAGGCTTGCTTCTAAGGACAAATACTTAAAAAATTTATGGGTTTTTTGGGGGTGTTTTATACTTAGAATTTTGGGGACTTTTACAAGGAAAACACCTCAAATTTGAAGAACATTAGGCACTTAACCAATTTGGACAAGATTTTCAACATTTTAAAGCTAGACTATTTGACTCTAGGAAGGGGAAAATAGGTCAACATTTTGGTGACCTCTTAGGGATGTTTGCCTACTAAACAAAAGAATCCAATGGCCTTAAGCATCCATTGGTCATAGAGTAAAAAGGGACTGCAGTATGTTGGGAATGACTGAAACCTTGCCTTAACAAAACAACACCAAAAAAAAGGAAAAATGGGGCCTGCATTCTCCTAATGAGAGTACAGCTTGTGCAACAACACTTAGGAAAAAGGAAAACTAAAGCAAAAACAAAACAAAATAGTATATACAAAATCTCAGACCAACCTTAGAAGTAAGGTTTGAGATGGATCCCATTGACTGAGATCAATAGAACTTCACCATCCAACTTTGAAAGATTGAAAGCATTGGCTTTCTTGCAGTTGGTGATGATAGATGGGCCACTCTAGATTGCATCAAACTTAGTGTGGCCTCCAAGCAAGGCTCTATTAGCATCCCACTTCAGAACAAGATCTCCCTCAAAAATTTGATCTTTGACCTTCTTTTGAAAGTATTGCTTGGTCTATTTTTGGTGTTCTTCCAATGTAACCATGGCTAACTATCTAAGTTCTTCCATTTTAGTTAACTCAGCCATCCTTACAGATCTAGCATCTTCACCTTCTAATTCCAACTGTTGGACCAACTCTAATGAAGGAATTTCCAAAGACAAGGGCAACTTAGCCTCTTTTCCATACACAAGAACAAAAGGAGAATTACCAATGGCTCTTTTATAGTGATCCTAGATTAGCCCAAAGAGCCAATCTAATTTTATTATGCTATTGTCTCTTATTTGTTTCCATGGTACTCTTCAATATTTTGATTAGGTTTTTGTTAATAGATTCAGCTAAACCATTACTTGGGGGTAATTTAGTTATAAGAAGTCTTCAAAAACACACTATACTTCAAAGCCCAATTAGCTATCCTAAAACTAGTGAAATCTCTTGCATTATCAGATATGATAGTGTGGAGAGTTCCAAACCTTGTCATGATTTCTTTCAATAAATCCATGATTGTTGATTTTGTCTGTGTGTCTAGTCCATACAAATGTTGGATAAACATCATCACCTTGGTTTTTTATACCTTGGTGAAAATATCCACTTTGCTATATCAAACCTAGGATTGCTCTAAATCATTTTTAGCACAATGATCATCCACCAATCAATCTCCCAACATTATCACACTTTCATCTCACCCCTTATCCTCCAACCACTTCTACCAATCTCTTCCATCCATTTCGACAGCACAACCGTGTTCTTGCAACCCACCTATCCTCTCAAGGGGGCATCACCCTTACCAATTATCCCCAAACCTTACCCGATTCTTCTAAGCGAAAATCTTTTTTCTATCCAATCCAACTCTATGTTTTAACTTATTTGAAATGATGTTACTTAGCCGCAACACCATTTCAAAGAGGGGCAAATGTAGACACCTAAAATTGACTTCTCCGCAAACCAATTTTCCGTACCTCTACACCAATTTATCCCTCCTATTAATTGAATAAATTCATTTTATCCCTAACCATCTATCATCTATCCTTTGTGATCAATTAATTCACTTAATTTATCACTATACCTTACAACACTATCCTCATCAATTAAATAAATATTTCTAATATTTATTTAGCTAATTTGTCCATCTCCCTAAACCCTATTAATTAGATAAATTATTCTTATCTAATTAATCTACCCTTCTAATCAACATAAACCTAGCCTAGTTGATTAAATAGCAATTATTTAATCAATCTATGCTAGCCTACCTATCCCTTAGACCTAAGTTAATTAAGCTAAACACTTAATCAACCTTGCTTAGCCCATCCTTCCACACACCTTTTAATAAAATCAATTTTTTATTCAAATGGTCAAATCTCCCATACACATCATTTATCACCCTCTTACACATGTAAGTGTACATGTGTCCTTCAACCTTCACATTCCACATGAAAGTGAATTTTTAATTCACACTCCCCCATGAGTTGAATTAAAAATTCACTTGTCATATCCACTCTTCCCAAAAATGAATCTTTAATCATTTTTGTCCTCCACACCTTTCCCCATGTAAATTTAAAATTCACAAATAATGAGAACCCTCCAATCCATTGACTTAATCTCAACCCTTGATCTCTCTCATCCACTCCTCTTGTGACACTTGTCACAAGGCTATGGCTTCAATCCTAACCCTAACTCTCAATCATTTCTAGCCCTTGATGTCAACTTTTGATCCTCACCCTCCATCCTCTTTTCAAAAATCTATAAATGAGACCCTTCTCTAAGTTATTTTGAGAGGAACTTCTTCTTGCATCCAAACTCTGCCCAAATTTCTCTCAAATCTTCTCATCATACCATCATAATGCCAAAATCATTCCTCATCCCCATCTCAATCTCCATCTAAATCCAAATCCCTCATCTACATTGTGTTGAGCAAGCATTGAGCAATCCACATTATTCATCTACTTGGGTAAAATCTGAGTGTGGGTGCAACTCCTTCCACCCTATCAAGGAAAGGGATCACATGTGAAGGTATAACTTTGTGTATTTATGCATTTGGTTTGTATCTAAACCTTCATTTTGTTTTCCTGATCTACAGTGGTAATAACCCCTAACTTCTCTTTGAGATACTCAAAAGTATCCTTAGGCAAAGGATTGGTGAATATATCCACAATCTGATCCTTTGAAGAAACAAACTCCATTTTGACTTCATTCTCACTTACTTTTTCTCTCAAGAAATGAAATTTGATGGATATGTGCTTAGTCTTTGAATACAACACCAGATTCTTTGAGATATTTATTGCACTTGAATTATCACAGAATATTGTAACAGGTTCTTCAAACACAATTCTGATATCCTTCAACATTTGCTTCATCCACAAGACTTGAGTACAATTGCTTTCTTCTGCTATATACTCTGCCTCTGCAGTAGATAGAGATATTGCCTCATGCTTATTGCTCAACCAAGAAACCAATCTCCTTCCCAAGAAGAATGCACCACCACTAGTAATTTTCCTATCATCCACATCTCTTGCCCAATCAGCATCTGTATATGCATGAAGAGTGAAGTCATTATCCTTTAGATACCATAAGCCATAATCATATGTTCCCTTTAGATATCTGAAAATTCTTTTGACTACTACAACATGGGATTCCCTAGGATCGGCTTGAAATCTAGCAAGTCCAACTGCATTCATAATGTCAGGTCTGGTTTGAGTCAAATAAAGCAGTCCCCCAATCATTGATCTATACCTTTTCTGATCTACCTTAGGTGAATCATCATCTTTGCTCAATTTGCATCCGGTTACCATAGGAGTACTTATTGGTTTTGAGTCCTCCATTCCAAACTTTTTCAACAATTCTCTTGCATACTTGGACTAAGATATGAAGATACCTTTATCTGACTAAGTGATTTGTAGACCTAAGAAGAAATTCATCTCACCAAACATGGACATTTCAAATTCACTCTGCATCTGATCGGCAAATTTCTTACACATGCTTCCATTTCCACCAAAAATGGTATCATCAACAAATACCTCAACAATTAATATGTGTTCATGATCAATCTTGAAATAAAGATTACTGTCAGTGGTGCCTTTTCTAAATCCTAGTTTTAATAGATACTTATCCAATCTTGCATACTAGGCTCTTCAGGCTTGTTTAAGTCCATATAAATCTTTTCTCAATCTGCAGACCATATCTTCTTGATTAGACAATTGGAATCCCTCTGGTTGCTCAATGTAGACTTCTTCTAGCTCTCCATTCAGGAATACTGACTTGACATCCATTTGGTAAACTTTGAAATCTTTGAAAGCAGCAAATGCAAGAAATAATCTGACTACTTCTATTCTTTCCACTGGAGCAAAAGTTTCTTCAAAATCAATTCCTTCCACTTGAGAATATCATTTGCATACCAACCTTGCTTTGTTTCTTACGACTTCACCATCTTCATTTAGTTTATTCTAGAAGACCCATTTAGTTTCAATCACATTTTTATCCTTTGGTCTAGAAACAAGATCCCAAGTGTGATTCTTTTCAATTTGCATTAATTCTTCTTCCATTTCTTTTATCCAGTTTTCATCATTGCAGGCTTCACTTACTAATTTTGGTTCAATCTTTGAAATCAAACAAATCTCTTCTTGATCTTTAGCAATTATTCTTCTAGTTTGAACACCTTTATTTCTATCTCCTATGATCTGATCTTCAGGATGATTCATCCTTACATACCTGGGAATTTTGGGATTAGCTTGAACTTCTATTTCTTGAGTTTGTTCCTCAACTTTTGCATTATTTTCTTGAGTCACTGGATTTTCTAGATCAATTTGGATCTAAATCTAGGTTTGAACTTGCCTTCCTTGACTTTGAATTTCATCTTGATCATCTGAATCATATCCGCAAGACTTGGAATGTCCATCTTTGCTTTCATCAACTCTAACATGAGCACTTTCAACAATCTTTTTCTATCTCTTGTTAAAGCACCGGTATGCCTTGCTTTGAGTTGAGTAACCCAAGAATATTCCTTCATCACTTCTTGTATCAAACTTGCCTAGATCCTCATCTCTTTTGATATAGCATTTACTACCAAAAACTCTGAAATATCTCACAGTAGGAGGATGACCAAACCATAGTTCAGAAGGTGTCTTACCAGAATTGCCTTTGATCTGTACCCGCTTAAGAGTATAGACAGAAGTACTCACAGCTTCTCTCCAATAGACTTGTGGAACATTTGCTTCCATCATCATGGTCCTAGCAACTTCTTGAATGGTCTAGTTCTTTCTTTCCACAACTCCATTCTGCTGAGGAGTCCTAGGAGCAGATAGCTACCTTTTTATTCCATGCTTTTCACAGAATGTATCAAACTCACCGGAGGTAAACTCTCCACCTCTATTGGATCTCAAACATTTTATCTTCACACCAATCTCATTCTCTACCATATCCTTGAACACCTTGAATTTGTCAAGAGCTTCTGATTTTTCTTTTAGGAAGGCTACCCACATCATCCGGGAGTAATCATCAATCAGCAACATAAAATATATGTCTCCTTGCATACTCCTAATTCTGGCAGGGCCACATAGATCAGTATGTACAAGTTCCAAAAGTCCATTTGAAAATTGTTCTTTACTCTTGAATGAATTTTTGTTCTATTTACCCAATTGACATTCTCTACACATTCTATCAGGTTTCACAAGTTTTGGAAGATCTCTCACAGCCTGAGTAGAACTTATCTTGACAATGTTATCAAAATTCACATAACACATTCTTCTATTCCATAACCAACTTTGATCAATATGAGGAATCAAGAAATTCTTACCAGAACTACTTAAATGAAAGATGTTACCTCTAGTCTGAGTACTAGATGCAATTTCAGTTCTAGAGCTTTCCAAGATTCTATATTTTCCATCCTTGAATCGGAAGTCATAACCCTTGTCAACCAACTATCCTACACTGAGAAGATTATGCTTTAGTCCTTCCACATACAAAACATCATTAGTGTTATTCTTACCATTAAAAGAGATGGATCCTCTGCCACGGATTCTACCATCTAAGTTGTCTCCAAATTTCACAATTCCACCTTCATATTTTTCAAATATTACAAACTTACTTTTATCACCAGTCATATGATGAGAACATCCAATATCAATCACCCATTCATCTTTTTCAACAACCTGAGCAGCCAAAGCACTTTCCACATTTGCACAGCTAGCAGATTCAGTAGACAGTGGATCTTCTTCTTTGATAGCAATGAATACCCAATCACTTTTAGTGGAACCTCCATGATTAGATTCATCATCTGTGACTCCTTCTCCAGCTTCTTGGACATAGTAACATTTCTTCTAACCTGTATATTTGTTAGGGTTTAGTTTTGAAAACCTCTCCGGACATCTTGAGGCAAAATGACCAATCTTATTACAAGCAAAACACTTGAATGGAAACTTTCCTTCATACTTACCGCATGCTCTTGGCATTGTTTTCACAATAAGAGCTTCAAGTTCTGTAGTCTCAATTTCATCATCTTCAAGATCCTTCCTTGCCTTTGTAAATCTATTTGATCTTCCTGAAGAACTTTCACTGGGATCATATCTTTGTTTTCCATATACACTAGCCTTAAATGCAGATTCAGACTTAGGAAGAGAATCACCAAACTCACTCATTTCAAATGTTGAAAGATTGCCAACTAAATGATCCCTTGTAATAGTTGTCACAGTCCTATCTCTTCAATGGCAGCAGCTTTATGCTTGTATGCTGTAGGTAAGGATTTGAGCACTTTGGCAACAATCTCTGATTCTTCCAATACTCCACCAGCATTCTTGATATCAGTCACAAGTTTATTCACTTTCTGCATGTAGGAAGTAATGTTTTCATCTTCATTCATTATCAATCTTTCATGTTATCCTTCAGGCTCTATAGCTTGGCACATTTGACATATTTGTCACCTTCATACAGATTTTCCAACTTTTTCCAAATTTTATGGGCAGTTTTCAAATCCAGGACATTTGCCAATTCTGTATCAGTCAGGGCACTCAATAATGCTTCTTTAGATTGAATATTGCATTCAAATTCCCTGAGTTTGTCTAGATTTGTAGGGCCATTCTTTGGAATCTTATACTCATTCTTAGTTATCAACCAAAAAGCATCACCCATACATTCCAAATGACACTACATGCGTACCTTCCAAAGGGAGTAATTTGTTCCATCAAATCTCAAACTTTCCTTCTTGTAAGTCGACATCTTGGATCTCCTCAAGCGGTCAAGCTTCTTATAGAGGAACTGGCTCTAATACCAATTGTTGGAATTAGTCCGAACAACTAAGAGGGGGAGTGAATCAATTGTCCCACAAATTCAACCTTTTTCTTCCTTTAATCTTCTTTATCAACTTTCAATCGATTAATGATGTAAACATTAAACCATGAATCAACAATACATGAGCAGAAATAAATTGAACACACATAACACCAGAATTTTTACATGGAAACCCAATTAAGGGAAAACCACGGTGGGGGTTAACCCACAAGATTTGTACCCTGTTAAAAGTACTTGAAAGAAATGAAAAGGCACTTGCCTTAGGGCTCACTGCCTAGATCTCACTGCTCAAAGAGGCTCACTGCCTACAAGAATTTATGTTTAATACAGGAAGAATGAACTAAGAAATAGCATCTTCTTTATGCCTAGTTTAGTCCCTTTCAAAACTCACAACACTTTTGCTCTGCCCCAAACACTTCTTCACGATCTCTTCATACCTTACTTCTCTTGTTCCTCTGCTCCTCCTCTTCTTTGCTCTGCCTCTGTGCCTTTCTTATAATTTTATCATTTTCGTACAAGGACAACTTCCCACAATTCATTCACAAGTATTTATATGCTTCATCAACCTTGGAATGAACATCAAGGTCAGCACTACAACCATTTGATTTAATGTGAATCACTATACTGTCAACCAAACATAACTAGGATCCAAATCTTCCTTAGACAATACGCCAGACTTCATATAATTCTTCTTAGATCATCTGCAACATGCTTGAATCATCTGGTTGGCCAAGACTAGGAAGAACAGCAACACCAAGGAAGAAATCTTCAATCAATGAGCTCAATCTTCAATGCGGACCTCCAACATAGCAAGCACATCATACAGAGACCTCCACAAGCACATTGAATTCAACAAAAACATTTGTACTCCTCCAAATCATCAGAATCACTTGCATCTTCATCCAGAACATCAAGAACACTATTTGTCATGACTATCACACTAGAAAGATTGCTTGCAGATGTCTAAACCATGAACCACTTGAGTTGATGATACACACTAACTTCCCAAACATGCCTTTAGATCTGCAGATCATAATTTTTCAATGCGGAGCAATCCGGACCAATTTACTATCACTCTATCTCTTCTGAACATAGCAAAACCCGGTTCTACTCAGATGGCCATAGCTTCTTCAAATCTTCATGCGGACCTCTCAAACCTTAACTCGAGCTACTTCAGACAATCCTCTACACAACCATGTGGTCTGCATACATTGAGCTTCATTAAGTTTCTCAATATCCTCAATAATCCAGTCTTCTAAACAGGCAACAAAATGGTATACAATTGACACCAATGGCAACAAGGATATGTTGACATCAATGACAACACAAATTAGGCACATATTTGCAACAAAAATAGCTTTCCCTCATTATCTTCATTATTGTAGCTCTTGCAGTGTAGTGACCTCCAGCTGGTCTAGCATGAAACTTACTGAGTACTTTGTCAATTTGATTCACTTCAATGCATCTCAGCAAGACTCCATCCAGATTTATTTTAAAAAGAATCCCATCTACTAGAGCATAAGGAATGGATTGCAACCTAAAATGTCTTCTCTTAGTTCTATCTAATTCAAGAGGATACTTGACAAGCTATCGTGAGGTCCTAACACTTTAGTTGAAAAATATTAGTTTATCGACTGGGTAGTGTCCAAGGTTGTATGCAATAGGAAATATCGTTTGGATATCTCATCTAGAAACAATTTCTTAAATCTTTAAAAATGCTCAAACAACATATCAAACTAGAAAGCATTCAAACTTTATACTAGAAAGCATTTGAACTCTATACTAGAAAGCATTTGAAATATTAATCTAAGAAAACATATAAACTTTATACTAGAAATTCATACATGCAATTTTGACTATGAACTTGAACAGTGACTAATCCTATAATTGCACACACACTCAAACTTTCAATTAACAGTTAACAGCAATTTGAAACTAAAGCAGATGCTCCAGAAATTTTAAACAAACAGAGCTCCAAGAAGTAACATTTTAAATATCACAACTTGTAGGCACACACAATGGAACTAAACATAAAATAACACTACTCTAAATAGAACATTCACAAAAATAGAAATACTTATCTACTCTACAATCCTGCAAGTAGCCATCTCTTGGGAGAAATTCATCTTTTAACTCAGATCACATTCAATTGTTTCCACAGCAACATTGTAACTACATTCATATCTTCATAACTCAGAAGAAAATACTTAGAATAACACTATTTGTATTCATTTTCATAAAAATATTGCAGAACATAGCTCCTCAATTATTCATCAAAAAGAGATTGATATTCATTCTTCACACAGTATGATAGATATATCCATGTTTTGAGCAACTGACTAAAACTGAACTATTACAAAATCCTATATTCCAGATGATGATTAATTGCCATTGAAAAATTCTTATAATAGAAAAATAGAATTTCAACTACTTATGTCTTTATGGAATAAAAACATATAAAAGGCTCTTAGTGGAGCCATAAAATCTTAGATAACCAACACAAGTTAACAGAATTAAAAGAGTCTCCAATCAATGCATGCCTAAATTTCTGGTGCCCTCAACTTCCAGCGCACTTGACCTCAGCTGCTTGAAGTCCACTCCTCTCATAGGCCATGCATTAATCCTACACAATTACTCAACTCTACATACCATTATATCAACATTTAATAGCTAATTTCAATCATTTTAGGAAATAAAAATTTGTACAACATTTCATTAAAAATAGATAAATATTGCTTTTAAAAACAAACAAATTGGCATGGCTAGGGTGATTGGGCAATGCAAAAATGGTTATTTGTTTTATCAAAGGAATGAGGTTGTTTATACCTCATCATCCTCCCCTTCTTAGCCTTGAGTAGGTCATCTTACTCTCTTATGAATCCTCTGCCTTTCTACATCTCTTTTCCTGTTTAATTCATTAAATTTTGAATTGAGGTCATACATTTCCTCTACTTCCTCATCAAAATGGTCAGGGTATTTCAGAAATCCTTTTTTCAATCTGATTCTCATCTACCATGTATGTAAGTCTCTAGAATCCTGCTCTGCAACCACTAAAACTGCAAGGAGTGGATGTAGAAGTAGTGGAGGCCTGTAACGCATCCCTATCCACTTAGTTTTGAGCTGCTGTAGTATCTCTATTAATGCCTTATCTCTTCTATAAGACCATCTAAGGTTGGTAGGGGAAATCATTTCTCTCAAGTTTTCAAATACATAGGTAGAGGGGTATATCTTTCTTCACAGGCACTCCAAGCTCTGTCAATCAATGGTGGTCCATTAACTTTGAAGTCTTCAAAATAGATCCCGATACTTTCATTGTACTTCTCTCTCATATGTGCATAGCTCTTAACCCTTCGAAACTAAGCTTTAAAAGCAAAAGGCTTCTGATTAGGGTATCTCATTTGTAATCCCACATTCCTTTCTGCATGGAGATACTCCCTAGTTCTATCCTGGCAATGAATTTGATTTTGTATGTTGGACATAAATGCCCTTAGTTTAACTTCTCCCACAAAAAGGTTGATAAAGAAATCATTATGTTTTTAAATAAATAGATTATGTATGAAAAATTCACATAACAAATTTATCTGAACAGGAGGTGCCTCTTTGAATGCTTCTAGGAACTGTTGATCATCTGGGTCATGTGGCAAGTTGCAAGAAATTATTAAGAGCTTCCATCTCAATAGTTGCTCATTAAGGAACATGGAGTATAGTCTGGATGGTTTCCTACAAGCTAATAATAGTTCTCCAATTTTACATGCATCAATTTTAGCCTGATACAACCTGTCATAAGATTCCTTTAATAATACCGTTTCATTTTTAAGTCTAACATTTTTACCCCCAGATTGTCTTAGGAAATATCATCTCTAAATCCATTTGGTCAACATGGGAGGAATGTGGACTTGAAACCACTCCATCTTAGTTGCTCGGTTTGAACTTCTTTTAACTCCATGGTTGGCCTAACATTGATTTCTTGTAAATCTTGTTCCAATTCAACAATTTTGCTCAAAGTTCTATTCAATTCTAATTTTTGTTTTCCTTGTTCCTCTGCAAATGTTTTCAAACAATGCTCCAAATTGAAGGTTAAATTCTTAATCTATTTATCCTTTTCAAATAGACTGGCCAAATATTTCTTATTTTTTTCTTCAATTTGTTGCAGTTGGGACTGTAACTCTTCAATGATTTGATCTTTCTATTCCAGAAGTTCTATTTGTTTTCCTATCTCCTATTGTTGTTTGTTTAACTATTCCTCATTATGTTGCAGTTTATTTTTCAATTACATTATCTCTTATTTCAATTCCTCTATTTCTGGTGTCATATTCTCATTTTTGTTATCCTCTGCATCTGTAGAAAGGGGGGAAATAAAAATTTCTACCTGACTGCCAGACATATGTTCTTCATTAGTTGCTTCCAGTGGACCCTGTTCTATGTCACTAACATTATCTAAAGGAGAGAATTGTCTCACCTTAGGCACTATATCAATTTCCTAAATGCCCAATGGCTGTTGTAAGGGAGAAATTATTTTTACAGGCTCATACTCATGAACCTCTTCTTCTTCAACTACAACATAATTGGGCATTTGTTCACTTGTTCCCTCTTGTCCTTTCTCTCCTATTTCTTTTTGTTCTTTGTTAGATGGGTCAATTCCTTGTTTAGACTCAGGGGGCTTACTGCCTTCTAGGGTTTGAGCTACATCCTCACATGGTTGAAGTACATTTTCATCTGGCTGGGCTACTTTTTCACAAGGTTGGGTTGTTTCTCCACAAGGTTGCCTCTCTTGTCTCTTTTTCTTAGGAATAGGAGGCAATTCACAAGCTGCGGTACAGCTAAATTTAGAGGCCAGTCGTTTGCTCCTTCTTGGAGGAGGGGGTTTTCACAATTTTATCTTAGGCCTCTTCTCTTTTTTACGGGGCCAAATATGTTCATCCTCTAAATCCACTAAATTAACATTTTTTCGTTTCTCTGGGGTCTCAGGCACATTATGTGGTTTAGGTCATTCCTCAAGGTCTAAGAGGCTTACTAGATTTTTTGGCACCTCGCCGCCAGGAGCTTGTTTGTCATTTTGAGGCATAGGGGAGGGTTCTCTCAAATTTTGTGCTACCACACTAGATGACTCACCTTCTTCAAAATGTCTTGAGGGCTCAGGGTTGTCAAATTTCTGCAAAAATTTCTACCATTTTGCATTTGGTTTTCTTTTCTTATGGAAATGATGTTTGCAAATTAAATGAACAAGACCATGATGTTTCAAGGGCCCAGACCCTATTTTGAACCTCTCTATCATATTAACAAGGGAATCATGGAGGAATGTAGGAAGGTTAACCCTTAATTCGGGGTTTTCTAAGCCATGGCGTAGGTGGAGTAGCCGAAGGGGGGCCAACTATAGTGGCACATTGCCCTTCACATGTGAAGTATTTAATGATTCATGCAACCAT
Organism: Cunninghamia lanceolata; assembly: GCA_027924645.1. Taxonomy (NCBI): domain Eukaryota; kingdom Viridiplantae; phylum Streptophyta; class Pinopsida; order Cupressales; family Cupressaceae; genus Cunninghamia; species Cunninghamia lanceolata. The sequence continues at coordinate 5,429,369 of BSBN01000292.1, read as the reverse complement.
TGTTCTCCATGGTTCTACAATAGATATTTTGTGGAACCCCTTATTTTGCCCACAGGTGTTTATAACTAGCAATGGGTGAGATTCCCCTTCTCGTGCAAAAAGTTCTATCATTTTCTGATAAGAAATGTTTATGGTTTTTGATAAATTAACACCTTCATTCTTAATACCAGATAAATTAGAGATAATTCAAGGACTCACCTTGAACTTCTTCCTACGCATAATTGACTAGCCATCTGAAAAGTTTTCTACAAATTCCTTGACCAGCTACACATGATGTCCCTCACATTTTTTCATAAATTCCAGCCATCCTACCCTCTAAAATAGCTCTGAAATATTTCCTAGTGCTAGCAATTTATCTGATGAAGCTGGCTCAGATTTGCATTTGGCTCCTCCCATTCTACTTCTTACTAGTAATATTGCTAAGTGACTACTGAAATATCGTGGCACTCCAAAATGATAAAACTGCTCAAATAATTGATAGGTAAATTAGAGAAAATGCAGTTTTTAAGGCCACCTGTACTTCGACAATGTTGATAAGACAAGAATTAATTCAGGGCACTTAGCTTCTTAGCAATTCATTATGACATTGCATGGGATAGATTGAGTGAGCCGCCACCTTCTCCAGTGAAGAAACATTTCTCACATTTTTCCAAATTTGGAAAAGAAAGGGGGGTCATGCCAATTCATCTATTTTTATTCACAATAAATTACCTATTTAAAATAAAAGATGTACGTACCTTCTGTTCTGCTATTGATTTGAAAATTGCTCATTTCTGCTGACGTAATAGCATCTTGGGTGGCGGTACCATTAAATTCAGATGGAATGAATTTATTATGACATGAGAATGAGGTGGCTGAAAGTATTTGCTTATTATGACGATAGGTTGCCATAATAATATTATTTATTATGCTAGGGAATGGCAAACTCACGGTGGCTTAACATGGTGTATTATGAAGGTGACAATGGGTGTGTTTTAAGGATGTAGGAGCATTTACACAGAAGGGCATCACAAACTCAAAATGATGGAGGAAGATGTCTAAGAAATAGATATACAAGATATGAACAAAATTCCAGAGCATCGCCACAAGATGCAGCCAGAATGTAGGAACAAAGTGTTGCAAGTATGAGGTTAACCAGTGTTGTTATTGATGTCAACATACTCATATTGCATTGATAAGAAGGATTGGATGAGTTGTGTGCTAAGGATATTGAGAAAATTAGTCTCAATCAGGAACAGTGAAGAACAGTAATAAGAAGGCAAAAGTACTCAATGGGTTGAGAATCAGACGATGCGGATTAAAGGGTTTGTAGATATGAGTCTTGAGATGTTCCCATTAAGATTTCAAAGGTCCACATAAAGATCTGAAGAAGTTATGGCTGCTTATGTAGAACCAGTTCCGGTACGCATTCAGTGGTGACAGAGTATCACAAATTGGTCCGGTGAGATCCAGAATTACATTATCTCATTCTGCGGATTGGAGGGAGTGCTGAAGAAGTCGGTGTGAAGTGACAACTTGATTTGTGTATTGTTTGGAGGTCTGGAAGAACCTTTTACATTATGACAGTGATGACAGACTGTGTTCTTGAAGTTCTAGATGAAGGAGAGAAGGATTCCAGTAAGCAGATGAAGTGCGGATGTTCTTAGTGATTCAAGAAAGCTTGTGGTGATCTATGGATCATGTCCAGTTCATGTTGGCGGTCCGCATCAAAGTTAGAGTTTGGATTTGATGTAAATACCACTGGTTGTTGGTGTTCTTCCTGAGATAGGCCGACCGGATGTATTACACATCTTGCGAATGATCTTGTAGGTGTTTGCCGACTTAGATGATTGTTCCTAAGTCGATGCCTTGTATAAATAAGGGTTTGTGAATTCATTTTGAAGTGTGTCTTGTGGTGATGAGAGTGATATAGCGAAGAGAAGTGCGAAAGGTAGAGCAGGAGTTTTTGGGCTTAAATGGAACTGATCCGGACATGGTAAAGATGTCAATCTCCAGTTCAAGTTTGTAATACTTGTTATCTTGTAGACAGTGTGTCTCTTGTAGGCAGTGTGCCTCCTTGTGAGTAGTGTGCTCAGGCAGTGAGCCCTAATTAGCATGTGCCATCTATTTTTCTTATTCTTCTAATAGAGAATAATCCTTGGGTTAATCACCCCGTGGTTTTTCCTTAACCAGGTTTTCCACGTCAAAATCTTGGTGTTTCATGTGTTGATGTATATCTGCTCTGGTGTTTATGTCTTATGCTTTCATGAATGATTAATTACTATGCTATTGATTAACAAAGTGGATTTAAGTGTTTGAACTGGAAGTGAATTAAGGATAACTGATTCACTCCCCCTCTTAGTTATCAACACAAAGTTCCAGAGCATCGCTGAAAGATGCAATCGGAATGCATGAACAAAGTTCCAGAGCATCACTGAAAGATGCATCCGGAATGCAGGAACAAAATTCCAGGGCATCGCTGAAAGATGTAGCCAGAATGCAGGAACAAAGTTCTAGAGCATCATTGAAAGATGTAGCTAAAATGTAGGAACAAAGTTTCAAAGCATCGTTAGAAGATGTAGCTGAAATATAGGAACAAATTTCTAGAGAATTGTTGGAAGATGCAACCAAAATGTAGGAACAAGGTTTCGGAGCATTGTTGAAAGATGTAGCTAGAATGAAGGAACAAAGTTCTAGAGCATCGTTGAAAGATGCAACTAGAATGCAGGAATAAAGTTTTGGAGCATCATTGAAAGATGCAGTCGGAATGCAAGAACAAAGTTCTAGAGCATCGCTAAAAGATGCAGCCGAAATGAAGGAACAAAGTTCTGGAGCATCGCCAAAAGATGCAGCCAGAATAAAGGAACAAAGTTTCGGAGCATTTCTGAAATATGTAGCCAGAATGAAGGAACAAAGTTCTATAGCATCGCTGAAAGATGTAGCTGGAATGAAGGAACAAAGTTCTGGAGCATCGCTAAAAGATGCAGTTGGAATATAGGAACAAAGTTTCAAAGCATCGCTAAAAGATGCAACTAGAATGAAGAAACAAAGTTCTGGAGCATCACTCAAAGATGCACCGAAATATTGGGATATAATGAGGACATGGATCTATTCAAACAAACAAGTTCTGGAGTATCGCTAGAAGATGCACTAGAATTTGTACTCTTCAGAGATGAATCCCTACAAAATAGTGATGAAATTTAGACAAGTATAAAGATGAACATATGAATAAATATTTCCTAAATGCATACATACACACTCAAAAATATCATTATTTACTATTTTATATTTTATTTTACATTTTGTTTTTGATTTTTTTATTATTACTCATTATATTGTCTCTGTTGAAGTAGAGTCAACACATTTAGTTTCTCCTTGCATTTCTACCAGTCGAGTAAACTCCTCTTTGTTAATAGGTTTATGGTAGATCCGTAGTCGATGTTCATTGACTAAGAGAGTTTGAGTATCACCATCAATGGGTTTGAGCTGCACTACTCCATTTGGGAATACTTCAAAAATCTCGTATGGACCCAGCCAATGAGTTCTCAGTTTACCTTTTTGGTCTTTGTATTGAGAACCAAATAGCAGCACCCAATCTCCATCATGGAATTCTCTTTCTTTGATGTGTTTATCATGCTAGGCCTTTTGTTGTTGTTGAACTAGCTCATTTTGATGGATAGCTTCTAAGTGGAGTTCATCTAATTCACTAAGCTGCAAGACTCTCTCTACCTAAGCCCGATTGAGGTCTAAATCTAACTCCATTGTTGTTCTAAGAGTTTGAAGTATAAATTCAATGGGTAGAAGAGGTTTCTTCCCAAAGACTAACTTGTAAGGAGTAAGACCAGTAGTTGATTTCCAAGTTGTATTGTAGGCCCAAACAGCTTCAAGTAATTTTCTAGCCCAATCTCTTCTTCCTGATGAAACTATTTTCATCAGGATATTTTCAAGCTCCCTATTAGTGACTTCTACTTGACCATTTTCTTGTGGGTGATAAGGTGATGAATTTTTATGGCTTACCTAGAAATGATCAATAAAGGCTAACAAGACCTTAGACATAAATTAGGGTCCTTGATCTATGACAATTGATCTAGGGGCTCCAAATCTGAGAAAAATCATGTTATACAGGAAGTCTGCAACCTGTTCTTCTCTTGCAACTTTCAATGCTTGGACTTCTGCCCACTTGGTCAGATAGTTCGTACAGACCAAAATATATTCTTTTCCTTGTGAAGGGGGATTTATAGGACTATGAAATCCAAACCCCACTTTTCAAATGGTTCAAAAACTACCTACGGCTACAGAGGCAATTCGTTGGATGTCGTGGGTCTTCCCACTCACTGGAATTCATCATAGCAGCAAACATAGTTCTTCACATCCTTGTGCATAGAGGGCCAATAATATCCTACACCTAAGATTTTATGGGAAGTCCTTTTGGCAGAGTAGTGTCCACCAGATGGATCATCATGGCAAGCTCTGAGGATGTTGTATGTTTCATCTAGTCTGACACAACATCGCAGGACCAAGTCAGGGCCACATCAGAATAACATGCCATTAATCCATTTGAACTGAGCACTTTCTCAAATGAGGCATTTCTTTTGTTTTGATGTAAAGTCCGGTGGAAACTCAGAGGTGGCTAAGTAATTTGTAATGTCTAAAAACTAGAGTGTTTTAATGGAGACAGTGAATAATTTTTCATCTAGAAATTTGTCCTGTACAGGAGTACAATCTCCATTATCTTATTTTATTCGGGATAGAAAGTCTACAACTATGTTGAATTTCCCAAGCTTATCCATTATGGTCACATTGAATTCTTGGAGGAGTAATAACCATCTGATTATTCTCCCATTTATTGAGGGTTTGTTCATCAAGTATTTGATAGCTGAATGGTCTGTGAACATAGTCACTTTGTAGCCTGTAATGTAATGTCAAAACTTGTTTATTACATGAACTATTGCTAGAAATTTTTTCTCTATGGTGGTGTAGTTTCGTTCAATGGAGCTTAAGTTTTTGCTAATGAAATATATAGCGTACTTTCCTCCATTTTCATCTTATTGACCTAACATTGCTCCAATAGTGTCATTGGAAGCATCGGCATAAATATGGAAGGGGAGTTTCCAGTTAGGTCCCCATAGGACTGGGGCTGAGACAAGATTTTCTTTAATAATGTCAAAGGATATTTGACATTCTTTTGTCCAGACAAAATTCACATCTTTCTGAAGAAGAGAGAACATGGGAGCTGCAATCTTACTAACTTTTTCTATGAACCTCCGGTAATAACCAACATGTCCTAAGAAACTTTTGGCATCTATTTGATTCTTTAGGGTTTGTAGTTGTTGTATCACTTCAATCTTCTTAGGGTCAACCTTTATCCCTTCAGCTAAGATATGATGTCCCAACACTATACCTTGTTCTACCATTATTAGACACTTCTCATGGCTTAGAAAAAGTTGATGGTCTTCACATCGTTGCAATACTCTATCCAAGTTTTTGAGGCATTCATCAAAAGTGGAACCATAGACTATGAATTCATCCATATAGACTTCTACACAATTGTTTACAAGTTTAGAAAAGATAGCTAGAATGGCTCTCTAGAATGTGGCAGGAGCATTACAGAGCCCAAAGGGAAGAACCTGATATGCAAATGTCCCCCAGGGATAGGTGAAAGTAGTTTTTTCCTAGTCCTCTGCTACCACTTGTATTTTGTTATATCCACTAAATCCATCTAAGAATGAAAAATACTTCCTTCCTCCTAGATTATCCAAAACTTGATCTATGAAGGGTAGTGAGAAATAATCTCTATAGGTTGCTTTATTGAGTTCTCGGTAGTCAATGCACACTCTCCATTTTCTATTTTTCTTTGGCACTACTACCAAGGGTGAAACCCATTTGCTATCAAAAATAGGATAAATGAATCCTACTTGTAAAAGTTTCTCAATTTCTATTTTGACAATATCTTTGAGAGCAGGATTGAGTCTTCGTTGTGGTTGATGGACCGGTCTAACATCCTCAGTATAGATGTGGTGGGTACAAACACTTGGGTGAATTCCTCTCATGTATGTATAGTCCCAAGCAAAAGCTTTGGACTTATTCATCAAAACATCAAATAATTTGAGCTCATCTGACTCTGTCAACCAGCTATTGATATTTAAAGTTTTTCCTGGTAGTAACATGATAGTTTTGGTCCCAGGGTAGTTGGAGGTGACAGTATGAACTTCTCTTATTAATGTGTTGAGAGGATAGTTATGTGGTATAGTTCTATGGAGTCTAGCAATATCTTTGAAGAAGTGATATGTTTTCAGAATGATATTAGCTAGGGGACAGGGTAACGTTGTGAAGTTGGTGTAATCATGTTCATTGTCTTCAATGTGGATTGGATGTTCCAAAATTTCTTCCACTTCTAAAATTTCTTCATCACCTGAGTCTAAGGCAAGGTCTTGTATGTTTCCTAATTCATCTTCCAACTCTTCACCATGTTGTTTAATGACTACCATAGCAAGTGAGGCTAGATTCTCTTGTTTGTCAGGTTCATTTAATTCATCAACCCAGACTTGGTTATGCTCAGCAGGTTGAGCGAGGGGATATAGGCTTAAGTGTTTTCTATTGGGACCATGTGAAATGATCATTCCTCCTACTTTACAATTAATATTAGCTGCAATTGTAGCTAACCACGGCCTGCCCAATATTACTGGGTAATTGTTCTTGGGTGTGAGGGACTGGATGATTTGGAAATCTACTAGATATTCCCAATCATCAACCTTGACAAGGATATTTTCTAGGACACCCTTAGGAATGGCTTGGATTGGTTTTCCATTTGCAATATGGTAGTTGTGGGATGCAAATCAGTGAGTCCTAGTTTTTCCATAACATCCATCGTCATAACGTTAATGGTTGCTCCCAAGTCCACTAGTGCATTAGGTATTGCTACCTCATTGATTGTTATTGTTATGAGTGGACTACCTGGGTCACCATATTTTGGGGTTGAAGTTTTTCTAGCCAAAAGGTTAGCTAGATGTCCATTGATGTGCACCGTATTAATCTATTTTGGTTTCCTTCCTGGTGTTTTTATGCACAATTGTTTAACTAGCTGGTTGAGTTCAGGAATTTCTTTAATCACCTGTAATAAAGGAATCTCGATATGGAGTTGTTTAATTTTCTGTATTAAAGCAGTTTCATTAGACAATGGAATTTTTGGAGAGTTTCTAGGAATATTTTCTCTGAGGCGTTCTGGAAAGGGTGCCTAAGTTTTTTTTCTTAGCATAGAATCTTTTTCTGGAGTATTTGTTGGTCATTTGGTGACTTCTTCTTAAGACAATTCTATGGTAGGTGGTGAAGTAACTTAAAATTGTGTTGGGGATAACTTCTCCTGATTGTTCCTGGGGTCATTCTCTGAAGGTACAAGAAGAGTCTCTGGTTCTATGTTAGGTTCCTCGTTTGGGTCTTCTGTGATTTCAACAATGGTGGGTTGATTAAGTGTTTTTCCCAACCTCAACTGTAGGTTTCCACAATAGATAGCATTAACTCCCACCATGTTATCTTGATCAATAGGATATATTGGGACATTTTGACCTGTGTTCTTGGGACTAGGGATAGGTTGTGCCAGTAGTGGTGGTTGATTGGCTTGTTCATTCTATTGAGGATTCTAGGGAGCCGGAAGAAGGTTCTGTTGCAGATTTGGAATTCGTCTTGGACCATTATAAAATTGATTTACTGGTTGGGTCCATTGTGGAGGTTGATTGTGAGGGTGCCATTGTTTTTGAGGTTGGTTTGACCATGGAGGATTTCCCCAAGCTTGGTTCGTCCATTCAGGTGGTCCCCAAGGTGGGTAAGATCCCCAACCAGGTGGTACTGAAGGTCAAGGAGCTGTCCACTGTGTATTGTTCCAATTGTTTGGAGGTCACCATGTAGGGTTGGAGTTTTGACCATAGGAGAAATTCCCTCTAGGTCTTTGACCCAAAAAAATTATCTCCTCCTCAGTGTGAGATGACCTTTTTTTAGAATTCTTAATTGCATTCAGGATCTCACATTGATCAGTGGCATGACTCTTTTCACAAATTTGGCAATTGTTAGCTTTATCCAAAGCGCATTCTCTTAATAGATGTTTGTTCCAAAACCTAGGGAAATAGATGGATAAATTCTTAGGATTACGTATTTTGGCCTATATTCCATCCAAAGTGGTGTTTAGCTGAACAAGAATGTCAGTTTTTAGATTTGTTATTTCCTCTCGCAGTTTACCTATTTCATTTGAACCTCTTAAAAGACTCTAGATTTATGGATACCTCCTTGAGTATGAGAGAAAATCCAGCATAACTTAGTGAAATCACCAAGTTCAAGTTGGGACACATCTCCCTTTCCCATTAAATCTAGGCTTCTCCTAGCATCCTCATCAAGTCCTTTGAGAAATATAGTCTTCAGAATTTATGAACTTATGGCTTCTTCACCACAGTGTTTGGTTAGAAAGATAAACCTATCAAGGCAATATTCAGACTCTCATCTTCTTTTTTCCTTAATTTGAACAATTCCTCTTTCCTAGCACTAACTCTGCACTAACTTTGGTATTTGTCTAAAAAGATGGTTTCCATGTCATCCATGTGGTTATTGACCCTGAAACTAACCCCATGAACCAATGCATTGTAGCATCTCTCAGAGTGGAGGGAAAGAGTTTAAGTTTCTAGTTATCATTTTTGTAATCATAAGTCTGACATAGGACTTTGAACTCGAAGAGGAACTGGTCAAGATCTTCAGAGGAAAATCCTCTGAAAGTCAATAAAATGGAGGGTGAAATGTTTTTCATGGGTGCATCATCATCTTCATTGAGAGCAATAGGATAGGTAAATGTCCATGCCACTCTTCTTGGGTTATCACTATTTCCTTAATTTTCTCTCCCATTGAGAGGGTCATTATTGTGATTATTAGCCATGATGTCAAAAGGAATGTTCTCCTCCTCGAAGACTAGGTTTGTTGGTTGAATGATCACCTCCTCAAAGGTCTAGTTTGATGGCTGAACTTCTGGGGTATTTTGGGAAGTCTCAGGTTGATCCTGCTTGATCAATTCATAACTTAGTTCTTCAACTGAGACTTCTACCTCCCTACTTATGATTGGAACTACCACTGGGGGGGTTCTTGGTATATATCTTCCATGTGGACCTCATTTCCTGACCATGTAGAAAGAGAGGTTTGGCAACTATTTTCATGTGTTTACTACAAAAGGTCTCCAAGCATTTCCCTAATAGCACTTAGAAAAGAATCAGTCCCCGGCAACGGTGCCAAAAAGTGACAGGCTGTTGTGAGGTCCTAACACTTTAGTTGAAAAATATCAGTTTATCAACTGGGTAGTGTCCAAGGTTGTATGCAATAGGAAATATCGTTTGGATATCTCATCTAGAAATAATTTCTTGAATCTTTAAAAAGGCTCAAACAGCATATCAAACTAGAAATCATTCAGACTCTATACAAGAAAGCATTTGAACTCTATACTAGAAAGCATTTGAACTCTATACTAGAAATCATTTGAACTCTTAATCTAAGAAAACATATAAACTTTATACTAGAAATTCATACATGCAATTTTGACTATGAACTTGAACAGTGACTAATCATATAACTGCACACACACTCAAACTTTCAATTAACAGTTAACAACAATTTAAAACTAAAGCAGATGCTTCAAAAAATTTAAACAAACAAAGGTCCAAGAATTAACATTTTAAATATCACAACCTGTAGGCACACACAATGGAACTAAACATAAAATAACACTACTCTAAATAGAACATTCACAAAAATAGGAATACTTATCTACTCTACAATCCCACGAGTGGCTAGCTCTTGGGAGAAATTCAACTTTTAACTCAAATCACATTCAATTGTTTCCACAACAACATTGTAACTCCATTCATATCTTCATAACTCAAAAGAAAATACTCAGAATAACACTATTTGTATTCATTTTTATAAAAATATTACAGAACATAGCTCCTTGATTATTCGCCAAAAAGAGATTGATATTCATTCTTCACACAATATGATAGATATATCCATGTTTTGAGCAACTAACTAAAACTAAACTATTACAAAATCCTATATTCCAGATGACAGTTAAATGCCATTGAAAAAGTCTTATAACACAAAAAAAAAATTTCAACTACTGATGTCTTTATGGAATAAAAACATATAAGAGGCTCTAAGTGGAGCCATAAAGTCTCAGATAACCAACACAAGTTAACAGAATTAAAAGAGTCTCCAATCAATGCACGCCTAAATTTCTAGTGCCCTCAGCTTCCGGCGCACTTGACCTTAGCTGCTTGAAGTCCACTCCTCTCATAGACCATGCATTAATCCTGCACAATTACTCAACTCTACATACCATTATATCAACATTTATAGCTAATTTCAATCAATATAGGAAATAAAGATTTGTACAACATTTCATTAAAAATAGATAAATATTGCTTCTAAAAATAAACAAATTGGCATGGCTAGAGAGATTGGGCAATGCAAAAAGGGTTATTTGTTTTATCAAAGGAATGAGGTTGTTTATAAATCATTAATACTCAACAGTGGATAGGAACCTAGCCAATAATGTTGCCCAAGGACTTACAATTGTTGGCTTTGCTATAGGTTCTGCTTCATTTAAGAGATAGGATGAGTCCACCTCACCCATTGTAGTTTGAAATAACTATTCACATAATCCTCTACCTCTAATTAATTTAGTGGCTTTGATAGTAACATCATATTCCAAAATCTTTGTAACCCATCTCATCCTCTTTTCACTAATTTCTATTCCCATTATGTAGTCTCTCACACTGGGATGAGAAACCAATACTTTGATATGGTTATATGCCAGCATATATGTAAACTTTTTTAATGCTCTTACAATGGAAAAAAAAATTTGTCCATGGGACTGTACCTGACCTCATAATCTTTCAATTTTGAATAAAGAAGGTCATGGGTTGCTCCATACCTTGATCATTTTGCTACATCAGAACAACAGCAATGTTGCCTTCTCCTCCATGAGCATAAAGGACAATTTAGTCCTTCTCATAGTTAGGGTTCATGAGAGTAGGAGCCTGAGCAATTTCTTCTTTTATCTTCTCAAAACCATCCTTTCCCTCCTTGGTCCACCTAAAAATAGTATCCTTTTTTAGCATTAGGGTTAGTGGTTTGACCAAACCAACACAGTTAGGAATGAATTTCCTAACAAAATTAATCTGCCCTAGAAATGACTACAAAACTTTTTTATGAGCAAGCAGAGGAAGAGAAAGAAGAGCTAAAGTTCTTTCTAGATCTATGGATATCCCATCCTTGGACACCAAATGGCCCAAAAGTTTTCCCTGAGAAATAGCAAAAATACACTTTTGGGGGTTCAATGACACCCCAAACTCCCTGCACCTTTCAAAACCTTTCTCCAGATGCTCCATGTGATTTTCTCCTCTCTTGGAGAAGACTATAATATCATCCAAATAGATCAAGATGAATTTGTTGATGAAGCCTTTAAATGCAAATGTCCATTGCCCTCTAAATAGTGGCGCCAGCATTGGAGAGCCCAAACAGTATTTTTGCATATGCCATAGTTCCCCACTTAGTGGTGAAAGTTGTCTTGAATCTATCCTCTTCCCTCACAAAAGTCTGGTTATAACCAGAAAAACCATCGAGCAATGAGAATCTTTCTGCCCCTGCCACAGTTTGCAAGATTTGGTCCATGGACGATAGAGGGTAATGGTCTTTCAAGGATGCTCGATTTAGATCATGGAAGTCTACACACAGCCTTATCTCATCAGTTTTCTTCCTTACTGGTACTAAATTAGCCATCCAAGTGGAATAATTGATGGGAAAAATAATTCTAGCTTGAATGAGTTTTGCAAACTCCTTTCTCATCAAAGGCTTGATTTTGGGGTTTACAGGCCGCTATCTTTGGCAAATAGGTTTGGCATTTGGATCAAGGTCTATGGCATGCTGAGCAACATTAGGCTCAAAACCCTTCAAATCCTCATAATCCTATATGAAAAACATAACTGTATTTCTGAGAAAGGTGAATAAAATTTTGGTGTTCATCATCACAACATACCTTTCCCAGCAATAAACCTTTGTCTGGGGTGATAGCAACATTTTGATAGTCCTCCTTTTTTAATATAATTTCTTCCTCTCACCCTTGAATTCATCATCATGACTAAAAATAGTCTCAAGAGTAACTAATCTCTTAGGCAACTTATTTGTTTTTAGTTGCATAATCTAATCGCCATACCCTTCTTGCAGTTTGGACTACACACTTGATGAGAACTCAGCTTCATTTTGAATGAAGTTTACAATATGTTCATTGTTGTCAAAAATATGCCAATTCACATCATTATCGAGGATTGAGGGCCTGACCACTATCTTGACATGTTGATCAGGGCCTTGAAAGATGTCTGTGGGAGGAGAAAACTAAGCACCAATTGTTGCCAATTGGTCTACCTCATTGTTTAATTTCCTTGGGATCACCTATAGGTTGAGGGCATCAAAACTCTCAAGAAGACCCCGAACTCTGTGTCTGCAAGCTCTTAGGAGCTGATTTTTCATTGCACATCTTTCCCTGACCTATTTGACCACCATCTCAGTGTCCCCAAAGATCTCTAGATGTTTGATTTTCTTCTTTCCAAATAGTAACAAGCCATGGACCAATGCCTCATACTTTGTAACATTATTTGTGCAAGAAAAATGCAATCTGTGAGCAAAATGTAGCTTCTTACAAGTTGGAGAGATCAGTAATGCTCTACACCAGCTCCATTTCTACTCTTTGCACCATCAAAGAGCACTTTCCATGGGCCATTAGAATCATCATCTGGTTATAGTATAGAAGGGACAGAGGAATTTCTCTCATGAATCATGTAGGTACGCAGCCCAATCATCTCAATGGTGTCATAGGGATCAAAATCAAAATGGTCCTTTGCCCACTCATCAAGAAAAAGGTTTGGGGTTGGAACAGGTGAAGATACTACCTCAGGGGATCCCAAATCCTTCACTTCCTCACCCCGAATCATGCAATGAGGGTTCATGAGGCTATGATCATAATTTTCTACATGATAAACTAAAACCGGTTTAGCCTTAATTGTGAACCTTGTGCCATATCTTGTTCTTAGAAGCATGTGAGACCAATCAAAAGAAAGATAGCCACCTACTTTAGCCATGAAATGTCTTGATAAGCAAATAGCAAAAAATGGAGGAAGATCAATAACTAAAATATCTTGACTAATAGTCAAGTTTGGACAAGCATGCAAGGTCAAATCTAGTCCTTTGATCACTCCAAGAGTATTAACAAAAGCACCGTCTAGTTGCAACACACCTGATGAAATTGGGGTGTATTTAATCCCTAATGCCTCTACTATCTTCTTTGGCATGACTAAAATACTAGCTCCTAAGTCTCACCAAGAATTTCCCAATGATTAAAGACAAGTAAAATGGGGATGGCTTCTTTGTTGGACCTACCTGCTCTTCACTTGGTTGTACAAGAATGACTAGGACCCTTTCTTTCTGAACTACTGATTCAGATGTTGGGAATTGTCTTAAAGCATCTTACAACAAATCCCTTTGAGAGGTAATTGACAATGTGTCCCACATGGACACATTCAAGTTTTTCTTTTCATTTTTTGTACAATATTCAAAGAAAATGTTGTTATTTTGTGCATGGAAGGAATCCACATTCCTTTATTTGACCGATATGTGGCATGTTCATGCAATTTTGGGCATGATGGAACCTCATTCGTAGTGGTAGGCTTGTTGTTCTGAATTAAATTTGCAGTACCAACACCTTTTGCTTTTGATACAGGTTCCTTTTGTGATACATTAGGCATGGGGTTATCCTCTAATTGCCTCTTCTCGGATCTTGTGTTGTCTACAACACTGCTTATAGGCATGATCATGCTATCTATAGGCTAATTAACAGCACAAAAATCTTTAGGAGTCCAAAGCATTAAATTGGAATTAGAAGAAGCCTCATTTGGTACCTCAAGGTTGTTGTTGATTGCTTCTACCAATGATGGTTGTTGAGTGTGAAAATTTTGCACCATTAGGGCTCGTTCTTGCACTCCAAATGTGCAAGTGGACTAATTATGAGGTTGATTGTAAGGATAACACCAATCTTCCTGATGGGCAAGATTGTTTTGGATAGGAACCAAGGCCCTAACTAGGTTAACAGTTAGTATTTGTTGAATGGGTTTAACCATTTGCAAAGGTTGAACAAGGTTATTAATTTGGTACCTATTTGGCTAGTAATCTTGATTCCCATTTTGGTTCCTATTAGAATTATAACCCTGCCCCCAAGTGTAATTTTAAGACTATCCCTAGTTATAATCTTGGTGAGGTTTAGGGGTGGTTTGGGCTTCTATGGTATTAACTTTGTTAGTGAGGTTGGCCACTAAGGTTTTAAGGTTTTCTTCTTGTGAAAGACTAGATGTAGAGGCTTTAGGCTCTAGGATGGGAGCTATAGTGGGTTGTTCAAATTTTGAAGACAATTGTGGGAAGATAGGTACATGAGGTCTGGGGGTAATTTTCCCAGCATGTATTAAACAATTTTGCTCTCAAAGATGTCTCATATGCATCTGGTAAAGTTTCAGCACCCATGGATTGCATCATAATAGCTATATCAGAATTTAAAGCTCTCAGAAAATACAAGAAAGCACCTTGTAGAGATGGTCTAAGGAGAGCTGGAATTCTTTCCCATATTCTTTGAAATCTGAAGTTGAAATCAGCCATTAGTTTGCGGGGAGCCCTCTTTATTGTTGTCAATTGTTCCAACAAAAAGACATTATTTTCTCTCTCTGAACTATTTGCAGATTGCTTCTCCTAGCTTGTCCCAATCGTGTATTGAAGCAAGAGGTAAACTCCTAAACCATTGAAGAGCTCTTCCCTTGAAGGATGAAACTAAGAGCCTAACAACCACATCTTCATCTTGAATATGGTGAACTAAGCATACATTTGATATGTCTTTAATATGTTCAGTAGGTGTAGTGGAACCCTCACCCATAAAGAGTGGAATACTCTTTAGGGCTGAGGCAATTATATCATTATGTGTAGCCAGGGCTAAAGAGCTACCTCCATTGAAGGTTACGAAGGGCAGATTTCTTTGCAGAGCCATATTTAGGTATTTAAATTTATTCTAGGTATGTTCAAGCCCTTTCTTGAGTACTAAAACCTAACAGGACGAGGTGTAGATTGAGATCTTGGATGGGATGAAACAACACTGTTATTTCCCCTTGCAGGAGACCTAGATAGCCTAGTTCTTCTCCTTGAAGTAGCTACAGGTAATTCAACAAATTGATAATTCTCACCTCTTGAAGAAGCCCTAGTCTGCACTCTAGGTATATAATGTTGGGTTGATCTGAAACCAAGAGCTCATAGAGTCACCAAGTGCATGAAACATGTCTGCCAAACTGTAGAATACTGAGAACAACACCAATTTCTCAGCTTGACTCTTAAACTAGAGTAAAGTGGTCCCACTGGGTGTGCCAGAAACTGTTGTCACTTATATTTGTACCCTGTGTTATAGCTCATTTGCTGCAACAATCCAGTGAAACATGGAAGTGTTTTCAAGGTGTGGGACCCTGCAAATGAGATCAAACCTCCAAAGAAGGTTGATTCCTCTTTCTAAATATAAGATTCAGAGAAAACTATAAGACGAAACCTAATCTAATACCACTGGAAAAAGTGGGAGAAGGAGAACTAAAATGGAAAAGGTGATACACTAGGTTTAATAAAGAACACCCACAAAGCTAAAATTCATAGAATAACTTCACACCACTGATAGGATCACACAAATCTAGTAGATTCTAACAAAGGTAAAGAACAGAATAAAATTGCAATGAATAAACATTCACATGCAATAACTAGTTCTAGATTTACATAGAGCTAAAAATAGCATGAAAAGGCAAAAATAACTAGTATGTATTGATTAAAAAGCATGATTACAATAAAGGAGGGTTTTTTTTGGAGCACAAAATAAGTCTCTGTCTCTAACCCTCATTACATTGATTTTTATCTATTTATAGCATTATATTGATAACACATTCACCTACTGCAATAAGTTCACCCCATGGGCCTATCAGAAGATATTTCTGTAAAAGGAATGTCTATGTACATCTATTTTGCAAAACATAAATGTAGAGAATATCTTGATCTGATTTGCGGCAATTAACACAAAAATATCTAAAGATGAAGTAGCTAAGGAAAAATACCTGCATTGAGTGTTAGCATCTGGTTCATCTATCTACAAAATTAAAGCACAACTTCGTCCAGCTAGTGTTGATGTGATCCTACAATAATGGTGGTTTGAGAAGATAGATGTTTCAAAGTATAATTCCTGCCAAAAGTTCCTACACAAGCTTTTACAATGTTTTAAACTTACTTTAAAATATTTTAAAGCTTTACATTATATTACATGCTTTATTCATGGATTTTTACTTTACTCCAATTTTGGCCTTTATTTTGCCTTATTAGCAAAATCTATCCATCACGAACCATTTATGGCCTTGATTTTCCTTTAGTCAGTGAAATCCTCATTTCACGAACCACTTTGCCTTAGTCAATTCACCCTTCTTTCTCTCTTTCTTTCTGTGTTCTTTAATCGGTTAACTTGCCGATCGACGAACTTGCCAATCGGTGAACCATTTGGTTCACCAAATTTTCTCTTGGAAGATGACTTGTTCCTTCATCCACTTTCTCTTGTCTTCACCTTTGTCTTTCTTTGTCAGTGATTCCTTTGATCGGTGAACCAACCGGTCTGACGAACCGGTGGGTTCATGAACCACACAATTTGCTGATAAAGGCAACCTTTTGTCTTTGCCTTAGTATTCCTTTAAGAAATCCTTCCCTTCGATTAGTGATTTTGCCGATCAGCGAACATGCTGATCAGTGAACTTTAAGTTCATAGAATTTGAAATTAATTTGTCGATAAAGGCTTGCTTCTAAGGAAAAAGACTTAGAAAATTTATGGGTTTTTTGGGGGATTTTATACTTAGGATTTTGGGTATTGATACAAGGAAAACACCTCAAACCTGAAGAACATTAGGAACTTAACCAATTTCAACAAGATTTTCAACATTTTAAAGTTGGGCTATTTGACTCTGGGAAGGGGAAATCGGTCAACAGTCTCCATGACAAGCTATAATATTTCAAGGGAATCTTCAAACCCAATTGTTGGTTCTCTCTTGCCACATTTTATGGATTGATGTAATGAGTAGTTTATTACTGTCAACATTATAATGCATTACCAATGTTTTTTTTTATGGTCTCTCTTTGTTGCATGTGGGGTATTACTAATTTGCTCTAGATAACTAAAAATGTCATTTACAAGTTACCTTATTTGATGAGGTTACACTTATGCAACATTTGTTCCATTACTAATTCGTAAACATCTTCTTATCCTCTTTGCAAGTTTGGGCTCTATTACCTAATGTAGTAGGCACCAATCAAATTGGTGAAGGATCAAACATATCTCATTATAATCACCTGCTTTGTTAGCTATAGAATTAATTTAGTTTGCTAATCTGCCTACCTACACAAACCAGTATTATTACTTTGGCCATACCTTAAGGGATTCATGCAGAGGGATATGTTTAGAGGTTTGTGTATGTAGGAGCCCAACTCATCATTACAATCTACTACTTTGTGATTGGATATCTCTAGTGAAATCATGTCAGATAGATATTTAGAGGGTTGTGATGATAAGGTTGGAAGATATACGTGTGTAAGTGACTTAAGGGGATTCATCTTTAGTGATTTAAATTGATTATATTTTGGGTGCACTTATATGCTTACTTGTAATCTACTATTAATGAGGTCTAGTAGGCTTGTTCCTGACTACCATTAGGGCTTGGTAGTCAAAGCCTTGTTCAAGTTGTTGCCCTATGTTAACACCTTAAAGGAATACCCCCTCAGTTTTAATGAACTTGGAGAAGAAGAGGATCTGCCCTAATCCTATGGGTTGGTCAAAAACCACCCTCTCTTTGTTTATGTATTACTCTCCCTACTTGAGATACCTTGTTTACTTGTCTCACTATGGGTCATGGTGCTAGAGGAGAGGGCCTGCATTTTTTAGCACCAACAGGATGCATATGCTACCAAGTGTCAAACTTGTATAAAGCTATTTTTTGTGGTGTAAGACCTATCATGTGTCATGAACATATGGAAGCATAACACATGGATGTTGATGTTCTATATGTTATGTGTTTATGGTCCAATGAAAAATTGAAAAGGTAGAGTGTGTGTTAGGGTGCACAATATGGAGGAGCATGTGAAGCATGATGCTTGAAGATGCTTTGAGGAACCTACAAAATTTTGCACATAAAAATCTTCTAAGTGTAAAGTGTAAAACTAGTAAGGTTGTTTCTTGTGTGGTTGTGTGTGAAGTATTACTATTGGATATGCACCAATGTGCAGGGAAACTATGCACAAGGTTGTTGTGCAAGTGGCTAAACAAAAGATGTTGAGCAAGTAGTGTTGCTAGTGGTATAATGTGCAAGTTTGTGCTTAGATTAGAAGGCATCAACATGGACCCTCACAAGATCAAGGCCATGGTAGAATGGAAAGTGCTTTATACCATCAAGAACCTATAGGGATTTTTAGGGATTACAGGTAATTATAACAAATTTGTTAAAAACTATGACAACATAGAAACACTAATCACAACTTTATTTAAGGAGTCCTTCCATTGGAATGAGGTAGAAGATATGGCATTTGAGAAGGTGAAAGAGGCTATGTGCACCACACCAATTCTTACTAATCCATATTTTTCCAAAACCTTCATTGTTGAATGTGATGATTCAGTGTATGGTATGGGTGATGAATTCACGTAAGAAGGGCGGCCCATTTCATTTAAGAGTCAACAAATCAAAGGTAAGAATGTCGAAGCCCATTTATGAGAAGGAAAAGGTAGATATCCTTCATGTAGTCAAACAATATTTACCATATCTAATAGGACACTTTAAGGTAGACATATCATCATAGTTAAAAATATTTCTTAGAACAATATTTCTCAATAGAGGAACAACAAAAATGGCTAATGCAGATGTAAGAATATGACTTTGAGATTATCTACAAGAAAGGGAAGAAGAGTGTAATGGTTGATGCACTATCAAGGAGGGATGAGTCCATAGAGGTATTATTATGTTCCATGTCCATACTGTAGGCCAATTGAGTGAGTGAGTCACAATCAAAATAGAATAATGATAGACATACACATAATGTCATTTAGAATCTCCAATAAGATTTTAGCAGGTTATGAAAAATCATGTGGAAATGGGAATTTTGATGGTACGAGGATACGTTATACATCTACATGAACTAACCGTCGAGCATTAGTTTCATGTGGAAATCCATGCTTCTATAGTAGGTGGGAATTTAGGTTTCCTAAATACTTATCATTGAAATAAGAAAGATTTTTTATGAAAAGGGCTCAAAGGGAAAGTACAAAAATTTGTGGTAGAATGCATGGCATGTCAGTAAAACAAGGGCAAAAAAATTAAAACCTCATGTATTTTACAACCCCTCCCTATTCCTAGCCAACAATGGGAGAAGGTTTCATGGATTTCATTATTAGATTACCCAGGCCTAATGGGAAAAATGTCATCACAATTGTCATGGATTTACTCACTAGATATGCTCATTTTTGTGCATTATCACATCCATTTATAGCAAGTATAGTTTCAACAACTTTTATGGAGACTATTCTTGAAAGCTACATGAGACCCTATAGATCATAGTAAGTGAGTGATCCTATATTTATCATTAATTTTTTATCCGATTTATTCTTATATTTGGGTACTTAACTAACACATAGATCTCATTGTCATCCAAATTTGATGGGCAAACTAAGGTTGTCAACACATTCTTCGAGGATTATCTCTATTATTTTGCTTCTAATAAATAAGGGAGGTGGGTTCAATGGCTACCACTAATAGAATGGTAGTGTAACATTTCTTTCCATGCCTCATCCAAAAAGTCTCCATTTTTGGCATTATATGGGTACCATCCACTATCCATTACCTCATCCTTGAAGGTACACCCAAAGTTTCAAGCAATTAAAGAACACATTAAACACCAATAGGTCATCTATAGTCAGAGAAAACTTGGCAATGGCACATAACTACATGAAGTAGCAAGATAACTAGAATAGAATTGAAAGCCATTTTGACATTATTGGGTTTTTGTGCGATTGCAGCCATATAATAAAATTCCTTTGAAATAACAAAAGAAGAAGAAGAATCTTTTCCATAAGTATTATGGCCCTTATCAAGTCTTGCAAAAAATTAGAAGTGTGGTATACAAACTAGAGTTAACTCCATCCATGAAAATACATCCAATCCTCCATGTTTCTTGCTTGACAAAAGGCATTGGACAACATATTTCATCCCACATAGAGTTAAAAAAGCTTGATGAGGAGGGAAGAATCATTTTAGATCCTAAGAGATCTTCCAAACACACACTAAGAGGTCATAAATTAGGGTGATTACATAGTATCTAATCAAGTAGAAGAGTTTGCCTAGTGAGGATGCAACATGTGAGACAAAAGCATTTGTACAACATCTCAAGATAGTCAAAGTCAAGAATAATGTTGGTTACAAGGGGAGGATCATGCTACACCCTAAGCCCATTGATTGCATTGGGATATGTGAGAACCAAATATGGGTCACATATTCCTTAACTAAGTCATTTATGAATCCCTCAATATAATTACTATAAGCTAGGTTGGCCTCATTGGGATTAGGGTAGTAATATTTCCTAATGATGCTTATATATAGGAAGTAGTGAGTAGTTGTTCAGTATATATTGCATGTTTTGCTCTTATTAAAGACTTTGGAGGTTTTCCCCTCAAAGTGGCTTATTATTATGAAGTATTTGCATCTTATTTCCCATTATATTCTTCTCTCATGCAAGTAATTTTATTACACTAGA
Organism: Cunninghamia lanceolata; assembly: GCA_027924645.1. Lineage (NCBI taxonomy): Eukaryota > Viridiplantae > Streptophyta > Pinopsida > Cupressales > Cupressaceae > Cunninghamia > Cunninghamia lanceolata. The sequence goes on along the minus strand of BSBN01000292.1, from coordinate 5,408,471 downwards.
TGATTCTTTTAGTAATCTAGATACTTGAGTTGGACACCTATGATGACCTCTATTTTCTCAAAAAGAACAACACAAAACCCCATCAACTAGTAAAGGAAGGGAGAAAAAAATTAGAGATTTATAGTTTACCCTACTTGTGCATGATGATCATGTACTTCACATCCATGGCAAGATCAATATATAAAACTCGTGAAGCTCCTAATTTTGACTTTATATTGCTAGTAGATCTTTCTTGAGGATATTGATAACCCACCAAGAACCAAATTGTGAAGTCAGTGAATGTCATTCCTACCAACTTCAACTCTACAATAGGCTCATAGATGAAGAAGCATCAACTGTAGGAACAAAAACATGAAGCATCCACTCATGAATAGGCTTGGATGACACTCTAGCTTCTACAAGATGTAGTGCCTCTGGTGCTTGTATCTTGTCATTGGTTAACTTTTATTTTGGTTCTACTACTATTATTAGCGATGATGTTTTGTTATGCCATCAAGGTATTTCCAATGGGGTTTTGTGTTAGCATTTAGGCATTTGTCTAGGGATGTTTATGTTATGATTTTTGTGTTGGATCTTTCAATGTTACCATTCTGTTGCTTTTATAAAGCAATGGAATGGTAACACTAAAAGATCCAACACAAAAGTCACAACATAAACATATATATATCAAAGCAATGGAATGGTAACACTAAAAGATCCAACATAAAAGTCACAACATAAACATCCCTAGACAAATACAAAACCCCATTGGAAATACCTCGATGGTGTAACAAAACATCATCACTAATAATAGTAGTTGATATATATGTATGTATGTATATCATACATGGATTAGCATGTGGATTACTATCAATTATTCCATCTTTATGATTATAGTTGATGGTTCATGTTAGATGTGGTGTTTAGATACTTATATGATATGATGCCACATTGGGTGTTTATGCTTTACTTCGGCTATTATATATGAGCAGGTACACCTAATGTGCAGGTATAGGGTTATTCCCCAACAGTGCTTATAAATGAGACATTCATATTGGGTTAAATCTATGTGTTAACCTTTATCTCACTCAATTCGAGTATGAGATGGATCCTGTGTATCTCTGTGTTAATCTGGATCTAAATCGAAGGCAATTCTAGAATTCATATGTAGTGAAAACCTATAAAGTGTGTGGAAGTCATTTATGTGTGTTTATTTCTATCTTGTTACTTTACATTTAAAATTATCTTGAGATGTGTGTTTATCATATTTGTGAAAAGGACATTTAATTATGCTTTAGTAGGAAGAAATTATATCATTTTATTAATCCTTACAAAAATAAAATATAATAGATTTAAATGCCTTAGGGAATTAAAAATATATTACAAAAGGAAAATAGAGTTATTTTATAAAGGAAAAGTAATTTAGTTAATTGTTGTGGGAGATATTAATAATTCTTTAATTTTAATGCATTAGCCTTATTTATTGACGTAGAGAAATTATTAATTAGGATTATTTATTTTAAAAAAGGTATGTTTCAAAATAATTGTTTATAATGGGAAAAGGAAGAAATTAGAAAGGAGGTTTTAGGGAGTTATAAAAGAAAGGGAAAGGGCTCTTGTTTGTTCATTCACGTTTTGTCCAAAAAAAAAAAACTCTCTCAATTTCTACTCTCTCTTGGATTGCATAGAAAGGATAAGTTTGTGGATTGCTTGGTGATTGGAATTTCTTGGAAAAAGATTGCTTGGTGGTGTGCTTGGATGCAAGGAAATAAATTGCTTCCATTGTTTGTGTTCTTCATTAAAAGGTAATTTTTCCCTTTTATGCTTAATTTGAAAGTTTGAATTTGGAATGGAATTCTCCATTTCCATGCTCACACTAGGTGGAGCATATGGTTTAGTTGTAGAAAACACTCGGATTGAAAGAATTGTTTTAGGAATTTAATTATTTTAGTTTTATGCTTTAAATTTGGAAAAAGTCCATCTTATAGCTATTATTATGGAAAAAAATTTATTAGAATCCTCTCTTCCTAATTTTGTTTTAAATTGTTGACGTTGGGTGGATTTGGAGTAGAAGGGTAGTTTTAAATCTTGTAAATTCTTCCTAAATTAAAATATGGGTAAATTCAAGGTTGCATACACTCCATTAATAGATGAGGAAGGATTTTATGGTTTTCCATGTTAGAAAAGAAAATTGCAAAAAATTACATTTTATGATTTGATCGAATGTTTTATTTTATGAAATGAATGGTATCCAATGTTAATTGGATTTTTGCATCTTATTGCATCATGTTGAGAAATTGTGCATTGATTTCTACATCATTTCCCAAATCATAGGTTCGAAGTGTTGGGATTTTAGGATAGAGGTCTAGGAAAGGAAAGGAGTGGCTCTCTCTATTTACCATGATATAAAGGGATTGCATGAACAAATATGTGGAGAGTTTAAACAAGTAATATGTAATAAACATTATGTTAATCAAATGATTAAACAAGGCTTTTTCATGTTGGGATCGAAACGCTTTTGAATATTTGGCCTAGTGGTGAAGGAGGTGTCACAACTCTAGGAGTTTGTGAATGTCATCGAGTATCTTCATTGAGGAAGCTCTAATCCCAATATAGCCATGGAGCTATTGAGCTACTATGATGACATTCCTTGTCTTATGCCTAGGATTCTCATTCTTATCCTTTTGTCAAATTTTGTATTCGACATAGATGTGATCATGTTAATGATATTAGGTGATTGTTGAATTTAGTGTACTCATGTGTTGTAGCACTATTTTATGCATGTTGATTGGTGTTCCATACTCCTTGTTTTGTGTGAGTGTGCTTTAGACCCTTGCATTCGTCTCTCGGTACAGTGGGGTGGGTTTGAGGGTACCACATGGTTGGGTGGCATTGTACCATCATTAGGGACTTCAGATATCTCCTAGATTCTTGGTTTGTGTGTTGAGAGATTTCCCATCTCAATGCCATGGTTAGTCCTTAGTAACATTATTCATTTCCTTTACTTCATTTCAATTTTGTTTTGCTATCTTATAGTTTTGGCATGGAAATTACTTATCTCCTTAATTATTAGGAACCATATACTTATAGAGGTTTTTATGTGGCCAAGTTGAATCCCACAACCCCATGAATGTATCCCCAAGACCATTTATAAACAACTCAAAAATCAAGGAAGATATGCCTCGTAGAGTGGGGAAAAGACTTGTTGTTTCCCATGCCTTGTCTCTTTTCTATGTTATATTTTGCAAGTCAAAGTTACATTATGAACTGAAATGCAATTCGGGGTCACTAGTCTAATTTTCCAATTGTATCTAGAGTCCAAACCCCAAAGTGTTGTTTGACCGAAGCTTAGAAAAGCAATTCATGTTGCATAGTGCAAGTTGCATCCGTCTTCTAGAGTTTGAGGTAGTTGGTAGTCTAGGATTTAGAGATTGATTACACTTTATATAGTGTAGGTTGCTGACATCCTCTGAAGTTTGATTTGTCATAGTGATTTGAGTTCACCACCAGCTTACACTCTACAAATGTGTAGATTGCTACTAGTGACTTCCAAAGTCTACGAGTTACTATTTTAGAGTCTGGAACCTAATTACATTTGTAGATGTGCAAACTACAAGAGGAACCCATAGTCTAAACATCTTCTTAATTGGGAATCAAAGTACATTTGCAAGTTGTAATTGCAAATCGAAGAGGTTTTTCAAGGTTGAAGTGATTCGTTGGTCAAATTCTAGGGTTGGCATGCCTTTTGCATGTTGCATTTGCTGATAGAACCGAAGGTTCATGAGGGTGCAGACTGCAATTATATCCTAAAGTTTGAGTTCGAACTGGGTGCAAAGATGCAAGTTACAACTTGAGTATGAAGTTTGACCCATGTACAAGTTCCTTTAGAAACCTAAAATTGGCAGTTTAAGTGCTTCTACTCATCATAACCTAGTGACATTTGGAGGGTGGTTTAGTAGAGATGTTATGAAGGTGATCTGGTGGTTTTGGGAATCTTGTCTCTCTTCCATGCCTTATTTTCCAAGTCAACCATGGTGTCTCGTCCCATGGTATAGTTAAGTTTTCTACTTGTGTCACTTTGCTTTATGCATTATTGTGCATGTCAAGAGTGTCATCATGACTTACATATGACATCTTGGGCATGTTAGTATGTTGAGTGGTTTCCTACCACTTGTATTTCATGAAAAATTTATTTGAGCATATTTTCTTCGTTAATGTCTTGAGCGAAAGCCTAGGGCATTACATTTAGTATCAGAGCCCATGTTGCAACATTGGGATCTCTAGTTTATGTGCTTACTTTGTGATAATATGAGTGTTTGTCAGAGTGTTCTAGTTCCATGTTTTCATGTTCCTTGCTTACCTTAGCATGGTGTTGTAGATTTGCATGTAAGTGCTAATCTTCTCCTATGTTACTAGGAAGGATGCCTCCTAGGGCTTATCGCCCTCGACGGGGAGGAAATGTAAACCATGATCAGGAATCACCAAAAATTCAAAGTGATAATTCCTTGAGGTATAGACATGATAAACCTGAAGATCTTTTAGGTACACCACAGGTGGTAATCCTACTTCTATATATCTTGGTAAGGTTGACCCCTCAATAGGAGAGAAGGTGTAATGCTACTTTTCCCTATGGTTATTTAATTATTTTCAGTAGATTTAAATATAATTAATAATAAAATTAAATAATTTAAAGTATGTAAGGTTATTAATTCTAATGTGAATTACAACATGAGACAATTTAGTATCTCTAAAGTAAATAATTAACATAATAAATTAGATAACATAATCATATTATTCAAGTGGATTAACATCAAAATTATATACTTATTATTCCAAATATCCTTTAAACATCAACAATTTTAATACTTATATGAATCAAAGTACTTGGAAAGGCCACTCTCACTCTAGGAAAATTTTAGTGTTCTTAGCCCTCATAGCTATGGCACATTCTGGAGAACCTGTGTAAAAACATAGTATGCACCTACTCGCACCATACTCAAAGCCCTGGCTAGGACAATACTAGGTGTACATAATCCCAGGTTGGATGTACTCAGTACATCCCCTTCTCCAGTGCCTAGAGCCCACCAAACCACCTTCTTCTTCCTTGAGTTATTTCCATGCCCCTTCCAAGTCTCTCATAAAAGCTTTATATAACCTTTTAAGGGGTGATTTTCAAACCATCACATGCTTTCACAAAGATTGTCATTAATAATTATTTAATAAATATAATAATCTGTCCCTTTTAATAGGGATTTTTTATAAATATTTTTTATTTATCTCCATTTTAACCAAAGGGCCATAATATCCTTTATTTTCTCATCTCCCTTTTAATTATAAAGGGTTAAATAAACTTTATCCTCTAATAATTTTAAAGGGTTATTCATAAAATAGCTTTCTTTTCTATTTTAGGGAAAAACTCCTATAACAAAGGCATTTTGGAAGTTCTCACCCTTCTCAAGATAGAGAAAAGGTTCCTCTTAGAGATGGTGAAAGGGAACACTCTAGGAGCCCATGACGGTCTAGAGTGGAGGAAGTACCCTTTCGATATGTGCCCTATCGTGAGGATAGACACTTAATGGATGAAGACAATATGACTGCAACTCACATAAGAGATCTTATATGAGCCCATCCACCTACTTTTGAAGGTTCCACAAGAGGAATAGATGCCAAGAATTGGTTCTTGGCCTTTGACTGATGTTTTCTAATGCATCCTTATGGAAGTAAAACCAAGGCTCAATGTGCCATAATGCATTTACATGGGTTTACTTCCACCTAGTGGCGCTAGGAGGAGCAAAAATAACACCCAAACATTGCTACAGTCTCTTGGGAGGCCTTTTTGGAAAGGATTAATTCTTGATACATTTTTTAGCATTTTAAGTAGCATCCTACAAATGAATTCCATGAGCTTCGACAACTTGACTTGATTATTGACTAATATAAAAATTGCCTTTTGAACTTAAATATTATGCAAGCTCAATAGAAGATGAGGGATTGTTAGTGCAAAGTTTTGTGAGAGGCTTAAACGCTTGTATAAGTGGAGGTTTTCCAATGCTAGAATCAAAAACCTTGGAGGTTGATGTTGAGAAATCTAGACTAATTGCGGAAAATTTAGCTAAAGGCTATGGTGACCAAGTGGGGATTCATGCAATGGCCCCTTATTAGTCAAATTCAAAGGTACGGGGATCTCAAACCCAAACCAAGTGATCTTGTAGGGCACTACCAACACCATCAAATACCTTTCAGCAACAACAGGTATAGAAGCCCCAATAGGACCCTCAGAGTGGGCAAGGTTTTGGTAGACATTCCAATAGGGAATATACGTTTGAGTGCCATAGGAGTTATCTTTCCCAATAGCTAGCAGAGGGTGACCAATCTAGTTCCAATCACGCAAGCTTCCAGTAGTTGAATGTACCTCAATCAACTCCTAATTGAGTGGTGGAACTCTATTACTCTTATAGTTAGGAGGGCCATTATGTGAGATCATACCCTCAGGGATTAGCAATAATTGGTGATTAGAGTACTATAGTGTCAAAACTAACAAATGGGATATGTGGGAAGGTCACACAGAGTTTTTGTTGTGAGAGACAATTGTTAGCCTAAGAACTATGGCATGGTTGAAGAGGGCAAGCAACTTTCTTTGGAGCCCATTCATATGTTGTAGCACTGAAGGATAGCACTTTGGCATAAATATCTGGATCAATTTAGGGACTAGTGGGATCATTTGGGTCAATCTATCACTACTTGGGAGGATGCCACATAGTTGAGAATGCTTTACCCTTACCTTTTTTAAGGCTTCCAAGAGTAATCCTAGTTCTAGGGAGGAGGATGTAATCCCTTTGGCACTTGTGCCTTGTCATTGGTTGACTTTTATTTTGGTTCTACTACAGATATTGGCAATGATGTTTTGTTATGCTATCAAGGTATTTCTAATGGGGTTTTGTATTATCATTTAGACATTTGTCTAGGGATGTTTATGTTGTAACTTTTATGTTAGATCTTTTCGTGTTACCATTCCACTGCTTTGATATATATATATATAGAGAGAGAGAGAGAGTACAGGTGTGTTCATCATACATAGATTAGTATATGGATTAGGATTACTATCAATTATTGTATATTTATGATTATAGTTGATGATTCATGTTATATGTGATGTTTAGTTAATTATATGATATGATGCCACACTGGGTGTTTATGCTTTGCTTCGACTATTATATGTGAGTAAGTATATCTAATGTCTAACCTAAGTGTGTAGGTATAGATTTATTCCCTGGTAGTGGATAAATGAGACGTTCGTATTGCATTAAAATTTGTGTTAACCTTTATCTTGCTTTATTTGAGTATGAGATGGATCCTGTGTATCCCTGTGTTAACCCAAATCTTAATTAGAGGTAATTTTAAAATTCATATGTTGTTGAAACTCGTAAAGTGTGTGGAATTCATTTATGTGTATTTATTTCTATCTTGGCACTTTGCATTTAAAATTATCTTGAAATGTGTGCTTATTGTATTTGTGAAAAGGATATTTAATTATGTTTCAATAGGAAGAAATTATATCATTTTATTATTTCTTGCAGAAAGAAAGTATAATGGATTTAATTGCCTTAGGAAATTAAATCCATATTACAAAAGAAAAATAGAGTTATTGTATAAAGGAAAACTAATTTAGTTAATTGTTGTGGGAGATATTAATAATGCTTTAATTTAAATGCATTAGCCTTATTTATTAATGTTGAGAAATTATTAATTATGATTATTTATTTTCAAAAACGAATGTTTCAAAATAGTTGGTTATAATGAGAAAAGGAAGAAATTAGAAAGGAGGTTTTAGGGAATTATAGAAAAGAAAGGGAAAGGGCTTTTGTTTGCTCATTCAGGTTTTGTCTCAAAAAAAATCTCTCTCAATTTTGACTCCCTCTTGGAAATAAAATTCTTAGACTGCAAAGAAAGGATAAATTTGTGGATTTCTTGGTGATTAGAATTGCTTGGAAGAAGATTGCTTGGTGGTGTGCTTGGATGCAAGGAAATAAATTGCTTCCATTGTTTGTGTTATTCATTAAAAATGTATTTCCCCCTTTCACGTTTAATTGGAAAGTTTGAATTTGGAATGGAATTCTCCATTGTCATGCCCACACTAGGTGGAGCATATGGTTTAGTTGTAGGAAACACTTGGATTGAAAGAATTATTTTAGGAACTTCATTGTTTTATTATTATGTTTTAAATTTGGAAAATCTCCATTTTAGAGCCATTATTATGGAAAACATTATTGGAATCCTCCTTCCCAATTTTGTTTGAAATTGTTGATGTTGGGTGGATTTGGAGCAGAGGGTAATTTTAAATTCTGTAAATTCTTCCTAAATAAATCAAAATATGGGTAAATTCAAGGTTTCATACACTCCACTAATGGATGAGGAAGGATTTTAAGGTTTTTCATGTTAGAAAATAAAATTGTAAAAATTACATTTTATGATTCAATCGAATATTTTTTTTTGTGAAATGAATGGTTTCTAATGTTAATTGGCTTTTTGCATTTTTAACATCATGTTGAGAAATTATGCATTTATTTCCACGCCATGCTTGAATCGTAGGTTCAGAGTGTTGAGATTTTAAGATAGAGGTCTAGGATAGGAAAGGAGTGGCTCTCACCATTTGTAATGATACAAATGGATTGAAGGACCAAATGTTTGGAGAGTTTAAATAAGTGATAATGTATTTAACATTGGGTTAATTAAATGATTAAACAAGACTTTTCCATGTTAGGATCCTAAGGCTCTCTAAGGTTCAATCTAGTGTGAAGGAAATGTCACAACTTTAGGATTTGGTGAATATTGTTGGGAATTAAGGTGTCTCAACCTTTGCAAATTCCTAGCATTGGTATTTAATTATTTTTTTATTATTTTCCTATATTGTATTTATTTATGCACATCTTATTTTGTCATTTAGTGTGGGGTGGCATGGTGAGTTGTCATCCCACTTGGAAGGGGACTTGGATGGACATGTCAACATGAGAAAATGTAGGTGTCCCATTTGAGGTGGCATTAATTTTCATGTGTCGGCATCTTAAGCAATGTGTAAGAAGTTATGACATATGACAGAATCTATGACATGTAAGAGCTGGAAATAGAATATTTTTATGATAGGTATGACATGCATCATAAATCTTCTTTGCATGTTTGAATAAGACATATTTAGGCACCCAATTTTGACTATGATAAGTTGTAAGAGAATTGCTATTAATATTCAGTCATGATAGATTCTCTTACAGTTGTAAGTGTTGTCATCTATGATAATTTTTATGACGGTGTAAGATCATTTGGCACACCTATTTTGGGCAAATTTGGGGCACCCAAGTTTAGAGGGTTGTAATAGGTGTAAGGGAATATTGTACAAGTGTCATTTGCTACAAAAGAGGTGTTGGAATGTGTGCCATGTGGATTTGGACACCCACCTCTTATATCTTCCTCTAAAATCTTCCTTCACACTTGATATTACCTATAAATAAGGTGCTTGTTGGAGTAGTTTGTATGGTTCATTTGCAGGTATTGTTATTCTACTAGAATTACTCAAGAATATCAATAGTGATGAACTCCTGTACGATCTTGGCTCTGGAAATGTATTGTAACCTTCATTGTTTATGGATTAAGACATTGGGTTACGCTTTGGAGTGTGGAGTTTTTTACCTGAAAGGGTTTTCCCCATGTATATCTTGTGTTGTGAGAATTTATATTTTCTTGTGATGTTTTATATTCTTCCTTGTATTGTGTTTCTTTAGTATTGTAACTGTTAAAAGATAAAAATTTGTAAAACTCTCCTCTTTAGATCAGTGTAGGAAGCATATTCCATGTACCTAGCTTCCTTTCAGTTGGTATCAAAGCCTAATCAACTTTGGATCTAGTTGTTGGCTAGAGGGTTATTTGAATTGATCTTCATTTGAGTGGGAGCTTGTCCAGAGGATTTTGAAATCTTTGTTGCAGGAAGGAGATGGCGAGTACATCTAGGAGGATAGAGATGGAAAAGTTTAAAGGAGGTAACTTTGAGTTTAGGAAACTCAAGATGGAAGACATTTTGGTTGATAGAGACCTATGGACTTCTATATCTGGAAATATGCCATCGGGCATGAAACAACAAGATTGGGATCTAATGGATTGAAAGGCTAAGGGTTTTGTGAGACTCTGTTTGGCAAACTCCATGTTATTGAATGTCTATGAAGAGGCTACAGCTACAAATTCGTGGAAGAAACTTGGTCAAATTTATCAGGCTAAATCCTTGGTAAATAGGTTGTTCCTGAGAAACAAGTTGTACTCTCTGAGGATGGAAGATGGAGGATTTGTTGTAGATCATCTGAATAGTTTTAATATGCTTGTTGCCTAATTGATCTCCATTAGTGTGAAAATAGAGGAGGAGAATCGATGTATGACTTTGTTGTGTTCTTTTCCAGATTAATGGGACCACCTTGTTATGGCCATTAGGAGTACCAATACTACCTTCAAGATGGATGAAGTGGTTGCATCATTACTATATGAAGAGATGCAAAAAAAATCTTCTGAAATGACTAAGGAGGCCCTTGCAGTTTGTGGTCGATCAAAAGACAAAGGCAAAAAGAAGGACAAGAAGCAAGAGAAGTCAAGATCCAAATCATGTGGGAGATCTAAGTCTCCTAGAAAGTCCAAGGTATTATGTTGGAACTACGACAAACTTGGGCATTTCTGCAAGGAGTGCAAGAGGAGGAGAAGAAGAAAAGAAGAACTATGATTCAGATTATGAAAAATCTTCTTAGGATGATGGAAAAGCATTTGTTGCTACCTTGGCAACACATACATCGAAGGATGTGTGGCTTATTGACTCTATTGCATCTTTTCATATGACCTCTCATCGAAGTCGGTTCACTAAGTATGAATAAGATGACGGTGGGAAGGTGTACTTGAGTGATGACTCTCATTTGAAGATTGTTGGCCGTGGAAGATTCTTGATTTGATTCCTTGATGGGCGAGTGAAGGGGATCAATGGTGTTCTACATATCCCTGGTTTGGCATGAAACCTGCTATCTATAAGTAAATTGAATAATGTGGGTGTGCAGGTTGTTTTCTCAAATGGAGGATGCAAGATGACTAGAGGAGCTATGGTACTAGTTAAGGGTGTTCAAATTGGCACTATGTTCAAGCTTGATGAATACACAGTTCAGTGCAATAGTTCTTCAGTTTCAAAGAAGAGAACTTTAGAGTCTTCATCCTCACCATTGGAACCAATAGTGAAGAGGATTATTGCCTCTACTTATAATAGTTGTGCTTTCTGGGTACCTAATGGTGTTCATTCTATGGAGATGAAACTTCCAACTGAGAAAATGATGTTATGGCACCAAAGACTTGGTCACATTCATGAGAAGAGTCTTAGAGCCTTGAATAATAAAAATCTTGTGGAGGGTATGAATGATTGTAATCTTGAGTTTGATTTTTGTGAACATTACATTTATGGAAAATAAAACGGTGTTTAATTTTATTCCAATTCTCATAAATATTATAAAGTGTTGGACTTGATACAATCTGATGTTTTTGGTCATGTGGATGTTCCTTAGATTTCAAAATTTGTTTACTTTGTATCTTTCATAGATGATTATAGTAGAAGGACATGTATTTATTTCCTTAGAAGCTAATTTGAAGTCTTTAGTCAGTTCAAAGAGTTTAAGGATTTTGTATAGAATCGGATGGATAAAAAGATTAAGTGTTTGAGGAATGACAATGGCAGTGAGTTTTGTTTAGCAGATTTTGACAAGTTCTATAAAGAACATGGGATTGCGAGGTACAAGACAATTCTGTATACCCCTCAATAGAATGAAGTTGGATAGAGGATGAACAAGACGTTGATGGAGAGGGCTAGGAGTATGCTTAGTAGAGCTAGCCTTCAACAAAAACTTTGGGCCGAAGTTGTTGCTATGGCTTTGTACCTGGTTAACAGGTTTCCTACTTCAGCACTTGTTGAGAAGACACCTATGGAGGTGTGGTCAGGTAAAAATCCCTCGTTGAGACATCTTCGAGTATTTGGTGTGAGGCATATGCACATGTGCCTAGGGAGAAGAGGTCTAAGTTGGAGAACAAGGCAGTGAAGTGTATCTTCATCGGTTATGGTGTCAGTGTGAAAGGGTATGAGCTTTGGGATCCAGTGGCCAAAAGGGTTCTTGTAGACACCTAAAATTGACTTGCTTTGCAAACTAATTTCCCGTATCTCTACACCAACAATTATCCCTCCTATTAATTAAATAAATTCATTTTTATTTAATTCATTTATCCCTAATCATCTACCTTTAGCCATTTATCCATCTGTTGTAATCAATTAATTCACTTAATTTATCACTTTACCTTATGACACTATCCTCATTGATTAAATAAATATACCCAATATTTATTTAGTTAATTTCCCCATTTCCCTAATCCTTGTTAATTAGATAAATCATGCTTATCTAATTAATCTAGCCTATTAATCAACCTATCCCTATCTTAGTTAATTAAATATCAATTATTTAATTAGCTACCCTAGCCTACCTATCCCCTAGACCTAAATTAATTAAGCTTAACACCTAATTAATCTTGCTTATCCCATCCTCCCACACACCTTTGAATAAAAATCAATTTTTTATTTAAAGGGTCAAATCTTTCTTACACCTCATTTATCACCCTCTTACACATGTAAGTGTACATGTGTCCTTCAACCCTCACATCTCCACATAAAAGTGAATTTTTAATTCACACTCCCCAATGAGTTGAATTTTTAATTCACTTGTCATATCCACTCTTCCCAAAAATAAATTTTTAATTCATTTTTATCCTCCACACCTTTCCCCATGTGAATTTAAAATTCACAAATAATGAGAGCCCTCCAAAACCATTGACCAAACCTCAACCCTTGATCTCTCTCATCCACTCACCTTGTGACACTTGTCACAAGGCTATGAATCTAATCGAAACCCTAACTCTCAATCATTTCTAGCCCTTGATCTCAATTTTCAATCCTCACCCTCCATCCCTTTTCCAAAAATCTATAAATAAGACCTTCACCCAAGCCATTCACAACAACTTCTTCTTGCATCCTTACTATGCCAAAATCTTCTTATCCCAACATCATAATGCCAAAATCATTCCTCATCCCCATCTCAATCTCCATCTAAATCCAAATCCCTCATCCTATTGTGTTGAATCTCAAAGAGCAATCCACATTCATCTACTTGGGTAAATCTAAGGAGTTTGGGTGCAACTCCTTCCACCCTATCAAGGATTTGTGACTCATTGTGAAAGGTATGATGCTTGTTTATGCACTTGTTTTATGTTTTCTACTTTCATTTTGACTTCATAGATCACATTGGCACGCCTGGTGGGACCCACAAGGTCCCAATCTAACAATCTTGTGAGTTTTTTTGTTGTTTAAGACGTTTTTTTTTAGATTAGTGCTATCTCTCTGCGCAGTAGCGCCATTTTACCCACATTTTGGCGCTATTTTCAGACTGTGGTGGTGCCTTCTTACCACAACATTGCTTGATCATTTGGACTCACATATTTTGTGTTCTTTCGCATTTTTGTGTCTTTTGCTCTCTGTTTTGCAAGATTTTATGCAGGGACAGGGGGAGACTATGTCAATTTTTTCCTAAAATCATACCCTTGACCATCTTTGCATCATTTTGGTGCTAAACACACCCAGTTCAGTGCTAGCTTTCTTGCTGCAGAAGATAAACTAAGGAAAAAACATAGTTTGGTGCTATTTTGTATCTGTATTAGCGCTATCTTGTATATTGGCATGATCTTGTATCTGTATTGGCGCTATCTTGTATATTGGCACTATCTCGTATCTGTATTGGCACTATCTTTCATATTGGCACTATCTTGTCTCTGTATTGGTGCTATCTTGTATATTAGCACTATCTTGCCTCTGTATTGGCGCTATCTTGTATATTAGCGCTATCTTCTGTATTAGCACTATCTTGCCTCTGGATTGGTGCTATTTTCTGTACTAGCTTAGGGATCTATGCAGGGTTGGGTCTCTATTCTGCAGGGTATTTCAAATCATCCAAGACCATCATCTCGAAACTACTAACATCTTTTGTAGGGATTTAGTAGATTAGACACATCTTCTTTTGGTGCACTAAAAAGAACCTTCGTGTGCTTAGCTTAAAGAACATTTATCTTTAGTAAACCTAAAATGAATCTTGCTTCCAAACAATCTACAATCAAACATTTCATTTTGATGAACCTAAAAAAGAATCCTTGTGTGCCTTAGTGTAGAAAATATTTGATTTTGGTGCTCTAAAATTAATCATTGCTTGCAACAAACAACTTTAGGCACATTTCAATTTGGGTTTAAAAAGAACATTAGAGAATTGTTTGCCATGTTTGGTGCACTTGCACGTTTGTGTTATCCCATAGGGTAGAATCAAAGTATCCTCTGCCCTTGCCTTCAAAAGGATCTTGGGTGAAGAGAAATGGTTCTATCCTCTTTTTTCTAGGAAATGGGCCTGCCCTTGAGACACATCTGTTCGGAGAACTCATTGGCAACCCCAAGTGGTACTTTCATCCAGTCTGCTATATGTAAATTGAGGATAAGGTGAAAGCCAAGTCTAATCGGTATGAGCGCTTACCATTCGGTGCTAGCTTGAAAGGGAGTAGTACCTTGTGTATATAAAACCCCTAGTAGAGCTAGCCAAAACCTTAAGTGGTTTATCAAATGCTCGTAAGGTGCCGATCCCCCGGATGTACCCCCACTACGAACCATTGTTCTAGAAGCCAAAATCCCTCTACTTGTTCAACAAGTATTGTCCTTGCTTCACCTTAGGTTGTGCATGCTTTATAAATCTTTCACAAACAAAACCTTTGGCCATTGTGTTTTCTTTCTTGATTGTTTGTCTACTTGCCAAGAAAAATCAAATTCATCCATCAATCTAACCATTCGCATCCTTTAGCGCCATTCCTCTATGTTTCAATCTATTTTAGTGCCTTCTTCATCCATGTCCAAAAATCAAATTTTCCCATCAAAAACATCAATTTTATAAGCCTATTTTTCAAAAAAAATCTAGTTGGGGGATACGCCCCTGAACCCTTGTCAGCGGGGGGTCACGTCCAGCCCCCTGCACCCCCCTCACATTGGGCCAGGTTTTCCTCCCAACACCACTAAACCATCCCCCCATTTATCAAACCCCATAAGTTGAGCTTATCCAATCACTTTATTTGAGCTTGATCAAATTCTAATCCACTTCCTCTCTAGTCATAATCTATCTTCATCATCCTAATCATTCTTATCCACTTCATCTTAATCCAATCACCCATCTATCCTAATCATCCTAACCACCTATCTTATCCACATCATCATCCAAATCATTCAATCCAATCTTATCCTAATCACCCTCATCATCCTTAATCCAATTCATCAACATCATTCTAATCCCATCTCATCCAAATCAAATCCAAAATCCAACCAACATCAATCCATAATCTTCCAAACCATATTCCAAATCCAATCCAAAATCAACATCGATCCTAATCAACATCCAAGTCCCCCAACATCACTATCAAACTCCAAATCCAAATCAACCCAATCAAAAATTAAGACCTTAATTGATCGTCCAATCAAATCAACCAAATCAATTCTATTACTTAAGTGTCATTAGTCCACCTTACGTATAGAGAATCATCCATCCTTTGAAGAAAATTGAATCACCTGAAGGTCTTGAAATTGGATCCCCAACATCGCAATCATCCATCATCCTCCATCATCCCATACCTCCCCAACAAAATGGATCCTTATGTAGCAATGCAACAATTACAAAGACTTAGAAAAATCTATGAGAACATGGATCCTAATGCTAAGGAAAAATGTAAAAATGACATTAGGGATATACCCTTAGCACACCTCATCATTGGAGAATACCAAGCCCCTACCCAACAAATACCCTACATTTCATCCCCATCCACATCATATCAACCTTCATCATACCAACCTACATCTTACATATCCACACCATCAACCTCATACCAACAAACACCCTATCTTTCATCCCCGCTAACATCATAGCAATCTTCATCCCCTTATACATCCATACCATCATACCTATCCAACCAATCAATACTTCCAACTTATCCATCCCCCAACCTTTGTCATGCTAACTTTGATCAAGGGAACACCAATCTATCACACCTTATACGAAATCCAAAGCTTATATCAACAAACATTTCCTCGCGCGAATCCCCAATCCCCTAATCCTCATCCTCCAATCCCTCCATCACAATATCCTTCTAATCCTATCAACCTTAATCCATCACCATACCTACCTTACAATCCATCAATCGCTATCCCCCCACCACAATATCCCTCCAATCCTATCAACCTTAATCCATCATCTTATGTATCTCCCAATCCATCAACCCCTATCACCCATACACTATCTAATCCACCATTAAATCTTTCAAATCCTAAGCCCACAACATCCAAATAATCCTTGTGGGATTTCCTCCAAAGAACATCAAAGAATGAAAGCAAAGATATAGAATCCTCCACCCCTCCAACACCACCATCTAATTCCACACCTATCCTTGAACCCATCCAAGAACCATCATTACCTAATCCTATCACCCACCTATCCAAACTCAATCATAATCCTACACCATCCACCATCATTATCCATCCATTATATTGTTCTTCAACCCATACACTCATGAAGGACGTCATCCATTTGTTATTAGCAAGGAATCAAACACCCTCATGCAATCCAACACCCACCAAACCTCTTGAACAATCTCCTATCATAACTCAAGAACCATCATGCAGCCATGTTCAAGAACCCATAAGTCAAGCACCTATCGCATCTATCCAAACACCTATAACATCCATCCAAGAACCCGCCACATCTATCCAAGTCACTCCCACTTCTATCCAAGCACATGAGCTATGTCAAGAATCAAATCTAAAGCATGTTGAAACATCATCCCCTTCTCCTAATCAAGATCTAACCTCCCATCTAATCCCATCCCCGATCCCCTCCCATCTATTAATCAACTTATTGATCTCACACCATCTTCTACCACCCCTTTACCATCCCCCACGAATCCTTTACCTCCATCCACCAATATCATCCCAAATCCATCCTCCCAGTCACTTGGACAAAGCACCTTCATCCGTGGTGACTCCCTTGTAGGAGGTGAACAACTTCCATCCACCATCTATCCTTCTCCAACAAATAATGGACTCGCATCTTGTTTCCAAGGCACCAAACATCACATTGCATGTTGCATACTCCAACACATGAACTATCAAGGCAAAGGCTTAGGCCTTCATGAACAAGGCATCTTAGAGCCCATCCACACCACATTCCATCCATCCTCGCATGGCCTTGGCTATACATCCCAAGGAAAACAAAATAAACATGTTGGTACCACCCACACATCCTCCAAAATCCATTCACCCAATTCCAAATCCGATGCATCACATCGCACTCCTAAATCATATGTCGCCATCCCTCCTCCATCTTCATATCATGAACAAAAGCATGTGACCAACCATCTTCCTCCATCAAATTTACCTCCACTACTTCTAACTCCAAATATTCCTATTAAATCCACTTTACCTCCTATCCTACCAATGCCAAACATCCCTATCCACAAATCCTCTTATCTTCCCATCCTCCCAACTCCTAATATCTCCATCCTCAAATCTCCTTATCTATTTATCCAAAAATCCACTTTTAACCCCTCCACCCATAAACCCCCTAAAACTCCCAATCAAGACCAACAAAATCACACATCTTTCCAACATTATGCTTCCCCCAAATCCATGGGATTCAAAAATAAAAATTTGAATGCCTCGACTCATAAAGCACAAAAACCTAAAGAGTTTATTCCTTCCAAGCAAAATGAAAAATCCAAAAGGCTATCAAAGCCCACACCATCAAAAGAAAAAGAAAAAACAAAAATGGTGTGGGTCTCTAAGCAAAAAGCACCAAACTCTAATGAAGCATCCACATCCCAGTCTACCCCACAATCCCAAACATCCCGCACCCCATCTAAAAATCCCATAATTCCTAAGTCTATTTGGGTACCTAAAACCCCAAATCGACCATCCAAAAATCCCCTATCCCGATCCCCATTACTCCCAACTCCACATCCAAAGTACAAGCTTCCAAATACATCATGGTGTGTGCAACCGTTGGTCTTGGTTCCCCTCCACCACTCGACATTCCCACATACCCCCATTTCTCCATCTTTCATCCACTATCCTACATATCTTCCCCATGACATTCCTATGGTCCATACTATTGTATAATCCACATAATCCACATCATAATCCACATCATGACCCACTATCCACCAACATCCATGCAATCATCATCCACAATGCTATCCAACATGGGACCATCTTCGCCTTCCTATGGAAACAGATGCTAGAGTCCCATTTCCATCAAAAAAGCAAAAAATCAAAAAATCAAGAAAATAGTAAAGAGAAAAAATATGTCTAATGGTGAAAACCACTCCTTGTGGCACCTTGGGCAAGTACCATGATGAAAACCCCTTGTGGGCATCATGTGTAATCCCTTCTCCATCCATTTGTACCCTACACTTGGGGGCAAAATCACCCACATCCATAATATCCTTTGTACATCTTATCCACTATCTTATCCTTATCCTATCATATTCCTATCCACTATCCCCTATTTATCCTATCATATTCCTATCCACTATCCCCTATTTATCCTATCATATTCCTATCCACCATCCCCTATCTATCCTATCATTCCCCATCCATTCTATCCACTATATCCTCCTCCTTAGATCTTATTAAAGATAAGGGGCAAAATATCAAAAACATGCTTTGGACACCTTTCGGCATACTCCCTATTCAAGCATATCCTCCATCCATCTACTACAAAGTCCATCCATTCAAACATGAACCCATCATGAAAAATCCTAACCATTGGGGCATATGATTCCTTGCAACATAGCCCTTGGAGTAAATCCTTATCCCCATCTTTAATCCATCTATCTTGCATCCCTATCTCTATCTTCCAATCCATCTATCATGAATCTCCTCTCTATCACCTTCCACTAACAATCCCTCCATCTACTTATCATGTATCCCTACCTAATCCTTTATCCCCCATCCTACCCCTTATCCGCATGTATCTATCCATTTATCAAAATCTCCTATCCATTATCCTTTCATTGCCAATCCCCCAACCCAACCCCATCACCTTCACCTGTAGACTTGGTGTTCCCTTGTCATTGGTATCTAGTGCAAAGGCTCTAAATCCAATGCAACCATCTCATAATAAACCATTCCCTTTCTAAAATCAAAATCCAAAAAAATCCAAAAATCCATAAAATCCCAAAAATATCCATCACAAAATCAACATCATTCCATCAACATCTCATCATCTTCCAACATCCTCACAATCACCCAAACCATCCAACACATCATCTCCCCACATCATCACATCTATCCTCAACCATCCCACATCATCACTAAAAATCAGAACTACATATCATCACCACCCGCATCTTAATGTGCCTTGATCCTGTGGATACAGGGTATGTAGGAAGTCTGGAATATGAAGGAAGTTTCCAATACTTAGGTACATAAGATGCACCCATCCAACCCGATTGGATGGCCCCTAGCCCTTGAACTTACACTAGATCCAAGCATCTCATCACCTATCAAAGCAATTATCCCTTAACAAAAATCACCAACTATCAAATCAGCATCAACCACAACTTGTCACCATCATATCTTGAGCCAATCTTACGACATCAACTAGGCATGATCCAATCATCCATCAATTCTTGCCTTAAGATATATCATTCCTACAATAGGTAGAATCTATCAAATCATTATCCATCTTGGCAAGAGATACAATGGCTATTTGTTTGGTTCATTGGTCTTTTGGTTCTTGATTTTTTTTATCTTTTGTCCTATTTGAAGATCACATCAAAGCTACCTTGATCTCACTATATCATGGTATGTGGAAAAAAATCTAGAATGGGGCATAGTCATTGCTTTTGTATGTTGTGCTTGTGGTTTGGTTTCATTACTCCAAGCTAGTATTCATATCTTGTGGATTGTAGGGTCGGTTCTGGCATATTGATCTCCTTGTGCATCTAAGGTTCATCATACCTTTTGTGTATTAAGGGCTTATGCTATGAGTCCCCTTCCCTCATCTAGAAAAGGTTGTACTATCTTGGGCATGCATGGGATCACCCTCTTGTTTGCATGTCTAGTCCATGCAAATGTTGGATAAACATCATTACCCTGGTCTTCTATACCTTGGTGAAAATATCCACTTTGCTATAACAAACTTAGGATTGCTCTAAATCATTTTTAGCACAATGATCATCCATTTTCCAATCCATCTATCATCTAATCATCAGTCCATCATCATTCTTTCATCTCACCCCTTATCCTCCAACCACTTCTACTAATCCATCCCTTCCATTTCGAGAGCACACCCGTGTCCTTACAACCTGCCTATCCTCTCAAGGGGGAATCACCCTTACCAATCATCCCTAGAATTTACCCTATTCTTCTAAGCCAAAATCTTTTTTCTATCCAATCCACCTCTATATTTTAACTTCTTTGAAATAATGTCACTAAGCCACAACATCATTTCGAAGAGGGGCAAATGTAGACACCTAAAATTGACTTGCTCTGCAAACTAATTTCCCGTATCTCTACACCAACAATTATCCCTCCTATTAATTAAATAAATTCATTTTTATTTAATTCATTTATCCCTAATCATCTACCCTTAGCCATTTATCCATCTATTGTGATCAATTAATTCACTTAATTTATCACTTTACCTTATGACACTATCCTCATTGATTAAATAAATATACCCAATATTTATTTAGTTAATTTCCCCATTTCCCTAATCCTTGTTAATTAGATAAATCATGCTTATATAATTAATCTAGCCTATTAATCAACCTATCCCTATCTTAGTTAATTAAATATCAATTATTTAATTAGCTACCCAAGCCTACCTATCCCCTAGACCTAAATTAATTAAGCTTAACACTTAATTAATCTTGCTTATCCCATCCTCCCACACACCTTTGAATAAAAATTATTTTTTTATTCAAAGGGTCAAATCTTCCTTACACCTTATTTATCACCCTCTTACACATGTAAGTGTACATGTGTCCTTCAACCTTCACATCTCCACATAAAAGTGAATTTTTAATTTACACTCCCCCATGAGTTAAACTTTTAATTCACTTGTCATATCCACTCTTCCCAAAAATAAATTTTTAATTTATTTTTATCCTCCACACTTTTCCCCATGTGAATTTAAAATTCACAAATAATGAGAGCCCTCCAAAACCATTGACCAAACCTCAACCCTTGATCTCTCATCCACTCCCCTTGTGACACTTGTCACAAGGCTATGAATCCAATCCAAACCCTAACTCTCAATCATTTCTAGCCCTTGATCTCAACTTTTAATCCTCACCCTCCATCCCTTTTCCAAAAATCTATAAATAAGACCCTTGCCCAAGCCATTCACAACAACTTCTTCTTGCATCCTTACTATGCCAAAATATCTTCAAAATCTTCTTATCCCAACATCATAATGCCAAAATCATTCCTCATCCCCATCTCAATCTCCATCTAAATCCAAATCCCTCATCCTATTGTGTTGAATCTCAAAGAGCAATCCACATTCATCTACTTGGGTAAATCTAAGGAGTTTGGGTGCAACTCCTTCCACCCTATCAAGGATTTGTGACTCATTGTGAAAGATATAATGCTTGTTTATGCACTTGTTTTATGTTTTCTACTTTCATTTTGACTTCATAGATCACAGTTCTATAGAGTAGAAGTGTGATCTTCAAAGAACTCAATCCTTCTTCCATTATTCAATAGCCAGAAAATGAAGAGAAGAAAGAGGATGTGGTTCATCTTCCTTCAACCCCTGAGAAAGTTGAACCAAAAACATATGTTGGATCTAATGATGAGGAGAGCTCTAGCAGCTCTGAAAGTTCAAAAGAAGTAGAAGAACCTCAACCTCAACTTTTGAGGAGGTTCACTCAAATAAGGCGGCAACCTAGTAGGTTTGGGTTTTCATTACACGATTCTTGTATTTTTTCTTTCATTTCTAACACTGATGAGCCTAGGACTGTAAGGGAGACTATGGGTATGAATAATGCAGATTCTTGGAAAGAGGTCATAGAAGAAGAGATGGTTGCTTTGAAGAAAAATAACTCTTGGAATTTGGTGCCCTTTCTTGATGGACGTAAACCCGTTGGATTCAAATGGTGTTCAAGAATAAATTTGGTTCAAATGGCAGTATTGAGAAGTATAAGGCAAGGTTGGTCAGGAAGAGATTATGGTGAGATTTTCTCTCCCATTGCAAAACTAACATCTATCAGTTTCTTGTTATCACTTGCTGCATACGATTTAGAAGTTGAACAGATGGATGTGAAGACAACTTTACTTTGTGGTGACTTGAAAGAGGAGATTTATATGTCACATCCTGAGCACTACACTGTGAGAGGTAAAGAAAATTTAGTTTGCAAGTTGAAAAAGTCTTTGTATGGTTTGAAACAATCTCCTAGGATGTGGTACCAAAAGTTTGATGCCTTTGTGTTGCGTTTAGGATTTCTGATGTGTTGAGTTTAGGATTTCTGAGATTGAAATTGGATCATTGTGTTTATTATAAGATGGATAATGATCACATTCTCATTATTGCATTGTATGTTGATGATATGTTATTCATTGGGAATGGTAAGAGTTTGATTTATGATTTAAAGTCTCAGTTGTCAGCATTGTTTGAGATAAAAGATTTAGGGGCAGCCAGGTACATTTTGGGAATAGAAATTAGAAGAGACAAGGAAAAAAAACTTTGGGTGAGCTAGAGTAAATATGTGAATACTGTGTTGGAGAGATTCAGCATGGAAACTTGTAGATCATTCACTGTTCCTATTATGTTGGGGACAAAGGTATCTATGGAGGATTGTCCAAAGTCTCGTACTAAGATGGAGCACATGACTAGAGTTCCATATGCTAGTGTTGTTGGTATCTTGATGTATGCTATGGTCTGTACAAGACCAAACATTACCTAAGCAATGGGAGTCCTTAGTCAGTTTATGGCTAATCCTAGACGGGTACATTGGGATGTAGTGAAGAGAGTGTTCAAATATTTGTGGGGTACTTCTGAGTATTCCCTATGTTATCATGGTTATCCTACAAGACCTTAGAATTCAGTTTGTATTCATGGATTTGTTGATTCTGATTGGGAAGGTGACATTGACGGTAGAAGATTTGCCAATGGTTATGTTTTTACCATGTTTGGTGGTGCTATTAGCTGGATGAGTATGCAGCATGCTATAGTTGCTTTGTCCACTATAGAAGTAGAGTACATGGCAGCAACTCATGCTTGTAAGGAAGCTATTTGGCTTAAGAGATTGTATTCAGATGTTGGGCTTGATGCAGGGATGATTACTATTTGTTGTGATAGTTAGATTGCCATATGTTTGGAAAAGAACCCAACCTTCCATGCTAGAATGAAGCATATTGATGTTCAGTTCCATTTTGTTTGTGACATGGTGGAAGATGGTAAAGTGAAACTTGAGAAAGTTGATACTTTGACAAATGTTGTAGATTAACTAACAAAGCCTGTGAGCACAAAGAAGTTCAGAGGTGTTTGGAGTCTATGGGCCTCTCGGCCCCTAGTAGTTAATCTTGTCTTTATGTTGGCTCTTGAAAGGTGTTCGACAAGTGGGAGAATGTTGGCAATTAATGCACGTCTCAACCTTTGCAAATTCCTAGCTTTGGTATTTATATGTTTATTTATTATTTGCATATATTGTATTTATTTATGCACATCCTATTTCATCATTTAGTGTGAGGTGGCATGGTGAGTTGTCATCCAACTTGGAAGATGACTTGGATGGACATGTCAACATAAGGAAATGTAGGTGTCCCATTTGAGGTGGCATTAATTTTCCATGTGTCCGCATCTTGAGAAATGCATAAGAAGTTATGACATATAATGGAATCTATGACATGTAAGTGCCAAAAATAGAAGATTCTTATGACAGGTATGACATGCATCATAAAGCATCTTTGCATGTTTAAATAAGACATATTTAGGTAACCAAGTTTGACTATGACTAGTTGTAAGAGAATTGTTTATTAATAGTCAGTTATGATAGATCCTCTTATAGTTGTAAGTGTTGTCATATAGGATAGATTTCATGATGGTGTAAGAGCATCTATCATACCTATTTTGGGCAAATTTGGGGCACCCAAGTTTGGATAGTTGTAAGAGGTGTAATGGATTATTGCATTAGTGTCATTTACTACAAAAGAGGTGTTGGAATGTGTGCCATGTGGATTTGGACTCCCACCTCTTGTATCTTCCTCTAGAAGCTTCCATTATGCTTAATATTGCCTATAAATAAGGTATTTGTTGGAGTAGTTTGTATGGTTCATTTGCAGGTACCGTTATGCTGCTAGAATTACTCCTAAATATCAACAGTGGTGAACTCATGTAAGAGCTTGGATTTGGAAGTGTATTTTAACCTTCATTGTTTATGGATTAATACATTGGGTTGTGCTTTGGAGTGTGGGGTTTTTTACCTAAAAGGGTTTTCCCCACGTATATCTTGTATTGTGAGCATTTGTATTTGCATGTGATGTTTTATATTCTTCCTTGTATTGTGTTTTTTCATTACTATAACTATTAAAAGATAAAAATTTGTACAACTCTCCTCATTAGATCGATGTAGGAACTGCATTCCATGTACCTTGCTTCCTTTTAAACATTATTAAGTATCTTCATTGAAGAATCTATACTCCCAATCTACCAACGGAGCCATTGACCTAATACAATGACACCCTAAATTCTTGGTTTGCATGTCAAGAGCTTTCCCATCTCAATGACATGGTGAGCCCTTAGTAATGTTATTCATTTCCTTTTCTTTATTCTAATTTTGTTTTGTTATCTTATAGTTTTGGTGTGGAAATTACTTATCTCCTCAATTCTTGGGAATTCTGTACTTCTAGAATGAATGCACCTCCAAGACTATTTGTAAACAACTCAAAAATAAGGAAGATATGCCTCATAGAGTGGGGAAAATTTACTTATTGTTTCCCTTGCCTTGCCTCTTTTCTACGTTCTATTTTGCAAGTCAGAATTATAGTCCAAATTGCAATGCAAACTGGTGTTTCCAATACAAGTTGCTAATTGCAGCCAGAGTCCAAACCCCAAAGTGTTGTTTGATCAGAGCTTAGAAACCTAATGTACATTGCATAGTGCAAGTTGCATCCATCTTTTGGAGTCTGAGGTAGTTGGTAGTTTGGGATTCAGAGGTCGACTACACTTTGCATAGTTTAGGTTGTTGATGTCCTTTGGAGGCTGATTTGTCATAGTTCCCAGAGTTCAACACCCGCTTGCACTTTGTAGATGTGTAGATTGACAGTGAGTTTCAATGTTTGACAGGTTACTAGTTTAGAGTCTAGAACCTTATTGCATTTGTATATGTGAAAACTACAAGAGGATCCCACAACTCAAACATATTCTTAACTAAGAACTAGAGTTTCTTTGCAAGTTGTAGTTGTAAATTGAAGAAGTTTTTTGAGGTTGAAGTGGTTTGTTGGTCAGAGTTTAGGGTCATCATGTCTTTTTGTCATGCCCATATTTGTACACGGACATGAAAATTGAATCAATAAAAATTTTCTTAAACAAACTTTATCTCACACACTCACGTCACGTGCATGATCACTTAACGTGCACAAATAATGACATTGTACGTGCAATGTATGTTCAACACACTACATAAGGGAGAGAAGGGGAATCAAATAGAGGGGTTTACAAAACTCCTTTCGTACACCCTATGATATGGAGGTTAACCTAATTAGGGTTTAGGGTCACGTCATGTGATGCCTCAAGGGGATCCCTTTTCGAGAAGTAATTCTCCTAAGATTCCTAGGTGGTTGTAGAATTTGATCTCATCCTAAAGACAAGACCTAACACCTAGCCTAGCGCTAAAACCCTAATTAACCAATCAACTAAAATTTAAAAGTGATAACATAAGAAGAATGATCTCTACATTAACATTCAAAACTGGAATGAGTGGAAGAAGGGAACACTAATCATAATTCCAAATGGAAGTAATCTATTTACGACATATAGATCATTAACAAAAATCTAATATTCTTTTTCAAAAAGGAAATAAATACACCAACAAATTTATTAGACATTTGCAAAAAAATGATTAATCCATTTAAGATTAAATACATAAAATTTCCAATTCATAAATTTTCCAATAAAATCTTTCTTGAGTTACAAGGAATAAAGTAATAACACAAGTTTGCTCATCTAATAATTAAAGTAGTTCAATAGGGCTTCTAAAAATAACGTCATTACTAAATCAGATTTAAATCAAATAGACTATAGAGCTACTAAAATTGGTTTAATATTTCCCAAGTGAAATTAATTAACCATAACCATCATTAAAGTGTTAACTCATTAGGGCAACACAAAATTCCTAAAAACAAATTATAAAAGACTCTATAACCCTCATTACATCCATTTTGGTTTTGTGGGTTGGGGGAAAGGAGGAGAGGAAGAAAAGAGTTTTGTTGCAAAATATTTGATGAGTTATCTAAGTCTTTTGTTTCGCAACCATCCATTCAAATCTATTTATTTTGTTTTTGGCTATTATTTTTGTTTAAAAATTGAACATCAATATTCATATTTTCAACTCTATAATTATGCATTTAAAAATAAAAATAAACACCCCTTTCTTTTTTTCATATATATATAGTTAAAAGAAATACATGCTCTATTTATTTTCTCAAAAAAAAGAGATTACAAAGAATAATATAGAGCTATATTTATATATATAAACATAAACATGAAACTACAATATTAGCAAAGTCAAACTACATTTTATTTCTCAGGGTTAAAAAGTTAAAAAGTTTTTATGAGGGGTGGTGGATTTTTATGCAGGGGCCAACCCCTGTGTAGGGATGCGGCCCCAAGCCTACACAAAGTTTGGGCCCAGGTGGGGGTGGAGCCCCCACACCCACAATGCTTGTGGGCACTATGGGGGCGGGGTCTTTGACCCCCTCCCCACCCCCTTCCATTGCCTTCATGGCGGCAAGGGTGAAGAAATGGGGCTCATGCCCATCTAATAACAAAATAATACCTCTTTTTTAAACATACCAAAAAAAAATTCAAACGAACTTTTAAAAACAACATTCGCTACTCTTATTGTAGTTTTTATTTTTTATTTTTAAAAAATTAAAGCTAAAATATATTTATTTATATATATATATATAATCTCAACTCTGTTTATTTCTAAAATAACACAGAGATATAAAAACAGAAAGATAAAACTTATTTTTCTCTTACTTTAATAAGTAAAAAATATTATTTATATATATATATAGCTCTTTTATTTCTTTCATACTCAAATATAACAAAGGCATATTTTCTTCTCTTAAGTAAAGAGAGAGAGTTGTAATATATTTCTTTTTTCAAATAACTATGAACACTAATACTTTTTTTTAACATTAAAAGTAAATACTTAAATGAAAATAAGGATAGAGAAAAATTATTTCTTTCATCTCCACAAAATACTCAAATATTTAACAAAATATATACAAACTTGAAAATAAATAGGGAGATCATAAGCAATCTTTTGTCAACATTTACACCACATTTGATAGACTCACAATGAATCATAAATCAGCACTTTTTGGACTTACAAGACTCATTTACAAGACAAGACTCATTAAGGCTTCCTTCTAGGCTTTCAAACATCTTTCAAACATCTTTCAAAGCCTTTTAACACAATAATATCCTCATTTCATGAGGTACTAATACAATATCCACAACAATGGTAACTCTTCATTTCCTTAATCATCTTCAAAACCTGCTAAACAAGAACTTCACCTAAGCCCATGGAGGTGCTCACCACCCAACCATAGGCTTTCTCATAAGCCACCCCTGATCTAGGAGGCCTTCAAGGTAACCCCAGGATCAAACACACAACAAGGCAACACCCAAACATACAAAATACATATTACACTCCCAACCTAAAGAGACTCACAAACACAAGAACCCATCAACAAGGATTCAAGAGGGGGAGTAGAATGGACTCTCTCCTACAAGGAGAAAGTAAATATACCAGAACTTTGCATCAAATCCTCTTCCAACTTATTAAAGCCTCTTGTTATAAACTTCACGATACTCAAAATCTCCAAGAATCAAGGCACTCTTGCCCACAAGCTTCTCTCAAGGAGTAGACTTTCCCAGAGGAGGTTCTCACATCTCGCAACCCCAAACAAGGTATGCTCTCACACATAGATAGATAAACACCTTTCACAATCCTTACCCACAATACATTTAAACAATAAAACCAAGAGATAAAACTTATGCAAAGAATTCACAAGCATTTTTAATGACATGAAGAACATTGCAACATACATATAGTCTCAGAAATATTGAGAGCCTACCTCTCAAGCTTCCAAATCATTTGTAGAAGAGTTGTTGGAGCCCTTCCGAGAGTTCCAACTCCAAGATCCAACTCACAATAACTCCTCCAAAATGTAAAGCCCAAAATCCAAAATGATAAAAATCCCTTTCTTCACCCTCAAGAGAGTGATAAATAGGGATTCAAATTTCAAATCTCTTCAATGGGGAGGTGACACTTGTCACCTTCCCATAACTCCCAAGAGCACATATCCCCACAAATTCTCTCACATGTGTGAGACATTGGTGAGTGGAATGTACTTGGGTACTCTTCCCATGAAAAGCTTCCAGTGTGTGCTCAACATCTGTGTGGCCTTGGGATCAACCCAAGCCCATACATGAACCTTGGGGAATGGAAATGGGATGGTGACAAGTCACCCATTCCTCTTTCCCAAACCCAATTTTTGTCACTCCCTTCTTGGCCAAGACCCAAGATTAGTAGCCCAACAAGTACCTATTCCATAGGTACTTAGTCTAATGCCTTAAAAGCAATAAAATAACCAAGAAATAGACCATTTAACACCTTTTAAAAATCCCCTAATTCACAAATCCTAAATTGGACAACAAGGATGACAACACATCATCCAACTCAACCTAATCAACCTTAGGATAAACAATTAAACTTTACATAAGACTCAACACATTTCAACATTCAAAAATCAAACAAGAACCTTAGTCCACCTTAGGGACTAGTTTTAGTGTCACGGGGTTAATTCACAAGGGTTCCTTGACAGACCTATAAATTTTCATTAACCATGGAAAATAACCTACACACTTAATTACACCCATCAATATATTCAACATATATATAGTTGAAGCAACTTAAATTGAAATCAAACACTCAATCGTGTAACATACAAATGTTCACACTTTAAATGATAATAAATTTCATTCATCAAGGTACATGTCGTTAATCCAATTCAATTCCATCTCATTACACATTGACATCACATGTCTATCATTTCAATCCTTTAACATAGATTTTCCTATACATTTCAAACCTACTAGATTAATGAATTCATTTCTAATGACCATCAGAATAATCATAAATCACATTCTTATCCAAAATCAATCTACTCACCACAATGTGTATCAAAAGCAATTTCAAATCAAATTATCTTCTATTGACATCACGTGTCCAATATTATGTTCTACTAAACATATGTAATCAATTGCAATATAATTCAACTAAGTAGAAGGATCATTTCCAAGCACAATCAAATGACTCTAGATGATGTGGTGAGCAAATCTAGGAATTGGACATTGTGGTCATGCCAGAAAGTGTATTAAACCCTATTGGAGCTTTGGTAGTAACTTCTAGTTGATTATTTGAGGCATGTTTATTTCAAAAGTGTGTGTATTGGTAGATAAGGAATAGAAAACAAGACAAACCTAATTACAGTCACTGCAAGGTTGTTGCGGAAACATCTGAGACATTGTAGTAGTAGTTGAAGGATGACAAGGGACAAAGATGTTAGAGAAGGACATGACTCTAATGAATAGGAGGCTGTATGAGTACCTAGCCTCGCTACAAGTAAAGAGAGACATATACAATAGAAATAACAGAGAAAGGACAAAGAGTAGAACAAAGTACTAGGTAAACCAAAAAGTGAATAATGAGTGTGATGTAAATGGAATTACTACCCAAACATATGTAATATTTATCTATGCTTGTCTATAGAATGTACATTGTATAAGGATTATATAATATGAATATATGAATACACTGATTATATGCTATATGTGGATAAATAAAAATTGCTTTCTTTATATTATGCATGTGTTACCTACCACACCATTCTAATTTATTTTTTATTTCATGACCTAGGGTTAATTTCTCTTACATAAATAATCTAGGTCCCTCGAGCTTGTATTTTATTGTCAATATTTGGTTTTTTTGCCAAGACCCCAATTTGTTGGGGTATAATAAAAGCAACTACAAAAATAAGGAAAAAAGATTGAGGTAAATAATACTACCAGAAAAAAAGGAATTGATAACAGTTACATTAGAATTAAGATGTGTGGTAACACACAATAGGTACTAACCCTTGGTGGAGGGGTTAGGCACCTAAGGGATGACAAATGGAAAAGGGAGCTATCCTAAAAAGGATCTCGAAGAGATGTGATTGTTGAGGTAGGTTTAGATGGAGCCATTAGGGATGGATAAAAGGATTTGTTAGTTCCCAAAAATGTAGGCCGCCTCCTCTAACACCACCACTAAGAGTGACACAAAGGGGAAACAAATATCACAGGTAGGGAGAGTGATATATCAACAAAGAGAGGGTGGTCTTGGTCCAACGCATAAGATAGGGTAGGTCCTCTTCTTCTTCAGGCTCTATAAAACTTTCCAGGGTATTTCTTGACGTTTGAATACATGGAAACAATTGAAACAGACCCTAATGGCAATCAGGGACAAGCTTACTAGAACTCACTAACAATAGATGACAAATAAGCATATAAGTGCAACCCAAAAATATAATCAGTTTCAATCATCTTTTAATCAGTTTCAATCACTAAAGATGAATCCCCTTAACATTGTATACACACTTATATCTTGCCTCCACATCATTACAACCCTCTAAATATTTATCTAACACAAGCTCACCAGATATATCCACTTGCAAAATAATGGACTACAATAATGGGTCAATTTCCTACATGCACAAACCACTAAACATATGTCTAATACCAACTCCATTATAATTTAAAAAGGTAACAATATTGGTTTGTGAATGCAAGTAGAACCTAAAATAATTTACCAACCTACCCCTAAATTACAAGTGAATGATGTTTTCATTTTAAGGCATATGTTTGACCATGAACTTCCAAGATCGGTGCCTATTCATTAGGTAATAAAGTCTAGATTTCCATTAAGAAAAAAAAATCAAAGGAGTTTGAGCTATGCATGAGCATGCATCACAAGTATGGTACCAAATAATAGAGCATACTTATTAATGTTGTTCACACAATGAGGTACTAGGAGGGGGGGTGAATCAACACATACTAAAACTTAAACAGATTTTTGCAGATAAAACTAAATAACTTAGAGAACAGAAAGGAAATCATGCAACACAAGAATCAACACAAGAACACCAAGATTTTTATGTGGAAAAACCTAAAATAGGGAAAAACCATGCTGAGTG
The DNA here is from genome assembly GCA_027924645.1 of Cunninghamia lanceolata. Lineage (NCBI taxonomy): Eukaryota > Viridiplantae > Streptophyta > Pinopsida > Cupressales > Cupressaceae > Cunninghamia > Cunninghamia lanceolata. Next base: position 5,376,838 of record BSBN01000292.1, on the reverse strand, counting down.
TTAGCTCACAATATATTATGCTCATTGTAAAAGTATTACACCTTTGTTTTTGGGCCGCAACCCAAGGAAGCTACTACTCCCTGTATTTTGTGCTTATTGTAATTACAACTTTGATTTAGGGTAAAAACCCAAGTAAGCTACTACTCCCTAAATATTCTGCTCACTACATTTAGGATTTACAAGGATAAATATATGGATTATTGCAAAGTAGACATCTGACTTATGTTGATAATGCAATCTTCTTTTTCTACTCAAAACATGCATTCAAATTGATTCTGCACACTTAATACCTTGCACTCTATTCTCTCCTATTCACACTTACATCTACTTATCCACATCTCATCCACATCTCTACCCATCATTGTCTCCTCCACAGAAGGAATTAACCTTGTATATATACCACAACAATCCAAAACATCAATTCGGTCGGCCCAATTAGATGTATAGTGCATCCTCAAAACCTGTCAGCTCAAAACACTAACATATACGCCTTGCAAAAAGAACTAAAGCATATAAAAAATTAAGATAGGTTAGCATTACCTATAATAATTCCCATGATTTCACTTCATACATAACTCAACTCTGCACAATCTTAAAATGCTTAGGTCGGCACCACTGGTGAGGTAATAACAAAATAGGCCAACTGTTCATCCACAGCTTGACACATGGATCACCAAAACACTCACCACTAGGAATGTACACACCTCTCACACCTGTAAACACTTCCACAAATATGCATAACAAAATGTTCATCCATGGTGGAATTCGAAGCATTCCAACATACACTTTGTACCACTAACACTGCCATTACAAAGTCTGATACTCTGTCAACATTATGTTCGAATGTGGAAGACATCAAGTCATGAAACTTTGGATTTAGAGTCTTCCAGTATGTACCAATGTTACCTCAAAACTGCATAACCAGATTCCTCATAGCGGAGCAATGCAAACCCAAAAACTAGTTTACTAAACACTGAAATTGCACTCCAGGACTTAGGTAATTTCCAAACCATCTGGTCTTCTCCAAGCCAACACTTTTTCATCTGTGCAATGGATTGCCATCATTAATGGGTTGTCATCAATGACAACACCATATACTGTCATACTTATCAATCCTCATCAATCTCCCCACTCACAATCTCTTCACATCATCATGCTCATGTTGCCAACCAACAATCTTCTCAATGACAAATAAGCTTCCAAAAATCTCCCCAACAACAATTCAAGTTTCCAACAATCTCTCCCTTTGTCATTGATGGCAACACGCTCTCAAAATTCTTAAACTTACTCAAACTTCTCCCCCTTTGACATCAAGGGCAAAGGGCTCTCAATGTCAATCTTTTCAAATTACTCCAACTGTTCTAACTACTTCCCCTTTGTCAGATATATATGTATATACATGAGAGTAGCTCCCCCTTACTACTTCACTCCTATACTCAACACTTCTCCAATATTTTATATCAGGGAGACTCCCCCTAACAATGTTATCAAACAAAATTGACCAAAACTTTATTACAACACTTTCTAATACTTTCGCTTATGTACAAAGAAATCAGAAATTGCATAAGTAAAACATAAATGTACATTTTCAACTAGAAGAAGGCAAAATACTCTTGTAAGACACCTTCAATTTTTCAAGGTGTGCCTCCCAGTCCTTCTTCCCAACTTCCCAATCCTTCTTAGTGAAGGCAAACAAACTACACTGACTCTTAATCTGAACAAGGAGATCTTCTCCTTCATTCAGAGAACTGGGTACTGGATCCTTCTATACCATCTTTTTTGCACTTGATATCACATCATTCAAGGAGGTAAGCCTTGCACTTACCAGATCTCTAAGCTAAAAATAATGTATAATGATCTTTTCTTTTTGTTCTTACAGTTGGAAAAATTATCCATGCAGATTATCTATTGTTGTCCTTGTTACACCATCTGCATCTTTAGCTGGATCATAGACATCTGATGCCTAAGCAATTTGTGACTCTATTGAGTCCATCTGGTCCTTAATGCTCTTTGTAGAGATAGGCCATTTCAAGCAAAACTAAAACAAAATTCTAAGCATTTCTATACATCTCTCATATTTTCTTGTAGTTTGCCATGTGCAATACTGCACTTGTCAAATATTTCAGTCAATCTCTTGTCATTTACCTTCTTTGTCATTTCTTTTTCCAGCCTCTCTTTAAGTCCGATAGAATAATCTTTGAAAGAATCCAACAGTAGCTTTAACTTTTCCACACTAGACAAAGAATCATCAACGGTTGCTCCGAGGATGCCTTCTTGCAACACTTTAACTACTTCCTTAATCAATGATGTGCTCTTTTGGTGTGTTGATAGTATCTCCTTCCATGCAGAGGCATGAAATACATCACCAAGTTGAAGCTTTTGCAGGGGAGAGATATTTGCTATATCAACTTGTCCTTGTTGCATTGGAAGTTGTAGCAGTTGTGCAGATACTACTGGTTTGAATTGCAACTACATGTCTAATATACTCTTCAATGAATCTCCAAAGGCTTTGGAGGATTCACCAAGAATCTTTGCATTTTCTTCTTCCTCCCTTTCATCACTACCAGATTGATCCTCAGTCTTCTCCTCTTTAGGAGATTTCTTATTGTCTGGAGGAGGCAAACCTTCAGTATTTTGTTCTTCTAATTTCTCTAAGACCTTTTCTTATTTTTTCTCATCATCAACATTTTCCACCACTGGAGGGGCATTATTTGTAACCATATCTTCTTGCACATTCTCATCTTCAGGCATATGCACATGTTTTGCATTATTAGGCTCATTATTCTCTGGAACAGTTGTATCATGTTGGTGTGATAGGTGAAAGTCAGGTTTAGCAGATCAAACAAAGTCATGAAACCCTAACCCTACCATCATCAAGGAATCTAATCTAAATGAAATCAAAGAACAATACAATTCAAGCATAACATCACCTAGACCGTGCGATTCCTTGTTTGAGAGATGTGGACTGCTGCTTCAACAATGAACAATTGCAATGCTGAAAGCTGCCATGATGGATGATAAAAGCTCAATGAATGCTCAGATGCTCAAGATGATAATGTAGGTGCTATATGATTGCTGGATGTCTCATATGGAGTGAGAGGGTGTTTATATAGGACTCAACCAAGATCAATCGACGGTGGAGATTCAGAGGCTATGTGAATGGCTAGGATTGAAAGTTACTAAATTTAGGTTCCATTAGTTGTGCATGTGAAGGATATGAATGAAAGTTATCTTACAACACATGATTGACTGGGCAAGTGTTGGAATGCGATAAAAGATGAGTGTTTAATTCAAATAAAATATTTGAATTAGTTGTAATATGAGTTGGATATTAATTAAATAAATTAAATTTATTTAATTAATAGGATAAATGAATAAAATGGGATAAGATATGATGTGGAAATTAATTAAATAAATAAAATTTATTTAATTAATTGGGATGAGGATAGCATATGATTGGGATATGATGTGGAATTAATTAAATAAATAAAATTTATTTAATTAATTGGGTAAGTAGGATGAGAATGGGATTTTAATTAAATAAATAAAATTTATTTAATTAATTGGCTTAATGATTAATGATTTAACAAGGTGTTGCTAGACATGGACAAAGTTGGGACAAATTTGGGTGTCTACATTTTGCCCCTCTTTGATATAATGTTCGATAGAGCATTGTGTCAAAGAAGATACGATATGCGTTCGATAAACAAGTTATGCCCCAGTGTAACTGGCAGGCGATGCCCCCTCGAGAGGTAAGCCAGGCTAACCAGGAAGGGCTGGGTTGGCTCTCGATAGAAGAAAAGGCGAAAAAGAAGGCAAACATGAAGAAAATGGGGTTGAATGGGAGAGAATAAGCTATGGAATAGAAGAATTAGGGTTGGAGGAAGGGCTATAAGTAGGTTCTTCAATGGCAAATAGACTCATTTGTGCTCATTTGTACTCAGAAACTAGAGAAATCCAGAGCTCCTGAAAGTGAGAGTTGCAGAGCTAGCAGGATGGTTATTCCACGCAGGGATCATCGTGCGGAGCAAGTGAGGACACATGGGCGACCAGAGGGAGCAGGCGCACCGGTATGTTTCAAAACTTTTCCCAAAAGCGTGTAATTAATAGCCTAAAAGCGTAATTAATGCACACACGTCACCAAAAGCGACTAGGTTAGAAAATAGCACTTTTAGGTCGCTTATGGAGGAATATAGATTGCTTAGAGTAGTGCAGCTCGCTTTTAGGCGCGGGGTAGTCGCATAGGGAAAAAGAGGTCGCATCCCGTCGGCGGGAAAAACGCAGGCAAAATGCGTGTGAATAGCAAATTAAGTCACTTATAGGCAAAAAGCACACACATATAGGCAAATAGCCATCGCGTAGACTAGTTGGGCTCGCATCTGAATAGGAAGGGCTCGCATATGGTGAAAAGCGCGCGTATAAGGCTAGAAGTGTTGCGCATGGTGATTTGGCTCGCGTATGGTGAGGAACTAGGCGCATATAGTTTATGGCTCGTGTTTAGGGAAAAGATACCCGCATATAGCAAATAGCATGCCTATAAAGCAAAGATTAGCACTTAGGGAAGTAGAGCTCGCTTATAGTTAAACAGTAAGCGCATGAGTAGAAATAGCTCGCGTATAGACAAAACAAGTGCGTAGATGGTAAAGCTAGTCACTAGTGAGCTAGGAAGAAGCGCATGTTGTAACATGGACCGCTTATGGTAGATGTAGGGTAAAATAGCAAATAGATAAGCAGATGTTGATATGGATGACTAATGGAATGAACTGACAAGGGTAAATGGATCATGCAGGATGTACTACCGCCATTGTTATCGCGAGAGCCCCATCCGAGAGATTTACGGCTGGTGAGACGGTTAGATGCAGAGGAGCTACTGGTGTTAGAGATCCTGGGCTTGGTGCATGTATCCCGATTAGAGCCAGTTCAGGCACATCGAGGGCTGATGACAGCGATGGTGGAGCGATGGATGAGCGAGCACAGTTCATTCTTGTTACCGATAGGAGAGGCGACCATCACTTTAGAGGATGTGTTCCGGATTTTGAGGATTCCGATAGATGGGGATCGTGTGGATTATGATCCGGAGATGGGTCCAGCTACATTTAGGAGATTATTTGGGACACCAAACATCGGAGCAGAGGGTTCAGAGATTCCGATGGGGAAGATGGAGGAGCTCTGTGACAGGTTACAGCGGGTAGTGGTGGCTATCATTAGATGGCTAGTGGGTGATAGGAGAGCCAGAGGTTTTCCCGTAGGATGGGGGACAGTGATGGAGGGCATGTTTTCATATGGCACGAGATATGCATGGGCATAGTGTGTGTTGGGACAGCTCTATCATTACCTACATGATTGCACTTATATGTTTGGAGCTAGTATGTCGGCAAGAGTGATAGTGTTGCATGTATGGGCGTATGAGCACATTCCGGTGACGAGACCAGAGGGATGGGTGGCTAGAGCAGCAGGAGAGCCATTTGCATGGATGTATAGAGGGACTTTGACATATCGAAAGCGCCGAGGTGTGGTATACTGGCGGAGGAGATTGGATGAGGTGGATAGATTTGTATGGAGGCCATGGCTAGGATGTGAGCACTGGGATGAGGAGGATGTAGAGCTTGTCTATGCTAGATAGGCGAGATACATTTTTGGACACGGCATGTATATTATAGAGCGTTATTTGCCAGAGAGAGCCTTGAGATAATTCGGGGAGGCACAGGTAGTACCAGTAGGTGATGCCATTTTTGGGAGGATGAGACAGGAGGTATTTGACTGGGGTCCAGAGGTTGTGGTTGACACAGCTTTGGTAGAAAGAGATGGATTGCAGCCAGTAGCATGGCAGTGGGGACAGGGTCCTGCAGATCCAGGCACATTACCAGAGTATGATGTATACTGGGCGACAGCGAGGCTGACTCAGTTGACACGAGATGGGGAGATTGGAGAGATTGGGATGGAGAGACCAGTTCAGAGGAGACGACGACGGGCTCCACCAGCACAAGCTGTTGTGCCAGCCGCACCAGGGATACAGATGCCAGAGCCGGTGCCAGGTCAGCCTGCTATATTAGCACAGCCTCAGGCACAGATTGGAGCAGGGGATGATGTTGGTATTTAGCAGCTGCGAAGATGGATTAGAGAGGAGAGGAGATGGAGGCAGCGAGCGCAGATGAGGCTGAGGAGGGTGGAGATGGATAGGCATCAGGCAATGATTAGTCTGTGGCATGCGAGAGCACAGGCACAGACCTATCAGGCTCAGCTACAGTTGAGAGCACAGGGGGGAGATGGATAGGATGACGATGCTCTAGCTAGAGTGACTGGAGAGAGAGATGCGGCTAGACAGCATGAGCAGATGATGAGACTAGAGAGAGACACTGCGATACAGCAGGAGCAGGCTATGAGAGCAGAGAGGGATGGTCTGCGAGCTGAGAGAGATTGTATGCAGGCTGAGAGATATAGGGCAGTGCAGCAGTTGCAGGGGATGACCAGTGAGCGAGACAGAGCAGTGGCTACCTTGGGGACTGATGGAGCTACGATGTACTTGGCTACACAGTTGACAGGGGTACAGGCAGAGTTTCAGAGAGTGCAGGGTGAGGCTGAGTATTATAGAGGCTTGTACTATGGAGCTGTGCTAGCGGAGCAGAGGCAGCCTAGTTTCAGGAGCAAGTCAAGGGCTTCAAGTTCACGGAGGACAGGTGGATCTCGATCAGTAGCCTCAGTGGTGGGGCCATCGAGAGACAAAGGACCAGGGACAAGACCCAGTGGTGGTGGTGGTCAGGGCGAGGGAGCTACCAGTAGTCACTAGGGCTACTCTTGTTTATATTGTATTATGATGAGGCCTAGAGCCGATTTTGTACATTCAGTCCTTCAGGGCTCAGCTTGTATTATAGACACTTGTATTTTGGCACACATGTATATATATATGGCGGTTTTGGCGATCTATATGATGTTGTAATGGTTATGATGTTGATATTATGATGGCTATGCATGTTGTGTATATACTATTATGAATTATATATGGATGTATATGCAAATGTTAATGGATGGCAAATGTGTAAATATGTAAATGGTAATGATATAGCTAGACTGATGCATATAGATAGATGGTAATGAAAGGATATATGATGGACTTATGTATGTCTAACACAGTTGTTTTGTAAGAGCGGGAATATGGACAAAAGATGATGGAAATGATTGATCTTGGCTGAGTATGATGGTATGGATAGATAGAATGAATAGATAGGATGATGATGGGCAGCTTTCAAGTAATTGCTCAGAATGAAAAGAAATGCAGTCCTTATGTTTGATATAGCATATGGATGTTATGCACCAGGGTATAAGAGACCAAGGTGTCGAGGTATCCAATGCGCAACTAGCGTGTTACAATCTTGTCTGAATGCATGAGGTCAAGATGTTGAGCCAACATGCACAAGATATAAATAACAGCTAGTGTTGGACTTTGACACTACAAGCAATGGTTTGAGCTTATCTCCACTACACATAATGATAGCTTGCTGGTTATATGTATGGAGTTAGTCTTAACATAGAATAGCCTCAAATGCATAAGAGACTGTTTAGCTTCTCAGATGCTAGAGATATTGGTATGTAAGATGCTAATCCCAACACGTACAAGATACCAATACGCATAGGAAGAGAATAAGATCATCCTGCAAACACGGCATACGAAAGCTATATGACCATGCCCCAGTCCTTACTTCATCACAACATACCAAGATATAAATAGATCAAGGCAGTCTTGATTAGGCATAGGAAAGGGACAAAAGATAAATCAAAAGATAAAACAAAAGATACTGTCATCACATTCTCTTGCCAAATTTTGGGTGCTCTTGGATAGATCAAGTTGGCGCCTTGTTAAGAGGAAAGCTACATCCTGTTGAAGGCAAAAGTTGTTGATAAACTGCTATAGCAAATGTTGGCTTAAGGCATGCGGACAAATAGCATCTGGCTTACCTTTGATTGGTTAAAGTGCTTGAGCTTTCAATAGACACGTGGTTTGCTTCCTGTTTGAACTAATCAAAGAGAAGAAGATGGGGTGGATCATCTGTGCTTGAGTACTGGAAACTTCCTTCGTATTCCAGACTGCCTACATACCCTGTATCCACAGGATCAAAGCACATTTACGATGAAGATGAGACATGATGAATATGTAGTTCTGGGTTTTATTAATGATGTAAATGATGAAAGATAGAAGAATGTAAGCTGAAAGATTGAAGGATGTTTAGAAGAAAGATGAATGATGAATGATGAAAAGGGCTATCATCTTAGCCTGAATCAAAGTGCTTCCTTCACATCTCAAATTGCCTACATACCCTGTATCCACGGGATCAAGGCGTCAACGATAGAGCTGGATGTAGTTCTTATTGATGTCGCTAATTGGTTGGATGTTTGATCAAGCGATGTTTGTTGCGATTGTTGGATGAAGGTGGATAGATTGCGAAGATATGGGTCCTGGTTGCAAATCGTTAGGTCACATTTGTCGTTGGATATGTGCCATGGCTGAAGTTGATAAGGTTTGTTGTGTTGTAAGCTGAGTTGTTTGATGTGTTATGAGCTAGAGAGAGCAGTATCCACTTCCAAATAAGACTCAACAAATGCCCCCAGTGCAGGATGAGGTTTATTATGCAGAAGTGACAATGCGGAAAGGATGTGGCCAAGATGCTAAGGTGCCAAAAGATATAAGTATCGTGACAATGTCTCAAATATGATAGCTAGCATTGGCAGGGACAAAGATGAAGACGAAAGGCTATGTGTGGCATTGCGATGTGGATTGGGATTATGGCTTATACAAGATGAAATGGGGAAATATGATCAAACAAACCAAGCAGATGAGGGAAGCTGGTCACTACACATAGCGCCTGTTTGCTAGGTTTTCACTATGGTACTTATCCAAGGCGCCTGTTTACCAGGTTTTCACCAGAGGACGGATTATTTATCTTATGTTTTTTTTTTTTGCTTTGTTTCTGTATTTTTTTTTTGTTTTGTGTTTTTTTTTTTTGGTTGGGGATAGCTGAGATTCATGGATAAAACCTCTTAAGATGAACGCTGTTGACTGGTTCATCTAAGGGAATGCCTTCAGGTGTTGACAAAGTGTAGGCACCCGATCCATAGACTGCTGTGATAATGAAAGGACCAAGCCAATTGGGTTCAAACTTGCCCTGTTTCTCTCAATGTTGTTGATTCCTTTGATTTTCTTTAAGGACAAGGTCGCCAACTTGAAATATGCGTGCTCTGATCTTTTTGTTGTAGTTGCGGCGTAGCCGGTTTTGGTAGACTTGAAGATGGTTCAATGCTATAAGGCGACGTTCATCTAATAGTTCAAGATCATGGAGTCTTGATACTCGATATTCTTCATCTGAGATAGTATGTTGCAGGGATATGCACAAAGAGGGGATCTCAACCTCGATAGGCAAAATAGCTTCAGTGCCATAGACGAGAGCATAGGGTGTGGCCCCAGTGGGAGTTCTGATGCTTGTTCTATATGCCCATAATGCAGGATGCAGTTGTAGATGCCAATCTCGACCAGCTTCATTAACAGTCTTTTTAAGGATCTTGATGATTGTCTTATTAGAGGCTTCAGCTTGACCATTGCTCTGAGGATAATAAGGCATAGAGAATCTATGTTGAATATGGAACTTGTTGCAAAGATCTCTAACCTCTTGGTTCTTGAAAGGGCGACCATTGTCGGTGACAATAGCTTGAGGAACTCCATAACGGCAGATAATATAATGTAGGATGAATTTGGCTATTTGTTTACCTATGATATAGGTCATTGGTATGGCTTCTACCCACTTCGTGAAATACTCAGTGGCAGTAATAATGAACTTATGACCGTTGGATGAAGTAGGATGGATTTTACCTACGAGATCAAGTCCCCATTGCGAAAAAGGCCATGGAGTGATAATAGGCTGAAGCTCATGTGCTGGTGCATGTATTAGATCTCCATGTTTCTGACATTGTAGACATCTCCTTGCAAATTGTTGTGCATCTTTTTCCATAGTTGGCCAATAGTATCCTGCTCGTAGAAGTTTCTTAACAAGGCCAGGGCCAGCAGAATGCGAACCGCAGACACCTTCATGTACTTCATGTAAGGCCATTTTTGCTTCCTCGGAATCAAGACATCTAAGAAGGATACCATCAAGACTCCGGCGATAAAGGGTGTCTCCTAAGATAGTATAACGAGAGGCTCGACGGATAAAGGTTTTACGCTGGGTGTTAGATAGTTGAAATGGAAAGGTTTGATTTCAGAGATACTCGTATATATCCTTGTACCATGACGAGTTGGGACCAACAATTTCACATATGAGCTCAGACTGTGGAACTTCAAATGCTGGGATCAAAAGCTATTCGACCAAGAATTCACATTTATGGGTGTTAGATGGCATGTCTAAAAGAGATCCAATCATAGCCATGGCATCTGCTGCTCTGTTTTGTAGTCTTGGAATTTGCTCAAAGGTAATATCCACAAAATATTTCTTGAAATCGTCCACCATTAGCTTGTATGGAAGAAGCTTCTCGTCTTTTCTTTGATATTCATCTAAGACCTGTTTGATAACCAGCTGAGAATCACCAAAGACTCGTAACTGTTTGATAGCCCATTGTACTGCCATGCGCAAGCCTGTGATTAAAGCTTCATACTCTGCTATGTTGTTGGTACATGGGAATGCTATTCTGTATGATTTAGGTATACAATCTCCTTGAGGGGTGACAAACAAGATGCCTGCTCCAGAACCATGTTGTGTGTATGATCCATCAAAGTATAATTGTCATCGTGCTGGAGAATTCAAATTAAACAATCCTTCATCAGGGAATTCTAGATATATTAGCTGAATGTCTGTGATGGGTGCTTCAGCTAATTGATCAGCAATAACTTGTCCTTTGATAGCTTTGCGGTTCACATATTGTATGTCAAATTCACTTAAGATCATAACCCATTTTGCTAATCTCCCTGTGAGAAGTGCTTTTGAGAGGAGATACTTGAGGGGATCCACATTAGAGATGAGCTTTGTTGTTTGGTTCAACATATAGTGTCGCAACTTTTGGGAAGCAAACACTAATGCTAAACAAGCTTTTTCCATGAATGAGTAATTGAGTTCATATCCCACAAGGGTTCTGCTGATGTAGTAAATGGCTTGTTCTTTTCCTGAATCATCATGTTGAGCTAGGAGGGCACCCAATGCTGCGGTTGTTGATGATATATAGAGCAATAATGGATGATCAGGTATCGGAGGTACTAACACAGGAGGTGTTGCCAAGTACTCCTTTATCTTATCAAAAGCCTGTTGACACTTTTCATCCCACTTAAAAGGTTCACCCTTATGAAGAAGATGCTGAAAAGGATGACATTTATCTGCTAGTTGTGAGATAAACCTGCGGATAGATTGTAGCCTACCTTGTAAACTGCGAAGCTGTTTAAGATTCGTTGGTGGAGGCATTTCTATGATGGATTTTACCTTAGCTGGGTCCACTTCTATCCCTCGGCGAGACACAATATATCCCAACAATTTTCCTGATGTTACACCAAATACACATTTCTTTGGATTTAATCTGACTTGGTATTTTTCTAATCGATCAAAGATTTGTGCCAATACGTGTAGATGTCCTTCTCTTGTCTTGGATTTTCCCAGGATGTCATCAACATAGTCTTCCATGATAGTATGAAAAAGGTCATGAAAAATAATTGTCATGGCTCGTTGATAGGTGGCTCCAGCGTTTTTGAGACCAAAAGGCATCACAACCCAGCAATATGTACCCCGTGGACAGATAAAGGATGTTTTATCTTGATCTTCCTCTGCTATTCTAATTTGATTATAACCTGAAAATCCATCCATCAAAGATAGCATTTCATGTCCTGCTGTAAGATCTACAATGTTGTCTATGCTTGGTAGTGGAAAATCGTCCTTAGGACATGCTTTGTTAAGATCTCTAAAGTCTGTGCAGCAGCAAACTCGTCCATCTGGTTTTGCTACAGGTACCAAATTTGAAACCCATTCTGGATAATCAATAGGCTTTATAAATTTTGCTTCTAACAGTTTCTAAATTTCTGCTTTGACTAATAAGGCAACTTGTGGATGCATTCTGCGCAATTTTTGTTTGACAGGCTTTGCATCAGGAGATACTACTAAATGATGTACCACAAGTGAAGGATCTAGACCTAGCATGTCTGCATAAGTCCATGCAAAGTTTATAGCTCTTCTCATAAAAAATGCTGTTAAGTTTCTTCGTTCTTGCTCTGATAGTGATGTTGCCAAAAAAGTGATCTTCGGATTCTGCTCTGTTCCCAAGTTCATGTCTTGTGATCTTTCAACTAGCACAGTTGATTTCTCATGGTAATCAGTGGCAACAGGAAGATCAAATCCCCCATCCTCAGGTGCCTCAGAGAGGTTTTCACCTTCGGATACATCCTTTATTTTTACCTTTCCATGGTCAAGAGGCGCCTTGCGGTTTTCACCTAGTGACCTATTTTGTTGAATTTTGTTTATTTCACTTTTGCGACTGAAGGATTTGATACTTCCGCCAAAATATGCTAATTTAGGTAAATCCATCATGAAACCTGCTTTATGATCACCCAGTGGAATACCTTGTCTCAAAACCATGAATTCTGCAATGGCTTCATCATTTTCAAATGTATCTAACATCGGTGCCCCCTGTTGGTCCCAATCGATGAGGTCAGGATATACGAGTGAAAGGCTAATGGAGGAATCGTGATGGCTAGAAGAGGCTGCGGAAAACATGAAGATGGAATGTTCTTGAAAAAGGTCAGTGATATGAAGGGAGGAGTCCTCGATAGTATCTGAATTAGAAGTCTCTCCTACCGAAGAAGGTCCAACGTCAATATCAGAAATACACTTAATGTCTTTGGGTCGCGGTACCTCCGGTTGGTAACCAAGGCCTTGCTTATTAAACTTCTTAGACACAATAACGGGCTTGGTAGGTCCTTGTTCCTGTGATCCCAAGCTGCCATGTCCTTTATAGCCCATGTTCTTTATGATACGAAACCCATTGTTGTATCGCTCTACTTCAAGTTGGACTTGGTCATTTTCATCAAAGAATATCCAAGAGTTTATGTCCTCAATGTCTTCATCATCCAAGAATCCACCTTTTATGAATATTGTAGGGGGAGCTTTGATAACAGCGGAGGATGAAGTTGGCTTGGATGTAGAGGGCTTATGGTGGGATTTAGGAGATAATGGAAGGGTACCAATGCAATAGGACTCTTGTAATTTGTATTCACTAGGGCCATGTTCGGTATATTTGATATGGAGGTTGGAAGCGGCGTTGCTAGATGAGGGCTTAAGAAGGTCAGATGGGTTTATATAGGATGAAGACGGATATGCCTCGGTGTTGATAGGAATGTGATTCGGACTCTGATATTTAGCTTGAAAGGCACGGCAAAACTCAAATGGATTGGGATCAGCTTGAATGGTAACCTCAACACCCTTATGTGGAAATTTAAGGCATTGGTGGTATGTAGAGGGAACTGCTTTAAGGGTATGGATCCAAGGGCGACCAAGGATGATGTTGTAAGGAAGATCAATATCAAGGACTTGACAGCAAGTGTTTGTAATGACCGGCCCAACTTGAATAGGCAATAAGATAATCCCTTCGGTATCTCTTTTAGCATCATCATATGCTCTGATGGTAATAACCTTGGAGGTGTCAACATCTTTCTCAAAATATCCCAATTGCTTGATAAGTTTCAAAGAACATATATTAAGACCAGCTCCCCCATCTATCAAGACTCGTTTGATACGGCGTTGTTTAACAAATACTTCAATATGGAGGGCTTCGTTATGTGACGGATGAATGGAGGGCTAAAGATCTTTGTCGGAAAAGGTTAAGTGACAAGGAGCTGCAATGCTAGCGACCATAGATTGGAATTGTGTGATATTAATATTATTAGGCACCGAAGACTCTTGTAAGGCTTTATCAAGGATAGCTTTATGTGCGGGGGATATGCAGAGCAACTCAAGAATAGATATGTGTGTAGGTGTTTTGCCAAGGTGATCCAAGAGGTTATAGTCAGAGAGAGGTCGAGGAGGATGTGGAGGTGCTCCTTGAATAGTAACTCGACCTCTTCGCGTGGTTACGGCACAATCAGGTGCTCTCGCTTGGACAGTAATGGTAGAAATGCGAGCATGGTCAATGCGGCCAATGGTAGATGATTCATAGTTATACAAAATAGCATTTCCAGCCTGAAGGTTATTTGTCTGATCATGAGATGGAAGTGGATTCTTGAAAGTCTCTAGATCATAGTTTGATGTTGATTGTTGAGCAAGTTGAGCCGTTGAAGGTGTGACGTTGATTAAACCTTGATCAATGCAGTCTTGGATAACATGTTTTAGGCGCATACAACCATTTGTTTTGTGTCCTTTAACTCGATGGTAATCACAATACTCATTTTCTTTGTACCAAGGAGCTCGAAAGAGTGGTTTGCCATTTGGTGGTGCATCGAGTAGAATAATATCACCTGCTTGAAGTAGCTTTCAAAGAACAACTTCCATGGGTTCCGCTAATGGTGTGAATTGTCGGCGTGGATTGGAAGTTTGGCGTTGGTTTCTTCATTGTGGAAAGGTTGTCTTGGTGTAGAGGCTGCTTGAATGTTGATGGGAGCTCTCATAGTTTGAATATTCTTTGCATCTACAATACCGTCATTTACAACATTCTTGTTCTTGTTCCAAAAGTGAGACTTATCATTGGAATTTTGGGGAGAATCTTTGTTGTCGCGAAAGATCTTGATAGTGCCCTTGGCAATTAAGGCTCGTTCAATAATAACTCCTTTGGAAACTAGTTCATCAAAGCTGCTAGCACTTTGTAATTGTAGTTGGAATGACAGCTTAGGATGAAGATTTTGAACAAAGATGTCAAGCTGTTGTTTCTCAGGTATTTCCCATGATAATTTGCTAGCCATATTACGCCATCGTTGGGTAAAAGAAGAAAAGGGTTCACCGTTGCGCTGTTTGGTATTGACAAGGTCATTCATATTTACCTCATGTTCAATGTTGAAGGCAAAGTGTGATCGAAATTTGTTTGCTAATTCCGCAAAAGATTTGATGCCCGGGGATAAATGAGAAAACCATTCAAGAGCTTGTCCTGCTAAGCTTCGAGGAAATAGTCTCAAAAGATACGTATCATCATAAAAGATATCAAGACATGCCACAAAAAAGGCTTGAAGATGGTCTTCTGGCTTTCCTTTCCCTTTGTATTTATCAAATTGTGGGATTTCAAAATGTGGCGGAAAAGGTAACATATTAAGAGACTTGTCAAATGGACAGGCGCATATGTTTTCGAGAGAAAAAGGTTTCTTGCCTTGTCCTACCCTTTCATCGATCATCTGTTGAACATCTGCTGAAGATAATTGCTGTTGTTGCGAAGGGGGTGGAGTATGGTATGAGATATATTGTGGTTGCGGTTGTGGGATATATGGAGTTGTGACTGTTTGTTGCGGTTGTGTACCCACAATGTATGTCAAAGGATTGGTATGTGACACGTATGTGTTGGAGGATTGCTATCCTTGAGACACGAGCGGTAATTGGGTGTGCATCAGATGGGAAGTGGATAGCGGATTGACAGTAGTGAATGGTTGGGAAGTTGGGATTGAATTCATGACATGGTAAGTGACGGAGGGGTTGGTAGATATGACAGAAACATTTGGATTTGTATTGTGGACAACATGAGGATTAGTATGTGTCATATGTTGGGTGATAATAGGGAAGCTTTGGGTAGTATAAGATAGATTGATGGTGTGTGAAGGATTGGAAGAATATGACGACATGGATGTAAGTTGATCAACATAAGCGATCTTGTTGTTTGGATTGGTTTGAGAAATAGGTGGATCACTCATGTCAATGAGACTAACGTTGGGATTATATGATAGCATGGAGGTATTAGCAGTTGGTAGATGGGATATGGTATTTGTATGAGATGTAGTAGATTGTAATGGGTGTGAAGCATGGACAACATGTGTTGTTGGAGTGGTTTGAGAGGTTTGCACACTATAAGACATGGGAATAGCTTGTGATGCTCAAAGTATTTGCACTTGTGTTACATGGATAGCTTGTGTTACTTGAGGCATAGAAACAGTCATGGTAGAAGGAGAGATATGTTGAGGAACATGGAAAGGTGGAATGTTGAGATGTTGTGACATGAGAGGGAGCACATTGGTGGGTACTATCAATGGTTCTAAAGTATGCTTCGATCGTGGTGGCTCAAATGAAGCAACAATAGGCAATGAGGATGATGTTTGCGATGTAATAGGAGATGATGTGACTATAGTAGATGGTCCATTCGCAACAATAGCAGTAGTGTTGGGATCTTGCTCTCTAATAGCGGATATGTCAAAGTCCTTTGGTAGTTTAGCACCCATGCAAGCAAGTTGGAGAAAGCAACGATTAGGCTCAGATATCATGAGTTTCTCAACTTGGTCCCATAGATAGGTATCTTGGAATTCTGATGAGTCATCTTGAGATTGTTCTTCGAAAGTTTCCAAGGATGGTGTAGGTTGCATTCATTGTGAAGATGACTCGCCAATAGTGTATCCTTGAGGCATGAACATATGAGGAAGCATATCAGTTGTGAATTGAGTTGCTTCCTTAAGAGGTGTTGTGAATTGTTTCATCTCAGCTTGCAATTTGGCTTCCATTTCAGCTTTCAATTTGGCTTCTATTTCAGCTCGATATTGACTCCTAGTTTGAGGCATGATGTTGATGATGAAGTTGAGCTTGTCAAAGTTTTGAGACCCAAAAGATGATAGTTGGCTGGTTGGTTGATTGGTTGCTGTTTTGGTTTGCTGGTTTTGCTAATTTGCTTGGTTGATTTGTTTTGGCTGAGTTGTTGTTGTTGGGTTGTTGTTGGTTGTCCCTAGAGGATAGCTCAAACACTCAAGGGAAAGATTGTTTGCTGCTGATATTTGTTGGAGCTAAAGCTAAAGGATGATGTTTGCTGAAGCTAAAGCTGAAGGATGATGTTGGCTGAAGCTAAAGCTAAAGGATGTTTGCTGATTGAAATGATTGGGTTGATATCTGAGTTGCTGGTTGGGGTCTCAAAAAGATGGAAAGCTCATGAGTTGTGATTGATCGATAAGCTCAAAACAGGAGATAAAGTCCAGGTATTTGCTGTTGATCAAGGAGAAGTCTGAAAACTGATGTTTAAGACTTAAGCAAGCTAGACTTGTGGCTAATTCAGCTGAGACACTAGGATTTGTAGGTATTTTGACTATAGGCGACTGATGATAGCTCAAACGTGACTCAAAGGATGCTAAAGGCGATCAATGATAGCTCAAATGCGATCTGGTTTAGGTTCGACAGAAATTCATAGTGCTAACCAGAAGCGAATGCTATGCCAGAGGCGACTACTGTTGGTCTGAAAGCAATTGTCTGTTGATCAAAAGTGACTCATGTATCCCTAAAGGCAGCCATCTGTTGTTCAAAGGCGAGCTCGTGCAGACAGAAGGTGACTAACTGTGACTTAAAGGCGATCTGGTTTAGACAAGATGCGATCGGCTATGGATTAGATGCGATTTTGTTCAGGAAATAGGCGATCGGCTATGGTTTAAATGCGATGCAGTTCAGTCTATATGCGATCAGCTGTTGTTTAAAGGCGACATAGTTTAGGCCAAAAGTAGATTACTATAGTTCAAAAGTGTTGTCTGTTATCTGTGTGGGCAGTTTAGGTTCAAAAGCGACTGTGTTTGTCAAAAGGATGTCTAATTTTGTAGTTTTTCAGCAAGAAAATAGTGATAACAGTCACTCACACTCACAACAAGCACAAACTGATACAACCTAGGCTAGGATAGGACAGTATCCATTGAATCCCCTGGCCATGCTTATTCAAAGCGGATAGCTTTAGGATCTTGGTAGCACCAGCTCCCCTCCACGGTACTCACTTCTCACGCATACCAAGTTCTGGGCTTCCTATAAGGCTTGTCCCCACACCAAACCTTAGGATTGTCCCTGCTATCTCTACTAAGAACCACGTGAATCAGGGTCGCTTCAAAGGTCCCACCTTTTGCATCAACAGATAGAAGGTTTTTGGCTACTACACAAAGTTGCTAATAAGGGCATCCGTTCAGGTGGCTATACATGCGGCAGCACTACTCTCCGTTATGGAGTCTCCCAGCCTGCAAGGGTTGCGCCTTGGAGGGTTTTGGGGGAGGTTTGCTGTCAGTATAAAGCAACAACACCCATTGTTTGTGGCTTTCGACACAAACACTTTTCTTATATAGCAGTTCGGAAGGACTTGGCTTTAGCCCGTTACCGCTTGGGTCGTATCCCTTCTCACACCAGGAAGGCAGGCCCTCTAAAGATAATGACAAGTTCTCATACACCCAAGATCCATTTGATAGGCAAGGGGAGAGGATACTTTTGCCATTAAATTTGGGTTACAATCAAGCACATGCAAGCAGTCAAAAAAGATAAATCAAGCACGGAGCAAACAATGATTCATTTTAAGCACCAAGCCCAAATGTGCCTAATTTAGTGAAAAACCACAAATCTTGGACCGATTGAACCTGCAACAGATATGTCAGTAGTTTGATAACCTCCTTTTCTTGGACAAATCGATAAGATGCTGCGCAAATACCCAATTAATAGCCAAGAAATCAAACTGGAACTGAAACAGATTAAAAGCAACAGAGTTTTACCAGATGCGATTCACTGTTGCTCATAAGCGATCTGTATTGTTCAACAGGCGCGATCCTGTAGATCATATGCGACACGAAACATAGCAGATGCGGCGACTGCAAGCTTATAAGCGATGTAAATAAATTCGAAGCGATCGGTTGTGAGCTAAAAGCGACCCGTATCTATTAGTTCAAAAGCGGCCTCTGTATATTCATAAGCGATGCGGCTATAGCCATAAGCGACCGGTTGCGGGCTAAAAGCGACCACTGTAATATCAAAAGCGATGTGAATATGTGCAAAAGCGGCCACTGTTAGGTCAAAAGTGATCCAAATGAATGCGAAAGCGATCACGTAAGCGATCACTGTCGGTTGAAAGGCGATCCAGAGAGGTAAATGCGGCCGGTTCCAGCGTATAAGCGACACAGAGATACAGAAAGCGGCAGATTTGTGCTTAGAAGTGGCCGAAATTATTGTAAGCACCTGCAAAATCTAATCTTCAAAGAAACAACTCTGAAAAATGAAGTCAATCAAGGACGTGAGTCCCACCAGGCGTGCCAAAATGTGATAGGTGAAAGTCAGGTTTAGCAGATCAGACAAAGTCATGAAACCCTAACCCTACCATCATCAAGGAATCTAATCTAAATGAAATCAAAGAACAATGCAATTCAAGCATAACATCACCTAGACCGTGCAATTCCTTATTTGAGAGATGTGGACTGCTTCTTCAACAATGAACAATTGCAATGCTGAAAGCTGCCATGATGGATGATAAAAGCTCAATGAATGCTCAAATGCTCAAGATGCTCAAGATGATAATGTAGGTGCTATATGATTGCTGGATGTCTCATATGGAGTGAGAGGGTGTTTATATAGGACTCATCCAAGATCAATCGACGGTGGAGATTCAGAGGCTATGTGAATGGCTAGGATTGAAAGTTACTAAATTTAGGTTCCATTAGTTGTGCATGTGAAGGATATGAATGAAAGTTGTCTTACAACACATGATTGACTGGGCAAGTGTTGGAATGCGATAAAAGATGAGTGTTTAATTCAAATAAAATATTTGAATTAGTTGTAATATGAGTTGGATATTAATTAAATAAATTAAATTTATTTAATTAATAGGATAAATGAATAAAATGGGATAAGATATGATGTGGAAATTAATTAAATAAATAAAATTTATTTAATTAATTGGGATGAGGATAGCATATGATTGGGATATGATGTGGAATTAATTAAATAAATAAAATTTATTTAATTAATTGGCTAAGTAGGATGAGAATGGAATTTTAATTAAATAAATAAAATTTATTTAATTAATTGGCTTAATGATTAATGATTTAACAAGGTGTTGCTAGACATGGACAAAGTTGGGACAAATTTGGGTGTCTACAGTTGCAATTGCTCTTCATTGTCTAGAGGGACTCTCAACCCTTTAGCAAGTTCTTTAACATTCTACAGAGTCTCATTCTTCAGATTTTCTATGTCCTCTTTGTCTCTACTCATTAGAGTGTTAACTCTTTGTTTTGTTCTAAATTTTCTACTATAAATTTGAGCCAATTTTGCTCTATCTTTAGCAGTAAAAGAAGAGTCAATCTTCTCCACAGCAAATGCCTTTATCTTTCCATCCTCTTCAATAGCTTCTTGCCTTCTTGCAGTTAAAGCATTTTTCAGTTCATTAGGCAATTGATCCTTAATCTTGTCTAGGCCAATGTCCAATGTAACCATATACTTGACAATAGCTTCTTCAATGGTGGCCTTATCTTCATTGTTAGACTCAGGGTACATTTTTATTGTCTCTTCCAAGAGATAAAATTTTGAAATACTATTAAATAATGTATCCAATTTTAAGGGGTTGTGTTCCCTTACTGGAGGGGATTTGTCCTTCTTCTTCCCCTTGCCTTTTCCTTCACTTTTAACTAATTCTTCTTTTGTCACAAAACCTTTATTTTCCTTCTCAACTTCCTCTTCACTTTCTATATCAACAATGTCAACTTTTGCTTTCTTTGCACTTGTCTCTTATCTGGAGGCTTGAGGCATCTTCTTCTTCTTCCAAATCAACTGAGGTCCTTCCTCTAATTCTTCTTCTTCATTCTCATAGATAATGCACTTTTCTCTTGTGGCTTTTTCTTTCACTCTTCTCCTCTTAGGAGGTTGTTGTTGTACACAAGCACTAGATGTTGCTTTCTTCTTTGTACTTACTGTAGGCATGGTTTCAAAGGATTTCAAAATAGTAGGAGATGGGGTAAAGGTCCTAGCTGACCTTCTTGTGCTAGGAGTACCTTCTGGAGGAGTAGGTATGTCTTTGGATTTCTCTGTAGGGCTCTTTGGTGAAACAGTCTCCTCCAACTTAGTTTTCATATTTTCAACTTTTTTCATTATTTCCTCCTTGTGTTTCAAGTGTATTTCACTGGATTTTTCTTCATAGGTTCCAAACCTATCTACTACAGGATCTCTTGGTTTGCTCAACATCAAATCTGCAAGTCCTGTGATTACATCTTATGCCACTTCATATCCCATTTCTGGAACCCAAACTATTCTAGGTTCCACCGCTTCCATGATGCATTCATCTTTGGTAACCATAAAGGTTATGTCCTTGTATTTCTCAACAACCTTCACTGGTATCCTCTCTCTTGCATTTTTCCTTGAAAGGTCTTGAAGAAACCCCATAGCATAGATTTTTGAGCATCTATGTCTCTAAACCTTCTTAAATGATCATTGATTTGAATTGTAATAGGAATGTTGTTCAACCACACAATATTCTTTGCACCAGGCAACTCTCTAAGAAAGTAAAATAATAAACATATGATAAGGGTACCATACTAGAATTGGTACCAAGAATCCTTAGTCTTCTGTAGGTTCTCCATCAACTATTGTCTCAGTAGCTCGCATAAATCAATGTCCAGACCCTCTTTTACCATCTGGTGAGCAGTGTGTATAGTTGTGGCTGACACAGAATTCTCTCTGTTAGTGTAATATATCTTGTAACCAATCATCATCAATGCATATTTCACCATTAGACCATCTATGTCCTTCACTGTTAGAGCACGCTTATCAAATTTTGCACTAGTGAGTTTCATAACCATCTCATTCTTCACAGCCTTCATTTCTAGAATGGGTCCTTCAACACATAAACCAGTAATTGCCTTGATAACTTGCTTGTTGATCATATGTGGCATGTCCAACCACATAAACTTGTCATGAATATGGCTCAACACATACTTAACCAATTCATTCTCATAACATAAATTTGGAAAATTACATCCAACTTCTTCTCTGTCAAACCCTCAAATTTAGGTTTCAATTCAAAGTCATCTCTAGTTAGCTCATTAACCTAGATATTGATCCTTCATATTTTTTTGATCATATTCATCCATTTTCATGTGGATGTAGGTTCGTGCATCCTTAGTATGCATAACACCATAAGGAACTCTTGAAAATGCGCTTTCTGAATCCGTCTCCATGGATTTGTAAGGGTGCTTCTCAAACTTAGGTCTTGGCCATTCCAAGATATCAATCACTTGAGAGGTATATATCATGAATCACTTCTAAAACTAGGGTTTTAGTAGTAAATGATAAATACCTTTGAATTTATTTACAGGTGGGGTTTCACACAACAACTCAGAATCTCTTCAAACTGCTTCTACTTTGCTCTTCACTCGTCAAATGCTCGATCACAAATGACTTAATCATATGCGAAAATAAATATAAACACTTTTCTGAAGACCTAAAATGTATTAATTACAATGAATAAAGTTAGGTCAGAAAGCTGGCAAACCCTCACTGTGTTGACACAATCACCTTCAATCACTCCGCAAATCTCTATAGCAGGAAATATCATACCGAAAATATCATCATCAAATCAACAATGTTGATCTACACATGTACCAGAGTTCTGAAAGCATCAGCACCATATCTTTGGCAAGGGGCTTAAGAATTTTCTGTTAAAACTCCCCCTGAGCCAAAGCTCTTCATCTAGTTTCTGGAGGAAACATATACACCAAGAGTTGGCATAGACACATTCTTTGCCTCATTCTCATCTTTCTTCTTCCAGATCTTGTCCATTTCCTTCTTCATTTCAACCATATCAACCTTCTTCTCTATCGGATCAACCTTCTTGTGTGAAATAGAGGGTTTCATATTCTTAGATCTACAAAACTTGTCTATGTGTCCTGGTTTGTTGCATTTGTAACAAGTGGCACCTTTTTGAACAAGCTTACTTCTTTCCATTTTAGATCTACATTCAAAAGCCTTATTCCCAAATCTATTGCAGGTATAACAGTAGCCATTAAAAGATTGAAACATCATGCCATTATTGTAACCATTCATCATCTAACTTCTGCATTCACTTGTTTTATGACCAAATCTATTGCATGTATAACATTGACCGAGAAAGGATTGAACATTCTGATTCATTCTACTTCTACACACTATACCTATATGTCCATACTTATTGTAGGAATAACAATAACCATTAAAAGATGAGTACCTTTGTGCAGCAGGTTGTCTGATAGGAAGCCTTTTGAATTCTTTCTTCTAGTTTCAGACCTGTTTGACATTGTTCTTCTTGTCATTCTTTTTTTTGGCATTATTTGAAGTCTGGTTCTCCTTTGAACTTTCTCCTTTTTCAAATCCTAATCCTTCTTTGTCCTTTGAAGCCTTTTGACTGGAAAGTACATCCGAGTTTGCCCTTTTCATATGTAGAAACCAATATTCACTTAGTAATCCTCCTTAAATTAACCAATTGCTCCAGAAATTTGACCAAATCTCTTCATATCATCATCTGAGTATGTTCATACCAAATTTATCTAGAATGCTGAGGAATACAGCATCTTATTCACTCAGGGGTTTGAAGTAACCTGCAGTTGTAACTCCCCTAAATCAATACCTTATCTTTTTAGTTATCAGAGGATCCTTCTACACTAGGCAGAGGTCCAAAAACTTCACATTCTTCCTTCTTCTTCCATACTTTGCCCATTTCCTTATTTTGTTGAGTAATATCAACCTTCTTTTGAGGAGCAGGCCTTACATTCTTTCCAAAGTGCCCTATTTGATTGCACTTATGACAAGTGAAATTTAATTGTTGAGCATTACCATTTCTCCTCACCTTAGATCTGTAATTAGATGCCTTGTGGCCAAACTTGTTACAAGTGTAATAGTATCCATGAAAGGGCTAAGCATTATCTATATTATTCCTTAACATTTTACTTCTGCATTCATTAGCCTTATGTCCCATCTTATTGCAAGCATAACACCTTCTAGAATTTTGATTTAACTTACTTATACATTTAGCAGTTTTATGACCAACCTTATTGCAAGTATAACACCTTACAACATTTTGATTCATCTTACTTCTACAATCAGCATCTTTGTGACCAAATTTATTACAAGTATAGCAATTACCATTAAAACCTTGAGGATACCTAATAGGAGCATTTTGTTTAGGTGCAGGCTTCCTAAAATTCTTCTTCATATTCTTCCTTTGTCTCCGGATAGGAGTGAATTCATCTTCTTTTGTATCTCCAGAGGCATTCTTCTTAGGATCTTTAGTGTAGGCATCTTCCTTCTTTGTTTTAGACTTTCCTTCTAATTGGAAGTTATCATATAAATTTGCAAAAGCACTGATCATAGACTCTTCCCCTTTTCAAAACCAAGGCCTAATTTTTCTTTTGCTTGCTTTTGAGAGTTAATTATCTCATCAAGGATTTTAGATCCTCCTTTCAGTTTAGTCCTTTGTCAATTTGTTCTTTTTCCTTTTCCAGTTCTTTCCTTAGAGTGACAACTTCTTCCTCAAGTTTTGAACATTCATCTGATTTCTCATAGAGCTTGATATTTAAGAAATCTTCAATCCTTTTTTCTTCTTCAACCATGACCTTCAAATTTGAGATCATTTCTTCTACCTCCTTGAGCTTTATGTCATATCCTTTATCTCCTTCTATTAGAGTTTTCAGTTTGTCAATTTCTTCTTTTGATTCTTTGGCCTTTATCTTCAATTTGTCAATTGTCTCCTTTGCTTTCTCAAGCATGTCTTCATATTCTATATTCAGTTCTCTTGCTTCATCCATTTCATCAAGGGCTGACTTGAGTTCTCCTTCAAGGTCTACTTCACACTTATTTAGCTCAAGGTCCCAACCTTTAGGTTCCATTGCTTCTAGATTTGACTTCAGTACAAATACATCATTGTCCATAGTTTTAGATTCCATGTGTTCAAGTGTAGGATCTACCTCAGTTGTTAGGCTTCTCAAATGTACTTGGCTCTGATACCAATTGTTGAACACAATGACGTGCTGAGAGGGGGGGTGAATCAACACACACTAAAACTTAAACAGATTTTTGCAGATAAAACTAAATAACTTAGAGAATAGAAAGGAAATCATGCAACACAAGAATCAACACAAGAACACTAGGATTTTTACGTGGAAAACCCTAAAATAGGAAAAAATCATGGTGAGTGTTAGCTCACAATATATTATTCTAATTGTAAAAGTATTACATCTTTGTTTTTAGGCTACAACCCAAGGAAGCTACTACTCCTTGTATTTTGTGCTTACTGCAATTACAACTTTGATTTAGGGTAAAACCCAAGGGAGCTACTACTCCCTGAATATTCTTCTCACTGCATTTAGGATTTACAAGGATAAATATATGGACTGCTACAAAGTAAACATCTGACTTATGTTGATAATGCAGTCTTCTTTTTCTGCTCAAAACATGCCTTCAAACTAATTCTGCACACTTCATACCTTGCACTCTACTCTCTCCTATTTGCACTTACATCTACTTATTCACATCCCATTTGCATCTCTACCCATCATCATCTCCTCCACACAAGGAATTAACCTTGTATACGTTGGATCTAGGACCTACAACTGAGAGGGGGGGGTGAATTAGTTGTATAAAAACTTGCTCTCTACTTCAAACACTTGATTCTTCTTTGTTAGTTAACATCATATCAATTATCCATGAAAGTAAAACACACAAACACAAGAGCAGATAAAACATCAACACATTGAACACCAAGATTTTGACGTGGAAAACCCGGTTAAGGGAAAAACCACGGGGTGATTAACCCAAGGATTATTCTCTGTTAAAAGAATAAGAAAAAGAATGGCACTTGCCAATTAGGGCTCACTGCCTGAGCACACTACTCACAAAGAGGCCCACTGCCTACAAGGAGACACACTGTCTACAAAGTGATAAGAATCATAGTCTTGAACTGGAGAATGACATCTCTACCATGTCCGGATCAGTTCCATTTAAGCCCAAAAACCCCTGCTTTGCCTTTCGCACTTCTCTTCGCTATTCCATTCTCCTCCACATAATCCACACTTTGAAATGAACTCACAAACCTTTATTTATACAAGACATCAACTTAGGAACAATCATCTAAGTCAGCAATCAACCATAAGAATATCCGCAAGATGAATAACACATCCGGTCAGCCACCACAAGAACATTCGCAGGATGAACAACTCATCTGGTCGGCTAGTTGGAACAAGAACTTCATCCGGAAGAATATCTTCAATTCCGGGCTCTACCATCAATGCGGACTAATAACACAACCTCAACATGATCCAAGAACCTTCACAAGCCTGCCTGAATGACCAGGTACATCCGCACTTCCTCTACTTACTGGAATCTCTTCTCTTCCTCATCCGAAACTTCAAGAACACAGTCTGTCGCCACTATCATAAAGCAGAAGGTACTTCTGAACCTCCAAATCATACACAACTCGAGATGATACATCATAAGGACATCCCAAACACTCCTTCCAATCCGCAGATTAAGATTATGCAATTCTGGACCTCACCGGACCTTTCTGTGATCCTCTGTCACCTCTAAACACTTGCCGGAACCGGTTCCACACCGATAGCCATAACTTCTACAGATCTTCATGTGGACCTCCAAAATCTTAACTGAACCATCTCAAGACTCATATCTACAAACCCTTTAATCCACATCCTCCGGTTCTCAACCTATACAATACATTTGCCTTCTTCTCATCACTGTTCTTCACTGTTCTTGACTGAGGCTAATTTTCTCAATATCCTCAGCACACAGCTCATCCAATCCTTCTTGTCAATGCAATATGAGTATGTTGACATCAATGACAACACTAGTTCACCTCATACTTGCAACAATCTCCTCCTTTGTCATTGATGGCAACATGTGATGTGAAAAACCATTAAGACAAGAACTTCTCCTTTCTACCACAGCTCCCCCTATCAGCAACATGTCTTCTCATTTACTGCTCCCCTTTGATCATCAGCCACTTGTTTTTCACATGTCTTCTCTCCCCCTTTGACATCAATGGCAAAGGGCTCATACTTGCAATTCTAACACATCAGAATCATACCAGCTGCTCCCCCTTAGTAGCAGCTCCCCATCATCAATCCAAGTCATAAGATATGACTGTGATATCCACCGGACTGATGCACATCAGTGCATCCTAGTTCATCACCGGAGGGGCCATGACCCCTAACTTCTCCTGGAGATATTCAAAAGAGTCCTTGGGAAGAGGTTTAGTAAAGATATCTACAATCTGATCCTTGGAAGGAACATACTCCAATCTGACTTCTTCCTTGTTCACTTGTTCTCTCAAAAAGTGAAACTTGATAGATATGTGCTTAGTCTTAGAATGCAATACTGGATTCTTAGAAATATTAATTGCACTTGAATTATCACAGAAAATTGTGATAGGCTCCTCATATTCAACTTTAATGTCTCTTAGCATCTGCTTCATCCATAAGATTTGAGTGCAACTATCTGCTGCTGCAATGTATTCTGCTTCAGTTGTAGATGGAGATATTGCATCTTGTTTCTTGCTTAGCCAATAAACCAATCTCTTCCCCAAAAAGAATGCTCCACCACTGGTGCTCTTCCAGTCATCCACATCTCCTGCCCAATCTGCGTCTGAGTAAGCATGAAGAGAGAAATCTAGATCTCTAGGGTACCATAGACCATACTCAGCTGTTCCTTTCAAGTACCTAAAAATTCTTTTGATTGCCATAACATGAGATTCTTTAGGATCAGCCTGGAATCTTGCTACAAGACCAACAGCCTGCATTATATCTGGTCTAGTCTGAGTGAGATACAGCAATCCACCAATCATTGATCTATACTTTGTCTGATCTACCTTTGGGGAGTCATCATCTTTGCTCAACTTGCATCCGGTTGCCATGGGAGTGTTTATTGGCTTTGAATCTTCCATACCAAATTTCCTCAACAATTCTTTCACGTATTTGGTCTGAGAAATGAAGATCCCTTTCTTTGTTTGAGTAATTTGTAGACCCAAGAAGAAATTCATTTCACCAAGCATAGACATTTCAAACTCACTTTTCATCTGATTTGCAAAAGTTTTGCACATACTATCTCTTCCTCCAAAAATGATATCATCCACAAACACTTCAACAATCAAAATGTTTTCATGATCAATTTTGAAATATAAGTTGCTGTCAGCAGTACCTTTGTTGAATCCAATCTGCACAAGATGCTTATCCAACCTTTCATACCATGCTCTTAGGGCTTGCTTTAATCCATACAATGCTTTCTTCAACTTGCAGACCATATCATCATTATCAGATAATTGAAATCCATCCGGTTGTTCAATGTAAACTTCTTCTTCCATATCACCATTTAAGAAGGCAGACTTGACATCCATCTGATATACCTTGAAGTCTTTAAAGGTAGCAAATGCAAGGAATAATCTGACTGCTTCAATTCTTGCCACCGGAGCAAAGGTTTCTTCAAAATCAATTCCTTCTATTTGAGAGTAGCCTTTGCAGACTAATCTAGCTTTGTTTCTGATTACTTCACCAGCTTCATTCAGTTTGTTCCGAAAGACCCATTTGGTTCCAATCATATTCCTGTCTCTAGGTCTGGGAACAAGATCCCAAGTATGATTTTTCTCAATTTGCATCAATTCATCTTCCATTGCTTTGGTCCAGTTTTTATCATTGCAAGCCTCATTTATTGTTTTAGGTTCAATCTTTGAAATCAGACAACATTCATCTTGATTTTGAGCAACACTCCTAGTTTGCACACCTTTGTTTCTGTCACCTATGATCTAATCTTCAGAGTGGTTCTGTATTACATACCTTAGAATTTTGGGAGTATCCTGCACTGTTGCTTCTTGATCAGCCTCATTCAGACCTATCTCTTCTTCCTGATTTACCGGATCAGGCTGACTCTGCCTTACCGGAGAGGATTGAGTTCCTTGAACTTGAACACCATCTTGGTCATCTTCATCAAACTCATAAAATCTTGAGGGCTTCTCAATTCCTTCATCAACTTTCACATTAGTGCTTTCTATCATCTTCCTCAATCTCTTATTGTAACACCGGTATGCTTTGCTTTGAGTGGAGTAACCCAAGAAAATTCCTTCATCACTTCTAGCATCAAACTTTCCTAGATCTTCATCTCTTTTAATATAACACTTGCTACCAAATACTCTGAAATACTTCACAGTAGGAGTGATGCCAAACCAAAGTTCATAAGGGGTCTTACCGGTGTTGTTTCTGATTTGAACTCGATTGAGAGTGTAGACTGCAATGCTGATAGCTTCTTTCCAAAACATTTGAGGAACATTTGCTTCCAACATCATTGTCCTGGCAGCTTCCTGGATGGTCCGGTTCTTTCTCTCAACTACTCCATTCTGCTGTGGAGTCCTAGGAGCAGACAACTGTCTTCTTATACCCTACTTCTCACAAAAGTAATGAACTTACAAGATGTAAATTCACCACCTCTATCAGACCTTAGACATTTTAGTTTCAATCCAGTTTGATTTTCTACCATAGCTTTAAAGATTTTGAACTTCTCAAGGGCTTCTGATTTCTCCTTTAGGAAGGTAACCCACATCATCCGAGAATGGTCATCAATTAGTAACATGAAATATCTATCACCTTGCAGACTCTTAATTCTTGTTAGACCACAGAGATCAGTATGTACTAATTCCAACAATCCGGTAGAGGACTGATCTTTACTTTTGAAGGAGACTCTGCTCTATTTACCTAGCTGACATTCTTTGCACAAACTATTTGTAGGTTTCATCAATTTTGGAAGATCTCTTACAGCCTGAGTATTGCTTATCTTGATGATGTTATCAAAATTTACATGACACATTCTTCTATGCCATAACCAACTCTGATCAATTTGAACAAATAGACAACTTTTATTTGAACCAATCAGATGAAAGATATTACCTTTTGTTTGAGTACCAGATGCAATTTCAGTTCTGGAGCTTGTAAAGATTCTGCATTTTCCATTCTTGAACCGGAGATCATAGCCTTTGTCCACTAACTAACCAACACTGAGAAGATTGTGCTTTAATCCTTCAACATATAGTACATTACCTGTTTTGTTCTTTCCATCAAAGGAAATAGTTCCCCTACCTCTGATTCTACCAGCAGAATTGTCACCAAACTTTACCATTCCTCCTTCATACCTTTCCAAATCCAAGAACTTATTCTTGTCACCAGTCATATGGTGAGAACATCCACTGTCATTAACCCAATCATCCTTTTCTTCCACTTGAGCAGCTAAAGCTCTTTCCACAACCTTGTGATTGACAGATTCAGAGGATATTGAGTCTTCTTCCTTGATGGCAATAAACACCCATTCATTTCTGGTTTGGCTTCCTAGTTTAGATTCATCATCTGTTACTCCTTCATTGTCATCTTCTTCATGAACATAATAGCAGTTCTTTTGAAACCTTTGTCTGTTAGTATTAGACCTTGCAGATCTTTCCGAACATCTTGAAGCAAAATGACCAATCTTATTGCAGTTGAAGCACTTAAAGGGTAGTTTTCCTTCATACTTACCGGATCCTCTTGGCAGTCTCTTTGCAATGAGGGCTTCTAGTTGAGCTGTTTCTGCTTCTTCTTCTTCCATGTCTCTTCTTGCTTGATCATACCATGACATCTTCCTTGAAGAGTTTTCTCCCGGATCAAATCTCTATTTGCCTTTCACATAGGCACTGGCTTTGAAAGCAGATTCAGTCTTGGGAGGATCATCTCCAAACTCGGTCATTTAAAATGCAGCTAGTTTGCCAACCAATTGTTCTCTTGTGATAGTTGTGTGGGCTCTGAATTCATCAATGGCAGCAACCTTGATTTTGTAGGCAGCAGGAAGGGATCTGAGGATTTTGCAAACAATCTCATTTTCATCCAGAGTTCCACCTACATTTCTAATTCCACATACCAGCTCATTCACTCTTGGCATAAAGGTAGTGATGTTTTCATCATCTCTCATCTTCAATCTTTCAAATTTCCCTTTCAGACTTTGTAACCTTGCACTCTTGACAAACTCATCTCCTTCATACAGAAGTTCCAATTTAGTCAGGATCTCATATGCAGTTGGAAGGTCAATAACATTTGAGAGATCTGAGTCGTTTAATGCGCTTAGCAGAGCTTCCTTCGTCCGCAGATTGTTTTCAGCATCTGTGATTTCATTCAGAGTTGTCAGACCACCTTGTGGAGGTACATATGGTTTTGAGACCATGGCCAAGTATGCTTTTCCCATACATTCCAAGTGACATTTCATGCGACCTTTCCAGAGAGTGAAGTTGGTTCCATCAAACTTCGGACTATCCTTCTTGTATGACGACATCCTGGATCTCCTCAAGCGGTTAAGCTCCTTTCAGAGGAACTTGGCTCTGATACCAATTGTTGGATCTAGGGCATACAACTGAGAGGGGGGGTGAATCAGTTGTATAAAAACTTGCTCTCTACTTCAAACACTTGATTCTTCTTTGTTAGTTAATAGCATATCAATTATCCATGAAAGTAAAACGCACAAACGTAAGAGTAGATAAAACATCAACACATTGAACACCAAGATTTTGACGTGGAAAACCTGGTTAAGGGATAAACCACGGGGTGATTAACCTAAGGATTATTCTCTGTTAAAAGAATAAGAAAAAGAATGGCACTTGCCAATTAGGGCTCACTGCCCGAGCACACTGCTCACAAAGAGGCCCACTGCCTACAAGGAGACACATTGTCTACAAAGTGATAAGAATCACAGTCTTGAACTAGAGAATGACATCTCTACCATGTCTAGATCAGTTCCATTTAAGCCCAAAAACCCCTGCTTTTCCTTTCGTACTTCTCTTCACTATTCCATTCTCCTCCACACAATCCACACTTTGAAATGAACTCACAAACCTTTATTTATACAAGACATCGACTTAGGAACAATCATCTAAGTCGGCAATCAACCATAAGAATATCCGCAAGATGAATAACACATCCGGTCGGCCACCACAAGAACATTCGCAGGATGAACAACTCATCCGGTCGGCTAGTCAGAACAAGAACTTCATCCGAAAGAATATCTTCAATTCTGGGCTCTACCATCAATGCGGACCAATAACACAATCTCAACATGATCCAAGAACCTTCACAAGCCTGCCTGAATGACCAGGTACATCCGCGCTTCCTCTACTTACTAGAATCTCTTCTCTTCCTCATCTAGAACTTCAAGAACACAGTCTATTGCCACTGTCATAAAGCAGAAGGTACTTCTGGACCTCCAAATCATACACAACTTGAGATGATACATCACAAGGACATCCCAAACACTCCTTCCAATCCGCAGATTAAGATTATGCAATTCCAGACCTCACCAGACCTTTCTGTGATCCTCTGTCACCTCTGAACACTTGCCGGAACCAGTTCCACACCGACAGCCATAACTTCTACAGATCTTCATGCGGACCTCTGAAATCTTAACTGAACCATCTCAAGACTCATATCTACAAACCCTTTAATCCGCATCCTCCGGTTCTCAACCTATACAATACATTTGCCTTCTTCTCATCACTATTCTTCACTGTTCTTGACTGAAGCTAATTTTCTCAATATCCTCAGCACACAGCTCATCCAATCCTTCTTGTCAATGCAATATGAGTATGTTGACATCAATGACAACACTGGTTCACCTCATACTTGCAACAGTATATATACCACAACAATCTAAAACATCAATTAGGTCGGCCCAATTAGATGTACAGTGCATCCTCAAAACCTGTCAACTCAAAACACTAACATATATGCCTTGCAGAAAGAACTAAAGTGTATAACACATTAAGATAGGTCGGCATGACCTATAATAATTCCCATGATTTCTCTCCATACATAACTCAACTCTGCACAATCTTAAATTGCTTAGGTCAGTACCACTGGTGAGGTAATAACAAAATAAGCCAACTGTTCATCCACACCTTGACACGCAGATAACCAAAACACTCACCACTAGGAATGTACACACCTCTGACACCTATAAACACTTCCACAAATCTGCATAACAAAATGTTCATCCGTGGTGGAATGTAGAGCATTCCAACATACACTTTGTACCACTAACACTATCATTACAGACTCCGATACTCTGTCAAAATTATCTTCGAATGTGGAAGACATCAAGTCATGAAACTTTGGATTTAGAGTCTTCCAGCATGTACCAATATTACCTCAAAACCACATAACCAAATTCCTCATAGCGGAGCAATGCGGACCCAAAAACTGGTTTACTAAACACTAAAATTGCACTCCGGGACTTAGGTAATTATCCAAACCATCTGGTCTTCTCTAAACCAACACTTTTGCATCTCTGCCATGAATTGCCATCAATAATGGGTTTCCATCAATCACAACACCATATACTATCATACTTATCAATCCTCATCAATCTCCCCACTCACAATCTCTTCACATCATCATGCTCATGTTGCCAACCAACAATCTTCTCAATAACAAACAAGCTTCCAACAATCTCCCCCAACAACAAGTCAAGTTTCCAACAAGTAATCCATTCTCATACTATAAAAAATCATATGAAATAATTGACATCATATTTCCACAGTCCATCTAAATGTAACAAAATGTTTCTGGATTAAACTATGTGCTAGTATTTTTTCCCTCAACGTTTCGGCTCACACTACATGATCCTTCATCAAGAGAAAGAAAGCAAGAGATGAGAATAGAATGGATACAAATTTGTAGACCTCACAGGTTAAAAACAAAGGGGAATGGTGCGGGAACCCATGGATTGCACGAAAAACAATGACAAAAGAAGCTAAACACATACAAAAGACAACCAAAGGAAACAAACAAAAATAGATAAAACTGAATTAAAACAAATATAACCACAATAAAATTCAATCAATAAATTTAAATAAATGAGGATATATTATATATATATATATACACTTATATCCAATTATATACCTACATATATATACAAATAAATAAAATAAAAGAACGATAATAATGAGCTGAGAGAAAACTAAAAGAGGGGGGGAGAGAGAGAGAGAGAGAGAGGAATTGGAAAAGGTAAAAAATGAATATAATAGAAAACAACAACACAAGAACAAACATGAAAAGACCTACGCCCAAGACCAAAATAGAAAAAAGACCTAAGAAGCAAAGGAAGCGAACGAACACCAATCAAAGCAAAGAGTAAATTAAACCCTACTAACAAAAAATGACAATCTATAAAGAGTTGAGAGAAAACTAAAAAAGGGGTGGAAAAAGAAGGGGACAAATAAATGACAAATTAAATTTTTTTTTTAAAAAGGCACCAAAAGAGAGAAACAAAATACCTAATAAAATGAGAAGGAAAGACAATCAATAAAAATAGAGAGAGAGAGAGGCAAAAAAAACAAAGGAATTGGAGAAGGTAAAAAGGAAATCAAATAAGCAAATGAGAGGGGGGGTAAACACAAAAAATGGAACCTAGTAAACAACACCACAAGAACAAACATGAAAAGACCTATGCATAATACCAAAATAGAAAAAAAACCAAAGAAGCAAAAGAAGAGAATGAACAACAATAAAAGCACATAGTAAATTTAGCCCTACAAGCAAGGCCTAAGAGAAATAAAAGGGCAAAGGAACAAACAAAGAGAAGCACAAACAAGAGAGAGAGAGAGAACCAAAGATAAGGAGAACCCATAAAGACCCGAGCTAAAAAGCATCTACCTAAGAGCAAAAACAAGAAGGAAGCCAGGAGAGGAAAAAACCAAGGGTAAGAATAGGAAAGAATAAAAGGGAAAAAACTAACCCTGAAAAGAGGGAAGAGAAAGCAAGAGAAAGAGCTCAAAACATCTACAAAAGAGAAGAGAGGAGGCAAGAAAGGGTAAAAATGGAATAAGATAGAAGAGAAACCAAACGATACAAAGCAGACAAGAAGTAAAAGAAAAAGGTAGATGGGGGGAGCTAACCAGGACCATTTTCTCTTTTATTTCGCTGAAGTCTTTTCTTGTAGTTTTCTTCTGGTTTCATGTCTTGGTCCCGGTTAGCTCCCCCCATCTGCCTTTTTCTTTTACTTCTTGTCTGCTTTGTATCTTCTAGTTTCTCTTCTATCTTCTTCCCTTTTTACCCTTTCGTGCCTCCTCTCTTCTCTTTTGTAGATGTTTTGAGCTCTTTCTCTTGCTTTCTCTTCCCTCTTTTCAGGGTTAGTTTTTTCCCTTTTATTCTTTCCTATTCTTACCCTTGGTTTTTTCCTCTCTTATCTTCCTTCTTGTTTTTGCTCTTAGGTAGATGCTTTTTAGCTCGGGTCTTTATGGGTTCTCCTTATCTTTGGTTCTCTCTCTCTTGTTTGTGCTTCTCTTTGTTTGTTCCTTTGCCCTTTTATTTCTCTTAGGCCTTGCTTGTAGGGCTAAATTTACTCTGTGCTTTTATTGTTGTTCATTCTCTTCCTTTGCTTCTTTGGTCTTTTTCCTATTTTGGTATTATGCGTATGTCTTTTCGTGTTTGTTCTTGTGGTGTTGTTTACTAGGTTCCATTTTTTGCTCTCTCTCTCTCTCTCTCTCTCTCTCTCTCTCTCTCTCTCTCTCTCTCTCTCTCTCTCTCTCTCTCTCTCTCTCTCTCTCTCTCTCTCTCTCTCTCTCTCTCTCTCTCTCTCTCTCTCTCTCTCTAGTTTGTCATTCCTTGTCATTTTATAGGGTGTTTGTTTGTCTCTTGTTGGTGCCTCTTTTTGAGTCCATTTTTATTTTGTTATTTATTTCTCCCCTTCTCTTACCCCACTCTTTTAGTTTTCTCTCAGCTCATTATTATCATTCTTTTATTTTATTTATCTGTATATATATGTAGGTATATAATTGGATATAAGTGTGTATATATATATCCTCATTTATTTAAATTTATTGATTGAATTTTATTGTGGTTATATTTGTTTTAATTCGGTTTTATTTGTTTTTGTTTTTTTCCTTTGGTTGTCTTTTGTATGTGTTTAGCTTCTTTTGTCATTGTTTTTCGTGCAATCCATGGGTTCCCGTGCCATTCCCCTCCCCCCTTTCTTTTTAACTTGGGAGGTCTGCAAATTTGTATCCATTCTATTCTCATCTCTTTCTTTCTTTCTCCTGATGAAGGATCATGTAGTGTGATCTGAAACGTTGAGGGAAAAAATACTAGCACACAGTTTAATCCAGAAACATTTTGTTACAATCATATGAAATGTAAAAATTCCCATTAAAAAGATTACAATGAATTAAAATAATATGACATTTATCAAATCTCCATTACATTCATGCTAGCAAATGTGACAAGAGGAAACAGATAGTTGCAACTAAGATTTTCCCTGAAAATCTACAAACAAGTGCAGAGACATTCTATTACAAACACCATTTAAAATATTAAATTCCATGATTTACAATCATGTTGCTCCAACTAGAATTGGATTAGCATGATTTAAAACCCTAGATGATCCTCGACACTTGCAGTTGTCTAGAAATTTGTTTAGCGACCAACCCCCTATACCTTTTGCTAACATGTATATATAGCCGGTATTTAGCCTTCCCGTATTGACATAGATTGGAGAGTGGTCAACATGTTTTTCTGGTCACCACTATTGGTTGCATCATCTTCACACGGTATCCACCTAAAACCATGTATGTTTTCATCCTTTTCCTCTACCATTTTGTCCTTGAGTTGATATGTGGAGTATTGTGGTGTATGGGAACCCTCACCTACCCAATTGAATTCATTTGTAACCATTAATGGCATCCTAGGTCATGTTTGAGGTAGGTGGATATTTAGTGCAAAAATGCCTTGGTTTCCAAACACAGATCCCACAAAAAATGTGCTTAAAACATGTTAAAATCTTTTAATTTTCACTTTGTCAGCACCTATAAGGTCATCAAGAACAAGTCAGGGGTTTTGGGCCTAGACGATACCTTGTCAGATGTTTTGATAGTTTTGGGAACCACCAGAACTGTCGATCTCTATCTTATTCTTCTTTTTCCTTTTGTTCTCCTTTATTTCTTCTTATTCCTCTTGGTTAGAGGTACACCACCCATTAGGAACTCTGTTAGAACACTCTGATATACGAAGAGGGGGTGATCAGTATATGCCACAATTTAATCCAATTCAACTTCATCAACAAAAATTTTCTACTACATTAAATAGATAAATAGATAATGAAGCAATTCAAAACCCAATCACACAACCACACAACCATAACACCAGATTTACATGGAAATCCTAGAAGGGAAAAACCACGGTGAGCAAGCTGCTTGGATCTATTGTCCAAATCCAGCCTCACAAATAAAAATAGGTTTACAATAGGTTTTATGGGCTACAACCCAAAGGAAGCTACAACTCCCTAATACATTGTTTTATGGGCTCCAACCCAAAGGAAGATACAACTCTCTAATACATTGTTTCATGGGCTCCATCCCAAAGGAAGCTACAACTCCCTAAAGTGATACAAAACTTACAAGAAGAGGCTACAACCTCTGTACAAAATAGTTGACAAAATTCTATTGGTTCAATCACCTCTGCAACAACACGTCTGCTCAAACAACTCTACTACCTTCAACACACTTCCACAACACACCACAACCCAACCTCTATTATAAATCATGCAATATAGTCACTAGATTTCCTTCTCAACTTCTAAATCACTTATCTCCTTCACACACACATCCTCACTCACTCTCATACCCACTTTCATATACACATCCTTTTGCAACAAACTTGATTTTTTATTTATATCCTCCACAAGTCTTCATAACATCACATTTGTCAGCCAAGATGAAACGTGTAACATGAAATGTGCAATAGCAAGAACATGTCGTCCTCCAAGTCATCAGCGGTAATGTAGAATTTAGATCCCATTAAGTAGTTCATGCAAAGTGATAACCAGGACCTATTTTACCTTAAGACACATCCCAAAGTTGGCTCACACTTCCAAGCACACGACACAATCACTTACACTCACCAACTCAACATCACAAACACTTATTCTTCCATGAATTAGCTCCAGATCTAAAGCGATACCAGAGACACAAAAATAACATCATGCAGTTCATACACTAAGCATTATATGACTTCAAAACTACTCCCATACATTCCTATTGTTAGAACACTTTGATATACTAAGAGGGGGGATGAATCAATATATACCACAAATTAATCCAATTCAAATTGTATCTTCAAAACTTTCTACTGCCTTAAACAAATAAATAGATAATGCAGCAATTTAAAACATAATCACACAACCACACAACCATAACACCAGATTTATGTGGAAACCCCTAGAACTAAAAAACCACTGTGAGCAAGTTGCTTGGATCTACTATCCAAATCCAACCTCACAAATAAAAATAGGATTACAACAGGTTTATGGGCTACAACCCAAAGGAAGCTACAACTCCATAATACATTGTTTTATATCTACAAACAAAGGAAGCTACAACTCCCAAAAGTGCTACTACATTTACATAAAGAGGCTACTACCTCTGTACAAGATACTTGACAAAATCTGTTGTTTAACCACCTCCACAGCATCAATACCGTTCACTCTAAAATATATCTTCAACCCCTTTGCTCAACGAACTTTGCTCCCTTCAACACACTTCCACACACATAAATACTCACATCCACACTCGCACATGCATCCTGACACACACTCACTCTTTTCATACCAAACAAGATCATTCAATTATATCCTCCACAAGCTTCAATATCTTTCTCCTTCGTCGGCCAACATGAAACGTGTAGCATGAAATGTGCAATGACCATAACAAGTCGGCACCCAAAAACATGTAGAGATCCAATTCAGTTCAAACCAAGTGATAAATAGAACCTATTTTATCTTAAGACACCTATCCATGTTGGCACACACTTCCAAGCACACGGCACAAACAAAAGCACACCAATTCGGCCCAGTAAACACTTAACCTCTTATGCATTAGCTCCAGACCTAAAGCAGTATTGGAGAAGCCAAATAACATCATGTGGTTCACTTCACATACATTATATGACTTGCAAAAACATTATCATACACTCCTTTCACAACTTCATGTTATTTCCTACTGGCACAAACAAATAGATATTGAACCCAGCATCACTTGCAAACTCTAAATACATAGTCTTGAACTATATCTTTGAAAAAAAAACTTGTGGTACACTTCAACACCTAAAACTTAAAAAGAGAAAACATACAAACACTATAAACTCATCCTCCAAATAGCAAAGCCAAATAATATAATTGCGGTGAAATGCGGTGACTTTCACATTCTCCTCTTGACAACCCTAATCAGCAATATGATATGTCTTTGTTCTGCTAACTCTGGAGAACCTCTGTGGTAAAAAT
Source organism: Cunninghamia lanceolata (assembly GCA_027924645.1). Classification (NCBI taxonomy): domain Eukaryota; kingdom Viridiplantae; phylum Streptophyta; class Pinopsida; order Cupressales; family Cupressaceae; genus Cunninghamia; species Cunninghamia lanceolata. Next base: position 5,337,617 of record BSBN01000292.1, on the reverse strand, counting down.
TATCATCTAAAACTTGAATATAACATACTTCTCATCTCTATCCAACTATCCACCAAGCCACAACATCACATCTTCAAATGTGGAGAAATGTGGCAAAATGTAGAGCATTCCTCTGACTCTTTCTGTCTGCAACAACACTGAACCATTGTCTTCATTATGCTACCTCTGGAATCTTCTATGATAACATCTATGCTCTAAAATTAGGAATATACATACTTCACACCTATATCTATCTAAATTCCAAATTGCATGGTCATACCTTCAAATATGGAGGAATGTGGCACATTCTACCGAGATTCTTCAATGTAACTTTTAGTGCCTTGGACTGCCTAAAACCTCTTACACTTTCTTTCAAATTTTAAGAAATGCTTCTCATCAAAAAACAATGAATACAACATTCACCATATCAAAGACTACAATCACAACACCATACACAATAATCATAGCTCTTTGCATCATAAATAAGAAACCACAACTTCTTCATATTAGTAAACTCTTCATCCTGTCAACTTTCCTCTATCCATGAACTTTAGAAGATAAGTTACAACTGTGTACAACATGCTCATGGCATTCATCACCATATCCTTCACCACATAACTCCTCTAATCATCACTCCTTTGTCTTCTTCTCTGAACTTCTCCTTACCATCTTCTTCACTTCACAATACCTCTGATCATCACATGCAACCTTCCAAAGCATTGCTTTGTTGACATGAATGACAACACATATGCAACACCTTTTATCCAATCGCGCTACTTCTTGCTGGAGCAAATAATCAAACTCTGAAGCCAGTATCTCTGGCATACTTTGATTACAATTTCTGGATATATAACATTGAAAATTATACTTGCAGTACTCCTCAACACCTAAAACTTGAATTGTGCACACATACAGTCAATCTGAACTTATCCTTCAAACAGTAAAGCCAAACATCATAATGCAGTGAAATGCGGTGGCTTGCACTTTCTCCCTCTGACAACCCTAATTAGCAACAAGACTTGTCTCAACCCATCAGACTCTGGAGAACCTCTACTGTACATCTTATCATTTGAAACTTGAAAGTAACATACCTCTTATCTATATCCAACTAACCTTCAAGCCACAAGATCACATCTTCTAGTGCAGAGGAATGTGGACCATTATACTGTCTCTTTAAAACTACAATGTCACTGTATCATTGTCTCCACTCTGCTAGCTCTGGAAAGTTTTGTGGTAACTTTTATGCTCTGAAATCAGGATCATACATACTTCACATCTATCTCTATCTAACCTTCAAACCGCAAGGCCGTATCTTCAAATATGGAGAAATGCAAAGCATTCTCCTAAGCTCCTTCAATACAACTTCCTATTAATTGAAACCTTGTACACTTCTCTTCATATCTTACGAGATGTATTTTATCAAGAAATAATGAATGCAACATTCACAACACCATAGACAACACTCATTCATCAAAAATAAGAAACCACATCTTCATGTTAGTATAACCTTCAACATTACAACTTTCACCTATCCATGAATATCAAAAGATAAGGTACAATTGTATATAGATGATACAGATCCATTAGCCTACTCATGACTTACATCTCCATATCCTTCACCTCACAACTTCTGTGATCACCACTCCTTTGTCAGCTTCTCTGAACATCACTTACTTTGGCAGCATCTACACATCACTATGCTTTCCATCTCACAACACCACTTCTAATCACTTACTCTTCTGACATTACTGGTCACTATTTTGTTGACATCATACACACCAGTATGCCTTCTCCATCACAACTCTGTTGACATCAATGACAACATATGAAACAATCTTCCCCTTTGTCATTGATGGCAACACTAACCTAATATGCAAAATTTCTCCCCCTTTGACATCAAGGGCAAAGGGCTAGTGGTCTTTTGAGCTGTACCTGCAAAAACACACATGCTCCCCCTGTCTGTGCAATCCTTTTCATCCTCCTTAGACTCTTATTTACCTGCTCCCTTGAGAGGTAGCCTCCATCAATCCAAGGATAATGAATAGGTCTTGAACTGCTCCCCCTAGACAAATGTATCATCTGTGCATCTAGTTAGAAGGAGGGGCAACAACCCCTAACTTCTATCTGAGATATTCAAATGTGTCTTTAGAAATGGCCTTTGTAAAGATAGCTACAACCTAATCCTTCGTAGGTACATATTCCAATTTCACCTCTTGATCTTCAACCTTCTCTCTTAAGAAGTGATACTTGATAGATATGTGCTTGGTTCTAGAATGCACCACTGGATTCTTTGAAATATTGTTCTCACATAGAATAGCAATGGGCTCATCATATATTATCTTGATATCCTTCAATGTTTTCTTCATCCACAACACTTGAGTGCAGTAGGATGCTGCATCAATATACTCTAAATTTGCTATTGATAAGGAATCTGAATCCTTCTTTTTACTAAACCATGAGACCAATCTGTCTTTATACACTTAAAATCACAACTCGGTGGCCTGGGGTGGTTGAGTCAACTTTGGAGCACACATGGACCCTCTCTCCTTGCCACAGGGCTAACCACCACGTCACTCTCACTCTTGTGGAAGTAGCCAATTGAGAGGAGGTGAGACAGAGGGGAGGTCTAGCTCGTTGGAGAGCTAGACTTCCTGGAGAGGGGTTGGCCAATCCTAGGGCCTGTGTTGTGCGTTTGTTTGAATGTGATGTTCTATGACCATAGTTGTAAATATAAATATATGACTCAAAGGGTCACTAGTCACCGTTCTCCTGTTTGGGTTTCAGATGTTCCAACGTTGTGTGGGTTGGTTGTCATTCTCATTGATGTTTAACTGATGTTCGTGTTGTTGGATGATTGCTTGTTGTATCAGGAGTTGTCTAAATCCTTCTTCTTGTTGTTGAATGACTAGTTGATCTTGTTGTTGTCTAAGGTGCATCTCCTCTATCTCATTAACGATTGTCCTCACCCACTCACCTCTAAGTCCTGGGGTTTGTAATTCTCCTACATTGCTAATGTTTTTGTTCCTTTTGGATTTTATATGCATGCAAACCTATATGAGTGCAAAACATTTTTTTGTGCTTTTTTTATGTTTTTTGGAAATCAAAGTGCTTTTTCTTAATCTAGGAATTAGAAAATGTATGCAAGCTATGATGAATTTACCTAATGCAATGTAATCTATGTTTTTGTTTATTTTCTGAATATGTGGGTCAATCTAATCTAAGAAAGGAAATTGTCTTTAATCTATAAGCTTTGGAAAGGGAAACTACTTTAACAATTCAAATCTACTTAGCCTATCAAGGAAAAAGCAACATGTATTTACTTATCCCAAGAGAAAAGTTTTGGTTATCTAATTACTATGAATTAAAAATGCATGAAGGAACATGGAGATGCATGAGCCTCCACTACCCTCAAATATCCTTCCTTGTATTGGCAACCTCTAATCCTCTTGTAGCAACGAGGTGGTCCTCTTGGTGACAATAAGAAAAGAGAAGCAAAAAGAAGCTTTGGAGCTTTGAAAAGAGCTCAATGAGAGCTTGATGAGCATTATGGCTTATGATGTGAGTAGTGTATGGATGTGAAATGATCTTGTATGAAAGCTTGATGAGATAACAAATAAAAGCAAAAGGCTCCTATGGCCTATATGAGGATGAGAATACTTGAATTGGAGAGCAATAACCTGCAAGAACTGTGTGCACAAATGAAATTGCCTCTGTCCTTGAGGGAGGGGGTATTTATAGGTTAGAACAAGGGATGAGAGGTGAAGAAGAAGAAGAGTTAACTCCATTTGATTGGAGAGTTAACTTGGAAGACACAAGAGTGATCTGGGCTAAAATTGGAGTGATCTACCCAGTAAAAGCTTATCACTCAAGAAGAAGTGAAGAAAGCGGAATGCATGGGAATGCATGAATTGATAACTAGAGATGAAAAAGAGCTAATTATGCATGTGTGGGTGCATGAAATAGTTAGATCTATATTTGGCATGAAATTCCATGCAAACAGGAAGAAAAATAGGCAAAAACAGAGCTATTTTGAGCTAGAAACTCAAGTGAACTCGCAGCAGGAAACACGACAAGGTCACCCATGGGTCACCCCTTTCACCAATCAGGGTCACCCATGGGCGACCCTCAGAGGAGGGCACTTAGGTGAAAGTCCATGGTGGGAGATGGAAGAGGAGATGAAAAGGAGGGAATCTGCCTCTGGAAATAGGTCAATCATATGTGAAAATCCAAATCTCCACTTGCAAAAGTAAGATCTCCCAAGGGAGATCTAGAAATAATATGGGGAGATTTGGCTTGGTTGAGTGAAATTGAAAATGGAAAGTTGGAGATGGCTAGGGAGGACCTCTAGAAGGCCTCTAGGGGTGGGAATGGATGAAAAACACTAGGGAAAGGTGAAAACACACCTACAAGATGCATACAAGGCTCATGAACAAGATTGCAAGCATAAGAAATGCAAATCGACAAGTGTTAAAAAGTGTCAAAAGCAAAGAGAAAGAGAAAATGACAAAGGGGAAACAACACAAAGAAGAAGAAAAGACACATCACCAAGAGAGGATGTTATTTCATGCTTACATGTATGTGACAAGGATTGTGACTCATCATAGGGGTCCTCATGGAGGTTGTGTGTGATTTTGGTGCTTACATATTTGCCCCCTCAGGGACGGTAGTCTACATGAAAGGTAGGTACCATTCCTAAACTAGGCCTTACCTATTGTCAATTTTACCGCAATTGTACATGTAATAACAAGTATTAGTCTGGCATCTGAATATATCAAAATGAGTAATGAAAATGAAATGACGAACATACCATAGATCGTTTGAGCTTGACTAGTTGTTTGCCTTTGTCGGTGAGACTTGTAGGAATGAATGCACACAAAATGAACGCACGAAAGATGCATAAAACAACAACTAATCTAAAAATGCATAAGGTAAACTAATCTAAGACAGAGAAAGAGTGAGCAAATTAGTGAATTTTGAGTGAATTGGTGATGAAATCGATCATGTGAGCAGTCATTGGGTAGATATAGCCAAGGAGATTGAGAAGATGGTCACTTCTTCTTCTATCACTAAGAATCAGGTACGCAAACAGTAAAAAATCCTTCTCTGAACCCTAGGTTACATTTTGTGAAAAATCTCTTGAAATTATCTAGTTTTGGTGATTCTTTTTGTTGCATTGTCTTTGTCTCGCTACTTAGAGTAGTTTTTGTTTTTTGTTTATTGAAATCAGCTAAGAAACGAGGTTTTTAGAGCATTTTTAGTTCGAGCGATAGCTACCTAGGGTCACCCCTTTTTCTAGCCAGGTCATTCGTGGGGAGATCTAGCTGAGCAACAGGGTCGCCCGGGGGAGATCCTGCTAAACATCTGGGTCGCCCGGGAGAGATCCAGTCTGATGAAAGGGGTGACTCTGATAGATCAATTTTGACTAAAATTTGATGTTTTTTGACGTTTATTTTACTCTGCTTCAATCTAATTTGAACATTGAATTCATCTATTTACTGCAATTTTGAAGGTTTATATGCTTTTTTATGAAATTTTTTGCAAGTTTTACGATTTTTAGGGTTTTCTGAGTTGACGAGATCTAATCTAAAGTTCTTTTCTAATTGGTAGGATATGAGGATCCGTTGGAATGCCAACTGTGAGAAGTTTTAGCTCTCAGAGATGTATTTTTCATTATCTACCGATGATCATGCTACCCTGAGGAGAGCAGGCTTGGCTAGGATCTGCCACGTGCTAGTTGTACGTCCTGCGGCACACATTTGTTGTGACATCTTGACTTTGGGATGCAGATAGGAACACATTTAGGTTTCTACAAGTTTCAAGAGAGTGGACCATCACTCTCTATGATGTGTATCACATTCTAGGGGTTCCTATGAGAGGACACCCACTTGTCCTACCAGCTAGCAAGTCCTCGAAGGACAAGACATCTTGGACATAGATTATGGCGGTGAGAAGCCCTGAGGATCATACTAGAGTTCATATTACTTTGGTACCATGACTTTGCATTCCTCTCTTGAGGAAGTTTCTAATTGGTTTAATCGCATTGAGGTTGTCTAGAGACAAGGCCTCAACTCATTTGAGATGGTGTTGGGTACCAATTATACAAGGCATTGAGCAGGGTAGAGTTTACGCTTGGGCACCGGATATCTTAGCTATGGCTTAGCGAGACTTCTATCGTATTGTGCAGCATGGAGCTCTTTCTTTTAGTCACTCTTCTTTGATCATGACTTGGATCTGTGAGCATATCAGGCCTTACCAGAAGGTGATTCTTCTTCCCAATCAGTGATTACCAAGAGCTGCTAGGTGGGCTCATGTGGGCCACTTTGATACTTCTTTATGTGTTGTGGCTACTCTTATAGATATATATATGATCTCTAATTCCTACATAGATATGGAGGGTGCATGGTCTCATGATAGACAAATCAAGGAGCATTGTCTTAGCATATCAAAGCTTTTTTATCCTAATGGTCTAGTCGAGGCTCATCGTGTTGAGTATGTCTTACAGCAGTTTGGCGAGGACTTCCTAGAGGAGTTGCCCCTAGTTTCTACTTGTTATAGATCTATCTAGGAGATGCATAAGATTAGATAGAGGACTGTCATTTGGACCCCTTTGACTCCTAGGGTTTTGATTACCAGATCTTCTAGGACCTCGAGAGGGGGACAGAGGGGAGGGAGAGGAGATCCTTCCTGAGGACTCATTATGGTGGGTGATTCTAATTCTACTAAAAAGGACTACATTCCTAATGAGGATGACTTATTTGATGAAGGACCAATAGGGGGTGCACAGGAGACAAATTATGGTGAGGATGATATACCCAAGGCTTCCTCCACAGTGCCTAGACCTCCTCACTCTGATGAGGTGATGCAACAATTTGATCCTTCCTAGTAACTCAGCAACGCACGTGAGTCCACTCTTGCTTTTCTAATTTTGCATTGTCCTTTCTTTTCTTTCCTTTTTGGTCAATAATCATCACATCTTTTATATTTTCTTTGCTTTGTAGGTAGCACTAAGGAGTGGAGGGGTTTCGTTCGCGAGGTCAACATTGGTTTGGCTACCCCCTTCACTAGGCTAACCCGAGAGATGCTTTTGGTTGATCCTGGAGTGTCCCCTACAGTCGGGCGATACACTAATGTCTTTGCTCCTACCTATCATGGGTGTCACGAGAGTGCTACCTTGAAGGCCGAGAATCTCCTCCTTAGGGGTGAGAATCAGGTTCTTCGTGAGATGACTCACCTTGGGATTCTGTAGTAAGAGTCTATTACTATGGGACATTCACATTCTCACACTTATAGTAGGGCACCTCGCTCACATAGGTCTCATGGAGAGACAAGTGCTACACACAGACAAAGGAACAGTAGTCCTAAGGGTTCCATTGGAGGGAATTTCCCTTAAGCTTATTTGTTTTTTGTTCTTTTTTTAAATCATGCCCCCTTACATGGGAAGCCTTACTTCTCTTCAAGAGCATTTTGTCCTAGCTCTTGCACTCTTTATGAAAACTTCTAATATATCAATGAAAGTTTGTCTTTTTATGGTTGTTTTGCTATCGTACGAGTACTCATCTCTTGTGCACTTTGGAAGTTTAAGAACTCTTTGATTATATTTATACCTTCAACTCTAGGGCTGAAAGTATGATAACGATGACATGTTTTTATAACTTTTTTTAACATATATGAAATGCGGGTTATAATATGCAGATGCCAGAACACAAGTGATGCCAAAATGAAACTTTTACTTCTATGGAATATCATGAGTTATGACATTGACTTTATTGCTTTGGAACTCTTTTTCTGATTTTGGTATGAATGCATTGTGGAACAAATAATATGACTACTCTTTAATATGATTTTCAATCTAGGGGATTGCGGGTTATTCTGGTATAAGAGACCTAATCAAGTCTATGAGATAGGGATTTAGAACTCAAGTGGGGAACGGGAGTGAGATGGAGTGCTTCTAAATTTTGGCTTTTCTAAAGGCTAAACATTGATCCTTATCTAGATAAGACAATCTGACAAGCTTTCAACTTAGACAAGTAACAAATTTTATTGATGTTCGCTAGACTTAGATCATAGATGGCAAGAAAGATAGACCCAGGATAAAGGATAAGTGAGAAATAACAAGGGTCCCTAGACAGAAAATGATCCTAAAGACTACTAAACTCTTGGCTTTACTTAGCTAGTGCGTGTGTGTGCTTTATACCTTTCACTTTTATTTCCTCTTGTAGAATGTCACCCTTGAAGCTTTGAGATTAGACTAGTCTCCACCAAGAGTATGAACATTCTGAAATCTTCTCTCCATCACTCTTTTTTTGTATCTCTTTTTTCGCTTTTTCTCTTTTTTGTATTTTCTAGATGCATCACTTGATTTTCTCATTTTTTTTGGATTTTTGACTTTTATGAAATGAATGCCTTTGGAACTTTTGATATGTAATAGTTTGATCTCTCAATTCTAACTTTTCTCGATACTCTTATTTTGATCACTCATTTTATATTCACTTGTATTTTAGATTGATTCCTTCAAAGTTTTGATCCTCCTGACATTTTTGGCTAGGAAAGATAAGGGGCTAAGCGCCACCAAAAGTTTTCATAGTCCAATCAGACTTCTCTTCTACTAGGGAAGAATTGGGAAGGTCTACTTGTAAGCTTCCTTTGAACACTGTAGGTTTGAATACTGACTTTGCTTTGACCTAACATATTGACTCATTACGATTGGGATTAGTGTAAAGCTAAGAGCTAGGCTTTGACCAGAATCACTAGGAATGAAAAAGGGGGGAAATGGTGATTGTGAAAATAGGGAATCTTAGAACCTAAAAGGATCACCTATACCTAGGCAAACTTAGACTCCATACTAAAATGAAAATAATATAAGAGCAAGTTGTTATATGGAGCCTAATCAGACTTGGAGGTTAAATTTTCCCCACTTTATAGGCGTGGTTTCCCCCTAAATTATTTTATAAAGGCGTCAGGAGTTATTTTTTCTATTGGCCGACATAAAAAAACCCTTTTTTATAACTGACATAAGTCTTGATAAAATGGGTAAGGGTTAGGGTTTCTGTTGATATTGTATTGTAGCATTTGTAGCGGTATTGAGTTGCAAGGATTGTTGGTTGTAATTAGTTTTATTTGCTGGATAAAAAAATTGGACTCTCTATTGGTGGATGTAGCCCGAGTTTGGGTGAACCACGTTAAAAATTGTCTCTCATTGTTATTATTTCTGTGTATTTTTCATTCCTCTATTTAATCTTTATTTGTATTTAATTAATATCTTTTGCATGCAATTCCTAACAAGTGGTATCAGAGCGGGTTGTGTTTGATTATCGTCTACAGGAAGGTCTCACAGTTGAGTGGGAGTCTCATGGTTAAGTGGGAGCAATGGCGGACGAGGGTGAATTAAAGGTAGATAAATTCAATGGACAGAACTATCAGTTATGGAAGATGCAGATGGAGGATTATCTGTATCAGAAGGATTTATGGAGACCATTGGAAGGAAAAGCCAAGAAATTGGTAGAAATGATTGATGAGGATTGGGAACTTATGGATAGAAAAGCACTGGGAACCATTTGGTTGTGCATGGCACCATTTGTGGTGTTCAATATAACAGAAGTGAAGATAATAGATGAACTGATGAAAGATTTGGCTAAATTGTATGAAAAACCCTCAGCCTCAAATAAGGTATTTCTCATGAAGCGTTTGTTTAATATGAAAATGATTGAAGGTGGATCTGTGACAGATCATTTAAATGAGTTTAATATGATTACCAGTCAGTTAACTTCTGTAAAAGTGAAATTTGATGAAGAGGTGAGGGCTCTCTTGGTTTTATGTTCTTTGCCAGAAAGTTGGAATAGCTTGGTAATGGTTATAAGTAACTCTATCTCTGGTTCAAATAGTTTGAAATTTGATGATGTTGTTGGTGTTATCCATAGTGAGGAAATGTGACAGAAAAGCTCAGGTGGATCCACATCAGGTAGTGTTTTGAATGCAAAAAGTAGGAGCAAATCAAAGGAGAGAGGAAAAGGTTCTAGAGGTCATGGGAAGTCACAAGGAAAATCAAAGGACAAGAGGTCCCAATCTAGAGGACAGAAGGATTGTTGGTACTATGGGAAACCAAATCATCTGAAGAAAGATTGCTAGTCTTGGAAGAATATAGGAGACAAACAAGAAGGTAATAAGGAGGCAAATGTGGTAAGTAATAAATCTGAAGATGATGTTTTTATTCTTTCCCTAGATAATGTTGATGATTCATGGGTTTTAGATTCAGGGGCCTCATTTCATGCTACGCCCCATAGAAGTTATTTTCTTGATTATGTCCCAGGGGATTTTGGGCTAGTTTATTTGGGAGATAACGAACCCTTTCAAATTGTTGGAAAGGGAAGAATTAAGATTAAGTTGTAAAATAGGAATCATTGGCTACTACAAGAGGTAAGGCACGTTCCAAGGCTAAGTAGGAATTTAATTTCAACAAGGCAACTAGGTGATGAAGGATGCACAGTTACTTTTAATGATAAAAATTGGAAGGTTTCAAGAGGTGCCTTAATAAGAGCAAAATGTGTGAAAGTAGGCACCTTATATCTTTGTACAGGTCATACTATTTCTTCTACTTTAGTTGTTGCAAAGGAAAAACAAACAGGTTCAGGAACAATTGATGTAGGTTCGCAGGAAGAGACTGAAATAGTTGCTACAGGTTCTGAGACAACACTATGGCATAACAGACTTGGACATATGAGTGAAAAAGATATGAAGGTACTTCATTCTAAGAAAGTTTTACCAGGTCTAAAATGTATTAATATGGATTTTTGTGAAAGTTGTGTGTATGGAAAACAAAAGAGAGTTAGTTTTCTCAAGGATGGGAAGCAAAAGAAAGATGAAAAGTTAGAGCTTGTGCATATAGATGTATGGGGACTAGCTCAGGTATCTTCTCTCAGTGGCTCTTAGTATTATGTTACATTCATAGATGATGCAACTATGAAGGTTTGGATTTATTTCCTTAGGTAGAATCTAATGTATTTGAAACATTTAAGCAATGGAGAAGCTTGTTGAGAATGAGACGGGTAAAAGATTAAAATATCTTAGATCTAATAATGGCGGTGAGTATTGCAGCAAAGAATTTGAGGATTATTATTCCTTTAATGGAATTCGTAGGAAGAAAATGGTTCTAGGAACTCTACAGGAGAATGGAGTGGTTGAGCGCATGAATAAGACAATAATGGAGTGTGCAAGGAGCATGAGATTGCATGTTGAGCTGCCTTTAAACATGTGGGTAGAGGCTATCAATACCGTTATATATTTAATTAATAGAGATCCTTCAGTTCCTTTGGGCTATGGTATTCTAGAGGAAGCATGGACGGGTAAGAAGGTGAATTATTTTTTTCTCAAAACCTTCGGATGTGAAGCATTTGCACATCAAAAAAGTGTATCTTCGTTGGATATGGCATTGATGAATTTGGTTATAGGCTTTGGGATGTTGAAAATCTAAAAATTGTGAGAAGCAGGGATGTTGTATTCAATGAGAAGGTGTTGTACAAAGATCATTTGTAGCAGCATGAGAAGAAAGAAAAGGATTTTGTGGTGTTGGATGATACTCTAGATAATCATGTTCTAGTGGTTCCTCATGCTCCACAACAGCAACAAGAAATACCACAAACTCCAGTGAATGTTAGACTGTCAACAAGGCTAAGTAGACCTCCTGAAAGGTTTTCTCCCTCTTTGTATTCTATTTTGTTAATAGATGTTGGTGAACTAGAAGGGTATGATGAAGCCATGCAGGTGGATACAAAGGTCCAATGGGAGCATGCAATGGAAGAAGAAATGGACTCCTTGCTGAAAAATCAGACTTGGGAATTATGTAAGTTGCCTGCAGGTAAAAAGGCTTTACCAAACAAATGGGTTTATAGGTTGAAAGAGGAATATGGAGGTAAGAAAATATTTAAAGCCAGGTTAGTTGTAAAAGGTTTTGCACAGAAAAAGGGTATTGATTTTGATGAGATTTTTCTCTGGTTGTTAAGATGACTTCTATTCGTATTGTTTTAAGTATTGTGGCTACTAAAGATTTGCATTTGGAACAGCTAGATGTGAAAATTGTCTTTCTCCATGGTGATTTGGAGGAGGAGATATATATGGAATAGCCCCAAGGATTTGAGGTCAAAGGTAAGGAGAAATTGGTGTGCAGATTGAAGAAGAGCTTATATGGCTTTAAACAAGCACCTCGGCAATGGTACTTGAAATTTGATAGTTTTATGGCTGAGCAAGGCTACAACTGGTGTAATTCTGACCATTGTGTTTATTTTAAGAGGTTGGATAATTACAGCTACATTATTTTATGTTTATATGTTGATGACATGCTTGTAGCAAGGTCTAACATGGATCACATAAGTGAGTTAAAACAACAGTTAGCACAATCATTTGCTATGAAGGATTTGGGGGCAGCAAAACAAATCCTTAGTATGAAAATTTGTAGAGATAGGAAGAACAGAAAATTGACTCTATCTCAGGCTGATTATGTTGAAAAGGTGTTGCAAAGATTCCATATAGAGAATGCAAAAGCGCTCAGCACATCTTTGCCTAGTCATTTGAAATTGACTAAGGAGATGTGTTCAAAGACACAAGAAGAGGAAGACAAAATGTCCAAGGTACCGTATGCTTCAGCTGTAGGAAGTTTAATGTATGCCATGGTATGCACGAGACCGGATATTGCACATGTTATAGGAGTCATAAGTAGGTATATGAATAATCCTGGATTGGAGCATTGGAATGCGGTAAAATAGATTCTTAGATATTTGAGAGGTACATCTAATAAACACTTAAATTTTGGGAGCTCTAATGCTAATTTAGCAGGCTATGTGGACTCAGATTTGGCAGGGGATATTAATACCAGGCAGAGCACTATAGGTTATGTCTTTACTGTAGGTGGGACAGCGGTGAGTTGGATCTCTAGGTTGCACAAGGTGGTTGCTTTATCCACCACAAAGGCAGAGTATGTAGCTGCAACAGAGACAAGAAAGGAGATGATATGGCTGTAATCTTTCATGGAAGAATTAGGCAAACAACAGGCTAACAGTTATTTGTTTACTGACAGCCAGAGTGTCATACATATTGCAAAGAATTATGCCATGCATTTAAAGACCAAACACATACAGCTAAGGTATCACTTCATCCGGTTAGTGTTGGATGATGGACAGTTAAGGCTATAAAATATACATATAGATGAAAATCCAACAGATATGTTTACAAAGGCAGTGACAAGGGAGAAGCTGAGCTCCTCTTCAGCTTTGGTTGGTCTTCAAGACTAAAAATAATAAAATTAGAATAGTAGGGTCCAGGGTGCTTATTTCCAGTGGGAGCTACAAGGTCATCAGTGTTATGATCAGTCTCTAAGTGGGAGATGATATGGTGTGGAGTTTGATCAGTCTCCAAGTGGAAGATTATTGTTATATGGCGCCTAATCAGACTCGAAGGTTAAATTTTCCCCACTTTATATGCGCGATTTCCCTCCAAATTATTTTATAAAGGCGTCGGGAGTTATTTTTTCTATTGGCTGACATAAAAAAACCCTATTTTGTAACTAACAAAAGTCTTGATAAAACAGCTAAGGGTTAGGGTTTCCTTTGATATTGTATTGTACCATTTGTAGTAATATTGAGTTGCAAGGATTGTTGGTTGTAATCGGTTTGATTTACTGGATAATAATATTGGACTCTCTGTTGGTGGATGTAGCCCGAGTTTGGGTGAACCATGTTAAAAATTGTCTCTCGCTGTTATTATTTCTGTGTATTTTTCATTCCTCTGTTTAATCTTTATTTGCATTAATTGATATCTTCTGCATGCAATTCCTAACACGAGCCATTCACTATAATGCAATATGAATAGAATGATATTGAAATGCAAGAAACAAACTCTTTTTGACATTTTTATTTTTGTAATTTTTTTGTATTTTTGGAATATTTGATTTTTTGTATTTTTTATGTTTTATGATTTTTACAATTTTTAGACATAGTATTTCTTGAGGTGAAAGGTATTGACTGTTTTGCCAAATTCTTCACCCTCTACTATGCACAAGAGATAGGCACCATTTCCAACATCTTCCTTAACCATATAAGGATCTATCTAGTTGGGTCTGAACTTACGTCCTTCACCAGCTCTTTTGTCGATTAGATTGTCAATTCTTAGCACTAAGTCTCCCACCTTAAAAGGTCTCAGGATGACTTTCTTGTTATATTGCTTCTTTACACTTGCGAGGTAGGAGTCATGTCTTTGAACAGCTCTTAATCATTTTTCATCCATCATTTCTAATTTAGCCAACCTTACCGCTCGATATTCCTCATTGTCCAATAGGCCTTGTAACGACACTCTTAAGCTAGGAAATTCCACTTCCAATAGTAACACTGCTTCTGACCAAAAAGTGAGGACATAAGGGTTGGTTCCAATTGGAGTTCGTACACTCATCCTGTAAGCCCAAAGAGCTGGATATAATTGCAAATTCTAGCCTCTTTTAGAGTCTTTCACAATTTTGACCAATATTGACTTCAACATTTTATTTGTCACCTCTACTTGCCCATTCCCTTGAGGATAGTAAAGTGAAGCAGAATTATGACTAATGTGAAATCTCTCACATAACTCTTTTCTGGGTTTTTTAATGACGATGCATTGTTTGTCACTATCACTTGGGGAATCTTGAATTTACATGTGATTTGATTCAATATGAATTTTGCAATTACTATCCCTAAAACTATAGTGAGAGGCATGGCCTCTACCCATTTGGTAAAATACTCTGTTGCTATGATGATAAACAAATGTCCATCCATTGATAGGGGATATATCTTCCCCACCAAGTCTAAGCCCCACATAGAGAAGGGCCAAGGAGTAACTATAGGTTGTAAATCTCTTGTCGGTGTATGATGGACATGTGCGTAGGCTTGACATTTTGGGCATCTTTTTACAAACTTGATTGTGTCTCCTTGTAAACATGGCTAGAAATATCCCAGTTGATGTATTTTTATTGTTGTAACATGACCACCAAAATGTCCTCCGCAGATTCCACTATGGCACTCTTCCAAGATTTTATGTGCCTCTTCTTTATCGACACATCGAAGCAACATCCCATCAAAGGCCCTCCGATAGAGCACATCATCGATCAAAAAATATCTTGTGATGAGGATGCATAAACATCTTTTCCCTAAGGGACTCATGTTCTCTGGATAAGTCCTATTTGCAAGATAGTTTACAATGTCTCTATACCAATATGAAGCAGCATATTTCTCAACATCGATTGTGTAAATTTCTTCATCGAGGAAGTCTTTGTTTATGGGATCCTCTTGAGGAACCAGATTGTCAGCTAGCCAATCTGCTATCAATTGTCCTTTGATTGACTTTTGATTGATGTAAGTTAATTCAAACTCACTTAGCAATGTCACAAATCGACCAGTCCTTCTCGACAACATTGGTTGGTTTAAGAATGTTCTCAACTATTCAGACTATATCATGACTATGATTTTTTGGTTCAGTGTGTAATGTCACAATCTCCAGGTTGTGAAAACTATGGCTAAACATGCCTTTTCAACTTGAATGTAGTTCTTCTCATATTCTAGTAAGGTTTGACTTATGAAATATATGGCTCTTTCTCTTCCACCTTCATCTTCCTAAGCCAACATGCAGGCTATAGAAATATCAGTTGCTCTGAAATATAAGATGAAAGGTTCGTCATGTTTTGGTGGCATTAGCATCGGTGGAGTCAACAAGAATTTCTTTACTTGTTCAAATGCATTTTGACAATCCACTGTCCAAGTTATGTTGACTTGCTTCTTTAACAATTGATTGATCAAGTGAATTTTGAAAGTCATATACTGTATAAAGCACCTGATCGCGCCTAGTTGTCCCAAGAAAGTCCTTACCACCATCACACTCATTGGCAGGGTTGCATTTAAGATTGCTTTAACTTTTGTTGGATCTACAGCAAATTCCTCTTTGAAAAACAATAAAACCCAACAATTTGCCTATCGTGACTCTGAAAACACAATTCTCAGGGTTTAGCCTTACTTTGTATTCTCAAAGCCGATTGAAGATCTTGCGAAGATCTTCCACATGTGTTAATCTTTGCTCTAATTTATCTAAAACATCATCAACATATGTTTCCACTATCTTATGAATGTAGTCATGGAAGATGTGTGTCATTGCCCTCTGATAGGTAGCCCCTGCATTTTTCAACCTGAATGGTATGACTATGTAACAGAAGGTTCCCCAAGGGGTCGTGAACGTTGTTTTGTTTTGGTCCACCTCTAAGATTTTGATATGGTTGTATCCCAAGAACCCATCCATAAGAGAGAGTATTTCATACCTTGTGGTTGAATTAACAATTTGATCGATGGATGGTAAGGGAAAGTCATCTTTTGGACAAGCTTGATTGATATCCCTAAAATTGAGGTATATCCAAATTTTTCCATTCTTCTTTAAAACTGGGACGATGTTTGACACCCAACTCGAATAGTCCACTGGTTTGATAAATCCTGCATTAAACAACTTCTTCAATTCTTCTTTTACCATTTCAACTCCTTGAGGCTTTATAGGTCTCAATTTTTGCTTTATGGGTTTTGCATCAAGTTTTGTTACTAAGTTGTGCACCACAATTTTTGGGTCTAGCCCTGGAATATCTAAATATGTCCAAGCAAAGACATCAAAGTATTCAATAAGGAACTTGGTGTATTCCTCTAATTCTTCATCATTCATTTCTCCTCCTAATTTTAGCATTCTTGGTTTCTTAGGGGTTCCTACATTGATATCAATGGTATCTCCGATTAGTGATGGATGTCCCTCTTCAAATTTTTGAGGTGCAGGTGGTAAATCTAAATTTTCTTCAATCTGGAGGATTTCCTTCTCACTTCCAAAATAGTCATCAGGATGAGGAAGGAGCATGTATCCTTTCTTATGGTACACTCTTGGGAGCCCATCATATGCATGTAGATACTCTAAGATGGCTTCATCATTCTCAGCATAGTCCCAAGTTGGTTTCTTTGTTTGATTTGTAGTGTAGCTTAAAATACTTCATAACTCTTCACTTTCCAATAATGGTTCTTCATGAACCAACACAATGAACTCTGAATTCTGGAGTTGAGTATGAGGCAAAAATAGGGTATTTGGTGTGGCCATTGCATCTACTACTTGGTTCTCTTCCTTGGGTTTGGCCTTTATGGAAAAGAAGTCAAAGAACTGGACCAACTTTCTTATAGTTTTTTTGTATGGTCATAGTCTTTCTAACTTTGTCTCATAATTTTTTGTGACTTGGTTGATCATGAGTTGGGAGTCTCCAAGAGTGGAGACCCTCTTGATTCCCATCCTCATAGCTAACATGACTCCTAGGGATAGGGCTTCATACTCATCAATGTTATTTGTGCAAAATAAATCCAACCTAAACGTGAAAGGGAGAACTTTCCCTTCTAGAGAGGTCAGGATTATTCTCATTCATACCCTCATTTTACAACTAGCTTTGTCAAGATGTAGAGTCCATAGGTCTTGATTACTTTATGATTGGGATGTTTCTCCTAATTCGTAAGTTGAGTTTCACTTTTCCTCCTTTTCTTCCCCTTCTTCGATAATTTCTATCATTCCAATTGAGAGATTCTTGATGTCATATTTATCCATGAAAGGGATGTCTGCTAAGCTAAATGAAGCATGAGATTTAGTGGTGTGGGGATCAAAGGGGAATTCTTTGAGGTTGTCCATGTTTTGATACGATATGTTGAGAGTACTTGTGTTTGGCTGAAGATTCTAATTTTCTTCCTTTGTCTTCTCTTGCGCGTTTAACTTTTTATCCTTTCCTTCCTATAAATAGTGAAAGGATCATGATCTGCTCTGATGACGTGGGTTTTTCCCGAGTGATGGAAATAAACTTCTTGAAATAACGTAGAGACCATAGCCTTCATGGCATGAATCCAAGGTCTTCTGAGGATCATGTTGTAATTGGTTTCTTTGTTGATGATATAGAAGTCTGTGGAGATAGTTTTAGACATTAGAGTGAGCAGTAGGCTAATCTTCCCAATTGTTTGAATGTCATGATTTTCATATATCCTTAGGGTAGCAGCTTGTTGTTTTATTCCTATTTTGTTGTATCCCATCCTTCATAGGAAGGAAATTGGTAAGAGGTTAACTTTTGATCCTTCATCTACCACCACTCTTTTTATGATGACTTCTTCAACTTGAACTTGTATATATAACTGTGAATCCTTTTTATTATTTCCTTCATATTTTGGGAGTTTTGAAATGTCAAACGTAAGAGGGGTTGGTTCCTCTTGTGTTGAGCATCCCACCTCCAATACTTCCAAGAATGTTTTTCGGTGTCAAGGGGAGGCTTTGAATAGGTTTATTACTTGCGAGAAGACATTGTTTGTTTGGTCTGCTTGTTCCTCCTCTTGAATCACAAACACCTCTTAGTTTAATTCCATATGATTTGAGTTTCTTTGATCGATATTCCCTTTTTTGTCCTGGGATTCTTTCTCCTTTCTCTGAGATTGTAGGAGAGTGGCAAAGTTTCGTTGTTGTTCTAGGGTAAGCTTTGAAATAGCTTTGTTGTACCCATAGTAGGTTTTTGTTTCATGACCTTTTGTTCCATGGAACCAATAATATGTATTAGGATCATAGGAGAAATAACTTGGTCCTTGGTTTCCTTTTTGACGCCATTTATCATTATTGGGAGTACTCTTGACAATGTTGATATCTTTGTTCGTGGAGATATTTGAGGTCTTCTTTTTAGCTCCTTTTGAGACCTTAAGTTTTCCATTCGTGCCATAGGTTCTTCACCCACTATCAATGGTTGCTTGGTCGATCCTTAAAGCACTTTCCAAGGCCTCTTCATAGGATTTGTAAGGTAACTTTTGAATGTCTTCTCTCGTATCCTTGTTTAAGGCATGTAAGAAAAGGTTGCATAACTCGCGAAGGTTCATGTTTGGGGCACTAGTTGATGAATAGAGAGCTTGTCTCCATCAAGTAACAAAGTGGGATATTGATTGGTTTGGTTCTTGTTTCATGGCTAAGAATTCTCTGATCCTCATTTTCACAAGTTTGTTCATGTCAAAAGCCATGACAAACTCTCTGATTAACTACCTAAATGAGTATATCGAGGCTTCTAGTAGGCGATAATACCAATCTAGAGCTATTCCTTCTAATGTCTTCAAGAAGATCTTGGCGATAACCCCATCCCAAGGGAGGAGTTCTCTTATCACGGTAGTATAAACTTGATGTGCGATTTGGGATCACCCTCTCCTTTGAACTTTGGGAGATCAGGTAATGGTTGAGGCAACTGAACATTTATTATGATTAAGTCAAGTGGTTCTTTTAAGTATTCCAAGTATGTGCCTAAAAAGGCACTCTAAAATTGAGGAGTTGATAGCATTAATCCCATGGGAGGGTTTTGGTAACCTATTATCATTGCTTGATTTGCTTGGCTTCCTAGTATTGATTGATTGTTTTGAATAGGAGGGTTCCCATTCTAGAATGTGTCATTGCTCCCATTTCTTGAGTAGTAGTTGAGGTAGGGAGGATTCTTAGATGCCCCTTCATTCTGTTCAATTCTATTATTTTCATACATCTTCTGTCTTCTTTCTAGAGCAGGTTGTTCTGCTTCCGGAGTTCTAATTCTTTGCACTAGCATCGCAATCAAGTCTGCAAGAGTGGGACCTTTAGGCACTTCCTCATTAATAGGGTTTTCCCTTCGAGTGTTTTCATGATTCTGTGTTTCTTCTCATGCAACATTTTCTCTTTGTTCTTCCCGTAGGGCAACCTTTAGTACTTCTTGGGCATCTTGTGCCTCTTGTAAGTTTCTTTCCAACCTTCTTACTTCCTCATCAAGATGAGTACTTGAGGTACTTTTGGATGGTTGATACGGGCGGTGGATTTCCAATCTTAGTTGTATTCTTTTAGCTTTGTGAGGTGCGTTAGGTATGGTAGGGTTATGTTCCCATGTAGGATTGTTAAAAGATAGATAACGCCTGGGCTGTCTCTGGTCTTGCTCATAGTCAAAGTCTTCGTAATCGTAGCAATTTGAGATTGGTGCATCTGGGTGAGGTGGCACGTACCTATCAAAAGAGGGAATTTTTGGTTCCCTAGAGGGAACAATCCCTAAGTTTAAGTTTGGTTTCGTCATATTCAAGGGTGCCATAGACACCACAGAATAATTGGAACGAGCGAAGGCAAAGGCGACAAAGGTGGAAGCGGTGAAGGTGGTTACAAAGATGAAAGTGATAATGTTTGAAACTTTTGAAGTGCAAAATGTTTGGTGTTTGAATGGAATCTAAGCATTTGGAATTCAAAAAGCATGAACAAAAGTTTTTACTTTTCACGTCAGGTTCACCAAAATATGTACGCTCAAAATCATGACTCAGTGGTCTGGACAGTTAAGTCATCTTTGGCGCACACACAGACCCTCTCTCCTTGCCATGGAGCAAACCGCCACATCACTCTCTCTCTCTCATGGAAGTAGCCAGTCGAGAGGAGGCAAGACATGGGGGTGATCTAGCTCGTTGGAAAGCTAGACTTCACAGAGAGGGGTTAGCCAATCTTGGGGCCTGTGTTGTTGTGCGTTTGTTTGAATGTGGTGTCCTGTGACCATGGTTGTAAAGATAAATATATGACCTGAGGGGTCACTAGTCACCATTCTCTTGTTTGGGTTTCAGATGTTCCAACATTGTGTGGGTTGGCTGTTGTTCTCGTTGATGTTTAATTGTCGTTCGTGTTGTTGGATGATTGCTTGTTGTATCAGGAGTTGTCTAAATCATTCTTGTTGTTGTTGAATGACTAGTTGATCTTGTTGTTGTCTAGGGTGGATCTCCTCTATTTTGTCAAGGATTACCCTCACCCACTCAACTCTAATTACAAGGCACATTCTTGAGCCTAAACAAGAGAGATATGGTTAAGGATAACCTTGACTTGACCTAGGGTTTCGACTTAGGCTTTGTACGACCTAAGGTTTGACTTTGTTGGACCTTGTGATGAAACCAAGGGTTTTGACCTATGTTGACTAAACTTGACCTTGTGTTGGGACCAAGGGTTTGTAATTCTCCTACACTGCTAATGTGTTTGTTCTTTTTTGATTTTATATGCATGTAAACCTATATGAGTGCAAAACATTTTTTGTGTTTTTTTATGTTTTTGGAAATCAAAGTGCTTTTTCTTAATCTAGGAATTAGAAAATGTATGCAAACTATGATGAAGTTACCTAATGCAATGTAATCTATGTTTTTATTTGTTTTTTGAATATGTGGGTCAATCTAATCTAAGAAAGGAAATTACCTTTAATATATGAACTTTGGAAAGGGAAACTACTTTAACAATGCAAATCTACTTAGCCTATCAAGGAAAAAGCAACATGTATTTACTTATCCCAAGAGAAAAGTTTTGATTATCTAATTACTATGAATTGAAAAAAGCATAAAGAAACATGGAGATGCGTGAGCCTCCACTACCATCAAATATCCTTGTATTGACAACCTCTAATGCTCTTGTAGCAACGGGGTGATCCTCTTGGCGAAAATAAGAAAAGAGAAGCAAAAATAAGCTTTGGAGCTTTGAAAAGAGCTTAATGAGAGCTTGATGAGCATTGTGGCTTGTGATGTGAACAATGTATGGATGCAAAATAAGCTTGTATGAAAGATTGATGAGATAATAAATAAAAGAAAAAGGCTTCTATGTCCAATATGAGCATGAGAATGCTTGATTTAGAGAGCAATAACCTACAAAACTATGTGCACAAATGCAATTGCCTCCCTTTGTGCTTGAGGGAGGGGGGTATTTATAGGTTAGAAGAAGGGATGAGAGGTGAAGAAGAAGAAGAAGAGTTAACTCCATTTGATTGGAGAGTTAACTTGGAAGACACAAGAGTGATCTAGGCTAAAATTGGAGTGATCTACCCAGTAAAAGCTTATCACTCAAGAAGAAGTGAATAAAGAGGAATGCATGGGAATGCATGAATTGATAACTAGAGATGAAAAAGAGCTAATTATGCATGTGTGGGTGCATGAAATAGTTATCTCTATATTTGGCATGAAATTACAAGCAAATAGGAAGAAAAACAGGCAAAAACAGAGCTATTTTGAGCTAGAAACTCAAGTGAACTCGCGGCTGGAAACACAACAAGGTCACCCATGGGTCTCTCTTTTCACTAGTCAGGGTCACCCGAGAGGTGACCCAAGGCCAACCCTTAGAGGAGGGCACCTGGGTGAAAGTCCATGGTGGGAGATGGAAGAGGAGATGAAAAGGAGGGGATCTGCCTCCAGAAATAGGTCAATCATATGTGAAAATCTGAATATCCACTTGTAAAAGTAATATCTCTCATAGAAGATCTAGAAATAATAGGGGGAGATTTGGATTAGTTGAGTGAAATTGAAAACTAAAAGTTGGAGATGGCTAGGGAGGACCTCTAGAAGGCCTCTAGGGGTGGGAATGGATGAAAAACACTAGGGAAAGGTGAAAACATGCCTACAAGATGCATACAAGGCTCAGGAACAAGGTTGCAAGCACAAGACAAGCAAATCAACAACTATCAAAAAGTGTCAAAAGTGAAGAGAAAGAGAAAATGACAAAGGGGAAACAACACAAAGAGGAAGAAAATACACGTCACCAAGAGAATTATTGTTGAGAGGATGTTATTTCATGCTTGCATGTACATGACAAGGATTGTGACTCATCATAGGGGTCCTTGTGGAGGATGTGTGTGATTTTGGTGTTTACAGTCTCCCAAGAAGAAGGCTCCACCACTAGTACTTCACTTCTCATCAACACTGCCAGCCCAATCTGCATCAGTATATGCACTTAGGGAGAAATCATTACCTTTTTGATACCATAATCCATACTATGGAGTGCTCTTCAAATATCTAAAAATCCTTTGGACTGCCTTCACATGTGTTTCTTTTGGATTAGCTTGAAATATTACAACCATGAGAACTGCTTGCATAATGTCAGGCCCTTATGTTGTTAGGTATAGTAGGCCCCCAATCATAGATCTATGCAAAGTATGATCAGCCTGAGGTGACTCATTATCTTTACTCAAATGACAACCTATTACCATAGGATTACTCACTGGTTTGCAGTCTTCCATACCAAACTTTTTCAACATCTCCTTGACATACTTTGCTTGACAGATAAATATACCTTCATCCGATTGAGTAATTTGGAGTCTAAGAAAGAATGATAACTCACCTATCATAGACATTTCAATTTCCTTATGCATCTCTTCTACAAATTTCTTACACATCTCATCATTGCCACCAAAGATCATAGCATCAACATACACTACTATTAGTATTTGCTCATTCTCAATTTTTATATAAATATTGTTATTTGGTATCCTTCTTGAATCCCTGCTGGAGTAAATACTTGTCCAACCTTACATACCAAGTCCTAGGGCTTGTTTGAGACCATACAAAGCCTTCTTAAGTCTACATACCATGTTTGGGTCTTCTAATAGCTAAAATCCTTCAGGATGCTCTATGTAAACTTCCTCTTCCAAATAACCATTCAAGAAAGCAAATTTGACATCCATTTGATATACCTTGAAGTCCTTGTGAACTACAAATGCAAGAAACATCATGATTGCCTCCATTCTTGCCACTGGAGCAAATGTCTCCTCAAATTCAATTCCTTCAACTTGTGAATAACCTTTGTAGACCAACCTTGCTTTGTTTCTAACCACTTCTCCATATTCATTCAATTTATTTTTGAACACCCATTTTGTGCCTATCACATTTTTGTCCATCCTTGTCAATTTATTGCTTGGATCCATCCTTCATCCCTAATAGCATCAACAAAAGTTTTAGGTTCTATCTTAGACAACAAAGAGAAATTTACTTGTTCATTTGTCCTTGCAAATCTTCTTCTAGTCTGTACTCCTTTATTCTTATCTCCAATTATCTGATCTTCTGAGTGGTTCTTCTAAACATACTTGGTAGGAGTCTTGGTGACCTTCTCTTGTGTTTCTTCCTTTTCTTCAACTTCTTCTTCTCCTCCTTGGAGACTCCTTGTCTTGGTAGGACCACACAAATTAGTATGAATTAGTTCCAATGGCTTTGTAGAAGAATACTCCTTGGTCTTGAATCTTATCCTTGTCTGCTTCACAATCTGGCATTCTTTACACAAGGTGCTTGCAGGCTTGATGATCTTTGGCATATCTCTCACTCTTTGTATGGAGCTAATCTTCACCAGATTGTCAAAGTTGATGTGTCCCATCCTTTTGTGCCACAGCCAACATTCATTTGTCTATCCTAGAAGACAACTTCTTCCATTAACACCCTTTAGGTTGTACAAATTATTTTTTGTCCTAGAGCCTTCTGCCACCAATTTACCAGAATTTGCTCTTTTGATTTCACATCCTTGTCCATCAAATATGAGAATGTCTCCTTTGCTTCACATCTAACTTACACTGAGAATATTGTGCTTGAGACCTTCCATATACAGAACATCTTCTATTTTAGATTTTCCATCAATACTTATGGTGCCCTTTCCTTAAATCTTTGCAGATGAATTGTCTCCAAACTTGACTGATCCTCCATTCCACTTAATAAGATTGATGAATTTGCTCTTATCACTTGTCATGTGGCTTGAACAACCACTTTCTATTATCTAGAGATTTGTTTTCCCTTGAGCATGAAATATTGTTTGGACAATCATTGAATTATCAGCCTCATTGTTTGTCTCCTATCTATTGGAAGTGTCACTCTCCTTGTCTTGCTCAGTAACATCTGTCATCTAAGTTTCTAATTTTGCTAATCCACTTCTACAATATCTTGCTATATGTCCAACATTTTTGCATATATGACATATCACATTGACATTTACTAGAGAAGCAAGAGGATTCCTACTTACAAAATTCTTTCTATTCATACTAGACTTGCACTCCATAGCCTTATGACCATATTTATTGTAGATGAAACAATAACCAAAGAATGCATAATAGAATCTGTTTATGAAGCTCTGTCTTGCATGAAAAGGTATTTCATACCTTCTTCTTTGAGAAATGACTAGAATGAGATCTACTCCTTCATGATCATCAGGATTTCTAGACTTTGCTTTCTCCAATTCTTTTTTGGTGACATGATTTCTTTTTCAAGTTTTGTGCATTCATTTGTCTTAGCTTCAATTAGGGATTTTTGTTCTTTGTTCTCTTTCCTTGCACATTCCAAGTCTTCAAGTGCAAAAATAAGTTCACCTTCAAAATCATCTTCACGTTCTTCTTCAATTACAGTCTTGTCAGAACAATCAGAGATTACCATGGCCATAAATAAGGACTCTCCTCTTTCATCATCTGATGAGTAGTGATCTACTTCTTCTAACGAGTAATAGTCTTCTTTGGAAAGGAGGTTCCTTTTAAAGTTACTCCTTTTGAAACCCTTACAGTTATTTTCATTTTATCCAAAAGGACATTTAGAATCATAATGACCAATTCTTCCACATTTAAAACATTTGAAAGGTAACTTATCTTTATACTTGCTTGAACCCTTCTTCAACTTTCTCACAAAGTTTGCTTCTTCTTCCTCAGATTCACTATGTTGATCAGATGTTCCTTCTCTCTTCACATCTTTTAAAGTAGCTTCTCTTTTGGATGTACCTTGGACTTCATTTCTCATCTTATAGGCAGTAAGGGACCCAAACAACTCTTCCATGGTAAGTTTCTTCAGATCTTTGGCTTCTTCAATAGCAAAATTTTTTGAATCAAACCTGTGAGGGAGAGTCCTTAGGACTTTCTTCACAACCACTGACTCACCCACATTTTCACCTAGCCCTCTAGTTCCATTGACAGCTTCATCCACTCGAAGCAAATAGCTAGCAATGTTTTCATCTTCTTTCATCCTTAGATTCTCAAACATTGCTTTGTAAGTTTGTAATCTTGTTGCACATATGTTACCTAAGGTTGTCACTATTGTGGTTGTCATTGATGTCAACACTCTGTTTGGGTTGTGTTGTGTGGTTACACAACACGCCCCATTTTGACTTGGCAAAATAGGGACCCAACTTCTTTTGGCTTGGTTTGTGTTTCTTGCTTTCTGGCGGTTTGGTAAAAATCAGTCAAGTGCATCATCATGTCGGGTTAGGATGAAGTAAGTCATCATTATGAGGTCGGGTTGTCAAAATTTGCATTTCGTATCTGTGACCTCATATTCTGAAAGAACATTAAATTTCATGCAGATTTGCCTTTTACATCACCTTGGTATTCATCAGGATGTGAGAGTTATGAACAGTCAAAGTCTTGGTCAAACCCGATATTCGCAGAAAGGGGGGGGGTTTATATTTTATAACCTCAGTCAAGCTTGTCTGATCATCATCATCATATTTGAAACATCCCCCGAAATATCCTGTGGTTCAAATATCCTGACGTCAACTTTAAATGGTAGTAAGTCTTTCCCGTCAAGCGGTCTTTTATATCGCGAACATCATGTTTTGAAAAGTAACCTGATATTCGTTAATATCATCCTGACATGAAATATCACCCGTAGCAAACATCCTGATGACATCATCTGAATGTGATAACGAAGAAACAAACATCCTGATGACATCATCATCATATTTACATTCCGACAGGATTTTTTGTGAACATGATCATGTTCACCCAATATGACGATGACGTCATGAAGCATTTCCGATACAAAGAACGAATATCATGATGATGTCATCCTAATATTCAGAAAGGAGGATGAGCAAGCTTGTCTCATCATCATCATTTTGTTTTGAAACATCACCCGATAAACCGAAATATCCTCCTGATGTGCTAAAACGTAAACAAAGGGTGCATTATCGCCCGAATCTTGTCACGATAATAATTCTAGTGCTAGGGAGGATGATATTGAAACTCAACCCGATATTTGTGAAATATCATCCCGTCCTCATGATATCTTGTCATATGGATATCCCCCGCTCCCTTTGCCGCCATTATCATTAAATGCGCGCAGACATGGTAGGTGATTCCCGCCGATCCCAGAACCCAACGAAAATATCTGGCGAGATCCTGAGTTTTCGCACGAATGATCAAAGATTGCAATCTAACTTGTCAGAGTGCCCTAAATTTACCCTAACTGCGAGGTTAAAAGGTAATTCAAACGCCATTGTTACGTTTACCTGCGTTAAAATTGTTTTACAGAGCACCAGCCTCCATATCCGCATAACAGCTACTGTTGCGCAGTTCGAGCTCACAGATAGAAGGAAGGAAGTGATCAGCAGTTGAATTAAGAGCGTCTTGACGATATACTAGTATAAAGGAAAATCTGCATAACCAGGTAAGTGAACTGAAACCCTCATCATGTTGTTTCTAGATGATGTTGTAAGTTCAGGTTAGGTATCCATGTAAGTAAGTAATGTGGAATTGATGCAATAAGCATGATAGTTGCAATATGTATACATGCATGTCCCTGTTGTGAGAAGAAATGTTGTTAATTGCAGGTACCCATGGCTGAAAAATGCTTAGTCAAGAATCAGGAAGAATTCAGCAGGCCTATGTTCTCTTCTCAGAGAGGGGTCCTGTTCAAATATGGGGCAATTACAGATACCCATCAGGGGATTACCAACCTGGAGGCTTGGTTAGCCAAGCTGAATGATGGACAAGATAAGAGTCCGGTATTGGATGCCGTGTTTGTATCAGGCATGTGGAACGCTGCTGGCTTCCCATACTCCATGGAGTCTCCGGAGCTAGTCATTGAATGCACCCAGAATTATAACCCTCAGACGAGGCAGGTGGTGAAGCACGAGAGAGTGTATGTAGACCTATCCATCAAAGGTCTCTCCCAGACATTTGGATTGCCAATGGGCAATAAAGTGAAGAGTATAGACTTGAAGAAGTCTAAAAGAGAATATGAGGCCAACAAGAAGGCGGCCAGAAAGAATATGTATGCTTGGCGGGCCGAGAACAGTACATACAATGCGGCGGCCAAGCTCCCTGTGCACATGTTCAAATTTGATTTTAATGAGGAGTATCAGTATGTGATTGCCCTACTGAACAGGGTGACTGGCCAGCCTGATACTGGTGATTTCAGAGATTGGATGTATGGCATAATAATGATGTGCCTATATGCAGACATCAAGCCACTGTGGGGCCAAATAATAAGCGATGCTCTGCATGAGCAGCTGATGAACCTGGGAGGTTCGGATTGTGCCTTCTACATGACCTCCTACATTGTTTACTCTTGTGCATATAGAGGCACTTTTGACGCCCTGGTCACAGATGGAAAACTGACGGGCACAAATGCAGCATATATATGGGATCATCATCCCCAGCTGCAAAGAACAAAATATATCAAGGACTACAAACTGGTCAATGATGCATTTTCTATGCATCTGGTAAGGACCATGTAAGATGATAGAACTAAAAGACTGAGCATGGAAGCTCAGGAGGCAGTATACAGGCATGAGGCATGGTACATACAATTTGCCACCTTTTCCTACATCAGGATAGAAGGTTTTGAAGGACATCCCCTGATGCTGCCAAGATATCCTACTGATGCAGTAGTGTTAATGGAATTTATCAGGCAGGGCTCCACGATGATACAAACGTTAAGGATGCCAAGAAGCTGCCACCAATTTTGTTCCCAGTCAGCATCGGCAACTACATGTGCCCTGACTCCAACAATATAAAGAAGGTGATGGTCACACTGAATAAGATGAATTTGCTACCCTTCCCAGTAACCAGACCATATGATCCTTACGGCCGAATGCAGAAGATCCTAGGAAAGCCTATTCACCAGAGGCACCTAGAAGATTTTTGGGCTGACTGCGAAGATGAGGCAGAAGCCAGGAGGAGGAGGTATCAGAGGTTGACTCTGAGCCAGATTAGGACATTTGACTGCATATCCCTCCCTCAGCAGCTGAAGAATGATGACGGTAGGATAATGGCAGATGAATATGAGCAGAAGAAGATTTATAATGACACCATATCTGCACCTGACCTCACCATGCAGGAGGATATGTCCTTGGACCCATTCTTTGCCAGAACCCTACACTTGACCCAAGCTTGGGTAGATGCACAGGTAGAGGCATTGAAGAAGAAAGGTGTTGCCATCACGGTGGACAACAAGAAGAAGGGGCAGGACATCACTTCAGATGAATATGATGACTTCCTGCTGGAGAAGAGGAAGACTAAGGGAGAGAGGAACCCTCCACCACAGCAGCCTAGCAAAAGGACCACAAAGGGCAAGAAGGTGGAGAAAGGACCCAAGGGGGTCATAATTGACAGGGCAGTATTCACAGCGGAGGAGGCAGCTAAATCAGGATCAGAATCAGATTCTCCTCCAAAGCCCAAGAAAACCAAGACAGCAGAGGCTGGAATCACGGAGACCCAAGAAGTGGGTCAGTCGTCCAAGCAACCAGGCAAAGATATCCTCATGGAGGAGGAGCCTGAAGAAGAGGAGGAAGCTCCACTGGTAATAAGAAGAAAGAGGAGAGCTTCGCAGGTGTTGGTTCCTACCACACCTAAGAAACCAAGAACCTCCATGAGAGGTGAGTTAAGTCATCCTCCTGCACAATTACAGGAGGCAGGTAGTGAAGTACAGAAGGAACTTCAGCATAACATTCCACTTCCTACCATTGTCAAGTTCAAAACTGAACTTGCTGAAGAACAGCAGAAAGAAGCATCTCAGACACAAGCGGAAGGGCATGTCTCGCTAGATGAGACAATAAACTTGTCTGATGATGAGGTGGTGCAGGATATAGCTGCACAAGAAATGGAAACACTTGCAGCTGCTGGCATCAGTGTGGCTCCTCACAAGCCTCCATCTGTCCAATCAATGCTTGAGGAGATGAAACAAGCAGAAGCGGAGCGAGAGAAGAGCCCGGAACCAGAGAAGAGCCTGGAGCAGGTAGCACAAGACATAGGGCTGGACACACTGATCGCCGAGGTGACAAGTCCTGCAATGGTAGACTTAACAGAGAAACAGGATGTAAGTCCTGAGAAGCCAGCAGGATCACTTGATAAGGGCCACCTAATAGAGGAGATAGAGATGGAGGAAGCAGAAGGCCATGCTCTTGAATCAGGCCAACAAAGCCCACAAGATACATCAGCAGGACCTGCTATAGTAGAGGTCTAAGAAATAAAGGCTGATGAGAAAAGGGAAGAAATAGAAGATCCGGTTGCTAAGGCACAAGAGGTGGATAGTGCAGGCACAGAACAAATAACAGCTGCAGAGCAGATGCCATCACCTCGGGCGGATCCTATGATAGCCGGTACGGTGGACATGCCACCAGAAATTGAGAAACAAAAGGAGGATGATCAACCTCCACAAGGGGAAGAATTGGGGACAGGTGAAGGAATGAAGGAGAAAGATCATGATCATCATGATCTGCATACTGGTACACCGCAGGGTTCCCCACACAAAGAAGATGCTCCCCCAGAAAAGGAAGTTCCTCAACAGGAGGAGGCACCACAAGATCCGCAGCAAGGCGAACATCATGAGGGAGAAAAAGAAAAATCACCATCTCCACAACGCTTGTTGGTGGAAACGGGGGATAGAGGTGAACAGCATCATGATGCTGAAAAGCATGATCAGGTGCCTCCTTGGTTGGAAAAGGAGGTGAATGTTGAGGAGGAACTCGAAATCCCAGAGTTCGACGTCTCCACCCTGTTCTCCGCAGATATAATGAAACCAAGGAGAAAGGCCAGGATGACATCGGCCATCAAGAGAGATCCGGCGACAGGAAGAAGGACCGCACAGATTGCTGTACCTGCGGTAGAGAAGGAGAAAGGCAAAATCACTGTGGATGAATTCCAGATAAGCACAGTTGATTTGGGTTTTGCCAACGAAGAGCAGGAAGGTCAGGAGGGAAAGGACATCATAAACTCTCTAATTCAGAAAGTGAAAAGAGAGAAAGAGAAGAATAAGCAACATAAAGAGCACATTGCTCAGTTGCATGCATACATTAAGGGTTTAACCGACCCTGAGGATACTACAGGTGAAGCTGCAGTCCCATTAACTGCCATTTCTCAGGAAGAAGTAAATAAACTGGACCTCATGAAACATGAGGCTTCCGTAATAAGAAAATGGATGTCATCCACATTGGATGAAGCTATTGAAATAATGAAGGGTTCATTGAAAAGATGGAGCATATTGAGTGACTCCAAAACCAAGGTAGACAGGTTGCAAATGCAGACCGGAAAAAAGTCTTATAAACTGGTGAAAGTCCTCAGCCTGTTGGAAGAAATAAGGAAGATAAATCCACAACTGCTTATCAGTAAGCAGGTGTTAAATAATAATACTGCATTATTGGTAGATATATGGTACAAAGATGTACAGTTTGAATGCGGAGTCCTCAAGAGATGCAATAATAAGCTGAGGGAGATCAGCATGAGGCTACGTGATTTAATGGGCATTGAAGCAGACATGCTCGAAACATTAGAGGGCAAAGTGGAAGGGAAGATAGAGAATCAAGATGAAGATTCTGCCCTTAAGGCCCTGCGCAATAACTTCCAAATGGAAGATGATGGTCCGCTCGTCCACTTGACAGAAGAAGTGATAAATAAAATGATGAGGATCAAGGTCAAGATGGAAACATATAATGAGACATTGCAGGACAGAGAAAATAAGCTGGATAACAGCAGGGATAAGTATGAGGCACACAAGCACGCCATTATCAAGGCAAAGACTCAAGATGGCGGAGGAATAGATCAGGTTGTGCAGTCATATGAGCAAATCCAGAGCAGCATGCAACCCCATATGCAGCAGCGTCATCATCTGGATAGCGAAAGTTCAGAGAGCGATGCACATGATGATGACCCGCATGAATCAGCTGAAGAGCATGATGAAGATACATCATGAAGGGGAATATTTTGCATATGCAGTATAGATAGTTGCCAGATGGCAACTTGTGCCTTTTTGTAAAATTGACAAGTCATGAAGTGATGACCGTTGATTTGTATTGGCATATCAGATCCGTAGATCTTTTGTAACGGATTCCTCACCTTATTCTATAAAAGGTGGTGGAATGCCTTGTTATTTTCATTCGAAACTTAATTGAAATCTGTTTGCTGAAATATTCAGGGCTCATTTCAAAGCTGCTGTATATGTACATGTCTTTTGCATACTTAATGAAAGAGAAGAGTATTTGATTACAGATCTTCGTAAATCCTGAGTAATCTATGTTTGAATTCTGGATATGTGTTTTGATTAGCTGCGTCCCTTGGAGTGCTCATCATGTTGCATGTATTGTTTTCATTCATTATCCTCTGAAGTTTGCATCAACTGTATCTAGCTGTGGAATGTCCTGGTGAACATATGGTTTGATTTCTTCTCCTCATGACAGTATCAAGCATGTATGTGGATCAAAAGCTAAAGGTTCAACTTGATTAGAAGTATTTCTTTTAATTTCTTTCAATTTTAGAGCATCTCACCATCACAATTGCAAATAACGCAAATATGCAGACATCTCGTAGGTAATTGCAAAATATTTAGCATATTTGAATAAAAAAAGCATGCACAATTGAAAATCTCATGCAAAGATCGAGGTATTACTACATCTTTCCATCAAATAACTGCATAATTTGACTTCTCTGTAAAGAATTTCTACAGGAATGTCATGATGATGGCGTAATTTCACGTAAGGCCCCAAAATGGAAACAGCAATTCACATTAACTACTGAGTAACGTCAGTCGATTAAGACCTAATCACCGGAGACTTGGGATCATGAATTCTCTGAATTCACTGTATCTTTCAAGATGAATAAAGGTTAATGTGTACTTTTATTCTATGTTTGTTTGTGACTAACATCATGACCAACAGGTTGTCAATGATGCTTATGTTGATGGTGTGCTAATAGTGATGTTGTTGATGTTCATGGTTGGATGTCATGCATTGTTAAGTTGTATTGAGTATGCTTGTTGTCAGTAGAGATGATATCATGATGATATATTAAGATGGGAATTAGAAGCATTAAGATGAATGATGATATTAAGATGGGAATTAGAAACATTGAGATAAGAAGTAATGTTGATGTTGAGAAGATGTTGCTGATGGTCTATGGCATGTTGAATGCTCTTTCCTACTAATTCTAAGGAAGTATGTGTTGATACAAGAAGACTCTGCTCTCCAGTTGTTAGTAAATGTTGTTGTTCCAGGAAGTTGCCTAGAAGACTACTTAGTAGAATGCTCCTCATTCCTCCACATTGGAATATATGGTCATGCAGTTTAGAAGTTAAATTCAATATATTGAGAAGGTGCTACAAGGTTTCATATCATTTTCTCCTCCGCAGTGAAAGTTATAAGTGATAGAGTTTCAATCTGTGCTTTGGTAGAATAAAGTGATGATGAAGGCCAATTGGAATGCTCCACATTCCTCTGGAAGTGAATATTTGTCCATGTGGTTTTGTGGACATGTTCAGGGATGTTCAATACATGCTAATTTGCAATATTAGGTGATTTAAAGGTTTGCAAGTTTAATTTTCAAATGACAGTGTGCTACAGATAGTTTTGGATGCCCAATTGTTCTACATAACATATGTTTGAGTAGTTGTGCCAGTTGGAGAATGTAAAGATTAGTTATATGAGTTTATGTGGACATTCTTCATGTCTCTATGTTTCTCAAGTTTGAAG
Source organism: Cunninghamia lanceolata (assembly GCA_027924645.1). NCBI lineage: Eukaryota > Viridiplantae > Streptophyta > Pinopsida > Cupressales > Cupressaceae > Cunninghamia > Cunninghamia lanceolata. Next base: position 5,304,107 of record BSBN01000292.1, on the reverse strand, counting down.
CACATGCAAATCTTTCATGTTTCCAATACTGCACAAAGGTTTCAAGTCAGTTTGTGAAGAGTTATTGTTGTTGAGGCCAACTTGGGAATGTTGGTGATGTGCGCCACAAAATTGTTATTGTGCAGAGTTTCAGGAGTATTTGGAGATGTTGTGTGGGTCTTGCCAACTCATATGGGAGAAGCACAAGTAATGTTTAATCTACCATGAGTATCGCCAAGTTGTAATGATCGATGTGCTACCAACTTCATGTTTTCTTGTTTAAGGGCGACCTAATTCAAATGTATGAAGTGCGCAAATGTTATTACTTGAAGAATGATGATGTGAATAATGTTTAGAACCAAGTTAAGCATGTGTTGGGATACACAAGGCATGCTCATCTTCCTGGTCTTGAGTGCAATTCGTTTTAGGGCTTTCCCTCTACACGATTCATGTTGTTTGATCTATGTCTGACTTGTAATTATAATAATCTTGTTGTCTTTGGCCGGCATACAATGTAATCAATGTAATATCATGTATATATTGTAAACCTAGTTGATATAGGTGAGGTGTGATTACAAATGAAAATGTGAGAAGCAGAATGTGGATGAGTAATGCATTATGATGTGAGACTGAAAGAGAAAGAGCATAACTGGTAGATCATGTCTAGATTCATCTTGAAGATATTTTTGTGAGAAAAGGGAAGTGAATAGTGTGCCTAACTAATTCAATCATCAAAAGAGAAGTGAAGAGGTAGAATTGCAATCATCAAAAGGAGTGTGCTTCATTGTCAGTTTCAGACAGTAGAAGGATTGTCATGTTGTAATCATTTCTGAGTTTGTTCTCAGTTCAGGGAGTAGTTACTTCCTTGGGTTGTAACCCTAAAACAAAGTCTGCACGGAGTTGTAATTTCCTTGGGAGTAACCCTAAAACCTTTCTTTAGGGAGTAGTTTCTTCCTTGGGTTGAAGCCTTAAAACAAAGTCAACAGGGAGTAGTAGCTTCCTTCGGTTGTGTTGGTTAACATATTTGTCACCTAACTCTATATACTCACGCCCAAACAAGTGATAAATGTAATCAACAGTTGAGCCCATTGTATTGGTATTTTACACTGGCTCTCTGCTTATTTAACAAGGCGCAGCTACCTTCTACAGATATTTTTGAGGAATATAAACTTGAGGTTACTTTTAACTAGAAAGCTATAAAGGTGAATCTATAATTCTAAAACCAACACAAGAAGTTCAAAGACTCCCAGTCACAAAAGAATATTCAAAATACTATACATATGTAGGAATTCACCACCTTGAGATAAAATACCAACAGATAGATTATTCAAAGTAGTGAGCGAAATTCAATAACATCCAACCACCAAAATATACAAATACCATTAACATCAACAGAATAACATTCAACTAAGGAAGAACATAAATTCAAATAATCACAGCACAAAGTCCATGATCATCCAAAACTCCACTGTATTAACTGTATTTCATATATCATAGAAGCTAGAAAACAAAATTTAATTATCACCCTTCCCAGAAAAAAAAAATTATCAAAAGAAGAGTCCTTAACTTCGACCCGCCATTCAGAATATATAGCTGAGCCAAACCATAACTGTCTAGAAAAACCATAATGGCTTGTTGAAACAATCGATTAAAAGATTGTTTAAACGGTCATAATAATAAGGGGTCCTCCAGAGCCAATAGATTTAGAGCAAACAAAAGATAACTTTGCAAATATGAAATTTTAAATCAATTCAACATCTGCAAGTCTATGTCGCCATCGTCCACCTCGTCCATTTCTTCATCTTCCCTCGACTACTCGCCTTCTTTAGTGACACTCTGCACTCCTTGAGGTACTTGTGTTCGTAGTCTGGCTTTATATGCTATGTATTTGTTGATAACAGGTGTTAATACCATGCCAAGTGGAGATCCGGTCATGCTGATTCGACGCTTCCTTTTCATGATAGCCCTGTCAGAGTCAGTCACCTTTCAATGTATCTCCTCGATGCCATTTTTACAAGTGCTAATGTAAGGTGCCATTTTAGAAAGTTTGCCCAACGACTCCCTTGTAATCGTACTATAGTTTACTATATCCTCTGTCACCACCTTCTTGAAATTATGTTTGATTATCTTGACGTCCAACAACTTTTCATCATCAGACTCGTTGGCTTCTACATCCAAAGCAATAAAATCTCTTTTAATTCTCGTCATTTCTTTGTAATAAATTGCCATTGTCTTTCCTATTTCTTCTTCAATTGCTGCAACTATGCAAATCTTCCATTCCAATGCATCAGTCCATACAACAATATCTAATTCTTTAGGGTCAGCAATGACTTCTTCAGCCATTAAGATACCAAGGTCCATGTTGGCAATTTCCTGCACTTCCTTAGAGATTAAATTCAAATTGTGGTGATCACTTCGGACCTTCTCAAATTCTACTATTAAAACTTCTCTTTTAGCGTGAATAAAATCAAACAATTTCACTACTTCCTCAATAAATATGAGACCATCAAATATGATTTTCTCAGTCCATTGCTCCATAGCTTGCCTTAGAGACAAAGAAGTTCTAATTTGTTGAAGTAGATTTGGGTCAAGAGTGGAAATATTGGCATTGGAGGAAGTTCCAACAGAGGGAGTAATTATCTCATTAATTGAATCAGCGAAAGAGGACAGAGAACTTACATTCGCTAGCAACTTTGAATTTTCATCCTGCAAGTCTTTCACTCTTTTAGAAACGTTGCCCACTGAATAGTGCATGTGGTACAGATCACCCTCAGTGGTCGATGGTCCTAGATCCACTTGGCTTACTCTGAAATCAGCTTCAGTTATTTCGTCTTCATTCTTTTCAACTAGTGGGTCTGTAATCTCCAAAAAATTAATTACCCGAGGGGGCGTCAGTTACCATCCTGGACATCCTTTTTGCATGTTTTGGTTTTGGTACCTACCATCTACAACAAACTGGCAACAATATCAATGCCATCATCGGATGGAACAATGTATCTTTTCTTCTTTTGAACTACCTTCTTTAACCAGTTTGGAGATGAGACTAGTGCATTGGTACCATTGGTAGTTGCCACTATTGGTGCAGGATGAGGATTCTACCCAGGCATCTCTTTTTGTTGTGGGGAATTAGGTGGACTAAGCAATGAATGCAATAAATCATCTCCCAATTGTGAGAAGATAAAAGAATCAGAATCACTTGCCTAATTGTTTGATGAGGACACATGGTTAGTCTTAGATGATAAGGCTACAAATCTGGTATTCTTTTTTGTGACTTGAACATCCTGTTCACAGGCGGTCTTCAACTTGCCAAGTTCCTCAAGTGGACCTTCACCGTCGTCGTTTGGTTAAGAATCGATTCTTTGTAGAGCTAGATCCAAACTAGATGCTCTTCTATGTAAGGTGGCAGTTTGGGACCTGGCTTGATTTTGAGAGGCTGAGTGCTTAGGTGTCGATGAGCTAGCGCATTCCCTAGCCTTTGCTTGCAACCACCTTTCAGTTCTCCTTAAAACATGAAATGACAGTAACATAATATCTGTAACTTCTTTCGTCGACCATTCTATTGGGGGCAGGGGTTCCCTAGATACTATACTATATTCTTCACTCAAAAGATCTAAAAAATCATCAATTATATCTGGGACCTAAATATTCAGCTTGAAAGCACAGACCTGATCAACAGTCAATCTTATCCACTTCCTTTTCTGAAATTCTCTTTCGTCAATGCAGTCCTCCCAAAAATCTTCAAGCTGAGGGATGTGTAAGTAGGAACCCCTCCATGCATATGTTCCTTTATAAAAATTTTACTATCAAATGACACATGAGGAGACAAACTATGAAGACTAAACTCAGAAAACAATTTGTCTACATTCTGAGCACCTTCATTAATTTTGCAAGAATAGAAAGACAAAGACATGGGAAAAGAATACCCTTTCTTTTTCATTACCTAATATTTGACATTAACCATAGCCATTTGGCGGCAAACTTCTAGTAATACCAGATAGTCAGAGGGATACCGAGGCAATTTTAATGGGGCATTTTCATAACCTCTAATCCTTAAATACGAGAAGCGGTCAAACTGAACATAAACACTCCCAAATCTTGTGACCAATGAAAATGCTTCTACAGAAAATCTCTTCTCTATTGAGCCATCAATTCTTTTAGCTAGCAACATAGAAAATACATCATTCACATGACAGAAATCCTTCATACCTTCATTTCTTTGCAATTGAGGGAAAATTTGATACACAGGCATGCTCGCCAAACAACTCCTCTGGGTCCTCAAACCAGGTCACGTAGCCTCTTTCTGTGCCAAGATCTAGACCAGCTGAGAACAATGTGGAAGCTTGTGCTTCATGTAAAATTCATCAACTGCTCATGTAGACAACCACTGATGATTCTTGGCTAGTCAATTTGGTGATCTCCACAAATTAACAAAATAAACCTGCACATCCAGAATTCGAAAACATTTGACTCAGGACTACCAATCACTCTATTCAGCAAGGTTATCATATCTAAGATTTCCTCCTTGAAATGGCTTCTTTTCAAATTAGCGAGTAGCTGAGACTTCCCTATCTTTTCTTCTTCTAGCCAATTTTTGGCGACACATGTACAACACCAATCTTTCTTCTCATTGTAGTAATTCTAGGCCGAGGACATAGAAACATCAGTGTTATCTTCGTATTCTTCCAAGTCTAGAGCCAGAGCAACAGATTCAGAATCAATTTTGGCCACCATAGTACCATTGGGAGTTTTTATCTCTTGAGAGTCTGGAAAATGACCATTGGCACATGCAACCATTAACTTAGGACAATGCACGGCAAAGTGGAAAACCACCAGCTTTATGGAGACCGCTTCTAACAATTTTCTCTACTAAAGGAGTTCTTTTCTCAGATTGTATTCTTCCCCAAAAATCATCTAAATCAGCATGGCCCAAATTTGTATCCTTTACCCCAGACAGTCCATTCTCTATAATAGAGGCTACAGGAGCTCCTTGGAATTTAAATTTCATTCTTGTATGCTCTAGAAACTAGGAAATGAGAGACTCGGAGATATGTGCGAATAGCAAAGAATGAGGCAACACACTCACAGAGAATTCCTTATGTAGATACATGGGAAATAGAAATATCTAACACCTCCCAGATGATATGAAGCCTTTATAGAGAGGGAAAAGTTACCATCTTTGCTAACTTGCAAGAATAAAACTGAGCTGAAATTCCACACTGTTGTAAGTATGGGCCTAACCAGTGTTGTCATTAATGTCAACAGACTCCTATTGCATTGATTTCAAGGGTTGGATGAGTTGTGTACTGAGGATATTGAGAAAATTAGTCCTATCAGAAACATAGAAGAACAGTGAAGACAGTGAAGCTCTATGAAGTGAAGATCCCAGCTAGATGAAGATCAGAGATTGCACAACAAAGGGTTTGTAGATATGTGTCTAAAGATGATCTAGTCAAGATTTGAGAGGTCCACATGAAAATGTGGAGTTATGGCGATGAGAGTAAAACTGGTTCTAGCAACTATTCAGAGGTGATAGAGTGACACAAACTGGTCCGGTGAGATCCAAAAATACAATATCATGTTTTGCGGATCTGGTGGCATGTTTGGGAGGCTAATTTGAATTGACAACTCAATTGGTTTGTGGTTTGAAGGTCCACAAGCAATCCTTCTAATGTGACAGTGATGACTAACTGTGTTCCTGAGGTTTCGGATGAAGATGCGAATTATTACAGTAAGAAGAAGTGGTGCAAATGTTCTTGGTGATTCAAGCAAGCTTGTGGGGGTCTCTAGATTGTGTCCAGTTTGTGTTGGTGGTCCGCATTGAAGATTGAGCTCGTGATTGAAGATTTACCTTTGGGTGATGGTGTTCTTTCTAGTCTTGGTCGTCGGATGATTTGCGCATGTTGCAGATGATCTTGAAGATGTTTTACGAAGCATGGGGTGTTCCTTGAAAAAGATTGAAGTCCCAGCTATGTGTGGCCGACAGTGTAGTGATGCGCGTTAAGTTTTTGTAATAAGTCATGTTATAATTTTGTAATTGCTCTGTAATAAAATAAGTGTATGTTGTGCCGACTTTGATGATCATTCCAAAGTTGATGTCATGTATAAATAAGAGTTGCGAAGTCATTCAAAGGTATCCGTGTGGTCATTATGAGAAGGTAGTAGTGAAGAGGAGTGAAAAGCAGAGCAGAGGTGTTGATCTTAAATGGAACTAACTCAAGCATAGTAAAGATGCTAATCTCCAGTTCAAGTATGTAATATTCATATTCTTCCTTAGACAGTGTGTCTCCTGTAGGCAGTGGGCCTCTTGTGAGCAATGTGCTCAGGCAGTGAGCCCTAACTGGCAAGTGCCATTTTATTCTTCCTATTCTTTTAACTGAGAATACAATCTTGGGTTAGTCACCCCATGGTTTTTCCCTTAACTAGGTTTTCCACATTAAAATCTTGGTGTTATATGTGTTGAATTTTTTTCTGCTCTTAAATTATTGCATTATGCTTTCATGATTGAATCATTGATATGTTGTTGAAATATAAGAAGGTTTTAAAGTGAATAAGGAATAGGATTTTGGTGACAACTAATTCACCCTCCCCTCTCTCAGTTGTCTGTCCTAAATCCAACAATTGGTATCAGAACTAATTTCCTCTAGAAGAAGCTTAACCACTTGAGGAGATCTAAGATGTCGTCCTACAAGAAGGATAGTCCAAGGTTTGATGGAACAAACTACACTCTTTGGAAGAGCCGCATGGAATGTCACTTACAATGCATGGGAAATCAGTATTGGAACATAACTACAACTAAATATGTTCCCCCAAAGAATGGTCCAACAACTATGGATGAAGTCAGAGATGCAGACAATAATCTTCGAGCTAAAGAAGCCCTACTGAGTTCCTTGACTGATTCAGAGCTGACAAATGTTATGGATTTGAAAACTGCTTGTGAAATTTGGACAAAGCTGGAAAATCTTTATGAAGGAGACAAATATGTTAAGTGTGCCAAGTTGCAAAGTCTGAAAGGAAAGTTTAAAAACTTGAAGATGTGTGAAGATGAGAATATCACTTCATATATGTCAAAAGTAAATGAGCTTGTATGTGGCATTAGATGTGCTAGTGGAATATTGGATGAAGATGAGATTGTTGCCAAAGTTCTCAAATCTCTACCTTCTGCTTACAAACACAAAGTTGCTGCTATTGAGGAAATCAGATTTTTAACAACTATTACAAGGGATCAATTGGTTGGTAAGATATCTGCATTTGAGTTGGTTGAGTTTGGTGATGCACTTCCCAAGACTGAATCTGCATTCAAAGCTAGTGCCTCTACAAAAGGCAAACAGAGATATGATTCTAGAGAAAGTTCCTCAAGGAAATCAACATGGTATGATAAAGCAAGGAAAGATCTGGAAGAAGATGAGTTAGAAGATGAGTTAGAAGCTGAACAACTTAAAGCCCTTATTGCAAAGAGACTGCCAAGAGGATCTGGTAAGTATGAAGGAAAATTACCTTTCAAATGCTTTGCCTACAATAAGATTGGTCATTTTGCCTCAAGATGTCCAGAAAGGTCTTCAAGACCAAACCCTAATAGATCAAGGTTTCAGAAGAAGTGTTACTATGTTCAAGAAGATGATGATGAAGGAGTAACAGATGATGAATCTGAGATAGGAAACAAACCCGAAAGTGACTGGGTGTTTATTGCCATCAAAGAAGAAGATCCAATGCCTATGGAATCTGCCAATCATAAGATGATAGAAAGTGCTTTGGTTGCTCAAGTTGAAGAAAAGGATGAATGGGTTATTGACAGTGGATGCTCTCACCATATGACTGGTGACAAGAGTAAGTTCTTAAGCTTGGAAAGATATGAAGGTGGAGTTGTAAAGTTTGGAGATAATTCTGCTGGAAGAATCAGAGGTAGAGGAACCATTTCTTTTGATGGAAAGAACAAAACCAGTGATGTTCTGTATGTTGAAGGTCTGAAGCATAATCTTCTCAGTGTTGGATAGTTGGTGGACAAAGGCTATGATCTCCGATTCAAAAATAGAAAATGCAAGATCTTTGAAAGCTCTAGAACTGAGATTGCATCTGGTACACAAACAAAAGGTAACATCTTTCACTTGGTTGGTACTGGAAAAAGTTGCTTATTTGTTCAAATTGATCAGAGTTGGTTGTGGCATAGGAGAATGTGTCATGTGAATTTTGATAATATCATCAAGATAAGCAACACTCAGGTTGTAAGAGATCTTCCAAAACTGGTGAAACCTGCTAACATTTTATGCAAAGAATATTAGTTGGGTAAGCATAACAGAGTCTCATTCAAAAGTAAGGAATAATCTTCCACCAGATTATTAGACTTGGTGCACACTAATCTCTGTGGTCTGGCAAGAATCAGGAGTCTGTAAGGAGATAGGTATTCCATGCTGCTGATTGATGACTACTCCCAGATGATGTGGGTGACTTTCTTGAAAGAGAAATATGAAGCACTTGAGAAGTTCAAAATATTCAAGGTGATGGTAGAGAATGAAACTAGCATAAACATAAAATGCCTCGGGTCTGATACAGGTGGAGAATTCACATCCGGTGAGTTCATAACATTCTATGAGAAACATGGGATAAAGAGATAGTTAGCTGCTCAAAGGACTCCACAGCAGAATGGAGTAGTGGAGAGAAAGAACCGGACCATCTAGGAAGCATCTAGGACCATGATGTTGGAAGCAAATGTTCCTCATATCTATTGGAGAGAAGATGTAAGCACTGATGTCTATACTCTTAATTGGGTACAAATTAGAGGCAATACTGGTAAGACCCCTTATGAACTTTGGTTTGGCATCACTCCTACAGTGAAGTATGTCAGAGTCTTTGGTAGTAAATGCTATATCAAAATAGATGAATACCTTGGCAAGTTTGATGCTAGAAGTGATGAAGGAATAGTCTTGGGATATTCTACTCAAAGCAAAGCATACTGGTGTTATAACAAGAGATTGAGAAAGATTGTATAAAGTACAAATGTGAAGGTTGATGAAGGCATGGAAAGTCCCTCAAGGTATTATGAGTATGAAGCAGATGATCAGAATGATGTCTCAGACCAAGGAGAACAAGTCCCAACTCCAGTTCAGATTCAGACTGATCTGGAGAATCCTAAAATACAAGAAGAAGAGACAAGTTTGGATGAACCTGTCCATGAATTAAAAGTGCAAGAGAATCCCAAAACTCCTAGGTATGTAAGACTGAATCATTCTGAAGACCAGATCATAGGAGATAGAAGCAAAGGTGTTCAAACAAGAAGAAAAATTGCTCAAGATTCAGTGAAGTATTGTTTGATTTCAAAAATTGAACCAAAAATAGTAAGTGAAGCATGCAATGATGAAAGCTGGGTTAAAGCAATGGAAGAAGAATTGATGCAGATTGAAAAGAATCACACTTGGGATCTTGTTCCTAGACCTAAGGACAAAAATGTGATTGGGACTAAGTGGGCCTTCCAGAATAAACTAAATGAAAATGGTGAAGTAGTAAGAAACAAAGCCAGATTGGTCTGTAAGGGTTATTCTCAAGTAGAAGGAGTTGACTTTAAAGAAACTTTTTCTTCGGTGGCAAGAATTAAAGTAGTCAGATTATTTCTTACCTTTGCTACCTTCAAAGATTTCAAGGTATATCAGATGGATGTCAAGATAGCTTTCCTAAATGGTGATTTGGAAGAAGAGGTATACATTGAGCAACCAAATGGATTTCAATTGTCTAGTCATGGAGATATGGTCTGCAAGTTGAAGAAGGCATTGTATGGACTCAAACAAGCCCCAAGAGCCCGGTATGAAAGATTGGACAAACATATTTTGAAGATTGGTTTCAACAAAGGTACTACTGACAGTAATCTGTATTTTAAGATTGATCATGAAAATATCATGATTGTTGAAGTATTTGTTGATGATATCATTTTTGGAGGGAAAGATAGTATGTGCAAGACTTTTGCAAATCAAATGCAAAGTGAATTTGAGATGTCTATGTTTGGGGAAATGAATTTCTTCTTGGGTCTGCAAATCACTCAAACAAAGAAAGGAATCTTCATATCACAGACCAAATATGTGAAAGAATTATTGAAGAAATTTGGGATGGAAGATTCAAAGCCTATTAATACTCCCATGGCAACTAGATGTAAGCTAAGTAAAGATGATGAATCTCCTAAGGCTGATCAGAAAAAGTACAGGTCAATGATTGGAGGACTGCTCTACCTTACTCAAACTAGACCTGATATTATGAATGTTGTTGGTCTTGTTGCCAGATTCCAAGCTGATCCTAGAGAGTCTCATGTCATGGCAATCAAGAGAATTCTCAGATATCTAAAGGGAATAGTTGAGTATGGATTATGGTATCCTAAGGATCATGATTTCTCTCTTCATGCATATATAGATGCTGATTGGGCAGGAGATGTGGATGACTAGAAGAGTACCAATGGTGGTGCATTCTTTTTGGGAAAAAGATTGGTTTCTTGGCTAAGAAAGAAATAAGAGGCAATATCTTTGTCCACTACAGAAGCAGAGTATATTGCAGCAGTAGGCAGTTGCACTCAAGTATTGTAGATGAAGTAAATGCTAGGAGATATCAGAGTGGAGTATGAAGAACCTATCACAATCTTCTGTGATAATTCAAGTGCAATAAACATATCAAAAAATCCGATGTTGCATTCAAAGACAAAACATATATCCATCAAGTTTCGCTTTTTGAGAGAGCAGGTGAACAAGAATGAAGTCAAATTGGAGTTTGTGCCCTCAAAGGATCAGATTGCAGATATTTTTACCAAACCTCTACCTAAAGACACTTTTGAGTATCTCAAGGAGAAGTTAAGGGTTATTACCCCTCCAGTTCTGAATTAAGGTGCACTGATGTGCATCAGTCTGGTGAATCCCACAGTCATATCTTGTGATCTGGATTGATGTTAGGAGGCTGCTACTCAGGGGGAGCAGTCAGTATGATTCTAAAATATGAGAAGCAGTTGCAAGTATGTGCCCTTTGCCATTGATGTCAAAGGGGGAGAGAAGACATGTGAAAAACAAAAAGTGGTTGTTGATCAAAGGGGGTGTAGTAAAGGAAGAGAAGACATGTGAATGGTTGATGTTGATAGGGGGAGCTATGTTAGTCAGTGAGGAGAAATTCTTGTCTTGATGGTTAAAACATTTTTTCACATTATATGTTACCATCAATGACAAAGGGGGAGATTGTTGCAATTATGGGCCTAACCGGTGTTGTCATTGATGTCAACATACTCTTGTTGCATTGATGTCAAGGGTTGGATGAGTTGTGTACTAAGGATATTGAGAAAATTAGTCCTATCATAAACAAAGAAGAACAATAAAGATAGTGAAGCTCTATGAAGTGAAGATCCCAGCTAGATGAAGATCAGAGATTACGCATCAAAGGGTTTGTAGATATGTGTCTGAAGATGATCTAGTCAAGATTTGAGAGGTCTGCATGAAAATGTGGAGTTATGGCCATGAGAGTAAAATCGATTCTAGCAAATGTTCAGAGGTGATAGAGTGACACAAACAGGTCCGGTGAGATTCAGAAATACAATATCATGTTCTGCAGATCTAGTGGCATATTTGGGAGGCTAATTTGAATTGACAACTCAATTGGTTCGTGGTTTGGAGGTCCATAAGAAATCCTTCTAATGTGACAGTGATGACCAACTGTGTTCTTGAGGTTTCGAATGAAAATGCGAATGATTACAATAAACAGAAGTGGTGCAGATGTTCTTGGTGATTCAAGCAAGCTTGTGGGGGTCTCTAGATAGTGTCCAGTTTGTGTTGGCAATCTGCATTGAAGATTGAGCTTGTGATTGAAGATTTACCTTTGGGTGATGGTGTTCTTCCTAGTCTTGGCTGACCAGATGATTTGTGCATGTTGCAGATGATCTTGAAGATGTTTTACGAAGCATGGGGTGTTCCTCGAAAAAGATTGAAGTCCCAGCAATGTGTGGCTGATAGTGTAGTGATGCGCATGAAGTTTTTGTAATAAGTCAAGTTGTAATTTTGTAATTGCTCTGTAATAAAATAAGTGTATGTTGTGCTGACTTTGATGATCAGTCCAAAGTTGATGTCATGTATAAATAAGAGTTGTGAAGTCATTCAAAGGTATCCGTATGGTCATGATGAGAAGGTAGTAGTGAAGAGGAGAGAAAAGAAAAGCAAAGGTGTTGAGCTTAAATGGAACTAACTCAATCATAGTAAAGATGCTAATCTCCAGTTCGAGTATGTAATACTCATATTCTTCTGTAGACAGTGTGTCTCCTATAGGCAGTGGGCCTCTTGTGAGTAGTGTGCTCGGGCAGTGAGCCCTAACTGGCAAGTGCCATTTTATTCTTCTTATTCTTTTAATAGAGAATACAATCTTGGGTTAGTCACCCCGTGGTTTTTCCCTTAACTGGGTTTTCCATGTTAAAATCTTGGTGTTATATGTGTTGAATTTGTTTCTTCTCTTGAATTATTGCATTATGCGTTGATGATTGAATCATTGATATGCTGTTGAAATATAAGAAGGTTTTAAAGTGAATAAGGAACAGGATTTTGGTGACAACTAATTCACCCCCCCTCTCAGTTGTCTGTCCTAAATCCAACACGCACGTAGTGAGCTAGCCGTTTGTTCCTCTACAACACATTATTTGGCTCATAATACCACCTTACACAGGCCTTTAATTCAAGTCACTTCTCATGAAATCCCCTAAGAAAGACATTAAATATTGGCGGCAAATTTATCATTAAAAATCATAAATGCATGCCTCAACTTTCTGTAATTTCCCCTTCTAGCAAGTCAAAATTTTCTCAACCTTGCACACAATTTCAACTTGTAAAAGAGAACATTAGAATTCAATCCTTCTTATCTCATTATATAAATCGCAATTATATAAAATCAAACCTTATAATCATAACTTATATGCATTATTCCTTTCTCTATTTCACTTAACAATATCATAATTTCCTTCCAGAAGAGACTATACTTGGACCAATCATGTTGATCCAATCATTCACCCAACAAGAGAGGGTTCCTTGGATACAATCTTGCCATAGGTCCATTGTCCTTTGATCTAGAATGGTAATCTTCACCAACTAGAGTCAAAGGCCTATCCACTTTTCCCCTATTGGCACTCTACACCAATTGGAAACAAGGGCCATTTCCACTTGCCCATATTGGCACTCTACGCCAATTGGAACAAGGGCCTTTCTTCACTTACCTCATATTAGAACTCTTCACTAATTGAGATAAGGGCCCATCTCCACTTACCTCATATTAGCACTCTTCACTAATTGAGATAAGGGCCTATCTCGGTTGAGTACTCTTCACCCCTTTAGGACAAGCACTCTTCACTTGCCTTGGAGGGTTAGAGCCTTATCAACTCGAGCCTTAAATACCTTGGTCAATTGTCAAACCCTTGGTCTCACTTACTTGGTATGATGGATTAACAATGATGTTCATTTCTCATTCTAGTACTTCATAATTTTTTCTATTATTAGTTAGCCTTTCACATCATTTCAAGATGTTCTTTATACTAATCTTATCATTTATATTCTTACAAATAAATTAAAAAAGTAAATATAAATACTTACTTACCTGTTGTAGCTTTACCTGGGATTCCTTACCTATTGTTGTCGTCTTCTTTCTATTTTCCAATGTTTTCCTTACTCGATGGAATGACTAATATAATTTTTATTGTGTTGTTGCTGTTGTTTATATATTTTATAATATATATTTCACCTCCTTTTTCCCATCATACCCCTTATGCCCTTTTATATATTTCCAAGGGTTTTTTCCAAAGATAGTGGTTTTTAGTGATTTTGTTGCTTATTAATAAACTCATCTTATAATGGTTGTAATTATAATCGCCGCATACATATTTTATTTATATTTGATTTCTGATCACTGACTTTATCTTATGGGAACTACTTTTCTCACTTTGTATTAGTTTATATAATTATCCTATAGGATAATAATAATATTATTTATATTTATATTAAAAATATTGATATTTATATCAATATTTATGTTATTTATAATTATTCCCATATATAATATAATAATATTATATGTTATTAATATTTATATTTATTATTTATCATTGTCATTTATGACTCTTGTCAATTAAAATAGATGTATTATATTTTAATTATAGAAAGAATATTAGTATAGTAATATTATTTAATATTATTTATTAGATAATAAGTATTAATAATAATATATATTTAGGTAATTATCTCTATCATTTAAATTGACTAAATACTGTATATTTTACCAAAGAAATTTCACCGACTTTTATCATGTTGTTTAAATCTTTAATTTAAACAATGTCTTAATATCGGGACATGATAGACTTTATAATATTTATAATAATTAACTTATAATATTGTATTTATGTTTATCCTTATATAATATAATAATACATATAATAATAATATTTATTAATATATTTATAAACATGTATTGTTATATTATAATCATAATAATAATTAATATTACTATTTATATTTATTATCATTATGGGGACATGACACTTTCCCTTCGATAAATGTGCCAGTATGTCCACACATACCTCAAATTGAATGCATAATGACAAGTTTCATTCCTTCGTACAACATGCCAACGAAGCCAATACTACTTAGGAAAGTGTGTCACATGAAGTCGATGAGTCAGGCAGAATATGAGCTTTTGAACTAGGAGTCAAAGATTCAAAACTTTAAAGAATTCTTGACCTCCTGACTACAAAGGAAAGACTTCTTATGGAGACTTAACAAAGACTCGAAGTACTAGAAATTCAAGGTGAGTCGGCAGGTCGGGTGGTTCAAGAACTTGTGAACCCGCCGACTTGACTTCAAGAATACAAAGGATCACCAATAGACGAAAATGACTAAGTAAAACTGACCCGAAGGAAGAAATAGATGAATAAGGCTAATGAAAACTACAAGGGAAGAACAAAGAAAGAACTTGGGACAATAGTTGGCTCTAATTGGGGACAAGGACTCGAGAGGACATAGAGAACCCAGGCAAAACATGGCGAACAAGCCTTATTCCAAGGGCGATAGAGTCACACCAAAAATGAAACAACACACAACAAAAACAAGAAAACAAGGAAAGAAACTATGGTACAGGACTGGACTCAGAAACCCTACCAATTGCATAATTTCAAATCTTGCCCATTATAGGCAAGAGATAATGGTGTTCCATCAGGATATGCCAATAGAAAAGCATTTTCTCCCACAACTTCTCTGATTTTGAAGGGGCCTTTCCATAAAGAGTCAAATTTCTTGTGTGCACCTTTTGGTTCTCTTCTGCTATCCCATAAGAGTATAGAATCTCCCACAACAAAGGTCCTTTGCTTAGCCCTTTTGTCAAAAATCTTCTTTACAGTTTGTTGATGCCTAGCAATCCTATCCACAGTAATTTCTCTCTGCTCCTCTAGCTAGTGTAAGTACAAAATTCTCTTTTCTAGGGCTGACTGAAACTGTTCATCTTCAATTGCCTTTTGCAGATTTAATGCAGACATTTCCAAGAGAATAGGAATTGCACTGTCAATGCCATAAAGAAGCTGAAAAGGAGACATACCGATTGCTCTTTTATATGTTATCCTATCGACCCAAAGAGCATCATATAAATGTTTATGCCATCCCTTCTGATTTTCTTCAACTAGCTTTTTAACGATAGAGATGAGGTTTTTCTTTGTAGACTCTGCCTGGCCATTACCTTGTGGGTAATAATAGGATGAATGGGATAAGCTGATACCAAAGTCATAATAGAAGAGAGTAATTTCTATAGAGGACAAACTTGAAGCATTATCAATCACTAGTTTCTTAGGCACACCAAATCTAACTATAATGCTTTCCTTGAGAAAAGCACAAACCACTTCAGAGGTAGTACTCTTCACTGGTATAGCTTCTACCCATTTGGTAAAACAATCCATTGCAGTCAAGATATAAGTATGTCCAGAACTTGAGTTAGGATTGATTGGTCCAATGAAGTCTAAACCCCATTGCTGAAAAGGTTCATCTATGATTACTGGCCTCAAAGGCAATGCAACTAATTGTGGTCTGCCTATAAATCTTGAACACTTTTCACACTTTGATACCCATTCATAAGAATCTTTAAACATTCCAGGGCAATAGAAACATTGTCTCAATATCTTGAAAGCCGTTGTTGATGCATAGTAGTGTCCTCCACAAGCTTCATTATGGAAAGCTTCCAGTCACTTCCTCTATTGATCCTTGTCTACACACCTCAGGAAAGTTCCATCAACTCCTCTTTTATAAAAATTACCTTCCCAAATAACATGTTTGTGTGCTTTGAGTTTCAGATTTCTCCTCTCCTTTGCCGAAAGGTGGGATGGACAGTCACCATAGGTTAAGAAGTAAGAAACATTAGAGAACCACTCATCAGTGTTGCTAGTGAAAAGAACTAAGGGTATTTCCTCTTTACCTTCCTCCTTACTTTCAGCAATCATCTTACACAATCCTTTACCCCGAACTAGGTTAGTAGGTTTGATCTCAACATCATATTCTTGCACTTTAGCAATCCAAGCCCCCTATTGTTACACCCAATTTCTTGCTGAGTTAGTATACGTTTGACCGCAGATTCTGGAACATATACCACAATATGTGAATGTAGGATGTAAAACCTGAAGCTCTTTAGTGCCTTCACCACTGCATATGCATGTTTCTCCAGAGCAGAGTATTTAAGCTCATAGTTCTTCAATGGCACACTCATGAAAGCGATGGGAGCTTCGATTTCGTGTTCATTCTTCTATAATAAGATGGTTGATAAAGTGTGTTCAGAGGCGTAACAATAGATAATAAAATCTTTATGAAAATCAGGGTGCACAAGTGTGGGTGCATTAGCAACGGTCCTTTTTATGTCTTCGAATGCCTTCTTCCCTTCAGCATTCCAACTAAAGATAGGATTGTTCTTCATCATTTCTACAATGTGTCTAGTCAGTTCAATGAAATCAGGAACAAATCTTCTCAAAAGAATTTACTTGACCGAAAAAGGACCTCGTGTTATTCTTAGTCATAGGTAGACTAAACTGTTGAATCACCCTGACTCTCTCTGGATCAATTTTTATCCCATCCTTTGAGACAATATGACCCAATAGATTTCCTTCAGTGACTACAAAGATTGACTTCTTAGGATTCAGGGAAATACCATTCTCTTTGCATCGTTGTAGAACCACTTCTAAGTCATGCAAGTGATTAGTTCTTTTCTTGGAGAAAACTGTCAGGTCATCAAGATACACCACTATGATTTTATTTTTTAAATCGTCGAAAGTCAGGTCCATTGCTCTTTGAAATGTGGCCCCAGCATTAATGAGACCAAAAGGCATCCTGTTATATGTGAATACACCAATGGCAGTAGTGAAAGTTGTCTTATGTTGATCTTCTCAGGCCACCTCAATTTGGTTATATCCTGAAAACCCATCAAGCATGGACATCATCTTCGAGCCAGACACAATTTGTAAAATATGATCCATAACTGGCAAGGGATAATTATCCTTCAAGGAAGCTTGATTCAAATTTCTAAAGTCAACACAAATCTGAATCTCCTCATTTTTCTTCCTAACAGGCACAATATTTTCCACCCAGGTAGAGTGGTGACTAGGGTAGATAATTTTAGTCTTTAGCATTTTATCAATTTCATTGAAGACAGCTTCAACTATTTTTGGATTATAAGTCCTTTGTTTTTGCCTGAAAGGTATGGGGCTAGGTTTCAAAGGAAAATGATGCTGTATTTCTCCATTCCTGAACCTCTTAAGATCAGCATAACACTAAGCAAAGACATCTTTGTATCTTGTAAGTAGAGAAACCAAACATTCTTTTTCTTCTTTAGAACAACATCTACCAATACACACAATCTTTGGATCAGCCTTGGTACCAATATTACCCTATCATAATCAGTTGAAGTCGTTATTGAAACTTTATTCTTCTTTTTAAGGTATTGATCATGTCGATTAAAAAGATCTTCAAGAGAGACCAGCCCTTTAGGGATCTTATTTCCTTTCAATTGAATGACTTCTAAGCTTGAACTACTAGGGGACTTCATTTCTTCCTCTAGGACATCATTACTATCATCATTATTGCCTTCGAAAAATATACTAGCAAAAGATTCAGCCTTTTCAAGAAATGAAATAATTTGTTGATCAGAATTGAATACTTGCCAGTGATTAACATTGTCAGGGACATTGGGTCTATACACCACTTCAATCCTATATGGTTTGTCTTTAAAATCTGGATGTGGCAGGAGAAGGGATGCTGAAACAGCTAAAGAGTCAGCCCTGGAATTTTGTTCTCTAGGTACTGCCTCTATGGAAAAAGCATCAAATTCTTCAATATAATCCCATACCCTATTACGATAATGTCTCAATCTACCATTTTTTACTGTGTACAATTTTCTCACCTGCTTAACAATTAGTTCGGCATGTCCTTTAACTTTCAATTGTTTTATACCTCTTTCTTTGGCCAATTTGAGGCCTAATAACAAGGCTTCGTATTCGGCAGTGTTATTTGTGTTCTTAAACTCCAGTTTGAAAGCAAAAGGGAAAGAGTAACCATCAGGTGAAATCAAGACAACCCCTGCCCCAGACCCTGCGGTAGAATAACTCCCATCAAACTCCAAAGTGCATAACTCATCAACTAGATTGGGATTAATTAAATTCATATTCTCATCTTTAGAAGATGTACACAAGTAAGTGCCTGGTCCAGTTTCCACAAACAGAATGTTCACTCTAGGATCTCCATATTTAAGCATAGTAAACTTAGCTTTAGGTTTGGGGTTAAGGTGAACTTTCTTCCCATCAATAGGTATTAGGGCATGTGACCAATCCATTTGAATTTCTCCTCCCAGGTCTTTACAGAAACTACGACTTAAGGTCTTTACAGAAACTACGACTTAAGAGCATCCCATAATTGGTAGGTATGTCTGCCACAAGAATAGTCAACTTCAATCTTTTCTTTGGGAAAGCAGCTAAGGCAGTTTGGACATCTTTAATCTAACCCAAGACAGGTATTAGGGAGCTATCCATTGAAAAACATTTGTCATGTGAGGGCGTATAAGACAAACCTAAATCTTTAGCAACTTGCGCAAGCATAACATTCTCTGAGGCCCCAGAATCAATAACACAATTACTGAGTTTAAAACCAGCAATATAAAGAGAGATATAAAAGGGCTCTGGCCTGTTAAGAGGATCTTGGGGACTAATGTCTCAAGAACTAGAGTTTGAACAGTTTTGGCTTTTCACATGTATTTCAACATCACTGGATATTTGGGCATTGCAATGGGAAGGGGAAGGTTTCTATCTAACGTACTTAACCAGTCTATCAAGTTCAGATGGGTTAAGCCTCAAATACTCAGCCTGGGAAATCTCAATCTTAGTATTCTTACATGATTTTACAATATCAAATGAACTTGAGACATGAGTTTTAGAATATGAAGTAAATGGTACCTCAGCGGCTACATGTTTGGTTGGCACCTCCTCGGCTTTCTTGTCATTGTTTTGTCTTGTCAAGATATAGTTAGGGGCAGGATTTAAATTGTTGGATTGGCCTTGAATATTCTGACTTCTTTGTGCTCGTTGGCCTTGAGTAAACACCGCACAGTTGGAATTGTCCACTTCAATATATACATCTTCTCCATTCTCTTCATTTGATTCATATTCAAAGAAATTTACACCAGCATCACCAGGTGTGGGAGGTTCTTCTACTAATGGTTCTTTGGCATGTTCATTCATGGATAGAATTTGCATAAATCATATCATCTCAGGATAGGAGGCTCCATCATGGTCAGATGTGAGATGAAAATTGCAAACCATATGATTACTCTTACTAGGTGAAAGTCCTTCAATAGCTAACCTCTAATTAGGGTCAGGCAATTGCAATGTCCTATTATAACCTTCTTGAGGATTTTGCATAGGACCTTTAGGCATCTGGTATTTCAGAGTGATAATGTCATTGGCCTTTCTTTGAATGACAGGATCAGTAGAACTGGTTACTGCAGATTTATCAGTTTGTAACTCTCTTTTCCATTTTCCTATAGTAATCAAATCATCTTCCACAGTTATAGCCAGTGATTATACGGCCTCCAAGTTAGGGACTCCTTACCTTTTAATGGCATAAGTGACATCTGGTGGCAATGAATTGATAAAGAAACACATCATTAACCCATCTTCGGGTCTAACATTTGTAGGAATTCTATTGGCTAGTCTGTTGAACTTAGCTACGTGCTCCCTCATTTGCTCCTGAATCTCCTTCTTCATAGAGGACAATTGGGCTACTAGTGTATGTTCATTTTCGATAGTTTTAAACCTCTCTTCAAACTTTTGCCTCATTGTAGCCCAATCATTAATAGAAGCATTAGGAAGGTGGTAAAACCACTCAGCAGCTAAGTCAGCCAGTGACTCGACAAATAGCCTAATGGACACATCTTCATGTTGAACCCCCAAGATAGAACATGCAACAAAGAAGGCATTGATGTGCTCTTCAGGAGTAACTTTGCCATCACCTCTAAACTCAGGTAAAATTTTACCTAACCCTCTTGGAAGATCATGCAGGTTAGCACCAAGGTTGAGCGGTCCAATGGCTGCACCCAATGGAACAGGTGGAGGCTATGGATGGGCCATATTTAGAGGAAGGAAATTTACTTGTAAAGGTAAGACAGTACCGTGTAAGGTCAAGCTTTGGCAAGATGAACCAGTGGCACTTCTTGTGGGTGGAGGAGAGGATGGTTTGCTCAAGGACTTGACTTTTCTTGTGGAAGGATAAGGAGCGAAGTTCAAAGATTGGAGTAAATCAAAACTAATATCGGCTATACCCTTTTTTCTATCCCCTCATGTATATCTTTTCATATCCCATGTCTACAGATATGTAATAAAACAATTAAGTAGATTCACCAAACCACTTACTGGTTATTGTGGGGAAGAACTGGCCTGGCAGGATTTTGATTCCCTAGTCTAGCAGCAGGATTTCTCAGTCTATTTTCAGGGACCACTCCAATTTGTAGAGGTTCTGCTCTTCTTGGTGTAGGAACAACCGCTCTGATGAAAATTAACTCCTGAGCATCAGCAAAATGACGTGTGTTTTCTTCTATAATTTCACCAAGTTCTTCTTCCTCTTCTAGCACTTCATTAACTTGGTGATACTGTCGATTAGTTCTTCTAGTTTGCCAGGCAACAAGCCTAAGGCCAGCAATAATATCTTCTTGGTCTCCTACTAGCCAATTAATGTTAGGCTACAAAATTGGTGCATGTCTCCCATGAAGAACCATAAAATCCAATTAAGTAACTCACAAAGATGATATAACAAACTCTAATTTCCCCAGTAGAGTCACCAAAAATATGTTGGTTAACAGATTTGTCACCTAAATCTATATACTCATGCCCAGACAAGTGACAAATGTAATCAACAGTTGAGCTTGTTGTATTGGTATTTTACACCGACTCTCTACTTATTTAACAAGGCGCAGCTACCTTCTATAGATATTCTGAGGAATATAAACTTGAGGTTTCTTTTAACCAAAAAGCAAGATAAAGGTGGAGCTTTTAACCAGAAATCTATAAAGGTGAATCTACAATTCTAACACCAACACAAGAAGTTCACAAACTCCCAGTCACAAAAGAATATTGAAACTACTATACATACGCAGGAATTGACCACCTTGAGATACAATACCAACAGATAGAATATTCAAAGCAGTGAGCGAAATTCAATAACATCCAACCACCAGAATATACAAATACCATTAACATCAGCAGAACAACATTCAACTTAGGAAGAACATAAATTCAAATAATCATAGCACAAAGTCCATGATCATCCAAATCTCCACTATATTAACTGTATTTCATATATCATAGAAGCTAGAAAACAAAATTTAACTATCACCCTTCCCAGAAAACAAAAATTTTACCAAAAGAAGAGTCCTTAACTTCGACCACCAATTTAGAGTATATAGCTGAGCCAAACCATAATTGTCTAGAAAAACCATAACGGCTTCTTGAAACAACCAATTAAAAGATTGTTTAAATGGTCATAATAATAAGGGGCCCTCCAGAGCCAATAGTTTTAGAGCAAACAAAAGATAACTTTGCAAATATGAAATTTTAAATCAATTCAAAATCTACAAGTTTGCATCGCCATCGTCCACCTCATCCATTTCTTCATCTTCCCCTGACTGCTCGCCTTCTTTAGTGACACTTTGCACCGCTTAAGGTACCTATGTTCGCGGTCTGGCTTTATATGCTCTGTATTTGTTGATAACAGGTGTTAATACCATGCCAGGTGGAGATCCCGTCATGTTGATTCGATGCTTCCTTTTCATGATAGCCCTGTAAGAGTCAGTCACCTTTCGATGTATCTCCTCGATGCCATTTTTGCAAGTGCTAATGTAAGCTACCATTTTAGAAAGTCTGCCCAACGACTACCCTGTAATCGTACTGTAGTTTACTATATCCTCTATCACCACCTTCTTGAAATTATGTTTGATTATTTTGACGTCCAACAGCTTTTCATCATCAGACCTGTTGGTTTCTACATCTAAAGCAGCAAAATCTCTTTTAATTCTCATCATTTATTTGTAATAAATTTCCACTGCCTTTCCTATTTCTTCTTCAGTTGCTGCAACTATGCAAATCTCCCATTCCAATGCATCAGTCCATACAGCAATATCTAATTCTTTAGGGTCAGCTATGACTTCTTTAGCCATTAGGATAACAGGGTCCATGTTGGCGATTTCCCGCACTTCCTTAGAGATTAAGTTCAAACTGTGGTGATCACTTTGGACCTTCTCAAATTCTACTATTAAAACTTCTCTTTTAGCATGAATAGAATCAAACAATTTCACTACTTCCTCAATAAATATAAGACCATCAAATATGATTTTCTCAGTCCATTTCTCCATAGCTTGCCTCAGAGACAAAGAAGTTCTAATTTGTTGAAGTAGATTTGGGTCAAGAGTGGAAATATTGGCATTGGAGGAAGTTCCAACAAAGGGAGCAATTATCTCATTAATTGAATTAGCGAAGGAGGATAGAGAACTTACATGCGCTAGCAACTTCAAATTTTCATCCTGCAAGTCTTTCACTCTTTTTGAAATATTGCCCACTAACTAGTGCATGTGGTACAAATCACCCTCAGTGGTTGATGGTCCTAGATCCACTTGGCTTACTCTGAAATTAGCTTCAGTTATTTCATCTTCATTCTTTTCGACTAGTGGGTCTGCAATCTCCAAAAATTAATTTCCCAAGACGGTGTCAGTTACCATCATGGACATCCTTTTTGCACATTTTGGTTTCGGTACCATCTGCAACAAATTGGCAACAGTATTGATGCCATCATCAGATGGAATAGTGTATCTCTTCTTCTTTTGAACTACCTTCTTTAATCAGTTTGGAGATGAGACTGGTGCATTGGCAGTATTGGTAGTCACCACTATTGGTGCAGGATGAGGATTCTACTCGGGCATCTCTTTTTGTTGTGGGGAATTAGGTGGACTGAGCAATGAATGCAATAAATTATCTCCCATTTGTGAGAAGATAAAATAATCAGAATCACTTGCTTGATTGTTTGATGAGGGCACATGGTTAGCCTTAGATGATAAGGCTATCAACCTGGTATTCCTTTTTGTGACTTGAACATCCTGTTCATAGGCAGTCTTCAACTTGCCAAGTTCCTCAGGTGGACCTTCACATCGTCATTTGGTTGCGAACCAATTCTTTGCAGAGCTGGAACTAAACTAGATGCTCTTCTATGTGAGGTGGCAGTTTGGGACCTGGCTTGATTTTGAGAGGCTGAGTCCTTAGGTGTCGATGAGCCAGTGCATTCCCTAGCCTTTGCTTGCAACCACCTTTTAGTTCTCCTTAAAACATGAAATGACAGTAACATAATATTTGCAACTTCTTTTGCCAACCATTCTATTGGGGGCAGGGGTTCCCTAGACACTATACTATATTCTTCACTTAGAAGATCTAAAAAATCATCAATTATATCTGGGACCTGAATATTCAGCTTGAAAGCATGGACCTGATCAATAGTCAACCTCATCCACTTCCTTTTCTGAACTTCTCTTTCATCAATGCAGTCCTCCCAAAAATCTTCAAGCTGAGGGATGTGTAAGTAGGAACCCCCTTCGTGCATATGTTCCTTTATAAAAAATTTACTATCAAATGATACACGAGGAGATAAACTATGAAGACTAAACTCAAACAACAATTTGTCTACATTCCGAGCACCTTCATTAATTTTGCAAGAAAAGAAAGACAAAGACACAGGAAAAGAATACCCTTTCTTTTTCATTGCCTAATATTTGACATTAACCACAACCATTTGGCGGCAAACTTCTAGTAATACCAGATAGTCAGGGGGATACTGAGGCAATTTTAATGGGGCATTTTCATAACCTCCAATCCTTAAATATGAGAAGCGGTCAAACTGAACATAAACACTCCCAAATCTTGTGACCAATGAAAATGCTTCTACAAAAAATCTCTTTTCTATTGAGCCATCAATTCTTTTAGCTAGCAACATAGAAAATGCATCATTCACAAGATGGAAATCCTTCATACCTTCATTTCTTTGCAATTGAGGGAAAATTTGATACACAGGCGTGCTCGCTGAAGAACTCCTCTGGGTCCTCAAACCAGGCCAAGCACCTTCTTTCCGCGCTAAGATGTAGACCAGCTAAGAACACATGTGGAAGCTTGCACTTTGTGTAAAATTCATTAGCTGCTCATGTAGACAATCGTTGATGATTCTTGGCCAGTCAATTTAGTGATCTCCACAAATTAAGAGGATAAACCTGCACATCCAGAATTTGAAAACATCTGACTCAGGATTGCCAATCATTTTGTTCAGCAAGGTTATCATATCTGAGATTTCCTCCTTGAAATGGCTTCTTTTCAAATTAGCGGGCAGCCGAGACCTCCCGGTCTTTTCTTCTTCTAGCCAATTTTTGGTGACACATGTACAACACCAGTCTTTCTTCTCATTGTAGTAATTCCAGGATGAAGACACAGAAATAGCAACGTTATCTTTGTATTCTTCCAAGTCTAGAGCCAGAGCAATAGATTCAGAATCAATTTTGGCCACCACAGTACCATTGGGAGTTTTTATCTCATGAGAGTCTAGAAAATAACCATTGGCACATGCAACCATTAACTCGGGACAATGCATGGCAAGCAGAAAACCACCAGCTTTATGTAGACCGCTGCTAACAATTTTCTCTACTAAAGGAGTTCTTTTCTCAGATTGTATTCTTCCCCAAAAATCATCTGAACCAACATGGCCCAAATTCGTATCCTTTACCCTAGACAGACCATTCTCTATAATAGAGGCTACAGGAGCTCCTTGGAATTTAAATTTCATTCTTGTATGCTCCAAAAACCAGGAAACGAGAGACTCGGAGATATGTACGATAGCAAAGAATGAGGCAACACACTCACAGAGAATTCCTTATGTAGATACATGGGAAATAGAAATATCTAATACCTCCCAGAAGATATGAAGCCTTTATAGAGAGGGAAAAGTTACCAGCTTTGCTAACCTGCAAGAATAAAATTGAGCTGAAATTCCGCACGTAGCGAGCTAGCCGTTTGTTCCTCTGCAACACATTCTTTGGCTCATAATACTACCTTATACGGACCTTTAATTCAAGTCACTTCTCATGAACTCCCCCGAGAAAGGCATTAAATATTGGCGGCAAATTTATCATTAAAAAACATAAATGCATGCCTCAACTTTCCCTCTGATAAATGTGCTAGTATGTCCACACGTACCTCAAATTGAATGCATAATGACAAGTGTCATTCCTTCATACAACATGCCAGCGAAGACAATACTACTTAGGAAAGTGTGCCACGTGAAGTCGGCGAGTCGGGCAAAATATGAGCTTTTGAACTAGGAGTCAAAGATTCAAAACTTCAAAGAATTCTTGACCTCCCAACTACAAAGGAAAGACTTCTTATGGAGACTTAACAAAGACTCAGAGTACTAGAAATTTAAGGTGACTCAGCAGGTCGGGTGGTTCAAGAACTTGTGAACCCGCCGACTTGACTTCAAGAATACAAAGGATCGCTGACAGACAAAAATGACTAAGTAAAACTGACCCAAAGGAAGAAATAGATGAATAAGGCCGATGAAAACTATAAGGGAAGAACAAAGAAAGAACTTGGGACAACAAGTTGTAGCCCTAAAACAAAGTTATAATTTTTATAGTAATGAACTTCATATATTGTGAGTTAATCCTCACCATGGTTTTTCCTCTTTTGGGGTTTTCCACGTACATCTGGTGTTATGTGGTGTTGTGCATTGTGTTGATATTTTGTGTTTCTGTTAATACTATAAAGATTAATTTTTAATTTTCTATAGAGGATTTGAAGTTTGTTTGCATACTGATTCAAACCCCCCTCTTAGTATCTGGGTGCATTCAACAAATTTTTCTTGCTTTACACTGGCATTTCCTTCATAGAGATTTTTAAGTTTATCCATATCTCCTTGGTTGTCTTACACTGCACTACCTTGACAAGCTCTGAACTGGTAAGACCACTTAAGATAGCATTCTTGGCTTTAGCATTGTTTTCATGGGCCTTTTTCATCCATATTTGTAATAGGATGAGCAGATTCAGTATAAGCTTCCATTGCATCTCTCCAAACATCATACCCTAGCGAAGTAAGATAAGCTTTTATCCTTGCACTCCAAAAGTTATAGTTGGATCCATCAAATATCAATGCTTTAGAAGAAGAGGACTCTCTCTGATCCATGTGTTCTAATCCAAGATCTATCTTCAACTGTTAGGCTACACCAAGGAACTTAGCTCTGATACCAATTGTTAGAACACTCTAATATACTAAGAGTGGGAGTGAATCAGTATATTCCACAATTTAATCCAATTCAACTTCATCAACAAAAACTTTCTACTGCATTAAACAGATAAACAAATAATGAAGCAATTCAAAACCCAATACATAACCACACAATCATAACACCAAATTTACATGGAAAACCCTAGAAGGGAAAAACCACAGTGAGAAAGATGCTTGGATCTACTGTCCAAATCTAGCCTCACAAATAAAAATAGATTTACAATAGGTTTTATGGGCTACAACTCCCTAATACATTGTTTTATGGGCTCCAACCCAGAGGAAGCTACAACTCCTTAAAGTGATACAACACTTACAAAAAGAGGCTACAACCTCTATACAAAATAGTTGACAAAATTATGTTGGTTCAATCACCTCCGCAGTAACACCTCTACTCAAACAACTTTTCTACATTCAACACACTTCCGCAACACACCACAACACAACTTTTGTTATAAATCATGCAATATAGTCATGAGATTTTCTTCTCAGCTTCCGAATCACTTATCTCCTTCACACACACATACTCACTCTTCACACTTACACATACATCCTCACTCACTCTCATACCCACTTTCATACACACATCCTTTTGCAACAAACTTGATCATTCATTTATATCCTCCGCAAGTCATCAAAACATCACCTTTGTCGGCCAAGATGAAACGTGTAACATGAAACGTGCAACAGCCAAAACATGTCATCCTCAAAGTCATCAGCAGTAATGTAGGAATTAGATCCCATTAATTTGTTCATGCCAAGTGATAACCAAGACCTATTTTACCTTAACACACATCCCAAAGCTGGCGTACACTTCCAAGCACACAGCACAATCACTTACACTCACCAAGTCGACATCACAAACACTTATCCTTCCATGCATTAGCTCTAGACCTAAAGCGGTACCAAAGACATAAAAATAACATCATGTGGTTCATACACTAAGCATTATATGACTTGAAAAACACTCCCATACATTCCTTTTACCCACTCATGCTACTTCTTGTTGGCGCAAACAATCAAAGTCTGAAGCTAGTATCTCTTGCATACTCTGACTACACTGTTTGGATATATAACATTGAAAATCATACTTGCGGTACTCCTCAACACCTAAAACTTGAATTGCACACACATACAATCAATCTAAACTTATCCTTCAAACAACAAAGCCAAATATCATAATGCAGTGAAATGCGGTGGCTTTCACTTTCTCCCTCTAACAACCCTAATCAGCAACAAGACTTGTCTCAACCTAATAGACTCCGGAGAACCTATGCGGTACATCTTATCATTTAAAACTTGAATGTAACATACCTCTTATCTATATCCATCTATCCTTCAAGCCACAAGATCACATCTTCTAGTGCGGAGGAATGCGGACTATTATACTGTCTCTTTGAAACTGCAACTTCACTGTATCATTGTCTTCACTCTGCTAGCTCTAGAAAGTTTTGCGGTAACTTTTATGCTCTAAAATTAGGGTCATGCATACTTCACATCTATCTATGTCTAACCTCCAAACCGCAAGGCCATATCTTCAAATGTAGAGAAATATAGAGCATTCTCCTGAGCTCCTTCAATACAACTTCCTATCAATTGAAACCTTGTACACTTCCCTTCATATCTTATGCAATGCTTTTCATCAAGAAACAATGAATGCAGCATTCACAACACCATAGACAACACTCATTCATTAAAAATAAGAAACCACATCTTCATGTTAGCATAACCTTCAACATGACAACTTTCACCTATCCATGAATATAAGAAGATAAGTTACAACTGTGTACAGATGATACAGATCCATCAGCCTGCTCATGACTTCCATCACCATATCCTTCACCTCACAGCTTCTCTGATCACCACTCCTTTGTTAGCTTCTCTGAACATCACTTACTTTGACAACATCTACACATCACTATGCTTTCTATCTCATAACACCACTTTTAATCACTTACTCTTCTGACATTATTGATCACCATTTTGTTGACATCATACACACCAGCATTCCTTCTCCATCACAACTTTATTAACATCAATAACAACATATGCAACAAACTCTTCTTCCTTATGCCTTCCACCTTCTCTCTTTTCTTTTCTTTCATGACGTCCTTTTTCTTTTGTTCCATTCTATCAGAGTTTCAACAACCTGAGGGGACCATGGAGATGTTTTGGAGGTTTCAATGGTTCTGGGAACCTCTAGAACCACCGACAACTCACTTCATCTTCCTTTCCTTCATATCTCGCCTTTATCCTCTCCTCTTTCACTTCCTTCATCTCCTCCTTGTTGGAGCCTAGGAAACACATAAGAACCAAGTTGGGGGTTCCATCTATTCCATGAACTAATGGAATGGAACCACTAACACCATTTGAACCCTGGGCCAACACTTGTCAAGCTTTTGGGGCCCGATAGGAACCTAGGAACTTGCCAGAGGTTCCAGTGGTTTTGGGAACCACTAGAACCACTAACAAGTTCCTGGCAAGCCCAAAAGGGCTGACAAAGGCCAAGACTTAAGCATTTTTTAAGTTTTTTAATATTTTGAAGGGTCTGAACCAAGTGGAACATAAGAGGAAACAAGGCAGAACACAAGAATATAATTTTAGCACAAGGGAGGCTCGAACTTAGGATTTTTATTTAAATTTAGGGTTGAAAATATGAGCACTAACACTAGCTCTGGTTGGGGATGTGTGCTTCTTGTAGGTACAACAAGGATCCAATTATCTCTGGGAGCAAACCAAAAAGCCAAAAAGAGGATGGGAGGGTGGGGAAAACACACAAGGAAAGTATATATAGGGAAAAACAACAATGAGAAGATCTATATAAGATAAGACTTATAGCCAATGGCACGGAGACACAAAGACACAATGAAAGGATGGTTTTAAACAAAGTTTTAACACACTTGCAAGTCAGGCCTTGCAAAAGATATCCATGGCACAAGGCCATGGACAAGCTACTATAAATCACTTACCTCTATCAAAGACAAGCTTGAAGAAGGAATTCAGCATCCTCGAGTTGAAATTGCATCCATCACTTAGCTACAAAAAATGAGCTTTCTTCCAAGCATACACATGTAGACTGTCAACATCAAGATCATCATGCTGTAAAAGAGGTGACTTCCATCAGGATAGGGAAGCCACAAATAATAGGAACTTCCATCATGTTGACGCATATGGCAATATTCACCTTCAAGCTCCATGGTATCATGATGGATATTCAGACCCACACACAAATTGGCATGGACAAAAACATCCTCTTGAACACCAAGCTAAAGTGGATCCAAATCAAGTGCAACCTCAAGCTAGGCTATGTCATGTGCTGGTTTAAGCTCTTGCAACCCAGTTGCACCATAAATGCTAATGTATTCTTTTATGATTGAATCAAATACTTGATTCAAATCCAATTCAACACCCATGGCATATAACTCAAAAATTTGAGACACTTTAGGTGAAAACTCACAATCTTCAAGTTGCCTCTCTATATTGGATTCTTTAATACAATCTGCTATAAAAATATTGCTGCCCAAAAACTAACCAATGATTTATTCCTCTTCACCTTCCAGTAAGCAAGCGATCTAATCCTCATGAGCACACACGACACTATTATCAACACGTTCAACCAATGAGCCCAGAAAGGTGTCCTCAATGTAATCTACATCAACATAAGACAATCTCTCCAAACCAAATTCTAAAACTTCACCAAGGTTTAACACCCCTTGACCTAGAATAATAGTATGATTATGCATACCCTCACACTCATCATTCTCATTTGCAACATGGAAGGTGTGGGCATCATCCTCAAATTCAACAAAGAAAGGAAGCACACCTAATGAATAACACAGATCTCACACTTCAACTTCCTTACTTACCTTAGCAACATCAAGATCACTTTCAGGAGAGACAAAACATATGAATTCATCAAACAAATAGTTATCATCATTCTCAAAACCATGAACCAACCCATCTAAGTACAAATCAATGCAAACATTATCTTCATTATCTGCATTGCTATCACATGGTGTTGCACTATTGATACCAATTTCTATTCTCCTAACCAATGTATCAAACTGATCCCATATTGCATATACCATTATCCATATGATTTGACCCATTATTCTGAACAATAGGAGCTACAAGAATATCTCCTTCAACATTGGGAGGTGGAACAACAATGTGAAGTGTTGATTGGGTAGCACTGGCCCACTCAAAAGCCACCTTTATACTTCTTGGTTTATATTCTAGGGGAAGTTGGCTTGCACCAGGATAGAAGGTCTCACAATATAAGTATATGCATATACTTTCATCAAGTATACATTGATTGCAGCAGCAAACTTACTATGAAAGTGTGAAACTGATTCACCATTCTACCTCCTAAGGCTTTCCAAATGTTGGGCAAGGGAGGTAGGGTCATAGACATGTGCATCTGACTCACTTAAATAAGCAATAAAATCATCGTGTTCATCATCAAACACTATTGTTGTAACCTCTTGTGCACTTGTAGATGTAAAGTGACTATGGGATTGCTTGGTGCCTATGTCAAGCATGTTTATGTGGATCACCATGTCAATAAGCTCTTGTTTAAAGATGGGTAAGAGGAATGCACAATTGATGCATCATTTTGGACTTCAAATATATGATTATATGTGCATTCAAATGAGGTACCACTATAATAATCAAGATCATATTCATGAGCATAGCTTACTGCTCCATTGATCCAATACGAGTCAAGTGAATGCTTATATTTTGACTCCTCTTTAAACCAATGATCCATGATTATAAAACAAACATCATGCTAAATAGGATTACATCTTCATTCTGAAGATATATCTTTGCACAACAAATCTTGCTTGAAGAATGGAAAGAAGAAACAATTATGTACCTTTAACTTGCTATTGCGCTTGGAATGGAGAAAAAATTTAAGGCACTGCAAATAGGCATCAAGTAGCAACATGAACTTTGAAGTTAGCTGTAGAGTCGCTATTGATATGCACCGAACAACTGAGAGGGGGGGTGAATCAGTTGTCACAAAAACTTAAACACTTTCTCCAATTTAAATATTCATCACTTATCCACAATTATTATGATTTAACAATGAGTGCATGAAATCAGAAACTTAGATACAACATCAAACACAAGAGACACTAGATTTATGTGGAAACACCCAAGGTGGGGAAAACCATGGAGAGGATTAACTCTCAATATATATTGCAATCTTGAAATAATGATGTTCAGGCTTGGTCACTCCACAGGCCTAAACATACTAGCTTACTGCCATGAAAAACAACTAGGTCTAGCAGACTCGTTGCCTCAACCCTAAACCTAGCAAGATTATAATAAGGGTTGTTAAACCCTGAGGGCTGTTAAACCCTACTGGTGGATTACTTCTAGACTCACTACCATGAACAACACCTTTCTATATTTACAACTAAAGTATAATAATTCCCCTGCTTTGCTCTTCCTTTGCTTTGCTCTTCCTCTGTTCTGCTCTTCCTCTTCTTTCCTCTGCCTCTTCTCTGCTCTGCCTTTTGGACCTTTCTTAATATATTTTCATTTTTTGCTCAAGGACACCTTTTTCATAACTCAACTACAAGTATTTATACACTACATCAACCTTAGAATGATCATCAAGGTTGGCATCACAATCATCAACCATTGGAACAATCTCCAAGGTCTGTATTACAAACATTGACAAAATAGGTCTTGACCTATTGCAACATTATGTAAAGGGAATGAAATGTGGATCATGCCATGCCTTAGCTAGGACTCAAACATGATCTTCCATGCCACAACATGCTTCCACGGTCTTCCAGAGATCTCCGCAATCACTAGGATCAACCAGGTTGGCCAAGACTGGTTACATGCTACATTATCTAGGAACAATCTTCACACACCATCTCAATTTCTTAACACGGACCAAAGTATAAATAGGAACATGATTAGGAGACATCCACAAGCATGCTATAATCATCAGGAGCAACCACACGAACCTTAACCACTTTATCCATAAGAATCTTCTCACCGAAACACATAAACTTCACTATCTTCAACTGTCATAAAAGAAAGATAGCTTGTGGACCACCAAACCATGAACCATTGCAACTGTAGGCACTTATCATCATCCCAAACTTCCCTCTAGAATTGTAGAGCCAAATACTTTATTGCAGAGGAATGCAGAGTAGAATACTTTCTTCCTATCCCAACTGAACTTACAGAAAAAATAGGTTTCACTCTGGTGAACACAACTCACTCAGATCTTCATGCGGAGGCTTCAAACTTGGAATGTAGCATCCTTAGTCATACCTCTAACTTACTTCCAATCCACAGACCATGATCTTCAAGCAGAAGTAAATGCGGAGCAGTTTATCAGATTGTTCTTCAGCATACAACTTACTGTCTATACTGCACTTCTCTGTAGCCACTAGTTTCTTCCGGAGAGGCTAATTTTCTCAATATCCTCAACATACAAGTCTTCTAAATAAGTAATAGGATAAGATAAAGTTGACACCAATGACAACAAGGATATGTTGACATCAATGACAACACTGATTAGGCACATACTTGCAACAATCTCCCCTTTGTCATTGATGGCAACATATGATGTGAAAAACTATAACAACTATCAAGACAAGATTCTCCCCCTTTCTCTTTACACACATGCACTCTTTCTTTCTCCAAAATTCTCCCCCTTTCTCTTACACATCTGCACTCTAAGTTTTTGACATGACTTCTCTCCCCCTTTGACATTAATGGCAAAGGGCATATACTTGCACTCATCTACTCTGATCTAATCTCTCTTCTGAACTCTCTGACTACTCCCCCTAAGAAGTAGCCCTAAAAAGAATCAATACAGACCTCTGAGGATCTCTAGACTGATGCACTACTGTGCATCTTAGTTTAGAGGAGGGGTGATAACCCTTAACTTTTCTCTGAGATACTCAAAAGTGTCCTTAGGCAGAGGCTTGGTAAAAATGTCTGCAATCTAATCCTTGGTAGAAACATACTCGAGCTTGACTTCATTCTCTATCACCTTTTCTCTCAGAAAATGATACCTGATGGATATGTGCTTTGTCCTTGAATGCATCACTAGATTCTTTGATATGTTAATAGCACTTGTGTTATCACAAAAGATTGCAATGGGATCTTCATACATAACTTTGATGTCCTTCAAAGTCTTCTTCATCCATAACACTTGAGTGCAATTGCATGCTGCTATAATGTATTCTACCTCTGCAGTAGATAGGGATATTGAATCTTGTTTCTTGCTCAACCAAGATATTGATCTTTTTCCCAAGAAGAATGCACCTCTACTTGTACTTTTTCTGTCATCCACATCTCCGGCCCAATCTGCATTAGTAGATGCACTGAGAGTAAAGTCACAGTCCTTAGGGTACCACAAACCATAATCTATTGTGCCTTTTAAATATCTCAGAATTCTTGACTTCCATCATATGTGATTCCTTGGGTTCTGCCTGAAATCTTGCCACAAGACACACTGCATGCATTATGTCAGGTCTGATTTGAGTCAGATAAAGTAATCCTCCAATCATAGATCTATACTTTTTCTAGTCTGCCATGGGTGAGTTATCATCTTTGCTCAACTTATAACCAGTTATCATAGGTGTGCATACTGGTTTAGAGTCTTCCATCCCAAATTTCTTTAACAACTCTTTCACATACTTAGACTGGGAAATGAAGATACCCTTATCAAATTGACTTATTTGCAGACCTAAAAAGAAGTTCATCTCTCCAAACATAGACATTTCAAATTCACTTTGCATTTTTCCAACAAAAACTGAGCACATACCTTCATTGCCTCCAAAAATAATATCATCAACAAAAACTACAACAATCAGGGTTTGTTCATCATTGATCTTGAAGTAGAGATTACTATTTGTAGTACCTTTACTAAACCCTATATGTATCAGGTACCTATCTAACCATGCATACCATGCCTTGGGAGCTTGTTTTAATCCATACAATGCTTTCTTCAATCTGCATACCATGTCCCCTTGTTTTGATGACTAAAATCCTTTTGGTTCTTCAATATAGACTTCCTCTTCCAATTCTCCATCTAAAAAGGTAGACTTCACATCCATTTGATAAACCTTGAAATCTTTGTATGCTGCAAAAGCCAGAAACATCCTTATTGCTTCAATCCTTGCTACTGGAGCAAAAGTTTCTTCAAAGTCTATTCCTTCAAATTGAGTGTATCCTTTGCATACCAACCTTGCTTTATTTCTTACCACTTCACCATTCTCATTCATTTTGTTTCTGAAGACCCACTTTGTACAAATTACATTCTTGTCTGCTAGTCTGGGAATAAGATCCCAAGTCCGATTCTTCTCTATCTACATCAATTCCTCTTCCATAGCCTTTATCCAATTCTCATCTTTGCAAGCCTCATCCATAGTTTTAGGTTCAATCTTAGAAATCAGACAGAAATTTACTTGTTCCTCTACAACTTTTCTTCTGGTTAAGATCCCTTTGCTCTTATCTCCTATGATTTGATTTTTAGAGTGACTGATTCTTACATATCTTGGAGTTTTGGTAGCACTTACCGGAGCTTGTTCTTCTTCATCTATTTTGTCTTCATGCTACACCACTTCTAAAACATCTGGATCATCTGACTCATATCCACTTGATTCTGAAGACCTTTCCTTACATTCATCAACTTTAACATTTGCATTTTTATTTGATCGTATTCAGCCTCTTATTATAGCACCGGTAGGCCTTACTCTTGGTGGAGTAACCAAGGAAGATTCCTTCATCACATCTAGCATCAAACTTGCCTAAATCTTCTTCTCTTTTGATGTAACATCTGCTACCAAAAACTTTAAAATATTTCATAGTAGGAACTCTACCATGCCACAATTCATAGGGAGTTTTTGAACTGTTACCTTTTACTTGAACTCTGTTTAGGATATATACTACGGTATGAATTGCCTCTCTCCAATATGCTTCTGGAAGATGAGCTTCCTTCATCATGGTTCTAGTAGCTTCTTGAACTGTTATGTTTTTCCTTTCAACAACTCCATTTTGTTGTGGAGTTCTAGGTGCAGATAACTGTCTCTTTATTCCATGTTCTTCACAAAAGAAATTAAATTCATTTGATGTGAACTCTCCTCCTCTATCAGACCTCAAGCATTTGATTTTCAAATCCATCTCATTTTCAACCATTGCCTTAAATGCCTTGAATTTATCTAGAGGTTCAACTTTCTCTTTCAAAAAGGTGACCCAAGTCATTCTAGAATAATCATCAATGAGCAACATGAAATACCTGTCTCCTTGCAAACTTCTTACTCTGGTAGGTCCACACAAATCTGTATGCACTAGCTCAAGTAGTCCTCCAACGATCGGTCCTTGTTTTTAAAACTTATTCTTGTATGTTTCCCAAATTGACACTCCTTGCAAACTGGATTAGCAGGCTTCACAAGCTTAAGCAAATCTCTAACAATCTATGTAGTACTTATCTTCGTAATATTATCAAAATTTATGTTACACAACCTTCTATGGCATAACCAACTCTCATTAGTCTGAGTCAACAAGCAATAGTTCTTGGTTCCTTTTAAGTGATAGATATTACTTCTGGTCTTCTTACCAGTTGCAATGACTGTTCTGGAGCTTTCCCTTATCTTGCATCCATTGTCCTTGAAGCTTAAGTCATAGCCCTAAGTCACACATCTGACTCAGAAGATTGTGCTTTAATCCTTTCACATACAAGACATCTTCAATATTATGCTTGCCATCAAAAGAAATAGATCCTTTCCAACAAATCCTACTAGTTGTATCATCTCCAAACCTAACCAATCCATCATCATATCTTTCCAAACTTACAAACTTACTTTTGTCACCAGTCATGTGGTGAGAGCAACCACTATCAATAACCCATTCATCCTTATCCTTAATGACCTGAGCTGTGATGTCTCGATATTAAGGACTTGTTTAAATTAAAAATTTAAACATCATGATGAAACAATGTCAAATTGAATAATCTTATATTTAAGAAATAATAGTAAGCAATATTATTATTTTAATTAAAATATAATATATTTTAAGATATATTATATTTATAAATGTAATTATAAATATATAAATATAAACATTGACAATTTAAATATTATTATATAAGATAAATATAATAACAAATATAAATAATAATAATAATAATAATAATAATAATAATAATATAAATATTATTATAATTATCATATATTATAATATACAAAAAAATAAATATAATTTCAATTATAAAAGGGGAATGAAGACAAAGTCAACGATCCAAAAAGACAAGGATGCTAACTTCTCAATAAGACAAAAGTTTGATTAAGGAGAGTGAATTAAAAAGGAGATACGATAAATCATAAAGTGCAGCGATCTCAATTAAAAGGAAGAGATGCTATATGAGGGGTACGATCTATGAAATCGCACCCCTTCCATAAGACACTTTGAAGATATAAAAAGGGGTTCGGTGAGGGAAAAGTAAGACATCGAATCAACTAACATTCTCTCTACACTTAAACTCAGGATAAATCAGATAAATTTTGAGCAATAAGGAATATTTAATGAATATTATAATAGCAACTCTATGATACAGATTTGCAAAAGGAATACATCTGAAGTATAACAGCAGCAAGAAGGGAAAGAGGAAGAATTCAGAACTCAATAAAGACCAAAGGTAAGTATATTTTACATATTTATTTTATAATTTATAAATATAGCATTTGTAAGTATGTGATTTTATATTCAATGTATCCAAGTTGCTGCATTATAAACTATTTAATGTTTATTCCTATAACATGATTCTATGTAGCAAATCAGAAATAGAATAAAGATAGAATTATGCTCCAATGTCATATGGAATGATTCGAATTATCTTACATGTTTAAATGAGAAAGTGTGATACATAAGAGTGTGTTAACTAAGTATTGGAAGGAAAAAGGCCAATGATATAAAGAGTAGTCATTATGTGAAATATATATTATTTATTGATTCATGAGGGTAATTAGAATAATAGAAGTAATCCATTAACTCTATCTGAGAGGTGTGATGCATGGGGATGAACAATTAGCCAACATGGGTATATAGTGGCTCTTGTCTTAGTAGGTGCAATGGCACCCCTTGGACAAGTGGAAGTGGCCTTTGGCTCCAGTTGGTGAAGAAGTCACCCCTCGTGCCAAAGGATTATTATATAGTGGCCTTGGTTCTAGTTGGTGAAACATCACCCCTCGTACCAAGGAATATCATAGAGGCCTTGACTCTAGTTGGCGAGTATCCACCCCTTGATTCGAAGGATAGAATAGTGGCCATGATGGTAATTGGCATGAGATGTGCTATCACATCCTGTCACATGGAATTAATGATTAATGCGTGGATACAATTATGATGAAATAATGATGAAATTGTGAAATATATAATGGCAATGCGATTATGAAATTTGAATATTTCTTGCATAAGTGGACAATCAAAGAAAGATTAGTGTACTAATGTTCTCTTTTTGCAAGTTGAAATTGTGTACAAGGTTGTGAAATTTTGACTTGTAAGAAGGGGACATTACATGAGAAGCCAAAGCACTTTCCACTGGTTTTTCTTCCTTCACACAACTAGAAGAATTTGTAGACACAAGATCTTCCTTAATAGCAATGAACAAGAATTCATTTATAGAGGAACTAGCATTATCTGGTTCACCATTATCTAATACTCCATCATCATCAAAATCTTCAACATAATAACACTTCTTTTGGGTCCTAGGCCTGTTCTCATATCTTCTTCTATTTCTTTCAATTCTTTCAGGACATCTGGAAGCAAAATCACCTACTTTACCATAGGAAAAACATTTGAAAGGTAATTTGCCTTTATACTTACCAAATCCTCTTTGCAAACAGTCCATAAAGTTGGCTTCAACTTTATCTAACTCATCATCAAATTCTACCTTGTACTTTTTTGATCTAGAAGTACTTCCAGGAGTACTATCTTTGAAGGTCGTCTCAACCTTCGGTAGAGCATCATCTAACTCCCTCATTTCAAAAGTAGTAAGCTTACCAAGCAACTGATCCCTATTAATGGTTTTTACTTGCATGAATTCTTCAATCGCGGCTACCTTGTGACAATAGGACTTGGGTAGAGATCTGAGAATTTTCATAACAACTTCCTTTTATTCGAGAGTTCTGCCTATGACTTTTATCCCTGTAACATGTTCATCAACTCTTTGCATAAAATCTGATATGTTTTCATCATTATTCATCTTCAATCTTTCATATTTCACTTTCAAACTTTGTAACTTGGCTTCCTTCATAGAATCATCTCCTTCATACAGATTTTTCAACTTTTCCCATACGTTATTTGCAGTTTCAAGATCCACCACTTTCATCAATATTGAGTCGGTTAATGAGCTTAGCAGAGCATCCTTTGCCTTGATATCTATCTCATATTCTTTGATTTCATCTTCAGTCATTGGACCATTTTGAGGTATGGTGTATTCTATTTCTGTAACTTTCCAAACTTTGTAACCAAGAGAAATAAGATGGCTTTTCATCCGAGCATTCCAGAGAACATAATTCATTCCATCAAAATGTGGCACTTCCTTCTTGTAAGACATTTTGGATCTTCCTCAAGCTATTAAACTTTCTTCAAAGGAATTTGGCTCTGATACCAATTGTTGATATGTGCCAGACAACTAAGGGGGGGTGAATCAGTTGTCACAAAAACTTAAACACTTTCTACAATTTGAACATTCATCACTTATCCACAATTATTATGATTTAACAATGACTGCATAAAATTAGAAACTTAACCACAGATACAACATCAAACACAAGAGACACCAGATTTGCATGGAAAACCCCAAGGTGGGGAAAAACCATGGAGAGGATTAACTCTCAATATATATTGCAATCTTGAAATAATGATGTTCAGGCTTGGTCACTCCACGGGCCTGAACATATTGTCTTACTGCCATGAAGAACAACTAAGTCTAGCAGACTCGCTACCTCAACCCTAAACCTAGCAAGATTACAATAAGGGATGTTAAACCCTGAGGGTTGTTAAACCCTACTGGTGGATTACTGCCAGACTCGCTACCACAAACAACACCTTTCTATATTTGCAACTGAAGTACAATAATTCCCTTGCTCTGCTCTTCCTCTACTCTGCTCTTGCTCTACTCTGCTCTTCCTCTTCTTTCCTCTACCTCTTATCTGCTATGCCTTTTGGACCTTTCTTAATATCTTTTAATTTTTCTCTCAAGGACACCTTTTCTGTGACTCAACTATAAGTATTTATACACTACATCAACCTTGGAATGATCATCAAGGTCGGCGTCACAATCATCAACCATTAGAACAATCTCCAAGGTCGGTATTACAAGCATTTACAAAATAGGTACTGATCTATTGCAACATTATGTAAAGGGAATGAAATGTGGATCATGCCATGCCTTAGCTGGGACTCAAACATGATCTTCCATGCCACAACACTCTTCCACAGTCTTCCAAAGATCTGCACAATCACTGGGATCAACCAGGTTGGCCAAGACTGGTTACACGCTACATTATCTGGGAACAATCTTCACACACCATCTCAATTTCTTAACACGGACCAAAGTTCACATAGGAACATGATTAGGAGACATCCACAAGCATGATATAATCATTAGGAGCAACCATACAAACCTTAACCACTTTATCCATATGAATCTTCTCATCAGAACACATAAACTTCACTATCTTCAACTGTCATAAAAGAAAGATAGCTTGTGGACCACCAAACCATGAACCATTGCAACTGTAGGCACTTATCATCATCCTAGACTTCCCTCTAGAACTGCAAAGCCAAATACTTTATTGCAGAGGAATGCGAAGTAGAATACTTTCTTCTTGTTGTAACTAAACTTACAGAAAAAATAGGTTTCACTTTGGTGAACACAACTCACTTAGATCTTCATGCGGAGGCTTCAAACCCAGAATGGAGCATCCTTAGTCATACCTCTAACTTAATTCCAATGCGTAGACCACGATCTTCAAGCAGAAGTAAATGTGGAGCAGTTTACCAGACTGTTCTTCAGCATACAACTTACTATTTATACTGCACTTCTCTATAGCTCACTAGTTTCTTCCAGAGAGGCTAATTTTCCCAATATCCTCAACATACAAGTCTTCTAAACAAGTAATAGAATAAGATACAGTTGACACCAATGACAACAAGGATATGTTGACATCAATGACAACACCGATTAGGTACATACTTGTAACAGTCGCCACCTCATTGAATGTGGAAATCCTTAGAGCAAATAGAAGCATTGAGGTTGAGATATTTTTGGGTCTTCATACTAGTAGAGTCATTAATTTGTTGTAACCAAGGATAAGACTAAATTCTGAAAGTTCCCCAGTAAAGTCACCAATATGTTGGTTCCCAAAAACACAGGCCACCTCCTCTAACATCACCACTAAGAGTGACACAAAGGGGAAACAAATATCACAAGCAAGGAGAGTGATATATCAATAAAGAGTGGGTGGCCTTGGTCCAACTTATAGAATAGGATAGGCCTTCTTCTTCTTTAGGCTCTACAAAACTTAGCGGAGTATTCCCTTGAGGTCTAAATACATGGAAACAATTAGAACAAAGATTTGACTATCATGCCCTAATGGTAATTAGGGACAAGCTTACTAAACCTCACTAACAGCAGATGACAAACAAGCATATAAGTGCATCCCAAAATATAATCAATTTCAATCACTAAAGATGAACCCACTTAACATTTTATACGCACTTATATCTTGCATCCACATCATTACAACCCTCTAAATATTTATCTAATACGAGCTCACTGATTATATCCACTTGCAAAATAATGGACTATGATGATGGGTCAATTTCCTACATGCAAAAACCACTAAACATCTATTTGACACCATCTCCCTTAGAATTTAGTAAAGGTAACAATACCAGTTTGTGAATGCAGACATAACCTAAACTAATTTACCAACCTACCCCTAAATTATAAGTGAATGATGTTTTCATTTTAAGGTGTATGTTTGACTATGAACTTCCAAGATCAATGCTTATCCATTGGGTAACAGAGTCTAGATTGCCATTAAAAAACAACAAATCAAAATCAAAGGAGTATGAGCTATGCATAAGCATGCTTCACAAATATGGTACCAAATAATAGAGCATACAAGTAGTATTAATCCAATCTCATTATATAAAAATCCATATGAAATATAAAAATGACCATTACAAAGCTTGCAATGAATTAAATTGTTTCAACATTTATCAAATCCCTATTACATTCATGCCAACAAATGTGGCAAGAGGAAACAAATAGTTGCGACTAAGAGTTTCCCTAAAAATCTATAAATGAACATGGAGATGTTCTATTACAAACACCATTTACAATATTAAATCCCATGATTTACAAATGTGTTGCTCCAACTGGAACTAGATTGGCATGATTTGAAACCCTAGATGATCCTTGGCACTTGCAGGCATTTAGAAATTGGTTCAGCGACCAACCCCCAATACCTTTTGCTAACATGGATATATAACATGTATTCAGCCTTCCTGTTGGTCTCTTTTCTTGCAACCCCCATTCCTAAGGAAGATCACAATACCTAAACCTAGGGACAAGTGGGCTAAGGCAAAGATCTTGTACTATCATTAGATTAAGGACAAGAAAGGCCAACGAACAAGGCTAAACATAGCCTTCTACTCTTTGAGCTCCATAGGACTCAGGTGGGTGTACCTGTTTAAGGCCTAAATATATGATAGAACTTGCACTAGA
Organism: Cunninghamia lanceolata; assembly: GCA_027924645.1. NCBI lineage: Eukaryota > Viridiplantae > Streptophyta > Pinopsida > Cupressales > Cupressaceae > Cunninghamia > Cunninghamia lanceolata. The sequence continues at coordinate 5,261,495 of BSBN01000292.1, read as the reverse complement.
CAACTCATTATAGGCCTTTAACATGTGGATGGTTCTCAAATAAATGAATAAAGGGTGTTATATGTTTACTCATCTCTAGGCATGATCCCTTTGCACCTTGAAGAACACTGAGAACTTATTGAATAGAAATATCTTCATCTCAAATATATGAAGGGGTTAAACTACAGCACTCCAAAGCATAACCCCTGCATCCTTTAATCTTCATGGAGATATAGAAAACTAGACAATAAATAAACAAGAAATGATAGATTCTACAGAAATATAATTGGTCATTTCCTCCAGGGTTTGCACAAAAGTAATACACTAGACTAGTGCCTTGTCCATTCACAGAGTCAAGATACAAATAACCCATGAGATAACATGAAATGCAAAATCAGTGACCATTAAACCATTATTGCCTTATAATAATGAGGCCTCTCATGGCATGTAGATAACATTCTTAGTAATCCTAAATATAACACATTATCCCTGATATTTGATTAAAAGAAAAATTAACTTGTTCTTTGAACAAGAGCCATCAACCAAACATCTATTGCAGCAAATGTGCAACAAAAACCATTACAATCTTTGATTATTTTGATTGAAGAAACAAAGTGTACATTCTATGAGACATTACTGCATGACATGGTTAAATTTTGGCTGCTATCTGAAATGCTTGCCATTACCCAAATGACTGATTACAATATTTGAACTCTGAAATTTAAAGAACTCCCAAAGCCTACGCAAGAACCCTGTACAAAATTACAAACTCTAAGACCTGGAGAAATTGGAACCAACCAACCCTATGTAAATGGCCTAGAAATCATTTTTATAAACCAAAGGAGCAACAAGATTCAGGCCATTTACACTTGTCATGTTTTCATTTGACAATCAAAATACAAGATAATGCCAAAATAACCGTTTTCACCCAGTAAAGTACGTCCTCTATCTCAAATCATCATCTTAGGCAGACTGGAACAACTAATTTTGTCGTGTATGCTTTCCTGTTGTTGACATGGAGGCAAGCCATGTTTTTGAGGGAATGGGGATTACAAGGTGCTCTAACAACTCAGCCCCTCCTCACATGCAGATACTTGTTTCCAAAACAAGAATCCCCTGCTTCACCTCATCGACCACGCAAGCGGATAATGGAGTGCCCAAAAGGATCAACAAAGAAAGGAAGCACCGGAAACCAAAGTCCCACTCGTTGTCCTAGGCGCAGGCAAGTGCCTCCTCACTTCTGATTAGGAGACCTTTCCAACCACCTCAACCAATTAGGAACCAGAGGAGGCCACTCATAGCTAGTTTTGGTAGTGCCAAAATTCCAGCTAGGAAGGAAGTAACAATAGTTTTGATTCCCTCCTCTGTTTCCACTTGTTTCATCCAGGGGGACAAGCCCCTATCCAGATGAAAACAAGGGGTGAAGAAGGGTTTACAATAGTTCAATGGATGTTGTTGAACTTCCCCAATCTTACCAAATCCTCCCATCCCCTAGAAAAACATCTCTAATCCCTTAATCTTGTAAGGACATATCATCAACCATGAGAATAGAGAATAAAATCCTAAGGAACAGGACAGTGGAAAAAGCATACTAGAAAGATGAAGATCCATAATGTTTGCACAGGAAGGATGATGCATGAAGCACTAGTAGAGGCTCCTACTTATAGCCAAATTACAGAAATTCTGACACCAATGATAATTACTCCCTATCGATTTGCCATATCAATTCATTTCAATTAGTACCATGACAATCCAGTCATAAATGGAAAGCCTTCAGCAATTAGCCAACATTGCTAGAAAAGGGAAAAAATGCGACACTCTGCAAGATGTTGATTTCCCACAACACATAACTATCAATTCCCATAATGAAGCCACCAAACCTGGCTCCTTGATCATAGCATATTAACCATTTTAAACAACTAAGTCCATCTTAAATCCTGCTGTGATGCGAGTGGAAGATCCCCTCAGGCCTGGACGTAGATCCCCAAAGGTCAGTTTGCATGCTACAAATCCCTTCACAAGCATATCCTTTCTGCAGTGGCTGTGAGGCAGACTTATCACATGTTTGAAAAAGTCCTTCGTTGCATTGGCTCATCAATTCCTACGTGCCATCACCCTGTACCTTTTATCAAATTTGAAACTGAGTCATTGATGGTTTTGATCTAAAACAAGATCGATGGTCATTGCACAGCACCCCTATGTCTGAAGATCTTCCACCATGAAATGTGATGCAAAGAATCCTTGTGATGTGCCCAAACGCTACCACATATCCCCCTTCCCACCGTTTACAAGCCTTACCACCTACTTGATTCTCGTAGCTAGCACATACCGCAATTAACTTTAACTCCAGCAATCTCAAACCGCGATGTGAAGAGATACTCCGACTAACCACCCACATTTGACACCTGGTAGGGGATAAAGCAAATTAGAAAACCTTTGCATATGAAGTCCATCGTACATCACATTTTACTAGATTTCTATCTTGAGTAGCTTGCAATGCGAGGACCTGACCCATTGAACCGTGAAACAGACACCTGTCCAAAGGAATGCTCCATTAGACATCACATTTTAGAATGAAGCAGCAAAGGAACAAATGCAATGCAAAGGATATGTGTGATGGAGGACTTAAGTTATAACATATGTGCACATCCTCTAAAAGGTTGTTTAAAATGGGGGTTGCGCTAGGTTGAACGAACAAAAGGGGACTCAATTTAAAAGGCACGCTCATTATCCAACGTAGGGATAAAACATTATCACAATGCGTTGGATATTCGTTAAAATTCTACCAAGGGACCAAACAGTAACACTAGGTATGAGGGATCAGTTGGAAAACAAAGACACAAGCATATGACATCACTCAACCAACTGGGAAACAGGCTCTACTGGTCAGCGGGGAAATAGAAAAGGCTACCTGGCGACCAAAGACTAGGGTTTTTTTTAAGAATTCACAAATTATGATAAACCCTAAACACTATTTCACATAAACCCTCACCCACAAAGGCCAAGTAGAGGTTCCAAGATGGAAATTCACACAAAGGACCACAAGATTTTCATAAGTCCTACCACTTCCCATTTTATTGCAAATTAGAGAGTGGTCAACACATTTTTCCATTCACCACTATTGGTTGCATCATCTTCACATGGCATGCACATGAAATTATGTACCTTTCTATCTGTAGACAACTGAAATTGACTTGCTCCGCAAACCAATTTCCCATATCTCTACACCACCAATTATCCCTCTTATTAATTAAATAAATTCATTTTATTTAATTAATTTATCCCTAATCATCTACCCTTAACCATTTATCCATCCTTTGTGATCAATTAATTCATTTAATTTATCATTATACCTTACAACACTATCCCTCATTAATTAAATATATATTCTCAATATTTATTTAGTTAATTTGTCCACCTCCCTAATCCTTATTAATTAAATAAACCATACCTATTTAATTAATCTACCCTACTAATCAACCTAAGCCTAGCCTAGTTGATTAAATAGCAATTATTTAATTAGCTACCCTATCCCACCTATGCCCTAGACCTAAATTAATTAAACTAAACACTTAATTAAACCTTGCTTAACTCATTCTTCTACACACTTTAAATAAAAATCATTTTTTTTATTCAAAGGGTCGCATCTTCCTCTTACACATGTAAGTGTACATGTGTCATTGACCTTCCCACTTGTCCTAGTCTCCATTAATGGAACTCTTCCCCGTGTGAATTAAAAATTCATATTTAACTTGTCATATCCAACTCTTCCCCCAAAATAAATTTTTAATTCATTTGTATTCCCATCCTCACACTCTCCCATGGAAATGAATTTTTTATTCATTCCTCATCCTTCCCAATGTGAATTTAAAATTCACAAATAATGGGAGCCATCCAATCTCATTAACCAAATATTAACCCTTGATCTCTCTCATCTAACTCTCTTGTGACACTTGTCACAAGGCTACAACTCCAATCCAAACCCTAATCCTCAAGCATTCCTAGCCATTGATCTAAACTTTCATTCCTCACCCTCCATCCTTTTACCAAAAATCTATAAATGGAGCCCTCATTTAAGTCATTTTCATCACTTCTTCATCCTATCATCACTATGCCAAAATTTCTCATCTTCTCTCATCATACCCTTACCATGCCAAAATTATTCTAGCCTATCTATCTATATCCAATCTTCTATCAATCTATCACCCTATCCTCATCATATTGTGTTAAAAGCTAGAGCAATCCACATTCTCAACAACACTTGGGTAAAGCTTAGGAGAGCTCTTGGGTGCACTCTCCTCCACCTTATCAAGGAGTAAGAAGATCTTGAAGTATACTTTTTGTGTTTTCATGCATTTTATTTGTGTTTCTAACCTCTAAGATTTCTCTTATCTTCATTTGGCATGCCTAGTGGGACCCCATGGTCCTTAGTAACTAATTTTGTGTGAGTTTTTGTGTGTAAAAGATGTGTTTTACAGGTTTTGGCACCAAAAGCTCTCTGTTTGGTGCCATTTTTCCTCGCAGTGGTGCTATTTCTGGATTCCATGGCACCATTCTTCACTATTTTGGCACTATCCTAAGACGACATCAATACTAACTTTGGATCTTGTGTTTTGATTTTAATGGTTTTTTTTAGGTTTTAGCAAGCTTCTATGTTGCTTTGCTCTCAGTTTTGACAGTAAACACAAAGAAATAGGGGGTTATTATGTCAAAATTTGTCTAGGGGTGCATACAACAATCTTTTATCTAATCCTAGCTCATTTTATTTGTTTCTGCACTCTTTCTCACCTCTTTTCTGGTCTTTTGGATCTTATTTGGTAGGTGAGAAGTACTAACCTTGCTTAAGCTAAGATTTTTAAGACTAACTATGTTTTTGAGGCCTTTTTTGAGACTCTGCGTCATTTTGGCGCTCTACACACCCAGTTTGGCGCTATACACATCTAGTTTGGCACTATCAGGCTCAAGAAAACAAGGTAAAAATAGGTAAAAATGTAGTTTGGCACCATCCTTTCATTCAGTGGCGCCATCCTCTGGAGTGACACCATCCTCTGCTTTGGTGCCATTTGCTAAATCTGTGGCACCATCTTCTATTTTTGCACTATTTATCTCTGTTTTGGTGCCATTTCTATATCATCTTCTCGGGATCTGTGCATGAATCTAACTCATCTTTGCAGGTATCAAGAACGTTTGTCCAAGACCAAAATCAAAACTACTAACAATTTTTGTAGGGTTTTGATAGCTTAGACACATCTTCTTTTGGTGCACTAAAATAAATATTGTATGCTTAGCTTAGAGAACATTTGCTTTTGGTGCACTTAAAACGAACCTTGTTTGCCAACAATCATAGGCACACTTCATTTTGGGCTTAAAAAGAACATTAGAAATTGTTTGATGTGTCTTGTGCACTTGCACATTTGTGTTACCCAAGGGATAGAATCAAAGTATCCTCTCCCCTCACCTTCAAAAGGATCTTGGGTGAAGAGAAATGGTTCTACTCTCTTTTTCTTTTTAGGAGGGGCCTATACTTGAGAAACATCTGCAAGGAGAACTCATTGGTGACCCCAAGTGGTACTTTCATTTGGTCCACTATACAAAATAGGATAAGGCGAAAGCCAAGTCCAAATTGATATTAGCACTTACCATTCAGTGCTAGCTCGAAAAGAAGTAGTACCTTGTGTATATGATACTCCTAGTAGAGCTAGTCAAAACCTTAAGTGGTTTATTGGATGCTCGTAACATGCCAATCCCCTGAATGTTCCCCCACTAAACTCCTTTGTTTTAGAGGCCAAAATCCTTCTATTTGTTGGTGCAGGATGTTAGACCTCTGAAGCCATCCCACATTCTCGTGATTCAAAGTAGAGATAGCATTTTCCTTGGGAATTCAAAGTTTGGTATGCCTGAGAAGTGTGTGCCATGTAAGGGGGAGCCAGTGCCACCAAACTTCTAATCTATCTACTCTAAATAAGTGTGGTTGGAGCAATCCAAGTGGGAATCCAACAAATATTATCTTTTCCTCACCCTAGGTTGTACAAGTGTTTGATAAATTTCCACATTTTCACAATAAAACCTTTGGCCATTGTGCTTTCTTGTTTGATTTATCTCTTGCCAAGAGCTCAAACCATCAAAAAATCCAAATTCCCAATCAAATCCAACAACATTCAACATCAGACCACCCATTTAGTGCCTTCTTTCCTCTATTTAGCGCCATCTATCTATCTCGTAGCACCATTTCCCTCTATTTCAGTGCTATTTCCATCTATTTTAGCACCTTCTTCATCCATGTCCAAAAATCAAATTTTCCCATCAAAAACATCAATTTTATAAGCCCATTTTTCAAAGTCTATCTTAAGTATAGAAGATCATCCATCACATCAAAATCAAATCATCATAAGGTCTTGAAATTTGACCCCCAACATCACAATCATCCATTATCCTCCATCATCCCATGTCTCTCCAACAAAATGGATCCTTATGTGGCAATGCAACATTTACAAAGAATTAAATATGCCTATGAAGATTTTGATCCTATCACTAAGGAGAAATGCAAAAACATCATTAAAGATATCCCCTTAGCACACCTCATCATTGAAGAATCCAAAAAACCTACCCCATCTTTGTCATACCAAACTTCATCCTATATATCCACCCCATCAACCTCATATCAACCTTCAACCACATATCAACCTTTACCCTCATATCAATCTTCATCCCCTTATACATCCATGCCATCATACCTATCCAACTAATCAATACCTCTAACTTATCCATCCCCTGACCTTTGTCATGATAATTTTGATCAAGGGAACACCAATCTAGCACACCTTATATCCGAAATCCAAAGCTTATATCAACAACCATTTCCCCATGCAAATCCCCATCCTCCAATCACTCCATCACAATATCCCTCCAATCTTATCAACCTTAATCCATCATCCTATGTATCTCCCAATCCATCAATCCCTATCACCCATCCACCATCTAATTCACAATCTAATCCACCATCAAACCTTCCAAATCTTAAGCCAAGAACACCCAACGAATCCTTGAGGGATTTTCTCTGAAGGAAAAGAGAAGCTAGGGAGTCCTCCAAATCCCCCACACCTCCAACACCACCATCTAATCCAACACCTATCCTTAAACCCATCCAAGAACCATCACTACCTAATCCCATCACCCACCTATCCATCCCAATCCTACTCTTACACCATCCACCCTTACTATCCATCCTTTATATTGTTCTTCAACCCATACACTCATGAAGGGTTCCATCCATTGGCTATTAGCAAGGAATCAAGCACCCTCATGCAATCCAACACCTACCAAACCTCTTGAACAATCTCCTATAATAATTCAAGAAACATCATGTAGCCATGTTTAAGAACCCATAAGTTAAGCATCTACCACATCCATCCATGCACCCACCACATCTATCCAAGTCACTTCCACTTCTATCCAAACACATGAGCTATGTCAAGAGTCAAATCCAAAGCATGTCGAAACATCAACCCCCTATCCTAATCAAGATCTAACCATCCCATCTAATCCCATCCTTGATCCCCTCCCATCTAGTGATCAACTTATTGATCCCACACCATCTACCAATCCCACCCCAAATCCGTCCCCTTATCCACTTGGAAAAAGCACCTTCATTCGGGTGGCTCCCTCGTAGGAGGTGAACAACTTCCATTCACCACCTATCGTTCTCCAACAAATAATGGACTCGCATCTTGTTTCCAAATCACTAAACATCCCATTGCATGTCGCATACTCCAACATATGAACTATCAAGGCAAAGGCTCAGGCCTTCATGAACAAGGTATCTTGGAGCCTATCCACACCACATTCCATCCATCCTTGCATGGCCTTGGCCATACATCCCAAGGAAAACAATCTAAACATGTTGACAACATCCACCCATCTTCCAAAATCCATTCATCCAACCCCAAACATGGTACACCTCATCGCACCCCCAAAACATATGTTACCATTCCTCCTCCATCTTCATATCATGAGCAAAAGCATGTGACCATACATCTCCCCCCATCCAACTTACCTCCACTACTCCCAACCCCTGACATCCCCATCCTCAAATCCCTTTATCCTTTCATCCTTCCAACTCCTAAAATTAAATCCTCTTATCATCCCAACTCCTAAAATCCCTATCCTCAAATCACCTCCATTTATCCATAAATCCACTTTTAACCCCTCCACCCATAAATCCCCTAAAATCCCTAATCAAGACCAACATAAGCACACATCATCCAAACATGAAGCTTCCACCAAATGCATGGGATTCAAAAGTAATAATTTGAATGCCTCAACTCATAAAGCACAAAAGCATATATATGCTATCCATTCCAAGCAAAATCAAAAATCCAAAAGGCTATCAAAGCCCACACCATCAAAAGAAAAAGCAAAAACAAAAAAATGGTGTGGGTCCCTAAACAAAAAGCACCAAACTCTAATGAGGCATTCACATCCCAATCTACCCCAAAATCCCAAACATCCCACTCCCCATCTAAAATTCCCATAATTCCTAAGTCCATTTGGGTACCTAAAACCCTAAATTAGCCACCCAAAAATCCTGTATCCCGATCCCCATTACTACCCACCCCCATCCAAAATATAAGCTTCAAAATCCAAAACGATGTGTGAAACCGTTGGTTTGGGTTCCCCTCCACCACATGTCATTACCACATAACTCCATCTCTCCATCTTTCATCCACTATCCTACATATCTCCCCCATCACATCCCTATGGTCCATGCTTTTGCATAGACCTTTACATAATCCACATCATAATCTACTATCCACCATCCACTCCATCTTCTCCTATCTACCAACGTCTAGGCATCCATCATCCTCTAACTATTCAACATGGGACCATCTTCCACTTGCTATGGAAACAGACGCTAGAGTCCCCATCCAAAAAACCAAAAAAATAAAAGCAAATTTAAAAAAAAAAAAATCAAGAAAACAGTAAAGAGAAAAAAAATTCGTCCAATGGTGAAAACCACTCCTTGTGGTGCCTTGGGCAAGTACCATGATGAAAACCCCTTGTGGGCGTCATGCGTAATCCCTTCCCCATCCATTTTGTATCCCTACGCTTGGAGGCAAAATCATACCCTTCATCCACATCCATAATATCCTTTGCACATCTTATCCACTATCTTATCCTTATCCCATCATATTCCTATCCACCATCCCCTATTTATCCTATCATTTCCCATCCATTCTATCTACTATACCTTCCTCCTTAGATCTTGATAAAGATAAGGGGCTAAATATCAAAACATGCTTTGGACACCTCTTGGCATACATCCCTTTCCAAGTATATCTTCCATCCATCTATCTACTACAAAGTCCATCCATCCAAACATAAGTCCATCCTAGTCTTTGGAGAAAATCCTAAAACCCCCCATCCATCTATCAGGCATCGCTATCCTATCCCTCATTCTTATCCCTTATCCTCATGTATCCATTTATCTATAAAAAATCTCCTATCCATTAACCTTTCATCACCAATCCAATTTAATCCTATCACTTTATCCACCTTCACATCTAGATTTAGTGTTCCCTTGTCATTGGTATCTAGTGCAAAGGCTATCCAAACACAATCCAATGCAACCATTATAATAAAACCATTCCCTATCCAAAATCATGAAAATCCAAAAATATCGCAAAAATATCCATCCCAAAATCAAATCATTCCATCAACATCTCATCACCAAGCTAAACATCCCATCACCAATCAATCATCCCACATCATCACCACAAATCAGAACTACATATCATCCCACCCACATCTTAATGTGTCTTGATCCCGTGGATACAGGGTATGTAAGCAGTCTGGAATACGAAGGAAGTTTCCAGTACTCAGGTACATAAGATGCACCCATCCAACCCACTTGGATGGTCCCTACTCACTAAGCTTATACTAGATCCAAACACAATATCCCAAGCATCGCATCACCTATCAAAGCATCATTCCTTAACCAAAAATCATCAACTATCAAATCAGCATCAACCACAACTTGTAACCATTATATCTTGCGCCAATCTTACAACATCAATCATCAAAACCATGATATATCGTTCCTACAATGGGCATGATCCAATCATCCATCGATTCCTATCTTAGGATATATCATTCCTACAATAGGCAAAATCTATCTTATCATCATCCATCTTGGCAATAGATACAATGGATATTTGTTTGGTTTGTTGGTCTTTTGGTTTTTTACTTTTATCTTTTCTCCTATTCGAAGATCACATCAAAACTACCTTGATCTCACTATATCATGGTATGTGGCAAAAACATCTAGAATGGGGCATAGTCTTGCTTTTGTATGTTGTGCTTGTGGGTTGGTTTCATTACTCCAAGATAGTATTCATATCTTGTGGATAGTAGGGTCAGTTCTAGCATATTTATCTCCTTGTGCATCTAAGGTTCATCATACCTTTTCTGTATGTTATGAGTCCCCTTCCCTCGTCTGGACAAGATTGTACTATCTTGGGCATGCATGGGATCACCCTCTTGTTTACATGTCTAGTCCATGTAAATGTTGGATAAACATCATCACCCTGGTCTTTTACACCTTGGTGAAAATATCCACTTTGCTATAACAAACCTAGGATTGCTCTAAATCTTTTTCAACACAATAATCATCCATCAACTAGTGTACCCTAAAATCATCATTCTTTCATGTCACCCCTTATCCTCCAACCGCTTCAACTAATCCATTCCATCCATTTCGAGAGCACACTCGTGTTCTTGCAACCCGCCTATCCTCTCGAGGGGGCATCACCCTTACCAATCATCCTTAAACCTAATCCTATTCTTCTAAGCCAAAATCTTTTTCTACCCAATCAAACTCTATATTTTAAACTTCTTTGAAATAATGTTACTTAGCCGCAACACAATTTCAAAGAGGGGCAAATGTAGACACCTGAAATTGACTTGCTCCGCAAACCAATTTCCCATATCTCTACACCACCAATTATCCCTCCTATTAATTAAATAAATTAATTTTATTTAATTAATTTATTCCCAATCGTCTACCCTTAACCATTTATCCATCCTTTGTGATCAATTAATTCATTTAATTTATCACTATACCTTACAACACTATCCCTCATTAATTAAATAAATATTCTCAATATTTATTTAGTTAATTTGTCCATCTCCCTAAAACTTATTAATTAAATAAACCATACTTATTTAATTAATCTACCCTACTAATCAACCTAAACCTAGCCTAGTTGATTAAATAGCAATTATTTAATTAGCTACCCTAGCCGACCTATCCCCTAGACCTAAATTAATTAAGTTAGACATTGAATTAAACCTTGCTTAACCCATTCTCCCACACACTTTGAATAAAAATCAATTTTTTATTCAAAGGGTCACATCTTCCTCTTACACGTGTAAGTGTACATGTGTCCTTGACCTTCCCACTTGTCCTAGTCTCCATTAATGGAACTCTTCCCCATGTGAATTAAAAATTCACATCTAACTTGTCATATCCAACTCTTCCCCCAAAATGAATTTTTAATTCATTTTTATTCCCATCCTCACACTCTCCCATGGAAATGAATTTTTTATTCATTCCTCATCCTTCCCAATGTGAATTTAAAATTCACAAATAATGGGAGCCATCCAATCTCATTGACCAAATATTAACCCTTGATCTCTCTCATCCAACCCTCTTATGACACTTATCACAAGGCTACAACTCCAATCCAAACCCTAATCCTCAAGCATTCTTAGCCATTGATCTAAACTTTCAATGCTCACCCTCCATCCTTTTACCAAAAATCTATAAATGGAGCCCTCATCTAAGCCATTTTCATTACTTCTTCATCCTATCATCACTATGCCAAAATTTCTTATCTTCTCTCATCATACCCTTACCATGCCAAAATTATTCTAGCCTATCTATCCATATCCAATCTCTATCCAATCTTCTATCAATCTATCACCCTATCCTCATCATATTGTGTTGAAAGATAGAGCAATCCACATTCTCAACAACACTTGGGTAAAGCTAAGAGAGCTCTTGGGTGTACTCTCCTCCACCTTATCAAGGAGTAAGAAGATCTTGAAGTATATTTTGTGTGTTTTCATGCATTTTATTTGTGTTTCTAACCTCTAAGATTTCTCTTGTCTTCACTATCCTTTTCCTTTGCCATTTCATCCTTGAGTTGATCTTGTGGAGTATTGTGGTGTATGGGAGACCTCACCTACCCAATTACAGTCATTTGTAACCATTAATGGCATCCTGAGTCATGATGGAGGTAGGTGGATGTTTAGTGCAAAAATACCTTGGTCACCAAACATAGAGCTTGCTATTCTTAAAACGCATTCAAATATTTTAATTTTCACTTTATCGGTGTCTGTGGGGTCATCAGGATCAAGTTAGAGGTTTTGGGCCCATACAAAACCTTGTTGAAGGTTCTGATGGTTTCGAGAACCATCAAAATTGCCAACCTCTATCTTATTCTTATTTTTCCTTTTATTATCCTTTGTTTCTTCTTGTTCCTCTTGGTTGGAGGTTCACCACCCATTAGGAACTCATCCTTTCATCTTCTACCTCCTCTCTTTTATTTTTCTTCATGACCTCCTTTTTCTTTTGTTCCATTCTATCAGAGTTTTGGTGACCAGAGGGAACCGTGGAACTTTGTCAAAGGTTCCATCAGAACCACCAACAAATCACTTCATCTTCCTTTCCTTTGCCTCTTGCCTTTATCATCTCCTCTTTCACAACCTTCATCTCCCCCTTGTTGGAGCCTGGGAAACACATCAAAACTAAGTCAAGGGTTCCATCAATTTTGGGAACTAATGGAACCACCGACACCATTTGAACATCAGGCCAACACTTGTTGGGGTTTTTGGGCCCGATAGGAACCTAGAAACTTGTTAGAGGTTCCAATGGTTCCAAGAACCACCAAAACCACCAACAAGTTCCTAGCAAGCCCAAAAGAGCCAACAAAGGCTGGAACTTAGGGATTTTTTAGTTTTTTAAGATTTTGAAGGGCTTTAACCATGTGGAACACAAGGGGAAACAAGGCAAAATATTAGGAATATACTTTTAGCACAAGGGGGCCCGAACTTAGGATTTTTATGTAAATTTAGGGCCAAAAAGAATGGGTACTAATAGGATTATGAAATTCCAAATAAAAAACACCCATGGCAAAACGAGATAGTAAGAGAGTGAGAAATTGTTGAATAAATTAAGATGGCTTATGAAATAAACATGGAACAGGAAAGAAGGTTGAAACAAACTCAAGAAAGATAAGAAAGATATCACAAAAGAATGGAAAAGGCTAGAGAAGCCTTGTTAGAGCATGCCAAGAGGGTTGCTATTGAGTATGTTGAGAATGTTGAGAATATTGAGAATGTTGAAAGTGTTGAGAATTTAGAGATTTCACTATTAGAGGGATAGTTAGTACCATGTAATTACAATTACACATCTATGCACCTAATCACCTATATCGAGAGAGCAAAAGAAAATTTGACTAAACTGATGAATTAGATAAAATAATATGACAAGTATAAGGATTCATTGAAGGAGAGTTTAAAAATAGAAGGTTCGACCAAGGCATAGAAGCAAGGATGCTCTACTATTTGAATTTTTGACTTGATACCCATATTTTGAACTAAATCTTTCAAATATTAAGGTCATTTTTAATGAAGGATTTGAGGGTCTATTAAAGCCAATTTCAAAACTTAAACCTTTGAATTTGAGCAAAGAATATTTAGACAATGTGGTAAGTAAGAGTGTATGTTTACAGAAATAGAGAATGATGAAATTTTTAGAATTTCAATAAAAAGAGAAGAATGGAGAAAGTGAAGATACAAGAGACACGTTCAATGAATTGTTCATCAACATAATTGAAGCATTCAAAAAAGGATGGGAGAGTCCTATGTTATTTAATGAAATGCCCTGATAAATTGCCAAAAGTTGCATCTCCCAAAATGAAATGACACCTTGAAGAGGTGAACCCCTTGAACCAAGAGTCACCCCCATTCCAAATAAGACAAGTGTTGAAAATGAAGGTAGAACTGCTGCAATAAACTTTAAAATTTTGTGTATGCAAAGCTGAAATTAAGATTAATTTGTAACAATTAATGAACAAGTGCTTATGCACTTTCAAACCAATGTAGAAGAGAAGAGAAGAGAAAAAGCTTGCACAGTATTTACATGGAGAAACCCTTTCGGGAAAAAACTCCACACTCAAAGATGTTTCCTGCTTGTATTAAATCTCTTTGGAAAAGATTACATTCAATACTGAAATTCCTCTAAGTCCTTGATGCACTTCAAAAGGTTCTTCAATCTTCAAACCTGTAAAAAACTTCAAAAAAGCTTCTCGTTTTTTTCTTCAAAAACTTCTTCAATAAAAAAGCTTCTTGTTTTTTTATTCTAAGTTAAAAAAGCTCTTTGCTTTTTTTATTCTAAGTCTTTTACAAAAAACTTCTTGCTTTTATCTTCTAAGTCTTTTTCCTCAAAACATCTCTCTGGAAAATGTATGGGGTTTTCAATTAAATCAACAACTCTCTTTTAATTCAACAACTTCTAAATCCAAAAGCTTGAAACTCAAAATATAATTAATGATAATTGATAACATAACTTCCAAAGCTCATGCAAAAATCAAGCTCACTTAAATTGAGAAGACTGAACTCAAACAAAGTCCAAACACTGAGTTAATTGTCCCTTCATGATGTGGGCGCCCAAGATGCCTAAATATAGTTGTCCCAACATCAAACTTATCACCAAATAAAAGCAACATAAAAAACTCCTCCATTTGGGCGTCCATACTTGCCTAATGAGTTTTTGATAGATGAAGTGATCAAATACACATCCAAATCATGCAAACAACATGCAAGATTGATGTCCTCAAGGTTATTCTGAAATATCTTCTTTTGTACATGCAAGTGACATGCAAACACCGGATCCAACATGCAGCTGATACCCATTACCTGAAATACTAAGATGTACCATCCTACAACTTTCAGGAGTTGGAGTGTCCTACAAGTAATATCTTAAAACTGACATGCAACTGACATGCAAGCATTTTCAACAACATGCAACTGATACCCATTTCCTGAATCACTGAGATGTACCATCCTACAAGTTTCTAGAGTTGGAGTGTTCTGCAAGTAATCTCACAAAACTAACATGCAACTACATGCAAGGTCATATAACTAACATGCAAGAACATGCAAGGTGATACAAGTCCATAGGAATGACATGCAACAACATGCAAGTTGACAACATGCAAGGTCATACAAGTCCATAGGAGTGACATGCAACAACATGCAAGTCAATAGGAGCAACATGCAACAACATGCATCAGGATGCAACAACATGCAACAACATGCAACAATGTGCAAGTAACATGCAAGAACATGCAAGTAACATGCAACAACATGCAAGTACATGCAAAAACATGCAAGCTATTCTAACCACATGCAAGCAATATCCAATTCATGCATCTCTAACATTGTAGTTAACTCCAACATTATATCCATGCAAGGTGTCCCAACATTATCCACTCATGTACATAAAAAAGCACAACTCCAAGTCTAAAAATAAGACGCAAGTCTAACTCCCACTCACTAGGAGTTATCAAACTCTATTTTAAGACTTAGGAGAAGTCAACAAGGTCTTCATGGCTCCCATTTCAAACTGGGCGCCCAAGTTTGACATTATCCATTTAGAACTTAATTGTAAAAGTCAAAGTGATGTAATTAATAAATAATTAATCTCTCAAAGTCTTAATGTGTTGGGGAACACATTCCAAGAACTTTGGAGACACATGAATTGGTTAGGATTGCAAGTTAATGGCAACTTATCCCAACAACAAGAAGGGTATCTGAAGAAGAAATAAGTAGTGAATCATTGCTTAGGCTAGAGGAAGCAAGAGCAAGAAGAGATTGTGTGAAGAATTTTTAGGAGATATTGTATAGTGAGTATTTTGAGATTCAGTTGCTTGGAGATAAAGGCAAAAGAGAAAGATTGGTGAAACAAGAGAATGCAACAAGGCAAAAAAGACTTGAAGAAAAGAAAGAGAGAGAACCAAGAACAAAAGGGAAATTAGGAAGAATGACAAGCCCCAAACCATAAGAAGACAAATGAAAAACACCTCCAACTCCTATAAAAATGGTCACAAATAGAACTAAGCTCCATGTGTTTGGTAAGGATACTAAGGATGTAAGTGAGCATCTATTAATTTTAGAATCTCACTAAAATAGGGTTGGCATTGATGATGACGAGACTCAATTATATGAATTCATGGAGACACACAAAGATGAAACTTTGAGATGGTATATGAAGATGCACCCTAAGAATGGCAAAAAGTGGGAAGAAATAAGTGAAAATTATTCTTTCAATAATTTTAT
The DNA here is from genome assembly GCA_027924645.1 of Cunninghamia lanceolata. Taxonomy (NCBI): domain Eukaryota; kingdom Viridiplantae; phylum Streptophyta; class Pinopsida; order Cupressales; family Cupressaceae; genus Cunninghamia; species Cunninghamia lanceolata. The sequence continues at coordinate 5,245,115 of BSBN01000292.1, read as the reverse complement.
ATTCTCTAGATGCCCCAACTAAAGTGCAAGCAAAATGAGAGAAATGACACAAGGAAAGAATGAGTCAGTGGAAGAATATGAGTTCAACATTTTAAGAGTGCATCTAGAAAGTTAGAGGAACCACTAACATAAAAGCAAAGGATATAATGTTTGTATCAAGATTAAGACCACATTAATTGAAACCAAATCTTAGAGAGGAGAAAATGACTCGCGGGAATGAAGAAATTGAAAAATTAAAATTAGAATTGGAAAAATTAAAATTAAACTAGGAAATTTTAGTGAAGGGTGAGAAGAGCAAGACTTTTCCTTTAGCTAGAAGGACCAATATTTGGTGTACTTACTATAGTAGAGAAGGACATTTGAGAAAGAATGTCTAATTATAGAAGGTACAAAAAGAGTTATCGCACTAAGGGTAGAATTTGAAAAGGCCCTCTGAAAGAATAATAAGCTTCTATTGCGGTATATATTGATAATGGGATAAACATTAAACAAGTGATTATCCCATGCTACCTGAAGAAGATAGATATGATCCAATGGTTAGAGGAATGAATAGAGAAGAATCCTCCATAGATAAAGGAATGGACAAGGTGCAAGGATTGGCCATAGGCACATTGAATGGGTACCCAACACATGGCTACCAAGAACCATAATGGAGGAGAAACCAAAGACAAGTCAATAATATAAACCAAGCTGATGAGGTAAAAATAACCTCATCCCAGCATTAGCCTAATTACCCCTTTTGTGCCGATAAACTAAACCAAACATTATGCCAATTTATTAATCTTATGATAAAAGTTGTCTACTTTTGAAAGAATAATGCATAAATCTTCATTCCTAATTTGATCGATTTTGACCACTAATGTTGACAAGATTTTATGAAAGATTTGTGTGTTTTCTGCATGTTTTGAATGCAATAGAGTGGAGGAGATGGACATTAATACAATCTGGACTCAACAACATCGGAAGTCTAGGGCGCCAAAAATCCAAGAGACTCATAACTAAAGACTTCAGTCATTCGCTACCCATTTGTCCACTTGGTAGTCTATTTATCTTTTTGTTATTTCAAAAACATTTGAGGCATTTAAAGCTCCACTCAAATTCCCTTTTTATGGCATTAAAAGACAAACTTATTCAATTAATTTTTTGTTATGTTGTTATAAGACTTTTGGCGGTAATGATGAGCTGCCCTAGATTTTAGGATTTTAGAAGTGATAAAAGCTATTTGTTTTTCAAATTGATATATGCTATGAATGAGAGGAATCAAAGGTTACTTTGAGTCAATATAGATTATTATATGGTGCTTATACTATGGATGATTAAGATCTGAGTTAGAAGAATTCTAGAGAGCTAGCCACTCGAAGGAAATAGATAAGTATTTTGTGTTATGTGAATGTGCTTACTATCTCTGGTAACATTTATGTTCTGTTCTATGCTATTCTGTTATGAAGTGTTGTGGTAGAATCGTGTTAACCTACAGGGTGTCGTGATTAATATCTTTCAGTGAAGTATAAATTGCAATTGTAATTCCATAGTTCTGTGTGTTTCATCTTAAATATTCCAGAGTTTTGGAGCTTGTCTTCTGTGTTATGTAGTAAAGAAATTCTGGAGCTCCTGCATAGTTCAAATTTCCGTAGTTCAGTAGAAGTTGTTAGTATGGTTCAGATTTGATACTCTCATGCTTTCCTAGATTAAAGTGTTTCTTTCAGTTCATAGATTAATGTGGGTTCATTTTATGAATTTCAATTACATTTGGAGATTCTTCTTAAATTTAGGTTTCCACACTTTGTAGTTAGATTTACTTTATAAAGGCTTTTATTAAAGATAAAAATCTAGAAAATTGTTGCTAAGCTAAGATGTTTGAATCTCCCTCCTATTGCATACAACCTTGAACACAACCCGGTCGATAAAACTAATACATTTTCAGCTAAAGTGTTAGGTCTAACAACAACCTGTCACAAGCAACACCACAAATACAAATTGAGGAACCTTCCACAAGCTATAACAACAATTATTCTCAAGGATGTGGAAGAGAAGGCTACCACAACAATAATAGAGGTGGTCGTAAACTAGTACATTGCAAATGAATGTAGAAGTAGGAAGAAAGAAGAGTCAAGTTGTGGATTTTACAATAATGCTACACATAATGAATTTTCTTGCCCCAAAGCCACATAATTTTACAAGAATGGTCTAGTACAAGGAGCAAAAAGTAAAGAAATATATGGTCCTAATGCATTACACAATGTCAAGGTGTTAATGAAAATACCAAAGAAACAAGGACAAAATTAGAAGATGTAATAAAATTGATATAGAATCTAAATATCAAGTAGGAGAACCTTTTATGATAGAAGAAGAATTGTTGGAAAGAGAATATAAAGAAAGAAACAACTTAGGAAAGAATCTATTGAGAGATTTAAGAAGAAAGAGAGTAGAGTTGTAGTAGTTACTCATGAAGGGGTAGATGCAAATAAAAAATAGATATTAGAGGAGATAGATGAAAGCGAAGATGAGGGAAGATATCCAAATAAAAGAGACCATGACTTAGTAGTCAGAAAATCTAAAGAACTGGTTGAGAAAATACAAAACAAGAAGATAAGAAAGGCTACTTTTCATAAAAAGAAGCCCAGATTTTGAAATAAATGGACAATCTAATAGAAGAAAATTTATTAGAGAATTTTAAACAATTCCCTAAATATTAGAATAAAAGGGCATTTAGTAAAGGAGACCTTAAATCACATCCTTGGCAAAGACTCGGAAAAATGGAAGAAGCAACTAGTCTTTCTAAATGTATTTAAGCTACACAGGAAAACAGTAAAAAAATCATTACTAGATTTGAGCATAGATGTAAACATCATGCCTAGAGAAATATGGAAAGAATTTGGCAAACAACTACATGAAACACCCTGCAACATTGCCTTTGTGGATGGAAGCCCCATATGCCCCACAGGGACTTGGAGAGATGTACAAGTAGATTTCATGGGCATAAAAACAAAGGTTGACTTTAAAGTCATGGATATGTACAAAGGATCTCAAGAAATTTTCAACATCATATTAGATATTGAGTGGTTTGTGGATAATAATGAAATATTTGATGACGAGAAAGAATAATTAACATTACATGGAAGTGAAAAAATAATACACATGCCTTTTAGTGAAGGCATGAAAGGCGTATGCGTATAAGAAATACATATTGAGGATGAAGATGAAAATGAAAGAACATTATATACAACTAGGAAAATACCTAGGAAAGATTGGAACGGAGAACCTAATTTAGAAGGTGAGATATTTATAAACAATGATAACTCCTTAATTGACACGAATGATGTGATCGAATATTGGGCATGGGAAGGGCTTAAAAAGCATAAAAATAAGATATTAGGACTTAGAAAAGTCTTCATGGCTAGAAAAGTAACCAAAACCACACAAATGAATAACAAATGAATACCACCAAGCAAGTAGACTCAACATAGAATAAGAGACTAAACCACATACAAAAGGGGGATCTCACATGTTAAATTGCCGCATTACTCAAGAGTGGGATATTTAAGGGCTTACCTCCAAGTTATGGAAAAAACATTTGTAAATGAAGAATTCACAATGAGAGATTTAAATGATACTTTGATATTAAGTGTTGCATGATGCTAGAACACACATAAACCAAATATACACTTGGAAAGATTTGATAGTTCTGATCAAGAATATGTACTTAGAAGAAGGAGATACCAATGAAATGGGGCAAGCAAAGAATTTAATGAGATATTGGATAAAGTATTGTTGAATGTTTGCAATGAGGATACATCAAACTAGGACCAAAAGATACCCATAGTACTCTAGGCTTACTACACAACCTACAAAAGACTAACAAAGCATTGCCCATTCCAGTTAATCTATGTGTGGATGCAACACTACTGATACAATATATAGCTCCCAATCTAATGGTGGCAATCACTACAAGGTTAAATTAAGAATAGTCTCTTAAGGACAAGTTGGTACAACTAAAAAATTTAGATTAGAATCAGTTGCTCATAACATATAATCAAACTCAAGAAAAACAAAAACAAAAGGCTTGACATGATCACAATATCAAAACCAAGCAATTACAATTGAAAGATATGGTATTATTCTATGATAGCAAATTTAAAAAATTGGGTAAATTGAAAGTAAGATGGCTAGGACCCAATCACATGGATCACATCTAGAAAACTAGTGCAGTTAAAAACTTAAGACTTTGACAAATGAAGTTATGGATGGATATGTTAATGGAGCTCAATTAAAGTTGTACTATGAGATAGACTGGAATATAAAACCATAAGAAAACCCAATGTATATTATGTACTATATTATATTATAAAAGTACTTAGCATAGAAAATAAGTCACTATAATAAAAGAAAATATAAGTAGTCAAATAATCAATACACAATGACATAAGACATGACATTAGCTCAGATGACCAGAAAATCTACAATAGGAGGTGAAAGGCAAGGCAAAATGTACAAATTAAATTGCAAAAATATAAGTCATTTATGTGAGAAGTAAGCAACAAGAGTTTTGATGAAAGAGTGAAAGAAGAGTAGAAATATTAGGAGATATGACAAGCATGTACGCTCCTTGGTTGATTGAAGCCAAGGATATCAAAAGACCAGTATACACACCATTTCCATGGAAGGCTATGGAGAATGACCTGGAAGGAGCTTTTCTTAACATTCTTGGTGGGGTCATTTATGTAGAATATCTCCAGAAGTACATCCATGTGAAACTTACAAAGGTAGATCATAGTGGTTTTGCAAAAGAAAATGAAATTGAATCAAGTAAGTAGAGAATTCTTGGCACAATATACCAACATAGGAAGGCTAAAAATTGACAGTTGGGAAAAATTTCCCAATTTTTGTAATGACCATAAATGGATCTGGTAGGTATTGAGTTGCATGCATGGTGAATTCATGTACTTAGACAAGCCCTTCCTCATTACCAAGGAAGTAATCCATCAAGTGACAAAATTATGGAACAAAGTATAGAAACATAAGAAGGTCGATAACAAATTTGTCACTACTCTCATAGGGACCACATTTGATGGGAGATTTCTCACTGTTAGCAAGATCAAAGATCTCAAAGTGAGGTATGCCACCAAATGCATTGCTTACAAAAAAAATCATATTGGAAGAGAGGACTTTGTGCTAGCAACTTGCATCCATGCGACATATGAAATGCTCACCAATGGTAAAGAATGTGATCTTTGTGAAACCTTGATAGAGCATCTAATGAACAATCTAGAGAAAATAAAGAAGACCCACCATGAATTCTTGTATGGTTCAATGATAATATGCCAACCCTCTATTTTTTAAGAGAATTACCCAGGATTAAACCATGTGTATGGAGCTCCAACACTTCCATCATGGAATAAATAAGGGAGAATATGGATAGTTTTCTAACACCACTATTTATCAGTATGGGTACGAGTCACTCTTTGATAAATTCTAGAAAAGGATGTACGAGGGGAATGATTGATCCATGACATTACAAGGAAATTGGATAAAGATGTGGTTTTCATAGTCAACAAATATTATATCCGTTTGGTAGTTGTCAAATCGCACACCTTCATAGTACTGCAACTCCCATATGAGGCATCGGATGAGTTATTAGAGAGCACAATTCAAATCCTCTTGCACCCTAAGGATCCAACTGTAGAAATGTTTGGAACTTGGCATGAGCACATTAACAAAAAGGCTAAAAAGAGGGCAAGGAAAAAAATGACAAAGAGAGAGAAACACTAGAGAAGGAAATAAAAGCCAAACAAGATCCTTTTCTCCCAAGTGTTGTCACCACCCAAAAAACTTCTCAACCAAGGAGATTGGAGCACCTAGGGTCTCCAACAGAAGCATTCCATCATATAAACGAAAAACGGTCACAAAAGAGCAACTAGAGAAGGATAAGAAAGGTAAGAAGATAAATCAAGAGGTACCAATTACCATTGAAGAATCTCCTCCACTAGAAAAAAAGTCTAGTAAAAGAACTATAGATACACTTATCCAAACAAGGTTAAAAAAGGAGAAGGCCACAAGAAAACAATAGAAGAAATCTAAGAGGTAGAAGCAAAAAGCATGTAAAAAAACTAGTTGAACATGATGATACTTCCAAAGAGGAAGAACCTTCAACAATATAATTACAAAAGAAAAAAAACAACATAAGAACAACATAGGAACCCTTGTTGGATGAACAAAAACTTCTTAAATCTCTATCTATAGATGACAAAATACTAAAAAAAGCTAAGCCCTATTCTAATGCCACTATGGCAAATAAAGAAACTATAATTGGAGCAATGGTGGGCTTCATCACAACAAGTCCATATTCTATAGATCAAATCACTAAAGGATTTTTGATAGAATTAATGGCAATCCTACGAAAGTAGATAATTGTACAAAGAAAAGAAGCTTTCAAATAGACACTACATTAAGAACTAAAGTTATGGATGAGGCGGCCAAAGACTCGAGTTTATCTCCTGAGATGAAGCATTGGGTATAGAGCATTTAGGAACAAGAACTAAGGAAGAAGCATGAGGTAGATACCTTAGTATATATGATGAAATGTAGGATACAAAAACATAAATAGAAAGCATGCAAACAAATATATTTAACCTACACTAAGCCATAACCTCATATTGGGCTAAGAGAATGCAAAAATCAATGAAAAACATCAAGTTTCTCACCAACACAAACCCTTGTTGCACCAAGTGGATGTGCTCAAGATGTTTGATGTTGTTGACGAGGAAAGTTATTTGCTCAAAGCAGCAACATAATAATGCATTCTCATGTTATTGATGAAAAGAGCTCAAGTGATGGGCTATTTATAGATTTGGAGGATGGAGGATCAATGGATGAGTTTGATTCTTGAGATCAAGGGATAGGGTTGAATGAGAGGCAAGGATGCATGAGAGACCTCCAAGTGTCACCTTATGGTTGGTGCACATGATGAGGACCATGATCAAAAGGATTTGGATGGCTAAGATTTTCTTGGTTGAGATGGAGGGAAAGGATCAAGAGGTCCTTTTTCGAGCCATGTGCACACATGGATCCTTGTGCAAACTTGAGCCATGTGCAAGGTTGACTTGGTTAATCATGATTTAGATTGTACAAGAGTTTAATTATTTTGATTAAATCAACTAATGGTCGGGGGAATAATATAAATTAAATAAATATTTGTGTATTTATTTAATTTTGTTGGAATAAGGTGCCATTAACCTTGTAAATTCCAATATTGTATTTTATTCCATTTATTATTTGTTATTTGTAATTACCCATAAGGGAATGAGGTAGTCTTATTGACAGTTGTAATTTTGGAGTTATCGGCGGCAGTTACGAAGTGACTTTTACTATTGGCAAATGTAAAAACTCATGGTAAATGAGGATAGGCATGCTCCCTTGAGAAATATACTATTTTTGGCATGAATGACAATTGTCATAATGTTTGGTGAGTGAATCTATGACAGCTGCAAGTTGTTATAAGATTCTATGATTCTATGACGCATATGACGGATATGTTAGTTGTATATTTGCTATATTTAGCCCAAGGTTCCTATCTTGGAAAGATACTCTTTTGTGGAATCTATGATGGTTATGATGCATCATAAGATGTTGTAAGAGGCCAGATTTAGTCTTTGGATCCCAACTTTTGCATGGTTGTTTTTAGACAGGTGTAAGATGCTTGTAGGATGGTAATTAATGTTTACAGGTTGGATAATCTTAGGAGAGAGAAGGTGAACACCTAGGAGGAGTTGGAAAATGTTTCTATAAGTATTTTCTATGTATTAGTTGCTGCAATACATATTTTAGGTACTTGGGTGCTGCTGGAATGCTATCAAATTGAAGACTGGTGGAGAGAGTTGAAGTGTTGTATTATAAATCATTTTCAGATTAATACAAACATTGGGCCTCTTTCCTGTGTGGAGTTTTTTACCTGAAAGGGTTTTCTCCACGTTAAACATTGTGTTATGTGTTCATATTTCTGATTTTACATTTATGTGAAGCATAGTTTTGTTTCTGTGTTACAATCTCCATTAATAACACACAGTTAAAGATTGCTGAAATTTATCTTGAATCAGATTTCCATTGAAGTAGTGTTACTTTCATTTCTAACATTTGGTATCAGAGCCTGGACAGCTTTGACTCTTGGGTGGTAGTGTGGAAGTTGTAGCTACAGTGGGAGATTTGGTTGTGTTTGTTTTGCATATCTTGTGTTGTTATTATGGCTGCATCCACCGTTGCATCAACCTCTCGATTGGACATTGAGAAGTTCAACGGAATGGGGTATGAGTTGTGGAAGCTAAAAATGGAAGATTTTTTGGAAGAAAGAAACTAATGGTTGGTTGTTCAAAAAGAGAAGAAACCTGACGATGTCTCTCAAGATGAGTGGGATAGACTAGATAAGAAGGCACATGGAACCATTTGGTTGTGCCTTTTAGACTTTGTCATGTTGAATGTCGCAAAGGAAGAGACTGCATATAAGTTGTGGAAATGGTTGGGTGAGATTTATCAAGCCAAGAGTATGGTAAATAAACTTCATTTAAAAAGAAAATTGTTTTCTATGAAAATGCGAGAAGGTGAATCAATTGCAGAGCATTTAAATTCTTTTAATTTGTTAGTGAGTCAGCTTGATTCAGTAGATGTTGAGGCTAGTGAGGAAGATAAATGTATCTTACTTCTTTGTTCTTTACCTGAGTCTTGGGAGAATGTTATCCTTGCTATCACTGCTAACCTCGCAGATCTGAAGTTGGATGCTCTTGTTTCAGTGCTACTGTCACAGGAATTGAGGAAGAAGAGTTCAGATAGTTCAGGGGATGCTCTCAGTGTTAGGGGAAGGTCTAAGGAAAGAGAACCTAAAGGAGATCAGAAAGAAGCTAAGGACAAGTCCAATGGTCGGTCTAAGACTCCTGGTAAAAAGAACAGAGTTAAGTGTTGGAACTGCAATAAAAGGGGACATGTGAAGAAGGAGTGCAGAAACCCCAAGAAACAGTGGGAGAGTGCTTCGAATAAGTCCTTGAATGTAGGTGAAGAAGTTTTACTTTCTACATGTAATCTTGTTTCTAATGATCACTAGTTGATTGACTCAGGATGCTCATTTCATATGACCCCGCATAAGGAATGGTTCTCCACATATGAAGAATATGATGGGGTTAATATCTACCTTGGTGACAACTCTACATATCCGATTGTTGGGAAAGGAAAGGTATTGTTGTGTTTCAGTGATGGGAGGATTAAAACCCTCCTTGGTGTTTTGCATGTTCCTGGATTAGCTAGAAATCTGATTTCAATTTCAAAGTTGAATGATTTGGGAATGCATGTGACATTTGACAAGCATGGTTGCAGATTAGTGAGAGGGAACTTGGTGGTAGCGAAGGGGAAGAGATTCAGAAGCTTGTTCAAGCTTAAAGCCACTACAGTTTATAATGCCTCTTATGTATCTGAGGCTAATATTGAAAATGCATGTATGTTGTGGCACCATAGATTGGGCCACACAAGCAATAATGTATTAAAAACTATTAAGAATAAAAATTTGTTGGATGGTTTCTCCTATTCTGATGAGCACTTGGATTTCTGTGAGCATTGTGTGTTTGGTAAACAAAACAAAAAATCATTTTCTTTAAGAAGCAATAAAGCAAAAGAGAAGTTAGAAATTATTCATACGGATGTGTTTGGACCTGTGGATAATGAATCTATCAGAAAATCTTGTTATTTTGTAACCTTCATTGATGATGTATCTAGATTTACATGGATTTATTTTATGAAGCATAAATCTGAAGTTTTCACCAAGTTTAAGGAATTCAAAGTCTTAGTAGAGAACCAATCAGGTTTAAAGATAAAAATATTAAGATATGACAATGGAAGGGAATATTGCTCTAAGAAAATTGATGAGTTTTGCAAGCATGCAGGTATAATTAGACAAAAGACAACTCCGTATACACCACAACATAATGGTGTTGCAGAAAGGATGAACCGAACAATTATGGAAAGGGCCAGAAGTATGCTTAGTGATGCACAGTTGGATAAATACTTTTGGGTAGAGGCTGTGTGTACTGCTTGCTACTTGATAAATAGAACTCCTTGTAAGGCTCTTGATTCGACACCTTATGAAGTCTGGAAAGGTAAGAAACCTTTTGTTTCACATTTAAGGGTTTTTGGCTGTGAGGCTTTTGTTCATGTGCCTAAGGAAAAGTGATCTAAGTTGGATCCAAAGGCTGAAAAGTGTACATTCATTGGATATGGTGATAATGTGAAAGATTATAAACTTTGGAATCCACTAACCGGCAAGATTATCTTTTCTATAGATGTTATTTTCAAGGAACTTAGAGCTATTTCTGAACCTGAGCAGCCAAAAGAAAAAGATGAAAAGGTAAAGAAGGTGCACTTTGATTTAGAGCAACAAGATGCACCTCAGGAAGAATAGAATGATGGATTAGGGGGTGAAGAAGAAGAAGAAGATTCGAGTAGTTCTAATGAAGATGAATCTGTTGTGAAAGAAGAAGTTGATGTAGATGATCATGTAGAAGAACGAGTAGAGTCTCTTACTCCACCCTTGAGGAGATCCACAAGACAATAGAATCCAGATGACAGGTATAGCCCACTAGATTTCCGTTGTGTATATGCTTTATTGAGTACTAACGTTGAACCTAGATCCTACAGGGAAGCTATTTCTATAGATGATAGTGAGTCTTGATAGCTAGCCATGCAGGAGGAGATGATGGCTTTCGACTCTTGTAACACCCGGGATCTTGTTCATTTGCCCAAAGGAAGAAAGGCCATATGATGTAAGTGGGTCTTCAAGAAGAAGTTTGGAGCAGACAAGTCATTGGAGAAGTACAAGGCTAGACTGGTAGCCAAGGGCTACTCCCAGAGAGAGGGAGTTGATTTTGGTGAGATATTCTCTCATGTTGCTAAATTGACATCCATTAGATTTCTCTTATCCATTGTTGCAACTTAGGATTGGGAGATTGAGCAAATGGATGTTAAGATTGCATTCTTCCATGGAGATCTTGAAGAAGAAATTTATATGCAACAACCTACAGGTTTTGAGGTAAAAGGAAAAGAACATTGGGTTTGTAGGTTAAAGAGGTCTCTTTATGGTCTGAAACAGTCCCCCAGAATGTGGTATCAAAAGTTTGATTCATTTGTTTTAAAGTTGGGTTTTGTTAGAAGTGAGGAGGATCATTGTGTTTACATTCATTGTGTTGATGATTCTATACTGGTTATTGCTTTGTATGTTGATGACATGTTTTTCAACAATACTAAGGGTATGGTCAATGAGCTTAAAGCCCAACTTTCAGGTGCATTTGAGATAAAGGATCTTGGTGCTGCAAGGTATATTTTGGGAATGGAGATCAGGAGGGACAAAGTTAACAGAAAGCTTTGGTTGTCACAAAGTAAGTATGTGAATACTATTGTGCAGAGGTTTAGTTTGCAGGACTGTAACCCAGTTAGAGTTCCTTTACCCATTGGTACTAAGCTTTCATTAGATATGTGTTCAAAGACTGAAGATGATCTTGAGGATATGTCTAATGTTCCATATGCTGGTGCTATAGGGAGTTTGATGTATGCAATGGTTTGCACTAGACCAAATATTGCCCAAGCAATGGGAGTTTTGAGCAGATTTATGTCTAACCTTGGTAGACAACATTAGAACTATGCGAAGAGGGTATTTAAATAACTTATAGGTACTCCTGACAATTGTTTGGTTTATTTTGGTACTGATAGTGTTGATAAATCTTTGGACATACAGGGTTTTGTTGATGTGGATTGGGTAGGTGACTTGGACAGTCGAAGGTCCACTAGTGGCTATGTGTTTACTCTATTTGGAGGTGCAGTGAGTTCGATGAGTAAGAGGCAGCCCACAGTTGCTTTGTCCACTACAGAAGCAGAGTATATGGCTGCTACTCATGTCTCTAAGGAGGCAGTTTGGTTGAGGAGACTGTGTATAGGTATTGGTTTTGATTGCAGGATCATTCAGATTTGTTGTGATAGCCAGAGTGCTATTTGTTTGACCACAAATCCCATGTATCATGCTCAGACTAAGCATGTTGATGTTCAGTATCACTTTGTTCGAGAGTTGGTTACAAATGGAGAGATTGAGATGAAGAAGATAGACACTCAGGAGAATGTTGCAGATTCATTGACCAAGCCTGTGAGCACAGAGAAGTTTGTATGGTGCAGAGAGGCCATGGGCCTTATTTCTAGTGCTTGATTATTTTTTCATTTGTTTTCCTATGGGTTGATTTACAATGTATAATGTCAAGTGGGAGAATGTTGGAATAAGGTGCCATTAACCTTGTAAATTCCAATATTTTATTTTATTCCATTTATTATTTGTTATTTGTAATTACCCATAAGGGAATGAGGTAGTCTCATTGACAATTGTAATTTCGGAGTTACCGGCGGCAGTTACGGAGTGACTTTTACTATTGGCAAATGTAAAAACTCATGGTAAATGAGGATAGGTGTGCTCCCTTGAGGAATATACTATTTTTGGCATGTATGACAACTGTCATAATGTTTGGTGAGTGAATCTATGATAGCTGCAAGTTGTCATAAGATTCTGAGATTCTATGACGCATATGACAGATATGTTAGTTGTATATTTGCTATATTTAGCCCAAGGTTCCTATCTTGGAAAGATACTCTTTTGTGGAATCTATGACGATTATGATGCGTCATAAGATGTTGTAAGAGGCCAAATTTAATCTTGGGAACCCAACCTTTGCATGGTTGTTTTTGGACAGGTGTAAGATGCTTGTAAGATGGTAATTAATGTTTATAGGTTGGAAAATCTTAGGAGAGAGAAGGTGAATGCCTAGGAGGAGTTGGAAAATGTTTCTATAAGTATTTGCCATGTATTAGTTGCTGCAATACAGATTTTAGGTACTAAAGTGCTACCGGAATGCTATTAGATTGAAGACTGGTGGAGAGAGTTGAAGTGTTGTTGTATTGTAAATCATTTTCAGATTAATACAAACATTGGGCCTCTTTCCTATGTGAAGTTTTTTACCCGAAAGGGTTTTCTCCACATTAAAAATTGTGTTATGTGTTCATATTTCTAATTTTGCATTTTTGTGAAGCATAGTTTTGTTTATGTGTTACAATCTCTATTAATAACACACAGTTAAAGATTGCTGAAATTTATCTTGAATCAGATTTCCATTGAAGTAGTGTTGCTTTCATTTCTAACAAATTTTGGGGGGAGTGATGAAAGGATGGTTGATTTAATTAAATAGATGCTAATTTATTTAATTAAAGGCTGCAACATTAGAAGAAGTTTGAATATGATTAATTAATCAAATAATGATTAGAATTTATTTAATTAATGCTAGGAGATGATTGGATTGCTTAATTAAATAACTAATTATTTAATTAATGTTGGAAGGGGAGATATGTAGGATGAATCAGGTGATGTTGGAACATGGTCAAATTTAGGTGTCTACACTTAGTTCTCAATCCCAAGAAGATAAAATCCAACAAAAGTTATATGGAGAGGTTGTTAAGGTAGCGTAACATGCTTATAATGTAATAGTCCAGAACTGCCAACTACATCAAGAGGAGCCCAAAGATACTACACTACACTATCTCCATTGCATATACAACAACTTGTAGTTCAACAAGATTTAACTCATCTACTAGCATGAAAAGAAGTAATTATAATAAAAGGGATAGTGACACAAACAAAGGAAAAACAAAAAGAACAAATTGACAAGGTACTTGGTACAACAAAAATAGAGATTGAGGATAGTCTCCAAAACAAACAAGGGTAGAAAAAGAAGAAGGAATAACAGTGGAAGAAGAAATAGAAAAATAAAAATAAGTAGATTTAGAGAAAGAAACAATATAAACATCCACATAATTAACCACTCCAACAAAATAGCTAGCAAGGGACCATATAAGCAAAATCAAGGAGTAAATGGCCAGAGAAAAGCAAGGAGCTCTAATGGTAATAGCAAGCCCAAATATATTTATGCATACTCCTATAGGGCCACAAATTGATTTTACTTATATCTTATCGATTCAAAAAATGGAGTTAGGAGAAGTATTCAATAGTAGTGCAAAGTAGGATATACTGCATAAAAATGTTACCCTAGAAGAAGGAATTAAAAATATACTCAAAATGATACAACAATAACCACAAATGCAAGTAGATTCATCAACAACTACAACAACTCAACTAGAAGGAGCAATACAAAGTTTGCTAGATCAAATGAGTGGTTGGGAACATGAGAAGAAAAACCTCAAGAGGAAAATAATCTCTGAGTATGAGAAAGAAAAATAAAACCACATACAACAAAAATGGAGAAATGACCACAAAGATTTAGATAGGTAGAATGAGAAGTCGAAAGATGCTTGCAACAGTGTTTCCACATTATACCAATACTATATTAATTAGCCACAACTCACAATATAATAGAAGACTCAAATAGACCTAATGGAATCTCGAATCTTACAAATATTAGGGAGTTATGATGTTATGGATAATTTGAATGGGTGACAATGGCATCAAGTGAGAAACATATGATTCTAACATAATCAACCAAGTGAGAAGAGGATGAAGTCCATAGTGGAAATGAAGGAATTATAGTTAGAAGTGAATATCTACATGTCCCTATGGTCAACACTTCTCTGTAATATCAAACAATGGATACGCACATTAACATAACTAGCTACTATAACTACCACAAAAGAGATTACAATGATCTTTTAGTTTGGACTTAACGAATTCAACATATGGTATTAACTTGGGAGAATGCATACGAGAAAATTGAGATATCATATAAACATATGCTACCTTGACAAAAAAAATTGAGACTCTTTTTTACTAGAAGGGAGTGCCTTGAAGACAAGACAATGATTTAGGTCCTAATATGACGTTGGTAGATAAGGAACTAGAAACACGACAAGCCTAATAACAGTCATTGCAAGGCTATTACTACAACATCTAAGACATTGTAGTATCAATTAAAGGATGACAATGTACAAAGATACACAAAAGGACATGTACCTACATGAATAGGAGGATATATGAGTATCCAACCTCATTGCAAGTAAAGAGAGATAGATACAAGAGGAGAAATGGCAAAGAAAGGGGAAAGAGTAGAACAAATTACTGGGTAAATTGGAAAATGAATAATGAATGTAATGTAAAGGAAATTAATACCCAAGCATATATGTGATGTTTATCTATACTTGTGGTACAAAATGTACATTGTGTAAGGAAAATATAATGTGAATATATGAATAGATCAATCCTATTGTGTATATGGATGAATAAAAATTGCTTTCATTATCTTATGCATGTGTTACCTACACATCATTCTAATTTCCTTCTTATTACATCACCCTGGGTTAATTTCTCTAACATAAATAATCCAAACCTTGGGTCTGTATTTCATTATCAACAATATGTCTCTATGAAAATCGTACCATGTTATTACTAGAGCATTTTACCATTTGTTAGAGAGTGGATGTGGATATTTATGTTCCCTAAAGCATCTCGGAGGTGCCATTGTCTTTTACAAACCCAAGAAGCAGCCCCATAATTTCCAAAATTTATAAGGATGGCTTGGGCATTATTGCATGTACTTGGTTTGGTGAATCCTCTTAGGTCAATTGCTCCTCCTTATGAAGAAATAGTCTCGATTGTATTGAGTCTAGGAAGCAAGTGCAAAGTCTTGACTTCTAGCTACTTCTTGGTGAACCATTTGGCTTGATGTGGGAGCTAACTCTTTTTGAGAACTCCGTATACATAATTATGGGTGAAGATGATTTCTAGAATATAATATGTCTTTGCCACAATAGACCATTCTTGAGTTAAAGATGAGATGTGAAATGTTGAGTATAAGTAGCTACATGGCACAACCTTCTTTAGTACTGGTGTAACAAGTGTTGGACATGAATTCACTTCTAGAATTTGGTCTCTTGCTACCCACTATCACAACTATGCTACAAGGGTTTGTATTGTATATACAAATGACTATTCATGTAGGGATGCCCAAGTAATATTTTGTAGACTTTCATTGGCACTACATCACAAACTATTTCTTCTTAGAAAGGATGGATAGAATATGTGAAGCAACATCAGGGAGTGACTTTTATACCTTAGGTGTTGTCAAAACTGAGCCACCCCAATTTGTAGGTTTAAAGACAAGGAATGGTTGGCAACTTCAATCTCTCAATGGTTTTTGAAGAGATTAGATTCTTCATATTGTCACCATCAATCATGAAGTCTAGGTGATGTCTTTTCACCCATGTTTGTGACTGGAATAATCACTTTTGCTTTAGTTTCCTTAGGTAAGAGGGTTGTTGCTTGTGTAGTTTTGACTTAGTTGTTGGTATCTACATTAGTGATTCCATTTGAGGGCTTAACAATAACATATCCAACTTCTTACATTACAAGCATGTTCTTTTACGCATGACACTCCACATTGGAATGATTACAACTCTTGTGCTTGTCATATCACTTATTGATTCTAGATAGTTTGTTCTTGTCTAGATGTGGTGTCTTCTTTGGCATGCTAGATGATTCCCACTTGACCTTTTACTTGAACTCAATTGTTGCTACACCGTGATAGGCCTTCTCTATCATTTTGATCTTGATTAGCTTCAGTATAGACTAGATTGCTAGATGGAGGCTATTGTTGTATTTGAGGAATATGTGCTGCTTTGACTCGATTGAGTCTAGCCCAACATAGAGCTCATGGAAGACATTTGTATATGCCTGTATAGATTAGTCATGCCATTGATGCAACTATGATCACTACATGTAGTGGTCAACATAAACATCTTCAAGTAAAGCTCATCCTTGAAGGCTTCTAGGAATTGCTCCTAAGCTGTGTTACATAATTTGCCATTTAACTATTCCCCTTCCTAGAGTGTATGAGCTTGCCACCACTTGTAGACATGTAAGGACACCTTCAAGAGGGCAATCTTAATCTTTTCCTCATCGATGAAATCATTCATCAAAAAGTAAGATTCTATATGGTCAATCAATTATTTATGGAATTTGCATCAATCTTACCCTTGAATATTGGAACATCTAGGTTAATAGGTGGGACTCAATTACCAGAGGCTTTGCTTAATGCCAAGGCTAATGGAATCACCTTTTTGAGGACCTCTACAAACTAGTTGAGCATGAATTTTCACTGATCCATGAACGCTTCTTCAATCTTGCTCTTGATCATCACGTATCTCCTATTGTATTAGTTTGGCCATCTTGACATGGGTTGTCAAGTAGTCTGATGGATCCTAGGGTTTAATGCTAAGGTTTAGGTACTCTAACCACATATTAAAGGACATGCAAGATGTACAGAAAATTTCTTTGATATCATTGGTTTGGCACCTAGAGTTAAAATCTCAGTGGACTACTTTCTAGATGAGAATCCATATAAGTTATGGTGTAAATAAAAGCTTATTAGATGATTAAGATGAACAAAGATAGAGATATAGAACTAAACAAAGAACGTATTTTTATTCATCTATACATTCCATACATGGCATACCCTTGAGAAAGGTGTATGGTAGTTTATCTTCTACCTATTCTTGACTATCTAAACTATGCCACATAATTATGTATATATAGTTTACAATGATTCATGTCCTAGAAATCAAAAGCCATTAAAAAATTCAACCATCTCCTTAAGAAGTGGAACAATTTCATTGATTGGTTTCTCATCCCCCAATAGTTGTTGAGTATTATACCAATTACTAACATGTCCTTGATGAGCTAGTGTGTGACTTAGCATACCACGAGCCTCATGGATGACAACTTGGTTGTTGCATTTGACTATTTTGTTTGAAGACCGCATAATACCACTTTAGACGATGCAATGAGCAAATTTGGGAAGTGGATCTTGTAGTCTTTCCAAAAGGTGTATTGGACCTTACTAGAACTCTGGTAGCAATTATAGGTTGATTGGCGAAGGCATGTTTGTGGTAGAAGTGTGTGTCTCTCTAAAAATATATTGCATTGCTATTGGAGCATGTGTAGCATTTATTAGAGCATTTAGGAGGTGCTTTGGTGTATCAAAAAATCAAGAAGTAGCCCCATAGTTGTTGCAAGGCATGAAAATGGTTTGGGTGTTACCATAGATGCCTGGTTTGGTGAATCGCCCTAGGTCAACTAGGCTTAGAGTCTAGTTAGTGAACATACACTGCTCCCTTGTAAAAGGGATCTTGAACCCTACCTGAAGATCTCTGAAGTGTCATTCTACCAAAAAATACCTAAGCTCAATGAGGAGAGAAACTGATAAGTTCCATTATACCAATAACAAAGAGTAAGTGTTGAGGAGAGCCTAAACAAATAAATCTAAACAAAAACAAAGTAAGAATGACTAGGAGAAAGATACCCCGATTGAGCCTTAAGTATTGAGCCATCACGATAATTGTACACATAGAGAAGTGGATGGGACATTCTCCCCAATCACTAATAAATGCTAGGAGCTAAATCTCATAACAATTATTACTAAACTAGGATAGTTATAATTGTTATTTAATGTTGCACGAAATATATTTTTTTGAGAAAATGTGTGTTTATAATGATCACGACACAAGGAAACTGGTGATCAACAATAAGCTACTAACTTGAGAAGTCATGGAGTGGGTGACAAATAGGAGGGGAAGGTCAACGAGGTCTATCTTGCACCAAGAGGGGGGCCAAGCCATCCCAAGCTCCAACATGATCAATTCCAACATTTTCTAAAAGATCAACCACTTTTTTGCATTTTCTATAGCAATGAGTAAAAAGGATGTTGTAAAGAGCCTTACAAAGGCCTAAGGTCTCGTCCATCGAACTTCTACATTTCCAACTAGGACATGACATTTTATTCAATCCTAAAATAATAGTAGAGGAATTCTCTTCAACAATTAGCTTCATGCATCCAATTAGGGCTGCCATGGTGAGACCTTCAATCATTGCCAACTATTTTGCTTCTTTAGCAGTTTTAGTACCAAGAAATACAGATTGCCCTTGATGAACCAACCCTAGGAATCCTAAAGTACACAACCAACTCTAACAAAAAGATTACACCTCAAAACACCATCAAAATTGAGTTTGAAAAAACTCGAGAAAAGTTTCTTCCATGACAATTTTTTTTCGAACTACTTGTTTATCAATTCCCCATTAATAGATAATTCTAGAGTCTAATTATTATCAATTGAATTGTGTAAATGATTTCCCTAAAATGACAAAAAAAAAACATTATAATAATAATTTTTTTAAATAGTGAAAAACATTAATTGATTAAAATTATTTATTTTTATTTAAGGTTGAAGTTTTAGCCATATTTCACATTAATTCCTCTATAAATTTGAATATCACCAATATAGCGTTTCAAAACTGGGGAGGGAAGAATATTTTGGCAGACGATACGAATTGGCGGGAGAGCTGAAGAAAAATAGAAGAGGCCACTTCAGTGGGTTGCAGGAAGTGATGGGTTCGAACCCTCTCCCTGCATGGGCCAGCGAGCCCTGCATAATGGGCATTGATGAAGCTGGCCGAGGCCCCGTGTTAGGTAAGTTACATTCCATCTGTTAAACTTAACCTACTGCCAATTTTATTATCTGGTTTTGATCATTATCTGTTATTTATAGGTCCCATGGTTTATGGATGTTTATATTGTTCGGCTTCTTACCGGAAAACTCTTGCCACATTGCAATTTGCAGGTATTTCTTCATTTTGATTGTTCCATTTCTTTCCCTTTTATAAAATCATAATTTATAGATCCTGAACTTCAAGCATGGACAACAGATTTGGTCTTCCGCATGATTATCTATGGATATTATGTTATTCAAGTCAGTTTAGCCATATGTATTCTCTTTCAAAATTTCGAATTTAATTGCGCGAATGCGAAATCAATATCGGTTATGCTGTGAACCTCGAATCTAAATAAGCTAACTGTATTCTGTCAGCACTAATCATATTTTTATTATAAAAGGTAAAGTTTTACTTTAGGTTAAGTCCAACCTAAACGGCAGTTTGGCACAGGAGGCGCGATTGTGGGATTCAGAAAGGACATTTCTGTTATTCAAAATTTGTATCTCTGGGTTTTGATCTTATGACCAAGATTGAAAGTAAATCGAAGCTTGAGTTTGTTTCTTCTGGTTATATTTTAAATAAGGTTACCTGAGAAGTCTGACAAGAGATGCTGCTATGAAGGTTCTAAACTTATGGGAAATGTGATTTTGCAGGAGTTTGGATTTTAATTCCTTTGTACGTTACTTTAAATTCAGATATGTTATAGCAGTTTTATCTTATGCTCCCTTGGATGATGAGGTTTTACATTGCTTCAATTATTTACCATGGAAACGTGACACCTCAGCAAAGATCAAACCATGTCTTTGGTGATGCACTTATATATATATTTTTAAATAAATTGTAGCACCTCTCAACTGGAGGTTTTAAGATTGCATGATATAGTACAGGTTTCTATAGGAGTTATACTTGCAGAAGACTTGCTTTTGTAATGGTATAGAGCCATAAAAGGATTACCTTGCCTTTGTTGAGCAGAAGAATAAAGAAGCTACTGGTATGCTTGAAAACCAGAAGCCGCAACACAAACATGAAAGAATTCACTTCTTTAAAGTCTGCAGAATCAGGTGCTGGTCACCCTCATCAATTAACTTTTCAAGGCGTTCTTTCATAACAAGGGCATAACTTTATCTCCCTTGATGGGGGTGGAAAACAAAGGAATAAAGAAGGCCAGTGGACCTCAATTCCTATGGGTCCATATAAACTCAACATGGACCATGCATCGAGGGGGAAACCCAACAATACAGGTGCAAGTGGAATTTGTAAGGGTTATAATGGGGAATTGTTTTTTTGGTTCATCCATAGGTTAAGTTGCTCTTTGAATAACTTGATCGAAGCTTTTGGTAGTTGATATGGTATGAGGTGCAATCTCAACTGAGGTGTGTCCAATTTCCTGGTTGAGACAAGTTCTCAGATATTGGCAATGATGTTGAAACCGAGAGCCAGTATCCCTGAGAGTGACAACTTTGTCCCATTATTGCAGGGATTGGAAAGATGGTTCTTCATTTTGAAGTGTTTAGTGTTGATGGGACTGCTGATATTTTCTCAATTCTTCATCATTCCCAATTCAAATTGTTTGTGATAAATGACAATGGGGTAGAGGTGGAGGCGAGAATTAGAGCAGCTCTCCTAACTATTGTGGATAATGAATGACCATGATTCTATTGACTTGGAGGTGGATAGGTGGCCATGCAATATCACGACTATTACATTTTTCCTCCTATGTTTTAGAATGTGGGATTTAAACACCTCCATTTATATGAATGATCATTGGAAGGGTAGGGTGGTGTATGTTTTAAGGGTTTTGATAGATTTTGATGATTCATATTGCACGAGCAAGAAAATAAGACAGCGTCCCTCCCACTTCTCTCTCGTTTGTATCATGATTAGTTTCACTCATTCCAAGATTAGCTCCCACTTCATGCATAAACATCCCATAGCTCGTATTTTTTCTAATTTTATCTCTTTGTTTGTCCTTACCATTTTTATCCCATTCCCCGTCATCCCTCTGGTCCAAATTCCCATAGAGGCCTATTTTTGGGATGGACTTGCACATGCAGGGACATCTTTGGGGACTTTCCCCTCTAGGGAGGACATCTTGCCGTCCGGAAGGTGGCAAGGGGAATGTCAAAAGAAAAGAAACTCCTGCAACTAAAAAGACAAAAAAATAAAATAATAAACCCTAACCCTGAACTTAAAAGGGGGCCCACCAAGTCTTCCCAATGATTATTTATAAAGACCCAGCCCATGCTCTATTACAATCACCAAAAGAGGAAGAGGAATAAAAAGGGGAGGTCCCTTGACCCCTGCTCTTATCCTTGCTCTAATTTTAAAAAAGCAAAAAAAAAGAAGAAGTTTTGGATTGCACCAAATTAAATCCCACATAATTAAATTCCATTTATACTTTTGGTTTGCCAAGTAAATCTTGATTCTGAGTAATGCTACTATGGTTACAACCAAATGATTTAGAAAGTAAATATAATGATCTTAGTGAAGATGCTTGGATATTTGACATATGAACATTGGCACTACAATTTGTTTGTGGACCTCACTGTCAAGTTCTATTCTCTAGTGAATGCCTTGGGAACATGCTGAAGCTCTTGACTGATATTATAAAACTATCCATTCAAAATTTTGCTGGCATTGGTGTATTGACTTTTATTCATTTGATGATTAATGCTGACAACTGGTACACTTTTTGATTATGAATGGCAATAGGTTTTATCATCTTTGAAAACAACTGCAGAAACAGTGCCAAAATCTGCTCAGATTGTTTACAGCATAGCTGATATTGAGACATTGGACAGTGCAAAAGATGATCCTACAAAGTCTAACAGTGGAGTCTTGGTCAATGGTACAATTTTCATTTAAGATAGGGGTAAAGAAATATTAAGATTCGTTGTCTCTGATGCAAAATGTTGTACAGCAGTACAACTTTGTATAAATATCAGCATCTTTTACTCATATTGTTTACCTAGATGATAAATTGCAACTTCTTTTATTGCTTTTTGTAATTAAATTTTCAATTAATTTTTATATAGCATTTTAATAGTGCTCCCTTGCCATTCCCCCATTGTCCCCAAAATTTGGAAAAAAAATTGCCATCCCTGAAACTCATCCTTGCATCCTTGCATCCCCATGTCCTGGAAACTCAGAGAAACACTAGTCTCTATGTAAATTTTTGCTTTTTCAATCTTTAGTAGTGGTGGTTTTTTGGTGCTCACTCTTGGAGGGAATTCAATAACATCTCCTTGGCTTCGTAACTCTTGCTCTTACACCTTATCTCTCAAAGTGGTCCAAATTCCTAGAATGCTCAACTTTTTGAGTTGGCTAAACTGAATCCTTCTAATTGTAATGATGAGCACGAGCAATTTCCCCTCTCGTTCCCGGTGTTCTTCCAAGTGAAGAGGAGTGAATCATAACCATAACTCATGTGCGGGGTCCTCTATTCTATATCTATATAGATGAGGATCAGTTGGGTTAGATACGATTGGGCCCTCCCCTTCGAAATAACTTGTAGAAGAGAAGAATATAATAGGAAATATGCTGCAAATACTTCATAACACTTCATAATAATAAGCCACTTTGAGGGGGCAAACCTCCAAAAGTCTTCAACAAGAACATAATTCACAATATGATGATAATAAACTAATCACTACCTCCTATGAACACTATTCTTGTGCCATGGATGCCACTTAGGCCGACCTAACTACCTATATAAGATTGTATAAAAGTTCATATAACTTAATTAATGTTTATGCTAGCCACAAGTTGGCTACACATATCCCCATGCATGCTATAGGATAAGGGTGTAGCATGCTTCCCCCCTTAACACAAGCATTGTCCTCGATGTTGATCAATTGTGGATGCTTTTGCACAAAATCTTCATCTTCCCATGTGGCATCTTCGATAGGCAAATTCTTCCACTTAATGAGGTACTTTGTGATTGTCCTAGTCCTCAACTTCTTTGTGCATGTTTGGAGAATTAACTTAGGATCTGAGATGATTCTTCCTGCTTCATTTAGCTTAGGTAACACTATTTGTGCAAGAATCTGTTGACCAATAACCTTCTTTAAACACAAGACATGGAAAATTGGATGTATCCTTGTTGTAGGGGGTGATTCAAGCTTATACCCTACATTGCCAATCTTCTGCAAAATCTGATATGGACCGTAATATTCAGGTCAGAGCTTGTTAATCTTCTTTTGTTGTTTCAGGGACATTTGCTTATATGGTTTGCAATCTCAAGAAAAGCCAATCTCCCACTTCAAAACTCCTTTCACTACGGTGCTAGTCATCCTGTTGTTTCATTCGGTTTTGTGCCATGGCCAAATTTTCCTTGAGACTAGAAAGTACCTGTTGTTGATGATTCATGTGATCTTCCACAACTTGAACTCTCGGTGTAACCTTCAATGATAATGTGATGGATGGGGGATGGTATCCATATAATGCCATAAATGGGGACATTTTTGAAGCACTATGGAAGGAAGTGTTATATCACCATTTTGCTAGTGGTAGCCAAGCCACCCATTGAGATTGCTTATCTGAATTAAAACAACGTAGATACCCCTCCAAGTACTTGTTGATGACCTTAGTTTGCCCAATTGACTGGGGATGGTATGAAGAGTTGTGAGCCAGTCGAGTACTCAAACAAGAATAAATTTGTCCAAAAATTAGTATTAAAAATAGGATCACGATTAGTTACAATAATCTTTAGGGTATCATGTAACTTTTGTATATTCTCCATAAATGCTTTTGCTACTTGTTGTAAAAGGATGAGATAGTGCACAAAAATGGGCATACTTGGTAAGTTTGTCCACTACTACCATGATGACACTCTTACCTTCAGTCTTTGGAAGGCCTGTGATGAAATTCTTGGAGACCTCTTCCTATCGCTAGCTAGGAATAACCAAAGGTTGCAAAAGACCATGTGTCATACCCGTCTCACCTTTATTTTATTGACATACCAATTATTTTGCCACAAATTTTTTAACATCACCTTTTCGCCCTTATTGAAAAAAATCCTACTCAATTCGTTGATATGTCTTCAAAAATCCTAAGTGACCCCCAATTGGAGAACCATGAAGCTCTTGTAGAATCTTGTGTTTGAGGGTGGAATTCTTGCATAGGTACAATTCCTTGTTATACCACAGGGAGTCTCCCTTCCAACAAAACTTATTTGAATTGCTCAAATCATTCTGCAACTGTTGAATGAGATTCCTTGTAACAACGTCTTTTTGCCACTCTAATTTTGCTTTGTCAACCCAATCTGCCTATAAGATTGAAATGGCACATAATAATGCCTCATCCTTTTCATCCTTTTTGGATAGTGCATCAACCACTACATTCTCCTTCCTTTTCTTATAGATGATCTCAAAGTCATACTCCAACATCTTAGTGACTCATCTTTGTTGTTCTTTAGAGCATAACGTGTAATGCCCCCTGTTGATGATTGTTTTTAGACAAGTCAACAATAGAGTTAAATACAGAGTATCCAACTCTCTCTTGAGCAAAGCCTCTCGAATGCTAAACAAAGTGATCAAACAAGATGACTCCAAGGTTCCTTTTCTTATATTTTGTGAGGGATAACTCAGTGACTTAGTATGATTTTGCTGGTAAACACAAAGGGACTTACACAATCGTTCGAACAACTTGTTGATTCAATGAAAGAGGCAAACACCGGAATATCTAAGTACTACAGTTTATGACGTATGATATGGCGATAAAGTACTTGATCCTAATTCTAACCAAATCGATAAAAGAAAACGCAAAAGATGAAAGGGTTCAGTAACACTAATCTAATCCTAGATGTAAGGAATGATTACTGCTCAAGTGAAATCAAACCAACTCTTGCTTCGCCAGATCAAACAACTACACAAGATTGATGCTATCTTCTAGGGTTATACAAGATGTTTAAATCACTTATGCTCATGAAGAATTCAACAAACATAGAGATCAAAGTTAAGCTCAATTTTGTTCAGACCAACCATACACTGCAATTTGCAAGCCACAAACCACAAGTGTGAACATAAAGATTTCACCACAAACAATAATGAAGCCTTCCACCAACTAACATACACTTAAAAAAAACTTAATCTAATCTTAACATTCACTTGAAGGAATCTAAATCATGCAACACTTAGAAACATATATAGAATCACCAAACAATGAGTCTTATATTATTTCAGAGAGCTCTTGCAACAATTTTTCAGAGTCTTCAATCGTACAAATGAGAGCAAAAGGAGCCCTTATATAGACCTCAAGAATGTATGAAGGGTCAAGATCGATCGGCAAAGCCAATGGATCAGATCATGCCACATCACAAGTAGTTATAACAAACTCTTATTTTTAGTATATGAAAGAGGGAACAAAGGCACGTTTCCCAAGAAGATAAGGATGACAAATCAATAGCCTATGAGGAGACTCCATGTGAATAACCATCATTAGTATTTTGAGATTCAATGAATCTAGACACTATCTGCTTGGCATCATCAAAAGGTACACTTGGCATATTTTTAGTGGTTCCTTCAGTTTCAAGTACATCATTTGAATAGAGGCCAAGTGTCTTCTCCCAATCAGTCATCCTAGTTTTGTTGGCGCCAAGATGGACAGCAAGTGAGAATATACTACCAAGCTTCTCATCAAAAACATCATCCTCTTGGAAGTAGAAAGCTTGAACTTGTTCTTTCATATTATCAAGAGTCATCTCTCCAAATGGATTACATCAAAGATGCATGTATTCCATCTTGAATTCTTTGAAGTACACTCCTTACTCTTGACATATCTGTTTCTACCTTATCAAGTAGTTGTCTTTTATTGCGAAAGCAATAATACCAAGAAGAGAAGTCATATGCTATGCCTTCTTCAATCACTTCAGCATGTATCAAATCATCAACTGAAGTCTCCATCAAGCTCTTCAAATGTGGCATGTATTGTTCCTTGATAGCCTTGAACTCAGCACAAACTGTCAACAATGCAAGTACCCTTTTCTTGAGATCAACAATCTTATCATACACTTGCATGATATCTTCCAGGTGTATATATGTAGCTTCCTTTGACCTTTTCATCCAATCTTTCAACCTGTGAGATGAAAACTTCAATTCCTCAAGATGTACAACTGTTTCTGAAGGAAGAAGAGATGGAGGTGTAGAAACTCTCTCCTGCTGACGGATAGGATGAACCAAGTGCTGAATATACTGCTCTAAGGCTCGACACCTTTGCTCAACTTTAATCCTACCTTCTGTTTCCTGCCTTATGATAGCTCGAGCATTATCAATTGAATTATGAAGTTCTTCTTCTACTTGTGTTCCAGTCAATGGACCCAAATTGATTGTATTGATGTCATAATCTTCAGGTGTTATATCTTCTACATTTTTTTCAAGCCTTGGAACTGCTACATGTACTTTCCTTACACCTGCTTCATCTTTGGTTATCTTTGAAAGAATAGTTGCTTTCTTCTTTGGTTTTTCATTAGACATGTCTAGAAGCAACTCTTCAACTGGAATAGGAGGATATTTCTCAACCTCACAACTTTCTTTAATTCTATCCTACAACCACTCCGACAATGATGAAAGATCCTTTAACTGTTGTATCTGCTTTCCTTGTACAGGCAATGATTCTTCTTCGGCTTCATCTTTGTCTTCAGTATTAGCTTCATTAATGATCTCAGTATCATGTGGACTTGAAGGCACTTCTTCAAATGGAGTATTTGGGACTGCATCCTCAACATGCACCACTATATCCTGATTCAGTGGAGTATCGCCTGGCTGTCTAGACGAAGCAGTTTCAATACTTATTCTTTTCTTTTTCTTGCTTGATTCTCCTTGTGCAGATTCAAGTTGTTTTCTTTTCTTTGCTTGACTTGAATCTCTTTCATTGTCCTTACTTTGCGAACTCCTACCAGGTGCACTATGTTGTTCCTGTTGCTCAATTTCTCCCATTTTGTTGTAAGTGAGCTTCTTTCCCTCATCTATCAATGCTTGTACTTGCTCTTTTACTTGTTCCTCGGTAATAGCAATGATAGGCTCTATCAGTTCTTCATCATAAACCCTTTCTCTATCAGTCCAGTTGATGTCATAAGGCAGGTTCTGTATCTTATTGTACTCATCACTTGAAAGAGTTCTATCATCTTCTAGCAGATCAGGAATCCTTAATACCTTAGTAGCCCTCACTAGATCCCATTTCAACCTTGAACACTTTTGCATCCTGATATCATCATCATCAATGGCATTAGCCCAATGATCCTCAAGCTGCTCAACATGCCAGTAGGAAGAATATGATTGCTTAATAGCTCCGTGTGGATCGAAGTTCTCCCTCCTTGAATCATGAAGATGTAGATGATATGCCTGAAGCTCAACCTCTGAATGTTCAACTGCTTGAAGTGATGTACATGAATAATATCTCCCTAGGGCGAGAGGAAACTGAACTCCGGCTTTCTTTCTTGCCCTTTGCATTTTATGGAATTCTAACAATTGTCTTGAAACTTCCAGCAACACCATCCTATTGGTAGGATACCTTGGCAATCTGTATGGAAAGGATGTGAAGCCCTGAATTCGGATATAGGTAAACTTGTCATATTGAATGTAGTACCTTCCATATTGTTCAATGAAATTTCTAGCAGCACTTGTTAGTCTTCTAAGCAATTCTCCTCTCAACTTTCTCACTATGTACATGGCGAAGGCATCATTGAACCTCTTGTAATGATCGATGTTCTTCAAATGGAGCTGAGGATAACACTGATGTGATAGAATCTATCCAGACTTTGTACCTACTCCTTTAGATGTTAATCCTTTATAAACCACATTTCTTGCTAGGATGTAAACAAGATAGGAAGTCATGAAGAAAGACTTTGTTTCATCAAACCTTTCAAATTGCTCATCAAGGCAATGACTTATAAGACCAGCCCAATCAACCATCTTATTCTTTGTAAACACATGATCAAAGTAGGTATACATCCATCCTTCAAAAGTAGATAATTGAGACCTACCTGTTACTCGTTTTAAGAACATGATGAAGTAACTTATCTCTTGTTTGAAGTCTGCCTTGTGAAACTTTGGATCTTCCGAGTTGTATATCTTGATTGATGAATCTATCATCCACTTCTTTCTCACTTCTTGCATGGAGTACTTGGGGTTGCCTTCAAAAGTACATTGAGCAGTTGTAGGACAGATGAACACTGCCTTCCGGTTTGGGATGTTGAAGATCTCCTGAATGGCTTCTTTTTGCAGGTAAGCGAGGACAATTCCATCTTTATCTACAATTTGTCTCTTCTGTTTGTCATAGTGTTGAATACATTCCAACACTAACTCAGTGCTAGGTAAGGTAGGTGGGAAGCATGCTGCTTGAACAATTCCACTCTTCGCAATGGCCTTGATGTCTTCATTCCTTGTGATGGCAAGCAAGAAATCCTTCATCTCCTCCAAGTTGACGTGTCCCATGTTGGTATCTCCCATGTTCTTCCAATGAGTTTCAAGCTTGGAGTTGGGTATGGTGGACTTGGCATCCATCTTGATTATCACTTGCCTCTCCTTCACCGTCATGCCCATCTATCTACAAGACAAGACTTGAATAAGTGACTTAAAATGAAAAATTTAACTTCACAAACCTGATTTTTAGATGATAAAACTATGAAATTTAGCAAAATTAAGTAAAAAGAAGACAATTTTATGAAGTAAAAGGTGGCTGAAACATACCTTATGCCAATTTTCTGACCTAGAAAATGCAGATTTCTATATAAAAGGATGAAAATCAGTATTGAAATGACAAAAATCAGATATAAAATGCCAAAAATCAGTCCTCAAAATGCAGGTCTGCCTTTAAAATCTGCTCCTCCTCCTTAAGAAATTGGCTCCTTAGAGAAATTGCAATGTGGATTATGTTGAAATGAGAAGGAGTGCTCCTCCTTATATAGTAAACTTACCTCATTTAATGCTGGTCGGCTAGAAGAGGGGTCGGCCTACTTAGGCATTTAATGCATTTATTCAAAGTCTAGGGCGCCAAAGTATGATGAGAATCTATATGGTGGGTGCCAAAATGGATAAAAGGAACATGAAAATGCGCCTTGATAACAATCTTTTCAACAAGTCTCCATCAACAAGCACTAAATCTTGAGGCACATCTAGAGAGCTCAAATTAGACACTCCAAAGAGTTCATACTTCTCATGTCTTGTGAAGGCGCCAATATAGGGTGGTCTAAACACTAGGGAGCGCCTCACATACTTCTCATGTCTGAGACTCTATCTACTTCAAGACTTAATGATTACCTTACAAGGCGCTCAAATGAGAAAATGAGTGCTCATAAGGGCCTTGATTTCGGGATCCAATCTCCCATTAGATGATTGAAATGTGCATTACTTGGGAGATATTCACTTCATAATGACATGTCTTTTTAATTTTAGGTGCCAAAATTGCTTCTCAAACCATTCACTTTCTAGGCGCCAATAAGATTCACCAAGGAGCAAAAAGGCGCCCCAACTACTAATGACTTCAAAGAACATTCTCAATCACTTAAGACTTGCCCTCAGAAGATTCCACTCTCACTTACCTAAATGCTAGTTTCACTAATGTCTTAAAGACTCTCCTAAGGTTCACTCATTCAAACATGTTTTAAATTCCTTAGTCACCCAAGGCGTATTCTAGGTGATTCTAACATCAAGGCGCCAATAAGGTTGAACTTCCACATGAAGGGTGCCAGAGTGAGCTAAGAGGAAGCATAAGGTGCACCAAGGTCATTTTCTTTCAAAGGCACTTTCATAAGGTTGTTTCATCATCTCCTCTAGGTGATCAATGACATGGCCTTTAGTTTCAAGCGCCAAATTCACTTCTCAAAGTTACCCACTTCCTAGGCGCCATTGAAGTGCACAGAGGGATAGAAGGGCGCCTATGGTCTTAGTGGCTTTATGTTAGTCATTCAAATGCTTTGAACTCATCGTAGAGACTTCCTTTGCGAGGCGCCCATTCTCTAAGTTTTCAAAACCGCACTTTAATCCTTATCTCTCCTAGGCGCTCAAACAAGGCTTATGCTCTATTCCTCATTCAAGTTGGTTTTAAGACCCTTAAGTGTTATCATTCACCAATTCAAACTTTGAAACATTCTAGTGCGCTCAAAGTCACTCCCATCACCAATCCATCCTTTCCTAGGCGCTCAAACAAGGCTTATACCGACAAGAAATGCGCCCAAACTTGATTTGCAAGAAACTTATCTATTTTGGAAACTTTGATAGGGCGCTCCCACTGGAGATGACTTATCCTTGTCTTGGCGCTCATGATGACTTTTACATGCTTCCTACATCAGGGCACCAAATCATGTTGAAACTAAAGGCCAAAGGTGCCTAAAATGATAGCTCACTTCCTAATGATCCCTAGGCACCATTTGGTGATTTCTCCAACTTAGGGCGCTCAAACTCAATGACGACTTATCTACCATTCTCCCAAGGCACTCATCTAAGGTTCATTCATGCTTTGTATTTCCCTCATCCAAAGGCGCATTCTAGGTGATTTCAATATCTTCTGTTGCAAGGCTTCCTAGGCGCCAAAGTGGAATACCTCCACTTACCTTCCACAAGACACTATCCTTCGTCTCCTCCACAGGGCGCCAAATCATGATCACAACTCCCAGGGAATGCGCCTAAACTCATTTACTACAAGCCTGTTCATTTTAGAGTCTTTGACATAGGGCGCTCTTCTTGGAGATTCCTTAGTCTAGGCGCCAAAGTGAGTGTCCTACATCAAGGCACCATTGTCTTAGTTGCTCTATGTAGAATGGGCGCCCAAAAGGGATACTTCAAACATAGGTTGGTGCTTCAAGTTTTGGGCGCTCATTTGGGATAGTTTCAATGGCAAGGAGCGCCTAGAACTCATCTTGAGTTTTGGCCATTTAAAGGCCTCTAACCTTAGGCGCTATCCACTGGGGATTTTGCTTCATGCTCCATCAAGACATAGATACCTCAATGAAGGCCTTCTAAGTTGGACACTCTAGGGCGCTCAACATAAACTATACAAATGAAGTTGGCGCCTCACACTTTCTTGTCATTTGAGTGAGTCCTTTTGTTGCTCACAAACCTCAAGACTTTCTAGGGCGCTCACCCATATAAGACTTGGATTTTATCCCTTCCTAAGGCGCTATCATGGTGACATCTTGACTTATTTACCCTTGGGCGCTCATCTGAGGTGAATTTGAGTACATGATGCGCCTGTATCTCTTTAGCTCTATACTTGTCATCTTTTGTTCTTCATGAACTCCTCATTCTAGGCACCAGAACTTCTCAAGGATCCACACAAGGGCGCCAAAAAAGGTGAGTGAAGGCATATCATGCGCCAAGACTCTTGAGTGCTCATCTGGGATGGAGTGAATAGCGAAGTGCGCCTAGATCAACACTAAACCCATTCTGCTTGTAGACCTCACCTACTGAAACATGTTGAACTTAGGACCTGATGCTAACATAAAACCCCCTTAAATTTACCTTTCAAGAAGTCTCTGTATTGCTTTCACAAAACCTAAAGTAGACTGACTCTAAGGTGAAGAAAAAACTAGGGGGTCCCCATCATGATGGGGTGATGTGTGATTTGGCCACAACACCCCCCATCTAGCTCACTACATCAAGAGATCAGGGTTAGCCTATAATTCGACTTCCGTAGGCTAATGGAGGTGTTTAGGAAGTCATTCCAGGGACTTACTATTTATAGTAAGTCATGAGCTGGGCAGTTTCTATTTTTAGCAGGGCAGTGTAGGAGCCAGGGCACGAGATTCACGGGGTTGAATCTTCTAGAGCAGTGTTTGATTTAATATAAGTTAAATTAAAGATTTAACTTATTATAAGCTAAGGGTTACTTTAAGTTATAATATAACTTAACTTTATAATATAAAGTTGTAATTTAAAGTTATAAGTTGTGTGCCTAGCGCTCCCTCATGGAGAGATAAGGGGATGAATTATAATTAAAAATTAATTAAAAACCTCCTCTTCTTGGGCGTTGGTTTTGAGAGGGATAAAAGAGAAGAATGAAGGCATTTGCTTTATGCTATGTTCTGTGAAATTGTTCTCATTTTGGAGTTTGCCCATGCAGTTGGTTGAGCTTGGCTCTAGGGTTTGAAATATCGATTTGCAGAGATGAAAACCTTTGTAGATTCACCTTTCTTTGTGCATGAAAGATTGCATTAGGAGAGGATTTGAGGAGGCTTCACACGGAGGCTTCATTTGTGCATTCGGGACATCCATTTTGACGATTATTTGAGCTTGGAATGAAGATTCTTGGAGGAGATTGACATTGCAGACCTGTGTATAGTTTTGAAGGACAAAAACAACTATTTTGTGGAGGTTTTTATTTGCTGTAGCAGTCCATTGTGCTGGCCGTACCTTGTCCCAGCAAGCCGTACCAGCTAGGGGCTGTACCTCTCCCTTGCAGCCATTTTGAAGCATTTTGTGGTTGTCTTTTCCTTCTAAAGTGGTTGCCTTCACCTAGCAGACATATCTGAGCAGAAACAGCAAAGGAAGGAGAAGTTTATTAGGAGTTGTGACTGATTATTTACCTCAACCTGGGCCGTACAGTCCAGAAAGGACAGCAGCCTCATTCAGAGTCATTTCTGCCTTGTTCGTGGTTGGAGATTGGGTTATTTGTGGCGCCTAAGGTCTGCTAAAAAGTTGCAGCTGATGAAATCTGTATTTCCCTTGCGTTGTATGAGAACTGAGGTGTTTTCTATGGCCATGTAATGCTGATATCATTTCCGGCAATCAGACAAGTTAAAAATTTCCAAGTGGGTATTTCACTGTAATTAGTTTTACTGCATTTTATGATTTGGGTTGTCTTTGGTTTATGCAAAATCATTGTATATTTTCTGGGTTTGTTCATATGCTTGATATTTCATACATGCAACGCAAAAATAACACATGCAAAAACAACCCATAAAACCCTAAACAACAGAAACATCAAAAACATAAAAAAATCAGTCAGAGCAAACATATATAGAGCGGTGTATGTAACATAACGGTTGCTCCAAGAAATATTTTAGGCTATCATGATCTGTCTTGACTCTTTACTTTGAAGTGTCTACCCATAGATATGGCCTCCATTGTTTGACTGCATGAAGGATAGCTAGCATTTCCTTCTTATAAATAGGTTTGAGTTGATTCTTACCCTTCAATTGGCGACTTTCAAAAGCAATGGGCCTACCCTCTTGCATGAGAATTGCTCCTATACTATTCCTCGAAGCATCACACTCCACAATAATTTTTTTGCTGAAATTTGGAGTGGCTAGAATTGAAGTGGTACACATAGCTTCCTTTAGTCTCTCAAATGCCGTATTAGTTGTCTCATTCCACCAAAAATCATCCTTTTTCAAAAGCATTGTGAGGGGTGCTGCTATGTGGCCACAATTCTTTACAAATCTTCTATAGTATCTAGTTAATCCTAGGAAACCCCTCAAGTTCTTAATGGTTTTAGGAATTGGCCACTCCATCATAGCCTTGATTTTGTTCGAATAAACTTTTACTCCTTCATGAGACACAATGTGACCCAAGTACTCCACCTCTTTGAGTTCAAAAGCACACTTAGAAGGTTTAGCATAAAGCTGATGTTGTTGGAGAATTTGTAATGCCTAATCAACATGGTACAAATGGTCTTCCCATGTTGTGCTATAAATTGATATATCATCAAAAAACATTAATACAAACTTCCTCAAAAATGGCTTAAAAATGGAATTCATCAAACTTTGAAATGTAGGAGCATTAGTAAGACCAAATGGTATCACTAGCAACTCATAATGACCTTCATGAGTCGTAAATGCTGTCTTGGGAATATCTTCTTCCTTAATTCTAATTTGGTGATAACCTAATCTAAGATCAAGTTTTGTTAAAAACATAGCTCCATTTAGTTCATCTAACAAATCATCAATAACTGGAATAGGAAACTTATCTTTGATGGTGTACTTGTTGAGTTCTCTATAGTCTGGACACATGCACAATCCTTCTTACATACCATCACCATTGGAGAGGAATAAACACTCTGACTATAATGGATAATACCTGCTTCTAATATCTCTTAAACCATCTTCTCAATTTCACTCTTTTGGACATATGGCTACTTGTAAGGCCTAATGTTAGGTGGTTGGCACCCTGGCACTAGTTGAATGGCGTGATCATGATCCCTTTTGGGAGGAAGTCCTTTTGGCATATTCGAAGACTACTAAATGTTTCTCCACGATAGCTTGTAGGGCTAGTGGCATAGACCCCTTTGTTGGTTGTGCCTCTATTGAAAATAATTGAGCCATGAACCCATCCACACCCTTTTTTAGAATCTTCTGCATTTGATGAGAACTCACCAATTGTGGTGATGTTGCACGTAGCCCACGAAGTTCAAAGTTCCTACCCCCTATTTGAAAACACATGAAAAGCTCTTGGAAATTCATCTCAATCATTCCCAAGGTAGTTAGCCATTGGACTCCCAAAACAATGTTAGCTCCACCCATAGGAATGATAAACATGGGACTATCGAGTTGATATTTTCCCATGGAGAACTTAATACTATGGCATTTTCTAGAACAACTAATTATTCCACCATCTGTAATCATGACTTGAAACTTTGGAGCTGGATAGACAAAATAGTTTAAGCGTTTATTATTGATGAAGTTATGAGTACTACTTGAGTCAATTAATATTGTCACTTTTTGTTTTTTCAAAAAACCCACTACCTTGAGGGTTTGTGAAGTCTAATCCCTGAAAATGCATGGCAATAAATAGTTCATTGTGTTTCTTTGGTTCCTTCCCCTATCTCCTTATCAACCTCCCCTATCAAATCTTTGTCCATTTCTTCTTCATTGGCAACTTCAATGTAGAACAATTCTTTTTCCCCACAATTATGTTCTCGGTTACACTTTACTCACCTCTCAACCATAAGACTTGCTCACAAGCCCACCCTTGAGGTAGAAGGCCTTAAGAAAGTATGTTTCACATCAACAAGGAATACACAATGTAATGTCCCCATTTTTAGGCTCTCGTGCAGTTTGGATGGTGCTGGCTTCTGGGGTGGTTCCAGCATAGCTAGAGCAGAGTTTTTGTTGCTTAGCAAGGTTCAGATGGATAATTGGAGTTGATCAACACTTTCTGCGCCTGATTCAGACAACTTGTCCAAGACTTGCTATTTTAGTAAGTCCTTATTTTTTAGGAGGTGTGGGATCGGGCCCTGTTTGACCAGTTGGGAGGTCCTATTTTTTAGGGATGTTTCTTTTGTCAGCGGTTCCTACTTTTTAGGAGTTACTATTTATAGTAACATGCTATTTTGGGACTTTGTGTCAGTTGACCCTTGTAGGCTAGAGCAGATGGTTAGGGGGTCTTATTTTGGCAGTATTCGGTGTGGCTTCGCCTCCAGTGATTAGTGAGAGTTCAGGTTTGACCTTCGTTGGACCCCGTTTGGCACAGTTACTATTTATAGTAAGTTACTTTTTCAGGGAGTCGGGGTTTCTATTTATAGCAGGGCACCTGGACAGGTCTCAAATGCAGTGTCGACCAATGTTTGGGCCTTTGCAGATGTTTCAGGACTCAGTGGTGCGTACTTACTATTTATAGTAAGTCAGCTATTGGAAGTTGCTGTTTGTGGCAGGCGCTTGATCATTCAGTGTTTGGCAGTTTTGACGTTGGTTTCAGTTGGCATAGCTAACTGATGGATTTTTAAGGAGATATTAATATTTTAATGTGTCATTAATGATGTTAATTAAAGTTTATAATATAAAGTTATATTTTGACTTTATATTAAAAGGGGGCCAATGACACATGATAAAGTGCAATTAATGATATTAATTTATTATGGGCACAATAACCAAGGTAATATTGAGGCAACAAAAGCAAATAATAAAATATTATTTTAAAAGCCAAAAAGCACATGGGGAGTCGTGCCTTTTTGAGGGGGTATAAAAGCTTTTTCCAAAAAGCAAATAGATTCAATCAATCATTTTGATCATTCGACACTTATGATTTTTGAAGAAGCTTTGGCTTGTGAGAGAGAACTTAGGGTTTTCTGCAGATTTGGCATTGGAGAGCGTAGCATCTTCTTTGTATCAGCTTCCTGAGGGTGTGTAATATCATCTGAAGGTAGTTTTTCCAGGTGGCTGCAAATCAGTGGTCACATTTGAGCAGATTGGAGAAGTTTTCTAAGGGTTTGAAGAGATTTTCATTGAAAAATCTGAAGGGCATTGATTGCTGTTTGCATTTATGGAAGATTGTTCATTGCTGGGCCGTCCAACAGCACAAGGGAAGCGTGATAGTTCCTAGGTGAACAAAACATAGACAGCTGCAAATCGATCAGTTCAAGGGTTTCATGGTGCTGATGATAATTACCAGAAATTGCTGCTAATGAGTTTCAGATTTGCTGTTAAAGTGTTTGCTGTTAGTCATCTTCAGAATTTTCAAATAAGCATTGCTATGGTGTACGGGTATGTGATTAATACAATTTGCAAAGGAAATGCAATTCTGACTTTGAGTATATATATTCTTGTATTTGCAACTGTGATAAATCAGATTTAATTGACCTGACATTTACCCCAAAATATCTTTCATTGTATTTGAAATCCATATGTTTGTAATTTACTAAAAAAAATAAAACAATCAAAACTTCGAAATTTAATATCTCAGGAAAGGGTGGGATATTACACACAAACACATAAATCTACAAATTACTCAAGGGTTAACACAAATACATATGAATCTTCTCAAGATTCATAGCAAAGGGGGAGTCAAGGAGACACACTAACCTCTTGGGAAAAAATAGAAATGATATCAAATATCTTTTCTTTTCCAATACCCATATACACCAAAAACACATAATAATTATGTTCTTGATCACACTTGCTGTTGCAATTAAAGCATGACCCTTTTGCTCTCTTCTCTCCAATTTGTTGAGGAGTCAGTTTGTTAGGCTGAGTAAATGATTGTGTAGGAGAGTTTCTATCTCTTATGCTTACAAACCCTTGCCTTTTGTTGGCCAAAACCTTTTCCTCTACCTGCCTTGCTATAATTATTGATTGAGACACGAAGTTGGATTGAACATGTGTACCTCATATTTGATGTGGTCCTTTAGACCCCCTAGGTATAATTCATTCAAAATTTCCTCTATAACATGCTCCACTCTTAAAGATAAGGTTTGAAATTGTTGAGTATAGTCCTTAACCATACTTGTTTGCTTTAATTTGGTAATTTGGTTAAGGTAGCTATCCATAAAATTGTCACCATAATGTGTCATGAGTTGCTCTTGGAAAACATACCATGTGACAACACATCCTTTCTTTTTCTTCTGTTCACATAGCCAACGATACCAAATGAATTGGTTTGGTTCCAAGTATAAGGATGTCATTGCAACCTTTTGTTGACATGGAACATGATGAAGATCAAAGAACTGCTCCATTTGGTAGAGTCAATTGGTTGGATCCTTTTCATCAAACTTTCATATATCCATCTTTGGCCTGAAGTGCCTAGCCATAGAATTATTTGGGTGACGATCCATCTTTAGATTTGAGACAAACCCAAAAGCATCATGTCCCTTTGAAGACACATTGTCTTCCCAAATCTTATGATGTGAATCCACTCACTTAGAGTCCATAGGATTCACAAGAGAATCAAATCTTTTCACTAATGCATTGATATCTTCTTTCGACCCTTTCATCTCCTCCTTCAATGCCAAAATATCCTTCTTAACCTTGGTGGTTTCTTCCTTTATAATAGCTTCAACATCTATGGAATCCATCTCCTCAATTAGTGGATCATCTATGTCTAGAGATTTTCTAGGTGTGATAGGATTCCTTCCCTTGCCTCTTGTTGAAGCCCTAGCCATAATGTCACAAAAATAGTTTTCATAGTAATTTATTCAAAACAAATCAAAATAATTAGAAATTTTGACTATAACTTACTTTTACCTAGAACTCACTTTTCTGAAAAAATCTCCAAGAAATTCGCTGATTTGCAGCCGTGGGAGCGAATTTGGTTAAAACTCTAATTTTGCAATAACTTCTTCAAAATTGCTTCAAATGATCTCAAATCTAGATTGTAGCAGCTTCAATGCGCTCTTGATCAACCCTCCACATTTTAGAATTTTTTTTTGTCAAATTGAAAGAGATATGCGCTTCACAATTTGACCTCCCATATTGAAAAAAACGCCTTGTTTCTTGCCTTTTGGATGCCTAGATCATGCTCTGATACCACTTGTATTGAAATAACTTGCATACGAGAAGAATATAATAGGAAATATGTTAGAAATACTTGATAATAATAAACCACTTTGAGGGGACAAACCTCTTAAAGTTTTCAACAAGAATAGAATTCACAATATGATAATAAACTAACCACTACCTCCAATATATACTATGCTATGGATGCCACCCAGGCCGACCTAACTATCTATATAAGACTATATAAAAGATCATATAACTGAATTAATGTTTATGGTAGCCACAAGTTGGCTACACATATTGCCATGCATGCTATAGGTTAAGGGTGTAGCACTAACCATTTTGATGTGCTTCATTGTCCCAAGATAGAGAGATGGATTTCACAAGCATTTTCGTATGCTACTTGGCATGATAATCATCCTTTGTCTTTAGCACCCAAAGGGTTTAGGCTGAAGCCTGGCTGGGCAAATTGGCTTACTCTTCTTAGACTGCCCTATCATTGTTTTCCATTTTTCATAATTGCTAGATTTGACCTCTTGATTTTTCTTGGTCACAAAAGGTTTCTTCTCTAGAACAGCCTTTAGATTCTTTCGATTTTATTATGCGAGCGACCATATTCAAAACAATACTTGAATGTGATTGGAATGTTTTTATAATTTGCATGTTTTTGTTAGGTGTTATTAAAAACTTCAATTTTGTGATGCAGGTTATAGTTTTCTCTAATCAATACGTACATAGA
The DNA here is from genome assembly GCA_027924645.1 of Cunninghamia lanceolata. Lineage (NCBI taxonomy): Eukaryota > Viridiplantae > Streptophyta > Pinopsida > Cupressales > Cupressaceae > Cunninghamia > Cunninghamia lanceolata. The sequence goes on along the minus strand of BSBN01000292.1, from coordinate 5,205,680 downwards.
TTAGATATTAAATCATCTTTGTATCATTTGATGGCCATTGATAAGAACCCGTAGTTTCCACTTTGCTCCAAAACAATCTCATGTCATACTTTAATGGATATATCATATTCTTGTTAACTAGACCTAAAGTGGGGAAATTTCAGTTGACATCCTTGAAGGAACTTAATCCTTTAGTTTGTTTTTTGCATAAATAAAACTATTATGATAGTTAGGTAATCACTCTTGAAAACCTCCTTTTGAACATCATATTTCAAGAGGGCCAAGGAATAGCACCTAGGCAACATGACTGATTCGGGGCTCAAGTGTGCCTAGGGACAACACATTTAAATGAATCTATATGTAAATGAGAGTGATAGAGCACAAATATCAATACAAGTGTTATACAGAAAGAGAGAATTCAAGAACAATTAGACACCATGCTAGAACTGCAAATTGCAAGTTTGTACTATGCAAATGTTTTGTACCAAATCCAAAAGGTCAAAAATATGCTACAAGATGTTATCTTTGGTACTATTCTTTTATCCATCTAAGAAAGTCATAATACTTTACAAGAATGGAAGATGAAGAATGCCATGGCAGTTATAAGAAACACAATTGTTTGTGTTTTGTCAGTTTGTTTTCTCAATTTTGTTGATTTTTGGAAACATTGTAGAACAACTATGCAAAACAGGGATGAGATTGTTAGATCTTTGCTGCATAAATAAAGAGTTGTTAGAGCTTTGTGGCATGACCATGTGTTTTGGGGAAGGTCTCGAAGCTAGCAGTGAAGATGGCATATGGCGCAAAGTATTGCCATTGTGTGGTGATTCAATCAAAATTACAAATCCTCCTAGACCAATCACCTTGAGAAGCAATGATCCGCACTGCAGCAAATTGTGGAAAGAAGATGCAGAAAATTGTTTGCAAATTGAGGTTTAGTGAATTATTTCCCTTGGAAAGGAACTTGAACTGCTTAGAAGATCAGGTAGAGAGGAGTCTTGATTTCTGGTATGTTCGACCATGTTGTCAATTATTTGGTTCATTTCTGCTGGATTGCTGCATTCAGGTTCGACTTTTGCTAGCTGAAGTTTTGCTGCAACATTTGGTTTGTCCAACAAAGGTTGAAGGTAATGCTGCCAGGGTTCTACATTGAAATCTAGATGTGGACCAAGATGAATTGGAGGATTAGGCTCAAAAACATTGCCTTTAACTTTCTTAGCGATAGAGTATGGACTGTGCTGAAGAGGAGGAATTTTGCAGTAAGGTCCCATGAGTCTTTCCTTATGCAAATGAAGCTATACTTTGACACCAAGCTTGATGGTGTGTGGTGCTTTATGTTGATAATGGTGCTGCTTGTACTTAGATTTAGACTTTTGTAGAATGGTTTGCACCTGCTGTTGATATGCTGAATGTGTTCAATGAACTTGACAGCTTTGTCAACTTCCTCTCAAGCTTAAGGAGCCCCTGTTGTAGATGGTGGCATAGGATAGCCTATATCAAATGGGTGTTAATGATTGGAAACCCCAATGAACGTGAAAAGGGATATGCTGAGGAGAGCTGTTGAGAGCTTTGTTGTAGCTATGCTGAATGGAAAGAAGACTTTCATCCCATGTGGAATGCTTCCTAGAATTATACATGTGAAGAAGATGCATGATAATCTTATTTAGCTCTTTTGTTTGTCCATTGATTTGAGGATATAACACGGTATATTTTGTCAACTTCTGTCTATCATTGATTAAAGTGCTTTATAGAAATGGTCCAAGAAGTTTCTAGCATTTTGTCTTGTGTGGTACACACAAGTGTCCCAAATGATGTAAGAGTTCATCTTGCAAATAATGATATGAAATGGTCTCACTGCTATGCAATGTCTGAAAAATATTTGCAAAGTCTAAGTTAGATTTGCACAATTTTGGCCAAATATTGGTCTTATGTCCATGTGTCGAGCACGAGGAGTGGACTGGTATTCTGCTCAAATAATTTGCTATTGCTTCCCTTCTTGTGCTTGATGTTCAACAAATGGAATTATTGAAGATATGAAGACACTTTTGATGTTGCCCTTGTCGCAATTTGTTCTATGTTTGGAAGTTGGGAGAATTGTAACAATTTGTGATTTATATGGATGATGGTCTCCTTTCTCAATATTTAGTGTTTCTTATGCTTACATGCTTGGACAATAGCATCTTGGTCATATGTGGGACACTTTCTTACTTGAGCATTGAATGTTTAATTGTGGTAAGTTATTGGATGGCCAAATTGAGTGAGATAGTTAGATGTATTTGTTTCAATTTCAAGTAGATATTGAAGATCAAGTAATGTGAGTGCTGGTGTAAAAAGAGTTTGACTTTCAATTCCTTGACTGCTTTCTATTGTGTGGCTGGCCAGGTGAAAGTTGCTTTGGTGCCACCTTTGGTAACTTGATTCAATGGCTAAGCAATGTGGGAAAAACCAAGAGCAAGCTTCCTATTGAAATTTTCTAAACCCCAAAATTGTAAATTTTTGAGGGTCTTTAGTATAGACCATTCTTGAATGATGTAGATCTTGGTCAGATTCAATGCAAATCTTCGTCAAGTCCACATGTATTCTATGTGTGTCAATGATATCCATGACATTGTTTTTTCTGCATGGAAAAATAACACTATTCCATGTTGGTATAGAACTTATGTTGTTGCAATCCAAAGTGTTAGTTCTTGTTGGCTATGACCTGTATTCTTTCCATGTTTTGTTGAAAATAAGGATATCATTAAGATAGACAACAACAAATGAAGTTCTGAGTGGTTGAAGGATATCATTCATCATTTGCAATCATGTTGTGGGTGCATTGGTCAAGCTGAAGGGCTTAACCAACCATGCAAAGAAATCTTCCTTGGCTTTAAAGGTTCTCTTCCAAACATTTGAGGGTTTAATGGAAATCTAAAGGTACCTTGTCTTAAAATTTATCTTAATGAAGGATTTTAAACCAAATAGTTGGTTCAGTAGATCCTAAATCTTGAGGGGATAGTGGTTCTTCAAAAGCAATCTTGTGGAGAGTTTTGTAGCTGATGCAAAACCTCCATGTGCCATCCTTATTTGGTGTGAGCACCATTGGGTTGTTGCAAGGTGAAGAGTTGGGTCTGATCTGTTCTTTTCCATGAGTTAATGAATGCAGCTTGATTTCTTGGTTCTCTAGGAATGAATGATAGTATAGAGAGGCATTAGTAAGAGGTAGTCTTGGAATCAATTTATAGTATGACTGATTGCACATTGCTATTGCACTCAAATAGGTGTCTGAAATATACCCTTGTAACCCTCCAAGATTTCATTCAACTGTCGTTGTTCTGCTGAAGGGGTTGTGATGTTAGTTTGTATTGCAAGGATTTCTTTCTTGCACTTGGTCTACTTCTAATATGTGTTATCTATCCTTGACAACATCAGTGATGAAATTTCTAGGATTTTCTTCATTGATTGCACAATGCTCAAAAAGTAATGGCTTCCCATGTTAAACATCATGTACCTCTAATGATACTACATCATGAAGGACAAAATCTTGAAAATGCTTGATTTTGTAGACCAAGTGGCATGGATGAGTGAAACATTTGTAAAGCATGGGCTAAACCATCCAATGGTGTATGATTGTGGGTGAGGCATCATTGGTAGATTCAGTCTTGAAGTTGCATTTAGAGAAATTAAGTTTTTTTCTGGGTGTTGTCAACAATGAAGTGTCCATGTTGTTCGTTGACCCACATCTGAGAATGGAACATTTTTGCTTCTTCTCGATTTGAATTGGAAGAGGGGTAGTGTTGGTAGTTGATACCATGGTATTTGACTCAGAGTCCATGACCTGTTTTCCTTTGTCTTGCATTGTTGGGGTAGAAGTGAGTTACAAGACTAGCCAAGACTCGGCGAGTCTTGAGGCGAGCAGGCCAAAACAACTCCCAAGGACTCGTGACCTGGGTACCTTGCAAGTCTGGTCAAACTCGCCGAACTTGGTGAGTCCTACTATGTTAGAAATTAGGATCTTAGGATACTAATCATTATGAATAAAATATAAAATAATTAAAATGAGAATTATACAAGCATAGATTTAACACATTACATGACACATACATGGGGAAAAACCTTTGGAGTAAAAAACCCCATAAAGCATCATTTTATTATAAAACACTTACAAAATTGTTGTAACACCCACTCTTATTTAACAAATTATAAACTTACATCTAACAGAATTTCAGCAGAAATAATAACTAACTAATATGAAAATAGTATCGAATGCAATAAAATTCAACTTTCATTTTCAGCTGAAATAATCTTTTCTAATAGAATACATGTAACCAAGAATAAATTAACTTTCTTTAATTAAATAGGAAGAGAAATTAAGAAAAGTACAACTTGAATAGCTGCCTGCTGATTTGATTGTAGATCCTCCTCTGGATTTTGGAAAAAGGAATATCAACAAGGGTTTTATCCACCCAACCAAGACCAACTGGTCTCCCGTACTTCTTCAACTGAAGAAACCCGACCCTTCACGAGGGTGATTAACGAAGAATCTAACATCAATATGCCTCTAAGCCTGGTGTCAAGAACCTATACCTCCTGGTCGATCATTCCCTATAGCTCCTAACTGGAAAGATCACTCTGACTAGTGGTATATCTGGTACTCGATAGTTGATAGATGCCTATACTGCATCGTAACCTTGGCCAAGGATTTCTAATAATTATCTGACACTACTGTGTTGTCAGTATTCACCCTTGCTTAGCATTGACATTATTTCTTATGTTTTTTTTTGGTTACAGGTTTGGATGAAAAACACGTATAGTCCACTTGACATGCTTACAGATTTATAGCATAAGAACATTTAGACAGAAAGTTATCCTTTAACTTAGTGACTGAAATCTGATTTCTAAATGATAGTATAGTGTATATATATTTGTATATATATACATATAGATGTAAATATACAGGTATGAGACAATGCTTCTGCAGACACATACGGATTCAAGAGATTCATGCATGAATCGCAGAATAGAAAATATAGAGTAACAAAATGAGTTGTGATCAGGATCAGCTACGGCTATCCAAAATAATGCATTTCTATCCAACGCATGATGAACTATAATATATGGAAAAGAACCATTATCTTGCCTGAATAAGCTCTTGCAAGTCGAAGCTGAGAAATATGCGATTGCATAAGACAAATCCTAATTGCCGAACTGGTTCTGGTTGCCGCTCCTATGATAATGATTTGACAGAGTAAGAATAGTATGAAGCTCATGCACAAGAATGATATGATTTGGATTTCTGAGTTGCAGGGATGAGGCCACTCAAGAATGCGATCAATAGCTTACTAATCCTGCGAATACTCTTTGGGAAAAGGTGCGAATGCTCTTTGGAAAAAAGGTGTGAATGCTGTGTTTCAAGATTGAGTAAAGAATGAGAAAGAAAAGGATGAATGCCAACGATTATAAGCTTCCTCCTCCTTCCCCCCGTCCGCATGCAAGAAGGAATGTTTCCTTCTTGCGTGCGGGCGGAGTGGAGGAGTTACAAACAAGACTCCAGTTCGCACACCACTAAGTGCTTCTCATGAGGTAAGTGGAAAATATATATTATTTAATATACAAAGGAAATAATTCTTACTAACTTGAAATATATATGTATATGTATGTGCCTTGGCCAAGGCTACGATGATATAGTCATCTAGACTTAGACTTGTTGATGATTGTTTTTGGACAAGTCAACAATTAGAGTGAAATACTAAGTATCTGACTCCCTCTTGAGCAAAGCCTCTCGAATGTTGAACAAAGTGATCAAACAAGATGACTCCAAGGTTCCTTTTTTATGATTTTGTAAGGGATAGCTCAGTGACTTAAGATGATTTTGCTGGTAAACACAAAGGGACTTACGCAGACTTCTCTTCATTCATGTTTAGCTTGTTCCTCCTTTCAGTGTGGAAGATGTATGTGCAAAGTTTCAATGATAAAGAAAAATAAAAAGGATAAGGCTTCAGGAAAATTAATCTAAGGTCAATGAAGCAATGATGAGGTATTGAACAGACAAACTCTTGATTTAACCTAACTTCACTTCGCCAAGGGTGCCTACAACTACATGAAGCTGGTGCAATCTCCTAAGGTTACGCGAATGGTTTTCAAATCATGAAGACTTATACAAGCACCCATCAAATGGCGCAGCTCAAACAAGCATCCACAATCGAACTTAAACAAATAAGGCTCAGACTAGCTTTACACAACATTTCACTGGCGATGAATGTTAAAAGCATGAGCTAGGAGTTGATCAAATATCTAACACAAACATGCATTACAACAAAGAGCTTCTAATCTACTTCTAATCTATTTGAAACATCTCTTAATTCCATCAAGATTCATGAAACCATGTTACTCCACAAGATAATACTTAGCACCAAACAAGTAGCTCCAATGTCTTTTGCATTAATCTTGAAAATATTTACAACAGTTTCAAGCCCTCTCAGAGAATTTCGAGAGTCTCTTTTATTCTACTCCTACTTGCCTACTACTAATGATCTACCGTATTACAAATGAGGCAACAAGGCCTTTATATAGTGTCCAGAATACAATGAAGGGTTAAGATTAATTCAATAACCAAGGGTTTAGATCGTGCCACCTCAGAGGTAGTTACAACAATTTGCTATTTTTAGCATATAAGAGAGAGGCAATGAAGGCACGTTTTCCAATGTGATAAGGTAAGGCGAAAGCATTTAAAATATTCCTCCACATAGGAATCCCTTTGACTTTTTTTATTAAATGATACATTTAATGCATTAAATAATGTGGCTGATATAATTAAATGATAATAGGTACACGCCACATCAACAAACTTGTATCAACTTGTAGTGATGTATTCAATGTAATTGCTCTTGATGATGAATACTTGATATGTATCTTGTATGTTTGGGAATACATCTTGTAGATCTTGCCTTGTTTTTTCTTCTTGTAGACTGGATGTATGATACTTGTTGCTTCACTTAACACTGTGATTCCTTCTTCTCTGCAGGTAAGTTGATCATCTTCTAGTAGGATACATGATGATCTTCTCTAAATGATCCTTCTTGAAGAATGATGTAGTAGATGCTTCCTGTCCTCTTCATATGTAGAGTAGATGATGAAGCTTGCTTCATGAATCGGAGTATGAGATCTCTCTTGGACTTGAAAGTTATAAAGACTTGAAGCTTAGATGGATGAATGCCTTTAACTTCCCAAGGAGACTTGAAGTTTGATGAGTCTTGAAACTTGAAGTATGATCTTGTCTTGAAGCTTGGATTGATAGATGCCTTGTCTTTGAACATGATGAATTCTTGAACTTGAAGGGTTCTAATAGATTGATGAAGAAACCAGCTGATACTTGAAGTGATGTAGATCTCTTGGAAGGATGCTTCCTGGAAGATGATCTTGAATAAAATGCTCCATCTTAATGATAACACCTTCTTTATGATGGAACAACTACTTGATGACTTTTCCTTAAAGATGATCTTGAAGTATTCCTTAGAGCAGCCACATGAGGTTCTTCTTTGAAGTAGAGTGGATGCCTTCGGGAAGTCTTGATGAAGATGATGTCCTTTGGATGGATGTTTTCTTGTCTTCCCTTCTAGCATGAAGGTGGTTCCAGACTTTTGCTCCTCTAACGACTCCTTAGCTCCTGCAACACAAAGGAAGAAATAATATCAATCCTTAATCTTACAACACAAAATAATCATTATAAATCAATTTCTAACCTTTCCAACCTTAAGTGCATTGGATGTAGATTTTAATTCTTGATCAAAAGATATTTTACTTAAACAAAACCCTGCTTTATAAAGCTGGCGCACTAGTTGATAATTTAGGTGTCTCACTGATTTAAGTGCCTTGAATCAACTTTCAAATCTTATAAGGGCTAGCGCATCGGTTGAGGGGTTTGGAATCCTCTAGAAATCACTTCAAACTTGAGTTAAATCATCCTCCAAGCGCATTAGATAAGATTTTTGAAATCTCCTTCAAAGTGTATCAAAGCCTTCCCATATGTGGCGCAGTGGATAAGAGGTTTGATTTCTTCTTGATCTTTTCTTACAAACCTGAATTCTTCTCCTCCTTCTAGGCGCATTGGATGGGGACTTCAAGATCTTCCTGAAAATGTATATTATATTCTTGCAAATTAGTCTTGAATCACTTCTAACTTGGTCGCTTTGGTCGAGGGTTGTGATATCCTCTGGAAACATTCTAAAATTTGCATTCTAACACTTAGAAGCTGCCTCTCCATCTTGGCGCATTGCTTCAAGGTTTCAAATCCTTTGGAAAGGTGTTGAGCACATTAGATCAAGGTCATTGGATCTTCTCTTGAAATTTACCTTGATACTGAAATTTAGCCTCATTATGGAAGTAGCGTATTGCTTAAGGGACCTGAAATCTTCTTCTAACCTTCACCTTAGAGGATCACTTTCACCTTGGTCGCATTGGTTGCTGATTTTGAGATCTTCTTCTACTAGGCGCTTTGGTTGAGGGTTTTGAAATCTTCTTGTTTGGCCTCAAAAATCTTAAACTAGACCACCCTCCACTAGTGGCGCATTAGTTCAAAGGTTTGATTTCCTCTGAAATTTTCCTTTCAAAACTCAACTTTTACTCTCCTCTACAAGGTGGCGCAAGAGAACAAGATTTTAATTTCCTCTAGAAATTCGCTCTAAGACTTGACCTTGGATTCTTCTTGAAGTGATCGCAGTGGTTGGAGGTCTAAGATTTTCGCATTGGTTTACACCTTCGATTTCTTCCTTGTGTTTGGCGCATTAGATAGGGTATAGAAGATCCTCTAGGAATTTGCATTGGATAAAGATTTGAAAATCCTCTTGATTTTCGCATGAGATAAGGATTTGAAATCATCCTGATAAACTTTTACATACCTAGCGAGCTTCTTCTATATGTGGCGCATTTGTTGGACATCTTAAAATCTTCTTCTCACCTCCCCTTGGCGCATCGGTTAGCAAGTTTAGAATCCTCTTGAAATATGCCTTGGATCATTCATTTCTATCCTCAAAGGGCTGGTGCATCAGTTAGCAAGTTTAGAATCCTCTTCTTGAAACATCCTAACTCAAGTCATCTCTCCACTCAAAGTGGTGAATCGGTTGAGGTCTTGGCGATCATCCTTAAAAAAAATGCATATATCCTTGCAAATTAGTCTTGGCGAATCACTTCTACTTAAGTCGCATTGGTTTGAGATGTTAGGATTTTCTAAGATTTGTGCATTGGTTAAGGATTTGAAATCCTCTGGAAACATCAAAACTTACACCTTGACACCCAGCATTTTTCTTTCTCCTTAGCGCATTGGATGGAGGTATGGATTTCCTCTGAAATTTTCGCATTAGATAGTCATGTCACAATCCTCTTGAAACTTGCGCAATGAATAGCACCTTAAAAATCCTCTTCAAGTTGGCGGATTAGATGGGGAAGTCGGAATCATCATCTATGCTACCTTTGGTGCATTGGATAGAGGTTTCGAAATCATCCTTGATGTTGGCGCATTGGATCAACAATGTGATTTCCTCTTGAAAGTCTCTTGAACATAAGCAATTTCCACTTTGGGTGCATCACTTCAAGTATTCGGAATCCTTTAGGGATGGCGCATCACTTCAAGGTGTCGATTTCCTCTTCTTTTGGCGCATTACTTGAAGTATTCGATTTCCTTACAAATCGGCACATTGGTTCACACTTGCGAGATCTTCTAGAAATCGGCGCATTGGTTCAAGTTTTTGAATCCTCTGAAATACTTAGTCGATTTTTTAGGGTTCTGGAGGGTAAAGGTATATTAGACTTAGTCTTTTCAGGATCTCAAACATACATCAGGAAGGGTCTCATTGTTCATCACTTGGATAGAATTCAATCAAGAGTCTTCATCACTGCAAGTTCATCCTCTAGATAAGACCTCCAATTATAAAGCAAAATCTTCTAGGAGATAGACTTATTGGATTGGCAGAGGAAAAGAACCTAAGGCATCATCAAAACTTCATGGAAAACATCGGAGCTCAAAAAAAAAAGGGGGGTCCCCATTTGCAATGGGGCGATGTGTGATTTGGTCACAACAAGACTTAGACAATATTGATGTTTTTCGATTCTCGTAACCACCCTCTCCCTATTGATATCCCGTTTTCCTTGTTGCTTGATTTGTCCTGCAAGACTTCGACAATTAATGAAGGTTAAATCATTTCCTTGATACAAACATTTATATATTATATCTATACATCCATTCTCACATATAATTGAAAAATATTCGCATATAAAAGAAAATCATTCTCACATAATTATACACTTTATTCAACGAATAAATTCATATTCACATGAAAGCAGTTATACACAACTGACAACATAACCAACATTTCATTATTCAGTAGAAGGGGATGTAACAATTGTCTATACAATTATAGACAGAACCTGGGGAAACACTTCTCCACTTACTTCCTCATGGCCAATAATACCTCCTGTGGATAGTGATAGAATTCACTATAAATCTCCAAATTCCCATACCACTCAAATGAGAGAGAACCTCCTTAAATATAGGAGAAAGAGTAACGCTGTTTATAATATGATTTATAGAGAGAAGAATTTATAATATGCATGAAGGACTTATACATATAATGCCTAGAGGTCTTATGTTGTGCCTATTAGGTCTTACATCCAAGGATTTAGCCATATATATAATGCCTAGAGGTCTTATTTTATGTCTTTTAGGTCTTACATCCAGAGGGGTTACATCCAGAGGGGTTATATATAATTCCTAGAGGTCTTATGTTATGCCTATTAGGTCTTACATCTCAAGGTGCCATTATAATGCACACTCCCCCTCAATGGCAACTCCTTACAACCAAACATTGATTTGAATTTGGAGAATTTGTTATTGCACAGAGATTGGATGCTATACTGCATATATAATTTCTTTTGTGATTACTGGGAGTCTAGCCTAGTTCTTCTTGAACATAGTATATCTGCCTTCTGATAATCAATCTAGTAGAATTGGAGAGTAATATTATGATGAAAAGATTTTCCCTTGAAGGAAGTGCCCATGAACTTCAAAATGTACTATATTTCTAGAAATATGAGTCTTTGGTAAGAATAAATAGCTGTGATTATCATATAATAAAGTGGGACTTGAACTAGTACCTAGATGAAAAACTCTTCCAATAATCTCCTAAGCCTCATTGATTCTCATGTAGTTATTTTTTTAGTCAACCTTTGATTAAAGGGCTATAGAAGGTTGCTTTTTTAAATATTACTCCATCCATGTGATAACACTTGCACCATATTTTGAAGACATAGTTGAGGTATATGTCCCTATCAATAGGATCACCAACATAGTCAGTCACACATTAGTCAATAAATTTTATTTTTGATGCAAAAATAATAAAAGCCCATAATTAATTTAATAAGAAGTAAGTCAACATATAATATGCTATGACAATACTTAAAAATGATTTGACAGTCTCATCAAGGAGATCATATGGGATTTTCATAAGCATAAGCATGTATAATTTGCCATGTTTTTGTAGGGAAAAAAAAAATCCTACTAAACATATAGTAATGATCCATAAAGTTTTTAAAGCAATGGGTGAGCTATCCTTTCCAAGCTTGTTCTCTAGATAGTTTATTAGGGTGACAACTACCCATTACAAGTAGGTGCTTTTATATCCAAGAAATTTAGAGTTTTTAGATAATACATTAAGCTCATAAAAATGCAAGTGAAATTAACACTCAAGAGAGAAGAGAAAAATTATTAGCCAAGGATGCCTTTAAAGTTTATGTAATTCCACTTTGTCATTATTATGTCTTTGCAAAAGGGAATGAACTATTTTGCCCAATTTATTATAATGACAATGAGAAGTCTTTAAGAGCAATACTAACCTCTTTAGATAGTTGTGAACACATATGTATTTTATTAGAATGTCATCCTCTTGGATGTCTTTACCCATTTGGACATACCTTTTTAGCTTGTAGTATTGTCCCTTAATGGACTTCTCTTCTCTATGACTTGTAGGATAAAATTGTTCCTTCATTATGTTAGTTTTGATATAACAATCTTCAAGTAACTAATATCAAATGTTAACAATCCCCTAAACATGCAAAAAACTCATCCAAGGCTGACATTAAATTTGTATACAAGGTAATCATCTAAACCTAGAGTTTGGATATATGATAGGATTCTATATGCATGATAATGCAAATTAAATGTTTTGATTATGATAATCGCTTTTAATCGGAGCTCTGAACTGATGAGTTTTTGAAAGGGCCCAAACCCTTGAACAACTAGCCAGACAGGGCAAAAATCAACACAAACAAAGAAGCAAGCCCTAGGCCACGAGGAACAACAAAATAGACACCAAAGAACAACAACCAACAACTAACCAGCAACACCCCCCGAATAGCAAGGTGAGAAAAACCTGATCGGGGCAGAGTCTAGGAACAGAGAAAGACACTCCACGCAGTTTGGCTTAAAGCCAAACTTCATCAGGGAGTTCTCAACAACAACCTTGTCCTCAGGAATGGTTCGTTGTCTTTTGGGAGAGGCCTCAATGCCCATCGTCTTCTCTTTTCCAAGCTCCTGAGCGCTAGGAACCCCCTTAGAAGGAGTACAACCAGAAGATGATTCTGTGCTATTTTCCTTGTTTGCAGACGAGTTGCGAAGAGCCACAGTCATCCTACAACTCTTAACGACCTTTGAGGTCTTGTCTAAGAGAGGGCAATCATGCCTCTCATGCATTTTCGAATAATTGGTAGCCTCCTCAGTCGGAGGGGGAGGTTCCTGCTGAATATTATTCTTGGACTTCCATCCTTTACCAGATCTACAAACAGCCGAAGCATGACCTGTTTTATAGCAGTTGAGGCACATCCCTTGAGATTCCTCATAACAGATTTGTTGCTTCCAAATACCAAGCTTTGAAGAAAGAGTAACAAAAGAAGGAAGAGCTTTGTCAATAACAACGTTAACACAAAATCTAGCAAAATAACACTGTTTCCTAGATTTAGTCACCTCATCTGTAGCAATGAAGTTACCCAAGGAACTAGCAATAGCAGTCCAAGCATCCTCATCCCAATATGCTAAAGGTAAACAAGGGAGTCTGACCCAAACTGTAACACTATCAATGTGATCCTTCTCGAGGTCCAAGCGAGTCTCCCAACTCTTGAGGAAAAGAAAGGATCTGCCAAAGAACCAGGGACCCCCCTCAAGGATCTGCAAACTATCTTCCAGAAGTGAGAAAGAAAAGAGGAAGAACCCCTTCCTCATCTCCATAATCTCCACAGGGCCTTTTGATCTCCATTTCCTCACCTTTCTAATGGTTCGTATCCTCAGTTTTGTTGTTTTTTGGAAATGCTGTAGAAATCTGTACAGAATAGGGTGACACTTTCATATTTGTGGTGCATAAAAGAATGGGAATTAGAGCTTTGTGGCATGATTACATGTTCTAGAGAAGGTCTTGAAGCTAGTGGTGAAGGTGACATATGGAACAAAGTACTGTTATTGTACTGCATGTTGATCAAAGTCACAAATCCTCTTGGATCAATGACAACAGCAGCTTCCTATTGCAACTGTCTCTTTACAATCAGCAATTTTCTAATATTTCTGCAGATGATCTAATTTCTTGAAGTTTGGTTTAACTTTTAAGAGTTCTCGTTGAAAGCTTTGACACAAGAGCAAAGTGTCTCAAGATTGTCTTTAGCAACTAGGGCACCCCCTTTTGGTAATTGGCTATGATAACAAATGTAGGACACAACTTTTGTTTGCCATACTTATTAAGAAGGATTTCTAGGTTGGAGAGAGAAAGGAGGGGAGGAACATGGCATTTTCGTCCACTTCCAGGCTGAATTCCACAAAACCAAAATAGAGCAACAAACTCGAAAAAACCAGGCAATAGGCTCTCCAAAAGAAAACTGTCAGCAGGAATACCAAAGGAGAGTCACCCTTAACGTCTTGTATGAACTTCAATTTGTTAAGGAAAGAGTCTTCCAAACAGCCAAATCTCCAGCAAAGAACCCATAGTCTATGCTAGACAGACAGAAGCAGCAATCAGATGGGAAAGTGGCTTATGGATTTGAGCACAATCATGGAGGAAAACCCTGGAATGACAGAGGCTCAGGCCTGAGACCTGGAGCATGCAAAAGAGAGTGGTTGCAGCATCCCTTACATTTATATTTTTTGATAAGGAAGAGTGTGTGTGTGTCTATATATGAGTTGTAAGGTATGAAAACCCTTAAAGCGAGAGCTTTTACAAGCAGATTATAACCACCAAGAGAAAGGTGCACTCTAAGCTAAAAACTATTAGAATTGAAAATACATATTCTGGTAAAGCAAGAAGCAACATTCAGTGAGAAGGTAGCATATATGAAATGATACTAGAAGCATATACCAGCTAGAAAGGAGCACAAAGGACCCAGGATTCTCCAGTTGTTATTCCTGGTGTTGCATTGCTGTTTTCATGGATTAAAGCTAGTGTGCATTCAATTCTCTACATGGCATCCCTTACATGTATTGAATACCGAGAGATTTTACTGACCTCAAATCAAACAAAACCCTTAAAATGTTACATGCTCTATTTAGTGTCATCTCAAACATCACAAAACAGTGGCAGACTGTTGGGCTCATATTCTAAAGGTGGGAAAATTGTCTGAGTAGCTCAGCCATCAGTGGGTTTCTTCCTGCTTTGAATCTTTAATTCTTCTTCTCTGTGGACGATCACTTGTGATAAGTCATTACACCATGTAATCATGTTAGGTGAGGATTGGTCACTTTTACAGGTTGGAAGTTCCTGATTTATTCAAGGGAATCGGCATTTGTCAATTTTCATAGCTTTTCTGAGACATTACTCTCTTTCACTTTCGACTAGGTTGTATATATCTGTTACTAAAGCATGGTAAATTGATATTGATTTTCTATTTGTTTTTATGAAATCACGGCAACACGTTCTATGACTGTTTATATAATTATGCCTTTTAGGATGTCTATGAATAATTTTGCCTTTTAGCTTCAATAAAAGATCAATATCGAGAATAACCATCTAGCAGGAAAATGAGACAATCTTCTTGATAAAACAGGATGCTGTAATTGCTTAAGCTATATTCTTCTGGCATTTGTAGCAAATATGCATGCGAAATATTACAACAGATTCTTTCTTTTGGTTCATATTGACTTTAGGTGATAATTGATCAACAGGTTTAGCATTGTACTCTATTGGACTGTATTTTAAGTTGGCATCTATAGCAAACCATTTGTAAAGTGTATAGACAAATATAAGACAATAAATTGCGTGGACAGCTACAGCAACATATTAGATCACTTCCATTCAAAATGAAATGAGAACTATGCTGAAAAGTTATATATTGCAGATATTTTTTGAGAAACGCCTTGTATATTACATCATGGAACAGTGTAGCACATTGATTTAACAATAGATTTACATAAGTAGAGAAAGGCTAACATCTGAGCCTGTGCCTCTTGAGGTGATGAATCAACATCTTCATGGAAAATCCTGTTTTATCTTTAACAAGCAAAGCTATTTCCTTTATAAATAATCTCAGCTTCCCTTAGCTGAGGGATGCTCACGAATAGTAGCCTTGCATTTTGACTTCTAAAGAAATAAAACAACAGTTCTATGCACATTGCTGTTCTAGAAACTTTTGACTTCTACAGAAATAAAATAGCAGCTCTCTGCACATTGCTATTCCAGAAACTAACATACATAGTATAAGCCAATGAAGTTGATAGAGGGACATATTAAAATTTGGTCAGAAGTCTTTTACAGAGCGTTACTCCATGTTGAAGTTGGATTATTAATGGAAGATGGTAACGAAGTGGCTATCGGTCATTCATTTTTCTTCTTTTTCCCTTTGTGATTGACATTTGTTTTATGAATGACTGTCATGTATGCCATTTTTTGGTCTACAATAGTCTTACTACAATTTTTATTACCATTTCAATAATTTCGTGGCATGTGGGTTTAACAAGCAATTGAATGATTTAAAATATTATTTGTTTGATGGAAGCTTGGAATCATGAAAGTGTGCTCATGTCTAATAATGACATAGAACCTCACACATTTGATGTCAAATATTCTGGACAGATTCAAAGACTCTAAAGGAGGAGAAGAGAGAAGAACTGTTTGAAAGTATTAAAGCTGATGATTCCATGGGCTGGGCTGTGGATATAATTGACCCAAGAGAGCTTTCAGCAAAAATGCTTAAAAAGTGATCAAAATATCTTAAATTGTGTAAATCCTTGCAGTTTTTTTCAGTTAACATTTTACTTTGTTACGTCCATCAAGCAAAGATGGGATGCCCTTGAAACCATGTTGTGATTGAATTTACAGGCATTTTAAAGTAGTCTTCTCATATTTTTGCAATGATTGCAGTTTTTGCAATTATGACAAATTTAATGGAATTTGAATTATCAGGAAATGCCTATAATGACGCTTTTTTGAACAGAGACAAAATTAACCTGAATACGATTTCACATGATTCTGCTATGGGTCTTGTCAAAAGGGCTCTTACCATGGGGGTTTTAGTAACAGAGGTATAAATATTTCATGTAAATTTTGATTTTTATAGCTTCCCTTCATAATTGATATTTGATACAAATTTCATTATATTTTGTACAGAATTTTCTTGGTAAGCTTCTAGTTGGCCATTCACCATTCTTTCAGCCTTTGCAAGTTCTTAAGTACATGCTATGTTTCCTTTACAATGGAAGTTGGAATATGGATATGGATATGTAGATTATGCTGTTTTTGACCAGGGAAAGCAATATTATGCTTATTAATGTTCATAGTTTTAGCTTCCTGCAATCTTTTTTTTTGTAAGAAGATTAGTTAACTGGTTTCTCTTTTTACATCTTTGACTTTCTTTCTTTAAGACAATTGGCAATGACATGATAATGTTTTGTTATGTGTTTGTTTGAGAATTCAAGTAGTCACATTGTCATTTATCTTCTACTATCAATATTCTCTTTTGAATCCTTTTTGTGGATATGGTTGCTCCAGGTTTATATTGATACTGTTGGAGATGCAGATAAGTACAAAGTAAAACTAGAGGAGAAATTTCCAGGTATTACATTTATTGTGGCTAAGAAAGCTGATAGTCTTTATCCAATTGTTAGTGGAGCAAGCATCATTGCAAAGGTGAGTGAATGATTTGAAGTTAATGCATGCATTTTAGTTGCATTTAAAATCTATTTGAAAATATTGTGTTAACTAAGAAAGGAAAGTTTTGGAGGTTATAATGATATCAGGTCACCAGGGATAATGCCTTGCGGGGATGGGTCATGGATGAGAAAGTTGATTGCATAACTAGAAACTTTGGCTCCGGATATCCAGGGGGTATATAATCTTTTGACATTTTGCTTTCCATATCACATTTTGCATACCTTGATCGCTCTGACCAAAACTTTCGATTGATTTTAAATTTAAATATATATATTTTTGCTTTGTCTCTCCATAAGTCTTTTTTAGATCCTTTGCTAACTTATTAGTGTTATGTACAGATCCTGAAACAAAAGCTTGGTTGGATCAAAATAAACACGTGGTGTTTGGATTTCCCACATTAGTGCGATTTAGTTGGGGAACATGCAAGTCTTATATTGACAAATGTGCTGAAGTGATCTGGTAATTTACTTGCATATAATTTATTGTGCATATGATGAGGTTTGATATAAGAAACTAGGGATTATCGTGCTTAAATTATAACTTAAATTGAGAATAAAGATGACAGAATATAAGAAGATCTTGAAATGCTTTATTCCATTTGTTTTTGATTAGTTCAGCAGGAAAAGAGGGCCCTGAACCCTTTACAAAACAGCCCCTAGGGAAAAAAGCCTTAAGCTTGCCATTAACAGCCCATTAACAGTATAGTAACAGCGGACAAAAAACGAAGCTAATCAAAAACATAAACCAATAGAAACCTAAGGACTATCAGTAGTGCCATACTTGGCCAAGAAATTGACCATGTCTTTGTAGTTGCCAAAGCTATCAGTCCCGACTTCACAAACCTTGTTATCAAAATCTTTAACCGCAGCAAACACAGAGGCAGCATGATGAAGAGCCTTCGCAGAAAACTCGGTCATGGTACGCCACTTCTTCTGCATCTTCTCCATCCTGGCCTTGAGCAATTCTAGGTCCTCAGCCGTCTTGACACAAATCGAGCAACTTCCTTTCTTCTTCTTGCCCCTGGCTTCCTTAGCAGCCTCCACCATATCTTCCTCACCGGGCTTATTCATCTTAGCAAAGTGACTAGCACCTTCCTCCTCATGAATGGACTCCGTGGGCGTTTCATCCTCACCTTCCCTCATAGTGTCTTCCACAAATTTAGATTCATCAAAAATTTCCATGCCCTGGGTACTAGGTGTCGGGATTCCAGCAATACAACTGGAACGACGCACACCAGAGGCACCCTGTTTGCTAGTATCACCTCCCTCATCACTCCCCACCAGCTTCGCTCCCGAGTCCAAGTCTATTATTTTCACAGCCTCCTCCATAACATCAAGATTCTCCTTCCCCGTTTTAGCTTTCTTTGTCTGCACATCGCCCTCACTCTCCACTGCCTTCCTTTCCCTTTTAGACAACACTCCAGTCACCTTCTCCAACTCCCGGCTAGGGGTCTCAAGCTTCTCTTTCATTGTAGACTTAGTATTGGAACTAGGATTCGGGGACCCAGCAGGGGAATTGCATTTTTCAATTCTGGGCCCCCCCTTAGGGTTTTTGATAGGGGAGATTTTGGGGGTCCTAGCGAGTTTCTCAGTTTTTCCTTTCACCGTGGGGGACCGAGTCGAGTCAACCAGACTAACCTTAATCGGTTTAGGGGGCCACAAGGCTAAATGGAAGTGGTACAGTCTCAGAATGAGGCCTTGGTGTATGGGGATAAGAGGGTAGTTAGGATTTTTCACCCGAACCTCCTTAGTAGATTTAATAGAATTCTCTAGAGAAGACAAAAGGAAGAAGGGAAAGCTAATCTCCATCTTGTTCCTAAAATGATTAAGTAATGCAAAGTGGTAATGGCAGTATACCTTAAACCGGCCCTCCAGAGTGAAATATTTCATAATCATCAGACAAATTTGTCCCCATGGCTCCGGCAACTTCTCCCATTCAAAACCCCCATGAAGTTTCACAGCGGCCTCATCATCGCGGAAGAAAATTCCCATATTCTTCGGGTCTAGAACCTTGCTACGGCGACTGTGTTTTTTGCCTTTGGTGGGGAGGCCCGTGGCTTGCCCTATCACCTCCTTGGAGACTTGGAAGCCAATTCCCCCCAGCCGGACTTGTCTAGTATCCTCATCCTAAGGCTTAGCGAATTGGTGAGATAGATTTTCATCATGCCCAATCATCGCCTCAAGGAAGGGAGCCACCTCCCCCTCCTGATTTATTCCATTTGTTATGCTTAGTTGCTTATTGGGATTTATTAGATCTTATGTCACACCATAGCTAAAGTCATCTGACTCAGACTTGGAAAACACTCAATGAAGTAAAAGAGAGCACGACCTCATGTTTCGCTCAGAAATTTCTAATACCCCCAAAAATGGAGAGTATATTCAAAAGTTAACACAAAAAAATATATTTCTTGTTCCACAAAAAATCCATCCAATTTATACGTATCAAAATAAACATCATACTATTCTATTAAATATGGAAGCATTGAAATTTTACTGCATGTAGGTAGCCATTAGATACTAGTAATTAGTATATGCAAATTTCAAAACTAACCACTCTACTTCAAAGTTTATAAATCTATTCTCCAGTCTAGATTGTGCACTCTCTAGAAGCAAATTATGGAATACAAGAGAGAAATATACAAACTTCAAAGCCCAACCTCCATTCTAATAGATGAAGATGAGAAGTGGAAGCCCTTGGGTCTGGGCCTCAACATTTTTCATAGCTATTAATCTTGGCTCCTTTGCCTCAGGTATCCAAACTGATGTTGGATCAACTTGGACTTAATTGAAATAAGTGGAAAACAACTGTTGGTGTGAACAGGGTATATTACCTAACTAGTTTCTCATTAGGTCCTATTCGCACTTGTCTAGTTAAGTTTACTTAGGGCACATTTAGGATACTTATCACATTGTGTCTCATGTCATAAGATTAAGACACTTGTCATAATCTTATGTTGTCCTATGTTTCACCTTGGTCTATATAACTAAGGGCTTCTCATTGTATTTTCATAATATTGTTGTATTTGCATACTTTGATAGGAATACAATTTATTTTTTTCATATTGATCTTCTCATTTCATTGTGCTTTCCATTAGGCCTCTAGATCTTGGGTGGCTATCTCCATAGCCAAATCTTACATGGTATCAAAGCTTGTTGAGTGCCTTTGGTTAGTCTTTTGAGAGATCTAAGATGCAAATCATGGTACATCTTGAAATGTTGAGTATGCTCTTCTCTTGCATCATCAGATGATTTGGAGAATTATAAAAACTTGATAGAAATACCAGATTTGGGAGGGTTTCTTCTTTGTGGCTTTGTATTGCAGGTTCATTTTGGAGCATGTTGGTGCAAATCTAAGCTCACCATCGAGTTCAAGGTGTCCAAGAAAGTTAGTTTAGCCTTTTGATTTGTTCAAATTGGACATTGGAGGCAAGATCTATAAAGGTTTGAAGTTGGGAGGTGGTTCCCAGATCTAGGAGGTAGCTACATTTTTGGAGCACTTTGAGTCAAATGTGACCCTGCCATCGCATTCAGAAGGTCCAAAAACATAAAGGTCGATTGTCAGTTTGTCAGATTTGGAACATTTTGCCTTGGGCCATTAGAAAAAATTCTGGCCGTACAAATAGGAATATTCTGCAAAATATTTCTTGCAGACAAAAAAAGCCCAGGTACCTTGCAAAAATAAAAAAAAAAAATTATATTCTTTGAATTTTTTTTTGTAGATCATTGTATAATTTAACTGTAAATAAAATAAAAATTTATTGCTTTTGAGGCTATTGATAGGTATTGCCTGCGTAGGCCTGTTGGCCCCATACGACACTGGGCGTGGGCCATTTTCTGCAGATTTTATTGAAGTTCTAAAAAAAGAAAAAAAAATATAAACAAAAAAATTAAACGTCCGCGACCTTTTTTAAAGGTTGCATCCTTATTAAGGTTTGCGGACCTCTTGTAAAGGCTGTGACCATTTCAACAGGTCGTGGACTGAAAGATCCCTGATGGATCCCTTTGCTGAAATGAAGTGCTGTTTTTTGTGATTTAATTTGTTTTATGATTTTTATTATTTTTTTTTGTTTTCTTTCAGACTAGAGAGGAGATGCAGAAGGGGTTTCAGTTTTCTTGAGATGTGTATTTGCCAAGATGGCAAATAGAAATACATACAGCTGCAATCTCAAATAAAAATGGACTAAAAATAAATATTAACTGATAGAAAGATAACAACTAAGAAATTGATGCACATACCCATCAGATCTGTATTTTATATTCAATGGAAGCCTGGTTTGCAACCCTACTTGCATACAAAGGCAATATTGGCCTAGAAGAGGCTATACATGCAACTGAGAATGAAGGATCTGAAGAATAACGCTGATTTGGCACTACTGCAAAGCTTAGATCTGCAATAACATGCCCTGGAATCTGTCCAATGATGCACAAATGAAGACCCAGAGTAGGCCTCCCACAAACAAGAACTGGGTTGTCGTCCAATTCACCAAAATCCTGGAGAGTTTTCGTTCCCAAGAGTCTAAATGCTGCTGCCCCCTTCCACAGAGTTCAGAGCTGCCATGAAGCTTCAAAAGATATGCAAAAGATAAATCCAAAAAGCACTTCAAAGTCACTTTATTCATTTCCCAAAGTGGGCGTCCACTTTAGGGTTCCAAAAGGCATCCAAAATAAAGAATCTTTGAAAGATTCTTTTATTCATGAAGTCCCACAAGTTGGGCGCCCAAGTTGAGGGCCCAACTTCATTATTAAAAGACCACTTTTTAAACACAACATTGTGTCAACTAGGTGGGGGTCTTTTTAATAACTTATTAATATAAAGTGACATGTTATTCACTTTATTTTATTTTTATTTTTATTAAATATTAAAGCCACACTTTAATATTCAATAATTATTCCAATTCCATCACCTGGCTATCCTGAACTAAGAACTGCTGTAGCGCACGCCACTGGTGATGTCGCCACGTGTCATGCTAACTGACAGTGCCTCCCTAAAATGTAGGGATACCTCCTAAAAAATAGGGAATTTGACCAAAACTCCAAAAATGCTCCTGGAGGTCCCCTGATGCCTCCTGGTGAACTCTCGGTCAAACCCTAAAAAATAGGAACCCTTCCTAAAAAATAGGAAACTGTCACAAACTGTCTGGAAAGGCCTGTAAAGCTTCCTACCAAGCTACACTGCCTCAGGATAGGTTCCCTAACCACTCCGCTGACCTACGGAAACCCAGATGATAGGTCAACTCTCATGTCTCTGCTAGACAGCGCTAAAGAGGGGACATGACATGGACCTTTGGTTGGGTTGTGACCCCTTTATGGGGCGTAGGACCCATGTTTAAAGGCCCATGTGGCCTCAAAAACAACGTTCTATATTTTTTGGTTTGACCCCTCTACATTACCTAGTATAGGCCATTTGGCTTTAAAGGATTTTTTCAATATTTTTTTTACAAACTACTCAGATCTGCCAAAATTGGTGAGTTTTTTGGCCCCCCACCTTTTTGGCAATTTTACTATATTCAGCGTCCATTCTGGTGGATGTTTTAAAATAGAAAGGACTTTGAACTAGTTGGCGAATCTCCAAAACTGGCAGAGTCCTAATTTATTTGGCGACCTTCTAAAACCTAGTGGCAACTCTATTTTTGGCAGTAGTTTTGCCAAATTTTCAAACTCAGACCCCTCCAGAATTCAGTTTTGATTTTGTACTTGACTTTGCAGCCTCCGTTCTCAGTCATACGGACTCCTTTTTTGCAGCAATTTTTTTTTATTTAGGGCAGAATTTCACAGGCTTAATAGTGGTGCAATCAATTTTTGATTTTGGTGCTTGTTTTTTCCAAAAATTGTAGATTTTCACACCTGTTGCTGAGCAGTTCTCGTTTTGGGAACTTCTGGGGCTTCGTTTGGGCTCATACAGTAACATTTTTTGGTGAATTTTTTTTAAAAGTGCATAATTTTTCAAGTACTTTTCAAATCTATAATTAGATTGGTTTAATTTTAGACGAAAATTGTACTTTCAGTTTGAGGCCTAATTTGGCATTTGCATGTACTAAGATCAAACGACCACTTTGTTACTTTGGCTAGTGGCAACTGTAATCGCACTAAGTATAAAGTGCCAAGATCATAATTTGTTAGGAGGGATCCTTGATTGAGTGAATTTGGGGGGTGCTCTTGTGGTGATCTTTTTTTTTGCCGGTTGTAATCATGGCTCCTAATCTTTGGAAAGTTAAATGTGATTACTATGGGAAGAAAAGACATACACTAGATGAATGCATACAAAGGGCACTTGATGATCTAAGATTACTAATTGAACATCAACAATTGGGACAACTTTGCAATGCCAATGGCATCAGTTTGCCACATTCTTCTAATCTAGCATCTACATCTGATGTTTATACTCAAATATCTTGTGTGGACACATCATTCACAAATGATCAATGTAGTCAAATGACATGCATTGAAATCTCATCTCTATCACTTGTTGCTCCATCTGAATCTAGTGTTTCTTCCATGGCTTCCAATGATTCTTTGCAGCAGAATCATATCAGTCTCCCTAATCCACCTCATTGGGATTCCTATTTATCAGACATATCATCTTTGTTTGTGAAGTCTCACATTTTTTATTTGGAGGACACTATTGAGGACATTCATCTTGTAATGTCCCCTTTTTTGGAGTGATCACGGGAGAAGACCTAAGTGGCAATTTTCCACACTTCATGATTTTTGGAAGGCAATTTGAGTGCATAGGAAGATTTGTCATAATTTTCTGATATTTTTGATGTATTTGTTTCATACAAAATAATTATCCTTTACATGGAGCGAACCATTTTGAGATAATTAAGAGTGGAAATTGGTCTTTATGAAGGGCAGCTTGGTAAATTGTTATCTTTCCTTTTGGGCGCCAAAACAAAGGAGAAGATACCTTGTGGTCAGCCATTTTGAAGGTCATTAAATAAATAAAAGGAGGTTAAGTTGGGTCGGCCCAAAGTACACGTAAAGTATGAGCACCAAGTTTGCATAAGGAGGGTCGGCCTTGTGAAGGAAAAAAAATGATAAAATAATGGTAATTTTGCTTAGGTTGGCCAGCAGATGTAAAAGGTGAAAACATGTATAAATATAAGGTTGTGTGAGGCATTTGAAAACATCAATCAGCTTGTCATTTATTCCTTTTGGACTGCATTTTAGAGCAGCATATTCCAAGGACGAAAACCCTTGAGAATACATGGTGAATTAGACGAAAACCTAGTTCATCTTGGGAAGGTTTCATAACGGAGACCTATTTGCACTTCAACGGAGGGCTACAAGTTTGGAGCAGAATTTGCATATCAGTCAGGGCAGAACTTAGTTATCATTGGAGCAGAATTCTAATCATTTTTGGAGCAGTCTTTGTTAGGGTTCAATCACTAAACCTTTGAGCGCCTTATTCAAGGAAGAGCAGATCTCTTTGGAGGCGGATTTGGGCAGTTTGAGGATCAGATCTATTCGCCATTTTGGAGCAGTATTTGGGCATCATTCTTGGGCAGAGATTGCATATCATTGTAGCAGAAATTTGGAGCAGCCTTGGACACTTCTTGAGCAGATCTAGAGCAGCTGTTGACCACCAACTTTGAGCAACAATTACACATCCTTGGAGCAGACTGTGGATCAGACTTGAGCGCCACATAGGGGGTCATGTTCATAACATTGTAATTCAGATTCTACATCTCCTAGGGTTTCTTGAATCCCTGTTTTGGAGCAGCAGAATTGAGCACCACTTTGGAGCAGTGGATTGTGGCATTTTGGAGCAACATCACATTAGGGTTCTCTTCCCATTTGAGAGCCATCTTGTAGCAGATTGGGAGTGCCTCATTGTGAAGGCGAATTCCTTGCTTGGAGCAGATTTGGAGCAGCAAACCCTAGGCGCCATCTCTTGGAGCATCCGCCCAGCTAGGGTTATTCTTTTGCAGCTTATTTTTACATGTAATTGGTATGTGAAATCAAGCGTTTAAGTCTGATTTGTTGTGCAGATAATTCTGGGCAGTGTTTGGGTTTATTTGTGCCCTAGAATCCCTTTGTAAATCAGATCAGAACTTTCAGTTGTAGCAGCAGAGTTTAATCAGACTTGGATGTTGGTTTTAATTGCCCTAAAATGTGTATTTCATGGTGTAATTCATGGGAGATGTGAATATTAATGTTTAGTATCATTTGCCATCATTATTTGCTATGTTTGGATGCATATTTGTGTGTTATGGGTACATGTTTATGAGCAGAAAATGAAATCAGAAATTAGGGTTTTGGGCAGAAATCTAAAGTACAGAAATTAGGGCAGAATTCATAGCAGGAAAAATCAGAAATTCCAAACAAGATTCATTTGGAAAGCCCGTAAATCCAAACTACGAGAAAATATCCCCATTTGGGATATTACACATCTCCTCTTTGATGTTAGCTCTTATGGAGTTGCAACGTCTTCTTCGAATGTGATGAGGGCACATTTAGACCCTCCTGTTCTTTCTCCACCTACATATGCTTCTATAGTGATGGATTCTGCAAATATTCATGAGTTGACATGTTGATGATGTTTTTGTGCCAACAACAACAATAGAATAAAACACCAAGTATCCTATTCTCTCTTGAATAAAATCTCTCAAAGGCTAAGCTATGTGATCCAGTGAGACAACTTCAAGGGTCCTTATTCGTGATTTGCATTAGATAAACTCAGTGATTTGATGTGATCTTGTTGGTAATCACAAAGGGACTTACGTAGACTTCTTCTTGCTTCATTCGGCTTATTTCTCCTTTTAGTGTGGATGATGCATGTACTATATCTCAATAATAAAGAAGAAGAAAAAGATAAGGTTTAAAGAAACTAATCTAAGGTCAATGAAGCAATGATGATGCATGAATAGACAAACTCCTTAATCAACCTAACTCCACTTCGCCAAGAATGCCTACAACTACATGGAGTAGGTGCAATCTCCTAAGGTTAGCGAATGGTTTTCAAATCATGAAAGCTCATATAAGCAACCATTAAACGGCGCAGCTCAAACAAACATCCACAATAGAACTTAAGCAAATTATGATGAAGTTCAGACTAGCTTTACACAACACTTCACCAACGATGAATGTCAAAAGCATGAGCTAGGAGTTGATCAAATATTCAATACATACATGCATTACATCAATGAGCTACTACTCTACTTTTAATCTACTTAGAAACATTTCTTCATTTCATCAAGATACAAGAAACTATGTTATTTCGCAAGACAACACTTAACACCAAGCAAGCTCCAATGTCTTTGCATTACTCTTGAGAAATATTTACAACAATTTTCAAGTATTCTCAGAGAATTTTGAGAGTCTCTTTCTATTCTACTCCTCTACTCTACCTGCCTACTAACTAAGTAACTGTGAACTAACTGTTACAAATGAGGCAACAAGGCTTTTATATAGAGTTCCAGAATTACAATGAATGGCTTGGATCAATTCAAGTAGCCAAGGGCCTAGATCATGCCATCTCAGCAATTAGTTACAACAACTTGCTATTTTTAGTACATAAGAGAGTCAATGAAGGCATATTTTTTAAGAAGATAAGGATAAAATGGAATCTTTAGAGCATCTTCCACATGGGCGTCCCCTTTAGCTTCTTGCTTGTTGTAGATACATTGAACATAGACAATATGATGTGGCGAACTATGATTGGTGAGGATGATGTGCATGCCACGTAGGTGCCACCTCAGCAACTCTTATGGATTCCAACAGTTTATTCAATATGCTTTTGGCATATTCCCAAATTGCATCATCTGTGTGATGTCTTCGAATGTGATTGCTTTGGATTTGAATGTTTGGGAATGTATCCTTGTTGATCTTGCCTTGTTCTTTTACAAGTTGGATGTGTATGATACATGCTGCTCATTTGTCTAACTCTATGATACTTCTTCTTCGGCAGGGTATATGCTGATCTTCTTGTATATGCATCTTCATGTAGAGTAGCGTGGATAATGATGATTACATGAAGTAGGAGACTTCTCTTGGAGACCTGAAGTTTGACGGATGGATGTCTTCGTTGATGTAGATAAAGTGTTCAAGCACAATGAACTTGAAGTGGTAACTGCCTTCTATCTTCAATCCTGGCATGAAAGTGACTCCAAGCGCCTGGCTCTTTGTATGACTCCTCAAATCCATCTACGCTCCTACAGCACAAACAAAGAAACAATATCAATCCTTTTGATAAACACTTGATTTCATAACACATAAGAATCATTTCATGCATTTTCTAACCTAGGTGCACTTTTAGGTGTGCAGAGAGGCAAAAGTGCGCCTTCATCAACTGGCCTTATACTTATCATTTTAATGATTTCAAACAATGGGAAATAATTTTAGAATGATCCTCCCTCTCAAGGCGCTCACTTAATGACATGAATTCAAGTGATTTTCCTTAAGGCGCAATTCTAGGCTTGCATGGGTGGAAAAGTGCGCCTTCACTTAATGTAAACATATGATCTCAAACTCTTGAAAATGCCTAAAAATGCTTAAACTTGACAAAGCAAAGTCCCTTCAACGTTGATTCCTGCCTTTCAACTTGAGGCGCTGATTAGGCTTGTACAGATAGGAAGATGCACCTAGGAAAGTTAGTGTATTCCTGTGACTTCAAACTCATATTGATCTCAAAGATGTTCATTTGGACTAGGCAAAGATCCTTCATCAACGACTCATGCTCCTGTGTTTAAGGCGCACATCTAGGGTTGTAGAAGTGCAAAAGTGCGCCTAGATTCTTTTGGCCTTATATTCATCATTTCTGTGTTTTCAATCAATTGGAGATGCCTTATAATGATTTTCTTCCTTCAGGCGCTTACTTAGTGATGCATTCCTCCTAAGGTGCAATTTTGAGGCTGTAGGAGGTGAAAAGTGCGCCTTGCACACTTAGGCTATTTTCATGACTTCAAACCTTAATAGATGCTTAAAAAATGCTTAGTTAAACAACATACATACCTTTCATCATTGCCTCCTTCCTTCACAATTGAGGCGCACATCCAAGGTTGTACAAGTGGAAAAATTGCGCCTAACACTATTTAGCTTGTTTTTTGAGATTTCAATGGTTTCAAATACTTGTTAAAGCCTTCAAGAGACTACCTCATCCCTGGGCGCCAACTATCCTAATTGCAGACTCCATGTTCTCTAGGCACCAAAACTGGTCTCTGGAGGTAGGAAAGTGCGCCTCATCTTGGAGACAATAAGTTGTTCAATCTATGGTTCCAATTTCAGTGCACAAGTGTTTAAATGACCTTTGCTTCAAGTTAACATCCCATTTCAAGTCCTTCTACAAGGCGAACATTTGAGGTTGAAGGAGTGAGAAGGTGCGCCTAGCTCACTTAGTGTAATTTGTAGCTTCAAATACATGCTTTCAACTTCCAGGAGGCTCCCTATCACTAGGCGCAGTTTGATGATCCTCTAGGTGCAAAAGTGCGCCCAACATACTTAGCTTGTTTTTGGCACTCTGAGGTTTCAAAGACTTGTTTAGACTATCAGGAGAACACTTCATTACTAGGCGCACATTTAGAGTCCTAACTATGAAGAAATGTGCCTAGCTTCTAGGTGATAAAGATGTTTCAACCAGTGATTTCAATCAAATGCATAAGTGCCTAGAACATTTCTTGCCTTGAGGTGATCGAATTTGAGGGCTCCAAGTCTCTTTTTTGCTAGGTGCACTTCTAGGATGGAACAGAGGTAAAAATGCGCCCTAGTTACCTGGCTTATATATTTGTTTAAATGCTCAGGTGCCCATTTCAATACTAGGCGCCAAAATGATGCTCTGCAAGTGGGAAAGTGCGCCTCATCAAATTGGGTTTGTCTTGGCATTCAGTGGTTCAAGTACTTGTTTCAGGAAACTCTCCTTCACTAGGCGCCAATCCTTATGATCTCAAACTTCATGCTCTCTAGGCACATAATTGGGGTTGTACAAATGCAAATTGGCGCCTTGATTCCATGAAGCAGTTATACTCTAACTTTAGGCGCCAGTTCACGGTTGAACAAGTGAAAACATCATTTCCTAGTAGGGCGCCTTAATTTTAAATGATTTGAGCCTAGTTCTAGTGGAGGCGCACATTTGGGTGTCTTCAAGTGCATACTAGCACCTTGACTCTCTGGGTGATTTCAAGATTTTTTAAGTTAAGCACTTCATCTCTCATCCTTAGGCGCAAAACAGGGTCTTTGAATGATGTCTTGTCCTCCACCCATCTTAGGCGCACTTTTAAGGTTGTACAAGAGCAAAATTGCGCCTAACATTATTGTGCCATCTTCCTGCAAGTTTCCCAAGTCTAAACCACTTTGAGGGTCAAAACAATCAATCTCATGTAGAACGCCTTGATTTGAAGTTGTCACTTATCAGGATTTTACCTAAGTCTAGAATTCCCCACTCGCTTAGAGTCATATAACTTACCCTATCATCGCCATTGACTTCATCATGAAACAAAACTTAAGACATCATCCAAGACTTAAGAAAAGCATCGGAGCTCAAAAAAGGGGGTCCCCATTTGCAATGGGGCGATGTGTGATTAGGTCACAACATGACAATTTCAACTTAGTCCCTATTCATGTTAACATCTTCTGCAGGAGTACCAGATTCTCACTGGTCTAGTTGTCTTACCTATGGTGAGCACCATACATCCATGGTTACTGCATTAGAATCTTGCATTGTACTTGATTTATTTTATCAATGTTTGTCACAATTTGGCATTGAGTTGGAGAACCTTGAGCAACATTCAGAGGATTCATCTTCATTGTCTTTGGATCATGTTCTACATCCATTTCCACTAGCTTCTAGACTGTCACATTCTTTAGGTAGGCTTGGGACTCCTGATTTGATTGTGGCACCTTTTAGCGTTGACATGGCGACACTTGAGCAGAGTTCAGAGACATCATACATCTTGAATTTTCCTCCATATTCCTTTCAGGAACGGGAAGACTTCCTGTATACATCCTTGGTTTTGTTTCTTCCTAAGGGGAGGAATGTTGTTCAACATTCTTGGATCATCTTCAACATTCATTGTTGAGCATCTACCATTAGTGTAGGAGATTCTACATTGTGGGGGGGCTATATGTTCTCTCCTCTCTTATGAGGGGCACTTTTTCCTCACATGGGGTTTTGTTCTTCTCATACTATAGAGAGCATCTTTCTTGCGTTTTCTCTTTTTTTGAGAGGGGTTTTTTCCTACATGTTTTTCTCATTTTCACCGTTTGTGAGAGATTGTTTGTACATGGGTACCTAACATTGCTTTTTAGTCGAGACCCATCTTTGCATCTTGCATTTGTTTTGCCCTCCCTAAGTTGCACTTAAGGGGGGGTGTTGGTGTGAACAAGGTATATTACTTAACTGGTTCCTCATTAGGTCCTATTCACATTTGTCTAGTTAAGTTTACTTAGCGCATATTTAGGGTACACTTAGGATACTTATCATTTTGTGTCTCATGTCATAAGATTAAGACATTTGTCATAATCTTATGTTGTATTATGTTTCACCTTTGTCTATATAACCAAGAGCTTCTCATTGTATTTTCATAGTATTGTTGTATATTGTTATATTTGCATTCTTTGATAGGAATACAGTTTATTCTTGTCATATTGATTTTCTCATTTCATTGTGCTTTCCATTAGGCCTCTAGATCTTGGGTGGCTATCTCTATAACCAAATCTTACAACAATAGATACCAAATACTTGAAAAAAAACAGACCTTCCAAATGTTTAATGTGAAAGCAAGGATGTAGCTTACAAATATTTGATTGTTTGACCACTTTTGTGTTAATTGCATGTTTTGGAGTATATTTGCTCAAACATATTCCAAACTATGCCCAAAGCAAATCGTCTGTAGGTTTGGTTCAAGAATTAAGACACTTGATCCCTGAAGCTTAAGAGCATTGTTACATAGAAACCCTAGTACAATGCAACTAAAATATTGATAAGAAAATATAAAACAATAAAATCTAAAATAAATAAGAAATGGCATTAAGATTTGACATTGAGATTGAAAATTTTCATAGTATATCATAGGATTTGGCAACACCATTTTGAGTTTAATGAGTGTCATAGGAAGGCCTTGGAGCTCTAGCTTCAAATATAGATGTGTTGAAGACTTGGCCATCAATGTCAATGCATCAACCATGGTCTTTGTCTAAGGTGATCTAGCCAAACATAGAAAGGAAGGCCTTGTTGAAAACAGAAAAATTGCCTTTGCCTTTTCAGTTTGTAAATTGAATTTTTTTCCATTTCTTGTATTTCAAAAATTAGAAAATGATTAAGGGGTAGTGTTGGATGAAAGGCCCATTTATATTACTATCATCGGTATTAAGTTGATCTTGGAGGCAGTATAGGGCTTGGTGCTGTAGGCAGGAGCAGAAATTTTTTCAAGCGGACTAGAATGTTAAATATGTGAATGTAGCAGATGGAGAAGAAGACCGAGTACCAGCACAATGTGATGGCTCAATTTAACTTTCAATTGAATTTTTCTTTCTGCAGATTCTTGAATGGCCTCCAATGCCAAATTTGCATTGCATTTTTGGTTTGAGGTGCTTTTGGATAGTGTGTATGTTGTTGCCAACTATCAGGGCAGGGTAGTGTTTGAATTGGTTTGTTCACCCACCCATGTCTTTCCCATAAAAAATACATTTCACCTATCTTCCTATGCTTGTGCAATAGTTCCATGCCAAGCCTATAACCTCACACAGAATACAAGAACAACCCACTTAACATAACATCAAACATAGTAGTCTAGTGGAAATGAAGGCTGCTGCCAAATCACTTTTCAAATCAGGTGTTTGTTAATGTTTATGGCTGATAAGAGATTGCTAATTTGAGACTTGAACCGAGTTGTCTCCTTGACTAGCCAAAATAAATAACTAAAATAATCTCTAAGCAACTAAACTAACAGCAATGATCCATTACAGCGTTTGAACTTGAAAGACTTGAGCATCTTACCTCAAGCAATGGCCTAATAGAATTGAGGAATTCAAGATAAGTATCGCTTTGAGACTTGAAGACTACACTTAAAACAATGTCCAAAGAGACTTGAGCTTCTTTGTACTAACGTTCTGTGAGATTTATAACTTCATTATATTAATGCCCCAAGGACTTAACTATCTCAATGCCTTGGGAGACTTGGGGACTCTACTTCATTAATGTCCCAAGAAACTTGAGAGCTTCAGTATTTGGATACCCTAAGAAACTTGGGAACATCATTGTCTAAATGTCCTAAGAGACATGAAAATTTAACTTAATAACCCAACAACTAAATTTTAAATCAGATCTTGCTTTGTGGACTTCATAATATCAAAAAGCCTTGAGAAAGTCTAGGATTTCACTACTATCATGATGCAGGGAAAGTTCTGAAAATCCAATTAAGGAATGTCAAACCAAGCAACTCAACTTTTAACACACAACAATGGAAATACAAAGAATGGAATGGAAACACAAGATCTAATATCAAATGACAGCCTTATTTATTTTGTAGGGTGGAGGGTCGAATAATTACAAACAAAATTGGATCTCCTTTGAAAGTGCAGAACTCACAGACTATTCTAGCTTCAGAGATGATTTACAATGCATTTGGGAATGTGTACTTATACACATCTTGGTTCAAAACAGAACTCGTTACAAAATCCCATGCATAAAGACAAGCCTCTAATTTTGGTGCGCTGTTAGAGTTTTAGCTTGTTTGCTCAATGTGGATAAGTATAGATGCAAAATCTTGAGGACACAATAAGTGTTGTTTGCATTGACTGTGTTTTGTCTTCTAATTGTCCAATTTGGCTTGTGGAAATCCTAGAATCCAAATGCGAACCAACGGTGCAAGGACCTAGCTGTCCACCATTTCCTTAATACATGATTTGATGGTGCAAACCCGCAATATGAAAGATTTGAAATTTGAACTCAAGGATAGGGCACAAACAAATATTTCTTCCTTGGGTGAAAACCTGAATGCTTAAAGGAATTTTGATGGCAAGTGACTTTTGAATGATAAAATAGATGGACCCAAGTTAGGTGAAGTCACATCCAAATGATGAGCTTGAAACATGATCAGGCCTTTATCGCATAACTTATATTGTTAGCATGATAAGAGGGATTTGATAAGACCCTTTAGTGATTAAAGCAAGAATGCCACGAGAAAATCCCTTCATGTTAAACATAGGATCTCGAGGTCTTTAGAAACATACTAGATAAAATGCAAACTCTAATTCCAATCTCACAAACAAAACCAACAAAATAAATAAAACATAGAAAAAACTAGTGTTGTTGGTTGATATAGGATTGCTTGTAGACTAGGGATACTCTTACATTAGACACCCCAAATAATTGATTTGTGAGCTTAGTGATCATAAATAAAGGGTGAGTGGTAGAACTAATCTTTTCAGTTTGTTCTCGACCTTAGTGTGCCCCCTATGTCAACACATGTGCCTCAGAAGGATATTGCCCTTCTTCCTTCACCTCTTCAAGCGCTTAGCTAAGTTATAATTGTTGATCAACAAAAACGCATAGGGCCAACCTCCAAGAGTCAGGTGACTAACTCCTCTTTTGAAAGGAAGCTAAAAGCCTTCACAAGGTCTCATGGTTATTGGGTCTTGGTATTGCAAGATAGTTCAATGGTGAAGTGTATGCTATTTCAGCAAGGGACATATTTAGATTCCCGGTTAGATTAACAAATGCTCAAGTTTCAAGCTCAGATTTATGGGATAAAAAGAGCAAATAAACATATCAGGACTCATTTTTATCTTCTAGTTCCATTTGATACATTTACATATCAAGACTTGCAAGAAATTAAATCTTTGAATACACTGAGCTCAAGCCTTTATCATAAACAAAGAAACTAAACTAAAAGTAATACTAACTAAATCCTACTCTACCCAATTTACAAGAAAATGCAAAAGATGAAGGGGAAAGAAGGAAAGAAAAGGAAATTAGGAAAGAGACAGAGGGAAGATGGGTTTATTAGCATGAAATTGCCATTAGCTTAACAAGATTCATTGTAAACAAAACAAAACCACTTATATTCTGGCCAGCATTATCTCAACATGAAATATATGTAGTGTAATCTTCGAAGGAGAACAACCAAATGAGAGATTATATTTGAGAATGAAAATGATAAATGAAACAACCACCATTACATGATGCGTAGGCTGTATTCAACAAATTCATTATCAAATATGCATTTAATGTGATGCCTGATAGTAAGGCATTGTTTAAATAAAAGATTTAAACGTCATTATAAAACGGTGAAGTCACCCTCTTGAAAATACGGTCTTTTGCATAAGAATACCTCTGGTAATATTTAATAAACGTATATATATATATGTAAAATAAATAATATTATATAATATTATTGTATTTTAATATAATTAAAATATAATATATTTATTTTAATTAACTGACAAATATAAATATAAATATAAATATATAAATGTTATTGTCATATATTATAAATATATATAAGATAAATATAATTACAAATTATAAAGTGACTATGTCTTATTTAAATACTTATAAAGGCAGCACAGCGATTCATAATTGGCAGCATAAGACAAAACATATTCTTTATCTTATATTCAATCTACATTACATAAATAAGGAAGTAACGAATTATCTTATACTATTCAAAATATGGAAAAAGGGGATATACCAAGGGGCGATAAATATCAATGTGCAGCGATTAGAAAATCAAGTGCAGCGATTTACATATAGATAAGGTACGATTCACTAAAGACAAGGATTAAGGGAAAAAGGCAGTGATTACAGCAGTTTATATTTATATGAAAGGGAGCAAGCAAACATAATTAATAGTCTTTAGAGGCAGCGCTTGAATAGAGCATAAAAAAGATTCTAATATAATTTCAAAAGATGCGATCCTCATACAATGCTGCGACTTTGGAAAAGGTTGCATCCTTTTGACATCGACAAGTCCCTTGGAGCCTATAAAAGGAAATAAAGGGGATGATGAAAGGAAGGATAGATATTCTGATTTAAGAATGATAATTTCTGAGTTAAAATATATATTTTCAGATATATTCTCTGAATATAAAAGAAAGAAGAATATATATATATTTCCGAGAAAGAATAAGCAGTATTGAGCATCTGAATATATGGAGCAGAACCAAGAGCAGCCAAGAATACCTAACAGCAGTATTATATATAAATCTAACAGTAGAACAATAAAGGTCTTTGTGGTAGGCAATCTAATATGAATGACTGTAATTGCTTATTTGGGCATTACTAATAATTGCTGCTACTGTGATATCAGTAAATAGGATTAATCTTTTTTGTCATATGCTTTGAATATTCTACCATGATGAAAGGAATTGAGGCTACAAGTGGAGAACGGTGATGGGGCACTCTCCTAGGTACGCCACTTCCGTTGGGGATGCAATGAGCCTCAGGAGGCCAAGGGGGTACAGAGGGTACTGCCTTTGGGCTTAGGAGAGATGGCATTTTTCAGGGCACCCATTGGAATCTCACTCCTCCATCATGGATGATCAGCACAGGAGGTCAGATCATAGGGAGAAGGAAATGATTGGCAAGATGAGGGGATAACGGAAAATACACCTAGATAGATCACCCCATATGAATGGCATGTGCCACATGAGGCCAAGGGTGGTATATCACCTTGGGTCTAGGGAAAAAGGGTCCAAGGCCCCCCATCAAACCACATTCTCCCATTCTCTCCTATGAGTGAACCCTCCAAGAATGTTAGAGTACTTTGTGATTGAACTAATGTTTGGCCATGAGTGTATCAATGTCTAATTATGGAAATTTGCTAATTATTGTTATTGTGGTAAGTGATTCTAATCTGCTAATCAGTTTGATTATGGTAATGGTTCTAACTTGTGTGCAAGGTTTCAATTAGGGCTTCAATAAGAGGAAAGGTATTATCTAACCCCGTTGTTATTTAAATTGGGGCAAACTAGGGCAAATTTGGGGTAATCCCAAAAGGGGACAGTACATTTAAGCACAAGAATAATTGTTTACAAGTGGAATTAGGTAAACTACATTAGTAGTATTTACAAACAAGTAGACTCAAACAAAAAACAAGAGCACTCCCTGCCAAATTGCTTGCGCTGAAAGAGGCCAACTCCATGCTCCTCCCAAGCTCCACAACTCTCTTGTTCTTCCAACCTTCCAAAATGTAAAATTTAAAATCCAAAATCCTCCAAAGAAATCTCTCTTTTGTGCATCCATCCCCTTATATAGGCTTATTTCCATCAACTAAAAATTCAATTCAAATCTCCTTTTAATGTGCATATGACCCTTTTGTACCATTTTCAAAATAATCTTTCTCATATCTTTGACAAATTGACATATCCATCTAAATTCATCTATAAATGTTCAAATCAGTCCTTTTTTACATAAAAGTCCCTCTTGATATGATATGCATATCTCCCTATCTCCATATATGTGCAAGTCTGTCCTTTTTTGAATTTTCTCTTAAAAAATTATCTCCCTTGATTCGATATGCATATCTACATATCAAATAAAAAAGTCCTCTTATGAGATATGCACATATCCATTTCAAATGTACTTATGCCCTTGTCATTTTT
This sequence comes from Cunninghamia lanceolata, assembly GCA_027924645.1. NCBI lineage: Eukaryota > Viridiplantae > Streptophyta > Pinopsida > Cupressales > Cupressaceae > Cunninghamia > Cunninghamia lanceolata. The sequence goes on along the minus strand of BSBN01000292.1, from coordinate 5,169,010 downwards.
AAATATTTCTTACTTCACATCCATGTCTAATTTTTAAATGAAATCTCTTTAGCATGGCACTAGACATCTCCACCTCTATTTAAGTGCCTATCTCTTAGTTAAAGTCTTGGTCTATGTCAATATCTTGGAAAGCAAGCAAATATTTTTTACTTGTTCTGTCCTAGCAAGGATTAGCCTTGTCCCATATGCCTTCCTTTCACATCTTTCATTTTGTCCTTTTTAAAATATTACTTATCTTAAACTAGGTGCCTACCATCTTCTTTATTCCCATGCCTCTTCACATTTCTTATTTATGTCATGTGAAGTAACTTATGGTAGGCACCTACTTCTATGTCTCCATGCCTATCTCCTACATCTCTTATTTTTCATGGCATGTTAATAAATTTTTCTTATTGCCCATTTACTTGGGTGCTCACCTCGACTTTTAACATATACATTTTTTCGTCTAATGGGCATTTTCCTTTAGGCGTCTAGGCTTCATATTAATCATTTTGTTTTTTACTATGAGGCATCCACCCTATATAATAAACTTTTTAACTTTGCTGGCCCTTTTAACATTACATGCTCATATATATATATTTTCCTTTTCTTGTGGAGTAGGCAAATACATTACTCATGGAGTCATCATCTTGCTTCCAGCGCCAAGGATGTTGAAGTACACAAAATATTAAATTGCTAGGACATTTTCTTGAAATTGTTAGGAATCGTGTCTCAACTGTTCTTCTAATGTTCAGAATGTAAAAAATGCAATTTTCAGGCTATAGAACAAAAAAACTCAATTTCTAAGCTAAAGAGGATGTTTCAGGCCCCAAAAATAATTTTAGGTTGTTTGGCATCACTTCAGGGATACTCGGTATGTAGATCTCTTCGAGCTCTACAATTTAAAAAAATGGACCCAAATGGGGCCTCCAATATCAAAAGTTATGGCCTCTGGAAGTTGGGCCTCTGACATTGGAAATGTAAAACATCTAGACACATAAAAGAGTTGTAAGAGAGATTTACACTTGTTGACCAACTTATGACGAACATTATGACATGTCATAAGACATCTTTGAATGGAGATAATGGAGCCAAAGTGGAGCACCCAAGTTGGTGAGTGGATTATGATGAACTTATGGTAGGTGGAAGGAATATGTTATTTTTAGCCTTTGAACTCATCCTAAGATTTGGGTGTTGGATTTCTAACTAGGGATTTGGGAGCCACATTTTGGATGGTTTTAGCTCATGGTTTCCTAATTACCATTTGATGGTTTCATGTATTGCGTCTCCTCTTTATTAGGTGCTTGAGATGGAGGTTTTGATAGTGAGTTTTGTAGGTATTGTTATGAAATGTCCACCCTAGTTTTGCCCCAAATTTCTAATTTCTAATGATTTGTCATTTTGTCAAATACTTTGTAGTTATTGAACTTTAATGCTTCTGAACCTGATTTGTTTCTGGAACAACAAGAGCTTGATTTTAAATGCACAAACAGTCCCACATACAACAAAAAATCTACATTGACATTTTGACAAACATATATCATGCAAACATATAAACAGGAATCTATGCCAATCTGTCCTTTGCTGATTGAACAATAACTCTAATTGATGTCTAGAGTTGACAATACAATGCTCAGAAATTGAATTCAGACTTTGTATATATTGCAGACCTAAGAAGTAATCTGATATGCTCCAAAATGATTGATTCTGACCTTCATCAAGTTGATGCCAAAATGGTAGCTTGCTGATATACAAATCTGGGGCAGAAATTTGATAAACCTGTCACTGAATATTGCTGAAAACTCCAATTTATTTCCAGCTGTGTGTACACTGCTCCCCAGCAACCCCTGTAACAGCACTAAAGACCCACATCAGCACCATAATCACACCCAAAGCTCATCATGCACTGAGCATACATCATTGAATGTCATTCCCAGTCACACCAATCTGCCTCTAACATCAGGAAAACACAACATGCATAGCAGGAAACCAAAATAAGAATTTGTACCCTATACTGGTACGGCAGACAACACCCATATTTTCATTCACCCCTCCTCCAAACATCATGTTTTCCATTCCAAATCAGTAGTAAGATCTTTCTTAATCCTGGGCACCACCATTTGGTGTGGGAAAGGGCTCACAAAGTGAGCGTATCAATTTCTAGACTCTCACGTTCCTTAGTGATGGTACGGCTCATAGAAATGTACGGTCAGAAACTCCTTGTCTCTAGTGATCACTAGAGGACAAAAACAAGCTGACTCAGCATCCTTCACACCATGATTAATGTTTTATGCAAAGAAAAGATAGTACGGCTGCCTTGGTGATGTACAACAATAGCATGAAAAGGTACGACTGAGCCTTTTCTGATTTAACACCCCAAAATCTGCAAATATTCTTCTTTAATCACACCAAAAATAATAATAATCCAAAATATTCTCAGAAAACATCAAACTTAGACAGATCCATGAATGCACCAGGTGACCTTCTGGGTGAAAATTGCACCTAGCTGACTAGGGCAGATTTTTCACTGCCGAAATCAACAGATGGGTTAAACAACCCTAATGAATCCAAGCTAAACAGCTCTGAATCATAGAAGAAGAAAACTCATATTCATTTTTGCATATCCTTCATGAGCGTTCAACTCCACTTTAAATACTCCCTCCCGTGCATGCCTCAAAAATAAAATATAATATTTCATAAAGTGGGCATTTTAATGCACTTTAAAACCACTAAGTGAGTGCTCTAAAAAAAGTAATAAATTATTACTTTATTTCCCAATGCCCAACTCATTTAACTCCCTTTTAAAAAATATTATAAAGTGGCTAATTTAATAATATTTAAATAAAACAAGCCAACTTTATAAAACATTTTAAAAGTCATTTCTTTTAATTAAACCAAGTTAGCCTTTGGAAAATAAAAATATTAAGGCTAACGCTTTCTAATATTTATTGATAAAAAGGGGACATTACATGTTATGTTGTCAGAATTACTCTAGATCTCTGGTTGGTGATACTCCTGTAAAGGCTTAGACTCTGCATGTGTATTGTAACCTTTGATTATTGAATAATACATTGAGTTGCTTTGGAGCGAGGTTTTTCTCCTAAAAGGGTTTTCCCCACATAAGTTGCTATGTTATGGTATATTGCTTTTGTGTTTATTTCCTTGTTACTGTCGGATTAGCTTAATTTTTGCACATATCTTCTCTCATAGATTAGTGTAGGATGTGTATTCCGCATCTTTGCTTCTTTTTAGAAATCACACAATCTGCATCTTAGACATGGGATTTGGATCGATCATGAATGCTGCAACATTTTTTGCAAATACAAAATTTGGGGATATGATTGATCGTGCCTTCATTAAGTTTCTCAGCTACTCCTGCTTGGCTTTCCTGTTGTTGCTTTAGCAATATGCATATCGCCCATGGTCATCATCCTTCATGTGCAACCAAATTGAGCACAAAGGACCTACAATCAGAAAGGAAATCAACAGAGTATTACATCAGGCAACTTAATTTGGTTTTATAAAACATAGAATTTTAAAATTATTTTTCTTGTCATCGCAAAGGATCTCCAAGCACAAAGGAAATGAGCAGAGTATTACATCAGGCAACTTAATTCGGTTTTATAAAACATAGAATTTTGAAATTATCTTTCTTGTTCATGGCACATCACAAAGGACCTGCAAGCACAAAGGAAATGAGCAGAGTATTACATCAGGCAACTAAATTCAGATTTATAAAACATAGAATTTTAAAATTATCTTTCTTGTTCATAGCACATTCTTTGTAATCATAAAGCTGTTTGTGAATCAAAAACAATTATCTTAAATCGATTATTAGCTAGACTTGGATATAAACTGTGTTCATGCTATAATTTATTGGCGGTAAACCGTCCAATATTACAAAATGAAGCACAATTTTATGATGTAACCGACGGTACTACCATCTGGTATTACAAACATAGATTTATTGCAACATATAAAGGAAACACAAGAGTTAGGGCACGCTGCAAAATTTTATTAATTCTAATTAGAACTGAAATAAATTGCTGTAGCATTAAAAATCAGAATATGAGAAGTTGAGAAGTTACCAAATATCACCTTGAAGCATACCCATGAAGTTCTGTTGCTGATTATGGATGTAATGAAGCTCAAACACTGAAAATACACCTCTGAAAGCACTCTAACAAAAAAAAACTCAGGTTTGATACAAGACCCAACAAACTAGAAATACACAGGAATACTTCTCACAACCCCAAAACCCTTTACACACCACAACTCACCCCAAAACTTAGCACAAAAATACTCCAAAAATATCACTGAAAAACATCTCAAACCTTCACACATCAAAATACATCAAAACTATTCAACCCAAAATCTCTGCATGATGACTCCATTGAAGCTCCTTTTGATTTCTGAATAAAATCACCATATATCTAGCTAGGGTTGATCTTCCACAATCAAAACCAGATGAGAAGTCGAGGCTAAACAACCCCAAGAAGAAACTCTGCTAAGTTTTCAGAAGAAATAAAAATATATTCAACAACATAAACCTCCAAATGAGCCCAAAACCCCTTTATAAAGACACTTTTAGGGCAAGAAGAGGAAGTAAAAATAATAATTTCACTTTTCTTTTAATTTCCTCCTCACATAAAAATAACATTTTTAATTGCTTACTTTATGTCTCCCTTGCCTAACATTCCTTTTATGTGAGCATCAAATAATACTTTTCAACACCTTTCCAAACAGCTATTACACTTAAGTTATCTTTTAATATTTCCTATCCTTAGACAACTTAAGTGAATAAATAATTAAATTACTCAATAATATGCCCAAGTTGCGGAAAGCATCCAAATGATATAATTTTGCAATTCCGATCATACCAACAGGATACTGAAGACTTGGAATGAAAATTGGAGGCTGTCGGGTGACTGTCTAAAAATAACATGTTTCTCTAAGAAAGTTGGAGAGCACCTGAGAGGTCGGAACTAAATTCCGAAAGCTTCTATGAATTCCAAATGACTAGCCGAACTTAAAAACACGAACAATTGCTCTGTAAGATTGAGCCACGGCCACTCCAAGAATGTTGGAGTTCTTCCAAACATGACGAATAGCCTTTGGAAGATTAGGAACAAGCATAATGCGCACAAAAGGTCTATGCACCAAAAAGGGGACATTACAAAATGGTCAAAGTTATATACTGCATAGAAATTTTGTGAAGTAAAAGAAATAGATACACCACATTAATAAGGTAGCTACATCCTTGGATCTCAATATAAAAGTCTAATCCAGCAATGTCATTTCTGGGATCTGATAAATAGGTATGACAAATTCTCTACCATAACTTTCAAAGAATGTTGCGAACCAACCTTAATAGCTTGTTCTTATTCATAACTTCATTTAGAAAACTTGAATCCCTGAAAAGACACAAGTTAGACAGAAGCCCCCAATATGGACATAGAAGAGAACTAAGAAACCAATCAAGACAGAAAAAATCCTTAGAACATCTCCTAAATAAAAATGTTTACAGGAATTTGTGTCCTCATGGTTTGAGCCAACATCATAGGTTTGGTTAGACACAAATATGAAAAAAACACTTTTCTACATAACTGTAATAAAAATCTTACGATGTAAGGAAAAATTTGCAAGCATTTTGCAACAAAGTGGATATATTGATGAGAGAGGTCATGCTGAAGCACGCTGCTTCAAGAGGATGTTAAATCTAGATGAAGATTAGAGAGATGATCCGAGTCTTAAACGGGGCCAGAAGCTAGGCAGGCAAATTGACATGAAAACTATAGGGCAAGAAACAGAATCTACAATTGAGTGATTGAACTGGTGTCTAAGACAAAGCATATGTTGCAAAGCAATTGCAGGGGGGTCTTGTTTGTCATCCCAAGCCCCTTAGCTTGTGGCAGGATGAGTCATCTGTAACATGTAGCAGAACTTCACCTTGGCCATCTCATCCATCATTTTCTTTGTATTTTTCATGTGCAAGAGTTGATAATGGGAGTACTAATGACTTGAGTTGTAGGGGGATTATCTGAGTTGTGAGTGTAGACACATGTCTATGGCAACCCTTGCCTCCATCAGTGTCTTCCTGTTCAAATCTGGTACTACTACTTGGCCCACTATATCTTTATACTTTTCCAATAGAATATTAAGTTTGGATAGAATTTCCCTGTCAATTGTAAGACATTTCGGCAGAATTATGGATTTGGTGAGAAAGCAACCGCTTCTTGAACATGTCTGTTTATTCCAGAAGGGTTAAGTTTGCTGATGTAGTGGCTATGGTTGTCTTACCCCAGAAAATGATTGAAACAAAAATTTAAGAAATTCAGTCGTCCTTAAGGGTTGTAACCATTGTTGAACTCTGGATGCTCAGGAATATTGTATCAAATACTAGGACATAATGAGAAGTTGTTTTTCAACATTCATTGACTAATTTCTCGAGTCTTCAGTTGCTTTCTGCTTACAAGTTTCCTTTGAAGGTTGCAAATCTTGTATGTACATATGGCTAATTACTCAGTTGCAGACAGTTTCTTCTTTTTGGCTCTGCACTTTTTGTTTTTGATTCTTCTTAAATTGAATTGTGGCCAGGGAAGCAGATGAAGAAGATAAAGATGGAGGGAGCAATAAAGGGGACAGGAAAAAGCAACAAAAATTAAACTTCCTTTCTCTAAAACGGAAATCAGAAGATCTGGAATCCAGTGGTAAAGGACGTTTTAAATTTTTCTCTTCCAGGAAACTTCAGCTTGTTAATGGTCCTCTGTAGACTATTCCAGTGGTCATCCATATGATAGTACTGCCCTTGCTGATATCATTTTGGTCTACAGGCAGTCATGCTTAATATAGGTGGATGATCCAATTTCTTAAAGCTTTTTATTTTTCTATTGGCTCATGTTTTCCTGACAGCAGAGGAGCCTCAGTGTTTAATTTTAGAAAGAGTTGGGAGTTGTATTATATAATCTAGAATCTAGATATTCAAACCGGCAAGTTAATTATAGTTATTTGATCAGTCTTAACAGTTAACGGACCAAAACAATGAATTACTAGTTTTGTTATTGTATGATCAAATCAGTAAAATCTCACTGAAAGGCAGTGAGAAGTCTGTTTTGCTATGGTTGGTGGGTAGTGTTAGAAACACCACTATAAATACACAAATATAATGATCGTCATGCCTTCTCAGATAGCTATGCAAATATATAGGTAGAAACATTTTTTGTTTGTTAATGATATCATGCCATGGATATTTTAAATTTTTCTTTGGAGGGGTTAGGTGCCGTATAGATATTTTTTGTTTGCAAAAGATACCTAGGGTTGAGGGACCCCTAGATCTCTAATAAGAAAAAGAAATGTGAAAATCGAGTATCCAATAGTCAAAAGGCTCATTGATATTTCATAAAAAACATATTGTCATGTTTAACTGCTTAATTTCTATTGCTTTTCTAAACATTATAAAGCTTGATTTAATTCACTTGGGCTCTTTCCTCATTCTAGTGGCTGACTGGACTCATCGATGCACTTGACTATCCTAATATGTGAGTGCTGCCTCAGTTTGCTACATCTCTGCCAGCTTCACTATCATCACAGTATAGCTACTGTTGTTCTTTTCCTGTCACCTACAATCTGGTTCTTCACCCGTCTGACGGCTAGCATGCATTAACCTGTGTCTTCCCCTCATAAATTTGAAGGAAAAAAGACACGATTACAAAGAACACATCCCTTTGCATTCATTAGTTTGTAGGTAGAAAAATTTCTTGAAGTCATATACTTCCCCAAAGGCACTTTGATCTCAAAATGCTTTAAAGAAAAAAGATAGTTAAAAACTATTTACTTCTATTGCCACATCTAGTGTAAAGTATCAAAAGTTTGTTGTGTGGTGGGTTAAGGGCTGGACGGAGAGGAATTTTACACGGGTACCACAACTTCTCAAAAAAATATGGTTTGCAGATTTGCAATTTTTTCTTAATGCTGAAAAGAAAAACTAACTATTCTGTATCAATTTATCTTCTCAATAGTGGTTGTCCTTTACTTGAGCTTTCCATGCAACAATTTGGGATTTCTTTGGCTGCTTTTGTAGATAGTCATTCCCAAACTTGCTTTTATCTCCTATAAAATCACATGGTTGTGAAAAACAGGCTCACCACCCCAAAACCTTATTGCCATTTCACTATTATTGTGATCTTTGTGGAGTGTAAAGGATTCAACGGCGTTTAATAGCATGTTTGCATAGCTTAGGCTTTGTGCTCAGGATTTAATGGGACAATCTTGCATCATCATCATTTAGATGATGACACGCTTCAGGAGTAGAAACGGATGGGTGAATATATGAAGTGTGATGGTCCTGTCAAATTTCTTTGCCCATCCTCTATGACATTCAGAGCACTCGACATTTTGCATTTCAAAAATAGCAACCTCACACGTATAGCTGTTGTATTATTTAGCTTTATTCTCTGCTCTAACTAACAAGTTCTGCTTTTGTTGACTATTTTCCATCCGTAGGGTTCTCAACAATCCATTTAAAGACAATGTCATCTGCCAGCATTGTTGTCAAAATTTGTTGGAAAAGCATTAACAAGGGAGTTAGAAATCGATCCACTTATTTCTGTATGTTAGTGCAAGAACAAACCAAAGAGAGCATATCCTTATCATCTACATTTAAGATCTTATACAACTAACATTCATCTAATACTCAAAAGAATGTCACTCATATGTAGCCTATTAACAATGCTCAAACTGTTACAGAGCAAAATGTTGCAATGATGGATACAGGTAGTAATTTAGTGAAGAAAAAAGAATTTAGGATGGTTTAATTACAAATTAGGGCAAGATTTTGGAAACGATCAAATTATGTCAATCAATAATGCTCTCGAGGTGTGGTTATATTATTAATGATATCTGAATGTTAGCTTCCAATATGACCAATAATATCTATTACACTTGATGATATGATTTTTTTTGGACATTTACTAAGATACATTTGGACGGCTAGCAGCATGAAAATGCAGTCGTGTTGCATGATAAAAAAAGATGTTAGCCTCCAATATGACAAATAATATCAATTAGACATGATGATCTGAAATTTTTTGTACATTTACTCACATACAAACTGCTAGCAGCATGAAAATGCTGTTGTGTTGCATGGTCAAATATATTATAAGGGAGTTATCTTTAGTGTGATATTTAAAATTTATACTTATCAGATTTCCCTTGAAAACTTATGCAATTTCAAAAAGAAAACAACACTTCGTTCCGAGTTTGTTTGCAAAAGTTATGACCTTTGCAAGTTGCACAACCAAGTATCAATGACAAGTTCTTTGGTGGTCGAATTTGTCTTACATGTTTGACTATTGTCAAATTCGTCTTTGATGGGATATGTTGACATGGACAGGTTCGATTGATGTCAAACTTGTTGCAAGTATGTACTAATTGGTGTTGTCATTAATGTCAACATATCTGTGTTGTCATTTGTGTCAACTATATCTTCTAGCATTGATTAATTGAAGAACACTGTTTGAGTATTTTGCTTCACATATTTCGTGTGTTGAAGACTGGAGTATGAGCTTTGGATATGATTTAGAGGTGTTTGAAGATGCTAAATCCAGAATTTGGTGGTCCGGATCACTGTGCAGAAAACGTTCTATTCACCAGTATGAAGACTGTGCCTGACAAGGTTTGCAGAGTGACAGGGAGAAAGTGTTTTGCTCCGCATTTCTCCGCAGATTGGAATTTGGCTTTGCGGTTTTGGACTTAAGCTTATAAGGTCCTTAGTAATCTTCATTCCAAAGGATATGTGATTTGAAGCTCTGGAAAATAGGTTCCTATTTAGTAGAGTTTGACAGTGTCTGATTGAGAACAGTCTGTGATTCATCTTCAAGTGAAATAAGTTGAGATCTGTTGCGATTGGATTTGCTGATTTCCAAATGATTCTATGATGTTCGTAGATGTCCCTTGAATGCATTGAAGGTGTGTACTTGATCCGCAAGTTGTAATGAAGATCTTGGAAGTGTCTGTTCAAGTGTTCTTGGTAATTGCACCTGTCTGGCCGACCTGGATGATTAACATTCTTTGTGGATGAATTCCTTGAATTGTAGTAGTGTGTGGTAGCGTGTGAAGATGTAATTGAGTCCGTGCTAAGGTGTGAAGTGTTTCCCCTTTATTCATTTAGTCTGCAAGGTTGTTTAGGTCTAGTACTAATTGGATGTATGTATGTATGCCGACCTTGGAGATTATTCCAATGGTTGATGATTGTAATGCTGACCTTGATGTACATTCCAAGGTTGAATTGTATAAATACATGTAATGAATTTGTGTTTGAGGTGGTATGGTGCGAAGATGAAAAGATAAGTGCGAAGTGTAAAAGTGAGTAGAGCAGAGGAGTTTTATTGCGCTTTAATGGAATTGAACTCAGACATGGTGTAGATGCTACTTAATCAGTTCAACCCTTGGCAGTGAGCCAACCCTCGATAGTGAGCCATTCTTTTGGGCAGTGAGCCACTATTTGATATTCGGTGTTGTTACTACATTTATATTGTGAGCTAACAATCACCGTGATTTTTCTCTATTTAGGGTTTTCCACATAAAAATCTGGTGTTCATGTGTATGTGATGTTGATGTATTCATGTTTGGAATTTGCTATTCATGTTTGATGCCCATGATAGAATAAGGAAATAAGTAAAGTAATTGTGAAATCAATTGTGGTTTAAAGAAGCTAAAGTTTTGATACAACTGATTCAACCCCCCCCCCCCCCCCCCCCCCCCAATTGTCTTGTGCCATTCAACAAAACTTATCTCATACAATGCAATATGACATAATTGAAAGGTCATATGGGGACTTGAAATGGTTCTTTTTAGGCCCACGAAAGTCATAACTTTCCTTCTATATTGATTCATGTAGCCTTTCTAGTATAACTACATCCATTAGGATATGTGCAAGTAGCTTCTTTCTCTTAGTAGTTCCTCCTCTTTGAAGCTTCTTCCTTCTTTGGAGGAGGAAGAAAGTAGTAGAGGGAGAGTTCCCCTTGAAAGCTATATTTTAGTCAATATTGGCAATTAAAGGTAGAAGTCCAATGCCATGTTTCTTGAGTCATTGCATGGAAGCCATGAAGAAGTTCATTATATTGGAAGCAACAAAGGAATGTGAGAGATAAGATTCTCTTGGGAGTGGCATTTTGATCATTCTATGCCTTCAGGGTTATTGACAACTAAACATAGAAGTTGATTGCCATGTTTTTTTGAGAGTGATTGCATATAGTTGTTGGAATTCACTAAATTAGTTGCGAGTGAGAATGCTAGTACAAAGGTGTCTTTGGAAGGCCCTTGAAGGCAATAAGCTTGTATAAATGATTTTAATGATGAATTCTTGTTGGAAGTTTTTTTCCCAGATTGAGATTTCTTAGGGTAATTCTTGAGTCATCTTATACTTGTATTTCTTATTTCTTAATTTTTCAAATTATTTGTTTTAAGCCAAGATCCTACAAGTTCGTAACAACCAAGACACAATGACCTTTTGGATAATGGGAATGTCTCTAGCTCTATTTATTTTAGTTCTCCATGTTGCTCTATTTTGGCTTAAAACTAGTGAGCAACAACATAATCAATAAAAAGATTTTTATTGATGAAACATAATATGGAATAAACATCTTGATTATGGATCACATGAAATCACCAATTGACAACATGTTTGATTGTACTATTCTAATAATAGAAAAATGATACTATTTATTATTTGTTAGGAATAAATCTTGTTTTCTTGAGGTAGGTTAATAACAACTACAAAATATATTATGTAATATTTGATAAAAGAATATACTACACTTGCATTTTCACATATTTTACACTATCTTATTTTGCTAGTGGCACCATATAAAAATTTAATATAGATGAGACCAAAATAACATTTAGATGCTTTGTGATGTCAAGATATTTTATGATATTTATCAAATATTAAGTGGAAGAAATAAAGTCTAATTTAGTACTAGATCTAAGCTCTTAATATCTTGTTAGAATGTTTAATTCCTAATTAAACTTACCAATTTTATTATCTTATAATTAGTTTAAGTTCATGGGTAGTTGTAATATCTAATATAATTAGATTTGGAAGATAATGAATAAAGGTAAGCATGAATTCTATGTTTGTTCATGTATGTGGGGTAGGGACGTGCCTTTTCCTGGGGATTTGAAATCTTAGCTTAGGTATGCTATGAACTCCATCAAATTATTTAGTGGAGTGCACAATTTATATGAGTGCATAGGAGAAACATGCAATATAAATTTTGCACAAAAAAAATCATATCCATTCTCTAGAGGAAGAAGTTTTGGAAACTCATATGGAATAGAAAACTCATTTGAATGATAGACTACAAGGTGTCCTCCCTATTTAAGAATAGCCTCAATAGTTTTTTTGGAGGCATCTATCTCAATCTTAAATTGTTGGTGTAGAGTCTATTGTTGTATTCTCTTTATTATCCTTTTTATCTTCATGGATGAGCCAAAGTGTTAAATATTTGGATAAATTTACCTACTAGATTACAAGCTTAGCTAAAATGAAATGTGATATGTCACTTGAAGTAGAAGTAAGTTTATATAATGACCATCCTTTTGGAGTTTATAAGTGTTCATCCTTCCATCATAAATTGTACTCCTATCATACTAAAGTAGATGTCCTAGAAAGAGGTTCAAAAAATCCAAGGGTGTGACATCACATTCAACTATATCTTTGAAAGGGCCAATAGAAAATGTGACCATAAAAACCTTGTTAATTAGTTTGTGAGGTCCAATGTTCTTGTACCCATCCAATATGGTATGGCTAAGGGTGATCATATGTTGGAATTTGGATTTTTGCAATTGACCTTTCACTAACCAAATTCCTTTTACTTCCATTGTCAATGATTAAAAGAGCCATTTACTCTTGATTTGATAATTTTGTGTAAAGATGGACTCCCAAGATGCCTTAGAATAATTATTATCCATGAGTATAAGATCAAGGTTAAGCTTTGTAGAATTGTCAACTTCCACTACTGGTAGATCACCAACATCTTCTAATATCTCTAGTTGCGCTTCTATTAGGAGAACTCCTTATTTCTTTAGGGAACCCTATAGTCTTTAGTAGAATGACCCAAACCCTTGTGATAGCTACATAATTATTTTTTACTATTAGTAGGGGAAGAGGATTGATTAAAAAATTTGGACTATCTACTAGGGTTTATGGACTATTTAGAAGTATCATGTAGAATCCCCTTTTAAGTCTTAACTTATTTTCTATAGACACGCTTGAAAGCCCTACCCTAAGGATTCTACTTCAAGCATATCTAACTCTTTATGAAGGATAAAGAGTAGGATAGAAGTTTATTTAACAATAAGTACCTCTTATGGATTTGGAACATTGAGCTTGACTTGGAGCTTACTGAAGGTGTTGATATATTGTTACATAGATTGGTTTGGGGATTGTTAGAGTTGTAGCCATTGAGCTAATGTATTTTGTAAGTATATTAAGGGATAACATATCTCCTTCATGGTGGCATAGAAAGCTACCCACTTTGTGATCTTTTCTTCTCTTTTTGCATGTATTTCCTAATGGTTATGCCACTTGTCCAAGGCTAAATCTGTTAGAGGGATCTCAACAATTTGGATCTTTTGATAGTTCGTCAAATCATCCCAAGTTTTGAAATATGCCTAAATATTATTCATCCAAGAGTATCAATTATTTCCATCAAAGTTCCAATCAAATTTTGGAATGGAAACCTTCATTTTGAGTTGTAATCTAGGGTTTTTATCCACCTACATATTAGCTAGAGTGCATTGGAGCACGATTTTAAATCTTGCAACTAGTTCTTACATGACATGATTTTAGTTCTCTACTTGAATTTGTAAAATCTATTGGATTAATCATGTTCAACGGATCTTTAGAAGTCTCTTCTCATTATGTATCCTACTTAGGATCCATTGCAAAAGGACAAGCATACAAAAATGTATTGAGGGATTTAAAGCAGAGTACCTTCCAAAGGGTGTAACTTTTGATCCACAACCTTGATTTTGATGAACTTTTAAAAATTGAACATCTCAATGAACTAGATGAATTAAATGGATCAAAGATTAATTTGGTAATCATTAGAAACCTCAAAAACCCCTCATAAGGCCTTGAAAATGAGCTCTAAAGTTTCATAGTGCAATACCTGAGAAAAAGAGAATAAGAATCTAGCAAGGGTATAAGGTGGAGACCCTTAAGAAGGATATATCTTTGGGTTGAAAATGAAGATCTAGAGAGGAAAACCTAAGGAAATCCTCAAAGATTCTAGATATATGGCAAACAAAGGTGAGGGATCTAGTAAAGGTTGATCAAAACATGCTAGAAGACTAGATCCAAGGTTGTGGTCACACAACTATAACACCAATTAATAGAAGTGCACACAAGAAACATGCGATAAAAATTTTACACAACAAAAAACATATTTATTCTCATTCACATCATGACTTATAAATAAATTACAATGAGGAAGATTCAAGAAGGAAATAAAAAGATGTTTCCAAAACTAATGTTTATTACTAAACTAAAAAAGTAAGAAAATACTATAACTAAACTAATATTATTTCTAAAACTACTAAACTAGAACCTAAGTCTTCTTAATAGTCCTTCAATCATCCATCCCTGATCATGGGGTGGATGCTAGAGTACATCATTCCTTTTTATTCACAACTATTGATTAGATACCCAATAGCGCCCAAAGTAAAGAGATGGTTAGGTATTACATAGTTTGGTCTTGATATGTAGATAGGGGCTTGTTTGATAGATGTGAACATGATTGTAGACCCTCATATAGACATGGATGGTCTCTAGAATAGGGACAATATAGAAAAATATTATTTTTGAGGAGAGGCTTGCCTCTTGGATAGATGAGGGGCAATAGACATCCACATCATGACCCATGTTTTATAGTAGTCTGGAGAGATCCCACCTTTGGAATTTCTCTCAATGGACATAATTTATAGATTAATTTGAGAGAGCACAAAGATACAAAAGGGCATGGCTCATTAATTTCTAATTATGGTAGGGGTTCCCATTAGGAGAGTGGTGAGGGGAGGACTAACCTAGCCACATGCACCACCTCAACATGCACATAGTTAGTTGGTGATCATAGGAAGGTTGGAGGAGATAGATGAATCGAATGGTGATATAGATAAGGAGTACATGCCTAGTGATGAGGGAGATGAGGAGAGTGATGACAAGACACTAGCACCCAAGGACCTAACAGAGGGTAGCACTATGTAATAAAGAGAGGGAGAGGGAGGAGCAACCCATCAAGATGCTCCTCTACAACAGGACCTTCCTCAACAGATTGAACTATTTTCATAGTGGATTGAGGAGTAGATGAGAGTATATGATCCCTTCCTCTTGGTAGGTAGGAGGACCCTCATGAGTACTTTTTCTTTGAGTTCACTACTTTATTTCTCTTTAGTATATAATTTAAGCTTTTTTATGATACTTTAGCATGATTTATCAATTATGGTACAACATGGTACTAATATTATCTTCTTATGCTTATCAACTCTTGGCACAGTGGATGGGTGGATAGACTTTTTTAGATCTTCAGTAGTGGATATCAATGTCCCCATCCTAGGGAGGAGGAGGGAGGAGCTCTTGGTCAATATAGGGATACCTAACATTGTTGGCAATATGTGTTGTCATTGATGTCAACATAGTATACATTAATGTCAATATAATAGATGGAAATGCATAGACAAACTTGTACAGAGGAAGTGTCAGTTTGGTCAAGGCAAACCAGTCCGGGAGAAAATAAAAAGTCTAAGTATGGATTAGTTTTGCGCTTGAGCATGATGCAGAGGTGAACACTTATATCCTTACATGATTCCTGCATACATACATACCTCATCAGTTGGGAGTACCACACTCAAGGGTAAGAAGTAGAAAATTGACTAAGGCACTCACAATGCACATCCTAAGGCAGAATCAACTTGAATTGGTCCACACTTCTAAGTAAAGAAAGATTTGGTCTTGCGGTTCTAAATATAGCTTCTGGTATGTATTGACATGATATATCCAAGTTTTCAGCTCCTTACATCTTCAGCTTGAAAAGTTACAAGGGACAACGTATCGACCATCATCTAGATAGAGCAGCGTAGTAATGAGGAGATAATGGAATGCTCTGCATTCCTTCGGAAGAGATCTGTTTGTCATGCAGTTCTAAAGCATAACTAATATATACATGAGACATGTTATAATGAATCTTCAAGTCGTCTGGTGGTCCATAGAGACAATACTTAAGCAACAGAAGCAATACAATATGTTTCGGAGCCTGAATACACAAGTTGAGTTCTGCAAAAGCTGAAACATGTATAAATCTATCGCCAGAGCATATATGAAGGTAGTATATGGTCCAAGCTACATCAAGTATGATCCACATGCAGATAATTCTCATTTTCTGGTACCGCATCAAAGTATCATGGCTGCAAGTACAATTTTAAGTATAATTGTCCTCCAGAACCCTAGATATCCAAGTTTTCTTTTGAATTCCTCCATAAACATTAGATGAAAGTGTGTGGATATGATAAGTAAGATATATTGATATTCAAGTTCATTCTCAAAAGGTTTCAAGTCTTGAATTTCACAGCAACATCTTATTTTGAGTTGTGAAGTGTTATACAAGGTCTAGAATACTCTGCCTTCTACAAAAAGGCATGTTTCTTGTTTTACGGATGCATAATTTGATGTGATACTTGTTTAGTAAGACACATAGATGTTGTTGAGCTCATGTATGAAAGAACCCTTGGTCTGCATTGAGCTTTTGGCTTCTCCCTAGCTACATGAAGATGAACAGTTAGTAGTGTTGAACAGTTTGAGCGGACTGGTTAAGTACCTGATATGTGCAGAGGATCCTGATCATTTCCCTTAACATTCGAAGGTATGAAAATATATGCTTTGATCCCCCCTATGAATTTCTAAGGTCTGCAACAAGTTTCTTCTATCATATTATGTATGGATGCCGACTTGTGAAGAGCTACACATTCCATCCAGTGTTGATTGTGTTGCTGACCTAATTAGTAATTTGAAGTGTTGTGGAGTATATTTATAGATGATCGAGTTCATTTATGAAGGTAACAATGCAAGTGCGAATATAGCAGAGCAAAATGCAAGAAATGAAGTGTGCAGAATCAGTTTGAAGATATGTATTGGATAGAAAAGTAGATTGCATTATCAACATAAATCAGATGTGTTCCTTGTAGCAATCCAAGTATACTTTACTTGTGTAAATCCCATTGTAGTGAGCAGAGCACATAGGGAGTAGTAGCTTCCTTGGGTTGTAGCCCTAAATCAAAGTTGTAATTGTTGTAGGCATTAAATCAGGGAATAGTTGCTTCCTTGGGTTGTATCCCTAAAACAATGTTGTAATACTTTTACTGTGAGCATAATATATTGTGAGCTAATCCTCACCATGGTTTTTCCCTATTTTAGGGTTGTCCACGTAAAAACACTGGTGTTATGTGTTGATTCTTGAATTGCATGTTTTCCCTTATGTTCTCAAAGTTATTCAGTTTTATCAATAAATGTTTGGTTAAAGTTTTTAAGTGTGCTGATTCACCCCCCTATCAACACCCTATTGTGTTCTACAAACATCACTGGATAACATACATACATACTTACTCATGTGTATCATGAAATCCAAGAGGTCATGACCCAGTAGAGGAGGATAACATATATTTAGATAGAGGTTAGGGTCCTAAGGGAGATAGTTAGAGTTGTGACTATTTGTAATGCACATTCCTAGTCATGAGATAGGACACTTTCCCACTCCTACACTCATGGACAAAGAGAGAGAACAATTACCCTATTTGAGATAGTAAAGAGAAGGAAACAACAAAGGAGCAAGAGCCCTAGACCATATATCCCTATGAGTTGATTTGGGTTTTCATTGATCTTCTTCACTTTTGGCATGGCCCATTACACGGGGGTTTTTATATAGTGAGACACATTGATGCATACAATAATTTTTTATATCTATCATGTGGGAGACTTTGTACTTAGATATTGATGATCATGCATGTATAGATTATTATTTTTTCATATAATGTAATATCTTATCATGGTTGAATTCATGTATATCACTCCCTTCTTGTGCATATATATTTTTTAGAGTTTAGTTATTTCTATTTGTAGATGTACATATGTATACACTTTCTTTTTTACATTTTCCAATTTTGTGATGTATGCATGATGGATGTATAAAATTTAGGTCATGGATTCACATGTTTACTAATTTCATAAATGCAGGGTTCATTTTGTAATGGTTTATTTACTAGATGATACTAACATGCTATGAACACTATGATTGCTCTTTACAAATTTTTGACTTATTAGATTGGGGTTGATTAATGTATGACTTGCTTACTAGATTTATGAGATGTAGGATTATAAGGGAATCAAGTGGAATGAGAGAAATGAAAAGGACGATGTAAAATAAACCTGTAAAGGGAAAAAGACTAATCCAAATCTAAATCAACCTTAAAACTAACTCTAGGCAACATCATGTAACTAGCTTTATAAGTACTCCCTAAACTTATATCAATGATGGTCAACAAGTCAAATCTGGAGTAAAGGGATGTAGCCTTAACAGGGATGGACTTTTAAAGGAAATTAGGACTAAGTATAACTTGTTCTTGTGTGTGCTTTTCTTTGAGACTCCATTTATTTTTAAATGTCACCCTTGTAGTTTCAACTGCAATTTAAACTTCAGAGTACAAATATTAAGCAATTTTTTTACTTTTACTTTTAGATTATTGGACCCTCTTAACCTAACCTCATGTTACCAAGAATGATCAAGGGATCATTAGTAATGATTAGGAAAGGCGAGTAAGGATCTATATGTAACCAAATAAGTACCTCCTAGCTTCTAAGACTTCCCATTTGCAAGGAGAGTTGAGAAGATTTACATGTTAGCTTTTAGATAGTATTGCATAAAGGGTTACTTGATAAGAATGAGACTAGGAAATGCCATTGACTAGGATAAGGATCAATTTGATGCATAAGACTAGTTTATTTAAATAGATAGGAGTGTAAAAGGAGTAAAATGTGTAATGTAATTTGGGATCTCATGACTTAGTAGAGATAACTAATGTATCAATAACTGATGACTCTAACAAGGATAACATTTTGAAAACAAAAATCAGTCCACACAACAAGGTGGGATGAAAAATGCAATGCATGTGGATTTCTTTTTGAATTTTTATATGTAATATTTCTTAAGATGGAGGGCGTTGATGATTTTGCTAAACTCCTCACCTTTCATGGTGGACAAGAGGAAAGCATCATCACCTATGTCTTCCTTGACAAGGTATGGGCCAAACCAATTTGGTCTATATTTTTGGCCTTCACTAGTCCTTTTATTAATTCCATTATCAATTCTAAGCACAAGGTCTCCACCCTTGATGGGTCATGGAGACACTCTCTTGTTATATTTGAAAAATAGAAAAACACTATTTTTCTTTCTTGAAGTGTGGTAAATTAAATCAAGAAAAAAATATTCAAAAGAATGTAAATGAGCCTAAATACGATCTAATATGATTACATAGGAGTTGGAATTGTAAAAAATGATAGAAAACATAGATTTGGAAACACAAATTGGGAAACATTGATGAGCAAAATTTAGACTAAGACTAGGAATAGAAAACTAAAAAGTAGAGGGTATAGATGAATTTGGGGACAATTAGTATAGTTCTTAAAATGCTTAGAATGTTGAGACAAACCTCTTGGTAAAATCATTTTCCAAAATAAGGTAGAACAAATGTGCCAGTACTAGGGTAGGTGTGCTAGTTGACTATCCCAAGGCAAATACATGCTAGTGCTAGTGTAAAATCACAACTATTAAGGCTTGAAATCTCTTGAAAATTTTAGGGTTTTTTTTCTTAAGATCTTGATTATTTCTAATAATTATCTTAGTGGTCTAATTTACCTAGAAAATTTTGCAAATCTCTTACAAGTTAAATCTTTTGTAATGGAAATTCTACAAGGTGGTTAGGCCAAAGGGAAGGTGCCTTAATTAGCTCCCTTGTGGGTAAATAAAACATAAGTCCATATGATAATGATAATGGAATATCAATGGAAATAATATACTGAAATGAAATTTGAAATACACTTACAAACTGAAATGAAAACTAAAACCCAAATGTGTTTACCGAGATGAAATGAGAAGAAAGGAAACTAGGGCTTGGTGGGAGAAGGAAATGGAATGAGAGGTGGAAAAAAAAGGAAACAAAAAAGTATCGATCCAAAGAGGGATGGAATAAAGAGAAGAAAATAAGGGATTACCTAAAAATAGGGTGGATTCATTAATAAATTAGGAGGAAACAAAAAGGAATATGGAAGAAAGAAAGAGGAAGGGCTCCATAGTATCTATGCCAAAGCTTCATGATGATGCTACAACAATATATCAATTCTCCAAGGCTCCAAGAATCCAAAATAAATTCTCTAAAGCTCTAACAAAGTGGAAACATACAAGAGGGATCCTTGATTGTGGATCATGAAAATGAGGGTGACTCCTTTTATAGATTTCTAGAGGGATTTTTGAGTGGGGACAATTTGAAATGATCTTAGTTAACTTAGGGATACTTGTAATTTATTTTTTGGAGCTAAAAGAGGGTAGGGGCACACCATCCCCATATCCTGAAGAAGATGAGATTGGGCAGAGAGGAAGAGGGGATGAAAATAAGATGATTGGAGGTAGTTTTATCTCATTTAGAGTTTTGATGGGTGAGTTATAGAAGAGATGGTGAAAGGATAGTAGAGAAATTATTTTTGGAGCAATTACCTTGAAAACGAAAACATGGATAGCTTAAGGGTGAAGGAAAACATAATAGAGAGGGAGAGAAATGACGTAGGGATAAGAAATAAGACATAGGAAAAGGTCAAGATGCATGGAAAGGGGAAGAATAAGGGGAAAATGGAAAGGAGGGGAAATAAGGCTAAAAAGGGGTTAGAAACTAGGGAAAACATTAAAATTAGTGCAAAACATAGTAAAAGTAATTGCAAGGTATGTAATTTCCATTATTACAATATTGTTGACTTATGTGAGCTAAAAAGCGTTTTGTGTTTGGGATGCTCTAAGTCATTTTTCATCCAACATATCAAGCTTTGCTAGCCTAGCCACTCGATACTCCTTATGATGAAGGGGACATTGCAATAAGACTCAAGGACTAGGTATTTCAACTTCTAAAGGTAGAATTACTTTTGATCCAAAAGTAAGTGCAAATAGGTTGCCCCTATGGGTGTTTACACACTAGTCCTATAGGCTCAAAACGTAGGATATAATTTAAAATTCTAATTATTCTTTGATTCTTTAATAATTTTAACCATTAGACTTCAATTTATTATTGTCGGCTTATATTTATCCATTTTATCAAGGATAATAAACCGAGGTGCAATTACAATTTATGTGAAATTGTTTGCATAATTCCTACATTTGTCATGCCCACACTTACACATGAACATAACACATATAAATGTTCACACAACAATTTTTTCTTTGAAACAACACTTAACATGCCTTCATTACACTATGCATGGTGGTGTCATGTGTGCACTCAACATCATCACACATGCAACACAACAAAAAGCATGTTGCATTGCTCAAGGGAAAAAGAATCGAAGTGAATAGGTGACGCAGAACCCATATCCATTCACCTTTAAAAGAGGATGGAATCCTAATTAGAGTGTGGTGCCATATCTCATGATGCCTCAAGGGAGATTTGAAAGGAAGCAAGGTATGCAAAAATGCTTCCTACACTGATCTATTAAGGAAAGACTTATGCAATTTTTTAACTTTTACAGTTACATTTTATTAGATGCACATTAATAGAAATATAATAACAACATTCAAATGCAAATACAAAACTCACAACACAAGATATATGTGGGAAAACCCTTTCAGGTAAAAAACCCCACTCCAAAACCTGCACAATGTATTATCAAATCAAAAGATGATTACAACACACTTGCAATGCAAGTTCTTTCAAGAGTACACAATGTCGATTCTCATTCGCATCATGTGTCCTTTCACATTCTCCAGTCGCTTATTTATCAAGCCTCTTTGTCAGTTATCCAATGTCAGTTTATCCATGTTGGCCAATAACAAAAAATTTGCTGACGCCTTTATTAAATATAGGGCATGTTTTTCTTTAGGGGCATTGCCCCCAACAACTCCCGTTGGGTGCGTTGCCCCCAGACCCCTACCGTGGGCTTCGCCCTCGGGTCCCCATTGGGGGGATAAGCCCCCTAGGCCCCGCAACAGAAGCTCTGCCCCCTGCACTCCCCCGTTAATTAGTTTGGGGGTAAACCGCGGTTGACAGAGTCACCAAAATTTACAAGGTGCCGACTATGGGATCATACAACATAGTGCTGAATAAATAAATACAACATTAGGAACTTCCAAAGGTTGAGACACCTTAATTCCCAACAATATCATTTATGAAGTATGCCCCCTTTAGGATCCTATATGAAGATGGTTTGGTCATGCCTCCATGGCATGACTAGAACAAACATTTAAATTAATTACCTAATGAAGTTTAAAATATTATTGATTACATGTATGTGAAATGGATAATCAAGCAAAAACACATTCAACCAATGTTGCTATCATTAAATCAAATACATATTTCAACACATGCCCAAATTAAATTTTTTAAAAACTAGAGAATGCAATCTTATCTAGCTAGATACAATAGGATTTCAATCACAAAACTAAACACTTTGTGAATTAATATTTAAAAACTTGAAAGATCTATAAACACACATTAAATCAAATCTCAACTAGAATTTAATCACAAATTTATCTTTCTTTATCAATTACAAAATTCGCTATAGAAATTTAACTCGCAAAGGTGTAGTTAACACTTAATTAAATTGCATGTATTTATTTAAATATCTATTTATCCATTTATTATAAATATAATCTATTAAGATTATTTTTCAATAAAACCTTAAACATGATTAATTTAATTTAACTAATTAATTAAATACACATAATATTTATAAACCTCTCTTTAAATAATCCACAACAACCTAAGCATCCTACTTAGGTTGAATTGATTTATAATATTCCCAAAGCTCAATTAAATTTAATCACCCAACCAACTTAATTAATTTAATCTCCAAAAGAAAACCTAAACTAACATGATATAAATTAATAAACAAAAACAATGATGGAGCTCCCGCTTGAATGTTCCTGTCTTGCACTTCCGTTCGGTTCTTTGTTGCTGGTCGCAGATATTGATGTTGCTGTTGCAGTGGGCGCCACTATTGAGCCTGTGTTGGGAGGCACCGCTTCTGCCCTTCCTGTAGAGGGTTTGTGCATTTCTATGTCGATCTATAGTCTTCCTTCTGTAGGGCATGGCTCTTCCTTTGTTGAAACAGGTTGTGATGTGTTGGCTATGCTTGGTTCGGGTGTTCCCCTCAAGTCTGGTGCATCTCTGTGCTGTCCTCCTAATGCTGGTCTAGCGATAGTGCTAGGTCCGAGTGTGGCCTAAAGTCAGGTGGTTCTTTTGGTCTTGTGCAAAGATCTCCTAACCCCTTCAGCCTTGCATCTTCTGGTGGGTGAGGCTCCTTTAAGGCCCTCTTTCTTGAGGTTGAGGGCACTTTTCCTTGTAGTAAATTAACTTCCTGTTCATCCTTCTGCTCCTCTGCCCTCTGTGCTACCTCCTACGGTTGTGGTGTGCAGGCCTAAGGTTTTGGAGAATGAAGTTTATTATAAGGATCATGGGGTTGTTTGCAAATTCAACAACCTGTGGCCGTCTCTGCCGGACCTTCACAGATGGGTATTGGAGTCTTAGAAGCCCTTGGTGGGGGGCAAGATTGAGCTATTTCCATGTGCTAGGGGCTTCTTTGTGGTGACTTTTGATTCACCTGAGGAGCATGATTCTATTTTGAACAACAGGGTTTGGTTGTGGGGAGTTCATTCCCTCTTCACCAAACCGTGGTCTTGCTCCTTCAACCCTCTTACCGAACCTCTCAACATAAGGCCTACCTAGGTTAGGCTCCTGAATCTCCCTCTTCAGTGTTGGGAAGATTCCTGTTATGAGGACATTGGTAATGTTATTGGACACTTTTTGCTGGTGGATTCTTCTACCTCTCAGCTGGAACACTCCATGCTTGCCCACATTCTGGTCGACATTGACATCTCCAAACCCCTTCATGGCTAGGTGGTTCTGCAGGTAGGGGAGAGATCGTGGACATAATTGCTCGATTATGATGGTCTCCCTTTCAGATGTAGATGGTACTTTGCCACTGGCCACCTTGCCTCTGTTTGTCTGCACTCTCATTGTAAGGGCGTGACCACCTGGTGGAAGAATGCCTCAGACGCTCATTTGACCATTAGTGCTTCTGTCTCTCTGGAGGGCTCTCCCTTGTTAGCTAGTGCGCCTTCTTTGATTGATGATTCTCCCTCTCTGGAGGGTTCTCTGGCGGCTATGGCATCCGCGAATCCTCTGTTTCATCCTGTGTCTTCTAATCAGGTGTTGATTGCCCCTTCTCCTACGTATGATGTGGCATTTCCTACTTCTGCTCAGCCTTCATTTCCCCCAACTTCTTGTGCTGGCGATTTGCCCTCTTCTCTTTTTCTGTTTGTTGTTGTGGAATCCGATGAGGATTCCCCTGTTAGACTTAGGGCAAACAACTGAGAGGGGGGGTGAATCAGTTGTTTAAAACTTTCTTCCAATTTAATCACTTAAATCATTTTCTTAATTCAGCAGCATAATAATAAATCAATCATAGAAACATAATGCAACAATTTAAGAGCAGAAACACATTAACACTTATGACACCAAGATTTTGACATGGAAAACCTGGTTAAGGGAAAAACCATGGGGTGACTAACCCAAGATTGTATTCTCTGTTAGAATAATAGAAAGAACAAAATGGCACATGCCAATTAGGGCTCACTGGCCGAGCACACTGCTCACAAGAGGCTCACTGCCTACAAGAGACACACTGTCTATAGAATAATAAGTATCACATACTTGAACTGAAGAATAGCATCTTTACCATGCTTGAGTCAGTTCCATTTAAGCCCAACACTTCTGCTCTGCTTTTCACTTTCCACCTTTCTACCACACTCTCATCTCCATAAGACACCCTTTGAAATGACTTTACAACTCCTTATTTATACAAGACATCGACTTAGGAATTATCATCCAAGTCAGCATACATTACAGAGCAAGTACATAAATACAACATGACTTATTACAAAAAGACTTCATGTGAATCAACACACTATCGGCTACACAGATCTGAGACTTCAATCTTTCTTTTGGGAACATGCCATTCTTCACAGGACACCTTCCAGATCATCCGTAGGATGTGTAGTTCATCCGATCGGCTAGACTTAAGAAGAACATCATCATCCAGAAGTAAATCTTTAATTGCGAGCTCAATCTTTAATGCAGACCATCAACACGAACTAGACACAATCCAACGACCTCCACAAGCTTGCCCGAATCACCAAGAACATCCACACTACATCTTCTTCTTGAAATCCTTCTCTCCTTCATCCAGAACCTCAAGAACATAGTCTGTCATTACTGTCATAATGGAATAGATGCTTGCGGACCTCTAGACCAAGAACCAATTGAGTTGTCAGTCCATATTGGCTTCCTAAACACTCCACCAAATCCGTAGAATAGGATATTGCATTTCTGGATCTCACCAGACCTATCTGTGTCACTCTGTCACCTTTGAACACCTGTCGGAACTGGTTTTATTTAAGTGGCCATAACTACTTCAGGTCTTCATGCAGACCTCTGAAATCTTTACTAGATCATCTTAAGATACATATCTACAAACCCTATGAAGCGCACCCTCTGATCTTCACTTTAGCTATGATTTTTACCTCACTGTCTTTACTGTTCTTCTTTGTTTCTGATTAGGACTAATTTTCTCAATATCCTGAGAACACAGCTCATCCAATCCTTGTCATCACTACAACAGGAGTATGTTGACATCAATGACAACATCAATTAGGCTCATACTTGCAAAATCTCCCCCTTTGTCATTGATGGCAACATATGATGTGAAAAATTGTTTTAACCAAGACAAGAACTTCTCCATACTGTCACAACTCCCCCTATCAACAACAACCACTCACATGTCTTCTCTTCCTTTACTGCTCCCCCTTTGATCAGCAACCACTTGTTTTTCTCATGTCTTCTCTCCCCCTTTGACATCAATGGCAAAGGGCACATACTTGCATTACTTCAGAACCATATCAGCTACTCCCCCTGAGTAGCAGCTTCCCAAACATCAATCTGGACCACAAGATATGACTGTGATATCCACTGGACTGATGCACATCAGTGCACCTTAATTTAGAACCAGAGGGGCAATAACCCCTAACTTCTCCTTGAGATACTCAAAAGAGTCCTTAGGTAGAGGTTTAGTAAAAATATCTGCAATCTGATCTTTGGAAGGCACAAACTCCAATCTGACTTCATTTTTTTTCACTTGCTCTCTCAAAAAGTGAAACTTAATGGATATATGTTTAGTCTTTGAATGCAACACCGAATTCTTTGATATGTTTATTGCACTTGAATTATCACAGAAGATTGTGATAGGTTCCTTATACTCCACTCTGATGTCCTTTAGCATTTGCTTCATCCATAATACTTGAGTGCAACTACCTGCTGCTACAATATATTCTACTTCTGCAGTGGACAGAGATATTGCCTCTTGTTTCTTGCTTAGCCAAGAAACCAATCTCTTCCCTAAAAAGAATGCTCCACCACTGGAACTCTTCCCGTCATCCACATCTCCTGCCCAATCTGCATCTGTATATGCATGAAGAGAGAAATTATGGTCTCTGGGATATCACAAACCATGCTCAACTATCCCTTTTAGATATCTAAAAATCCTCTTGATTGCCATGACATGAGATTCTGTTGGATTAGCTTGGAATCTAGCAACAAGACCAACAACATTCATAATGTCAAGTCTAGTTTGAGTGAGATATAATAATCCTCCAATCATTGACCTGTACTTTTTCTGATCAGCCTTAGGAGAGTCATCATCTTTGCTCAATTTGCATCCGGTTGCCATGGGAGTATTCATTGGTTTTGAGTCTTCCATCCCAAATTTTTTCAACAATTCTTTCACATATTTGGTCTAAGAAATGAAGATTCCTTTCTTTGTTTGAGTGATTTGCAGACCCAAGAAGAAATTTATTTCCCCAAACATGGACATTTCAAATTCACTTTTCATTTGATTTGCAAAGGTTTTGCACATACTATCTCTTCCCCCAAAAATGATGTCATCAACAAATACTTCAACAATCAAGATATTTTCATGATCAATTTTGAAATACAAATTACTGTTAGCAGTACCTTTGTTGAAACCAATCTTCAAAAGATGCTTATCCAATCTTTCATACCAGGCTCTTGGAGCTTGCTTGAGTCCATACAGTGCTTTCTTCAACTTGCAGACCATATCACCATGATCAGATAATTGAAATCCATCCGGTTGCTCAATGTAAACTTCTTCTTCCAAGTCACCATTCAGGAAGGCAGACTTGACATCCATCTGATATACTTTGAAATCCTTGAAAACAGCAAAAGAAAGAAATAATTTGACTGCTTCAATTCTTGCCACCGGAGCAAAAGTCTCTTCAAAATCAACTCCTTCTACTTGAGAGTAACCTTTGCAGACCAATCTGGCTTTGTTTCTGACTACTTCACCATCTTCATTCAGTTTATTCTGGAAGACCCATTTGGTTCCAATCACATTCTTGTTTTTAGGTCTGGGAACAAGATCCTAAGTGTGATTTTTCTCAATTTGCATCAGCTCTTCTTCCATTGCTTTAGTCCAGTTTTCATCATTGCAAGCTTCATTCACTGTCTTAGGTTCAACCTTTGAAATCAAATAATACTCTTCTGAATCTTGAGCAATCCTTCTTGTTTGAACACCTTTGCTTTTATCACCTATGATCTGGTCTTTAGAGTGATTCAGTTTTACATACCTGGAAACTTTGGGAGTTTCTTGCACTTCTGATTCTTGAATAGATTCATTCAAACTTATCTCTTCTTCCTGATTTACTGGATCAGTTTGAATCTGAATTTCAGAAGGGGCTTGGACTCCTTGGATCAAAACATCATTCTGATCATCTTCATCACATTCATAAAACCTTGAGGGTTTTTCAATACCTTCATCAACCTTCACATTTGTACTTTCCACAATCTTCCTTAATCTCTTGTTATAACACCGGTATGCTTTGCTTTGAGTAGAATAACCCAAGAATATTCCTTCATCACTTCTAGCATCAAATTTTCTTAGATCTTCATCTCTTTTAATGTAACATTTGTTGCCAAAGACTTTGAAATACCTCACAGTGGGAGTGATGCCAAACCAAAGTTCATAAGGAGTCTTACTAGTATTGCTTCTGATTTGTACTCGATTGAGAGTATAGACTGTAGTGCTTACAACTTCTCTCCAATAGATCTGAGGAACATTTGCTTCCATCATCATGGTTCTAGATGCTTCCTGGATGGTCCAATTCTTTCTCTCCACTACTCCATTCTACTGAGGAGTCCTAGGAGCAGACAATTATCTTTTTATTCCATGTTTCTCATAGAATTCTATGAACTCACCAGATGTGAATTCTCCACCTCTATCAGACCTTAGACATTTTAATCTTAATCCGGTTTCATTCTCTACCATAGCCTTGAATATTTTGAATTTATCAAGAGCTTCTAATTTCTCTTTTAGAAAAGTCACCCACATCATCTGGGAGTAGTCATCAATCAATAACATGAAGTATCTATCACCTTGCATACTTCTGATTCTTGTCGAACCACATAAATCAATATGAACTAGGTCCAATAATCCGGTAGAAGACTGTTCGTTACTTTTGAATGTGACTCCCATCTGCTTACCCAATTGACATTCTTTGCACAAGCTATTAGTAGGTTTCACAAGTCTTGGAAGATCTCTTACAACCTGAGTGTTGCTTATTTTGATGATATTATCAAAATTCACATGACACATTCTCCTATGCCATAACCAACTCTAATCAATTTGAACAAATAGACAATTTTTACCAGTACCAACCAAATGGAAGATATTACCTTTTGTTTGAGTACCAGATGCAATCTCTGTTCTGAAACTTTCAAGATCTTGCATTTTCCATTCTTGAATCGAAGATCATAGCCTTTGTCCACTAACTATCCAACACTAAGAAGATTGTGCTTCAGACCTTCAACATACAGTACATTAGTGGTTTTGTTCTTTCCATCAAAAGAAATGGTTCCTCTTCCTCTGATTCTACTAGCAGAGTTATGACCAAACTTTACCACTCCTTCTTCATACCTTTCTAGATCTATGAACTTGTTTTTGTCACTTGTCATGTGGTGAGAGCATCCACTGTCAATGACCCAATCATCCTTTTCTTCAACTTGGGCAGCCAAAGCTCTTTCTACAATTTTATGATTGACAGATTCAGAGGGCACCGAATCTTCTTCCTTGATGGCAATAAACACCCAGTCACTTCTGGATTTGTTTCCCATCTCTGATTCATCATCTGTTACTCTTTCATTATCATCATTTTCATGAACATAGTAACAATTCTTTTGGAACCTTGATCTGTTAGGATTTGGCCTTGAAAATCTTTCTGGACACCTTGAGGCAAAATGACCAATCTTATTGCAGTTAAAACACTTAAAAGGTAATTTCCCCTCATACTTACCGGATCCTCTTGGCAGTCTTTTTACAATAAGGGCTTCAAGTTGAGTAGCTTCTGCTTCATCTTCTTCTAGGTCTTTTCTTGCTTTCTCATACCATGATAGTTTCCTTGAAGAGTTTTCTCCCGGATCAACCTTTTGTTTTCCTTTTAGAGAGGCACTAGCTTTGAAAGCAGATTCAGTCTTTGGGGGGGCATCTCCAAAATCAGTCAATTCAAATGCAGCCAATTTACCAACCAATTGATCTCTTGTGATACCTAAAATAGATCCGAATTCTTCAATAGCAGCAACCTTGTACTTATAAGATTCAGGAAGGGATCTGAGAACTTTGCCAACAATCTCATCTTCATCCAAGACTCCACCAGCACATTTAATACCACAAATAAGCTCATTAACTCTTGGCATAAATGTAGTGATATTTTCATCTTCTCTCATCTTCAGATTTTTGAATTTTCCTTTCAGACTTTGTAGCTTGGCACATTTAACATACTTGTCTCCTTCATGCAGAAGTTCCAGTTTTTCCCAAATCTCAAAAGCAGTTTGTAAGTTAACTACATTTGTCAGCTCTGAATCAGACAAGGCATTTAGAAGAGCTTCTTTAGTCCTTAGATTGTTTTCAGCATCTCTGATTTCATCTATGGTTTTCAGACCATTTTGTGGAGGAGTATACTTCTTTGAAGCCATGATCCAATACCGCATTCCCATACATTGCAAGTGACATTCCATGTGACTTTTCCAAAGAGTGAAGTTGGTTCCATCAAACCTCAGACTATCCTTTTTGTAGGACGACATCCTGGATCTCCTCAAGTGGTTAAGCTCTTTTAGAGAAACTTGGCTCTGATACTAATTGTTAGACTTAGGGCAAACAATTGAGAGGGGGGGGCTGAATCAGTTGTTTAAAACTTTCTTCCAATTTAATCACTTAAATCCTTTTCTTAATTCAACAACATAATAATAAATCAATCATATAAACATAATGTAACAATTCAAGAGAAGAAACATATTAACACTTATGACACCAAGATTTTGACGTAGAAAACCCGGTTAAGGGAAAAACCACGGGGTGACTAACCCAAGATTGTATTCTAGGTTAGAATAATAGAAAGAATAAAATGGCACATGCCAATTAGGGCTCACTGGCTGAGCACACTACTCACAAGAGGCTCACTACCTACAAGAGACACATTGTCTACAGAATAATAAGTATCACATACTTGAACTGAAGAATAGCATCTTTACCATGCTCTCGTCAGTTCCATTTAAGCCCAACACTTCTGCTCTGCTTTTCACTTTCTGCCTTTCTACCACACTCTCATCTCCATAAGACACCCTTTGAAATGACTTTACAACTCCTTATTTATACAAGACATCGACTTAGGAATAATCATCCAAGTCGGCATACATTACAGAGCAAGTACATAAATACAACATGACTTATTACAAAAAGACTTCATGCAGATCAACACACTGTCGGCTACACAGATCTGAGACTTCAATCTTTGTTTTGGGAACACGCCATTCTTCACAAGACACCTTCCAGATCATCTGCAGGATGTGTAATTGTCCGGTCGGCCAGACTTAAGAAGAACATCATCATCCGGAAGTAAATCTTCAATTGCGAGCTCAATCTTCAATACGGACCATCAACATGAACTGGACACAATCCAAAGACCTCCACAAGTTTGCCTGAATCACCAAGAACATCCACATTACATCTTCTTACTGAAATCCTTTTCTCCTTCATCCAGAACCTCAAGAACATAGTCTGTCATTACTGTCATAATGGAATAGATGCTTGCGGACCTCTAGACCAAGAACCAATTGAGTTGTCAGTCCATATTGGCTTCCTAAACACTCCACCAAATCCGCAGAACATGATATTGCATTTCTGGATCTCATCGGACCTATCTGTGTCAATCTGTCACCTCTGAACACCTGCCAGAACCGGTTTTACTTAAGTGGCCATAACTACTTCAGGTCTTCATGCGGACCTCTGAAATCTTTATTGGATCATCTTAAGATACATATCTACAAACCCTTTGAAGCGCACCCTCTGATCTTCACTTTAGCTAGGATCTTTACCTCACTATCTTTACTGTTCTTCTCTGTTTATGATTAGGACTAATTTTTTCAATATCCTTAGCACACAGCTCATCCAATCCTTGTCATCACTGCAACAAGAGTATGTTGACATCAATGACAACACCGGTTAGGCTCAGACTTGCAACATCCCCTCCCTCTCCGTGTTCTGTGGACTTAGACGCTTTGAGTTCATGGACCATTGTTCAGAGGAGGAAGAAAAGTCTTCCCAAATTAGTTTCCTCTTTGCACCCTTGGGTCAAGGGCATTCATCAAGATAGGTCGGGTTCTGGAGTCGTCTAGTCCCTGGTGTTTTTTCCTTGTTTCTGCAGTGGGGCTGCCTTTTTTTTTTTGGAAGGGTTCGGGCCCTTTCAAAATCTCATTCTTTTGTTTCATTGCTTGTGAAACTCATTTCATTCACCTTTTGGCTTCTGTACATGGGTTTGGGCCCTTCTCAGTTATCTTTATCAAAACATGATATAAATTAATTGTCTTCTTTCTTATTCTCTTATTTTGAACGCTCCCTCTTCTTTTCTCTTCTTGCAGGTTGGAGACAAAGTTGAGGAAAAGGAGGATTCTCATAAGGAAGCCCTGAGATCCCATAACAAGATCTCTCCCTCTCCTCAAGCTCTTTTGCCCTCTCTATTTTTTTTTTGTGTTTAAACATCCAAGGGTTTGTTTATCTATTCTAGTTTAAAAGCTATTTTATTTTTAAAACCCCAATCTCCAGTCTCAATTCGATTATCTTTTTTCGTTGCAGATTTTAACCATTAATGGCTGCTTACAAGTTTCCTCCTTAGGATCTAGAGATTCTTTTTCCAAATTTCATTTTTATATAATTAGTATTATTTATTTGTTGTTAATTGCAAGATCTCAACTTATAGATCTACCATCTACCATTAATGGTTGTTACAGAGATCATACTAAAGATCTAAATATCATTACATATGCATTTTTTTTATCTGTTAAAATATAGAATACATATATACTATAGACTAGTTAAAATATAGAATACATATGTACTATAGAGTAATCTCCAATAGCAATAATTTCAAAATGCATATAGAATATTTTTTTGTAGAGAAGATTCGGATTTTACTTTAAAAAAAATAAATTTAGAACGCTATGCGATTAAAATGTAGGTTTAATCTTTTAAATTTTTTTTATAGAATATATTATTAAAAAAATAAATCATTTTTTTTTAATTTAAAAAAATCAAGCCACGTGGCTTCCCCCATGGTAGTCGTGCCCCTATTAGGAAGGGGGTCATCCCCCTTTTCCCAAGTTGTGCGTAGGTGGGGGCTTCTCCCTCCCATCTCATGGCGAAGGGCCCTGAGCCCCCCCTTTATAATAATTTTTTTATTTAAATTTTATTTTATAACATTTATAAAAAGTTTAATATATTTTTTAATAAAATTTATTATAATAAAATATAATATATATTATATATTTTAATTAAAATATATAGTTAAATAAAACTGGATATATATCTAATTCCCCTTCAAACACTATTTTGTTTCGATTTCTCTTGTAAGAACAAAATCCATCCATTCATAAGGAGGGTAAAAGAAGAAAACATCTCAATATATATCAAAAGATAGATATAATTAAAGGAAGCACCTATTAGTGTGCAACTGTATTATAAAAAAATCCTATCATTCCTTTTTAAACAAGTGAATACAAGGAATTATTATAACTTGAAAAAACTCATGAATATATATTTTTTGCTACTCCAAATATTTTTTTTGACCATTTAAAGACAATGTATTACAGTTTCTATTTTCATTTTTCATTCATTTAAAAAAAAAAGAAATGTATTAAAATCAAACCCCATTTCAAACATTTAGAAATACACGCAATCACAACAACTCTTCATAGTTAATGTTTAAACTTAAGAATATACCAAATGAAATGTTACTAACTACAAACTAAAACAAGTCTTCCATTGAAAAATATTCCCATTTCTCATAACAACAAAAATATGTACAACATGTATATCTTTTGACTCACTACATAC
Source organism: Cunninghamia lanceolata (assembly GCA_027924645.1). Taxonomy (NCBI): domain Eukaryota; kingdom Viridiplantae; phylum Streptophyta; class Pinopsida; order Cupressales; family Cupressaceae; genus Cunninghamia; species Cunninghamia lanceolata. Next base: position 5,135,211 of record BSBN01000292.1, on the reverse strand, counting down.
ATTAAATTCTTTTTCTAAACAAGATCTAAAGTGCCAGCTGCACAAATAGGTAACACAACCACATCTTGACAAAAAAGAAGTTTACAATAGGCCTTTGGCTCCAAGAGAGGATTCCAAACCATGAATGGCCTCCTTCAACAGAAGCATGCCATCTCTTTAATCTTCCACAAATATGTAAATAAAGCTTTACCTCCAAGGTATTGGAGGTTTGTTCACCTCCCAAATATAGGATTGCTCACCTCCCAACTATAGGATTTCTCACAAGCCCACCCTTGAGCTAGGAGGTCCTCATAGAAACTAGATTTTTCACATACATAACAAAGGAAACATATACATAAAACACAACACCACCCAAGGCTTAAACATCACATATGAATCTTGACAAGATTCATATAAATAAGGGGAGATGAGGGGATGCTCTCCAAACTTGGGGAAAAAGATATCAATATAAAAATTCAACCAAGTATCAATATAAAACATCCTCCATAAATATTATCCATTCTCCTCCCATGACTAACATCCTCCACCACATCAACCATTCTCCTCCCATACCCAACACCATAACAAAATTCCCCTTCCATATCCAACATCACAACACACCCAACACAACACCTCCAACATAATATTCGTGAAACACATAAGGCACTCAATGCCAAAATTCCTTCATAAGGAATTAATATTTTTCCATATAATAAAAACACATAAGGCACTCAATGCCAAATTTTTCACAAGGAATGCATATTCCCCAAGGGAGGTTCCATGTCTCTCTCAACCCTACACATGGGCTGCTTTCATCTAATTGGGAGAGCCTAACCCAACACAACACCCATCTTAAAACACATATACAAACACAACAATTCAAAAAATCAACAATAGGAATCACAACGAAGCTCAATGCCAACATATGAAAAAACACAACAACAATAACATATTCATTTTGCATAACCTACAAAAAGCTATGAAGCCTACTTCTAATAGCTCCCAAATACGGTAGAGATGCTCCTTGTTAAAGATCCCTCAAAGAGACTCCTCTCTGAGCCTTCTCTCTTCCAAGCCCCAAGCTCTCAAAACTCCACACTCTCTCACAATAAATAAAAACAATAATCCAAAATGAAGAATCCCCCCTAAACTCTCTAAGAGGGTTATAAATAAAGTCATTCCTAGTACAACTCCCTATATAAAAATTGTTAAGGAAGGATTGGATGATATCAAGTCAATCTTCCTTCTTCCCCAAGCCAATTCTCATCACACTTTTTTCAAGAGACTTGGGAATGATCAAATCTTATCCAAATATCAAAATTTATGTCCCAATAAGCACCCATCCCACAAGTATTCACCTTAGGGACTTATTTTCACTTTATTAATGAAGAAAAAGATACTTTAAGACCTTTTTAAAACTCTTCTAAGTTCAAATACGAGATTTGTCACAAGGATGGATCACAACCCAAGGTCTCAACACATACAACCTTATAACAAAAAAAAAATATTACAATTTTCACATTACAACATATTTTTCACAAATGAAGACCTTGGTCCCCTCATGGGCTAAGGTCAAGGTGTCACTAGGGAATCACAACAAGAGCTTCTAGAGGACCTCCAAATTTTTTCCATTGGCCATGGAAATCATTTGCACACTTGTAAACAAGTGTCAATATATCGCACAAAATACTTGAAGCAACAATAATAATATTCAAAACATCATATGCTATAGTAAATTGATAATCTATATAATTATCACTATTTAATAATAATGATAATTTAAATTCAACTATCACAATTACACATACACACAATTCACATTTATCACATAATGTTATCTCATAAATTTCTTTCTAAATTTCACTATGTTCAACCAACCTTATTCAAATTATTGCTTCCAAATCAAAATCAGATTAGATTGATATTGACTATAACATAATTGAAACCAACATTCCTAATCAAATCACAATAAAAAGAGAAAATGCACAACCCTAAATTTGTCATGTAACTAATAGGAATAACTCACTAGATCATCCCATTAGTCTAATGAAAATGAACTATTCTAAGCATAGTATCAATATCCATACTAATATGTCATCATCATCATAATCTAAAACATAAATGTGTAAATCCATGGGTGCCAATATCCAAACTAAGGCTATCAGGTGCAAATAAAGTCACAAGACAAGGGTGGGCCTCATAATATCTACGGATTCTTGAATGATGAAGCATTGTTTGTCACGATGACTTGTAGGACTCCAAACCTACAAATAATCTAGTTTAACATAAAATTTATAATGTTGTCCCTAAAACCATACTCAATGCCATCACCTTTACCCACTTTGTGAATATTTGGTTTCTTTAATATGATGATGAAGGTGTAGGCATCAGTGTATGGTGGGGATATCTTTTAAACAAGGTCCAACCCCCATGTAGAAAATGACCATAGTGTCATGATGGGCCATAGATACTATGTACTTAAGAGTGCAACATGTGTGCAAATATTTGACATTTATGATATATACTCATAAATTTTATGCATCTCCCTTGAGATTGAGCCAAAAATAACCTAATCTATAAATTTTTCTTGTCGTGATATGAACACCAAATTGACCTCCAAAAATCCCACTATGGTAATCTTCTATAATTTATTTAGTATCTTCCTTGTTTACACAATGGAGTAAGACTCCTTTAAGGCCTCTCCTAATCATATACTTAGATGCCAAGATGATCATCTACTTCTTCCCAAGGGGAGTAGAGTTTTTTCGGTAGGTACGAGTGGTGAGGTATCTAATAATATATCCATACCATGGGGAAGGGGTGTACTTGGTATGTTCTATGACATAGATCCCTTCATTAGGGATGTCATCATTCATCGAATCATCTTGAGGAATTGGAATGTCAACTAACCAATTACATTCCCTTTGATGGAATTTTGATTCACATAAGTTTGAATTTGTTAAGTAGGGTAAGGAAACATCTAGCTCTTCTTAATAACATAGATTGCATGAGGGGTGTTTGTAATGGTTTAGATCTAAAAATAACCCACATCTCCTAATTCAACATGTAGGGGCATAGATGTAACATTTCAAAGAGTATGGCTAAACACTCCTCTACTTGAGTGTAATTATTTTTTTAATCAAGAAGGGTATGGATAATAAAGTATATGACTAAGGTGTTTTGATTCTACTTCGAGATTTGTTTTCAATTTTGGTGTGGTTTTGGGTTCTTCCTCTTCATCAACCCCAATGATTTTTTACCATATATGTTAGTGTCTTCCTCAAAGGGAATGACCACTAGTTTAAAGGGACTTTAAGGTTGTGTTGAATAGGCATTGAAAGGAAGTTTGCATGGCTCATCATTTTATATCAACTTGGTTATTTTCATGATTTAATTGGTTGTGGGAATAATGGTGACTTTATTTGAACCATCTCCCTTTTCAAACATAGAAGATTCTTAGTGCTTGACTATCTTATTAGGTTCTTCTTTCTTTCTCGATTGAATAATCTGGGTTGTAGGTTTTGATATTGCAATCTTATTTGTGGATAGCTTGTAAGTTACATGTATTTCAAATTTCTTAGTTAAGTCCCTCTTAAGAATATTTTAAGGCTCTATATCTTCCTTGGCAACATAGATTTTCCCTAAATGTCAGAATTTAACCTCTTGGAATAAGGTAGAAGGGATAGCCTTCCTCTTGTGGACATAAGGTCTTTCTAATAACAAAATGTAACTTGTGTCCTTGTCAATAACATAAAACATGGTGGGGACCATCTTAGGTCCAAGAGTGATAAGAAGAGTGATCTTTCCAATACTAGTTATTTATAAGTTGGTATATCCATGCAAGGTACCTTTGCAAGAGGTGCTATTGGTCTCACATATCCCATCCTTTGCAAGAGGAGAAGGAAACAATGTTTACTATAGCTCTATCCTTGACTATAATTCTCTTGATGCACATATCGAAGATCTAAACTAGGAGATGCAAGGTGAGGTCTCCTCTCCTACATAGTTTAGCCTTAGTAAGAATTTGCTTGAGGTCAAAGAAGAAATTGGGGTCATAAAACTTAGTGTTGGGAGGACTAAGATCTAAATCTACTTGGTTAATCTACTCTTTAGAATGTGGGGTTATATGATTCAAATATTTTAATCCAATAGCCTCTAGGAGAACTACTTGATGGGCTATAGAATTTTGAAGGTCAATAAGTGAAATCTTTTTGAATGTCTTCTTAAGGTCTTCAATGATCTTATAAGGACTGATCAAGTTAGGGGCCAAGTAAATTACAAAATTAAGATACCCATTATGTCTTATTTCTTGAGCTACATGAGGCTCTTGAATTTCATCATTTTGAACAAGTGAGTGACTAACCCATAACATTTTGGTTTTCCATTTTATACCCAAATGAGTAGAGAAACTTGATTCTTTTGGGCTAGAGACAACTATTGACCTAGATGTGAAGGGGTTAGAAGAACTAGTTATGTTGCATTATTATTGTGTTGATGTGGTGGAAAGGAATTTTGATAGATTCTTAGGATCAAATTTTGAGGGACAATAGGCCTCTAATTATTGTTATTGTTTGAAATATATCAAGGATGAAGGAATGCATCTATAAATTCCCTTGTTGTTTCTCTGGAATCTTTGAGATAAATTGATCAAGTAATTGTAACAAGTTTTATTTGTCATGGCCCCTAGTCTTATGGAAGGAGTAAATTTCTTAGGAACATAATCCCTAGGTCTAAGTTGGTTCTCATTATAAGAGCAGCTATTTGATGGTTGTTATCCCTTTGATAGTAATTATTCCTTGGGAAATATTCATTTCTAGGAGGGTAATTGATGGTGTAAGCCACCACATATACTTTTTGGTTTCCTAGGTTTAGATAGTTGTCACTCCCACTATAGTTGCTACTATTGTAGTTATAATTATTATTGCTGCCACTATTATTAACTTAAGAAGAGCATCTATGGATCCATTTGTTGTGGTGCTCCTATTGATTTTTAAGACTTTAGGAGCTAAAGGATTACTATTGTTGTTACTTGAGCTTTGCATGTTGCCTTGGACTCGGTGACCAATTTCTAGTACTATCAATAGTAGTTTGGTCAATTCACAGATAGCTCTCTAAGGCATCTTCATAGGGCTTGTATGAGATTTTTTGAACATCCTATCACATGTCCCTATTCAAGGAATGCAAGAAGAGATCACATAACTCATGATGGTCCATGTGTGGTGTGCTTGTTGAAGAATAGAGAACTTGTCTCTATTGAGTCAAGAAATGAATATTGACTCATTATTATTTTATTTAACATTTAAGAAATCTTGAACTCTGAACTTGACAAGTTTGTTCATATCAAAATCTATGACAAATTCACCAATGAGCTATTGGAAGGAATGAATCAAACCCTTAGGCAACAAATAATACAAATCTAGAGCAATCCCTTTTAAGTTTTTTGGAAAAAATTGAGAATTTACTACATCCTATGCAAGAATTCTTGAATCTAGCCATAGTGTAAGCCTTAATGTGAGAATTAAGATCTCCCTCTCCTTATAATTTAGGAAGGTTGGGGAGTAGTCGAGGTAGTATCATTCTTTGAATTGCATAGGTCATTGAGAAGGGATCATGAGTAGAGGGAGGTGGTGCTCCAAAACTGGATCCCATTAATGGGATTTGATAGCTTGGATATGTTTGAAAGCTTGGATGTGGATGTTGAAACCTATAAAATGTTGGATGACTTTGATGGACAAGGTTGATTGGTTGAAAACTAGGTGGGGTCACATAATTTTGAGTTTGGTTCATAGACATCCCACTAGGTTGGTGCATGTTGGTTGAATTGTAGGGTGGAGGAGGAGACATAAAGGCCTTGTTGCTCACATTTTGTAAATAGAAACTAAGATACTAGGACAATTAGGGAGCCCCGTGGTTTGGGTAATTTTGTATGGTGATGAAAGGATTTTCTTGGTTCATCATCTTGGAGATTGTATCCTTACATTTGCTTATAAAGAGTATTAATGGGGTTGTTCAACACCCCTTGCTTCTAGTGTCCTAATTCATTGCACCAGTGTGGCAATAAGATCTTTTGGGGTGGCTTTGTTTGATTGGATGGTATTTTTAACTTGAACACTTTGGGGGATGACATTGTTTTTTATTAAAGGGGTAAAAGGTCAAGTTTTTAAGGGTCATTGAAATCCTTTACATCAAGCAAAACATCAATGAAAAAACAACTGACCCATAGCCAAAACACAACCAAAAAACAACAAAACATAGAACAAAATAGAAGAAGAATAAACAATAGACTACAAATTCTTAAGGGTATTGGTTGTCTCTAACTCAGCAAGAAAGAGGCTATGATCTATCTCTTGGAGATTTTGAGGATTATTCTTATCCCCTCTTTCTACTTATTTTTTGTGCTTCTAGTCCTAGTAATAGGTCTCCCTTCCTCTTTGGTCTTCCCATCACCAGTAGTATTGGCATTCATCATTTTCATCTTAAATCATTGATGTTTTTTTATCTTCACAATATTGGTCTTGATGATCTTGTTAATGGTCTCTTTCATTTTTATGATGTTCCATTTAAGAGCAACTAATCTGGCACCTGGATTGTCTTGTCCTTTCATATATTCTTCTTCTAAAATATCAATTCTTTCCTTCTAGTTGGAGAGGACATCCATTAGTTTGTTCCCATTGGGAATAGTTTCCCCTGTCATCTTCAATCAATAGCTAGTTGTCTCCTCTTTGTCTCTACACTATAATATACATTTTCACATTTATTATGTTGATTTCAATATAGTATTATTTCATGAGGTTATGTTGCATCTCAAAAGTCTGGTGCAGGGTTGTGATATTTTGGCTTAAAACATACAGATCTTTAGCCACCTCCTATAGGGAAGAAGGATTGGGACTAGGGAGACTTAAATCCTTAGGGACTAGGGGGAAGGGATTCTCAATGCCTAGGAAAGGTTCACCAATAACTAATTTAGGAAAGGCTCTACCTTTACCCTTATCTTGGGTGCAAGGGACTTCATTATCCTTTTGAGTAACATAGGACCTTTCTACACTCTTCACTGTTGTAGGGATTTCACTTCTTTTCTTTTTATTATCCTTCCTACTACCACTAGTAGTAGCCTTGTCCTTAATCAGAGACTCACTCTCATTGGAGTCCTTGGCATCTGACTCCAACCTAGAATCAACTTTAGTCTTATTCCAGTTGCTCACATCCTTCTCATATGTCTCCTCAGAGGTGGAGATAGAATAGTCCACCACAACCTTTTTCCTTTCATCCTTCTTGAGGCTAGGTTGAGCAATAGAAGGGTTCAACTATTTCACATGATTAACTATCAACATCATTAGCCCCTGATGTAGGGGAACTACACCAAGGGGCTTTTTTGCAGTCCTTCATAGACAACTCCAATGAAGACAAAAGGTAGAAAGGAAAAGAGACTAAATTTTTTCTCCTAAAGTGATTCAACAAGAAAAAGTGGTAGGAATAAACAGATTTGAAGTACCCCTCTAGGGTAACGTACCTCATAAGGCAAAGGGCAATTTCATCCCATGATTTTTTAAGAGTGCTCCTAGCATACCATGAGTGCAATTGTTTAGAGTCTTTATTCTTCTTGATTATTGTGATGTGGTTGATTTAATGGAGGTTGAACTATCATGTTTCTCACTATTTTAGGCTAGTTTTCGGGTTGCATGTATTGTGAATAAGCTTGGTCTTTTGGTATGCCACATCAAGAGCCTCTCAAGATACTTGGACATATACTTAAGTCCATTTCTAAACTATCCACCTCACTATTGAAGTGGGTTGTCATATCTTTGTATACCACAAAACTAGGGTCATGCTAGTGAATATCAGAATTGACTCGTATGTATTGCACTCTGGGATGATTTGGGTTCAATTGGATGGTAGTTCCTTGATATTGTCCCCATATAGGATTATTGAGAGTGGTGAGATCTGATTGGGTCTTGAACTTTGCTCTCATTCTCAATGAGTACCATTAGAACCAGTATCCCCATTATAATATCTATTTGATATCAAAGTTAGGGGATCTACAAGGGGAGTGCATCAATCAAATGTAGGATTAAAAGGTTCATTAGAAGGGACTTGCTCTTGAGCTCTATATGGTCCCAACATATTTAGGGGTATTGTAGGTACCATAGAATACGTAGATGGAGAGAGAAAGGTAGAGGAAATGTAGTGAAATAAAATAAAAGGTGAAAACACTCATCCAGAAGGATTTGTTCTTCATGTCAAGTTAACCAAAATATATGCATGCTAAATCTAACTCACCACTACTATGCATGGCTCATAAATAGTATGCACATGCACATTGCTCATGTTAATTAGATAGGTGGTAGACTAATGTTGCTCATGTGGAAACAATAGGTGTAATATTGGAGAATTTGGTAGACTACTCTCTTAATGAGGAAGGAGTGCTCAATGGATGGTTTGGTTGATATGTGATGGTTATGTTGCGAGTGTTAACCTTTGTACACAACTTTAAGATATCATTGAGTGGTCTTAAAGAGAATGTCTACGTGAGTAGGCTCTTGCTCAAAAAAGGTGTTAGATGAGTGAGTTTAATGGCTAGAAAGAATTTGTTTTCCTATTGAATCCTTTCTAAATCCTAGTTTTTTTTGCAACCTTGGTGATTGTGGGAGTTGGCAACAACTCTCTCAACTCACTGAAAGTAACCCAAACCAAACACTCTCTCTCTCTTGGACACGTGAGCGTACAATGTCATGGGTGACCAAGAGGGAAAAATATGGCATGAAGTCACTTAGATGCCTTCATTTGAATGCTTTTTTTTTTGGTTTACATTTGGAACTTGTGAAATGGACATTTAAATGTTCACTTTCCAAATGAATGTTTGATTGTTTGAATGTTTGCAAGTTGAAACTAAATTTTGAGAATTCTAGCTCAAATGAACAAAGGACCTAATGTGTGTTTTAGTTGTTTAGTTTCAGATTTTGATTTACTTTTGTATTTTTTAATGTATTTAAATTCTAAATGAAAATACGTCTAATTATGCTACCTTGCTAAAATGAATGCAAAAAGTAAACTATTTTTATTTTTTTTTATTTTCGTATTTTATGTATGCATGCATGAAAATAAACTATTCTATGTTGAAAGATGGAATCTTAACTAAAAAATCAAGAACCCATTTCCCTTTTGCAAACTAAACATGAATGAATGAAAACTAGAAAAATGAATCCACCCTAACATTATTTTAATAAATAAATTTCTCCCACTATTTCCAAATTCAAATGACAATTATTCTTTGAGCTATAAGTTTATTTTTTGGTGATTTTTTGATTGCAATAGTTGAATGAAAAATTTATCTTTGGTTTGAAATGAAGTTTGATTGGTTTTTGTTTGATGGTTGCTTGGTTACTTCTTTGTTTGTGCTAAATGTTTGGGAGTTTTGAAATCAATGGTATTTTGTAAGAAATGGAACTATTCTAATAGAAAAAAATACTCTAAATCTATCTTAAATCCAAATTTGAAATAGAGTGTTATAAATCTAGAGCAAGGAAATATCTATGCTAAAACTAACAACTAATCTATCCTATAAAAAATAAATTAATCCAAACAAAAGGAAATACAACAAGAATTTCCACACTTGGTATATTGGAAAATCCAAATTGTGAAGAATGAAGCGATGACAATTTTGTCCTTAGGGACCTTTTTGCTACGGTGGTTCTTCTTCTCTCAATTGGGAATTCTCCTCTACAATGGAAAGAAGGTACAAAAGATAAGAGCAACTAAATACTAATATGATAAGATGTTATAACTATCAAGGATGCTAAGAATTAGGCTTTGAAGCTATTGTAAATTGTGAAAAATGGAAAAACTTGAGTGTTCTTAGAAGCCTAGAGGTTGTAGGGACTTAGTAAACTGTAATATTTAAGCAACATAAAAGCTATAAGTGGTTGAAGTTTTTAACGATATCCATCCCAAACAAGACTTGCTAGTATGCTAAGAATTACTAGAAGCAAGAGAAAACAAAAAATACAAGGAATAAAAGACCCATGCAAAAGCATTCAAAAATGTATTACTAATACCAGATCCACAATTAGAGGCCATAACACTAACTTAATTATGTTGGGTGCATCTATCTAAGACTTAGATTAGAGATCAAAAGACATGAAAGGTGCAAAAATAGGTACATGCAAAAGAGCTCATGAAGATAAAAGTAGCATACATGTTTGCCCCTTTTGGCAATAATTTAGTCATTGGGGTGTACATATTTTTGTTTGTGGATACACATAAACGTTGGGGGTGATATGATAAAAATGGGGAAAATTTCATGTAGGGGCAAACAACTAAGTTTTGAAACTTAGATGACAAGACACAAACACTTAAGAAATGACTAAACAAGCACAAAGAAAGAGAAAGAAGGATCCTAGGGGCTGGCTAAACACTTCCACCAAGCTAGGATCAATTGATAAAAAGATTAGTTTTATAATTCACACCATGTAGGGTCATGTGCTAAATCATTGGGTCATCATTGGACCTGCCATGTATGTCTATCCATTTTTAGGCACACATAGCCTCACCCTATGAAAACTGACAAATGACTTTTGGTGAAATTGGTGAATGACTCTGTCATAAAAAAGTATGAAAATTGAATAAAATTTACAAAATTTATTTTAGGGCATTAAGGAAAATGTTCACCTACAACATGGCTATATGAGGAAACCATTTCTACACATTTCCATAAAGATAATTTACTCCATGCTCTAATGCATGCATGACAACTATTAGTATAAAACCACTTAAGAACAAATTTTGTTTAAATAAATTTTGGAAACCTACCCATAGTTCCATTGATATCACTAGATTCCCAACTACTCATATAAAACATAAAAACATTGATAAAAATACTTTTCATTTTACCTAAAACAACACATTTTCTACTATAATGAATTTATCTGGTCTAGTGTCAATTCTCATCTAAAACATATAGCATGAATAAGTTTTCCAGTTGTTACACAAATCCATAAAACATGTGGATTGATATGTTTAGAGCACATATACTAACTCATTAAGGGACAATTACTCTCTATTTTACAAACGATCAAATACATAAAATGCAACGAAATATAGAAAGTAAATTACTGTCCAAGCTCCAAGTGATTTCTTCATGGCTCCAATCTTCTAAACCAATGGTGGACAAGTTTACCACCCAACCATGTGGAGCCAATAGGTCCATCTCACCTTGCTAAGATGATAGGCATGTGGATTGCAAACACACTCACAAACACTTAAGTTTTGCAACATATAAATACACATATAAACATGGTTTCTAAACACAATTGAAATCTTCACAAGATCCTAATAGAAAAGGAAAACAAGAGTAGAGTAAGACATGGAGTGTTTTCCACCTTGACACTCCAAGTTCAAGATAAGTAATTAGGGAGACACAATGGGTTTCAAATAGTAAACACCTATTAATGAATGTCAATCTCATGCAAGAGTCCTTAAAAAATTGTATGTAATGTACATCCTCAAACCTTATGCTAGTGTAGGGTTTGATGCAAAATGCAACATTTCTTCCAAAATAGAAATGGAAGGTAATTCTATTTTGCCAATTCCCACAAAATTAATTTCTTTCAATAATTTTTCACTCAAAAGTCACATACACAAGTTTATTCCAAGAACTTGTAAACTACAAGTAGTTCCATTAATGAAAGATTTTCAAGTTTCGTTCAACAATTAAATAAAATAACATGCAAATACTTTTTTTTTTTTGACAAATTTGAATCCAAGAGTTTGAAGCTAATTCTATATTCTTCAACAACACTCTAAATCCTCTTCGAAGCACAAGACTCTCCACCCAAAATCTCAAGAGTACATTCTTAGAATTTCAAAAATCTTTCTCAATAATCATATCCCCTCAAGAATATAGTAAACCTTTAAAAGACTACACTTAACTCTTCCTAAATTCACTAATAATTTAATGTCAAGTGTCTAAGATCACTAACCATAATCAAAAGTCAATAAAATATTTGAGATAATTACACTCAAAAACAAAAATAATTACTTTCACAGATATCTATTTCCATTCACATGGTCAAAGATTTAAAAAAAAAAAATTAAATCATATTTAATTTATTCTAATGTAAATATCTTAACTTAGAAGCCACCCAAACATTCCTAAATATAACTTATTTTTACAATAATATTAAGAAAATTACTTTTTTTAAAAACATGTAACATTATATTTTTATACAAACTCAACCCCTTCACGAATTTGAAATTCCTTGATTCACAAACAATCAATTAAAAAATAATTAGTTGGAAGTACATAGGCCATTTAAGTGCAAGTCTTAAATATGTTCTTGAGAGTTGTAGATCCACCCCATAACAAACTTGGGATAGACAAACCTATATGAGGATTACCATTTAATTATGACATACTCTATTGAGGGAATTGCGTTGTACACCAATGAAAATATTAGGAGGTTTTTTATAGAGAAAAAATAAACCTCATAAACTTGTACAATAGAAAGTGCACATACAATCTGAAACAATATTAGAATAAATAGAAAGCAAAGACAACACCCAGTATTTTTAATTTTTTAATTGGAAAATCCTTTTGAGTTAAAAATCCTAGTATGGTAAAATTCTTCTGTACTACATAAAACCCAAACATTCTCCAATGCAATGTGTGGATATAAATAAACACATTGGAAATGCTTTTACACATTATATAAATCAAGTTAAACATAAATACTTTAAAACATGGATGAAAATTAAAAAACCAAAGAAAATATATTATCTCAAATTTCTTGGGATAATATGTCATGACAGTTTGCTGGGCTGTTGTTTGTCGAGAATAACTAAAGAATACTGGTTTTATCGGAAAACTTTAGGAGGATTCCATAATTAGAGTCTAGTGGTTTATAATCATCACCAAACTTTAGGAGGATCCACATCGCACTCTCTAATTACAAAACATATCTAATGTCTGTTTACTGATTGGAAAACAAATCTTGTACCAATCATCCGAACTAAAAAAAATCTAGTCAGCTACTCTACAGTTAACCATATAGCTTCAAAACACTTTCAGATGCAAATCTGGGAAGAAAGAATAAACACTTATTCTAGGCTGTCCTTTGAAAGACAGATAGAAATAGATTTAAATTATTGCCCTAGCCAATTCAACACCAAAATGTTAGATACTTGGATAGAAATTAAAAAAAAAATAAAACAAGACTTGCTAGTATGCTAAGAATTACTAGAAGCAAGAGAAAACAAAAAAATGCAAGGAATAAAAGACCCATGCAAAAGCATTCAAAAATGTATTACTAATACAAGATCTACAATTAGAGGCCATAACACTAACTTAACTATGTTGGGTGCATCTATCTAAGGTTGAGACTAGAGATCAAAAGACATGAAAGGTGCAAAAATAGGTACATGCAAAAGAGCTCATGAACATAAAAGTAACATACATGTTTGCCCCTTTTGGCAATAATTTAGTCATTGGGGTGTACATATATTTGTTTGTGCATACACATAAATGCTGGGGTGATATGATAAAAATGGGGAAAATTTCATGTAGGGGCAAACAACTAAGTTATGAAAAGATGACAAGACACAAACACTTAAGAAATGACTAAACAAGCACAAATAAAGAGAAAGAAGGATCCCAGGGGCTGGCTAAACACTTCCACCAAGCTAGGATCAATTGATAAAAAGTTTAGTTTTATAATTCACACCACGTAGGGTCATGTGCTTTATTGGGTCAGCATTGGACCTGCCATGTATGTCTGTCCATTTTTAGGCACACATAACCTCATCCTATGAAAATTGACAAATGACTTTTGGTGAAATTGGTGAATGACTCTATCATAAAAAAAAGTATGAAAATTGAATAAAATTTACAAAATTTATTTTAGGGCATTAAGGAAAATGTTCACCTACAACATGGCTATATGAGGAAACCATTTCTACACATTTCCATAAAGATAATTTACTCCATGCTCTAATGCATGCATGCCAACTATTATTATAAAACCACTCAAGAACATATTTTGTTTAAATAAATTTTGGAAACCTACCCATAGTTCCATTGATATCACTAGATTCCCAACTACTCATATAAAGCATAAAAACATTGATAAAAATAATTTTCATTTTACCTAAAACAACACATTTTCTACTATAATGAATTCATCTGGTCTAGTGTCAATTCTCATCTAAAACATATAGCATGAATAAGTTTTCCAGTTGTTACACAAATCCATAAAACATGTGGATTGATATGTTTAGAGCACATGTACTAACTCATTAAGGGACAATTACTCTCTATTTTACAAACGATCAAATACATAAAATGCAACAAAATATAGAAAGTAAATTACTCTCCACGCTCCAAGTGATTTCTTCATGGCTCCAATCTTCTAAACCAATGGTGGACAAGTTTACTGGTACCCAACCATGTGGAGCCAATAGGTCCATCTCACCTTTCTAAGATGATAGGCACGTGGATTGCAAACACACTCACAAACACTTAAGTTTGGCAACATATAAATACACATAATCATGGTTTCTAAACACAATTGGAATCTTCACAAGATCCTAACAGAAAAGGAAAACAAGAGTAGAGTAAGACATGGAGCGTTTTTGTTATGTACCTAGGGATATGATATTAAAATTTCTTTAGGTGGATGGAGATGCCAACATGTGGCACACATCCCTTAAATTAGTTATATTAGATCTTATGGATAACTTGTATAATTAATTGTATTAGGAGTTGAGTAGGCCCTCATTAGGATTACCCTCCCATTATGTTATTAGGAGGTGGTATATCTATAGGAGGTGAATATCATTGTAAGATATGTGTAGAGTATTATATTGTATTGCAGATCACTTGGAGATATAACATGGAGTGGCTTCTTCCTTAAGGAGTATTGTATGGTGTTACCCTACCTTAAGGGTTTATTCTATTTCCGCATATATTGGATATTAGGGCATATTGGCCCACAAACATCTCTTGTGTTGTGTGAGATCTATCTTCTACATTATATTATTTCCATTATTATATGTTTGGATCATTACAAGTGGTATCAAAGCATGATCTTGGCACCGTGAAGGCAAAAACTGTTCGAATTCTTTTCCAATTTGGTGGTCATTTTGGAAGGCGCATATCTCTCAGATTTTGGAGAATTTTTTTTTTCTGAATTTTAAAGGGTTTTTCAAGACCATATTAAAGCAATTACAATCCAAATTTGAGCGCAATTGGAGTAGAATTCACAGATTTATTACAGAATTAGGGTTTTTATGATTTTCGTTCCTAGGGCTGCAATTAAAAGAATTTTGTTCTAATTTCTGGAGGATTGAATAAGGCCATGTGGATACAACTAAAGTTTGGATTTGGAAGATTTTGGAGTTGTTTTCAGTAAGTTATTGCAATTTCATGATTTTTCATAATTTTGCTTTCTAGGCCGCAAATCTTGAACTTTTTTTGAGATTTTTATATTTCTGGAAAGCTCGCCAAATTTTATCAGGGGTCTATTATTTGGAGTCCCACAACATTATGAAATAATTCAACCAAATTTGAGTAGGCTGGAAAATTTTAGAAACCCTAGTTTTAATGAAGATTCCTTATTTTGTTGGAAGTGGAGATGCATTAGAATGGTGGAACCAATATAAAAGAGTTCATGGTCAAGGAATACTATGGAAAACAATTTTTAGTTTACATTTAAGGGGTGAAGCTTACAAATGGTATTTACCATTGCATAAGGATATTTCTTCTTTGGAAGAACTAGAACAAGCTTTTTTCGATAGATGGGCTCAAGAACAAGATGAAGAGAAAGAACAAGAAGATGATGAACAAGAAGATGAAGAAGAAAAAGGAGAGAAAGAAGGAGAAGAAGAAGAAGTAGAAGAAGAGGAATTAGGAGAAAGAAAAGAGGATAATGAAGATAAGATGAATGATACAAGTACATGCACTTTAGCTCCAAGGAAGGAAGATTCAATCCTTCAATTTCAAGGATGTATTCAAAAGGAAAAGGTTATTGTTTCTATAAACCCTAGTAGAAAGTACAACTTCATCAACATGGAATTATCCAAGAAGCTACATGTACAAGAAAAGCACATCAAGAACAATCAATTATGGGGTAAGGATATTCAATTTTTTGAAGATTTGAAGCTCTTTATGGGTAAATATGTTTTGCATTCAAATTTTCATGTGTTGGATATGGATGGGTTGGATATTATACTTGGTTATCTTTGGTTAGAATCTTTGGGAACAATAAGCATCAATATGCAAAAGAAGTTCATGAAACTTTGGTATAGGAGGAAAAAAGTTACATTATAGGATATTACACATAATGAAGTGCAAAATAAAGTCAAGAAAGAGCAAGTTCAAGACTCTACTGAATATTGCATCAATGAATCATAGGACATGCAAGAGGAGCAAGATGTAGAGAAAAAAGAGGAGACAAGTAATTCTCTTCATGAGCCAACAAAACAAGTGGAAAAAAATGATGAAGAATTGGAGAAGGTTCCAGTTATAACAAAGGGTGCAATATATAGGCATCCAAATCATGTAGATAGATAAGAGGCATGGAGGAAACAATCATGGAGGCATGACACTATAGGGAAACAACAATCAAATCACTATGGACCTACATGGAATCAAAGGAACAACTACAACAATCAGTGGTATCATAGAAGTCATATCTATTCATGGCAACAAAGGAGGACTTATTGTGATAAGAAATGGAATCAAAGGGGCGCAAAAAAATATGGATCAAGGATGAGATCTAGGTACTATCAAGATAAAACCAGTGCGAAGATCAATTATGGATGGTTGGATGATTGGTCATGGTGGAACATTCATAACAACTTGCGATAGTCAAGGACGAAACATGTCAAGGAGGGATGGCATGTTATGTACCTAGGGATATGATATTATAATGTATTTAGGTGCATGGAGATGCCAACATGTGGCACACATCCCTTAAATTAGTTATATTAGATCTTATGGATAACTTGTATAATTAATTGTATTAGGAGTTGAGTAGGCCCTCATTAGGATTACCCTCTCATTATGTTATTAGGAGGTGGTATATATATAGGAGGTGAATATCATTGTAAGATATGTGTAGAGTATTATATTGTATTGGAGATCACTTGGAGATATAGCATGGAGTGGCTTCTTCCTTAAGGAGTATTGTATGGTGTTACCCTACCTTAAGGGTTTATTCTATTTCCGCATATATTGGATATTAGGGCACACTGGCCCACAAACATCTCGTGTTGTGAGATCTATCTTCTACATTATATTATTTCCATTATTATATGTTTGGTTTCATTACAGTTTTCCACCTTGACACTCCAAGTTCAAGATAAATAATTAGGGAGACACAATGGGTCTCAAATAGTAAACACCTATTAATGAATGTCAATCTCATGCAAGAGTCCTTCAAAAATTGTATGTAATGTACATCCTCATATTCTCTTAAACATTTTGCATCAAACCTTATGCTAGTGTAGGGTTTGATGCAAAATGCAACATTTCTTCCAAAATAGAAATGAAAGGGAATTCTATTTTGCTAATTCCCACAAAATTAATTTCTTTCAATAAATTTTCACTCAAAATTCACATAGACAAGTTTATTCCAAGAACTTGTAAACTACAAGTAGTTCCATTAATGAAAGATTTGCAAGTTTCCTTCAACAATTAAATAAAATAACATGCAAACACTTTTTTTTGACAAATTTGAATCCAAGAGTTTGAAGCTAATTCTATATTCTTCAACAACACTCTAAATCCTCTTCGAAGCACAAGGCTCTCCACCCAAAAGCTCAATAGTACACTCTTAGAATTTCAAAAATCTTTCTCAATAAGATTCATATCCCCTCAAGAATATAGTAAACCTTTAAAAGACGACACTTAACTCTTCCTAAATTCACTAATAATTTAATGTCAAGTGTCTAAGATCACTAACGATAATCAAAAGTCAATAAAATATTTGAGATAATTACACTCAAAAATAAAAATAATTACTTTCACAAATATCTATTTCCATTCACATGGTCAAAGATTTTCAAAAAAATAAATTAAATCATATTTAATTTATTCTAATGTAAATATCTTAACTTAGAAGCCAGAGGAACATTCCTAAATATAACTTATTTTTAAAATAATATTAAGAAAATTACTTTTTTAAAAACATGTAACATTACATTTTTATACAAATTCAACCCCTTCACTAATTTGAAGTTCCTTGATTCACAAATAATCAATTAAAAAATAATTCATTGGAAGTACAAGGCCATTTAAGTGCTAGTCTTAAATATGTTCTTGAGAGTTGTAGATCCACCTCTCAACAAACTTGGGATAGACAAACCTTTGTGAGGATTACCATTTAGTTATAACATATTCTATTGAGGGAATTACAAAGGTTTATCATTTAGTTATGACATATTCTATTGAGGGAATTACAAAGGTTTACCATTTAGTTATGACATATTCTATTGAGGGAATTGTGTTGCACACCAATGAAAACATTAAGAAGTTTTTTATAGAGAAAAAATAAACGAAATAGTGCACATACAATCTAAAACAATAATAGAATAAATAGAAAGCAAAGGCAACACCCAATATTTTTAATTGGAAAACCCTTTTGAGTTAAAAATCTTAGTATGGTTAATTATGGAGGACAAGGTTATGTAGCTGTTCTTTCTGTGAGGTTCCCTTCGGAACTTCTGGATGGTGGTTAGGTGTTGTCCTTAGTTGGGCCTTTGGCCTTTGCTTTGTACTCTCTGTTTTATTTGGAATAAATTTTTATCCCTTTTTAAAAAAAAAAAAATTAGTATAGTAAAATTCTTCTGTATTACATAAAACTCAAACATTCTCCAATACAATGTATGGATATAAATAAACACATTGGAAATGATTTTACATACTTTAAAACGGGGATGAACATTAAAAAAACAACGAAAATATATTATGTCAAATTTCTTGGGATAATATGTCATGACAGTTTTTTGGGCTGTTGTTTATCGAGAATAACTAAAGTCTACTGGTTTTATCGGAAAACTTAAGGAGGATTCCATAATTGGAGTCTAGTGGTTTATAACCATCACCAATCATCACCAAACTTTAGGAGGATTCCACACCGCACTCTCTAATTATAAAACAATTCTAATGTCTGTTTACTGATTGGAAAACAAATCTTGTACCAACCATCCGAACTAAAAAAAATCCAGTCAGCTACTCTAAAGTTAACTATATAGCTTCAAAACACTTTCATTCCAGATACAAACCTGGGAAGAAAGAATAAACACTTATTCTAGGCTGTCCTTTGAAATACCAGATAGAAATATATTTAAATTATTGCCCTAGCCAATTCAACACCAAAATGTTAGATACTTGGATAGAAATAAAATAAAACAATTCTAACAAACAATTTTAAAATTTTACCCTATAACAAGGGATGGTAATATATAGATTGCGAAACCACAATGCATATAAAACCAACATTTGACTGCACCATATTTATTCATGAAACATGCTGGGTTCTATGATTCAAACTGTTTTATTTGACTTTAATAAATAAATGTGTATAGGGCATACATTTCAAATGTGAAACACCGACACCCTTTTTAAGTATAACAGGTCTACTTTGTTGTTAAAAAGTAATTAATTGTTTTCCATAAAATAGTTGTTGTAGATGGTTCTAGAAAAGCTGAGGAAATTGAGATATGTGGTCAAAATAATGACTTTATAACCATATAAATTTAATTCTCTAATAATAAATTTTTAAGTATTCCTCTAATAAATTTTTAAGTATTCCTCTTATTATCTACGATATAATTTCAATCTATTTGAATTCTCAACAAAACATTTATTTTTAACATTTCAATACTAACCAACTGTTTAACTCACATATGAACTTCTATTCCAACCTTAATTGGAGCAATGAAAAAAAAATCATTTACTGAAGAGAAATTAGCATGAGAGAAATAAAAGCTTAAGCTTTCTGTAACACTTGTATAAATACAATAACAAGATCATAAAGGTACATTGACAATATCACAGAGGTGGTCTTATGCAAGCTCAGAATTACAAATACCACATAAAGTGAAAATCACAAAGGATTGACACATCAAGGATCATTTACAGTTAATTGAGGTTCCTTAATGAACTCTGACTCTGCTACATGGTTGCCAAGTGCATGAATTGCACTTTTTTACGACCTCCTTTATTAACTATTTGCTGCTTTGTCTATAAAATCTGAACCTGGGGCGAAATGAAAATTTGTCACATCCTCAACCTAATTGAGGAAAACCAGACAATCTCTGTGTAACTCAACAAAAAACAGTCAATTTCAACTTACTGTACACATCCACAGTTGAGAAAAACTCATTACAATAGAGTTTGGTGGTTCAAAGCAGCTTCTCATCCAACTATAAGCTGACTTGCCCTGAGACCAGATCGATGAAGTACAACAATAAATATAAGCAACCCAGCATATATTGGTTTTTAAGCACAACATCCTTATGCATTACCATCAAATTCTGTAAGGGTGGGAATCCTGTTTTGAACTATGCCTAATGCAGTTCTAGATTCATCATTGGGTAGCTGAAGCGACCGAATCATTTGCACGATTTTGTGTTTTTCCTGACATCTTAGAGCCACCTCAAAATACTGATGAATTTCATGAGGAAGTAACCCTGACAACAGGTACGGCAAAAGGCTTGAGTGTGATAGTTCCATCACACTGAAACAGCTGCCTAGTAGAGCTTCTTGTTCTTTTTTTCCCAAATTTGCAGCCTCTAGGAGTGGAAGTAGACTTTCCTCCTCTTCCTTGAAATGTTCCATACAGTGAGCCTGTCAAGTGCTGTTATATTGTCATGGATTCTACAAAGCTAAAACTGCAACTAGACTACAGATAGACTAAAATCTCAATTAGAACAAAACTAGACGACAGTAAAATTCTCACATCCTAGTTGGGATAACATTTCTTAGAGGTACTTATGTGGCATGTCGTTCCTTTGCCTTGTGAATATTGCTAAGGTAAACAAATTACAAGCTTATTGTAAAACAAAGGGGCATATCCGGGTTCCCACCGGTTGAGATTTACTTCCATTATAATATTTCACTACAGAACAGAAACTTGACTAAGTCACCAAAAAATAATCAGAGTAGATGAAACAAATACCTCCAGAGTTCTCAGCCTTACAGACAGCCTAAGAAGGGCTTGACTTCGATCTGGGCTACCAGCTTCAAGAACATGGACTGTTTTTACATCTTCACGGATGCCATTCATTATTGGCAAATCTCGTGCATGTTCATCATTTGCAACTTTACTGATACCTGTAACAATTTCAGGTATTAGTTAAAAAACAACGATTCATACATCTGTGTCCATGATAACCTATTGCTTTGGAGAGAGAATTTCTGGATGAAATTGCTCACCACGGTTTGCAGAAAATTTGCACGATGTGGGTTGCACTTTGTGAACCATCATCAGGATTTAATGATGGTTACAAAGCGTAACACAAAACATCAAGGTTCTCAATAAATTTTGCAGCGAAATTATATGGAGAAACTCTTTATCTAAACAACTATGGACAGAAGACTCTCAGGTCTTTAACCTATTGGTTGTTGAATCTTTCTAAATACAAAGATTGCATAGTACATATCGACAACCAAGCGATGTTTAAACCAACTTCAATCCTTACCTCTATCTGCAGTTTCCAGAGCAGGGAAAATAATTCGTTCTTCCATTTGGGCATGTTCCTGCATCAAATCCACAAGCTGTGCATACTCTTTTGACAACTTTTTCAGTTGCATGCCAATACTTCCCTTGGTAGGGTCTACAACCCTATACCCCTGCTGTTTGGCAGAAACTAGATCATCTGCACTGCGAACAAGCCTCTCCATGTGGCACAAGATACTCTTATGCTGCAGAATTGTGAGTACCACAAGCGCAGGCTGTCCCCTTTCAGCCAAGGTTTTGGCTACAGATTTCTGTAGCAAGTCCAAGTCCATTCGAATAGGGGAATAACAGGGGAAGCTCAGCATTTGCCTGCTATATTTCTGCAGATGTGAATTCTCTGAACTGATTTCTACACCTCTAAAATGCTGCAATGGGAAAATCAGATAAAGAAATGGAATAAGATATACATCCACCAGACTGAACTGATTACCAAGAAAATAAGGTCCCCTGTTACTGTATTCCATTATTCCTCCATTCAATCTTGCAAACGCAGTTTCAAGCTTAAGCAGGAGTTCCTTCTGCACCAATAGGTTACCATCATAAAGAATTTCTGTCATCAATGGTGAGAAAATGTCTCGAACATAAACCACCCAATTTTGAGTAATATCAGCCATAGGCCCATCAGGAACAAGAGGTGGGGTCGAGAATTTCGCCTCAATATACTTCAAAATGGCATCAGATGACCCAACAAGGATATCCATCCCACACTTAAGGATGGGAAACTTCATATCTGGGTCTATGGTAGCAAGAATATCCAATTTATTATTTTGAATCTCATTCTCAGAGTTTACGCTAAAGGTCTCCACATGGACACCCTTGTATTGCAGAGCAATCCTAATACGAGATGTTAAAGGGCATATTTCAGATCCAAACAAACTAACAACAGGTCGGCCTTGTACTACATCAACTGCAGGAGATACTTCTTTACTAGATTTCTTTGACCAATTGCAACCCATCCCTGACAAACCTAAATATATATTAAGAAATATGAGATTCACGGGTGTTTAAGCTGCATACACACATTTAAAACAACTGGTCAGACAGAAACGATCTAAATCAAACATAAAGAGCCGATGAAGGGCAAGTACTAAGATCAAATCAAATACAAAATATCAACAGTTTAAACCAAAATTCATAGAAAATGAAATATCTGAAACACAGGAGAATAAACAAACCCCCGTTGAGCCAAGACTCTTACACAACAATTGTTAAGGGTTTCTTCGAAAAACTTCAAGTATCCGTGAATTTCTTGCTAAAACCTAATTTCAACTCAGGAGCATGCATTCAACAAAATCAAAACACTTAGAGGAAGCAAAGAGAGCGGCCATGAAAATCACAAAATCAAAAGAAAGTCAGAAAGGCAAAATAAACAATCGAAAGCCTCGCGTAAAAAGCAAAATGAATAGGACATCATGGAATAAGGCCGTCTATTGCAAATTCAAACGATCACATAAAAATCTAGAAAGAAACGAAGACTAAAATGTAAGTGCAACAGTATTTACCGCGATTAATTCCAAAATAGACGCTGCATTTCATATAAAAACAAATAATCGAATAAATTTCTGCAGAAGATGTGAATTTAATCCTAAAATATTATGTCAGCTCACCTCCTGCAAAGAGCCGGCCACGAAAATCATCCTTAATAGTTAATTATGAAGAAGGAAGAAAATTTGCAAGAATATCTTAAAGAAATTTTGCAAGAATCTCTTAAAACTAATAAGAAAAACAAAAAAAGCTATGCATGTGTCTCCTTGTAATCATAGCGTGTTCGTCTTTTAAATTATTTTTTAACATTATTAGAAAAAAAAAAGAACAAACAAACAATAGTCAAGAGACCTTTATATCCCAAATTCAAACGATCAAAATCAAATTTTACCAAAAAAAGAGGAGCCTGAACTGTAAATGAACAGTATTTACTGCCAAAATTGCGTGACTCGACCTAAGCGACAAACAAAATCACCAGCCCAAGAAAATGACAGAGACAACGAGAGATTAATTTTTCAAGAATACGCTGGAATATCCAAAAATAACGGTATTAAAATTTCAAATACCGCGGCCAAACAACTTTAATTGACCTGGATACCCTAAAATACGATATTCCTAAAACGTCAATTCCACAAAATGAAAGCAAACAAAAGCAGGTGTGAAACAGTTTCCACAGTAATACGGCTTCAATTCACGATTATAACCACACATGACTTGTTAACCAATCTTCCCCTTTGTTCGTGCGAGGGGGAGAAGATATCGAGGAAGTTGGCAGAAAATGTAAAAAAACAAATACAGTGGTCAAAAAAAGAATATCTTTAAAAAACGTACCAAACAATGGCGCCGATTGTCCAATCCACTAAACAAAGCATCGGAAAGAAAGAGGCGCAAAGTAGCCGGCATGAACAACGGCACAGAAATGAAGCATAGTCCGCCAAAATATATGGACCAAATCTCAGAGAGCTGCAAAGGAAAAATCCAGAATACTTACTAAAATATAGAATCGAATTTGAACTGAGAAAATATAGGTACGCCTTTCAGGGATTTAAAAAACTGATAACTTGAACGCCATGGCATTCGTGATGACAATAAATATAATTATTAATTGAATGTAGACAGAAATAAACACTCATTTAATTCCATTCGCCATATTCTGATCACGATATGATTGAGATTGATCGTGATCAAGTTTTGTGTCGCCTTGTTCGTTCCGCATAAAACCGCGTTGCTTTTTTTGGGATGTTCATTTTTATATTTCGTTATCCTCCCCGGGAATCGAACCCATCTCATTGGCTTACAAATCCGTGTTAAATGCCTTGTGCATTTTATTGGCTGCTTACTTGACGGCGAGTACCTTGGTGCGGCTGCTTAAATGGTTCTACCAAATCTCACTTCTCCCGTCAAAAACCTGTATCCTTTTAACTCAACATACTCCACATTTGCTATGGGTCGCTGAAAGGGTTACCTAAAATCTCTCCCTAGATGTTTTTTGAAAAAATTTAGGAGTTCTTATAATTAAGTGGTTTAATAGTAGTGATTAATGTTAAAAGATTGAGTTGAGATCATTTATGAAAGTTGGTAGTCCCATGAATTTAATGACAGTGTTAAAAATTTTTGTTGAGAATTAATTTAAAAAAAAAAATTAGTCAATAGGTTTTAAATGTGAGCATTATAGTGCTTGGAATTGTCTCACTCACCCAGAAAATTTTCTAGTCAATTTATTATTCCTTGGGTGCAAGTGCTAGTTATGTCACATAGAACAAAAGAACCTTTAAATTGGTGGGGGAAAATTCTACCTTCACCTCAAAGCCATGGTTGAAATTTTGAGTGCTAAAAAGTAGGGGTTAAGATTAGGATTTATCTTGTGGCATTTTTTTCTCCATTTCATGGGACTTGTTGTTCCATAATTATAGCTTTTAAACTCAGATTTTGAAGCCCCTTGGACTTTAAAAGCTAATTCATTCATTCATGAGATTGCTCCCTTATAGAGTGGTACCACGTCGCTACTTACCTCATGGTCCCATACAGGACTACTTGTTTATTTTTTAGAGAAACAAGTGATTTCATAAAAAAAAAAAATCATGATATGGAATATTCTCTTAAAATATTGGAATAGCTACATCTTATGAACTATAATATTTAGTCATGGGTGAATAATGGGGATTGGAAATATGCAACCATTGCTTAATAAAAAAATTATGCAATGAACTATAATTTTTAGTCGTGGGTGAATAGTGGGGATTGGAAATATGCAACCACTGCTTAATAAAAAATATGCAACATGGTTGCACATTTTTCCTTCCCTCCTTTTTAACATTTCTCTCCAAAATTTATTTTATATATTGAAAAAGGTTTACAAATGTAGCTTAGATTGAGCACCAAATCACAAAGTCCACAAATATAAACCAATTACAAATTGACTAAAACTAGAGCAATTTCATATTAGACTTATAACCAACTCCTTAATACAAAACAAAAAAACTCAAGGTATATAAAATACTTCATAACAGTAATAGCTCATAACAAGATCATAGAACATTTCACAAAAACAACCACTAATTAAAGCCAACACTACTTTAAAAATCCTTGGAATCTTTCTTCTTGTCATAATTATAAACCAAATGATCAACATTCCTTTTTAGAGTATTCAATCCGAAGTAAACACATTCTTTAAGCCACTCCTCTGGGTACAAACTAATAGAACTAGATGTGGGCCAGAGGAGCTACCAAAAGAAATATCAATGCCATTCAAGATAAACTATAGGAATATAAACATCTATTGCCACCTTTTTACCTTTATCCACCAAAGGACAAGGAGCCACTATATGCATAACACCAACTCCTGGAGAAGAAGGGACCACATTAACACCCCTAGTAACTAAGGGAATCACATCATCACCCAGGAACCCAAACAACCGTCGTAGTAGGAGTAGGAACAAAATGAATTAGATCAACAAAAATTTTTGGAGGACCAACAATAAGGAAAGAAACATCATTAGCAAAAGCAATTGGAGCATGAGAGACAATGAAGCTAGATCATCACTACTAGAATTATTGAAAGAGGCCCCTAGAGTAGCTGAAACCAATGGCCTTGGATTAATAAGAGTTGGAACATTACTATCAACAACCATAATAATACCTTGCTACACTCACCCATCACTGCTAAAGGAGAAATTGTCTACACTAACACCCCATTGAGAACCATGATTGCTAAGAACTTTAGTATCTCCCTAAAACAAAATTCTTTATAACCTCTTTCTTTTTATGTATTTGTAAGGAAATATTGTTGACAACCAAAGAAATTGTATTATCTTAAAAAACCTCATTGTTTCTAGCAATCCACATGTACCAAAGAATATTAGTAGACATAAGGGTAAGCGCGCAAAGATGGGGGACCAAAAGGGGGTCTTAAAATGCCACTTTTTTTTTGAAATCAAGAAAGATTAATGTTGGATGAGAAATTGAAGATAATTACACTCAAAATTTGAAGATACAATAAAAACAAAAGTCGTAGTGCTCTGAATCTAGTTTCTAAACTACTAATTTTTTTAAAAAATGGTTGAGATTAAGGGTTCAAAAAGGGGGGCACACAAATTGGTCTTATGTTTTCAAAAAAACATAACATAGCATCTGGTGTGCCCCCCCTAAAATGTTACTTTTTTTTTTAGTATTTCAAAAATTGCTTCGGTGAGAAATTAGCTAACACCATGTAGTTTATCCCTGATTTTTCTGATAATTTTTTCATGAATAATTATTTTTTTTACTAATTTTTAAAGTGGACACATTCTAAAAAATAGAAAATTGAGCGTGCTCCCCCCTAAATTTTTTGAAAACTAATCGAAAATCCATTTTTTTGGAATACATGTAGAATGGAGTTTAGTTTCTAAAAATGTAATTTATTTAAAATTTTGATGAATGGTTAAAAGAAAAAGTCAAAACTACCACACACTGGTTTTTGACAAAAAACAGATACACTAACAAATGAAATTAAAGATGAAATCCTTAACTACTCTAAACATGAAAAAAATTATATGGTTAGAAAGCTAAGAGAGCTTAAGATTATGGTGGTATTTTTTTGACTTGTCATTGAAACAAGTGCAAACCTAATGGGGAGCACGCTCCAGATTATGTAATTTTTGTTACAATCTACCAAAACACGTCTTTGGACATCCAAAACATAGTCCAAGCCTTTGGGTTGGAATCCCAAGGGAAATCCAAGCCAAAGGCTTGGAAATCACCAAAGCAAAGCATAACATGCTCGCGTTATGGTGAAATAAAATCATCTCCCTCCCTCCCTCCTTACCCCTCTCTCTATTATTCTCTCTCTCTCCCTCCCCTCTAGGTCTCTCCCTCCCCTCCTCTCTCTCTCTCTCACCTATTTACCTCCTACCCTCTCTCTCACTCTCTACTTCCCACCCCTCTCTACATCCTACTCTCTCTCTCTCTCTCACACACACACACACACACACACACACACCTCTCTACCTCCCTCTCCCTCCCCTCTTTACCTACTACCCTCTCTCTCTCTCTCTCACCTATCTACCTCCTAGTTTTCCTTTTCCCAGTTTTCCTAGTTTTCCTTTTCCTTTCCAATTTCTCTTTAGATCACAAATTTTTTTCCCTATTTTACTATTTTTCACCTCTCCTCTCATCATTCTTCCCATCCAATGAAATTTCATTTTATCTTGTTTCCATTTCATACTCCCAATTTATATCCTCATCCCTCTTTGCATGTCCTACTTTTCTTGTTTCCATTTGCTTTTTCGATAAGGGAGAGGGATAGGGACGAAGAGGGAGAGATAGGGAGAGAGAGATAGAAAGAAAGTCCTAGTTTTCTTGTTTCCATTTCCTTCGTTGATAAGGGAGCGGGAGAGATAGAGGGGAGAGATAGGGAGATAGAGGAATGATAGGGGAGAGAGAGGCAAGAGATATATAGATAGGGAAAGATAGATAGGTAGAGAGAGAAGAGATAGATAGGGAGAGACAGAGGAGACAGAGGGGAGAGATAGGGAGAGTAATTGAGAGGTAGAGGGACAATAAAGATAGGGAGATAAGGGAGAGATAGGGAGATAAAGGTTTAGGGTTTAAGGGTATTATTATTATGAGAGAGAGAGAGAGAGAGAGAGAGAGAGAGAGAGAGAGAGAGAGAGAGAGAGAGAGAGAGAGAGAGAGAGAGAGAGAGAGAGAGAGAGAGAGAGAGAGAGAGAGAGAGAGAGAGAGAGAGAGATGCTCAAGTTTAGGGGCATTATTTAGGGTTTATGAGTTTAGGGTTTCTCAAGTTTAGGGTTTAGGGGTTAGGGTTTAGGGGAATTATTTAGGGTTTAGGGGTTTAGGGTTGCTCAGGTTTAGGGTTTAGATAGAGATAGAGAGAGGGGATCGATAGAGATTGGGAGAGATAGAGGAGATAGAGGGGAGAGATAGGGAGATAGAGAGTGAGGGACATGGCTAGAGACATAGGGAGAGAGATTGAGAGGTAGAGGGATGATAGAGATAGGGGAGAGATAGGGAGATAGAGGTTTAGGGTTGCTTAGATTTAAGGTTTAGGGGCATTATTTAGGGTTTAGGGTTTAGGGGTTAGGGGTTAAGGTTTAGGGTTTAAAGAGAGAGAGGACCGATATGGAGATATAGAGGAGATTGAGGGGAGAGATAGGGAGATAGAGAGTGAGGGACATGGCTAGAGACATAGGGAGAGAGATTGAGAGGTAAAGGGATGATAGAGATAGGGAGATAGAGGTTTAGGGTTTAAGGATTTGGGGTTTAGGGTTTAGGTTTGCTCGGGTTTAGGGTTTAGGGGTTAAGGTTTAGGGACATTATTTAGGGTTTAGGGTTTATGGTTTAGGGGTTAGGGGTTAAAGTTTAGAGATATAGGGTTTAGGGTTTAGAGAGAGAGAGGACCGATAGGGAGATATAGAGGAGACCAAGGGGAGAGATAGGGAGATAGAGAGTGAGGGACATGGCCAGAGACATAGGGAGATAGATTAAGAGGTAGAGGGATGATAGAGATAGAGAGATAGAGGTTTAGGCTTGCTTGGGTTTAGGGTTTAGGGGTTAGGGGTTAGGGTTTAGGGGCATTATTTAGGGTTTAAAGGTTTAGGGTTTCTTGGGTTTAGGGACATTATTTAGGGTTTAGAGGTTTAGGGTTGCTTGAGTTTAGGGTTTAAGGTTGCATGTCAAAAAATCTCTCTCTCTCTCTCTCTCTCTCTCTCTCTCTCCTCTCTTTACCTCCTACCCTCTCCCTCCTCTCTATACCTCCTACCCACTCTCTCTCACCTCTGTACCTCCCTCCCCACTTTCCATGCACTTAAAACACTTATAACTTTCCATGCATGACAACACTTAAGACTTTCCATGCACGAAAGCACTTAAACTTTCCATGCTTGACAAAACGTGCTCGCGTTATAACATGAACATGTTTTGGTGAACCAAAAAAATGATGTAGTCAAGGTAGGAGGGTCCGGTGAGGGATTGTCCAACCTTGCAGCCTAATTAACTAACACCATGATCATAATGGATATGCAACAGAAGCTAACAACTAATCGACAGAAAGATAAAAGATATTCATGAACACATAACACAAGATGTATCCTAGGAAAACCCTAATAGGGAAAAACCCAGCCTTCAAAGCTCATTCCACATATAACTTCAAATCAAATTTACATATGCCTCAAGGGCTTTACAGATGCTAGGATGCAGCCCAAGGATTACAAAAGATTCGTACAACAATATTCTTTCATGATTTCTTCCTTCTACATCTCAATTCTCTGCTCTGCAACTCCTTCTACTTCCTGCTATGCCTTCTACTCTATTCTGCTACTCATTTAGATCAAAACAACTTAAGATCTTGCTTCATATCTTCGTGCTATTGATCACTGCCTAGAAATAATCCTTTATCTCTTATTTATATCCTCTGCAAGATTTCTAAACATTAACAAGTCGACCTAATTGCAATGGTTAGTCAGGTAACGTGTAAACACGAATAGGTCAGACCTAAACATAAGGTATTACTTCGCTAGTACATAAAACTTCGTGCGGATCTCCATGAAGGTTAGCCATGTCCTATACTTCATTGAATAATGTTCCTTTAGGCTCCACAAGTCATGGATTTGTTTCGCAAGCCGTTTAGACTTCACTGAACACTGTCAGCTCTACTCTATGAAAATAGGTAAAAGCAAGTAATCTTCTGATAGCGATATCTTTCCAGAATCGAACCCAAATAATTTGAATTTCAAAAATGTTGTGGATATGCAAATGCAGTAGAATGCAGTATTCTCCAAGGTCGCTCTCTGGGTACTCTGCAACTTCACTGCTAACTATCTCAATTGTTTTGAATGCTTCCAGATGCTCCTGCATAAAAAAAATAGACCAAAAATACGTGGGATCTATGATTCAGACCCACATGCTCTATTATTCCCTACTTTTCATGCACTATCAGACAAGAAAACACTTTTTCATGGTTTTGACATTTTGACAATCATTGTTTGCTTAATCCACCACTTTTTTTTTTGTTTTTCAACGTAGAAGAGGTAAATTCGATGTTTTTAGATAGAATCTAATTATTTAAACTAATAGTTTCATGTTTCATATTGTTTCAATGGTAATTTCATGTATTAGATTGAATTTGATGATATATGTTTGTTTTTTCATAACTTTCACTAATCTTATTAGAGTTATATAGAATTCAACATTGAATATGAAGGAATTTGCCAAAAAGATAAAAATTTTGAGGATTGGGCAACTCGAATCTCGAAATCTAAGGTATATTCTTTATGTATTCGTTTACTTCACTTTATGATTATGTTAAAGCATGAAATCTCATGTTATAGGACAGTCATGAGGGAAGTGAGAGGATTATCATTTTGACAAGTTAAATTATCATGAGAAAGTGAAAATTTATATTTATTTGAGATAACAATCTATGACAACAAGCCATATCACCATGGGAAGGAAATCATCAAGATAGTATTGGTATATATTTATGAAGGGAGTCTTATCAACATTCAAGGATAATCCTAAACTAGACAAGGTCTTGGAAACACTTTCACTGTGGAGTAGATGTGCAATCACATGTTACTATTATCCTAATTCAAACACTAACCTAAACAATTAGAAGGATACTAAGGGAAATCATGTTAGTCAATGAATTATCATAATGCTAAAATCAAGCTAAGGATTGTCACTTGAGCATACTCACTTGGAAGAACTATCATATCAGCCTAAAGACTAAATTATACCGCAATAGCTATCATGCAACCCTAGGAATAGTTATGACCTCTCACCCATGGGTAGGATAGTAACTGATACACAAGGTGGCAATCAAGACTAAATGATAAGTCAATTAATCTCAAATCCATGCAAAAAGGTATCCATGATACTATATAAACATATCTAAGTGGTCTTGAAAGGATATTCATATGGTAGGGAAGATTGTCGTTAACTAAAAGATAACCATACATGTCATTGGCATAGTTATTAGGAAAATTATAATCACAATGAGGTTGTCTTGAATAGATAGTGACTTGTCAAGGAGTTATTAGATAGTTGAGGAAGATAGAGTATTGATATTTGTGGGTGTTGAAGGCACAAGACAACTGAGAGGGGGGCGATGAATCAGTTGTATCAAAAATTTCAAACCCTCATAAGCATAATCACATCCACATTAGTTTACTTAAACCCTTAATCTGTTATGAAGATTAAACATGAAAATTAAATAACAAAAACTTAAACACATCAACACCATGCATAAGAGAACACCAGATTTTTATGTGGAAAACCCTAAAAAGGAAAAACCACGGTGAGGATTAGCTCACAATATAAAGTAGTAGCAACACTGAATTACAAGAGGCTCACTGCCATACAAAGAATGCTCATTGCAGGGGACTCATTGTCCAAGTGGACTCACTACCCATGGAAAAAGAAGGAAGAAAGAAGAAGAGGTTCACTGATATAATTGCATCTAACACATGCATGGGTTCAGTTCTAATGAAGCACAACAATCGTTACTTTCGCATCTATACCAAAAGATAGAAGACACTTTCTGCTCACTGCATCCAGTCGTCTAACTCATGAAAGCTCTTACTTCCCTTTTATCACTTTCACATCACAAAATTCATCTCTGCCATCCTCACCTGCTCACACACAAACTCTTGACACTTATTTATATCACCATCAACCTTGACACAATCTTCAAGGTCGGCAACACAATCTTCAATCCTTGAAACAGTCTCCAAGATCGACAAACACACAAAATTTGAATTAGGTATGGACCTAAACATTCCACAACGCAACGGAATGAAGGTGAACCACTCTAGGCCTTAGCTCAGACCTAAATCTATCCAAGCATGCTACACAACACTCACATAATCATCAAATCAACTCCACAATCAATGCAAACTTCTAGGTCGACCAAACAGTGTAAAAATGGGGGATTCTTCATCACACGCTTCCATGATCACAACCATAACTTGCAGACCATGCCTAGAGATTTATTACATTCTGGAAACATCCATGAACAACTTGAGGTCACCTGGAAATCAATAAATTCATCCACAACAAGTTTCACCTGAAGAAGGTTCACTGTCTGCTCACAACCAACACTGTCGAACTCTACTACACAAGAACTTGCTGTCCAGAGCATCATACCACAAAACTTTTGGATAGAAGGTAGATAAGGAACTTATAGGCTTAAATCTAGAACCACAACACCTAAAACCACTCTACAGAGAAACACAGAGAAAAATACTTTCTCCCAGACACCTCTACACAAATAAAAAATATTGTCAAATCCTGTTCTCAAACTGGTGAACATAACTTTCACTTCACAACGATCCAGAGCACTAAATTCTAGATTTAGCATCTTACACCACTTCTCAACAACATATCCAAACTGCACACTCGGATCTCCAACACAGAAGAAATGCCCGGAGCAAAAACTCAAGCAGTATACTCTAAGCCAGAAGACTCCTTCAACACACTATTTTCATTATTATTCAAATTTTCTCAAAAACACTTGGAAACCCAACTACATAGGCATATTCTCAACACCTTTAGCATCTATACAAAGCATCCAAACCATATTTTAGCAAAATAACTGAATCAAACAACACTAACTTCATCAGAAGACACAATTGACACCAATGACAACACAAACATGTTGACATCAATGACAACACCGATTACCACATACTTGCAACAGTGGGTGCATAGCCTTTTCATGATTTAATGAAAGAGTCATGCATCATGAAGTAGCAATCAAGATCAAAAGGACACCAAATTTGGTGAAGCTGCAAAAAGAAACTAAATTTGACACTTGATTATAATTTCACAACCAATTTGACTAGGAATGGGAGAGGGATTAGAGAAGGGATTTGTCCTAAATAGCAATGAATATGTTGCATCTTTAATCAAACTTGTCATGTTTTTAGATCTTTCATTGATCTTGATTAAAATCTTTGTGTTTCATTTTTCATTTATCTCAATTTTTTGCTAGCTAGTAGGAGGTTGCTCTACATACACTATTTTAACAAAAATATGATAGAGGAAGAAAGTACTAAAAGAGAACCTAAGATAAGATCAAGAAAAATGTTGGCTAAAGGAAAAATTATTGATTTGATGACCTCATTTGTTGTTCTAAAAAAAACAAGCTCCATACAATTTTATATATAAATATGAGAATAAAAGAAGGTAAAAAAGGTAGTGAATTATTCTATTGCTATAAGGAAGTTTCCTTTCTATTGAAGATTTATGATAAAAGAAGGAATACTACATGATTTGAAGATCCTTATAGAACAATTTATGCTTGTCAACTAAAGTTGTTACCTTGGAAATTGCACTCCCAATTCACCTAGGTGAAGGAGACAAGTGTGTTTGAGAAGATATGTTAATAAAATGTGAAATTAACCTAGAGATTGTGCCTACCATCATTTGTAGATGTTGACCATATCTTGGCCATTGATGTAATGCTGAAAACTTAGTATGTAAAAGTTGATTTCTATATATAGAGAGAGATAAAAGACATTGTAAGTGTTGGAAGAGTTCCTTTGCATTGCTATGATACGTTCTTAAATATCATCTGAACGATGAATGTTAGTTACTCCATGAAGTACAAGAATGGTATGATATATGTCATCTTTCCTTGTAATTTGAATGTTATCCTAACTTAATCTTGATTTGTAAAAGATTGCTAGTATATGACATGTGTGTGATCTTTATGTTTTGGGTTGGACCACCCTAGGAAACTATAAATTTTCAGATTTATAATCATTTATTCATTTTAATTATATCAATATATTTTGAGATTTGTGTATGAGATTACTTTACTCTATTGTACCAAGATGGACTAATTTATCTATGTCTTAGTCATGATGCATATAGAAATCATCATCATGCCGAGGAAACAAGAAAAGACTCTAACACCAAAAGAGCATGAAGCTGAGAATGCAAATAAAAGAGAAAGAATGAGGCGACTTTGTGAAAGTAGGAAATTCTCAACGATAGAAGAAGACATGCAACCAATGCCAATTCAAGAGGAACATGTATCATCTAATCAAGCTAAGAGAGAGATAGAATTGGTGGCACAAGGGCAACAAATGCAAAACCTCCATTCAACAAGGAAATTGAATCTTGAAGTTGGAGGCACTCCATCTCTCACAGGTCAAGTTGAAGGTACACCATCATTCTCTTCTCAAATTGGAAGCACTCCATCTTTCACAAATCAAGTTAAAGGTACATCTTCATTCTCTTCTCAAGTTAGAGGTACGCCATCATTCACATGTCAAGTTGAAGGTACACCATATTCTCCACCGCAACTTCAAGGCTTTTCATTTTTTCCATCTCTAATTGAAGGTATGCCATCTATCCCATCTCAAGTAAATATTGAAGAAATTCCTAATACTAAGTCAACTTTATTGTTGAAAATGCCTCCTAGAATTTTTCATAGAAAGCCTAAGTTTCTAATTGATATTGATCTCAAGAATGTTTTGAAGCCCATGCAGGATAAGATTCCCAAGCGTACTTGTCAAAGATATGCCAATAAGATATGGAAATCATTCTTTGAGAACTTAATGAAACCGGAAGATGTCAACTGTTTATTGAATTGATGAGAAATCTAAAATTCAGGCCCATTATGAAGATTCTTGGCCTAAGAACATCGGATGCTTCAAGTGAAAAAACAATTGTAAAGAATCTAATGAGTGCATATGAGAGTGTGGGTTCCACCGCTCGCACCAAGGATAGTAATGTCACACGACATGTCATTACATCGACAATAGTAAGACATCAAACAAAGAAAGCTCACCTCATTAGAAAGATAAGTGAAGCATTGAAAATAAGTAGAAAAACTCTAATGAGAGCCATTGGAAGGCATGAAAGAGTTGAGAACCCAAATACCAATGAATTGTGGGCATTCTTTGGGAGACTCCCATAGAAAGATAAAGTTGTTTTTGAATCCTTGAGATCCCTCATTGAAGAATTTTGGAAAAATAACACAAGGGTATCTCCTAATGCAAAAGATGTTGTAAGAAGGAGAATTGGTTGTCAAAACCGTGAGCCACATCTAAAGCATTTTTTGGATGTGACTCAAACACAGTTTTTTAAGAGATTTGAAGAGATATATCCTCAAATCAAAATTAGTCAAAGGTATTTTGAAATGGTACAGCCTTTTTATGTCAAAATAAATCACATGTATGCACAATTTGTTGTTGTAGAGTACATATTGAGTTTTCTAATCATTATGATGTTTATAGATATATATGTGTAGATTTGCATACTAACGATGTTTTGTAGGAGTGTAATATAAAGTGTCCACCTAGATCTTCAAAAGATTTCATAGCGAGCATCTTATGTCAAAGAGTGGATAGTCAATTATTCTACAAGAACTTATGCTTGGATGCCACATGTGATCATTATGGTGGGTTGCAACATTTGCCAATTTGTGAACATATGGAGAACACACATGCAATTGGAAATGAACCAATAAGTTTTGGAAAATATAAGATAGTAGCATATAGTCTAAAAGATGGTAAAGAAGCAAAAAGGTGTGAATTGGTCATTGAAAAGATTCTAGTGTATCAGTTTATCTCTATTTTATGAGAGAATATAGTTTACGAGTATGTAAGGCATACCCATAGAGCTCGATGGTTGGACTTGCAATTCAAGTTATGCAAGGACATGTTTCCACTTGGTACCATCATTTCAGTTGTTGAATTTGCAGAGAACTACACACTATAGCCACAGAATGAGGTGCAATCGCAATATTACAACTCTACGCAGATTGCTATATTTGTGCATATAGCATTCATTCATGCATATGATAGTACAGAGGACGACAAGAAGATCTTGAGGGAGTATCATTTTTTTATCAGTGATGATCACACACATTCTACAGAGTTCGTGCAAGCATGCTTTTGTATGTTCTACCATGATTTGGCTAGTAGGAGCATATCATTTGATCGACATATCATATGGTCAGATAATTGTGCATCACAATTCAAGAACTCGTGGATGTTCTATTGGTTGAGCAAGATGCATAGGATGAATGGTGTTCAACATATGTGAAATTTTTGTGAGGTCGGGCATGGAAAGGGGGAGAATGATGGTACATGAACATGTATCAAAAGGGCATTAGCACGAGAAGAGTTGAAGTACAAAGACAATGCAAAGTTGACAGATGCAAGATCTATTGTCAAATGTTGTAATGCTATAATGGGTTCAGGTAATGAAGGTAAGTCTATAGTTCATAGATATTTTTGGTTGGTTGATGATACTAACATTGCAAAATATGAGGATTATTGTACATTGATAGGATCGAGTGAGCTACACTCTTTTAGAAGCTCTAATGCAAGTTCATGGAGTATTCATACCCGACGGATGATATGCTTTTGTTATTCATGTATAGATCAAGCTTGGTATGATTGTGAGTCAAAGGAGTGGGTTGATGAATGGTGTACAAGAAGCCTAAGCTTGATTGACACGTATCGACTCTTGACAACACTACAACTCAGACAGATTGAATCATCGGTTGACTTTGATCATGTTTCAGATCTAGTTCAACTAGGTATTTTATTATCATTCAAATTTAATAAAATTCAATATTCCATCTTATTTTGTAGTTTTTTTGTATTGTTTCCTATATTCATCGAATTGAATGCACATATCAATGTAGGGCATGTTTATGCAGTTATTGCAGTTGAAGACAATGAAGAAGGAACAAATTATTATTTATGTCGTTGTGTTGATGTAAAAAAGAAATTAGCTACCCCTGTTATAGATGGAGAAAACATCGAGTACTCTACAGGATCAGTGGTTATTACTGGAACATGGCTTAGAAGGTACCCACTGAAGAAGTATGATGTGTGGTTGTTCAAGGACTTTGACACACATAGGAAGATTCTTCATTATTCTAACCTTGTTGTGGCATCAAATGTTCATTTGATCAAATATGGGGGTAGACCATTGAATATGACCTTGTGGAAGCTTCATGAGTCTGACCACGAGGCAATACTCAACACAATAAATAGTAGAGCAGACCCGGATGGTTCATTACACTGAATCAGTAGAATGACATAAAGGTATGTTATTCTTCTTTGCTATCCTCATTTCACCTTCTATATTTTTGACACCTATTTTACCTTCATATATGTGCTGCTTGGTCCTGGTTGATTAGCTTCATTTCATTATAGAGTTCATTGGTGTATTCATTTTAGCTAAATAGTGCAATTGCATTTGCATGCAAGATTTGAGTATGATGGAGGTATGCATAATCCTTATGAAGTTGCCTTTGGAAGGAAAGTAAGGTAGGGTTTCATGATTATTTCATGATGATATGTCCTTTAGTTACTATTTCATAATGAGTTTTAATGATGACACTATGAGTTTTAATGAAAACCCCTCATTTGTTTCTTCACATTTAGTGCTAACAATTGATAGCAGTGGTAAGAGCCACCTTAATTGATGCCCTATAGACATTGGATCAAGTGAGAACACCTTTATAGTATTAAACTTTTATCTATTAGAAAGGTATTAGGACTGAATTTTTACATTTGACATCTCCTGGGGCCAAATGGACAACGCCAACGTGTACGGGTGGGTGGGTAAATGCTAGGGGAGATGTCTTTTTGGTGGTGAAGCCTCTTGGTCGTTCTTGGCTACATTGGATGGAGACAGTCTCTTAAGAGCCCTAAGACAAAAAAAGTGTCAAACTTTGGACCGACTATTTCATCAAACCGTGACACCTAGGAACATCTTCTTTGCATGTATAGGTGGATGTCAGTTCCACCTACAAAAACCTACCTCAATTTTTTTAAATCAATTTCATTTGCCTATGGTGGCAAGGAACACATTATTCCAAAATGGTTTAGTTTCATGCAGTGGAAAGGTTCTAGGAGTGAGATTTTGCATTCCATAGCTCGTGGGGCTGAATCAACTGTGCCAATGCATCAGGGTGGGTGGGTAAATATTAGGGGAGGTCTCGTTTCATGCACCAAGTGTCCTAGTGATTCAGGGCAATAGGCTATTAGTAAAGTCACTTAAGATCCCTAAGAGCAAAAACTACCAACTTTGACAGAGTAGTTCTTGGAATTCGTCGTAGCTGGGAATGTTCTATTTGGACCTACAAGTGCACATGGGGTCCGTCCACAATAATCTCTCTCGGTTTTGATCAACTCTAATCCGTTTGACTGTGCCGAAATCAAATGTATTCTTGCAAAATGCTTCAATTTCATGCAGTGGAAAGATGCTAGGAGTGATTTTGTATTCCACAACTCGTGGGACTAAACTGTTAGGAACCTGTGTTTAACCCTTCTCTTTACTTTGTTAGTATATTGTTGTTGGATGCATATGCTTTGTAAGTTGTCCCATGAGTATATTGTATTATCCCACATTCATGGGAAGTAATAGTTGTTTAGATTAGACTTAGTATATAAGTATGTGTTGAGGCCAATGAACGCATCCACGAATTTATTGTATTGAGCTTGCTCAAAGGAGGTTGCCCCCTCGAAGTGGCCTGCGATCAATAAATTCCTTTTGTGTTTCTGCTATTTCTATTATTTCATGCATT
Source organism: Cunninghamia lanceolata (assembly GCA_027924645.1). Taxonomy (NCBI): domain Eukaryota; kingdom Viridiplantae; phylum Streptophyta; class Pinopsida; order Cupressales; family Cupressaceae; genus Cunninghamia; species Cunninghamia lanceolata. The sequence goes on along the minus strand of BSBN01000292.1, from coordinate 5,095,962 downwards.
TTTCATTATATTGTTGCAGGAGGTTCTTCTCATCTGGTATCAGAGCCCTTTCTTGGGCTCACTAGGTGGAATTTGTGCCAAATTTTTTTTTTTCACAGTGGCCTCCAAGCGCTGTGATTATTGCAGTAGTTCTTTGTTTTGCATCTGTATTGTTCATTTCAATTGCAGGTTTGAATCAGGGAATAATCCCTATTAGCCTAACTGTGGGAAGTGCCTGGGCATAGCCCTAAAACTCATTGTGAGGAGTACCACAGGAACCCTGAAGTAGCTGGCCCATTGAGAGGACCTACTAGCGAAAAGGGCAACGGCCCCTACCTAATTGACTAGTTCCCATTCGTGAGGTAAACCAAGAGCTATCGTTTGTGGCAAAGCGGTTATCAGTTTTACTTGAGCTATGGAGTGAGGGGTACTGCCCCAATACGTAAGCTGTTAGACAACATTGGTGGCTGAGTGACTCCCCTAAACCTTTAGCTAGCCGAACATACCTAGGGCAAATATCTATTGCCAGCTGACAAATCGTAGATTGACTCTGTCTAGAGCCATTTACAGATCCTGTCCAGAGCCGTTTCCAGAATTTTTTTTTTTTTTTGGCCATATCTTCCTTGCTTTAGCTCCGTTTCCTCTCAAAATTCACTGGAACCCCTGGAATTTCATTTTGCATATTTCCTTCCTTGAGGACCCTATCCCAAATTCCACTTATTGAAGCCAGAAATCCCACATTTGTCTATTTTTAGGGTTTGCCATAACTTCTTCGATTCTCACCCAATAGACTTCAAATTTTGCCATAGTGTTCATTTCCTATTTCTGCTCCTTTGTCCCTCTTGGACAAATTTTCCCATTCTTTAACCTGGCTTCTGAAATCCCCATTTTCTGCTTCCCCATCCCTTAGAAAGTGTCCAAAACCTAGTCAAATCCCAATTACCCATCAAAGTTTTTCCCAAGTCCAAATTTTCCTTTACTAAAAAAGTTTTCATTTTTGTTTTTCTATCCATTCCCAAAAAAAAAAAAAAAATCTCCTGGCTATGGTTGTCACCCGCACAGGAGCAAAAAACATAGAGGATGAACTTGCAGCCCTCAAGACCAAACTCCAAGATCTGGATGAAAAAGTTCTCAGCCTCACTCTTCAGCATTCAGCCATGAACAATGGACGGCAGCCAGAGTCTTTTGTAGATATTGGGTTCTCTTCTTCTGGTAATTTTTGTGGGTCGAAGCTTAATTTTCCTCGCTTCAATGGTGATGATCCGACTTGATGGATATACTGGGCATAAGAATATTTCAGTCTGCATAATACTTTTGATATCAACAAAGTCCCACTTGCATCTTTTCATTTGGAACATGAATCCCTTCAATGGTTTCATTGGTACATCAAGGCTCATGAAGAGCAAAAATGGACAGATTTTTGCAAACTCATTTTGCAACGATTTGGTCCTAGTGCTTTTGATGACTTCACAGGACCACTCACTAAACTTTGCCAAACTGGCACTGTGAGAGAATATCAGACAGAATTTGAGAAACTGGCCAATCACATAGAGGGATTGTCTGATGAATTCTTCAGGAGTTGTTTTGTCAGTGGTCTAAAGGATGCAATCTAATCTGAGGTTAAAATGTTCTGTCCCAGCACAATAATGGAAGCCCTAGGGTTGGCTAAGTTGGCGGAAAACAAGATCACAGCTCAACAACGCTCCAAATCCACTTTTGTTCCATTCAGAAATATGGTTTCCCAAAGACCTCCAATCACGCCAGCTCCTAGAACAACTCCTATCAAGTATTTGTCTGAAGCAGAGATGTGGGCACACAGAGAAAAAGGGCTTTGTTATAATTGTGATGAGAAATTCACTCGGGGACAGATGTGTTGAGCAAAATCTCTTTCTTGGATGTGGATTCACCGCCTGTAATTGAAGTTTATGAAGATGCTCAGGATATAGTAGATGATCAGGTCAAAACTTAGCAGCTGCCTGTTGACCCTACTTCTCAGGAAGACCACCCAGAGATCTCTCTCCATACTTTAGCAGGAGTCACCACCCCACAAACCATGTGGGTCAAGGGTTACTTCAAGAAGCTCCCTCTTACAATACTCATTGATTCTAGTAGCACTCATAACTTCATTGACCCTCAGATCGCCAAACAGGCTGATTGTTTTGTCCATCCTTGCTCCAGCTTTGAATTCATGATTGCCAATGGGGGCACATTACCTTGCAAAGGGAAGTGTCGCAATGTGCGTATCTCTATTGGAGATTATAACCTACACTCTGACATGTTTGCTTTGCCCTTAGGTGGATGTGATGTGGTTTTGGGAGCTCAATGGTTACGCACACTTGGACCCATCTTATGGGATTTTGTTGAACTTTGGATGCAGTTTTTAGGTAATGGGCACAAACACACATTGAAGGGCTTACAATCAAGGTCTCTCAACATCATCAATTCACATCGCATGGAAAAGCTCCTCAAGAAGAATTCACATGGTGTCATCGCTCAGCTCCATTCCATTCAGATGCAACCATTAGCGGTCTCCACTACTCCTTCAGATCTACAACAAATTTTGGATAGATATGCATGTGTCTTTACTGAACTAGTGGGATTGCCACCTTCATGACTAGAGGACCATCGTATTCAGCTCCTTGCTAGAAGCATTCCTCCCAACATCAGGCCCTACTGTTACCCATTTCACCAAAAGACAGAGATTGAGATGCTCGTTCGGGACTTACTGAAGCAAGGTATTATTCACCCTCGTACTAGTTCTTTTTCTTCACCAGTTCTTCTTGTCCAGAAAAAAGATGGGTCATGGCGCCTCTGCATTGACTTCCGAGCACTTAATCACATCACAATCAAGGATAAGTTTCTGATTCCTGTTGTTGATGAGCTTCATGGCGCTCATTTTTTCTCCAAGTTAGATCTTCGTTCTGGGTATCACCAAATTTGGGTTCATGAGGATGATATCCCTAAAAGGGCTTTCCACATGCATGATGGCCACTATGAGTTTTTGGTCAGGCCCTTTGGCCTCACTAATGGTCCTTCCACATTCCAGGCATTGATGAATAAAATATTCCGGCCCTACTTGCGGAAATTCATTTTGGTCTTCTTTGATGATATCCTCATCTATAGTAAAACATGGGCTGAGCATCTCCAACATCTAGAACATGTACTGCAACTTCTCTCTGATCATCATCTCTGTGTAAAATAGTCTAAATGTGTTTTTGGGCAGGAGGAAGTGGAGTATCTTAGGCATATTGTTTCAGCCCAAGGGGTTCAAGTGGATCCTGCCAAAATAGATGCCATGAAAAATTGGCTGCATCCTCAGACACTCAAGAGCCTCCATGGTTTTTTGGGACTGACTGGCTACTATCACAAGTTTGTCAAGGATTACGGGAAGATTTCAACTTCATTAATAGCTATGTTGAAAAAGGATGCTTTTACATGGACACATGCTGCTGAGTGTGCATTTGAAAAATTGAAACAAGCTGTGTACTACACCTATTCTAGCTATGCCAGATTTTTCTAAGACCTTCACTATTGAGAGTGATGCTTGTGGCAATGGACTTGGTGCTGTTCTCCTTCAAGATGAACATCTCATTGCATTCACCAGCAAAGCCCTTTCTGGTAAGCATTTAGTACTCTCTACATATGAGAAGGAAATGATGGCTATTTTGCATGCAGTATAGAAGTGGCGGCCATAGCTACTAGGGAATCATTTCTGCATCAAGACTAATCACTAGAGTTTGAAATATTTCCTAGAACAACGGGTCTCCTCCCCAGTACAACAGAAATGGGTTAGCAAACTCATGGGTTATGACTATGAGATCACTTACAAGAAGGGTAAGGACAATATTGTGGCAGATGCTCTTTCTCGCACATTTGATGACCAAGCTTCTCTTTCAGCTATTTCTATGCTTGTTACAAATTGGTTGGAATCTGTCCAGCAGGGCTATGTCAATGACTCTCCATTATCTCAAATCATCTAGCAGTTGGCCAATAACCCTTCTGCTGTACCACATTACTCTTGGGATGGTGCTTCTCTGAGATACAAGGGTCATCTGGTGCTTCACCAGAGCACAACTCTTCACCAAGCTGTCTTCTATGAACTCCATGCTTCTCCATCGACAGGGCAGTCTGGGTTCCTCAAAACTTATGAGCGGGCACGATGTAACTTCTTTTGGAAGGGAATGAAAAAGGCAATTCAACAGATGGTGGCAAAATGTGATACCTTCCAACGCAACAAGGGTGAAATGACACTCCTTCCTGGATTGCTCTAACCCTTGCCCATCCCTACATGGATTTGGACAGATATTTCTATAGATTTCATTGAGGGGCTCCCTAAATCTGGAGGGAAGACAATGATCTTGGTTGTTGTTGATCGCCTCTCCAAATATAGTCATTTTTGTGCTTGTTATCTCTGAAAGCTGCACCCTACCAATTTGCAGAAATTGGTACTCTAGAGGAACATGGAAACACTCCTATGGTTGTGGGTCACCTGGAAACTGGAGTGAATATCCGGAGAAGGCCAACTTCCTAACTTTATATCACCTAAAAACTTACTATTCTATGGCTTTGACAAGGAAAAGGGTAAGAAATACATGCATTAAATTGGAAACTAAAATTCTAAGGGTGATACACCTAGCTGAAAGGAATATGAAACACAAACACATGCACTTGCTATAATGACATGAAAAATAGTTGCACAACTTACTACCATATAGTTTTGCATAAGTATTTCACAGACAGGTCCTAGTATTTAGACTCTTAGAAGGAAAGATAACTTCACATTTAAAAGCATTTCACACTTTTAGACACAATCTACAACCTGCAATGGTATAATTTCTGCATAAAGGCTATAAAATCTAAGACAAAGCTACAAGAAAATAAGTATTACCTCACAGATAACTCAATCAATCAGTTGGTAAGCACAATAATGCAAAGGAAAAAAATAGGCAGAAATCCCAAATCAATGATACTCAAGCCTTTCACTGTATTTCTTATCAAGTAAAATGAGTTACAAAAGATGCTAAAATTTGAGCAAGGATGTCAAAATCACAAGTTTTTGCAAATTGCATAATCATAATTGAATACAAAAGAGTCACATAAGTGACTATATCCATCACTATCCAAGTGATTCCACCAAAACAAGGAGTTAGAAATTACCTTGGGTCGGATGCCCACAAATAGCCTAGAATATAGGACCTAAATCCTCTCCAAAAGAGTCCATAATGCAGGAAAAAGTCTATGATGACCTAGCCAACCATAATCAGTTATGAAAATAACTCAAAAAGGACTCTAAGAGCAATAAAACCACTCCTAGATATGCTCCAAAGACAAACCAACTGCTAACTATTCTCCAGGCTTAGTCAATCCTTCCCTCCTTCAAGGAAAAAACAAACACCTATACTCTTGGCATGTGTCTGCCACATCTTCCACAATCCAACTATATGTTCTCCAAGACAATAAAGTTTCATTCTATTTCACTCCCCATTACTCTCCTTTGCATTAAAAGAAACAAGAACTCTCAAATGATTTATAAGATCACCATCTTGAGGTTATTGTTTTACATTATATACTATTTGCAAGGAAGAAATAAATACAAAGCAAAAAGGCACCGAAGTGCTTAGCCTAATATAAAGGAAGTAAAGACTTAACAAAGTCTTAACAAGTTTTATGGCCACCTCGTGGCATTTACCTAGGCATTTCATGTCATAAGGTCTTGGACCATGGGTTATTTTAGAGTTTATGCAAAAGAAATAAAGACAATAAAGAAAACCTATCGGGTCTTTAGGGTTTTGAAACCCTAAAACACAAAAAGCAACTTTTGACCTTCATTTGGCACTTTGCATTTTTTGCACTCTTGCTCTGCCCATTTCGTGCCGCCATGAGGGTTTGATGACTGAGCTTTATGTAGGTGACTTTTTGCTGTTTCACTAGAATTTTTGACATTTTCTGCTCCAAAATCTGAAGGTAAGCTTGATCAACTCATTTGTTTTGGAACAAAAATACAAAAATCCATGATTTCTATTGTTCTTTTCACTGTATATGCTGTACAGTATCATGTTTCTATCATGGCCGTGATTAGAAAGTCTGAAAATTCATGTAGATATGACTGTATTTTTTAGGTATGATCTACAAAAAAAATGAAATTTATCATTTCTGTTTAAAACATTTCTCTCTGCACCTGTAATTTTGTTTTCTTGAGTATGGCTATCTCATTTCTGTCTATGGTCTTTACTGTCAAGAATAATGAAAAAACAAAAGTTTATTTTTTCATTAGGGTTTGTAGAAAAATAAAAAGCCTCGGCCATGGAGAAAAAGCAACTGTCAAGGCTTCTGAAAATGATTTGAAAAAACCCTACTATTCTTTTCTAAAAAATGAAAAACGAAATGAGTTTTTTCCTTTTTGTTACTGAAAAATGAAGTTAGGGTTTTATGAAAAACAAAAACCCCCATTCTATTCTTCCTCTGACCACTTACAGTTGATTCTCATTTCTGTAAATGCATTCTTACTTTTCTAGAAAAGATTTCTTTGTATTTCAGCAGGACATCATTATATCTGGCTCTTTGACACATTAGGGTTTTATCAAAACAAAAACCCTCATTCTGAACGGCCATGGAGAGATACAGGTCTTTCTAGCTTTTTTCTGCAAATATAAGGCATTTTAAATAAATAATAAGGGTTTTTACCTTGCTAGGGTTTCTACAAAAAATAGAACCCTAGGTCTATTTTGAACAACCATGCTTTTATATACATGAAGTTTCTGTGATAGCTTCACGGTATTCTTGACGAAACATCATTGTATTTGGCTTTTGAATCTTAGGGTTTTTGTTTAACCCTAACTATATTTTTCCTTTGTTTCTGTTACAAATAATAGTTGAAAGTTCCAGAGATGACATACAGTTAGCTTTGCTCTTAACTCTCTTTTTATGTATCTGGAAACTCTATGATGTTCTCTGTCTTTGATGTAGCATTCATGCACTTCCTGTAGCTTGATACTTAAATCTGAAACTCTACATTTTGTACATCTTGAACATATTCTGCTGTAGCTTCTATAGATAGTTAAAAATGATTTTGGGCATTTTATTTTCTGAAGATTTTTTCCTGTACATGTCATGAACTTGGAAAGATTTACTTAAAGGATCTCTGCTCTTTATCATGGCTTGAAAAGACTGCCATCTCAAATCTGGGAATGTATTAAGGAGCCTGTAGCTTGATTTTTAAAAAAAAATCTAGATATATATATTTTTGTCTATTTTGCATGCATTCTCCTGTAGTATCTTTAGAATATACAAAACTTAATAGAGATCTTGAGTATGCTTCTCCGTCAAAAACTGCCTCCTGTCACTGTGCTTGAGAACTGTTCCTTTTGTATGTTCTTTGTCCTTGTTCCAGTCACCTTTGACAGAGCTATTTCATCCTTATTTTATAGTTGTTGACATTTTCCTCTAGATATGACTATTCTTGTCTTTTGTCTATGGCTGACTACTTATCCTTTTGACTATGCTTTCAACACTGTCCTAGTTTTATTTATACTTGATCTTGAATGCAGACTGTATCATGTAATATCTCCTGATAAGCTATTTCTTATGTTGCTCTGCATGACATTGACTCTCTTTATACAATCTATCCTTCTTGCATCTGATAAATACATATGAAATATTCTGTAATGACTATGAGCTGGACTCAACCCTTGTGGGAGCCACATTTTCTCCACTCATAATGTAACCTGATGAATCAAACAGAAACATAATTACACCTATATCTGCACATGAAGCAAACTTGTTAGAAAATAAATGCATTTTGGATGTGTTTGATGACTTGATTGTTCTTGTAGGACATCCAAGGTATGCATTGCTTATTTAATGCATTTGAGGATTAGTTTGTACATGCATAGGTACTTGTTCATGTCAGGTTTGGGACCATTCATTGCTTAGAGAATTTCTCTAACATCACTATTTTTGCTAGATGCGGGAACTAGGAGCAACATGGAGTTTGGAAAGACAGAAACAACTCGAGACAGCAGCAAGACGACACATTAGAACCAGTCATTCTCAGGCAATGACTAGCCTCTAACCTTACATGCACATTTATTTATTTTTACTTATTCATGTATAGATTTTTCTTCAATTTCATTGAATAAGAAAAGTTAATCTCACAGCTTGTGTGAGATAATGTACATTTACATTCAATAAAGATTATTTCTTTGTTCAGAAAAGATTTATGTAAACCTTTCTTATATTACATGCACTTGGATAAATGCAGTAATTTTATAAACATAATCTTTTAAATTATTTCATTTATGCACTTGAATGTAATCTGGGAAAGATTAGATAAAATGTACCTTTTAAACTTTGAATCAAAGCTCTACCTGAATGAGCTGTAGTGAAATTTAGGTAACATTTTTGGAGACATTTGCTATATGTTTTCCTGCTAAACATCAGACCAGCTGCCTTGACCTTATCCATTGGGCACAGGGTCACGCAGAGACTTCAAAAACACTTTACACAAACAGTTTTGACCTCTGTAACTCATCAAAACAACAGTGAGACACTTGGAAACCTAACTAAAAAGCAAAATACAGAAAGCAACCTATCTAACTATACTGGACAACACTTAGGGAAAACAAAAATAATCTAAACTATGGTGCAAAAACACTTATTGAAAGCAAAAAACCTAACCTACTATGTATAGGTTGGATTAGATCAAACCTCAAAACAACGTTTGAGGTGTATCCCATTCACTGGGATAGGTAAAACTTCTCCATCCATCTTTAATAATTGAAAAGCATTATGTTCTTTGTACTCAGTAATAACAAAAGGACCAGTCCAAAAGTTATCAAACTTTGTACGCTTACCTGGTCTACTCTTCAGCTCATCCCATTTGAGCATAACACCACCTTCTTTGAATACCCTTGGTGTGGCTTTCTTATCAAAGACCTTCTTGGTTTGAAGCTGATGATACTCCATAGCTTTCATAGCTTTATCTCTGATTTCATCTAGTTCCATAAGTTGAGCATATCTAACAGCCATTGGATCTTCTTCTTCAAACATTTCTAGCTGATTCATGATATCAAGAGTTGGTAGCTCAACAGATAAAGGCAGCCTTGCCTCTTTTCCATAAACTAACATATATGGAGAGTTCCCAATAGACCTTTTGAGAGTTATTCTTTCTGCCCATAGAGCAGATTTTAGCTTGGTGTGCCAGGTCCTTTGGTTATCTTCCATAGTTCTTTTGATAATCCTTATTAGGTTCTTGTTTATTGATTCTACCAAACCATTACCCTGAGGGTAATAATTTGATGATGTATTTAAATAAATAGCATTCTTCACAGCCCAATCAGTTATTCTTAGTCCAACAAAGGCTTAAGCATTGTCTAAAATGATTGATTCAAGAACTCCAAATCTGGATACTAAATCATAATAAAAATTGAAAACAACATTCTCATTGGCTTCTTTCAAAGCCACTGCTTTAGTCCATCTTGTGAAATAATCTGTAGTTGTGAGTACTCACCTATGACCTGCACTGGATGGCGGGTTAATGTCACCTATAAATTTAATGCCCCATCTCATAAAGGGCTATTCCACTTGAATTGGTTACAGAGGTAAAGCTGGCAGCCTCTTTTTGCCTACAAAAATGGCACATTTTCACATTTTCTGGCCCATACATGGGCATCTCTGAATAAGTTGGGCCAATAATAGCCAGCTCTCATTATCTTCTAGGCAGTTGTTCTTGGGGCAAAATGACCCCCTGCTATTCCATCATGGAACTCATAGAGCACTTTGTCAACTTGGTCACTATCAATACATCTCAGGAGTACACCATTCAGATCCTTTCTAAAAAGAACATTATTGACCAAAACATAAGGAATAGACTGCAGTCTGAAATACCTCCTTTTGGCACTTCCTAAACCCATTGGACACTCACCAGTTTGTAGAAAATGAGTCATATCCTTAACCCAACTTGCTCCAACAGTTGTAGTATCATTTTGAGGATTATCTTCATTGACCAGTACTACTTCCTCCTCCCTTTCTGTTTCATCTTCAGGCCTAGTAGCAAGCTATTCACTGAGTTCTCTTCCCTTGACAAGCTTAGTTATCTTGATATCCACGTCATACTCCATGACTTTAGTGATCCACCCTGCCCTCTTCTCATTTAGATCTTTGCTCAACAGAAAATCTTTCACACCATGGTGAGCAACCATTAAATGCACTCTGTTGTTAGAAACAAGATGTCTAAGCTTCTTTAAACTCTTTATAATAGCAAGGACACGCTTTTCAATAAAACAATACCTCTATTCATAATCTTGCAAACCTTGACTAAAGAAAGCAATGGGATGTTCAAAACCTTCATTTTGTTGCTATACTAGAATTGCAGAAATTGTATCTACACTACCATAAGCATACAAAATGAAATCTTTTGAGAAATCAGGATTTACCAAAGTGGGTGTTGTATATAAAGCCTCTCTTATGGATTCAAAACTGAGCTTGGCTTCTTTTATCCAACTGAAAGCTATATTTTTCTTTAACATAGAAGTCAGTGGCTTCAATAAATTTGTAATATCAGGTATAAATCTTTGCAGAAAATTAATTCTGCCCATAAAACTTTGTAGTCCTTTCTTATGGCTGGGTAAAGGCAGCTCCAAAATAGCCTTTACTCTTTCTGTATCAATGGTAACTGCCTGTTTTGAGACAATATGTCCTAGAAGCTTTGCCTTCATGAACAACAAAAATGCATTTTTTGGGATTGAGAGATATACCAAATTCTCTACATCTCTCAAACACTTGTTTCAAATGGGATAAATGCTTAGCTGCATTCTTAGAGAACACTGTGACGTCATCAAGGTATACAAGTGCCAATTTGTAAAGTAAACCTTTAAAAGCCATATCCATGGCTCTCTAAAAAGTGGAATCAGCATTAGATAAGCCAAAAGGCATCCTTTTATAGGCCATAGTACCCCACTTTGTGGTGAAAGTAGTCTTGAATTGATCTTCTTCCTTGACTAAATCTTGATTATAACCTGAATATCCATCAAGTAAAGAAAATCTTTTTGAACTAGCCACTACTTGCAGAATTTGCTCCATTGAGGGCAGCGGGTAGTGGTCGTTCAAGGAGGCTCTATTAAGGTCCCTAAGTCAACACAGAGCCTAATTTATCCATTCTTCTTCCTTATGTGAACAAGATTAGAGACCCAAGATGTATGCTTGATCAGGAAAATAATATTTCCCTCAATCAACTTGGTTAATTCCTTAATCATTAGAGGCTCAAGCTTCGAGTTTAAGGGCCTCTGTTTCTGCCTTACAGGTTTAGCATTTGGCTCTAATTCTATGGTATGTTGGGCAATTTAGGAATCAAATCCCTTTAAATCTGAATAATCCCAAGCAAGTACATCTTCAAATTCTTGACAAAGAGCAATAAATGCTTTCCTATCTTCAGGTGAACAGATCTTACCAATTTTAAGGAGCTTACCTTTAAAAATTTCTAGCTCCTCATAATGTTCTTCTTTAACTTGCATGCTAGTCTTGTTCTTTTTCAGCTGATCATCAGTGCCAAAGATAGATTCCAAGGTGACTAATCCCTTGGGCAGCTTGTTAGATTTCAATTAAATGACTTGATCATTACCATATTGATGCTTAAGCTCACCTTAATTCACTACAGAGAACTCATCTTCCTCTAACAGAAAACATAAAACCTGCTCATCACTTTCAAACACTTGCCAATGAATGTTATTGTTAGGAATAGAAGGCCTAGCAACAATCTTCACATGTGGCTGTACTTTTTCCCTCTGAATATCACTGGGAATATCAAATTGAGCCCCTATTGCAGCTAACCTATCTGCATGATTATTTTGACTTCTTGGAATAGAAACTAGATTAAAAGCATCAAACTCTTTAATCATGTCCCACACCCTATGTTTGTAGGATTTCAAAACATCATTTTTTGTAACATGCAGCCCTCTCACCTGATTCACAATAAGCTCACTGTCACCATATACCTGCAAGCAACCAATCTTCCTCTTTCTTGCCCACTGCAAACCTTGAATCAAACCTTCATATTCGATAGTATTGTTAGTGCATGAGAAAGCAAAACAGAAAGCAGAATAATATTTGTCACCTTGTGGGGACACAAGCATTGCACCCCCACCAGATCCATTTCTACTCCTAGAGTCGTAAAAGTACATTTTCCATAACTCATCTTGCTGTACTATCTACTGTTCTGTACTTTTTACAAGGTTTGGTATTGTTGTTTTAGGTTCATGCAACATATAAACACCCATACCTGTTTCCTGGATGTATTCATTTGGATTGTCTACCACATTTTCTGCTGCCCACTCATTTAAAAGTACCTCTGGTACACTTTCAGCTTGCAGCTCTTGAGCAACAAAAAACTCACTATCATAAAAAATAGTATAATTGGCATTAAGTGCACTTGACACATAAGGCTCAATATGATCATTGGCAAGTAACTCAGATTTTATAGTCACTTTTGTTCCATATCTGGTCCTAAAAAACATGTGGGACCAATCTGAGGACAAATATCCTCCTATTTTGGCAGTGAACTCTTTTGACAAACACATGGCAAAGTAGGGGGTAAATCAATGATAAACACCTCCTGTGAGATTGAAACATTTGGACAAGCATGCAATGTGAGACCTAAGTCTTTAATCACACCTATAGTGTTGACAGATGTACCATCTAGCTGGAGTACTCCCTTTTCAAGAGGCTAGTATTTTAGTCCTAATTGGTCAGCAATTTGTTTTGGCATGACTGAACTACTTGCCCCACTATCCACCATGCAATTATGTACTAATTTATCTCCTATTATCAACGAGACATAAAATGGAAGTGGTTTAGCACAGCACCTTTAATTGGTTGTTTACTACTATCCTAGGATGAATTTGTAAGAACAACCCTAGTTGGGTCAACTGTTGCATCATTTGACACTTTTAAATTATATAAAGCAGATTGTAACATGTTTTTTTGTCCTGGGATGGCTAAGGAATCCCACATGGATATTGTCACATTCATTTTCTTCATGTTTTCAATGATATTGAAAGGTGAAGTAACATTTACCTTCTGATGAGACTTTGCAGCAACAGGATTAGCCTGAATATGAGGCTGTTCTTTGGTATCTCCTTGAACATTTCTTTGTAAAATGCAAGAGATTTGGGATGTAGAAGGATCAACAGATTCTTTTCCTTTATTTGTTATTTGTTCTATCTCATAACCCCTCTTCTTAGCTCTTGTATTTGCTGCAACAGCGGAATCATCTCTGTTTACACCACAAAACTCATCTCCCTACCAGTTTAGGAAGGCAATATCATTTTGAAGTTGCTCTTGCTACTATATAGGCCCATCATTAGGTGTGTTAGGCTAAGAAACTGCAACATTTTGTACCATTAATGCCTGATTTATAACTCCATTTAAACATGTAGCCTGACTGTGTGGTTGATTGCAAGGAAAACACCATTCATACTCAGCTACAAGGTTATTCTGAACAGGAACAAGGTCTAACTACATTAATTGGTGTAGGATTATAAGGTTGAAAAGGCCTTTGGTTTACATTCTGCCTTGTACCCTGATAATTACCTTGGTAAGGTAGTCTGTTGGCTTGGTATGGCTAGTTTTAACCTTGATATGGCTAATTTTACCCTTGGTTCCCTTGCTGATATGGCTGTCTATTCTGGGACTACTGCTTTTTTATGTTTACTAACTCATTTCCAAAAGTCTAAAGTATATTCTCAATCTTTTGTTGGCTATTTTTTTAATCTCTCTTAGCTCTTGTGATGAGTTGGAAGTAGCAACCTCAGGGTTGGTAGCAACTGGTAAAGCTGCAACAACAGGTAAAGGGTTAAAAGATGGAATTGGCAATGGCATTGAAGGCTAAATTTTAGGAAAAATAGGCATTGGCGGTATGGGTACTATTTTTCTAGCCTGAATTAGGCTATTTTCTACTCTAATTGCTATTTCATAAGCATCAGGTAAACTTGTACCTCCCATTAATTGTATCATTACTGAAATATCACTATTTAGGGATTTCAAATAGTACAAAAATGCATATTCTGATGAAGGTCTTACTGTGACCAGAATTCTGTCCCATGTTTTCTAAAAATGGAAGTTGAAGTCCATCATTTGCTCCTGAGGAGCTCTTTTTATTGTAGTCAGTTGTTCAACCAACGATAAGTTATCAGACTTATCTTGAAATTGTTTTGTTCAATTTGGCACCTAAGTCATTCTAAGTTCCAATGGTTTGCATTGGTAAACTCCTAAACCATTGCAGGGTTTTTCCTTTTAGTGAGGTAGCTAACATCCTGATGGTTACATTTTCTTAGGTTACATGATGAACTCCACATAGAGAAGCCACGTCTCTAATGTGCTCAATCGGGGTAGTTTGATCCTCCCCTGTGAAATAAGGTAGACTCTTCAAGGCTGCCATGGGTATATTATCATGTTGTGTTAAGTTTAATGGGCTGCCCCCATCAAATGCCACAAACAGCTGATTCCTTGCCATTGGAACAGTGGAGGTGGATTTGCTTGAACTGGTACAGGGGATACGGGTGCTGCTGGTCTAAAACTTGGTAGAGTTGATTGAACTCTCTTTGAAACTGGAGTTCTTTTCACAATTTTGCTTTGTCTTATAGGTGGAGACAACTGTAAATAATCAAAAGAAATCAAACTTTGAGTTTGTATCCTTTTCATAAAAGTAAAACAACACTAGTTTACTTGTCCTATTCTTAGTGAGAGTCACCAAATATGCTAGAAAAACACCTCTTAAAGGCTGAAATATGCTGGCTGCATATTAGAACTAGCAATGAATATAAAATGTAAGTACTGTTCACATTCAAACAGTCCCACCGGGCATGCCAAAAACTGTTATCTCTGAAAGTTGCACCCTACCAATTTGTAGAAATTGGTACTCTAGAGGAACATGGAAACACTCCTATGGCTGTGGGTTACCTGGAAACTGGAGTGAATCTCTGGAGAAGGCCGGCTTCCTAACTTTATATCACCTAAAAACTTACTATTCTATGGCTTTGACAAGGAAAAGGATAAGAAATACATGCATTAAACTGGAAACTAAAATTCTAAGGGTGATACACCTAGTTGAAAGGAATATGAAACACAAACACATGCACTTGCTGTAATGATAGGAAAAATATTTGCACAACTTACTACTGTATACTTTTGCATAAGTATTTCACAGACAGGTCCTAGTATTTAGACTCTTAGAAGGAAAGATAACTTCACATTTAAAAGCATTTCACACTTTTAGACACAATCTGCAACCTGTAATGGTATAATTTCTGCATAAAGGCTATAAAATCTGAGACAAAGCTACAAGAAAATAAGTATTACCTCACAGATAACTCGATCAATCAGTTGGTAAGCACAATAATGCAAAGGAAAAAAATAGGCAGAAATCCCAAATCAATGATACTCAAGCCTTTCACTGTATTTCTTATCAAGTAAAATGAGTTACAAAAGATGCTAAAATTTGAGCAAGGATGTCAAAATCACAAGTCTCTACAAATTGCATAATCAGAACTGAATTTAGAAGAGTCACATAAGTGACTATATCCATCACTATCCAAGTGATTCCACCAAAACAAGGAGTTAGAAAATACCTTGGGTCGAATGCCCACAAATAGCCTAGAATATAGGACCTAAATCCTCTCCAAAAGAGTCCATAATGTAGGAAAAAGTCTATGATGACCTAGCCAACCACAATCAGTTATGAAAATAACTCAAAAAGGACTCTAAGAGCAATAAAACCACTCCTAGATACCCTCCAAAGACAAACCAACTGTTAACTATTCTCCAGACTTACTCAATCCTTCCCTCCTTCAAGGCAAAAACAAACACCTATACTCTTGGCATGTGTCTGTCACATCTTCCACAATCCAACTATATGTTCTCCATGAAAATAAAGTTCCATTCTATTCTACTCTCCATTACTCTCCTTTGCATTAAAAAGAAACAAGAACTCTCAAATGATTTATAAGATCACCATCTTGAGGTTATTGTTTTACATTATATAATATTTGCAAGGAAGAAATAAATACAAAGTAAAAAGGCACCGAATTGCTCAGCCTAATATAAAGGAAGTAAAGACTTAACAAAGTATTAACAAGTTTTATGGCCACCTCGTGGCATTTACCTAAGCATTTCATGTCATAAGGTCTTGGACCACGGGTTATTTTAGAGTTTATGCAAAAGAAATAAAGTAAAGAAAACCTATGAGGTCTTTAGGGTTTTGAAACCCTAAAACACAAAAAAACAACTTTTGACCTTCATTTTGCACTTTGCATTATTTGCAATCTTGCTCTGCCCATTTTGCATTGCCATGAGGGTTTGATGACTGAGCTTTCTGTAGGTGACTTTCTACTGTTTCACTGACATTTTTGACATTTTCTGCTTCAAAATCTGAAGGTAAGCTTGATGAACTCATTTTTTTTGGAACAAAAATACAAAATTCCATGATTTCTGTTGTTCTTTTCACTGTCTATGCTGTATAGTATCATGTTTCTATCATGGCCGTGATTAGAAAGGCTGAAAATTTATGTAGATATGACTGTATTTTTCAGGTATGATCTACAAAAAATAATGAAATTTATCATTTTTGTTTAAAACATTTCTCTCTGCACCTGTAATTTTGTTTTCTTGAGTATGGCTATCTCATTTTTGTCTGTGGTCTTTACTGTCAAGAATAATGAAAAAACAAAAGTTTATTTTTTCATTAGGGTTTGTAGGAAAATAAGAACCCTTGGCCATGGAGAAAAAATAGCTGTCAAGGCTTCTGAAAATGATTTGAAAAAACCCTACTATTCTTTTCTGAAAATGAAAAATGAAATGAGTTTTTTCCTTTCTGTTGCTGAAAAATGAAGTTAGGGTTTTATGAAAAACAAAAACCCCCATTCTATTCTTCCTCTGACCACTTACAGTTGATTCTCATTTCTGTATATACATTCTTACTTTTCTGGAAAAGATTTCTTTGTATTTCAGCAGGACATCATTATATTTGGTTCTTTGACACATTAGGGTTTTATCAAAACAAAAACCCTCATTCAGAATGGTCATGGAGAGATACAGGTCTTTCTGGCTTTTTTCTGCAAATATAAGGCATTTTAAATGAAGAACAAGGGTTTTTACCTTGCTAGGGTTTCTACAAAAATAGAGCCCTAGGTCTATTTTGAACAATCATGCTTCTGTATACATGAAGTTTCTGTAGCAGCTTCATAGCATTCTTGACAAAACATCATTGTTTTTGGCTTTTGAATCTTAGGGTTTTCGTTTAACCCTAACTGTATTTTTCACCTGTTTTTATTACAAATAATAGTTGAAAGTTCCAGAGATGACATACAGTTGGCTTTGCTCTTAACTCTATTTTTATGTATCTGGAAACTCTATGTTGTTCTCTTTCTTTGATGTAGCATTCATGCACTTCCTGTAGCTTGATACTTAAATCTGAAACTCTACATTTTGTACATCTTGAACATATTCTGCTGTAGCTTTTAGAGACAGTTAAAAATGATTTTGGGCATTTTATTTTCTAAAGATTTTTTCTTGTACATGTCATGAACTTGGAAAGATTTACCTCAATGGATCTTTGCTCTATATCATGGCTTGAAAAGACTACCATCTCAAATCTGGGAATGTATTAAGGAGCCTGTAGCTTGATTTTTTTAAAAAAATCTAGATATATATATTTTTGTCTATTTTGCATACATTCTCCTGTAGTATCTTTAGAATATACAAAACTTAATAGAGATCTTGAGTATGCTTCTCCGTCAAAAACTGCCTCCTGTCACTGTGCTTTAGAACTGTTCCTTTTGTATGTTCTTTGTCCTTGTGACAATCACCTTTGACAGAGCTATTTCATCCTTGTTTTATAGCTATTGACATTTCCCTCTAGATATGACTATTCTTGTCTTTTGTCTATGGCCGACTGCTGATCCTTTTGACTATGCTTTCAACACTGTCCTTGTTTTATTTATACTTGATATTGAATGTAGACTGTATCATGTAATATCTCTTGATAAGCTATTTCTTATGCTGCTCTGCATGACATTGACTCTCTTTATACACTCTGTCCTTCTTGCATCTGATAAATACATATGAAATATTCTGTAATGACTATAAGCTAGGCTCAACCCTTGTGGGAGCAACATTTTCTCCACTCATAATGTAACCTGATGAATCAAATAGAAACATAATTACACCTATATCTGCACATGAAGCAAACTTGTTAGAAAATAAATATATTTTGGATGTGTTTGATGACTTGATTATTCTTCTAGGACATCCAAGGTATGCATTGCTTATTTAATACATTTGAGGATCAGTTTGTACATGCATAGGTACTTG
Source organism: Cunninghamia lanceolata (assembly GCA_027924645.1). Lineage (NCBI taxonomy): Eukaryota > Viridiplantae > Streptophyta > Pinopsida > Cupressales > Cupressaceae > Cunninghamia > Cunninghamia lanceolata. The sequence goes on along the minus strand of BSBN01000292.1, from coordinate 5,077,623 downwards.
TTCATGTCAGGTTTGGGACCATTCATTGCTTAGAGCATTGCTCTAACATCACTATTTTTGCCAGATACAAGAACTAGGAGCAACATGGAGTTTGGAAAGATAGAAACAACTTGAGACAACAACAAGACGACACATTAGAACCAGTCATTCTCAGGTAATGACTGACCTCTAACCTTACATGCACATTTATTTATTTTTACTTATTAATGTATAGATTTTTCTTCATTTTCATTGAATAAGAAAAGTTAATCTCACGGCTTGTGTGAGATAATGTACATTTACATTCAATAAAGATTATTTCTTTGTTCAGAAAAGATTTATGTAAACCTTTCTTATATTACATGCACTTGGATAAATGCAGTAATTTTATAAACATAATCTTTTAAATTATTTTATTTATGCACTTGAATGTAATCTGGGAAAGATTAGATAAAATGTACCTTTTAAACTTTGAATCAAAGCTCTACCTGAATGAGATGTAGTGTAATTTAGGTAACAATGCCCTCAGCCATCCCTATACTACCTCCTCAGTCGCACAAATTTTCATGGACCAGATCTTTCGTCTTCATGGCATCCCTTCTTCCATTGTCTCAGATCGTGATGCAACTTTCACCAGTCATTTTTTGACAGAACTATTTTGACACACTGGCTCCAAACTGAAGATGAGTTTAGGGTATCACCCACAAACAGATGGTTAGACTGAAATTATCAACAAATGTTTGGAAACTTATCTTCGTTGCTTCACTTTAGAACAACAACATCAGTGGGCAAAGTGGCTCCTGCTTGTTGAATGGTGGTACAATACCTCCTACCACATTGCATCTAAAATGACTCCATATGAAGTAGTTTATGGTCAGGCACCGCCAGTGCTCCTTCCATACAACCCCAACAGTTCACTAGTTTAGGCAGTCAACACGGTTCTCCAAACCTGAGATTAGATTCTTCACATTTTGCAGGACAATCTTCACATGGACAGAAATCAAATGAAACAACAAGCTGATCAGCACCATTCTGAGCACACTTTTCAAATAGGTGATATAGTTTTTTTTCATCTACAACCATACAAGCGATCATCCCTGAAACTCAAAGGGCGTCATAAGCTAGCTCTAAAGTTCTATGGGCCATATAAGGTTCTTCAGAAGATTGGGTCAGTTGCTTATAAATTGAAGCTTCCTCCTTCCTGTGTTCATACAGTATTTCATGTCTCTTGTCTAAAGAAAGTTCTTGGCACCAACATCAGAGCACAAACTGTTTTACCAAAATTGGATAATGAAGGATCCAGCATTTTGGAGCCAGAGGCAATCTTCGACAGGTGCACTCATTAGCTTCGCTCTCGATCCATCACAGAAGTATTAATTCAGTGGAACAGAATGCAACTAGAGGATGCTACATGGGAACCCCTCCTTTAGATTCAACAATAATTTCCACATCTTAACCCTTCTCTTTACTTTGTTAGTATATTGCTGTTGGACGTATATGCTTTGTAAGTCATCCCGTGAGTATATTGTATTATCCCACATTCATGGGAAGTAATAGTTGTTTAGATTAGACTTAATATATAAGTATGTGTTGAGCCCAATGAAGGCATCCACGAATTTATTGTATTGAGCTTGCTCAAAGGAGGTTGCCCCCTCGAAGTGGCCTACGATCAATAAATTCCTTCTGTGTTCTACTATTTCTGTTATTTCATGCATTTTTTATTATATTGTTGCAGGAGGTTCCTCTCATAAACTAACTATGCCAATGTGTCGAGGTGGGCGGGTAAATGCTAGGGGAGATCTCGTTTCATGCACCAAGTGTCTTAGTCATTACTGACTGCAGGCTACCAACAAAGTGGAAAGGTGCTAGGAGTGAAATTTTGCATTCCACATCTCATGGAGCCAAACCAACCATGCCAATGCATTAGGATGGGCCAGTAAATGCTAAGGGAGGTCTCGTTTCATGCGCGAAGTGTCTCAGTCATTCAGGGTAGCAGGCTACCGACAAAGTCACTTAAGATCCCTTACAGCAAAAAACTACCAAACTTTGACAGAGCAGTTCTCAAAATTCATGACAGTTGGGAATGTTTTGTTTAGACCTACAAGTGCATGTGGGGTTTGTCCACAATAACCTCTATCAGTTTTGGTCAACTACAATCCATTTGACTGTGCCGAAATCAAATGCATTCTTGCAAAATGCTTCAGTTTCATGCAGTGGAAAGGTGCTAGGAGTGAGATTTTGCATTCCATAGCTCATGGGGCCAAACCACCTATGCCAACGCATTGGGGTCAGTAGGTAAATTCTAGGGGAGGTCTCTTTTCATGTGCCAAGTGTCTCAGTCGTTTGGGGCAGCAGGCTACCATCAAAGTCACTTAAGATCCTAAGAGCAAAAATCTGCCAAACTTTGACGGAGTAGTTCTCAGAATTCCTGGCAGTTGGGAATGTTCCATTTAGACCTACAGGTGCATGTGGGGTCCGTACACGATAATCTCTATCAGTTTTGGTTAACTTTAATCTATTTGACCATGCCAAAATCAAATGCATTCTTGCAAAATGCTTCAGTTTCATACAACACAACCTTGCCAGGAGCCATATTTTTTATTCTGCTTGTTGTGGGGCCGAAATGACTATGCCAACATGTCTGAGTGGGTAGCTAAATGCTAGGGGAGGTCTCATTTCATGCACCAAGTGTCTCAGTCGTTCGGGGTAGCGGTCTACTGGCAAAGTCACTTAAGATCCCTAAGAGCAAAAAACTACCAAACTTTGATGGAGTAGTTCTCAGGATTCATGGCAGTTGGGAATGTTCTGTTAAGACCTACAAGTGCATGTGGGGTCCATCCACAATAACCTGTCTCAGTTTTGGTCAACTCCAATCCATTTGACCATGCCAAAATCAAATGCATTTTTGCAAAATGCTTTAGTTTCATGCAGTGGAAAGGTGCTAGGAGTGAAATTTTTCATTCCACAGCTCATGGGGCCGAATCGACTATACCAACGTATTGGAGTGGTTGGGTAAATGCTAGGGGAGGTCTTGTTTCATGTGCCAAGTGTCTCAGTCATTCCCGACTGCATGCTACCGACAAAGTGGAAAGGTGCTAGGAGTGAAATTTTGTATTCCACAAGTCATGGGGCCAAACTAACCACACCAATGCATCAGAGTGGGTGGATAAATGCTAGGGAAGGTCTCATTTTATGCGCCAAGTGTCTTAGTCATTTTGGGCTGCAAGCTACCAACAAAGTTGAAAGGTGCTAGGAGTGAAATTTTACATTCCGTAGGTCGTGGGGCCAAACTGACTACACCAACACATTAGGGTGGGTGGGTAAATGCTAGGAGAGGTCTTGTTTCAAGCACCAAATGTCTTAGTCATTCCAAGATGCAAGCTACCGATAAAGTTGAAAGGTGCTAGGAGTGAAATTTTGCATTCCATATGTTGAAATGAACCAGACAATTGAGAGGGGGGGTGAATCAGTTGTCACAAAACTTAAGCAATTCTACACCTTCAATTATTAAACACTTATCCACTGTTTGTTATGATTAAGTCATGAAAGCATAAACACATAACCATAAACACAATTGCAAGACCATACACAAGTGATACCAAATTTTTATGTGGAAAACCTTGTCAAGGGAAAAACCACGGTGGGAGTTAACCCACAAGATATATATGTAAAGCACAATACCAAAAATTAGAGGCTCACTTCCAATAGGGTTTAGTTTCCAGAAATAGGCTCACTGCCAAGGGTTTTGAAATGAGATGTTAACATCTACTCCATGCCTGGATTCAGTTCTATTGAAGCGCAATATTCTTCTGCTCTACTTTGCCTTTTCTCTTCCTTACTTATCATCACATTTTTTCACACAAGGACACCTTTCGCTCGACTCAATTGCAAGTATTTATACACTACATCAACCTTGGAATGATCATCAAGGTCGGCATTACAATCATCAACCGTTGGAACAATCTCCAAGGTCAACATTACAAACATACATAAAATAGGTCTAGACCTAATACAAAATTAGCTAAGGAAATGTAGTAAAGATGTATGCGGATCACTCCATGCCTTAGCTAGGACTCAAACACGATCTTTCGCACCACCACATGCTTCTACAATCTTCAATACATCTCCACAATCACTGGAATTAACCAAGTCGTCTAGGGCTGGTTACACGCTACGTTATCTGGGAATGAACTTCAAACATGATCTCAATTCCTTAACGTGGACCCATGTAAATGCAAGAACATGATCAGGAGGCATCCACAAGCACGTTGTAATCACTAGGAGCAGCTGCACAAACTCTAACCACTTTATCGATGCGATTCTACACACCAAGCACATGAACTTCATTGTCTTCAATTGTCATTAAAGAAAGATAGCTTGCGGACCACCAAACCATGAACCATTGTAGTTGTAGGCACTTATCATCATCCCAAACTTCCCTCTAGAACTGCAGAGCAAAATACTTTAATGTGGAGCAAAATACTTTCTCCCTATCACCAGTGAATAATCATAAAAAGTAGGTTTTTCTCTGGTGAATGTAACTCACTCAATTCTTCATATACGAGGCTCAAACTCAGGATTTAGCATCTTCAAACCTGCCTCTAAATAAATTCCAATCCCCTAACCAAGATCTTCACTCTCTAAGAAATGCAAAGCAATCTTCTGGATTGTTCTTCAGTATGCAACTCACTATCTTCGCTGTGATTCACTGTTTCCTTTCTGATTCTTCCGGAGGGGCTAATTTTCTTAATATCCTCAACATATAAAGCTTCTAGCCAAATAACAAAATAGGATACAATTGACACCAATGACAACAAAGATATGTTGACATCAATGACAACACCGATCAGGCACATACTTGCAACACCATAGGTTGTGGGGCTGAACCGACGTGCCAACATGTCAAGGTGGGCAGGTAAATGCTAGGGGAGGTCTCGTTTCATGTGCCAAGTGTCCCAGTCATCCCCAGTTGTAAGCTATCAGAAAATGATTGACTAGGACACTTGACACATGAAAAAAGACCTCCCCTAGCATTTACCTGCCCACCTCGATGCGTTGGCATGGTCAGTTTGACCCCACAACAAGTAAAACAAAAAATATGGCACATGGCAAGGTTGTGCTGCATGAAACTAAAGCATTTTGCAAGAATGCATTTGATTTCAACACGGTCAAACAGATTGGAGTTGACCAAAAATGAGAGAGTTTATTGTGGACGGACCCCATGTGCATCTATAGGTCTAAACAAAACATTCCCAACTGCCATGAATTCTGAGAACTGCTCTGTCAAAGTTTGGCTATTTTTTGCTCTTAGGATCTTAAGTGACTTTGTCGGTAGCTTGCTTCCTCGAACGCCTGAGACACTTGGTGCACAAAACAAGATCTCCCCTAGAATGTATCTGCCCACCCCAATGCGTTGGCATAGTCAGTTCGGCCCCATGAGTTGTGGAATGCAAAATTTCACTCCTTGCACCTTTCCATTGCATGAAACTGGAGCATTTTGCAAGAATGTATTTGATTTCGGCATGGTCAAATGGATTGGAGTTGACCAAAACTAAGAGAGGTTATTGTGGAAGGACCCCACATACACCTATAGGTCTGAACAAAACATTCCTAGCTACCATGAATTCTAAGAACTACTCCATCAAAGTTTGGCAGTTTTTTACTCTTAGGATCTTAAGTGACTTTGTTGGTAGCCTGCTGCCTTGAACGACTGAGACACTTGGTGCATGAAAAGAGACCTCCCCTAGCATTTACCTACCCACCATGATGTGTTGGCACAATTGGTTTAGCCCCATGAGCTTGGAATGCAAAATCTCACTCCTAACACCTTTCCACTGCATGAAACTGAAACATTTTGCAAGAATGCATTTGATTTCTACATGGTAAAATGGATTGCAGTTGACCAAAACTGAGAGAGATTATTATGGATGGACCCCATGAACACTTGTAGGTGTAAACAAAACATTCCTAGCTACCATGAATTTCAAGAACTGCTCCGTCAAAGTTTGGTATTTTTTGCTCTTAAGGATCTGACTTTGCCGGTAGCCTGTTGCCTCGAATGACTGCGACACTTGTTGCATGAAATGAGACCTCCCCTAGCATTTACCCACCCACCCTAACATGTTGGCATGGTAAGTTTAGCCCCATGATGAGCATAACAAAAAATATGGCACCTGACAAGGTTGTGTTGTATGAAACTGAAGCGTTTTGTAAGAATGCATTTGATTTTGGCATGGTCAAATGGATTGGAGTTCACCAAAACTAAGAGAGGTTGTTGTGAATGGACCCCACATGCACCTATAGGTCTAAATGAAACATTGCCAGCTACCATAAATTTTGAGAACTACTTTGTCAAAGTTTGGCATTTTTTGCTCTTAGGTTCTTAAGTGACTTTATCAGTAGTCTGCTGCCTCAAACGACTGAGACACTTGGCACATGGAATGAGACCTCCCTTAGTATTTACCCACCCACCCCAACATGTTGACATATTGTTAGTTTGGCCCCATGAGTTGTGGAATGGAAAATCTCCCTCCTAGTACCTTTCCACTGCATGAAACTGAAACATTTTGCAAGAATGCATTTGATTTCAGCATGGTCAAATGGATTGGAGTTGACCAAGACTAGAAGATGTTATTGTGGATAGACCCCAATCTCACCTGTAGGTCTAAACAAACATTCCCAGCTACCATGAATTCATAGAACTGCTCCGTCAAAGTTTGGCAGTTTTTTGCTCCTAGGGATCTTAAGTGACTTTGTCGGTAGCTTGTTGCCCCGAATGATTGCGACACTTGGCACACAAAATGAGACCTCCCCTTGCATTTACCTACCCATCCTGACACGTTGGTGTAGTTAGTTCAGCTCCATAAGCTATGGAATCAAGAATCTCACTCCTAGCACCTTTCCATTGCATGAAACTAAAGCATTTTGTAACAATGCGTTCCTTGCCACCATAGGCAAACAAAATTGATTTAAAAAAATTGAGGTAAATATTTATAGGTGGACTTGTATGCTCAAAATCGTAACCTCAGTTTCCTGGGGCTGTTAGGTCAGATTTTGGCATGCACATGGACCCTTCCCTCCTTGCCATGGGGCGAATTGCCACGTCACTCTTTCTCTCGTGGAAGTAGCCAGTCAAGAGGAGGTGAGACATAGGGGTGGTTTGGCTCGTTGGAGAGATGGACTTCGCAGAGAGGGGTCGGTACGTCCTGGGGCCTTTGTTGTTGTGTACTAATGTGGATGTTTTGTTCAATGATTGTTGTTGTGGAGATAACCGTATGACACGAAGGGTCACTAGTTACTCTTCTTCTATTAGGGTTTCTACTATTCCACCTCTGTGTGGGTAAGTTATTACTTTTGTTGATGGCTTGTTGTCTTTCAAATCGTTGGATGATTGCTTCTTGTATTAAACGTTGTCTATGTTCTTCTAGTAGTAGGAGGACAAATAGATCGTGTTGTGGTAAGACAAATGGCTCCTACTGTGGCCTCAAATGAATCTCCTCGATCTCGTCTAGGATTGCCCTCACCCAATCACCTCTTAATCCTAGGCACATTCGTGAGTCAAGACAAGAGATAGGCATATGTTGGCTAACCTTGACTAGACTTTGGGTTTGACTTAGGGTTTTGGTTGACCTAAGGTTTAGTTGTGCATTGACTTTTGTTGACCTTGTGATGTTATCAAGGGTTTGACCAAATTGTTGACCGTGTTTTGACCTTGTGATGATATCAAGGGTTTGCAATTTATCTAAGTGCCTAATATTTTTATTCTTTTCTTGATATTTTATGAATGCAACTATATGAAATGCAAAACTTGTTTTTGTGCTTTTTTAGGTATTTTTGGAAATAAAGATGCTTTTTAATCTTGGAAAAGAAATATGAATGCAACTAGATTGAATTTTATCTAATGCAATTATTCTATGTTTTTGGGGTTTTCAAATGTTTTGAAATGATTTAATCTAGAAAAGGAAATTGTAAGTAAATGAATTAACTATGAATGCAAATTACTTCTAGAATGCTAGATCTGACTATTCTATCAAGGAAAAAACAATAAATTACCAATCCCAAGAGCAATTTTCAATTTTCTAATTACTACCAATTGACAAAAATCATAAAGGAACCTGAAAATAAAGAAGACTCGTGAGCCTCCACTACCCTCAGAAATCCTTGATGGCAACCTCGTATCCTTTTGAAGCAGCAGGAAGACCTCTTGGTGAAAAGTCAACACAAAGAAGTGAAAGAAGCTTTAAAATCTTTACAAAGAGAGCTCAATGAGAGCTATTGATGAGTACGATGGCTTGATTGAAGTAGCATAAGGATGCTTGAAGAGCTTTATGTGAAAGCGTGATGAAAAAATAAATAAATAAAAGGCACCTTCGTCCTGTGTGAGCATGAGATTGCTGATGGAGAGAAAAAACTTAGTAAGAGCTATGTGCACAATGAATTTGCCTCCCTTTGTACTTGAGGGAGGGGGTATTTATAGGTTAGAAGAAGGGAATTGATTGAGAAGTTAACTCAATTTATTGAAGAGTTAACAAGGATTGATTAGGGAGTGAACTGGATTGTTTACCCAGTGAACTCAGTTAATTAGGGAGTGATAAAGTAATAATATCTTATCACTGAAGAAGAAATGAAGTTAGAAGATTGCATGGGAGAGAATGAGTTGTTAATTTGAGATCGCATGGAGCTAATTATGCATGTGTGGGTGCATGAAATAGTCAACTCCATATTAGGCATCAAAAATCATGCCAACTGGAAGAAAAACAGGTGAAAATGGAGCTATTTCAAGTTAGAAACTCAATTTTTTCTATGGCTAGAAATGCGATAGGGTCGCCCATGTGTCTCACCTTTCACTAGTAGAGTCGCCCATGGGTCACCCGGGGGGCAACTCTGGGTCACTCGGGGGGCGATCTTGATTTATAAGGGTCGCTCGATGGGAGATCCGGAAAGAAAGGGGTCTGGGTGAAAATGCATGATGGGAGATGGTAGAGGAGATGAAAAGGAGGGGTCTACCTCCATAAATAGGTCAATCATGTGCAAGAATCCAAATATCCACTTGCAAAGTAGGATCTCTTAGCGAGAGATCTAGAAATAATAGGGGGAGATTTGGATTGGTTGAGTGAAATTGAAAACCAAAAGTGGGAGATGGCTCCGAGGGACCTCTAGAAGGCTTCTAGGGGGTGGAGAAGATGAAAAACATAGGGGCAAGGTGAAAACCCACCTACAAGATGCATACAAGGCTTAGGAACATGGTTGAAAGCTCAGAAAATGCAAATCGACAAGTGTCACAAAAGTGTCAAAAAACATCGACAACAGAGAGGGAGAGAAAATGACAAAGGGAAAACAACACAAGATGGAATAAAAGACATGTCACCAAGAGGTTTTCTGCTTAGAGGACGATATTTCATGCTTATATGTACATGACAAGGATTAAAAATCATCATAGGGGTTCTCATGGAGGCTGTGCATGATTTTTGTGCTTACAGGACTTGACATCCACCTATACATGCAAAGAAGATGTTCCTAGGTGTCACAGTTTGATGGAAGAGTCGGTCCAAAGTTTGAAACCTTTTTTGTCTTAGGAATCTTAAGATATTGTCTACATTTGATGTAACTGATAATGACTAGGAGGCTTTACTACTGAAAAGACACCTCTCCTAACATTCACCCGTCCACCCTGACGGATTGGCACAATCAATTTGACCCCATAAGGTATGGAATGTGTTCTAATTACATCCATCAAAGCATAAAGGATATGGGAATTTTGTCAGATGTTGTAGTTGCAATTGCCCTAATAGACATGTATGCAAAGTGGTAGGTGTAAAGCAAATGTAGAAAGGTGAAATGAGGATATACAAAGCATAGAAACCATATAGAAGGTGAAATGAGGACATGTAAATCATGCCAAATGTCTCTCTCTCTCTCTCTTACTCTCTTCCTCGTTTTGCAAGAGAAAGACAAATACACAGTCAACGTAGGTAATGAGAAATTTGCATAAGATCTATAAGAGAGTTGTTATCACATGTATTTACATAATTTCTATTTTGAATTGTAGCTAACTTCACTCACTGACTAGTGAGTGTGAGAAAACAAGTCTACTTGAAGGTAATGAAGGACAAGAAGGTAAAGTTTATGAGACAATGTAACTTTAGCCTTCACATTTCTTGAAAATTGTACAAATAAAACATCCATTATCATTGATAGCAAACATGTACACATCCATCATCCATGATAAGATGAAAACATAGTTTATCCATTTGCATGAGAAAGTAAGGGATATATAAACTTTCAAGCAAATGCAATTAACATGTGTAAAATGAAATTCCATAACCTTTGCAAGCATCCTCCTTGCTTATGCCAAATTAGGATCTTTTGGATAGGGTATGGACAACCATGAAAGAATAAAGGATAAAGGAATTTTGATAGATGTTTTAGTTGCAACTGCCCTAGGAGTCATGTAGGCAAAGTGTGGAAGCATAGACAAGGCACATGAACTATTTGATATGATGCCTCAAAGAAATGATGTCTCATGGAATGCAATGATTGCAAGATATATGCACAAAATGGATTTTTCAAAAAGGTTTTAGAAACTTTCAAGCAAATGCAATTGGCAGGTGTAAAGCCAAATTCCACAACCTTAGCCAACATCCTCCTTGTTTATGCCCATATGGGATCTTTAGAACAGGCTATGGACATCCATCAAAGCATAAAGGATATGGGAATTTTGTCAGATGTTGTAGTTGCAACTGCCCTATGAGACATGTATGCAAAGTGATGAAGCATAGACAAGGCAGGTGAACTATTTGACATGATGCCTCAAAGAAATGTTGTCTCATGGAATGCAATGATTGTAAGATATATGCACAAAATGGATTTTTTCAAAAAGGCTTTATAAACTTTCAAGCAAATGCAGTTGGTGGGTGTAAAGCCAAATTCCACAACCTTAGCCAGCATCCTCCTTGTCTATGCCCATATGGGATCTTCAGAACAAGGTATGGATATCCATCAAAGCATAAAGGATATGGGAATTTCGACAGATGTTGTAGTTCCAACTGTCCTAGGATACATGTATGCAAAGTGTGGAAGCATGGATAAGGCACATAAACTATTTGACATAATGCCTCAAAGAAATGTTGTCTCAAGGAATGCAATGATTTCAAGATATGCACAAAATGGATTTTTTCAAAAGGCTTTAGAAACTTTTAAGCAAATGCACAAAACAAACTTTCAAGAAAATGCAATTAGCACGTCTAAAACCAAATTCCACAACCTTATCCAACATCCTCCTTGCCTATGCCAAAATAGGATCTACGGAATAGGGCGTGGACAACCATCAAAGCATAAAGGATATAGGAATTTTGTCACATGTTGTATTTGTAGCTGCCCTTGTAGACATGTATGCAAAGTGTAGAAGCATAGACAAGGCATGTGAATAGTTTGACATGACACCTCAAAGAGATTCCATCTCATGGAATACAATGATTGCATGATATGCAGAAAATGGAATATTTGAAAAGGCTTTATAAACTTTCAAGCAAATGCAATTGGCACGTGTAAAACCAAATTCCATAACCTTTGCAAGCATCCTCCCTATCTGTGCCAAATTAAGATCTTTGGAACAAGGTATGGACCATAGAAGTGTATATCTTTAAAATATCTTGATATATTCCAATATATCTCGATATATTACAATATTGTTATTGTGATTAGTGATAATCATTTTTGCCTTTGACAACAACAAACACTTATGTCGTTATTTATGATTTATGGACATATTCATTACTAGACAAAACTGTCAAATGATTAGCTATCCTTTGGCTTGTCATTATTAAATTGCATCAAAGATGTTAGTGTTGTCATTTGTACTTATCAATGGATATTGTTGTCATTATTTCATTTCTAAAATAGTTGTATTATTGAGGCAATTATTTGACAATTTTCATAATTAAATAGCAATTATTAATAATGTTGTACTGGTTGAGATGGTTGTCTTTATCATTGTCTTTGGACATAACTATCCTTTTGTGATTAGTAATCTTCTTATGATCACTAATCAATAGCATTCTATCATTATTGTGGCCTATACATTCTTGATCATTATGGTATTTAGTAGCATCCTTATTAGTATTGTGGTCAATTAATATGGGCATCAATTCTGCAATCAACATTATAGGAAATATTAATGATAAAGATGATTAATATGAAACATTGTTGAGATAGGACATTGCTGTTCTGAAATGCTTTCCGCTGCTGTAAAATTAAGAGGTATTTCAAGAGGTTAGGGAGACTGTTGTTGTTAACTATACTTACTATTTGCTTCTATGGTATGGACAACCATGAAAGAATAAAGGATAAAGGAATTTTGACAGATGTTGTAGTTGCAATTGTCATAGGAGACATGTATGCAAAGTGTGGAACCATAGACAAGGTAGGTGAACTGTTTGACATGATGCCTCAAAGAAATGTTGTCTCATGGAATGCAATGATTGCAAGATATGCACAAAATGGATTTTTTCAAAAAGGCTTTAGAAACTTTCAAGAAAATGCAATTGGCGGGTGTAAAGCTAAATTCCACAACCTTAGCCAGTATCCTCATTGTCTATGCTCATATGGGATCTTCGGAACAAGCTATGGACATCCATCAAAGCATAAAGGATATGGAAATTTCATCAGATGTTGTAGTTGCAACTGCCCTATGAGACATGTATGCAAAGTGATGAAGCATAGACAAGGTAGGTGAACTGTTTGACATGATGCCTCAAAGAAATGTTGTCTCATGGAATGCAATGATTGCAAGATATATGCACAAAATGTATTTTTTCAAAAAGGCTTTAGAAACTTTCAAGCAAATGCAATTAGCGGGTGTAAAGCCAAATTCCACAACCTTAGCCATCATCCTCCTTGTACAACTATGCCAAAATGGGATCTTCAGAATATGGTATGGACATCCATCAAAGCATAAATGATATGGGAATTTTGACATACATTGTAGTTGCAACTGCCCTAGGAGACATGTATGTAAAGCACGTGGAAGCATAGACAAGGCAGGTGAACTATTTGACATGATGCCTCAAAGAAATTTTGTCTCATGGAATGCAATGATTGCAAGATATGCACAAAATGGATTTTTCAAAAAGGCTTTAGAAACTTTCAAGCAAATGCACAAAAGAAACTTTCAAGAAAATACAATTGGCATGTCTAAAACCAAATTCCACAACCTCATCCAACATCCTCCTTGCCTATGCCAAAATGGGATCTGCGGAATAGGGCATGGACAACCATCAAAGCATAAAGGATATAGGAATTTTGTCACATGTTGTATTTGCAGTTGCCCTTGTAGACTTGTATGCAAAGTGTGGAAGCATAGACAAGGCATGTGAACTATTTGACATGATGCCTCAAAGAAATGCACAGTCTCATGGAATGCAATGATTGCAAGATATGCACAAAATGATTTTTTTGAAAAGGATTTATAAACTTTCAAGCAAATGCAATTGGCACATGTAAAAATGAATTCCTGTAATGATAATTGATCATCATATTAAAGTTTTAATGTAAATTGTCATATACATAATGTCATGAACATAACATCTAGTCTATATATAAAGCCATATAGGCATGTACAAATAAAGCCATACATGCATATACAAAGATATACATTGGTAACATACAAAAGTATGTATACAAAGCCATCTAGGCATATAAAAAAATGTCCCAAAATCTAGTTTCCTATGAACTGCTATGTCAAATAATCAGCGGCCCTTGCTTGGCCGTGAAGATGGAGAGTCAACCAGTGACTCATCCTCTCTCTCTCTCTCTCTCCCATTGACTAGACCTCCTCGACAAAGATTTTTGCAGCTCCACTTGTTAATAAAATAAAAAAATATGCACATTAATATAGAAAACATGAAATATATAACATCAAATATGTAATCAATCACTTATCGCTAGCTGATGATCCCTCTTGATCATTTTTCTCTCTTCATCTGTAGCTGGACGGGTTGTATTTGTGACCTCCTGTGAGAAGCATCAAGAAGCAAACTTGACTAAACATTTAAATATCATTTATGTACATCAAATGAAATGAGATAAAACAAGAAATACAAAATGGCATTTACATGTTACTAGCTCATACCTTGATCAAAGGATTTGCAGACAACATAGCTGCAACAATGCCTGCCTCCAATGATTGACGAAGATGAGGAGTCTCCATATTCAACATCTAAAAATAGAGTTCAAGATTATTCAAGATGAAAATAGATACATAACATTATTTAAATGCATAATGATTACAAATGGTTAAATTTACCTCCGTGAAAGTGGTTCTATGTCTAGGGGACCAAGGAAATTGTGGAGGTGCTAGTGAAGCTCCCTATTGATTATCAAATTGTTACTAAATAAGATTACCATTGATATATGTACTATATTTACGATCATGTGATAAATTACATACCTATTGACTCAACCTCCTCTCATAACCTGCCACTGGATGACTAACAGATACAGGATGAAGACTCTAACCCTGAAATTTCATAGTGCAGACAATTACATACATTAATTTTGGCTTAGAATATAGATAGTCATATAAAATTAATTACAAATTTCAAATTCAAATATATTAAATCAAGATGAACCTTGTAAAAAATTACCTAGGAGTCAATACCGAATGTATGCTGTAAGACATCATCTGTGAGAACAATATCATCCAATAAAGATGTCTCCATTACTGGCTGTTGCCCCTGCATCGTAGCATCCTGTTGAGAGTCCTACATCCCATAATCACACAAGTTCTGACATGAACTACAAATATGTGGGGACAAACGATGCTTGCTGCTCTCACCCTCATTGGCTTAGGTGAGATCATCACAGTGTTGTGATAGAGACTGGGTGAGAGAACTCAATGAATGCAATGTCTCCACCTCAACACTCTCCTTCAAAGTCAAATGGAGTGAGACATGTGCTGGACTAATGAGAGGTCTAGTTACGCGGTTTTGGTCTCAATGTGCCCCCTCTCTATCTTGGGTAGAGCCACCACCTCTGCCCTGGAACTCTCGAATGCCGAAGTAATTAGGAATCTCCTTGAGGAAAAACTCACAATAGAGTTTCCTTAATAAATATTGCGGCACCTCATTGTTATTACATAGACGCTCATCAAAGAACATGTACCATCTATCCAAAAAGTTTTGGGATATATCTTCGTTCACACACCAATGAATCAGGAAGCGTTTTCAAGTCTCTTCTAGTGTTTGGCCAGTTTTAGGATTGATAAATTGTGAACATAATGCATATTTTATAATTTTTTTGTCCTTCACTTATTTGTAAGACAATTTGTCAGCATAATATAGCTGACTCCTCTCCCTATAGTCATTCCATTTGGTGATTTGGTTTGTCACCGATTCAATGTGAGAGATAATCACCTCTAATGACTTGGCAAGGGCTCTCCTACAATCGATGCTTGCACTTGGACTATTTAATGTTTCAATTAGGGTTTCAAGATGTTTTTTATTTTCTTCAATTTGCCCTAAATAATTTTCTTGTGTGTCTCTTTCATGGTGAGGATGTGAAGGTGGGGGGTTTTGAGGGTTTTGGGGGTTATTTTCAGCCTCCTCTACTGGATTAGTATTTTGTGGTGCCTCATTGCTTGTAAATTCAACATAAAAACCAATCAAACATTACAAAAGTAAAAATTTCTTTTCAAATTCACAAAAATCAATAAACCCTACCTTGTTCAGCTGCTACACCATCTACATTTCATTTATGATGTCCTTGGGAGCGGGATTAGCGGGGTGGCATGTGAAAATGTCGATTCCACTTAGAAATTGCTTGAATCCTTCTTCTAACATGCTCGTGCTCTAAAAACTATTTTTTTCTTGCCAAAATGCACAAATGAGCCACAACTTTCTATTTTTTGCATTTTATTTTTCACTTTTAAGAGGCTAAAATGCGAGCACGTTATAACGTGCTCGCATTTTGCCTTGTATGGGACCAAAAAGTCATGTGGCAACATATTGGTCCCACAACTCTTTGCACTTACCCATAACAAGCAATAACTTGACTGTAAGAGACTTCTCACATTTAGCAATGTCAAACAATTTTTCTAAAATGATATCATGCTAGATAATAGATCTCTTACCAAAAGAATTTCCCAAGTTGGTAGAAAACAATCTCAAACCAATTTAGCAAATAGGCAATTAAAAAATAAATGAACAACATACTCAACACCACCACAAACTAAACAATACTTAGGCCCATGTTTAAGCATGACATCCCCAACAACAATTTTGTTAAACAAAACAACAATCTAAACAAAGTTAATTTTTGTTCAATACTACTAGACCAAACTCTTTTTAACCTCTTGGACCAAACTTGCTCAGGATCATAGAGACCCTAAATCCTATTAAGCTTGCTAAAAAAACGTAGAATAAGATAAAATAAAATTTAAATATTTTGGAGAATCTTAAAAGATTTTTTTACCACCAAACCATTGAATGTTATTCTAAAGATTATCATTCCAACTAATTAGCTCAAAATTGCCCACACTACATGCCTTTTTAACCATTGAATAAGTCCTCTTCTGGTGCTCTAGGATACCAAACATGCATTACATATACTTCAAAGACATCCACCTACCATTACTCATGACATTATCAATCCATTTAATACCTTTATTGCACCAAGCCTTAGAAAACCTCTTGTGGAGGATAAAATAGAACTTTTACCTTCTAAGGACTGCCATAGAGACTATAAACCCAACACCTTACCCTTATTAGGACTAAAAACCTCATGACCTTTTGTGAAATCTTTAAAAACAAGCCAAGCTTTCCATATAGAGCCAAAAACCATAGAACCAAATGGTTTAGTTTTAAAATTACCAAAAAAAATATTTTTTGATAGTATAAACCTAGTTTTGGGGTCCAGGAACCCATCTAACACAGAACTAAAAGTTTCAACTTGTCCATAGTAATACCAGAATTACAAAACCCCACCATACCCCTAAATCTCTTATCATAAACTGTATCTATTATCAGACAACAAAACACTTCTAGCCCCACCTAGAACCAACCATAGTATCAAAATCAGTAGATAAGACAAATTATGCAGGCCTTTTACTCTACAATTATAAAAAATACAAATAGAAATTGGAATTCCTTACACATCCAACTCATTGAACAGCTCCACACCATTATTGTCAGAGTCATAGGCACATGAGAATGAAGGATGTGAATGCTCAGGAACATGAACACCCATCTTACTCACAACACCATCCACCACCTTCTTGGTCTGAAGAACATGAGCCAACACATCATGCATATGTCCCATAACCCACTCCATATTATCCTCATTCTTCTTTGTGGCTTTGATCAAATATTCATACAAGAGAATACAGGAAGTGGCTATGGAAAGCATCATTGCCATTGTGGGGGAGTGGGTAGCCCTGAAGACATTCTAATGCCTATGGGAGTTGTCAGGATCCAACATTTACCATCGCCGAGTGCAAACTGGCACTATCCTTCCTATCGACCTCCTTCACCACCTTTAAAAGCCTACCCAACCAGCCCCTAATAATAGGGTTCTTTATTTCTTTATCTAGGTCATTGATGACACCCACCATAGCACCTTCCCTAGAAATTTTCTTCCGACACTTCCTCCCTGCATACCCTCTAGCCGGCCTCTCACTAGACAACATTCTGCTGCCCATTGACATACTTCCTTTGACCCTTCTCGCTTGCCTCTGAGGCACACCATCCACCACTTTTTTTCCCTTTGACACCGAAGACGTCTCCATGCCCACCAAACAATCAGTCTCACCACCACCGGAAGCCATGAAAGATAGAACAAAGCACCATGAGAGAAAAAAATGAGAGAAAACCATACCCCACATATCAAGAACACATCAGAGATTAAAAAACACACCATCCCTTAGTATTATTGCCATAGTCACCTCACACGAATTATAGGTCCTTCATTGTCCACCACGTACACTATTGAATTTATTTCATATAGTGGGTCTTGCTTACTGTGCTAGCCTCTTATCAGGTGAAATTACCAAAAAGGATACCCCAAGTATGTCTAGACTATTCAAATTTTGATTAGCCTTTAAGATACTTGTAATGAAATAACTTGAACAAGAGAAGAATATAATAGGAAATATGCTACAAATACTTGATAATAATTTAGAATAACAAGACACTTCAAGGGGGAAAACCTTCAAATATCTCCAATGAGAACACAATTCACAATATAATGATAATAAACTTACCACTAGCTCTTGTATATACCTAATTATTCCATGGCTACCATCTAGGCTGACTTAGATACTTAATTATAACCCCTAGGATGACCTAACTATCTATATATGACTATAGTAATGATTATTTAACTTAATTAGGAGTTAAGGTAGCTACAAGCTGATTACTCATAACCCTTAGCACATATAGGATTAAGGGCATGACATGTCCCCTCTTTAGAGAAGTGTTGTCCTCAGTGCTGATCAAATGTGGATGCTTTTGCACAAAATTCTCATTTTCCCATGTAGCTTCTTCGACTGGAGAGTTCTTCCATTTTATCAAATACTTTGTGATTACCATTGTCTACAACCTCTTGGTGCGTGTTTGAAGAATTCCCTTAGGATCCAAAACCATTGTCATCAAGATCTGGTAACTTAGTTTGTGCTACAAATTTTTTAACAATAACCTTCTTCAAGCATGAAACATGGAAAATTGGATAAATTTTTGTTGACATAGGTAATTGCAATTTATATGCTACATTGCCAATATTTTGCAACACCTTATAAGGACCATAATACTTGGGTGCAAGCTTGTTATCTTTCTATTGTTGTTTTAGAGATATTTTCTTATATAAACAATGTTGTTTTATTCAAATGTGTTTTAGAAACAATGTGTTTGGGGTGAAATGTATTTTGTTGCGAATTTGAATTATTTTCATAAGAAAGGAATTATTTATTTATTTGTGTTGTCGAAACATTTAAATTTTAAAGCCATTTTAATTTGGTTGCACTTGGTGTTTGAAAATAGATTTAGTTTATGTTTGACAAGAAATGTCTATTTCTGGATTATGGTTTGGGTGAATTTATTTTGGTGGAAAAGAATAAAAGGTTTTAGTTAATTTTTGAAATTAGAATGATATATAGAAAAGTGCTTTATATTATATTCATTGTGAATTATTTGGAAATGGAGAGCAATTTGAGAATTTTCAAACCCCTTTTGGAAGAAAAATTGATTTGCTCATACTGGGAGATTGCTTGGTCAAATCGGATCACGCAAAGAACGAAAAAAGATTCCCTAGCCATTACCTTCAGTTTGAGTGAAGTATTTCTTTTGTTGCTTGTGTATTTAATTTTGTTTGTCATTTTTTATATTGTAGGAAAATAATTTTTAAAAAATGAATTTCCTACCCAAACCCTATCAAAATTTTTAGAAATGCTAATTTTATTTGAAAAGTGTCTTGTTGGTAGATTAGGGACAAGAGGGTATACTTAGATTTTTAGATTTTGCATTCCTTGAGAAGCATGAGAATTAAGTGAATTTCCCTGTTTTACCCTATCAGATGTCATAGAAAAATTATGTTTTTGTGAATTTAGAGCGAGAGGGTATTTTTAGATTTTTGAAATTTGTTGTATTTCAAAAAAGTGAAAATTTGGGTGTATGGTTTTGGGAAGGATGCTTCAAGATTTGTTAATGGCAGATCTTGGACATTCGAGAAAATATTTTATTTTAATTTATTGAAATTTGGAATTTCTGAAAGTTGCATATTATGTGGAATCATGTCTTATCCTATAGGTTTAATTTTGGAAGTGCATTGTGTTAGGAATAATAGGTAGAAGATATCAATTAAATGCAGATAATCAGAGATTAAACAGAGGAATAAAAATACATAGAAATAAACCAGTGAGAGACAATTTTAACATGGTTCAATGCCCAAACTCGGGCTAAATCCACCAACAAAGAGTCTACTATTATTATCCAACAAAAAATTAGAACCGATTACAACCAACAATCTCTTGCAACTCAATACTACTGCAATATGCTACCATGCAATATGAACTGTAACCCTAACCCCTTAAGCATTTCACCTTCTCCAGCTTTTTTTATCAAGACTTATGGCGGTTACAAAAATTAGGTTTTTATAAGTCAGCCAATAGAAGAAATAACTCCTAATGCATTTATTAAACAATAGGAAATTTTTGCTTCAGGGGCACTTCCCCCAACAACCCCTGCTAGGGGCATTGCCCCCAGACCCCCACAGTGGGCTTCACCCCCGGGCCCTGTAGGAGGGGCTCTACTCCCCTTGCACTCTCCCATTAAATACTTTGGGGGGAAACTATGCCGACAAAAGTGGGGAAATTTAACCTTTGAGTTTGATTGGGCTCCATATAATAACAATCTACCACTTGGAGACTGATCAGACTCCACACCATATCATCTCCCACTTGGAGACTAATCATAACACCGCTGCCCCTGTAGCTCCAATTGGAAATAAGCACCTTGGACCTTGCTGTTCTAATTTTATTGTTTTCAATCTTGAAGCCCAACCGAAGCTGAAGAGGAGCTCATCTTCTCCCTTGTCACTACCTTCGTAAACATATCTATTGGATTGTCATTTGTATGTATCTTTTCTAGCCTTAACTATCCATCCTCCAACACTGACAGGATTAAGTGATACCTCAGCTGTATGTGTTTGGTCTTTGAATGCAAGACAAAATTATTTGCAAGATGTATGACACTTTGGCTATCTATAAACAAATAACTGTTAGCCTGTTGTTTGCCTAATTCTTCCATGAAAAATTGCAGCCATATCATCTTCTTGCTTGCCTCTGTTGCAACTACATACTCTGACTCTGTGATTGATAAAGCAACCACCTTTTGCAACCTTGAGATCCAACTCACCGCTATCCCACCTATAGTAAAGACATAACCTATAGTACTCTACCTGGTATCAATATCCCCTACTAAATTTGAGTCCACATAGCCTATTAAATCAATATTAGAGCCCCCAAAACATAAATGTTTATTGGATGTACCTCTCAAATATCTAAGAATCCATTTTACTGCATTCCAATGCTCCAATTCGGGATTATTCATAAACATGCTTACAACTCCTACAACATGTGCAATATCTAGTCTCGTGCATACCATGGCATACATTAAACTTCCTACAGCTGAAGCATATTGGTACCATGGACATTTTTTCTTCCTCCTCTTATATCTTTGGACACATCTCGTTATCCATTTGAAATGGGTAGGTAAAGATGTACTGAGAGATTTTGCATTCTCCATATAGAATCTCTGCAACACCTTTTCAACATAATCAACTTGAGATAGAGTCAATTTTTTGTTCTTCCTATCTCTACAAATTCTCATACCAAGATTTGTTTTGCTGCCCCCAAATCCTTCATAGCAAATGATTTTGCTAACTGGTGTTTTAACTCACTTATGTGATCCATGTTAGACCCCACTACAAGCATGTCATCAACATATAAACATAAACTAATGTAGCTATCATTATCCAACCTCTTAAAATAAACACAATGGTCAGAATTACACCAGCTATAGCCTTGCTCAACCATAAAACTATTAAATTTTAGGTACCATTGCCGAGGTGCTTGTTTCAAGCCATATAAACTCTTCTTCAATCTGCACACCAGTTTCTCTTTACCTTTGACTTCAAATCCTTGGGGCTATTCCATTTATATCTCCTCCTCCAAATCACCATGGAGAAAGATGGTTTTCACATCTAGCTATTCCAAATACAAATCTTCAACAACCACAATACTTAAAACTGTATGAATAGAAGTTATCTTAACAACCAGAGAAAAAATCTCATCAAAATCAATGCCTTTTTTCTATACAAATCCTTTTACAACTAACTTGGCTTTAAATATTTTCTTATCTCCATTTTCCTCTTTCAACCTGTAAACCCATTTGTTTGGTAAAGCCTTTTTACCTGCAAGCAACTTGCATAATTCCCAAGTCTAATTTTTCAGCAAGAAGTTCATTTCTTCTTCCATTGCATGCTCCCACTGAACCTTTGTATCCACTTGCATAGCTTCATCAGACCCTTCTAGTTCACCAGCATCTATTAACAAAATAGAATACAAAGAGGGAGAAAACCTTTTAGGAGGTCTAATTATCCTTGTTGACCATCTAATATTCATTGGAGTTTGTGGTATTTACTATTGCTATTGCGGAGCATGAGGAACCAATGGAACTGTATGCTCAAAATCGTGACCTCAGTTGCCTAGGGCTGTCGAGTCAGATTTTGGCATGCACACAAACCCTTCCCTCCTTGCCATGGGGCAAACCACCACGTCACTCTCACTCTTCTGGAAGTAGCCAGTCGAGAGGAGGTAAGACATGAGGGTGGTCTGGCTCGTTGGTGTAAAGGGTAAAATTTGGATAATTGGTTTTTGGTAGTTTTTGTGTGTGTATCCTCCTTTCACCCTTTCATTCAAGGACTTTGGGTCAAGCGGCAATGTACTATTAGACCCTTGGTCACTATGAGATGTAGGGAAACTGGACTTGTATGATTTGATTATCAATTATGCTCACTTATGCTCAATTATACATCAAAACCCTAATTATGCAAATACAAAAGCAAACAGACAAATATCAGAAGATGCTGCTACAGAAAGATGTGAAATGACAGATAGATGTGCACCTATTTTTGGGGTTCAGAAGTGAAATAGTTGGGGACTAATGAGCGGGCGCCCTAGTCCAGTGCCATGTTTTTTGTCAGGCTTTGGGAACTCAGTCTGCAACCTGTTCCTGCTATCACATAGATTTCTTCGTTGTAGAATCTGGAGGATTAAAGAGCGAGTGCCCTAGTCTAGGTCCCTATTTTTAGCTTTGATCTACAAATTTGACACTCTGTAATGCCCTCATGCAACTCCACTTTTCATGTATCTTCAACCTGTAACCTGCAATCACAGAAACTTTGGGAGGGGTTTGTGGTGTTTAGAGGCTTGCCTCAGTCAAGCCCCAGAGAGACATTCAAGTCTTTTGAACACCGTTGTCAGATAGAGAGTGCATGCCCTTGAGAGGCAGAGGCAAAAACCAAATGATAAATGCTCAAAAACACAAATGATGTCACCTTGTAGTGAAGATCGCATGGGAGGAAGAAGCTCTTCATGCCATGAGGAGATGATTGCTCAAATTTGCAAATACAAACACATAGACAACACAAATCTGCTCTTGCTACACAATGAATGCCTTGAATCACCTTCACATAAACTTGAGAATCCAAATTGCTAGCTAGTAATCATCTCGTTGTAATCTAGTTTACAAATGAATGCCTAAACATGCTTATATATGCAACTACAAACACTCCCACTAAGAATTTCGTAATTCAAACTTACCGTGTCGGCAGAGGACCCAAATAATGGTCACAAACTGACACTAAAAATTTGGGACTGACCCAAAATAGGGCAGGACTAGGGCACGGGCACCCAAGTCCTCCCTCCTTATTTTGGTCAGGGTTAGGTTCAAGGGATCCCCCTAGGTCCCATTTGTCATGAAACTTAGGGCTCATTTCATTAGGATGTCAAAATATGATGTAAGATGTCCTAAATGCAGATAAAAGACCCAGGAGCTAAACCTTATGAGGGAAAAGCCCCCAAAGGGACATTTTCTAATGTTACATTTAGCCCCCACTTTAATGTATGTATAAACGTGAGGCCAATACATGCATTAAATTATGGTCAACAAACACAGCAAACACACCAAGCACGGAGAAGACACGTCAAACACATTGAAGACAATGATATGCATGCAAAACATGAAGAAGACAATTACAGTCATGCAAAACACGGAGAAAACATTAGATGCATAGAAGACAGTTAATGCATGGAAGACAAGAATGATTTCTTTTCTTTTCTTTTTCTCATATATATGAAATGCAGATGCAAATACAAGGAAAGTGAACACATCTCCCATAATGCAGGAAGCACTCATTGCATTAGTATTTAGACTTCATATATGGGGCAACACACACACAAGACACACCAAACCCCCCAAAATGTAGGAAACACTCATTGCACTAGTGTTTAGACTGCATATGGGGCAATAAACACACCAAACAAAGCAAGCACGCCAAACACACACACTTTGAAGACACAAAGAAAACATAGCAGACAAGTGATGGAGTGTTCCTATTTCTAGGCTCATCACCATCTCAGGCACATTATAGGCACACACCGATGATCGTGCTTCACCACAACAATCACCAAAGACACACTTAAGGGTTGAGTTAGTCATAGAACCGCTCCCCGCCTCTCGATGAGGACTTTTGAAAATGACAGGATGATGTAATCTGCTTTGAGAAGTGTACCATCCCCACCTCCGTAGAGGGCTTAAGATGATTGATTGATTGCAAACAAACTCAAGGTGTAGGAGGGACTCATCGCCACCAGTCTTTAAACTGCACCTAAGGACAAGCACATTGCTAACATCTACAACAGATAGCTTACCTTATATATGCCCCCACCTTAAGGTGGTTGATATCACACATCGATATCAAGCACGTTAAGGTAGGAAGAAAACACACAAGGGAACACGGACTTTTGCAAAGCCCATGCCCCCCAGAGGTGAAATGTACTTTACGTTCACCAAATGTTCCCACAAACACATCCCTGCAAGAAACATGTTCGTGTCCATAATCATGATTAATAAAAACATCAATGCATATGATTATTCACACAAAGAGCCAAGGTTATACTATGAATTCAGAGATCGAGGATAACTGTGGGGCTATATCATGGAAATCTCAGAACTAAGTGTCACCAAGGTGAGATTCAAAGACAAACAAAGTGTATGGAGTAGCAGTATTGTTAAGGTTTGTAAGTGAGATAAAAAATCATCAAAATCACTATGTAGAAAGCACAGAGTGCTTCTACTAGCCAAGCATTGGATAAGATATACAACCCCATCGTCATATTAGGAACTAATTCCAATTTTTGATTTCTTGCTAAAGGGACGCTAGGTCCGCATCAATATAAATGTTTTTCATCATCTGCCCACTAGATAGAAACACTAGGGGAAGGTAAACAATAAATCAGAGAGGAGAAACAAGTGTCTTAGGGACAATCACGTAGGAGGGTGCCCCTAAGTCACCAACCACAACGCTATGTCTGTAAGACACAACACACAACAATGAAATCAGAGAGAGGAAATATAGAAGAATGATGATACAAATAGAAGAAGATCACAATAGAGGTGGTCTCCTGGTATCCTGAACCTTACAAGAGAATCTGGGGTCATCCCAGGAGGCCTAAACAACACATAACACATCACAGGGGAAGCACATCACGAGAGAGATAAAGGGTTAGAAATACTTACCTGGTAGGATCTTCGAACTAAGTATTGTCATCAAGCAAATCATCATCATCTTCCCACTCCCGACTGCTAGGGGAAAGTGGGACATAAGGTATCATAGCCCAATTCTTGTCCTTGTCTTTAGATTATTCATTCTTAGGATCATTTTTGTTTGGTTCAATGTTTTCTTGTTGAGATGCAAGGTTTATGGCTTAAGCTTGTCTTCTTCTCCTTCTTTCTCTTGCTTTTCTATTTCTTTTTCTCTTACCACTTATCTCTTGTAAAGTAGGGCTTTGTTCTTTCATGGGTTTTTTAATTTTAGAAGAGTAAGTACCAGGATCAAATCTCATTTGTCTAGGTGGAATGTTTTGTTGTTGACAATTACCTCTCGATCCTTGTAAGGATGGCGGGGGAGGAACCTCAGCATAGGGACCTTGTTCTTTTGGTCTAGGGTTCTCTTCAAATGTGAGTTGCTTGTCTTTTGTTATTTCTTGGATAGAGGGACCGACCATTGGATGTAATAGTTTTGATTCGTAATTTCTATAGCTCAAGAAGTTAAAGTCAGTTTGTGGCTCTAGTCTCTTTTTAGATTTATTCCAAAAGTAATCCAGTGTACAATGTTTTCTTACAACCAAAGGTTTATACTTAGTGCGAGGGATAGTAATTACATGTTCATCAAAAGGAAATTTTAGACAATTGTGAATTGTTGAAGGGAGAACTTTCATATCCTTTAACCAAGGGTGTCCCAATTTAATGTGAAAGAGGTTATAAATGGGGACAACATCAAACCATTGTTCTACATGATTCTCAAATACTGTTACCAACAATGATATCTTCCCAGAAGTGTTTATAAAGGTTCCCTTATGTGTTTTAATCATCATGTCCGAAGGGTCATAAGATCCTTGCATTAATTGATGTGAAAAGAGGAACTCTTCCATGGCGACATTAGTCATGCAATTAGGATCAATAAGGGCTCCATCTACATGGTTTCCCATTATTTTCACAGTGATGTAAAGAGGTCCTTCACTATCTCCGATTGTTCTATCATGAGGTGTAAACACAATTTCAGGTTCAGGGACCTTTCTCTTCATGTAAGGTCTAGGAGGGAACCTATTGTTGTTTTTAAGATTAGAGGCCATGTGTATATGTTCAAATTAATGCAAAATTAGATTTTAAAATCTTTCCAAAAGTATGCCGAAGGCAAGTGTAAAACTATATGTAGAAGTGACCTAAAATGCTTGATTTTTTGTACTTTTTTAATGCAAATATATGATTTAGAAAAGGTGTTGTAAGGATTTTGATCAGGGAAAAAATAACATGTCTGATATTAGTCCAATACAACAATAATATCCATCACAACACACTCTTGATGCAAATCTAAGATGGTGACAAGTCCAAATCTAGTGAAAATACACGAAAATATGCGATTTTTTCACCAAATCTCAATGCAAAAGAGCATGACAATGGGTGTTGTGAGGAAAATGATGATGGAAATCAAAATATATCAATAATAACAGATACCTAATGCCAAAAAATCTTTCACAACATGCTTATAGTGCCACTCAAGATCAAACCCTAGTGAAAATATAGCAAAAATATGCAATTTTTCACAATTTTTCAACTCCAAGACCTAGCAAAAGGGGTGTTGTAAAGAATTTTAGGAGGTACAGAAAATAATAGCAATGATATCAGTCACCTATAGTCATAAAATCTTTTACAACACGGTTGTAGTGCAATCTAGGTCAAATCCTAGGGCCAATATAGCAAAAATATGCAAATTTTCACCAAATTTTCAATACAAGGGCTCGATAACAAGGTGTTGTGAAGATTTTTAGGAGGGGAAAAAGATAATAACCCTGATAACATCTAATTAGTGCAAAATATTCTTCACAACACACCTATGGTGCAAATTTTGAGAGTCGATAAGGCCAAATCTAGTGAAAATCAAGGTTTTTCAAGCCCTAGGTTTGAGATCTTGATGAAAAATGCTATATGAAAGTCTTGAAGTCTGATTTATGATGAAAATCAGTTCTCCTCAGATCTGAAAATTATTTTCAAATCCTACCATGCAAAATTCAAGTGCAAATCTAAGGAAAAATCAATGAAAATGCTAGTTTTTTTGTTGAAATTTTCTATGTAAAAATGCAAATTTTTTGAAATCTAAATGCAAATTTACACTAAAATGCAACACTACAGACAAATGCAAATTTGAATGAGTGTCTAAGATCAGTAGAAAAATCTGAAACAAGATTTTGCCTACAAACCCTAGAGTTTGGAATTACTAGGTTATACGAAAAATTCACAATTTTCAACAAAACCCTAGCAATTTTATGATGAAAATGCAATGCAAGCTATTGAATTTTTGTAATTTTCTGCAATTAAACTCAGATCTAATGAAAAAATCAGAAATTTTATGAAATTCACATTAATTATTGCAAAATAGAAACCCTAGAATGCAATTTTTAAAATTTTTAATTTTTTTTGTAAGTTTTCCAATGCAATAAGATGAATGATACTATGCATGAATGAAATCAAAGAAAATCTAAAGAAAAACACTCAGAAAGGTGCAAACAAGTCCAATAAGTCGGGTTCACCAAAATGTAAAGGGTAAAATTTGGATAATTGGTTTTTGGTAGTTTTTGTGTGTGTATCCTCCTTTCACCCTTTCATTCAAGGACTTTAGGTCTAGTGGTAATGCACTATTAGACCTTGGTCACTATGAGATGTAGGGAAACCTAGATTTGTATGATTTGATTGTCAATTATGCTCAATTATACATCAAAACCCTAATTATGTAAATACGAAAGCAAACAGACAAATATCGTAAGATGCTGCTATAGAAAGATGTGAAATGATAGATAGATGTGCCCCTATTTTTAGGGTTCGTAAGAGGAACAGTTGGGGACTAATGAGTGGGCACCCTAGTCTAGTGCCATGCTTTTTATCAGAATCTGGGAACTTAGTCTACAACTTGTTCCTGCTATCATAGAGATTTCTCCATTGCTTAATCTAGAGGACTAAAGAGCGGGCGCCCTAGTCCAGGTCCCTGTTTGCATCTTTGATCTACAAATCTGACACTTTGTAATACCCTCTTGCAACTCCACTTTTACTGTATCTTCAACTTGTAACCTACAATCACAGAAACTTTGGGAGGGGGTTGTGGTGTTTAGAGACTTGCCTCAATCAAGCCCCGGAGAGGCATTCAAGTCTTCTGAATACCGTTGTTAGATATAGAGTGCGTGCCCTTGAGAGGCAGAGGCAAAAACCAAATGATAAATGCTTAAAAACACAAATGATGTCACCTTATAGTGAAGATATCATGGGAGGAAGAAGCTCTTCATGCCATGAGGAGATGATTGCTCAAATCTACAAATACAAACATGTAGACAACACAAATATTCTCTTGCTACACAATGAATGCCTTGAATCACCTTCACATAAACTTGAGAATCCAAATTGCTAGCTAGTAATCATCTAGTTGTAATCTAATTTACAAATGAATGCCTAAACATGCTTATATATGCAACTACAAACACTTGCCAAGAATTTCGTAATTCAAACTTGTCGTGTCGACATAAGACCCAAATAACGGTCACAAGTCGACACTAAAAATTTGGGATTGACCCAAAATAGGGCAGGACTAGGGTGCGGGTGCCCTAGTCCTCCCTCCCTATTTTGGTCAGGGTTAGGTTCAAGGGATCCCCCTAGGTCCCATTTGTCATGAAACTTAGGGCTCATTTCATTGGGATGTCAAAATATGATGTAAGATGTCCTAAATGCAGATAAAAGACCCGAGAGCTAAACCTTATGAGGGAAAAGCCCCCAAGGGGACATTTTTGACATTACATTTGGAGAGCTGGACTTCACGGAGAGGGGTTGGCACGTCCTGGGGCCTTTGTTTTTGTGTGCTATTGTGGATGTTTCATTCAATGATTGTTGTTGTAGAGATAATCGGATGACCTGAAAGGTCACTAGTTACTCTTCTTTTGTTAGGGTTTCTGATGTTCCACCTCTCTGTGGGTAAGCAGTTATTTTTGTTGATGGCTTGTTGTCTCTAAAAGTATCGAATGAATGCTTGTTGTATTAAATGTTGTCTATGTTCTTCTATTTGTTGGAGGACAAGCGGATCCTATTGTGGTTGCGGATGGCTCTCCTCAATCTCATCAAGGATTGCCCTCACCCACTCACCTCTTAATCTTGGGCACATTCATGAGTCAAGACAAGTGTTAGGCGTGTTGGTGCCTGAATTCACTGTCAGTTAATTTAGCAATTTTCATGCAGGCACCATCCCAAAATATCCAAAAGGTTCTAAGTTTTGGCACCCCTTCAGTGTTTTTCAGCATCTGCATCTCATTTCTTGAGGAGGGGTCTTCGTCTTTTCTCCATCGGCATGGGTTCATTTTTGTGTCTTCGACATTTCGGTTTGAACTTGAACCCTTTTTTTCTCTAAGTTCAGTGGTTTAGCGGTTCAGGGTTCAATTTTCTTCTAACGGGTTGCATTATGCATTTGCCTTGCGCAAATATTGCATCATTGAACCTCCCGCTTGAACCTTTTTGTTTTGGTTCAAGGTTCAATTGTTCGAAGCTTTGTTGCCTATGGAGTATTATTTTTGATGTTTGAACCATCGCGTTGAACCCTCGTGTTGAACCCTTTTGGTTCGGGGTTCAATGGTTCAAAGCTTTATGTTTTTTGTCTTATTGGAGTGATTGGCTTCATCGGCGAAAGATTTCTTGAGTGCTCTGATTGTTTTGGTCTGGCCGATGGATGTCCATCGGCGTGTGTTTGGCTATCGGTGAAGCAAATTTTTGGGCCGCCGATGTAAGGAGTTTGCGCGATGGGGAATGCCATCGGAGTAAGATTGCATATAGGGCTAGCAGTTGGAGGGTCCGCCGATGGGCTAGTGTCAGGCCGATGAGGATTTGG
The DNA here is from genome assembly GCA_027924645.1 of Cunninghamia lanceolata. Lineage (NCBI taxonomy): Eukaryota > Viridiplantae > Streptophyta > Pinopsida > Cupressales > Cupressaceae > Cunninghamia > Cunninghamia lanceolata. Next base: position 5,047,398 of record BSBN01000292.1, on the reverse strand, counting down.
AGTGGTCATCGGTGAGAGTTGTATTGTTGGCCGAAGTGTTTTGGGTTGTGCCGACAATGGGAGGTGTGGCCGATGGGGTGTCATCGGCGTGTGTCTTGCCGAAGGATTGTGTATCGAGGTGATCGGCTGTGTCGGCGAGGGCAATTCTTGTTGTGCCGACAGAGTTGGTTTCATCGATGGAGATAGGAAGCGAGGGTGTTGTCGGCGTAACTTGGTAGATCAGCGAAGGTTTGGAAGGTCGGCCCGATGGTCTATCTCTGGCTGATGAAGGGGAATGCGAAGCAAGTTATATAGGCCAGACTATTGAGGTCGGTGAGAGATTTTTGGGGCGGTTCGATGGTGTTAGTCTTGGCGATGGGCTTTTGGCGAGGGCATGTGTGTCGAGCGCGGCAAAAGCGCTCAACACTTGGTATGTATGCGGCACCATTTTTAAACTAATGAAGTGGTCTCGGTAGCATGCATGTGGGACTATTCTTCTTGCATTTTTTTGAACCTGTGTTAAACACGTTTTGGCGGGAAACTTCCATTTGAACGCAACGACAGTTTCCAGGTAGGCCGCGGGTGGTTGAGCCATCAATGGCGACTGTAGTAGGGGTATGGGCAATGGTACACATGATCATGTCGCCTGATTTTTGAGTGAAGACTCCCAGATGGCGGTGCAGGGCTCGAGGCTTCTCTTGTCTATTGCTGCAATAACTTCTGAGCGCCATTCCTTTGTGGAGTCTGTATCTGGCGGATTTTTGATTTTTGACCATGTAATTAATTGTTGCGGGTACACTTTCTGGCCAATATAGGTAGACTGTGTTACCATTTTTGAGGTTGTTGAAAACTGGACATTTTGGCTCTGTAATAAGATACAACTGGTTTTGGTTGCTCTGTGCAGCAAAACTTGCGAGTTTATGTATCTCCTGTTGTACGTTTGTGCATGAATCCACTGATTTCATGGTCAATTTTATATGAATAATGCTATGTTTGCATGTGTTATGCTGATTCTATCTCCAGTTTTGCATGTATCTTTCTTCTGAGTCCAGGCATTCAAGGAATGTCTGAGATTCTAGAACATAGAATTCCTGTGTTGAATGTTTAATCTTTTAACTTCTGCTCAATGGGTAGATTAAACTATTTTTAGATTGAATATTGGGAAGGGTATACTGCAATAGGGATGCCATAAGTATAGACAGCGTAACACTCTGTATTGGGAGATATCTGTAAGGCAGATATCATGTATATCCCCCTGAAATCTAGTTTTAGTTGTTCATGCTGATCATTCACAGGTGTATGTCTACCGACTCCAAGCCCTGGATAGGCACCAATCTAGCTCTGTGTTGAGGTTATATACCATGTCCAGCTTTGCATCCAAAAATCAAATCAAAACATTTCATCCTTCCACCTGTTAGTTGTAGGAGTAGGATTAGGATCCCTGCATGCTCTCATACCCAACCAGACATCATGTCCAAGAATGTTGCCAACCTTGTGATTTGTTACACAAACCTTGGTCCATACATGAGAGTATTCTGGCTGTTGCTGCCAAGTTAAATCCTTCTGTCATTGAGCTAGTCAAGGTTATACTTTTATCAAATAGGGACACCCCCCTTGGTGCGGCAGAACTAGAAGTGAAGGGGAGGAGCTCACGCAACCTCCTGTATTCAGTTGGTTGAATCTGCTTGTGCATTAGAAGTGGCAAACCCTAATGCTGATTCAGAAGAAAAACCAACAAGGCGTATGTGGACTAACCTTGACTAGACTTTGGGTTTTGACTTAGGGTTTTGATTGACCTAAGGTTATGCGTTTGACCTTTGTTGACCTTGTGATGGTATCAAGGGTTTGACTAATTAGTTGACCGTGGTTGACCTTGTGATGGTATCAAGGGTTTGCAAATTCTCTAAATCTCTAATGTTTTTGTTCTTTTTTTGAATTTTATGTTCATGCAATACTACATGAAATGTAAAACTTGTTTTTGTGCTTTTTTTAGTATTTTTGGAAATAAAAGATGCTTTTTAATCTAGGAAAGGAAATATGAATGCAACTAGAATGAATTTTACCTAATTAAATTATTCTATGTTTTTGGGGTTTTCAAATGTTTTAAAATGATCTAATCTGGAAAAGGAAATTGCAAGTGAATGAATTAAACTATGAATGCAAATTACTCTAAAATGCTAGATCTAACTATTCTATCAAGGAAAAAGCAATAAATTACTAATCCCAAGAGCAATTTCAATTTTCTAATTACTACAAATTGACAGAAAGAATAGAGGAACCTGAAATAAAGAAGACTTGTGAGCCTCCACTACCCTCAAAAATCCTTGATGGCAACCTCGTATCCTCTTGAAGCAGCGGAGAGACCTCTTGGCGACAAGACGACAAAAAGAACTGAAAGAGGCTTTAGAAGCTTTGCAAAGAGAGCTCAATGAGAGCTGTTGATGAGCACAATGGCTTGATTGGAGCAGCGTATAGATGCGTGATGAGCTTTATGTGAAAGCTTGATGAACAATGAACAAACAAAAGGCACCTTCGTCTTGTGTGAGCATGAGAATGTTGATTGGAGAGCAAAAACTTAGCAAGAGCTGTGTGCACAATGAATTTGCCTCCCTTGGTGCTTGAGGGAGGGGGGTATTTATGGGTTTAGAAGAAGGGATGAGAGGTGAGGAAGAGAAAGAGTTAACTCAATTAGATTGAAGAGTTAACATAGATGATTCAAGAGTGATCTAGGCTAAAATTGGAGTGATCTACCCAGTAAAAGCTTCACTCAAGAAGAAGTGAAGAAGAAGAGATGCATGGGAGTGCATGAGTTGTTAATTTTAGATCAAATGGAGATAATTATGCATGTGTGGGTGCATGAAATAGTCAACTCCATATCAAGCTTGAAAATCCATGCAAATTGGAAGAAAAACAGGCAAAAAAAAAGTTTTTTTGAGTTAGAAACTCGAGTTTTTCCATGGCTAGAAACAAGACAGGGTCACCCATGGGTTACCCCTTTCACTAGTAGGGTTGCCCATGGGTCACCTGGGGGGAGATCTAGAAAGAAAGGGGTCTAGGTGAAAATGCATGATGGGAGATGGTAAAGGAGATGAAAAGGAGGGCATCTGCCTCTGGAAATAGGTTAGTCATGTGCAAGAATCCAAATCTCTATTTGCAAAGTAGGATCTCCCCGCGGGAGATCTAGAAATAATAGGGGTAGATTTGGATTGGTTTAGTGAAACTAAAATCTGAAAGTGGGAGATGGCTAGGGGGACCTCTAGAAGGTTTCTAGGGGGTGGAGAAGATGAAAAACATAGGGGAAAGGTGAAAAATCACCTACAAGACGCTTACAAGGCTTAGGAACAGGGTCGTAAGCTCAGAAAATGCAAATCGACAAGTGTCACAAAAGTGTCGAAAAGCGCTGACGACAGAGAGAGAAAATGACAAAGGGGAAACAACACAAGATGAAAGAAATGACACGTCACCAAAAGGGTTGCTATTGAGAGGATGTTATTTCATGCTTACATATACGTGACAAGGATTATATAGCATCATAGGGGTCCTCGTGGAGGCTTTGCGTGATTTTTGTGCTTACATATTTTCCCCCTCGGGGACAGTAGTCTACATGAAAGGTAGGTACCATTCCTGAACTAGGCCTTACCTATTGTCAATTTTCTACAATCGTACCTGTAATAACTAGTGTTAGCCTGGCATCTGAATATATCAAAATGAATAATGAAAACTGAAATGATGAACTTACCATAGATCGTGAGAATTTTACTAGTTACTTAGCTTTGTCGGTGAGACCTGTAGGAATGAATGCATGCAAAATGATGCATGAGAGATGCATAAAAGTTAAAACTAGTCTAAGAATGCAAAAAATGAAACTAAGCTAAGGGTAAGCAAAGCAAGCAAATTAGTGAGATTAGAGTGAATTGGCGATGAAATCAATTGTGTGAATAGTCGTTGGGTAGATATTATCGAGGAGATCATGAAGATGGCCGCCTCTTCTTCAACCACTGAGAATTAGGTACACAAATAGTAAAAAACCCTTCTCTAAACCCTAGATTGAATTTTGTGAAAAATCTCTTAAAATTTTCTATTTTTGGTGATTCTCTTTGTTGCATTATCTTTGTTTCGTCGTTTAGAGTAGGACTGGTCCTTCATTTATTGAAATCAACTAAGAAATAGAGATTTTATAACACTTTTTGTTTGAGGGATCTCCACATAGGGTAACCCCTTTTGTCAGGAAGGTCACCCGGGGGGATATTTGGCTTAGAACAGGGTCGCTCGAGGGGAGGTCCTGCTGACAACAGGGTCGCCTGGGGGGAGATCCTGTTATCATCTGGGTCGCTGGTGGGTGAATTCTATCCAAAATTTGATGTCTTCTAACATACATTTCACTATGTTTTGATCTAATTTGACTACTGTATATGCCTATTTATTGCAATTTTGATGGTTTATATGCTTTTTTTGTGAGATTTTCTGCAAGTTTTACTTCTTTAGGATTTTTGCAAGTTGACAAGATCAAATCTAAAGCTCTTCTCTGATTTGTAGGACATGTGCATTCGATGGAATGCTTGCAGAGGGTAGTTGTGGCTCTCAGAGATGTTTGCTTCACTGAGTGATGATGATCATGCCATCTTTAGGAGAGCGGGCTTAGCTAGAGTCTGTCATGTGCCACTTATTCATCCTGTGGCACACATCTGCTATGATATCATGACGTATTGGGATGCGGATAAGAACACCTTCAGGTTTCCATAGGTTTTAGGAGAGTGGACTATCACTCTGTTTGATGTCTATCGTATTCTTGGAGTTTCTATGAGACGACATCCTGTTGTCCTACCTTCTAGCGAGTCGTTTGAGGACAAGGCTTCTTGGGCACAATTTATGGGGATGAGTCACCCTAAGGAACAGATAGGAGTTCAGCTTACCTCTATGCCACAAATTTGCATTCCTTGCTTGAGGAAGTTCTTGATCGACTTGATTGCATTGAGGTTGTTTGGAGACAAGGCCTCGGCTCGCTTGAGATGGTGTTGGGCACCAATTATACAGGGTCTTGAGCAGGGCAGAGTCTACGCTTGGGGGCTAGACATTTTGGCCATGGTATATAGAGATTTCTACCCTATCGCACGATAAGGGGCTCTTGCTTTTAGCCACTCTTCTTTGGTTATGACTTGGATTTTTGAGCACATTAGGCCTTATCAGAAGCTAGTTTTGATTCTTGATAGATGGTTACCGAGAGCAGCTAGATGGATTCAGGTGGGTCACTTTAATGCTTCTCTATGGGCTATAGCTACTCTCACAGATGAGGATATGATTTTTGATCCTTATGTGGACTTTGAGGGACCATGGTCATGTGATGGTGAGATCAGAGAGTACTTTTGTGAGGTATTGGAGCTTTTGGACCGCAATGGTCTAGTCGAGGCTCATTGTGTTGAGTGCGTCTTGCAACAATTTGGTGAGGATTTTCCTAAGGATTTGCCACCAGTGCCTACCTGCTATAGATCTATCTAGGAGATGGGCAAGGTTAGTCAGAGGATGGTTACTTAGACTCCTTTGACTCCCAGACTCTTCATTACAAGAGTTCTTAGGAATTCAAGAGGAGGATAGAGGAGAGGGAGAGGGACTCCTTCCTGAGCACTTATTGTAGTCGAGGATTCAGATTCTACTGACGCGGACTTTATTCCTAATGGGGATGATTCAACAGATGACGGCCTACCAGAGGATGCACAGGACAATGATTCTGATGATGCTAATGATGCAGAAGATGTTCATGATGTTCCAGAGGGTCCACCTATGGTTCCCAGACCTCCCCACTCTGATGAGGTGATGCAAGAATTTGACCCTGCCTGGTAGCCTGGTGACCCACGTGAGTCTACATTTTCTTTTACTGTTTTCACATTTTGTCCTTCCTCTTTCCTTTCTTTTCTTGAAGAACTAACACACTTTTCACTTTTTGGTTCACTTCACAGGTAATGTTGAGGAGTGGAGGGATTTTGTTTGTGAGGTCAATGTTAGCTTGGTTGTCCACTTCACTAGGATGACTCAGGAGACACTTCTGAATGATTTTGGTGTGTCCCCTACTGCTGGGAGACACACAGACATTTTTGCTCCTGCCTATCATGGATATCAGGCGAGTGTGGATTTGAAGACCAAGAATCTCATCCTTAAGGGTGAGAATTAGGTGTTTCATGAGATGGCTCGTCTTGGATTTGGATGATGAGATGCTAATGCAGCTCGGGGCCTTCACAATCACACGCTCATAGTAGGATGCCTCGATCCCATAGGTCTCATGGAGTGACTAGTGGAACACATAGGTAGAGGAGCAGAAGTCCTAAGGGTTTTGTCAAGGGGAACCACCCTTGATTTTACTTTTCTTTTCCTTTGAAATTGTGCCCCCTTGCACGGGGAGCCTTTACTTTCCTCGAGAGCATTTTGTCTTAGCTCTTTGCAATCTTATACATGTAAACTTTGGATATATCAATGAAAGTTTATTTTTTTATGGTTTTGTCTATCGAATGGGTACTCATCTCTTGTGCATTATGGAAGTTTAGGAACTTTTTTATTATGTTTTTGACCTTCAACTCTAACCATGAAATATGATGACGATGACATGCTTTTGTAATTTTTTGGCATATATATGAGATGCAGTTTACGATATGCAAATGCAAGAACACAAGCGAGGCTGAAAGGAAACTTCTACTTCTACTAAATGCCACAAGTTATGACATTGAATTTATTGCTTTGAGACTCTTTTTCTAATTTTGATATGAATGCAATGCGGAACAAACAATATGACTACTCTTTAACACGATTTTCAATCCAGGGGATTGCAAGTTGTCCTGATATAAGAGACCTATTCAAGGCTGTGAGATAGGATTTTAGAACTTAAGTGGGGAGCGGGAATGAATTGGAGTGCTTCTAAATTTGGGCTTTGCTAAAGGTTAAACACTGATCCTTATCTAGATAAGACATTCTGACAAGCTTTTAACTTAGACAAGTAGCAAATTTTGTTGATGTTTGCTAGACTTAGATCATAGATGACAAGCAAGATAGACTTGGGGTAAAGGATAAATGGGAAAGAACTAGGGTCCCTAGATAGAAGATGACCCTAAAGACTACTAGACTCTTGGCATTGCTCAGCTAGTGCGTGTGTGTGCTTTGTACCTTTATCTTTTATTTCCTCTGTTAGAATGTCACCCTTGAGGCTTCAAGCTTAGACTGATCTCCACCCAAGAGTATGGACATTCAACAATCTTCTCCCTTTCACTCTTTTTTTGTATCTCTTTTTTTTTTTTTCACTTTTTTTGTATTTCCTCACTTGATTTTGTCATTTTTTGGATTTTGACTTTTTATGAAAATAAATGCTTTTAGAACTTTTGATATGCAGTGGCTTGATCTCTCAATACTCACTTTTCTCAAAACTCTTATTTTGATCACTCATTTTTTTTATTCACTCAAATTTTAGATTGCTTCCTTCAGAGCTTTGACCCTTGTGACATTTTTGGCCAGGAAAGATAAGGGGCTGAGTGCCACCTAAAGTTTTTGTAATCCAGTTGGACTTCTCTTCTACTATGGAAGAATTGGGAAGGTCTACTTGCAAGCTTCCTTTGAACATTGTAGGTTTGAATACTGACTTTTTTTAGACCTAACATCTTGGCTCATTAAGACTGGGATTAGTGTAAAGCTAAGAGCTAGGCTTTGATTAGAATCACTAGGAATGATTTGTGAAAATAGGCGATCTCTAGGTCCTGAAAGGATCACATATACCTAGGCAACCTTAGACTCCTTACTGAAATGAAAATGATATAAGAGAAAGTCATTGATTATAATGCAAGATGAACATAATGATACTGAAATGCAAGAAACAAATTCTTTCTGATGTTTTGATTTTTATAATTTTTATGTTTTTTTTTTTGTGATTTTTTTGGTTTTTAGATATAGTATTTCTTGAGGTGAAAGGCATTGATTGTTTCGCCAAATTCCTCTCCCTCCATAGTGCACAAGAGATGGGCACCATTTTTGATGTCTTCATTAACCATGTAAGGTTCTATCTAGTTTGGCCTAAAATTGCATCCTTCACCGACTCTTTTATCGATCAAGTTGTCTATCTTGAGTACTAGGTCTCCCACCTGAAAAGGTCTTGGGACGACTTTCTTGTTATATTTCTTTTTCATTCTCATGAGGTAAGAATCATGTCTTTGAACAACTCTTAATTGTGTTTCATCCATCATTTCTAGCTCATCTAATATTATTGCTCGATGCTTCTCATTATCCAATTGTCCTTGTAATGACACTCTTAGACTAGGTAGTTCTACTTCCAAGGGTAGCACTAGTTCCGATCCAAAAGTGAGGGCATAAGGAGTGGTTCCAATTTGATGCAATGCAAACACCACAAACACAACTAAGGGTCAAATCAAACTACTCAGGGGGGAAGAGGATGCAGGGGATGGTAGGGCAAACAAGACTCTTAGGTCCTTGTGGACCTAGCTACTCCATTGGTCTTCTTACTAGACTTGACTGTCCACTCATTCTCCATGGTTCCAAGACTAGACAACAACACCATCTTTGGGTTCATATACCTAGGCTCTTTGCCAAACTTTCTAGGGACCCTAGACCATCTATGGTTGAATGTCCCAAGCTCACAAAACCATCAAGATGCCTAGGAGGTACCTCCTTGTACCACTTCCTTCACAACTACTCCAACTCCCTTGTAGCCCTCAAAAAGGAACTGTCAGACAAATATCTTGAGACACAAACATTCAAACCAGACTGTTATGGGTTTTTTGAGTACCCATTATCTTTTTCTCCAACATATTAAACATGTACTATGGGGTCCTTTGGAACACAAACCCCAAATCTTGACTGTACCAATTTCCAATAAGGCCTAATTAGGCCAGTTTTACAAAGGGAGTACACACAAACTCCATGCCAAACCTCTAATTCGTATTCTAGAGGGTCCAATAGGATGCAAATAGACTGATTTCAAAGGTTTTTAGGGTCCAAGATCATTTCAAGACATTTCATGATCAAATCTTCACTCCACCAAAGCTAGTTAGCCAAATTCATGATACAAATAGGCTCAATGACTCCAATCTTCACTTCACACTTGTCCCCTATTCCTACACACAAAACCCATTGGAAAACATGCCAACCTAAAATCATCCCACCAATTTTGGGGTTCTAACACAAATGAAAAGGATTAGGAATCCATAAACCTCTCTAAAACCCTTAAAACTAGGGTTTAATGACCAATCTCACAAAAAACAACTACAAAATGTCTAAACCCCCATGTTATCTCCTCCAACTTGGTTTAAATGAAAGGTAATAACCTTCACTCCATCATTTCAGTCATTCCTGCCTTTGACTATAATATACGGTTGAGTACCATGCATGGGAATAGTGAAAGAAACAGAAACAAAATAGTAAACAGGGCAGTTTCTAGGAAAACATTTGTTAAATCCTCCACAAATGATGAAAATCCATCCAACCTAATCTAAAACAAAGATAATCCTATTCTCTTATGCATCATGAACATTTAGAGCCATGACAATGCTGTACGGGCATAGGGTAGACTGTAGAACAACAAGAAAAATAGTCAAAAGTAGGAAAACTGTATTTTTTTAGTATTATTTCTCCTTGAAACTTTTACAACAACCTCTTGCTCAACCCAAAAGAGGTATAAATCATTTGTTTACAATTAAACTCCACCATCACTCCCACTCCCATCGTGGGAAAGGCCATTATTAAAGCAAAAAAACTGACTGTTAACCAAAAAAGGCAAACTGTCCACAAATAGGCTGTCCTATTTTTTGGAAACTTAAGACTCCACTAAAGTAAATGCCTATTCTAAGCCTCCACTTCATGAGCATGCCTTTAGAAGGATTCAATACATAATTTTAAAACTTCCTTTTGTCTCTAACAAACAAAAATTTCAAAATTTGACATAAAACTATTCTAGGTGCACTGCACCACAATTGGAGTTCTTATGCTTGTTCTATAAGCCCAGAGAGCTAGATATAATTGTAAATGCCAATCTCTTTTAGAGTCCTTCACAATTTTGACCAATATTGATTTCAATGTTTTATTTGTGGCTTTAGCTTGTCCGTTCCCTTGAGGATAGTAAACTGAGGGAGAGTTATGACTGATGTGGAACCTCTCACATAACTCTCTCACTTTTGGATTCTTGAATGATGATGTGTTGTCTATCACTATCACTTGGGGAATCCCAAATTGGCATATGATTTGATTTAATATGAACTCGGCAATTACGGTCCCTGAAATAGTAGTGAGAGGCATGGCCTCTACCCATTTGGTAAAATATTCTGTTGCATGAAGATGATGAACAAATGTCCATATGTTGATGGGGGAGATATCTTTCCCACGAGGTCCAAGCCCCAAGTGGAGAAGGGCCAAGGGGTAACTATTGGTTGTAAATATCTTGTTGGTGTGTGATGGATGTGGGCATAGGCTTGACATTTTGGACATCTTTTTACAAATTTGATAGCATCCCATTGTGAACATGGCCACAAATATCCCATCCTGTGTATTTTCCTTGCTGTGGCATGACCACCAAAGTGTCCTCCGTAGATTCTGCTATGGCATTCTTCTAGGATTTTACGTGCTTCTTCTTTGTTAACACATCGAAGCAACATCCTGTCTAGGGCCCTTCGATAAATCACGTCATCTATTAGAACATATCTTGAATAAGGATGCACAATGGTCTTTTTCCCAAGGGACTCATGTTTTCAGGATAATCTTTGTTTGCAAGATAGTTCACGATATCTTTGTACCAATATGAAGCAGCGTACTTCTCAAGATCAATTACACAAATCTCTTTATCATGGAAGTCTTTATTTATGGGCTCCTCTTGAGGAACTAGATTGTCTACTAGCTAGTTTGCTATCACTTGTCCTTTGACTAATTTTTGATTGCCATAAATTAATTCAAACTCACTTAGTAATGTCACAAACCGATCGACTCTTCTTGATAGCCTTGGATGATTTAAGAAAGTCCTCAATTATTTGGATCGTATCATACTCTGGTTTCTTGATTCATCATGTAATGTCATAATCTCTAAGTTGTGAAGACTATGGCTAGACACTCTTTTTTAGCCTGAGTGTAATTCTTCTCATATTCTAGTAAGGTTCGACTTATGAAGTATATGGCTCTTTCTCTTCCACCTTCATCTTCTTGACCCAACATGCATGCTATGGAAATGTCGGTTGCTCTAAAGTATAAGATGAAGGGTTTTTCATGTTTTGTGGCATTAGCATGGGTGGTGTCAATAAGAACTTCTTTACTTGCTCAAACACATTTTGACAGTCCACCGTCCAGGTTATGCCAACTTGTTTCTTTAGTAACTGATTGATCGGGTGGATCTTGAAAGTCATGTCTAGTATGAAATGCTTGATCGCGCCTAATTGTCCTAAAAAGGTTCTTATAGCTATTTTACTTGTTGGAGGTGTTGCGTTTAGGACTACTCTAACTTTTGCTGGATCAACATCAATTCCTCTTCATGAAATGATGAAACCCAAAAAATTTTCTGCCGTGACCTCGAAAACACATTTTCAAGATTTAACCTTACTTTGTATTCTCGAAGCCTATTGAAGATCTTGCAAAGGTCTTCCACATGTGTTGATCTTTGCTCTGACTTAGCCAAAAGATCATTAACGTATGTCTCTACTATCTTGTGAATGTAATCATGGAAGATGTGTGCCATTGCTCTTTGATAGGTACATTTTTTAGTTTGAACAACATGACTGCATAACAGAATGTTCCCCAAGGAGTGGTGAATGTTGTCTTGTTTTGATCTACATATGAGATTCTGATTTGATTGTATCCCAAGAACCCATCCATAAGAGAGAATACTTCATATCCCGCGGTTGAATTGATAATTTGATCTATGGATGGTAAGGGAAAGTCGTCTTTTGGGCAAGCCTGATTGATATCCCTAAAATCGAAGCATATCCAAAATTTTCCATTTTTCTTTAAAATTGGGACGATGTTTAATACCCAAATTGAATAATCTACTAGTTTGATGAAGCCGTCATTCAATAATTTCTTCAATTCTTCCTTTACCATTTCAGCTACTTGAGGCTTTATGGGTCTCAATTTCTATTTTTTGGGTTTTGCATTAGGCTTCATTACTAAGTTGTGCACCACAATTTTTGGGTCTAACCCTGGCATGTTTGAGTATGTCCAGGTGAAGACATCAGAATATTTGATAAGGAACATAGTGTATTCTTCCAACTCTTCATCATTTAACTCCCCTCCCAATTTTAACATCTTTGGTTTCTCAGGAGTTCCTACATTGATATCAATGGTATCTCTAGTTAGTGATGGATGTCTCTATTCAAATTTCAAAGGAGCGGGTGGTAAATCTGAATTTACTTCAATTTGGAGGATTTCTTTTTCACTTCCAAAATAATCTTCCGGGTGTGGGAGGAGCATGTATCCTTTCTTATGGTACACTCTCGGGAGGCCGTCATAAGCATCTAGATACTCTAAGATGGCCTCATCATTCTCAGCATAATTTTGAGTGGGTTTTTTCTGTTTGATCCGCAGCATAATTTAGAATGCTTGGTAATTCTTCACTTTCCAACAATGGCTCTCCACAAACTAACCTAGTGTATTCTAAATTTTGAAGTTGAGCATGTGGCGAAAATAGTGCGACAAACGTAGCCATTAAATCTGCCACTTAGTTATCTTCTCTGGGTATGGCTTTTATAGAGAAGAAGTCAAAGAATTGGGCCAAATTTTCTGATGGTTTCTTTCTAGGGTCGTAGTCGCTCTAATTTTGTTTCGTAATTCTCTGCAACTTGGTTGATCACTAATTGGGAGTCTCCAAAGGTAGAGTTCTTGATCCCCATTCTCATGGCTAGCTTGACTCCTAGGGATAGGGCTTCGTATTCAACAATATTGTTTGTGCAAAAGAAATCCAACCTAAAGGTAAAGGGGAGGACTTTTCCTTCCGGGGAGGTCAGGATTATCCCTGTTCCTACTCTGGTTTTGCAACTAGCTACGTCAAAGTGTAGAGTCCACAAGTTTTGATTATTTTGCGGTTGAGATGTTTCTCCAAACTCGTAGGTTGAGTTTTTCTTTTCCTCTTTTTATTCTCCTTCTTCAATGATTTTAATTGTTCCCACTGAGAGGTTCTTGATGTCCCATTCATTAAAGCATGGTATAGCTGCTAAGCTGAATGGAGCATGAGACTTAGTGGTGTGAGGATCAAAGGGGAATTCTCTGAGATCATTCATGCTTTGATACGATATGTTGTGAGTACTCATGTTTGGTTGAGAGTATTGAGTTTCTTCTTTTGGTTTCTCTTGTGTTTTTAGCTTTTTGTCCTTTTCCTCTTGTTCCTTCCTGTAAATGTTGAAAGGATTAGGGTCTGTTTTAACAATGCAGATCTTTCCCAAGTGATGGAAATGGATTTATTGAAACAAGGTGGAGGTGATGGCCTTCATAGTGTGAATCCAAGGTCTTCCGAGGATCATAGTGTAATTGGTTTCTTTGTTGATAATGTGGAAGTCTGCAATTTTTTTTTTGTCCATTAGAGTAAGTGGTAGGTTAATTTTCCCAACTGTTTGAATATTGCGACTGTCATATATCCTCAAGGTGGTAGCCTATTTCTTTATTCCTATTTTTCTATATCCCATTCTTCACAGGAATGACATTGGCAAGAGATTGACTACTGATCCTTCATCCACCACTACTCACTTTATGGTGACTTCTTCAACCTGAATTTGTATGTATAGTGGTGATTCCTTTTTCTTACTTCCTTTGTTTTGAGGTAGTTTGAAAATATCAAATGTGAGAGGGGTTGGTTCCTCTTGTGTTGAACATCCCACTTCTAACACTTCCAAGAATGTTTTCCGGTGTGAGTGGGAAGATCTCAACAAATTTATTACTTGTGAGAAGACATTTTCTGTTTGATCTATTTGTTCTTTCTCTTGGATTATGAACACTTCTTGGTTCAACTCTACATGATTGGAGCTTTTTTTGATTAGTCTTCCCTTTCTAATTTTGAGGTTCCTTCTCCTTCCTTTGAGATTGAAGGAGTTTGAGGAAGTTTCACTGTTGATTCGGAGTAAGTTTGGAGATAGCTTTGTTGTATCCATAGCAAGTTTTTGTTTCATGACCTTTTGTTCCGTGGAACCAACAATACACATTGGGATCGTAGGAGTGATGACTTGGTTCTTGATTTCCTTTTTGTCACCACTTGTCATTATTGGGAGTGCTTTTCATGACATTGACATCTTTGTCCGAGGAGACATTTGATGTAACCTTTTCAATTGATTTAGGTATTTTGAGTCTTCCATTAGTGTCATAAATCTTCCGGCCACTGTTGATGGCAACTTGATCTATCCTCAAAGCACTTTCCAATGCTTCTTCATAGGATCTATATGGTAATTTTTGAATGTCTTCTCTCATGTCCTTATTCAAGGTGTGTAAGAAAAGATCACATAATTTGTAGTGGTCCATGTTTGGGGCACTAGCTGAGGAATAGAGGACTTGCCTTCATCTGGCAACAAAGTGAGCTACAGATTCGTTCATCTCTTGTTTCATGGCTAGGAACTCTTTGATTCCTGTTTTGACGAGTTTGTTCATTTAAAATGCCATGACAAACTCTATGATTAGCTATCTGAACGAGTGAATTGAACCCTCTGACAAACAATTGTACCAATCCAGGGCTATTCCTTTGAGGGTCTTTGGAAAGATCTTGGCAACAACCCCATCCCAAGGGAGGAGTTCACTTATCGCAGTGGTCTAAGATTTGATATGTGAATTTGGATCTCCTTCCCCTTTGAATTTTGGGAGATTAGGCAATGGCTAAGGTAACTGTACATTCCTTATGTTTAGACTAAGAAGTTCTTTCAAGTACTCGAGATATGTTCCAAGAAAGGTGCTTTGTGATTGAGGGGTTGATAGCAACAACCCTATAGGAGGGTTTTGATAACCTATTGTCTGATTTGTTTGATTTCCCAACACTGCTAGATTATTCTAAACAGGAGGGTTTCCATTCAGACATGTGTCGTTACTTGTTTTTCTTGAATAATAGTTGAAATAGGGCAGATTCTGAGATGCCCCCTGGTCTTGTTCATGGGATTTTTGCCTTCTTTCAGGAGCAACTTCTTCTGCTTCCAAGATTCTAATCCTTTGTACTAGAGTTGCAATTAAGTCTGCAGGAGTGGCAGCTCTAGGTGTTTCCTCATTTCTAGGATTTTCTCTTTGAGTATTGTCATGATGGTATGCTTCTTCTTGTGTAGTATTCTCTCTTTGTTCCTCTTGCAAGGCAACTCTTAATGCTTCTTGAGCATATCTTGCCTCTTGCAAGTGTTTTTCTAACCATTTCACTTCCTCATCAAGATGAGTGCTTGATGTATTTGTGGAAGGTTGATCAGGTCGATGTATTTCTGACCTTACCCTCCTAGCTTTGTGTGGTGCACTTGGTATGGCTAGATTGTGTTCCCAAGCTGGATTGTTGAAAGATAGAGAATTCCTAGATTCTCTTTGGTCTCGCTGGTCTTGTTAGTAATCTGAGTCTTCGTAGTCACAGCAGTTTGTGATAGGTGCATCTGGATGCGGTGGCACATATCTGTCAAAGGAGGGAGTTTCTGGTTCCCTTGAAGGGATACTCCCTTGGTTTAGATTGGGCTCTATCATATTCGGGGGTGTCGTAGACACCACAAAATAAGTGGAGCGAGCGATAGCGAAGGTGATGGAAGCAGCGGAAGCGACTATGACGAATAATGTGAAAATGTTTGAAGGTTTCTACTGTTTTGTAAGGATCTAAGCTTTATGGAATGTGAACAACACAAACAAAAGTTTTTGTTCTTCATGTCGGGTTCACCAAAATATGTACGCTCAAAATCATGACCTCGGTTGCCTGGGCTTGTCGAGTCAGATTTCGACACGTACTAGACCCTTCCATCATTGCCATGGGGCGAACTGCCACGTCACTCTCACTCGTGGAAGTAGCCAGTTGAGAGGAGGCAAGACACGGGGGTGGTCTGCCTCATTAGAGAGTTGGACTTTGCAGAGAGGGGTCGACATGTCCTAGGGCCTTTGTTGTTGTGTGCTAATGTGGATGTTTCTTTCAATGATTATTGTTGTAGAGATAACTGTATGACCTGAAGGGTCACTAGTTACTCTTCTTCTGTTAGGGTTTTTGATATTCCACCTATGTGTGGGTAAGCGGTTATTTTTATTGATGGCTTGTTGTCTCTCAAAGTATCGACTGAATGCTTGTTGTATTAAATGTTGTCTATGTTCTTCTATTTGTTGGAGGGCAAGCGGATCCTATTGTGGTCGCAGATGGATCTCCTCAATCTCACCGAGGATTGCCCTCACCCACTCACCTCTTAATCCTAGGCACATTTGTGAGCCGAGACAAGAGATAGGCACATGTGGACTAACCTTGACTAGACTTTGGGTTTTGACTTAGGGTTTTGATTGACCTAAGGTTATGCATTTGACCTTTGTTGACCTTGTGATGGTATCAAAGGTTTGACTAAAAGTTGACCGTGGTTGACCTTGCGATGGTATCAAGGGTTTGCAAATTCTCTAAATATCTAATGTTTTTGTTCTTTTTTTTTAAATTTTATGAATGCAATACTATATGAAATGCAAAACTTGTTTTTGTGTTTTTTTGGTATTTTTGGAAATAAAAGATGCTTTTTAATATAGGAAAGGAAATATGAATGAAACTAGAATGAATTTTACCTAATGCAATTATTCTATGTTTTTGGGGTTTTCGAATGTTTTAAAATGATTTAATTTGGAAAAGAAAATTACAAGTGAATGAATTAAACTATGAATGGAAATTACTCTAAAATGCTAGATCTGACTATTCTATCAAGGAAAAAGCAATAAATTACTAATCCCAAGAGAAATTTTAATTTTCTAATTACTACCAATTGACAAAAAACCTAGAGGAACTTGAAATAAAGAAGACTTGTGAGCCTCCACTACCCTTAGAAATCCTTGATGGCAACCTTGTATTCTCTTGAAGCAGTGGGGAGACCTCTTAGTGACAAGATGCCAAAAAGAAGCAAAAGAAGCTTTAGAAGCTTTACAAAGAGAGCTGAATGAGAGATGTTGATGAGCATAATGGCTTGATTGGAGCAACGTATAGATGCATGATGAGCCTTATGTGAAAGCTTGATGAACAATGAACAAACAAAAGGCACCTTCGTCCTGTGTGAGCATGAGAATGCCGATTGGAGAGAAAAAACTTAGCAAGAGATGTGTGCACAATGAATTTGCCTCCCTTTGTGCTTGAGGGAGGGGGTATTTATAGGTTTAGAAGAAGGGATGAGAGGTGAGGAAGAGAAAGATTTAACTCAATTAGATTGAAGAGTTAACATAGAGGATTCAAGAGTGATCTGAGCTAAAATTAGAGTGATATACCCAGTAAAAGCTTATCACTCAAGAAGTGAAGAATAAGAGATGCATGGGAGTGAATGAGGTGTTAATTTTAGATCAAATGGAGCTAATTATGCATGTGTGGGTGCATGAAATAGTCAACTCCATATCAAGCTCAAAAATCCATTCAAACTGGAAGAAAAATGGGCAAAAATAGAGCTTTTTCGAGTTAGAAACTCAAGTTTTTCCATAGCTAGAAACATGATAGGGTCACCCCTTTCACCATTAGGGTCACCCATGGGTTTCTTGGGGGGTGACCCTGGGTCACCTGGGGGGAGATTCTGATTTATGAGGGTCGCCCGACGGGAGATCCAGAAAGAAAGGGGTTTGAGTGAAAATGCATGATGGGAGATGGTAGAGGAGATGAAAAGGAGGGGATCTACCTTTGAATATAGGTTAGTCATGTGCAAGAATGCAAATCTCCACTTGCAAAGTAGGATCTCCCAACGGGAGATCTGGAAATAATAGGGGGAGATTTGGATTGGTTGAGTGAAACTAAAATCTGAAAATGGGAGATGGCTAGGGGGGACTTCTAGAAGGATTCTAGGGGGTGGAGAAGATGAAAAACATAGGGGAAAGGTGAAAAATCACCTACAAGATGCTTACAAGGCTTAGGAACAGGGTCACAAGATTAGAAAATGCAAATCGACATGTGTTGCAAAAGTGTCGAAAAGCGTCGACAACAAAGAGAGTGAGAAAATGACAAAGGGGAAACAACACAAGATGAAAGAAATGACACATCACCAAGAGGTCACTGTCCATAGTATCATCCAGCACCACACAATCCTTTTCTTTCTTCTCATGCTACTACAACTGATCTTTGTACAACACCTTCTCATTGAATACAACATCCCTGCTTCTCAAAATTTTTAGATTTTCAAAATCCCAAAGCCTATAACCAAATTCATCAATGCCATATCCAACAAAGATAAACTTTTTTGCTTTTGCATCCAGCTTGGTTCTATTTTCAGAATCTACATTTGCAAATGCTTCACATTCGAATGTTTTGAGGAAAGAATAACTCACCTTCTTACTTGTCCATGCTTCCTCTAGAATGTTGACAACATAGTCAAGAGACACTTCTGATTGGGTAATGTTTTCATTGATGACAACAAGGAAAATAGAGCATGATGGAGTTAAGGATGATTGGGAACTTGACTTGGAACAACCTGCATACAAGGATCTGGTCCAGGCATAAAAGACTAAGGTAGAATGGCTAAGTACTGATAACACAAAGTTAGTAGTAGAGTCTCAAGTGGTATTCCTCTGTAGTTGATGGTCAAGGTATGTAGTTCAAGTATGTTATTCAGGATTGTTGGGAGATACCATGTTCAGGATTACAAGTCCTAATGACTTCCGGAAGACAAGTTGTGATTGGTTTAAGTCTAGGCGAACATAGTTAAGTCAGGAATAGTGCAGAGTACATAAGTATTTTGGTCCGCATCTCTTCGTAAGTAATTGTATTAGTATGCGGTTTTGAGGCAGTATGGATAGGTGTCAGAAGCATACAAATGATGAGTTATAGAATCTGTAGTGATCTGAAAGATTGTCTACAAAACTCCAAGATCTAATAGTTGGTTTGCTAGTACTTCACCAAGGCAGAAGAGTTAGTTATGAGTTCCACAATTCACCACATAAGGACATCATGACCTGTGGCTAGTAAGATATGATTTGTGCGGTATGAGGAATGGTTGATGTGATTCCTTGAGTTTCTTAAACTAGTCCACAGTAAGAATTTTGGTGGGATAGCTGGGTAAGTCAAGCATGTTCTGAAGAGACAAGATGACAGGTAGTTAGATTCTTATGTGGAGAAGTTATATTGTCTGAATATTCAATCTAAGTGATGGTATGATTGGACCAACCTATGTGAAGATTTTTGTATGTTTGTTTAAGACCGCATTATAGATTGTACACAAGTTCAAGCTGACAAGATGTAGTATTTGCGTACACGGTTTATGTTTTGCTTGCTGACCTAATTATGAGATAAATATTGTAGCGAATATATATACTCAATGGAATTTGATGTTGGGGTGTAGTAGTGGTGTTGTGTTATGTGAATTCGAAAGGTTATGAGCAGAATGTAGAGCAACAAGAATTGAACAAGGACATAAAATAGAGTATATGTAGTTAAGTTGAGAAGTAGGGTAGAATAAATGAAGACCTTTGAATCTGTGTATTGAACCTTCAATGGAACTATGATCCAGCTTGTGGTAGATTCATCAACAGTAGTTCATCTTCTAGAAGTGAGCCAATCCTTCTTCTTTCTTCTTTTCTCTTGGCAGTGAGCCTTTGCGTAGTGAGCACTTCTTCATAGGGCAGTGAGCCCTAAGGCAATGAGCCTTCTTGTAATCCAGTATTGAGCTATCATAATATATTGTGAGATAACACTCACCTTGTTTTTTACCCTTTTTGGGTTTTCCACATAAAAATCCTGGTGTCCATGTGTTATGTCTTTATGGTTGCTGTTCTTATGCTTATTCTACTTTCATGTTATTGAGTTTGGAATTTAGATTAATATACTTGTTAAGAAGTGTTTTTGTGGAATACTGATTCACCCCATCTCAGTATTCCTTATATTCAACAATTGGTATCAGAGTGTGGTTCCTTGGAAGAAGCCTAACAGCTTGAGGAAGATCTAGGAGAGTTCACTCATGGGAGCCAGGAGATTTGGAAACTTCTCAAATAATGTTGAATTGGAATCAACTCTTGCTAATCTTGAAAAATCTGAAGCAGAAATCAGGGATATGAAGGATAACATTCAAGAAGCTGATGAGTGCATCTTAAAGCTTAAAGAACAAGTCAAGAAATTCAAAGAAAAATACAGAGATGTTAGTGAACAATTGATATCAACAAATGAGAACTTGGATGATTTGAAAGTGGAAGTTATCAAAAGAGCTAAAGCAGAAGAAGATCTAAATCTGATGGTAAAGAACAAGATAGAAGAATGTGTTAAATTGGAAGAAGTTGTGATCCTGAAAACAGACTTGGAAAAAGCCAAGAGCTATGAAGAAAAGTTTAAGATAAGTTCTGTAAAACTTGATGAGATGATTGCTAGTCAAAAGAGTTCAGATGATAAGCAAAGCTTAGGATTTGAAAAAGGAGAAAGTTCAAAATCAGGTCAAGGAAACTTTCTGTTGAAGCAAAACAAAGGCAACTAGTTCATGAATCAAAGAAGAAGACCTAGAAGACCTCCGGTTAGACAACCAAATGCTCAAAGGTACCCATCTTTCAATGGCCATTATTTTAATTGCAAAAAGTTTGGTCATAAAGCTATCCAGTGTAGGAGTAGAATAAATCAGAATGTTCCATCATTCTCTGGTCAATGTTTCAATTGCAAGAAAATTGGTCATAGATCAAATGAATGTAGATGTCTAGTAAGAAATGGTTTTCACAATTCAAGGAATACTCAATCATTCAATGGAAGATGTTTTGCTTGCAATAGATTTGGACACATGGCTAATCAATGTAGATCAAGGATGAATTCATTCAGAGGAAGGAATCAAGGATAGGGAAAAATTGTGTGCTACAATTGCAACAAGTTTGGACATGTTGCAAGATTTTGTAGAAGTAAGAATGTGAAAAGAAACTACTATGTTGAAGAAAGGAAAATAGAGCAGAGAAATGATAAGGGAAAAGAAAAAGTTGATCCAGTTGAAACTAAGAAATAAATGGACAAGATCTGGATCAAGAAAGAAGTAATTGAAGTCAAGGATGGATCCACACCAGCATTTGGTGCAAATACTTCCTCCGGGAAGTAAATTTGGAGCTCTGGCTCAGGGGGAGCTATGTTGAAAATCTAAAGCCCCCATCCAGAAAGTTAGTACTATAATCTGGCACTAAGGTATGTTGTGAAGAACTCTATGACAAAGACTCTGAAAGAAATTCTGGTAGAGAAAGATGTAATGCAAAGCATTGCGGAGTAATTTGGATTGACTGTGACTGACAAAGAAATGTTTGACAACTTTTTGAAAGACCACATTTATGACAATTAAGTTAAGACCTTTAGGGGTTTAAAGGCTTTGATTCATAAAGATTAATCACTTTGCATTCAATCTTTCAAGTGTTCAAGGCAATCTGAAGCTAAAATCCAAGCAACTTAGAGTTTTCCAAAACAATTCAAGCCAAAATTGACCTCAGGTGAAAGAAACCCTAATTTGGCAAAAAAGGTATTTACAGCTTGAAAACCCTTTTGTGTAGTCTAAAATATTTTAGAAAATGATTACTCCCCAATTAATCAAGATTTTAGAAAAGCCTCGCCCCAAGTTCAAGAAACATTTCTTCAAGCCACCGGAAAATGATTCAGTAGGAGTGTTCTCAATTTCTCCTCATGGAACTATGCATATAGAAGATATTAGGGCATACATTCATACCAACCTAGAGGAATACAACACTTGAATCTTGGAAAATTATATTTGGATGAATTGACTACTATTGATGTTGAGTTGAAGAATGAATATAAAGTTCTGGGAGAAAAGAAATTAGACACCTGGTTGGATTTTCCTGTGATCCCAAAATGATACATGGGTTAGGTTCATTCTTAGTAGGATTCAAGATGAGTTTTTGTGGCTCGATGAACCATGTATGATAACTAAAGAAGCTATTAAAGCTGTGACTGGTATGAGTTCTGCCAGAAGGATTCCAGGTGAAAAGAAAATAAAGAACAATTTAGTAATGCAACTAACAGGGGCCAAATTTGATAAGAAAGATCTCACAATAAATGGTATCAAGGATCCAACTGTCATATTTGCATCGATGATTATTGGATACAAAATATACTTTTCTCATTTAGAAAATTCTATCTTTGCATCAGCTATATACTCAACTTATGATATGGTAAAAACTAATATAGATTATAATCAATGTGAATTGCTCTGGAGTGAATTAATGGAGAACCTGAAAAGAACAAAAGAGACAAATTATCCCTTCAAATACGAAACTTTGATTACCTGTTTACTCTTCTACTTCCTGAGAGAGCTACCCAGCTTGGGAAGCATTGTCTGGCTTGATCATACACCAGTAGCAACTCAAATAAGAAATCATCTGCAAAGTTTGGGAAATAAAGACAAACATAATGAAATTTTGGGGGAATACTTCATGAACTTTCAAAATAGAATGGTATGTAAGGTCCGGATACCTGAAAAAGTTGTGATGAAATATGAAAATGACATTGTATTCATGGTGAATAAAGATAAATGCTTCATGGAAGCTGTGGAACCAAGAACTGCATGGGTCCCTCCATTAGGATATGAAGTTGCAGAAGATATCCTGACTGAATTAGCTAATGAACTACTGGAGAAACCAAAAGATCTCAAACAAGATAGGTTTGGAACATTCAAAGAATTGTCTATGGAATATGAGTACTCAGAGAAAATTTCTGATGAACAAACAAGAAAGGCAAAAACTAAAGATGGAGAGTCAAGACCCTTAAATGCTCTGGTAAAATGGAAGTCAAGTACTTTGGAAAGAAAAGATAAGAAAGATGAAAAGGAAGAACATGCATCTAGACCCAAGAAAAGAACAAGCATCTCATCCAGTACAGAAGCAAAGAGAGTCAATCTAGTAGAAGGAAAGTTACACTTAGTGATGAATATGTGGCAAGAGACATTGCTGTAGACCAAATCTCAATTGACTATGCTAGAAATTTTTTGGAACAACAATAAAATGTGCATATTCCATAATCAACCAAGACTCTACAAGGACCAATAACTCTAGCTTCTATGTCTCCTATGGAAAATTTCAAACTAGTATCAATAGTGTAAGCTAAGGCTTAGGAAGAAATGTTGAGAACATATTTATAGGACAATGAACTCATTAATGAGACATCAAGCATTTTGGAGAAGGTAATTCCCTCATACTAGAAGGATATATCAGCATCATCAACTACTCATCTCAAAGTTCTTATAAATTCTATGAGTAATCATTTTGAATCCTTTGAAAAGTCTACTGATATTAAGGTTAAAAAGGAATATGCAGACAAAAGGTTAGCAATATCAAAAACCAAGTTAGACAATGACAAAATTCTGTTAGAGAGTAGCATCAAGAACATGATAAATGCAATCAAGGAAGCCTGTGAAATATATAAATTTTGTCTGTCTTGGCCTAAAACTATTAAGGAAATGGATGAGAAAATCAAAAGCATGGAGCTTCAACTCACAAATATTTCTGAGACTTTTGATCCAATAGTTGACTCAATCAGTTGCATAGAAACACAAGTTGAAAATATTCAGAACAACATAAGCAATTTTCTCAATAGACAGGAAGAAATTAAAAACAAAATGTGTTTACTGAGAAGGGTATTAAGATTAAAAATTGAGATCATGACAAATCTTGCAGCAGAAGCACAAACAGCTTCACAAATTGACACACCCTCAAATGTGCAAAAGGTAGAAAAATCAGTCTTCTTGATAAATGGTCACATTCAAATTTTGGAAAGGGAAAAGAATCAATGGGATGAGGATTTTACACAATTAAGGATTGTGTATAAGGATACTCTTTCACCAACAACAAATTGAGTTGTAGTTTGTATGTGTACATATGCAGTAGAGTATGAAGATTTTTGCAATTTTGGTCCCATGTTGACTCTTGTACATACACCTTTGCCATTGATGTCAAAGGGGGAGAAGAAGACCAGTGAAATATGGGCAAACATCTTAGGGGGAGAAGAAATACAGAGTAAGGGGGAGTAGATACACATTTTTCACTGAGTGTTGCCATCAATGCCAAAGGGGGAGATTGTTGACAACATAGTCAAGAGACACTGCTAATTGGGTAATGTTGTCATTGATGGCAACAAGGAAAATAGAGCATGATGGAGTTAAGGATGATTGGGAACTCAACTTGGAACAACCTGCATACAAGGATCTGGTCCGGACACAAAAAACTAAGGTAGAATGGCTAAGTACTGATAACATAGAGTTAGTAGCAGAGACTCAAGTGGTATTCCTCCACAGTTGATGGTCAAGGTATGTAGTTCAAGTATGTTATTTAGGATTGTTGGGAGATACCATGTTCAGGATTACAAGTCCTAATTGTAGACACCTAAAAATGTCTTCTACCATCAAACTGACTTCCGACAACCCTAAACACACTAATTTCCCTTCTAACCAATTAATTAAATTTTTATTTAATTAATTACCCCTTTCGTTTTCCAAATCCACACCATTTTATCCCCAAAATTAAATTAATTTCATTAATTCAATAGTCCAAACCTTAGCCAATTAATTTAATAAATATGCAATATTTATTAAATCATTTCCCCTTTTTCACTAAATCTAATTAATTAGTTAAAACCATGTTAACTAATTAATTTAGCCTATAATTAACCTATCCCTACCCTAGACAATTAAATAGCTATTATTTAATTGCCTACCCTAGTCTACCTCATCCTAGCCCTAGGATTAATTAAATAAAACCTCTATTTAATTAATCCTAACCCCTTCATTTGGGTGGTCAAACCTTGTTTAACACCCTTCCCCACATCCTCCAAATAAAAAATTGAATTAAATCCATAGAAGTCAATTTTTTATTTAAAAACATCCCACATCACATTTATTTCTTCTTACAAACCCATACTCATTTATTTCCTCTCTTCCCCAAAATGAATTTTTAATTCATTTACATTCCCCCATATGAATCTTTAATTCCTAAATAATCCTTCACCCCCATGCTCATTAAATAACCCCTTTTCCCAAAATGAATAAAAGAATCACTTTTATTCCTAGCCCTCCATTCATTCAAGATTCAATCTAGGCCCTCCACATCACTTTTATCCTCCACCATTGGATCAAAATCCCTTCCAAAAGTCTATAAATAGAATCTCTCACAGTCCATTATCATCATCCAAGTTTATGCAAAGTTATTATGCCAAAATCACTCTTGAGCTAGAATAGTGAGTTGCAAATTAGAGTAGCATTTCACATTTGAATCCATTGTCTAGGGATTATCTTTGTCTAGGAGCTTATTTTGGGTGCAAAGGCTTCTTCCTCCCTTGATGGGATTGGGTTTGCATGTGAGGTATAACTTTGTGTTTATTGCATTTAGTTTATTATTTCTACCTTGTTTGCATATCTAATCTACACTAATGACTTCTGGAAGACATGTTGTGATTGGTTTAAGTTTAGGTGAACACAGTTAAGTCAGGAACAATGCAGAGTACATAAGTATTTTGGTCTGCATCTTTCCACAAGTAATTGTATTAGTATGCAGTTTTGAGGTAGTATGGATAGGTTTCCGAAGCATACAATTGATGAGTTACAGAGTCTATAGTGATCTGGAGGATTGTCTACAAAACTCCAAGATCTGACAGTTGGTTTGCCAGTACTTCACCTAAGCAGAAGAGTTAGTTTTGAGTTCCATATTTCACCACATAAGGACATCATGACCTATGGCTAGTAAGATATGATCTATGAGGTATGAGGAATGGTTGATGTGATTCCTTGAGCTTCTTTTGGTCCACAGTAAGAATTTTGGTGTGACAGTTGGGTAAGTCAAGCATGTTCTAAAGAGACAAGCAGACAGATAGTTAGATTCTTATGCGAAGAAGTTATATTGTTTGAATAGTCAATGTAAGTGATGGTATGATTAGAGCTAACCTATGTGAATATTTTTGTATGTTTGTTTAAGACCGCATTACAAATTGTACACACAAGTTCAAGGTAAGAAGATGTAGTATTTGTGTACACAGTTTATGTTTTGCTTGCCGACCTGATTATGAGATAAATCTTGTAGCAAATATATATACTCGATGGAATTTGATGTTGGGGTGTAGTAGTGGTGTTGTGCTGTGTGAATTCAAAGGGTTATGAGTAGAATATAGAGCAGAAAGAATTGAACAAGGACAAAAAATAGAGTATATGTAGTTAAGTTGAGAAGCAGGGCAGAATAAATGAAGACCTTTTAATCTGTGTATTGAACCTTCAATGGAACTGTGATCTAGCACGTGGTAGATGCATCAATAGTAGTTCATCTTCTAGCAGTGAGCCAATCCTTCTTCTTTCTTCTTTTCTCTTGGCAGTGAGTCTTTGTGCAGTGAGCACTTCTTCATAGGGCAGTGAGACCTAAGGCAATGAGCCTTCTTGTAATCCAGTATTGAGCTATCATGATATATTGTGAGTTAACACTCACCGTGGTTTTTTCCTTTTTGGGTTTTCCACGAAAAATCCTAGTGTCCATGTGTTATGTCTTTATGGTTGCTGTTCTTATGCTTATTCTACTTTCATGTTATTGAGTTTGGAAATTGGATTAATATACTTGTTAAGAAGTGGTTTTGTGGAATACTGATTCACCCCCCACTCTTAGTATTCCTTATATTCAACATAGAATACCACAGCCCAAAGGAATTGAAGGACCTCTGTTAATTAAATATACATCGATATTGATAGCCTCTGTCCACATGTTTAAAGGCAGCCCAACATGCAATCTCATGCTCCTTGCATGCTCCATTATTGTCCTATTCATGCACTCAGCCACTCCATTCTCCTATGGAGTCCCTGGAACCATTTTCTGCCTACAAATTCCATTAAAGGAACAATAATCCTCAAATTCTTTGCTGCAATACTCACCACCATTATCAAATCTAAGACATTTTAATCTTTTACCCATCTCATTCTCAACCAAGCTTCTCCATTTCTTAAATGTTTCAAATACTTTAGATTTCTGCCTAAAGAAATAAATCCAAACCTTCTTAGTTGCATCATCTATGGATGTAACATAATACCAAGAGCCACTGAGAGAAGATACTTGAGTTGGTCCCCATACATCCATATGCACAAGCTCCAACTTTTCATATTTCTTTTGCTTCCCATCCTTGAGAAACTAACTCTCTTTTGTTTTCCATACACACAACTTTCACAGAAATCCATATTAATACATTTCAGACTTGGTAAAACTTTCTTAGAATGAAGTACCTTCATACCTTTTTCACTCATATGCCCAAGTCTGTTATGCCATAGTGTTGTCTCAGAACCCGTAGCAACTCTTTCAGTCTCTGCCTGTAAACCTACAGTAACTATTCCTGTTTGAGTTTTCTTTGTAACAACTAAAGTAGAAGGAAAAGTATGACCTATACAAAGATATAAGGTGCCTACTTTCACACCTTTTGCTACTATTAAGGCACCTCTTGTAACCTTCCAATTTTTATCACTAAAAGTAACTATGCAACCTCAATTACCTAGTTGCCCTACTGAAATTAAATTCCTAGTTAGCCTTGGAATGTGCCTTACCTCTTGTAGTAGCCAATGATTCCCATTCTGTAACTTAATCCTAATTCTTCCCTTTCCAACAATCTGACAGGGTTCATTATCTCCCAAATAAACGAGCCAAAAATCTCCTTAGACATAATCAAGAAAATAACTTCTATGGGGCGTAGCATGAAATAAGGCCCCTGAATCTAAAACCCATGAATCATCAACATTATCTAGGGAAAGAATCAAAGTATCATCTTCAAATTTATTACTTACCAGATTTGCCTCCTTATTACCTTCTTCTTTGTCTCGTTTATTCTTCCAAGACCAACAATCTTTCTTCAGATGACCCGATTTCCCACGGTACCAACAATCTTTCTTTCCTCTAGATTGGGACCTCTTGTCCTTTGATTTTCCTCATGACTTCCCATGACCTCCAAAACCTTTTCCTCTCTCCTTTGGTCTGCCCCTACTTTTTGCATTCAAAACACTGCCTGATGTGGATGTTCCACCCGAGCTTTTCCTATGAATTTCCTCACTTAGAATAACACCAAGAACATCATCAAATTTCAGCATATTCAAACTAGAAACAGAGTTACTAACCGCCATTACCAAACTATTCTATCTTTTAGGCAAAGAACATAATATCAAGAGAGCTCTAACTTCTTCGAAATTTATATTTACAGAAGTCAATTGACTGGTAATTGTGTTAAACTCATTTAAATAATCAGTAATTGATCCACCTTCTACCATTTTCATATTAAATAAATGCTTCATAAGAAATACTTTATTCGAAGCGGAAGGCTTTTCATATAACTTTGCCAATGTCTGCATCAACTTGTCCATTGTCTTCACTTTTGAAATATTGAATGCCACCGATGGTGCTAGGCACGAACGAATGCTTCCCAGTGCCTTTCTGTCCAGAAGTTCCCAATCCTCATTAATCATTGCTACCAGTTTCTTGGCTTTCCCTTGAAATGACCTCCATAAATCCTTCTGATAGAGATAATCCTCCATCTGCATCTTCCATAATTGATAGTTCTACCCATTGAATTTATTTACCTTCAATTTGCCCTCGTCTACCATTACTCCCACTTAACCGTGAGACTCCACTCAACCGTGAGACTTTCTTGCAGAGGATAATCAAACACAACCTGCTCTGATATGACTTGTTAGGAATAACAGGTAGAAGATATCAATTAAATGTAGATAATATGAGATTAAATAGAGGAATGAAAATACAAATAAATAAAATAATGAGAGACAATTTTAACATGGTTCACCCAAACTCAGGCTACATCCACCAACAGAGAGTCCAATATTATTATCCAGCAAAAATTAGAACTGATTACAACCATCAATCTCTTACAACTTAATACCGTTGCAATATGCTACCATGCAATATGAACTGTAACTCTAACCCCTTAAGCAATTGGCCTTCTCCAACCATTTTTATCAAGACTTATGGTGTATACAAAAATTAGGTTTTTATAAGTCAACCAATAGAAGAAATAACTCCTGACACATTTATTAAATAATAGGCAATTTTTGCTTCAGCACCCCCACTGTGGGCTCCGCCCCTAGGCCCTCGCCATGGGGATAAGCCCCCCAGGCCCCACAAGAGGGGCTCTGCCCCCCTTGTACTCCCCCATTAAATACTTTGGGGGGAAACCACACTGACAAAAGTGGGGAAAATTTAACCTCTGAGTCTGATTGGGCTCCATATAACAACACATTGGGAAGCATGTTTTTTTGGGAAAACTACTCTTCTTATTCTTGGGCTTCCTGAGAAGTCGACCCATGAATTGTATAGGATAGGAGATATATGTGGGAGGCTTGGGGTGGTTAGCTCCCAAGTATAGTGTTGTATATCTTGCAAGAGGATGCCTGCTACTTAGGGTAGTGTGTGAGCACCTTACAATGGATCCCTGTACTTGTGGGTTAGATGTAATTCTAGGTAAATTGTGCATATCTTGCAAGAGGATTCCCACTGCTTAGGGTAGTGCATTAGCACCTTGTAATGGATCTCTTTAACCGAGGTAATTTTGTGCGTATCTTGCAAGAGGATGCCCGCTACTTAGGGTAGTATGTGAGCACCTTGCAATTGATCTTGGTTACCTCTGAGAAGCATTCATCTGGTGAGTGCTTACTTGAGACCTTTGTGGCCTTTTTTCTTTCTAGCTTGGTTATGGAGAACCAAGGGGAAGCCCACCCCAGAGTCTTAGCTACCCTATCTAGTCCTTGTTTGGTTGGATTGTGAGTATTTGATCTTGTGTTAAATGAACCATGCTTTCTAGAATAGTCATGCAAATGGAGGATGTTATCCTAGATCTAAGCTTATTTTCCTATTCTAGTATTGTGTTGTTATGTTTGATTCATATGTATGTGTGATAGTATTTTTATGTGCCTTGTTTAGCATGCATTGATGGTGTGAGAATCTCTTATGCTGGAATTATTGTGATGGTGTTATCCCATGCTTGTATGTAGTTGATTGATAGTTGTGCCACATGTTTGATATAAATTGTTGTATGTTGATTGGCATGAGTGTTACCATATATTCCTTGGATGTGTGAGAGTGTTGGCTTGAATAGAGGTGTTGTCGTGATCTTCTTCTTTGTATATCGGGGATTTCATAGAGTGGCATAGGCATCTATTGTGCTCAACGATGGTAATATAGTAGGGTGGTGGGTAATATTTCCCCATTGGTCCTATAGGAAGATCTCTTGGGAATTGGAAGAGTTCCTGGTGTATTATTTCATATTATGTTCATGTTGTATTTCGTGGTTACTAGAGCACCTTGGAGGTGGCTTATCATTGATGTATATTTGACCTTTGTATTATTTTATTATTGGAGTGTGATTCTTCCATGCTTGGGAAGTAGCCTCCACCACGGTATCATTTTATTTGATCATTTGGTTGGAAAACGATCCTTGTTCTTGAAGGAAATTGTCATTTTGAGAAAGTTGTTTTAGTTGTTAAAATGGTTAAATTGGCATGTTGGTTCTTTTTTTATATATGATGTTATTGCTCTATGATATGTTTTTGAGTTGTGTTGTTATGTGCCCATATTATGGCTGATATGTCAATGTTTTTATTTGGTCCATCCTGATGTTGGTGTCAAACGAGCGTGGCATTCCGTATGACATTTTTCCTTTTTGGCATGTATGTCTATATGTTGGAAAAATGCTTATTTTCTATATTTGAGTTGTTATCATGCTCTTGAGTTGGTTAGAATGTTTGATTAATGCTTAGTGATTTGATGGATTTTGTTTTGGATCTACGTTGGACATTTTGTCCTTATGAGGTTTCATGACCAAACCTCCCTTTGGCTTGTTATCCGTTTGTTGACATCACTTGGCTTGTGGGCCATTTGTCAATGTTGGTTTTCCTCATCATTTGGAGAAGCATGTGTTTTGTTCCACCTTCTCTCTAGTGATTTTGTGTGGTACTTGGGTGATTTTTCATGCTTAGTGTGCAATTGTAACATGTGGGTGATGCACTTGCATTACAAAAAATTGGTTCATCCTATATTTGTCCATTAATGTCTTGGTGTAAAATTTGGGGCATTACAACTGGTATCTAAGCCAATATTGTAGCATTGAAAGCTCTAGGTTGTTTGTGTGCATGTGTTGGGTTTTTGTGGAATGGGTTTGAGGTGGTCATTGCCTTCATCCTGCTCCATGTGGTTGTGGGAGATAAAGGTTGTGGTTGGCACTTGATCTGTGTTATGGAGGAAGCTCCACCCTCTTGTGTGGATATCGTGGTGGCTTTGTCATGCGATTAGTGAAGTCTTCCATTAGTTCTTTCTTTGTGGTGTGCCTTGGTGCTTTCCTTGGATTGTGTGTCAATCTCCATTCATGTTGGAGAGTGCTTTGACATGCGTGTTCTTTACCCTCTTGAGTGGTTTTTTGGGCTCTTTGTTTAACTTCTGAGTGTTGGTAGGTGTCCTTGAGTGTTTTTGGGGTTTGTAGTAGCCTTGGGGAGGCATGTGCATTGTTTTGAAACATGTGCCTTTGAGAAAATTCTGTTCAGTTCTGGGACACTAGTGCCCCAGAAGGACACTAGCACCTAGATTGGACACTAGTGCCTAGAGGGGACAACAACACCTAGCACTAGAGTCCTAGTTTAGTGCTAGAGTCCTAGTGTAGCACTAGAGTCATTGTGTGTTGTGGTCCCTATCCTCAGACAACAAGCACTTCATGAAATTTTATGAAAAATCTTTCTATGCGAAAGATGTTTCCCTTGGTCGTCTGAATCTTCCCATGTGTTCATCTTGTTTGGACATGTATTTTGGGAGATATGACCATTTTTGTCTTGAGAAGCATGCCTCATGCAGTGTCGACTGGTTGTCATCATTCTTGGTTGGAGTTGCGTTCCCCCTAGTGGATCCTCTTCATGGTGAGGTTGTTCCTTGAGGGTTTAGAGGTTGTGTTGGGCCTTTTCTTGGCCTTGTGTTTCTATGGACTGTGATATTGTTCCCTAGTATGCTCTCCCTGTGTTTGGGATTAAAGGTTAGCATCATGAGAATGGTCAAACTCGTGTTGTGCCTATTGCTGTGTTTCCCTTGTGTGGTGGATCATTTTTCTTCTTGGAGTGCTTGAGAGGGATCCTTGATTGCATATTGTTTTACATGATTGGCCTCTCCTTGGTCTTGAGTGATTGTTGTGTGTTGTGATTTTTTATGTATCGATGGGGGATTCCCTATGATGATACATGTGCTTGCATGGGTTATTTTTTACCTCTTCTCCCTTGATGGTGACTATAAATGGTCACATAGTGAATGCAAATGTGTAATTTTTGAGAATTGTGAACTTTTATTTTGGTTATTGGTGAGTTTTATTTAGGCTTGTGAAGATCAACATTGATTATTTTATCTTTGGTTATGAGTAGGTTAGCCATAAATCTTTGATTTTATTTTCCAGTCACTGTTATGGGTGCATTTCATTTATTCTTGAAATTATGGCTATTTATTTACCTTATTGTTGGATTTGAGATTTCTTTCACTTTGGTATTCTTGAAAGTGTTGTGGCTTATGCTATTTTCTAATTATTTGGACTCACTGGTCCTATGTTATGAAATGTTTTTTTCTACCCTATCTAGCGTTGAATGTTGGGTGGAATGTTATGAGGGAGTTGAGATGGAAGATGTATGGATGGAAGTAGATGGGGATCGTTATCCACTTATTTTTGTGTGTGTGTGTTGTGGTGAGCCATGTATGCTAGAATATCCATACGAAACACAAATTCTATCCTATATTTTTAGTTTTGTTTGCCTATTCTAGTTTGTATGTGATGTAGGAGCATCCCTGGTTGAAGAGCAATCTTGCATCAACCAAAACGTTTGCATTTCAACTTGTTTTCTTTTCATTTTCCAGTTCAGTTTAGTTAGTAGCAGTTTCTATATTTTGGTCTACATTTTGCCATAGTTTCATTTCAAACATTGTGGAGATGGACTTAGCATCTAGACATATTCATGCACATCATATCCAAAATTTAGGTCATTTGGATTAGGTACCAGAAAGATATTGCTATCAGAAGATCGATTATTTTCTCAAAATAGAGCATCCTCACAGTCTCAGATAATCAGCTAAAGGAGAAGACCTACAAAGCATTTTCATGACTTGTGGAGCTAAATGACACATCATTCAACATTGTTTGGATCATGGCCAACCTTCCCTAAGAACCACATGCCATTCCATTCATTTGCAGAGGAGTTCTACATGATCAGGTCCGACCTATCAGTGTACACACATTACAACTCTTTCATCAAAGTTTATAGCCATCCTTGGCTGACGCAGAGGAATCTTATGTTCCAAAGATGATATATATTCATGTAATAGATGTCTAGGAAAGTAGTGATTGCTAGTTAAAAAAATTCATAAGTTAGATTTTCTAGAAAAGTGCCTTCAAAGATATATCTTGTGCATATTCTGTAATTGAGGAATTAGGCCTGTGAGCCCTAATTATAAGCCTGCATGTTTTTGGCTAGTTTGTATTTTGAATCTATGATATACTGAATGACTAAATCTGCATTTGCATTCTATCCTTGAGTTGTTTCTATTGTGTTTACTCTTGCTACATGGTCTGGACTATTCATTTTGTGGACCCTCCTAGCCATGACTACACCAAGTGGTATCAGAGCGAAGTTTGAATCTTTTGGGAGCAAAGTGAGGGAATTGAGCAAAGTTGGTGAAGGACTTCTATAATATCTTGCTATGAATAGATTGCCGAATCTGAGGCAGACTACTTGTGTTGTCAACCGATCATCGATTGTGAGGCAGTTGTCACCTTGTAGCCCGATCGCTGAATTTGAGGTAGTTACACTTGATTCGAGGAAGAAATGCTGCTGAGGAGAATACTTGCTATTGGTACTATGGATGGAAGAATGGATGAGATGATGGAAATGATGAAAACAATGTGAGTTTAATTGGATGCTGTTGAAGAAGATCGAAGAAGAGGATTGACACCTAAAACTATTGTTGAAAGTGATGATGATGAAGAATTTCAATCCGCTGACCAAAATGGCGAAACCATAGGAGATGAAGAAGAAGAATTAGGTCAAGTAAAGATGTTGCAAGCTATTTCAAAGATTGGAAAAAGACCTAGAGTGGATGTACCGAACAATACTGGCAATTTGAATCCTGAAGAGCTGATTGACTGGATAAATGACATAGAAGAATACTTTTGAGTATGAAGAAATTGAAGACCCAGAGAAGGTGAAATTTGCAAAGACAAAGCTGAAGGATATGCTGCTATATGGTGGAAAGAAGTTCAGTTGGATAGAGATAGAAGAGGAAAAGAGAAGATTACAAAGTGGGACAGAATGGTGACAAAATTGAAGAATCAGTTTATACCTACTGACTATGAGTTGGAACTGTTGAAGAGATTGCAAAACCTGAGACAAAAGGAGAAATCTGTGAAGGAGTACATTGAAGAATCTCATAAGATGATTGTAAGGATAGGACATAGTGAAGCAAGAAAGGAGAAAATAGCTAGATACATTAATGGATTGAGATTGAACATTCAAGAAGAACTGAGT
This sequence comes from Cunninghamia lanceolata, assembly GCA_027924645.1. Lineage (NCBI taxonomy): Eukaryota > Viridiplantae > Streptophyta > Pinopsida > Cupressales > Cupressaceae > Cunninghamia > Cunninghamia lanceolata. The sequence continues at coordinate 5,012,788 of BSBN01000292.1, read as the reverse complement.
TTGGTGAGGATGAAAACATTGGAAGAAGCATATTAGTTTGCCCTGAAGGTTGAAGAAAAGTTGAACAAGAGACATGATCAGAGACAGAGAGGTAGAGGAGGTAAATTTTAGAGAGGTATAACATTTTATGGAGGAGAAAGATCATATATGGAGTAGAACAAACAAGAGAACTCATTCAAGAAGGAGGACAGAGATAACAATGCATACCGGAGAGATGACAAAACCTTCTACCACAGAGGAAACCCTAGTCCATATCGGAGTGAAGGATACAAAAAAGAAGGAAGAGGACTTGACAGGAGAACATTCAGAGGAACCTATTTTAAATGTGGAGGTGAAGGACACAGAGCATTTGAATGTAATCAAGGGAGTACAAGCAAGAGGACAGAGAATAGTGGAAAAACATCCTATGTAGAAGAACTTGTTGGATCACCTAGTTTAGTTGGTAAACCTGAGAAAGGAGAATCACTTGTCATGAGGAGAGCACTATTTCAAGCAAAGACAAATGAGGAACCACCGCATAGGAAAAGTTTGTTCAGAACCAGATGCAAATCAAGAGGTAAATGTTGTAAAGTTGTAATTGATAGTGGAAGTTCAGATAATTTAGTTTTAGAGGAGATGGAGACTAAACTGAAGATGGAGAGATTGAAACACCCTAAGCCATATCAGATAGTATGGATTTAGGATGATCACAAGGTACTGGTGAGTGAACAATGTTTGGTGAAATTTCATATTGGATCTTATCATGATGAAGTATTGTGTGATATTATGCCTATGGATGTATGTCATATTTTGTTGGGTAGACCATGGCAGTATGATAGGAAAGCTATACACGATGGAAGAAAGAATACATTTACTATAACATCAAATGTAAAGATAATTACTTTGATCCCTTTGGAAGATGATCATAAGAGTGAAGTATGTGGGAATGCTAGAATCTATTTGGTAGATGGAAAAAAATTTCTGGATGGTTTGAGACATGAGAACATGTGTTATGCTTTGATTCCTAAGAAGCATGAAACCCTAAAGATAAAGACTGAAGAATCACAACTGGAGGAGATAATTGAGTTGCTAATAGAGTATGAAGTCATGATATTAGATAATGTACTTGAAGGATTACCACCAATCAAGAGTATTAGTCATCACATGGATCTTATACCTAGAGCTAGTTTGCCTAACAAAGCAACACATAGAATGACACTGATAGAGAATGAAGAATTGAAAAGACAGATACATGAGTGTTTGAGGAAAGGTTTGATCAGAGAAAGTTTGAGTCCTTGTGTAGTACCTGCAATGTTAGCACCTAAGAAAGATGGAGAATGGAGAATGTAGATAGACTCTAGAGCAATAAACAAGATCACAGTTAAGTATAGATTCCCTTTACCTAGGATGGATGATATTATGAATTGTTTGAGTGGAGGAAAATATTTTACAAAGACAGACTTGAAGAGTGGATACCATCAGATCAGAATCAGAGAAGGAGATGAATGGAAGACTACTTTTAAGATAAATGAAGGATTGTATGAGTGGTTAGTGATTCCTTTTGGATTGACAAATGCATTGAGTACTTTCATGAGGTTGATGAATGAAGTTTTGAAGAAATTCTTGGGTAAGTTTGTTATTATATATTTGGATGATATTCTAATTTTTAGTAAGACAAAAGAAGAACATTTATGGAACTTGAGACAAGTATTGCAGAGACTAAGAGAAGAGAAGTTGCTAATAAACATCAAGAAGTGTAGTTTCATGAAGGAAGAATTGGTATATTTGGGATTTGTGATTTCTGTGGAAGGATTGAAGATGGACCCTAAGAAAGTAAGCAATTATTGAGTGGCCTACACCTGAGAGCATTAGAGAAGTTAGATCATTTCATGGATTAGCTAGTTTCTACCAAAAGTTCATCAGAAATTTCAGTTCACTATGTAACCCTATGACATAGACAATGAGAGGTGACATAAATGACTTTAAGTGGACATCAGGAGCAGATAGAAGTTTTGAATTGTTGAAGCAAAAAGTGAGAGCAACCTATGTTGGCATTACCGGATTTCAATAAGGTATTTCAAGTAGATTGTGATGCAAGTGGAAATGTAATAGGAGCAGTATTAAGTCAAGAAGGTAGACCTGTAGCATATTTAAGTGAGAAGTTGAATGATGCAAGGAGAAGATATTCATTTTATGATCAAGAGTTCTATGCCATAATCCAAGACTTGAAGAAGTGGCCTAAGGATTTTTTGTTGTATATAGATCATCAAGCTTTGTAGTATTTGAATAGTCAAGGAAAGTTGAATCAGAGACATATGAGATGGGTAGAGTTCATGCCTAGTTATACTTTTTTTTTGAAGCATAGGAGTGGAAAATTAAACAAAGTTGTAGATGCATTGAGTAGGAGAAGGAACTTGCTGACAGAGATGAGAGTTGAAGTGTTAGGATTTGAAGAACATTAATGAAGAAGATCTTGATTTTGTAGAACCTTGGAAAGCATGTAAGGAACCTATTGTGACAGATAGAAATGGTTGGACTATTTCATTAAGGAATATATGTTTTTCAAAGGAAATGAGTTATGCATACCTAAAAGTTCAATGAGAGACAATTTGATCAGGGAGAAACACAATGGTGGATTAGTAGGACATTTTGGCATTATTAAGATAGTGGCTTTGGTAAGTGAAAATTACTTTTGGCCTCAAATACATAAGGATGTTAGGAAATTTGTATAAAGTTGTAGAGTTTTTCAAGTTGCAAATGGAAGTAGTCAGAATACTTGATTGTACAAAACTTTAACAGTACCAGAGAGACCTTGGGAAGACATAAGCATGGATTTCATAATGGGATTGCTGAAGACACAAAGAGGACATGATTCAATATTTGTAGTGGTGGACAAATTTTCAAAGATGTCAAAATTCATACCTTGTAAGAAGACAATTGATGCAATTTATGTGGTTGACCTATTTTTCAAGGAGATTGTGAGATCACATGGATTACGTAAGCGCATAATTTCAGACAGAGATACAAGATTTCTTGGATACTTTTGGAAGACACATTGGAAGAAGATGAAGATAGATTTGAAGTTCAGTTCAACATTTCATCCACAGACTAGTGGATAGACAGAGGTAGTAAATAGGAGTTTGGGAAACTTATTGAGATGTTTGGTTGAAGAAAAGACAAGAAATTGGGAATTGATTCTATCTCAAGCAGAGTTTGCAATATAATAATTTAGTGAATAGGAGTATCGAAAGAACACCATTTGAGATTGTGATAGGAATTAACCCTAGAGGATTAGCAAAGTTGAGAGACATCAGTATGGAAGAGAAGAGGAGTGCAGAAGAAGAAGAATTTGCAGGACACATGGAGACAATGCATAATCAGGTTAAGAAGCATTTGGAGGAGATGAACAGTAAGTATAAGGAGCAAGCCGATGAGAAGAGGAGACACAAAGAATTTGCAATTGGAGATGAAGTGATGGTATATTTGATAAAAGAGAGATTTCTAGGTGGGACATATAACAAGTTGAAGATGAAGAAGTTTGGACCATGTAGGATACTTAGAAAGTTTGATTCAAGAAATGCATATGAAGTGGAATTAATAGAGACATTGGGTATATCACCTATTTTCAACATTGCAGACCTATATCAGTATCATGAAGCAGAGTTCAGTGACAGAATTGAAGAAGACTTGAAGAAGCAGTTACCTCAACAACCACCAGAGTAGATTGAAGACATCTTAGACAACAGAGTTGGATGCAACACCAAAGGAAGACAATACAAAGAATATCTTGTGAAGTGGAAAGGCAAACCCAAAGAAAACTCATCTTGGATTTCTCTGGCTGAGGTGGACCGTCTTGGTTTTCCTCTAGCCCCAGCAAAGTGAGGGACTCACTTTTTCAACAACCCCAGATGTCTGATGTAGGAGCATCCCTAGTTCAAGAAAAATCTTACATCAACCAAAAACATTTGCATTTCAGCTTGTTTTCTTTTCATTTTCTAGTTTAGTTCAGTCAGTATTAGTTTCTATGTTTTGGTTTGCAGTCTACCACAATTTCATTTCAGACCTTGTGGAGTTGGACTTAGCATCTAGACACATTCATGCACATCATATCCAAAATTCAGGTCATTTGGATCAGGTACCATAAAGATATTGCTATCAGAAGATTGACTATTTTCTTAGAACAGAGCATCCTAACAACCTCAGGTAATCAGCTAAAGGAGAAGACCTGCAGAGCATTTTCATGACTTATGAAGCTAAATGACACAATATTCAACCTTATTTGGATCATGGCCGACCTTCCCTGAGAACCGCACGCCATTCCATTCATTTACGAAGGAGTTCTACATGATTAGGTCTGACCTATCCGTGTACACACATTACAACTCTTTCATCGAAGTTTCTAGCCATCCTTGGCCGACGTGGAGGAATCTTATGTTCCAGATATGATATATATTCATATAATAGATGCCTAGGAAAGTAGTGATTGATAGTTAGAAAAATTCATAAGTTAGATTTTCTCTAAAAGTGCCTTCAAAGTTATATCTTATGCATATTCTATAATTAAGGAATCAAGCCTGTGAGCCCTAATTGTTAGCCCACATGTTGCTGGCCAGTTTGTATTTTCAATATATGATATATTGAATGACTGAATCTACATTTGTATTCTATCCTTGAGTTGTTTCCATTATGTTTACTCTTGCTACATGGTCTGGACTATTCATTTTGTGGACCCTCCAAGCCGTGACTGCACCAGTATGACTGTTGTGTGATTGAACTAGTCAACCTTGAGTGGTTGAAGGTGTACGTTATTTCCTTGGTTTTGGTGTGCTTAGCGGTGTGGTGATCCTACCTTGGATGACTTCTAGGAGGAAGTCCATTCTAAGGGGGTGAGGATGTAATGCCCACCTATGTTGAACTTTGTCGTCGTGTGTTATAGATAATTATTTGTGTATTGATCCTACTATTGGATCCTTATGAGATTTATATGCTTTGGTGTTTCAACTTCACTATTTTCATTTAAATGATATGATGGGTGGATAGACCTAGTTCCTTCAGTCTTATGTTGTGTATGAGTAATTGCACTTTGATCGTATTACCTAGTGAATGATTTAATTCAAATGTGCATATTAGATGGTTAATATTTAATTGTGTAATTTCTGTTAGTCGCTTCGGCTATTGTCACATATTGGACAGATATGTGTGATGTTTGCATTGTGCAGGAAATTATAGATTATTGACCAATGGATGAAATATGGAGAATATTGACATGGGATGCTTAGCCATCTCACCTTCATCCTTGTGTTGTCAAAACTTGTGAAACTTCATCCGAATTGAATTCTATTCTAGACCCCCTTGTGATAGACCAGCAAATGTCTTCTTGGGTGCATTTAATTTATCACTTGTGTGATTTTGCATTGCATGGTATGTGCAAAATGTCTTATGGTGTTTTGAAAATCTTATTTGTGCTTTTTATTTTCTAATGTAGAGGAAAGGCAATTTAATTGATTTATTTGACTTGTGAAGTGTTTAATTTTGACAAGGCAATGTATTTTATTCAAATGTGTTTTAGAAAAAATGAGTTTGGGGTGAAATGCATTTTGTTGTGAAGTTTGAATTGTTTCTGTAAGAAATGAATTATTTATTTATTTGTGTTGTCAAAATATTTAAATTTTAAAGGCATTTTAATTTGGTTGCTTGGTATTTGAAAATAGATTTAATTTTTGTTTGAAAAGAAATATCTATTTTTGGATTATGGTTTGAGTGATTTTATTTTGGTGGAAAAGAATAAAAGGTTTTAATTAATTTATAAAATTAGAATGATATATGGAAAAGTGTTTTGTATTATATTCATTGAGAATTATTTGGAAATGAAGAGAAAATTGGGAATTTTCAAACCCTTTTTGGAAGAAAAATTGATTTGCTCATACCGAGAGATCGCTTGATCGAATCGGATCATGCGAAGGATGAAAAAGATTCCCCTCGCCATTAGCTTCAGTTTGAGCGAGGTATTTCTCCTGTTGGTTGTGTATTTAGTTTTTTTTTTTTTTAATTTTTATATTGTAGGAAAATCATTTTTTGGAAAATTGAATTTCCTACCCAAACCTTGTCAATTTTTTTAGAAATGCTAATTTTATTTGAAAAGTGTCTTGTTAGGTAGATTAGGCACAAGAGGGTATGCTTATATTTTTAGATTTTGTATTCCTTGAGAAGTGTGAAAATTAAGTGAATTTCCCTATTTTACCCTATCAGATGTCATGGAAAAATTTATGTTTTTTGAAAAGTGTGATGTTGGGTGAATTTAGAGCAAGATGATATTTTTAGATTTTTGAAATTTGTTGTATTTTAAAAAAGTGAAAATTTGGGTGTATGGTTTTGGGAAGAATGCTTCAAGATCTGTCAATGGCATAACTTGGACATTTGAGAAAAAAAATTATTCTAATTTATTGAAATTTGGGATTTCAAAAAGTTGCATGTTATGTGGAATCATGTATTATCCCATATGTTTAATTTTGGAAGTACATTGGGAAGCGTGGTTTTTTTTTTTGAGAAAACCACACTTTTCCTATTCTTGGGCTTCTTGAGAAGTTGACCCCTAAATTGTATAGGATATGGATATCTATAGGAGGCTTGGGGTGGTTAGCTCCCAGGGATAGTGTTACGTTACTTGCAAGAGGATTTCTGCTACTTAGGGTAGTGCGTGAGCACCTTGCAATGGATCCCTGCACCTATGGGTTAGATGTAATTCTAGGTAAAGTGTGTGTATCTTTCAAGAGGATGCTCGCTCCTTGGGGTAGTGTGTGAGCACCTTGCAATGAATCCCTTTAACCAAGGTAATTATGTGTGTATCTTGCAAGAGGATGTCTGTTACTTACGGTAGTTTGTGAGCACCTTACATTTGATCCTAGTTACCTCTGAGAAACATTCACCGGGTGAGTGCTTACTTGAGACGTTTGTGGTCTTTTTTCTTTCTATCTTGGTTATCGAGAACCAAGGTGAAGCCCACCCCAGTGTCTTAGCTACCCTCCTTAGTCCTTGTTTGGTTGGATTGTGAGTATTTGATCTTGTTTTAAACAAACCATGCTTTCTAGAATAGTCATGCAAATGGAGGATGCTATTCTAGATTTGAGTTTGTTTGCCTATTCTAGTATTGTGTTGTTCTACTTGATTCATATGTATGTGTGATGGTGTTTTTATGTGCCTTGTTTAGCGTGCATTGAAGGTGTGAGAATCCCTTATGCTGGAATTATTGTGATGGTGTTATCCCATGATTGTATGTAGTTGATTGGAAGTTGTGCCATGTGTTTCATATATTGGTGTATGTTGATTGGCATGAGTGTTGTCATATATTCCTTGAATGTGTTAGAACTTGAATAGCGGTGTTGCCATGATCTTCTCGGTAGCTCAGGGGTTGCCTAGAGTGGCATATGTGTGTATTGCACTCGACTATGGTAAGACGATAGGGTAGTGGGTAACATTTCCCCATTGGTCCTATAGAAATATCTCTTGGGAACTAGAAGAGTTCCTTGTGTATTATTTCATATTATGTTCATGTTGTATTTCATGGTTATTAAAGTAGCTTGGAGGTGGCTTATCATTGATGTATATTTGATATTTGTATTATTTTATTAATGGAGTGTGATCCTTCCATGTTTAGGAAGTAGCCTCCACCATGGTATTATTTTGTTGGATTTTTTGGTTGGAAAATGATCCTTGTTCTGGAAGGAAATTATCATTTCCAGAAAGTTGTTTTAGTTGTTAAAATGGTTAAATTGGTATGCTAGTGCTATTTTTTTATATATATGATGTTATTGCTTTATGATATGTTTATGAGTTGGCTTGTTACGTGCCCACATTATGGTTGATATACCCATGTTTGTATTTGGCCCGTCTCGATGTTGGTGTCGAATGAGCATGGCATTCCGTATGACATTTCTCATTTTTGGCATGTATGTCTATATGTTGGAAAAATACTTATTTTCTATATTTGAGTTTTTCTCATGCTCGAGTTGGTTAGCATGTTTGATTAATGCTTGGTGAGTTGATGGATTTTGTTTTGGATCCATGTTGGATGTTTTGTCCTTGTGAGGTTTCATGATTGAACCTCCATTTGGCTTGTTAGTTTTTGTCAACATCGCTTGGCTTGTGGGCCATTTGTTGATGTTGGTTGTCCTCATTGTTGGAGAAGCATGTGTTTTGTTCCACCTTCACTATAGTTCCTTTGTGTAGTAATTGGGTGATTTTTCATGATTATTGTGCAATTGTGACATGTGGGTGTTACACGTGCATCGCAAAAAGTTGGTTCATCCTATGTTTGTTCATTAATGTCCTGGTGTAAAAGTTGGGGCATTACACTGTGTAGGAGTGCTTTTATCTCTTATGTTTACAAAACCTTACCTTTTATTAACCACAAATTTTTCATCTACCTTCCTTTCCATAATCATTGCTTGGGAAATACAATTTGTATGAAACATGTGTACCTCATATTTGATGTGATCCTTTAATCCCCCAAAGAATAATTCCAACAATTTTTCCTCTACCACATTTTCCACTCTTAAGGATAAAGTCCTTGATGAATATAATCTTTGACCATACCTATTTTCCTTAGTTTGGTAATTTGGCTAAAGTGGCTATCCCTAAGATTTTCACTATAATGAGTAGTGAGTTCCTCTTGGAAAATAGACCAAGTGACAAGACATCCCTTCCTTTTCTTTATTCACATAGCCAATGATACTAAATGAATTGGTTAGGTTCTAAGTGGAAGGAAGCCATTGCCACATTTTTTGACAAGGAACATAATGAATGTCAAAGAATTGCTCCATTTTGAAGAGCCAATTGGTAGGATCCATTCCATCAAACTTACACATATCCAAATTTGTTGTGATGTATCTAGCCATAGAATTATTTAGCTGATGATCCATCTTCAAGTCTGATTCAAACCCTAAAGCACCCTTCCCCTTAGGAGACTCCTCTTCTTCCCAATTTAGGTTGTGTGAATCCCTATGTTTGGGATCTCTAGGATGTTGGCCATAAACAAATTTCTCCATTATTTTATTGATCTTAGCCACCCCTTGCATTCACTCTGACACAATTAACAATATTTCATCCTTCATCTTGTTGGTTTCTTTCTGAATATGTTTAATTATAGATTCATTTTCTTTATGAACAATCTCCTCATTTTCCACATCCTCATTTCTTGGAGATTTTCCAGGTGTGATAACATTCTTTTTGCCTCTTGTTGTAGGCCCTTCCATGATGGAAAAAATAATATTGCAAGAAATCACACAAAACAAGTCTAGCTAATCTAAAATTTTTACTGTAATTTACCAAGGCCTAAATCTCACTTCCCAAAAAAAATCTCCAAAACATTAGCTGATTTGCAATCTTGAGAGTGAAATTGGTGGAAACCCTAATTTCATAATAACTTCCCTAGATATGCTTAAAATACATTCAAATTAGTTCTATAGATATATCAATGTGCCCTTGTTCAACCTTCTAGAAATTAGAAACAAAATTGCTAAATTACAACCCTAGGAGTGAAAATGGTGGAAACCCTAATTCTACAATAAATCTCTTAATTCTACTCTAATTTCCCTGAAATATAGATTGTAGCAACTTCAATATATCTTTGACAAACCCTCCAAAAATGTTGAAAATATTCATCAAAATGAGAGAGCTATGCGCTTCCCAAAATGACCTCTGAAATTTAAGAAAATCACCTTGTTTTTGCCCTCAGGGTGCCAAGATCATGCTCAGATACCACTTGTAACATTTGAAATAACTTGAACAAGAGAAGAATATAATAGGAAATATGCTACAAGTTCTTGATAATTGTTAGTAAGGTGTAGAGCATAAAGCAGAGCTGACCGAAAGAAGGTACACACATTATGCGGAGGCTGGAGCCGATAGGAAACACATCCCTATATGTAATAGATATAGTATATATAGATATAGGATATGATTATATAGCATAAGAGAATAGAAGAATGATATGAGATAGATTCTGATGTAAAGAATGACATAGAAGTCATGGATGAGACAGAGATTTAGACCCGTCGGAGGATGGATGTATGACATTTGATTGCTATCTATATATGAAGATCTTCTAGTACTGGATATTCCTGTGTTGTCTTGTTATTATGATGTGCATGTGATACTATGTTTCTTTTATTCTTTATGTTTTGCTATTAATCTCTAGCTACCTAATCAGGGTATAAACTGACTACAAAGACTTGACTAAGGACTGGATCTCCAGACTGGTACCCCTCTACATTTCTTGCTAACATTTGGTTCCATTGTCAGGACCTTGGAAGAATGTAGTTAAAGATTGAGGGGGGAAAATAGTCAGAAGAGTAGCATAGAGTTCCAGAGAGAAGAGAAGACTAGATTAGTGAAGAGAATTTTCAAGATACAGAGAAATTTAAGTCTCCTTAAGTTCCTACCTCTGCGAGAGGGGGCATACACTTAAGGGGATGGCGAGTGGAAATGGGGTAGGGTCTGCAAGGACCTTTCAAATGATGTGACTCTTTAAACAAGGATACCATGGGATATAAAAGGACCAATGGAACACCAAATCAAGAAAACCCATGGAGAAAGGGGAGAAGATGAGGAAAAGAGAGATCGACGAAGAAATTAGAACCAAAATGGAGATAAGTAGAGAAGAGAGATTGAAGCAGACCCAAGAACAACAAGAACGTTACCGTAGGAGGATTGAAAGGGCACAAGAGATGGAAAAAGGGAGGAAAATATAAGTTGTGGAAGAAAAGGAGGATGTGTTTGTGGAGCACATCATGAAGGGTGCTATTGGAAAGGAAGAAGAAGACAAGCATGTCATGAAGGATGTGTTGGCAAGAGACACTACTTAGAATTGATAGGTGTTGTCATTGATGGCAACTAAGATCATCCCAAACATCCACATAACACGAGTTGTTCATACCAGAAGTTAGAATTAGAATTTGTCTAAGTCTGGGCAGTTAAGAATAGAGTAGTAACAGAGTTTGGTATCTTGATCTAGATCTCTTCGGTGGAAAGGCATGGTTTGCTGTAGATCTAAGGCAGTTAACAACATTGCAAAGACACTCTAAATCCAGAGTTTTGTCCTTTGGTGATGAAGGATTCAAAAGATGTTAGCATCTGAGTACCGGGTTCTAATTTATCAGAATAGACAGAAGTAGAACAGATAGACCTTACAAAAGATCTTCATTCCGGATGTGTGAAAGTTGCTTGTTGGACAAATGGTGGTGATTAGTGATTGTGGCTGACATGAGTAATGATTTCCAAGAGCAAGTTTTGGTCCGCACCTTAAGCTATGCATAAATCTAGCCGACAGAGTAGAGCACTCACAAAAGTTCTAAGTATTGTTGAAGCTGACTGATAGAATGATTGCAGATCATGTTGCGGATATATATATATATATATATATATATGGTCGATGTAATTGGATGATTGTGTGAATATGTATGCAAATAAGGTGTATGTGTGAATGAAGTAGAAATCCAAGGAGCGAATGAAGGTAGATCAGTAAAGAAGAGTAGAGCAAAGATGAAATGTGTAAGATTAGTTTTTTGTACTTAACCGGAACTGAAATTCATGCATAGGTAGATGCTATTAATCAGTTCAAATCTTCATTGTTCTCTTGTAATATTTTCTTAGGCAGTGAGCCTCCATTTAAGCAGTGAGCTCTGGGCAGTGAGCCCAAATGCATGTGCATTCCCATTTGTAAAATACTTTTAACAGGGTATTAATTTTGTGGGTTAACCCCCATTGTGGTTTTTCCCTTAATCAGGTTTCCACGTCAAAATCTTGGTGTCAAGTGTATTATTTATGTTTCTGCTTATGTGATGTTGAAATGTTTATTTCATTAATTTGTTTATAAGTTGTAAAGGAAGATTAAAGGAAGAAAAAGGTTAAATAAGTAACAATTGATTCACCCCCCCTCTCAATTGTCCAGACCTAATTCAACAATTGGTATCAGAGCAAGGTTCCTTAGAGAAGCCTAACAACTTAAGGAAAAGATCTTGGAAGAAGTTTCAAATGGGTTCATTAAGAGATCTTCAGTAAGCCCTAGAAGAGCTTGCTCAATCTAGAACAGAAATTAGTAATCTAAGAGGTGAACTTAAAGATGCTGATGACACCATTGAAATGTTAAAAGATAAATTAAAGAAATCTATGCAAATAAAAAAGGAGCTACTTCTGCAGCTATCCAGTTTACCTGAAGAAAATGGCTTGAATGAAGCTTTGAAAGAGAAAACAAAGGAACGTGAGAAACTCTCAAAAGAAGTCACTATTCTAAAAATTGAAATAGAATCTGGGGTGATGAGGCAAACCAAAGAAAGTGAAGATAGGAAGAAAATTGAAGAAGATCTGAAACAAAAACTAAAAGAAAGATCTGAAGAATGTTGCAAATTGGATGGAATAGAGAGCCATCTAGAGTCTGATCTACAAGAAAGTAGAGACAATGAGAGAGAACTTGAAAGGCAAATAGTCATTCTCAGACATGACCTAGATATTGCAAATGAATATAAGGAGAAGTTCAAGATAAGTTCAGCAAAACTTGAAGCACTACTTGAAGGACAGAAAAGGGTTGATGACAAGCATGGTCTTGGATATGAGAAAGGTGAAAGCTCCAGATCCTAACAGAGAAATTTTCAATCTAAAAATAGGAGAAACAGATCTAGAAAACCTCCAGTAAGACAGCCAAATGCTCAAAGATATCCATCATTCAATGGAAATTGTTTCAACTACAACAAATTTGGTCATAGAGCTACTCAGTACAGAAGCAGAGTAAATCAAAATGGTCCATCCTTCTCCGGTTAATGCTTCAAGTGTAACAGCTATGGTCATAAATCAAATGAATGCAAACATATGACAATGAATAATCCCAATAATAGAAGAATTAGCAACTCTTTCAATGGCTACTGTTTTGTTTGCAATGGGTTTGGACACATGGCTAATTGGTGCAGATCAAGAGAAAATCAAGTTGTGTGTTTTAACTGCAATAAATCTGGTCATATTGCAAGATTCTATAGAAATAGAAACAATGGATGAAGAGGCCCAGTAAATAGAAGACCAGATGAACAAAGACAAGACAAAGGCAAAGAAAAAATTGATGCGAATGAGACTTAGGATGAATCAAACAAGATATGGGTCAGGCAAACCATTATGAATGACAGTAATGGATCCGCACCGCAATCTGGTGCTGATAATTCCTCCAGGAATTAAATTGTGGTCTTGGCTCAGGGAGAGTGGCATTACAAATCAAATTCCCCCAGCCAGTAAGTGCCTAAATCTGACATAGTAAGAAAAGAGATCTTGGATTGTTTCAGACCATTTGAAAGGATTTCTGAAAGAAAAGACATGGATATGGCAAATTGCAGAGTAATACATGAAAGACTACTCAAAAATAGAGCAACCAGATGTATTAGGGCAAAGCATTTATTACAAAGACAAATTAGGTGTTGCAAAACATAAAAGGATCATTCATTCCTCATTTAGATCACTTTGCATCAAAAGAAAGCAAGAAGAGAAGTGAACGAGGTTAGAGCTGAGAATTCCCAAGAATTGATGAGCAAAGAGGATCTCCAAGCAAAACCCTATTCTATGAAATAAGGTATTTCTATTTCCTGTGAAACTTCTTGAATTCCCAATCTTTGAAAATGGCTACACCTTTACTCGTCGATGTTATTGAGAGGCCCTTTCCAAAATTCAAGAAGCATCCCTATAAATCTGTTGAAGTTGAGTTGTTAGGTGCCTTCTCAAGTGTCCCTTATGGGGTTTTACATGTTGAAGACATTAGGGCATACATTCATTGCAATCTAGAAGAATTTGGGAATGCAAAACTCATGGAGTTGTTTAAGAATCATTTGAAAGATGACAATTACTAGTTAAAACCTGAATATGAAGCACTTGAAAGCAAACACTTCCTACAATTAATTGAATTTCCGTCTTTTGATGAAAATGAATGGGTTCGTTACATCCTAAGCCAAATACATGATGAATTCTTGTGGCCAATGAAACCATTTAAGATCACAAAGGATGTTATCAAGACTGTAACCAAGTTAAACTCCTCTGGTGGATTACCTATGTTGAAAGCCATTAAAAACTAGACAGTAACTGATGCTACCGACACCAAGTTTGAAAAAAGGTCAATGACCATTAATGATATTAAATAACCGGATGTTAAATTTGCCTCTATGGTGATTGAGTACAAGATTTATCACTCAAGCAGGGAAAATTTAGTTTCCGGGACTGCAATATATGTTGCTTATAAAATGTTAAAGGAAGATACAGACTATGATTTATGTGAATTACTACAAAATCAGCTGATAGAGAATTTGAGCAAAATCAAAAGAGACAAGAAAAACTCCTTCAAATATGGTTCCTTGATCATATGCCTATTCTTCTATTTTATGAATGAAGTGCCTGGAGTGCAAGGTGTGCAGTAGACAAATGATAGACCAGTGGCAATTCAGATAAGAGACCACTTACATAATCTTGGAGATTCAGGTGCACAAAAGACTGCAATCTAGGGATATTTCAAAAACTTTCAAAGTCTGATGCATGCAAGGGAAAGAATTCCTAGTTCAATTGTTGAAAAGTATGAAAATGAAATATGTTTTATGGTAGACACAGATCAATGTTTGATGGAAGCTGTAGAACCAAGAACAATTTGCATAATGCCAATGGGCTATGAAGTGGATGAGGAAATTCTGGACATGTATGCTCAACATCTCCTGAGCAAACCTAAAGACACCTCTGTTGAAAGGTTTGGAACATACAAGGAACTAAGCTTAAAGTTGCATGTGGAACTTAGACAGTTAGAAAGAAAAAGAAAGGTACACTAGCAAGTGGAGATGTATGCAGAAAGCATTGGGATTACAAAAGAAGCAGTGAGAGAAAATAGACAAAGGATTGAAAAGATAAAGAAGAGCACTGAGCAGGCAAAAAGTGAATCTGTGGTTCCCCAGAAGCCCCAAGGAAGATAAGGAGTTCTGTAACTCCTGCTGAGCCACTCAAGTCCACTTCCACGAAGAAGCCGGAAGCCACTCCATCCGGTGAAGAAGGGAAAAGAAAGAAAACCAAGGCAACAAGAACCCACAAGAGCACACAAGATGATGAGGAGACAAAAATAAATGAAGAAGTGAAAGAAATAAGATCCAAGAAGGTCAAAACTTTAAAGAATTCTGAAAATCAACCATCTGGAAGCATGAGGGCTAGTAAAAAGCAAGTATCTGGTAAGGTTGCCATGTTTATTAATGAAATTGTAAAAATAGTCACTGTTCATGGAAATTTAAAACCTATCAGAGTCTACTATGATAACCTTGATCAAGCAAATAAGAAAATTTTACAAGATGCCATTATCATATATCTGAATAAATTCAACAGAGCCTTGTTGGAAATCCTACAAGAACTTCCTAAAAGTTTAAGGAAAGTAATGGAAATGAGGAAAGAAGCAGCCAAAGAAAAAGATATAGAACTTAGAGAGTATATTCTCTCCTCTTTGTGCCCTATAATGACCAGAAAAGAAGTAGATGGAATCCTCAGAGAAGTCAAAGATAAATTCTGAAGCAAAGTCTGGATGAACAAGCTAATGCTTGGTGAAACTGAAGAAATTGCAAAGGAAATAGAGGAAATTCTGAGAAAGGCTTTAGACAAAAATAAATACTACATTGTTTTAGAAAAGTAGGTTGAAGAAGACAATCCTTCTACTCTAGAACAAAAAGCTCCAGAAGAAGAAAATGACAAGAGAATTAATGACAAAAGTATTACTCTAGATCCTCCAGAACTTGATTCATCAAATCTAAATATTGGATAAGTTCAGGAAGAGGAACAAGTCAATTAGGAGGACATAGAAATAATAGACAGAATAATTGATGTAGAGATAATTCCTCCACTTGATCACTCTGGGAAGAAAAAGGACATTGCTACCACTTAGAGCACTCCAGATCAAGTAGCAAGTGGTGAGCAAGCAGAAATGAGTCCCTCAGAAGAAAACACAGAGAAGAGTAATATAGAAAAAGAGGAGGAAACAGGAAAGGAAGACAAAGTAGAAGAAGATGGTGTAAATGTTGAAGCACCTAAAGTAGATGTAGAAAAATTTGATGATAAAAAAGATGGTTCAGAAAATGTAGCAAGAGACACTGCAGATGTAGTAAAAGGCCCTCTTGAAAAGGAAGTGATTAATCTTGATGAGCCTGAACTACTCCAAGGACTAACCAATCCGGATGTGCTCTCTCCTTTTCAATTGATGAAAATAGCATCTTTCACCCAAGTAAAAGCTAGAGAAAAGATGATAAAATCCCACTTAGAGGACAATGAGCTGTTGGGGCTAGCAACCGAAGTTTTAGAGAAATTAATGCCAACTTATCAAAAGAATCAAAATGATTCCCCCTCCGGCCATTTGAAAAATCTTGTAAGTATAGTAAACTCACATTTTAAATCTTTTGAAAAGTCTGCGGAGTCAAAGGTTCAGAAAGAATTTTTGAATAAGAAATTCAGTCAAATTAAGAATCTAATGAGGAGTGATAGATTGATACTAGGCATTAGCATAAAGAGCATTCAGAATGCTCTAAGTGATGGAGGAGATATATAT
The DNA here is from genome assembly GCA_027924645.1 of Cunninghamia lanceolata. Taxonomy (NCBI): domain Eukaryota; kingdom Viridiplantae; phylum Streptophyta; class Pinopsida; order Cupressales; family Cupressaceae; genus Cunninghamia; species Cunninghamia lanceolata. The sequence goes on along the minus strand of BSBN01000292.1, from coordinate 4,996,221 downwards.
AAGTTTTGTCTATCATGGACTAAAGTCAATAAGGATGTTGAGAAGAAGATAAAGGAACAAGAACAGAAAGTATCAGTTCTATCTCAAAATTTTGATCCTTTAAATGCCTCTCTTATAAGCCAGGAATGTCAGGTCACTAGCTTGACAGATGAAATAAAGGGACTTGAAAAGAGAAAATCAATACTATGAAGAGGATGTGTGAACTTTGGGGATTGATTTCCCCCAAGTTGGAAGCCATGCACAATGCCTTATCCGAAGCCCAAAATGCACTTCAGACAAGTGATCCTCCGGATTTGGCAAAGGCAGAAGCATATGCATTTATGCTAAGTGGGCAAATCTCACTCCTAGATGGAATGAAGAATACTTGGGCCTCTGAACTTGTGCAATTAAAAACCAAATTTGTAGACATTCTCAAGTTCATGTAAATAGAATTTGATGATTTGTTGTACATATGTGGCAGTATAAACGGAACTTTTTTTGAGAATTTTGGCTTGCGGATCCCAGCCTTTGCCATTGATGTCAAAGGGGGAGTGAAGGATAGTGAAAAATAAAGTATTCAGCATAGGGGGAGCATTGGATTAAGTGAAGGGCATGAATGTATAGACAAAGGGGGAGTCACTCTAAGACACTTAGTCATTTTTCACTAAGTGTTGCCATCAATGCCAAAGGGGGAGATTGTTGGCAAGAGACACTGCTTAGAACTAATAGGTGTTGTCATTGATGGCAACTAAGATCATCCCAAACATTCGCATAACACGAGTTGTTCATACTGGAAGTCAGAATCAGAATTTGTCTAAGTCCAGGCAGTTAAGAACAGAGTAGTAACAGAGTCCGGTATCTTGATCCAGATCTCTCCAGTGGAAAGGCATGGTTTATTGCGGATCTAAGGCAGTTAACAACATTGCAAAGACACTCTAAATCCAGATTTTTGTCCTCCAGTGATGAAGGATTCAAAAGATGTTAGCATTTGAGTATCGAGTTCCAGTTTATCAGAATAGATAGAAGTAGAACAAACAAACCTTACAAAAGATCTTGATTCCGGATGTGTGAAAGTTGCTTGTTGGACAAATGGTGATGATCAGTGATTATGGCTGACATGAGTAATGATTTCCAAGAGCAATTTTTGGTCCGCACCTTAAGCTATGCATAGATCTAGCCGACATAGCAGAGTACTCACAAAAGTTCTAAGTATCGTTGAAGCTGACTGATAGAATGATTGCAGATCAGGTTGCGGATATATATATGGTTGATGTAATTGGATGATTGTGTGAATATGTATGCGAATAAGGTGTATGTGTGAAAAAAGTAGAAATCCAAAGACTGAATGAAGGTAGATCAGTAAAGAAGAGCAGAGCAAAGATGAAATGTGTAAGATTAGTTTTTGTACTTAACCATAACTAAAATTCATGCATAGGTAGATGATATTAATCAGTTCAAATCTATGTTGTTCTCTTGTAATATTTTCTTAGGCAGTGAGCCTCCATTTGAGCAGTGAGCTCTGGAAAGTGAGCCTAAATGCATGTGCATTCCCATTTTTAAAATACTTTTAATAGGGTATTAATTTTGTGGCTTAACCCCCACCGTGGTTTTTCCCTTAACCGGGTTTCCATGTCAAAATCTTGGTGTCAAGTGTATTATTTATGTTTCTGCTTATGTGATGCTGAAATGTTTATTTCATTAATTTGTTTATAAGTTGTAAAGGAAGATTAAAGGAAGAAAAGGGTTAAATAAGTAACAACTGATTCACCCCCCGCCTCTTAGTTGTCCAGACCTAATTCAACAGGATACTACTGAGCGCACTAAGATGGGTACTGCTAGAGAAAGGAGGGTAGAAAGAGAAGAGATATAGGTGTTATGGAGGATGTTGTTGAGCGCACCACTATGGGTGCTATCGAAGAAGAATGCAGAATGGAAAAACAAAAAGAAGGTGAATTAGGGTTTATGCTACAGACTTCTATAAAACATGAATTAACACTAGAAATTTTGACGATGGATGAGGAATATATAGAGGAGCTAATTGACGGAAGAATAAAGGAGATAAGAGGAGGAGGAGAAGATGTCGTAAACATTAAGAGGAATTTTGAGGGTTTTGGAAGGTTAGTTCAATCATCATTGGATGCCGACATGATGTCATTCACAAATGGAAGAGTATCCCCTAATTTGAAGAGACACTATGGAGAGACACAACCCCTAGACTATGAGTCACCCCGAGTACCATATAAAGTCAAGAGAATTTTAGTTGAGAAGGAAAATATTCAAGCAAACAAGGAAGCAGAGAGAATAGGAGAGATTCAGAGTAATTTTGTAGAGGTTTTAGGAGAATAGTATTTTTATATCCGACTACAGAGAGATAAGGGAAAAGAAGGAAAACAAGTTGATAGAAGACAACCTAACTGGAGGCGCAGTATGAAGGAAATCTACTACAAAGTATCAGATACTTTGAGAAGAACAATCATGGATATTCCTAACAAGTTACTAGTCTTTGAGAAGGACATTACTGAGGCCGCATAGCACATTTTTGTTTTGGAGTCCATTTGGAACTAGAAAGGAGTAGCAAGAGATGAAATCAAGGTATTTGACTTCATAGGCACCTTGCAGAATGACCCATTGAATTGGTATAGGAAGACATGTCCAAACAATGATAAGGAATGGGAGGATATCAAGAAGCTATTTTTGGTGAACTTTGGAGTTCCAGATGTTTCGACAGAAGGGGTAAGTAAGATGAGAGATTTGATGCAATTGGATAAAGAATCAATAAAAGACTTTGATAGAAGATTCAAGGAGATAACCAGGAAGTTGGAGGAACCACTAACTGAGAAGAAAAATATAGGATGGTTTATCTTTGAAATAAGCTCTGAAATAAGGTCAACCCTAGATGGAAGAATATTTGAGACATATGCAGAAGTAGTGATGTTAGCTTGTTGGATAGAGTCTCAATCTTGGCGCAGACAAGATAAGATGAAGGAAAACCTAGAATTGGAGAAGTTAAAATTAGAATTGGAATAGTTAAAGTTGTGAGGAGATTTTTGCCAAGCAGGAGGAAAATACATAGAAGCAAAGACCTGTATTTGGTGCTCATACTGTACAAGAGAAGGTCACTTGAGAAATGAATGCCCTAGGATGAAAGGTGAAAGACAAGGTGCCGCAATAAAAGCAGACATCAAATCAACAACAAAAATAATCAATTCAGTATTGTAAAGTAGTGAAATTTGGATGTTTAGTTTTTGGTAGTTTTGGTGTATATCCTCCTTTCACCCTTTCATTCAAGGACCTAGGGTTGAGTTACAATGTACTATCCTACCCTAGGTCACTATGAGAATGTAGGGAAACTTGGATTTTTATGATTTGATTGCCAATTATCTTCTCTTATGCTCAATTATATCTTAAAACCCTAATTATACAAATACAACAGCAAACAAATGAATAACAGAAAATGTTGCTACAAGAAAGATGTAAAATGACAAATAATTGTGCATCTATTTTCAGGGTTTCGAAGCGGAACAATCAAGGACTAAAGAGTGGGTGGCCAAGTCCAAGGCCCTACTTTTTGTCAGGATCTGCATACAAGACCTGCAACCTATTCCTGTTGTACTGAAGATTTTCCTGTCATGAAACTTTAAGGATTAATGAGCAGGCGCCCTAGTCCAGGGAGTTGTTGCTTTCTCTGATCTACAATTTTGACATTCTGTTGTACTCTCCTACAAATTCACTTTCTCCAGATCCAACGCTTGTAACCTGCAATCATGAAAACTTTGGGAGGGGGTTGTGGTGTTTAGAGGCTTGCCTCAGTCAAGCCCCGAAGAGACATTCAAGCCTTCTGAACACTGTTGTCAGATAGAGAGTGCATGCCCTTGGGAGGCAGAGGCAAAAACCAAATGATAAATGCTTACAAACACAAATGAATGTCACCTTGTAGTGAATATCTCATGGAGGAAGAAGCTCTTCATGCCATGAGGAGATGATTGCTCAAATCTGCAAACACAAACACATAAACAACACAAATTTGCTCTTGCAACACAATGAAATCCTTGAATCACCTTTAGGATGCATAAAGTTCAAAATAACAATCTAGTTTTCAAATGAATGCCTAAACATGCTTATATATGCAACTACAAACACTCCCACCAAGAATTTCATAATTCAAACTTACCGTGTTGGCATAGTACCCAAATAACGGTCACAAGCCAACACCCAAAAATTGGGACTGTCCCAAAATAGGGCAGGACCAGGGCACGAGTGCCCAAGTCCTCCCCCCTATTTTGGGCAAGGGTTAATTCAAGTAGTCCCCCTAGGTCCTATTTGCCAAGACATTTAGGGGTTTTCTCATTAGGATGTTGAAATATGATGTAATATGTCCTAAATGCAGCTAAGAGAACCAGGAGCTAAACCTTATGAGGGAAAATCCCCCAAGGGGACATTTTTCGATGTTACAAGTATAGTGTGGATTATGCAGAGAATGGGATGACAATGAAACACCAGACTATCCTTCACAAACCTTCTGGAGGAAAAGAGAATTTTCTGATGAAGAAGATGAAACATGGTACAAAAACTTGGCAGAGAGCAATTACATGCCCTATGTAGAAAGAAAATCACATGATCAAGGCTACAAACAACCAAATAGGAGAAATCAACGGAATGTCAATATAATACAAAATTCAAATTCAGGCAGTCCATCCTATGGGAATAGATACAATAATGATGACATAGAACAATTTGGAGGTTACAAAGGAGGCAGAGGCCATGGAAGAAGTCAAAGAAGGAGGGAGAATGCAACATATTTCAATTGCAGCAAGCTAGGACACTTTTATAATGAATGTTGGGCCGAATGGAAAACATAATGTTCATTTTGTAGCAGTATAGAGAATGATTTATTTTCTTGTGAGAGAGCACAACAGTACTTTTGGAATGCACAACCATAATCTAAGAGTGATGAACTATAGAACCTGAATAATAAAAAAGGAGCTAGGATCATAAGAAGGGAACCTAAGGGCCAAGGAGAAAGAACTTTCTGGAAGAACAATAGGGAGGAAACATACATATCTTTGAAAGGAAGCTAGGTGTGCATAAATCACTTCCTACACTAATCTAATGAGGGGAGAGCTATGCAAATTCAATTTAATCTTTACAATTACAACAACATGAAACATATAATAGAGATATTGCAACAATACACATAGAACCAGAAAGAAGACAGAAGAAGAGAGACAAGATATAACGTGGGGAAAACCCTTATCGGGTGAAAAACCCCACACTCGAAAACCTGCTCAATGTATTATCAAAACTGAATATGGTTTACAATACACTTGCAATGCAAGCTCTCAATAGTCTTCGACACTTGTGTCTGTAGTCAATCTGGTAGCATAATAGTACCTGTCAATCACATAATCCAACTCCTCCTCAAAGCACCTATTTATATAGAATATACAAGGAAAAATTAGCTCTATCTTGGAATGGGCATCCAACTTGGCCTCATCTCCCAAAACCCATGCCCATGGACACTTGGTCAACATTGTAAGATGCATCTGACACTTGTCCATACACCCCATCCCAAAGAGGTCACCTATTTCCAAAATGGGCTATGATAGATGCTCTTACGACACTTACGACCATCATATAATCAGTCATAGCTGTCATAACTTATAGCTGTAAGAGAATCTGTCATACACAGGCTATAAATAACGAATTCTCTTACATGTCATAGTCCACCTTGAGGCACCCAAAGATGCCTTTTTGAAAGATGCTCCTTGACACATGTCTTCACTTGTCTTACAAGCTTCTATTTCTGATTCTTACATGTCATAACTTCATCATAGGAATCCGTCATAATTGTTTCGGTCAATATTCCCTTACACAATATCCAAGATGCTGACACATGGCAAAATAATCCTACCACAAAGTGGGATACCTATCTCCTCATGTGAGGACAAAATTACATGTTGTCATATGCCATGTAGGATGACACATCACCGTGCCAACTCCCACAATATGACAACATAGGATTTGTATTCAAATTATACAATAGGCAATAAATAAATAAATACAATGAAATAATATAAGGAATTACCAAGGTTGAGACACCTTAATTCCCAACATTCTCCCACCTGTCGAACACCTTGTAAGAGCCAATATAATAACAGGATTTAATTGCTATAGGCCGAGAGGCCCATAGACTCCGAACACCATCTGAACTTCTCTGTGTTAACTGGTTTCATTAATGCATCTGCAACATTCTTCAAAGTATCTACCTTATCCAAATTTACCTTCCCATCCTCTACCATGTCATGCATGAAGTGAAACTATACATCAATATGCTTTGTTCTGGCATGGAACGTTAGATTCTTCGCAAGACAAATCGCACTCTGACTGTCACAACTGATCGTAATCTGACCTGCATTGAAACACCAATATCCAAACACAATCTCTTAAGCCAAATGGTTTCCTTACAAGCATGAGTTTCTGCCATATACTCATCTTCTATCATGGACAAAGCAACCACAGGTTGTCGCTTACTCATCCAACTAATAGCACCACCAAACAGTGTAAACACATAAGCACTGGTGGATCTCCTGCTGTCAATGTCACCTGCCCAATCTGAATCCACAAATCCATGAATATCAACAGAATGTAGAGGTCCTGTAACATTACCATGATAGCATATGGAATACTTGGAAGTACCCCTCAAATATTTAAACACTCACTTAACTGCATCCTAATGTACCTATCCAAGATTAGCCATAAATTGACTAAGGACTCCCACTGCTTGGGCAATGTCTAGTCTTGTGCAGACCATAACATACATCAAACTGCCAACAACACTAGCATAAGTTACTCTACTCATGTCCTCCACCTCACTAGGAGATTTTGGACAATCATTAACAGACAACTTTGTCCCCAAAGAAAGAGGAACACACAATGGTCCACAATTTGCCATGCTGAACCTATCCAACACGGTCTTCACATATTTACTCTGGCTTAACCAAAGTTTTTTGTTAGTTCTGTCTCTTTTGATTTCCATTCCTAGAATGTACCTGGCTACCCCTAAATCTTTCATTTCAAACTATGCTGACAACTAAGACTTAAAATCAAAAATCATATTCTTACCCTTCCCAATGAGCAACATATCATCAACATATAATGCAACAATGAGAATACGATCACCATCAAACTTATAATGCACACAGTGATCTGATTTTGATCTCACAAATCTAATTGACAACACAAAGGCATCAAACTTCAAGTACCACATCTTAGGAGATTGCTTCAAACCATACAAAGACTTCTTTAACTTGCAAACCAAATTTTCTTTACCTTTCACCATGTAATGCTCTAGCTGTGACATGTAGATTTCTTCCTCCAAATCACCATGAAGGAAAGCTATCTTCACATCCATCTGTTCTACCTCTAAGTCATAAATTGCTGCAAGAGATAACAGGAATCAAATGGATGTCAGCTTTGTAATGGGAGAGAAGATCTCACCATAATCTATACCCTCCACTTGTGAATACCCCTTTATAACCAATTTGGCCTTATACTTCTCAACACTACCATCTGCACCAAATTTCTTCTTGAACACCCATTTGCATCCAATAGGTTTCCGTCCAACAGACAAAAGCACCAAGTCCCAAGTTTGATTATTTTCCAAAGAAGCCATCTCATCCTCCATGGCCTCCTCCCAGGAACCTACATCTTTCATATCCATAGCCTCTGATACAGTTCTAGGTTCATCACTGTTAGTAAGCAAAGCAAAAGTACAACTAGAATCAAGCAATGTATAACCAAACCTCTCAGGTTGCTTCCTAATTCGTGTGGACCTCCTCAAAGGTTGAGGTGGAGGTTCTACTTCATCTTCTAAACTTTCAGAGTTGCTAGAGCTCTCCTCATTTTCAAGTCCAACATTGTCTTTCTGTTCAGTCTTCTCAGGGGTAGAAGGAAATCGAACAACATCCTCTTTCTTTTCTTTTTCTTCTGGCTGTAAAACAGTGGAAGAAGGTGTTAGCTCTCTGAAGATGACACTTCTACTATATAGCACTTTTTCAGCCACAGGATCCCAAAGCTTGTATCCTTTCACACCGACACCATAGCCAATGAAGATACACTTAATAGCCTTGTTCTCCAATTTTGACCGCTTCTCCCTAGGCACATGTGCATATGCCTCACAACCAAAAATATGAAGATGACTTATTGAAGGATTTCTACTAGACCACACCTCCATGGGTGTCTTACCAACAAGAGATGATGTAAGAGATCTATTTATCAGATAGCAAGCAGTGGCAACAACTTCAGCCCAAAACTTTTGTTCTAGGCCAACTCCACTAAGCATACTCCTAGCCTTCTCCATCAGTGTCCTATTCACCATCTCTGCAACTCCATTTTGCTATGGGGTGTATGGAGTTGTCTTATGTATTTCAATCCCAAGTTCCTTGCAATATTTATCGAATTCTATAGAACAAAACTCACCACCATTGTCAGTTCTCAAAAAATTAATCCTTTTACCAGTCTAATTTTTAGCAAAGGCTTTAAACTCCTTAAACTTACTATAGACTTCAAATTTGCTTATGAGAAAATAATCCATGTCCTTCTACTGTAGTCATCTATGAAAGATACAAAATATATAGATTTTGATAATGAAGGAACACTAACAGGACCAAATACATCAGAATGAACAAGATCCAACACACCAGAAGACTTATGAGAACTCGAATAAAACTGATCACGATTTTGTTTTCCATATATTCAATGTTCACAAATGTCAAACTCAAGATTACAATCATCTAACCCCTCAACAAGGTTTTTATTTTTCAGGGTTCTAAGACCCTTCTCACCAATGTGGCCAAATCTCTTATGCCATAACATTGTCTTTTCACTAGGAAGCTTAACTTCCAAAGCATGAATACAACCATCAGAACTAGATACAACAGATTTCTTCACTACTAGTTTAGATGGTGGGGATGAAGTGACTGCTGCCCTCTTCCTTGAGTCAGAAGAACTATTGTATTTTGAAATGCATGCCTCTAGCTGAAACATAGTACCTCTCCTAGTACCCTTAGCAAGCACCATAGCTCCTCTAGTCATCTTGCATCCTTCTTTCGAAAAGACAACCTGCACACCTGCATCATTCAACATACTTATAGAAAATAGGTTCCGTGCTAAGCTTGGGATGTGCATAACCCCAGAGATCCCCTTCACTCATCCATCAGGGAATCAGATAGAGACTCTTCCATGATCAACAATCTTCAGATGAGAGTTGTCACCCAGGTACAACCTTCCACCATCGAACTCCTCATACTTAGGAAACCAGTCTTGATGCAAGGTTATGTGGAATGATGCACTATAATCAATCAGCCACACATCATCAGATGCATGGGTTGCCAGGGCTACGATGAAAGCATCACCATCATCTTGTGACTTGTCAGAATCCGAATATGGGTTCTTCTTCTTCTTTTTCTTTTCCTCTTTACATTCCTTTTGGAAATGCCCAGTTTTTCCATAGTTCTAACAGAGAGCCCTGGACTTTCCAAGAGATTTGGATCTCCCATGGGATTTGGATCTACCCTTCTCAGCTTTCTTGTCCTTCTTTTTCCCTTTCTCCTTGGGTCTTCCATGAACTACAGGAGCCTCTTTGACTGCCTCAGATGACTTTCTCCACATCTCTTTAGATAACAATGAAGAAACCACTTCATCCATTTTGAATGTGGATGTGGTGCTTCTAATAGCCATGACAAGATGATCCCACGAGTCTGGCAAAGAACAAAGCAAGGTCATACAACAATCCTCCTCCTCCATCTTCACACCAACGATGTCAATTGTACAACCAACATGTTGAAAGCATTCATATGATCTGCAATAGATCCTCTGTCCTCCATTCAAAGAGAATACAACTTCTTTCTCAAAAAAAGTTTGTTAACCAGGGATTTGGCTTGATACACATCTCCCAACTTCTTCCAAAGCAAGTTTGCAATTTTCTCCTCATAGACATTTAACATGACAAAATCAACAAGACTAAGTCTTATGAGTCCCTTAGTCTTTCAATCTTTGAGATCCCAATCATCTTGTGACATTTCCGTAGGTTTTGTGCAATCAATAGTTTCCCATAGGTCTCGATCAACAAGCATGTCTTCCATGTTGAGCTTCCATAACTCAAAATTAGTACCATTGAATTACTCCACCTCTATCCTTCCGAATGTGCTTTCCATCTCCTTGCTACAATAAGATTCAAAATACTCTACATAGACTTCCACTCAACTTAAGATCAACTCAAAAAACCCCTACCCAACAACTAGGACCAAAGGTGATTAAGCTCTGATACCAATTGAAAGGAAGCTAGGTGTGTGGAAATCGCTTCCTACACTAATCTAATGAGGGGAGAGCTATGCAAATTTAATTTAATCTTTACAATTACAGAAACATGAAACATATAACAGAGATATTGCAGCAATACACATAGAACCAAAAAGAAGACAAAAGAAGAGAGACAAGATATAACGTGGGGAAAACCCTTATCGGGTGAAAAACCCCACACTCAAAAACCTGCACAATGTATTATCAAAATTGAATATGGTTTACAATACACTTGCAATGCAAGCTCTCAATAGTCTTCGACACTCATGTCTGGAGTCAATCTGGTAGCATAACAGTACATGTCAATCACATAATCCAACTCCTCCTCAAAGCACCTGTTTATATAGAATATACAAGGCAAAATTAGCTCTATCTTGGAATGGGTGTCCAACTTGGCCTCATGGCCCAAAACCCATGCCTATGGATGCTTGGTCAACATTGTAAGATGCATCTGACACTTGTACATACACCCCATCCCAAAGAGGTTGCCTATTTCCAAAATAGGCTATGACAGATGCTCTTACGACTCTTACAACTGTCATAGAATCTGTCATAGCTGTCATAACCTATAGCTGTAAGAGAATCTGTCATACATAGGCTATAAATAGCAAATTCTCTTACATGTCATAGTCCACCTTGAGGCACCCAAAGATGCCTTTTTCAAAGATGCTCCTTGACACATGCCTTCACCTGTCTTACAAGCTTCTATTTCTGACTCTTACATGTCATAACTTCATCATAGGAATCCGTCATAACCATTTCGGCACAACATCTAAGATGCTGACACATGGAAAAATACTCCTACCATAAAGTGGGACACCTATCTCCTCACGTGAGGACAAAATTACATGTGGTCATATGCCATGTAGGATGACACATCACTGTGCCAACTCCCACAATATGACAACATAGGATTTGCATCCAAATTATACAATAGGCAATAAATAAATAAATACAATGAAATAATACAAGGAATTACCAAGGATGAGACACTTTAATTCCCAACAATCTTCAACTAAATCCTTAGAAGAAGAGTATTATCGGATAAGCAAGCTAAAACATACTGGAATAGATAGAAGAAGGAAGGAGATATCTGCGGTACTGACAAGACAAGGAACAAATATTGGAAAGCACTATATCACTGAGACAAAAGAGGAAGATAGTGAGGAGGAAGAAGAATTTGTTCCCTCTAGGAAACAACATGAGGAAATTATGAAGGAAGCCAAATAAACAATAAGGAAGGAGCAAGAGAAGGAGAAATAATACAAGCAATTTTTCACCAAAGGAGAAGTAGAAGCTCAAGAAATTAGCCCAATTGACCCAACAACATAGACTCATTGAGAAACTGAAGTAATTTTCTAAATATTGGAACAAGGAGCAAGGTCACAAGAGTCAACTCTAGAGGATGGGAAGAACAGATAGAGAATGGAAGACAAAACCACTTATGGTGGATGTTCACATCAATCATAGAAAAGTCCAGAATGTCATGATAGATTTGGGAGCAGATGTCAACATGATCACAAAGAAACTTTGGGAGCAGTTAGGAAGACCTAAGCTGACAAAAGCAACTGACAACATAATTTTGGTAGATGGATCTAACATGCAGACAATGGGCACATGGAAGCAAGTGGAAGTTAACGTAATGGGGGTGAAACAAGTACTAGACTTCATTGTTGTAGCCTTGAAGGATCAAGGAGAAGCTTTTAATGCACTTTTAAGGTTGAGATGGTTTGTGAATGCAAATGGTATCATAGCCTCTTAGAAAGAAGAGATATCATTTGCTAATGATAACAAGACTGTCAATATTCCTTTGGGATCATCAATGGAGGAAGCATACATAGAATAAGTCAATCAGACTGAAGATAGTGATAAGGATGCAAAGAATCTCTACACAATTTCAAGGTTGGATGCAGAGGAGACAATAGAAGAGCCTAATTCTAAGGAAGAAGTGGAGATAGAATATGATCACTACAGTACAAACAGTGAGGAGGTTTTAGAAGCTTGGATGAGGGAAGAATCAAAACTAAAAACATAGAAAATGCATGGCTACTAGATCATATTCATGATCAGGACTGGCAAAGAAGACATACCACAATCCTCTGTATTTCATCAAAACCCACCACAGATCACTTGCAACACATTAGGGAGGGACAAGAAGCTTATATCTCAAAAATCTTAGTAAATAAAGCAAAGGAAGCAGAGGAATTGACATATCAAGATGACTGTGTTACTAGAGATACAGGCATGACAGTCACAAGCAAAGAGGAAGAAGAAAGGGGGAAAAGATGCAAGGAAAACATTGTGGGGAGGTTGTTCCAGATGCCAAACCACCAGATTATCAATCTCTGGAAGAAAGAAATTGATTGCAGAGAGATTCTACCATGGTAACATAGTGTATTAGAGACTAGTCACTAACAAGGGGCCGAACTTAAGTCATAAGAAGCAAAGAAATAAAGTAACGAAGAAAAAGAAGGAAAAATTAGGGCAAAAAGGAAAAGTATTTAACCCTAATCAGACATGGCAAACCTCACTTTACATTCATACTTTGGAAAATTTGGAGCTTCGAGAGAAGAATCAAGTGGTGAACGAACCAACAAAGTGTAGAAGAACATAGGCAACCAGAAAATACACAATGGCAACCCCTAAGCTAATTAACATCAAACACAAGCAATGACCGAAGTGCAAGAAGTACCCTTGGAAATCCCTAGAAGTAGATAAACATGATGCATTATCGAATGTGTCGGTAGATGTGGTATACATGGAGGATGTGAGGAAATATATTCACAACACCTTGGCGAGGATTAATCACATAAAATTTGAGGAGTTGAGGGACACATTGCTGGGAGCCATAGAGTATTTGCCTGAATATGCAAACATACTGGCAAAGAAACTAGATGCATGGAAGGATTTCCTCGACTTCATAGATGTACATGAATGGGTAAGGATCATTTTAAGTAGAATCCATGAAGAATTCATATATTTGGATAAACCCTACAAAATCACAAAGGAGGCCATTAAGGCAGTTATAGGGTTAAGTGTCGTAGGACCTTTACCAGCAATGAAGGCCATTAGAATGGACCAAGTAAGGGAATTGACTGGAGCAACAACAAATGGCAGAAATATGCATGTGAAGGATCTCATAGATTGGGAGGTGAAATATGTCACCATGGGCATTGCATACAAGGTCTACTATGCCAACCAGGAGGGTTCATCCATAGCCACTGCAATCCATACTGCCTATCAAATGGTGAAGGTGGGCAAGGATTTTGATCTTTCTGAGGTCATGTGCTAATAACTGCTACAAAATTTATAGAAGATAAAGGAATCAAATTACAACTTTTGGTATGGTACCTTGATTCTTTATCTTACATTCTATTTTTTGAAAGAGTTACTAGGGTTTAAGGGAAAACAATGGCAATGGAACATATTGGTAGGGTTAGAGGTCAAAAGGCATATAGATTAGTTTTTTGACACAAAAGCATACAGTACCACATATTGGGGTTTCTTCGAAACCTTACAAGAAGAGATGAGGGCAAGAGACAAAATCCCTTATGGAGTGGTGAAGCAACATATCAATCAGATTACCTTTTTGTTGGACAAGGATTTACCAAAATAGAAGTAGTTGAATTGAGAATAACATGGATACCTAAATTTCCTTATGAGATAACTGCATCAGAAGTTAATACTTATGCACAACACTTACTAAGTAAACCAAAGGACATAAGTGTGGAGAGATATGGCACTTATAGAGAAGTAATGGCTAAGCAACACCAAAAGGATGTGACAGAAGACCTCGAAAAGAATAGAGATAAGTTGTACAAAAGCATGGGGAGTTCTGGAGAAGAGAACTACTTCAACTTCAAGACCTGCCACATCAGCTCCCCTGCCTACCAAGGAGGCTTCAGCAGTGAGAAGATCAGAGAGAAGCACATTACAAGTGCCATCATCATCCACCATATCATCCAGAGGAAGAGTAGCATACAAATTCTTATCAGGGATGAAGAAGAGCACACAGAAGAAGGCCCTTAGATAGAAACAACAAAAAAAAGAAAGAAAACTCAAGAAATACCAGAGGAGATTGAATTAGAAGAAGAGGGTGAGGAGCACGAATCAAAATTGAAGAGAAAGAAAAGAGCACAACAGACACCGAAGGAGGAACCAACATAATAATAGATAGAGGAACTGGCACAAGAGCTCTACAATCTAGATGCACTACTAAATGCTATGGAAAATGTCGATATGTTAAAAGAAACTGTTGCTTTATTTGATGATTCATCAGAAGAAAAAAAATGATATAAGTTCAAGCAATGATACAATACATGATGAATAAGGGAAAGACACTAGATGAAATAATGGAAGGATTTCCAGATAGCTTAATAGAAGCTTTGATGGAAAGGAGAAATAAGGCACTCCAATGGGAGGAGGAAATAAGATAGAATGCCATTGAGAAGATCAGTGACACATTGTCACCGAAGAAGAAGAGTGAGTTAATACAACTACAAGCCATGGAGCTGAGGAGAAAGTAAAAAGTAGATACACTGATGGGGGGAAACAGGAAAGAAAAGGAGAAAATTCAAAAGGAAACTAATGAGGTAACAACAAAGCTATACCAGTCAATGAAAGAACAAGAACAACAATTGACACAATCACCTTTGCACAACACTGAGATATTGATAGTAGAAGAAAACATAACAGAGGCAAGCCAAGAGGGAAGTTAGGCTCCAGAAACTTTGACACAAGGGGCACCTCCTCTAGAGAACACAAGGATGGAGGAGACAAAAACAAAACAACAACAAATTAACCCACAAACACATAATGCAAAAGAGAAAGAAGAAGGAACATAGGAGAATACATAAGAACAAAGGGGATTAGAACAAATTGATATTCCAGAAGCCTCTTTATCATCAATTGAGTCCATCAAGTATTTTTTGGAGAAACAAAAGAAAATAACACCCATCTTAACTCCACAGTTGTTACAATTATTGGTGGTAGAAGGCCATGTTAACCTTGCCAGAATATCTCCATTACAAAAGTTGCAATTGGGTGATGTGTTCCATTCCTCTGTGAGAGTAGAAACTTTGAAGCAACATGTGGAAGGGAGTGAACTACTATAGGATGTAGTGAATACTTTGGCCAAGGAGATTCCAGAGACACCTAGAGATACTACCTTACCCTTGCTGGAGCAACTCAAATAGTTAACACAGGGATTCAAGGAGTACTCTAGCCAGATGGAGAAAAAGGTAACTAAGAAATTGAATAAGAAAAGATTGGTGGATATGACAAATAAGTGTGCCAACGCACACACTTAGCTAAAAACACACATCAAGAGTATATAATAGAGCATTATGGAGGCCAACATTCTTTACCAATTTTGTTTGAAATGGCCATAGTCCACCAAAGCAATAAAAGATCAAATGGATGCTTTAGAATTGCAAATACCAAATGTGGTAGCCCAGTATGATCTGCTAACAGATAAGGATGGAGTGATAAGGGTACAGGTGGAGACACTTGACAATCAACACCAACAGCTCTAGGACCAAAGAGATCAAGTAAGGAGCTAAATAAAGTGGCTAAGGAATGTGGTCAACTTGAGATTGACTAACTTGACCAGTAGTTTTTCAGAAGCCAAATAAACTACACAGACCATATAAACACTAACAAGTATAACTGAAGTAGAAGATACATATATAAAAATAGAAGGAAAAAAAACTATGTTGGCTAAAGCTAAGAAGCAATGAGACACCAATTTAGTATAACTCAAGCAGATCTATAAGACTATCCTACCTAGCAGCTAATTTTGCATGTCTTGAGGACAAGACATAATTTTGAGGGGGGGATGATGTTAGCAAGGTGTAGAGCATAAAGTAGAGCTAATCAGAAAATTGTACACACACTATGCAGAGGCCGGAGCCAACATGAAACACATCCCTATATGTAATAGATATAGGATATGATGATATAGCATAAGAGAATAGAAGTATGATATGTGATAGATTCTGATATAAAGAATGACATAGAAGTCATGGATGAGATAGAGACTTAAACCTGCCAGAGGATGGATGTATGACATTTGATTGTTATCTATATATGAAGATCTATCGGTACCGGATATTCCTGTGTTGTCTTGTTATTATGATGTGCATGTGATACTTTGTTTCTGTTATTCTTTATGTTTTGCTATTAATCTCTAGCTACCTAACCATAGTTTAAACTAACTACAAAGACTTGACTGAGGACTAGATCTCTGGACCGGTACCCCTCTACATTTCTTGCTAACAATAATAATTGAGAATAACAAGCCACTTTGAGGGGAAAACCTCCAAATATCTCCAATGAAAACATAATTCACAATATGATGATAATAAACTTACCACTAGCTTCTATATATACCCAATTATGCCATGGATGCCACCTAGGCCAACTTAGATACTTCATTATAACCCCTAGGATGAACTAACTACCTATATATATCTATAATAATGATTATATAACTTAATTAGGAGTTAAGGTAGCCACAAGATGACTACTCATAACCCTAAGCACATATAGGATTAAGGGCATAACAATACTATTGGAAATATTAAATCTAAAAAGCACCTTCCAAGGCTCATTATATTGCATAACTTTGATGACCCACTGTACTGCTAGAGAGATCCCATGCAAAAAGAGAATTTTTAAACCCATGCCCCTAATATTATGGGTTTAACACTCTAATCCCAGGAAATTACATGTCTTTTCACATTTCCTTTTCCATCTGACCAAAGGAAGCTTCTAATTAGCTTGTTTAATCAGTTAATCTAAGAAGGTGTTATTAACCAACAAGAAGCAAAGTAAATATTATAGGATGAAAATATCTTTTGGCAAACTTTAAACCTTCTAGCCAATTAAAGAAGTCTACCCTAACATTTAACAATTTTAAGATTTACTTTTTCCATTACCCAATTCCACATTGATTTTAGAGAAGGTTTAAGTGAAAAAGGAATACTCAAATATCTTATTATCAAATTCAGATCAATGTAGTTCCAACCTTTATTTACTATCCAATTAGGATAATATTCATTCCAACTAAGAACATTAGTCTTATGGAAAGCAATGTTTGACTCATAAGCAACAAAATATGTGTTAATCCTATTTTCTAGATTATTCAAATTCTTTTGATCCATATCAACAAAAATAGTGTTGTCATCAACAAATTTAAGATATATGATAGAATCCCAAAAGGCAAACACAAACTTTAAATAGGTGGTCCCAAAAAACAATCTCTCGACAAATAGTGAATTTATTCAACAACCAACACAAAAAGGTAGGGGAAAAAGGACACTTGCCTAATAGATCTCTAAAGAGGGAAATAATCAACAAGTTCTTTGTTTAAATTAGTTTGAGCTCAACCATTTCTAAAAATAACATTGACAATCCTATGAAAATACTCACCAAACCCAAATTCTTTCAACATTAAATTGATAAGGGGCCATTTAATTCTGCCATATGCTTTTTTAAAATCAAGAACCATGGCAATATTTTGATTATAGCATTTAGACGAATGCATACCCTCCCAGCTAGTAATCAAGTTATCTAAAATATGTCTTCCTTTAACAAACCCTATTTGAGAAGGTGATACAAGATTAGGAAACAAATTCTAGATGCTCAAAGCAAAGGATTCAACATAAATCTTATAATAGACATTTAACAACATGATTGGCCTCCAATTTTTTAATTGAGTGTGATCACCCTCTTCAAAAATTAATTTAATTATTCCCTTATCAATGTGCTCCCCTAAAGTATTATTTTTAATAGTCTTGTTGTTATTCTCACAACACGCCCCATTTACCCTTTAGCAAAATGAGGACCCCTGCTGTGGCTTTTGCTTTTGTGTTGTGTGGGTTCTGCTTGCTTGGCGGTATAGGTAAAATGTATTTGATGCTTGAAATTTGAGTTGTGCAATGCTTGGTAAAAAATGGTTGTAATCAATGAAATCTGCATTAAAATTGAGCTAGGGTTACTTTTTGAATGATTTGAAAATTCTGCGTATTTTAAGAGTTATGCTAGTTTTTGTGAAAAGTCAACACTAGACTATTTTTGGTCAACGTGTATCTGATATACATTGTCATTTGCATGTATCTTTTATGTTTTGGTTTGTAGGGTTATCACATTCATCATATATTAAATCATTTGGCATATTTGTATCTTGAAGGTTCAAAACACACGTATGTAAGTCTAGACCCGACATCATTTCATGTTGAATTGTATAAATATAGAAATCCACAATTGTATTTGTATATTACAATGCATGTATTAAAGATACAAATTCAAAATATACATAGGTGCATGTCAAAAGGAGTTCAAAGTAATGTGTAGAGTCGCGGTCGTATTATTTGTATGGTTAATACATTGCTATGGATATGCTTTTGATACAAATGCAGATATGGACCCGAAGGTAAAATTCAATTGAGTTTATTGAAAGAAAAGTGAATGCTCAGATTTGTATGTATCGTTGTATGTATAATCACACATATCTAATATACAGATACAAATCGTGACGCAACTAGGAAAATTAAACATTGTAAACTTTAAGAGAGGTCCGCATTTGTATATTTAGATGCATGTATTGAATATACAAAAATGAAAGATGTAGTTGCAAACTTGAACTCAGGATTAAATAACGAATAAAGTGTAGTTACGCATAACAAAGGATAGAAAAGTCAACATCATGAGTACATGTATATTCGCATGTATATGGTATACATGAAAATGTACAAATGAATTATATGCAAAACCAAACGCGATTAAAGGTTTGAACTTTGTATATTTTGTGTGGGGTCCACATTTGTATGTTTGAGGTGCATGAATACGATATACAAAAGGGGTGATACAAATAGGGTAGATACAAAACCAGACTCGAAGGGAATTTCAAATCATTTTATAAACCTGCTGAGGTCCGCATTTATATGTTTTACAATTGTATAGGATATACATGGAAATATACAAACAAATATACAAAACAAGCACGAAGGAAGAGTGTAAATGTACAAAGGTAACTCATGCATGCTTTAAAGATACAAAAGGCAGACTTGACGTCAGGAAAAGGTCATTAAGTCAAAATATTTGCAATAAAGTCATTACTCTTCCTTGCATATTGTTGATGATGATTGTTAGTCATAACACCATGCATAAAAATTTGCACAACATACCTTTATTATCTTGAAAAGTACAATCAATTTGGAATAAATTGATGACTCCAAGTCTCCATTGATCAGGTCATGATCGTCTGATGTTACTCAGAGGTTGATGTGACATGTTGTTTTCCATTTCAAGGGGTCTTACATTGTATGTATGGTAAATCGTTGCCTGTATGATCGATTATGCACCTATGTACTGTAAATTCACTTCACAAACAAGGTTATTTCTACTATGCTCCACAGATTATAGTAATATTTATAAGTTTGATCAATTCTTCTGAGCATTTACTGTCTTGAACTTGTATATACTTCTGCACTGTGTATTAATTCAAATAATGTGTGTACAAGTAGATATTCATATGTTTATCATTGATATACATTTGTATTTGCATGATATTTGTCATTTTGACATGCTTTTACTCAAAATATGCTCTGTATGTTCAATTATTTACAAGATATAGGCATATTTCATGTTCATTTTCTCTAGATTGTATGTTATTTGCAATTATGAAGGTGATTTATAATGGAATTCAAGAAAATTAAAAGAAATACTTCTAAATTTGACGAACCTTTAGCTATTGAGTCACATACATTCTAGATATAGTCATGAAGAGAAGGAATCAAACCATAATTTCACCAGGTTGTTCCACAGCTAGGTATGGTTGATGCTAACTTCAAAGGAACAAGGAATGAAAACAACACATACAGACTGACAAGCACTCCAAGGGACATAGCTAATCAATGCATATATCCAGATCTCATTCACTGACTACTCAAGATTTACAATAATTTTTAGTCAACACAAGCTTCTCTTTCATTAAGTATTTAAAAGACATGTACATTCACAAAAGCCTTGAAATCAGTCTTGAATGCTTCAGCAATCCAATTTCAATTAAGTTTCTAATGCTTTAAAGAGTGTGCTCCATCCCCTTTTATAGAATAAGGAGAGGAGGCGGTTATAAATGACCAATGGTCAAGATTTATCTATTCAGATCAATGGTCAACATTTCTCATTGACTTAGTCAACATCAATATATGTGGCACAAGTTGCCAGTTGGCAACCCTCTGTTGGATTCAAGCATCTTCCATGTTGATAATGCATATGATCCAATCATCAGGCATCTCTCTTTACTCTTCATTCTCTTCTTCTTCACTTTCATCTTCTCCGTCATTTTCTACATCATCACCTCTTCATTATCACTGTCATTCCGATGTAGATTATCTCCTATGTGTACTCTCATAGTTGCCTTGATGGATTCATAGAACTGTACTATTCTATCAATTTCACCACCATCTTGAACCTTGGGTTTTATTATGGCATGTCTGAGGGAATGAAACTTTGCTTGAAGGGCATCTATCTTATTCTTCCTGCTATTCAATGTTTAATTATATGTTTCTACCATGACCTTTATCCTCATGACCTTATTTATTACTTCTTCTGTCAAATGATGCAGGGGATCCTTTGCAGCTTGTTTAAAGTTGTCATGGAAAGCCTAAATAGCAAAATCAGTATCCTGATTTTCTATTTTCCCTTCTACCTTCCCCTCTAGGGCTTCCAGGGTTTCTGCTTCCTTTTCCATTAGATTATGCAACTTGACACTTATGTCCTTGAGTTTGCCACTACATCTCTTCAAAGTATCCCATTCAAATCCATTGTCCTCATACCAAATATTGAGTAGTTGGGAGGTGTTATTATCTAATATGTTGTTCTTTATAAGTATCTGTACATCAATTTTTTTCATCTCCCCCAAAGCATCTAGGTGCTTCTCTAGTTTTAAGACTCTCCTGCCTACTTCATTTTACAACTTATCTACCTTTCTTTTTAAATCACTAAGAGAATTCCACCTTTCCAGGGAGGTCTTCACCACTTCCTCAGCTTCAAAAATAGAAGACATGAACCATTTTTCCATCAATTGTGCTTTATGCTTCATCAAATCAAATCTAGTAACTTCTTCTTGGGATATAATGGTTAGTGGTGTAGTTGGATTAGCCGGTACATGATCAGGGTTAATTAACCCTTTTATAAAAGAATGTAATTGAGCAATGTGCTCTTTATGTTTCTTATTCTTCTCCTTTTCCTTTTTCACCCTTTGGGTCAAAGAATCAATAATATCTTTTCCTTCCTGACCCTCCTGGTCTTCATTTGCAAAGCCCAGATCAACATTTGTGATCTGAAATTCATCAAGGGTTATTCTACCTTTCTCCTTTTCTACTATTGGTAAGGATACCTGCACTGTTCTCCTACCTATTTTAGGGTCTCTTCTTATTGCAGATGTCAGCCTTGCCTTTCTTGGTTTATTCATGCTCCCAGCAAACAATGTAGAAACATCAAAATCATGTACCTCCTGTATTTGTTGTAGATTTACTTCTTGTTGCAACCAATAAGAAACATCACCTTTGGGCTCTTGATGATCACCTTATTTATTCTGAGTGTCTTGTGACTCTGCATTATGTTCTGTCCTCTTTGGTGAATTTTCTTTTATGTTTTCTTCCTCATGCACATTCTCATGAGGGGGATCTTCTTGAGGTACCTCCTGTTGAGGGATTTATTTCTGGGGTGGAGGATTTTGTAAAGTATGCATACCTTGATTTTGCACCTCTTCTTGTAAATTCTCCTCAGGAGTTTCTTGAGCCTTTTTCTTTTGCTCATCCTGTGGTACATTAGTCTCTTGTAAAGACTGTGTATTTTGACCTTGGGGATCACTAGGATTGCCCTCAGTCACCTTTTCTGTTTCTTTGTGCTGATCTACACCTTGTGCTAAAGTCTGCTCTTCATCTTTTGATGTATTAACTTCTTCCAAGTTTCCCACCTTATTAGCTGACTTCTCTTCTGATGCTAGATTATTACCTTGAGCACCCCTTTCATCATGTGTTGAAGAAAGGCCTTGGTTTTGATCAGCACATTTGTCTGGCATACCCTTATCTTTATTTTGATCACCTCTGTTCTGAGGTTGTGCCTCTACTTGTCCTTGTCTAGTGGGTCCATTATCTTGACCCTTGCCTTGATTAGGTGTCATATCATTTTTAACCTTTTCAAGCTCCAAAGGTGGATCACTACCTTTATTTGGGCTGATATCACCTCGGTAGGTTAAGTTTATCGTTGCAGGACTAGTAACCTACTCTACCAAATTAGCCATCCCTATTTGTTGGGCTACTTCTTCAGGATTATCCTGCTCTGTTTCATCCATTTCATCCCTTGCTTAGCTAGTCACCTTCTGGGCCATTGGGGTCCCATGAGGGGTTATCTTAGTATTGGAAACCAAGGTCTCCATATGCTGAGCAACCACATCCTAAACTACTTCATCATCTGACAATTCAATAGTGTCATCAAGAGGAAAGGGGGACTCTTTACTAGCCATATGCACCTCTTTTGTATGCTCTTCAGCTTTCTCAGTTTTAAACCGAATTATTTCAGGAATGGGGACATCATGTTGTAAGTCCTTCATAAATGTAAACCACTTGCACCCCTTAACATGATAGGGTCAATGTTGACATTTCCCCTCATTTTTGTTCTTTGCTTCTTTGGTGGTGGTGTTTGTAGCACCTCCTTTCTCTTCTTCCTTGTTATCAGCAAGTCATCATCTTTAGGTCCCATATCCACCTATTCTTCCCCCAAGGGATTTTCTTGTAGAGGCTCATTTTCCACTTGTTTCTCGATATCCTCAAGAATAGGCTCCACTACCTTCTTTCTTTTCTTCTTAATAGGGGGAGGTTGTGATGTAGATGCAGGTGCAGATGTTGATGCCCCATCACCTTTTGATGGAAGCCTTTTGATAACTACCCCTTGCGACTCAAGATCAGCCTTCTTACCCTTGTGTGGTGGCTGTTGCTCTTCATTAGGTAGTCTCTCTCCATTAGATTTCCTCTTTTCAATGAGGAAATCATCATATTCTTCTTTTGAGAGCTCTTATCTTTTCTTCTTATTATCAACTGTGATGGCCATACCCCTCTTCTTCAATTTAGTAACCTCGGCGGTTACCCAACTTTGGGTCAACTGGATGACCCCTCGCATTATTTGATCCAATGAGGTCTCTTCTAGCAGTGTTAGATCAAGGGCAAAGATGGTGTCATTATACACCTTTTTGTCCTCATATTCACTTGACATTATCTTTCCATCATCATCATGTAATTGTGCAGGAACTGAAATGCAATCAAAAGTCTAGATCTAGTTGAGGGTGAGCCTTTGATAGTTTCTTCTCCTAACCTCTACCTCATCATCAGAATCAGTCCAATAATCTACAAGATGTTTTTGATGTATTTGTTTCCCCAATAACTTCTACATTCTGCCATATGGGTCATATGACCTTTCTATAGAAAATGGATGCAGTTGCATGGGCTTCAACCCTCTAATAGCATCCTTAATGCTCTGTCTATTAGGGCATATATACCAGCCAATGTACATTGGGAACAATACAGGAGGAATCTTCTTTTGCTCTAGGTGAGCCTCAACTGAAGTAGACACTTGTCTAACAAATTCCATTAAGCTCATGTGCCCCTCACATCCTTCTATTCTTATATATGAGAAGGTGGGGAATTCGATAAACCAAGCCCCATGCTTATAGATAATATCTTGAGCCTCCATGCTCAATCTCTTAGTTCTGTCCTCCATGGTTCTGACTAAATGCATTGAAAAGGAGTCATTTACCAAGTTGTAGTCTTGGAGATATGCTCTCCTCTGTAATTGGGGATAATGGTCCCAAATGTTCACATCACCGGTGCTATTTCTAACCTTGCCCACTATTTGCAAGGCATTAAATGTCCCATGAAAAGCACATGCATATACAACATAGGAGGTCATATGGAATACACTAGCCTTGCCTATCAAATTTCTCATGCCCTCATCCAAGCTGTTGTTGCTGCCCGAATCGACAGAGGGTTTGCCAGCTCCAATGCATAGGTAGATTCGGCCAACAGATACAGGAGGTTGTGTGAGCTACCTCCCCTTCACTTCTAGTTCTACCGCACCAAGGGGGTATCCCTATATCTAAAGATGTAACATTGACTAGCCCAATGACAGAATGATTTAGCTTGACAACAACAGGCATAATACTCTCATGTATGGACCCAGATCTGTGTGATAGATCACAAGGTTGGCAAAATTCTTGGGCATATGTGTCTGGTTGGGTATGAGAGTATGCAGGGGTCCTAATCCTACTCCTACAAACTAACAGGATGGAAGTTATGAAATGGGTGGATATTATATGGATGCAAGACAAGGGGGTTTGGATCATAACTACTAACCTAGGTGCAGACCAGTGCCTATCTTAGGGTAGGAATCAACTAGATGTATACAAGAGGATGGATTGTAGTTTGGATTCAAGTTTCAAGGGATCAAACTGATGCTTGCCTTACAAACATCACCCAAGGATAAGTATGTAGCTGCCTCTACTTACTGACATCCCAACTGACATACAACCTTCTCCATGCTTAATCTAAAATAGTTTAATCCACTCCTTGAATGGAAGTTAGAGATCCAGCATGTGATATAGAGATCTATACCCTAGAACCTGAGAAACCCTTAGCAACCAAATTCAAAAGAAAGAGATGCATGCAACACATGGAGACAAGTAGATAAACACATGCATAAGAGCATTTTTCATAACATGAAACTGAAAATATTTGCAATACACACTCAGATGCAACTCATAAACTACAAAAAATGAGATACAACAACAAGGTGATGCCCTATTTTTTTTGTTATTCACACAAAAAATTGCCCAAGTCTTCAACCCCTAACAAATGAGCAACACAGCCTACTATATACAGTAGGAAGGTACTCAACATTAAACATATGGCAATTCAAAATTCACCAGATACAGTGGATCAAGAGAAAATGGTGCTCAAACATTGAATGCAGCAAGTAGAGGAGGAGATAGGGATTGGTTGATCTCGAGCCCAGCACCGTTGCCTGGGGATTCACATCTTCAATCAGGTACCTGATCCGTCCATGCCTTCGCCCATACCTTGTAACATCTGCCATTAATGGTATACCAACCCGTGGCCATGGGAATGTAGTGGACTGTGCGCCATAGAAATTTTCCCGCCAAGAAATATGACCCTGATATTTCAAATCATGTGGGAACAAATTATCCCACATTCATCCCGCAGTGATCTCCTCAACACTTTATAAACAAGGTCATGAGCACATATGATGTCGCACAATTTTACCTTGCGCAACCAATGAACCATCTGCCAAGACCCCATTATCATGACCTGCGCCATCGGCGAACCTCCTGCATGATATCCCGATATGAAATATCACACCGATATTTCACATCACCCCAATGTGAAATATCACCCTTATCAGAAATATCACCCCGATAAAAAATATCACTGGACCGCATCACTTGATATAAAATATCACCCGCCGGGAAAAATCACCCTGATCGGTGCAACCTGATGCATCAGAGGAAAATCCTCCTGCTTTGCCGATACCATATGTCTTATTGATGACCACATGATGCACCCTACCGATCCTGATGACATCACCGTCATATTGCAATATCGGGGTGATCCTCAGCGGCAAGGGTGATATTCAGAATATCACTTGATACATGAAACATGATGACCCCCCACAGGAATATTAGGGTGATACCCGGAAACATGATGATGACCCCCTCCTCCAGAATATCAGGTTATATTTGAAACATGATGAGGAGGCCCAAAGACTTAGAACATTTTTGGACTTTTTGGGAGGGTGCCTTCAAAATTAATTGCTTGAAACTTCAATGTTTAAGCAGGCGGTAATAGTGGCTCTATCTAGGGACGCATGCCTCTTGTAGGCATGGCGAGAGCCATAGATCTTTGGGATGTAGACCAGTCCCTTGTCCATTGGGCACATAGTCAAACACATAGCAACTTGCATCACAAAACATATTTAGTTAAAATTTACTTGGTAGCCCCAAGCCACCAAAAAGGAAAAACCAGAATTTTCCTCTGTCAAACACTTGATTTTCTTCTGATCTCACTGGGTCAAGCCTAAAGATGTTGCCATGATTTACCCACAAACAACCCTTGTCATTTGTATATTCAACCCTCTTATCTAGCTTGCCACTGTCATCCTTATGCAAACAACCTTCAGCATCAGGCAACATGTGAATGTCACATTTATCAAGCAATGCATATTCATATGGCATATAGCACTTATCATCATTTATATTAGCAATATGCATTGTAAAACGACCTCCTAGCTGGACTGAAAACTGAAAGCACTCAAAGTCCACCACAAAGCTGGGAGCATCAGGCTTCATTTTATCATAAGCTGGCATATCAAAGATAAAGCTTTCAAAGCCATAATTGTGCACATCATGCACACAACCATCAGCAGCACCAAACTGGAAAAGACCAGGCTCTGGCACATCTTTGCAATAACCTTCATGACATATGTTGATTTTTCTTTCATTAGGATGAGAACTAGAATCCATATCAATAACAATACTTGGATTATCACCATACTCAAACAGATCCTCATCATTATATGTATCAAAAGAGGTTGATCCAAGTGTTTCAGCTTCATTATGGTATGCCACTAGTTCATGGGCAGCAGAACATGCATTTTCATTACCAATGAATTCCTTGTGTGGAGGAGTATCAGCCTGTGTATCACAAACAAAATTATAATCAAATAAAGAACAATCATGCTCATCACTAGCACTTGTTTCAATCTCTGATTGCTCTTCATCATCTCCATGTGTCTGAATATAAGGTAGTGATTCAAACATGGAATTACTCCTCTGTTTTCTTATCTCTTCTCTATTCTGAGCACAATACTCACAATCATCTCCACAAACCCATTCAAACAAGTATTCATTGCTGTCCATAACCTCATCAATGTTTTCAGAACCAAATACCTCAGCCCTGAAATGGGAGTCATCATTGATCCTTTCATTGGCATCCTCAACTGGTATATTTTCATTTTCATTTTTATCTTCACATGATGCCATGATCACTTGGTCATTTGCAGCCATACAACTATTATTCACACCAAAGCCTGTGGACAGGGAATTTTGCATATGCTCATTTCTCATTTTTTCTATATTTTCTAAAAACTTGTATGCCATCTGCATACTTGTTATCTTGAATTCCCTCAATAATGCACTAGATCCCTCCTCGAAAGCTTCAGAATATATGCCAATGCAGGCTGAAATATCAAGTCTGAAGTCTTCAGGGATTTGTGAAAGGGCTATTGCAAATCTATGACTGAAATCAATAGTGGGCTCTTCATCCCTTCTTCTAATTTCCATTAATCTTGCAACAAGATCAGCACATTCTCTTACAAATTCTTTTCTAAAACAGTCAGCAAGTTCATCCCAACAGGGAAAGGACCTCTTTGGAAAGCTCAAATACCAATCTCTAGCTCTAGCACCAAAGGATCTAACAAAAAACCTCATCCACATATCCTCATCTCTAAATGAGTGATTCTCCATAAAGCTGTGAAAATTTTGGATATGTGCACCCCCATCACATACACTGTGTCCACTAAATCTAGGCATCTGATTATAAATTTTGGCAGGCATACATTCAACTTGATAATCAACCCATGACAAATCTAGTTGGTCATACAAAGGATCAAAAGGGTCGGCAAGAGGTTTAACATTCTGACTGGCAGACAAAACATTATTACTATTTAACTGAACTTGCCCAGCCTCTAAGGATATCAACCTATTTTTAATCTCTTCCATTCTTTTACACAACATTTCATCCCCCTCTTGACTGAGTATGGGTGAATACATATTTGGATTCATAAATTTTTTAATCTTAGACATCCTATGTCTGCCTAAGACCTAAGGCTTCCCCTTGGCATCTAACTTATGCAGTAAAACAACAAATACAAGTGGGAAGAAGCTAGGTACCTTTTCTCATCTGGATGCTGAAGTCTTGAACAGAACATTCTCAACAACATACATCTGCCTTTCATGTGCACTTAAATCTTTTTTACAGAGTCACCACCTCTCCAGAGAGGACAAAATTTTCAAATTACTGAAAGCTCATCAAATATTTTTCTAGGTTCATTCCACCAGCAGAGCACCATATTCACATGAAAGACACCCCAGCAGAGTCACCAAATTTGTTGGTGACTCGGATGGGCAAAACTTCACCAGAGACTGCAGGATAATACTTTCAAATCACATCCCCAGCGGAGTCACCAAATCTGTTGTTACCTGAATCGGTAGAGGGTTTGCCAGCTCCAATGCACATGCAGATTCAACCAACAGATACGAGAGGTTGCGTGAGCTGCCTCCCCTTCACTTCTGGTTTTGCCGCACCAAGGGGGTATCCCTATATCTAAAGATGTAACATTGACTAGCCCAATGATAGAATGATTTAGCTTGACAACAACAGGTAGAATACTCTCATGTATGGACCCAGATCTGTGTGATAGATCACAAGGTTGGCAACATTCTTGGGCATATGTGTCTGGTTGGGTATGAGAGTATGCAGGGGTCCTAATCCTACTCCTACAAACTAACAGGATGGAAGTTATGAAATGGGTGGATATTATATGGATGCAAGACAAGGGGGTTTGGATCATAACTACTAACCCAGGTGCCAACCAGTGCCTATCTCAGGGAAGGAATCAACTAGACGTATACAAGAGGATGGATTATAGTTTGGATTCAAGTTTTAAGGGGCCAGACTGATGCTTGCCTTACAAACATCACCCAAGGATAAGTATTTAGCTGCCTCTACTTACTGACATCCCAGCTGACATACAACCTTCTCCATGCTCAACCTAAAACAATTTAATCCACTCCTTGAATGGAAGTTAGAGATCCAGCATGTGATACAGAGATCTATACCCTAGAACCTGAGAAACCCTTAGCAACCAGATTCAAAAGAAGGAGATGCATGCAACACATGGAGACAAGCAGATAAACACATGCATAAGAGCATTTTTCATATAAAATGACATGAAACTAAAAATATTTGCAATACACATTCAGATGCAACTCATAAACTCCAAAAAATGAGATACAACAGCAAGGTGATGCCTTGTTTTTTTGTTATTCACACAAAAAATTGCCCAAGTCTTCAACCCCTAACAAATGAGCAACACAGCCTGCTATATACAACAGGAAGGTACTCAGCATTAAACACATGACAATTCAAAATTTGCTAGATACAATGGATCAAGAGAAAATGGCGCTCAAACATTGAATGCAGCAGGTAGAGGAGGAGATAGGGATTGGTTGATCTCGAGCCCAGCACCGCTGCCTGGGGATTCACATCTTCAATCGGGTACCTAATCCGTCCATGCCTTTGCCCATACCCTGTAACATCTGCCATTAATGGCATACCAACCCGCGGCCTTGGGAATGTAGTGGACTGTGCGCCATAGAAATTTTCCCACCAAGAAATATGACCCTGATATTGCAAATCATGTGGGAACAAATTATCCCACATTCATCCCACATTGACCTCCTCAACACTTTATAAACAAGGTCATGAGCACATATGATGTCGCGCAATTTTACCTTGCGTGACCAATGAAGCATCCGCCAAGACCCCATCATCATGACCTGCGCCATCGGCGAACCTCCTGCATGATATCCTGATATGAAATATCATGCCAATATTTCACATCACCCTAATGTGAAATATCAACCTTATTAGAAATATCACCCCGATAAGAAATATCACCGAACCGCATCACCTGATATAAAATATCACCCGCCGGGAAAAATCACCCTGATCGGTGCAACCTGATGCATCGGAGGAAAATCCTCCTGCTTTGCCGATGCCATACATCTTACCGATGACCACATGATGCACCCTACCAATCCTGATGACATCACTGTCATATTACAATATCGAGGTGATCCTCGGCGGCAAGGGTGATATTTAGAATATCACCCAATACATGAAACATGATGACCCCCCGCAGGAATATCAGCGTGATACCCAGAAACATGATGATGACCCCCTCATCCAAAATATCAGGTTATATTTGAAACATGATGAGGAGGCCCAAAGACAGAACTTTTTTGGACTTTTTGGGAGGGTGCCTGCAAAATTAATTGCTTGAAACTTTAATGTTTAGGCAGGTGGTAACAGATGTCACTGATCATCTTAGCCCACAGAGGCTTGTTGTTTGAATATAACACCATCTTGATGATTCCATACATCCAATTTTCAAAGTTGCTAGCATGTTGCTTGCCGGTCATCCTGCTTAATAAGGCAATCATGTACCGATACTCCTCATCAAAGTCAAATTTGTATAAGTAAACATGCAACTTGGCAGAAGCTGTGTATGTACTGTTCTTGGCCCTACATTGGTACATGACTTTCCTAGCCTCTTTCTTGTTATTATTGTACTCTTTCTCCAACTTACTTAGGTTTACACTGACCACTTTATTCCTCATAGGCAAACTGAAAGTGGCAGAAATGCCCTTGGTTGAGAAGTTGGCATATACTCTGTCGTGTTTTTCCACTCTTCTATTCTCAGGGTTATAATTTCTGGCACAGTCCACTACTAGCTCAGTGGCCTCCATTGCATATGGGAATCTGACTACGTGCCACATACTAGTTGTGAATATCCTATCCAGTATACGGTTATCAGTATCATCATCTAATCTCCTTGTCCATGCATCTAACTCTATTTGCCCTTGATGTGTATCATCTATCAGACCATATCTGAATCCTACTCCCTCAGGCTATACAAACATGCTTTTCAAGAACTCAGAGTCAGACCTATTCTCCTTGACCTCTGCCATTAGATCCTGTGATAAAAATATGCATTTCTTACCCTAGGGTCTTTGTATGGGGAAGCTCAAGAATATCATGCATTTCATAATTACTATCCAACATTGCTATTTACCTCATGCATCTTCATCATGCAGATTAACCTATTAAACGTATTTTACCTGGTGATTTGCAGTAAATGAGAACAAAGAGGGTTTTAATTTACTTACTTGATATTCACTTTTCCCTTCTTGTTATATGACTGATAACGGAGAAAATGCAAATATGTAGTATCAACTGTTCGTTACGTTGAGGGTGATGCTGCGTCGGTAGATGACTGTGAGGTATTAACTTTCAGAGCTCTATAAATTTCAATTATCACAAGGGTAAATGTAAATAATCCCTAAATTTTACTTTTAAACTGATTGATACGACAAATTAGGGCATATGTGTTCTTTTAATTGAATCCGTCGATAATTTGTATGGAGTTGGTAGATGCCGCCAAGTGTCTGATTTATATTTGAAATTGAAAGGGTACCACCTACTGTTGGAGTTTGCATTTAATGCCAGAGGGTGATCTTTGGAAGATCATGGATATTTGAAAATATGACCCCCCTTGAGAAATATGACCCCCCTCTTGTGCGGGGGATAATCGTTTACTAAAGATCGGGGTGATATGGTCAACCTTTGACTACAAAGTAAGATCAGGACATAAAGTTAAATATAAGGGATATTCAAAAATATCTAGGTCTTTAAGACTTAGGAATATCCTCCTCACTATGTCATCATCATGTTTACTAAGATCAAGGATGTTATGAAACATGACCCCCTCGGGTGTAGATCATGATGACATCATCATGCCATCCTATCCTCTTTATTATCAAGCTATGATGACATCATCGTCATATTGAGAAATATGATGGATTCTTAGAAATATGACCCTTTGTGGGTCAGGTGAAATGATTATGTCATCATCAGGGTGATCTCTTTCATTCATTGAAATTGTATGACGTCATCGTCATATTTGCGCAGGGTGAAATTTGGAAAAAGGGTGATATTTTTAAGATGATAGATATTAGGAAATATGACCCCCTTTCAAATACATAAAGTTTATGATGAGCAAATACTCATTCCTATTTAAGTTTGATGTTCATGTATCGGGGATGGAATGAACATCGGGTGATTTTTTTAAGTCAGGGTCATCTAAACAAATATGATTGATATTCAGAAATATGACCTCCCTTACATGAAATATCAGGGTTAACTAATCTTTGACTTAAGATAACTTTCTACCTTTAAACAATATCAGGGTGATCCAAAAGGCAAACCTGCTTAGAATTTTGTACTCTTTCTAACTATAAGGTTTATGGTAGCAAATGCTAACTTGGACAACTGACATCTCCTTATCTTGCACATACCTTAGCAAAGGTGACATACATGACTGAATTTTACCAAACCGCCCAAAGCCAGAAAACAAGCAAGCAGAAGTAAAAGGAAAGTTGGGTCCCTATTTTGCTAAGGCAAAATGGGGCGTGTTGTGTAGCCACACAACACATATTAGTGAAGAAGTGCATGCATCAAATATAAAAAATGCATAAAGTGCAAAAGGCCAACGTATACAAAATTCAAAATATGCAATGAATGGTAAAAGAAAATGCAAATCAAATTGCATATATTAACTGCACCATTTAATGCACATATACCACAGAAAACCTAAATTCAAAGAAGTAAAAAGGAAATCCAATTATGATTAATTTCACAATTGCATTTAGAGTTAAGTTGCAAGAAATTCCACAGAGCTAAAATCAAACAAAGGTGAATTGGGATTTGGAAATGGTTGCAGCGGGCTGGAA
Source organism: Cunninghamia lanceolata (assembly GCA_027924645.1). Lineage (NCBI taxonomy): Eukaryota > Viridiplantae > Streptophyta > Pinopsida > Cupressales > Cupressaceae > Cunninghamia > Cunninghamia lanceolata. The sequence goes on along the minus strand of BSBN01000292.1, from coordinate 4,963,172 downwards.
AGGTAAATGGATCTTGTCAACAATATAAGGTCAACATTTGTGATTCAGGTATGTACCTAAAAAGCCCCTGTTTGTGATTAATGGAATACGATTACGATAAATTTTGTAGTGGTTATAGTAAGGTAACGGAATGGTTTAAAATTAGTTAATTACTGTAATAAACTGTGATAACTCATAAACCTAAACACATTAAGGTAATTATGCATAATTCAAAGAAGTGAAAAGAAAAGAAGCCTAGGGTAAAATGGTAATAGTAAAAATGTACAGTAAAAAACCCTAGAAAATGTAAACATGGTTGTTAAAGGATAATGTATTTGACATGATGCCACCCAAACAAAAGAAAAAAGTGAAGGCAGCTAGAAAAGAAACAAAAATAGATGCCAAGAAGAAAGAGGTGGTGTTGTGTGGTTACACAACACGCCCCATTTTGACTTGGCAAAACAGGGACCCAACTTTTGTTTTGGCTTGTGTTGTCTGTTTCTGGCGGTTTGGTAAAAATAAGTCAGGTGCATCATCATCATGAAGGTCAGGATGAGGTAGGTCATCATCATGAGGTTAGTTTGTCAAAGTTCATATTTTGTTTCTATGACTTCATGGTTAGAAAGAGCTTGAAATTCCATGCAGGTTTGCCTTTTGCATCACTTGAAAATTCGTCCATATGAAGGAGTTGTAAGCAGTCAAAGTTTTGGTCAAACCTGATAATTGCTGTATGAACATCATCATCATGATATTTGAAAAGCCCCCCGATAATATCTTGAGGTCGAAACATCCGGACGTCAAGTTTAAGTCGTAATAATCCTTTCCCGTCAGGCGGTCTTTTGTATCGCCAAAGGTCATCATCATGATCTTACTCTATCACCTGATAAAAATCATGCAGTCCCGAAACATCCGGACGTCAATCTTAAGTGCTAGTGTGTTTTACCCGTCGAGTAACCTTGGAAACACTGCGAGCATCATGATATTCCAACATCACCCGATATTATAATATCATGCTGATATTATAATATCACCTTACTTAGAGAAATCTGCCATCTGCATAATTTGCGCGTGCACGACAGTCTTGGTGATCAACATCATCATGATATTTCAGGACCCGACATTTCCTAATATCCTCCTGATCTCCTTTTGCGTGATCATGATGATCACCTTATCTTTCGAAACGGAGGATGATTTTCCTTTCCCAAACCTTGTTGAACAAGATCATCATGATCTTGTTAGTCTTTCCCGACAGTTCGTAGTATCATCCTGCCGACAAGAGTAACCTTTTGCAAGTATGATGATGACGATGACGTCACCATCACCTTTCTCCTTCGGCAGGATATTTTCCAAGGCGTGATCCATTTCGCCAATATGATGATGACGATGACGTCATGTTCGAAGATTAATGAAGGTCGCGGATATCCTGATGACGTCGTCAGGACTTTCAGCAGGATCATATTCTAAATCACCCAATGCGGATATGATGATGATGATGTTCATCATCCTGATCTTTCGAGCGGATAGCCTTGGCCGAAAAGGGTCATATTGCATTCATCCACGCGATCATTTTCCTTGGGGGGAACCCGATATTCCAGTTATCTCCTGATCTTAATGAAACATGACGATGACGTCATCCCTTTGCATTTTAACCAAACCTGATGATGACGATGACGTCATCATGATTTTCCTCAGCGGCAGGATCATTTTCCAAGTCCTCCTGTTTGCCTTCATCATGATGATGATGATGATGTCTTTCTTCCCCGAATATGCAAAAACAAAACATCCTGATGTGCTTTTCCTCAGAGCATTCGGAGGGGAGGAGCATCATATTTCACAATATCCTGCGGCTAGATACAAGACATAGAGTTGGTCATCATCATGATTTTCGGCGTAGGTATAACTGTTGCCGTCGGCCAAGTCTAATATTGTCAACCTGATCATATGTGGTCGCACTGATGCGAACATGATGATGATGACCCGAAACATTCGAACGGAGCATGCAAAGCCAGGTATGAAGTAATTTGTTAGGGGTAGTTATTTCCTTGTATATTTTGACATACCTGATCATATTTGAACCCGATATACAAGAAAATGGGCAAAAACATGAAGCGATAGAAATTTGAAAGCCCGACTGCCTGATTTTGGTCAACGAGGGTTGACCTGGTTGTTTTTATGCTGTTTATGCATTTAGTGCATATTTTCCACAGGTAAAGCCTGATTGCCTGTAGCTGCACATGGGGAGGTATGTTTAATAAAATGTTTACTTCCTGTTGTTTATCCACATGATGATGAACTTAATGTTTGTCTGTTTATTTGCAGGAAGTCATGATGCTGCTGAAGCTGAACATTGAAGTCATGATGCTGTTGAAGCTGATAATTGCAAGGTTGCACATAGAGGCAACGTGAACCAGACATGAAGAGGATATTGTCAAATATGCTGTTTGCCAGCTGGAGACCGAATCAAGTCGAAGATGCTGGAATATTCTGTGCCAGCTGTGCATTTGCCAACTGACGAAGCATGTGCTTTTCATCTGGACCGTTGTTTGTTATGAGAGGATCCTGATCTTTGGATCGTTGTAACCGTTTTTTTTGGCGGTTGTTCTATATAAGGAACAGAGCTTGTCATTTTAAAAAGGGGGGGAAATACATTGGAATACACAGATGCATCTGGCGCAAAAAGTCAATTATGGTAGAATCAATTAAGAGATCGGATTACTGAGACTAATGAGGATAGAATTGTTGAAATGTCAAGGTTTTTTCTTCAGATCACTGTAAATGTACCTGTTCTTGAGCATACTGAATGAAGATGAAGTTCCAGATTACATCTTAATTGTAAATTTTACGTAATCTTTCTGTTGATTTCTGGATATGTACTGGTGAATGCTGTGTTCAACTGGAAGCGCTTTCATTTCATTACATGTTGTTGTCAACTTTCCTTTGAAGCTTTGCACTAGATCATGCGGATTTGTGGAATGTCCTGGTGAAGTATGATTTCTAGTTTTCCTTCTTTTCATTGCAAGTATGGGAGCTTGTATGTGAATCAGTGATCTAAGTCCAGTAATTTTGGGAATCTCACTCTCTAACCCTTTTCCTTTTTTCAATTTCATTAATTCATCACCATAACTGCAAATCATGATAAATAACAAGCAGAAACAGTGAAATATGCTGAAATCCCGTAGGTAACTGAAGATCATTAGCATATTTGAGTTAAATGCATGTAGTATTGGAAATATCATGCAAAGAATCATAAATAATGGTAGCAATCATGCAAATATCAGCCTGTAGGCACATTATTTGACTAAATTTACAGTGCAGAGGTAGAATTGTTGGAGACTTATGCAGAGCAAACATCCAAAGCAGAATATTTGAAGATGATGATGATGAACAGTGCAGAAACACGTAAGGCCCCTGAATGAAAAACAGCAACACACATCAACCACTGAGTAACGTCAGTAGATTAAGACCTAATCAACGGAGACTTGGGATCATGAATTCTTTGAATTCATCGTATCTTTCAAGATGAATAAGGGTTGTTGTGTAACTTTTATTCTATGTTTGCGAATGACTAACATCATGACCAACAGGTGGTTAAAGAGGAATTTCCACGCAAAGGATACAATTCACAGATATACCCTACTGGTGGAATGGTGATTGACACCGAAATCAAAGATTTTGATTCTGCTACACTTTTACAGAAGATTAGAGTGCTTGGAGCAACTTTGGAAATGAAGAACATACTGGATGTGGGATTGTATAATGCTATGGGATTCCCATTAGCAATGGAAGCTAGGAATTTGGTTATTGAATGCATCTAGAGATACAACATGAATTCTAGGAAGGTGGTATACAATGGTGTGGTTTATGCGGATTTATCAATTGAAGGCATAGCTAGGACTTTTGGCTTAAAGATTACTAATGAAATGAGGGAAATAAATGAGGAACAATATGCAACTGAATTTAAAGATAATGAAGGATCATGCAAAAGTACAATATTTTATGGGTGGTACCTTCCAGATAAGAAGCCAAAGGCACCAGTTCAAGTACCAAAAACATTATACTTAATCAATTTTAAGGAAGAGATTCACATAATGATCACTTTGTTGAGGAGGGTAATGGGACTGGCAGATGCTAGTAAGTTTGAACCATGGCTTTTTTAGTAATCCAGTTTATTAAAGAGGAGACATGGGCAATTCATTGGGCTCAAGCCATCAACAATACTATTTTTAAGCAGATCATGAGATGGAACAAACATAAAATGTTCTTTATGTCATCCTATGTAGTATATTCTTGTGCAACAAACATGCAGTTAAGAGGAATACCAAGAATTGACACATTAGAAAATGACCAAGGATAGGTGCTAGTGTATGATCATTACCCGGACCTACAAGAGAAGAATGTAATGCAAAATTACGTTAGGGTAAATGATGTGTTTTACATGTATTTGGTGAGAATATTAACAAGAGATAAGGAGAAGAGATTATCAGAGTAGGCATGAAATGACATAAATTTACACAATGCCTGGTACATTCAATTTTCTACCTTTACTTAATATCATAACAGAAGGCTTCATGGGGGAACCTTTTAAATTGCCAAGGTACCCAATATACAAGATGGTATTGTTAGAATTCACCAGGCAAATACTAAACATTAATAAAATGTACAAAACCAAATTTGGTAGAGGTATTATTAGGTTTCCATTTAGTGTTGGTAGGTACATCTGTGTTAATGAGGTTATAGCCAAAGCATCAGAGATAGAGTTGCAACATTATAGTTTTTAGACTTTTGATTTGGTTAGGTCATTTGATCCCTTTGGGAGGATACATAACTATGTGAACAAGAAATTCAAACATCAGCTCCATATTGAAGATTTTTGGGCTGATTGCGACAATGAAGAAGAGGTTAAGAAAAGGGCTTATCAAAGATTAACCTTAGATCAAATAAGGACATTGGAAGTACTTGAAGTACCCTAGGAGATAAATAATGATGATAAAAAAGTGCTACATAGTAGTTATGACACAAATAAGGTAACTGAGGAATTCATTGCAGAGCCAGATTGGGATTAGCTTGAAGAGGCTTCAATTGATAATATATCAAAATTAGTAATAGCCCTTTCAAACTCATGGATAAAAGAGAGGATTGTAGAGTTGGAGGCCAGAGGGATAGCAATCACCCTTTCAAAGAAAGGTAAAAAGAGGAGTTTAGAAAGTGAGGACAATTTTGATGATTTCTTAAAAAGGAAAAGGCAAATAGTAGAAGCAAAAATAGCTAAAGTAGATACAGGAGCCACATTATTGGATCCCAATGCATTAGGGGTGATAGTGGCTATTACTTCAAAGGCTTTTACATCTACATAAGGAGAAGCATCAAGTACAGCTAAGATAGTAGAGCATACTCAAGTGATGTCACCTGCAACTGTACAACAAACCCCAATTGTCCAAACTCCACAAGTACTTCAGCAAACACCCTTGACAACACAAGCACAACAAGAGAAAATAAAAGGGTTCATATAGGTTAAACAAGAAATGACTAAGGAGATGGTGAAAAAAAAAATCCATGGCCCAAGCATCCACGAAAGAGAGTATAGAAGTAGTGGATGCAGACAAAATTGAAGATGTGAAAGATGATGAAGATGAAAGTGAAAATAAAAGCAACAATGATAGCTCGGAGATGAGTAGTGAGAAAGAAGAAGATAGGCAAATACCTAAAACTCACCTCATGTTTGGAACATTTGATGCCGGTGTATCACAACAGGCTGCTACACAATCAATAGAGGATGTAGAAATGATTGATCCCTTTGATAACTTGGTGCCTAAAAACATCATGGAGGAAGTTAAAGAAGCTGCTAAAGAGATATTGAGAAATGAAGCAGAGGAGAAAGGGAGTACAGACATGGGTAAGGTACAAGATGCTCAAGGAGAGGATTTACCTAGTTAGGAAAATGTGCCTGTGGATAGGATGGAGGAACAAGGAAATGATGAGGGAAAAGGTACATCATAGGAAGTTCCTAATCCTGAAGTGCCTCATGAAGAGGAACAAAAAAATGTAGAGAATGTCCAACAAGAACAACTTCCCCAACAATTACCCCCACAACAACAGCATGATCAGCAACAATAACAACACCAAGAGTAAGAAGAGCAATAACAGGTAGAAGTTATAATAGAGGAACCTTAGGATGAGGTAATGAATGATAAGGTTGCGGATACAAGCATGGAAATACCATCCTGGGTTGGATCAGAGGTGTGATAGGAGCCAACAGTGCAATTAGTGCCAATTGATATAAAAAGTCTATTATCTTATGAGGCCACCAGGAGGGGTAAAAGGAAGGCAAGAATCATGTTTACAATTAAGAGAGATCGCTCAGGAGCAAGGACTGTGTAGATGGTAGTTCCACAAGCAGACAAGGAAAAAGGAGAAATAGGCATGGAAGAATATAATGTCATAAGCATGAACCTTGGGCATGTCAACCAAGAGCAACATATTGAAGATTTGCAAGAAATGACAGAGTTTACTGCCAATAAAATGATGGGGGCTAAATAGAAAAAAATAAAATTGAAAGGGCACATTGCCCAATTATAACAATTTATTCAGGGAATGTTTGATCTTGCACAAAGTTTGTCAGAGTTATCTTTTAAACTAACTATTTTATCTAAGGAACAAATAGGAGAAATAGAGAATAAAAAGCATGAAGCTAACATATTGGAGGACTATGTCAAGATATTTATTCAAAGGGGAGAAGAAGTAATGAAAATTGCAATTGGCAATTGGAACATCACCTTGACTGAGAAAAATGATTGTGCTAACCTTATACAAAGATGACAAGCTAGAATATTGCAAAATAGGGATGAGTTAAAGAAACTCAATACCATGGAGGGGCATAAGGAATCATTGGTCAATGAGGGGGTGTTAACTTTAAATTTTATTTTTCAAATACCTTGGTGGAGGATGAAGTTAAAGTTTGAAGAAGGTATACTTAGACCTTGCATTATCAATGTGCAGGAGTTAGAAAGGACCGCTCATGACTTGTTAAAGAAACATGTAAAGATAGTGGGGCATTTGGTAAAGCATCTGGGCTCAAAAGCTCAGGTGTATGATGTAGATATAGCTATAAAGGAGTTCAAAGATAGCTTCTAGTCATGCATTGATGATCCTGTGAATAAATTGGATGAAGAGTTAATGGAGAGGATAATGGAATTGAGTGCTAAGATTAAAAAGTATCATAAAAGAAGGGAGGATATGGGAGGCAGAGCACAAGTATTGAAGAAAAGTGTGGAAATGCAACACTATACATGGGATGCTTCTCAAAGAACTAGTCATGCATCCATATCAACTGTGGTTGAAAGATATACAAATTACATGAGCAATAAGAAAGGGGATCTAGAGGTAGAAGACACTAGGGATAGTGATTGAAATACTTATTCACTGTATGTTTCATGTTGTATTCTGTTATGATTTTATACTTATGCAGTGGTCAAAGATAAAAGTCAAACATAGAGGACACTTTGGTATTTCAAAAGATTCTAAAAGGTATCTTTGCACTTGAAAGAATATTCTTCTAAGATATTTTGGAGCGACAGCTGGCATCATTGGCCAATCCTTACCTACTATTGATGTTATATTTTGAATTTGGACCTTTGATGGTTTTGTAACCGTAGTAGGGGATCTTAGTCTATATAAGGATCTTTGATATACATATTTTAGTACACATGACTGACATAGAAAAGATACCAGAGCGTCTGCAAGAGAAGTGATTGAGGAAAATACTTTGAGAATAGTGAATTGAGCGAGAATTTGCCTATGTCTGTTGGAGGGAATATGTGGAACATCCTATTTCCTTGTTATATTTGTAAATACGTTTGTAAGTTTTGATGATATTGTTTATGTATTTAGAAAAGTTTAAGTCATGAAATATTGTAAATGTGAAATGGATAACATATATCAGTAAATACAAACATTGAATTTCTACATCTATTCCAGAGTGTTATTCAATTTATGTGTTTTTTGATATATTTCCTTGAAGATTGCAATTCTATATGTGAATTTGTGAAATGATTTGAATTAACATATAAGAGTTTATTTGTTTCTGAATTTTCCAGGGTAATCAAAATTTGTCCACGTAAGTAACAAAACATCATGTTTGTTTAGATCATGTCTCTAACCTTATCTTTTATCTTTCTTTTTACCATAAGTTTAAATAATTAGCCAAAATGCAGTCATCCAAAGGAAATTGTTGAAGATTTTGATAAATATATGTGAATGCTAAAGATCTTTAATGATTTTCATAAAGTTTGAAATACAAAGTTTGTTTCTTTAAAATTCATGCAAAGATTGACAGTAAAGTTATAAATACATGTAACGGATCAACACTTTGATGATAATTTGGAAAAATTTGTAGAGATTAAGTAGCAATAGCTAGTAAAGTAGCATTTAAATCACGTAAGGCCCCTTGAACAAACAACTTCACATTGAACTACTGAGTGATCTAACATAGTCATGACCTAACTACTGAAGCCTTGGGATTGAGAATAATTTTATGATAATTCTCCATATCTTTCAAGATAAGACAAAGTTCAAGTAAATTTTATCTCTGGTTGTGTGTGTATAACATTTACATCAACAGTTTTTGGTGCTAGAAGGAAGGCCTGATAGGATTTAAAGTAGGCTTCATGTAAAATGGCTAATAACACTGGTCAAATGACTAGGTCTAGGTCAAACCTAGGGGATATTTTCATGCAATTACCTGACAGATGAGGTAGAGGTATAAATAGTCCTTTAATCTTAAGTCCTAGAACTTTTCAGCTAGGGAGTTCATTACATACTCCTCCAAATCTAGGTTCACCTTTAATTCAGCCTAATTTGGTAAGTCCAAATATATCTGCGTTCAGACCATTGAATTTTGGTTTAAATCCTTAGAATCAACCAAACTTTGGTCCAATTCCACCTAGAGGTCCTGTCATGGCATTCTTTAATGTAGAATCACCTATAACCTTTACGGCATATCATGACATGCCAAAGAATCCAGACAAGATATGTCCAAAATTTTAGTTACATCAGGATGCAGGAGATCACATAAGGATCTTTAAAGAAACTTACTTTAGGGCAAGGATAGCACATGAAGATGTGGTATGTATGTTGTTTCCATTTACCTTAACTGAACCAACTTATAGTTGGTATGTCAATTTGCCTAATAACCACATCACAAGTTGGGAAATTATGGAGGAAACATTTTTGTCTAGGTTTAGAGTTCTAGTAGAGCCAACATCGCTATATCATAGGTTAGCAGAAATTAAAAGAGATGAAGGAAAATTCATAACTGCATTTAATGATCATTTTCAAAAGGCTTATTCAAGATTGGTAGCTCCTTATATAGTAACTGATGATGCGGTATTACAAATGTATTATGTTGCTTTGGATCCTTTAACTGCAATGTTTGTTAAGAGATAGGTACTTGTAGTAACGAACTTGTCTTAAGCATATAAGGAAGCTATGAAGATAAATGAGGAGATGTGGCAAATAGGCCATGGACCTTTAGTGAGCCTCAGAAATGATGCAGTTCCTAATCAAATGCAGCAATTGAATGGTGTATTAATGCATCATGCTCCAGTGTACAATCTAGTTCCTACTCATACTCCAGTGTATAATCATGTTCCTACACAAGTTATGGTTCCATACACGGGCAATGTTGCTAATGATGACAAGTTCAATGGATAGTCATTCTTCAAAGCTCCCCAAGATACATATGTAGCTAAAGCACAAGAGGATAGAGATGAATTAAAGGAAATCACTACTCATTTGAGGAGGTTGACTACATAAGTGACTCAAATGAGAAATCAGAGCTTTTACGGTCAAAGTTCTCAAAATCATTAGAGTTTTGGACAAGGAATGCATAATAGAAATCACAATGGAGATAACAAAGCTCATGGAAATGACAATAGAAATTCCAATCAACCTAAGCCTCCTAGAATCTGGAATACAAGACCAAATAATGGCACCCTGGCTTCTTTTTTTGAGAATCTAGACAATCAAGAATCTAAACAACCTACTAGGATACAAGTAGCAGATGTAGCTCTTAAGAATTGGTGTCGAATTCATAATACAAGTGCTCAAGCCAAGATTGATTGTCCACAGTTCCACTTGGCAGTGAGCATCTTCAAAGTAGAAGTGTAGAGCCCTACATCTGAATTCCTAATTCCTAAAGGAAATGAGATAGTACCTTTAGGATACGAGTCAACCATGGTTTTGGAAAGTTTCACCTTCTCCTCAAAAGAAGAATAGGATCATATATAAGAAGATGAGTCATACTATCATGACAGTCTATATCCTGAATCAACTCTAGTGTTGGAGACTTTTCAATTTCCTTTCAAAACTGAGAATGAAGTGCTAGTTGAGGCAGATGAGTTCCAAGCATTTCAACAGTCTCAAAAGAATCACACGTACAACCTAAGGAGTACTAACAAGCCTGTAGGTCCTTTCACTACTTCCACACCTCCAAACAATTTCAATACACCACTTGATTTGCATTCAAGTAATAATCCTCTGCTTCTTAAGGCAAATTATCAGGGTGCTGGTACTTCATCATCATCAAAGGTCCAGGTAAGTAGAGCAAAACCTAATGATGCTTCTAAATTGATGAGTTATTTATCCAAAGAAATTAGGAAAATAAAAGTGAATGTTCCTTTGTATGAATTGTTGAGAAGTCCAGGAGTTAGGACTGTTTTTATGAAGTCTTTAGACGAATCAGGTCCTAGGCAAAACTTAGTAGGTCTATAGGTTCATAATAAAAAGTGCATATTAAAGACAAGAGTAAAAGTCTTGAGTAGCCTACAAACACTAATGTAGTGTTATATATAGAAAAGAAGGAGTCACCTCCTTTCTTATTGACCTTAGGAATTTTTAGAAAAAATATGCATAATTGCATGGTGGATTTTGGAGCCTCTGCCAATGTCATGACATTAAGAGTATGTAAAACTTTGGGACTCACCCCTACAAAGTTAGCCAAGGTTGTAACTCAATTGGACAAATTTGAAGTAAATGTTGTAGGAGAGTTGATGCATATTTAGATGCAATTAGCTGTTGATCCCAGGGTACAACAATATATTGACATTCAAGTAGTGGACATTCATGTGAATTACAGGATGTTGTTGAGTAGAGATTGGTCCAAAACTCTAAATGGATATATGGCGATAGATTTTTCACACATGTGGTTACCCTGAAGAGGCATTCCTAACCAGATTAGGATTGAGGTAGAACCAAAAATGAAACACATGATAATAGAGTACAACAAGACAAATGAGGTGTTGTATGCTTCAGTAGAACCTGGTGTGTATAGAGTTTCCAATAGAGGAGTCCAAATAGAGGAAATCCTAGCTTTTGATTTTGAAGAAAAACCTATAAACAAGGGAACAAACGTGCTCATTGAATTTGACCGTGATTCTTTTGATGAAGAAGAGAATACCATGAGTAGTTTCAGCCAAATCATGAGTTAGGAAATTTGGAAATGTATCCAGCAGGGAACTCCTATTTAGGATGCTCTATGTAGAGAATGGTGTAGAGTTCATAAGACTGCTCATTCTAAAGAAGACTGTGGAATGTGTAGAGAAATAATTGATTGTCAACACAGAAAATGTATGGCACGAATTGAAAACTAGGAAGATAGACATGTTATTGATAATCCTAGAAATGCTGGTATTATGTTGAAAGATCCAATCAAGTCAAAAGAATCCAAGGATAACAGACATTCTAACCTTCCTAGGCTTATAGAAAATACAACAGTACCTATAGGTCTGACAAAAATGCATGAGGATAAACATGACCCTACAAAACCTGAAATGAATAAAATGCTTCCTATAAAGGTGAGGGATTCAGTTTGCAAAAGAAATAATATGTGGATTTTAAAATGTGATGGATCAAAATCTAAACAGGGAGTAGGGGTAGTAATAGAACTTATTGATCCTGATGGAAAGTCATTTTTGGCAGCCTATAGGTTACAATTTCCCTGTACTAATAATGTAGCTGAGTACAAGACACTAGTACATGGGTTGGTAATGGCTATCAAGAAAAAGGTGAAAATTCTTCAAGTATTATCCGATTCTGAGTTAGTAGTCAGACAGGTTAGGAAATTGTATGCCTACAATTTTAGGAAAATGGTAAGTTATAGGCATAGGGTTTGGGATTTGATTGAACACTTTGATGCTTTTAATATTATACACATTCCCAGAGAATTGAATCAACGTCCCGATGCTTTAGCAGTAGCAGCCAGTGCACTTGAACCATTAACCTTGTCAGGACTAAAGAAGTTTGCGATAGAGCTAGTGTTTGTTCCTAGTATACCTGACAATGTAACAAACTTTCAAGTATTTGAAGGTGACCAACAAATCCTTGATTTTATAACGAGTCATGATGTCTTTGAAGCCCAGATAATAGATGAACATGATAGACCAGAAGTATCTTGGGATGAGGAAGATATTATCGATCTAAAAAGTAACTTCATACCAAAGGGACTCATTGAGTTAGAAAAGATTTTTGATTTTGATGGAGTTGTCAAACAAAGAGATCTCCCTAAAATAGGAGGTAAATGTGAGACTTTCAACCTAGGCACTGATAAGGACCCTCAAAACGTATTAATTGGTAAGACTTGTTCCACTGAGTTGAGAGATGATAGAATTGTTGTGTTAAAAGATTATAAACATGTGATTGTGTGGACATATGAAGATCTCAAAACGTATGATACATCTATCATAACCCATGTGATTCCCTTAAGACTGGGAGTAAAGCCATTTAGACAGAAACAAAGACCGGTGAATTCCATTTTAGAGCCCTTGATCTTTGAAGAGGTCAAGAAATTGTTATTTGCAAGGATAATATTTCCTGTGAGGCATTCTACTTGGGTAGCTAACCTAGTGCCTGTAAGAAAAAAGAATGGAGAAATTAGACTTTGTGTAGACTTTAGAAACCTTAATAAGGCATAAAAAGAATAATAATTATCTTTTACCACCTTTGGATGAGGTTTTGTAGGCAGTTAATGGTGCTAAAATGATGTCCTTCCTAGATGGATTTTCTAGTTATAATCAGGTCTTGGTAGATAAAAAAGATAGGTTGAAAACCACTTTCACATGTAAATGGGGTAATTACATGCCTATAGAAGAATGCCATTTGGTTTAATCAATGCAAGGGCTACATTCCAAAGAGCCATGGATATTTCTTTTCATGGACTTGTAGGAAAATGCATAGTGATTTATATGGATGATCTGATAGTTTTTTCTAAAGATAGGTCTAACCATGCAGATGATTTGAGAAACATATTGCAGGGATGCGAGAAGTATGGTATATCTCTAAACCCAAAGAAATGTGTCTTTGGGGTGATAGAAGGTAAACTACTAGGACACATTATTTTTGAGAATGGAATTTCCATTGATCTAAATAGAGTGGAAGGGATTAATAAGTTACAGTTACCTGCTAGTAAAAAGGAACTAAAGTCATTCTTTGGTAAAATCAACTTTGTGAGGAAATTTATCACTAGCTTTTCTGAGATATACAACCTTTGAATGCTATGCTTAAGAAAGATACCCAGATAGGGTGGACACTAGTGGCCAGAGCAACGTTTAAAGATATAAAGGAGGCTATCACCATTGCTCTAGTATTGACTAGTCTAGATTATACTAAACCATTCTTTATTTATTCTTTTGCATATCAACACTCCTATGCGGTAGCCTTAACACAAAAGGGTGAGGAAAATGAAGAAAAACCAATAGCGTTTATGAGTTCTCCTCTTAAAGATGCAGAATTGAAGTACTTGGATACTGAAAGGCAATCTTTTGCCTTGGTAACAGCTGTAAAAAAGTTTAGGCATTACATTTTGAGAAGTCAAGGCTATTGTACCTGACACTGCAGTAAAGATGCTGCTAATGCAAAATGAACCAGGAGATAAAAGAGCAAAATGGATCACCGTACTATATGAGTTTGATTTGGAAATTGTTCCAATGAAATTGGTTAGGGGTCAAGCTTTAGTACAGACTATAGCTAACACAGATCCCAATATTGTTCACCAATAATATGTTGTGAATACTAGTACTACAAGTGGATGGTATGATGATCTTAATTCATTTTTGATATCAGGGAAATATCCCAGTCACATGAAATCTTCCCAGAGAAGGGCACTAAGGTTGAAAACCCAAAAGTATATGATCCAAGAAGGTATACTATTCAAAAAGAATCATGAAGGGATATATTTGAGATGTTTGAATAGAGAGCAAGCTGATAAAGTGATGTTAGAATTACATGATAAATATGGGACAACTCACGAGTCTCATTTGGCCACCACACATAAGATCTTGAGGGTGGGGTACTACTAGCCAACCATGTTTAAAGACACTGAAGAACATATTAGATGCTGCCATATATGTCAAACTACTGTTGATAGGGGAAGAAATATGACTCATCCTTTACAACTTGTAATAGAAACTAGACCCTTTACACAATGGGGGCTAGATTTCATTGGAGTCATTAACCCTCCATCCTCCGCTGGATAGAAGTTCATCCTTATAGTGACAGACTATTACAATAGATGGACAAAGGCTACTTGTTGTAAGTTATCTACCACTAAGGTCATCATCAAATTTCTAGAGGAAAATATCATAACCAGATTCAGAGTACCTTATGCACTGGTATGTGACAATGACCTTGCTTTCTCTTCCTTAAAGTTTTCAAACTAGGATTTTGAATATGGTATTGTTTTAAAATTTTCATCAAACTACTATCCATAGGGTAATGAGTTAGCAGAATCCACTAACAAAATTCTATTAGACATCATTAAGAAATTGATTTTCAAAAACCCTAGGGAATGGAATACCTTATTGAAATATGCTTTGTGGGTTGATAGAACAAAAGTTAAAATAGCATTGGGGAATTAACCATATCATTTATTATATGGCACAGATGCAATTTTCCCTGTTAATCTGAGAATCCCAACCTGGAAGTTTGCTAATGAATACTTAGGTTTTGATGACCAAAGAGAAGCCAGGTTAGTTCAATTGTTACACCTAGATGAGAAAAGAAATCAAGCCATAGATAGGTTTGCTAAATATCAAGTTGTAGTCAAAAGATTGTTTAATAAAAGAGCTAGAGTTAAAACTTTTAAAAATTTAGACTTAGTCTTATGTTGGGATAAAGCCCATGAGAAAAAGGGAAATCACAGAAAATTTGATAAGCTATGGATAGGTCCACTCCAGATCATTGAGATTATAGGAGACAACACATTTAGGTTGAAAACTTTAACTGGTGAACATATTCCATTACCTGTTAATGGTCAATATCTTAAACATTACTTTCAAGCCTAAAGTGTTGTGTTGGGTTATATTGTGTATCATATTGTAAGTATTGTATTTTCTTGTGTGGTTTTTTGTTTGTTTGTGTGTTTTTTCTTTTTGTTTGTAGTTTGCTTGGGGATCTTCATTTTGATTTTGCATATATAGGAGTAGGCTACAACTTTAGAAAACAATGGAATTTCTATAACTAAGGGTATAGTCTAAAATTTATTCATAGGTTGGGACTTTTATAGATGTAGTTTGCTTGTTTAATATTTGAAATATATTATTCACCAGCAGTAAATGAAAACATTCAAGGAATCATACGAATACACATCTTTAAGATGTTAGGAGTAGGTTTGGGAGATAGTGGACATTTGCATTAAATGAAAAATCTAAAGGTTTGCCTTTGCTACCACTATAATCTCCACCCTACATATCAAGAACATGATTCTATTACCTGTTGAGCATGAGATTCATTGCAATATCAAAAGTATTAATAATGAATAAAGAAAGATGATCAAAAGGATTGTTTTAAAAACATGTGAGGACTACTAGATAACTCCACCAGGGCTATAGATGCTTGATTGGCAGTGGAGCTCTATTTGGGGAAATTATAGCAATAACCTTGCTGGGGCTATAGACGCCTGACTGGCAGCAAGGCTCTATCTAGGTTGGCTTAGAAGGTTAAATCCATCTATGTATCTTAATGCAAACACTTGTTGTTTTCTGAGTCCATTCCAAAGAATGGGAATGAATCAATCGCACACACGTAAATTCCTTTGGAAGAATCTGTTGGGTTAGTGAATACATTCTTTTTGTGATTAAATATCAGTCTTACATATAAGAAAGTTGGAAATTATGATTTATTTCAGATTGTTCCCTGAGTTTTCTAAATTTGGTTGTTTTATTTGGTTGCTAGTTTTTGTGATGCTCACAACATGCCCGATTTTACCCTTTAGCAAAATGAGAACCCCTGCTGTGGATTTTGCTTTTGTGTTGTGTGGGTTCTGCTTGCTTGGCGGTATAGGTAAAATGTCTTTGATGCTTGAAATTTGAGTTATACAATACTTGGTAAAAAATGGTTGTTATCAGTGAAATCTGCATTAAAATTAAGCTAGGGTTGCTTTTTGAACGATTTGAAAATTCTACGTATTTTAAGAGTTATGCTGGTTTTTTGTGAAAAGTCAACACTAGACTATTTTTGGTCAATGTGCATCTGATATACATTGTCATTTACATGTATCTTTTATGTTTTGGTTTGTAGGGTTATCACATTCATCATGTATTAAATCCCTTGGCATATTTGTATCTTGAAGGTTCAAAACATACTTATGTAAGTTCGGACCTGACAACATTTCATTTTGAATTGTATAAATATAGAAATCCACAATTGTATTTGTATATTACAATGCATGTATTAAAGATACAAATTCAAAATATACATAGGTGGATGTCAAAAGGAGTTCAAAGTAATGTGTAGAGTCGTGGTTGTATCATTTGTATGGTTAATACATTGCTATGGATATGCTTTTGATACAAATTTAGATACAGACCCGAAGGTAAAATTCAATTGAGTTTATGAAACAAAAAGTGAATCTCAACTTTGTATGTATCGTTGTATGTAAAATCGCATGTATCTAATATACAGATACAAATCTATACACAACTAGGAAAATTAAACATTGTAAACTTTAAGAGAGGTCCGGGTTTGTATATTTAGATGCATGTATTGAATATACAAAAATGAAAGATGCAGTTGTGGACTTGAACTCAGGATTAAATAATGAATAAAGTGCAGTTATGCATAACAAAGGATAGAAAAGTCAACATTGTGAATACATGTATATTCACATGTATATGGCATACATGAAAATGTACAAATGAATTATATGCAGAACTAGATGTGATTAAAGGTTTGAACTTTGTATATTTCGTGTGGGGTCCACATTTGTATGTTTGAGGTGCATGAATGCGATATAGAAAAGGGGTGATACAAATAGGGTAGATACAAAATTGGACTCAAAGGGAATTCCAAATCATTTCATAAACCCGTTGAGGTCCACGTTTGTATGTTTCACAATTGTATAGGATATACATGAAAATATACAAACAAATATACAAAACAAACAAGAGGGAAGAGTGTAAATGTACAAAGGTAACTCATGCATGCTTTAAAGATACAAAAGGTAGACTTGACATCAGGAAAAGGTCATTAAGTCAAAATATTTGAAATAAAGTCATTACTCTTCATTGCATATTAGTGAAGAAGTGCATGTATTGGATATACAAAACACATAAAGTGCAAAAGGCCAATGTATACAAAATTCAAAATATGTAGTGAATGGTAAAAGTAAAACACAAATCAAATTGCATATATTAACTGCATCATTTAATGCACAACTACCACAGAAAAACTTAAATTCAAAGAAGTAAAAAGGAAATCCAATTATGATTAATTTCACAATTGCATTCGGAGTTAAGTTGCAGGAAATTCCACAGAGCTAAAATCAAACAAAGGTGAATTGGGATTTGGAAATGGTTGCAGTGAGTTGGAAAGGTAAACGAATCTTGTCAATAGTATAAGGTCAACATTTGTGATTCGAGTATGTACCTAAAAAGCTCCTATTTGTGATTAATAGAATATGATTATGATAAATTTTGCAGTGGTTATAGTAAGGTAACGAAATGTTTTAAAATTAGTTAATTATTGTAATACACTATGATAACTCGTAAACCTAAACACAGTAAGGTAATTATGCATAATTCAAAGAAGTGAAAAGAAAATAAGCCTAGGTAAAATGCTAATAGTAAAAATGTGTGGTAAAAAATCCTAGAAAATGTAAACATGGTTGTTAAAGGATAATGTATTTGACAGGATGCCGCCCAAACGAAAGACAATAGCGAAGGCAACTAGAAAAGAAACAAAAATAGATGCCAAGAAGAAAGAGGTGGTTAAAGAGGAATTTCCATGCAAAGTATACAATTCAAAGATATACCCTATCGGTGGAATGGTGATTAACAACGAAATCAAAGATTTTGATTCTGCTACACTTTTACAGAAGATTAGAGTGCTTGGATCAACTCTAGTAATGAAGAACATATTGCATGTGGGATTGTATAATGCTGCGAGATTCCCATTAGAAATGGAAGCTAGGGATCTAGTTATTGAATGCATCGAGAGATACGACATGAATTCTAGGAAGGTGGTATACAATGGTGTGGTTTATGCGGATTTATCAATTGAAGGCATAGCTAGGACTTTTGGCTTAAAGATTACTAGTGAAATGAGGGAAATAAATGAGGAACAATATGCAGCTGACTTTAAAGATAATGAAGGATCGTACAAAAGTATGATATTTTATGGGTGGTACCTTCCATATAAGAAGCCAAAGGTAGTACTCTAAGTACCAAAAACATTATACATAATCAATTTTAAGGAAGAGATTCACATAATGATCAATTTGTTGAGTAGGGTAATGGGACTAGTAGATGCCAGTAAGTTTGAACCATGGATTTTTTAGTAATCCAGTTTATTAAATAGGAGATAGGGGCAATTCATTGGGCTCAGGCCATTAGCAATACTATCTTTAAGCAGATCATGAGATGGAATAAACATAAAATGTTCTTTATGTCATCCCATATAGTATATTCTTGTGCAACAAACATGCAGTTAGGAGGAATACCAACAATTGGCACATTAGGAAATGACCAAGGATAGGTGCTAGTGTATGATCATTACCTGGACCTACAGGAGAAGAATGTAATGCAAAATTACGTTAGGGTGAATGATGTGTTTTACATGTATTTGGTGAGAATATTAACAAGAGATAAGGAGAAGAGATTATTAGAGCAGGAATGAAATGCCATAAATTTACACAGTGCCTAGTACATTCAATTTTCTACCTTTACTTATATCATAACAAAAGGCTTCATGGGGGAACCTTTTAAATTGCCCAGGTACCCAATAGACAAGATGGTATTGTTAGAATTCACCAGGCAAATACTGAACATTAATCAAATGTACAAAACCAAATTTGGCAGAGGTATTATTAGGTTTCCATTTAGTATTGGTAGGTACATCTATGTTAATGAGGATACAACCAAAGCATTAGTGTGAGACCTACTATTTCACTTCCTTATTTTTACTCATGTCATATTACTATTGGAGACACATTTTAGACTTCTAGGGACTGTTGATCCCGATATGCAGACTATACTAGACTATATGCTTTTATTTTTGGTTAGTTATGTTTAGTATGTTGTGATTAGAATAGATCCTGATTTCGATTCACTCATGATGATATTGACATGTGATATGCATCATGACATTATTTAAGATACTAGTTGTGTGATTATGTTATGGATTTATTATGCGATTTTATCTTGAGATGGATTATAGAAATACAAATTATGAATCTAATTATGATGTGATATTTATGATGTTTTATCTGATTATACGATGGTGTGAGTGTATGTTCTCCTTGCTTCGACTATGATATGTTGCAAATATGTGCCTAAGTGGTGTTGTCATTAATGTCAACATATTCTTGTTGCCATTGGTGTCAACTGTATCCTATTTTGTTGTCTATATAGAAGACCGAATTGTTGAGGATATTGAGAAAATTAATGACAATCAATGCATGTGGACCATATGGCTATGTAGAGGATTGTCAAAGGTTGCTCCAGTTAAGAATTGAGAAATCTGCATGAAGATTTGAAGAAGTTATGGCCATCTGGGTAGACCAGATTTTGCAATACTCAGAAGAGATAGTGTGACAGTAAGTTGGTTCGGATTGCTCTGCAGTGAAATATCTTGGTCTGTGGATTTGAAGGCATGTTTGGGAAGTCAATGTGTATCATCAACTCTAGTGGTTCATGGTTTGGAGGTTTGTAAGCTATCCTTCTAGTTTGACAGGCATGGCAGAGTGTTCTTGAGGTTCCGGAGGAAGATTCAAATGTTTCTAGTAATATGGTTTAGAGTGAATGGTATTGGTGATTTCAATGTGCTTGTGGAGGTCTTTGGATCATTTGGCTACCATGTTGGAGGTCCGCATTGAAGTTTGAGCTTGTTGATTGAAGATTTCTTCTTTGAGGTTCATGTTCTTCCTAGTCTTGGCCGACCGGATGTTCCTAGCATGTTGCAAATGCTTTAAGAGCATTTTTATGAAGTGTGGAGTGGTTGTAGAAGTAGATTCAAGTCTCAATTATGTTTGGCCAACAGTGTGATGATATGTGTCAAGTTTAGCCGACCTTGTTGATCATTCCAAGGTTGATGAAGCATATAAATACTTGTTGAAGAGTTATTGAAAATCATCCTTGTGCAAAATAGATAAAATTTGAATAAAGGATCAGGAGCAGAGCAGAAAAGAAAAGGAGTGAGAGAAGTATAGAGTGTGAAGAAGAATTTGGGCAAAGCAGAAGTTCTTGAGCATTCATTGAAACTAAATCAGGCATGAAATGGATGCTATTTCTCAGTTAATTCTTTTTGTTCTAAATAAGTTCTATAGGCAGTGAGTCTCTCTTTTGAGTAGTGAGCTTTGGGCAGTGCGCCCGAAGGCATGTGCCCTCTATTTTTATAAAGTACTTTTAATAGGGTACAAATCTTGTGGGTTAACCCCTACCGTGGTTTTTCCCTTAACCAGGTTTCCATGTCAAAATCTTGGTGTCAAGTGTGTTGATTATGTTTCTGCTCTTATGTTGTTGATCTATACTTTAATGTTTACATTATTAATCTAGTAGTAAGATAATAAAGAAGGTTAAAAGAAGAAAAAGTTATTATTTTGGGACAACTGATTCATCCCCCCTCTCAGTTGTCCGGTCTAATTCCAACAATTGGTATTAGAGCTAGATCCTCTTATAAAAGATTGACCGCTTGAGGAGATCCAGGATGTCAACCTACAAGAAGGATAGTCCAAGATTTGATGGAACAAATTATTCTGTTTGGAAGAATCACATGGAGTGCCATTTGCAATGCATGGGTGATGCCTATTGGGTGATAACCAATGTTGAGTATAAACCTCCGAAGAAAGGTCCTTCAACTCCATATCAAGTTAAAGATGCTAAAAATAACCTTCGAGCTAAAGAAGCCTTGTTGAGTGCCCTGACTGATTCAGAAATGACAAATGTCTTTGGTCTAAAAATTGCTTATGAAATATGGAAAAAGTTGGAGTATCTGTATGAAGGTGATAAATATGTCAAATGTGCCAAGCTGCAAAGTTTAAGAGGAAAATTTGAAACTATGAGAATGAGCGAAGATGAAAACATCACAATCTACATGCAAAAGATAAATGAACTTGTGTGTGGTATCCGGTGTGCTGGTGGAACTTTGGAAGAATCATAAATTGTATCAAAAGTGCTTAGATCTTTACCAGATTCATACAAACATAAGGTTGCAGCTATAGAGGAGATCAGGACTATCTCAAAGGTTACAAGAGATCATTTGGTTGGCAAAATTTCAGCTTTTGAATTAAGTGAGTTTGGTGATTCTCTTCCCAAGTCTGAATCTGCATTTAAGGTCAGTGTATATGGAAAACAAAGATATGATCCAGGTGAAAGCTCTTCTGCAAGATCAAACAGATTCGTGAAGACAAGGAAGGATCTTGAAGATGTTGAAATTGAAACTGCAGATCTTGAAGCTCTTCTTGCCAAAAGATTGCCAAGAGGATCCGGTAACTTGTATGAAGGAAAATTGCCACTCAAATATTTTGCTTGCAATAAGATTGGTCATTTTGCCTCAAGATGTTCGGAGAGGTTTCCAAAACTAAACTCTAACAAATACAGAAATCAGAACAAATGTTACTATGTCCAAGAAACTGGAGAAGAAGGAGTCATAGATGATGAATCTGAACATGGAGGTTCCCCTAAAAATGATTGGGTGTTCATTGCCATCAAAGAAGAAGATCTAGTGTCTACTAATTCTGCTAGCTATGCAAATATGGAAAGTGCCTTGGCTGTTCAGGTTATACAGAAAGATGAATGGGTGATTGATAGTGAATGTTCTCATCATATGACTGGAGACAAGAGTAAGTTTGTGAATTTTGAAAATTTTGAAAGTGGGCTAGTGAAATTTGGAGATAACTCAGCTGGTAGAATTTGTGGCAGAGGTTCCATCTCTTTTGATGGTAAGAATAGCACCAATGATGTTCTGTATGTGGAAGGACTGAAACATAATCTTCTCAGTGTTGGATAGTTGGTTGATAAAGGTTATGATCTTTGATTCAAGGATGGAAAGTGCAGAATTTTGGAGAGTTCTGGAACTGAAATTGCATCCGGTACTCAAACTAAAGGTAACATTTTTCATTTAAGCAGCTCTGGCAAAAGTTGTTTGATTGCTCAGATAGATCAAAGTTGGTTATGGCATAAGAGGATGTGTCATGTGAATTTTGATAACATTGTCAAAATAAGTACCACTCAGGCTGTAAGAGATCTTCCAAAACTTGTGAAACCTAATAGCATGTGTAGAGAATATCAATTGGGGAAACAAAGAAAAATTTCATTCAAAAGTAAGGAACAAGCTTCAAATGGTCGATTGGAACTGGTACATACTGATCTTTGTGATCCTGCTAGAATTAGGAGTGTGCAAGGAGATAGATATTTCATGTTGCTGATTGATGACTACTCCAGAATGATGTGGGTAACCTTCCTAAAAGAAAAATCAGAAGCTCTTAACAAATTTAAGGTGTTCAAAGTAATGGTGGAAAATGAAATTGGTGAAAAATTGAAATGTCTGAGATCTAACAAAGGTGGAGAATTTACTTCTCATGAGTTTGACGCTTTATATGAAAAGCATGGCATAAAAAGATAGTTATTTGCTCCTAGAACTCCCCAACAAAATGGAGTTGTGGAAAGAAAGAACCAGACCATTCAAGAAGTTGCTAGAACCATGATGATGGAAACAAATGTTCCTCAAGTTTATTGGAGAGAAGCTGTAAGTACTGTTGTCTACACTCTTAACCGAGTGTAGATTAAAGGCAATTCTGGTAAGACCCCTTATGAACTATGGTTTGGTCATCCTCTTACTGTGAGATATTTCAGAGTTTTTGGTAGTAAATGCTATATCAAAAGAGATGAGGATTTAGGCAAGTTTGATACAAGAAGTGATGAGGGAATATTTTTGAGATACTCTACTCAAAGCAAGGCTTACCGGTGCTTTAAAAAGAGGTTGAAACAGATTGTTGAAAGTACTAATGTTAGAGTTGATGAGAGCAAGGAAGGACATTCTAGGTTCTGTGGATATGATTCAGATGATCAAATGAAAGTCAAAGTCAAGGAAGGTTAGTTCAAACTCTAACTTAGTTACAGATTGATCCAAAAGCTCCAAAGACTCAAGGAATTAGTACAGATGTTGAGGAACAAGCTCAAGAAACAGAAGCCCAAGCAATTCCCAAAACCCCCAGGTATGTAAGAATGAATCCTGAAGATGAAATCATAGGAGATAAAAATAGAGGTGTTTGAACTAGGAGAAGAGTTTCTAAAGATCAAGAAGAGATTTTTTTGATTTCAAAGATTGAACCTAAATCAATAAGTGAAGCTTGGAATGATGAAAACTGGGTTAAGGCAATGGAAGAAGAATTGATGCAAATTGAAAAGAATCACACTTGGGATCTTGTTCCTAGACCTGAGGACAAATATGTGATTGGAACCAAATGGGTCTTCTGGAATAAACTGAATGAAGATGGTGAGGTTGTAAGAAACAAGACAAGGTTGGTATGTAAAGGTTATTCTCAAGCGAAAGGAATTGATTTTGAAGAAACTTTTGCTCTGGTGGAAAGGATAGAGGTAGTCAGATTATTTCTTGCTTTTGTTGTTTTCAAAGATTTTAAAGTTTATCAAATGGATGTCAAATCAGCATTTCTAAATGGAGATTTGGAGGAAAAGGTATACATTGAACAATTGGAAGGATTTTAGTTGTCTGATTAGGGAGATATGGTTTGTAGACTAAGAAAAGCCTTGTATGGACTCAAGCAAGCTCCAAGAGCCTGGTATGCCAAATTGGATAAGTATTTGCTTAAGCTAGGATTTAGTAAAGGTACTCCTGATAGTAATCTATACTTCAAGGTAAATCATGAGGACATTCTAATTGTTGAGGTCGTTGTTGATGATATTGTTTTTGGTGGAAATGAATGCATGTGCAAAGCATTTGTTGATTAGATGAAAAGTGAGTTTGAGATGTCAATATTTGGTGAGATGAATTTCTTCCTAGGTCTGCAAATTGTTCGGTTAGACAAAGGTATCTTCATATCTCAGTCCAAGTATGTGAAAGAATTGTTGAAGAAGTTTGGAATGGAAGATTCAAATCCAGTAGGTACTCTTATAGTAACCGGACACAAGCTAAGTAAAGATGATGACTCCCCAAAGGCAAATTAGAAAAGGTATAGATCAATGATTGGAGGGCTGCTCTATCTGACTTAGACCAGACTTGACATAATGAATGTAGTTGGACTTATTGCCAGATTTCAAGCTAATCGAAAAGAATCCCATGTTGTGGTAGTCAAAAGAATTTTTAGATATCTCAAGGGGATAATTGATTATGGACTGTGGTATCCAAAGGACAATGATTTCACTCTTCATGCATATACAGATGCTAATTGGGCAAGAGATGTAGATGATAGAAAAAGTACTAGTGGTGGTGCATTCTTCTTGGGAAGAAGATTGGTCTCTTAGATGAGAAAAAAAGCAATAACCAATTTCTCTATCTACTGTAGAAGCAAAGTATATAGTAGTAGCGAATAATTGTTCTTAAGTTTTGTGGATGAAGCAAATGTTGAAGGACATCAGTGTTGTGTTTTAGGACCCAGTTACAATCTTTTGTGATAATTCAAGTGCTATAAGCATTTCCAAGATTCCTGTATTGCATTCAAAGACAAAGCATATATCTATCAAGTTTCATTCTTGAGAGAAAAAGTTTATGAGAATGAAGTCAAGTTAGATTTTATGTCTTCCAAAGATTAGATTGCGGACATCTTCACTAAGCCTCTTCCCAAAGATATTTTTGAGTATCTCAGAGAGAAGTTAGGGGTAATTACCCCTCCTGATCAGAACTAAGATGCACTAAGGTGCATCAGTCTAGTGGAATTCACAGTCGTATTTTGTGATCCGGATTGATGTTAAGAAGGTACTACTCAAAGGGGGAGTAGTCAATATGCAAATTTTTGGAGCAGTCTGAAGCAAAAAGGGAGAAAAGATAGAAAATATGTGCCCTTTGCCATTGATGTCAAAGGGGGAGAGAAGTCATGTGAAAAACTAGTTGTTGATGTAAGGGCGAGCAATAAAAGAAGTAGTTGCAGAAGTGAGAAGAGAAAGGGGGAGAAGTTCTTGTCTTGATCGTTAAATTTAGTTTTTCACATCATATGTTGCCACCAATGACAAAGGGGGAGATTGTTGCAAATATGTGCCTAAGTGGTTGTCATTGATGTCAACATATTCTTGTTGCCATTGGTGTCAACTATATCTTATTTTGCTGTATATATAGAAGACTGGATTGTTGAGGATAATGAGAAAATTAATGACAATCAATGCATGCAGACCATATGGCTATGTAGAGGATTGTCAGAGGTTTCTCCAGTTAAGAATTGAGAAATCCGCATGAAAATTTGAAGAAGTTATGGCCATCTGGGTAGAACCAGATTTTGCAATACTTAGAAGAGATAGTGTGATAGTAAGTTGGTTTGGATTGCTCCGTAGTGAAATATCTTGGTCTGCAGATCTGAAGGCATGTTTGGGAAGTTAGTGTGTATCATCAACTCTAGTGGTTCGTGGTTTGGAGGTCTGCAAGCTATCCTTCTAGTTTGACAGTCATGGCAGAGAGTGTTCTTGAGGTTCCAGAGGAAGATTCAAATGTTTCTAGTAATATGGTTTAGAGTGAATGTTATTGGTGATTTCAATGTGCTTGTGGAGGTCTTTGGATCGTGTGGCTACTATGTTGGAGGTCCACATTGAAGTTTGAGGTTGATGTTCTTCCCAGTCTTGGCTGACCGAATGTTCCTAGCATGTTGTGGATGCTTTAAGAGCATTTTTATGAAGCATGGAGTAGTTGTAGAAGCAGATTCAAGTCTTAGTTGTGTTTGGCCGACAGTGTGATGATCCTCGTCAAGTTTAGCTGACCTTGTTGATCATTTCAAGGTTGATGAAGCATATAAATACTTGTTGAAGAGTTATTGAAAATCATCCTTGTGCAAAACAAATAAAATATGAATAAAGGATCAGGAGCAGAGAAAAGAAGAAAAGGAGCAAGAGTAGTATAGAGTGAAGAAGAATTTGGGTCAAAGCAAAAGTTCTTGCACATTCATTAAAATTGAATCAAACATGAAATAGATGCTATTTCTCAGTTAATTCTTTCTATTCTAAATAAGTTCTATAGGCAGTGAGCTCTAGGCAGTGTGCCTGAAGGCATGTGCCTTCTATTTTTCTAAAGTACTTTTAACAAGGTACAAATCTTGTGGGTTAACCCTCACCATGGTTTTTCCCTTAACCGGGTTTCCACGTAAAAATCTTGGTGTCAAGTGTGTTGATTATGTTTTTGCTCTTATGTTGTTGATCTATGCTTTAATGTTTACATCGTTAATCTAGTAGTAAGATAATAAAAAAGGTTAAAAGAAGAAAAAGTTATTATTGTGGGACAATTGATTCACCCCCCTCTCAGTTGTCCGGTCTAATTCCAACATGATATACATGTTGGATTAATCTTTTGTTTAAGTCCGCAGGTGTTTTAACCAAGCCATAGATAATCAGAGATTATCCCACACATTTTGTGAAATCCCGTGTTAAGCCGATCTAGTTCCAAGAGGAACCAAGATCATTTGTGTTAATGCATAATGAATTTTCGTAATGTTGATGTATGGTGTCTTTTGGGCTAGGTCTGCCTATTTTCAGTTGATTTTATATTGGTGTTGTAAAGGTGTAATGTTTAATTGATTTCATTTTGAGTTTTTATTTTTTTGTGACCTATTTTCATGTGATTTTACTTACCCTAAGGTGTTCAAAATGGGTTAAAAATAACTCTGGGTTGTACCCCTAGTGTCTAGGGACCATTTGAGCTTGTCTAACCCTAGGAAAACTCCCATTTGGTCACTTAAATTTCACCCTGAAGTAAAGTGACGAAAATAGAAGTTTGGGAAGGAGTGGAAGGTTGGGTCAAACACTCAACCTTATCCACACTTCATTTTAAGGCTTGGGGAGTCTTCAAGACCCCTAATTGTGGAGGACCCAACTCCAAGGCTCTCTCACATTAGTGAGAGTACCTTGGGGTTTTATGCGCTTTCATGGGAAGATAGGATTGGGGCACTTGTGGTACCCTCATCCTTTTTGGGCTCCACCTTTTTCTCCCACATGTGTGAGAGAGCACAAATGGAAGGGGCAATACTTGGTTGAATGGGAGGGTGACATGTGTCACCCCCACATTCCATGACGTTTGCAAATGGATGTGAGGAGGAAGGAGAAGGTGACATGTGTCACTTTCTCATTCCTCAAGGCTCATGAAGAGAGCCTATTTTAATCCCTCTTGAAGAGAGGGAGAGGGTTGTTGATTTTATTACTTTTTTCATTTTATTTGAATTTAGGGAGTGAGTTAGAGAGTTTTTGGAGGCACATTTGGAGGACTTGGAGGTGGATTTGGATGGGCTCTTCTTCAACTATCTTCCATGTTGGACTATTTAAGGTAGGATTCAAGGCTTGATGCCTTTCCTTATGTATTTTACTTCACTTGTGTGTTGCATTGTGATTGTTTATTTGTGTTTTGTTGTTGTGGGGTTTTATGGGTGTATGTAAGAGCCTCTCCATTTGGAGAAAATGCTCAACATGTGTGGGGTGGGGGAGGAGTGAACCTCCTCGAGGTCACCTCCTAGTTTTTGGTATTTTGGCCTTGACGGAAAGTTTATGAGTATGAGCATTTTGAATGGCTTGAGAGCCAAAGAGAAATATGATTGATTTTGGTATAAATACTTAGGCTTGAGGCCTTCTTAGTGTTGGGTTTTGAGATATTTGGAGTGGCACTCTTGAGTTGAGTGATGTCCACTCCCCTACCCCTTCAAACTCATTTCTATGAGTTTTATTTTGTGTAAACCATGGGTGTTCTTCATGTTTTATTGGTTTTATGTTTTGTTGTGTTGTGGAGTGAAGAATCCTTGTGTGTGGCTGACCTCCAAGTTCGCGGGTGACTCATGAGTGAGTCTATGGTAGGGAGGAGAGTGGTACTTCGTGGCTTGTTTCCTCTCCTTATTGTCTATTTCTTGCAGGTGATATTGTTGGCCTTGAAGTTTTGGAGGAAGAGTATTTTATAGTTTTGTTCATTGTTATTTTGGCTATTGTGAGCCTTGGCCAAGTTTGGCCTTTGTGAAGTTTGTTTCAAAAAAAAAAAAAGAGAAGATTTTTCCTCTCTTATTATGTAAAGTTAAATGATTATATTTTGGGTTGTATGAATTTTATTTTGAAGTTGAACATAAAAAATATAGTCGCTGTTTTATTTTATGTGATTGTGGAAATATTGCAATGAAAGAAATAATGCATGTATTACTTTATACTTGTCAAAATATGCTCAAATTTGGTTCTTATTTTTCACATGTTTTCAAGTAAAGGAATAGAGTTAGTTGTTGATTTTAAGCTTATTGATGCAAAGGAAAAATATATTTTAGTTGTTGCTCCTTTCTATTTTAAAAAAAAAGGAACACATAGTTATATCTTACTGTTTAAAAATTAAGTGTATCAAAAAAAAATAGTTGTGGTAAGGGTTTCTTTTGCAAAAAAAAAATAAAATAGAATAGTATGCTTTAGAAATTCTTTATATTCTTGTATTTCTCTTATCTATCTGTTTTGATATAACTCCCCCAAAAAAAAAAATTCTTGTCAATGTGGAAATATATTCTATGTATATATTTAAGTAAATATACATAACTATATAAATGTATATATATAGGTTTGTCTATATATATATATATATATAAATTTTGTATTTTATATGTGATATTTGCTGCTAAAAAAAAATTATACTAGACTAACTGTGGAAACTGGGTAAATGCCACTTATATATATATTAGACTGGAAAACTCATTGTTGGCTGGCTGTGTTAAATTAAGTATATATATATATATATATACTTCATTACAAATTGTGTTTAAGCAAAACTTATATTTTAGAACTTAATCACCGAATGAGATAAACAATAGTGATATAAAAAAAAAAAGGTAAAGGGGGCTAAATCTGTCCATGGCCGTTGATGGTGTGTGTTGGCAAGAGGAACCGTGGGCGGTGGGGAAGGGAAGAACCCCACTGTGGCCGCCGTTTATTTGTGGCAGGGGTAAAGGAGAGGGAGGTGGGGGGGACGAACCCCCACACCTCGCAACGCTTCCAATAATCCCTCAGATCTGCGATGGCCGCTCCCGGCAGCGGCGCCCTTCACCTGAATCTACCGCTCCTCTTCCGTTTCAGCGGTTCAGCCCTGACCTGCTTATAGCTTATGCCTATTAAATATTATTAATATATATATATATTCAATGTATATATTCTAAAAAAACTTATAGCTTTATAATAAACTTCTCTAGTTTTTTTTTCACCAGTATATATATACGCATAAAAAAAGAGGGGGTTTTTAAATAGATAAGTATATACCTCCGAGGCAAGATCCATGGCTGCCTCCCATTCAAACCTACAAAACAAGAGAGAGGCAAAATGAGAAAGCATTTTGAGAGAAATAAAAGTAGAGAGAATAGAATGAGAGGAAAAACATAGGGTTAGGGTTTTTACTATTCTTTCCATAAGGAAAGTATTTTTTTTATTGGGAAGCTTTTAGGTCTCTTTTGATTTTAAATTTAGCTCTATTTATTCTTTCCCTCTCCTTTTTATTGGAGTTATTCTTATTATTTTATTTAATTGGGTAAAGGGTTAGATTTAATGTTAGAAGTGGGTTTTATTCGTAGTAATTTTAATTTTAGTTAGTGGCTAATTCATTGGTTTAAAGGATATGGTATAACTTTATTTTTAGTTGTATTAGTTCGTTTTGAGATTTTTAAATGAACATGTGAAAAAATATGATTTTTAATTTATTTATATTTGAGGTTTAATTTTATTTATAGGTTAACCTTTGCATTTAATTAAAGCATCTTTATTCTCTTTTGTATGATTGATTTACTTTATTTAATCATATGTTGGAATTTAATCGAAGGAGGTTATATAATTAATTTAATCAAGTTAATAAATTTGAAAACCTTAGTGTGGCCATTTAATCCCCTTTGTACAATTATTTTAATTAACCAATGTTAGTAGGTTTAGTGAACTATTGTGCGAATTTTAATATTTAGAATGATTCCTATTCATGCTCTAGAGGCGTTATGCTGCCAGATTTTTCTAGAAAATTAAAGTTATTATCCTTACGCAAGTTAATCCTTGCGATGGGTAATATTTTAATGTTTTCACTAATTATATGTTTTATTTAAGATAATAATTAGACTTTTACTGCAATAGAATTAAGGTTTTGATTTCGGCTCGTGTCGAAGTCCTTTCACTCACTTAGGAAAACTTAGGGTATTGATCAATTGATCTTAACCCTACTGGCGACGCTCTGCATGTTGCATTGACCCCCTTAATCAGCTTTCATCACATAGGAGAATGCACATGTGATTGCATTACCCTGAATTTGATTGACATGTTTACACCTTATGTGTATTGCCACCGAGCATGCAGACGCGTGCGAGGGGGTTTTTAGGGATGCATAGAAATTTTTTGATATTTCGTGTCATGACCACATGACAAATGTGGACATGACACGTGTGTTGCATGTCGTGATCGCATGAGAAATGTGGGCATGACATTTGGTATCAGAGCCCAAGTTTAAACATTGGGCTTGTTTGGGCACATTACTTATTCTACAATTTCGATTGATTTGTGATTACCTTGTTCTTGTAGGATGCCACCCAGAACGAGGCGAGCACGTTCACATGCCACTGCGTCCGTAGACATACATAGCAACTCATCAGCCGAGGGTCAGGGCCGCCGGCACCACAGGCACCACCAGCACCTGATATTAGACCATAGATATTACAGGCATTACAGGCACTGTTAGATAGGTTACCACCGGCCACAGTAGAGCCGCATATCGAGATACATGTCAAACCCCACATTGATCTGCGAGAGGAGCCATGTGAGGAGCTACGTGCTAAGTTGCGTGTGGAGCCATGTGTAGAGCCCCGCGTCAAGCCGTGAGTGGCACCACGTGTAGAGCTTTATGTTGAGATACCTGACACCACAGCGGAGGAGTTTGGTTCAGCTTACAGAGCTCATAGCAGGAGGCCTCCGCATCTTGTGAGGTGAGTGGAGGCTATGAGGGTAGAGCAGGTTTATCATGAGCCTTATAGTTTTGGTGTGGATGAGCCTATCAGAGGACACAAAGACTGTGGGGACCCCATCAGAGATTTACTTAGGTTGAATCCACCCACCTTCGTAGGGACCACAAAGGGAGCTGAGGCAGAGGCTTGGCTTATCAGTTTAGACAGGTGCTTTACGTTGCGTCCTTACGAGGGAAACACAAAGGCATGCATGGTAGTTCACCTGTTGAGAGACACAACAATGACTTGGTGGCGCACTAAGGAGTACAAGCGCCACTTATCTTTAGATACACTTTCATGGGACACTTTCATTAAGCATTTTAATGCGTGTTATCTGTCAGACCATTATAGGCAACGTCAGATTGATGAGTTCCATGACTTGCAGTAGTGAGGTTCTACTATAGCATAGTATGAGAGCAGGTTCACTAAGCTGTCACATTATGCAGAGTATCTCCATGATGAAAAACTTCTGGTTCACAAATTTATCAGAGGTTTAAATCATGAGATATCAGGACCAGTGCGCATGGTAGACCACTAGACCTTGAGTGAGGCTACTGAGAAGGCATATATTGTAGACGAGATACAAGGATGAGGTCAGAGTTCATGTCCCCAGTTTCAAGATCGTGGTCAGCAGTAGCAGCAGAATTTTCATGACCACCACCACCACCACAAAGAGGAGGGTTTAGTTCTGCACCTTTACCCCTAGGCCTCCACAACAGTAGTAACAATAGTATTAGCAAAGGTCCAAGCCCCAGTAGAGGGCACAGGGAGGACAGAATCACAGTTGGTAGCAGTAGGGCCTGCGTAGGGATCAGAGATAGCAGGGACCACCTGCGGGACCCGCTAGGTCACAGTAGTCATACAGGGGTTCTCAGGGGTCCACGAGTCAGAATAGAGAACAACAAAGTAGCAGGACACAGACTGGATAGGTACAGGCTCGGGACCCATGCTATGTTTGTGGTGGGGTAGGACATTTAGCTAGAGAGTGTCCACAGGGCTTTACGGCAGGGGACAACCTCATGCAGGAGGTTCAGAGCAGACAGTTGGTGATGTGGGTAGGTCCCACCATATGTTTGCAGTGGTTAATAACCGCTAGGCTGACTTATAGGCCTCATTGATCAAGACAATAGGTATGATTGGGGATGTCCCCATTGCTATTTTATTTGACTCTAGCGCTACTGATTCATTTATATCTCCATCGTTAGTGGAACATTGCAGGCTGGTGGCCTCTAGGCAGGGCGATAGGTGGGAGGTTGAGTTGCCCATTGGGGCCAAGATGTCAGTAGATGCTGGTTCAGGGTTGTGAGTTATCTTTGGGGGCCTTCACTACATTATGCGACCTTAGGGTTATGCCTTTAGGATCCTATGGTGTAGTTTTAGGCATGGATTGGCTTGCGGCTCATAGATCCAAGCTAGATTGTCACCGAAAGGCACTTAACTGCTTAGATCATCATGACACGTTAGTCAAGGTAGTGGGCATTTAGAAGCCCATGACATTTCGTATGATATCCGCTCAGTAGCTTAAGCGCTGCATGCGGAAGGGATGTTAGTTGTTTGACATCATTGTTAGTGATAGATCAGAGGATGAGCCAGAGGCATCTTTAGATGACCATCCTATCTTGAGGGAGTTTGTCAATGTCTTTCCACCAGAGTTACTAGGTATGCCACCTCGCAGAGAGGTAGACTTACACATTGATCTAGTGTTGGGTGCCGAGCCAGTGTCTCGTGCACCCTATAGGATGACCACACATGAGCTCACGGAGCTCAAGTTGCAACTAGAGGAGTTGCTTGAGAAGGGGCACATCAGTCATTTTCGTGAAGAAGAAGGATGGGTCTCTTTGTTTATGCATGGACTATAGGAAGCTTAATAAGGTGACAGTGAAGAACCGTTATCCTTTGCCTAGGATTGATGATCTTTTTGACCAGATGTAGGGAGCCAGAGTGTTCTCTAAGATTGACCTGAAGTCCAGTTATCATCAGAGGTGGACATTCATAAAACTACCTTCTGGACTCGATATGGCCACTATGAGTTTACTATGGTACCTTTCGGCTTGATGAACACCCCTGCAGTGTTCATGAGTCTCATGAACGGGGTGTTCTGTACTTACCTAGATCAGTTCATGATCATTTTCCTTGATGATATATTGATCTGCTCATGGACTGAGGAGGAGCATGAGGAGCACTTACGTCAGGTTTTGCAGTGCTTGAGAGAGCAGCAACTTTTTGGCAACTTGGCGAAGTGTGCCTTTTTCAGATTCGAGGTGCAGTATTTGAGGCACATCCTATTTGGCAATGGTATCTCTGTAGATCCATCAAAGATTAGGGCTATTAGAGATTGGCCAGCACCCACTAGTGTGACAGAGGTTAGGAGTTTCATAGGGTTAGTTGGGTATTACCACAGATTCGTAGAGGGCTTCTCCAGGATAGCGCACCCCATCACTTCCCTTCAGCAAAAAGGGAAGGGCTTCACTTGGACTAAGTAGTACGAGAGGGCCTTTGGGGTCCTCAAGGAGCGTCTTACCAGTGCTCCCATTTTAGTGGTTCTTGATCCAGTAGAGGATTTTGTGGTTTGTACTGATGCATCACTTGAGGGTTTGGGAGCCACACTTATGCAGGGTGGTAGAGCGATTACATATGAGTCGCGAAAACTCAAGACCCATGAGCTAAACTACCCTACTCATGATTTAAAGCTAGTAGCAATGGTTCATGCTCTGGTTCATTGGAGACAATATCTATTGGTTCGTTGCTTTGAGCTTCATTCAGATCACCACAATGTTCAGTACATCTTCACACAGCTGAATTTAAACTCCCATCAACGGCGTTGGATGGAGTTTCTTTGTGAGTACAACTTTGATGTCCACTACATCAAAGGGAAGGAGAACATGGTTGCCAACACATTGAGTCAGAGGTGCCATGAGATCCTAACCTTGACCTTGAGTGTGGACTTGAGAGGATGCATCATTCAGCATTTGCTTGAGGATGAGTGGTTTCTTGAGGTGCAGCAGGAGATTCAGTCATAGAGGGCCCTTGTGGGCAAATTTGTAGGATATTCCCTAGAGGTAGATGGGCTTCTTAGACATCGACAGCACATCTATGTACCCCGTGCAGGTGACCTATGTGCAGTACACCCGAGGGTGAAGAAGATGCATGTCGACTTGCGATAGTTGTACCATTGGGTGGGTATGAGATGAGATATTGCAGAGTATGTTGCTTGTTGCCTTGAGTGCCAGAGGGTCAAGAATGAGCATCAACATCCAACAAGTCCTTTATACCCTCATGAGATACCTAAGTGGAAATGGGACACCATTTCCATGGATTTCATTGTTGGTCTTCCTATGTCATCTTGTCGCCATGATGCCATCATGGTGATGGTTGACAAGTTGACCAAGGTGGTGCATTTCTCACCTGTATGCATGACATACAATGCACCATCGGTGGCAAGAGTATTCTTGGATGAGATTGTTAGACTATATGGAGTACCTCGCCGCATCATTTCTGACAAGGATTTAGTGTTCACATCAGCCTTTTGGAGGGCATTACAGCAAGTGTTGGGCACACAGCTCAACTTTAGTTCAACGTATCACCCAGAGACAGATGGACATATAAAGAGGGTGAATCAGGTATTAGAGGACATGCTCCATATGTATGTTATGGATCACCATTCTAGATGGGAGGAGTATCTGTATCTAGTTGAGTTTGCCTACAATAATGGGCATCACAGCTCATTGGGTATGCCTCCCTTTCAAGCTTTGTACGGCAGACCTTGCAGGACACCATTGAGTTGGGACTGTATAGAGGACAAGGTTGTGATAGGGCCAGAGCTGGTATAGGATATGGAGCAGTAGGTGACTTTGATTAGATAGAGACTTCAGGAGGCACAAGATCGACAGAAGAAGTATGCCGATGCTAAGAGATTAGATCAGAGTTTCTCAGTTGAGGACAGAGTAATCTTGAGAGTGCAATTGCACAAGAGTCCAATCCGTTGTGGAAAGGGCTCTAATTTTGCACCACGGTTTGTTGGGCCTTTTGAGATCTTAGAGCGGATAGGACCTGTAGCCAACCGTCTAGCCTTGCCACCTAGCCTATCGTGCATCCACAATATTTTTCATGTATCTATTTTGCAACGTTACATATCTGATTCATCTCATGTATTGGATTAGAGTGCTCTACAGGTAGAGATAGACGTTCAGCTGGCTTTGGATCCAATTCGCATATTAGCTCATTAGACGTTGGGCCTTCGAGGTTAAGAGCTGGACCAGGTTAGGGTTCAGTGGGATAAGTATGATGAGGTCACAGCGACATGGGAGGATGCAACTAGATTGAGAGCACGTTATCCTCACCTCTTGGATGACTTCTAGGAGGAAGTTTAGTCTTAGGGGGGAGGATGTGAGGCTTACTATTTCACTTCCTTATTTTTACTCATGTCGTATTACTATTGGAGACACATTTTAGACTTCTAGGGACTGTTGATTCCGATATGTAGACTATACTAGACTATATGCTTTTATTTTTGGTTAGATATGTTTAGTATGTTGTGATTAGAATAGATCCTAATTTCGATTCATTGATGAGGATATTGACATGTGATATGCATCATGACATTATTTGAGATACTAGTTGTGTGATTATGTTATGGATTTATTATGCGATTTTATCTTGAGATGGATTATAGAAATGCAAATTATGAATCTAATTATGATGCAATTTTTATGATGTTTTATCTGATTATGTGATGGTGTGAGTGTATGTTCCCCTTGCTTTGGCTATGATATACATGTTGGATTAATCTTTTATTTAAGTGTGCAGGTGTTTTAACCAAGCCATAGATAATCAGAGATGATCCCACACATTTTGTGAAATCCCATGTTAAGCCGATCTAGTTCCAAGAGGAACTAAGATCATCTGTGTTAATGCATGATAAATTTTTGTAATGTTGGTGTATGGTGTCTTTTGGGCTAGGTCTACCTATTTTCAGTTGATTTTATATTGGTGTTGTAATGATGTAATGTTTAATTGATTTTATTTTGAGTTTTTTTTTTGTGACCCCTTTTCATGTGATTTTACTTACCCTAAGGTGCTCAAAATGAGTTAAAAATGACCTTGGGCTGTACCCCTAGTGTCTAGGGACCATTTGAGCTTGTCTAACCCTAGGAAAACTCTCATTTGGTCACTTAAACTTCACCCTGAAGTAAAGTGACGAAAATGGAAGTTTGGGAAGGAGTGGAAGGTTGGGTCAAACACTCAACCTTATCCACACCTCATTCCAAGGCTTGGGGAGTCTTCAAGACCCCTAATTGTGGAGGACCCAACTCCAAGGCTCTCTCACATTGGTGAGAGTACCTTGAGGTTTTGTGCACTTTCATGGGAGGATAGGATTGGGGCACTTGTGGTACCCTCATCCTTTTTGGGCTCCACCTTTTTCTCCCACATGTGTGAGAGAGCACAAGTGGAAGGGGCAAGACTTGGTGGAATGGGAGGGTGACATGTGTCACCCCCACATTCCATGAAGTTTGCAAGTGGATGTGAGGAGGAAGGAGAAGGTGACATGTGTCACCTTCTCATTCCTCAAGGCTCATGAAGAGAGCCTATTTTAATCCCTCTTGAAGAGAGGGAGAGGGTTGTTGATTTTCTTACTTTTTTTATTTTATTTGAATTTGGGGAGTGAGTTAGAGAGTTTTTGGAGGCACATTTGGAGGACTTGGAGGTGGAGTTGGAAGGGCTCTTCTTCAACTATCTTTCTTGTTGGGCTATTTAAGGTAGGATTAAAGGCTTGATGCCTTTCCTTATGTATTTTACTTCACTTGTGTGTTGCATTGTGATTGTTTGTTTGTGTTTTGTTGTTGTCGAGTTTTATGGGTGTATGTAAGAGCCTCTCCATTTGGAGAAAATTCTCAACATGTGCGGGGTGGGGGAGGAGTGAACCTCCTTGAGGTCACCTCCTAGTTTTGG
Organism: Cunninghamia lanceolata; assembly: GCA_027924645.1. Classification (NCBI taxonomy): domain Eukaryota; kingdom Viridiplantae; phylum Streptophyta; class Pinopsida; order Cupressales; family Cupressaceae; genus Cunninghamia; species Cunninghamia lanceolata. Next base: position 4,925,629 of record BSBN01000292.1, on the reverse strand, counting down.
GTATTTTGGCCTTGAGGGAAAGTTTATGAGTATGAGTATTTTGAATGGCTTGAGAGCCAAGGAGAAATATGATTGATTTTGTTATAAATACTTAGGCTTGAGGCCTTCTTAGTGTTAGGTTTTGAGATATTTGGAGTGGCACTCTTGAGTTGAGTGATGACCACTCCCCTACCCCTTCAAACTCATTTCTATGAGTTTTATTTTGTGTAAACCATGGGTGTTCTTCATGTTTTATTGGTTTATGTTTTGTTGTGTTGTGGAGTGAAGAATCCTTGTGTGTGGATGACCTCCAAGCTTGGGGGTAACTCATGAGGGAGTCTATGGTAGGGAGGAGAGTGGTACTTTATGGCTTGTTTGCCCTCCTTATTGTCTATTTATTGCAGGTGATATTGTTGGCCTTGAAGTTTTGGAGGAAGAGCATTTTATAGTTTTGTTCATTGTTATTTTGGCTATTGTGAGCCTTGGCCAAGTTTGGCCTTTGTGAAGTTTGTTTCAAAAAAAAAAAAAAAGATTTTTCCTCTCTTATTATGTGAAGTTAAATGATTATATTTTGGGTTTTATGAATTTTATTTTGAAGTTGAACATAAAAAATATAGTGGTTGTTTTATTTTATGTGATTGTAGAAATATTGCAATGAAAGAAATAATGCATGTATTACTTTATACTTGTCAAAATATGCTCAAATTTGGTTCTTATTTTTCACATGTTTTCAAGTAAAGGAATAGAGTTAGTTGTTGATTTTAAGCTTATTGATGCAAAGGAAAAATATATTTTAGTTGTTGCTCCTTTCTATTTTTTTTAAAAAAGGAACACATAGTTATATCTTACTGTTTAAAAATTAAGTGTATAAAAAAAAAATAGTTGTGGTACGGGTTTCTTTTTCAAAAAAAAAAAAAAAAGAATAATATGCTTTAGAAAATCTTTATATTCTTGTATTCTCTTATCTATTTGTTTTGATATAACTCCCCAAAAAACAAAAATTCTTGTCAATGTGGAAATATATATATATATATATTGTATTTTATATGTGATATTTGTTGCTGAAAAAATAAATAAATAAATAAATTATACTAGACTAACTGTGGAAACTAGGTAAATGCCACTTTATATATATATTAGACTGGAAAACTCATTGTTGGCTTGCTGTGTTAAATTAAGTATATATATATATATATATACTTCATTACAAACTGTGTTTAAGCAAAACTTATATTTTAGACCTTAATCATCGAATGAGATAACTAGCAGTGATATTAAAAAAAATTTAAAGGGGGCTAAATTTGTCCATGGCCGTTGATAGTCTGCGTTGGTAAGAGGAACCATGGGCGGTGGGGAAGGGAAGAACCCCACCATAGCCGCCGTTTAATTGTGGTAGAGGTAAAGGAGAGGGAGGTGGTGGGGACGAACCCCCCCACACCTTGCAACACTGCCAATAATCCCTCAGACCTGTGATGGCCGCTTCCGGCGGTGACGCCCTTCACCCGAATCCGTAGCTCCTGTATTATTTCGGTCGTTCGGCCCTGACCTACTTACAGCTTATGCCAATTATATATATATATATTCTAAAAAAAACCTACAGCTTTATAATAAACTTCTCTAGTTTTTTTTCACCAGTATATATATATACGCATAAAAAGACGGAGTTTTTAAATAGATAAGTGTATACCTTATGTATATACCTCCATGGCAAGATCCATGGCTACCTCCCATTCAAACATGCAAAACAAGAGAGAGGCAAAATGAGAAAGCATTTTGAGAGAAAGAAAAGTAGAGAGAATAGAATGAGAGGAAAAACATAGGGTTAGGGTTTTTACTATTCTTTCCATAAGGAAAGTATTTTTTTTATTGGGAAGCTTTTAGGTCTCTTTTCATTTTAAATTTAGCTCTATTTATTCTTTCCCTCTCCTTTTTATTGGAGTTATTATCATTATTTTATTTAATTGGGTAAAGGGTTAGATTTAATGTTAGAAGTGGGTTTTATTCTTAGCAATTTTAATTTTAGTTAGTGGCTAATTCATTGGTTTAGAGGATAGGGTATAACTTTATTTTTAGTTGTATTAGTTCATTTTGAGATTTGTAAATGAACATGTGAGAAAATATGATTTTTAATTTATTTATATTTGAGGTTTAATTTTATTTATAGGTTAACTCTTGCATTTAATTAAAGCATCTTTATTCTCTTTTTAATGATCGATTTACTTTATTTAATCATATGTTGGAATTTAATTGAAGGATGTTATATAATTAATTTAATCTAGTTAATAAATTTGAAAACCTTAGTGCAGCCATTTAATCCCCTTTGTGCAATTATTTTAATTAACCAACGTTAGTAGGTTTAGTGAACTATTGTGCGAATTTTAATAATTAGAATGATTCCTATTCACGCTCTAGAGGTGTTATGCTGCCGGATTTTTTAAGAAAATTAGAGTTATTATCCTTAGGCAAGTTAACCCTTGCGATTGGTAATATTTTAATGTTTTCGGTAATTAGATGTTTTATTTAAGATGATAATTAGACTTTTACTACAATAGAATTAAGGTTTTTATTTCGACTCGTGTTGAAATCCTTTCACTCACTTAGGAAAACTTAGGGTATCGATCAATTGATCTTAACCCTACTGGTGACGCTCCTCGCATCGCATTGATCCCCTTAGCCGACTTTCATCATGTAGGGGAATGCACATGTGATCGCATTACCCTAAATTTGATTGACATGTTTACACCTTATGCGTATTGCCACCGAGCATGCAGATGCGTGAGAAGGGGTTTCTAGGGATGCATGGAAATTTTTTTATATTTTGTGTCATGACGACATGACAAATGTGGACATGACACATGTGTTGCGTGTCATGACTGCATGGCAAATGTGGGCATGACAATCAGAGGCAAAGCTGCAACATTATAGTTTTTAGATTTTTGGTTTGGTTAGGTCATTTGATCCCTTTGGGAGGATACATAACTATGTAAACAAGAAATTCAAACATCAGCCCAATTATTGAAGACTTTTGGGCTGATTGCGACAATGAAGAAGAGGTTAAGAAAATGGCTTATCAAAGATTAACCTTAGATCAAATAAGGATATTGGGAGTACTTGAAGTACCCCAGGAGATAAAGAATGATGATGAAAAAGTGCTACATAGTAGTTATGACACAAATAAGGTGGCTGAGGAATTCATTATAGAGCTAATTGGGATCAACCTGAAGAGGCTTCAATTGATAATATATCAAAATTAGTAATAGCCCTTTCAAACTCATGGATAAAAGAGAGGATTGCAGAGTTGGAGGCCAGAGGGATATTAGTCACCCTTTCAAAGAAAGGTAAAAAGAGGAGTTTAGAAAGTGAGGACAATTTTGATGATTTCTTAAAAAGGAAAAGGCAAATAGTAGAAGAAAAAATAGCTAAAGAAGATACAGGAGCCACATTATTCAACCCCTATGCATTAGGGGTGATAGTGGCTATTATTTCAAAGGATTTTACATCTATAGAAGGAGAAGCATCAAGTGCAGCTGAGACAGTAGAGCATACTCAAGTGCAGTCACCTAGAACTGTACAACAAACCACAATTGTCTAAACTCCACAAGTACTTCAGAAAACACCCTTGATAACACAAGCATAGCAAGAGAAAATACAAGGGTTCGTACAGGTTAAACAAGAAATGACTGAGGAGATGGTGAAAAAAACATCCATGGTGTAAGCATCCATGAAAGAGAGTATAGAAGTGGTGGATGTGGAAAAAATTGAAGATGTGGAAGATGATGAAAATAAAAGTGAAAATGAAAGCAACAATGATAGCTTGGAGATGAGTAGTGAGGAAGAAGAAGATAGGCAAATACCTAAAACTCACCTCATGCTGGGAACATTTGATGCCGGTGTATCACAACAGGTTGCTACACAATTAGTAGAGGATGTAGAAATGATTGATCCCTTTGATAACTTGGTACCTAAAAACATCATGGAGGAACTCAAAGAAGTTGCTAAAGAGATATTGAGAAATCAAGCAAAGGAGAAAAGGAGTACAAACATGGGTAAGGTACAAGCTGTTCAAGGAGAGGATTTACCCAGTCAGGAAAATGTGCCTGCAGATAGGATGGAGGAACAAGGAAATGATGAGTGAAAAGGTACATCATAGGAAGTTCCTAATCCTGAAGTGCCTCATGAAGAGGAACAATAAAATGTAGAGAATAACAAGAACAACTTCCTCAACAATTACCCCCACAATACCAGCATGATCAACAACAATAGCACCAAGAACAAGAAGAGAAAGAACAAGTAGAAGTTATAACAGAGGAACCTCAGGATGAGGTAAGGAATGACAAGACTACAGATACAAGCATGGCAATACCATCTTGGGTTGGATAAAAGGTGCGATAGGAGACAACAGTGCAATTAGTGACAATTGATATAAAAAACTCTATTATCTAATGATGCCACCAGGAGGGGTAAAAGGAAGGCAAGAATCATGTCTGCAATTAAGAGAGATCCCTCAGGAACAAGGACTGTGCAGATGGCTGTTCCACAAGTAGACAGGGAAAAAGGAGAAATAGGCATGGAAGAATATAATGTCATAAGCATGAACCTTGGGCATGTTAACCAAGAGCAACATATTGAAGATTTGCAAGAAATGACAGAGTTCATTGCCAATAAAATGAGGGGTGATAAACTAAAAATAATAAGATTGAAAGGGCACATTGCAAAATTACAACAATTTATTCAGGAAATATTTGATCCTACACAAAGTTTGCCAGAGTTATCTTCTGAACTAACTATTTTATCTAAGGAACAAATAGGAGAAATATAAAATAAAAAGCATGAAGGTAACATATTGGAGGACTATGTCAAGACATTTATTCAAAGGGGAGAATAAGTAATGAAAATTGCAATTGGCAATTGGAACATCACTTTGACTAAGAAAAATGATTGTGCTAACGTTATACAAAGATGTCAAGCTAGAATATTGTAGAATAGGGATGAGTTAAAGAAACTCAATACCATGGGGGGGATAAGGAATCATTGGTCAATGAGGGGGTGTTAAATTTAAATATTGTTTTTCAAATACCTCGGTTGAGGATGGAGTTAAAGTTTGAAGAAGCTATACTTAGACCTTGCATTATCAATGTGCAGGAGTTAGAAAGGACCGCTCAGGACTTTTTAAAGAAACATCTAAAGATAGTGGAGCATTTGGTAAAACATCTGTGCTCCAAAGCTTAGGTGTATGATGTAGATACAGATATAAAGGAGTTTAAAGATAGCTTCTAGTCATGCATGGATGATCCTGTGATTAAATTAGATGAAGAGGTAATGGAGAGGATAATGGAATTGAGTGCCAAGATTAAAAAGTATCAGAAAAGAAGGGGGGATATGGAAGGCATAGCACAAGTATTGAAGAAAAGTGTGGAAATGTAGTAGTATACATGGGATGCTTCTCAAAGAACCAGTCATGCATCCATATCAACTGTGGCTGAAAGATATATAAATTACATGAGCAATAAGAAAGGGGATCTAGAGGTAGAAGACACCAGGGATAGTGATTGAAATACTTATTCAATGTATGTTTCATGTTGTATTCTGTTATGATTTTATACTTATGGAGTGGTCAAAGATAAAAGTCAAACATAGAAGATATTTTGGTATTAAAGATTCTAAAAGGTATCTTTGTGCTTGAAAGAATATTCTTCTAAGATATTTTGGAGCGACAACTAGCATCATTGGCCAATCCTTACCTACTATTGATGTTATATTATGAATTTGGACCTTTGATGGTTTTGTAACCATAGTAGGGGATCTTAGTCTATATAAGGATCTTTGATACACATATTTTAGTACACACGACTAACATAGAAAAGATACCATAGCGTCTGCAAGAGAAGTGATTGAGGAAAATACTTTGAGCATAGTGAGTTGAGTGAGAATTTTCCTATGTCTGTAGGAGGGAATATGTGGAACATCCCATTTCCTTGTTATATTTGTAAAAACGTCTGTAAGTTTTGATGATATTGTTGATGTATTCAGAAAAGTTAAAAGTCATGAAATATTGTAAATGTGAAATGGCTAACATATATCAGTAAATACAAACATTGAATTTCTGCATCTATTCCAGAGTGTTATTTGATTTATGTGTTTTTTGATATATTTCCTTGAAGACTACAATTCTATATGTGAATTCATGAAATGATCTGGATTAACATATAAGAGTTTATTTGTTTCTGAATTGTCCAAGGTAATTAAAATTTGTCCACGTGAGTAACAGAACATCATGTTTGTTTAGATCATGTCTCTAACCTTATCTTTTATCTTTCTTTTTACTCGAAGTTTAAATAATTAGCCAAAACATAGTCATCCAAAGGAAATTGTTGAAGATTTTGATAAATATATATGAATGGTAAAGATCTTTAATGATTTTTATAAAGTTTGAAATAAAGTTTGTTTCTTTAGAATTAATGCAAAGGTTGACAGTAAAGTTATAAATACATGTAAAGGATCAACGCTTTGATGATAATTTGGAAATATTTGTAGAGATTAAGCAGCAATAGCCAGTAAAGTAGCATTTAAATCACGTAAGGCCCCTTGAACAAACAACTTCACATTGAACTACTGAGTGATCTAACATAGTCATGACCTGACTACCGAAGCCTAGGGAGTGAGAATAACTTTCTGATAATTCTCCATATCTTTCACGATAAGACAAAGTTCAAATGAATTTTATCTCTGGTTGTGTGTGAATAACATCCACATCAACAAGTCTCTTTGTAAACCAAATACACATATTTTTATTGATCTAATTACAATACGATCTCTAGATGATACCAAATTGGTGGTTGAAAGTAGACACATATGGGATGTTAGGAAATTTAGCCACAATTGTCTATAGCCATGATGACCTATACTAAATGCATGTGCCATGTGTTGTATTCCAATGCAAGGTGTTAAATGCACATGACAACGGAGAGGGGGGAATCAGTTGTACATAAAACATTAAACCCTCAAGCTATTCCAATCTTCAAAATCTTATTATGCATTAGCATAATGTAAACATATGAAGCATCAATACAAACACATACAAACACATAAGAACACCAGATTTATGTGGAAAACCCAAGAAGGGAAAAACCATGGTGAGGATTAACTCACATATATATGAATAGCAACACTAAATACAAGTAGGCTCACTACCTAGAAGAAAGGCTCATTGCCAGAAGGACTCACTATCCAGAAGATAGAAAAATAGAAGAGGACTGTTATAGAGAGATTCACTATCTCAAAGAAATAGGAGAAATCCACCACTGTAACTTCTTTCCATCCACAACCTTTGGCTCACTGCCTCCAGCAACTTCAAACAAACTGAAAATGTAGACAGCTTCTGCTCACTACATTCAAGATCATAAGAATTTAAGCTCGCACTCAATTCATCACCCTTGATTCACATTCACATCAACTTTTCTACTACCTCCACTTCAGACTTCATCTCGCATTTATACCATTCATGACCTAAGGCATTCTAAATTAGGTTAGCCTTAATAAAATGTGTGCATCTCAAACATGCAACACCAAATAGGTTGGCACCAAACACTTCCACGGTGGAAAGAAGTGAAAGTGGACTATACCAAGGGTTAACTAGGACTCAAATCTATATCACCATGTTGGTCATCACATCCACAATCCATGAAGTACCTCCGCAAATAGCGCTAGCAAGCCAGGTCGACCAAACATGAACTAACTCTACAAGCGACCACATACATGCCTCTCAAGTCTAAAAACATCATGCAGACCACAGAGAGACACTTCACACCATCCAAACATATTTCCAAAATATCTAGCATCATCAGAATCATCTGCAATACTACCGCAACCACCTGAAACAAAGAATTCCTTCATTTTGCGCATCAGGATACACTATTACTAAAATCCAATACAAGAAATGAGTTTGTAGAGCAACCCAACACTAGAAACTTTAAGGAAAAGTAGATATAGACAATATAAGAATGTTCCCAGATCCACAACACAAGAAACCTCAATGTGTAGAAATGTAGAGCAATCTCATTTCTCTCAAACAACCTTCTACACAGGTAAATGCTCTGTCAAGTACACCTTCCATTGTCATATGATCTAGAACCTAAAACTCTGGATATAACACTTCTGAACACCTCTGACAAACACTTCCAAACCACACAAGCATATCTTCAACTATGAAGAAATGTGGAGCATAATATTGAACATACCTCTGTCACACTGCACACCTTTTTTATTTAAATTTTCTCAAAAGCACTTGGAGACTAAGTGAACCATCTACTGGAGGTTGACATCAATGACAACACTAGTTAGCTTCCAACAATCTCCCCCTTTGTCATTGATGAAAACATCAACTCTTTGGAAAACCATCAACAACAAAAATAATCAATCAATAGCTCTGCAACTAATAGTACTCCCACTGACTGGAGAAACTCTTACTCTTCACACACTTTTCTACACAATTTTTCCTGCACAATGGTTTTTTAGTCACTTCAACTCTCTCCCCCTTTGACATCAATGGTAAAGGGTGTTGCAAGTATGGGCCTAACCAGTGTTGTCATTGATGTCAACATACTCCTATTGCATTAATGTCAAGGATTGGATGAGTTGTGTGCTAAGGATATTGAGAACATTAGCCCTATTAGAAACATAGAAGAACAATAAAGTCAGTCAAGTTCCATGAAGTGAAGATTCTAGACAGTTGAAGATCAGAGTATGCGCATCAAAGGGTTTTTAGATATATGTCTGAAGATGCTTCTGTAAAAATTTCAGAGATCTGCATAAAAATTTGGAGAATTTATAGCCATATGAGTAAAACTAGTTCTGGCATCTATTCAGAGGTGACAAAGTGACACAAATTGGTCCGGTGAGATCGAAAATGCAATATCTTTTTCTGTGGATCTGGTGGCATGTTTGGGAAGCTAATGTGAATTGACAACTCAATTGGTTCATGGTCTGGAGGTCCACAAGCAATTATTCTTATGTGACAATGATGACCGGTTGTGTTCTTAAGGTTCCAGATGAAGATACAAATGATTTCAACAAGCACAAGTGGTGTGGATGTTGTTGGTGTTTCAGGAAAGCTTGTGGGGGTCTCTAGATAGTGTCCAATTGGTGTTGGTGGTCCGCATTGAAGATAGATCTCATAACTAAAGATTTACCTTTGGGTGATGATGTTCTTCCCAATCCTAGCCAACTAGATGTTTTACACTTGTTGCGGATGATCTTGAAGATGTTTTACGAAGCATGGCGTGTTCCTCAAAGAAGATTGAAGTCCCAGTTATGCATGGCTGACAGGGTAGTGATGCGCATGAAGTTTTTGTAATAGGTCAAGTTGTATTTGTGTAATTTCTCTGTAATTAAATAAAGTATGTATGGTGCCGACTTTGATGATCATCCCAAAGTCAATGTCTTGTATAAATAATATTTGTGAAGTCATTTCAAAAGTAGATGTGGTAGAGATGAGAAAGTAATAGAGAGGAAAGAAGCTAAAAGTAGAGTAGAAGTGTTGAGCTTAAATGGAATTGTCTCAAGCATGGTGAAGATGTTAATCTCCAATTCAAGTATGTAATATTTATATTATTCTATAGACAGTGTGTCTCCTATAGGCAGTGAGCCTCTTGTGAGCAGTGTGCTCCGGCAGTGAGCCCTAATTGGCAAGTGCCATTTTTTTGTTCTTCTTATTCTTTTAACAAAGAATACAATCTTGGGTTAGTCACCCCGTGGTTTTTTCCTTAACTAAGTTTTCCACATTAAAATCTTGGTGTCATATGTGTTGAATGTGTTTCTGCTCTTGAGTTATTGCATTTTGCTTTGAATAATTATTATATAAGGAGGATTTAAGGATTTAAAAGTTAGAAGGTTTGGTGACAATTGATTCACCCCCTCTTCTCAGTTGTTTGTCCTAAAACCAACAAAGGGCAACACTTGCAACACCAGCAAGCACTTGATCTCACTCCACTGCTTTCACTTTTCTACACTCTCCCCCTTAGGGGCATAAGATATGCTCCATCTGACTGCACCAACCAATAGTACCACTACCTACTCCCTCTAAGAGGTAGCCTTTAACATCACTCTAGGACTAAGAATGTTTCTTGAAATGTTTCTCGGACAGATGCACACACTTATGCATCTAATCAATGGAAGGAGGGGCAATAACCCCTAACTTCTGTCAGAGATACTCAAAAGTATCTTTAGGAAGAGCCTTTGTAAATATATCTGTAACTTGATCCTTGGTAGGCACATACTCCAATTTCACCTCATTCTCTACAACCTTCTCTCTTAGAATGTAATACCGGATTGAAATATGCTTTGTTCTTGAATGCATTACTGGATTCTTTAAAATGTTGATAACACTTATATTATCACATAAGATAGGAATAGGTTCATCATATGATACTTGATATCTTTTAATGTCTGCTTCATCCACAACACCTATGTGCAATAGGATACTGCTACAATGTACTTTGCCTATGTAGTAGATAATGACGTTGAATCCTGCTTCTTAGTCAACCATGAAGCCAGTCTACTTCCAAGAAAGAAAGCACCACCACTTGTGCTTCTTTTATCAACTATACATCCTACCCAATCTGCATCTATATATGCACTCAAAGTGAAATCAATATCATTGGGATACCATAAGCCAAAATCCAGAGTGCCTTTCAAGTATCTAAATATCCTTTTTACTGCTGAAACATGTGACTCTCTAGGATTTGCTTGGAATCTAGCCATAAGACAAACTGAATGCATGATATCTGGTCTAGTAGCAGTTATGTATAATAGTCCACCAATCATTGATCTATACTTGCTCTGATAAGCCTTAGGAGATTCATCGTCTTTGCTTAACTTACAACCAGTAGTCATGGGAGTACATACCGGTTTGGAGTCTTCCATTCCAATCTTCTTCAACATTTATTTAACATACTTTGACTATGAAATGAAAATACCTTTTTTTGGTTGACTGATTTGTAACCCAAGGAAGAAATTCATTTCCCCACACATTGACATTTCAAACTTTTTCTGCATCTCTTCTGTAAATCTTTTGTACATATCTTCATTTCCTCTAAAAATTATATCATCAACATATACCTCCACAATTAGGATTTGATCTTCTTCAACTTTAAAGTACAAATTACTACCTGCAGTGCCCTTTTTGAGTCCTTGCCGCAACAGATATCTATCCAATCTTGTATACCAAGCTCTAGGAGCCTGTTTGAGTCCATACAATGACTTCTTCAATTTACAGACCATATTTGGATCATCTGATAACTGAAAGCCTTCTGGTTGTTCAATGTATACCTCTTCTTCCAATTCTCCATTCAAGAATGTAGATTTCACATCCATCTGATAGACTTTGAAGTCCTTATGAGTTGTAAAGGCTAAGAACATTCTAATGGCCTCCATTCTTTCCACTGGAGCATATATTTCTTCATAATCTATTCCTTCCACTTGTGAGTAGTCTTTACACACAAGCCTAGCCTTATTTCTAACTACTCCATTCTCATTCAATTTGTTATAGAGTACACATTTAGTTCCTATTACATTTTTGTCTACGGGTCTTGGGATAATTTCCCAAGTCTGATTTTTCACAATCTGCATCAATTCTTGTTCCATAGCTTTGATCCTATGTTCATCTTTGCATGCTTCAATCACTGTTTTGGGTTCTATTTTAGACAAAAAACACAAATTTACCTATTCATCTACCATAGCAATCTTCCTTCTTGTTAATACACCTTTGTTCTTATCTCCAATGATTTGATCTTTAGAATGATTCTTCTGCACATACTTGGGAGTCTTAGGAACTCTTTCCGTAGCATCTTCTTCATAAAACTTGCATATCATTTTCCTTTTCTTCTTCTCTGCAAGGGGCTCATCACATTCATATCTTTCTATCAGTATTGAGGTTTGATGTGGTTGTTCATCCACTTTGACATTTGCACTTTCAACTAACTTATTTAGCCTCTTGTTGTAGCACTTGTAAGCCTTTCTCTTTGTAGAATATCCAAGAAAGATTCCTTCATCAGATCTTGAATCAAACTTTCCCAAATTTTCTTCATCTCTCCTAATGTAGCACTTACTTCCAAACACTCTAAAATATTTTACAGTAGGATTTCTTCCATACCATAGTTCATATGGAGTCTTTGAACTATCGACCCTTTCTTGCACTCTATTTGTATGTAGACTACAATGTGAATAGCTTCTATCCAATAGATATCTGGTAGATTTGTTGCTTTCAACATTATCCTTGTTGCTTCTTGAATTGTCCTATTCTTTCTTTCCACAACTCCATTCTATTGAGGAGTCCTAGGGGCTGACATATGGCTTTTTATTCTTTGATCTTCACAAAAATAATTAAACTCATTAGAGGCGAAATCACCACCTCTATCAGACCTCAAGCACTTGATTTTCAAATCTATTTCATTTTCAACAAAAACTTTAAATACTTTAAACTTATCTGGAGCTTCTAATTTTTCTTTGAGAAAGGCTACCCAAGTCATTCTAGAGTAATCATCAATTAACAACATGAAATACTTGTTACCTTGAAAGCTTCCTATTCTTGTGGGTCCACATAGATCTATATGTACCAACTCCAGGGGTCCTATGGTGGAATACTCCTTGATTTTGAAATTCCTCCTTGTTTGCTTCCCAATCTGACATTCCTTGCAAATTACATTGATAGGCTTTGTAATTCTTGGTAGATCCCTCATAGCTTGAGTAGAGCTGATCCACACTAAGCTATAAAATTTGATGTGACATATTCTTCTATGCCATAGCCAACCTTCCTTAACTTGAGTCATAAAACACATACCATTGGCACTTTTGAGCTGATATATATTTCATTTTGTCCTTGTTCCTATAGCAACCAGAGTTCTAGAGTTTTCTTTTTTGATTTCATAGCCACCATCCTGAAACACAAGGTTATATCCTCTACTACACATTTGTCCTACACTTAGAGGATTATGCCAGAGACCCTTGACATAAAGAACATCATCTGTATTGTGCTTGCCATCAAAACTGAATGAACCTTTTCCATGGATCTTAGTAGATGCATCATCTCCAAACTTAACAAAACCTCCATCACACTTCTCAACCTTAACAAACTTGTTCTTATCACCTGTCATATGATTTAAACACCCACTATCAATTAACCTAATCCTAAAAGATGTATAAATAAATCTTCTTGAATGATTTTCCTTTGTTATCCTTGTATTTGTCATTAGATATTTTGACTGGACATTTTGAAGCATAATGACCTATCTTTCCATAGTAAAAACATTTGAAGGGTAACTTGCCTCTGTATTTTCCATAGCCCTTTTTCAATCTGCTTACAAAATTTGCTTCTATTTTATCAAAATTAGCTAAATCTGATTCATCATTCTTTTATGTTTTGCTAACCTTAAAGTAGTCTCTTTTCTTGAGTCATCTTGACCAAACTCTCTTAATTCAAAAGTAGTTAAAGTACCAAACAATTGATCCCTAGTATAAGTATCCAAATTTTGAACTTCCTCAATAACAGAAACTTTAGCACTATGAGATTTTAGAAGAGTTCTTAGTACCTTCTTTACCACTTCACTTTCCTCCAGCTTTCCAACAAGACCATTGATGGAGTTGACAACTTCATCCACTCTCTAGATGTAGCTTACAATATTTTCATCCTCTGACATCTTTAGGGTTTCAAACTTGGCCTTCAAATTCTGCATCTTTTCTTTCTTGACCTTGTCATCTCCTTCATAGATACTTTCCAACTTCTTCCAGATCTCATGAGTAGTTTTGTATCTCATTACCTTCACTAATTCAGAATGAGAAAGACTATTGAGAAGAGCACTCCTTGCCTTGTCATTGCTTTCATATTCTTTAATCTCATCTTCATCCTTTGGACCATTAGTAGGTATAGTATATTTTTTCTCAACTACCTTCCATATGCCATATCCTAATGAGATAAGAAATCGTTCCATCTTGGTCTTCCAAAAAGCATAATTTGTTCCATGAAACATTGGAACCTACATACCTTTCATGTGCTCAATCCACATCTACCCCAAGCAGTTAAGCTTCTTCAAGGAACATTTCTCTAATACCAATTGTTAAATGCATAGGACAACTGAGAGGGGGGGAATCAGTTGTACATTAAAACATTAAACCGTCAAGCCATTCCAATCTTGAAACTCTTATTATGCATTAGCATAATGTAAACATATGAAGCATCAATGAAAACACATCCAAACACATAAGAAGACCAGATTTACATGGAAACCCTAAGAAGGGAAAAACCACGGTGAGGATTAACTCACATATATAGGAATAGAAACACGGAATACAAGTAGACTCACTACCAAGGGCTCACTGCCAGAAGGACTCACTATCTAGAAGAGAGAAGAATAGAAGAGGATTGTTATAGAGAGATTCACTATCTCAAAGCAAAAGGAGAAATCCATCACTATAACTTCTTTCCATCTGCAACATTCGGCTCACTACCTCCATTAACTTCAAGCAAACTGAAAATGTAGACACCTTATGCTCACTGCATTCGGGTGTCATAAGCATTTAAGCTTGCACTCAATTCATCACCCTTGATTCACATTCGCATCATCTTATCTACTACCTCCACTTCAAAATTCATCTTGCATTTATACCATTCACGACCTAAGGCATTCTCAATTAGGTCGGCCTTAATGAAACATGTACAACACCAAATAGGTCGGCACCAAACACTTTCGTGATGGAAAGAAGTGAAAGTGGACCACAGCAAGGGTTAACTAGGACTCAAATCTGTATCACCATGATGCTCATCACATCCACAATCCATGAAGTACCTCTGCAAATAGCGCTAGCAAGCCAGGTCGGCCAAACCTGAACTAACACTACAAGTGACCACATACATACCTCTCAAATGTAAAAACATCATGTGGACCATACAGAGACACTCCACACCATCCACACATCTTTCTAGAATGTCAAACATCATCATAATCTTCTACAATACCTCTGCAACCACCTAAAACAAAGAATGTCTACATTCTTCACATCAGGATACACTATTAATGAACTCCAATGCAAGAACTAAGTTTACAGAGCAACCCAACACTAGAAACTTCAAGGGAAAGTAGATACAAATAATATAAGCACGTTCCTAGATCTGCAAGACAAGAAACCTCAATGCAGAGAACTACGGAGCAATCTCATTTCTTCTAGACAACCTTCTACACAGGTAAACGCTCTGTCAAGCACACCTTCCACTTCCGTATGATCTAGAACCTGAAACTCTGGACATAACACCTCTAAACACCTCTAGAAAAAACTTACAAGTCACATAAGCATATCTTTAATTATGAAGAAATGTGGAGCATAATACCGAACATACCTCTATCACACTACACACCTTTTTATTCAAATTTTCTCAAAAGCACTTGGAAACCAAGTGAACCATCTACTAGAGGTTGACATCAATGACAACACCAACAAGCTTCCAATATAAGGTGCATGTGAAATTTTGTGTAGAACAAATCTCAACCATCCATAATAGATTCTAAAGGCATTTTGTAATCAATGATCATTAGAGTAGTTAAGGTATGTGTCAAACATGAGGTGAAAAGATTCATGTTAGATTGATGTTGATTGACTAAGGGGTCAAAAAATCTCAACAAGAGGAAGAGTAGTGATGATGTCACTAGGAGGTTTGGCTTGATTTTAGAAAAGAGAGTTTAATAAGCTTTGAACCATTAGATAAATTTTGACATCAACAATTGGTGTAATTAGAGAGATGCTAGTGTGGTATGAGCTAAAAAGCTCCCAAAAAGAAGAGGAGGTTTAAACTAGATGAAGACACACTGTGGATTCATGCCTACTAGTACATAAAATAAGTGATGCAAGAAGAGCTAAACCATCAAATGATACCATAGATCAACACTTGGTACATCCTAAGGGATGCCAACATGGAAACAGTTAAAATAAAGCTCTAGAAAAGAAGAGATAAAAGAGTTAATGATTAATATGGTTATATCAATTTGAAGAAAGATATTTGTACCATTGGATGGATGATGGATGGTCTATAGAGATAATGTACTAGTTGAGTCATAAAAAATATGTGTAAGATTACAAAAACTAATTAGAAGACAGAGGAAGAGCCTATGTGAGTAGGATGCTCACAGACAAAGAAATATCTAGAATCACTAGATGAAACACTAAAAAATTTCCTGAGAGGAGGCTAAGGATAACCAAAATTATAGATAAGGGATGTCAATGGCACTAATGAAATGGGAAACAAAAGGAAGGATATATAAATGCCATGACAAATTGGATAAAATGTTTACTCACGCAGATCATTAAATTGATCCAAGACAAATAGATGAACCCCAAAAACCTAGGAGGGATCCAAAGTTCTAACACAACTAAAAGGGACCCACCAAATCCATCTATGGTAACATGGATTACTCAAAAGGAGTGTGTGAAAACCATAGTACATTTTTGGTGAATCACAAGGGCATCTTTCTTGAAATATTGAGA
Source organism: Cunninghamia lanceolata (assembly GCA_027924645.1). Classification (NCBI taxonomy): domain Eukaryota; kingdom Viridiplantae; phylum Streptophyta; class Pinopsida; order Cupressales; family Cupressaceae; genus Cunninghamia; species Cunninghamia lanceolata. Next base: position 4,909,123 of record BSBN01000292.1, on the reverse strand, counting down.
TCTCAGAATCATTATCCATTGGTCTAAGAGTCACAACCTCAAAATAAATTACACATGTTATTTCATTCTTCTTCTCAATTCCTTGGTATACATGGATGCAAGAAAGATTTAAATGAAAAAACCATAGCCATGTATTTTCTCCTTAATAAATTACTTTAAATGTTATTTCAAGTAGGAGTAGGCTTGGTTGGTCCAAAACTATGATTAGAGAGGTGCCATATTATGGGGCAATAGGATCATTTGATTGTGAATACTCACCTATGAAGATGAATACCACATAAGAGGGTGAGGGGGAAGATCAATAAGAAAAAATCTTGTGGAGACCAAACCAAATAAGTGACCAACCATGTCTTACTTAACAAAAATCATTTCCCCTTAGATAGTAGGTTACTGCTAGATCCAACATTTTCTCATATCTAGGGGGATAAAGCATGATGTCAAGGAGATGAAACCTAGGGAACATCTATGGGTCAAATGTACATCTTCAAAAATCCTTAGCAATTTTGTAAGATTGCGAGTTAAGTTGGATAACCATGTCCAATCTCTTGAGAGAGGATTGTAAACACTTGGATTGCAATAACCAATTAGAAGATTTACTTGTGGCTTATAAAAAGAATAGGAACCATAGGGTTAACCAAAAAATATTTTGATGCATGTGTTGGTTCCTATAAATGACCTTAGTTTTCATAACAAGAACCAAATAACAAAATATCTCAAAGGAGATAAAAGGTGAGAAAATTTAGAAGGCTATAGGGTCCTGTTGAGAAAAATTGTGGGGATCACTCACATCTTAGATAGATATGACAAAAGGTGTCTTCTAACTTTATTAGACTAATTATTTATTATCCTTTCTTAAATAATTATAAGACTTGGGAGAAGATAACCATTTCTTTACGATACTTTAAATATTGTTGGTCTATCATAAATAGGTGAATGGATAATTGGGATACACACTAGATAATTATTAGGCTTTGAGAAAATCCATTATTCCTTTTTGTTTGTGTTAACTACACTTGCCTTACTATTTATATTAATGAGTAGATCTTAGATTCCACAACAAATCTTTATACTAGATTCTATCCTAATTCTGAATTAAACAAGTTTTTCCACTATTTAGACTTTGTTTGTGTCCTTGTGATAACTAGAAGTTGGAAATACAATTTCAAGTGGTCGAGTCTTGTGCTCCCTTTATTAACACAATTTATAATGGTGGCTTTCATAAGTTGAAGAGGTGTTTTGGGGAAGACAAAACTTTATTAGAAATAGAGTTGCCAATGGAAAAATTAACAAATTTTTATTCAAAGAATAAAAAGTGAGGGTTAAAAATAAATAATGTGGTCAACATGGTAGCACATAAACTAAGGTCGACAATTCCTCCCATGTATCACTTGGGGGAGGAGACAACTACTTTATAAGATCAATCTTAATGGAAAGACTAAAGGAGGTAAAGAATGAGAAATCTTTACATTTGTTGATGGTAGCACTTATTTCTATTTCCAAAATTATTAGGGGTAGATGATTCTTAAAAATATTCTAAATGGGGATTTCTAGGTAGGTCCTACAAATAGTTTCTTCTTCTACTTCATAGACCAAAACTTCTTGATAGGCCTCCATAGTGTAAATCAAGTTTCTAGAATGATCCGACAAGGGAAGAAAGCCTTTGTTGATCAACATATCGACTACTTCTAAAAAGTGATTCTTATGTTCTTGGGTTGTCTAAAGAGCTTTTAAATAGTTTTCAATCAAATTGGTGTATTTAATCACTTGGGAGACTATCATGGCTACTTTGAAACAATTTGAAATACCTATGTTATTTAATGACTACTATGAAATAGATTGTAATAAGTCATGTATATCATTTTCATTCTCTTACCAAGTGGAGTGCCATGCTTTTAAGGTGGGAAGGAATTTGAGAGCCCCATTGACTCTCTAGCAAAGATACTCTTCTATAACAAAGTGTCCAAACATGACCATAGTGGAGGAATTGATTCTATTAAGAGGCTATGTGGAGGTTTATTATGATTTGGAGTGTGCTTGTAGTGCCCTCTAAGATTTTACATTTTTCTTCAACCTCTTGAATTTGTGTGTAGAGTGTTTAATTGTCTCTCAAATCTATCAAGGTCATTTAACAACTCTATGTGTTGACACTCTACTTTCTTTTTGAGGATCTAGTGACCATCTCAGAGACTAGCAACCATTCATTCACTAAGATTAGTAGTTATTTTTCCTAGTCATTCTTCTTAGATAACTAGTTTATCTTTACGATGGCTAATTTTAGTCTTCTTTTGGTGTCGTCCAACTTAGAGTATAACAATTCATTGGCTACTTGGTTGAAATCAATTCTCATTCCATGTGAAATGCAAATAGAAGAAGTCCTAACTAACCAATCCTCTAGATGCATGCCCTTCATAGTTTTTGTTAAGGTTGGTATCAAACTTTTATAATGCGTCACTTGAGATTTTAGATCAATGATAGTCTTGAGTTGGGAAGTTACATTGTGTAGTGGCTGAGGTGATTGATTCTTGTAAAATCATTTTGCTTCCAACCAGAGAGAATGAAATTTCTTCACAAACTTGAAACATGGTATTATGGAGTAAAAAGTGGACACATGCCTTTTTACCTCCTAGCTTAGCTCCTAGGTCCCCGTGATTACATTATACATGCAAAATATTCATCGTGATACAAAATCCACTGAAACTCATGTAAATTGGGAGATAGGGGCCCATTTTATGCCTTACCTCAAACCAAAAAGGTGCCTCATGACTTGGGTGCCCATGCCCAAGTCCTCCCTGATTGGTTGGGGCCAATTTCAAACCATATTGACATAGGACCTTTAAAAGGGTCTCTCCTTGTTGACTCTTTTGATTTAATTCACGAATGTTAGTGGGAAAGCATATTTAAGTGTGTTTTTGAATTCATTTGTAACCTAGATGGACATAGCGAACTTATGATCTTGGAACAAAGAGCATTCAAAGCATTCATTGTGTTATTGTTGCATATTTGTGTTTGTATTGTGTGTGTTGTTGCAGATTTGGAATCATCATTCATCTCCTTATGAGTTGAAGGATCTTCATTCTCCTAAGGGCTTCACCTCTGAGGTGATATCATTTTTATTTGAATCATTTCATCATTGGTTTGTCTTTAGCCTCTACCCTTCTAGGGCACACACTCTCTTTAACAATGGTGTTGGGAAGCTTGAATGCTATCCTGGGATTTGACTAAGGCAAATCCCTAAAAACCACAACCCCCAAACCTCTTTTCTTCCTATGTGTAGGTTACATGTGCAAGATTAGGAAAGGTGAAGACACAGAAAAACTAAGTGATGAAAATGGTTTCAGGATCTAAAAGTATTTTCAGAATATTCCTCTACAGAAGACTTGGGGGGCCTGCGAAATAGTATTTCTACCGAAACAGGCAGTGAATTTGGCATCAAGACACTATCTGTGACATTTCTCCAATTCTGAGTTTCTAAAGATTTTGACTTCCAATACTTGGGCACCCACCAACTTTCTAGCTTCCAGGACATGGGTTCTGATATCTCTGTGATCACTCTTGCGAATTTAGTTTCTGGATATCTACTCTGCATCTCTTGTTATTATCAGATCTTTACAAATCTAGGGTTTTGTGCATTAGTTGACCTAGGGTTTGATAAAAGGCCTAATTAAATCTGATCTTTCCATAGCAAGAAAGAGTACAAGATCTATAGCTGAGTCCACCTCCATTTGGTAGTGGTTTGGCTTGGTCTTGTCCTTGAATGTTATTGTGGAAGAGGGTTTGATTTTAGTATGCGTGCTTATCTCCATCATTCATCTTTTCCATACATAACATTTTGGTGAACCCGTAGCCTCGAGCATTTGCATCTTGTTGAGTGTTGAATTTGGATCTTGCGTTCATTCATAGCATAATTGTCCTTACTCATTGAAAGATCTTGCATATAAATATTAGAAAAAGTGAAAAAATAAGCATTATAGGCTTGCATAAAGGCATAGTTTTGCATTATCTTCATTGGATATCATTGAAACATTTGATTTTCTAATTTTTACATCAGATCTGATCCATATTATAGAAATTAGTCATTTTATGATATCACATCTTTCATTTAAAGATCTCATTTGCTAGGGTTTTGTTGAAAACTTGCATTTTTTTTCCTATAACCTAGACATTTGCAAAGCTAGGATTTGTAGTCAAAATCTTATTTCAGATTTTGCTGCTATCATAAACATTCAATCATATCTGATTTTTCCTTGAAGTGTTGCATTACTTTTCACCTTTCACCTCAAAAATCAACATTTTGGAATTACGTATTGTGTATTTCAACACTAAGAACTTTAGCTTCTTTATCACACTTCTTTGTGCAAAATCTCAAAATTATTTACATTTCCTTGTTGTGCAGCACTCTTCACATCATACTCACTTTGTTTGTAGTGAAATTAGTGTGTTTTTTATTTTCAAAAACCTAATTTCCTCAAACTAGTGCCTTGGTGTGCAATAGTCTCACATACATGGCCTCTAATCAAAATAAGGGTGGTATGGTTCCTCTTCAAGTTAATAAGAAAAGGAAGGCTCCTAAACCTGTAATCTCATTTACTCTACATGAGGTCACAATTAGAGATATTGATGTCCCTCTTTACACTACAACATGTATAGGTTGGAATCCTACAAGAGGAGTCCTTATCGATCCTAATTGTATGGCAAATGTGATAACTAAAGAATTCTTATACATGCATGATTTGGCACAAGACACTTATGATCCTACACATATAATGATCAAGGTACATGATGGATATTTCCTCCCAACTATTGGGAAGATTACACTCTTGATTAAAGTGGTGGAAAAAGCCTTGGAACAACCATTTGTAATCATTCCCATCTCTGACCTATTTCGTGTGAAACTAGGTCATCCTTGGCTCAAGTCCATGAAAGCGATCCCTTCTACCATTCATAAGTGTTTAGAATTACCTCATCAAGGAAGGGTGCATGTTGTACATCATAACAGATGGAAACCTTTGGTCAATCATGGAAACTTTAACTTGGACTACTTTTGGCCGCAACCTACTAAACCAAATCAACTAAGAGAAGATCAATTTTTCCTGGTATATCAAAAATACAAGGCAAAGTTAATAGCTCGACTATCACATCAAAAGAATGCTTCTGGACCCTCTTAGTCCTTTGAGGCTACAATTCCTCCTACTGAACAAATAGAGAGTGAAAAGAAGCATGAGTTGAAGAAATCCCCTCGCCCAAGAGGTAAAAGAATTTTTGCCAAGGTTCCTCCTCCGCCATCCTTACAAGGATCAGGAGACAACCTTAAAGAGAGAAGCATTTCATCACAAAAGATCAAATTTATACCGGGTTCCTCTTCCAAAATGTCAAAGAATGTGGAAAGTCATGAATCTCCTTTTGTAAATGTCACTAACAAGACAAGAAGGAATCAGAATGCAAGAGAAAGAAGGAGAAAATGACAAGCTTTAGCTCGACAAGTATCACCTCAGCAAGAAAACATTCCATTGAAAGAAATTGAATCAAAAGAAGAGCTAAAGGATGAAGAATTAAAGGATGAAGTTTCAAATTGGGCCATAGTACCTTATGTACCTATTTCCTTTTGCATTCAAGATTGGGAGGAAGATGATTTTCTCAAAGATGATCGCTAGTGAAGTTGCATCTTCTAACAGGTAAGTATTCCTCACCCTTTTTAGCCACCTTTGATGTGGCACCTCTTTGAGTTGCTCTCATGGGTGGCCTTCTCTTATGTGTTGTGATGTGTTCCCCAGTGTTGTGTTAAATGTTGTTTAGGACTCCTTGGATGACCCTTGATACTCTTGTAAGGTCAAGGATACAAGGAGACTGCCTTTGTTGTGACACTTCTTCTATTTGTTTCTCTATTCTTCTACTCTCCTTTCTCTTATTGTAATTGTTGTGTGTGGTGCCTTGGGGCATAACATTGTGGAGGATGTCTTGGGGGCATCTTCCCACATTGTGAACCTAAGTCACCTTTCTCCTCTCTCTCATTTTTAATGTTTCTATTCTTCAGTGGCTCTACTAGTCAATGAATGACAAAAAAAAATAAATACTGATAAGGACTGTGCGTCCCTATAGTAAGAAAGAAAAAATGGACCCAATCCATATATGAAGATGGGGTTGATATATTACTGATGCTTGACGAGTAGAATCACCTTGTGTTGTGGTTGGTGTTGTGAAATGGTTGTAACAAACTTTTGCAATACTCAAAATTTGCTTCTATGCACTTTGGATTGTTTTGTATCTCACCTTGTAGCTACACTCAGTCTTGAGATACCTGAAGTATAACCTCATGGCTATACTCGGTTTCAAACCCGCAAGTGTAGCCTCGGTGTATCAAGTGATATATGTTGGAAAGAGACACTGTGTGGCTTCATGAGTGTTTTCATTGATGGCAACAAAGTCTATCCCACACATCCGCAGCACATAGTATGCCTATACCAGAAGTCAGATTGAAAAGTGTTTTGGTCTGGTGAACAAGAACAGAGCATGCAACAAGGTCTGACAATCAAGTCCGGATCTCTCAAATGGTGTAACTCAGCAATTTGCAGACTTGGACAAGTCAAGAGGAGTATCATGACTACTAGATTCCAAAGATTGAGCCTTCGGTGATAAAACATGGAAAAGATATGAGCATCTAAGTGTTGGGTTCCTGACAGGTAGAGCAGACTGAGGAAGAACTGATCGGTAGAGTATCAGACTTCAATCTGGGTGAGTAATTGATGTTGATCAAGCTATTTGAGGGATCATACAATATTGGCCGTCATGATGGATGACTTCAATGTCTATGATTTTGATACGCATCACATATCAAGCATGGATTCAACTGACAGATCAGTAATTTGTAAATATCTTGAGTATTCCAATTGCCAACTAGAAAGTTGTTGAAATCCTTGATGCGGATATATATACCAGATGGATTTCAGTATGAAGGTGTGTGCGTGTGTATGTATATGGTGAAATAAGGTGCGAAGAAAGGAAAAGATAAGTGTGAAAGCAGTAATACATGCCTGGTATGTGACAGAGCAGCAACACTAGAGCAGAGGAAGAATGAAGTGCATTAGATCAGTATATTGAGCCTAACCAGAACTAAACTTCAGCATTTGTGGATGCCTCTCATTAGTTCAAAAACTTGGTTACCTTCTATAAACTTTGTAGACAGTGAGTCTCTTGTAGGCAGTGTGCCTCTTGTGAGCAGTGTGCTCGGGCAGTGAGCCCTAATTGGCAAGTGCCATTTTGTACTTATTCTTTTAATAGAGAATACAATCTTGGGTTATTCACCCCATGGTTTTTCCCTTAATAGGGTTTTCCATGTAAAAATCTTTGTGTTATGTGTGTTGATTTTATTTCTACTCTCATGATTATGTATGCTTATATGTTTTGATGCTGCACTAATTATTAAAGGAGAAAAGAAAGTAAAGATATTTGAGATAACTGATTCACCCCCCTCTCAGTTATGTGCATTATTTCTAACAATTGGTATCAAAACTAAGTTCCTCTAAACAGAGCCTAACAGCTTGAGGAAGATTTGGGAATCTCAATGGATATGTATGGTATGAAGGAACAACTTCAGTCTGCCCTAGATGATCTTGAGCAATCTCACTCTGAAGTCAATAATTTGAGAGAAAGACTCAAACAAGCTGATGATTTCATAAATGAGCTAAAAGAAAAATTGAGTATCTTTGTGAAAAAGAGAAAGGAACTACTTCAAAAATTAGCAAGTTAGAGTGAAGCCAATGATACTAATGAAGATCTGAATGAGAAAAACAAGCTATGTGAGAAGCTATCAAAAGCTGTCATTATGGTAAGGCATGAGATGGAATTAGGGGTTATGAGATTCACTCAAGAAATTGAAGAGAAAAGGAAAACTGAAGATAATCTAAAACAATCCCTCAAGGAGAAAATAGAGGACTGCCACAAAATGGATAGAATAATCAGGCATCTTGAAGCTAATCTTGAAGAAGCTAGAGATAATGAAGAACAACTTGAGAATCAAATAAACACTCTTAAACAAGATCTTCAAACAACAAATGAATACAAAGAGAAATTCAAGATAAGCTCAACTCAACTTGAAGTTCTTCTTGAAAGCCAAAAGAGGGTAGATGACAAGCGTGGCTTGGGATATGAGAAAGGTGAAAGCTCCAAATCCGGTCAGAAGAATTTTGGATTAGGAAATCAAAGAAACAGACCTAGAAGACCTTCGGTAAGGCAACCAAATGTTCAAAGATATCCATCCTTCAATGGATACTACTTCAATTGCAACAGCTTCGGTCATAAAGTAACTCAGTGCAGAAGGAGAATGAATCAGACCAATCCATCCTTCTCTAGACAATGTTTCAACTGCAAAAGGTATGGTCACAAATCTCATGAATGTAAAAATATGCAAATAAACAATTCATTCAATGGTAGATGCTTTGCATGCAATAGAATGGGACATATGGCTAATCAATGTAGATCAAGAGGATATCAGTCAAATATGCAAAGAAATGTTGTTTGTTACAATTGCAATAGATCCGATCATATTGCCAAAATCTGTAGAAGTAAAAATCAGGATAAAAAGGGTCTGGTGCATCATAATCAAAATCAAGACAAGGGAAAAGGTAAAGTGAATGTAGATGAAGTCCAAAGGGAGATGAGCAAGATTTGGGTGAAGAAGAGTACAGAAAATGTTGGGGATGGATCTGCACCAGAATCTGGTGCTGATATTCCTTCCAGAAACTCAACAGATGAACTCTGGCTCAGGGGGAGTCACAAAGAAAAATAAATTCCCAGATCTAGTCAATTGGTGCCTAAATTTGATACATGGAATGTTGCGGATTAAAGGGTTCTCAGAAAATTATATAAATAACCCTCGGTGAAAATATGAAAGATCCGCATGGAATTTTGCAAGAGTTTAATCATCCAAGATTGATCTGGTTTGACAGCCATCTGGTAAAGTAGGATTTTCACAGACAGATCCGGTATGATTCAAAATTGAGATATCTTGATCTGTGAATCCATGGTATGATTGGAGGAAAGAAGATACATTATCAATTTATCACTGAAAATCATTCTAAGTGCATCTCAGTGATTCAAAAAGATCTCTCTCAGAACAAGGCAACCGGATAACTTAAGTTGTCCATTTATTGCAAAAAGAAATTAGGGTTTATGAAAGAATAAAAGGGTTCTTTCACTCATTATTTGCACATTTGCATTCGAGAAGAAGAAAAGATCTCTGCATCAAAGTATCTACAACTCTCTCAAAGATCAATTGCAAAATCCAATTCAACCAGCGATTTGTTTCGGCTCTTTTTCTGAACCCTGAAGTGTAAAAAGGTACTTCCATTCTGAAAATCTCTCTCTGAATCCTTTGCAAAATGGCTACTCCAATGGTTGTTAAGATAACTGATAGGCCATGCCCAAAGTTCAAGAAACACCTGTACAAATCCCTAGAAGTTGATCCCTTAGGCATTTTTTCTAGCATTCCGCATGGGATACTGCACATAGAAGATGTAAGGGTTTACATCTATGCCAATATTGAGGAATTTGGAGAATCCAAGTTGATGGAAATCTATCATAAATAGTTAATAGATGAAAGTTTTGAACTCAAACCTCAATACAAGGCCCTCTGGGATAAGCACTTTAGACATTGCATCCACTTTCCCTATTTTGCAAAAGATGATTGGGTCCGGTATGTTCTTAGCAGAATACATGACAACTTCATGTGGTTAATGAAGCCCTTTAAGATAACAAAAGATGCCATTAGGGTAGTAACTAGATTGCACTTATCTGGTGGGTTACCTACACTCAAATCTATCAAAAACTAGACAGTTACTGAAGTCACCGGATCTAAGTTTGACAAAAGAGCAATGACAATTGATGACATCACAGATCCTGATGTCAAGTTTGCTTCAATGATAATAGGATATAAGATCTATCACTCTAGCAAGGAGAACTCTATGTCTAGGACTGCAATATATGCAACATATCAGATGCTAAGGGAAAATGCAGATTATGATCTATGCGACCTTCTCCTGAATCAACTATTAGAAAACTTGCAAAAGATCAAAAAGGATAAGAATAACTCCTTCAAATACGGTTGTCTGATACTATGTCTATTCTTTTACTATATGAATGAGCTACCCCAATTAAGTGGTTGGGTATGGCAAAATGACAGACCGGTTGCCATTAAGATTAGAGAACTATATGTATGGACTTGGTGATGCTAAGGCTCAAAGCACAGCACTCTAGGGATACTTTAAGAACTTCCAAAGTATGATGCAAGCCAGAGAAAGGATACCTCAATCCATAGTAGAAAAATACAAGGATATAGTATGTTTTATGGTAGATACTGATCAATGCCTAATGGAGGCAGTTGAGCCCAGAATAGTGTGGATAATGCCAATGGGTTATGAAGTAGATGAGAAAATCTTGGAGCTACACATTCAACACCTGTTGAGCCAACCAAAGGACCCTGAGGAAAAAAGGTTTGGAACCTTTCAAAAATTAAGTGTAAAGATACATGTTGAGATGAGACAACCGAAGATAAAAAGGAAAGTTAGAAGGGAAGTAGAGGAAATTGCCAAAAGATATGGCATATCAAAAGAGGCAGTTGATGCAAACAGGGAGAAAATAGAAAGAGAAATAAGAAGTAGAAAAAGGAAGTGTTCTGGTACAAGCTTCCTCCCAGACTAGATCCACCAAGAGCTCTGTACCTGCCACTCCTACGAGATCAAGAGCCTCCAAACCAGAAGCCAAGTCATCTGGAAAGGAAGAAAAGAGAACAAAAACAAAAGCCACAAGGTCTTACATAAGTCAAAAGGATGATGAAGAAACAAAGTCTGATGAGAAAGTTAAGAAAATGAAGAAGAAGAAGAAAACATCCGGGGAATCCTCTGCCAGTAAAAACAAAGAAGAAAAGGCAGAAGAATTTGTTGAAAAGCTAACTCTTTCTATTTATGATATCATCAAGGCAGTCACTGTGGATGGGAATCTGCAACCAGTAACAGAATTTTATGATGAATATAGTGATATTGACAAGAGGATCTTGGAAGATGCTACAGTCAAGTACCTGAATATTTATAATAAAGCATTCATTGAAATCATTTCATTAATTCCCAAAAGTCTAGAGAAGGTACTTGAACTTAGAAAAGAGAATGCCAAGGCAAAGGACTTAGAGATCTGAGAACAGATTGCAATTCAGCTCTATCCTTCCATTACTCCAAAGCAAATGAACATGATCTTTAAGGATTGCAAGGATGAGTTCCGAAGCAAAGCAAGAATGAACAAACTTATTCTTGGAGAAACTGATCAAGTAGCAAGAGAAATAGAAGACATCCTCTGAAATGCCTTCAAAAGATTCAATCTTCCTATCATAGAGGAAATAGATGAAGAACCTTCCACCATGGATGTCGAAGGATTAAATGCATCAAATGAAGAATCTACTGACAAAAATGTAGAAGGGTCAAAAGAGAGATGAGGAGAAGTCTATGGACTTGGATTCCTCTATTCCGGAAGAGGAAACTCATGAAGCACTTAACATCTCTCCTCTAGATCCCACTGTAGACACTCCAGATCCTGGAACTGAAGGAGAAGGAAGAAAAGAGGAGAAATTGAGTCAAGAAGAGGAGGTAAAGGGAAGAGAAGAAGAACAAATAGAGAAGATCTCTGATGACAGTTCTCAGATTCCAAAAGAAAAGAAGACTCAGTCTCCGGCAAGAGAAACTGCAAAGGTAGTGAAGAATTTATTGAACAAAGAGATGATGGAGATAGATGAACTAGAACTATTCCAAGGACCGCTAAATTTTGATTCCCTCTCTTCGGTCCAGATAATGAAAATAGCATCTTTTGTCCAAGCTAAAGAAAAAGAAAAGCTTCTGAAGTCTCACATGGAAGGCTGTGAGCTGTTAGAGATTGCATCTGGTATGCTGGAGAAGATCATGCCATCTTTTCAAAAGGATCTTTCGGGCTCTCCATCCGGTAACTTGAAATCTCTAGTAAACTCTGTTAGCACTCATTTTGATTCTTTAGAGAAATCAGCAGAAGAAAAGGTCCAAAAAGAGTTTTTGGGAAAGAGATTTACTGAAGTACAGGGACTCATAGCTAATGATAGGAGGACCCTAGATATTGGGATAAAGAGCCTTGAAAATGCTCTTAAAGATGGTGGGGACATGTATAAATTTTGTCTATCTTGGCCTAAAGTGACAGAGGATATTGAAAAGAAGGTGAAAGAACAAGAAGGTAAACTGTCAAGTTTATCTCAAAATTTTGATCCCCTCACTACATCCATAATGAATCAAGAATGCTAGGCTATTGCCATTATAAATGAAATAAAGAGGCTAGACAAAGAGAAGAAGAATATAATAAGCAAGATGAGTGAACTTAGAGGGATAATTATCCCTAAGTTAGAGGCAATGCATGAGGCCTTAATAGATGCTCAGACCACAGCCCAGACCAGTGATCCGGTAGACTTAAGAAGGGCAGAAGCTTATGCATTTTTGTTGAGTGATCACATCTCCATTTTGGATAGGATGAAGTAGAGCTAGGCAACAGAATTTGTATAGTTGAAGGCCACTTTTGTGGATATACTTAAGTACATGTAAGTATAACATGTATATATACTTATGTGGCTATGTATAGGTTAATTTTTGCAAATTTTGGTGTGCGGATTCCGCCCTTTGCCATTGATGTCAAAGGGGGAGTGAGGAATAGTGAAAAATGTGGAATCCAACTAAGGGGGAGCTCCAGTAAAACAATGCATAAGATAGAGCATCAGCCAAGGGGGAGTTTGCTGCGACACTTAGTCATTTTTCACTAAGTGTTGCCATCAATGCCAAAGGGGGACATTGTTGGAAAGAAACACTGTGTGGTTTCATGAGTGTTGTCATTGATGGCAACAAAGTCTATCCCACACATCCGCGGCACATAGTATGCCTATATTGGAAGTTAGATTGAAGAGTGTTTTGGTCTGGTGAACAAGAACAGAGCATGCAACAAGGTCCAACAATCAGGTCTGGATCTCTCAGATGGTGTAACTTAGCAAGTTGCAGACTTGGACAAGTCAAGAGGAGTATCATGACTACTAGATTCCAGAGATTGAGCCTCCGGTGATAAAACATGGAAAATATATGAGCATCTAAGTGTTGGGTTCCTGACAGGTAGAGTAGACTGAGGAATAACTGACCGACAGAGTATCAGACTTCAATCCGGATGAGTAATTGATGTTGATCAAGCTATTTGAGGGATCATACAATATTGGCTGACATGATTGATGACTTCAATGTCTATGATTTTGATACGCATCACATATCAGGCATGGATTCAGCCGACATATCAGTAACTTGTAAATATCTTGAGTATTTCGGTTGCTGACTAGAAATTTGTTGAAATCCATGATATGGATATATATACCAGATGGATTTCAGTATGAAGGTGTGTGTGTGTATGTATATGATGAAATAAGGTGCGAAGAAAGGCAGAGATAAGTGTGGAAGTAGCAATACATGTCTGGTATGTGACAGAGTAGCAGCAGTAGAGCAGAGGAAGAATGAAGTACATTAGATTAGTATATTGAGCCTAACTGGAACTAAGCTTTAGCATTTGTGGATGCCTCTCATCAGTTCAAACACCTAGTTACCTTCTATAAACTTTGTAGACAGTGATCCTCTTGTAGGCAGTGTGTCTCTTGTGAGCAATGTGCTCGGGTAGTGAGCACTAATTGGCAAGTGCCATTTTGTACTTCTTATTCTTTTAACAGAGAATACAATCTTGGGTTAATCACCCCATGGTTTTTCCCTTAACAGGGTTTTCCATGTAAAAATCCTTGTGTTATGTGTGTTGATTTTATTTCTTCTCTCATGATTATGTATGCTTATATGTTTTGATGTTGCACTAATTATTAAAGGAGAAAAGAAAGTAACGATATTTGAGATAACTGATTCACCCCCCCCCCCTCTCAGTTATCTGCCTTGTTTCCAACAATATGTTAGTTGATTTGGTTTTCATCTCATAATAGATTTTCTGACCAAAGCTTATATATTGTTGATTATGTTAGTAAATGATAATTGGTGTGTTTTGGTGATTGCAAGCACATGTCACCTTTCAGGCATGGGCTTTGCGAAAGCTCTTGTTCCCTTGAGTGTTTTCACTTTATCTTAAATGTACTTAATACCAGAAAGCAGGATCAACCACTTTAAGGTGGGCGTATATATTTTGGTATTGTGCTTAGATATTGATAAAGCATGTTTGTGTATGCTTCCTTTTCACTGTAAGGTGTCTTTGTGATGCAGGTGGGGTTGTGTACTTTGTTTTTTTTACATATACCTCATTTTCACTATAAGGCATCTCCGTGATGCAGGTGGGGTTGAATACTTTGAGCATGCAGCCTTTTCTCCATAAGGCATCTGTGGATGTGGGTAGGGTGACATTTTAAAAGCCCTTCTGTGGAAGGTAGGATTATGTCTTTCTTTGAGTGGTTGCACATCCTTTTAAGAAAGTCCTCTTTGGAGGTAGGGTTGGATCTTGAGTTATTCACCCTTAAGAGTGTCTTTGGTGGTTGTGGTACTATAGCTAAACCCTCTGGTGTGTTTCGTGTGTCTTAGATAGTGGAATGTAGTGATGAGCTCCTCCTTATTGCCCGTGTTTGTTGTGTATAAGACGTATAGTGTACTATACGGTGCTTGTGTATTCTGTGTGTTTTCTATGTGTTTTATGTGTCATCCTTGTATGTCTTGCATGTTTTTGCATGGTCTAAAGGTGCATAGTGATGAGCTCCCTCCACACTATGTGTTTTGCATGTCTTTGCATGGTCTAAAGGCACGTAGTAATGAGCTCCCTCCACACTATATGTTTTGTGTTAGGATTATATATATAATTGTTTAAATCATGTCTACTCTGTGTATTGCAAGACTGTATTCATTTCTTCTCCATGTATTGTGTGCTTCCTTACTATATTCATTGTGTCTTATGTGACTGTCAAGTTTTTTCTTATGTTTGCCTAAGCTTGGGGGCTAGAAATGGTCCCTCAAACTTAGGGTGTGTCTTCGTTCTTGTGTTTTATGTGTTTGATATGCTTCAACCCTACTTTAATGTATATACTAAATCATAAGATTGTACACACATTAAAGTGGGGGCTAAATGTTATGGAGTAAAAAGTGGACACATGCCTTTTTACCTCCTAGTTTAGCTCCTAGGTCCTTGTGTTTCTATTATACATGCAAAATATTCATCCCGATACAAAATCCCATGAAACCCTTGTAAATTGGGAACTAGAGGCCCATTTTATACCTTATTCCAAACCAAAAAGGTACCTCAGTACTTGGGCTCCTGCGCCCAAGTCCTCCCTGATTGGTTGGGGCCATTTTCAAAGCATGTCAGCATATGATCTTTAAAATGGTCTCTCCTTGTCAGCTCTTTTGATTTAATTCATGAATGTTAGTGGGAAAACATATTTAAGTGTGTTTTTGAATTCATTTGTAACCTAGATGGATATAGTGAACTTATGATCTTGGAACAAAGAGCATTCAAAGCATTCATTGTGTTATTGTTGCAGATTTATGTGTGTTATAGATTTGGAATCATCATCCATCTCCTTATGAGTAGAAGGATCTTCATTCTCCTAAGGGCTTCACCTCCAAGGTAATATCATAGTTATTTGAATCATTTCATGATTGGTTTATCTTTAGCCTCTGCCCTTCTAGGGCACGCACTCTCTTTAACAATGGTGTTGGGAAGCTTGAATGCTATCCTAGGATTTGACTGAGGCAAATCCCTAAACACAACCCCTAAACCTATTTTCTTCTTGTGTGTAGGTTACAGGTGTGAGATCCGAAAAGGTGAAGACATAGGAAGGCTGAGTGATGAAAAGGGTTTCGAGATCTGAAAGCATTTTTAGGATATTCCTCTACAGAAGACTTGGGCACTCATGAAATAGTCTTTCTGTTGAAACAGACACTGAATCCAACATCAAGACACTATCTATGACATTTTTCCAGTTTTGATTTTCTAAATATTCTGACTTCCAAGACTTAGGTGCCCACCCCGTTGTCCTCTGACTTTCCAGCTTCTGGGACACAACTTATGATATCTCTCTAACCACTCTTGTGAAGTTAGTTTCTGGATATCTGGTCCGCATCTCCTGTTATGATCAGATCTTTATAAATCTAGGGTTTTGTGCATTAATTGACCTAGGGTTTGATAAAAGGCCTAATTAAATCTAATTTTTCCATAGCAAGCAAGAGCACAAGATCTGTAGCTGATTCCACCTCCATTTGGTAGTGGTTTGGCTTAGTCTTGTCCTTGAATGTTATCGTGGAAGAGGATTTGATTTTAGTATGCATGCTTATCTCCATCATTCATCTTTTCCATACATAACACATGGGATGGAGCCTAGTTGTGGGATCTAGGTAGGAGTGAGGAAGGGAAAAGGAGGGATGGTTCCATGGAGGGAGAAACCATAGATAATGGAGCACACAGTTTATTTGAGGGAACACAACTAAAGGAGGGGAAAGGGGTTCATTTGATGATTATTACTCATGAGATTCCATATATGGGATGGATGTTTCCATGTGCATAAGAGACTATGAATGGGGAACTTTGGAAGAAGAGGGTTGTAGTTCAAGAGATAAATGTTGCTTCTCAGGAGTAGAGAAATAAAGGTATTTAGGAGAGATTTCCAAAGAAACATTGAGTTTTGGTTTGGGAAGGGACAAAGAAGGAGCCTCTACTATTGGGGGAGGAATGTGAATATAGGGACTAGTAGTAAACTAGAGATGAGAGAATTATTCCTTTCCAAGGAGTGCATTTTGGGATTCATCGTGTGCTTCTATGAGGGTTTCAAGGTTTTAGGATTTAGGGGAATAATTTACATTGAGGTACTCAAGAGAGGCAACCTCATTTATAAGCTAATTTACATTAAGAAGGGGGGAGGAATTATTTATAGGGGAATAATAACATTTACATATGTATAGTATTTACATTTGAAGATAGGGAAAATTTGATATTTAATTATTGAGAAGATTGTTGATGCGGGGCCATTCCTATGGTAACTAACTTGATTGGATGGGATTCTCACTATGAAGCATTTGTGTCTACCTATAGTTGTTCATACTCAATTGAGTCATCACTAGTGCCTTTCTCTAGCTACGAGCTTTGTGCCATTTCTCAACATTGGTACTTGAACCATTAGAGATAGAGGATGGATCATTATGTTTCTAAGGATCGTTTTAAGATCACACTTCTTGGCCATTGATTTTTAGAACACATTAATATACTAAGAGGGGCGTGAATCAGTATATGCCATTTTTAAAACAATTATATTGAAACAACAAGATCTATACAACATCAATTAGGATATGAAAGAACTATGCAAGCATAAGCAAAATCACACATCCATGCAAGAGACCATAACACCAGATTTATGTGGAAACCCAACATGGAAAAAACCATAGTGAGCAAGCTGCTTAGATCTATTGTCCAAATCCAGCCTCACAAAAATGAAATAGTGAATTACAATATTTTGTAGGCTCCAACCCATATGAATTTTAACCTAAGAAGGACTGTAATCCTTTTTACAAATCTGTAGGCTCTAACCTACCAGAGACTTCAATCTCAACACAAATTGAGCATCAACCCAGGAATAGGCTCCAACCTATCTGAGATCCAACCTAGCAATAGGCTCTAACCTATCTAAGGCTCCAACCTCCCACAAAAATTACGTTCCAACCTATCTGAGGCTCCAACCGCCCATACAAACTGAGCTACAACTCAAGAAACTGAAACAGTAACAAAACATTCAGTACTTACATATACTGTGCGAACTCAGGATCTTCAAATCATTCCATTTGTATCCTTCAGCTTTGCATATCTCCACATGCCTAATTTGATGGTGTTTGCATGTATTTCACTTCTCATTCACCTTCACTTTTATTCTAATATTTCACTTTAGTATTCACAGACACAGATAGATATTTCGATGCAAAGCTCACATACATATTCATGTTCAAATGCATAAACTGATCTTTCATTTATACCAAACTGTAGAACAAATAATTTCCATGTCAGCACTACATTCACCAATGTAGAATAAAGTAATCTTCAAAGTTAAAAATAGAATTTTGATTTCCAAAGGTTCATACCCAATTTGAATTTCCAATGATTGCATGTTACAGGGTCGATATCAACTTGAAATTTTTCTTTTTAATGCAGGGCCCAAACAAATATTTAGGTCAACCCAAAAATATGTCTAGACCCAAAACTAAACAATCAACACGTAATCCTAGAATTCCATGCTTTGTATCTTTTCCTTTTTCTTTAATTGAACTTATAGAGTGTTAGAGATCAAGCTTCCATTCTTTCGCCTTCCTCTATGAAAGCATTAGAGGATCTCCTTTGGTCCCGTTGGATTCTTCCTTAATAGAGATATTGAGTGTTCAGCTTCCTGTCTACCTCCTTCCTTATCGGGCGACAGACTTCTTGTCTATTGCCTTCCTTATCAGGTGTCGAGCTTCTTGTCTATTGCCTTCTTTATTGGGTGTCGAGCTTCATGTCTATTGCCTTCCATTTTGAATTGATCAAAGGGCAGCTCCGCCCTCCAACCCCCGATCACTTAGCATATATTGAAGTTCACGCACCGGGCTTTCTAAGCAACATATTCTTATTCAAATTCAACAAGGAACATCTCTGCCCTCTGACTCCTGATCACTTAGCATATATCAGAGTTCACGCGCTAGGCTTTCTAAGCAACATCTTCTTATTCAAATTCAACAAGGAACATCTCCGCCCTCTGACTCCTGATCACTTAGCATGTATTGGAGTTCACGCACCAAGCTTTCTAAGTAACATCTTCTGATTTGAATTGAACAAGGAACATCTCCACCCTCCGACTCTCGAAAGGAATGACTAATACAAGTTGTCAAAGCTTCTCTATCGGGCATTCTACTCTATCCCTTCTTATTTCCTCAACTTGGATAAGGGGTTAGGTCAAAACTCTGAGCTCTGATGATCACTAGAAAACCTACGAACTAGCTTTTGTCAATTCTTTAGGTAGAAATCATTCATACCTTAGCATATTTTCTTTGTCATCTTCATCTTTGAACTTCCTTTTGACATCAATGACAATATGTGTATGCATCTTTGACATCAATGACAACACTTCCAACATTAATCCCTCGAGACACGGTTGGAACATGTTGTGCTGAATTTTCCTCTACTAACAAAGGAGATGCCATCTAAGGAGTGGCCTCCTACTGAGGTTGTGCAAGGGAAGTGTTGAGATAGCCATTAGAGATGAACTAGGGAGTCATGGGGATCTTCAAGGTGATGATCTAGGATGAACCAAATCTAGTTTTATCATTCGTCTTGATCTTGGCTATAGTGTGGTGGATGGGTTTTGTCATTCCCTGGCATGTTTCCCAAGACCAAAGTTATAGGTGTAAAACTTATTTGAGACAATATTATTACACTAGCATGATATGTGTCTTGGATTTCCTTGGTGCATTCTCTTCTTGTGGTAGAGACCAACTTAGGTACATGCTTCTATTTTGAATGAGCTTTATTCACAACTTGCTCATGGGATTTTTCAAACTAAGACCCTAGGGTGGAGTTTGGTATGTCTATTTTTGAGCCAAGAGACCTTTCTATTATCTTTCTTTAACCCATTAGTTAAATAAGAGGTTAAGTTTGTCATCTCAATGGTGCTTGAAGACAATCATGTAAATTTGGTTCAATTTACAACAAAACCACCACCATGCCTTGATCTTTGTATTAAACCACAAGGTGGACTTGTATATTCACTCAAACCTTTCTTTTTAAGCTTGTATTCTTTTAGTTTCTCTAGGATGTACTTGTAATTAAACACAAAGAAATGGAATTGATTATTCTACAGGAGGATTCTCTTATGATATCTAGGCTACTTGAATGGCAACCATTTGCTTCATGATTTATTTAGCTAGGGTCAACTGTTGAGATTTAATTTGGAAATTAGGAGAGGCCTTTGTAAGATTTCAGAGGCCCTCAATTTCAAGGAAAGGGGTTTGGAAAAATACAAGGCCTTATTCTTACCTTTTAACTTAGTGAAAATAAATTTAGGGTCATAACCCCATGGGTCATCATTTAGTTGTAAATATCTTAGTTAGATAACATGTCATGGAAGGTGGTAGTTTAGCTTTACCATTGAGATGCATGAGATGAGCATCAATACATTATACATCATGAACTTATTTATACCCAAGTTAAACTCATGAGCAAGTTATTCACAACTTGCTCATGGGATTTTTCATACTAAGATCCTAGGGTGGAGTTTGGTATGTCTATTTTTGAGGCAAGAGACCTTTCTATTACCTTTCTTTAACCCATTAGTTAAATAAAAGGTTAAGTTTACCATCTCAATGGTACTTGAAAACAATCATGTAAATTTGGTTCACTTTACAACAAAACCACCACCATGCCTTAATCTTTGTATTGAACCACAAGGTGGACTTGTATATTCACTCAAACCTTTCTTTTTAAGCTTGTATTCTTTTAGGTTCTCTAGGATGTACTTGTAATTAAACACAAAGAAATGGAAGTAGTTATTCTATGGGAGGATTCTCTTATACTATCTAGGCTACTTGAATGGAAACCATTTGCTTCATGATTTATTTAGCTAGGGTTGATTGTTGAGATTTACTTTGGAAATTAGGAGAGGCCTTTGTAAGATTTCAAAGGGCTTCAATTTCAAGGAAAGGGGTATGGAAAAATACAAGGTCTTATTCTTACCTTTTAACTTAGTGAAAATAAATTTAGGGTCATGACCCCATGGGTCATCATTTAGTTGTAAATAGCTCAGTTAGATAACATGTCATGGAAGGTGGTAGTTCAGCTTTACCATTGAGATGCATGAGATGAGCATCAATACCTTATACATCATGAACTTATTTATACCCAAGTTAAACTCATGATCCATGATATCATGTTTCCACATTAACTCTTCTACAAAAACACACAATTATTACATAAAATAGGCAACTAGGAACTTGTGGGTTTTGAAAACCCATGGAGTGAAATATTTGTGTGCATGGTGAAATAAAATCTATCCCCTTGAAGAGTTAATGACGCTCTTTATATTGGAATCAATAAAGCATCCATCTTAGGGTGAAATTAGGAATGAAGTTAACAGGTAAGAGGATGGTAATAGTGGGCACCAAAAAATGTGGTAAAATCAAAAACATGGTGGCCCTAGTGTCTATTCATGGAGTCCAATTGACCATTGGAAGAGGACCTCCTTTAGAGGCATGAATAGTGTAATTGATACCAATATGACTCAAGTTTGAGATGTTTTTGTGCAACAATAGGTAAGAACAAAGGGATGTAAGTCTAAATGGACTAAGTATTTTGAATTTAGTGAGCCTATCTAGACATAACTAAGATAATTTCCTATAGATCTTTGAAGGTGTACAGAAAAGGAATGTGATCTACTCTATATATGACTGATAGTGGGGCCTAGCTACATTTTAATCATTTTATTGTTTATAAATGTAGGTGAGAGTAGTCAAGGTGAGTTGATAGGGCACCTTGAGCATGCTTGATCTAAAGTGGGTGGGAGAATTCCAAGAAGCACATTTGACTAAAAATCCTCATTGAATTTCTACTCATATTTAGTTTCAAAGTGGTCCTCTAGACTTATGATCTTGATGGATTTCTACATTTATAGTTGTGAGATGTAGAAGGCTAATTAGACACCATCTTTGCTCAAGTCTAAGATGATCTTGCATTTAGGATCTTGAACCTCATGGGCCTAGGTGTTGAACTATTTAGCACATAGATCTACCAACTCTAGAATGGGATCAATTCACTTAGGGAGCACTTCAAACCTTGTATAGTTTGTAGGAGACTGTTGTTCCTTGCACACATGTCCCATTTTCATTTTCACATAATGTGAACCCCCTCTCTTTTGTTTTTGATTAAGATAAGCAGCAAACTAGGGTACTAATCCTTTACAAGAAATCCCCAAGGGCAAAGCAAAATAGGCTACAAACAGGCCACGAACAACACAACAACACACTAACAGTTCTTAACCATTAAAGAGTTTAGAGTCTTAATAAAAAACCACAACAAAAAATAGAAAGCAAAAAAGCACAGAATCTAGGAGAACAACTATCCTAGTCATCTATAAGAAACTTGTACATGTCTTTAGAGTTGATAATAGTATTCAAGTCAGGGCCATGCTTCTTGAGCTCACGATCCTACAAGATAGATAGAGTAGTGACCAATCTATACATAACTTGAGTGCTAAATCTTGCTATAACTTTCAAGTTTCCTTCCAAGCCAATAACCTTGGCTTTGAGTTCAGCAACCTCCATAGTAGTTTGGTCACATTTAGAACAATCCTTCTAAACATGCATAGACTCTGGAGTAGGATCAACATCCTTAGATTCTGAGTAAGGGGTGTTCATCTCCTCAAGAAGGCTACCACCTTCATCAATCCTATGAGTCACATTCTAGTTCGCTTCCTGAATTTCCATATCCTCATCTTGCAATGAGTCACTGGAAGCATCCATGTCTTTGAGATTAGGGGTCTGAAGGCCAACAATTCTATTGGACCTCCTAATGCTCAATACCCTAACCTTATGTTCACCTGTACTCACCACCCCTACCTCAACTTCCATAAAAGTCTCTTTTTAAAGATCAACAGTGTAATTTTCACCGAAAGAAGCTTCCTTGACCACTTTCTACTTCTCCTTGGGAATAAACATCACCTCCCAAAAAAAATTTATATCTTCCTCAACAAACTGAATAATATTACCTTTAGGCTTCTTAGCTTTTGAATTCTTCAAATGTTTTGCTAACCTTCTCTTAGCAGGTACCTTCTGAGTTTCTTGAGTCACAAAGGGACTTATTTTGAGGGTGTAAAATCCCACAGTAGCCTCCTTCTAAGAAGTAAAACTAGGGGTCTTAATAGAGGGTTTGATTTTAGCCAGATTCAAAGGGGAGTTGGGTTTCATCATAGATCTTTTAGGGTGGGCCACATTTTTGACAACATCAAGGGTAACCTCTTGTACTGTCAAAAATTGATACCTCTTACAATTTCACACTACATTTAGCACCCATTGTGGCTTATATGATCACCTCTATATACATTATGCAATTTCTAGTACTTCTATGAGAATCAAGGCTTAATCCTTTGTCATGTAGCATTTGGATAGCCAAAATTACTAGGACTAGGGTACCCAACGCTAGAGTCTTGGAAATTTGGCCCTGACAAGTTATATTTTATTGTCAACCTTATGACTTAAGTGATGCACCTCATCGGCCTCAACTCTATTGGGCCCTTATAAATTAATTGAGATGCATATATAAACAAGTCTATTTCACTCATTTATACTAATGACTCTCCTTATCTAGATTCTCTTTATGAAGATTCTCTCTAACAAGATCTCTCTATCAACAATATCTCTGTTTCTATAGGTTATTATTGTGTACTAGCCCTTGTTGCAGATCTTGATGGAAGCTCCTTCCTCCTTGACTCTCTCTTTATGGTGACTTGATAGTGACATCATCCCATCAAGGGTTTCATGTTCATGGTAACATACTTCCTTCATACTTGTTTACATTTATATTTGATTATTCAGATCTGCCTTTGCCTACCTAGGGTACATACTCTTGATCTAATCCTTGTTATTATGGAAGTGGGAACACTTACATAGAGGTTTGACTAAGGTAAGCCTCTATATAGCACCACCATTTTCCCTCTTTTATGTGTGTAGATTGCATCTGGGGTTTTTGACATGAAATAGCGACAAAAAGATGGAAGAATTAGTGATATGGATTGTTAGTCTGAAATTTAGGATAAAACCCTAGGACTAGGGTGTCCAACATCTGAGTATGACACTTTTTGCCCTAATTTCTGGCTACAGGCTTGTTGGCAAGAGGGATTGGGATATAGTCTGGAGATATGTACCCAAGGTACTCTTATGTAGTCTTTTTATACCCTAGTAGTAATAGTGATAGAAGAGAAGTAAATATATAAAGAGACATTAACATACAGTAGGGTTCCATATGAGTAAATACATAAAACAATATAACACATTCATTGTCACAGTTAATACTCCTTATATCTCCTCATATATTCATCATATAGTCATGTACAAAAGGTAGGTCTATGTCTCTGCTCTATAGCTATATCACTCTTATTCTCACAACTCTCTTACTTTGTTACATTGTTACATAAATGTCTATATTCATCATATAGAGGTGTGTCCCTTATGTGACACCTTTCTATCTTCTTCCCCTATCAGCCTTGTGCTCCGCAGGTTCTTTGTGCTATCATTCGGTGACTGCTTCAGCTCCCAATGTGCTGCCAACATCACCCCCTTTATGAAACTATGTCTTTTCCTTAAGACGTGCTGTGCTAATTCAAAGGTAGGATGTTTTTGTATATTACTTTGAGGTGCGCTAGAGTTACATTTCCCACTACTTCTTTGACATCTAAAACATCTGTATTTGGCCTTCTAGCTCTATGTGGGTATTTTATTCATCACCTAGGGTAACAGGGGTCTGTATATTCTATGCTTTCTACTTTGCCTTTGTCAGTATGATGATTAAAGATGCTAGTCTTAAGCTTACAACTTCTCTTATCTACTTTACTTGTGCTTTTATTTGTTCTCTTTGTTCCTGCAGTTGTTGTAGCTGACTATGCATTGTCTCAACCTATACCCTTATTTCTATGTTTGTATTCTTCGTAGGATCATATGTTGTGGTTGAAACTCCAGTCCATCCATTTGATATTTCATATCCTTAGTAGTAGTGGGCCGCTATAAACAAAATTGGTACAAAATTGTGGCTTCTCCAATAGTGTGTTGTATATTCCTTATTTATGAACCTAGCTGTGTATGTGCCTTGATAATTTATTGGAAGCATTCACCATTATTTTCTTAGTCAGCTCCTCTGTTATCTCTTGTTTGGCCTTGGTTTCCAAGCATTTTGTATGTGCCTGAAAACTTTGTACCAATTATTTTAGTTGTTGTGTAAGAGGTAGGGTTGTGTCCCTTTGAACCTCCAACAATTGACTTTGTATAATATCTACTACTTCTTGTAATTATTCACTACTTTCTACATGTTGCTGCAAAATATCCTCCTTTGCGGTGGAGTGGAAAATATCACCAAGTTGTAATTTTTGGATTGGTGTAATCCTAGATAAATTTATTTGGCCACCAATTAGGGGTAATTGCATTAGCTATGGTGTCACAATGGGTTGGATTTGCTTCTATTGTGCCAAAAAGTCCTTGATGAACTGGATAGGGGAGGTAGAGGAGGATGCATCCTAAGCACCAGAGTCTTGTTGTTCTTCCTCCTGGTGGTTGCCATATGTATTGTGTAGAGGCGAGGGTTGTGGGTCTTCTTGTTGCATATGCAGAGGGGAGTTTACTTCTGTGTCTTTTCCATTCAATGTATCATATGCCCTTTTTTTGACCTCCTCTGTTTCTTTCTATATTCTTTCCCTATCCCCTTGTGCCATACTCATGAAGGTAACTACCCTTTGCTTTGTTCTGAACTCAGTGGATTGCATTTGAGCCAACTTGTCTTTCTCTGCCTCAAAGATGGTGGGATCTACTTCCTTAATAGCTTCTTGTTGCAGCTCTTCCTCTAGCTCCAATGCTTTTTCTCTTCTCTTCCTTAGAGCATCAACTAATTCCTCTTAAAATTTATCTACCATCTCATCCAATGTTTGGTTTGATTCTTGCATGTGGTTGATCACTACTTTTTGGATTATAATTTTGTTTTCTTGTAATACCTCAGGGTAGAGGTCCACTGTGTTTTGCAACAATCCATGATACCTAATAGCATTCACTATTACATCTAGGTCTAATGGTTCTTCTTCTTGTTCCAACTTCTTCTATTCCTCCGTTACTATAGGGGTAGTTTTTGCTTTCTTTTCACTTTTCAATTTCTCTACTACCTCCTCTTCTTCTTCTTCCATTTCCTCCACAAGCATTTGTACAATAGTTCTTTTTGCACATTATTTTTGCCTATCCGCCTTCTTCTTTGCACTTAGTTCCACCAAGATTTCTGATGCCTCCTTTTGTCTTATGAATACTATTTGTTTAGAGGATTCTGGTTGTACGATATTTTCTGTGCTTGTTGCTGTGGTGTATTTTCTCCCTGACCTTCTTGGGGTCAATGTAGCAGTGCTTTCTTTCAGAGATGATGTATCTAGTTGTGGGGCTACCACACTAGGTTGTGGATCTAATGCAGTGGGGTTTTGTGTAGAAGTACTAGTTTCCTATGGTATTCTCCATTTCTCATGCAGTTTTCCTTTGTTTTTCTCCATATGTTCCTTCGCATTCTTTCTATGTTGTTTATCCATTACCTCTCAGTATGTTCCAAACCTCTCCATGGTTGTATCCTTAGGCTTGCTCAATAGGTTTTTGGCATAAGCCTCAATTTCTTGTGTAGTGACCTCGTATGGTAGCCTGAGAATCCAAAATGTTCTTTGCTCAACTGCCTCCATGTAAGTATAGTCTTTATCCACCATGAATGTGATGGAATCTATATATTTCTTCACTAGGTCATAGGGAATTCTTTCCCTAGTTTGCATGTTTGTTTGTAGGGCTTTAAAGAACCCATAGTATGTTGCAGTGAAGGAGGTTTTATCTTTGAATTGCTTCACATGATATTTGATTTGAGCTACTACTGGTATGTTCATTTGCCATACTTTACCCTTAAATCTTCGTAGTTCCTTCAGAAAATAAAAGACTAGGCAAATAATCAGAGTTACATACCAGAAATTGTAATTGGAGTCTTTCATTTTCTATAAATTCTCCATCAGTTGCTCCCACATTACTTCACAAAGGTCAAAATCTTTATTCTCCATCACCATTTGATATGTTGTGTGGATTGCAATGGTAGTAGTTGACCCTTCTCTATTTCCATAGTAGATTTTGTAGGCAATACCCATTGCTGCATATCTAACCCCTAGATCCCTAATTTCTTTCACACTTAAGTTGCGACCATTCGGTATTGCCCTCGTAAGCTCCATCACTTTATCATTCTTTTTAGCTTTCATTTCTGATACCCCTCCAACTGAACTAAGCCATGTGACAGCTTGAATTGCATCCTTTGTTATCCGATAGGGTTTGGCTAAGTAGATGTATTCATCATGGATTCTACTTAGGACTATTCACACCCACTCATGTTGGTTGCAGAAATTGAGGTAATCCTTCCAAATGTTGAGCTTTTTTCTATGGATGTTCTCTTACTACGGATAATACCCTGCTCCATCTAGTAATGTGTCTCATAACTCCTCAAACTTCATGTGGTTGATCTTTGAAATTGGTGAATGAATATACTTTCGGATGTCTTCTGTGTATACCACATCCATTGGTATACCGAAAAAAGGATCCATCTTTATCCACTTCCATGGATTTATATGGATACTTTTTATGTTTTGGCCTCAGCTTCTCTATGATGTCAATCAAGATAGGTGTGGCCTTTTTTCTCTTCTTCTTAGCTGAACTTAGGGTTTGCTGGAATTTCTTTATTTTTACATGAAGCTCAAATTTTCACTATCTCAGATGCAATTGTGATTAATGAGTGAAGTGTTAGGGTTTTTATAGCTTCAACGGTGACTTTTTGCATTTAATGCACTTTCTCGTTTCCTTTTGGTTGGATTTTCTAGCTGTTAAGTGCTAGTAGTAGACTGTTAATGGTTAATTTTTTACTTTTCTATACTACATCTATGGTACATATGATACTATTGCAAGTATGTGCTATCAGTGTTGTCATTGATGTCAACAAGCTTGTGTTGTCATTGGTGTCAACTGTGTCAAGAGTATGAGTAGTTTGTGTTGAGCAAAGATCAGAGATAAGGTTAAGCAGTGTTGAGGATGTTGCAATTATATGAGCTATTTGATTAAGTTGTCTTAGGTGATTTGGTTGCTTTGTGGAAGTGATGAAGATGTAGGAGTATGCTTCTACTGGTTGGTATCCAAGTACTTTTGAAAAAAAAATGATTAATAAAGGAAACAATGTGTTGAAGATGTGTTCTCACTTAATAGAGTAATGTTCTGGTTTTGCTCTGTATTTCTTCCTTATTGAAGATCTACATTTGTGGTTTGAATATGTTGTTTAGAGGTGTTTAGAGGTGTTCAGAGATGTTATGTTCTAGGTTTTGTGCTTTGATTTGTTGTGAAGAGAAAATTGTGTTCACTAGTGTGTGGACTGTGTTTCTAGGTTGTGTAGAGGTGTCTGGGAGAAACTGTTTTGCTTCGCATTTCTCCGCAGTTTTGTTTCTAGCTTTGTGTAAATTCAAATCAAACTTATGATCTCTAACTTGGATAACTTCTAAATGTTGGATATTTGTATTGCAGACTTAATTTATTACTTTCTTTTATTTTGCAGATGCAATTTCCACTTCTCATACACTTTTGATTTCTGTGTCTTTTTCATGGTATTGCAGGGCAAAGACGTTGATATATATATGAGTGATGGTAGGAGTCACATCTGTGATAGACGTGACTCCTCAAGGAGTCCCGCCTATCACAGGTGTGACTTCGTCACCTTTCCATTGCTTTAGCAATTGCTAATCATTGTTTGAATTGTAGTCGGTGTTTATACTTTGGTAATATATCATTCGATCATGCTAAATTCATATTTATTTTAACATACCTTATTTATTAAGTATGAATATATAAGTAATATTTAATATTACTTATATATTCATATTTATTATGATCATAATAAATACGTTATTTGATCGAAGCTACAAACAATTCAACACTTTGTAGTTTTAGATTTATTCTTATAAGGTCTATATCTTTTTTCAGTTTAAGTGGTTCATGGTTTGGTGCTCCGCAAGTTCATTTATTAAGCTGTAGTTGATGTCAAAGTAATCTAAGTGCTCCGGTGTGAACTTTCTTCAGGTGAAATATGTTGCAAAGGATTTTGTTGGTTTTCATGTGCTTGTGGATGTTATAGATCATGTTCATGCTTGGTACATGGTCCACATGTCATATTTTGTTCTTGAGGAAGCATGCACTTAAAAGTTCATAGTGTTAACACAAGTTTGGCCGACTTGGTTGTTTACACTAATTGTGGATATGCTTCGATGATTGTGAAAGCATGATGAAGCATGTAAGAGTGGATTTAGGTCCATGCTAAGGTGTGATGTGGTTCGCATTCATTCCTTTCCTCTATGGGAATGTTTTTGGTCTAGACCTAATTTGAATTTTCTGGGTCAAGATGTGTTGTTGACCTTGGAGAATGATTTCAAGGTTGATGATGGTATGGATATATGTCAAGGATTTGTTACTGGATGGATATGTGATGAATATGATGTCTATGATGCAAATTTGATCAGTGTAGTGAGAGCTTTCATGTGTTAGGCTACTAGATGCAATGAGTAGAAGGTGTCTACTATTTTTTAGTGTTGCTATGAAGGCGATGTTTGTGTTGTGGTGAATATTGATCTTCATTGGAACTGTACTCCATGCATATGTTAGATGCAATTATAATAGTTCATCCCTGGCAATGAGCCTCTTCTTCTATCTCTTTCTTCTAGATAGTGAGTCCTTTGGTAGTGAGACTTTCTTTCTTTCTTCTGGGTAGTGGGTCCTCTAGAAGTGAACCTTTTGTAATTTAGTATTGCTACTACTTTATATTATGAGCTAATCCTCACCATGGTTTTTTCCTTCTTAGGTTTTCCACGTAAATCTGGTGTTCATGTGTTATGAGTTATGGTTGTTTTTTCTATGCTTAATCTCCTTCATTGCATTTAAGTATATTGATTGGTTTAAAAGGTTGATTTGTAAATGGTTTAACAAAATACTGATTCACCCCCCATCTCAGTATTCTAGGTGTTCAATAATTGGCATCAGAGCCAAGTCCTTTGGAGGAAGCTTAATCGCTCAAGGAAGATTCTAGAGATTGAACACGTGGCTGCTAGAAGGTTTCCTATTCCTCCGGAAGAGATACCTGTTGTTAATATCATTGAAGAAGATGGTATGCTTGACCAAATAGGAGAACTCAATGCTACTCTTGAAGATCTTGAAAGAACTGAAGGAGAAAATAGAGATCTGAAAGAAAAAGTTAGAATTTTGAAAGAGCAAGTCAAGAAGCTCAGAGACAAGAATAAGGAAGTCTATGAAAAATTGGAACAAGCAAATGGAACTATCAATGGTCTGAAGGTGCAAGTTGAAGAAAAGAATAGAATTGAGGAATGTCTTAATATAGTTGTGAAAAGAAAATCTAAAGAATGTACGAGGCTTGAAGAAGAAGTTGTGACATTGAAATCAGATATGGAAAAGGCAAGAATTCATGAAGAAAAATTCAAGTTGAGCACTTCAAAGCTTGATGAAATGATTACAATTCAGAAAGGTACAAATGATTAAAAAAGGCCTAGGATTTGAAAAGGATAAAAGTTCAAAATTAAGATAGACATCAAACACTAAAAATGGGAAGAACAATAACAAATAGATCTAAAATTAAAGGAATAAAGCTAGAAGGCCTCTAGTCAGACAACCAAATGCTCAAAGGTACCCATCTTTCAATAGTTTTTGTCATTCTTGCAATAAGTATGGACATAAAGCAATAGAATGTAGAAGTAGAAGGATTCAAAATGTTCCATCTTTCTCTAGTCAATGCTTTACATGCAATAAAGTTGGTCATAGAGCTACTAAATGCAGAAGTAAAATAAGCCAGAACTCTATTAGATGTCTTGCATGCAATAAGATGGGACACAAAGAAAATGAGTGCAGAAGTAGAATACCACTTGGTATAACAAGAACAATGCCCAATCATTTAATGGATACTTCCATACATGTAATAAGTTTAGCCACAAAATAGCTAACTATAGATCAAAGATAAGAAAGAGTGGAAATGCTCAGCAAGACATGTGCAACTGTCATGAGTGCAATGAAACAAGATACTCTCAAAGGTACAAGAAACCCATTGATGTTACTCCACCAAAGCAAGAAATGGATAAGATCTAGAGAAAGAAGGATGAAGCAAAAGTTAAGGATGAGGCTATACTAACATCCGGTGCAGATGTTCCCTCTAAGAACTAAAATTAGAGCTTTGGCTTAGGGGGAGCTTCATTGAAAACCCTTTCTCCCCTACCAAAGGAATGTTGTTGATGCATCAGAACGAAGATGTGAGATGAAGGTTGACATGCTTAATCTTTTGGTGAAGTCTATGGTAGAAAATCTCCTAATGCAGAAGTTTGTGGAGAATTTGAAGATGACTTGATATACAGTGAAAGATTTGACAAATCTGTCAAATGAAGCATTTATGGCAAGGTAAAAATGAGTCCTTTCTAGAAAATCATCATCAATTCTTCATTGGCACACATTATCAATAGCTTGAAGCATTTGAAAGATCTCAGGAAGCCAGGTGACAGACATAAGATTGAAATGAGTGAACAAGGGGTTTCCGAAAACAAGAGGAACTGAGAAGTAGTGGAAGCAAATATTTCTAGTTCATCACAGAATGGGAATGGTGAAGGAGTTGTAAGAGGAATTAAGAAAGGTTTGGGAAGAAGTGAAGGTGTCTAATGTGCAAAACAAGAGCAGTGTGGAATCCCAGTGCATGACTTGGGTTAGTGAACAAGGGGTTTTAAAGTGAGTGATCTTCAAGCATCTGATTCAGGTTCTTATACAAGCTATTCAAATTGAAACCTAAAGTATAAGAACTAGTGAAAGACATGGCGGAAGTCAATCATCTGAGAAATAGGTTCAAAAAAGGGAGTTTGAATTGCTATAGCAAAACTTAGAGCTCATTTACTGAATCAACAAGTTACTCCTGAAATCATTGCCCTAGAACTTCTATCCCTTTTTGTTAGAGAATCCAACAAATGACAGTGTAGAGGTTGCTGATTGGGTTTGTAAAACCTTTCACCAAAAGGTCTTTATGGGATTTTTGAATGATTTAGAGTTGCACGTACACATGAGATTTTCCTAGAGAATGAACTTGATAAAGAAGTTGTTTTGGATGTTTTTAAGCTAGATTCTGAGTGCTTAGAGCTTGAGACAGCCTATGAAAATTTATAAAAAGACATCTTTGAAGATGTGTCTTCAGATGAAGCAAAAAGGGGGAATGAATCAAAAGATGATGATGTTGAAAAAGAAGTTGAGAAGGCTCTAAGAATACAGGTTGAGACAAAGATAAACTTGGTTAATTTAAGGCACACAATTTACTTAACAATCATGTCAAGCGTTAATTTTTGGAGGAAGTTGGTCACAAAAGATTCTAAGTGGATACTATTGCCTCTTCCTAGACATTCTAAAGGCTCTGTTTCAGCAGTTGGCAGAGCAATTAAGCATACTATTGCTTAATGAGAGGTTAAATGATTCAACAAGGACAATCTCAAACTTTACAAGTATATATGAGTATTTGAAGAATATACCAAGGTTTATAATGTAGCAACAAAATTCTATCGACCTCTAATGATGATTTTTCTAGTTTATTAGGTTCATCAGATTATGATTCATCAAATTCAGACTCTGAGGATGAAAGTGATAGTGACAGTGGCTCCACTAGACATTGTTTTATCTGGACTAATGTTGGCTATCTCTTAGGGGGAGTAGGTAGTAATGATTGATGATAGAGGGAGCCTGCAGGAGAAAAGTTGTAGACAGATGAGTGTTGATCTAAGGAGATTGTTGGCTATATGTGTTGTCATTGATATGCTGTCATAATTGATGTCATATGCTATCATGAAGGTTGATAAAAGATGAGATGTTCTAAAAAGGAAGGAGAGTTCATAGTTGGATGTCATGCCCTAACAAGTGCAAAGTCAAGATTGAAGTCTTGAGAAGAAAAGATATGTTATTCCAGAAGTGTTAGTTTGTGAAGGTACTAAGGTCCTCTAAAATGAGAGCAAGAGTTGATACAGGTTGGTGTGCACTCCTAAGGGGGAGTATTCAAAGTAGTGAAAAGAAAAGATCATGTGACCTGATAAGAGTGGAAAAAAAAGAGGTGTCACCCTTTTCCATTGATGTCAAAGGGGGACAAAGAGAAATATGAAAAAGAAAAGAGTCAATGATTAGAGAGAGAAAGATGTGTAAAAGAAAGGGGGAGAGTAAGAAAGAAAAGAAGTTGGTGCAGATTTGTGTCTTGATGGTTTTTCACATTACGTGTTGCCATCAATGGCAAAGGGGGATATTGTTGCAAGTATGTGCTATTAGTGTTGTAATTGATGTCAACAAGCTTGTGTCGTCATTGGTGTCAACTGTGTCAAGAGTATGAGTAGTTTGTGTTGAGCAAAGATCAAAGATAAGGTTGAGTAGAGTTGAGGATGTTGCAATAATATGAGCTATTTGATTAAGTCACCTTAGGTGATTTGGCCATTTTGTGGAAGTGATGAAGATGTTAGGAATATGCTTCTGTTGGTTGGTATCCAAGTTCTTTTGAGAAAATTTGATTAATAAAGGAAACAATGTGTTGAAGATGTGTTATGACTTAACAGAGAAATGTTCTGGTTTTGCTTCGCATTTCTTCCTTATTGAAGATCTTCTTGTGTGGTTTGAATATGTTGTTTAGAGGTCTTCAAAGATGTTACCTTCTAGATTTTGTGCTCTGGTTTGTTGTGTAGAGAAAATTGTGTTCACTAGTGTGTGGACTGCGTTTCTGGGTTGTGCAGAGGTGTCTGGGAGAAACTGTTTTGCTCCGCATTTCTCCACAGTTTTGTTTCTAGCTTTGTGATTCTAGATTTATGCTTATAAGATCTATATCTTTCTTCAATTCAAGTGGTTCATGGTTTGATGCTCCGCAAGTTCATTTCTTGAGTTGCAATTGATGACAAAGTAATCTAAGTACTCCCGTGTGAACTTTCTTTAGGTGAGAGATGTTGTAAAGGATTTTGTTAGTTTTTAGGTGCTTGTGGATGTTTCTAGATCATGTTCATGCTTGGTGCATAGTCTGCATGTCATCTTTTGGTCTTGAGGAAGCGTGCACTTAAAATTTCATAGTCTTAACATAAGTTTGGTTAACTTGGTTGTTTACACTAATTACAGTTATGCTTTGGTGATTCTGAAAGCATGATGAAGCGTGTAAGAGTGGATTCTAGTCTGTGCTAAGGTGTGATGTGGTCCACATTCATTCCTTTCCTCTGTGGGAATGTTTTTGGTCTAGACTTAATTTGAATTTTCTGGGTTAAGATGTGTTGCTGACCATAGAGAATGATTTCAAGGTTGATGATGGTATAAATATGTGTCAAGGATTCATGACTGGATGGATGTGTGATGAATATGATGTCTGTGATCCAAATTTGATCAGTGCAATGAGAGATTTCATGTGTTAGGCTACTGGATGCAGTGAGCAGAAGGTGTCTACTATTTTTCACTGTTGTTGTGAAGGTGATGTTTGTGTTGTGGTGAATATTGAGCTTCATTGGAATTGTACTCCATGCATATGTTAGATGCAATTATATCAATTCATTCCTGGCAATGAACCTCCTCTTCTATCTCTTCCTTTTGGACAGTGAGTCCTTTGGCAGTGAGCGTTTCTTTCTTTCTTCTAGGCAGTCAGCCTTTTGTAATTCGGTATTGCTACTACTTTATATTGTGAGCTAATCCTCACCGTGGTTTTTTCCTTCTTAGGTTTTCCACGTAAATTTGGTGTTCATGTGTTATGAGTTGTGGTTGTTTGTTCTATGCTTAATCTCCTTCACTACATTTAAGTATATTGATTGGTTTAAAAGGTTGATTTGTAAATGGTTTAATAGAATACTGATTCACCCCCCCTCTCAGTATTTTGGGTGTTACAAAGATACATTATGATATTTGTACCACATTTCTTATTAATTACTGGATTGATGATAATATTTTAGCGTTGTACCATTTACAAAGCACAAGATTCCACTTCCGTCCATTTTTCTTAGCCTAAATGCTTTGCATTCCGCAATTTCATGGATGTAGTAAGGTCCTAGCCATCTTACCTTAAGTTTTCCTTGTTTCTTGAATTTACTATCATATAATAGCACTAGGTCGCCAATGCAGAATGTTTTTAGGTGTAAGTTTCTGTCGTGCTAGGATTTTTGTCTTTTTCTCTCTAGACTTTGATTGTATCTAGCTATCAAGTGATTTTCATCCATTTTTTCTAGTTCTTCTATTCTTTGTGTCAATGAATCCTTTGCATCCAACTAGAAAGTTAGTGTAGTGCATAATTTTGCTAATAGGAAATTCATATGTACAATGGCATTAGTTGCAGAGACCAATTGGAATGGTGTGAACTTAGTTGAGCATTTGTAGGCTGTGTGGTAGGCCCAGAGTACCGTAGATATCTTTAAAACCCAATCCTCCATGTTTCCATCACACATTTATGTTAATATTGTTCCAATTATATTATTCAAGTCTTTGCTTTCTCTATTGGCCTGTAGATAATATAGGGAACTTTTGTTATGTGTTATCATGAAACTATCCAGAAGTTCCACAATCATGTTATATATGAAATGTTTTCATTGATCACTTGTTATACTAATTGGGCGACCAAATCTTGTGATAATATGTTCATAAAGGAACTTTGAGGTAGACTTTGTTGTGTAGTCTTTTTTGGGTACCGCTTCTACCCATTTGGCCAAGTATTCAACTCCTATTATTATAAACCTTGCTTTTGAAAACTTTGCCAGAGGATTTATAGGTCCAATAAAATCTATGGCCCATTTTTTTCAAATGGCATTTGTGCCAAAACTATTCTTAATGGCATCTCATCTCTTGTGGTAGGTTTTCCTACCCTTTGACATATGTCACGGTTCTTCACATATTGTTTAACATCCTTTTGTAGGGTAGGCCACAATAGTCCTGCTAATTTTACTCTCTTTGCGGTAGTGTCTCCACAATTGTGTCCTCCAGATATTCCTTCATGTTCTTCTTGTTGGAAACATAAGCATGATGATGAAGATAATGATGAGTATGGAAATAAATAGTATTTTCATTGATGGAAACAAAGGGTAAATACATAATGATGTTCGTCCGGAGAGGTTCAGTAAGGTATACATGTATAGTTGTGTTGGTCTGGTTAAGTATGATATCCTAAGTGTTGATCAGGAGAAGTTACTAAGTGTAGTATGATGAAGAATACATCCAAGCATCATATACATTCATTGTGGTGCTCGGCAGCCAGGTATAACATGTTGAAGATTTCCCTAAGGCCTTTATTGACCAGAACCTAAGACAGGGTCACAGTATTTCAATCCACACTTCTCCACTATAAAGAGTTTTTCTCTATGGTTGTAAGGTGATGATAGTGCATACTAAAGGAGTCTCAATCCAAATATTTAGGTTTTGAAGTTCTCCAAAGTGAAAGATAGGGTTGATAGAGTACTAGACTCTGTAATGAAAATGTAATGATAGTGCTAGTGATAAATTGGAATGCTCCACATTCCACCGCAGATGAATATCTTGCCATGCAATTTTGAGGAAGAGGTTATGGATGTTAGAGGTGTGTATAATTCAAATGGTAAGCATTTTGGTGGTTTGCACGCTGAATTATGAACTAACAATTAGTTCATGCTATTGTTGCTTCATCAGTTGGGCTGACCTGAGGATGTTGAGGTTGTGCGGAGCTAAGACATGTATGAAATAATGTCAAGGGAGTAATTATAAGTTGAGCTAACCTATATGAAAGTACTATATGATTTGGTTCTCTTTGCAAAGCGTATTGGATTGTGTTTTGGGCCAACAAGAGAGGAAGTCACACAGTACATATATTGTGCTGACCTAATTGATGTTTTTCCTTAGTGCGGTATATATACAAAATTGAATTCTTGTGTGGAGGTGAGTGTGTGATGTGTAGGTGTGAAGTAAGTATATGTAAGTGAAATCTGATGTAAAGAAGGATACATTGAGATTGTGGTGAATATGAAGTGTGCAAAGTCAGTATTCTAAGCTTCAGTGGAACTATATCTCCAACATAAGTTAGATGCACTCTTAGCAGTTCATTTTGATAGTGAGCCATCCCTTCTATCTATTTCTATTCAGGATAGTGAGTCCTTAGGCAGTGAGCCACCTACAGTGAGCATTCTCTATTATGGACAGTGAGTCCTTTTGGCAATGAGCATAATTGTAATCGGTATTGTTATTTATACATATATGTGAGCTAATCCTTACCGTGGTTTTCCCTCTTTGGGTTTTACACGTAAAAATTTGTTGTTCATGTGTTATATGCTTTAATGGTTGAATTCGTTCTTTCCTTTCTTACTACAATTTAAATGTGGTGTGTGGAATGAATGTTTAAATGCTTAAGTGGTTTCAAAGAATATTGATTCATCCCCCCTCTCAGTATTCTCGGTGTTCAACAATTGGTATTAGAGCCTAGTTCCTTGGAAGAAGCTTAACCACTTGAGGAAGATCTTGAGGTGTGAAAACATGGCTCCTAGGATATATCCTACTCATTTGGAAGAAAGCCATGTTGTTGAATTTACTGAAGAAGAGTGCATAGTTGACATGAATGGAGAACTTGAATTAGCCCTTGAAGATCTAGAAAAAATTAAATGTAAGAAGAAAGATCTGGAAGAAAATACTAAGGAAGCAGATGAATGCATCAAAATGTTGAGGGAATAAAACAAGAAATTCAAAGAAAGATACAAGGAAGTGAATGAATAGATCAATCAATCAAATGAGACAATCACTAGTCTGAAAATACAAATTGAGGAAGGAAAAAGAATTGAAGAATGCCTAAATGAAAAACTAAAAGGCAAATCTGAAGAATGCTCAAGGCTTGAACAAGAAATAGTGGTCTTAAAGACAAAACTTTAAAAGAAAAAAATTCAAGAAGATAAATTCAAGAAGAGCTCCATATTGCTTGATGAAATGATTGCAAATCAAAAGGCTCCTAAGGACAAAGAAGGATTAGGATTTGAAAAGGGTGAAAGTTCAAACAATGCTGGAAAGAAGAACAACTACCAAAAGAAGGTTGTTGTCAAGAAAGGTAATAACAGATAGGTTCGGAACCAAAAGAAAAACTTCAAGAAGCCACCTATCAGACAACCTACTGCACAAAGGTACTCTGGCTACTGTTATTCTTGCAATAAGTTTGGACATAAGGTTGTGGAATGCAGAAGTAAGATGAATCAAAATATTCAACCGTTCTCCGGTCAGTGTTTTACATTCCAAAGATTTGGTCATAAAGCTAGTGAATGCAGAAATCAGATGATGAGGAGTTATAATAAAGGTATGATGGTTTCATCTTTCAATGGTTACTATTATACATGCAGTATATTTGGGTATAAGGCTAATCAATGCATATCTAGGGTGAATGCAAGCAATCTTGCTAAATATGCTAGATGTTATGAATGCAACAAATTAGGTCATACTGCTAAAGTCTGTAAAAGTAAGAATGTGAAGGTTGATCTGATAAAGAAGAGTGATTCAGTGAAGAATGTGGATCTGGTAGAGATAAAGAAAGAGATGGACAAGGTCTTGAAAAAGAAAGAAGAAAATAAGGTGAATGATGGGGTTGTGCCAGTATCTGGCGTAGATACTTCATCCAGAAACTAAGTTGAGAGCTTTGGCTCAGGGGGAGATTTAGTGGAAATCTTTCATCCCCTACTAGAGAAATGGTGTTGATGCTTCAGCACATGAGAATGTGATGTAGATCAATGCATTTGAACTATTGGAGATGATTCCAGAAAAAATGTCCTGATGCAAAAATTTGCAGAGCAAGTGAAGGTGACTGTGTATCTCTATTGAAGCTTTGACAGCTTTATCAAGCTGAGCATTGAATGTGACTCTCACTTGACAAAAAGATCATTTGCAAACAATTAATCCAAAAGAGAAGAGTTGTGAAGGTGTAAGAAGGAGCTAATTCAGATCTCCTGAGCATGAAAACCTAACTAGAAGCATTTGAAAGGTATTTTAAATCTCTCTATCTTTCTCTAAAATTTTTTTAGTAGTACCTTAAAGATGTTTACTCCACAATTGGTAGAAGAAGTGGACCATCCCCAACCCAAATTCAAGAAACATCCCTTCAAGTCTATGGAGATGGATCCGGATGGTACCTTTTCAGATATTCCATATGGTGTCTTACATATAGAGGATGTGAGAATGTATATCCATACAAAGATGGAAGAATACAATCATGCAAAACTAGGAGAAGTTTGGGTGAATGAGCTAACAGATGATAATTTTGACCTAAAACATGAGTACAGTACCCTAACAAAGAACAAACTAGATGTTTGGAATGATTTCCCTATTATGTGTTATGAAGATGCTTGGGTCAAGTACGTATTGAGCCGCATCCATGATAAATTCATGTGGCTGGACCTTCCACACATGATAAGCAAGGAAGCCATTAGGACGATAACAGGGTTGTGCTCCACCAAAGCAGTTCCGGTGCTCAAATCTATCAAAAATGATGTTGTAATGAAGATCACTGGAGAAAAATTTGATAAAAGAGCTTTGACTATGAATGATATTGAAGATCTGACAATAAAATATGCATCCATGATGATAGGGTACAAGATCTACTTCACAAACAGAGAAAACTTTGTCTTAGTAACTACCATATATACTGCATATGAGATGGTCAAGAAGGGTATGGATTATGATTTGTGTAAGTCACTAAGGCAACAATTGCTTGAGAACCTCCAAAAGACCAAGGACTCAAGGTACTCCTTTAAATTCGGTACTCTAGTTATTTTCTCACTGTTTTACTTCCCTAGAGAAATTCCTGGGGTACAGAATATTGTATGGTTGGGACACATTCCACTAGTAGTTTAGATCAGAGATCATCTAAAGAAGATAGGAAATTTAGAAGCCAAAAATTTTGCACTCTATGGTTTTTTCAAAATTTTCTAGGAGAAGATGCAAGCTAGGGAAAGGATTCCTAAGAAAGTGGTGGAGAAATACAAGGATGGCATCATCTTCATGGTTAGTAAGGATGAATGCTACATGGAGGCTGTGGAACCCAGAACAGTCTGGATTCTAGAGATGGGGTATGAAGTAGCAGAAGATATCATTATAGGTCTTGCAGACCTAATGCTCAATAAACCAAAATACACCTTTGTATAAAGATTTGGGACTTATGAAGAAAAATTTACTGAAGTACATTTGAAGCACAAGGAGGAAGAAATAAGAGAAAAAGCTAAAGAGATGAGAACTAAGGTTGAGGAAATGATGTCACCTATGAGCTCTATAGAGAAACCCAAAAATGTATCTGTTACTCCAAAAGAATTACCAAGCACAAGAAGGTTAGCGAGGACCTCCACCTCCTCTATTGTTGCTCCAAAATCCTCCAGAGCCATGCCTATAGCCAGCCAAGAGAAGAATGAAGCATCCAATGCTTCTCTACAAAAATAGTCTTCTAAGAAGAGAAGGGTGAAGGAAAAGGCAACTAGAGAAAAGTATGTAAGGCATGATGATATTGTTGCAAGTATGAGGTTATCCAGTGTTGTCATTGATGTCAACATACTCATATTGCATTGACAAGAAGGATTTGATGAGCTGTGTGCTGAGGATATTGAGAAAATTAGTCTCAGTCAGGAACAGTGAAGAACAGTGATGAGAAGAAGGTAAATGTACTGTATAGGAAGAGAACCGGAGGATGCGGATTAAAGGGTTAGTAGATATGAGTCTTGAGATGCTACAGATAAGATTTCAGAGGTCCGCATGAAGATCTGAAGGAGTTGTGGCTGCCGGTATAGAACCGGGTCCGGCAAGTATCCGGAGGTGACAGAGGATCACAAAAAGGTCCGGTGAGGTCCAGAATTGTATTACCCTAATCTGCGGATTGGAAGGAGTGGTTGGGATGTCCTTGTTATGTGTCATCCTGATTTGTGTATGATTTGGAGGTCCGGAAGTACCTCTTGCATTATGACAGTGGCGACAGACTGTGTTCTTGAAGTTCCGGATGAGGAAGACAAGAGATCCCAGTAAGCAGAGGAAGTGCGGATGTATCCGGACATTCAGACAGGCTTGTGAAGGTTCTTGGATCATGGTTAGGTTGTGTTGTTGGTCCGCATTGATGGTAGAGCCCGGAATTGAAGTTATTCTTCCAGATGAAGTTCTTGCTCTGTGTAGCCAACCGGATGAGTTGTTCATCCTGCGAATGTTCTTGTGAAGGCCGACCGGATGTGTTATTCATCTTGCGGATACTCCTATGGTTGTTTGCCGACTTAGATGTTTGTTCCTAAGTCGATGTCTTGTATAAATAACGGTTTGTGAGTTCATTTCAGGGTGTGGTGTGAGGATGAGTATGGTATAGCGAAGAAACGTGCGAAAGGCAGAGCAGAGATTGTTGGGCTTAATTGGAACTGATCCGGACATGATAGAGATGTCATTCTCCAGTTCAAGACTGTGATTTTTATCACTTTGTAGACAGTGTGTCTCCTTGTAGGCAGTGGGCCTCTTTGTGAGCAGTGTGCTCGGGCAGTGAGCCCTTATTGGCATGTGCCATTCATTTTTCTTTATTCTTCTAACAGAGAATAATTCTTGGGTTAATCACCCCGTGGTTTTTCCCTTAACCGGGTTTTCCACGTCAAAATCTTGGTGTTCAATGTGTTGATGCTTATCTGCTCTTGTGTTTATGTATTATGCTTCCATAGATGATTATTTGATATGCTGCTAACTAACAACAGTGAGTTAAGTGTTTGAATGACAAGAAGTTTTATACAACTGATTCACCCCCCCCCTCTCAGTTGTATGCCCTAGATCCAACAATTGGTATCAGAGCCAAGTTCCTTTGACAAGAGCTTAACCGTTTGAGGAGATCCAGGATGTCGTCATACAAGAAGGATAGTCCTAAGTTCGATGGAACCAACTTCACTCTCTGGAAAGGTCGCATGAAGTGTCACTTGGAATGCATGGGAAAAGCATACCTGGGTATGATTTCAAAACCATATGTACCTCCACAAGGTGGTCCGACTACTCTGAATGAAATCACAGAAGCTGAAAACAATCTGCGGACCAAGGAAGCTCTTCTAAGCGCATTGAATGACTCAGATCTCTCGAATGTCATTGACCTACCCACTGCATATGAGATCCTAACTAAACTGGAACTTCTGTATGAAGGAGATGAGTTTGTTAAAAGTGCAAGGTTGCAAAGTCTGAAAGGGAAATTTGAAAGATTGAAAATGAGAGATGATGAAAACATCACTACCTTTATGCCAAGAGTAAATGAGCTGGTATGTGGAATCAGAAATGCTGGTGGAACTTTAGATGAAAATGAGATTGTCTGCAAAATCCTAAGATCCCTTCCTGCTGCCTACAAAATCAAAGTTGCTGCCATTGATGAATTCAGAGCCCACACAACTGTCACAAGAGAACAACTGGCTGGCAAACTAGCTGCATTTGAAATGATCGAGTTTGGAGATGATCCTCCCAAGACTGAATCTGCTTTCAAAGCCAGTGCCTATGTGAAAGGCAAACAGAGATTTGATCCGGGTGAAAACTCATCAAGGAAAATGTCATGGTATGATCAAGCAAGAAGAGACATGGAAGAAGAAGAAGCAGAAACAGCTCAACTTGAAGCCCTCATTGCAAAGAGACTGCCAAGAGGATCCGGTAAGTATGAAGGAAAACTACCCTTTAAGTGTTTCAACTGCAATAAGATTGGTCATTTTGCCTCAAGATGTCCGGAGAGATCTACAAGATCTAATACTCACAGACAAAGGTTTCAAAAGAATTGCTATTATGTTCATGAAGAAGATGACAATGAAGGAGTAACAGATGATGAATCAGAACTAGGAAGCAAATCTGGAAATGAGTGGGTGTTTATAGCCATCAAGGAAGAAGATTCAATACTCTCTGAATCTGTCAATCACAAAGTTGTTGAAAAAGCCTTGGCTGCTCAAGTGGAAGAAAAGGATGATTGGGTTATTGACAGTGGATGTTCTCACCATATGACTGGTGACAAGAATAAGTTCTTAGATTTGGAAAGATATGAAGGAGGAATGGTAAAGTTTGGTGACAATTCTGCTAGCAGAATCAGAGGTAGGGGAACTATTTCCTTTGATGGTAAGAGCAAAACAGGAAATGTACTGTATGTTGAAGGATTGAAGCACAATCTTCTCAGTGTTGGTCAGTTGGTGGACAAAGGCTATGATCTCTGGTTCAAGAATGGAAAATGCAGAATCTTTACAAGCTCCGGAACTGAAATTGCATCCGGTACTCAGACAAGAGGTAACATCTTTCATCTGGTTGGTTCAAATAAAAGTTGTTTGTTTGTTCAAATTGATCAGAGTTGGTTATGGCATAGAAGAATGTGTCATGTAAATTTTGATAACATCATCAAAATAAGCAATACTCAGGCTGTGAGAGATCTTCCAAAGTTGATAAAACCTACAAATAGTGTGTGTAAAGAATGTCAGTTAGGCAAACAAAGCAGAGTCTCTTTTAAAAGCAAAGATCAGTCTTCTACCGGATTGTTGGAATTAGTACATACTGATCTATGTGGTCCAACAAGAATCAAGAGTCTGCAAGGTGATAGATATTTCATGTTGTTAATAGATGATCATTCCCGGATGATGTGGGTTACCTTTCTAAAAGAAAAATCAGAAGCTTTTGAGAAGTTCAAAATCTTCAAAGCTATGGTGGAGAATCAAACCGGATTGAAACTAAAGTATCTAAGGTCTGATAGAGGTGGTGAATTTACATCTGGTGAATTCATTGACTTTTGTGAGAAACAGGGTATAAGGAGACAGTTGTCTGCTCCTAAGACTCCACAGCAGAATGGAGTAGTTGAGAGAAAGAACAGGACCATCCAGGAAGCTGCTAGGACAATGATGTTGGAAGCAAATGTTCCTCAAATGTTTTGGAAAGAAGCTATCAGCACTGCAGTCTACACTCTCAATCGAGTTCAAATCAGAAACAACACCGGTAAGACCCCCTATGAACTCTGGTTTGGCATCACTCCTACTGTGAAATATTTCAAAGTATTTGGTAGCAAGTGTTATATTAAAAGAGATGAAGATCTAGGAAAGTTTGATGCTAGAAGTGATGAAGGAATTTTCTTGGGCTACTCCACTCAAAGCAAAGCATACCGGTGTTACAACAAGAGATTGAGGAAGATGATAGAAAGCACCAATGTAAAGGTTGATGAAGGAATTGAGAAGCCTTCAAGATTTTATGAGTTTGATGAAGGTGACCAAGACAGTGTTCAAGGACCTCAATCCTCTCCGGTGAGACAGAGTCAGCCTGATCCGGTAAATCAGGAAGAAGAGATAGGTTTGAATGAGCCTGATCAAGAAACAGCAGTGCTGGATACTCCCAAAATTCCAAGGTATGTAAGACTGAATCACTCTGAAGATTAGATCATAGGTGACAGAAGCAAAGGTGTACAAACTAGAAGGAATATTGCTCAA
This sequence comes from Cunninghamia lanceolata, assembly GCA_027924645.1. Taxonomy (NCBI): domain Eukaryota; kingdom Viridiplantae; phylum Streptophyta; class Pinopsida; order Cupressales; family Cupressaceae; genus Cunninghamia; species Cunninghamia lanceolata. The sequence goes on along the minus strand of BSBN01000292.1, from coordinate 4,864,860 downwards.
GATCAGAATGAATGTTGTCTGATTTCAAAGATTGAACCTAAAACAATAAATGAAGCCTGCAATGATGAAAACTGGACCAAAGCAATGGAAGATGAACTGATGCAAATTGAGAAAAATCATACTTGGGATCTTGTTCCCAGACCTAGAGACAGGAATGTAATTGGAACCAAGTGGGTCTTCTGGAACAAACTAAATGAAGCTGGTGAAGTAATCAGAAACAAAGCTAGATTGGTCTGCAAAGGCTACTCTCAAATAGAAGGAATTGACTTTGAAGAGACTTTTGCTCCGGTAGCAAGAATTGAAGTAGTCAGATTACTTCTTGCATTTGCTGCCTTCAAAGACTTCAAGGTATATCAGATGGATGTCAAGTCTGCCTTCCTAAATGGTGATCTGGAAGAAGAAGTGTACATTGAACAACCGGATGGATTTCAATTGTCTGATAATAATGATATGGTCTGCAAGTTGAAGAAAGCTTTGTATGGATTGAAGCAAGCCCCAAGAGCATGGTATGAAAGGTTGGATAAGCATCTTGTGCAGATTGGATTCAACAAAGGTACTGCTGACAGTAACTTATATTTCAAAATTGATCATGAAAACATTCTGATTGTTGAAGTGTTTGTGGATGATATCATTTTTGGAGGAAGAGATAGTATGTGCAAAACTTTTGCAAATCAGATGAAAAGTGAGTTTGAAATGTCTATGCTTGGTGAAATGAATTTCTTCTTGGGTCTGCAAATTACTCAAACAAAAGAAGGGATCTTCATTTCTCAGACCAAATATGTGAAAGAATTGTTAAAGAAATTTGGTATGGAAGACTCAAAGCCTATGAACACTCCTATGGCAACCGGATGTAAGCTAAGCAAAGATGATGATTCTCCAAAAGCAGATCAGACAAAGTATAGATCAATGATTGGTGGATTGTTGTATCTCACTCAAACTAGACCAGATATAATGCAGGCTGTTGGTCTTGTGGCAAGATTCCAGGCTGATCCTAGAGAATCTCATGTTATGGCAATCAAAAAAAATTTTAGATACTTAAAAGGAACAGTTGAGTATGGTCTATGGTATCCTAGAGATCCGGATTTCTCTCTTCATGCTTACACAGATGCAGATTGGGCAGGAGATGTGGATGACCGGAAGAGCACTAGTGGTGGAGCATTCTTTTTGGGGAAGAGATTGGTTTCTTGGCTAAGCAAGAAACAAGATGCAATATCTCTGTCTACAACTGAAGCAGAATACATTGCAGCAGCAGGTAGTTGCACTCAAATCTTATGGATGAAGCAGATGCTAAGAGACATCAAAGTTGAATATGAGGAGCCTATCACAATTTTCTGTGATAATTCAAGTGCAATTAATATTTCCAAGAATCCGGTATTGCATTCTAAGACTAAGCACATATCTATCAAATTTCACTTTTTGAGAGAACAAGTAAACAAGGAAGAAGTCAGATTGGAGTATGTTCCCTCCAAGGATCAGATTGCAGATATCTTTACAAAACCTCTTCCCAAGGACTCTTTTGAATATCTCCGGGAGAAGTTAGGGGTCATGGCCCCTCCGGTGATGAACTAAGATGCACTGATGTGCATCAGTCCGGTGGCTATCACAGTCATATCTTGTGATCCGGACTAATGGGGAGCTGCAACTAAGGGGGAGCAGCTGGTATGATTCTGATGTATGAGAATTGCAAGTATGAGCCCTTTGCCATTGATGTCAAAGGGGGAGAGAAAACATGTGAAAAACAAGTGGTTGATGATCAAAGGGGGAGCAGTAAAGGAAGAGAAGACATATGAAAAGTTGAAGTTCTTGTCTTAATGGTTTTTCACATCATATGTTGCCATCAATGACAAAGGGGGAGATTGTTGCAAGTATGAGGTTATCCAGTGTTGTCATTGATGTCAACATACTCATATTGCATTGACAAGAAGGATTTGATGAGCTGTGTGCTGAGGATATTGAGAAAATTAGTCTCAGTCAGGAACAGTGAAGAACAGTGATGAGAAGAAGGTAAATGTACTGTATAGGAAGAGAACCGGAGGATGCGGATTAAAGGGTTAGTAGATATGAGTCTTGAGATGCTACAGATAAGATTTCAGAGGTCCGCATGAAGATCTGAAGGAGTTGTGGCTGCCGGTATAGAACCGGGTCCGGCAAGTATCCGGAGGTGACAGAGGATCACAAAAAGGTCCGGTGAGGTCCAGAATTGTATTACCCTAATCTGCGGATTGGAAGGTGTGGTTGGGATGTCCTTGTTATGTGTCATCCTGATTTGTGTATGATTTGGAGGTCCGGAAGTACCTCTTGCATTATGACAGTGGCGACAGACTGTGTTCTTGAAGTTCCGGATGAGGAAGACAAGAGATCCCAGTAAGCAGAGGAAGTGCGGATGTATCCGGACATTCAGACAGGCTTGTGAAGGTTCTTGGATCATGGTTAGGTTGTGTTGTTGGTCCGCATTGATGGTAGAGCCCGGAATTGAAGTTATTCTTCCGGATGAAGTTCTTGCTCTGTGTAGCCAACCGGATGAGTTGTTCATCCTGCGAATGTTCTTGTGAAGGCCGACCGGATGTGTTATTCATCTTGCGGATACTCCTATGGTTGTTTTCCGACTTAGATGTTTGTTCCTAAGTCAATGTCTTGTATAAATAACGGTTTGTGAGTTCATTTCAGGGTGTGGTGTGAGGATGAGTATGGTATAGCGAAGAAACGTGCGAAAGGCAGAGCAGAGATTGTTGGGCTTAATTGGAACTGATCTGGACATGATAGAGATGTCATTCTCCAGTTCAAGACTGTGATTTTTATCACTTTGTAGACAGTGTGTCTCCTTGTAGGCAGTGGGCCTCTTTGTGAGCAGTGTGCTCGGGCAGTGAGCCCTTATTGGCATGTGCCATTCATTTTTCTTTATTCTTCTAACAGAGAATAATTCTTGGGTTAATCACCCCGTGGTTTTTCCCTTAACCGGGTTTTCCACGTCAAAATCTTGGTGTTCAATGTGTTGATGCTTATCTGCTCTTGTGTTTATGTATTATGCTTCCATAGATGATTATTTGATATGCTGCTAACTAACAACAGTGAGTTAAGTGTTTGAATGACAAGAAGTTTTATACAACTGATTCACCCCCCCCCCTCTCAGTTGTATGCCCTAGATCCAACAGATATTGAGGAAGAAGAGGAAGGACCCAAATTGGTTTGGAAGAAGAGAGAGCCTCTTGTCTCTAGTGAAGAGACACAAGTCAAAAGAACAAAGATTGACATTGTGACAGATGAAGAAGAAGACATTGAGAAAGAAAAGTAAGGTTTCATATTTAGGAAAAGAGAAGAGAAATCTAGTGAAGAAGGCCAATCTTCAAAAGGAAAAGGAAAGGGAAAGAAGAGAAAAGACAGTGAAGATGCAAAGGAAAAGGGCAAGAAGTAGCTGACCTGTATGATGAAAGATCATCAGGTGATAAATCAATCATTGAGATAGCTATAATTACGTATATGGATGCATTTAATGTTGCTTTGATAGAAATAATTGATAAATTACCAGATAGTCTTGTTGATGTACTAACCAAAAGAAGAGATGATGCCATGAAAAGAGACACTAAAATGAAGAATAAGGCTCTTAAGAAAGTTTCTCCTATAATTTTTGGAGAAGATAAGAATAAGGCTATACAAAGGTTAGCCAAGGAGTTTAGGACAAAGAGAAGCATAAATACTTTGATGACTAATGACAAAGATGAAACAAAAAGGTTGGAGAAGGACACTTTGAGAATAACTACAGATATCCTTAAGAAGTTGAAGATCAACACAATTGAAGAATGATCCTCCTCTGAAGAAGGATAAAAGGATGGTGACCATATTGAGAAGAATGAGGAAATTTGTGCAACAATTACGGATCAGGGTGTGTCGACTGAACCAAGTATGCCATCTCCACCAGCAAACATTGGTGTAGAAGATCTAAATGTTGTCAGTCCTCCAGAGAATATAGAGAATACTAAAGAGATGAGGGAGCCACTGGAAAAGAATATATATGAAGCAAAAGGGAGAATAGAGTGAGGTTGTCACAGCTCAAGTTGATAACACTGTGGATAATGTCTCTATTCCTCCAAGAAATGAAGAAGAAGAAAAAATACATGAGGAGAATTGTCCTCTAGAAACCTTTAGTTCTCATATGGTATCTATCTCAAAAGAGGAGAAAAGGGATACAGTTGGTGAGTGTTATAGAGTCTCCCCAATAGACTCTATTAGAGAGTTTCTGACAAAACAAAGACAAATCCAAACTATGTCCTCACCACAACTACTTCAGGTGCAATCTTTGGATGGACAAATCAATTTGTCCAGTATATCTCCATTACAGAAACTCCAACTAGGAATAATTGTTTAGGCAACAACTCAGGAAGAGATTCTATAGTCACATGTAGAAAGGAATGAACTTCTAGAAGAAGCAATGAAATTTTTTGAAAAGATGCTGCCAGAAACCAAGAAGGATGCATCTTTGACTTCGGCACAGTAAATGAAACAACTCATGGAGTCAGTTAATAATCATTTTGAGTCATTAGAAAAGGCAGCTGAGAAGAAGGTAAAGGAAGAAATATGCAACGTGCGACTAATGGATCTGTCAGATAAGTGCTCCAAGGCACACATTTTGTTAAGTAGTTGTGATTAGTGAATCCAAATTAAGGTAAAACATAAACCAAATGCATGCAAAACAAAGATTTATACCTTAATATGAAGACCCAATCCAAGAAGGGTGAAGGAGCTTGCACCCAGTGCTCCAATATGTACCCTAGATACTCAAAATAAGATGTGAAATGCTCTCAAACTATGCAACTCACACTAAGATTAGCTCAAGATTTTAGCATAATAACACTACTCAAATTGTGGATGAAAAATGGCTTGAGAGATGGTGTATTTATAGGATTTTTGGAGGGATATTGATCCAACGGTGGAGATTGATTTGAGAGATCAATGGTGGAGGATGAAGATGATGTGGAGGGCCTAGATTCAATCTTGAAAAATGAAGGGATGAGAATAAAGATGAATTTTTAATTCATCTTGGGAAGAGGAGTTCATAAACGAGGTTGGGTGAGATGGATTATTTGTGAATTAAAAATTTAGTAAAATGAATTTAAAATTCATTTGGGGAAGAATGCATATTAATGAGGTATGACATGTGTAAGGGGTGTAAGAGGTATTTAATGAAGATTAGGACAAATGTGTATTAAAAATTGATTTATTTGGCATGGAAATCAATTTTTTATTCATGGGATGTGGGAAGAAGTGTTAATGAGGGTTTGACCAAATTAATTGAGGTGATTAACCTAATTCATATGGTTGGAATGAATTAGCAAATGGATTAATGTGAAGATAAGATTAAATAATTAATGATTTACTTAATTTATCCTAAGGCTAGGATGATGTAGGTTAGCGTAGGTAATTAAATAATGACTATTTTATCACTTAGGGTAGGGATAGGTTAATTAATAGGTTGAATTAATTAGTTAAACATGATTTAACTAATTAATTGGGTTTAGTGATAAGGGGGAAATTAACCAAATAAATATTGCATATTTATTTAATTAATTGGGTAAGGTTGAACTATTGAATTAATAAAATTAATCTAATTGTGGAGGATAGAATGATGAAAAATTAGGTGATGAAGGTATAATTAATTAAATAAAAATCTAATTAATTAATTAATTAGGAGGGAGATAGGTATGTTTAGGGATGTCGGGAGTTAGTTTGATGGTCAAGACATTTTTAGGTGTCTACAGCAGTAGTGTAAAGAGTATTCAAAATGCTCTAAATGATGCAAATGTAATATACCAATTTTGTTTATCAAGGCCCACATCTACCAAAGAAATAAAAGAGAAGATTGATGGCTTGGAAATGCAAATAATAAATATCTCAAGAACTTATGACCCCTTTAAGGATAATAATGGAAATCTAAGGGCCGAAGTGGAAAAGACTCATGCTATCATAAAGAAATTAGAGTCAAAGAGAATATATCAAAAATCAGATGAGTCAGCTTAGAGAGATAGTTAGCTTCAAGATGGTTGCACTGACATGATTATTAAGGGAAGCTGATAAGGTTGGGAAGATGATAGCTACTCCAACATCAATGGAAAATGTAGAAGACTTGCTCTTACAGATCAATGGGCAAATCCAAACATTTAATTCTACCAAGATACACTGTGACTCTGCTGTAACACAACTAAAGAACATATATAAGGATATTTTTCCCACCAACTAGTAAGTTACACATTCTAATTTCCTGTACATATGCAGAAGAATAGAAGAAAACAAATTTTTATATTTTGGTGTATAGAAATAAAATAGTAAGGGGGAGCATGTACTTAGTGGGATACGTTTTTGGCTTATAGATATATAAGTAGTTCCTTTGTCATTGATGACAAAGGGGGAGTAGTTTTGGCCATGTTGCCATCAATGGCAAAGGGCGAGATTGTTGGCAACATAAGCATGATGATGAAGAGAATGATGAGTATGGTAGTAAACAATATTTTCATTGATGGCAACAAAGGGTAAAGACATAATGGTGTTGGTCCAGAGAGGTTCAGTAAGGTATATAGGTACAATTATGTTGGTCTTGTTAAGTATTGTATTCTAAGTGTTGATCTAGAGAAGTTACTAAGTGTAGTATGATGAAGAATACATCCAAGAATGATATGCATTCATTGTGGTGCTTCGCAGCTAGGTATAACATGTTGATGATTTCCCTAAGGAATTTATTGACCAGAACCTAAGATAGGGTCACAGTATTTCAATCTGCACTTCTTCGCTATAAAGAGTTTTTCTCTACAGTTGTAAGGTGATGATAGTGTATACTAAAGGAGTCTAAATCCAAAGATTTAGGTTTTGAACTTCTCCAGAGTGAAAGGTAGGGTTGACAGAGTACTGTACTCTATAGTGACAGTGTAATGACAGTGCCGGTGACGGATTGGAATGCTCCGCATTCTATCAGAGATGAATATCTTTCCATGTGGTTTTGAGGAAGAGGTTATGGATGTCAGAGGTGTGTATGATTCAAATGGTAATCATTTTGGTGGTCCACGTGCTAAATTATGAACTAACAGTTAGTTCATGCTATTGTTGCTTCATCAATTGTGCCGACCTAAGATTTTTTGAGGTTGTGCGGAGCTAAGACATCTATGAAATAATGTCATGGGAGTAATTATAGGTTGAGCTGACCTATATGAATGTACTACACACTTTGGTTCTCTCTGCAAAGTGTATTGGATTGTGTTTAGGCTGATAGGACAGGAAGTCACATGGTACATATGTTGTGCCAAACTAATTGATGTTTTTCCTTAGTGAGGTATATATACAAGATTGAATTCTTGTGTGGAGGTGAGTGTGTGATGTGTAGGTGTGAAGTAAGTATATGTAAGTGAAATCTAATGTAAAGAAAGATAAGTTGAGATTGTGGTGAATATGAAGTGTGCAACGTCAGTATTCTGAGCTTCAGTGGAACTGTATCTCCAGCATAAGTTAGATGCACTATTAGCAGTTCATTTTGGCAATGAGCCATCCCTTCTTCTATCTCTTTCTATTTAGGATAGTGAGTCCTTAGGTAGTGAGCCACCTACAGTGAACATTCTCTATTATGGACAGTGAGCTGAATTGTAATCGGTATTGTTATTCATATATATATGTGAGCTAATCCTCACTGTGGTTTTTCCCTCTTTGGTTTTTCCATGTAAAAATATGTTTTTCAGTGTTATATGCTTTAATGGTTGAATTCATGCTTTCCTTTCTTACTGTAATTTAAATGTGGTATGTGGAATGAATGTTTAAATGCTTAAGTGGTTTCAAAGAATACTAAGTATTCAGGGTGTTCAACACTTCTCTCAAGATTGCTTCCCTCTCATGTTCATATACTACTCTTCTTAATATATCATCTTTCCCCAATATATGCAGTTCTCCTTCAACCAATGTATATGGTTGTACCTTCTATATAAGAGTTTGTTTATCTTGTGGTGAGAAATCTTGCAAGAATTCTCCTATAGAGAGTAATATTGCTATGTCATTTAACTCCTCCAGTTTCACGATCAATCTAAATAGATGTACACCAGGTAAACATTCTTATTGTTCATCCAGTTCTTCACCTATTTCTATTTTGGATAAATATTCAGAGCCTTGATTATGTTTCCTTGGCTTGACCATTATTTTAAAATCAAATTCTTGAAAGAGGAGTAGCCATCTACATATCCGGCCTTAAATCACCGGTCTATTCAGAAGGTATTTTAGAGGTTCATGGTCTGTAAAGAATATAAATGGAGTAGACAATAGGTAATGTCTAAATTTCTATAGAGCATAGACCATCTCAAGGGCTTCTCATTTTGTTGTTGTGTAGTTTATTTACACTTTTGCACAATCTCTTACTAGCAAATGCTACAACATGGTCCTTATCTCCCTTAGGTTGAGATAGTACCACTCCTATTGTTATTCCTAATGCATTAACATGTACATGGAATGGTATACTCCAATTAGGGAATATTAATATAGGTGCCTTTACTATCTTTTGTTTTAATGTGTCAAAGGATTTCTGACATTATTTACTATATGACACATTCTTACTGCTTTTCTTCTTAATTAGCTCTTCTAGGGGTGATGTATTTGCCGCATATCCCTTAATAAATTTATGGTGATAACTGGTATACCCCAAGAATGTTTTTACTTTGGATGTTGTCTTGGGTGGTGGATGTGTCATTATCAATGTGATTTTAAGGGGGTCCACCACTAGACCTTCTTTACATAGAATATGGCCTAATAAGGTACCAAAGGGTACTACAAACATGCACTTCATCAAATTTAAGGAAATTTGCATACTCTTGCATCTATTTAACATTATTCTTAGTGCTTTTATGTGATACTTCACTAACCCATACACTTTCCAGTCATCAAGATATACTTATAAGAAGTCATGCATAAAGTCCTTAAAGGCATTCACCATTATCCTACTAAATACCACAAGTGCATTTTTCAATCCAAATGGCATTATTGTGTACATATAGGACCCAAATTCTGATGCAAATATTGTTTTGGGCTATTCCTCTTCTGTATTTTTTACTTGATGGCATCCTGAGAATCCATCAATGAAGGAATATATTTCCCTTCTAGCTACTAACTCTATTATTTCTTCAGTGAATGGGGTGGGGAAAGGGTCATGCATGCATCTCATATTTAGTTCTCTCTAATCCACACATATCCTTATCTCTCCTATCTTGTTATTTTGTACTGCCATAGGGATTATCCATTTTACATCTTCCACAAGCTTAATTATGCCTACTACTAGCATTTTATCTAGTTTAGTTTTGACCTTCTTTTCCATATTAGGGTTAAGCCTATATGGTCTTTTCCTTATAGGTTTTGCTCCTTCATTTAGTTTAATTTTCATTATAGGTCTACTTCTTCTTTGATCCCCTTCACATCTATGAATGTACTAGGAAATAAATCCTCAAATTCAGTGAGAATCTTTGCTACTTGCGCTACCACCTTTTCACTCAAATAGTCCCCTATTTTAGCTAGTTAAGGGTCTCCTTCCTTTGCTACATTATCTTCTCTTAATTTGATTGGTTGGTTGTAGTATTTTTCTTTAGGTTGAATAGGTAATTCCAACTCTCTTTCACCTTCCTAGACTTCTATTTCCAAGCTTTCTACATCTTTATTATCTTCTTGGGTAGCTTTATAACATAATGTGTAGTAGGGTTTGTTTCTTTATCCAACTATTCAATGTATTTCTAGATTTCTTCACTCCGTAGTGGTGGAGAACTGACTTGTAGAATATTTTCCTTTCTTTCCTCATTAGGTGTGAATATTATTTCCTTTATTTTTAGTAATGTAGTATGGATATGATCATCCTTATCCCAAAATGAGAATGTGTGATAGAAGTCTTCTCTTAGTTCATCCCAATGTTTTGTCTTTTCTCTTCTCTCTTGGTTAATGTACCAGGTTTGGACTATTGGTGTGAGTGTCTAATAGAATAGTTGTATGTATAGCATGTCATCATATTCATTTCTAGCCTTCCATACCCATATGCATGTTTTTATATGCTCTTCTGGATGAATAGTGTCATCATACTTAGGGATTTCTTCATAATCTCCTTCTTATGTCATATATCTTATTTGGATTAGTATTTTGAGCACTGGCAAGTGATGGATATTGTGTCTATGTGTATTCGACCAATTGGTAGCATTACATACCAGTGTATGGTTTAATGCTTTTAGTCTTATCTCTTCATTTTCAAAGGTTTGCTCCATTTGCGACAAGTATGTAATCAAGTCTCCTATTCCTGCATATTTTGGTAACTTAATATGTGATATTTGTTGGGAATTAAGGTGTCTCAACCTTGGTAATTCTTTGCATTTGTAATGTTTGTATTTATTATTCAATTGCCTATGTTGTAAATAATTGGAAATTCCAATTTGTCATATTGTGGGATGTGGCATGGTGATGTGTCAATCCTACATGGATTATGACAACTTCTTATTTTCTCCTCACATTAGGAGATAGGCATCCCACTTAGTGGTAGGAATATTCTACCATGTGTCGGCATCTTCTATGTTGTGTAAGGAATGTTTGACTGAAACGGTTATGACAGATTCCTATGACGAATCTATGACATGTAAGAGTCGAGAATAGAAGGTTGTAAGACAGGTAATGACATGTGTCATGAAGCATCTTTGAATGAGGCATATTTGGGTGCCCCAAGGTGGAATATGGTGTGTTGTAAGAGAATATGCTATTTATAGCATGTGTATGATAGATTCTCTTACAGCTGTAAGTTGTAACCACTATGACATATTCTATGATGGTCATAAGTGTCGTAAGAGCATCTATCATAGCCCATTTTGGAAATAGGCGACCTCTTTGGGATGTGAGCTATGGGAAAGTGTCAGACACATTCTACAATGTTGACCAAGTGTTCCTAGGCGTGGGTTTTGGTCCAAGATGCCATATTGGATGCCCATTCCAAGAAAGGTCCAAAATTGCCTTGTATGTTCTATTTAAATAGGTGCTTGGAGATGGAGTTTGGATCATAGGTTTACAGGTACTGTTATGCTACTAGATTGACTCTAGACACGAGTGTTGAAGACCATTGAAGCTTGCATTGCAAGTGTGTTGTAAACATTCTTTCAGATTTATTAATACATTGTGCAGGTTTCTGAGTGTGGGGTTTTTCACCCAATAAGGGTTTTCCCCACCGTAAATCTCTGTCTCTCTTCTGTCTACATTCTGGTTCTTGTGTTTTTCTACAACATCTCATGTTAATGGTTTAACATTGCTATAATTGTTAGGATAAATTTGAATTTGCATAGCCCTCTCCTCAATAGATTAGTGTAGGAAGCGTTTCCACACACCTAGCTTCCTTTCAGTTGGTATCAGAGCTTGATCACCTTTGGTCCTAGTTGTTGGGTAGGGGTTTTTTGAGCTAATCTTAGGTTGAGTGGGAGTCTATACAGAGCATTCTGTATCTTATTGCAGCAAGGAGATGGCAAGCACATCAGGAAGGTTTGAAGTAGAGAAGTTCAACAGCAGTAATTTTGAGCTATGGAAGCTCAAGATGGAAGACATGTTAGTTGACCGAGACCTTTGGGAAAGTGTGATTGGAACTAAACCAGCTACAATGACTCAAGATGAGTGGGATCACAAGGATCAGTAGGCTTAGGGTCTCATAAGACTTAGTCTTGTCAATTTTGTGTTGTTAAATGTCCATGAGGAGGCTACTACAAAACTTCTTTGGAAGAAGTTGGGGGATGTGTATCAAGCCAAATCCCTTGTCAATAAACTTTTCCTAAGAAAGAAGTTGTATTCTCTTCGAATGGAGGATGGAGGATCTATGGCTGAGCATATGAATGCCTTTAACATGTTGGTTGCACAATTGACATCTATCGGTGTAAAGATGGAGGAGGAGGATCGATGTATGACCCTGCTTTGTTCTCTGCTAGACTCATGGGATCATCTCATCATGACAATCAAAAGCACCACATCCACATTCAAAATGGAAGAGGTGGTTTCTTCACTATTATCTGAAGAGATGTAGAGAAAGTCTTCTGAGGCAGCTAAAGAAGCCCTTGCAGTTCATTGAAGACCCAAGGAGAAAGGGAAGAAGAAGGAAAAGAAAGCTGAGAAGGGTAGATCCAAATCCCGTGGGAGATCCAAATCTCCTAGAAAGTCCAAGACTCTTTGTTGGAACTGTGGCAAGACCGGGCATTTCTGAAAGGAATGCAAAGAGGAGAAGAAGAAAAAGAAGAAAGCTCCTAATTCTGACAAATCATAAGATGATGGTGATGCCTTCATCGCAGCCCTGGCAACCCATGCATCTAATGATGTGTGGCTAATCGACTCTGGTGCATCATTCCACATGACCACGCATCGAGACTGGCTCACTAAGTATGAGGAGTTCGAGGGTGGAAAGGTGTATCTGGGTGATGACTCTCATATGAAGATCATTGGTCATGGAAGAGTCTCTATCTGATTCCCTGACAGTCAAGTGAAGGGGATCTCTAGGGTTATGTACATCCCAGGCTTAGCATGGAACCTGCTTTCTGTAAGTAGTTTGAATGATGCAGGTGTGCAGGTTGTCTTTTCGAAAGAAGGATGCAAGATGACTAGAGGATCTATGGTGCTTGCTAAGGGTACTTGGAGAGGTACTCTGTTTCAGCTGGAGGCATGCATTTCACAATGCAATAGTTTTTTTCACTCAAGGAAGAGGGCAACAGTCACTTCATCCCCACCATCTGAATGAGCAGTGAAGAAATCTGTTGTTTCAAGTCTTGATGGTTGTAATCGTGCATTGGAAGTTAAACTTCCTACAGAAAAGATAATGTTATGGCATAAGAGATTTAGCCACATTAGTGAGAAGGGTCTGCGTACCCTAAAAAATAATAACCTCGTTGAGGGGTTAGATGATTGTAATCTTGAGTTTCACTTTTGTGAACATTGCATTTATGGAAAACAAAACTGTGTTTAGTTTTACTTGAGTTCTCATAAGTCTTCTGGTGTGTTGGACCTCATTCATTCTGATGTGTTTGGTCCTGTTAATGTTCCTTCATTATCAAAATCTGTATACTTTGTATCTTTTATAGATGATTACAGTAGGACATGGATTTATTTTCTCAGAAGCAAATCTGAAGTCTATAGCAAGTTTAAGGAGTTTAAAGCCTTTGTTGAAAATCAGACTAGTAAAAAGATTAAATGTTTAAGAACTGACAACGGTAGTGAGTTCTATTCTATAGAATTTGATAAGTACTACAAGGAACTTGGGATTGAAAGACACAAGACAACTCCGTACACTCCGCAGCAAAATGGAGTTGCAGAGAGGATGAACAGGGCACTGATGGAGAAGGCTAGGAGTATGCTTAGTGGAGCTAGTCTAGAACAAAAGTTTTGGGCTGAAGCTGTTGCCACTGCTTGCTATCTGGTGAACAGATCTCCTACATCGGCTCTTGTTGGAAAGACACCCATGGAGGTGTAGTCTTGTAGAAAGCCTTCAGTAAGGCATTTTTGTGTCTTTGGTTGTGAGGCATATGCACATGTGCCTAGGGAGAAGTGATCAAAGTTGGAGAACAAAGATGTTAAGTGTATCTTCATCGGCTATGGTGTTGGTGTGAAAGGATACAAGCTTTGGGACCCCGTGGCTGAAAAAGTGTTGTATAGAAGAAGTGTCATCTTCAGAGAGCTTACACCTTCTTCCACTGTTTTGCAGCCAAAAGAAAAAGAGAAGAAAGAGGATGTTGTTCAGTTTCCTCTCACCCCTGAGAAGATTAAACAGAAAGACAATGTTGGACTTGATGAGGAGGAGAGCTCTAGCAGCTCTGAAAGCTTAGAAGAAGAAGTTGAACCTCAACCTCAGCTCTTAAGGAGGTCTACACAGATAAGGTAGCAACCTGAAAGATTTGGTTTTACATTACTTGATTCTAGTTGTGCTTATGCTTTGCTCACTAACAGTGATGAACCTAGAACTGTATCAGAGGCTTTGGATATGAAGGATGTAGGTTCCTAGAAGGAGGCCATGGAGGAAGAAATGGCTTCTTTGGAAAAGAATCAAACTTGGGACTTGGCGCCTTTGCCTCCTAGATGAAGACCCGTTGGATGCAAATGGGTGCTCAAGAAGAAGATTGGTGCAGATGGTAGTATTGAGAAGTATAAGGCCAGATTGGCTGCGAAGGGGTATTCACAAGTGGAGGGTATAGATTATGGTGAGATCTTCTCTCCCGTTGCAAAGCTGACATCCATTCGATTCCTATTGTCTCTCGCAGCAGCTTATGACTTGGAGGTAGAACAGATGGATGTGAAGATAGCTTTCCTTCACGGTGACTTGGAGGAGGAAATCTACATGTCACAGCCAGAGCATTAAATGGTAAAAGGTAAAGAAAATTTGGTTTGCAAACTTAAGAAGTCTTTGTATGGTTTGAAGCAATCCCCTAGGAGATGGTACTTGAAGTTTGATGCCTTTGTGTTGTCAATTAGATTTGTGAGATCAAAATCGGATCACTGTGTTTATTATAAGTTTGATGGTGATCGTATTCTCATTGTTGCATTGTATGTTGATGATATGTTGCTCATTGGGAAGGGTAAGAATATGATTTCTAATTTTAAATCCTAGTTGTCAACTCAGTTTGAAATGAAGGATTTAGGGGCAGCCAGGTACATTCTAGGAATGGAAATCAGAAGAGACAGAACCAACATAAAACTTTGGTTAAGTCAGAGTAAGTATGTTAAGACCGTGTTGGATAGATTCAGCATGGGAGATTGTAGACCATTGTCTGTTCCCATTTCCTTGGGGACAAAGTTGTCCGTTGAGGATTGTCCAAAATCTCCTAGTGAGGTGGAGGACATGAGTAGAGTACCTTATGCTAGTGTTGTTGGCAATTTGATGTATGTTATGGTCTGCACAAGACCAGACATTGCCCAACCAGTGGGAGTCCTTAGTCGATTTATGGCTAATCCTGGATGGGTTCATTGGGATGCAATTAAGCGAGTGTTCAGATATCTAAGGGGTACTTCCAAGTATTCCATTTGTTATCATGGTAATGTTTTTGGACCTTTGCATTTTGTTGATATTCGTGGATTTGTGGATTCAGATTGGGCAGGTGACATTGACAGTAAGAGATCCACCAGGGCTTATGTTTTTTCACTGTTTGGTGGTGCTATTAGTTGGATGAGTAAGCGACATCCTGTTGTTGCTTTGTCCATGACAGAAACTGAGTATATGGCAGAAACTCATGCTTGTAAGGAAGCCATTTGGCTTAAGAGATTGTGTTCCGATATTGGTCTTGATGTAGGTCAGATCACGATCAGTTGTGACAGTCAGAGTGCAATTTGCCTTGCAAAGAATCCAACTTTCCATGCTAGAACCAAGAACATTGATGTTCAGTTTCACTTCATGAGGGACATGGTTGAGGATGGAAAGGTGAATTTGGAGATGGTAGATACTTTGAAGAATGTTGCAGATGTGTTGACGAAACCAGTGGGCACAGAGAAGTTTAGATGGTTTTCAGAGTCTATCGGCCTTTCAGCCTATAGCAGTTAAATCCTATTTTTCTATTGGCTCTTACAAGGTGTTCGACAAGTGGGAGAATGTTGGGAATTAAGGTGTCTCAACCTTGGTAATTCTCTGCATTTGTAATGTTTGTATTTATTATTCAATTGCCTATGTTGTAAATAATTGGAAATTCCACTTTGTCAAATTGTGGGATGTGGCACGGTGATGTGTCAATCCTACATGGATTATGACAACTTCTTATTTTGTCCTCACATGAGGAGATAGGCATCCCACTTAGTGGTAGGAATATTCTACCATGTGTCGGCATATTCTATGTTGTGTAAGGAATGTTTGACCAAAACGGTTATGAAGGATTCCTATGACAAATCTATGACATGTAAGAGTCGAGAATAGAAGGTTGTAAGATAGGTAATGACATGTGTCATGAAGCATCTTTGAATGAGGCATATTTGGGTGCCCCAAGGTGGAATATGATGTGTTGTAAGAGAATATACTATTTATAGCATGTGTATGATAGATTCTCTTACAGCTGTAAGTTGTAACCACTATGACAGATTCTATGACGGTCGTACGTGTCGTAAGAGCATCTGTCATAGCCTATTTTGGAAATAGGTGACCTCTTTGGGATGGGAGTTGTGGACAAGTGTCAGACACATTCTACAATGTTGACCAAGTGTCCCCAAGCATGGGTTTTGGTCCAAGATGCCATATTGGATGCCCATTCCAAGAAAGGTCCAAAATTGCCTTGTATGTTCTATTTAAACAGGTGCTTGGAGATGGAGTTTGGATCACAGGTTTACATGTATTGTTATGCTACCAGATTGACTCTAGACATGAGTGTTGAAGACCATTGAAGCTTGCATTTCAAGTGTGTTGTAAACATTCTTTCAGATTTGTTAATACATTGTGCAGGTTTCTGAGTGTGGGGTTTTTCATCTGATAAGGGTTTTCCCCACCGTAAATCTCTGTCTCTCTTCTTCTGTCTACATTCTGGTTCTTGTGTTTTGCTGCAACATCTCATGTTAATGGTTTAACATTGCTATAATTGTTAGGATAAATTTGAATTTGCATAGCCCTCTCCTCAGTAGATTAGTGTAGGAAGCGTTTCTGCACACCTAGCTTCCTTTCAATATTCCCTTCAAATATTATCTATTTGATCTAATTTTTGGACAGTACATTCTATTTTTATGTTTGATTCTCCGCATGCATTATGTGTTGTATTTGGTTCCATTGCAGTAGATTGCGGTAAGTTTTCTTCTAACAGCCTAACCATATAAATCCTTCTGGTACTCCTAACTCTATGGGTATGAATTTTCAGTTCTTCTTGTAGCAAGGCAGTTAAAACATTCTCACTATCCATGTTGTAGTAATCTATCTCAAGTTCTATCTCCCCTCAGAATTAGGTTTTTCCATAAATTCATATATGGGAAGTTTATTGATTGTATATAGTTTTTGGTTATCTTCCTCGGTGTATTCCTCTAGATTAATCTCTTCTATATATGTTTCATCATGGTTCTCTCATAGAGGTATATGGACTATCTTATCATCATATGCAAATGAAATTGCCTCTTTTCTAAAGTCTACAACACCATTGAAATCCACAAACCATCTTAGTCCTAATAGTGCATTGAAGGTGTCTAGTGTTTCTTTGATTTATACCACTTCTAAGTCTATGATTAGTTTCACTCCCATTACACTGACTTCGACATTCTTCCATGTACCTAACGTTGTCATCCTAGAACCATCTACCAAGCTAATGTTATAGGGTTTTTCATAAATATTAGGTTTTCCCATTTGTTCCCATACTCTCTTAGGGATCATGTTAATGTATGAGCCTAGATCAACCATTACATTTTTTAGCTTCTTATGGTTAATGCTTACTGTAATCATTATGGGACATTTCTTCTATGTTCTATCTATTCTCCCAATTGTCCTAATTTATTGTTGCAAGGTTTTTTGGTTATTCCAGTACCTATTGATTTGTTTGAGTTTTTCAAATAGATTATCTTTCCTAGCCATTTGTGTCAGTTGTTTAAGTATTATGACTTCATGTTCTGTAAAGAAATATTCTTATTTTTTTTTTCTTTCTGTTGCTCTTTCTTTATTATTTTCTCAGTTTGTTTTGTAATTTGGTCATGTTTTTCTTTGCTAGTGAAGAAATTATGTTCTTCTCCCCCACTTTCTTCCACACTTGTGTCAATACTTTTCTTTGCGGTGTGCATTCATTACCTTGTCACTACCGTTGCCTTGTTCTTCTTTTTCTGTTTAGGTTTCTCTTTGTGTATTTGGTATTCATCTTGTGATGAGCTATCAATAATGACATTTGATTCATAAATCTTCACTTTTTGACATTTCCTTGAGTTTTGTGGTGGGTATTTTGGTATTATCCACATAAGGCATGCTCCTTTAAAACCTTGGAGTTCATCACTCTTAGATTATGGTGCGACATTCTTGTAGTAGGTTTGCACTTTGTCACAATTGAATATATCATGCTCAGTACTACCATAGAATCCACATGGTTTCTTCTTATCTCCCTAGCATTCATTTGCATAGTGTCCATGCTTATCACACTTAAAGAAAGTCGTATCATCCCTCCTCCTTCTACCTCTGCCTCGGCCTCTTCCTCCTCTATAGCCAGTATATTGTCCTCTTTCATCATTATTGTAATTATTCATGTAAGGTAGAGGGTTGTTATTTACATTTTGTAGAGTGTTAAAATTTCTTTGGTTAGCCCAAGAAGGTTGTTTATACCCATGGTCTTGAAGATATAAGAGTCTTTCTGCAAGCCCTTTCACGTATGCCATGTTTGCATTATATTCCTTATTTTTATAGTGACCATTGCACCAAGGTTCAAGTTCATCATCATCCTCTCTCAATCTTAAACACTGCAAAGGACAATCCTCTGTTTCATGGTCATCCCAATCTCTGTATAATCCACAATAGATTGCATTATTTCTCTTTGGTATTGTTTTGATGTCTACCTTCATTACGGCAACCTTCTTTTCACCTTTTATCATAGGACATTCATTCCACAAGTGACATTCCTTCAATATGAACACCAGATGTTAGGTCTTTATTTTTGTTGATTTTCTCCTTCTTTTGCTAATATTTCTTGGTGCACTTTTAGTTTTTCCATATCCATGTTTTCTTTAGTCTTGTCTTGCCTCTACCAGGTTTGCGTTTCTATGTGGTATGCCAAGGTAACCACTTCTGAGCATGTATTGAAGTCCCTTCCATCTAATGATGTCCTGATGTCAGGGCTTAATCCTAAGATAAACTAGTCAATTTTTTGCTTCTCAATTAGAGGTTCTTCTAATTTTTGAGTGATATCCTTAAACCTTCTATCAAAATCCTTAATGGATTCCCCTTCCTTCATCACCATGTCACACATCTTTCTCACACCTTCCACTGGAACCTCTGGTGAACCAAAGTTGTCTAAGAATGCTTGTTTTATCTAATCCCATGTTTTGTCATGGTTGGGGTAGGCCTTCCTATACAGTGTTAGGGAATCATTCCGAAGTGTTCCGAAAAAGTCAAATAGCTTTGTTTGATCTATTATTATGTTCTTCCTATTCTAGATGGATTCCAAGACAAAAACATGTTTTGTTGCCTCAATGGTGTCCTTTCTAAATACTGGTAACTTAATTGGTGTATCCATTGGTGGTTCCCTTTCTTTTCTTGGCACTTTTGGTTTTGTGCGGTGAGTTTCCTTGTTTGTATTCTAAAGTTTTGTTTGTGACACTAGAGTTTTATGTTCTCTACCCTTACCCCTTTGTAACTTGATATCAAAATAATTTCTTTCCAAAACCTCATCACAATCTCTTTGGAACTCTTCTACTATTTCCTCTTGCTTATCCACTTCATTTTTTTCTTCCTCTACTAAAATTCTTCTTAACTTATAGGGCACAGGAGATGACTCTTGGTCTAGAGGTTGTAACTCTTCAAAGTGCATTTTTATCTTAGGGGATGTCTTTTCATTTGTGAATAAAATTTGATTACTTAAGGTATCATTTCTCTAAACTGACTTACCCTTCTGGAACTAACTTCATTGTATATCACATTTTCTTCTCTTTCCCTCATCTTCATTATACTTTGATTAACTAAATGATCCAGATCATCTACATTTAATTTTAAGGGTTGGAGGTTTTTAATAGGATCAAGCAGGTGTGCCCATTTTTCATCTATTCTAATCTAGACATTGGTTAAAGTAGGTTAAAATTTAGGGTTTATTCCTATTTGTGGTAGGGTTGGAGCCTAATTATACTCTTCTTCCCATACTCTTATTGACTGATCATAGGCATTGATACTTCCTCCTAAACTTTTGAGTAGTTTTGTAGCCCTATCCAAATGTATGTGCAGTGGTCCTGTATTGTCCATATCTTTTCTTATTAGTTCTAGGGCAACCTTTATGGCACATTCATCCATTCTTCCTTATTTTATTATATTACTCTCTTCAAAAACACCCACATTAGTATGCTCAGTAGCACCCACATCGGTGCACTCATCCACATTTCTTTCTACAACTTTTCTAGTGTGTTTCCTTCCTAACTCCTCTATTTTCTCCATTCTTCTATGGTATCTTTCTTGGCATTCCCAGGTTTGTCTTTGTCTTTCTTCTTGGTTCATTTCCATTCATGTTTTAATGATTTCCTTAATTTCTCTTAGTTTCCTGTTATCCCCTTTTCCCATGGATGTTTAGATTTGGTATTACATTAATCCTTATGTATTCCATGGTCGAATCATCTTGAAGAGGTACATCTTTTCAAGGATTTTTTAGATCCTTCCCCCATTCCATTTGTCATCCCTTAAGTGCTTTCCCCCCTCTCACAAGGTTAGGACTTAAGAGATTTCTACCGCAACTCGTAAAAAAAATTCTCCCTACTTCTTCACTATCCTTACTAGGGTCTCGACAATGGAACCAAAATGTTGGCAAGAGGGATTGGGATACAGTCTGAAGATTTGTACCCAAGGTACTCTTATGTAGTATGTTTATACCCCAATAGTAACAGTGATAGAAGAGAAGTAAATACAGAAAGAGACATTAACATGTGGTAGGGTTCCATATGAGTAAATACAAAAAATAATATAACACATTCATTGTCATAGTTAGTACTCCTTATATCTCCTCATATATTCATCATATAGTCATGTACAAAAGACAGGTCTATGTCTCTACTTTATAGATATATCAAGCTCTTATCCTCACAACTCTCTTACTTTGTTATATTGTTGCATACATGTCTATATACATCTTATAGGGGTGTGTCCCTTATGTGACACCTTTCTATCTTCTTCCCTTGTTGACCTTATGCTCCCCAAGTTCTTTGTACCATCATGTGGTGATTGCTTCAGCTCTCAATGTGCTACCAACAAGGCTCCAACAATTTTGCTTAGCCCCGATCTACTTCCAATTTCTGTACATAAGTTTTGTAACACTTGTAAGTTGCTTGTTTTGTCATTTTGGTCACTTAAAGCCCTAGATCTTGCTATTCTTAAATTAATCTCATCTATTACAATATAAAGAAGACAAGCCCCAAACCATTTGGCTCTCCTTTGAGGACTATATCCAAGTGTACAATTCTTGGTCGGCTTGTGTTCTAATGTTGTATAGGAGATATTTGTCTAATTAGTGTATAATTGATTAGATCTCTTTTCCTATGTAACATTTTGGTGAACCCGACGATTCCTACACTTGCACTTACTAATTTTATTCCTCATATCTGTAGATGTGTTTAATTAGTTGATAAATTTGATTACACATTTATGTTGCATATATTTTTTATCTCACGTATTTAATTTAGAAAACAAAACACTTGTAGATCTTTGTTGTTGTGGTTACCAAAATCTCACATTTTGGTGAGCCCAACACATCCTACATTTGCACCTTTCTAATTTTTTATATCAGATCTGATTAGTATTGAAGTGATTAAACATTTTCTATTTGCACATCTTGCATTTATACTTCTTCATTGTTGTGGTTACCAAAAATCTCATCTTATTAGTAAACCCCGCTAGTCTTGCACATAGTGGTCAAGATTGCAATCTTATTTCAGATCTTTGCTATGATTGATTAGTTGCTAAATCTGATTAAAAGTTGTTGTAGCATATCATACTTGTCATTTGTGTTTAATTTAGAAAGAAAGAACATTCATACATCTATCTTTCTTTAGGATTTGAAAGAAAAACATAAACAAAACTCTCTAAATTCAAACATGTCCTCTTCTAGTCTTTCGTCTCTATCAACTCTACTTCAAAGAATTGTTCCATCCACATCTACCTCTACTTCTACCACATCTACCAAGTCCATAGTAATTCCATAAATCATCGTATTGGTATTCATCCCTTTTTCGTATATTCAAGCCTCTTAGATATAACTAAGGATGTGAAGACCTCTTTTCTTCCTTCTTTAGTTGCATGTTCAGGATCCTTGGATATCACTAAGGATGTGAAGACTTCTTCTCTTTCTCCTTTGGTTGCATGTCCAAGTTCCTTAGGTATCACAAAGGATGTGAAGACTTCTTCTCTTTCTCTTTTGGTTGCATGTTCAAGACCCTTGGATATCACTAAGGATGTGAAGACTTATTTTCTTTCTCCTTTTATTCATGTTCAAGACCATTAGATATCACTCACAATAAAATCATAGACACTCCTCTCAAAATCTTTACCTACTCTTTATTCCAATGTTCTCCATGGTAGCAATGGAGTTTCTGCAAAGGAAGACTCAAATCTCACATCGAACTCCACATAGATACATGATTATAAAAACCAAGTCAACACGATTTATGTTTTCGGTTCCCAAAAAGAACCCATGAAACCTAAAATTGGTGTGCATCTTTGTTCTGATGTTCCACAACCACACTCTAACCCTGTGATCATTGTTCAAGGTGTGTTACAAAAACCTCATTACCATGCGGTTTCTCACACATAGAATAGGTGCAACAACAAGAAAAATAAACAAACACCAATTGTTCCTACTTATCTTCCACCTTCTCAACCTTTTCTTCCTTCACCACCTCATCTTTCTCAACACACTAACATGGAATATGATCTTATCAAGTTACTTCGCGCTACTCTAGCTAAGATCTCACTTTCAGAATTAATATAAACCTGTTGGTCATGATGTTAGTCATAAACAAGCATAGAATAAAAGTACACATTAACCTTTATTCATCTTGAAAGATACAATGAATTCAGAGAATTCATGTTCCCAAGTCTCTGGTGATTAGGTCTTAATTGTCTGGCATTACTCAAAGGTTGATGTGTGTTGCTGTTTCCATTTTGGGGCCTTACATTGAGTTCATCATCATGATACTATTTCTACAAAGATTCTTCACAGAGAGGTCATTTTATGCAGTTGTTCAGTTGAATGATATAGAATTATTTAAATCTTTGCATGATATTTTCAATTATACATGCTTTAGCTTCAAATATGCTAAATATTTGCAATTATCTACGAGATGTCCACATATTTGTACTATTTTCTTGAGATTATCAATTATTTGCAATTATGATGGTGAAATGCTCTAAAATTTAAAGAAATTGAAATAAATGCTTCAAATTAATGTTGAACCTTCAGCCATTGAACCACATATACATCAGATACAGTCATGAAGAGAAGGAAACCAAACCATATGTTCACCAGGACATTCCACAGCTAGATACAGTTGATGCTAACTTCAAAGGAATTGTATGAAAACAACATATGCAAGTAGATATGCACTCCAAGGGATGCAACAAGTCATAGCATATATCCAGAATTCACACATTGATTACTCAAAATTTACTATGAATTGTAATCAAACAAGTCTTCTCATTCATTAAGTATGCAAGGATATAAATGTATACAAAAAGCTTTGAAATGAGCCCTAAATATTTCAGCAGACGGATTTCAATTAAGTTTCAAATATTTGAAATGAGGCATTCCTGCACCTTGTATAGAACAAGGTGAGGAATCCATTACAAAAGATCTACGATCTTGATTTATCTATGAATATCTGCGGTGAGTATTTCATTTGACTTTGTCAACTTTATCAAGTGGCACAGGTTGCCAGCTGGCAATCATCTGGAGTACTTATTTTCATAAGTATATATTCCCTTTTACGATGTATCCTCATCATGCTCCTTGTCATCATCATCACCTTCACCGCTCTCGCTCTCTTCATCATCATGATGATGGTCTTCTTTGATATGGACCTACATAGTTGTCCTGATATTTTCATATTAGTTGTACTATTCTCTCTATTTCCCCACCATCCTGAGTTTTTGCTTTGATGGCGGCGTGCTTATGCATTTGATATTTGCCTCAGGGATTTTCTAATTCACTTCTCCTGATGCTGGATGTCTCATGATAATTTTCCATCTTGACCCTGAGCCTCATAATTTTGTCCATGGTTTCCTCTGTCAGATTGTTTAGGGGATCATCAGCTACCTGTTGGAAGTTACTATGTATAGCTTTTATTGCAAACTCCTCATCTTGATTCTCTATCTTCCCTTCCACCTTTCCTTCCAGCACTTCTAAAAGTTCAGCTTCATACGCCATCATATCATGTAGCTTTATGCTGATGTCTCTTAATTTAGTGTTGCATCTTTTAAGTACCTCACATTCAAAATTGGTATCTTTATACCATATGTCAACCAATAGTGCATTATTATTATTTAGCACTTGATTGCTTATTAGAACCTGAGGGTCAATTCTCTTTATTTCTTCCAAGATGACCAAAATTTTCTCTAGCTGGAAAGACCTTTTCCCAATCTCCATCTACAATCTATCAACTTTTCTCCTGGAGACACTTAAAGAATTCCATCTTTTTAAAGAAGCTTTTACCACTTCCTCTGCTTCATCAAATGTGGATAACATCCACTTTCTCATTATAGATGACTCATGCTTCATGAGATCTATCTTATTTACTTCTTCCTGAGAAATAGAAGTCAATGGGACTGCATGATCAGTTGACATATCATCAGGGTTAATTAACCCTTTTATGTATGCATGTAGCTGAGCAATGTGCTCTTTATGCTGCTTACTCATCTCTTTCTCTTTCTTAATTCTTTGAGTTAAGGAATCAATGATATCCTTTCCTTCTTGACCCTCCTGGTCTTCATTTGCAAACCCTAAGTCAACTGTATTAATCTGGAATTCTTCCAGAGAAATTATACCTTTTTCTTTATCTACAGTAGGGATTGCTATCTATGCAGTCCTTCTTCCAATTGTTGCATCTCTCTTAATTGGCGAAGTCATTCTGGCCTTCCTCTTTGGTTTTATTAGATTTTCTGAAAACAAGGTTGATACATCGAATTCTTGAATCTCAAAATCTACCTCTGTGTTGACTTCCTTTTCCAACCATCGAGGTACCTGATCATATTTCTCTGCATCATCATGATGCTCACCTTGGTCTCCTGCATCCATCAGCATATGTGATGGAGAAGGTGATTTTCTTGTTTCTTCTTCATGATGCTCATACTGAGGGTGATCCTGTGGTATATCTTCCTGCTGAGGAATTTCCTTTTCTTGAGGAGCATCATCCTGAGGTGGAGGATCCTAAGATGCATCTATATGATGATCATGATCTTTCTCCTTTACTACCTCATCCACTTTTGACGTTTCCTCTTGTTGAGGCATATTAATATCAATGGATATTGTGGAATCCTCCTTAAGTGTTGGTGTTTGTTCTAAAACCATGATTTGTTTTGCACCTGCATTACTTACTTCCTGAACCTTAGAAGCAGGATCATCAGATACATCCTTCTCATCAACCTTCTTTTCCTAAACTTCTATTATAACGGGCTTTGCTAATGTATCATGTTGGTGTATTTCTGAAGCATGGACTTCTGCCATCTTCACTTCTTCTATATGTTCTCCTTTATCAGGTGTACCTGCTGGATGTTCAGGACTTACATCCTGTCTATATGTCAAATCCACTACTGCAGGACTTGTCACCTGTGCAACTAATGTGTCCAGCCCCATTTCTTGAGCTATCTTCTCTGGACTCTTTTCTGCTTTAGCTTCCACTTGCTTCATTTCCTCCAATATCATTTGAACTACTGGAGACCCATGAGGAGTCATGTGAGTACTTGCAGCAAGGGTTTCCATCTTCTGTGAAGCTACTTCCTTCACAACCTCATCATTAGATAGACTAATTGTTTCATCTAATGAGATATGACCTCCTTGAGAGGTTTCTTTCATCTGCTCTTCCGCTTGTTCAGTCTTGAACTTCACAATGATAGGAAGCAGAACATTGTGTTGAAATTCCTTATGTAAAACTCCACTACCTGCCCCTTTCAACAGTATAGGGGATTGCTTTATCTCACCCCTCATGGAGGTTCTTGGTTTCTTAGGTGTGGTAGCTACCATCACCTATGGGGCTTTTCTTTTCCTTTTGAATAATAAAGGGGCCTCCTCTTCCTCAGGCTCTTCCTCCATGAGGATATCTTCTTCTATTTGTTTTTGGGAGAATTGACCCTCTTCTTAGGTCTCAGTAACTACTGCCTCTACTATCAAATCTTTCTTGGACTTTTGTTTACCTGTCTGTGGAGGTGATGCTGATCCTGATCCTGATCCTGATGCTGCTTCATCTTCAGCTGGAAACACTACCTTTTCAATAATCAACCCCTTGGGTTCATTATCAACTTTCTTACCCCTGGGGGGTCTTTTGCTTTGCTGTTGTTGTGGAGGCAGCCTCTCTCCTTTTGATTTCCTTTTTTTAATTATGAAATCATCACATTCCTCATCAGGAATATCCTGTCCTTTCTTTTTATTATCCACAGTAATGGCAACACCTTTCTTCTTCAATGCCTCAATTTGTTCATCAACCCAAGCTTGGGTTAGGTGTAATGTCCTGGCAATGAAAGGGTCCAAGGATATGTTTTCCTGGATAGTCAGGTCTGGTGCAGATATTGTATCATTATATATTTTCTTTTCTTCATATTCATCTGCCATTATCCTGCCATCATCCTTTTTCAACTGTGAGGGAATGGGGATGCAGTCAAAGGTTTTGATTTGATTCAATGTTAACCTTTGGTATCTTCTTCTTCTGGCTTCTGCTTCATCTTCACAATCCACCCAGAAGTCTTCTAGGTGCCTCTAATGAATAGGTTTCGCTATTATTTTCTATATTCTCCCATAAGGATCATATGGCCTTATCAGTGGGAATGGTTGCAATTGCATTTTCTTCAAACTACCCATGACTTTCTTGATACTTTCTAAATCTGGGCACATATACCAACCAATGGATACTGGAAACAAAATGGGTGGTAGTTTATGAGCATCCTTGTATGCTTTCAGTATTTTGGAGCTCTGTCTTATAAATTCCATTAATATCACTGCATCGGTGGGGTATCTTGGCAACATGAGAGGGTGTCCTTCGAAACCCTCAATTCTCATGTAAGAAAATGTTGCAAATTGGATGTACTAGGCTCCATGCCTGTAGATTATTTCTTGAGCTTCCATGCTCAATATTTTCGTCCTGTCCTCCTCCATGGTCCT
The DNA here is from genome assembly GCA_027924645.1 of Cunninghamia lanceolata. Lineage (NCBI taxonomy): Eukaryota > Viridiplantae > Streptophyta > Pinopsida > Cupressales > Cupressaceae > Cunninghamia > Cunninghamia lanceolata. Next base: position 4,837,870 of record BSBN01000292.1, on the reverse strand, counting down.
CACTAGATGCATAGAGAATGCATCATTTACCAATTTGTAATCTTGGAGGTAATTAACTCTCTACAACTGGGGATGATGATCCCAGATATGCACAGCTTTGATTGTGCCTATAACCTTCCCATCTATAACCAGTGCATCAAATGTGCCCTTGTAAGCACAGGAGTAGACAATGTATGATGTCATGTAAAAGGAACAATTTGAACCTCCTAGGTTCATCAACTGCTCATGTAGAGCATCACTTATCAATTGGCCCCATAGTGGCTTGGTATCTGCATATATGTACATCATGATGACACTGTACATCTAGTCCTTAAAACTACCAGGATCAGGCTGGCCTGTCACCCTGCTAAGCAATGCAATCATATATTGATATTCTTCATCAAAATAAAACTTATACAAATGCACAGGAAGTTTTGCTGCTGTAGGATATGTGCTATTCTGAGTCCTCCACTGATACATGGTCTTTCTTGCCTTCTTCTTATTGTTTTCATATTCAATCTCAGATTTCTTCAAATCTATGCTGTTAACCTTCCTGCCCAACGACAGTCCAAATGTCTTGGAAAGACCCTTGATGGACAAGTCTGCATATATTCTCCCATGTTTCACCAATTGTCTTGTTTGTGGATTGTAGTTTCGTGCACACTCAACAACTAGCTTCGGAGACTCCATGGAGTATGGAAACCCAGCAGCATTCCACATTCCTGACACGAACACCGCATCCAACAGGGTGCTTCTATTCTTTTCATCATTCATTTTGGCAGACCATGCCTCTAGATCGGTACTTCCTTGATTCGTATCTGTAATTGCACCATACTTAAACAGGATTCCTCTAGGAGATGCAAACATGGGATTGCTAAATTCAGCCTCACACTTAGCTAACCTCTTGTCGGCCATGGATATCTGCAATTAACAAGATTTGTCTTACAAAGGATATTCACAATTATGCACATAATGATTTATCTCTACTAACATCATGCATACTGTACTTATTCAACATTTTCTTATCATGGGATGCATAAATTAATCTTCAAACTAGCAACATCATACCTAATTATGCAGATGCAACAGGATGAGGGTTTCAATTACTTACTCGATTATGCAGATCTCTTTGATTATTCCAGTGGTTTTCTAAAAATGCTCTTAATTCTGGTGATAATCCCGCACTTCTTCCTGCCTGTAAGCTCTGTTCGTTCAAGTATCGCCTGTACTGGGGTTTGGAAGCTAGCACTCTGTAAAAATGATTTTATCGCAAGGTAAGTGTGAAAATGACAATTGAATTTACCTTTTAACTTTGCAATTAGGGCAAAATTAAGGCAAACCCTGACGGATTAGATTTTGATCGTTGATTTTTTATGGAAACTTAGGATTTTGCCAGGTGTTTCATCAGGTTTTGTGGTTGGCAGAAACTACCTACCACCTCTGCACACATTAAATGTCAATGGCCGCAATGAGAACGGGGTGATATCCATATGACAGGATATATTTGAAAATATGATAGTATTTGGATATCGGGGTGATATTTGGAAATATGATGATGCTTGGAAATCAGGGTGATGAACGCACCATTAGGTCGTGTTTATACATAAGGAGGATATTTCAATATATCAGGTGATGTTACAAAAATGATGATGACCGGGTAAACTATAACCCCTCTCTCTCAGAATATCAGGATGACGTCATCCAGATATTGGCTCAGTGTATCGGTATGACATCATGACATCATCATCATGTTATGTGAGAAGGATCATGTTTAGGAAATATGCACCTGAGAAGTAAGTGTGTTGATTACGTCATTGTCATGTTTGTTTCTTTGTTTATCGGACTCAAATGACATCATCAGGATAATGGCTTAAGGGGATATTTCACGGCAAGAGGATATTGAGAAATATCAAGTTACATTGAGAAATATGACTCTCGCAAAATACATAAGGCTGTTGACAGTTAAAGGTCACTATCACCTGAAATTAACGTCCAGACATTTAGACCGCATGATTTATCAGGTGATAAATTGGATTGGAATGACCTTTTGTAATATGATGGATATTGAGAAATGTGATCCTCCCCCTGTGAATATCAGGTTTGACTCAGACTTTGACCATTCATAACTTTTACATCCTAATGAATATCAGGGTGATGCAAAAGGCAAACCTGCATGAAATTTGATGCTCTTTCTAAATATGAGGTTACTGGAATAAAATATGAATTTTGACAAACTGACCTCATGATGATGACCTACCACATCCTCCTTGCATGATGATCCACTTGACTTACTTTTACCAAACCGCCAGGAAGCACAAAACAAGCCAAGACAAAAAGTTGGGTCCCTGTTTTGTCAAGTCAAAATGGGGCGTGTTGTGTAACCACACAACAACTTGCCACCAAAGAAAACAAACAAATTCCAATGATTCAAGTGATGTGATCACATTCATCCATAGTATTCTAATTCTTTCTAAGCATAAGTATCATGATCTTCTGAATGATAAAAGTTCATTATGGTAACAATGCTTAACAAAGTATCATGTGTGTGCAAATGATTAATTATCCTCATCTTGAGAGCAAGTTGAAAACATAAGTAACTGGTGTTAAACTACATAGTTGGAGATCATCCCTCATAGCCAACCTAGATAGAGTCTTGCTTCCAGCAGGCGTCTATAGCCCCGGAAAGGTTATCTATAGAATCTCCCTAAGTAGAGCCCCATTGCCAACAAGCATTCATATCCCTGGTAGAGTTACTTAGATGGCCTAATTTTATTTCTTTTCTAATTTTTTCTTTAAAATTTGTATCTGATATCATCATGTCAGCTCATTTGTACAAGGTATAGTCACTTGCAGCTTTAGGTTGGAGATTGTATTGGTAGCAAGGGAGTCCCTTTAGATTTTTCACTTAACACCTATACTTGTATTTTCAACAAACCCAAGGCTGTTAAGTGTTTCATTGTGATTGATTCACTTTGATCAAGAAAATGCACCCTGATGAAAGGATATCATAGACCTGATCATGAATACTTCTTAGAATGAATCATAACCTATGTCTAAATTTGATCTCATCACTTGAATCCTAACAATTTAGTTATTTTCTAGGATGATAAGGCCTCCTCATCTTAACTAGCCAAAACAAAAACTCAACAAACAAACAAAACAAGACAAGAAAAACAAACAAACAAAATAAAACACAACTATACAAGCGACTATACAAATGTACATTATTATACACATGACTGTCATGAAGTCACTTATGATTGAAAATAATGTTTGAGAGATTGTCCATTGACTGGCAATGGGACATCCTCACCTGTCAGGTTCTTAAGCCTATAAGTGTTGTCTCCTAGTATCTCAGAAATTTGAAAGGGACCTATCCATAATCTGTCAAACTTACCATCCAGTCTCCTTTCTTCTCATGGGCTTTATCCCACATCAGGACTAAATTAGATATCCTGAAGGCTTTGACTTTGGCTCTCTTGTCAAACCAACGTTTGACAACAGCCTGATGTTTTGCAAATTGGTCAATTTCTTGACTTCTTTTCTCTTCCAGGTGCATCAGTTGAAGCAACCTGACTTCTTGTCTATTGTCTATGCCTAGGTACTTTTGGGCAAACTGCAAGGTAGGAATTTTCAAGTTAACAGGGAGGATAGGATCTACCCCATATACTAATTGGAAGGGTGAGTTTCCTAATGCAATTTTCATTCTAGTTCTGTCTACCCATAAGGCATATTTCAGAAATGAATTCCATTCCCTAGGGTTCTTCTCTATTAGTTTTCTTATGATATTCAGCAAATTTTTGTTGGTGGATTATGCTAATCCATTCCCTTGGGGATAATAGTTGGATGAAAACCTAAGTATGATCTCATGATCAAAAGCCCAACTTGACAATTTGGTTGAAGTGAAGGCAGAACCATTATCACTTACCAAAGCATAAGGAGTTCCATACCTCGTAACAATGTTGCTTTCCAGAAATTTAATAACATCATCTGCAGTACAGGTCTTGCTGCTGACAGCTTCAGTCCATCTGGTACAATAATCAGTAATTGTCAAGACATACCTATGGCCTGATGATGATGGAGGATTGATTGGTCCTATGAAGTCCATGCCCCATTGTGCAAATGGGCATTCTTCCATCACTGGCTGCAAGGGTTGGGCAGCATATTTCTCTCTGTTGGCAGCAACCTGACATATATGACAACATTTAACATGTTCAACTGTATCCTTAAAAACTGTGGGCCAATAATATCCTGCTCTGAGGATTGCATGTGTTGTGGCCAGAGCTGATCCATGTGTTGTTCCAAACTTGTCATGTAATTCTAATAAAACCTTATTTGCTTTTGGCTTTTCTAAGCATCTTAGGTATATTCCTTCATAATTCTTCTTGAATAAGGTTCCTCCCTTCATCATATATTTTTGTGACCTTATCTTCAAGGCTCTTCTCTGTGAAGCCTGCAGTCTTGGAGGACATCTTCTAGTGATCAGGATGTGCCTGATATCTGCATACCACTCTTCATTGTCCTTAGCATTGATAACATATTTCCGACTTATAATGTTTGGGTCAATCTCTGATATCATTTGACTTAGAGCCTGTCTTCTTACTAGTTTCATTGGTGTAATCTCCATGTCATACTCTTGTAATACAGTAATCCACTTGGCTCTTTTCTCACCAGGTTCACTCTGCATTAGCAGCATCTTCACTGCTGCATCAGGCACTACTGTAATCACCTTGCTTCTTAGTATATAAAGCCTAAATTTCTTTACTACCCTGACCAATGCAAGTGCTTGTCTTTCAACATCCACATATCTCAATTCAGCATCCTTGAAGGGACAACTCATGAAAGCAATTGGTTTTTCTTCTTTCTCTTCATTCCTTTGAGTCAACATTGCTGCAGAGGTATGTTCTGAGGCAAATGAATAAATGTAGAAGTCCTTTGTGTAATCTGGACTGATGAGGATAGGAGCATCTGATATGGCTTTCTTTATGTCCTCAAAAGCAGCTTTAGCTTCTGTTGTCCACTCAATCTTTGCATCCTTCTTCAGCATAGCATTTAATGGTCTAACTATCTTTGTAAAACCAATGATGAATTTCCTTACAAAGTTAATCTTACCAAAGTAAGACTTAAGTTCTTTCTTGCTTCCAGGAAGTTGTAATTTCATGATGGACTCTACCCTATCAGGATCAATGATAATTCCATTTTTAGTTATCAGGTGGCCCAGCAACTTTCCTGCTATCACCCCAAATATGCATTTCTTGGGGTTCAAAGATATCCCATACTCTTCACATTTTTTCAATACATTTCTGAGATCTATTGCATGACTTGTTCTTTCTTTGGAGAACACTATGAGGTCATCCATGTAGATGACTATACATTTTCCTATTAAGCCTCTGAAGGCTATGTCCATTGCTCACTGGAATGTAGCTCCAGCATTTATCAGCCCAAATGGCATACGTCTATAAGCAAAGATCCCCCACTTTGTGGTGAAAGTAGTCTTCCACCTATCAATCTTGTCAACCATGACCTGATTGTACCCTGAGAAGCCATCTAGAAAGGACATCATTTTAGCTCCATTGACAATCTGCAGGACTTCATCTAATGAAGGTAAAGGATAATTATCCTTCTCTGATGCTCTATCCAGGTTCCTGAAATCTACACATAGCCTGATGTCTCCATTCTTCTTTCTCACTGGCACTAGATTAGCCACCCAAGTGGAGTGCCTCACAAGAAAGATTATCCCAGCATTTAACAACATCTTGACTTCTTCAAAATTATTGGTTCAAGCAAAGCATTGATTGGCCTTTGCTTCTATCTAAAAGGTTTAGCATCTGGCTTGAGAGGTATAGTGTGAGTTATGACTGATGTGTCATATGTCTTTAGCTCATCATAAGTCCATGCAATAACATGTATGTAATCCTTAAGGGCCTGAGTTATTCCTTCTAACTCTTCTGGTGTACAAACCTTACCTATCAAGACATTTCTCTTGTCTTCATTTTGTCCAATATTCACTTGAGAATATTGACCTCCATCAACTTTGGGAAGATCCTTCTGTTTCAGCATATTATCCAAATCAAAGGCTCTTTCTAATTCAATCATACCTTTGGGAATCCTGTTGCTAGGCAACTCTAATATTTCATCTTCTTCCCAAACATGATCTTCCACATGGTTTTCATCTATGATTTGAGCATCAAATATATCTCTGTTAGAGATGAAATCAAGGATGTGTTGATCATCATCAAAGACCTGTAGATTAGTAACATTATCAGGTACTGATGGTACAGATACTAGTTCTACTGAAAATCTCTTTAGGCCTAATATAGATAGTGGCTCCAGTGTACTGGCAGTGTGGGCAAGTGCATCTGCCCTATGGTTCTATTCTCTAGGAACGTGGGTGATATTAAATGCATCAAAGTCTTCAATCAAATCCCACACTCTGTGTCTATAATTTGACAATCTTTTATAGTTGCAAGAGTAGATTCCTCTTACCTGTCTGACAACTAATTCTGAGTCTCCAAAGACATGCAGAATTTTTACCTTCTTGAGAACAAACAGTATCCCATGAATCAGAACTTCATATTCTGTCACATTATTAGTGCAGGGGAACTGTAATCTGTATGCAGCTAAGTAGGACTTTCCTAATGGATCAATGAGATCAATCCCTACTCTAGCTCCTTGCTTGGACTTGGATCCATCAAATCTAAGGATCTAGGGTTTATCCTCAGCATGAGGCTTGGCTGAACCTTCTCTTTTCTTTGCAGCTCTGGCAGCTACTCCACTTGATATCCATTTTAACTTAGGAATTTCAGCTTTCTCAGACTTCATCTTTTCTTTCTCCTGGGAGGCTGATTTTTCTTCTTGTTTTTCATCATCAGGAGGATGATCTTTTGGATCAGGCTCTGTATGTCTCTTTAAAATATGTAGGCACAGCAAACAGGTAGTTTCTGAGTGAGGTGCCTCATGCAACCTACACCATCTTTCAGTCAGCGCATCCTATGGATGTCTCTTTTGTTTTATCATCTTCTTAACTTCTCCTAATAAAAACTCTTCAAATCTAGTCAGGTTACTACCACTATCTTCATTAGATAGTTCATAATCTAATTCCATCAGACAATCACTTCCAGGGGTGATCTTCTCTTTCTTCTTTACATTTATTTGGTCATATGCCAGAATTTCTTCTGTACTCAAAATTTGATCTCTATCATGACCCATCACCTTTTCTGTGGTTCCTGCAAAAGACAAACAAGAAACAGTATCATCATCATCACCTAATATAGAACTTACCTCGGAACATGACGATGATGACTCCTCACTGCATGTCTGCTCTAGCTCCATCATATCTAGACATGTTTCACAAGTTTTCTCTAAATGTGCCTCATCGTGTAATCTGCACCAACCATCAATCAAAATGTCATAAACAGGAATATTCAATAACTGACAACGTTTTACCTATTTGGATAGATGCACTTCAAAGCTTCTAAAGTGATCTATTTCATTCTTGTTCTCAAAATTACTATCAGGTTCTACAACTAGCATGTCTTCCTGATGATCATCATCATGATGATGATGAAAGTCAAGCATCAGGATCTCTTCTATTCTGATAGTCTGTGGTCTAATAGTATAAACTCCGGGTTCAACATTTACATACATGATCTCGTTTGTTTTGTTATATTCAGTTATCATGTGTTTCATTCTAGGCTCGGCATCTACTCTTATCTGGTTAGGTATACCTTTCCAAGGTAACCACATGTGACTGAAGTTAGTAGCCATATATCCATTCAAAGTCTTTGACCAATCTCTACTAAGCAGCATCCCATATGTGTCAAGTATGTCAACTACCTGAATATCAATGTAATACTGGATCCTGGGATCAGATGCTAATTGCATGTGTATATGAGTCAATTCTCCTATTACACTCACTTCTGTTTTATCCAGTTGTGTCACCTTCTTTAGGGATTTAGTAGGATGCAGTCCTAAAGCGCTGCATATAGATAAGGGCATGACATTTGTAGGTGCACCTGAATCTACCAAACAGTTGTGTAAATTCTTGCCAAACATCCTTATAGTGAGGAGGAAAGGCGGTGACTCACTCTTATCTCGATATAATGTCATGTGGGAGCTTTCTGCAGCTTGGACAATAGCTGGCACTTTATGTTTGATATTACTATCTCTAGCAACATGATCTTTACTACTAGACTGACCTAGGGAATGATTATCCTCCTTAGGAGCAGGATCATCTAGTGATTTCATGAAAGCCTTCTTAATTGCAGGAGTTTCAATAATTCTGACAAAGATAGGATGATCTTTATCTTTTTCATCTCATCTGCCAGATATGTGACAAGTTTATCAGACTCATGAGGTAGGCCAACAATCTTTGACACTGTGTTTTGTGGTGACAGATATTGTGCATTTACCTTTGGAAATCCTGGAATGTTACTTGCCTTGGGATCAGGAGGTGTGTTAAAATTATTCAGAGGCAAGGAGCTGGTTAATAGACTAGTAGGTCTGTTGGAGTTGCTTCTCAAATTGTAATTATGCTTACCAGGATATTGCTGCTGGTATGCATGCACCTCCTCATGTTTAGTGGAAGGCTCATTCTCATCTTCAAAGGGGAAGACATAATTTGACTCAAAAGCCATGGCAGATTCTTCACAAGCCTGGGTATAATGCTGGTGGGATGACACAGTCTGCTGATGATGATGATCAGTGTAACTCTCTAATACAAATGCAGATTCATATCCACAAGGAACAAGTTCATTTCCCTCTACCTGAGGTGGATTTCCAGAAGTATTAGATACTTCTGTCTGGAAAATGCTAGCAGCAATTCTGAATTGTGGACAGTCCAATTCTACATGAGCATTTGTATTGTGGATTCTACACCAATTGGTGAGAGCTACCTCAGCAAGATTGACTCTAGTAGTCTGTTTGGCTTCACCAGGTGGCTAATTATCTAAGGGTGATGGTAGTGAGCCATTATTTGGCCTGGAGTTCCATACTCTAGGCTGTCTTTGAGGATTATTGTTATTTCCACCACTATTATTGAAATTACTGTTGTTGTACCCTCTGTCAGGATAATTTGGTCTATCATTATTATAACCTTTGTTCTGATTTCTCAAATGAGTCACTTCTGTAGTGAATTTTCTTAGCTGAGCAAAGATTTCTATGATTTCTTCCTTCTCTTCTTGAGCTTTGGCTACTACATTTTCAATTTGAGGTTTAAAGAAAGAGGATCCATGATTATTGTTCGATAGGTCAGCACCCTGAGGTGTCTGAGTTTGTGCAGGATATTGTGGCGTCTGGCCACTCCCATTAGGAGGTGGCATGATACTTAATGGAGGAACTTGCAAGGGTGCTGGCATGACTGCTAGAGGCATCATAGCTCCATTAGGATATTATTGAGTCGGATATTGCTGTGCCAGATATTGCTGTGCTAGATATGCAGGATATTGTGGAGGATAAGTGGGACACATGCCAGGCATTGTAGGGAATGCTACGTTTGGTGTTGGAGCAGGGACTAACTGCTGATTTACTTTGATAGCTTCTTGAAAAGCTCTTGTCAGGGTAGTGATTTCAGGGTGTGTTCTCCTGATGAACATAGATGTCAATGGATCCAGAGCTGAGTAATAGATACTCCTAGCAGCAGCATCTGTTACTACATATGGAGCAACTAACTTGGATAGTATTTTATGGAACCTAGCATTGAAATTGGCAATAGGTTCTCCCTCAAACCGCCTGATTGTGGCAAATAGGTGATAGTTCATTGAAGGATCAATTGGTATTTTGAACCTATCAGTAAAAGATTTCTCTAGGACAGCCCATGAACCAACAGAATTCTGACCAAGACTAATGAACCAATTATAAGCCTCTTCCCCTAAGGAAAAAGGAAATAATCTACATACAACATCTTGATGTTCTATTCTGGCCCTACAACAGGCTTCTTTAAAGGTTCTGATATGATCATCAGCATCCTGATAAGGATGATATTTTGGACAAAGCTTGTTCGGATTCTTTGGTAACTAATGGTATGCATTGAAGGTCAAAGGTGACTCTGCTGTAAAGAAAGACATTGCAACCGAAGGAGGTTGAGCCTGTGGTACAGTTGGCTAAGGTTGGACCTGGGGTTGAGGTTGAACCGGAGGTGTCACAGATATCCTAGAAGGTATTTGTAAGCCAACAGGAGTTACAGGAGGAGGTTCTGGTAAAGCTCCTGATGCACTAGACCCTGGAGTGTGATGGATGTCTACAGTTCTAGGTCTGAAACCTCTAACAGGTAATTCTTTAAAGATTCCACTAGATCTAGACCTGGTATTTATCCTGTGAGCCAGGATTTCTCAATTTTAAGGCAAATTGGCTGGAACTTTGCAAATATCAGTTGAAATTCACCAGCCGAGGTGATATTTGTGGTAAAATGGCGATACTGGTTGGATATTTGCGAAATATTTACAAAGATAGTGCAAACATGCGGTGATAATGGGGGTATGATAACTCTTACCACAAGATATCAGGTTTCTAAGGCAAAACTCTTCAAAGCTTGAACGGATTTACATAACATTGACCAATACTTGTGAATTCATGATGATCTACTTAAAACTTGCAATATTTTTGTTTGATCTGGAAATCTTTACACAGAATGAGCATCTACAAGCTTGCTACGGTAAATCATTAAGCAATATTTGAAATTCACAGGTGTATTCAGGGTTACCTTACTCTATATATCATCAAACCTGAAAATGATGATGATGAGCGTCTTCTTTCAGATAAAGGCCCTCCTTCTAGCGCCAATTTATGTTGGTCATGATGTTAGTCACAAACAAGCATAGAATAAAAGTACACATTAACCTTTATTCATCTTGAAAGATACAATGAATTCAGAGAATTCATGATCCCAAGTCTCTGGTGATTAGGTCTTAATTGCCTGGCGTTACTCAAAGGTTGATGTGTGTTGCTATTTCCATTTTGGGGCCTTACATTGAGTTCATCATCATGACACTGTTTCTGCAAAGATTCTTCATAGAGAGGTCATTTTATGCAGCTGTTCAGTTGAATGATACAGAAATATTTAAATCTTTGCATGATATTTTTAGTTATACATGCTTTAGCTTCAAATATGCTAAATATTTGCAATTATCTACGAGATGTCCACATATTTGTATTATTTTCTTGAGATTATCTATTATTTGCAATTATGATGGTGAAATGCTCTGAAATTTAAAGAAATTGAAAGAAATGCTTCAAATTAATGTTGAACCTTCAGCCATTGAACCACATATACATCAGATACAGTCATGAAGAGAAGGAAACCAAATCATATGTTCACCAGGACATTCCACAGCTAGATACAGTTGATGCTAACTTCAAAGGAATTGTATGAAAACAACATATGCAAGTAGATATGCACTCCAAGGGATGCAGCAAGTCACAGCATATATCCAGAATTCACACACTGATTACTCAAAATTTACTATGAATTGTAATCAAACAAGTCTTCTCATTCATTAAGTATGCAAGGATATAAATGTATACAAAAAGCTTTGAAATGAGCCCTGAATATTTCAACAAACAGATTTCAATTAAGTTTCAAATATTTGAAATGAGGCATTCCTACACCTTTTATAGAACAAGGTGAGGAATCCGTTACAAAAGATCTACGATCTTGATTTATCTATAAATATCTGCGGTGAGTATTTCATTTGACTTTGTCAACTTTATCAAGTGGCACAAGTTTCCAGCTGGCAACCATCTGGAGTACTTATTTTCATAAGTAACTGATGCTTATACTCCCTTTTACGATGTATCCTCATCATGCTCCTTGTCATCATCATCACCTTCACCACTCTCGCTCTCTTCATCATCATCATGATGGTCTTCTTTGATATGGACATGCATAGTTGTCCTGATATTTTCATATAGTTGTACTATTCTCTCTATTTCCCCAACATCCTGAGTTTTTGCTTTGATGGTGGCGTGCTTATGCATTTGATATTTGCCTCAGAGATTTTCTAATTTACTTCTCCTAATGCTGGATGTCTCATGATAATTTTTCATCTTGACCCTGAGCCTCATAATTTTGTCCATGGTTTCCTCTGTTAGATTGTTTAGGGGATCATCAGCTACCTGTTGGAAGTTACTATGTATAGCTTTTATTGCAAACTCCTCATCTTGAATCTCTATCTTCCCTTCCACCTTCCCTTCCAACACTTCTAAAAGTTTAGCTTCATATGCCATCATATCATGTAGCTTTATGTTGATGTCTCTTAATTTAGTGTTGCATCGTTTAAGTACCTCACATTCAAATTTGGTATCTATATACCATATGTCAACCAACAGTGCATTATTATTATTTAGCACTTGATTACTTATTAGAACCTGAGGGTCAATTCTCCTTATTTCTTCCAAGATGACCAAAATTTTCTCCAGCTAGAAAGACCTTTTCCTAATCTCCATCTGTAATCTGTCAACTTTTCTCCTGGAGACACTTAAAGAATTCCATCTTTTTAAAGAAGCTTTTACCACTTCCTCCACTTCATCAAATGTGGATAACATCCACTTTCTCATTATAGATGACTCATGCTTCATGAGATCTATCTTATTTACTTCTTCCTGAGAAATAGCAGTCAATGGGACTGCATGATCAGTTGACATATCATCAGGGTTAAATAACCCTTTTATGTATGCATGCAGCTGAGCAATGTGCTCTTTATGCTGCTTATTCTTCTCTTTCTCTTTCTTAATTCTTTGAGTTAAGGAATCAATGATATCGTTTCCTTCTTGACCCTCTTGGTCTTCATTTGCAAACCCTAAGTCAACTGTATTAATCTAGAATTTTTCCAGAGAAATTTTACCTTTTTCTTTATCTACAGTAGGGATTGCTATCTATGCAGTCCTTCTTCCAGTTGTTGGATCTCTCTTAATTGCCGAATTCATTCTGGCCTTCCTCTTTGGTTTTATTAGATTTTCTAAAAACAAGGTGGATACATCAAATTCTTGAATCTCAAAATCTACCTTTGTGTTGACTTCCTTTTCCAACCATCGAGGTACCTGATCATATTTCTCTGCATCATAATGATGTTCACCTTGGTCTCCTGCATCCGCAGCATATGTGATGGAGAAGGTGATTTTCTTGTTTCTTCTTCATGATGCTCATACTGAGGGTGATCCTATGGTATATCCTCCTGCTGAGGAATTTCCTTTTCTTGAGGAGCATCATCCTGAGGTGGAGGATCCTGAGATGAGTCTATATGATGATCATGATGATCATGATCTTTCTCCTTTACTACCTCATCCACTTCTGACTTTTCCTCCTGTTGAGGCATATTAATAGCAGTGGATACTGTGGAATCCTCCTTAAGTGCTAGTGTTTGTTCTGAAACCATGATTTGAACTACACCTGTATTACTTCCTAAACCTTAGAAGCAGGATCATCAGATACATCCTTCTCATCAGCCTTCTTTTCCTGAACTTCTATTATAATGGGCTTTGCTAATGTATCCTGTTGGTGTATTTCTGAAGCATGGACTTCTAGTTCTACCATCTTCACTTCTTCTATATGTTCTCCTTTATCAAGTGTACCTGCTGGATGTTCAGGACTTACATCCTGTCTATATGTCAAATCCACTACTGCAGGACTTGTCACCTGTGCAACTAATGTGTCCAGCCCCATTTCTTGAGCTATCTTCTCTGGACTCTTTTCTTCTTTAGCTTCCACTTGCTTCATTTCCACTAATATCATTTAAACTACTGGAGTCCCATGAGGAGTCATGTGAGTACCTGCAGCAAGGGTTTCCATCTTCTGTGAAGCTACTTACTTCACAACCTGATCATCAGATAGATTAATTGTTTCATCTAATGAGATATGACCTCCTTGAGAGGTTTCTTTCATCTACTCTTCCGCTTGTTCAGTCTTGAACTTCACAATGATACGAAGCGGAACATTGTGTTGAAATTCCTTATGTAAAACTCCACTACCTGCCCCTTTCAACAGTATAGGGGATTTCTTTATCTCACCCCTCATGGATGTTCTTGGTTTCTTAGGTGTGGTAGCTACCATCACCTGTGGGGCTTTTCTTTTCCTTTTGAATAATAAAGGGGCCTCCTCTTCCTCAGGCTCTTCCTCCATGAGGATATCTTCTTCTATTTGTTTTTGGGAGGACTGACCCTCTTCTTGGGTCTCAGTAACTACTGCCTCTACTATCGAATCTTTCTTGGACTTTTGTTTACCTGTCCGTGCAGGTGATGCTGATCCTGATCCTGATCCTGATGCTGCTTCATCTTCAGCTGGAAACACTGCCTTTTCAATAATCACCCCCTTGGGTTCATTATCAGCTTTCTTACCCCTGGGGGGTCTTTTGCTTTGCTATTGTTGTGGAGGTAGCCTCTCTCCTTTTGATTTCCTTTTTTCAATTATGAAATCATCACATTCCTCATCAGGAATATCCTATCCTTTCTTTTTATTATCCACAATAATGGCAACACCTTTCTTCTTCAATGCCTCAATTTGTTCATCAACCCAAGCTTGGGTTAGGTGTAATGTCCTGGCAATGAAAGGGTCCAAGGATATGTTTTCTTGTATAGTAAGGTCAGGTGCAGATATTGTATCATTATATATTTTCTTTTCTTCATATTCATCTGCCATTATCCTGCCATCATCCTTTTTCAACTGTGAGGGAATGGGGATGCAGTCAAAGGTTTTGATTTGATTCAATGTTAACCTTTGGTATCTTCTTCTTCTGGCTTCTGCTTCATCTTCACAATCCGCCTAGAAGTCTTCTAGGTGCCTCTGATGAATAGGTTTCCCTATTATTTTCTGTATTCTCCCATAAGGATCATATGGCCTTATCAGTGGGAATGGCTGCAACTGCATTTTCTTCAAACTACCCATGACTTTCTTGATACTTTTTGAATCTGGGCACATATACCAACCAATGAATACTGGAAAGAAAATGGGTGGTAGTTTATGAGCATCCTTGTATGCTTTCAGTATTGTGGAGCTCTGCCTTATAAATTCCATTAATACCACTGCATCAATGGGGTATCTTGGCAGCATGAGAGGGTGTCCTTCAAAACCCTCAATTCTCATGTAAGAAAATGTTGCAAATTGGATGTACCAGGCTCCATGCCTGTAGATTATTTCTTGAGCTTCCATGCTCAATCTTTTTGTCCTGTCCTCCTCCATGGTCCTCACTAGATGCATAGAGAATGCATCATTTACCAATTTGTAATCTTGGAGGTAATTAACTCTCTACAATTGGGGATGATGATCCCAAATATGCACAGCATTGATTGTGCCTGAAACCTTCCCATCTGTAACCAGTGCATCAAATGTGCCCTTGTAAGCACAGAAGTAGACAATGTATGATGTCATGTAAAAGGAACAATTTAAACCTCCTAGGTTCATCAGCTACTCATGTAGAGCATCACTTATCAATTGGCCCCATAGTGGCTTGGCATCTGCATATATGCACATCATGATGACACTGTACATCCAGTCCTTGAAACTACCAACATCAGGCTGGCCTATCACCCTGCTAAGCAATGCAATCATATATTGATATTCTTCATCAAAATCATACGTATATAAATGTACAGGAAGTTTGGCTGCTGCAGGATATGTGCTATTCTGAGCCCTCCACTGATACATGGTCTTTCTTGCCTTCTTCTTATTGTTTTCATATTCAATCTCAGATTTCTTCAAATCTATGTTGTTAACGTTCCTACCCAACGGCAGTCCAAATATCTTGGAAAGACCCTTGATGGACAAGTCCGCATATATTCCCCCATGTTTCACCACTTATCTTGTTTGTGGATTGTAGTTTCGTGCACACTCAACAACTAGCTCCAGAGACTCCATGGAGTATGGAAACCTAGCCGCATTCCACATTCCTGACACGAACACCACATCCAACAGGGTGCTTCTATTCTTTTCATCATTCATTTTGGTGGACCATGCCTCCAGATCGGTACTTCCTTGATGCATATCTGTAATTGCACCATACTTGAACAGGATTCCTCTAGGAGATGCAAACATGGGCTTGCTAAATTTAGCCTCACACTTAGCTAACCTCTTGTTGGCCATGGATATCTGCAATTAACAGGATTTGTCTTACAAAGGATATTCAGAATTATGCACATAATGATTTATCTCTACTAACATCATGCATACTATACTTATTCAACATTTTCTTATCATGGGATGCATAAACTAGAACTTCAAACCAACAACATCATACCTGATTATGCAGATGCAATAGGATGAGGGTTTCAATTACTTACTTGATTATGCAGATCTCTTTGATTATACCAGTGGTTTTCTAATAATGCTCTTAATTCTGGTGATAATCCCACACTTCTTCCTGCCTGTAAGCTCTGTTCGTTCAAGTATCGCCTGTACTTGGGTTTGGAAGCTAGCACTCTGTAAAAATGATTTTATCGCAAGGTAAGTGTGAAAATGACAATTGAATTTACCTTTTAACTTTGCAATTAGTGCGAAATTAGGGCAAACCCTGATGGATTAGATTTTGATTGTTGATTTTTCACGGAAACTCAGGATTTCGCTAGGTGTTTCATCAGGTTTTGTAGTCGGCGGGAACTACCTACCACCTCTGCGTGCATTAAATGTCAATGGGGGCAACAAGAGCGGGGTGATATCCATATGACAGGATATATTCAAAAATATGATAGTATTTGGATATCGGGTGATATTTTGATATCGGGGTGATATTTGCAAATATGATGATGCTTGGAAATCAGGGTGATGAACGCACCATTAGGTCGTGTTTATACATAAGGAGGATATTTCAATATATCAGGTGATGTTACAAAATTGATGATGACCGGGTAAACTATAACCCCTCTCTCTCAGAATATCAGGATGACGTCATCCAGATATTGGCTCAGTGTATCGCTATGACATCATGATGTCATCATCATGTTATGTGAGAAGGATTATGTTTAGGAAATATGCACCCGAGAAGTAAATGTGCTGATTACGTCATCGTCATGTTTGTTTCTTTGTTTATCAGACTCAAATGACATCATGAGGATAATGGCTTAAGGGGATATTTCACGGCAGGAGGATATTGAGAAATATCAGGTTACATTGAGAAATATGACTCGCGAAATACATAAGGCTGCTGATGGTTAAAGGTCACTATCACCTAAAATTGATGTCCAGACATTTAGACCGCATGATTTATCAGGTGATAAATTAGATCGGAATGACCTTTTGTAATATGATGGATATTGAGAAATGCGATCCTCCCCCTGTGAATATCAGGTTTGACTCAAACTTTGACCATTCATAACTTTTACATCCTAATGAATATCAGGGTGATGCAAAAGGCAAACCTGCATGAAATTTGATGCTCTTTCTAAATATGAGGTTACTGGAATGAAATATGAATTTGATAAACTGACCTCATGATGATGACCTACCACATCCTCCTTGCATGATGATCCACTTGACTTACTTTTACCAAACCGCTAGGAAGCACAAAACAAGCCAAGCCAAAAAGTTGCGTCCCTATTTTGTCAAGTCAAAACGGGGCGTGTTGTGTAACCACACAACAAAACCTCACCTGCATACTACAGGAGGCTCTATAAAAGGTGACTATTCGACCTTCTAATAGACCAAATGATTTAGCATGCCTGTCAGATTATATGCATGCAACGAGTTTGGATATCATCCTTCATTGACATGAATTATCTCCTCTTGAAGTTCAACAACAACATGATGCTCTCATGATTCTGGTCATCATTAATAAAAATGGAATAAAGCGTGCTCTAATCGATAACAGATCAGGTCTTAACATTTATAGCATAGAACTATTACGTAAAATTGGTCTAGATACATCTCTCATCAAACCTGATACTCTTTCTATTTGTGGTTTTGATAACGTTGGTAGATGATCATTAGGTACAATCACACTACTAGTTGAGGTTGGACTTGTGACCTTGCCTACTCTTATCCATGTCATGTCTAATTCTCTTTCATATAATCTTCTTCTTGTTAGATTATCGATTCATGCCATGGGGGTAGTCCCGTCTACTCTTCATCATAAAATGAAGTTCAACTTTAATAGAAAACTCTATATAGTTGAGGGTGATCTGAATCTAGATAGTTTCTTGCAAGTATAAACCAGATATCAACCTCCTGTCTCAAAATCTCTCAACACTTTGATTCCTTCTTTAACAAAAGCTAACCCACTATTCTCTAATACTAACAACAGTGATGATTAGAATAGTGCTTTTCCTTTGAGTGTATTTTTCAGTTGTTGTTATGTGGAGCCTAATTAGACTTGGAGGTTAAATTTACCCCACTTTTATCGACACGGTTTCCCCCCAAATTCCTATGGGGTCAAGGGGCAGCACCCCCAAGATAGGGTCAAGGGATAGGGGTTTTGATATATATTGTATTGTAGCATTTTGTAGCAGTATTGAGTTGCAAGGATTGCTAATTGTAATCGGTTTGATTTACTGGATAATAATATTGGACTCTGTGTTTGGTGGATGTAGCCTGAGTTTGGGTGAACCACGTTAAAACTTGTCTCTCATTGTTATTATTTATGTGTATTTTCATTCCTCTGTTTAATCTTTATTTGCATTTAATTGATATCTTCTACCAGCTAACCCTAACAAGTGGTATCAGAGTGGGTTGTGTTCGATTATCGTCTACAGGAAAGTCTCACAGTTGAGTGGGAGCAATGGCAGACGAGGGTAAATTCAAGGTCGATAAATTCAATGGGTAGAACTATCAGTTATGGAAGATGCAGATGGAGGATTACCTCTATCAAAAAGATTTATGGATGCTGTTGGGAGTAGCCAAGAAACTGGCAACAATGTCTGATGAGGATTGGAATCTTCTTGACAGAAAGGCACTGGGAACCATTCGGTTGTGTCTGGCACCAACGGTGGCATTCAATATAACAGAAGTGAAGACAACAGATGGTCTGATAGAAGCTTTGGCTAAATTGTATGAAAAACTGTCAGCCTCAAATAAGGTATTTCTCATGAAGCGCTTGTTTAATCTGAAAATGGTTGAAGGTGGATCTGTAACAGATCATTTAAATGAATTTAATATGATTGTCAGTCAATTGACTTCTGTAAATGTAAAATTTGATGAAAAAGTTAGAGCTCTCTTGATATTATGTCATTGCCTGAAAGCTGGGATAGTTTGGTAATGGCGGTTAGTAACTCTATTTCTGGTTCAAATACCCTAAAATTTGATGATGTTGTTGGTGTTATTCTGAGTGAGGAAATTCATAGGAAAAACTCAGGTGGATCCACATCAAGTAGTGTTTTGAATGCAAAAAGTAGTGGCAGATCAAATGAGAGAGGAAAAGGTTCTGGAAGTCGTGGGAAGTCATGAGGAAAATCAAAGGACAAAAGATCCCAATCCAGAGGACAAAAGGATTGCTAGTACTGTGGGAAACCAGGTCATCTAAAGAAAGATTGCTAGTCTCAGAAGAATAAAGGAGACAAACAAGAAGGCAATAAGGAGGCAAATGTGGTAAGTAATAAGTCTGAAGATGATGCTTTGATTCTTTCCCTAGATAATGCTGATGATTCATGGGTTTTAGATTCAGGGGCCTCATTTCATGCTACACCCCATAGAAGTTATTTTCTTGATTATGTCTAAGGGGATTTTGGGCTAGTTTATTTGGGAGATAATGAACCCTGTCAGATTGTTGGAAAGGGAAGAATCAAGATTAAGTTGCAGAATGGGAATCATTGGCTACTACAAGACATAAGGCATGTTCCAAGCTCAGTAAGAATTTAATTTCAGCAGGGCAGCTAGCTGAACAAGGTTGCATTGTTACATTTACTGATAAAAATTGGAAGGTTTCAAAAGGTGCCTTAGTAGTAGCAAAAGGTGTGAAAGTAGGCACCTTATATGTTTGTACAGGTCACTGTTCCTTCTACTTTAGCTGTTACAAAGAAAAAACAAACAGGTTCAGGAACAGTTGTTGCAGGTTTGCAGGAAGAGACTGGAAAAGTTGTTGCAGGTTCTGAGACAACACTGTGGCATAACAAACTTGGGCATATGAGTGAAGAAGGTATGAAGTTACTTCATTCTAAGAAAATTTTACCAGGTCTGAAATGTATTAATAAAGATTTTTGTGAAAGTTGTGTGTATGGCAAACAAAAGAGAGTCAATTTTCTCAAGGATAGGAAGCAAAAGAAAAATGAAAAGTTGGAGCTTGTGCATACAGATGTATGGGGACCAGCTTAGGTATCTTCTCTCGGTGGCTCTTCATATTATGTTACATTCATAGATGATGCAACTAGGAAGGTATGGATTTATTTCCTTAGGCAAAAATCTGATGTATTTGAAACATCTAAAAAATGGAGAAGCTTGGTTGAGAATGACACAGGTAAAAGATTAAAATGTCTCAGATCTAATAATGGTGGTGAGTATTGCAGCAAGGAATTTGAGGATTATCGTTCCTTTAATAGAATTTCTAGGCAGAAAATGGTTCCAGGGACTCCACAAGAGAATGGGGTGGCTAAAAGCATGAATAGGACAATAACGGAGCATGCAAGAACCATGAGATTACATGTTGGGCTGCCTTTAAACATGTGGGCAGAGGCTATCAACACTGTTGTATATTTAATTAATAGACGTCCTTCAATTCCTTTGGGTTGTGGTATTCCAGAGGAAGCATGGACAGGCAAGAAGGTGAGTTATTCTTTTCTGAAAACCTTCGGTTGTGAAGCATTTGTACATATAGATTCTAAAAATAGAATCAAGCTGGATGCAAAATCAAAAAAGTGTACCTTTGTTGGATATGGCATTGATGAATTTGGTTATAGGCTTTGGGATTTTGAAAATCAGAAAATTGTGAGAAGCAGGGATGTTATATTCAATGAGAAGGTGTTGTACAAAGATTAGTTGCAGCAGCATGAGAAGAAAGAAAAAGATTATGTGGTGTTGGATGATACTCCAAATAGTGATGTTCCAGTGGTTCCTCATGCTCTGCAACAGCAACTAGAAATACCACAAACTCCAGTGAATGTTAGATGGTCAACAAGGATAAGTAGACCTCCTAAAAGGTTTTCTCCCTCTTTGTATTCTATTTTGTTAACAGATGCTGGTGAACTAGAAGGGCATGATGAAGCTATGCAAGTGGATACACAGGTTCAGTGGGAGCTTGCAATGAAAGAAGAAATGGACTCCTTGCTGAAAAATCAAACTTGGGAATTATGTAAGTTACCTGCAGGTAAAAAGAATTTACCAAACAAATAGGTTTACACGCTGAAAGAGGAAGATGGAGGTAAGAAAATATTTAAGGCCAGGTTAGTTGTAAAAAGATTTGCACAGAAAAAAGGCATTGATTTTGATGAGATATTTTCTCCAGTTGTCAACATGACTTCTATTCATACTGTTTTAAGTATTGTGGCTGCTGAAGATTTGCATTTGGAATAGCTAGATGTGAAAACTGCCTTTCTCCATGGTGATTTGGAGGAGGAGATATATATGGAACAGCCCCAAGGATTTGAGGTCAAAGGTAAGGAGAAACAGGTGTGCAGATTGAAGAAGAGTTTGTATGGCCTGAAACAAGAACCTCGGTAATGGTATTTGAAATTTGATAGTTTTATGGCTGAGCAAGGCTAAAGCAGGTGTAATTCTAACCATTGTGTTTATTTTAAGAGGTTGGATAATGACTGCTACATTATTTTATGTTTATATGTTGATGACATGCTTGTAGTTGGGTCTAACATGGATCACATAAGAGAGTTAAAACAGCAGTTAGCACAGTCATTTGATATGAAGGATTTAAGGGCAGCAAAACAAATCCTTGGTATGAAAATTTGTAGAGATAGGAAGAACAGAAAATTGACTCTATCTCAGGTTGCTTATGTTGAAAAGGTGTTGCAGAGATTCCATATGGAGAATGCAAAAGCTGTCAGCACACCTTTGCCTAGTCATTTGAAATTGACCAAGGAGATGTGTCCTAAGACACAAGAGGAGGAAGACAAAATGTCCAAGATACCATATGCTTCAGTTGTAGGAAGTTTAATGTATGCCATGGTATGCACAAGACTGAATATTACACATGTTGTATGAGTCGTTAGCAGGTATATGAGTCGTCCCGAATTAGAGCATTGGAATGCGGTAAAATGGATTCTCGGATATTTAAGACGGACATCCAATAAACACTTATGTTTTGGGGGCTCTAATACTAATTTAGCAGGTTATGTAGACTCAGATTTGGCAGGGGATATTGATACTAGGTGGATTACTACAAGTTATGTCTTTACTATAGGTGGGACAGTGGTGAGTTGGATTTCCAAGTTGCAAAAGGTGGTTGCTTTATCCACCACAGAGGCAGAATATGTAGCTACAACAGAGGCAAGCAAGGAGATGATATGGCTACAATCTTTCATGAAAGAATTGGGCAAACAACAGGCTACCAGTTCTTTGTATACAGACAGTCAGAGTGCCATATATCTTGCAAAGAATTATGCCTTGCATTCAAAGACCAAACACATACAGTTGAGGTATCACTTTATTCGGTCGGTGTTGGATGATGTACAATTACAGCTAGCAAAGATACATATAGATGGCAATCCAGTGGATATGTTTACAAAGGTAGTGACAAGGGAGAAGTTGAGCTCCTCTTTAGCTTCGGTTGGTCTTCTAGACTGAAAATAACAAAAGCAGAACAGCAGAGTCCAGGGTGCTTATTTCCAGTGGGAGCTACAGGGTCAGTGGTGTTATGATCAGTCTCCAAGTGGGAGATCATATGGTGTGGAGTCTGATCACTCTCCAAGTGGAAGATTGTTGTTATATGGAGCCTAATCAGACTCAGAGGTTAAATTTACCCCACTTTTATCAGTGCGGTTTCCCCCCAAATTCCTACAGGGTCAAGGGGCAACGCCCCTTGCAGGGTCGAGGGGCAACACCCTTGCGGGGGCTCGAGGGCATTGCCCCTGAAACCTCACACTATTTTTTATTATTTTATAAAGGCACCGGGAGTTAATTTTTCATTAACTGACATATAAAAAAACCCTATTTTGTAACCGACAAAAATGCTTGATAAAAGCAGCTAAGGGTTAGGGGTTTTGATATATATTGTATTGTAGTATTTTGCAGCGGTATTGAGTTGCAAGGATTGCTAATTGTAATCGGTTTGATTTACTGGATAATAATATTGGACTCTCTATTTGGTGGATGTAGCCCAAGTTTGGGTGAACCACGTTAAAACTTGTCTCTTGTTGTTATTATTTCTGTGTATTTTTCGTTCCTCTGTTTAATCTTTATTTGCATTTAATTGATATCTTCTGCCGGCTAACCCTAACATCGGTGACGATTAGGGTTCACTAGATTTAACACCCTTCTTCATTGGAGAGTACAAAATCCTGCAATCTAAACCTGAGATCCTGAAGGTGGCTTTAGTTTACTCTACACATTCTATTCCTTCTTCTAAACCCACCACTCAAACTTCTTCTACTTCAAAAAATTCTCAATATTCTATTCAAGATGATATACCTTCTTCTAATGCATATCTTGGTGATGATTGGGGCTCTTTAGACTTCGAACCACATGGGCCTGTTAAATCTAAGATCGACCCTCCTCGCCTTGACATCTCAACACTCAACAAGGATTTGCATCCTTGCAATCCCTCATATCAATTCTTCTACTCCTTCAACATGTGATTATACTTCTCATTTCAACAAAACTCATAATTTCACCTCTCCTCCTCTATCTAATTTGGATACACGTTATGGTACTAGATTCAAAATTCTTTCTAAACATGCATACAATGGAAATGGTTTAGGGTGTATGGAACAAGGATCTGAGGTTCCTTTAAAACCTACACCACACTTTTCTAAAGTAGGTTTAGGGTTCCAACCTTCTCCTATGTCTACATCCCCTCCACCATTGTCTAGTGTCTCCATGGCTCCTTCTCTTCAAAAATAAAACCTCTCTCCACAAGAGAAAGGGTTGCTTCCTACTCCACCCTCTTCTTCTCATCTATCTCAACAAGAGTGTATTTTGCAGAGTCTACTCAAGGACCGCTTGAACACTCTCCCTCTTCTAACACACAAAATAATCAATCATCTCTTCCTTTCTATACATATCATCGAGTGCTTGGCCATTCCACTAGTGAATGTGCCTTGTATGACAAAATTCAACACCTTCATCACACATGTGCTTGCACCTCCCTTTCTACTGTATCACCTCTTCTTTCTTCAAATAAAATTCTCCTCTCTACATCATCATGATTGAGTCTCTTTTTTTATGACATCATGCACCTCTGTCATCACATTGCGACCAACTCTGCCACTTTTCAATAGCAACACGATTCTCTTTTTCATGGTTATTCAAGTCACCTCAATTGTGATGCTACACTTCACCCTTTTGGTGGTAAGAAGTTATTTTTGTCCATTGATGGTGTCCCTAGTATAACTTTTATTTTTATTCATGTTACAACTCTACCCTTGGAGATCTCTATTCATTCTCCTTGTGATGTATACCTTGTTAATCACTTCACTATTGACATGGCAATTGTAGCTTTCCCTTACTAGCTATTTCCATGCATAGTTATGCAATCTCGTTTATTTCCTTCTAATAATAACACAAGTCTTATTTTTCATGGTTGTCCTCACCCCTACTTTGGGGGAAATAGGACAACCTATTAAGGGGGTAGCCATTCTTTCTAAAGGATCTCCCCTCCTCTTATACTTTCCCCTCTTCTTTACCTTAAAAAATTTGCATTTTATACATGCAAACATTTTAAGGGGGGCATATATATTCCCTATTCACTTGTGCATCCCTACATGCATCCTTATTTCATTCCTCTTGAGTTTTAGCTTATTGATGTGCCTCTTGCAATGGTGTTTTTCATAGCACCCCCTGAGGCATCGTTATCAATACAGTCCCTGAGGTGTTCTTTATTTTGTGCTCCCTGAGGTGCTACGCTCCTTGAGGCATTGTTTATTCATGCTTCTTGAAGCATTGGTAGTATATGGTCACCTAGCATAATGCAACTTGCTAGCCTATGATCTATATAGTCTATGAGCCACCTAGCATAATATAACTTGCTAGCATGTGTGCTTCATACGATCTAAACTCGTGGTCACCTAGCATAATACATCTTTCTAGCCCATGATGATCCATGAGGGTATCTTTATTTACATGACCCCTAGTGACAAAGAAAGCTAGTACCATAGTCATGTGCTCATCTTCATTTGATTGCTCCCTATCTATTTGTGGTGCAGGAGCACCTAGTTGATTTCATGCCTCTATGAGGCATTTTTGGCATTTTTAGTTTTAATTTTGTATATTTGATGTAATAAGGTCATTTTGACCATGTGTCATGTGTGTTTGAGTCCTTGTTAGGTTGCTAGGTAGTTTGTGGGATGTAATTGTTCAATTTTGCAAATGTTGTCTTTATTGCAAAAATGTAAAATCAGGGAATGTGAAGAGTCATAGGTTGAAAATGAGAAGTTGACTGGTTGGAAAATTGAAAACGCAGTTAGCAATGCTTGTTTTGGGTTATAAACAATTTGAATAAGCCTTGGGAAATTGAGCCAAGGTTGGGGGTTGAAGTTTTACACAAAAATCAATAAAGAAGCTTTGTTTTCTGCATTTTTCGAACATTAAATTATTGTTTCAGAGCCTGGTATGGATCAGTACGGCATTTTTATGACCTACATGTGGTATAGTTGGAAATATAATTGAATCTAATTTCTACTACTTTTTGTTGCACTCAATTTCATTGTGTTTTGAGTAAGTTATATCCATTTTACTAAAACAGATCTGAAACCCTAGTAGGCCTAATTTGAGGGAAAATAGTCCAAATTTGAGGGTTTCCATACAAAATAACCTACCCTAATTTTGAGGTATATTAAATAAGGGAGAAATGGGTATTTGAATCAAGTTTTCTTTTTTGGAGATCAGTTCTGGTTTGAAAATTATGGCTGAAAAACCCTATTTGTTGCACCACCTTAAGCCTAGTCAAGAGTAGGACAATCAAGATTTGACCTCTTTAATGTAATAAGGTCATTTTGACCATGTGTCATGTGTGTTTGAGTCCTTGTTAGGTTGCTAGGTAGTTTGTGGGACATAATTGTTCAATTTTGCAAATGTTGTCTTTATTGCGAAAATGCAAAATCAAGGAATGTGAAGAGTCATAGGTTGAAAATGAGAAGTTGAATAGCTGGAAAACTGAAAAAGAAATTAGAAACATTTGTTTTGGGTTATAAATAGTTTGAATAAGCCTTGGGAAGTTGAGCCAAGGTTGGGGGTTCAATTTTTACATAAAAATCAATAAAGAAGCTTTGTTTTCTGTATTTTCTAAACATTAAATTGTTGTTTCAGAGCCTGGTACGGATTAGTACAGCATTTGTACAACCTACATGTGGTATAGTTGGAAAGATAATTGAATCTAATTTCTACTATTTTTTGTTGCACTCAATTTCATTGTGTTTTGAGTAAGTTATATTCATTTTACTAAAACAGGTTTGAAACCCTAGTAGGCCTAATTTGAGGGAAAATAGTCCAAATTTGAGGGTTTCCGTACAAAATAACCTACCATGATTTTAAGATATGTAAAATAAAGGCCAAATAGGTATTTGAATCAAGTTTTCATTTTTGGAGATCAGTTCTGGTTTGAAAATTATGGCCAAAAACCCTATTTGTTGCACCACCTTAAGCCTAGTCAAGAGTAGGACAGTCAAGAAATTTGACCTCTGTGTTCCAAAACAACGCCACCTAAAAATTGGATATGTTGTCAAAGGGCATAAAGGGTATCTAAAATTACCCTTCTATTTTTGTTTAAAGATCTTCTTGGAAATTTATGGTGGAGAAACCATGTTTCAAGTACCACTAGGGGAATAGGAGAGTTTGTGAAAAAACCATCAAGTTAGGGTTTCAAGATAACAAATGTTGGTTGACTGTGATTGGATTGATAACCTCCACCCTTCTCTACATCAAATTGGTATTAGAGCCTGAAGATCTGGGCAAGATAAGTTTTTTAGAGTTTGTGTATTATCTTTTTGTAGGTTGAAGGAAGAGCCTAGATGCCAAAAGACTAGGCCAAGGGAAAAGAAAGGGGCCTAAGGTGAGTATCACAACTTGACGAGAAGCATTGAGAAGAAGCAAGGTGAAAGAGACTTGCTTGAGTAAGGAGAATGGAAATGTTCAGAAGGTTAGTCCATGGAGACTTGCAAAGTAAGGAGGTACCAAACAAGAAACAAGAGAAAAGAAAAGACAAAAGTGAGATAAATAAGAAAAATGAGAAGGAAGAACAAATGAATGTATAGCAAGAGATAATAGAGTTGAGGCATGTCTTGGAAGAAAAATAAAAAAGAATGGAGGAACGCCTTGAGATGCAGCAATTTCTTGAGAGAGCACACCAAGAGAATGGTTGGCATTTACCAATAAGAAAGAAGGTAAAGTGGCCCATCAAGAAGATCATTCAGAGGAGAAGAAGACGCGATGACAACAACACCAGACCTTAGAGAGTCTTTGTTGATGATGGAAGAGCCTAAGACATCTAAGGAGGAGGAGAAAGTAGATTTTGACACAATAATCAGACCTAGGACAGTCATAACATCACTACACATTGATGAGTTTCCTTGGGACATACAAGACATGTTGAAGGGTAGTATAGACATTTTTGTTGATGAACCTACTAATTCATTACCTCCAATGAGAAGGATCAGTTATCATTTAAGAATGTTAGAGGACAAGGTTGAAGTGGAGTGTATGGTGCAAGGACGTCAAGGTCTCAATATTTTATTTCTAATCTTTCATTGGACTATGTATGTGCAGTTTTGTTAGACAAGGAGATCAAACTCATTGAGAAGCAGGCTCTTGAAAGAGATCAAATTCAAAGGAGGATACCAAAACAAGAATACCTTACAAGGATGAAAGAAGACAAGGAGTTGTGAAGACAACCAAGTGCAAGCAAATTGAAGACACAAAGACAAAGTTCAGAAGACATCAAGGCAATAGTACAAATGAATTGGAAGACCAGGAAGAAATAGTAGACTTGCACTCAAGTGGACTTGAGTTTTTCTTTCCCTTGGGAGTATGGTGCAGGAGCACCTAGTTGATTTCATGCCTCTATGAGGCAATTTTGTTTTTTTGCATCTTTGATGTAATAAGGTCATTTTGACCATGTGTCATGTGTGTTTGAGTCCTTGTTAGGTTACTAGGTAGTTTGTGGGACCTAATAGTTCAATTTTGCAAATGTTGTCTTTACTGCAAAAATATAAAATCAAGGAATGTGAAGAGTCATAGGTTGAAAATGAGAAGTTGAATGGTTGGAAAATTGAAAAGGTAGTTAGCAATGCTTGTTTTGGGTTATAAACAGTTTGAATAAGCCTTGGGAAGTCGATCCAAGGTTGGGGGTTGAAGTTTTACACAAAAATCAATAAAGAAGCTTTATTTTCTACATTTTCTAAACATTAAATTGTTGTTTCAAAGCTTGGTACAGATTAGTACAACATTTGTACAACCTTCATGTGGTATGGTTGGAAAGATAATTGAACCTACTTTCTACTTATTTTTGTTGCACTCAATTTCATTGTGTTTTGAGTAAGTTATGTCCATTTTACTAAAATAGGTCTAAAACCCTAGTAAGCCTAATTTGAGGGAAAATAGTCCAAATTTGAGGGTTTCCATACAAAATAACCTACCCTAATTTTGAGATATGTTAAATAAGGGTCAAATGGGTATTTGAATCAAGTTTTCATTTTTGGAGATCAGTTCTGGTTTGAAAATTATGGTTGAAAAACCCTATTTGATGCCCCACCTTAAGCCTAGTCAAGAGTAGGATAGTCAAGATTTGACCTCTGTGTTCCAAAACAATCCCACCTAAAAATTGAATATGTTGTCAAAGGGAATAAAGGGTATCTAAAATTACCCTTTAATTTTTTTTAAAGATCTTTTTGGAAAGTTATGGCGGAAAAACCCTGTTTCAAGTACTACTAGGGGAATAGGAGAGTTTGTGAATAAACCATCAAGTTAGGGTTTCAAGATAACAAAGTTTGGTTGATTATGATTGGATTGATAACCTCCACCCTACTCTACATCAATTTGTTTGCATTCTCTCCTTGTAGCAATCGATCAACTCATTCTTCTATCTCCTTTTTAGAATTCCTCAATTTTTTTGGTTTTCTTTTGGGGATGATATAAAGTATGCATACATCCTTTCAACCAAGGTCTCTTTACTTTGATTGACTCAAAGCTTTCCTTTTTGTTTTCTTATGTTCTTGCTCATTTCATGATTATATGCTTTTGTTTTCCATGTATACTCTATGCTCTATGTATGCTTTGTGTTTTCATGTACGATTTATATGTGTCATGTCTTCCATGTATGTGTCATGTCTTCCATGTATGCACCTTGTCTTCCATGCTTGCTTCATATATTCCATGTTTGCTTTGTGTTTTTCATGTGTTCATTTTGTGCCTTCCCTATGTATGTCTTGTGTTTTCCATGAATACCTTGTTTATGCTCCATGTGTGTTCTATATATGATCTATGCTATGTGTTTCGTGTATGTATAACCTCTTTATCTACGTATTGTAGACTTGTAGAATCCTAAGCCTCGGGGATAATGCAACTCTCAACTTAGCGACATCCTACGACTTCAACATCTTGGTAAAGAGATTTGTCTTCTCCATACTTTAGCGAGCGTATGAACGTAAGTTCATACCCTCACTAAAGTGGGGACTTAATGTATGATCGAAAATTGATACCTCTTACAATTTCAAACTACATTTGGCACTCATTATGGCTTATATGATCACCTCTATTTACATTATGCAATTTCTAGTACTTCTCTGAGAATCAAGGCTTAATCCTCTATCATCTAGCATTTAGATACCCCAAATTAGTAGGACTGGGGCACCCAGCACTAGAGTCCTAGAAATTTGGCTATGACAAGTTATATTTTATTGTCGGCCTTATGAGTTAAGTGATGCACCTTATTGGCTTCAACTCTATTGGGCCCTCAAAAATTAATTGAGATGCATATATAAACAAGTCTCTTTCACTCATTTACACTAACGACTCTCCTTATCTAGATGCTTTTTATAAAGATTCTCTCTAACAAGTTCTCTATCTACAAGATCTCTATTTTTGTAGGTTATTGCTATGTGCACTAACCCTTGTTGCAGATTTTTGGGGAAGCTCCTTCCTCCTTCACACTCTCCTTGTGGTGGCTTGATAGTGACATCATCCCATCAATAGTTTCATGTTCATGGTAACATCTCTCCTTTATACTTGTTTACATTTATCTTTGATTATTCAGATCTACCTCTACTTACCTAGGGCACGCACTCTTGATCTAATCATTGCTATTGTGGAAGTGGGAACACTTACATAGAGGTTTGACTAAGCCAAGCCTCTATACAACACCACCATTTTCCCTCTTTTATGTTTCTAGATCACATATGGGGTTTTCGGCATGAAATAGCAACAGAAAGAGGGAAGAATCAAGGATACAAATCATTAGTCTAAAATTCAAACAAAAACCCTAGGACTAGGGTGCCCAACATCCAAGTATGACACTTTTTTCCCTAATTTCTAGCTATAGGCTCCGACTGTCATGCCCACCTTTATAGAACACTACAAGTATGGACATGAACACAAAAATGGAACAATTTTTGTTTTTCTAAACATTGGTTTGAATAATTTAAAGAAGTAATTTACCTAATATGCACAAGTCTCCTACTGATGTCGAGATGTTGAAGGGAGTATGCTACTTGTTTGCAACTATACAAGGAAAAGATTTAACTAATTAGTTAGGCAAATCTACTATAAGTAATGTATAGGAATTAAACTAATCAATGAACTAAATAGCAATATGATTAAATTCATGAGGAAAATTTTAAGTATCTATATTTTAGTGTATCCATATAATCCAACTTGTGAATTAGGAATAACCAATCAAATAAAGTCATGCATATGATAAAAACAAGAATTCATTATTCAACTTCAAATGTGTGATCATTCAGTAATAGACGAATTCCACATTTAAATACATATGTATCTTACATAACTTAAGGGATCTACAAATATACTATATATCAAAATCTAAAACTTGTATATAATCTTTTCTAAGAATACACAAAAGAAGGATACTTCTAATAATCATGATAATAACAAAGTAGAGAGAAGATTGTATATATATACTCATGTTAAACAGAAAAAAACATATATTTAGATATATCATTTACAACTAAATAGGAATGTTAAATTTGAATATATACACTTACAGATTTATCTCACTAAGACAACTTACTGTGTGTGTGTGTGAGTGTTAAGCACATTATATATATATATATATATATATATAACTGTTGTCAATCAGGATTGCACCCCAACTAAGTCAAACATAACTCGCTTGTTGAAACATGGAAACGTTCTCAAGCTGTGGGTCACTTATGATGAGAACAAATCTCCAAAGAGGGTTGGTTCCCCTAGTAGATCACCTAGACTAAAATAATTTATTTGAGCAAAAGGATAGAAAGATAACATGAAATGGAATCCTATAACCTAAAGGGTGATGCACCAGAACTTAAGATTTATTTACTAATTCCACTCACAATCAACTCTCAAAGCAAGAACTTTCACAACCTCAAATGAAACATGCAACACAAAAGTATCTTGCATGAAGGTTTGAAAATAAACACAACATGCAATTTGTATTATATGAAATTTTTGCACCCACACTTGTAATAATAAGACATAAAAAGGACCCAATAGTTGGAATCGCAATGATAACGTCAAACTATTACTACAAAATGAGACAAAATGATGAGATAGGAATGCTTTGCTTCTTTTATTAAATTGAAAGGGGTATAAGGACATGAGAATCTAAGTACAAATCAAGGCTTACAAAAATTTCTACAGTGTGCAAGAAAGAAAGAAGCAAATTTGAGCCCCTAAACTGAGTTTTTCTCCTCCTATATATAGCCAAAAGGCTTTCTAAAAACCAAGCCATCTGTCTTACCCAAAAGAAGAAACTAAAATCCCATTTTTTAGAAAGGGAAAAAGGCCGCAAAAATAGGGCCTAAAACTGATCCAAACTAAGCAATAATAGGTCAAAAATTTCCCTCCCAATTGGGCCCACCTAAAAAGACTATAAAATCAAGCTCTAACTGACTGTAAACTGAAATAGAAACTTCAGTTTGCCTAGTTTTTTCTTATTTCGCCCAAAGGAACTCAAACTTAAATAAGAAAGATTTTATCAACATTACTTTATTTAACTCCTTTTTATTAACACTTATTAAAGCAATTTATAAAATGTTGCTTTCAGTAAGGCCTTACAATGTTTTGCAGCTTCAAGTGTGCAGAAAATGGGGCCCACCTTGATTTTGATTTTTGTAAAAAATGTACAAGGTAAGTATGGTTCTAAGAAAATTTTGCCAAGTATGGAATATGTTTCCACTTATGCCTTTTTTTTATTTTCTACAAAAATCACAAAATATTCCAAGGCATACTAAGGTTGATTTTTCTCCAAAGGTTATAGAATAAACCTAAGGCATAAAGCCTAGGTATGAAACATGTGTAGGGGCAAAAATAATACCACGAAGGTATTAGTGAAGGCATAAAAAAATTAAATCAATGTGACAAAAATATCAGGTTGAATTAGGGCAAAAGAAACCCTAAAGAAAAACCATCGAGCCCTATCTCATTTTGCACCATTTGCACTTTGACTTTTGAGAACTTAGCTTTGCACACCGCCGCCATGGGAGTTAGGGTTTGACCTCGAACCTTGGGCATTCTTGTTGTTTATGAGAATTTTCTATGAAGAATCTAAAGGAAAAAAATGCAGAGGTGAGTCTTTTGGCATAAAACTGGATAATGTGCTCCATTTAAAAGCATTTTTTGGGCTTTCCTAGCTGCAGCCATGACTATTTTCTGATGCATTACATTTGGTTTTTTCTGTTGATCTTTCTTTTGTATTCGAGGCCCCCATCCATCTTTTGGTTTGAGCTTTTGAAGGCAATGTATATGTAGACTTCAAAACAAGTTTTTGGGTAAGCTCTCCAACTTTATAGCTTGCCTTTTTACTTCAAAATCTTTGAATATAATGCTTAAAATGTAGAAAATGATGGATGTATTCTCTTCTGTGTATTTGGCATTTGAAATTCTCACCATATTCTACCCATTTCTATGGCTTTCTTGAAACAACTAATGTTGTTGTAGCTGAGATTATGGCCGCTCCTTTATGTGATTTCAATGGTGATTGTGGCCATTTCTGTAGCTGTGGACTATGAAGAAAGTATTTTGTTGTATTCTGAGCATCAACCATGGACATTTCTGTGCATTTTCCTCATTGAAGGCCGCAGGCTTCATGTTCTTGAATCTTTGTCTCACTGGTAGCATTCTCTTGTCCACTATATCAGGCCTTGGGTTTGCTATTTCAAGGTTTTTCCCATATATTTGAAACACTGAGACTTTACTTTTCTTCCTCCATTTTCTCTTTTGCTCACAACATAATGATTGCTACAAGAACAAGTATGTATGGTGAACAATATACTCCATCTTTGCTTTTCTCTATCACAAAAGACATCACTGTTTCTTAGCATTTTGTTTACCTCTCTATGTTGTCTTAGTTTGGGCTTTCATAGTAATGAAATGATGAAAGCGGTTTTCTCTCTTATTTAATACAAATCCTACTAGGGTTTCACCTACTCCTTCACCTTTCAAACAGTGTTTGTTCATTAGCTGTGGTGGCAGTCACCATAAAAGAAAGACTATGGCTCTATTTTTCCTCTGCTACTCCATATGGACTCACATACATACTATAAACTCTACACTTTGTGATGAAAGCTATAGAATGAGTTAAAATGTATGTTGTTCTTCTTTGTATCTCATGTAGATGTATATGAACACTGAGATTTCATTCTCTTCTTGCTATCTTTGTGAACTGATACAGTGCATTCTTACTTGAGTTTCTATGCACATATAACTGTGTATGCATTTGGTATATTCTCCATTTGATGACTGTGACAGTGACCTATTTATATTCTCTCAAGCTCATTGTACCTTCTAAATGTTGCATCTATATCTCTCTTTTCATGACTCCTGTAGCTACACTTGTAGCTTATGATTTTCTCTTCATAATGTAGAAGTATATGGCGATCATATGATGAATGAATTGTCCCTCTTTTGATTGTTCCATTATGTAGATGTACTTAGTCATTTATGGTTGTGCCTGTGTGATTAGCACACCTTGATTGTACCATATCTTGATTTTCTTTGATATTTAAGCATTATGAGTACACTTGTCTATTGGTGATCTATGACTGTCCTCCTTCTAAGATTGTTCCACACACTTGGAATGTTGTCATGAACTCCTTGTGAATGTCATTTGTTTATTGAAACATTGCATTTATGGCACTATGTTGCTTGATTTTAGAATGGTTGATCTTTAATGAAGTGGTTGTACCTATAGCCTATGATTGTATCTTCATTTGGCAGAGGTATATGGTGGTTATATGATGAATGGAATGTCATTAAGGTGACTATCCCATGGTTTAAAACATTGCAAGTTCTTGTCTACCTCTCCATAATAGTTTGTTGTTCCTTTACTTCTTAAGGCAATTCTATTATCTCTATTTATGATCTCTCTTGCATATTAGAAAGTTGGCATGGCACTTATACTACTATATCAATCATGACTCAAGTTGTTCCTCTCTATTAAAGATATAGGACTGTTTCTCTTGGTATGACTGTCCTATAGCTGATAATATGCTTTATGACTGATAATATGCTTGACTGATTTTTATCCTTTATGGTTGTTTCATGCGTTCAATAGCAACTTTACACTTCATTCACAACAAAAGTGGTAAATACCTATTCTACTATTGTCCATGATGTATTGGTGTTGTCATTGACTTTCAATCAGAATATGCTTTTATTTATTGATCTGAAAGTTTCTTTGCTTATCTTATATTCCCCTTAAGATCAAGAGGCAGCATGTTGGGCTCAACCCTTGTGGGAGCCCATTTTTGCACCACATGCTATGATGTCTTCAAAAATGGATTAGCAACATGATTTCACCTATACCTGCATAGTGAACAAACATGTTAGATAAAACAATGAAGCTCAATGCTCCTATGATATTTCATTTTTTAGGCTTTTTTGCATATAGATGTTTCTTGATCTAATTCATCATAGGCAATGTACTATATTTTTGTTGATAGAGAATATATGGAGACTCGCGTCTGGAGCTCTAACAAATCCTCTCATCATGATACAGGTTCACTCAAAGATTGGAAGCGTGGAGGAGCAAGTTGCCATGAAGACCAACTCAAGACCTTAATCAGGCAATGATGGATATGCCTCTTCTTATATGCTCTTTTCCTTTCTTTATCTTCAGATGCATAGTATATTTCTTATGTTGTATTGGTTCAGCTATTCCCAAAGCTTGTGTGGGACAACTGATCAATTCTTTCTTTCCAATGAATACAAATACAACACTTATACAGTCTTGTGTATACCTCCTTTGTAAAATGAATGAAAGCATTACACTATGAAATGAAACAACTTCTTATAGTCCATGAAATCTCCTTTATGTTGTAAAGCATTGAATGACAAGCTGAATGCTTTCCTTTGTAATATAACACATGGCATCATAAAACTGAACTCTTTCTTTTTCAAGCACTTTAAACTATGCAAAGGTCAAACATAGCAAAAATATGTTAACTTTTCATCTTAAATGGAAACAACTGCTTCAGCTCTGCCAATTTGAGTTGTAGGTGAAAAATTGGTAACATTTCTGGCAATTTATGTTGAATGCTTGCTTGGTAAGCATATAGACCAGTTGCTTTAACCATCCATTGGGCATGGAGTCAAACTCTACTCTTGTCACACTTAGAAAACTATGAAACTGAACTGCAAACTACTCCAAATAGTAGTAGAAAACCAAACTGAAAGCAAACTAAAGGGCCCTTGTTTAGGAAATGGCCAGCAAACATGTGCATCTGCACTTATTGGAAAACAAAATAGAACTAGAAAGAAATGTGCATTGAGCACTTATTAACTTGAAAATACCCCACTGTAACCAAACAACTATGAAAGCCTCAAACGAATCCATTTACTGTTTGGTTAAAGTAGCTACCCTTTTTCAACAAAGAACACTGATTTACATGCTTATGAACAGCTAAAACTACATGAAGCATAAGAAGATACTCAATAAACTGCTGCAATACTTCATAAAGAACGTAGACAAACTCACCCATCATTTGAATATGACCAACCATGTTGCTGGTTTGAAGCGAACGGATAAGTTGGATCTGTTGTCCCTTTACTGAAACCTCATCAAGTATCCTTGGAATCTCAATCCTGGAAAGATACCTGATTGGGCATCCTTTTGAGATGATAAACTGATAATTCTTTTTGCTAGATTCTCCTTCGAGAATCAGTTTTTCAACCATAACCTCTTTGATCACTTGATTATGTTGATCACAAACCTTTGTCTTGAAAGATGCTAAGTTATCAACAATGTTAGAGCAAAAATTTTCAATGATAGTTGAGAATAAATCCTCTTGATGAACAATTTCATCATGCAATATATGCTCTAATTTATCCTCATGATGGCTTTCAAATCTCATACCTTCAACATCTATGATTTGTTTCTTTTCTCGCTCTACTTGAACAACCTTTTCTTGTGAATCAACCTCTTGACCTTCCAAAACATGAATGTCCTCACTTGATTCTTCCTAAATTTGTACTTTGCCTAACTGATTCCCTTCATCCTGCTACTCAAAACTGGGCATTGATGCTAGTTCAATCAAGCATTGCTCATCTTCCAAAAGCTCTATCTGTATATTTTCCTTGTTGTCCTCAAACTTATTAGCCTTATATTGTTCAAATGCAAAAGGAAAAAGTTTAGAAACCTGCTTTACCTTGTTGTCCTCATCATTTACTAGCTTGGGCTTTTGGTCACTACAAGAATTTAGCAGAGTGGCAAGCTCTCTACAAGCTGAACAGTCAGGATCCTGACAATCAAGCATAGAGTTGTCTTGAAAAGGCTAGTCATCTTCAACTAGTCCACTTGATTTCTCTTCAAGGCAAGCTGCCTTAGTTTTATTCATGCTATTCTCTTCATTGTAGTACAAAGGGAGCTCTAAAAACAAATTAGATGCTTCATCTTCATGGAGAATCTAATTTGATTTAGTTTCATGTTCAGCCTGGTAGTTAGTCCTATCTTCATGCAAAACAAGCTTTCTAGATTCTGAAACAAAACTATCTCTTTGCTCTTCTAGTTGATTTGAAGCCTCAATCTCATCCTTGCCTTTATGAACCAACAGAACATCATTTTCTGCAATATCTTCTGGTTGTCCCAAATTAGCTGGTAAGTTGGGTACCTGTATGTTGTCTTCATCATCACCAACAAAAATAGGTAGCTGATCAAACAAAGAAACTAAATCCTCTTCTTTATCTAGTTTATTCTCCATCGAAACCTAGGCAATTTGTCTTTGCAATTGAAGAATTTCACCTTCCAATCTTTGTATCTTGCTTTCATTCACCTTGAAAACAACATTAGAAAACTTCTCAAATGAATCAAAGTGCAAAGGATTCAATGTCAAGCTTGAACCAACCTCTTCTACACATGCATTATGCTCATATTTAGTTGAAGACATAGTACAAATAGTAGCAACCTTTTGCTCCACATCTAATTTTTCTGATTTGTTGGCACAAAAGGGACTACAAGAACCTTCATCTACTGAAGTAGGATAAATACACTCATTACTAAGTTCATTATGAGGTGTTATGGACTGCTCTTGGCTATGAATTGGTTGTTGGACTGAAAGAACAGCCCTAAAGCTTGGAATTTTGATTGGCTTGGGCTCTACAACCCTTTGCTCCTGCCCACCACACCAATTTGGAATCTTGGTTGGTTTTGATATTACTAGTTTTTCCTCTTCTTGATTTTGGATTGGTATGGGAGGGGTAGCCTTAACAAGGTTTGGTATTTTATAACTAGGATACTTAGTCCAAGAAGGCTGCCATGGTTGTTCAAAACTTTGATGACTTGGTTCAGGTTCTTGATATGACTAAAACTAGGGGTTAGTGGACTGGTTTTGAATGCAAATAGGCTCCATAGAAAAATTAGAACTTCTGAAACTTGGAATTTGGAGACTTTGGGAAGTTTCTTGATTTTCTTGGAGGGAAAAAGGCTCTTCAAGTGGCTAGTTTTGAAGCATAATAAATTCAGATTGTGCCAACTTAGGCTCTTGCAATGGTAAAGGATCTCTAAAACTAGGAATCTTGACCTTAGAAGGGTTAGGAGACTCACTTTTCTTGAAACTTGGAATTTTATACCTACTAACCTCAGGCTGATCTAGAATGAATGTAGCTGTCTAGACCTCATACCTTTGTGTTTGAGCAACCAAAAGCTTCATCTATTCCTCTTTTGCAAGCATCTCCCTCTCAAACCTTTCTTCAAACTGTAACCTTTGTGCCTCCAATTCTTGCCTATGAAGTTGGGCTTGATGAGCCAACTCTTCTTGCTCATGGAGATAAGCCTGATAAGAACATTCTTCCAACTAAAAATTGATCTCTTGCTCTAATGTCATCCATTTGCTTGTTGAAGTCTAACAAAATGTCTATAAGCTCCATAATTTTAGAATTTTGAGGTTGATTGGAAGATTGGGCAAGGGTGGATGGGTGGTAAGCATCTTGAGTAAGCTGGTAGCTTGCTAAAATAGGGTTATTTGGGCTAAAACCAGCATTGTGGCTACTTGGGTATGGTTGGTAAGAAGGTTTGTTGACAGTATTTTTATAGTATGGGGGTGGGTATACATATTGACTATGAAAATTTGACATTTCTACTCATATGAAGAACTGGAAATAAGAATAAAAGCTTAATTTTTTGAAACATACCAGCACTTGATCTACTAAAACTAGTAGATCTTGATTCAGAGTCGCCAGATGTGTTTGAAGAACTTGCCTCCAAAGGCTGAGATTGTCGGTGCACACACCAAGAACCAGCAATGAAATGATGAGCTTTGAACTGTGAGAGTTCAAACTGTCCCACTGGGCATGCCAAAAACTATTGTCAATTAGGATTGCACCCTAGCTAAGTCAAACTTAACTCTCCTATTGAAACATGGAAACGTTCTCAAGCTGTGGGTCACTTATGATGAGAACAAATTTCCAAAGAGGGTTGGTTCCCCTGGCAGATCACCTAGAGTAAAATGATTTATTTGAGCAAAAGGATAGAAAGATAACATGAAATGGAATACTAAAACCTAAAGGGTGATGCACCAGAACTTAAGATTTATTTACTAATTCCACTCACAATCAACTCTCAAAGCAATAACTTTCACAACCTCAAATGAAACACACAACACAAAAATATCTTGCATGAAGGTTTGAAAATAAACACAACATGCAATCTGTATTATATGAAATTTTTGTACCCACACTTGTAATAATAAGACATAAAAAGGACCCAATAGTTGGAACCACAATGATAACGTCAAACTATTACTACAAAATGAGACAAAATGATGAGATAGGAATGCTCTGCTACTTTTATTAAATTCAAAGGGGTATAAGGACATGAGAATCTGAGTACAAATCAAGGCTTATAGAACTTTCTGTAGTGTACAAGAAAGAAAGAAGCAAATCTGAACCCCTAAACTGAGTTTTTCTCCTCCTATATATAGCCAAAAGGCTTTCTAAAAACCCAGGCATCTGTCTTACCCAAAAGAAGAAACTAAAATCCCATTTTTGAGCAAGGCAAAAAGGCCACAAAATAGGGCCTAAAACTGATCCAAACTGAGCAATAATAGGTGAAAACTTTCCCTCCCAAGTGGGCCCACCTAAAAAGACTCAAAAATTAGGCTCTAACTGACTGGAAACTGAAATAGAAACTTCAATTTGCCCAGTTTTTTCTTATTTCGTCCAAAGGAACTCAACCTTAAATAAGAAAGATTTTATCTACATTGCTTTATTTAACTGCATTTTATTAACACTTATTAAAGCAATTTATAAAATATTGCTTTCAATAAGGCCTTACAATGTTTTGCACCTTCAACTGTGCAGAAAAGGGGGGCCGCCTTGATTTTGATTTTTGTAAAAAATATACAAGGCAAGTATGGTTCTAAGGAAATTTTGCCAAGTTTAGAATATGTTTGCACTTATGCCTTTTTTTGATTTTTTGCAAAAATCACAAAATATTCCAAGGCATACTAAGGTTGATTTTTCTCCAAAGGTTATAGAATAAACCTAAGGCATAAAACCTGTGAGGACCGCCCTTTTTACTTCTGTTGTTATGACTATTTACATTACTGTTATTGTTACTTTTTATATTTGTGGGATAGCAGTTCCCGGAATTGTCAAACTATTAAACTTTATTATGATTTCGGAAAAACTAATGGGTAATGTTTGGATAAGTTTACATTTCAGAAAAGTTAATTAGGTGATGATGGAAAATTGTAATATGATTTCATTTATGTTAATTAGAACTATGTCATGATAATGCATGTTTTTAAGTTGCTTCGGCTATGATGATTATATGTGGACACTAATCTTGTAATTTAGTGTGCAGGATTTACTAATCGAACCACAGATTTCGGAGATCATTCCGCACCTTGTTATTGTTATTCCTTGTTAAGCCGATCTGGTTCCACGAGGAACCAAGATCTTTCTGTGTTTGATGTGATGTTGTAATGTGGTCTTTCGTATGGTCGAGTGGGTTTGGTTACCCTCTTGTAACAATATTTTATGATTTGTGTTGTAAAAAGTTTGAATTTGAATTTCTTTATTTTATTTAAATCTTTGAGGCCTTTTCATGTGCTTTACCTTGACCATGGGTGTCCTGAATGGGTTAAAGTTGACCCTGGGTTATACCCCATGGGTCCAGGGGCCCATTTGGCATGGGTAACCCTTGAGTAACCTCCATCTAGTCATCTTAACTTCCCCCTGAAGTTAAGTGGCGAAAATTAGAGGTATGGAGGGGACATGATGGGTTGTACCAACACCCAACCCATCCCTCTTCAATCCCCAAGGTAAGATATGACTACAAACCCATCCATTATTGAAGGATTGACTTGAAGTCACCCTCTCCATTAGTGAGATTCCCCCATGTGTTGTGGGGTCACCCATGTGAAGGAGGGAAGAAGAGGCATGGGTCACCTGTCTTTTCCTCCTTTAACTCCTTTTATTTCTCCCATGCGTAAGAGAAATGACATGAGGAGAGGGATAAGGAGTACTCTAGGGATGGGTGAGTGACATAAGCCACCAGGATAGAATAGTGGTTTTGGGAAGGGTGAGGAGGTGACAAGTGTCACCTCCCCATTCCTCTAAACTGAAAAGAATTTGGGTTATTTGTTTTCAATTTTGGGATGGGAGAGAGGGAGTTGAATTTTGGGAGAAGTTTTATTATTATTGCCAAAAAAAAATAGGAAAGTTAGCTTGGAGGAGAGGAAAAGAGAGAGGAGTTGGTGGCTAAGGTTGGAAGAGAACTCAGTGGAGCTCTGCAACAGTTTCATTCCATGAGGGCTTTGTAAGGTTGGTTTGATTTTTACCTTTCTTTCTTATATCTGAATGTGTATGTAAAGTGTGTGAAAGATGCTTAATTGTTTGTGTTTTAGAGTTGTTTTCTGTGGGGTTTGTTGTCGGGTTGTTTGACAGAGCTTCTCCCACTTGGGAGAAATGATCATCAAGTTTGGGGTAGGGGAGGAGAGATCCTCCTCGGGTGCATACCTGTTTCCTTCTTTTGGGATGTTGAAAGCCTTGAGGGCATGTATCTGTGACTGTATCTTTGACTTGAGAGTCAAATACAGATTTCTTAAAAAAAATTGTGATCAAACTTGGTTTGAGGCCAAGAGAAATTGTGTTGGTTAAAAT
This sequence comes from Cunninghamia lanceolata, assembly GCA_027924645.1. NCBI lineage: Eukaryota > Viridiplantae > Streptophyta > Pinopsida > Cupressales > Cupressaceae > Cunninghamia > Cunninghamia lanceolata. Next base: position 4,796,067 of record BSBN01000292.1, on the reverse strand, counting down.
ATCTGTAAGGGTGACACTCTGGAGTCGAGTGTGTCTACTCTCCTACCCCTTCTGAAACTCACTGTAGTTGAGTTTTCGTGTTGTGTAATTTACCCACGGGTGTTTGTGTGCTTTGGGTTTGTTGTTGTCCCTATTGTGAAGTGGAGTGTTTGAGTTACCCAGGTGTGAGTATGGTCTCCCTAGCTCGGGGGTGACCCTCTTGCGGGTCTACGGAAGGGAGGAGAGCTAGATGAGTGGTGTTTTCTTCTTTGTTTGTCTTTGATACGCAGGTTTCCTCTTGGAGCTTCTGGTTGGATTTGGAGAAGTTATATTTATGAAGAAACAGTTTATCCTTCTTTGTCATGAGAATTAGTTCATGATCTTTTGTAAAGAGTGTAAAAGAGAGCACCTCTCTTGCTATTGTTGTAATTTATTGTCACCCTGGGAGTGAAGGAAATAACCTCCCTGATCTTGTTTTTGGGTGTGACTATTACTTAGTTGTTACATAACTTCTTTTGTATGTTGGTTGGGAGAAGGAAATCCTTATCTTTCATCTTGTTAAGGGTAGTGAAAGAGTTAATTTTCCTGTATTGTGTATGATGTCATTATTTACCTTGAAATTCATATGGAAAGTTTGACGTTAATTAAAAAGTTGTATTGTATTAAATGTGTTATTGAAAGGAAGAGATCATTACTTATTTGCAATCAAATCTGAACTTGTTTATGTAATTATAAGAATAGATTTGCTTAACTAGTTGAAAAGGACAGTTTTATAGTTCATTGTTATAATGGAAAATACAATTTTAAATGATTAAGTTTCTTCTTCATAAATAATGGTTTCAATCATTTTGTAAAGTTTAGAGGAAGTCTATTATGTATTTACTTCTGTTTGTCCAAGAGTTGAAATGGACATTTATTTACTACAGAAGTAAATTGAGTAAAAAAAATCCACTTCCTTTGTTTATTGGTTTAGTAGCTAGATAATCATGTTTAAGAAAATAATCTTGCACTTTGAGGAAATGTGAGGTTAAGTAATGATATCTACCTTGCAAAAATATTCACTCTTTTAAAATACCTTGAGAAAGTTTAGTTCTCTGTTTTTTTTATATTTACCTCATTACAGAAAAATTATATTGAACAATATATATATATATATATATATATATATATATATATCTTTCTTTTATTAACTTGCTTATTTGATCATTTGAAAAGAGTTTGGAGAAACAGAATATAATGTTGTATTTGAGAAATTTGATTATGAATATATATATATATATATATATATATATATATATATATATCTGTATTTGATTTGTTATTAATTTATGAAACAAACTCATCTGAGAAAATTAAATGTTATCATACAAATAATATATATATATATATATATCTTTTAAATACTAATGAACCGCAAATTAAAAGTTGTGATTTTCGAAATAAAGATGAAGTGCTTTGATCGCTGCTGTGTAAATAAAAAACAACACAGTTAAAAAAAATATACATGGAGGGCGGTGGGGAGTGAATCCCCACCGCCGTTTGGTTTTATTAACTTGGAGGTGTGGGATGGGGCGGAGCCCCACCCACACCCCACCTCATGGGATGTGGGTGGGGCTCCGCCCCATCCCACATCCCCCTCCTCTGCATCCGCCGCGCTGCCTTCGCTGCTCCTAACACTGCCAACGCCGCTGCGGCCATCAAACACGCGCGGCCCTTCCTCTGTGTCCGCCGCGGCTCTTCTGCCGCCCTTGTCTGCAGACTACAACATGATTTTCAATAAGAATTTTAGGGTTAAAACCCTACTTTATGTTTGAACAGAAATAATAAAATAATAATAGTTGGTGAAATAAAAAAACCAACCACTATTAGTGGTGTTTGAAGTTATATAAATATATAACTGTATATATACATATCTATGTATATATATAGATATTTATTTATATTTTGATATAACTTTATAAATATATAATTATATATACATATCTTGTATATATAGGTATGTATTTATATTTTGTTATAAATTCTATATATATATATATATATATATATATATATATATATATATATATAAGAGTAAGGGATTACGTGGAGTTTGCTAAACAAATTTAAAAGAGCATTTTCGTAATTTACATATACATATAAATATATATGTCTATGGGAGAAGTTTTACGGGCCATTTTATTAGGCCCTCGCTTAAAATCCTGACAAAGTTTTACAAATTAATTTTAAAAATGAAATATCAAGGTATGGAAATTATGTTTTCGTCATAAGTGAAGTATAAACGTAATTAAATAGAAATTTTGTTATATATCCATGATAAGGGTTTTATAAAGAGGAGAGCCTCCTACATATATTAACAATGGTATATGATTTACAATAAGAGTAGTAATATTAATTATTAGTAATAATAACAACAGTAATTATAATAAGAGAAAATAAAATTATAATTTAACAAGAGCATAAAGGAATATACTGTAATGCTCCGGGAAGAGTTTCTCGGAAGTTTCAACTATCAACGCGATTCAATAACTGGGAAAATGAAGAAGAAAATTACACGTCACCTTGCTTAAAAGATCACTGGAAATAAACTTAAGAAGCCATCACAGACATTCCATGTGAGGCCATTTTAATCTCAACTGTAGTAAACGTCCAGATAAGTAAACCTGTAAGAGAGTAAAAAGAAGAAAAAGTAACATTGGAAAACACAGAGGAGAAAATGCGCGACATTTCCCACATGGGATAAGAGAACTAAGTTGATGGACCCTTCCGCAAAATTTGCTTAGGAACAAGTTTAATTAATACAAACGTGGAGGAGAAACCTAGAACGGAGAAAACCAGGAGACTGAGTCCAGCGAAGTTGTATACCAGCCTATGTGACCTGGACCATCCGAAAGTCAGGATTAATGTCAATAATAGATACAGTGATAACCCTGATTGATGCATAATATGAAGAAAGGTCTGGATAAACATAAAGAAAGCATAGAAACCGAAAGAGAGAGAGACCGAAATATAAACAAACTAAATTATCAGAGAAATAGTTAGGGTGAGCGCAATAAAAATACAATCAAAATTAAGACCCAGAGAAAAGGGAAGAGAGAGCAAACGAACCGCCTTGTTGAGAATGCTCAGTCGAAGGAGGAGTATATTTCAGGAAGCAAGAGAGGAGACAGACAACCGTGCCTTGCTGAAAAATGATTCAATAGGGAGATCACGAGTCGGTTTAGTCAGAACAAGGCGTCGTGGGAAGTTGTTAATCTATCAGTGAACCACGTGCGTAATATAGGGTTGAGTAATTCCCACTTATGCCGTAAGGCATTATGCTGCCGAAATCTGCCGAGACTTAGATTTAGGAACCTTGATATTAAAAACCCTGTAGTGAAGTTAACGGCGTCGTAGAGACCCCCTTGTTGGTCTGCTCACGTCCGGTTGCACGCAATTGTACTTGTACCCTGCCGACAACTGTAGTGTTTTCGCCTTGAGCGAACACCACCGAGCATGCTTACGCATGCGAGGGGGTTTTTAGGGAAGCATGAAAAAAAATTGATATTTCGTGTCATAACCACATGACAAATGTGGCTATGACACGTGTGATGTGTGTTGTGACCACATGGAAAATGTGGGCATGACAAAACCTAGGTATGAAACATGTGCAGGGGCAAAAATAATACCACGAAGGTATTAGTGAAGGCATAAAAAAATTAAATCAATGTGACAAAAATATCAGGTCGAATTAGGGCAAAAGAAACCCTAAAGCAAAACCATCGAGCCCTATCTCATTTTGCACCATTTGCACTTTGACTTTTGAGAACTCAACTCTGCACACCACCGCCATGGGAGTTAGGGTTTGAGCTTGAACCTTGGGCATTCTTGTTGGTTTTAAGAATTTTCTATGAAGAATCTAAAGGAAAAAAGTGCAGAGGTGAGTCTTTTGGCATAAAACTGGACAATGTGCTCCATTTCAAAGAATTTTTTAGGCTTTCCTAGCTACGTCCATGACTATTTTCTAATGCATTACATTTGGTTTTTTCTGTTGATCTTTCTTCTGTATTTGACGCCATCATCCATCTTTTGGTTTGAGCTTTTGAAGGCAATGTATATGCAGACTTCAAAATGAGCTTTTGGGTAAGCTCTCCACCTTTATAGCTTGCCTTTTTACTTCAGAATCTGTGAATATAATGCTTAAAATGTAGAAAATAATGGATGTATTCTCTTCTGTGTATTTGGCATCTAAAATTCTCACCATATTCCACCCATTTCTATGGCTTTCTTGAAACAACTAATGTTCTTGTAGCTGAGATTATGGCCGCTCCTTTATGTGATTTCAATGGTGATTGTTGCCATTTTTGTAGACATCGACTATGAAGAAAGTATTTTGTTGTATTTCGAGCATCAGCCATGGGCATTTCTATGTATTTTCCTCATTGAAGGCCACGGGCTTCATGTGCTTGAATCTTTGTCTCACTGGTAGCATTCTCTTGTCCACTATATCAGGTCGTGGGTTTGTTGTTTCAAGGTTTTTCCCTTATATTTGAAACATTGAAACTTTACTTTTCTTCCTCCATCTTCTCTTTTTCTCATGGCATAATGATTGTTACAAGAACAAGTATGTATGGTGAACAATATACTCCATCTTTGCTTTTCTCTATACAAAAGACATCAATGTTTCTTAGCATTTTGTTTACCTCTCTTTGTTGTCTTGGTTTGGGCTTTCATAGTAATGAAATGATGAAAGAGGTTTTCTCTCTTACTTGTTACAAACCCTATGAGGGTTTCACCTACTCCTTCACTTTTCAAACAGTGTTTGTTCATTGGCTATGGTGGCAGTCACCATAAAAGAAAGACTTGTTGATGATGATTATTAGTCATAACAACAAGAATAAAAGTTTACACAAAAAACCTTTATTATCTTGAAAAGTACGATCAATTTAGGATAAATTGATGACTCCAAGTCTCCGTTGATTAGGTCATGATCATCTGACGTTACTCAGAGGTTGATGTGTGTTGTTGTTTTCCATTTAGGGGCCTTATGTGTTAGTCTGAAGTTGTCATATCTGGATATGCTCTGTTTTCACCTGTACTCTATAAATTCTCAACAAAGATGTCAAATCTTACAATATTTAACCTGAACATGCAAATATTTATGTATATTTATGTTGATCCCCACTCTGATCAGTAGTATTTGCAATGACCTTGATGATCTCTGATTAGTTCTTTTGCAATTATCTCAATTTGCTTGAAACTGAACTAATCTTTACTTAATCTTACTTCTGCACTATGAATTTATATAAATATTGTGCCTATAAGCTGATATTTCCATGATTCTTACCATTATTTATAATTCTTTGCATGATATTTTTAATTCTACATGCAGTTAGCTCAAATATGCATATGATATTCATGTGTCTATGGATTTCCTACATATTTACTCTGTTCTGCTTATCATTTTCAATATTTGCAGTTGTGATGGTGGTGATTCAATGAAATTAAAATGAGAAAATAGAGTTGAGAGAATGAGATTCCCAAAATTACTTAACTAAGATCACTAATCCACATACATGTTCTGATATAGTAATGAAGAGAAGAAAACTAAAATCATACTTCACCAGGACATTCCACAAATCCACATGATCCAGTGCAAATCTTCAAAGGAAAATTTGACAACAATATGCAATAAAATGAAAGCATTTCTATTGAACACAACATTTCACCATTACATATCGAGTAATCAACCTGAAGATTACGTAAAGTTTACAATAAGGATATAATCTGTAGCTTCATCTCCATCTAGTATGCTTTAGAACAAGTACATTTACAATGATCTAAAGAAAGAACCTTGCATAACTTCAACAATTCAGTTTTCATTAGTCTCAGCAATCCAATCTCCTATCGGGACTACACTAATTAGCCTTATTTCTGCCAGATATTCTATCTTTTTTTAAATGACAAGTCATGGCCCTTTTATAGAACAAAGGCCAGAAAAAAGTTACATAGATCCAATGATCAGGATCCTCTCATGGTAATTAATGGTTCACATGAATCGCACGTGATTGCCAGTTGGCTGTCACACAGCTTGCGGAGAATATTCCAGCATCCTTGATTCGGTTCACCCTCTAGCTAGCACACAACACATTTGGTGATCTCTTCTTATTTATCTCTGGTTCATGTCATATCCATGCCTGCAACTTTGAAATTTTCATCACTTCAGGTTCCTTCTGCAACATCCAGCCCAATCCGCAAGTAGTTCCATTATCCTATGATAGACACATAAGAATTAAACATCACCATTTAATAAACTAGCAAAAAAATTAAACATAACATTGAACATATATCCAACCCCGAATGTGTAAACATGAATATCAGGTTATGAATATCCATCTAAAAGTGAATATCCACATATTTGAATACGTATATGACGTTTAAAATTATATGGTCAACCATCATTGACCGAAAAGCATGTTATCGAGTCCCTAAATTGGTCCAATATCCCTCCATTTTTCTTTTGTATATCACATGTATATGATCCTGCATATGTGATACATGCGCCTTTCATACAATTATGCAGACAAGAAATGATGACGTCATTGTCATATTTCGCCTTAATGACCTTCTCACAATTATGCTCACTTTTATGCACTTATTCAATTCTTTACTTCTTTCCCTTTTTGCACCTTCAATTCTTTGCATATGTCTATGCATATCTTATACAAACGCGGACTCCACCAAAAATCCACAATGTTTAACCTTCTAAACACATCTGGTTTGTATATGTAATTGTATGTATCACCTTACGTATATGTTATGCAAATGCGGACCTCAAAAGGCTCATAAAATAGATTTGAATTTACCTTCGATTTTAGGTTTGTGCCTTTTCATTTGTATTACTTTTTGCATATCACATACATACAAATTCGGACCCCAACCCTTTGTGAATTAAATTGAAATTGCCGCCGATTTTTCCTTTGTATATCCTGTTGTATCTCGTATACATACAAAGCTTGACACATAAAATAAATGTTTGACTTTGACTCTATTTTCTTTTTATTTATGCATCACCACATTAGGTTCGACTTGGTAATATTTCACATCCGGGATTACATATTTCATTTTGTATATCTTATGCAAATATCTCAACATGCAACTGTGGATCTCAACCTGAAGTTCACAACATTTAACCTTTTATTCGCATCTGAAAACTCATCTGTGTGTCAAATAAAAGCCATTATGCATACAAATATGCATACATTTATGTTGTCTAAATTGGAATGAGTAAATCCTTCGGGTCCGGGCATGCATTTTGAAATTGTATAACATATGTCGATCCTTATGCATACAATTTCAGATTTTAACTTTTATGAAATGCACCCTAAAAAGATGTCGGGTTCAGATATGCACATTAGTTAATATTAGGGATATTAACTACGAATGTGACCCTTCCTATATCGGGGATATGATGATGATGCCATCAGGACTGTTAATACTTTAAATCCAATTATGACGATGACGTCATTGTCACTTTAACAAAGATCAGGCATGTTAAGAAATATGACCAATATTGGGAGATATCATCCTCGGAAGAGGGTAACGTCATGATCATAATCAAGTTTTCTTTAGAATAGCGCATGATAACATCATGGTCATATTGGGAAAGATCAGTCATATTAGTTAATATGATGGATATTGAGGAAAAGATGACCCGATGAATGTCAGGTATAATGGTGATGTCATCGCCATATTAAATCTTCTTTAGAATGGGATGTGATGACATCACGATCATACTAAGGGATATTTGAATTATCTAGATGCTAGGTATTTATGCTACATCTAAAGGTGATCTGGATATCAGGTATTTTATGTTAAAACGCATGCAAGGTGATATTCATGAATATCAGGGATATTGGGAAATATGACCCTGAGGACAGGTTTGACCAAACTTTGACCAACTATAACTTTCTCATCCTAAGGAATTTCAGGGTGATCCAAAAGGCAAAGATACTTAGAATTTCAAGTTCTTTCACATGGCAGGCTTCTTGGAGAAAGATTCAGACTTTGACATTTGACTACATATCTCAAGATAGGACACACCTGAGGCTAGACACATGCATACTGACTGATGCAACTTTTACCGTTACGACCTAAGACAGAAGAAAACAAGCAGAAGCAAAGAAAAGAGGTTGGGTCCCTATTTTTCTAAGGCAAAAATGGGGCATGTTGTGTAACCACACAACAACTTGCCACCAAAGAAAACAACAAAATTCAAATAATTCAAGGGGTGAGGATAAATTAGAACATAATGCTCCAACTCTTGCTAATCATAAGTATCCTAATCTTCTGGATGGTATCATGTTCATCAATGTAACAATGTTTTGTAGAGGAATCAAGTGTGTGCATGTGATTAATAATCCTCATCTTGAAGATGAGTTGAAAACACTAGTGATAGGTATTAAGCTACATAGTTAAGTTCATCCCTCATAGCCAACCAGATAGAGCCTTGCTGCCAGCAGGTGTCCATAGCCCCGGAAAGGTTATCTTTAAAATTCCCCTAAGTAGAGCCCCACTACCAGTAGGCATCCATAGCCCCAGTAGAGTTACTTAGATGTCCTAATTTGGATTTTCAGTATAATCCTTCTCTTTTTTTATATTGGATTTTGTATGATATATAGAGTCATGAGATATTATCATGTAAGCTCATTATGTAAGGTGTGGTTACTTGCTACTTTAAGCTGAGAATTGCAATGGTAGCAAGGGTGACCTCTAATTTTTCACTTAACACCTACACTGGCATGTTCAACAAACCTAAGGCTATTAGGTGTGTCATTATGAAGATCTCCTTGAGCAAGTGAAAGTAACTCTAATGAATATGGTATCACAGACCTGACCAAGAGTACTTCGTCAACATCAATTACAACCTATGTATAAACTTATATCCAACCCTTGAATTCTAACAATTTTGGTGGTGTTCTAAAGTGAAAAGGTGCCTCATGTTGCCTAACCAAAACAAGGACTCAATAGCAAAAAGGCAAACAAGCAAAGCAAGAAACTATACAAGCAACTAACTATAAAAGGGAAACAAAGCAAAACAAGACAGGAAGGCAAAACAAACAAAACAACTACTCTACCAAACTATATACAAGACACTACAAGGCAAACAAAACCCATGGTAGACCCACAAACACCTGTATTTGCATACTTCTTTAGATTATGTAGGAGCATCGGGGCACTAGTTATGGTTCTTATCCTAGCAAATTCATCTTTGTATTCTGAGGAATATTCTTGTATTCTGAATTCACTGTGTTTAACAGAATAATCCTTAATGATTAGTAATTGAGGAAGCTCAACATGTTCATGAGTGATCCAATGACATGTCTTATCCTTTGAATCTCCATAATCAAAATAATACTCAACATCATTTATTGGGGAAAGGAGAAATACAACCTAGTGTATTTCCTATTCTGCTAGACATGCTTGTCCACTGCCAACTAGTCTTCCTTCTGGCTTTGCATTTTCATTGTTTGGCTCAATATCAGGTCTCACTTCATCTTGAAGGATGTATGACTCTTGATGTATTACTCCATCATCTTTATCCAACTTTGTTCCTTCATTATGCATGTATATTTGATTCTTGACTTCAAGAAACACCTCAATGTTTTCTTCAATTCTCAATTCCATCATGTCTAAGAAGGCATCACAATCCCTTTCTGAATGTGCTTTGTCATGTAATTTGCACCAAATTTCAATCAAGATATCATCAGTGGGTAAACCTAATATTTGGCAACACTGTATATTTCTAGACAAGTAAAATTCAAAATCCTTGAAGCGATCTCCTTCATTATTGTCTAATTTCGTCCCTTCGTTTTGCAAGCTTATCTAATTTTGACTTTAGGAAACACCTCAAAGTTTTCTTTAATTCCTTACACATTAGAATCTAAATGAGTATCTTCATCATCATAGCTTGATGCACATAAATCTATTGTTTCTAGATCAAGGACTTGTAAGGATGATTCAGCATTTAGTAGATAAGAAAACTTCCCTGTATCTGCTTCAAAAAGGTGCTGGATTGATGTCTGATAATGCACAGCAATAGCAAAGTCCTCTGTATCCTCCATTTTCATGAATTGTCCTTCAAATAGTTCATTTTACCATCCAATGGAGTGTTTGGTTCTATTGACCTACAACAACCTTGAATTTGATCATTCAACTTAAACATGTTAGATAGTAAATCAGCATTTACTTTCTTTTCTACAACTCCTTGAGATACTATCATAGGAACTTCTTCAGTAGATGTGCATTTTAATTTGCTAATCACTTGCTTACATTTATTGTCCCAATCATCTTCATTAAAATTATTAATATCAGATCCAGAGACATTTTCTGATAACAAATCTATATACTTATTCAACATATCAGATATACCAGGTCTAATTTCACATTTCTTTCCTTTCTCATTGGATTTATCTTCCTGGTTATCTAATGACTGGAAACAAGATGTAACTTTATCTCCAAAATCTTCAATCTGTACATACCTGGACTCTAATTCATTCACATGAAGTGAAGAACACTCAATCTCATTGTATATTAATTTGTCGAAAGGTTCTTTGTTGTACTTATCTCCCAGAACTGGTTCAACTATTCCATTCTTTAGATAACTCCTATCTTCTGGTGCTATAGTTTCTTGTTGCTTTAGAATTCTTTCATCTTCCTGCTAAACATCAGTCCTATATACTTCTGAGAAAGGAATTAGTCCCTTTAAAGCTAAATCTAACCTTGTGAGGAAAGTCAGACAACTAACTTCACCATGACTTGTCGAATTATGTATCCTACATCTCCTGGATAAACCAAAGTTAGATAAATTTTGAGGATAAAGTTTATTATTCAAAGTTCCCTAGAAGAAAGGAATATTAACTTGAAAATTATTTTCATATGCACCCATTGGCCTTAAATGATGAAATATTCATGCATATTTTGCAGAGAATGCAAATTTTTAGCTTGAATGCAGAAATTTAAACAAATTGTTTGTGAATATCAGGATGAACATCCACAGGGGTGTGATATTTATGACTAAGTTGGATATTGGTGGAATCTTAGTATAAATACTCAAGATTCAGAGTATTATTGAGAAGTTTGAAAGATATTACTTTACTTCAGATTCTTCATTTGGCCCTCCTTTTAGCACCAAATCTGTTGATGATGATTATTAGTAATAACAACAAGAATAAAAGTTTACACAACAAACATTTATTATCTTGAAAAGTATGATCAATTTAGGATAAATTGATGACTCCAAGTCTCTGTTGATCAGGTCATGATCGTCTGACATTACTCAAAGGTTGATGTGTGTTGTTGTTTTCCATTCAGGGGCCTTATGTGTTAGTCTCAAATTTTCATATTTGGATATGCTCTGTTTTCACCTGTGCTCTATAAATTCTCAACAAAGATGTCAAATCTTACAATATTTAACCTGAACATGCAAATATTTATGTATATTTATGTTGATCCCCACTCTGATAAATAGTATTGCAATGACCTTGATGATCTCTGATTAGTTCTTTTGCAATTATCTCAATTTGCTTGAAACTGAACTAATCTTTACTTAATCTTACTTCTGCACTATGAATTTATGTAAATATTGTGCCTATAAGCTGATATTTCCATGATTCTTACCATTATTTATAATTCTTTGCATGATATTTTCAATTCTACATGCAGTTAGCTCAAATATGCCTATGATATTCATGTGTCTATGGATTTCCTACATATTTTCTCTGTTCTGCTTACCATTTTTAGTATTTTGCAATTGTGATGGTGGTGATTCAATGAAATTAAAATGAGAAAATAGAGTTTAGAGAATGAGATTCCTGAAATTACTTAACTAAGATCATTGATCCACATACATGTTCTGATACAGTAATGAAGAGAAGAAAACTAAAATCATACTTCACCAGGACATTCCACAAATCCACATGATCTTGTGCAAATCTTCAAAGGAAAAGCTAACAATAATATGCAATAAAATAAAAGCACTTCTATTGAATGCAGCATTTCACCATTACATATCTAGAAATCAACTTGAAGATTACGTAAAGTTTACAATTAGGATGTAATCTGTAGCTTCATCTCCATCTAGTATGCTTTAGAACAAGTACATTTACAATGATCTAAAGAAAGAACCTTGCATAACTTCAACAATTTAGTCTTCATTAGTCTCAGTAATCTGATCTCCTATCGAGACTACACTAATTGGCCTTATTTCTGCCAGATATTCTATCTCTTTTTAAATGACAAGTCATGGCTCTTTTATAGAACAAAGGTCAGAAAATAGTTACATTGATCCAACAATCAGGATCCTCTCATGGTAATCAATGGTTCACATGAATAGCACGTGATTGCCAGTTGGCCATCGCATAGTTGGAGGAGAATATTCTAGCATCCTTGAGTCAGTTCACCCTCCAGCTGGCACACAATGCATTTGGTGATCTCTTCTTCTTTGGCTCTAGTTCATGTTGTATTCGTGCCTGCAACTTTGCAATTTTCATCACTTTAGCTTCCTTCTGCAACATCTAGCCCAATCTACAAGTAGTTCCATTATCTTGCAACAGACACATAAGAATTAAACATCACCATTTAATAAACTAGCAGAAAAATTAAACATAACATTGAACATATATCTAACCCTGAATGTGCAAACATGAATATCAGGTTATAAATATCAGTCTGAAAGTGAATATCCGCATATTTGAATGCGTATATGATGTTTAAAATTATTTGGTCAACCATTGTTGACCTAAAAGCACGTTATCAGGTCCCCAAATTGGTCCAATATCCCTCCATTTTGCTTTTGCATATCACATGTATATGATCCTACATATGTGATACATGCACCTTTCACACAGTTATGCAGACAAGAAATGATGATGTGATTGTCATATTTCGCCTTAATGACCTTCTCACAATTATGCTCACTTTTATGCACTTATGCAATTCTTTACTTCTTTTTCTTTTTGCACCTTCAATTCTTTGCATATGTCTGTGCATATCTTATACAAACATAGACTCCACCAAAAATCCACAATGTTTAACCTTCTAAATGCATCCGGTTTGTATATGTAATTGTATGTATCACCTTACGTATATGTTATGCAAATGCAGACCTCAAAAGGCTCATAAAACAGATTTGAATTTACCTTCAATTTCAAGTTTGCACCTTTTCCTTTGTATTACTTTTTGCATATCACATACATACAAATTCGGACCCCAACCCTTTATGAATTAAATTGAAATTGCTGCCGATTCTGCCTTTGTATATCCTGTTGTATCTCGTATACATACAAAGCTTGACACATAAAACAAATGTTTGATTTTGACTTTGTTTTCTTTTTATTTATGCATCACCGCATTAGGTTCGACTTTGTAATATTTTGCATCCGGGATTGCATATTTCATTTTGTATATCTTATGCAAATATCCCAACATGCAACTGCGGATCTCAACTTGAAGTTCACAGTGTTTAACCTTTTGTTCACATCTGAAAACTCATCTGTATGTCAAATAAAAGCCATTATGCATACAAATATACATACATTTATGTTGTCTAAATTGGAATGAATAAATCTTTCAAGTTCGGGCATGCATTTTGACATTGTATAATGTATGCCGATCCTTATGCATACAATTTTGGATTTTAACTTTTATGAAATGCACCCTAAAAAGATGTTGGGTCCGGATATGCACATTAGTTAATATCAGCAATATTAACTATGAATGTGACCCTTTCTATATCGGGGATATGATGATGATGTCATCAGGACTGTTAATACTTTAAATCCGATTATGATGATGACGTCATTGTCACTTTAACAAAGATCATGCATGTTAAGAAATATGACTGATATTGGGAGATATCATCCTCGAAAGAGGGTAATGTCATGATCATAATTGAGTTTTCTTTAGAATAGGGTATGATGACGTCACGGTCATGTTGGATCTAGGGCATACAACTGAGAGGGGGGGGTGAATCAGTTGTATAAAACTTCTTATTCTTTCAAACACTTGATTCTTGTTGTTAGTTAGCAGCATATCAATTAATCATTCATGAAAGCATAATACATAAACACAAGAGCAGATAAGCATCAACACATTGAACACCACGATTTTGACGTGGAAAACCCGGTTAAGGGAAAAACCACGGGGTGATTAACCCAAGAATTATTCTCTGTTAGAAGAATAAAGAAAAATGAATGGCACATGCCAATTAGGGCTCACTGCCCGAGCACACTGCTCACAAAGAGGCCCACTGCCTACAAGGAGACACACTGTCTACAAAGTGATAAAAATCACAGTCTTGAACTGGAGAATGACATCTCTACTATATCCGGATCAGTTCCAATTAAGCCCAAAAACCTCTGTTCTGCCTTTCGCACTTCTCTTCGCTATGCCACACTCATCCACACTCCACACGCCGAAATGAACTCACAGACCGTTATTTATACAAGACATCGACTTAGGATCAAACATCTAAGTTGGCAAACAATCATAAGAGTATCCACAAGATGAATAACACATCCGGTCGGCCACCACAAGAACATTCGCAGGATGAACAACTCATCCGGTCGGCTAAACAGAGCAAGAACTTCATCCGGAAGAATAACTTCAATTCCGGGCTCTACTATCAATGCGGATCAACAACACAACCTCAACACGATCCAGAAAACTTCACAAGCCTGCCTGAATGTCTGGATACATCCGCACTTCCTTTACTTGCTGGAATCTCTTGTCTTCCTCATCCGGAACTTCAAGAACACAGTCTGTCGCCACTGTCATAATGCAAGAGGTACTTCCAGACCTCCAAATCATACACAACTTGAGATGGCACATCACAAGGACATCCCAAATACTCTTTCCAATCCACAGATTAGGATTGTACAATTCCGGACCTCACCGGACCTTTCTGTGATCCTCTGTCACCTCTAAGCACTTGCCGGAACCGGTTCCACACAGACAGCCATAACTTCTTCAGGTCTTCATGCGGACCTCTGAAAACTTGACTGAAGCATCTGAAGACTCATATCTGCAAACCCTTTAATCCGCATCCTCCGGTTCTCAACCTATCCAATATATTTGCCTTCTTCTCATCACTGTTTTTCACTGTTCCTGACTGAGGGTAATTTTCTCAATATCCTCAACACACAGCTCATCCAATCCTTCTTGTCGATGTAATATGAGTATGTTGACATCAATGACAACACTTGTTCACCTCATACTTGCAACAATCTCCCCCTTTGTCATTGATGGCAACATGTGATGTGAAAAACCATCAAGACAAGAACTTCTCCTTTCTGTCACAGCTCCCCCTGTCAACAACAACTTTTTACATGTCTTCTCTCCCCCTTTGATCATTAACCACTTGTTTTTCACATGTCTTCTCTCCCCCTTTGACATCAATGGCAAAGGGCTCATACTTGCAATTCTAATACATCAGAATCATACCAGCTGCTCCCCCTTAGTAGCAGCTCCCCATCATCAATCCGGATCACAAGATATGACTGTGATATCCACCGGACTGATGCACATCAGTGCATCTTAGTTTATCACCGGAGGGGCCATGACCCCTAACTTCTCCTGGAGATATTCAAAAGAGTCCTTGGGAAGAGGTTTTGTAAAGATATCTGCAATCTGATCCTTGGAGGGAACATACTCCAATCTGACTTCTTCCTTGTTTACTTGTTCTCTCAAAAAGTGAAATTTGATAGATATGTGCTTAGTCTTAGAGTGCAATACCGGATTCTTAGAAATATTAATTGCACTTGAATTATCACAGAAAATTGTGATAGGCTCCTCATATTCAACTTTGATGTCTCTTAGCATCTGCTTCATCCATAAGATTTGAGTGCAACTACCTGCTGCTGCAATGTATTCTGCTTCAGTTGTAGATAGAGATATTGCATCTTGTTTCTTGCTTAGCCAAGAAACCAATCTCTTCCCCAAAAAGAATGCTCCACCACTAGTGCTCTTCCGATCATCCACATCTCCTGCCCAATCTGCATCTGTGTAAGCATGAAGAGAGAAATCCGAATCTCTAGGGTACCATAGACCATACTCAACTGTTCCTTTCAAGTACCTAAAAATTCTTTTGATTGCCATAACATGAGATTCTCTAGGATCAGCCTGGAATCTTGCCACAAGACCAACAGCCTGCATTATATCTGGTCTAGTTTGAGTGAGATACAACAATCCACCAATCATTGATCTATATTTTGTCTGATCTGCCTTTGGAGAGTCATCATCTTTGCTTAACTTACATCCGGTTGCCATAGGAGTGTTCATAGGTTTTGAGTCTTCCATACCAAATTTTCTTAACAATTCTTTCACATATTTGGTCTGAGAAATGAAGATCCCTTCTTTTGTTTGAGTAATTTGCAGACCCAAGAAGAAATTTATTTCACCAAGCATAGACATTTCAAACTCACTTTTCATCTGATTTGCAAAAGTTTTGCACATACTATCTCTTCCTCCAAAAATGATATCATCCACAAACACTTCAACAATCAATATGTTTTCATGATCAATTTTGAAATATAAGTTACTGTCAGCAGTACCTTTGTTGAATCCAATCTGCACAAGATGCTTATCCAACCTTTCATACCATGCTCTTGGGGCTTGCTTCAATCCATACAAAGCTTTCTTCAACTTGCAGACCATATCATCATTATCAGACAATTGAAATCCATCCGGTTGTTCAATGTAGACTTCTTCTTCCAGATCACCATTTAGGAAGGCAGACTTGACATCCATCTGATATACCTTGAAGTCTTTGAAGGCAGCAAATGCAAGAAGTAATCTGACTGCTTCAATTCTTGCCACCGGAGCAAAAGTCTCTTCAAAGTCAATTCCTTCTATTTGAGAGTAGCCTTTGCAGACCAATCTAGCTTTGTTTCTGATTACTTCACCAGCTTCATTTAGTTTGTTCCGGAAGACCCACTTGGTTCCAATTACATTCTGTCTCTAGGTCTGGGAACAAGATCCCAAGTATGATTTTTCTCAATTTGCATCAATTCATCTTCCATTGCTTTGGTCCAGTTTTCATCATTGCAGGCTTCATTTATTGTTTTAGGTTCAATCTTTGAAATCAGACAACATTCATCCTAATTTTGAGCAACATTCCTTCTAGTTTGTACACCTTTGCTTTTGTCACCTATGATCTGATCTTCAGAGTGGTTCAGTCTTACATACCTTGGAATTTTGGGAGTATCCTGCACTGCTGCTTCCTGATCAGGCTCATTCAAACCTATCTCTTCTTCCTGATTTACCGGATCAGGCTGACTCTATCTCACCGGAGAGGATTGAGGTCCTTGAACACTGTCTTGGTCATCTTCGTCAAACTCATAAAATCTTGAAGGCTTCTCAATTCCTTCATCAACTTTCACATTGGTGCTTTCTATCATCTTCCTCAATCTCTTATTGTAACATCGGTATGCTTTGCTTTGAGTGGAGTAACCCAAGAAAATTCCTTCATCACTTCTAGCATCAAACTTTCCTAGATCTTCATCTCTTTTAATATAACACTTGCTACCAAATACTCTGAAATATTTCACAGTAGGAGTGATGCCAAACCAGAGTTCATAGGGGGTCTTACCGGTGTTGTTTCTGATTTGAACTCGATTGAGAGTGTAGACTGCAGTGCTGATAGCTTCCTTCCAAAACATTTGAGGAACATTTGCTTCCAACATCATTGTCCTGGCAGCTTCCTGAATGGTCCGGTTCTTTCTCTCAACCACTCCATTCTGCTGTGGAGTCCTAGGAGCAGACAACTGTCTCCTTATACCCTGCTTCTCACAAAAATCAATGAACTCACCAGATGTGAATTCACCACCTCTATCAGACCTTAGACACTTTAGTTTCAATCCGGTTTGATTCTCTACCATAGCTTTGAAGATCTTGAACTTCTCAAATGCTTCTGATTTTTCTTTTAGAAAGGTAACCCACATCATCCGGGAATGATCATCAATTAACAACATGAAATATCTATCACCTTGCAGACTTTTGATTCTTGTCGGACCACAGAGATCAGTATGTACTAATTCCAACAATCCGGTAGAAGACTGATCTTTGCTTTTGAAAGAGACTCTGCTTTGTTTACCTAGCTGACATTCTTTGCACAAACTATTTGTAGGTTTCATCAATTTTGGAAGATCTCTTACGGCCTGAGTATTGCTTATCTTGATGATGTTATCAAAATTTACATGGCACATTCTTCTATGCCATAACCAACTCTGATCAATTTGAGCAAACAAACAACTTTTATTTGAACCAACCAGATGAAAGATATTACCTTTTGTCTGAGTACCGGATGCAATCTCAGTTCCGGAGTTTGTAAAGATTCTGCATTTTCCATTTTTGAACCGGAGATCATAGCCTTTGTCCACTAACTGACCAACACTAAGAAGATTGTGCTTCAATCCTTCAACATACAGTACGTTACCTGTTTTGCTCTTTCCATCGAAGGAAATAGTTCCCCTGCCTCTGATTCTGCCAGCAGAATTGTCACCAAACTTTACCATTCCTCCTTCATACCTTTCCAAATTCAAGAACTTATTCTTGTCACCAGTCATATGGTGAGAACATCCACTGTCAATAACCCAATCATCCTTTTCTTCCACTTGAGCAGCCAAAGCTTTTTCAACAACTTTGTGATTGACAGATTCAGAGAGTATTGAATCTTCTTCCTTGATGGCAATAAACACCCACTCATTTCCGGATTTGCTTCCTAGTTCTGATTCATCATCTGTTACTCCTTCATTGTCATCTTCTTCGTGAACATAATAGCAATTCTTTTGAAACCTTTGTCTGTTAGTATTAGACCTTGCAGATCTTTCCGGACATCTTGAAGCAAAATGACCAATCTTATTGCAGTTGAAACACTTAAAGGGTAGTTTTCCTTCATACTTACCAGATCCCCTTGGCAGTCTCTTTGCAATGAGGGCTTCAAGTTGAGCCGTTTCTGCTTCTTCTTCTTCCATGTCTCTTCTTGCTTGATCATACCATGACATTTTCCTTGATGAGTTTTCTCCCGGATCAAATCTCTGTTTGCCTTTCACATAGGCACTGGCTTTGAAAGCAGATTCAGTCTTGGGAGGATCATCTCCAAACTCGGTCATTTCAAATGCAGCTAGTTTGCCAGCCAGTTGTTCTCTTGTGACAGTTGTGTGGGCTCTGAATTCATCAATGGCAGCAACCTTGATTTTGTAGGCAGCAGGAAGAGATCTTAGGATTTTGCAGACAATCTCATTTTCATCTAAAGTTCCACCAGCATTTCTGATTCCACATACCAGCTCATTCACTGTTGGCATAAAGGTAGTGATGTTTTCATCATCTCTCATTTTCAATCTTTCAAATTTCCCTTTCAGACTTTGCAACCTTGCACTTTTGACAAACTCATCTCCTTCATACAGAAGTTCCAGTTTAGTCAGGATCTCATATGCAGTTGGTAGGTCAATAACATTCGAGAGATCTGAGTCATTCAATGCACTTAGAAGAGCTTCCTTGGTTTGCAGATTGTTTTCAGCTTCTGTGATTTCATTCAGAGTTGTTGGACCACCTTGTGGAGGTACATATGGTTTTGAAACCATAGCCAAATATGCTTTTCCCATACATTCCAAGTGACACTTCATGCGACCTTTCCAGAGAGTGAAGTTGGTTCCATCGAACTTCGGACTATCCTTCTTGTATGACGACATCCTGAATTTCCTCAAGCAGTTAAGCTCCTATCAGAGGAACTTGGCTCTGATACCAATTGTTGGATCTAGGGCATACAACTGAGAGGGGGGGTGAATCAGTTGTATAAAACTTCTTGTTCTTTCAAACACTTGATTCTTGTTGTTAGTTAGCAGCATATCAATTAATCATTCATGAAAGCATAATACATAAACACAAGAGCAGATAAGCATCAACACATTGAACACCACGATTTTGACGTGGAAAACCCGGTTAAGGGAAAAACCACAGGGTGATTAACCCAAGAATTATTCTCTGTTAGAAGAATAAAGAAAAATGAATGGCACATGCCAATTAGGGCTCACTGCCCGAGCACACTGCTCACAAAGAGGCCCACTGCCTACAAGGAGACACACTGTCTACAAAGTGATAAAAATCACAGTCTTGAACTGGAGAATGACATCTCTACTATGTCCAGATCAGTTCCAATTAAGCCCAAAAACCTCTGTTCTGCCTTTCGCACTTCTCTTCGCTATGCCACACTCATCCACACTCCACACGCCGAAATGAACTCACAGACTGTTATTTATACAAGACATTGACTTAGGATCAAACATCTAAGTCGGCAAACAATCATAAGAGTATCCGCAAGATGAATAACACATCCGGTCGGCCACCACAAGAACATTCGCAGGATGAACAACTCATCCGGTCGGCTAAACAGAGCAAGAACTTCATCCGGAAGAATAACTTCAATTCCGGGCTCTACTATCAATGCGGATCAACAACACAACCTCAACACGATCCAGAAAACTTCACAAGCCTGCCTGAATGTCCGGATACATCCGCACTTCCTTTACTTGCTGGAATCTCTTGTCTTCCTCATCCGGAACTTCAAGAACACAGTCTGTCACCACTGTCATAATGCAAGAGGTACTTCCGGACCTCCAAATCATACACAACTCGAGATGGCACATCACAAGGACATCCCAAATACTCTTTCCAATCTGCAGATTAGGATTGTACAATTTCGGACCTCACCGGACCTTTCTGTGATCCTTTGTCACCTCTAAGCACTTGCCAGAACCGGTTCCACACAGACAGCCATAACTTCTTCAGGTCTTCATGCGGACCTCTGAAAACTTGACTGAAGCATCTCAAGACTCATATCTGCAAACCCTTTAATCCGCATCCTCCGGTTCTCAACCTATCCAATATATTTGCCTTCTTCTCATCACTGTTTTTCACTGTTCCTGATTGAGGGTAATTTTCTCAATATCCTCAACACACAGCTCATCCAATCCTTCTTGTCGATGTAATATGAGTATGTTGACATCAATGACAACACTTGTTCACCTCATACTTGCAACAGGTCATATTGGGAAAGATCAGTCATATTAGTTAATATGATGGATATTGAGGAAAAGATGACCTGATGAATGTCAGGTATAATGGTGATGTCATCACCATATTAAGTCTTCTTTAGAACGGGATATAATGACATCACAGTCATACTAAGGGATATTTGAATTATCCGGATGCTAGGTATTTGTGCTATGTCTAAAGGTGATTCAGATATCAGGTCTTTTATGTTAAAACGCATGCAGGGTGATATTCATGAATATTAGGGATATTGAGAAATATGACCCTGAGGACAGGTTTGACCAAACATTGACCAACTATAACTTTCTCATCCTAAGGAATTTTAGGGTGGCCCAAAAGGCAAAGATACTTAGAATTTCAAGCTCTTTCACATGGCAGGCTTCCTAGAGAAAGATTCACACTTTGACATTTGACTTCATATCTCAAGATAGGACACACAAGAGACTAGACAAATGCATACTGACTGATGTAGCTTTTACCATCACTGCCCAAGATAGAAGCAAACAAGCAGAAGCAAAGCAAAGAGGTTGGGTCCCTATTTTTCTAAGGCAAAAATGGGGCATGTTGTGTAGCCACACAACAAGACTATGGCTCTATTTTTCCTATGCTACTCCATATGGACTCACATACATACTATAAACTCTGTACTTTGTGATGAAAGCTATAGAATGAGTTAAAATATATGTTGTTCTTCTTTGTATCTCCTGTAGATGTATATGAACACTAAGATTTCATTCCCTTCTTGCTATCTTTGTGAACTGATATAGTGCATTCTTACTTCAAGTTCTATGCTCATATAACTGTGTATGCATTTGGTATATTCTCCATTTGATGACTATGACAGTGGCCTATTTATATTCTCTCATGCTCATTGTACCTTCTAAACACTACATCTATATCTCTCTTTTCATGACTCCTATAGCTGCACTTGTAGCTTATGATTTTCTCTTCATAATGTAGAAGTATATGGTGATCATATGATGAATGCATTGTCTGTCTTTTGAATGTTCCATTATGTAGGTGTACTTAGTCATTTATGGTTGTGCCTGTGTGATTAGAACACCTTGATTGTACCATATCTTGATTTTCTTTGACATTTAAGCATTATAAGTACACTTGTTTGTTGGTGATCTATGACTGTCCTCCTTCTAAGGTTGTTCCACACACTTGGAATGTTGTCATGAACTCCTTGTGAATGTCATTTGTTGATTGAAACATTGCATCTATGGCACTATGTTGCTTGATTTTAGAATGGTTGATCTTCAATGAAGTGGTTGTACCTATAGCCTATGATTTTATCTTAATCTGGCAAAGGTATATTGTGGTTACATGATGAATGGACTATCATTAAGGTGACTGTCCCATGGTTTAAAACATTTCAAGTTCTTGTCTGCCTCTCCATAACAGTTTGTTGTTCCTTTACTTCTTAAGGCAGTTCTATTATCTCTACTTATGATCTCTCTTGCATATTAGAAAGTTGACATGGGTAAAATGGGATAATAAAATGAATTACAAAAACCCAATAACATCAATGGAACATGCAAATAACAAAAGATTTTAGAATAAGAGTGATACTTACAACCTTTGTTACCTCGTGATTTCCATTGTTCGCCTATTCTCTTTTGATCTTTGTTGTGAAGAATATGGTCCTCAGGAAACGCAATTCCTTGCACTTCTTCAAGATGGCGGTAGAGAGGTGGCTAGGATACTTTTTGCATTGAAGTTAAACTTCAAATACAAATGAGGATGGTCACAAGCTATAGATTGGTATGAAATGATATGGTGCACTGATAATTCTGTAGAGTGACGATATGGAAAGCTTGGATATATGAAATGGAAGAAGAGGGTTGTATTTATAGACTTGAGAAGGAGAAGATCAACAGTTGGGAAGAAATAAGAAAATCAATGGTTGAGAATGGTTGAGAGAACATGCGTGAATAGAAGGACATGTGTCATAGAAAAAGTTATTCTCTTTGAGTTAACTGCTTTCATGACAAAGATAAGATTTGCTTTTCACAAATTAGAATGTTTTATTCTAATTTAAGAGTTATTGATAAAAACAAGGTTGTTTTAAATCAATAACTCAACTTTTGCTTTTGCATGACAAGGAAGATTTATTTTTAGAAGATTTGGATGATAAGAAAGCGAATAAAATAAATAAATTTATTTAATTACTTGCACATGATTTGGAAGAATAGATAAAATATTTAATTATATTTCATTTTTGGAGAGTGAGAGGATTTAAATAAATTTAAATGATTTATTTAAATTTGGAGGAATAGACTTAACTTAATTAAATAATTTAGAATTATTTAATTGCTTGGAAGAATTTAATTAAATAAAGGATTTTATTTAATTTTGACTTTAGAAGAGATAATTAAATATTTTGATATTTAATTAACTTAGAGGAATATGAATCGGATAAATAAATTTAATTATTTATTTATTGATAGAGGAATTAGACTTAAATAAATATTAAAAATATTTATTTAGACAGAATCGTGTCATTTTTAGGTGTATACATTTTGCCCCTCTTTGATGCAATGTGTTTTATCACGTTGTTTCAAAGAATAAGATTGTCTGAAAATGATACATGCCCCAGTTTGCCCCTGGTACAAGTTTAACGACGATAGGATGCCCCCTCAGGAGATTGGACAGGAAGAAGGCAGAAGGCATGAGACAGACAATCTCATGAAGAACAAGGTGGAAGATAGGCTAGGATGAAGAAAAAAATGGTTTGAAGAAAGAGTCGAATGATACACGATGCAAGATAAAATGATAACACACACAAGCAAGTAAGCAAGTATGCACAAATGATACAAGAACAAACAAGGTATTGCCCCTGTCAAGTGGTAAACCAATAATATACTGATAACGATATACGACAGTGTGGTCATGGTGGCAAACGATAGATCCCTGGAGCAACATGATAGGATAGTGTCTGGTTTCAGGAAATGAAACATGTCGTGTAAGACGCATGTGTTGGTCTGATTTCGACAATGCAACATCCTGTATAAGAAAATTGATTGATTACAACTGATTGAGTTGGTTTACAACCAGACAAGGATCAAGACCACTGAGGGCACTTGGATAATTTGATAAGATTGACTTGACTTGATTGGTATGGATTAAGGATGGACTTGCATGTGGATCATTACTCAGACTGACTGGATTGGGAAGAATGGACCACAATGATAGATAGAAAGTTGATTGATAGAAGTCACAAGCTTTTATTTGTAAACACTGATACTCTGCATAGAATTTTTATTGCATGGGATATGGATATGGATACAAATATGAGATGTAATTAGATAAGGTATGGATATGGATAAGGAATGCTCTCTGGATATGTAATGGATATGGATATTTGCCATCTTGATATTGCAAGTATTTTGAAGTGCTTATTTCATCATCGGGCGTTTATTATGTTGCAAGAAAATACAAGCATCTAGGTATAATTAAACTGAGATGACCTGAGTATTACTTACATGGATTTTGATATAGCAAGTTAATAAAAGCATCTAGTCAAAATTGAATCTAGATGACCTGAGTATTTCTTATGTTTTAACAGACAAGAATTGTCCCTTTTCATGTTTAGACCTCGGAAGTCCTTGATGATCTTTTGTTGATCGTGTCATTAGACAAAAGTTGTCACATTACTAAAGATTAATCCACAAGCAATAGACAAAGAAAATGATTATGCCCCCATCATAGCATCTCTAGATTTTGGCATCCTTGAGTAGCATAGGAAGACATAATGATGAAAAATCAAGACTCTTTAACTTAACCATTCCATAAAACATTCTTGCATTAGATGTGCTTTCTTGCCATAGTATAAATAAAATCATTTTGATGTGTTTTGGTACTTATTTGTTTTACTTTGGATAGGTTGATGTTTTGTGCCAACATTTTTGTTTGAAAAGCAAGATTTTGCGTGCGCTTGAGTCTGGTGAAAAGTATCACAATCCTCACTGGGGGAACGGACCCTAAAGGACTGACCTAGTGTCTCAGGGGTACATTGATAATGGCCTTGCCTACGTGATGACACAGAGGCAACGTAATTCGGGGTGAACCTGATGGACCTAAGACCTAGGCGATGGCATAGATGTAGAAACGGTATGGACAACAGGATAGACGACACTCGATGGAATGGACAGGAAAGAAGTGGAGCGGAGAGAAGCTTTGGGGGCACATTGAGAATGGCCTTGCCTACATGATAACTCGAGGTGACATAGTTCGACAACAGTTCAATGGATTGGTTCAAGATGAACGATACGATGGACACAAGAGAGATAAGGCCACAACAGATGGAGGAAGCAGTTTGTCGCAGATAGCGCTTATTTACCAGGTTTTCACCACTTGCTTTTATTTACACAAGAGCTAAAAAAACACATGACACCTATTTGCCAGGTTTTCATCATGGTATCTATCCCAAGTGCCTATTTGCCAAGTTTTCACCAGAGGACGATTGTGCCAAGATTTTTGTTTGAAAAGCAGGATTTTGCTTGCGCTTGCGTCTGGTGAAAAGTATCACAATCCTCACTGGGGGAACGGACCCTAAAGGACTAACCTAGTGTCTCAAGGGTACATTGATAATGGCCTTGCCTATGTGACAACACAAAGGCAACATAGTTTGGGACTTGGACCATGGACCTAAAATACGGATCGGATGAGGCACGATATGAAATAGATATGGGTCAGATATGGAACAGATATGGATCGAATGAGGCATGATATGAAACAAATATGGGTCAGATATGGATTAGATGATATTGATGACAAGGAAACACCATGGATAGATAGATGCATGGGTGATAAGGAATGAAATGCACATGGAAGAGGGCAAGGATGTGATCGCCAAGGACTAAGTCGCATAGGAATAACATGTCCCATTGTAGGTAGAGTACTTAGGATTTTTCATGACAATACTTAAGACGAAGGAGGAGGATGAGAGGATAATGAAGGATTTGCATGGTTTGGAGGGATAAGGTATGTCAAGAGACATCTAAAACATTTGTCAACATTGTGCCCCCAATCTTTATCAAGATCAAGAAAAATAGAGGAATGGAAGATTAGGATGGATGGACTGGACAGTATAGGTATGTAATGGATAGAGGAATAGGATAGGAAATGGTATGAAAGGAAACTGGTAGGAGAAAAGTGATATGTCAATGAGACAAGATGCCCCCAAGTGTAGGTGACATAGGAGATCAACTTTACACATGACGCCTGTTCGCCATGTTTTCATCATGGTACTTATCCAAGGCGCCTGTTTGCCAAGTTTTCACCATTAGACGAAGGGATTTTTCTATACTTTTTTTTTTGAATTTTTAGATAGGAGAAGGTGGATACGGAAGGACTCGAGCATCTAGTTCCTTGAAAGGTGATAGTCTCAGTGGATGTCATCACATGGACCAAGTCAAGTGTTCTCATAGATGTTGGTAGGGGATTGCATGAAAGTGAGATATGGAGAAGGTAGATATTGGATAATGGAAGGTACGACAGTGGATTATGATGCAGAATATGGAGGACTTATGCAAGGATGGAGGGAGGCCTTATGCAAAAGCATGGACCATAGGGAAGTGATGTTGTAGATATGTAGGATAATAGTGGAAGAAAGGGGAGATGAAGTTATGTGTAAGTGTCATGGAATGGAAGGGAACCATGACCAATGGTTGCACACACCATGATAAACATTGAAGCTTATGATGGGAAGGTGGTGTAGGAAGCAATGGAGATTTTGCTTGGTGGATGAATGATTTAGGAATTTAGGAACCCACATAGACTTAGAATTTTTCTAATTTTTGCTTGTCTTGTGGGATGGAGGAATTGGATACTTTTAGATGGAATGGGAGAAAGTGGATGGTTGGGATGCTTTAGAGGTGGATGCCTTATTTGACTTCATGGCTTTTTGCTTGGGTACCCAAACCATTTTGCTTGTAGATTGTACATGTGAAGGTATGGGCTTGGGTATATGCAGCTTTTGTGCAACTTCTGAGATAATTATTTGTTGCTTGGGGACCCACACCTTTTTCAGTTTGGCATTGAGGTGTGTGGGTGTATGCAGCTTTTGAGATGGATGTTTCTTGGATTCTTGGATTTTATATCCTAGGTCATGAGGACTCTTAGAATTTTTGACTTTATAGGTAGAGGCATCCAAATTTGTGCTTTTGAATCCCCTGGGGATGGTGGAAGTGAGGTTGGTGGAAGCTCATTATTTAGACCACATGTGCATTTGTTGGCCACGATTGGGATATTTAGAGGATTTATAGATGGATGGATAAGGTGTTGGAAGAATTGGTGGTAAAATACATGGAGGGATATTAGGAGTTGGAAGTTGCGGAGGTAGATTAGATGGTGGAAGGTGTATGGTCACATGCTTTTGACAATTGTAGGATGATGGAGGTGGAATGGCAACATATGTTTTGGGGATATCATAGGGTTTGCGATGGAAAGTGATAGACTTAGGAGTGGAGGAAGTACCAACATCTTGAGATTGCTCATCTTGGGGTATGTATCCAAGGACGTATGAAGGTGGAGGAACATTTACATGGACGGCCTCTAAAATACCATGTTCATGAAGGCCTAAGCCTTTACCTTGATAGTTCATATTCTGGAGTATACGGTGGACCATGGGATTATGTATAGGTGCACTAGAAGCAAGTTCCTTATTGGATGAGGAAGGTGAGATAGCGGATAATGGTTGTTGGTGTTTTAAGGAAGAACATTCATGCATGAAGGTAGTAAGCCCAAGGATATAGGACGACGGATTTTTAGCTTGGTCAATAATGGATGGTGAAGGATCACTAGAATCTTGATCATCATTATGCTCTTTAGGATCTAAGTTACTGGGTTGATCATTCATGTGCACTTGGGAGGCAAGTGTCTCATCAGAGAAAGTGAAAGTTGTTGGATCATGGATGGAATTAGATGGAAGAGGGATAGAAGTAATGGAGGTTTCTTGCTCACGGATGGGTATGGGATCAAGTTGTTCATGAACATCTTCTTCATAAAAGGTAGTATCTTGATCATAGAGAAGGTATAGATTATGAACGGGTTGGAATTGGATCTCTTTCCCATGTATAGGATCAAGTTGCTCATGGATAGCTTCTTCATAGGTATTATCTTGATCATGGAAGAGATAAAGGTTATGAATGGTTTGAAATTGGATGGGGGTGTTTTGATCTTGATTTAGACAAAGGGTGGATGTATCCACATGCTCTAAGGTGTGCTCTTGACATAGCTCTTGGTCTTCTTGAATGGAAGTGGATAGCTCTTGGATAGCTTCTTGGTTGACAACATGGATGTTTGATGGACCTTGACTTTGGTTCATGGTAGGAGGTGCTTTGATAAGCTCAAGGGGTTGAGGATCACATGAAGGGGTTGTAGGATTTGACATGTTATTGGAAGAATATTTTGTAAGGTCAAGGACTGGATTTTGGGGACATGGTTGACTCTCTGCTGGTAGTCCTTGGATCACATCCTTCGTAGGTGTATGGGGTAATGGATGAGTGGATTTGGCTTTCTCCATAGCTTTTCTTTTGCTGTATAAATTTGGAAAATACTTTTCCTAAAACTCATCTGATTCTTTTTTGGTTGTCCATTTAGAGTTTGAGGAACTAGATGGCAGTGTTGGTGTAGGACTAGTATGTTTTGGGATAGGTGTCTTAGCAGGTGTCGAAGGAGGACTAGTAGACGGAGTGGTATACGATTTCCAACTTGAGGTGGTGCTTGCCTTGTCATGAGTATGGGAAAAGGATATATGATTTTAGGGCGAGGAGTAGCTGGTACTGGCACGTTCATCTTGCAAGATTGCCATTTCTTATTGTAAGACTTGGATTTGTTGAGCAATTGCTGTACAATCTTGGAGCGAGGGACCTAAGTTTATTTACAATTGTAGATATTGGAGTGTTTGAGCAATATATTCTAATTGGTTTGCCATCTCTACAAAAATTGACACAAGACCGGAAAAGCTTACTGTGATAGATGCGCAGCTACAAATGCGTGGAAACAGAGGATAAAAGCACATCAGGTCAAAGCATATGCGTAGATCTGGCAAAGTTTGTTTTTACAGAGTTTTTTGACACGTTTTTGAAAAAAAATTATTTTTGGTGGAAAACTTGGTCTTTTTTGCTTTTGATCTTCAATTATGGCAGATAAAGACACCACAAATGCTAAGAAGTTTTCATGATTTTTATCTTTTATTATTTTTTTATATTTTTTTGCAAACTTTTTGACAGAAGAACAATTACAATCCTAGGCTAGAAAAGTCAATATTTATTGAATCCCCTAGTTGTGCATATTCAAAGCGTGTAGCTTCAGGATCTGGTAGCACCGACTCCCCTCCACGACACTCACTTCTCATGCATACCAGATCTGGGTTTCCTTAGGTTCATACCCCCACCAAACCTTAGGATTGTCCCTGCTACCTCTACTACGAATCACATGAATCGGGGCCACTTCAAAGGTCCCACCTTTTACACCAACAAATAGAAGGATTTTGGTATACTAGACAATGGCTAAGTAGTCAGGGCAACCGTTCAAGTGGTTATACGTGCAGCAGCGGTACTCCTGTTATGGAGTCTCCTAGCCTTCAAGGGTTAGGCCTTGAAGGCTTTTGGGGGAGGTTGGCTGTCGGTATAACACAGCGGCACTCGTTGCAGGAAGCTTTCACCTCAAGCACAATTTATTTATAGTAGATTGGTAGGGCTTGGCTTTAGCCTATTACCACTTAGGGTCATTCCCACTTGGACAGGTGGGCATACAAGGGCAGGCCCCTCTAAAGGTTATACACAAAAAATGACAAGTCTGGCATTCTGGTCACCTAGTAAAGGGGAGAGCATAAGCCTATTGTCATTCAACAGACACAGTGAATAGTGGTTTATCTAATCCTATTTAAAAAGAAAAAGACTATATGCATTACACTACTTGGGCACACACACCAGTTGTTAACTTTGAAGTGATAACAAGGTAGCAATGGTTCTTTTTTTTAAGTCTAAATGAAATGTTTACCTAACTAAACACAGATTTATTTTAAAGCTCAAAACAAGAGTGTGCCTAATTTAGTGTTAAATGATTGTTCTTTGACCGCTCAAACCTATAGAAGATATATCAGAAGTTTCTTTTCTCCTTTCCTTGACAAGCGTTTAAGTCAAGCTACACAGATAAATCATTATTTTCTAAGAAAAAACACTAGATTTAAGCTTGGAAAGATAGATGATATTTGAATGTAAAAATAGATGATAAAATGATAAAATAACTTGATCAAACTGCTCCATTGTGAATTTTGTAGAATTACCTTTCCAACAAGTGTTTATTTGCGCGATTACAAGTTCGTATGCTCCTGTTATGGCAAAAACAAAAAGATACCACCCTTATGGCATGTAGAAGAAGGCAGGATAGAGGATTGTTGGATAAAACGATGCACCCTAGGGAAGCACCCTTCTGACCGCTAGATAAAAGGACCTGTGGGAGCACTCTTCGGACCATTGGATAAAAGGACACGGAAGCACCCTTTGGACCGCTAGATAAAGCGATGCACCCTATGGAAGTACCCTTTGGACCGCTGGATAAAAGGATGCACCCTGTGGAAGCACCCTTCAGACCGCTGGATAAAAGGATGCACCCTATGAGAAAGTTCTTCAGACAGTTGGATAAAAGGACGCAGAAACACCCTTCGAACCGCTAGATAAAGCGATGCACCCTGCAGAAGCACCCTTTGGACTACTGGATAAAAGGATGCACCCTCAAAAAAATCATAGAGATTTTTTTGAGTCTCTGATTTTTGTGAATTAATAGGTGATTCTAAGGTTTTTGACCCTTCTGAGCACGTTGGTGATTTTAGTTTCAGTTCAAGAGGTCACCTTTTGATAGATCCTTGCAAAACTCGGCAATGGGGTTTAGAGAAACACAAATTTTTACTACAAAAATTTGTAAAAAACATAAAATTGAACGGTGGGTGCCAAAAATGTTATGGGTAAAAGTGGATAATATCATTAATTAATATCAAACCCAAAAACACAATAGAATATGCAGATAACAAAAGCTTTAAAATAAGAATGAATCATACAACCTCTGTTACCCCGCAGCTTCCATTGCTCGCCTAGTCTCGATCGATCTTTGTTGTGAAGAATATGGCCCTCAAGAAATGCAATTCATTGCACTTCTTCAAGATGGTGGTAGAGAGGTGGCTAGGATACTTTTTGCATTGAAGATGAACTTCAAATACAAATGAGGATGGTCACAAGTGATAGATTGGTATGGATTGGTATGGAATGATATGGTGCACTGATAATTCTGCAGAGTAACAGTATGGAAAGCTTGGATATATGATATGGAAGAAGAGGGTTGTATTTATAGACTTGAGAAGGAGAAGATCAACGGTTGAGAAGAAATAAGAAAATCAATGGTTGAGAGAACGTGCGCGAATAGAAGAAGGACATGTGTCATAGAAAAAGTTATTCTCTTTGAGTTAACTGCTTTCATGACAAAGATAAGATTTGCTTTTCACAAATTAGAATGTTTTATTCTAATTTAAGAGTTTGTTGATAAAAACAAGGTTGTTTTAAATCAATAACTTAATTTTTGCTTTTGCATGACAAGGAAGATTTATTTTTAGAAGATCTGGAAGATAAGAAACCGAATTAAATAAATAAATTTATTTAATTACTTGCACATGATTTGGAAGAATAAATAAAATATTTAATTATATTTTATTTTTGGAGATTGAGAGGATTTAAATAAATTTAAATGATTTATTTAAATTTGGAGGAATAGACTTGACTTAATTAAATAATTTAGAATTATTTAATTGCTTGGAAGAATTTAATTAAATAAAGGATTTTATTTAATTTTAACTTTAGAAGAGATAATTAAATATTTTGATATTTAATTAACTTAGAGGAATATGAATCGAATAAATAAATTTAATTATTTATTTATTGATAGAGGAATTAGACTTAAATAAATGTTAAAAATATTTATTTAGACAGAATCGTGTCATTTTTAGGTGTATACAACACTTATACTACTGTATCAATCATGACTCAAGTTGTTCCTCTCTATTACAAATATAGGATTGTTTCTCTTGGTATGACTATCCTATAGCTAATAATATGCTTTATGACTGATAGGACAGTCATGATCATGACTAATTTTTGTCCTTTATGGTTGTTTCATGCATTCAATAGCAACTTTACACTTCATTCACAACAAAAGTGGTAAATACCTATTCTACTACTGTCCATGATGTATTGGTGTTGTCATTGACTTTCAATCAGAATATGCTTTTATTTATTGATTTGAAAGTTTCTTTTATTATGTTATATTCCCCTTAAGATCAAGGGGCAGCATGTTGGTCTCAACCCTTGTGGGAGCCCATTTTTGCACCACATGCTATGATGTCTTCAGAAATGGATCAGCAACATGATTTCATCTATACCTGCACAGTGAACAAACATGTTAGATAAAATGGTGAAGCTCAATGCTCCTGTGATATTTCATTTTTTTAGGTTTTTTTACATATAGATGTTTGTTGATCTAATGCATCATAGGAAATGTACTATATTTCTATTGATAGAGAATATAGGGGGACTCGTGTCCGGAGCTCTAACAACTCCTCTCATTATGATACAGGTTCACTCAAAGATCAGGAGCGAGGAGGAGCAAGCTGCCATGAAGACCAACTCAAGACCTTAATTAGGCAATGATAGATATGCCTCTTCTTATATGCTCTTTTCCTTTCTTTATCTTTAGATGCATAGTATATTTCTTATGTTGTATTGGTTCAGCTATTCCCACGGCTTGTGTGGGATAATTGATCAATTCTTTCTTTCCAATGAATACAAATACAACACTTATGCAATCTTGTGTATACCTCCTTTGTAAAATGAATGAAAGCATTACACTATCAAATGAAACTACTTCTTATAGTCCATGAAATCAACTTTATGTTGTAAAGCATTGAATGACAAGATAAATTCTTTCCTTTCTATTATAACACATGGCATTATAAAACTAAAATCTTTCTTTTTCAAGCACTTTAAACTATGTAAAGCTCAAACAGAGCAAAAATATGTTAAGAACTTTTCATATTAAATGGAAACAATTGCTTTAGCTCTACCAATTTGAGTTGTAGGTGAAAAATTGGTAACAATAACATATTAAAGGAATCGAATGCCATTTTAATATCGTTGTGCATAAAAGGTAACAACAAGTAAAAGGCCACATAAGAAAGTTGCAGCCTAGCCAATGGCAGGCCGAAGCCTTGCCACAGCTTGGACGGTCTTTGGGTCTATGGGGGCCATGTCCCCCCATGGCACCATGACCCTTATGTCGTGGCTTCCATGGTGGCCATGGCTGCCCAACCAAGCCAAGCATAATACATAAATTACTTTGTCAATATCATATAATTTTTAAGGGAATAATCATAATGTTGTACACAACAATGCACAATATATGAACACTTAAAAAGATTCTGTAATTTCATGATAACAATTAAATTCCTCAAATTGAATCATTTTACTTGGAAATTTAATCATAATTTTATATAGAACAATAAATCATAACTCTGAGATATCCCAATTAGGGAATAACAAGAATACATTGTCATTTTCCAAATAGCAAACTGAGATACAACCAGAATTGAATTTATATACAAAGCTTTTCCTTCCTTTCCACAGGGAACGTTAAAATTCTTACATTGATTTCTAAATCAAAACTATCAAGAACGGATTTATTCATCCATTTAAATAGAGCAAATTAATCCAACTTCCAACTAGCTACAATCAAACTTCTACACACTATGAACATCCAATCCCGTTTGGTTTCCAAGCTCACCCTGAGCGGGAGATAAAACTCAAATGTCCAAATAGAATTTCACAATAAAAACACAAATAAAACTGGTTCATTAACCAGAATTCAAATAGGTTGACTCACACACAAAGAATCCTTTCCAGATTCTTGTAAAGGGGGAGAAAGAGAATTCCTTTCCCTCTTGGGGATTAAATCATAACAACAATATTTCTTCTTTTCACATATAATGCCATTACCAAAAATTATTTCCAAAACCCTTTAAATCCTCACTCTATAACAACCCACAACACAACTCCACCAAACAATTTACAGCCATCTCCACAACAACACAACCCTTCCATCCAAGGCACAACACACACCTCCACACCACAACCCTTCAAATCACCAAAATCCCCACATCCTCTATAATGTAAATATGCCACAACTTCCCCAAGAGAGGCTCCACGCCTTTCTCAATCCCACACAAGGGAGACTCTCAACCCTCAGGTGAGATCCGCTCCCTTTTTACGCCCAAACACCATTCACATTTAAACTAACAAATTTGCAAATAATTTGCAATGAAAATTTCATTCACTTTCTCAGACACAAATCTCCATTGAAATACAATAATAAACCACAACAAATCCACAATTTGCATTTATAAAACTAAAAATCAAAAGAAATATCAAACCCTACCTTGGTTGTCCAAGTTAGGAGTAGCCCAAGAAATGGGTTCCAATGTGAAATAAAACCCTCTAAATCATAAATTTTTAGCTATCATCCAGCCATACTCTCCATCATCCACCATCTCCAACCAAAACAATAATCACAAACTTCTTTCCAACACAAACAAAGAGGAGTCAAAATCTAAGAGAAGGCACACATAGCATGAGAGGAATTGAATAAAATTCCTCCATAAAATAAATTTCACAAAAAACCCTTTCATTTTCCAATTGAAAACTCAAAAGACAAATAAATAATATAAAATAATATAATCCTTTTAAATAACCATTCTTAAACAAATGAAATGAAATAAAATTACTAACAACCATTTAAATCAAATATCTTTACACCAAAATAATTCACATAAATAATTAAAATAAGGTAACCAAAATAATTAGCCCAAATATCCCCGACACAACCCAACTGGTTAACCGCAACAAAATCTGAAAAATCAAATAAAATTGGGCATTTGAGAATATCCCCAAACTAAAAAGGATCTAGGTTTCCCACCTACAAAACTCAATTTTGAAGATCAGTATATCATGGAAAAATAGCCAAAGAAACATAGATAAATATCAATTAATTAAAATAAAATAATTTATTAATTTTCATAATTAAACTGCAATATTCATTTTTAGGGAAATTAAATGCATAATCATAAACATCGCATAATTTAAAATATTTCATTAATTTAAAACACCTAATACCATCCATGATCCATAATAATGTCCACACACACACATATGTATAAAATATGCATATCAAAACACATAAGTCCATGATCCTGAAATAGCAGTATCAACCATGTCTACACACAATGATCAACTATAAACAGTATCACATCATAGTCTCAAGGGCAGTGCTAGCTAGGCCTCACATCATCTGCCTCTAAAATTAGGCTTCCTCCTGAAAGCCCTCAAAGAGGCAAGGAAATAGAGACCTCATCCAAACTAAATCCTCCCATATCGTAGTAGACTCATCGTAGAGATCCCATTAGACCCTAACCTGGTCCAACTGTCATCCTCACAGTGCCAATATTCAACGATCCAATATGCGAATGGGCTCCAGGGTGAGTTGTTTGTCTGGCACCACCTGCAGAGCATCCCACTCTAGAACATGAGATAAATCAGGTACATACTTCTTAAGCATAGAAACATGGAACACATTGTGGATATGAGACGAGCTGGGTGGCAATGCTAAGTGGTATGCAACATGAACAATCCTCTCCAGGATCTCAAAAGGACCAACATATCTTAGTGCCAACTTAGAGCCCTTTACATAATGGATATAACTCTTATGTGGGTGAACACACAAGAAGACTCTATCCCCAACCTGGAACTCTTGATCCACCCTCCTAGTATCTGCATACTACTTTTGTCGATCATGTGTTATCTGCATCTTCTCACAAATCTAGATCACCTGCCTCTCCATCTCACGAACCAGCTCAGGGCCTACTACAACACGATCCTCAAGTTAGTACTAGCTCAGTAGCATCCTAAAGAGTCTACCATACAAATCCTTATATGGTGCCATGCCAAGAAAACTATGGTGCCCATTATTATAGGCAAACTCTACCAGAAACAAGTACTCCCAACGAGACTATTGATCCATGATGCATATCTTGAGCATATCCTCTAATACTTGGTTCACCCTCTCCATATGCTCGTTTGTCTCTAGATGATAAGTAGTGTTGAAATTAAGCTGAGTACCCAAAGCCTACTATAGGGCAGTCCAAAAGGATGAAGTAAAAACATGATCTCTGTCTAAAATGATCCTCTTCAGAACACCATGAAGTCTGACAATATCGTGCAAGAAAACCCTGGCTACTAAAGTAGCTTTGTATTAAGAACTCATCAGAGAGAAATGTGCCACCTTAGTTAGCTTATCCTCGGTCACCATGATAGTATTATGTCGCCGAGCAGACATAGGAAGGCCTACAATAAAATCCATTGATATGACATCCCACTTCCACTCCAGAATAGTGTGTGGATACAATAATCTGGTCAGGTGCTAATGTTTGGCTTTCACCATCTGACAATCGAGGCAATAGACAATGAACTCTGCTATATCCTTCCACATACCTACCTAGAAGTAGAGTTTTGGAAGATATGCATGCATTTTCTTGACTCTTGGGTGAGTTGCATATGGTGCTCTATGAGCCTCTGCAAGAACAACCTCTCTGAGGTTCCCTAAAGGAGGAACATAAATACATCTGTAGTTTTGGAACAAGCCATCATCATCAAAGGAATACCCCTCAAACTTGTCTTTCAAGGGACCCTGAAATTGGACTATCTCGCTATACAAAGCATCCTGTAGAAAAATCTCCAAGATACGCCCTGTGAGGTCTATCTTTATTGATAATGAGAGCAAGTCATGTATTCACCTTCTGAAAGCATTGGCCACAACATTCTCTTTTCCCTTAATATACTGGATCTCAAAGTTGTACTTGCAAAGATACTCCATCCAACGATGCTATCGTGCATTCAAATTAGGTTGAGAAAAGATATACTGGAGGCTCTGGCAATCCAAATCCAACTCAAATTGGTGTCCAAGAAGAAAATGATGCTACTTAGTCAAAGCATGTACCACAACTACAAGATCCAAGTCATTAGTAGGGTAATTGAGTTCGTACACCCTCAACTTGTGAAACTCAAAGGCAATCACATGTCCCTCTTGCATGAGACCTACTCTAAGACCCTCAATCAAAGCATCTGTGCAAACAATGAAGCCAACTGTAGGATCTGGAATTGCCAAGATAGGAGCACTAGTGAGTTTCTCCTTCAAAATCTGAAAAGCCCTCTCACATTGCTTGGTCCATACAAATTTCTTACCCTACTTATGAAGAGAAGTAATCAGATGTGCAATCCTAGAGAAGCCTTCCACGAACCTTCTGTAGTAGCTGTCTACACCCATAAAACTCCTAACCTCACCAGCATTAGTTAGAGTGAGCCAATCCAAATAGCATGAATCTTAGAAGGATCCACTGAAATCCCATCTCATGAAATAAAATGTCCCAAGTACTAGATCTCCGTCTGGAAAAATTCACATTTAGAAATATTAGCGTACAACTAGTTCTCTCTTAGGCACTGCAATACTTGTTGTAAATGCTCCTTATGCTCCTCTACTATGTGGGAATAAATCAAAATGTCATCTAGAAAGATGACCACAAACCGATCCAAGAAGTTTTAGAAAACTCCATTCATCAGGCTCATAAAAATTGTTGGGGCATTAGTCAAACTAAAAGGAACTATAGTAAACTCGTAGTGACCATAGCATGTGTAGAAAGATGTCTTGTGAATGTCAGCTTCTCCTATCCTCAGCTAATGATGTCCCAACTTCAATTCAATCTTTGAGAACACCTTCGCTCCCTAAATCTGGTCGAACAAATCACCAATCCTTGGCAATGGGTAGTGATTCTTCATTGTGAGCTTGTTCAACTGCCTATAGTCAACGCAAAGGTGAAGAGACCCATCCTTCTTCTTTACAAAGATAATATGTGCACCCCAAGGAGATATGATAGGGTGAATATGACCTTTCCCCAAAAACTCCTCCAACTGCAACTTAAGCCCCTAAAGCTCGTATGTGGTCATTCTATAGGGAGCCTTAGAAATATGTTGTGCTCCTAGCACCAAGTCAATGTGAAAGTCAATCTCTCACTACGGCGACATCCTAGAAAGCTGAGAAGGAAGAACATTAGAAAACTCTCTAAGAATAGGATGATCATCCAATGAAGTCTCGGTCTTGTCCTTTGAACTCTCGTTGATGGAAAGAGCAAAGAATTGGCACCCCTTTTGCATACAACGCTTAAGCTACATAGTTGAGATAATCCTAAGCAACATTGGTCTCTTAATACCTAAAATATTTACCCTATTACCCTCATCATCCAAGCACTCAATAGATTTGCTACGGTAATCGAGCTTAGCTTCGTGAGAATTCAACTAATCCATACCCATAATTATGTCATAGAATCCTAAAGGAATAACATGGAGATCTGGCAAAGTTAAAAAAGCTCCAAGTCCTATTTGACAATCCTTGACCAAAGAACTAACAAACATCCTAGCTCCCGAAGCTAACTCTACATCCCAATTAGCATCTTGCTTAACAACCACTAGCCTACACTTCTCTAATACTGATGGGGATACGAATGAATCTGTAGCCCCAGAATCAAAGAGTATGGAAACAACAATAGTGCCAATTTTACCCAGAGTCTCTATGACTGATGCCTGATGATCTACCTACTAATTATCTACTGCTACAAAGACTCGGCAGGTTTTCCCCGCATCACCAAATGTGGGCTTCGAAGCCACTGCCTGCTGACCTCCCACAACTGAACTATTCTGAAGACATTCCCAAGTAATATGTCCCATACCTCCATAGCTATAATAAGGGCCCTTAGGTGGTACCTAAGTCTATGGCTGAAAAGCAAGTCTACTAGAGTTGGCCTGACTGCCTCTGAAACTCTACTGAGTACGAACTGGACCCACAAACTATGTCAGTGGTTTCTGGTCTCTCCTCTGTGGTAGAGCCTACCAAGACCTAGAGGTCCCCCTTAAAAAGACTTAGCCTTTTGACCCTACTATTGCTACTACAGAGATGACCTAGAAAGAAAGGAGTTAGGTTTGAATCCACTCCTAGGAGGTACAAATGGGTGAGAGAAGTTACAATTTTGTTGTGGTTGGTTCTAGAAGTGGTCTCAGTTATCACAATGCTTGGGCTAGATATCTTCTACAATTAGGGCTTTCTCTACTGCCCATCTCAAGGTTGAGGGCTCAGACAATCGTACAGGTCCCTAAATGCCATGGTTGAGTCTTTTGATAAAGTGATTGACCATCAATTTCTCATCCTAGATATAATCAACATACTGAAGCAACTCCAAGAATTTGTTCTCATACTGAGCTACTGTGAGTCCTCTCTACTGAAGATTATGAAACTCATCAATTTTCCACTGCAGGAAGTGTTCAGAGATGTACCTTTTCTTGAACAATTCCAAGAAGGTCTCCCAAGTGACAATATTTGGTGTCAAGTGCCCTTTCCTCTCCTCCTGATGCCACCAAGTAACAGTATTATCTCTAAGCAAATGGATCGCCAATCTAGCCTTGAGATTACTCTCATAGGTTTTGAGTACAAAGCACTTCTCAAGGCCTAGCAACCAAGATTTGGCCTCTGTACCATCAGTGGAACCAAAAAAGTTCTAAGGTTGAAGGCAGAGGAATTCTCTAATTTTTTTGCCAACATCAATTGGAGCATCCTATTCTACCTATGCAAAATGAGGAGGGGATTCATAATGTCTTGATTCACTAATCCCTTTCTTAGCATGCTCTGCTTTACCTCTATCGGGGCTTCTACTACACTCTCAGGGAATAGAGTGATGCTCATCTGAATGGGGTTGCTCCTAATTGTGGGTTGGGTTAGTAGCAGGTGGAGGTTGTCTATCCTGAATGACATCTACCAAATGTTGTAGAGTCTGAAGTATCTAAGGCCCGTGAATGACATGTTCATTGGAATGATCTGATTCTGACAACAAGGAATGAGTACACCTTCGTCATGGAGGCATACTACAAGATCAAGAAAACAAGGTTATATAATAATAAAGTTCCCAAAGTGTGGCAACCTGGCTCTGATACCTAATGTCATGCCCACCTTTATAGAACACTATAAGTATGGACATGAACACAAAAATGAAACAATTTTCATTTTTTCTAAACACTGGTTTGAACAATTTGAAGTAGTTTACCTAATATGCACAAGTCTCCTACTAATGTTAAGATGTTGAAGGGAGTATGCTACTTGTTTGTAACTATACAAGGAAAAGATTTAACTAATTAGTTAGGCAAATCTACTATAAGTAATAAACAAGAAATTAAACTAATCAATGAATTAAATAGCAATATGATTAAATTCATGAGGAAAAATTTAAGCATCTATATTTTAGTGTATCCATATAATCCAACTTGTGAATTAGGAATAACCAATCAACTAAAGTCATGCATATGATAAAAACAAGAATTCATTATTCAACTTCAAATGTGTGATCATTCAATAATAGATGAATTCCACATATAAATACATATGTATCTTACATAACTTAAGAGATCTACAAATATACATATATATCAAAATCTAAAACTTGTATATAATCTTTTCTAAGAATCCACAAAAGAAGGATACTTCTAATAATCATGATAATAACAAAGTAGAGAGAAGATTATATATATATATATATGCTACAGAATTTTATTGAAAGCATATTTACAGCAACAGAGAGACAATGTATATACAACTTATATATATATATATAATACACATATATACATATTTATTGATGCATATTATTGAATATATATACCGCACATTTGTAACAGAGGTAACCATCAGTGAATAAGATGTAAACATATATATACATATGTGTGTGTGTGTGTGTGTTAAGCACATTATATATATATAACATATCAAAGGAATCGAATGCCATTTTAATATCGATGTGCATAAAAGGTAACAACAAGTAAAAGGCCACATAAGAAGGTTGTGGCCTGGCCAGTCTTTGGGCGTATGGGGGTCATGTCCCCCACGGTACCACGACCCTTACGTTTGTGGCAACCGTGGTGGCCACAGCTACCTAGCCAAGCCAAGCATAATACATAAATTACTTTGTCAATATCATATATTTTTTAAGGAAATAAAGATAATGTTGTACACAACAATGCACAATATATGAACACTTAAAATGATTATTTAATTGCGTGATAACAATTAAATTCCCCAAATTGAATCATTTTACTTGGAAACTTAATCATAATTTTATGTAAAACAATAACTCATAACTTTGAGATATCGCAATTAGGGAATAACAAGAACACGTTGTCATTTTCCAAATAGCCAATTGAGATACAACTAGAATTGAATTTATATACAAAGCTTTTCCTTCCTTTCCACAGGAAATATTAAAATTCTTACATTGATTTCTAAATCAAAACTATCAAGAATGGATTTATTCATCCATTAAACAGAGCAAATTAATCCAACTTCCAGCTAGCTACAATCAAACATGCACGCATAATGAACAACCAGTCCCGCTCTACTTTCAATCGTAGGGCTTGGTCCCCAAGCCCACCCCCAAGTGGCAGATAAAATCAAATGCCCAAATAGAATTTCACAATAAAAACACAAATAAAGCAAGTTCATTAACTAGAATTCACATACGCTGAATCACACACAAAGAATCCTTTCCAGATTCTTGCAAAGGGGGAGAAAGTGGATTCCCTTCCCTCTTAGGGATTAAATCATAACAACAATATTTCTTTTTTTCACATATAATGCATCGCCAAAAATCATTTCCACAACCCTCAAACCCTCACTCCATAACAACCCACAACACAACTCCATCAACCAATTTACAACCATCTCCACAACAACACAACCCTTCCATCCAAGCCACAATACACACCTCCACACCACAACCCTTCAAATCACCAAAATCCCCACATCCTCCATAATGTAAATATGCCACAACTTCTCTAAGAGAGGCTCCACACCTTTCTCAACCCCACACCAAGGAGGCTCTCAAACCTCAAGTGAGATCCGCTCCCTTTTTACACCCGAACCCCAATCACATTTAAACTAACAAATTTTCAAACAATTTGCAATGAAAATTTAATTCACTTGCTCACAAACAAATCTCCATTAGCATAGAACAATAAACCACAATAAATCCACAATTTGCATTTATAAAACTAAAAATCAAAAGAAATATCAAACCCTACCTTGGTTGTCCAAGTTAGGAGCAGCCCAAGAAATGGGTTCCAATTTGAAATAAAACCCTCTAAATCAAAAATTTACAGCCATCATCCAACCATACTCTCCATCATCCACCATCTCCAACCAAAACAATAATCACAAACTCCTTTCCAGCACAAACAAAGAGGAGTCAAAAGCCAAGAGCACGTACGCACAACATGAGAGGAATTGAATAAAATTCCTCCATAAAATAAATTTCACAAAAAACCCTTTCATTTTCCAATTGAAAACTCAAAAGACAATAAAGGAAGGAAAAGTAAATGTATGAACCACTTGATTTGTATTTTACTTCTTTCCATTACACTTTAAAACTAATTTTATTTT
Source organism: Cunninghamia lanceolata (assembly GCA_027924645.1). Classification (NCBI taxonomy): domain Eukaryota; kingdom Viridiplantae; phylum Streptophyta; class Pinopsida; order Cupressales; family Cupressaceae; genus Cunninghamia; species Cunninghamia lanceolata. The sequence goes on along the minus strand of BSBN01000292.1, from coordinate 4,753,368 downwards.
TTATACTTATATAAGGGTGAGAAGCATTTTAACTTGGACCATAACTAAATTCATTTCTTGAAAGTAACTTAGATTCTACTATTTTATCATGAGCACATAGATCCATAAATGAAACAAAACTATTAGGATACGCATTATCCTAAATAGGTTTGATAAGCCCTTGGATAAAGATAGTCTAAATCTTTGAAGCTTTGAATTGTGTAAAGGTGTAATCAGTTTGGAACATAGAATAGAATATCATCACATAATCTCTTATTATTTTATTTGACCCTTAGGCACACTCAAATAAATCAATAACTCTAAATCTAAGGATTTTATTTACTTTGAATTACTTAAGAAAATATTTTGCCAAATCACTAAATAAATGAATAGATCCATGAGACAATGTATAAAACCATTCTATATTAGCACAATCTTTTAGTGTTCTTGGAAACAATTTTTCTAGCATTCTATCCTCATATACAAAATTTGTACATGCAATTGTATAAGACTTAAGATGTGTATTATGATCTTCTTTGCCATCATATATAGAAAATTGTGGTGCTCCAAATCTCATAGGAGATGGATATGTCACAATCTCAAAAGAAAATGAAGTTTTTCTACTATAGGAAAATGTGTCATCTTCTCCACTATTCTTGTTATCTATTTTCTTATTCACTTCATCAATCTTTTGGATTAGTGCATCTAGGGAAAATAAGGGGATGGTAAAATGGAATGGAGAAGGATTATTATGGGTATAGATATAAGATATAATAGGGATAAAGGATCCAAAGAGTTAGATCAAAGAAATGGTATAATGGAGGTTTCTAAGAGCATCACAAGCTTTGGAGATATTATAGGTGGATGTGGCTTGGTGAAGTAATGAGGTAGTGGGATTAGTAGCAGAGAATGAAAGAAGTATGGTGAAAGAATTAGTTGTGATTATTCTAAATGTAATGAGCTAGTAATGGTAGATGTAGGGTTCATGGTAGAGGTGGGAATGGATGAGGTTTCCATGGTAGAGGTAAGGATACATACGATACCCTTAAGAGATGATGCAAGTTTAGCATAAATTATGTAACATCCCAACTGGAATATTAAATAACATTAAACACAAATAATGCAAAAATCTCATTTCTCTTTTTTATATATATAACAAAATCCAATAATATTACATTTGCAATTTCCATGTACAATACATAAATTCAAAAGATGGTCACTTCACATGTGACTAGCAAATTTCACATTTTTATCATGAACATATAATGGATGGTCGCATTCCTTGCGACTTACAAGATTTATCACTTTCATTTACATAATAAGTAATGTTTCCTATTCACAAGTCTTCGGTAGTCAACTGCAGGAGAGAGAGAGAGAGAGAGCATCACCCTAGTACTTTTCCTCCAACCATAGACTAGCGGTCCCCCACACACTTTCCTTCTGGAAGTGGCTCTTCCCTTCATGAGGGTGTAGATGATGAGAATCAACTGATTCTTTATGCCATCTGAGAACTAGTGAAGTGTCCTAGCTAATAATAATCAAGCTTACAACTCTAGTCTATCTCTAGCTATGTATAAACCATTCTGATTGTTCAGCTATCTAGTAGACAGTGAACCGACAATGCAAGCAGTGACTTTTGCATTACTTTGGCCAAAGTTTCATATAAGTAAATTTGTATGTTCACTCACTCTTTTCTCAACTTGGAGACAACATTCTTATAATTCAATATATAACATATATATAACAACACTCTTTGACTTGTTTATACAATATTAGTCTTAAAGACATACAATATTCCCTTATCTACTAGTCAACTAGACCAGTATAGGGTGAGATCTTAGGTGACTTATGAAACATACATTGAGTCCATCTTTGCTTCCTTGCAATCACAGATCTATGACATCTTGTCATCTACTCAATGCCTTGTCTACCTATTTCTATGCTCATCAATATTCTTCTATAATAATATATGTTTTGACATTTAAGTCAATTTGGTTTAACAATTAAAGACTCTATCTGTCTTAATCTAGGAATGTCTTCGTTTTCAACTTTATCGAAGAGAAGTAATAACTTTATAATCTTTCATATTGGATACTGTGATCTATGAATCAAAATGAAAGTCAAAATATAAATCAAATGCAAAACACAAATGATACCTTCACTTTGACCCACAAATCCAAGATAATGGGAAGGAGTTGCACCCGATAGCTCCTCAGATTTTACCCAATTTGATGTAGAATGTGGATTGCTCAATGCTTGCTCAACACAATGTAGATGAAGGATTTGGACTTAGATGGAGATGGAGATGGGGATGAGGCATGATTTTGGCATTATGATGTTGGGATGAGAGGATTTTGGAGAGATTTTGGTAGAGGTTGGATGCATGAAGAAGTCCCTCTCTAATGGCTTAGAGAAGGGTCTCATTTATAGATTTTTGGAAATGAGGATGGAGGGCGAGGATCAAAAGTTTAGATCAAGGGCAAGAAATGAATGAGAGTTAGGGTTAGGATTGAAGCCATAGCCTTGTGACAAGTGTCACAAGGGGAGTGGATGAGAGAGATCAAGGGTTGAAGCTTGGTCAATGGGATTGGAGGGCTCTCATTATTTCTAAATTTTAAATTCACATGGGGAAAGGTGTGGAAGATAAAAATGAATTAAAGATTTATTTTTGGGAAGAGTGGATATGACAAGTGAATTTTTAATTCAACTCATGGGGGAGTGTGAATTAAAAATTCACCTTTATGTGGAGATGTGAAGATGTATTCTTACATGTGTAAGAAGGTGATAAATGAGGGGTAAGGAGGATTTGACCCCTTTGAATAAAAGATTGATTTTTATTCAAAGGTGTGTGGAAGGATGGGCTAAGGAAGGTTGATTAAGTGTTTTAGCTTAATTAACCTAGGTCTAGGGGATAGGTAGGCTAGGGTAGATTGATCAGTAGGATAGATTAATTAGATAAGAATGTTGTATCTAATTAATAGGGATTAGGGAGATGGACAAATCAACTAAATAAATATTAGAAATATTTATTTAATTGATGAGGATAGTGTTGTAAGGTATAGTAACAAATCAAATGAATTAATTGATCACAAGGGATAGACAGATGGTTAGGGATAAATTAATTAAATAAGATGAATTTATTTAATTAATAGGGGGGATGAATTGGTGTAAAGGTATGGGAAACTGGTTTGTAGAGCAAGCCAATTTTTAGGTGTCTACATTTGCCCCTCTTTGAGATGGTGTTGTGGCTAAGTAACATCATTTCAAAGAAGTTAAAACATAGAGTTGGATTGGATAGAAAAAATATTTTGGCTTAGAAGAATAGGGTAAGGTTTGGGGATAATTGGTAAGGGTGATGCCCCCTCGAGAGGATAGGCGGGTTGCAAGAACATGGTTGTGCTCTCGAAATGAATGGAATAGATTGGTAGAAGTGGTTGGAGGATAAGGGGTGAGATGAAAGGATGATGATGTTGGGAGATTGATTGGTGGATGATCATTGTGCTGAAAATGATTTAGAGCAATCCTAGGTTTGATATAGTAAAGTGGATATTTTCACCAAAGTATAGAAGACCAGGGTGATGATGTTTATCCAAGATTTGCATGGACTAGACACACAGACAAAGGGATGATCTCATGCATGCCCAAGATAGTACAACCTTGTCTAGACGAGGGAAGGGGACTCATAGCATAAGTCCTTAGTACACAAAAGGTATGATGAACCTTAGATGCACAAGGAAATCAATATGCTAGAACCGACCCTATGATCTACAAGATATGAATACTAGCTTGGAGTAATGAAACCAACCCACAAGCACAGCATAGAAAAGCAAGACTATGCCCCATTCTAGATGTTTTCACCACATACCATGATATTGTGAGATCAAGGTAGCTTTGATGTGATCTTCGAATAGGACAAAAGATAAAAATCAAAAACAAAAAGACCAACAAACCAAACAAGTAGCCATTGTATCTCTTGCCAAAATGTATAATGATTTGATAGATTCTTCCTATTGTAGGAAAGATATATATCCTAAGGTAGGAATTGATAGATGATTGGATCATGCTTAGTTGATGTTGTAAGATTGGCTCAAGATATGATGGTGACAAGTTGTGGTTGATGCTGATTTGATAGTTGATGATTTTTGTTAAGGGATGATGCTTTGATAGGTGATGCGATGCTTGGATCTAGTGTAAGTTCGGTGGGTTGGATGTGTGCATCGTAGGTACCTGAGTACTGGAAACGTCCTGCGTATTCCAAACTGCCTACATACCCTGTATCCACGGGATCAAGGCACATTAAGATGCAGGTGGTGATGATATGTAGTTCTGATTTGTGATGATGATGTGGGACAATGATAGATGTGATGATGTTGGAAGATGAAATGTGTTGGATGGTTTGGGTGATTGTGATGATAATTGTTTTTGGGATTTTGTGGGTATTTTGATTTTTTTTATTTTTTTATTTTTTTTGCATTGTTTTTGGATTTTCTAATTTTTTTGATTTTTAGGATTTTCATGATTTTGGAAAAGGAATGGTTTATTATGAGATGGTTGCATTGGATTTCATTTGGATAACCTTTATGCTAGATACCAATGACAAGGGAACACCAAGTCTAGAGGTGAAAATGATGGGGTTGTATAGGGGGATTGGCGATGAAAGATGATGGATAGTTGATTCATGATAGATGAATGGACAAGCGATAGGGATGCATGTTAGATAGATGGAAGATAGGGATGAGGGATAGGATAGGTATGCATGATATATGGATGGGGGATTTTAGGATTTTATCCAAGGGCTAGGTTGCAAGGAATCATATGCCCTAATGCTTAGGATTTTGCATGATGGGTTCATGTTTGAATGGACGAACTTTGTAGTAGATGGATGGAGGATATGCTTGAATAGGGAGTATGCTGAAAGGTGTCCAAAGCATGTTGTTGATATTTTGCCCCTTGTCTTTATCAAGATCTAAGGTGAGAGATGGTAAAAGCAAGATATAATGGATAGGATGGATGGGAAATGATAGGATAAATAAAGGATAGTGGATAGGGATATGATAGGATAAGGATAAATGGATAGGATATGCAAAAGTATGTTATGGATGTGGATGGTTAGATGGTTCTTCCCCCAAGTGTAGGGATGCAAAATGGATGGAGAAGGGATTACGCATGACGCCCACAAGGGGTTTTCATCATGGTACTTGCCCAAGGCGCCACAAGGAGTGGTTTTCACCATTGGATGGATTTTTTCTCTTTACTATTTTCTTGATTTTTTGATTTTTTTTTTTTGCTTTTTTGATGGAATGGGGACTCTAGCGTCTGTTTCCATAGCATGAAGAAGATGGTCCCATGTTGGATAACATTATGGATGATGATTGCATGGATGTTGGTAGATAGGAGAAGATGGAATGTATGGTGGGTAGTGGATTATGGTATGGATTACGCGGATTATGATGTGGATTATGCAAAAGCATGGACCATAGGAATGTGATGGGGAAGATATGTAGGATAGTGAACGAAAGATGGAGAGATGGGGTTATGTGGGAATGTTAAGTGGTGGAGGGGAACCAAGACCAATGGTTGCACACACTGTGATGTATTTGGAAGCTTGTACTTTGGATGTGGAGTTGGGAGTAATGGGGATCAGGATAGGGGATTTTTAGATGGTCGATTTGGGGTTTTAGGGACCCAAATAGACTTAGAAATTATGGGATTTTTAGAAGGGGAGGGGATGTTTGGGATTTTGGGGTGGATTGGGATGTGGATGCCTCATTAGAGTTTTGTGCTTTTTGTTTGGGGACCCACACCATTTTTGTTTTCACTTTTTCTTGTGATGGTGTGAGATTTGATAGCCTTTTGGATTTTTGATTTTGCTTGGAAGGGATAACATTTTAGGATTTTGTGCTTTATGATTCGAGGCATTCAAATTTTTACTTTTGAATCCCATGGATTTGGGGGAAGCTTCATGTTTGAAAGATGTGTGCTTTTGTTGGTCTTGATTGGGAAATTTAGGGGGTTTATGAGTGGAGGGGTAAAAAGTGGATTTATGGATAAATGAATGAATGGATTTGAGGATAGGGATATTTGAGAGGATGGGAGGATAAGAGGATTTGTGGATAGGGATGTTGGGAGTTGGTAGGATAGGAGGTAAAGTGGATTTAATAGGAATATTTGGAGTTGGAAGTAGTGGAGGTAAATTTGATGGAGGAAGATGGATGGTCACATGCTTTTGAAAATGATATGATGATGGAGGGGGGATGGCGACATATACTTTGGGGGTGCGATGAGATGCACCATGTTTGGGATTGGATGAATGGATTTTGGAAGGTGGGTGTATGGTATCAACATGTTTAGATTGTTTGCCTTGGGATGTATAGCCAAGGCCATGCGAGGATGGATGGAATGTGGTGTGGATGGGCTCCAAGATGCCTTGTTCATGAAGGCCTAAGCCTTTGCCTTGATAGTTCATATGTTGGAGCATGCGACATGCAATGGGATGTTTGGTGCTTTGGAAACAAGATGCAAGTGTATTATTTGTTGGAGAAGGATAGGTGGTGGAAGGAAGTTCTTCACCTCCTACGATGGAGTCACCACAGATGAAAGTGCTTTGTCCAAGTGGATAAGGGGATGGATTTGGGATGGGATTGGTTAATGGAGGTAAAGGATTAATGGGGATGGTAAAGGAGTGGTAGAGTTTGATGTGGGATCAATAAGGTGATCAATAGATGGGAGGGGATCGAGGATGGGATTAGATGAGATGGTTAGATCTTGATTAGGAGGAGGGGTTGATGTTTCAACATGCTTTGGATTTGATTCTTGACATAGCTCATGTGCTTGGATAGAAATGGGAGTGACTTAGTTAGATGTGGTGGGTGCTTGGATGGATGTGACAGGTGTTTGGATGGATGCAATGGGTGCTTGACTTATGGATTCTTGAACATGGCTGCATGTTGGTTCTTGAGTTATGATAGGAGATTGTTCAAGAGGTTTGGTGGATGTTGGTTTGCATGAGGGTGTTTGATTCCTTGCTAATAGCTAATGGATGGTATCCTTCATGAGTGTATAGGTTGAAGAACAATGTAATGGATGGATAGTAAGGGTGGTTGGTGCGGGATTAGGATTGGGATTGGATAGGTGGGTGATGGGATTAGGTAGTGATGGTTCTTGGGTGGGTTCAAGGATAGGTGTTGGACTAGATGGTGGTGTTGGAGGGGTGGGGGATTTGTGGGATTCCTTTTCTTTTCTTGGTGATGTTCTTTGGAGGAAATCCCACAAGGATTCTTAGGATGTCGTGGTGTTAAGATTTGGAAGATTTGATAGTGGATTAGAAGGTGTATATGTGATAGGGGTTGGTGGATTGGGAGATACATAAGATGATGGATTAAGGTTGATAAGGTTGGAGGGATATTGTGATAGGAGGATTGGAGGATGGGGATTAGGGGATGGGGGATTTGTATGGGGAAATGGTTGTTGATATAAGGTTTGGATTTCAGGGATAAAGTGTGATAGATTGGTGTTCCCTTGGTCAAAGTAAGCATGACAAAGGTTGGGGGATGGATAAGTTGGAGGTATTGATTGGTTGGATAGGTACGGTGGCATGGATGTGTAAGGGGATGGAGATTGATATGAGGGTAAAGGTTGATATGATGAAGGTTGATATGATGGAAGTTGGTATGAGGTTGAAGGTTGATATGAGGTTGATGGAGTGGATATGTAAGATGTAGGTTGGTATGAAGCTTAAAAGAATGAAGATTGATATGATGTGGATGGGGATGATGTGTAGGATGTTTGTTGATATGATGAAGGTTGCGTAGGGGCTTGGGATTCTCCAATGATGAGGTGTGCTAAGGGCATATCTATAATGTCATTTTTGCATTTTTCCTTAGCATTAGGATCCATGTTCTCATAGACTTTTCTAAGTCTTTGTAAGTGTTGCATTGCTTCATAAGGATCCATTTTGTGGGAGAGATATGAGATGAAATGGAGGATAATGGATGATTGTGATGTTGGGAATCAAATTTCAAGACCTTACGATGATTTGATTTGCTTCAAAGGATGAATGATTCTCTATACTTAAGGTGGACTAATGACACTTAAGTAATAGAGTTGATTTGGTTGATTTGATTGGATGATCAATTGAGGTCTTGATTTTTTATTAGGTTGATTTGGATTTGGAGTTTGATAATGATGTTGGGGGATTTGGATAATGATTGGGATGGATGTTGATGTGATGTGATGATGACTTGGATATGATTAGGGTTTGATATGGAATGATTAGGGATGATTAGGATAATGATTAGGATGATGTTGATAGGATAAGGATAAAGGATGGAGATGTGACTAGGATGTGCTTAGGGATGATTGGGGTTGAGGTTGATTTGACAAGGATTGAAATAATGATGTTGATTGGATAATGATTTGGATAGAATGATGATGATTTGATGATGTACAGTGACAAGGATATGATTAGGATTTCTATGGGATGACTTGGATGTGATTAGGAATGAAGTGGCTAAAAATGAATGATTAGGATGAATGTGATTGGATTTGAATGTGTTGGAAGGATGAGTTGAATGACTTGTCTTATGTGTTTGATGTTTAACTTGATTTGGCAATGTTCAATGAAATGATCACACATGTACAATCATGAATCACTCACACAAGACACATAAGCAATTTTGAATTTTGAATTTGAAGAATATGATGATGAATAAACAAGCACATGTGGAAGACAAATCAACATGCCCTAATGTCTAGTTTGAAATAGGGTTTGGCCAATTAGGTCTTGGGCAATGTTTACACGAGGTTGACTAGGGATTGAAAGTGAAATCCTATCACACAGCCGGGAGAAGGGGGTAACCCACCCTTCACCTTCACTTCCCAAAGGTAGAAAGTTCTTTGGAGCTTAGCCAAGAGTGACAAGATTCTGATTTCAATGAGGGTGTCTTTCAATTCAGCCTCGAATTGAGGTCGTCCCTAGGGGTGATGAAATCCCCTAGCAGGCCTCCTAGGAAAGGGTAAACAAAAGCAAATCAAGTGAGGTGTTTTTGATCTCCAAGATCACCTTGCGGTGCATGGAGAGAGCATACACATGCACACTTGATTCACACTTGCAGTGGTTAATTGCCCTTAAAAATTGAAATGTGTGAAAAACACGTCAAGCAATGGTTCTTTTTATGTCCAAAAACACAAATGTGTGATGAAGTCACTTGTTGATTTTATGCCCAACTTTTATATGTGATGAAGACAAATGTTCATTTTAGAATCCCAAATCAAAGTGTGTTTGCAAACAATGATTCGTTTTATATCCCAAATTGAAGTGTGTTTGCAAACAAGATTATGAAGAAAACAAGATTAAAGATGAGAGATTAGAATGAATGTACCCAGATTGTTTTCTCTATCCAAGCTGCTATATTTGCTGATCCTGATGTTGTTCCAGCTCCATTAATGTCCCTACAAGTCACCAAAATCGAAAAGAAACCAGTAGACTAGCATAGGAGATTGTTATGTGAAAATTGATAATCTGATAAAAAATCTGATGAAGATGAATAGATACAAAAAAATTAAGTGCATAAATAGATTCTACGTGAAATTCTATGCAATTTGAAAAAAAAATTTGTTGAAAACTGATCAAAATTGTTCAAGTTATCATGATTTGATGTTTTAAAAGAGCTTTGACTTTGACTAATAAAAAATGTTGCAAAATGATATAGTCACCTAAAAATTTCCTCACAACAGTGTAGTTCACCTCGTCAGCTTTCCGGAAAGTCCTTGTTTGCTAATTTTTGACTCCGTATGACAGAGTTATGAGCGAGAGAAAAAAAATGCCTCCTTTAGGGTATGTGGATGCAATAGATAACCATGATAGTTAAAGATAACCGTTAACAGTTAGCAAAGATGTGTTCACATGCACACAGTTAGAAGGTTGCAGTTAAAGTTTATCTTGGTGGTTAGAGGCTCTTAAGGCCCTTGGTCACCCATGTGACCAGGGCTGAAACCTTTGCAAAAAAAGAAGAATCACTAAAGACCTCCCTACGGTCATCCAATTGGCCAAAAGCTATATGCGAAAGGGGGGCTACAACCCAACTCGACTTTAAAGTTAGAAGCAGAAGACCTGACGGTGGTTAAGGGGTGGGTCGACCGGTGAACTGGGCGGCACTGGCTAAGATGAGGGCATAGTTAGGTTTAGGTATAGCAGGAGGCAGGAGGAGTATAGGAAGCGATAAGAAGGAGCAGCGGTGGTCGGGAGGCCACGAGCCAGGCAGGTTAGGGTTTTTATACAGTAGATCGAATAGTTGAATGGAGGTAGTGGATTTATGGCTTTTGGTATTGGTGGCCTGACGTAACAGTGAAGAAGCCCGAGTGGAGATGTGCGGCCAATAGTTCTTTATTGACTATGGTGGTGGTGTTAGGGTTTATGCCAAGCGGTGGCCTGACGTGACCATGGAGAAGCCCAAGTGGAGATGTGTAGCCAATAGTTCTTTATTGACTGTGGTTGTGGTGTTAGGGTTTATGCCAAGCGGTGGCGACTGCAAGATAAGAAGTGCCGACTTTGGAATGAGCAGCGAGTAGGAGGATTCGAAGGGGGCGACAGACAGAGGATGGGAGCTGCAGGGGCGGTGACAACAACGCAGTCGGCAGAGTGGAGGCTACGGAGGTTGAAGGTGGATGTGGCGGGAAAGACTGTCAGTAGGTAATGTAGTCAAAGACGGAGGTGGAGCAACACAGATAGTGGTCGAAGTCAGATTTAGGGTGGTCGAATGGAGATTGTAGAGAACGTGTAGTGTATAAGGGTTTTGACCAGGCAGAGCTTTGAAACTGGTGGCGACACAGGGTTTTTGGTCACCGTTGATGGCAGCAACAAGGAAAAATGATGACCAGGTGGTGATCAGGCAGAGATTTACAAATGGCAGACGATGTGGATCAGGTAAAAAATGGAGGAGATCTGGTGGTGTGACACAAGAGATGAAGGTTTTACATCTGCCAACAAAAGGATTCGTAACAACCAAAGCCTACAACAAAACATTTAAACACTAATCCTGTAACATGAATACTTCAAACAGATAATACAAAAACTGCAACAAATTTTCTACTAAGTTTGTTATACGAATATAACCTTATATGGTTTGTTTAAGTATCATAATAGTCATCGGCTTTGACAACACAATCATTCGACTATTGCTCAATCGATACTCTTGTATATCATTATCAGTAATGAATAACATGTATATAATACATATGATACTCTTATCCAAGAGATATCAATATGTAATGCCATTATTAATAACAACTATTATTCAACATGGGATAGTTTATATCATACAGAAATAATAAGGATGCATAAAACTATCTTACTTCTCTACTGGTTATACGGTAAGAATATACCAAGAAATACCTCTGTCAAGGGTGATTAATAGCAAGGTTAAACTAACACTAAGTTCTTTGATATCTTACTTTCCATTCAGCGATTAAATAATACAACTTCATTCTATCCTTACTTGCAGATATATACAATCTACATAAACATTGTTTCGACATATTATATGGGATATAATATGCTTAACTGTAGGGTTTAATAGGTAGGACCGTATCCACAGTTGCTTTCCTTCCTCCCAAAACTTGAGTTTCAATCTCTTCTTCCTTCTACGTTGTGCTTCCTAGCATAAATGAATACTTTCTAAATCTAACAAATTTTCTAAACATTGTTGATATATACAGTCTACATAAACATTGTTTCGACATATTATATGGGATATAATATGCTTACCTGTAGGGTTTAATAGGTAGGACCGTATCCATAGTTGCATTCCTTCCTCCCAAAACTTGAGTTTCAATCTCTCCTTCCTTCTACGTTGTGCTTCCTAGCATAAAAGAATACTTTCTAAAGGCAAAAAAATTTCTACTAAGTTTGTTATACGAATATAACCTTGTATGGTTTGTTTAAGTATCATAATAGTCATCGGCTTTGACAACATAATCATAAACATGCTTATATACAGTCTACATAAACATTGTTTCGACATATTATATGGGATATAATATGCTTACTTGTAGGGTTTAATAGGTAGGACCGTATCCACAGTTGCATTCCTTCCTCCCAAAACTTGAGTTTCAATCTCTCCTTCCTTCTACGTTGTGCTTCCTAGCATAAAAGAATACTTTCTAAATCCAACAAATTTTCTAAACATTGTTGATATATACAATCTACATAAACATTGTTTCGACATATTATATGGGATATAATATGCTTACCTGTAGGGTTTAATAGGTAGGACCATATCCACAATTACATTTCTTCCTCCCAAAACTTGAGTTTCAATCTCTCCTTCCTTCTACGTTGTGCTTCCTAGCATAAAAGAATACTTTCTAAAGGCAACAAATTTTCTACTAAGTTTGCTATACGAATATAACCTTGTATGGTTTGTTTAAGTATCATAATAGTCATCGGCTTTGACAACACAATCATAAACGTGCTTATATATAGTCTACATAAACATTGTTTCGACATATTATATGGGATATAATATGCTTACCTGTAGGGTTTAATAGGTAGGACCGTATCCACAGTTGCATTCCTTCCTCCCAAAAATTGAGTTTCAATCTCTCCTTCCTTCTACGTTGTGCTTCCTAGCATAAAAGAATACTTTCTAAAGGCAACAAATTTTCTACTAAGTTTGTTATACGAATATAACCTTGTATGGTCTGTTTAAGTATCATAATAGTCATTGGCTTTGACAACACAATCATAAACATGCTTATATACAGTCTACATAAACATTGTTTCGACATATTATATGGGATATAATATGCTTACATGTAGGGTTTAATAGGTAGGACCGTATCCACAGTTGCATTCCTTCCTCCCAAAACTTGAGTTTCAATCTCTCCTTCCTTCTACGTTGTGCTTCCTAGCATAAAAGAATACTTTCTAAAGGCAACAATTTTTCTACTAAGTTTGTTATACGAATATAACCTTGTATCGTTTGTTTAAGTATCATAATAGTCATCAGCTTTGACAACACAATCATTCGACTGTTGCTCAATCGATACTCTTGTATATCATTATCAGTAATGAATAACATGTATATAATACATATGATACTCTTATCCAAGAGATATCAATATATAATGCCATTATTAATAACAACTGTTATTCGGCATGGGATAGTTTATATCATACAGAAATAATAAGGATGCATAAAACTATATTACTTCTCTACTGGTTATATGGTAAGAATATACAGAGAAATACCTCTGTCAAGGGTGATTAACAGCAAGGTTAAACTAACACTAAGTTCTTTGATATCTTACTTTCCATTTAGCGATTAAATAATACAACTTCATTCTATCCTTACTTACAGATATATATAGTCTACATAAACATTGTTTCGACATATTATATGGGATATAATATGCTTACCTATAGGGTTTAATAGGTAGGACCATATCTATAGTTGCATTCCTTCCTCCCAAAACTTGAGTTCCAATCTCTCCTTCCTTCTACATTGTGCTTCCTAGCATAAAAGAATACTTTATAAATCCTCCTCACACTTAGTTATGCACAACACAATTAATACATCCCACTACTCTCCCCAGTCATCTGTGGCCTTGCATGCAAAAATAAGGTGAGTATGGAGTTACTTCTCCTCCCTCACTCACCAAGCATCTAGGAAGACTACGTTGGGTGATAAAGAATTTACCTTTTTTTACTAGACATTATACTTAGACCGAAACTAAGTCTTAAAAGAATACTTAAAAATAAACAAAATTACACCTACCATATAGATGACACTTAATGCATTCCTTTGGATGCTCTAATTATTCTTATTTTCGAGGACAATTATCGACAATGGAGACTCACAAAGTCAACTTAGTCGTAATCAAAAAAATTGGACTTGTCTGGTTGATTACTTACACCGACTCAACATTCAAAGCTATACACTACCTTACTATTTGTCGATGGAGAAGATTTAGCCATCGACCTGAAGACAACAAAAATTAACAAGTATAAAATGATCTCAATGCTAAAAATATTTTTAAGACGACCAAAGACACAAAGATTAAGACTTAATCCAAAATTAGCTTATCCTCTAATAAGTATGTATGTGTTTGTTTCTAGATGGCATATGGATCATTGTATTCATGTGATCTAGCATCCTCTCCATGGAGATACTCCCTCTCCTCATCTCAGAAGAGGAAAACATTGTTCCTGCATCCACCTCAGTCGAACAATGGTAGTTAGTCCATTACATCATTTAACCACGTGCTTAATAATAATGTAATAAACAATTATTCTTTGCATATAAGCTAATATAAATCAAATGCATTTTCTATCATTACTTTAATCCTAATATTTTCTCTGACTACTATATGTCTTCTCGAAAATAAAAATGATAAGTATGTTTATTTAAAAATGGGGTGTGACATATTTTCCCCCTTAGAGATCATCATCCATGATGATTATGTCCAAAACAAAATAAATATATCAAATATGTTATTTTACATCATGCTTGCATAAAAAGATGTGGAAACTTTTAATAAAAATCATTGTAATCCTCCCAGGTAGCATTTTCCTCCGAATATTGGTCCCACTGGACTTTGCACTGGGTAACCTCTCTATTACACAGGCAAAGTATGTGTATCTCAAGCACTTTGAGAGGTTCGATCATCACCACCCTTGGGTCCTATAGCTGGAGAGAATTCCAATAAAGTATACAATTAGATATTGATATATATTTCTTTAAGTAAGATACATGGAAAACATCATGCATTCTAGCAAGAGCTGGTGGTAGAGCTATCCTGTAAGCAACTGGATTAACCACTTCTAGGACTTCAAAAGGTCCCACATATCTATGTGCTAGTTTGGAAAACTTCCCAAACTTAGAGGGCTTTTATGAGGTTTCACACTCAAGAGAACTTTATCTCCTACTGAGAATACTTGTGGAGTATGTTTGGCATCTGCATAGCTTTTATGCCTATCATTCGCTTCTGCTAATATTTTCTTGATTAGCTTAACTTTCTCTTCCATTTCAGTTAGCAATTATATTTCAAGGTGAACCCTATCTTCTAGCTTATCCCATCTTATAGGAGTTTGACATTTGTACCATACAATGCTTCAAAAGGATCCATTTTTATTGCTAAATGATATGAATTTTTATAGAAAAATTCAACAAGTGGAAGGTACTCTTCCCATTTATATTGTTGATCCATGCAATACATCCTCAATAAGTCTTCCAATACTTGGTTAACTCTCTCTGTTTGTCCATCCATTTTTGGATGATAGGCTGAGCTTATCATTAATTGAGTCCCAAGCATTAAGAACAATGTCTACCAAAACCTTGAGGTCATCCGCACATCACTATCTGAGATAATCTTTTTTGGAACTCCATGCAATCTAAACACCTCTTGAATGAATTTCTTAGCAATTATATGTGCCCCATCAATAAGATTTCCATCTATAAAATATGCTACCTTGGTTAACTTATCTACCACTACTAGGAACGCATCATATGCCTACATTGTGACATAGACAATCCCTAAACAAAGTCCATATTGACTACCTACCATTTCCATTCAGGAATTTCATGAGGATACAAAAGTCTTGTTGGATGTTGATGTTCAACTTTAACTCGCTGACACTCCAAACATCCTGCTACGAATCTTGAAGTATCATTTTTCATTCCCTTCCAAAAATACAAGGGTTTTACATCTACTAACAGTTTTGTCACACCTGGGTGATCAAAATAAGGTGTAAAGTGCACTTCTTTCCACACTAGGTTCCCCAAATCTTGCTGATTTGGGACATACATCCTATTCTTATACATTAGAAGTCCATAAAATTCAAAACTAAATCATTCGTATCTTGCATCCTAAGAATTTTCCTTTAGATCCTTTAGGACTCTTTTGTAATACTCATCTCCTGTTGAGTTTTTTAATACTTTCTCTCTAAAATTGGAATGCACTGAGAACATTGCCACAATATGCCTTCTACGGTTCAGGGTATCCACTACTCGGTTTTCCTTTCCCTTGATATAACCAATATCAAAATCATAATTAGATATAAGCTCCAACCACCTTCTTTGTTGAGCATTAAGGCTTGGTTGGGTGAACATATACTTCAAACCTTGATTATCAGATTTAAGTTCAAATCACTTTCCAAGCGGGTAGTGTTTCCATACTTTGGAGAGCATGCATAACTATTGCTAGCTTTGAATCATGTGGAGTATAATTTTTCTCGTACAATCTCAAATTTCTAGACTCATAGGCCACTACTTGACCTTCTTACATTAATACACCACCTAATACTTCTTCGGAGGCATCGGTTATAACAAAAAAAAGACCTTCCATATTTGGAACTTAGGGGATTGGTGCCGAAGTCAACTTCTTGTTAAGGATTTTGAAGGCCTCTTCACACTTCTCTGACCATTCAAATCGCTTCCCTTTTCTTTGTAGAGAAGTAATGGGGTGGGAAAATTTAGAGAAATTTAAAACGAACTTCCTGTAGTATCCTACCAAGCCCATAAAACTACGGACTTCATGCACATTTCTAGGTGTAGGCCATTCTAGAATAGCTTTTATCTTAGAAGGGTCCACTACAATTCCTTTTTTAGAGATTATGTAGCCCAAATACTAAACTTCCTTCTGAAAGAAGGTACATTTGGATAGCTTACTGTACAACTTGTGCTCTCTAAGACGTAAGACTATCTACAAATGTTGATAATGCTTTTCCTCATTGCGGGAGCAGATCAAGATATGATCAAGAAAAACTAACACAAACTTATCCAAACTGTCTCAGAAGACATTGTTCATCAAATTCATAAAAGTTGCTGGGGCATTGGTTAACCCAAAAGGTAAAACCGTGAATTCATAATGCCCATACCTTGTTCAAAAGGTTGTCTTATGAATGTCCTCATCCTTCAACCTTAGTTGGTGATAACATGACCTCAGGAAAATCTTTGAAAATACATATGCACCACGCATTTCATCAAAAAGATCATCTGTGTGGTAGACGATACTTGTTTTTTATCGTTGCTTTGTTAAGAATATGATAGTCTATACACAAATGTAGGGTACCGTCCTTCTTCTTGACAAGATCACTGGTGCTCCCCATGGCAACACACTAGGTCTAATCAACCCTTTAGTTAATAGTTGCCAAAGCTGGGCTTTCAACTCCATTAGCTTAGTGGTTGTCATTTGATACAGTGCCTTAGACACTAATTTGGAACCAGGAATAATATCAATCGAAAAATTGAAAACCCTTTTTGGGGGCAAACCTGGAAGATCTTTAGGAAACAAATCCTAATATTCTTGAAGAAAAGGATAGTCTTCCACTGAAGGTCCTTTTGGTTTCCCAAATTCCTCACCTTTTTCATTCAATTCTTCTATTTTGACCGCAAAAATTTGGAAACCCTTTCGACTAGCTCTCTTTAGTTGCATTGAGGAAATTTGTCTAATTTTCATTTCATGCTACACTCCTTGAATCAGGATTGCATTGCCAACATCATCTAGACATTCAACTATCTTGGAAAAGTAGTCTACCTTTGTTGTATGCTACCATAACCAGTTCATACCTATGATGATATAATACGATCCTAGAGGCGCTACATACAAATTGACTTCGGTAGAAAAAGTGGGTAGATTCAATCTAGCTTTGAATAGGCATTATTTTGCCTGAGCTCTTGCCTTGTTTTCATATTCTACTGACCATGGCTTTGCCATGAATCCAACTCATTTAGGAATTTTACAAAGTAAGCTTGGTGAAATAAAATTCTCAGTTGCTCCTGTATCTATGAGAATTGAAACTGGAATGCTAAATAAGTTACCAGTAGTTTCAATGGGAGTAATTTGGTATTCTTCTTGGCGATTGTCCAAAGCAGCTTGGATCCTTTGTTGAAAGGTTGTTTGCTATGATGGCAAAGGATTACCATGATATGGGTTTCCTTGGCTCTTAGTGGGGCACTGATTAGTATAGTGGTCTCCTCCACACGTAAGACATCCTCCAAGGGGACCTTTCTTTCCTGAAGAGTGGTTAGGATTATCATCATTCTTTTTAGAATTATTGTCCATATTCTCGTCCCTGGTTTCATTTTTATTGTACCTGGAACCTTTACCATGGTTTCTCCCTCTAGATTCTTGATTTCTATTTCTCCTTTTGAAAGGTGTCGAAGAATGATTCCAATTGAAATTATTGCAAGATTTCTCCTGATATGCAGAGATAGATTTGAGCTTTTGCTCTTGCTTGATGGCTTTCTCAAAGAATTAATCCATGGTTGTGGGTCCATGGACATCCACTTCTACAATCTAAGCACTCAAGCCCATAATAAATTTCCTTATTCTAAATATCTCATCCTTTTGATATTGTGGCACATACTTCAACAATCTAGTAAACTTTTCCTAGTATTCAGTGACAATCATATCTTCTTGACACAGATTTTGAAAATTTGTTAGTTTCTAATCAAAATACAATTAGGGCAACCATCTTTTCTAGAAAATGGCCACAAACTAATCCCAAGTTTGACTTAAGGAACTCAACCCTAATTTTGTTTTCTCATTCATCCACCATGTCGATGCTTCTCCTGCTAACTAGTAGGATCCCCACACATGCTTAGTGATCTTAGAGTAATTCCTTATCTCAAAATTTTTTTCCATCTCTATTAGCCAAGCCTCGGTTGCATCTCCACTCATAGTTCCATTAAACATAGAGGGAGTATGTAATGTGTCGTACCTGTTTGTATTTTTTAATGATCTTTTTATGAGTTATTTTAATTTTTATTTTGTTTTCTTTCAAACTAGTGAGAAGAATGCAAAAGGGTTTTAAGTTTTCCTGCAGATGTGTTGCCGAAGCATACAATATAGAGCATAGAGAGAAAACCTAGAAAAAGTACAATAGATATAAAGAAAGTAACAAAGACCCAAATAGAAGAATAGCCAAATATGAATTACTGTGACATACCCATATCCAAAAATACAACTTGGTACATGTGCTGAGAGTGCACCAGCAACTAGGTATAGCCAGAATCACTCCAAACTCCAGAAAAATTGAGATTGAGCTTATAAATGATATCAGCAATATAAATGGGCTCTAAACACCTCACACAATGTAAATATGTGATACCCACAAGAGGAAATGATACTCTAAGACTCCCACGTTACTCCTTGAGCAGTATGGCCATGGCTGAAAATGCAAACAGCAGTTATGAACAATGCCCAAACAATAAACTACCTTTAAACCCTCTGAAATTTGCACTCAACAATAATGTAGAAATGTTATATATCAAATCAGCTCAAAACTCCTCCTAACGACTCCATTGCAAGCACAATGTGAATGTTGAATACATCCACCGTCAATGGCACCGTTGGGTGGTCTCTCACACATGTAGAATGTCTTTACCTATGGAGGTTTCCATCTCCACAAGCCTCTGGTTTGAATCCTCAAACCCTCACAATAGTAAACTCTAATAGAGCTCCCAAGAAGAAAATATCATAAAGCAAGCATAACACAAATGAGCCCCTCAGCACCTTTTTATAAACTCCCCAAACCCAATGCCTCTTTTTGGAGGGAATTTGCATTTGTTTTATTATTTAATTTTCATCCCCTTATGACTCCCATGGGCTCCCACCTCCTAGAGGGTCACTTTTAAGTTATAACTTATTTTTATAAAGTGACCATATAATATTTATTTGTAAAGTCCCAATAAATAATTATATTAAACTTCAGACTTTAAAATAAATATGAAAATGGTGTCGAATTGCCACGTTCTTTAGCTTGTCGGAAAGGTCTTGACAAAACACTTCTGACCCCACTCTGAAAACCCCAAACTGACACTAAACTCAGACTTACTAAAAATAGTAAGTAACGCTCAAGATCAAACTAGGCCAACTTTGAAGGTGCCAACTGGATCCTCTAAACTCTAACCATCTTTCCTCCACCGACACAACCTCTAATGCCAACTAACCCCAGTTCCCTAACCAAGTTGCTAGTCCACAGGAACTCTATGATGGACTAACCATGAGCCTAGAAGGGGACATTATAGTCTACCCTCCCTAAGACTGCTTGCCTCAAGCAATCTCAAGTCAGGATGCTCTAATATCTGCTCATTCTCCCAAGTAGCATCCTCTACTGGTAGGTTCTTCCATTTAACCAGGCACTCTCTAATGATCCTCCTCCTCAAATTACGTTCCCTGGTCTCAATTATAGCCTTGGGTACCAGTATCAATTTCCCCTCTTCATCAAGAGGAGGCAACTCTGCTGATGGTGTCACATTATTCCCCAACGCCTTCTTGAGGCGAGATACATGAAACACATTATGTACCCTGCTACCTGCTAGAAGCTCTAACTCATAAGCCTCTTCTCCATTCCTCTTGGAGATCCTGAAAGGTCCATAATACTGTGGCTTCAACTTCTCTGCTCCACTCTTCTTTAGAGTGGACTTCTTATAGGGCTGCAGCATGAGATACACCATGTCACCAACCTCAAAAGATAGTTCAGTCCTCTGCTGATCTGCATACTGCTTCTGCTGATTTTGAGCCTTTTGCATATTCTCCTTCAAAGACCTCATGATGTCTTGACTCTTCTGGAGAAGGTCTTTGGCCTTAGGCACTCTGCTATCACCAAATAGTAAATCAACAAAGCTTGGTGCCTCATACCCGTACAATGCCATGAAGGGTGACATCTGAATGGACATATGGTAAGTGGAATTGTAACAATACTCCCCCATGTGAAGCCACTTAACCCATGCCTTTTGCTGCCCTGAAACATAGTTTCGAAGGTATTCTTCCACCCATTTATTAACTATCTCTGTCTGACCATCTGTCTGAGGGTGGTAACTCATGTTGGGTGTGAGCTCTGTCCCTATCAACCTAAAGAGCTCCTACCAAAAATTACTAAGGAACCTTTTGTCCCTATCACTGACAATGTTCTGAGGCAACCCATGGAGCCGAAATACCTCACAAAAGAACAAATCTGCAACCTGTGCTGCAATGAAAGTGGTAGGGATGGCAAAGAAGTGTGCATACTTTGTCAACCAGTCCACTACCATGAAAATGCAATCCCTACCTTGGACTTTTGGTAAACCTGTGATAAAGTCCATAGAAATGCTATCTCACTTCCTCTCAGGAATGGGTAGGGGCTGTAATAAACCTCTTGGAAATGAGTGCTCCTGTTTGTTCTGCTGACATATCGGGCACTCTCTCACATACTGCATTACCTCTGTCTTGAGGCCCTTCCAAGTGAACCTCTCTCTAACCTGCCTGTAAGTTTTGAAGTACCCCGGGTGTCCTGCCATTGGCAAGTCATGGAATGCCCTCAAAACTTTTTATTTCATCCGAGAACCTGACACCAAGAAGATCCTGTTCTTATAAATGATTAAATCATTTACCACTGTATACTTATCATCCTTGATGGTGTCATCAATTATCCTAGTAGCCCATGCATCCTTTGCATACTCAGCTGATATCATCTCCCTCCAATCGTCTGCAATGGCTCCAAGTGCACATAAATGGGGCCTCCTGGATAGAGCATCGGCAACAACCTTTTTATTTCCTTTAACATACACAATGTCAAAGTCGTAGGCCTGTAGCTTGCTGACCCACTTATGTTGCCTCTCATTTAAGTCTTTCTGGTCAAGGAAATGCTTTAGACTGTTGTGATTTGTTTTGACTACGAAATTGTTGCCCACAAGGTACTGTCTGAACTTAGCCAATACATGTATTATGGCTAACATGTCCTTGTCGTAAATGCTATAGCTACATTCCACACCCCTCAACTTCCTACTCTCAAACGCTATGGGGTGCTTATCCTACATAATTATTGCACCAATGCCTTATCCTGAAGCATCACGCTGCAACTCGAAGGGCTTGCTAAAATCTGGTATGGCCAATACAAGGCATGTACTCATAATCTATTTGAATCTGTCAAAGCACTCCTGTGTACCCCCTGTCCAACTAAATGCATCCTTGTGAGTCAAATCTATGAGGGTAGTAGTTGACTAAGAAAACCCCTTCACGAACCTGCGGTAATATCCACATAAACCCAAGAATCCCTTCAACTGAGTGAGATTCTTTGGTGGTGGCCAGTCTAATATTGCCTGAATCTTCTTCGGGTCTACCTTCACGCTACCAGCACTGATGATGTGAACCAAGTATAGCAACTCGGTCATCCCAAACTCACACTTTTACATCTTAGCATATAAAGATTCCCTCTCCAGAATACTCAACACAATGTCAATGTGTTTCAAGTGCTCTTCCCATGTCTTGCTGTAAATCAGGATATCATCAAAAAATATCAGAATAAACCTCCTCAACTACTCTCTGAAGACTTTGTTCATGCAAAACTGGAAAGTAGCTGGTGCATTAGTCAAGCCGAATGGCATGACTAGGAACTCAAAGGGCCCGTTGTGACACCTAAATGTTGTCTTCTCCACATCCTCATCTCTGACCCAAATCTGATGGTACCCAGATTTCAAGTCTATCTTGGAGAAATAATAGGCCCCGTGTAGCTCATCTATCCTAGGTATGGGATACCTGTTCTTGATTGTTTTCTGATTGAGTTCCCTGTAATCAATGCACATCCTAAGAATCCCATCCTTTTTCTTTACTAACACAATGGATGATGCAAACGGGCTCTTACTCGGCCTTATGTATCCCATGGCGAGAAGCTCTTTGATAGCTTTCTCAATCTCATCTTTGTATCTCTTTGGGTGCCGATATGGTGTGGTGATCACCAATTTTGTACCCTCCTCCAACTCAATCACATGCTCGATACCCCTGTCGGGTGGTCTACCTGGTGGACTATCACTAAACACTTTGGTGTGTTTAGTTAGAAGAGCCTGCATGTCAGGTGGATACTCACGTTTCTACTGCTCCGCAACTTTAGGCATCACCAATATCTCTACTGCCCATTGTACCTGATCATGGCGAATCAACCTCTCCATTCACTTGAGAGAAACAACTCTTAATCCACCATCTGAAATGCCCCTGAGCACATGCTTAACTCCGTTCACTTCAAACTTCATTTCCATTGTCCTCAAATTGATAGTGAACTCCCCTATCTCATGTAGCCATTTCATTCCCAGCACAACATCCATGTCACCCATGCTAACCACATAAAGCTTTGACTGGCACGTATAATGGTTTAGCTGGATCGTCAAGTTGGGAATTCTCCTAGTGCAAGTAAGTACAAACCCATCAGCTACCTTTACCTTAAATCCCGCAAACTCCTCTGTTTCCAACCCCCTCTTAGAAACCAAGCCCTCATCTATGAAGTTATGAGTGGCACCTATATCTAGCAAGGTAATGCACCTCTGTCCACCCAATACTCCTCAGATCTTGAATGACCCTTCTCTCTGAATGCTAGAAATGTGGGCTATGGGTAGGGAGGTATCATCATCCTTATTTGGTACTTCAGATGCAACATTTGTCCTTGAATCATCATCCTCTGTATGTTGCTCTAAATGCGTGTCCGACTCCACAGACTCATCTGCTGAGAAGTACTCAATCTATTTTGCCTTCCCTTGGGCAACACACTTGTGCTTAGGATCCCAAGGCTCTTTGCAGTGAAAGCAGAGTTTCTTCCTCCTAAGATCATTCAGTTGATCCTCATCTAATCGGGAAGAACTCTTGTGTGGCTGATGTCCTAAGTCCTTATACCCGTGCCTCCTATCTCTCTCCCTTTCTCTCCTATGCTAAAAGTTTTTGTTCTAAAATTTTCTTCTCCATGCTAAAGACTCCATATCTTGAGCCTTTTTCATGGTCTCCTATAATGACATAGGGTCTAAACCCTTCACCCATCAATGTAGATGATCAGACAAACCATCAACAAAGAGCACAATCAACCTCCTCTCGGATATGTCTAAAACCATGATCGAAAGATCCTGGAACTCTGAAATGTACAAGTCCATTGAACCACTATGTCGCAACCGTGTCAGCTCCTTAAACTGCAACTCCGGGTCCTTCTTGTCAAACCTATCAATGAGCCTAGCTGTGAACTCAACATAAGATGTGATCTAGTCATGTCCCAGAGTCACCTTCCCATTGCTCCACCACTTATGCACACTACCCTCCAAGTGTAAGGTTGCATATGTGATGGCATCTATCTCTGGCATGGGGCTGATCTGAAGGTAACTGTCCAACTTTTGTACCCATGCTCTTGCTGAAGTTTTTCTTGAACCATCAAAATATGGTAAGGTCATCTTGCTGACCTTCTTCTGCACCTCATTGTTCTGTTGTCTATTGCCCCCTCTGGGTCTGTGTCTCATCCAAAGATCTGAGTAGTCTTTGAAAGTCATTTTAGCTCTAAACCCTTCGCTGGAAGCCTGCCAATCCCTAAAGATCTCCTGAAACTCCAACTGTGTAGCATCCCTGTCGGGTATCTCATCCCTTGGTCTAAAAGTTAGAATGCCTGGTCTATAAGCAGCTATGAGTTGTGTAGCACCTCGGTTATTCACTGAAACCTCTCCATCATGATACTGGTGCTCGTTCTTATCACCAATGTTTCTGCCACCATTCCTATCTCCCTTACCTCGGTCTCCATGACCTCGGTCCCTGTGTCTATCACCATCATCTTGGTCTCTATTTCTATTATTCCTACTTCCGTTCCAGTCATTCTTGTATCTGTTTCGATCTATATTCTCCTCATCTTCATCCAGCTTAGGAAATAATCAGCCAAGAAGCCTTTCAAGTGCCTGTTGAGACCTGTCCAAGCTAGCCACGATCTATTGCTGACCTCTAGCCAAGTTATTGAGGATATCTCATGTGCTTGGTTCTTCAATCTCGTTGTCACCCATCTCCCCTTTTTGCTCTGGAAATGGAGGTATCTTACCTAAAAAGGGGTCTATCCGTGACACTAAGGAATCGTCCTCTGTAGCTACTACCACTATCTCTAGATCTGACTCAAAAGGATCACTCTGTGGTATTCCACTGCAGAAACTGTGTTCCTTGCCTTTCTCTAGTATTCCTGAAAGGATATCCATCTGTCGGTCACATATCTCATTTTCACTTTTGCATATCTATTTCAACCTCATAGGATGGCAAGATCATAGCTCTGATACCACTGTAATGTGTCGTACCTATTTGTAGTTTTTAATGATCTTTTTATGTGTTATTTTAATTTTTATTTTGTTTTCTTTCAAGCTAGAGAGAAGAATGTAGAAGGGGTTTTAAGTTTTCCTGTAGATGTGTTGCCGAAGCATACAATATAGAGCATAGAGAGAAAACCCAGAAAAAGTACAACATATATAAAGAAAGTAACAAAGACCCAGATAGCAGAATAGCCAAATATGAATTACTGTGACATACACATATCCTGAAATACAACTCGGTACATGTGCTGAGAGTGCACCAGCAACTGGGTATAGCCGGAATCACTCCAAACTCTAGAAAATATGAGATTGATCTTACAAATGATATCAACAATATAAATGGGCTCTAAACACCTCACACAATGTAAATATGTGATACCCACAAGAGGAAATGATACTCTAAGACTCCCACGTTACTTCTTGAACACAACGGCCATGGCTAAAAATGCAAACAGTAGCTATGAACAATGCCCACACAATAAACTACATTCAAACCCTCTGAAATCTACACTCAACAATAATGGAGAAATCTTATATATCAAATCAGCTCAAAACTCCTCCAAATGACTCCATTGCAAGCACAATGTGAATGTTGAATACATCTACTGTCAATGGCACCGTTGGGTGGTCTCTCACACCTGTAGAATGCCATTACCTATGGAGGTTTCCATCTCCACAAGCCTCTGGTTCGAATCCTCAAACCCTCACAATAGCAAACTCTAATAGAGCTCCCAAGAAGAAAATATCATAAAGCAAGCATAACACAAATGAGCCCCTCAGCACCCTTTTATAAACTCCCCAAACCCAACGCCTCTTTTTGGAGGGAATTTGCATTTGTTTTATTATTTAATTTTCATCCCCTTATGACTCCCATGGGCTCCCACCTCCTAGAGGGTCACTTTTAAGTTATAACTTATTTTTATAAAGTGACCATATAATATTTATTTGTAAAGTCCCAATAAATAATTATATTAAACTTTGGACTTTAAAATAAATAGGAAAATGGTGTTGGATTGCCACATTCTTTAGCTTATCGAAAAGCTCTCGACGAAACGCTTTTGACCCCACTCTGAAAACCCCGAACTGACACTGAACTTGGACTTACTAAAAATAGTAACGCTCAAGATCAAACTAGGCCAACTCTGAAGGTGCCAACTGGATCAACTGAACTCAAACCATCTTTCCTCCACTGACACAACCTCCAATGCCAACTAACCCCAGTTCCCTAACCAAGTTGCTAGTCCACGGGAACTCTATGATGGACTAACCATGAGCCTAGAAGGGGACATTACAGAGTAACCTTCTTCATGTCTCTAGCTAACTTATTGGTGAGACAAGTTTTTGCATCATTATGAATTAGAGAGTCTTGTTTAATTACTCTTGGTTCACCATTAACATTGAATTCTTCTCTTTCCTCAAAGTGGTGTTCCTGATTGTTCTCTCCCCATCTAACTTCTTGTTCTAGGGTTTCCAATCTTTCTTTTGTTTCGTGATCAAATTTTGTCATAGGATTATTTTCAAGATCTGGGCCACCAAAGCTCCCTCCTGGTTGATTTCTAGTTTGTTCCATAACAATACTTATCCACACCTAACATTTACATAGAAATTTATCAAAACATATTAACTTTTGACATGCTATCATAAAATTTCAAATTCATAAATACAGAAACTCAGAGATGCATCACATAAACATTTGTTTATACTAAAAGCCAAAATTTTACTTCATTCACTATTTGGATTTTTACATCCTTATTCAAATACAATACTTTTCTATTTTCTTGTATAAAATTGTCTACATATCACTTTCTGACAAAGGGATTTCCTCAGGTTCCTCCTCCCCGTCAGAATCGAGTAACACAAACTTTGTTGGTGGGTGTACTTGTGAGTACTTAATCAACACCTCTTTTCCTATTATAGGTGCATCCTGACCACACCTGAAAGGCATATCATGGTGGGCAAATGGTTTACTAATCTTAACAATAGTAGGAGTTAGCAGTTTTTCTGCTACTTCAATCCATTTACTCCTTTCTAGGCAAATACATTTGAGTGCATTAGCTAGTGTCTCAAAATCAGTGAGCCAAGATCCTTCTACATAGCTCACTGGTTCCTTCATTTTTGGCTCATTAGATGGCTCTTTCTTAATGGTGATCTTGGGCATATCACTAGGTTTTGTTTTCTTGGCTCACTTTCTTGTCCTTCTCTTTCTTGTCATTCTGGCACAAGAACAATCATTTTATCACTAGCATATCTTGCCAAGCTATGAAATCTTGCAATGAGCACCTAGGTCCAAGTGTTGAACGTTGTATCTCTGATACCATGTGTAACATCCCAACATGAATATTAAATAACATTAAACACAAATAATGCAAAAAATTCATTTCTCTTTTTTATTTATAAAACAAAATCCAATAATATTACATTTGCAATTTCCAAGTACAATACATAATTTCAAAACATGGTCGCTTCACATGCGAATATCAAATTTCACATTTTTATCATGAACATATAATAGATGGTCACATTCCTTGTGACTTACAATATTTATCAATTTCATTTACATAATAAGTAATGTTTCCTATTCACAAGTCTTTGCTAGTCAACTGCATGAGAGAGAGAGCATCACCCTAGTTCTTTTCCTCCAACCACAGACCTGCGGTCCCCCACACACCTTCCTTTTGGAAGTGGCCCTTCCCTTTGTGAGGGTGTAGATAGTGAGAATCAACTAATTATTTATTCCATCTGAGAACTAATGAAGTGTCCTAGCTAATAACAATCGGACTTACAACTCTAGTCTAGCTCTAGCTATCTATAACACATTCTGATTGTTCAACTATCTGGTACACAGTGAACTGACAATACAAGTAATGATTTTTACATTACTTTGGCCAAAGTATCATATAAATAAATTCATGTGTTCACTCACTCTTTTCTTGACTTGGAGACATCATTCTTATAATTTAGTAAATAACATATATATATGGCAACACTCTTTGACTTGTTTATACAATATTAGTCTTAAAGACATACAATATTCCCTTATCTACTAGTCAACTAGACAAGTATAGGGTGAGAGCTTAGGTGACTTATGAAACATATATTGAGTCCCTCTTTGCATCCTTGCAATCACAGGTCTACGACGTCCTGTCATCTACTCAATGGCTTGTCTATCTATTTCTGTGCTCATCGGTATTCTTCTATGATAATATACAAGATTTTGACATGTAAGTCAATTTGGTTTAATGATTAAAGACTCTATCTGTCCTAATCTAGGAATGTCTTCATCTTCAACTTTATCAAAGAAAAGTAATAACTTTATAATCTTTCATATTGGATACATTTCCTCTTGTAATTCAAAAGAGAATTCTAATAATAAATAGTCTCTTTCTAAAAGAATATTTATAGAAAATTTGACCTTTCAATTCAATAGTGTGTAATACTTGACATTCTTGTATCTATTCTATGTCTAGACTAAATAATATAAACCCTTTCCAAAACTAGGATAAGATAGTTTAAGATAACTCTTAGTTACCTAAAGAATAACATTAATAGACAACTTATATTTCTTTTGCATATATACAGAAATAGAAGTCTAATATCAAGTGCTTCTACACAAATATATCGACTAAATTTCTAGCTTTCAAGCTTTAATATCATGTTCTCTACATTTTCAATTAGCTATTGCTTATACGTAGAATACTATGATAGTATAATGATATTGTTTTGGTCTTTCACAAAGAGCAATGAGACTCTCAGTCAACTACAATACTCTTAGTTCTGAACAAAATAAATTTGGATGATTTAAAATGACCTTTTTCTTAGGTCTCTAAGTACACCTGCCTTTGGCCTATTTCAAGTCGATTAAACTGAAGCATGGCTTATATATAGCATTTAGCCTATATACACAGTTGGCCACAAAGTTTCTACTAAGTTTGTTATATAAATATAACCTTGTATGGTTTGTTTAAGTATCATAATAGTCATCGACTTTGACAACATAGTAATAGTGTTAGTTAGATATCAATATGTAATGTCATTATTAATAACAATTGTTATTTTGTAAAAAAAAAATAGATGTTATTCGACATGGGATAATTTATATCATATAGAGATAATAAGGATGCATAAAACTATCTTCCTTGTCTACTAGTTATATGGTAAGAATATACAGAGAAATACCTCTATCAAGGTCGATTAACAGCAAGGTTAAACTAACACTAAGTTCTTGGATATCTTACTTTCCATTTGATGGTTAAACAATACAACTTCATTCTATCTTTACTTATAGATATTGACAGTTTACATAAACATTGTTTTGACATATTATAGGGTTCTCCCACAATAGTGTTTCCCAGTTATAGGATGGGGCAAAACATTAAGCCCAAGGAAGCAAAAAAGTAAAAAAAAAAAACTTTAAATAAAGGTCCACCTTTGAATGAAGATGCTTTGACCTTCGAATGAAGATGCCTTCATTCAAAGGTCCCTTTTAAAATATTTGTAATGTTTTCACATTACAAAAAGGAAGGGACCTTTGAATGAAGGTACTTTCAAATGAAGGTCTCTTCCATGACATTTTTTCTCTATTTTTTTTCTTCAAAAATTTGTCTTTTGAATAGGTTGGACCATCAAACTCAGTCACTGAGACATGAAATTTTGTAGGATCATAACCCTCGAAATGAGCTTTCCAAAAAGTATAATTTTGAATATATTTAATTTAATTGTTATATTGATTTTCTATTTTCTAGTGAACATAGGTTTTTCACTGAACATGAAGGTCTCTATTCCACATATGTGAAAAAATAGTAAAATAGAGAAAATTTTGAAAAATATATGTGCACTAGGTATTTGTTAGAAATGAAGGAAATCACTAGAATATGGGAATCTAAAATAAACTTGCAAATCTGAAATAATACTATAGAATATCGAATGAAGATGTAAACTAACATCAAAGAAATGAGCAATACTCAAGATCCATACACATAACACATAGATTTATAAGGAGAAAACCCTTTAGGGTAAAAAACTCCACTAGGAAAAGAGGGAAAATTTATATTTTCTTCAAGGAGATTACAATACACTAATTTCCTTCAATCTTGCATCCAAATCCAACTACACTTGTGTACCTATAAACAAGCAACTCTCATATTTGATTCTTCCTCTAGCTTCTATTAAATAGAAATTACAAGGTTACCGAAGAAGTATCCAGAACATGGCACCCATCTTGGGAATCTCGATAATTTGTGTCTTACATCTATCATAATCTTCACATTGAATAATGCACCCAAGATAGAGAAAATCCCACACCCACCTCTAGGAAAGTCAACAACAAGCCAAAAATAGCCTCTTACACCTTCTTACGTGTTGGCATAAGATGCTCTATCATAGCTACCCAAATATAATCGATTCTCTTACAACATGTAAGCTACAATATAGGAAGATTCTCTTACACTCATCATAAGTCAATTAATAAACTTGGATGCCCCTATTTCACCTATTTACTCTCTTGAGATAAAAATAAATAAATATTACAAGTCACCATAGTTAAATAATTACTGCAGTTGGTGGATTCTACTTCCCTTATGTTTGCATTTACAATTATAATATTAGGAGTAATTAAATTAATCAGATTTACAAGGTTGATGGCACCTTAATCCTAATAGTATTAATTTCCTTGTTTCAACAAAAAAAGTTAATTTGGATATATACAAAAAAAGTTATACTATATGGTATAAACCTATGTCTAAATTATAATTAATCTTACTTCAAGAATTAATAAAAAATAAAATATACAACAAAAAATTACAAAAAAATACCTTCACACTAAATATTGGTGTTACAAATCTATGTTTAAAAATTTATAATTTTATCCTTTTTATAAAAAAAAGTTATGCTACATGATATAAACATCACCTTTTAAAAATACTATTAACTATAAATTATTTTTTAAAATTATATATATAATCTACACATGAAATCTCAAAAGTCACTAGTCCACATCATCTTCAAATTCTTAACGATTTAGTTGCTATAGGTGTCAGAAAGTGAAAATTTGATTATATATAATATGCTTACCTGTAGGGTTTAACAGGCAGAACATTATCCACAGTTAAGTTCCTTCCTCGCAAAACCTAAGTTTCAATCTATCCTTCCTTCTACATTGTGCTTCCTAGCATGAAAGAATACTTTCTAAATCCTCCTCACACTTAGTTATACACAACAATTAATACATCCCACTACTCTCCCCAATCATTTGTGGCCTTACATGCAGAAATAAGAGGAGTATGGAGCTATTGCTCCTCCCCCACTTCCCAAGCATCTAGGAAGACTACGTTGGGTGATAAAGAATTTACCTTTTTTTACTAGACATTATACTTAGACCAAAACTAAGTCTTAAAGGATAATTAAAAATAAAGAAAATTAAATCTATCATATAGATGTCACTTAATGCATTCCTTCGGATGCTCTAATTATGCTTATTTTCGAGTACAATTATTGACAATGGAGACTCACAAAGTCAACTTAGTCCTAATCGACAAAATTGGACTTCTCTAGTCGATTACTTAAGTCGACTCAACATTCAAAGGTATACACTACCTTACTATCTGTCAACAAAGAAGATTTAGCCATCGACTTGACGACAAAAAAAATTAACAAGTATAAAATGATCTCAATGCTAAAAATATTTCTAAAATGACCAAAGACAGAGATTAAGACTTAATCCAAAATTGTCTTATCCTCTAATAAGTATGTGTGTGTGTGTGTTTCCAAATGGCATAAGGATCGTTGTATTCATGTGATCTAGCATCCTCTCCATGGTGATACTCTCTCTCCTCATCTTGGAAAGGGAAAAACATTCCTGTATCCACCTTAATCGCACAACGGTAGTTAGTCCATTACATCATTTAACCACGTTCTTAATAATAATGTCATAAATAATGATTCTTTGCATATAAACTAATATAAATCAAATGCATTTTCTATCATTACTTTAATCATAATATTTTATCTAACTAACTATCTATCTTCTCAAAAAATAAAAATGATAAGTATGTTTGTTTAAAAATAGGGTGTGACAAATTACCTCTAATGTTTCTTTTCCATATTCATGATTTTGAAACAATGTGTTTAAAACATATTTGATAGATTCTTAGGATTCTCCACATTAGTCAAACTAGCAAGTTATGTAGCAAAGTCTTGTTTTTGAATATGTGCCTCATGATGATGTAGGAGCATCCTAAGTTGCAGAGCAATCTTGCATCAACCAAAAATATTTGCCTTCTTTTCTTTTCTTTCATTTCAATTGTAGTTTAGTAATTTACAGTTCAACATTTTCTACCGTATTTTTCTACATCTTCATATCAGGGATTGCGGAGTAGGAATTAATTTCTATACCATGTTAGCTACATCATATTCAGATTATAGGAGATTGGATTTACCTATAGAAAGTTATCTCTATTAGAAGATCATCATCTTTCACAGAGCATAGCTTTCATGCAGTCATATGAGAGGAGAAGGTTGTGGAGAACTTCCGTGACTTGTGGAGACTAATGGAACATCATACACGGCACACAAGGACCAGATAGACCTTCCTTGAGGTCTGCACCTTCCTTGAGGTCTGCACCAAGTTTCATTCATTTGTGAAGCAATACCATGTGTTGTAGGCCAACCTACATGTTTTCTACATGTTTCATCATTCATTGGAGTTTGTAACCTTTTATGGCCGACACGAAGGATTCTATGAGCTTGAAGATGATATATATACATATCTTAGATGCATTAGGAAGTCAGTAGTTAGAGTTTAGCGAATATGATAAGATAGATTGTTGAATTCTTTTCGGAAGGCACCTCAATGCCATATCTTACATATTAGTTGAATGTAGTTGATATATTGATCATTTGAATCTTCCATTACATTTTGTCATTGTGTTATTTCTATTGTGTTTACTCTAGCTGCATGGTTTGGACAGTTCATTCTTTGGACCCTCCATCCATGACTGGACCAAGTAGTATCTGAGTGAAGTTGTGAATCCTTTGGGAGTGAAGGCATTCCGTAAGATCTTGTGGTGACCAGAGTGCCGATCGGAGGCAGTCTACTTGTGTTTGTCAATAGAGTGTCGATTGTGAGGCAGTTGCTACCTTGTAGTCAGATCATTGAATTGAGGCGGTTGCATTGGATCCAAGGAAGAGATTCTACCAAGAAGGATGCCTGCTATGGCCAATATTGCTGGAAGAATGGAAGAAATGATAGAGATTATGAGGACAATGAAGGTTAGATTGGATGTTGTAGAAGAGGATAGAAGAAGAGGACTAAACCCTAGACATGAAGATGAAAGTGATGATGATGAATTTCAAGCTACTGACCAAAATGAAGAAGCCCTAGAAGAAGAAGAATCTAATCATGTAAAGATGTTAAAAGCTATTTCTAAGATGGGTAAGAGAGTTAGAATGGAAGTACCAAACTATACCAAAAATATGAATCCTGAGGAATTGATTGACTGGATAAAAGACTTGGAGGAATACTTTGAATATGAAGAAATTGAAGATCCGGAGAGGGTGAGATTTGAAAAAACTATGTTGAAAGGACATGATGCTATTTTTTGGAAAGAAGTTCAATTGGATAGAAATAGGAAAGGAAAAGAGAAGATCATAAAGTTGGATAGGATGGTGACAAAATTGAAGAATCAGTTCATACCTACTAACTATGGGTTGGAATTGTTGATGAGATTGCAAAACCTAAGGCAAAGGAGAAATCTATGAAGGAGTACACTAAAGAATTTTATAAGATGATCATAAGGAGTAGACATAGTGAAGCTAGCAAAGAGAAAGTGGCAAGATACATAAATGGATTAAGAATGAACATTCAAGAAGAACTAAGTTTGGTGAGGATGACAATAGTAGAAGAAGCATAGCAGTTTACCCTGAAAGTTGAAGACAAGTTGAAGAAGAAGCATGAGCAAAGGCAGAGAGGTAGAGGAGGTAAATTTCAAAGAGGTAGAACATATTTCAGAGGAGAAATATCTTATGCGGAGTAAAACAAGGAAAGTAGTCCATACAAGAAGGAAGAAAGAGATAACAATTCATACCAAAGAGATGATAGAATTTCTATCTCAATAGCAGAGGGAATCATAATTCTTATTGCAATGAAGGATACATGAGAGATGAAAGAGGATTTGAAAAAAGATCATTCAGAGGAACTTGTTTTAAGTGTGGAGGTGAAGGACACAGAGCATTTGAATGTCATCAGGGAAGTACAAGCAAGAGGACAAAGAATAGTGCAAGAGAAACTTATGTGGAGGAAGAACCTGTTGGATCACCTACTTCAGTTGGGAAACCTGAAAAATGAAAGTCATTAGTCACAAGGAGAGTATTACTATAAGCAGAGATAATTGAGGAGCCACCGCAAAGGAAAAGTTTGTTCTAGACAAGATGCAAATAAGGAGGTAAATGTTGTAAAGTTATCATTGATAGTGGTAGTACATATAATTTGGTTTTAGAGGAGATGGTGACTAAGCTAAACTTGGAGAGATTGAAACACCCTAAGCCCTACAAGATAGCATGGATTCAAGATGAGCACAAGGTACTGGTGAGTGAACAATGTTTGGTAAAATTTCATATAAGATCTTATATTGATGAGGTATTGTGTGATATTATGCCGATGGATGTATGTCAGATATTGTTGGGAAGACCATGGAAGTATGATAGAAAGGCAATACATGATGGAAGGAAGAATACTTATACTATAACATCAAATGGGAAGAAACATATCTTGATACCTTTGGAAGATGAACCTAAGAGTGAAGTATGTGGGAATGATAGAATCTATTTGGTTGATGGAAGGAAATTTTTGGATGGATCAAGACATGAGAACATGTGTTTTTCTTTTATTCCAAAGAAGTGTGGAACCCTAAGTATAGGAAACACCACGGAAAAAGAAGAAGAACCACTGCCAGAAGAAATAACTAAATTGTTGACATAGTACCAAGATATCATATCAAATAATGTGCCTGAAGGATTGCCACCAATCCAAAGCATCATTCATCATATGGACCTTATACATGTAGCTAGTTTACCTAGCAAAGTAGCACATAGGATGACAGTAACAGAAAATGTGGAGCTGAATAGATAGACATAGGAGCTATTGAGGAAAGGTTTGATTAGAGAAAGTTTAAGCCCATGTGTGGTACCTATAGTACTAGCACCAAAGAAAGATGGAGAATGGAGGATGTGTCTCTAGAGTAATCAACAAGATCACAGTTAAGTATAGATATCCATTGCCAAGGATTGATGAAATCATGGACTGTTTGAGTGGAGCAAAATATCTCACAAAGATAGACTTGAAGAGTGGATACCATCAGATCAGGATCAAACAAGGAGATGAGTGGAAGACTACATTTAAGACAAATGAGGGATTGTATGAGTGGTTAGTGATACCTTTTGGATTAACTAATGCGCCAAGTACATTCATGAGATTGATGAATTAGGTTTTGAAGACATTCTTGGGTAAGTTTGTTATTGTATATACTTGGATGATATTCTGATTTTCAGTAAGACAAAGGAAGAACATTTGTGGCATATTAGACAAGTATTTCAGAGGTTGAGAGAAGAGAAATTGTTGATAAACATCCAGAATTGTAGTTTCATGAAGGAAGAATTGGTATATTTGGGATTTGTGATTTTTGCGGAAGGATTGAAGATGGACCCTGAGAAAGTTAGAGCAATTGTTGAGTAGCCAACACCTCTGAACATTGGAGAGGTAATATCATTTCATGGATTAGCAAGTTTTTACCAGAAGTTCATTAGAAATTTCAGTATAGTATGCACACCTATGACAAATACAATGAGAGGTGACAAAAAGGACTTTAAGTGGATATCATGAGAAAATAAGAGTTTTGAATTGTTGAAGCAAAAGGTGACTAAACAACTAGTGTTAGCATTACCGGATTTTAACAAAGTATTTCAAGTAGATTATGATGGCAGTGGAAATGCAATAGGAGCAATGTTAAGTCAAGAAGGGAGATCGGTAGCATATTTTAGTGAGAAGTTGAATGATGCAAGGAGAAGATATTCACTTTATGATCAGGAGTTCTATGCCATAATTCAAGCTTTGAAAAAGTGGAGATATTACTTGTTGCCTAAGGAATTTGTGTTGTACACTGATCATCAAGCTTTGCAGTATTTGAACAGTCAAGGAAAGTTGAATCAAAGACATATGAGATGGGTAGCGTTCATGCAAATTTACACATTTGTATTGAAGCATAGGAGTGGGAAGTCAAATAAAGTTGTAGATACATTGAGCAAAAGAAGGAATTTGCTGACAGAGATGAGAGTAGAAGTATTAGGATTTGAGGAATTGAAGCATATGTATGAAGAGGATCTTGATTTTGTAGAAGCATGGAAAGCATGTAAGGAACCTGTTGTGACAGATAGAAGCAAGTGGTTGGATTATTTCATTCAGGAGGATATGTTGTTCAAAGGAAGCTAGTTATGTATACCTAGGAGTTCAATGAGAGATAGTTTGATCAAAGAGAAACATAGTGGAGGATTAGCAGGATATTTTGGAATTGACAAGGCAGTAGCTTTGGTAAGTGAACATTACTTTTGGCCTCAAATATATAAGGATGTAAGGAAATTTGTTCAGAGTTGTAGAATATGTCAAGTTGCAAAAGAGAGTTGTTGGAATACTGATTTGTACAAATCTTTGAAAGTACCGGAGAGACCTTGGGAAGATATTTAAGCATGGATTTCATATTAGGTTTGCCAAGAACATAGAGGGATATGATTCTATATTTGTAGTAGTGGATAGATTTTCAAAGATGTCACATCTCATTTCTTGTAAGAAGACAAATGATGATGTACATGTTGCTACCCTATTTTTCAAGGAGATTGTGAGATTGCATGGATTACCTAAGAGTATAGTTTTAGATAGGGATACAAGATTCATTGGATATTTTTGGAGGACATTGTGGAAGAAGATGAAAACAGACCTAAAGTTTAGTTCAACATTTCACCCATAGACAGATGGACAAACAGAAGTGGTACATAGGAGTTTGGGTAATTTGTTGAGATGTTTAGTAGGAGACAAGGCAAGAAATTGGGATCTAGTTCTACTGCAAGCAGAGTTTGCATACAATAATTTAGTAAGCAGTCCGAGTACATGGATGATACCATTTGAGATTGTGACAGGAATGCAACCTAGAGGAGTAGCAGAACTGAGAGACATTAGTATGGAGAACAAGAGAAGTGCAGAAGTAGAAGAATTTGCAGGATACATGGAGACACTACATAATTAGATCAGGGAGCATTTAGAGGAAATGAATAGTAAGTATAAGGAGCAAGTAGATGGGATGGGGAGACATAAAGCATTTTCAGTTGGGGATGAAGTAATGGTATATCTAAGAAAGGAGAGATTTCCAATGGGGACATACAACAAGCTAAAGATGAATAAGCTTGAACCATGTAATATTATTAAGAATTTTGATTCAGGGAATGCATATGAAGTGGAGCTACTGAAGATATTGGGTATATTATCTATATTCAACATTGCAGACCTATATCAATATCATAAAGGAGAATCAAGTGACAGCATTGAAGATGGATTGAAGAATCAGTTACCAAACAACCACCAGAGCATATAGAGAACATCTTGGATAGCAGAGTTGGACGCAGTATTAGAGGCAAGCAATATAAAGAGTATTTGGTAAAGTGGAAAGGAAGACCGGAAGAAGATTTATCATGGATTTCTCAAGCTGAGGTAGACCGCCTTGGTTTTCCTCTAGCCCAAGCAAAGTGAGGGACTCACTTTATCAACAACCCTGGGTGTCTGATGCAGGAGCATCCCAAGTTGCAGAGCAATCTTGCATCAACAAAAAATATTTGCATTCTTCTCTTTTCTTTAATTTCAGTTGTAGTTTAGTAATTTACAGTTCAGCATTTTCTACCGCATTTTGCCACATCTTCATATCAAAGCTCGCAGAAAAGGAATTAACTTCTATACCATGTCAGCTACATCATATTCAAAGTTTAGGAGATTTGGATTTACCTACAAAAAACTTATCTCTATCAGAAGATGATCAGCTTTCACAGAGCAGAGCTTTCATGCAGTCAAATGAGAGGAGAAGGTTGCAGAGCACTTCCGTGACTTATGGAGCCTAATGGAACATCATACACGGCACACAAGGACCAGATAGACCTTCCTTGAGGTTTGCACCAAGTTTCATTCATTTGCAGAGCAATACCATGTGTTGTAGGCCGACCTATATGTTTTCTACATGTTTCATCATTCATTGGAGTTTGTAACCTCTTGTGCCTGACGTGGAGGATTCTATGAGCTTGAAGATGATATATACATCTCTTAGAGGCATTAGGAAGTTAGTAATTAGAAGCTAGTGAATACGATAAATAGATTATTGAATTCTTTCCGGAAGGCACTTCAATGCCATATCTTGCATATCTATTGTAACCCAGAAAGTAGACCTGTGAGCCCTTTGACGGTAGCTTGCATGTTGTTAGCTTATAAGCATTTTTGAATATTTGATATATTGAGCATTTGAATCTTCCATTACATTTTATCATTGTGTTGTTTCCGTTGTGTTTACTCTAGCTGCATGGTTTGGACAGTTCATTCTTTGGATCCTCCACCCATGACTGCACCACATGATCATAATCATCACCTATGTTTATCTCAATCCAACCACCATTAAAGATGTCACTATTATTGGAATGGGTGGCCATATTAGGGTTTAAGTGAATCCTTCTTCTCAATGAAGCACAATGATTATATGGAGCCTTGGCATAAACAATAATATGGTAGGATCAAAATATCGAACACAAATCAAATCTAAAAATATGCCAAAAATGTAAACCCTATGATAAGTCAAGGGTGGGTAGCATGGGTATAAGGATAAGCAGTAGTTTTAATCACCAAACCCTAGAAGAAGGTAAATCAATGAAGTACTAAAGATCAATGACAAATTTGATTTGAAAAATTAGAAAATCAAAATTAAATTGCAGATATACAAACTTAATTAGGGTTTTAAGGTTGGGTAAGTTTGTCAAGTTCACCAAAATGAAATGGAAAAAATGATGTTCCTTAGGCTAATTAGGTAAATAAACATAGTTAAGTATAAATTAACCTAAGGAATAAATGTAGGGTGTAGATGGAGTGGAATAAAAAGGATTAGATTAGGCAATATTAGACAATAGGCATGGTCATGCCATAAATAGCAATAAATGAGGAGAGAATACTTAGCTTGATTGAAGATTCAATATCAATTGACGAAGATAGTGAAGTTCATGTGCCTTAGAATATGGAAATGTGCTAGATAGTCATGCGTATGGATGAGAATTGGAATATTCTTCCTTATTTTGTTCGGGGTCACCTTCATGGTTATGGATCTAGTTTATGGTTGCGAGCTCAATATGTGCCTAAAAAATTGACTTGTGATGCTCTTTGCATTCTACCTTATGAATTCTCTAAAAAGAGGATTGCTAGATAATGACACTTTTATGTTGCACTTTTAGGGTTTTCTATCAAGCTAGTAGTAGTTAAAAATACCTTGACAAACAACAAGCTTCAAACATGTACATGGATTTTAGAATGATTGCTAGTTGATTCACATGCACTAGGATGAATGTGATCAAATATGCTAAATTTCTTGCTTGATTTGAGTGTAGATGTGAATGATTGCTAAGTGATTCACATGCACTAGGATGAGTGTGATTAGATATGCTAAATTTCTTGCTTGATTTGAGTGCAGATGCAAATGATTATTCTTGTGTGATTAACTGATATTAAGTAATGATGAACAAGTGGTCTTTTATAATTCTCTCTTGATATAGATGATTGAAATGAATGCAATGAATGACCTTTTATACATAAACATATCACAAAATTGTGAATGCTTGTGCAAAGTCAGCCTATGACCAAAGTGTAGATGGGATCAATCAGTTAAATGCTTGATTTCAATTTTGCAATTAAAAGGTTCAAGATTGTGGCTACGATGACGACCTCACACCTATAGACACAACTTGGGTTAGACAACCAGGTTGGATCTATGCCTGATAGGATTGGATTATAGAAAAGGATTGGATTAATGATCAAAATTAGACAAATACGCCAATTAACTAGGATTGTGTACACATAAATAAGTCTAAATATACAAACCAAACAATACACAAAAATACATCATTTGTAACTAAATAAATACATTAAAATAATTATATATTTTTCTATCAATACAAATATAATCTTGGCCAATTCCATTTACAATTTGCATCCCTAAATAGTCTGCTTTAGAGGTCTTGGTATTCTTTCTACTCAACGCCTAGGCACTGCTTTGGTTGTCAAGTGGATCATTCGTGCTCTCAATGGCAATGAGGCATGGAAAGTTTTACTCAGGCACAACATTGAAATGGGCCATCCTTTGCATAAGCCTGCTTGGAAAGGGATAGGCTTTTCAACTCTCCTTGTCATGAGAGAGCCAATTCAAATCTCAGGCACATTTGTGGTTAAAAGCATTTAGAAAGACTGGGAGAAAGTTAAACCTTGGCTATGCTGGTTTGGTGACGGATTTCGTGCTGGTCTTTCCTTCAATCACCTTAACATCTGGTGGTCACCCCTTTTATCCGCTCCAGGTCATCCTTTGGCCAAATTACCTAGGTTAAAGGCTCTTAGATTTCATAAAAAAGGTATTCAAACCTTACATGATATGTTCCATCGACCCACAATGAGACTCTTGGCATGGGAGCCATTTTGTGTCAAATTTGGCCTTCAGAGAACTGATCAAGCTACTTATGATAGAATTATCACAGCAATTCTAGTAGAAATGCTTCACAAAGTTGGAATTCAATCCACCAAGCCTTGGTGGAAGGACTGGAAATGGTATCCAGAAATGCCAATGCATCATTATAAGCCAAGGCTAGCTTACAGATGGCTCTCACCCCATTTGCCAATGATAGATAGGCCTAATAAGCGATGGCTCATTCATAGTTCAATGGCTCTTTGGTATAACAAATTTAAAATTGTTTGGTCTGCCATTCTTGAGCCAAAGTTAGTTCATTTTCTCTGGTGCATTCTTTTTCAAGGGTTGTCAGTCAGAGCTAGGTTGTTTCATCTTGGAGTTCAGGATCCCCGATGTCCTTTTTGTGGGCAACCTGAGACGTTTCAACATCTCTTCTGGTATTGCACCAGAGCCCAGCAATTCTGGCTATAGATTCATGATTTCTTTCGCCCTTTCAGACCAGAGCCTTTATCATGGCAAATTATCCTTCTAGGTGATTCTCTTAGGTTTCCTACAAGATTTACTCAGATTAGGCATATATTCAAGGTGGAGATTCTTTTTACATTATGCAAAGATCGTAATTCTTGTATATTTTTAGATAGCCACATTGGAACATCTATTTCTCTTTACATTAAAACTATTATTTATTCAAATGTTCTTCTGCAGATACAAGTTCAAGCAAATAAGGTTGCCTTGGAAGTGGCTCACTTACAGGAATTACTGGATCATTAGGGAAATGCCCCTTGTACTGTGGCACGAGTTCCTCCCTCTCCTTCCTCTGTCAAAGCCTATTCACCTTCTCAAGGCAACATGTGAAGAAGTGGTTGGGCAAGAGACTCTTGGCCCTGCTCCCAGCCTCCTCCGCATTGTGGATCTCTCTGTCACAGACGCTCGACCTCTCCACGTAATCGTGGATGGACTTCTGGCCGTCCTGCCAGTGCTACTGGGGATAATGCGGATTGGCCTACTGGAGATAATGCCGGTTGACCTTCAGGTGACAATGCAGGATGGAATGCTCCTGGCCCTTCCAATCCAACCAGCCCTGGTTGAGACAATACTAAAGTTTTTCCACAGTTAAATTTGGCTCTCACCTCAGCACGAGGAGCCAAATGCACAGAATGAAAACCAGGAGAATGATGATGGTTGGGCACCACCAGATGTCACCCCAGACCCCGCAGCAATATGGGGGAACCCGGATGACAGGAATCCGCCATCTGCAGGCATGGCTTTGACAGCTTAATTCTGTTTTCGTTTATTTCTGTTATAGTTTTACGCTGTGATACTCTGATACCGTAGAAGTTTCTGAGCTAGGCCCATTTGACATTTGGGGTGTGCCTTTTTACCACCCATCTATTTTTTGTGAAGATGTTTTTATTTAGATAGATTAACATTTTCATCAAAAAAAAAAAAAAAAAATAGTCTGCATCCATATGGTGACCTTGACCGAGCCATGGAAGAAAAATATCTTTTTCTTTGGAGATGTTTTATTAAAATAAACAGCAGTGAATTACATAGAACAGAAATCACCGTGATTACAGTGTGAACGGACTTGACGCTCAGTATAAGATTCAACCTGTAGTCATATATAGTTTTCAGAATTAAAAACAAATGATGGTGAAATCCCATAAAATCCAAATGATAAATCAATTCTCTTCTGAGCTACGATAGAGAAAGACACGAAATCAGGGACCCAAAAGCCTGTTTTTGCCTTGATAGAAGACAATCAAACTAGAGAAGACAAATGAGAGCAGCCATCTATCTTTAAAAATATATATATATATCTGAGCGTGATCTGAAAAGTTGAAGAAAAAAACACACTTTAATTCAGAAGCACTTCTTTGTATATATATATATATAAAAAGTGACTTGAAACATTTGACGCCGACGTTGTGGAGTGGCGGGGAGCGGATCCGTTGAAAAGGCAATTCAGTGCAGGAAGAAGATGAAGATGGCGATAGGGTATACCTTTTAGATATGCACAGTCCACACGTCTTTTATTTTTTTATTGAATGTGTCGTTGGAAAGTTAACTGTTTTAACGCGCAGACCCCACAATCCTGACGTGTTGTATACGTTGCTGGTTGCTTCAGCGCCCGATCCGTTTGCTGTGCCACGACAAAACCAGCATTCGGCTTATGTTTTTAATGTTTGTATTTCGATTGTCGATCTCTGCCTTTGGTAGGTCACAGACTGCAATTCTTTAATTGCCCTCACATTTCTCACAATTACAAGTCAATCAATCGAAAAAGACAAACACTCCAAAGAAAAATACTGATTTGAATTGTAATACATATATACAAAGTAGATATAGTTAAGAATGGTCAGTGAGACTTGTCATAAGCGTTTGTGTGTTGTAGTTGACACATCGTCACACATTTTTATCGTAAATAACTGGTGCATTGACTACAACGCATTGGCACTTCAAGTTCTTTCTGTTATAAATATGGTACATAAAAATAATCAAGGACGATAACAATTGTGATTCCATCTCTTAGATAGGATCCCTAACACTATCTTGCCCCTTGACTTCAAAATTCAACATTCTAAGGCCAACATTTTGGAGATCTACTTGTTCTTAAAGGCATCATCTTAGATCAATTACATATTAGAAGGATACCACATCACAAGATATTTTTGCAAAAGCATGCCAACTCTCCTTTTACAAGTTCATCAGTCTTCAATGACTCCTCTATCATATATCAGTGAACAAATCAACTTCTCTACATCAAGTGACATCCATTTTCATGGCACACATTTGAAGCACATTCTCTATTATAATCACACATCAACATACATTAGCAAATCAACAAATTCGGTAATTGACTCAACAATAGTCACTATCATCCACACATCACCATCAATTGCCACCCAATGATGATCCCTCTTTTATTTTTACTATTAATTCAATCTCAAGGATTGTCTAAGTTGCAAGAAAATCTTGATGTATAATATTTGCATATCA
The DNA here is from genome assembly GCA_027924645.1 of Cunninghamia lanceolata. NCBI lineage: Eukaryota > Viridiplantae > Streptophyta > Pinopsida > Cupressales > Cupressaceae > Cunninghamia > Cunninghamia lanceolata. The sequence continues at coordinate 4,709,579 of BSBN01000292.1, read as the reverse complement.
AACTCTATGATGCTCTGTAGCACCACTAAGTTTTTCCTTACTTCAAATACCATTAATCTAATAGATTGTGCAACTATTAGACTCATTTCTGTAGACAAGGAGCAGTAAAATCTATATAGGATCACACCATTGCAAAATATTGAACTGCCATGATTTTGTCTAAGACCCTCAAATTCTTAGGATTCATCCATCTTTGCTCCCCAATTCATAATTCGGTCTTAGATCTTAAGTATTAGTCCCTTGTCATGGTGTGTAATTAGGTAAAGTTCACTTCACAAAGGCGCACAACCCTAATCCTTTTCAATGTTTCAATTTAAACACATGCTTATTTACAATATATGTTTAGCTTGTTTAGATATTATTTTTTCAACCTATCTATATTCTTTATGTTGGTCTAAGATGCAATGTATTTGGTAATCATTCATTTATCCTTAGATTAACATAAAATTCAAACAGAGTATTTCATACAAGAGCATCCTTGGTCAACAAGCAATCTTGTATCAACCAAAAAGAGTTACTTTTCCTTTCCTTTGTTTTCTTTGTGCTCTAGGTTCTCTTTTTGCATTTTAAGTTAGAGTTAATACAATTTCATCAATATGTTATTAAAGATCTCAAGATGATGTTGTTTTAACATGAAGGGATTGGGAAGTGGTATTCTTGTCATAGTTATTTAGAGGGTTCAAACACATTTTCCACACCCTACTAAACAATCTAAGTTGCATAGTAATGGCTTGATCATGATTTCAACTTAGAACTTGTATGGGACTTTGTTTGACATGGATCTATATGTTTAATCTTTTTAAAAGTCATTTTATAAGGATTCCAAGTAAGTATTTCAAGTTTCATATAAGGAAGGACTACTTACTTGTGCCCAATTTTGAATTCATTTTTTAATCTTTTGAATTATGAATTTGCACCATTAGATCATATGTTAAGTAGTCGCTCGAAAGTTGGATTTTGGATTAGTTGACATATTTTGAATTTTAGAAGCTATTTGGATCAATCAAAAGATATATCAAGGTTGGTGCACCAAAGGAAAACATACCACCCTATATGAACCATAGTGTGTAATAGCATGTCATAAAGATTTCACTTGAATATTGATCCACATTGAGTGGATAAGCTAAAATTCCTATGATATACCAAATTGGAAGGGTCGACCTTATTCATGGGGAATTGTAATGGGTTTTGTTGGGGGAAAGGATGTGTGTAAGTACACACTCTACATTACGAAATCATCTCTTGATCAACAAGGTTTGCAAGTTCACAAATTCACATAGAGATAAAATTGTGTTCTATAATTGATTTGTCCCTATGCCCCATGTAATGAAATGATTCTATAATCTAATATTAAATTTGTGTTTAATCTCTTCTATTGGTGTGGCTTTTGTCCCTATTAAAATTCTATAAAATCCTCTAGTTCAGGTGTTCTTGGTTTGTTTTAAGGCTCTATTTAGTCAAGTTGTTAGTCACAATCTATTTTGTATGCAAAAGACCTGACTTAGCACTTCTAGACTGCACACATACTAGAATATCTCTATGTCTCACCCAAAGAATGTTGATTCATGTACCCTTTGCTTTTATGTACACACTATCTAATGTAGATCCTATTCATACATGTTGATCTAATCATATACATGCCATATAATAATACAATATAATATCAATGGCTTATATTATTCCATCATCTATGTAAATATCTCCATGTATCATTACACATGATCTAAGGGGTATATTAGGTGCATGTCCCCTAGCACCGCCTAGCTTATGTATAAATTCATGTATAACTAAACTTTAAAGTAGACTTTCATTAAAGCCAACTGTGAGTTACATGTGTCTCAAAATACATTCTTCTCCTAAATAAATATATGCATGCTTTATCCTTATCTATACTTATGCAAATATACAAAATCATACACAAAATATCTATAGTTAGGCACTATTTATGGTGCAAATTCAAATAGTTACTATCGAGTGCCAACATCATTCTAATACAAATATTGTTAGAAATGAAAGCAACACTACTTCAATGGAAATCTGATTCGAATAAATTTCAACAATCTTTTAAGTGTGCATTAACAATGGAGATTGTAATCAAAACATAAACCCACAATACAGAAATATACCAGAAGCAGAATGAAGCACATAACACAAGTGTTTAACGTGAAGAAAACCCTTTCGAGTAAAAAACTCCACCAAGAAAAGAGGCTAAGTTGTATTATCTTCACAAAAGGAGATTACAAATACATTCACTTCTTCTGTCCTTCAACATTCACTCTGGCAGAACCTGGGTACCTATAAACTATTATATTCCTCTCATCTACTATGCTATGGTTTATATAGAATTTACACAACCTCAAGACAATAAATAACTTCCTACAAGCCCATAACACTTGTCAAGAGTCAACAACACAACCTTGGGCGTCCATGGCCAAGAATAGGCTCTTACGAGGTCATAAATGTTGTCATACATGCATCCTACACTTGGGAAAAAGTGCCCATGCAAGCTTGAATGCCTTGGGGCTAAAAATAGCCACTTACAACATCTTATGACGCGTCATATGCTATTATTAGTGTCATAGATTCTTATGACAACTTACAGTTGTCATAGAATCTCTTACACCCTCTTACAGTATCTATGATGTGCATCATAACACTAAAAATAGATTATTCCTCCACATGTGCACCCCACTTTGACTAATTACCATTTACCATAGTAAATGACATCCCGTAACTACTGCCGCTAACTTCAGGACTTACCGTGTAGTAACTCTGTAATTACCGTGGACAGTAAATAATTTTTACCACTACCGGTGAAACTTGTACATCTCTTATGGGTAATTACAAATTACAAATAATAAATGGAATAAATACAATAATAGGATTTACAAGGTTAATTATCCCAACATTCTCCCACTTGACATTATACATTGTAAATCAACCCATAGGAAATCAAATGAAAAATAATCAGGCACTAGAAACAAGGCCCATGGCCTCTCTGCACCACACGAACTTCTCTGTGCTCACAAGCTTGGTCAATGAATCTGTAACATTCTCCTGAGTGTCTATCTTCTTCAGCTCAATCTCTCCATTTGCAACTAGCTCTTGAACAAAGTGATACTAAGCATCAACATGCTTAGTCTGAGCATGATACATGGGATTCTTAGCTAAATAGATAGTACTCTGGCTATCACAACCAATCTGAATATTCCTGCAATTAAAACCAATACATGTACACAATCTCCTCAACCAAACTGCCTCCTTAGAGACGTGAGTTGCAACCATATACTCTACTTCTGTGGTGGACAAAGCAACTATGGGGTGCCTCTTACTCATCCAACTCACTACACCTCCAAACAAAGTAAACACATAGCCACTAGTGGACCTTTGACTATCCAAGTCACCTGCCCAATCTGCATCAACAAAACCCTGTATGTCTAAAGATTTATCAGCACTATCAGTACCAGAATAAACCAAACAATGATCAGGAGTACCTGCAAGATATTTAAACACCCTCTTCGCATAGTTCCAATGCTGTCTATCAGGGTTAGACATAAATCTGCTCAAAACTCCCACTGCTTGGGCAATATCTGGTCTAGTGCAAACCATTACATACATCAAACTCCCTACAACACTAGCATATGGCACATTAGACATATCCTCAAGATCATCCTCAGTCTTTGGACACATATCTAATGAAAGCATAGTACCAATGTGTAAAGGAACTCTAACTGGGTTACAGTCCTGCAAACTAAACCTCTGCACAATAGTATTCACATACTTACTTTGTGATAACCAAAGCTTTCTATTAACTCTGTCCCTCCTGATCTCCATTCCCAAAATATACCTTGCAGCACCAAGATCCTTCATCTCAAATGCACCTAAAAGTTGGGCTTTAAGCTCACTAACCATACCCTTAGTATTGCTGAAAAACAACATGTCATCAACATACAAAGCAATAACCAGTATAGAATTATCAACACAATGAATGTAAACACAATGATCCTCCTCACTTCTAACAAAACCCAATTTCAAAACAAATGAATCAAACTTTTGATACCACATTCTGGGGGACTGTTTCAGACCATAAAGAGACCTCTTTAACCTGCAAACCCAATGTTCTTTTCCTTTTACCTCAAAACCTGTAGGTTGTTGCATTTAAATTTCTTCAAGATCTCCATGCAAGAACGCAGTCTTAACATCCATTTGCTCAATCTCCCAATCATAAGCTGCAGCAATGGATAAGAGAAATCTAATAGAAGTCAATTTAGCAACAGGAGAGAATATCTCACCAAAATCAACTCCCTCTCTCTGGGAGTAGCCCTTGGCTACCAGTCTAGCCTTGTACTTCTCCAATGACCCGTCTGCTCCAAACTTCTTCTTGAAGACCCACTTACATCCTATGGTCTTTCTTCCTTTGGGCAAACGAACAAGATCCCAGGTGTTATTAGAGTCTAAAGCCATCATCTCCTCCTGCATGGCTAGCTACCAAGACTCACTATCATCTGCAGAAATAGCTTCCCTGTAGGATCTAGTTTCATTGTTAGTACTCAATAAAGCATATACAGAATGGAAATATGGTGGGCTATACCTATCAACTGGATTCTGTTATCTTATGGATCTCCTCAAGGGTGGAGTAAGAGACTCTACTCGTTCTTCTACATGATCATCTGTACCAACTTCTTCTGTCAAACAGATTCATCTTCATTAGAACTACTCGAATCTTCTTCTTCTTCTTCACCCCCCAATCCATCATTCTGTTCTTTCTGAGGTGCATCTTGCTTCTCTAAATCAAAGTGCACCTTCTTTACCTTTTCATCTTTTTCTTTTGGTTGCTCAGGTTCAGAAATAGCTCTAAGTTCCCTAAAAATAACATCTCTAGAAAAGATAATCTTGCAGGTTAGTGGATTCCAAAGCTTATAACCTTTCACATTATCACCATATCCAATGAATGTACACTTTTTAGCTTTTGGATCCAACTTAGATCGCTTTTCCTTAAGCACATGAACAAAAGCCTCACAGCCAAAAACCCTTAAATGTGAAACAGAAGGTTTCTTACTTGTCCACACTTTATAACGTGTCGAATCAAGAGCCTTACAAGGAGATCTGTTTATCAAGTAGAAAGTAGTACACACAGCCTCTTCCCAAAAGCATTTATCCAACTGTGCATCACTAAGCATACTTCTAGCCCTTTCCATAATTGTTCAGTTCATCCTTTCTGCAACACCATTCTGTTGTGGTGTATACAGAGTTGTCTTTTGTTATACGTACATGCTTGCAAAACTCATCAAATTCCATAGAACAATATTTCCCTCCATTGTCAGATCTTAATATTTTTATCTTTAAACCTAATTGGTTCTCTACTAAGATTTTGAATTCTGTAAACTTAGTGAAAACTTTAGATTTATGCTTCATAAAATAAATCCATGTAAATCTGGATACATCATCAATGAAGGTTATAAAATAACGAGATTTTCTAATAGATTCATTATCCACAGGTCCAAACACATCCGTATGAATAATCTCTGACTTCTCTTTTGCTCTATTGCTTCCTAAAGGAAATGATTTTCTTTTTTGTTTACCAAACACACAATGCTCACAGAAATCAAAGTGCTCATCAGAATAGGAGAAACCATCCAACAATTTTTTATTCTTAATAGTTTTTAATATATTATTGCTTATGTGGCCCAATCTACGGTGCCGCAACATACATGCATTTTTAGTATTAGCCTTAGATACATAGGAGGCATTATAAACTGTAGTGACTTCAAGCTTGAACAGGCTTTCGAATCTCTTCCCCTTCGCTACCACCAAGTTCCCTCTCACTAATCTGCAGCCATGCTTGTCAAATGTCACATGCATTCCCAAATCATTCAACTTCGAAACTGAAATCAGATTTTTGGATAATCCAGGAACATGCAAAACACCAGGGAGGGTTTTAATCCTCCCATCATTGAAACACAACAATGCCTTTCCTTTCCCGACAATTGGATATGTAGAGTTGTCACCAAGGTAGATATTACCTCCATCATATTCTTCATATGTGGAGAACCATTCCTTATGCAGGGTCATATGAAATGAGCATCCTGAGTCAACCAACTAGTGATCATTAGAAACAAGATTACATGCAAAAAGTAAAACTTCTTCACCTGTATTCAAGGACTTATCCGAAGCACTCTCCCACTGTTTCTTAGGGTTTCTGCACTCCTTCTTCACATGTCCCCTTTTACCATAGTTCCAACACTTAACTCTGTTCTTTTTACCAGGAGTCTTAGACCAGCCCTTAGACTTGTCCTTAGCCCCTTTCTAATCTCCTTTAGTTCCCCTCTCCTTAGACCTTCCCCTGATACTGAGAGCATCCCTTGAACTATCTGAACTCTTCTTCCTCAATTCCTGTGATAGTAGCACTGAAACAAGAGCATCTAACTTCTGATTCTCAAGGTTAGCATTGATAGCAAGGATAACATTCTCCCAAGACTCAGGTAAAGAACACAGAAGTAAGATACATTAATCTTCCTCACTAACCTCAACATCTACTAAACCAAGCTAACTCACCAATAAATTAAAAGAATTTAAATGCTCTACAACTGACTCACCCTCTTTCATTTTCATAGAAAACAATTTTCTTCTTAAATAAAGTTTATTTACCATACTCTTGGCTTGATAGATCTCACCCAACCGTTTCCACAACTTGTATGCAGTCTCTTCCTTTGCGACATTCAACAGGACAGAGTCTGAAAGACACAACTGGATGGTTCCCCGTGCCTTCTTATCCAGTCTATCCCACTCATCTTGAGAGACATCGTCAGGTTTCTTCTCTTTTTGAACAGCCAACCATTGATTTTTTTCTTCCAACAAATCTTCCATTTTCAGTTTCCACAACTCATACCCCGTTCCATTGAACTTCTCAATGTCTAATCGAGAGGTTGATGCAATGGTGGATGCATCCATAATAACAACACAAGATCTGCAAAACAAACACAACCAAATCTCCCACTGCAACTACAACTTCCACACTACCACCCAAGAGTCAAAGTTGGTCAGGCTCTAATACCAAATGTTAGAAATGAAAGCAACACTACTTCAATGGAAATCTGATTCTAATAAATTTTAGCAATCTTTTAAGTGTGCATTAACAATGGAGATTGTAATCAAAACATAAACCCACAATACAGAAATATACCAGAAGCAGAATGAAGCACATAACACAAGCGTTTAACATGGAGAAAACCCTTTCAGGTAAAAAAACTCCACCAAGAAAAAAGGCCAAGTTGTAATATCTTCACAAAAGGAGATTACAAATACATTCACTTCCTCTGTCCTTCAACATTCACTCTGGCAGAACCTGGCTACTTGTAAACTGTTATATTCATCTCATCTACTATGCTATGGTTTATATAGAATTTACACAACCTCAAGACAATAAATGACTTCTTACAAGCCCATAACACTTGTCAAGAGTCAACAACACAACCTTGGGCGTCCATGGCCAAGAATAGGCTCTTACGGGGTCATAAATGCTATCATACATGCATCCTACACTTGGGAAAAAGTTCCCATGCAAGCTTGAATGCCTTGGGGCCAAAAATAGCCAATTACAGCATCTTATGATGCATCATATGCTATTATTAGTGTCATATATTATTATGACAACCTACAGTTGTCATAGAATCTCGTATACCCTCTTACAACCTCTATGACGTGTGTCATAACACTAAAAATAGATTATTCCTCCACATGTGTACCCCACTTTGACCAATTACCATTTACCATAGTAAATGACATCCCGTAACTACCGCCGGTAACTCCGGGACTTACCGTGTAGTAACTCTGTAATTACCGTGGACAGTAAATAATTTTTACCACTGTCAGTGAAACTTGTACATCCCTTATGGGTAATTACAAATTACAAATAATAAATGGAATAAATACAATAATGGGATTTACAAGGTTAACGACACCTTATCCCAACAAATATGTGTTTTGTGCTTATAATACCAAAATGCTAAACAAACTAGAAAAAAGTACAAAACATGATACAAAAATAAACCACCAAAGTTCCCAACAATAAATACAAACTTAATCATCCTAACTAAGCTTAGATACAATTACTAACATGTTTTGAGAAAAATCATTCCAGCACACAAGGCTGGATGTTATACACGTCTTCATTTTATCTAAGCCAATAAAATATCCTTCAACCAGTCCTCTTCCTCAGAATGTAAATATTGCAAATATTTCTTATACAAATCTACCACTTCTTTATGTGCATCCAAGTCAAGAAACAACTATTGGACTTATGTACATGTAATATTCCATTTATGGATTTATTTCAATGATATCACTATCTTTCTTCTACGCTATATATTATATTAGTTCTACAATACATTCAACAATCTTCTTTACTACACTATCTATGATGTTCTCTAGTAGTACTCCTTATTGTAGGCTATGTAGTCCAGCATGTAATGATGCTAGTTGAGGGCCCACCCAATCTTACTAACTAATAGATACAATAAATAATTTGCATGTCAATGGAAGGGTTTTTGCAAGTGTTCTACCAATTGTTCTGGACTTATACCATCTTTGCCCTAACATAATTCATGCACTCATGAAATTCTCTATTCTCTTGTTCTTGTAGCTTCTATGTCACCTTTTCCATATGTTGATGCTCTTCTATTTCTTTTTTCTTCTTTTCTTCCTATGTTGTTGCTTCCAATGCCTCATGAAAGGAAGCTAGGTGTGCAAAAATCACTTCCTACACTAATCTAATAAGGGGAGGAGAGTGCAAATTCAATTTTATCCTTACTATTATAGCAATGTTAAACCACTAACAGAGATATTGCAGCAAACACATAAACAAGAAAGTGAGACAGAAGAAGAGAGACACAAGATATACGTGGGGAAAACCCTTATCGAGTGAAAAAACCCACACTCCAAAACCTACACAATGTATTATCAAAACTAATATGGTTTACAATACACTTGCAATGCAAGCTCTCAGGAGTCTTTGACACTCGTATCTGGAGACAAACCGACAGCATAATAGTACCTGTAAAACCTGTAGTATATCTCCTCTCAAAAGCACATGTTTAGATATCAAATACAAGGCAAATATGGCTCCACATAGGGATGGGCGTCCAACATGGCCTCATGGCCCAAAACCCACGCCTATGGACACTTGTCCAACTCTTTAGGATGCTCCTAACACTTGTCAAGTCACCCCATCCCAAGGAGGTTGCCTATTTCCAAAATGGGCTATGACAGATGCTCTAACGACCCTTACAACCGTCATAGAATCTATCATAGCTATCATAACTTACAGCTGTAAGAGAATCTATCATACACAGGCTATAAATAGCATATTCTCTTACAACATGTCATAGTCCACCTTGGGGCACCCAAAGATGCCTTTTTCAAAGATGCTCTTCGACACATGTCTTCACCTGTCATAGGATCTTCTATTTCTGACTCTTACATGTCATAACTTCGTCATAGGAATCTGTCATGACCGTTACGGTCAACATTCCCTTACACAACATCCAAGATTTTGACACATGGCAAAATATTCCTACCACTAAGTGGGATGCCTATCTCCTCATGTGAGGACAAAATTACATGTGGTCATATGCCATGTAGAATGACACATCACCGTGCCAACTCCCACAATATGACAACATAGGATTTTCATCCAATTAATACAATAGGCAATAAATAAATAAATACAATGTAAAATTACAAGGAATTACCAAGGTTGAGACACCTTAATTCCCAACATTCTCCCACTTGTCGAACACCTTGTAAGATCCAATAGAATCAACAGGATTTAACTGCTATAGGCCGAGAGGCCCATAAACTCTGAACACCATCTAAATTTCTCTATGCCCACTAGTTTCGTCAATGCATCTGTAACATTCTTCAAAGTATCTACCTTCTCCAAATTTACCTTCCCATCCTCTACCATGTCTCGCACAAAGTGAACTTGAACATCAATATGTTTTGTTCTAGCATGGAAAGTTGGATTCTTTGCAAGGCAAATCACACTCTGACTGTCACAACTGATTGTAATCTATCTTGTATCAACACCAATATCTGAACACAATCTCTTAAGCCAAATGGCTTCCTTGCAAGCATGAGTTGTTGCCATGTACTCAGCTTCTGTAGTGGACAAAGCAACCACAGGTTATCACTTACTCATCCAACTAATTGCACCACCAAACATAGTGAACACATAGGCACTAGTGGATCTCCTGCTGTCATGTCACCTGCCCAATCAGAATCCACAAAACTACGAATACAAACTGAATGCAGAGGTCTTGTAGCATTTCTATGATAGCAAATGAAATACTCAGAAGTACCCCTCAAATATTTGAACACTCGCTTAACTGTATCCCAATGTACCCATCCAGGATTAGCCATAAATCGACTAAGGACTCCCACTACTTGGGCAATGTCTGGTCTTGTGCAGACCATAGCATACATCAAACTACCAACAGTACTAGCATAAGGTACTTTGCTCATGTCCTCCACCTCACTAGGAGATTTTGGACAATCACTAACAGACAACTTTATCCCCAAAGAAACAGGAACACACAATGGTCTACAATCTGCCATGCTGAACCTATCCAACACGGTCTTCACATACTTACTCTGGCTTAACAAAAGTTTTCTATTAGCTCTGTCTCTTCTTATTTCCATTCCTAGAATGTACCTAGCTGCCCCAAGATTTTTCATCTCAAACTATGCTGACAACTGAGACTTCAAATCAGAAATCATATTCTTACCATTCCCAATCAACAGCATACCATCAACATACAATGTAATAATGAGAATGCGATCATTGTCAAATTTGTAATACACACAATGATCTGATTTCGATCTCAGATATCCAATCGACAACACAAAGGCATCAAACTTCAAGTACCACATCCTAGGAGACTGCTTCAAACCATACAAAGACTTCTTAAGCTTGCAAACCAAATTTTCTTTATCTTTTTCTATGTAATGCTCTGGCTGTGACATGTAGATTTCTTCCTCCAAATCACCATGAAGGAAAGTTGTCTTCACATCCATCTATTCTACCTCTAAGTCATAAGCAGCTGCAAGAGATAACAGGAATCTAATGGATGTCAACTTTGCAATGGGAGAGAAAATTTCACCATAATCAATTCCCTCCACTTGTGAATACCCCTTCGTAACCAATCTAGCCTTGTCCTTTTCAACACTACCATCTACATCGAATTTCTTCTTGAACACCCATCTGCATCCAATAGGTTTTCGTCCATGAGGCAAAGGCACCAAGTCACATGTTTTATTCTTTTCCAAAGAAGCCATCTCATCTTGCATGGCCTCCTTCCAGGAACCTGCATCTTTCATGCCCATAGCATCTTTCACAGTTCTAGGCTCATCAGTGTTAGTAAGTAAAGAAAAAGCACAACTAGAATCAAGTAATGAATAACCAAACCTATCAGGTTGCTTTCTTATTCATGTAGACCTCCTCAATGGCTGAGGTTGAGGTTCTGCTTCTTCTTCTGAGCTTTCAGAGTTGCTAGAGCTCTCCTCATCATCAGGTCTCACTGGGTCTGTATGTTCAGTCTTCTCAGGGGTAGAAGGAAACTGAACCACATCCTCTTTCTTTTCTGTCTGTTCTGGCTATAGAAAAATGGAAGATGGTGTTACCTCTCTGAAGATAACACTTCTTCTATACAACAACTTTTCAGCCATAGGATCCCAAAGCTTGTATCCTTTCACACCGACACCATAGCCAATGAAGATACACTTAACAGCCTTGTTCTCCAATTTAGATTGTTTCTCCCTAGGCACATGTGCATATGCCTCACAACCAAAAACATGAAGATGTCCAATTGAAGGCTTCTTACCAGACCACACCTCCATAGGTGTCTTGCCAATAAGAGCTAATGTAGGAGATCTATTTACCAGAAAGCAAGTAATGGCTATAGCTTCAGCCCAAAACTTTTGTTCGAGGCTTGCTCCACTAAGCATACTCCTAGCCTTCTCCATCAGTGTCATGTTCATCCTCTCTGCAACTCCATTTTGATGTGGGGTATATGGAGTTGTCTTATGCCTTTTAATCCCTTGCTCTTTACAGAACTTATCAAACTCTGCTGAACAAAACTCACCACCGTTATCAGTTCTCAAACACTTAATCTTTTTACTACTCTGATTTTCAGCAAAGGCTTTAAACCGACTAAAGACTTCAGTCTTGCTTCTGATAAAATAAACCCATGTCCTTCTACTGTAATCATCTATGAAAGATACAAAATATACATATTTTGAAATCAAAGGAACATTAACAGGATCAAACACATCAGAATGAATAAGATCCAATACACTAGAAGACTTGTGAGAACTCAAGTAAAACTAAACATGATTTTGCTTTCCATAAATGCAATGTTCGCAAAAAGTCAAACTCAAGATTATAATCATTTAACCCCTCAACGAGGTTTTCATTTTTCAGGGTACACAGACCCTTCTCACCAATGTTGCCATATCTCAAATGCCATAACATAGTCTTTTCAGCAAGAAGTTTAACTTCCAAAGCATGTGCACTACCATCAGAACTAGTTACAACAGATTTCTTCACTGCTCGTTCAGATGGTGGGGATGAAATGACGGTAGCTCTTTTCTTCGAGTCAGAAGAACTATTGCACTGTGAAGTGCATGCCTCTAGCTGAAACATAGTACCTCTTCGAGTGCCCTTAGAAAGCACCATAGATCTTCTAGTCATCTCGCATCCATCCTTCAAAAAGACAACTTGCACACCTGCATCATTCAACATACTTACAGAAAGCAGGTTCCATGCAAGGCCTGGAATGTGCATAACTCCAGTGATCCCCTTCACTCATCCATCAGGGAATCGGATTGAGACTCTTCCACGACCAACAATCTTCAGATGAGAGTCGTCACCCAGGTACACCCTTCCACCATCAAACTCTTCATACTTCATGAACCAGTCTTGATGCGAGGTCATGTGGAATGATGCACCAGAATTAATCAACCACACATCATCAGATGCATGGGCTGCCAGGGCTGCGATGAAGGCATCACCATCATCTTGTGACTTGTCAGAATCTGAATCAGGAACTTTCTTCTTCTTTTTCTTCTCCTCTTTGCATTCCTTTCATAAATGCCTGGTTTTACCACAATTCCAACAAAGAGCCTTGGACTTTCTAGGAGATTTGGATCTCCCACGGGATTTGGATCTACCCTTATCACTTTTCTTTTCCTTCTTCTTCCCTTTCTCTTTGGGTCTTCCATGAACTGCAAGAGCTTCTTTGGTTGATTCGGATGTCTTTCTCCGCATTTCTTCAGATAACAGTAAAGATACTACTTCATCCATCGTGAAGGTAGTGGTAGTGCTTTTGATAGCCATGACAAGATGATCCCACGAGTCTAGCAAAGAACAAAGTAGGATCATGCATCGATCCTCCTCCATTTTCACACCCACCAATGTCAACTGTGCAACAATCATGTTAAAAGCATTTAAATGGTCCGCAATAGATCCTTCGTCTTCCATCCTTAGAGCAAACAACTTCTTTTTCAGAAAGAGCTTGTTCACCAGGGGCTTGGCCTGATAAACAGATCCTAGCTTTTTCCAAAGTTCTTTAGCAGTCTTCTCCTCATGGACATTCAACAGGACAAAGTCAGCTAGACAAAGTCTTATGAGACCCTTAGCCTTCTGATCTTTGAGGTCCCAATCAGCTTGTGACATTGCTGCAGGTTTAGTGCCATCAACGGTTTCCCACAGATCATGATCAACTAGTAGGTCCCCCATCTTGAGTTTCCACAACTCGAAATTAGTGCCATTGAATTTCTCAACCTCTAACCTTCCGGATGTGGTTGCCATTTCCTTGCTGCAACAAGATACAGAATACTCTACACATCACTCCCACTCAACCTAAGATTAGCTCATAAAACCCCTACCCAACAGCTAAGACCAAAACTGGTCAGGCTTTGATACCAACTGAAAGGAAGCTAGGTGTGCAGAAATCGCTTCCTACACTAATCTAATGAGGGGAGGAAAGTGCAAATTCAATTTTATCCTTACTATTATGGTAATGTTAAACCACTAATAGAGATATTGCAGCAAACACATAAACAAGAAAGTGAGATAGAAGAAGAGAGACACAAGATATACATGGGGAAAACCCTTATTGGGTGAAAAACCCCACACTCCAAAACCTGCACAATGTATTATCAAAGCTAATATGGTTTACAATACACTTGCAATGCAAACTCTCAGGAGTCTTCGACACTCGTATCTGGAGACAAACCGGCAGCATAACAGTACCTGTAAAACCTGTAGTACATCTCCTCTCAAAAGCATCTGTTTATATATCAAATACAAGGAAAATATGGCTCCACATAGGGATGGGCGTCCAACATGGCCCCAGGGCCCAAAACCCATGCCTATGGACACTTGTCCAACTCTGTAGGATTCTCCTAACACTTGTCAAGTCACCCCATCCCAAGGAGGTTGCCTATTTCCAAAATGGGTTATGAGAGATGCTCTTACGACCCTTACAACCGTCATAGAATCTGTCATAGCTATCATAACTTACAGTTGTAAGAGAATCTATCATACATAGGCTATGAATAGCATATTCTCTTACAGCATGTCATAGTCCACCTTGGGGTGCCCAAAGATGCCTTTTTCAAAGATGCTCTTCGACACATGTCTTCACCTGTCATAGGATCTTCTATTTCTAACTCTTACATGTCATAACTTTGTCATAGGAATCTGTCATAACCGTTACGATCAACATTGCCTTACACAACATCCAAGATGATGACACATGGAAAAATATTCCTACCACTAAGTGGGATGCCTATCTCCTCATGTGAGGACAAATTTACATGTGGTCATATGCCATGTAGGATGACACATCACTGTGCCAACTCCCACAATATGACAACATAGGATTTTCATCCAATTAATACAATATGCAATAAATAAATAAATACAATGTAAAATTACAAGGAATTACCAAGGTTGAGACACCTTAATTCCTAACACCTCAAACTTCATGCAGGTCATTCCAAGGGTTAAAATTTGATCAACCAATGCTTCAACAACATCTAGTTACTCCTTCAATATTACTCATGCTTCTGGTACTTGGCATGTTTCTTACACAACATTTGGCCTAGATAAAAGGATTTTATCATGAATGTTATTCAACCTAACCTCTATGCATGATATACATTCGACCAACATATCATGTGTTTGTCAAAGCACATCCAAGGTGGTGGCATGTTCTATAGCTTGCTTATTATTGGGATTAGGTTTCATTCACCGTGAAAGTCCTAATGTTTAGATTAGTTAATTATTTATTAATTTGTAATATTGTATGCACCCACATGGAAAAGGGCATCCCACTTAGAACTTGGCCATTATGCAATGTGTATTCCTTGATATGACATGTGGAAGAATTTTTAAGAGCATTATGTCATGTAAGATGTGTAAGAGCATCTATGACATTGTAAATGCATAAGATATTTTGACACACATAAGAACAAGATTATAGAGAGGTAACAAAGTGGACTAGGAATCTTGACCCACTTATTATGCATGTTATGATTTGTTAGAGAGCATCTTTCCAAAGGAGGTAAATGGTAAAATAATTAGTCCAAAATAGGGTGTGTGTCATGAAAATTCTTCTCATGGTATTTTGGTACCTTGTTTGGGCCCATAGTAATGCCTTTTGCAAGTTTTCTAGGCCTCCTTGAGTCTATATATTGAGGGCTTGAGATGGAGGAGTTGAAGAGTTTTTATTGTAGGGTTATGTTGTTAGATTTCCTCTAGAGGAGTAGGATGTTGATCTCCATGTTAAGGCTCTAAGCTTGATGTTGTGTTGTGACTATCTTGTTGCTAAATAATACGTTGTTTTGGTGCTTTGGAGGCCACGTTTTTCCTAGAAGGGTTTTCCTATGGTATATTAGTCGAGCTCTTCTCTTCTATATATGCTTTTATTCGAGCCTTATCTCATTCTTGATTTCTAAGTGTTAAGTTACATGCCATTATGCTGATGAAATTTCTATAGATTTGATATCTTACATTTTTGTCTTCAAAGGGTTAATGTAGGAAATGAATTTGTGTCCTATTTCTACTTTATGGGCTAGTTTGTTTGCACTTATGTCAAGCATTTTTTAGTAAATCATTTGGCTCTAGATGTTCATATATGGTATTTTGCTCACATTTGGTATTAGAGTTGATTTGGTTGCAAGGGTTTCATGTGCTTGAACATGAGTTGCATGTACTTACATGTTATTTACATGTGCTTACATGTGAGTTACATGAACTTGCAAGTTATTTTTATATATTTACATGTAGTCGCACGTGGTTGTATGTTGTTTGGATGAAATTTCATGTGCTTACATGTTGTTGTAGAACCTATTTTGGCTATAAGAGGGTTGCCTCCTAATATTAATCCTTGTTTGAGTGGGAGTCTTGCAATTGATTATGTTTTTTAAGGAAATAGTATGGTAGAAACTTTTAGAATGGAGGTGTTGGATCATTTTGGATTTGGTTATGTGGTTTCATGTTGCATGGTGTTGACTTGGAGTTCATGTTTAATAGTATGGAACTACCCTCTAGTATGGTGGTTGTGCAAATTTTTCATCCTATGGTCATATATAGTAGAGTGCTTATGTTTAGTGCCTATATTTGGCCCCCTAGTCACATGGGAGAGTATTGGTTGTCTTGAATACTATTTAGAGTAATTAAATTAGGCGTTTGGTTTTAGGCCATAGCATTGGAAAACACTAAATGATTAGCCTCTATATTCATGTAGGTTTTGGAGTTGGTCTTTTGGTACCTAGAAGCTCTTGGAAAAATCTTAGTTCCTCATTTTGCATGTACATGGTAGAGGTTGTGAAGTTGGCATTAGATGGTTGTACTTTCATGTTGTGGATTCATGAAATTTTGGATTTGTGGATTTTTTAGATTTTATGTCCAAGATTTGCAATTTCACTTATTTGTTAAAAGTCTAATGTTTTGGTTTATAGATTTGATGTTTTTTAGATTTGTGGGTTTTCCAAATGATAGGCACATTCTATTGTGTGGAAAAGAGAGATATAGCCTAAGAAGCTAAACTAGGTCAAACCCTCTTCCACAAACATTAGGACACAAGCCAAGCTTAGCTTCTACCCATGAAGGAGAGCCAAACTACAGAGGTTCTACCCTTTTGTTGTATCGATAAGAGTCAACCAATTCAGCCAAGATCTAGCAAGCAAACTAGGGTAAATGACTAAACCCTATTTGACAAAGATCTACTAATAACTAACTTTTAGAAACAAATATTAGAAAACCAAAACCATAACAGAGATCAGGAAGCAGAGTAGAACCTGGATCTGGATTCAGAGGCACCAAAGACCAAGGTGCTTGGGTACCCTAGACCCTAACTAGGGTTTAGCATAATCTCTAAGTATTACCAGACATGTACCTGTAAACCCTCTCTTCTTCCCGGATCTTGTCTTCGGAAACCTATATCTCCAAAATGCACACAAGATAAAAGGAAAAGGTTGAGTTGTGTATAAGGGTTTGCCTTAGTCAAACCTTGTGTTGGTGTTTCCACCTCCACTACAATGATGATTAGATCCAAAAGTGTGTGCCCTAGGAGGGAAAAGGCCAGATCTGCAATATATGATAGAAAGATGAATGACAATGATAATGATTACCACAAGATGTGAAACCCTAGTTGATGGAGATAACTGAAGATCATGCACCAACTAAGAGAGTGATGAGAAGGCTTGAAACATCCTTCAAGACCTACAAACAAACTTTTAAATAACATCCACAAGTAGATAGTAATTCCAAGTATGAAGAGAACTTTAGCATAGAAGATCAAAACATGTGAGCAAACTTGCAATTATCCATCTAGGTGTAAAATGAGTTGTAAAACTTTTTTATATATACATTCCTACTCACAAACGATGAATAAAATCAAATGGGGCTGAAATATACAAACTAAGGAGGTGTTCTAAGCCGACACCATAAGAGAGGGACTAAAGAGCCCATCTGGGACTAGGGCACTTGGGCACCCTGGTCCTTTAGCCCCATAAACTCTGGGGAGTGTCAAATGTCATAGGCTTAGGCCAATCCTAAATTTATTTTGTTGTTTTTATTCATCGGGATCAAGATTTTTTCATTTAATGCTCAAAAAGGTGTTAAAATAGGTCTTTATTAACAAAGGTAACATTTTAGGTCCAACTAGGTGTAAAATGCTAGTGTACACATTTTAATCCATAACATCTAGCCTCCACTTTAGCGTGGGTACGAACTTACATTTGAACACACACTAAAGGAAGATTTCAAACACACACACACACACACACATAAGCCAAAGAATTCTGCCAAGTTGTGGACTATAGTAGCCCCCAAGCTTAGGATCCTGAGGTTACAAACACATGAGAAAAGAGATTTCAAACACACAAGACATTGTAACATAATTCATGCATACATGGAGTGCTAAAAGCATTCATAGGAATACACGCGAAAGACACGCAATACACAAAGGTATTATACATGCCATACACAATGCATACATGCTTGACACGTAGCATACACATAAGGCACAAAGCATACACATAAGGCACAGAGCATACACATAAAACGTAAAGGATACATGAAAAACATGATGAAGACACACAAAACACAAGTTCAAACAATATATCAAACAAACACACAAGACACATGAATCTGACGCCAGCTTGCTCTATCGCTAGGGGTCATGTGAAAAGAAGTGCCATCATGGATCACACACTAATAAGGACCACCAAATTTTACTAGGTGACCACGACAAGTCACATGAAGCACATGGGCTAGCAAACTTCATTATACTAGGTGGCTCATGGACCAAAGAGGAAACATTACAGACTAGTGAGGACTGTTGAATCACTAGGTGAGTTTCATGCCGACTATAATAAACAAGTATGTAACCAAAAGGAGAGCATAGCGTGATGTATGCCCCCACCTTAAAGTGATTGCTAACTCCTATTAGGGAGCAATAGCTTTAAGGTAGAACAAATCATAAGACAGGCATGAGAGCTTTCCAGAATCACATGCCCATAAAATATGTGTTCCCAAAAACTACATTGCAACCAAGGGTTTCCCCCACAAAAGGCAAACTGAGGCGATGCTTCGAGCATGATACACAATGGATTGTGTAGTCATGGTATGATGTCGAGCATAGCAACAAGGTGCCACATAAATCAAAATATAAAAGAAACAACAAGTTATACTAAATAATTTAACACAAAGGGATCTCCCTAATTGGTGTCAGTATATGAATGGTTGTATAATAGGAGATATATTTAGACTATATATATTTGAAATTGTCATCATTTGCCAGTTGGTAGAACTATGGAGACAATGGAAGAAGTATCACATGAAATCAAATAAAAACCCTTTGGTTCAACAAGGGAGAATGCCAAACCATCCTACGCCTTGCATCATCCCAAAGGACACAACAACAATGCAACTTACGACATATAGAGGAATGATGATACAAATAGAGAGAATGTCACAACGGATTTTGGTCCTATTGTATCCTTGTACCTACAAGGGTGTCAAGGGTAATCCAAAGAGAGATTAACAACAAAAACAATAATAATGTAAATAAAGTATCAATCAACACATTATAGGGGAAAACAAACACATGCACTCATAACATAAAAAATAAAGGACCCCACTTGTGAGTCGACCTAAAGAAAATCATCCTCCTCCCAATCTTGCTCATCGTCCATTTGGAAAGGTGGACAAGATGCAAGAGGAACTATAGCACATGAGGTATAGGGAACAAGAGACATACCTATATTATCTTCAGATTCACTATTAGAATGTAATACAATAGGTTCCATAGTGGCTTGTGAAGCTTCATCTTTCTCTATAAGGGATAAAATAGTAGTAGATGTCTCTTTCACATCCGTCGGTGATAAACACTTTTGAGGAGGGAGATTCTCCTCTCCTATTGCAAGGCGATCCGTAGCACGATGACACTTCTTTCTTTCTCTCGTAATCTTATTTCTCTTATCTTTTTTTGTGATGTTTGTTAAGGGAACCATAGTATCTTCCAACGTGGGTTCGTTTTCTTCCTTTGCTTCAAGAACATTAGAAGAAATAGGAGGAACCACTGAAGGTTGGGAGACTACGAGGGAAGGGTTCCTCAATGTGAGCTACTCTTCCTTCTCAACTTGTGAAACAAGTGGAAGTACATGAGCATCCTCAAGCGGTTGAGAAACCTCAGGAAATAATACTCGTGTAACCAATTGATTTCCACTCGTCTCTGCAGAGGCAGGTGGGACAAAAGTAATATTGTGATTGTGGGGAGGTATGTTTTGTGCTCAAAGTTTGCCTCATTGTCCTTGAAGGAATGGAGGAGGGGGAACCTCAACATATCTACCAAATGCTTGGGGATGGGGGAGAACCTTCAATTCGGGCTTAGCTTCATTCACTACCTGTGGCATAGGGGGAACTACTGTCATAGCCTCAGAAGATCGAGGAGTTCCAGGGACATCATAAGGAGGTATGTTACTAAGTGATAACTCTACTATTTTCTTTACTTTAAACTTTTGATATGACAAGAAGAATAAATCCTCTCTAGCTCAAGCAACTCCAACTGGTTGTGGCCAGAAGTAGTCAAGTGTAAAATGTCCATGTCGAGCTACGGGAAGGTACCGACTGTGATGTATAGTTTGCACATGTCCTGCAAATGGAAACTTTAAGCACTTGTGGACCATAGAGGAGACCACTTTCATGGAGCAAAGCCATGGGTGACCTGACTTCACATGAAATAATTCTGATGTAGGAATGATGATAAAATTAACATCCAAGGTTCTTGGCCCAACCTTGACATCAAGGGTCAAGGCACCAAGAGTTGGAAGGATAGACCCATCATGTGCTCTAATCGCCATCTCTGATACGTCGTAGGTATCTCAATGTAAACCATGTATGTAGAGAAACTCTTTAGTTACTATATTTACCATGCATATAGGATTGATCATAGCACCTCAAATAGGCTTATCATTGATTTGAATAGTAATGTAAGAGGTCCATTAGGAGCTTCAATAGTAGCATCATGTGGAGTAAAAGATACAGCAGGTTCTAATTCTACTCACTCTTTGTGAGGGCGAGCACCCACCATGCAAATATCATCATAATCTTTCTCTTGAGATAGATCTACAACATTAGATTCATGATGAGGTAAAGGATTAATATATATTTGAAGATTTTGATTAGGAGAATCCACCGATTAATTCCCTTTGTTAATCAGACCAGCAACCTGGATGACATTGGAGTCGATGAGGTCTTGAACTTCATGTTTAAGACGTATACATCTTTCAGTGTCATTGCCAACGGAGTTGTGAAATTGACAAAAGGCCTTGGAATCAAAGGAAGATGATTGCATCTTGCTTGGATCAAGAGATCTAATAGGTGGAAGCTTGATGTGATTGTTGTTTAGAAGTTGTGTCATTATAGAGTAAAGGGACTCTGATAATGGTGTGAAATGTCTTGATTTCAGTTTAAATTTATACGTGAAAGGGACCAGGACATGACGCTATCACCACATGTTTTCTTATGTTATGCATACTTTTAGATCTGAAATATTGGAAATATTACATTTGGGATATTAAAAAATTACATATATCCAAAACAAAAAACATTAGTACAATATAAAATAAGTAAATTGAAAACAAAAAATAATATATATAAAAATAGTTCATTGAAAAAATTATACCTGAATATGAAATCTTGGGCAAGACATCATGAGAAAATCAATTGTTTAGTTTGAGTGCTAAAAAATAAGGTGATGAAAATAAATTACTTCTTATTCTTACTTTTTAGATGCTATTGAATTTGGAGAAAATTGCTAAAAATAGAGACAATTCTATTTTTTAATTATTCATACTAAACAAGTTTGGCCCAAGGGATGTTGGGTTGACACAAGTTAAGTCGAACCATATTCAGATAAACAATATTTGGCCACCCATGCTTATGTGGCATCCTTTTGGTGCCAATCTCCTTTGTTTCCCTATTTGAGTTCATTTTTCCTCACTTCTAATGGATTTTTACATGTGCAAATGACATTTTTGGGTAAAACAAGAAACCCCTTCTATATATCCTTACATAGATTCTTAAAAATATAAATTTTATTATATTTTAATTCTATTTTAAAAAAAATAAATTTTAATGACATTTGGGTCATTATCCCAAAACTTGAGGTTGATTCTATTGATTAAAAATAGTAAAAAATATTATAAAAAAATTAAAAAATCATCACAATAGAAGGAGTCCAAATCAAGCTAATATAATTTTGTTAATTTTGTTGATTCTATTGTTTGGTTAACTCGAGATTAGCCTGGATTAACCCAAGGAGGCCGCTTACCCAAGGGACCTCTTCCCAAAGGCATTATCACCCTGACTACATTATCAAAAGAGGTCCAAACCTATGAGCTCAGTGGCCCAGCAGAGGCACAAGACCTACAAGCTCAACAATCTGGTGGGGGTTTAAACCTTGGTGTTTTTACAGTTCATTGCCACATTTTAACTAATCCATCATGCCCTTAATGGCAAGCACCAACATGTTTGACATCCCATCCAAGTGCTCTATTTTCGAGACATGCAACTTTAAACATTTATTATAAAATAATTATTGTGATAAGCAAATGTGAAAAAAATAGGATTAAAATAATAAACTTAAAACCATATTCAACATCTACCTACACCTTCAATTGAGCAAAAGGAAATTGCAAAATGTGAACAAAAAAGAATTTTCTCACCCACACAAGATTCTTGTTGCACCAAAGGTGGTTATGTTCAAATAATATGTTGTTGCAACAAAGGATGGAATGTGGTTGGTCACAGCAACAACATGACTTTACATTCCATATGTTCTTTGGAAAATGGCCCCTAAAGGGTCCATTTATAGCCTTTCAAATGAGAAGATTAATGGTCAGGATTGGTTGAGATTTGATTGAGAGATCATTGGGAGATTGAGTTGGTTAGGTAGTTGGGAGATCAATGGTGCAGGATTAAAGGTAAAATTCTAATTTCTTTTTTTTAATTTTTGGAAGATAGTTATGAAATGGGAGGTAGAGAATAAAAGGAATTTTCTAATTCTTTTTATTCATTTTAGGTGGTTGAGTGGAAAAAGAAAGATTTAATAAAATAATATTTATTAAATCATGTGAAGTGGGAAGGGGACTAGGTTATTAGGACTTAGGAAAATGCGACTAGGACTTAGGAAAAGTGGGCTAATCAATTAAAGGTAAAATTCTAATTTTTTTTTAATTTTGGGAGATAGTTATGAAATGGGAGGTGGAGAATAAAAGGAATTTTCTAATTCTTTTTATTCATTTTAGGTGGTTGAGTGGAAAAAGAAAGATTTAAAAAATTAATATTTATTAAATCATGTGAAGTGGGAAGGGGACTAGGTTATTAGGACTTAGGAAAATGGGACTAGGACTTAGGAAAAGTGGGCTAATTGTTATGGAGTAAAAAGTTTCCCTATGCCTTTTCACCTCCTAGTTTAGCTCCTAGGTCCCTGTGTTAACACTTTGCAAGTTAAATACTCATCTAGAGCAATTTCCCCCGAAACCCATGACAAATGGGACTAAGGGGCCCATTCTAAATACTTAAACATGACCAAAAAGGGGCTTGGGACTTGGGTACCCACACCCAAGTCCAGCCTAATTTGTTGAGATAGAAATTAAAGCATGTCATCTTGGGCCCTCTCAAAAGGTTCCCCTTTGTCGACTCTCTTGATTTAATTTACGAATGTTAGTGGGAAATCAAATTTAAATAGGTTTATGAATTCACTTGTGTAGAAGATGAATAACACAAACTTGTGATATTAAGCAAAGAGCATTCAAAGCTGTCATTGTGTTGCAAAGCATAATTGTGTTGTTATTGTGTTTGTTTGTTGCAGATTTGGCTTCATCAATCCATCTCCTCATGGTGTGAAAGATCTTCATCTCCATGAGGGCTTCACCTCTAAGGTGACATCAATTTGTGTTTCAATCATTTCATTCATCATTGGATTTGGCCTCTGCCCTTCTTGGGCACGCACTCTATCTAACAAAGGTGTTGGAAGACTTGAATGTCCTTTTGGGGTTTGATCGAGGCAAGCTCCTAAACACCACAACCCCCAAAACCCTTTCTTTGTATGTGTAGATTATAGGTGTGGGAGTTGGAAAAGTGTAGGTGTAGAGAAACAGTTTGAAGGATAAGGTTTTAGGATCTAAAAGAATCTTGTGAATATTCCCCTTCCTGGACTAGGGCACTTGCCCCGTAGTCCTCCCGACAAGTTTGGCTCCGGACTCAGGATCAGGATACAATCTACTACATCTCTCTGCTTGAAATCTCCAAAAATTTTGCACTATTAGACTTGGACACCCGCCCCATAGTTTGCTAGGGTTTCATTTCTAGAAACTCAACTCCTAGTATGTTTCTAATCCTTCCTGAATACCTTCCTATCTAGTTTTTTGTAGCATTATGCTTTTTATACCCGATTGCACTATAATTAGGGTTTGAGGCCTATTTGACCTAGGGTTTGGTAAATGTCTCAATCTAATCTATTCTTTCCATAGATCATTCCTAAGCACAAAATCAGCAGCTGAGTCCTCATCCATCTTGTAGTGGCTTGGTTCAGTTTTGTCCTCGAATGTTATTGTGAAAGGAGAGTTTGATTTGATATACTTTAATCTCCTCTTCTCTTTTTCACATATAACATTTTGGTGAACCTAGAACAATGAGAATTTTGCATCTTTCTAAGTGTTGTAATCAGTCCTTGCATTCATTCATATCTTATTTATCATCTTGCATTAGAAAATCTTACATACATTTGACAAAATTTGAAAAAATAAGCATTCCAGGCTTGCATTAAAGCATAGTTTTGCATAATTTGTATTGCATATGATAAAAAGATTTAATTTTCTAATATTTGCATCAAATTTGATCCTTATTTCACTAATTCATCATTAATTCATATCAAATCTTGCATTTGAAGGTTCCATTTGCTAGGGTTTTGCTTACAAAGTTGTATTTTCATATAACCTAGTGATTCTAAAAGCTAGGGTTGGTAGTCAAAATCTTATTTCAGACTTTTTTGCTCCTTTAAACACTCATTCAAATATGATTTTGAGCTATAGTGTTTCTTCATTATGTGTCATTGCATTTAAATTTCAAATTTTTGCAATTACACAGTGTGTGTTTCAACATAAAAGGGTTTACACATTTTCTTCAAAATCCTTTAAGAAAACTTTTAAATTCTTCATCTTGCCTTGTTGTGTAGCACTATTTCCATCATACTTGATTTTTGTGAAATTCATGTGTTTTTTCTCCTTAAAACCCTGATTTCCTCAAACAAGTGCTTTGGTGTGAAACAGTCTCACATACATGGTTTCTCATCACAACAATAATGCTATGGCCCCTCCTCGGGTTTATAGGAAGAGGGGGACTCCTGAACATGAAATAAAATTTACAACACATGATAGAACAATTGGAGACATCAAGGGACCTCTTTACATCACCACATGTATAAGTGGAAATCCTACAAGAGGGGTCCTTATCGATCCTAATTGTATGACAAATGTGATTACTGAAGAGTTCCTCTATGCACAAGATTTGATATAAGAATCTTATGAGCCCACACAAATGATGATTAAGATACATACTAGAGCTTTCCTCTCGGCTATAGGGAAGATTACATTATTGATTAAAGTAGCAGAGAAAGCCTTGGAATAATCATGTTGAATGCACAAGACAACTGAGAGGGGGAGTGAATCAATTGTATCAAAAATTTCAAACCGTCGCAAACATTCAAATCCACATTAACCTTTAAATGTGTTATGACGATTAAGCATGAAATGCAAATAACTAAAACTAAATCATTACAACACCACACACAAGAGAACACTAGCTTTTATGTGGAAAATCCTAAAAGAGAAAAATCACGATGAGGATTAGCTCACAATATAATGTAGTAGCAATACCAAATTACAAAAGGCTCACAGTCGAAGGGTTCGCTACCCAAGGCTCACTGTCCAACAAAAAGAATGCTCACTGCAGGTGGACTCACTATCCAAGTGAACTCACTGCCCACTGAGAAATAAAGAGAGAAGAGAAGAGTGGCTCGTTACCAAGATTTGAACTGATATAATTGCATCTAACCTATGCATGGAGTTTAGTTCCAATGAAGCTCAATATTCACCACAATACAAACAACACCTTCACAGCAACGCTGAAAAATAGTAGACACATTTTGCTCACTGCATCTAGTAGCCTAACACATGAAAGTTCTCACTACACTGATCAAATTCGCATCACAAACATCATATCCTTTGCATATCCCATTTAAGAATCCTTGATACTTATTTATACCATCATTACCCTTGGAAACATTCTCCAAGGTCGGCAACACATCTTAACCCATAACATTTAAATTAGGTCTGGAGCTAAAAATTCCCACGGAGGAAGGGAACGAATGCAGACCATGCCACATCTTAGCATGGACCTAAATCCACTCTTACATGTTATTCCATGCTTCCACAATGAACTAAGCACAACTGTAATTAGTGTAAACAACCAAGTCGGTCAAACTTGCGTAAACACTATGAACTATTAAGCACATGTTTCCTCAAAAGTAAACACACCTCACAGATCTTACACAAAGCTTTAACACAATCTAGAAACATCCACGAACATCTTGAAGTCACCTAAAAATGAACAAATTCAACCACAACAACTTTCACCTAAAGAAAGTTCACAATCTGCTTACAAACAACATTGTTGAACTCTGCTACACAAGAAATCACTTTCCAGATCATCAAATCACAAACCTTTTGGATTGAAGATAGATAATAATCTTATAAACACGCACCTAGAACCACAACACCTGAAACCACTCTACAGAGAAATACGAAGCAAAACACTTTCTCCCAGACACATTGTAAACACTGTCAAACACTGTTCTCAAACTGGTGAACACAACTTTTACTGCACAACGATCTGGAGCACCAAATTCTAGATTTAGCATCTTCAAACACTTAAAAACCACATATCCAAACCACACACTCAGATCTCCAACACAAAAGAAATGCAGAGCAAAAACTTGATCACAACTCTGTAAGCTAGAAGACTTCTTCAACACACTGTTTCCAATACTAATCAAATTTTCTCAAAAGCACTTGGAGACCCAACAACAAAAGCATGTCCTCAACATCTTCAGCACCTCTACAAAGCAATCAAATCACATTTAGCAAGACAACTTAATCAAACAACAACAACCTCATCAGAAGACACAGTTGACACCAATGACAACACAAGCTTGTTGACATCAATGACAACATCGATTAGCACATACTTGCAACAAATCATTTGACATCATTCCTACATCTGACCTATTTCATGTGAAACTAGGTCATCCATGGCTCAAGACCATGAAGGCGGTCCCCTCTACAATTCATTAATGTCTAAAATTTCCTCACCAAGGGAGAGTGTATGTTGTCCACCATAGTAGATGGAAACCTATGGTTACTCGTGGAAATTTCAGCCTAGACTACTTTTGGCCACAACCTACTGAGCCTCCTTAACCAAGAGAAGATCAATTCTTCCTGGGATATCAAAGATACAAAGTAAAGTTAATAAAAAAATTGGTTGGACCTCCTATTGATCAAGTAGAAAGTGAAAAATAGTATGAGTTGAATGAACCCCCTTGCCCACGAGGTAAGGGATTCTTTGCTGAGGTTCATCCTCCACCATCCTTACAAGGATCGGGAGATGCCCATAAAGAACAAATCATGTCATCATAGAAAATCAACATTGTACCAGCTTCCTCCTATGAGATGTCGAAGACTATGGAAAACCATGAGAATCCTTTTGCAAATATCACTAATAAAACAAAAAAGAATAGGCAAGCAAGAGAAAGAAAGAGGAAGAGACAAGCCTTAGCTTGACAAGCAACACCTCAACAAGAAAACATTCCACCAATGGATATTGAATCAAATAAGGAAGAACTAAATGTTGAAGAGCTAAAGGACGATGATTTAAGCTAGGCAATTGTACCTTATGTACCTATTTCCTCTTGCATTTGAGATTGGGAGGAAGATAATTTTCTCGACGACAACCGTTAGTTCAGTTGTGTAAACAGGTAAGTATTTCTAACCCTTTTTACCCACCTTTGTTGTAGCATACCTTTTCTCACTTACATGGCCTCCTCTTATGTGTTGTGTTCCCCCATGTAGTGATAAGTATTGTTTAAGTCTCTTTGGATGACCCTTGATACTCTTGTAAGGTTAAGGATACCAAGAGACCACCTCTGTTGTGACCATTCTTCTATTTGTCTCTACATTCTTCTACTCTTTACTCTCCTCTATTTTATTGTTGTGTGTTGTGCCTTGGGGGAATAACGTTGTGGAGGATGTCTTGGGGGCATCTTCTCAAGTTGTAAACCCAAGTCACTTTTGTCTCCTCTCATTTTTATTGTTACATTCTTCAGTGACTCCATTAGTCGGTGGATGATGAAAACAAATAAATACTGATAAGGATCATGTGTCCCTTCAACAAGAAAAGCAAAAATGGACCTAGTCCATATATGAAGATGGGGTTGATATATATATCTAACGCTTGACTAATAGAATCACTCTGTGTGATGTATCATATTATGATATTTCTTGTAACAAACTTTTGCAATACTCTCAATCTGCTTCAACGCACTTTGGTTGGTTTTGTATCTCACCTTGTTGCTACACTTGGTTCTGAGATACATGCAGTATAGCCCAACGACTATACTTGGTTCTGAGCCTGCAAGTGTAGCCTTGGTCTTTGATGTGACTAATATATGATTTATGCATAGCTTTCATGATTTGATTTGGTTATTATCTCAGAGTAAGATTTTCTAACCAAAGCTTATCTCTTGTTGATTATCTTAACGATGAGTTTGTGGGAACATTCGATGGTCATGGCACATGTCACCTTTAGGGGCATGCGCTTTGTGAAATCTCTTGTTCCCTTGTGTGTTTTTACTCTACCTTAATGTGCTTGATACCGGCAAGCTTGATTAACCACCTTAAGGTGGGGGCATATATAATGGTATCTGTCTGATTACTTTTACAGTGACAAAGTGTGTTTGAAAGCCCTCATCACGAGGCGGGATGGTGTATCTCTTGAGCTAGTGTATATCCTTTTAAGCAAAAATCCCTCATCGCGAGGCGGGATGGCATATCTCTTGATCTAGTGTGCATCCTTTTATACAAAGCCCTCATCACGAGGCGGGATGGTGTATCTCTTGAGCTAGTGCACATTCTTTTATACAAAGTCCTCATATTCTTTTATACAAAGTCCTCATTGTGAGGCGGGGTTGGATCTTGAGTCATTAACCCTTAAGCATATTTTTAGTGGTTGTGGCAATGTAGCTCGACTGTCAGGTGTGTCTGAAATGTGTTTTAGATGGTGGGACTTAGCAATAACCTCCTTCCCTTCCTCATGTTTGTCATGTATAAGACATATAGTATGTCAATGACATATTATGCGGAGATCGTGTATTCCATGTGTCTTCCTTATGTGTTTGTTGTGTCTTCCCCCCAGTGTGGTCTAAAGGTCGTACTGATGAGCTCCCTCCACATTTAGGTTTTTGTTTGGCACGTCTTCCCCCTGGTGTGGTCTAAAGGTGTGTAGTGATGAGCTCCCTCTGCCCCCTAGTTTAGGATTTGTTTAGTTCTTAAATCAATGTATACTTCGTGTATTGTGTGACTGCTCTCATGTCTTCTTTGTGTATTGCGTGCTTCACTGTATTCTCTATGTTTTGTGTGCTTCTTACTATCTTCTTTGTGTCTTGTGTGACTCTCATGTGTTTCCTAGTGCTTACCTAAGATTGGGGGCTATAAATAGTCCTCCAACCTTTGGGTATGCTTTAGCTCTATGTGCCTGATGTGTTTGATGTGCTTCGATCGTACTTTAATGCATGTATGGAATCATAAGATCATACATACATTAAAGTGGGGGCTAAATGTTATGGAGTAAAAAGTTTCCCTATGCCTTTTTACTCCTAGTTTAGCTCCTAGGTCCCTGTGTTAACACTTTGCAAGTTAAATACTCATCCCAGAGCAATTTCCCTTGAAACCCATGACAAATGGGACTAAGGGGCCCATTCTAAATACTTAAACATGACCAAAAAGGGCCTTGTGACTTGGGCACCCACATCCAAGTCCAGCCTGATTTGCCGGGATTGAAATTAAAGCATGTCGGCTTGGGCCCTCTCAAAAGGTTCCCCTTTGTTGGCTCTCTTGATTTAATTTACGAATGTTAGTAGGAAAGCATATTTAAATAGGTTTATGAATTCATTTGCGTAGAAGATGAATAACACGAACTTGTGATAGTGAGATGTTCAAAGCCTTCATTGTGTTGCAGAGCATAATTGTGTTGTTATTGTGTTTGTTTGTTGCAAATTTGGCTTCATCAATCCATCTTCTCATGGTGTGAAAGATCTTCATCTCTGTGAAGGCTTCACCTCTAAGGTGACATCAATTTGTGTTTCAATCATTTCATTCATCATTGGATTTGGCCTTTGCCCTCCTTGGGCGCACTCTATCTAATAAAGGTGTTGGAAGACTTGAATGTCCTTCCAGGGTTTGATCAAGGCAAGCTCCTAAACACCACAACCCCCAAACCCCTTTCTTTGTGTGTGTCTATTATATGTGTGGGAGTTGGAAAAGTGCAGGTGCAGAGAAGCAGTTTGAAGGATAAGGTTTCAGGATCTAAAAGAATCTTGTGAATATTCTCCCTACTGGACTAGGGCGCCCGCCCCGTAGTCCTCCTGACAAGTTTGGCTCTAGACTCAGGATCAGGATACAGTCTACTACATCTCTCTGCTCAGAATCTCTAGAAATTCTACACTATTAGACTTGGGTGCCCACCCCGTAGTTCACTAGGGTTTCATTTTCGAAAACTCAACTACTGGTATGTTTTTTATCCTTCCCAAGTACCTTTCTATCTAGTTTTTTATAGCATTCTACTTGTTTATACCTGATTGCACTATAATTAGGGTTTGAGGCCTATTTGACCTAGGGTTTGGTAAATCTCTCAATCTAGAATCTATTCTTTCCATATCATTCCTGAGCACAAAACTAGCAGTTGAATCCTCATCCATCTTGTAGTGACTTGGCTCAGTTTTGTCCTCGAATGTTATTGTGAAAGGAGGGTTTGATTTGATATACTTTAACATCATTTGTCTCCTCTTCTCTTTTTCACATATAACACTAATTAATTAAATAAATTGTTTTAATTTATTTAATTAATAGGATAAAATGCAATAGGGTGCACAGCTAGGACAATGAATGATTTTTAGGTGTCTACAATTATTTATCAAAATTCAAACTTTTTTTTCCATGTATTAAAGTACCAAGTTCACAATAATAGAAAAATAGAAGAAAAAATAAAATCTGTTCCAAATTTCTTGACATCCCATCTACTTCATTTTATAACTTTTTTTTCAACAATTTAATAGTACTCCTTAAAAAAAATCCCAAACTAATTTTTTATTTTTTGAAACATAGTCATAAATTACACTAAAATCTCTACATTTCATTACTTAACACTATTTTGATTTGATACATATATATCAATTTCAGGGGCTTCAAGCTAAAAAGATGAAACTTTTTCACTTTTTCTTTATAAAACAATAACATAGTATTAAACATTCAACCGATATAGAGATCTCTAGCAAGCACATGGATTAATTAAAGGAGGTTTTTGGATTTGCAACAATGGTGGATTTTAGGTGAGGAAGGAAATATGCAACAATGGAGTTTGATGAAGGAGATCTCAAAAACAGAAAACCCTAGTGTAGAAGGAGATTTGGAATAAGCTAGGGATGGGAGAGAAAGTAAGGAGACTCAAGGAAAGATTTGACTATGGAGAATCTTTAAGTTTTCAATCATAAAGGAGTGTATGTGAATTTAGTGGAAATATAAAAACTTAGTATCAATGCCTTAAAGAAAAAACTAGTGTAGACAGAGATTTGGAATAAGCTAGGGATGGGGAGAAACTAAGGAGACTCAAGGAAAGCTTTGACTATGGAGGATCTTCAAGTTTTCAATCATAAAGGAGTGCATGAGAATTTAATGGAGATATAAAAACCTAGTATCAATGCCTTAAAGAAAAACTTAGTAAGTTTTCATAATAGAAAATGTCAAAGTCTTATGACCCCAACACACCTAAGCTTATATAAGAAGCTTGGAGCCCCCAACTTTTACGCTTGGTGTTAGTCAGTTCTATCCATCACTGAGGCTAGTTTCAAAATTTCTAGGTAGAAGAAATATTGCAAATCTTGATTTTTGGCTCCCAATTGATCTGATGTTTTATTAAGCTCCCCCAATTTCATTATGTGTCTTATCTCTCCCAAAATCCCTAAATATACTTTCTCGTTTAATGAAAATATACTTTCTCACTTAATGAGCTTAGAGAAAGTTCCAATTTGTTTTTTGTTAAAACCTCCGCATATTATAAATAATAAATAAATAAATATCTTAAAAATAAATAAACACTTATTTATTTGTTTGTATTTAAGCATTTATTCTTTTGTTAAAGGGTTGTAGTTAAATTAGTCAAGAATAATTGGTAAGGATAATGGTATGCTCTTTGGTTACACCATCCATTAAGGTTCAAACTCCTAGAGGTGTGATTGGGCCAAGTTCAACCCTTAGGTAACTTTGATAAATTGGATCCACCATCCACCAAGGTTCAAACCCCTAGAGGTGCGATTGGGCCAAGTTCAAACCTTAGGTAACTTTCATAGACTAGATCCACCATCCACCAAGGTTCAAACCCCTAGAGGTGTGATTGGGTCAAATTCAAACCTTAGGTAACTTTGATAGACTAGAGATCCACCATCCACCGAGGTTCAAACCCCTAGAGGTGCGATTGGGCCAAGTTCAAACCTTAGGTAACTTTGATAGACTAGATCCACCATCCACCCAGGTTAAAACCCCTAGAAGTGCAATTGGGCCAAGTGCAAACCTTAGGTAACTTTGATAGACTAGATTCATCATCTGCCAAGGTTCAAACCCCTAGAAGTGTGACTGGGCCTAATTCAAACCTTAGGTAACTTTGATAGACTAGATCCATCATCCACCAAGGTTCTAACCCGTAGAGATGCAATTGTGCCAAGTTCAAACCTTAGGTAACTTTGATAGACTAGATCCACCATCCACCAAGGTTCAAACCTTACGTAACTTTGATAAACTAGATCCACCATCCACCAAGGTTCAAACCTCTAGAGTTGTGATTGGGCTAAGTTCAAACCTTAGGTAACTTTGATAAACTTGATCCCCCATCCACCAAGGTTCAAACCCCTAGAGGTGTGATTGGACTAAGTTCAAACCTTAGGTAACTTTGATAGGCTAGATCCACCATCCACCAAGGTTCAAACCTCTAGAGGTGTGATTGGGCTAAGTTCAAACCTTAGGTAACTTTGATAAACTTGATCCCCCATCCACCAAGGTTCAAACCCCTAGAGGTGTGATTGGACTAAGTTCAAACCTTAGGTAACTTTGATAGACTAGATCCACCATCCACCAAGGTTCAAACCCCTAGAGGTGCGATTGGGCTAAGTTCAAACCTTAGGTAACTTTGATAGACTAGATCCACCACCCACCAAGGTTCAAACCCCTAGAGGTGCAATAGAGCCAAGTTCAACCTTTAGATAACTTTGATGGACTCGATCCCCTACTTAACACACTTAACACACAATAATTACCTGAAGTAGAGCTAATTTCCACTCAAAAACATTTTACAAGACGGTGTACATATACTCCGAACCTTATGCAATGCACCCCAAGCTCTGCAATGAATCTACACCTTACATGTTTAGGAATTTGAGCCACGGTATTTACCATGTCAAATGTCTACAAGCTTCCCTCGCTTGTTCCTCTAATTATTTCGTAAGTATTTCACCTTCAATCATCTTTGGTTATATTTCCAAATGCCCCAATTTACGACAGTGTCTATGCAGCATACAAAATGCACCAAATGCATTCAATGGATCCATACCAAGCTTTCAAAAATCTGAGGAAAATCTTGAACTGCTAGCACGCCATGACAAGAAAAGACGGCAAGACCACTTCAAAGAACTTAGAAAATTTTCAGCAGTAAATCTGAAGCAGATAGGTATGGATCCATTAGATGCATTTGGTTCATTTTGTATGCTGCATAGACGCTGCCCCCAGTTTACATCCCCTGTACCTGTCTTTTGACTGCTCTTAACAGCAACTGACTTAATACCGTAGTACTGAATATCATTCACTGAGACAACTGTTTGTTATGAATTCGCTCACGGAGCAAGGCAGAGATTATAAATCGATTCTGTCATGGTATTCACTCTTCTGCAGTACGTATTTAATTTTTACCTGCTCTCTTTTATTCCATTCCCGGATTTTTCAAGTACCGTTCCCTGATACCGTTCATATTCTTCGCTTTCATCCGTTCATTTTCTTTCTATTACTCCTCGCGTATTCTACGCGGGTTACGGCCCACGCATGTCATTACTGTCTCCCCCGTATCTTTTATTTTATCCAACGATATCATTGACGGATCGATAAGGGAAACGATGTTGAATACAACAGTACTGATAAGACAAAACATATTATTTCTTTTTGCAGGTATGATGGCTCCAAGGAAGAATATGTCGACAGTGCACAGTGTAAAATCAAGGGAGGTGGAATAAACTTTATAAATGTAAAGGGGCCAGTGCAGGCAGCAATGAATAGGATAAGGATTATTGGTTTAAGCTTAAGGTGGAGGGCATTTGTACAGAAAATGAGAACACGGCATTGATATGGTAAGTTAAACTCCGTAATAATGACTGAGAAATGCGGTTAAAAGTCGAAGATTATCCCATGATCAAGGAAGTATGGCATTAAAACCAGGCTCACAGAAGTAACAATCAAATAAATATAAAGTAAGAGAACACCTTTCGGCTAAGTACATGGGCATCTTTAAAAGAGTTAGAAAATAAGTAGGAATGCCTTGTAAGGAGGCTTTTAAGAAGCTGATATTTACCTGCTTGATTCAATAATTTACCCTTCCAACCTGCAAGTTTCCTTTAAATCCTTTCAAGGACCGAATTCCAAAAAGTAGAGGACACTTCTTTCACACCAAAAAGTAGAGGAAACTTCTTTCACAGTTAAGGGGAGACCCAAATAGATAGCAGACAATAAAGCATCAGAGAAATTCAGGATGGCTTTGATCTTCTCCTGCAGATCCAATTTGGTGTTAAAAAATAATATGTTACTCTTTTCATAATTGATATATTGCCCTAAAACCGTATAATCACTTAACCATTGTTTCTATTTCCTGGCTTCCACCACCGAAGCTACCCTAAAAAGGATGGTATCATCCACAAATTGTTGAATAACACATGGATCAACGGTAGAAGTAGTCTTTATCCCTTTTAACTCCCTTTTGTTTAACAGAGTCATAATATTCCTTCACAAGACTTCAGTCACAATGATGAAAAGGTAAAGAGACAAGGGGTCACCGTGCCTAATCTGTCTCCCTGAGCTAAAGAATCCACGAGGGTTCCCATTAACAAGCACCAAAAACTTAGCAGTGGTCACATTTTCCTTTATCAGCATGATGAGTTTTTTCCCTGAAAGGCAAATTTCTTAAGAACCTTAAACAAAAAATCACAAGAAACTTTGTCATAGGCCTTAGAAATGTCAAGTTTAAAGACCATATTCGGGATATTGCTTCTGGCCATAGAATGGATTAATTCATGAGTAGAAATGGCTGCATAGAAAATTTGCCTACCTGGGACAAAGCTTTTCTGACAGCCAACAATAAGACCATCCAAAGGAGGTTGGATCCTAAAGGCCAGAGTCTTGGAAAAAATATTATACATAGTATTACAAAGGCTTTTAGGACGAAAGTCCCCCATAGACACAGGATCTAGCTACTTTGGGACAAGAGCAATAAAAGTATTATTAATCTGCTTAAGAAGCTTACCCGTTTTGAAGAAGTCTCTGGTAGCCGCAGTAACATCAAATCCCACTATATCCCAAAATTCTTGAAAGAAGGCAAGGGGAAACCATCTGGGCTAGGAATCTTGAATGCCTCCATAGAGAAGACGACATCTTCAACTTCTTCTTCAATAATAAGTTGCAATATAGGTGGTACAGATAGTTAAGGGCATGCTAATAGATTAATTTCAACACGATCATGTCATGTAATGTTAGAAAGAGGCAGTGGATCTTTAGATTGTAGGAAGCAATGGCGCAAGACACTAGATGTATAGAAATGATAGGTGTTGTTCCCACAAGAATGTGAAGAAAAGGGTTAGGAATTAAGATGATATGTACATGTGTCAACATTGATTGATTGGTACTAGGAGACATGGGATTGAGTTTATAGAGTGGTAGGGTGAGATAGATTGATGGATCCTCCAAATCATTTTTGTTTCCCCTTTGGATCAAAGGGGATTTTGTTAGATTCATACGATCCAAAATGTTAGTTTGTGGTTATGTGTTACTATTGTATTAATTTAATAGTTTGTGGTTTGAGTAATTTTTAGTTATTGACTTGTATTTAATAGTTACTGAAATGGTTGAACTTAGGAAATGAAATTATAAGTTCATATTTAAAAATGTTAAATTAACTTGGATATAATATATTTTGTCTACTAGGTCATTATTGTGTGAGCTTTCTGTATAACTGAAGAAAGTTTTGTTTGAACAAATTAAATAATTTTTCATGTCTTAACTTTTTTATACATGACATCTTTATATTTTCAAATTTTTAAAATGCTTTAATTAGATAAAATCAACAATAATCATTCTATTTCAAATTTCTATGCTTTGAAATTAGATAAAAGCAATAATAGTCACTCAATTTCAATAATTAGAGGGAAGTCCTAAGGAAGTGAAGTCATTAGAACATGTTTTATGGTGGCACTATCTTGGGATAGAATCTACTTTGGCTCTTTTCAAGTTAGATCTATTGTGTACAAAATTTGCTTCAAAATGAATGGTTTTCTTTTGCAATTTTAAATAAGATTAAAGCTTTTCTTTTTAAAGTACATTGAAAGTTTTGTCATTTAATGGAGTTAGTTAAGGAATGCAAACAAATATTTGACTGATTTAGTTTTGTAGGGTCAAATTATTGATGCACTTGTTGTTATGTTCAATTATGATGTTTTTGTTGCATTCATATGGAATATGACAAGATTAAACAACTCTAGCATGCCATGTTTTGATCATTAACAATTTACAGTGTAAGTGTTATAGAAATTTTCACCAAATATTGAAGGTTTTTTTTTATTTTTTCTTTTTTAGATCCCTGCTCTCTAAATCTTGTTCTTATATCAATCTAGGCCTTTAGATTTTTCAATAAATATACCTTGGTTTTAATCCTGTATCACACTAATTTTTCCACCCAAAACCCCATTAGATTCCATTTTTTATTAAAGGGGTAAAAAGCAAGTTTTGAAGGGGCCCTAGAAACCATGTACAATAGGTGAAATGCCAGTGAGAGCACAATTGACCCACAATAGAACCATAGACACTCAGGTTTTGAAAGGACCTGAAACCTTATACATTTTTATAGCCAAGATACCACCACAAAGAGGCATCATCTTAGTTACCAGACAAAATAGACTTGGACCAGTCACCTACACAACCTCGGGCCTCATCCTATTGTTCTGAGCACCATTGACTCAGATTTGGGAAACACTCACATGTTTATGAAGACCACGCTTCCTTATTTGAACAATCTTCCATAAGACATCATCCTCCAAAGTTTTAGACCATGGGAAGAGGGGAGGTCTAGCCTCCACTGAGGACCCAAACTAAGCCCACATAGGTGCCAAAAGAAGAGCTGAATGTTATGCTGAAGCCTCCAATAAAGCAGAATAAGTAGACTTAGTAGCCAACGACAAGGGTTCCAAAGATGGAGCTACCTCAACTGGGGAAGATGTTCCATCAGGGGGATTTCAAAAGTCCAAACAATGGGGGCCGACTCATCTTCCTTAGTATCAAAATCACCAAAAGTCAAATGATCTTGGAGGGCATTCCTCCACCAAGTTGCCTCTCCCTTCTTGTGGTGAGAGTGAGGGCACTCTGAGGAAAGGTGTCCAGTAGTGAAGCATCTCCTGCAGTGGAAGGGAAGACCCTCATAGTCGATTGTCTGAGTCCATGGTCTGTCCTCAACAAGTAGGACTATATCCCTAGGCAGGTCCTTAGAGGTGTCAATATCCATGAGAATGTAGGTGAAGATAGTATGGCCAAAGTTACATGATGCTTCATCCTCCTGTAAAAAATGACCAAGAGCATTTACAATAGATTTGAAGCATGAGACTTCCTAAATTGGAGATTGGACAGTTTGACCCAAATAGGCATGATTAAAGGGTTAAAGGAGGGAAAAAATGGTTTGAGTGAGAGGGAATGTTGTCCCCACATCCAAACCCCACCCTCCAGCACTTGCTTCATATCATCTTCTGATCAAAAGGATGCAATTAAAAATCCCCTAGAATAGGGATATAGTTGAATCCTACCCTTAGTGAGAGGCCTCCAAGATTTTGAAACCCATTTGTTTAGATTTGGGAGGGACAACAAGAAATGATTGAACCTATAGATGATGGCTTGACGTTTAAAATATTCTTCATTATCCAATACCTCCTACCCACAGATGATGATGGGGGAAGATGGAGAACATGAAATTGGCTGAGGTTTACCTTGCAGAGAGGTACAAGAAGGTCCCAAAGAGTGTGACCTAGGAGCACTAGCAGGCACCCCATCCCTAGCAATATTCACATATGCTTTCAAGGCACCATCGACCACTGCACTCGAGACATAGGAGAAGTAGGTTGCATGACAGAACAATCATAGGTTGGTCACATGGCATAGATGACATGAGGTCACAAATCCACTCTTAGATCCTATAATTTCTTGGTAGCAGGAATAGAGTTCACGACCACAAATGGTGTGGAAACCATACCCTACGCAACATAGCCAGTCCTAAGCAACGGGAAATCATCCTCCATTAGGGCATGTGAACCAGGAGCAGTGGACGAGAAGGAGTGGGAATCCATATTTTTCTCAAAACTATATTTTGTTATTCCTTCTTCTCAAGGCTAAAGTTTTCTAAAGTATTTTGGTTAGATGCAACATTGAAACTGCTACATCTATCATGACCATAGGCAAAGACTAACGAGCAAGGGTCCAAATCAAGAAGCTCCCTAAGCATAGAAACCCCGAGCTTCCAACCCAATGGGTTAAACAATTTCTTCACAATCACATAAGTGAAATAAGCAATGCAATTTAACCATTAGCATATTATAGAGAAAGAAGCAAGGTAAAAGTAAAAGAAAAGAGAAGTTAAGTTTAAATTGCTTTTCTACTAAGTTGGAGGCTGAAGCTATTAATCACAATCCTTAGCTATTTGTGTTACACATCGGATATCTTTGTAAAGTCAATTTAGAAAAGAAAAAATATAGATCTTAATAATTTTGTGGATATGATAGTTTAAGATATTTGTTTTTAACAATTTTGTGGGGTGTGATAATTTTAAAAAAATCAATACTAATTGTTTATCAGTGAGTGATTACATAAATTGTAAAGAGTTTTCTTCAAATTATTGATAAACATAAAATACCCATTAGAACTATTATATTTTATATAGGGTACTCTTTTTCTATGGCATAACTATTATATATAGTTTCGATAATTTTACTTTTTGAGACCCTTGAAACACTAGTCTCATTTTTAAAGTGCTTTATTTCTCCATTTCATCATTTAAGTCTATATGTAACTATTTAAAGTGGGTGTGGACAAAAGGGACAATAAAGCATTATTATTGTACACTTAGTCCTTGTTATAGTAGTGAAGGAGATATAATCTTTCATGGACATGTTCAATGTACAACCTTTTCAAAATGAAAATAATGTTTTACAATTAAAATTATTTCAAAAACTAGGTTAATTCATGCAATCTAAAATTATTCTTTGTGAATGGCATTTTAGATATATCTTTATTGGACTCCTCTCATTTCTTTACTATATAATGGTTTTAATTTTAGTCCTTGGCCATTAAGTGTTATAATTCTTTACTAGTTTTAATTTTAGTCCTTTTCTTTACTAGTTTTAATTTTAGTCCTTTACATTTATGAAGTTTATTCAGCCTCCCTTGAATTTACACTGTGCTACCTTGGCGCCATTATACCTGCAAAAAGAACTAATATGTTTTTGTCTTATCAAAAAGAATAGGTATGAACGGTATACGCAGGGAACAGTACTTGAAATATCCCGGAATGGAATAAAAGAGGGCAGGTAATAATTAAATACGTACTGCAGAAGAGTGATTACCATGACAGAATCGATTTATAATCTCTGCCTGGTTAGTGAGCGAATTCACAACACAGTGGTTTTACTGAATCATATTCAGTACTACGGTGTTTAAGTTGGTTGGTGTTCATAAGCAGTCAGAAGACAATTACAGGAGATGTGAACTGGGGCATTGGGAAATATGACCAAAGATGAACAATTACGTATGAAATAATTAGAGGAACAAGAGAGGGAAGCTTGTGACATCCGACATGGTAAATAGGTATTGTGGCTCAAATTTCCAAACAGGGAAGGTGCAGATTCACTGCAGAGCTGGGAGTGCATTCCAGTGCATTCCATAGAGGTCCGAGTACATGTACACCCTCTGTACAATATTTGTTTTGGAAATTTGACTTAGGGAGAGGATTTAGTAGTTGGGTATCTTAACTTCACGCCTCTCAAAATCATATGTGGCAATTTCGAATCACTCTAAATTTTTTATAGTAGTTTATTTGGCAAGGCCACTGCTTATAACTAAGGTTTTAGGGTCACATCATCAAATATGATGCCACATCAGCACACTTTATGTTGAGGTGTCAAATAGTTCCCCCAAAAAAGAGTGGACCAATAGATGTGCATTAAGTCATGTTTTGTTGGTACGCTGATGTGACATCACATGATTGGTTGTTTTTTAAATCTAACGAGCACATTTCGTTCAATTATAAGTACTTATAGTAACACTAACAACCTTAAAGTCACAACTACTAGTGCTAAACTTTTAAAAATATTGGGCCTTAAATACACAAATACCATCACAGCTATTAGAACATGGTCAGCTATTGGGTCCTCTCCCCTAGTTTAAGTAATTTTCTTATTTTTAGGGGTTTGAACTTTGGTAGATGGTGTAATCAAGGAACATACTATTATCTTCATTAAACAACTTTTTAGTAAAATAATAAATATTTAAATATAATACATTTTCTTAAAAAAGAGATCTCACGTTGTTTAAATATAACAAATAAAAAGATATTTATTTTTTTAAATGTTAATTGGTTTGTCATTAATCTTGGCAAGTATACTATTGTAATGAAAATTATTTAACTCGTTATTACTTATATACATGTGAATCAAAACAAATATTTTTTATTTACAAAGTCTATATGCAAGTTTTGTAACAAATAATATTCAAAAAATAAATTATAAACAATCTAATTGGCTAATATCTTTTAGCACTTATTCAGATTGGCTAATATTTTTAGCTATTATGAGAGTCTTCACATAAATCTAGGGGAAATTGCAATTATTATATAATCAATTAAAAGCAAGTGTAGCACTAAACATGCACGCTATTAAGACATTGTATAGTCTGTTCACCCTACAATTTGGCCTTTACTGTGTTTGTTTGGAGTTAAGTGCCATTGTTCACATTGCATACACATGCAATCTCTAACGATGTGACATTAAACAAAACTTCATACATTGCTCGTTTGAACTGGCATTCTCAAATTTAACTTGATACATTAAAGACATGGTTCATTAAATGCTATCATTTTCAGCATAATTGGTTTGATCCATTAAAATTAGCTTTGTTGTTTTGTTGTTGAGGAAGTTTTATATAAAAACACACATAAAAGATGATGCTATAAACATGATACACAAATGCTTGTGTAAACATGGAATGACAAGCAAAGCAAAGATGTGCCACATAGAAATCAAGCAACACTGCACAAAACACAAAGGTATCTACATGCTTGAGGTTAATATAAATATAAAGGAGATTTTGCAAAAAAGGAAGATTGGGCTCTACTAGGGTTTCTTGGCTTCCCTATGTGCATGTCATACTGTAGTAATCTGCAGGATCCCATTCGTGCTTGCCTGCATTTATTGCAGCATATTGTCATTTGCTAAGCCTAAGGGCATCTTTTCGCCCCTTTATATGTCCTCGACCTTTCATTCCTTTGCAGCAACTACTACTGGAGATGAAGGTTTGACGTCGACCATCAATGGCACCCCCACTCAAACATCCCCAAAAGTTTGTTCCAAAAGTGTTTCACGAAGTAAGTCTCCTGACCCACCTCTAGATGTTGTTCTTCATATTCCGGAGTTTGATAATGCCTACAAATGGCTAGAAAATTTTACTTTGATTGGGTATTTTGTGGGTAGAGTTCCCCTGAAAGCATGCTTCGTGACAGGATTAGTAGATCTTGGTCCCCACATGGGATCCACCTTGATGTCATTCAAAACCTTACTAAGGATTTTTTCTTTTTCGTTTCATTGAGGCCAACCATGCTAAGGTTGTTCTCAGTCGAGGCCCCTGGCTTGTCCATTCTTCCCTCCTTGTGTTCAAACCATGGACTCAAGACTTTTCTATATTCGATGACAAGTCAATTCAAGTCCTTATCTGGGTGGAGTTCCCCGGTCTACCCTTGCCTTATTGGAACTTTATCAGCTAGATAGCTTCTTCTCTAGGTTCTAAGTATGTGCATGGAAATGGGGGACCAAAAAGGGGTCTTAAGTGGCCAATATTTTATGAAATCAGTAAAAACTGATCTTGGATAAGAAATTGAAGACAGCCACGGTCAAAATTAAAAAATGCGGTAAGAACAAAATTTGTAGTGCTCAAAATCTAGTTTCTAAACTATTTTTTTTTCTAAAAATTGTGGAGATTAAGAGGTTCAAATAGAGGGAGCACACAAAGTGCTCTTATTTTTGTCAAAAAAATATAACATAGTGTCTAGTGTGCTCCCCCTAAAATGTTGACTTTTTTTAAAGTATTTCACATATCGCTTTGGTGGAAAATCAACTAGCATCATGTAGTTTATGGTAGATTTTTATGTTAATTTTTTAATGAATAAATAACCATATGCAAAGGAGCCACTCACTTTACAGGTTTAAGTTGTTTCACAACATACAAATCATAGAATTGCCACTGATTCTTATCTAGATTTACACAAGGATCCACAAGGCTTGTTTGCACTCAAATCAAGTGAGATAGAGGTTAACAAACATGTTTTACCTAATGTGACCATCTCCAATTCAACCACCATTGGGAAAAATGTGTACTTGCACACTCAGGTGAAACATCAAGTGTACCTACACCATATAGGAATAGCTAAATCAATGCACAAAACACCCAATGTGGCATAATATTTGAATAAAATAATAATAAATCATTGTATCTAACAAGAAATCATCTACAACTAGCATGACCTAGACATCAACATGAAAAAATTAATAGTAATCCAAAAATGGTGTTCAATCAAATATAATAGTCACACCTATATCATATATAGTGAAAATAATGAAGCTAGAACACTATATAATCTAAACATATAAAGACACAACATATGCATCCCATAAGATATTGTTATAAATCCAAATGTCAATATAAAACCTCATTGAGAAACACATCGATGGTAATACAAAACATCATTGCTCAAAAAAGTAGTGGAACCAAAGCAAAAATCAATAGGCATAGAAGGCACAAATGACTAAGCCATTACAAGTAGAGTGATGAAGTTGGTGAAATAGTAAGAGGTTATCAAGAGAGGTAAGAGTGCTAATAATTTGAGGGAAAAAGGACCCAAGGGACCAAGAGAATAAAAGGAAAAAGATAAAGGAGAATCCTCAAGAAATAGAGACAAATCAAAAGAGCCTACTGCTCCAAAATGGAACACAATCAGATAAATCATACTAAAATCCCTAACTTTGGAAAAGACGATGAAGAAGCATTAGAACATATATATTTGGTCTAGATTTTGCTTGGAGGAGATCAGGAATAAGGCCCTATGACTTTGTTGGGACACTAAGGTATCAAGTGCTTAAATGGTACACGTAAGAGTGCTCACACTAAGGTATCAAGTGCTTAAATGGTACATGTAAGAATGCCCCTTACACAACAAGGAACAGACTAATCTAAAATATGAATTATTGAACAATTTTCAATCTCTAGAGGTCCCATAAAAAAGTGTGAGAAAGATGTACGAGATACTATAGAAGAAGGGTGAAACCATAAGGAAGTATGACTAGAGATTCAAGGGTGATGTCAAAAAGTTAGAGGAGCCTCTTACAGAGAAGAAGAAAATTGAATGGTTTATCTCTGGGTTGTTACTAGTGATTAGAGCAACATTGGATGGGAAAATATTTAAATCATATATAAGAGTGGTGGAACTAACTTCAAGGATTGAAGTGTAACAATAGAGAAGAGAAAATGAAAGAGATGAAAGTGCAAAGATAGAAAAAATGAAGTTCGAATTGAGGCAATTAAGTAGTAA
This sequence comes from Cunninghamia lanceolata, assembly GCA_027924645.1. Lineage (NCBI taxonomy): Eukaryota > Viridiplantae > Streptophyta > Pinopsida > Cupressales > Cupressaceae > Cunninghamia > Cunninghamia lanceolata. Next base: position 4,664,980 of record BSBN01000292.1, on the reverse strand, counting down.
GCAAGAGATACTAGAAAAGGGAGAAAGCCATAGGGAGTCATCACCACCCCACAAAAAGAAGATTTGGTGCACTTATTGTTCTAATCAAGGGCATCTCTAAAATGAGTGCCTTGTAATAGAAGGGAAGAAATGGGGAACGGTGTTAAGAGTGGAGATGCTAGAACCACCTAGAAGGCTTAAGAGTATGTACTATGATATTTGTGGTGAGTGGGATGCACATGAGACTAATTATTGTTCTAGCTAAGAGATAAAAGTGAGCCCTGATGCAACCATAGATTTGAAGATGATGCACCCATCCATAGAGGGATAACAAGAGTAAAAGTATTGGTAGAAAGAACTTTCCACATTGAGGATCATGGTTATCAACAATTAAAATAGAGAACTAACCAATGAAAAGTTAACAAAATACATGTTGTATTGTAGATCTAAGATGAGAGACCTCCCACAAGTTATCAAGATGAATACTCACAAGGAGGTAGTATAGGATATTGAAATGACAACATAGGAGGATGTAATAGAGGAAGAGGGCAAGGCTAGAGAATAAAGTAGAAAGTCACCTATTTTAAGTGTGGTGAAATAGGTCATTATGCAAATGAACATAGGAAAGAAAGGAAGAAATCTTGTGATTTTTGCATAGATACCACACATGATTCCTTTAGCTATCCTAAAGCAGCTCAATATTATAAGAATGGCCAAGTACTTACAAAAAGTGAAGAACTCTTAGGGTCCAATGTAGTAAGGGAGGCCAAAGTTGTAAGGAAGCTAAGGTAGCGGAACAACTTCGTACACTAATCTTGAGGGGAGAGATGCAAAAAATTTCAAATCTTTACAATAATTATAGAAATAAACACAAATAGAAATCATACCATGACACAGTAATTACGTTGGGAAACCCTTTCGGGAGAAAAACCCCACACTCCAAATCCGCCCAATATATTATTCAGAAATCAAGAAGATTACAATATACTTGTAGAGCAAGCTTTCATAGGAGTATAACCAACCAAAGATCCAGAGGCAACTCAACATCTATAAGACTCTTACACACAACATCCATCTCAAGCTCCTGATATATAGGAGATACAATACAGTAAACCGCCAACAGCAATTACAAAATCATAAGTCAAAACCACCCAAAAGTGGCATCCAAATTATCTCCAATCAAAGATGCCTTGTGATATGCCAAATCACACACCAACACGTGTAACTCTCGCCTTTACAGCTCTTTTAAGTATCCAACACATTTTCACATTTCCCAAAATAGGAGGTCCAACTTCTGAAGGCCATAACTTTTGATCTAAGTGTCTGATTGACGAACCGTTTGATGCGTCAGAAAGGTCGTGAAGAGATCTATCAAGATATAACCTGCTTTACCAGTTACTACAACTTTTGCCGCATTTAGGGACCTCTAAGTGCCTCAAATCTGAGTTCAAAACTTTTTTCAAGGGTTTCAAAAATAGAAACTTTAATATCTTGCAATCCAAGTATGATCTTGAGTCAAAACTCACCCAAGATGTTTACTTGGCAAGTCCACACCTTTTGGAAAAATTTTAGGTCCATTTGTGCTCAAATGTAGAGTTATTAAAAATAGTAAGTCCTGCCATTTTTAGCTATTTTAGAAACTTTGAAAGATCTAAACCATTCTTCAAGATAAAGGGTATTCGAAAAGACCAAAATTGAGAAGAATAGTAGCCTTTTGTAGTTGCAAGGTTCAGACACCTTCCCTAACATTCTCCCACTTGTCAAACACCTTGCAAGAGCAAAGGGAATATCAATACCATGATTTAATTGCTAGGGGCCGAGAGGCCCATAGACTCCGAACACCATCTGAACTTCTTTATGCTCACAGGCTTAGTTAATGAATTTGCAACATTCATCAAAGTCTTTACCTTAACTACATTCATCCTACCATCCTCGATCGTATCTCTAACAAAATGATATTGTACATCAATGTGCTTGGTCCTAGCATGAAATGTCGAGTTCTTAGCTAGGCAGATCGCACTTTGACTATCACAATAAACTCTCAGTGCACCTTGTTTTATTTTGATATATGAACACAGTCTCTTAAGCCAAATGGTTTCTTTACAAGCATGAGTAGCTGCCATAAACTCAGCTCTAGTAGTAGACAAAGCAACCACAACCTGTCGCTTACTCATCCAACTAATTGCACCACCAAATAAAATAAATACATAAGCACTGGTCGATCATCTTTTATCAACATCACCTGCCTAGTCTAAATCCACATATCCATGAATATCAAGGGAATGCATGTCTTCTATCAAATTACCATGATAACACAATGAATACTCTGAGGTACCTCGCAAGTATCTAAAGACTCTTTCAACTGCATCCCAATGAACTCTACCAAGATTAGACATATATCTGGAAAAAACTCCCACTACTTGGGCAATGTCTAGTCTAGTACAAACCATAGCATACATCAAACTTTTGACTGAACTCTAGTAAGGTACTTTGCTCATCTCTTCCATCTCTGATGGAGATGTTGGACATCGTGAAGCAGATAACTTTGTTTCAACTATAAAAGGAACACATAATAGTCTACAACCCTACATGTTAAATCTCTGTAAAATTGAATTGACATACTTACTCTGACTAAGACATAATTTTTTGTTCACTCTATCTCTTCTTATTTCCATACCAAGAATGTGTTTAGTTGCACCAAGATCTTTCATTTCAAATTTAGCTGTAAGTTGAGACTTTAGTTCTGAAATCATTCATTTCCCTTTACCAATAAATAACATATAATGCAATAAATAGGAAAGAATCACCATCAAATTTTATAATAAACACAATGATCATATTTAGAACGCTCAAATCCCAAACTCAACACATATGTATCAAATTTATGGTACCACATCCTAGAACTTTGTTTGAGGTCATACAAAGATTTCTTCAATTTTCAAACCAAATTACTTTTACCTTTCACCATGTAATGCTCTGGCTGTGTCATATAAATATCTTCTTACAAATCACCATGAAGGAATGTCGTTTTCACACCCATTTTCTCAACCTCTAGACCATAAGCAACAACAATAGAAAGCAAGAATCTAATGGATGTCATTTTTGCAACAGGAGAACATATCTCACCATAATCAACACCCTCAACCTGAGAGTAACCTTTCGCAACCAACCATGCTTTGTACTTCTCAATACCTCCATCTAAACCAATCATTTTCTTGAACACCCATTTGCAACCAACAAGTTTTCATCCTTCAGGCAATGGCACTAGGTCCCATGTATCATTGTTTTTCAAGTCATTTCTTCATCCATAGCAATCTTCTAGGACTCTAAATCATTCATATCTAATGCCTCTTCTACAAATCTAGGCTCATTTATGTTACTATTCAAAGCAAAAATGCATCTCCAGTCATCAGGTTAATACCTTTCAGGGGGTTGTTTATGCCTTGTATACTTTCGAACAAGCTGAGTTGGAGGTTCTTCCTCCTCTTTTGAAGATTCAAAGTTAGATGAGCTCTCCTCAACTTCTTCTATATCTAGGGGCCTTGATTCAACTTTCTCGGGTATAGAAGGGAGTTGAATCACATCTTTTTGTTCACTTTGTTCTATCTGCAATGTAACAGAACAAGGTTTAGTTTCTCTATAAATAACACTTCTACTATATATTAACTTATGTGCAACAGGGTCACAAATCTTGTATCATTTCACACCGTAAATGTACCTGATGAAGATACATTTCACAGCCTTGTTCTCCAAATTTGTTCCCTCCTCCTTTGGCACATGTGCATATGCCTCACAACCAAAAACTTGAATATGTCTTAGTGAAGGCTTGTGCCCTAAGCATGTCTCCATAGGCGTTTTATCAATAAGAGTTGATGTAGGAGACTGTTAATTAGTTAGAAAGCAGTGGCAACAACTTCAGCCCAAAACCTTTGTTCTAGACCAGCACCACTAAGCATACTCCTAGCCTTCTCCATTAGTGTCCTATTCATTCTTTATGCAACTTCATTCTGTTGTGAAGAATACGGAGTTGTCTTTTGTCTTTGAATGCCACAATCTTTACATAATCTATCAAAATCATTAGAGAAAAATTCACCGCCATTGTTAGTCCTCAAAACATTTTATTTTCTTTCCAGTCTGCAACTCAACCATTGCTTTAAATTTTTTAAATGGACTAAAAACTTCAGATTTACTCTTTAGAAAATATACCCATGTCCTTCTGCTATAATCATCAATAATTGCAACAAAATATGTGGAATTTCCAATGGAAGGAATATCTACATGACCAAACACATCAGAATGAATAAGATCCAATACACGACATGATTTATGAGAACTTGAGTAAAACTGAATGTGGTTTTGTTTACCATAAATGCAATGCTCATAGAAATCAAAATCAAGATTACAATCAGTTAACCCTTCAACAAGGTTTTTATTTTTCAAGGTCCTTAGACCTTTTTCTCCTATGTGGCCTAATCTCTGGTGCCATAACATAGTCTTCTTTGCATGCAATATTGATTCAAAAGAAAGAGCACCCTTAGGTACCCAAAATCCATGACCATCCACTGAAGATGAAACCCTCTCCTTTTCCAATGAAGTAGTCACATATTTACTTTTCATAGAAGTACTATTGCACTTAACAGTGTATGCATCAAGCTTATATAATGTGTCAAATCTGACACCTCTAGCAATCACCATAGAACCTCTAACCATCTTGCATCATGTATCAAAAAAGACTACCTGCTCAAGTGGCCAAAGTTGTAATGAACACATCACCTAGGGCAGTGGGAGTGGGATGTGACAAGTCACCCATCTCTCTTCCTAAAACCCTAACTCGCCACTATTTTCCAAGGCTATTTGGAGTGGTCAAATCTTGGTCAAAACTCGAGATTTGTGGTCCAAAAGGTACCTATCCCATAGGTACCTGACCTAAGGCCCTAAAAACCATAAAATAATCAAAATAAAGCTCAAAATTCACCTTTTAAAAAGCCCTAAAAGCCCATGCATGAAATTAGACACAAGGATGACAACTCATCATCCAACTCACCCCTACACCACCTTAGAACACTTAAACATTAAACATTACAAAAGATAAATTCAATTTCACATTCAAAAGAAATCAATCAAAACCTTAGTCCACCTTAGGGACTAGGTTGAGTGTCAAGGGGTCTTAACACTATGGAATCCATGATATATAATTAATGTTTTATTTAAGGGTGTAAGGTGTGCGTTTCAAAAAACTATGCAATAATGGCTCAAAGCCCACATAGATATAGCTAAATGGTATAAAAGTGATGTAAGATCTAATATATATCAAAAAACCAATCCTAAATCATATCTTAAATAAATGTAAAATGTAAAACCTAAAGCCAACATAAGGGTGGGTAGTGTGGGTGAAAGATAGGATATATAAATAAGCGCACCAAACCCTAGAATAAGGATGTATCATTGGAACACAAGAATGAAAGGATTACCATATTTAGAAATAAAGATGTAAAACTCAAAAAATTAAAAATCTAAAAGCACTAATATTATGAGAAACCCTAGCAGGGAACTAGATCATTTAAAGAGCTAACGAGTTCACCAAAATGTAAAGGAAAAGAAACATTCCCTAAGTTAATCTAGGCTATCAAGAATGATAAATGAACTATTGAATTTTAATCTTGGAAATTAAATATAATAGTTAATGAATACTTAGCTCTAGGAACAATCTTGAAGATACTTCTAATGTCGATGTTAAAATTTGTTATTCTAGCACAAAAAATAAGAAATTTGGATCCACCTTTTCTCTTAGATTTTGCACATAACTATCCTTTTCCATATCAAATCTACATCTAGATCACTTTCACATGCACGAATATGTTATGTGGTGGTCCATAGAGCTAATCTTACTAATTCATTGCTCTTCTCTAATTGACAAATATTGGTGATATTTAAAAATAACTAAGGAAAATCGTCAAATTGAAGAGATCATCGTCTCCCAAGCCAACCTTGTTGATAAGACCAACTATACAATTATGAAAATAATCAAAGCCAACAATCTTCAAACATGTAGATGCTCTAAAATTATACAAGCAAAATTAAATTGTTTTTAGGTGTTCAAATTAAAGTGTTCCTAACGTGTTCTTCCTTAAAAAGGAAATCATTCTCAATTATTTCCCAATATGAGAGGATGATGAATGAATGTATATTGAATGCCTTCAAACACAAGTACAAAGTATAAATCACACCAAACATATACCAAGCTAGCTCATGGTGAGAAGGAAATGGGTGATGGTCAAAATTTAAATTTGAAATTTGAAATTTGAAATTTCAAGGGTCAAACCTACAACAGTGAAATTAATCTCATACCCACGGGATTGACCTAAAACATGGAAACAAAACCATTAAGGAGGGAATAAATGTCTAGATATGATAGAAACTAATAAGCATAGTGAACAATAAACATATGAAAATATGCAAAATTAGATCAAACAAACCCAAGTGTGAAAGAACGTGTAAATAAAAAAGAGTAATGGCATTGAAAAATGTGCCAACTTTACACATGTGCCTCATTTGTTAATATATAATCGTATCAAGTCATTCAATCAAAATGGACCCAAAACTCAAATGGGAATTGACATGGGTATGTAAATTTCACCATTGCAAAATTGTCTATTATAGTGCATTTCTCAATAAACTTTTTCCAACTCTCTTGCCCAGCACAACGAATGGAATGTCCTAGTTAACGTGTTTCAGCTCAGTGTTTGTCAGATTGGCCCATTATTCTAAAAAACTAAAAGTCAAGCACATATAATCATAGTGTCTGATTCAAAAATGTCGTCAATGAAGTAATTAAACCCTAAATGGGCATTTCCATTCCCCAATGTCACCACGTAAACTAGTGATCATTTCAAACCAAAATCAAATTGTGAAAAGAATCCCGTGGTTCCCACACGTGTTCTCTCCCGCAAATTGACCGCCTTTACAATTGCTTGCTTTCCCACTATCAAGTGACTCATTCGCTATCACACCCCCCTCCCTAGTTAAAATGGGGGTCTTTGAAAACTCATTTTCCCACAGCCCAATAAAAGTAGACTTTTTACTAAATCTTATCCAATAAATAACCAGGGCCACAATTCAACCTTCAAAACCAGGCCACATATAATAGATTTACAATCATGTCTGACCATTAAGATGGTCCAAGTTCAATGTACCAATCATGGACAGGCGCCTTTACAACGCAACTTCGAAGGTTATCATTCTTGGGGAGCTAAAAAGCAAATGATTTAACAATTTAAACTCCTAACCAACAATTACCAAGTAAGTTTAAAAAAATTAATCAAAATAAACGAAATATTAAAAAGAAGGCAAATGAATTTGCTAATTAATATGAAGAGACGAGAACTAGAACCTCAATATTGCCACTTGTAATTGTTACAGTTTTCCGAACACAGGAATAATGACAATTATTACATTTAGACAAGTACTTGAGTGGGTACCTAATACTATTCTTACCATAATCCGTCAATTCTAACCAGAGCCTTCAGAAAATGGAGTCATTTTTACAAATATAATCAGCTTTTGTGTACCTGAAGATTGGGAATAAATAACGTCAGTTGAAGACATTGGAGATGTTTTTTTTGTCGCTGGCACAAATAAACTTCCAACATAAAGTTGTGAAGATTGTGATTTTACAAAATGACTTAATAAGAATCACAGAGTTGGCTTTACTAACTTTATTATTTTATCATATATTGGTGACTCTTCGTGTTATTGTTAGATTTACTAGGTTTGAATCATCCTCCATTTGGGTTAAGTTTGGTTCGTGCTAGGTCTGCTGAAGGCACTTCACACTTAAGATTTCTGAACCTCAAAACAAAGTTTGAATCAAGCCCTAGGTCTGCTGAAGCAACATCTTCACACTTGACATTTCTGGAGTTCAAAACAAATTGAGGTGCCCGTGAAGGTGGGAAGATTGAGATTTTAAATCAGAACACAAGATCAAATGCAATCAGAATTATAATGGGTTCACCTGAACCTAAACAGTTAATCATTTTTCCATTCCCTAGCCTAAAACATGAATCTGTATCCAACCTTACACATGGAACGTGATAAATGGTGCAATAAGGAATAACATTATTTTTCACTTACTGAAACAACAAAAAATCATTAACTATTTGAAATTGAAGACTGTCCCCCACATGTATAATGATTATGTTTAATATTAACTATTAACAAAATGTAAGTTTTCAAAATCAAGGAGAGAAAAATTGCATTTTGGCACAAGCAACCACCATTCCTTTGGATGCTGGCTATCACAAAAACAATTGTATCTTAGCACTTGGTATCATCGTGGCATACAGCCTTAAAAGAATTGCTGTATCATATTTCTAAAGAGCCGCTATACAAACATGGTGATAGGTTACACAATATTTCATAACAAACAAGAACCGAGAGTCATTACTATACCATCCAATTCCACAGTAAAACTACTCAGCACAGCTATAAAGACCTGTTTGAAAATCACAACACACAATCACTATTTACATCATTTTAAGCACCAATCTCTTTAGGTCTTGAGAAATTTTTTTGGCATTCACTGGCATTTAACGGCTGGAAAACAAATGCTTTATGTTTAATCAGGGGCAGTGCAAAACAGGATGTGCATTCAAGTCCAGCATATTTGAAGAGTATGGATGAACAGAGAAAGAAACCCGTCTAACCATGATATTCTGATATGTGAGACAGCTGAGAAAGAAAACTAGCAGTAGTCATGTTCTAGCACGGGAAGCAAATTAAAAAGCTACATGAATTCTATCTATGTCCAACTCTAAAGTTTCAAGCAGTATTGGCAACAATTGAGATGTCAAAATCATCAATTATGAACAAAAAAGAAACTAAAATTTGAGTGCAAAAACCGAGATGAACTGCATGTAATTATTTTTATCTGAGTACATAATACAACCTTGATTTTCAAACAGTGTTTGCATCATGCCCTAATAACGTCATCCAATTTTAAATTATCAATAATCAAGAAAATACAGGCTACATAGTCCATGGATCTCTCAAAATGTTGCAGTATGAATACTCATAACTTTGGTACATATTACAACAAAACAGAAGCCGATGAGAAACATAGCTGCAAAATGGGAACATTAACTTCGGCAACGTATGGAGTCTATGGACACTAGAACGCATGGTGTCCAAAAAGGTAAAGATTATAAATTATATCTGAATTCCACATGATAGAAGGATATCCGCGGAGCAGCTAGACCTTTTGCAGGCCATAAGTGGATAATTGCATATAAACATACATCAAAACTTTAAATGGACTTCACAGGGGAAAAATGAAAGAATCTGAGCCATTTAATTCAATCTGTAGTATTTCCTAAGATCTTCAATGCCTCTCTTTGGCACAAGTTTTCTAGGACAATCAAAGAAAACAGGCCTATACATACACCAGTAAATACACCGGAAGGAATGATCAGAAAAACTCAATTCCAGGAAGCCTCTTGGGTTTATCAAACTTTCATAGAGAGGCATACAAATGAATAGCTCCAGGCAGGATCTCTAAAAGGAAGCTATCATGACAGCTATTCGAGTACAAGTTCCAACAGAATTGCTGGGCATGCATCATTTTCATCAGTAGGAGCAGCTAATAAACAGAGCTAAAGAGCTTCCCAACAATGGCATTAATTTAGATAAATGACAAATATGAAACCTATTATAAGATTATTGAGGTCTTGTATTTTGGCGCAGTGTTACACCGTGCAGGAATTTGGTGAACCCATGGAAGCTTAATTTCCCATCTGTGCTTCTGATCCAATCATTCAGAACTGAATGTGCAGTTGATGCAAGGTTCATCTCCTACAAAAGGCCACAAAAAAATAAGATCAGGAACAGTTACTTTCAAGAAGTCATCATATCTGTTAATGCAAAAGTTGCATGTTAGAAAAATTACCCGAGCTAATTCTTCAACAGTGATGACTCTATTACCCTCTTGCTCAAAATACTCAAAAGCAGAGCTCGCAATTTGCTCCCACCCATCTAAAGCTTCTAGCTGATATACACTGATGGTGGCAGCACAGAACTCATCAAAGTCCAACCTTCTTGAAGAAAGATGTTCCATCTGGATCATTAGCCAAACATTTAAAATCCCCATGTTGTTAAATGCCCAAAAACCATAAAACAAAAAAGACACAATTCTAAAGTATGTTAAATATGGTAAATACAATAAGCTATAAACAATATCATTGTGAATCATGTATTTTCATATGCTAAAGAAGAAGCTGAAAACAGTGGCGAACATAATTGCCTCAAATGTTGGAATCATTATGGATGTAATTATTGTCAGGATATCAGCAAGAAAGGCTGCCAAGACACCTGATCTTATTTAAACACAGCAACAGTTATGTCTCAAATATGAAATACAACAAAATACTGTGTTTTTAACCCAAACCAGATAAAGTAAAACTAAGTAAAGTATCCTGCCACTTATGAACACACGAAATTAAACAGGCACAGGATATGTGACAAACAAAGCAGCTTTATACTCTAAAGAAAAATGTAAGATAGATGTAAATTCCATTCCATCTGAGCTTATTGTCTTCATCCTCATCCACTGGACAAGAAACTAGTCATAAAAACAATGTTAATGATAAACGTTAGTTAAATCAAGTTGAATCAACCACCTCCAATTGCACAGATCTTGTATGAATCACACTTTCATATATGCAGAGATAAACTTTGTTGATAACAAGTTACTTCCAATAAAATGACAATAAATCCCCCATTTATTTCATCTTTAAATGGGTATTGTTATGCATGTACATACATAAAACAAATATGCATATCTTTGGTTTATTGAGATCTTACAATGACAAGAATACATAAACTAAATGTGTCTCACCAGATGTCTAGTACTAGAAAACATCAAATATGAAAGATGTATATTTGAATCTGGATACAAGACATATTATGTCAGTATACAGAAATAGCTCATGTATGATCAGGATTCGGGACCATATTGAATGAGCAGTATGAAATCGCGGTGATACCAACAAAATTTTAAATTAAAACACAAGTAGAAAAGCAGAAATTGAAGAAAACATTTACACATCGTAATGCATTCTACTGATTCTATCTATCTTCAAATCCCAATTTAGAAATGGTGTTTTGAATTTCTATGTTTATTGTGTTATTTTAATATACATTTCTTGTATATTTTTGTCGGACATTCTTGTCAAAAAATGTCTTCTTACTACGACGTTTACATGCATTTATAGATGTTGCCAAGTGGAGTATTCCTCAACGTTCATTGTTTTAATGTATTTTTTTTTTAATTTCTTGTAGAATTTTTGTCAGACATTTTCTGTCAGGCATTCATAGATGTTGCCAGGCAGAGTACTTCTCAAAGTTCATTGATTGATATTAATTCCTGCCCTAAATATTGCAATAATTTGATGTTGGAAGTTAAGAAGTCCAGATGTTAATAACTTAATTGCAATGCCTCTCCATGCTCCCTTATTTCCTTACCCTTCATATGGTTTTTACCATATGAAAACTGATATCCCTTTTTAGCATTACAGGGTAGAATTATTATTGACCTACACTAACGTCAAAAAACTAGTCCTTCATTAATGTTTTTCAAATTCCCAAATTAACAATTTAGAACAATCATTATCATTCTCATCTCAATGCTCTTCTTCCTTTTCTTGCTCAAAGGGCATTGTTCATGTGATAAGAAGTTTGTATAAGTACTTCACATGCTTTAGGTATCAATGCATCAAAAAGGTCAATGTACATGGCTAGCTCCCATTCTTAAGCTTGAATGTGTATAGCATACTTCATGTGCTATAAGTACTCCACATGCTTTAGGTATCAATGCATAAAAAGGTCAATGTACATAGCTAGCTCCCATTATTAAGCTTGAATGTGTTAACATTCTTTGTCCAGCCCCTGATGCAGTAGAAGGCAGCCTCTAAAATGTGAGCTAGTTCTGCTACGAGATGATTGATATGATGGTACTTGATGCAACATCTAGCTTATCTTTCACAATCCAAAAATTTAATGCCTTTCAATCCTCAACCAAGAGGAATACCTTCTCTAATGTTGTAATCTGTTTGCTGTTCTTGGTTAAAATTTCCCTATCAAGACCGTCCAATATATTTTCTTATATGCATTTCCATAACGTCAAAACCTTCTGTTACATGCTTATACCTGTGAAGAAAGAGGGAAAAGCCCATGTTCCCATTCAAAGAATCTCCAATATTGCAGGTACAAGCATTCAGGAGGAGACCATTATTGCAGGAATGACGAAAAGGATCAACAAATTTGAAGATTTGAAACTCCATCTATTTTACGCAAATCAAGCAACTTCAGGTAAGGAACAAGGAAACTCACATATATGGTGAAACAGATCAACAATTTGAAGATTCAAAACTCACGCCTATCTTATGCACACCAAGCATCAAACCAATTATATACAAAGCTGAAGAAGTGAAATTCAATTCATACAATTTGGATTCATCTTGTGTGTGGAGGTCAAAAATATTTCAAAGGGAAAGGACTTGTTATGTACTTATCTTCAAAAAAATTATCAGTGATAATGTTATAAATATGATAATAGGTGGTGTTATACTTGTGTGTACCCTGAGTACAATACGATGTGTTTGGACTTTGGACAATTAGTGGTTCATTCGTCAGACAAGTTTTTTACACTCGTTTGCTGCAGGACATGTCTAGGAGCACATACTTCTCTTAAGAATGTTATATTATCCAAGGGCCAATCTTAAGGGACCAAGGCTCTTAATCCTTCACTATCTACTCCTATATTGTGAGCTTCTCCAGTCTGATATTTTGGTATGTTCCCACTCTATTCAAAATCTTCAATTGTTATGGCATTTTGGTTCGTAGAGACTTCCATGCCTCATAGAACTATAAATAGCATATTTGTTTAATATAAATCTTCCTCTTCACAAAGCAAATGGAATAGGTTACTACTGATCGCATTCACAATCACTCGCACATTTTTTTCTCACATATTTTTCAAAAGTACAGTGACATACTGAACCTTCCACCCATAATTGTTCTACAATAATTGCCTCCTAAATCATGTTAGAATTTCTGATTCATGAGGATGACTACACTGTAAACTAGATCTTGTGTTTGGCCACCAATGTTCTTGCACTTGTTCCTCCTCCTGCTACACTAAAGAGATGCTTAAAAGTATCTTTCCTGTGACCATGTAAGAGGGACATCCAAGCTCTTTGCTGGTTGGCACTGCAAGTTTTGATTTTCCTCTTGTGAAAGCAAATTTTGTTATAAATCCTCTATGTTTGTAGTTGCATGTTATTTTGCTAGTTAATAAGGTTCAATCCAAAAAGCAAAGTATCCACTCCACAGTAGTACGTATTTGGATAAGACTTTTTTCTTTACCCACAGGAATTTAGAAGACTCTTTTCTGTGTCATCAGGAAGACAGCTGGAGAGTGCACTTCTGACCTCACAAGGGAGCAATAGCATACTCTAACCACATATCAACATTCATCTACCAATTGAACATTCATTTGTGAGGACATATATCATAACAGCCAATCAATCAATTATGAAAGCGTTCCTTTTAAATGTCGTCCCAATATGAAGATGGTGACTTAAAATGGAATTGACCACCATCCCTGAAAACCATTTACGACTTAGTCTAACTCAGCCTTTACAACAGTTAATTCTTAGTTAGACACATGTAAAAGGACAGCCCAAACTACATGCACAATACACTCAACACCCAGTATGTCATGTATACCTCCAATAAGAATGTAGGAAACATTCATATTCAATCATAAGCCTTACAAACATATCACAGAGACAAAAGCAATCCAAAAAAAATATAAATTCACCAACTTTAAAGTTTGTATACGTCTCTACTCAATTCCAAATCTTGGTGATAGATAAAGAAGACATAGGAAATGTTTCTGATGAAGCTCTACAAGAGTTGGTATATCAGGCACCATAGAACAATGCCATGTCAGCTTTCCAATACTCAGCAACAAATGATTCATTTCAAGGAGAGTTGGGAAGCATACAAGTAGGCAGAAAAGATAAGTAATTATACTAAATTTTTAAATATAGAATCATGAATATGAAAGACTTTAATGGAACAGCTTCATGACATTTTACATGAGAAAATTTATTGGAGATAAAAATGCAAAATGGTCCAGATAAAAAGATAAAATATTTCACACTATGCACAGGTGCAATGTAAAACACATAAGATTGGACGGACCAGATGGAACTGTTATTGAAGAAAAAGCTTTAACAGAAAACCATATTTGGGACTATTTCAAAGGAATTAGGACTACACCAAATATCAACCAAGTTACAAAATGAAAAAATGGCAAATAACCCTAAAGCTATGGCAGAACAAGATTAGGATTTTTGGCACCCATAAAAGAGTTTAAACTTGAAAATATAGTTTTTTCCATGCAGCCGTATGTTACCAAGCCCAGATAGTTTTTCAAACCATGTTTTCCAAAAAAAAAAATCAAACTTTATTTGTTTGACATGTTGGGGTTTCAGGACACTGCACAGCAAAATTTGACACATTGTCACCATTGCAAAGCAAATATTGAAAGCTCTAGAAAACTGTTAGCCTTAATCACTCTGCAATATGGTTTATAAGATCGTATCTAAAGCTTCAACCCATGCTTCAGCTTTATCATTTCTGAATTTCAAACAGATGATAAGGACAGTCTAATTGACAAACACAAGATGGTATTATACTTGCAGAGGAGTTTGGTAACACCATGGTTAATACTTAAAAACACCCTAAATATGCTTCTTAAGCTGGATATGATAAAAAAAATTGATCATTATAATCGGATTCAGTCAGAATAGTGTATAAATTTGGATTCAATGAGTCTTTAGCTGCACTGTTAACGCACTTTTTCCACTTTCAGTAGAAGCATTGGGTATCTTGGCTTTATAGTAGACAGAAGTGTCAAATGAAGAAACAAATTTTTGGCCAACAACCTGCCCACTGAAACCATGACTCAAATGCACCTGCAATTTTAAGATGACGTATTTATGTATGTCATAATTCTCCCAGAAGAAGCAATTAGAATTTAGAACCAAAGTCATTCTCAAGATTCCAGTCAAGGGAAATTATTCCAATTTCATGATCCTTCCTGGAATATTTTCAACTATGATCCCAATTCATTTAAATGAGAAGAGGCTGAATCCTTCTCAATCTAAAGTAGAATATGCCTGCATCTTCTTGATATTTCATATTCATTGGGCAGGTTAGGGATAAAAAGTGAAATCTCAAATTAGTGAGCCAGAATCAGTGTTCCCCGGGGCCTAAACACCTATCCCGGACATTCAGGATGTTCTGGGGACAAGGATGGGGTGTTCCCCCCATCCCACACCACATCCACTGTTTTTTTTAATTAAACTTGAACATCCTGGGGACATCCTCCCCGTATTTTTTTCCTAAAATTGGGGATGCCCTGGCATCGGCTACACACCTTTTAAACAGCTTAAAAAAAACATGTAAGGCTTCCCATGAACTTGTTGTGACTGAGATCAAGCCCCCTCAGGCAGAGTAGAGAGGAGAGAATGAGGAATCTAGTTTGCCTTTTGGATTTCATACAAGCTGAACTGATAGTGCTCAGCTGCTGAAATTTGTCACTCACATGTGATACCAATCCATTCACACGGGAACTGGGAAGACTCGTTCCTTTATCAAACTCCAGTTGAAACAAAATGATAAGCATTAAGTCTTTAGCATCCCATTTTGCTGTAGAACGTATACAGGAGGGCATTGCTGGTTACAACTACAAGCAAGGAATAAATTATATAACACACCATCATTAATTAAAGTTGGGGACCCATTGAATGGAAAGCAAACTCATGATCTCATCTTATTAGTGGTGGTCAAAGGTTTATCTGAAAGCCAACTATACTACCAAAGCATGGGAGGCTACCCACAAGAAGAGATCCTTCGCCTGTGCTTTCTGGAGGAAACACATTGAACCATTCAAACCATTTTTTTTAAACCAAGTTAAAACCACTGATATCATAATCAATTCAGTTTCTGACTTATACATTCTATGGCTTTTTATATTTTTAGTAGATATAGTTATATGTTTACATTTCTAAAATTTCAGCTTCTTTTAGTTTGTCTAAGTTATATCGAGGTATTTTTAAATTATTTGTATTTTAAAATTCAAATATTAAATTTTGTAATAGCAGACCCCTGCAGTCACAAAATTCTGAAAAATTTGGCCATCCCTAAATCCCATCCAGAAAACTTAGAGAAACACTGGCCAGAATTCTAATATTATAATGACAAGAACATCTAAAGATACTTACTATCGATCAAATTCTGTACTCACAGATTTGATAAAGCCTCACATGCAATTTTCTTCGCAATGCTAATTTATTATAATTATGGTTGACCCTGTTGTCTCCATGTGTGTATACAGGTACACACTCACTGCAGACAACACATGGTCTTTGAATAGGCAGCTCTATAAAAAAATTAGTTTAAAATAACAAAATATTAAATAAATAAATACAATGTAGCCAAATTGTAATGAAATTGATCAAGCAAATAAAATTATTAACTATTCAAAAATGTCAACACCAAAGGTAGCACTGAATATACAAAAGAAAAAGATGTTTCTGCTTACACTCTTACTTTTCTTTTATTTTTCCAATTAACTATTTCACAACAAATATATATCCCACTCCTTTGTGGGAGTACATTCCGAAACATTCTCAATCTAATAAACCAGAACATCAGATTAATCACCACACTTTGATATTTTACTGGTAGAGAGTACCACGTGTTCACTTGGTTTGCAAAAGTATTCCACAATAGAATAATACTAAGTTGCCGGTTCTGGTACGGGAACGGATTCGGGAGCGGGGTTCTGGTACGCCGGTACGGCGAAATTTTTTTTTTTCCTGTGGGTACGGCTGGGTACGGCTGTACTATATATATATTTATATATATAATATATTATATTATATATAAAAATACATATATAAAATTTAATATTTATAATAATGTATGATATAATATAATATAATATATTATTAATTTATTATATAATAAATAATATATAATAATATAATATAATATAGAATATATTATTATTAATATAATATAGAATACATAATATAATAATATTATATATTCCATATTATATTATATTATATAATATATAGTATTTAATAATTTATATAATTATAGTTTTTTAAAAGAAAATTGGTCATTTTAAAAAAAAATTCCCAAAAATGCGCCTAGGAGCGCTTGGGAACCCCTGGGAGCTCCTGGGAGCTTCTGGGAGCGGCCTGGGAGCGCCCCTGCCACCCTGGGTTCCTTGTGGGTTCTCCGACGTAGAACCCACAAGGAACCCGGGGTGGCAGGGCCGCTCCCAAGCCGCTCCCGTCGCCGCTCCCGCTCCCAGCCTTTCCCGTGCCTCTGGGCAAAGAACCCGGTAACATAGGAATAATATGAAATATTTACAATAATTTAAGCATTGCCCAAATACCGTATCAAGGTGATCAATGTTTCCTTAAAGGATCTCCAAAATGGATTGGATATGACCAGAAGCATTATCTAGCAGAGCACTACCTCAAAACTCCAAATGATGAAATTAAGATGAACCAAGAGAACAAAAAGTTTTCCACACTCTGTCCTAACACAAACCATTGCACTTTCCCAAAATAACCATCAAGATGCATTCAAGCAAAAAGGCAAAAAGCATTGTGGTTTCCCAAAATTGCCATCAGAAAGCAGGTCCTTTCTAGAGTAGCAGTAAGATAGGTTCTCTAGAAAGGAAATGAAATGTTGCTAGGAAAGAGGTAGAGCATACTTTTTATAAAAAACTTTAAATTAACATCAATAACTCAAAAACCAGTTGAGATTTTTCAAGGCACCAGACTAATAAATGAGTTGAGGTTATTCATCAAAGCTTGGCGTTTAGGCATTTTTCTCTTGCAGAATTTATGGAAATGAACTCCATTGGTGGGTAAGGAGCTGAATCCACACACCTATGTAGATCTCTCAGCTGCCTTGGCAGGAAGAGATCATGAATTGTCCGTTCAGTGACTCTATATTGGACACTAGAATCCAAAGCATTGCTATGTGTTTACACTCGAACTAAAATTGCTGTACTCTCAGACTATTTTAATAGTTAGATAACGGATGGTTTTAAACCATTATATCATGAATTGGTCTGTTCAGTGAATCTCTACATTGTTACAGACATTAGAATCCAAAGCATCACTACATGTAGCCTTTCCAATTAAAATTGCAGCACACAGAATATTTCTGAAGTTAGATACTGAATAGTCTTAAAGTTTAAGAGAGATGTATATATGTCACATTCAGTATCAAATATAAGTTTCAAATGCTTAAATCCAATGTAGATACTCCCCTCCAATTAATCACAGAAAAATAGAAAATTGAATCAGCAAATTACTGAAGATTACAGCAACACAAGCAAGCAATAATGCATAAGAAAGGTGACAAACCAATAGAAACAAGCCCATAGTAAAAATAAAATACAAACCATGAATCCAAACTTTAAAGTATATAATATTGGAAAAATATTTATATAAGACTTGAAACGTACCGAATTAAGAATATCAGGAACCTTAGATTCCTTCATAGCCTCAGTTGCATTCCTCGTTAGAGCCTAAAACACCATAGTAAGAGATAATGTGATGATTAATACACCATCAGACACTATTAAAGGCCTTAAAAAGTTTCAACTCAATAAAAAGATTGAAACTAAAAATCATCAACCACTATAACACCAATCATAAAAGCAACGAATAAATCATCCAGACTTGAAAAAAAACTCTCATAGTTCATCATACAAACCAAATGGAGATCAAGTTTCACTTACCAATCTGAAGTTCTCTAAGGAGACCCTACCATCCTTGTTGGGTTCAAGGAGTTTATACTGAGATTTAATGTACACTAACTCATCTTCGGTCAATGACTTTGACAATGCCTGCAGAAATATTTTGTTAACAACCCCCCAAGATTTCAAATCTTTTACAAATACAATTTTAATGATCCATCATATGTGTTCCAAAACTATATTTACAAAATGATCCTGTTTGCAGGACATAATATTTTTCAATAGCTTGAATGCATATGATAAAATGCATATATCTGTGCTACCTTTAGCAAGTCCAAATAAGTAGAGCATGTAGAATCTTAATACCATATCAAATGTACCCTTGAATCCCTTATTTCAACTATTTTCTTAATAATAATAGTAAATAATCTATTCATGGCGGAATCTGTGATGCTCAAGTATTGGACACTATGCCTTGACTTGTTTCAGTACATTTTCTAACCAATCATTGCTGCTAAACTATTATTTTTTAGAAAATTAAGGCACGGGGTCCAATAGTTGAAGTGCACATTCACGCATGAAAAAAGCAACTATGTTGTGTTATACTGTTAAAAATTAGTCGAACTAAAAGATTTCAAGGGGAACCATATAGTATATCATGTGATACAATCACACTATGCATCCATGCATATAGAAAATAAAAATTAAAAAAGGCATGCATACAACAGCATTATTAACATCTGTTTCTCTAATGTGATTGGCCTGTCCAATAAATAGTTTCAACTTTCCAAAGAATCTACCTTCAATGCAGCACGTCTCAGTGGAGTGGCTCGAATGTATGATTTTACTAATTTGAAAATCAAAATATCCAATGGAATTTGGTGCTGCCCACGAAGCCATGGATGTGCTGCCAGCATAAAGAAATTGAATTAGTCCCAAATAATTTCATCATTCTTTATATAAAACTGTAAACATATACCCATTTGAAATTCGACTAATGATCTGTGGATCTAATCACAACCCACCAAAATCAACAAAATATTGAGGTATGTCATCGATGCAGAATCCACACCAAGCTATAATGAACAATTGTTGATTTAAACTAAGTCTACAAAAACAAATGAATCCTTACTAAGGGCCTGAGCAGCTGTCATTCTTTTACGCAAATCTTTGTTAAGGAGCCTTTTCACAAAGTCCTTTGCTTCAGCAGACACTGATGGCCATGGTGCATCATCAAAATTAGGATCAGCTCTTAAAACAGCTCGGAAAATACCCGACTCAGTTCTTGCCCAGAAGGGCCGACTTCCGCAGAGCAGAATATATGTTATCACACCAATACTCCAAACATCAGCCTCCAGACTGTAAGATCGATGAAGAACTTCTGGTGCAACATAGTATGCACTACCTACTATATCATTTAGTCTTTCATCTGCACCAGTCATGTATGACATGCACTAAGTGAACAACAAATAATAATGAGACAACAGCTTTCTCAAGATAAAATCAAATAACCACAGAAACTCCTTTTAGACCCCAAGTTAAAACTCAAAATAAAATCCTCTATTACAATGAAACTCAATGGATTTACCTGGTCTGATAAAGTCTGAAAGTCCAAAATCAATAGCCTTCATAGGCGCATGTTCATCCTTTGTAGAAAACAAAAAGTTCTGCCAGTAATGGGAGGGAGGGAGTTATCAATATTGTTGCAGTTCAGTAGAGTAACAACTATTTAACTTTTACAGACATTGAACATAGTATAATAGGCAAAACTATTTAGCTTTAGTAGACAATGAACATGATATAACAACCAACATAAATACTGAGCAAACATGCAACTCAACAATATTCGCCATCAACTATGCCAAATCCAAACAGAAATGGAGAAAGCAAAACAATCTGCCTTCCAACATGGTACATGAGGTAAGCTTGGACCGCAGTCTCAAGATTTGTAAACATGGGTCACAATAAACTGTACCTCATGTTTGTTACAATTTACAACACAACCTCACCATGTCCTATGTAGTTAGGGGCCATATTATTGTAATAAAGGGGATTTAAATGTGTATCGCACTTATATGATGTTTTATTGGGATTCAACTGCATAGTTTGAGTCAATCTTGGCCGACCCATATTTCATGAGTGTTGGTTCACAAGAACCATCTCTCATTGGCATGAATGGTCCACTTAGCACTCATTGCATCTAGTTCCCTAATTACCATTTGTACTGCAACCCTTATCTGAATTATTAACTGTTTATTTTGAGTAATTTTACAAAAGAAAAAACAAAATTACCATGTTAATTAAGTCTCTGTGCCCAAACATTAAAATTGTATTAATTTGCATTCAGTTGCAGACAAGATCTAACCTCTGGTTTCAAGTCACGGTGCACAACACCTTGAAGGTGACAAAATGCTACTATGCTCAAGATTTGTCTAACAATTATTTTAGCATCTTCTTCTGTATACCTGCCACCTCTGCATGTCACAATTAAGCAAAAGCTAAAATATTAACTTCAACTCAAATTCAAATTTAGAACAAATGGACAGTCTACTAGAAACAACCATCCAACAGAGAACGCCACCAGATAAGAGGCATTACCGTGACAAAATTCTGTCCAATAGCTCACCACCTTCACATAGTCTGCATAAAAGAACAGGCTGACTTAAACATGGCAACCTAAATTAATAACATAGCTTAAGTTCAATGGCATTAACTCTCAACCTATTCTTGTAAATCTTTTTCTAGTTCTTCAACTTGAATCATATCTCAGTTTGAAATAAAGATGCAACTACAGGCCTAAAGTTATATTAAAAAACAACATCCATACTCTTAACTTTAAGAGATCTCATTTTCTGATAAACATTTTAAAGAGTTATGCTAAGTACTTCATTATGACTCCTTATCTCCAAAAAACTTTCCTACAATTGTGGGATCTATGTGTAGAGTAAGTTTAGTACTCCATGATTATGTAGACATTGTTGGAATCCTCGCAAGCATCATAGAATCTGACCAAGTTACTATGTCCAGACAACGCCTTCAAAATTTTTACTTCCCTCCGCACATCTTCAATTGCAATAGCAGTTGTCATCTGCAATAACATGCACCTCAATAAAATACCCTTTAAATGAAATGATAAAGGATAAGGCATCATGACTCAGAATCAAAAGGACTCTTTTTACCAAAAGTTTAAACTAGACCAAGCATTAATGAACAACAGTAAAAATAAAACCAAAAGATCCTAGTGCTACACATACATATCTGACAAGAAGAAATGCTGCTAAAATATGTTATGCTATACCCATCACAATTAACCACTGCATATACACAAGAAATTTGAAGAAAATTGACAAATCTTCATGATTTGGCCCCTAGCCATTTTTTTCTTAGATACAGAGGTGAAATTCACTTGTAAAATATATGAATCAAAATAAAATAAACGCATACATTGAAATGTGTCATGATCAATGATTTATTATACACTAGCCCAAGGTAAGTATAACATTCATTTAGGACAACATGAATGATTTTTTCTACACTAGCCCAAGGTAAGTATAACAATCATTTTCAGCAGAAATGAATCACCTCAAGTACTCTTTTTATATGCCACATTGGAATCTAGCAAGCAAAAAAGAGCTATGACTCGCTAAAAAACAGTTTGATCATTTTTTAGTGACCCTCAATCAAGTGAAAGATTTTAAGAAATTGCCCTGATTGATACCCTTTAATTTAATGCTTGTACATCATGAATCATCCTAGCAGAGGTATCAATAATGGTTAAGCGCCAACTTCGGTATGAAGGGATACAAAATGTTTGCAAATAAATGATCTTGTAAATAGCAAAAACAAAAGATATTCCAACATGTAAATGATTTGCTAGAAATTTGCCTGAAAGCTTCAAAGTTTCAACAATGTCATTCATATAAGCCAAAATGATCTTTCAGATAAAGTACAGTCAATTGATCCATGAAACTAATACTGAAACATTTCTTTCCCTTGTTTCCTCCATACGTTTTAAACTCAAAATTCGAAAGCCACATGCAGTGATATATGTTAACCTGTGCAATATCTTATCGTTAAATGATATCGTGAATTTTTATAAAATGAAAAAGATATTTTGACGTTGGATTGATCTGTTAAAATTTAACCTAGAAAGTCTGTTAATATCAACCATACTGACTCCGTTGACTGATCTGGTCTGGTAAAGTTTGGCTTCAATCACAGTCATGCAGAAACAACTGAATGATTTTTATAAAAACTTATCAAAGTTAAAAAGGAGACAGAGGATCATTTATGGGGATACAGAACCATGTGCGCAAGCAATACAGGCTAGACACCCATGGATATTTCTAAAAACCCATATGCCTGTAAACATCAGCAGAAAATGGAAAACATATTTGAACAGATACAACAACTGATAAAACTGTAGTAAAAAATCGGTAAGTAGCAACAATGCGATGAGGCCATTGGGCACCATTGGCATGAGTCAACGAACTATTATTAAAAAACGTACTAGATAGCTTTGTAAGACATATTTCCAAAGTCAACAGCGCGCAGACTCATTCAGAGAAACCACATATACAAGCGCCTGCCGCATTCACTAGAAATTCGTTAACATTTGCAATATTGCCTCCTCAATGATCTGATAAATCGTAGTTAATGAATGATTTTCTGATAGACGAATGATCTTATGATGATTTGCTTAAAAACAAGCATACAGCGACGGCGCCATTCCAGTTGAATGATGACCCAAAAGTATTTGTCAAAAATGAAATAAATCCGTCATGATGAACCAGTCAAGTGATCTAAAGAAAAAATATTTAAGATGTTTTCTAAGTCAACATGCAGGCTCATTTGGGACATTCAATGGAATTTTGCAAACCTGTACAATCAAGTAGTGAATGACTGATTTTCTGATAGACGAATGATCTGATGATGATTTGCTTAAAAACAAGCATACAGCGACGGCGCCATTCCAGTTGAATGATGACCCAAAAGTATTTGTCAAAAATGAAATAAATCCGTCATGATGAACCAGTCAAGTGATCTAAAGAAAATATATTTAAGATGTTTTCTAAGTCAACATGCAGGCTCATTTAGGACATTCAATGGAATTTTGCAAACCTGTACAATATAGTAGTGAATGAATGATTTTCTGATAGACGAATGATCTGATGATGATTTGCTTAAAAACAAGCATACAGCGACGGCGCCATTCCAGTTGAATGATGACCCAAAAATATTTGTCAAAAATGAAATAAATCCGTCATGATGAACCAGTCAAGTGATCTAAAGAAAAAATATTTAAGATGTTTTCTATGTCAACATGCAGGCTCATTTAGGACATTCAATGGAATTTTGCAAACCTGTACAATATAGTAGTGAATGAATGATTTTCTGATAGACGAATGATCTGATGATGATTTGCTTAAAAACAAGCATACAGCGACGGCGCCATTCCAGTTGAATGATGACCCAAAAATATTTGTCAAAAATGAAATAAATCCGTCATGATGAACCAGTCAAGTGATCTAAAGAAAAAATATTTAAGATGTTTTCTATGTCAACATGCAGGCTCATTTGGGACATTCAATGGAATTTTGCAAACCTGTACAATATAGTAGTGAATGAATGATTTTCTGATAGACGAATGATCTGATGATGATTTGCTTAAAAATATGTAGACAGCGACGACGCCATTCCAGTTGTATGATGACCCAAAAGTATTTATCAAAAATGAAATAAATCCGTCATGATGAACCAGTCAAATGATCTAGAGAAAAAATATTTAAGATGTTTCCTAAGTCAACATGCAGGCTCATTTGGGACATTCAATGGAATTTTGCAAACCCGTACAATATAGTAGTGAATGAATGATTTTCTGATAGACGAATGATCTGATGATGATTTGCTTAAAAACAAGCATACAGCAACGGCGCCATTCGAGTTGAATGATGACCCAAAAGTATTTGTCAAAAATGAAATAAATCCGTCACAATGAACCAGTCAAGTGATCTAAAGAAAAAATATTTAAGATGTTTTCTAAGTCAACATGCAGACTCATTTGAGACATTCAATGGAATTTCCCAAACCTGTACAATATTGCACCGTCAAAGATCGGGTAAACGTTAGCAAAAACGAAAGAAAATTCCGCATGTGAAATGATCTGATAATGCCTCGCTTAAAAAAAACCAAATGGCAACAATGCCAAGTCAACTGCGACGAAATTGAACCTATGCCAAAGAAACAATGATCGGAGCCAAAATTCACAGTTTTAGAGACAATTGAACAAAGAGGCAAACAAAATTTTACCTTAGCTTTGGCAATAACTTTGACAGCAACAGACTGGCCTTTAAGCTCGCCTTTCCGAGCCTTAGCATAGCAGGTATGACCAAAATGGCCACGGCCGACCTCATGCCCCAATTCATACTTGGAAGTAAAATTCTTATTGTAACCAAAACTCTTATCCAGCGGCCGCTCATTTTCAACCCCGTCTTCCGGTATAGGGCCGTCCTTTGGCTGCTTTGGCGCCCCCTGCCGCTTAGCGAGCGAGGATTTAATGTGTTTAGCAGGAGAAGGAGGCGGAAAAGGGCGGCGAAAAAACCTTCTTGGAGTTGACCTTGCGGGAGAAGGCGGCACTCCTGGCGGCAGGGCACCTGGCAGGGGGCTAGCCGCGTGCGGAAACGGATTAGGCCACGGGCTCGATGACGAATGAGACGGCGTATTTTTCACAGAAGAAACGCCGTTTTGATGAGCCCCCGGTCCTGTGCGGGAGCCCGTCCGCGATCCATCCCCCGCATCCTCTACTGCAATATTTTTACCATAGCACTGCCCCATCCTGTTTTCAGCTCATAGAGCCAGGGGCTTAATCTTCTGCCAGATCTGTCACCAGACAGAAAAACAAATTCTGCAACTTCAGGGTTTCAAATGTCCCTCTCCTCGGCTCTATCGGCCCGATCACAAACCTCCAACAATTCTGCAACTTCAGGGTTTCAAATGTCCTTCTCTCCTCGGTCACAGAAAACACAAAGCTCCAAAAATTCTGCAACTTCAGGGTTTCAAATGTCCTTCTCTCCTCGATGACAGAAAACACAAACCTCCAACAATTCTGCAACTTCAGGGTTTCAAATGTCCTCTCCTCGATTACAGAAAACACAAACTTCCAACAATTCTGCAACTTCAGGGTTTCAAATGTCCGTCTCTCCTCGGCTCTATCGGCCCGATCCAAACGCGTTGAAACTCCAACCTCTGGCCCAGGAACACGTCGATTGACGTGAAAATCCAAAAACAAAAACCGCAAAAAATCCACGCAGGCGGTCAGAACGACAGAGACAGAGAATGCAAGACAAGAAACAGAAGAGAAGAAGAACAGAAGAGAAAAACAAAGAATAGAAGGAACCAAAAAAAAAGTCTTAAGACTGAATTGATGGTGCTGTGATATTTTTTTTTTGTTCCCTTCCCTGCCCTTTTTTTTGTTTATCAGAATTTCAAGGCCGTCAAATGCACGCGACAAGTAACGAATTTGAAGCCCCGGATAATAATAATATCATCACGCGCTCCGACTACTCCGAGTTCGTAAACAGCCGCCAATTTAGACATGCTTTTGGCGTAAAAAGCAACAACTTTCTTCTTCTGGTTTATCTAGTCGGTGGCAATTAACGAGGCTAAATATAGCGGCCCGTTGCGAGAAAAAGTCGTTGGCCGCCAACGTGGAACAGTCTGTCTCGTCAGATAAATGGACGAATTTCTATTTCCACCCTTCTTAACTACGCTCTAATTATGAATTTACCAAACTCTTTTATGTTTCCCCATCTTTCTACTTTCTGTTTTTCTAATGTGGCTATTTTTAACTGCAGTTCGTGGGCCAAACCAGTACGCCAACTATCCGCTAAAAATCTCTGGCAATTTAACGGAATTCAAATGTCACCGATTTAACGCCAAATAGGCAGAGTTTGTTTACGAGAGTCAAACAAACTATTTGGCTCCTCCGAGATCTTAGTTGATCTTTTTTATAGTGGATATTAAAAATGTGATTTTTGGACACTTGTGTGTATTAAAAATGATTTGCACTTTGCGTGGGGATGTTATCAAGTGGGAAAATGATACGTTATTCCAGGCTACGCTGCTTTTTCAATGGGACTCTTGGAGGCTCGCGGAATTGGTCCGAGTCCACTTTCATTGAAAGTGTACCATTTCTCACTTGCATTAGTAGTCTTTTGGAAGGGTAGGTATTATAGTAATTGATAAGTAATTGTATGGTATTATTAGTTTGTTTTTAAAATAGTACTTATGATTTTGGATGAGTGTAGATGATTTTAAATAGGACTCTTGGAGGCTCGCTCTAACTACTATGGTGGAATTGGTCTGCCTCCATTTTCATTAAGGGATTGAAAGTGCACCATTTCTCACTTGTATTAGTAGTCCTTTGGAAGGGTAGGTATTATAGTAATTGATAAGCAATTCTATGAAATTATTAGTTTGTTTTTAAAATAGTACTTATTTCAATCATTTATTATAATTTTGGATGAGTGTAGATGATTTTAAATAGGACTCTTGGAGGCTCCCTCAAACTACCATGGTGGAATTGGTTTGCCTCCACTTTCATTGAGGGATTGAAAGTGCACCATTTCTCACTTGCATTAGTAGTCCTTTGGAAGGGTAGGTATTATAGTAATTGATAAGTAATTGTATGAGATTATTAGTTTGTTTTAAAAATAGTACTTATTTCAATCATTTATTATGATTTTGGATGAGTGTAGATGATTTAATCATTTATTATGATTTTGGATGAGTGTAGATGATTTGGAGGATTGTAATTGATCATGGTTGTTGATTTTATTTTGGGGGTTACCATATTAATATTTTTCTTGCAATAAAAGATAAGGTTTCAAATATAATGTGAAGTACTCAATATATATGCATTTAGTCAATTGTCTTAATTAGTCTTCTATAAATGAGTTGGATCTTGCATGTGCTAAGTGGTGTTTTTATGTTACCTATATCCAACTATGCACTTAGTTATTTGACCATTGTAAGCTTTATGATAAATGATATTTGGTGTCACCTCTATCCATTATGTGTATTTAGTTGTTTCCCATTTGTATAGTATGTAAATTTAGTGAAATGGAGCTCTCCTAACTCTTACTTTTGTGAAAGTTCCAAAGAGAAACACCCTTGTTCCAGCAAATAGCTAAGAGAATTTGATTTGTATTGTCTTTTGATTTTATCAAGCTTTGCAATAAAAATAAAAATAAAAAAAGAAAAATAAAAGGCATTCACTAAAATGTCTCAAATTTCCAAGTACTATTAATATTTGGGGGTTACCGTATTAATATTTTTTTTGCAATAAAATATAAGGTTTCAAATATAATGTGAAGTACTATGCATTTATTCAATTATCTTAATTAGTCTTCTATAAATGAGTTGGATATTGCATGTGCTAAGTGGTGTTTTTATGCTACCTATATCCAACTGTGTACTTAGTTATTTGACTATTGTAAGATTTATGAGAAGCAAGAGGCCCCTCCATGAAATGATAAATGATATTTGGTGGCACCTCTATCCATTATGTGTAGTTAGTTGTTTCACATTTGTGTAGTATGTAAATTTAGTGAAATGAAGCTCTCCTAACTCTTACTTTTGTGTAAGTTCCAAAGAGAAACACCCTTGTTCCAACAAATAGCTAAGAGGATTTGATTTGTATTGTCTTTCAATTTTATCAAGCTTTGCAATAAAAAAAGAAAAAGAAAAATACCATTCACTAAAATGGCTCAAATTTCCAAGTGTGTCAAGTGCAGATTCATGTACACTGTCCTCTATATCAGATTGGCAATCCCTAAGGCCAAGGCACAAAGTAAATGGTTGTGGAATATGCAAATTGATCCTTGCCAAAGCAAAAATTTGTTGAAAAAAGTGTTACAACCAAAAAAATGTGGCTATGTTAAGGCTCCATAAAAATATACCAACCAAAATCTTAGCACAAATAATTTAAACAAAGATTTTCAAAATGTGAAATGTATATTGTATTTTTCATAGCATAAGAAACATCACATTATACATAAGCTCATCATAAATGAGAAGGGGTCCAATCAATCAACTAACGAGTGAACGACATGATAGGGAGAATGCAAATTAAGAATAGAAGCCCCATCTTGAGGGTCATATGTCCATAATTTAGCCCTTCCATCAATAGCGAAATCTAAATGAATATTTGCAAAATAATATATACTTGAAACCTTGTGCTATATTATAGTTGTGAATAGCCTCTAGATAAATGGGTCGTGCACAACTTCCTCATAAATTCAAACATCCATAATATATATACATGTTCTTTGCCATGTCGTTGCCAATTGGAAGGGATCTACCCAATTGCTTTTTGCTTTCTTTGGAGGAAAGCAATCTTCTAAATTTTCATTTGGGTTTTTTCTTTGAATGTGGCGATCTCCAAGCTTTATCATTTATCTTCTTCTAATCCAAGTTTTCAATTCCAATTATCAATTTGTGGAAAAAATGAAGGTTTGCTACCTACAACACCATGCAATATGGAGATCACTTAAACTGAGTTGTATTTAACAATACTATGTCTTTTCAAAAATAATGGTGCATTGCATTGCATGGCTAAGGGGAAAATGACACACAACTTCCATTCATGTTGAATGGTTCAAACATGTATAGCATGTGCTACCTACCATTTTCTCTATTGCTACAATTTAAAAGACCAACAATTATTTTTTAGTTCTCATATTTTCCTATGGATGTTTTTCAATTAATATATAAAGGATTGTTTGGTTTAGAGTCACGGTTTTATCTCAATGGATGTTGTAGAGAGTATTTAGAAGTTTCATTTTTGACAAAATTGGGACAATGCATTTGTGAAATTTCTTCATCAATTTCTAGTGACAAAATCTTAGGATCTTTTTCCTAATATCAAAATATAAAATCCATGTTCTACTAAATATATTTTAGAACCGGTACTAGCTAAGAACTTCACGTTTTAGAATCAACTGAGGATCTAGTGACTCATGACAATCATTGAAGCGTATGCTCTCATTCTAATTTTTCTTTCATCTAAAAAATATTTTGGTGTTAGGTAGGGGTAATGGATTTTATTTATGAAGGTAGAGTAGGTGAATTAGCCCATTGGTAATTTACTATTTTTAAGTTTCAATTTTGAACTTTTGATATATTAATACAATTTTAGCCACACTTTAATGTTTGTCCAACAAACTTGAGTAAGATGCTCAGGTGCTCAATGTTTGAAAAAACTTGAGTAGAAAATTGAAAAAGAACTAAAGCAATTTCTTTAAATAAAACTACGTTAATTAATGTAATCAATAATGACAAGTAATTAACTTTGGAATTATTAGTTGAGATAGTAATTAAACACGAGTATGTTTTTGTAACTAATAAAGAGGGAATACGTGCAACTTGGAGACTTTCTACTATGGATTGTTCTTAATGATCCAATTTGGTGCTCTATATCATATCTATGAGTATATATAAGTATCTTTTTATTTTTTGTCCTTTTCCATTTTGTTTTATATATTAATTTTTTATTTTTATTTTTTTTTCTTTTCTTTTGCCCTTTTTAATTACTAATTTTTATTTTTCTTATATATGTATATATTTATTTATTTTATGATAGAGTGAGCTATATGCAAGTCATGTTTAATTAAGGATGAAGCCACATTATTTCTTGTCATTTTAAAGTTGGATTTGTATAGAAGATATAAGTGAACACATTATAGAGGTTTGGAGAGATAACAAACTACATCGCACAGCGTGATGTAGTCTAGGACTATGTTGTGGAGCACAATCTGATGCAGTCATGGATAAAGGGTCTAATTAAGGACAATATGTTCACGTAGCCCAAACACATAAATAGGAAACTCAACACAATAGTGTACAATGAAGTCAATTTCTTAAAGAATATATATAAGAGGATGGTGCAAAAAATTCTAATTTTCATATATAATGGTTTGACATAACAAAAGCCTACAACAATTTAGGAACAAGAGTTTATGTCACACTATTACATGCCATCAGAATATGAGCTAAGGTTACAATATTTGAAATTCAGATCTTCTATCTATTCCATCTCCCTACCCCCTATTTTCTTTCTTCAAAGGATCAATCATCTTTATGTAGGGAAACTTTGGTATAGTTGGGTAATGTCAACCAAGACATAGCAATAAGGCACACAATTCAAATACTAGCATGAAGTCCTAAATGTGATCCCCTCAATTTTAGAACACACCACATTTTACAATAAGGGAACCAATTATAAAATTGGCATATGGGCACATCAAGAGTCACATTATAATATTAAGTTTACAATCTAGAGGCTCTATGAGCAATATGCACTATCACACAACAATCAGACTATCTATGACACTATAGTGTTAGACTATGACAATGACTAAAATGAACCTTACAATGAGAATTGGCCTTTGTGGTGACATTAGACTGAACACAACACTTCAAAATACTTACAAAAGAAAACAAACAAGAAATAAATAATTTTAGGGTGATGGTAGATTGTTCAACCCCTAAGATGCTCCTACATCATATTTATGTCCTCAGCAACAAGAATAGAGCAACTCTATTGCATCTACTTAATCTTTGTTCCATGTCTAAATCTCAAATTCATATCTTCTGTCATGAATGCTCTTGGATCTCATGATTAATTTTCTAATTGAATTGACTACTTTATGCATCATGTATTGTTACATCACAGAAGGCTCCAAGACAAAATGTTAAGACTATTATGAACCCCATATTATTAGTGTTCAAATTAATGAATGTGTTACATTATTCTATGAGTTTTACAGGGCTCATAGTATAATACACAAACTAATTTCAAATGCGTTGTAACAATATTGACTAACTATTAGCCTAAAAAACTACATCTCATATCATGACATGATCTAAAACTAGGTTTTGGGACATAGTCTGATGTGGTCATAAATAGAGGATCTAATTAAGGATAGTCTATTCATGCAACCCAAACATAGAAATAGGAAACTCAACATAGGAGTGTACAATAAAAGTAAAATTATTAAAAATATATAAGAGAATATCACAAAAATTAGTATTTCATATATAATGGTTTGAGGTGATAAAAGTATACAAAAATTTAGGAACAAGAGTGTTTATTCCACTATGACATGTCATATGCAGTAATTCAAAATTTAAAAATAGAAAACAAAATCTTCCTACTCTAAACTATTACAAACCTTAGGTAGAGCAGAAAATAAAGTTCAAACAAAAATACTTAGCCAATGCAAATGTCAAGTATGAGCTCCATGATGAAACGGATGTGCTCAATGAATTTGGAGTGTGATAGGATGTGGTTGCTCATCAATCTACTTAGCATCATGTGCCTATGATTTCATGTTGATGGATTTTGGAATGGTTGAAGATTTATGTATAATTTTTTGACAAGGAAGATGAATGGTGGAGATTTGATTTTAAGATCAACGATGGAGAATGAATGAGAAGATTTTACTTGGATCGAGGAGAAAGTGGAAAAATTGTTACAAATATTAAATGATTTTTGTTTCGTGTATCATTCAAAAAATAAGTGGGTAATCAATGGAGAGGTTTGCATGGGAGTGTGAAGTTGTTAACTACTTAATGAAGTAGTTAACTCCTTAATGGGTTAGTTGATTTTTTTAAATGCAATAAGTTTATTTGTTTTTTAAATGGAGGGAAGATGGTAATCGCGTAGTTAACTATTTTGTTGAAGTGGTTAACTTCATTAATTTATTTTATTTAAATGATTTATTTATTAAAAATGGTGAGAGAATATGTGAGGTAGGAATGAAATTAAATGATGTGAGATTAAACTAATTTTAATCAATAATGACAAGTAATTAACTTTAGAATTATTAGTTGAGATAGTAATTAAACACAAGTAGGTTTTTGTAACTAATAAAGAGGGAATACGTGAAACTTGAAGACTTTCTACTATGGATTATTCTTAGCAATCCAATTTAGAACTCTATTATCATATCTATGAGTATGCATAAGTATCTTTTTAATATTTATCCTTTTGCATTTTGTTTTATGTATTAAGTTTTGATTTTATTTTTATTTGTTTTTATATATTTATTTTTTTATTTTTCATTTCTTTTGCCCTTTTTAATTATTAATTTTTGTTTTTCTTCTATGTATATGTATATATTTATTTATTGTTATGATAAAGTGAGCTATATGCAAGTCATGTTTAACTAAGGATGAAGCCACATTATTCCTTTTCATTTTTAAGTTGGATTTGTATAGAAGACATAAGTGAACATATTACAGAGGGTTGGATAGATAAAAACTACATCGCACAACGTGACGTAGTCTAGGATTATGTTGTGGGACACAATCTAATGCAGTCATGGATAAAGGGTCTAATTAAGAAAAATCTATTCATGCAACCCAAACACATAAACAAGAAACTCAACACAAGAGTGTACAATAGAAGTCAAATTCTTAAAGAATATATATAAGAGAATGGTGCAAAAAATAGTATTTCATATAAATGATTTGACATAAAAGCCTACAAAAATTTAGGAACAAGAGTGTCTATCACACTATTAGATGTCATTAGAATATGAGCCAAGGTTACCATATTCGAACTTTAGATCTTCTATCTATTCCATATCCCTACCCCCTCTTTGTTTTCTTCTAAGGATCAGTCACCTTTATATAGGGAAACTTTGTTATAGTCAGGTAATGTCGACCAAGACATAGCAACAAGGCATACAATTCAAATACTAGCATGAAGTCCTAAAGGTGGTCCCCTCAATTTTAGAACATGCCACATTTTAGAATAAGGGAACCAATTATAAAATTATCACATGGACACATCAAGAGTCTCATTACAATATTAAGTTTACAATCTAGAGGCTCTATGAGCAGCATGCAATATCGTACAACAATCAGACTATCTATGACACTACAATGTTAGACTGTGACAGTGACTAAAATGAATCTTACAATGAGAATTGACCTCTGTGGTGACATTAGAATGAACACAACACTCCAAAATACTTACAAAAGAAAACAAACAAGAAAGAAACATTTTTAGGTGATGTTAGATTGCTCAACCCCTAAGATGCTCCTACATCATAGTTATGTCCTCAGTAACAAGAATAGAGCAACTTTATTGCATCTACTTAATCTTTGTTCCATGTCTAAATCTCAAATTTGGATCTTCTCTCACAAATGCTCTTAGATACCAGTGATTAATTTTATAATTGAATTGACTACTTTATGCATCACGTATTGTTACATCACAGAAGGCTCCAAGACAAAATGTTAAGATTATTATGAACCCATATTATTAGTGTTTAAATTAATATATGTGTTACATTATTCTCTGAGTTTTACAAGGCTCATAATATAATACACAAACTAATTCAAATGTGTTGTGATGATATTGACTAATTATTAGCATACCAAACTACATCTCACAATGCACCATAGTTTAAAACTAGGTTGTGGGACATAGTCTGATGTGGTCATAGATAGAGGGTCTAATTAAGGATAGTCTATTCATGCAACCCAAACACATAAATAGGAAACTCAACATAGGAGTGTACAACAGAAGTAAAATTCTCAAAGAATATATAAGAGAATAGCACAAAAATTAGTATTTCATATATAATGGTTCAATGTGACAAAAGTCTACAAAAATTTAGGAACAAGAGTGTTTATTCTACTATGACATGTCGTATGTAGCAATTCAAAATTTAAAAATAGAAAACAAAAGCTTTCCATTCTAAACTATTACAAACCTTAGATAGAGCAAAAAATGGAGTTCAAACAAAATACTTAGCCAATGCGAATGCCAAATATGAGCTCCATGATGAAATGGATGTGCTCAATGAATTTGGAGTGTGATAGGATGTGGTTGCTCAACAATCTGCTTCAAAATTTTAGCAGCATGTACCTATGATTTCATGTTGATGGATTTTGGAATGGTAGAAGATTTATTTATAGTTTTTTGAGAGGGAAGATGAATGGTGGGGATTTTCTTAGAAGATCAATGTTGGAGAACGAATGAGAAGATTTTCCTTGAATCAAGGAGAAAGTTGAAATTTTTTTACAAGGATTAAATAATTTTCATTTCTTGTGTCATTCAAAAAACATAAGTGGGTAATAAATGGAGAGATTTGCATGGGAGTGTGAAGTTGTTAACTACTTAATGAAGCATTTTTTTTTTACTTAATGAAGTAGTTAACTCCTCAATGGGTTAGTTGATTTTTTAAATGCAATTAGTTTATGTGTTTTTTAAATGGAGGGAAGATGATAATGAGGTAGTTAACTATTTTGTTGAAGTAGTTAACTTCATTAATTTATTTTATTTAAATGATTTATTTATTAAAATAGTGAGAGAGAATATGTGAGGTGGCAATGGAATTAACCAATCAATTAGTGATGAATTAAATAATATAAGTATTTAATTAATTAGTGGTGAAATAAATTAATTAAATAATATAATTATTTAATTAATTAGTAGTGGATTACCGTTAAGGGCATGGTGTGATGGTTAAAATGTGGCATGTTGACAAATCCACCAAGGTTCAAACCCTTGCTAGGTTGTTGAGCTCGTAGGCCTTGTGCCTTCACTAGGTCATTGAGCTCGCGAGTTTGGATTGCCTATGTTAATGTAGGGGGTGATAATGCTCAAGATGGGAAGAGGTCCTTTAGAAGTAGCCTCTCTAGCTCGAGCTAGGCTAAAAATTCCTGAGTTAACCAACCAAAAAAATAGTAGTGGATTAGATCAATTAATTAATTACTAATGATGAAAACATTAGTATGGAATGGACTTGAATAAGATGACATTGATAAAATGTTGCTAGTAGAGATAATAGATAAAATTTAGGTGTCTACATTTGCCCTTCTTCGAAGCATTGTTATGACTAAATGTTGTTGTGACTAAAAGGAGTAATGATGTTTTAAAGAAAAGATAAACATGAACACTATGGTGGGATGGTGATGGTGAAAAAGTCATGCTTGGGATTTTGACTTAGGATTTTTCTTTCTTGATTAGGGTTGGATTGGTCAATTGGATTTTGAATTTAAGATGTCCCAAGCATTTAAGGATGAATTAGGGATGGTACAAGGGCACCCCTTGAGAGGGTAGGTAGGTGCAGAGAATGTGGATGGGCTCTTGAAAGGAGAAAAGAAGCAAAAAAAGGCTTGGTCAAGATGGAAATGAAAAAGAGGGCTAGGGAAAATGGAGGGGAGGGGGGAAGAATAGTGATGGTCAACTGGACTGATTAGTTAGAGAAATGTTATGAGAATTGTAAGTAAGTACATTTACCAGTGATTTTGAAGAAATTTCCATATGTATTAAGCAACCTAGATTTGATATAGCATATGATGGTATGCATCAAGGTATAAGGAACCCTGATGACGTTTAATCATATGTGTGAAGGACTAACTTGTGCATACAAGCAAAAAACACAAACAATAAAGATACCCCAACAAACATATTGTCAAGACACATCATGATATGATAGACCATGATGACCTTAATAGAGTCTGTTGTGGGACGAAGATAAAAAACAAACATTGCAAGAAAGAAAGTAGATAAAAAAGACACACAACAAGTTGCCTCTCATCAAGATGAACACCAAGTTACAGATTGTTGTGATAGTGAGTAGCGATGTCAAATTTGGGAACGTATATCCTAGTAAATGATATGATAGAACTCTAAACAAGAATTTTGTGAAGAGGGAAAGGAAATTGCCTATGTGAGATCAAGTGAGTGTGTGAGCGGGAAATGATTGTTTTCCTAAGGGTGAATGCATGGTGAGGCTTTCTAGGGTGTGCATGTTTGTGTGGTATGGCTACTGGGTATAAAGTGATAATAGAGCACATGTCATAATGTCAAATTTTCTAATTAGGGATAATCAATGTGCCTCTCTAAAGCATGATTCAATATGCAAGGCAAGGCCTAGCCAAAGGCAAAAGGTGACACGAGTGGATGAATGCAGAAAAGATTAAGACAAAGGATGCAAGTGAAACTGTATGGAATAAACAAGTTAGACTACACATTAATTTGCCCCCAAGTACAAAGGATGTCCATGGATAATGGAAATCGAGTGTTTACACATGACACTTGCAAGCGAGTTTTCATCATGGTACTTGCATAAGGTGCCATAGACATGGTTTTCACTAGAGAGCAATTTTTATCTTTACTTTTTTGTTTTTTTTGTTTTTTTGTTTTTTGTTTTTTGTTTTTGTTTTTTGTTTTTTGTTTTTTGTTTCTTGTTTTTTGTTTTTTGTTTTTTTTTGTTTTTTTGTTTTTTTTTTGCTTTTTAATTTATTTTTGTACTTTTTGATGCTTCAAGTATGAAAACATGCATGATGATATGATGTAGCCAATTGGTATGCCCTTGTCATGATATGCTAAGGGTATCTTTCTCTGAGTAATTAATGTGCTAGTATCCTACCAGTAATGTGCAACGCACAAATGTCATTGTGATCCTCATGGAGAAATAAGTTGGCTTTATTTGAGTGTGAACATCTCAACAAAGTACCATCATAACCTCTATGGTGGAGAGTTGTAGCCAAGTTATGACTAACTTAGGATTTTGAATTGTTGGATATCGATTGTGGGCTTTGGGATCTTATCATGGGAGTAGGAGTTGGAATGCTTGACTTGAGATCTTTAGATTGGGATTTAGGATTTTTAGGGTTTGAGATTATTGGATTGGGAGTGGGAATGTTTGACTTTTGGATTAGGATCCAAATTAGGACCAACAATCTCACATGCCATGGCAAATCTTGGAATTGCATGTGTTGGAACCAATAATAGTTGTGAAGGTGGTGCACACCTTTTATGTGCAAAGTGCTTCTTTTGATTTTCTACTACAATTGGAATGATAGCTTCAATGTGAGATTTCTCTCTATTTTCTAGATCTTTTGCTTCTTTTTGATTTGTGGACTCATGTTGCCCTTTGGATCCATTTGGATTTTTTACTTGATTATGATTTGGTGCTTCATACCGATACTTGCCTTTGTAATGCTCCTTGGATTCTTTTAGTTGCTTTACTGCATATGTTTATGTATAAAGATTAATTTTAGGAACTTTGTGATGATCCCTTGGCGAGATGTTGTCCTAAAGTCCCATGATTTTTATGATTGTTTCACCATTTTGGAATAGGTCAAATGATGCATGAATTCATTGGCCCCAATAAAGGATTTTAGGATGATTGGGTTCAAGGTTGATATTAAAGATGGAAGTATCATTGAATAAGTTTGTGGTAGCAAGATCATCATAAAGGCTATAGGTAGACTTTATTTTGGCATCCTCATCAGATGAAGCTTCCTCATAAAATGTAGAAGTATCATCAACCACGTTAGATTAGTCATTGGGAGACATGTATCCTAATCCCCAAGTTACAACATTCTCATGTATATACACAGGTTCTAGAATGCCTTGCTCATGAAGTCCAAGGCCCTTTCCTTTGTAATTCATAAACTTGGTGTTTTTAACTTTTCCTACTACACTCTTTCTGGTTCATCCTTATTTTGCGCATTCTATTAGCTATAGGACATTCATTCTTTTCAAAACAGGATGCAAATTTGTCTTCCTCACCGAGTTAGGAGCCTTTTATATTGTCTATCTTTTCATCTATTAGGAGCCCATGCATTATAAAGCTAGTTGAGCATATTGAACTAAGATATTTTCTTGGTTTAAATTGTTACTAGGCTTGCCAAAAGATCAGGGAGAGAGGGAAAGTTTGCCTACATGAAAGATGTCATGAATCTCATATTCTCCACAACCTTTGTCAATGATCTTGATGTGGGATTTATGATGCAAGGTTGTAGATGTGGATGCAAGATTGGTTGGATCTATGTATGAAGAGGATTGCAAAGCGACATCAATAATGGGGTGATGATTGATTTTTCAATAGCAACCTTCCAACATTTTACAATATTAGGGATCAGACAAAATTGTTGCTTTTGTTCCTAGGTGTGGGAATTTAATGCATTGATGGAAGCTGGAGGGTACGACTTGCATTGCATGGATCCATGGATGAACTAGGAGAATATTGTAAGGAGGATCAAGATCAATGACATGTGACAAGGTTTGTTGTATGACAAGACCCACTTCAAGTGATAGATGTATTGTTCTATTAGGCTCTCGTTCTACATTGTCATGAGCTTTGATGGTGATCATTTTAGGATTCAAAGTTTTTTCTGAATACCCAAGGTGTCAAATCCACTTTAAAGTGTAAATATTCAAACTGAGCCCATTATTCACAAACATCCTTTTGACTTTATGTTTGGTAATGATAACTTCAACATATAGATGAAGGTTATGATCTAGACCTATGGAAGGCATATCATTTTGGCTAAATGTAAGATGGTGACTTGAGGATAGATGTCCCACAAGAGCTTGGAATTGTAATGGGTCAATATCATTTGGTGCCTTTGACTCTTAGAGGGCTTTGTACAAATTATCCTTATGAGAATTGGATGTTTTTAGAAGCTTTGTGATTGATATTTATGTTGGAGTCTTCTCTAATTGCTCAATGAGATTGTATTGACCCTTGGGATGAGGTGGGGGAGACCCTTAGTGACTTTTCTACTCCTTGTGGTAATAACACAAGTAGGGGTTTTGAATTTGATTGTGGCTATTTGGCTTTTTCAGAATGATGGATATGACCTACTGCATCATCATAGGTATGTGAAGCTTTATTATAATAGATATTATTAGCATGAGTATTTTGACTTTAGTTTGGTGACTGACACATTTGATCACATGCTTTGGAAAGGGATCTTGATATATCCCTAATTGTTTATTTGGTGATAATGATGTGTTCCCTTTCTATCTCAATATCTCCATTATCAATGAGGTATTAGATATAATTTTTCAATTTCATACATCTATTAGTGGAATATCCTTTAATCTTGTGGTACTCACAATATTCCATTTCCTTGTACCATGTTGGCTTGGGTTTAATTTAATCGAATGGTTTGGCAGATGGAAAGATGATCATGTTTTCTTTGACCCTATAACGGATCACCAAGAGGTGTGTATTGTCTACATTTCATTTCCTACTTTGGTTTCCTAGCAAGAATTGTTATGTTAGAAGTGTTTTGGATAGCTTCAACATGTTTTGAGTTGGTAACATCATCACCAACTACATGCTTGTTTTTGCTAAAGAATTTGGGTTTATTATATTGACTTTTATCTTTGCAAAAGATTTTCGTAAGTCCTTTAGGTATGAGGGCTTTTTCTTTTTGCACACCTTTTTAACTAATTTCGTCAAAAGTAGAAACATAATGGACTTGTAGGTGGAATGTCATTTCTTGGTTTAGGTTTGCAATAAAGATAGTGACCAATTATTTTTTAGGTATTGGCCAAGGGAATCAACTTGCTAAACCTCTCCATCATTGTAAGAAGGAAGATAAACTTTCTCCATTATGTTGTTTGGTATTACAAAGGTCCATCACAGTGAGTTCAAGTTCTACATTGTATAAAAAATGTGTAACAAATCTCTCAACTAAATCCTTGAATGTAGTAATGGTACTCTTTGGTAAGTGTAAAAACCATTCAAGTGTTTTTATACCCAAGCTTCGTGGAAATAGTCTAATCAAATACATGTCATCAAAAACAACTTCTTGGCTAGCCATGAAAAATTATTTAACATGTTCTCGAGGATTCTCTTTTCCCTTATATTTATCAAACTTTGGAATCTTAAAATGTGGAGGAAAGGAGATTTGTGTTACGAATCTATATAATGGATAAGGACATAACTCTTCAAATGTGTATCCTTTTCATTGAGTTTAGTTTACTTCTTGTAAGATTCTTATTGTGTCTTTCATGGCTTGCCATTCTTGGTCAAATGTCGTATTAGGAGGTGGTGTTTGGTTATTTTTCTTGTGTTGATTGCGTACATACTATAGGTATGTTGCATTATTGAGTTTTGATCAATTTGGTTGATGACTTGGATTAGATTCATTCTGTAAATTTATTTGATTGGTTGGAATGTGTTGATTTCTTTGATTGGATGGTTGGTTGTTTTGAGTGGATTGATTTTGTTGAGGATTTTGATTAAATTACCCGTTTAGATTCATATAATGGATTAGGTTTCCATGGCAACATGGGTGATGAGGCCTTTGTTTTTCCTTGGTGTTGGGGATCACATTGTGATTGTTGTTTCATGTTGAGGGTAGGCACTTTTGGATTAATATTGTTGAGGTCCACATGAGTTTGATTTACAATGGTGTTGGTGGGATTTGGGTTGGATGGACCTTGGTTTATGATGTTATTGAGGTTATCCAAATTATAACTAATAGGTAATTTGGCTCCTAATTCAACAAGACTTCTAAGTATGTCATCCCTATTTTGATGTATGAATCACTCTATGAGGCTACATCCTTGTTTAGAGTTAAAGAAATCATGATGGTCATGGAATACTTGCTCTAATTAGGGAGATTATCACTATCACTATCATTATCTTCTTATATTTCATGTTGGAGTTGACAAGAGGTTTCTCCAACTAGGTACAAATTTTGGACACATGAGTTCTCAAGAAGAAAAGGATTTTATTCAAGGAATTCTATGTTACACTTTGCTTGATGTCTAGTTGTAGCTAACATGAGAATGTGTTTTGACTCTTGATATTTGACTTGACTCTTTTTTATTTTGGATTTTAATACTTATTGATTTTTTTGGATTTTAGACATTTTACAAGTTTTACACAATTTGTAAATACAACAAACACATGAGCAACCTAATTATTCAAGTAGGAGTGTTCATCTTATGATCCCACCATTAATGCCTAAGCTTGGTTGTGGATAGTATTGATCCATGATCTTAGAGCACTAACCACATTGATTTTTGTTTATTTGTGGCCTACTATCTCAATTTCAAAGGCACGTGGTGAGTAAATTCCTAAAGCTAATTGCCTATCAATGCATCATAAGTTGTAAATGACCGAAAGTTCTCTATATCTGTTGAACAAGATTTTCCAGGGAGGGCCTATTTATACTTGAAGGTGCATGAGGTCCAAGTCCATGGAACGAGGTGTATGTCTAATGGCTTGATTTGAGAGGGTAACCCACTCTCTGTCGTTACTTTGCAAGCTATAAAGTTTCTTGCAAGTTTAGCCTAATGATAAATGTACCTCAAAGGGAGAGTATTTTAGTTCTCTCCCAAATTTCTATACCTTGCTAAAACACATGGGTTTGGGTTGCCACTTGGTGATGAAGTCCAAGCTAGGCTCGCTAAAATAGAAATAAAAAGATACAAGCATTTTTTATTCCCAAGATCATAAAATTGTATGATGGAAGAGAATACACACTCAACCTTCAAGTTACACAACTGAAATAAACCACTTTTGATCTTCAAGGTTGCCCAAAGGCACGAAAAAAGAGCATACAAGGTTTAAATAAAAAAAAACATGACACAAAAAAGTGAAGAAAATGCACACAAAGATTAATTTCCTTTAGAAGGGTGAGGTGTGAAGCTAATTTTAGTTTTGACAATTGAACCTACATGCAAAGTGTTAATAGTTTGAAAATTTTAGGTCTTCAACGCATGAGGCTTGCAAGTTAGAAATTTTGACAAAAATTGATCCAAAATTTTTAAATTATATGTCAATGGAAGTAAAAATCTAATCATAACATTATTATTAAAGTGTATTTCTAACTAGATTCTCTATCCAAGAGGGACCAAATTTAATTTGGAACCTGTAAGTATGAAAAAGATGCACATGCCTACATGGCAGCTCGAGGATGAGTTATAGTCCTAATCATGTACATATAAGCATGAAATATATACATACATATTAGTAGTATTCATCTTGGTGACATGTATTTGTTTGTTTTTCACTTTGTTTATGCTTTTCTAACCTCCAAGTCAACCTTCTAAGGTCCTACACACCTTCTTGATAGCCACCTAACCAATGTTGGACAGATCTTTCATGTCGCTTTCTAGCCTCAATAACCTCACTAATCCACTTTACAAGAGGGGAAATTCATATTTCCTACGGGTATTTGCATCATTTCATCCTCCTAGAATCATCCAATTGACCTCCCCATCCCTTTTGTAACCTTGAATTGCTTGTCCAACCTTTTCTTTTTGGGTTGCCCCTTATGTCTTTAGGATCTCCGTGGGTGACGCTGTAGTTGCAATGGGATCTCCAAGCACTACTTGCCCTACTAAAAGGGGTGATCCACCTTGTAGAGGTCCTATGGTTAGTGTAGACACCTAAAAATGTCTTCGCCATCAAACTGACTCTCGACATTACTAAACACAATTCCCCTTCCAAACAATTAATTAAATTTTTATATAATTAATTATCCTATTCAACACCTATTTTTCTTCCATTCATCCTGCCAAATTGAATTAATTTTTATTAGTTCAATAGTTCAACCTTACCCAATTAATTAAATAAATATGCAAATATTTATTTGACTAATCCCCCCTTTTTCCTAAACCTAATTAATTAGGTAAATCATGCTTATCTAATTAATTCAGCCTATTAATCAACCTATCCATACCCTAGCTAATTAAATATCTATTATTTAATTACCTAGCCTAACCTACATGACCCTAGACCTAGGATTAATTAAATAAAACTTTATTTAATTAATCTTAACCTCTCATTAGCCCATTCCCTAATTTTTTCCAGCCATATTAATTAGACTAATCACCCTAATTAAAATGGTCAAACCTAGCTTA
Source organism: Cunninghamia lanceolata (assembly GCA_027924645.1). NCBI lineage: Eukaryota > Viridiplantae > Streptophyta > Pinopsida > Cupressales > Cupressaceae > Cunninghamia > Cunninghamia lanceolata. The sequence goes on along the minus strand of BSBN01000292.1, from coordinate 4,621,448 downwards.
ACACCCTTCCCCACATCCTCCAAATAAAAAATTGAAATATATCCCACATAAATCAATTTTTTATACACGTGTCCAACATCACATTTAATACCTCTTACACCCTTTACACATGTCATAACTCATTAATATCCACTCTTCCCTACATGAATTTTTAATTCATTTTACTCTTCCCTATGTGAATTTTTAATTCACATATAATCCACCTCACCCAACCTCATTAATTCCACCCCTTTCCCAAGATGAATTTAAAATTCATCTTTATTCCTAACCCTCCATTTTCCAAGATTGAATCTAGGCCTTCCACATCACTTTCATCCTCCACCATTGATCTTCCAAATTAATCTCCACCCTTGGATTATATCCTCTCCAAATATGCCTATAAATACAACACTCCTCAAGCCATTTTATCATCCACAATTTGAGCAAAGTTATCATGCCAAAATCTCTCCTCTTGAGCTAGGTTTGCTTAGTAATTTGCATAGTTTGAGAGCATTTCACAACCATTTTCATTTGGGTAAAGCTAGAGTGAGTTTGGGTGCATCCCTCTCCACCCTATCTTGGATCGTGAATCTATTTATGAGGTATAATATTGTATTTTTTTATGCATTTGCTTATGTTTCTACTTCATTTTGGATTTCACTAATCACATTGGCCCTACCGTATCTCAAACCTCAAACCCCTCCGTATCTACCACTCCCACAAATTCTAATGTTACCACATCTACAACCCCCACCAACGCATCAACCACCCCTAGTATCTCAAATCCTACCGTCTCCAACCCCGTTGTCACATCCACCACTACGACAAACATAACCACATCCATTCCTCAAATCATACTAGGCATTCCTAGCAACCCCACACATGTGAGTGCCTCTGCAAGTGTGCCTCCCCTCAATCCCAACACCATACCTACATAAGCCAATTTCTTTCACAACCACCTCACAATACAGCCAATCCATCCAACACCAACCCATCCAATTTCATGTATGTACAAAATCCCATAGTATCATCTATGCAACATAATCCCAATCCCCAACTACCACCCCACGTTCTCCAACAAATCTATGCCTACCAATAATATCTAGCACAAATTAACCAAAATCAAAACACCATCCCGTAAAATCAAAACACCCTACCCCAAAATCAAAACCTCACAAACCAATACCAAATCCCGCCTAACTTCCAACAACTCATCAACCAACAGACATACATCCCACAACCTCCACCAACACCGGACCTAACAAGTGTTGTGCAGACATTGATCCAAAAAGTGGAGAGGCTAAACAACAAAGCAGCAGATGCAATGGCCACAATAGGATCCCTAGTAGATATGAAGAAAGACAACAAGAAGTGCGAGTTCCTAATCGAAGAGCTCCCTCTACCGGCCTATGACGTTCCCTAATCAGAACTGGTGTGTGAAATTGTTGGTCCCCTCTCCCCGTGGTATCAAGAAGCATACATGTACCTCCATGATAACATTATCCCCACCAACCTTTCAGCCTCACAATGAAAAAGCTTCATTCACCAAGCCTCCCGCTTCACACTCGTAGGAGACACCCTATACAAAAGGAGTCTTAATGGTACACTTCTACGATGTTTAGACTCTAGGGAAGCTGAAGTGGCCTTACAAGAGGTACACAAAGGCATTTGTGGGGCACACTCAAGTTTACCTACCTTGGCTAAAAAGATCTTGAGAATGGGGTACTATTGGCCAACCATGGAGCAAGATGCCTATCGGTTCATGAAAAAGTGCCTGCCATGTCAACAGAATGGGGATCTCATCCATGCACCATCACAGGAATTGTAGCTGATCACAACTCCGTGGCATTTCTCACAATGGGGACTCGACCTCGTAGGAAAGATCCATCCACCATCCTCTAATGGCCATAAATTTATCATCACTGCTACCGAATACTTCACCAAGTGGGTGGAAACAATTCCACTCACTTTCACCACCAAAATCCAAATATCCAAATTCATCCTTCATTATATCATATGTTGTTATGGCATACCCCATTCCATTATCACAGATAATGGGAAACCATTCAAAAACTAGGAAGTCCGCACCCTGTGTGAGAAATTCCAAATCCAACATCATTTCTCCACTCCATACTACCCCAGGGTAATGGTCAGGCTGAAGCTTCAAACAAAACCATCATGCGTATTATGAAGAAGACAGTTAATGAAGTTGGTCGTGACTGGCACCTTCAACTCAATCCTGCCCTATGGGCCTACTATACTAGTATCCACACACCCATAGGAGCCACACCATACTCCCTAGTATTCGGGTCTGAAGCCATCCTACCTATAGAGGTTGAGCTCCCATCACTAAGAGTATCCCTACATAACATAATCACTGATGAGGAGTACCGAGTTGCAAGGCTACACGAGATGGAACTATTAGATGAGAAATGCATGGATGCACTTAACCATCTGGAGGCCTACCAAAACTGCCTGAGAAGAAGCTACAATAAGAAAATCAAGAACCGCAAGTTCAAAGTGGGTGACCTTGTCCTCATGGAAAACTAAAAGAATATGCAAGAGCACCCTAAGAAAGGAAAATTTTAACCCAATTGGTTGGGGCCCTATGTCATCACTGCCAGCTATGGATTAGAAGCATATCAACTTGCAACACTTGAGGGGCAACCTCTGGATGAGCCTATGAATATTCTACATTTGAAAAAGTTTTATGCATAACCCATCGAGTATCCCAAGCAAAAATACAAAAAAAATCAAAAAATAAGAAAAATAAGAAAAACCCAAGTGCAATAAAGATGTCCAATGGTGAAAATAACTTCGGTGACACCTTGCATTGGTACCATGGTGAAAACCTATTTTAGGTGTCATGTGTAGTTGCTAGTCCTACCATGTGATAAGCTCTATTCCCTATCATGACACTCCAAATCAAACACCTTCCATGGCTTGGAGTTATGAAACATCAACCACCCACCCCGCATCATCCCACCTAAGGCTGACCCGTGGAACAAAGATCCTTGTAAGCTTCCCCTTGTACAACTAAAAATCCAAAAATCCAAAAACATTAGAAAATCAAAAAATCCAAAACATTATAAAGTCAGAAAATCTCAAAAAATAATACAAAATCCCAAAATCACCAAAAAAGTCAAAAAATTGCAAAAATCCCAAAAAAGCACTCCCACGACATCATCATGATTTCCAACATCCTCACAATCACCCAAAATCATCCGAACCCTCATCTCCAACATCCATCCTAAACCATGTTCCCACATCATCAAGTCTTGCCAAAACTACATATTCATCTCACCCGCATCTTGAAAGTACTTTGATCCCGTGGACATAGGGTATGTAGGCAGTCTAGAATACGAAGGAAGTATCCAGTACTTAGGTACATAAGATGCACCCATCTAATCCGCTTAGATGTGTTAGTTGTTGTTGCACCAAAAGATCGACCTATTAATGCCCGATACAACCACTTGACTTAACAAGCACAGGAGGCGGTTAAGCCCTTGTCGTAAACCACTGCAGCACAGTGCTGAACAAGAAGACCAAGGGTCACACCTTGCAACAACCCCCCCAGTGCAAGTGCGGGGTTTGAACCCGTGACCTCAGCTCTGATACCAATTGTTAGTTGTCGTTGCACCAAAAGATCGACCTATTAATGCCTGATACAACCACTTGACTTAACAAGCACGGGAGGTGGTTAAGCCCTTGTCGCAAACCACCGCAGCGCAGTGCTGAACAAGAAGAGCAAGGGTCATACCTTGCAACAAGATGGTCCCTAGGCACTGAGCTTGCTAGATCCAACAAACTATAAACACACTAAGCATACACCCGAAACAACGCACCTCACGCAAAAATCATCAATCAACATTCTGACTATAATCCAACACATGGCCCGACTGTCCTTTTGCCCACCTTTCAAAAATTATCCAACAAAGTCCAACCAATTCACATCCTAGGATATATCATTCCTACAACAGACAAGAATATGTCATCCTATCAACACTTATCCTGGCAAGAGCACACAATGGTTGTTTGTTTCCTTTTGTTGGTCTTTTGATTCTTGATTTTTATCTTTTGAATGCAGGAAAGTAACTTTCTTTCAACTAGTATGATGATATGCAACATTGACTAGACAGGTTGCACTATTATCATAATGGTTGGCAAATAACATGCAATTCACTTCTGTTTGTAGGGGTGAAATAATTACTAAGTACCCTCAATCATTTCGCTCTCCTGCTTGTTTCTGTATCTTGTGCTTGTGGGTGGATTTCATTACTCCAAGAATAGTATTCATATCTTGAAGCTTGGGTCAGTTCTAGCATGATGTGTCTCATTTGCATATACAGGCATTAATACCTTATATGTACTATGAACAGTCGTGGCTATGAGTCCCCTTCCCTTGGCTAGGCAAGGTTATACTACCTTGGGCACGCATGAAATCAACCTATTGTTTGTGGGTCTAGTCAATGCAATTATGGGATATATATCATCACCTAGGTCATCTCATACCTTTGTGAAGTATATCCTATATTGCTACTATAAATCAAGAAATGCTCTTAGTTAATCTTATGCAACTACTATAGCTAGCTCAATTCATCTTTCAAAGCACTCATCCAACCATACTATCTAGGCCTAGATTTCTTAATCCCCCCCATCTATTCATTCCCCCCCATCTATTCATTTCCCCCCTTCTTCTAAACTACCCTCCCCACCTATCTCATCTACCCTCAATTCATTTTAACCAATCTAACACATCCCGAACTGAAACACATCCCCATCCCCTCAATGACGTGGTATATCACGACCTATCAATTGTCTTTCCCCCATCCCATTCCCCTCCCCAATCTAACTATACCTGGTCTAACCTTACCCGACCCATAAACCATTCCCCCTCCCCACCTATCCCCTACCACCAAGCCCCATCACCCAGGGTTGTACAAAAACATCACGTGTATCATGACTTGATCACTTCATAAATCATTGCATTAGGCCTAAATCATTGCATTTTCATTTTAATCCATTCGCATACATAATATATGTTTATTAAGATAAGCATATATTTCTATTCCATTACATGTTGCATCCATAATAAATGTTTATTAATTTGAACATTTATTTGCATTCCACATCCACATCATAACCCATAATCAAAACATGCATACATAACATAGGAAAAACAAAACATCATCACATAACATGCATAATCCATCATCACATTCACAACATCATTCATCCATGAAATAAAATCAACTCATAGCATGATAATGAAGACATGAGGGATACAGTCCGCTAAGTACCACCTGCGCAAATCATAAGCATCATAATAAAGCATCCATCCATAAGTCCACAAGGTCATCTCGAATATCGGAAACATCAAAAAATCCTTACAATAATTAATATATGAATTGAATTCCATTAATAAGGGCTTGCCAACAAGCCCACTAAGTACCATCAGTGACATCATTACTCATAGCATTACATAATACAACATAAATAAAAACATCCATCATGTCATATCAGAAATAAAACACAACATCAAATCATATTATGCAACTATGTAAATCATAACATTATATCATCATAAGTGGTGCAGGAGCACCTACCTGACAGCTGGTCCTGATAAGGCAGTTAGTAGTTTAGGTCTTGTTTGTGTTTCCAAGAAGGTCTGTTAGACCAAATGCATGTAATAAGGTCATGCTGATCAGGATAAGATCATGATGACCAGGCTTTTGCTATTTTTAGCTAGTTAGTTATAACAGCTGTCATGATGTGTGTTCGGTGGGATCTCCCAGCCGCCTGGAGAGTTCCCAGCCGCTTGGAGTCGGGTCAGTAGTACTCATAGGGAAATCTTTATAAGCATGGGATCGGTTGATTGTAAATCATCGATCAGACTTTGCGAGAGTGAGACAGAGCGAGAGGAACATCATATTGTAGTTGCATCTTTTGAAATCGAATAAAGTGATCCTGTTTGTGTTCTTGCTCTGGTTGCATTCCATTACTTGATTGATTTGCTGGTTTGAGAGACTTCATGGATATGCTGATCCATTCCACCGGTTGACTCATTTGATCGGTGGAATGGCAATGTACAGTAGGTTAGATGGTAGTCTGTTTGTTTGCATGCAGGTGTGCAGGATCGCGGTCAAGAGATGTTGAAGACCCTAGCATCCTCATGTGCTAGGTCAAGTTGAGAAGTTCAAGCTGAGAGAGATCACCCTAAGACTGGATCGGGTCGTCCCTGGTGGATCGGCGAAGGGAAATTTCGCTAAGTGAAGAAGTTCGTGAAGACGGCATCATCAGGATATCTTGGTGAATATCCTGCAGACAGTTCGGACATCGTCATCCGGATAAGTGGAGAAGATCGGCATGATGTTGTTGATTGCATGAAGTGTGAGTTCGTCGGGGTGATCATCAGCAGGAGGAGCCGAGGAGTGTATCGGCATCAGGATCATCATATCGGGAGTGCCAAACGTCCGCATATCGCGAGTAGATGCGGGAGAGAAAGTTCGGATTTTTGACTAAGTGTTGAAGAGGTCATCAGGATATCGGGTGACGTCATCGTCATCAGGATATGACGTCATCGTCATCAGGATATTGAGATATCCCCCCCTATGCGAGTTCATCCTGCTGTCGTTAAGTATCGGCATCGGCAGAAAGTGTATTAGCGTCATCAGGAGGTTTCGAAGAGAACCGGATAAATTATATCATGATGCTGTTGCTTGTATCGTCGGGCAGTGGAGCATCGAAGGTAAGCTGTTGAAGGTGAACGTCATCAGGATATTTGGAGCAACCGGATGTTGAATATCCTGCTGACGAAGGTAGTGTTGCAAATGATGATGCCGATGGAGTTCGGAGCCCGATGAACAGTGCAACCGGAGGATGTATGCGCCCGCTGAACATCATGATGATGATGTTAGAAGGAAGGCGGAGGAGGTGAACAGTAGTCGGCAGGCGGATGTTTGCGATCGTCCGAAATATGATGATGCTGACTGTGTAACGCAAAACATGATGATGCTGTTGGTTTTGGGAAATATGATGATGATGGCGCAGATGATGATGATGAGGTTGGTCTGCAGACATTCATGCTATATGCGAAGATTATAGTGTGGATGCCTCTGCATCAATAAGTACGTCCATCATCTCATAAACTCATCACATCATAATATACATAAAATCATAACTGCAGCACATCACATAGTGCATCCATAACATAAACATCATCATAAAACATAGGTGCATACATCAACATAATCTATAACACATCATAAATGCATAATCATCATCATCATAGATCATCAAGTGTCATAATACATCATAAAAAACATAATGTACATCGCTCAAAATAATACAAGTCATGATACAAAAGGCCTCAAAAATATATAACAATATACATCAGCCCTGGGCTGATGATCCCCTACTTGAATCGGTAGGAGATCCAGGTCGTCACTGCTACTACTGTGGTGGTGGCTGTGGGGGCTGTTGTAGTACCTGTGGTGGCTGTTGTGGCACCTATGCTAGGGGGCCCATCGGCTGCTGAACCGACTGAATGGATCTGAACTTGCGTGACCCAGACATCTGACAGTCGCTCTGCTGTCTACAGCTCAGAATCTGCTGACCCTCTAGAACAGCTGAATAATAGGCTGCGTGATAATACTCAGCCTCTCTACTCTGCCACTTGTCCTTGCACCTGTCTAAGTTGTGTCTGTAGCTATGCAATCTGTGTGCATCAATGTCAACATGAGACCCATACCTGTACCTGCCACCACCCCCTGTAAGATCGCCACCTGCCCCTCTGCCTGTTGGGTCCTCTTCTCTGCAGCCTATCGTTGCACTCTCTCTGTGTCCCTCTCATTTGTTAGGGTCGCTATCTGGGCCTATGCCTGTGATAACTGCGCCTATAGCGCACCCACCTACCCATCTGCTCCATCCAATAATGCAGCCACGCCCCACAACTGCACTAACTCTTGATCTCGCCTCTCCAAGGTCTCCTGTAAATAGTGACCTGTCCCTGCAGTGTCTGTATCTCATCCTCATCCTCACCTCGAGTGCACCGACGAGAGGAATGCTCTCTCAAAGATGAACCAACCCATGCACCCAAGATGCTTGCCTCTGTCTGCCCAGCCCCTGTAAACCCCATCGTCGTCTCAGGAATGTGCATTGCACATTCCTATCCCTCACCTCCAATCCCGAAGCCTCCTGTGCTCTGATGGCTGCCTATGTGGGAGAGGACTGTCTCTGCCTGCCACTACGCAACCGAGGTGCTCGGTGACCTGGCACCTGTCCAACCTATACCTGCTGCTGTTGTGAATCCTACTGCCTCTCCTGTCCTTATGACAGTACCTACAAGGGAGGTATCACTGTCTGTCTCCCTCTCCCCCTACCTCGCCCTACCTGTGCCTGGGCTGTTGCTGCCAACACTCCCATCCAATCGCTAGCCTCCTCTCCCTCCTCATCATCCCCTACCTCCAAATCTAAACAACAATCAACACACATTGAAGATATCTGGAATATCTTCACTTGATTATGTGAATACAAGGTTAAGCTAAATCCAAAGAAATGTGTCTTTAGGGTGATAGAAAGGAAATTGCTCGAATTTATTGTTTCTTGAAGAGGAATTGATGTAGACCCAGCTAAAGTAAAAGCAATCCTAAATGCCACTCCTCCAACAAGTGAAACCACTATAATAACTTCCTTATGGCAATTGGGTGCCATACAACGTTTTATACTTGATATGACCTTTAGAATTCACCCAATCAATTAACTATTAAGAAAATAGGCAAAAATAACTTGGATTGTGGACTATTAAAACACATTTGAACAAGTAAAGAAATTCCTTTTGGCCCCATCAACACTCATGCCACCTAAGCATGATAAGCCTTTCATTCTTTATCTTAGAGTAATAGAAGTTTCAATATCTTGCATGTTGGCTCAGGAAGATGATGATGGAAGAGAAAGAGCAATATATTTCATTAGCCAAACCTTGCTTGATTACAAAAATAACTACACCCAAGTCGAAAAGGAGTGTCTAGCCATAGGATTTTCTACAAGATGATTACATCATTACATGCTGAATCTGGAAAGAAAAGTCATCGTGTGATCGGAGCAATTGAGAACCTTCTTAAACCAACCAATGTTGTCTACAAGGACAAGAAGATTCTTGACATTACTGAGAAAATTTGAGCTAACGTATGTTAACCAAAAATCTATCAAGGGACAAGAAATCACTAGTTGGTTAGCTGATAACTTCATTTCCTAGGATGAGAAATATGCCTCATCTTATTGGTACAGATATATTGTTAATTACTTGGCAAACAAGGTTTACCCTAAAAACATGACCCTTATGGTAAAAATACATTTACGTGTCCTTGTTGCAATTTATGTCTTGATCAATGATACTTTGTATGGAAAGGCTTTAGATGGTATCTTACTTCAATGTATGGATAATGAAGAAGCATGTAAAATATTAGAAGAATGTCATAGTGGAATTTGTGGGGGACATTTTGGTGGTCATGCCACCGCAAGAAAGATACACCAGTTGGGATACTTTTATTCTCGTATAAAGGGAGACACAATTAAGTTTGTGAAAATATGCCCAAAATGTTAAATATATGCACATGTTCATCACACACCTATAAGGGATCTTCAATTGATAGTTACTCCTTGGCCATTCTCCACATGGGGGTTGGACCTAGTCAGAAGATCTCCCCGCCATTGACTAATGGACACTTGTACATCATCACAGTAATGGAATATTTCACCAAGTGGGTAGAGGTAATGCCTTTGACCATCGTCTCAGGAACAGTGATCGCTAAGTTCATTTTGAATCAAATCATATGCAGATTCAGAATCCCTCAAGTGATAGTCACATATAATGCCTCTTCATTCAAAAATATGCAAGTACAATAATTATGTGAAAGATTCCACATCAATCACAACTCAACATCAATACACTATCCTCAAGGTAATGGATAGGTGGAAGCAACGAAAGACACTAAAATCAATTTTGGTAAAAAATGTGAAAAATTCTAAGAGAGACTGGCACTTGTAATTATATCCCACTCTTTGGGCCTATAGGACTAGCATGCAAATGCCTATAGGAATAATGCCATGTATGCCCTCACATTTGGGTCTGAAGTAGTCTTACCATCAGAAGTCAAATTACCAAGCTTAAGGGTGTCTTTGCAAGGATTATTAGACAATGAATAATATTGTGCGGTTAGATTAGCAAAATTAGAAATGATGGATGAAAGAAGACTAAGGGAAATACAAAGACATGATTCCTACTTGGTGTGAGTAAAGACACGGTATAATAAAAAGGTTATACCAAGGCCTTTTCAAGTTGGATATATAGTGCTCAGAATTGACAATTTAATTGATAAAAGGGCCAAATAAGGCCGCAAGTTCAAACCAAATTGGATAGGTCCATACATGGTTAAAGAAGATATAAAAAATGGTGCCTATCTTTTGTGCATAATGGAGGGTGAGGAATTTGATGAAATGGTAACGCCTTTCACCTGAAAAAGTATTATGTCTAAAAAATCCTAAAAATCTTTAAAATCGCAAGAATCTAAAAAAAATCAAATAAACTCAAAAATCCATAAAAGTATAAAGTTTCCAAAATAAAGAAAAACAAAACTTGCATTATTCATTCTATTCCATCATGCATTTGTGAGTGACATGCTCTTGTTCAATTTTTGTCTTAGTAAGGAGTTTAAGGTTGCCTAGGTGTAGGTAGACCCTCTAAGTCTTTGAGAATCCTTAAAATCATTTTTACCATTAGTCGTTCCCCCTTTGCATCTCCCAACAAATTCAAAATAAAGTCAAGCTCTTAGCTTTATACTAATCCTGGTCTTAATGAATCATGATGTCAAGTCTAAGTGAAGTTAGTATTCAAACCTACAGTACACAATATAAGCTTGCAAGTAGGCCTTCCCCATTCCTCCTTAGCGAAAGGGAAGTCCAAAGGGACGGTGAAAGATCTTGGTGGCACTCATCCCCTTATATTTTTTGGCCAAAAATGCTAGGGAGATCATAACTTTATAGGGAGCAATAAAAAAAAGAGCGCAAAAGAAAAAGAGAGAAAATACAAAAAAATGAGAGAATCAGGAAAAGGTATTGCAAAACACAAAAAAAGAGCAAAAAAGAAAGAAAAACAAGAAAAAAGAAAAAGAGAGCAAAAAAAGAAAAAAGAGAGGATTGTTGATGTTCGTACTCTCGGGTGGAGATAAGATCTAAGCTCGAAGCTATGATGGTGGCATTTATCAGAGAAAATAAAAAAGAGAGGTACAAAGCACACACACACACAAAATTGTCTTTAGGACCATCTTTTGCTTTGGAGCCTTTCCTTTACCCGAGGTCTATCTTGTTGGCCATCTCTGATCTAAGTCTAGAAGGTACCAATAAAATTTGTTGCTTGCCTAATTTTAAATCTTGTCAAAGTGTTTTGTCTAGATAAGGATGAATATTTAGCCTTTTGCAAAGTTGAATTAAGAAATTGTTTCATCTCCCTCCCATCCCCATTTGAGTCCTTAATAAAATCCTATCCCAAATTTTAGTAGGTTCCCCTATACCAAGTCAACTTGCAATCCACTAAGTCGAAAATCCTACTTAAGAGCAGTCATAGTGTTTGTTCCATCTTCATACATACTATAAATAAATAAAATCAAAGTAATAACTCATGTTGTAGCTCATGACATGCATAGTGTAGACACCTAAAATTGACCTATTCCCACATCAGGCTTTCATCTACCATACTTCACTTTGATTAAATAATTCTTAATTATTTGATTAAGTTCATCTATCAAATTTATTTTCTATGTTAATTAAATAACCCCAATTATTTAATTAATTCGATTTATTCCTCCACATTAATTAAATAACCCCAATTGTTTAATTAATCCAATTTATCCTCCACATTAATTAAATAATTCTAATTGTTTAATTAATTCAATTTATCCTCCATATTTGATTAAATAATTTTCTAATTATTTAATTAAATCAATTTCCCTCCAATTTAAATAAATAAATCCAAATATTTATTTAAATAGTCTATTTCCTCCAAACTGAATTAAAATTAATATTTAATTCAATTATCCCATGTGCACATGAAATTAAATAATTATTTATTTAATTTCCCATTTATCCTCACCCACCATAAATTCCTCCAATCAAAATCAGTTAACAGACAATCAAAAGAGCTGACTCATTAATCAACTCAGTCAACAAAGCAATCAATTTAGTTCACTAAGCAATCAAATTAGTTAACTAATCAATCAACTCAGTCAACAAAGCAATCAATTCAGCTCACTGAGCAATCAACTCAGTCAACTAATCAATCAATTTAGTTCACTGATCAATCAATTTAGTCAACTCCCTAATAAGATCTGTTAACTCCCTTGATGGATGAGAGGGGCATGACACTTGTCTTCTTCTGATTCATGCACATTCTCTCAACCTTCCTCAACCGTTGATCTTTCTGATCATCCTCAACTGTTGATCTAATTCCTCAAATGTCTATAAAAAGAAGCCTCTTTCTCCATTTCTACCATCTCTCGTTCAAGTAAACTTATGATGTCGTAATCATTCTTGGGAGATCACATTTACACTTGACAATTATAGAGAAATCCACATCAAAGCAAAGAGTATTCAATTGGAATAGGGTGCATTTCAATTCGCTCGATCAGTGTAGGGACTTCGTTTGTGCAAAGGAAGGTAAAATTGTATTGGTTTATATTTGCATATTCATTTTTCACCTATACACATATAAATATGAAGTAGGAAATTGTGTTACATTTGTATGTATACGTATTTTGCATCCATACACTTCACATTGTACATCTTGTGCATTTAAAAAGACCAAAAACATTACATAATCATCCTATTTTTATCCATATGTGAGTTTTATAATTAAACCAAATAAGAGTCCTAAACTATCCATGTGCACAAAAGATAAAAAGCACATTGAGATGTCAACTATGATCATAAATGGAACTTAAACGAAGTCATCATATATATGGTGCATACCAAAAATCTGATTACATAACACTCCACTATCGGAGTTCAAAGGGATAAACATAATGCACTCTAGCATGCAACTCTCCCCATGCAAGGGGAAAAAATCAAAACTCTACTCAAGGCTAGGAACTCAAGGATGACTTTGACCAACAGAACCCTTGGGGCTCCTACTTCAAGGTCTCCTTTGACTATGCGCTACCTCAGAAGAGTTATGAGTTCTATGGAAATAGGAAGGCATCCAATTATGAATTTGTGAATGAGATGGGCCTGTTGTCTAAGCCCACAAGGGTTGCCTATGAACCCCAAGGCTAGCCATCTCTCAAAGTAAGGCATTCTTGGCCTCAAGTACACTGATCCCGACTCTTTGAGAAGCAACTTCTTGACCTGCATGATAAGTGGGATCGAGGATATCGGTATGACGACCCACCGAGGAAGGCATGTGAGCATCAATAAGCAGGGCCTCTCTTGATTGACCAGTGAAAGGGATCAACACATCTAAAAAAACATTATAGAAGAGTTCCCTCCATCCATCTGCCATACCTATGAGAAAACAACAAAGAGACGATAATCCAAGAGTTAATTTCATGTCAATCAAGATTAATAAAGAAAGAAGCAAGTTAATAAAGTACTCATGAGGGTCGCTTGTTGCTAGGAGGGATTGTTATGTTTCATATCCTCCTTTGATAGCTCTAAGGGTTGAGCATGCAAATGTCTAGGTGGAGCCATCTCTGGCACTACCTCATCCTCATTAATAGGAATCTTTGTGTCTCCTTTGGAGTCCACCTCACAATGCTCTTCTTCTTTAGGGTCATAATCTTCATCCGTGGAATCATCAATTTTTTCCTTAATAGCAACAAGTCTTTGAGATTGAGATACTTTCACCTGTATATGACCAACCTCATGAATTGATCTAATAATTGGGACCCTAGGGACTAGTGGAACCCAAAGAAGTGCCCTATGTTGAGCATCGACCATCTCCTGCATATATGTGTAACAAGTGGGTATCGGAGGCAAGTCCTCCGAAAAGTCCTCTACAAACTATTGAATAACTAAAGTGACATGATGAGCCTCAACTAAGCCATTCCTATTAGTCAAATGGCTCACCTCTCAACAATAATCACATATTACTTTGTCACTTGGCCACAACCCCTCCATATCAACACAAGGGTCAAGAATGAAATCAACATCTATGAGTGTAGCAACAACTTGAGTAGTAGCATCATAATGGCCAAGGCATCCCTATTGCATGGATCTCGGTAATCTAGGATCTAAAAGAGGTACATCCCTCTAAAATGGAACAATGTGCTCAAGAATCTAGGTCATGACAAGTGAAGGATGATTGAAAGAAAGAGCACCTCATCATGAAATCTGATATAAGTGTTGATATACCATAGTGAGAATGTCAATTCCCTAAGAAAAAAACTAAACCTCACTCAAGTCATTGAATAATTGGTGCCCAACACCACTTGAGTATAGTAGAACCCTTATCTCTTGACAAGCGAGAAGTGATCAATCCAATGAAAACCTTTTGTAAGGGTTGAATAATGAGGCTAGGAACTAAGATAAGATGAACACCAAGATGATCTTCAAGATGGTTAACTCCCATGAGGGTAGCCCAAGACCATCTCTCTCTGATTCTCTCTCAGGGAGTGCAAGTTAGTCACCTCTAATAGGAACTCCCATGATATGGTAAACATCATACAAAGTGATCATCCACTCTCCAAATACCTAAGGAAATCAAAATTTGTTTTGATTGGCATCCCATACATCAAGATATCACAACATATGCAAGAAGAGGGATGTACAATAGGAATGTGAGCTATTTTGTCCAATCTCATCTTCTTCAGGATAACATGATCTCTAATGGATAAAGATGCAAGGGCCTCCATGAACCAAAATTGCTCATGAATTGCATTCCACCTAATGCACAAGTCCTTCTAAGGATAAAGAATAACATGTTAGATTGTCAACAATTCAAAAAATCATAAAACATTCAAAACCTTCAACAAAAAATCATATATCGACTAGAAAATTGCAATAAATGAAGAAGTTAGTATCGAAGAATAGAGAAAATTGAGTGACAAAAGTTTCAGACTGCTCGAAATTTCATCTGGAAAACTTCTGGCTGGGTCACCCCTTTTACCAGGGATGATCTCCAAGGGCAACCAGAATGGTAGGATGGATCTCCAGGGGTGACTTGCCAAAAGGGGTTGCCCTACCTCATGCCCTAGCTAGCGTGCTAAAAAATGCTTAGAAAATGATGAAAATTTGACAAATAAAAACTCACCAAATGACAAGGCAAAATCTATACAAGTATAACAATGAAACTCGAAAAATAATGGGTTCATTGCAAGAAATTAGCAAGAGAAAATCTAGGGTTTCAAAAGAGGATTTTCTCATTTTTTGTACCTAATGACCAGTAGGGGGAGATTAGTGACCATAATATTGTTCTCCTCATCGATCTCTCTTCGTCGCCTATCCACCTGCATAATTCTATCACCGTTTGGCCTCTCTACCTTTTGATTCACCTCTTCCTTCTTCTCTTAGCTTAGTTTCTATTTAGGAATTTTGTTTGTTTGAACTTTTATCGTGCTTTCCATGTCCTTGTTTTGTGTGCATTTCATCCTTACAAGTCTTCATGACGAAGCGGGGTGACTCAAGTATATTAATAGCTCACACATCAACAATACATCTTCTTGTTTATATTTCTATGATTTATTTCAAATACATCATGAAGTCAAACTAATGCTTTTTATTCCAAGTAGAAACATGAGAGAACAACAACAGGTAAATCCTAGTTCAAGATGTTAGAAATCTTGAACAAGACGTGAAAAGCTGTTGGGATAAGTTGCCATTAACTTGAAATCCTAACCAATTCATGTGTCTCCAAAGTTCTTGGAATGTGTTCCCCAACACATTAGGACTTTGAGAGATTAATTATTTATTAATCACATCACTTTGACTTTTGCAATTAAGTTCTAAATGGATAATGTCAAACTTGGGCGCCCACTTTGAGATGGGAGCCATGAAGACCTTGTTGACTTCTCCTAAGTCTAAAAATAGAGTTTGATAACTCCTAGCGAGTGGGAGTTAGACTTGGACATTCCCTTTTTCATGGGGACTTATTTTAGACTTGGAGTTGTGCTTTTTTATGTACATGAGTGGATAATATTGAGACACCTTGCATGGATATAATGTTGGAGTTAACTATAGTGTTAGAGATGCATGAATTGGATATTGATTGCATGTGGTCAGAATAGCTTGCATGGACTTGCATGTAGCTTGCATGTACTTGCATGTTGTTGCATGTTACTTGCATGTTGCTCATATGGACTTGCATGTTGTTGCATGTCACTTGCATGTGCTTGGACATTGTTGCATGTCACTCCTATGGACTTGTATGACCTTGCATGTTGTTGCATGTCACTCCTATGGACTTGTATGACCTTGCATATAGTTGCATGTCAGTTTTGTGAGATTACTTGCAGAACACTCCAACTCCAGAAACTTGTAGGATGGTACATCTCAGTGATTCGGGAAATGGGTATCAGTTGCATGTTGTTGAAAATGCTTGCATGTCAGTTTTAAGATATTACTTGCAAGACACTCCAACTCTCAAAAGTTGCAGGATGGTACATCTTAGTATTTCAGGTAATAGGTATCAGTTGCATGTTGGATCTGATGTTTGCATGTCACTTGCATGTACAGAACAAGATATTTCAGAATAACCTTGGGGACATCAATATTGCATGTTATTTGCATGAAATTGATGTGTATTGGTCACTTCAATTATCAGAAACTCATTGGGCAAATATGGATGCCCAAATGGAAGAGTTTTTGATGTTGCTTTTATTTGGTGATAAGTTTGATGTTGGGACAACTATATTTAGCCATCTTGGGTGCCCACATCATGAAGGGGCAGTTAACTCAAAGCTTGGACTTTGTTTGAGTTCAGTCTTCTCAATTTAAGTGTGCTTGGTTTTTGCATGAGCTTTGGAAGCTATGTTATCAACTACAATTTATTGTAATTTGAGTTTCAAGCTCTTGAATTAAATGAAGCTTCATTTTTTAATTGTAAACCCCATACATTTTCTAGAGAGTTGATTTGAGGAAAAAAGACTTAGAAGAAAAAAGCAAAAGTTTTTTGAAAAAGACTTAGAAAAAAAAGCAAGAAGCTTTTTTGTGAAGTGCATCAAGGACTTAAAGAAATTTCAGTAGTGAATGTAATCTTTTCTAAATAGATTTAATATAAGAAGGAAACATCTTTGAGTGTGGAGTTTTTTTCTTGAAAGGGTTTCTCCACGTAAATACTGTGCAAGCTTTTTCTCTTCTCTTCTCCTCTTCTACATTGGATTGAAAGTGCATAATCACTTGTTCATTAATTGTTACAGATTAATCTTTATTTCAGATTTGCATACACAAAATTTTAAAGTTTATAGCAGCAGTTCTACCTTCATTTTCAACAAAACCAAGAACTTTATGAGAGATTCTAAGCTACACAAACTGGAAAATGCAAAACAAAAGCAAACCAGTGATTCTGAGAGATATGTAAAAGTTGATGTGACAAAATTGCATTAAGAGCTCAAAGTTACATACAAAGAATGGTAGAGTATCTAGACAATGCATTCAAGATAAAAAAATACAAGCTAGGAGGTGAGTATAAATAGACTATGAGATAGGAGAGAGGTGGCAAATACGACCAATGGGAAGAGTCCACCACAATAGCCTAAAATAGGCAAGTGTAACTACCATGGAGGATGCCAACACCTTGCACCCACTCACATTAATACTCACTTAATTAACCCTAAGCGAGCCTAATAACATGTGTAGGAAAAACCTAGGAATATAGGAAAATAAATAACCCAACTAGGAAAATAAAAACCTACACTAACACCCCCCCTTAAGCGCAACTTAGGTGGGTGAAAAGATGTGTCTGGACAACAAATAAAGCCTGATGAGGTACCCATGTACATAAAAATCCCCTCAAAGAGAAGAATCCCCCCAGAAAAGAGAGAAAAACTCACAAATAGAGAGAGAAGAGACCCCTCAGAGTAGAGAGAGTTAGGACATTGAGTGAGAGGACTAAGAATCCCCCCTAGAAGATGAAGCCTCTCACACCCCCAACAAAGCTCGCAGATGAAGATACTTGCTTTCTATAAAGGGTTTGGGGAAGATATCAGCAACTTGCTCGGAAGTCAGACAATAGAGAAGATTGATGATGTGGCCATGGATGAGCTCCCTGATGTAGTGCATGTGGACCTCAATGTGTTTGGTCCGCTGATGATGGATTGGATTTCATGAGATTTGAATGGCACTCTAGTTGTCACAAAATATGACTGATGCCCGTCTGATCTAGATACCAAACTTAATGAGAAGATTCCAAAGCCAAATGGCCTTAGTGGTGGCAATCACAACCCCCCGATACTCGGCCTCAGTAGAAGATAGAGCAATAGTAGATTGCTTCTTGCTCGACCAACAAACAAGACCTGAACCAAGTAAGAAGATGTAACCTGAAGTAGACTTGTGAACCCAAGAATTGCCTACCCAATTTGAATATGTGTAGCCCACCAAGTTAAGATCAATGCTCACTATGTAGTGAATCCCAACACTATGAGTATCTTGAATGTAGTGAAGGATCTGCTTAATTGCTTTCCAGTGCAACTCATGGGGCTCCTGCATGAATCGATAAACCATGCCTATAGCATATGGAATGTTAGGTCTTGTATGAGTCAGATAAATGAGACTCCCAACAAGCTATTGGTACAAAGTGCCATCAACAAACGGTGAAACAATGAGCCTCAAGTTTGACTCTAGAAAGGAAGGGAGTCAGAGCAGGCTTACAGTAAGTGATATGAAACCTTGAGAGCAAATCTAGAGCATACTTGGACTTTGTGAGTGTGATCCCAGAAGTAGACTGGAAGATCTCAATCTTGAGAAAGTAATGCAACAAGCCCAAGTCAGTCATCAAAAACCTGTCATGAAGGGCAGTTTTGACTACCCCAATGGTGGATGAAGAACTCCCTGTAATCAACAAGTCATCAACATACAGGACTAAAAATAGGAGTGAATCATCCTGCTGAAAAATGTAGACATTAGGATCAGAATGACACTGAGTGAACCCAACTATCAGAAGGAAGGAGTCCATCTTGGCATACCAGGCTTGAGGAGCCTGTTTGAGGCCATAAAGAGACTTCTGAAGGTGGCACACAAGTGAAGAATCCTAAACAAAACCCAGTGGCTGCTCCATGTAGATCTCCTCCTAAAGGTCATCATGAAGAAAATCACTATTCACATCCATCTGGTGTACTTCCCAACGATTGGCTGTAACAATGGCAAGAACAAGTTGGATGGAGTTCATTCTAGCAAATGATGTAAAAATCTCAGAGTAGTCAATCCCAGGAACTTGGGAGAATCCTTTGGTGACCAAGTGAGCCTTATGCTTATCAACTGACCCATCTGCAACACATTTTATTTGATAGATCCACTTACATTGAACAAGTCTTTTTTTTTCCCTTAGGAAGAGGGACTAGATCCCAAGTGTGGTTCCTCATCAAGGAACTATACTCCTGCATAATTGTATCCCACTAAGGAATACCAGAAGCCTTCGTGAAAGGACTATGGATTAGAGGCAATAGTAATAAAGACATGTGGAGCATCTTGGAATTGTGAATGAGTCTGCCTGGTGTCTGATGGATCCCCAACCCAATCGCCAATAGACTACAAAGTCTATCTAGCCTAAAGTGGACCAAAAGTTGGAGAATCTAGAGGAGAATCAACACCCTCTAAATGATGACTATGAGAGGAAGGAGGTGAATCCTCTAAATCACTCTCAACATTGGATAGCCTACAAATATGAAAGGCCTACTCTACAGATCCAAGGACTTACGTTTCTCTACAAGAATGTGGGCCCATGCAGGAGAACCAAAAACTTGAAAGTGCTTAACTGATGGTTTTCGACTACTCCAAGCTTCAAAATAAGTGGCTCCCTTCAAGGTTTGGTGAAGAACACGGTTCTAGATATAACAAGAATAGTTAATGGCCTCTACCCAATACTGCGGTACAAGAGATCTAAAGTGAATCATGCAGTTCACCATTTCCTTCAAGGACCTATTCTTTCATTTTGCCACAATATTCTACTGAGGAGTGTATGGAACTAAATGTTGCAGATCAATCCCCTCTGAATGCAAAACTACTCAAAATGATGGTTGACATATCCACCACCATTGTTAGTGCACAAAACTTTGATGGCTTTCCCAAAATGCTTCTCTACAAAATTTTTGAAGTCCTGAAAGTGATCAAATACCTCAAACTTATGTTTGAGAAAGTACACCCAAGTATATTGAGAAAAGTCATAAATGAAAGTTAGAACAAATCTAGACTTGCTTGAGGATGAATGAGGAAATGGACCAGCCAAATCATTATGAACTAATTCGAGTATCTGTGAAGCTCTCCATGCCTTATCTTTGTCAGAAGTTTCCTTAGGATGCTTACCAAGAATGCAACCTTGGCAAACACCACTTGAAAATTGAACTGATGGCAACCTTGTGACCATCATTTGTTGGTTGAGCTGCTGCAAGTAGAGAAAGTTAAGATGGCCAAATCTCTCATGCCATAATTTACTCACATCATATGAATGAGTGAGTAAAACAGACAAAGGAGGATCAAGAACAAAGTGAGAAAATAAATATAGTTGAGACTAATGATCTACTCTCCCAACTGCAACTATAGAACCACTGTGCAACTCATGAATCACCATCCGAATCAAGAGTGAACTCAACCTGCTTACCTGTACCCATGTGAGTGATTTGATATATTGACAGGAGATTAGTTGATAATGAGGGTACACAAAGAACATCATGGAATATTCCATCCCTGACATCAAGAGACCCTCTCCCACACACCTCAATAGGACTTTCATCACCCATCAAAATAGAAAGTATAGTACATGGCTCCAAAGATGTAAGTTCTTCCTTAGATGAAGCCATGTGGTGCGAAGCACCCGAATCAAGAACCCAAGAGGATGGTCCAAAGGTTGTTGATGTGCTTCCAATAATCAAGAATCAAGAACCAATATGAACCCCTATCTCCCCTCTTGTTGGATTTGTGTTTCCAAAGGTTGTTGTTGATGTGCTTGTATATATACTGCAGGTGTTGATGCTTGTTGAGACAATACAGTTGCCTGCACTGGAACCTGCTCTGTTGTGATAGCTGTAGTGGATGTAGAAGTCCCTTCCTTTGCTGATACAAATGTTCCTATAGGGATAGCCACTATTATCCCTAGTGCATATGGGTCCATTATTGTGGCTCTTGTGTTAGCCTTAGCTATTCTAGCCTCTACCACCTGCCTCTTTCTTCTCATGAAATCATCAAAACAGTCTTCACTTTCCCAGCTTCTCTTTTTACCTTTCTTACCTTGGTAAGTGACCATTACTCCTTTAGCCTTCAATTCCTCTATCCTCTCCTTTACCCATATATCTAAATATGCAAATACTGACTTTGAAATATTGTCCAATGAAGTTTCTTCAGGCTGATTCCAGTCTGGTTCAATCATCATTTCTTCAGCAGCCTTTTGACTATCATAGCTTGAATGTAATGTATTCTCATCATCATCCCTAATCTCTTGGGGCACCTCAATTGTTCCCAATGTTCTTATTTGATCAAGGGTCAATCTCTTACAAGCCCTCTTTTTAACTTCAGCTTCATTGTCACAGTTAGCCCAGAAATCCTCAATGTGAGGTTGATGTTTAAACTTCTTATCTATAAAGTTATGAATCCTTTTGAATGGATCAAAAGGTCTGGCCATATCAAAAATTAGAAAACCATAATATAGCAACTCTGCCTTGAAGGCTTTAGCTACATCTTCATTGAAACACTGGTATTTTTCGATAACAAAAGGAAATTTAATGTTACCCTTGTTAAACTTAGCTTTATACATTGCATACACATCCAATATCTGTCTTATAAATTCCAACAACACTATCCTATTTGATGGGTACCTTGGTTGTCTAAAAGGTTTTCCTTTGAATCCTTTAGTTCTAATGTATGTGAAAGTATAGAGAATTATATATACCAAGTGTTGTGCCATGTGATTGCATTCTTTGCTACTTCAGACAACCTTTGATCTTTTTCTCCTGTCAATATCCTCACTAGGTACATGGAAAACACATCATTTACCCTTATCCAATTCTTCCCTACATTTTGTTCTTATAGGTCTGGGTAATGATCATGTACTAAAGTCTGCCTTGGCCCACTTCCCAATGTGCCAATCTTCAGTATCCCATTTAATTGCATCTTGGCTGCACAAGTATAGACAATGTAAGATGACATGTAGAACTTCTTTTGTTTATTAAGTCTTAAGACTTGTGCATAAATGGCGTTGTTGATGGCCAGAGTCCAATGTACATTCCCTGTCTCTTCTCTGATAAATTGTATCACCAAGAACATCCATGGCTCAAATGCAGCAGCATCCGCTAAACCCATTACTCTGCCCAGTAATGTAATCACGATATAGACATCTTCTTTGAAATCCAATCTATACAAATTCTTTGGTACCCTGGTAGCTGCCTTTGGCTTCTTATTTGGAGAATACCATCCGTAGAATATTGCACTTTTACGAGATGCCTCATTCTTTTTAAAACCATCAGAGTATTTCTCTACATCTATTTCTTTCATCTTTCCAGTGGTCTTCAACCCAAAGGTTTTTGCAATACCCTCAATAGACAAATCTACAAATACCACCCCATTATGTTTTACCTTCCTCAAATTCAAATCATATCTCCGGATACACTCAAGAACCAAGTCCCTAGCCTCCATTGCTAATGGAAATCTTGCAGCCTTGTACAATCCTACATCCCAAATGTTTTTCATGGCCAAGGATGCGCCGGGCACTCTAATCTTCTCCAATATTTCCTCAGAGTCAAAATCTCCAATTTTAGTGGCCATTACCCTTCCTCCTGAAGAGTATATATTTGAACAATAAACTCTAACTGCAAATTTCTCTTTAACTCTTATGTCTTCTTTTCGGCTTTTCCAGCTGTCTTCTCAAATTTCTTTCCCTTAGGCGGCATCCTGAAAAGATATACATTCATTTTACAACCATGTCTACATTTACTAGGGTTTTTACCATATAAATTTACCATTTAACATTTAACCCTACGGTCTTGTCTTTTCCCCTTTTTTTGAATTATATATATCTACCCCACCATGTTCAAGTTTCACGATTCTATCACAATGATTAATTAAGTTTAAACTATTTCCGTTATTCTACTGTAATTACTGTAAAATTACCATAATCAAATTTCATTAAACGCAAGCGGGATCTTAGATACATACTTGAATTCGCAACCGTTGACAAGAAATTTACCGTTCGAATTCAACACAACTGCCTTGAAATCTCAATTCACATTTGAATCACACTTTGCTTTAGATCTGTAAAATGCTCTGCAAATGAACTCTGAATGCAATTGTGAAGATTAACACAATCAAAATTCCTTTTCACTTCTTTGAATTTAGGTTTTTTCGTGGTAGATGTGCATTAAATGTTGTAATCAATGCATACAATTTGATTCACATTTAACTTTTCCTGTTTAATGTATATTTTGAATTTGGTTTGCACTTTTGCATTTTGTATCTCATATACATGCACTTTTCACTTTTTGTATTTCAAATACATATGACAAATCCTTATGCCCTTTAGTATTTCCTCTCTCTTACTTTTTTGCATATTCTGGTTTGTACATCTTTATGTATATCTTATACAATCATCCAAATATACAAACTCAAACTCTATCGGGTTTATAAAACAAATTAGAATCAGTTTTGAGTCCGGTTTTGTATCTATGTCATTTGTATCACCTTTATTGTATATCACATTCATGCCTCTCAAATATACCAATATGGACCCCACATGAAATATACAATGTTCAAACCTTTAATTACGTAGGGTTTTGCATATAATTTGTTTATATATTTTCATGTATACGATATACATGCAAATATACAAATATTCACGATGTTGACTTTTCTAACCCTTGCTATGCGTAACTACACTTTATTCATTTTTTAATCTTGAGTTCAAGTTCTCATTTGCATCTTTCGTTTTTGTATTTCTAATACATGCATCTAAATATACAAACACGGACCCCACTTAAAGTTCACTTTGTTTAACTTTTCGAATCACGTCCGATTTTGTATATGTATTTCAAATACATGCGACTATACATACAACAAGACATACAAATTCAAGCATTCACATTTTTGCTTTCTAAACTCAATTGAATTTTACCTTCGGGTCCGGATTTGCATTTGTATCCAAAGCATATGAATAACAATGTATTAATCATACAAATGAGAGAATTCTAACTTTATACATCACTTTGAACTCATTTTGACATCCGCCTATGTATATTTTGTATTTGTATCTTTAATACATGAGTTGTAATATACAAATACAATGGCCGATTTCTACATTTATCCAATTCACACTAAAACACCGTTGGGTCCGGACTTGGATAATTTCATTTTAAACCACTAACATGTAATTTAAAACACGATGAATGTAATAACCCAATAGACCAAAAT
The DNA here is from genome assembly GCA_027924645.1 of Cunninghamia lanceolata. Taxonomy (NCBI): domain Eukaryota; kingdom Viridiplantae; phylum Streptophyta; class Pinopsida; order Cupressales; family Cupressaceae; genus Cunninghamia; species Cunninghamia lanceolata. The sequence goes on along the minus strand of BSBN01000292.1, from coordinate 4,596,875 downwards.
CATAACATTTATGTGTAAATGACAATGCATATCAAATACACATTGACCGACCTCAATCCAGCATTGACTTTTCACAGAAACTAGCATAACTCTAAAAATACGCAGAATTTTCAAATGGTTCAAAAGGCAACCCCAGCTGATTTTCAATGCAAATTTTATTGATAAAAACCATTTATCACCAAGCATTGTGAAACTCAAATTTTAAGCACCAAGGACATTTTACCTGTACCGCCAAGCAAGCAAAAACCACACAAACCAAAAGCAAAAGCTACAACAGGGGTCCTCATTTTGCTAAAGGGTAAAATGGAGCATGTTGTGAGCATCACAACAGGCACATTTGACATTCTCTTTCTTAGGCTTGTCGCCATTAGAAGATTGGATCTCATTAGTTGCTTTTGGGGCAACTTGTTTCTGATCCTTCTTCTCCTTGCTATTATTTTATTTCTTATCCTTATTGTTACTACTTTGTCCTCTATGTTATTTTGTGCCTTGGTTGGCAGCTAGGGCATGTGACTTAGAGGATTTTAGAATGCCCATCTAGATTAGCTTATATTGCTCCCATGTGAGAGAAATAGCAAAGTCATCTAAAGATGGCATGGTGAATTGAGTACCAAGTGCACCCTTAGTAGCATAGAAGGTAGAAACAAATACATAATATTGTAAACTTAGCTTAGAGAGAATACTAAGAATCGGTTGTTCATCTTTCTTTTCAATTCCACACTGTTTTAACTACAACCTTAGTGATTTCAATTTTGTGAAAAAATCTTGAATTGTGTTGAAGTTGCTTGGACTTAAACTAATTAGTTCATTTTCCAACATATGACCTCTGATTGAATCTTGTGTGCCAAATAGTGTTTCTAGTTTTGTCCAGATTTCATTTGGTGAATTCAAAGAATCAATATGAAAGAGCAAATCAGGAGAAACAAACAAACACAATGTTCCATAGGCCTCATCACATTTGTTAAACCACTTAGACTTATCTTCATCTTTAATAGGTTTAGTTTCTAGTCCTGTTGTTATCCTATGCAATCCAACTTTCCTTAAGTAGATTGTCATGCGTGATTTCCACTCAAAGTAGTTGTAAGGAAAACTCCCCCTTTCACTCAATCAAAGAACCCCCCCAAGCAAAGATGATTTGGCACTTTATATTTAGTGCATTATAATTGCCACTAGCAAGAAATACTTAGTGGTCTTAATCTTAATGCTTTACAAAATCCTCAACAAATAGGTGTATGTTGAAAGTATAATATTGAAATAGAATCAAGTGAAAAAAATAACACCACTACGATCTACTAAAAAAATCATGCACTTTAAAAAAAGGAAGTACCTCAATCTGAGGTCATATGTGAAAGTTATGAGCCTCCGAAGTTCCCAAAATCAGAACTGTGTAGTGTCACCTGTGAGAATCTGCAATTTTTGGAAAATCCATGCACCTGAATCAAGATTCATCTACACTAGCACGTAGATCATGGGAAAATAGCCCAAATAAAAAAAAATTGCTCAGGAATTGGAGCCAAAATAACCCAAAACGGGGCCTTAGAAGTTTGCCTTCAAAACAAAGATCGTCAATGGAGAGGGGGGTCTATTTGCAAAAAGTGAATCCTGCCATAGATTTAGCCAACATCCACCAATTTTATCCAACTTCTGCCAGTTTAGGGAAACCTCCAGATGGATTTAGCTTTAGCTAAAAATAGGACATTTCTAGCTAAATTTAACTATGTCCAAATATAGAGAACACCCCATAAATTTGTCAACATTTGTGAAAAATAAATCCAAATTTGGCTCGTAGGCCAAACTGATATGAGAAGAGGTAGAAAAATGTTAGCTTCAAGGGGCGAATACATAGGCAGTGCTGAATGGCCAAAAGGCCGATTAAAAGGCATGTTAACGGGTGGGGGGCATGCGCCACACCTTGACCCTTATTAGAGGAGTCCAAGCCCAGATACAAGGAGTTGCGGCCTTTCACAAGGCTCACAGCCTGTGTGAAGGGGCCGATGGCCTTTCACAGGCCCGCGACCTATGTGAAGGGGCCGAAGCCCTTAAGACTAGTGCCTAGGGTGCTTGCAATATAAGTGTTGTGAAGCACTATAATTTTTAATTTTTTTTAAATTTTTTTATTTTTAAAAAATAAAACTTGCGATTTGATGCAGGAAAAATAAAAAAAGCTATTTAAAAAAATAAATAACAATTTTTTGCAAAGAAATAGCCTCAAACTACGTGCTGGGGGGCCAAAATGGCCTCCTAGCAATTTTTTTTGCCTTTCTGACTCCCGATAGTGAAATTGGCTGTATAATATATGTAAATTCATTTGCAAGGCCTCCTAGATGCAATGGCAAGGTCCTTTTGGCTTGAAAACACTTCAATTGAAAACTAACTTCCAGATCTGAGTGAGAAACCCCCATTCGTAACTTTATCACACGATCTCTAAATCAGGTGAAACAAAAGCCAATCTTGACTTTCTTGAGCCTCCTGGACGTGTTGGAACAACCATAAATATTGCCAGTATAACCAAAAATGCTGCAATCATCTAGATCTCACAAAACACACATGCAAAATGATGAGGTTAATGGGCCTTGATAAATCCTTTCTGATTCTCCAGATCGTTCAAAGAACGCAAGAGAAGAGCATACATATTTTCAAGATCTCATAAAGAACTCAATCTCTCAATCATGAATCAAATGAACTCAAAACTCTCAAAACAAATGCTTTGATACCATGCTAGAAATTTTGAATAAGATGGGAAAACCAGGAACTTTATGAGAGAGATTCTAAGCTACATAAATTGGAAAATACAAAACAAAAGCAAACCAACGATTCCAAGAGATATGCAAAAGTTGATGTGACAAAATTGCATTAAGAGCTCAAAGTTACATACAAAGAATGGTAGAGTAACTAGACAATGCATTCAAGATAAAAAATACAAGCTAGGAGGTGAGTTAAAATAGACTATGAGAGAGGGGAGAGGTGGGAAATATGACCAATGGGAAGAGTCCACCATAATAGCCTAAAATAGGCAAGTGTAACTCCCATGAAGGACACCGACACCATGCACCCACTCACACTAATACTCACTTAATTAACCCTAAGCAAGCTTAATAACATGTGTAGGAAAAACTTAGGAATATAGGAAAATAAATAACCTAACTAGCAAAATAAAAAACCTACACTAACACAGGAATGGTACCTACCCTTCACATACACTACCATCCTCGAGGGGGAAAATATGTAAGTATGAAAAAGATGCACATGCCTACATGACATCCCATGGATGAGCTATAGTCCTAATCATGTACATGTAAGTGTGAAATATATACATACCTCTTAGAAGTATTCCTCTTGGTGACATGTATTTGTTTATTTTTCATTTTGTTTGTGCTTTTCTAACCTCCAAGTCAACCTTCTAAGGTCTTGCACACCTTCTTGCTAGCTACCTGAACAATGTTTGATGGATCTTTCCTATTGCTTTCTAGCCCTGCTAACCTCACTAATCCACTTCATAAGAGGGGAATTCATATTCCCTAGGGGAATTTGCATCATTTCATCCTCCTAGAATCATCCAATTTACCTCCCCATCCCTTTCGTAACCTCAAATTGCTTGTCCAACCTTTTCTTTTTGGGTCACCCCTTGTGTTTTTAGGATCTCCCTGGGTGACCCTACGACTGAAATATGATCTCCAAGGGTGACTTTGTTAGGTTTAGCTGATAGAAGATATCAATTAAATGCAAATAAAGATTAAACAGAGGAATAGAAATACACAGAAATAATAACAAAAAGAGACAAGTTTTAACGTGGTTCACCCAAACTCGGGCTACATCCACCAAACAGAGAGTCCAATATTATTATCCAGTAAATCAAACCGATTACAACTAGCAATCCCTGCAACTTAATATCGCTGCAAAATGCTACAATACAATATCAATAGAAACCCTAACCCTTAGTTGCTTTTATCAAGCCTTATGTCAGTTACAAAAATAGGGTTTTTTAATGTCGGTCAATAGAAAAAATAACACTCGACACCTTTATAAAATAATAAAAAACTGTGTGAGGTTTCGGGGACATTGCCCCTCGATCTCGCCCTGTATCGCAACAGGGAGTGTACCAGGGGCGCTGCCCCTTGACCAGTCTTGGGGGCGCTGCCCCCAAACCCCCACAAGGGGCGTTGCCCCTTGACCTCGTAGGAATTTGGGGGGAAACTGCACCGATAAAAGTGGGGAAAATTTAACCTTCGAGTCTGATTAGGCTCCATATAACAACAAACTTGCCTTGGTAAAAGGGGTGAAACACCCTGTAGAGGTCCTATGGTTAGTTTTAGGGTCCTAAAACCATATTTAACCCTTTTAGATCATTCTCCATCCCAGCAACCATAAGTGCAAAACCTTATTTGTGGGTCACCCTTATGCCTTCAGGATCTCACTAGGTGACCCAACATGTTAAGTAGGATCTCCAGGGGTGACTTGCCCTGCTAAAAGGGGTGACCTACTTCGTGAAAGGGATGACCTTGTCATCTTTTGGCATGCATGTTTTCTTCCAATTCTGGCCCAAATTTGTTCCTAATTGACTCTTGATTACAGGTTCTTCTTGTCTAATTGATTTCCAACTCCTCCTAACGGATTCATGAACCTCAATCAACCCAATCTCATCTCCCAATCAATCCTTGTTATCTTCCAATCAATCATGTTTTAACTTCATTTCTTCTTCTATGATCTTGTTTGCAACCAATGTTCACTCCCAATCAAAGTCAAATCACTCCATAATCAAATATGTTAACTCTTCAATCACCACCACCTTTGGTTTTGATTTTCTACCTATAAATACACCCTCATCTATGCATTTGGGGAGGCAAATTCAGTATTGCATCTCTGTTCTTGCTTTGCTTTACATATAGTTGTCTCCATAGCATTTTCATGCTCATGTAGGACCCTGTGTGCCTTTTGATTTTATCATAGCTTCATTAGCTCAAGCCATAGTGCTTCATTAGAACTCTTATGCTCCATTTCTTTCATCAAAGCTTCATTAGCTCAAGCCATAGTGCTTCATTAGCATTCTTATGCTCCATTACTTTCATCAAAGATTCAAGGATTCATTTGATTTCATTTGTTCCCATCTTCATTTTTGTCACTAAGAGGAGGACCCTGCTACTGTAGAGGAAGAGAGGGTTTCCACAAGGAATTTTGAGGGCTCAAGGTAAGCATTGATGTCTTCTTCATACCAGGTTCTTAATGCTTTAAAATAGTAATTAGATCACATCTTGCTCTTGGAAAAGTAACTCATTGCTTTGTTTTTTCTTGATAGGATGTCTATTTGATTTCTTAAAGTAGCATTTCATTCGATCTAATTAGATTAGCTTTGCTTTCTTTCACTAGATTAGATTTACTTTCATAGTTACTTTCAATTTCATTTCTTAGATTACTATTCAAAAATCGATCTATGAAAACACCAAAAACATAGATTAGCTTGCATTTGGAAAACTCATATAGATTGCATCCACTTTTTAATTCCTAGATAATTAGATAGCATTTCAAATTGGGAAAAGGAACAAAAAATTGTTATGCACTTCATATAGCCTGCATTCATAAAAATAAAAAATAAAACATTAGGAAAACTTAGAACAAAACAAGTGAACAAACCCTCAATTCCACCACGAGGAAAATCAACTCAATTCAACACACTTGACAATAATATCATGAAACACAACACTTCCCCCTCTTTCCAAGCATTCAATGTGCTTAGGACTCAGGGAAGATTGGATAAGATCTATCCTTGATGAGATTGGGGAGAACTTCTCCCATCCAATTCACAATCAACAAAACATAGAGCAAACCATTAAAGAACAAGAACATCACCAACACATCATAGACCAACAAAGAGCTAATACAACAAATCATTCAAGATTCAAAGAAATAAGACAAGAGCATCTTTGAATCATAAATGAACAAAATAGCCTTCGTGCTAGGCTTAGGAGACTCAAGATTAGTGACCCATCAGGTCATACTATTATCACTACAACAACTACAATAGAATGCATTCATCGAAATAACCATCCACACACACATTAAGAAAACAACCTAACCACCATCTATGACGTTCTTCTCCCTCAAGAATGAGAGAAGAACAGCTCCTTGGTCCTACCTCTGCTTGATTGGCTCTTTCCATGAGAGCGAGAGTGACTAGGAGGTCACCCTTAGCAAGGAGACGGTTCATGTGTCATGTTGGAGTCTGACTCATTCACAAATTGTTTGAGTCACATTCTAAACAACACATAACCGAATCTCCAAGGAGTGGGAGATGAGGGAGTAGGTAATCTCTGCATACATAGCTCTGTTGAGAGCAAGAAAAAAGAAATTTAAACCATATAATGCTCACTCAATCTACAAAAGAAATCAAATCCAAATTTGAAGAAAATAGAATACTTATAATGCTTGCTTAATTTGCAAAATAAATTAAATCTAAATTTTTAAAAAATAGAGTTGTTTCTTCCCTTACACGAAAAAGGAAGTCAGGGACAAAATCTTAATTGAAATAAGAAGAATTGAGCTCCATAACACAAGCATATTTGGTAAGTAGAAACACGTATTTTATTTCTCATTTTGAATGCCAAATTTCAAAAATAACATTCATTTTTCACAATGTCCCTTAATCAAGAAAAAACATCCTCAAACCTTGGTAATAATACAAATCATTCACATTGTATCCCAAAATATCTATACATTTCACAAGGAGGCCATGTATGTATGTATATTTCATCAAATCTCATACAAGGAATCGAACCAACAACATGCAAGAAGCAAACTTAGCTATCAAAATATTCTAAAATGTCAAATTTCAATGTAAAAATTTGCGCAAGGATGTCAAAATCTTCTAAATTTGTTACAAATGCATTGATTGAATGTAGGCAAACCATTAATAAAATAGTGAACATCATAACATCAAACAATCCACTTGTCCAAAGGATTATTTATTTCTTCAATAAATTCAAAGATTTGTCAATATCATATTTTATGTGTAATGGTGAATATATATGGCGTAGCAAGCAAAGACTTCAAGTTCTTTAAAATAAAAATACCAGTTACCTCCAAAATGTTGAACATGCCATCTACTGTTCAACGTATTAGCAACAACACAACCATAAAGTAGTAGTGATGACACCCACATCAATATAAGCAAGATCATCTAAACTTATACCAATATCAACACGAGTAGCATAATTTGTAGAAACAAAAGAAAGAGTAGCAACACATGGCCTGTATATTAAAGAATAATTAACCAAATCCATAATTTCTAGTCCTTCACATCATTATTCCAATAAAAGATACTATTTTATAATAAATGCATCAGAAACCAAATATATCTATCATTTAAGTGAGAGATTGTGGGTTTGAGTCCCACCATGGGCAGTAATTTAGAATTTAAAAATAGAAAACAAAAGCTTCCTATTCTAAACTATTACAAACTTCAAATAGAGAAAAAAATAGAGCTCAAATAAAATACTTGGCCAATGCAAATGATAAATATGATCTCCACGATGAAATGGATGTGCTCAATGAATTTGGAGTGTGATATGATGTCGTTGCTCAATAATCTCTTTAGAATTTTAGTAGCATGTACTTATGATTTCACAATGACCGATTTTGGAATGGTTGAAGCTTTATTTATAGTATTTTGAAAGGGAAGATGAACAATGGAGATTTTCTTAGGAGATCAATGGTGAAGAATGAATGAGAAGATTTTCTGGATCAAGGAGAAAGTGGAAAAATTATTACAAGGATTAAATGATTTTTGTTTCTTGTGTCATTCAAAAAATATAAATGTGTAATAAATGGAGAGATTTGCAAGGAGTGTGAAGTTGTTAACTACTTAATGAAGTAGTTAACTCCTTAATGAGCTAGTTGAATTTTTTAAATGCAATCGGTTTATTTGTTTTTAAATAGAGGGAAGATGATAATGAGATAGTTAACTATTTTGTTGAAGTAGTTAACTTCATTAATTCATTTTTTAAAATGATTTATTTATTAAAAATGGTGAGAGAGAATATGTGAGATGAAAATGGAATTAAATAACAAATTATTCAATTAGGTGTAAGATTAGACTAATTAAATAAAAATATTTAATTAGTAGGTGATGAATTAAATAATATAATTATTTAATTAATTAGTGGCAAATTAAATTAATTAAATAATATAAATATTTAACTAATTAGTAGTGGATTATATTAATTAAATAATATATTAATGATGATGAAAATGTTAGTATGGAACAGACTTGAGTAAGGACGTTGATAGAATGTTGCTAGGAGTGATAATAGATAAAATTTAGGTGTCTACACATGCCATCGGAATATGAGCCAAGGTTACAATATTCAAAATTTAGATCTTCTATCTATTCCATCTTCCTACTTCCCTTCTTTGATTTCTTGAAAGGATTGGTCACCTTTATATAGGAAAACTTTGGTATAGTAAGGTAATGTCGACCAAGACATAACAATAAGACACATAATTCAAATATTGGCATGAAGTCCTAAAGATGGTCCCATTGATTTTAGAATATGTATTTTACAATAAGAAAGTAATTATTACAAAATTGGCATGCACACACATCAAGACACATAGTTCAAATATTGGCATGAAGTCCTAAAGATGGTCCCATTGATTTTAGAATATGTATTTTACAATAAGAAAGCAATTACAAAATTGGCATGCACACACATCAAGAGACTCATTACAATGTTAAGTTTATAATATAGAGGCTCTACAAGCAATATGTGATATCACATAACAATCAAACTATCTATGACACTGCAATGTTGAATTATAATAGTGACTAAAATAAACATTACAATGAGAATTGGTCTTTGTACTAACATTAGAATAAACACAATGCTCCAAAATACCTACAAAAGAAAACAAAGAAGAAATAAATATTTTTAGCTGATGTCAGATTGCTTGACCCTTGAGATGCTTCTACATCACAGTCTTGTCCTCAACAACAAGAATGGAGCAATTCTATTGCATCTACTTAATCTTTGTTCCATGTCCAAATCTCAAATTTGGATCTTCTCTCGCAAATTCTCTTGGATCCCAATGATTGATTTTTTGATTGAATTAACTACTTTATGGATCACATATTGTTACATCACACAAGGCTCTAAGATAAAACGTTAAGACTATTATGAACCTCGTATTATAATGAATGTGTTGCATTGTTTTGTGTTGTAATGGTCAATACAATATATTTCATGGATACCCCATTCTTCCTCCAAACCCTCTATTTAAACTAATTCTACCCAAGAGAATTACTACTTTTCATGCATGTGGGATAAACCTACTTAGTAAAAGGGATGACTTATGCATCTAATGCTTTTATTAATAAAGCTTAATACAAAAGTAATTAAATAGGAAGAAGTAGCTAGGACTATGGGTCCTAACATTGTAGTTGTTGTGAGAAACTCCACATGAAAAGGAAATCTAAAGCCCATCATCATAATTTTCCTCCTAGGATCCCAAAGCAAAATCTAAGGCCACTTGGTCATCAAACCCTTACAATTGTTTGAATTTTTTTTTCCAACATGTCATCTTAAAACTATCATATATGTTTGGATTTTCCTTGAACTAGTCAACACCCTTCAACTCTCTTTGATTATGCCCACCACCCATTGTGTAGAAGCCCTCTACAACACTAACCTATGCAATGTGTCTCCACACCCTAGTGTTTTAATCAATTCCTTTTAAAATAAGTGACATGTCTAATTATGAGTACAATGATGTTAAGGGAGTTTTAACTTGTTCTACGATATCAAATATGTCTTTGTAAATGATGGAACTGCCAATTACATCAGGCAACTATTAGGAAGACCTAATGACTTGACACAATGGATCATAAGTACATGGTATTTTCCACTTGACTTAAAGAGTTGAGCCATCCTTGGAGAAAAATGTGGGAGAGGAATGGGGTGGGAGAGTTGAAAAATCCAAGAATATAATATAGGAAATATGACAAGGACACATTTGCAACCTTCTAATCAAAATAAAAACCAAATATTTCTTTCTCTACATTATATCTCCATTGTTTGCTCAGTAATTTTAAGGTGACAAGTCTCCAAGATCACATTTGTTGACCTTGTGTTAAGAACAATTATTATACCATCAAGGTGGTTGTAATAACTTTCTTTCTTGATATGTGAAGTATTGTGGTAAATAATGGATTACTAAGAATGGTTTGTAAATGTTACTTAGAAATGTCTTTTAGGGTTTAAGTTTTATAAGATAAATTTAACCCATTTGGGCATAAAGTCTTGCACAAATATTCACATTAAACTAATATTATTGACTCTATTTTCCATAAAAGAATGTGTTGGTTGCATAAAAGTAAGAAGAAACTAAATAACAACAACATATTTGTGAATAAAGTAAATAGGCTTGTCAAAAATAGGCGTCTTTGGGGAAAAATCGACATACCATGTAGTATGGTTTTAAAAGGAACAACAATATCTCATATACTTCTAAGTCCAAGTCTAGAATAAGCCCGAGCTCTACTGTGCAAAGAAATATGAATCCTAGCTCTTCAAGAAGCCTTAACAACAAGGAATTTTATATTACAACAATCATAAGTGATATTGATGAGATCAAGAAGATGTTTGAGAAAATGGATTGCCATCTAAAATTTATAAGGGAATGCATGGAAATGATGAGATTCACTAACTTTAGTGTAGTAAAATTATCTGAATCAAACATCTAACATAATATGGAGAAGATTGAGAATCCATTACAAGAGACATCTTTTAGCTTGAATGCTAACCCTTAAGAGGAAAGAATGGGTCTGGTCCTTTGTAAGGCACTTTTTGTTGCCTTTACAAGAAATTCTATAATCAAGAAAAACATTTTGGGCAAGGTTTTCTATTAGAGTTGAATTGTGTAAATGTTGTAACATGAATGATAACTACTTTTGATATGTAATGAATGTAGGATAAATTTTAGGGATCTTCTTCCTCTTAGATTTATCAAGTGTTTCCAATCAAGAACAAGTTTTTATGAAATTTAATACAAATTTATATTTTTATGAAGTTTTGTTGTAAGCACAATTATTGTAAAAAATCTTTCAAAGTTAATACATTTAAGCCATTTGAGCATAAATACTTATACAAATATTCACATTACATTGATTGTATTGACCCTATTTTCTAAGAAAGAATGTGTTGGTTACATAAAATATGAAGAAAGTGAAACTAAATAACACCAACACCTTGAAATCTATGAATTTACTATTTATATAATTTAGTAGAAGCAATCACAAAATTCATATCTAGATTCTAGATTCTTGTAACATATCAATTCATCATGACCATGGAGAAACTAACTAAAACTTAGTTTGTTAGTCAAAATCATTTTCTAAATATTCAGGTTATTTGTGTTATACATTGGTTGGGAATCATCTTCCTCTTCTTTGTCTATTATTTTAACCAACTTATTTGAAACCCTTCTTAAAGTACTTGGTTAGTCTCCACCAGATTGGGAAAATTATTTGTCACGCCTCTTCTTTGAGAAGTAGACTTCCAAATTGTGATAACTTTGTCAAATGGGAATGCTTGAACATTGTATTTGGTCATATAGAGCCTCAAAGAATTCTCTAATTTTTTTAAAAGTTTGTTTCTTAACTTTGAATTAAAAAGTGTTAAGGAACTAAAAACTCTTTCATCCTCCACTGAACCCAATTTTATTGTTTGGCATAGATCTACAAGTTTAAAGTATTCTAAAATATAATATTGTAGAATTTGACTCAAACTTAAGGTTTTCCATAACCTAATTATTGAAGTATCCTCGAAAGGAAGATCAAATAATTTATACTATTCAATCATCGTTGTTACAAATAAACTAGATTATTGTACCAACTTTGTCGTATGGGTAAACGTTCAAAGTTGTGTCCCATTATTGGCAAGAGAAATTAGGACACAGTCTAGAGACCTGGGCCTATACTACTCTTATGTAGTCTATTTATACCCCAGAAGATACAATAATGGAATGATAGCTAATTGTGGTAGGAAACAACATAATGTAGTAGGATCTAATCACATATAACATGCCAAACATATCAATAAACACTTAATCATTAGGTTATAATCCTTATGTCTCCTTGTATATTCATACTCAATAATAGATACAAAAGTTAGGTCTAAGTCTCTGCTCTATATATTATGTTCCTCACATCCGCTTACTTATGCTTACTCTCTTACATATCTTTATACAATATGATGCTATAGGGATGTGTCCTTTGAAAAGCATCCTAAACTCTATCAACCATGTTGGCCTTATGCTCTACAGTCCCTTTGCAGTGACTTGTGGTAGCTTTTACTCTATGCCCTATTTTCTGCCAACATCATCCCCTCGTTTTGAAAGTATGTCTCGTCTTCAAGACATGCAGATTTAGTTACTGGGAAGGATGTTCTTGTATATAATCTTTACCTATGCTAGGATGGTGTCCCACCGACTTTTGGCCTATTGTAATATCTGAATATGACCCCGAGTTTGAATATGTGTTGTCTTGACCTCCATAAGAGTGGTAGGAATCTGTATTTGATATGCATTTTTCTTTGCTTCCCCTATTATTCCAGTCATATGGGCTATACACAAGCTTATTACTTCCCTTACCAGCTTGATTTGCCCCTTTATCTATTCTCTCTGATCTTGCAGTGGTTGGATGTGTGTGTGGATGGCCTCTACTTGTATCCTAATTGGTCCATCCATCTTTCATTGGGTCATAGTTACTCACCACTTGTACTATTTGTGCCTCCAACTGATCAATTTGATCCTTTATATTTTTGGTTGTTGTTGGCCATTGCAAACAAAATTGGTACTTGATGTTTGCATCACTTATGGTCTATTATAGAGTGCTTATGTGATTCTCCATTTGTGTGTGGGCTATGGCACACTTCTTGGCATCATCCATTCTATGTTTGGTCATCTATGTAGTGACTTGTTGTCACAATTTTACCTCTTGATGCTTCATTTATGTGTCTAGGCTATCCACCAATTGTTTGAGTTGTTATGGCAATGGTAACATTGTATCCCTTCGTGCATGTGGCAACTTGTTCTATATCACAGTTATGGCTTCTTGCAGCTGCTCTGTACTATCCACATGCTATTATAATGTCTCCTCCCTTGCAGTGGCATGAAATATATCTCCTAATTGAAGTTTCTGAATAGGAGAGATCCTTGATAAGTTCACCTGTGACCCCAATAATGGTAGTTGTAGCAATTGTGGTGTGAGGACATGTATCTACTTTTGTTGTTCTAGGAAGTCCTTAATTGACTATATTGGGGATGTAGTAGAGGATGCTCTTGTCAGAGATGATTGTTGTTGTTGCTATGATCCTTCTCCTTGTTCAATATGTGAAGGACTTGGTGCAGACCGAGTTTCTTGTTCTTGTTCACTTGTCTCCTCCTTCCTTATTGTAACATAAACTCTCTTAGTGATGAGCTCTATTTATTTTTCTATTTGTTCTTTATCTTTCTCAGTTTGCTCCATGAGAGTATCTACTCTCTGTTTTGTTCTCATTTATTTGTCTTGCATTTGTGCTAATTTCTCTTTGTTCTTTGCAGATAGACTTGAATCTATCTTTTCTAGAGCCTCTTTTCTCATTTGTTCTTCTAGCTCTAGTGCTCTTTCTCTTTTCCTCCTTATAGCATCTGCAAGATCCTCCAGAAAGCATTCTATTATTTCTTCTAGGGTCTTATTAGACCTCTGAATGTACCTTATCATAGCTTTGATTATTACTTCTTGATTCGTTAGACCCACCTGAGTATACATATCTGCTTCTTGTTGAAACATGTCGTGATGGATAATGGCATTGGTTAAGTTATTTACATCCATCAGGGGTTCTTCTTATGTACTTCTTTTTGTTTCCCCTATCTATACTGTGCTTTGTTTAGTACTTCTAGTAGATTTCTTTGTAGGGGATATTGTTCATCCTCCTCTTCTTCCTCTACTTCCTCCTCACTTTCAAAGATTGCTATTATCTTCCTCTTTGCTCATTGCTTCTTCCTAGATGGCTATTTCCCCTTTCTTTCCCCACTCATTTGTATTGAGATTTTTGATATTTCTCATACCTCTGGGTCTTTTTCATTAATTGCGGAGTGGATACTAATTATGCTTGTGAAGAGGTGGCTACTTCTGTTGTAGCCTGAGAACTTGGGGTTCCAGACTGTAGCCTGCTAGATCTTCGGGTGTGTGGAGTGAAAGGAAGCAAGGTACACAAAATATCTTCTCACATAGAACTAATGAGGGGAGAGTTATGCAAATTTTAATCCTTATAGTAACAGAGAAGAAGATATGTATCATAAAACATAAATCAACAATATAACATAAACCATAACACATATATACGTGGGGAAAACCTTTTTAGGTAAAAAATGCCACACTCCAAAGCACAACCCAATGTATTATTTAGTAAACAATATGTGGTTACAATACACTTGTAGAGCTATACTCTTACAGGAGTTCACAACACTCTATTTCTGGAGCAATTCTGACGGCATAACGGTACCTACAAATCAACATACAAAATTAGCTCCAAGTAGCACCTTATATAGAATTTATAAGCCATGAGAGGAATCTTCTAGGAGGTGGGCATCCAAATCCACATGGCACACTTTCCCATGCCCCCTTCTACTTGTGACACTTGTTTAACACTTTCTAATTGCCACCTACACTTGTCCAATCCTGTCATAGGAATCTCCTCTACATGGGCACCCCAAAATTTACTATTTCTAGCTTATGATAGATGCTCTTACACATATTACAATTGTCATAGGATCTGTCATATATGACAACACTTACAATTGTAAGAGAATCTGTCATAACTGACTATTTCTGGAGCATTCTCTTACCAGTTGTCATAGGCCAACTTAGGCACTCCAAAAATGGCTAAGTCAAAGATGCCTCTTACAATGTCATACATGCAAATGACAATTGTCTTAATCCCTTCTATTTCTAACTCTTACAGTGTCATAGAATCTGTCATATCTTACGCATCATAGAATCTGTCATATGTTCTGACACATGACCTCTATGTGCCGACACATGGTAAAACTATGCCAACACAATGTGGGATGCCTACCTCTTCATATAAGGAAAAAATAAATCTAGTTACCTTCCATGTAGGGTGACACATCACTGTGCCAACTCCCACAAAGTGACATAATAAGATTTACATGGAAATTTATAATAGTAGGCAAAATTATATAAATAAATAAGTACAAACATTAGGAATTTGTAAAGGTTGAGACACCTTAATTCCCAACATTCTCCCACTTTTTGAACACCTTTCAAGAGTCAATAGATAATAGGAAATCAACTGCTACGTGTTGAGAGGCTCATAGACTTTGAACACCATCTAAAATTCTCCATGTTCACAGGTTTTGTCAAGGAATTTGCAAGATTCATCAAAGTGTCAACTTTCTTTGAATTCACCTTCCCATCCTCTACCATGTCATGAACAAAATCATACTGGACATCAATATGCTTTGTCGTCACGTGGCAAGTAGGATTCTTTGCCAAACATATGGCACTCTGACTGTCACAACAAATGGTAATCTTCCCTGCATCAACCCCATATTAGAATACAATCTCTTAAGCTAAATGACTTCCTTACAAGCATGAGTTGCTTTCATGTACTCTGATTTTGTAGTGGACAAAGCGATGATAAATTGTTGCTTATTCATCAAGCTAATTGCACCACCAAACATAGTAAAAACATAACCATTGGTGGATCTTCTGCTGTCAATATCTCCAACCCAATTTGAATCCACAAATCCATGAATACTCATAGAATGCTGAGGTCCTATAGGATAACCATGATAACATAGGGAATACTCAGAAGTACCTCACAAATATCTGAACACTCTCTTCACTGCATCCCAATGTACCCATCCAAGATTAGTCATAAATTGAGTAATGACTCCCACTATTTAGGCAATTTCTAGACTTGTACAAACCATAACATACATCAAGCTGCCAACAACACTAGCATAAGGAACTCTCGTCATGTCCTCCACCTTAGTAGGAGATTTTAAACAATCCAAAATAGATAACTTCGTCCTCAACATTAGAGGAACAGTCAATGGTCTACAAGCTGTCATGTTGAATCTCTCCAACACAGAATTCACATACTTACTCTGGATCAACCAAAGTTTTCTATTTTCCCTATCTCTTCTGATTTCCATCCCAAGAATGTACCGATATGCCCCTAGATTTTTCATCTCAAACTGTGCTGAAAGCTGAGACTTCAAATTAGAAATCAAGTTCTTTCCATTCCCAAAAAATAGCATATCGTCAACATATAATGAAATAATGAGAATACAATAATTATCTATCTTATAATAAACACAATGATCTGATTTTGATCTCAGAAATCTCAAACTCAACACAAAGGCATCAAACTTCTGGTACCACATCCTAGGAGATTGTTTCAAACCATACAAAGACTTTTTAACTTGTAAACCAAAATTTCTTTACCTTTGACAATGTAATGCTTAGGTTGTGACATATAAATCTCTTCCTCCAAATCACCATGAAGGAAAGATGTCTTGACATCCATTTGTTTAGCTTCAAGATCATACACTACTGCAAGAGATAACAAGAATCTAATGGATGCCAACTTTGCAACAGGAGAGAAAATCTCACCATAATCTATTCCCTCAACTTGGGAATACCCCTTCGCAACCAATCTGGCCTTATACTTCTCAACACTTCCATCTGGACCAAATTTCTTTTTAAACACCCATTTGCATCCAATGCGTTTCCTCCCCTCAAGAAAATGTACCAAGTCCCAAGTATTATTCTTTTCCAAAGAAGCCATTTCTTCTTCCATGGACTCTTTCCAGAAACCTGGATCTTTCATACCCATAGCTTCTTTCGTAGTTCTAGGCTCATCAGTGTTAGAAATCAAGGCAAAAATACAAGTAGAATCAAGTAATGAATAAGAAAACCTCTCAGGTTGCCTCCTAATCCATGTCGACCTCCTTAAAAGTTGAGGTTGAGGTTCTTCTTCTTATTCTAAACTTTCAGAACTGCTAGAGCTCTCCTCATCACTAGGTCTAATACGAGCTTTCGGTTCAGTCTTCTCAGGGGTAGAAGGAAACTGAACCACATCCTCTTTCTTTTCTTTCTCTTCTAGCTGCAAAACAACAGGAGAAGGTTTCACTTCTCTAAAGATAACACTTATGCTATACAAGACGTTTTTAATCAAACGATCCCAAATCTTGTACTCTTTCATACCGACACCATAGCTAATGAAGATACACTTAACCACCTTGTTCTCCAATTTTGACCTTTTCTCCTTAGGCATATGTGGATATTCCTTGCAACCAAATACTCGAAGATGTCTCAATGAAGTCTTGTTGCCAGACCACACCTCCATGGGTATCTTCTCAACAAGTGCTGAAGTAGGAGACCTATTAATCAAGTAGCAAGTAGTGCCTACAACTTCAGCCCAAAACTTCTATTCAAGGCAAGCTCCACTAAGCATAATCCTAGCCCTCTCCTTCAATGTCCTATTCATCCTCTCTGCAACTCCATTTTTCTGAAGTGTGTATGGAGTTGTCTTATGTCTTTCAATCCCATGTTCTTCATAGAACTTCTTGAAATCTACTGAACAAAGCTCACCACCATTGTCAGTCCTCAAACACTTAATCTTTTTACTAGTCTGATTCTCTAAAAAAGCTTTAAACTCTTTGAGCCAACTAAAGACTTTAGATTTTCTTCTAAGGAAATAAACTCATGTCCTACTGTAATCATCAATAAATGATAAAAAATATATAGATTTATAAATTGAAGGAACATTCACATGACCAAACACATAAGAATAAATCAGATCCAACACCTCAGAAGATTTATGAGAACTAGAGTAAAACTAAACACGGTTTTGTTTTCCATACATGCAATGTTTGCACAAATCAAACTCAATATTATAGTCATTTACCCCCTCGATTATATTCTTATTCTTCAGGGATCTAAGACCCTTCTCACCAATGTGACCAAGTCTCTCATGCCACAACATTGTCTTCTCACCAGGAAGTTTCATCTCCAAAGTATGAGCACCCTTAGGTACCCAAAAAGTATGACCATCAGAAGTAGATGCAACACACTTCTTCATTGCTAGGTCCAATGGTGAGGATGAAGAATCTATAGCTCTCTTCTTTGAAATAGAAGAACTATTACACTGAACAATGCATGCATCCAACTAAAACATAGTGCCTCTTTGAACACCCTTAGCAAGCACCATAGCTCCTCTCATCATCTTGTATCCTCCATTCAAGAAGACAACCTACACACCCACATCATTCAACTTACTTATAAAAAGAAGGTTCCATGCCAAATTGGGGATATGTAGAACACCATTGATCCCCTTCACTCATCCAGTAAGGAATCATTTAAGACTCTTCTACAACCAATAATCTTCAGGTGAGAGTCATCACCTAGGTACCCTTTACCACCATCGAACTCTTCATACTTTATTAACCAACCCGAATGTGAGGTCATGTGTAAAGAAGCAACATAATCTATCAACCACACATCTTTTGATGCATAGGTGGCCAAGGCAACAACAAAAGAATCACCATCATCTTGGGACTTATGAGAATCTAAATAAGAGAATTTCTTTTTCTTTTTCTTCTCCTCCTTGCACTCCTTTTGGAAGTGCCCAAGTTTGCCACAGTTCCAACACAGTGTCTTGGACTTTCTAGGAGACTTAGATCTTCCACAAGATTTGGATCTTCCTTTATCTGCTTTCTTATCTTTCTTTTCCCCTTTGTCTTTGATTGACTATGAATCATAAGAGCCTCCTTAGCTATTTCAAAAGATTTTATTCACATCTATTTAGACAGTAATGATGTAACCACTTCATCCATCTTAAAGGTGGTAGTGGTACTCCAAATGACCATAACAAGGTGGTCCAATGAATCCAGCAAAGAATCTAGCAACATCATGCAATGATCCTCCTCCTCCATCTTCACTCCAATAGAGCTCAATTGGGAAACAAGCACATTAAAACTATTTAGGTGATTTGTGACATATCCTCCATCTTTTATCCTCAGATAGTACATCTTCTTCCTTAGGAACAACTTATTTATTAGGGATTTAGCTTGATAAATTTGACCAAGTCTCTTTCACAAGTTTTCACCTGTAGTCTCTTCATGGACATTTAACAAAATGGAGTTAGCCAAATAGAGTCTTATCAAATCCTTAGCCTTCCAATCCATTAGATACCAGTCTTCTTGTTTCATGCCTATTGGAATCTTTCTGGATATAGCAACCCATAAATCCCAATCTACAAGCATGTCCTCCATTTTGAGTTTCCACAGCTCAAAATTACTGCCATTAAACTTCTCTATCTCTATTATTTTAGATGTGCTTGCCATCTCCTTCCTACAAAAAAGAACACAAAATTATTTGTACAAGCTCTAACTCAATTGAAGATCAATACAAAAAACCCTCTACCTAACAACTAGGACTAAAACTAGCTAGGCTCTGATATCAACTGAAAAGAAGAAAGGTACGTAGAATAGCTTCCTACACCAAACTAATGAGGGGAGAGTTATGCAAATTTTTAATCATTAGAGTAATAGAGAAGAAGATATGTATCATAAAACATAAATAAACAACATAAAATAAACTATACCACATATACGTGGGGAAAGCCTTTTCAGGTAAAAAACCCCACACTCCAAAGCACAACCCAATGTATTATTTAGTAAACAATATGTGGTTACAATACACTTGTAGAGCTATACTCTTGCAGGAGTTCACAACACTTTATTTCTAGAGCAATTTTAGAAGCATAACAGTACCTACAAATCAACATAAAAACTAGCTCCAAGTAGCACCTTATATAGACTTTACAAGCCATGAGAGGAATCTTCTAGGAGGTGGGCATCCAAATCCACATGGCACACTTTCCCATGCTCTCATTCTACCTGGGACACTTGTTCAACACTTTCTAACTGCCACCGACACTTGTCCAATCCTTTCATAGGAATCTCCTCTACATGGGTGCCCCAAAATTTACTATTTCTAGCTTATGATAGATGCTCTTACACATCTTACAACTGTCATAGAATTTGTCATATATGACAACACTTACAGTTGTAAGAGAATCTGTCATAACTGACTATTTCTAGAACATTCTCTTACAACTTGTCACAGGTCAACTTGGGCGCTTCAAAAATGGCTAAGTCAAAGATGCCTCTTATAGTGTCATATATGCAAATGACAGTTGTCTTCATCCCTTCTATTTTTGGCTCTTACATTGTCATAGATTATGTCATGTCTTATGCGTCATTGAATCTATCATACCTCTTGACACATGACCTCTAGGTGCCAACACATGGTAAAACTATGCCAACACAACATGGGACGCATACCTCCTCATATAAGGATAAAATACATCTAGTCACCTTCCATGTAGGGTGATACGTCACCATGCCAACTCCCACAAAGTGATGAAATAAGATTTACAAGGAAATTTACAATAGTAGGCAAAAATTACATAAATAAATAAGTACAAACATTAGGAATTTGCAACGGTTGAGACACCTTAATTCCCAACATGGATTTGTTGTAGTGCTAGTCTCCCATACCACTGAACTAGGTTGTGGTGCAGAGGAGCTGGGTTGTGATACTTCCTTTAATGAGAAACCTCATTGCTCATGTAACCTATCCTTATTCTTTTCCAGCTTCTGTTTTGCATCCTTCTTCTGCTGTTTATACATTACTTCTCTAAATGTGCCGAACCTTTCCATATTTACATCTTTAGGTTATTTTAGTAGGTTTGCAACATATGATCCTACCTCTTCTATTGTTATCTCATATGGGAGATTCGGTATCCAGGAGGTCCTTGGCTCCACTGCCTCCATTAGTGTATAGTCTTTGTCTACCAAAAAGATTATATATTTTATGTACTTTAAACCAAATTATAAGGGATTCTTTCCCTAGCCTACATTTGTTGTTGGAGTTCTTTGAAGAAACCCCAGTATGCAGTGGTGTATGTGGGTTTGTCCTTGAATTTGTGGACATGGTAATTTATTTGTGCTGCTACAAATAGGTGTGTTTGCCATACCTTCCCAAGAAAATTAGGGAGCTCATTTAGAAAATAAAATACAAGGCATATAATGAGCGTATCGTACCAAAAATTGTAGTTATCTAGTTCTTTGTTTTCTGCAAATTCTCCATTAATTTCTTCAAAGCACTTCATAGAGATTGAAATCCTTTCCTTCTACTATCATTTGATATGTGGTATGAATATCTATGCCAATTGTAGAATCCTCTAGGTTCGTATAGTAAATCTTGTATCCTATCCCCATTATTGCATACTACACCATTGGGATCATGATCTTGTTTACATTCAAGCTCCTTCCATTGTATGTATCCCTCATTGGATTTGTCACTTTGTCATTTTTGATGGCTTTCTTTGAGGGCACATCCTCTACCGCACTTAAACCTGTCACCACTTGGATAGCTTGCTTGGTGATTTTGTATGGTTTATCTATATAGATATGTTATGTAGAAAAGAGAGACTAACTCAATATATCAATCTAGGTCAAACCCTCTTCTACAAAACATTTGGGGCACAAACTGAGCTTGGCTTCTACCTTAAAAGGAAAGCCAAACTATAGGAGTTTTGCCCTTTTGTTGTATAGAGAAGCAATTAACCAAAATCCAACCAATCAAACTAGGATCAAGATATAAAACCCAAGTTAACAAAGATTTGACTAAAACAGACTATCGGTACTTGAAACCCAGCAGCCAAAAGAACAATAGAGGTCAATGAACAATTTAGAAACTTTTCTCAAAGGTTAGAATGCCTAGGACAAGGGCACTTGGGTGCCCTAGTCCAAGATTAGGGTTTCCATAAGTTGTAAACTCTATCAGGTCTGTAAGAACTTTAGTCTTCTTCCTAGATATCACTATCTGAAACCTATTCATTTGACTTGCACACATGAAAAGAGGGAAAAGGTCAGGTGCTATTTAGGAGCTTGCCTTAGTCAAGCCTCATGAATGGTGTTTCCACCCCCACAATAGAAAATATTATGGATAAAGAGTGCATGCCCTAGGAGGGCAGAGGCAAATATGAAGTAGAATGGAATGCTAACACAAATCATGAAGGAAAGAAGTCACCATGAGCATGGAAACCCTAGCATGCTTGTAGACAATGTCACAACTTGACTTAAAAAGTTGGTGTAGCCTCCAAGATCTTCACAAGACCTATAATATGTTAGTACCACAACAATAATCCATAAGAGAGAGCTGTAGAGAGCATGAGAGATAAAGAGAGAGAGAGAGTACAAGAGTGCTAAGATTTGCTAGAGAGAGTTAGGTGTTCAAATGAATAGAATAACTTACTTTTATATGCATTCCCATTAATTTTTAGATAATTAAACCACATAAGGCTGACATTAGGAATGTTTTAAGGGGCCTAAGCTGACAAGGCCATAATTTAGGGTAGGGCTAAAGGAGGGCCTAGGGCACTTGGGTTCCCTAGTCCTTTATCCAGACACCTCTTGAAAAAGGGCACTTAGAGAATGCTTAGCCCTACCTTATGATTCATTTTTGGGTTTCGTGCATCAGGATCAAGTATTACACGCTTAATGCTCAAAAAGGTGTTAAAATAGGTCCTACTTAACAAGGATGAATATTTGAGGCCCATCTTGGAGCTAAACTAAGGGTAAAATGGTGGTGCACACATTTTACAACACTGCATTTTGCCCCCACTTTAGTGTGGGTATGAACTTACATTCAAACTCGTACTAAAGGATGGAGAAGACACAATTTAAACACAACAACATAGAAGCCATAGAATGACACTAAAATTGAAGGGTGACCAAGTCCCCAAGTTTAGGATTCTAGGAGTCTATGATGATTGGCATACACATAAGACACATCACTCAAACATGAAGTATTTAGAAGACATAAGATAAGACAAGGCATACACAAGGCATACACTTGAGAAATCATAACGCATACACGTAATACACAAAGTATAATTGAAGAATACACAAATAAGGCACAAGGTATGCATAGAATACATAGAATACATGTGAAGCATAAGGAATACATAGAGAATAAGAATATGTAAGAACATAATGTGCAAGACCTTGTGTCAGCATGACAAAGCAAACCTTGATTTAAGTGATGTCTTGATCATCATGCATCATTTTCCAAGATGCAATAAAGAAGAATGCTAAGGGGTTAGTTAGAAAAGAGAAGAAGCATAGGAGAAGACAAACATATCAAACACACCATCTCCATGGAAAGTGTTTCCACTCAAGGGAATACATCAAGCTACTCCTACAAGAGGAATTATGTGAAGCCTTGCAGAATAAGAAGGTGAAGCAACCTTACTACCAAACTCTAGTTGGTGGTGCAACCCTTCTCCCAAACATGTAAGGGGCTTCAACTTAGGAAAAATAAGATAGAATCAAGATCTTGCTTCCAAGTTTCAACCTAGGAGAACAAGATAGACTCAACATCTTATTTCCAATCTTTTTCGTAATCCTTTCCAAGAGAGTGTAGATTTGATAACTAATAAGTGCTTAGATAGAATGAAGAGAGTAAGGTGCATATCCCAATATATTCCCCCACCTTAAAGTGATTGCTAACTCCAATAGGGAGCAAGTGTCTTTAAGGTAGAGTGATAAAGAAACATAAAACAAACATGAGAGCTTTCTAAAAGCACATGCCCAAATGACTTGTGTTTTCCAAAAGCTACATCGCAACAAGGAGTTGCCCCCAAGAAGAGGAAACCAAGGTGATGCTTACAAGCATGATACATAATGGCTTGTGTAGTCATGGTATGACGCCGATCATTACTACAAGGTGTCACATAGAAGGAAGAAGGATAAGGTGCTCTAGGGACTACATCAGGCATGGTGAGAGGTACTAGAGCCAAACCTTGTTCGAAGTTGTTGAATTTTGTCACCCAAGACTCAACATTCATTATTAGAATGGCCAAGTGCTCGATGATATGCACAATAAAGTGTTGGATGATTACTTCATTGAATCTTTTTATGTTTTAGAGGGAGAAGAGTTACTAAGTGGTCTTTGAGTAGACTCGACAACATACACTCTTGTTGAGATAAAAGAGAAGATATAGGGGGAGTAGGAAGCAAACCTTTTTCTTGAGAACATGGTGGAAAGAACATAGGAGAAGGCCAGAAACCCAAACCTACTTTAGACAAGTGCAGTGTTGGCTCCACAGGTTCCTTAATTTTGTGTTCTTTACATCTAACCCATTTCCATTGTATCATTATTTTGAAAGAATTTTAAATCCAAGCCCATAACACTTCTCCAAGATCGAAGGATGAAGAGAGGTCATATTAATAGCTTTGTTTTTAGAGGTATGATTATCTATTGAAGAAGAAGGTTCATTTTCATCATAGTGAGGAGGGTTAATCTTTGTTTCAATCATTCCATGGGGATTGAAATCTAAAGAGGCCACTTCATTACTGAGACACACATTAGAGTTAGATGGTACTTTATCACAAATGGTCACCATTCTTGTAGGAGAAGGTGGATCTTCATCTATTTTAAAGGTTTCATCATCATTAAATTTAAGTTTAAACTTTGTAGGAGTATGATATTAGGTTGAGGAGATTGTATCCACCTTCGAGGTCTTAGGGTGTGAGGGTGGGATTTTATATTCACCCACAAAGGAGGGTGCAAAATCTAATGAATCCCAATCATCACTGAAAAACACAATCTAAGGACCAACACTATCCTGACCAAAATTGTTGTTAGTAGTGGAGGTTAGTGTTGAAGAAGGTATCAAACTACTCAAAGGAGTTTGATGTCTCGCTTCTATTTTCAAGAAACTATCCAGAGTCAAATAGGCTTCAATTGTATGTACTTTGTTTTCAAAGATGAATTTTACTAAACGATGAAGGGTAGATAGAATTGCCCCCATGGCATGAATCCATGGTCTACCAAGAAGAAGATTGTATGAAAGAGAATTAGGCATGACATGGATAAGGGTAGGCTTTATCTTAGGTCCAGTCTTAATATCTAAGATTATGGTAACTAATGATTGTCTACCAACATTATCAAAGCCACGAAGGACAAGATTATCTAGTTTAATTAAAGATTTATCAACATTGATTTTATCTAACAAATCTATTCCACAAACACTAAGATCTAATCTACCATCAATCATGGTGCATCTTATCCTATTTCTATTAATGATGACATATATCATAAGATGCTCATTTTGTTTTTGAACTTCTATGGGAGGTAACTCATGTTGTTGGAATGATATATCAAATGTTGTCACCAGCATACAATCTAATAGAGATGTTACATCATTTGGTCTAATAGCAGGTGGAACACTCACCTTTGTAAGAGCCTCCTGGAGTATTTTGTGGTATGTAGGTGATGTTTGTATTAAATAC
This sequence comes from Cunninghamia lanceolata, assembly GCA_027924645.1. NCBI lineage: Eukaryota > Viridiplantae > Streptophyta > Pinopsida > Cupressales > Cupressaceae > Cunninghamia > Cunninghamia lanceolata. The sequence continues at coordinate 4,571,447 of BSBN01000292.1, read as the reverse complement.
CATAGAGAGATCTTAGCTGGAGTAGCGCAGAGCTGCTCAACAAGATCATATTCTTTACCAATATGAGTAGTAAGATGAGGTGCTTGAGGAAGAGAGATGGGCACACTTGGTGCTTGCTTACTTTTATTACAAGTGTTGTATGTGTGAGAAATCATGTCATGCTGTGACACATTTTGAACAACTTGAGTAATTTGTTTTGCATAATTGAGAATGTAACATGGGGGTTGAGGTGGTGTTGGATCACCTTGGACCGTAATCACTAGTTTGAAGTGAGGAGGCATATTAGGTGCCTCATGCACATTGATTTTAGGAATATTAGTACACTTATTCACTATCCCCATTGCGAGTGGAATAAGTCTATTAATGATGATTGAATTGACATTGTTTTCCTTTTGCTTAAGCTCAACATCCATCCCCAAGGGATTTAATGTGAGAGACTTCTCTTCATCCACTAATGCTTCATCTTTTGAAGGGAGAGCATTGGAATGAAGGGAGGGTAAAGTGTTAAGAAAATTGTTGATGATTGTATCTTCAGTGATGTCAAAGGGGTTTGAACTTGCAATCAAAGGTCTAACATCCAAGGTCTTCGCATCCTTAGTGATATTCACGGTACTTGAACATACAACCAAATGAGGAAAATCAAGGGTCTTCACTTCCTTAGTGATATCCAAGGTATTTGAACATTCAATAAAAGGCGGAAGATCCATAGGATGAGCCATAGAATTATCATTTGGCATGTAGGAAGTGAAAGAAGTATGTTCAATATACTCCAATGTCACATCTTTAATGATTTCATCCTCTTGCACCAAAATGTTCTCACTTTTAGGAGAGGGATATAAATAAAAGGGTAATTTAGGTGAAGCTAGGTCACCCTCATATGCCTTAGAGATGATGTTCATGATATCATCATGAAATTTAGTAGAAGTAAGATAAGATCTAGCCTCATCATGAGGTACATCGTACCTTGGTGTTATGTTATCTAAAATGTGAGGATGCATATTAGTGTATTTAGAATAATTTTCAGATTCCATGATATGTGCATGGAAATATTTCAACCAAAAAGGATCCATTATGAGATGCATGATTTAACCAAGTACAACCAATGTCTAAATAAGGTTGCAATTAAAGACCTACAAGTGCAAGAGAAGTGAGGTCTTCCAAAAATGTGATATTCTTGTTAACCACAAAAACTACTCTTGTAAATGTAGTATGTGAGGTATGTGCAAAAGAAGTGCCTAAATGATTTATTCACTTAGATGCAACAAATATTTACAACACTTTTCTTTGATAAATATGCACTAAATGCAAGACTAGCTAGGGCTTTACCATCAAACCCTAGATCTTAAATGCTCACTTCTAGACCAAAATTTTAGATGCAAGCCTTATTTTTGAACACAAATGAACTTTATAAAATGATATATCAATGCAAGATCATATTTTAAATGTTTATGATAGAAGAAAAATTTGAAACAAGATTTTAATTACAAACCCTAAGTTTTGAATTTGACTAGGTTTTCAAAAAAATATAATTTTTTTTTGACAAAATCCTAACAAATGAGAGTTTCAAATGCAAGATGCAACACCAAAAAATGATTATCTACTGAAATATCAAACAGATCTGATGCAAAAATCAGATATCTAAATCTTTCTATGATGATCTATAACACATTCAATGAAAACAACGCACAAATATGCCTTTTCCTAAGCCTAAAATGCTTGATTTTTCACCTTTTTCCTATGCAAATATGCAAAGATGCCTTGAAAAATCAAGGATGATAAGGTAAAGCAAATCAAATCCATTTAATCAATCCAATAACACAACAATATCTACAACAACATGCCAATCTACAAACCCTAGGTTGAAGATTAGCTAAATTTTCCAAAAATACAAGGTTTTTTCAAACCCTAACAATGAAATAATGCAAAATTAAACTATATAATTATGCCAAACAATGAATGAATTGAAGCTAATCAGATCTAGGGCAGAAAATATCTCATATCTAATGCAAGAAGGATGCCAAAGCGTAGGAAACTACGGGTTCACCAAAATGTTATGTAGAAAAGAGAGACTAGCTAAATAGATCAAACTAGATCAAACCCTCTTCTACAAAACATTTGGGGCACAAAATGAGATTGGATTCTATGTTATAAGGAGAGAAAAACTATAGGGGTTCTACCCTTTTGTTGTATAGAGAATTAATTAACCCAAATCCAACCAATCAAACTAGGATCAAGACATAAAACCCTAGTTAACAAAGATCTGAGTATACCATACTGCCGGTACTTGAAACCCAGCAACCAAAGGAATAGAAGAGGTCAATGAACAATTTAGAAACTTTTCTTGGAGGTCAAAATTCATAGGACAAGGGTTCTTGGGTTCCTTGGTCCTAGATTAGGGTTTCCAGAAACTGCAAACTATGTCGGGTCTGTAACAACAAGTTTAGTCTTCTTCCTGGATATCACCTTCCAAAACCTGTCCAATTGACCTATACACACGAAAAGAGGGAAAATGTTTGGTGCTATTTAGGAGCTTGCCTTAGTCAAGCCTTGTGAATGGTTTTTCCACATCTACAATAGAAAATATGATGGATAAAGAGTGCATGCCCTAGGAGGGCAGAGGCAAATCTAAAGTAGAATGGAATGCTAACACAAAGCATGAAGGAAATAAGTTACCATGAGCATGGAGACCCTAGAAGGCTTGTAGGCAACATCACAACTTGACTCAATAAGTTGGTGTAGCCTCCAAGATCTTTACAAGACCTGCAATATGTTAGTGCCACAATAATAATCCACAAGAGAGAGCTGTAGAGAGCATGAGAGAGAGAGTGCAAGAGTGCCAAGATTCGCTAGAGAGAGTTAGGTGTTCAAATGAATAGAATAACTTACTTTTACATGCATTCCCATTGATTTTTAGATAATTAAACCACATAAGGCCGACATTAGGAATGTTTTAAGGGGCCTAAGCCAACAAGGCCACAATTTAGGGAAGGGCTAAAGGAGGGCCCAGGGTGCTTGGGCATCCTGGTCCTTTAGCCAGACACCTCCTGAAAAAAGGGCACTTAGAGTATGCTTAGACCCGCCTTATTATTTTCTAGGTTCATGCATTGGGATCAAGTATTACACACTTAATGCTCAAAAAGGTGTTAAAATAGGTCCTAATTAACAAGGGTGAATATTTGAGGCCCATCTAGGAGCTAAACTAAGGGTAAAATGGTGGTGTACACATTTTACGACGCTACAAGATAAAATCATCATGTATTCTACTCAAGACTATCTTTTCCCAATTGTGTTCATCACATAAATCTGGTAAGTCCTTTCACATGTCTAAATGTCTCTTCCCTGTCTCTTGGTATTGTGGTGGGTAATTTGTTTGATCTGATTGCAAGAGTGTTTGACAGAGAGCTTTGAATTTTGTATGGTCAATTTTAGATAATGGCATGTGGATGTATTTCTGAACGTTCTCTGTGTATATTACTTCCATTGGAACCCCTAAAAATGTGCCATATAGGTCTACCTCCATAGATTTGTATGGGTACTTTTTATACTTATGTCTCGGCTTCTCAACGATATCTACTAATACGGGAGTGGTCATTTTATCAGTTGATATATTAGGATTTACTTTCTTCTTTGCAGGGTATGATCAACTCATGATGTATGTAGAATGTAGAAGTGGTGAAGTGTTGCTAAAACTCGATCATATATAGTTGGTGATGATGCCATTGTGTATTTAATGCATATGGATATTAGGGATTTTCTCAAGTTTTGTAGCCATTAACTTTTCCACGGATTTGTTTTTATAATGGTATTTTGTTTGTCTTATATTATAGTATTAATACATATGTTACAAATAATAAATTTTTATGGGGTTTTACTCTACTGGTGTATGGTAATGTCTTAAGCGAGCTCCGTTTACATACCTTGTTATTGTTTTTCCGTCCATCTTCCTTAACCTTATTGCTCTTGATTTTATAATTTCATGTATGTAATAGGGTCTAATCCATCACACTTTAAGTTTCCCTTGTTTCTTGAATTTACAGTTATATAGTAGGATAAGTCCCTTTCTTTGAATGTCTTTAACTGTAGTTTCTATCATGCCAAGATTTCTATCTTTTCTTTTCCAAATTTTGATTGTATACTACGATAAGTCTATCCTCATCTAATTTTTCAAGCTCCTCGATTCTGTGGGCTAATGATGCATCATCATCCAACTGCAACGTTACTGCAGTATGTAAACTAGGTATTATGAAGTTAAGCAGTAAAGTGACATCCATTCCATATACTAGTTTGAATGGTGTATATTTTGTTGTCCCTTTATAAGCTGTGCGATATGCCTAGAGTACCACAGGTATCTTTATATCCCAATCTGCCCTATTTTCGTTGCACATTTTGGTTAATGCTTTGCCAATAATTCTATTCAGGGCTTAATTGACCCCATTTTCCTATGGATGATATGGTGAGCTCTTGTTATGTGTAATCATGAAACTTTGTAATAGATCTGCAATCATCTTATTCACAATATGCTTGCCTTGGTCACTTGTTATGCTTAATGGACATCTAAACCTAGAGTGATTATATTTTCATATAAGAATTTGGTGGTAGTTTTTGTAGTACATTCCTTAGTGGGTTCTGCCTCTGCGCACTTAGTCAAGTATTTGACCCCTGTGGTTATAAATCTTGCTTTAGAGTGCTTTGCGGGGGGTCTATTGGGCCAATGAAGTCTATTTCCCATTTCTTGAATGGTATTTGGGCTAATACTGGTTTCAGAGGCATCTCATCTCTTATTGTTGGTTTCCCTATGCACTGGCATATATCATAGTTTTTGACATATTGTTTAGCATCTTTGTGTAGTGTAGGCCACCATAACCTTGCCAATTTAACTCTCTTTGCTATTACCTCAGCACACTTGTGTCCTCCCAAGATTCCTTCATGGGCTTCCCTTAGAATTACTTCTCTCTCATGTTCATATACAACCCTTCGCATAATATTATCTTTTCCTAAAATGTGCAATTCACCCTCTATTAATGTGTATGGTAAAGTCTTCCACATTAAATTTTGTTTATCTTGTGGTATCATATCTAGTGGATATCTTCCTGTAGAAAGTAAGCTAGCTATATCGTGCAGTTCCTTGGGTGTTGCAGTTACCTTGAATAGGTTTGCACCAGGAAGATCTTTTTCTTCATTGTCCAATACTTCACCTATATCTATCCTGGACAAATAGTTCGGCCCTTGATTATTCTTTCCATGATTTACCATTATTTTAAACTCAAACTTTTGGAACAGGAGTAACCATCTACATATCCTTCCTTGAATTGTTGGTCTATTTAACAAGTATTTTAGAGGCTCATGGTTGGTAAATAAGGTGAATGGTGTTGATAGTAAATAGTGCCTAAAATTTTGTACAACATACACCATTGCTAAGGCTTCCCTTTATGTAGTTGTATAGTTTCTTTATGCTTTTGATAGTTTTTAACTGGCAAATGATATTGGGTGATCCTTATTTCCTTTAGGTTGTGCTAGTACTGCCCCTATAGCAATTCCAGATGCATCAACTTGTACATGAAAGGGTATTGTCCAATCCAAACAAATTAGTATGGATGCCTTTGCAATTTTCTATTTTTATGTATCAAAAGAAGTTTGACATTGTTTAGTCCATTCAATGGTTTTCCTAAATTCCTTCTTTAACAGCTCTTCCAAGGGTGTTGCAATTTTCGCATATCGTCTTATGAATTTATGGTGGTAGCCTATGTACCCCAAGAAAGTTTTTACCACTGGTGCTATTTTGGAAGGTCGAAGTGTCATTATCAGTGTCACTTTTAATGGGTCTACCATTAGTCCTTCTTTACATATTATGTGTCTAGGTAAGGTACCAAAAGGTACTGTAAACATGCATTTCTTTAGGTTTAAGGATATTTGAAGACTCCTACATCTATTGAGCATCATTCTTAGTTTCTACACATGGTCCTTGACCAATCCATAAACTGTCTAATCATCCAAGTATACTTCCAAAATGTCATGAATGAAGTCTTTGAAAGCATTTACCATAATCTTGCTGAATACTGATGGCACATTTTTGAGACCAAATGGCATTACTATATACATAAATGAACCCCAATCAAATGCAAAAGTGGTTTTAGGTTGGTCTTCTTCCTTAATTTTAACCTGATGATATTCAAAGAATCCATCAGTGAATGTGTATATTTCTCTACCTCCTACTGACTCCAATATCTCTTCAGTAAAGGGAGTAGGAAATGGATCATGTATAGAAGCTTTGTTGAGTTCTCTAAAATCAACACATATCCTTACTTCCTCTATTTTATTATTTTGCACCACCATTAGATTTATCCACTCAACATCCTCCATTGGTTTAATTATTCCTGCTACAATCATTTTGTCTAGTTCTACCTTGACCTTTATCTTCATGTTAGGATTTAGTCTATAGGGTCTCTTCTTTTGTGGTTTGGCCCCTTTTATAAATTGTATTTTCATCACTCCTACTTCCTCATTTATTCCCTTTAACTCAGTAAATTCTCTTGGAAATAAATCTTGAAATTCTGATAGTATTTCAGTGACTTGTGCCACAACTCTTTCATCCCAGTAATCCCATATTTTAGCCAATTTGGGGTCACCCTCTGTGGAAATGTTTTCTTCTTTGAGTTTGATAGGTTATTGTAATACTTCTCTTTTGGTTCGGTTGCTAATTCTATCTCCCTTTCCCCCTGTTGGAATTCTATGTCCAAGTTATGTTTATTCTCATCCTCTTCTTGTTGGGTTTTATAACACCTTTTGGTGCGGTTAGTTTCTCTATCCATCCATTCTATGAGTTTCCAAATCCCGTCTATCTTAGGTGGTGGAGGAGTTTTCTAGGGAATTTCTATTTCAACTTCCTCAGTGGGTTTGAATATTATTTCTTTCATTATGAGAAGTGTGGTATGAATATGCTTATTTATGCTATAGAATAAAAGGGTATGTAAGAAGTCTTTTTGTAGTTCATACTAGTCTTTGGTTTCAGTTTTACATTCCTGGTTTATGTACCATGTCTGTGCAACTGGTGTTAATGTCCAATAGAACATTTATATGTAAAGTCATGTATCATATTCATTTCTTCCATTCCAGACCATTATACATACATCTAAGTGTTCTTGCGGAGGCATTTCATCGTTGTATTTGGGAATTATGGTATATTCTCCTTCCTCTGGCAAGTATCTAGTTTTATTAGGATCTTGAATATTGGCTAGTGTGAAATAGTATTCTTATGAGTGTTCCACCAGCTTGCGGCTTTACACACAAGTGTATATTGTAGGGATTCTATCCTTAAGTATTCTCTTTCAAAGGTCCTTTACATTTCCACTAAGTAAGTTTTTAGGTCCCCTACCCCTGAGTAACTAGGTAGTTTTATATGTGATATGCCATGAGAAATATGGTTACATAGTGTAAGCTCTTGGGTTTATTCTCTCTATCATCCTCTGGTATGTTGCATGTAGTTTGCAGTGTATTCCTTTCTAGTGCGGTGACTTGCGCAGGGTTTCTTCAGTGATTTTCAGCATAAATACTTTTTGGAACTCTGTGACTTTTTAGGTGTTAATATCTAGTTCTTCTTGTAACTAGACATTTATTACTTCCTCACTATCTATATTATAGTTATCACTCTTAATTTCTATCTCCCCTTCTGAATTGGGTTCATCTGTTGTTTCTGTTTTAGGTAGTTTAGAAATGGAGTAGAGGATTTTGAAGTCCTCATCACTTTGGTCTTCCAAATAAATTTATTTTGTATATGCCTCATCATCATCCCTACCTAAGGGGATTTGTACTATTTTAGTATCATTTGTGAATAAAATTTCTTCCTTTCTAGAATCTACTATCTCGTTGTCATTTACAAACTAGTGGAGGCCTAGTAGTGCATTAAATGAATCAAATGGTTCCTTCATTGCTACTACTTCGAAGTATACTATTTGTATGACTCCCATTATATTTACTTCAACCTTTTTCCATGTTCCTAGGGTTCCCATTGCTGGTCCATTTGCTAAACTTATGTTAGAAGGTGTTTCTTATAGTTTAATTTTCCCTAACTGCTCCTAAACCCTTTTTGGAATCATATTGACATATGATCCTAGATCTACCATAACTTGTTTAAGTATTTTGTGATTAATGTGTGTTGTGATCATTATGGGCCTAGTTTTCCATGTTCTCTCCGTTTTGCTCATTTTTCTTATTTGTGGTGTTTGGTTGTGATGTTTATTCCAATATTTACAAAATTGTTTGAGTTTTTCTAGAAGGTTATGTTGTGTAAGCTGAGTAAGTTGTTTCAGTGCTACTACTTCTTGTTCTAAAAAGAAATTGTTCTATTATTTTTCCTTCTGTTGTTCTTTCCTTATTATTTTTCTAGATTTCTCAACTATCTTTTTATGTTGGTTTGTATTCAGGAAAAATCATCTTCCTCTTCCTCAATTTCATCTTCATTGGTGCTGGTATATTTAATTGCGGTATTGGTTCCTTGTCGAGTTACCACCTCAATTTTATTTTTATTTTTGTGTTTTGTCAAATCCTTATGTTTGGATTTCATTTTCTTCTCCTTGTATTCATATTCTGATATGTTGGTGTCAAAAGTATTTGATTCATACTTTTCTTCTTTGTGGCACTTTCTGGCAGCTTGCAGTGCTTCCTTGGGTATTCTCCTCATTAGCCTTGCTCCTTTTGGTGTATCGAATCCTTAGAGTTCATTGCTCTTTGACTATGATGACACATTCTTAAAGTATTGCCGAGCCTTGTCACAGTTGAATATATCATGTTCTGCGGTGCCATAGAATGCACATTGTTTTTTCTTATTGGACCAACATTCATTTGCAAAATGACCTTGTTTGCCACATTTATAACGATTTGCATCATCTCTTCTTCTCCTTCCTCTACCGTGGCCTCTTCCTCCTCTATAACTATTGTACTAGCCTCTTTCCTCATTATTGTAATTATTAGAATAACGAGCTTGTAAGGTGTTTGCATTCCTCTGGTTTCTCCATCTAGGAGCTTTATACCCATGGTTTTAATTATAGAAGGGTTTCTCAACCAATCCATTCACATATGACATCTCTTGATCAAGTGTTCTGTTATTTTAGTGGGCACTGCACTAAGGTTCATGATCATCATCCTCTTCTCTCAATCTGAAACATTTTGATGTATAATCCTCTATTTTGTGGTCATCCCATTCCCCATAGAGGCCACAAAAGACTAATTGGTTCTTTTTAGGTGTTGTCCTTAGGTCCACCCTTAGTGTGGTAGCCTTCCTTTCTCCTTCTATCTTAGGGCATTCATTTCTTAGATGACCCTCTCTTGTATAATAAGTGCACCATATATTTGGCCTGCTATTATCTTGTTTTGCCAGTATCTCTTGTTTCAGTCTTAGTTGTTCTAATTCTAGTTTTAATTTTTCTATTTCTATTTTCTCCTTGTCTTTTTCTACCCTTCTCCATGTCTGATTCTCAATGCAGTAGGCTAAGGTTATCACCTCTAAGTAAGTGGTGAATGTTTTATTATCTAGTGTTGTCCTTATTTCAGGAGCTACTCCTGAAACAAACCATTCAATTCTTTGTTTCTCCGTTAATGGTTCCTCTAATTTTCTAGAGTCTTATTTAAATATTTTGTCAAAATCCTTTATTGATTCATCGTTTCTCTACACCAAGTCTCTCATTTTGCTTACTCCTTCTGTTGGTACCTCTAGAGATTCAAAGTTATCCAAGAATTGTTGTCTTACTACATCCCATTCTTTGTCATGCTGTGAATAGGTTTTTTTATACCAATTTAAAGCATCATTTCTTAGTGTCCCTATGAAATTAAATAATTTTATCTAGTCTCTTGTTATGTTCTTTAAATGCCAGATTGATTCTTGGACAAATATGTGTTCTGTTGCCTCAGTTGTGTCTTTTTCAAATACTAGCAATTTGATTGGTGAGTCAATCTTTGTCTCTTTCTTATTTTCTTGTCTACAGTAAGATTTGTGGTCTTTTTATTTTGGTTTTTGATTTGTTTTCTATTGTAGGGGTTTATTATCCCTTCCTTTATCTCTTTGCAACTTAATATAAAAGTAATCTTTTCCCAATACTTCCTTCGTAATCTCTTACAATCTCTTCTTCTATGTCTTTTTTTGTCTATTTCTTTGTTTGGATCTTCTACCAAAATTCTTTTAGATTTAAATGGCACATGGGGTGACTCCTGGTTAGTGGGTTGTGCTTCTTCAAATCGTTGTTTCACATTAGGGGATAACTTCTTATTTGTAAATGACATTCTATTAGTTATTGGCATCATTCCACTTATTTGTCCTATACTCATGAAATTAGTTTTGTTAGATACTGCATGTACTTTCTCCTCCCATATTCTCTTCACTCTACAATTCACCAATTGATTCAGGTACTCCATATCAAGGTTTAAAGGTTAGAGGTTTAACATGGGGTTTAATACTGGTTCCCATTGATCACCAATCCTGATCTGAATATTTGACCAATCTGATTGATTCAATGGTTTTTTATTTAATGGTATGGTTGGTGTTAAGATATTTCTGCATTCCTCCTCCCATATCTTCTTGGATGTATCATATCAATGATTCTCGCTTCTAGATTGTTTAGAATATGGGTAGCTTTATCAAGGTGTAAATTCATCTCTTGCGGAGTCTGATCTACCTTTGATCTTACCAACGTGACTACATCCATAGTGGCGTGCTCAGTAGAACCCTTATTGGCACACTCAATTTCTTCCTATTCCTCTACCGCAACCCTCATGGCGCGTTCCTTCTCTATCTCTTCTACATTTTCCATCCTTTTGCGATATATTTTCTGACATTCCTAAGTTTGTTTATTCTTCTTTTCTTCCATATTCATCTCCATTGTTAATTGTACAATTTCCCTAATTTCTCTTAACTTCTTGTTATCTCCCTTTGCCATCATTGTTTTAATTTGGAATTTCATTAATCCTTATGTATCCCGTTGTTGGCTTACTTTTCATGGTTACATCTTTTCATGGATCTTTTTAGATTCCTTCCCCCTTTCCATTTGTCATCCCTTAAGTTTTTGTCCCCCTCTCACAAGGGTAGGACCTAAGAGATTTATTCTGCAATTTCTTATAATTTTTTTTATGTTTCCTTTTATTCTATTTTCCAATAATCCCTTCTATTCCGTGTTTCCTTTCTTTTATTTTACCTCATCTATTCTTCACTGCTCTTACTAGGGTTCTAGCAACGGAACCAATGTTGGTAAGAGATATTAGGACATAGTCTGGAGGCCTGAGCCTATACTACTCTTATGTAGTCTATTTATACCCTAGAAGATACAATAATAGAATGATAGATAATTATGGTAGGAAACAACATAATGTAGTAGGATCTAATCACATATAACATGCCAAACATATCAATAAACACTTAATCATTAGGTTATAATCCTTATATCTCCTTATATATTCATACTCAATAATAGATACAAAAGGCAAGTCTAAGTCTCTGCTCTGTATATTATGTTCCTTACATCCGCTTACTTATGCTTACTCTCTTACATATCTTTATACAATATGATGCTATAGGGACACGTCCTTTACAAAACATCCTAAACTCTATCAACCATGCCGACCTTATGCTCCACACTCCCATTGGGGTGGCTTGTGATAACTTTTACTCTGTGCCCGGTTTCCTGCCAACACCCAACTTTATAAAAAATGGTCAACATTAATCTAACATTTTAACTTAAATAAAGAGAAAGTGACATATATGTTTTGAATTTTGAAATGATACAAACTAATGAAATGTAAAAATTTTAGTGTATTTTATGTTTGTATTTAAAAAATAAATTAAAAAATTATTTAATTGTAGTTTTTTTGTAAAATTGACACTATAATTTATTTTCAAAAAAAATCTTAAAATTGAGGTTAAGGGGGCCTCCACTTTTTTTATAGTAATTTTTTTTTTTTTTCATATTTATAACTTAAAACTTTAATGCATGGATTGTTTTTTTCATTTCGATAAATATATTTTTAAAAATAAATCTTGAAATTTTCATGTATTGAAATTGCAACTATTTTGAGGGGGATTCACTTTTAGTCATAACTATTTATCTAAGATAGAAAATGATTATATCATCTTGACATGGAATCTCTTCTCTAGTGCATCATTTTTTTCAAATTTTTAATAAACTTTAGTATTTTTTCTTGAGAAGACAATCAACCTTATATTTAAGTTCTGATGACCTACTTTTCATAAAAAGAAAAAAGAAAAATAAACACTAATTAAAATTTTAAATTTTTTAATATTTTTTAAAACTACACTTATGGATCTACAAAAGGGTATTTCTAGATTTTTTTGTTGTTATTTATGTGAGTAGGAGTTGTGAGAACATTAAGTTTTTAAAATAATTTTTCTCTTTTTTTAATAAAATTGGCACCAAAATAATGCTACATATGTATCTAGTGGATACTTTTAGCTGGAAAAGTTATGGCCTAGATCTAATTTAGCTAGAATGAATCCAACTAGAACATATTTTTGACCAAATTGACTTCTAGTTGAAAATTCTTAAATTCAATTGCGCTGATACATTGGCCTAAAGTGGGACACAACTTTGAACTTTCACCCTTATCTTTAATTCCTTTTATTTGTACTCCATTTATTTCTACTATACTTCCAAAAAATTAGCCAAGTACCTCATCTTTCTTTGAAAATCACATGGTAAATTAATAAAAGTCACACTATTGGGATTCCAATTTTGAGGATAAACTATAGACATTGCTTCCAAAGTTTAATCCTAAGGAAAGCACTCTTTGATCTCTAATGCTATACTTCTCACAATTACCTATAATGTATCCTTTATAGAAGCCACAAGGTTATTAAAATCCTTCCTTCTAACACTTTTTGTCTAACTCTAGAGTTGCATCCAACTTTACTAAAGTAGTGTAATACTATCATATATCAAGACATTGATGTATACAAATCATATACATCATTGTACTCTATAAAGTTATTGGGGTGTTCAATATCCATCATTAATTTCCAACTTACAAACTTTAGACCCATAAATACTTCAGTCTCATTGGCATATAGATTGTCTAGAGTAAGATATGTTGAACACAAAGGATACTGAGAGGGGGGGTGAATCAATATTCTACAAAACCACTTCTTCACATGATCTATAATCCAATTACAAAATTCAATAACATGAAAGAAGAATAAACATAAGAACAACAACCATAAATTCATAACACATAGACACCAGGATTTTTACGTGGAAAACCCCAAAAGGGAAAAACCACAGTGTTAGCTCACAATATATCATGATAATAATACCGAATTACATGAAGGCTCACTACCTTAGGGCTCACTACTCAAGGGCTCACTGTCCAAGAAGTGCTCACTACCAGGAAGATAGAAGAGAAGATAGAAGAAGGATTGGCTCACTACCAAGAGATGACTGCTATAAATGCATCTACAGAATGTTGAGGTGCAGTTTCATTTACAGCTTAGTATACAGACTCAAATGTCTTCATACTGTTCACTTTGCTTTTTCTGCTCTGCTTCACATATGCTCTACTTTTCTGCCCTTACTATCTTTTTCTGGTCATAAGACTGCCTTAGATCGCACACACATTGAATTCACACACATCTCACACACATCCACTCCTCTAATGCTGAAATACATCGAGTATATATATTCGCATCAAGAATTATCTCACAATTAGGTTGGCAAGCCAAACATGAAACGTGTATACAAATGTTATACATTGTCGGCTTGAACTTGTGCACAAACATCAATGTGGACCCAAATAAACATACAAAAGTCTTCATATAGGTTAGGAACAATCATTCCATCACTTAGATTGATTGTTAAAGCAATATATCTTTTCTGCATATAGATCTAACATACTTGTCAGCTTATCCCTTAAGTACCCACTTGACCAATTCAACTGTCACATCATAACTTCCACTGTGCACCATATGAGACTCTAAAAATCATGTCCAACATTCATTATTGACCTCTTAACATACCTTCAGAACTGTAGGACATAATATTCCTTTATAGCAAAATACGGAACTTGGAACTGTTGCTCTGTCACAATGAAATACTGTCAAACTGGAAACTGATACTGGAGAACTTGTAGAATGTGATCTATTGAGCTTCAGAAGCTATAACTCTAGATTTAGGTAGTCATGGTATGTAGCTTTTCTACCTTAGAACTGCAAGACAAAATATGCTACAATGGAGGAATGCAAAGCCTTTTACTCTTGTACTGTGCACTGTTCTTGACTTAACTCTGTTCACCTAGACTTAGATATTTCACCATATGACTTTGGGAGGAAGTCAAGACTTTAGCACTGGAACATGTGATCACTAGGTAGCTATGAACAACATACCCGAACTGCATACAAATGTCTTTAACTATGGAGGCATACCATCTCAAACACTGTCACTTACTTTGTATAATGTATACTATCCATACTTAGTCATTTATTCTTCCAGAGTAAAGTCTCTTTGCCATGCTGGTAGAAACCTTTTGCCTTGTTGCCATCAATGACAACATTCAACATTCATCAGAGTAGTGTCTCTTGCCAACAATCTCCCCCTTTGGCATTGATGGCAACACTTAGTGAAAAATTGATGCAGAGCCAAACACCCTGACCCGCATTCCCCTTTGTATATCCACGTTTTACTTGCCTATCGACAAGATGATGCACTATCAGCCAACCAAAATACCTTTACTTCGATCGCATTCCTCACTCTGACGTATGTCTTCAACATTTGTATCTTCTGCAAGATACATTACCCAATGTACATTCAGATTATGCATATACATTCACAATATGCATTGACTTCGGTGAGACACTAACTGTCGGAAAACCCTCCTAGCATCCGGTTGATACACCAATAAAAAATAGCTTGTATATACTTTAGTTGACCTGTGATTGTCGGTTACCTTCACCATTTCTGCCAGTCACCTCTTGCATCCGATACCATGTATCTGCGCAATGTATATGCTCAATATACATTTGAAACATACAACCTGAATATGCATTCGAAACATGCATTCGACCAACACCCTAACTTAATGTATGTTCTCAACATACAACCGGAACATGCTTCGCCAAATGTACATTTGACCGTTGACCTCCTTTGTATATAAACCTGATGTACATTTGTGATGTACATTCAAAACATGTAATTCAAATATGCATTTGATGGGTTTGACCGAACCATTGACTTCCTTGTATGCCGATTGGAAGCTTCAACTTTCTCTCTCCTTTGTACCTTAACTCAATGTATCATCACAATGTACATCTGCCACATACAACCATGATAACCATTTGCGAGCTACACACAAACATACAACTGCGGGATACACAGGAAATGAACTCGACATACATTAGCGATATACGCACAGAATGTATAATCGTAATGTATGTTCACTACATGCAATCTTGACATACAATGCACCAATGGTTCCTGATATGCTTTGTGACATACACACTCAACAGACCCTTGCGATATACACACATAATGTATATCCAACATGCATTTGCAATATACACACAAATTGTATATCTGATGGAACAACATGGAATTTTGCTGATTTGATCCGCTGTAAACCCTTTAACTTCTCAGATTTGTTTCTTCGATGATCTTACAAACCTTTCACCCTATCAACCTAGCACATGATGGCGCTAGGATCTATCTACACCCGATACGTGATCCTGCAGACATGAACACGAACAAAATAGAAAAACACAAAATGAACTATACAACCATTCCATCGATTTCAAAGAAATCTAATCGATAGAATGGGTTAAGAACCCATCTCGGCCTCAGAACAGAAAATCAATTTGCACAAAGAAAGAAATGAACTCAAATTCCAGAAAGATGTGCAACACAAACAGGACCTCGTTTATTATGCTTTCAAAAATGTATACAGACGCTTTGCTTTCACAGTTGCACAACTCAATACAATTCAATCTATCTACCATATGATATCAAATCGATCTGATCTTGGGGTATTTATCTACTCACCATGAGTAGTATTGAATTGATTCCAAGCCGCTGGGAGACAACCTCCAAGTGGCTGGGAGATCACAACCGACTAACAACCTCTAACTGTCTAACAACCTTCAAGATTACAACTCGACAAGTGTCCTTGGGACTTACAACATAAACCTAAATACAAACTAAAATGACATGCATTGGTCAAATAGACCTTATTACATGAATGGTTAGCTTAGGACCTTATTGGAAACATCAAAATGAACTGTAAACAGTTAATGCCTTATGGAGGCCACTGTGGATTAGGTGCTCCTGTACCATACACCCCACCGTGAAAAGAACTCATGTGACATGAGTTAGGTCTTTGTCTTGCTCTAGCTGTATACTCTGCTATCTCATGTCTTCCCCATGATCTATGGACTGCAACTTGCTTCCATGGAGTCAAAAACTCATGCCTAGCATTGTAGGCTCTGCTCATGCCATTCTTTCTTACTGTCATCTCTGCCTGATCACCTGCATGGGAAACCTTGGTTAATGCTTCTTGTACTGCTGCTATGGCAGAACATTTTTGCCTTTCAACTCTTGTTGGTTCTAGAGGACAAACAATTGTCCCTACTATGATAACATCCTTGTCTTTCCAATCAACTTGTGGCTGCTTGTAGACCTGCTGCTGATCCATCTGATCTCCATCAATCAAAATTGAAATTGCCTTCAAACTTTGATCTCCACTCCTTGAGACATCCTCAACTTTCTTTGACTCTGTAGTACTGATCTGCACAAACTCTTTCTTTCCTACCAAAATAAGCTTGGCTGCCTTCGTTGCTTCAGCATCTTCTTGCAATGGTGTCATCACAAAAGTTCTCCCATCCTTCTTGATGGTGTATGTGTTAGCATATCCATCATACAATGCTCTCCTATCAAATTGCCATGGCCTACCTAAAAGTAGGTGACAACATTCCATGGGCAATATGTCACATAAAACCCTATCTTGATATTCTCCAATCTGAAAATCAACATATGCCTATTCATATACCAAAAGTGATTGACTATCACTTACCCAAGATGCTTTGTAAGGATTTTAATGAGGAATCCTTTCCAGTTTCAGTTTATCCACCATTTCTTGAGATACCATATTATCTGTTGAACCAGAATCTATTACTACCTTGCATTTTTTACCTTTGCTTTTGCAATTGGTCCTGAAAAGTGCTCTCCTTTGTATCATCTCCTTGGATGTCTTCAAGATTGTTCTCCTTAGCATCAATGCTTCTCCATCTTGACATGGTGCTGCACTTCCCATTGGAGAGTTAACACTTTCACCTACCTCCTCTTCCTGCACAAGTTGAACCCTCTTGTCATTCTTCCTATCACCTCTTGATGATGAACCTTGCCTTTCTATACATTTGAATGCTATGTGACCAATTTCATTACAATGATAACATCTCCCAGTGAAAATATTAGAACCTCTACCACCTCCAAATCTGCCTCTTGTGCCTTTCCATCCACCTCTAAAATCAGACTGTTCCTGTCCTTTACCAGTTTCTTCTTGATCCTCATTGGTTTGCCTTGTTGTAGGCACTGATCCTCTTCCCGTAATATTGCTGCCTCTTCCTCTCATGGACTTATCTTGTCTCCTTTTCATTTTCTCCTCAATCCTGATTGCCATTTGATAACCGTCTTCTACACTCCTAGGGTTAGCCAAAACTAATTCATCCTGTATGTTTAATCTCAAACCAGCCAAGTATCTAGCAACCTTTTCAACCTAATTCTCATGATGACCAAACCTCATACTCAATTTATAAAATTCCTCAGTATATGCCTTCACATCCATTTCCTTTTGTCTTAAAAATTAAAGCTTCTTAAACATTTGAACTTCATAATCCTTGGGTAAAAATTTACCTTTGATTCTTGCTACCATCTTGTCCCATGAAGAAATCTTTGACTTACCTTGCTTTCTCCTCTCTGATTGTATGTAATCCCACCATACCAAAGCATGACCTCCCAACTTGGTCTTTGCAATGTTTACTTTCTGCTCCTCAGGAACCTCCTCACATTCAAAATGATTATCTAATGCAGCAATCCAATCAAGTAAATCTTCTTCTTTTAAACTTCCAGTGTACCTTGGAACATCAATCTTTACCTTAGGTTTGTCATTCTGAACTGCCCTTAATAGTTTTGCAAATCTCTGATCTTCAGGATTCAGATCTTCATCTACATCTTCAAATTCTTCACCATCATCTTCTTTTTCTGATTCACTATCTTCCACTTCTCTTTTTTTGTTTGTCTCCAAGGCTACAAGCCTGGATTGAAGTACTTCTGCAAACTCTTTCATCTTCCTCATCTCTTTAGCATGTTTTTCCTTCATCTCCTGCAACTCTCTGGCAGTACCATTACCTTTCAGAGGCATCTTGTCAACCTCTCAATCTTTCTACTTCTGCCCTCTCAGTGATAGAATCAAACACACAACAGCCCATACCTTTTACTGAGCTCTGATACCACTATGATGCAGAGCCAAACACCCTGACCCGCATTCCCCTTTGTATATCCACGTTTTACTTGCCTATCGGCAAGATGATGCACTATCAGCCAACCAAAATACCTTTACTCTGATCGCATTCCTCACTCTGACGTATGTCTTTAACATTTGTATCTGCCACAAGATACATTACCCAATGTACATTCAGATTATGCATATACATTCACAATATGCATTGACTTCGGTGAGACACTGACTGTCGGTGGACCCTCCTAGCATCCGGTTGATACACTGATAAAAAATAGCTTGTATATACTTCAGTTTACCTGTGATCGTCGGTTACCTTCATGGTTTCTGCCGGTCACCTCTTGCATCTGATACCATGTATCTGTGCAATGTATATGCTCAATATACATTCAAAACATACAACCCGAATATGCATTCAGAACATGCATTTGACCAACACCCTAACTCAATGTATGTTCTCAACATACAACCAGAACATGCTTCGCCAAATGTACATTTGACCGTTGAGTCTTTTGTATATAAACCCGATGTACATTTGTGATGTACATTCAAAACATGCAATTCAAATATGCATTTGATGGGTTTGATCGAACCGTTGACTTCCTTGTATGCCGATCGGAAACTTCAACTTTCTCTCTCCTTTGTACCTTAACTCAATGTATCATCACAATGTACATCCACCACATACAACCACGATAACCATTTGCGAGATACACACAAACATACAAATGCGGGATACACAGGAAATGAACCTGACATACATTAGCGATATACGCATAGAATGTATATTCGTAATGTATGTTCACTACATGCAATCTTGACATACAATGCACCAATGGTTCCCGATATGCTTTGCGACATACACACTCAACAGACCCTTGTGATATACACACAGAATGTATATCTGACATGCATTTGTGATATACACACAAATTGTATATCTGATGGAACAATGCAGAATTTTGCCGATTTGATCTGCTGTAAACATTGTAACTTCTCAGATCTGTTTCTTCGATGATCTTACAAACCTTTCACCTTGTCAACCTAGCACATGATAGCGCTAGGATCTATCTGCACTCGGTACACGATCCTGCAAACACGAACACGAACAAAATAGAAAAACACAAAACAAACTGTACAGCCATTCCACCAATTTTGAAGAAATCTAATCAGTGGAATGGGTTAAGAACCCATCTCGGCCTCAGAATAGAAAATCAATTTGCACAGAGAAAGAAATGAACTCGAATGCCAGAAAGATGTGCAACACAAACAGGACCTCATTTATTATGCTTTAAAAAATGTATACAGACGCTCTGCTTTCACAGTTGCACAACTCAATACAATTCAATCTGTCTACCATATGATATCAAATCGATCTGATCTTGGGGTATTTATCTACTCACCATGAGTAGTACTGAATTGACTCCAAGCCGCTGGGAGATAACCTCCAAGCGGCTGGGAGATCACAACCAACTAACAACCTCTAACTGTCTAACCTTCGAGATTACAGCTCGACAAGTGTCCTTGGGACTTACAACATAAACCTAAATACAAACTAAAATGACATGCATTGGTCAAACAAACCTTATTACATGAATGGTCAGCTTAGGACCTTATTAGAAACATCAAAATGAACTGTAAATAGTTAATGCCTTATGGAGGCCACTGTGGATTGGGTGCTCCTGCACCAAAAATGCTTATCTGCTCCCCTTACTATATACACTCTGTTTTTCTTCTCCCCCTTAGGTGTTTGCTCATTTGTCACTGGTTTTCTTCTCCTCCTTTGACATCAATAGCAAAGGTGTATGTACAAGAGTCAAAATTGTGCCAAAACTACAAAAAATTGCAAAAACTGTCATACTCTGCCACATATGTACAGGTGCAATCTTTAACTTAATTTCTTGGAGGTTGTAGGATGTCGTTGAAAATAATCGATTTGAGCCAGTTCTCCATCCCAACTCTTCTTTGCATTTTCCAAGATTTGAATATGGCCATTTATGAGGAATACTTGTTGGTTATGATGTTAGTCACAAACATACATAGATAAAGAATTGCAAATCAAACCTTTAGCATATTGAAAGATACGATGAATTCAAAGAATTCATGATCCCAAGTCTCCGTTGATTAGTTCATAAGCCACTGATGTTGCTCATTGGTTTGATGTGCCTTGCTATTTTCCATTCAAGGGGCCTTACGTTTTTTACTCTAAGAACTGATGCCTAAACATCTGGCCCTCCACCTGCTTTCTTTAAATCTTTTAATAGACAAGGTTAATCCTATCGTATTTAACAGATGATGAGGATATTTTCTAAGTTTGATCAATTCTTCTGATCATCAATTGCCATTGATTAATTTTCACCTTTGCACTATGAATTTATCTAAATAATGTGTTTACAGGCAGATATTTGCACGATTACTGTTAAGATTTACATGTATTTGCATGATATTTTTAATTATACATGCTATTTAACTCAAATATGCTATGAATATTCATTTTTCTATGAGATATCAACATATTTCACTGTATTTGCTTTATATTTTCTGTGAATTTGCAATTATGATGATGATTTTAATGAAATTAAACAAATTATAATGAATGCTTGCTAAACTTTACTAAAATAGTTGAATCTTTAGCTATTGATCCACATGCATTCCTGATACTGTCATGAAGAGAAGGAAATCAAACCATAGGTTCACCAGGATGTTCCATAGCCAGGTATGGTTGATTCTATCTTCAATGGAAAAGGAATGAAAGTAACAAGCATAACATGAATTGCACTCCAAGGGACACAACAAATCAAGGTACAAGTCAATAATTCATCCACAGATTACTAAAAGTTTACAATTGTATGTAATCTAAATCTTCTTCTTCATTAAGTATGCAACAAACATGTATATTTACAATCGGCTTTGAGAGTTAGTCCTAAGGCTTTAGTAATCTGAACTCAATTAAGTTTCGAATGAGTAAAAAGTGCACTCCATCTCCCTTTTATAGAATAAGAGGAGGAGGCAGTTATAAAATGATCCTACAATAAGGATTTATCAATTAAGATCAATGGTTCACATTGATCTTTGACTAAGTCAACAGTTAACATGTGGCACAGGTTGCCAGTTGGCAACCATCTGATACAATCTCATGCACATAATCATATGCATCATGTTCATTCTTTGTCTTCCTCATCTGTGGATAAACTCTCCGCTATGGGCACACTTATTTGTCCCCTGATGGGCTCATATACTTGCACTATTCTTTCAATCTCCCCTCCATCTTAGACTTTGGCTTTCTTAACTACATGCTCTTGTGATTTGATCTGTGCTCATAATGCAGACCATTTATTCTTTCTGCTATTCAACATCTCATTATACTTTTCTACTCTAGCCTTCATCCTCATGGCCTTATTGATTGTGTCCTTTGATAGATGGTTTAGGGGGTCATCTACAACAAGTTTGAAATTATCCTAGAAATCATTAATTGCAAAGTACTCATCCTGATTTTCAATCTTTCCTTCCACCTTTTCTTCCAAAGCCTCCAAAATTTCTGCCTCATTAGACAGGAGCTTATGCAATTTGACACTGATATCTCTTAACTTTGCATTGCATTTCTTCAGTATCTCACTCTCAAATTTAGCATCTTCATACCATATGTTCGACAATTTGGATGTTTGACTATTCAGTATCTTATTAGATATTAGGACATTGACATCTATGTGTTTCATTTCTATTAGGGTAGTCAGCTGTTTCTCAATTTTAATTGACCTTTGCCCAACCTCCTTTTGCAGTTTATCTCCCTTTCTCTTCATTGTGCTGAGCAAGTTCTAGTTATTGAGAGAGGTCTTTATCACCTTCTCTGCCTCTGCAATAAATTGGACGAACCAATTGTCCATCATGTGCGCCTTATACTTCATGATATCCAATCTAGTGACCTCATCCTGTGATATAATGGTCAGAGGGGCAGAAGTTCTAACTGGCATATTATTTGGGTCTAACAACCCCATGCAATTGGGCAATGTGCCCTTTATGCACCTTATTTTTGTTCCTTTCTCTTTCCACACTATTTAATAAAGAATCAATAGTCTTTGGCCTTTTGGCCTTCTTGCTCTTCGGTAGCAAAGCCCAAATCAATAATAGTCATCTAAAATTCATTAACACTTATTTCTCCTTTTGCTTTGGCTACCACAGGTATAGCTATTTCAACTGTCCTCCTACTTGTTGTTGAATCTCTCTTTATGGCCAAAGTGGCTCTAGCTCTTCTCCTAGGTCTAACTGTATTGGATGTGAACAATGAAGTAATATCAAATTCTAGTGCCACACTAGGGGGAGGTGCCTGTACCTCTTGCTGTAACCAATATGGTAGTGCATCGGTAGACCCCCATTGGCTGGTATGTTCAATTTGAACATTCTGTGTTGCCATATTCTGATCTACCCTTGGTGTTGATTGGTGCTCTTCTTGTTCACCAGACACTTCCTCTTCATTCTCCTCTTCATGAGCAGGGACCTCTTATGTACCCTCTTAAGCTTTATACTGCTCTTCTTGCAAGTGTGGTGGATCTGGATGAAAATCAGGATTGCTCTGTTCAGTCCTTTCTTCTTGATCTTTATGATCTTGTTCTTCTATATTATTTTTCTTTTCCTGGTCATCACCTACCTGAGAGATTTGTTCCCCATCCTTTGATATATTTGTTTCATTAGGATCTTGGGGTTTTTCTACTTCCATTTTATCTAGCTCTCTTTCAGATAGCTGCTCATCACCCTGACCATCCTACTGATCAGTTGTCTCTTCTTCCTCCATCTGTGCATTCACTTCTAATTTTCTTTGTTCGGGAGGTGTATCCTTATCTTTATTTTGGTCATCCTCACCCTGATATGCTAGGTCTACTACAGCTAGGCTGGTAACCTGATCTACCAATTATGCTAGACCAATTTGTTGTGCTATTGTCTTAGGATTACCCTCTATAATCTCCTCCTCATCAGCCTTCTGCTATGCCATTGGAGTAACATGAGGAGTCATTTTGGTATTCTTCACTAGTACCTCCATAGGACTAGCTAATACTTCATTCACAATATCATCATCTAATAAGTCCACTATTTCATCCAAAGGAAAAGGCACTTCATCTCTCTTACTCTGCCTTTCTTTTCTATGTTCTTCAGCCATTTCTGTCTTGAAATGCACAATATCAGGAATAGGGACCTCATGCTGTAGGGTTCTTTTGATGCCCTCACCAGCAACTCCTTTCAATATTATGGTGGGATTCCTTTCTATTGCTCCCCTCATTGCAGATGCCTATTTTTAGGTGCCTCCTGAACTTTCTTCTTCTTCCTACTTATCTGGAGATCATCGTCATTAGTGCTTTCTCCTTCTTCTATGACAGTAAGTGTAGGCTTTGGAGTAGGCTTCTATTTCTTTGTAGGTGCTTGAGAAGTAGTTGCAGCAGAAGTAGAGTTTGTATCCTCCTTGGGCTGGGTATAGCGAATGATTGTCACCCCACCATCTTGATTATTCTTCTTTGATTTACTCTTCTGCCTCTATCCTTTTGATGCTCTCTTTTCCTTGAGGAAGTCATCATACTCCCCATCTGTTAACTCTTTTCTTTTCCTCTTGTTGTCAATTGTGAGAGCCATCCCCTTTTTCTTCAACTTGGTAACCTTTGCCTCCACCCAATCCTTGGTTAATGATATAACCCTTTGGGTTATCTGTTCTAATGAGGTTTCTTCTAGCTGGTTCCAATTAGGGGAGGATATGGTTTCATTATATATTTTCTTAGTCTCATATTCTTGAGACATGATGTTACCATCATCTTCATGTAGTTGTATAGGCACTAGTATGCAGTCAAATGTATGAATCTAGTTTAAAGTCATCCTTTGGAATCTCCTCCTTCTCACTTCCACTTCATCGTCATAGTCAGCCCAATAGTCTTCCAGGTGCATCTGATGCATCGACTTCTTGCTTAGTGCTCGCATCCTGCGATATGGGTCATATGGCATGGCTGGTGAGAAAGGCTGTAATGAAATCAACTGCAACCCCCTATTGCCTCCTTGACACTTTCTCAATTGGGGCACATGTACCATCCAATCATAATTGGAAGTAAAATGTTAGGAATCTTTCCTCTTTCAATGAAGGCCTCAAATGAAGGTAGTATCTGCCTGGCTAGCTCCATCAGGATGACTTTATTAGTAGGATATCTTGGCAACATGAGAGGTTGTCCAGTAAAACCTTCTATCCTAATATATGTGAATTTGGGGAATTGGATAAACCAAGCCCCATGCTTGTATATCATGCCTTGAGCTTCCATGCTCAGCATCTTAGCTCTGTCTTCTTCCATTGTCTTTACTAAATGCATGGAAAATGAGTCATTTACTCTTCGGTAGTGCTTGAGAGAATCCCTCTGTTTTAGCTGGGAATAGTGATCCCAAATGTTGACATCTCCAGGGTTACTTAACCCTTCCCACTATTTGTAATCTATTGAATGTGCCTTTGAATGCACATGCATAAACATAGGAGGACATGTGGAACATGTTGGCTTTTCCTCCGAACTTCCTCATTCCTTCATCCAGGCTATCACTTATGGTCATGGCCCATTAGGGTTTTTCATTTGTATCGGCCACCATTCTCATGAGGCCATACATCCAATTCTTAAATGTTCCAGCATTTGGTCTCCCTGTCATGTGACATAGCATTACCATCATATATTGAAACTCAGGTGCAAAATTGAACTTATACATATGTACAGGTAACTTTGCAGCAGCCTTATACATGATGTCGTGGGCTCTCCATTAATACATGACCTTTCTGCACTCCTTAGTTTTATTGTACTTATTTTCCATTTTCTCCAGATTTATCCCAGATACATCAGGTCCTTTGGGCAAATTAAAGGCTGCAGTAGTGCCTTTGACTGAAAAATTTGCATATACTCGACCATGTTTCTCTACCTTCCTTGTGTTTGTATTATAATTCCATGCTCACTCCACTACCAACTCAGCAGCCTCCATTGCATAAGGAAACCCTCCTGCGTGACAGATGCCTAAATTGTAAATGTTGATAAGCAGGGGATCTCCACCTCCTTGTTCTGACTTTTTGTCCATTCATCTAGATTAGTATTCCCTAGATGAGTATCATTTATCTGATCGTATCTGAAGGCAATTACTTTTGGTTGTTTGCACATGGGTTTTAGAAATTTTATATCTAATATGTTCTTTCAGAGCACCATTGAATCCTGCAATAAAGCACTTGCATTTCTTACCCTAACATATCATATGATCATGCAAATTAACACTAACATGAATATCCTAATATTTAAATCTTCATTCAATACATTTCATGCATCATCACATCGATTTACTGTGGTAAAAACAATTTTACGTGCTCATTTTAACTATAAATGACAAAAGAGGGTTTTGTCATTACATACTTGATGTTCACTACCCTTTTTACTATTAAATTGATATCCGGATAAACATGTTCACCCTGTAGACACTTTCCTCTGTTCACCATTTGAATCCACACCCATTCCGTTACGTTCACAATTTACAGTAATACAACTTAATTTGCACAGTGACTATAATTTTGTTTGAATACTTGATAGATTTAGAAATGAGCTTAATCTTCACTTTTAACCCAAATCAACAGCAAATTAGGGTGTGATTAATGTCACTCTATCGACATCCGTTGATCGACACCTAAGGACTGGAGATGGTAACAGGTGGCGGGTAATTATTCAAAAATTTGAAAGGTTCAACCACTGTTAGACTGACATTAAATGCGGGGCTGCATATTCGTAGATATTAGGGATATTAAGAAATATGACAGATATCTGGAATATGATGATGACGTCATCATGAAGATGACCAACTATTTGACCGATGACTAAAATCGGGTCATCTTACCCCTTTTGACAATCGTGACAATATAAGGTGCTGACATGATCCGATCAGAGTGCCACGTGGCTGCTTCCTACTAGTGTTCGAGGGTCCATCTATTCTCAAGTGTGGATATGAGGATATTAAGGGATATGAGGGATCTTATTTTTGTGAAAACATCCATCACCTTTGAAGATCAGGATGATGTCATCGTCATCGTTAGTATTACAAATCTACTTGGGAGATGACGTCATCATCATATTAAGGAAGATCAGGGATCTTAACCAATATGACAAATATTTGAGAAATAGATGACCTTCCGGATGTTGGACATATTGATGATGTCATCACCATATCGGGTCTTCTTTCTATTGGGTTAGGATGACATCATCGTCATATTAAGGAAGATCAGGGGATTTTAACTAATATGATGAATATTAAGAAATATCTTGATGCTAAGTGTTTAAGTTATAGCTGAAGGTGATCTGCATATTAACAAATATTAGGGATATTAGGAAATATGACCCTCCTTGAATGTGCATGTGTACTCGACGGGCAAATAATTTCTCGCATTTAAATTTGACGTCTTCATATTGACAAATATACAGATATTGGGTTTCTCTTCGTTAAAACATATATCAGGGATATTTGTGAATATTAGGGATGTTCAAGAATGTAATGACCCTTCGAGAATATCAGGATTGACCGAGCATAACTTCCTACCCTTGAGGAATTTTAGGGTGATCCAAAAGGCAAACCTGCTTAGAATTTTGCGCTCTTTCACATTATGGAGTTCATGATGACAAAAACTAACTTTGACATTTAATCTTTTTATAAGGCCTATGCATACCTAGAGGTGATATTACTATGCACTTGTTACTTGACTTTTTTACCATACCACCTAAAGCAAGAAAAGCAAGGGGAAGCCAAAAAGTTGGGTCCTTGTTTTGCTAAGGCAAAATGGGACGTGTTGTGTAACCACACAACAACTTGCCACCAAAGAAAACAATAAAATTCTAATAATTCAAGAGGTAAGGATAAGTTAGAACATCATGCTCCATCCCTTGTTAAACATAAGCATCATGACCTTCTGGATGGTATCATATTCATCAATGGAACAATGTATTGCAAGGAATCAAGTGTGTGCATGTGATTCATATCCCTCATCTTGAAGATGAGTTGAAAACACTAGTAATGAGGTTAGGCTACATAATTTGGTTTATCCCTCATAGCTAACCTAGATAGAGCCTTGCTGGCAGCAGGCGTCCATAGCCTTGACAAGGTTATCTTTGCAATTCCCCTAAGTAGAGCCCCACTGCTAGCAAGCATCTATAGCCCTGGTAGAGTTACTTAGATGGTCTAATTTATCTTTAGATATTTAGTATATTTCTTCTCTTTTCTTTTTTGTATTCATAAGATGTCATCATGTAAGCACATTTTGCAAGGCGTACTCACTTGCTGATTTAGGTTGGGAATTGCAATGGTAGCAAGGGCAACCTTTTGATTTTTTGCTTAACCCCACACTGGTGTGTTCAACAAACCCAAGGCTATTAGGTGTGTCATGTGAATATCTCCTTGAGCAAGAAAAGCAATACTAATGAATAGGATATCATAGACTTAATTAGGGATACTTGTTAACAAAAGATATAGTCTGTAAAAACTTATATTCAAGTCTTGAATTCTAACAATTTCAGTGGTGTTTTATAGTGAAAAAGGTGCATCATTTCACCAAATCAAAACAAAGACTCAACGCCAACAAACCAAAAATAAACACACAGAGCAAGCTATACAAGCAACTATACAGAATGTACATTATGGTACAGTATCATGACCTGACCCTATCTAAGCTTGGAAATAGTGTTTAAGGAATTGTCCATTGACTAGTAATGGAACATCCTCACCTATTAGGGTCTTGAGTATGTAAGTACTATCTCCTAGGATCTCTGAAATCTGGAAAGGACCTATCCAAAGTTTATCAAACTTTCCATGATCACCTTTCTTCTTGTGTGCTTTGTCCCAGGCTAGGACTAAGGTCTGAAATTCTAAAAGCCTTTATCCTGGCTCTTTTATCAAACCAACATTTGACAGTAGCCTGATGTTTGGTGAATTGATCAATCACCCTATCTCTCTTTTCTTCTAGGTGCATGAGTTGTAGCAATCTAACTTCTTGCTTATTGTCTATGCCCAAATACTCTTGTGCAAACTACAATGTGGGGATCTTGAGATTAATAGGGAGGATGGGATCCGCCCCATATACTAAGTGGTAAGGAGAATTTCCTAAGGCAAATTTCATTTTGGTTCAATCCACCCATAAGGCGTACTTAAGTAGGGTATTCCATTCCCTAGGATTCTTTTCTATCAACTTCTTTATGATACTCAATAAGTTTTTGTTTGTTGACTCTGCTAAGCCATTTCCCTGGGGATAGTAATTTGAAGAAAATTTCAAAATGATTCCATAATCAAAATCCCAACTAGACAATGTCAATGATGCAAAATCTGGTCCATTATCACATACTAGGGCATATGGAACTCCATACCTGGTTACTATGTTATTCTTTAGGAACTTGATTACATCCTCTACTGTGCATGTTTTTCTGTCGACTACTTTAGTTCACCTAGTGCAATAATCAGTGATTGTCAAAACATACATGTGGCCTGAAGATGATAGCAGATTGATAGGACCTAGAAAGTCCATGCCCTATTGGGCAAATGGGTGCATCTCCATAACTGGCTGCAGGGGTTGAGCATCATATTTCTCCCTATTGGTAGCAACCTGACAAGTGTGGCAACATTTGATGTGCTTAGTAGTGTCCTTAAAAATTGTTGGCCAGTAATATCCTGCTCTCAGGATAGCATGTGCAGTGGCTTAGTGGGAACCATGTGCTGTTGCAAATTTGTCATGTAATTCAGCAAGAACCTTGTCTACTTCTGGTCTATCCAAACATCTAAGGTATATCCCTTCATAATTCTTCTTGAAAAGGACTCCTCCTTTAATCATGTATTTTTGTGACCTTATATCCAAAGTTCTTCTTTGAGAAGCTTGCATCTTCAATGGGCATCTCCCAATGTTCAGGAAATGCATGATATCAGAATACCATTCTTTGTCTTCTTTAGTGTTCACAACATATTGTTGACTCACTATGTTAGGATCAATCTTAGAAATCCCCTGGCTTAGGGATTGCCCTCTAACCAATTTCATGGGTGTTATGTCCGTGTCATATTCTTGGAGAACTGTTATCCACTTGGCTCTTTTCTCTCCAGGTTCACTCTGCATTAGGAGCATTTTTACTGCTGCATTTGGTACTCCAACAATTACCTTACTTCTTAGGTGGTGCAGGAGCTTCAATTTACAACTATTTTTTAAATATTATATTTTCATGACCTTGTTAATTTTTGGTTTTGTCTAAGGGCTTAGAAGCCATTTTTGATGTGATGTAATAAGGACTTAGTCTACTTGTTTTGACTAGTCCACTAGAAGATTTGAAAGACCTATTTTATAGGTTTTTCCATTTTTTTAGAAACTTTTTGTTTTATGTAAAACTGCCTTTTCCATTTGATTTTCTGCCTTCCAAGGCAGTTGTACGGACAAATAAGAAGTGGAAGAGTTTTGGAAACTTCCTATAAATCTGAATATGTAAAATCATGCCAAACATAATATAGAAGGGGAGGAGTTTCATAAAGAAAAAGCTGTTTTTTATGTTTTTTTTTGTGAGAACAGCAACTTGTACGGCTGGTACGGCCTGTAGAGGAGCTATGTTCTGAGATTTATTTGAGTTGATTAAATTGCCTTTCATTTGCAGTGGTTTTCAGTTTTTAAAACATTTATATTGTGTTGTTTGATTCCATTATCTGTAGATAGGTTTCTAACCCTCCATTGCTAGGGTTTATTGATAAAATGCTTAGTTCTTCCTCTACCCTCTGATGTTGGACGCCCATTTTTAGGTGGGATGGAGGAAGACAAGGTAGATTTAGTGTTTTCTTTTTATTTGCAGTCTAACTCCTTCTCTGCAGAGTATGAGGCATGAACCTGACTAGTATCATTGGTTACTAGTTGAGGAATCAAAGGTGGCTGTGTTATGACAGCAAAAATAGCGATTTGTTTTGACAGATGCAAGTTGGAATTGGTGTTTGCTGGTGAAGATTGACTAGTATAAGTCTTGGTATAGCTGGTGCAGCCATCTTAGATGCATTTACTTATCCATTACTAGCCATTTAGACCTTGGTTGTAAGGAAAAAACAGTTTGCTGTCTTCTAACACCTACAGTACGGTACAGTACAGCAGACATGGATGAAAGTACTTTTTCTTGAAGAGCATTTGAATATGAGTCAAGTGGTGTAGGACTTGTGTAAGTATAAGCACATAAGGTGGTTTTAATTGTCTCTTTTGTCTATGGAGTCAACCTTCTTGAATTGCTGTCTTTTCATGACAGTCATAGACAGTCAAAGCTTTTCGTCATGACAAATGCAGGGGTATGGTATTGGTCAGCAATTTCATGACCTTGTGAAGGTGTATGTTCTATTGTGAGGAGACCCTTGATGCTAAGGAGTTGGCTTTGGCTTTGTTATCCATCAATACAAAAAAAACTATCATGTTGAAACTGTCATAGGACAGTCAACTACTAATTTGCTGTCCTCTACCATTAAATACAGTGGGGCCTGCAAACAATTAAAAGATTGTTTTGTTTCACACCTAATGGAGAATAGGTATTCATTGTTGGTGGTTATCTAAAGTCTCTGGAAGAGTGTTGAAGGTTTGAACCCTTGAGTATAGGAAACACCCTTGACTGCTGTCATAAAACAGTCCAAAAGAACAATTTGCTGTCCTTCATGTTGGATGTATAGTTGTTGTTGTGTAAGAACCTAGGTATGCAATTGGAGTTGAGGTCCATTGGAGACCTTGAGATCTTATTAAACAAGACTTAAGCCTACTCTTAAATACTGTCTTAGAACCTTGTTTATGACAGTCATACTTAATTTGCTGTCCACTGTTGTGTTTGGGGGTAAAACATAGTTTATTGGTCAGTGACCTTGTACCATGCATATCAAAGATAAGTGTATAATAAATGGATGTTGTTACCTATGTTGGTAGGGGTATTGGTAGTAGATGTTGGGCTCTTAAGGGTGTGTTGTGCTTCTAAGTTGGATGAGCTGTGACTCCCCAAAGTGAGTGGTGAATAGTCTGAAGGATGACACCAGAGGGTGATCTTAGGCTAAGTTGACTCCGGTAGCAGCTTTGTGAGTCTTGTAAACACAAACACCTGGTATATCTTTGGAGAAAGTTAGTAGAGCTAGTACAAACTTACCAAGAACCTCTGCATCATTAGGATGTAATGTCTAAATTTTTTTACTACCCTGACCAAAGCAAGAGCTTGTCTTTCAATATCCATATATCTAAGCTCCGCATCTTTGAATGGGGAACTCATAAAAGCTATAGGCTTTTCTTCCTTAGTTTCATTGCTTTGCATCAGGACTACTGCACATGTATGTTCTGAAGCAAATGAATAAATATAAAATTCTCTTGTGTAATCTGGGTTGATTAGGATAGGTGCATCTGATATGGGTTTCGTGATGTCCTCAAATGCAGCCTTTGCTTCAGGTGTCCATTCAATCTTGGCATCTTTCTTAAGCATTGCATTAAGTGATCTAACAATCTTTGCAAACCCTATGATGAACTTCCTCACAAAATTTATCTTACCAAAATAAGATTTAAGTTCTTTCTTACTCCCAGGAAATTGTAACTTCATGATAGATTCTACCCTAGCACAGTCAATAGTGATCCCATTTTCTGATATTAAGTGGCCAAGTAATTTACCTGTGGTTACCCTAAATATGCATTTCTTTGGATTGAGTGAGATACCATATTTCTCGCATTTCTTGAGCATATTTCTAAGATCTTCTATGTGATCACCTCTCTTCTTTGAAAAGATGGTCAGGTCATCCATATATATGACTATGCATTTGCCAACCAGGCCTCTAAATGCTATGTCCATTGCACGCTGGAATGTGGCTCCAGCTTTGATCAAGCCAAAGGGCATGCGTCTATAAGCGAATATCCCCCACTTGGTAGTGAATGTTGTCTTCAATCTATCTGCTTTGTCCACCATTACCTGGTTGTATCCTGAGAAACCATCTAGGAAGGACATCATTTGAGCTCCATTCAGTATTTGCAAGACTTCATCCAATGATGGTAAAGGATAGTTATCTTTATCTGAAGCTCTGCTTAGATTTCTAAAGTCTACACATAGGTGTATATCCCTATTTTTCTTTCTTACTGGGACTAAATTGGCTACCCAAGTTGAGTGCCTGACAGGAAATATGATCCTAGCATTTAGCAATTTCTTAACTTCTTCAAAGATGATAGGCTCCAGCAGTGCATTGACTGGTCTCTGATCCTGCCTAAAAGGTTTGGCATCTGGTTTCAGTGGAATAGTGTGGGTGATAATTGATGTGTCATATATCTTTAGCTCATCATAAGTCCAGATGATAACATGAATATAATCCTGTAATGCTTGGGTTATCCCTACCTTTTCTTCTTCAATACAGACTTTACCAATTAGGACATTCCTTACATCTTCATTTTGTCCTATGTTGATTGGTGAATATTCTCCTCCATCTGTCTTGGGGAGATCCTTTTGTTTCATCATATTATGCAGATCAAAGACCTTTTCTAATTCAATCATACCTTTGGGGATCATATTACTTGGTAAGTCCATTATCTCTTCCACTTCCCATGTATGAACCTCTAATTTTTTCTCACCTAGGATTTGTGCATCAAATATATTTCTGTTTGCTATGAAATCCAAGATATGCTAATCATCATCAAACACTTGAAGATTAGTGATATTGTTAGGTATGGAGGGTATTGATACTAGTTCCACTGAAAATATTTTCAATCCAGAAATGGACAAAGGCTCCAATGTACTAGCAACCTATGCTAAAGCATCTGCTTTATGATTTTATCCCCTAGGGACATGGGTGATATTAAATGCATCAAATTCTTCGATCAGGTCCCAAACCCTATGTCTATAGTTAGACAACTTCTTGTAATTGCAAGCATAGATGCTCCTCACTTGTCTTACCACCAACTCTGAGTCTCCATAGATGTGCAGAATCTTAACTTTTTTCTTAAGAGCAAACAACAACCCATGAATTAAAGCTTCATATTCTACCACATTATTGGTACATGGGAATTGCAATCTATATGCTGCTAAAAAGGACTTTCCTGTTGGGTTAGTGAGTTCTATACCTACTCCAGCTCCTTGTTTAGACTTGGATCCATCAAACCTAAGGATCCATGGCTTATCTTCTCTTAATGGTTTATCAGGACCTTCTCTTTTCTTTTTATCTTTGGCAGCTACACCGCCTGATATCCACTTGAACTTTTGGGACTCACCCTCTATCATTCTTGGTGACCGATGTGAACCTGACACCCCTCTTATTTTCACTTTTGTGGTATCATCTCTATCACTATCTGATTGTACTTTAATCTCTTTCCTTTTCTCTTTAGGCATGTCTCTGTTATCAGATAACTAATTTCTTGAACAAAGCTGCTTTTGCTTATTCAGTATATGCAATCATAATGCACATGTGGTTTTTGAATGTGGTGCCTCATGTAAACTACACCAACCCTCAATTAAAGCATGATGTGGAGAAACCTCCTGTAATGTGAGCCTCTAAATTTGCTTAGATAAGAACTCCTCAAACTTTGTCAGGTTACTTCCTTTATCTTCATCTGACAATTCATAATCTGACTCAATTAAGCAGTTAGTCCCTGGGGTGATATTGTTTTCATCTCTATGAGTATTTCTATCATTCATCAGGATCTCATCTGGATTATGCATGTAACCTCCATCCTGATGTGTAGTCTCTTCAGATTCTCCTGTATTTGCAAATGACAAACAAGAATCAGTATCATCATAACTAGATGTTGTACTTATCTCAGTTGAAGATGATCCCTTCTTGTTATAAGCTCATTCTAATTCCATCATATCCAGGCATGCATCACAAGTTTTCTCTGAATGTGCTTCATCATGTAACCTTCACCAACCTTCAATTAGGATATCCTCATTGGATATGCCTAATATCTGGCAACATTGCATCTCTCTGGATAAGTACAATTCAAAATCTTTAAATGATCTATCTCATCATTGTCACCTGAACTACAATCAGAATCTATGATCACCCTATTATCTTGATGAACATTTCTATGCACGTGTGTATTATACATTAGAACTTCTTCTATTCTAAATGTTAGGGGTCTGATGGTATAAACTGTTGTTATATGGAGCCTAATCAGACTCAGAGGTTAAATTTACCCCACTTTTATCAGTGTGGTTTCCCCCCAAATTATTTAACGGGGTCAAGGGGCAGCGCCCCTTGTGGGGGTTTGGGGGCAGCGCCCCTAAGACGGGGTCAAGGGATAGCGCCCCTTACGGGGTCCAGGGGAAGCGCCCCTGGCGCGCTCCCTGTCAGGATATAGGGCGGGGTCGAGGGGCAGTGCCCCCAAAACCTCACACATTTTTTATTATTTTATTAAGGTGTTGGGAGTTATTTTTATATTGGCTGACATAAAAAACCCTATTTTGTAACCAACATAAGGCTTGATAAAAGCGGCTAAGGGTTAGGGTTTCCATTGATATTATATTGTAGTATTTGCAGCGGTATTAAGTTGTAGGGATTGCTGGTTGTAATCAGTTTTGATTTACTGGATAATAATATTAGACTCTTAGTTGGTGGATGTAGCCCGAGTTTGGGTTTCATTCCTCTGTTTAATCTTTATTTGCATTTAATTGATAACTTCTGCGTGCAATCCATAACAAGTGGTATCAAAGAGGGTTGTGTTTAATTATCATCTGTGAAGGTCTCAGGGTTGAGTGGGAGCAATGGCGGATGAGGGTAAATTGAAAGTAGATAAATTCAATGGGCAGAACTATCAGTTATGGAAGATGCAGATGGAGGATTATCTCTATCAGAAGGATTTATGGAGGTTGTTGGAAGGAATATCCAAGAAACCGGCAGGAATGATGGATGAGGATTAGGAACTTCTGGACAGAAAGGAACTGGGATCCATTCGGTTGTGCCTGGCACCATCTGTGGCATTCAATATAACAGAAGCAAAGACAACAAGTGAACTGATGAAAGCTTTGGCTAAATTGTATGAAAAACCCTCAGCCTCAAATAAGGTATTTCTCATGAAGCGTTTGTTTAATTCGAAAATGATTGAAGGTGGATCAATGACAGATCATTTAAATGAGTTTAATACGATTACCAGTTAGTTAACTTCTGTAAAAGTGAAATTTGATGAAGAGGTGAGGGCTCTCTTGGTTTTATGTTCTTTGATAGAAAGTTGGAATAGCTTGGTAATGGCTGTAAGTAACCCTATCTCTGGTTCAAACACTTTGATTTGATGATGTTGTTGGTGTTATCCTTAGCGAGGAAATGCGACAAAAAAGCTCAGGAGGGTCCACATCAGGTAGTGTTTTGAATGCAGAAAGTAGGGGCAGATCAAAGGAGAGAGGAAAAGGTTCCGGAGGTCATGGGAAGTCATGAGGAAAATCAAAGGACAAGAGGTCCCAATCTAGAGGATAGAAGGATTGCTGGTATTGTGGGAAACTAGGTCATCTGAAAAAAGATTACTGGTCTCGGAAGAATAAAGGAGACAAACAAGAAGGCAATAAGGAGGCACATGTGTTAAGTAATAAATCTGAAGATGATGCTTTGATTCTTTCCCTAGATAATTCTGTTGATTCATGAATTTTAGATTCAGGGGCCTCATTTCATGCTACACCACATAGAAGTTATTTTCTTGATTATGTCCAAGGGGATTTTGGGCTGGTTTATTTGGGAGATAATGAACCTTGTTAGATTGTTGGAAAGTGAAGAATCAAGATTAAGTTGCAGAATGGGAATCATTGGCTACTACAAGAGGTAAGGCATGTTCCAAGGCTGAATAGGAATTTAATTTCAGCAGGGCAGCTACCTGATGAAGGTTGCATTGTTACATTTACTGATAAAAATTGGAATGTTTCAAGAGGTGCCTTAATAGTAGAAAAAGGTGTGAAAGTAGGCATAGGTCATACCGTTCCTTCTACTTTAGCTATTACAGAGAAAAAATAAATAGGTTCAGGAACAGTTATTGTAGGTTTGTAGGAAGAGACTGAAATAGTTGCTGCAAGTTCTGAGACAACACTATGGCATAACAAACTTGGGCATATGAGTGAAAAAGGTATGAAGGTACTTCATTCTAAGAAAGTTTTATCAGGTTTGAAATGTATTAATATGGATTTCTATGAAAGTTGTGTGTATGAAAAACAAAAGAGAGTCAGTTTTCTCAAGGATGGGAAGCAAAAAAAAGATGAAAAGTTGGAGCTTGTGCATACAGATGTATGGGGACCAGCTCAGGTATCTTCTCTCGGTGGCTCTTGGTATTATGTTACATTCATAGATGATGTAACTAGGAAGGTTTGGATTTATTTCCTTAGGCAGAAATCTGATGTATTTGAAAAATTTAAGAAGTGGAGAAGCTTGGTTGAGAATGAGACGGGTAAAAGATTAAAATGTCTCAGATCTGATAATGGTGGTGAGTATTGCAGCAAAGAATTTGAGGATTATTGTTCCTTTAGTGGAATTCATAGGCAAAAAATGGTTCTAGGGGCTCCACAGGAAAATTGAGTGGCTGAACGCATAAATAGGACATTAATGGAGCGTGCAACGACCATGAGATTGCATGCTGGGCTGCCTTTAAACATGTGGACAGAGGCTGTCAACACTATTGTATATTTAATTAATAGAGGTCCTTCAGTTCCTTTGGGCTATGGTATTCCAGAGGAAGCATGGACAGGTAAGAAGGTGGGTTATTCTTTTCTCAAAACCTTCGGATGTGAAGCATTTGCACATGTAGATTCTGAAAATAGAACCAAGTTGGATGCAAAATAAAAAAGGTGTACCTTCGTTGGATATGGCATTGATGAATTTGGTTATAGGCTTTGGGATTTTGAAAATTAGAAAATTGTGAGAAGTAGGGATGTTGTATTCAATGAGAAGGTGTTGTACAAAGATCAGTTGTAGCATCATGAGAAGAAAGAAAAGGATTATGTGGTGCTGGATGATACTCTAGATAATGATGTTCCAGTGGTTCCTCATGCTCCGCAACAGCAACAAGAAATACCACAAACTCTAGTGAATGTTAGATGGTCAACAAGGCTAAGTAGACCTCCTGAAAGGTTTTCTCCCTCTTTGTATTCTATTTTGTTAATATATGCTAGTAAATTAGAAGGGTATGATGAAGCTATGCAGGTGGATACAAAGGTTCAGTGGGAGCTTGCAATGAAAGAAGAAATGGACTCCTTGCTAAAAAATTAGATTTGAGAATTATGTAAGTTGCCTGCAGGTAAAAAGGCTTTACCAAACAAATGGGTTTACAGGCTGAAAGAGGAAGCTAGAGGTAAGAACAGATTTAAAGCTAGGTTAGTTGGAAAATGATTTGCATAGAAAAAGGGCATAGATTTTGATGAGATTTTTTCTCTGGTTGTTAAGATGACTTCTATTCGTACTATTTTAAGTATTGTGGCTGCTGAAGATTTGCATTTGGAATAACTAGATGTGAAAACTGCCTTTCTTCATGGTGATTTGGA
Organism: Cunninghamia lanceolata; assembly: GCA_027924645.1. Lineage (NCBI taxonomy): Eukaryota > Viridiplantae > Streptophyta > Pinopsida > Cupressales > Cupressaceae > Cunninghamia > Cunninghamia lanceolata. Next base: position 4,533,468 of record BSBN01000292.1, on the reverse strand, counting down.
GGAAGAGATATATATGGAACAGCCCCAAGGATTTGAGGTCAAAGGTAAGGAGAAACTGGTATGCAGATTGAAGAAGAGTTTGTATGGCCTAAAACAAGCACCTCAGCAATGGTATTTGAAATTTGATAGTTTTATGGCTGAGCAAGGCTACAACTGGTGTAATTCTAACCATTGTGTCTATTTTAAGAGGTCAGATAATGACAACTACATTATTTTATGTTTATAGGTTGATGACATGCTTGTAGCAGGGTCTAACATGGATCACATAAGAGAGTTAAAACAACAGTTAGCATAATCATTTGCTATGAAGGATTTGGGGGTAGCAAAACAAATCCTTAGTATGAAAATTTGCAGAGATATGAAGAATAGAAAATTGACTCTATCTCAGGCTGATTATGTTGAAAAGGTGTTGTAGAGATTCCATATGGAGAATGCAAAAGCTGTCAGCACACCTTTGCCTAGTCATTTGAAATTGACTAAGGAGATGTGTCCTAAGACACAAAAGGAGTAAGAAAAAATATCCAAGGTACCATATGCTTCAGCTGTAGGAAGTTTAATGTACACCATGGTATGCACGAGATCAGATATTGCACATGGTGTAGGAGTCGTAAGCAGGTATATGAGTCATCCCAGATTGGAGCATTGGAATGCGGTAAATTGGATTCTTAGATATTTGAGAGGTACATCCAATAAACACTTATGTTTTGGGGGCTCTACTATTTTAGCAGGTTATGTAGACTCAGATTTGGTAGGGGATATTGATACCAGGTGGAGTACTATAGGTTATGTCTTTACTATAGGTGGGACAATAGTGAGTTGGATCTCATGGTTGCAAAAGGTGGTTGCTTTATCCACCACGGAGGCAGAGTATGTAGCTGCAACAGAGGTAATCATGGAGATGATATGGCTACAATCTTTCATGGAAGAATTGGTCAAGCAACAGGCTAAGAGTTATTTGTTTATAGATAGCCAGAGTGCCATACATCTTGCAAAGAATTCTGCCTTGCATTCAAAGACTAAACACATACAGTTGAGGTATCACTTCATTCGGTCGGTGTTGGATGATGGACAATTAAGGTTGGAAAAAATACATATAGATGAAAATCTAGCAGATATGTTTACAAAGACAGTGACAAGGGAGAAGCTAAGCTCCTCTTTAGCTTCGGTTGGTCTTCAAGACTGAAAATAAAATGAAACAACAGAGTCCAGGGTGCTTATTTCCAGTGGGAGCTACAGGGTCAGCGGTGTTATGATCAGTCTCCAAGTGGGAGATGATATGGTGTGGAGTCTGATTAGTCTACAAGTGGGAGATTGTTGTTAAATGGAGCCTAATCAGACTCAGAAGTTAAATTTACCCCACTTTTATCAGTGCGGTTTCCCCCCAAATTATTTAATAGGGTCAAGGGGCAGCGCCCCTAGCACGCTCCCTGTCGTGATACATGGTGGGGTCAAGGGGCAGCACCCTTGAAACCTCACACATTTTTTATTATTTTATTAAGGCGTTAGGAGTTATTTTTATATTGGTTGACATAAAAAACCTCTATTTTGTAACCGACATAAGGCTTGATAAAAGTGGCTAAGGGTTAGGGTTTCCGTTGATATTGTATTGTAGCATTTGCAATGGTATTGAGTGGTGCAGGAGCACCTTGACTTCCATAGGAGTTTGATTAAAATGATCCAATATTGTAATGATTCATCATTGTATAAGGTTAATCAAGTCATTATTATGTATTAGAGGTCACTAGGAAGTTCAAATATGCAAAATATTGCAAACCATGTAAAGGTTGTCAATGTAAAGTTGGAAAAAAGATGAAGAATGAGGGAAGGTGAAGAGTCACTTGGCTCTTGGTTCATTCCAAGTAGTTGGAAATTGAAAGGTCATTTGTAATGCCTTTAAAAAGGCCTTGTATACCTTTGAAAACTTGGTGGGTGGTTGAAGATTTGAGCATGGAATGAGAAAAAATAATGTTTTCCTGTATTTTCCTGCTGAAATTTGCTGTCTTTTGCTATTGTATGGATCTGTATGGAATTGAATGGATACCTAATAGATTGAAAATGTTAGATCCTTCAACCATCTTCCATTTGCTTCTTGTCCCATGCATTTTTATTTAGTTTTGTGAAAGATATGAGTGTTTTATGGACTGTAATTTTCTAATTTTCCCTGCAACAGTCCTGTTGCAACGTTTGGTACGGTTCTGTACAGACATATATAGGAGCAAGCCATATATGGTTGGAAATATTATTGAGTCTAATTTCCATTTATTTTTTTTGCATCAAATTTTATTATGGCATTTTTATTGAGGGTAGGTCTGAAGAGTTTAATTTTCTGAAAATACAGTCTGAAAATATGCATGGTACGACTTGGTACGGCCTCACATTGATGCATATAATAGATGGATGGAAATATATGTGTTTCTAGTTTACAATTCCTTTATTTTGGTATAATTTTAATAAGTTTTGTGAGAGATATTGCAATTTTGGTGAGGGCAGGTCTGAACACTGCCTAGGGTTTGTAGTTTTGGGAAAAGAGTCATAACTTTCTCTCCTACCATTGGATCTTTATGAAAATTGGAGGAAAAATATATATTAATGTTCTCTTCAACCTGACCAAAGCAATTGGATTATTTCTTTGATTTGTTAATGTTATTGAGGATAGTTTTGGTCCTCCTACCTCTGCATCATATTGGTATCAGAGCTAGTGAAAGATTTAGGTGTTGTATTTGTTCCTGTCACTGAGAAGGCAGGTGAAGAGAGAGAAGATCTTGATTGTGTAGATAGATCACCGAGGGAGGCAATCTACACCTTTTGAATTTTGTGTTGCTCATTTGTTTGGTTGCAGGTGCTTATCCATTTAGTTGCAGAAGGATGTTGTTTGAGGTTGTGTGTGTGGGCAGACAAGATGAGGTCTGTCATGACCATTCTCCAATGGAGATTAGGCTGGATAAGGGTGCATAGAGAAACCACTAAGGAGAGAGTGGTAGGTGCATCACCAAGATCTGCTGTTGGGTGAGATGAATGGTTTGGTGAGTTGGTTTGTTGTGAAGTAGTGAGAGAGATGGATACCTGTAGAAGCACTTGATGTTGCAGCCTGAAGAATACTCCATTGATGGGAGTAGAAGGAGCCTGAGAATGCTTTGTGAAGATGGTAGTTTGATTTGTTGGTTGGTTGGTCACCTTTCTTGATGTGAAGATTTGGAAGATTGTAGCTGAGAAGATTGAAGATTGAAGACAGAGGAAAGAGACTTTTGTTGCAGATACATTTCCAAGGGACTTGGAAATCTTTGTTGGTTGGTTGTATGGTGCAGGAGCACCTTGACTTCCATAGGAGTTTGATTAAAATGATCCAATATTGTAATGATTCATCATTGTATAAGGTTAATCAAGTCATTGTTATGTATTAGAGGTCACTAGGAAGTTCAAATATGCAAAATATTGCAAACCATGTAAAGGTTGTCAATGTAAAGTTGGAAAAAAGATGAAGAATGAGGGAAGGTGAAGAGTCATTTGGCTCTTGGTTCATTCCAAGTAGTTGGAAACTAAAAGGTCATTTGTAATGCCTTTAAAAAGGCCTTGTATACCTTTGAAAACTTGGTGGGTGGTTGAAGATTTGAGCATGGAATGAGAAAAAACAATGTTTTCCTGTATTTTCCTTCAGAAATTTACTGTCTTTTGCTATTGTATGGCCCTGTATGGAATTGAATGGATTCCTAATGGATTAAAAATGTTATATACTTCAACTACCTTCCATTTTCTTCTTGTCCCATGCATTTTTATTTAGTTTTGTGAAAGATATGAGTGTTTTATGGACTGTAATTTTCTGACTTTCCCTGCAACAGTCTTGTTGCAGCATTTGGTATGGTTCTGTATAGAAATATACAAGAGAAAGCCATATATTATTGGAAAGAGTATTGAGTCTAATTTCCATTTCTTTTTGTTGTATCAAATTTTATTAAGATTTGAATAAGTTATGGCATTTTTATTGAGGGTAGGTCTGAAGAGTTTAATTTTCTAAAAATACAGTCTGAAAATATGCATGGTACGACTTGGTACAGCCTCACATTGATGCATATAATAGATGGATGGAAAGATATGTGTTTCTAGTTTACAATTCCTTTATTTTGGTATAATTTTAATAAGTTTTGTGAGAGATATTGCAATTTTGGTGAGGGCAGGTCTGAACACTGCCTAGGGTTTGTAGTTTTGGGAAAAGAGTCATAACTTTCTCTCCTACCATTGGATCTTTATGAAAATTGGAAGAAAAATATGTATTAATGTTCTCTTCAACTTGACCAAAGAAATTGGATTAGTTCTTTGATTTGTTAATGTTATTGAGGATAGTTTTGGTCCTCCTACCTCTGCATCATTGAGTTGCAGGGATTGCTAGTTGTAATCAGTTTTGATTTACTGGATAATAATATTAGAATCTCTGTTGGTGGATGTAGCCTGAGTTTGGGTGAACCACATTAAAATTGTCTCTTGCTATTATTATTTTTGTGTATTTTTCATTCCTCTATTTAATCTTTATTTGCATTTAATTGGTATCTTCTGCGTGCAATCGCTAACATAAACTCCTGGTTCAATGTCCACATACAATATTTCATTGGTATTATTATACTCTGTGATCATATGTTTCATCCTTGGTTCAGCTTCTATCCTTATTTGATTAGGAATCCCCTTCTAGGGTAACCACATGTGACTTAAATCAGTAGACATGTAACCATTGAGTGTTTTTGACCAATCTCTACTGAGCAACATCCCATAGGTATCAGGGATATCCACCACTTGGATGTCAATGTAATATTGAGCCCTTGGATCTGATGCTAGTTGTATGTGGATGTGTGTTAATTCTCCTACCACACTTACTTTAGTTTTGTCTAGTTGTGTCACCTTCTTAAGGGATTTAGCTGGATGTAGTTCTAAGGCATTACAAATGGATAGTGGCATCACATTTGGTGATGCACCTGAATCCACTAAACAATTATGCAAGTTCTTTCTAAATATTCTTAGTGTAAGTAGGAATGGGGGTGATTCAATTTTGTCTCTGTATAGAGTCATATGTGAGGTCTCTGCAGACTGAACAGTAGCCTGCACCCTAGGTTTAGCATTATTTTCTTTAGGTAAAGGATCCTTAGTCAAGATCTGACTTAGATTATGGCATTGGTTATCATCCCTTGGACTAGATTCATCTAAGGATTTCAGAAAAGCCTTTTTGATGACTAGGGTTTTAAGCAATTATGATAGAGATAAGCTGATTTTGATCTTTTTCATCTCTTCTGCCAAATATGTGACTAGCTTGTCAGACTTAGGAAGTTGACTGATGGATTTTGATACCGTATTTTGGGGTACAAAATATTGCATATTGACCTTGGGAAGACCAAGGTTATTGTTAGCTTTAGGATCAAGTGGAGGTTGAAATTGTTGGGAGGAACTGATGTGGTTAAGGGACCAGGGGGTCTGTTAGGATTACTTCTGAGATTGTAATTATGTCTACCCTGATATTGCTGTTGGTAGGCATGAACTTCTTCATGTTCTAGTTCTGGTTCATTTTCATCCTCAAAGGGAAACACATAATTTATCTCAAATGCTAAAGCAGAATCCTCACTTGCTAGCGTATAGTTCTCATGAAAAGAGGTCATTTGATGATGTTGATGTTGATGACTAGTGGAACTTTCTAACATCAGGGCTGACTCATATCCTAAAGGAACAATCTCATTCCCTTCAAGATGAGGAGGATCTCATGCAGTATTGGATACTTTAGCTTGAAAAATACTAGTTGCTATTTTAAATTGAGGACATTCTAACTCTGCACGTGCATTGGTATTATGCATCCTACACCAATTAGTGAGGGCAACTTCTGCTAGATTCACCCTAGTTGTTTGTTTAGGTTCATTAGGAGGCTGATTATCCAATGGTGATGGTAATGAACCATTATTTGGCCTAGTGTTCTATGTTCTAGGTGGTCTAGGAGTAGTATTATTGTTATTGTTATTGAAGTTCCTTTCATTGTTATATCCTTTGTCAGGATATCCAGACCTATCATTATTATTTCCATATCCTCTATTCTGATTCAACTAAGAATAGAAGCGTTGGTCTCTCATGTGTGTAATCTCAGTGGTCAACTTCCTTAATTATGAAGATATCTCCTTAATGTCACTGTTTTCTTCCTGAGCCTTGGCTACTACATTCTCTTGCTAAGGTTTAAAGAAGGAATTGCTACCATTGTTTTGGCCTACATCCCGAGGCATCTATCAGGGATGAGGTGTCATTTGGCCATTTCCATTTGGAGGGGGCATAATGCTAAGGGGAGGCACTTGCAAGGGACTAGGCATGATGGATGGAGGTATCATGACTCCATTGCCTTGAGGCTGCATATGATATGCAGGATATTTGGCATTAGGTGTAAAGCCTGGGGTTAACTGCTGATTGACTTTAACAGCCTCTTCAAATGCACTAGACAGTGAAGCAATTGGTGGATGCATTCTTCTAATGAACATGGATGTCAAGGGATCTAAAGCTGAATAGTATATGGATCTGGCTGCCTCATCACCTATATTGTATGGAGCAACTAACTTGGAACACATCTTTTGAAACCTAGCATTGAAGTTGGAGATCATTTCTCCTTCAGCTCTTTTAATAGTGGTGAACATGTGGTAGGTAATGGCTGGATCCACTGGCATTTTAAATCTTCCTAAGAAAGATTTCTCTAAAGCATCCCAGGAACTGATGGTTGATTGAGTAAGACTGATGTACTAGCTATAGGCTTCTTCTCTTAAGGAATAAGGCAACAATCTACACACCACATCCTAATGTTCTATTCTTGCTCTAAAGTAAGTGTACTTGTATGTCCTAATATGATCTGCATCCTAATATGGATGATATTTTGGGCAAATTTTATCAAGATTCTTAGATAAAAGGATGATATGCAGTAAACACAAGTAGTGACTAAGTTGGAAAGAAAGACATTATGACTGGTGCTTGATGCACTTGAGGTATAATTAGAGATCCTGGAGGTGACTAAGATACAGTTGGAGACACTAGAGGTATTATAGTATGTCTAGATGAGGATGCTGATGCACTAGACTTAGGAGTATGATGAATGTCAGTGGTACGAGGTCTGAGTCCATGAATAGGTAATTCTTCAAGAATTCTAATGGATTTGGACCTGGTATTAGGCTTGTGAGCCAAAATTCTGACAACTTAAGACAAAATATGAATATTTGAACTGAATCTTAAAAAAGATATGAGGAAATGCTCCTCTAGGGTGGATATCTATGGCCAAGACTCTACAACAACTAGATATTTGTGCAATATTTGCATAAAATGCAAATATGAGCAGGAATCAGACTTCTGATCATAAATATCAGGTTACCTAGTCACACAGATAGGATACTATAGAATATTTGCAGGAAAACTTGAACAATGACTTAATATTGAGGACTTCAAGCAATTAACTACAAAGATTAAAGTATTCATGCACAATATTGAAATATTTATGATTAGAACTCTTAGAACAACCTGAAACAAGTGAATCTTTGCACAAATACTTAAATTATAACCAATTCTTATGAACTCTGGCAAGATCACCTTGTGTAGATGCATGAATGATGTGTAAGCAATCGATTCAAGAAGCAGAAGAGTGACCCTCCTTCTAGTACCAATTATGTTGGTTATGATGTTAGTCACAAACACAAATAGATAAAGAATTACAAATCAAACCTTTATCATCTTGAAAGATACAATGAATTCAAAGAATTCAAGATCCCGAGTCTCTGTTGATTAGTTCATAAACCACTGATGTTGCTCATTGGTTTGATGTGCCTTGATGTTTTCCATTCAAGGGGCCTTACATTTCTAATTCTAAGAACTGATGCCTGAACATCTGGTTCTCCACCTACTTTCTGTAAATCTTATAACAGACAAGGTTAATCCTACTGTATTTAATAGATGATGAGGATATTTTCTAAGTTTGATCAAGTCTTTTGATCATCATCTGCTATTGATTAATTTTCACCTCTGCACTATGAATTTCTCTACATAATGTGTTTACAGGAAGATATTTGCATGATTATTGTTAAGATTTGCATGTATTTGCATGATATTTTCAATTATACATGATATTTAACTCAAATATGCTATGAATATTCATTTTTCTATGAGATATCAACATATTTCATTGTATTTTCTTTATATTTTTTGTGAATTTGCAATTGTGATGATGATTTTAATGAAATTAAACAAATTGTAATGAATGCTTGCTAAACTTTACTAAAATAGTTGAATCTTTAGCTATTGATCCACATACATTCCAGAAACTGTCATGAAGAGAAGGAAATCAAACCATAGGTTCACTAGGATGTTCCACTGCTAGGTATGGTTGAAGCTAACTTCAATGTAAAAGGAATGAAAGCAACATGCACAACATGAATTACACTCAAAGGGATGTAGCAAATCAAAGTACAAGTCAAGAATTCATCCACAGATTACTCAAAGTTTACAATTGTATGTAATCTAAATCTTCTTCTTCATTAAGTATGCAACAGAAATGTACATTTACAAGTAGCTTTGAGAGTTAGTCCGGAGGCTTCAGTAATCTAATCTTAATTAAGTTTCGAATGAGTAAAAAGTGCACTCCATCTCCCTTTTATAGAATAAGAGGAGGAGGCAGTTACAAAATGATCCTGCGATCAAGATTTATCAATTAAGATCAATGGTTCACATTGCTCTTTGACTAAGTCAACAATTAACATGTGGCACAAGTTGCCAGTTGGCAACCATCTGGTACTACCTCATGCACATAATCATATGCATCATGTTCATTCTTCGTCTTCCTCATCAGTGGATAAACTCTCCTCTGCAGGCACACTTATTTGTCCCCTGATGGGCTCATATACTTGCACTATTATTTCAATCTCCCCTACATCTTGGACTTTAGCTTTCTTAACTACATGCTCTTGTGATTTGATATGTGCTCGTAATGTAGACCATTTATTCTTTCTACTATTCAAGATCTCATTATACTTTTCTACTTTAGCCTTCATCCTCATGGCCTTATTGAATGTGTCCTCTGATAGATGGTTTAGGGGGTCATCTGCAGCAAGTTTAAAATTATCCTGGAAAGCTTTAACTGCAAAGTCCTCATCCTGATTTTCAATCTTTCCTTCCACCTTTTCTTCCAAAGCCTCCAAAATTTCTGCCTCATCAGACAGGAGCTTATGCAATTTGACACTGATATCCCTTAACTGTGCATTGCATTTCTTCAGTATCTCACTCTCAAATTTAGCATCTTCATACCATATGTTCAACAGTTTGGATGTTTGACTATTTAGTATCTTATTAGATATTAGGACATTGACATCTATGTGATTCATTTCTATTAGGGCAGTCAGCTATTTCTCAATTTTAATTGACCTTTCCCCAACCTCCTTTTGCAGTTTATCTCCCTTGCTCTTCATTGTGCTGAGTAAGTTCCAGTTGTTGAGAGAGGTCTTTATCACCTTCTCTGCCTCTGCAATAAATTGGATGAACCAATTTTCCATCATGTGCACTTTATGCTTCATGATATCCAATCCAGTGACCTCATCCTGTGATAAAATGGTCAGAGGGGTAGAAGTGCTGACTGTCATATTATTTGGGTCTATCAACCCCTTTTATGAATGCGTGCAATTGGGCAATGTGCCCTTTGTGCACCTAATTTTTGTTCTTTTCTCTTTCCACACTATTTAATAAAGAATCAATAATGTCTTTGGCCTCTTGGCCTTCTTGCTCTTCAGTAACAAAGCCCGAATCAACAGTGGTCATCTAAAATTCATTAACACTTATTTCTCCTTTTGCTTTGGCTACCACAGGTATAACTATTTCCGCTGTCCTCCTACCTGTTGTTGAATCTCTCTTTATGGAAAGTGGCCCTAGCTCTTCTCCTAGGTCTAACTGTATTGGCTGTGAATAATGAAGTAATATCAAATTCTGGTGCCACACTAGGGGGAGGTGTCTGTAGCTCTTGTTGTAACCAATATGGTACTGCATCGGTAGACCCTCGTTGGATGGTATGTTCAATTTGAACATTCTGTGTTCCCATATTCTGATCTACCCTTGGTGGTGATTGGTGCTCTTCTTGTTCACCAGGCACTTCCTCTTCATACTCCTCTTCATGAGTAGGGACCTCTTGTGTACCCTCTTCTATTTTATCCTACTCTTCTTGCAAGGGTGGTGGATCTGCATGAACATCAAGATTGCTCTGTTTAGTCCTATCTTCTTGATCTTTATGACCTTCTTCTTCTATATTCTTTTTCTTTTCCTAGTCATCACCTACCTGAGAGCTTTGTTCCCCATCCTTTGATATATTTGTTTCATTAGGATCTTGGGGTTTTTCTACTTCTATTTTATCTGGCTCTCTTTCAGATAGTTGCTCATTACCCTAACCATCCTGCTGATCAACTGTCTCTTCTTCCTCCATCTTTACTTTCACTTCTAATTTTCTTTGTTCAGGAGGTGTATCCTTATCTTTATTTGGGTCATCCTCACCCTAGTATGCCAGGTCTACTACAACTGGGCTTGTAACCTGATCTACCAATTCTGCTAGACCGATTTGATGTACTATTGTCTCAGGATTACCCTCTATAATCTTCTCCTCATTAGCCTTTTGCTGTGCCATTAGAGTACCATGAAGAGTCATTTTGGTATTATTCACTAGTACCTCCATAGGACTAGCTGATACTTCATTCACAATATCATCATCTGATAAGTCCACTGTTTCATCCAAAGGAAAAGGCACTTCATCTCTCTTACTCTACCTTTCTTTTCTCTGTTCTTCAACCATTTTTGTCTTGAAATGCACAATATCAGGAATAGGGACCTCATGTTGCAAGGTTCTTTTGATGCCCTCACCACCAACTCCTTTCAATATTATGGTGGGATTCCTTTCTATTGCTCCCCTCATTGCAGACGTTTGTTTTTGAGGTGCCTGCTGAACTTTCTCCTTCTTCTATGACAGTAAGTGTAGGCTTTGGAGTAGGCTTCTATTTCTTTGTAGGTTCCTGAGAAGTAGTTACAACAGAAGTAGATACTGTATCCTCCTTGGGCTGGGTATAGCAAATGATTGTCACCCCACTAGCTTGATTACTCTTCTTTGATTTACTCTGCTGCCTCTCTCCTTTTGATGCTCTCTTTTCCTTAAGGAAGTCATCATACTCCCTATCTATTAACTCTTTTCTTTTCCTCTTGTTGTCAATTGTGAGAGCCATCCCCTTTTCTTCAACTTGGTAACCTCTGCCTCCACCCAGTCCTTGGTTAATGATATAACCCTTTGGGTTATCTACTCCAATGAGGTTTCTTTTGGCCTGTTCCATTTAGGAGAGGATATGGTTTCATTATATATTTTCTTAGTCTCATATTCTTGAGACATGATGTTACCATCATCTTCATGTAGTTGTACAGGCACTGGTATGTAGTCAAATGTACGAATCTAGTTTAAAGTCAGCCTTTGGAATCTCCTTCTTCTCACTTCCACTTCATCATCACAGTCAGCCCAATAGTTTTCTAGGTGCATCTGATGGATCGAATTCTTGCTTAGTGCTTGCATCCTACCATATGAGTCATATGGCCTAGCCAGTGAGAAAGGCTGTAATGACATGAACTACAACCCCCTATTGGCTCCTTGACACTTTCTTTGTCAGGGCACATGTACCATCCAATCATAATTGGGAATAAAATGTTAGGAATCTTTCCTCTTTCAACGTAGGCCTCAAATGAAGGCAATATCTGCCTGGCCAAATCCATCAGGATGACTTTATCAGTGGGATATCTTGGCAACATGCAAGGTTGCCCAGTAAAACCTTCTATCCTGATATATGTGAATGTGGGGAATTGGATGAACCAAGCCCCATGCTTGTATATCATGGCCTGAGCTTCCATGCTCAGCCTCTTAGCTCTATCTTCTTCCATTGTTCTTACTAAATGCATGGAAAATGAGTCATTTACTCTTTGGTAGTGCTAGAGAGAATCCCTCTATTTTAGTTGGGGATAGTGATCCCAAATGTTGACATCTCTAGGGTTATTTCCAACCCTGCCCACTGTTTGTAATCTGTTGAATGTGCCTCTGAATGCACATGCATAAACAACATAGGAGGACATGTGGAACATGTTGGCTTTTCCTCCCAACTACCTCATTCCTTCATCCAGGCTATCACTTATGATCCTGGACCATTGGGGTTTTTCAATTGTATCAGCCACCAATCTCATGAGGCCATACATCCAATTCTCAAATGTTCCAACATTTGGTCTCCCTGTCATGCGACAAAGCATTACCATTATATATTGAAACTCAAGTGCGAAATCAAACTTATACATATGCACAGGTAACTTTACAGTAGCCTTATACATGCTGTCATGGGCTCTCCATGAATACATGACCTTTTTGCACTCCTCAGTTTTATTGTACTTCTTTTCCATTTTCTCCAGATTTATCCTAGATACATCAGGTCCTTTGGGTAAATTAAAGGCTGTAGTAATGCCTGTGACTGAAAAATCTGCATATACCTGACCGTGTGTCTCTACCTTCCTTGTGTTTGTTTTATAATTCCATGCACACTCAACTACCAGCTCAATAGCCTCCATATCATAAGGAAACCCTCTTGCGTGCCACATGCCTGAATTGTAAATGTTGATAAGCAGGGGATCTGCACCTCCTTGTTTTGACCTTTTTGTCCATTCATCAAAATCAATATTCCCCAGATGAGTATCGTTTATTTGACCATATCTGAAGGCAATTCCTTCTAGTTGTATGCTCATGGGTTTCAGAAATTCTGTATCTGATCTGTTCTTATGGAGCGCCATTGAATCCTATAATAAATTACATGCATTTCTCACCCTAACATATCATATGATCATGCAAACTAACACTAACATGAATATTCTAATATTTAAATCTTCATTCAATATATTTCATGCATCATCATATCGATTTACTGTGGTAAAAACAATTTTACCTGCTCATTTTAACTATAAACAACAAAAGAGGGTTTTGTCATTACATACCTGATGTTCGTTACCCTTTTTACTGTTGAATTGATATCCAGATATACGTATTCACCCTGCAGATACTTTCCTCTGTTCGCCGTTTGAATCTGTACCCGTTCTGTTACGTTAACAATTTACAGTAATACAACTTAATTCACACAGTGACTTTGTAATTTCATTTGAATACTTGATAAATTTAGAAATGAGCTTAATCTTCACTTTTAACCAAAATCAATGGCGAAATAGGGTGTGATTAATGTCACTCTATTAGCATCCGTTGATCGACACCTAAGGATTGGAGATGCTAGCAGGTAGTGGGTAATTGTTTACAAATTTGAAAGGTTCAACCACCGTTAGACTGGCATTAAATATGGAGCTGCATATTCATAGATATCAGGGATATTAAGAAATATGACTGATACTGGGAATATGATGATGACGTCATCATGAAGATGACCAACTGTTTGACCGATGACTAAAATCAGGTCATCATACCCCTTTTAACAATCATGACAATATAAGGTGCTGGCATGATCCAGTCAGAGTGCCACGTGGCTACTTCCTACTGGTGTTCGAGGGTCCATGTGTTACATGCCTCAAGTGTGGATATGAGGATATTAAGGGATATGAGGGATCTTAGTTTTGTGAAAACATCCCTCACCATCGAAGATTAGGATGACATCATCATCATCGTTATTATTACAAATGCAGTTGGGAGATGATGTCATCATCATATTAAGGAAGATCAGGGATCTTAACCAATATGACAGATATTTGAGAAATAGATGACCTTCTGGATGTCGAACATATTGATGATGTCATCATCATATCGGGTCTTCTTTCTATCGGGTTAGGATGATGTCATCGTCATATTAAGGAAGATTAGGGATCTTAACTAATATGATGGATATTAAGAAATATCCTGATGCTAAGTGTTTACATTATATCTAAAGGTGATCCGCATATTAACAAACATCAGGGATATTAGGAAATATGACCCTCCTTGAATGGGCGCGTGTACTTGACGGGCAGACAATTTCTTGCATTTAAATTTGACATCTGCATATTGACAAATATGTAGATATCAGGTTTCTCTTCGTTAAAAAATATATCAGGGATATTCATGAATATTAGGGATGTTCGGGAATGTGATGATCCTCCAAGAATATTAGGATTGACCGAACTTTGACCGAGCATAACTTTCTACCCTTGAGGAATTTTAGGGTGATCTAAAAGGCAAACTTGCTAAGAATTTTGTGCTCTTTCACATTATGGGGTTCATGATGACAGAAACTGACTTTGACATTTAACCTTTTTATAAGGCCTATGTATATCCTGGGGTGATATTACTTGACTTTTTTACCATACCACCCAAAGCAAGAAAGGCAAGGAAAAGCCAAAAAATTGTCCCTGTTTTGCTAAGGCAAAATGGGGTGTGTTGTGTAACCACACAACAATACTAATTTCTCTACATTCTGTATATTAGAGGGTGTGTCAATTAGTGCACTGTTGGGTGAATATTTTGTCGTTAACTAACTAACGGTAAAATGGTTATATCGCAACAGCTATGATGAGAAATTTCTCTCCTCTCAGTAAGGGGAGGTTCCCTCTATTTGCTTTAACTATTACAAACAAACAATTTACAAAGCTTATTTACACTAAACACTATTTTCGTGGTGATTCCATTTCATCTTATTCTCTTTTTTTAGAATAGATGTTCCTACTTCAAAATGATAACTTCAATGAAACTGATATTAAAGAACTTACTAACTATCACAAAACCACAGAAACACAAAGTCTTCTGTTGCCTCACTTACTAATTGCAAATAGAACTATTTGAAGTTAAATGCAGCTCAAAGTCTCCACTCTTCTCCAAGATGGTATATGTAAATTGATACAACAAATTGTAGCACAAAGTCTTCAAGCTATTTTACTCTCACAAACATTAACACAATCCTCACAAATGATTTGATAACACAAAATCTATCACAATCAAATTAAGAATGCTCTTCAATCACTTGAAATAACCTCCACACCTCAATTATTATCAAAGAAGACTATGATAGAAAGACGTAAGAACAATGCTATCATAACACAAATAATCCCAAGACAAAGATTGAAATGGAACTTTCTTTCTTGTATTGATAAAAATTTGATAATTGATTTTCACAAAAATCACAAAGTCTTGATTTGCTTCTCAATTCGCCAGAGTTTCCTTGTAATAGATAAAAGATAGATATTACAATAGAGGCCCTGTTTATTTATAGGGAGAGGCCTTGATAAAATTTAGGAAAAACCTAACTACTTTGACTTATTCAACAAAAGAGTCCTATTTGACTTGTGACTTCTTTTGTCTCACATGTAATTACCTTTTGAGAAAATACATGTGAATATGTCCAAAACAAAATACAAATTGCATATACAAAAATGAAAATAAACTAAGGCATGAAAAAAAATTTCAACTGCCACCATCATTATTTTTCAGGAAGTTTTGGTACATGGTCCGTACTACTGCCATCTCACATACATCAGGCCCAGCTGTATTTTCAGAAATGGTATGAGCCCTAAGAACTGCATCCTTGACTGCCTTTATCACTTTCTCATGTTTTCCATGATTATCCTTTAGATTTTCAAAGGTTGAATGATGATCATAAAGACTATCCATTGAAACCACTGTAAGCACTTCATCTTCAAACTTTTGCTGAACCATCTTCTCAGAAGCATCAATCATCTCCTCTGCTAAGAGAAACTTGTGATCTTCACCTGTTAGAGTGCATGGTAGTTCCTCTAACCTATGTAGAAGTGAGACATCACTATCTTCAATATTTTCTCATACTTGGCACAAATCATCAAGTAAACCTCTTATCACATTGATGCGATGGGTAATAGATTCTTTAGTCTTGAGATAAGACTCTCGGTTTGAAATGACACCAATGACAATCAAATTATTTATCTTAATTTTCTTCATCTCAATCCATTCCTCTAAACTATCCTTTTGATCTTGAAGTTCTTGAGAAAGTGAATCAACAATATTATCTAACTCAGCTTTTGCCTTTGCCATTTTTTTCCTTTCTTTCCACTATGGTCTTCAAGAGAACTCTACCTTGTGACAACAACTGCTCCACAATGTCACCAACCACTCTTCCTCTGGCTTGAAATTTCTCAACCTTTTGAATCAAAGGGTCTTCTACAGTAACTGCCATTGGTTCCATGATCTCTGATGATTTCACTATCTTCTGAAGGACAACAACAAGTTGTTCTGCCTTTGCTTTATATTGCTCTTTTTCCTTCTTTATCTCATCATATTTTACAAGCAATGAGCTTGTCGTAGCTTGAAAATTTGACTTGATACCTTCATGAGTCAGCTTACCTTACTCAACTCTTGAGACAATATAATCATTTACATCAAAGGTATCTATAGTAGCATCATCTGGTGGTTTAGCAATTTCTGCATACATGACTCCTTTTTCATCAATTAGGCTAGAAATAGTTTTAGGCTTCTTTTGAGTCTTCGGTTTAATAGGCAACAATTTCTCAATGTCAATTTATCATCTGGTGAGATAGCCTGCATTTTCCTTTTAGGAGTATAAGTACACAACCATGGAGGTAGTGTTGGTGTACTAACATTTGGAGAAGAATCAACTACCTGCTTAGTGGGATCCATACTAACACCTGTTATAGTGACAATAGGGGAAGTGTTGGTGAAAACTGCACCTGTATCAACATTTTTCCCTAAACCATCAAGTAAATGATCCAGAAAAGTTTGTTCCCCAATATCAAAAGAATGAGATTATAGACTAGGACTAGAACTAGAAGAATAAAAAATAGTCCCAAAGCTTGTTCTCATAGAGGGGGGAGTATTATCAGAAGATTTAATGACAACATGAACATTAGAAACTATTGGAGGATTATCAAAAATAGAAACATGAGGTAAGGGCATAGAAACTTGTGGCTCTGATGGGAGACCTTTCTGAGGAGACTTTAGTGAGCCACCAAGTCGTTCCTATTCCACAGCCTTTTCTTTTTCTTGTTCTTTATCACCTGCCTCATCAGGTTTTTCACCCATTTCTAGTTGCTTAGTATCATCAGGTTCCTCAACATTTTGTTGTTCCATCTCAGTATTTTCAACCTCCATTTTATCAACATCTACTTCTTCGGCACCTGAATCTATAACAGTGGGACTTCCTTTAATCTCTTTTGCCTTCCCTCCTTTAGAGACAAACTTAATTTTTGGTTTGTGTACCTTAGAGGAAGAAGGACCATTGCTTTTGTTCTTTGTCCTGTTTTCTACCTTCTTTCTGATCTGCTCCTGAGTCTTTGTCTTTGATCCGTTGAGGAACTCTTTCAAACTAAGACCTTTGCTTTGCAACTATATGTTGGTGTTAGCTAGTATAGGTTAAAACCTCTTCCTGATAGATTTTCTTCTTTCATCGACCATTTGACTTCTGGCAAAGCTAAGGCTTCAATATTGTTGGTGTCATACCCGGGATCCAGAACATCACCTTCATCTTCCATACCTTCTGGAACGCAGCCAATCGCAGTTCCTCAATCTGGCTTAGATGGAGTATGCAATAATCTAGCTTCCTGATCTCATTTTGGGTTCGTAGACCAGCCCAAATATCCTCAACCATAGGAACATGAAATACTACCTTTCTTTCGATCTTGTCTTGTACCTGGTGCAGGAGCACCCAATCCACAGTGGCCTCCATAAGGCATTAACTGTTTACAATTCATTTTGATGCTTCCAATAAGGTCCTATAAGACTATTCATGTAATAAGGTCTGTTTGACCAATGCATGTTATTTTAGTTTGTATTTAGGTTTATGTTGTAAGTCCCAAGGACACTTGTTGATCTGTAATTACGAAGGTTGTTAGGTAGTTGGAGGTTGTTAGATTTCCCAGCTGCTTGGATTAGTCTCTGAGCCGCTTGGAGTCAATTCAACACTATTGAGGGTAAGTAGATAAATACCCTAGAGATCATCGATTGTAATCAGTTGTAAGAGAGATCAGAACAGTGTGATTTGTATTTGAGAAATAGAGTAGTTGTATACACATTCTGAAAGGCATAATAAAATTCTATATTGTGCATCTTTCTGTCTTTCGATTCCTTTAGTTTTCTCTATGCAATCGATTTTCCTATTCTGAGGCCGAGATGGGTTCTTAACCCATTCCACCAGTTAGATTTCTTCGAAATCGGTGGAATGGCTGTACATATCGATTTGTGTTTTCGTTTCATTTTCATTTTGTTTGATTTCATGTTTTCAGGATCGCGTACAGGGTGCAGATAGATCCTAGCGCCATCATGTGCTAGGTCGGTAGAGTGAAAGATCTGTGTTAGATTGGTGGAGGAACAAATCTGTGCAATTGTGAAGTTACTGGAATTACAGCGGATCAAATCGGTGCAAGATTCGCGTTGTTTCATCAGATATATAATTTGTGTGTATATCACAATTGTATGTCAGATATACATCCTATGTATATATCATAGTTGTATGTCATGTGTATCTCAGAAGTACATGTTGCAGTTGTATGTAGTGAACATACATTGTGGTTATGCATTGAGTTAAGATACAAGGGAGAGAGAAAGTTGAAGCTTTCAATTGGCATACAAGGGAGTCAGCAATTCGGTCAAACCCATCGAATGCATGTTCTGTGAATTATGTTGTGAACACATCTTGTGAATGTATATTGAAATATACATTGCGCATATACTTTGAGTTGGATGCAAAGCGTGACCGGAAGCAGCGGTAAGGGAAACCGATAGCAACAAGTCAAGCCTTGCATGTATGAGGAGAGTCATTGGTACATCGGTGTGAGGAGATGAATGTTCACCGATGGTGAGTATTACACTGATGGTCACAAGGAATAAAGTATACATGGCGGAGACCCATGGGGATCAGCCAGACTAAATGCAAGGCTTCTGATCTAAGGAGTCCGACCGATAATCGAAGTCAACGACTGACGAGTCAGGGTTAGGAGGAACGTCGGGGAATGTAGGTTAGGGTGTTTTGGCTCTGCATCATAGTGGTATTAGAGTGAGTTAAGATTTGGGCGGCAAATCGAATTAAGGATTTGCAGGAGTGTTGGCGTTTGGGTGTTGTCTGTGAATGTTTATGTCAGATAGAGAAAGCGAACCAGAGGCAGAGACGATGCCTCCCAAAAGTATGTCGCAGGATGCCATTAAGAAGCTGATTGAGGAGATGCTTGCAACCAAGTTGGGAGAGTTTAAGTAGTCCAAAAACAAGGATAAGGAAGTTTAAAGTGACAGTGATGAAGGTGATGCAAAAATTGCTAAAACCAGTAAAAAGACAGAGGAGATACCAGCAGACCAGAGGACATTTTTAAATGCGTTACAGTCAGTCAATAGGGACACCATAGATGGGTTGCCTATGTAAAGTGGAAGTATGGATGCTGAAGAGGTGATTGATTGGATTGAGGCATTAAACAATCATTTTGACTATAAAGAAATCTCTGATGATAAGAGGGTTAAGTTGGCAAAGGCAAGATTGTAGGGATCTGCTCTTGCATGGTGGAATTATGAACAAGGAGAGAGAGTCAAGGAGGGGAAGAATATGATAACCTCCTGGGAAAGGATGAAGACCAAATTCAAGGCACATTTCTTACCCCTGGACTATGAGGTGCAGATGTATAAGAAATTGTAGAACCTTAGATAGAGAGACCTTGATGTGAATGCATACACACAAGAGTTTCATAAACTCAGTCTCAGATCAAAGAGACAAGAAGAAGAGTCAGAGAAGGTGGCCAGGTACTTGAATGGCCTAAGGATGAACATCCAAGATGAGATCAACATTTTAGCACCAGAAATAGTGAACAAGTGTTTCCAAATGGCCTTAAGGGCTGAAGACAAGATAAAGAGGAAGAGTGAGCAGAACAATAGAGGAAGAGGTGACATAAATTTTAGAGGCAGTTTTGGAGGAAGAAGTCCTAACCAGAGGCCTAGTGGTGAGTCTAACCAAGAAGAGACTAGTAAAGGACAAGAGCAGTCTAATTTCAGGGGTGGATGGAAAGGCACAAGAGGTAGATTTGGAAGTGGTAGAGATTCTAATGTTTTCACTGGGAGATGTTATCATTGTAATGAAATTGGTCATACAACATTCAGATGTCCAGAAAGGCAAGGTTCATCATCAAGAGATGATAGGAAGAATTACAAGAGGGTTCAATTTATGCAAGAAGAGAAGGTAGATGAAAGTGTTAACTCTCCAATGGGAAGTACAGCCCTAGTTGAAGATGGAGAATCATTGATGCTAAGGAGAACAATCTTGAAGACATCCAAGGACATGCTATAAAGGAGAGCTCTTTTCAGGACCAAATGCAAAACTAAAGGTAAACTATGCAAGGTAGTAATAGATTCTGGTTCAACAGATAATATGGTATCTCAGGAAATGGTGGATAAGTTGAAACTAAACAGGATTCCTCATCAAAATCCTTACAAAGCATCTTGGGTTAGTGATAGTCAATCACTTTTGGTATATGAACAAGCATATGTTGATTTTCAGATTGGAGAATATCAGGATAGGGTTTTATGTGATATTTTGCCCATGGAATGTTGTCACCTACTTTTAGGTAGGCCATGGCAATTTGATAGGAGAACATTGTATGATGGATATGCTAACACATATACCATCAAGAAGGATGGGAGGACTTTTGTGATGACATAATTGCAGGAGGATGTTGCAGCACAGAAGGCAGCCAAGGTTATTTTAGTGGGAAAGAAAGAATTTGTGCAGATTAATGAAACAAAGTCAAAGATAGTAGAGGATATCTCAAGGAGTGGAGATCACCATTTGAAGAAGGTTTCAGTTCTGAATGATGGAGATCCGATGGATTAGTAGAAGGTCAAAGAACAGGTTTGTAAGCAACTACAAGTTGATTGGAAAGAAGGTGATGCAATCATAATTGGGACAATTGTTTGTCCTCTAGCACCAACAAGAGTTGAAAGGCAAACAGATTCTGCCATATCAACAGTACAAGAAGCCATTACCAAGGTTTCCAATGCAGGTGTTTAGACAGATATGATAGTAAGACCGAATGGTAAGTAAAGGATAGGTATGAGAAGAGCCTACAATGCAGTCCAAAGATCATGGAGAAGACATGAGATAGTAGAGTATACAGCTGGAGCAAGACAAAGACCTAACTCATGTGGCATGAGTTCTTTTCATGGTGGGGTGTATGGTGCAGGAGCACCCAATCCATAGTGGCCTCCATAAGGCATTAATTGTTTACAGTTCATTTTGATGTTACCAATAAGGTCCTATAAGACCATTCATGTAATAAGGTCTGTTTGACCAATGCATGTTATTTTAGTTTGTATTTAGGTTTTTGTTGAAGTCCCAAGGACACTTGTCAATTTGTAATCATGAAGGTTGTTAGGCAGTTGGAGGTTGTTAGATCTCCCAGCCGCTTGGATTAGTCTCCCAGCCGCTTGGAGTCAATTCAGTACTATTGAGGGTAAGTAGATAAATACCCCAGAGATCATCGATTGTAATTAGTTATAAGAGAGATCAGAATAATGTGATTTGTATTTGAGAAACAGAGCATCTGTATACACATTCTGAAAGGCATAATAAAATTTTGTATTGTGCATCTTTCTATCTTTCGATTCCTTTAGTTTTCTCTATGCAATCGATTTTCCTGTTCTGAGGCCGAGATGGGTTCTTAACCCATTCCACTGGTTAGATTTCTTCAAAATCGGTGGAATGGCTGTACATATCGATTTGTGTTTTCATTTTGTTTGATTTCATGCTTGCAAGATCGCGTACAGGGTGCAGATAGATCCTAGTGCCATCATGTGCTAGGTCGGTAGGGTGAAAGATCTATGTTAGATTGGTGAAGGAACAGATCTGTGCAGTTGTGAAGTTACTGGATTTATAGCAGATCAAATCGGTGCAAGATTTGTGTTGTTTCATCAGATATACATTTTGTGTGTATATCGCAATTATACACCTGATATACATCCTATGTATATATCGCAGTTGTATGTCATGTGTATCTCGCAAGTACATGTTGCGGTTGTATGTAGTGAACATACATTGTGGTTATGCATTGAGTTAAGATACAAGGGAGAGAGAAAGTTGAAGCTTTTGATCGGCATACATGGGAGTCAGCGATTCAGTCAAACCCATCGAATGCATGTTCTGCGAAGTATGTTGTGAACGCATCTTGTGAATGTATATTGAAATATACATTGCCCATATACTTTGAGTTGGATGCAAAGCGTGACCGGAAGCAGCGGTAAGGGAAACCGGCAGCAGCAAGTCAAGCCTTGCATGTATGAGGAGAGTCATCGATACATCAGTGTGAGGAGATGAATGTTTGTTGATGGTGAGTATTATGCTGATGGTCGCAAGGAATAAAGTATACATCATGGAGACCCATGGGGATCGGTCAGACTAAATGCAAGGCTTCCGATCTAAGGAGTCTAGTCGATAAGCGAAGTCAACAGTCGATGAGTCAGGGTTAGGAGGAATGTCAGGGAATGTAGGTCAGGGTGTTTTGGCTCTACATTAGTACCCTCTGGAAGTCAAAATGATCTCTTTTGTGGAACTGTTTCATCATTACCAATTGTATTTCTGATTCAACAACCTTAGCCTTAGTGGCTGATTGCACTGAGTACCTACCAATTTCTACTGGAAACTTAATTCCTGACTTCTTCAGTTCCATCTGTTTATTATGCACAACAATCAATTGTCTACATAACTCCATCATAACGATCTTATCACTAGGATATTATGGAAGCATATATGGATATCCAGGATAATATCCAACTCTTAAGTAAGTGAAAGTTGGAAATTGCAAAAACAAACAACCAAAAGAATTGACCACTTCCCAGGCCTCATTTGAGACTCTCTTCTGCTCAAGCTCACTATCCCATAGACACATAAAGACTGAAAAGAAGGCATCATTAACTATACAAAAATGATGAATTGATGCTTTGGGAGTAATCTATGGATAGTATTGACAACTGGAACTAACCTCTGATCACCATTTTGAGTTAGACCTGGAAAACTCCTCATACTTGAAGCAACATATACCAGATATAAAGTCATGTAAAACTTAAAAGTTGTATTGACTTTGATCAATTGATCATGTAGAGCATTACTGATCTGCTCTCCCCAGAATATCTTTTGTTGTCCCTTGAGAATCACTTTGATATAGGCATACATCCATTCATGAAATTTAGATGAAAAAGGAAGGCCTCTGATTCTACTCAGCAATGTTATCAAATCACTCACCTCCTCAACAAAATCACTTCTTGGGAGCTCCTTTGGCCATTTGGACAAATTTATCCTAGGAGTCTGTAGCCTCTTACCATTGATATGTTTCTTTGCAGCTTCCACAACTTTCGCAAAATCTCTCTGACCGCAAGCAAAATCTATTTCTCCAACATTCACTATAGGAGGACACATGAAAATTTTGTCAAGAAACTCTGCATCTAATCTCATTATCACATTCCCTTGGGAATCAGACATAGTCCTAGTATCACTATTATAGTGGCTCGCAACTTGGAGAACAAATTCTGGGTTGTGTGCTGCTACAGGGAAAGATGCCACCAGGTGTATATTACTCTCAACAATCTTTTGCATGTAGCGAGGAGGATTAGACTACTGTGTTCTTTCCATGAACTCAGCCATGTCCACATGACCAATTTCTGTATCTCTGATCTCATCAACATCAGATTGTAATGAAGTAATGTGGGAAACCCCTTGGTACTTATACTTCATGATTTTGGCCTTTGATGGAGACGGCTTTGACATCAACTTTGAGAAGAAAACATGAAATGGCGTCGATCACATATGAAACTACAAAAGTTTATGATCTCACAATTAGGGGAAAAATAGGCAAATTAGGGTTACTGTGAACTGATGATCATGAACATGGGATCATGCTTGAAAGGGCTAGAGAGCACACAAGCCAAGAAAATAGGCAAAAGCGGGCTATAGGTATCATTTTGCAAAAAATTCCAGTTTTAGGAAAAAATTCGTGAAAATATGCATGGGAGGCCAAAATGACCGCTCCTACATATGGGGTAGATAATTAGCAATCAAAGTTGGTCAGAATGATTGTGATTGTATGTGAGGAAAAATTAAGTTTGATCTTGTGCATAAGCGGTGAAAATGACCACTCTAGCATATTGGAAGAATCAGATTTAGATGTCAAGTCGGTCAAAATGACCGTTCTAGCATCTAACTGTTTGAAACCTTAACACATGTAGAAGCTGTGGTTTTAGCTGACTTGACATGTGAGAGATCAATAAGGATTTCATGTAGGGGCAATTTTTTTACCCGCCCCTGCATATGGGTAAAGCCCAAGTCAAAGAACATGTATTGGTGACATTTTTTACCGCCGATACATTTTGGTAATTAAAGATAAGAATGTGAGGGCGACGATTTTCACCGCCCTTACATTCTAGGTAATAACAAGTTTCATGTAGGGGTGGCAAAAATTGCAACCCTCACAAAAGGTAGGTCTGCTAAGGTTTACGCGCATCAGCGGCCAAAACGACCGACGATACATGTAGTCTAAACAATGGCAACAAAAATCTAAGTTTTTCGAATAACATCAAAAAAATCTGATTTGACAGGAACTTAGGGTTTTGTTGAAAAAGGCAAATTCTGAAGATAAAATGAAAATGAAAAACCTACACTAATGGTAGGGTTTAAAAATGATTCACAAAGGAAAGAAACAAATGAAAAATGATTCATATGAAAACTCAACCAAAATAATATCATTTACAAAAACAAAAATGAACATTTCACATACACAGGAAAACCCTAAAGAAAAACAAAAATAAAAAATAATGACTTACTTGTAATAGGCGACTGGAACCTTAGGCGCGATCACGGGAATGAATTCGCCCAATCCACAATTTATGCAATCCAATCAACCTTACTGGGGGGTTCGACGTCTTATCTCAATAGATTAGGAATGAAAAATAAGGGAAAAATAATGACTAAAGCCTTTAAAAAGGTTTATAAAATGTTGCATTAATCTTGGAACGAGTGCCATTAATGCGACTTGAACAACATTTCAGATAAAGAACATGTATGAGTGGTGAATTTCGCTGCTCCTGCATGTTAGACCAAAACAATAAAAACATATGTACGAGTGACGGATTTGATCACTAGTGCATATAGGAAACAACAAGACATATGCAAGAGCGGTGGATTTGACTGCTAGTGCATATGTACTCTACAAAATGACTAACACCTTGAAATGGCCAGAATTGATATTCTAACAGGCTTATGACTTGATCAATTTCACAAGTCTTGAAAAATCAACTGAGGGGAATGTCATAAGTCATTCCAAGATGACAAATGACTTCACACGAGGCCAAGAAGACTTGCCTCGATTTGCAAACTTAGAGTGTAGTTACAAAATGGACAAGTTTCATAGGATCATCCTACAAAATGAGAGCAACTGATTTTGAGGACAATAACTGGCTCTAACTGGGGAACTTCCTTCGATCAATCTTTGAAATGATCAAAGGGAGAAGAATCCAGTCTCTAAGTGCCTTCATCCATGCCATTGGGCTATAGAGTCAGGCTACCAAAACAAAAAGACACAAAAAGACTTAAAAAGAAATGAAAAATAAAAACATAAAACTATACAAATATACAAATGAACTTATCTGATATTTTAGGGATTGAAATGCTTTAGATGTTGTCCACTATGGGGTAGCAAGAATGGTGTCCCATCTTGATACTCTAACAAGAAACTATTCTCACCACAAAGTTGGTGAATGACGAATGGGCCTCTCCATAGGGAATCAACCTTCCCATGCATTTCTTTTGGCTCTCTCCTCTTGTCCCATAACAAGACTTGATCCCCAATTTGAAATTCTCTGTCCTTTGCCTTCTTGTCAAACATTTGCTTGACCTAACTTTGATGTTTAGCAATACGATCTACTACCATAACCAGCTGCTCTTCAAGTTCAGTGAGGTACATTATTCTTTTATCAATAGAACTTTCAAAAGTTCTATCTTCCACTACTTTCGCTAACTTCAAAGCCGAGAATTCCAAAGTAATAGGTATTTCTGCATTCAAACCATATAGAAGCTGGAATGGTGACATGCCTATTGCTCTTTTAGGAGTAATTTTGTCCGCCCATAAAGCATCAAACAAAGCTTTATGCCACGTTCTCTGATTATCTTCTACCAATTTCCTGATAATTGTAACCAGATTCTTGTTGCTAGATTCTGCCTGACCATTCCCTTGTAGATAATAGTCTAATGAATGAGAAAGAATGATCCCATATTCAAATCAAAAACTAGTGATCTCATTTGAAGAAAAACATGTAGCATTATCTGCTACAATTTTGTTTGGAACTCCAAACCGTGAAATAATATTCTCCTTGAGAAAATTACATACTACCTTAGAAGTAGCATGCTTAACTGGAATTGCCTCCATCCACTTGGTGAAGTAATCTGTTTTAGTGAGAACAAAATTGTGTCCCACACTCTATGGTGGGTCACAACACCAATGAAGTCAATGCCCCATTGCTGAAAAGGTTCTTCAATCACAACTGGTTTTATGGTAATGCAGCTAACTTAGGCTTCCCAAGAAACTACTGACAAAGTTCAAATCTACATACCTAGTTGTACGTATCTTGAACTAATGTAGGCCAATAATACCTAGCCTACAAAATTTTATGAGCTGTTACAGGTGCAGAAAAATCTCCTCCACACGCCAAATTGTGAAAAGACTCTAAAAGTTTGCTTTGTTGTGCTTTATCCACACAATGGAGAAAAATTCCATCAAGGCTTCTTTTATACAAACTATTATCCCACAAGACATAGTTTGCAGCTTTTAGCTTGATAGTTTGCTTCTCTTTATAAGATAAATGAGAAGGACACTCACCATACGTGAGAAAATAAGTGATATTGGAATACCACTCATGTGTTGTAGTAATAAAGAGAACAGTTGGCATACCTTCAACTTCTCCCTCTTCATCACTTGTTTCTTTTGGGACATTATCAACAATCAGCTGACATAAACCTCTACCACGCACAAGCTTGGTAGGTTTGATATGAAGATCAAATTCTTGAATTTTGGCAATCCAATTGCCCCTTTTAGTCCCAAATTCTTGTTGTGTCAGGATAGATTTCACTGTTGTATCCGGCACCAAAACAACAGTATGCGAATTCAGAATGTAAAACCTGAAATGCTTCACCACTTTCACTACAATGTAAGCATGTTTCTCCATATTTGAGTACTTAAGTTCATAAGCCTTTAGTGGGCAACTCATAAACAAAATTAGAGATTCCACACCCTCTTCATTCTGCTGAACTAGAATCATTGAAAGTGTATGCTCTAAAGCATAACTGTACATTATGAAATCTTTAGTGTAGTTAGGACAAATTAGAACTGAAGCATGAGCTATGGCCCTTTTAATGACCTTGAAAGCAGATTTACCTTCCATTCTCCAATGAAAAGTGGTCTTACCTTTCATCATATTGACAATATGACGAGTTTTCTCTGCGAACTCTAGAATGAACCTTCGCAGAAAATTTACCTTCCTGAAGAAAGAATGAACAACTGTCTAACTGGCAAGCAAAGTAAGACTTTGGATAGATTTAACTCTCTCAAAATCAATTTTAGTACCTTCTTTGGACACAATATGACCAAGAAGATTACCCTCTGTAACCCCAAAAATTGACTTCTCAGGATTAAGAGAAATACCATTTTTATGACACCGTTCCAGAACTTGTCGCAAATAGTAGGCATGATCTTGATGATTCTTTGAGAAAATGGTCAAGTCATCAAGGTACACCACAATGAACTTCCCCATTTCATCTCTGAAAGTGAGGTCCATTTCTCTTTGGAAAGTAGTGCTAGCATTAATCAAACCAAACGACATCTTGTGATATGCAAATGTGCCCCATGGTGTTGTGAAAGCAATCTTCTATTGATCCGCTTCATTGACTTCTACTTGATTATAGACTGAAAAACCATCTAACATAGACATCATCTCTAAACCAGTTACAATTTGTAACACTTGGTCCATTATAGGTAGAGGGTAATTATCTTTTAAAGAAGATTGGTTCAGATTTCTGAAATCAACACAAATACGGATTTCTCCATTCTTCTTTCTCATAGGAACAATATTTGCAATCCAAGTGGAATGATGGATAGGAAAGATTATCTGAGCATTCAACATTTTTTGGATTTTAGAAAGAATAGTACCTGATATCTTGGGATTATACTGCCTTTGCTTTTGCTTGTGAGGCAATGACCCTACCTTGAGGGGAATCTCATGTTGGATCTCCTTAGGTCTGAAAGATTTTAGATCATCATATGAATATGCCAGCACATCAATATAGTGGTGGAGAAGTGTAATGAACTTGAATTTCTCATCAACAGTGCAACATTTCCCGATGTTAACCATCTTGGGATCTACTTTAGGACTCAAACTCACTTGATCAAATTCCATGGATGAACTTGAATCAAGTTGTTGCTATTGTTTGATTTATCTATCATGCTTGTCAAATAAATTTTCCAGAGAAACCAAACCTTTTGGAATTTTATTCCCTTTTAGTTGAAGTATCTCCTCACCAGTCTATGAGTCTATTTCAAAAACATATTCCTGAGGTGGAGAATCACTACCTTCAAAGTAGAGCTCATCAGAGCTATCTGTCTTCTCTAAGAAAGCTATAATTTGATTATCACCATTGAAGACCTGCCAATGGTCAGCATTGTCTGGTACAGTCGGTCAGAAAACCAACTCAATTGTATATTTATCACCTTTAAAATCCTTGTGAGGGACCATAAGGGTGGCAGAGACAACTAATGAATTAGCATGATCATTAAACTCTCTTGGTACTGCAAAAATGTCGAAAGCATCAAAACCTTCAATGCAATTCTAGACACGATTGTGGTAATGTCTCAATCTTTCATTCTTGGTCTAATAAAGATTTCTCACTTGACAAACAACAAGCTCTGCATCACCTTATGCATGAAGATTTTTAATACCTTTAACATGAGCAACCTCCATTTCGAGTGACAATGATTCGTACTCGGCGGTGTTATTAGTATTGTCAAACTGCAGCTTATAGGAGAAAGGAAAAAATCACCTTGTGGAGATATTAGAACTACTCCAGCCCTAGATCTAGTTGAAGAACAACTGCCATCAAATTCTAAAATCCAAACATCATTTGAATTTACCACTTTGATGTTTCTATGACTAGTAGATTCTTCCTCATCAGAGAAGGAAGAATCCGACATCACTATGCTCTTGTCTGAACTTTCATCTAAATTTTCTTCTGATTCTTCATTTGAATTATCTGAATTCTCATCTGATGAACTAGAAGTTCTTTTATTGGTCAAGAAATAATTACCCATCCCCAAAGACTCAAACAAAATTTGAGCTTTTGGATTTTTCAGTTTGAGTAACAATATATTTTGACTCTTTTTCAAGAAACAATTTCTGCATGATACCTTTGATAGGTATCCTTGCCTCAGATAAATCCATGTTTAGTAGTCCTCCCACATCCTTACCAAAATTACCTCCAAGTAAAATGCCATAAGAAGCTGGAACATCAGCAACTAGGATGGTCATCTTGATCCTCTTATCTGGAAAAGCTTCAAATGCAAATTGGGCATCCTTGATTTGGCCTAACAAAGGCACTTGCTTATTCTCCATTGAAAAACATCTCCTGAAGGTCTTGGTCAAAGTGAGACTGAGAGCATCTGCCACCTTGGAAGACATGAAGTTGTTAGAAGCTCCGGAGTCTATGATACAATTGCTTAGCTTGTGGCCATTGACTAATAGAGAAACATAGAAGGGTTCTATTTTTCCTTGAGCAACAAGGGGAGTAGTTACTAGGTTATTTTGGGTGGACTTGTTCTTTGAGGAGTCATGAACAATTTTAGGAGAATCTTGCCCTATAGGGGTAGCCTTGTTTTTAACATACTTAGCTAACCTCTCAAATTGGTTAGGGTTAGCTTGTAAATATTCTACCTCAGACATCTGGATTTTGGTTTTCATTGCATGATAAATTATGTGAAAGAGCTGAAATGAATTAGATACAGAGGCAGGAAATCCTTCATTCTAGGGTTTGATTGGGGTAGTACTGGTCTGAGGAACAGAAGTAGAAGAAATAGGATTGCTAGATGAACTTACTTGTTTATTGACAACCACATCCTTTGATTGAAAAGGTAATGGAATCCCTCATTTGACAATTGAAATCACAGGTTGAGGCTCTTCTCTTGACTTTCCTTTATCATCCACTTGCTGATTTGATTAATTTTGGGACCTAGTGTAAACAACAGACGCTCCATCATATACCTTTCCTTCTCTTTCTGCTTCATCTTGGTAGTCCAGGGGCCTAATAGTAGAGTCGTCGGCTAATTCTTCTTCTCCTTCTGTAAAAAGATTAGCGTTATTTTCCTAATCCAGATTAGGTTGGAAAGAATTATCCTATTCCGCTTCATAGTAACCAACTGCTGCGTTGACCGGCGGTGCTTCAATTGCAAGCTTCCCCTTTGTTGGCGGAGGCCTATTTTGTTGCCCTTGATTTCTTGCAGCATTGCCTTGATATGAATGGTTAGGGAATGTCCTTTCTTGGTACGTCCCTATAAGAAGGAGCAAACATACCGTAGGATATTTGCTTTTTCAAAGCTAGCAACTCATTTGCTAACTTCTGCACCATAGGATCTGTAGTGCTTGTGGAAGGATTATCAGTAGAGGGCTGCCCTCTATTTCTGTTTGAATCCCTTCTTATCTTAACCGCAAGGATAAGATCATCTTCAACCTCCATAGCCAAATTTTGAACTAAAGGAAGATTATTAGAATTATCTTGTCTTAAAAGAAAACTTACCTTAGGAAGATGGGTGTTGATGAAGAAACATTTAAGATTCTCCACCATTGGTTGAGCGGATGTTGGAATCCTATTTGTCAATTTATTGAACTTGGCAATGAAATCTCGCATGGGCTCATGTGGTTCTTTCTTCATCTGTGTTAGCTGGGCTAATAAAGCATGTGCATCTTATGCAGGCTTAAACCTAGCTTGAAACTTGGTTTTGAGAGTATTCCAATTGGTTATGGTTTGGGCTTGAAGATGATAAAACCAGGCTGGAGCAACACCTTGAAGTGTTTCTATAAAAAGTCTCACAGCTACATCTTTGTGTTCCACCCCTAGCACACCACAAGCTATGCAAAAAGCTGTAATGTGTTCATTAGGATGGACTTTCCCATCACCATAGAATTTCAGGAAATTCTTCCTTGAACTACGGGGTAGTTCATGTAGTGGTGGTGTCAAATTCAAAGGTCCAAAAGTATTACCCCACAGGCCTTGAGCTGCCATGGTGCGCTGATTGAAAGGTGGGATAACAAACCTTTGAGGAACTTGAACAGATAAAACTCTGTTAGTATTTGAGCTGGAAGTTTCACTAGGTATAGGATACTTGGGGTTGGTAGGAGGAAAACTCCTTGTTTGCTGAAGCTGAGGTTTTGGAGGCAAAAGATCAAACTTATTTTTTTGCATTAACTCAAACACAGGTTCAATAATTCCTTGAGCTCTCTTACTTCTTGTATACCTCGAGTCTGCCAGAATGCAATGTACTACACAAAGATTTGGAAACAACTTAAAATAATGAACAAGGATGAAATGCTTCAACTCAAAGCGTGAGGCTCCAAGTTGCACATTCTTCCCCAGTAGAGTTGCCAAAAAACTGTTGGGTGAATATTTTGTCGTTAACTAACTAACGAAAAAATGGTTATATTGCCACAGCTATGATGAGAAATTTTTCTCCTCTCAGCAAGGGGAGGTTCCCTCTATTTGATTTAACTATTACAAACAAACAATTTACAAAGCTTATTTACACTAAACACTATTTTCATGGTGATTCCATTTCATCCTATTCTCTTTTTTCAAAATAGATGTTCCTACGTCAAAATGATAATTTCAATGAAACTGATATTAAAGAACTTACTAACTATCACAAAACCATAGAAACACAAAGTCTTCTGTTGCCTCACTTACTAACTACAAATAGAACTATTTGAAGTTAAATGCAGCTCAAAGTCTCCACTCTTCTCCAAGATGGTATAAGTAAAATGATACAACAACTTGCAACACAAATTCTTCAAGCTATTTTACTCTCACAAACATTAACACAATCCTCACAAATGATTTGATAACACAAAGTCTATCACAATCAAACTAAGAACGCTCTTCAATCACTTGAAATAACCTCCACACCTCAATTATTATCAAAGAAGACTATGATAGAAAGACATAAGAACAATGCTATCATAACACAAATAATCCTAAGACAAAGATTGGAATGGAACTTGCTTTCCTGTATTGATAAAAAATTGATAATTGATTTTCACAAAAAGCACAAAGTCTTGATTTGCTTGTCAATTCACCAGAGTTTTCTTACAATAGATAAAAGATAGATATTACAATAGAGGCCCTCTTTATTTATAGGGAGAGGCCTTGAGAAAATTTAGGAAAAACCTAACTACTTTGACATATTCAACAAAAGAGTCTTATTTGACTTGTGACTTCTTTTGTCTCACATGTAATTACCTTTTGAGAAATACACGTGAATATGTCCAAAAAAAAACAAATTGCATATACAAAAATGAAAATAAACTAAGGCATGAAAAAGAATTTCAACTGCCACCATCATTTGTTTTCAGAAAGTTTTGGTATATAGTTCGCACTACTGCCATCTCACATACATCAGGCCCAACTATATTATCTGAAATGGTACAAGCCCTGAGAACTGCATCCTTGACTGCCTTTATCACTTTCTCATGTTTTTCAAGATTATCCTTTAGATTTTCAAAGGTTGAATGATAATCATAAAGACTATCCATTGAAACCACTATAAGCACTTCATCTTCAAACTTTTGCTGAACCATCTTCTCGAAAGCATCATTCATCTCCTCTGCTGAGAGAAACTTGTGATCCTCACCTGTTAGAGTGCATGGTAGTTCCTCTAACCTGTGTAGAAGTGAGACATCACTATCTTCACTATTTTCTTGTAGTTGGCACAAATCATCAAGTAAACCTCTTATCACATTGATGTGGTGGGTAATAGATTCTTTAGTCTTGAGATAAGACTCTCAGTTTGAAATGACACTAATGGCAATCAAATTCTTTATCTTGATTTTCTTCATCTCAATCCATTCCTCTAAACTATCCTCTTGATCTTGATGTTCCTGAGAAAGTGAATCAACAATATCATCTAACTCAGCTTTTGCCTTTGCTATTTTTTCCCTTTCTTTCCACTGTGGTATGCAACAGAACTCTACTTTGTGCCAACAACTGCTCCACAATGTCACCAACCACTCTTCCTCTGGCTTGAACTTTCTCAACCTTTTGAATCAAAGGGTCTTCTACAGTAACTACCATTGGTTTCATGATCTCTGATGATTTCACTATCTTCTCAAGGACAATAGCAAGCTGTTATGCCTTTGCTTTGTATTTCTCTTTTTCCTTCTTTATCTCAGCATATTTTACAAGCAATGAGATTGCCGTAGCTTGAAAATCTAACTTGATACCTACATGAGTCAACTTACCTAACTCAACTCTTGCGATAATATAATCATTTACATCAAAGGTATCAATAGTAGCATCATCTGGTGGTTTAGCAATTTTGTATACCCGACACCTTTTTCATCAATTAGCCTAGAAATTTTTTTAGGCTTCTTCTTCTATGTCTTTGGTTTAATAGGCAGCAATTTCTCAATGTCAATATCATCTGGTGAGATAGCCTACCTTTTCCTTTTAGGAGTATAAGTAGACAACCATGGAGGTAGTGTTGGTGTACTAACATTTGGAGAAGAATCAACTACCTGCTTAGCGGGATCCATACTAACACTTGTTATAGTGACAATAGGGGAAGTGTTGGTGAAAACTACACTTGTATCAACATTTTTCCCTAAACCATCAAGTAAATGATCTAGAACAGTTTGCTCCCCAATATCAAAAAGAAGGAGAATATAGACTAGGAATAGAACCAGAAGAATAAAACACAATCCCAAAGCTTGTTCTCATGAAGTCATGTAAAACTTAAAAGTTGTATTGACTTTGATCAATTGATCATGTAGAGCATTACTGATCTACTCTCCCCAGAATATCTTTTGTTGTCCCTTGAGAATCACTTTGATATAGGCATACATCCATTCATGAAATTTAGATGAAAAAGGAAGGCCTCTGATTCTACTCAGCAATGTTATCAAATCACTCACCTCCTCAACAAAATCACTTCTTAGGAGCTCCTTTGGCCATTTGGACAAATTTATCCTAGGAGTCTGTAGCCTCTTACCATTGATATGTTTCTTTGCAGCTTCCACAACTTTCGCAAAATCTCTTTGACCGCAAGCAAAATCTATTTCTCTAACATTCACTATAGGAGGACACATGAAAATTTTGTCAAGAAACTCTGCATCTAATCTCATTATCACATTCCCTTGGGAATCAGACACAGTCCTAGTATCCCTATTATAGTGGCTTGCCACTTGGAGAACAAATTCTGGGTTGCGTGCTGCTATAGGGAAAGATGCCACCAGGTGTATATTACTCTCAACATTCTTCTGCATATAGTGAGGAGGATTAGACTGCTTTGTTCTTTCCACGAACTCAGCCATGTCCACATGCTCAATTTTTGTATCTCTAATCTCGTCCACATTAGATTGTAATGAAGTAATGGGGAAAACCCCTTGGTAGTTATACTTCATGATTTTGGCCTTTGATGGAGACGGCTATGACATCAGCTTTGAGAAGAAAACATGAAATGACGTCGATCACGGATGAAACTGCAAAAGTTCATGATATCAAAGTTAGGTTAAAAATAGGCAAATCAGGGTTACTGCGAACTAATGATCATGAACATGGGATCATGCTTGAAAGGGATAGAGAGCACGTAAGTCAAGAAAATAGGCGAAAGTGGGCTCTAGGTATCATTTTGCAAAAAATTCCAGTGGTAGGAAAATAATTATGAAAATATGCATGGGTGGCCAAAATGACCGCTCAAGCATATGGGGTAGATCATTAGCATGCAAAGTTGGTCAGAATGACCGCCATTGTATGTGAGGAAAAATTAAGTTTGATCTTGTGCATAAGCTGCGAAAATGACCGCTCTAGCATATTGGAAGAATAAGACTTTGATGTCAAGTCAGTCAAAATGACCGCTCTAGCATCTAATTGTTTGAGACCTTAACACATGTAGAAGTGGTGGTTTTAGCTGACTTGACATGTGAGAGATCAATAAGGATTTCATGTAGGGGTAGTTGTTCTACCCGCCCCTGCATACGGGTAAAGCCGAAGTCAAAGAACATGTATTGGCAGAGTTTTTTACCGCCGATACATTTTGGTGATTAAAGATAAGAATGTGAGGGTGGCAATTTTCACTGCCCTTACATTCTAGGTAATAACAATTTTCGTGTAGGGGCAGCGACAATTGCCGCCCTCACACAAGGTAGGTCTGTTAAGGGCTACGCGCATCGGCGGCCAAAATGACCGATGATACATGGAGTCTAAATAATGGCAATAAAAACCTAAGTTTTTCGAATAACATCAAAAAAATTTGATTTCACAAGAACTTAGGGTTTTGCTAAAAAAGGTGAATTTTGCCAATAAAATGACAATGAAAAACCTACGCTAACGGTAGGGTTTAAAAATGATTCACAAAGGAAAGAAACAAACGAAAAATGATTCATATGGAAACTCAAACAAAACAATATCATTTACAAAAATAAAAATGAACATTTCATCATACACAAGAAAACCCTAAAGAAAAAGAAAATAAAAAATCAAAAATAATGACTTACTTGTAATAGGCGATCGGAACCCTAGGCATGATCACGGGAATGAATTCACCCTATCCATAATTTATGCAATCCAATCGACCTTACAGGGGGGTTCGACATCTTATCTCAATAGATTAGGAATGAAAAATAAGTCAAAAATAATGACTAAAGCCTTTAAAAAGGTTTATAAAAGGTTGCATTAATCCTGGCATGAGTGCCATTAATGCGACTCGAAGTTTACTTGATACGCTGAGATTTGCACGGGCGGTGATTTTCACCGTCAACGCATATCGGGTAAACAACATGTATGAGCAGCGAATTTTGCCGCTCCTGCATGTTAGACCAAAATAATAAAAACATATGTACGAGCGGCAGATTTGACCGCTAGTGCATATAGGAAACAACAAGACATATGCAAGAGTGGTGGATTTGACCGCTAGTGCATATGTACTCTGTGAAATGACTAACACCTTGAAAAGGCCAGAATTGATATTCCAACAGGCTTATGACCTGATCAATTTCTATCATCTCAAAAAATCAACCGAGGGGAATGTCATAAGTCATTCCAAGACATCAAATGACTTCACATGAGGCCAAGAAGACTTGCCTCAATTTGTGAACTTAGAGCATAGGTTACGAAATGGACAAGTTTCGTAGGGGTCATCCTACAAAATGAGCGCATCTAATTTTGAGGACAACAACTGGCTCTAACTGGGGAACTTCCTTTGATCGATCTTTGAAATGATCAAAGGGAGAAGAATCCAGTCTCTAAGTGCCTTCATCCATGCCATTGGGCTATAGAGTCAAGCTACCAAAACAAAAAGACACAAAAAGACTTAAATAGAAATGAAAAATAAAAACACAAAACTATATAAATATACAAATGAACTTATCTGATATTTTAGGGATTAAAATGCTTCAGATGTTGTCCACTATGGGGCAGCAAGAAAGGTGTCCCATCTTGATACTCCAGCAAGAAACTATTCTCACCACAAAGTTGGTGAATGACAAATAGGCCTCTCCATAGGGAATCAAACTTCCCATGCATTCCTTTTGGCTCTCTCCTCTTGTCCCATAACAAGACTTGATCCCCAATTTGAAATTCTCTGTCCTTCACCTTCTTGTCAAAAATTTTCTTGACCTGACTTTG
The DNA here is from genome assembly GCA_027924645.1 of Cunninghamia lanceolata. Taxonomy (NCBI): domain Eukaryota; kingdom Viridiplantae; phylum Streptophyta; class Pinopsida; order Cupressales; family Cupressaceae; genus Cunninghamia; species Cunninghamia lanceolata. The sequence goes on along the minus strand of BSBN01000292.1, from coordinate 4,496,521 downwards.
GTGCTCAGCAATATGATCTACTACCATAACCCACTGCTCTTCAAGTTCAGTGAGGTACATTATTCTTTTATCAATAGAACTTTCAAAAGTTCTATCTTCCACTGCTTTCACCAACTTCAAATCCGGCAATTCCAAAGTAATAGGTATTTCTGCATTCAAACCATATAGAAGCTGGAATGGTGACATGCCTATTGCTCTTTTAGGAGTACTTCTATCTGCCCATAAAGCATCAAACAAAGATTTATGCCATGTTCTCTAATTATCCTCTACCAGTTTCCTGATAATTGTAACCAGATTCTTGTTGCTAGATTCTGTCTGACCATTCCCTTGCAGATAATAGTCGGATGAATGAGAAAGAATGATACCATATTCAAAGCAAAAACTAGCGATCTCATTTGAAGAAAAACATGTAGCATTATCTACTACAATTTTGTTTGGAACTCCAAACTGGGAAATAATATTCTCCTTGAGAAAATTAAATACTACCTCAGAAGTAGCATGCTTAACTGGAACTGCCTCCACCCACTTGGTGAATTAATTTGTTGCAGTGAGAATAGAATTGTGTCCCACACTTGATGGTGGGTTCACAACACCAATGAAGTCAATGCCCCATTGCTAAAAAGATTCTTCAATCACAACTGGTTTTAGTGGTACTGCAACTAACTTAGGCTTCCCAAAAAATTGTTGATAGAGTTCACATCTACGTACCCAGTTGTACGCATCTTGAAATAATGTAGGCCAATAGTACCTAGCTTGCAAAATTTTATGAGCTGTTACAGGTGCAAAAAAATGTCCTCCACATGCCAAATTGTGAAAAGACTCTAAAAGTTTGCTTTGTTGTGCTTTATCCACACAACGGAGAAAAAAATCCATCAAGGCTTCTTTTATACAAACCATTATCCCACAAGACATAGTTTACACCTTTTAGCTTGATAGGTCACTTCTCTTTATAAGATAAATGAGAAGGACACTCACCATACGTGAGAAAATGAGTGATATAGGAATTCCACTCATCTGTTGTAGTAACAAAGAGAACAATTGGCATACCTTCAACTTCTCCCTCTTCATCACCTGTTTCTTTTGGGACATTATCAGCAATCAGCTGACATAAACCTCTGCCACGCACAAGCTTGGTAAGTTTGATATGAAGATCAAATTCTTGAATTTTGGCAATCCAATTGCCCCTTTTAGTCCCAAATTCTTGTTGTGTCAGGATAGATTTCACTATTGTATCCGGCACCAAAACAACAGTATGAGAGTTCAGAATGTAAAACCTGAAATGCTTCACTGCTTTCACTACAGCGCAAGCATGTTTATCCATATTTGAGTACTTAAGTTCATGAGCCTTCAGTGGGAAATTCATAAATGAAATAAGAGATTCCACACCCTCTTCATTCTACTGAACCAGAATCGCTGAAAGTGTATGCTCTGAAGCATAACTGTACATTATGAAATCTTTAGTGTAGTTAGGACAAACCATAACTGGAGCATGAGATATGGCCCTTTTAATGTCCTCAAAAGTGGTTTTACCTTTTGTGCTCTAATGGAAAGTTGTCTTACCTTTCATCATATTGACAATATGATGAGTTTTCTCTGCGAACTTTGGAATGAACCTTCGTAGAAAATTTACCTTCTCGAAGAAATAATGAACAGATGTCTTACTGGTAGGCAAAGTAAGACTTTGGATAGATTTAACTCTCTCAGAATCAATTTTAGTACCTTCTCTGGACACAATATGACTGAGAAGCTTACCCTCTGTAACCCCAAAAACTGACTTCTTAGGATTAAGAGAAATACCATTTTGACGATAGCGATCTAGAACTTGTTGCAAATGGTAGGCATGATCTTGACTATTCTTTAAGAAAATGGTCAAGTCATCAAGGTACACCACAATGAATTTCCCCATTTCATCTTTGAAAGTGAGGTCCATTGCCCTTTGGAAAGTAGCGCCAGCATTAATCAAACCAAATGGCATCCTACGATATGCAAATGTGCCCCATGGTGTTGTGAAAGCAGTCTTCTATTGATCTGCTTCACTGACTTCTACTTGATTATAGCTTGAAAAACTGTCTAACATAGACAACATCTCTGAACCAGTTATAGTTTATAACACTTGGTCCATTATAGGTAGAGGGTAATTATCTTTTAAAGAAGATTGGTTTAGATTTATGAAATCAACACAAATACGGATTTCTCCGTTCTTTTTTCTCACAGGAACAATATTCGCGATCCAAGTGGAATGGTGGATAGGAAAGATTATCTGAGCATTCAACATTTTTTGGAATATAGAAAGAATAGTACCTGATATCTTGGGATTATACTGCCTTTGCTTTTGCTTGTGAGGCAACGACCCTACCTTGAGAGGAATCTTGTGTTGGATCTCCTTGGGTCTGAAAGATTTCAGATCATCATATGAATATGCCAGCACATCAATATAGTGGCAGAGAAGTGTAATGAACTTGAATTTCTCATCAGCAGCACAATATTTCCCGATGTTAACCATCTTGGGATCTGCTTTAGAACTCAAATCCACTTTCTCAAATTCCATGGATGAACTTGAATCAAGTTGTTGTTGTTGTTTGATTTATCTATCATGCTTGTCAAATAAATTTTCTAGAGAAACCAAACCTTTCAGAATTTTATTCCCTTTTAGCTGAAGAATCTCCTCATTGAGCTGTGAATCTCCTCACCGAGCTATGAATCTATTTCGAAAACATATTCTCGAGGTGGAGAATCACTACCTTCAAAGTAGAGCTCATCAAAGATATCTGTCTTCTCTAAGAAAGCTATGATTTGATTATCACCATTGAAGACCTGCCAATGGTCAGCATTATCTGTTACACTCGGTCAGAAAACCAACTCAAATATGTATTTATCACCTTTAAAATCCTTGTGTGGGACCATAAGGGTGGCATAGATAGCTAATGAATTAGCACGATCATTAAACTCTCTTGGTACCGCAGAAATGTCGAAAGCATCAAAACCTTCAATGCAATCCTAGACATGATTGCGATAATGTCTCAGTCTTTCATTCTTGTTTTGATAAAGATTTCTCACTTGACCAACAACAAGCTTTGCATCACCTTGTGCGTAAATATTTTTAATACATTTAACATGAGCAACCTCCATTCTGAGTAACAATGATTCGTACTCGGTGGTGTTATTAGTATTGTCAAATTGCAGCTTATAGGAGAAAGGAAAAATATCACCTTGTGGCGATATTAGAACTACTCTAGCCCTAGATCTAGTGGAAGAACAATAGCCATCAAATTCTAAAATCCAAACATCATTTAAATTTACCACTTTGATGTTTCTATGACCAGTAGATTCTTCCTCATTAGAGAAGTAAGAATCTGACATCACTATGCTCTCGTCTGAACTTTCATCTAAATTTTCTTCTGATTCTTCATTTGAATTATCTAAATTCTCATCTGATGAACTAGAAGTGTTTTTAGTGGTCAAGAAATAATTACCCATCCCCAAAGACTCAAACAAAATTTGAGCTTTTGGATTTTCAGTTTGAGTAACAATATATATTTTGCCTCCTTCTCAGGAAGCAATTTCTGCATGGTACCTTTGATAGGTATCCTTGCCTTAGATAAATCCATGTTTAGTTCTCCTCCCACATCCTTACAAAAATTACGTCCAAGTAAAATGCCATAAGAAGCTGGAACATCAGCAACTAGGACGATCATCTTGATCCTCTTATTCGAAAAAGCTGCAAATGCAAATTGGGCATCCTTGATTTGGCCTAACAAAGGCACTTGCTTATTTTCCATTGAAAAACATCTCCTGAAGGTCTTGGTCAAAGTGAGACCGAGAGCATCTACCACCTTGGCAGGCATGATGTTGTCAGAAGCTCCGGAGTCTGATACAATTACTTAGCTTGTGGCCATTGACCAATAGAGAAACATAGAAGGGTTCTATTTTCCCTGGAGCAACAAGGGGAGTAGTGACTAGGTTATTTTGGGTGGACCTATTTTTTGAGGAGCCATGAACATTTTTAGGAGAATCTTGCCCTGTAGGGGTAGCTTTGTTTTTAACATACTTAGCTAACCTCTCAAAATGGTAAGGGTTAGCTTGTAAATATTCTACCTCAGACATCTGGATTTTGGTTTTCATAGCATGATCAATTATGTCAAAGATCTGAAATGAATTAGATATAGAGGCATGAAATCCTTCATTCTGGGGTTTGATTGGGGTAGTACTAGTTTGAGGAACAAAAGTAGAAGAAATAGGATTGCTAGATGAACTTACTTGTTTATTGACAACCAGGTCCTTTGACTGAAAAGGTAATGGAGTCCCTTGTTTGGTAATTGAAATCATAGGTTGAGGTTCTTCTCTTGACTTTCTTTTATCAGCCACTTGCTGATTTGATTGATTTTGGGACCTAGTGAAAACAACATACGCTCCATCATATACCTCTCCTTCTCTTTCTGCTTCATCTTGGTAGTTCAGAAACCCAATAGTAGAGTCACTAGCTAATTCTTCTTATCCTTCTATAAAAAGATTAGCATTATTTTCCTGATCCAAATTAGGTTGGAAAGAATTATCCTGTTCCACTTCATAGTAGCTAACTGCTGAGTTGACCGGTGGTGCTTCAATGGCAAGCTTCCCCTATGTTGGCGGAAGTCTATTTTGTTGCCCTTAATTTCTTGCAGCATTGCCTTGATATGAATTGTTAGGGAATGTCCTTCTTGGTACGATCCTATAAGAAGGAGAGGACATACCCTGGGACATTTGCTTTTTCAAAGCTAGCAACTCATTTGCTAACTTTTGCACCATAGGATCTGTAGTGCTTGTGGAAGGATTTTTAGTAGAGGGTTGACCTCTATTTCTGTTTGAATCCCTTCTTATCTTACCCACAAGGATAAGATCATCTTCAACCTCCGTAGCCAAACTTTGAGCTAAAGGAAGATCGACAGGATTAGCTTGTCTTAATAGAAAACTTACCTTAGGAAGCTGTGTGTTGATGAAGAAACATTTAAGATTCTCCACCATTGGTTGAGTGGGTGCTGGAATCCTATTTGTCAATTTATTGAACTTGGCAATGAAATCTCGCATGGGCTCATGTGGTTCTTTCTTCATCTATGTTAGCTAGGCTAATAAAGCATGTGCATCTTCCGTAGGCTTAAACCTAGCTTCAAACTTGGTTTTGACAGTATTCCAATTGGTTATGGTTTGGGCTTGAAGATGATAAAACCAGTTTGCAGCAACACCTTGAAGTGTTTCTACAAAAAGTCTCACAGCTACATCTTCGTGTTCCACCCCTAGCACACCACAAGCTATGCAAAAAGATGCAATGTGTTCATCAGGATGTACTTTCCCATCACCATATAATTTCAAGAAATTCTTCCTTGAACTACTGGGTAGTTCATGCAATGGTGGTGTCAAATTCAAAGGTCCAAAAGTATTACCCCACGGGCCTTGAGCTGCCATGGTGCGCTGATTAAAAGGTGGGATAACAAACCTTTGAGGAACTTGAATAGATAAAACTCTATTAGTATTTGAGCTGGAAGTTTCACTAGGTATAGGAGACCTGGCATTGGTAGGAGGAAAACTCCTTGTTTGCTGAAGCCGAGGTTTTGGAGACAAAAGACCAAAATTATTTTGCTGCATTAACTCAAACACATGATCAATAATTCCTTGATCTCTCTTACTTCTTGTATACCTTGAGTCTGCCAGAATGCAATGTACTCAACAAAGATTTGGAAACAACTTAAAATAATGAACGAGGATGAAATGCTTCAACTCAAAGCGTGAGGCTCCAAGTTGCGCGTTCTTCCCCAGTAGAGTCACCAAAAAACTGTTGGGTGAATATTTTGTCATTAACTAACTAACATAAAAATGGTTATATCGCCGCAGCTATGATGAGAAATTTCTCTCCTCTCAGCAAGGGGAGGTTCCCTCTATTTTCTTTAACTATTACAAACAAACAATTTACAAAGCTTATTTACACTAAACACTATTTTCGTGGTGATTCCATTTCATCCTATTCTCTTTTTTTAGAATAGATGTTCCTACGTCAAAATGATAATTTCAATGAAACTGATATTAAAGAACTTACTATCACAAAACCATAGAAACACAAAGTCTTCTATTGCCTCACTTACTAATTGCAAATAAAACTATTTGAAGTTAAATGCAGCTCAAAGTCTCCACTCTTCTCCAAGATGGTATAAGTAAATTGATACTATAACTTGCAGCACAAAGTCTTCAAGCTATTTTACTCTCACAAATATTAACACAATCCTCACAAATGATTTGATAACACAAAGTCTATCACAATCAAATTAAGAACACTCTTCAATCACTTGAAATAACCTCCACACCTCAATTATTATTGAAGAAGACTATGATAGAAAGACATAAGAACAATGCTATCATAACACAAATAATCCCAAGATAAAGATTGGAATGGAACTTGCTTTCTTGTATTGATAAAAATTTGATAATTGATTTTCACAAAAAGCACAAAGTCTTGATTTGCTTGTCAATTCACCAGAGTTTTCTTGCAATATATAAAAGATAGATATTACAATAGAGGCCCTCTTTATTTATAGGGAGAGGCCTTGAGAAAATTTAGGAAAAACCTAACTACTTTGACTTATTCAACGAAAAAGTCATATTTGACTTGTGACTTCTTTTGTATCACATGTAATTACCTTTTGAAAAAATACATGTGAATATGTCCAAAACAAAATACAAATTGCATATACAAAAATGAAAATAAACTAAGGCATGAAAAAGAATTTCAACTGCCACCATCATTCTTTTTCAGGAAGTTTTGGTACATGGTCCGCACTACTGCCATCTCACATACATCAGGCCCAGCTGTATTATCTGAAATGGTACGAGCCCTGAGAACTACATCCTTGACCACCTTTATCACTTTCTCATATTTTTCAAGATTATCCTTTAGATTTTCAAAGGTTGAATGATGATCATAAAGACTATCCATTGAAACCACTATAAGCACTTCATCTTCAAACTTTTGCTGAACCATCTTCTCGAAAGCATCAATCATCTCCTCTGCTGAGATAAACTTGTGATCCTCACCTGTTAGAGTGCATGATAGTTCCTCTAACTTGTGTAGAAGTGAGACATCACTATCTTCACTATTTTCTCGTACTTGGCACAAATAATCAAGTAAACCTCTTATCACATTGATGCGATGGGTAATAGATTCTTTAGTCTTGAGATAAGACTCTCAGTTTCAAATGACACCAATGGCAATCAAATTCTTTATCTTGATTTTCTTCATCTCAATCCATTCCTCTAAACTATCCTCTTGATCTTGAAGTTCCTAAGAAAGTGAATCAACAATATCATCTAACTCAGCTTTTGCCTTTGCCATTTTTTCCCTTTCTTTCCATTGCGGTCTTCAAGAGAACTCTACCTTGTGCCAACAACTGCTCCATAATGTCACCAACCACTCTTCCTCTAGTTTAAACTTTCTCAACCTTTTGAATCAAAGGGTCTTCTATAGTAACTACCATTGGTTCCATGATATCTGATGATTTCACTATCTTTTGAAGGACAACAACAAGCTGTTATGCCTTTGCTTTGTATTGCTCTTCTTCCTTCTTTATCTCATCATATTTTACAAGCAATGAGATTTCTGTAGCTTGAAAAATTTGACTTGATACCTTCATGAGTCAGCTTACCCAACTCAACTCTTGAGACAATATAATCATTTACATCAAAGTTATCTATAGTAGCATCATCTGGTGGTTTAGCAATTTCTGCATACCTGACTCATTTTTCATCAATTAGCCTATGAATAGTTTTAGGCTTCTTCTTCTGAGTCTTCAGTTTATTAGGCAACAATTTCTCAATGTCAATATCATCTGGCAAGAAAGCCTACTTTTTCCTTTTAGGAGTATAAGCAGACAACCGTGAAGGTGGTGCTGGTGTACTAACATTTGGAGAAGAATCAACTACCTGCTTAGCGGGATCCATACTAACACCTGTTATAGTGATAATAGGGGAAGTGTTGGTGAAAACTGCACCTATATCAACATTTTCCCCTAAACTATCAAGTAAATGATCTAGAACAGTTTATTCCCCAATATCAAAAGAAGGAGAAGATAGACTGGGAATAGAACCAGAAGAATCAAAAACAGTCCCAAAGCTTGTTCTCATAGAGGGGGGAGTATTATCAGAAGATATAATGACATCAGGAACATTAGAAACTATTGGAGGATTATCAAAAATAGAAACATGAGGTAAGGGCATAGAAAATTGTGGCTCTGATGGGAGACCTTTCTGAGGAGACTTTAGTTAGCCACCAAGTTGTTCCTGTTCCACATCTTTTTCTTTTTCTTGTTCTTTATCACCTTCCTCATCGGATTTTTCACCCATTTCTAGTTGCTTAGTATCATTAGGTTCCTCAACATTTTGTTGTTCCATCTTAGTATTTTCAACCTCCATTTTATCAACATCTGCTTCTTCGGCACCTGAATCTGTAATAGTGGAAGTTCCTTCAATCTCTTTTGCCTTCCCTTCTTTAGAGACAAACTTAATTTTTACTTTGTGCACCTTAGAGGAAGAAGGAGCATCACTTTTGTTCTTTGTCCTATTTTCTACCTTCTTTCTAGTCTGCTCCTGAGTCTCTGTCTCTGATCCGGTGTGGAACTCTTTCAAACTAAGACCTTTGCTTTGCAACCATATATTGGTGTTAGCCAGTATAGGTTGAAATCTCTTCCTGATAGAAGTTTCTTCTTTTATCGACCATTTGACTTCTGGCAAAGCTGAGGCTTCAATATTGTTGGTGTCATACCTGGGATCCAGAACATCACCTTCATCTTCCATACCTTCTGGAACGTCAGCCATTCCTAGTTCCTCAATCTTGCTCAGATGGAGTCTGCAATAATCCAGCTTCCTGATCTCATTCTGGGTTCTTAGATCAACCCAAATATCCTCAACCATAGGAACATGAAATATTGCCTTTCTTTTGATCTTGTCTTGTACCCTCTGGAAGTCAAAATGAACTCTTTTATTGAATTGTTTCATTGTTACCAACTGCATTTTTGATTCAACAGCCTTAGCCTTAGTGGCTGATTACACTGAGTACCTACCAATTTCCACTAGAAACTTAATTCCTGACTTCTTCAGTTCCATCTTTTTATTATGCACAACAATCAATTATCTACATAACTCCATCAGAATGATCTTATCACTAGGATATTATGGAAGGATATATGGATATCCAGGATAATATCCAACTCTTAAGTAAGTGAAAGTTGGAAATTGCAAAAACAAACAAACAAAGGAATTGACCACTTCCTAGGCCTCATCTGATACTCTCTTCTGCTCAAGCTCAATATCCCATAGACACATGAAGATCGAAAAGAAAGCATCATTAACTCTGTGGAAATGATGAATTGATCCTTTGAGAGTAATATGTGGATAGTATTGAAAAACTGGAACTAACGTCCGATCACCATTTTGAGTTAGACCTGGAAAACTCCTCATACTTGCAACAACATATACTAGATATGAAGTCATGTAAAACTTAAAAGTTGTATTGACTTTGATCAATTGATCATGTAGAGAATTATTGATCTACTCTCCCTAGAATATCTTTTGTTGTCCCTTGAGAATCACTCTGATATAGGCATACATCCATTCATGAAATTTGGATGAAGAAGGAAGGCCTCTGATTCTACTCAGCAATGTGATCAAATCACTGACCTCCTCAACAAAATCACTTCTTGGCAGCTCCTTTGGCCATCTGGACAAGTTGCTCCTAGGAGTCTTTAGCCACTTACAATTGATATGTTTCTTTGCAGCTTCCACATGTTTCTCAAAATCTCTCTGACCTCGAGCAAAATCTATTTCTCCAACATTCACTACAGGAGGACACATGAAAATTTTGTCAAGAAACTCTGCATCTAATCTCATTATCACATTCCTGTGGGAATTAGACACAGTCCTGATATCCCTATTACAGTGTCTCACCACTTAGAGAATAAATTCTGGGTTGTGTGCTGCTACAAGGAAAGATGCCACTAGGTGTATATTACTCTCAACAATCTTCTGCATATAGTGAGGAGGATTAGACTACTTTGTTCTTTCCATGAACTCAGCCATGTCCACATGCCAAATTATTGTATCTCTGATCTTGTCCACATTAGATTACAATGAAGTAACAGGGAAAACCCCTTGGTACTTATACTTCATGATTTTGGCCTTTGATGGAGACGGCTCTGACATTCGCTTTGAGAAGAAAACTTGAAATGGCGTCGATCACAGATGAAACTGCAAAAGTTCATGGTCTAGCAGTTAGGGGAAAAATAGGCAAATTAGGGTTATTGTGAACTGATGATCATATACATGGGATCATGCTTGAAAGGGCTAGAGAGCACGCAAGTCGAGAAAATAGGCGAAAGCGGGCTATAGGTATCATTTTGCAAAAGTTTCCTGTGTTAGGAAAAAATTTAGGAAAATATGCATGGGCGGCCTAAATGACCACTCCTGCATATGGGGTAGATCATTAGCATGCAAAGTTGGTCAGAATGACCACCATTGTATGTGAGGAAAAATTAATTTTGATCTTGTGCATAAGCGGCGAAAATGACCTCTCTAGCATATTGGAAGAATAAGACTTAGATGTCAAGTCGGTCAAAATGACCGCTCTAGCATCTAACTGTTTGAAACCTTAACACATGTAGAAGTGGTGGTTTTAGCTGACTTGACATGTGAGAGATCAATAAGGATTTCATGTAGGGGTGGTTGTTTTACCGCCCCTGCATATGGGTAAAACCAAAGTCAAAGAACATGTATCGGCGACATTTTTTACCGCCGATACATTTTGGTGATTAAAGATAAGAATGTGATGGCGACAATTTTCACCGCCCTTACATTCTGGGTAATAACAAGTTTCATGTAGGGGTGGAAAAAATCGTCACCCTCACACAAGGTAGGTCTGCTAAGGGCTACGCACATCGGCAGCCAAAACGACTGACAATACATGCAGTCTAAACAATGGCAACAAAAACCTAAGTTTTTTGAATAACATCAAAAAAATTTGATTTGACAGGAACTTAGGGTTTTGCTGAAAAAGTCAAATTTCACCAATAAAATGACAATGAAAAACCTACGCTAACGGTAGGGTTTAAAAATGATTCACAAAGGAAAGAAACAAATGAAAAATGATTCATATGAAAACTCAAACAAAACAATATAATTTACAAAAACAAAAATGAACATTTCATCATACATAGGAAAACCGTAAAGAAAAACAAAAATAAAAAAATGAAAAATAATGACTTACTTGTAATAGGCGACCGGAACCCTAGGCACGATCATGGGAATGAATTCACCCAATCCACAATTTATGCAATCCAATCGACCTTACAGGGGGGTTCGACGTCTTATCTCAATAGATTAGGAATGAAAAATAAGGCGAAAATAACAACTAAAGCCTTTAAAAAGGTTTATAAAAGGTCGCATTAATCCTAGCATGAGTGCCATTAATGCGACTCAAAGTTTACTTGATACACCGAGATTCACACAGGCGGCGATTTTCGCTGTCAACGCATATCAGGTAAACAACATGTATGAGTGGCAAATTTTGCCGCTCCTGCATGTTAGACCAAAGCAATAAAAACATATGTATGAGCGGCAGATTTGACCGCTAGTGCATATAGGAAACAACAAGACATATGCAAGAGCAGTGGATTTGACCACTAGTGCATATGTACTCTGCAAAATGACTAACACCTTGAAAAGGCTAGAATTGATATTCCAACAGGCTTATGACCTGATCGATTTCACGAGTCTCAAAAAATCAATCGAGGGGAATGTCATAAGTCATTCCAAGATGTCAAATGACTTTGCATGAGACCAAGAAGACTTGCCTTGATTTGCAAAATTAGAGTGTAGGTTACGAAATGGACAAGTTTCGTAGGGGTTGTCCTACAAAATGAGTGCAGCTGATTTTGAGGACAACATGTACTTACCTATAATGCTTCTGTTACAAGTTTTGACATTGAATCAAGCTTAGGACTTATGAGTCCACTCAACTGACACATTCTGTTTTTCATTTGATCCCTCTTATTTATCAGGTTACTTATGTTTTTATCAATACCAATGACTTGTATCTCTTTGCTACTCAATTGAGTCAGCTACTAAGTCAAATGACTTAGAGATATTTACCAACTGTAGTTTGTGATCCTTGATCTTTTCTCCTAACTCTTTTGTGGCTTCTAGCCATGATAAACAAAATTTGTACAAATCACAAGCTTCTTTAATGGTACTCTGTATACCTCTTATTCCATTGTCTAACAACGTTTTATCATTTGCTAACATGGTATTCAATTAAGCAAATCTCATCTCATCAATCTCTTTTCTGACTTTTGTTTCTATAGATTTTTCAAAAGATTCAAAATGATTGCTAATTGATTTTATCATACCTTTAATTTGATTAGTTGATGATAATGATGTATCTTTCTAGTGTTCAGGCATCAACTTCTCAAACACATCAGATGTTGCACCAGTGAGCTCATTGTCCTGTATATGCATTTTCATCATCTCTTCATGTGCCTTTGCTTGAACAATTGATACTAGTTTGAATTTTTGTATAGGAGACATTGAGTCCAAATTTATTGGTCCCTACAAAAATTTAGGCTCATCCAAGACTTGTTTTTATTTTTCCAAGAATTCCTTGACAAACTTCGTAGTGTCTCTTGCTATACTAGAGACTTCTTCTTGGTTTTGTTTTGGCAGATCTAAATCCATGGCCTCATTTGTATCATCCTTTTGTTTTGGTACAGAGTTCTCCTCAACGTATTCCTCTTCTTGATAATCATCTTTGTTTTGCTTCTCAGTCTTCTCCTTGTCTGTTTGGTCATCAGATTGTTGTTCCAGAGGAAGACTTGTCTTAGATTGATCCTTAACACTAGTATCCAAACCAGTAGTAGGGACTGAATCTTCTTTCTCCTTCAACTCTTCATCACTTTTGTCTAGTCCTTGATCCATGCTGACTTCCAGAACATTTGTGTCATCTCCAACACCTGTTTCTTCATTATCATATATTGTTGGAAGATGAAATTCTTTCAATGCTTTCAGAGTGATTTCCTTAGTCTCCTTAGCTAGCTTCTCAATGTCACCTGACATGAGAATCTTCATCCTCCTCTTTGTTCTAAATTCTTTATGTAGCACTTTAGAGACTTTTTCTTTTTCTTCTGGTGTGATCTCTGGACATAACTTTATCAGTGTATACTCTTTGAGTTCAACATCCTTAGCCATAGCTGCTTCCTTTCTTGCAGACATTATACTTCCTAGACTATCTGGGAGATTAGTAATTATCTCAATAAGGGCTTTATTGTATATATCCAAGTATTTGACAACAGCATTCTCAATGATCCTTTTATCTGCATCATTATAATCATCATACAATTTGGCAATAGGCTTTAGATTGCTATAAATTGTAATGGCCTTCAAGATTTCTTCTAGACTTATTGTAGCCTGTACTTTCATAGGCTCTTCAATCTTTGCTTTCTTTCTCCCTTTACCCTTATCAGAGGTCTTCTCCTTTGTGGCATCAAAGGGTTTTCCTTGCTAAGAACTGAAAGGTGGTGCATTGTATGCCTTCATCTTCTTAACCTCTTCATTGGTCTTAGTTTCCTCATCATCAACTGTACCAACACTGACATACACTCTCTAACCTTTGGTCTTCTTCCTTTTGCTTGTTTACATTTCTGTGGTTGTTGTGGAGGGAATACCAGAACTTGTACCTCTTGTTGTTCCTTTTGGTGCAGCAGGTGCCTCTTGTTGCACATCATGAACTTTTGAAGGTTTATTAGCTTCCTTCAAATTTTCAGCTGTTCTTGCCCTTGTTTTAGCAAATTCTTTTGTAATCCCTATGCTCTGGGCATATTCTTCCACCAATTTCCTCATCTTTTTCTGGGTTTCTAGTTTCCTTAGTTCAACATGGACTCTTACAGATAATTCTTCATAAGTGCCAAATCTTGGCTTAGAGGCATCCCTAGGTTTGCTTAACATGAGCTTGGCATAACCATCTAACACATCTGCATCCACTTCATACCCCATTGGCGTAATCCAAATTGCTCTAGGCTTAATAGCTTCCATCATGCATTGATCTTTATTTACAATAAAATAGATGTCATTTTTGTATTTTTCAACAATTGTCTTAGGGATTCATTCCCTATATTGCATTACCCTTTGGAAGTTCTTGAAATAGCCCCATAGGGTTGTAGTTTGTGCATCATAACTTCCAATACTATTTAAATGATTTCTAATTTGTACTGCAACAGGTTTGTCTCTAGTCCAAAATAGATTTTTCATGCCAGGTAACTCTTGCATAAAGTAGAAGAACAAGCACATAATTAACGTACCAAACTTGAAGGAATATTTGCTTTCTTTTGTCTTCTTCAGGTTCTCCATTAACTGTTGTCAGAGTAGTTCACATAGGTCATACTCTGCATTTTCCTTAACCATTTGATAGGTAGTATATATGGCAGTACTAGAGAGAGAGTTCTCACGGTTTGTGAGGTAGACCTTGTAGCTGATCACCATGGATGCAAACCTGATTGCATGATCTTCAATATCACTGACTGTCAATGCCCTTTTATCAAAATTTTCTCTGGTAGCTTTCATTACTGTATCATTTTTACAGCCTTTAATATAGGCACTGTATTGATAGAGTTTAGTCTTGTGACCTCCCTTGTGGCATCTTTGGTGATCTTGAATGTAGAGTTAAACCACATAAACTCATCATGAATTTGACTTAAGTCATACCAAACCCATTCATCTTTTGCAAAAACTAGAAAATCTATATACTGAATGAGTTTCTTCTCCTCCAATGCCTTGTATTCTTCTTTTAGGTCAAATGTATCACCACTTAGATGTTTTAGATATAGGTCTATGAGTTTACTACCTCTGTGTTCCTGTAGGGCAACATGAATATAAGCCCTAACATCTTTCGCATGCATCACACTGAACGAAATCTCTAAAAAATGCACCATTTGGATCAATCTCTGTTGATTTGAATGGACGCTTCTTGAATTTTGGCCAGGGTCTCTCAGTTATATCAATCACTTGTGGTGTTTCCATTTTCACAAAGATTCAAATAAATTCATAGTAGGGTTTCAAATCTAAAAAATACCTCTTTTGTTGAATTAGGGTTTTGCTTTATCTTGCCTTGAATTACTTTTGAAATCACTGTAATTGCTTGGAATTTTGCTTCAGTTCACCTTAGACACTTGAGAGCTTGAATGCAAAATGAATTGTTCATTGAATGAACTCCTTTTTAACCTTTTGTTTTGCTTGACCTAATCGTCATAAATGCTATCTTTCAAAAAGCTGTCAAACCCTTCTCTGTTGAGTACAGTTGATTAGGATTGCTCTACAATGTTCCACATTTGATCCTTTTCTTCTAGAATTTCTTTTAAAAGATCTGTCATATGAATCTTCACATCATATCTTCGTGCCGAATCTCAGCACTAACTATTTGCCAAGGGGATTAGGATTTTCAATGCAGCTCCCCCTAAGCCAGAGCTCCCTATTTACTTCTTGGAGGAAGTATCAGCACCAGAGGTTGGCGCAGATTCATCCTTGACTTCAATCACATCTTTCTTTATCTAGATTTTTCCCATCTCTTTCTTAGTTTCAACTGGATCAACCTTTTCCTTTCCCTTATTATTCCTCTGTTTTATATTTTTCCCTTTTGGAGAGTTGTTCCTTTTCACATTTTTGCTTCTGCAGAATTTTGCAATATGTCCAAGTCTATTGCAGTTATAACACATAATATTCCTCTGTCCTTGACTCCTTTCATTGAATGGATTCATCCTTGATCTGCATTAGTTAGCCATATTCCCAAATCTATTGCATGCAAAGCACTTTCCATTAAAAGATTGAGTATTTCTTGAATTGTTAAAACCATTCCTTACCAGGCTTTTGCATTCATATGATTTATGACCAATTTTCTTGCAATTGAAACATTGACCAAAGAATGGTGGAGTATTCTAATTCATTCTACTCCTACACTGAGTAGCCTTATGACCAAACTTATTGCAATTAAAACAATGACCGTTGAAATATGGGTACCTTTGAACATTTGGCTGCCTGATCGGAGGTCTTCTTCTTTGATTCTGGAATTGGTTGCCTTTATTTTGCTTAAACTTAGTGTTTGCTTGGCCTGATTTTAAACTTTTTCCTTTTTCAAATCCCAAGCCTTGCTTGTCATTTGGACTCTTCTGACTTTCAATCAATTCCTTAATCTTTGTAGAGCTTATTTTGAATTTTTCTTTATAGCTATTGGCTTCTTCCAAATCATATTTCAAAAGTAACCTCTTTTCCCAGTTTTTCACATTCTTTAGACTTATCCTTCACAACTTGATTCAGATGTTCTTCAACCTTTGTTTTTCTTCAACTAGCATAGATAGACTGTCTATGGATTCATTTGCTACTTTTAATTGTTCACTTAGTTCTTTCCTTCTATCCTGAGACTTCTTGACTTCCTCCTTTAGTTTTAGAATACAATCATCAGCTTCTTTGATATTTTCCACCAAATCTTTGATATCTGCCTTAGACTTGTCAATATCATCAAGAGAAACTTGTAGTTGTTCATTAATGCTACCTAGATAACTCGTTTATGAAGAAGCAAGATATCCTCAAGCTATTAAGCTTCTTCCAAGGAACCTTGCTCTAATACCAATTGTTGAACACAAAGAATACTAAGAGGGGGGTGAATCAGTATTCTATAAAACCACTTCTTCACATGATCTATAATCCAATTACCAAATCCAATAACATGAAAGTAGAATAAACATAAGAACAACAACCATAAAGTCATAACACATAGACACCAGGATTTTTACGTGGAAAACCCAAAAATAGAAAAACCATGGTGAGTGTTAGCTCACAATATATTATGATAATAATACTGAATTACATGAAGGCTCACTACCCAAGGACTCATTGTCCAAGAAGTGCTCACTACAAAAAGGCTCACAGCTAGGAAGATAGAAGAGATTATAGAAGAAGGATTGGCTCACTGCCAAGAGATGACTACTATAAATACATCTATAGAATGCTGAGGTGCAGTTCCATTTACATCTCAGTATACAGACTCAAACATCTTCATAATGTCTACTCAGCTTTTTCTGCTCTGCTTCACATATGCTCTGCTTTTCTGCCCTTACTATCTTTTTCTAGTCATAAGATTGCCTTAGATCACACACACATTGAATTCACACACTTATCACACACATCCACTCCTCTAATGCCGAAATACATCGAGTATATATATTCACATCAAGAATTATCTCACAATCAAGTTGTTAAGCCAAAAATGAAATGTGTATACAAATGTTATACAACAATGTGGACCCAAATAAATATAAAAAAGTCTTCATATAGGTTAGGACCAATCATTCCATCACTTAGATTGATTGTTCAAGCAATATATCTTTTCCTCATATAGATCCAACATACTTGTCGGCTTATCCCTTAAGTACCCACTTGACCAATTCAACTGTCACATCATAACTTCCACTGCAGACCATATGAGACTCTAAAAATCATATCCAACATTCATCATTGACCTCTTAACATACCTTCAGAACCATAGGACATAATAGTCCTTTATAGAAAAATGCGGATCTTGGAACTGTTGCTCTGTCACAGTGAAATACTGTCAAACTGGAAGCTGATACTGGAGAACTTGTAGAATGTGATTTGTTGAGCTTCAGAAGCTATAACTCTATATTTAGGTAGATATGGTATGCATCTTTGTTGCCTTAGAACCGCAAGAAAAAATATGCTACAACAGAGGAATGCAGACCCTTTTACTCTGGTATTGTGCACTGTTCCTAACTTAACTCTATTCACCTGGACTTAGATATTTCACCATATGACTTCCAGAGGAAGTTAGGACTTGAACATTGGAACATGTGATCACTAGGTAGCTATGAACAACATACCTAAACTGCATACAAATGTCTTTAACTGCGGAGGCATACCATCTCAAACACTGTCACTTACTTTGTATAATGTATACTACCCATACTTAGTCATTTATTCTTCTAGAGTAAAGTCTCTTTGCCATGCCGGTAGAAACCCTTTGCCTTGTTGCCATCAATGACAACATTCAACATTCATCAGAGCAGTGTCTCTTGCCAACAATATATATGCTTTTTGTAGCTTCAAGTATTTTTCTATGTACATTGTTCTATCTTGTGCCTTTTTTGATAGAACATTCATATCTTCCAATGAGGGAAGAAGCCCAGATAGAGTCAATGATGTCTCTGTGTTAGTGAATAATACTAATGTATTTGCCTAATCTAAGTAGTTTTTACAAAAAGCACTCTCATATATTACTAGTACTCTTGGCACAATTTATTTGTGATCCATGTAATGATATCCACTCAGTATCAACATCCTTAAGTGGCTTATTACTTGGAGTATATCCTTCAACAAATCTTTGATACTCTAAATTTTTTTTGGACTTCTACAACAATATGTATATGCATCATGCATAAGATTTTCAACTATTGAAATAGATGGAAGCTAACACATAATTTTAAAAGACAAATTCATTCTATGGTCCATATAGTGAATGTTGATCATGTATGGTGAGCATGATGTCTGCAAATTAATAATAAGCTCATTTTTATGACCCTACATGACTGATGTCTTATCCACACCAAGAAAAACTGACTTCCCCGCAATTTCCAAGTCATCCAAGCCTCCAATATCCACTAAACCTTTTTTGATTATCTCCACAAGGTTAGTAGAGGTGGATTTTTCTTTTATTTTATGAATTACAATTAGATAAGGCTGGCTAATGCAGTCAAGGTAGAATGGTCCAATGAAGGACTGTCCAGCCTTGAAACCTTAAACAACCAACATCATGATCATAACAAAGATGTAACAACAACATACAAATAACAATAGAATGATAAGAGATACTCATAAATGCATGACATAAAATTTATCCTAGGAAAACCCTAAAAGGAAAAAACCTAGCCCCAAAAGATCACTTCTCATTATATTAGAACTCCATATCTCATTACATATGCCTCTAGGGCTATTCATATGCTAGGCCGCAACCCAGGCTTACAAAATTTTATTGAAACATCATTCTCCCATGTTCTCTACTTCTCTCTTCTCCTTTCTCTATTCTCTACTCTACCTCTTCTTCTACTCTTTGCTCTATCTTATACTACTGCTCTGCTGTCTTCCAGGTTGAAAACAATTCTACCTCTTCTAGACTATTCATCTTTTTGCATCATCCCCTTTTTCTCCTGTCTTGAAACAATCTCAAGTCATGCTTATATATATCATTCTCAAGTCTCCCAAATTACCCATGTCAGATTACAAGGTGGCACATAACTCTAGGCCATATGAAATGTGTAGGAAACAAGTAGGTCAGCCTACAACTCTTGGTAATGCTCCACAAATGAATGAAAATTGGTGTGGTTCTCAACAAAGGTATATCTGG
Organism: Cunninghamia lanceolata; assembly: GCA_027924645.1. Classification (NCBI taxonomy): domain Eukaryota; kingdom Viridiplantae; phylum Streptophyta; class Pinopsida; order Cupressales; family Cupressaceae; genus Cunninghamia; species Cunninghamia lanceolata. The sequence continues at coordinate 4,477,050 of BSBN01000292.1, read as the reverse complement.
TCCCATATTACCTAGTGTAATGTTCCATTTGGCTCTATAAGTCACAAAAGTGCTCCGCAAACCTTGTATGCTTCAACTGAATGCTGAATGCTTTGTTCTATGAAAGTTGATAATCTTCTAATAGCAATATCTCTCTGTAGATGAATCTAAAATCTCATGAAATCTAAGTATGATGTATATGTCATGTTATAGAAACTAAATCTTGCTCCACAAGCTTTGAAATGAAGATGTGGTAAAATGCGGTAGTCCCCATTATCACTTTCGGGCACCCTGCAGCTCAACATTAACTGTCCCAATTCACTAAATGACTTCTAGATGGTCTTGCATCAGACTCTTAGGGTTATTTGAAATGTTAGCCTCTTCACCTTGTCCTATATTATATTATAATCAATATTGTCTCATAGGATATGTTCGACAATATGTTCACAGGTACTTGCAACTGCCTCAAGGTCGGCGATTTGTTCAAGTCATGCATGCAAACTACCTCAAGTTCAGAGATCTGTTCACAAATAACTACATTGCTCATGGTTGGTGGTCTGTACAGGTCCTTTACAAACTTCCTCAAGTTCCTTCTCACTTCTGGTGGTCTAATTTCAGCACTCTTCTTACAAATTGTTGCACTGCCTCATTGGTCAGCGGTTTGAACAAGTTAATTGTGCAAGCTGCCTCAAATCCCTCATTTGCAATGGTTTGGCAGTTTGGCTACAGGTTGCAACTATCTCAAAGTTTGGTGTTTTGTTGAAAACACCTGTAGGCTACCTCAGGATCAATATATTCCTCTCTAATACCAACTTCAATCAACTAAGAGTCAAATAGCCTTAGCATCCCACATCACTCCAAAACAATCATTTTACTTCCTCTGTTTAGTCCAAACATCCTTAAATTCCCTCTGCGGTACTTTCTAACCTCTGGTTCTAGCTGCAACTCCTTCCGCTCACATGGAATTTGTTTGGTTCTTCTCCACATACACTACCCCTATACTTCTCTCTATTTCTGCACCCATATTTCCTTTATTCCAGTATAATTTACTTCCTCTTCTGGTAGAATTCCTTGTCATCCCTTCTTTCTCTGCAATATGAACTTCCCTTTTCTGTTATGCTCCACACATGTCCTTTTCTTACTGCATTTTGACTTGTTATGCTTTGCACAAACCTTCTCTTGCACTGGTTCCTTATTTGTTTAGTTATCAACAAAACTCTCCTTAAGATCAATGTCTCACCCTCTTCTAGTTTCTTTGTTGAACTTGATGATTCAATAGGTTCTTCTTCTTCCACATAAGTTATCTCTGCATTATTTATTGCTTCCCCATCATTAGTCCCTTGGTGAAATTCAACACTCGATGCTTTTTGCCTCCATACTTGAAAACATGTTCCTCTAAATGATCTCCTATTAAATCCTCTTCCATCCCTCTGGTATCCTTCATTGTGGTAAGAATTATGGATTCCTTCGTTGTTGCGGTAGAAACTCCTATTATTTCTCCCTTTGTGGTATGAATTATTGTCCTTGTTTTTCTCCACATGTGGTCTTCCCTCTCTGCATCTTGATCCATATCCTTCTTTTCCTCCAACACATGAATACTTTAGCCTATACAACCTTTTAAACATACAAGTAACATATTTCCATTTCGGTCCATCAATCCATCCATAATCCTTCTGTACACAACCTGTCATAGACCTTCTCCTCCGCATTTTATCCTAACAAATCTTTTCAGAGTGATTTATTAATCCATAGAGATTACAAGGGGACAAATCCCAACACAATTCATTTTCATGTCCATGTCTATTATAATAAGAACATGCATACCTTTTCTTCCCTGAGTTGATTTGTTTGAACTTATGACAACATCCTTATTCTCTTCACCTCTAATATATCCAAGGTCTTCATTTCTTGATCTCATTACTGGCTCAATAGGCTCTGTAATTCCTTGCTGATATTTTCCCAATCCTTTTCCTTCATATCCCATTCTTTTCATGATTTTGTAACGAACATTGTTTAGAGAACTCTCTTTGTCAACACCATCACCAACAATTACAGATTCAGTTACACTGCTATCTTCAACCTCACCTTCTAAAGAAGCTTCTGCAGTATCACACAAATCATTAGTATCAAAAGAAACATCACAAAGTTTAGGCTTAGATCTTAGACTTTCATTCTCTTCCCTGCATGCTACAAGTGACTTCTCTAATTGATTAACTTGTTCTTTCAATCTAGATATTTCACTCCTTTGTAAACTATTTTCCCTTTTTAACTTCTCCAAACTTTCCTCCAAATCTATGTTCATCTTTTCCATCTGACCAAACAACTTGTATCCTTCTTCCAATTCTTCAAAACTCCTTTTGACATACTCAAACAGATTTAACTCTTCTTCTAGTTCTCCATTTTCATTTTTACATTTTCTAATTCTTCTTCAAGAGTATCATATTTCTCTTCTCCTAGTTCCCTTCTCTTCTCTACCAACTCTGAGTTATACCTTTTGATTTCACACAATTCTTCTTCCAGAATATCCTTCTTGCATATTAGGTTTTCATTTTTTTTTCATCCTTTTTCCAATCTTCCCCATTGAAAAAAATCATACAAACAACTTAATGTGAAAAGTTTACCCGGATCTTTCTTGCCTTGATCTTTCTTCTGTGGTGATTCTAGTTACACTTTAGGGTTTCACACTTTCTTCCAACACTTTTTATCTTCCCAACATATTCACAACCAACTTTGATACCACTTGATGCAGTCAAGGTAGGAGGGTCCAATGAAGGACTGTCCAGCCTTGTAGCCTTAAACAACCAACATCATGATCATAACAAAGATGTAACAACAACATACACATAATAATAGAATGATAAGAGATACTCATAAATGAATGACACAAGATTTATCCTGGGAAAACCCTAAAAGGGAAAAACCCAGCCTCAAAAGATCGCTTCTCATTATATTAGAACTCCAAATCTCATTACATGTGCCTCTAGGGATATTCATATGCTAGGCCACAACCTAGGCTTACAAAAGTTTATTGAAACATCATTCTCCCATGTTCTCTACTTCTCTCTTCTCCTTTCTCTATTATCTACTCTGCCTCTTCTTCTACTCTCTACTCTATCTTCTGCTATTGCTTTGCTGTCTTCCAGGTTCAAAACACTTCTACCTCTTCTAGACTACTCATCTTTTCACATCATCCCCTTTTTCTCCCTATCTTGAAACAATCTCAAGTCATCCTTATATATATCATTCTCAAGTCTCCCAAATTACCCATGTCGGATTACAAGGTGGCACATAACTCTAGGCCATATGAAACAAGTAGGCCGCCCTACAACTCTTGGTAATGCTCCACAAATGAATGAAACTTGGTGCGGTTCTCAACGAAGGTCTATCTGGTCCCATATTATCTTGTGTAATGTTCCATTTGGATCTGCAAGTTATAAAAGTGCTCTGCAAACCTTGTATGCTTCAACTGAATGCTGACTGCTCTACTCTGTGAAAGCTGATGATCTTCTGATAGTGATATCTTTCTACAGACAAATCCAAATCCAATGAAATCTGAGTATGATGTAGATTTCATGTTATAGAAACCAAATCTTGCTCTGCGAGCTCTAAAATGAAGTTGTGGTAAAATGTGGTAGTCCCCATTGTCACTTTTTGGCACCTGCAGCTCAACATCAACTATCCCAATTCACTGAATGACTTCTAGATGCTCCAGCATCATTGGCGGATATGATTGTCTATAATATAAACATATATGCATACCTAAGAGGTATTACCAATGGCCATCACCTTGTCTAGAGATAATACAAATAAATTCACCTAATTTAATTTCTCTTGTATATCCTACTTCTTCACCACAATTAGACACTGAACCCATTTCCAACCACTATTGATAGGCCAATAGGAAAGTGGAAAATTGGACACCAATAAATTGCATTAAAATTTAATATTATGTAAAGTCTATCAACAAATGACCTCTATTTAATATATGGAATATAATTGTGAATTATACAGCTTTGGACAACTAAATTGCTTTTGTCACCTTTTGATATATAACATATGTGGAACCTCCAATAGTGGTTACCCGCACCTACAATTTCATGTATTCTCCATACTCGACTACATTCTAAGCATGAGCACATTCATCTTTCATTTTCTAGTGTACTAACTTCAACTCTACATTTAAATTTACCTTTTCATAAATTTTACCTACATGCTTCTCAATCATGTTTAATTTCAGTTGCAACATCTTTTCTTTCTTATATTTTTAGGGGTAGGAAATAGATAACTTAGTTTAAATGAGGTAAATTATTTTAAATTATCTACCCTAGAATTCTAGAAGTAATATACCATAGAAGAACCTACTTAAATTAAAGTAAGCACAAACTTCTTTACCAATTAAATAACAAGTTATTTTTCCTCCTACTTAGATTTCTATGAGTGTCCTATTTATACTAAATTCATGATCTAAATAGAAAAGAGCTAGGAAATGTAAACAAAAATAGAAATTTAATTTATGTTAATTAATTTATTTGGTTTTAAGGGTAATTAAGTGTATGAATGTAACCAAGGACAAGAGTGTTTAAATCATTTGACAAATAATAGGGATCTAGGATGGCACCTAGATGAGACAAAGGGATTGGAAAATATTGTGATGGATTTAGGCTATTGTCAAGATGAACTAGGGTATATTTAAGTGATAAAGATTCCAATACACTTGTGGGTATGTCATGACACTTGTAGAGATGTTAGTGCAACTACACTTGAGTCCTTCGTGCACAAAAAAACTAAATATATCTAAAAAGGTAAGAGATAGTAGACAAAACATAAAAAGTATACAAGAAAATAAAATCAATTGAATATACAACAAATCTAAATTAAATTAAACAATTTGCTACATCAAACTATCAGTAGTTGAGGGTCCTTTGGTGTGATATGATGTGATAGGCATAAACTTGTATCTAGGACATAGAAAAAGGGGGCAATTGCATATGAGCTTGCCAAGGTGGTCAAATCCCTATTTTGGTCTTTCAACCTCCATGGATAACCAAATAGATTTTGTATATTTTTGTGTGTGCACCTAGCCTAAATGTGTCTAGGAATAAGAGCATAAAATAAATGAAATATATTATAGTGTAAATAACTATAAACATTTTTTAATGCCACATGAATGGAAAAAATCTAGAAATGGAATCACTAGTATTTCCAAGAGGGAAGAGGCAATTAAGATATATATATATATACACACACATACACATATACTCAAGGTAAGAGAGTATTGCATTTTTGCATAAAATAAATGAGAAAAGAAATATTGTTACTATAGAAAGAGGAGGAGCAATTATGGAAAGACTCAAAATTTCTTCAGAAGTCAAGAGAGTGACTACAACTCAATCACATGAATCTACAAATGAGAAAGAGAGTTTTTGTTTCCAACAAAATTATAAATTACATTGAATGATAATGAGGAGGCCATGAGGAGAAGCCTCAACCCAAAATTATAGAGATAAAAAATAAAATGTTGTTAGTATATATAAATTATTTCACAAAATCTAAATAAGAAAAATGGTAAATGAGATACCAGCAAATCCATGAATGTAATGAGAGATTTGAAGGTTGCAATGAAAACCTAAATATTAATTCCTTCATAAATCCACTCAAGAAGATACTATAATCTACAATAAGTTGTTTGAGAGAATTATGAGGATAATGAAGGTAGAAGAGGAAGATGAATATTTGAGAAAGAGGAGACAGCATTTGTAAGAGTTCTAATGGGGCCTATTTATCATCAAAATAATAGCCATTAGTTATGGAAGTTATCAAGAGGGGAAATAAAATGCATTTAATTTTTTGGCAATTGTGGATGCTATTATAGTTGTGCTGACATCAATAGGATCGCATCAGTGTCCAAATGGATAAAAGATAGTAGAAGGTCATAGAAATGAGATTAGGTTGATGCTGATGTTGAATCTTAACAACCCAATGAGGGAAACGGCTCATGTAAACCCTTATGTGAAATTAATGACTATGTTGTATGGATGGATAATAATTGAATAAAATACATAAGGTGGAAATTGTAGGGTGTGCAATTTCTGACACTACAATCTCTAGCTATAAATCTTGCAGTGACATAGTTTTGGTAGGCCCACTCCATCTTCATTCTCTATGGGTTCTATGAATAGATACTCAAAAACTCATTTGAGTTAAAAGTTTTGTGACACCCACTAATGTGCTTTACATTTCTTTGATAATCTTTTAGATTTAGGGTCACCAATACCAGTAGGATTAATAATTTCTCCTCATATGAACATGTCATCCATGATTTCACTACTAGATTGAGCCACATCATGCATATACCTTCAAAATTTTTGTTAGAGATGTGCTCATTGTCAAAGTGGTCCAAATCAAATCCTTGAAAGTTAGGTACACTTTCCTAGTTATTTATTCTGAATGGACCCTCATCTGCTACATCATAGAACTTGTTTTTTTATTAAAATAGGACATTATGGAGGGCTTACTTTTCTTTGATGGACCTACTTTTCTATTTTCCACATTTGAGGATGACATCTTCCTTTGAAAGTATTATGTACAATGTTACATGAACTTTAAAAATATTAAAGTTATGCATATACAAACCAATAATCATGTGAAATTAAGATACTTGAACTAGTTATAATGAAGAGAAGAAGATAGGACATGCATGAGAGAAGATAAAACATCAAGGAATATAATACTCCTATACTTGTTGGCAAGAGACACTGCTCCAGTATGGACTTGTATGTTGTCATTGATGGCAACAAGGGAAACAAGACCTAGAGATATTATCAACATGACAGGAAGACATAACTCTAGAAGGTCACATTGGAATTCAAGTCCAGTTGGTAGAAATGGCTAAGTATGGGCATTTACAGAGTAGAGGACAGTAAGTGGGTCAGTATGATTCCGCAGATGATGATCTGGAAATGTGGTCCAGATATGATGTTCTTAATTATTTGATGGTGTTATGCTCTAGAGATTAAGTCCTGACTTCCTCTGGAAGTCATTTGGAAGAATTATCTAAGTCTGGGTGAACAGAGGTATAGCAGAGATAGTGAACAGGGCACATTGTAATGGTCTGCATTCCTTTGCAGGTGAGCATTTTGTTATGCTATTTTAAGGTGTTGTAAACACTTGTATGAAGTATCTAATTCTAGAGTTATGAGATTTGAGGTCCACTGGAAAGATAGTTACAAGTTGCTGAGTATCTGTACAGTGTTTGACAAAGTTTGACAGAGACAGAGTCTGAGTTCTGATGGTCTGCATTCCCCCGCAAGATGATATCATGCCTTGTGGTTTTGAGGGTAATATTGGGAATGTGTGAAGAGTCATTGATATGTTTTTGGAAGTGTTTTGTGATTCACAGTAAAAGTTGTAAGTCTACAGATGAACCTGTTAAGCATGCTTTTAAGGAACAAGCCAAATAGTATGATAAATCATTGTGTGGAGAAGAGATAGTGTGTGAAGGATCTACTTAAGTGATTAAATGATTAAAGCCAACCTATATGAACATGTTTGGACAAAGATTTGGGCCCGCATAACATATAGTGCATTGGATTGAGCCGACAAGCTACATCTTTCTATGTACACGTTTCACTTCTTGGATGCCGACCTGATTATGGATCAAATCATGATGCAGATATATAAGAGCGATGAATTTTGGTTGAGGTGGTGTGGATTTATGGTGGATGGATGTGAATATGCGAATAGCAGAGCAGTGACACCGATCAGTGATGATGAAGACTTGGGATTCAGAATTTAGTTGCTACACCTTGGCATATTGACAGATGCTTATGTAGTATTCCTTTTCATATACTATTTGATTTGTATTTGGTAGTGAGCCTTTCTTCATCAAGGCAATGAGCTTGGAAGTGAGCCTCCCATAGGGTTTAACAACCCTCATAGTTTAATAGCCCTTATTGTAATCTTTCTAGGTTTAGGGTTGAGGTAGTGAGCCTTCTAGACCTAGTTATACTTCATGGCAGTGAGCCAACATGTTCCAGGTCCATGGAGTGACCAAGCCTGAACACCATTATTTGTAAAGATTGTAATATATATTTGAGAGCTAATGCTCTCCGTGATTTTTCCCTCCTTGGGTTTTCCACGTAAAAATCTTGGTGTCCATGTGTCATACTTCTATGGTTATTATTCATTTGCATGTTGTGCTCTTGTTTAATTTATTCTGGGAAATGGTTAAAAGAAAAAGTTTATAGAACACTGATTCATCCCCCCTCTCAGTGTTCCTGATATTTAACAAGGGTATACCTTAACATAATCCTTCAGATTACACTATAAAAAACTTATAGCAACTACTTGTATACCTATAGTATCTTGTAGATGACCTATAGTAACATATAGCAACTTGTAGATGACCTATAGTAACTTGTAGAAAAGCTATAGGCATATCTACGGTCTTAAGGAAAACTTGTAGCATTAATGTAGCAACATTAAATGTATATGTGTAATTATTTTATTAAGTCTTTCATATGCGTCATTGACCATCACATTCTTTATCAGAATGCACCACATGTTAATAAGTTTTATAGTTACTACTTGAATGAAAGACTAACTATTTCTCAACATAAATAGAATAAATGTGTTCTTAGGGATTTGTCAAATCTACTGATATTGATTTATTGAAAATGAGATTACAACTTAATTTCATAGTAATATAATTGAGGATACAATTATATTCAAGCTCAACAAGAGTTTTTGATTGTAATCTTACAAAAATGCTTAGAAATTTTTACTATGACTAATCATATCATACATAAAAAATAACCTTTACTGAGCAAAGACATAATGCTCATCTCATATGCATGATTGAAACCTATCTATTTACTTTACAGTCTTAGACAAACCTTGTCAAAATTACTACTCTCCTTTTAAAGCCTAAAAGATTGGTTCACATGTTTCTTCGAGAGGACACTTCATCCTACTATAGCATGTGATACTATAAGTGACTACCATGTGTGGTCACCTTAGCTCCTTGTCTATATGTTCAATATTGGCTCTATATTGACAAACAACTAGGTACTTGCAAAATTTAATCCAAATGTTTGTACCTGATTCAAATGATCAATACAACATTGAAAGAATACAAAGAGTAAATAATATAAAACTTCTTCAATACTTCTTAGAATATGACTAGTACCACTCATCCCACTCCTCTTCACTAGGCTAGTTAGTAGTAATACTTTTCTTTTCTTTGTTCATGTGATCTCAAATCTGGTGTTTAGTATGACCTTAGTTTCTTTGATAAAGTTATATATCCTTGTCTTTAGCACTAGAATCTTTGATAAAGTTATGCATTCTTGTTTCTAGCACTAGAATCTTATCAATTTGATGGTTGAATAAACCAAGATCCACTTTATCATTTGAGGAGTCTTCCCTACAAAATCCCATTGCTTTCTTTTTCTATTACAATAGTTGGGAGATTAGATTCAACAGGAAGTTGAAAATCTTACATTTTCACTCAGATTGGATTTTAGCTTTTCCATGAAAGAAGCTATTTCAAATAAAATCTCAAAAACTTCATATCTAGTTGGTATCTTATTTGAACTCTCAGTAGCATGCTTGACATTTTGGTAAATCATCCTCACAGGGAATACCATAGGAAGCCAATTGATTTTGATTCCTAGTAGTTGTAGTTTAAGACTATTCTTTTGGTTTGTTTCTACAATGACATTTTCATGGCACTTCCATAGGTCTTTAAGCAATCTTGTCAAGCTTTGAACTCTTATAATGAAAACACTTTTTATCATTTCTTCTATATTTTTCTTGTATAATTTGGCCTTATTCAATGAGTCTTTTAGATTTCCCACCTCTTGTTCTAAATATTTGCTAATTTAAGAGGTGCTTGGAGAGGGTATCAATGCCTTTTGATCCACCAATTGGATATGTGATCAAAGCTTGTTTATCATTGATTCTTTTTTAGTCAAAACCTCTTTTAAGTCCATGATTTCCTCTAGCTTTTGGTTGTAATATGCTTGAAAATTCTTAGTGGTTTCCTTGCTAAATTGAGTAGTATAGATTGCTAGTGAAGTTACCTCAAGAGAAAATACATCTCTAACTCTTTTCACTAGAAACTAGCCCACCAATCCTTGTGGATCATAATTCACTTTTGTCTTATCATAATCTAGGGCAACGACCCATAGGGTCAAATTTATGTGGTTTGGGTGGAAAATTGACTTAGAATAAAACTTACTTATTTCATTAATGGTTTCAAAAACATTTCCTTCTTCGTTCCTCCTTTTGTGTCAAATTCCATTACAAATGCAATGTCCCAACTTGGCAATAGAAAATAACCACTCTCTTTGACTAGTCCCTTCCCTTCCTTTGGAATCATCTTATCACAAATCACATCAAAGGATTAGAGTGATCTTTAGGTAGTGTCTATCTATTCCCTTGGTAATCCCATAGAAACCATTCTTTCATCTTGTGCTTTCTTTGTTCTCAACCTCATATGTAGTGCAAACATTTTGAACTCTCCAATTTTTATGAAGTTGTCATTAGCTAGGAACTCCTCATAGGCTTTCTATCTAATGTCTATTATGTACTCTACACCATAAAGTTTTATAATTATGGGGGACTTAGGGTTAGTTAATCCTAATCCTATTTGATGAGGAGGAGAGGGAATAGAAACACAAATGGGGTCATCTAGAGAGATAAAATACCCCATCTTCTCAGACTCTACATAGTTAACCAACATAATTTCTAGGGCTTGAATACCTTGCATAATACACCTTATGGTTGAACTACTGATGGATATGATGATGTTACCCTAGAGGGTTCCCCTGTGGATGCTTGCACTGGTAATGAAGTTGCTATTAATGGTGATACCCTTGTAGTATTTTCCTCTTCCATTTGTATCAAGGGTTGACCAATGGAGATTGCAAATAAATAAAGCATATCTACATGTCTCTCTTCCAAACTCTATAATGCATCTTTCCTCTATACATACACCACTCTTCTGGACACCCTCACAAATATTTAATATTGTCCATTAAAATTTTCATTCTTTCAAATTTATCGATCACGTGAGCGAAGGATCTTAGATAGGATGGTTCTTGTTCCCTTGTTTTTCTCTTAGCTTTAATTATCTTTTCCCACCTATCTTTTCTAATTTATTTCTCAATATCATCCACATAATTTCTTATCAAGTCTTCTACTTAATTATGTTCATGATGATAACCATACCTTTACTACTATGTCATCAAGTTGTGGGTGAACCTTTCAAGGTCAAAATCCATATGCATGTATCAATAGTCATTCCTAAGAGATGGACATATTCAACTACCTTATCAAATCCATTCATTCCTCATATGGTAAAATTTCCTATCTTAATTTACCCTAGGAGGAAATCCTTTTTCTGGTAGTCTTGAAGTGATATTTATCTACTGAATGCACTTGCCTTATGGCCTCCAAGAATGTAACAGTATCATGTACTATAGGAGCCAATCTATATGGGACCACTATAGCTCTGTACATCCTAAACAATGTATAATCTTCACAAAGAAACCAATCACCCCAATTATGGTTTATGGTTTCATCTCGCTTGATGGATAAGGGCCTTATAAATTTCTTAACCTCTAATGATAAACTTGGCTACTTGTATTCTAGCTTTTGTAGTAGAGGACTTACAAAAATGTCTTAGACACACTTATTAATATTATTGATGGTGCATATCCATGTGAATAGACCACATTTGTACCTGTTTGGTTTGGTCACTAGCAAGCCTTAAGGAAGTATACTTAATTCCTAGGTCATTATCCAAGCAATCATCTAGCACATATACAAATATATAGCATGACATTAAATATCTCCTAAAGGCCTTTTGTGTTCTTCATTTCTTGAATTTCACAATGTTTTGATGAAAATGAAAAGTATTCTCCATAATCAAATAATTTGTTTATTAGAGGGAATCTAAATGTCATTTGCAAAGATTAATACCATCTTGGACATTTTGGGCTATACATCTATTCCTAGGACTGAAAATAGCTCTCAAATGTATCCATGTCCAAGGGATACATCTCCTCCTTGAGGATTGGCTCTAGTTGGTGAGCCATTTTCTTGATTCAGTGAATTTTCTATAGTTGTTTCAATCCTTCGTATATCCATCAACCAATAGCCTCAAGTTGATGGGGATTTTGGATTGTGGGTTTAAATTAAATACCATTTGGAAAATATCTCTATTCACAATGAAGATAACCTTCCCCTAAGTGTCTTTAAATATCTTGTTATTCTTATCATACCTTTTAGCAACCCATTCCTTAATTTTTGGGTCATTAAAACAATTTGGGATAACCAACTTGGCTAGGTCTAGATTCTAGCGTTGCTTGATAATTTGACACAAAATCCTTTCTCATACATTGTTATGAACAATGATCTACCAATTCTAAGGGTTTTAGCATCTCTGAATTCTTCCTTGGCATCTTCAAATTGATCATTAATTATCCCCTTACCAATTAACCTCTCTACTTTCTTCATGGTCAAAGGGACGACCTCTATAATATCATGGATAGGAACCCATTTTGGTGCCATCTTTGAGGTTGTATGATTGTTTTGAAATATAATGGTTTAGCTAAAGACTTAGTAGGAATAGAGCACAAGTTGAACAAATAATACAACTTAGGAGAAGAATTAAAACTAAGTCTAGATATGTACTACTATTTAATTTACTAGGCCAACATATAAAAACTTGGTTCTTAACTCTTATGACTTGTGAAAAACCCACCTGATAATAATATAGAAATTCATAGTTAATAATGGCAAGGGAAAACAAATTACATGGGGACTTGTGTTGCTTGCATTCTAAAATCCTCATTCCTATCTTGAAAATGGTGGAAAATAAGGTGGGGCATGTTCAAGTGATGAAAGGATCTATAATTCACAAGAGTGCAAGTGTTGTTTCTTTGAGTAAGTTGCTTGAAATTTACAAGGGCTTATGAATGGTGTCTAGAAGAATTCAATTGAATGTGAGATGAGGTGACAACAATTCTATTTTTTTTAATATTTGAAATAAGATCAATGGTTACATTTCAATTCACTTTTTGAACAATACCTCATCTATTTGCAAGGAGAAATGACATATACATAAATAATTAGGCCTGCAAAGAAGGAGCCTACTTGCAACCAATAAGAATGGAATATGCAAGTTGTAACACTTGAGATGACATGTAATTAATTGTCTTGAAGCAACTTGGTCATCATAGATGGATGCTTATAAGGATCCACTTAGGAACTCATCAAAGAATGAACAATAGTTGTGAAAATGCCGACACATCATAGTAATGATGTATAAAGCTAACAATAGGATTTGTAGACTATGAGCTTAAGATTAGCGATTGATAGAGTTGTTAACTATAAAGAAAGACCCAATTTGTAGAACTAGTTACCGATTATCTCCAAGCAACAAAGAATAACTTAAATAACATGGTAACCACTAGTTGCAAGTCAACAATGAATTATAATAATGAAGCACTTTTTCAAAGGTTTATTAATACAACCTTTTAGTGGGCTATGAGAAGGTGACAGTAGACTGACTAAGATAGGAGCTATAAAGAAGGACTCATTCTACAAAGTTGGTTATTAGTTGAAACATAATGAGTTAATAATATGTAGAACAAGTAACAAGTATTTTTGAAAAATGTCTATGCTCCAACGACTCCCAACATAGTGCTCCAACGATTCCATTAGCTTCAGGTACTCTTCCTCAGTCCTGCTCAGGGGATCTACCCACTCTCCAACTCAGAAATATTTTCTTCAATCTATTTCTACAATTTCCAATGGATTGGGTGCAGAAAATAAAGGTTTTACTTCCACAAATAGATCTGAAAATCTTTCCCATTTGCTCCAATAGTCCTACAATGGCTCTAGTGACCTTGATGGTGTATTGGGTATTAAAAAGAAAGGTAAATTAGCTAGCTGTACTCACTTCCCTGGGTCCTCTAAACTAACTTCGAATTCACTTGTCACAAGTGGGGAAAATGTAGATGCCCTTTTGTAAGAAAAAATAGCTCTGATAGATCTACATTAGTTGTCCATAACTCAAAGGTATGTGAAAAAAACTCTTCAAATACTAGGGTTTTTTCCTCTTCTATGGTAAATTTTCTTGCCCTTGTTTGTGAGAGCATATCTAAACTGGGTGGTAAGGATTTGTTCCTAAAAGAAACTTGACCACTCACCTATGTAAACCAACCCGTATTCTAGAATTTAGGGAAGAAGTGATTGAAGAAGAGAGATTTTTTGTTGCACATGGTTTGATAGGATGTTTCAATCATTTTTAGCCAAGATTAATATATTTAAAAAAATGGATTTCATAAAAATGGAAATCTCATCTCAAAGATAATGTGGAAATTTATCCATGTGCACATGGGTTTTTTATTGTAGTTTTTGATTCTATTGAAGATCAGGATGCTGTTGTTGATTGTTTCTAGATCTAGGGTAAGATTTCTTTAATGCTTAAGCCTTGGCATCCCATGTTTAATCCCTCTATTGAATCTTTCAATGTTTTGTCAGTTTGGTTTCATCTCCTGAATCTTCCACTCCATTTTTAGATTGATAGTTACCTTCAAGCCATATGTGATTCTTTGGGAGAATTTTTGACTATTGATAAGGCAACTACAGATTTTTCTCACACAAACTATTCTCAGATCTTAGTTGACCTAGATATCTCCAAAGATCTATCTGTAAAAAATCCACTCAAAGTAGCAGGCCACACTTGGACCCAACCTCTAGACTACGAAGGGCTCCCATTTTGTTGTAGGTTGTGTTACAATATTGGTCATGTTACTGTTGCTTGCCCTATAAGAAAAAAACTAATAAGCTAAGCCTCATGGTGGAAAGGTGCTCATTTGGATCATGTTTTAGTTAAAGTTACAAATTTAATTTCTTGTCCTTCTAAAAATTCTTTACAAGAGAAAACTACATATCACTAGGAGAAGGAGGATTCCTCCATGGCCAAATTTTAGGATAAGATTAAGGATCAACAAAAAATGAGGTTCAAGATAAGATTTCTGCATCTTGTCATGAGAAGGACAAATCCTTCTTGACTATTGAAAAGACTGAGGAACAAGAGAAAATGGCTCATCAGATTAATATGTCCTCACAACCATTATCTAATGAGGTAGGATTTGAGGATGGTTTATGGACCCTTGTTAAAAAATGGAAGGCATCTCTTCCAAGCCCCCACCAAATGCTCCTCTATTCCCACACTCCATCGAGGAGGGGGAACAAAATGTAGCCTTTTGCCATATTTTGGCTCTTTGCTTCTAGATGCTTATGCCTGGCTTTTATCTTTGTATCTATTTGTATTTTCATTAATAAATTGTTTGGGAGGTTTACCACCTTTTTCTAAAAAAAGTAGAACAAAGAATTATGATTTGTTTACATCACTTGATAGAAAGGTCCTTCAGGCTTTAAACTTTGCAAGTTAGAGTAATTTTTTAAATCCATTTGGAATTAAAGTCTTCTTTTCTTTGTTATACGTAAAGGATAAATAGAAATTGTTACACATATGGTTCCTAAGGTTATCATTGATGTCAGCACTATCTTGGATGTGTGATGGTGTTCATAGTTGGATGTCATGTCCTATCCAATAGAGAATATATAGTTCATTAGAGAAGATATAGTTCATGGTTGGATATCATGCCTTGATCAATACAGAGTTGAGTATGAAGTTATATTAATATGGGAATTAGAAGCACTATGATGATCAGATGTGTTGCTGATGGACTAATTCAAGTTTCATGATGATTGGATCACTGGAAGAGTATTTTGCAATTTGAAGACAATGTTGAAGACAATTACTATATGGAAATAGAATGCTCCGCATTCCTCTGCATTAGCAGTTATGGATATGCGGTTTTGGAACTAGTGAAGGAGGTCATTCCAAAGTTTTAGATCATTTGTCACTCCACTGTGAAAGTTATGCATGATAGAGTACCAGCATGTGTTCTGGCAGAGTGAAGCAGTGTTGAAGGCTTGTTGAAATGCTCCGCGGTAAAAGTACAAAACTATGTCACACTTTTATAAAGGAAACAACCAACACTGATTCAACTTTTAAGCTTGAATCACTAAAAAGTGACATATATGTTTTGAATTTTGAAATGATGTAAACTAATAAAATATTAATTTTTAGTATATTTTATGTTTCTATTTTTTTTGAAAAAATTAAAAAATTATTTGAATAGAGTTTTTAATAAATTGACACTATAATTTAGTTGCTGATAAAATGTTGAAAAATGAAGTTACATGAGACGTCAATATTTATATAGTAATTTTATTTTTTTTCTTTAATTTTTTTGTGTATTTATAACTCGAAACTTTAGTATATGGATATATTTTTTTCTAATTTTGAGACATCATTCTCCTGCTCGCAATTGCACTTTCAATGCCTTTGGTTCGGCCATCTGACTTGAGAATGAGGATCTGTTGAGCATCTCTCTTCATGTTCATAGAGCTGAGTTGGGTGAATTACTGGTGAATCGGGTGGAAGAGAAGTTTCATGCTCTGCTCTTTTTGATTCAGTTCCATCCTCAAATTTCTCCTCCTCCTGGGTCACCAGTTGAACCGGATGCTACCAAGGGTAATGTTATGTTGCAAGATCTTAATGCACCAGTTGATGGTTAGAATGTTCGCTTGTATTTAGTCATTGGTTATGTGAATTTTTTGGTAAAGGCTTCTCCTTTAAAGCTTTGTATAGTTCTATGGAGATGTTTACTACAATAATTTTGCTCTCTTCTAGCTGATGTTCTGAGGGATATTTTCAAATCCTTTTCTTGTTTGTGAGTAGTTTTTGGGGGCAAAGACTGTAACTCATTTTTGTATTATTCTATATCCCCCATTCCCGTTGTTGTAATCCCTAAAAGGGAAATTGTAAATTCTGAGCTACAACCAGAGGTTTTCTTGCTGGCTCTTTCCTGCCAGTATGCTCTATTGAACCATCTTTTTGTAACTTTTTAAATATTAATATATATAATTATAGTGGCTCGCCACTTTTGTTTAAAAAACGTAGTTGTTTCCATTCGACGTCAACTTTCATACTAACTATTTATCTAAAATAGAAAAAAATTATACCATCTTGATATAGATTCTTTTATCTAGTGCATCATATTTTTTCAATTTGTTTTAATAAGTTTTACTATTTTTCCTTGACATGGTAATCAACCTAATGTTTTGTGCTGATAACCTACTTTTAGTAAAAATAAAATGGAAAATATAAATAATAATTAAACTAATAATGTATATATTTTTGAAAACTAAACTTATAGATCTACAAAAGGGTATTTTTATAATTTAAAAAAAATGTTATTTACACGAGTAGAAGTTGTTGAAATATCAAGTTTTTCAAATAATTTTATTTTTTTGGTAAATTGGCCTCATTGTGGTGCTACATATACATTTAGCCAACAATTTTAGTTGGAAAAGTTGTTGACATATCTAACTTAGCTAGAACGAATCTTACAAGATCATATATTTAACCAAAGTTGATTTTTAGTTAGAAATACTCAAATTCACTCGTGTTGATAAGTTGGTTGAAAGTGTGACACAACTTTGTGCTTTTACCCTCCACATTCCTCTAGAAGTGAATGGTTGCCTTTGCAGTTTTAAGGACATGGTTATGGATTTGCATTACATTCTTCCTTGCAGTTTCAAGTCTCTTAGTGGTCGATAAGCTCAATTTTTCAATGACAACATGTTGTATTGTGTTCTGGATGACTAGTTGTTCTTAGTGTTCATGGTTGAAGATATGCGGCACAAATCTTTGATGTGCGGAGGTAAAGGGGTGTTTGGAGATGCTTTGTGAGTCATGTAGACTCACTTGGAAGGTTTTCATGAAGATCTTTCTTGTTTCTAGTACCACACAAGGTTCTCAAGTTACTGTGGTCGTTATGCTTCAAGTTTTCATATGTTTTGCTTAACGCTATCCTATTTTCAATTGAGCTAAGTGTGTGGATGTAATTCCTTGGTGTTTGAAGCTGTGAAGGATGTTTTGGAACTGGTTAAGCAAGTGTTGGTGTCTGCAAGGCATGGGTCTTCTGCTGGTGTAACATATGATTCTGTTTAGGACTTATCTTCTACACATTTCATGTTGTATACTATCTGGCCGACTTGTAAATGTATCTTTCATGTTGTCCCTGGATGACAAGAAATGTAATCAATGTAATATCATGTATAAATAGTAAATCAAATTGATTTTGTTGAGGTGTGATTGAAAAGTGATTAATAGGGCTGGCATGCAAAATAAGGAGTGGAACGAATGCATTATGATGTGCGACTGAAGGAGAAAGAGTAGAAGTTGTTGATGCTGTCTTGATTCATCTTTAAGACATATTTTTGACACTGATCAAGTGTAGAGTATGCCTAACTAATCTGATCATCATAAGGAAGTGTGAAGAGGTAGAATTGCAATAATCAAAGGTGTGAGTTTCAATGTTAGTTTTCAGATAGTAGAAGGATTGTCATACTGTAATATTTTGTAAGTGAGTTCTCAATTCAGGGAGTAGTAGCTTCCTTGGGAGTGACCCTAAATCAAAGTTTTAGGGAGTAGTAGCGTCCTTGGGTTGTAGCCATAAAACAAAGTTATTATTTTGAGCTTCATATATTTTGAGTTAATCCTCACCATGGTTTTTCCCTTCTAGGGTTTTCCTCATACATCTAGTGTTAAGTGTTAATGTGCATTGGGTTAATCTTTCATGTTCATGTTAAGGTTGTAATGCTTAAGTTTGAATTTGCTCCAGAAATGTTGAAGTTTGTTTAGATACTGATTCACTCCCTCTTAGTATCCGGGTGTGTCCAACAATTGGTATCAGAGCCAAGTTTCTCTGAAGGAAGCTTAAGCGCTTAAGGAAGGTCCAAGATGACACTTAATGGATCTAGCAAGATACCTAGATTTGATGGAACAAATTAAGATTTTTGGAAGCTAAGGATGGAAGCCTATATCAATTCTCTAGGGTATGGTGTTTGGGAATCTCTCAAGACTAGTTAGAAAGTTCCTACTACTATTCCTATAGATGTAGATGAAGTTAAGAAGTATGATAACAATGCCAAGGCAAAGTTTTCTATTATGAGTGGGTTAGCTGATTCAAAACTATCAAAGGTAATGAGTTGTAATTTTGCTAAAGAAGTTTGGGTTAAACTTGAAACTATTTATGAAGGAGACAAGAAGGTGAAGCAAGCAAAGATGCAAATCTTCAAGGTCATATTTGAGAACCTAAAAATGTCATAGGATGAAGACATTGTTGGATATATGCTCTGGGTGAATGAAGTGGTCAATGGCATCATAGGTCTTGGTGGAGAAGTAAAAGAAGATGAGATTGTGAAGAAGGTTCTAAGATCTCTTCCCAAGTCTTATAGTCATAAGGTATCTTCCATTGAGGAGAATGCAGACTTGGATACATACATTGTAGACAAATTTTTTGGTTCCCTTACTGCCTTTGAAATGAGAGAGTTTGGCAGTGATGCTCAAAAGAAAGAAGCTACTTTCAAAGTCAATATGAAGACAAAGGAAGAAGTTACTAATGAAGATGAGAGATCTGATGAAGTTGAAGCAAATTTTGTGAGAAGACTGAAGAAAGACATTGTCAAATACAAAAGTAAGTCACCTTGCAAATGTTTCAATTGTGGAAAGGTTTGTCACTTTGCTTCTAAATGTCCTTTTAAAGAATAAAGAGGTAGTAACAAAAGAGACAAGTTGAAGAGAAGTCTGTATTCTATAGAGAGCATTTATTCTTCAAAAGATGAGAATCATGATGATTCAAATGATGAAACACTTTTCATGGCCTTGAGTGTTGGTGACAAAAAGGATGATGTTGGAAAATGTGAGAAGACTGATGCCTTGCAAACAAATCAAAACAATGAAAGATTAATGGTTGTATGGACTACCTTTCATGCAAGAGAAGAAGCCAAGGCTTGTGTAATTGACAGTGGATGCTCTAAATCATATGACTGGTGACAAGGAGAAGTTTATCAGCCTTGAGAAGTGGGATGGTGGTGCTATCAAGTTTGGTGGTGATGAGTTAGCACATATTTGTGGAAAAGGTGCTATAACTATTAATGGGAGGAATAGGATTGAGGATATCCTCTATGTCAAAGGGATAAAACATAATCTTCTTAGTGTTATTCAGATGTGCAACAAGGGCTATAATCTTACCTTTCATGCCAAAGGCTATGAAATTATGAGGCAGGGTGTGGAAAACTAGTTGCAGAAGGTATCAAGGCATATGGTGATATCTATCATCTGAAGGAGGTAAAAGGAAGAACATGTTTGTTGGCTCAATCCAGTGAATGTTGGTTGTGACATAAGAGAATGGGCCAACAATTTTGATAATATGGTAAAAATTAGTTCTCCTCATGATGTGAGTGTTGGAATTAGACCGGACAACTGAGAGGGGGGGTGAATCAGTTGTCCCAAAAATTAACCTTTTCTTCCTTTTAATCTTCTTTCACAATTTGCAAATTGATTAATGATGTAAACATTAAAGCATGAAACAACATCACATAAGCAGAAACATAATCAACACATTTAACACCAAGATTTTTGACGTGGAAACCTGGTTAAGGGAAAAACCACGGTGGGTGTTAGCCCACAAGATTCGTACCCTGTTAAAAGTACTTAAAAGGAATGGGAAGGCACTTGCCTTTGGGCTCACTGCTCAAAAGAGAGGCTCACTACCTACAAGAAATTTTAGTTTAACACAGAAAGAATTAACTAAGAAATAGCATCTACTTCATGCCTAGATCAGTTACATTGAATGCTCATAAAACTTCTATTCTACTTCCAAACTCTTCTTCACTAACTTTTCACTCTATTCTATTTTTGCTCTTCTGCTCCTCCTCTTCTTTGCTCTGCTCTTGATCCTTTCTTTGGATTTGTTATTTTCACTCAAGGATGATTTTCCACGACTCAGCTACACTCCTTTATATGCTTCATCACCCTTGGAATAAACATCAAGGTCGGCACACCAAACATCTTACTTAATGCGAATCACTAAGTTGTCAGCCAAACGTTGCTAAGACTTGAATCTTCTTTCAATAACACACCAAGCTCCAGAGAATTGCTTCTAGAACATCCGTAATATACTTGAATCATCTGGTTGGCTAGGACTGGGAAGAACAACAACACCAAGAAGGAAATCTTCACCAACAAGCTCAAACTTCAATGCGAACCTCAAACACAGTAGTCACATGATCTAGAGACCTCCACAAGCATAATGAATTCAACAAAAACATCCACACTCCTCCAAGTCATTAGGATCACTTGCATCTTCATCCAGAACCTCAAGAATACTATTTGCCATGACTGTCATCTTAGAAAGATTGCTTGCAGACCTCCAAACCATGAACCACTTGAATGGATGATACACACTGACTTCCCAAACATGCCTCTAGATCTACAAATCATTATTTGACATATCTAGAAGGACCCAGACCACTTCTTTGTCACTCTGTCTCTTTTGAATACTGCAAAAATGGTTCTTCTCAGATGGCCGTAGTTTCTTCAAATCTTCATGTAGACCTCTCAAATCTTGACTGGAGCTACTTCACACAATCCTCTATACTACCGTATGATCTTCATCCATTGATCTTTATTAATTTTCTCAATATCCTCAACATTCTAGTCTTCTAGTCAGGCAACAAGATAGGATACAGTTGACACCAATGGCAACAAGAATAAGTTGACATCAATGACAACACCGATTAGGCACATATTTGCAATAGTGAGAGACATGCCTAAGATAATCAAGCCTACAAACATAGCATGTAGGGAATGTCAAATGGGAAAGCAGACAAAGACAAGTTTCAAAAGCAAGGAGTATTCTTATTCAAAGCCATTGGAGTTGATTCAAACTAATCTATGTGGCCCTAGAAGAGTAAAGAGTCAACAAGGTGAGAGGTACTTTATGTTTCTTATTGATGATTATTCTAGAATGACTTGGGTTACCTTCTTAAGACAAAAATCAGATGCCCTTGATAAATTTAAAGTGTTCAAAGCTATGGTTGAGAATGAAGTTGATGCTAAGATCAAATGTTTGAGGTAGGAGGTGAGTTTACTCCAAATGAGTTTGAAAGATTTTGTGAAGATCATGGTATTAGGAGACATCTGTTAGCTCCTAGGACCCCTCAATGAAATCAGGTAGTGGAAAGGAAGAATAGGATTGTGCAAGAGATGTCTAGGGCAATGATGAAAGATGCAGATCTACCTTATATGTACTGGAAGGAAGAAGTTCACACTGTTGTCTATCTAATTAACAGAGTGCAACTGAGGGTCAACAACACTAAGAACCCTTATGAACTATGGTATGGAAGACCTCCCTTTGTCAAATACTTCAAGATCTTTGGCAGTATTTATGCTATATCAGAAGAGATGAAGATCTAGGAAAGTTTGATTCCAGAAGTGATGAAGGAATCTTTCTTGGCTACTCAACTAGAAGAAAGGCTTATAGATGCTACAACAAGAGGTTGGGAAATATAATTGAAAGCACAAATGTCAAGGTAGATGAAGACTTGTATCAGATCTCACAAGAATTAGAAGACTCTAAATCTGATATCTTTCCATGCATTGAAGATGATGAAGAAGAAGTGAAAGAAGAAAAGGAACAAGAACCAGAGAAAGTACCTAAGACTCCAGTAAAGTATGTTCAGAAGAACCACTTAGAAAATTAGATCATTGGAGATAAGAATGAAGATGTACTGACAAGGAGAAAGTTTGCTAAGACACATGAGCAAGTAAACTTGTGTTTGTTATCAAAAGTTGAACCTAAAACCTTTGTTGACGGTAGTAAAGATGATGGATGGATAAAGGCAATAGAAGAAGAATTGGATCAGATTGAGAAGAATCAGACATGGGAATTAGTTCCCAGATCAGCCAATAAGAATGTTATAGGAACTAAGTGGGTGTTCCAAAACAAGCTGAATGAAGAAGGTGAAGTTGTAAGGAATAAAACAAGATTGGTATGCAAAGGATACACTAGTTGAAGGCATTGAATTTGAGGAAACTTTTGCTCTGGTAGCCAGGATGGAGGCAATCAGGATGTTCCTTACTCTAGCAACTCATAAGAACTTCAAGATATATCAGATGGATGTTAAGTCAACATTTCTGAATGGTGATCTAGAGGAAGAGGTTTACATTGAGCAACCAGATGGTTTCCAACTATCAGAAGATTCAGACATGGTATGCAGACTCAAGAAGGCTTTGTATGATCTCAAATAAGCACCTAGGGCTTGGTATTCTAGGTTAGACAAGTACTTACTTTAGCAGGGCTTTAACAAAGGTACTGCAGATAGCAATCTTTATATCAAAGAAGAAGGTGACATGATTTTGATAGTTACAGTATATATTGATGACATCATCTTTGTTGGAGATGATGATATGTGTAAGAGGTTTGCAGAGGAGATGCAAAAAGAATTTGAGATGTCTATGAATGGTGAGATGTCTTTCTTACTTGGACTTCAAATTTCTTAGCTAGAAAGTGGCATCTTTATTTATGAAGATAAGTACGTCAAAGAATTGTTGAAGAAGTTTGGTATGGAGGATTCAAAACTAGTGAGTACTCCCATGGTCACTGGATGTCACTTGAGCAAGGATGACAAGTCTCTGAAGATGGATCGGACTGTCTATAGATCTATGATTGGAGGATTGTTGTATCCAACTACTTGTAGACCTAACATTATGTATGTAGTATGTGTGGTTTCCAGATATCAAGCTAATCCCAAGCAAACACATGAGAAGGAAGTGAAAAGGATATTTAGATACTTGAAAGGAACTTCAGATTATGGCTTATGGTATCCAAGAGGTAATGAATTTGATTTAAATGCCTACACTAATGCTGACTGTGCTGGTTATGTTGATGAAAGAAGAAGTACAAGTGGTGGTGCTTTCTTCTTAGGAAGAAGATTGGTTTCATGGTAGAGCAAGAAGCAAGATTCAGTATCCCTATCTACTACAGAGGCAAAGTACATTGCAGTAGCATCCTGCTGTACCCAAGTGTTGTGGATGAAGAAAACCCTAAAGGATATTAAGGTATTGTCTGATGAGCCTATTCATATCTTGCATGACGATACAAGTGCTATCAATATTTCTAAGAATCCAGTGATGCATTCTAGAACCAAGCATATAGCAAGTAGGTATCACTTTCTAAGAGAGAAGGTGGCAGGAAAGGAAGTAATGTTGGAATATGTTCCAACAAAGGATCAGATTGCAAATATTTTTATAAAGGCTCTTGCAAAGGACACCTTTGAGGATCTTCGATAGAGGTTAGGGGTAATTGCCTCTCTTTCTTGCTAGATGCATAGTGGTGCATCTATCTAGGGAGAGTTCATGTTATATCTTTTTCCTGAACTGATGGTGACTACCTCTCAGAGAGAGCAGGTAGTGGTTATTAATGATAGGGGAGTTTGTTTGCTACAAGAAGAAGTCATACTGTAAGAAAGAATGTGCAGGTATGTGGTCACTGATGAGAAGATAGTGGTTTCCCTTTGTCCTTGATGTCAAAGGGGGAGAATGTGTAGGTATATGTGGCCATCAATGCCAAAGGGGGATATTGTTATACATATGGTTCCTAAGGTTGTCATTGATGTCAAAAATGTCATTAGGTTGTCACTGATGTTAGCACTATCTTGGATGTGTGATGGTGTTCATGGTTGGATGTCATGTCCTATCCAATAGAGAAGATATAGTTCTTCAAAGAAGATATAGTTCTTCAGAGAAGATATAGTTCATGGTTGGATGTCATGCCTTTATCGATGCAGAGTTGAGTATGAAGTTATATTAATATGGGATTTAGAAGCACTAAGATGATCAGATGTGTTTCCAATGGATTGATTCAAGTTTTATGATGATTAGATCATCGGAAGAGTGTTTTGCAGTTTGAAGATAATGTTGAAGACAGTTAATATATGACAATAAAATTCTTTGCATTCCTCCACATTAGCATTTATGGCTATGTAGTTCTGGAACTATGTTCTAGGTGCAGTGAAGGAGGTAATTCCAAAGTTTTAGATCATTTGTCACTCCACTGTGAAAGTTATGCATGATAGAGTATCACATGTGTTGTGGTAGAGTGAGGCAGTGTTGAAGGCTTATTGAAATGCTCTCCATTCCTCTGGAAGTGAATGGTTGTCATTGTAGTTTTGAGGACATGGTTATGAATGTGTATTACATGCTTCCTTGTAGTTTCAAGTCTCTTAGTGGTTCGTAAGATTAATTTTTCAATGACAACATGTTGTAGTGTGTTCTGGATGTCTGGTTGTTCTTAGCATTCATGGTTGAAGATATGCAACACAAATATTTGATGTGCGGAGGTAAAGGGGTGTTTGGAGATGCTTTGTGAGTCATGTAGACCCACCTAGAAGGTTTTCATGAAGATATTTCTTGTTTCCAGTACCACACAAGGTTCTCAAGTTGCTATGGCCATTATGCTTCAAGTTTTCATATCTTTTGTTTAAAGCTGTCCTATTTTCAAATGAGTGGAGTGTGCAGATGTAACTCCTTGGTGTTTGAAGCTGTGAAGGATGCTTTGGACCTGGTTAAGCAAGTGTTGGTGTCTACAAGGCATGGGTCTTCTATGGTGTAACGTGATTCTGTTTAGGACTTATCTTCTACATGTTTCATGTTGTATACTGTCTGGCCAACTTGTAAATGTATTTTTCATGTTGTCCCTGGCTGATAAGTAATGCAATATCAGGTATAAATAGTAAATCAAATTGAGTTTGGCGAGATGTGATTGCAAAGTGATTGATAGGGCTCGCATGCAAATAAGGAGCAAAATGAATACATTATGATATGTGAATGAAGGAGAAAGAGTAGAAGTTGTTGATGCTGTCCTGATTCATCTTGAAGACATATTTGTGAGAGTGATCAAGTGTAGAGCATGCCTAACATATCTAATCATCAGAAGGAAGTGTGAAGAGGCAAAATTGTAATCATCAATGGTGTGAGTTTCAATGTCAGTTTTCAAATAGTAGGACTGTCATACTGTAATCTTTTGTAAGTGAGTTCTTAATTCAGGGAGTAGTAGCTTCCTTGGGAGTGAACCTAAAACAAAGTATTCAGGGAGTAGTAGCTTCCTTGGAAGTGATCCTAAATCAAAGTTTTTTGGGATTAGTAGCTTCCTTGGGTTGTAGCCCTAAAACAAAGTTATTATTTTTGAGCTTCATATATTGTGAGTTAATCCTCACCGTA
Source organism: Cunninghamia lanceolata (assembly GCA_027924645.1). Taxonomy (NCBI): domain Eukaryota; kingdom Viridiplantae; phylum Streptophyta; class Pinopsida; order Cupressales; family Cupressaceae; genus Cunninghamia; species Cunninghamia lanceolata. The sequence continues at coordinate 4,450,853 of BSBN01000292.1, read as the reverse complement.
GTTTTTCCCTTCTAGGGTTTTCTACATATATCTGGTGTTATGTGTTGATGTGCATTGTGTTAATATTTCATGTTCATGTGATGGCTATAATGCTTAAGTTTTAATTTGCTCTGGAATGGTTGAAGTTTGTTTAGATACCGATTCACCCCCCTCTCAGTATCCGAGTGTGTCCAACAACAACTACCTATATACCTATAGAAATTTATAGATGACTCATATTAACCTCTAGTAAAGGTACATATACATATGTATAGCAACATTAAATGGATAAATGTCATTCTTTTACTTGGTCTTTATAATATAGCTCAACCATGTTAATATTTTTATTCATATTATAATCTATCTCATAAAAATGAACAATAGTTGTGTGAATGCCAACATATCATAATAATGGTGCCTAAAGTTGATGCTATAGGCTTTGTGGGCTTTGCACTTAAGGTTGGTGGCTAGCAGAGCCTTTAATCACAAAGAAAGACCCCATCCATAGAACTAGTTGTTAGTTGTCTCAATATTGTATTAAAGAATAACTTAAATGGTGCAATAACCATCAATTACAAGTCAATGACAAATTATAACAATGAAACACTTTTTCAAAGGTTTAAGTATTAATAAATCCTTTTTGTGGGCTATGGAAAGGTGAGGGTGGACCAACTAGGCTAAGACTCATAAAGAAGAACTCATTTGACAAATTTGGTTGTTGATTAAAATATAGTGATACTGAGGAAAAACTATCAACATTAAGACAAAACACTAAGCATGAATGTAGAGTCTAGACCCTAAATGTCAAGGTTTCAATAGTAAAAAAAAAGAAAGCCCATAATAGTCTCCCAGATGCCTATAGCAATCTCTTGGATAAATTCATTTGGAAGTAAATACAACAGGGAGTTTACTCAACCAATAGCCTATGACCATTGATATAGTCTATGTACAAAAATAGAACAATTGAAAAAAACTATGTATGTCTATGCATTGAATCAATGATAGAATTTCATATCAATATTAATAATGATAAATACACAATAAAAAATATGTAGGTCTATGCAATAATAACATTTATATTAACATCAAAACATAAGAAATACATAGGTCTACATGAGAAATATGGTTCTAGAGATTAATCAAATAATATACAATACAAAATATAATGGAAATTCATAATTAAGTAATATATTTATTTGTAGTTCACTAGGAATGGGAGACTAAAGTTGAGTTGCAAGCTTTTTCTATTCACCAACTTTTGAAAAAGTACCCTCCTATCTCATAGTTGACAATGGATTGATCAAATGTAAAAACAAAAATTCAATGTGAGAAATGGATGAAGTGAATGTATAATGAGTGAATGGATGTTTTTTGCTTAGATAGAAATCCATAGTCACACTAAGTTTTTGGTTGTTTATCCCACAAAAATGTAGTACCTTTTATATGGGTGATTAAACACATTCACCCTAAATTACCTATAATTTTGTGGTGATGGCACATGTTTTTCCTAAATTTCCTATAATTACATGGTGATAACACATATTTCCCTCAAATAACTATAATTTCATTGCAATTATATACATTTTCCCTAAATTAATGATAATTACAATGGTGATCACAATGCCCTTTTCTCTTGATTGCCTATAATTTCATTGGTGATTGCACCACTCTTTGCCCTAATTTAGCGATAATGGTAGGGTGATGCCATAGAATTTGGGAACATATTAATGTAAAAAGGTGGGTGATTCAACCATAATTTTGAAAAATAAAAATTCAAATGACAAGTGATTGGACCTAGATTAAATGTTTCCTCTATAACTTCTCAGTGATGGAGCCCAAACTAGATTAAACAACATGATAATCTAATGCTATTATAATAAATTAAAAAATCTATTCTAGGGTGATATGTTGCTATGCATAGAAAAACAATATCAAATTTGAGCGAATGCATAGGTTGCCAAATGTGTTCTATTCACCATTTTTGAAACCCAAAAAAGTAAAAAATTACCAATTGGTGACAAATTGCCACTAAAATATCCATTGATCATAATAAACAATGTATAGTTACCTTGATAATGAGGTAAGATAGTTTTTATTGGTCTAATAAATGTTTTGATGATTTGTGATCTGTAATCATGTTGATAGATAAGTGTGTAAGTATAAATAGGTATGAAATGTCATGGGGGAAAGCATGATGCCTTGATATGGAAATGATAATATGGTATGTAAGGGGGAGGCATTGTGCCCTTGATGTAAAGGTGTTGCAATAAAATCATAAGAAAATAAGGGGGGATACATGATGCCCTTGAGGGAAAGCATAATAGTTTGTCCAACTTTTTACCATTATTGGGCCACAAAAATTAGCATTTTTAACATTCAACACATTATGTCACTTATATCAAATAATTTATCAATAATTTAAAGATGATGTAAACTAGTGATTTGTGTCATTTTCTCTGTATAATTTTTTGAGATTAAAAAATTAGTTATATCTTTTTTGGTTAGTTTTCAATATATTTTTTATTATTTTTCTATTATTTTATATTAAGTGACATTTTACCATAACATGAAATCTTTCTCTAATTCCTTGGAATTAGACCATTAACTCCAATATCTAGTGTATGGATATTTTTTGGTAATTTATTATTAAATATTTTATTTATTATTAATTTTTAATTGGTACTAACATAAATTTAGACCTACATTTTACCATAATGCACTCACTTTTCCTATTTATTAAAATTGATTTTTTTGAAACAAAGACATCGATTTAAAATATAATGCATTTTTTGAAAAACATTTAACCTAATTTGCTATTTTCTCCATGTCTCGAATAGAGGTCTTTATTTTTTGTAATGGACCTATCTTGCTTGTAAAATAAGTAAAAAATATAATATTACAAATATATTATATATTATACTTTTCAAAAAGCTAATTTCGAGAGCAATGTGCACAAAATTTTATCTTTGGGTGATTTCATTTAACCCCCACATGTACAACGTGAAGTTGATTGTTTCGACCTCTAAAATTGCAACATGTGGCTAGGAGAAAGAAAGGCTTCCATGAGGGTGCCACATAAGTGGGTTCAATTGAAGCACCTTTAATCTAAGGCACTTCGATCAAACTTTCTTCAATCAAAGCATATTCAATCTAAGGCACTTTGATCAAACCTACTTTGATCAAAACCACATTAGATCAAAGATGCTTTCATCAAATCCCTTTTATAAAAGCATAAGTACCACCTCATTTGCACTTATAGAAAAATTAGAATTGTATTTTAAACTAAAATAGATTACAAGATCAAAGCTTTTTTGGATAGGATTACCAGTCTTAAACTCATAGAACACTAAATCCAAATGCGTAGGATAACCAAATGGGAAGAGTCTTGATCACCTTCAAAATAAACCACGTCATCTAGAAACTATGCCATAGGAAAAATGCATAGTGTTTAGGGATTACATAAGGCTAAGGGCTTCCTTAAGCTCTCATAACCTAGCTAAAAGAATAAATAGGAAGCCAATATAATTAATTCAAATTAGCTTCTTTGATTTTTGTTTGAGATTAGAGGACAACCTTGTAGGTGTAACAATAAGGTTATGAAGTAGCAAAATAAAGATAGGTTTATGTTTATTTGGAGCTTGTTGGTGTGTAAGATTTATATGAGAAGTAGGATATGAGAAGATAAAACATGCAATTTGTGTGAGGAATATGTTATCTTTGTTGATATTTTGTGAATATACAATATGTTATAGAGTGTTGGAAGGAATATATTTCCCATAATTAGGCAGGAAGAAACATCTACTTGATTTACCAAAGAACCCTAAATTACAACAAGACTAGGTTGAAAGATGTGATAAAGGCTCACTAATTGACAAAATAGTTTATAGAATGTATAATTAAGTGTATTTACACAATAGGCCTTCCATAATATGCTAACAAAAGTCATGCATGCATGGTGTGCTTTGTATGTAGCTAGGTTTGTGCTACATGCTAGATCCATATAGAACCAACTATTTGAAATGAACACATGGAGTAGATAATGCTAGATGTTAGATGCATATAGAGCTAATCTGAATGTATTGGTGTAGGTGCATATGTTACCAATGTGCAGGTTACACAAAAAATGTGGGAAGGTTGCAATAATTGATAGTTCTATTGCATATAGGTGCAAACTCCTAAAGTTGTACAGTATGACTAAAGAGTGTGCGTATGACTATCTTGCATAAAGTTACACTGAGCTATTGGGAATAGTTCCTGTAAAAATGTGAATAAAACCATTTTACCAAAGTCTCATTCATGTGTAATATATTGGTGACATGTTGTGTGTGTAAGAGAATATTTATAGCATAAGATGAGCTTATGTTGAATTGATGCATAGGAGGATAAGTTGGGTGGAAGTGCACATGGATCATTTGCCATTTCTTGTAAAGTAATAGCCTCCATTGCATTTGATGCATAGTAGAGAACTTAACTAGTGTGTTGAACCATTGTATGGTTGTGTCTAGATCATTTTTTCCTTTCTTGTAGAGTGGTGTCCTTGTTACACTGGGATGACCTACAAGTTTTAGGGCAAAAAAAAGGATTGGTTGCACCCTTTTCTTGTAGAGTGACTTACTGATGCACATTCTTGTTGATGACTTGTAGATGTGAAGCCAAAAAGCATTTACGAAGCTTAGGAATCAATGAAGATATAAAGTCATTTTATATCTATCCAACAAGAAATGAAGGTCTAGAGTGTGCTAGTGTGGTAGAAGTTTGATCATTATCTTGACTATGCATGCTTGTAGATGCCAAGGGGAGCTTGTCCCTATACTTCAATACTGAAAGGATAGGGTGTTTTTGAACCCATGCATCCTTGTTTAGATAAGTTCTTCTTTATAAATAGAATATGGAATGTAGATTAGTATATAGGAGCAAAATCTATAATCTAGATTGTCATTGCCAATTGAAGAAGTGACTCATTGATGCATAATCTTGAAGTTGTGTTGTAGGATCAAGGTAGGAAGATTTTAGAACTTTCTCCATTATCTTTACCCATATCTGTAGAAGCAAGCATGAAAAAACTTAATGCAATCCAAAGAGCTCAATGCATCTCTTGTAGGCAATAGATGTTTCTATCCTTGGTTGTAGTGAAGCCACTAAAAACTAGGTTAGTGAGCTATGTTGAACACACTAGGATATTGAGGGGAGTGAATCAATATTTAAACAACTTTCAAATCCTCTGGAGCAGATTAAAACTTAAGCATCACAGTATTAACATAAACATGAAAGATCAATACAATGCACATCGACACATAACAGCATATATACGTGGAAAATCCACGAAGGGAAAAACCACAGTGAGGATTAACTCCCAATATATGAAGCGCAAAATACAACTTTGTTTTAGGGCTACAATCCAAGGAAGCAACTACTTCTTGCAGACTTTATTTTAGGGCTACAACTCAAAGAAGATACTGGGTAAATGCAAGAAGTTGTGTCCACTTAAGGTGGAAGTTTCAGAGTTAGAAAAAAATCTGAAATCGGGGATCCAAAAATGAGATCCCGTTTTGCCTCGGGATCCCGAGCCTAAAACAAAAAATGTGATCCCATTTTTTAGCAGAATCCCGAACCTAGAGGCCAAAAACGGGATCCCGTTCCATAATACGGGATCCCGTTATAAATGGGATCCCGTTTTATGGAACGAGATCATGTTTTATGTAACAGGATCCCGTTTCATAAAACGGTATCTCGTTTTGAAAAAGTATTAAATTTTAAAAAAAATTGCAGAGACCCCATTTTCAACAGCGACAGTCGACAGGCAGCATCCACCCACCAAGTAAGTGGATTTTTCCACTTCTATAAATTACCCATCAATCGTTTTAAGCTTCCCTTGTTTGTTTTGGTGTAAAATGCAATCAAAATTTAAATTGTGAATTGTTATTTAGGGTTTAGGGTTTATGAAATCAGTAGCTAATTTTTGACAATTTAGTTGTAAAATACAATTGAAATTTTGAAAGACTATATCATATAAAAGGATAGAATTTGAACAAACTGTCAAAATTATGTTTAAAATTGAGAATTGAATAGATATATTTAGACATTTTAGCTGTAAAATACAATTGAAATTTTGAAAATACTGTATCATATGAAAGGAGAGATTTTGAACAAACTATCAAAATTTGAGTTCAATTTGAGTGTTGAATAGCTGTATTTAAACATTTTAGCTGTAAAATACAATTAAAATTTTGAAAATACTGTATCATATGAAAGGAGAGATTTTGAACAAACTATCAAAATTTGAGTTCAATTTGAGTGTTGAATAGCTATATTTAAACATTTTAGCTATAAAATACAATTGAAATTTTGAAACGATTGTATCATATGAAAGGAGAGATTTTGAACAAACTGTCAAAAATTATATAGCATTGGGATGATATATATATTTGATTTTTATAAAATTTACTTATAACAATGTATGTCATTGTATTTTAAAGGCATTATTGAATAGCTAACTATCATGTAAAAAAGTTACAACAAACCATAATAAAACCTTTATCACATCCTTCATAATCAAACCTTTAGAGACAACCAACTAATCAAGAATTAAGAAGTTTTTATAGTTTTTGTGATAGCCAACTAATCAAGAATGAAATGAAGCCAACATTTATGTAACTTTTGATAAACTCAAGTAGCTGTCCTCACTAGCTAGGTTATGCCCCTGGAATGAACATCGTGATGTTAATTGTGATACGAGCTCAACCTCATTGGTAATGCTTCCCCTAATCTTAATGACATTGATGTAGGCTCTTACGAAGATCTTTCCACCACTAACCTCTTTCATGATAGGTCACTATCCGCACCATCTCCTTAGACCTATAATACCTTGAGCTTATCGATTGGGACCAACACGACCCTTTATGATTTGATGTTTTCCAAAATGATGAAGCCATCATGAAACTTATGAAGTGTCAAGACCACATCCCCATTGTAATCATAAGAAAGACTTTTCCACCATACTTAACACCTACATATGCTTATTTTGGAGAGAAAGAAAGAACCCTTTAGTCCTAAGGCACCCTAGTCTAGGCAGAATAGCAACAAGATATAAGAAGAAACTTGTGATCGATTAAAATGATACAATAAAAATGGACACTTCCCAAGAGCTCCTCAATTTGACAAACTTCACCTTCCATTAGATACCACTTAGATACAAGACATGACTCCCCTCTCCTTGTTGAGGATGCTATAGACATCAACCTGTGAATAGAAGCTCAGACCCTAAACTCTCTAAGATAGTAGCTCCACTGGACCTTGACATCAAAGAAGGTATATATAACCATGTCACCATGTAAAAGATTACGTTAATTTCTTCATGTGGTCTTATGGTGATATGCCTTGAGACTCCATCTTTAAAGTCATGCATCATCTTGTGGTTCACCTCAATGCCAAACCTATTCAATAAAAGCTACGCAAAATGCACCCCCAAGTAGCCCTCGTGGTCATAGAAGAATTGTATAAACTCTTGGATGTCCAAGGTTCATTCAGACTATTACTTATCCTAAATGGGTCTCTAATGTGGTCTTAGTTAACAAGAAAACTAAGGGAATTCATGTTTGCACTAACTTTTGAGACATCAAAAAAGGATCTACCCCAACTTAGATAACTTTTCTCTACCAAACATTGATATGATCGTGGATCTCATAGCCATATATATAAAATTTTATCATTAATCTAGATATAATATGGACCAAGTTGAAACATTTGAGTTAGACATGGAGACACCTAGATTATGGAGCTCAGTCTATGTAAGAAAACACCTCCTATAGACTCAACACAAACTTATCCCTCAACCCTCTAAATTGTGACTTACATCATTTGATTACCCCGGAACACACTATAGACAAATCTATACAAATTTGGCAAGAGATATTTTCTCCTAACAGAAACTTGTATATGCAGAAGTATCTACTACTACATTAGATTTGATATACTTCTTAAAAGGAAAGAGTTGGGACTAACAACTAAATAGAAAACAATAGTTTTGCAAATCTAGGAAATAGGAAACAAAATCGAGCTAGAACCATCTTGACTAATTTATCTATTTCTAGCTAGATTGAACCCTAATTCTATATGCAATTCCAACCCTAACCCTAACACTAATTCTAACCCTAATCCTAACCCTAATTCTATATGCAATTCAAACCCTAACCCTTATTATAACCCTAACCCTAACTCTACTTGTAATTGTAATTGTAATTGTAACTCTAACTCTAGCCCTAACCCTAACCCTAATGAGCTACTTGTAATTGTAATTGTAACCCTAACTCTAGCCGTAACCCAAACCATAATTGTCGCTCTAATACTTACCCTAATTTAGCAACCCTTGAATTCTAATTCTAACCCTAACCTCAATTCTAACCCTAACCCTGATCCTAATTGAAACCCTAACCCTAACTTTAATTAATCACGAGTCATGCTACAGGGTTTTCTTCTACATATTTTGTATGCATGTGTTATTCCCTTATTGCATGTGAGTTCACCAATTATTTGGAAGTCTCCTAACTGGGAGGCGAGCTTGTATTCAAGCCCTATAAATTTTGTGTTTATAGGTGTTATGTTGAAAGCTATATGGAGACTTCTAATAGGAGGTCTTGAATTTGGTACCAATGACTGTGAGTTCCTTGTCTAGAATATGATGAACCTTTTGAACAAGAGAACCTTGTAGACCATGATGCATATCTTGAAATTTAAACTTGAACATTATCGTCATGTGAATGATTTTAGCCATCCTACAACCTCCTATCACCCTTCATCCTCTTATAGGGATATGCCACACAACCTCTCCAAGTTGACCATGCCAAACCCAAAGTCACAATCCTAAGAGGTAAAGAATCTTTTGGCCCCATTCAAGTCCACCCCCTAATAGGAGTGATACAATGCTAATAGGGTTGTGAAGGTAATTAAGTTCTTGATTAGCATGTTGGGTGTATCTAAGCATAATGATGATATAGTTAGTCCTGATTTCATTAATCTTAAGATCATTGAGCTAGAGTACTTAATATATATGGCATAGTTTTGTTCAATCAATAGTGGTAGGGAAAATTAATATACTACAATGACATCAAACATAAACCAACAGGTGTCTTAAGATATATTAGTGGTAGGGAAAATTATAGTGGCCCTCACCCTAGAGTAATAAGTTGAAGTAGTGTTAGAATTACTAATAAACTAAAAAACTTTATCCTAGGGTGGTGGGACAAATTACACAAGCCTTACAAAGCCTCTACCACTTCCTTGACATTTTTAACATTGTTCAAATTTGATAGGAGGGATTTATGTCACCTCCTCCTCATCTTAATTCTCATAGTGGATAGAATCATCCAATTTAGCATCAAGACATGAAGGTTTATCTTCATTATCGTAGAAATATCCTCCAAGGCTTTGTGCATATGCTCATGCCACACATTGAAGATGTGGAATTTATCTAAGTAGCAATATAGAAATCCTTAGCCTAACCTTCTACCCCTTCAATATCATTGTATAGAAGGTAGATACAAGTAACATTTGATAGCATGGAGGCACAACTTAGGGATTGAGTTGAATGTAAAAAAAATATTCTTCCCAACAAATGCTAGATGTCTAGGAGCAATTTAATGATTTCTTCCATTATCTGCCTAGTCTAGAATATAATTACCTTTTCTTTGATATGTTTGAAGGAGATAGATTTAAATAATGATTTCTTCCAATAACCACAAGCTTCATCTATGCTTTTTCATATGATCAATGTTGATCTTGGAATCTCCTTCCACACTAAGGGATATCTTGTTTAGCTTCCAAGTCATCTTGAGGCCCTGGATATCATGGCCCTAGAATCTACCATATTATTGTTCTTGACACCAAAATCATAAGCTTTAAGATAGGTAGAGGTTTTCCCTTATCATCTCTTAATAAACATACTCCTCCTACTTCACTAGGATTACCCTTGGCTACCCATCAAAATTTCAAGCTTAATCCATCCCAATGTAGGTGTGGACCAAAGGGTGTGAATATCAACATGGGTATCTCCTTGTTTTAACCTTATTCAAAGCAACCTTGGCCAATTATGAGCCTAATCCACCTCTTCTAGCATGATCATATATTCCTCTTTACCCAACAATCACCAAGTTCCTAAATGCACCATATTTCTTTAAAATAGTCCAAAATTTGGGATGCATATTCACATTTAAGAAACACATGATGATTGTCCAGAGACTTCCTTACTTAAATGCACATTATACGTTAAGATGGGTCACCTTTCCCATTGTATCAATCATTATGGTAGTCCTAATAGCTCTCTTACATTTTGAAATTTGTACATGCATGTATACATTATTTGTATGTTTAATTTAAATTCATTTCAAGTGTAATTTCTTGAAACATATATATATATATATATATTCTTGATTTAATTTTAAATTTGTACTGAAGTTTGTATGTTTATATGTATATATATGTAGGTTCATATCTATTTTTATATATACATCGTGAATCTAGATGATATTCACTTTGATGTTGAGGATTTTCTTAATGCACAAGATGATCCGACTGCACCCCACCCCCACCCGCACCCCCACCCCCAACACCAAATGCCCCACCTCTAGATGCCCTACCTGCAGATGACCCACCTCCACCTCCACCTCCACCCCCACCTGGAATTGACTAGGCTCACTTGTGAGCCATAATAAATGAAAATGTGGATTCGATACAAGAAAAATTGAATTCCATTCGCAATGAACAATTCATGCCACCTCACGTAGTACGTTTTGCATCTTTGATGCAAAACATTGTAGATTCTATGAGGTCTATTGACTCAGATTTTGATGGATTCCAGAAATGGAGAGAGGAGAGGCACCAATTTTATGCTGATGGCCTCTCCTATAAGACTATTTTGGATCTTAAAATCACAAAAGCTCATTTAGCACAATATTTTAGACATCCCATTACAAATGAACCTATTCCTGCAAATAAGAAAAGAATATCAATCAGGTGGTGTAGGCATGAAGGAATGTCTACCAATTTTTGGGATAGATGGTGGATGGTGTTTGATTATCCACCTCATGCTAATTGTGAGGTTCCTTTATATTTTTTGAGAAAATTATATGTAGAGTTTGTTATGAATAAAAAACCCAACTACTTTGATTTTAGATCATTCCAGGGTGTTGGTGGTGGCATGCCACAATAGAGGTTGGGGGCACAGGTTGATCCCCAATGAGCGGTGCCTATTCAACCTCTTATTGACCCTCCTGTTGCTGCCATTCCTTCGCCCTTCCAGCATCATGCAGTGGTATCCACACTAGGCACATTGAGTGCACTCTTAGGTAGCCTACATGAGCAGACTTCTATGATGGTAGCTCGAGTTAGAGAGCATGGAGGAGTTGATGGTGGAAGTGGTCCTAGTACCACTCCACATGTGTCGATGCCTCATACATGTACGAGTTGCAATCAGTTGTGTTATGGACCTTATTAGGCAGCTGCACCCACTTCAGCTACACATGCATCATCTGATAATGTGGGCACTAAATCATTTGTTGATTATCTATTTGCTGAGGATCATCCCACTGATCATTCGACATAGGTATATATAGGTTATGTACACATGTTGAATTTAAAATAATTTTTGAACCACGTGTTTTTAATCAACATATAGATCAAATAAATTGTAATATTTTAACAATCGAATTGTTTGGTGTAGATGATGGCAACAGGGGTCACCATTGATCGAATTAATTTTTTATCGACACCTATTCATCTCGGGCACCATTTGGGGTACATTTTCAATGATTTGTAAATTTGTAAAATTCAGTCTTGAATGTGTGTACAATTAAATATTTATGAGCTTAAAGTTATGAACTGGTTCAGGGTTCTTCCACATTGAATCCTCCATCTCAGGGTATCTCGAGTGCTCCTCCATCATTGGGCATCTCACATGACACTCTTACAGTATGTATATTGTTTTTAAAAACTATAAATATACTTCAATTTTTCTATTTTAATATCAGTGTATCTAAAAACGTGCACATGTACTATTTAATATTTTATAAATATGTTTATGCAGGTTGACACAACAATGAGGATGGGCATTGTAGCACACTTGGATAATCCAAGTTTATATCAGGAGTCGACTGCATTTCAGGTTGTTGAAAAACGTATAACATGTACACAAGTCAATATATATATATATATATATGTTTTAAAACCTAATTTGTACACACATGTGCTAACTTAAATATAAATGACATTGTAGGAGCTTGTTAGTGACATGTTTCATCAACACACAACACATGCAGAGTAGGAGGACAGAGGAGATGGGTAGCCTAATACAGTATAATTTAAAATTTAGAAATTATATTTAAATTGAACAATTAAAATATACGTTGTGAACTTAAAGTAAAATTCTTGATATATATATATATATTGACATGTACATTCAAAATTCTTTTTTCTTTTATAGCTCGATACATGTCATGGAGCTAAGCCTGTAGAGACAGGTCCTGGAATAGAGGAATCATAACAATTTCCTCTTACGGTATAATAATTTTAAAATATGATAGTTCTTATAAATTAAATTGAATTAAATCATTTTTAAAATCGTCAAGTATATCTAATTTCAATTTGAACTTTCTCTTGTGTTAAATAGATTGATTTAGAGCATGGAGAGATAGGTCCAGGTGCACCGGAGCATGCCTCCCAGCCTCACATGGTAATTTAATTTTATGATAAATTATAAATTTAAAAATTGTCATTAAATTAGATTTCCTTATCATCTTACATCTAATTTCATCTAAATCTTTCTCTGTTGCAGAGTGATTCAGGTCATCTGAGTAGTTCGCATGGTGTGAAGAGGACTCTTGATGATAGAGATAGTATGTGATAGGTTATTGAACATGGGCTATGTATTATTTGACTATTTCATGGACTATATGTTATATACTGTTTATCATGGACTTTATATATATATATATTGTTGAACATGGACTTTATATATTTTTTTGAACATGGACCTGGACTTTATATATATATTGTTGAACTTGGACTTTATATATTTGACTATTTCAAGGACTATATGTTATATACTGTTTGTCATGGACTTTATATATATATTGTTGAACATGGACTTTATATATTTTTTTGAACATGGACCTGGACTTTATATATTTGACTATTTCATGGACTATTTGTTATATACTGTTTGTCATGGATTATATATATATATATATATTGTTGAACATGGACTTTATATATTTTTTGAACATGGACCTGGACTTTATATATATATATTGTTGAACCTGGACTATATATTTTTACATGTCACACAATAAATGCAATCTTGTCGTAACAAAATCATACACATGTCAAAGTAATAATCATGTAAAACCATCATGTTAGTTTAGGTGCATCCATACATATATCTGTTATGCATGCATACATACATTGCATATACATCATAAACTATAAAAGCATAACATCACATACATATGTATATACAAGCATCCCTAAATTTAATCATAAATCAAACTCTAATCTAACCATGTGCATGAAGGAAAAGAAATGTAAACATTTGAGATCAACCATAAAAAGAAATTGCATTGAAAGAATTTATGTAGTGATGATGTCCTAATAAAGTTCCTCCATTCATTCACGGTATGCATATTTAGGTCCTGGTCAAATTTTAAGCAATAAAATGGTAAGCAAATCAAAACAAAGCATTAAAAAGTGAGATAAGTTTATGAGGATCTCTTGCCTACTAGGAGGGATCAATCTCTCACATCTTCTCATCTAGAGATCAACTAAGTTATATTAAATGATCCTAGCATGGTTATAGTTATATTTATCCAAGTGCCTTGGTGCTCAAGTTCTTGTGTTGACCATGTAATTTAGGAGTCCCTAGAGTAAGAGTCCACGGGTATCACAAGCAAGATACAAATAAGATATATACTTAAAAAATTTCAATTATGGTTGACTATAAACCAATTGCTATTCCTATTGAATTGAGTATTAAACTTGACTCCAAACCTCTATTTGAAAAGACCAATCCTACTTTGTATAGATAGTTAGTAGAAAGCCTTATTTACCATACCATACCTATACCAGACATTACTTATAATGTAGTAAGTATTGCATCTAGATTAATGCAAGATCCATATGTGGATCATTGGAAAATGACTAAAAAAATATTGAAGTATATTAAAAATACTTTTAAATATGGTTTTTTTTTTGGTAATTTTGTTCATAAGAAATATACTTCCAGGACTATTTCTTTAAATTTAGTGTAGGGACTATCACATGGAGTAATAAAAATCAACCTATAGGGGCTCTATCATCCACGAAGGGCAAATATAAAAGTTCAATAAAAACATCGAAAAATCAATGTGGCTTAAAAGATTATTAAAAGACAAAAAAACAAAAAAACAAAAAAAAAGATTATTAAAAGAGCTTTAGGTAGGTAGTGTTGATAGTACCACCTTGTGGTGCAGGAGCACCTACCTGACAACTGGCCTCCATGAGGCAGTTAGTTAGTTTAAGTCTTGTTAATGTTTCCAAGAAGGTCTGATAAGACCAATGCATGTAATAAGGTCATGTTGACTGTGCTTTTCTATTTTTAGCTAGGTTGTTAGGACAATTGTCATGCTGTATATCCGGTTGGATCCTCCCAGCCGCCTGGAGAGATCTCCCAGCCGCTTGGAGTCAGGTCGGTAGTACTCGCAGGAGATCCTATTTATGCATGAGGATCGGTTGGTTTTAGATATAGATGTTGAGAAGTTAGATTGCAGAGTGAAACAGAGTATTGTAATTGCATCTTTTGAAATCAATAAAGATCCTATTTGTGTTCATTTTCTGTTTGATCTCCATTGTGAAATCGATTTGCTGTTCTGGTGGTTGCATGGATTCGCTGATCCATTCCACCGGTTGATTCGTCGAATCGGTGGAATGGCTGTGTACCATAGGTTAGGGTTTAGGTTGCATTTTGTGTTTGTTTGCATGCAGGTGTGCAGGATCGCAGTTGAGAGATGTGCTGAGAACCCTAGCATGGGTATGTGCTAGGTCGTGTCTGGAAAGTTGTCCAGGAAGCAGATCGGGTCACCCCAGGAGGTTCAGCAGATCAGAATCCGTTAAGTTTGGAAATTCGTCACAACGGCATCATCAGGATATTTCTATGTATATCCTACAGTTACTTCGGGCGTCATCCGAGTAGATGGAGGTGAGCATGATGCAATCGATTGCATAAGGTAAATGCGTTTCGGGGTGATCATCATCAAGTGTTGCTAAGGAGGAGCGTATCGGCATAAGGTAGAAGATCAGATTGTTAAAACCATCGCAGGCTGATAATGTTAAGTTTGGCCGACAGCAGGATATTGGAGGAGCTACATGTGACATCATCGTCATCAGGATAATCGTCATCAGGATATCAGGGTGACGTAAGCATCGAAGGGAAGGTGCGTGAAGTGTCGTCATCAGGATATATGGAGGGAACATGATATTTTATATCCTGCTGATGAACATGATGTTGAACATCATGATGCTGTAGATAGAGGTTGGCGGTAAGATGAACAGTGAACATCAGGAGGATGATTGCGCTTGCTGAATGTGATGATGCTGCCGATAGCCGGATATGATGATGCTGCTGACAGGCGAAGGGTCGAAGGTTTGTCTGCAGGAGGATATCGGTCGGCAGAGAAAATATGATGATGCTGACAGTGTTAAGGGAAATATGATGATGATGATGAAGGGTTGCGGACATCCATGCTGTATGTCAAGGTTTTAGTGTGGATGCCTCTGCATCATAGTGGTATCAGAGCTCAGCAAAAGGTCTGGGCTGTTGTGTGTTGATTCTGTCACCGAAAGGGCAGAGATAGAGTTGATTCTGTCACTGAAAGGACAAAGGTAGAGAAGTGAGAGGTTGACAAAATGCCTCCGAAAGGTAGTGGTACTGCAAGGGAATTGCAGGAGATGAAGGAAAAACATGCCAGAGAGATGAGGAAGATGAAGGAGCTTGCTGAAGCACTTCAAGCTAGGCTTGTAGCCCTGGAAAAGAACAAAAAGAGGGAAGTGGACGACAGTGAGTCTGAAGAAGATGAAGATGCTGTTGAAGAGTATGAAGAGGTAGCTGAAGATCTGGATGCTGAAGACCAGAGATTTGCAAAACTGTTAAAGGCAGTACAGAGTGATAAACCTAAGGTAAAGGTTGATGTTTCCAAGTATAATGGAAGTTTGAATGAAGACGAGTTACTGGATTGGATTGCTGCACTTGATAATCACTTTGAATGTGAAGATGTTGCTGAGGATCAGAAGGTAAAGATTGCAAAGACCAAGTTAGGAGGTCATGCTTTGGTATGGTGGGATTATGTACAATCCGAGAGAAGGAAACAAGGGAAGTCAAAGATCACTTCATGGGATAAAATGGTAGCAAGGATCAAAGGTAAATTCTTGCCCAGGGATTATGAAATTCAGATGTTTAAGAAGCTGCAATTTTTAACGCAGAAGGAAATGGATGTGAAGGCATATACTGAGGAGTTTTATAAGTTGAGTATGAGATCTGGTCATCATGAGAATGAGGTAGAAAAGGTGGCTAGGTACTTGGCTGGTTTGAGATTGAACATACAGGATGAGTTAGTTTTAGCTAACCCTAAGAGTGTGGAGAATTGTTATCAAATGGCAATCAGGATTGAAGAAAAGATGAATAGGACACAAGATAAGTCCATGAGAGGAAGAGGCAGCAATATGAGGGAAAGAGGATCAGCCCCTACAACAAGGCAAACCAATGAGGGTCAAGAAGACACTGGTAAAGGACAGGGACAGTCTGATTTCAGAGGTGGATGGAAAGGTAATAGAGGTAGATTTGGAAGTGGTAGAGGTTCTACTACATTTCCAGGAAAGTGTTACACCTGTGGTGAGTTTGGTCATCCATTTTTCAAATGTCCAGAAAGCAAAGATTCATCATCCAGAGATGATAGAACGAATGACAAGAGAGTACAACTTGTGCAAGAAGAGAAAGTAGAGCAAAGTGTGCAGAGTTCAAACACTTATCAAAGAGCTAGAGTTCCTGACGGTTATGGATATCCTGAGGAGGGAGAAGCATTGATGCTAAGGAGAATTAGTTTGCAGGCATCAAAGGATATGATGCAAAGAAGAGCTCTTTTCAAGACCACATGCAAGAGCAAAGGTAAAGTATGTAAGGTTGTCATTGATAAGACAACATGGTATCTCAGGAAATGGTGGATAAACTGAATTTAGAAAGGATTCCACACCAACACCCTTACAAGGCATCTTGGGTGAGTGATAGTCAATCACTTTTTGTCTATGAACAGGCATATGTGGATTTTCAGATTGGAGCATATCAGGATAGAGTTTTGTGTGACATTTTGCCCATGGAATGTTGTCACCTACTGTTGGGTAGACCATGGCAATTTGATAGGAGGGTACTGTATGATGGGTATGCTAATACCTACACCATCAAGAAAGATGGGAAAACTATTATGTTGATGCCATTGCAGGAAGATGCTGCAGCACAGGGGGCAGCCCAAATCATTTTAGTGGGAAAGAAGGAGTTTGTGCAGATGCCTATAGGAGTAGGCATACAGGCAGTTGAGGACACTGCAGGGAAAGAAGTTGTTAAGGACAACAGGTTGAAGAAAGATTCAGTTTTGACTGACAGAGGTCAGCAGCAGGTTCAGAAACAGGTTTACAAATAGCAACCAGTTGAGAGGAATGACACGGATGTTGTCATAGTTGGGACTATTGTTTGTCCTATAAAGGTTGAAAGAAAGACAGAGTTGAACATTACAGAAGTTCAAGAGGCAGTTCAGACAGAGGTTCTGGTCAAACAACTTGACAAACACAAGGTATGTGAGAGAAGGGCCTACATTGACAGGCATGAGGATTTACTTGCAAGAAAGCAAGTTACAGTTCATAAGTCTTGGAGCAGCCAAGAGCCAGCAGAGGACAAAGCTGGAACAGGTCAAGACACTGCAAAGGCAAAGTGTAAAGGTGGAGGACTTCCACAACTAAACTCATGGGACATGAGTTCTTTCCTATTGGGGAGTATGGTGCAGGAGCACCTACCTGACAGCTGGCCTCCATGAGGCAGTTAGTTAGTTTAAGTCTTGTTAATGTTTCCAAGAAGGTCTGATAAGACCAATGCATGTAATAAGGTCATGTTGACCGTGCTTTTCTATTTTTAGCTAGGTTGTTAGGACAGTTGTCATGCTATATATCTGGTTGGATCCTCCCAGCCGCTTGGAGAGATCTCCCAGCCGCTTGGAGTCAGGTCGGTAGTACTCGCAGGAGATCCTATTTATGCATGAGGATCGGTTGGTTTTAGATATAGATGTTGAGAAGTTAGATTACAGAGTGAGACAGAGTATTGTAATTGCATCTTTTGAAATCAATAAAGATCCTGTTTGTGTTCATTTTCTGTTTGATCTCCATTGTGAAATCAATTTGTTGTTCTGGTGGTTGCATGGATTCGCTGATCCATTCCACCGGTTGATTCGTCGAATCGGTGGAATGGCTGTGTACCATAGGTTAGGGTTTAGGTTGCATTTTGTGTTTGTTTGCATGCAGGTGTGCAGGATCGCAGTCGAGAGATGTGCTGAGAACCCTAGCATGGGTATGTGCTAGGTCGTGTCTGGAAAGTTGTCCAGGAAGCAGATCGGGTCACCCCAGGAGGTTCGGCGGATCAGAATCCATTAAGTTTGGAAATTCGTCACAATGACATAATCAGGATATTTCTATGTATATCCTGCAGTTACTTCGGGCATCATCCGAGTAGATGGAGGTGAGCATGATGCAATCGATTGCATAAGGTAAATGCGTTTCGGGGTGATCATCATCAGGTGTTGCCGAGGAGGAGCGTATCGGCATAAGGTAGAAGATCAGATTGTTAAAACCATCACGGGCCGATAATGTTAAGTTTGGCCGACAGCAGGATATTGGAGGAGCTGCATGTGACGTCATCGTCATCAGGATAATCGTCATCAGGATATCGGGGTGACATAAGCATCGAAGGGAAGGTGCGTGAAGTGTCGTCATCAGGATATATGGAGGGAATAGGATATTTTATATCTTGCTGATGAACATGATGTTGAACATCATGATGCTGCAGATAGAGGTTGGCAGTAAGATGAACAGTGAACATCAGGAGGATGATTGCGCTTGCCGAATGTGATGATGCTGCCGATAGCCGGATATGATGATGCTGCTGATAGGCGAAGGGTCGAAGGTTTGTCTGCAGGAGGATATCGGTCGGCAGAGAAAATATGATGATGCTGACAGTGTTAAGGGAAATATGATGATGATGATGAAGGGTTGCGGACATCCATGCTGTATGTCAAGGTTTTAGTGTGGATGCCTCTGCATCACCTTGTCATAATAAATGTGTGATAAGGATAACACAATAGGAACCTACACCACTCTATCTATCCAACCTTGTCATAGGGCAACTTGATTTGTTGTAGAAAGCTCCTACACACTACTCACCAATGAAGCTTGCTCGTTAGATCACTCAAAAATTGAAAAATAAACATGAAAATTGAAAAAATAAAAATGTGATTACATTCCCTACCTAGACACCTATCATTTGCAATTAACCTACAACTTGATGCTAACTTTTTGGATGTCTTAAGGGGTCCTAATTTACGATGTCTTAAGGGGACGTCTTAAGTTCTCAAAATTTGGTGAAGTTGCCCAAGGCAACCAAATTGAACAATATAATAAATCAAATTTAAAGTAAATTCTAAGTAGAAAAACATGGACATTTAACAAATAAAATACATAGAATAATAATTTTGATAAATTTAATACTGTAGAGTATAAAATTGTGTACATACACATGTATACAAATTTCTATACAAAATGTGTAATAATGTAATTGTGTATGTACATATATGCCAACTCAAAATAATGTAAATACAAAATGTCGTTATATGCCATCTCAAGAAAATCCAAAACTTGAGGAGAATGTAGCAGGTCTTCATGCCACCTGATGTAAAAATAATACAAGCAATTTATCAATATATCTGAATCAAAACATGTATTTTAATTTATATAAAACTATCTAGATATACACAATTTGTACCTGTATTTACAAGTGCCTCTCAAGTTTTTGTTTCAAAGTATGTGATGAATTTGTGATGATGGCCTGAGGATATAAAAGGACAAATTAAATCAATTTCAACTAAGAACGCACAAGAAATATCAAAACATGTATTTAATGTATTTAAAACAACAATATAAATTTATTTAACTATATTTACCTGTATTTATTTATTCCATTGTACCATCTCCATCCTCTCTTTTTTCCAACGCATTGATGATTGTCTCATGGTCTTCCATAGAAATGTTCCATAGCTCTTTATTTGTAGGTTTTCCATGATACCTCTCCAGTTTTATATTTGTTGCCAACACCAAATGTGAGTAGTGTATAATCTTCTTATGTGTTTCATAATCTTCGAATGTAGGCAAACCATTCTTCCTTATTAGGTATTTCCGTAGCCAAGTGCCAACAACCACCACCGAACCTATTGGATAATGATAGCCATCATCAAAGAAATACTTAAAATTTTCTTAAGGGGATTAAATAAGTTCTTAAAATATGCTTAAGGGGATCAAAGACTTGTTATCAAAATTTGCTTAAGGGGATGTCTTAAGGGGATCACCAAACTTGTTGGATAAGGAAAGCCATCATCATCTTCTCAAGGTGCTGTTAACTTATGTTTAGTCTCCACACAATGAGCCAACCAATATTCAGTTTCCTCTTCATTATTCTTTGGTGCAACAACAACATACACATGTCCTGCAAACAAATTTTGATTCAATAACTTGCACATGTCCATAAAATTTGACCAATCAACATACATGCATTCATATGTACACATAAATAAATAAAAGCACTACAAATTAGTAATGAAGTGAAATAAAATGAAATGATTTGAATTAAATTACCTTCTTGTACAAGGTCTGAAACACGGTCATAATTGTCTGATACAAACAGTTGATCATTGTCTTCAATTGTTGTTTCACTTTGATTGTGTGCTTGTGCAAGTGTCAATGGTCTTTGTTTCCACTCTTCAACCCATTCTGTATTCTCACATGCTTCCCAATCTCCTGAAATACAAAACTGACAAAAACATGCAAGCTCCCTTGTCCAGATAGTCCATGTACTTGCATTCGAACTCCTAAATGAATGCCATTTAGTAGATCCACTGATTGTCTGGCAATCAAGTCTAGGTAGAATGTT
Organism: Cunninghamia lanceolata; assembly: GCA_027924645.1. Lineage (NCBI taxonomy): Eukaryota > Viridiplantae > Streptophyta > Pinopsida > Cupressales > Cupressaceae > Cunninghamia > Cunninghamia lanceolata. The sequence continues at coordinate 4,429,618 of BSBN01000292.1, read as the reverse complement.
TTCTTCTTCAACCAACCAAAAGAATTGACGAATTATAGAGTACTCACTTGATCCAGGTGTACATAATCTTGTATTACACCAATCTACAATCCCAAGTGCATCTTTAAATTTTACTGTATCCTCAAATTTTAATTGTTGTCTAGCAAGAATTCTTTGAACACACGCACCAGCTCCATCATGTTCTCCTTTACCATGTCCAGCTTCAAAAAAATTCCACATATGTTGGACATTATTCTCCTTGTGAACCCTACATAACCAATAGAACATTCGAGCATTCTTGAACTGCCCCGTATAATTATCTGACCATATAAGATGTTCAGTCATCTAGATTCCTCTTTCTCTTAAATTTGTATAAAATATATTGAAACAATATTGAACAAACTTTGATGAGTGTAACCGGTTGTCACTCAAATAGAAATGATACTTCCTCAAAACTTTTCTATCATTCTCTGTGCTATTATCTACATGTCTATAAACAATATGAACAAACATAGCAACCTGCACTGAATTGTAATATTGTGATTGAATTTTCTCTTGCGGAGCTAAAGTATAGTTTTCCGCAAAATCAACCACTGATAGTATAGTACCAACTGGAAATGTGTTTCTACATTCACGAAATTGTCCATCAAGCCATCGAGCTTGTTGAGAGTGCTTGACATATTTTGGTACAATTTTACTTTTAAATTCTGATATGAATGCATGCACACTAACCTTTTCTGTAATTAAATCACAACGCTTTCCAAATTTTCCATCTTTTAAAGAATATTCAACATTCTTAAATCTTTTAACATCCACTAATTGTTGTCCAAAACCATTTTCAACACTTTCATGCATACAAACTCTTAACAAAGAAAGATTGCCATAACTAGTGCATTGTCCAGAAATACATGAACTTAAATAAAAAACTTTTTCATTAGATCTTTCACAGAACAAACTTGATATAAACTCTTTTATTGCTTCAGTTGGCATATTAATATCACATTGCTGTATAATCATGTTATGATGTAAAGTACAACGTATATATTGAAACACATCATAATAATAACGAAATTGAACATGCGTTTTACAACAACAAGATATTCGTTCCTTATTAATCTTTACATACCATGGTTTGCTTTTTTCAAAATATCTTTGACTTATTTTAATATTACCAGGTAACACTAATTCATCAAAAAATTTTCTATAAAATTTAGTTTGCGTTGTATCTAATAGGTGTTTTGGATGAGGATCACGAACTTTGGACCCCACTCTTAATTTTAAAACATCTCTAGCATTAGACGATACCCTAGTATTATCATGCCAATATTTTTCGATCAAAGATCTGATTTCAACATTCAGTTTCATGTCAGATCTCGGGAGTCGACCACTAAAACTCCAACATTGGTTAATTGGATAATTTTCTATACTTTCTCTTCTTTTTGCCGCTCTTACCAATGTTTTAGGATGCATTTTTAGAATTCCACTAATATTGCTTACCATTCTTCTATTCAAAGTTGTTTTATTCACTATAGCAGTTGTTATAGCTCATCTTGTTGCATTTTTATCTTTGGATCGACTATTACTTCCAATAGACTCAATGGCACTAGCAACAGTAGACATAGCATGTTTTAGTGATTGATCTTTTCTTCTTGGTTTAACAAAAATGCCTAACATTTTCATTACTTTTCTCATTTTCCACATTGTCATTAATTGCATCATTAGTTGACATTGAAATGATAGTTTTTTACGATAAAAAAATTTCTTGTATAATCTATTAGCATGTGTTCTTATTTGTCTCCAAGAAGTTTTACCAGGAAGATTATCCAAAACATCTCTTTCAATTTTGAAAAAATATTTCTCATCTTCAACATCACTTTCTAGATTTTCATTTTCATTTTCAACTTCAAAACAATTTTCATTTTCAACAACAAAACAGTTTTCATTTTCATTTTCAACAAAAGGATTTTCATTTTCATTTTCAACAACAAAATGGTTTTCATTTTCATTTTCAACAAAAGGATTTTCATTTTCATTTTCAACAACAAAATGATTTTCATTTTCATTTTCAACAAAAGGATTTTCGTTTTCATTTTCAACAACAAAATGGTTTTCATTTTCATTTTCAACAACAAAACGGTTTTTATTTTCATTTTCAACAACAAAAGGATTTTCATTTTCATTTTCAACAAAAGGATTTTTATTTTCATTTTCAACAATAATTTGTTTCAAATTTTGATCTCTACGAATATTATCAATCTCAACATTGTTATATCCAGCTTGTTTTAAATCTCCTATCAACACTATTTCTATTTCATTCAAAGGTGGATTTGAAGAAGTACCTAGATTTGTGCCTATTGAAACATTCTCCATAGCATTAATAGAGGGATTTGAAGACATACCAGGAGTAGTTAGTATAATCGTATTAGTTTCCACATTCACCTCTTGCAAACTTGCATCATCTACATCCATGGTCTCCTCAATGTTTTTATCTTCAATAGTTGTGGAATTAGATGCTTCAACATTATTCATTGATTGAATTTTTACTCTTCTATCTCTTTGTCTTTTTGCCTCCTTCTCTCTCTTTGCTTTAATTTCTTCAGGGGTTAATAGCTTCCTATCTTTCCTCTTATTACGACTTTGTGATCCCATGATTAAAAAATTTATGAAGCATGTACAAATGAATGTCAAAAACTTGAATGTGTTTCAAGTCCTTCAAACAAGTACCAATTCAACAAAATTCCACTCAAATAGCGTCTCCATGATGGCTTCTATCAAAATACAAACAATACCTCAAGTTGATGGACCTACAAAAGAAAAAAATATGCCAAAGAATGCTGCAAGAGTCGCTGTCGGCCGTACTGTAGAGCAAGTTGTAGAAATGACAGTCATAGTATAGTCTTATTAAAAAAAGGGGCAAACAATAAACGGGATCCCATTTTATTTTCAACTGATGAATAAAGAAACATGATCCCATTTAATAAACGGGATCCCGTTATTCAAAATTTGAATTTTAGGCTCGGGTTTTGCTTTGTAACCCACTTCAGAAAATGCTTTGGGGACCCGACCCTGACCTCTGGACCTGGTTTGACCTACAATTTGAAGGCCCTGCTAATGTCACAACAAAATAGTGACTTTGGGCATATATCTAAAGGTCTATTTTGCAGAATATTTTGACGAAATATAGATTCCAAATATGTAATTTTTTTTACAATTAGATTAATTTTTCTATTTTTTAATCAATTTCTGATGAAATAGGTCCATAAACTTGAATTATCAGGGTTTTTTAATATTTTAATAACTTTTTATTAAAATATTTTTTTTGTAAAAAATATTGTATGAAAATGTACTTTAGACAATTCTTTTCAATTTAAATTTTTTTTTTCAAAAAATGTTAAGTTTAGGTCATCTTATGCGTGACGTACACGATTTTTTAAAAGACAAAAAATGACCAATAAAAAATTAATAAAAAAAAATTATTCAATAAAAAATTACAAATAAATATGGAAAACGTGCTTCAGTGAGTTACAAAGCTTTTCCAAAAGGATTTTGAAAAATATGATTATTTAGGTCAAAATATGGATGACGTACACGTACATGGTATAGTAAAAAAAAATGACTTTTAAACAGTGGTTTTTAGAAACGTCTATTCAAAATCAATTTCTATCATCTGGGTATTGAAAACAATTACTTATTTGGAAACTAGACTCCGAGTACTACATTTCATATTTAGTGACTTTTTCCAAGATTCCACCTTTAAGTGCTTCAAATTTTTAGGTCAAATGTGACAAATTCTGAAAATCAGGGAAAACACTTCCACTTTTTGGCCAAAAAGTGGACACAACTTCTTGCACACACCCTATTACTTATAACTTTGATCTAGGGTCACTCTCAATGAAGCTACTACTCCCTAAAAACTTTGATTTAGGGTCACTCCCAAGGAAGCTACTACTCCCTAAATTGAGAACAAACTCACAAAAGATTATAGTATGACAGTCCTTCTATTGTCTGAAAATTGACATTGAAATTCACACCTCTGATGATTGCAATTCTGCCTCTTCACACTTCCTTCTGATGATCAGATCGGTTAGGAAAACTCTATACTTGATCACTATCATAGATATGTCTTCAAGATGAATCAAGACAACATCAACAACTTCTCTTTCTCCTTTAGTCACATATCATAATGCATTCATTTTACTCCTTATCTTGCTTTCGAGCCTTATCAATCACTTTGCAATCACACCTTGCCTAACTCAAATTGATTTACAATTTATACATAATATTACATTGATTACATTTATTTTCGACCAGAGACAACATGAAAAATACATTTACAAGTCGGCCAGACAACACACAACATGAAATGTGTAGAGGACAAGTCCTAAACAAGACTACACGCTACACCAACAGAAGATCCTTGCCTTGTGGACATCAACACTTTCTTAGCTAGGTCCAAAACATCCTTCACAACATCAAATATCAAGGAATTACATTTACACACTCTGCTCATTTGAAAATAGGACAACCTTAAGCAAAGACATATGGAACTTGAAGCATAATGACCACAACAATTTGAAAACCTTGTGTAGTATTGGAAACAAGAAAGATCTTCATGAAAATCTTCCAGATGAGTCTATAGGAATCATAAAACATCCCCAAACACTCCTTTACCTCTGCATGCCAAATATTTTTTGCCCCACATCTTCAACCATGAACTCTGATAACAACAAGTCATCCGGAACACACTGCAACATACTGTCATTGAAAAACTGGGCTTGTAGACCACCAAGAACCTTGAAACTACAAGAGAGCATGTAACACACATCCAAAAACATGTCCACAAAATTTCAAGGGAAAACATTCACATCTGGAGGAATGTAGAGCATCCCAACAGGCCTTCAACACCACCTTACTCTGCTAGAACACATGCTAGTACTCTATCATGCATAACTTTCACAACATAAGAAAAAATGATCTGAAACATTGGAATTATCACCTTCACTACACCTTGAACATCATTCCAAAACCACATAGCCATAAATCCTAATGCAGAGGAATGCAGAGCAATCTCCCAGATAGTTTTCATAGGAAGTCATCCTGTAGCAGAAACAATCACTAACTTTCGAAGGACAAACCTTCTTGGTATCAATACATGAATTCTTAGGAATAGTAGGAGAGATCATACAATATACTTTAGGCCACCAGTAACATCTTCCAACATTAGTAACACATCTGATCATCTTAGTGCTTAATATGACTTCATACTCAACTCTACACTGAACAAGGCATGACATCTAACCATGAACTATATCCTCTCTGCTGGATAGGACATGACATCCAACCATGAACACCATCACACATCCATGACAGTGTTGACATCAATGACTACCTTGTGATAGTGTTGACATTAATGACAACCTTATGAACCATATGCATAACAATCTCCCTATTCGGAATTAATGGCAACACATACCTTCTCATTATCCCCCTTTGACATCAAGGACAAAAGGCAACCTCCCAGTTTAGTCATTTTTTTGGCTATTTCCTAGTTTGTCATCATGTTATTCTATTTCCTCTAAGGATTTGAAAGCCATTCTCATGTTTTGTAATAAGGACTTAGTTCATTTTGATTGACTAGTCAACTATAGTGGTAATAAGGCCTATTTTCAAGGTTTTTCCCTTTTGAAACATAGAGTTTCTTATGCAAAGGAAACTTCCAACATTTCACTGCCCTTGGTGGGTAGTTGTACGGTTGAAAGAGAAGTGGAAAGGTTGCTAAAACCTTCTATAAACAAAATATTGTATGACATGCCAAGATAGAATGAAAAGAGAGGAGTTTTAGAAGGAAAAACCAATTTTTTTCTGCTTTTTGTGAAAACAGTCGTACAGTATGGCTAGGTACGGATAGTTCAAGAGCTGAGGTTTAGAAAATATGCTAGGTTTTTGAAATACCTTCCATTTGCATATATTTAGAGCCTTTGAAACATTTTTTGCTATTTTTTTCAATCCATTTTGTGTGAACTGGTTTAAACCCTCAATAGCTAGGGTTTTGGGACAAAATGAATCATTTTTCCTCTGTCCTCTGAAGGTGATCATCCATTTTCGGTGGGATGGAGGAAGGTAGATTAGAGTATATGTTTTTTGTTGTTTGGCAGGTTACACTCCTCTCCCAAAGGCATTTGGCATGATACTTTCTAGTCTTACAGTGACTAGTTAGAAGAAATGGTAGAAGAACAGTATGAATTCTGAAAATAGTCATATGGTAGACCAAATGGATGTTGGTTTTTGTGTCTTGGGGTGAGGATAGACCTATATAGATGTTTGGCTGATCCTGATAATGCAGATTTGGTGTATTTCTCTCATACAACCTCTAAACTAGGCCTAATTCCCTAGAAAAGATAGTCTGCTGTCTTTGAACGCCCCTGATACAGTACAAACCTGCATGTGGGTGAACGATCACATGTTCATATTGGGTATTTGGATGTGAAATGAGTTTAGGTAGTTTTTTGTGGATTTCAATAGTTATCCTTGTGTTAGTCACTCTCTAGGGCTACAAGGGATGAGCCATTTTTAAAACACTGTTTTTAGGACAGTCATACACAATTTACTATTCTCTGTCAATACTGGTATAGAATTTGGATTTTTGGTTAGAGACCTTGTTCTATTCATAGACAAGCATATGCTAATTGTTGTATGAAGACCCTGTTGGTAGAGGTGTTGATAGTAGATTGTGAGTTCTTGAAGGAGGATTGTGCATATAGTTTGGGTTGAACAGTGACTTCCCAAAGTGAGAGTTGAGTAGCCTAAGTGGTGGACACTAGGGTGTGGTCCTAGGCTAGGTCAATCTCCTAAGTAGCCTTGTGTAGGCTAATATCACATTACCTTTATAAACTCTTGAAGGAAGCTTTGGAATTTAGGTTCATTGAGTGAACTTTATCAACTACTATCTATTACCTCTGCATCATATTGGTATCAGAGCCAATATCTGATTGGAAGCAGTGTATGTCAGACAAGGAGATTGAAATAGAGGCTAGTACAATGCCTCCCAAGACAATGACTCAAGATGCCATCAAGAAGTTGGTGGAAGAGATGGTTGAAGCAAGGTTGCAAGAGGCAAGATTGCAAGAAGAAAAGAAGTCTAAGGGCAAGACCAAAGAAGAGGGAAGTTCTTCTGACACAAATGAAGAAGTAGAGGCAGAAGAGAGTTCTCAAGAGCAGGACATATCTACAGAACAGAAAGCTTTCTTGAATGCACTTAAGGGTGCTCATGGAGACAGTGGTGATCCCAAGATGGATGTGCCTACCTTTCATGGAAAGTTGGATGGAGATGCTCTCACTGATTGGATAGAAGCTATGTGCAACTTCTTTGATTACAAGGAGTTCAATGACAACAAAAAAGTTAAGTTTGCCAAGACAAGGCTAAGAGGTTCTGCACTTGTGTGGTGGAACCACATGCAAAGTGAGAGGGAGAAGATTGGGAAGAGTCCCATCACTAAATGGAGTAGAATGGTGGCTATGCTCAGAAGCAAGTTCATGCCACCTGACTATGAGGTTCAAATCATTAAGAGATTCCAGAATTTAAGACAAAAAGACATGGATGTGGCTACCTACACAGAAGAATTTCATAGACTAAGTATGAGGGCAAATCATAATGAAGATGAAAAAGGGATGGTGGCTAGGTACCTAAATGGTTTGAAATACAATCTTTAAGATGAGATCAGTTTAGTGATACCAAAAACAGTGGATGAATGCTTCTTATTGGCCTCTAGAGCAGAGGAAAAGCTGATAAGGAAGGGTGAACAAAGTGCTAGAGGAAGAGGTGGCAGAAACCAAAGAGGAAGAGGCAGTTTTGGCCGTGGACAGTTCCACAAAACTGAAAGTAACAGTCAGCAAGAAACACAATTAGAAACAGAGCATAGAGGAGGCTTCAGAGGTTGGAGAAGTCCTAATGGCAGGGGCAAAAATGGTGGAGGAGGTAGAGGACTAGGAGTCTTCACTGGAAGGTGTTATGGCTGCAACCAAGTTGGCCATACAATGAACAAATGCCCAGGGAAAGCCAGTAGCTCTCATGATAGTGGAAAGAGAAATTAGTTGGTAAAGGATGATGATGCACCTGTTCTAGAAGGAGAAAGTATGATGATTAAGAGGTCTATGTTGAAGATATCATTAAAACAAGAGCCCCCTCAGAGAAAGAATCTTTTTAGAACCCAAGGCATAGCCTATGGGAAGCTTTGCAAGATCATAGTAGATTCAGGATCTACGGAGAATGTGGTATCCACTGAGATGGTTGAGAAGTGCAAGTTGAAGAGGCTGCCTCATGTGAGGGTAAAATGGTGATCAATCAAATGAATAATAGATGACCCAAACATCAACAGAATAGTGAAACAAAGAAGATTCAAGTAAACAAAGCAATGAACAAACACAGCAAACCTCTTCCGTTTCAAAACTTCTGTTGTTCGCCTATCACGAATCGTCCTTTCGCAGATGAGATGAGCCCTCAGAGAGTGCAATCTTTTAAAGCTGTTTGAGGAAGTCGATGGTGAACGGCTATGGTGTGATATGCAATGAAGGTGAGCTCCAATGCAACAATGGTGATCTCAAGCTTGTAGATGACAAGTGGGTGCCAAAGGCGCGCTGGTGATATTTCTGCAGAGTAACGATGTCAAAAGCCTAGATGAATAGAATGGAGGGATGAAGCTTCATTTATAGACTTGGAAGAATGGAAATCAACGGTTGAGAGGAGATATGAAGATCAACGGTTGAGGATGGTTGAGGAATGTGCAACCAGTGGAAATGTGACAAGTGTCCCAGCTCCATCATGAAAGGGGGGATGTGACAAAACTGAATGGAGAGTTAACTCCCTTGACTGGTCTGTTAACAGAATTGATTGATCAGTTAGAAGAGTGGATTGTGGAACTGACTGGATTGATTGAGGATTTGACTCAACTGACAGGTTAGTTAACAGATTTGATTGATTGGTTAACTGACCTCTGATTGGAGAAGAAATAGGCCATGTGGGTGAGGGAAAATAAGGCAATTAAATATTAAATATATTTAATTACATGTGCAACTTGATGAGGTGGACAAGGTGAGGTGGAAAAGGTGATGTGGAATTTTGAATTTAGAACTTTAGGATAGAGGAATTAGGCTTAATTAAATAATTTATGATTATTTAATTGTGAAGGACAAATAGAAGAATTTTAATTAAATAAATAGAATTTATTTAATTATGGGATAGTGAATTGATTAAATAAATTTGGAATATTTATTTAATTAATAGAAGAAGGGAATAAATATTTAGAATATTTATTTAGGATGATTTGTGTCATTTTTAGGCGTATACATTTTGCCCCTCTTTGATGCAATGCAGTTTACAGCGTTGCTTCAAAGAATTTGATAGTCTGAATGATGATACATGCCCCAGTTTGCCCCTGGTATAGGTTAAATGACGATAGGATGCCCCCTCGGGAGATTGGATGGGAAAAACAGCGAAAGTTTTGGAGACGGACGATCTCACGACGAGGAAGGGGTTAGGATAGGTTGGAGGAAAAGGGACGCGGTCAAGGATGTGGGAAGAAAACGGGAGGAAAAATAGACATGGGAAGTAGTCACAGTCATCACCTAGCCAGAATTAGGGTTTGGAGGCTATAAATAGGAGCTGGGTCCACAAGAATAGTCATTTGCACACTTGGTTGATCTGGATTGGAGGAAGAGAGCTCAGAGCAAACTTAGAGCAGCATGGCAGCCAGAGCAGCAGATATCCCACGCGAGGAGCACCGATTCGAGCGAGTTCGATGATTTGGGCGGCCAGCAGAGGCAGGATCCCCGATATGTGCTTCGAAAAATTTCCCCTAGGGTCGAGTTTAGGCGTCATAAATGCACGTAGAAAATAGGTGAAATGAATGCGCCGAAACGCAGAACGGCGCATATGCCTTGCGAAGCTGCGCTTTTGCATTTTCGCGGCGCATATGTCAGTTTCGGCGGCGCATGCGTGAAAGCTGCGCTTTTGTGCATTCTAGCTGCGCTTTCGTAATTTGGCGGCGCTTTTGTATTTCCGCCGCGCATATGTGAAATGTAGCAGCGCATTTGAGAAAGTTGCGCATATGTGGATTCTTGCGGCGCATGCGTGATTTCACGGCGCATGCGTGGATTTCTGCGGCGCATGTGTTAGAACGGCGCATATGTGCATTGAAGCGGTGCATATGCATTTCGCGGCGCATATGTTGCTTCCTGCGGCACATATACCAGAAACGGCGCTTTTACCACCTGTAGTGGTGCATTTTCTTGGGATGGCAAATTACTTAGCCAAATTGATTCGATTAGCGTCCTATTTGACGCAGGAATCGATGAGCTATCTCCGAGATTGCAGGAATCTAGTCAAGAGATGTAGTGTGCTGTATTGATCAATTTGAAATGCTAAGTGTAGTTGATATAGTGCAGTAGATATGTTGAGTATGGTATATGCAGCTTGAGACTGAGGCCTTGCTTTGCGTGCTTGCAAGAGGAGATACGAGAGACGCTGCAGTCGAGGGAGACGTTCCCTATGCCTCTATTGCAGAGATATATGCTGACGGAGGCTGACAGAGTGGCGCTTGGTGCCATGGGTTTAGATTACGTTTGCTTTATGCCTGAGGTGCGGGCGAACCGAGGACTATTGACAGCTGCTGTGGAGAGATTCCACAGCGAGGACGGGACCTTCCACTTCCCTACTGGAGAGATGACGGTGACCCTGGAGGATGTCTACAGGATACTGCACTTGCCCGTGGTAGGCGAGTTAGTGGAGTACGATGCACAGCGGGACGCGGGACTCACCGAGTGTCAGCGAGTATTTGATGATCCCGAGCTGGTGGGACAGGTCATCCCGTGGCAGGATATCTATGACTGTTACGACTACTTCCCTGGGATAGTTGCTGGACTGATTAGGGGCATTGTATGCCTGGACAAGAGATCGCATGGGTTCCCCATTGGATGGGGCAGGATCATGGAGCGGATGCTGACTGAGGGCACCTGATATGCGTGGGGACCCTGCATGCTGGCCCACCTTTATCATGACATGCATCAGGTGGTGTACCACCGCAGCACGATTCTATCGGCTGGGGTGTTGCTGTTACAGTTCTGGCTGTGGGAGCACATAGTGGTGACCAGGCCGGTGTGCGTCTTTGATAGGCAGAGAGGAGAGCCATACAGCTATGGCTATGCAGGAGTGATTTCCCAGCACAGGCTGGGGAAGCTAGAGTATTGGAGGCACACGTTGGATGGGGTAGATGTGGTCGTCTAGCGACCATATCTGGACTGCGAGCCCTGTGATGATGAGGGAGATGAGCTGCCTTACTGCTTCTAGACCAGGTGGTTGATAGGCCGGACACGGCACATACTGGAGAGACAGATGGTGGGCTGAGTGTTGAGACAGTTCGGCAGGAGACAGGGCATGCCACAGGGATAGGCCATGTTTGCACGGACACATGCAGAGAGGGTCCGATGGGGGCCGATGGCTTCTTATGAGGAGGCTCTGGCAGAGTTCCAGCAGTTGCCTTATGTGGCATGGGACATGCGGAGAGAGATAGCAGATGTGGGGGTCACACAGGAGTACGAGGACTGGATTACGGCACATCCTTTCCCGAGGTATTCAGGACCTGGTATGCTGGTGCCTCGTATTGATGAGGTGGACTCAGAGGAGGAGGGAGAGGCTGGCCCAGGGCGGAGGGGAGCTAGAGGAGGACGAGGACGACGGGGTGGCCGAGCTGCAGAGAGGCCGAGGCAGCGGAGGAGGATAGATCAGGCTGGGCAGGCAGTGCCAGGACAGGCGGAGGCATAGCAGCAGGTGCCTCAGCAGGCACAGATGCCACCACCCCAGCAGGTACCACAGCAGCAGGTACCACAGCAGCAGGTGCCACAGTAGCAGGTGCCACAGCAGCAGGGGCTAGGACAGGCAGAGGTAGCACAGGGGCCAGTGCAGGGTGAGGCTTATGAGAGGACCATAGCCAGCCTGAGGGGACAGGTGCGAGAGCTGCAGGCACAGCTGAGGAGAGTGGAGAGGAGGCGAGATACAGACGCAGTAGTGATCGCTGGTTTGACTCGTGAGTGAGACATGGCAGATGCACGGGTACGCCTTATCCGTGTAGAGCGGGATACTGTAGTGGCCGCTATGGGTACAGACGCAGCTAGCTCTTTTCTGGTTGGGCAGGTGCAGCAGGCACAGGCACAGGTAGGCCAGTTGCAGACGCAGTTGGCACAGGCATAGACAGACCTAGCCAGAGCGCAGTCACAGGCTCAGTACTACCAAGGTTTGTACCATGGTGCCGTGGCGTCGAGCCAGAGGGCAGGGAGCTTCCGGAGTCAGTCCGGGGTGGCTCACAGAGCGGGTCCATCCCAGTCAGGGGCATCCGTGATGAGACCTCAGTAGTCAGGAGCTGGCAGTGGTGGCCCACAGCAGCAGGGGTAGACACAGACCAAATTTTGGGCATTTTTGGGACATGTATCACCGTCTATTTAGACGTATATTGTATATGACACTTTGATTTTGAGAGAGATGGTGATATTTGTACATTTGGACCTCTTTTATATGATAGTATGGATGATGATACAGCTTTGTGTATCTATTGCATGCGTTATGAGATGATGATTTTACTTCTATTGTATGATGTGATTCTATTGCATAGTTAGATGGTCTATCTGATGCTATATGAGATACATTTTGATATGCTACTATATGATTTCTATATGATCTAATGTGACAAATGAATGTAAAATGTGATATGATGTCTATGTGATGATGCAAATGTATGTATATGAAACATGATTTCTATGTTATGATGTAACTGTATAGGTGATGTCTATATGATCTAATGCAAATGTATACATATGTGATATGGTTTCTATGTGATGATGCTGTATAGATATATGGGACACTACTGGATGTTTATATGATGTAATGCTTTGAACGTATGCAGTTGTAACATGAGTACTATGTGGTGATGCAGTATAGTGATATGATGCACGTGGATATGTTTTGTGATTTTCTGTGTCTTTGAGATGCGATGTGATGCAGATGTATTGGTGATCTAATGCATTGGATGGTGCATTCTACTAACCTAATCATGTGCGTGACTAGTTCCTACGAATGATATGATATGCTCCTATATGCTTTGCTTTTGTGAAGTCCAAATGTACTCTATCGACACAAGAATGACATGATGGATAGAAGAATTGTTGTGATAGAATGACCTAGAAACTTTACTTGATATCGTTACTTTGCATAGTTGGGATAATGAGGATTGTATGGGATACGGATGCATGGATGTGTATATGGATATAGGACGGATGCTTTGCTTTTAAATTGCTTTATTTCATCATTGGGCATTTTGTTTTTGGTACTTTTCTGAAATGTTGTAAGTGAATACAAGCATCTAGGTATAATTGAACCGAGATGACCTGAGTATCGCTTACATGGAGTGTGATTTAGCAAGTTAATACAAGCATCTAGTCAAAATTGAATCTAGATGACCTGAGTACTTCTTGCGTTTCAACAAGCAAGGATTGCCCCCGTTCCTGTAAGACCTTTGATGTCCTCGATGATCTTTTGCCGATCATGTCCTTAGACAAGGCTTCACATTATTAAAGTTTAATCCACAAACAACAAACAAAGAAAGTAATCATGCCCCCATCATAGCATCTCTAGCTTTTGGCATCCTTGAGTAGCATAGGAAGGTAGGATAGCAAAAATCAAGACTCTGTAACTTAACCCTAGGTTCAAATCTACAAAGCATATTTGCGTTGATATGTGTTTATTTCTTGCCTTAATTTGCATAAAATCATTTAGAAGACCTTGGGTATTTGCTTTGCATTGCATAGGTTAAGATGCCCATAGTCAAGGTTGCTGCTTGAAGCGCAGGTTTTGCTTGCATTTGCTTGCTTGATGAGAAGGTTGCATAATCCTTACTGAGAAGACGGACCCTAAGGGACTGACCTAGTGCCTCGGGGGCTCATTGCTAAATGGCCTTGCCTACGTGACGACGCAGAGGCAACGTAGTTTGGGGTAAACCCTAATGGACCATGGATGGACTAGAAGAAAGACGACAAGAATGAAGACAAGAAAGGAGACGAATGGGACCTTGGGAGAGATGGAAGCCTCGGGGGCGCATTAGAATAATGGCCTTGCCTATGTGACAGCGCAGAGGCAACGTAGTTCACGGACTTGGACCACAGACATCGACGAGAGACACTTATGCTAGGCTCACACTGAGGAGACGGTATGGGACAAAACCTTGGTCGACAAGGCCACAAGGTGAATATCAAGCCATGATAGGTAACTGTCAAGTGTTTATTTGTGGGATGGATATGGGTCGAATGGGAAAAATAGAGGAAGAATGGACTCAAGGTGATTGGATTCCCAAAGATGGAGAATGCGGTTTGTCACAAGTAACGCCTATTTACCAGGTTTTCGTCACTTGTTTTTATTTGCACGAGAAGCTAGAAAGTAACATGACACCTGATTACCAGGTTTTCATCATGATACCTATCCAAGGCGCCTGTTTGCCAGGTTTTCACCAAAGGATGATTTTTTTGTATGTTTTCTATTTTTTTTTGATTTTTTTTTTTGATTTTTTGATTTTTTGATTTTTGCATGTTCTCTTTGTAACTTTTTTTTTTTTTGATTTTTTTGATTTTTGACTTTATTGTGTCCCCTTGCATTGGGGTTCTCTTAAGTATAGAACCGGCGAAGGTGCATGCTGTTGATTGGATCATCAAACAACTCACCTTCTAATGTGGCCAACTGATATGCCCCCGATCCGTAAGCCGCTACAATTACATAGGGTCCAAGCCAGTTAGGCTCGAACTTACCTTTCTTTTCTCTGTCCTGCTGATTGCGAGGGTTCTCTTTTAGGATGAGGTCCCCAACCTTGAAGCATCTTGGTCTAACCTTGTGGTTGTAGCTTCTTGACATCATCTGTTGATAGGCTTTGAGATGGTCAAAAGCTTTTTGGCGCCTTTCCTCTAGTAGTTCTAGCTCTTGTAGTCTGGAGACTCTGTACTCTTCGTCTGATATGAGACCTTTCAATGACACCCGAAGGGATGGGAGTTTGACCTCAATGGGAAGGATGGCTTCGGAACCATAGACGAGGGCGTAGGGTGTAGCACCAGTGGGAGTGCGTATGCTGGTTCTATAGGCCCACAAAGTGGGATTGAGTTGGACGTGCCAATCGCGACCAGCTTCATTGACAGTCTTCTTTAGGATTTTCAGAATGGTTTTGTTCGAGGCCTCAGCTTGGCCATTACCTTGGGGGTAATTTGGATCTTGAAACGTTCACAAAGTTCTTGGACATCCTGATTTTTGAAAGGTCTCTCGTTATCCGTTATGATGGATGAAGGGATGCCATATCGGCAGATAATGTAATTCAGAATGAAAGAGGAAATTTGCTTTCCTGTGATGGTTGATAGGGGAACGGCTTCAATCCACTTTGTAAAGTACTCAGTGGCGGTTATGATGAATTTATGGCCGTTGGAAGAAGGTGGATGAATCTTTCCCACGAGGTCAAGTCCCCACTGGCAAAAGGGCCAGGGTGTTGTTAGAGGTCTCAACTCCTGAGCAGGTGCATGAATCAGGTTCCCGTGTATCTGGCACTGTTTGCACTTTTTGACGAACTGATATGAATCCATTTCCATATTGGGCTAGTAATAACCCAAACACATGAGTTTCTTAGCTAAGGAAGGACCGCTGGAGTGTGTTCCGCAGATCCCTTCGTGCACGTCTCGCAAGGCAGTTACAGATTCTTCTTGTTCTAGACAACGGAGTAAAGTACCATCCAGACCACGTCGGTAAAGGGTATTGACGATAATGGTGTAACGGGAGGCTTGTCGGATGAAAGTTCATTTTTGGTTGGAAGAGAGGTCCAAAGGAAGGATATTGTCCTTGAGGTAAGTGTAGGTCTTACCATACCAAGGTGAATTAGATCCTACTAGGAGGCAAATGGAATGGGTTTTGAGGAGATCATAAGCCGGTTGTCGAATTGTTTCTACTAAGAACTCATACCGTGACTCATGTTCAGGTATCTCAAGAAGAGAGGCTATGGTCGCCATTGCATCGGCTGCTTTGTTCTCTATCCTGGGTATTTGCTCAAACGGGATGGTCCCAAAATGTGCTTTGAGGTCGTCGACCATCCGTTTGTATGGGATGAGCTTCTCATCCTTGGTTTGATACTCGTCGTTGACTTGGTTTATGACAAGCTGAGAATCACCGTAGACACATAGTGCTTGGATTTTCCACTCAGTGGCCATCTTGAGACCAATTACCAAAGCCTCATACTCTGCTATATTGTTAGTGCACGGAAATAACAACCTGTAGGACTTTGGAATTGTGTCGTCTTGGGCAGTGATAAACAAGATACTTGCCCCCGATCCATGGTTGGTGTAAGACCCGTTGAAGTAGAGTTTCCAAGGAGATGTTGACAGAGTGAATAAAGACTCATCGGGGAACTCAAACTGCATTGGTGAAGTGTCCTGTAACGGTGCCTCAGCTAGTTGGTCAGCGATGATTTGCCCCTTGATGGATTTTCTGTCCACATACTCTATATCATATTCGCTAAGAAGCATAACCCATTTGGCTAGTCGACCCGTGAGAGCTGCTTTGCTGAGAAGATATTTTAGTGGATCGATCTTGGCAATGAGTTTGACAGGATGTGCCAACATGTAGTGTCCGAGTTTTTGTGAGGCAAAAACCACTGCAAGGCATGAACGTTCCACTTGTGAGTACTGCAACTCGTAGCCCACTAAGGTTCGACTGATGTAGTACACAGCTCTTTCCTTGTTCTCATAGTCTTGCTGCGCTAGGAGAGCCCCAAGAGCAGTAGGTGTAGCAGATATGTAGAGAATCAAAGGTTTTCCTTGGATCGGAGGCATGAGTATAGGAGGATTCATGAGGTACTCCTTGAGCTTGTTGAATGCCTCTTCGCACTTCTCATCCCATTTAAATGGAACGTTCTTATGTAGGAGATGGCAGAAAGGATGGCACTTGTCTGCCAGCTGTGAGATGAACCTGCGGATGGCCTGTAGCTTGCCCTGTAAGGATCGCAATTGTGTTAGAGTTTTGGGCGGAGGCATGTCCATGATTGCTTTGACCTTGGCCGGGTCTACCTCTATGCCGTTTGCTGACACGATGAAGCCTAGCAGCTTGCCTGATGTGACCCCAAACACACACTTCTTCGGGTTCAGTTTTACTTGGAATTGATCCAACCGTTGAAAGAATTTTTCTAATGTGTCTAGATGTGAATCCCTTGTGATGGATTTTGCCAAGATATCATTACCATAGTCTTCCATAGTTACATGCATCATGTCATGGAAGATGGTTGTCATGGCCCGCTGATATGTAGCACCTACGTTTTTCAGCCCAAATGGCATGACATTCTAGCAAAAGGTACCCCATGGACATGTGAAAGCTATTTTGTGTTGATCCTCAGGTGCTATTTTGATTTGGTTATATCCGGAGAATCCGTCCATGAGTGATAGCATTGTATGTCCTGCTATAAGGTCGACTATGATGTCAATGTTTGGCAACGGAAAGTCATCTTTGCGACATGCCTTGTTTAAGTCTCGAAAATCATTGCATAGTCGAACTCGGCCATCCGGTTTAGATATTGGCACAATGTTTGATATCCATTCAGGATAGTCTATGGCTCTGATGAACCCCACATCTAGCAATTTCTTGAGTTCTTCCTTGACCAAAAGGGCAATATGGGGATGCATCTTTCTCAGTTTTTGCTTTACGGGCTTCACCCCTGGATCCAATGGCAAGTGATGTAGAATCAGGTTTGGGTCCAAACCTGGCATGTCGGCATATGACCAAGCAAAGCTGCCTCTCTTCTTTTTAAAGAATGGTACAAACCTGATTTTCTCAGGCGGCGTGAGAGATTTTGCAAAGTGGATAATCTTAGGCTGCTCTTCGGTTCCAATGTTCACTGGCTCTGTTGGCTCCACCACGATCTGTGACCTTTCTTGATACATATCACTTGGGAGGGTGTCAAGCATTCCATCGTCAGGTGCCACAGTTGGGTTTTCACCTTCAGATACGTCCTTTCTTTTTACTGTTTTATGATCTGACACTGTCGCACGGCAGTTTTCACCGTCAGATCCCTTTTTGATTTTAATATTTTTGCGACTAGAAGGCTTGGCACCCTCCCCGAAGTAAGCCACAGTATTGAGTTCGATTACAAAACCAACTTTATGATCTCCTCTTGGTAAGTGATCCCTAAGTTCCATATAGTCAATGTAAGCATCATCATTTTGGAACATATCTAATTGAGGGGTTCCTTGTAGATCCCAGTCGATAAGCTCAGGGTGTAAGAGGGGAAGGGAGTTAGATGGGAGATCTGATTCGTTAATGTTGTGAATGGAAATATTATGGGCACTGGCGGGGATAGTGTTCTGGGTGGTACTCTCCTCCAGGTTGTTTATTGCAATGGAATCAAAACTTTCCTCAAAAGCCATAACCTCAGGGAGGGGCAAATCAGACTCCAGTGGTCTGTCCCGTTGCGTCTGTCCCTCATGGTAGGGGCTGAGAGTTTGGATGGTGTCAATCTCCTTGTCATCATAGGAGTGCTCTGTTAGCTCGTCCCACTCATACTCGTTTGACTCATCTGAATCTGCGTCACTATCACTTGGAGTGTTTGAATTGTCTCCACTAGGCAGGCATTTTCTTTGGCTTTACCTTTACCTTTGTACCCTAGGCCAGTTGTGTTTCTAGCCGAAGAGGATGAAGAAGGTTGGATAGGTTCAACGATTCCTTCTTTTCTGAGGCCTATGGGGCCTTGTCCTTCGTATCCCATCCTGTGCAAAATGGTTTCACCCCGTCCATAGAGTTCTGTAGGGAGTCTAGGCGGCTCTTGGGGTGTGTTTTCTTCTTCAGCATAAAGCCATTGCAGGAGATCTCGCTCCTCTGTCTCGTCAGATAAGGTCCCCCATTTTACAAAGGGATTTGCGGGAGTTGTAGGAGGAGTAGATGACTTTGGAAAATGCCTAGGTTGATGCTTGGGTTTGCCAAAGGAGCGAGGAGACAAAGGCATGGTGGCAAGGTTGAAGCTGTGCTCCATGGAGTACTCCCCCATGCCATTTTCTTTTATGGTAAGTTTCAGCGGTTTGGGCCTCGAGGAGGAAGCTTCGGCGGTATGGTCTTGTGGCGGAGTAGGGGAAATGTAGGCTCAGTTATTGGGAATGACGCATTCAGATTTTGCTTGGAATGAATTGCAATGTTGGTAGGGGTCGGGGTCGCCTTGTATGGTGACCTGCTTGCCATCGCGTGGGAACTTTATGCATTGATGGTAGGTGGAGGGGACAGCCTTCATGGCGTGGATCCATGGTCTCCCTAGTAGAATATTGTAAGCAAGCTCCCGATCAAGGACTTGGCATACCACATCTTTAATTACCGGTCCCACTTGAATGGGTAGGACAACCGTGCCCTTTGTGGTTCGTTCCTCCTCGTCATAGGCTTTGATAGTAATTTTCCGTCTTGGATCTACTGCCTGTTCGGAGAACCCCAGTGCAAGGACTAGCTTCAAAGTGCAAATATTTAGACCGGCACCCCCATCAATGAGAACCCTCTTGATGCGGTGCTTGTGCACGAATGCGACAATGTGTAGAGGAGTGTTGTGGGGTTGAGATATGGAAAGGTCATCTTGCTCTGTAAACGAGATGGAAGTGGAGGATGTCAAATTACCCACCATGGTTTGAAACTTTTCTTGGGCTAGGTTAGTGGGGACAGTAGTTTCCACTAAGGCTTTCTCAAGAATCTCCTTATGAGAAGGAGATAGACGCAAGAGCTCCAATATAGAAATGTGAGCCAGGGTTTTCTGTAACTGGTCGATGACATTGTATGGACGGGAGTTGGACGGAGATGGTGACGATCTTGGAGGGGTGGTATTGATCGTGACCTTACTACTGCAGGTAATTATACTATAACCAGTTCTGTTAGGTCCTGGTTGTTGGTTCGGGGATATGACATTGATATGCAGAATGTGTTCAGAAATGCAGTTAATGGTGTACTCGAATGGAACGCTTGCATAATTAGCATTACTCGACCCGCTGTTTTGGTTTGGCCGGTTGCGATTGTTGTCGTTATTGGGATTGCCATTGGAGTTGTTGCCATTGTGACCATAGTTGTTGTTATGACCATTGCTGTTGTTGTGGCCATTGTTGTGATTGTTGTTATACGGCCTATTGTGATTCAGAAGAGGATCCCAGTAGGCCACATGAGATTCATTGGAGGTATGCTGTTGTGTCCCTCCCTGATTTTGATCCAATATATCCTGTATGACATTCTTAAGACAGATGCAATTATTGGTTGTGTGCCCCCTTCCTCGATGATACTCACAATAGTCTGTGTCCTTCCAATAGGGAGGTTTGACTATAGGCTCATAGTCACTTGTTGGCGGTAGAGAAATTTCATTGTTAGCCAACAACTTTCTGAGGGCCGATTCTTGAGATTCTCCTAACGGTGTGAATTTCCTCCTTGGATTTGAATTGAACCAAGGTCTAGGTTCCCGAGGGGTTGGCTTGTTGAGTGCACCGTTATTTGCTTCTTCCTTAAGAGTGAATATGGGTTGTTGTTTAGGGGCTGCCGCCTTGGCATCCACTACTCCATTGTTGACCACATTCTTGTTCTTGGTCCAAAACTTTGACTTGTCAGTTGTGTAATTGGAAGGAGGTGTGTCCTTGTAGAGCTGGAGAGTTCCTTTAGCAATCATAGCTTTCTCAATGAATAGCCCCATTTCAATGACTTTGGCGAATGAGGTAGGGCATTGTATCTGAATCTGATAGCTAAGATCGGGATTCAAATTGTGGACAAACATTTCCAATAGTTGTTTCTCAGGCATGTCGTAAGAACACTTACTAGCTAGCTGTCTCCATCGTTGTAAGAAGGTGGCGAAAGACTCACCACCCTTTTGTTTGGTGTTGCATAGGTCTAGCATAGATACCTCGTGTTCTATGTTGTAAGAGAAGTGCGTTATGAATTTATTGACAAGTTCATCAAAAGTTTTGATTCCTGGTGGGAGACGCGAGAACCACTCCATAGCTTGACCTCCTAAAGATCTTGGGAACAGTCTCATTAAGTAGGTCTCGTTGTGAGCTACTTCTAGACATGCTGCAGTGAATTCCCTGATATGATCTCTAGGGTCCCCCTTCCCTTTGTATTTGTCAAATTTTGGAATTCCGAACTGATAGGGGAATGGTTTCAAGACCAAACTTCTGTCAAAGGGGTATGGTGCTATATCTTCCAAGGAGTAGTTCTTGGAACTTGTGCCGATCTTAAGGTTGGAGATTTCTAGCTTTAGACTCTCAATTTGTTGTCTCACATCCGCCATAGGAGCATTTTGATCTATGGGTTGTTTTCCTCTCTCATTGGCATGGGGGACCGTGTCATTTGTGCCTCTCTCATGTGCATGTGGGACTGTGTCATTTGTGTCCCTCTCACGTTCATTGTCTGCATTTTCCATGATGGAGCTAATGTCAAAGTCTGCGGGGAGTTTGATTCCGAGACTAGCAAGATGATGGAAATATTTGGTGGGGTCCTCAAGGAGCACTTTCTCCACTAGGCGTTGGAATTTGCTATCTTGCATGTGTGCCACTAATTCTTCATGAGAAATTTCTTCATCATCATCGCGTGGTGGGGCGATGTGATTGGATGAGTCGGCCATTTCAATTAGCTTGTTGTACTGGGATCGAGTAAGAACCATGCAAGGTGGGGTGGGATGAAGTGGACTAGGATTAGAAATTTTGGCAAGGTGCCGACTAAGACTGTTATGAATGGGATACCTAGGACAAGATTTGGACAAAGGGTTCTCTCGCCCAATGACTTCAGGTAAGACGGTTGACACAAGACTCTAGCCACTAGCAAGGGTAGTCGATACCAGTCTTACTGTGTAGGGCTTAGTCGTTCAACAAGACTACTAGCAAAGGTACTGTGACCTACTAGGCTTACGTGAATTCACAAATGAAACGAAGAAGGACCTATGTTGAATCGGTATGGGACAGAATGACTTTGGGACAAGAGTGACTTGGATAGAAGGTGACTGGGACGATCGACAAAAGAGAGAGAATTGGGTGAAACGATGAAGATTAACTGCAAGGTTGACTCTGACCTCAGAAAATGAAACTAGGCCGAAATGGGTACTCTGAACAGCTGACGATAATTTCTCAAAAATAGGGCAAATGCTCACTGTCACGCATGCGCAGAAACAGATGCGCAACAAGAATAGGTAAATGCGTCGTAAGTCGCTGTAAAAGCGCAGCTCTGGTGAAGTATGTATGCGCAGTAATAGTGTGTAAATGCGCAGCGGAAAAGTATATGCGCAGCAAGTCGGTGTATAAGCGCAACAAGTCGCTGTAAAAGCGTAGCAAAAAAGTGTATATGCGCAGCAGAAAGGTATGTATGCGCAGCCAGTCGGTACAAAAGCGCAGCAAGTCGCTGTGTATGCGCAACAGAAAAGTGTATATGCGCAGTTCTGATATTTTTTTGCAAATTTTTTGGATTTTTCTCTATTTTTGGTATTTTTTGGCTGGAAAAGGTCTTCCTGATATGATATTATGAATTAATTTAGCAAGAAAACACAGCAAGCACAAAGAGTATTTTGTAGTTTTCCATTGTTTTTGTAGTTTTTCGACTCTATTTTGGACAAAAGCAAGCACAAAATCCTAGGCGAGAAATGGATTATAAGGGATTTGGGCCACTAAAAATAAGAGGTATTTAATTCGGGCAACCGTTCAAGTGGTTACATGTGCGGCAGCGCTACTCTCCGTTATGGAGTCTCCCAGCCTCAAAGGGTTACGCCTGAGAGGGTTTTGGGGGAGGTTGGCCGTCGGTGTAACATAACAGCACTCGTTGCAGGAGGTTTTCACCTCAAGCACAATTTATTTTAAGTGGCTCGGTAGGGCTTGGCATTAGCCTGTTACCACTCAGGGTCGTTCCCGCTTGGACAAGCGTGCATCCAAGGGCAGGCCCCTCCTAAAGGTTAAACAAATAGAATGACAAGTCTGGCATTTTGATCACCCAGAAGAGGGGAGAGCATAAGCCTATTGTCATTCGCAAGCACAGAATACACTGATTAATCCACCCTAGTTAAAAGATAAAAACTAAATGGGCTAATCTACTCAAACAGAACTTTGAAGTGATTTCAGCAATATCGCAGTGGTTCAGTTTTAAATCCCAGAAAGTAGTTGTGAGTTCAATTTTAAATCCACGTTGCACGAGATTGTTAACTTTGAAATTTAGGTCTCACGATATAGCAATGGTTCATTTTAACTACAAGATCAGTGATGAGTTCAATTTTAAAACCGCGAAGCACGAGATTGTTAACTTTGAAATTTAGGTCTCACGATATAGCAATGGTTCATTTTACCTTCAAGATCAGTGATGAGTTCAATTTTAAACCTCAGATAGCAATAACTTTGAAGGTGTTTGTAATGCAAGCATGAAATAAACCAGTTACTTCCTCCCTAATTAGGACTAGATGAAGATTTGTAATGAACAACCATTTTACTCTTTCCCAGAAAATGAAAGGTGACCTAATTAGATGCAACTACATGTAACTGAACCCGAGCCTACCCTGCAAAACCACTCCAGCAAACACCTGCAAAGGGGTTAACGTTAGCAAAATCTTCTAGAAAAGTATTAAAACTTGAGTCTGTTACAAATGCGCAGCTTCAGTGATCAGATGCGCAGAAATGATCAACAGAAGCGCAGCACTAACGAATGCGCTGCAAGATTGAACGTATGCGCCGTTAAAATGAATAAATGCGCAATTTTAATGGATGCGCAGCAACAGTCTATAAAAGCACCGTAACAGTCAACAGATGCGCAGTTATAACCTATGCGCAACAACAGTCCACAAAAGTGCCGCAGAAATACACAGATGCGCAGAGAGGATAAATGCACCGGAACAGTCTTTATATGTGCCGTGGAAATGAACAGATGCGCCGAAAGAACCTGTGCGTGACTCTGCGAGACCTGTACGGAACCTGCCTTCAAAAAAGCTCAAAAATGGTGAAATAAAGGGGCAACTGCCCCACGGTGGGCGCCAAAAATGTGAGGGTAAAATGGTGATCAATCAAATGAATAATAGATGACCCAAACATCAACAGAATAGTGAAACAAAGAAGATTCAAGTAAACAAAGCAATGAACAAACACAGCAAACCTCTTCCGTTTCGAAACTTCTGTTGTTCGCCTATCACGAATCGTCCTTTCGCAGATGAGATGAGCCCTCAGAGAGTGCAATCTTTTAAAGCTGTTTGAGGAAGTCGATGGTGAACGGCTATGGTGTGATATGCAATGAAGGTGAGCTCCAATGCAACAATGGTGATCTCAAGCTTGTAGATGACAAGTGGGTGCCAAAGGCGCGCTGGTGATATTTCTGCAGAGTAACGATGTCAAAAGCCTAGATGAATAGAATGGAGGGATGAAGCTTCATTTATAGACTTGGAAGAATGGAAATCAACGGTTGAGAGGAGATATGAAGATCAATGGTTGAGGATGGTTGAGGAATGTGCAACCAGTGGAAATGTGACAAGTGTCCCAGCTCCATCATGAAAGGGGGGATGTGACAAAACTGAATGGAGAGTTAACTCCCTTGACTGGTCTGTTAACAGAATTGATTGATTAGTTAGAAGAGTGGATTGTGGAATTGACTGGATTGATTGAGGATTTGACTCAACTGACAGGTTAGTTAACAGATTTGATTGATTGGTTAACTGACGACTGATTGGAGAAGAAATAGGCCATGTGGGTGAGGGAAAATAAGGCAATTAAATATTAAATATATTTAATTACATGTGCAACTTGATGAGGTGGACAAGGTGAGGTGGAAAAGGTGATGTGGAATTTTGAATTTAGAACTTTAGGATAGAGGAATTAGGCTTAATTAAATAATTTATGATTATTTAATTGTGAAGGACAAATAGAAGAATTTTAATTAAATAAATAGAATTTATTTAATTATGGGATAGTGAATTGATTAAATAAATTTGGAATATTTATTTAATTAATAGAAGAAGGGAATAAATATTTAGAATATTTATTTAGGATGATTTGTGTCATTTTTAGGCGTATACACCTCATATCAGTCCTCACAAGATCTCTTGGTTGAACAAGAACCAAAGTTTCATGGTGGAAGAATAGACTTGGGTTGAATTTGCAATTGGTGACTATAAGGACAAAGTGCTATGTGAAATCATCCCTATGGATGCATGTCATCTGCTTCTTGGCTGCCTATGGAAATTTGATGTCAAAGCACAACATGATGGTGAGAAGAACACTTATGTCATCACTAAGAATGGAAGACCATTCAAGATGGATCCTATGTTGGAGCAGCCCGGGGGGAAGAAAAATGACAGCAGTGTCATGGTGGTGAATGGCAAAGAGTTTTTAAACCTTTTGAAGGAGAAGGATACCCAGGAGTATGCCTTGGTCATGAAGCCCAAGAGTGGATCAGATCAACAAGAACAAAAATAGAAGGAGATTCCATTAGAAGTGCAGCAACTTCTAGACAAGTATCAAGATCTTGTGGTAGAGGAAGTTCCTAACTCCTTACCACCCATGAGGGACATAAGTCATCAGATTGACTTAATACCTGGTGCTACATTGCCTAACAAGGCTGCCTATAAGCTGACACCACAGCAAAATGAAGAAGTGGCAAGGCAAATTCAAGATCTCTTGGAGAAAGGGCTGATTAGGAAGAGTTTAAGTCCTTGTGCAGTTCCAAGTGTACTTGCTCCTAAGAAGGATGGAAAGTGGAGGCTATGCACGGATTCCAGGGCCATCAACAAGATCACCATAAGATACAGATTTCTAATGCCAACGATTGAAGATCTTCTGGATTATCTTGGAGGATCATGCTATTACTCAAAGATTGATTTGAAATCTGGTTATCATCAAATCTGGATCAGACAGGGAGATGAATGGAAGACTGCTTTCAAGACTAATGAGGGTCTTTATGAATGGCTTGTTATGCCATTTGGTCTTAGCAATGCTCGAAGTACATTTATGCGCCTGATGAATGAGGTATTAGTTGAATTCATTGGTAAATTTGTTATTGTTTATCTTGATGACATACTAATCTTTAGCAGGACAAGAGAAGACCATGTGAAGCATGTTGGTCAGGTGTTGGAGAAGCTACATGAGCACAAGTTGATGATCAACTTAGACAAATGTGAGTTCATGAAAACTGAACTTGTATACCTTGGATTTGTCATTTCAAATGGCTGTTTGAAGATGGATCCCTCTAAGGTTGAGGTTATTCTCAGTTGGCCTACCCCAAAAATAGTGGGAGATGTGAGAAGTTTCCATGGATTGGCAACTTTCTATAGGAAGTTTATCAGAGGTTTCAGTCACATTAGTGCTCCCATCCTCAACACCATGAAGGGTGGAGTCAAATGTAGATTCCAATGGACAAAGGAAGCTGATGATAGTTTTAGAGTTGTTGAAAACAAAGGTGGCTAAGTTACCTACCTTAGTACTCCCTAATTTTGATAAGGTGTTTGTTGTTGAGTGTGATGCAAGTCAGCAAGCTATTGGTGCTGTTCTTAGCCAAGAAGGACATCCGGTGGCATTCTTTTCAGAAAAGTTGAATGAAGCCAAGCAAAGGTATTCTACCTATGACTTAGAACTCTATACAATGGTGCAAGCTCTTAGGAAATGGAGACATTATTTGCTGCCCAAAGAATTTATTGTGTTTACTGATAATCATGCTTTAAGTTTTCTAAACAGTCAAGAAAAATTGAATCATAGACATGTTAAATGGATGGAACAATTACGAGTTTATATCTTCACAATTAAGCACAAAAAAGGTGTTTCTAACAAGGTGGCTGATGCATTAAGTAGGAGGCTGCTTATTGTTCATGAAATTCAGTTAGAAAGCATGGGCATTGACTGTTTAAAGGAGTTGTATAAAGAAGATTCAGATTTCAAAGAGGCTTATGATGTTTGTGTGAACTTGACTAACACATTCCATGGAGAGTATACAGATTTTGTTTTGCAGGAAGGCCTCTTGTTTAAGGGCAATTTGTTGTGTATCCCTAATTGTTCCATGAGGGACAACATCATCAAGGAGAAGCATAATGGTTCTTTAGGAGGACATTTTGGCTTAGACAAGACACTAGAACAAGTTACAAGGTTCTATTTTTGGCCAAAGGTGCAATTAGATGTGAGGAAGTATGTAGCTAGTTGTGCAATCTGTCAAAGGGCCAAGGGAGTGTCTTCAAATGCAGGTCTATACCAGCCCCTTCCCATTCCCAACAGACCTTGGGAAAGTATCAACATGGATTTTGTGCTTGGGTTACCCAAGATAGCCAGAGGGGTGGATAGTGTGTTTGTTATTGTTGATAGGTTCAGCAAGATGGCTCATTTTGTGCCATGTAAATGCACAAATGATGATTCTCATGTTGCAGGTCTATTTTTCAGAGAGGTAGTAAGAATTCATGGTTTTCCATTGTCCATTGTAACTGACAGGGATTCTAAGTTTGTAGGTCACTTCTGGAGGACCTTGTGGAAGAAGTTGGGCACACAATTGTCCTTTGCCTCAGCCTACCATCCACAAACTGATGGTCAGACTGAAGTGGTTAATAGATCACTTGGAAACCTTCTAAGATGCCTTACAAAGTAGCATGGTTTGGCATGGGACTTGGTTATCAGTCAGGCTGAATATGCCTACAATGATTCAAGGAATAGAAGCACTGGTAAAAGTCCTTTTGAGGTAGTTTATGGTTTTCACCCAAGGGGACCACTTGAACTGAAGGATCTCCAAGGATGGGATAGAAGGAGTGCACTTGGTGAAGAGTTTGCTGCCTCCATGAAAATAGTCCATGATCAAGTCAAGTTGAAATTAGAAAAAATAGTCATAAAGTACAAGGAAAAGGCAGATTTGAAGAAAAGAGAAGTGCAATTCAAAGTTGGTGACTTAGTTATGGCATATCTGAGGAAAGAAAGGTTTCCAAAAGGTTAGCCAACTAAACTCCTGATGAAGAAGATTGGGCCATGCAAAATTGTGCACAAGTTCGGTCCAAATGCATATGAGATTGAGTTACTATCTGGCCTTGGTATCTCTCCAATTTTCAATGTTTGTGATCTTTTTCCTTTAAGACCTCCATTGCTTGGGGAAAGTGGATCAGATGTGGTGACTGAAGATGCTGTTTGGATCAAGGATTTGCCTCCAAGCAAACCTTTACAGTTGGAGTGCATTCTGGATTCCAAAGTTGTCAAGAAGACTAGGAGAGGTGTCTATAAAGACTACTTGGTGGAATGGAAGGATCTTTCTGATTCAGAGGCCACCTGGATGATTGAAGCAGATATCTTGAAGCATGGCATGACACTTCAACATTTGGCAACTCAAGGGACTTGAGTTCTTCCTACAGGGGGAGTATGGTGCAGGAGCTCCCAGTTTAGTCATTTTTTTGGCTATTTCCTAGTTTGTCATCATGTTATTCTATTTCCTCTAAGGCTTTGAAAGCCATTCTCAGGTTTTGTAATAAGGACTTAGTTCATTTTGATTGACTATTCCACTATAGTGGTAATAAGGCCTATTTTCAAGGTTTTTCCCTTTTGAAACATAGAGTTTCTTATGCAAAGGCAACTTCAAACGTTTCACTGCCCTTGGTGGGCAGTTGTACAGTTGAAAGAGAAGTGGAAAGGTTGCTAAAACCTTCTATAAACAAAATATTGTATGACATGCCAAGATAGAATGAAAAGAGAGGAGTTTTAGAAGGAAAAAATAGTTTTTTTCTGCTTTTTGTGAAAACAGTCATACAGTACGGCCAGGTACAGATAGTTCAAGAGCTGAGGTTTGGAAAATATGTTAGGTTTTTGAAATACCTTCCATTTGCATATATTTAGAGCCTTTGAAACATTTTTTGCTGTTTGTTTCAATCCATTTTGTGTGAATTGGTTTAAACCCTCCATAGCTAGGGTTTTGGGACAAAATGAATCATTTTTCCTCTATCCTCTGAAGGTGATCATCCATTTTTGGTGGGATGGAGGAAGGTAGATTAGAGTTTATGTTTTTTGTTGTTTGGCAGGTTACACTCCTCTCCCAAAGGCGTTTGGCATGATACTTTCTAGTCTTACAGTGACTAGTTAGAAGAAATGGTAGAAGAACAGTATGAATTCTGAAAACAGTCATATGGTAGACCAAATGGATGTTGGTTTTTGTGTCTTGGGGTGAGGATAGACCTGTATAGATTGTTGGCTGATCCTGATAATGCAGATTTGGTGTATTTCTCTCATACAACCTCTAAACTAGGCCTAATTCCCTAGAAAAGACAGTCTGCTGTCTTTGAACGCTCCTGATACAATACGGACCTGCATGTGGGTGAATGATCACATGTTCATATTGGGTATTTGGATGTGAAATGAGTTTAGGTAGTCTTTTGTGGATTTCAATAGTTATCCTTGTGTTAGTCACTCTCTAGGGCTACAAGGGATGAGCCATTTTTAAAACATTATTTTTAGGACAGTCATACACAGTTTACTATTCTCTGTCAGCACTGGTATAGAATTTGGATTTTTGGTTAGAGACCTTGTTCTATTCATAGACAAGCATATGCTAATTATTGTATGAAGACCCTGTTGGTAGAGGTGTTGATAGTAGATTGTGAGTTCTTGAAGGAGGATTGTGCATATAGTTTGGGTTGAATAGTGACTTCCCAAAGTGAGAGTTGAGTAGCCTGAGTGGTGGACACTAGGGTGTGGTCCTAGGCTAGGTCAATCTCCTGAGTAGCCTTGTGTAGGGTGATATCACATTACCTTTATAAACTCTTGAAGGAAGCTTTGGAATTTAGGTTCATTGAGTGAACGTTATCAACTACTATCTATTACCTTTGCATCAAACCACTACCTACTCATCAACAACCACATACCTATACATTGTTTCTTAGGGCACAACTTCTTGCAGTAAACTGACTCCCTCTATCATCAGTAACCACTACTTTCTCCCCCTGAGAGGTATCCCCCATCAGTCTAGGAAAAAGATATAACTTGAGCTCCCCCCTAGATAGATGCACCACTATACATCTAGCAAGAAGAAGGAGGGACAATTACCCCTAACCTCTATCAGAGATCCTCAAAAGTGCCCTTTCCAAGAGCCTTTGTGAAAATATCTGCAATTTGATCCTTTGTTGGAACATATTCCAACCTTACTTCCTTTTCTGCAACTTTCTCTCTCAAAAAGTGATACCTGATTTCTATATGCTTGGTTCTAGAATTGATCACTAGATTCATGGAAATGTTGATAGCACTTGTATTGTCACACAAAATAGGAATAGGCTCATCATACAATACTATGATATCCTTTAGGGTTTACTTCATCCACAACACTTGTGTACAACATGATGCTGCTGCAATGTACTCTACTTCTGCAGTAGATAAGGATACTGAATCTTGCTTCTTGCTTTTCCCTGAAACCAATCTGCTTCCTAAGAAGAAATCACCACCACTTGTACTTATTCTATCATCAACACAACTAGCCCAATCAACATCAGTGTAGGCACTGAAATCAAAGTCGTTACCTCTTGGATACCATAGGCCATAATCCAAAGTTCTTTTCAAGTATATGAATATCCTTTTCATTGCATTCTCATGTGTTTCCTTGGGATTAGCTTGATAGCTAGAAACCACACATACTACATGCATGATATCAGGTCTGGAAATAGTTAGGTACAACAATCCTCTAATCATAGATCTATAGTGATGAAGGGGGTAAATTATAAAACACACAACAACAGAAATGACACATAGAAAATAGAATATTTCTTTATTGATCTGGACAACTCATTACATTATAGAAGCTCAATTACAATCAAAAGAATCAATCCTCTACAGGTTGCAACACAATACAACTACCATCACCAGGGTTTAGAATCTTCTGCCTTCTATAACCCTAAATTAGCTAGGGTTTCTATTTTCCCACCTATTCTTGAATCTACACCTTCCCCCTTAACTCTTCTACCCCTAGGGTTCCCAAATATAGTCATAAATAGCACTTTTTGACGCCCTCCAGCTAAATTTTAAAATTTGCAACTCCCTCCAAAGCAGATCAACTTCTAGGAAGCATAACTATTGATCTAGGTGTCTGATTGACGAACTGTTTTAAGTGCCAGAAAGATTGAGATGTGAACTATCAGACAAAAAATTGTAAATGGATTTCTATCAACTTTTCGGGATGTTTTAGTGCCTCATATCTCATTTTAGAAATTTTCAGGGGCTTTTTGGAAAATAAAAACATTAATATCTTTCAGTTCACAAATGATCTTTGCTTGATTCCTTCACCAAAGGTCTTATATTTTATTTATGAAGTTTCCTGTAAATTTCACTTCCATTTGTGCCCAAATACAAACTTTCCTAAAATGTCAGTTAAACTTTCCAAAACTGGCAGTTTGCTACTTTTAGCAGTTTGGAAAAACTGAAAGTCCTACATCATTATTCAAGAGATTATGGAACTAGAAACACTAATTATGGAAAGAAATGAAAACAACTGCAATGATTTTGAATCAACTTCTTTTTGGGTGATGCAAGATTGCCCTTACACCATTGGATGCTCCTGCATCATATAGGCAGTCTAATCCACCTCTGGAGACTCATCATCCTTGCTCAAGTAACATCCAGTGATCATGGGAGTACTCATTGGTTTTGAATCCTCCATACCAAACTTCTTCAACAAATCTTTGACATACTTTGCTTGAGAAATAAACATACCACCATCTAGTTGAGTAATTTGAAGTCCAAGGAAGAAATACATCTCACCAATCATAGACATCTCAAACTCTTTTTTCATCTCCTTTGCAAACCTCTTACTCATATCATCATCTCCACCAAAGATGATGTCATCAACATATACTACAACTATCAATATCATATCTCCTTCTTCCTTGATGTAAATATTGTTATTTGTAGTACCTTTCTTGAAGCCCTGCTGAAGTAAGTACTTGTCTAACCTAGCATACCAAGCCCT
This sequence comes from Cunninghamia lanceolata, assembly GCA_027924645.1. Lineage (NCBI taxonomy): Eukaryota > Viridiplantae > Streptophyta > Pinopsida > Cupressales > Cupressaceae > Cunninghamia > Cunninghamia lanceolata. Next base: position 4,397,658 of record BSBN01000292.1, on the reverse strand, counting down.
AGGTGCTTGCTTGAGACTATACAAAGCATTCTTGAGTCTACACACCATGTCCAAATCTTCTGATATCTGAAAACCATCTGGTTTCTCAATGTAAACCTCTTCCTCTAGATCACCATTCAAAAATGCTGACTTAACATCCATCTAATATGCCTTGGAGTTTTTATGAGCAACAAGGGCAAGGAACATTCTGATTGCCTCCATCTTGGCTACTGGAACAAAAGTCTTGAGTTAGGGAAAAAGATATCTAACATACATAAACTAAGCTACAACAATCCTAACTCCCAATGGAGTGCAAACTAGCTAAGAAATCAAGCAAACAAACAACAAATAACTCAAATTCTAAGCTAAATGTTGACTAATCTCCATTGTTCTCCTTAATTTTGCCATTTGTTCTCAGATTTTGCAAGCTTGCAATGATTAGGTTCACCAAAACGTGTTAGGATTTAAACTTTCAAGCATGCAGAAAACAAGCTACAACAAACCCTAACTCCTAATGGAGTGTAAACTAGCTAAGAAATCAAGCAAACAAATAGCAAATAACTCAAATTCTAAGCTAAATGTTGACTAATCTCCATTGTTCTCCTTAATTTTGCCATTTTCTCTCAGATTTTGCAAGCTTGCAATGATCTTGAGAAGCTCTAGTGAGTGATTGAGCAAAATATCGAAGAGTATACAATAGATTAGAGAGTTGTGAGCTAAGAGAGATGAAAAATGGCTGTAAAAATTATTTTATAGAAGAACTTGTCTGAATGAAGGGCTAGGATCTGATGTTGACTTTGGAGCAAAATGAAGGGTGGAGATTGATGAGGGTTTCCCTCCACTACAAGACAAGAGTGAATTTAAAATTCAAAAATATGATGAGGTGTGAGGGAGTTTAAAATGTTAGGGTAAAACGTGGATCAATCAAATTGAATTTTATAAGACCCAAACATCAACAGAATAGTGAAAACAAGAAAGATTCAATAAAATGAAGCAATGAACAATACAGTGCAAACCTTTCTCATTTCAAAACTTCTGTTGTTCGCCTATCACAACTGTCCTTTTGCATATGAAGTAGGCCCTCAGAGAGTGCACTCCTTAAGCTATGTTCGAGGAAGTCGATAGTAAATGGCTGTTGTGATATGCAATGAGGATGAGCTCCAAAGCAAGTATGTGATCTCAAGCTAGTGAATGGTAAGAGGGTGCCAAAGGCGCACTGGTGAATTTCTGCAGAGTAACAATGTAGATAGCTTGGATGAATAGAATGGAAGAATGAAGCTTCATTTATAGACTTGGAAGAATAGGAATCAACGGTTGAGAGGAGATATGAAGATCAACGGCTGAGGATGGTTGAGGAATGTGCAACTAGTAGAAATGTGACAAGTGTCCCAGCTCCATCATGAAAGAGGGGATGTGACAAAATTGATTGGAGAGTTAACTCCATTGACTAAACAGTTAATAGACTTGATTGATCAGTTAGAAGAGTGGATTATGAGATTGACTGAATTGATTGACCAGTGAACTAGGTTGATTGAGGAGTCAACAGAATAGATTGACCAGTGAACTCAAATGACTAATTATTTAATAGATTTGATTGATTAGTTAACTAACTTCTGATTTGAGAAGAAATAGGCCATGTGGGTGAGAGAAAAATAGGTAATTAAATATTAAATATATTTAATTACATGTGCAACCTGATGAGGTGGACAAGGTGAGGTGGATTTTTGAATTTAGAACTTAGGATAGAGGAATTTGGAATAATTAAATAATTTATGATTATTTAATTGTGTAGGACATTTAGAAGAATTTTAATTAAATAAATTGAATTTATTTAATTATGGAATAGTGAATCGATTAAATAAATTTAGAATATTTATTTAATTGGTAGAAGAATAGAATAAATATTTAGAATATTTATTTAGGATGATTAGTGTCATTTTTAGGTGTATACATTTTGCCCCTCTTTGATGCAATGCAGTTTACAGCGTTGCTTCAAAGAAGTCGATAGTCTGACAGTGATATATGCCCCAGTTTGCCCCTGTACAAGTTAAATGACGACAGGATGCCCCCTTGGGAGATTGGATGGGAAGAAGGCAGAAGGCGTGAGACGGACAATCTCACGAAGATGAAGGGAAGCTAGGTTAGAATGAAGAAATTGGTTGAAGAAAGAGTCAAATGATATATGATGCAAGATGGAATGATGACACACACAAGCAAGCAAGCAAGTATGCACAAATGACACAAGAACAAACAAGGTATTGCCCCTGTCAATCGGTAAACCAATGATATACTGATAATGATATATGACAGTGTTGTCATGGTGGGGAATGATATATCCCTAGACCAACACGGCAGGTGTGTTGTCATGGCAGGGAATGATAGATCCCTAGAGAAACATGAAGGATAGTGTCTGGTTTCAGGAAATGAAGCATGTCGTGTAAGACGCGTGTATTGGTCTGATTTCGACAATGCAACATCCTGTATAAGACAATTGATTGATTAACCGATCGAGTTGGTTTACGACCAGACAAGGATCAAGACCACTGATTGTGATTGGATCATTTGTGCAAGATTGACTTGACTTGATTGGTATGGATTAAGAATGGAGCTTGCATTTGGATCATTGCTCAGACTGACTGGATAAGGATGAAAGATATGATGATAGATAGAAATATGATTGATAGAAGAAAGACTCAATAGAAGAACTCACAAGCTTTTATTTGTATTGATACTCTGCATTGTTGGATCTTTATTGCATGGGGTATGGTATGGATGTATAAATGGATATAGGATGTATGCTTTGCTATTGGAGTGCTTTATTTCATCATTGGGCGTTGTTTTTTTGTGGTACTTTTCTGAAATGTTGTAAGTGAATACAAGCATCGAGGTATAATTGAACCGAGATGACCTGAGTACTGCTTACATGGATTTGGATTTAGCAAGTTAATACAAGCATCTAGTCAAAATTGAATCTAGATGACCTGAGTACTTCTTGCATTTCACCAAACAAGGATTGCCCTCGTTCATGTTATACCCTTGATGTCCTCGAGGATCTTTTGCCGATCATGTCCTTAGACAAGGCTTCACATTACTAAAGTTTAATCCACAAATAGTAAACAAAGAAAATAATCATGCCCCCATCATAGCATCTCTAGCTTTTGGCATCCTTGAGTAGCATAGGAAGGTATGATAGCAAAAATCAGGACTTGAACTGTTAACCATGTTTCTGATCTACAAAGCATATTTGCGTTGATATGTGTTTAGTTCTTGCCTTAATTTGCATAAAATCATTTAGAAGACCTTGGGTATTTGCTTTGCATTGGATAGGTTAAGATGCTCACAGTCAAGATTTTTGCTTGAGGCGCGGGTTCTGCTTACATTTGCTTGCTTGGTGAGAAGATTACACAATCCTTATTGGGGAGACAGACCCTAAGGGATTGACCTAGTGCCTCGGGGGCTCATTGCTAAATGGCCTTGCCTACGTGACGACGCAGAGGCAACGTAGTTCGGGGTAAACCCTAATGGACCATGGATGGACTAGAAGAAAGATGACAAGAATGAAGACAAGAAAGGGGATGAATGGGACCAAAGGGAAGCCTCGGGGGCGCATTAGAATAATGGCCTTGCCTATGTGACGGCGCAGAGGCAACGTAGTTCATGGACTTGGACCATGGACACTGACAAGAGACCCTATGCTAGGCTCACATTGAGGAGACGGTATGGGACAAAACCTTGGTTGACAAGGGCACAAGGAGAGTATCAAGCCATGATAGGTAACTATCAAGTGTTTATTTGTGGGATAGATATGGGTTGAATGGGGCAAATGGAGAAAGAATGGACTCAAGGTGATTGGATTCCCAAAGATGGAGAAGGCGGTTTATCACAAGTAACGCCTGTTTACCAGGTTTTCATCACTTGCTTTTATTTGCACGGGAAGCTAGAAAGTAAACATGACACCTATTTGCCAGGTTTTCATCATGATACCTATCCAAGGCCCCTGTTTGCCAGGTTTTCACCAAAGGACGATTTTTTTTGTATACTTTCTATTTTTCTTTTTTGTATTTTCTCTTTTCAATTTTTTTTTTTGATTTTTTTGATTTTTGACCTTATTGTGCCCCCTTGCATTAGGGTTCTCCTAGGTATAGAACCGGTGAAGGTGCATGCTATTGATTGGATCATCGAACAACTCACCCTCTAAAGTGGCCAACTGATATGCCCCCGATCCGTAAGCAGCTACAATCACATAGGGTCCAAGCCAGTTAGGCTCGAACTTACCTTTCTTTTCTCTATCTTGTTGATTGCGAGGGTTCTCTTTTAGAACTAGGTCCCCAACCTTAAAGCATCTTGGGCGAACCTTGTGATTATAGCTTCTTGACATTGTAGAGTAAAATACTCTACATTGTTGATTTTGAGTTTTAGCAGTGCGGGCCCGGTTTTGTTTCTGAGCATTTCAGTTTTGCAGTGACATTTTTTGACACACAGCGCGAGCGCGAGGGTTTTCTTTTTTGAAAATTTTGCTAAGTTCCAGAGTTCAGTGGAAGTTGCCATGTGTCAGTACCCGAGATACATTTTAGAGTTTCCTGAGGGTTCCGCAGAAGCTGCCACGTGTTCCTTTTGAGTCCAGCGGAAGTCGCCAAGTGTCGGCATCCGAGGATCTGTTTATAAGTTGCAAAGCCCTTTTGTAAAGAAAGTGAAGTGGGCCCCTTTTTAAAGTTTCTCCCGGTGCGGCGGAAACCACCACGTGTTAGCAGCCGTGGTTCTTTCTAAAAGTTTCCTGTAACTTCAGCGGAGAGTGCCACGTATTTTTTGCAGTGAGGCGGAAGCCGCCGGGTGTCGGCACCCGTTTAAGTTTCGTTAAAGTTTCAAACGTTCATGTTGAATATTTCTCTATAAGTCTGGCGGGCCCCTTTTGGAGTTTTGGTGAGCGTGGAAGGCGCCAAGTGGCAGAAGCGAAGAGTGTCTATAAAGTTTCCTGAAGTTTCACGAAAGGTGCCACGTGTCCCGTAAGGTTGCAGCGGAAGGCTCCAAGTGTCGTCTTCCGTAGGTTCCTTTTGTTTTCAGCGCTAAGTGAAAGACTGTATGGCGGGCCCCGCTAGTTTACTATAGTTTCAGCGGAGTGTGACATCTGTCACCATCCGCATGATCCTTATAAAGTTGTAATGTTTCTATAAAGTTTCTTGGAGTTGTGCGGAGAGTGCCAAGTGGCAACGTCCGCGGAGGTTTTGTAAAGTTTCTAAAGTTTCTTAGATAGCAGTGGAAGCCGCCACGTCCACAGTCTCTTGTATAAGAGGAAGGCGCCATGTGTCTCTTTTCTTTTTGAAGCTGCTCAAGTGCAGGCTGTATGGTGGGTCCCATTTTTGAATGTCTCTTAAGTCTCAAAGTTCACCGAACCGCGACAGATGGCAAAGCCCAAGCACTCTTGATATAAGCCACAGTAAAGACTCAGAATAAAGCGAAAAGCGCCATGTGTTTTTGGAAGAGCCGCGGACGCTGCCAAGTGTCAGAATCTAATATTTCCTGAGGAAGTTGTAGTTTCTTAAGTAAGTCACGCGGAGGATGCCAGGTGTTTATTTCTAATTGATCTGGAAAGATGAAGGAGTTTCAGGAAAGAGGCGCGCATGAGTGCCAGCTGTTTCAAGGGTTTATAGTCGCAAAAGACTATCAGATGCTGCCACGCGTCCCTCTCCGATTCAAATATGTGGGGTTACATGTATCTGTTGCAGCCAATGATTTTGCAGAGTGGCTAACCGTTTCTGATTCGCGGGAGATCCTCTGTCAGACACTTTCAGTTAACTGCTAGTTCGGTTAGGCCGTTGGGATTTGATCATGCGGGCAATCTTTGGGCCAATTGCATGCTATAAGTATGGGTTCAGATCACCGCACCAGGGAGATAGACATCATCAAAGAGATAGAGATTTTCTGCAGCACAGATTGTTAGAGAAATTTGAGGATCTTTTGTAGTGGCCAGTAATATCATTTGCCTTTGCTCTGTTTTCTTGATTCAGAAAGTTTGTATAACTGTGCATGATTCTATGCCTTTTATGTAACTTGAACATTAATAAAGACAGAGTTCTGTGCCTTTGCTGATATTTTCTCTATTATTACAGAGCATTCAGATTTGTGAGTCTTTGATTCTATTCATTTTAATCTATTACATTGATCACGCATTTTGCTCTTTAATGTGACTGAATCTTAAAATAGTTTCACTGTACTTAAGCGTTGAGATACAAAATTACATTCAGGTGCATCGCCATAATTTTAGTTTCCTTCTTAGTTACATTTGTGATTCTGTTCATTCTTCCCCTTTTTCCCAAACACATTTTTGAGATAAAGAAGAGCCAGCTTCTTTAAAATCTGGAGGTCACTCTGAAAAGCATTCCCACGTTTCAGAGTTTCCCATGTTGGTGTTGGAAATAGCGCAATTCTGAGCATCAACAGACATCATCTGTTGATATGCTTTAAGATGATCGAAGGCTTTCTGGCGCCTTTCTTCTAGCAGCTCTAGTTCTTGTAACCTGGGGACTCTGTATTCTTCGTCTGATATGGACCTTTCGACGACACTCTGAGGGATGGTAGTTCGACCTCAATGGGGAGGATGGCTTCTGAACCATAGACAAGGGCGTAGGGTGTAGCACCTGTGGGAGTGCGTATACTGGTTCTGGAGGCCCATAGAGCGGGATTGAGTTGGACATGCCAATCACGGCCAGCATCGTTAACAGTCTTCTTTAGGATTTTTAGAATGGTTTTATTCGATGCATCAGCTTGGCTGTTACCTTGGGGGTAGTATGGAGTGGAGAAATGATGTTGGATTTTGAAACACTCACAAAGCTCTTGGACATCCTAATTTTTGAATGGTCTTCCATTATCCGTGATAATAGATGAAGGAATACCATATCGGCAGATAATGTAATTCAGAATGAAAGAGGAAATTTGCTTACCTGTGACGGTGGTTAGGGGAACGGCCTCAATCCACTTTGTGAAATACTCAGTGGTGGTTATGATGAATTTGTGGCTGTTGGAAGAGGGTGGATGAATCTTTCCCACAAGGTCAAGTCCCCACTGGCAAAAGGGCTAGGGTGTCATTAAAGGTCTCAACTCTTGAGCAGGTGCATGGATCAGGTTCCCGTGTATTTGGCACTATTTGCACTTTTTGATGAACCGATATGAATCCATTTCCATGTTTGGCCAGTAATAACCCAAAAGCATGAGTTTCTTGGCTAAGGAAGGACTGCTGGAGTGTGTTCCACATATCCCTTCATGTACGTCTCGCAAGGCCGTTATGGATTCTTCTTGTTCTAAACAACAGCGCAAAGTACCATCCAGACCACGTCGGTACAGGGTAATAGCAATGATGGTGTAGTGGGAGGTTTGTTGGATGAAGGTTCATTTTTGGTTGGAAGAGAGGTCCAGTGGGAGAATATTGTCCTTGAGGTAAGTATAAGTCTTACTGTACCAAGGTGAATCAGATTTGACTAGGAGACAAATGGAATGGGTTTCAAGGAGATCATAAGCCGGTTGCCGGATGGTTTCCACTAAGAACTCATACCGTGACTCATATTTAGGTATTTCTAGAAGAGAGGCTATGGTTGCCATTGCATCTGCTGCTTTGTTCTCTATCCTGGGTATTTGCTGGAAGGAGATGGTCCCAAAGTGTTCTTTGAAGTCATCGACCATCCGTTTGTATGGGATGAGCTTCTCATCTTTGGTTTGATACTCATCGTTGACTTGATTTATGATAAGCTGAGAATCACCGTAGACATGTAGTTCTTGTATTTTCCACTCAGTTGCCATCTTAAGACCAATCACCAAGGCTTCATACTCTGCTATGTTATTGGTACATGGAAATAACAAACGGTAAGACTTTGGAATTGTGTCGCCTTGGGGAGTTATAAACAGGATGCCTGCCCCCGATCCATGGTTTGTGTAAGACTCGTCGAAGTAGAGTTTCCAAGAAGATGTTGATATAGTGAATAAGGAATCATCGGGAAACTCAAACTGTATGGGCTTGTTGTCTTGTAACGGTGCATCTGCTAGTTGGTCAGCTATGATTTGTCCCTTGATGGCTTTTCTGTCCACATATTCGATGTCATACTCGCTGAGAAGCATTACCCACTTTGCTAGGCGACTTGTGAGAGTGGCTTTGCTGAGAAGATACTTCAATGGGTCTATTTTTGCAATGAGCTTAGACTAGTTGCAGTCCCTACACCCCTGCAGACTGTTCCTCCCAATGCAAATAGAGAGATTGTCTCGGGGCAGAATAATTATGCAGATAGCAACAATGCCTGGTGTTTTCCTTGTAATAATGCACACATGCCCAGAGATTGTCCTAGAGGTAATCTACAGCAAAAGATAGCAGAGCAAAGAAAAGTAGATGGACAATTTCCAAATACTTCTGACACTCAGCCCTATCAATCCCCTGGCATGCAAAGTTTAGTTCTAGTGGCTCAGATGCAAGGAATGTCCTTACAGCAAGAAGAAGAAATAGCCCCTGAGCATGCTCTTTTCTCTTGGATTGAAGATGAAGAGTCAGTGTTCTTAAATGAAGCTTCAACTTCTAAGAAGCCATTGGTGCAATCAGATTACTATACTAGAGCCAAGAGGAGAATGATAGAACAGCCTGGAGTTACAAATAATGAAATTATGGGAGTTCCACCACTTCAAGATCATCAAAATACAGCTACTAGGCAAGAAATACCTCATCCAGTGCAGAATCAAGTAGTTTCTGGACAAGTTCAAGAAAAAGCAAGGTACCCTTATTATCCCAGAGCACAAGCAATAGGACCTGTGAATGTGGTAGATCAGTTGAAGAGAACCCCAGCACATGTGTCAATATGGGACATGTTAGCTATTCCTGAACAAAAGGCACTGTTACAAGAAGCTTTACAGGGCCAAGCTATGCCTAAACAGACTGTTGCCAAAGGAGGACTTACTGATAAAGAGAAGCTAAAGGACACTGTTTCTCTACAGACAACAACACTTCTGAACAATGCACCGGAGGTAAGTAAATCCAAGCCAGATCCCTTTTATTTGACTTTGATAGTTGGGAAGAAGTTATTACACAATGCAATGATAGACTCTGGGGCTAGTACCACAGTGATGCCAAAGCAAATAGCAGATGCTTTGAAGATAAAATATGAACCACTTGCAAAAGGAGTTATGCAGTTAGATGGGAAGTCTGTACAAACAATAGGGAAAATTAAACAACTTCCATTACAACTGTATACTTGTCCCAATATAATTGTTAATCAAGATGTTGTAGTCATAGATATTCCTCCTGTTTTTGGCTTATGCCTATCCAGAGATTTCACAGCTAAGATAGGAGGTTATATGTCACTTGATTGGTCTCATCTCATCCTAAGGACCAAATATGGGACTAAGATGAAGGTACTATCAGAACCATTGTCAGAGGACCATATCACTAATGAACCAACCCCAAGTTAGAAGCAACCCATGCCATGTTAAATAAAGAGGAAAGGGTTTTTGTTGAAGAAATAGGGGATTGGACTCAATATGATTAGCAAGTGGAGGATAATCAGTTGTTAACCATGATGCAGAGTGATCCTTTTGGGAACTACGACTCAACAGGGTTGGGCACTTATGTTATATTCGAGGAAGAACAGGAGATCCCTAATGTCTTAAGGGAAGAGTCCTCCCAGACCCAAGAATCTATAAATGACTCAGGAATCTAGACCTTAAACTTTGATGGGGCCAGAAGCAAAAATGGAGCTGGAGCAGGGATTTGTCTTACTGCCCCTAATGGTGAAAAGATTTTAAGAGCCATTCGCTTCCATTTTGCCTGTACTAATAATGATGCTGAGTATGAATCTTTAGTGCATGGACTTATATTGGCAAAAAAGAAAGGAGTTAAGAAACTGATAGTCAAGGGAGATTCAGAACTAGTGGTGAAACAAGTAAGAGAGAAAGCAATAGCCAAGAATGTAAGGATGAGATCTTATAGACACAGAATTTGGGATTTGATAGAAAATTTTGAAGCCTTCAATATAGAGGTAGTCCCTAGAGCCCAAAATTCTGAGGCAGATAGAATGGCATAGATTGGTTCACAGTTTGATCCAATAACTGATCTAATGGTCAATAATGAGTCAGTCAAAGTTATTGTGAGACCAACCATCCCAGACAATGATGAAAATTGGCAGGTTTTTGAGAATGATTTTCAAGTACTCTCATTTTTGCAACAATCAAGGGAATTTGCTAATCAGTTACAACCAAAAATTGAAGAAGCATATGGTGATCAGATCATTCAACTGAAATCAAACAAGCTCCTTAAGGGATTGATTACACTGGAAAACTTGTTTGATCCTGAGGATGCTAGCCTAGAAAAGAAGAGATTCCAAGCAAACAAAGAGGACTACTTTGAAATTCAAGTTAGTGAGGGAAGAAGATTGAAAGTTAGAAATTCGGCCACTCAACAGGAAATGAAGAGATTAATTGATTTATGTGAGAAATATGATAGGGTCATAGCCTAGACCTATGAAGATCTCCATGGTTATGATAGAAGTATCATTCAACACACCATAGAGCTGACGGAAGGATCTAAACCAGTTAGACAAAAGCAGAGGCCAGTAAACCCTAGGATCGAACCTCTGATGGTCGATGAGTTACAGAAGCTATTAGAATCAAAGATCATTTTCCCAATTAAACACTCAACTTGGGTGTCTAACCTGGTACCAGTCAGGAAAAAGAATGGAGACATAAGGCTCTGTGTGGATTTCAGGGATCTAAATAGGGCTTCCTTGAAGGATCATTACCCCTTGCCCTCTATGGAACAAATTTTACAGACTGTGGCTGGATCAGAGAGATTTTCTCTGCTAGATGGTTTTTCTGGGTACAACCAGATTTGGTTGGCTGATGAAGATCAGCATAAGACTGCTTTCACCACAAAATGGGGAACATTCGCCTATGCCAAGATGCCTTTTGGTCTTTCAAATGCTGGAGCCACATTTCAGAGAGCAATGGATTTAGCATTTGGAGAAATTATCAATAAAATCATTTTAATCTACCTAGATGACCTCACTGTTTTCTCTAAAAATGCTGCAGATCATTTTGACCATTTAGAAGCAGTTTTTAAGAAATGCCAAGAGTGTGGAATATCTCAGAATCCCAAGAAATGCATTTTTGCGGTACCTCAAGGTAAATTATTAGGGCATATAGTTTCTAAAGAGGGGGTCGCTATAGATCCGGAAAGAGTCACTGCTATAATGAACCTGTCTCTGCCTGTCAATAAGAAAGCAGTCCAGTCCTTCTTGGGAAAGATTAACTTTGTCAATAGATTCATATCAGACTTTGCAGGCCTAATAAGACCAATTACACTGCTACTAAAGAAAGATCTGGTTTTCAAATGGACTGCAGAAGGGAGACAAGCTTTTGAAGAGGTCAAGAAAGCAATTTCAACAGCCCCAGTATTGAGGAACCCTGACTTCTCTAAGTCTTTTATAATGTATGTTTATGGAGGAGAATTCAGTGTTGCTGCCCTCCTGACACAGAAAGATGATAAACAAGAAGGGGAGCATCCAATAGCCTTTTTCTCAAGAACTCTTAGGGAGTACGAAGCCAGATATAACTTTGTAGAGAAACAGGCATATGCTATGGTAAAAGCCCTCAAGAAATTCAGACACATGGTCACAGGTAATAAGATTCTGATACTAGTGGCACACCCAAGTGTCAGAGAATATATTATGGAAGGAGAAATCACTGAAAAAAGAGCAAACTGGATTACAAAGATTCTTGAATATGATGTGGAGGTCAGACCAACTAAACTTGTCAGAGGCAGGGGTCTGTGTCAGTATATGGTTCAAGATATGGAACAAATGATAATTAAAGAAACAGAAGAAGAAAATGTGTTGAGGATACAAGAAGTTGATCATAATTCTTGGGTAACAAATAGGATCCAGTTTAATAAACATGGAATATTCCCAAAGGAGCTCTCTCAGGATAAAAAGAGGTACTATAGGCAATAGGGAATTCATTTTGTTCTAATTGACCAAGTTCTTCTCAGAAAAAACACTGATGGCATACTTTTAAGATGCATAGAAAAGGATGATGCTCAAAGAATACTACATGAAATGCACCATGGAGTGTCAGGTGGACATTTTTCTGCAAGAACCACAGCTATAAAGATAAGTTAGGCAGGTTACTTCTAGCCCACTTTATTTGCAGACTGTTATCAATTGGTTAAAGAATGCCAATCTTGCTAGTACTATGTAGGGAAGAGAAGGAATGCAGCGATGCCCCTTAGTCCTATAATTGTTGATGAACCATTTGCCCAATGGGGTCTAGACTTCATTGGAATGATCAATCCAGTATCAAGTATGGGGCACAAATGGATCCTAACTGCCATAGATTATTTTACCAGATGGAGTGAGGCAGCTCCACTGAAAGAAGCAACAGAAAAAGTAATTCTAGATTTTCTGGAGGGTATCACTACTCGCTTTGGGCCTCCTCGCACTATAATTTCAGATAATGCTAAGGCATTTTTGGGGGCAAAGATATCTGATTTTGCACTGAAATATGGAATCTACTTGAAGACCTCTTCCAATTATTATCCTCAGGGTAATGGTTTAGCAGAAGCAACTAATAAGAATCTGATTAGACTTATTAAAAGAATTGGCGTTGATCATCACAAGGAATGGCATAAAGTGCTTAATATAGCACTGTGGGCAGACAGAATTACACCAAAGCAAGTGACAAAAATGTTCCCCTATGAATTAGTCTACGGTAAACCTGCCATGATGCCCTTGAGTTTGGAGATTCCGGCTCTCCAGTTATTGAAACAAATTGAGATGGAGGAAAATAGCCCCATGCAAGTCAGGCTTGCTGAGCTCCTGGAGGTTCAGGAAAAAAGGGATTCAGCCCATGAATCATTATTGAAACATCAGAAAATAATAAAGGACTATTTTGATAGGAATACTTCAAACCCTCATTTCGAGGTTGGATCAGTTGTTCTGAAATGGGATGAGAGAGCTGCCAAGCCAGGTCGACACAGTAAATTTGAATCATTATGGATTGGCCCCTATAGGATTCGTTCCTGTAAACAGCAGAATTCTTTTGAGCTTGAAAGTATGGAGGGTGAGCCTGAGGAGATTCCTGTCAATGGGATCTACTTAAAGCATTTCAATTAGGCATCGCCTTTCCTGTGTATTATAGTTAGATAGTTTCTTTTTGTCGTTGCTTTGTTTTCCTGCTTTGTTTGTTCCCGCTCTTTTGTTTGAATAAGTGTTTTGTAAACACGTGGCCACAGCTTAAAGTCTCTTAAAGGTCTCAAAAACTTCCGCAGTTATTGAGCCTCTCAAATCCCCAAAATTCCTAATGGGTACCTAGTGCAGCCGCTTTTTGTGACGTGTCTGACACTCTGTCCCACTCAGATCGCTTGAGATTTTATAACTGTTTCTGTTTTAAATGCCATTTATGACACTTAATGCATCATTAAGATATCCCAACAGCACAACTTAAAGCTTAAACCAAGATTCATTTGTTGCTATTTCTGCTAAGTGTTTCCCTGTTGTTGCTTTTCATTGCAAAAAACTACTTCCTAACTGTGTCTTCCCTGTTGCAAAGATTTTGTCCTTGTTACAAGCTTCCATACTCATTCACAGCAAAGTCCAATAGCTCTTGAAAGTTATACAGTTTCCTGCAAACACAGAGATGGCGGAAGCACAGTCTTCTCAACAGGGGCTTGGGATTTACGAGTCTGTCGACAGTCTCATTGCCAGTAAATCATATGCTTCGGCACCTTCGCAACCATTGAGGACCTATCCAAGAACTAGGGTTCCTGAGGTCAGTTATGCAGTTGACTCCACAAAGGTTCTAGATTTTGAAGATGGTATCGTGGAACCGGCCCTACAAAAGCCTTGCAAAGCTCTGCGAGAAGGAGCACACTAGAGATGCCTCTTGAAGGCCAAAGCTAAACAATTCAAAACATTCGGCATGCGAATTTGGACCTCTCAATTGGCGAAATTCATTGTCTCGAGCGTGCATTTATGCCCGGACCTGATTGAGGTGTGCGCTGAATTATTTCATGCACCTTCGAGCACCATTCAGAAGGGACCCTTCATGGTGCAAATAACACCAAAGGCCATCAGGGACATGTTGGCCTTACACTATGACAGCACCGCCACGTTTCCCACAGTTGCCAAAATGCAGAAGACGTGGGCAAACGTCAAGTTTCAACTAAGGTTTCTCAATGCAGAGATGTAGTTGGGAGACGACAATACCCAAATACCAACGCTGCCCACAGGAAGGGCACAGTTTACGCAAGCCAGCCAAGAAGCGCTATCCATGATAGCATTTATCTTCAGGTTGAAGGAGGACATAACCATTTATGACTGGCAGCTAGCCATTCTGTTCAGAATGAAGACTGTTGATAGGTCCCAAGAGTTTCGGCTGGATTTCTTTGAGCAGATTGCCTACTCCATGGCCAAACAACTCACCAATTTCAAATCGACAGGGGTTTTCAGGTATTCCTCCTATCTGTTCCACCTAATGCTATATCAAAATTATGCCCTTTTTTCCCAATATATGCATTTAGACATGTATGACCCAGGTTTCGATCCAAACAGAACCATCCCTGTGTCTGCATGGACTCATGTTTTGTCCGAAACATTTGACCCTTATGAGTTTTGGGAACTTTTTGTCACCCTTGCTTTTACTCACCTAAGCCCAGAGCTGGTTGAGAATAGATTGACTTTGAGTGTCAGAGGCCTTATGGCGAATTCTCCCATTCCCTGCGATTATTTCTTTGCGGCTCACCATACTATTATCAAGGTCCATGGTTTTAATGGGGAACCAATGTTACTACCTAAGGTTTTGAATCCTAGGTTAGCCTTTTTAGAGGTCACCCGGCAAGTGTCTGTGGTTGATAATGAGTATGGGGCTGGGAAGAAGAAGAAAAAGATGTATGATCTCCCCTGGGTGAAAAAGAACATGACCCTATTAGTCAGGGATGCATAACATTTATTGCTGAGGAAGTTAGCTGCCTTGGGTTTTCTGTTAGTTGAAGACAAATGGAGATATGACCCTGTTAGTTTTGTTGCCTCATGGGTCAGGAACAATAAGATTGGTGCCAACGTTGTGCACGAGGGTCGTCCTTTCTGGGAAGACAGAAGAAACCCTAAGGAGGACACCCCTGATCTATATGCAGAACTGTCAGACTTGCCTTTTCAGGGGCCTAGACCTTGGGAGGTGTTTTACAAAAAGGAGAAAGCCTATGACCCTAAACTCAAAATGGGTGCTGGTTTAAGGAAGAATTTATTGAGAGATAGGGAATGGAATGCTGAGAAGGTAGAAGCCTATTGGAAATATAGGCAGGAAATTTATGAAATAACCCATTCTTTCGGCAAAATAGATACAGATGAGAAGTGGGAATCTATTTGGGACGAATGGCATCCTTCCCCTGTCTCGAGCCTTGATACAAGCAAAATCAAAGAAAGGGGCGAGGAAGCTGAAGAGGAGCCTCAATCCACCCACCCAGTGCAGGTCCCAGGACAAACATCATCTGCAACTGCAGTAGCTGCCTAGCCCCAATCCCTCAACACTTTAGAGAAACTAAAGAGTGTGGTGTCTTCACCACCTAGAGGGACTCCATTAGTTTCAGTAAGTGGAGCTTCTGCTTTTGTGCAAACACCACTGGTAACAGTGGTAAATGTAGAAGAGAAAGAAACAGAGCAAGTAGAAGAGAGGCCAAGGAAACATAAGAGGCTGAAACTTCAGCCTGATTTAGATGAGGAGGTAGAACCTTCGTCGCAGCCACCACCAAGTGTCTCAGTGGCCCCTCAGGTATGTGCTTCTTCTCCCTCTTCTTCTCCATCTGTTTCTTCTTCAATAGGGGTGGCAATCCCAGTTGGCCAAATATTATCCCCTGCCACCTCTGCTGTGCCAATTTCTTAATTCACCCCACCTATCACTACACAGGCCATGCCATTGCAGGCCACTTCATTACCTCTTTTTTCCCCCACTTTTCCTAGGAGGGTACCTCCTCAGATTCCTCCAAGCCAACATTTGGCTATTCCTTATGGCCTGCCACAAGGTCATCCTTTTGCAGGTAGGTACATTGCCTCTCCCCCTACCTTCCAAGCTCAAGCAGACACTACTAAGAAGGCTAGGGAAGCCCGGATGGACAAGAAGAAAAAGAAAGATAATAAAGCTCAGGCTGTCCCACATATGAGGTCACTATTTGACCCAATTCAGCAGTAGCTAACTGTGACCCATTTGTCACCAAATGTAGCCAAACCAAATGAGTAGATGCAGCCTCAAAATTTCACAATGAGTGCAGTGGCAATGGATATGTCACTCTTCAGACCACAAGATAGGGTCGAGCTGCTAAATGAAACCACTTCTGCTGTAGCCACTGATTACCTGAAGTTATCTAGGAAGTTGCAGAAGTTGGAGGCTAGTCTGGCTCAGGAAAAGACACATAGTGAGGCTCTGGCTACTGAGCTCAAATCAAAGAATGATGAGATTGAGGATCTAAATAAACAGTTGCAAAATACTATTTCATGTCAGATCCATCAGGCTACACAGAGCCAAAACGCTTCATTAAAGCAGGAGCTAACCCAGGTGAAGTCTATTCTGGCTACCCTGAAGCAGGAAAAGGCCATATTGCAAAAGAAGCATCAGGATTCCTCCCAACAAGCCACACAGTTGCAACAGCAACTGTTAAAGGAACAAAATAATGTTGCTGCAATTCAGGCTCAACTATAGGCCGAGCAACAAACAGCCAAGCAATTGACCCTTGAATTGGCTAATAGGCCACATAATGCAGGAGTGTTAAATTTGGTCAAAGAGTTATATGCATCTGTATGGGCAAGAATCTCTGAGGAGATGATCCAACTCAGACCCTCTTTAACCTTTCTGCTACATGCTCAGCAACTATGTGAAAAGGTGGAGACCTCAGTTCAGGCCACTCTGTCCATTATGTCCATGAGAGTTTCTGATTCTCAATTGCTGCTGGGAAAACTTTATGACACATCTGACGAGACTTTGTCGGCAGCAGGGATCAATGACAGAATGATTGCTGCCAAAAGGGTGAACGAGGTTTTGAGTTGTAATTCCGCTGCAATTACATGCCAGGAGCTCCTGGATGTAGTAAAGGAGGGAGTAAAGGACATGAAGAAACATATAGAAGACTTGGTGCAGTTGGGCCTTCCTTCTCCTTTTCCTGATAGCAACACAGTCCTAATGGTTGATGAAATCAAGCCTCTGTTCCTGGCCAAACAGAATGATCAATCAGTTTTCAAGGGCCTAACAGATGCCTCATCCGTATCAGAAGTGGAAGCTGTTTTGATTCCTATGGCCCAGCTTGATTTCTAGTTGAAGGCAGTGATTCATGTTTTACAAAGCTTTTCACATAAAGACATGATCAACCTGGATATGGCCTTCCAGGACTTGCAGAATAAACAGGGTTTATCTGACGCTGAGTGGTCTGTGTATCAGACGGCCTTGCAGAAATTATAAGTTTACTGTGTAGATACATTTTTTTTTGGGATTCTTTTTGAGCAGGCCCAAAAGTCCTCAGGGTCGCCATGAATTGTAGAGTAAAATACTCTACATTGTTGATTTTGAGTTTCAGCAGTGCAGGTCTGGTTTTGTTTCTGAGCGTTTCAGTTTTGCAGTGACATTTTTTGACACACAGCGCGGGCGCAAGGGTTTTCTTTTTTGAAAATTTTGCTAAGTTCCAGAGTTCAGCGGAAGTTACCATGTGTCAGTACTCGAGATACATTTTAAAGTTTCCTGAGGGTTCCGCGGAAGCTGCCACGCGTTCCTTTTGAGTCCAGCGGAAGTCGCCAAGTGTCGGCATTCGAGGATCTGTTTATAAGTTGCAAAGCCCTTTTGTAAAGAAAGTGAAGCGGGCCCCTTTTTAAAGTTTCTCCCGGTGCGGCGGAAACCACCACATGTCAGCAGCTGTGGTTCTTTCTAAAAGTTTCCTGTAACTTCAGCGGAGAGTGCCACGTATTTTTTGCAGTGAGGCGGAAGCCACCAGGTGTCGGCACCCGTTTAAGTTTCGTTAAAGTTTCAAACGTTCATGTTGAATGTTTCTCTATAAGTCTGGCGGGCCCCTTTTGGAGTTTTGGTGAGCATGGAAGGCACCAAGTGGCAGAAGCGGAGAGTGTCTATAAAGTTTCCTGAAGTTTCACGGAAGGTGCCGCGTGTCCCGTAAGGTTGCAGCGGAAGGCTCCAAGTGTCGTCTTCCACAGGTTCCTTTTGTTTTCAGCGCTAAGTGAAAGACTGTATGGCGGGCCCCGCTAGTTTCCTATAGTTTTAGCAGAGTGTGACATCTGTCACCATCTGCGTGATCCTTATAAATCTGTAATGTTTCCATAAAGTTTCTTGGAGTTGCGTGGAGAGCGCCAAGTGGCAACGTCCGCGGAGGTTTTGTAAAGTTTCTAAAGTTTCT
Organism: Cunninghamia lanceolata; assembly: GCA_027924645.1. Taxonomy (NCBI): domain Eukaryota; kingdom Viridiplantae; phylum Streptophyta; class Pinopsida; order Cupressales; family Cupressaceae; genus Cunninghamia; species Cunninghamia lanceolata. Next base: position 4,379,273 of record BSBN01000292.1, on the reverse strand, counting down.
TAGATAGCAGCGGAAGCCGCCATGTCCACAGTCTCTTGTATAAGCGGAAGGCGCCATGTGTCTCTTTTCTTTTTGAAGCTGCTCAAGTGCAGGCTGTATGGTGGGTCCCATTTTTAAATGTCTCTTAAGTCTCAAAGTTCACTGGACCGCGACAGATGGCAAAGCCTGAGCACTCTTGATATAAGCCACAGTAAAGACTCAGAATAAAGCGGAAAGCACCATGTGTTTTTGGAAGAGCCACGGATGCTGCCAAGTGTCAGAATCTGGTAATTCCTGAGGAAGTTGTAGTTTCTTAAGTAAGTCACGCGGAGGATGCCAGGTGTTTATTTCTAATTGATCTGGAAAGATGAAGGAGTTTCAGGAAAGAGGCGCGCATGAGTGCCAGCTGTTTCAAGGGTTTATAGTCGCAAAAGACTATCAGATGCTGCCACGCGTCCCTCTCTGATTCAAATATATGGGGTTACATGTATCTGTTGCAGCCAATGATTTTGCAGAGTGGCTAACCGTTTCTGATTCGCGGGAGATCCTCTGTCAGACACTTTCAGTTAATTGCTAGTTCGGTTAGGCCGTTGGGATTTGATCATGCGGGCAATCTTTGGGCTAGTTGCATGCTATAAGTATGGGTTCAGATCACCGCACCAGGGAGATAGACATCATCAAAGAGAGAGATTTTCTGCAGCACAGATTGTTAGAGAAATTTGAGGATCTTTTGTAGTGGCCAGTAATATCATTTGCCTTTGCTCTGTTTTCTTGATTCAGAAAGTTTGTATAACTGTGCATGATTCTGTGCCTTTTATGTAACTTGAACATTAATAAAGATAGAGTTCTGTGCCTTTGCCAATATTTTCTCTATTATTACAGAGCATTCAGATTTGTGAGTCTTTGATTCTATTCATTTTAATCTGTTACATTGATCATGCATTTTGCTCTTTAATGTGACTGAATCTTAAAATAGTTTCACTGTACTTAAGCGTTGAGATACAAAATTACATTCAGGCGCATCGCCATAATTTTAGTTTCCTTCTTAGTTACATTTGTGATTCTGTTCATTCTTCCCCTTTTTCCCAAACACATTTTTGAGATAAAGAAGAGCCAGCTTCTTTAAAATCTGGAGGTCACTCTGAAAAGCATTCCCACATTTCAGAATTTCCCATGTTGGTGTTGGAAACAGCGCAATTTTGAGCATCAACAGACATCATCTGTTGATATGCTTTAAGATGATCGAAGGCTTTCTGGCGCCTTTCTTCTAGCAGCTCTAGTTCTTGTAACTTGGAGACTCTGTATTCTTCGTCTGATATGGACCTTTCAACGACACTCTGAGGGATGGTAGTTCGACCTCAATGGGGAGGATGGCTTCTGAACCATAGACAAGGGCGTAGGGTGTAGCACCTGTGGGAGTGCGTATACTGGTTCTGGAGGCCCATAGAGCGGGATTGAGTTGGACATGCCAATCACGGCCAGCATTGTTGATAGTCTTCTTTAGGATTTTTAGAATGGTTTTATTCGATGCCTCAGTTTGGCTGTTACCTTGGGGGTAGTATGGAGTGGAGAAATGATGTTGGATTTTGAAACACTCACAGAGCTCTTGGACATCCTGATTTTTGAATGGTCTTCCATTATCCGTGATAATAGATGAAGGAATACCATATCGGCAGATAATGTAATTCAGAATGAAAGAGGAAATTTGCTTACCTGTGACGGTGGTTAGGGGAACGGCCTCAATCCACTTTGTGAAATACTCAGTGGTGGTTATGATGAATTTGTGGCCGTTGGAAGAGGGTGGATGAATCTTTCCCACAAGGTCAAGTCCCCACTGGCAAAAGGGCTAGGGTGTCGTTAAAGGTCTCAACTCTTGAGCAGGTGCATGGATCAGGTTCCCTTGTATTTGGCACTATTTGCACTTTTTGATGAACTGATATGAATCCATTTCCATGTTTGGCCAGTAATAACCCAAAAGCATGAGTTTCTTGGCTAAGGAAGGACCGCTAGAGTGTGTTCCGCATATCCCTTCGTGTACGTCTCGCAAGGCCGTTATGGATTCTTCTTGTTCTAAACAATAGCGCAAAGTACCATCCAGACCACGTCGATACAGGGTAATAGCAATGATGGTGTAGTGGGAAGTTTGTCGGATGAAGGTTCATTTTTGGTTGGAAGAGAGGTCCAGTGGGAGAATATTGTCCTTGAGGTAAGTATAAGTCTTACTGTACCAAGGTGAATCAGATCTGACTAGGAGACAAATGGAATGGGTTTCAAGGAGATCATAAGCCGGTTGCCGGATGGTTTCCACTAAGAACTCATACCGTGACTCATATTTAGGTATTTCTAGAAGAGAGGCTATGGTAGCCATTGCATCTGTTGCTTTGTTCTCTATCCTGGGTATTTGCTGGAAGGAGATGGTCCCAAAGTGTTCTTTGAAGTCGTCGACCATCTGTTTGTATGGGATGAGCTTCTCATCTTTGGTTTGATACTCATCGTTGACTTGATTTATGATAAGCTGAGAATCACTGTAGACATGTAGTTCTTGTATTTTCCACTCAGTTGCCATCTTAAGACCAATCACCAAGGCTTCATACTCTGCTATGTTATTGGTACATGGAAATAACAAACGGTAAGACTTTGGAATTGTGTCGCCTTGGGGAGTTATAAACAGGATGCCTGCCCCCGATCCATGGTTTGTGTAAGACTCGTCGAAGTAGAGTTTCCAAGAAGATGTTGATATAGTGAATAAGGAATCATCGGGAAACTCAAACTGCATGGGCTTGTTGTCTTGTAACGGTGCATCTGCTAGTTGGTCAGCTATGATTTGTCCCTTGATGGCTTTTCTGTCCACATATTCGATGTCATACTCACTGAGAAGCATTACCCACTTTGCTAGGCGACCTGTGAGAGTGGCTTTGCTGAGAAGATACTTCAATGGGTCTATTTTTGCAATGAGCTTAACTGGGCGTGCAAGCATGTAATACCAGAGTTTTTGTGAAGCAAAAACTACCACGAGACATGATCTTTCTACTTGTGAGTATTGCAACTCATAGCCCACTAAGGTTCAACTGATGTAGTATACAGCTCTTTCTTTGTTCTCGTAATCTTGCTATGCTAGAAGAGCTCCAAGAGTAGTGGGTGTAGTAGATATGTAGAGAATTAAAGGTTTTCCTTGTATCGGAGGCATGAGTATGGGAGGATTCATAAAGTACTCCTTTAGCTTGTTGAATGCCTCTGCGCACTGCTCATTCCATTTAAATGGAATGTTCTTATGTAGGAGGTGACTGAAAGGTTGGCACTTGTCTGCCAGCTGTGATATGAACTTGCGGATAGCCTGCAGCTTGCCCTGTAAGGATCTCAACTGAGTTAGAGTCTTGGGCGGTGGCATGTCCATTATAGCTTTGACCTTGGCAGGGTCTACCTCTATTCCATTTGCGGACACGATGAAGCCTAGCAGCTTGCCTGAAGTTACCCCAAATACACATTTCTTCAGGTTCAATTTGACTTGGAATTGGTCCAACCGTCGAAAGACTTTTTCTAGGACATCCAGGTGTGAGTCCCTTGTGAGAGATTTTGTTAAGATATTGTCAACATAGTCCTCCATAGTTACATGCGTCATGTCATGGAATATAGTTGTCATTGCCCACTGATACGTAGCACCTATGTTTTTCAGCCCAAAAGGCATGACATTCCAGCAAAAGGTACCCCATGGGCAAGTAAAAGCTATTTTGTGTTGATCCTCTGGTGCTATTTTGATTTGATTATACCCTGAGAATCTGTCCATGAGTGATAGCATTGTATGTCCTGCAGTAAGGTCGACTATGATATCGATGTTTGGCAATGGAAAGTCATCCTTGTGGCATGCTTTGTTTAAGTCTCGAAAATCATTGCATAGTCAAACCCGGCCATCTGGTTTAGACACTATCACAATGTTGGATATCCATTCTGGGTAATCTATGGCTCTGATGAACCCCACATCTAACAATTTTTTGAGTTCTTTGACCAAAAGTGCTATGTGAGGATGCATTTTTCTCAGCTTCTGCTTTACTGGTTTTACTCCTGGATCCAATGGCAAATGATGTAGAATTAGGTTTGGGTCCAAACCTGGCATGTCTGCATATGACCAAGCAAAGCTGCCTCTCTTCTTCTTAAAGAATGGTACAAACCTAGTTTTCTCTGGTGGTGTGAGAGATTTGGCAAAGTGGATAATCTTGGGCTGCTCTTCGGTTCCAATATTCACGGGCTCTGTCAGCTCCACCACAATCTGTGACCTTTCTTGGTACATATCACTAGGGAGAGTGTCAAGCATTCCATCGTTAGGTGCCACAGTTGGGTTTTCACTGTTAGATGCGTCCTTTCTTTTTACTATTTTGTGATCTGACACTGTTGCAAGGCGGTTTTCACTGTTAGATCCATTTTTGATCTTGATATTTTTGTGACTGGAAGGATTGGCACCCTCCCTGAAGTAAGCCACGGTATTCAGTTCGATAGCAAAACCAGCTTTATGATCTCCCTTTGGCAAGTGGTCCCTAAGTTCCATATAATCAATGTAAGCATCATCGTTCTGGAACATATCTAATTGAGGGGTTCCTTGTAGATCCTAGTCAATAAGCTTAGGGTGTAAGAGGGGAAGGGAGTCGGATGAGAGACCTGATTCATTGATGGTGTGAATGGAAATTTTAGGAGCATTGGTGGGGGTAGAGTTCAGGGTGGTACTTTCTTCTAAGTTGTTTATCGCAATGGAATCTAAACTTTCCTCGAAAGCCATAATCTCAGGGATTGGCAAATCAGATTCCAGTGGTCTGTCCCGTTGTGTTTGTCCCTCATGGTAGGGGCTAAGAGTTTGGATGGTGTCGACCTCTTTGTCATCGTAGGAGTGCTCTGTTAGCTCATCCCACTCATACTCATTTGAATCATCTGAATCTGTGTCGCTATCCACTTGGAGTGTTTGGATTGTCTCCACAAGGCAGGCATTTTCCTTGGCTTTACCTTTGCCTTTGTATCCTAGGCCACTTGTGTTTCTAGCCGAAGAGGATGAAGAAGGTTGTATAGGTTCAATGATTCCTTCTCTTCTGAGGCTGATAGGGCCTTGTCCTTCATACCCCATCCTGTGCAAAATAGTCTCACCCCATCCATAGAGTTCTGTAGGGAGTCTAGGCGGATCTTGGGGTGTGTTTTCTTCTTCAGCATAAAGCCATTGCAGGAGATCTTGCTCCTCTGTTTCATTAGATAAGGTCCCCCATTTTACAAAGGGATTTGTGGCAGCTACAGGAGGAGCAGATGGCTTTGGAAAATGTTTGGGTGGATGTTTGGGTTGGCCAAAGGAGCGAGGAGACAAAGGCATCGTGGCAAGGTTGAGGCTGTGCTCAATGGAGTATTCCCCCATGCGACTTTCTTTTATGGTAAGTTTCAGTGGTTTGGGTCTTGAGGAGGAAGCTTCAGCAGTATGGTCCTGTTACGGGGTAGGGGAAATGTAGGCTCTATTGTTGGGTATGACACATTCAGGTTTTGCACGGAAAGAATTGCAGTGCTGGTAGGGGTCAGGGTCGCCTTGAATGGTGACCTGCTTGCCATTGTGTGGGAACTTAATGCATTGATGATAGGTTGAGGGGACAACCTTCATGGCATGGATCCATGGTCCCCCTAGTAGGATATTATAAGCAAGCTCCCGATCAAGGACTTGGCACACCACATCTTTGATTACCGGTCCCACTTGAATGGGTAGGACAACCGTTCCCTTTGTGGTTCTTTCTTCCTCATCATATGCCTTAATGGTAATTTTCCTCCTTGGATCAACTGCTTGTTCAGAGAACCCCAGTGCAAGGACTAGCTTCAATGTGCAAATATTTAAACCAGCACCCCCATCAATGAGAACCCTCTTGATGCGGTGCTTGTGTATGAATGCGACAATGTGTAGAGGGGTGTTATGAGGTTGGGAGACAGAGAGGTCATCTTGCTCAGTAAATGATATGGAATTGGAGGATGTCAGATTGCCTACCATGGTCTGGAACTTCTCTTGAGCCAGGTTAGTGGGGACAGTGGTTTCCACTAAGGCTTTCTCAAGAATCTCCTTATGAGAAGGAGATAGACGCAATAGCTCCAATATGGAAATGTGAGCCGGAGTTTTTTGTAACTGGTCGATGACATTGTACTGACGGAAGGTGGATGGAGATGGTGACGACCTTGGAGGAATGGTATTGAGCGTGACTTTACCACTACGGGTAATTATACTACAACCAGTTCGGTTAGGTCCTGGTTGTTGGTTGGGTGAGATGACATTGACCTGTAGAATATGTTCAGAAATGCAGTTTATGGTGTAGTCAAATGGAACACTTGCATAGTTAGCATTACTCGTCCCACTGTTTTGATTTGGCCGGTTGCGATTATTGTTGTTGTCAGTACTGTTGTTGCCATTGTTGTTGTGGCCATGGGTCTTGTTGTTGTGGTTGTTATATGGCCTATTATGATTCAGAAGTGGATCCCTGTAGGCCACATGAGTTTCATTGGAGGTATGCTGTTGTGTCCCTCCCTGATTCTGATCAAGTATATCTTGTATGACATTTTTGAGGTGGATGCAGTTGTTAGTTGTATGCCCCCTTCCTCGATGATATTCACAATAGTCTGTGTCCTTCCAGTAGGGAGATTTGACTATAGGCTTGTAATCACTTGTTGGTGGTAGAGAAATTTCGTTGTTAGCCAACAACTTCCTTAGTGCAGAAATTTGAGACTCACCCAACGGTGTGAATTTTCTCCTTGGATTTGAATTGAACCAAGGTCTAGGCTCCCGAGAGGGTGGTTTGTTGAGTGCACCATTGTTTGTGTCTCCCTTAAGAGTGAATATGGGTTGTTGTTTAGGAGCTGCCGTCTTGGCGTCAACTAACCCATCGTTGACCACATTCTTGTTCTTGGTCCAAAACTTTGATTTATCCGTTGTGTAATTGGAATTAGGCGTGTCCTTGTATAGCTTGATAGCTCCTTTAGTGATCATAGCTTTTTCGATGAATAAGCCCATTTCGATGACTTTTGAGAATGATGTAGGGCATTGTATTTGAATTTGATAGCTAAGATCAGTATTGAAATTGTGGACAAACATTTCCAATAGTTGCTTCTCAGGTATATCATAAGAACACTTACTAGCTAGCTGTCTCCATCGTTGTAAGAAGGTGGCGAATGACTCACCTCTCTTTTGTTTGGTGTTGCATAGATCTAGCATAGATACCTCGTGTTCTATGTTGTAAGAGAAGTGTGTTATAAATTTATTGACAAGTTCATCAAAAGTTTTGATTCCTGGTGGGAGGCGCGAGAACCACTCCATAGCTTGACCACCTAAAGATCTTGGGAACAGTCTCATCAAGTAGGTCTCGTTGTGAGCTACTTCTAAACATGCGGCATTGAATTCCCGGATATGATCTCTAGGGTCCCCCTTCCCTTTGTATTTGTCAAACTTTGGGACTCTGAACTAATAAGGGAAGGGTTTCATGACCAAACTTTTGTCAAAAGGATATGGAGCTATATCTTCCAAAGAGTAGTGCTTGGAACTTGTACCGGTCTTAAGGTTGGATATTTCTTTCTTTAGACTTTCGATTTGTTGTCTCACATCCTCCATAGGAGCATTTTGATCTATGGGATTCTTTCCTCTATCATTTGCATGCGGGACTGTGTCATTTTGTGCCTCTCTCATGATCATCACACCTCTGCTCATGATTATGTCAAAGTCTGCGGGGAGTTTGATTCCGAGACTAGCAAGATGATGGAAGTATTTATGGAGGTCCTCAAGGAGCACCTTCTCTACTAGGCGTTGGAATTTTCTATCTTGGATGTGTGCTACTAATTCTTCATGAGAAATTTCTTCGTCATCGTCACGTGGTGGGACGAGGTGATTGGATGAGTTGGCCATTTCAATTTTCTTGTTGTACTGGGATCGAGTAAGAACCATGCAAGGTGAGTTGGGATGAAGTGGACTAGGATTAGAAATTTTGGCAAGGTGCCGACTGAGACTGTTGTGAATGGGATATCTAGGACAAGACTTGGACAACGGATTTTCTCGCTCAATGACTTCAAGTAAGACGGTTGACACAAGACGTTAGCCACTAGTAAGGGTAGTCGATACCAGTCTTATTGTGTAGGGCTTAGTCGTTCAACAAGACTACTAGCAAAGGTACTGTGACCTACTAGGCTTACGTGAATTCACTAATGAAATGAAGAAGGACCTATGTCAAACTGGTATGGGATAGATCGACTTTGGGACAAGAGACATTTGGACAGAAAGTGAATGGGACGATTGACGAAAGAGAGAGACTTGGGTGAAACGGATGTAGACTGACTGCAAGGTTGAATTTGATCTCAGAAAGTGAAACTAGGCTGAAATGGGTGCTCCAATCAAGTGAAAATATTTTCTCAAAAATAGGGCAAGTGCTCACTGTCGTATATGCGCCGAAACAAATGCGCAGTAGGAATGAACAAATGCGCCGTAAGTCACAGTATATGCGCAGCTCTGGTGAAATATAAATGTGCAGCAACAATATGTATATGCGTAGCAACAGTGTATATGCGCAGCAAGTCATTACAAAGGCGCAGCAAGTCGCTACAAATGCGCAGCAGAAAGGAGTATATGCGCAGCTCTGATATTTTTGGCAATTTTTTTGAATTTTTCTTCTATTTTTGGTATTTTTTTGGCTGGAAAAGGTCTTCCTGATCTGGTAATATGAATTAACAACAAGAAAACATAGCAAGCACAAAGAATATTTTGTAGTTTTTCAGTGTTTTTGTATTTTTTTTTTCAACTCTATTTTGGACTAAACCAAACAAAAGCAAGCACAAAAATCCTAGGCGAGAAATAGATTATAAGGGATTTGGGCCACTAGAACAAGACGTATTTAATGCGGGCAACCATTCAAGTGGTTACACGTGCGGCGGCACTACTCTCCATTATGGAGTCTCCCAGCCTCAAAGGGTTGCGCCTGAGAGGGTTTTGGGGGAGGTTGGCCATCGGTGCAACATAACAGCACTCGTTGCAAGAAGTTTTCACCTCAAGCACAATTTATTTTAAGTGGCTTGGTAGGGCTTGGCGTTAGCCTGTTACCACTCAGGGTCGTTCCCACTTGGACAAGCGTGCATCCAAGGGCAGGCCCCTCCTAAAGGTTAAACAAATAGAATGACAAGTCTGGTACTCTGATCACCCAGAAGAGGGGAGAGCATAAACCTATTGTCATTCGTCAAGCACATAATACACTGATTAATCCAACCTAGTTAAAAGTGAAAAACTAAATGGGCTAATCTACTCAAACACAAAACTTTGAAGTGATTTTAGCAAGATAGCATTGGTTGAGTTTTAATCCCAGAAAGCAATGGTGAGTTCAGTTTTAAACTGCGTAGGACAAGATAGTTAACTTTGAAGTTTTGGTCTCACGATATAGCAATAGTTCATTTTAACCTCAAGATCAATGGTGAGTTCAGTTTTAAACCGTGTAGCACGATATAGTTAACTTTGAAGTTTTGGTCTCACGATATAGCAATAGTTCATTTTAACCTCAAGATCATTGATGAGTTCAATTTTAATCTTAGATAGCAATAACTTGGAAGGTGTTGCAATGCAAGAAAGAAATAATCCAGTTACTTTCTCCCTAATTAGAGCTAGATGAGGATTTGAATGAACATCAATTTTACTATCCCTTAGAAAGTGAAATGTGAACTATTTAGATGCAACTACATGGAACTAAACCTGAACCTATCCTGCAAAACAGCTCCAGCAAACACCTGTGAAAAGGTTAGCATTAGCAAATTCCCCTAGAAAAGTACTAAAACATCAGTCTATTATAGAAGCGCAGCTTTAGTGATTAGATGCGTAGAAATAATCAACAGAAGCGCATCAACTATGAATGCGTCGTAATATTGCACGTATGCGCTGTGAAAAAGAATAAATGCACAGTAATAATGAATGCACAGTAACATTCTTCAAAAGCACAGCACAAATGAACAGATGTGCAATAATGACAGAAGTGCCATAACAGTGCGCAAAAGCACAGTAAAAATACACAAAAGCTCAGAAAGAATAAAAGCGCTGCAGAAAAGGATATATGCACTGTAGAAATGTTCAAATGCACCGAAATAACCTGTGCGTGTCTGTGCGTGACCAGTATGGAACCTACCTTCAAAAAAGCTCAGATTTTGATGAGATAAAGGGGCAAAGGCCCCACGGTGGGCGCCAAAAATGTTAGGGTAAAACGTGGATCAATCAAATTGAATTTTAGAAGACCCAAACATTAACAGAATAGTGAAAACAAGAAAGATTCAATAAAATGAAGCAATGAACAATACAGTGCAAACCTTTCTCGTTTCAAAACTTCTGTTGTTCGCCTATCACAACTGTCCTTTTGCATATGAAGTAGGCACTCAGAGAGCGCACTCCTTAAGCTGTGTTCGAGGAAGTCGATAGTAAATGGCTGTTGTGATATGCAATGAAGATGAGCTCCAAAGCAAGTATGTGATCTCAAGCTAGTGAATGGTAAGAGGGTGCCAAAGGTGTGCTGGTGAATTTCTGCAGAGTAACAATGTAGATAGCTTGGATGAATAGAATGGAAGAATGAAGCTTCATTTATAGACTTGGAAGAATAGGAATCAACGGTTGAGAGGAGATATGAAGATCAACGGCTGAGGATGGTTGAGGAATGTGCAACCAGTAGAAATGTGACAAGTGTCCCAGCTCCATCATGAAAGAGGGGATGTGACAAAATTGATTGGAGAGTTAACTCCATTGACTAAATAGTTAACAGACTTGATTGATTAGTTAGAAGAGTGGATTATGGGATTGACTGAATTGATTGACCAGTGAACTGGGTTGATTGAGGAGTCAATAGAATAGATTGACCAGTGAACTCAAATGACTAATTAGTTAACAGATTTGATTGATTAGTTAACTAACTTCTGATTTGAGAAGAAATAGGCCATGTGGGTGAGAGAAAATTAGGTAATTAAATATTAAATATATTTAATTACATGTGCAACCTGATGAGGTGGACAAGGTGAGGTGGAAAAGGTGAGGTGTAAAGGTGAGGTGGATTTTTGAATTTAGAACTTAGGATAGAGGAATTTAGATTAATTAAATAATTTATGATTATTTAATTGTGTAGGACATTTAGAAGAATTTTAATTAAATAAATTGAATTTATTTAATTATGGAACAGTGAATCGATTAAATAAATTTAGAATATTTATTTAATTGGTAGAAGAATAGAATAAATATTTAGAATATTTATTTAGGATGATTCGTGTCATTTTTAGGCGTATACATAAATTAAATAAATTTGCCTAATTTATTTAACTTATTTGAAGTGAGACATGTGAACCCTTAATTAAACAAAAGGGATTTATTTAATTGAGGGGTATTTAAACAAATATTTATTTGTTTAAATCAACTCGGTGAAAGGGGATATTTGTAATGTAAATAATTAATTAATTAATTAAAATTAATTATTTAACCATAGAGGAAAATTAGGGAAAATAGACAAATGATCAAAAAGGAGAAAATTGAATTAATTAAATAATTAAAATTATTTAATTAATAGTCAAATATGGAATTTGGAAGAAAATTGATATGAATGTGGCGCTTGCGAGCTGAGGACATTTTTAAGTGTCTACAAGTCTCCTCAAAATAAAGGCCTTCAACTTGTGAGTATCCTTTGCATACCAAACTTGCTTTGTTGCTTACAACTTCACCTTCTTCATTTAGCTTGTTTCAGAACACCCACTTTGTTTCTATGACATTTTTCTTGGCTAGTCTAGGAACCAATTCCCATGTATGATTCTTCTCAATCTAATCCAATTATTCTTCCATTGCTTTTACCCATCCATCATCTTTGCTAGCATCAACAAAGGTTTTAGGTTCTAATTTTGATAACAAACACATGTTTACTTGTCCATGTGTCTTAGCAAGCCTTCTCCTTGTTTGTACACCTTTATTCTTATCTCCAATGATCTGATCTATTGATTTGTTCTTCTGAACACAATTTGTTGGAGTCTTAGGCATCTGATCTAGTTCTTGTTCCTCTTCTTCTTTCACTTCTTCTTCTTCATCTTCAATGCATAGGAATATATCAGATCTGGAGTCCTCTAAATCTTGTAAGATTTGATACAAGTCTTCATCTACTCTGACATTTGCACTTTCAATCATCTTTCCCAACCTCTTATTGTAGCATATATAGGCCTTGCTTCTGGTTGAGTAACCAAGAAAGATTCCTTCATCACTTCTTGAATCAAACTTTCCTAGATCTTCTTCATCTCTTTTTATACAACATTTGCTGCCAAAGATCCTAAAGTATTTGACAGTGGCAGGTCTTCCATACCATAGCTCATAAGGGGTCTAAGTGCTGTTGACCCTCAACTGCACTCTATTAATTAGATAGACAACAGTGTGAAATGCTTCCTTCAAATACATATCAAGCAGGTCTGCATCTTTCAACATTGCCCTGGACATCTCTTGCACAATCCAATTCTTTCTTTCAACTACCCCATTTTACTGAGGGGTCCTAGGAGCTGGCAGATGTCTCATAATACCATGATCTTCACAAAACTTTTCAAATTCATTTGAAGTAAACTCACCTCCTCTATCATATCTTAATCATTTAATCTTAGCATCTACTTCATTCTCAACCATAGCTTTGAACACCTTAAATTTATCAAGGGCTTCTAATTTTTCTCTTAGCAAAGTAACCCAAGTCATTCTAGAATAATCATCAATGAGCAACATAAAATACCTCTCACCTTGTTGACTCTTTACTCTTGTAGGGCCACATAGATCAGTGTGAATTATCTCCAATGGCATTGAAGAAGAATACTCCTAGCTTTTGAAACTTGTTTTTGTCTGCTTTCCCTTTTGACATTCCCTGCATATTGTGTTTGCAGGCTTGATTATCTTAGGCAGGTCTCTCACTGCATGAGTAGAGCTGATCCTTACTATATTATCAAAATTACTGTGTCCCATTATTTTGTGCCACAACAACATTCACTGGATTGATCCAACAAACATGTTCTTCCATTTACCTCCTTTAGATGATAGATTTCACCATATGACTTGATACCTTCTGCAACCAGTTTTCCAAACCCCGTCTTCCTGATTTCACAACCATTTACATGAAAAATAAGATTGTAACCATTGCCGCACATTGAGAAGATTATGCTTTAGCCCTTTGACATAGAGGACATACTCAATCCTATTCTTCCCATCAATAGTTATAGCATCCTTTCCATATATTTGTGCTGACTCATCACCACCAAACTTGATAGCTCCACCATCCCACTTCTCAAGGCTAATAAACTTGTCCTTGTCACCAGTCATATGATTTGAGAATCAACTATTAATCACCCAAGTCTTGGCTTCTTCTCTTGCATGAAAGGAAGTCCATACAACCATTGATCTATCATTGTTTTGGTCTATTTGCAAGGCATTAGTTTTCTCACATTTTCCAACATTATCCTTTTTGTCACCAACACTCAAGGCCATGAAAAGTGTTTCATCATTTGAATCATCATGCTCCTCATCTTATGAATAACAACAAATCTGTATGGAATATAAACTTCTCTTGAACTTGTCTCTCTTGTTACTACCCCTTGATTCTTTAAAATGACATTTAGAGGCAAAGTGACCAACCTTTCCACAATTGAAACATTTGAAGGGTAACCTACTTTTGTATTTGTCGGTGCCTTTCTCTAGTATTCTCACAAAATTTGCTTCAACTTCATCAGATCTCTCATCTTCATCAACAATTTCATCCTTTGTCTTCATATTGGCTTTGAAAGCAACTTCTTTCTTTGGAACATCACTACCAAACTCTCTCATTTCAAAGGTAGTAAGTGGTGCAGTCATGGTTAGGAGGGTCCACAAAGTGAACAGTCCAGATCGTTCAACAAGAGTAAACACAATAGAAAGAACTCAATCATATAATGTAAATTATGCAGATTCAATCATTCAGTATATCATAGATCCAAACTACAAACATGCTAGCAACATGCGGGCTTACAATTAGGGCTCACAAGCCTGATTCCTTAGTTACAATATGCGCAAGCTATAGCTTTGAAACACTTGGCACAAAAGAAAACTAACTATCCAACTATGAACTATCACTAACTAACTTCCTAGGCATCTATTACATGATTATATATCATCTCTGGGTCACAAGATTCCTCCACGTCAGCCAAACAGGTTACAAACTCCAATGAAAGAGGTGTAACATGTGTACACGGATAGGTTGGACCTAAATAGATGGAATCCTCCGCAAGTGAATGGAATAACATGTGGATCTCAAGGAAGGTCAGCCATGATCCAAATTCCTTGAATGATGTGTAATTCAGCTCCACAAGTCATGAAAGTGCTCCACAAGTCTTGTCCTTTAGCTGATTGTTTGAGACTGTCAGGATGCTCTGTTATGAGAAAACAATCATTCTTCTGATAGTGATATCTTTCTCGTAACTAATCCAAATGATCTAAATTTTGGATATGATGTGCATGAAGGTGTCTAGATGCTAAGTCCAGCTCCACAAGGTCTAAAATGAAACTGTGGCAGAATGCAAACCAAAATACAAAAACTGCTACTAACTAAATTGACTCTATTGAACTAGAAAATGAAAGAAAACAAACTAAAATGCAAATGTTTTTGGTTGATGCAAGAATGCTCTTGAACTAGGGATGCTCTTGTATCAAACATCTTGGGTTGTTGAAAAGGTGAGTCCCTCACTTTGCTGGGGCTAGAGGAAAACCAATACGGTCCACCTCAGCTTGAGAAATCCAAGATGAGTCTTCTTTTGGTCCGCCTTTCCACTTCACAAGATATTCTTTGTATTGCTTGCCTCTAGTGCTGCATCCAACTCTATTGTCCAAGATGTCTTTAATCTGCTCCTGTGCTTGTTGTGGTAACTTCTTCTTCAGGTCTTCTTCAATGTTGTCACTAATCTCTACTTCATAATACTGATATAGGTCTGCAATGTTGAAAATAGGTGATATACCCAATGTTTTTGGTAGCTCTACTTCATATGCATTTCCTGAATCAAACTTTCTGAGTATCCTACATGGTCCAAACTTCTTCATCTTCAACTTGTTATATGTCCCAACTGGAAATCTTTCTTTTCTTAGATATACCATCACTTCATCTCCTACTAAAAATTCTTTGTGTCTCCTCTTCTCATATGCTTTCTCTTTATACTTACTGTTCATCTCTTCCAAATGTTTCTTAACCTGATTATGTACTGTCTCCATGTGTCCTACAAATTCTTCTACTTTTGCACTCCTCTTAGTCTCCATACTGATATCCCTCAACTCTGCTACTCCTCTAGCATTAGTTCCTATCACAATCTCAAATGGTGTTCTTCCAGTACTCCTATTCACTAAATTATTGTATGCAAACTCTGCTTGTGATAGAATCAAATCCTAATTTCTTGCCTTCTCTCCAACCAAACATCTCAACAAGTCTCCCAAACTTCTATTCACTACCTCTATCTGCCACCAGTCTGTGGATGAAATGCTAAATTGAATTTCAAATCTATTTTTATCTTCTTCCAAAGTGTCCTCCAAAAGTATCCAAGAAATCTTGTATCTCTGTCTGAAATTATGCCTTTCGGCAATCCATTCAATCTCATAATCTCCTTGAAAAATAGGTCAGCCACATGAATTACATTAGTTGTCTTTCTGCAAGGTATGAAATGTGCCATCTTTGAAAATCTGTCCACCACTACAAATATAGAATCATGTCCTCTTTGTGTCTTCTACAATCCTATTATGAAATCCATGCTTATGTCTTCCCAAGGTCTCTCCAGTATTGTCAGAGATTTGTACAATCCAGTATTCTAATTACTTCCTTTTGCAACTTAACATACTTCGCAACTCTGCACAAACTTCCTTACATCCTTATATATCTGAGGCCAAAAGTAATTTTCACTTATCAAATCCACTGTCTTGTCAATTCCAAAATGTCCTACGAATGCACTACTGTGCTTCTCTTTGATCAAATTATCTCTCATTAAACTTTTAGGTATGCATAACTGATTTCCTCTGAATATACAAATGACAAGCAAGTCACAAGGTCAACACCAGTACACCAGAATGATCTTAAAGAAGTGAATGTGGGAACTGAAGCTCGGTTGAAGCTTGTTTATATAGGTAAGTGCCTAAATCCTAAGATCAAGGCAATGCTAATTTCTTTGCTTAAGAAACATAAAATAGTTTTTTCATGGTCTTATGAAGATCTTAAATCATATAGACAAGATTTATTCCAACATGAAATCCCATTGAGGCTAGATGCAAAACTTTTTAGGCAAAAACAAAGACCTATAAACCCCACCCTAAGGCCAAAAATGCAATAAGAATTAGCCAAGTGAGGGAGGAATAATCAAGCCTATTAGACACTCAACTTGGGTCTCAAATTTAGTTCCTGTTAGAAACAAAATGGAGATATTAGACTCTGTGTTGACTTTAGGAACTTAAATATGGCATCATTGAAGGATAATTATCCTTTGCCAAATATGGAAGCTATATTGCAAAGAGTAACTGGCTATGAACTCTTGTCAATGATGGATGGTTTTTCTGAATATAACCAAGTAATGGTCAAAGAATCTGAGTAGGACAAAACTGCATTCACCACTCCATGGGGTACTTATGTGTACATCAGAATGCCTTTTAGATTGACAAATGCAGGAGACACATTTCAACAGGCTATGTATGTAGCATTTTCTAAATTCTAACCTTATAAATTTGATAATGGTAGTCTATTAGGATGATTTGACTACGTACTCAAAGAAAGAACAAGATCATTATTCCCATATGGAGAGGATTTTTGAGATATGTATGAAGTTTGGTATATCCTTGAACCCCAAGAAGTGTGTATTTAGGGTAATAGAGGGGAAACTTTTAGGCCATATTGTGTCTAAAGAAGGAATCAGGATTGACACTGAAAGAGTTTATGCTATTGATAAAATCCCAATACCCAAAAGTATTAGGGGGATTCAATCTTTCTTTGGGCAAGTAAAATTCATGAGAAGATTTGTCACTAATTTGTAGAAACCACCAGACCAATCTCCAAAATGTTAAAAAAAGGGGAGGATATTACATGGAATGAAGAGCCAGTCAAGGCTTTCAAAAATATTAAAGGAGCTATTAAGGAAGCCCTTGTGTTGAAGTCCCCAGATTTCTCTAAACCATTCCAGTTGTTTTCCTTTGCTTCATTTCACACTATAGCAGCTATCCTATTACAAAAGAATGAGGAAGGTTATGAACAACCCATTTCATTCTTTAGTAAATCTCTCTAGGCCACTGAGTTAAAATATGACATAACTAAGAAACAAGCTTATGCTTTAGTAAAATCTATCAAGAATTTTAGACCCTATTTTGTAGGGGCTACTATTGTTGCATATGTCCCTACAACTGTTGTTAAAGATGTCCTCACTCAACAAGAGGTAACTGGAAGAAGATGCAAATGGATTAATAGGATCCAAGAGTTTAATATAGATATATAGATCACCAAGTTAGTAAGGGGACAAGGATTAGATAAATTAATGGCTGAGTCTAATTTGGAGGATAATCAAATTAATAGTGTTGAAGCTAAAGAATGTACTCTTGATTGTGACATAAAGGAATCTGAATGGTACAAGGATGTTGTATACTACTTATAAAAGGGGTCTTGTCCTGAAGGTATGGCTAAGAACCAGAGAAGGACACTAAAGTTACAAGATATAAATAATGTGATCATTGAAAATGAGGTTTGGTGGAGGAACTTAGAGGGCATCTTACTTAAGTGTGTAAGTAATGAGAAGGCACTAGAGATTTTAAAAGAAATGTGTTATGCTGTATGTGGAGGCCACTACATGGCTAAATAGCAACCCATAAAGTTTTAAGGGCTAGATTTTGGTGGCCCACAATGTTCAAGGATGCTCATAAGCTGGTCAGATGTTGTGATGCTTGCCAAAGATTTTTAGGAAAGTTGAAGTTTTCTAGAAATTTGCCTCTTCGACCACTGACAGTCGAAGCTCCCTTTCAACAATGAGGGATTGATTTCACAGGAGAGATCAATGAAAAGTCTAGTGGAGGACACAGTTGGATCCTAGTCACTACTGATTATTTCACTAAGTGGGTTGAAGCTATTCCCACCAAAAGGGCAACTTACAAAGTTGTGATTGAGTTTTTAATGAACAATGTCCTAACAAGGTTTAGAGTGCCTGAAAAGATAATATCAGATAATTCAATGTGTTTTAGATCAGAAGAATTTACATCTTTTTGCAATCAATATGGGATATCACTTTCTTGTTCTTCCCCATATCACCCACAAGGAAATGGGCAGGTTGAATCAAGTAACAAAAGCCTAATGAAGATTGTCAAAAGGATAACTGAGAAAAACAAAAGGTCCTGGGACTCTAAGTTGAAGCTTGCTGTATGGGCTGATAGGGTGACTATAAAATAGGTAATTGGGTAGTCCCCATTTGATTTGGTGTATGTCTTAGATGCAAGGATGCCTATTAATAACCTATTACCAATATACAAATTTATCCAGGAACATGATGATGATCTTTTAGATGTAATGAATAACATGATTATTCAAGTAACCCAATTGGATGAAACAAGGAGGCAAGAACAACAAATAAATATCAAAATACAACAACAATTCAAGCATCTTCATGATAAAAAAGCCTCCGAAAGAAAGTTTTAGGTTGAAGATATGGTATTATTATGGAATGCAAGGGGTCAAGAGAAGGGAAAATATGGTAATTTTGATGCCCTTTGGCTCGAATCATATCTAATCAACAATACACATGGAGAACTTCTTGAACTGCCAATGCATGGATAGTTCTTGAAGCCATACTTTTCATAAGTATGTTTTTATTCCATGAATACTGTCTTTTATTCAGCTAGGTTCCCTGATTTAGTTTTGTTTTTGGTTTTCTTTCTGTTGTGTTCTGTGGTTTGCTTCTTTGGAGGTCTTCTGTGATCTCACCTTATTCTAATTGAATGAGCATCCCCAACTAGAGCCATTGATAGGACTCTGATAAATTTTCCTAGTTCCAGCCTTCGGCCCTATTTCAAGTATCAAAAACTATAAGTCCTTGATTAGGATTTAGCATTCAAAATATTGAAAAAATCTTGTCCCTAATGTCTAAAACCTTAAACCCTAGAGTCTTGTAGAAAGTGCCAAAATACCTTCACTCTAATTCTGAGTTAACCACCTATTTCCCATGTAGATCCTTTAAGTCGCAACTTGATGCCTAGGACATTGTCCTTTTTATCGGCCCCTTCCTTAGTGTCACCACTTGTTGCTCGTGCGCATGTGTTTTACATCTGCATGCCTAAGTTTTGTTGAGCCCCTTAATAAAGTCATGGCCCCTCCTTCCCTAGTAAAGTGAATGTTGTTTTAAAAGCATATGCCTCTTCATTTTCTATCGCTCGGCAAGCAGTGGATCACTCCACGTGTTGGCCTAGTGAAGCTCCTAACAAAAGCAAAAGTAGGACTCTCCTAGAATTGCACCCTCGTTCCATGTGTCAGCACAGTGCAAGCTCCTAACAAAAGAAAAAGTGAGGCTCCTTTTGATGTGTGCCCTCGTTCCATGTGTCCCAACCCATCTTCTATTCAAAAAAGGTATGTTTTAATTCTATAGTGTATGATAGGCATGGAATGTGCCATGTGTCAGATGCACACGTTGTTCTACCATGCTATGTTATGGGCCCCACTGGTGACTAGGGTAGATTGTATATGTGGGGTATTCCTTATAGTACATATCCTTTTTTAAGGGGAGATTAATTCTATGCCACATAGCGTGATATTGGTGCTTTCTGTCATCCTGCAAATATTCATCTACAATTTGTTTCCCTACTTATAGATGTACAAGAGCCCGCCATGTGGACTCTGTGGACTCTATGGACTCTCTGGGCTCTTCTTTTTAATAGTGTATATGAGGTGGCAATCTAGGTGGTATTTTCTTATTGGTTCATGCCTTGTTCTTTGTGGGTGATGGGGATTCCCATCTCAGTGAATTTATTTGCACCATTGATCTGAGTGATATGTTCTACGATCAACAGCTCATTTTCAAAATAAAAAAGGTAGAGTGGTGGCACATAATAAACAATGAACCCATGAAGTGGTGGCTCCTTCAAGTGTGCATTGAGATTTCCTTACCACCATTTTTGCAAGTAATGAGTTCAAATAGAGATTGCTAGGGTACGGAAATCAGTTCTTAAGATTCATGTGCTGACTTGATGGGATGTTCTGATGGACATCGTGGCATAATCTGATGATGTTCATTTTTTAAAATGAATAAAATCATGAGATCAATGAACTGAGTCTAGAAGGCACCATTGTGGAATTGACATTTGTAGGTGCCATGGATCATGTGACATAAATGTAGTGATGAAGTGCCACCTCTTTTTTCTACTTCTGGTAGCATTGGTACATCATTAAAGGATTTCCATTTATGACCAATATGTCATGGACATGATTGAATTGAAGTGATCAAGGAAGTACCAGAGTGTGTGAGCCTCTATAATTCTTGCTATAAATAGATGCCTCTGTTGCTACTTCATATACCATTCCTTCTATGCAGACAATATGGATATTCACCTTTTGAATATGCTACATTTGCCGCATTGTTCTATAAGAGTTTCTTCTCTTTTTTCATTGTTAATATTATGTTCCTACAAGATTAAGGAATTAGAGATGTTTCTTTTATAGAATGGGGGGAAGTAGAAATATTCAAGGAGCAAAGTAGGAAGCATTAAGCTCTTATCAGACCTTGGTTTCTCTTTGCTTTTATCCTAGTGATGGATTTGAGTCCCAATCTGCCTACTCCATTAACTCCATGTTACTGTGAGTTTCTAGATTGGGATTGGAAGAAATAGGGACCTATTTTTCCCTCTTCCCCTCCCTTTGCATGATGTGTTCTAACAGAGGATCATTTGCAATTGAAGTAGTGTTTCCCCTCTAGATGAAACAAGTGGAAGTGGGGGGGAAAAATTAAGTTGACAAGAACTACTAGGTCTTTGTCTAACTTAAACAAATACTTTCTGGTACTACCAGAGTCCACTATTTGTGGCCTCCACAAGCTTCTTGAGGGTTGAAATGGTTAAAGAATTCCCCTCAGAAGTTGAGGAGTCACCTTCCTATGTCTGGAACATGATAAAATGAAGGGGACTCTAGTCTCCTTATTCATTCAGTCCTAGCAGGGATTCCCTTGTTTGCACATGAAGATGACGAGGTGAAGCAAAGGATTCTTGTCTTATTGACAAGTATCTAGAGATCAAAGGTGGCTGAACTGAAAGAGCATCTAGCAAACTACCTTTTATTGATATCATTGTCTGCCCTCGCACCAAAAGTAGAGTCTATGCATAAAGGACAAAGACAATTATCATTGACTGCTGGAGGAGATAATTTGTTACAAATGACATACCTAATTGGTTAGAAGCGGTTATATTTGTGACCCTTTCATGTAATCTTTGTCAAATGAATATGTGACACATGTCAAGTGGCCTGAAGCTTTGTTTCTCCCTTTACCTATAAAAGGGAATTCAAGGCCTTTGATGAAAGATGTTGGAGAATTTGTATCACAATACACAAAAATATAATTGGTTTCGCTTAGTTTAGGTTGCCAGAGAAGAATTTTATGTACTTGCAAAATCTGGTATGAGTTATACCAATTCATAATTTGAAAATATTGTCAAAGTTTTAGACTATACTATCTCCTACATTTATATTCCTCATTGCATTTATGAATAAAATTCGATCAAGGATCATTCTATTCATCTTCACAGTCTTTCCTGTGCACGAGTATTTATCTTATGGCTTTTACTTAAAGAGTAAATTTAATGCTTTAAGAGGATATTGAGTGTTTTGAGTGTTTATAAGGATTCCTAAGTAGAGTTGGTCTAGGATCTAATTATAACATAACAATGCAACACATTATTTTATAGTTTACATGAGCTGAGAGAATATTATCGTAACATGTTTTCATTTACATTTATTTTGACTCTATAACCAAGGATTTAGGCACTGATCTTTTTTTTAGAGTGTTTCTCAATATAGCTCCCTGATCATCCATATTAAAAATCAATGATGAATTTCTATTTCTGTTATAAGTTATGAATATTAAGTTATTCCAGTGTTTTTTTGCAAAGAATTATGTTAAAGCTTGAGAATCTAGCCCATTATTCTGCTATATCAATTATTCTTTAAGCAACTTAAGAGAGAACACATCTGTCAAAAGCAGTATTTTTAGAGAAATAGTGAAAGATCTAAAGTAAAATACTGTCAGGATCACCCTCCTAGGTTTTACAGAGCCTGAAGTGTAGAGGAAAAGGATTTAATCCACCTTTTCTTATTCATTGGCTAATCCCTCAAGGCATATCAAGCATTAGAACTGGCTATTCTTTAGATTGCCCTTTTGAGATCAGGTTGGGAATTTAAAACAACCAACACTACTATTCAAATCTAGCCTGACAAATAAAACAAGATTACATTATCATTTATGGATACAAACAAAAGGAAGTTGCAACTCCCTGAACTAATACAACATTTATAGGCTTTACACAAAGAGGCTTCAACCTCAGCAACACAATACTTATCTAATTCAACTATTCATTTCATAAACACTGACTGCTCCAACCTTCTATTGACCTCTACAACTTTAGCAACATAATGATTATCTGATTCAACTATTCCTTTCAAAAACACTGACTACTCCAACCTTTTGTTGACCTCTACAACCTCTGCACAACTATCTTACCTTTTCACAACTACAATACCAACCTTTGCAACATCAAAACAACTTCAAAAACTCTTCTCAGTCATCAAAACTTCTAAAATCACCTCCGCAACAATATTACAAAACATAAACTGATCATTTCCACACTTCATTATTATATCCGCTTCTGTAGTGAGTTTATTCACACATTATCAATGGAATCACAAACTACATAACTTGTTCATCACTCAACAAATTTGATATTACATTTGTGAGGCCTATTATTCAACTCCCTTATTTTTGCTCATTCATATTACTGTTGGAGACATTTTAGACATTTGGGGACTGTTGATCTCGATATGCAGATTTTCTAGACTATATTCCTTTATTTTGGTTAGTTATGCTTAGTATATTGTGACGAGACTAGATCCTAATTTTGATTCACCGATGATTAGACATGTGATATGCATTCTGATATTATTAGAGATACTAGTTGTGAGATCATGTTATGGATTTACTATGCGATTTTTATCGAGATGGTTTATAGAAATGTAATTATGAATCTAATTATGATGTAATTTTTATGCTATTTTAAATGATTATGCGATGGTGTGAGTGTATGCTTTTCCTTGCTTCGACTATGATATACATGTTGGATTAATCTGTTGTTTAAGTGCACAGGTGATTTTCCCAAGCCACGAAAAAATCATAGACCATCCCACACATTTTGTGAATCCCATGTTGAACCGATCTAGTTCCAAGAGGAACCAAGATCAACTGTGTATTGCATGATGAATTTTCATAATGTTTGCATATGGTGTCCTTTGGGCTAGGTCTACCCTTTTTCAGTTGATTGTATTATGGTGTTGTAAATGTGTAATGTTTATTTGACTCAATTTTTGTTTTAATTTTTGTGACCTCTTTTCATGTGATTTTCTACATCCTAAGGTGCTAAATTTGGGTTAAAAGTGACCCTAGGTTGCACCCCTAAGGTCTAGGGCCCATTTGAGCATGCCTAACCCTAGGATAACTCCCATATGGTCACTTATACTTCACCTTGAAGTGAAGTGACGAAAATGGAAGTTTGGGGAGGAGTGGAAGGATGGGTCAAACCTTCAACCTTATCCACACCTCATTCCAAGGCTTTGGGTACCATGCATTGAAGGCTTGGGGAGTCTTCAAGACCCCTAATTGTGGTGAACCCAACTCCAAGGCTCTCACACATGGGTGAGAGTACATTGGAGTTTTGTGGGCTTTCATGGGAGGATATGATATTAACGCTTGTTGTACCCTCATCCTCTTGGGCTCCACCTTGCCCTCACACATGTGTGAGAGAGCACAAGTGGATGTGAGGAGGAAGGAGAAGGTGACATGTGTCACCTTCTCATTCCTCAAGGCTCATGAAGAGAGCCTATATTACTCCCTCTTGAAGAGAGGGAGAGGGTTCTTGATTTTTTTTACATCTTTTATTTTTATTGAGGTTTTGGAGAGAGAGTTAGAGGGTTTTTGGAGGCACATTTGGAGGAAGGACTTGGAGGTGGAGTTGGAAGGCTCTTCTTCAACTATATTCCATTGTTGGCATTTCAAGGTAGGATTCAAGGCTTGAGGCCTTTCCTTATGCATTTATTTTATATTGTGTGTTTGTATTGTGGGGTTTTGAGGGAGTTTTGTAAGAGACTCTCCATTTGGAGAGAATGCTCAACATGTGAGGGGTGGGAGAGGAGTGAACCTCCTCAAGGTCACCCTCTTGTTTTACATGAGGTATTTTGGCCATTTGAGTATTTTGAAGGTGCATGGGATTATTATTGAAGGCAAGAGTGCCTTGAGAAGTTTGTGTTGAGATTAGTTATTTGGACTTGAGGCCTTGTTGTATCTTGAGATTTATGAGATTTGAGATTTTTGTGGTGTGCACCTCTTGAGTAGAGAGCTGTCCACTCTCCTACCCCATTGAATCCATTCCCAAATGGATTTCATTGTTTGTCAAGCCATGGGTTGGGTGTTCTTTTTGCTATCAGTGTTTGCATTGTTGTGGAGTGAAAATCTTGTGTGTGGATGACCTCCCAGCTCGGGGCTGACCCACTTGCGGGTCTATGGTAGGGAGGAGAGCAGTTTTTGTGGCTTGGTTTTCCCTCCTTTGTTTTAGTCTTGCAGGTTCATTTTGGTGACATTTGGAGCTTGGTGGAAGTACATTTAGATTTATGTTTCATTGTTCTTTGGCTACTTGAGAGCCTTGGCCAAAGAATGGCTTATTTTTGTTGTGAATATATATATATATATATATATATATATATATATATATATATATATATATGTGCAACACTCTCCTATTGGTGTATTTGCTTTCAAAAGAAATTCATTACTTTGTTTTCCATATACTTTTGATTGCAAGAAAATGACATATATTTATGTTGCTGGTTTTATTATTATATTGTGAGAAAGTTGCAATGGGAAAATAGGTATCTATTATATTCTCATTAATGTTGTCCAAAAAAAATATAAACATAGGTAGGTTGTTGTTTTAATTCTCTGATTTAATTAATTAGTTGTTGTTTATATTATAGTTTCAAAAAAAAATACATAGAGTTGCTGTTTAATTTAAAAAAAAAGGGCCAGAACTAAAATACCTCATGTTGTTTGAAAATGAAATTTATTTATGTGGATGTTATAAGCATGCTTAGTTTTGAAAATACATCAATGTCTTATAATGATAAATTTGTATATATATATATATAAACATATACATACATAATAATATATTTGTATTTATTTTTACCAATTTTTTTTTTAATTCTGTGTGGTTGAGAAGAATACGTTTATATATATATATATTTACATAGATTATTTTATATTTGTTGCTGGAAAGTAAATTGAATCTGTCTAAATGCTGAGTATATATCCTTTTATATATATATATATATAATATAAATGATACATATATCTGTTTATTTTACCAGCTGAAATGATTTTATATAAAATATTAAAGGAGACATATTAACTTATAGATGACAGTTTTGAGTAATGCACAGTGGCAGTGGGGGGGCATTCGAATCCCCACCCGTCGTATCTATCTTATGAGTCTTGTTTTTAAATAATAATAAAAAGGCATGTGGGGTGGGAGGGGTTGAACCACACCCCCCCCCCCCCCCCCCCCTTGCCATTTTTTTTCATACCCTTCAACCTGCGGGTAACATGTGCAACGGCGCCTCCATTACTGTCCATCCATGCCTTGGACTTAGACGGTCGTCAACCATTCAAATTCAGACCTGCATTTCTTTGACGCCCGCCATTTATTTTGTAGACAAATATATATATATATATATATATATATATATATATATATATATATATATATATATATATATATATAATTCTATTTTCCTATGCAACATATACTTAATAAGAATGCATACTTCTGCATAAATCCCTCTTTGTGTATCTCACAAGGTGTATATTTATACACACAAAAAAAAAAAGAGGTTATTGAATGGGAATATTTTCTGTGAGTATACCTCCGCAGTGAAGGAAGATCCATGGCTGCCTTTTTGGTAACCCTGCAAGACAAAATGAGAGAGAGAAAGAAAAATGAGGAGGAGAAAATAGAAGAAGAGGATAAAAGAAAACAATAGAGAAAACAAAGAATAGGGTTAGGTTTTTTTTCTTTCCTTCCTTAAGGAAATGAGTTTTTTAATCTTGAGGACTTTTAGGGCTTATGGGAGAAACTTTACTATTTTTTTTTTGAGTTTTATTTTGCCCTTTTCTTTTGAATGTGGGATTATTTTCCCTCTTCCTCATGACTCAATTTGTTTTAATTTTTAACCCCTTGTAGGTCTATTAATTTAATGGGGTGGGATTTTTCATGTCCTTATTTCTTTCTTCTAATTTGGATGGAAGAGATTAATTAATCTTGCTTGACCCTTTAATTTTATACTTGGGGACTAATGTTAGAATGGGTTCTTTAGGAGAAATATTTAATTGTGTTGGGGAGTTGTTAGTTCTTTTATTTAGTTTTGGTAAGAGGTCAGTTACTAACCCTTAGATTTAATAAATTTTAAATTTGAGCATCTTTGGGACAATATTATTTATTAATTTAATTTAACGTAGTTAATCAATTTAGAGAACCTAGTGTGGCAAATTAACCACTCTAGCATAATCATTAATTTAGTCAAATTTTTAATGAGTTTAGTGAACTCTTTGGCATGAATTTTAAATTATAATAATTCCTATATACACCCTAGAGGTGTTATGCTATCAGATTTTTTCAGGAATTAGGGTTAATTTCTTAGGAGATTTAATCCTTGCATTAATTAATATTTTAATGTTTTCGCAGAATAATGTTGTATTCATAAGTTGATATTTAACCTTTTTATGCTCTAGTTTTAGGGTTTGGATTTCGCCACATGTCAAAATCTCGCCACTCATTTAGGAAACTTAGGGTTCGGGTCAAATCGATCCTAACCGTAATGGTGACGCTCATTGCATCGCATCGCATAACCTCCTAGTTGGCTATCATCACCTAGGGGATTGCGCATGTGATCGCACTACCCCAAGATTTGATTGACGTGTTTACGTCTTATACGTATTGCCACTGAGCACACTGTCATGTGCATGGGAGTTTTTAGGGATGCATGGGAATTTTTTTTGATATTTCATGTCATGACCACATGACAAATGTGGAGATGACACGTGTGTTGTGTGTCGTGACCACATGGGAAATGTGAACATGACATTTGGTATCAGAGCCCAAGTTTAAACACTGGGCTTGTTTGGGCACATTATTATTCCACATTTTTGAATGATTTGTGAATAAATTGTTCTTGTAGGATGCCTCCCCGAACAAGGTGAGTGTGCTCACATGCCATAGCATCCATAAAGATACAGAGCGAGTCTTCAGTAGAGGTTCAGGGACCACCAGCTCCATCAGAGCAGCAGACACCACAGGCACCACCAACACTTGATATCAGACCATAGATTTTATAGGATTTACAAGCAGTATTAGAGAGGTTACCACCAGCCACAGTAGAGCCATGTATCAAGTTTGTGTCAAGCCTCACGTTGATCTGCAAGAGGAGCCACGTGAGGAGCCGCGTGTTGAGTCATGTGCAGAGCCACGTGTCAAGCCCCGTGTCGAGCCGTGACTGGTGCCACGTGTAGAGCCTTATGTACAGAAAGATGACACCACAATAGAGGAGGTTGGTTCATCTTACAGAGCTCGTAGCAGGAGCCCTCCGCATCATGTGAGGTGAGAGGAGGCTGTGAGGATAGAGTAGGTTTATCATGGACCTTATGACTATAGATGACGAGAGGGGGTGGTGAGCCTTTCAGTGGACACAGAGACCGAGGGGACCCCATCAGAGACTTACTTAGATTGAATCCACCCACCTTTGCGGGGACCACAGAGGGAGCCGAGGCTGAGGCTTGGCTCATTAGTTTAGATAGGTGCTTTGCGTTGCATCCTTATGGGAGCAACACAAAGGCACGTGTGGCAGTTCACCTTTTGAGAGATGTAGCGACGACGTGGTGGCATACTAAGGAGTGCAAGCGTCACCTATCACTGGATACTCTTGCATGAGACACCTTCATCGAGCACTTTAATGTGTGTTATCTTTCAGATCACTACAGACAACGTTAGATTAATGAGTTCCATAACTTGCAGTAGCGAGGTTCCACTATAGCGCAGTATGAGAGTAGGTTCATTGAGATGTCATAGTATGCAGAGTATCTCCATGATGAGAAACTTCTAGTTCACAAATTTATTAAAGGTTTGAACCATGGGATATCAGGACCAGTGCGCATGGCAGACCCCCAGACCATGAGTGAAGCTACCAAGAAGGCATACATCATAAAGGAGATTTAGGGGCAGGGTCAGAGTTCAAGTCCCCAGTTTCAGGATCATAGCCAACAACAGCAGTAGGGTTTCTACTGACCATCACCACCACCACAGAGGGGAGGATTTAGTTTTACACCATTACCCCCTAGACCTCCACAACAACAGTAGTATCAGCAGAGGTCTAGGCCCCAGCAGAGGGCACAAGGAGGTCATAATTGTGGTTGGCAATAGCAGGGCCTGCGTAGGGATCAGCGACAGCAGGGACCACCTGCAGGGCCTGCTAGATCATAGTAGTCATATAGAGGTTCTCAGGGGTCCACAGGTCGAATTGGACAACAACAGAGTAGTAGGACACAGTCTGGACAGGTACAGGCTCGGGGGCCATGCTATGTTTGTGGTGGGGTAAGACATTTAGCCAGAGAGTGCCCACAGGGCTTCACGGCATGGGGACAACCTCATGCAGGAGGATCAGAGAAGACAGTTGGAGATGTGGGTAGATCCCACCATATGTTTGCAGTGGTTGATAACTACTAGGCTGACTTCTAGGCCTCAGTGATTGAGACCGTAGGTATGATTAGGGATGTCCCCATTGCTATTTTATTTGACTCTGTTACTACTAATTCATTTATATCTCCATCGTTAGTGGAGCATTGCAGGCTGGTGGCCTCTAGGCAGGGTGATAGGTGGGAGGTAGAGTTGGCCACTGGGGCCAAGATGGCAGTAGATGCTTTGGTTCACGATTGTGAGTTATCATTGGGGGCCTTCACTACATTATGTGACCTTAGGATTATGCCCTTAGGATCCTATGGTGTGGTTTTAGGCATGGACTGGCTTGTGGCTCATAGAGCCGAGCTAGATTGTTGCCGAAAGGCGATTAGCTGCTTATATGATCATGGCACGTCAGTTGAGATAGTGGGCATTCAGAAGCCCATGACAGTTTGTATGATATTCGCTCAGCAGCTTAAGTGCTGCATGCGGAAGGGGTGTCAAATGTTTGCCATAACTGTTAGTGATAAATCAGAGGATGAGCTAGAGGTGTCATTAGATGACCATCCCATCTTGAGGGAGTTTGTCGATGTCTTCCCACCAGAGTTACCAGGTATGCCACCTCGCAGAGAGGTGGACTTCCACATTGATTTAGTGCCGGGTGCCGAGCCAGTGTCTCGTGCACCCTACAGGATGACCACTAATGAGCTCATGGAGCTTAAGTTGCAGTTAGAGGAGTTTCTCGAGAAGGGGCACATCTGACCTAGCGTTTCACCTTGGGGCGCATCGGTCATCTTCGTGAAGAAGAAGGATGGGTCTCTTTGTCTGTGCATGGATTATAGGCAGCTTAATAAGGTGACAGTGAAGAATCATTATCCTCTGCCTAGGATTGATGATCTTTTCGACCAGATGCAGGGAGCCAGAGTATTCTCTAAGATAGACCTAAAGTCTAGTTATCATCAGTTGCGCATCACAGAGGTGGACATCCATAAGACTGCCTTCTGGACTTGATATGGCCATTATGAGTTCACCATAGTACCATTCAGCTTGACGAATGCCCCTGCGGTGTTCATGAGTCTCATGAATGGGGTGTTCTGTACTTACTTGGGTTAGTTTGTGATCATTTTCCTTGATGATATTTTGATCTACTCGCGGACCGAGGAGGAGCATGAGGAGAACTTATGTCAAGTTTTGCAGTGCTTGAGAGAGTGGCACCTTTATGACAACTTGGCGAAGTGTGCCTTTTTCAGATTAGAGGTGCAGTATTTGGGGCACATCCTATTTGGTGATGGTATCTCTGTAGATCCATAGAAGATCAGGGCTATCAGGGATTGGCCAACACCCACCAGTGTGACAGAGGTCAGGAGTTTTATGGGGTTAGCTGGGTATTACCACAGATTCGTTGAGGGCTTCTTTAGGATAGCACACCCCATCACTTCCCTTCAATGGAAAGGGAAGAGTTTTTCTTGTACTGAGCAGTGTGAGAGGGCCTTTGGGTTTCTCAAGGAGCATCTTACTAGCACTCCCATCTTAGCAGTTCCTAATCTAACAACAGATTTCATGGTTTGTACTGATGCATCACTAGAGGGTTTGGGAGCCATACTTATGCAGGGTGGTAGAGTGATCATGTATGAGTCACAAAATCTCAAGAGCCACGAGCTGAACTACCCCACATACGACTTAGAGCTCACAGCAGTGATTCATGCTCTTGTTCATTGGAGACACTTTCAATTGGGTCGTTGCTTTGAGCTTCATTCAGATCATCACAGTCTTCAGGACATATTCATGCAGCTGAATCTAAACGCCTGTCAACGGTGTTGGATGGAGTTTCTTTGCGAGTACGACTTTAATGTCCACTACATCAAAGGGAAGGAGAACGTAGTTGCTAACACATTGAGTTGGAGGCACCACAAGATCCTAAGCTTGACTCTAAGTGTGGATTCGAGGGGATGCATTATTCAGCATCTGCCTCAGGATGATTGGTTTCTTGAGGTGCAGCAGGAGATCCAGTCACAGAGGGCCCTTGTGGGCAAGTTTCCAAGATATTCCCTAGAGGTAGATGGGCTCCTTAGACATCGACAACACATCTATGTACCCCATGTAGGTGACCTACGTGTAGTAGTTCTTTCAGAGGTTCACAGAGCACCTTATGCAGCACACTTGGGGGTGAAGAAGATGCATGCCGACTTGCGATAGCTGTACCATTAGGCAGGTATGAGATAGGATATTACAGAGTATGTTGCTTGATGCCTTGAGTGCCAGAGGGTCAAGGCTGAGCATCAACATCCAGCAGGTCTTTTATACCCTCACGAGATACCTAAGTGGAAATGGGGCACCATTTCCATGGATTTCATTGTTGGTCTTCCTATGTCATCTCGCCACCATGATGCCATCATGGTGATGGTTGACAAGTTGACCAAGGTGGCACATTTCTCACCTGTACGCATGACATACAATGCACTAGTAGTGGCAAGAGTATTCTTGGATGAGATTGTTAGATTACATGGGGTACCTCGCCGCATCATTTCTGACAAAGGCTCAATGTTCACATTAGCCTTTTGGAGGGCTCTATAGTAGGCGTTGGGCACACAACTCAACTTCAGTTCAACTTATCACCCTGAGACAGATGGTTAGACAGAGAGGGTGAATCAGGTATTGGAGGATATGCTCTGCATATATGTTATGGACCACCAGTCTAGATGGGAGGAGTACATGTATCTAGTTGAGTTTGCCTACAATAATGGGCATCACAACTCATTGGGTATGCCTCTTTATTAGGCCTTATATGGCAGACCTTACAGGACACCATTGAGTTGGGACCTTATTGAGGACAGGGTTGCAATTGGGCCAGAGCTGGTGCAGGATATGGAGTAGCAGGTGACGTTGATTAGACAGAAACTTCAAAAGGCACATGATCGACAGAAGAAGTATGTCAATGCTAAGAGATTAGATCGGAGCTTCTCAGTCAATGACAGAGTATTCTTGAGAGTGCGGCCACACAAGAGTCCAATCCGTTATGGAAGGGGCTCTAAGCTCGCACCGTGGTTTGTTGGGCCTTTTGAGATCTTGGAGCAGATAGGACCCATAGCCTACTATCTAGCCTTGCCACCTAGCCTATCGTGCATCCATGATGTATTTCATGTATCTGTATTGCAGTGTTATATATCTGATTTGTCTCATGTATTGCACTGGAGTGCTCTATAGGTAGAGGTGAATGGGCAGCTGGCTTTGGAGCCAATTTGCATATTGGCTCATCGGACATTGGGCCTTTGAGGTAGAGAGCTAGACCAGGTTAGGGTTCAGTGGGATAGGTATGATAAGGTCACGACGACATGGGAGGATGCAACTAGATTGAGGACACTTTATCCTCACCTCTTTGATGACTTCTAGGAGGAAGTTTAGTCTTAGGGGGGAGGATGTGAGGCCTATTACTTCACTCCATTATTTTTTCTCATTCATATTACTATTGGAGACATTTTAGACATTTGGGGACTGTTGATCTCGATATGCAGATTTTCTAGACTATATTCCTTTCTTTTGGTTAGTTATGCTTAGTATATTGTGACGAGACTAGATCCTAATTTTGATTCACTGATGATTAGACATGTGATATGCATTCTTATATTATTAGAGATACTAGTTGTGAGATCATGTTATGGATTTACTATGCGATTTTTATCTTGAGATGGTTTATAAAAATGCAATTATGAATCTAATTATGATGTGATTTTTATGATGTTTTAAATGATTATGCAATGGTGTGAGTGTATGCTTTTCCTTGCTTCAGCTATGATATACATGTTGGATTAATCTGTTGTTTAAGTGCGCAGGTGATTTTCCCAAGCCATAGAAAAATCAGAGATCATCCCACACATTTTGTGAATCCTGTGTTGAACTGATCTAGTTCTAAGAGGAACCAAGATCAACTGTGTATTGCATGATGAATTTTTGTAATGTTTGTGTATGGTGTCCTTTGCGCTAGGTCTACCCTTTTTCAATTGATTGTATTATGGTGTTGTAAATGTGTAATGTTTATTTGACTAATTTTTTAAAAAAAATTTTGTGACCCCTTTTCATGTGATTTTCTACATCCTAAGGTGCTAAATTTGGATTAAAAGTGACCTTGGGTTGTACCCCTAGCGTCTACGGTCCATTTGAGAATGTCTAACCCTAGGATAACTCCCATATGGTCACTTAAACTTCACCTTGAAGTGAAGTGACGAAAACGAAAGTTTAGGGAGGAGTGGAAGGATGGGTCAAACCTTCAACCTTATCCACACCTCATTCCAAGGCTTTGGGTACCATGCATTGAAGGCTTGGGGAGTCTTCAAGACCCCTAATTGTGGTGAACCCAACTCTAAGGCTCTCACACATGGGTGAGACTACCTTGGAGTTTTGTGGGCTTTCATGGGAGGATATGATAATGACACTTGTTGTACCCTCATCCTCTTGGACTCCACCTTGCCCTCACACATGTGTGAGAGAGCACAAGTGGATGTGAGGAGGAAGGAGAAGGTGACATGTGTCACCTTCTCATTCCTCAAGGCTCATGAAGAGAGCCTATATTACTCCCTCTTGAAGAGAGGGAGAGGGTTCTTGATTTATTTACATCTTTTATTTTTATTGAGGTTTTGGAGAGAGAGTTAGAGGGTTTTTGGAGGCACATTTGGAGGAAGGACATGGAGGTGGAGTTGGAAGGCTCTTCTTCAACTATATTCTATTGTTGGCATTTCAAGGTAAGATTCAAGGCTTGAGGCCTTTCCTTATGCATTTATTTTATATTGTGTGCTTGTATTGTGGGGTTTTGAGGGAGTTTTGTAAGAGCCTCTCCATTTGGAGAGAATGCTCAACATGTGAGGGGTGGGAGAGGAGTGAACCTCCTCGAGGTCACCTCTTGTTCTACTTGAGGTATTTTGGCCATTTGAGTATTTTGGAGGTGCATGAGATTATTGTTGAAGGCTAGAGTACCTTGAGAAGTTTGTGTTGAGATTAGTTATTTGGGCTTGAGGCCTTGTTGTATCTTTAGATTTATGAGATTTGAGCTTTTTGTGGTGTGCACCTCTTGAGTAGAGAGTTGTCCACTCTCCTACCCCATTGAATCCATTCTCAAATAGATTTCGTTGTTTGTCAAGCCATGGGTTGGGTGTTCTTTTTGCTATGTGTGTTTGTATTGTTGTGGAGAGAAAATCTTGTGTGTGGATGACCTCCCAACTCGGGGGTGACCCACTTGTGGGTCTATGGTAGGGAGGAGAGCGGTTATTGTGGCCTGGTTTTCCCTCCTTTGTTTTAGTCTTGCAAGTGCATTTTGGTGACATTTGGAGCTTGGTGGAAGTGCATTTAGATTTATGTTTCATTGTTCTTTGGCTACTTGAGAGCCTTGGCCAAAGAATGGCTTATTTCTATTGTCAAAAAATATATATATGTGCAACACTCTCCTATTGGTGTATTTTCTTTCAAAAGAAATTCATTACTTTGTTTTCCATATACTTTTGATTGCAAGAAAATGACATATATTTATGTTGCTGGTTTTATTATGATATTGTGAGAAAGTTGCAATGGGAAAATAGGTATCTATTACTTTCTCATTAATGTTGTCAAGAAAAAATATAAACATAGGTAGGTTGCTGTTTTAATTCTCTGATTTAATTAATTAGTTGTTGTTTGTATTATAGTTTAAAAAAAAATACATAGAGTTGCTGTTTAATTTAAAAAAAAAGGAGCAGAAATAAAATACCTCATGTTGTTTGAAAATGAAATTTATTTATGTGGATGTTATAAGCATGCTTAGTTTTTAAAATACATGTCTTATAATGATAAATTTGTATATATATATATATAAACATATACATACATAATAATATATTTGCATTTATTTTTACCAAAAAAAATTAATTATGTGTGGTTGAGAAGAATACGTTAATATATATATATATATATATATATATATATATATATATATATAATTTTTATATATTTTGTTTGCTAGGAAAAATTGTGTATATATATCTATGTGTGTATATATATATTTACATAGATTATTTTATATTTATTGCTGGAAAGTAAATTGAATCTGTCTGAATACTGAGTATGTATCCTTATATATATAATATAATATAAATGATACATATATCTGTTTATTTTACTGGCTGAAATGATTTTATATAAAATATTAAACGAGATGTATTAACTTATAGACGGCGGTTCTGAGTAATGCACAGTGGAAGTTGGGGCGGATTCGAACCCCCACCCACCGTAACTATCTTATGAGTCTTGTTTTTAAATAATAATAAAAAAGGCATGTGGGGTGGGAGGGGTCGAACCGCCCCCCCCCCCACCACACCCCCTTCACCATTTTTTTTCATACCCCTCAACCTATGAGTAACATGTGCGGTGGCGCCTCCATTACTGTCCATCCATGCCTTGGACTTAGATGACTGTCG
Organism: Cunninghamia lanceolata; assembly: GCA_027924645.1. Classification (NCBI taxonomy): domain Eukaryota; kingdom Viridiplantae; phylum Streptophyta; class Pinopsida; order Cupressales; family Cupressaceae; genus Cunninghamia; species Cunninghamia lanceolata. The sequence continues at coordinate 4,343,837 of BSBN01000292.1, read as the reverse complement.
GCCATTCAAATTCAGACCTGCATTTCTTTGACGCCTGCCATTTATTTTGTAGACAAATATATATATATTCAATTCTATTTTCCTGTGCAACATATACTTAATAAGAATGTATACTTCTGTATAAATCCCTCTCTGTGTATCTCACGAGGTATATATATATATACAAAAAAAGAGAGGTCATTGAATGGGAATATTTTCTGTGAGTATACCTTTGCAGTGAAGGAAGATCCATGGCTGCGCTTTTGGTAACCCTGCAAGACAAAATGAGAGAGAAACAAAAATGAGGAGAAAATAGAAGAAGAGGAGAAAAGAAAACAATAGAGAAAACAAAGAATAGGGTTAGGTTTTTTTTCTTTCCTTCCTTAAGGAAATGAGTTTTTTAATCTTGAGGACTTTTAGTGCTTATGGGAGAAACTTTATTATTTTTTTTTTGGAGTTTTATTTTGCCCTTTTCTTTTGAACATGGGATTATTTTCCCTTTTCCTCATGACTCAATTTGTTTTGATTTTTAACCCCTTGTAGGTCTATTAATTTAATGGGGTGGGATTTTTCAAGTCCTTATTTCTTTCTTCTAATTTGGATGGAAGAGATTAATTAATCTTGCTTGACCCTTTAATTTTATACTCGGGGAATAATGTTAGAATGGGTTCTTTAGGATAAATATTTAATTGTGTTGGGGAGTTGTTAGTTCTTTTATTTAATTTTGGTAAGAGGTTAGTTACTAACCCTTAGATTTAATAAATTTTAAATTTGAGCATCTTTGGGACAATATTATTTATTAATTTAATTTAACGTAGTTAATCAATTTAGAGAACCTAATGTGGAAAATTAACCACCCTACTGTAATCATTAATTTAGTCAATTTTTTAATGAGTTTAGTGAACTCTTTGACATGAACTTTAAATTAGAATAATTCCTATATACACCCTAGAGGCGTTATGTTGTCAGATTTTTTTGGGAATAAGGGTTAATTTCTTTGGAGATTTAATCCTTGCATTAATTAATATTTTAATGTTTTCGCAGAATACTGTTGTATTCATAAGTTGATATTTAACCTTTTTATGCTCTAGTTTTAGGGTTTGGATTTCGACACATGTCAAAATGCCGCCACTCATTTAGGAAACTTAAGGTTTGGGTCAAATCAATCCTAACCCTAATGTTGACACGCATTGCGTCGCATAACCCCCTAGTCGGCTATCATCATGCAGGGGATTGTGCATGTGATCATACTACCTTGAGATTTGATTGACGTGTTTACGCCTTATGCGTATTGCCACCGAACATGTTGTGTGTGAGGGGGTTTTTAGGGATGCGTGGGAAAATTTTTGATATTTTGTGTCATGACCACATGACAAATGTGGACATGACACGTGTGTTGCATGTCATGACTGCATGGGAAATGTGGCCATGACAACATTTATATCCTCTGCAAGCTTCAAAATATTTCTCCTTGGTCAACCAAGATGAAATGTGTATCATGAATCGTGCAATGACCATAATAGTTAGCTCCCAAACATACAATAAGAATAAATCCAATGTGGTTCAAAAACAAAGATATAATCAGGTCCTATATTACCTTTGCACACTCTTCCAAGCTAGTACACACTCCAAATACACTACATAATCAACATTATACACCAAGTTGGCCCAACAAATACTTATCCTTCCTAGCATTTAGCTCCAAACCAAAAGTGGTACCTGAGGAGACAAAATTATATGATGTGGACAACACAATGAACATTATATGACTTGCAACACATTCCTATACACTTATCTTACCAATCCATGTTGTTATATGCAGGCACAAACACTAGAACATTGATTTCGATATCCTTACCATAGTCTGCTAACATAGTCTTAAAGTAAAACATTGAAGATCATACTTGCAGTGAATATAACCATTTGATACTTGAATATAGAAATCCAACTAATCCAGTGTGCTTGTCTTTCCATCAATAAATCCAAAAACCAATGTGTGGTGAACTAAGGTGGATTCAACTATCTCCTTCTACTTACTTTAATTAGTACCAAGACATGTCTCCACACAACTGACTCCGTAGAAGAAACTGTGGTACTCATTATCAGTTGAAACTTGCAACACTCACAACTTTGACTCATCTTTACATGTCATCCAAGCGACAACATCATATCTTCATCTATGGAGAAGTGTGAAGCATTCTCCTATCTCTCCGTGACTGCACTTACCCTGTTTCATTACTACCATCACTCTTCTAACTCAAATAATTTGCGGTAGACTTTGTAATCTCAAATTTGAAATATAGATTCTTGAGTGTGATATCTATACATCGGTCCAATCCATAGGCCCATATCTTTAAATGCGGTAGAATACAATACATTCTTTTGAGACTGTAACACCTTCCTTGACTTGCACTAGACTTAAACAATTATTTTTCAAGTTTGTGCAACTTTCTCCATTAATTTCAATCATCATGAGTTCATATCACCAACATACAACATGAATCCAACTCAACTCATCAAACACTTCAAACACAATCATTTTCACAACATATCAAAGATATGAACTTACACATGAACTTTAGAAGATATGGTATGAGTGTGTACAAATGATACCGATCTTCTTGTCTTCCATCATCACTACTCCTCTTCTCTGCAGTTGGTCTACTCTTCTTCTCTGCTGGTACAACTATGTACAAATGATACTGATTATTATCTCCCCTTTTATCTTCTCCTTTAACATTACATGTAGCAGTATGCATTCTGCATCACAACCTGTTGACATCAATGACAATGCATATGCAACAATCTCCCCCTTTGTCATTGATGGCAACACACTAACTTGATATGCACACATTTCTCACCCTTTGACATCAATGGAAAAGGAGTAGTGGTCTTTATCTACTCTAGAAAAATAGATAGGCTCCCCCTATCTGAATATTCCTTATCACCTTTTATCAATTAGCTCCCCCTGAGGAGTAGCCTCAATCTCTTCAAAGCTGATGTAGCAAAATTGTTCTTCAAAATACATTGATACTATGTACAGAATGCTTATATAAAAATAACACTGATTACTCATATCTTATCCTTTGCATATCTATACAAAAAATTGGTTTACCTTCAACATGTCTTAAATTTAATTGGAAGGTAGTGTTAGATTCAGGACAGACAATTGAGAGGGGGGGTGAATCAGTTGTCCAAAACTTTCTTCCAATTAGTCACTTAAATCCTCTTTGTAATTCAGCAGCATAATAATAAATCAATCATGGAAACATAATGAATTAAATCAAGAGCAAAAACACATTAACACATAAGACACCAAGATTTTAACATGGAAAACCTGGTTAAGGGAAAAACCACGGGGTGACTAACCTAAGATTGTATTCTCTGTTAAAAGAATAAGAAGAACCAAATGGCACATGCCAATTATGGCTCATTGCCCGAGCACACTACTCACAAGAGGCCCACTACCTATAGGAGACACACTATCTATAGAATAATAGATATTACATACTTGAACTGAAGAATAGCATCTTCACCATGCCTGAGTCAGTTCCATTTAAGCCCAATACTTCTGCTATGCCTTTCACTCTGCTCCTCTCTACCACATACTCATCTCTGCAAGATACACTTTGAAATGACTTCACAACATCTTATTTATACAAGACATTTTACTTTGGAATAATCATCCAAGTCGGCATACATTACAGAGCAAATACATAAATACAACATGACTAATTACAAAAAGACTTCATGCGGATCAACACGCTGTTGGCCACATAGATCTGAGACTTCAATCTTCCTTTAGGAATGTGCCAATCTTCACAAAACATCTTCAAGATCATCCGTGGGATGTGTAACTCATCCGGTCGGCCAAACTTAAGAAGAACACCATCATCTGGAAGTAATTCTTCAATTACGAGCTCAAACTTCAATGCAGATCACTAACAAGAACTGGACACAATCCAAAGACCTCCACAATCTTGCCTGAATCACCAAGAACATCCACACCACTTCTTCTTACTGAAATCTTTCTCTCCTTCATCCAGAAGCTCAAGAACACAGTCTGTCATCACTGTTGTATTGGAATAGATGGTTGTGGACCTCCAAACCATGAACCAATTGAGTTGTTAATTCACATTGACATCCTAAACACTCCACCAAATCTGTAGAACAAGATATTTCATTTTTGGATCTCACTGGACCTATCTATGTCACTCTGTCACCTCTAAACATTTGTCAGAACCTATTTTTCTCAAGTGGCTATAACTTCTTCAGATCTTCATGTGGACCTCTTAGTTCTTTTCTGGATCATCTTAAGACACATATCAACAAACCCTTTGATGCACATCCTCTGATTTGCATCTTAGCTAGGATCTTCACCTCACTGTCTTCACTATTCTTCTCTGTTCCTAATAGGACTAATTTTCTCAATATCCTTAGCATACAACTCATCCAATCCTTATCATCAATGCAACAGGAGTATGTTGACATCAATGACAACACCAGTTAGGCCCATACTTGCAACAATCTCCCCCTTTATCATTGATGGCAACATATGATGTGAAAAACTATTTTAACCATCAAGACAAGAACTTCTCTTTATTGACATAAATCCTATCAACAACAACCATTTACATGTCTTCTCTTTCTTTACTGCTCCCCCTTTGATCAGCAACCACTTGTTTTTCACATGTCTTCTCTCCCCCTTTGACATCAATGGCAAGGGGCACATACTTGCATCATACCAGATGCTCCCCCTGAGTAGCAGCTTTCCATCATCAATCCGAACCACAAGATATGACTATGAGATCCACCAGACTGATGCACATTAGTGCACCTTAATTCAAAACTGGAGGGATAATAACCCCTAACTTCTCCCTAAGATACTCAAAAGAGTCCTTAGGCAGAGGTTTAGTAAAAATATCTACAATCTGATCCTTGGAAGGCACAAACTCTAGTCTAACTTCATTCTTGTTCACTTGCTCTCTCAAAAAGTGAAACTTGATGGATATATGTTTAGTCTTTGAATGCAACACTAGATTTTTTGATATGTTTATTGCACTTGAATTATCACCGAAGATTGTGATAGGTTCCTCATACTCCACTCTAATATCTCTTAGCATTTGCTTCATCCACAATAATTGAGTACAACTACCTTCTGCTGCAATTATTCTGCTTCTGTAGTGGACAAAGATATTGCCTCTTATTTCTTGCTCAGCCAAGAAACCAATCTCTTCCCCAAAAAGAATGCTCCACCACTGGTACTCTTCTGGTCATCCACATCTCCTGCCCAATCCGCATCTGTATATGCATGAAGAGAGAAATCATGATCTCTAGGATACCACAAGCCATAATCAACTGTCCCTTTTAGATATCTAAAAATCCTCTTGATTGCCATGACATGAGATTCTCTAGGTTCAGCTTGGAATCTAGCAACAAGACCAACAACATTCATAATGTCAGGTCTAGTTTGAGTGAGATACAATAATCCTCCAATCATTGACCTGTACTTTTTCTGATCAGCCTTAGGAAAGTCATCATCTTTGCTCAATTTACATCCCATTACCATGGGAGTACTCATTGGTTTTTTGTCCTCCATCCCAAATTTCTTCAACAATTCTTTCACATATTTGGTCTGTGAAATGAAGATTCCTTTATTTGTTTGAATGATTTGCAGACCCAAAAAGAAATTTATTTCCCCAAACATGGACATCTCAAATTCACTTTTCATTTGATTTGCAAAAGTTTTGTACATACTATCTCTTCCTCCAAAAATGATATCATTAACAAACACTTCAATAATCAAGATATTTTCATGATCAATTTTGAAGTACAAGTTACTGTCAGCAGTACCTTTGTTGAAACTAATCTTCAAAAGATGCTTATCCAGTCTTTCATACCAGGCTCTTGGGGCTTGTTTAAGTCCATATAGTACTTTCTTCAACTTGCAGACCATATCACCATGATCAGATAATTGAAATCCATCTGGTTGCTCAATGTAAACTTCTTCTTCCAAGTCACAATTCAGGAAGGCAGACTTGACATCCATCTGATATACTTTGAAATCCTTGAAGGCAACAAAGGCAAGAAATAATCTGACTGCTTCAATTCTTGCCACCAGAGCAAAAGTTTCTTCAAAATCAATTCCTTCTACTTGGGAGTAACCCTTGCAGACCAATCTGGCTTTGTTTTTGACTACTTCACCATCTTCATTTAGTTTATTCTGGAAGACCCATTTGGTTCCAATCACATTCTTGTTTTTAGGTCTGGGAACAAGATCCCAAGTGTGATTTTTCTCAATTTACATTAGCTCTTCCTCCATTGCTTTAGTCCAGTTTTCATCATTACATGCTTCATTCACTGTCTTCGGTTCAATATTTGAAATCAGACAATACTCTTCTGAATCTTGAGCAATCCTTCTTCTTGTTTGAACACCTTTGCTTTTAGCACCTATGATCTAGTATTCAGAGTGATTCAGTTTTACATACCTAGGAATTTTGGGACTTTCTTGCACTTCTATTTCTTGCACAGGTTCATTAAAACTTATCTCTTCTTCCTGATTCATCGGATCAGTTTGAATCTAAATTTCAGAAGGGGCTTAGACTCCTTGGATCAAAACATCATTCTGATCATCTTCATCATATTCATAAAACCTTGAGGGTTTTTCAATACCTTCATCAACCTTCACATTTGTACTTTCTATAATCTTTCTCAATCTCTTGTTATAACACCGGTATGTTTTGCTTTGAGTAGAATAACCCAAGAATATTCCTTCATCATTTCTAGCATCAAATTTTCCTAGATCTTCATCTCTTTTAATGTAACATTTGCTACCAAAGACTCTGAAATACTTCACAGTGGGAGTGATGCCAAACCAGAGTTCATAAGGAGTCTTACTAGTATTGCTTCTGATTTGTACTCGATTAAGAGTGTAGACTACAGTGCTTACAACTTCTCTCCAGTAGATCTGAGGAACATTTGCTTCCATCATCATGGTTCTAGATGCCTCCTGGATGGTCTGGTTCTTTCTCTCCACTACTCCATTCTGCTGTGGTGTCCTTGGAGTAGACAACTATCTTTTTATCCCATGTTTCTCACAGAATTCTATGAACTCACCGGATGTGAATTCTCCACCTCTATCAGACCTTAGACATTTTATGTTCAATCTAGTTTCATTTTCTACCATAGCCTTGAATATTTTGAATTTCTCAAGGGCCTCATATTTCTCTTTTAGAAAGGTTACCCACATCAGCCAGGAGTGATCATCAATTAATAACATGAAGTATCTATCACCTTGCACACTCTTGATTCTTATCGGAACACATAGATTAGTATGAACTAAGTCCAATAATCCGGTAGAAGACAGTTCCTTACTTTTGAATAAGACTCTGTTTTGCTTACCCAATTGACATTCTTTGCACAAACTATTAGTAGGTTTCACCATTCTTGGAAGATCTCTTACATCTTGAGTGTTTCTTATCTTGATGATATTATCAAAATTCACATGACACATTCTCCTATGCCATAACCAACTCTGATCAATTTGAACAAATAAACAACTTTTGCCAGTACCAACCAAGTGGAAGATATTACCTTTTGTTTGAGTACTGGATGCAATCTCTGTTCTGGAGCTTTCAAAGATCTTGCATTTTCCATTTTTGAATCGGAGATCATAGCCTTTGTCCACCAACTATCCAACACTGAGAAGATTGTGCTTTAGACCTTCAACATATAGTACATTACTGGTTTTGTTCTTTCCATCAAAAGAAATAGTTTCGTTACCTCTGATTCTGCCAGCAGAATTATTACCAAATTTTACCACTCCTCCTTCATACCTTTCCAAATCTATGAACTTATTTTTGTCACCTGTCATATGGTGGGAGCATCCAATGTCAATGACCCAATCATCCTTTTCTTCAACTTGGGCAGCCAGAGCTCTTTCTACAATTTTATGATTGACAGATTCAGAGGGCATAGGATCTTCTTCCTTGATGGCAATAAACACCCAGTCACTTGCAGATTTTTTTTCCTATCTCTGATTCATCATCTATTACTCCTTCATCATCATCATCTTCATGAACATAGTAACATTTCTTTTAGAACCTTGATCTGTTAGTATTTGGCCTTGAAAATATTTTCGGACACTTTGAGGCAAAATGACCAATCTTATTGCAGTTAAAACATTTAAAAGGCAATTTCCCTTCATATTTACTGGATCCTCTTGGCAGTCTTTTTGCAATAAGGGCTTCAAGTTGAGCAGTTTCTGCTTCATCTTCTTCCATAACTTTTCTTACTTTTTCATACCATGATAGTACTATTTCTTTGAAGAGTTCTCTCCCAGATCAAAATTTTGTTTACCTTTTAGAGAGGCACTAGCTTTGAATGCAGATTCAGTCTTGGGGGGTGCATCTCCAAACTCGGACAATTCAAATGCAACTAATTTACCAACCAATTGATCTCTTGTGATATTTGAAAAGGATCTGAATTCTTCAATGGTAGCAACCTTGTATTTATAAGAAGCAAGTAGAGATATGAGAACTTTGGCTACAATCTCATCTTCATCCAAGATTCCACCAGCACATCTAATGCCACAAACAAGCTCATTTACTTTGGGCATAAATGTAGTGATATTTTCATCTTCAGGTTTTCAAATTTTCCTTTCAGACTTTGTAGTTTGGCACATTTGACATACTTGTCTCCTTCATGCAGAAGTTCTAGTTTTTCCCAAATCTCAAATACAGTTGTTAGATCTACAACATTTGTCGGCTCTAAGTCAGATAAGGCACTTAACAGAGCTTCTTTAGCCTGAAGATTGTTTTCACCATCTTTGATTTCATCTATAGTTCTTGGACCATTCTGTGGAGGAACATACTTCTTTGAGGTGATGATCCAATATTGCATTCCCATACATTGCAAGTGACATTCCAAGTGGCTTTTCCAAAGAGTGTAATTGGTTCCATCAAAGCTCAGACTATCCTTCTTGTAGGACGACATCCTGGATCTCCTCAAGCGGTTAAGCTCTTTTAGAGGAACTTAGCTCTGATACCAATTGTTAGATTCAGGACAGACAACTGAGAGGGGGGGTGAATCAGTTGTCCAAAACTTTCTTCCAATTAATCACTTAAATCCTCTTTGTAATTCAACAGCATAATAATAAATCAATCATGGAAACATAGTGCATTAAATCAAGAGAAGAAACACATTAACACATAAGATACCAAGATTTTAACGTGGAAAACCTAGTTAAGGGAAAAACCACGGGGTGACTAACCCAAGATTGTATTCTCTATTAAAAGAATAAGAAGAACCAAATGGCACATGCCAATTAGGGCTTACTACCCGAGCACACTGCTCACAAGAGGCCCACTGCCTACAGGAGACACACTGTCTATAGAATAATAGATATTACATACTTGAACTGAAGAATAGTATCTTCACCATGCCTGAGTCAGTTCCATTTAAGCCCAATACTTCTGCTCTGCCTTTTTCTCTGATCCTCTCTACCACATACTCATCTCCGCAAGATACACTTTGAAATGACTTCACAACATCTTATTTATACAAGACATTTGACTTTGGAATAATCATCCAAGTTGGCATAAATTACAGAGCAAATACATAAATACAACATGTCTAATTACAAATAGACTTCATGCGGACCAACACATTGTTGGCCACATAGATCTGAGACTTCAATCTTCCTTTAGGAATGTGCCAATCTTCACAAAACATCTTCAAGATCATCCGCAGGATGTGTAACTCATCCGGTCGGCCAAATTTAGGAAGAACACCATCATCTGGAAGTAATTCTTCAATTACAAGCTCAAACTTCAATGCGGATCACTAACATGAATTGGACACAATCCAAAGACCTCCACAATCTTTCCTGAATCACCAAGAACATCCACACTACTTCTGCTTACTGAAATCTTTCTCTCCTTCATCTGGAAGCTCAAGAACACAATCTGTCATCACTGTTGTATTGGAATAGATGCTTGTGGACCTCCAGACCACAAACCAATTGAGTTGTTAATTCACATTGACATCCTAAACACTCCACCAAATCCGCAGAACAAGATATTTCATTTCTGGATCTCACCGGACCTATCTATGTCACTCTATCACCTCTGAACATCTGTCAGAACCTATTTTTCTCAAGTGGCTATAACTTCTTCAGATCTTCATGCAGACCTCTTAGTTCTTTACTGGATCATCTTAAGACACATATCAACAAACCCTTTGATGTGCATCCTCTAATTTGCATCTTAGCTGGGATCTTCACCTCACTGTCTTCATTGTTCTTCTCTATTCCTGATAGGACTAATTTTCTCAATATCCTCATCATACAACTCATCCAATCCTTATCATCAATGCAACAAGAGTATGTTGACATCAATGACAACACTGGTTAGGCCCATACTTGCAACAGGTAGAACATTCTTGTATATTACTTTTAATTGGGCAAGAGTTGTATCCGAGTTCTTCTTTGCAGAAGACAAAATGTGTAATTGGATCTCAAAATAAATGTACAGTTATTCTACTTCCTCCTACATGGCTGGCATCTTTACCTTTTGTGCAACATTTTTAGCTTCTATCAAAATGCCAGTCAAGACAGCTAGCCTCAAACTCACCACTTCCTTGAGTTGTCCAATTTCACTTTTACTTGCTCCCTTTGGTCCAGGAGCTACTTGAACTAAGAATAAAGATTTTCTATTTTGGCTTTGGTGGCTCCATCTTTATCCTTCAGAGGATCATGTAATTTGGCCACTTGAGTTAATTGTGACTCAATAGAGTCAACTTGATCCTTTATACTCTTTGTGGTTGCTAGCCAGTTCAAGGAAAATTGATACAAAACCTTTGCATCATCTAAACATTTCTGGATGTTTTTTTATATTTTCTTGCAAATTGTTATGTGCCTTAGCACATCTCCTAGAGGTATCATCTAGTGTTTTACTATTCATCTATTTAGATATCTTTTCCTTAGCTTTTTTCTCAAGATAAGATGAATGAGCCTTGAAAGACTCCAACATAAATTCTATTTGATGAATAAGAGGTAGAGTTGGATGTCTCTTAGCCTCAAGTAATTCCTCTTGTATTATCTTAATAGCCTCTTCTAATAGCTCATCCCCTTAAATTTTTTATTACAAAATTTCTTATCTTGTTGAGGACTAAAGTATGTCTCCTAATTGTAGCTTGTAGAGTGGAGATATATTGGATAAGTTAACTTGTCCATCTAACACTGGAAACTGTAAAAGTTGCAGAGTGACCATCAGTTGGATTTGCATTTGTTGGGCTAAGAACTCCTTAATTGAGTCAACTGGAGAGAAGGAAAATGTGTCTTGTTCTTTTCCTGTACTCTCCCCTATATCAACATTTGCCTACTCCTCCTATTGGTCAGGGATAACCTGATGCTATGTATTCTCTGAAGGATAATTATCATACACAACATTATGATCAAGTGAAGTATTTCCCTCACCATATGCAACTTGTTCTTTATCTTGTGTTACTCACTCTTCTTTCTCCTCTTGAAGAACTTGATATTCAATGTTGTGTGGAGGATATACTGCAATGTGAGGCGGAGAACTAGTGTTATGCGGTGGAGAAACCTGTGGCTACTCCACATTCTCATCTCCTTTTACCTCATCAAAATTTCTTTGTCACATCCTCAGTTTCTTTCTAAATTTTGTCTCTATCTCCTTTCTCCATACTCATAAGGGTGTCTACCCTTTGCTTTGTTCTTAACTCTTGAGCTTGCATTTGAGGTATTTTATCTTTTTCTTCTTGAGACATGGAAGACCCAGTCTTATCAAGATTTTTTTGCCTCATCTCATCATCCATTATAATGGCACTTTCTCTTCTCTTCCCTAGAGCCTGTGTTAGGCTCTCCAGAACTTTCTCAATAATGTCATTCAAAGGGACATTATATTTGAGCATATACATTACTATAGCCTTCTCAATGGTGTTTTTGTCTTCAGGTGGTACCTCAGATATAAGTCTATTGTATCCTTTAGGATACCAAAATACACAATAGCATTGAAAATTACATCTAATTGTAAAGGTGCACATTCATGTACCACCGAAAGAGCTTTCTTAGACTTCTTTGCTTTCTTCTTTGAATGAGAAGTGCCTTCCTCTCCTTCTTCTTCCTCTTCAATTTTCTCAACCTAGACCTTCTTCCTTTTAGCAATTTGTTTAGGCTTGGCATGCTTCTTCTTAGTGGTCTTCATCTAATCCAAGGTCTTAGATGCAACTCTTCTACTTGTGGATATTGTTTGCATAGATTCAGAGGGCTACGGTACATTTATAGTATAATAGAAGTAGATCTGATAGTCCTTAACCCTTGGGTAGCTAGTGGAATAGCAGGAGTATGTTGTGTTTCCTTCATAGGGGCTTCAGAAGTGGATTTAGATGAAATACCCCATATCCTATGCAACTCACCTTTATTCTTCTCAAGTTTCTCTTCCACATTTTTCTTATGCATCTTGTTCATTATCTCATCATATATTCCAAACCTCTCACCAGTTGTGTCTTTAGGTTTGCTAAGAAAAATATCAGCGTAGGTCTTGATTTCTTCTACTAAGACCTCATAGGGCAATCTTGGAATCCATGAAGTCCTAGGCTCAACTACTTCCATATAGGTGTAATACTTGTCAACCAAGAAGGTGATTTTCCCTTGAAATTGCCTTACAACATTTGACATGATTCTATCTCTTAATTGCATGTTGGTTTGAAAGGTTTTGAAGAAACCCTAGTACATTGTTTTATAGTTATTTGGATCACTAAAACCTCTTATATGGCTCTTAATTTGGGCAGCAACATGGAGGTGTTTTTGCCAAATGTTTCCTCTAAAACTATGCAGTTCATTCATAAAATAGAATGCAAGGCAGATGATCAAGGTACCATATATGAAGTTGTAACTAGTTTCCTTTGTTCTTTTCACATTCTCTAGGAGTTATTCTCTCATGACCTCACAAAGGTCAAAGTCTTTGCCTTCCTTTACCATATGGCAAGTAGTATGAATTGTTGTCCTAGTGGCAGACCCCTCTCTTTTTGTGAAGAAGATTTTATAAGAAATTCCCATTGCAACATATCTAACACCTAGATCTATTATATCATTCACAATCAAGGTCCTCTTATTAAATTTATCTACTGTCAGTTCAATGACGACCTCATTTTTGATGGATTTCATCACCGGTATAGGTCCAGTGGAACATAGTCCAGTAACTACCATGATTGCATCCTTGGTGATTCTATAGGGCTTATCTAGATACATAAATTCATCATGAATCTTACATAGAATATATCTTACCCATTCGTGCTCATCACAAAAATCAAGGTAATCCTTCCATACATCCATTCGCTTAGCCCCCACATTGGCATATTTTGGTTTGTAGACAACATCATCTTCCAAGAGTTGATCTCTAAGCACTTCAAACTTTACATGATTCATCTCATCCAGCTTAGAGTGAATATAAAAATTAACATCCTCAGTATACACAATATATACCAGAGCATTTTAAAATGCCCCATCCCTATCAACCTCCATTGCTTTGAAAGGATACTTCTTATACTTGGCCTAGGTTTTTTAGTAACATCAATTTCTTGCGGAGTCACCATCTCAAACTTCTTCGAAATTAGAAACTAGGGTTTTGATAAATAGTAGTTTTAATAAATACCTTTCTTTTTCAATTGCTAGGGTTTCAAATTTGAGTGCTTTAAATTCCTAGATTTTCCTTTAGCTCGAATTCGCCAAGTCTTCTTCTCTTCTTAGCTTTGGATGCAAATGGTTGATCATGAATGAGATTTGATTACACAAATGAATTATAAGTAGCTAACAATTTTCCCTAGCTTTCCTCATTTAATGCACCTTTATCAAGTTAGGTAATGATGTAGGAGCATCCCTGGTTCAAGAGCAATCTTGCATCAACCAAAAACATTTGCATTTCAGTTTGTTTGCATTTCAGTTTCTTTCATTTTCCAGTTCAATTTAGGCAGTTCAGTTAGAAGCAATTTCAGCTTTTGGTCTGGTATTCTACCGCAAATTCATTCCACATCTTGTGGATCTAGACTTAGCATCTACATTCATTCATCTACATCATATCAAGAATTTAGAGCATTTGGATCAGCTACCAGAAATATATCGCTATCAGAAGATCAACTATTTTCTCAGAGTAGAGCATCCTGATAGTCTCAGACAATCAGCTAAAGGAGAAGTCTTGCGGATCATTCCTTGACTTGCGAATCTTAATGACACATCATATGATGATCCTTGGTTCATGGGCAACCTTCCCCAGAGATCTGCATATCATTCCATTCATTTTCTGGAAGTGTTCTATGCATTTAGGTCTGACCTATATGTGTACACATGTTACATCTCTTCTTTGGAATTTGTGATCATCCTTGGCCGATGCGGAGGAATCTATTGTTTCAGAGATGATAAATATTGATGTAATAGATCCCTAGGAAAGTAGTAGTTCACATAGTGATATTTGATAGTTTCAATTTTGTGTGAAGGAGCTTCAAAGCTTTATCTTGCGCATGTATGTGATCAGGCCTATGAGCCCTAATTGTGTGCCCACATGTTGCCGACTAGATTGTATTTGAATTCTATGATATACTGAATGACTGAATCTGCATTTGCATTATATCTTTGAGTTGTTTCCGTTGTGTTTACTCTTGCTGCATGGTTCAGATAGTTCATTCTTTGAACCTTCCTACCGTGACTGCACCAGGTGATATTAGAGTGAAAGTTTGAATCTTTGAGAGTGAATTGAGTGAAGTTGGCAAGGAAATTTCGTAAGATCTTGTTGTTGACAGATTGACGAATTGAGGTAGGTTACTTGTGTCGCAACTGATTGCTGATTGTGAGGCAGTTGTCACCTTGTAGCCTGATCGCCAAACTTGAGGTAGTTTGCACGTGATCCTAGGAAGAATGCCGCCGATGAGAGTTTCTATTGTTGGAACAATGGCTGGTAGAATGGATGAGATGATGGAGATGATGAGAACAATGCAAATTCATTTGGATGCTGTTGAGGAAGATAGGCAAAGAGGATTGACACCGAGACCTAATGTTGAAAGCGATGAGGAAGAAGAATTTTAATTTGTTGAACAAACTGGCAAAACCCTAGGAGGTGATGAAGAGGAAGAATCAGATCAAGTAAAGATGTTGCGAGCTATTTCAAAGATTGGAAAGAGACCTAGAGTTGATGTGCTAAATTATGCTGGTAATTTGAACCTTGAAGAATTGATTGACTAGATAAATTGCATGGAAGAATACTTTGAATATGAGGAAATTGAAGATCCAGAAAAGGTGAAATTTGCAAAGACAAAGTTGAAAGGACATGCTGCTATATGGTGGAAAGAAGTTCAGTTGGAAAGAAATAGAAGAGGAAAAGAAAAGATTACAAAGTGGGACCGGATGGTGACAAAATTGAAGAATCAGTTTATACCTACTGACTATGAGTTGGAACTATTGAAAAGATTGCAAAGCTTGAGACAAAAGGAGAAATCTGTGAAGGAGTACACTGAAGAATTTCATAAGATGATCATAAGAATAGGACATAGTGAAGCAAGCAAGGAGAAAGTGGCTCGATACACCAATGGACTGAGATTGAACATTCAAGAGGAACTAAGTTTGGTAAGGATGACATCGTTGGCAGAAGCATATCGGTTTGCCTTGAAAGTTGAAGAGAAGCTGAATAAGAGACATGATCAGAGACAGAGAGGCAGAGGAGGTAAATTTTAGAGAGGAAGAACATTTTCTGGAGGAGATAGAACATATCTGGAGCAAAGCAAGTTGGACAACACATTCAAGAAGGAGGACATAGATGACATTGCTTATCGGAGAGATGATAGAAATTTTTACTGGAGAGGAAACCTTAATGCATGCCAGAATGAAGGATACAGAAGAGAAGGAAGAGGAATTGACAAAAGAACATTCAGAGGTACTTGTTTCAAGTGTGGAAGTGAAGGACATAGAGCATTTGAGTGTAATTAGGATAGTACAAGTAAGAGGATAGAAAATAGTGGAAGAGCAACCTATATTGAAGAACCTATTGAATCCCCCTGTTCAGTTGGCAAACCTAAGAAAGGAGAATCACTTGTGATGGGGAGAGCACTATTTCAAATAGAGAGAAATGAGGAACCACCGTAGAGGAAAAGTTTGTTCAAGACAAGATGCAAATTAGGAGGTAAGTGTTGTAAAGTTGTGATTGATAATGGTAGTTCAGATAACCTAGTTTCAGAGGAGATGGTGACTAAGCTGAAGTTGGAAAGATTAAACACCCTAAGCCCTATTAGATAGCATGGATTGAGGATGATCATAAGGTACTGGTGAGTGAACAATGTTTGGTGAAATTTTATATTGGATCTTATCATGATGAAGTCTTGTGTTATATTATGCATATGGATGTTTGTCATATCTTGTTGGGTAGACCTTGGTAGTATGATAGAAAAGCTATTCATGATGGGAGAAAGATACATATACTATAACATCAAATGGAAAGAGAATTACTTTGATTCCTTTGGAGGATGATCCTAAGAGAGAAGTATGTGGGAATGCTAGATTCTGTTTGGTAGATAGAAGAACATTTCTGGATGGATTGAGACATGAGAATATGTGTTATGCCTTGATTCCTAAGAAGCCTGAAGCATCAAAGGAGACTAAAGAATCACAACCTGAGGAGCTAAAGGGATTGCTGATAGAGTATGAAGACATCATATCAGATAATGTACCTAAAGGATTGCCACTATAAGGAGTATCAGTCATGGATCTTATACCGGGAGCAAGTTTGCCTAACGAACAACACATAGAATGACATCGGCAGAGAATGAAGAATTAAATAGACAAATACAAGAGTTGTTGAGGAAAGGTTTGATTAGAGAAAGTTTGAGTCCTTGTCTAGTACCTATAGTGTTAGCATCGAAGAAGGATGGAGAATGGAGAATGTGTACTAATTCTAGAGTAATAAACAAGATTACAGTTAAGTATATATTTCCTTTACCTAGGATGGATGATATTATGGATTGTTTGAGTGGAGCAAGATATTTCACAAAGATAGACTTGAAGAGTAGATACCATCAGATCAAAATCAGAGAATGAGATGAATGGAAAACTTCTTTTAAGACAAATGAAGGATTGTATGAGTGGTTAGTGATGCCCTTTGGATTGACAAATGCACTTAGTACTTTCATGAGATTGATGAATGAAGTTCTAAAGAAATTCTTGGGTAATTTTGTGATTGTATACTTGGATGATATTCTGATTTTTAGTAAGACAAAAGAAGAACATTTGTGGCATATTAGACAAGTTTTGCAGAGACAGAGAGAAGAGAAATTGCTGATAAACATCAAGAAGTGTAGTTTCATGAAGGAAGAACTAGTATATTTGGGATCTATGATTTCTACAGAAGGATTTAAGATGGACCCTGAGAAAGTGAAATCAATTGTTGAATGGCCTACACTGGAGAGCATTTGAGAGGTTAGATCATTTCATGGATTGGCTAGTTTCTACCGAAAGTTCATCAGAAATTTCAGTTCAGTTTGTAACCCTATGACATAAACAATGAGAGGTGATAGAAAAGATTTCAAGTGGACATCTAGAGCTGACAAAAGTTTTGAGTTGTTGAAGCAAAAAATGACAGAGTAACCTGTTTTGGCATTACCAGATTTCAATAAGGTATTTTTTTGTTGATTGTGATATAAGTGGAAGCGCAATTGGAGCAATGTTAAGTCAAGAAGGTAGACCAGTAGCATATTTAAGTGAGAAGTTGAATGATGCAAGGAGAAGATATTTAGTTTATGATCAAGAGTTCTATGCCATAATTCAAGTCTTGAAGAAGTGGAGACATTACTTGTTGCCTAAGGAGTTTGTGTTGTATATAGATCATCAAGCTTTGCAACACTTGAATAGTTAAGGTAAGTTGAATTAGAGACATATGAGATGGGTAGAGTTCATGCAGAGTTATACTTTTGTGTTGAAGCACAAGAGTGGAAAATCAAACAAAGTTGTTGATGCATTGAGTAGGAGAAGAAACTTGTTGACATAAATGAGAATTGAAGTGTTGGTTTTTGATGAATTGAAGAACATGTATGAGGGAGACACTGATTTTGCAGAACCTTGCAAAGCATGTAAGGAACCTATTGTGATAGATAGGAGTAAGTGGTTGGACTATTTCATTCAAGAAGATGTGTTGTTCAAGGGAAATCAGTTGTGCATACCTAGAATTTCAATGAGGTATAATTTAATCAAGGAGAAGCATAGTGGTGGATTGGTAGGGTATTTTGGCATTGATAAGACAGTGGCTTTGGTAAGTGAAAACTACTTTTGGCCTCAGATACATAAGGATGTTCAGAGATTTGTGCAGAACTATAGATATTGTCAAGTTGTAAAAGGAAGTAGTCAGAATATTGGATTGTATAAACCTTTGACAGTACCAGAGAGACCTTGGGAAGACATAAGCATGGATTTTGTAATGGGATTGCCTAAGACACAAAGAGGACATGATTCAATATTTGTAGTGGTCGACAAATTTTCAAAGATGGCTCATTTCATACCTTGTAAGAAGACAACTGATGCAGTGCATGTAGCTGACCTATTTTTCAAGGAGATTGTGAGATTGCATGGATTACCTAAGAGTGTAGTTTTAGATAGAGATACAAAGTTTGTTGGATACTTTTGGAAGACACTTTGGAAGAAGATGAAGATAAATTTGAAGTTTAGTTCAACTTTTCATCCACAAAATGATGGATAGACAGAGGTAGTGAATAGGAGTTTGGGAAACTTGTTGAGATGTTTGGTTGGAGAGAAAGCCAAAAGTTGGGATTTGATTCTTTCACAAGTAGAGTTTGCATACAATAATTCAGTAAACAAGAGTACCGAAAGAACACCTTTTGAGATTATTACCAGAGTAAACCCTAGATGAGTTGTAGAACTGAGAGACATCAGCATGGAAGAAAAGAGAAGTACAAAAGCAAAAGAATTTGCAGATCATATGGAGATAGTGCATAATCAGGTGAAGGAGCATTTGGAGGATATGAATAGTAAGTATAAGGAAAAGGCAGATGAGAAGAGAAGACATAAGGAATTTGAAGTAGGGCATGAAGTAATGGTATATCTGAGAAAAGAAAGATTTTTAGTTGGGACATATAACAAGTTGAAGATGAAGAAGTTTGGAACTTGTAAGATACTTAGAAAATTTGATTCAGGAAATGCATATGAGGTGGAATTAATGGAGACCTTGGGTATATCACCTATTTTCAATATTGCAGACCTTTATCAGTATCATGAAGCAGAGTTTAGTGACAGCATGGAAGAAGACTTGAAGAAGCCGTTACCACAACAAGCACCAGAGCAAATTGAAGACATTTTGGATAGTAGAGTTGGATGCAACACTAGAGGAAGACAATACAAAGAATATCTTGTGAAGTGGAAAGGCAGACCAGAAGAAGATTCATCATGGATTTCTCAGGTTGAGGTGGACCGTCTTGGTTCTCCCCTAGCCCCATCAAAGTGAGGGACTCACTTTTTTAATAATCCCAGATGTCTGATGTAGGAGCATCCCTAGTTCAAGAGCAATCTTACATCAACCAAAAACATTTGCATTTTAGTTTCTTTCATTTTCCAGTTCAGTTCAGGTAGTTCAGGCAGAAGCAGTTTCAGCTTTTGGTCTGGTATTCTACCGCAGTTTCATTTCACACCTTACAGATCTAGACTTAGCATCTACATTCATTCATCTACATCATATCAAGAATTTAGAGCATTTGGATTAGTTACCAAAAAGATATCGCTATCAGAAGATTAACTTTTTTCTCAGAGCAAAGCATCCTAACAGTCTCAGATAATCAACTAAAGGAGAAGGCTTGTGGATCATTCCTTGACTTGCAGATCTTAATGACACATCATACGATGATCCTTGGTTCATGGAAGACCTTCCACGGAGATCCACATATCATTCCATTCATTTTTTGGAAGTGTTCTATGCATTTAGGTTTGACCTACATGTGTACACACGTTACATCTCTTCTTTGGAATTTGTGATCGTCCTTGGCTGATGCGGAGGAATCTATTGTTACAGAGATGATATATATTGATGTAATAGATCCCTAGGAAAGTAGTAGTTCACATAGTGATAGTTGATAGTTTGGATTTTGTGCGAAGGAGCTTTAAAGCTTTATCTTGCGCATGTATGTGATCAGGCCTGTGAACCTTAATTATGAGCCCGCATGTTGCCAGCCAGATTGTATTTGAATTCTATGATATACTGAATGACTGAATCTACATTTACTTTATATCTTTGAGTTGTTTCTTTTGTGTTTCCTCTTTCTGCATGGTCCGGATAGTTCATTCTTTGAACCCTCCTACCATGACTGCACTAGGTAAGCTATTATCGGAGTACTCTATGAATCCACAGAGACCCAAAATTATTTTGCAATCCTTCAAATCTTATGTTTTTGTTCCAAAAATTTGTAGAAAAGAACCTATCTTTCCTTATCAACCACCTCCTCTGTCAATTTCATGTCAACTCATTTGTAAGCCTAGCTTCCATTGTAGAAGCCACAAAAATTTAGGGGGAAAGTATAGATATGCACTGGTTATCTCCCCCTGACCCCATGACTTTTCTCAATCAGCAATGTAGTCTTCTACACTAGGAAGAAGTACCAATTCTTCCATCTTCTCATTATCTTAGTTTGTCTTCTTTCTCCATATCTTTGACATTTCCTTATTTTGTTGGGTCACAGTTTCCTCTATTTTCTTATGCTGAATAGGTGGTTTCTCAAAGCCAATTTTGCAGGATCTTGCTTTATGCCCAAAGTTGTTGCATTTATAGAAAACAACATTGTATTCCAGAGTCATTCCATTTCCCCTTACTTTAGTTCTACACTCAACAACCCTATGTCCAAACTTATTGCATGCATAGCAATAACCAAAAAAGGAATAAGAGATCACAACATCATGTTTTGGAGACACAAATGAATTCTTCCTCATGTAATCATTTCTTCTTGCCTTAGTTCTACATTCAATAGCCTTATGACCAAATTTATTGTAAGAATAATAGTAACCATAGAAGGGTTGAGAGAACATGTGATTAGTATCCTGCCTAAGAGGAGATCTCTTGAAATCTCTCTTCTAATCATTAACTTGTATGATGTCATCATCATCCAACTCTTGTTCCTCATCTTTAGTTTCCTCAGATTCTTCAGTGTACGGTTCTTCCTTTTTCATTTCAAACATGCCTTCAGGTATATCTGTTTTAGAACTCTAAGCTTTCACAAATCTAATGCCACCTTTATTCTTTAGAGGTCTTTGACTACTGATTATTTCATCAAGGATGTTGGTGCTTTTCTTCATTTTTAGGCCTTTGGCTATCTGATCCTTTGCTTTCTCTAATTCTTTCCTAGAGAGATAATTTTTTCTTCAAGTTTGGAGCATTCAGATGATTTGTCATTGATTTTAGCATTTCGACCATATACAACCTTCTTACCTTCTTCAACTTGAGATTTCAATTTCACAATTGCTTCTTTTGATTTCTTGAGCTTAATCTTATATGCTTCATTTTCTCTCCTTGTGGTATCTAGATCTTCTAGGGAAGAAATGAGTACTCTTTCATATTCAACTTCACAATCTTCTAGGTTACAGGCTTGTTGAACACACATAAGTATTGAGAGGGGAGGTGAATCAGTACTTATTCAACTTCTTTTCTTTCAACAACATTCAAACTATCATAAGAATTTTAAAACATAAAAGGCACATGAAAACAAAAGTACACATCCATAACACCAGATTTACATGGAAAACCCTAGTAGGGAAAAACCACGGTGAGTAAGCTGCTTGGATCTACTAGCCAAATCCAACCTCACAAATAAAAACAAGATTACAATATTATTTATGGGCTACAACCCAAAGGAATCTACAACTCCCTAAACATTTACAACACTTACAATATTTGCACAACAATTCTTGAATCTCTATAGCACAAAACTTATATGACCCAAATATTATTCTCACAAAACTGACTATTGATCACTTCAGCCTTTGCACAACTATCTCACCTTTGGACAACTACAATATCAACCTCTGCCAAAACAAAACAACTTCAATAAATCTTCTCCATCATCACATCACCAACCACTAACTCCACAACAATATCATATTACATAAATTGGTCCTTTTCACATTTCATCATGAAAATTTCTTCTACGGTAAATTTATTCACACAATATCAATGATTTCACACTTTTTCGTCACACTATCATCACTCGACACCTTTGATCTTACATTTATATCCTCCGCAAGCTTCAAGATCTTTTTCGTTGGTCGGCCAAGATGAAATGTACAACATGAAACGTGTAGTGGCCATAACAGTCAGCTCTAAAACATATGTGGTAATTAGAAATCTAGTGTGGTTCAATGAAAAAGAATAATCAAGTCCTATATTGCCTTAGCACATTCTTCCAAGCTGGCACATACTCAAACACATGGAAAAATCTTCATTATACACTAAGTCAGCTTTGCATACTCTTATCCTTCCTTGCATTTGGCTCTAGGCCTAAAGCGGTACCGGAGGAGACAAATTATATCATGCGGACCACACAATGAACATTATATGTCTTGTAAAACATTCCTGTATATTTCTTTTATCACTTCAGGATATTTCATGTTGGTGCAAACACTTGAACTTTGATGCTGGTGTCATTGACAAACTCTGCTTACACAGTCTTTTGAAACTTGAACATCACATACCAACAATCCATAAGAGATTATCATTCAATCAGCAAGGCCAAATACTATTGTATAGTGATATGTGGTGAGCTCAACTATCTCCCTATGCTTACTTCAATCAACACCAAGGCATGTCTTCACACTACTGACTCTAGAGATGCAACTGTGGTACATATAATAACTTGAAACTTGAGACATGTATACCTAACACTCATATTTACCTGTCCTCCAAGGTGCCAAGTCATATCTTCATCTGTGGAGAAATGTGGAGCATTATCCTATCTCTTTGTGACTGTACTTACTCTGTTTCACAGTTGCCTTCACTCTTTTGACTCCAAAATACTTTTCGGTGACTTTCATGCTCTGAAATTTGGAATATACATTCTTTGCACTTGTTTATACTTATTTTCCAAAGATCTGCTAACCTCTACAACCTCTGCACAACTATCTCACCTTTTCACAACTACAAAACCAACCTCCAAAACATCAAAACAAATTCAGAAACTCTTCTCAGTCATCACAACTTCTACAATCACCTCTGCAACAATATTACTTCACATGAACTGATCCTTTCCACACTTCATCATTATATCTTCTTCTATGGTAATTTTATTCACACATTATCAATGGAATCACACACTACATTACTCATTCATCACTCAACAACTTTGATCTTACATTTATATCCTCCGCAAGCTTCAAAATCTTTCTCCTTGGTCGGCCAAGATGAAACGTTTAGCATGAATCGTGCAATGACCACAATAGTCAGCCCCCAAACATATGCGGTAAGAATAAATCCAATGCAGTTCAAAAATAAGATATAATTAGGTCCTGTATTACCTTAGCACACTCATCCAAGATGACCACACTCCAAACACACTGCATAATCAACATCATACACCAATTCATCCCAACAAATACTTATCCTTCCTTGCATTTAGCTCTAGACCAAAAGCAGTACTAGAGGAGACAAAATTATATCATGCATACCACACAATGAACATTATATGACTTGCAACACATTCTTGTAAACTTATCTTACCAATCCATGTTGTTATATGTTGGCGCAAACACTTGAACATTGATTCTGGTATCCTTACCATACTCTACTAATACAGTCTTAAAGTAAAACATTCAAGATCATACTTGCAGTGAACATAACCATTTGAAACTTGAACAGAGCAATCCAACTGATCCAGTGTGCTTGTCATTCTATCAACAAAGCCAAAAACTAGTGTGTGGTAAACTGTGGTGGCTTCAACTATCTCCTTCTACTTTAATCAATACCAAGACATGTCTTCACACATCTGACTCTGGAGAAGCCATTGCAATACTCATTATCACTTGAAACTTAAAACACTCATACCTTTGACTGATATTTTACTATCCTCCAAGCTAAACCATGATATCTTCATTTACGAAGAAGTGTGGAGCATTCTCCCAACTCTCTGTGACTACACTTACCCTGTTTCATTACTTCCTTGACTCTTCTTACTCTAAAACAATTTGCAGTAGGCTTTGTGATCTCAAATTTGAAATATAGATTCCTGAGTGTGATATCTAGCTATCTGTCCAATCTAGAGGCCCATATCTTTAAATGCAGTAGAATGTGGTACATTCTTTTGAGATTGTAACACCTTCCCTGACTTGCAGTGAATTTAAACAATTCTTTTTCAAGTTTTTGCAACTTTCTCCATTAAGTGTCAATCGTCATGAGTTCATATCACCAACATACTACATGAATCCAACTCAACTCATCAAATACTTCAAACATAATCATTTTCACAACATATCAAAGATATGAACTTACACATGAACTTCAGAAGATATGGTATGACTATGTACAGATGATATTGATCTTCTTGTCTTCCATCATCATTGCTTCTCTTCTCTTTAGGCGCTCTGCTCTTCTTCTCTATTGGTACAACTATATACAGATGATACTAATCATCATCTTCCCTTTGATCTTCTCCTTTGACATTACATGTAGCAGTATGCCTTTCGCATCACAACCTATTAACATCAATGACATTGCATATGGAACACTTAGTATCCAAAAATGGATAAGCCCTCTACAAATTTCAACCATTTCACCACCTAGTTCAAATTTAACTAGTCAAATTCCTTAGTTGCAATGGTAATAAGAGCTCTCTATTCCCTATATGTACTCAAGAAAAGAAAAGTTCCATTCAAAAAATAATTATCCTTACCACATTCATATGGTGGAATTTGTAAGCACAATGGCTAAGATAAACATTTTAAACTTTGGGCACTATGTCAAGAATTAAGAAAAAGCCCCTTCAAATCTATGGCTAAGGGTTTAATGCATTAAATTAAATTATATGATCCAATAAATTAAGTTGTATGATCCAATAAGAAATGATCCATTTTTTCCATTGAGCCACATGGCATTTTATTAGTCTCCCTCAAACTTTTCAACTAGTTCATCATGATAACATAGTGCTTAAACATACATGTGTAGCTAACAAAATAATACTATGTACAAACCTATGCATGCAAACACTTAGGACAAATCTTTAGCAATCCCTACTACACTGAGTGAATAGGACAAATGGAAAGATTCCATTTGTCTTCCACCATCAAGATCATGTAACTTATTGATGATTGGATGACCCAACCTTATTATTGAAAATCCATGGTCTAGGATGAAACACATGGGGAAGAGATGTAGGTAAAATGTTTTACCACTTCGCTACTCAAATGGAATTTATACACAAAACCCCTTCTTTATGCCTTTTATACTATATTTTGCCAAGTTTCCATATAGGCACTGTTGGCACTTGTTAGATTTTAGGGTTTTAATGTGCTTGCCTAAGTTAAATGTCATTTCCTAGAACCCTAAAGCCTTGCGTGCTCTTTTAATAATCCTATTGTTCTATTTTGTCAATGACTTCCCTAGTCGGTTGCCTAGGGACTTAAGTCATATATTGTCCCCTTCATCATCGTGAGATATCAACCCCTCATTTTTAGAGAACCAGTTCTTCTCTATTTGCCCTCCCATTTGTTTAGCCTTTGAAAACCCAAGAAAATGAGTTCCTAACAAATGTTCATTCTTCACTTGGTCGAGCGCACATCATGTCTTCTTTTATGCCTTCTTTTAATTTCCTTGTGATGTTGCACTTGCTCGATACTTGTCATGATCTATTGTTTTTAAAGGTGCTTGAGCCCTGAATATTCTTGAGTCAGTGAGATACTGACAGGTGGTCATATCACATCATCTAAGTAGATTCACATATAGGTTAGCCCAAAAGACACCACATGGCTTGATCCTGTTGGCCCCAAAGTTTAAAGATCACATTGCACATATGGTTTTAAGTCAGAGAAATTTAAGACCGTGCAGGTGCGCAATAATGACACATGTCCCCCAATCGAGTCAAGATCAATGACTATGACTTAATCTACTACACCGATGCCAATCCAATAGCTCGCGCTTAGCACAAAGCTTTGAAGTAGCATACAATGCGTGAATACGAGGATGCCCAGTGAGGACACATGTCCTCTCCCAAGGGGTGATCGACGGTGCCATTTTATTTGAAGGATCTAACAGTTAGCGCTTTTACGCATTTCGTAGAGGAGGTTTGAGGCAAGGGTTTGCACTAACCATTAATTCCCTCTCAAAATTGATCTACGACATAGATTCAAATGAAGTGACAGATTGGCAATATGATGCAGGCAAAGGTTGGAGCTGTTAACTAGAATTTGTAGAGTAGAAAATTGGGCATGTACTAATTCCTCCTTTGTCATTTGAAAAAAACTAGTTAGGTATTTTGGATGAAGTGTCCACTTTCTAGAGTAAACTAGATCTGACACTCAGGTAGAAATTGATATATTTTAAATCCCTTGGGGACTTTTCCATGCCACCATTGTATAGTAATGATTAATCAAAAAGGGATTGATAGAGTGGAAAAGAGATTTTGAAGCCATTGTATCCAAAATTGTTGGGTCAATTGTACCTGACATTCAAATTGAATAGATAAGGAGTAGTATTGAATTGGATAAAATGCTAAAATTAGAAGCCGGACTTAGCAGTTTCATTAAGGAAATAGAGGTTTTATTAGACACAAGATTTTCTGCTCGCATGAAGTAGAGTGGAAAAGGTACTAAGTCACAATTGGCCATCAAAGGAAGAGTTTACAACTTGGGTATAGAGATATGTGATGTGATTCTTATGTACACTACTTTCTAAAGTTTGAGTGTTACCAATATAGTTGTTGATAGATTAATTTGACAGGTTATGTCTGTACCTGGGTTTTGAATGAAGGTAGTATATGGTCGGTGGCAAGATTACCACGCCTCCTTTTCTACTTTTGGCAACAAGTTATGATTTCCAGAGGTAGTGGTGCAGGAGCACCCACACATGATCAGGATATAGGTCCGCATGATCAGGATATAGGTCCGCATGATGACATACATGATCAGGATGTAGGATAGTTATCATCATGCTGACGGGATAATCTATTTTTAGTATGTTTGACTTATCATGTAATAAGGTCCACTGTGACCGATGCTATGTAATAGTTCAGCATAGGAGTATGTGTAGGCAGTTAGAGGTAGTTAGGGATCGGGATAAGAGAGTCTGTGCTGTCCTCTCTCCCAGCCGCTTGGAAGCTCCCAGCCGCTGGGAAGTGATGTTAGTAGTACTCGAAGGATTTGTTATATATATACCTTCGATCTGTAGGGTTTAGATATAGTGTGATATAGCTTTTGATTTGATGTACTGGTGTTGAGTTGAGATTCAGGAAGAGCAGGTCAGACATTGTGAAGCTGTATTCAGGACATTGAATTGCAATTGAATAAGATCTCGTCTTTTGCATCATCTGTTTACATCTGTGTTGATTTCATTTCCGTTTTGCAAGCTAATGACTAATTTCAACCCTTCCACCGGTTGATCCTGCAAATCGGTGGAATGGTCCTGTATCATAGCCTAGATTGCATTTGTGTTTTCTGTTTATGCATTGTATTGTTCAGGAGATCAGTTAGGAGCATGCTGTAAGTCAGCCTAGCATCCTCATGTGCTAGGTCTAGAAGATAGACTGTTAGATTTTGGTTAGGAGGTGATCCGGCCCGGTCGTCACATGATCTTTGTGAAATTATGCGGTCGTGAGTTTTTTTCATGCAGAGGAAGGATACACCGGAGTCTGCAGGTGCGTTTCCAGTCGGAACGAGCCGCAACATCATCTACGAATCCATCGTCATCAGGATCGGGTCATGAAGTTGGTGAAATTTGCATGTTGCAGGTGCATCATGATGTTTTGAGTTGGATATATACTCAGTGTATATATCGCAGTCAGGATCATCTCTCGGGGAAGATCATCATCTGCATATCGCTAACGGATGCGGGTGTGAAAGTTGAGTTTTTGGCTAAGTGTTGAAGAGTTCATCAGGATGAAGTGTGACGTCATCGTCATCATGATATGACGTCATCGTCATCAGGATATTCAGAAATCCCTCTATGCGGGTTTATCCTGTTGTCGCTAAGTGGAAAGGTATCGGCGTAGGCAGGAAGTTGTATTAGCATCATCAGGAGGTTTCGAAGAACCGGATGTTTAATATCATGATGCTGTTGCTTGTATCGTCGGGCAGTGAAGCATCGAAGGCAAGTTGTTGAAGTAGAACGTCATCAGGATATTTGGACAACCGGATATTTGGATATCCTGCTGACGAAGGTGATATCGAATATCATGATGATGCCGTTTGTATTTGGCGCCCGATGAACAGTGCAACCGGAGGATATTTGCGCCGCTGATTATCATGATGATGATGATAGGCGACAGTTGAAGGAGGTGAATAGTAGTCGTCAGGAGGATATTTGCGGTCATCAGGAATATGATGATGATGTTGAAATATGATGATGCAGTTGGTGTTAGTGGGAAATATGATGATGAGGTTCAGCCGTTAGAGAAGAATATCATGCTGTTTGTTTTGTTGGCAGCTCCTTCCTGTTAGGTTGCCTCCGTTGCGTTCACTCTGCATCATAGTGGTATCAGAGCAAAGGTTTAGGATCTTTTGGAAAACATAAGCAGGATGTCAGACGAAGAAGGAACATCTGAGTTCCCAACAAAGATGACCAACGCTGAGTTGGCAGTTCTGGTGAAGAAGCAGATTGCAGAAAGCAGGGCCGTGAAGGCTCAGAATCAGGAGTTGAAAGATGAATTAGCAAAGTTGAGGAGCAAAGTAGGTTCTGGTAGAGACGATGATAGGGAAGAAGAGGATGTCCCTAATTGGAGCGAGGAGGTCGTTCCTGCAGACCAGAGGCCGCTGTTGAACGCCCTCAAGGCCATGGAGAGGAGAACCATGGATGTGAAGCTGGACTTGCCAGTGTTTACAGGTAAGATGGACCCTGATTCGGTAATGGAATGGATAGACTGTCTGAACAATTTCTTTGTGACAGAGGAGATACCAGAACAGCAGAGAGTGAAGATAGCACAGTCAAAGATGAAAGAAGCTGCCTTGACATGGTGGAACTTTGTTCAGGATGATAGAGTGCAGGAGGGCAAACGTAGAGTTGCCACATGGAAGAAGATGATGGAATTGGTAAAGGAGGCTTATATTCCTTCGGATTACAGTATCCAGCTACACAAGAGGAAACAGAACCTGAAGCAGAAGGAGCTAGATGTCAGCTCATATACAGAAGAGTTCATGAAACTCTGTATGAAGACCAAGGTGAAAGAAAGTGAAGAAGAAAAGGTAGCCAGATACCTTAATGGACTGAGGTTTAATATTCAGGAAGATCTGAGTCTGCATAACCCAGATACAGTGCAGAAAAGTTTTCAGTTGGCACTGAAGGTGGAAGAAAAGCTGAAGAGAAAGCAAGATCAGAACAACAGAGGAAGAGGAAGACAACAAAGAGGTGGAAGAAGTCCTTTCAGAGGCAGAGGACAAGGACAGGGATATCAAGGAGAGTCTAGTCAAGACAATAGCAAGGGCAACAATAGTCAGAGTCAGAGAGAGAATTTCAGTCAGCAAGGAAACTTCAGAGGTAGAAGACCTTACAGAGGAAGATCCCAGGGCAGAGGATCCATCAGGTGTTACAACTGTAACAAAGAAGGCCATATAGCCAGCAGATGTCCAGACAAAGCCACAAGCTCAGCAGGAGAAAGGAGGACAAATCTGGTCAATGAACCTGATAATCAGAGTAGGACAAGTTCTAATGATTTTCAGAGTGTAAATGGTCCTGAGAATTATGGATATCCAGAAAGTGGAGAGTCCCTGATGATGAGGAGAACAGTAACTACCATGAAGGTACCTGATAAAGAAGCCCCTCAGAGGAAGTCCCTTTTCAGAACCACTTGCAAAGCAGGAGGTAAGGCTTGTAAGGTTTTGATTGATTCTGGTTCTACTGAGAACTTTGTGTCTGAAGAAATGGTGGTGAAGCTGAAGCTTAGGAGATTGCCTCATCCATCTCCATATAAGGTCTCATGGCTTACTCAAGGTCAGCAGACAACTGTAGAAGAGCAGGCTTGGGTAGAGTTTCAGATTGGTGGATATAAAGATAAGTTGTTGTTTGATATCACCAAGATGGATGCTTGCAACCTTTTGTTTGGTAGACCATGGCAATATGATCTGAAGGCACAGCATGATGGTGTCAAAAACACCTATAAGATCACTAAGGATGGTAAAGATGTAATACTACTCCCATTGAAGGAGAAAGAGGAGAAGTCTAAAGGCAAAGAAGTGAAGGTCATGCTGATGGAAGGCAAACAGTTTATGAAAGAAGTAGCAGCCGAAGATGCAGTTGCATATGCCCTGATCCCCTGTATGAGTGTGAATAAGGAACAACAGCAGGCAGGTAAGACAGAGAAGAAGCCCAGATTGATAGACCCAGCTGTCCAAGAGTTATTGGATAAGTACAAAGGTGTTATCTCAGAGGGAATGCCAAGATCCCTACCACCTATCAGAGATATCAGTCATTGCATAGACTTGATTCCAGGGTCTATACTTCCAAATAAAGCAGCTTATAAGCTTACCCCAGAGCAGAATGCAGAAGTAGCCAGGCAGATTGAAGAATTGATGAATTCAGGTCTGATTGGAAAGAGTTTGAGCCCATGTGCAGTACCAGCTGTACTAGCACCTAAGAAGGAAGGCACTTGGAGACTTTGCACTGATTCCAGAGCCATCAACAAGATCACAATCAGGTATAGGTTTCCAATCCCCAGAATTGAGGATTTACTTGATTGTTTGGGAAATGCCAAGTATTTCACTAAAATAGATTTGAAGAGTGGGTACCATCAGATCAGGATTAGACCAGGTGATGAGTGGAAGACAGCATTCAAAACAAATGAAGGTTTGTATGAATGGAAGGTTATGCCATTTGGTTTGTCTAATGCCCCTAGTACTTTCATGAGGCTGATGAATGAGGTTCTGAAGGAATTTATTGGTAAGTTTGTCATAGTCTATTTAGATGACATTCTGATTTTCAGTAACACCAGAGAAGAACATCTCAGGCATATAGAGCTGGTTCTCAAGAGGTTACAGGACGAGAAGCTGATGATAAACTTGGACAAGTGTTTGTTCATGAAACAGGAGATCACCTATTTAGGTTTTGTCATCTCACAAGGCAAGCTGCAGATGGATAAGGAGAAGGTGAGTGCCATTTTGAATTGGCCAACTCCACAGACCATGACTGAAGTCAGAAGTTTCCATGGGTTAGCAACCTTCTACAGAAAGTTCATCAGAGGGTTCAGTCATATGTGTGCACCCATGTTGGATACCATCAAAGGAGGACAAAAGTGCAGGTTTGTTTGGACTCAAGGAGCAGATGATTCCTTTGAGGCATTGAAGAGGAAGGTGGCACAGCAACCAGTCCTTGCACTTCCAGATTTCAATAAGATCTTTCAGGTAGAGTGTGATGCCAGTCACATGGCCATTGGAGCAGTACTCAGTCAAGAGGGTAGACCAATTGCATTCTTCAGTGAAAAGCTCAATGATGCTAAGAAAAGGTATTCATCATATGATCTGGAAATGTATGCTTTAGTTCAATCCCTAAAGAAATGGAGGCATTACCTGATGCCAAAGGAGTTCATAGTCTTCACAGATAATCAAGCTTTGAGTTTCATCAACAGTCAGGAGAAGCTGAACCACAGACATATGAAGTGGGTAGAAACACTACAGGCTTTCACTTTTACCTTGAAGCACAAGAAAGGGGTTAAGAACAAAGTTGCTGATGCTTTGAGCAGGAGAGTTCTCACAGTAAATCAGATTCAGCTAGAGAGTGTTGGCATTGACTCACTCCAGACCATGTATGAGTCTGATGAAGATTTTGGAGAAATATATCAGGTCTGTACTTCTTTTGGGGAGAAATACCATGCTGAGTTCTCTGAATACCTGATCCAAGATGGATTGCTGTTCAAAGGTGGACAGTTGTGTATTCCCAGATGTTCTATGAGGTTGAATATAATCAAGGAGAAACATTGTGGAGCAATGGCAGGTCATTTTGGTCTAGACAAGACTCTTGATCTGGTCAGGAGGCATTATTTCTGGCCTAAGTTGCAGTCAGATGTCAGGAAATTTGTAGAAACCTGTGTAATTTGTCAGAAGGCTAAAGGCAGGTCAACTAATGCAGGGTTATATCAGCCCTTACCCATACCTTCCAGACCATGGGAAAGTATCAGTATGGATTTTGTTTTAGGTTTACCAAGGACCAGGAGAGGCTGTGACAGTGTCTTTGTTGTAGTGGACAGGTTCAGTAAGATGGCACATTTCTTGCCATGCAAAACCACTGCAGATGCCTCATATATTGCAGATTTATTCTTCAGAGAAGTTGTCAGAATTCATGGGTTGCCTTTGAGCATAGTTTCAGACAGAGATGTGAAGTTTGTGGGTCATTTCTGGAGAACCCTATGGAGGAAGCTGGGAACCAATTTGTCATTTTCCTCTGCATATCATCCTCAAACGGATGGACAAACTGAGGTTGTGAACCGTTCCTTAGGGAATCTACTTAGATGCTTGACAAAACAGCATGGAGAGAAGTGGGACAATATTCTGTCTCAAGCTGAGTTTTCATATAATGATACTGTCAACAGGAGCACAGGAAAATCGCCTTTTCAGGTAGTATATGGAATGCATCCCAGAGGTATTTTAGAATTGCGAGAACTACCTACAGCAGATCCTGTTAGTGCAGATGGAGAAGCTTTTGCTGAAGCAATCAAAGAAGTTCATGATCAGGTTAAGACCCAACTCCAGCAAACAACCTTAAAGTATAAGGAGTATGCTGACAAGAAGAAGAAGGATGTTCAATTTGCTGTTGGAGATTTGGTTTGGGTTCACTTGAAGAAAGACAGGCTCCCTAAGGGGAAGTATACTAAGCTCATGCAAAAGAAAGTTGGACCATGTCAGATTTTGCAAAAACATGGACAAAATGCTTATAAGCTCCAACTACCACCTGATCTTGGTTTATCTCCTATCTTCAATGTATGTGACTTGACTCCATACAAGGCTAATCCAGATGATGATCAGGCTATCCTACAGGATACAGTTGCTGAAGACATTCCTCCACATGATCCTCCACAGCTACAGCAGATTTTGGACACTAGGGTGATCAAACGGACCAGAAACAAGAAGTACTTGGAGTACCTCGTCTCTTGGAAGGGACAGCCGACTTCTGAAGCAGTATGGATGACTGCGGAACAGCTACAGAAACATGGTGCCGACCTTGATACTCTCATCTCAAGTGGACTTGAGATTTCTTCTTTTGGGGAGTATGGTGCAGGAGCACCCACACATGATCAGGATATAGGTCCGCATGATCAGGATATAGGTCCGCATGATGACATACATGATCAGGATGTAGGATAGTTATCATCATGCTGACGGGATAATCTATTTTTAGTATGTTTGACTTATCATGTAATAAGGTCCACTGTGACCGATGCTATGTAATAGTTCAGCATAGGAGTATGTGTAGGCAGTTAGAGGTAGTTAGGGATCGGGATAAGAGAGTCTGTGCTGTCCTCTCTCCCAGCCGCTTGGAAGCTCCCAGCCGCTGGGAAGTGATGTTAGTAGTACTCGAAGGATTTGTTATATATATACCTTCGATCTGTAGGGTTTAGATATAGTGTGATATAGCTTTTGATTTGATGTACTGGTGTTGAGTTGAGATTCAGGAAGAGCAGGTCAGACATTGTGAAGCTGTATTCAGGACATTGAATTGCAATTGAATAAGATCTCGTCTTTTGCATCATCTGTTTACATCTGTGTTGATTTCATTTCCGTTTTGCAAGCTAATGACTAATTTCAACCCTTCCACCGGTTGATCCTGCAAATCGGTGGAATGGTCCTGTATCATAGCCTAGATTGCATTTGTGTTTTCTGTTTATGCATTGTATTGTTCAGGAGATCAGTTAGGAGCATGCTGTAAGTCAGCCTAGCATCCTCATGTGCTAGGTCTAGAAGATAGACTGTTAGATTTTGGTTAGGAGGTGATCCGGCCCGGTCGTCACATGATCTTTGTGAAATTATGCGGTCGTGAGTTTTTTTCATGCAGAGGAAGGATACACCGGAGTCTGCAGGTGCGTTTCCAGTCGGAACGAGCCGCAACATCATCTACGAATCCATCGTCATCAGGATCGGGTCATGAAGTTGGTGAAATTTGCATGTTGCAGGTGCATCATGATGTTTTGAGTTGGATATATACTCAGTGTATATATCGCAGTCAGGATCATCTCTCGGGGAAGATCATCATCCGCATATCGCTAACGGATGCGGGTGTGAAAGTTGAGTTTTTGGCTAAGTGTTGAAGAGTTCATCAGGATGAAGTGTGACGTCATCGTCATCATGATATGACGTCATCGTCATCAGGATATTCAGAAATCCCTCTATGCGGGTTTATCCTGTTGTCGCTAAGTGGAAAGGTATCGGCGTAGGCAGGAAGTTGTATTAGCATCATCAGGAGGTTTCGAAGAACCGGATGTTTAATATCATGATGCTGTTGCTTGTATCGTCGGGCAGTGAAGCATCGAAGGCAAGTTGTTGAAGTAGAACGTCATCAGGATATTTGGACAACCGGATATTTGGATATCCTGCTGACGAAGGTGATATCGAATATCATGATGATGCCGTTTGTATTTGGCGCCCGATGAACAGTGCAACCGGAGGATATTTGCGCCGCTGATTATCATGATGATGATGATAGGCGACAGTTGAAGGAGGTGAATAGTAGTCGTCAGGAGGATATTTGCGGTCATCAGGAATATGATGATGATGTTGAAATATGATGATGCAGTTGGTGTTAGTGGGAAATATGATGATGAGGTTCAGCCGTTAGAGAAGAATATCATGCTGTTTGTTTTGTTGGCAGCTCCTTCCTGTTAGGTTGCCTCCGTTGCGTTCACTCTGCATCAGGTAGCCAATTGAAGACTAAGTACATCATTGGTACAGGTAGCTAAGCTAAAATGATTAAAATATTGAAAGAGGATGTTAGTCAGGTGCAGAGGTCTTTGTGTTTTTCTATAAATGGAGACTCCTGTATGCATTATATGCATCATTCTTTTCTAGGAGCACAATGCAAAATATTTCCTTTTTTAATGCTTCGTATGTCATCTAGTTTCCTAGGAAACATCTCTTTATTTTCTTGGTTGTTACTCTGTTCATACAGAGTCAAAAAATAAGAGGGATGTTTCTAGGAATGGATGGTTTGGGGAAAAGGAAAAGTGAGAAGTAGCAGGAGGGAACTTACTCTTGTTTACCTGCTTATTCATAGTGTCATTCTTGTGAGGGAAGATGTGGCCTATTTGGAGAATCCAATCACTCTAAGCCATGAGGGTGAAGGTGGAGGATTTGTTGAAGCCCCAATGATTGTTGTTGAGTCTTCAACTTGAGCAGGGAGAGGAAGTGGCTTCATTATCTTCTCTCCTCCTCCCTAAGTTGGATGGTACTCATCAAAGACACAACTGCAACAAATGGAGAATATCACATTTGGATGGTCTAGCTAGTGATAAGGAAATAAGATTTAAGTATCAGAACCGGAGAGTTGTTTGTCTAGTTCATAGCAACACCTGCAACAAGCTTCTCCTAAAGAAAGTTGCAACTACTTCCTATTTTAGCGACAAGTGGTTGCCTCAAGAACCTTGAAGGTTCTGACATTTGGTAGCCCTAAATTGAAAGATGGGGAGTCATGAAAAGAAAACTGACTACCCATGCTTGAAGGAATGATGCAAAAATAAAACAATTATACTTGAAGTGCCTAAGTGATGCAATGTGGCCCATGTTCTAATAGGATAAGAATATGATTGTTGCATTTTAGCAGGACTTTAGGTATAAAGGGTGAAGAATTTAGAAACATGTGACATGTGGTTACCCACCACGACAAAAGAGCAAACAACATGATTACTCATTTACCACACTCTAAGGCAAGGGTAGGTAGGACAAAAATGTAGTTTGTCTTTCCACTATGGGCAATGATTTGATTCCTCAAATGATGCTTTTCTCAACAAAATATGGTTTCTCATGTTGTATGCAATGTACCTCCAAGAAATGTAAGAGATCCCTTACAATTATAAAAGGGATTTGCTCATTTGTGAGGGGAGTTGTTTGAGTTTTCTGAATCTGTGGCATGACAGACTGATTTGTATAGTGTCATTTTTGGAGAATAGGGAAAGTGTTATGTATCAGATATATTTTGTGTATCAGGATGGATAATTTAATATATGAGCTCTGATTTATTGTGTCTCCATATGTTGTATTGAAACTCTATTTGGAATTAATGGAAAGTCTTATTAATTTTATTTCTATGTCAAGGACATGGTCTAGTTCTTGTTTCTTAGCATCTGCTTAAGGGGTAGATTAAATTGTTATTAACAAGGATCAGGGTTTTGAATATAATATTTTAGATTTCTAAGTAGAATTTAGATTAATGTCTAATGTAAAACATTGATGTTGGGAACCTTATGATTGAATCTAACTGATATGTTTGATATATTTGATGTATGATATGGACTCTGTACCCTAGACAGGCACTAATCAGGAAACCATAACCCTGCTAGAATCAAACCATTTTAAAAAATCATCATGAATATCTTTTGTTTTACTATATCCTCTTGTTTTAGAATGCATGCTCTCTAGGCCTATAATCCATAGTTATCAAGTAGCCCTACCAAGTTATTTTGAATCTTATGAATTCTTGATCTTAATTGGAGAGCATATCTGTTAGACAATATTTGAGTTGTAAATATGTGGCTAAATTTGAGTATTGAAATAGGGTAACCCCCTTGGTTTCACAGAGCTAGAAGTGCAGGGGAATGTCATTAAATTGACTCATGTTTGTTGGCGACTACCCTAGAACCCTCCATCATAAGTGTATGGCAAACCTTTAGAGGATTTAGGTAATTAGTTGGAAACACCAACAGATTGGCGACTCTACTGGGGAGTAGTCAGATGCATATCTATTTAGAAAGAGTCAAATAGTTTGAAGATTGGAAAAAGCTAGTTTATGAATAAATTATTATAGAATATCTAGATGTTTTGTGAAATAATGGTGCTCTGCTGGTGGAATGAACTCAGAAAAGTGTTTGATCTTTGAGGTGCTTTTATTTGCTTGAATATTTTATCCTCTTTGAAGAGGTGGTGACGCTATGAGTTAACTTGATCAGTTGTTGAAGAATTATTTTTTTTTATGCAAATGTATTGCATAGATCTACAAAGTTTCCAGTCATAGGAAGAAAATTTGTGAGGTTTGTAGTAATTTCTAGGTATTCGGTCCTTCATTCTTATTTCATCTTCAAAGCAGAATAAATCACATGTGTAGAATTTATTTGTGGAAATGCTTTGTGTAGAATGTTATTCCCATATTGAATGAAGGTCTACTTTGAAAAGAGGGAATTAAGATGAGCAACGTAGGCTTGAATATTTTAGTAATGTTGATTATGACATATATGTGCTAAAACATATACATGGTACTTACATTGCATATTGATTCATGTAGTTGCACTTGTAGAAGTGTAAATGGTCTTTATAGACTTGTAAGCTTTCTGCAACTCACAAAAGGCTACAAACATTTTATGTAAAGTTTGGAAATAAGTAATGTTCAAACAATGGATAAATAAGGGTTTTGGTTGGAATACTTAAAGTTTTGTTAAGATGTAGAGTTATGAGAAAGTAGTTGTGATGGAAATAGGCTTTCATTGAAAGCATATTCTAACATAGATTACAATTCTTTCCATCCTCTTGCAAATTCAAATGTCACAATGCAAAGTTCTCAAATGCCTCTATCATATCCTCAGAGAAATGCTTTCTTTGTGAAAAGATACCGACCAATAGTTTTCAGTGGTATCTAGGGGTATCCAAACCCTATTCCCAGTGAAGTGAGAGATTGTTTTCCCAAGTTTAGTGGGAAAGGTTATGAATCAACAAGTAAACACCTACATACTTTCAGTGACCTAATGGGAGATTACAAGGTTGATACAAAGGATGTCATAAAGTTCTTTGTTCAATCTCTGAAAGGAGATGCAAGAGATTGGTTTTTAGATTTTCCTATGCATTGTATTTCTTCATGGAAAGAATATAGGGAAGCTTTTATTGATAAATTTGGTGAAAGGGTTGATATAGGTTCATTGATCAATAGACTTTTTCACATTCAAAAGGATGAAGAGGAGCTGATTCCAACTTTCAATCTAAGGTTTACAAAGACAATAAGAGATATTCCAGAGAATATCAGACCAAATCATGAAATGTGTTTGGTTATATACCTAAGTGCATTTGATGAAGAGGTAAGCTATTTACTAAGAGATAAAGATCTTGTAACAATCTATCAAGAATATTCTATATCTATGGATATTGAGAATAATTTGAAGTATTCTATGATGAAAAGACATATGTCGACAAGTATTGATCATGTTAAAACAACTCACACATATGAAAAGTGTAGATCAGAAAATAACAATGACTGTCAAGACAGTAGCAATTTTACAACTACAGTTAATTCATCATTACATCATCCAAATCATGGTAAACTCCATGAAGAATATGAGAAGTATGTATGTAATGTGGATCATATGTCTCTTGTCCAAGAATTGTTTGATATAAAAAGGCATGAAGTAGAATCATCATATGATCTTTATGAAAGGTTTATGGCTACTTTGTCTACAATTCCTAAGCGTCACAAACCTAAAAATTTAGTATGCATTGATTTATTTTACGAATCTTATGAATCAGGGTTGAGTGCTCTACCAAAGGAATTGAAATCTGTTAATCTTGACAAAGTATGTGAATGGATTATAATTATGGAGAAAGTTAGAGATGAGTATGAGAGAACTAGTGTGGCTGACCTAAATAAACAAAACAGGGACTTGATATTTGTGAATGAAGCATATAGAGAAGAAAATGATGATGCCTACTATAGTGAAGGAAATGGATCAAGTAATTAGCTTGTGGATAGACCACATATTGATAGAGATCACAAAGAAGACAATCCAAACACAAGGTATAGTGAGGAAGTTGGAATATGCAAAGACTCACCTCATGGAAGTTTTGTGAGTCAGATGGTAAATGTATGCTCAGATTTTTAGTATGGTGAATCAACCCAAGTGATTGGTGACGTTGAATTAGTGTGTGTAAATGTACAATAAAAAGAGAAAGAATCTGAATATATGTTTGGTGTCCTCCCAAGTTTTGAATCTTTTGAAGAATTCAGTAGCATTAATCATTTTGTTACAAAAAGTTGCACACATAAGGATGAGGTGAATTGTTATGTGTTTACAAGTGATTATGCTAATAAGAACAATGTTGTGCACACTCATGTGCAGTTTACCAATGGTGCTATTCAAGACAAAAGTTTGTGCATTCAGTTTAAAGAGCTTGAACATAATTTTAGCATTGATAAGTCTCCTTGTTATGTTAACTATGATGACAGTGAATATGATCATTTCTTTGCTGATTATGATTACTCTTATGAAGTGGAAATGGAATTCTTTGCCTCAAATAAAGAGTGTGCTGATGTAAAGATGATAAGGAAACATGTTTGCCTATGGATAAACAAGCTTCCTACCTTGGCAAGTTTTTAAAATATGGGTCAGAGATGCTAACTTTTGATGGTGTAAATGATGTTGCAATTTTATCTTTATGCTCTTTTAGGAACTATGATGATTCTGAATATGTTGATGTTGGAAGAGTTTTAAGCCTTCATGCTGAGAAAAAGGAAGACCAGGTTACTCATGGAATTCGTTGTAGTTGGAACTCTGTCATGACAAATTTCTATGAGGGGTTAAAAAAAGATAAGCACTCTAAATTGTTTAGTTCTTCTCTTGAGCTATTTCATGTTGAGTTGTATGATGGTTTGCAAGATGAAAAATCCTATTCTCATTCCTGAGATGGAGAAAATTTTTGACACGTGGTGATGATGCAAGCTGGCAGCTTGGGGTTCAAGGATTCAGTGAAAATATAAATATAGTAGAATATGTAATATATGTGAATTCATATATTATGTGGATTAGATCACATGGAACAAAATTTAGATCATAATTCTATTGGTATGTCCCATCTTTATGCTATTTGTTTGGTTAACTTTTTAGACCTGGATTGAACTATAATTTTAACAAATTAGAGGAAATATGTGCAAATGTGTTTATTGAACATAAGGCCTATAAAGATTTCAAGTTTGTTCTGATAGTAAAGGATGAAGTTAATGTTTGTAATTCCATTTATCCAATGGATTATGAATATTTTTAGTTCTCAATTCAACTTGATAGAAATTTATTAGTGCAAGATAATGACCTTGTTGATGCAAGGCATTGCAAGGTCTGGCATGGTATGATAGACAAATGCGTTGTTTTCATGACATAAAAATATATTTTAGTTGGTGTGTACCAGGGAAAAATCTAGGTTAAACAGATCAAACAATGAAAACAAGATTAAACCCTAACACCTTCAAGAAATTGAATCTAAATGACTAAAAATGACATGCAAATCGAAACAAATGTCACCTAGATCCTTTAATTCCTTGGTTCGATTGTGGATTACATCTCCAAGTTCAACAAGGCTGCCATGATGTGATGAAATGCTCAAAAGATGGTATGCATGCAAAAGATGATGAGAAAGATAATGGATTCGAATAAAAAATAAAGCAGATGTTAATGGATTCGAACCTCCCAAAATGGAAGAGTGAGAGGGGTTTTATAGACTTGGCAAGATAAATGATCAACAGTGGAGGATAAAAGGAAGGATCAACGGTTGAAAGATATGGATGAATGTGCATGCGACAAGTGTCCTTGAAAAAGGCATCTATTTAGAGATTTTAGGGAAGTTGCTTATTAGAGATAAGATTGCCTTTTCAAAAATAAGATACTTCTATCTTTTTGGTGGAGATAAAAGATTTTTCTATTTTGAAAGTTTCGCATATCTTACTTTTTGGTTTGTTGCTATCTTCATGTTCACTTGCTTGTTGAGAGGAAAATAAAAGGTGGGCAAATAAATTAAATAAATAAATTTATTTGATTTATTATTTGGATAATGATAATAGAAAGTGGGAAAGTGGATAATAAATTAAATAAATATGTTTATTTAATTTATTATTAATGTTGGAGAGATAAAAGCATAAATTAAAATTTATTTAATTTATTTGTATGATGGGCAAATAAATAAAATATAGATTTTATTTATTTTTTAGAAGAAAGGTGACATAATTAAATAAGAAAGTTAATTAAATAAATAAAATTTATTTAATTAACTATGGAGATATAGAAGAAAATGGGATTTGTGTTAGACGACATGAAGGTATGGGATGCAATATGAGTTTAATGCATAAATAATGAAATGGGTCAATTTTGGGTGTCTATAGTTGGAACTTGATTGTAAAATTCAAAGGAACACAAAGGACTTTGACAATGGTAGATCCATAAGTTTTGTGAGAAGTATTAATGTCCAAGTCAGTATACTGGTAGATTATGATGTTGTTTTCAAATTAGGCTTGGGGTAGTTATTAGAGAACAGAATGTTTGACAGTGGGAAGTATTATTTCTTCATTTTTGGCGGCCCAGGGCCACCATGTAAGGTTTAAAAAATTGTGAAATTAGGCCACTTGTAGTTGGGCGGTTTCAGGGTATAGTTGAGGGCACTTGGTTTGCACCCCTGAGGTTTCTAGTTTCTTACACTATTCTATCAAACAATCATCCCCAACTAAAGCCACTATTGGCACTTGTTAGATTTTAGGGTTTTAATGTGTTTACCTAAGTTAAATGTCATTTTCTAGAACCCTAAACCCTTGTGTGCTCTTTTAGTAACCCTAATGTTCTATTTTGTCAGTGACTTTCCTAGTCGGCCACCCAGGGACTTAAGTCATATCTTGTCCCCTTATTGTTAGAGAACTAGTTGTTCCCCATTTGACCTCCCATTTTTTATCCTTTGAAAACCCAAGCAAATGAGTTCCTGACAAATGTTCATTCTTCACTTGGCCCAGCATGCATCATGTCTTCATTTATGCCTTCTTTTTTATTTCCATGTGATGTTGTGCTTTCTCAACACTTGTTTTGATTTGTTGTTCTTTAAAGTTTCCTAGGTCTCAAAGATTCCTAAGTCAGTGAGATGTTGACAGGTGGTCATATCGCATCGGCAGAGGAGATTCGCCTGTAGGTCCTTAGCCCAAAAGATGCCACATGGTTTGATCCTGTTGGCCACGAAGTTTAAAGAGTGCATCACACATATGGTTTCAATTTAGAGAAATTTAAGACCATGCGGGTGCGTGGTAATGACACTTGTCCCCCAGTTGAGTCAAGATCAATAGCTACAACTTAATCTTCTACACTAATATCGATCCAATGGCTCACGCTCAGCACAAAACTTTGAAGTGGTATACAATGCATGAATGCATGGATGTACGGTGAGGACACATGTCCTCTCCTAAGGGGTGATTGATGGTGCTATTTTATTTGAAGGATCTAATGGTTTGCTAATGTAGGAGCATCCTAGGTTATAGAGCAATCTTGCATCACCAAAAACATTTCCATTCTTTTGTTTTCTTTCATTTCTAGTTCAGTTTAGTCATTTACAGTTTTAACACTTTGTACTGCATTTTTTCGCATCTTCATAGTAGAGTTCGTGGAGTAGAAATTAACATCTACATATCATCATCTACAACATATCTAAATTTTAGGTCATTTGGACTCATTTGCTAAAAGTTATTGCTATCAGAAGATCACCTATTTTCTTAGAGCAGAGCATTCAGGTAGTCAGTTGAAGGAGAAGGTTTGCGGAGCACTTCCGTGGTTTGTGGAGCCTAATGAAACATCATACATGGCACATAAGGATCAGATAGATCTTCCTTGAGGTCTGTACCAATTTTCATCCATTTGTGAAGCATTACCAGATGTTTAAGGCCGACCTATTTGTTTCCACACTTTACATCCTTCATTGGAGTTTGTAACCTATCTTTAGCTGACACAGAGGATTTCAAGATCTTTGAGATGATATATAGATCTGTAAGATGTATTAGGAAGTCAGTAGTTCTGTGATATGATTTAGATAGTTTAGGAATATAGATTTCCTTTTTGGAAGGCACTTCAATGCCCTATCATTCTTTTCTATTGTAAACCAGAAATCAGGCCTATGAGCCACATGATTGTAGCCCGCATGTTACTGACATATAAGCATTTTAAATATTTGATATGTTGAGCATTTGAATCTTCCATTACATTCTATATTTGTGTTTCTTCCATTGTGTTTACTCTAGCTACATGGTTTGGATAGTTCATTCTGTGAACACTCCGATCATGACTGCACCAAGTGGTATCAGAGTGAAGTT
Source organism: Cunninghamia lanceolata (assembly GCA_027924645.1). Taxonomy (NCBI): domain Eukaryota; kingdom Viridiplantae; phylum Streptophyta; class Pinopsida; order Cupressales; family Cupressaceae; genus Cunninghamia; species Cunninghamia lanceolata. The sequence goes on along the minus strand of BSBN01000292.1, from coordinate 4,300,392 downwards.
TCAAATCCTTTGGGAATTGAAGATCTTGTGGTGAACCGATCACCGACCTGAGATAGTCTACTTGTATTGTCAATAGATCACCGAGTGTGAGGCAGTTGCACTGGATCCTAGGAAGAGATGCCGCCGAGGAGGATGCCTATTGTAGGCACTATGGCTAGAAGAATGGAAGAGATGATGTAAATGATGAAGACAATGAAAGTTAGACTGGATGCTGTAGAAGAAGATAGAAGAAGAGGACTAACCCCTAGATATGATGTTGAAAGTGATGACGAAGAATTTCAATCCACCGATCAAAATGAAGAAACCCTAGAAGAAGAAGAAGAATTAGATCAAGTGAAGATGTTGAGAGCTATTTTGAAGATTAGAAAGAGACCAAGAGTGGAAGTACCGCATTACACTAGAAATTTGAATCCAGAGGAATTGATTGATTGGATAAATGACTTGGAGGAATACTTTGAATATGAAGAAATTGAAGATCTAGAGAAAGTGAGATTTGCAAAAACTAAGTTGAAAGGACATGCTTCTATTTGGTGGAAATAAGTTCAATTGGATAGAAATAGAAGAGGAAAAGAAAAGACCACAAAATGGGATAGAATGGTGATAAAGTTGAAGAACTAGTTTATACCTGTTGACTATGAGTTGAAGTTGTTGAAGAGATTACAAAACCTGAAACAAAAGGAGAAATCTATGGAGTATACTAAAGAATTTCATAAGATGATCATAAGGATTGGACATAGTGAAGTAACCAAGGAGAAAGTGGCAAGATACATAAATGGATTGAGGTTGAACATTCAAGAAGAAATGAGTCTAGTAAGGATGATAACAATAGAAGAAGCATATCAGTTTGCCCTAAAATTTGAAGACAAGTTGACTAAGAAGCATGAGAAAAGATTGAGAGGAAGAGGAGGTAAATTTCAAAGAGGTAGAACATATTCCGGAGGAAAATAACATATGCAGAGAAGAACAAATAAGATAGTCCATTCAAGGAGGATAGAGATAACAATTCATACTGGAGAGATGATAGAACTTTCTACCACAGAGGGAATCATAATTCTTACCAAAATGAAGGCTACAAGAAACATGAAATATGATTTTATAAGAGACATTTAGAGGAACTTGTTTTAAGTGTGGAGGTGAAGGACACATAGCATTTGAATGTCATCAGGGAAGTGCAAGAAGGAAGACAAAGTATAGTGCAAGAATAACTTATGTAGAAGAACCTGTTGGATCACCTAATTTAGTTGAAAAACTAGAGAAAGGAGAATCATTAGTCATGAGGAGAGCACTATTTCAAGCAAAAACAAGTAAGGAACCACCACAAAGGAAAAAAATTTTCAGACCAGATGCAAATCAGGAGGTAAATGTTTTAAGGTAATCATTGATAGTGGAACTAATAATAATTTGGTTGCAGAGGAGATGGTGACGAAGCTGAACCTGGAGAGACTAAAACACCCTAAGCCCTACAAGATAGAATGGATTCAAGATGAACACAAAGTACTGGTGAGTGAACTATGTTTGATGAAATTTCATATTGGATCTTATCATGATGAAGTGTTGTGTTATATTATGCCGATGGATGTATGCCATTTATTATTGGGTAGACCATGGCAGTATGATAGAAAAGCTATACATGATGGGAGAAAGAATACTTACACTATATTATCTAATCGAAAGAAAATCACCTTGATACCTTTGGAAGATGAGCTTAAGAGTGAGGTATGTGGGAATACTATAATCTGTTTGGTAGATGGAAGGAAATTTCTGGATGGTTTGAGATATGAGAACATGTGTTTTTTTAATTTCTAAGAAGCATGGAACCCTAAGTACAAATACTAAAGAATCATAGCCAGAGGAGATAACTGAATTGTTGACAGAGTATGAAGACATCATATCAGATAATGTACCTAAAGGATTGCCACCAATCCTAAGTATCAATCATCATATGGACCTTATACCTAGAGCTAGTTTGCCTAACATAGAAGCACACTGGATGACACCAGCAGAGAATTTAGAGCTGAATAGATAGATACAGGAATTTTTGAGGAAAGGTTTGATTAGAGAAAGTTTAAGCCCATGTGTAGTACCTATAGTGTTAGCATCGAAAAAAGATGGACAATGGAGGATGTGTACAGACTCTAGAGTAATCAATAAGATCATAGTTAAGTATAGATTTCTATTGCCTAGGATTGGTGACATTATGACTATTTGAGTGGAGAAAAGTATTTCACAAAGATAGATTTGAAGAGTGGATACCATCATATTAGAATCAGAGAAGGAGATGAATGGAAGACTACTTTTAAGACAAATGAAGAATTGTATGAATGGTTAGTGATGCCTTTTGGATTGACTAATGCACCGAGTACTTTCATGAGATTGATGAATGAGGTTTTGAAGAAATTCTTGGGTAGGTTTGTTATTGTATACTTGGATGATATTCTAATTTTTAGTAAGACAAAAGAACATTTGTGGCAGCTTAGACAAGTATTGCAGAGACTGATAGAAGAGAAATTTTTGATAAACATCAAGAAATGTAGTTTCATGAAGGAAGAATTGGTATATTTAGGATTTGAGATTTTTGTGGAAGGATTGAAGATGGACCCTGAGAAAGTTAGAGCAATTGTTTAGTGGCCAACACCTAAGAACATTGGAGAAGTCAGATCATTTCATGGATTAGCTAGTTCTACCAGAAGTTCATTAGAAATTTCAGTTTAGTATGCACACCTATGATAGAGACAATGAGAGGTGACATAAAGGATTTAAGTGGACATCAGGAGCAAATAAAAGTTTTGAATTGTTGAAGAAAAAATTGACATAGTAACCAATGTTAGCATTACCGGATTTCAACAAGGTATTTCAAGTGGATTGTGATGCAAGTGGAAATGCAATAGGAGCAGTGTTAAGTCAAGAAGGTAGACCAATAACATATTTCAGTGAGAAGTTGAATGATACAAGGAGAAGATATTCAATTTATGATCAGGAGTTTTATGACATAATTCAAGCTTTGAAGAAGTGGAGACATTATTTGTTACCTAAGGAATTTGTGTTGTATATAGATTGTAGTGCCCCTCTATTCTCACTTTGGATGAGAAGGTGGTCAGGCTAAGGAGCATGAAGAAGAAGGTAAAATACTCAGAATACTTAGGGTATGATAGACATGTTGATGGTAGGCTTATTGTTATGTTGTAGTTGATGACACTCATTGATGTTTATTATGACACTGTTGATACTTTATGATTAGTACATTATGCTTATGTTGTGATCAGTTATAGGTTAATTGATTATGTACATTAGTTTTACTACGTGATTAATGTGATTATTTGCCTATGTGTTATCTGGTTGTTTATTTACTAATGAATTTGTTTGATGTGGATACTTGTGATGTGTTTTGTGAAGGGACAGTGTAGTATTACTCATAATGAGTACCCTACTATGCTACGATTCCCTGTCACTATGTGCCTGCTTGGATGATTATATGTATGTATTCAACACTTTTGTTTGCTGCAGTTTGTAGGTACCAGGCATCGACGCCACCTAAATTGGTAGGTCTAAGCGTGCCTTCATACCAATAGAAGTTGTTGAATGGAGATAACATATGGTCCCCTAGCCTAGCCATCATCCTTGAAGAGGATGAGTATCCGGTTGTGTACCCTGTTAGTGTTGTCAGTTTGGTCATGATAGTCAGTCATTGTTGTGGTGGTCTTATTTTCGGATCTTGCATAGTAATCAGGTATGGTTTGACAGTTGGGTTATTTTTTTGGTATTGTTTTGGTTATTGTTGCCTTAAAATAAAATAATTAGTTATGAAGCATTTTTGTTAAATAAATAAATATATAAATGTCCTTATGTAAATTTAGTTTATGAAAAATATATTATTCTAGAAGTTAAGTTAAATAATAATAATAATAATAATAATAAATGTAATTGTAACTAGAGATAAATAAATAAATAATATTTGTGTCACCATAAAATATATTTATCTTGGTCTGGTTGTAAAATGTTTAAAATAGCAAACTGTAAGATATTGTTCATGCAAGAGTTATTGTCTCTTGTGGGGGGAATCTTCTGGAAGATTTTAGGGGATTTTTTTCGCTAAAAATAGGGAGTTTTGGGCTATATTTAGGGGGGATATTTCTCTCTCATAAGAATCTTTAGCAGATGGAACTTTTGGAGGGAGACTGGTTCGTGGCTGCAATAGTTGAACCCGACATCGAATCTTCAGTCCAGTCAAGCAAGCGAAATCAGGTTCCTTTGGTTCTAATTTTTGTCTCATTTTTCTGTTGAAGCAAATGTTTCATTTATAATTTTTTTTGTTGATGGTAATTTGCTTGAGAGTTTAGAAGCCTTGTTATCAGATCCAATTGTGCATGTCTGTATCATTGCATTTCTGGGAATCACCAATTGATGTGACTGTCTATCTCTCGCCCATTTCATCTCTATTTTTATAGTCTATTGCGTTAGCCATAACTTTCATTTTATGAACTGGGTGCCTCTAAATTTTTTATATATGGTGTATGATCTAGTTACCTAAATCATACCAAAAAATAGTCCAACCTAGTTTGTCATTTAGGAGATATGAATATTTTGTGACTGTCTACCTCTCAGCCATTTCATCTCTATTTTAGTAGTCTGTTGCGTTAGCCATAACTTTAGTTTTTTGAACTGGGTTCCTCTAATTTTTTATATATGGTACATGACCTAGTTACCTAAATCATATCCACAAATCGTCCATACCTAGTTTGTCATTTTGGAGATATGAATGTTTTGTGACTGTCTACCTCTCAGCCATTTCGTCTCTATTTTAGCAATCTGTTACGTTAGCCATAACGTTAGTTTTATGAACTGGGTTCCTCTAAGTTTTTTATATATAGTGCATGACCTAGTTAACTAAATCATATTAAAAAATAGTCCATACCCAGTTTTTTATTTTGGAGATATGAATGTTTTGTGATTGTCTACCTTTCACCCATTTCATCTCTGTTAAAACAGTTAGTTGCGTCACCAAAAACTCTATATTTTCAAATTGGGTTTCTTTGAAATTTTTATATAAGATTCAGCTCTTACCTATGAAGACTATATCCAAAAGAGTTAGCATTACCCAGTTTGTCAATTCAGAGATATGTATCAATTAGTGACAGACATTCCTATGCCATCTTAATTATTGTTATTAAATCTACAAATCCATTCTATGCATATCCTTTAATCATTGCATTCTATAATTTGACATCTCTTTGAGGCAATTTACTTAATAGTTAATGCACTTTGTCTAAGCTCTCACTTTTGCATACATGTCTACTAGAGCATTTCCTTTTCAAAGTCTCTTATCATTATCAAAACATTCTATATCTAGATTCTTTCTGATATAGTATCTGTTCTTGCATATCTTAATCGATCATATTAGTATGTTTCTTTCTTAGTGGTTTATTTTAGTGCTTTCCGGTTTAAAATTGTTCAATGGTGATATGTTGAGTTAATTTTAAATATGGTCTTGCTTGAATTTCCATTGTTAGTTATTAGCATCAAGTAGTAATGATGTAATTGGTTTATTATATTATTCTTTGGTTCTGAGTCATATTGTTCTAATGGAATGTAATAGTCATTTTAATCGTCATTTTTTTTTCCATATCAGGAAATGGATGTAGTAATAGTTGTATTGTGTTTCAAATTACCTGACTCCAGAGGCTTGTCTACCTTGAACTTTTGATGGCTTTGAGTACTTGCATTCTAGAGAGAGAAAGCTAGTTTTTGTTTCATTAAATTTGGACTTTTGCATGCCTCGGGTTATTTTGGCTTCTTATAAGTGTTGGAGGTATGTCATGTGTGTCCTTGTATAGTACTTGTTTGGGTTGGGTCAACTGAGTGCAGGAAGGGGAGTGGATTCTGATGTGGGGCCGGCACCCAAAGTGGTTGTCTGGGTAACCCATTGGAAGTGTTTAACAAGTGAAAATCTAATAATTGACTAGGGGAAAAGGGTAGACTTCACATTAATTAAAATAAGGAAGACCGCATGTGTGACCTATGGAGTTGGCACCTGGAGAGAGGCTATCAGGGTAACCATAGATGGGGGCCAGCATCTAGAGAGAGACAGTCAGGGTAACCCATATAGAGCCATGCAATGACACTTCTTCCTACTGCACTCCAGCTTACCCTATTCTATTGCCTCTGGATGTTGATTGTTGTGTTCAGTGTTGTTCACATGTGAAACCTATGGTATTTCTATCTTTTGTTAGTTCTCCTGTCCTTGCTTGTGTCGGGGAACCTCATTGTTATCTCCTAGCTCGGGGGGTGGACCTCAGGGTTCCACAAGGTCAGGTGGAAGAGCTTAATCCATTGGTTTTCCTTGATCGTCCTGATTCATGATCACTGCAAAAGTGTTCCAGTTTCAGATTGTATTGCATCCTCAGAGCTGTGCTATACTTCCAGAATTGTATAATTTTGTTGTATATTGTAAATCAATGTAATCGGTCATGAATCTTGTAATCATGTAATCTTGTTTTTAAACTTTTGTAACTGTTCATATCTGTAAATGGGTAATGTAATCTTCTTCTTTTGTATCATGAGGTTTATTACTTGTGTTGTTATAAATTATGGTTATCTGATGCAGTTATGTTTCCCTAGAGGTGTTAGTTGATCATCTTGTTTTAATGCTTAAAATAGTGTTAATTCTATCTAATGTAAATGCATTTACTTGCTTCAAAAAAATATATATTTCTATAATTTTAGTACCTGTTAGCCTAACTCTTTAGGGTTGCATGATGGGGCATCACATAGATCATCAAGCTTTACAATATTTAAATAGTCAAGGAAAGTTGAATCAGAGACATATAAGATGGGTAGAGTTCATGTAGAGTTACACATTTGTACTGAAACATAGGAGTGGAAAGTCAAACAAAGTTGCAAATGCATTGAGTAGAAGAAGGAATTTGCTGACAGAGATGAGAGTTGAAGTATTAGGTTTTGAGGAACTAAAGCACATGTATGAACATGATCTTGATTTTGCAGAACCATGGAAAACATGTAAGGAACCTATTGTGACAGATAGAAGTAAGTGGTTAGATTATTTCATTCAGAAGGATATGTTGTTCAAGGAAAATTAGTTGTGTATACCTAGGAGTTCAATGAGGGATAATTTGATAAAAGAGAAACATAGTGGTGGATTGGCATGACATTTTGGAATTGACAAGATAGTGACCTTGTTAAGTGAACATTATTTTGGCCTCAGATATATAAGGATGTAAGAAAGTTTGTGCAGAGTTGTAGAGTATGTCAAGTTGCAAAAGGGAGTAGTCAGAATATTGGTTTGTACAAATCTTTGATAGTACCAAAGAGACCTTGGGAAGACATAAGCATGGATTTCATATTAGGATTTCCAAGAACACAAAGAGGACATGATTCTATATTTATAGTGGTGGATAGATTTTCAAAGATTTTACATTTCATTCCTTGTAAGAAGACAAATGATGCAGTGCATATTGTTGACCTATTTTTCAAGGAGATTGTGAGATTGCATGGATTACCTAAAAGCATAATTTCAAACAAAGATACAAGATTCATTGGATACTTTTGGAGGACCTTGTGGAAGAAGATGAAGATAGACCTAAAGTTTAGTTTAGCATTTTATCCACAGACAAATGGACAAATAGAAGTGGTAAGTATGAGTTTGGGTAACTTGTTGAGATGTTTGGTAGGAGATAAGGCATGAAATTGGGATTTAATTCTACTGCAAGCAGAGTTTGCATACAATAATTTAGTGAATAGGAGCTCATGGAAGACACCTTTTGAGATTGTGACTAGAGTAAACCCTGGAGGAGTTGCAGAGTTGAGAGACATTAGTATGGAAAATAAGAGAAGTGTAGAGGTAGAAGAATTTGCAGGATACATGGAGACAATAAATAATCAGGTCAAGAAGCATTTGGAGGAGATGAATAGAAAATATAAGGAGCAAGCAGATGAGAAGAGAAGACACAAAATTTTCAATTAGAGATGAAGTAATGGTATATCTGAGAAAAGAGAGATTTCCAGTAGGGACATATAACAAGCTAAAGATGAAGAAGTTTGGACCTTGTAGGATACTTAGGAAATTTGATTCAAGAAATGCATATGAAGTGGAGCTACCGGAGACATTGGGTATATAATTTATATTCAACATTGCAAACCTATATCAGTATCATGAAGGAGAGACAAGTGACAACATTAAAGAAGGTTTGAAGGATTAGCTACCACAGCAACAACTAGAGAAGATAGACGACATCTTGGACAATAGAGTTGGACGCAGTACTAGAGGCAAGCAATACAACGAATATCTAGTCAAGTGGAAAGGTAGACCAGAAGAAGACTCAACTTGGATTTCTCAAGATGAGGTAGACTGCCTTGGTTTTCCTCTAGCCCTAGCAAAGTGAGGGACTCATTTTTTTCAACAACCCCAGGTGTCTGATGTAGGAGCATCCCAAGTTGCAGAGAAATCTTGCATCAACCAAAAATATTTGCATTCTTTTATTTTCTTTCATTTATAATTTCAACACTTTGTACAACATTTTGCCATATCTTCATATCAGAGCTTGTGGAGTAGGACTTAGCATCTACGTATCATCATCTACAACATATCCAAATTTTAGGTCATTTGGACTCATTTGCTAAAAGTTATCACTATCAGAAGATCAACTGTTTTCACATAGCAGAGCATTCAAGCAGTTAGTTGAAGGAGAAGGTTAGCAGAGCACTCTTGTGACTTGTGAAGCCTAATGACACATCATACACGACACAAAAGGATTAGATAGACCTTCCTTGAGGTCTGCACCAAGTTTCATCCATTTGCAGAGCATTACTAGGTGTTTAAGGCCGACCTATTTGTTTCCACACATTACATTCGTCATTGTGTAATGTCCCCTTGTCACAAATCAAAACCTCTTTACCTTGTTCACAAATTTCAACTTGCAAAAAGAGAACATTAGTACATTTTGCATTTATAGCCACATATATAATTCACATAAATACATTGCTTTTATCATTTCTATGATCAAATGCCAATTCATATCTTTAGTTCATCATTGGTTATTTTCAATATACATTACTATTATCAATCTATGATTACTTTTAATGCATATCACTATTACTAATCTTATGATTGCTCTCAATGCACATTATCTATCATTCATATTTCACATGTTATTCTTATGATCACTATCCATATGCCTTGCATATCACTAATATTTCACATGTTACTCTCATGATCATTATCAATATGCCTTGCATATTCTCTATCATGACATTTCACATGATCTATTATTAACTCATGATCTTTATCAATATATATTACATACTTGATATCTCTTCATATGTCACTCATTAACAACCTATGAGAGAGATGAGATGAGAGTTGCCATTATCCACAATGGGGCTCTAATGTCTCCTATCCTTAGACTCAAGTAGTATCCTTAATACTCTTAGAGTCAAGGCCTCTATGAGACTCCTTGGTACTCTTATGATGCCTTACATCAAGGTAGCCAAGGCCATTAATTCACAATCCTTGCACTATGGGTACCTTATACCACATGTGACAAAGGCCTCTAAATACCTATGAATGGCCTCTAGGCACTTTACTCTCACTCTCCCATATGAGGTTAATGGGTCACATATTGTTATGGTTGATTGCATACAAAATACATTATTATGAATAGTTGCATATGTATGTCTATACTTTACATTGTTAGCAATGGCTGTATATAAATTATAGTACTATCATAATGATACATGTATCAATATATAAATAACAAGAAAGGAGATGAAATATGAATTCACACCTGTATGACTATGATAGTCTGATCAGGAATATAGTAAGAATGATAATGTATAGATGCTTACTTGCTGATATAACTTCTGGACTGTATTTGCTTCAATAATCTTGATGGCAGATCTAATATAATGTCAGATATAATTCTTTAATGCTGTCAATACCGATAGATACTATTGCTGTCCCTTAATTGGTTTGTATCTGTTGTTATGAACTGAAGGATATTGAATGGTATTTGTTGGATATACAAGACAAGGAGTGTTCTTCGATGGATGCTTAATTGATTCCTCAAGGGTCCCTTTTAAAGCCTTGAAGGGGATGTGAACTAAAAAGACACCTTTGTTAAAAGCCTCTGCCTCTCCATAATCATGGGTCTTGAATAATTGTTATCATTATTTTGTTCCTCTTAACATATCAGCGCCGCCTTCATTGTATTATGATTGTTTTTTGTTTTAGAACCATAGTCGCTGGTATTCCTTGGTGACTCCTTAATATGCCTATCTATTATTACTTCTTTGTTTACGTTGGCAATTTCTTCTCAATCGGTGCCTTTAAGTAATTACAAATGCTTTAAGGAAATAGTGATTACTTCTTGTCTCTTTATCATTTATGCCAATTTGTCTTTTAGACTTGATATTGTTTAATCTTCTTCTTTATATAGACAATTTTTATAATTTAAGGTTTCTAATCTTTAATTGGAAACTATCGATCTATGACACATTAGAGTTTGTAACCTTTCTTTGGCCGACATAAGGATTTCAAGATCTTGGAGATGATATATATAGATTTCTAAGATGTATTAGGAAGTTAGTAGTTCCATGATATGATTTAGATAGTTTAGGAATATAGATTTCCTATCTAGAAGGCACTTCAATGCCCCATCATTCTTTTCTATTGTAAACATGAAAGTAGGCCTGTGAGCCCCATGATTGTAGCCCGCATGTTGACGACATATAAGCATTTTGAATATATGATATATTGAGCACTTGAATCTTCCATTGAATTCTATATTTGTGTTTCTTCTGTTGTGTTTACTCTAGCTGCATGGTTTGGACAGTTCATTCTGTGAACCCTTTGACCATGACTGCACCATTCATGCTTTTGTACATTTCGTAGAGGAGGTTTGATGCAAGGGTTTGTACTATGCACGTCAACTGTTGATTTCCTCCTAGAATTGATCTATGATGTAGATTCAAATGAAGTGACTCATTGGCAATGTGGTGAGAGTGACGATTTGAGATATTTGCCAGAATTTGTAGAGCAGAAAATTGGGCATGTACTAAGTCCTCCTTTGTCATTTGAAAGAAACTAGTTAGGTATTCTAGATGAAGTGTTGACTTTCCGAAGTAAACTATATGTGAAACTTAGGGAGAAATTAAAATATTTTAAATCCCTTAGGGACTTTTCTATGCCACCATTGTACAATAATGATGAATCAAAAATGGACTGAAAGAGTGGAAAAGGGATTTTGAAGGCATTGTATCTAGAACTATTGGGTCAATTGTGCCTGACATTTAGATTGAATAGATAAGGTGTAGTATTGAATTGGATAAAATGTTAAAATCAGAAGTCAGCCTCAACAGTTTCATTAAGGAATAGAGGTTCTGTTAGATGCAAGATTTTTTGCTAGCATGAAGCAGAGTTGAAAAGGTACTAAGTCACAACTAGCCATTGAAGGAAGAGTTTGTAGCTTGGGTATAGAGATATGCAATGTGATTCTCATGTACACTATTTTCTGAAGTTTGAGTGTTACCAATCTAGTTGTAGATAGATTGATTTGACAAGTTCTATCTATAGGAGTTTTGAATAAAGGTAGTATGTGGTTGGTGTTGAGATTACCATGCATCCTTTTCTACTTTTGGGAACAAGTTATGATTTCCAGATGTATCCAATTGAAGACTGAGTACATCACTGGTATAGGTAACTAAGCTAAAATGATTAAAATATTGAAAGAGGATGTTAGTCAGGTGTAGAGGTCTCTGTGTTTTTCTATAAATTGAGGCTCTTGTTTGTATTATATGCACCATTATTTTCTAGGAGCACAATGCAGAATATTTCCTTTTTGTTATGCTTCGTATGCCATCCAATTTCCTAGGAAATACATCTTAATTTTCATGGTTGTTACTCTATTCATACAGAGTCAAAAAACAAGATGGATGTTTCTAGGAATGGATGGTTTGGGAAAAAGGCAAAGTGAGAAGCAACAAGAGGGAACTTACTCTTATTTACCTACTTATTCATAGTCATTCTTGTGAGGGAAGACATGGCTTGTTTGGAGACTCCAATCACTCTAAGCCATGAGCGTGAATGTGGAAGCTTTGCTAAAGCCCCAGCGATTGTTGTTGAGTTTTCAATTTGAGTGGGGAGAGGAAGTGGCTTCATATCCTCTCTCCTCCTCCCTAAGATGGAAGAGACTCATAAAAGACACAGCTGTGACAAATCAAGAATATCACATTTGGATGGTCCAACTGCTGATAAGGAAATAAGAGTTAATTGTTAGAACCAGAGAGTTATTTGTTTGGTTCATAGTGATGCCTGCAACAAGCGTCACCTAAAGGAAGTTGCAACTGTTGCAAGTATGTGCTTATCGGTGTTGTCATTGATGTCAACATATCTGTGATGTCATTGATGTCAACTGTGCTCTTATTTTGATGCTTGCTTGTGTTGAGATAATTGGTTTGTATTGGCTTACATAAGTGTTGAAGTTAATGAGAAAGTGTTCTTGGTATTGAGTTTCCAAGTGATTTTGAAAAAAATTGCTCTCCTAGTGGAAACAGTGTGTTGTAGAGTATCTTGGTTTATAAAAGAATAGTAAAGTGTTTCGCTCCACATATCTTGTAGATTGAATATCTTTTTCTATGGTTTAGAAGTTATGTTGAAGGATGTCTATAGTTTCCATGTTTCAAGTTTGAGCTTCCAGTGTGAAGATTTGAGCAAGTTATGTTCACTAGAGTAAAAACTATTTTTATGTGCATTTAGTGGTGATAGGGTGAATGTATTCTGCTCCACATTTCTCTGCAATTAAGTCTTACAGTCTGTGATTCTGGAATTAATTTTATGATGAGGATATGTGCCTTCAGTTCAAATGGTTCATGATTTGGTGATCCGCAAGTGATCTTTCTTTTATGACAGTGGCCGACAACAAAGTTCAAGTGCTCCGGTTTGAAGAATCTTATGGATAAAGTGTTTAGAGGTTGTGTGGATGTTCTTGGTGATTGTAACATGCTTGTGGATGTCTCTAGATCATGTTCCTATCTTTTGATTGGTTTGCAAAGTATAATCGGGATCATGCATGAAGCATGTTCTTAAAGGTTTTAGTGTTAACACTAGTTTTAGCTGACTTGGTTGTTCTCACTACTTGCGGTTATACTTTGAAGGTTATGATAGCGTGTTGTAGCATGGAAGATTGTGTTTGAGTCCTAGCTAAGGTGTGGTTTGGTCCACATTCATTCTTTCTCTTTCATTAATCTATTCAGGTCTAGATCTATTCTTATGTATGTGTGTTTGCTGACCTTGGAGATTGTTCCAATGGTTGATGCTTGTAATGTTGACCTTGATGATTATTCCAAGGTTGATAAATTGTATAAATGCTTGTAATTGAGTCATCAAAATGTATCCAAGTGTGAAGATGTGAAGATAAGTGTGAAGTAAAAGTAGAGCAGAGTAGAGGATGTTTATTGTGCTTCAATGGAATTGAACTTTGGCATAGTGTAGATGATGCTATCTCAGTTCACCAAATCTAGTAGTGAGCCACCCCATTGGCAGTGAGGCTCTTCTTTTGTAGTGAGCAATCTGGGTAGTGAGCTCTAAGGCAATGAGCCTCTAATTTTCGGTATTGTTATTACATATTATATTGTGAGCTAACACTCACCATGGTTTTTCCCTTATTGGGTTTTCCACATAAAAAATTTGGTGTCTCATGTGTTAAGTCTCTGATTTCATGCTTTCATGGTTAAATACAATAACAGTGATTAAGTGGTTGATGTTTTAATAGTTTTGAAATATTGGTTACAACTGATTCACCCCCCTCTTAGTTGTCTTTCACTTTTCAACAATTGGTATCAGAGCGAGGGTTCCTCGGTAAAGAGTCTAAAAACTCAATGTACATCTAGGATGGCACACTGGAAGGAATCACCATAGTTTGATGGAATAGATTATGCTCTTTGGAAGGTATGGATGAAAAGTCATCTCATTTCTCTTGGTTATGGTTTTTGGAAAATGGCAAAAACCAAATACACTATTTCTCAAAATGGTCCAACAAATGAAGATGAAATCAAATAGTACGAATTAAATGGAAAAGCTAGAGATGCTTTATTGAATGCCTTATCTAACACTGAGTTGATAAAAGTTATGGATTTGGAGACTACTCATGAGATCTGGGAAAAGTTGAAAAGTTTATATGAAGGAGATGATTCTGTAAAAAGTACCAAACTACAAAACCTAAAAGCAAGATATGAAACCCTAAAGATGAGTGAAGGTGAAAACATAACTATCTACATGCAGAAATTTGATGAAATTGTCAATAGAATGAAAGGTCTTGGAGGAACTATTGATGAGAATGAGGTTGTGCTAAAGATTCTTAGGTCATTACCTAAATCCTATAGTCACAAGGTGGCAGCAATTGAAGAGGTTATGAGTGTACAAAAGATTTCAAAGGATTAGTTGCTCAGGAAGCTTACAACTTTTGAAATGAGAGAGTTTGGTGATACCCTACCAAAAATTGAGACTACTTTCAAAGTCAACACTTCATAAAAGACTTCAAGGGCTCAGAAATATGCTATAGAATCTAATGATGACCTTGATGAGGTTGAATCCAACTTTATGGATAGAATGCAAAGAGGTTCTGGTAAGTTCAAAGGTAAATTACCATTCAAATGTTTTTCTTGTGGTATGATTGGTCACTACGCATCCAGATGTTCGGAGAGAATTTAAAGAGGTAAGAAGAAGTTTGAAAGTAAACCTAGAATTGCCAAGAAATGCTATATTGTCAAAGATCTTGATGATGATGGTATAACAAATGATGAGTTTGATGATGCTAATACTAGTACAAATGAATGTTTGTTTATTGCTATTAAAGAAGAACTTGTGTCTACTAATCATGCTAGCTATGTGAAGGAAGGAAAAATAGTGGAAGAGAGTGCTTTGTCTATTCAAGTTGAGAAGGATAAGGATGAATTGAATATTGATAGTGGATGTTCATATCACATGACCGGTGATAAAAGTAAGTTTGTAAGTTTGGAAAAGTGTGATGGAGGGCTAGTTAGGTTTGGAGATAATGCAATTGGTAAGATCTATGGAAGAGGATCTATTTCCTTTGATGGCAAGCACAATATAGATGATGACCTTGATGAGGTTGAAGCAAAATTTGTGGATAGAATGCAAAGAGGTTCGGGTAAGTTCAAAGGTAAATTACCATTCAAATGATTTTCTTGTGGTAAGATTGGTCACTATGCATCCAGATGTTCGGAGAGAATTGAAAGAGGTAAGAAGAAGTTTGAAAGTAAACCTAGAATTGTCAAGAAATGCTATATTGTTAAAGATCATGATGATGATTGTGTAACAAATGATGAGTCTAATGATGCTAATACTAGTACAAATGAATGCTTGTTTATTGCTATTAAAGAAGAACTTGTGTCTACTAATCATGCTAGTTGTGAAGGAAGGAAAACTAGTGGAAGAGAGTACTTTGTCTATTCAGGTTGAGAAGGATAAGGATGAATGCAATATTGATAGTGGATGTTCATATCACATGACCGGTGATAAAAGTAAGTTTGTAAGTTTGGAAAAGTATGATAGAGGACTCGTTAGGTTTGGAGATAATGCAACTGGTAAGATCTGTGGAAGAGGATCTATTTCCTTTTATGGCAAGCACAATACAGATGATGTTCTATATGTCAAGGGCCTAAAGCATAATCTTTTAAGTGTTGGGTAGATGTGTGATAAAGGGTGTGATCTGAGTTTCAAGGACAATGCATGCAAGATCATGGAAAGCTCTGGAATAGTGATTGCAATTGGTAAGAAGACTAGATGCAATATCTATCATTTGAGAGGAACTAATGAATGTTGTTTGTTGGCTTAGATAGATGAGAGTTGGTTGTGGCATAGGAGGATGTGTCATATAAATTTTGACAACTTGGTGAAGATAAGTTCAGTACAAGCTGTGAGAGATGTTCCTAGGCTTGTGAAGTCTGCTAACACTATTTGTAAGGAATGTCAAATGGGCAAATAGACAAGAGCAAATTTCAAGAGTAAGGAACAATTTTCTGCTGGATTACTTGAGCTGCTGCATACAAATTTGTGTGGTCCTACAAGAACAAGAAGTCTGCAAGGAGACAGGTATTGTATGTTGCTTATTGATGATTATTCAAGAATGACTTGGGTTACTTTCTTAAAGGATTAATCAGAAGCCCTAGACAAGTTCAAGTTTTTCAAGGTGATGGTTGAGAATGAGTTAGATTTAAGGATCGAGTGCCTAAGGTCTAATAAAGGAGGAGAGTTTACATCAAATGAATTTAATGCATTATGTGAAAAAATATGGGATAAAAAGACAGTTGTCTACTCCTAGAACTCCCCAACAGAATGGAGTTGTTGAAAGAAAGAACAAGACAATTTAAGAAGCTACTAGGTCAATGATGATGGAGGCTAACCTACTAGAAGTATATTAGAGAGAAGCTATACACACTGTTGTCTACATTCAAAATAGAGTCCAAGTCAAAGGTAATGGTACTAAAACTCCCTATGAATTGTGGTATGGAAAAGCTCCTACAGTGAAATATTTCAATTTTTTTGGAAGCAAATGTTATATCAGAAGAGTTGAAGAGTTAGGCAAGTTTGATGCTAGATGTGATGAAGGTATTTTACTTGGATACTCCACTAAGAGCAAGGCCTACTAGTGCTATAGTAAAAGATTGAGAAAGATCATTGAGAGTACAAATGTGAAAGTTGATGAAGACAGGGAAATAATATCAAATCTGAGTGGCTATGAATCTGATGAACCAGCTGCTATAGAAAAAGTTGAACAACAAGACAATGAAGAAGAAGAAGAAAAAGCACTAGAAAATGTTGCTAAAACGCCCATGTATGTAAGGATTAATCATTCTAAAGATCAGAACATTGGTGACAAAAGTAGAGTATTGACAAGAAAAAGAGAAGCAAAAGAACAAGTGAACTACTATCTACTTTCATAGATTGAACCCAAAACTATAAATGAGGCCTGCAAAGAGGAAAGTTGGGTAAAATCCATGGAAGAAGAGCTGATGTAGATAGAGAAAAATCAAACTTGGGAATTGGTTCCTAGACTTGCTGATAAGAATGTGATTGGAACTAAATGGGTATTCAGAAATAAGATGAATGAAAATGGAGTAGTGAGAAATAAAGAAAGAGTAGTATGCAAAGGATATTCTCAGGTTGAAGGCATAGGTTTTGAAGAGACTTTTGCTCCTGTGGCAAGGATTGAAGCAATAAGAATGTTCCTAGTATTTGCAACACACAAAGACTTCAAAGTGTACTAGATGGATGTGAAGTCTATATTCTTGAATGGAGAACTAGAAGAAGAGGTTTACATTGAACAACTGGAAGGATTTCAGTCATCAGACCAAGGTGACATGGTATGTAGATTGAAGAAATCCTTGTATGGACTTAAGTAAGCCCCTAGAGCCTGTTATGCAAGATTGGACAAATATTTGTTGCAATTAGGGTTCAGTAAAGGTACTGCTGAAATCAATCTCTATTTCAAAATCAATAATGATCAAATTTTGATTGTTGTAGTCTTTGTTGATGATATTATCTTTCGAGGCAATAAAGGTATGTGTAAGAGATTTGTAGAGGAAATGTAAAAAGAATTTGAGATGTCTATGTTTGGTGAAATGAATTTCTTTTTAGGACTGCATATTACTCAATCAGAAAAAGGAATTTTCATTTCTTAGTCCAAGTATGTGAAAGAATTGTTGAAGAAGTTTGGAATGGAGGATTCTAAGTCGGTATGTACCCCTATGGTAACTAGATGCAAGCTGAGCAAGAATGATGAATCTGTTGCAAGTATGAGGTTAACTAGTGTTGTCATTGATGTCAACATACTCATATTGCATTGATAAGAAGGATTAGATGAGCTGTGTGCTGAGGCTATTGAGGAAATTAGTCTCCATCAGGAACAGTGAAGAATAGTGATGAGAAGAAGGCAAAAGTACTCAATAGGTTGAGGATCAGAGGATATGGTTTAAAGGGTTTGTAGATATGAGTCTTGAGATATTCCAGTTAATATTTCAAAGGTCCGCATAAAGATCTGAAGAAGTTATGGCTGCTTGTATAGAATCGGTTCCAGCAGGTGTTCAGTGGAGACAGAGTGTCACAGATTGGTCCGGTGAGATCCAGAATTACATTATCTCATTCTGCGGATTGGAAGGAGTATTGAAGAAGTCAGTGTGAAGTTACAACTAGATTTGTGAATGATTTGGAGGTCTGAAAGAACCTTTTTCATTATGACAGTGAGGACAGACTGTGTTCTTAAAGTTTCGGATGAAGAATAGAAGAATTCCAGTAAGCTGATAAAGTGCGGATGTTCTTGATGACTCAGGAAAGGTTTTGGTGATCTTTGGATCATGTACAATTCTTATTGGCGGTCCGCATTGAATTTAGAGTTTGCATTTGAAGAATAACCACGGATATTGGTGTTCTTCCTGAGATGGGCCAACCGGATGTATTACACGTCTTGTGAATGATCTTGTAGATGTTTGCCGACTTAGATGATTGTTCCTAAGTTGATGCCTTATATAAATAAGGGATTGTGAATTCATTTTGTAGTGTGTCTTGTGATGATGAGCGTGATATAGTGAAGAGAAGTGTGAAAGGCAGAGCAGGAGTTTTTGGGCTTAAATGGAACTGATCTAGGCATGGTAAAGATGTCAATCTCCAGTTCAAGTTTGTAATACTTGTTATCTTGTAGACAGTGTGTCTCTTGTAGGCAGTGTGCCTCTTTGTGAGCAGTGTGCTCAGGCAGTGAGCCCTAATTGGCATGTGCCATCTATTTTTCTTATTCTTCTAACAGAGAATAATCCTTGGGTTAATCACCCCGTGGTTTTTCCCTTGACCGGGTTTTCCACGTCAAAATCTTGGTGTCTAATGTGTCGATGTTTATCTGCTCTGGTGTTTATGCTTTATGCTTTCATGAATGGTTAATTGATATGTTATTAAAGAACAAAGAAGAATCAAGTGTTTGAAGTAAAAGCAAGTTTTTGTACAACTGATTCACCCCCCCTCTCAGTTGTATGCCCTAGATCTAACAATTGGTATCAAAGCTAGGTTCCTCTAAAAGGAGCTTAATCGCTCGAGGAGATCCAGGATGTCGTCATACAAGAAGGACAGTCCGAAGTTTGATGGAACCAACTTCACTCTTTGGAAAGGCCACATGAAATGTCACTTGGAGTGTATGGGAAAGGCGTACTTGTCCATGGTCACCAAAGCATATACACCTCCATAGGGTGATCTGACAACTCTAAATGAAATCACAAATGCTAAAAACAATCTGCGGACTAAAGAGGCTCTTCTATGTGCATTAACTGACTCAAAGCTCTCAAATGTTATTGACCTACCAACTACCTATGAGATCTGGATTAAACTAGAACTTTTGTATGAAGGAGATGAGTATGTTAAGAGTGCAAGGTTGCAAAGTCTCAAAGGGAAATTTGAAAGATTGAAGATGAGAGATGATGAAAATATCACTACCTTTATGCCAAGAGTAAATGAGCTAGTGTGTGGAATTAGGAATGCTGGTGGAGTTTTGGATGAAAATGAGATTGTTTGCAAAATTCTCAGATCCCTTCCTGCTCCCTACAAAATCAAGGTTGCTGCCATTGATGAATTCAGAGCCCATACAACTGTCACAAGAGACCAATTGGCTGGCAAACTGGTTGCATTTGAAATGACTGAGTTTGGAGATGATCCCCCCAAGACTGAATCTGCATTCAAAGCCAGTGCCTATGTGAAAGGCAAACAAAGATTTGATCTAGGAGAAAACTCTTCAAGAATGCTATCATGGTATGATCAAGCAAGAAAAGACATGGAAGAGGAAGAAGCAGAAACAGCTCAACTTGAAGCCCTCATTGCAAAAAGACTGCCAAGAGGATCCGGTAAGTATGAAGGAAAATTATCCTTTAAGTGCTTCAACTATAATAAGATTGGTCACTTTGCCTCAAGATGTCTAGAAAGATCCACAAGATTAAATTCTAACAGACAAAGGTTCCAAAAGAATTGTTGTTATGTTCATGAAGAAGCTGATAATGAAGGAGTAACAGATGATGAATTAGAGATAGGAGACAAATCTAGAAATGAATGGGTGTTCATTGCCATCAAGGAAGAAGATCCAATATCCCGTGAATCTATCAATCATTAGGTTATAGAAAGAGCTTTGGCTGCCCAAGTTGAAGAAAAGGATGATTGGGTTATTGACAGTGGATGCTCTCACCATATGACAAGTGACAAGAACAAGTTCTTAGATTTGGAAAGGTATGAAGGAGGAATGGTAAAGTTTGGTGACAATTCTGCTGGTAGAATCAGAGGTAGGGGAACTATCTCTTTTGACGGAAAGAACAAAACTGGTAATGTACTGTATGTTGAAGGATTGAAGTACAATCTTCTCAGTGTTGGTCAGTTGGTGGACAAAGGCTATGATCTCTGATTCAAGAATGGAAGATGCAGGATCTTTGAAAGCTCCAGAATTGAGATTGCATCTGGTACTCAAACAAAAGGTAATATCCTCCATCTAGTTGGTACTAATAAAAGTTGTCTATTTGTTCAAGTTGATCAGAGTTGGTTATGGCATAGAAGGATGTGTCATGTAAATTTTGATAACATCATCAAGATAAGCAATACTCAGGCTGTAAGAGATCTTCCAAAGTTGGTAAAACCTACAAATAGTTTGTGCAAAGAATGTCAGCTAGGTAAACAGAGCAGAGTCTCATTCAAAAGCAAGGATTAGTCCTCTACCAAATTATTGGAATTAGTTCATACTGATCTATGTGGTCTGACAAGAATCAAGAGTATGCAAGGTGATAGATACTTCATGTTACTGATTGATGACCATTCCTGGATGATGTGGGTCACCTTTCTGAAAGAGAAATCAGAAGCATTTGAGATGTTCAAAATCTTCAAGGCTATGGTAGAGAATCAAACCGGATTAAAACTGAAATGTCTGAGGTCTGATAGAGGTGGTGAATTCACATCCGGTGAATTCATAGATTTTTGTGAGAAGCATGGTATAAAGAGATAGTTTAATGCTCCTAGGACTCCATAGAAAAATGGATTATTTGAGAGAAAGAATTGGACCATCCAGGACAATGATGATGGAAGCAAATGTTCCCCAGATATTTTGGAAAGAAGCTGTCAGCACTGCAGTCTACACTCTCAATCGAGTTCAAATCAGAAGCAATACCGGTAAGACTCCTTATGAACTTTGGTTTGGCATCACTCCTACTGTGAGATATTTCAGAGTATTTGGTAGCAAGTGTTACATTAAAAGATATGAAGATCTAGAAAAGTTTGATGCTAGAAGTGATGAAGGAATTTTCTTGGGTTACTCCACTCAAAGCAAAGCATACCGGTGTTACAATAAGAGACTGAGAAAGATGATAGAAAGTGCAAATGTGAAGGTTGATGAAGGTATTGAGAAGCCCTCAAGATTTTATGAGTATGATGAAGATGATCAGAATGATGTTCTACTTCAAGGAGCTCCATCCTCTCCTGAAAGTCAGATTCAGATTGATCCGGTAAATTAGGAAGAAGAGATAGGTCTGAATGAGCATGATCAAGAAGCAGAAGTGCAAGAAACTCCCAAAGTTCCAAGGTATGTTAGACTGAACTACTCTGAAGATCAGATCATAGGTGACAAAAGCAAAGGTGTGCAAACTAGAAGGAATGTTGCTCAAAATTCAAATGAATGTTGTCTGATTTCAAAGATTGAACCTAAGACAATAAATGAAGCATGCAATGATGAAAATTGGACAAAAGCAATGGAAGAAGAAATAATGCAAATTGAGAAAAATCACACTTGGGATCTTGTTTCTAGACCTAGAAACAAGAATGTGATTGGAACCAAATGGGTCTTCTGGAACAAACTAAATGAAGTTGGTGAAGTAATCAGAAATAAGGCCAGATTAGTCTACAAAGGCTACTCTCAAATAGAAGGGATTGATTTTGAGGAAACCTTTGCTCCGGTGGCAAGAATTGAAGCAGTTAAACTATTTCTTGCATTTTCTACCTTCAAAGATTTCAAAGTGTATCAGATGGATGTCAAATCTGCTTTCTTGAATTTTGACCTAGAAGAAGAGGTGTACATTGAACAACCGGATGGATTTCAGTTATCTGAGCATGGTGATATGGTTTGCAAATTAAAGAAGGCACTATATGGTCTAAAGCAAGCCCCAAGAGCCTGGTATGAGATGCTGGACAAACATCTTTTGAAGATTGGTTTCAACAAAGGTACTGCTGATAGTAACCTATATTTCAAAATTGATCATGAAAACATCTTGATTGTTGAAGTATTTATTGATGATATCATCTTTGGAGGAAGAGACAGTATGTGTAAAACCTTTGCAAACCAAATGAAAAGTGAGTTTGAAATGTCAATACTCGGTGAAATGAATTTCTTCTGTTTCTGCAAATTACTCAGACAGAGAAAGGAATCTTTATCTCTCAGACCAAATATGTTAAAGAACTATTGAAGAAATTTGAAATGGAAGATTCAAAGCCAATGAACACTCCTATGGCTACCGGATGTAAGTTGAGCAAGGATGATGACTCTCCTAAGACATATTAGACAAAGTACAGATTAATGATTGGAGGAATACTGTATCTCACTCAGACTAGACCAGATATAATGCAGGCTGTTGGTCTTGTGGCGAGATTCCAGGCTGATCCTAGAGAATCTCATGTCATGGCAATCAAAAGAATTTTTAGGTACTTGAAAGGAACAGTTGAGTATGGCCTATGGTATCCCAGAGATCATGACTTTTCTCTTCATGCATATACAGATGCAGATTGGGCAGGAGATGTGGATGATAGGAAGAGTACAAGTGGAGGAGCATTCTTTTTGGGAAAAAGGTTGGTTTCTTGGCTAAGCAAGAAACAAGAAGCAATATCCCTATCTACAACAGAAACATAATACATTGCAGCAGTAGGTAGTTGCACTCAACTTTTGTGGATGAAGCAAATGCTAAGAGATATTCAAGTAGAATATGAGGAGCCTATCACAATTTTTTGTGATAATTCAAGTGCAATAAATATTTCTAAGAATCCGGTATTGCATTCTAAGACCAAGCATATATCTATCAAATTTCACTTTTTGAGAGAACAAGTGAACAAGGGTGAAGTCAGATTGGAGTATGTGCCCTCCAAAGATCAGCTTGCAGATATTTTTACTAAACCTCTTCCCAAGGACTCTTTTGAGTATCTCAGGGAGAAGTTAGGGGTCATGGCCCCTCCAGTGATGAACTAGGATGCACTGATGTGCATCAGTCCGATGGATATCACAGTCATATCTTGTGATCCGGATTGATGATGGGGAGCTGCTACTAAGGGGGAGCAGCTAGTATGACTCTGATGTGTTAGAATTGCAAGTATGAGCCCTTTGCCATTGATGTCAAAGGGGGAGAGAAGACATGTGGAAAAAAAGTGGTTGATGATCAAAGGGGGAGCAGTAAAAGAAGAGAAGACATGTGAAGAGTTGTTGCTGATAGGGGGAGCTATGATAGAAAGGAGAAGTTCTTGTCTTGATGGTTTTTCACATCATATGTTGCCATCAATGACAAAGGGTGAGATTGTTGCAAGTATGAGGTTAACCATTGTTGTCATTGATGTCAACATACTCATATTGCATTGATAAGAAGGATTGGATGAGCTGTGTGCTGAGGCTATTGAGGAAATTAGTCTCCATCAGGAACAGTGAAGAACAGTGATGAGAAGAAGGCAAAAGTACTTAATAGGTTGAAGATCAGAGGATATGGTTTAAAGGGTTTGTAGATATGAGTCTTGAGATGTTCTAGTTAATATTTTAGAGGTCCACATAAAGATCTGAAGAAGTTATGGCTGCTTGTATAGAACCGGCTCTGGCAGGTGTTCAGTGGAGACAGAGTGTCACAGATTGGTCCGGTGAGATCCAGAATTACATTATCTCACTCTGTAGATTGGAAGGAGTGTTGAAGAAGTCAGTGTGAAGTTACAACTAGATTTGTGAATGATTTGGAGGTCTGGAAGAACCTTTTTCATTATGACAGTGAGGACAGACTATGTTCTTAAAGTTTCGGATGAAGAACATAAGAATTCTAGTAAGCTGATAAAGTGCGGATGTTCTTGATGACTCAGGAAAGGTTTTGGTGATCTTTGGATCATGTACAATTCTTATTGGCGGTCTGCATTGAAGTTAGAGTTTGCATTTGAAGAATAACCACGAATATTGGTGTTCTTCCTGAGATAGGCCGACCGGATGTATTACACGTCTTGTGAATGATCTTGTAGATGTTTGCCAACTTAGATGATTGTTCCTAAGTTGATGCCTTGTATAAATAAGGGATTGTGAATTCATTTTGCAGTGTGTCTTGTGATGATGAGCATGATACAGCGAAGAGAAGTGCAAAAGGTAGAGTAGGAGTTTTTGGGCTTAAATGGAACTGATCCAGGCATGGTAAAGATGTCAATCTCTAGTTCAAGTTTGTAATACTTGTTATCTTGTAGACAATGTGTCTCTTATAGGTAGTGTGCCTCTTTGTGAGCAGTGTGCTTGGGCAATGAGCCCTAATTGGCATGTGCCATCTATTTTTCTTATTCTTCTAACAGAGAATAATCCTTGGGTTAATCACCCCATGGTTTTTCCCTTGACCGGGTTTTCCATGTCAAAATCTTGGTGTCTAATGTATTGATGTTTATCTGCTCTAGTGTTTATGCTTTGTGCTTTAATGAATGGTTAATTGATATGCTATTAAAGAACAAAGAAGAATCAAGTGTTTGAAGTAAAAGCAAGTTTTTATACAACTGATTCACCCCCCCTCTCAATTGTATGCCCTAGATCTAATAGAATCACCCAAGACTTATCAGAAAAAGTACAGGTCTATGATTGGAGGACTGCTTTATCTAACCCATACCAGACCTAACATAATGCATGCAGTCTGTCTTGTGGTAAGATTTCAAGAAGATCCCAAAGAATCACATGTAATGGCAGTCAAGAGGATCATGAAGTATTTGAAAGGCACTTGAGACTATGGATTGTGGTATCCCAAAGATACTGATTTCACTCTTAGTGCTTATACATATGTGGATTGGGTTGGAGATGTAGATGATAGAAAAAATACAAGTGGAGTTGCTTTCCTTTTGGGTAACAGATTGGTTTCATGGCTGAGCAAGAAGCAAGAATCAACTTCTTTGTCTACTACAAAAGCAGAATATATTGCTGCAGCATGTTGTTGTACTCAAGTAATTTGGATGAAGCAAACATTGAAGGATATAAGAGTTATGCATGAAGAACCAATTTCAATATTTTGTGAGAATACAAGTGTTATAAATATTTCAAAGAATCCAGTGATGCACTCAAGGACAAAGCATATATCTATAAGGTATCACTTTCTGAGAGAAAAATTAACAAAGAATGAAGTAAAGATGGAATATGTATCTACAAAGGATCAGATTGTAGATATTTTCACAAAGCCTCTGCCTAAGGATACTTTTGAGTATCTCAAAGAAAAGTTAGGGGTTATTACCCCTCCTACTCTAAACTAAGATGCATGAGAAGTGCATCAGTCCAATGGTGCCTTAGGTCTTATTCTTTGCTCTGGATTGATGTTTTGAAGGCTACCTCTCAGGGGGAGCAAGTAGATGTTGTTGATATAAGTTCTTGATAAAGAGAAATAAGTATTACAGAGTTGCTAACAGAGAAATTCCAATTTGATCAGAGAAGTTGCTTGCCAGTATGTGCAGAGAGAGAAGAAGTGATGTCCTTTTCCATTGATGTCAAAGGGGGAGGGAAAATCATGTGAAAAAATTAGGGGGAGAAAGAATTCAGAAGTGTAAAAAGAAAAAGGGAGAGTAATCAGTGCTGAGTCTTGTCTTGATGGTGCTTATAGTTTTTCACATCAATGTTGCCATCAATGACAAAGGGGGATATTGTCGCAAGTATGTACTTACCAGTGTTGTCATTGATGTCAACATATCTGTGCTGTCATTGATGTCAACTATACTCTTATTTTGATGCTTTCTTGTGTTGAGATAATTGGTTTGTATTGGCTTACATAAGTGTTGAAGTTAATGAGAACGTGTTCTTGGTATTGAGTTTCCAAGTGCTTTTGAGAAAATTTTCTCTTCTAGTGGAAATAATGTGTTGCAAAGTATCTTGGTTTATAGAAGAACAGTAAAGTGTTTTGATCCACATATATTGTAGATTGAATAGCTTTGTCTGCAATTTGGAAGTTATGTTGAAGGATGTCTATAGTTGCTATGTTTCAAGTTTGAGCCTTCGGTGTGAAGATTTGAACAAGTTATGTTCACCAAAGTAAAAACTATTTTTCTGTGCATTTAGTGGTGACAGGGAGAATGAGTTTTTCTCCAAATTTCTCCACAATTAAGTCTTACCGTCTGCAGTTCTGGAATTAAGTTTGTGATGAGGATATATGCCTTCATTTCAAATGGTTCATGATTTGGTGATCCACAAGTGATCTTTATTTTATGACAGTGGCTAAAAGTAAAGTTCAAGTGCTCCAGTTTGAAGAATCTTATAGATAAAGTGTTTAGAGGTTGTGTGGATGTTCTTGGTGATTCTAATGTACTTTTGGATGTCTCTAGATCATTTTCCTATCTTTTGATTGGTCCACAAAGTATAATCTAGATCATGCATGAAGCGTGTTCTTAAAGGTTTTAGTGTTAACACCAGTTTTAGTTGACTTGGTCGTTCTCACTACTTGCCGTTATACTTTGAAGGTTGTGATAGCATGTTGTAGCTTGGAAGTTTGTGTTTGTGTCCTAGATAAGGTGCGGTTTGGTCCACATTCATTCTTTCTCTTTCATTAATCTTTTTAAGTCTAGACCTATTCTTATGTATGTGTGTTTGCCGACCTTGGAGATTGTTCCAATGGTTGATGATTGTAATGCTGACCTTGATGATTATTCCAAGGTTGATAAATTGTATAAATACTTGTAATTGAGTCGTGAAAATGTATCCAAGTGCGAAGATGTGAAGATAAGTGTGAAGTAAAAGTAGAGCAGAGTAGAGGATGTTTATTGTGCTTCAATGGAATTGAACTTTGGCATAGTGTAGATGTTGCTATCTCAATTCACCAAATCTGGCAGTGAGCTACCCAATGGTAGTGAGACACCCCATTGGCAGTGAGGCTCTTCTTTTGCAGTGAGCCCTAAGGTAGTGAGCCTCTGATTTTTGGTATTGTTATTACATATTATATTGTGAGCTAACACTCACAGTGGTTTTTCCCTTATTGGGTTTTCCATGTAAAAAATTGGGTGTCTCATGTGTTAAATGTGTAAATGTGTTAAGTCTATGATTTCATGCTTTCATGCTTTCATGGTTAAATACAATAACAATGATTAAGTGGTTGATGTTTTAATGGTTTTGAAATATTGGTTACAACTGATTCACCCCCCTCTCAGTTGTCTTTCTCTTTTCAACAACAACTGCTTCTTGTTTCAATGACAGGTGGCCTCCTCAAGAACCTTGAAGGTTTTGATGTTTGGCAGCCCTAAACTGAAAGATGGGGAGTCATGTGAAGAAAATTGACTATCCATGCTTGAAGGAATGAAGCAAAATAGAAAATGGTTATACTTGAAGTGCCTAAGTGATGTAATGTGGCCTTTGTTCTAAGAGGATAACAAAATGATGTATTTTAGTAGGACTTTAGGTATAAAAGGAAAATAATTTAGAAACATGTGACATGTGGTTACCCACCAGGACAAAAGAGAAAATAGCATGATTACTCATTTACCATGCTGATGAAGGGGGTAAATCATAAAACACACAACAACAGAAATTGCACATAGAAAATAGAACTTTCTTTATTATTTTGGACAAATTATTACATTACAGAAGCTCAACTACAATTAGAGGAATCAACCCTCCATAGGCTGCAACACATTATAGCTTCCTCTTACAGGACTCTGGAATCATCTACCATCTGTAACCCCAAATCTGCTAGGGTTTATGTTTTCCTGCCTATTCTTAGCTCTACGCTTCCCCCTCTTAACTCTACTACTCTCCAGGGTTCCCAAAAATGGTTATTAATAGCCTTTTTGGCGGCCAACAACCTAATTTTGAAATTTGCATCTCTCTCCAAAAATAGGTCAACTTTCAGGAGCCATAACTTTTGATCTGGGTTTCTGATTGACGAACCATTTTATGTGTCGGAAAGCTCGTAGAGTGCTTTATGCGCTAGAAAATCACTTTGCCAGTTTTGGCCATTTTCGAGCCCATACAGGGCCATTTAGTGCCTCAAACCTGAGTTTGAATAATTTTCAGGCATTTTTCAGGAAACGAAAACTTTAATATCTTTCAACTCGCAAATGATCTTTGCATGATTCCTTTGCCAAAGGTCTTATTTTTCCATTATGAAGCTTCCTGTAAATTTTTACTTCAATCCATGCCCAAATGTGAACTTTCTAAAAATAGCAGGTTGCTATTTTTAGCAGTTTGGAAAAATTAAAAGTTCTACATCATTATTCAAGCGATTATGGAACTAGAACCACAAATTTTGAAAAGAAAAGGAAAG
This sequence comes from Cunninghamia lanceolata, assembly GCA_027924645.1. Taxonomy (NCBI): domain Eukaryota; kingdom Viridiplantae; phylum Streptophyta; class Pinopsida; order Cupressales; family Cupressaceae; genus Cunninghamia; species Cunninghamia lanceolata. The sequence continues at coordinate 4,271,856 of BSBN01000292.1, read as the reverse complement.
AACATCAACAATTTTGAAACACATCTTTTTTTGGGTGATACAAGATCGCCCTTACACCACTAGATGCTCCTGCATCAGACACCCAGGGTAATTTGAGAATTGACCTTGTCACGTCTTAGGTGTTTGTGTGAGGAAAACCCAAATGGTCAACCTTTGCCTTAGACAACTAAGAAGAATCTTCAATAGGCCTTCCTTTCCACTTCACCAGGTATTCTTCATATTGCTTGTTCCAAGTACTTCTTCCCACACAGTTATCCAATATCTCTTCTATCTCCTTTGTTGAAGTAGATGCCGGAATACTCCATTGTTCTTCTGTTGGTCCATCCTCTGTTCCACCTTCATGATATTTTAATAAATCAGCAATGTTGAAAATAGGGGAAATGTTGATCCCACTCGGTAGCTCTACCTCATATGCATTTCCTGAATCATGTTTCTTCAAAATTCTGCATGGTCCAAATTTCTTCATTTTCAGCTTATGGTATGTTCCAATTGGGAACCTTTCTTTTCTTAAGTGAACCATGACTTCATCTTCTATCTAGGATTCCTTATATCTCCTCTTCTGATCTACCTTAGCCTTCTACTGAATATTCATCTTATTAATGTGCTTTTTCACCTCTTCATGCATATTCTTCATGTGTTCTGCAAAGTCTTCAGCCTTGACACTTGTCTTTTTTCCTTTGTCCTGATTCCTTAACTCTGAAGCATTTCTTGGACTATTCCCATATACAATCTGGAATAGTGATTTACCAGTACTATTGACATAATTGTTGTAAGTAAATTCTGCCTGTGGTAAAATCAAATCCCATCCCTTGGGCTTATCTCCTACTAAGCATCGTAGCAGGTTACCCAAGCTCCTATTCACCACTTCGGTCTGTCCATCAGTCTATGGATGGTGTGTAGAACTAAACTTCAAATTTATCTTCAACTTCTTCCACAATGTCCTCTAGAAATAACCAACAAACTTGGTATCTTGATCTGAAACTATTCTCTTTGGTATACCGTGTAATCTCACCACCTCCTTGAAAAATAACTCTGCAATATGAACTGCATCATTAGTCTTCTTGCAAGGAATAAAATGTGCCTTCTTCAAGAATCTATCCACCATCACAAAAATGGAATCATGTCCTCTCTATGTTCTTGGTAAACCAAGAACAAAATCCATACTGATATCATCCCATGGCTTTTCTGGTATAGGTAATGGCTGATATAGCCCTGTATTTTGACTTGTTCCTTTTGCCATCTGACACACTCTGTAACTCTGCACAAATTTCCTCACATCCTGCTGCAACTGTCACCAATAATAATTTTCACCAACAATAGCAAGGGTCTTATCTCAACCAAAGTGTCCAGCCAATCCTCCACTATGCTTCTTCTTAATCAGGTTCTCTCTCATGGAACTCCTTGGAATGCACAACTAGCTTCCTCTAAACAACATGCCATCTTGGATTATGAAATCCAACCATTTTGTCCTGTCCAAAGTAACAGGTTCCAAACAAGCTTTCCAGGCCTCTGCAAAATCTGGATCTTCAGGATACAAACTTTTGAGCTCATCGAACCCAACAACCTCTATCTTCATTTCTATTAGCAAATTTTGCCTTCTGCTCAAGGCATCTGCAACTCTGTTGGACTTCCCACTCTTGTGCTTCAAAACAAAAGTATAACTTTGCAAAAAATCAACCCATTTTAAGTGCCTTTGATTCAACTTTCCTTGACTATTAAGATACTATAAAACCTGATGATCAGTATATAAAACAAACTCTTTTGGCAACAAATAATGTCTCCATTTCTTCAAAGGCTGAACTATTGCATAAAATTCCTGATCATAAACATAATACTTTTTCTTGGCATCATTAAGCTTCTCACTAAAATAGGCAATGGGCTTACTTTGTTGGCTCAAAATAGCTCCTATACCACTACCACTAGCATCACAATCTACCTAAAATACCTTATTGAAATATAGAAGTGCCAAAATAGGTTGTTCTATGACTTTATGCTTAAATGTATCAAAGCTTTTGTCTACTCCTTTAGTCCATCTAAACTCTTTTCTATCCCCTTTCATTATCTCTGTTAGGGGTGCACAAATGCTACTAAAATTCCTAATAAACTTTCTATAAAAACTTGCCAAACCATGAAAAGATCTTACCTCAGAAGCACTCCTTGGTGTAGGCCATTCAATGATAGCCCTCACCTTCTTTGGGTCCATCTTAAGACCTTCCTCTGAGACAACAAATCCTAGGTATACCAACTCCTTTGCAAAACTATATTTCTTCAAATTAATCAACAACTTCTCCTCCCTCATCTGCTCTAAAACTCTTCTGATATGCATCAGATGCTCATCCCAAGTCTTACTAAAAATCAAAATATCATCCAAATAAACAATAACAAAAATTCCCAAAAATTCTTTCAGTACCTCATTCATGTGCTCGGTGCATTGGTTAGCCCAAATGGCATGACTAACCACTCATACAAACCTTCCTTGGTCTTGAAGGCTATCTTCCGTTCATCTCCTTCTCTGATTCAGATCTGGTGATACCCACTCTTCAGATCCATCTTCGTGAAGTACTTGGATCCACTCAAACAATCCATTATGTCATCCATTCTGGGTAATGGAAATCTGTACTTGATCATGATCTTGTTGATGGCTTGAGAATCTGTGCACATTCTCCACTCTCCATCTTTCTTCGATGCTAGCACTGCAGGTACCACATAGGGACTTAGGCTCTCTCTTATCAATCCCTTCCTCAACAACTCCTGAACTTGTCTGTTCAACTCTTCACTCTCGACTGGAGTCATTCTATGGGTTGCCTTATTCGGTAAGCTGGCTCCTGGTATCAAATCCATTTGATGACTTATCTTTCTTATTGGTGGTAAACCTTCTGGTACATTATCAAAGATAATGTCCTGAAATTCTTCCACCATATCTAAAACTTCTGCTGGTACATCTTCACATTTCTCTTGACTGATCTTAGGAATCAATGCAAAGCAGTGACGCTTATGCTTCATACCTTCCAAAAAATTCCTACCATCTACCAAGCAAATTCTGGCAGTACTACATACCTTTTCTTCCACCTTCTTCAAGGGCTTCAACTTATAAGGAACTCCATCCTTTGTTAGGGAATATGTGTTTGTACGACCATCATGGACATCGCTCCTATCATATTGCTATGGCCTCCCCAATAGCATATGACATGCATCTATCAATATGATATCACACAACACCTCATCATGGTAGTCCCCAATCTTGAACTTCACTAAACATTGCTCATTGACCAAAGCTCTATGGTCCTACAACCATGCAATTTGATATGGATGTGGATGCTTTCTTCTTGTCAACTTCAACTTATCAACCATCTCCTCTGAAACAAGATTGCCAGTGCTTCCATTGTCGATAATAATATCACAACACTTACCTTCACATTTGCACCTTGTGTGGAATAGACTCTACCTCTAATTGGGTTCTTTCTCCTCATTCAACAAAGTTCTTCTAACAACTAGGGTTTCTCCCCTTTCAGCATCTTTAGAATGCTCAAACTACACATCTTCATCTACATGTGCAACTTGTGCATTACCTTCAGGCCTTCTATTTGTCCTTCCTTGATGTTGCGGACACTCATATACTCGATGCCCCTCTTCTCCACATTAGAAACAAGTTCCTCTGAAACCTCCTCTTCTAGGTCCTTGCCTAGGTCAGCCTCTTCCTCTTCCTCTTTGCTTTCCATTGTTCTGGTCACGAGGGTGGTAGGTATTATCTCCTCTCTGATTTTGACTAGTGCCAGCTTCTTCACTTTTCTTTGAATCTTCATTTTAGCCCCCATAGGGTCTTCCACTAGTCCTTCTGCCTTGACCTCTTCCCCTTTTCTTGCTATCAAATCTTTTATTTAGCTTCTCTTCCACCTTCAGGGAAAACTGGTATGCATCTTCTATGGTGGTCATTCTGACCAGGCTCAACTCCTCTTGAATAGTCGGCCTCAACCCATTAATGTAATGGGCTACCTTCTCCTTGTTGGGCTCTGCATTGCCTGTCCTGATAGTAATTTTATAAAACTCTTCTGTATACTCCTTAACAGACTTGTTACCTTACTTCAACCCTTGCAGCTTCAAAAACTCCATCTCATAGTCCACAGGAATGAACTGTTTCTTTAGTTTCTCCACCATTTGATCCCATCTGGTGATCTTTCCTTTTCCTCTTCTATTCCTCTCTAACTGCACCTCCTTCCACCAAATATTGGCGTGGCCCTTCAATTTTATTTTTGCAAACTTGATCCGATCTAGGTCTTCCACATCTTTATACTCAAAATATTCCTCCATGTCATTGATCCAATCAATAAGCTGTTCTAGATTCAAATTCTAGAATATTTAGAAACTTCAATCTTGGGCCTCTTTCCAATCTTAGAAATGGCCCTCAATAACCTAAATTCTATAGGATCTCCTGTAGCTTCTTGTTCTTCCTCAGATAGCTCTTCTTCAGCTTCATCTTCACTTTCTTCTCTTGTTCTTGACTCAAACCCTCTTCGCAGCTCCTCTTGCAATGCATCAATTTGGCTTTGTAGGGATCTAAAACCCTCTTTTGTCAAAGCATTCCTCCCAATATGATTTCTTTGTGGAGGCATCTTGATCTCCACAGCAAACCCACAACTTCAAGTCCTGGTGCAAACTGCCTCACGGTCGGTGATCTGTCTACACACTCAGGAACCCCCGCTCTGATACCACTTGATGAAGGGGGTAAATCATAAAACACACAACAAAAGAAATTACACACAGAAAATAGAACTTTCTTTATTGTTTTGGACAACTTATTACGTTACAGAAGCTCAAATACAATAAGAGGAATCAACCCTCCACAGGCTGTAACACATTACAGCTTCCTCTGATAGGACTCTGGAATCATCTATCATCTGTAACCCCAAATCTTCTAGGGTTTATTTTTTCCTACCTATTCTTGACTCTACACTTCCCCCTTCTTAACTCTAGTACTATCCAGGGTTCCCAAGAATAGTTATTAATAGCCTTTTTGGCGGCCAACAACCTAATTTTGAAATTTGCTTCTCCCTCCAAAAATAGGTCAACTTCCGGGAGCCATAACTTTTGATCTGGTGTTTGATTGACGAACCATTTTATGCGTCAGAAATCTTGTGGAGTGTTCTACGCACTAAGAACCGTTCTGTCAGTTCCAGCCATTTTCAAGCCCGTACAGGGCTATTTAGTGACTCAAACCTGAGTTTGAATAATTTTCAGGCATTTTTCAGGAAACATAAACTTTAATATCTTTCATCTCGCAAATGATCTTTGCATGATTCCTTTGCCAAAGGTGTTATTTTTCCATTATGAAGCTTCCTATAAATTTGTATTTCAATCCGTGCCCAAATGCAAACTTTCTAAAAATAACAGGTTGCTATTTTTAGCAGTTTAAAAAAACTAAAAGTTCTACATCATTATTCAAGTGATTATGGAACCAGAACCACAAATTTTGAAAAGAAATGGAAAGAACATAAACAATTTTGAAACACATCTTTTTTTGGGTGATGCAAGATTGCCTTACACCACTAGATGCTCTTGCATCACACACTCTAAGGCAGGAACAGGTAGGACAAAAATGTAGTTTGCCTTTCCACTATGGGCAATGATTTGATTCCTCAAATGATGCTTTTCTCAATAGATTATGGTTTCTTGTGCTATTTGCAATGTCTCTCCATGAAATTTAAGAGACCCCTTGCAATTATAAAATGGATGTGCTCATTTGTGAGGAGGGTTGTTTAAGTTTTCTGAATCTATGGCATAGTAGAATGATTTGTATAGTATCATTTTAGGAGAATAGGGAAAGTGTTATGTATTAGATATATTTTGTGTATCAAAGTTTTGATCATGATGGACAATTTAATATATAAGCTCTGATTTATCTTGTCTCCATATGTCGTATTGAAACTCTATTTGGAATTAATGGAAAGTCTTATTAATTTCATTTATGTGTTAAGGACATTATCTGGTTCTTGTTTCTTAGTATTTGCTTAAGGGGTAGATTAAATTGTTGTTAACACGGATCAAGGTTTTGAATATAATATTATGGATTTCTAAGTAGAATTTAGATTATAACTCAAACTAGGAATGTCTAATGCAAAGCATTGATGTTGGAAGCCTTATGATTGAATCTAACTGATATGTTTGATATATTTGATGACTGATATGGACTTTGTACCCTAGATAGGCACCAATCGGGAAGCCATAACCCTACTAGAATTGAACCACTTTTAAAAATCATCATGAATATCTTTTGTTTTAGTATATCCCCTTGTTTTAGAATGCATGCTTTCTAGGCCTATAATCCATAGTTATCAAGAAGCCCTACCAAGTTATTTTGAATCTTATGAATTCTTGATCTTAATTGGAGAGCATATCTATTAGGCAATAATCTAGTTATAAACCGGTGGAGAGTTTTGAGTATTTAAATAGGGTAACCCCCCTTGGTTTCACAGAGCCATGAGTGTAGGGGAATGCCATTGAATTGACTCCCATTTGTTGGCCACTGCCCTAGAACTCTCCATAATAATTGTATGACAAATCTTTAGAGGATTTTAGGTAATCAGTTGGAAACACCGACATGCACCACTAAGTTTACTTTTAAATATTAAGCGTGCCTTCCAACATAAGCCTACATAAGCATCCACCAACCTATTTACCAACCACTAGCTATGTAATGCCATGGCATTGAAGTTGTGATCATACCTTGCCAACCATGCTCTCTCATCTACACAAAGAGCTATAAAATGCTTAAGTGGGATGTCTTAGACCATCAAGGAAGTTACACTATTTGAGCTAGTTATTATCAACTTGCTAGTTAGTTCCAATCTCTACGTTATAACAAAAGGTCCACTTAAGCTTTCTATAATGAGCCATAGTAGGTCAATAATGAATTACAAATAAAGGGTGTGGGAAAAGAAATGACTTAGATATATTTCAATAGGCTTCCATGTCTTACTCTACTGCCCTCCAATCTAAGGAGCTAGTCTCAAATGACTAATCCTTCCACCATCCTAAAGTTGATTTAAACCCATTCTCACTTCACCTTTTTTTATTATAGGTAAAAGTGGGTTTTTGAAAGGGTCCAAACCTTTTTACAATGGGAAACCAACTAGTAAAGAAAGCCCCAAAAGATCTAATTAATTTGGCATACTTCAAGAATCATATCTCTTTAATCCTTTCAAGTTTCTTCATTCTATATTAGTTTGTTCATTGATTTAAATTTGGCATATCATCTATTTTCCAAATTATTGTGCCATATAGTGGTTATATGCCTATTTACTCACATTATTTCATTTTCTAGGTCTATAAATTTTTATCTATATTGAACTCTTACTCTCCTTAGTACAATATGTTGTTTCCATTCATATTACATGCTTTGTCTTAGGCTCTCACAATTGTTGTTTGACCAATTTAACCATTCCATAGAAGTTACAATTGTTTAACTTTACCAATTAGACCAATTGTTGTTTAACCAAAATTTAACCATTCTCATATATATATATATTAACATTAATATGACCTTATACTTTAATGTACATGTAATTGTATTTTTCTCACAATTAGAATTTTGACTAGCAATTAGAATCGAGACTTGCAATTAAGATGTAATTGTATAAAGTTTCCTCTTGTCTAATTAGAATTAGTACTTGCAATATTACAATTAAACACATGATAATCTTAAGTATTAAATATGAGATATGAAATAAAAGTTTGAATATAGATGCATAGTGGACATTTAATAAATAGTAAAATAGTCTATGAAATAGTCAATGAGATAAATACTCAAATAATAATAGTCCATGTAAAAAATAGTGAAATAGTCAGAGTCTATGTCCATTCAATACTGAAATAGTCATAAGATCCACATGAAATAAACACTATAATACACATGTGTGCAGTCTAAACATGAAATAAATATAATAAATTACATTTTGTGCCCTAAGTTTTATCATCATCCATTTCAAGATGCCTTTTGGTTCCACATGACTTAGAGTGTGGCACATGTTGTGTACAAGAAAAAAGAAGCTTCATATCAATTTTAATGTCAAAATTGCAAGCATATTATTTAAATCAAATAATTAAAACCAAACCATGAAATTAAATTTTTAAATCTAAACTTGAAAATCTATAAGCATACAACAATGGACTCATCATCTCTCGTGTCATGCTTGTCTACAATAGATATTGATTCTAGTGTATTAAAAGTCTATGTATAAGAAAAAAGAAGCTTCAAATCAATTTTAATGTCAAAATTGCATGCATATTATTTAAATCAAATATTTAAAACCAAACCATAAAATTAAAGTTTTAAATCTAGACTTGAAAATGTGTAAGCATACCACAATGGGCTTATCATCTCTCATGTCATGCTCACCTGCAACAGATTTTGATTCTACCACACTAAAAGTCTATGTCACCAAATCCTATATTTCAATAAAACATGAATTAGGCTAGAGTATAAATATAAAATGCAAGGTCATGATAAAAGACTTAAAAATGACATAGGATTTAACTATAGGACCTAGAATATGGCAGACGCCTCATGCATCTATATAGGCTCATCAATGGTAGGATTAATTGAGAATGCACCTATACTAATCTCATTGTGCATATATATACATGTATATATATAAATTCAACTCAAGAAGAATTTAAAATCATGAAATTATACTTAAAGTTTAAATTTAAACTAAAAATGTATAATTTTAAGCTACACACCAAGGAATATGAAGTAGCCTACATAAATGATTGTGGTGGGCCCATATGGACTGCTTGGTTTGACTCAAAAGTATCAGGACCTCCCATCTGCTTTAAATTAAAAAAAGGTTCATCACATTTTTAAAATATTCTATAATTATTAAAATAGATATCCAATTTTAATCTAGAGATTAATTTTTAAATGCACATTGTATTTAATGAATGGGCTAGATAGTTAAGGGAAATTTTTATACCTCTACTGTATAAGGTCTACCCATCTCTACATCCGTTGACACTAATTGGTCCAACCGTGATGTAGTGGTAGCTGATGGAGTCATATGTACCAATCAACATGTAATATATAAAATTTATTAAAAAGATTGATAATTGATAATTGGATCTATATTTTTATATTAAATTTAATTTTATTAAATGTGGCATATATACCAAGTCCATAGGAGCGAATAATGTAGCCAAAAAGGAATCCTTCTCTAAAGCAGATGTAGGACCAAAACGTGGATGATTATAATTTTGACAAAAATGCGGTGTGGACCATAATGGTGTCAATGGCTATGAGGTGTTAGGACCAGCACCATCTCCTCCAGGATCTCCAAGATTGACTTCATCTTCCAAATGTGAAGCTTGGTTAGTTAAGTTTCCTGAGAGCGATGACAAAGATCTGAGTGCTGAGACCACTATGCACTGGTGAAAGGGCATAGGAACAAAGGGAGAAGGAATAATAGGTATAAGGGGTAAACATTGATTTGGATCAACACGTGCCCCTAGTCTATGTTGTGGCATGACACCACCCACACCCTAAAATGATCTCATATCAAAATAATTGGGCTTTAAGCCCATCACAAACTCAACCCATAATTTTTTCAAAAAATATAAGGGAACCTCAAAATTTGCATGTGGTGGATGGTCAAAGACCATCCACCACTGCTCCCAAAATTTATCGTCTATCTACTGATGTGTGCACCATTTTATTGAAATTCTTTTGGTGTTATTGGTTGGCCTATGGAGGGATCAATGAAAAATAGGGCAATCATATTTTTTGTAATATGTAAATCATTGATCTCTTTATAGGAGAGACCATCCTCATAAAATTGCCTCCTCTCCTCTCACCATGAGAAGAATGTGTCTAAATTAGTGTGAATATCTCTCACCGAATCAATAATAGTTTGCATCATAGATGCAAATCATGAAATATGTGGTGGAGCATGGATTTGGTTTTGTAAAAAAATATATTTTTTGCAATGTGTAAAAGTTTTCATCAATGGTTACTCACAAGCGAGCCTCATCGGGTGGTGGTGGGGGGTGGGGGTTGGGGTTGGGGTGGGGGGTTTCGGGGGGGTCTTGGGGGGTGTCAGCCATGTGTAAATTAGCTAGAAGTAGAGATGCAATTACAAAAAAATGATTAAAATTGAATTAGAAATTGGAAATATATACATTAAATTGCATGTACAACATGTGTTTAAATACATATAAATTAAAAACTTGGAAATATATAAATTTTCATAGTTTAAACAATACATTAAAACATTTAATTTTACATAATATATACATTCAACCAAGTGACCTTTTTCCAAGAAAAATTTAAGTTAGAAAATGTAAATCAAAATTTGTGTTTAATTCTATAAATACATTTTAAATCCCTTTCAATAAATACAATTTGCAAATAACTACATGATTGCAACCTTGGATCAATAAATATATGTTCAAATAAATACATGATTGCAACCTAGCATTGAATAGGTTAAAGTACAATAGGATCAATATCATCCTAATTTAGCCACCTAGGAATCTCGGATGAAGGAATGTGGTAACTATATCCAAAACTATTTTTATAATTGGATTTCAAGGACAAAGTCCCCTAGGGGGTGAATGTAATACCTCATTTGTTCCTGAACTTGTAAAGGGCTAGTTATTAGATGGGAATTTTGAAGACTGTATAACTAATTTTATATGTATATTTCCTTAAGGATTAGTCTTAAAAATGGATGGTGACTTTAATAAATTATCAATTTGCTATTAAATATGACTGATGAGCATTTAATTGATAATTTTAGTCTTAAAATTTGGATTAAACAATTAACATAAAAATTGTTACATAATAAGGATGGATGGCATGTTTTGTTGGAAAAATATTTTTATTTCTACAATGATATTCAAATGGATTAGACTAACACTATTTTCTAATGATGTCATAATAAATCTACCAAGTGTTCAAGCAATCGGTGAAGCAAAGGGGTTGACCAAGCTAAGGGGGTTTGTGTTTTCATTCCACTAGAAAGCATCCGTTCTAAAAAGTGTTTTGAAGGGTGTTTCTATGTGGCCATAACTCTTTACAAATATTATATAGTATCATATTCAAGTCCTAAGAAGCCTCTCAAGTTCTTAAGGGTTTTAGAATAGGCCACTCCACAATAGCCTTGATTTTACTGGGATCAACTTTACTCCTTAACTAGTCAATTATACTTGGCAATTAGGATGATGTAGATGATGTAGATAATCATATTCATTCATCCACTTCATCCTAATACTTCCAACCAAATCTAGCATCTATCCTAATCATTCCCTTGCATCATAATCACCCATCTAATCATTTCATCCCAATCATCTTTTTCGTCCAATCAACTTCATTCCTAGTCATCCTACTCATCCATTATTCACCTATCCTAATCATTTCTCTTATCCATTTCATATATCTAATAATTCATTTTCACTTATCCTAGAATCACCCCATTTTATCCTAATCACTTCACCCCTCTTATCATAATCATCCAACCAATCAAGAAAGCCAAAAAATTGCATGGGATGGGAGTCTCAAAAATGAAATAATCTCCTAACATTAGAAACATGAACTAAGTTTTCATTTTGAGAATTTATTGAACTACCCTAATTGACCACTAGGGTCCTAGTAGGAGGAGCTCAAAAGAGTGCATAAATATTAGAAAGAGCCTTATTAAAGGTTGTTGAATTTTTGATCACTAATATGAGTTAAGGTGAAGAGAAAGGAGTCAAGAAAGGATATAGAAAAGGTATAAGCTCTAGCCAGATACTCGATGTTGATGAATTATGATGAGTATGCCAAGGAAGGATCTTGATGCTATTAAATTAGAGTCATATACATATCATCTCCTTTAGCCTCTCATATATCAAATTAGCTACTTCATTCCACTAGAAAGCATCCTTTCTGAAAAGTGTTTTGAGGGTGTTGCTATGTGGCCATAACTCTTTACAAATATTATATAGTATCTATGTTGGTGTTTATCATTGATGTCAAAGGTTGATGGATTTTGTCAATGTTTGACATGGTGTTTGTTGGTTATTGATGCATCCAAAGAGTTGCTCCATGACAAGGTATGACAAAGTTGAACTTCATCATGATAGAGTTGCTTGCTTCATGATACGTGTACTATGTTGATACTCATCTCATGGATTATTATGTCAGAGTGATGTCAAAGTGATGCCAAAGGTACAATATTGTTAGGTGATTAGAGGAGCTATGTTTTTGATGGAAAAGGTGATCATGATCAAGTTTGTGCATGGTATAAGTTCTTCATAACAGTTTGTATGTTCTTCATGATAGTTGGATGATGATCAAGCTTGTGCATGGTGCATGTTCTTCATGATTCTCTTAACCACAACCATCAAAGATCTCATATGTTATTTAGTGATCATTATTTAAGTCCATATTCCTTGGGAGGCATATTAGGGTTTGTTTACATTTTCTTGAAGACCTAGGCAAAGTTTTTCTTCAAACTCAAAAGTCTTTATTTGCTCTTTGTCCCTCTGCAACACAAAGTGTCTAATATCAATGTTATGTGATATATAAAGTATAGAAAGTAGGTCTTGTATTTTTTTGAAGACCTAAGAGCTAAATTCCTAAAACCCTAGAGCTATACTCTAACCCTAGTAGTCACTTAAAACATAAATTACATGTTATAAGCTTTTTCTATGACGGTTGCACTTTTGTTATATTTAGAGGTTGACTTGCTATAGAAGGTAAGTAGGCAACTTAAGTCATAACTTAGTGGTTCAAAGTCATGGGGCAACCGGCCCCCCTTCCTAGCTTTTACTAGCTTATCTGGTGGAGTCTTTGACAATGGGTTCCAAAAGAAAAATCATGGCATATGTTTGATCTTTCATGAGTGTGAAAGTTTAAATCAATGTTGGAGATTTAAATCCTCAATAGTCATTCACCTGTGATCGAAATTGATGACCATTAGAATGTATCTCTGTGTAAAGGCAATTTGACTTAGTTGTTTTAACTGACTTTGTTATTTGTTTTGAAAAAATTAAAACCCTAATGTTTTAGGTTGTTCGTAGATCTTTTGTGAAGTGGTTTTTGAAGTATGGGAGTGTGTTTTTCAAGAAATATTGAATATGCAAAGTGATGTATTTTGAATAAAAAGAAGCAACAATAGGACACTATATATAGTAAAGGAGACATGCACATAACCTAGAAGGATTCTATGTGAATAGGGATGTCAGATGGTATGAGAGGTATTTCTATATATGCAGAGTCAAATTATGTGAAAAAGAATTTGATGATAATGTATGGTATTGTTACAAAAGAACATTGTCTTTGTCAATGAAATGAGCAGATAACTTAGAAGAAAGAGTAGTGATGTATCCTGTGTGAACAGAGATGTTAGATGTTGGCAAATGTATGATATGCAGAATATGTATATGACAGAGACAAAGTATGCAGAGTTGTCTTTTGCAGTACGATGGTAGTGTATGATGATATCAAGGTATGTTGTAGTATAAAGATTCAAGTGAGCCTATTTTAATGTTTGGCTGTATTAGTCTGATATAAGGTTCTGATTGCAATAATGATACAAGTACATATGTCTATGGATAGTTAATGTTAAAGAAGTTTTGTAATAGGAAGATGATGCATTGTGCAAAGAAGGGTGAATAAGTGTGCCTTGAGTTTAGATGTTGTTGTATAGTTCATGATACCATTATAGTGCTTTTGTGTTGAGAGAATGATGAGTTGTTTGAAGAGTCATTTTATGTAAAAGAAATGAGTTTTTGAGATATTCATGTAGATCCAAGAGAGTAGACATGACTGTGTAAAAGAGTTATAGAGCTCATCTATAACCTACAATTTCAATGTAAATAGAGTAGTACTCTGTATATCTTCTTGTATTGTGTTTGGAGTTGGTGCTCTTGGTTTGTGTAGAGTTGGTGTTCTTGATGTAGGAATTGGTGTTCCTATCAGGAGGTGATCAGTTAGATCTTTGCCAGTGAGGCATGAATGTAATCAGTGATATTTTTGGTCAGTGAGACCTAATAAATTTTAATGAAGTTGGATAGTGGTTTTTCCCTATTTAGGGTTTTCCACTTTAAACACTTGTGTCATGGTTTCGTGTTTGAAGATTTTGTTGCTCTCTATGTCTTTGGCATGTTGGTATTAATTGCATTTACAACTATTGGGATGATGAATGAGTTAGTTTTATTAGATCACTGATTCACCCCCCTCTTAGTGATCCATTATATTCCAACAATTGGTATCAGAGTTGCAGATTCCTTGCAAAAGTCTAATAGACTTGGGTTGATCTTGGTAGTGGAATACTATGGCAAAAAGTATAAGAAATAAGGGAAGAATAAATTCTCAACAAAAAGTTGATCAACCAGTCTTAAACAAATCATGTGATATATATGAAAGAGAGGATATTCTTGTAATTAAGCATGTTGAAAATAAAAAGGGACATTCATTTGAAGAAGAGGTTAAGTCTAACCTAGAAGGTGATAAAGAAGCAAGCAAAAGTTATCTCATGATAGATGAAGACCACATTGTGAGTGAATATGAACAAGAATATGATGAAGATGAGTTTGAAATTGATTTTGAAGGTGAACTTATTTCTGCCCTAAATGAAATTAAGAAACTTAGAAAGGAGAATTAGAAATTAAAGTTACAACTTCAAGAAGAAATGAACATCAAGTCTAAAGCATTTTCAGATCTTGAAGAGGAATGAAAACTGATTGTGGATTTAAGGATACAAGTTTAAGAACCAAACAAATTAATCATTAGCCTAAAAATAGAGATTGAAGAGGTCAAAAGGATAGCAGATGTGACAAAATCTGAATTTGAAGCCAAAACAATTGAATGGAAAAAAATAGAAGCAGAGATAGTCACTCTAAGAAATGATCTTGAAAATCTCAAGATCAATCAGAGAAAAATAAAATTTTTTTAGATAGCACCAGTAGGTTGAATGAGATGTTGAGAAAGAAAAAACATTACAAGGATACTACTGGTTTAGTCTATGAAAGAGGGTAGAGCTCTAAGGTTAGAGATGCTCCTAGGAAGAAAATAGATCTTAACTATCATTCTGCTGCTCCTAAGAATGAAGACAAGAAGAAGGTAGAAGATAAGAGTGTTGATAATGGATTTTTCAAGGTCATGAATAGAGGAGGAAGAAGAAGAACCAATAGGTTCACAGAATCTCCACCTACTAGGCAAAATCAATCTATAAGGTACAATTATTCCTTTCCTAGTTATTTCTATTCATGTAATGGCTATGGTCATAAGCCTACAACTTGTAGAATTGCTCATAGGAGAAGATTTGAATTTATGAGTAAGAACTCTTTTTCCTCAATAAGGAACATGGATCTGTTGTGTTACAATTCTAACAATTTTGGTTATAGGATTGATAATTGTAGAACAACTACTAGAAGATTTACAAACCCTATCAAAGGAAATGTTTTTGATTCTCAAAGGGACATAAATGTAACCAATTTGGGCATAGAGCACATTTTTGTAGAAGTTATTTGATGAAACCATCTAGAAAGAAGAGGGTAGATACCTTGAGCAAGAAGAAGAAAGAGCCTATGAAATTTTGGAGAAGAAAACAAGATCAAGAGAAAGATAAACCTAAACTTGTGCATATTGCACAAGAGGCATCACAAATTGCTTAAAGAGTAGCATGAGGTTAGGGGGAGATGTTCATTGCTTTATCATTTAGCCCCAAGGAGAAAACAATGAAGATATGTCAGTACAGTGAGCAGACTATATAAGATATCAAGATTGCTATGATAGTAGCTACATTAGTATTGGATTCTTTTTTGGATTAGTTAATGGGATATCTCTGATTGAATGAATGCAGTGATGTTTGGAAAAGAGATCAACATCACTGTGTGTTAGAAGATTACTATTTCTTACCCACTGTTACAATTGCAAAATGTCCATGCTCAAAGAGGCCTTTGGTATCAAAGACATTTCTTTATTTGATATTGTGATTGATTGAGATGATCTTGTGCTACAAGTTTTCTATGCTTCTAAGTATGAAGAGTTGTCAAGCTTCAGTAAAAAGGATCTTCTAGTTTATGTATTATACAAGGGCAGACTTATTATCTATCTTTGTAAACTTCAGTGACAGTAGAATAGTATCTTAGTAGTCATGAGCTCCTCGTAGTTTGTTTGTCTATGCAATGATTGTATGATACATACAATAAAGATTTGTTGAGAAGGTCTTGACAACATTCAAGAAGATGCAGTTGGCAGGTGTAAAATTAGACTCTACAACCTTTGTCAGCATGACTATATTGTGCAAATATGGAAACTTTGGAATAGGATATGGCATCCATTAATGTATAAAGAAGGAAGATTTTTTTCAAATGTTGTAGTTACAAGTCCCTTGGTAGACATGAATGCAAAATGTAGAAGAATAGACAAGGCATATGAACTTTGTGACAAAACACCTCAAAGAAATGTGTTCTAATGGGATGACATGTATATCTTTGCCAGCATGTCTCTATCTCTCTACTGAAATTGGAACTTTTAAAATGGATGTGGACATTCATCAAAGCATAATTAAAAGTGAATTTCTTTCTAAGATGTAGTAATTGCAAGTGCCACTTCCAAAAACTAGTCTTAATAAGAAACAATGATCTTTGCTTTGTTCAAGTGAGATAGTGATTTTGATTTGAGTGACATTGTGGTTCAAATCAAGGTAGTAGATAGTTATGGCTGTGATATCAACATTCTTTAGTTCAGTATGCAGGATGAGTCTATCAAGTAATCTCATAATTGGAGAATTTGTACTGATGTTATAAACCATTCAAGTATAGGACAGATAAGATATGTCCAAGGGGGGTATGATCTCATTTTCTCATTTGCAATATTGTTCATTATTGTTCATTAGTGCTCATTCAAACATAAGGTGGTTGTATTCATTCAAACATCAGTGGTTTGTGTATCTTAGACAAGACAGTAGCAGTGGTTGATATAGGTTCATCAGTCAACATTAGTTATAGTATTATGATCTAATCAGTTTATGGTGTTAAGAGAACTGGTACAATGACATTTTGAAGTGACATTTTGATCGAAGGCAAATACACTCAGGTCTGATGTATAGCAGAACATATTATGACCTTGGCTTGACATGACCAAAAGTATTCCATGTTCAATTGTTAATGAAGACACTGCCAAACAGGGGGAGAGTTCAAAGTGATCAGTTGTTTCATCAAATGTTTATATGGTATCAGACATTAGTGGCATTCTTAGATAGGTAGAATGTTGTGATAGGAAATAGGAGGATTTGTGATCATTGAAGTGACAATGTTTCTGTATTAGTTTTGTCTTGTCTTGACATGCTTGACAAGTCATAGGGGGAGCAAGTGTCAAAATGATTTTAGATGTTTACCTGTCCCAGTTTGGGAGTAGACATCTAACTTGGACTGGTAATTGATAATACAAAGGCTATCTTAGAAGTGAGACAAAGGATAGTATGTGAGGGAGATAAGTACTCTCACCAGACTCAAGATAGCACATCAAGTATTCCTTTGAGAGTCTATGTTTAGTAGTTGCAGTAATAGTGTATTATGGATCTTCGTCACTCTTAGTTACAACTTGCAAATCAACTCAGTCACAGAGGATATGTAGATCACTGTCCCATTTTGAGGGTGATACTCATTAGTTTTGGTCTGTATTTTCATGCATAGTGTTGTTTTGTCTTAAGAGTATCTTGTTGCAGAGGTATGGTAACAGTGCAAGTGTCATGACTGATATGACAGTGCTGATATGATGACAGTTTCTGGATTTCAATGGAGGTCTACCTATTTTGCAAGGGGAGTAAGTAGCCCTTTGTCTTTTATGTCAAAGGGGGAGTGATTGATTCACAAGCAAGGGTTTTCCATCAATGACAAAGGGGGAGTTTGTTGGTGTTTGTTATTTATGTCAAAGGTTGATGGAGTTTGTCAATGTTTGCCATGATGTTTGTTGGTGATTAATACATCCAAAGAGTTGATCCATGACAAGGTATGATAGAGTGGAACTTCAACATGACAGAGTTGCTTGCTTCATGATGCTTGTACTATGTTAATACTCATATCATGTATTCTTATGTTAAAGTGATGTCAAAGGTACAGTGTTGTTAGGTGATCAGAGGAGCTATTTTTTTATGGCAAAGGTTATCATGATCAAGCTTGTGCATGGTATATGTTCCTCATGATAGTTTGTATGTTCTTCATGATAGTTGGATGATGGTCAAGCTTGTGGATGGTCCATATTCTTCATGATTATCTTCATCACACCCATCAGAGATCTCATATGTCATTCAATGATCGTTATTTAAGTCCATATTCCTTGGGAGGCATATTAGGGTTTGGTTGCATTTTCTTGAAGACCTAGGCAAAGTTTTTATTCAAACTCAAAAGTCTTTATTTGCTCTTTGTCCCTCTACAACACAGAGTGTCTAATATCAATGTTATGTGATATAGAAAGTAGAATTTGTATTTTTTTGAAGACATAAGAGCTAAATTCCTAAAACCCTGGTGCTATCCTCTAAACCCTAGTAGTCATTCAAAACATAAATTACATGTTATAATCTTTTGCTGTGACAGTTGCACTTTTGTTATATTTAGAGGTTGACTTGCTATAGAAGGTAAGTAGGCCACTTAAGTTATAACTTAGGGGTTCTAATTCATGGGGAAACTGACCCCCCTTCCTAGCTTCTACTGGCTTATCTGGTGGAGTCTTTGAAAACGAGCACCAAAGGGAAAATCCATGGTGCATGTTTGATCTTTCATAAGTGTGAAAATTATAATCAATGTTGGAGATTTAAATCCTCAATGGTCATTCACTCGTGATCAAAATTGATTGCCATTCAAATGTATCTCTGTGTAAAGGTAGTTTGAGTTAGTTGTTTTAACTAACTTTGTTCTTTTTTTTGAAAAATTTAAAACCCTAATGTTTGAGGTTGTTCGTAGATATTTTGTGAAGTGATTTTTGAAGTATGAGAGTGTGTTTCTTCAAGAAATATTGAATATGCAGAGTGATGTATTTTGAATAAAAAGAAATGACAATAGAACACTATATATAGTAAAGGAGATGTGCACATAACCTAGAAGGCTTCTATGTGAATAGAGATGTCAGATGGTATGAGAGGTATTTCTATATATATGGAGAGTCAAATGATGTGAAAAAGAATGTGATGATAATGTATGGTATTATTACAAAAGAACATTGTCTTTGTCAATGAAATGAGTAGATAACTTAGAAGACAGAGCAGTGATGTATCATGTGTGAACAAAGATGTCAGATGTTGGAAAATGTATGATATGCAGAATATGCATATGATAGAGACAAAGTATGCAGAGTTGTCTTTTGCAGTACGATGGCAATGTATGATGATATCAAGGTATGTTGTAGTATAAAGATTCAAGTGAGCCTATTTTAATGTTTGATTGTATTAGTCTGATATAAAGTTCTAATTGCAATAATGATACAAGTACATATGTCTATGGATAGTTAATGTTAAAGAAGTTTTGTAATAGGAAGATGATGCATTGTGAAAAGAAGGGTGAATAAGTGTGTCTTGAGTTCAAATGTTGTTGTATAGTTCGTGATACTATTATAGTGCTTTTGTGTTGAGAGAATGATGAGTTGTTTGAAGAGTCATTTTATGTAAAAGAAAGGAGTTTTTGAGATATTCATGAAGATCCAAAAGAGTAGACATGACTATGTAAAAGAGTTATAAAGCTCATATATAACCTAGGATTTCAATGTAAATAGAGTAGTACTCTGTATATCTTCTTATATTGTGTTTGGAGTTGGTGCTCCTGGTTTGTGTAGAGTTGGTGTTTCTTGATGTAGGAATTGGTGTTCCTATCAGGAGGTGATCAGTTAGATCTTTGCTAGTGAGGCATGAATGTAATCAGTGAGAGTTTTGGTCAGTGAGACCTAATAAATTTTGGTGAGGTTGGATAGTGGTTTTTCCTTGTTTAGGGTTTTCCACTTTAAACACTTGTGTCATGGTTTCATGTTTGAAGATTCTATTCCTCTCTATGTCTTTGGCATGTTGGTATTAATTGCATTTACAACTATTGGGTTGATGAATGAGTTAGTTTTATTAGATCACTGAGTCACCCCCTCTTAGTGATCCATTATATTACAACAATCTATTGATGGGTGTTTTTGTGCACAACAACATAGATAAAATACTAAGTATCTTATCTCTCATGAAAGGAATCAAATCCCAAACAAATGTAAAATGACTACCCCAAGGTCTATATAGCTAGGTCTTTGCCTTCACAAGATAACTCAGTTGTATGATGTCTTTTTCTATTCCAATCGAGGGTTCTACATGAATATGGACAAACTTCAACAAACAAGGTTACAAGCACATAAACTAATCAATTTTTAGATTTAGCAATGCATATACAAACTGATCCAAACATATATTGTTTTAAAATGTATCATTTCATATCATAAAAAATAATATATCAACTTGCATACATAAAATACCAACTCTATAACAGCGACATGCAAGTTTGAAAACCTTATTCTGACTCTCTACTAACTAGATTTAATAAAAAAGTGCAATTTAAGCAAGGGAAGATAGAGAAAGACACTAAGAAGCCTAACTAAATCTTAAGCCCATTTAATCATTTCAGCCTCAATAATGGATAGACAAGTTTGCAAACACATTTAACCACCCTTGATTTTACCATGATAAACCAACAATCAAGATTCAAGGAGGTGTGATCTTTAATGGTGAAATTAGGTGTTTGGGATAACCACACAAGGTAATTTACAATCAGAAAATTACTAGTGCTATGAACACTTTGCAAACTTATCAAATATCCATGAATCTTCAGATAAAAATGAAATAAATACTTCATCTCGGTGCTTAGAAACCATGAAACAAACTTTGTAGGATGACAAGTTCAACAAATCTCAACAATTTCCATTCACAATGTTGACTAGAAACCAAGAAGTAAACTTGTATTAAGCTCAAAAGACTGATAAACATCAACACAAAAGTCAATTTTGGTGGCAAGGAATATTCCACTTCATCCCATGTGGCAATGAATATTTACTTTTTGTTACTAAGTTTTCCAAATATGAAAAAAGTAACTTTTGGAAGCCAAAAATTATTAAATAATTGATACTACATCCTGGACAAGTTGTTGTAGTATGACAAATATTCATAAGCATAGGCAACTATAGGGAGTTATTTTCTCCATCATAGGTGGATTTAGTTGTCTATTTTCCATGTGCAAACATGAATATGCAGTTGTAGGTGACTGATTTTGTCATAAAAATACATTTCTAGCCCTCTATTCTTCATTGTTTTCTTCATTTTCAACCACAAATACTCAACTCAGATCTAGAATAGAAATATGGGAAATTTTGGAAGGCTACATCAATCATTTAAATAGGGCTGCAAATTAGGTACAAGGAGGCACAATCCATCTTCCAACAATTGCATGACATTGTTCCTTTCATTTTCCATCATTTTGGGCTCCAAATGTGCATGTACAATAGTGCTTAGGTCTGATTTTTGTGTTGCAATAGCTCATAGGGTTTGTATTCATAATCCTTGACATCATATTGGTTTCATTTTGTTGGTGCAGTAGTGATCTAGGCATGAAAATCACATTTGTCCATGGCTGGGATAGTAGGATGTCTCTAGGTTTTCATCTCTCCATGATAGCTCCCTTCATGTTTCTGCCTCTTAAATCTGCAACCAACAAAGACAAGCATCAATTTCATAAAAAATAAATCATTTTAAGTCAGTACATATCAAATCATATCCATTTTCATCATGGATCAGTCATGTGCAAGTTGACAAATAATGATTAAAACTTGTTTACTTTTTTAAAAAAGCTGCTAAACCTGTCATGAAAAAATAGTTTGTTACGACATCCATAACTTTTATTTTACAATTTAGGTGTTTCTAATGTTTTTAGGAGATCTACATAATTTAGTTTTTATATCCCCACAAAAAATTAGCCTTACCCAGATTGTAGATCTAGCGATATAATTGAATTACTGATAGACTATCTCTGTTGATATTTAATTAGGATTATACTGTCATTAAATTTGTGGTTTCCCCTTGACTGCTTTGGTTTTTTTATGCATCCTCTTGACTTTTCTATCTTCTCTACCTATTCAATCCTTCCAATAATTTAATTTTTTTTATTCCATTATAGAGGCCAAAACAAAATCATAAATTTAACTTCTTCATGGCTGTCCTAGGGTTTCTAGGTTGTCAAAATTTAGTTTTGGGATTGTTTTTTACCATTTTAGGTGAAACAATGATTGGATCTTTCATTTAGGATACTTAGAAAAAATTCTCGTTCAATTAATTTACCTAATTAAAAGGTTTTTCTCAAGGTTATGTGGATTTTATGACCATGTATACGTTGTTGTTTGACTATGACAGCAGTAGGCAGTTTTGGAATACTGTATGAATTGGGCTTTTTTCACCCTTGCATGGATTGTTTTCTTCACTTCCAGCTGATGCTTTCACTTTATTAGTATGTCATGACCTTTATCAATCCCTTGGTCTTATAGGAAACCCAAAACTAATGATAATGGCATGATAAGATGTAAGCATACCACATGAATGCATTCATACATTTAGTCATCTTGACACCTCCTACGACTCTACAAATATAAAGGATTATACTCTTAACTTTATATATGAATATGAAGCAATAAATAACTTTAATGGATCATAAAAATCAACCCAATCCTCTAAAATAATAAATGCCCTTCCTTTTCAAGAGCCCACAAGGCCTCAAAATGCAATCAATCAACCATGAAGGACTTGTCAATATGACTATGAACATGATAAAATGAGACAAGACCATTCACCACAACTCCATGCAAACTAAAAACCAAATGAAATAATGAAGCACATACTTGATCAAGACTCATCAAACCCAAAACATGCCAAAACCAACCCAATCAAAGCATATCAAAACTCATAAAAGTAGATAGATCATCAAAGTGCATCTAAGACCCAAGAAATTGTCAAAATATGTCAACATAATGCAATGGATCATGAACTTGTAAAATCAAACCAAGCTACTCAACCATGACTTAGAGCACTCATAACAAGCTGAAATACCTAAAATAGGCTAAGAAACTCACCAAAAGAATCAAGCCAAAGAGGGGTTCCCCATTTTGTTAAAATGGGGCGTGTTTGTAGGGCACAACAAATGATGACTCTACTGGGAGAATGCTTTTGAGCATTCCAAAGATAAACACAAGTCATGAACCCAAAATCTCTTTATACACCCACATATTAGGTCAAATAAACATAACTACATGATCAAGGAATCAAAATCAATAGCTAGTGCAACCATTCATGTTCCCAAGATCCAAGTGTGTACAAATACATTCATTCCCATCCTTTAGCAACTAAGGTCATCCAAGTTCCTTTGCATTAAGCTACATGAATGGTTCTCACCCCATGAACTACCTAGACATTGCCTCGCTTCCAATCAAGTGTGTATAGCCCCAATTAGGTTGTCTCTATTATTCCACTAAAAGCATAGCTCTACTTCCAGCCAGACGTTTATATCCCTAGGAGAGATACTTGAATCCTCTAGCTAGTTGAGTCATATGATAGGAGTACTAAGAAGTATCACCCTTCATTTCATTTCATTTTTTTATTTTGATTTTCTTTTCTTTTATGATGCAGGAGCATCCCTGGTTCAAGAGCAATCTTGCATCAACCAAAAATATTTGCATCTCATTTTGTTTTCTTTCATTTTCCTAGTCAGTTCAGTTAGTAGTAGTTTCTATATTTTGGTCTACACTCTACCACAATATGATTTCAAACCTTGCGAAGATGGACTTACCATCTAGACATCTTCATGCACATCATATCCAAAATTTAGATCATTTGGATTAGTTTTTGGAAGGATATCGCTATCATAAGATTGACTATTTTCTCATAGTAGAGCATTCAGAGAGTCTCAGACAATCAGCTAAAGGAGAAGACTTGCAGAGTACTTCCATGACTTGTGGAGCTAAATGACATATCATTCAAGATAGTTTGGAACCTAGCCAACCTTCCCTGATATCTGCACATTGTTTCATTCACTTACAGAGGATTTCCATATGTTTATGTCCAACCTATCCATGTACACATGTTACATCTCTTTCATTGGAGTTTTTAATTTGTTTGGCTGACGTGGAGGAGTCTTTTGATTTGGAGATGATATATAATCATGTAATAGATGCCTAGGAAGTTAGTTAGCAATAAATAGAATAATTCATAAGTTAGATAGTTCAAATTCTTTTGTATTAGGCGCTTCAAAGCTATATCTTGCACATACATTGTAAAATCAAGCCTGTGAGCCCTATTTTGTAAGCCTGCATGTTGCTAACATCTTTGCATTTTGAATCGATGGTATACTGAATGACTGAATCTGCATTGGAATTCCTTAATTGAGTTGCTTCCATTGTGTTTACTCTTGTTGCACGGTTTGGACTATTCACTTTGTGGACCCTCCTAACCGTGACTACACCAAGTGGTATTAGAGAAAAGTTTGAATCCATTGGGGAGTGAAGTGAGTTATGTTTGTGAAGGCATTCTATAAGATCTTGTTGTGAACAGATCACCAAACCCAAGGCAAACTACTTGTGTTGTCAATCGATGACCGATTGTGAGGTAGTTATCACCTTGTAGCCCAATCACTGAATTTGAGGCAGTTACACTTGATCCTAGGAAGAGATGTCACCAAGGAGAATACATATTGTTGGTTCTATGGCTGGAAGGATAGATGAGATGATGGAGATGATGAAAACGATTTGAGTTTGCTTGGATTTTGTTGAAGAAGATCGAAGAAGAGGACTTACACCTCGACCTAATGTTGGAAGTGATGATGATGAAGAATTTCAATCTGCTAATCAAAATGAAGAAACCCTAGGAGAAGAAGAAGAAGAATTAGATCAAGTAAAGATGTTGCGAGCTATTTCAAAGATTGGGAAAAGACCTAGAGTGGATGTACCAAACTATACTAGCAATTTGAATCCTGAAGTGCTGATTGATTGGATAAATGACCTAGAAGAATACTTTGAATATGAAGAAATTGAAGATCCGGAGAAGGTGAAATTTGCAAAGACTAAGTTGAAAGGACATGTTGCTATTTTGTGGAAATAAGTTTAGTTGGATAGGAATAGAAGAGGAAGTGAAAAGATCATAAAATGGGATAGAATGGTGATAAAGTTGAAGAATCAGTTAATACCTATTGACTATGAGTTGGAACTATTGACTATGAGTTGGAACTATTGAAAAGATTGCAGAATCTGAGACAAAAGGAGAAATCTGTGAAGGAGTATATTGAAGAATTTCATAGGGTGATCATAAGGATAGGACATAGTGAAGCAAGCAAGGAGAAAGTGACAAGATACATTAATTGACTGAGATTAAACATTTAAGAAGAACTGAGTTTGCTAAGGATGACAACATTGGAAGAAGCATATCAGTTTGCCCTAAAAGTTGAATAAGAAGCATGAGTAGAGATAGAGGGGTAGAGGAGGTAGATTTTAGAGAGGTAGAACACATTTAAGAGGAGAGAGATCATTTACAGAACAAAATAGACAAGATAGCACATTCAAGAAGGAAGATAGAGATAGCTATTCATATTAGAGAGATGATAGAACTTTCTACTATAGAGGAAACCCTAATTCATACTGGAGTGAAGGATACAAAAGAGGTGGAAGAGGACTTGATAGGAGAACATTCAGAGGAACCTGTTTTAAGTGTGGAGGTGAAGGACACAGAGCATTTGAATGTCATTAAGGAAGTACAGGTAAGAAGATAGAGAACAATGAAAGAGTAGCCTATGTAGAAGAAGAACCTATTGGATCACCCAATTCAGTTGGTAAACTTGTGAAAGGATAATCACTAGTCATGATGAGAACACTATTTTAAGAAGAGACAAATGAGGAACAACAACAGAGGAAAAGTTTGTTCCGGACCAGATGCAAATTAGGAGGTAAATGTTGTAAGGTTGTAATTGATTGTGGTAGTTCTGATAATTTGGTTTTAGAGGAGATGGTGACTAAGCTAAATTTGGAGAGATTGAAACACCTTATACCATATCAGATAGCATAGATTCATGATGATCATAAGGTATTGGTGAGTGAACAATGTTTGGTAAAATTTCATAGTGGATCTTATCATGATGAAGTATTGTGTGGTATTATGCCTATGGGTGTATGTCATATATTGTTGGGTAGACCATGGCAGTATGATAGAAAAGCTATACATAATGGGAGAAAGAATACCTATACCATAACATCAAATGGAAAGAGAATTACTTTGATTCCTTTGGAGGATGAACCTAAGAGTGAGGTATGTGGGAATGCTAGAATCTATTTGGTTGATGGAAGGAAATTTCTGGATGGTTTGAGACATGAGAATATGTGTTATGCTTTGATTCCTAAGAAGCCTGAAACCCTAAAGACAGAGATTGAAGAATCACAACCAGAGGAGATAATTGAATTGCTAATAGAGTATGAAGACACAATATCAGATAATGTACCTAAAGGATTGCCACCAATCAGAAGTATCAGTCATCACCTAGATCAAATACCTGGAGCTAGTTTGCCTAACAAAGCAGCACACAAAATGACACCAGCAAAGAATGAAGAGTTGAATAGACAGATACATGAATTATTGAGGAAAGGTTTGATCAGAGAAAGCTTGAGCCCTTGTGTAGTACCTGTAGTGTTAGCACTGAAGAAGGATGGAGAATGGAGAATGCGTACAAACTCTAGAGCAATCAATAAAATCATAGTTAAGTATAGATTTTAGTTGCCTAGGATGGATGATATTATGGATTGTTTGAGTGAGAAAAATATTTTTTAAAGTTAGATTTGAAGAGTGGATACCATCAAATCAGAATCAGAGGAGATGAATGGAAGACTACTTTTAAGACAAATGAAGGATTGTATGAATGGTTAGTGATGCTTTTTGGATTGACTAATGCACCAAGTACTTTCATGAGGTTGATGAATGAAGTCTTGAAGAAATTCTTAGGTAAGTCTATTATTGTATACTTGGATGATATTCTGATTTTTAGTAAGATAGAAGAAGAACATTTGTGGCACCTGAGACAAGTATTGCAGAGACTGAGAGAAGAGAAATTGCTAATAAACATCAAGAAGTGCAGTTTCATGAAGGAAGAGTTGGTATACTTGGGATTTTTTATTTCTGCGGAAGGATTGAAGATGGACCTTGAGAATGTTAGGGAAATTGTTAAGTGGCCTACACCTAAGAGCATTGGAGAAGCCAGACCATTTCATGGATTAGCTAGTTTCTACCAGAAGTTCATCAGAAATTTTAGTTTAGTATGCACACCTATGATAGAGATAGTGAGAGGTGATAGAAAGGACTTTAAGTGGACATTGGGAGTGGATAAAAGTTTTGAATTGTTGAAGCAGAAAGTGATAGAGCAACCTGTATTGGCATTACCAGATTTCAATAAGGTATTTCAAGTAGATTGTGATGCAAGGGGAAATGCAATAGGAGTAGTGTTAAGTCAAGAATGTAGGTCTGTAGCATATTTCAGTGAGAAGTTGAATGATGCAAGAAGAAGATATTTAGTTTATGATCATGAGTTCTATGCCATAATTCAAGCTTTGAAGAAGTGGAGACATTATTTGTTTCCTAAGGAATTTGTGTTGTATACAGATCATCAAGCGTTGCAGTATTTGAACTGTCAAGGAAAGTTGAATCAAAGACATATGAGATGGGTAGAGTTCATGCAGAGTTATACTTTTTTACTGAAGCATATGAGTGGAAAGTCAAACAAAGTTGTAGATGCATTGAGTAGAAGAAGGAATTTGCTGACAAAGATGAGAGTTGAAGTGTTAGATTTTAAAGAATTGAAGCATATGTATGAAGAAGACCTTGATTTTGTAGAACCTTGGAAAGCATGTAAGGAACCTGTTGTGATAGATAGGAGTAAGTGGTTGGATTATTTCATTTAGGAAGATATGTTGTTCATAGGAAATCAATTGTGTATACCTAGGAGTTCAATGAGAGATAATTTGATCAAAGAGAAGCACAGTGGTGGATTGGCAAGACATTTTGGAATTGATAAGACAGTAGTTTTGGTAATTGAAAACTACTTTTGGCCTCAAATATATAAGGATGTTAGGAAGTTTGTGCAGAGTTGCATAGTATGTCAAGTTCCAAAAGGAAGTAGTCAGAATACTGGATTGTACAAATCTTTGACAGTACCAAAGAGACCTTGGGAAGACATAAGCATGGATTTCATATTGGGATTGCCGAAGACACAAAGAGGACATGATTCTATATTTGTATTAGTGGATATATTTTTAAAGATGGTACATTTCATATTTTGTAAGAAAACAACTAATGCAGTTCATGTGGCTAACCTAGTTTTCAAGGAGATTGTGAGATTGCATGGATAACCTAAGAGTATAACTTTAGATAGAGATACAAGATTTATTGGATACTTTTGGAGGACACTTTGGAAGAAGATGAAGATAGATTTGAAGTTCAGTTCAACATTTCATCCACAGATTGATGGACAGACAGAGGTGGTGAATAGGAGTTTGGGTAACTTGTTGCGATGCTTGGTTGGAGAGAAGGAAGGAAATTGGGATCTCATTCTATCACAAGCCGAGTTTGCATACAATAATTCAGTGAATAGGAGCACCGAAAGAACACCATTTGAGATTGTGATAGGAACTAAACGTAGAGGAGTGGCAGAATTGAGAGACATTAGTATGGAGGATAAGAGGAGTGCAGAAGTAGAAGAATTTGTAGGACACATGGAGACAGTGCATAATCATGTTAAGAGGCATTTGGAGGAGATGAAAAGTAAGTATAAGGAGAAAGCAAATAAAAAGAGAAGACACAAAGAGTTTGTAGTTGGAGATGAAGTTATGGTGTACTTTAGAAAAGAAAAAATTCCAGTTCGGACATATAACAAGTTGAAAATGAAGAAGTTTGGACCATGTAAGATACTTAGGAAGTTTGATTCAGGAAATGCATATGAAGTAGAGCTATCAGAGACATTGGGTATATCACCTATTTTCAACATTACAAATCTATATCAGTATCATGAAGCAGAGTTTAGTGTCAGCATTGAAGAAGACTTGAAGAAGTAGTTACCACAACAAGCTCTGAAGCAGATTGAAGACATCTTGGATAGCAAAGTTGGATGTAGCACCAGAGGAAGACAATACAAGGAATATTTGGTAGAGTGGAAAGGAAGACTGAAAGAAGACTCATCATAGATTTCTCAGACTGAGGTGTACCGTCTTGGTTATCCTCTAGCCCCAGCAAAGTGAGGGGCTAACTTTTTCAACAACCTCAGATGTCTGATGTAGGAGCATCCCTGGTTCAAGAGCAATCTTACATCAACCAAAAATATTTGCATCTCATTTTATTTTCTTTCATTTTCCTAGTTAGTTCAGTTAGTAGCAATTTCTATATTTTGGTCTGCATTCTACTACAATATCATTTTAGACCTTGTGGAGCTAGACTTAGCATCTAGACATCTTCATGCACATCATATCCAAAATTCAGATCATTTGGATAAGTTTCTGGAAGGATATCGCTATCAGAAGATCCACTATTTTCTCAGAGTAGAGCATTAAGAGAGTCTCAGACAATCAGCTAAAGGAGAAGACTTGCGGAGCACTTCCATGACTTGCGGAGCTAAATGACACATCATTCAAGATAGTTTGGAATTTGGCCAACCTTCCCTGAGATCCGTACATTATTTCATTCACTTGTGGATGATTTCCATATGTTTAGGTCTGACCTATCCATGTACACACGTTACATCTCTTTCATTGGAGTTTATAATTTGTTTGACCAACATGGAGGAGTCTTGTGATCTGAAGATGATATATAATCATGTAATAGATGCCTAGGAAGTCAGTTAGCGATAGATAGCATAATTCATAAGTTAGATAGTTCAAATTCTTTTGTATCAGGTGCTTCAAAGCTATATCTTGTGCATACATTATAGAATTAGGCCTATGAGCCCTATTTTGTAAGCCTGCATGTTGCCAGCATGTTTGCATTTTGAATCGATGATATATTGAATGACTGAATGTGCATTGACATTTTTTAATTGAGTTGCTTCCTTTGTGT
The DNA here is from genome assembly GCA_027924645.1 of Cunninghamia lanceolata. Taxonomy (NCBI): domain Eukaryota; kingdom Viridiplantae; phylum Streptophyta; class Pinopsida; order Cupressales; family Cupressaceae; genus Cunninghamia; species Cunninghamia lanceolata. The sequence continues at coordinate 4,241,743 of BSBN01000292.1, read as the reverse complement.
TTACTCTTGCTGCATGGTCTAGAATGTTCACTTTGTGGACCCTCCTAACCATGACTACACCATTTTCATACTTTATTTTTCCACAACACATGCTTTTACACATGGGCTATGCATAATTTCAACTTTGCTAGATTGGGAATCATAGTGGTAGCAAAGGTGAGACCTTAGTATTTTTCACTTAATGCAAGATCACAAAGACTCACTTAGAAACTTTAGGATCATTATGATGTGAAGAGGTATAAGATCTCAAAACACTTTAAGTCATACTAAACAATCGATTCATTCCCCAGGAACAAGCATCATGCCATTCAACACTAACAATGGAGTCCACAATAAACCTTTAGATTATGATAAATGTTTCTCAAAAGAATACTTAGAAGACATAATCTAGAAAATCACATTGCTTACACTTGCAAACAACCCTCTAATCATTAAGGAACAATCAAGGGAGGACCCAAAAAATTTCAAAATAAGAGAGCCAATAGCAACAAGCTAAAAACTAACCAAAAACAAGACCCCAAAAAAATTGAAAACAAAACTAAAATAGCAAATTGACAACTAAGAACTAACTAACCAACAAAGAAAGAAAGAAAAACAAACAACTAACTAAGCAAACTAAAAGAAAAACCAAGAAAACTAGACATCTAACAAACCAAAAATAACTAAGACTAAGTACAAAGGCTTAGGACAACAAGTGTCTACACTCCTCTTGACTAATTTCTCAATATATGCAAGAGTAACAAAGGTACATGTCAAGGTCCTAAGTGTTGGTGTGAACAGGGTTTTCACCTAATCGGTTTACCCTTGTGTGGATAATTCACATTATTTAACTATTTATTAGTTAAATAATATTCACACATCACACATAATTCACACATGTTAAGTTGACTTAGTGAGTCTTCTAGGTGTTTCTAGTTGAGTCTAGTTGTGTGTTGAGTTGTTGATAGTTGGAGTGAGTTGTCTTATCCTCCACATGTGCAATTAGTTATCATCCTCTAATTGTCACATGTTGTAGGAATATCTCCACTTTCCACTCCACCTTTCTAGCTCTCACCTTGCCTTCATAAGAAAGGCTTTCTTCATGTATTGTAATCCAATGTAATCTCTTGTAATCTTGTAATCTTTTGCATTCAATGATAGAATAACATTATTCTCTCATCTGATCTCTTTTGTGCTTTCATGAAGTCCTAGATCCTGGGTGGCTCCAATCATAGCCAACTCTAACATGTTATTAGAGCTCTAAGAAGAATCACTTTGTGTTAGTCATTTTTTGAGAGATCTTGAGTGCAATTCATGGTGGATCTTGATAGTTGAGTATGCTCTTCTGTTGCATTGCATGATGACCTAGAGAATCAGAAAAAACTTGATAGAGATACCAAATTTGTGAGGGTTTCCTCTTTGTAGCCTTGTATTACAGGTTCAAATCAGAGCATGCTGCTGCAAATCTGAGCACACCATTGTGTTTAAGAGGTCTGAGATAATCAAGATCGGCTTTTGTTTCGTCTAAATCAGACACCGGAGGCTAAATCTATAGCAATTTCAATCTGGGGGATGGATACCTGATCTAGGAGGCATCTGTAATTTTAGAGCAGTTTGGGAAAAAATCAACCCTACCATCATGCTCAGGATGCTCAAAAACCTATAAATTGACTACAAAATTGTCCAAATCAGACAAAGTTGCAGCAAAAGGTAATTTTTTTACAAATCGACACCATACGGAATCTATGCAGAGAATATTTCCTCTACGAAGGTAGAATCTTCATCAGCGTCCTACAACATTAGTGGATCATTCATTGTCCATCAGGTAAATGTTTGGTCACCTAGTTGTTTGTTTGGTCTGTGGGATATAAGAATTTTTTCTGTGGAGTTGTTTTGTACATTGTACCCTGTCTGCAGGGTATTGTAGAACTTGCAGGGTTTAGGCAAATCATGGGGCACCACGTGTGGTACGGGCCCCCACACCAATTGACTATCAAACTATAGACAATAGCCTTTGAGTAAATCACCAGTGTCAGCTTTCAACCCCTCAACAGACTTCAAACATTTTACCGGCATTTGAAAATATTAACCATGAGATATCTACTCGGCAGTCACTCCATTTCCGACCATGATTCGTTCCCACACCAGTAGCATAGTCCTTAATCCTCTCGGCGTCAGTAAAATCAACCTGGCTCTAATACCATGTTAGAGTTGGCTATGATTGGAGCCACCCAGGATCTAGGACTTCATGAAAGCACAAGAGAGATCAGATGAGAGAATAATGTTATTCTATCATTGAATGCAAAAGATTACAAGATTACAAGAGATTACATTGGATTACAATACATGAAGAAAGCCAACATTGATGGGAAGTTCAAACTGGTGGCCACATCGAAGGGAAAGTTTCTAAACTCCTGCAGGCATTCAAATCCATAGCAAGCAGATCTCCTTCCACGCTCAGCAAGGACTTCAAACCACTACTCGGCAGTCTATTTGGCACCCTTCAAAATGATGTCTGCAAATTTTCCTGGGCAATCAGTATCACTTCCGGCAACATTCAACATTTAGTAGTTAAAACCTCTGGTGGTCTCAATCAAACCCTTTCAGCGGCTTATATGTGAGCATTAATGTGCTCAGAATTGTCTCATGCTGTTAAACAAATTCATGCCGAAAATTTTCTAAACTCGTCGGTTCTTCATATCGCCGGTAATCTTTAACCGACGATAATTAGCCAATAGTTGGTGACCATTTCCTCCTACCCAGCTGCATTTAAAATTGCCCAGAGGCACATCATGGGGTATATTCCCCTTTAAAAAATAGTCCATGACACAGTCAATTCATCCGGCGGTTTCTCAATCAAACAAGTGGTTTCCGCTAAGTGAAAAGCAATTTGCCAGCATAAACGACTGTTTCATGTGCCTAGAAGGATGTTTTGAAACTCACTTTAGTAGTTTCTATGACCTCATTAGTAGTTTCCCAATCAAACCATGGTTTCAACCACAAAATAGGCGATTTCCCATGGAATCTTGGCATTTTCGACTAGGTGATTTCAGCCTAAAACTAGTGGTTTTGCGTGACTTCGAAGGTGGTTTCGACAAAACAAACAGGTGGTTTTCACCAAAATCAGTAGTTTCCAGAAAAATAAGTGATTTTTTTTCTTTTCTAGGGGGGCATTTTTTTCTAGCAAAGGGAATATTCCGCTGACATTAGCACTGTGTTAGCGCCAAGGGGCCATTTTTGCCCCTTAAAGCCCTAAATAGGGTTTTTTTTTCTTTTTTGCATAACTTTTGCCCACGGAGGCAAAATCAGGAAAATGAGACATCGTCAGAAATCTGATAGAGAGCACTTCATAGTGGTGTCATAGTTTTCTAAAATTCTGTTGCAGGTGATTGCTACAATAGTTTGAAGATAGATCTTCATTTTCAACTTTCGAGCTCACAACTTTCTGCCACGATCTCTAATTGTCACAATTCTTGTGGTATCAAAAAGGTATTCAGGAGCTCTTCAAATCCATGCATGCACTTTTGTTAGGTTCAGCTCCAGGTTTATTTTATTTCATTTGTCAATTTTTTAGCTTTTGAGTGATAACTTGGGCATTTTGACACTTGAGGAAGTGAAACTTGTTTTGGAGGGATTTGTTTGCTGTGGTAAATCAATGTGAGGAACTGTAATCTCCCTTGGATCTTAGTTTTAAGAGATTTTCATGTTCTCCCAATTTTGGTCCCTTGAGGACAACTGTAAATCGCACTAACTATAAAGTGCCAAAATTATTCTTTTTTGGGGGGTGATCTCTTTGATTGAGTAACAGGGGGTGTACTTGTGTTCATTTTTGTACTCTTGTATCATGGATCCAAACAAACATCCTCTACTCACACCATATAACTATCATGAGTAGAAAACTAAAATAGAGATTCATTTAAGAAGTTTGAAAATTCATAGAGTAACAATGGGTACAGAAATTGAACCAACAACAGCTGCAGAAAAGAGAAAGTGGTACAATAGATGTGATCAAACCTATGGGACACTATGCTTGTATATCTCTCCTGATCTTCTTTTTCATATTGAATCTTGTACTACACCTAATGAAGTGTGGACTACCTTAGAAAATCTCTTTGGTAAGATAGATACTATGAGAGTTTTCAAATTGGAGAATGAACTAATTGGTTTGAATCCAACCGATTTTGCAAGCATCCAAGACTTCTTCACAAAACTAAAGTCAGTTAGATTGCAGCTCAAACAATGTGGAATTGAGAAAGAGGACACTCAATTAATTCTTTCAATCCTTGCCAAGCTTGGTCTTGACTATTCATTTTTTGTTTCTACCTTTTATGCTACTATAGATGCACTTGGGAAAGTTTTCACAATGCCTTCACTTGATGAGTTTGCTACATCACTCACAAGGGAGCAAGCTAAGTTAGTACACATGGGAAAATTGAAGTCTCCTAGAAGTCAAGCACTTATTGCAAATCAAGGTACAAAGGATCAAAAGGCTTCACCTAGCAAAGGAAAGAAATAGAAAAATAAGGATTTCAAGAACAATGAGCAAGCAAAAGAGTCAACCAAATCACCTAAGTCCTTATCCTCTCCCAAGGAGGAATCATCTAAGAAGGAGAGACCAAAGTGTACATATTGCAAAAAACTAGGACATGATGAGCATAAGTGTTATGAGAATAAATTTGATGAGTTGACTCACATTATTCAAAAGCACAATATCCAAATGCCATCATCATCACCTAGTCCATCCTCTTCTTCAACACCATCATCATCTACACAGACAGGGACAGCATGCATTGCTAATGGGACAATCAAAGGAAAAAGACATGCACTCTTTTCTTCTACAAGTCTTCAGTTAGAGAGATGGCTTCTTCATTCAGGAGCTTCTCATCATATGGCATCTTCACAGGGGACACTCTCTTCATTTGAGTCATGTACTTCGCCACCTATCTTGATGGGTAATAATACATACATGCATGCAACTGGCAAAGGAACTATTGATGTTGGTGAGTGTACATTCAATAATGTGTTGTGTGTACCTTCCTTTCAACCAATCTCCTTTCCATCTACCAAATTACTCATTGTAGTGCAGGCAAGACGGTTGAGTTCACTCCTGATTCTATGATCATACGAGACTTGGAGAGCAAAGATATCATTGCTATTGGGATGGCTGATCATGCATCTTGCTTGTATACTTTCTCCCATTTTGTTTTTGATGATGTAGATCCATTGATTGATATTTACACTCATGCATCAAGTGTGAATCATGTTTCTGAAGAGAAGTTTGGTCACTTGAATCTTGATGTTCGATCACTCACTTCAGTTCATGAGACTAGTGCTGAGCTTCCATCACCTCAACCTCCTGCTTCTTCAGAGATCAACATTGACATGGTTTCATCTACTTCAGTAGAGTAGGATCATACAGGTCTTTCAAACACAACTTTGTGGGATACTTTCTTGGCAAGTATATCAAACTTGTTTTGTGAGTCTCATATTGCAAATTTGGAGGACACACTTGAGGGGATACCTCTCCTCTTTAATGACAGTTACAACACAACTGTTATCCCATCTACTTGGTCTTTGGAGGTTGTTCTTCATGTGTCTACCTAGGATTTTGGATTGGTCACACCTCATTGCATTTTGTGATTCTTTGATTCTGACATGTGGAAACTTGAGCAGTTTTCAGAGACATCATACATCATGAGACTTTTTCCCTCATTCCTTGAGATGGAGTTTCTTCGACATCAGCTTGTTTCTTCCTAAGGGGAGAAATGTTGTTTGCAGGTTCATGACACTTTCTAGCGTTCATCTTCAGGCATTCACCATTGGCACATGAGCTACTTCATTGTGGGGGGGACCTATAGTCTCACTCTTGCTCTCCTATGGGGGGGTATTTGATTATACATATGTGATAGAAGTTGTCTTGGGGGGGTCAAGTTGAGTCCTCTTACTATCACTTCTGCTTTCACTTTCATTGTTTCATGCATTCTTACTTTTGGAGAGGAGATTTTTCCCATGAGGTTTTCTCCTTTTCTCCACTTGAGATTTGTTTTACATGGGTACCTAATATGGCCTAGTAGTCAAGACCCATCCATCATTGCATCTTGCTTTAGTTAGCTACTCCCTAAGTTGCACTTAAGGGGGGGTGTTGGTGTGAATAGGGTTTTCACCTAACCGGTTTACCCTTGTGTGGATAATTCACATTATTTAACTATTTATTAGTTAAATAATATTCACACATCACACATAATTCACACATGTTAAGTTGACTTAGTGAGTCTTCTAGGTATTTCTAGTTGAGTCTAGTTGTGTGTTGAGTAGTTGATAGTTGGAGTGAGTTGTCTTATCCTCCACATGTGTAATTAGTTATCATCCTCTAATTGTCACGTGTTGTAGTAATATCTCCACTTTCAAATCCACCTTTCACTTCACCTTTCTAGCTCTCACCTTGCCTTCATAAGCCAGGCTTTCTTCATGTATTGTAATCCAATGTAATCTCTTGTAATCTTTTGCATTCAGTGATAGATAACATTATTCTCTTATATGATCTCTCTTGTGCTTTAATGAAGTCCTAGATCCTGGGTGGCTCCAATCATAGCCAACTCTAACACTAAGTCTAGCAAAGTCATCCTTGTATTTTGAAATGTAAGATATAGGCAAACTAGGTTCATATTCATGATACAAATCATGTAGGATCAGCAATTGTGGCAACTCATAATGTCCATGGTTAATACAAACACAAGCTTTCTTACCCCCATCCCCATAATCAAAATGAAAAATATCATAACAAAATGAGAAAATGGAAGATACAACCTGGTTTGTAGTGCCATCAGCTAAAAGTATATGCTCACCATCATGTTACATCTCACCAAGTGCTCCCTTACCTTCAGGAGGTCTCAACTCATGATAGATAATCCCTTGTGCATCAAGTACATGAAAATTACAATCAAATCCATAAGTTAGTTAATCATTGCAATTTTTAAAATTAGGCAAATCAATCATATCAATGAAAGATTCAACTTATTTAGGCTTTAAAACATGAAATATCTCACCTCTTCCTAACTCATCATGTGGATGATATGACAAATCAGCATGTGCATTATCTAAAGGATTATCAAAATAAACTTTAAATCCATACTCTAGATTACATGAATCAATAGCATCATCATCTAGTACATTTTCATACTCAAATGAAGGAGAAATATACCTATGATCAACCTTACCTTCCAAAGCAACCTCCCATGCAAGAAATAAATCAGGACAGCTCACCTTAGAATGTGGATCAGTAGGATGAATCCTATATGAATCAATTAAAGAAAGGTGTGATATGTGCATTGAATACCCATGGAGTGCCATGTATTCACTCAATTTGGACACTAGATCAATCATGCTATCAAATGAGGAGTGTGGAAAACTCTCTAGGTTATCATTTTGTATGGTTGTTTGACCTCCATCCTCATAGAACAATCTACTATCGTCATTCTCCACCTACATATCAACAATAACCAAGTTAGAACCATTATCTTCAGAGGCATGAGCAAGATTAGAAAAATCAAAACAAGATATACTCCAATCTGCCCTACTAAAATCAGTCACATTAAATGAAGAAATGTCATCTAAATCATGCAATAACTTTACTAATTCAGCTTGTGATTGATATTGGAATGATACACCATCATGTACAGTAGCAATAAGACCTTTTGGATCTTCTTCCACTTGTGTAACTTGACCAATGTTATTGATTTCACCTTGTAACAATGTTATACCTTGTCTTCATTTGGATCAACCTGTAACTCATCAAAAACACTTGTACAAGTTTGATATGACTGGTTATCTTGATGTATCATGTTGGTACAGTCATAAATTTGACCATTTACTTCTAGAAAATCAGATTGTACCTCAAGTCTATCAATTGGAATAATTTCCCCCTTCATTGTCCATGAATATCCTTCACTAGGTAGGCTGATATTTTCTTGTTTTGGCATGATATTGGACTGATCCAGCTGCTGTCCATACTCAATTTCACTCTCAAAATAGTTATAAAATGGAAACCAATCATTTTCATCCACTTTCTCATCAAAATCAGTCATTTGGCAAGCAACTTTTTGCTGATCTGTACTTTCTATTTGACACCCAAACTCACCAAACTTGTTATCCAACTCATTCTCATCATTAGGAATCAAAATATCATTATTACCAAATTCCTCTTCACTCTCCCATGGCTGAAAATCAGAATTTATCCACCTTGGAACAATAGTTCCTTTAACAAATTTGTTAGGGCAGCCAACTAGTGACTCATCCACAATGCATCCAACTTCATTTTCATGTTCATTTTGACAAAAAAATGGGAAACTTGATTCTTACCCATGCATACATCACCTTGTTGGTCTTGATTGATGAAGAATGATGGATTTGTACCACTTGCAAGCTCACTTCCTCAGGCTGATCCAATTGATGCATCCTCATGAAAATGTGTATCTACTTGTGTTGCCTCTCCTTGGTCTTGCAATCTAGCTTTAGTCATGTACACATATTGCACTTCAGTTTTATACACCTCTAAGATGGGAATAAGTCATTTTAGATGCAATTCTAACCTTGTGAGAAAAGTCAAACAATTTATCTCACCATGTGGTTCTTTAGGATGTACATTACAAAATTGAGATGAACCAAAGTGGGACAATGTTTGTGAAGGCCATTTCTCTCTTATTTGCTTATCCAACATCTATTGAAAGAGTGGGATATCCACTTGAAAATTCTCCTCATAAGATGATGGTTGATCAAATGTAGATGTTGAAGGACCATTAGAAACACTTGATGAGCATGTGTAAACCTCTAAACTATGTGGTCTCTCATTGGAACAACTCACAAAAAATGTTGGATGGGTTATAAAATCATTATCTCTCACACCATTTTGATCTCTACTACATGTCAAACCATTATTTCTCTCAACCAAGTAATAAATAAAGCTTGCAATATGATTTTCACCTTGTTTCTTTCCATCACTTGCTTCATTTTCAAACTGCCATGACTAATCAACACTCTTTCCACTTGGCAAATCATCCAAATTTGATGAACATATAGCTACATGTGACTTAGCACTTGATGGTACAGCCATGAGAACATTAGTAGAGGAAGTATTGCATGCATTTACATCTAAATAATGGCCATTTGAACCATAAAACTAACCTTGCAAGTGGTTGACCTGATTTGTATCATGAGTTGATTAAAGTTTTTGAGAAGTGTGATTATCATAGCTGATTGCATGAGGTGTTTGTAGTAGATTAGGACCATGATATGAGCTAATATAAGGCTTCATCCTTTCATAAAACTCAAACAATTGCATGTTATAACCAATATGCTCACCATTCAAATGATTTGTAATGTCATATCCTTTGTTGGCCAAATGAAGAGCCTTCTCAAATAGATCATTCAAAGTTACTACTCCATTGGACCAGCCAACAATCAATTTTATAAATATCAAATCAAGACCCCACAAATAATGCTCTTTTAAAACCTCAAGATTGAAAATCAGATCTGCACCTTTAACCCTTCTATACATCATGATAAATCTATGGTTAAATTGCAAAATAGTCTCACAATGTTGTCTTCTAACTGCTACAAATTGAAGCAATGGATGTTGCAAGCTAATATGTAAATCAAATTGAAACAAAAACATGCTCTCAAACTCAACCTATGACAATATGGAATTAGGTGGAAGATTTGCATACCATTGTGAAGCTACACCTTGAAGTGTGTGGACAAATAGAATGCACTTAAAATTTTCTTGTCAAATCTAAAGTTTAAACAATAATGCCCTAACACTCTCAACATGTAGTGAAGCTCTTTGTCCATTGTGGGGAAAAGATGTAGGAATCTTGGTATACGAATCACTAGGAACCTTGTATTGGACTCCAAGTATGCATAAAGAGCTACCCAATTGAGCCAAATCTTCCCAAAATCTAACTCATCTCAAAATGTGCAATAAACCAATGAAATTGAAACTTGTACCAAAATTACCATTCATGCCCTCTTTCTAGCATCAATATGTTGATGGGTGTTTTTGCACACAACAACTTAGATAAAATACTAAGTATCTTATCTCTCTTGAAAGGAATCAAATCCCAAAGAAATGGAAAATGACTACCCCAAGGTCTATACAACCAGGTCTTGGCCTTCATAAGATAACTCAATTGTATGATGTTTTTTGTTGTTCCAATCAAGGGGCCTACATGACTCTGGATAAACTTCAACAAACAATGTTAAAAGCACATAAAATAATTAGTTTTCAGATTTAGAAATGCATATACAAACTGATCCAAACATATATTGTTTTAAAATGTATCATTTCAGCTCATAAACAACAATGTATCAACTTGCATTCATAAAATACCAACTCTATAGCAGCAACATGCAAGTTTGAAAACCTTATTCTAACTCTACACTAACTAGATTTAATAAAAAAGTGCAAAAGCAAGGAAAGATAGAGAAAGATACTAAGAAACCTAACTAAATCTTAAAACCATTCAATCATTTCAGCCTCAACAATGGATAGACAAGTTTGCAAACACATTTAACCACCCTTGATTTGACCATGATGAAAGGAAGTAAGGTATGCAGAAATGCATCCTACACTGATCTACTGAGGAAAGATTTATGCAAATTTTAACTTTTATAGTTACAAGTTATTAGATACACATTAATTGAAGGTAATAACAACATCAAAATGCAAAACTCACAACATAAGATATATGTGGGGAAAACCATTTCAGGTAAAAAAACCCACACTCCAAAGCCACCCAATATATTACTTAGGAATCAAGAAGATTACAATATACTTGTAGAGCAAGATTTCATAGGAGTATAACCAACCAGAGATCCAGGAGGTAACACAACATCTATAAGACTCTTACACACAACCTCCATCTCAATCTCTTGATATCTAGGAGATACAATACAGTAAAATGTCAATGGTAATTACAAAACCATGAGCCAAAACCACCCAAAAGTGGTGCCCAAATTATCTCCAATCAAATATGCCTTAAGATGTGCCAAAAAACACACCAACACGTGTAACTCTCCCCTTTACAACTCTTTTAAGTGTTCAACACGTTTTTACATTTCCCAAAAACAGGAGGTCCAACTTTCGGAGGCCATAACTTTTGATCCAGGTGTCTGATTGATGAATTGTTTGATGCGTTGGAAATCTTGTGAAGAGATCTATCACCTTATAACCCATTTTGTTGGTTATGACAATTTTTAGGACATTTAGGGACCTCTAAGTGTCTCAAAACTAAGTTTGAAACTTTTTCAGTAGTTTTAAAAAAATAGAAACGTTAATATCTCATAATCCAGATATGATCTTGAGTCAAAACTCACCCAAGATCTTTAATTAGCAGTTCTGCACCTTTGGGAAATTTTTTGGGTCAATCTGAGGTCAAATGTAGAGTTACTAAAAATAGTAAGTCTCGCCATTTTTAGCCCGTTTAGAAACTTTGAAAGTTCTAGATCATTCTCCAAGATAAAGGGTATTCGAAAAGACCAAAACTGGGAAGAATAGTAATCTTTCAAAGTTGCAAGGTTGAGACACTTTTCCTAACTGATGAAAACCCAACAATCAAGTTTCAAGGAGGTGCAATCTTTAATGGTGAAATAAGGTGTTCAGGCTAACAACACAAGGTAATTTACGATCAAAAAATTACTAGTGGTATGAACACTTTGCAAAATCATCAAATATACATGAATCTTCAGCTGAAAAATAAAAGAAATACTTCATCTTGGTATTTAGAAACCATGAAACAAACTTTGTAAGATGATAATTTCAACAAATCTCAACAATTTCCATTCACAATCTTGACTAGAAACCATGAAGTAAACTTATATTAAGCTTAAAATATTGATAAACATCAACAATCCTTAAACTTGCTGTGGAGAAAATCATGAAAATATCATAAAAAAATTTAGAAAATACTATGTATTTTCTCTCAAATCCCAATAGTATAGTTGCTTTCCAATGATTTTAAATGAGTTTTTTTTCCAAAACACCAACAAGGACTCAATAGTTCTTCACCAATTCTAACTTCTCTTTACAAATTCTAACCTCTTACAATGAGTTTTAGATGTATACATATTCAAATCAGCTTTACCATACTAAGTTTTTTACCCTAAAATCCAATGGCTGTGATCAATTTGATCCAATGGCTCACATTTGATGCTCCAACACAAAAGTCAATTTTGGTGGCAAGGGATATTCCACTTCATCCCATGTGGCTTCATCAAAAAGCTTCCCTTAGTATCAAAAATTAATTTTTTAATTTACTTTTTGTTGTAGACATGATATTTCCACAATCCATGATGAATTGTAGCGCTTTTGGAAAAACTATGTGTTGATTTTTTGCCTCAATATTTCGGATCACACTCCGTGATCCATCATTAGGAAGAAAAGAAGAGAATGCAATTGAGTTATGTTATGTAGGAAAAGTGGGAATAGGGTTGATTTGATGATATGCCTAGATCCTCCTTTCACTACACACATTCAAGGACATTTAACCGAATTGAATCACAACTTCTACAAGAGGATTCACCTACAGGTTGGTTGTCACTTGTAATGATAGGAAAATTTGGAAATTGATGATTAATGTATTAATTTAATGTCTAATTATGCTTAAAACCATAATTATGCAAAATCATAAATAAACGAACAAATCCCAACATATGCTCACACACATAGATGCTAAATGGAGATTAGATACATACTAGTTTTTGAAGTTCAGGATCCTAAATTCTCAGGGGTAAAGGGACTAGCACCCAAGCCCAAGGTAGGATTTTCTTTAAGGACTTACTTCTAGCCTCTTTCTGACACTGATGATCCATGTTTCAATTATTTCTACCTTTGCAAATTTAGAGGGCACGGGGACTAGCGCCCAAGCCTTTGTTGGATTTAAGGCATACAACTGAGAGGGGGGGTGAATCAGTTGTATAAAACTTCTTGTTCTTTCAAACACTTGATTCTTCGTTGTTAGTTAACAGCATATCAATTAATCATCCATGAAAGCATAATACATAAACACAAGAGTAGATAAACATCAACACATTGAACACCAAGATTTTGACGTGGAAAACCTGGTTAAGGGAAAAACCACGAGGTGATTAACCCAAGGATTATTCTCTGTTAGAAGAATAAGAAAAAGAATGGCACTTGCCAATTAGGGCTCACTGCCCGAGCACACTGCTCACAAAGAGGCCCACTGCCTACAAGGAGACACACTGTCTACAAAGTGATAAGAATCACAATCTTGAACTGGAGAATGACATCTCTACCATGTCCGGATCAGTTCCATTTAAGCCCAAAAACCTCTGCTCTTCCTTTCGCACTTCTCTTCGCTATGCCACACTAATCCACACAATCCACACTTTGAAATGAACTCACAAACCATTATTTATACAAGACATCGACTTAGGAACAAACATCTAAGTCGGCAAACAACCATAAGAGTATCCGCAAGATGAATAACACATCTGGTCGGCCACCACAAGAACATTGGCAGGATGAACAACTCATCCGGTTGGCTAAACAGAGCAAGAACTTCATCCGGAAGAATATCTTCAATTCTGGGCTCTACTATCAATGCGGACCAACAACACAACCTCAACATGATCCAAGAACCTTCACAAGCCTGCCTGAATGACTAGGTACGTCCGCATTTCCTTTACTTACTGAAATCTCTTATCCTCCTTATCCGGAACTTCAAGAACACTGTCTGTTGCCACTGTCATAATGCAGGAGGTACTTCCGGACCTCCAAATTATACACAACTCGAGATGGCACATCACAAGGACATCCCAAAGACTCCTTCCAATCCGCAGATTAGGATTATACAGTTCCGGACCTCACCGGACCTTTTTGTGATCCTCTGTCACCTCTGAATACTTGCCGGAACCGGTTCTACACCGACAGCCACAACTCCTTCAGATCTTCATGCGGACCTCTAAAATCTTAACTGAAGCATCTCAAGACTCATATCTACAAACCCTTTAATCCGCATCCTCCGGTTCGCATCCTATACAGTACATTTGCCTTCTTCTCATCACTGTTCTTTACTGTTCCTGACTGAGGCTAATTTTCTCAATATCCTCAGCACACTGCTCATTGAATCCTTCTTGTCAAAGCAATATGAGTATGTTGACATCAATGACAACACTGGTTTACCTCATACTTGCAACAATCTCCCCCTTTGTCATTGATGGCAACATATGATGTGAAAAACCATCAAGACAAGAAACTTCTCCTTTCTGTCACTTCTCCCCCTATCAGTAACATGTCTTCTCCTCATTTACTACTCCCCTTTTGATCATCAGCTACTTGTTTTTCACATGTCTTCTCTCCCCCTTTGACATCAATGACAAAGGGCTCATACTTGCAATTTTAACACATCAGAATCATACCAGCTGCTCCCCCTTAGTAGCAGCTCCCCATCATCAATCCGGATCACAAGATATGACTGTGATATCCACCGGACTAATGCACATCAGTGCATCCTAGTTCATCACCGGAGGGGCCATGACTCCTAACTTCTCCCGGAGATATTCAAAAGAGTCCTTGGGAAGAGGTTTAGTAAAGATATCTGCAATCTGATCCTTTGAGGGAACATACTCCAATCTGACTTCTTCCTTGTTCACTTGTTCTCTCAAAAAGTGAAACTTGATAGATATGTGCTTAGTCTTAGAATGCAATACCGGATTCTTAGAAATATTAATTGCACTTGAATTATCACAGAAAATTGTGATAGGCTCCTCATATTCAACTTTAATGTCTCTTAGCATCTGCTTCATCCATAAGATTTGAGTGCAACTACCTACTGCTACAATGTATTCTGCTTCAGTTGTAGACAGAGATATTGCATCTTGTTTCTTGCTTAGCCAAGAAACCAATCTCTTCCCCAAAAAGAATGCTCCACCACTAGTGCTCTTCCGGTCATCCACATCTCCTGCCCAATCTGCATCTGTGTAAGCATGAAGAGAGAAATCCGGATCTCTAGGGTACCATAGACCATACTCAACTGTTCCTTTCAGGTACCTAAAAATTCTTTTGATTGCCATAACATGAGATTCTCTAGGATCAGCCTGGAATCTTGCCACAAGACCAACAGCCTGCATTATATCTGGTCTAGTCTGAGTGAGATACAACAATCCACCAATCATTGATCTATACTTTGTCTGATCTGCCTTTGGGGAGTCATCATCTTTGCTCAACTTACATCCGGTTGCCATGGGAGTGTTCATTGGCTTTGCATCTTCCATACCAAATTTCCTCAACAATTCTTTCACATATTTGGTCTGAGAGATGAAGATTCCTTTCTTTGTTTGAGTAATTTGCAGACCCAAGAAGAAATTCATTTCACCAAGCATAGACATTTCAAACTCACATTTCATCTGATTTGCAAAAGTTTTGCACATACTATCTCTTCCTCCAAAAATGATATCATCTACAAACACTTCAACAATCAAAATGTTTTCATGATCAATTTTGAAATATAAGTTACTGTCAGCAGTACCTTTTCTGAATCCAATCTGCACAAGATGCTTATCCAACCTTTCATACCATGCTCTTGGGGCTTGCTTTAGTCCATACAATGCTTTCTTCAACTTGCAGACCATATCATTATTATTAGACAATTAAAATCCATCCGGTTGTTCAATGTAAACTTCTTCTTCCAGATCACCATTTAGGAAAGCAGACTTGACATCCATCTGATATACCTTGAAGTCTTTGAAGGCAGCAAATGCAAGAAATAATCTGACTGCTTCAATTCTTGCCACCGGAGCAAAGGTCTCTTCAAAATCAATTCCTTCTATTTGAGAGTAGCCTTTGCAGACCAATCTAGCTTTGTTTCTGATAACTTCACCAGCTTCATTCAGTTTGTTCCGGAAGACCCATTTGGTTCCAATCACATTCCTGTCTCTAGGTCTGGGAACAAGATCCCAAGTGTGATTTTTCTCAATTTGCATTAATTCATCTTCCATTGCTTTGGTCCAATTTTCATCATTGTGAGCCTCATTTATTGTTTTAGGTTCAATCTTTGAAATCAGACAACATTCATCCTGATTTTGAGCAACATTCCTTCTAGTTTGCACACCTTTGTTTCTGTCACCTATGATCTGATCTTCTGAGTGGTTCTGTCTTGCATACCTTGGAATTTTGGGAGTATCCTGCACTGTTGCTTCTTGATCAGGTTCATTTTGACCTATTTCTTCTTCTTGATTTACTGGATCAAGTTGATTCTGACTTACCGGAGGGGATTGAGTCCCTTGAACCTGAACACCATCTTGATCATCTTCATCAAACTCATAAAATCTTGAAGGCTTCTCAATTCCTTCATCAACTTTCACATTGGTGCTTTCTATCATCTTCCTCAGTCTCTTATTGTAACACCGGTATGCTTTGCTTTGAGTGGAGTAACCCAAGAAAATTCCTTCATCACTTCTAGCATCAAACTTTCCTAGATCTTCATCTCTTTTGATATAACACTTGCTACCAAATACTCTGAAATATTTCACAGTAGGAGTGATGCCAAACCAGAGTTCGTAGGGGGTCTTACCGGTATTATTTCTGATTTGAACTCGATTTAGAGTGTAGACTGCAGTGCTGATAGCTTCTTTCCAGAACATCTGAGGAACATTTGCTTCCAACATCATTGTCCTGGCAGCTTCCTGGATGGTCCGGTTCTTTCTTTCAACAACTCCATTCTGCTGTGGAGTCCTAGGAGCAGACAATTGTCTCCTTATACCCTGCTTCTCACAAAAGTCAATGAACTCACCAGATGTAAATTCACCACCTCTATCAGACCTTAGACACTTTAGTTTCAATCCGGTTTGATTCTCTACCATAGCTTTGAAGATTTTGAACTTCTCAAATGCTTCTGATTTTTCTTTTAGAAAAGTAACCCACATCATCCGGGAATGGTCATCAATTAACAACATGAAATATCTATCACCTAGCAGACTCTTGATTCTTGTCGGACCACAGAGATCAGTATGTACTAATTCCAACAATCTGGTAGAGGACTGATCTTTGCTTTTGAAAGAGACTCTGCTCTGTTTACCTAGCTGACATTCTTTGCACAAACTATTTGTAGGTTTCACCAATTTTGGAAGGTCTCTTATAGCCTGAATATTGCTTATCTTGATGATGTTATCAAAATTCACATGACACATTCTTCTATGCCATAACCAACTCTGATCAACTTGAGCAAACAGACAACTTTTGTTTGAACCAACCAGATGAAAGATATTACCTTTTGTTTGAGCACCGGATGCAATTTCAGTTCCGGAGCTTGTAAAGATTCTGCATTTTCTATTCTTGAACCGGAGATCATAGCCTTTGTCCACTAACTGACCAACACTGAGAAGATTGTGCTTCAATCCTTCAACATATAGTACATTACCTGTTTTGCTCTTTCCATCAAAGGAAATAGTTCCCCTACCTCTGATTCTACCAGCAGAATTGTCACCAAACTTTACCATTCCTCCTTCATATCTTTCCAAATCTAAGAACTTATTCTTGTCACCAGTCATATGGTGAGAACACCCACTATCAATAACCCAATCATCCTTTTCTTCCACTTGAGCAGCCAAAGCTCTTTCCACAACCTTGTGATTGACAGATTCAGAGGATATTGAATCTTCTTCTTTGATGGCAATAAACACCCATTCATTTCTGGATTTGCTTCCTAGTTCGGATTCATCATCTGTTACTCCTTCATTGTCATCTTCTTCATGAACATAATAGCAGTTCTTTTGAAACCTTTGTTTGTTAGTATTACACCTTGCAGATCTTTCCGGACATCTTGAAGCAAAATGACCAATCTTATTGCAGTTGAAACACTTAAAGGGTAGTTTTCCTTCATACTTACCGGATCCTCTTGGCAGTCTCTTTGCAATGAGGGCTTCAAGTTGAGCTGTTTCTGCTTCTTCTTCTTCCATGTCTCTTCTTGCTTGATCATACCATGACATCTTCCTTGATGAGTTTTCTCCCGGATCAAATCTCTGTTTGCCTTTCACATAGGTACTGGCTTTGAAAGCAGATTCAGTCTTGGGAGGATCATCTCCAAACTCGGTCATTTCAAATGCAGCTAGTTTGCCAGCCAGTTGTTCTCTTGTGACAGTTGTGTGGGCTCTGAATTCATCAATGGCAGCAACCTTGATTTTGTAGGCAGCAGGAAGGGATCTTAGGATTTTGCAGACAATCTCATTTTCATCTAGAGTTCCACTAGCATTTCTAATTCCACATACCAGCTCATTCACTCTTGGCATAAAGGTAGTGATGTTTTCATCATCTCTCATCTTCAATCTTTCAAATTTCCCTTTCAGACTTTGCAACCTTGC
Organism: Cunninghamia lanceolata; assembly: GCA_027924645.1. NCBI lineage: Eukaryota > Viridiplantae > Streptophyta > Pinopsida > Cupressales > Cupressaceae > Cunninghamia > Cunninghamia lanceolata. The sequence continues at coordinate 4,223,389 of BSBN01000292.1, read as the reverse complement.
ACTTTTGACAAACTCATCTCCTTCATACAGAAGTTCCAGTTTAGTCAGGATCTCATATGCAGTTGGTAGGTCAATAACATTTGAGAGACCTGAGTCATTCAATGCGCTTAGAAGAGCTTCCTTAGTCCGCAGATTATTTTCAGCTTCTGTGATTTCATTCAAAGTTGTTGGACCACCTTGTGGAGGTACATATGGTTTTGAAACCATGGCCAAGTATGCTTTTCCCATACATTCCAGGTGACATTTCATGCGACCCTTCCAAAGAGTAAAATTGGTTCCATCGAACTTCGGACTATCCTTTTTGTATGATGACATCCTAGATCTCCTCAAGCGGTTAAGCTTCTTTCAGAGGAACTTGGCTCTGATACCAATTGTTGGATTTAAGGCATACAACTGAGAGGGGGGGGGTGAATCAGTTGTATAAAACTTCTTGTTCTTTCAAACACTTGATTCTTCATTGTTAGTTAACAGCATATCAATTAATCATCCATGAAAGCATAATACATAAACACAAGAGCAGATAAACATCCACACATTGAACACCAAGATTTTGACGTGGAAAACCCGGTTAAGGGAAAAACCACGGGGTGATTAACCCAAGGATTATTCTCTGTTAGAAGAATAAGAAAAAGAATGGCACTTGCCAATTAGGTCTCACTGCCCGAGCACACTGCTCACAAAGAGGCCCATTGCCTACAAGGAGACACACTGTCTACAAAGTGATAAGAATCACAATCTTGAACTGGAGAATGACATCTCTACCATGTCTGGATCAGTTCCATTTAAGCCCAAAAACCTCTGCTCTTCCTTTCGCACTTCTCTTCGCTATGCCACACTCATCCACACAATCCACACTTCGAAATGAACTCACAAACCGTTATTTATACAAGACATCGACTTAGGAACAAACATCTAAGTCGGCAAACAACCATAAGAGTATCCGCAAGATGAATAACACATCCGGTCGGCCACCACAAGAACATTCGCAGGATGAACAACTCATCCGGTTGGCTAAACAGAGCAAGAACTTCATCCGGAAGAATATCTTCAATTCCGGGCTCTACTATCAATGCGGACCAACAACACAACCTCAACATGATCCAAGAACCTTCACAAGCCTGCCTGAATGACCAGGTATGTCCGCATTTCCTTTACTTACTGAAATCTCTTATCCTACTTATCCGGAACTTCAAGAACACTGTCTGTCGCCACTGTCATAATGCAGGAGGTACTTCCGGACCTCCAAATTATACACAACTCGAGATGGCACATCACAAGGACATCCCAAAGACTCCTTCCAATCCGCAGATTAGGATTATACAGTTCCGGACCTCACCGGACCTTTTTGTGATCCTCTGTCACCTCTGAATACTTGCCGGAACCGGTTCTACACCGACAGCCACAACTCCTTCAGATCTTCATGCGGACCTCTAAAATCTTAACTGAAGCATCTCAAGACTCATATCTACAAACCCTTTAATCCGCATCCTCCGGTTCGCATCCTATACAGTACATTTGCCTTCTTCTCATCACTGTTCTTTACTGTTCCTGACTGAGGCTAATTTTCTCAATATCCTCAGCACACTGCTCATTGAATCTTTCTTGTCAAAGCAATATGAGTATGTTGACATCAATGACAACACTAGTTTACCTCATACTTGCAACAGCCTTGACAGTGCTCATTTTTCACTTCTTTTCGTCAGATCTAGAATCCTTATGCTCTGCAACACTCCTCTGTAACTCCACTCTGTGAGATTAGATACATGTCAACTACAATCACAAGGAGAGGGGTTGGGGGTCATGGTGTTTAGGAGCTTGCCTAAGTCAAGCCCCAGAATGGCATTCAAGCCTTCCAACACCGTTGTTTGATAAAGAGTGTGTACCCTTGCAGGATAAAGGTAAAAAAAAATTGATAAATGATTGATTCAAACACAAATAGATATCACCTTGGAAGAATAGCTCACATGTAGATGAATATCCTTCACATCATGAGAAGATGAAGCCAAATCTACATAACAAACACAATAACAAGACAAGTCTATTCTGCGACAATGAATGCTTTGAACATTCTACAATCATAAGTTTACCAAAATATCATAATCATCTTCTAGTCATCTTCTAGTTTACAAATGAAGCCCTAAACATGCTTATAAATATATGCATTCTCTCTTTAATTTCGTAATTCAAACTTAGGATGTTAGCAAGGAAATTTTTTAATGGTCACAAAACTGACATTCAAATTTGGGACCCTACCAAAATAGGGTAGGACAAGGGCGTGAGCGCCCTTGCCCTAAGACCTATTTTGGGTCAGGTTTAAGGATCAACAATGTCCCTCAAGCCCCATTTGACATGGGTTTAGGGCATTTTGTCTTGGGAGTAAAATCTAACATACATGATGAAAATAAGGGACCCGGGAGCTAAACTTAGGAGGTAAAAAGTCCTAGGGGGACATTTTACGGCATAACATTTAGCCCCCACTTTAATGTATGTATGATCTTATGACCCATACATGCATTAAAGTATGGTCAAAACATAGCAAACACGCCATGAACTTGAGGATAATGCATACACAAAGATTGAGGAACTATTTCTAGCCCCCACTCTCAGATAGACATTAGAGAAAACACATCGCAGCTATGCAAAACATAATGAAGATAGTAACAAGCACACAAAACATGGAGAAGACAGTATTGAAGACATGCAAAACATAATGAATACAATGGATGCAGTGATTATTTCCTTTTCATTTTCAGACATATATGAATGCAGATACATGGAAAGTAAAAATGTAACACACAACCCCAAAATGTAGGAGGGGCATTTCGCCACACCCTTGAAACTACATATGGGGGAGAAGACACACCAAACTAATCCCAAAGTGTAAGAGGGGCATTTTGCCACACCCTTGAGACTACACTTGAGAACAAGCATGTCATACAAAATCCAAAGCATAGAAGGGGTATTTTGCCACACCCTTGAGACTATGCTTGGGAGAAAACACGCCATACAAAGCCTGAGTGTAGGAGGGGCATTTCACCACACCCTTGAAACTACACATGGGGAAAACACACAGAAGACACACAGAAAACATAGGCACCGTAGAGCATGCCAAAGACACACTATACGTCTTAAACACTATTGGTGTTTTTTAAATACCCAAACTGATCTCACTACTTACTTATGAATCTGTCAAATTCAATGGTCAATAATCAAGAGGGATTGGCCAATGAACAAGTGAAATTTTGTTAATATTTCCCTCTACACTTTGGGCTTTGCAAAACCTGGGAGGGTAGTCCCTATAATGTATCTTTAGATACTCTTGTGCCAATTATCACATACATTGTAACTTAACATATATATTCTCGTAAGTGCTGCTGTAGGCACCCAAAATTGACTTATTATCATTAGCATTCAAACATCGCATTACATACATCTGAATTTGTCTAACACATTTGAGCAATATCCTAACACATCTATTTCTTCTATTAATTAAATAAATTTTTATTTATTTAATTAATTCATTAGCTATTTCTTCTAAGCTATAATTAAACGATCTTCAATTATTTAATTATCTTCATTCTATCTATTTTTAATTAAATAAATCTTATTTATTTAATTAAAAATTCCTTTCACAAGCCGACTTTCCAATTAATTAAATAAATTTTATTTATTTAATTAATTTATCTTATCATTTATCTCATGAGCCGACATGTGTGCCTCTTTCATTTAAAAAGATAAGTGGTACTACATCCTTTTATTTAATATCTTTCACATGTAGTACATTTTTATGTACACAAGTACACATAAGCCCTATCTTCTCTCCACTTGTCATCTACACATTCACCTATGTCTATTCTTCAATCTTAGCCATTCACATAGCCATCGAATCCCCACCATTGATTGATTTTAGTTGAGTTCTATATAAACTGTTGGCAAGAGACATATTGTAGCTTCATGAGTGTTGTCATTGATGGCAACAATGTTCATCCCACCCATCTGCAGGACATGGTGTGCTTATACCAGAAATCAAATTGAAGAGTGTTGTGGTCCGGTGACCAAGAACAGAGTATGCAGCAAGATCTGGCAATCAGGTCTGGATCTCTCAGAGGAAGTATCTATGTAAAGTACGGACTTGGGAAAGTCAAGAGGAGTACCTTGACTGATAGATTCTAGGGATTGACCCTCCAGTGATGAAAGAGTAAAGAGATATGAGTACCTAAGTATTGGGTTCCTATTTAACAGAGTAAACTGAGGAAGAACTAACTGGTAGAGCATCAGACCTTAATCTGGATGAGATATTGATGGTGATCAAGCTTACTGAGGTATCATTCATGATTGGCCGACATGATTGATGACTTCTATGAGCATCTCTTTGATACGCATCACTTGATAAGCAAGGATTCAGCTGACAGACCAAGAGTTTGGGAAAATAGTAAGTATTCTAGATGCCAGCTAGAAAGTGGATGAAATCCTTGGTGCGAATATATATGGAAGCAGTAAGGCAGGTCTAGTATGTGACAGGACAACAACACCAAAGAAGAGAAAGAATGAAGTGCAATAGATCAGTGTACTGAGCCTAACCGGAACTGAACTCCAGCATATGTGGATGCTTCTCATCAATTCAAGTATCTTGTTACTCTCTTTATAACTTGTAGACAGTGAGTCTCTTGTAGGCAGTGAGCCCTAACTAGCAAGTACCATTTTGCATTTCTATTCTTCTAATAGAGAATACATTCCTGGGTTAGTCACCCCATGGTTTTTCCCTTAACAGGGTTTTCCATGTCAAAATCATTGTGTTATGTGTTTTGACTTTGTTTCTGCTTTCATGATTATGGATGCTTATTTGCTTTGATGCTACACTAGTTGTTAAAGAAGAACAGAAAGTTAAATTAATTAAGATAACTGATTCACCCCCCCTCTCAGTTATCAACAATTGGTATCAGAGCCAAGTTCCTCCAAATAGAGCCTAATAGCTTGAGGAAGATCTAGGAATTCAAATGGATGTCTATGGTATGAGGGAACAACTTCAGTCTGCCCTAGATGATCTTGAGCAATCTAACTCCGAAGTCAATGAATTAAAGGAAAGACTCAAATAAGCTGATGATTTTATAAATGAACTAAAAGGGAAACTAAGTATCTCTATCAAAAAGAGAAAGGATCTACTTCAACAATTGGCAAGTCAAGGTGAAGCCAATGATACAAATGAAGACCTAAAGGAGAAAACCAAGTTATGTGAAAAGTTATCAAAAGAGGTCATTATGGTAAGACATGAAATGGAATCATGAGTTATGAAATTCACTCAAGAAATTGAAGAGAAAAGAAAAACTAAAGATGATCTAAGACAATCTCTCAAGAAGAAATTAGAAGACTGCCACAAAATGGATAGAATAATCAGGCATCTAGAATCTGATCTTGAAGAAGCTAGAGATAATGAAGAACAACTTGAAAATCAGATTAACACTCTTAAAAGGGATCTTCAAACATCAAATGAATACAAAGAGAAATTCAAGATAAGCTCTGCTCAACTTGAAGTTCTTCTTCAAAGCCAAAAGAGGGAATGACAAGCAAGGCTTGGGGTATGAAAAAGGTGAAAGCTCTGGATCTAGTTAGAAGAACTCCAGATCAGAAAATCCAAGAAACAAGCCTAGAAGACCTCCAGTAAGGCAACCAAATGCTCAAAGATATCCTTCCTTCAATGGATACTGCCACAATTGCAATAACTTTGGTCATAAATCAAATCAGTGCAGAAGGAGATTGAATCAGACTAATTCATCCTTCTCTGGACAGTGCTTTAATTGCAAAAGGTATGGTCACAAAACTCATGAATGCAGAAATATGCAAATAAATAATTCATTCAATGGTAGATGTTTGGCATGCAATAGAATGGGACATATGGCTAATCAGTGTAGATCAAGAGGATATCAGTCAAATATGCAAAGAAATGTTGTTTGCTACAATTACAATAGATCCGGTCATATTGCCAAATTCTGCAGAAGTAAGAATCAGGACAAAAAGGGTCCAGTGTATCATAATCAAAACCAAGACAAAGGAAAAGGAAAATTGAATGCGGATGAAATTCAAAGAGAGATGAACAAGATATGGGTGAAGAGAAGTATAAAAAATGATGTGGATGGATCTGCACCAGAATCTGGTGCTAATATTCCTTCCAGAAACTAAATAGATGAGCTCTGGCTTAGGGGGAGTAACAAAAGAAAAACATTTTCCCCCAGCCAGTCAATAGGTACCTCAAAGTGGCACATGAAAGGTTGTGGATCAAAGGGTTCTTAGAGAAATATCTAAATAAGCCATGGTAAATATATGGAAGATCCGCAAGAAGTTTTGAAAAGATTAATCTTCCAAGATTGATCTGGTTCAATAGTCATCCGGTAAGAACAGGATTTTCACAGTTAGATCCGGTATGATTTGAATTTGAGGTATCTTGATCTACGGATAAATGGAATGATTGTGAAAGGTAGGTAGATTGCTAATATCCACCAAGAATAACTTTAAGTGCACCTTAGTGATCCAGAAAAATCTCTCAGGACAAGGAGAATAGAGCAATCGAAATAACTTAAGGTATGCATTTATTGCAAACGAAATTAGGGCTTGCGGAGAAATAAAAGGGTTCTTTTATTCATCATTTGTACATTTGCATTCGAGAAGAAGAGAAAAGGAGCTCTGTAAACAAATTGTCTCAAGCCTCTTGAAGATCAACCACAGAAGTCAATTCTTCCAGCAATCTGATTTAGCTCATACCGTGAAACCTAGAAGTGTAAAAGGTATTTTCCGTTCTTGAACAACTCTCTGTAAATCTTCTTGAAAATGGCTACTCTGAATGTTGTGAAGATTACTGATAGGCTGTGCACTAAATTTAAGAAGCATCCCTACAAATCTCTAGAAGTGGATCCCTCAGGTGCATTTTCCAGTATTCCGCATGGTATTTTACATGTAGAAGATGTTAGGGTTTACATTCATGCAAATATTGAAGAATTTGGGGAATCCAAGTTAAGGGATATCTATCACAATCAGTTAATAGATGATGTTTTTGAACTCAAACCGCAGTACAAGGCTATCCAAGACAAACACTTTGGACATTGCATCCATTTCCCCTGTTTTGTAGAAGATGAATGGGTCTAGTATATTTTGAGCAGAGTGCATGACAACTTCATGTGGTTGAATAAGCTGTTTAAGATCACAAAGGATGCCATTAGGGCAGTGACCAGATTGCACTCATCCGGTGAGTTACCTACTCTCAAATCAGTCAATAACCAAACTGTGAGTGAGGCCACCGGATCCAAATTTGATAAAAGAGAAATGACAATTAAGGATATCACAGATCTGGATATCAAGTTTGCCACCATGATAATAGTCTACAAGATATATCACTCCAGCAGAGAGAATTTTGTATCCGGAACAGCAATTTACACTGCTTATGAAATGTTAAGAAAGAATGCTAACTATGACCTTTGTGAGCTCCTTCTGAACCAACTTTTGGAGAATCTGCAGAAGATAAAGAAGGATAAGAAGAATTCCTTCAAATACGGTGGCTTGATACTCTATTTATTTTTCTATTACATGAATGATCTACCTAGATCTAATGGATGGGTATGGCAAAATAACAGACCAGTTGCAATTCAAATCAAAGATTACTTGTATGGGCTTGGTGATGCCAAGGCACAAAACACAGCTCTATGGGGCTACTTCAAAAACTTTCAAAGCATGATGCAAGCTAGAGAGGGAATCCCCCAATCCCTAGTTGAAAAATACAAGGATACAGTGTGCTTTATGGTAGACACTGATCAATGTCTGATGGAGGCAGTAGAACCAAGAATAGTCTGGATCATGCCAATGGGGTATGAAGTAGATGAGAAAATTATAGAGCTACATGTTCAACACATGCTTAGTCAACCCAAGGATCCTAAGGCAAAAAGGTTTGGAACCTTTGAAGAATTGAGTGTCAAGATTCATGTGGAACTTAGACAACCAGAGATGAAGAGAAAAGTGAGAAAAGAAGTAGAGAATGTTGCCAAAAGGCATGGCATATCAAAAGAGGCACTTGATGCAAACAGAGAGAAGATGGAAAGGGCAGAGAAAGAAAAGGAAGAAGCAGAAAAAGAAAGTACTCTGGTAGAAGCCCCCTCCCGGACCAGATCCTCTAAGAGCTCTGCACCTACCACTACTAAGAGCTCAAAGGCATCAAAACCGGAAGCAAAATCATCCGGTAAAGGAGAAAAGAGAACAAAGAAAAAGGGTACAAGATCATACACAAGCCTCAAAGATGATGAAGAAACAGAGACAGATGAGGAAGTAAAGAAAATGAAGAAGAAGAAGAAGAAAACAACCAGTGAACCCTCCACTAGTCAAGACAAAGAAGAGAAGGCAGAGGAATTTGTTGAAAAACCTACTCTCTACATTGATGATATCATCAAATCAGTTACTATGGATGGGAACTTACAACCAATGGTTGAATTTTATGATGAATATAATGAAACTGATCAGAAGATATTGCAAGATGCCACAGTCAGGTATCTAAACATCTACAACAAAGCATTCATTGAAATTATATCTCTGATTCCCAAAAGCTTGGAGAAGGAACTTGAAATAAGGAAGAACAATGCCCAAGTAAAAGATCTAGAAATTTGGGAGCAGATTGCTATACAACTCTATCCGTCCATTACCCCTAAACAAATGAATATCATCTTCAAGGACTGCAAGGATGAGTTCCAGAGCAAAGCTAGAATGAATCAACTTATGCTTGGAGAAACTGACAAAGTTGCAAAGGAAACAGAAGATATCCTCTGGAATGCCTTCAAAGGATTCAACCTTCCTATTATAGAGGACTTGGGTGATGAACCCTCTGTCATGGATGACAAAGGAGAATCTATTGAGATAGTAGCAGAAGAGGTAAAGGAGACAAGTGAAGAGAAAGCTAAGGACTTAGATTCCTCTGCTCCGGAAGAGGAAGTCCATGAAGAAGCACACATCTCTCCTCCAGTTTCTCCAGCAGACTCTAGATCTAAAGGAGAAGAAAGATTAGAGGAGAAAAAAAGCTAAGAAGAAGAAGTAAAGGAAAAAGAAAAAGATCAAATAGAGGAGACCCCAGGAGACAGTTCTGAGACTACAGAAAGAAAGAAGACTCTATCTCCAGCAAGAGACACTGCAGAAACTGTCAAAGATTTCTTGACCAAAGAGATGATGGAATTTGATGAACTGGAATTGCTTCAAGGTCTATTCAATTTTGATTCCCTCTCCTCGGTTCAACTCATGAAGCTAGCATCCTTTACTCAAGCAAAGGCAAAAGAAAAACTTTTGAAGTCTCACATGGAAGACTGTGAGCTCATAGAAACTACATCCGGTGTATTGGAGAAGATCATGCCATCCTTCCAAAAGGATCCTTCGGTGTCCACATCTGGTAATCTAAAGTCTCTGGTAAATTTTGTCCATACACATTAATTCCTTAGAAAAGTCAGCAGAAGAAAAGGTCTGGAAGGAGTTTTTGGAAAAGAGACTCTCTGAGGTGTAGAGTCTAATAACAAATGATAGGAGAGTTATGGATATTGGGATAAAGAGCCCAGAAAATGCTCTTAAAGATGGCGGAGATATATATAAATTTTGTTTATCCTGGCCTAAAGTGACAAAGGATATTGAGAAGAAAGTAAAAGAGCATGAGGATAAACTACTAAGTTTATCTCAAAGTTTTGATCCTCTCTCCTCTTCCATAGTAAATCAAGAGTGTCAGACTATTGCAGTCATAAATGAAATAAAGAAGCTTGAGAAGGAGAAGAAAAATAGAATAAACAGGTTAAGTGAACTTAGAGGGATCATTATCCCTAAGTTAGAGGCCATGCATGAGGCCCTATCCGATGCACAGACCACAGCCCAGACTAATGATCCGACAGATCTAAAGAGGGTAGAAGCTTTTGCATTCCTATTGAGTGGTCACATCTCAATTTTGGACAGGATGAAGAGTTGGGCGACATAAGTGGTACAGTTGAAAACCACTTTTGCAGATATAATTAAGTATATGTAAGTAAAACATGTATATATGTTTTTACGGCCAAGTATAAGATTGTTTTTGGAAATTTTGGTGTGCGGACCCTACCCTTTTCCATTGATGTCAAAGGGGGGGTGAGGAACAGTGAAAAATGTGGAATCCAGCTAAGGGGGAGCTCCAGTAAAGTGTACATTAGAACAAAGCATCAGCTAAGGGGGAGTGTAGTGTGACAATCATTTTTCACTAAGTGTTGCCATCAATGCCGAAGGGGGAGATTGTTGGCAAGAGACACATTGTAGCTTCATGAGTGTTGTCATTGATGGCAACAAAGTTTATCCCACCCATCTGCAGGACATGGTGTGCTTATACCGGAAATCAGATTGAAGAGTGTTGTGGTCTGGTGACCAAGAACAAAGTATGCAACAAGATCCGACAATCAGGTCCGGATCTCTCAGAGGAAGTATCTATGTAAAGTGCGGACTTGGGGAAGTCAAGAGGAGTACCTTGACTGATAGATTCTAGGGATTGAGCCTCCGGTGATGAAAGAGTAAAGAGATACGAGCACCTAAGCATTGGGTTCTTGTTTAGTAGAGTAAACTGAGGAAGAACTGACCGACAGAGCATCAGACCTTAATCCGGATGAGATATTGCTGGTGATCATGCTTACTAAGGTATCATTCATGATTGGCCGACATGATTGATGACTTCTATGAGCATCTCTTTGATACGCATCACTTGATAAGGAAGGATTCAACCAACAGACCAAGAGTTTGGGAAAATAGTAAGTATTCTGGATGCTAACTAGAAAGTGGATGAAATCCTTGGTGTGGATATATATACCAGATTGATTTTGGTATGAAGGTGTGAGTTGTGTTGTGGTGTGCGAAGAAAAGCAGAAGAGCAGTGTGGAAGCAGTAAGGCAAGTCCGGTATGTGATAGGACAGCAGCACCAAAAAAGAGAAAGAATGAAGTGCAATAGATCAGTGTATTGAGCCTAACCGGAACTAAACTCCAACATATGTGGATGCTTCTCATTAGTTCAAGTATCTTGTTACTCTCTTTATAACTTGTAGATAGTGAGTCTCTTGTAGGCAGTGAGCTTCTTGTGAGCAGTGTGCTCGGGTAGTGAGCCCTAACTGGCAAGTGCCATTTTGCATTTCTATTCTTCTAACAGAGAATACATTCTTGGTTTAGTCACCCCGTGGTTTTTCCCTTAACAGGGTTTTCCACGTCAAAATCATTGTGTTATGTGTTTTGACTTTGTTTCTGCTTTCATGATTATGGATGCTTATTTGCTTTGATGCTACACTAGTTGTTAAAGAAGAATAGAAAGTTAAATTAATTAAGACAACTGATTCACCTCCCCTCTCAGTTATCAACATAAACACCCTCTCATTCCATACTACATCTATCCAACATTCGTATAGCGTCTACATTATTATCCTGAGCATATTGAGCATTTGAGCATCCATAGCATCCATTGAGCTTAGTATCATTATCATCTGTCCATCATGGCAGCTTTTATCTTCACAATTGCTCATTGCTGAAGAAACAATCCACATCATAAACAAGGAATCACACAATCTAGGTGATATTGTGCTTGAATTGCATTTACTTTTGATCTCATTTGGATTAGATTCTTTGATGATGGTAGGGTTAGGTTTTCATGGCTATGCTTGATCTTATTAACCTAATTTTTTACCTATCACATTTTGGCACGCCAGGTGGGACCCACGTCCTTGATTAACTTTGTTGTTTGAAGTTGTTTTTATGAAGATCAAATTTTCTGAGCACTTACGGCAAGTTCCAGTCACTTTTGAGAAAAAAATGTCACTGTCTGAATACCCACGTCACTTCTGAGCTGAAATCTGCCACCTTTAACACTTTCTGGATTGCTTATATGTGAACAGTGGTTGCTTTTGCATTTAACTTAATCACTTTTGATTTGACAATGACTGCCTTTAGATAATTGAATTATTTATTGCGGAACTAGGGTTTTTGTTGCATATTGTTTGTTTTGTAGATCTAGGTTGCTTATGAGCCTTAACCAGTCGCTTCATGCTTTTTCGCATCGCTTGTGAGCTTTAACAATTCACATCTGGATCTCTTGACATCGATTATGATCTCTAAGACTTCGCCTGTGACATAATAGAGATCACTTTTGGCCAACAGTAAATCGCCTTTGGTAAACTGTGTCACTTTTAGTCTGTATCATTTATAGTTTGTTTCTTGGCTACTAATTGGGTATTTGTGCAGCATCTTATCGATTGTCCAAGAAAAGGAGGTTATCAAACTACTAACATATCTGTTACAGCTCCGATCGGTCCAAGACTTGTGGTTTTTCACTAAATTAGGAACATTTGGGTTTGGTACTTAAAATGAATCATTGCTTGCTCCGTGCTTGATTTATCTTTTTTGATTGCTTGCATGTGATTTATTGTAACCCAAATTTAATAACAAAAGTATCCTCTCCCCTTGCCTATCAAATGGATCTTGGGTGGATGAGAACTTGTTATTATCTTTAGAGGGCCTGCCTTCCTGGTGTGAGAAGGGATACGACCCAAGCGGTAATGGGCTAAAGCCAAGTCCTTCCGAACCGCTATATAAGAAAAGTATTTATGTTGAAAGCCACAAACAACGGGTATTGTTGCGTTATACCGATAGCCAGTCTCCCCCAAAACCCTCCAAGGCATAACCCTTGAAGGCTGGAAGACTCCACAATGGAGAGTAGCGTTGCCGCATGTATAGCCACCTGAACGGATGCCCTTATCAACAACTCTGTGTAGTAGCCAAAAACCCTCTATTTGTTGACGCAAAAGGTGGGACCTTTGAAGCCACCCCGATTCACATGGTTCTTAGAAGAGATAGCAGGGACAATCCTAAGGTTTGGTGAGGGACAGGCCTTACAAGAAACCCAGATCTTGGTATGCGTGAGAAGTGTGTGCCGTGGAGGGGAACCAGTGCTACCAAGATCCTGAAGCTATCCACTTTGAATAAGCACGGCCAGGGGATTCAACAAATACAGTCCTTTCCTAGCCTAGGTTGTACAAGTTTGTGATTGTTGTGAGTGTGATTGACTACAATTACTATTTTCTTGTCAAAAAAAAAATCACAAATCAGACATCTTTCCTGACAGACACAATCACTTTTGAGCTTAAACTGCCCGCATTCAGACAACATAATCACTTTTAAACCGCAGTTAGCCACTTTTTGCCTAATTTGAATCACTTTTAAATAGCAATTAGCCACTTTTTGCCTAAACAGAGTCACTTTTAAATAACAGTCAGCCACTTTTTGTCTAAATCAGGTCACCTTTAAACAACAGTCTATCACCTTTAGCCTAACCTGTGTCGCTTCCGATCAGCAGTAAATCACTTTTGAGCCAACATTAATTGCATGTGGAAAATTGAATCACCTCTGGTTAACACTGTAACCTGCTGTCAAAACGTAAACTAGTCTGCATTTGAGCTATTACCAGTCACCTTTGGCCTTTTCTGAGTTGCATATGAGCTATCACTTGTTGCCTGTGGTCTAATACCAACAAATCTTAGTGACTCAGCTGAATTAGCCACAAATCTGACTTGCTCAGCTTTAGCATTAACTTTCAGACTTGTCTCTAATCATTAGCAGATATCTGGACTTTGTCTCCTATTTTGAGCTTACCAATCAATCGCATTTCATGGGCTTTTCATCTTTTTGAGATCCCAAACCAGCAAACCAAACATCAAACCAATCATTTTGATCAATCAACAAAACATTAGCTTTAGCTTTAGCAAACATCAACAACATAGCAACCTTTAGCAAACAACTTTTCCCTTGAGTGTGTGAGCTATTCTCTAGGGAAAACCAACCAACAACAAATCAACAAATCAACCAACCAAACAAACAAATCAGCAACCAAACCAAACAACAAAGTAACCAGCAACCAACCAACCAGCAAACTATCACCTTTCTTTTGGGTCTCAAAAATTTGATAAGCTAAACTTTAGTTTTCAACATCAACATCAGGCCTCAAACTAGGAGTCAATATAGAGATGAAATGGAAGCCAAATTGCGCGCTGAAATGGAAGCCAAATTGCAAGCTGAGATGGGAACTAAGATGCAACAATCTAGATAAACACATCTTAAAGACGCAACTCAATTTACGATTGGTATGCCTCCTCATATGTTTACGCCTCATGGGTATACTATTGGAGAGTCATCTTCACAACAAGTGCAACCTCAAACATTTTTTGAGACTTTTGAAGAACAATCCCAAGAAGATTTATCAGAATTTCAGGATACCCATGTGTGGGATCAAGTTGAGAGACTTGTTTTATCTGAGCTTAATCACTACTTCTTGCAACTTGCTCACATGGGCGCTAAATTACCAAGAGATTTTGACATATCCACTATTAGAGAGCACGATCCTAACACTCCCGCTATTTTTGCAAAGGGACCATCCATTATAGTCACATCATCCCCCACCATATCACAAGATCTATCTTCCACCACATCTCTTTCATTGCCTATTGTTACTTCATTTGATCCACCACCCTCGGAGTACACTCTAGAACCTTTGATAACACCAACCAATGTGCTCCCTTTCATTTCACAAAATCTAAACATTCCACCTTTCCATGTTCCTCAACATACTCCTCCTACCATGACCATTTCCATGCCTCAAGTAACACAAGTTGTCCATGTCGCCCAAGCACAAACGCTCCAAACATCACAAGCTATTCCCATATCCCATAGTGTGTAAGCCTCCCAAACTATCCCAACAACACCAATAGTCCAAGCTTCACAACCATCACAACCTACCATATCCCATATGAATACCATATCTCATATACCAATTGCTAATACGCTTTCCACCATCTCTACTAATCCTTCCATTACACCATATAATCCCAATGTTAGTCTTATTGATATGAGTGACCCTCCTATAGTTTCTCAAGCTAATCCTAGCACTACGGTCACTTATGTTGAGCAACTTACATCCATTCCATCATATTCTTCCAATCTTTTACACACCATCAATCCATCTTATGCTACCCAAGGCTTGCCTATTGTCACCCAACACATGACACATATCAATCCCCATGTTGTCCAAAATACAAACCCAAGTGTTCATCCTTCTTTCGCATCTACCAATCCTTCCATCACTTACCATGTCACAAATCCAACTCCAACTTCCCAACCATTAACTAGTATCAATCCATCTTCCACTTCACATGTGATGCAAAATCTTGGTGCCCACTCATCACAATAAACCCAACCATCGCTTGTGTCTCAAGGATAGCACTCCTCAACCACATATGTGTCACATACCAATCCTTTGACATATATTGTGAGCACGCAACCTCAACAAACGGTCATGGCTTCATATATCCCACAACAACAACCTCAATATACATCATACCATGTTTCACCCCCTTTACAACAACAACAATTATCTTCAGCGGATGTTCAACAAATGATCAACCAAGCAGTAGGACAAGGCAAGAAGACATTTTCTTTAGAAAACATATGCGCTTATCCATTTGACAAGTCTCTTCATATGACACCTTTTCTGCCACACTTTGAAATTCCACAATTTGACAAGTACAAAGGAAAAGGAAATCCAGAAGACCATCTTAGAGCATTCTTTGTGGCATGTCTTGATGTTGCTTATGATGATACATATCTTTTGAGACTCTTTCCTTGAAGCTTAGCAGGACAATCTCTTGAATGGTTCTCTCATTTACCTCTGAGAATTAAGTCTTTTTCAGAGTTAGCCAATAAGTTTGATCACACTTTGCTTTTAAAATTAAACATGAGGTAAACATGAACGACCTTGTCAACAATAAACAACACAATGGTGAAGCCTTTTCTTCATTCACTCAACGATGGCGTAATATGGCTAGCAAACTATCATGGGAAATTCTTGAGAAACAACAACTCGATATCTTTGTTCAAAATCTTCATCCCGAGCTGTCATTCCAATTACAATTGCAAAGTGCTATCACCTTTGATGAACTTGTTTCCAAAGGAACCATCATTGAATGAGCTTTAATTGTTAAAGGAACTATCAAGATTTTTTGCAATAACAAAGACTATCCTCAAAACTCCAACGATAAGTCTCACTTTTGGAACAAAAATAAGAATGTTGTCAACAATGGTGTTGTAGATGCAAAGAACATACAAACTATGAAATCTCCCATCAACATTCAAGCTACTTCTACAACAACACAACCTTTTCAACGAATGTGACAATGACAAACTTCCAATCCGCGTCGACAATTTACACCATTAGTGGAACCTATGGAAGTTGTCTTTCGAAAGCTTCTCCAAGCAGGCAATATTATGTTATCGGATGCACCACCCAATGGTGAACCACTCTTCAAAGTGCCTTGGTACAAAGACAATGAGTATTGCAATTTCCATAGAGTTAAAGGATACAAAATGAATGGTTGTATGCGCTTAAAACATGTCATCCAAGATTGCATCGATCAAGGTTTAATCAAAATTACACCTTCAACAACTCAACCTGCACAACAATCAACATCAAACTATGATCTAGAGGCTTTCAAGAATCCACTTCCATCTCATGACAAAACAAGTAACCCTCATGCTGGGAATGCCATTCAATACAACTATGAATCATCTACTATTGGCTGCATTGACCATGCTTGCATTTCTACCATTACTATCCAAGGCAAAGCACCTGATTGCACTATAACCACTTGAAGAGGTCGAGTCACCATTCAAGGAGTACCTGTTCATCCTCCTCGACCATTCTCTAACTATAATATCTTGGATCACCTTGGCAAAACACCGGCGCACATATCCATTCTTGAGTTGCTTCGCATATCTCCTGCTCACAAAGCTATCCTTGACAAAGCCTTACAAGAATCTTCAGTGCCCAATGATATTGATATCACACAATTCCAATCTATGGTCGCTAGCATTGCAACCCCTTGTCACTTAACCTTCTCTGACAAAGATCTTCAGCCCTCCATTCATTCTTTACACAACGAAGCCCTCCACATTGAAGTGTTTGTTAAACAACGTTGTATCAAATGAATCTTGGTAGATGGTGGAGCTGGTCTTAATATATGTTCTTTAAAATTGATAAAACAACTGGGATATTCTGAGAAAGATGTTGACACCTCCAAGGTTATTACGATCAGAGCATATGATGATGCCAAGCGAGATACTGAAGGGATTATTTTCTTGCCTATCCAAGTCAGGCTAGTCACCACAAAAACCTGTTGTCAGGTTCTTGATATTGACCTTCCTTATAACATCATCCTTGGTCGTCTATGGATACATGCCCTTAAGGCAGTTCCTTCCACATACCATCAATGTCTTAAATTTCCACACAACAGTGTTGAGGTTACTATCCAAGCTGATCCCAATCCAAATCCATTTGAATTTTGTCATGCCTTTCAAGCTAAATATTAGAGTCCAAACTGCATTCCTATCAACACTGAGACATATCTGTCTTCATCCTATGTAGACCCATCTGACCTACTCAAGCCATCATCTAGCAAAACTGCTTCCAATCTCTGTATCAAGTACACCAAACATGGCCCTGGTGAGTACACACTGCAAGAATCTTGTTGTGTTGGCACCCTTCCCTTATCTCCTAAATCCTATGGTAAACCGTCTACATCCAAACCAACTTTAGCCTCTGCTATTATCAAAGCTCCACCCACAATATTCATTAAAGGCAGATTCCTGGATGATGAAGACATTGATGATATAGACTCTTGGATATTCTTTGATGAAAATGACCAAGTCCAATTGGAAGTAGAGAGATACAACAATGGGTTCCGCATCATAAAGAACATGGGCTATAAAGGACATGGTGGATTGGGATCATAGGAACAAGGACCTATCGAACCCATTATCGTGTCTAAGAAGTTTAATAAGCAAGGCCTTGGTTATTAGCTAGAGGTACCGCGACTCAAAGACATTAAGTGTATTTTCGATATTGATGTTGGACCTTCCTCGGCAGGAGAGACTTCTAATTTACATACTATCGATGACTCCCCCCTTCATATTACTGACTTTTTCCAAGAAAACTCCATCTTCATGATTTCTGTAGCCTCCTCTAGCCACAATCATTCCTCCATTACCCTTTCACTCGTATATCTTGACCTCGTCGATTGGGACCAACAGAGGGCACCGATGTTAGATACATTTGAAAATGATGGAGCTATTGTAGAATTTATGGGCTTACGACAAGGTATTCCATTGGGTGATCACAAAGTAGGTTTCATGATGGACCTACCTAAACTAGCATATTTTGGCAGAAGTATCAACTCCTTCAATCGCAAAAGTGAAATAAACAAAATCAAACAAAATAGGTCACTAGGTGAAAATTGAAAGGTGCCTCTTGACTGTGAAAAAGTAAAAATAAAGGACGTATCCGAAGGTGAAAACCTCTTCGAGGCACCTGAGGATGGGGGATTTGACCTTCCTATTCCCACTGATTATCATGAGAAATCAACTGTGCTAGTCGAATAATCACAAGATATGAACTTGGGTACAGAGCAGAATCCAAAGATCACTTTTTTGGTAGCATCACTATCAGAGCAAGAAAGAAGAAACTTCACAGCATTTTTTATGAAAAGAGCTATAAATTTTGCATGGACCTATGCTGACATGCCAGGTCTAGATCCATCACTTGTGGTACATCATCTAGTAGTATCTCCTAATGCAAAACCTGTTAAACAAAAATTGTGCAAAATGCATCCATAGGTAGCTTTATTAGTCAAGGCAGAGATTCATAAACTATTAGAAGCAAAGTTCATAAAGCCTATTGATTACCCAGAATGGGTTTCAAATTTGGTACCTGTAGCAAAACCTGATGGACGAGTTCGCTGTTGCACAGACTTTAGAGATCTTAATAAAGCATGTCCTAAGGATGACTTTCCACTACCAAGCATAGACAACATTGTAGATCTTACAAACAGACATGAAATGCTATCTTTGATGGATGGATTTTCAGGGTATAATCAAATCAGAATAGCAGAGGAAGATCAAGATAAAACATCCTTTATTTGTCCATGGGGCACATACTGTTGGGTTGTAATGCCTTTTGGTCTCAAGAACGCTGGAGCTACTTATCAATGAGCCCTAACAGTTATTTTCCATGACCTTTTTCATACTATCATGGAAGACTATGTTGATGACATCCTGGGAAAATCTAAGACAAGAGAAGGACATCTACAGGTATTAGCACAAATCTTTGATCGATTAGAAAAGTATCAAGTTAGACTAAACCCAAAGAAATGTGTATTTGGTGTAACATCTGGAAAACTGTTGGGATACATTGTGTCTTGAAGAGGGATAGAAGTGGACCCAGCTAAGGTAAAAGTTATCATGGAAATGCCTCCACCAACAAATCTCAAGCAGCTCCGTAGTCTACAAGGAATGTTATAGTCCATCCGCAGATTTATCTCACAACTAGCAGATAAATATCATCCTTGTCAGCATCTTCTTCATAAGGGTGAACCTTTTAAGTGGGATGAAAAGTGTCAACAGGATTTTGATAAAATAAAGGAATATCTGGCAACACCTCCTGTGTTAGTACCTCCTGTGCTTGACCGCCCATTATTGCTCTATATATCATCAACAACAATAGCATTAGGTGCCCTTCTAGCTCAACATGATGATTCAGGAAAAGAACAAGCCATCTACTACATCAACAGAACTCTTGTGGGATATGAACTCAATTATTCATCTATGGAAAAAGCATGTTTAGTATTAGTGTTTGCTTCCCAAAATTTGTGACACTATATGCTAAACTAAACAACCAAGCTCATATCTAATGTTGATCTACTCAAATATCTTCTTTCTAAAGCAATTCTCACGGGAAGATTAGCAAAATGGGTCATGATCTTAAGTGAATTTGACATACAATATGTGGATTGAAAATCCATCAAAGGACAAGTCATCGCTGATCAATTAGCTGTAGCACCCATCATAGATATTAACCCAATATATACAGAATTCCCTAATGAATGATTGTTCAATTTAACTTCTCCAACATGGTGGCAGCTATATTTTGATGGATCATATACACAACATGGATCAGGAGTAGGCATATTGTTTGTTACCCCTCAAGGAGATTGTATACCCAAATCATACAGAATTGCCTTTCCATGTACCAATAACATAGCAGAGTATGAAGCTTTAATCATAGGATTGCGCATGGCAGTACAATGGGCTATCAAATAGTTACAAGTCTTTGGTGATTCTCAACTAGTTATCAAATAGGTCTTAGATGAATATCAAACAAAAGATGAGAAGCTTCTTCCATACAAGCTAATGTTTGATGATTTTAAAAAGTATTTTTACAATATCACTTTTGAACAAATCCCAAGACTACAGAACAGAGCAGCAGATGCTATGGCTATGATTGGGTCCCTCCTAGACATGCCATCTAATACACATAAATGTGAGTTTTTGGTCGAACAACTTTTGATTCCAACATTTGAAGTTCCACAGTCTTAGCTTATATGTGACATTGTTGGTCCCAATTCATCATGGTATGAGGATCTATACGAGTATCTCCATAACGAAACTTTTCCACTTCAACTATCTAACAACCAACACAAAACTTTATCCGTCGAGCCTCTCGTTACACTATTTTGGGAGACACCCTTTATCGCCAGAGTCTTGATGGTATCCTTCTTAGGTGTCTTGATTTTGAGAAAGCAAAAGTGGCCTTACGTGATGTACATGAAGGTGTCTGTGGTTCACATTCCGCTGGCCTGGGCCTTGTTAAGAAAATTCTACAAGAAGGATACTATTGGCCAACCATGGAAAAAGATGCATAGCACTTTGCAAAGAGATGTCTACAATGTCAGAAACATGGAGATTTAATACATGCACCAGCACATGAACTTCATCCTATCATTACTCCATGGCCTTTTTTGCAGTGGGGACTTGATCTCATAGGTAAAATACATCCTACTTCATCAAATGGTCATAAGTTCATTATCACCACCATTGAATATTTCATAAAGTGGGTGGAAGCCATACCCATGACTTATATCACAGGCAAGCAAATATCTAAGTTTATTCTACACTATATCATTTTCCATTATGGAGTTCCTCAAGCTATTGTCATAGATAATGGTCATCCATTCAAGAATCAAGAGGTCAAAGATCTTTGCAACAAGTTCCATATCCAACATTGATTCTCTACCCCGTATTATTCTTAGAGCAATGACCAAGCTAAAGCTTCTAATAAAACAATCATCAAAATTCTCAAAAAGACGGTCAATGAAGTTGGTCGGGATTAGCATCTACAACTCCATCTTGCATTATGGGCATATAGAACAAGTATCAGAACTCCCACTAGAGCCACACCTTATGCTCTTGTGTACGGCACTGAAGCTATTTTACATATTGAGGTTGAGATCCCCTCACTGTGAATATCTCTACAACATACCATCTCAGAGGAAGAATATCGAGTATCTAGACTCCATGATCTTGAGCTTCTAGATGAACGGCATCTTACGGCACTCAACCATCTCCAAGTCTATCAAAACCGTCTACGCCATAGCTACAACAAAAAAATCAGAGAACGTCGATTTCGAGTTGGAGATCTTGTCCTTAAAGAAAATCAAAGGAATCAACAACACCAAGAGAAACAGGGCAAGTTTGAACCAAATTGGCTTGGTCCTTTCATCATCACAACAATTTATGGATCAAGTGCATATACTCTCTCAACACCTGAAGGCATTCCCTTGGATGAACCAGTCAATGTCATTCATCTCAAGAAGTTTTATCCTTAAATCTCAGCTATCTCCAAAAAAAAAAAAATCCATCCAACAGTGAAAACCACTTTGTGGTGCTTTGGATAACAAAAAAACAATAGTCTAAGATAAATAATCCGTCCTCTGGTGAAAACCTAGTAAACAGGTGCCTTGGATAAGTACCATAGTGAAAACCTGGCAAACATGCGCTATGTGTAATGACCAGCTTCCATCGTCTGCTTGGTTTTGTTTGATCATCACTCTTCAATATTTCACCATCCTATCCTACATAGTCCATATCATAATCCACATATCATCGCAATAAATAGCCTTTCCACCTTCGCCTCCGTCAATTCTAGCTATCATACTTGAGACATTGTTGCGATAACTATCTCTTTTGGCACCTTAGCATCTTGTCGCACATCGCCTTTTTCATCGTCGCTTTTTCATAATAAACCTCATCCCGCACTGGGGGCATTTGTTGAGTCTTATTTGGAAGTGGATACCACTATCTCTAGCTCATAACACATCAAACACTTTAGCTCACAACACAGCAAACTTTCAACTTCAACCATGGCGTTCATCCAACAACAAACATGGCACAACAATTTGCAACCCAGATTCATATCTTTGCAATCAACTCGCGCTCATCCAACATCCACAAATCGCAAGACATCGCCAATGCAAACATTCAAGCAATCATGTCAGTCTTTCAACACCATCCATCCAGCGTAATAAGCAAGAACTACATCCCATCTCTATCGTTAAAGCCTTGGTCCCATGGATACAGGGTATGTAGGCAATCTGAGATGTGAAGGAAGCACTCTGATTCAAGCTAAGATGATAGCCCCTTCTTTCATCATCCATCTTTCATCTTTCTTCTAATCATCCTTAACTCTTTCATCTCACATTCTTCTATCTTTTCATCACTTACATCATCAATAAACCCAAAACTACATATTCATCATGTCTCATCTTCATCGTAAATGTGCTTTGATCCCGTGGATACAAGGTATGTAGGCAGTCTAGAATACGAAGGAAGTTTCCAGTACTCAAGCACAGATGATCCACCCCATCTTCTTCATCTTCTTTCATCTTCCATTTTCTGCTCTTTGATCCACTCAAGAAGGAAGCAAACTATGTGTATACTGAAAGCTCAAGCACTCTAACCAATCAAGAATGAGCCAGAAGCTATTTGTCCACATGCCTTAAGCCAACATTTGCTATAGCAGTTTATCAACATATTTAGCCTTCAACAGGATGCAACTTTCCTCTTAACAAGGCCCCAGCTTAAATCCATCTAAGATCACCTAAATTTGGCAAGAGAATGTGATGACAGTATCTTTTGTTTTATCTTTTGATTAATCTCTTGTCCCTTTTCTATGCCTAATCAAGACTGCCTTGATCTATCTATATCTTGGTATGTTGTGATGAAGTAAGGAATGGGGCATGGTCATATTGCTTTCGTATGCCGTGTTTGCGGGATGATCCTATTCTCTTCTTAAGCATATTGGTATCTTGTACGTGTTGGGATTAGCATCTTACATATCAATATCTCTAGCATCTGAGAAGCTAAATAGTCTCTTATGCACTTGAGACTATTCTATGTTAAGACTAGCTCCATACATATAACTAGCAAGCAGTCACTATGTGTAGTGGAGATAAGCTCAAACCATTGCTTGTAGCGTTAAAGTCCATCTCACAACACTAGTTGTTATTCATATCTTGTGCATGTTGGCTCAACATCTTGACCTCATGTGTTCAGACAAGATTGTAGCATGCTAGTTGCGCATTGGATATCTCGACACCTTGGTCTTCTATACCCTAGTGCATAACATCCACATGCTATATCAAACATAAGGATTGCATTTCTTTTCATTTTGAGAAGTTACTTAAAAAGTTGTCCATCATCTCATTTATTCATCCTATTATTTCGCCTATATAGCCCTTAATCAAGATCAATCATTTCCATTGTCCTTCGTTCACATCTCGTATCCTACAAAACAAGTGTGTTAGACATACCTAAGTCCATCATATATCATCTCATTACCATCTATCTATATGCATACGTCCATATCATATCATTACCATTTACATATTTGCATTATCATACCATTTCCATTCATATCATTTGCATAAACATCCATACATAATCCATGAAAATACAAATACAACATGCATAACCATCATAATACTAATAGTACAACATCATATAGATCACCAATACACCATCATATATATATATATATGTGTCAATATACAAGTGTCTACATATACAAGCTGAGCCATAAAGAATGTATGTACAATCGGCTCTAGGCCTCATCATGATACAACATAACCAAGGTAGCCCTAGTGACTATTGGAAGCTCCCTCGCCCTGACCACCACCACTGGGTCCTGCACCTGCTCCCCTATCTCTTGGTGGCCCCATCATTGAGGCTACTGATCAAGATCCACCTGACCTCCGTGAACTTGAAGCCCCTGACCTGCTCCTGAAGCTAGGTTGCCTCTGCTCTGCTGGCACAGCCCCATAGTATAAGCCTCTATAGTACTTAGCCTCACCCTGTACTATCCGCAGCTCTACCTGTACCTGTGTCAACTATGTGGCCGAATACATCGTAGTCCCATATGTACCTAATGCAGTCACTGCTCTATCCCGCTCACTAGTCATCCCCTATAACTACTACACAGCCATATCCCTCTCTACCTACAGACCATCTCTCTCTACTCTCATCACCTGCACCTACTATACAGTCATATCTCACTCTAACCTCATCATCTGCTGACTCTGTCTCATTGCATCTCTCTCCCCTGTCACTCTAGCAAGTGCACCATCATCCTGTCCATCCCCAGCCTGCACTCTCAATTGTAACTGAGCCTGGTATGTCTGAGCCTGAGCCCTAGCATGCCACAAGCCAATCACTACCTGGTGTCTATCTATCTCCACCCTCCTTAATCTCATCTGTGCTTGCTGCCTCCATCTCCTCTCCTCTCTGATCTTCCGCTGCAGCTACTAAATCCCAACATCATCACACACTAATATCTACCCATGAGGCTGTCCTGGCATCTGTCCCTATACCTGTATCCCTGGTGCTGTTGGTACAATAGCCTGCGCTGGTGGAGCCCATCGTCACCTCCTCCTGACCGGTCTCTCCATCCCTATCTCTCCAATCTCTCCAACTCATGTCAGCCATCTCGGTCTAGCTGTCACCCAATATGCATCATAGTCTGGTAGCGTGCCTAGATCTGCAGGACCCTGTCCCCACTGCCATACAACTGGCTGTAGCCCCTCTCTCTCCACCAAAGTTGTGTCAACCACAACCTCTAGCCCCCAATCAAACACCTCCTATTTAGTCCTCCCAAAAATGGCATCACCAATCGGTACTACTTGTGGTAACCCGAATTGTCTCAAAAGCCTCTCTAGCAAATAGCACTCTATAATGTATATGCCTCATCCAAAAATATATCTCGCCTACCTCGCATAGACAAGCTCAGCATCCTCCTCATCCCATCTCTCACATCCCAGCCATGGACTCCATACAAATCTATCCACCTCATCCAACCTCCTCCACCAGTACACCACTCCTCTACGCTGCAGGTATGTCAAAGCTCCTCTGTACATCATAGCATAAGGCTCTCCTGCTACTCTAGCCACCCATCCCTCTGGTCTTGTCATTGGGATATGCTCATAAGCCCACACATGCAAAACTGTAACTCTTGTAGACATACTCGCTCCGAACATATATGCACAATCATGTAGGAAATGATAGAGCTGTCCAAGTACACTCCACCCATGCATATCTCATACCATAGGAGAACATCCCCTCCATCACTATCCCCCATCCTACCGGAAAGCCTCTCACTCGTCTTTCTCCCACTAGCCATCTAATAATCGCCACTACCACTTGCTGCAGTCTGTCACATAGCTCCTCCATCCTCACCATAGGAATCTCAGAGCCCTCTACTCCAATGTCTCGTGTCCCAAACAATCTCCTAAATGCAGCTAGACCCATATCAGGATCATAATCTACTCAATCCCGATCTATAGGAATCCACAGAATCTGAAACACATCCTCTAGTGTGATTGTAGCCTCTCCTATCGGTAACAAGAAAGAACTATGCTCGCTCTTCCATCACTCCACCATCGTTGTCATCAGTCCTCGATGTGCCTACATTGGCTCCAATCTCAACACATGCTCTAACCCGAGGATCTCTAACACTAGCTGCTCCTCTGCATCTAGCAATCTCACCAATCACAAATCCCTAGGATGTGGCTCCTGTGATAACAAAGGTGGTAGTATATCCTGCATCATTTCATTCATCATGTCAGTCCCTTGTGCTACTTAAATGCTATAAAACTTTGATCATTTATTGCTATCCTAGCTTCTATCCACCATAAGTGGTTCATTTTTCCATATGCGCCTATCTGCTAATCAAAAGTGACCTCTTTTACCATCTGCATTTATATCTCACCCATATGCAATCTATTCTGCATATGTGATCACTGCTAGACTATATACGAGCTGCACCTCTACATGCGTCTACCTTTCGCCTATAAGCAAGCTATATGTCATAAGCGAGCATTGTTTCTTCATACGCGAGATGAACCTATGTATGTGCCTACTGTTAGCCCATAAGCGATTTGTTTCTATCTATATGGGCATTTTACCTATACATTTGCCTAGCCAACTGGAAGCGACCTATTTTTTCTATATGCGACCAAGCCACGCCTAAAAGGGACCTTAACTACTGTAAGTGACCTGAACTACCTATCCTAGGACCTAGTCGCTTATGGTGACGTGTGTGCATTTATGACACTTCTAGCTTATCAAATTCACACTTTTAGCAAAAATTTTGATACATATCGATACATCTGATCCCTTTGGTCGTCCATGTGTCCTCACTCGCTTGGCACAATGATCTCTACATGGAATCACCATCCTGATAGCTCTCCAACTCTCGTCGCACACCAAATCGAAGGAGCTCTAGATCTCTATAGATTTCTGAACACAACTGAGCACAAATGAGCCTATTTTCCCTTGTAGAACCTATTTATAGCCCTATCCAAACTCTAATTCTTCTATGCCAAAGCCTTTTTTCTTCTGCATCATCCCATTTTGTTCCCACCCAACCCCTATTTTCTTCGTGTCCACCTTGCCTCCAGCTTTTCTTCTATCATGAGCCAACCCAGCCCTCCCTAGTTAACCTAGCTTACCTCTCGAGGGGGCATCACCTACCAGTTACACTGGGGCATAACCTTGTTTATCGAAGGAATATCATATCTTCTTTGACACAATGCTCTATCAAACATTGTATCAAAAAGGGGCAAAATGTAGACACCCAAAATTGACTCATTATCATTAGCATTCAAACATCGCATTACATACATCTGCATTTGTCTAACACATTTGAGCAATATCCTAACACATCTATTTCTTCTATTAATTAAATAAATTTATATTTATTTAATTAATTCATTAGCTATTTCTTCTAAGTTATAATTAAACAATCTTCAATTATTTAATTATCTTCATTCTATCTATTTTTAATAAAATAAATCTTATTTATTTAATTAAAAATTCCTTTCACAAGCCCACTTTCCAATTAATTAAATAATTTTTATTTATTTAATTAATTTATCTTATCATTTATCTCATGAGCTGACATGCGTGCCTCTTTCATTTAAAAAGATAAGTGGTACTACATCCTTTTATTTAATATCTTTCACATGTAGTACATTTTTATGTACACAAGCACACATAAGCCCTATCTTCTCTCCACTTGTCATCTACAAATTCACCTATGTCTATTCTTCAATCTTAGCCATTCACATAGCCACCAAATCCCCACTGTTGATTGATTTTGGTTGAGTTCTATATAAACACCCTCTCATTCCATACTACATCTATCCAACATTCGTATAGAGTCTACATTATCATCCTAAGCATATTAAGCATTTGAGCATCCATAGCATCCATTGAGCTTATTATCATTATCATCCATCCATCATGGCAGCTTTTATCTTCATAATTGCTCATTGTTCAAGAAGCAATCCACATCATAAACAAGGAATCACACAATCTAGGTGATATTGTGCTCGAATTGCATTTAATTTTGATCTCATTTGGATTAGATTCTTTGATGATGGTAGGGTTAGGTTTTCATGGCTATGCTTGATCTTATTAACCTAATTTTTTACCTATCACACCTACTTAATAGATGAGAAACCTTAAAGAGTTGATAAATCTCCTAGTATTTATTAGTCTAAAAGCATGAGAATATGGTAGGACATCACTCAAACATACATTCTTATAGAAAGTGAAGACTCAATTTTATTTTGAATGTAGGTGCTGTGAGAAACCTGGAAGATTATGACATAGACACATATGATGGTGACCAGTGTCTTATTCATTGGGCGTGGAGTCTTAAATCTAGCAATTGTAAACCTATAACAACATTCTATCTATCATAACAGAGATAATAAACGATGCATTATACCATTCACTCTCAGAAATCCAAACCAACAATACTTAATGATCCTTGTATACATTCACATGAACCTTTATTGCTATTAAAGCGACTTTAACTCATTCTTTGAACAAGTGCGTTAACAGTGAACAAACATCAAATGAAAGACAATGAAGATGAACTAAATGATATTTGATTCATTTCATTCATAACTCATATGAAGTGAACAATGGAGAACATTGGCTTAGGAAATATGCCATTTGCATTCTAGAGATGACAATGCTGTTATACAACACTAACAATCACAAGACTCAAAACTTCAACACCTAGAATAGATCTGAACAAAAATTGTATTTATGCTTTGCATTACAATAATTCTTCCCAAATTAAACAACAACCCCCGTACAATTAGCCTAGGACTCCCTTTTATAGAAACAAGGGATCAAAAACAAGCCTCAGGCTAATTGACACACATCAGATTTTCATTTGACAAATATTCACACTTCAAAATAACCAAAGTAACTGTGAGATCATGGAGGGAATATTTGAAGCACAATGCAGTTACAAAGAAATGGATCACAACAACCCATGAGGTGAATGCTCCACACGAGACAAAAGTCATTACCACTCATCTTATTTTCAAGACATGCATGAGAGCACACCAAAACAAGATCAACATCGCCATGCCTCCTTCATACATCACCCCTTTTCCTGGAGGCTAATGTCACCAAATGTGATGTGAAGAAGCCGAGTGATATCCCTCCCACCAACTCTATTTTGCCAATAACCTTCTTTAATGTCATCACACATTGCACTTTGGATTAATCTTGGTGATCATAAACTGCAATGTGAAGGATGGACACGATGAGCCCAAATGCTGCCATGTAACCCCCCTTTCATCGTTAAAACTTCACCGCCAATTTGACTTTTTTAGCTATTGCACATTGCTACCTCTCCTTACTTCTTGGATGTTAAAATGTGATGCAAAGGACCATCACAATGGACCACTATGAAGACACCTGGTAGGAAATATTCCATGTTGATACCTTCACTATCATGCCCATCGCACTTCACGTTTCTTTAGCAAACTTTATTGTGCAATTTGTAATACATTGAAAGGCTGTGATGACCAAGATGAGGATACATGGTGGCAATCTGGATGTTTATCGCACATTGCCCATCCTTTTCCCTTTTGCAAGATCAAACTACGATGCAAGAAGTCCGCACGATGAAGGGTGATGTAGCCACATGGTGGGGATTGGGGCACCAACACACATCGCACCCTTGTTTCCTCCTTCACAAACCAATCTATGATGCGAAGACATTGCATGATGCACCAAGAAGTAGACACCTGACAAAGGAGAACTCCATTGCACATCACATTTGGCCTCAAAACATCAAAAAGCAAATTGTGATGTGAAGAAGATATACGATGGGGGGAACCTAAGTGGAATAATTGTGCACATGCACAAAAAGTTATTTTAAAAGGGGGACTCACTAGGTAACATGAGTAAAAAGGGGGCACTCCACTTAAGCATATTCAACTTGGACTTAGGATATAAAAGAAAAAATTCATAAGTTGAATAGTTTAACATGATTTTTGATGACAAGGGGCAAGATGGAAATATTTAGGCACAAAGAGCCAGTTAGAACACGAGGACATAAATTATAACAAGACTGACTAGGAACTGGCTCAACCAGTCAACGTAAGATTAGACCAACTCATCCAAGTGACAAAAAGTTAGGTTTTTTACACATTTATAAAGCCAATATAAACCCTAGACATTGTTTAGATAAACCCCAACTCATACCAACCTCAAACTTCCTAGAGGAAGATTTCTTGTCATACAGGGTCTTTACTTGCAGTTGCATCTTTAGGTTCTTTTGTTGTGCCATTCTTCACGTTTCATCAAATTCCACTAGAGTATTGATCCTTATTTGCATTTCATCTGGGACACCATCCTCATACTCTTGTATGACCTTGTATATTCACAACATATTGTTAGTTGGCATCCTAGTCTCAAGCCCATAAACCAGTTCAAATGGTGACTACCCTGTTGCCTTTTTATAGTTACCCTATCAGCCCACAGAGCCTGCAAATAACTTGGAGTCCCAAGCCCTTTTATTCTTCTCTATCACTCTCTTGATAATCTTCATGAGACTCTTGTTACTAGACTCATCTTGGACATCCATTTGCCTAAGGACAGTAAGGGGATGAATATGAGATAGAAATCCCATATTTGTTGCAAAAGTCAACAAACTCTTCTGATCGAAAGCACATAGAATTATCAACTACAATTTTCTTTGGTACACCAAATTTGGTCAGAATATTGTTCATCAAAAATTCAGTAACCACCTTACTTGTTGCCTTCCTTGTGGGAATGGTCTCTATCCACTTAGTAAAGTAAGTAGTGGCAACTAGTATCCATGAATGTCCTCCACTTGACTTCTCTACAATTTCGCCAATGAAGTCAATCCCCCACTGTTGAAATGGTGCCTACACTAAAACTGGCCTAAGAGGTAAGTTTCTAGAAAATTTCAACTTAACAGTAAACCTTTAGCATGCATCACATGTCTTTGCCATTCTTTATGCATCCTTGAAAAGTGGTGGCCACCAAAATCCTGCCCTTAAGATCTTATGAGCAGTAGTCTTGGCCATGTAATGAACACCACACACACCACTATGCATTTCATTTAAGATCTCTTCAGCATGCTTTCCATCCACACTTGAGCAATACTCCATTAATATTTCTCCACCACAGTTCATTGTCAATGATCACATATTTGATGGCTTGGAGCTTAAGTGTCCTTTTTTCATTATCTATCATCCCTTCAGGGCATGGCAAATTTTGCAAGTAGTGCACCACATTTCTATACCACCCTGCAATCTGCATATCACAAATAGGAGCTACATCAACATATTCAACATTGTTTATCTGATTGACCTCCAAATTTGACTCAGCCATCAACTTTGCCAATCCTTGTCCTCTCACAAGCTTTATAATTTCAATATTAATGTTGAATTCTTGGACCCTATTTATCCATTGGCACCTTTTGCCAGTAACCTCTTGCTAAGTGAAGAAGTCCTTAATAGTAGATAAAGGTACATATGCAACAATGGTTGCACCTACTAGATATGGTCTAAAATTTTTAACTGACTTCACCAAAGCATAAGCTTGCTTCTCATTCATATCATACTTTAACTCTACATCTTGTAATGGCTTACTGAAAAAAACAATTGGCTTCTCATGTCCTTCATCATTCTTCTATAGCAATACTGTTGCAATAGTGTGAAAGGAAGCAAAAGAAAATATTTGAA
Organism: Cunninghamia lanceolata; assembly: GCA_027924645.1. Taxonomy (NCBI): domain Eukaryota; kingdom Viridiplantae; phylum Streptophyta; class Pinopsida; order Cupressales; family Cupressaceae; genus Cunninghamia; species Cunninghamia lanceolata. The sequence goes on along the minus strand of BSBN01000292.1, from coordinate 4,191,871 downwards.
AAGGATTAAAAAAATCAGGAGACTTCAAGACTGGTGCCTCCTTGATAGCCTTTTCTGTGCTTACAAAAGCTTTAGATGGCTCTTCATTCCATGCTATCTTCTCATTCTTCTTCAACATTTTTGAAATGGGTCAAGTAATTTCAGTAAAATTTGTTACAAACCTCCTTAGGAAGTTCACTTAACCAAAGAAAGACTGTATACCCTTCACACTTTTGGGCTGAGGAATTTTGTCAATTGAAGCCACTCTTTGCAGGTCAATCCTTACTACTTTGGATACTATATGTCCCAGTAATTTGCCTTCAGTAACCCTAAAGGGACATTTTTAGGATTGATGGATATCCCATACTCTAAGGCTCTGATGAAAATATTCTCCAAATGCATGCAATGGTCTTCATCTTTCTTGGAGAATGCAGTGAGATCATCTTGATAGACAACCATAATGATATTAATTAGGTTAGTGAAAGCTACATCCATAGCTCTCTGAAAGGTGTCACAGGCATTTGTCAAACTAAAAGGCATTCTAACATACACATAAGTGCCCTGAGGAGTTGTAAATGCAATCTTGTACTGCTCTAACTCCTTCACTTTTACTTGGTTGTAACCTGAGAAACCATCCATCATAGATAGTAGCTCACAACTAGTTACTCTCTAGAGCATAGCTTCCATGTTAGGCAATGGATAGTTGTCTATTAATGATGACATGTTTAAGTTTCTAAAGTCGACACACAGTCTAATTTCACCATTCTTTTTTCTTACTGACACAAGATTAGACACCCATATTGAATGTCTAATGGGCTTAATAATTCCCCCATCTCTAAGCTTTATCAACTCCTCTTGCATCTTAGGTGCCAATGTAGGGTTGATAGGCCTTTGCTTCTACCTAAAGGGCTTTGCATTTGGTTTGAGAGGTATCTCATGTTGGAAGATATCCTCTCTATATTCCTTCAGATCATCATAAGACCAAGCAAACACATTTTTGTATTTCCTCAACAAAGCGATTAACATAGCTCTAACATGAGGCTTCATTTTCTTTCCTATATATACTTTCTTTGGAGCTTTCTCATTTCCCAAGTTTATTTCTTCAAGGTCATCTGGATGTGATGAACTCTGCTTGACAGTACTTTTATCAAGGCCATCAAAGACCCTTTCCAAAGCAACAAGACCTTTAGGAATTTTGTTGGTCTTAAGTTGGATTACCTCATTTCCAAATATTGTTTCTTTTCCATTCTTTTCTTCTAAAATGACCGGAAGTCTATTTCATAGCTTTCATATTGATCAACACGCTTAAGGAACTTTAATATGTCCTTATCATCATTAAATACCTGCCAGTTCTGAATATTATTAGGGACAGAGGGCCTTGTTTGCTCCTCAACCTTAGAGATTCCAACAAAGGTCATATCATTAGGCCTCAATACTATGTTCACCAACAAATCTGCCATGGCATTCTTACCTCTTTCTACCCAATCAATATTGAAGGCATCAAACACTTCGACTGAGTCCCATACAACATTTCTATACTATTTCAACCTCTTATTCTTTGAAACAAATTTTGATCTGACCTGGGATATAACTAATTCAGAGTCACCAATGACCCTTAGTTTCTTTATTCCATGTTTCTCGGCTAGTCTTAACCCTAGTAATAAGGCCTCATACTTTGCTACATTATTTGTAAATACAAATAACAATGAGAAAGAGAATTTTAAAGTCTTACCACTAGGAGAAATGAGGATCACTCCTATGCCAGATCCTTCCTTAGAGAAAGCACCATCAAAATACATAGTCCATAGCTCATCTTTAGTTGCTTGTTCCCTTACTTTCTTTTCGAAAGGTACAGGTTTCTTGACTTCTTCTTTTGGCAACTCCTCAACTCTAAAATTTCCAATGTCTATATCAACAAAATAGATATGCTCTTCAAGTTCATCTTCCACCATAAGTATGAAGCAAGAGTTTCTCTATAAATATTAACATTCTTTCCATCAATCGGGAGAGTGGCAAAAGACACGTCATACTGCATGCTCCCACTAATAGCAGAAGACCATTTTCTAGATAGAAGCATCCCATAAGTGGGGGGTATGTCTATCATAGTCGTACTCATCACAAACTCCTTATCAGGATATGTTACCAACTTATAAGGTATCTCCCTTTTGATTCCAATTAGTGGGAACTCTCTATTATCCGTTGCATAACATTTTCCATATGCATTTGTGATTTTCAAGCCCAATGCATGCATGACTTTGACTGGCATGATATTGGAAGATGCCCCTGAATCAATCATATAGTTCTTCAAGGTCTTATCATTTATAATCAGGGATACATAGAAAGGAACGACTTGATTAGGGCATGTAGTAAGTGTGGCACTAAAGAACACCTGAGGGTTATTAATGTTACTCCCCTCACTATTATTTTCCTTTCTCTTCTCTTTGTTTTCTTGAGGCTGAGTTTTTTCTCCCTTTTCAATGCATGCCAAGTCTACACCAATAATATAAGCCACTGCTCTATTTCTATGCTCTCCAATTCTCATCAACTCCAAAAGTGGGACTGATACCTTTATTTGTGACAATGTTTAGAACATGTCAACTAGAGTATACTTAGGCACATCATAAGCTATTACAATATTATCCTTAGATTTTTCTTTACTTACACTAGATGTTCCAAACTCTTGAGCAAGACCCTTTTTCTTTTCTATATCAGTTTGCAGCTTCTGAGGCTTGCTTAGGGTTGATAGGGCAATCAATGGTTCATTAGCATGCACCCCACTAGGCCTCTTTTCCCACACCTTGGTATTTTTTTCCCTTAGGCTCATCCTTTTTCTTATCAGCCTGACTTTCTTTGATGAAAACACTGCCATCTTTTCCTTGATTATTGTCTACAACTCCATTCCTTAGATGGTAATTATTTTTAAACTAGGCTACAGTAGCAGCATTTAATTTTTTAATTTCTTCATCTGAAGGTCTTCTCAATGTGACATCATTTTCCTCAATTTCAAGGGCATATATAGCACAACTCTCCTCCTCATCTTCATCTTAAAACACTTGTTGTTGACATATACTTGCTATGTGTCTTTGATTATCCATGTCCACTTCACCAATATCCTCATCAAAAGAGCAATCTTCATCAACAAACAACATATTGATCACTCCATCATTCTCATGAGATACATCACAATCATCACATGTGTTCTAGTCTTATTTTAGAGACTATGCTAAAGCACACTAATATGACAAATGGGGAAAATAGCAAGCTATACACCAAGGGGTATCATCTACAAAATTTGCAGAGGGTTTCTTTAATGGATCCGAAGTGTCTTTTCTCTGTCGATTCTTCTAATTGTTGAGAATAGGCCTACCATTATGCCAATTGGTATTATAAGGTTGATCATGCAGTCTTGGTGGCCTATCATTTTTGTGGAAAGCTGGCTTCTCACTTGCTAGACCCTTTTCTTGTCGATCAATTTTATAATTCAGGTCTTTCAATGCACTCATAACCTTATCCATTTTATCTTCCTGCGAAGATGCTTTCTCTACAGACCATTTGTCTTCTTTCTTTGGATTCTTCAAGTTCTTCACATCTTCTCTCCTTCCCACTTTACCACCAGCCCTCCTATTGCTTTCAATATGTAGGGCCACTCTGTAAGCATCCCTAGGCTCTAAGGATTCTTGTCTCTCAAAAGATATCCCATTTTTGGATCAAATGCATTACAATATGTAATCAAGCATACAGGTTCATTTGGTCTTAAATGATTTGGAATTCTATGCATGGCCTTCTAAAACCTTACATTGAAATAAAAAACCATCTCATTATGACCCTTAGTGATAGTGTTGAATCCATTCAACATGAATCTGGGATCGGTCTTGTCACCATATTGTTCTCTGAACACTCTTTTGAATTCTTCCCATGATCCAATGCTTTCCACTGGAAAACCTCTAGACCAATCTCTGGCATCTTCAATGAGTGATTGCATAAACAACTTCATCATTACATCTTCACTCTCCACCTCAAAGGCATTCATCATATTATTAAATGACCTTAGGTGATCCTCTCCACTTATAGCATTATTGCTAGAAAATCTGACTAGCACATTCCTTATGTTATCTGGGAGAGGATTTGGATACCCAGGTATTCCAGCAAAGTATAGTTGTCTATACCTATCTAGCTACATAGATCTTCTAGTGAACTGACCTCTCTAACTTTCATGCTGAATATTTGTATCACTTCCTCCTGCACTCAGACTTCCTTGTTGTCTCATGTTCTGACTGCCAAACTGAGTGTGTATGGGAGTTAGGATTGGACTGGTTAGCAGGGGCTGGAACATTTATATCAATGGGTGAAGAAGTTAATGGGTTGTGAGGAATAGAGGTCACAAGATTCCTAACAGAAGACTTCAGAAATGAGATCTTTCTCTGCATTTCATCATTTGCAGCCAATAACTCTACTCTTTCCAATTCCTTCTATAGTTGTTTATTCTCCTTCTTTAGTTTAAGATCTAATGAATCTGACCCCTCAGATGAAGGAAGCCTTTGAGGTGATTCAACCTCATTAATATTAATTCCCTTTTAAGGCCCCTTCCCTTTATCATCATGTTGGACAAAAGGCTTAGGAAGAGGAGGGATTGCAATAGTAGTAGTGACTACATAATTGGTCCAAGTATTAGTAGGGATATTTTTCAAAGGGACAATTACATTACTCCAGCTGGGTATTTGGGAAATTATAGGGCCAGTAGGTATGACAGACACAGGCTTAGGCTCCTCTAGCCTTACTGACTTTAACTGTTCCAGTCGTATCTTCATTCTATCCCTATCATCCATAGTATTTCTGATCTTTACTTGTCTCTTTTCATATTCACCTCCTTTACTCTCTGAGTCTCTCTATGCAACTCATTAATTTCCCTCATCAAGTCTTCTTCAGTAGGCAATGTAGTATCTAAATCAGAAGTTTCTAGGGCACTATCTAGGAGATTTACAACATTCATGCAGAAGGCAGGGGTGGGTGACCTACTAATAAGATTACCTAACAGATCATATTCAGTGGGGTTAGAAGGGCCTGACACTATGGGAGTAGATGACCTATTAGCAAGAAGACCTGAACGGGCTTGTTCCTTTTCAACAAAATTCTCCAAAACAAAATCAGCTTCTTTTGTTTCAGGCATACCATATTCACATGATTTCTATAAATTTTCACTAGCATTAGCAACATGACACCTAGATTCTAGTGGAGAGAAGATGTCAAACTTACCAGTATCACCCTTCTTTTTCCAAGATTGATGGGTACACCATGGCAGTTCTCCTTCTATCTTTTGGTTAGGATGATTCTTCATTTGTTTTCTGGTTCATCTCATTTTGGGATGTCTCTTACAACTCTCTCTAGCTTTCCTTCTTTGAAATTAACAATGCACTAGCACAAGAGACTTCAGAGTTGCCACCCACTAAATAGGATTTTAAACATATGATAAACCTCAAGAGATCTTTGTAAATACCCAAAGGATTGAAAACAACCTAACATGAAATAGGAATGAGACCAAGAGCCATGATTTCATAGAATACAAACGTAACCTATGATGAGACTTTGCGCAAAATTGTTCTTCCTATAGTAAAGAACAATGACTCTTAATGACTCTGACTGTATATGGTCCAAAACTAGAGACTTTAAACTGGACTAAAAGATTTATGGAAAAAAAGTCCCCAGCAAAGTCACCAATCTGTTGGTGCTTTTTAAATACCCAAACTAATCTCACTAATTACCTATGAATCTGTCAAATTCAATGGTCAGTAATCAGGAGGGATTGGTCAACAAATAGGTGAAAGTTTGTTAAACTTTCCCTCTACACTTTGGGCTCTGCAAAATCTAGGAGGGTGGTCCCTACAATGTATCTTTAGATACTCTTGTGTCAATTATCACATACATTGTAACTTAATAGAAATATTCTCCTAAGTGTTGCTTAATAGATGAGAAACCTTAAAGAGTTGACAAATCTCCCAGTATTTATCAATCTAAAAGCGTGAGAATATGATAGAAAATCACTCAAACATACATTCTTATAGAAAGTGAAGACTCAATTTGATTTTGAATGTAGTTGTTGCGAGAAACCTAGAAGATTGTAAGTTTGTAACATAGACACAACTTATGGTGACCAGTGTCTTATTCATTGGGCATGGAGTCTTAAATCTAGCAATTGAAAACCTATAACATCATTCTATCTATCATAATAGAGCTAATAAACAATGCATTACACCATTCACTCTCAGAAATCCATACCAACAATACTTAATGATCCTTTCATACATTCACATGAACCTTTATTCTTGTTAAAGTGACTTTAACTCATTCTTTGAACAAGTGCATTAACAGTGAACAAACATCAAAGAAAAGACAATGAAGATGAACTAAATGATCTTTGATTGATTTCATTCATAACTCATATGAAGTAAACAATGGAGAACATTTTCTTAGGAAATATGCCATTTACACTCCAAAAATGATAGTACTGTTATACAACACTAACAATCACAAGACTCAAAACTTCAACACTTAGAAGACTTGAACAAAAATTGTATCTATGCTCTACATTACAATAATTCTTCCCAAATTAAACAACCCCCATACAATTAGACCAGGAATCCCTTTTATAGAAACAATGGATCAAAAACAAGCCTTAGGCTGATTGGCACACATCAAATTTTCATTTGACAAACATTCACACTTCAAAATAACTAGAGTAATTGCGAGATCATGGAGGGAATATTCAAAGAACAATGCAATTATAGAGAAATGGATCACAACAACCCACGAGGTGAATGCTCCACAAGAAACAAAAGTCGTTACCACTCATTTGATTTTTAGGACATGGATGAGAGCATGCCAAAAGAAGATCAATGTTGTCATGCCTCCTCCATAGATTGCCTCTTTGCCTGGAGGCTAATGCCACCAAATGTGATGTGAAGAAGCCAGGTGATGAACTGAGAAGCTACCATGTGGCTCCCTCCTGCCAACTCCCTTCTTCCGCCAACCTGCTTTAGCACCATCACACGTCACACTTTGGATTAATCCCGGTGATCATAAACTACGATGTGAAGGATGGCCGCGATGAGCCCAAATGCTACCATGTAACCCCTCTTTCATAATTAAAACTTCACCATTGATTTTCCTTTTCCATCTATCACACATCACCACCTCTCCTTACTTCTTGGATCTTAAAATGTGATGCAAAGGACCTTCATGATGGACCACTATGCTAACACCTGGCAAGGAATATTCCATGTTGATACCTTCACCATCATGCCCATCGTACTTCGCATTTCTTTAGCAAAATTTATTGTGCAATCTATGATACACTAAAAGGTTGCAATGGCTGAGATGAGGACACATGGCAATAATCTAGACCTTCATCACGCATCACCCATCCTTTTCCCTTTTGCAAGATCAAACTGTGATGCAAGGAGTCCGCATGATAAAAGGGTGATGCAGCCACGTGGCAAGGATCAGAGTACCAGCACATGTCACACACTTGTTTCCTCCTCCATGAACCAATCTGTGATGTGAAGACATTGCACAATGCACCAGGAAGCAGACACCTGTCAAAGGAGAACTCCATCGCACATCGCATTTGGCCTCAAAACGCCAAAAAGAAAATTGTGATGTGAAGAAGATATGCGATGGGGGGAACCTAAGTGGAATAATTGTGCACATGCACAAAAGGTTGTTTTAAAAGGTGGAATCGCTAGGTAACATGAGTAAAAAGGGGGTGCTCCATTTAAGCATATTCAACTTGGACTTAGGATCTAAAACAAATATTTCATAAGTTGAATAGTTCAACATGATTTTTGATGACAAGGGAAAAGATGGCAATATTTTGGCACAAAGGGTTGGTCAAAACACGAGGACATAGGCATAAATTATAACAAGACTGACTGGGAACCAGCTCAACTAGTTAATGTAAGATTAGACTAACTCATCCAAGTGACCAAAAGTTGGGTTTTTGGCAAATTTATAAAGACAAAATAAACCCTAGACATTATTTAGATAAACCCCAACTCTAATAGACCCAACAGAAACTTAGAAATGGGGAAGCCAGACCCAAGACCATAAGATTTTTCAAGGTTCCATCAAACACGAAAAACAAGGTGATGGAAGGAGCTTATTGCTAAGTTCCCACCATCTCAAACACGTTACAGGTACACCTGATGGTTGGGCTTATGCCACAACAACTACCAAAGACACGCTTAAGGGCGGATAGTCTCAGATCCAACCCTGCCTACAAGAAGGAATTTTGAAATAAAAAGGATGTGTACTAGCTCAAGAGATACACCATCCCTGCCTCCATAAAGGGCTTTTGAATAAAAGGATATGCACAATATCCCACCTCCAAAGAGGGCTTTTTGATTGCAATATAGATAAAGATGTGCACTCATGTCAGAGATACAACATCCTTCCTCCACAGAGGGCTTACAAACACACTTTGTTAGTACCAAAATCATCAAACAACTTACCTTATATGCCCCCACCTTAAGGTGGTTGATATTGTGTACCGATATCAAGCACGTTAAGGTAGAGAGAAAACACACATGAACAAGAGCTTTCACAAAGCCCATGCCCCCAAAGGTGACATGTACTCACGATCACCAAATGTTCCCACAAACACATCTTAATCTAAGCAATGCATGAAAACAAAGAAGCCAAGGCTACATAAATGGGTTCAAGTCCAAGTATATCCATGCCGCTTATACTACAAGCATCTCGGAACTGAGTAGAACAACAAGGTGTGACACCCAAAATAAACAAAGTGCACAGAGCAGATGTATTGTTATGATTTGTTAGAATGATAAGGTAACATCAAAATAACACACAGTGTGATTTTACTAGCCAAGCATCGGATAGATAAATCAACCCCATATTCATATATGGACTAGGTCCATTTTTTTTTTGCTTGCTGAAGGGACACGCGGTCCGTATCAGTACATGTTTGTTTTTCTTCATCCGCCGACTAGAGAGAATCACTAGAAGAAGGTAAATAATAAAATGAGAGAGGAGAACAAGTGTCTTAGGAGCAATTGTTGCAAGTATGAGGTGAACCAGTGTTGTCATTGATGTCAACATACTCATATTGCATTGACAAGAGGGATTCGATGAGCAGTGTGCTGAGGATATTGAGAAAATTAGCCTCAGTCAGGAACAGTGAAGAACAGTGATGAGAAGAAGGCAAATGTATTGTATAGGATGCGAACCGGAGGATGTGGATTAAAGGGTTTGTATATATGAGTCTTGAGATGCTTCAGTTAAGATTTCAGAGGTCCGCATGAAGATCTGAAGGAGTTGTGGCTGTCGGTGTGGAACCGGTTCCAGCAAGTGTTCAGAGGTGACAGAGGATCACAGAAAGGTTCGGTGAGGTCTAGAATTGTATAATCCTAATCTGCAGATTGGAAGGAGTGTTTGGGATGTCCTTGTGATGTGTCATCTCAAGTTGTGTATGATTTGGAGGTCCGGAAGTACCTTTTGCATTGTGACAGTGGCGACAAACTGTGTTCTTGAAGTTTCGGATAAGGAAGAGAAGAGATTCCAGTAAGTAGAGGAAGTGTGGATGTACCTGGTCATTTAGGCAGGCTTGGAAATGTTCCTGGATCATGTTGAGGTCGTGTTGTTGGTCCGCATTGACAGTAGAGCCCGGAATTGAAGATATTCTTCCGGATGAAGCTCTTGTTCTTTTTAGCCGACCGGATGAGTTGTTCATCCTGCGAATGTTCTTATGGTGGCCGACCGGATGTGTTATTCATCTTGCGGATATTCTTATGATTGATTGCCAACTTAGATGATTGTTCCTAAGTTGATGTCTTGTATAAATAAAGATTTGTGAGTTCATTTTGAAGTGTGGCTCATGTGGAAAAAGGTGAAGTAGTGCAGAGAAGTGCAGAAGGAAGAGCAGATGTTTCTGGGGCTTAATGGAACTGATCCGGACATGGTAAAGATGTCATTCTCCAGTTCAAGACTGTGATTCTTATCACTTTGTAGACAGTGTGTCTCCTTGTAGGCAGTGGGCCTCTTTGTGAGCAGTGTGCTCGGGCAGTGAGCCCTAATTGGCATGTGCCATTTTGTAATTCCTTATTCTTCTAATAGAGAATAATCTTTGGGTTAATCACCCCATGGTTTTCTCCCTTAACCGGGTTTCCACGTCAAAATACTGTGTCATGTGTTTCTTATTTCATGATGATATTTGTCTGTTTGATTCAATACTACTTTGATTAAGAAGAAGGTTCAAAAGAAGAAATAATTAGGATAACTGATTCACCCCCCCCTCTCAGTTATCAACAATTGGTATCAGAGCGAGGTTCCTCTGAAAGAAGCTTAACCGCTTGAGGAGATCTAGGATGTCGTCATACAAAAAGGATAGTCCTAAGTTCGATGGAACCAATTTTACTCTCTGGAAGGGTCGCATGAAATGTCACCTAGAATGTATGGGAAAAGCATACTTGGCCATGGTTTCAAAACCATATGTACCTCCACAAGGTGGTCTGACAACTCTGAATGAAATCATAGAAGCTGAAAACAATTTGCAAACCAAGGAATCTCTTCTAAGCGCATTGAATGACTCAGATCTCTCAAATGTTATTGACCTACCAACTGCATATGAGATCCTGACTAAACTGAAACTTCTGTATGAAGGAGATGAGTTTGTCAAAAGTGCAAGGTTGCAAAGTCTGAAAGGGAAATTTGAAAGATTAAAGATGAGAGATGATGAAAACATCACTACTTTTATGCCAAGAGTGAATGAACTAGTGTGTGGAATTAGAAATGCTGGTGGAACTCTAGATGAAAATGAGATCGTTTGCAAAATCCTTAGATCCCTTCCTGCTGCCTACAAAATCAAGGTTGCTGCAATTGATGAATTCAGAGCCCACACAACTGTCACAAGAGAATAATTGGCTGGCAAGCTAGCTGCATTTGAAATGACTGAGTTTGGAGATGATCTTCCCAAGACTGAATCTGCTTTCAAAGCCAGTACCTATGTGAAAGGCAAACAGAGAATTGATCCGGGAGAAAACTCTTCAAGGAAGATGACATGGTATGATCAAGCAAGAAGAGACATGGAAGAAGAAGAAGCAGAAACAGCTCAACTTGAAGCCCTCATTGCAAAAAGACTACCAAGAGGATCCGGTAAGTATGAAGGAAAACTACCCTTTAAGTGCTTCAACTGCAATAAGATTGGTCATTTTGCTTCAAGATGTCTGGAAAGATCTGCAAGGTCTAATACTAACAGACAAAGGTTTCAAAAGAATTGCTATTATGTTCATGAAGAAGATGACAATGAGGGAGTAACAGATGATGAATCAGAACTAGGAAGCAAATCCGGAAATGAGTGGGTGTTTATTGCCATCAAGGAAGAAGATTCAATACTCTCTGAATCTGTCAATCACAAAGTTGTTGAAAAAGCTTTGGCTGCTCAAGTGGAAGAAAAGGATGATTGGGTTATTGACAGTGGATGTTCTCACCATATGACTGGTGACAAGAATAAGTTCTTGAATTTGGAAAGGTATGAAGGAGGAATGGTAAAGTTTGGTGACAATTCTGCTAGCAGAATCAGAGGCAGGGGAACTATTTCCTTTGATGGAAAGAGAAAAACAGGTAATGTACTATATGTTGAAGGATTGAAGCACAATCTTCTTAGTGTTGGTTAGTTAGTAGACAAAGGCTATGATCTTCGGTTTAAGAATGGAAAATGCAGAATCTTTACAAGCTCCGGAACTGAAATTGCATCCGGTACTCAGACAAAAGGTAATATCTTTCATCTAGTTGGTTCAAATAAAAGTTGTTTGTTTGTTCAAATTGATCAGAGTTGGTTATGGCATAGAAGAATGTGTCATGTAAATTTTGATAACATCATTAAGATAAGCAATACTTAGGCTGTAAGAGATCTTCCAAAATTGATGAAACCTACAAATAGTTTGTGCAAAGAATGTCAGCTAGGTAAACAAAGCAGAGTCTTTTTCAAAAGCAAAGATCAGTCTTCTACCGGATTGTTGGAATTAGTACATACTGATCTCTGTGGTCCGACAAGAATCAAGAGTCTGCAAGGTGATAGATATTTCATGTTGTTAATTGATGATCATTCCCGGATGATGTGGGTTACCTTTCTAAAAGAAAAATCTGAAGCATTTGAGAAGTTCAAAATCTTCAAAGCTTTGGTAGAGAATCAAACCGGATTAAAACTAAAGTGTCTAAGGTCTGATAGAGGTGGTGAATTTACATCTGGAGAGTTCATTGACTATTGTGAGAAGCAGGGTATAAGGAGACAATTGTCTGCTCCTAGGACTCCACAACAGAATGGAGTAGTTGAAAGAAAGAACCGGACCATCTAGGAAGCTGCCAGGACAATGATGTTGGAAGCAAATGTTCCTCAGATGTTCTGGAAAGAAGCTATCAGCACTGCAGTCTACACTCTAAATCGAGTTCAAATCAGAAACAATACCGATAAGACCCCCTACGAACTCTGGTTTGGCATCACTCCCACTGTGAAATATTTCAGAGTATTTGGTAGCAAGTGTTATATCAAAAGAGATGAAGATCTAGGAAAGTTTGATGCTAGAAGTGATGAAGGAATTTTCTTGGGCTACTCCACTCAAAGCAAAGCATACTGGTGTTACAATAAGAGACTGAGGAAGATGATAGAAAGCACTAATGTGAAAGTTGATGAAGGAATTGAGAAGCCCTCAAGATTTTATGAATCTGATGAAGATGACCAAGACAGTGTTCAAGGAACTCAATCCTCTCCGGTAAGACAGAGTCAGCCTGATCCGGTAAATCAGGAAGAAGAGATAGGTTTGAATGAGCCTGATCAAGAAGCAGCAGTGCAGGATACTCCCAAAATTCCAAGGTATGTGACACTAAACCACTCTGAAGATCAGATCATAGGGGATAGAAGCAAAGGTGTGCAAACTAGAAGCAACGTTGCTCAAAATCAGGATGAATGTTGTCTGATTTCAAAGATTGAACCTAAAACAGTAAATGAAGCCTGCAATGATGAAAACTGGACTAAAGCAATGAAAGATGAATTAATGCAAATTGAGAAAAATCATACTTGGGATCTTGTTCCCAGACCTAGAGATAGGAATGTGATTGGAACCAAATGGGTCTTCCGGAACAAATTAAATGAAGCTGGTAAAGTAATCAGAAACAAAGCTAGATTGGTCTGCAAAGGCTACTCCCAAATAGAAGGAATTGATTATGAAGAGACCTTTGCTCCCGTGGCAAGAATTGAAGCAGTCAGATTATTTCTTGCATTTTCTGCCTTCAAAGACTTCAAGGTATATCAGATGGATGTCAAGTCTGCCTTCCTAAATGGTGATCTGGAAGAAGAAGTTTACATTGAACAACCGGATAGATTTCAATTATCTGACAATGATGATATGGTCTGTAAGTTAAAGAAAGCATTGTATGGATTAAAACAAGCTCCAAGAGCATGGTATGAAAGGTTGGATAAGCATCTTGTGCAGATTGGATTCAGCAAAGGTACTGCTGACGGTAACTTATATTTCAAAATTGATCATGAAAACATTTTGATTGTTGAAGTGTTTGTAGATGATATCATTTTTGGAGGAAGAGATAGTATGTGCAAAATTTTTGCAAATCAGATGAAATGTGAGTTTGAAATGTCTATGCTTAGTGAAATGAATTTCTTCTTGGGTCTGTAAATTACTCAAACAAAGAAAGGAATCTTCATTTCTCAGACCAAATATGTGAAAGAATTGTTAAGGAAATTTGGTATGGAAGATTCAAAACCAATGAACACTCCCATGGCAACCGGATGTAAGTTGAGCAAAGATGATGACTCTCCAAAGGCAGATCAGACAATGTATAGATCAATGATTGGTGGATTGTTGTATCTCACTCAGACCAGACCAGATATAATGCAGCCTGTTGGTCTTGTGGCAAGATTCCAGGCTGATCCTAGAGAATCTCATGTTATGGCAATCAAAAGAATTTTTAGGTACTTGAAAGGAACAGTTGAGTATGGTCTATGGTACCCTAGAGATCCAGATTTCTCTCTTCATGCTTACACAGATGCAGATTGGGTAGGAGATGTGGATGACCGGAAGAGCACCAGTGGTGGAGCATTCTTTTTGGGGAAGAGATTGGTTTCTTGGCTAAGCAAGAAACAAGATGCAATATCTCTGTCTACAACTGAAGCAGAATACATTGCAGCAGCAGGTAGTTGCACTCAAATCTTATGGATGAAGCAGATGCTAAGAGACATTAAAGTTGAATATGAGGAGCCTATCACAATTTTCTGTGATAATTCAAGTGCAATTAATATTTCCAAGAATCTGGTATTGCACTCTAAGACTAAGCACATATCTATCAAGTTTCACTTTTTGAGAGAACAAGTGAACAAGGAAGAAGTCAGGTTGGAGTATGTTCCCTCCAAGGATCAGATTGCAGATATCTTTACTAAACCTCTTCCCAAGGACTCTTTTGAATATCTCTGGGAGAAGTTAGGGGTCATGGCCCCTCCGGTGATGAACTAGGATGCACTGATGTGCATCAGTCCGGTGGATATCACAGTCATATCTTGTGATCCGGATTGATGATGGGGAGCTGCTACTAAGGGGGAGTAGCTAGTATGATTCTGATGTGTTAAAATTGCAAGTATGAGCCCTTTGCCATTGATGTCAAAGGGGGAGAGAAGACATGTGAAAAACAAGTAGCTGATGATCAAAAGGGGAGCAATAAATGAGGAGAAGACATGTTGCTGATAGGGGGAGCTGTGACAGAAAGGAGAAGTTCTTGTCTTGATGGTTTTTCACATCATATGTTGCCATCAATGACAAAGGGGGAGATTGTTGCAAGTATGAGGTGAACCAGTGTTGTCATTGATGTCAACATACTCATATTGCATTGACAAGAGGGATTCGATGAGCAGTGTGCTGAGGATATTGAGAAAATTAGCCTCAGTCAGGAACAGTGAAGAACAGTGATGAGAAGAAGGCAAATGTATTGTATAGGATGCGAACCGGAGGATGCGGATTAAAGGGTTTGTATATATGAGTCTTGAGATGCTTCAGTTAAGATTTCAGAGGTCCGCATGAAGATCTGAAGGAGTTGTGGCTGTCGGTGTGGAACTGGTTCCAGCAAGTGTTCAGAGGTGACAGAGGACCACAGAAAGGTCTGGTGAGGTCTGGAATTGTATAATCCTAATCTGCAGATTGGAAGGAGTGTTTGGGATGTCCTTGTGATGTGTCATCTCAAGTTGTGTATGATTTGGAGGTCTGGAAGTACCTTTTGCATTGTGACAGTGGCGACAGACTGTGTTCTTGAAGTTCTGGATAAGGAAGAGAAGAGATTCCAGTAAGTAGAGGAAGTGCGGATGTACCTGGTCATTTAGGCAGGCTTGGAAATGTTCCTGGATCATGTTGAGGTCGTGTTGTTGGTCTGCATTGACAGTAGAGCCCGGAATTGAAGATATTCTTCCGGATGAAGCTCTTGTTCTGTTTAGCCGACCGGATGAGTTGTTCATCCTGCGAATGTTCTTATGGTGGCCGACCGGATGTGTTATTCATCTTGCAGATATTCTTATGATTGATTGCCGACTTAGATGATTGTTCCTAAGTTGATGTCTTGTATAAATAAAGATTTGTGAGTTCATTTTGAAGTGTGGCTCATGTGGAAAAAGGTGAAGTAGTGCAGATAAGTGCAGAAGGAAGAGCAGATGTTTTTGGGCTTAATGGAACTGATCTGGACATGGTAAAGATGTCATTCTCTAGTTCAAGACTGTGATTCTTATCACTTTGTAGACAGTGTGTCTCCTTGTAGGCAGTGGGCCTCTTTGTGAGCAGTGTGCTCGGGCAGTGAGCCCTAATTGGCATGTGCCATTTTGTAATTCCTTATTCTTCTAATAGAGAATAATCTTTGGGTTAATCACCCCGTGGTTTTCTCCCTTAACCAGGTTTCCACGTCAAAATACTGTGTCATGTGTTTCTTATTTCATGATGATATTTGTCTATTTGATTCAATACTGCTTTGATTAAGAAGAAGGTTCAAAAGAAGAAATAATTAGGATAACTGATTCACCCCCCCCTCTCAGTTATCAACAGCAATCACATAGGAAGATGCCCCCAGGTCATCAACCACAATGCTATGCCTCCAAGACACAACACACAACAATAAAAATAGAGGAGAAGCAAGATAGAAGAATGATGATACAAATAGAAGAATGGTCACAATAGAGGCAGTCTCCTAGTATCCTTGAGCTTACAAGAGTATCAATGGTCATCTAAGGAGGCCTAAACAACACATAACACATCATGGGGGGAACACAACATAAGAGGGGAGGTCACTTAAATGAGCAAATAATGCTACAACATAGGTGACCACCAGGGTTAGAGATACTTACCTATTGTACAACTGAACTAGTAGTTGTCAACAAGCAAACATCATCTTCCCAATCTTGAATGCAAGATGAAAGAGGTACATAAGGTACAATATCCCAATGTTTGTCATTATCCCTAATCTCTTTTCCTTTAAGTTTTTCTTTGTTTGGTACAATGAACTAGGTGGAATGTTTTCTTGTTGAGGTGCATTTCGTTGGGCAAAATCTTGTCTTCTCTTCATCCTTTCTCTTGCTTGTCTTGTTGCTTATATCTTCAAAAGTAGTCTCATGTTTTCCATAGGTTTTCATATCTCATTGGAGGAATCTTGTTCAAATATAATTTGTCTTGATGAAGTGTTTTTTTTTCCACGAGTCTCTCCCGATCCTTGTAAGGATGATGGAGGAAGAACCTCAGTATAGAGCCATGTACCTTTATCTCTAGGAAGTTCTTCTAATGCAGGTTGTTCTTTGTTTATCACTTGTTGAATAGAAGGTTCGGCCACTCTAGATAGAAGTTTTACTTTGTATCATCTATATGCTAAGAAAGATTGGTCTCTCTGGGGCTCGAGGTCTCTATCATGTTTTGGCCAAAAGTAATCAAGAGTAAAATTCTTTTCCATAACCATGGGCTGCCATGCATTACGTCGAATAGTATGCACTTGTCCATGTAAAGGAAATTTTATGCATTTGTGAATTGTTAAGGGGACATCCTTTATACCTTTAATCAATGGATGACCTAACTAGATTAGATGAAATTCAATGAAATTGATGCAAACTATGTCAAAATGCAAGCCCAGGATGCCAATTTTTTCAATTTTTTCAAAATTTTCAATTTGTTTTGTAAATTTTCAAATGTAATATGATGATAATGAAATGAATGAATGCAAATCTAAAGTACAACACTCACTAAGGTGAAAAATTCAATAAAAACATGGGTTCACCAAAGTGTTATGTAGGAAAAGTGGGAATAGGGTTGATTTGATGATATGCCTAGATTCTTCTTTCACTTCACACATTCAAGGACATTTAACTGAGTTGAATCACAAATTCTGCAAGAGGATTCACCTACAGGTTGGTTGTCACTTGTAATGATAGGTAAATTTGGAAATTGATGATTAATGTATCAATTTAATGTCAAATTATGCTTAAAACCCTAATTATGCAAAATCGTAAACAAACGGATGAATCCTGACAAATGCTCACACAGAGATGCTAAATGGAGATTAGATATTGACAAATTTTTGAAGTTTGGGATCCTAAATTGTTAGCGGCAAAGGGACTCACACCAAAGCCCAAGGTAGGATTTTCTTTAGGGACTTCCGGACTCCTTCCAACACTGATGATCCATGTTTCAGTGATTTCTGCCTTTGCAAATCTGGAGGGCACAAGGACTAGTGCCCAAGCCATAACAGTGGTTCTTTCCACTTCTTTTCATCAGATCCAAAATCCTTATTCTCTACAACACTCCTCTCCAACTCCACTTCGTGAGATTCAATACATGTCACCTACAATCACAAGGAGAGGGGTTGGGGGTTGTGGTGTTTAGGAGCTTGCCTAAGTCAAGCCCCGAAATGACATTCAAGTGTTCCAACACTGTTGTTTGATAAAGCGTGTGTTGTCACTCTTATTTGTTTTTACTCTTCTTTTGTAACTTCTTGTTTGGTTTTATTTCTTGGTTTTCTCTTCTCTATGACTCTCTCTCTCTTATTACTTTTCTTTTTATCTTTCCTACCTTTATGGCTCCTTTTAATTTTATTATATATTTTTATTTTTATTTTTGGTTTCCTTTTTTACTTAACTTCTATTTAGTTATTCTTTTTCTTGTCTCCTTACCTTAGACTATTCTTGTACTTCGTGCCTACCCCTTCTCTCTCTTTTTAAGGGACTCTCTCTGTAATTTTAACTCAATTGCATTCTCTTCTTTTCTTCTTGATGATGGATCATGGAGTGTGATCTGAAATGTTGAGGCAAAAAAGCAACACATAGTTTTTCCAGAAGCACTGCAATTTACTTTTTGTTACTAAGTTTTCCAAATATGAAAAAAAGTAATTTTTGGAAGCCAAAAAATATTAAATAATTGATACTACATCCCAGACAAGTTGTTGTAGTATGACAAATCTTCATAAGAAAGGTATGGGAAGCTATAGAGAGTTATTTTCTCTATCATAGGTGTCTTTAGCTGTCTATTTTCCATTTGCAAACATGAATCTACAGTTGTAGGTGACTGATTTTGTCATAAAAATGCATTTCCAACCATCTATTCTTAATTGTTTTCTTCATTTTCAACCACAAATCTTCAGCTCAGATTTGGAATAGCAAGCTAGGAACTTGTGGAAGGATGCATCAGTCATGAATAGGGCTGCAAATCAAGTACAAGGAGGCACAATCCATTTTCCAATAGCTGCATGACATTGTTCCCTTCATTTTCCATCATTTTGGGCTCCACATGTGCATGTACAGTAGTGCTTAGGTCTGATTTTTGTGTTGTAACAGCTCCTAGGGTTTGTATTCATAATCATTAACATCATATTGCCTTCATTTTTTAGGTGCAATAATGATCTAGGCATGAAAATCACATTTGTCCATGGCTAGGACAACAAGGTGGCTCTAAGTTTTCATCTCTACATGATGGCTCTAGCTGATCCCTTCACGTTTTAGCATTTTAAACCTACAACCAACAAAGACAAGCATCAATTTCATAAAAAATAAATCATTTTAAGTCAATGCATATAAAATCATATGCATTTTCATCATGGATCAGACATGTGCAATTTGACAAATAATGACTAAAACTTGTTTGTTTTTTTCAAACTGGTAAACATGTCATGAAAAAATAGTCCATTGTGGCATCCATAACGTTTATTTTAAGATCTGGGTTTTTTCTAATATTTTTAGGGAATATGTGGAATTTAGTTTTGTATCCCCATAAGAAATTAGCCTTACCCAGATTGTAGATCCAACGATATAATTGAATTACTGATGGTCTATCTCTACTGATATTTAATTAGGATTATACTATCATTAAATTTGTGGTTTCCCCTTGATTCCATTAGTTTCTCGATGCATCCTCTTGACCTTTCCACTTCTCTTCCTGTTCAAATCTTCCATAAATTTAAAAATGTCTTTTGAGTCCATTATAGAGGCCAAAACAAAATCATAAGTTCAACTTCTTCATGGCTATCCTTAGATTTCTGGGTTGACAAAATTTAGTTTTAGGACTATTTTTTGACCATTTTAGGTGAAACAATGATTGAATCTTGCATTTAGGATACTTAGAAAATATTATCCTTCGAGTCCTTTATCCAATTATAAGGTTTTTCTCAAGGTTTTGTGGCTTTTATGACCATGTATTCATTTTTATTTAACTATGACAACAGTAGGCAGTTTTGGAACATTGTATGAATTGGGCTCTTTTCACCCTTGCATGGATGGTTTTCTTCACTTCTAGCTAATGGTTTCACTTTATCAGTATTTCATGACCTTCATCAAGCTCTTGTTTTTATAGGAAACCTAAAACTAATGATAATTAAATGATAAAATCTAAGCATACCACATGAATGCATCCATACATTTAGTCATCTTGACACATCCTAAGACTCTACAAATATGAAGGATTATACTCTTAGCTTTATATATGAAGATGAAACAATAAATAAACTTCAATGGATCATCAAAATAAACCCCATCCTCTAAAACAATAAATTTCTTTCCTTTTCAAGAGTGCACAAGGCCTCAAAATGCAATCAATCAACCGTGAAGGACTTGTCAATATGACTATGATCATGATAAAATGAGACAAGACCATTCATCACAAATCCATGCAAACTAAAAACCAAATGAAACAATGAAGTACATACTTTATCAAAACTCATCAAACCCAAAACATGCCAAAACCAACCCAATCAAAGCATATCAAAACTCATAAAAGTAGATAGATCATCAAAGTGCATCTAAAACAAGGTGAGACAACCAAGACCCAAGAAATTGTCAAAATATGCCAACATAATGCAATGGATCATCATGAACTTGTACAATCAGACCAAGCTACTCAACCACAACTTAGAGTACTCATAACAAGCTGAAACACCCAAAAGAGGCTAAGAAACTTACCAAAAGACTCAAGCAAAAGAGGGGGTTCCCATTTTGGTAAAATGGGGTGTCTGTGCAGGGCACAATCGTATCCTGATCAAGTCCTAAGAATCCTCTCAAGTTCTTAAGGGTTTTAGAATAGGCCACTCTATAATAGCCTTGATTTTGTTGGGATCAACTTTACTCCTTAACTAGTCAATTATGCTTAGCAATTAGGATGATGTAGATGATGTAGATCATCTTATTGATTCATCCACTTCATCCTAATTATGCCAACCAAATTTAGCATCCATCCTAATCATTCTCTTGCATAATAATAGCCCATCTAATCATCTCATCCCAATCATCTTTTTCATCAAATCAAGTGCATTCCTAGTCATCCTAATCATCCATTATTCACCTATCCTAATCATTTATCTTATCCATAATTTCACATCTCTAATCATTCATTTTCACTTATCCTAATCATCCCATTTTATCCTGATCACTTCATATTTTTTATCATAATCATCCAACCATCTCACTCCAACTAATCCTTTCATCCAAGCTAATCATCCGTTAATCATTTAACACTATCCTAATCATCCAATATCATCATCCTAGTTCTAACCTAATCATATCTTCCATCCATTATCCTAATCATAATCCACTATGATAATCCAATATCATCCTATTATGGACTAAAAAGTGGACACATGTTGATGCAGAGCAGGGGTGGAAAAATCTAAAACAACCTCAATGAACCAATCTTGAAACCCTAAAACATCATTTGGTGGGTTTTTCCTCACAAGCCTTCAATCCTTAAAGCCTAAAACATGGGGGCAACAAATTAGGTTTTTTGGTCATAACTTTTGGTGCAGAAATGATATAGAAAATGTAAACATAGTTCTAGATACTTATTTGGTCATTTTTTAACATATCTCAAAATGGGCTAGGGTTGTTTTGTATGGAATAGGGCAAAACAAGGTTGTTCCAAACTGGGAACCCTAGGCAGGATTTAGGACTGTTATCACCAAAAATGCTCTAACTTTTGTAGAACTTGATGAAATGACTTCAAATGAAAAGTAAAAGTTTTGAATTTTATATATCTATCATCCACATTCCTTCCCTTTTCTGTCCAAGGTCATACAAATCCATGCCAAACAAGTTTCTTTCTGAAAAATAGTAAAATCTGGAAATGACAATCACTAAATTGATCATAACTTTCACAAAACATGAATGAAAATCAACCAAACCAAAAGCATTAGAAAGGTAACTCAATTATCTTTCCAACCATGCCACATTAAGGTCATACAATGTCTATAAAAATCCATAGCATGTGAAAGAATAGGACTGTTAGAGAAAAATGCACAGAAAATAAGGGTTTTATTTATCAAAACTTCCAAATACCAAATGTTTTCTCATCTTTTATCATCCCCCTCCTTTGTGTTGAACATACAAGGCCTTTTACACACTTACAACCATTTTCAAATCGTTCTCAACCAACTTTTCAACTTACAACTGTTCATATTCCAACCAAACTTCAATTTGACAACAAAATGCAACTTTTACAATATCTTGACAATTTTTTGCATCTTTAAAACAATTAATCCCAAAACTTCACAAAAGACTTCCAAAGTGATCATGAATGGTCCACAATGACCTTATTCACATGAAACAACCCAAAAAGGACAAAATCAAAAGATTAGTTATTTTCTTGCATGAGATGCTCTTGCACCATACTCCCAAGGGGAAGAAAAACTCAAGTCCACTTGAGTGCAGGTCTTTTCTTTCTTCCCAATCTTCCAATTCTTTCGCAACTTGTCCTTCATTTCTAGAACTTTCCCTGGATCTTTCTTCTTCTTCTTCTTGTACCACCTCTTACTTAGCATCTTCTCAGCTTCAAGGTACCAAAACTTGAGTTATCGTTCATATGCCTCAGTACTACCATCTATGTCTTCATCTTCATCATTGTAATACAATTTGTCAGCACATTCATCATCCATAAAATAAAAAAATGCAACCATTACCTCAATTATTTTGGCAACATCTTCTTCACCATAGTGTGCTATATTTGTATAACAATCTTCATACAGTATATGCACTTCTCCTCCTTCTTTAGACTCTTTTCCATCTTCATTTTTAGCTGCTGCATCTGTGAACACATACTCACAAATTTTGTTAGAAATAAAATCTTGAGTCTCAATGGACCCATTTTCTTTACATTTTTCCTCTTCCTCAGATGGATTTTGCTCTTCCATCATCAACAAAGACTCCCTAATGTTTGGTTCTGTTGTCCTCTCTTGCCATCTTTTCTAAATGATCTTCTTGATAGGCCACTTAACCTTCTTCCTTATTGGCCAATGCCAACCATTTTCTTATTTTTCTCTCTCAAACAACTGTTGTATCTCAAGTTCCCTTCTTTCTTGAACTTTTTCCATTTGTTCCAAGGTTTTTCTTAGCTCTGCTATCTCTTGCTCAAAATTAATTTGTTTTACCTTCTTATCCTTCTTCTTTATCTCCCTTTCCTCTTCTTTTCTCTTGTTTCTTGCTTGGTACCTCCTTACTCTGCAAGTCTCCATAGACTAATCTTCTCAACATTTCCATTCTTCTTTCCCAAGAAAATATATTTCACCTTGCTTCTTCTTGTCTTCATGATACCTCACCTTAGGCCCCTTTCTTTTCCCTTGGCCTAGTCTTTTGGCATCCAGGTTCTTCCTTCAATCTGCAAAAAGACAATACACAAACTCTAAAAAAAACTTATCTTGCCCAGATCTTCGGGCTCTGATACCAATTTTATGCAAAGAAGGGGTGGACAACTCTAAAACAACCTCAATTAACCAATCTTGAAACCCTAAAACATCATTTGGTGGGTTTTTCCTCACAAGCCTTCAATCCTTAAACCCTAAAACATGGGGGCAGCAAATTGAATTTTTTGGTCATAACTTTCAGTGTAGACATGATATAAAAAATGTAAACACAGTTATAGATACCCATTTGGCCATTATTTACATATCTCAAAATGGGCTAGGATTGTTTTGTACAGAATAGGGCAAAACATGGTTGTTCCAAACTCAGAACCCTAGGTAGGATTTAGGACTATTATCACAAAAAATGCTCTAACTTTTGTAAACTCAATGAAATGACTTCAAATGAAAAAGAAAAGTTTTGTATTTCATATATCTATCATCCACATGCCTGCCCTTTTCCATCCAAGGTTATACAAATCTGTGCCAAACAAGTTTCTTGCTGAAAAATAGTAAAAATCTAGAAATGACAATCACTAAATTGATCATAACTTTCACAAACATGACGAAAATCAACCAAACCAAAATAATTATAAAGGTAACTCAACTATATTTCCAACCATACCACATTAAGGTCACACAAAGGCCATACAAATCTGTACAATGTGAAAGAATAGGACTGTTACAGAAAAATGCACAGAAAACGAGTTTTATTTATCAAAACTTCCAAATACCAAATGTTTTCTCATATTTTATCATTCACCCTCCTTTGTGTTGAACATACAAGGCCTTTTAAACACTTACAACTATTTTCCAATGGTTCTAAACTAACTTTTCAACTTACAATTGTTCATATTCCAACCAAAGTTCAGTTTGACAACAAAATGCAACTTTTACAATATCTTGACAATTTTTTGCATATTAAAACAATTAATCCCAAAACTTCATAAAAGACTTCCAAAATGATCATGAATGGTCCACAACGACCTTATTCACATGAAACAACCCAAAAAGGACAAAACCCAAAAATTAATTATTTTCTTGCATGAGGTGCTCTTGCAACATATGTCTTTTTACCTCCTTGTTTATCTCCTTAGTCCCCGTGATAACATTATACATTCTAAATATTCATCCTAATGCAAGATTGCCCGAAACCAATGTAAATTAGGAATAAGGGGCCCATGTTTAATCTTACCCTAGACCTAAAAGGAGCCCTTAGACTTGAGCACCATTGCCCAAGTTTCTCCTAATTGGTCAGGGCAGATTTAATTACATGTCGGCATAGGACCATTAAAAAGGTTTCTTTGTGTCATCTCTTTTGGTTTAATTTGATGAATGTTAGTGGAAAAAATATATAAGTGTGTTTTTGAATTCATTATGAACCTAGATAGAGATAGATAACTTGAAGCATTAGAGAAAAGAGCATTCAAAACATTCATTGTGATTTTAGAGTAGATTTGTATTATCATTATGTGTTGTTGCAAGATTTTAAGTTATCATCTATCTCTCCTTATGATTTGAAGAGAATTCATGCTCCTAAGGGTTTCATCGCATAGATGATATCATTATTGTTCATCATCATTTGATTTCATCTCATTGATTTGTGTTTAGCCTCTACCCTACAAGGGTGCTCTCTCTTTATCTATTAACGATGTTAGGAAGCTTGAATGCTATCCATGGATTTGACTAAGACAAGTCCCTAAACACCATAACCCCCAAACCCCTTCTCTTCTTATTGTGTGTAGGTTATAGGAGCGAGATCTAGAAAAGTAGAGATATAGGAGGACTCAGCAAGGTTCAGGGTTTGAAGATCTGATAGTAGTTTAGGAATATTCCTCTATAGAAGACTTGGGAGCCACCGTCCTAGTCTTCCTACCCTTTTTGACACCAGATCTAGCATCAGTGCAGTCTCTACGGTATTTTTCTAGTTTATAGTTTCTAGAGATTCAATTGTTTAGGACTTGGGCAGTCCTGAAATAGTCCTCTGACACTTCTTCTTTTAGGACATAGGTTCTGATATATTCTTGATCACTCTTGTGCAATTGGTTTCTAGATATCTAATGTACATCTTCTATTATAATAAGATATTTGTAAATCTAGGGTTTAGTGCATTGATTGACCTAGGGTTTGATATAAGGCTTGATTAAATTAGATCTTTCCATAGAACTCCTGAGTAAAATATCTGTAGCTGAGTCCACCTTCACTTGGTAGTGATTTGGGTTGGTCTTGTCCTTGAATGTTGTTGTGGAAGAGGATTTGATCTAGTGTGCATGCTAGTCTTGTCATTCACCTTTTTCATATCTAACATTTTGGTGAACCTGTAGCCTTGAGAATTTTCATCTTGTTGATAGTTAAATTTAGATCTTGCATTGATTTATAGCATATTTTTCATTATCATGCATCATATTATATCAATGGTTTGAAAATTCATAGTTTTGCAATTACAGATTGTGTATTTCAACAAGCACAACTACCTTAATATTCATAATCTTCTTGATCATTCTTGGTTAGTGCATTGAGTGTTATAAAACTACATGCGTTATATAACCCACTGCCCTAACACTAACACCTAGGTAAGAAGAATTTGTAGACTAATGGGTTCTAGTGCTTTCAATAGCAACGATATACAAACATCAGAAAACCCATTACACAATTACTTTACGAAAGGTGAATCAACATCTTTGCAAGATATCATAAATTCTAATATGTTGGAAGAACAAACATTTCATGATTCCAAAGATGTGATTGACATAGTTACACATGTGCCTGAAGACCAAATCAAGAAATTAGACAAACAACTAACTAATTTCCAACAAATTGTAAGAGGTGTACATCTAGCTCAAGAAGTGATACCTATTGTTGATGGTATAAGAGGATTATTACAAGAAGGACAAGAAGGTGTTGACATACTTTGTGGACTGTAAAGGGTAAAATTTGGATAGTTGAGTTTTTGGTAGTTTTGTGTATGTATCCTCCTTTCACCCTTTCATTTAAGGACCTAGGATCGAGTTGTAATGTACTATCATACCCTAGGTCACTATTGAGATGTAGGGAAACTTGGATTTTTATGATTTGATTGCCAATTATCTTATCTTATGCTCAATTATACCTTAAAACCCTAATTATGCAAATACTACAGTAAACGGACGGATATCATAAAATGCTTCTATAGAAAGATGTAAAATGACAAATAACTATGCACCTATTTTTGGGGTTCAGAGGTGGAAAAGTTAGGGACTAAAGAGCAGGCACCCAAGTCTAGTACCCTACTTGTTGTTAGGATCTACAAACAAGACCTACAACATGTTCCTGTTGTACTGAAGATTTTTTCTGTCACAAAACTTTGAGGACTAATGAGCGGGCACCCTAGTCCAGGGAGCTATTATCTTCTCTAATCTGTAATTCTGACACTTTGTTGTACCCTCCTACAACTTCACTTTCTCCAGATCTGACACCTGTAACCTGCAATCATGAAAACTTTGGGAGGGGGTTGTGGTGTTTAGAGGCTTGCCTCAGTCAAGAACCAGAGACATTCAATCCTTCCAAACACCATTGTCAGATAGAGAGTGCATGCCCTTGTGAGGCAGAAGTAAAAACTAAATGATAAATGCTTACAAACACAAATGATATCACCTTGCAGTGAAGGTCTCATGGGAGGAAGAATCTCTTCATGCCATGAGGATATGATTGCTCAAATCTACAAAAACAAACACATATACAACACAAATCTGCTCTTGCAACACAATGAAAGCCTTGAATCACTTCTAGAATGCATAAAATTCACAATAACAATCTAGTTTACAAATGAATGCTTAAGCATGCTTATATATGCAACTACAAACACTCCCACCAAGAATTTCGTAATTCAAACTTACCGTGTCTGCATAGGACCCAAATAACGGTCACAAGCCAACACCTAAAAATTGGGATTGCCCCAAAATAGGGTAGGACTAGGGCATGGGTGCCCAAGTCCTCCCCCCTATTTTGGGCAGGGGTTATCTCAAGTGGTCCCCCTAGGTCCTATTTGCCAAGACACTTAGGGGTTTTCTCATCAGGATGTTAAATATGATGCAATATGTCCTAAATACACACTAAAGACTCGGGAGCTAAACCTTATGAGGGAAAAGCCCCCAAGGGGACATTTTCTGACGTTACATTTAGCCCCCACTTTAATGTATGTATAAACATGAGGCCAATACATGCATTAAAGTACGGTCAACAAGCACGGAGAAGACATGCCAAGCATGGAGAAGACACACCAGACACATTGAAGACAATGACAGGCACACAAAACATGGAGTAGACAGTTAGAGTCATGCAAAACATAGAGAATACATTGAATGCAAAGAAGACACATTAATGCATAGAAGACAAGAATGATTTCTTTTCTTTTCTTTTTCTTATATATATATGAAATGCAAATGCAAGTACATGAAAGTAAACAAACCTCCCATAATGCAGGATGTACTCATCGCATAAGTCTTTAAACTACATATATGGGGCAACACACACACAAGATACACCAAACCTCCCAAAATGTAGGATGTACTCATCACACAGGTCTTTAAACTACATATGGGGCAACAAACATGCCAAACAAAGCAAGCACGCTGACACACACACTTTGAAGACATGGAGAAAACATGGCAGATAAGCGATGGAGTGTTCCTATTTCTAGGTTCAACACCATCTCAGGCACATTACAGGAACACACCGATGATTGGGCTTCACCATAACAATTGCCGAAGTAATTCTTAAGGGTTGAGTTAGTCATAGAACCGCTCCCCGCCTCCGCAGAGGACTTTTGAAAATGACAGGATGATGCAATCTGCTTCAAGAAATACACCATCCCTGCCTCCATAGAGGGCTTAAGATAAAAAGGATATATGCAATATCCTACCTCTGTAGAGGGCTTAAATGATTGATTGATTGCAAATAAACTCAGAGTGCAGGATGTACTCATCGCATAAGTCTTTAAACTGCACCTGAGGACAAGCACATTGCTAACATCTACAATAGACAACTTACCTTATATATGCCCCCACCTTAAGGTGGTTAATATCATGCATCAATATCAAGCACGTTAAGGTAGGAAGAAAACATGCAAGGGAACACTTACTTTCGCAAAGCCCATGCCCCCCGGAGCTGACATGTACTTTACGATCACCAAATGTTCCCACAAACACATCCCTACAAGAAACATGTTAGTGTCTACATAATCATGATAAACAACAACATCAATGCATATGATTAACCACACAAAGAGCTAAGGTTATACTATGAATTTAGAGTTTGAGGATAACCATGGGGCTATATCACGAAGATCTCCGAATCTAGTACCACCAAGGCTAGATTCAAAGACAAACAAAGTGCGCAGAGCATCAGTATTGTTATGATTTGTAAATGAGATAAAAACATCATCAAAATCACTACGTGGAAATCATGAGTGCTTCCACTAGCCAAGTGTCGGATAAGATATACAACCCCATCGTCATATTAGGAACTAAGTCTAATTTTTGATTTCTCACAAAAGGGACGCTAGGTCTGCATCAGTATAAATGTTTTTTGTCATCCGCCCGCTAGATAGAAACACTAGAGGAAGGGAAACAATAAATAAGAGAGGAGAAACAAGTGTCTTAGGGACATTCACATAGGAGGGTGCCCCCAAGTCACCAACCACAACGCTATGTCCATAAGACACAACACACAACAATGAAATCACAGAGAGAGGCAATATAGAAGAATGATGATACAAATAGGTCACAACAGAGGCAGTCTCCTGGTATCCTGGACCTTACAAGAGAATCAGGGGTCATCCCAAGAGGCCTAAACAACACATAACACATCACGAGGGAAGCACATCATGAGAGAGATAAAGGGTTAGAGACACTTACTTGTAGGATCTCCCAGGCTAAGTTTCATCATCAAGTAAATCATCATCATCCTCCCACTCCCGAATGCTAGAGGAAAGTGGGACATAAGGTACCATAGCCCAATTCTTGTCTTTGTTATGATCATATTTATTTGGTTCAATGTTTGGATCAATTTTTTCTTGTTGAGATGCAAGGTAAGCTCATCACCTTCTCTTCCTCCTTTTTGCATGTTGATTTCCTTGTGCTTTACGACTTAGCTTTTGTAGGATAGGGCTTTGCTCTTTGATGGATTTTTGTGTTGTAGAGGAGGAAGCATCAGGATCAAAGTTCATTTATCTAGGTGGAATGTTTTGTTGTTGACAATTACCTCCCGATCCTTGTAAGGATGATGAGGGAGGAGCTTCAGCATCATGATGGATTTGTTCTTTTATTGTAGGAGGCATGATATCTTTCAAAAGGTGTGTTTCTTGTATTGTTGGAAGTGTATCAGTGATTTCAGTGTTTTGTATTAGCATATCCTCATGGGAAGAATCATTTTTGAAAGAATTGTTAGAGGATAGGATTATATCATCATCACATGTAGTATATATGGGAGAGGTGTTATCACCATTATCTTTTGTAGTACTACTCATGGAGATGAACTCTATTAAGCTCTCTAATATTGTAGGCTATTCACTCATGAGGGTTAAAAATT
This sequence comes from Cunninghamia lanceolata, assembly GCA_027924645.1. NCBI lineage: Eukaryota > Viridiplantae > Streptophyta > Pinopsida > Cupressales > Cupressaceae > Cunninghamia > Cunninghamia lanceolata. Next base: position 4,162,138 of record BSBN01000292.1, on the reverse strand, counting down.
TGTCAAAATCAAGGTCTTTGATAAATGCATGAAAATATACCATTGAGAAATGACATGAAGGTGCCATGTGTATATGCTTAAATGAATGCAAAATCAGATTTTATCAATTTTCCAAAAGTATGCAAAAGACAGGTGTAAAACTATGTCCAAAAGTGACCTTAAATGTTTGATTTTTTTGTACTTTTTCAATGCAAATATATGGAAGCAAAGGTGTTGTAAGGATTTTGATCAAGGGAAGAAAATTATATGTCTGATATCAGTCCAATACAGTAATAAGATCCTTCACAACATACTCTTGATGCAAATCTAAGATTATGACAAGTCAAAATATAGTGAAAATACACTAAAATATGTGATTTTTCACCAAATCTTAATGCAAAAGAGCATGACAAAGGGTGTTGTGAGAAAAATTATGATGAAAATAAAATTATATCAGTGCTAATAGCCACCTAATTCCAAACTATCTGTCACAACTCACTTATAGTGCCACTTAAGGTCAAACCCTAGTGAAAATATAGCAAAAATAGGTAAATTTTCATGATTTTTCAATTCCAAGACCTAGCCAAAGGGGTGTTTTAAGGAATTTTATGAGGTGTATCAAATAATAGAAATTATATCATTGACCTAGATATAATTACAACATGCTTAGGGTGCAAACTAGGCCAAACCCCAGGGCAAAAATAGCAAAAATGTGCAATTTTTCACCAAATTTTCAATACAAGAGGCCAATAAAAAGGTGTTGTGAAGATTTTTAGGAGGGGAATAAAATAATTACCCTAATAACAACCAATTAGTGCAAAATTACTCTTCAAAACACGCCTATGGTGCAAATTTAGAGAGTCGGTAAGGCCAAATTTAGTGAAAATCAATGTTTTTCAAGCCCTAGGTTTTAGATTTTGATGTCAAAAGCTATATGAATATTTTGCAAGCTGATGTATGATGAAAATCAAATTCTATCAGATCTGAAAATGATTTCCATGCTCTAACATGCAAAATGCAAGTGTAAATCTAATGAAAAATCAATGAAAATGATAGTTTTTGTTGGATTTTTCTATGCAAAAATGCAAATTTTTGAAATATAAATACAAATTTGTACTAAAATGCAAGACTACAGACAAATGTAATTTGAATGAGTCTATAAAATTAGTAGAAAAATATGAAACAAGATTTTACCTACAAACCCTAGATTTTGGAATTACTAGGTTATATGAAAAAATGTAAAATTTTCAACAAAACCCTAGCAATTTTATGATGAAAATGCAATGCTAGATATTGAATTTTTTGTAATTTTCTGTAATTTAAATCAAATATAATGCAAAAATCAGAAATTTTATGAAATTCAAATTAATTGATGCAAAATAGAAACCCTAGAATGTAATTTTTTTTCAATTTTTCCAATTTTTCAATTTTTTTGTTTGTAAATTTTCCAATGCAATAAGATGAATGACTATATGAATGAATGAAATTACTATAAATCTAGAGAAAAACACTCAGCAAGGTGCAAATAAGTCTAATAACATGGGTTCACCAAAATGTAAAGGGTAAAATTTGGATAGTTGAGTTTTTGGTAGTTTTGTGTATGTATCCTCCTTTCACCCTTTCATTCAAGGACCTAGGGTCGAGTTGTAATGTACTATCATACCCTAGGCCACTATTGAGATGTAGGGAAACTTGGATTTTTATGATTTGATTACCAATTATCTTCTCTTATACTCAATTATACCTTAAAACCCTAATTATGCAAATACTATAGTAAATAGACGAATATCATAAAAATGCTGCTACAGAAAGATGTAAAATGACAAATAATTGTGCACCTATTTTCAGGGTTTAGAGGTAGAAAAGTCAGGGACTAAAGAGCGGGCGCCCAAGTCTAGTACCCTACTTTTTGTCGGGATCTGCAAACAAGACCTACAACTTGTTCCTGTTGTACTGAAGATTTTCCCGTCACAAAACTTTGAGGACTAATAAGCGGGCGCCCTAGTCCAGGGAGCTATTTTCTTCTCTGATCTACAATTCTGACACTTTGTTTACCCTCCCACAACTTCACTTTCTCTAAATTTGACACTTGTAACCTTTAATCATGAAAAATTTGGGAGGGGGTTGTGGTGTTTAGAGGCTTGCCTCAGTTAAGCCATGGAGAGACATTCAATCCTTCCAAACACTATTGTCAGATAGAGAGTGCGTACCTTTGTGAGACAAAGGCAAAAACCAAATGATAAATGCTTACAAACACAAATGATATCACCTTGTAGTGAAGGTCTCATGGGAGGAAGAAGCTCTTCATGCCATGAGGAGATGATTGCTCAAATCTGCAAATACAAACACATATACAACACAAATCTGCTCTTGCAACACAATGAGAGCCTTGAATCACTTCTAGAATGCATAAAGTTCACAATAACAATCTAGTTTAAAAATGAATGCCTAAGCATGCTTATATATGCAACTACAAACACTCCCGCCAATAATTTTGTAATTCAAACTTACCGTGTCAGTATAGGACCCAAATAACAGTCACAAGTTGACACCCAAAAATTGGGACTGCCCCAAAATAGGGCAGAACTAGGGTGTGGGCACCCAAGTCCTCCCCCTATTTTGGGCAGGGATTATCTCAAGTGGTCCCCCTAGGTCCTATTTGCCAAGACACTTAGGGGTTTTCTCATCAGGATGTTGAAATATGATGTAATATGTTCTAAATGCACACTAAAGACACGGGAGCTAAACCTTATGAGGGAAAAGCCCCCCAAGGGGACATTTTTTGACATTACATGGACTAGCCCACATAGTGGATCACAACATTATGTTAGCGGTTAGCCATGTGAATGTCATAGAAAATGTGTCAACACCGAAGTATATAAACTCACAAGTATCGACACCCATACCGACTATTGGAATAGCCACTTTTACATCATCAATTCTCACCACCAATCCAAAAGCTTGTAGTAATGCTACCACTACCATGGGAACATCTACTGGAAAGAATTACAAAGTTGTAGCATTTAATTATCAAAATTTAATACCTATTGTATCTATACCCATGAATAATTATTCTCAACCACTCATCACCTCCACTTATTATCAACCACCTCTCAATTTCACAACTACAGCATCAAATACTCTTGTCTCAAATCCACAAGCCACATCACCTAACGATACCCTCCTAAACCAAGTTTTGTAGAGTATGTCATCCTTGCAACAAAAAGTGACAAATTTGACTAATGCTTCCTCTCAGCCTACCTTACCAACATATCATTCTCGTAGTCCTTTATCCTATACAATCCTAAGAGCTCAAATGTCTGACAAATTTGAGACTCCCCGCTTTGAAAAGTACAATGGTAAAGGTGATCCTAATACTCATGTGGTAGCATTCACAGCAATGTGTAGTGATTTCTTCTTTGATGAGGCATTGTTAGCAAAACTCTTTCCTCAATCTCTCAAAGATACCACTTTGGAATGGTTTTACTCTCTACCTCCTAATTCAATACATTCCTTTTCATAGCTAGTTGATCAATTCTTGCAACACTTCCAAGAAAACATGGACCTACTATCTCATTGATTGATTTGGTCTATTGTAAACAAGGTTTGAAAGAGAAATTAATAGAATTCATCAACCAAGATCAAGCTCTATTTGCAAAAATATAGTATCCAATTACAAATGAGGATGTTCAAAAAGTATTCATTATGAATCTACAACCAAATATATGTGACAAGATGTTGTTGATGAAGTATAGTTCTTTTCAACATTTATGCACAGCTCTTCGAGATTACCAACTTTTGTCTAGTCAGTATGAGAATCATAACTCATCGGCTTTAGTTGGTCAATCCGTAGCTGGAACATCTCAAAATTGATTTAAGAAGCATAAAAAGAATTTCATCAAGATCAATGGGCAACATTTGAATATCTTTCAATCACAAGTGTCTGCCATTACCAAACCTAACTAGACATCGTTTCAATTCAGGCAACAACAGAGACAATTTATTCCATTATTAGATTCTCTCCATTCAATAATGAATCAATAAGTAAACAACAATCTTTTGAAGCTTCCTCCTACTTGTCCACTAGACAGTAGCAAGATGCAAGGACCTTCATTTGATGCTAATGCCTATTGTCATTATCATCACTTGACGGGGCATGACACTAAAAGATGTATGCATATGAAACATGAAATTTAAGAGCTCATTGGTTCTAACATAATAAAAAGTGATTGGTGTGGATGACAATAGAAATAAGTCAGTGGCCCCTCGAAATCAAAATTTACAAATATTCACTAATCCATTTCCTAAGCATAATAACATGGTGGAACAACAGAATGAAGTAGAGCAGGAAGATGAATATCTTGATTATGATGAAATAATTGGCATGATAGAAGTAGATAATATGGAAAATGAAGATTTACCTTGACCACGAGGAAAAGGTATCTATGCTGAGGTTCCTCCTCCGTTATCCCTTTATGGATCGAGAGATAACCAAAATGCACAAGATATGCAAATGGAGTAGCCCACAGGTGATCACTTGAAGCAAGAGAAAGTTGTAATGATGAAAAACATCCCATTTCATTATGAGTGGTTCATTCATCATGCAAAGCAAAATAAGAAATAAAAAGAAAGGAAAAGAGAAAGGCATGAGTCATCTATAGAAAAACGTAATGATTCACCTCCCCGCAAGCATCAGAAGATTTCAAACATAAGCAATTTTGTGAAACAAACATCTCGCGACTACTCGGGTAATGAAAATCAAACAGGTATGAATCTCTCATCTATTCCACCACACTTGATGGAGCACCTCTCCAAGATGCTCACAAGTTTGGCCTCCTCTTAAATACATATATCTATATGTGTATGTGTTGTGTTGTGTTCCCCCATATTGTGTTAAATTTTGTTTAGGTCTCCTTGGATGACCCTTGATACTCTTGTAAGCTTAAAGATACAAGGAGACTGCCTCTGTTGTGACACTTGTTCTATTTGTTTCTCTATTCTTCTATTTTCCTCTATCTTATTATAATTATTGTGTGTGGTGCCTTGGGGGCATAACATAATGGAGGATGTCTTGGAGGCATCTTTCCATATTGTAAACCTAAGTCACTTTCGTCTCCTCTCTCATGTTTCATGTGTTCATTCTTTTGTGACTCTACTAGTCAGTGAATGAAGATAACAAATGAATACTGATAAGGACTGTGCGTCCCTACAACAAGAAAATTAAAATGGACCTAGTCCATATATGAAGATGGGGTTAATATGTTACTGACGCTTGACTAGTAGAATCACCTTGTGTTGTGATGTGATCATGTATCGTATTGTGAAATTTCTTATAACAAACCTTTGCATTACTCTAAATCTAGTTTTATGCACTTTTAAATGTTTTGTATCTCACCTTGTAGCTACACTCGGTTCTGAGATACCTGAAGTATAACCTCATGGCTATACTTAGTTCCAAACCCGCAAGTGTAGCCTTACTTTATTAAGTGATATGATAAATGATTCCTGTATAAGATCATAAGATGATTTGGTTTTTATCTTAGCTTAGATTTTCTAACCAAAGATTACATATATTGTTGATCAATGGTTGTTAATAAATTGATGTGATTGTTGGGAACAATCGGCAATTGTTAGCACATGTCACTTTGGGGCATGGGCTTTATGAAAGCTCTTGTTCCCTTGCATGTTTTTCAACTTTACCTCAAATGTGTTTAATACCGGCAAGCGAGATCAACGACTTTAAGGTGGGGGCATATATTGAGGTAAATGCTTAGATATTTTAGATATTGTTGATAAAGTGTGTTTGTGTATGCTTCCTTTTCACCGTAAGGCATCTCCACGATGCAGGTGGTGTTGTGTACTTTGTTTTTGTTTGGAGTATACTTCCTTTTCATTGTAAGGTGTCTTCATGATGCATGTGGGGTTGTATACTTTGTGCACATTCTTCCTTTTCACTGTAAGGTATCTGCACGATACATGTGGGGTTGCATTTTGAAAGCCATTCTGTAGAAAGCAGGATTGTGTATTCCCTTGAGTGGTTGTACATCCTTTTAAAATTACTCTATGGAGGTGAGGTTGGATCTTGATTTATTCACCCTTAAGCATGTCTTTGGCGGTTGTGGTAGCATAGCTCAATCGATAAGATCCAAACATATAATAATGGAAATAATATTATGTAGAAGATAGATCTCACACAACACAAGAGATGTTTGTGGGCCAATGCCCTAATATCCAATATATGCAGAAATAGAATAAACCCTTGAGGTAGGGTAACACCATGCAACACTCCTTATGGAAGAAGCCACTCCATGCTATATCTCCAAGAGATCAATACAATATCATACTCTACACACCTCTTACAATGATATTTACCTCAAAATTAAAAACACAATTAATAGACCCCTGATAAAATTTGGTGAGCTTTCTAGGAATATAAAAATCTCAAAAAAATTCCCCAATTTGCGGCCTAGAAAGAAAATTTATGAAAAATAATAAAATTGACATAACTTACTGAAAACAACTCCAAATTCTTCAAAATCGGGACACTATGTCTCTAATCAACCCTCCAGAAATTAGGAATTTTTTTTTGAATTTTAACCCTAGGAGTGAAAATAGTGAAAACCCTAATTTTGCAATAAATCCCTTGATTTTGCTCAATTACTTTCAAATCAGAACTGTAGCAGCTTCAATATGATCTTGAAAAACCCACAAAAAGTCTTGCACAGATTCACCAAAATAAGAGAGATATGTGCTACTCAAAAAATAATGGTATAAACCCTAATTCTACTATAACTTGCATAATTCTACTCCAAATGCTCCAAATTCTAGACTATAGAAGATTTAATATGTTCTTCAAAAACCCTTTAAAAATTAGAAAAGTTTTCACCAAAATCTGAGAGTTATGCGATATCCAAAATGACCTCTAAATAAATAAAAAAATTGCCTAGTTTTTGCCTTCACGGTGTCAAGATCATGCTCTGATACCACTTGATAAGATCCAAACATATAATAATGGAAATAATATGATGTAGAAGATAGATCTCACACAACACAAGAGATGTTTGTGGGCCAATATGCCCTAATATCCAATATATGTAGAAATAGAATATACCCTTGAGGTAGGGTAACACCATGCAACACTCGTTATGGAAGAAGCCACTCCACGCTATATCTCCAAGAGATCTCCAATACAATATCATACTCTACACACCTCTTACAATGATATTAACCTCCTATATATATACCACCTCCTAATAGCATAATGGTAGGGTAATCCTAATGAAGGCCTACTCAACACCTAATATAATTAATTACACAAGTTACCCATAAAACCCAATATAACTAAATTAAGGGATGTGTGCTACATGTTGGCATCTCCATCCACCTAAATACATTATAATATCATATCCCTTGGTACATAACATCAACTGTCATGTGTGTTTAACATGTCTTAGATTGTGGAGCGTAGCGATGAGCTCCTCCCTATCGTATGTGTCTACTTTGTTTAAAATGTATAATGTGACAACGACATACTCTATCACACTCATGTATTCTATGTGTCTTCCTTGCATTTATTGCATGTTTTAGTGGTGGCATGTAGCAATGATCTCCCCCCACATTGTGTGTTTTGTGTGCTTTTGATGGCGGCACATAGTGATGAGCTCCCCCCATCACCTAGTTAGGGTTATATAATTGTTTAACCATGTATTTTGTGTATACCTTGTGTATTGCATGATTGCGTTCATGTTTTCTCCATGTATTGCATGCTTTACTGTATACTTCATGTATTGCATGCTTTCTTACTATATTCACTATGTCTTACGTGACTGTTAAGTGTTTTCTTATGTTTGCCTTGTTGAACACAATGAATACTGAGAGGGGGGTGAATTAGTATTCTACAAAACCACTTCTTCACATGATCTATAATCCAATTACCAAATTTAATAACATGAAAGCAGAATGAACATAAGAATAGTAACCATAGATTCATAACACAGAGACACCAAGATTTTTACGTGGAAAACCCCAAAAGGGAAAAACCACGGTGAGTGTTAGTTCACAATATATTATGATAATAATATTGAATTACATGAAGGCTCAATGCCTTAGGGCTCACTGCCTGAGGACTTACTATCCAAGAAGTGCTCACTGTAGAAGAGCTTACTGCTAAGAAGATAGAAGAGAAGATAGAAGAATGATTGGCTCACTACCAAGAGATGACTACTATAAATGCATCTATAGAATGCTGAGGTGCAGTTCCATTTCCAGCTCAGTATACAGACTCAAATGTCTTCATCTGCTCTACTTTTTCTGCTCTGCTTCACATATGCTCTGCTTTTCTACCCTTACTATCTTTTTCTGCTCTACAAACTACCTTAGATCATGCATATATCAAATTTGTACACTATTCCCACATATCCATGAATCCAACACTGAAATCCATCGAAAATATATATTCACAACAAGATTCAACTCACAATTAGGTCGGCAAGCTAGACATGAAATGTGCATACAAGTGTTATAGCTTGTTGGATTGATCTTGTGCACAAATAGGAATGCAGACTTAAACAAACATATAATAGTTTTCATATAGGTTGGCATCAATCATTCAATCACTTGGATTAATTCTTCAAACAATATATTCTCAAACAATATATTCTCACCGCATATAGATTTAACTTGCTTGTCAGCTTATCCCTTAGGTACATACTTGACCAATTCAACTCTCATACCAAAACTTCCAATGTAGACCATATGAGACTTTCAAAATCATGGATAAAATTCATTATGGACCTCTTAACATACCTTCAGAACCGCAGGACATAATAGTCCTTTATAGCAAAATGCAGATCTTGGAACTGTTGCTTTGTCATAGTGAAATACTGCTAATCTGGAAGCTGATAAGGAACAACTTGTAGAATGTGATCGAAGGAACTTCAGAAGCTATAACTCTAGATTTAGGTAGTCATGAAATGTATCTTTGTTGCCTCAAAACTGCAAGAGAAAATATGCCACAGTGGAGGAATTCAAACCCTTTTACTTTGGTACTACGCACTATTCCTGACTTAACTCTATTCACCCGAACTTAGATATTTTACCATATAACTTCCAGAGGAAGTCAAAACTTGAACACCGGAACATATGATCACCAAATAGCTATGAACAACATACTTGAATTGCATAGAATGATCTTCTACTGCGGAGACATACTGACTCAATCTTTGTCACTCTGTAGTTTGTCCATACTTAGCCATTTTGAATAAGTCTTCCAGACCTTTGTCAATCCTTGGTGTCATGACTGAAATCTCTTTACCATGCTTTGTTGGCATCAATGACAACATACATCATTCATCATAGCAGTGTCTCTTGCCAACAATCTCCCCCTTTGGCATTGATGGCAACACTTAGTGAAAAATGCTTATCTGCTCCCCCTTTCTATATAAACTCTATGTTTCTTCTCCCCTTAGGTGTTTGCCCATTTTTCACTGGTCTTCTTCTCCCCCTTTGACATCAATGGCAAAGGTGTATGTACAAGAGTCAAAATTTTGTCAAGACAACAAAACTGCAAAAATTGTCTTACTTTGCCCCATATGTACAGATATAATCTTCAACTCAATTTGATGTGGGTTGTAGGATGTCATTGAAGATGTTCTTGATTTGAGCCAGCTCTCCATCCCAACTCTTCTTTACATTTTCCAGAATTTGAATATGGCCATTTATTAGGAAGACCAATTTTTCTACCTTTTGTACATTAGAGGGTGTGTCAATTAGTGCATTTACCTGTAGTGCTTCTGCTGCAAGATTTGACATTGAGTCTAGCTTGGGACTTATTAGTCCTCTCAACTGACACATTTTGTTTTTCATTTGATCCCTCTTATTCACCAGATTACTTAACTTATTATGAATATTGATCACTTGTATCTCTTTGCTACTTACTAACTCAACTGCCAGATCAAATGACTTAGAAATATTTATCAGCTGCAGTTTCAGATCCTTGATCTTTTCCTCTAACTCCTATGTGGCTTCTAGCCATGATAAACAAAATTTGTACAAATGACAAGCTTCTTGAATGGCACTCTATATACCTCTTATTCCATTGTCTAACAGAGTTTTATCATTTTCTAACATGGTCTTCAATTTAGTTAATCTTATCTTATCAAACTCTTTTTTGACTTTTACTCTACAGATTTTTCAAAAGATTCAAAATGAGTGCTGATTGATTTTATCACACCTTTGAGTTGATCAGTTGATGATAATGATGTATCTTTCTAGTATTCAGGCATCAACTTCTCCAACACCTCAGATGCTACACCAATGAGCTCATTATCATCTATGTGTGTTTTCATCATCTCTTCCTATGCCTTTGCTTGAACAATTGACACCAGTTGGAATTTTTGTATAGGAGACATTGAGTCCAAATATATTGGTCCCTGCAAATATTCAAGTTCATCCAAGACTTGTTTTTCTCTTTTCAAGTATTCCTTGACAGACTCCACAGTGTCTCTTGCTATACTAGATACTTCTTCTTGGTTTTGTTCTGGCAGATTTAAATCTATGGCCTCATTTGCCTCATCCTTTTGTTCCGGTATAGAGTTCTCTTTAGCTTGTTCCTCTTCTTGATCATCATCTTTATTTTGTTCCTTAGTCTTCTTCTTGTTTGTTTGGTCATCAGTTTGTTGTTCTGGAGGAATACTTGTCTTGGATTAATCCTTAACAACAGTATCCAAACTAGTAGTAGGGCTTGTATCTTCTTTCTCCTTCGACCCTTCATCACTTTTGTCTAATCCTTGATCCATGTTCACCTCAGGAATAGATGTATCATCTCTAGTATTTGTTTCTTCTCTATCATACATAGTTGGAAGATGATATTCCTTTAACACACTCAAAGTGATTTCCTCAGTCTTTTTAACTATTTTCTCAATATCATCTGACATGAGAGTATTCATTCTTTTCTTTGTTCTGAACTCCTTGCTAAGCACTTTGGATATTTTTGTTTTGTCTTTAGGGGTGATCTCCAGACATAACATTATCAGTGTATGCTCTCTGAATTCAATGTCATTTTCCATAGCAACTTCTTTTCTTGCATTCATGATACTACTGAAGCTGTCTGGGAGATTAGTAATAATCTCAATGAGGGATTTGTTGTATATGCTCAAGTATTCTAAATATATTTTTAATGATCCTTTTATCTGCATCATTGTAGTCATCGTATAATTGGGCAATCAATTTTAGATTGCCATTAATTGTGATGGCCTTCAAAATTGCTTCTAAGCTCATTATAGCTTCTTCTGTCAGAGGTTCATCTTGTCTTTCTTGGTTTTACCCTTACTAGAGGGTTTCTTCTTGCTGCTCCCAAAGGCTTTGGTAGCCTCAGTTTCAATCTTCTTCACTTCTTCATCTAACTCTGTCTCTTCCTCATCTACTCCTATACTGACATACATTCTATGGCCTTTGGTTTTCTATCTTTTGAATCTTTTGTCAGTGGGCTTCTTGGTGGGTACCTCTACACTAATAGATGAGGTCAGACCAGAGGTTTTTGATGCAATTCCTATAGAGGTTGAACCTCTTATCCTCTTCCTTGTTACAACAGGTTCCTCTGCCTTTGCCTCAGGCTCTTCTGGAGCCTTGACTGGTTCATTTTCTTTCTTCTCTCTTGCAGTCCTTTTTTCTTGTGCCTTTTCTCTTGATTCTCTGATTTGTTCTTTGGTAAAACTCTTTTTCAAGGCATAATTCTTTGCCATCTTTTGGGCCTTCTTTGAAATTTCTAGTTTTCTTACTTCAACATGGATTTTTGTTGATAGCTCCTCATAGGTTCCAAATATTTCTTATTTGGGGTCTTTTGGTTTGCTCAACATATGTTGAGCATATCCATCTAACACATCTTCTGATACTTCATATCCCATTGGCATAATCCAAACTATTCTAGGCTCCATAGCTTCCATCATACACTGATCCTTATTTACAATAAAGCATATATCATCTTTGTACTTTTCCACAATGGTTTAGGGATCCTTTCCCTAGATTGCATTACCTTTTGGAATTGTTTGAAATAACCCCATAGGGTTGAATTTTGTGCATCACTATTTCCTATGTTGTTCAAATGATTTCTAATCTATATTGCAACAGGTTTGTCTCTAATCCAAAATACATTCTTCATGCCAGGTAACTCTTGTATAAAGTAGAAGAACAAACACGTAATTAACACACTGAACTTGAAGGGATATTTTCTCTCTTTTGTCTTCTTCAGGTTCTCTATTAACTATTGTTGGAGTAGTTCACATATGTCATACTCTGCATTTTCCTTAACCATTTGATAGGTAGTATATATGGCAGTACCGGAGACAGAGTTCTCACAGTTTTTGAAGTAGACCTTGTAGCCGATCACCATGGATGCAAACCTAACTACATGATCTTCAATATCACTGATTGTCAATGCCCTTTTATCAAATTTTGCTCTAGTGGCTTTCATCACTGTATCATTTTTCACAGCCTTTAATATAGACACTGTACTGGTAGAGTTTAATCTTGTGACTGCCCTTATGGCATCTTTGGTGATCTTGAATGTACACTTAAGCCACATAAACTCATCATGAATTAGGCTTAAGACATACCGAACCCATTCATCTTCTGTAAAAACTGGAAAATCTATATACTGAATGAGTTTCTTCTCCTCCAATGCCTTGTATTTTTCTTTCAGGTCAAATGCATCACCACTTAGATGTTTTAGATATAGGTCTATGAGTTGACTATCTCTGTGTTCCTCTAGGGCAACATGAATATAAGCCCTAACATCTTCTGCATGCATCACACTGAATGGAATCTCTAAAAATGCACCATTTGGATCGACCTCTATTGATTTGAATGGATGCTTCTTGAATTTTGGTTGGGCTCTCTCTGTTATATCAATCACTTGTGGTGTTGCCATTTTCACAAAGATTCAAGTAAATTCTTAGTTGGGTTTCAAAATTTGAAAAATACCTCTTTTGTCGATTTAGGGTTTTGCTTGATCTTGCATTGAATTGCTTTGGAAATCACTGTAGTCACTTGGAATTTCACTTCAGTTCACCTTAGACACTTGAGAGCTTGAATGCAATGTGATTTTTCCCTTAGATACAACCCTTTTAACCCTCGCTTGCCAAAACCTAATCATCATAGTTGCTATCTTTCAAAAAGTTGTCAAACACTTCTCTGTCAAGTATAGTCGATCTTGATTGCTCTGCATTGTTCCGCATTTGATCCTTTTCTTCCGGAAATACTTTCAAAATATCTATTATATGAAACTTTTCATCATATCTTTGTGCCAGATTTCAGCACTAACTATTCAGCTAGGGGATTGGGATTTTCAATGCAGCTCCCCCTAAGCCAAAGCTCCCAATTTACTTCCCGGAGGAAGTATCAGCACCAAAGGTTGGTGCAGATTCATCCTTGACTTCAATCACATCTTTCTTTATCCAGAATTTCCCATCTCTTTCTTAATTTCAAATGGATCAACCTTTTCCTTTCCCTTATCATTCCTCTGTTCTGTATTTTTCCTTTTTGGAGAGTTGTTCTTTTTCATATTTTTGCTTCTACAGAATTTTGTAATATGTCTAGGTCTATTGCAGTTATAACACAATATTCCTCTGTCCTTGACTCCTTCCATTGAATGGATTCATCCTTGATCTACATTGGTTAGCGATATGCGCAAATCTATTGCATGCAAAGCACTTTCCATTGAAAAACTAAGTATTTCTTGTATTGTTAAAACCATTCCTTACCAAGGTTCTACATTCATTTGATTTGTGACCAATTTTCTTGCAATTGAAACACTGACCAGAGAATGATGGAGTATTCTGATTCATTCTACTCCTACACTAAGTAGCCTTATGATCAAATTTATTGCAATTAAAATAATGGCCATTGAAAGATGGGTACCTTTGAGCATTTGGATGTTTGACCGAAGGTCTTCTAGGTCTTCTTCTCTGATTCCAGAATTGGTTGTCTTTGTTTTGCTTAAACTAAGTGTTTTCTAGGCCTAATTTTGAACTTTCTCCTTTTTTAAATCCCAGGCCTTGCTTGTCATCTGAACTCTTTTGACTTTTAATCAATTGCTCAAGCTTTGCAGGGCTTGTTTTGAATTTTTCTTTCTAGCTATTGGCGACTTCTAGATCATATTTCAAAAGTAACACCTCTTTTCCCAATTTTTCACATTCCTCAGACTTATCCTTCACAACCTAATTCAGATGTTCTTCAACCTTTTTTTTTTCTTCAACTAACATAGATAGACTGTCTATGAATTCATTTGTTGCTTTTAATTGTTCACTTAGCTCTTTCCTTCTATCCTAAGACTTCTTGACTTGTTCCTTTAGTTTCAGAATACAATCATCAACTTCTTTGATATTTTCCACCAAATCTTTGATATCTGCCTCAGACTTGTCTAGATCATCAAGAGCAACTTGTAGTTGTTCATCAATGCTACCTGGATAACTTGTTTATGAAGAAGCAAGATATCTTCTTGCTGCCATGTGGTCACCTTTCCAAATCTTTCTCAAGATGTTAAGCTTCTTCCAAGGAACCTTGCTTTGATACCAATTGTTGAACACAATGAATACAGAGAGGGGGGTGAATCAGTATTCTACAAAACCACTTCTTCACATGATCTATAATCCAATTACCAAATTTAATAACATGAAATTAGAATGAACATAAGAACAGTAACCATAGAGTCATAACACATAGACACCAAGATTTTTATGTGGAAAACCCAAAAATAGAAAAACCACGGTGAGTCTTAGCTCACAATATATTATGATAATAATACTAAATTACGTGAAGGCTCACTGCCTTAGGGCTCACTACTCGAGGACTCATTGTCCAAGAAGTGCTCACTGCCAAGAAGATAGAAGAGAAGATAGAAGAATGATTAGCTCACTGCCAAGAGATGACTGCTACAAATGCATCTACAAAATGCTAAGGTGCAGTTCTATTTCCAACTCGGTATACAAACTCAATTGTCTTCATAATGTCTGCTCTACTTCACATATGCTATGCTTTTCTACCCTTACTATTTGTTTCTTCTCTACAAACTGCCTTAGATTATGCACATATTGAATTCATACACTATTCCCACATATCCATACATCCAACATCGAAATCCATCGAATATATATATATATATATATATATATATATATATATATATATATATATATTCGATGGATTTCGATGTTGGATGTATGGATATGTGGGAATAGTGTATGAATTCAATATGTGCATAATCTAAGGCAGTTTGTAGAGAAGAAACAAATAGTAAGGGTAGAAAAGCATAGCATATGTGAAGTAGAGCAGACATTATGAAGACAATTGAGTTTGTATACCGAGTTGGAAATAGAACTGCACCTTAGCATTTTGTAGATGCATTTGTAGCAGTCATCTCTTGGCAATGAGCTAATCATATATATATATCTGCAACAAGATTCAACTCACAATTAGGTCGGTAAGCCAGACATGAAATGTGTATACAAGTGTTATACCTTGTCGGCTTGATCTTGTGCACAAACAAGATTGCGGACTTAAACAAACATACAATAGTCTTCATATAGGTCAGCATCAATCATTCAACCACTTGGATTAATTCTTCAAACAATATATTCTCACTGCATATAGATTTAACTTGCCTATCAGCTTATCCCTTAGGTACATACTTGACCAATTCAACTGTCATACCAAAACTTCCAATGCAGACCATATGAGACTTTCAAAATCATGGATAACATTCATTTTGGACATCTTAACATACCTTCATAATCGTAGGACATAATAGTCCTTTATAGCAAAATGCAGATCTTGGAACTGTTGCTCTGTCACAGTGAAATACTGTCAATCTAGAAGCTGATAAAGAGCAACTTGTAGAATGTGATCGAAGGAATTTCATAAGCTATAACTTTGGATTTAGGTAGTCATGATATTTATCTTTGTTTCCACAGAACTGCAAGACAAAATATGCCATAGTGGAGGAATACAAACCCTTTTACTTTGGTACTATGCATTGTTCCTGACTTAACTCTGTTCACCTGGACTTAGATATTTCACCATTTAACTTCTGGAGGAAGTCAGAAATTGAACACTGGAACATATGATCACCAAATATCTATGAACAATATACTTGAATTGCATAGAATTATCTTCTACTGCAGAGACATACTGACTCAATCTTTGTCACTCTGTAGTTTGTCCATACTTAGCCACTTTGACTAAGTTAGTGTTTCAGACCTTTGTCAATCCTTGGTGTCATGACTAAAATCTCTTTACGATGCTTTTTTTCCATCAATGAAGACATACAGAATTCATCATAACAGTGTCACTTGCCAACATGCCTAAGCTTGGGGGCTAGAAATGGTCCTTCAAACTTAGGGTGTGTCTTCACTCGAGTGTTTGATGTGTTTGATGTGCTTCGACCGTACTTTAATGCATTTACTAATCGTAATATCATACACATATTAAAGTGGGGGCTAAATGTTATGGAGTAAAAAAGTGGACACGTCTTTTTACCTCCTTGTTTAGCTCCTAGGTCCCCGTGATAGCATTATACATTCTAAATATTCATCCTAATGCACAATTGACTAAAACCAATGTAAACTGGGAATAAGGGGCCCATGTTTAATCTTACCCTGGACCTAAAAGTATCCCTTAGACTTGGGAACCACCGCCCACATCTATCCTGATTGGTCAGGGTAGATTTAATTACATGTTGACATAGGACCTTTAAAAAGGTGTCTCCTTGTCAGCTCTTTTGGTTTAATTTGATGAATGTTAACAAGAAAGCATATATAAGTGTATTTTTGAATTCATTATGAACCTAGATAGAGATAGCTAACTTGAAGCATTGGAGAAAAGAGCATTCAAAGCATTCATTGTGATTCTAGAGTAGATTTGTATTGTTATTGTGTGTTGTTGCAGGTTTTGAAGTTTTCATCTATCTCTCCTTATGAGTTGAAGAGCATTCATCCTCCTAAGGGTTTCACACATAGGTGATATCATTGTTGTTCATCATCATTTGATTTCATCTCATTGATTTGTGTTTAGCCTCTTCCCTATAAGGGCACACTCCCTTTATCTATCTACGGTGTTGGGATCTTGAATGCTATCTTGGGATTTGACTGAGGAAAGTCCCTAAACACCATAACCCCTAAACCCCTTCTCTTCTTCTTGTCTGCAAGTTACAGGTGTGAGATCCAAAAAAGTGGAGATACAGGAGTACTGAGAAAGGTTCAGGGTTTCAAGTTCTAATAGCAGTTCAAGAATATTCCTCTATAGAAGACTTAGGTGCCACCGCCCTAGTCTACCTACCAATTTTGACACTAGATATGGAATTAGGGCAGTCTCTGCAGTATTTTCCAGTTTACAATTTCTGGAGATTCAACTGTTTAGGACTTGGACGGTCCCAAAATAGTCCTCTGATACTTCTGCTTCTAGGACACAAGTTCTAATATCTTCATGATCACTCTTATGCAATTGGTTTCTAGATTTCTATTGTACATCTTCTATTATAATCAGATCTTTGCAAATCTAGGGTTTAGTGCATTGATTGACCTAGGGTTTGATAAAAGGCTTGATTAAATCAAATCTTTCCATAGCACTTCTGAGTACAAGGTCTATAGCTGAGTCCACCTTCACTTGGTAGTGATTTAGCTTGATCTTTTCCTTGAATCTTATTGTGGAAGAGGGTTTGATCTAGTGTGCATTCTAGTCTTGTCATCCACCTTTTTCATATCTAACACATCCTACATTATTGTTTTATTCCAACTTCATCCATTTGTACTACATTATCCACAATCAAAATCCATTAATCCTCATCCAATCCTACCATTCATCATTTCCCTAAATGTCCTCCATCCATAATTTATGAAGATCTTTAATACATGGTGAAAGAATCTAGACCGTGTCAGGTGAACTACCAACTCTCAATTCTACTTTTCTTTCTCTAATACCAAAAGAAGATAATACTTGTGGGTTTGGCAAGTTTAGGCCCATATCTCTTTGGACTATGTGTGTGCAAGGTTAGTGTGTCTAGGTTGTCCTCTTTCTCCATTTTTGTATGTCATTATGGTGGAAGATTTAAGCTATTTGCTTTAAGAATGCAAAGGAACAAGGATAAATAAAAGGAACGTTTTAATCACCTCAAAAGTGTGTAATTCTACTAATTCCTAGTTTAGTGATGACTTGTTGGTAATGGGCTATGGCTAAATGGAATAAACTAGATAATTAGAGAAGAATTATTGAAAAAAATTATTTGGCCACTAGGGGAAAATATGCAAGAAAGTCTACTATCTTTGCCTATAATTGCTCCTCTATGCATAGTAAGAATCTTACTCAAATTTTGGGTTTTAATTCTATGGATTTGAAGTAGTTTTTTAGTTTTCTTGGTGTTAATATTAGTCCATGAAAGAATGCTAAAAATTAGTAGGAAGATTGTGTTAAAAAAATTATGGACATATTCAACTTGTGGACTCATCACTAGTTGACTTTAGTTGGAAGGTGTATACACCTAAAAATGACACGACTCTGTCTAAATAATTATTCTTAATATTTATTCCATCTAAATTCCTCTATCAATAAATAAATAAATAAATTTATTTATTTGATTCATATTTCCTCTAAGTTAATTAAATATCAAAATATTTAATTATCTCTTCTAAAGTCAAAATTAAATAAAATCCTTTATTTAATTAAATTCTTCCAAGCAATTAAATAATTCTAAATGATTTAATTAAGTCAAAGTCTATTCCTCCAAATTTAAATAAATCATTTAAATTTATTTAAATCCTCTCACTCTTCAAAAATAAAATATAATTAAATATTTTATTTATTCTTCCAAAATCATGTGTACGTAAATTAAATAAATTTATTTATTTAATTTGCTTTCTTATCTTCAATATCTTCTAAAAATAAATTCTTCTTGTCATGCAAAAGCAAAAGATGAGTTAAAACAACTTTAAAGCAACTTTGCTCTTAAATTAGAAAAATATATTCTAATTTAAAGAAAATAAAAACTCATCCTCATCAAGAAAGCAATTAACTTAATAAAGCTTCTTTTTGAAATGACACATGTCCTTCTTCTATTCGCGCACGTTCGTACGAACATTCTCCTTCGTTGATCTTCTCATTTCTTCTCAACCATTGATCTTCCCTCACCCAACTCTATAAATACAACCCTCTTCTTCTTCATTTAATAATCCATCGTTTGAGTAAACTTATGCTGCAGGAAATCTAGCGCGCCTTTGGCAGCCCATCTCCATAGCACTTCATATCATCCATTTCACTAGTTTGTTGAAGCTCACCTTCAATCACACAAAGTATCATAGCCATTCTATTCTTGTCATCTTCAACAAGCAAGGGAGCATACACTTCTGAGGGCTTCATTATTATCAAGATCAAGAACATATAGGTGAGCAATGGAAGATGAAAGGTAAAGGGTTGTAAGTATCACACTTTGTTGTTTTTAAATCTCCTTTTCCTTCACATTCTATTGGTGTTTGGATTTGTTATTCATTTTGATTAATCCACATTTCACCCATCACATTTTGGCGCCCACTGTGGGGCTCTTGCCCCTTTATCTAATTAAAATCTGAGTTTTCATAGTGACAGGTTCTGTATAGGTGTCATACAGGCTTCTGATAGTTCATCCGGTGCATACATCCTCTGAGTTGGCTTATTTACCTCATGTCACGGTGCATACAGTCTTCTAGCGCATATACCTCACAAGCTGGCGCATCTGCTCACTGTTCCGATGCTTTTACGGATACGGCACATACATTCCCTATTCCGGTGCTTCTACTTCCTATTCTGGCACCTACCTAATTCTGTCGCATACACTCTACCTTATGGCGCTTTCATACTGTCTCACAACGGATTTGTTAAAATGATGCTTCTGTCTCATCTTCCTACGCTTTTGACATCTATCTTAGTGCATTTGTAAAATGACGGTTGCATGCTCTATTTTTACACATACAGACTGCATAGTGGCGCATCTGATTTTTCATTAGGGTCTTTAGATTTTCTAGTGATTTTTTAGGTTGATTCTAACGTTTGTCTTGTAGGATTAGAGGCTGGAATAGATCATTTAGTTGCATTGGTTAATTCACTTAGATTAATTAAGGAAAAAGTAAAAAAAAAATGCATGCAAATCTCATGTAGTCTTTAACTAGGAGGAGAGTAACTGAACCACTGCTATCTTTGCATTGTTGCTTTCTTTCCTAGTTTAGAACATTGCTATCTTACAAATGGGAAAATGAACAATGCTATCTTTTTAACAACTTCAAAGTTAACAAACTTGTGAGTGCACAAGTAGATAGCCCATTTAGTTGTTTTCCTTTTAACTAGGTTTGGATTAATCAATGTCTTCTGTGTTTATCGAATGATAATAGGCTTATGCTCTCCCCTTAATTGGGTGACCAGAATGCCAGACTTGTTATTCCATATGTACAACCTTTAGAGGGGCCTACCCTTAGATGCATGCCTGTCCAAGTGGGAACGACCCTCAGTGGTAACAGGCTAAAGCCAAGCCCTACCAATCCACTTTAAATAAATGTGCTTGGAGCGAAAGCTTCCTACAACGAGTGCTGATGTGTTACACCGATGGCCAACCTCCCCCAAAACCCTCTAAGGCATAACCCTTTGAGGCTAGGAGACTCCATAACAGAGAGTAGTGCCGCCGCACGTGTAACCACTCGAACGGTTGCCTTGACTACGAATCATTTGTGTAGTATACCAAAAACCCCTATTTGTTGACACAAAAGACAGAGTCTTTGAAGCGGCCTCGATTCATGTGATTCTTAATAGAGGTAGCAGGGACAATCCTATGGTTTGGTGGGGGTACGAGCCTAAGGAAACCCAAATCTGGTATGCGTGAGAAGTGAGTGCCATGGAGGGGAGCCAGTGCTACCAGATCTTGGAGCTACATGCTTTGAATATGCATAGCTAGAGGATTCAACAAATACTGTCCTATCCAGCCTAGGTTGTACTTTTTCTTGTCAAAAAGTCCAAAAAAAAAATAATAATAACAAAAGATAAAATCATGAAAACTTCTATGTGTTTGCTATGTCTTTTGCCATAATTGAACATCAGAATTCAAGAAAAGACCAAGTTTTCAACCAAAAATAGAAATTTTTGAAAAATGTGCCAAAGAGAAAACTTTGCAAAAGCATTCAGAAAACTAGAGCGGCGCATTGGCCACGACCTATGGTGCATTTGCAAAGACTTGTTGTGCATTTGATCCCTATTGTGGCGCATATAAAATTTACCAGATTGGTGCATTTACTTCGACCTGCAGCACATTTACCTTCTGAAGCCGCACATTTTTAGCTGCACGTCTATCACAGTAAGCTTTTCCAGTCTTGTGTCAATGGCAAACCAATTAGAATATATTGCTCAAACACTCCAATATCTGCAATTGCAAATAAACTTAGGTGCCTCGCCCTAAGATTGTATAGCAATTTCTCAACAAATCCAAATCTTACAACAAGAAATGGTAATCTTGCAAGCTAAACATGCCAGTACCAGCTACGCCTCACCCCAAAATCATACATACTTTTCCTGTCTTAATGATGTTCATGACAAGGCAAACACCACCTCAAGTGGGAAATCATATACCACTTTGTCTACTAGTCCTCCTCCACCGTCTTCTAAGACACATATTCCAAAACATACCAGTACTACACCAACACCACCATCGAGTTCCCCAAGCTCTAAACTGACAACCAAGGAATCCTCGGATTATTTATGGAAAAGAGTTTTTTGAAATTTATACAATAAAAGAAAAGCTAGCGAGAAAGAAAAATCCCCTCATTCACCTATCCATACACCTATGAAGGATGTGATCCAAGAACTACCAGCAGAGTGTCAACCATGTCTTCAAATTCTGGTCCTTGACCTTACCAAGAATCCTTCATGTAATCCACAACCCCTTGAGCTTATCAAAGAACCTCCTACCATGCACCAAAATCAAGATTCGTCACACCTTCATGTTGTTGACCAAGAGCCTATCCAAGAGTCTTCTACCTCCACTCCAATTCAAGTACATCAAGAGTTATATCAAGAGCACAGTTTAGAGCATGTGGAAACATCAACCCCTTGTCTAAATCAAGATCAAAGCACTCCCATTCGACCCTTACATAACCTCTATCTTTTCAATAATCCTATATCTATACATGAGCAAGAGATCCAATTTCCAACCATGCATAACCTATATCTCTTCCATGATCAAGATACTACCTTTGATGAAGAAGCTATCCATGAGCAACTTGGTCCTATGCATGAGCTAGAGAACCAATTTCGGCCCCTCCGTAACCTATATCTTTTCTATGATCAAGATATTATTGTTGATGAAGAACCTATACAAAAGAACATTAATCCCATCACGTTAAACCCTATCTATGATCAAGATCCCATCTATGATGAAGAGCCTATTTATGATCAAGCAGACCATGATGATCCTCTTAGCCCACTTTATGCATTCCATGGTCTTGAACCTATAACCCCATCTAGTCCTATCCAAGATCCAACAACTTCCACTTACCTTGATGAGACACTTGCCTCCCAAGTAAGTGTAGAAGATCAAGCCAGTTATACTCCTCCGCCATCCATTATCGACCATACTACAAATCCCCCACCATATATCCATGGTCTTACTGCCTTCATTCATGAGTGTTCCTCCTTAGAACACCAGCCACCATTATCCTCTATCCCACCTTCTTCATCCAATAAGAAACTTGTGTCTAGTGTCCCATCTACACATAATCATGTTGTCCACCTCATACTCCAACATATGAACTATCAAGGTAAAGGCTTAGTCCTTCATGAACAAGGTATTTTGGAGCCCATCCATGTCAATGTTCCTCCTCCTTCATATGGCCTTGGATACACACCCCAAGGTGAACAATCTTGAGATGTTGATACTTCCTCCACTCCTCCAAAGTTCACAACTTTCCATCGCAAACCCTATCATATCCCCTGTTGGTTTTTTCCCAGACTGGATGCTTATTCCCAGATTTCCCTACAAGGTAGCCATCAGTGATCAAGAGGATCTCTAGGCCAGGGGCCAACAGTGTAGGAGATAGACTCTATATTTTATCTCCTCTTCTTCTTCAGGCTCTGCAAGACCTAGGGGGTATTCCCTACTCAACATCCATGAGAATATGCATACAAAGGCTGGGATGCTGATAGAAAGCAGATAAGTCCTCCTATAAGTAGACCAAAACTGAAAGATAAGAGCAAAGGGGCTAGCTTTGGGCCTATTTGCAGTTGTAGACAGAGGACTGAGGATCCTAAAACTAATTCTAATGTCCTAATGGTTGCTTTAGAGTTTGATTATGATTTTAAGTTTGGATGCAAAGCTGGACATGGTTGTAACACAAACACAAAGCAAGATTGGTGCCTATCCAGGGCCTGGAGTCAATAGACATACACCTGTGAATGATCAGCATGAACAGCTAAAACTGGATTTCAGGGGGATATATGTGATACCTGCCTTACAAATATCTCCCAACATAGAGTGTTAAGTTATCTCTACTTATGGCATCCCTACTGCAGTATACCCTTCCCAATGTTCAACCTGAAAACAGTTTAATCTACCCCTTGAGCAGAAGTTAAAAGATCAGACATTCAACATAGGAATTCTATGTTCTAGAGTCTCAAATATTGCTTAAATATCCAGACTCAGAAGAAAGATACATGCAATACTAGAGACAGAATTAACAAAACACATGCAAACATAGCATTATTCATACAAGATTAACCATGAAATCAGTGGATTCAAGCCAAAACGTACAACAAGAGATACATATACTCACAGGTTTAGTTGTACAGAGCAACCAAAACAAACTGTATTGTGTTACAGAGCCAAAATGTTCAACTTTTTCAACAACCACAAAAAGAGTAACACTTCCTGCTTATAACAGCCAGGTAGTGTACTACAGCAATTAATTACATGGCTTTGACAAAAATCTGCCAGATACAGCCCTCAAAAGGAATGGCACTCAGAAAATGTAAATGCAGCAGACAAAGAGGAGCATCGAGCCATGCGCCATTATCTGGAAGTCTTCATTCACGATCAGGCAGCTTCACTGTTTGTATTCATCGCCCATACCCCTGCACGACCGTCATTAATGGCTCAACCACCCGCATTTCACTTGGAAACCATCACTGCATTCAAAAAGGATTTCCTGCCAAAACATGCTTCTATCGCAGGTTCAAAATATACAAGGGAATAATCCCACATGCACGGCATAGAGACAACTCCAGCGCTTTAAAAGCATAGTCGCATTCAAACAAAGTGTTGAGCGCTTTTGCCGCGCTCGACACACATGCCTTCGCCCACAGCCCATCGGCCAAACTTATACCATCGGCCATCCTCAAAAATGTCCCGCCGACACCAGTTGTCTCGCCGATCGCAACATCTCCACCAGCCACCAACATCCCCATCGGCCAGAGGAGAACCATCGGCCAGCTCCACAAATCTCCTGCCGACCTCAAAGGTCTCGCCGATGCCTATTTCACATTCCTTGTCTGTCAGTGAGACCAAAACCATTGGTGAGCAACAAAATACCTACGCCGATGTCAAAGGTTACGCCGATGGCCACTCCATGCATTGCCAAGTCGTCCCCTCGGCGAGACATTACCCATCGGAGCAACGAGAAACTCCCTGGCCGACCACACTGCTCACCCCGATACACACATCCTCTGTCGGCGAGACCCTCAACCGTCGGCCAAGAAGAAACATCATCTGCCGATGATACCACTCACACCGATGACCACTCCACGCTCCCCTCTCGGTGTGACCTACGCCGATGACACCTTCATCGGCCAAGCTCCTCACATCGGCAGATCGAAACAATGCTAGCCTGATACACCAAATCTTGCCGATGAACACTTGACTTACCCCCATCGGCATGACCAACACCGTCGGTGGAAGCACAATCTTCGCAGCCGATAGGCAAAAGTCTTGGCGATATACAAAGAACACACCATGCTATTGATACGATCACCAAGACACAAGTAAACTTATGCCGATGGGCAAAACATGATGACCCCTTCCTCAAGAAAGATGATGTGGATGCTGCAAAACACTGAAGGGGTGCCAACACTTAAAATTTTTTGGATTTTAGGGAAGGTGCCTGCATGAAAAATTGCTAAATCAACTGACAGTCAATTCAGGCACCAACAGTGGCTCTGTTTGAGGATGCATGCCTCTTGCAGGCATGGCAAGAACCACAGAACTCTGGGATGCAGACCAGTCCCCTATCTATTGGGCACAGAGTCATGAAGTTACAATGATCTGCATCACCAAACACTCTTGATGGCCTAAGGCCACCAAGAAAGGGAAAACCAATACTTCCCCTTGTCAAATATCTTGTTTTCATCTGCATGCACTGGGTCAAGCCTGAGAATGCTACCATGATCTGACCATAAACAAACCTGGTCATCTGCACATTCAACCTTCTGATTTAGCTTGTCACTGTCATCTCTGTGCAGATAACCTTTAGCATCCGGCAACAAGTGGATGCAGAATGTATCAAGCAATGCATACTCAAATGGAATATAACACATGTTATCATTTGTATCAGCATTATGCATTGCAAAATGATCTCCTAGCTAGACTGAAAACTAAAAATATTCAAAGTCCACCATGCAGCTAGGAAAATTAGAGCTCATTTCATATGCTGGCCTCTCAAAAGAAAAGCTTTCAAATTCACAACTGTGTACATCATGTACACAACCAACAGTAGCACCAAACTGGAAAAGATCAGGCTCTGGCATCTCTTTCAAATCAAGCACATTTTCACAGTTACTTACCTGATGCATGTTGTTTCCTCTTTCATCAGGATGAGAAACAGAATCCAAGCCAAAAATAGTGTCTAGATATTCACCATACTCAAATAGATCCTCATCACCATATGTGTCAAAGATGGGTGATCCAGGTACATAAGCTTGATCATAATATGCCATTTGTTCATGGGCAACAGAGCACACATCTTCATCACCAATGGATTCACTCTGTGGAGGAGTATCAGCCTGTGTGTCATAAGCAAAACAACCATCAAATGAAAAATAATCATGCTCTGCACTAGCACTTGTTTCAATCCCTGACTGCTCTTCATGATCTCCATGTGCTTGAAAGGAAGGCAATGGGTCACACATAGGACTGCTTCTCTGTTTGCTTATATCTTCTCTGTCTTGAGTACAATACTCACAATTGTCTCCACAGGTCCATTCCAAAAATTGCTCATTGCTGTCCACAACCTCGTTATTGTTTTCATGGTCATATGCCTCATCATTGCAATGGGAATCCTCACTAGTCCTTTCACTGGCATCCTCAATTGGTGAACAATCTAGTTGAGCAGTATTGTTAGCATTATGTTCAAATACAGCAGTCTCAACCTCTATGCTTTCATTTTCATTTTATCTACACATGATGCCATAATCATTTGGTCATTTGCAGCTTCACAACTATTTTTCACACCAAGGCCTGGGGACAGGGATATCAACAGGCGCCCATTTCTAAAATTTTCTATATTTTCAGCAAATTTGTATGCCATCTGCATACCTGTTACCTTGAAATCCCTCAGTATTGCACTAGAGCCCTCCTCAAAAGCCTCAAAGAATATGCCAACACAGGCTGAAATATCAAGTCTGAAGACTTCTGGGATCTGTGAAAGGGCTACTGCAAACCTATGACTGAAATCAACACATGGCTCTTCATCTTGTTTTCTGATGTTCATCAATTCTGCAACAAGATCAGCAGGTTCTCTTGCAAATTCTTCTTTGAAATAGTCAGCAAGCTCATCCCAACAGGCAAAGAATCTCTTTGGAAAGCCCAAATACCAGTCTTTTGCTTTTGCATCAAAGGACCTAACAAAAAACCTCATCCACATATCCTCATCTCTGAATGAATATTTTCCCATGAACTCATGAAAATCTTGGATATGTGCATTCCCATCACACACACTGTGACCACTAAATCTAGGCATCTGACGGTATATCCTAGTAGGCATATTTTCTACTTTATAATCAACCCATGACAAATCTAGTTGGTCATACAAAGGATCAAAAGGGCTGACAGGAGGTTTAGCTTTCTGACTGGCAGACACAACAAGGTTACTGCTTTTTAACTGGGCATGCTCAGTCTCTCAGAATATCAACCTATTTCTTATCTCTTCTATTCTTTTATCCAACATTTCACCGCTGAGTATGGGATAATTCATACTTGGATTCATGAAATTTCTATTTTCAGACATCCCTTGCATTCCTAAGACCTGTAACCTCCCCTGGCATCTAACCTATGCAGCAAAATAGCAAATATAAAGGGGAAGGGACAAGGTACCTTTCTTATACAGATGCTGAAGTCTGAACAACACATTTTCTGTCACAACACACACAACTTTCATGTGCATTCAGGTCTTTTGCAGAGTCGCCACCTCTCCAGAGAGGACAGAATTTACAGCAGCTAAAAGCTCAACACATATTTTTCTGAGTTCATACCACCAGCAGAGCATCATCATTCACATGAAAAACTCCCCAGCAGAGTCGCCACTTTGTTGGTGACTCGGATGGGTCACAGATATATTACTGGAGATGATTAGATAGTACTTTTATTTCTCAATCCCCAACGGAGTCGCCATTTTCTGTTGGTGACTCGGATGGGTCACAGATATATTACTGGAGATGATTAGATAGTACTTTTACTTCTTAATCCCCAGCGGAGTCGCCATTTTCTGTTGGTGACTCAGATGGGTCACAAATATATTTCACCAGGGAGGACAAAAATAACAATTTTCAAATCACCATCCCCAGTAGAGTCACCAATTTCTGTTGGTTTTTTCCCAGACTGGATGCTTATTCCCAGATTTCCCTACAAGGTAGCCATCAGTGATCAACAGGATCTCTAGGCCAGGGGCCAACAGTGTAGGAGATAGACTCTATATTTTATCTCCTCTTCTTCTTCAGGCTCTGCAAGACCTAGGGGGGTATTCCCTACTCAACATCCATGAGAATATGCATACAAAGGCTGGGATGCTGACAGAAAGCAGATAAGTCCTCCTGTAAGTAGACCAAAACTGAAAGATAAGAGCAAAGGGGCTAGCTTTGGGCCTATTTGCAGTTGTAGACAGAGGACTGAGGATCCTAAAACTAATTCTAATGTCCTAATGGTTGCTTTAGAGTTTGATTATGATTTTAAGTTTGGATGCAAAGCTGGACATGGTTGTAACACAAACACAAAGCAAGATTGGTGCCTATCCAGGGCCTGGAGTCAACAGACATACACCTATGAATGATCAGCATGAACAGCTAAAACTAGATTTCAGGGGGATATATGTGATACCTGCCTTATAGATATCTCCCAACACAGAGTGCTAAGTTATCTCTACTTATGGCATCCCTACTGCAGTATACCCTTCCCAATGTTCAACCTGAAAACAGTTTAATCTACCCCTTGAGCAGAAGTTAAAAGATCAGACATTCAACATAGGAATTCTATGTTCTAGAGTCTCAAATATTGCTTAAATATCCAGACTCAGAAGAAAGATACATGCAATACTGGAGACAGAATTAACAAAACACATGCAAACATAGCATTATTCATACAAGATTAACCATGAAATCAGTGGATTCAAGCCAAAACGTACAACAAGAGATACATAAACTCACAGGTTTAGCTGTACAGAGCAACCAAAATGAACTGTATTGTGTTACAGAGCCAAAATGTTCAACTTTTTCAACAACCACAAAAAGAGTAACACTTCCTGCTTATAACAGCCAGGTAGTGTACTATAGCAATTAATTACATGGCTTTGACAAAAATCCACCAGATACAGCCCTCAGAAGGAATGGCGCTCAGAAAATGTAAATGCAGCAGACAAAGAGGAGCCTCGAGCCATGCGCCATTATCTGGAAGTCTTCATTCATGATCAGGCAGCTTCACCGTTTGTATTCATCGCCCATACCCCTGCATGACCGTCATTGATGGCTCAACCACCCGCATTTCACTTGGAAACTGTCGCTGCATTCAAAAAGGATTTCTCGCCAAAACATGCTTCTATTGCAGGTTCAAAATATACAAGGGAATAATCCCACATGCATGGCACAGAGACAACTCCAGCGCTTTAAAAGCATAGTCACATTCAAACAAAGTGTTGAGCGCTTTTGCCGCGCTCGACACACATGCCTTCGCCCACAGCCCATCGGCCAAACTTATACCATCGGCCATCCTCAAAAATGTCCCGCCGACACCAGTTGTCTCGCCGATCGCAACATCTCCACCAGTCACCAACATCCCCATCGGCCAGAGGAGAACCATCGGCCAGCTCCACAAATCTCCTGCCAACCTCAAAGGTCTCGCCGATGCCTATTTCACATTCCTTGTCTGTCGGTGAGACCAAAACCATCGGCGAGCTACAAAATACCTACGCCGATGGCCACTCCATGCATTGCCAAGTCATCCCCTCGGCGAGACATTACCCATCGGAGCAACGAGAAACTCCCTAGCGGACCACACTGCTCACCCCAATACACACATCCTCTGTCGGCGAGACCCTCAACCGTCGGCCAAGCAGAAACATCCTCTACCGATGATACCACTCACACCGATGACCACTCCATGCTCCCCTCTCGGTGTGACCTACGCCGATGACACCTTCATCGGCCAAGCTCCTCACATCGGTAGATCGAAACAATGCTAGCCCGATACACCAAATCTTGCCGATGAACACTTGACTTACCCCCATCGGCATGACCAACACCGTCAGTGGAAACACAATCTTCGCAGCTGATAGGCAAAAGTCTTGGTGATATACAAAGAACACACCATGCTATTGATATGATCGCCAAGACACAAGTAAACTTATGCCGATGGGCAAAACATGATGACTCCTTCCTCAAGAAAGATGATGTGGATGCTGCAAAACACTGAAGGGGTGCCAACACTTAAATTTTTTTGGATTTTAGGGAAGGTGCCTGCATGAAAAATTGCTAAATCAACTGACAGTCAATTCAGGCACCAACATCCCCAAAATATATGTTGCTATTCCACCTCCATCATCCTACAATTGTCAAAAGCATGTGACTATACACCTTCCACCATCCAATCTACCTCCACTACTTCCAACTCCTAATATCCCTCCATACATTTTACCACCACTTCTTCCAACACCTTATTCACCCATCTATAAATCTTCTAACAATCCCAATCATGACCAACTAATGCACATGTTGTCTAAACAAAGGGCTTCCACAAACCTCACTTCCACTATCCCAAGGAAATTTCACAGTAAAAATCTGGATGCCTCTACCTATGAAGTCAAAAATCCTAATAGTCCTCATGACCTAAGATACAAAAGCCATGAATCAAAGAAGCATCCTTCTCAAGAGCTGCATGCACCCACACACATATATGCCAAACTAAAAAAAGTGTGGGTCTGCATCCACCAAATGGTTACTCCAAAGCTGCACAAAAGTTGCATACACCCAAACCCATACCTTCAAAGGTACTATCTAAAAGAAAAATGGTTTGGGTGCCTAAGCAAAAATCCCTCAAGTTACATGAGGCATCCACCTCTCAAGAATCCCAACCATCCACTTTCTCCCATTCCATCCAAAAGTCTCAAATTCTTCCATCCCACATGGCAAGAAAAAATAGAAAAATACTCAGTCTATGTGGATCCCTACATGCCTAAGCCATTCATCCACAAGCAAAAGTCTCCGTTGCTTCCTACACTACTTTCCCATCACCAGCTTCAATGTTTATCATGGTATGTGCAACTGTTGGTCATGATTCCCTTCTATCCCACAAACATTTTCATATGCATCCATCCTACATGTCTTCCTCATCCTATTCCTATAGTCCATGCTTTTGCATAAGCCTTTCCCTCCGTATTCTGCATCATCATCCACTATTGCACCTTCCACAATCTGATATCTACCTTCTCCATCTCACTGTCATGCAACTCCCCTACCAACATCTGTGAGAACACTTGACCTTGTCCATGTGACAACATCCATCTAGTGGGGCTATCACCTTTCATGGAACCTGGCCATTGAGGCCCTCTTGTCCATTCTACCTATCCTATCCAAATGTTCACAAAAAAAAAATCCCTTTGCCCAACGGTGAAAATCTGGCAAACAGGCACCTTGGATAAGTATCATGATGAAAACCTGGCAAACAAGTGTCATGTGTAAGTTGATCTTCTATGTCACCTACACTTGGGGGGCACCTTGTCTCATCGACATCTCACTCTTCTCCTATCAGTTTTCTTTCGTAACATTTCCTATCCAATCCTTCTATCCATTGCATACCTATCATGTCATGCCCGTCCATCCTAAATCTTCCATTCCTCTATTTTTGATCTTGATAAAGATTGGGGGCACAATGTTGACAAATGTTTTAGATGTCTCTTGACATACCTTATTCCTCCAAACCACACAAATCCTTCATTATCCTCTCATCCTCCTCCTTTGTCTTACGCATTGTCATAAAAAATCCTAAGTATTCTGCCTACAATGGGGCACATTTTTCCTATGCAACATAGTCCTTGGAGATCACATCCTTATTTCCTTCTACCTACCCATTCCATTCTTTATCACCCATCCATCTACCTATCAGTGGTGTCTCCCTTGTCATCAGTATCTAGCATATAGGCTATCCAAAATTCTTATCCAGTATCCTGTCCACAGTGTCAGCCTAGCATAGCCTTTGTCATCAGTGTTATCTGTTCCATATATGATCCATAGCTGTTCCATATCTAATCCATATATGTTCCATATCTGATGCATATCTGTTCCATATCGTGTCTCATCCGATCCATATCTTAGGTCCATCAGGGTTCTCCCTGAACTACGTTGCCTCTGCGTCGTCATGTAGGCAAGGCCATTGTAAATGCGCCCCTGAGGCTATGCTACCCATACATTCCCTACCTTATCGCCTATCCTTCAGTCCATCCGTCCACGTCCACACCTTTCACCAGTTGATGCAGAGTATCTAGGACAGTAGTCTTCAAGACTTCAAAGACAGTCTTCAAGGTTCATTTGTTTCACAACTTCTCATGATGCAGGGCTTTCACAACAGTTTGCATGTTCATAATATGAAGGGAGTAAACTTCCAAACACCTATCTCAGGGTGCCTAACTCCAATCAACATTCCTTCAACTCCTCTACCCAGACCTGCAGGATAGTAGTATTCATTCTGCCTTTCTAAGACAGTCACAACATCCACCTTGGGATGATCTCCCTCTGCACAAACACAATCCCAATGCCACTTGCCAAACCTATAACATGCATTTACCCTAATGCCTCCATATGCAAAACAATGGCTTATCAAACATACCTAGTTGCTGCTGTCCTTCATGAACTTCTTACACATGGTTTTGTAGGGTCTCTTTCATGGTAAACTCCATCCTATACCTCCTCCTGCCCCTGCAACCTTCACAAGCCTAAGGACCAACTATCTTACAACCCATTCCATTGAGTAGAAACAGAAAAAATCAATGGAATGGGGAGATCTCCATCGGTTTATTCAAAAGAAGCCCTAACCTAGGTTTTCAGACCCACTTTCAAACAAAGGAGGAGTGTAGAGATATACAAGGGTGTTAAGGGCCCAAACCAATTGCAAATGACAAGTAACTCTCCACACTAACCAACCATCTTAGACACCAATCACCTTCAGGTTGTACAAGTACAGTTATCTCAGAAAAATAGCAAATAACTTATGGGGATAGCAATTTAAAAAAATAGTTTTGGGAAAACTAGTGATATCTTTCATCTAGATCAATGTCAAGACTCCAAACAAAACTCAAATCAAAGCTACTTCACACCCCTTTCCATCCATTACAAACTTGGGCAATGATAAATCCGTACAGTCGCAGGTACGACCTGGTAACAGTAAGGAAAAATCAGAAAAAATAGAAAACAGTTGTCTTTTTTGTTATTTCTTTCTAATCAAATAAATGTCTTTTATAGTGGGAACCTTCTTGGCTTCAAATAAGCCTCAAAAATTGCATGAAATCATTTTGGGGATCTAAGAAAACTGCCCCACCATTGTGTTTTTCCTTGATTTGTAACTGCAGCATATAGTAACTATCTTGAAACTGTTTTTAGAAACTGTCCTTTCACTGACTGCTTTATGTTTAGAAGCTTTTTAACATGTGGAGAATCTAAGACAAGGTGTTGACATCTTTCCAACCTTGGACATGCCTCTAAAGGCTTACAAATATGAAGATTAAAAATGACTTAAATGACTATCCTATATGACTAATGCAAACTACCTATGACTACAAGACTGTCCTACCTAGGACTAATAACATAACCAAAGTAGATTCTAGTTATTTGGACATAGTCCATTACAAATATCGCTTTCAAGCCTCATAACACATTAAGAGGGTCTCAAAGACCTTACTAGACCAAACAAAGCACCTTGAACATTAACCAAAACTTAGACATCTAGGTGCTCCTGCACCATACTCCCCGGCATGATGAAAACTCTTGTCCCAAGAGTTAGGGGATCTGCTCCAACCATTCTTCCATCTTGTAGGAATGTTCCTCTGAGGAGGAAACATGAACTCTCCTAGAGTTATCTCTCTCCTTCTCTATCCTTCATGGCTCCTGTAAATAGTGTTAGAACCATAAAACCTGTTGTGATGTCCTTGCCTAGGACCCGGCTGCTGCAATACTTCTGTTCTTCTCAACTGGAGGTCCTGATTCATTCCTCCCTATATCATCTACTGTTTGCCTTCCTTCTTATAACTCCTTATAGGGAAATCAATGTCCCCAATCTTGACATAACTCAAGTCCCAAGCCTGCTGCT
Source organism: Cunninghamia lanceolata (assembly GCA_027924645.1). Classification (NCBI taxonomy): domain Eukaryota; kingdom Viridiplantae; phylum Streptophyta; class Pinopsida; order Cupressales; family Cupressaceae; genus Cunninghamia; species Cunninghamia lanceolata. The sequence continues at coordinate 4,128,330 of BSBN01000292.1, read as the reverse complement.
CTCTAGGACTGTCATCCACCTTCTGTTGTTGCAACTAGTCCTGCTGCTTGCAATCATCCTTAACCTACACATTCAACTGTAACTTCTCTCCAAAACAAATAACAACATGGTCCTTCTTCTCCTCACAAGGTAAAGGTATCAGTTTGAACTTCTTACCATCTTTGTGCACTACATAGGTATTATTATACCCATCATGAATTGTCCTTCTCAAATGCTGCCATGGTCTACCCAAGATTATATGCCCACATGTCATAAGAATAACATCACACAAAACATAGTCTTGATATGGACCAATTGTAAAATCAACATATGCCTTCTGAGTAACCATTACCTATTGTTCTTGACTCACCCAAGTGACATTGTAAGGACTAGGATGATCAAAAGTTTTCAATCCCAACTTGTGCACCATTTCCCAAGAAACTAGATTATCATGAGAACCTGAGTCTACAATCAACTTGCATATCTTTCCATGGCTTAAACAATTAGTTATGAAAATAGATATCTATGGTGGTTGCTTCATTTTACCTTTCTCCACCATAAGCATTTCTCCAACCATCATTGGAGAGGCTAACGACATTTCTGGTTCTTCTGGCTTCTCCTCCTCTTGTGCCAAGTGAACTCTTCTATCTTTTGTCTTGTCAACACCATCCTTCTTAGGACAATTGAAAGATGTGTGTCCCACCTCATTGCAGTGATAACATCTGCCTGTGAACACTCCTCTACTTGATCCAAATCTACCTCCACCTCTATATCCACCTCTCTGATCTGTAGACATCTCCTTACCCTTCTCATTGTTGTTCTAAACTTCAGTAGTAGGTCTGCCCCTACCTCTGTTTCCTCTTCCACTACCTGCTTGCCTTTCTTGCTTCCTCTTCACCCTCTCTTCAGCCTTGATGGCCAACTGAAAACACTCTCCAAGTGATTTTGGTACTGACAAACCAATCTCATCTTGCAAGTTATACCTAAGCCCATTAAGGTACCTTGCCACTTTCTCTTCTTCATCTTCCAATCCACCTCTAATACTAAGCTTATGAAATTGCTCAGTATAGGACATAACATGCATGTCCTTCTGTTTCAAATTCTGCCTCATCCTCTTTGTCCAAATGGAGTAATCAGATGGAAGGAATTGATCCTTCATCATATCCTTCATCCTACTCCAAGAAGTGATTCTTGATGCACCTCTAGCCATTCTTTCTATCTGCACACTACTCCATTAGGTAAGTGTTGTTCCTCTCAGTTTTGTTTTTGCAAACTTGATCTTCTTCTCATCACTCATCTCCTCATACTCAAAAAAATTTTCCAGGGCATCTATCCACCCTAATACCTCTTCACTATCCATCTTTCCCTGATAGATAGGTAACTCTATGTTTGCCTTTGTTCCACTTCCTTGGACTGCCTTCAGCAATCTCACAAACTTCTTCTCTTCAGCATCCAACTCATCCTCAGGAGGATTCTCATCAGCATCCTCATCTCCTTCTGAACCATCTTGTTCATCCCCTCTAGGTCTCTTCTCTAATGCTTCCAATCTAGCTAAGATTATTGCATTCTCCCTTCTTACTTGCCTCAACTCTCTTTCCCTTGCAGCATCTTGATCTCTTCTATCCCTTAATTCTTTTTCTCTAGCCTCTAAGGCTTCTCTCAACTCAGAATTCTCTCTTGCCATCTGATTTTTAGGAGGCATCTTCACAAACTCTCACAGACCTCTATCTTCTTCACAAGATCCTCTACCCCTCAAGGACCTACTAGTGGCTCTGATACCAATATGATGTAGAGTATCTAGGACAGCAGGACAACAGTCTTTAAGACTTCAAAGACAGTCTCTGAAGGTTCATTTGTTTCACAACTTCTCATGATGCAGGGCTTTCACAACACTTTGTATGTTCATAATATGAAGGGAGTAAACTTCCAAACACCTATCTTAGGGTGCCTAACTCCAATCAACATTCCTTCAACTCCTCTACTCAGACCTGCAGGACAGCAGTATTCATTCTGCCTTTCTAAGACAGTCACAACATCCACCTTGGGATGATCTCCCTCTACACAAACACAATCCCAATGCCACTTGCTAAACCTATAACATGCATTTACCCTAATGCCTCCATAGGCAAAATAATGGCTTATCAAACATGCCTAGTTGCTGTTGTCCTTCATGAACTTCTTACACATGGCTCTACAGGGTCTCTTTCATGGTAAACTCCATCCTACACCTCCTCTTGCCCCTACAACCTTCACAAGCCTAAGGACCAACTATCTTACAACCCATTCCATTGAGTAGAAATAGAAAAAATCAATGGAATGGGGAGATCTCCATCGGTTTATTCAAAAGAAGCCCTAACCTAGGTTTTCAGACCCACTTTCAAACAAAGGAGGAGTGCAGAGATATACAAGGGTGTCAAGGGCCCAAACCAATTGAAAATGACAAGTAACTCTCCACACTAACCAACCATCTCAGACACCAATCACCTTCAGGCCGTACAAGTATGGTTTTCTCAGAAAAATAGTGAATAACTTATGGGGACAGTAATTTAAAAAAAATAGTTTTGGGAAAACCAGTGATATCTTTCATCTAGATCAATGTCAAGACTCCAAACAAAACTCAAATCAAAGCTACTTCACACCCCTTTCCATCCATTACAAACTTGGGCAATGATAAATCCATACAGTCGTGGGTACGGCCTGGTAATAGTAAGGAAAAATTAGAAAAAATAGAAAACAGTTGTCTTTTTTGTTATTTCTTTTCAATCAAATGAATGTCTTTTACAGTGGGAACCTTCTTGGCTTCAAATAAGCCTCAAAAATTGCATGAAATTGTTTTGGGGGTCTAAGAAAACTACCCCACCATCATGCTTTTCCTTGATTTGTAACTGCAACATATAGTAACTGTCTTGAAACTATTTTTAGAAACTATCCTTTCACCGACTGCTTTATGTTTAGAAGCTTTTTAACATGTGGAGAACCTAAGACAAGGTGTTGACATCTTTCCAACCTTGGACATGCCTCTAAAGGCTTACAAATATGAAGATTAAAAATGACTTAAATGACTGTCCTATATGACTAATGCAAACTACCTATGACTACAAGACTATCCTACCTAGGACTAATAACATAACCAAAGTAGATTCTAGTTATATGGACATAGTCCATTACAAATATGGCTTTCAAGCCTCATAACACATTAAGAGGGTCTCAAATACCTTAGTAGACCAAACATAACACCTTGAACATTAACCAAAACTTAGACATCTAGGTGCTCCTGCACCACCAGGCAAAGCACATGCAGTAAAATAAGCTTTCTAAAAACAAAATTCTTGACACAAAACATCAACCTGTCCAAAGCAAAGCAGAACACTATACCGAGACACTCAAACTAATTCTATATCAGTTATGGAAAAAAGACACATCTAATGCAAGAATGTTTTGTGAACAGGTTAACTTACAAAGTCTTGGATTTTTGTCATTATGTCTTCCTATGCTACTCAAGGATACCAAAAGCTAGAGATGCTATGATGGGGGCATAATCATTTTCTTTATCTACTGTTTGTGGATCAAACTTTAATAATGTGACGACTTTTCTCTAACGACATGATCAGCAAAAGATCATTGAGGACTCCGGAGGTCTGAGCATGAAAAAGGGCAATCCTTGTCTGTTGAAATGCAAGAAGTACTCAGGTCATCTAGATTCAAGTTTGACTAGATGCTTGTATCAACTTGCTATATCAAAATCCATGTAAGGAATACTCAAGTCATCTTGGTTTAATTATACCTAGATGCTTATATTTTCTTACAACATAATAAATCCCAATGATGAAAGCAAAGTACTTGCAATATCAAGATGACACGTATCCATATCCATATCCATAACATATCCAATTGCATTCTGTATCCATATCCATAACCATATCCATATCCCATGCAATAAAGATTCTATGCAGAATATCAATGTTTGCAAAAGCTTATGATTTCTTCTGTCAAGTCATTTCTTCTATCGATCAAATTTCTATCTGTCTTCATATCTCTCGTCAACAGTTCTAGCTGTCAACTTGAGCAGCGATCCATCTTATCAAATTATCCAATCACAATCAGCGGTCTTGATCCTAATCTTGTCGTAAACCATATCAATCAATCATAACTACCAGTGGGATATATCTTTCCCACGCCTATCGTGTTGCTCTATGGATATATCATTCCCTACCATGACAACACTGTCGTATATTGTTATCATATCCAATGTCTTAGACAAGATGTTGCATTGTCGAAACCAGACCTGGAGTCTTATACGACATGTTTCATTCCTGACATCAGACATCATCGATCTATATCGTTGGTTTACCGCTTGACCGGGGCAATACCTTGCCTGTTCTTGTATCATTTGTGCATACTTGCTTACTTGCTTGTGCGCGTTATCATTTTATCTTGCATCCCGTCTCATTCATCTCTTTCTTCTGCATCCAACCATTTCTTCTCCTGTCAACCTATCTTCTTTGTGAGATTGTCCATCTCACGCCTTCTACCTTCTCCCCGTCCAATCTCCTAAGGGGGCATCCTATCGTGAAACTTGTACCAGGGGCAAAACTGGGGCATGTATCATTTTTAGACAATCTTATTCTTTGAAACAACGTGATAAAACACATTGCATCAAAGAGGGGCAAAATGTATACACCTAAAAATGACACGACTCTATCTAAATAAATATTCTTAATATTTATTCCATCTAAATTCCTCTATCAATAAATAAATAAATAAATTTATTTATTTGATTCATATTTCCTCTAAGTTAATTAAATATCAAAATATTTAATTATCTCTTCTAAAGTTAAAATTAAATAAAATCCTTTATTTAATTAAATTCTTCCAAGCAATTAAATAATTCTAAATTATTTAATTAAGTCAAAGTCTATTCCTTCAAATTTAAATAAATAATTTAAATTTATTTAAATCCTCTCACTCTTCAAAAATAAAATATAATTAAATATTTTATTTATTCTTCCAAAATCATGTGCAAGTAGATTAAATAAATTTATTTATTTAATTTGCTTTTATCTTCCAAATCTTCTAAAAATAAATTAAATTAATTAATTTATTTAATTTGCTTTCTTATCTTCAATATCTTCTAAAAATAAATTCTTCTTGTCATGCAAAAGCAAAAGTTGAGTTAAAACAACTTTAAAGCAACTTTTCTCTTAAATTAGAAAAATATATTCTAATTTAAAGAAAATAAAAACTCATCCTCATCAAAAAAGCATTTAACTCAATAAAGCTTCTTTTTGAAATGACACATATCCTTCTATTTGTGCACGTTCGTACGAACATTCTCTTCCGTTGATCTTCTCATTTCTTCTCAACCATTGATCTTCCCTCACCCAACTCTATAAATACAACCCTCTTCTTCTTCATTTAATAATCCATTGTTTGAGTAAACTTATGCTGCAGGAAATCTAGCGCACCTTTGGTAGCCCATCTCCATAGCACTTCATATCATCCATTTCACTAGTGTGTTGAAGCTCACCTTCAATCACACAAAGTATCATAGCCATTCTATTCTTGTCATCTTCAACAAGCAAGGGAGCATATGCTTCTAAGGGCTTCATTATTATCAAGATCAAGAATAGATAGGTGAGCAATGGAAGACGAAAGGTAAAGGGTTGTAAGTATCACACTTTGTTGTTTTTAAATCTCCTTTTCCTTCACATTCTATTGGTGTTTGGGTTTGTTATTCATTTTGATTAATCCACATTTCACCCATCACAGAAGGTTTTTCTCATATAAATGTGTTCACTTCCATTCCTGTTTATTTGTTGTCCTAAATTCATGCTCTTGTTGACATAGCCTGATTTATTAACAATACCATCTAGTCCTTTTTTGTGGAAAGGAATTAAATTCCAAGGAAAAAAGAAATTCCACCTTATTAGATGGGATGTGGTTTGTATGCCTAAATGTTGGGGTCGACTGGGCATTAAACACTTACCCATTTTGCCTAAAGTTTATGGGCTGAATTTCATTTGGATCTTCACTTGATTTCTAAAAAAAGAGTCTTTGTGGAGTAGAATAATTGTGAACAAACACATTGGAGGGAGATCTCCTAATTTAATTATTGTTTTGAATGAGAGACACTCCTATAAATTTGTTGTATGGATTAACATGTCTATTATGATTTCTCTTTCCAAGAAGCATTGTTCATGGTTTGTGGGAGATGGAAAGAAAGATAATATTTGGTTGGATGACATTAATTGTATGCCTCCTTTAGGAGGTATATTAGAAATGTTTCAAATTCATAACTTTTTTACAAACCAAGGTATTTGCAAAGTGGTTGATTGTTTCAAGAGGGACAATCTTTCTCATGAGATAGGTGGTTATTCTATGAAAATGCGGGGAGGATTAGAATTATCATGAAGGTGTAGTATGATACCTTCTTAAACTTGTTGAAAGAGATCAATATCAAGATAAGATGAAAATGTGTCGGGAAATCTTAAGAGATCTACGAAATATCATGTGAGATAGGGTTATAATTTGTTGTTCTATAAAAAAATTATCCATTTGTTTTCAAAACAACATATAGGAAAGCTTTGGGATATCAAACTACTTCCCAAAATTGATTTGTTCAAGGGTTTATGGTTTAGGGTTTTTCAATTATGATTTAGGGTTTAGAGTTTAGGGTTTAGTGTTTATGGTTTACGGTTTAGTGTTTAGTGTTTAGTGTTTAGTGTTTAGTGTTTAGTGTTTAGGGTTCAATGTTTACGGTTTAGGGTTTAGTGTTTATGATTTAGGGTTTAGTGTTTATGGTTTATGGTTTATAGTTTAGCATTTAGTGTTTTCAGTTTAGGGTTTAGGGTTAACATTTATAATTTAAGATCATGAAAAAACAACTAAATATCTATCTAAAAAGCACTTAGGGTTTCAAATGAAATAACAATAAAAAATAACAAAAACAAGACAAAAAATAATAAAAAACAACAGAAGAGAACAAAGCACCAACCTGGCACAGTTGATAGATGATCTAGAGTAGGCGGGAAGGTCCTGGAGGCAGGTGGTGGGGGTCAGGTGATGTAGGTACCCTTTTTTTGGTGTCTTATTTCATCCCTATCTATATTATGTGGATGTTAAAATGAAGCCACAAGCCCATTCAAACAAAATACTTGTCAAAAATGGGTACCCATTTAGAAACAGGTACCTGTTCATTTTACAAGTTCTCATTTCTTAATGGATGCCCATTTGGATTCAAGTGCTTGATCCTAAATGGGAGCCCATTCCTTAATGGGCACCCTTTTAGGCTCAGGATCCCGTTCCTAAATAGGCACATGCTATTTTCAAAATGGGTGCCCATTCCAATCATGTTTTACATGGAAAACTTCTACAAAATGTTGACTCATCTTTGTGCACTCACCCTCACCCCTTTTACTAGTTAGGGTCACCTATGTGACCCTACATCTCAAGGATGGTTCACTTGAGTGACCTTGAAAGTCAAAGGGGTAACCTTAAGAAGAGAACTTGAAATGGCTTGTTAGGAAAAAGTGAGGTTTGGAAACTCAATTTGGGGGCCAAGAAGATAGTCAAGGAGGGGAAAAACATAAGGTCATGTCACCAAGAGTGAAACTACTAAGAGGAGTGTAATTCACACCAATTTGATTGTGATTAGGACCTCTTTATCATCATTAGACAACCATGTAGGCCTGACGTGATTTTAGTACTTACACTCCCACGAGTTTCTAAATAAAACATTGGTTATTATTTCCTAGCTACTTGCAATCACCTACTATAACACTTTTCTTCCAAAGAAATGTCTTTCTACTCCAAATCAAACTCTTTAGCCTCATAATATTCTTGCAAAATCAACCTTTGAATCGAACTCATTCAATCTCTTTCTCTCCTCTTAGCTATCCTTGGTTGAACATAGCTCCATTATTGAAGTTGTGTGCTGCCAACTTTTCATTGGCAACTACATGTGCTCACTTCTCTCTTACACAACATGTTGGTAATATTATTTCAATAATCTCTTATTCTTATTTTAATAATATTACAACTCCTCTTTATCATTTCCTTCTACATTTCTTTTCAAAAATTTCTTACTGACCATTACCACCCTTTATCCAATCTTGTACACAGTAGTTGATCAATCCTTATAAACCTAGAATTTTATATTCATAGATTTATTTTGGTTTTTTGTTATTAGTCTAAGAGGCACATAGGATATGAATACACACACTATTCCCGTCTCTTTTCTATTTGACTACTCATTGAAGTTGACCAAAAAAACTAGGGATTTGATCACTCTTAGCAAGCTCCCAAGAAGTCCCAACCATTTTTTGTCCTAGTTACATGTATTTATAAGACTACAACCACACAAAGTTTCATTCTCTCTCTTTCTTCCTCTTTTTATTGTTATAACACATAGATATACTGAGAGGGGGGTGAATTAGTATATACCAATTTTTACTTCAATTCTACTGCAACAACAAGATCTTTACCAGATCAATTAAATTATGTAAGAACTATGTAAACATAAACATATCCACACATCCACACAAGAGAACACAAGATTTACATGGAAACCCATAAGGGAAAAACCATGGTGAGAAAAGTTACTTAGGTCTACTACCCAAATCCAGCCTCACAAATGAGTCAATAAATTAAAACATTTGGTAGGCACCAACCCACAGGAATTTCAACCTGAGAAGGACACTGATCTTTTTATAGATTTATAGGCACCAACCTATAGGATCCTTCAAACCCCTTATCTACATGAGAACCAACTCAATCTCTAAGCACCAACTCAGAATATGAAGCACCAACTTCAAGCAATAGATAACTAGATCCAGATCAGTTCATACTAAGCACCAACCCAATTATGAAGTACCAACTTCAACTAACTGAAACAGGATCAAGTTCATTCCAAAACAGGGCATCAAACCTCCCACTGAGCATTAACTTATATTCTAGACCATTAATTTTTGCACACCCTCAAATATGTAGAATCATACACTTCTTCACACTTTTCTTCTCTATATATTATAATATGTTTATACCAATACTAACACAAATTGTGTGAACTCCATATCATCTTCTATTCATGCCCTTCACACACAACTTACAAAATCACTCATATAGTAAACATATTCTTTATGCATCCATCCTAATACACCTCTGTATATGCCTAAAAATAACACGATTCACATTCTTCTAAGTTAATTAAATATCAAAATATTTAATTATCTCTTCTAAGGTCAAAATTAAATTAAACCCTTTTATTTAATTAAATTCTTCCAAACAATTAAATAATTCCCAATTTTTAATTCAATCAAATCATTCTTCCAAATTTGAATAAATCGATCAAATTTATTTAAATTCTCTCAATCCCTAAAAATAAAATACAATCAAACATTTTATTTATTCTTCCAAAATCATGCACAAACAATTAGATAAATTTATTTATTTAATTTTCTTTCTTATCTTCTAAATTAAATAATACTAGTTATTTAATTGTTTCTTCCAATAATATCTTCTCTAAATTTTAAATAAATCAAATATTTATTTAAGTTGCTTTTTCTTCTAAATTGAGTTATCTCTAAATATAATTCAAGCTTTTTCCACATAAAATTAAATATTCCAAATATTTAATAAAGCAAAATATCTTCTTATTCTCATTCAAATCCTTTCTTCTTGTTTTAAATCACTTAACTGACAGTTATATTCTTTTAAATGCTTTAACTCATTCTTCTATTCTTGTTATCTCCTCTAATGCAAAAGAAAGTAAGACACATGTCTTCTTCTCATTTGTTGCACGTTCCTCAACTGTTCTTAACCGTTGATCTTCTCAAGTCTTCTATACCATTGATCTCTTCTTTCCCAAGTCTATAAAAGCAACCTCATTCTTCCATTTCAATCATCCAAGCTTTAAGTGTTGTTACTCCACAGGAATTATAGCACGCCTTTGGCACCAATTCCTTCATTGATTGTGATCACATTCGCTACTACGCACTACACACTACTACCATCGTTGTGAAGCTCCTCTTCATCGCGACATTAGCACTGCCATTCCCAATTGACATTCTTGAAGCATAACAAGTAAGTGCACTCTCTGAGGGCCATATTTCATACATGCAAGAACGATTGTGATAGGCAATCAATGGAAGCTACGATCTAAGGAGGTTTGCTTTGTTGTTTGTTCATTGTTATTGAATCTCTTTAGTTCACTATTTCATTGAAGGTTTGGGTATTTGATATTGATTGTTATTGCATATTCATTATCAATCCAATTTTCCCTTAACATTTTTGGCACCCATCGTGGGGCCTAGCCCCAAATTTAACCCAAAATTTGAGTTTTTGTGTTTTAGAAAGCCGTACACAGGAGGAAACAGCGCATCTATCAATTCCTAACACACATCTGTTACTTGTCATGGTGCATACATTTCTGCAGTGCTTATACCCTCTGTTTTGGCACATCTGTCATATGTAACGACACTTTCGTGAACGCAGCGCATACATACTATGTTACAATGCTTTTACTATTTGAAACGGTGCATCTGTTATTGCAGCGCATATACATTATTTTTTGGTGCTTTTATCCTCTATTGTAGTGCATATGTATTGCAGCGCTTTTGTTGACTGTTTCTATGTATTCAGTCTCTGAAGCGGCGCATTTGTTGTAGGCAGTGATTTTAGGATTTTTTTTGGAAGATTTTTGCTAACACTGACATCTTTGCAGGAACTCTCTTGATTTGTTTTGCAGGCTAAGCACTAGTTTAGATTCATATAGTTGCACTTGTTATCTCACACTTTGATTTCTAAAGGGGAAAGTAAAACGGATGCTCATACAAATCTCACGTAGTTTTAACTAGGAAAGTGGTAATTGAATCATTGCTATCTTGCATTGTAACATTGCTATCTTTTCAAAGTTAACAACTCATTGCTATCTGGATAAAATTGAACTCATCATTGCTATCTGGGTAAAACTGAACCATTTCTATCTCGATTGACCATCATTTCAAAGTTAACAATTCGTACTATGTGGTTAAAATTGAACTCATCATTGCTATCTGGGTAAAATTGAACCATTATTATCTTGATTGACCATCATTTTAAAGTTAACAATTCATGCTACGTGGATAAAATTGAACTCATCATTTCTATCTTGGTTAAAACTTGACCATTGCTATCTTGTTATCACTTCAAAGTTTTGTGCTTGCCCAAATAGATAGCTCATCTAGTTTTTCTCATTTTAACTAGGGGAAAAGAACAACTGTATTCTATGTTTTGGGAATGATACCAGGCCTATGCTCTGCCCTATCTTGGGTGACCAAAATGCCAGACATATCATTTTCGCATGTATTTTTCCTTTAGAGGGGCCTGCTCTTGGATACCATTTATCCAAGTAGGAATGACCCTAAGTGGTAACAGGCTAGATGCCAAGCCCTTCCAAGCCACTATAAATAAATTGTGTTTGGAGCAAAAGCTTCAAACAATGAGTGAAGTTGTGTTATACCGATAGCCAACCTCCCCCAAAACCCTCCAAGGCACAACCCTTGCAGGCTGGGAGACTCCATAACAGAGAGTAGTGATGCCGCATGTATAACCACTCGAATGGTTGCCTTTATTACTCACCTTTGTTCTAGTGGCCAAAAACCCTTCTAAACCATTTGAAGCCTAGGATTTGTACTTGTTCTTTCTTTTTAGTCCAAAAAGAGTCAAAAAAATTACAAAAAAATAAAAAACCATAAAAGTATTATGTGTTTGCTGTGGTTTCTTGCCCTAAATTTAGAAAATCAGATCAAAGAAACATTTCTTGCAACCAAAGTACCAAAAACATCAAAAAATTTCCAAAAAATTACAAAAATACTGAGAAAAGCTAGAGCGGCGCATTCGTCCTTTGTTCCTACGCATTTGTGCCAACCTACAGCACATCTATTCCGACTTGCAGTGCTTTCATTGTCTGTTATAGCGCATTTACCTTTTACCAGTGCAATGCATTTGTTCTGACTTACGGCACATATATCAGTTTCTACAGTGCATCTATTTCGGCGCATGCGTGACAGTGAGCCCTTGCACAATTTTTGAGAGAAAAATTTTACCAGTTCTGGGTACCCATTTCAGTCTATTTTCAGGTTCAAAGATCAGGTCTTACCTTACAATCATTTTTCTGTCCATTTCACATCAAAATCTCTCTTTCTTCGGTCATCCCATTCACCTTCTATTAGGTCTTCCTAGTCTAAAGTCAAAATATCCCATATTAGGTCAGCATAGGCCCCTTTTTTGTATCACTTTGGATTCAAGTAACCCTAGTAGGTCACAGAACTGTGCTAGTGGTCTTGGTGCGCGACTAGTCCCTACACAGTAAGATAGGTATCGTGTACCCTTACTAGTGGCTACCGTCTTGTATTGACCGTCTATAAGTATCCCTTTCTCAGTAGTCTCCATTAGCACCTTGCCAAAATCTCTAGTCCCATTCCACCTCATCCTTTGTCACCTTGCATGGTCCTTACTAGATCTCAGTACAAAAAACAACTTGAAATGGCTAGATCATCTAATTGTATTGTCACTCCTCATGATAGTGATGAGGAAATCTCACATGAAGATTACCAAGGAAGCCTCCAAGATCAGAAATTCCAATGCTTGTTAGAGAAAGTGCTCCATGATGATCCTCACAAGTATTTTTATTATCTTGCAAATCTTGGAATTAAACTCCCCGTAGATTTTGATATAAGCACAATCCAAGAAAATGTGGAGAATAATCATGAAGAAAGGGGAAAGAAAGCCCTAGACACAAACGCAGAGGATAATAATGAAAAAGGAAAGAAAGCCATAGACCCAAGCGCTCCTATGGAAGAAATAAGAAAACAACTCGAGGGTCTAAAGCAACAAATGTTGAATCTTAAGATGGGTACAAACACTAAAACCTATTCTTTGGAAGATATTGCACCATACCCCTTTGATAAAAGTTTGAACATGACACCCTTTCCCTTTCGATTTGAAGTGCCCAAATTTGACAAGTACAAAGGGAAAGGGGACCCTAGAGATCACATTAGGGAATTCAACGCGGCATGCATGGAAGTAGCTCACAATGAGACTTACTTAATGAGACTATTCCCTAGATCTCTAGGTAGTCAAGCCATGGAGTGGTTCTCACAGCTCCCACCGGGCATCAAATCTTTTGATGAGTTAGTCAACAAATTCATCACACACTTCTCTTACAATATTGAACACGAAGTCTCTATGCTTTATTTATGCAACACCAAGCAAAAGAGTGGCAAATCATTCGCCACCTTCCTACAAAGATGGAGACAACTAGCAAGCAAGTGCTCATATGATGTACCAGAGAAGCAACTGATGGAGATGTTTGTCCATAACCTCAATACCGATCTTAGTTATCAAATACAAATCCAATGCCCAACTTCATTCTTGAAATTCATCGAAATGGGATTGTTCATCGAAAAAGATATGATCACCAAGGGGCAAATCAAGTTATACAAGGACACACCTACCTCCAATTATACGATTGGCAAATCAAAGTTTTGGACCAAGAATAAAAATGTTGTCAACGATGGGGTAGTTGACGCCAAGGTGGCGGCTCCTAAGCAACAACCCATACTCACTCTCAAAGGAGAGGCAAACAATGTTACACCCAACAAAACATTCTCTTGGGAGCCAAGACCGTGGTTCAACTCAAATCCAAGGCGAAAGTTCACCCCGTTGGGTGAGTCTCAAGAATTTGAATTAAGAAAGCTATTGGCTAACAATGAAATATCTCTACCGCCAATAAGTGATTATGAGCCTCAAATTAAACCTCACTATTGGAAAGACACCGACTATTGTGAGTATCATAGAGGAAGAGGGCACACAACCAATAATTGTATCCACCTCAAACATGTTATTCAAGATGTGCTTGATCAAAATCAAGGAGGAACCCAACAGCATACCTCCAATGAGACACATGTGGCTTACAGGGATCCACTTCTCAATCATGACAGGCCGTACAACAACAATAGCAACAACGGAAATAACAATAACAACAACAACAACAACAACAGCAACAGGCAAAATCAGAATAGTGGGAATAATAATGCCAACTACGCAAGTGTGCCATTCGACAATACCATCAATTTCATATCAGAGCATGTCCCACAAATCAATGTGGTCATGCCCCACCAACAATCAGAGCCTAACCACAATGATTGCAGTATCATTACCCGCAGTGGTAGAGTCACGTTGAATACCATCCCTCCAAGGTCATCACCTTCTCACTCCAACTTTTGTCAGTATAATGTCGTAGACCAACTACAGAAAACTCCGGCCCACATTTCTATCTTGGAGTTGTTGCGTCTATCTCCTTCCCACAAGGAGATTCTCAATAAAGCCCTAGTGGAAACCACTGTCCCCACTAACTTGGCCCAAGAGAAGTTTTAGGCCATGGTAGGTAATCTAACCTCCTCAAGTACCATATCATTTACCGAACAAGATGACCTCTCAATCTCTCAACCTCATAACACCCCTCTGCATATTGTTGCCTTCATCCACAAGCACCACATCAAGAGGGTTCTCATTGATGGGGGAGCTAGTTTAAATATTTGCACATTAAATTTAGTCCTTACATTGGGGTTCTCTGAGAATATTATGGATCCAAGAAAGAAAATAACTCTCAAAGCCTATGATGAAGAAGAGAGAACTATAAAGGGAATAGTAGTCTTACCCATACAAGTGAGACCAATAATAAAAGATGTTGTGTGCCAAGTCCTAGATAGGGAGCTTGCCTATAATATTCTCCTAGGAAGACCATGGATTCATGCCATGAAAGTTGTCCCCTCTACTTATCACCAATGCATAAAATTCCTGCATAATGGCAAGCAAGTCACTATCCAAGGAGATCTTGACCCCTTTTAGCATTGCAACTCTGTCCTTTCAAAACCTGATTGCATCATACCAAACAATAGAGCATCTACATCCCCTACCCCACAACATGATCATACCTTTGAAGCTTCCTCATCAAAGCCCAAAGAGCAGAAAATTACCATCAAAGAAATCAGAGTTGGGGAATACTCCATTGAGCACAACCTAAATCTAGCCAAGATGCCTTTATCTCCTAGATCATTTGGTCGAACCAAGCATTTTCCAAATCCATCTGCTCCCCCTATAGCTCCCATAGCTCCCTTTGTAAAATGGGGGACCTTATCCAATGAAACAAAGGAAAGAGATGTCCTACAATGGCTTTATACCGAAGAAGAAAAGAACATACAACAGGAACCACCTAGGCTCCCAGTAGAACTCTATGGGCGAGGAGAAGCTATCCTACATAGAATGGGTTATGAAGGACAAGGCCCTATTGGCCTAAGAAAAGAAGGAATCATAGAACCCATTCAACCTTCTTCATCCTCATTGGCTAGAAATACAAATGGCCTAGGACATAAAGGCAAGGGCAAGGCTAAAGAAAATGTTTGTCTTGTAGAAATGATCCATACACTTCAAGTGGATAGTGACATAGATTCCAATGAATATGAGTGGGATGAGCTGACAGAGCATTCCTACAATGACAAAGAGGTTGATACCATTCAAACTTATAGACCCTACTGTGAGGGACAAACGCTACTGAATAGACCACTAGAGTCTAATTTGCCTATCTCTAAAAATACAAATTTTGAGGAAGGTTCGAGTTCTATCTCAATAAACAATTTGGAGGAAAGTACCATCCTGAACACTCCCCCTACCAATGCTCCTAGTATATCCATTCAAACTATCAATGAATTAGATCTATCCTCTGACTCCCTTCCCCTTGTGCATCCTGAGCTTATTGACTGGGATCTACAAGGAACCCCTCAACTAGATATGTTCCAAAATGATGGTGCTTATATTGACTACATGGAACTTAGGGACCACCTACCTAAAGGAGATCATAAAGCTGGTTTCACTATTGAACTTAATACTGTGGCTTAGTTCAGAGAGGGTGTCAAGCCTTCTAGTCACAAAAATATCAAAATAAAAATTAGATCTGACGGTGAAAACTATTCTACGGTAGTCTCAAATCCCAAAATAGTAAAAAGAAAGGATGCATCCGAAGGTGAAAACTCAACTGTGGCACCTAACGATGGAAGGATTGACACTCTCCCTGATGACATGCACCAGGAGAAGTCTCAGATTGTTGTGGAACCCACAGAGCTGGTTAACATTGGAACAGAGGAATAGCCTAAGATCATTCACTTTGCTAAGTCTTTAACCCCACTAGAGAAGACTAAGTTTGTACCATTCTTCAAGAGAAAGTAGGTCAATTTTGCTTGGTCATACGCAGATATGCCAGGGTTAGATCTTGATTTGATTCTACACCATCTTCCATTAGATCCAGGAGTGAAACCAGTGAAACAGAAGCTTAGAAAGATGCATCCACACATAGCACTACTTGTAAAGGAAGAACTCAAGAAACTACTAGATGTAGGGTTTATCAGTGCTATAGACTATCCGGAATGGGTCTCCAACATTGTACCAATGTCCAAACCAAATGGATGAGTCAGACTATGCAATGACTTTAGAGATCTAAACAAAGCTTGCCGCAAGGATGATTTTTAGTTGCCAAATATAGATATCATAGTCGACTTAACAACAGGGCATACCATATTATCTCTCATAGATGGCTTCTCAAGGTATAATCAGATCAAGATAGCACCAGAAGACTAGCATAAGATAGCTTTTACTTGTCCGTGGGGCACTTTCTGTTGGAATGTCATGCCATTTGGGCTAAAGAACGCAGGAGCCACATACCAATGTGCTATGACCACTATATTTCATGATATGATGTACGTAACAATGGAAGATTATGTAGATGATATCCTAGCAAAATCACTCACAAGAGAATGACATCTGGATGTGTTAGAGAAGGTCTTTCAGAGACTCGAGCAATTCAAAGTCAGGTTGGACCCAAAGAAATGTGTGTTCGAAGTCACCTCAAGAAAACTCCTAGGTTTTATTGTATCAGCAAATGGAATAGAGGTGGACCCTGCCAAAGTCAAGGCTATCATGGACATGCCACCACCTAAGACTCTTACTCAACTAAGATCTCTACAAGGCAAGCTACAAGCAATCCGCAGATTCATATCACAACTGGCAGACAAGTGTCAACCATTCAGTCATCTCCTACACAAGAACATTCCATTTAGATGGGATAAGAAATGTGAAGAGGTATTCAACAAATTGAAAGAATATCTTATGAATCCACCTATTCTCATGCCTCCTATCCAAGGGAAGCCATTGATACTATACATATTTGCTACACCTACTACTCTTGCGGCTCTTCTAGCACAACAAGATTATGAGAATAAAGAAAGAGTCGTCTACTACATCAGTCGAACACTAGTGGGCTATGAGTTGCAATACTCTCAGATAGAAAGATCATGTCTCGTGGTAGTTTTTGCTTCCCAAAAACTTTGACATTATATGCTTGCACATCCAGTCAAACTTATTGCAAAAATAGACCCACTGAAGTACCTACTAAGCAAAGCAGCTCTCATAGGTCACCTAGCTAAATGGGTAATGCTCTTAAGTGAATACAACATTGAGTATGTAGACAAAAAAGATATCAAGGGGCAAATCATTGCTGATCAGTTAGCAGATGCACCATTACAGGACACCACACCAATGTAATTTGAATTTCCAGATGAATCCCTATTCAACATCTCAACACATTCTTGGAAGCTCTACTTTGATGGGTCCTACACAAACCATGGATCAGGGGCAGGAATCTTGTTTGTAACTCCTCATGGTGACACCATACCAAGGTCTTACCATTTGTTATTCCCATGCACCAACAACATAGCAGAATATGACGCATCAGTCATTGGTCTTAAGATGGCAAAAGAGTGGAAAATCAAAGAGCTACATATCTATGGTGATTCTCAACTAGTGATAAATCAGGTCAATGATGATTACCAAACCAAAGATGAGAAGCTTGTCCCATACAAGCAGATGGTCGATGACTTCAAAGATTACTTTGTGATCATCTCTTTTGAGCAGATACCTTGGATTGAGAACAAAGCAACAGATGCCATGGCAACCATTGCCTCTCTTCTTGAGATACTAGAGAATGAGTCATGATACAAGTTCTTAGTGGAAACTGTTCAACAACCATCTTATGATCTTCTAGAAAACCATTCCATATGCCTTTTGGTTGGATCTAATTCACCTTGGTATGGTAAGATCTACACTTACCTCAAGGAAAACACCCTCCCACCTGACTTATCTTCAAACCAATGATGAACATTTATACGCCAAACCTCTCACTATACCATTATTACTGACACCCTATACCGATGTGGTCTAGATGGTACTTTACTCCGTTGTTTAGAACGAGAAGAATCCCTAACCGCCTTACAAGATGTACACGAAGGGATCTACGAAACACACTCTAGCGGCCCTTCTCTAGCTAAGAAACTCATGTGTTTGGGTTATTACTGGCCGAACATGGAAACAAATTCATACCAGTTTGTGAAAAAGTGCAAGCAGTGCCAAATACATGGGAACCTGATACATGCACCAGCTCAAGAGTTGAGACCTTTAACGACACCTTGGCCCTTTTGCCAATGGGGACTTGACCTTGTGGGAAAGATCCATCCACCCTCCTCCAACGGCCATAAATTCATCATAACCTCCACTGAGTACTTTACCAAGTGGATTGAAGCTGTTCCCCTCACCACCGTCATAGGTAAACAAATCTCCTCATTCATCCTAAATTACCTCATCTGTAGATATGGAATCCCTTCATCCATTATCACAGATAATGGAAGACCCTTCAAAAACTAGGATGTCCAAGAACTCTATGACCAATTCAAAATCCAACACAGTTTCTCCACACCCTATTACCCCCAAGGCAATGGTCAAGATGAAACATCCAAAAAGACCATCTTGAAACTCCTCAAGAAGAGAGTCAATGATGTTGGCCGTGATTGGCACATCCAACTCAATCCCGCTCTGTGGGCCTACAGAACCAATATACGCACTCCCACTGGTGCTATCCCCTACGCCCTTGTTTATGGCTCATAAGCTATCCTCCCCATAGAGGTCGGATTACCATCTCTCAGGGTGTCATTAAAAGTTCTCATATCAAATGAAGAGTACAGATTCTCCAGATTGCAAGAACTAGAGTTGCTAGAGGAACGGAGACAGAAAGCCTTTGACCATCTCAAAGCATACCAACAAATGATGTCAAGGAGCTATAACCACAGAGTTCGCCCAAGAGTCTTTAAGGTTGGAGATCTTGTCCTCAAGGAGAACCCCCGCAATCAACAAGATAGGGAAAAGAAAGGCAAGTTCGAACCCAATTGGCTTGGGCCTTATGTCATTGTAGCTACTTATGGATCGGGGGCATATTAGTTAGCAACATTAGAGGGTGAGCTATTGAATGACCCAATCAATAGCATGCATCTTTGCCGGTTCTATACCTAGGAGAACCCCAATGTAAGGGGGGCATAAAATACAAAAAATAAAAAAATTAGAAAAATAAAAAAAAAAAATTTAAAAATCAGAAAACTAAAAAAAAAAAGAAAAATACAAAAAAATTGTCCTTTGGTAAAAACCTGGCAAATAGGCACCTTGGATAGGTATCATGGTGAAAACCTAGCAAATAGGTGTCATGTTTACTTTCTTGCTTTTCATGCAAATAAAAGCAAGTCGTGAAAACTTGGTAAACAGGCATTACTTGTGATAAACTGCATCCTCCATCTTTGGGAAACCAATCACCTTGTGTCCATTCTTCCTCGTGTCCCATTCGACCCATATCTATTCCATAATAAAATCCTAACGATAACCTATCGTGGCTTGATACTCTATCTCTTTGTTGCCTTGTCAACCAAGGTTTTGTCCCATATCGTATCCATCATGTCAGCCTAGCATGGTGTCTCTCGTTAGTGTCCATGGTCCAAGTCCATGAACTACATTGCCTCTGCATCATCACGTAGGCAAGGCCATTATTCTAATGCACCCTCGAGGCTCCCATTGTCCCATCCATCCCATTTCTTGTCGTCTATCTTCTAGTCCATCCATGGTCCATTAGGGTTTACCCCAAACTACGTTGCCTTTGCGTTGTCACGTAGGCAAGGCCATTTAGTAATGAGCCCCTGAGGCACTAGGTCAGTCCCTTAAGGGTCCGTCTAACCAATAAGGATTTTGGAAATCTTCTCTCACCAAGCAAGCAAGCGCAAGCCCACCCTTTTCAAGCAAAAATCCTGACACGAACCATTAACCTATCCAAAGCAAAGAAAAAGAAAAAAAAAACTCCTAAGGCCTTCTAAATGATTCTAGTTAAATTATGGCAAGAAACAAACACATCTAAATGCAAGAATATTTTGCGTTGGTTAGGTTAACTTACAGAGTCTTGATTTTGGCTATCATGTCTTTCTATGCTACTCAAGGATGCCAAAAGCTAGAGATGCTATGATGAGGTGATTATTTTCTTTGTTTGTTGTTTGTGGATTAAACTTTAGTAATGTGAAACCTTGTCTAAGGACATGATCAGCAAAAGATCATCGAGGACATCAAGGGTCTAACATGAATGGGGGCAATCCTTGTTTGTTGATATGCAAGAAATACTCAAGTCATCTCGGTTTAGTTATACCTTGATGCTTGTATTAACTTGCTAAATTAAAATCCATGTAAGCTATGCTCAGGTCATCTCGGTTCAATTATACCTAGATGCTTGTATTAACTTACAACATTTCGAAAAAGTACCCAAAAAAAATTGCCCAATGATGAAATAAGCACTTCAAAATACTTGCACCATCAAGATGTCAAAAACAAAGCATCCATTATACATCCATATATCCATATCCCATACAATAAAGGATCCTAACAATGCAGAGTAACAATACAAAGTTAAAGCTTGTGAGTCTTTCTTTCTATCAAGTCATTCTCTCAATCAATCTTCTATCTATCATTCTGTCATTTCTGTGTCGATAGAGTACATTTGGACACCACAAAAACATAGCATATAGTTGCATATCATATCATATGAGATAGTCATTTACATGATTAAATCAGTTGCATACATAACAAGTGCATCAAGTCATCCATGTACAGTTTGTTGCAGTCATCATACAGTGTCAAAAATAGAAAAAATTAAAAACATAACTAAGTGCATCACACAAGTTGCATAATCATATAGATAGCGTTTTGCACACACACATTAGAGACATATCAAGTAAAACATCCAAAGTCTGTAGTAGGTCATATAGCATCACATAGCATCATATGAAAGTCTGCATTAGACAAATGTTGCATAAACATCAAATAAAGCATCTAAGTTTGCATTAGATAAACATGTGCATCGCATCATACAATAGAAATGCATCATAACTCATAGAAAGCACCAAAATAGCTACATCATCATATAAATATCATAAAAATGTGTCTAAATGTACAATATCAAAGTAGTCCATCTCTGAATCAATGTCATATACAATAAGTACATCCCAGTGGATGGTGATACATGTCTCAAAATACAAAAGGTGGTACACAGGTCTATCTAGCTATTTGAGCCATCAAAAAGGCACATAGTCCAAAGTCTGTAACTCTCTGCTATCCCGACTGTTGTGGACCACTGCTCCCAGCAGTATCCCCTGTGTCCCCTCCTCTGCTAGCCTCAGATTGCTATGGGCCCATCACAGAGGCCCCTGACCTCGATGGACTTGTTCTCTAGGAGGCCGCAGACTAGCTCCTGTAACTTGAAGCCCTCTGACTCGCTGGCACGACACCATGGTATAGGCCCCAATAGTACTATGCCTGAGCCTGTGCTCTAGCAAGCTCACCTTGTACCTTCGCTAGCTGTGTTTGTGCCTGCGCTAGCTGTGTCTGTACCTGCACTAACTATACTTGAGCCTGATGCACTTGCCCAACCAAAAAATTGCTTGCTGCATCTGTCCCCAGGGCTACCACTGCAGTATCCCCCTCTACCTAGATAACTCATATATGCGTATCCACCATATCTCTCTCTCTAGTAAGTCCCGCAATCACCTCTCCATCTGTCTCTCATCGGATGTTAGCTCTCCTGAGTTGTGCCTGCAGCTATCTAACCTCTCCCCTCAAGGTGGCTATGGTCCTCTCCTGGACGTCTACCTGCACTGGAGCTTATTGTGCCTGTGCCTCTCCCTGTCCCTATGGCTGAGTCCCTACTGTTGTGCCACCTGCCGAGGTGGCGGCATCTATTCCTATTGTGGTACCTGCTATGCAACCTATGATGGCACTGCCTGCTCAGCATGGGAAGGTCCCTCCCCACCCCTCCTCCTCTATCTAGGCCAACCTTCATCGTCTCCCCCATCTTTGCCACCACCCCATCCTCCTCTCCCTCTCCTCCTCCTCCTCCGGCCAACCTGGCCCTCCTCATCTGAGTCCGCCTCATCTATCCGAGGCACCAGCACCCCAGGCCCTGAGTACCTTGGAAAGGGGTGTGCAGTGAACCAATCCTCATAGTCCTGCATCACCCCGGCATCTGCAATCCCCCTCCTCATGTTCCAGGCAACATATGGTATCTGTCAAAACTCTTCTAGTGCCTCCTCATAGGATGCCATCGGTCCCCACTTGAGCCTCTGAGCGTGTGTCCTAGCAAACTGAGCCTGCCCCTGTGGCATGCCCTGTCTCCTCCCAAACTGTCTCTGTACCTAGCTGACTATTTGCCTCTCCAGGATAAATCGTGTCCGTCCCATCAGCCACCATGACTGATAGCAGTAAGGTAGCTCATCTACCTCATCCTCCCATGGCTCACAGTCTAGATATGGCCACCACTCAACCACATCTACTCCATACAAGGCGTGCTGTCAGTACTCGAGCTTCCCCAACCTATGCTGGGAAATCACTCCTGCGTAGCCATAACTATATGGCTCTCCTCTCTATCTGCCAAAGACATGGATCGGTCTCGTAATTGCTATGTTCTCCCATAGCCAAAACTATAGCAACGACACGCCTACAGGTAGGCTCGTGCTCCTATGATATACCACCTGATACATATCGTGGTATAGGTGTGCAAGTACATAGACACCCCAAGCGTACCGAGTGCCCTCTATAATCATCCACTCCATGATCTGACCCTGTCCAATGGGGAACTCGTGTGATCTCCTGTTGGGGAATACCACACCTCCGATCAGTCCTACTACAATACCTGGGAAGTAGTCGTAACAGTCATAGATATCCTGCCATGAGATAACTTGCCCGACCAGCTCAGGGTCATCAAACACTCGCCTGCACTCAGCGAGTCCCGCATCTCTTTGTGGATCGTACTCCACCAGCTCACCCTGAATAGGCAAGTGAAGAATCCTGTAAACATCCTCCAATGTGACGGTCATCACACTAGTAGGGAGGTGGAAAGTCCCATCCTCACTGTGGAATCTCTCCACTGCAGTAGTCAGCAAACCACGGTTCTCCTGAACCTCGAGCATAAAGCAAACATAGTCCAGTCCCATAGCTCCAAGTGCCTCTCTATCTATCTCTGTCAGCATGTATCTCTACAACATAGGCATAGGGAACTACTCCCTAGACTGAAGCGTATCTCATATATCCTCCTGCAAGCACACAAAGCAAGGCATCAACCTAAAGCTGCAAGTACCATACTCAACATATCTATAGAAACATATCAACTGACTTAGCATTTCAAATTGATCAAAATAGCACACTACATCTCTTGACTAGATTCTTACAATCTCAGAGATAGCTTATCGATTAACGTGTCAAACAGGATGCCAACCGAGTCAATTTTGCTAAGTAATTTGCTTGTCTATATCATGTGTGCCACAATAGGTGGTAAATACGTCGTTTATTAATGAAAGCACCATTTCTTGACCCATGTGCCAATTCTGGCAAAAGCACTGCAAAAACACATGCATGCACCATCCTATGCTATATATGCGCTGCTCCAATGCATGCGCCACTACATACCGTAAAAGCACCGCAAGATTATGCATGCACTGTCCTATCTTGTGTGTGCATAGGTTTCACATAAGCACCGTCCTATATCATGTATGCGCTGCAGAAATACC
Organism: Cunninghamia lanceolata; assembly: GCA_027924645.1. Lineage (NCBI taxonomy): Eukaryota > Viridiplantae > Streptophyta > Pinopsida > Cupressales > Cupressaceae > Cunninghamia > Cunninghamia lanceolata. Next base: position 4,104,343 of record BSBN01000292.1, on the reverse strand, counting down.
TATGCGCCGTTTCGCATGGCATATGCGCCACTCTACATTCTGGCGCATCTGTCTAACCTATTTTTCTCCTAGCATTTATGACATCCAAACTCGACCCTAGGGAAATTTTTTTGAGATACATACTGGGGGTCCTGCCTCTGCTGGCCAGTCGAATCGATGGATGCACTCGAATTGATGCTCCTCGCGTGGAATATCCATCCAAGTGCTAATTGCTCTATGCTCTACGCTGCTTAAGGCTCTTTGAAGCAAATCAAACCAAGACAAGTGTGAAAATGAATTGTCTTGTGGACCTAGCTCCTATTTATAGCATGCAAACCCTAATTTGGCTAGATAGTGACTGCGACTACTTCCCCCACCCATTTCTTCCAGTTTTCTTCCTATTTTTCTGAAACGCATCCTATTTTCTTCAATCCTAACCAAGTTTTCCCTTCGTCTTCATGAGATTGTCCATCTCTCATCCTTCTGCCTTCTTCCCATCCAATCTCCCGAGGGGGCATCCTATCATCATAACCTATACCAGGGGCAAAACTGGGGCATGTATCATTATCAGATTATCTATTCTTTGAAGCAACATCGTAAATTGCATTGCATCAAAGAGGGACAAAATGTATATGCCTAAAAATGACACGATTCACATTCTTCTAAGTTAATTAAATATCAAAATATTTAATTATCTCTTCTAAGGTCAAAATTAAATAAAACCCTTTTATTTAATTAAATTCTTCCAAACAATTAAATAATTTCCAATTATTTAATTAAATCAAATCATTCTTCCAAATTTGAATAAATCAATCAAATTTATTTAAATTCTCTCAATCCCTAAAAATAAAATACAATCAAACATTTTATTTATTCTTCCAAAATCATGCACAAACAATTAAATAAATTTATTTATTTAATTTGCTTTCTTATCTTCTAAATTAAATAATACCAGTTATTTAATTGTTTCTTCCAATAATATCTTCTCTAAATTTTAAATAAATCAAATATTTATTTAAGTTGCTTTTGCTTCTAAATTGAGTTATCTCTAAATATAATTCAAGCTTTTTGCACATACAATTAAATATTCCAAATATTTAATAAAGCAAAATATCTTCTTATTCTCATGTAAATCCTTTCTTCTTGTTTTAAATCACTTAACTGATTCTTATATTCTTTTAAATGCTTTAACTCATTCTTCTATTCTTGTTATCTCCTCTCATGCAAAAGAAAGCAAGACACATGTCTTCTTCTCATTCGTTGCACGTTCCTCAACTGTTCTTAACTGTTGATCTTCTCAAGTCTTCTATATCGTTGATCTCTTCTTTCCCAAATCTATAAAAGTAACCTCATTCTTCCATTTCAATCATCCAAGCTTTAAGTATTGTTACTCTACAGGAATTACAGGGCGCCTTTGGCACCAACTCCTTCATTGCTTGTGATCACATTCGATACTATGCACTACACACTACTACCATCGTTGTGAAGCTCCTCTTCATCGCGACATTAGCACTGCCATTCCCAATTGACATTCTTGAAGCATAGCAAGGAAGTGCACTCTCTTAGGGCCATATTTCATACATGCAAGAACAATTGTGATAGGTAATCAATGGAAGCTACGATCTAAGGAGGTTTGCTTTGTTGTTTGTTCATTGTTATTGAATCTCTTTAGTTCACTATTTCATTGAAGTTTTGGGTATTTGATATTGATTATTATTGCATATTCATTATTGATCCAATTTTCCCTTAACAACCTCAAAACAACTTAAGATTATGCATATATATATATATATATATATATATATATATATATATATATATATATATATAGATATATAGTTCACAATTCTTTCGAATCATCTACGTTGGCTACACTATGGTATAAAACTCTATGTAACATGAAACGTGTAGTCGACCTTGCTTGTACATGTCAGCTCAAGAAACTTTATGTGGTAATGTAGGGGTGAGATATTATCATGCGGTTCATACCAGATGACCTCCTGGTCCCAAATTACCTTCTCACAAACTCCCATGCTGGCACACACATCTAGGATATTGGTGCAAGCTCTCAAACATTCATACAATTGATCTTCTTGTAACAAAGTAACACTGTCTTCACATTGATATTTCTAGGTACCTTCGCAGTAACTCAAATTATCTAAAACTTGGACCAAAGCAACCTATCAGCCAACTAATTCCATCTTCCAAACCACAAGACCATATTCCTAAATGTGGTAGTATGTGGTAGTCTTCACTAATACTCCTATTAACCAATTTCACTATCTTGACTCAGATGCTTTTAGATATCTTTGTGGTCATCCATAACTTATGTAATTAAGATATAACATTGGTGCAGGAGCACCAAGGAGATCATATATGTCTTGTTTTCATGTTTGTCTTCATGTTGTTCATGTTGTAATAAGGTCTTGGAAGACCATTCTCATGTTGTAATAAGGACCATGTCCACAAACATCTCTTGTTGATGTCATGTTATGATGAAGTAGTCCTAAGGTGTAATAGGCAGTCATACATTGTCATGTTGTAAGCCTTGCTAAGGCATATAGGACAGACTCAAGGAATTGGGTGCCTAATCCAAGGCCTAATTACATTGTAATGGGGTTAGAAGGCACTGTCAAAGCCTAAACCAATTGATGCCATTATGATAAACTTGTAATTAGTTGTCATTTTAAAACAGGATAGTTGTAGTCCTGTAACAGAGTAGTTGTAGAGAGGGAATTCAATGGTTATTACATAGTCCCATCGACCCCAACTGCCCTCTAACTACTACAAGATGTTATGGCAGGCTTCTTAAAGCCCTGCCCATGATCATTGTACACAGAGAAGTCATTTTTGGTGAAGGAAATAATAGTAAACCACAGTTTTCTACCCTTTTTTGTGTTATTCGCTGCTACAGGACGTACCCTATCACTGTACGAAAACCTCATAAGGCAAGAGTCTAGGAAATGATGGAGGTATGAGTTAAGTCTACATTGCAAGTGGTTGGAAGCTTTGAAACTTATTTGTGTTTGATTTCTTTGCATTTTTCTAAAACTAGTTTGTGAAACCCTACCTTAGGGTTTTGACTGTAATTCATGCAATTTTCATCCATTCCACTAATGTAGAACCACATAGATCAATGGGATGGACTGTTGTGATGTTGTTTCAATGCATTTTGCAAGAGTTTTGGGCAGAGTAGAGGATTTGCTGCAGTTTATGTGAAAGACCCTAGCAAAACCATGTGCTAGGAGTGTGAAAAGAGCAACAACATAGGACCAATCAGTTGCAGTCCATTTTGGGACCCCAAAACCTGAAGAATCCTTATTTTTTCCATGTTATAGAGGTGTCTAAATGATTGGTTTAGTTCTGTGAGTCTCTGAAAGGGTGGTTGCTTCACAAACTTGGCCTAATTGGGGCTTTAGGTCACTAGGAGGGGTTATAGGTTGGACCAGAGTGTCCAAAACAACCCATACCCATTTTGAAATATGTCATGGGGAGTCCAAATGGGTATCTCTAGATTGTCTAAGATTTGAGTTAGTAGGCTTGAGTCAAAAGATATTGCTGATTGTCTCTGTTTGGAGGGCTACAAGGGATTTGGAGGTCTAAAGAAGGAAGTACCAAAACCAAGTTTGTTCTACCTTTGTAAATGGTTTGGATGGGTCCCATGGCATGCCAAATCATCCTTTCAATGATGATTTTAGAGCCACTAACTATTGTTCCCACTTTTGCAAGTTGATCCTTGAATTTGAGTTTTTGGGTGTAGTGAAAACCTTGTCTATTTATGAAGACCTCTACCTATCCAAGTGCCTCTACATCATAATGGTATCAGAGCCATAAAAGGTTCTATTGTTGGTTGTGTAAGGCCTGGTATATGTCAGCAGAGGAGAGTGAAGGAATGGCTACTAATATGCCTCCAAAGGGGATGACCACTAAGGTGGTTAAGAAGTTCAAGGAGATGGAAGAAAAGATCAAAAGTGGAGTCAAGGAAGCACTCCAAGAAGAGTTGAAGGCATTGAGGATAGGGAAGAGGGTAGATGAAGGTTTTGATGAAGAAGAAGAAAAAGAGGAAGAAGATCAAGAAGAGGTAGAGGTACCTGCAAATCAAAAACATTTCCTTGAAGCCTTCAAGGCAATTGGCAAGGATTCTTCAGAGGCTCAGATGGAGATTCCCATGTTTAGTAGCAAGTTGAATGCTGATGAATTCATGGAGTGGATTGAGACCCTAAACAATTACTTTGAATACAAAGAAGTTCCTAAGAACAAGAGGGTGAAGTTTGCAAAAACTAAACTCAAAGGTGCTGCCCTCACATGGTGGAATTACACCCAAGGTGAGAGGGTAAAGAATGGGAAGAGCCTGATCTCTTCATGGAGCAGAATGTTGGAGAGGATCAAGTCCCAATTCCTTCCATCAGACTATGAGGTGTAGATCTACAAGAAGATACAAAATCTCAAACAAAGAGATTTGGATGTGGCCACCTACACCGAGGAGTTTCACAAGTTCTCTCTTCATTGTGGATACATGGAGGATGGAAAAGGTAAAGTGGCAAGGTATCTAAATGGTTTGAGGTTTAATATTAAAGATGAAATCATTCTATTAACCCCTAAAACTGTGGATAAATGCTTTCAAGTGGCATTAAGGGCTGAAGAGAAGTTGAAGAGGAAAGGTGAGCAGCAAAATAGAGGAAGAGGTGGCATAAATTTCAGAGGTAGGGGCAATTTTGGAGGCAGAAATCAGTCCCAAAGAAGTCAAGGGGAATCTAGTTCCCAAGAGCAAAGTGGAGAATCAGGTTCTAGAGGAGGCTTTAGAGGAAGGAGACCCAATGGAAGGGGTAGATTTGGTGGACCAGGGAGAGGTCCTAATGTCTTCACAGGAAGGTGCTACAATTGCAACCAAGTGGGACACCTAGCCTTCAAATGCCCTGAAAAGAAAGCCTCAAGCTCTCATGGAGGAGAGAGAAGGAACTAGTTGATCCAAGAGGAAGATTGCCAAAGTGTTAACTCTCCAATTAGAAGTACAACCCTAGTCCATGAAGGAGAAAGTTTGATGATGAGAAGAACCATGTTGAAGGTGCCTCAAACACAAGAACCCCCTCAAAGGAAGACATTGTTTAGGACAACATGCAAGGCCTATGGTAAGATTTGCAAGGTAATTGTTGATTCAGGCTCAACTAAAAATTTGGTTTCCATTGAAATGGTAGACAAGTTGAAATTAAAAAGACTTCCTCATGTTAGTCCTTATAAAGTATCATGGTTGAATAAGGGGCAACAAGTATCGGTAGATGAACAATCATGGGTAGAATTTGAGATAGGAGAATATAAGGACAAGATTTTGTGTGATATAATTCCCATTGATGCTTGTCATTTGTTGTTAGGACACCCATGGCAATATGATGTTCAATCCCAACATGATGGTAAAACTAATTCTTTCATTATAACCAATAATGGTAGGAAGTATAGAATGGATCCATTGCTTGATGAGAATGTAGAGAAGAGTGTTGGGTCAAGTGTCATGGTTGTGAGTGGTGAAAAGTTTCTAGACACCCTTAAGGAGGAAGGAACCCAAGGGTATGCTCTGATTTTGAAGCCTAAAAATAGTCCTAATTTGCATGATCCTAGTAAGGAAGAGGTTCCTAAGGAGGTGCAACAATTGTTAGAGAGTTATAAGGGGATTATGGTAGAAGAAATGCCTAATGAGTTGCCACCTATTAGGGACATAAGCCATCAAATTGACTTCATACCAGGATCTACATTGCCAAACAAAGTAGCCTACAAGATGACACCTTCTCAAAATGAAGAGATTGCCAAGCAAGTGCAAGAATTGTTGGATAAGGGATTGGTAAGAAAGAGCCTTAGCCCATGTGCTGTCCCAACGGTCCTAGCCCCTAAAAAGGATGGTAAATGGAGGTTGTGTATGGATTTTAGAGCCATTAACAAGATTATCATAAGATATATGTTCCCTATGCCAAGGATTGAGGACCTAATGGACTATTTGGGAGGGGCTAGATACTTTTCTAAGATTGATCTTAAGAGTGGGTATCATTAAATTAGGATAAAGCAAGAGGATGAATGGAAGACAACATTTAAAACAAATGAGGGTCTTTATGAGTGGTTGGTGATGCCATTTGGTCTATCTAATGCCCCAAGTACTTTTATGCATCTCATGAATGAAGTGTTGAAGGATTTCATTGGCAAATTTGTTGTGGTATACTTGGATGACATTCTTGTTTTCAGAAGGACTAAGGAAGAGCATTTGCAACATTTGGATCAGGTTTTGAAGAAGTTACATGATGAACAATTGATGATCAACATGCAAAAGAGTGTCTTCATGAAGGAAGAACTCACCTCTCTTGGTTTTGTCATTTCCTAAGGTAGTTTGAAGATGGATCCAACAAAGGTAGAGGCCATTTTGTCATGGCCAACTCCAAAAACAGCAGGTGATGTAAAAAGTTTTCATGGTTTGGCAACATTTTATAGGAAGTTCATAAGTGGTTTTAGTCATATTTGTGCACCAATGTTGGATACCATCAAAGGGGGGCAGAAATGTAAGTTTGTTTGGACAAAGGTAGCCAATGATTCTTTTGAAATTCTGAAACAAAAAGTAGCACAACAGCCCATTCTTGTTTTGCCCAACTTTCACAAGTTGTTTGTGGTGGAATGTGATGCTAGTAACCTTGCTATAGGGGCTGTCCTAAGTCAAGAAGGCAAGTCAGTTGCTTTCTTTAGTGAAAAATTGAATGATGCTAAGAGAAAGTACTCTACTTATGATTTGTAATTGTATGCAATGGTGCAAGCTTTGAAAAAATGGAGGCACTATCTTTTGCCTAAAGAATTTATTGTTTATACTGACAACCATGCACTTAGTTTTCTGAATTCATAGGAGAAACTCAACCATAGGCATATGAAATGGGTTGAACAAGTCCAAGCATATACTTTTTCAATCAAACACAAGAAGGGGTAGGCCAACAAAGTGGCAGATGCATTGAGTAGAAGGGTGTGTATGGTTCAAGAAATTCAGTTACAAAGTGTAGGGGTTGATGCTCTCAAACATATATCAGGATGATGAAGATTTCAAGGAGGTATATGAAGTTTGTTCATAGTTTTCAGACTCTTATCATTCTAATTTTTTTGAGTTTTTGTTGCAGCAGGGGTTGTTGTTCAAAGGTAACCAATTATGTGTTCCTAGGTGTTCCATGAGGGAGAACATAATAAAGGAAAAACATTGTGGTGGACTAGGAGGTCACTTTGGGCTAGATAAAACATTGGATCAGGTGAAGAGGTTTTATTTTTGGCTTAAAATGCAATCAGATATCAAAAAATTTGTTGAATGTTGTAGTATTTGTCAAAAGGCAAAGGGTATTTCATCTAATGCTGGTCTATATCAGCCATTTCCTATTCCTAATAGGCCATGGGAAAGTATTAGCATAGATTTTGTTTTGGGTCTTCCTAGGACTCAAAGAGGTTTTGATAGCATATTTGTTGTGGTGGATAGATTCAGTAAGATGGCTCATTTCTTGCCATGTAAATGCACTAATGATGCTTCACACATTGTTGGTTTGTTCTTCAAAGAAATTGTTAGAATCCATGGTTTGCCTCTTAACATTGTGACTGACAGGGATCCAAAGTTTGTAGGCCACTTTTGGCGTACCTTGTGGAAGAAGTTGGGCACTCAGTTGTCATTCACTTCAGCCTATCACCCTCAGACTGATGGCCAAACTGAGGTAGTGAAAAGGTCTTTGGGAAATCTCCTTAGATGTCTTACAAAGCAACATGGAGAGGCATGGGATATGATCATCCCTCAGGCTGAGTTTGCTTACAATGATTCCACTAATAGGAGTACAGGTAGGAGTCCATTTGAGGTTGTCTATGGTGTTCACCCAAGAGGTATTCTTGAATTGAGAGATCTCCATGGATTGGAGAGGAAGAGTGCTCAAGGTGAAGACTTTGCATTGTCCATGAAGGACATCCATGATAATGTAAGAGAAACTCTTCAAAGGAACAATGAGAAGTACAAGGAGAAAGCCAATGAGAGAAGGAGAGATGTACAATACAAGGTTGGGGATTTGGTCATGGCACATTTGAAGAAGGAGAGACTTCCAAAGGAGCAACCAACCAAACTCCTCATGAAGAAGATAGGACCATGCCAGATTGTGCATAAATTTGGGCCCAATGCCTATGAGATTGAGCTTCCTCAAGGCTTGGCCATATCTCCTATATTTAATGTTTCAGACTTGTTTCCTTTCAAAGGTGATCATAATGTAGATTCAGAGACAGATATGACAGTAGTAGGAGATGAAGAATGGTTTAAGGGTCTTCCACCCACCCAACCCTTGAAGATGGAATGTATCTTGGACACCAAGGTCTTGAAGAAGAGTAGAAGGAAAACCTACAAATAGTTCCTTGTCAAATGGAGTGGCTTACCCATTGAAGATGCCACTTGGATGAGTGAAGAAGACATCTTGAAGCATGGTGTCATAGTTGTTGATCTACTTCCTCAAGAGACTTGAGTTCTTTCCCACCCGGGGAGTATGGTGCAGGAGCACCAAGGAGATCATATATGTCTTATTTTCATGTTTGTCTTCATGTTTGTCTTCATGTTGTTCATGTTGTAATAAGGTCTTGGAAGACCATTCTCATGTTATAATAAGGACCATGTCCACAAACATCTCTTGTTGATATCATGTTATGATGAAGCAGTCCTAAGGTGTAATAGGTAGTCATACATTATCATGTTGTAAGCCTTGCTAAAGTATATACGATAGAGTCAAGGAGTCGAGTGCCTAATAAAAGGACTAATTACATTGTAATGGGGTTAGAAGGCACTGTCAAAGCCTAAACCAATCGATGCCATTATGATAAACTTGTAATTAGTTGTCATTTTAAAACAGGACAGTTGCAGTCCTGTAACAGGGTAGTTACAGAGAGGGAATTTGATGGTTATTACACAGTCCCATCGACCCCAACTTCCCTCTAACTACTCCAAGATGTTATGGCAGGCTTCATAAAGCCCTACCCATGATCATTGTACACAAAGAAGTCATTTTTGGTGAAGGAAATAATAGCAAACCACAGTTTTTTGCCCTTTTCTGTGTTATTCATTGCTACAGGACGTACCCTGTCACTATACGGAAATGTCATAAGGCAAGAGTATGGGAAATGATGGAGGTATGAGTTAAGTCTGCATTGCAAGTGGTTGGAATCTTTGAAACTTATTTGTGTTTGATTTCTTTGCATTTTTCTAAAACTGGTTTGCGAAACCCTACCTTAGGGTTTTGACTGTAATTCATGCATTTTTCCTCCATTCCACTGATGTAGAACCACATAGATCAGTGGGATGGACTGTTGTGATGTTGTTTCAATGTATTTTGTAAGAGTTTTGGGCAGAGTAGAGGATTTTCTACAGTTTATGTGAAAGACCCTAGCAAAACCATGTGCTAGGAGTGTGAAAAGAGCAACAACATAGGACCAATCAGTTGTAGTCCATTTTGGGACCCAAAAACCTAAAGAATCCTTAGTTTTTCCATGCCATAGATGTGTCCAAATGATTGGTTTAGTTCTGTGAGTCTTTGAAAGGGTGGTTGCTTCACAAATTTGGCCTAATTGGGGCTCTAGGTCACTAGGAGGGGTTATAGGTTGGACCATACTGTCCAAAACAACCCATACCCATTTTGAAATATGTCATGGGGAGTCCAAATGGGTATCTATAGATTGTCTAATATTTGAGTTAGCAGGCCTGAGTCAAAAGATATTGATGACTGTCTCTGTTTGGAGGGCTACAAGGGATTTGGAGGCCTAAAGAAGGAAGTACCAAAACCAAGTTTGTTATGCCTTTGTAAATGGTTTGGATGGGTCCCATGGCATGCCAAATCATCCTTTCAATGATTATTTCAGAGCCACTAACTGTTGTTCCCACTTTTGCATGTTGATCCTTGAATTTGGGTTTTTGGGTGTAGTGAAAACATTGTCTATTTGTGAAGACCTCTACCTATCCAAGTGCCTCTACATCAAACATGCCTTCTTCTTTTCTCTTCATAACCTCAAAAAAATAAAGCCAAACAATCAACTGCAATAGAATGTAGTACTAGGGAACATGACAATCTAACATTGCTTATGAGCGACAGACCTCAGAAAACTGCTGCAAACATCTCTAGACTTCTAAAATAATAGTAGTCCTTTAGAAACAACTAATTTTAGTAGGAATCATTTCTTTTCATTGCTTATGCACCAAATTATGGAATTAATATTATGCAATAGTGCATACACTTGTATCAAACTCTCTTAAACAATTTATCAATTCATCTTGAAATGAACACTTCAGCTTGACATCAATGACAACATATCCTAAAATCTCTTTGACATCAATGAGAACTTTTAAACAATCTCCCCCTTTGTCATTGATGGAAACACAAACATAATACTCTTCTTTTGCATTACTCCCCCTTACAATATCTCTCCCCCTTTAACATCAGTGGCAAAGGGAAATATATTATTAGTATGTGCATGCTAAGAGGAATGTCTCCCCCCCGTTTGCATCAAACTTGATTATCTATATTGTCTTCTATCTACCTACTCCTCCTGAGAAGTAGCTACTATCCAACCAGGGATGAAGAATGTGTCTTGAGTTTCTCCCCCTAGACAAATGTTCCAACTGTACTTCTACTTGTGAGAAGAAGAAGGATCAATAACTCCTAACTTTTTCCTAAGATATTCAAAAGTATCCTTAGGAAGTGGCTTTGTGAAAATGTCTGCAATCTACTCTTTTGTGGTGATATACTCCAACTTTACCTCCTAATCTACAACCTTTTCTTTCAACAAGTTATACTTTATGGATATATGCTTGGTTCTAGAATGCATCACTAGATTCTTTGATAAGTTGATTGCACTTTTATTATCACACAAAATAGGAATGGGCTCATCATATATTACCTTGATATCCTTCAATGTCTACTTCATCCACAACATTTGAGTACAACAAGATACTGCGGCAATGTATTTTACTTCTATTGTTGATAGAGAGACTGAATCTTTCTTCGTGTTTAACAATGAAACCAATCTATCACCTAGAAAGAAAGCTCTGCCACTTGTGCTTCTCCTATCATCAATGTTGCCATCCCAATCTGCATCTATGTATGCAATCAAAGACAAATCCTTTCCTTTCTCATACCACAATCCATAGTCCAATGTGCTCTTCAAGTATCTAAAAATCCTTTTAACAACCTTCACATGTGTCTCTTTTGGATTAGCTTGAAACCTAGCCACCATACAAACTGCTTGCATAATATCTAACCTTTATGTAGTCAAGTATAATAAGCTTCCTATCATGGACCTATAAAGAGTCTGATAAGCTTGAAGTGACACATCATCTTTGCTAAGATGACAACCTATTACCATAGGTGTACTTACTAGTTTGTAGTCATCCATACCAAACTTTTTCAACATTTTCTTAATATACTTAGCTTGTGAAATAAAGATACCCTTGTCTAATTGAACAATTTGAAGTCCAAGAAAGAATGAAAGTTCACCTATCATAGACATCTCAAACTCCTGCATCTCTTTTGCAAACATTGTGCACATACCATCATTGCCACCGAAGATAATATCATCAACACATACTACTACTATCAACATGTGCTCACCTTCTACCTTGATGTAGAGATTACTGTCTGTAATACCTTTCTTGAAGCCTTATTGCTATAAGTACTTGTCCAACCTTGCATACCATGCCCTAGGGCCTTGTTTGAGACCATATAAATCCTTTCTAAGTCTACATACCAAATTTTGATCTTCTGATAGCTGAAATCCTTCCAGTTTCTCTATGTAAACTTTTCTTCTAGATCACCATTCAAGAAAGTAGATTTGACATCCATTTGATACACCTTGAAGTCTTTGTGAACTACAAATGCAAGAAACATCCTGATTGCTTCCAATCTTGCCCCGGGGGCAAATGTCTCCTCAAAATCAATGCCTTCCACTTGTGAATAACCCTTGCAGACCAACCTTGCTTTGTTTCTAACCACTTCTCCATCTTCATTCAACTTATTTCTGAATACCCACTTGGTGCTAATCACATTTTTATCCTTTGGCCTTGGAACAATTTCCCATGTCTCATTTTTATCAATCTAATTTAGTTCTTCTTGCATGGCATGAATCTAACTCTCATTTTTGCTAGCTTCAAAGAAATTCTTTGGCTCTACTTTGGACAAAAAGGAGAAGTTTACCCGTTCTCTCAGTTTTCTCTTAGTTACAACTCCATCATCCTTATTACCAATAATATGATCCTCTAAGTGATTTTTTCAGACATACTTTGCAGGTTTCTTAGCAGTATCATTCTGTGATTCTTCCTCTTCAACTTCATCTTCTTCTATGTAGGTAGATTCCTTTGAGAAGTAGTCTTCTTTATCAAATGTGGATGAAAGTACTTCATCAACTCTCACATTTGCACTCTCAAAAAATTTATGTAGCCTCTTGTTAAAACACTTGTATGCTTTGCTTCTAGTTGAATAACCATGGAAGATTCCTTCATCTAATCTTGAATCAAATTTTCCTAAGTTGTCTTCATCCCTTATGATGTTGTTATCACCTAAATATGCACCCTGACTAATTTGCAAAATTAGTCTATTTGATGAAACATGGGAAAACCTCTAAAGCTGTTGGTCACTTTGTAAGCAGAGGTCAACCTCCGGAGAAGGCTGGCTTCCTAACTTTATATCACCTAAAACTTTTACTATTCTATGACTATGACAAGGAAAAGGGTAAGAAAGATATGTTCTACAACTGAAATTTAACTCTAAGGGTGATACACCTATCTTAATGAGGAAATATGAAAATATCAGCCCAAACACTTGTTAAAATGACTGAAAAAACTCTTGCACAACTTATCAGTTATACCCCTGCATAAATATTTCACAAGCAGGTTTGTAATTGTAGAATTCTTAAGAGGAAAAGTAATTTCACACTTAATATTAATGTGTATCTAGACACAACTTGCAACCTGCATAAGTATTTTCTACAAAAAGGGCTCTTTTCCAAGACAAAAGCTAAGAGGAAATAAACTTGCTTCACAGATAACTCTATCAAATCAGATAATGAGCACAAAAATGTATAATACAAATAGGCACAATCTCTAATCAATGATCTCCAAGGTTCCCACTGTATTTCATATCAAGTAATCTGGTAAAAATGAGTTACAAATTTGCCAAAATCTAGAGCAAGGATCACCAAAATCACAAGTCTCTCCAAGTAGCATAATTAGAATTGAGTACCATAGAGTCACAAAAGTGACTATAATCACTACTATCCAAGTGCTTCCACAAAGGAAGGAATGTCAAACTGATTTGGGTCGGATGCCCACAAAAAGCCTGAAATATAGGGCCTATATCTCCTCCACATGAGCTCACAATGAAGGAAAAAGTCTATGATAACCTAATCAACCATAATGAGTCATGAAAACAAGGCTAAAAGGACTCTAAGAGAAATAAAAACATCCCTAGGTACTCTCCAATAGTCAAACCAACTACTAACTGTCATCAAGACTTAGTCAATCTTACCTTCCTCAAAGGCAAAATGAAAGGCTATATCCTAGGCATGTGTATGCCACATCTTCACAACTCAACTATATTCTCTCAAAGACAATAAAAACCTTCAGCACTCTCCATCATACTCTCCTTGCATTAAAAGGCAATAATAAATCCTTAATGATTTATATGATCATCATTTAGAGTTCATTATTTTACATTACATCATTTTTTGCAAAGAGAATAAATACAAATCATCAGAAATAGCACAAAAGTGCTTTATCCTGGAATAAAGGAATAAAAGACTTAACAAAATTCTTGAACTATTTGGCCACCCCATGGCATGCTAGGTAACACACATGATAACGTTATTGACCATGGGCTATTTTAAAAGAATGCAAAAGAAAAGACTTAACGGGCCCTTAGGGTTTGGAAACCCTAAGACAAAAAGCAACTTTTACCCTTCATTTGCATTTTGCAATCTTGCAATCTTGCTCTGCTGCCGCCATGAGGCTTTGATTCTTGAGCTTCTATAGATGATTCCTATTGTTTTGAAAGGCATTTTCAATTGTAAACTGTCATGGAAAGCTTCTATAATTCAAGGTAAGTCTGATGATCTTATTTCTCTAGAACAAAATGAAAATTTCTATGGCTTCTTGTAGCTTTATCTCACTGTATATGATGCTCTCTGTGTATTCCATTTATGTCTGAGGTAGATAATTTTGCATCATGCATAAATGGTTGTTCTGTTCAGCTATGATGTTATAAAAGTAGCAAAGAATGTGTCATTTCTGTTCAACCAACTCTCTGTCTTCATCTTCTCGTATATGGCTGTGAATGGAGAACTATTTTTCCTTGCAACATAACTATTAATTAGGTATAATGCATTTTCTGTCTGTGGTAATAAGGAAATGAAGTTCATTCTCTTTTTTGAACTTTGATTTAGGATCTCAAAAACCCCCATCCTGCATTTTAGACTAGATACTTCACTTTCATGTTCATAACTCTTAGTTTTTAGTTGACAGCAAAGGCATTTTTGAATGGAAAGCAAGGGTTATTCTCCTGAGCTAGGGTTTGAATGAAACAAAACCTTTATTTTACTTTACTATCTTCATTTGACAGTGACCTCCAACACCTCCAGACTATCTTCATCTCTTTAGTAAAAACTCATTGCAGGAATCAAACAAGTTACCCACTATTTTAGTAGATGTTGAGGACTTTTGTACCCCCTATTTTAGGACTATATTATCATGCCTACCTTTTTGACCTCAAAAGGCTTATGAAGACTTCATGATACTTCCTCTTTCTCATTTGGCAAACATTGTGATGACCATTTTCCCATTCTATAACTGTTCTTTGACACTGAAAACTATTGTTCTGATGTTGTTGTGACTATTTTTCATTGGCTGCTACAAACACAGTCCAGATAAGACTTTAATCTCTGACCATCCTAGTTATCACTTAACTCCATTTACATGGTACTTGATGAAAATTATGAAGCTCCATTTGTTAACATAGTGATGCAAAATGAGACCCTATGACTCTTGAATGTCATCCATCTCAACAGTCAAAACACTCCTCAGCAGTTTTACACCTTGCTTGCAACAGAAGTGGTAAATATTTGTCCTACTCTTATTTCTCAGACTAAGCTTTTGGCTGTTGAAGTGGGTGATATTTAAGAATAGATTTTATAACAGTCTTCACTTTCTTCATTGGTTAGACTTTTCCTTCAAATACCTTACTTTGACTCCTTTAATCGATGACTGTCTCCTTCCTCTGAGAGTGTTGTAGCTTAGGCTTCTTGTGTGTTTACATCATACTCTTCTTACCTGAATACAATGCTATACTAGAATATTTGAAGATCTTTGATTTGGCTCTTTAACCTCTGATAATGTAACTGAAGGACTGGCAAGCTTCAAACCAGCTTAGTAACATTTAGCATGGTCTAGTATATCTATCATTCACCATGCAGAGTCTATAAAAGTTTAATAGAGTTTCAAACTCTTACCCCAAGCATACATAACTGTCCAAACCTTCATGGCTACTCCTGCACCTTCTTCATGCCTGCGTTGTGACTATCCCTTCATGCTTGGACTACTCCTATCATGCTGACTATCTCATTGCATGCTAGTAGACTGTTTCATTAGGATTGTGTTTTTTTTTTTAATTATTCTATGATGGAATTGTCTTGAATGTGTCCCCCTCTTAGTGTTGCTTAAACACAATCCATGTTGATGTCTTTGTTCCTCTTGTGTATGATAAAACTACAGATGGATTGAAAAGCACTTACCTTAGGACAAACATGTCCATGATCTCACAATGTCCCTATAGGGTTGAGTGACTCTTGACCACCTCTGAAACTTCTCTCATGTGAGATGCCACCAATACTAGTGGCCTCAAGACTAGATCTCCAAAAACCATTCTTTTCCAATGCATCTTCTTCATGTATCACTGAGCACTTGTGTGTGTTAGAATGCATAATGTGACCTATGACTACATAGGCCCTAAATGGTTCTAAGAGGATCTTATGTTTCCCAGATTCTTTTAATGCTTGATAGTCTTGAAGATTGAGTTGGTAGACATGTAGACTATCAAACATACCTCCTTCATGATTGTTCAAGCTTAGAAGTGACTGTGTTTGCCATTGTGAGGTTTGCCTTTAATGTTGTCTTCTTCATGCTTAAACTCCAGTTCGTATAGATACCCCCTTGACATTCTTGGAAGACCTCTCCAATCCTAATTTCTGTACCCACTACTATTAAATACTTCCATATCTCCATCCTCCTAAGACGGTGTAGATCTCTCACCTTATAGAAGCTAAACTCATATGATTATTCATAGTCTTTATTCTCTGAATCTCATACCACTGTCTTTGACTCTACTCATTGTCAAGCAATCACTTGCACTATTTGACACTGTATCCATGTCTCTTATCTCTATAGAAAATCTTCTTTGCATTATGGTGATAGTGTAAGACTCCTTGTCAATTCTTCTCAAACCATTCATTCACTTCTGATGGCTTATTTAGGTTTAAAAATTATCAAAACCAATTGATATTTATGGTCCATTTTCACTGTCTCATGACTGTCCTCCTTTATAATAGTTAGGAATGATTGTCTTGCACTTAATTGCTCATGTGATTGTCAACTGGCAATAAATGATGTTGTTCTTATCAAATGCTATATCTTTTGAACATGACTATCCTCTACCCTCTTGTATTACAAATGCTATTCTGAGGCATGTATGACTATGACTCTTTTCCACAGTTTGTAAGATTGTCTTTTAATGACACCTCTATTAGGTAGATGTATGAGGATTTATGATATGGTAGTGCATTTTATGATGGTAAACTCCATTGGAAACTTAGTGAAAGTCTTTTGAAAAGAATTAATCATCTTTGAGTGATGACCGTATCACATGATATCTCATGATGAATTATCTCTTATGCTGCTCCTTGAACATTCACTCTCTTTGAGCACTCTGTCTAACTTGCATCTAATAAATGCATATGAAATACTTTGTAACACTTATGAGTTGGCCTCAACCCTTGTGGGAGCCACATTTTCCCCACTCATAAAATTAAATGATGAATTACTTAGAAACACAATTTCACCTATATCTGCACATGAAGTAAACTTGTTAGAAAAATAAATGCATACTTTGGATGTGTTTGATGACTTGCTTATTTTCTAGGACATCCAAAGTATACATTTCTTGTTTAATGCATTTGTGGAGTACTTTATTCATGCATAGGTACTTGTTCATGTCAGGTTAGGGACCATTCATTGCTTAGAGTATTACTCTAACAACATTCTTTTGCCAGATGCAGGAAATAGAGATGACATGGACTAAGAAGGACAAAAACAACTCAGGGCAACAAGACAACACACCAGAGTCGGAACCAGTCATTCTCAAGAAATGACTGGTCTCTACCCTTACATGCATATTCTTTTACTTTTACTTATTCATGTATAAATTGTTTTCTCAAATTTCATTGAATAAGAAAGTTAATCTCACGGCTTGTGTGAGATAATTTACATTTTACATTCAATAAAGATTATTTATTTTTCAGAAAGGATTTGTATAAGTCTTTCTTATGTTACATACACTTGGATAAATGCATTAATTTGATAATCATAATATTTTAAATTATTTCATTTATGCACTTGAATGTAATGTAATAAGGATCAGATAAAATGTACCTTTTAAGTTTTGAATCAAAGCTCTACTTGAATGAGCTGTAGTGAAATTTAGGTAACAGATGTAACATTTGCTACCAAACACCCTGAAATGCTTGATAGATACAGTTCTACCTTTCTACAACTCATATGGTGTCTTAGTGTTGTTGCTATCCTCTATTGAGAATATAAATTGTAGTGTGTATTACTTCCTTCCAGTACCTATTAGGAAGTTTTGCATCATTAAGCGTAGTTCTTTCCATATCTTTATTGTCTTGATCTTCCTCTCAATGACTCCATTTGTTGAGGAGTTCTTGTTGCAGAGAAGTGTCTCCTTATCCCATGTTCTTCACAATATTCCTCAACTTCATTTGATGTAAAATCACCACCTTTATCTGATCTTAAGCAATTGATTCTAGCATTCATTTCATTCTCAACCATAGACTTGAAAATCTTGAATCTATTGAAAGCTTCTAATTTATCTTTCAAAAATGTAACCCATGTCATTCTAGAGTAATCATCAATGTGCAACACAAAGTACCTTTCACCTTGAAGACTCCTTGTTTTTGTAGGACCACACAAATTTGTATGAATCAGTTATAATGGCTTTGTTGAAGAGTATTCCTTGGTCTTAAACCTTGTCCTTGTCTACTTCCCAATCTGACATTCCTTACAAAAAGTGCTAGTGGGCTTGGTATTTTTGTCATGTCTCTAACTACATATTTAGAGTTGATCTTCACAAGACTATCAAAGTTGATGTGCCCCATCCTCTTATGGCACAACCAACATTCATTTCTCTATCCTAGAAGATAGTTCCTTCCTTTGACTTCACTAACATTATACAAGTTATTCTCTGTCCTGCTTGTTCGTCTGATTTCACATCCTTGTGCATGGAAGATGAGGTTGTATACTTTGTTGCACATCTAACTTAAACTAAGAAGATTGTACATGATACCTTCTACATATAAGACATCTTCTATCCTAGTCTTTTGATCAATACTTATTGTGCCTTAACCACATATTCTTGTAGTGGTGTTGTCTCCAAACTTGACTCATCCACCATTTCACTTTGCAAGGCTAATAATTTTGTTCTTATCTCTTGTCATGTGACTTTTAGAGCATCCACTATCTATAACACAAGGATTTGCTTGCCCTTGTGCATGGATGCAGTTTGGATAATTTCTGAATTTTCACCTTCATGATTATTTTTCTTGACTTTCCATTACTTCTTCTAATCTATCTTTTGGTTTTTAGGAATGTCTATCCTTTTGTCTTGGTTATCAAGATCAATCATCTGAGATTTTGACTTTGCCAAGCTACTTTTCCAAAACCTTACTATGTTCCCAAAATTGTTGCAAACATGATATATTATGTTGAAATCAATCAAAGGGGCAAAATAATTTCTACTTACATAATCACTTATTCTCATTCTATATCTGCATTTAATGGCTTTGTGATCATACTGATTGAAAAATAAAACAATAACCATAGGAATCATGATTGAACCTATTCATGAATGTCTATCTTGCAGGGATTGATCTTCTAAATCTTCTTCTTTGAGAAATGACAAGGATGAAATCAACTTCTTCAAATTTCTTTCTCTCTTTATTCATTGGGATATCTTCATTTGGAATAGTCTTCTCTAATTTAGTCTTCTTTGCAAGATCATAGGATTGTGTGGCTTCTTCATCATAGCCCAAACCTAACTTTATGAATAGAGGTCTATGAATGTTTATTATATCATCCAGAATTTCAAAGCTCTTTCCAAACTTGATATTCTTATTCAACTGAGCATGTACTTTTTCAACTTCCTTTCTTAGAGAAACAATTTCTTCTTCAAGCTTTAAACACTCATCTAATTTGTCTTTGAGATTAGTGTTCACGAAGTCTGCAATCCTTTTTCCTTCTTCAATTTGCATCTTCAAGATAACAATCATTTCCCCTGACTCTTTAAGCTTTGCCTTTTATTCTTTGTTTTCTTTCCTTACTAATTTCAAGTCCTCAAGAGAAGAAATAAGTTCACCTTCAAGATCAATTTCATATTATTCCTCATCAATGATTATCATGCCTTCTTTGTCATCAATAGTGTTGTCTGAGCTGTCCAGGACTTCCATAGCCATGAATAGGCCTTCTTCCCTTTCACTTTCTGATGAGCAGTGATCCACTTCTTCTGATGAACTGCAGTCCTCTTTAGAGTAGAGGCTTTTCTTGTTCTTATTGAAGTTATTCCTTTTGAAACCCTTTTTTCTATCTTCACATTCTCCAAAAAGACACTTAGATGCATAATGACCAACTTTACCATAGTTGAAACACTTAAGAGGCAGCTTACCTTTGTACTTACATGAACCCTTCTTTACCTTCCTTACAAAGTTTGCCTCTTCTTCCTTAGATCCATTGCTTGGATTATATACTTCTTCTTTCTTTGTAGCTTTGAAGGCAACTTCCTTTTTAGATGTGTCTTTTCTTGAATTTATCACCTCATAGGAAATGAGGGAACCAAATAGTTCATCCATTATGAGTTTATTCAAATCTCTAGCTTCTTCAATGGCAGAGACGTTTGAATCATATCTTTAAGGGAGTGATCTCAATACTTTCTTAACAATCACTAAATCATTTACTTCTTCACCAAGACCTCTGATAGCATTTACAATTTCATCTATTTGAGTAGATAGTCATCTATGGTATCTTCTTCTTTCATCTTTAGATTTTCAAATTTACCCTTGAAGGTCTAAAATTTGGCTTGTTTTACCTTATCATCTCCTTCATAGAGTTTATGGAGCTTTTTCCATATGTCTTTAGTTGTCTTGCATTGTGTTACTTTAACAAACTCTGTGTTGGACAAACCACACAAAATGACATTCTTTGCCTTAGCATTGTTCTCACATTCTTTTTTCCTAGCCTAATATGTTGGAGGAGTTGTAGGAACAGTATAACCATCCACAACAAATTGCTAAACATCAAACCCTAATGAAGTCAAATAGGCTTCCATCCTTATACTCCAGAAGGCATAGTTAGATCCATCAAAAACTGGTGCTCTATTAGAAGAGGATCTTTCCTAACCTTCCATGTTTTCTAATCCATGATCTACCTTCAGTTGTGTTGATGGTGGTCTTAGCACGCAACAACGTAGGTGTGATTTCACACCTCTCTTGAAAAGTATCCTACCCTAGGTAAGACTACTCCAAGGATAATACAGCTAGGTCTTAGCTTGCTTGGAATTTCTCAATTGATATGTTCTAGCTGTGCCTACAAGGGGTCTTATGTGCAATCTATAAATCTTTAGGTTTGGGGCAACAAATACACATAAACCTTTCTATGATTCTCAGTTGATAAACAAGATAAAGTGCTGCTAAAATGTTTATTCTAATAGCTATCAATGGTTTCAAAGAAAAATGCAAAAGAGTTAGGGTTTTAGAAAGATCATAGGTCACATTCACAATGAAAGGGTTACCTTCAGTAGACAAATACTCCAAACTTTAAACCAATTTTTTGAGTTACCAAACTAAAATGGGTGTTACAGTGCTACAGAAAAAGGTGTTATCTTCAATGGGAGTCAATAGATATTCAGATTGCATTCATTTGTTAAATACCCAATAAGCAGCATAACTTAACTTGTGAAATGTAATTGAACTTTAGCACAAACAATCAGCCCAGACTAACTTTACACAGCTATTTACCATCAGCAAACAACTAAAAGTATGGACTTAGAGTATTCATCAAATACTTCAATAAACCATGAACATTACAAAAGCACAACTAATCTAACTATGGGAGAGCAAGAAGCAAACCATGAAAACCACAATGATTCAACACAAGATACAAATTCTTAGAATTACTGCAGAAACTTGCTTTGTATTACTTCAAATGGCACAGAGTCAACAATTTGGCATCAAAATCTCTCTTCCAAATAGTGGAAATGGCGGCCCTTTATATAGAAAAGTAGCATAACCTAACTTTCAAATGAACGGTGGAGATTAGCTCAACACCGACAGTCCAAATTATATCAATAATAGCTCACATCAATTCTCGGATTACATTTTATCCTTTATGAAAAAGATGAAAAACAGTCCCCAAATACATTGAATCTAGTCATTTTGACTAGCCAACTTAGTCTATTAATAGAAAAGAACATTTTAGAAGCAAGAAGAAGACAAAATAGAGTCACATGCTGCCCCGAATACAACAATTTACAATTGTGACGGGATTGTATCATAAGAATATTCAAAATAGTATCAAGATTCCTTGTCTAAATTGATCTTGTCTTCACTAGCCAGCTTGTTGCGATAAGTCAACCAGGCATCAAGTGCAGGATTAATGTCAGACGGGTCTAGATCCTTTAAATGATGTATCCGGTAATCAAACACTTCCAATTCCTGACTGAATTTGCCATGTATTCTTTGTATCTCTACCCCTGCCTTTTGAAATGCCTTAAATTTTGCCTTGAGGTCGCTTGCCTTGTCTAGTCTTTCCTCCATACTAAGTGCAGCATCTTCAAAAATTACCTTATGCAACTTATCTTTGCACTTCTCAACATCAAAAGGGACATAATCATCATAAGATGCTTCCCTGCAATCCCTCAAAGAGTCATTGATGTCATATATGACTGATCTCAATTCTTCATCAGCTGGTTTATATGCTTCCTTTATGTGCTCAAAGGTTTCCTTTCTCAAAAGCAGTTGTTGATACCACTCCATGGCCTTCGGTAGCCGACTTTTAGTCAAAATATTTTCTTCAACTAGAGTCTGAGCTGGCAATTCTCTGATACCTTTTATCCGGGGATACATATGTGAATAATACTCATCAAAAGAATCACATTCTTCACGTAAATCTTTCCATCTGTTATGTAATTCTACCAGTCTTTTATATGCTTGAGCAGAGGCACTTATGGCTTCGCATCCCATCTCAAAAACTTTTTGTAACCAATTTTCTATGCCTTGGGACTTTGATCTTACCTCGCTTAATTTAGTCACTTCATCAGTAGATAGGAAAGTAGGTATTGTCCTTATATCTCCTCCTGCATCTACTGGCTTTATCAAAAATTGAAGACATGCCCGTAGTTCTTCGTTATGTTGTTTCAAGTCCTTCTTGGACACTTCATCTTTATCCAACTGCTCCAAAATTAATGTAACTAAACCTTTGAAATCATCCACTCTCTGAGCACGAGTGGATGGACCTAAATCAATGGTAGATATGATATAATCTTCCACCCTGACTTGGTCTCTTGCTACGTCAGCTGGTGGGACTGCTATTTCTACTATCCTTGATCCTGATTCGTTCTTGTAGATTCTTGATTGAATCTTAGCCCTTTTCTACTTATGAGGCTTCTGAGCCTATGACAGGATAGCACTCAGGTCAAGCTCCATTACTTCCACTTGTGGCTCAGGATATGCCATTCTATCTTGTAGCCATTCAGGAGCAGAAGATTTTTTTAATTTAGAAGCTCCATCTTTATTGGATATAGTCAACTCTTTGGATTGTTCTTGTTCTTGCTCTTCATTCTTCTCTAGGCTTTTCTCTTCTTCCTTTTCTTCTTCTTGTGCCAAATCCTTCAGATTTATGATTACATTCTCCTCTGCAATCTTTAAAACTTCCTCCGTTAGATCTTTGTCCAGGGGACTATCAGATATGTCAATAATTTCTATAGCAACCGAAGGTTCATGGAAGTTTTCATTGTTTACTTTAGATAATACCTCTTTTTCCACCTCAATTGTTGATTTAGGCTCCTGTAAACCCAACTCTGCACACACTTTCTCAATTCCGAGCAGTAGTGGGACTGCCAATGAATCCGCAGGCATTTTTGAAATAGGGACAGCAGAAGAGATGGTTAGGGAAGGCATACTAACCTGTGTAAGGTTAGTTAAGACTGGGCATAAGGAAGAAGAAATGACAAGGGGTGAAGGGAAGGTTAGTGAAGGTAGAGGAAAAGGGGGTGAAAGGATGGTGGAAATGGGAGGCAATGGTAAAGGAGAAGAAGGTGAAGACGTAGTGGAAGGGTATGATATGGTAAGAGTGGAGGAAATAGGACTACTAGAATCACTAGAAGAAATTGCTAGTGAACAAGAGGTGGTGGTGATGATAGAGGAAAGAGAGGGAGTAGGAGATGTTTCTTGAGCCATGGAGGTTGAGGTTATTGGTGAGGTGGATGCAGTAGAGAAAGGTGGAATGGAAGGAGAAGTGACAGCAGGATCAACAGAGGTTAAGACAGCAGTGTCAACACTTTGGGTATGAAGTTGTGCAGTTGGAGGATTGGAATCATTCTTAGTTGTGGTAGCCTCCTTGTTAGCTTCTTTTACCTTCACCCTTTTGGCCTTTGAGCTTTCTCCAGCCCCACTTGGCATGTCTTTTCTCTTGGAAGTTCTGGCTCTGGTTGAGGGAGGTTGATCTTCTTTTGGGGAGACTTTACAGATGGCTTCTTCATCTTCTTTGCCTTTTCTGCCAGAGATGTATGTTCCCCACTATCGGATTTCTATTTTTTAGCTGGCTTTGCCTCATTTGTGACCTGAATGGGTTCATCCTCTTCTCCCCCAGAGTCCTTGTCTGATTCTACTACTGTGTAAGTAAGCTAGACTCCTTGCCCATTCAAAACAGCCACTTGAGCTCTAACCCAGGCCTTACTCAACCTGATTGGTTCTCTCATAACAACCTCTAGGGAGCTTTCTTCTACATTTGCCCAGTTTGGTAGTGGAATGGGTTGATGGTACTATACCTCCCATGGTCCTCTGACCATAACATTTTCATCATCTTGCAACTGATCAAGGACTGCCATTATATGAAACCTTTTAATGAAATCTAGAGGCAGCCTTGCATGCACCTTCTTCATAATCTCGTAATCATCAGGGCAATTGGCCCAAAAGTCTTTAATATGCACTTTGTGAAAGAGCTTTTTACTTACAAATCTTTCCATCACTTTGTTTGGATCAAAATGACCCCTTGCATTGTAGTAGTGCAAATTCAAGAGTTGAAGCTCTTTATCTGAATGTTTTGTTGATGCAAGAGAAGGGCATGCATAGAGTCCCTTGCCGAACTTGATAGGAAATTGAACATTAGTTCTATGCAAGTGCTTGAGCTTCTCTGCACAAGGTATTAGTTGCCTAGACATCTCTAGAAGCACTGTCTTATGATCAGGATATTGAGGGAGTCTGTAGGCCATCCCAGTGAAGCCTTGTACCCTTATGTATGTAAATTTCTTGAATTGGATATACCATCTACCATATTTGGTTATTTCATTCATAGCCTCGGTGGAAATCCTCAAGGTTGTGTTACCCTGTAACTTTCTAGCTATATACATTGTGAATGCATCATTTGCCCTTTTGCAATGTATTAATGATTGAGATGAAGTCAGTTGCGGATAGCATTCATATACTTTGATCTGATTCTTCTCATCATTCCTGACTTCACCAACCTTGGACAGTCCATCGTAGTGATTCATTCTTGCTAGTGCATAGACAACATATGATGTCCATCTGAAGTATTTGTTTTCTCTGAAATTACTGAAGGCTTCATGGATGTTGTCACTGAGGATCTGAGCCCAGTGGAACTTAGTTCCTTTTAATATTTCAGTAATTATGACAAACATCCAGTCCTCGAAGGTAGAGGCTATTGGTAACCCATATATTCTGCTCAGGCAGGTTACCAAGTCTCGTATCTCATCGTGAAAGTAAATCCTGTATAGTACTCTGGGGAGCTTTATGAGAGCAAACTTTCTACTCTTAACCCAATGGTCATTTATGTATTTCCTGTATCCCTCTACATCTTTATTGTATGTTGTCTTTGATCCTTGTTTATCTCGCATAGTCATGACCTTGTGCCAGGGAATGTCAAAGGTCTCAGCCAGAGAAGGTGGGGTCAGGTCAGCCAAGGTATCCCCACTTGCTATCTAAATTGTCCTGGTCATAATGTCATATCTATCTACACAGGTGGCCATCAGTTCTACACACTACACTGAAGTAGGAAAGGCAGCTACTTGTGCAATACCTCTATCTCTGAGTACTCTGGCTTTGGGGGTTGGATTTGGACCAAAGACTCTTAGTCTGAAGTCATCTAGGTTGATATGACCTAAGTCTGTGTCCCCTACATCACTCCACCCAAAGTGAATCTTGGTTTCCAGAGGGATTCCTTTGAATTCATACTTCATCGTCTGGGCCCGAGCAGTCATTTAGTCTGCAGGATTAGACCTTATAAGTTTGATATATCGAGGAAATTCCTAACATACTCTTAAGTTTTAGATAAATCAATGCAAATTTGTCATTCACTACTAACATGCTTCTGAAGGAAATTTAAGTCTAACTGTAATAACATTGCATGCAATCAAATATCTAATGTTGCAAGAAAATTCATTAAAATTAGCATTAACAATGCCTTACAACATTAATTTTATCATTTTGGGACCACTTTCCTTTTGAAAATTTTAAGAAATTTAGTCATTTACACTGTTTTGCGCTAATTTGAGGGTTGTCCAACCCTCAAAAGGAAAAGCTTTGAATTTGAGGTCATACGACCTCGTCGGGGAAATCGGGCTGGTCTGTCCACATGTTTTACTTCCTTTCAAGTTTTTGAGTTTTAGCATGGATTTCAGGGAGTACTGACTTGCACGAGATTTGGAGGTCTCCGACCTCTGATGGTTGTCAAGTCGGTCAGTTGAGTTTTTGGCGCAGAATCTTATTGATGTGAACTCTATTACGTTGGCGCAGAAATCAGCTCGGTCTGACCTGCCCGAGTTTGGGCAGTGTCTGACTAAGTCGGTAGGAAGGTATTATAGCACAGGTTAGAACGGGTCACTTTTAGCGCTAAGTCGAGGTAAGCTCTCGGCGGGATTTTCAGGTGGCACCGACCTTGCGGGAGAATCCAGGTCATCAGACCAAGTCAGAGACATGATCTTTTATTGCAAAGTCAGAGTGAAGACTTTTTAACGCAAAAGGCAACTTTAGGATTTGTAGGATTTTTTAGACCTTTCAACCAAGTCAGAAAAAAGTGTTTTGGTGCTTGTAGGTCGGACGAGGTCAATTTTAGCGCAAAATGAAACTAGGTGCTTGGTGCAAGTTTTGGAGGACTCCGACCGACCAAATGATGGTTCATTTTGTAGGTTGGTCGAGACATGTTTTAGCGCTACGAAAATCTGAGGGTTTCACAGGGCAAAATTACCTAAGTTTTGGATTGTCTAAATGATTCATGGCAAACCATTATCTCATAAGGTGAAAGATAGGGTTTTCAAATGAAGACTCATAGTTTTACGAAACCCTAACCCCCAAAATGTCGATTCAATCAATCAATTTCCTAAAAAAACCAACAGCTAGCAAGAAAACCCTAACTGCTTATAGGTAGAAGTTCAAATAATGGGGGTTAGAACCCTACCTGATAGGAGTGATGGCAGGTAGGTCGCGGGTTTGAGCTCAGGGCAAGTCGGTAAACAACAAACAGAGCTATGAGATTTCCAGCCTAAAATGCGATAAAATGATTTAAAAACTTAGTTAATTTCCTTATAAACCTCTGCCAAATGCACCATTAATGCATAGGCATACGACCTGTCAGTTTATATTTTGCGCGGATTTCCCTCAGCTCGGGCTCGGCAGAAAATTTGGGTGCGTTCGACTTGGTCAGTCAGGACCACATTTAGCGCTAAGTTTGGAAGTTTAGCTTGCACAATTTTGCGGAGGTTTTGGGTTCATCCGACTTGCAGGCCTTTTGAGTTGTCCGACTTAGTCAGTGATCGCTGATTTTAGTGCAAGTCAGAGGAGGTAGATTTCAGTGCAAAAGTCTGATGAGGAGAGATTGGTGTTTGAAGTCGGTAACAACAGCTTTTAGCACGAAGGTTAGTTAGACAGGAATTTAGCACAAGGTTGGAGCAATAGGATTTTACCGCTAAGGTCAGACAAGGCAATTTTAACACAAAGGTCAATCGAAGGGCAATTTAGCGCAAAAGGTCATTTCAAGGTTCTTAAATGGAAAATAAGGATTCATTCTAGTAGATATTGAAGTGATTTTTTGAATACCATCCTTGAATCAAGGTCAAAATGCACTTTGATTACTTAGTCACTTATGAGGTGATCAGATCCAATGACTCTCTAGCCAAATCAAAAGAGGGGGACTCCATTTTGAATGGGGCGTTTGTGCAAGGCACAACAAATGGTGACTCTACTGGGAAATACTCTCAAGCATTTCGATGATAAACATTCAGTTTGAATCTAGAATCTCTGTGTTCCCCACATATTAAACAAAAAAGCAAGGTACCTTATCAAAAGAACCTAAGATCACTAACCAGTGCAACCATCCACATCCTAAAAACCTGAGTGTGTGCATTTGTATTCATTCCCATCCTTCAGTACCTAAGTTTACCCAGGATCCCCTGAGACAAGCTAGAAAACTAAGATCCTTCTACCACCAGGAAATGCTCAAATTTTTTTTGAAATATTGTTGAGCTTTGAAATAGATTGATGACTAGTCAAGTTTGCTGGTATGATGATATTTGATGTTGATCATTTCTGGATAGTATCTTTTGTAAGTATTTTGCAATTTGGTAGTTTCTTTATTTGCACTGTGATGGGTCTGATGTTGAGAAACACCTTTTATTTTACCTAATGTTAAGCTAGTAACACTTAGTGTCACCTACCTTTGTCTCGATTGATAGTGCATGTGGTAGGAGAGGAAATCAACCCTTTTCACCTAACACAAGATCACCTAGGCTCGCCTAGCTACTTCAGGATTATTTAAAGTGAAAAGATATATGGTTAGAAAACACTTCAGGTGCACCGACTAATAACTTATTTCCAATGAACAGACACCATACTCCTTGGCCTAACAGCGGAACCCACAGCAAAGACTAGGTGGAAACCTTAGCTTCTCGAAGGAAGACTCACAATTATTCACCCACCAAAGAAGCATATGCAGGCTTGTACGACTACCACCACCTCAGAAACAAAGACCCCACGGAAAAGCAAGCGCAGTAAACAAAAACAAAAGGACAACTAAACTAAGCAAAGCACCTAACAACTAAGGAAAGCAAAGGCAAGAAAGCAAGATAAATTAACAGCAACCTAAACTAACCAAAGCAAACAAACCCCTAACTATGCATACTAAAACGAGGCATGACTGCCTCTCAGGCCTGGAAGTAGTGCTTTAGGAACTGGCCATTAACAGGCAGTGGCAGCTCCTCACCAGTAAGGCTCTTGAGTTGATATGTACTGTCTCCAAGGATCTCATAGATCTGATAGGGGTCCAACCAAAGTTTATCGAACTTACCATGTTCTCCTTTCTTTTCATGTGCCTTATCCCAATATAGGACCAAATCAGCAATGCGGAAGGCTTTGATCTTGGTTCTCTTGTCGAACCATCGTTTTACGACTCCTTGATGCTTGGCAAAGTTTTCTATGGCAGCGTCGCGTTTCTCTTCAAGGTGTAGTAATTGAGCCAACCTAGAGGACAAATGATCATCAGTTTCAAGGTAGTCTTTCATGAATTGAAGTACCGGGATTCTCAAATGAATGGGAAAGATGGGTTCAATCACATAGACCAGGTGATAAGGAGATGTGTT
This sequence comes from Cunninghamia lanceolata, assembly GCA_027924645.1. Taxonomy (NCBI): domain Eukaryota; kingdom Viridiplantae; phylum Streptophyta; class Pinopsida; order Cupressales; family Cupressaceae; genus Cunninghamia; species Cunninghamia lanceolata. Next base: position 4,075,151 of record BSBN01000292.1, on the reverse strand, counting down.
TAGAGCTGCTTTGTGTCGAATTCTATCAGTCCATAAAGCGTACCTAAGCTGAATATGCCAATCTCTGGGGTTTTTGTCAAATAGTTTCTTAATGACTTTGAGCAGGTTTTTATTTATTGATTCAGCTACCCCATTCCCTTGTGGATAGTAATTGGATGAGAACTTGAGAGTAATCCCATAATCGAATGCCTAGTTAGAAAAATGTAATGATGAAAAGGCAGAGCCATTATCACAAACTAGAGCAAATGGACAACTGAATCTAGTGATAATATGCTTTTCCACAAATTCAATAACTACCTCTATGGTGCATTGCTTACAAGCTATTGCTTCAGACCATTGAGTGCAGTAATTAGTAGCGGTCAGAATATACCTGTGGCCTGCAGAAGAAGGTGGATTGAACATACCAATAAAGTTGAGGCCCCACTGAGAAAATGGTCGTACCTCCACCACTGGTTGCAAAGGCATGGTTGTGTGTCATTCTCTATGTGCAGCAGTCTAGCATATATGACAGGTTCTTACATGTGAATATGCATCTTTGAACAAGGTTGGCTGGTAATACCTATCACGAAGAACCTGATTGGCCATCGAGTGCGCGGACCCATGACCTGTCATGAATCTTTCATGAAAACTGGTTAGCACCTGATCAACTTCTGATTTATCTAAACACCTTAGATAGATACCTTCATTATTCTTCTTGTAAAGGACTGATCCTTTTATCATGTAACTACTGCTTTTCAGTTTGAGAGCTCTCCTTTGCATTGAATTCAGCTGTGGTGGACAGCGTTGATTGAGTAAATAAAATATGATATCACCGTACCACTCATCTTTTGAAACATCTTCCAACAGGTACTGCTGAGAAACTAGGTCTGGTCCTACTTCAACCATTGTTCTAGTCAAGGCCTGACCTCTTACCAATTTCATGGGTTGAATATCTATGTCAAACTCTTGCAATATGGTGACCCACTTCCCTCTTCTTTCTCCTAATTCACTTTGCATCAGCAATGCTTTAACTGCTACATCTGGGACTATGGTGATTACTTGACTTCTTAGGATGTAATGATAGAATTTCTTAACTTCCTTTACCAGAGTGTATGCTTGTTTTTCCACATTTGGATAACTTAGCTTTGCATCTTTCAAAGGAGTGCTCATGAAAGCAATGGGCCTTTCGGCGTCAACTGACCTCTTCTGTGTCAACATTGCAGCACAAGTATGCTCTGAAGCAAATGAGTATATATGAAATGGCAAAGTGTAATCGAGACTCACCAAGACAGGTGCATTGGATATAGCTTGTTTAATCTCTGTGAACACAGCCTTGGCTTCTGAAGTCCAGTCCATTTCAGCATCCTTCTTCAGCATGGCGTTGAGAGGTTGAACAATCTCAGCAAACCCCGTAATGAATTTACGTACAAAGTTGATCTTACCAAAATATGACTTAAGTTCTTTCTTGCTGGTTGGGGGAGGTATTTTGAGTATTTCTTGGATCTGGTCTGGGTCAATAGCTATTCCTTGTTCAGATATTACATGTCCCAGCAACTTTCCTTTAGTTACTCCAAAAATGCACTTCTTGGGGTTGAGTGATATACCATAATCCTTGCATCGCTACAACACCTTTCTCAGATCTGCTACATGATCCTCTCACCTTTTTGAGAACATTGTTAGATCGTCCATGTAGATGATTATACATTTTCCAACCAATCCCTTGAAAGCAACATCCATCGCGTGCTAAAAAGTTGCGCCAGCGTTTATTAAGCCAAATGGCATTTGGCGGTAGGCATAGATGCCCCATTTACAGGTGAAGGATGTCTTCAATCTGTCTTCATATTCCACCATCACCTACTTATAACCAGAATATCCATCCAAGAATGACATCATCTGGGACCCATTAACAATCTGTAATACTTCGTCCAAAGAGGGCAGCAGGTAATTATCCTTTTTAGATGCTCTGTTCAAATTACAGAAATCAACACAAAGTCTGATTTCTCCATTTTTCTTTTGGACCAGGACCAAATTTGCTACCCATGCATAATGTCTGACCAGAAATATTATCCTAGCTGATAGCAACTTCTAAACCTCTTTAAAAATTAGTGATTCTAGCAAAGCATTCACCGGTCTCTGCCTTTGTTTGAAAGGCTTTGCTCCTGGCTTCAGAGGGATGGTGTGGGTGATAATCGAGGTGTCGTAAGTCTTTAGATCTTCATAACTCCAAGCTATAACTTCATAATAATCTCTTAATGCATGTATAATTCCTGTTATTTCTTCTTCAGTACTAGCTTTCCCAATGAACACATTCTTCACATTTTCTGTTGTCCCTAAGTTAAATGGTTCACACTTTCCTCCTGGGGATTCTCCTTCTTTCCTTTGAGTCCCTAAATTATCTACATCAAACAATCTTTCCAATTCTACCATTCCTCATTGGATCGTGTTGGTTAAGTTTAGTACTCCTAAATCGATTTCTACAAGTTCTATTTCTTCTTCATTTATTATTTGAGCAGTGAACACATCTGATGAAGTAAGGAAATTAATGATGTGTTGATCATCTTCAAAAACTTGGAAATTGGTGACATTATCAGGTATAGACAGGGTAGCCACAAACTCAACAGAAAACTTCTTTAGTCCTGCCATAGATGTCAGTTCTAAGGTACTCGTTGTTTGAGGTAGAGCATTTGCAACATGATTTTGTCTTCTTGGGATGACTTGGATGTTAAAACCGTCAAAGCACTCGATCAAATCCCAGACTCTGTTCCTGTACCTATTCAATCTCTTATCATTGCATGAGTACTATTTTCTCACTTGTTTTACCACTAACTCAGAATCACCAAATACCTGGATAATTCTGACTTTCTTCTGCAGTGCTAGCAGCAATCCCTATACTAATGCTTCATATTTAGTGACGTTGTTTGTACATGGGAACTGCAGCCTTTGCGATGCCAAAAATTAACTCCTGGTAGGACTAATCAATTCAACCCCAATGCCAGACCCTTGCTTGCATCTTGAACCATCAAATCTTAAGGTCCATAAGTGAAACTCTTTGCTATCATCAGCCTGTTTTGTAGACTTCTTCTCATCGGGAAGGGGCTTGGGTTCTTCCTTCTTTTCGACAGTTAACACCTCCTTCAGAATTATAGGGACCTTCAGTTGTCTTTGCACTTGTCTGACTTCTTCTTGACACAACTGGCAAGTAAATTTAGAATGGGATGCATCATGTATGTGACACTAGTTGGGAAATAGTAGCTCTTCCATCTGAACCTACTTTCCAACAATAGTTTGATCTTGCACAAATCTGGCTACAAAATCACGAAATCCCTCAAATACCCCGGGTTCATCTTCGTCTGAAGAGTCTCCTTCATCTGATTAAATATATGCTCCTATATTTTTTGGTCTTTCTATAAGTGGTTTAGAGGGTCTTAAGCAACTCAGCATAAGAACTTCTTCTGACTGACTAGTGTGTGGAAGATAAACTCCCAAATCAACTTCTGAGAATAGAATCTCGTTGGGCTGATTGTATTCTGTGATCATATGCTGCATCTTGGGCTCTCTTTCAATATGTATCTAATTAGCCAATCCCTTCCATGGTAGCCACATGTGGGAAAAGTCAGTTGCCATATAACCATTCAAAGTTCTAGACCAATCTCTACTCAGAAGCATGCCATACTGATCTAGAATGTCCACTACTTGAATATCTATATATTGTTGCACCATAGGATCAGAAGCCAGTTGCATGTGTATCCCGTTCAATTCTCCTACCACATTTACTTCAGTCTTATCCAATTGTGTCACTTCTCGGGATGACTTAGTTGGGGTGAGCCCAAGTGCCTTACAAACTGATAGTGGCATTACATTCGTGGAAGCACCAGAATCTACTAAACAGTTATGAAGGTTCTTGTTGAATATTCTGAGCGTTAAGAGGAAAGGGGGACTTTCCCTCTTATCCTTATACAGTGGCATCTTCTATTCTACATCAGTCACGTGTGTATTCTTTCCTTCCCCTTATCAATGCTATCTTTGGCGATATTCTCCTTTGGTATATAATTAGTCTTAGTTCTAGCACCTAGGTCTTGAAAGAAAGATGTCCTAACCTCAGGTATCTTAAGCAACTCATACACAGAAAGATTGACCTTCATTTTCTTAAGTTCCTCAGCTACATATTGTCCCATTTTTGCTATGTCAGATCGTTGAGAATTTTCTACAGTAGTAGCAGTACCCTGATATGCTGGTTGATGGGGAACTTTTGGCGGTTCAGGGTTATTGGTAGCTTTTGGGTTAGGTGGAATCTGATAACTATTTGGAGGGATGGAAGTGGTGAAAGGACCTTTAGGCTTGCTACTTCTCAAGTTGTAAGGAGTCTTGTTGTATTGCTGATAAGCATTAACTTCTTCAGACTCTTCTTCCTCAGGCTGATTATCATCTTGGAATGGAAATGTATAACTATCAAGAACTAGGGCAGTATCATACCTTTGAGAAGGGAAAATTTCATACCCTGTTGGCGGAGTCTCTTGATTTTCAACATTTTGAATCTCCATTTGGAAGATACTGGACACAATCTGGAATTCTAGGCAGTCTAGTTCAGAGTGGGCATTTGTGTTGTGCAGTCTGCATCAAGTAGATAACGAAGCTTCAACCAACATCACATGACCTGGGGGCCTGGTATCGTTGTTTTGATTCTCCAGGGGTGAAGGCACCCCTCCATTGTTTGGTCTGGTATTCCAGGATCGATTTGACCACTGCTAAAAGTTCTAATTTTGGTACTGATTCTGGTTTCAGAATTGGTTCTAACTTTGATTCTGGAAATGTTGTTGATTCTGTCCCCTCTACTGCATATAAGCATTCTAATTCTTGAGGTGGGCAACCTCAGTAGTGAGTTTCTTCATTTGCTCAACCAGTTCTCTGATATCATCTTTGTCTTCTTTGGTGTTGACTATTTCTAAGGATTATAGGAAAGGCATTTTTGCTGGAGGCATTTTAGCTACTGGATTACTTGGGTGGATTACTGAGGCTTGTGTTGCAGCTGGGTTTGGAATTGGATTCATCACAGGGGTATGATTAGCCAATGCATGATTTATCATGGGTATTTGATTTGACATGGCAACATGCCCCATATGGTTTAATGGACCAGAAGTTGTTTGCCCTAGCTGGGTACTTACATCGACAGTAGCTAAATATGCTTGAGCTAAACTAGCAGGTATTGGGTTAGCTCTCCTTACAGAAATGGAGGTAAGTTTATCTAGGGAAGCATAATAGATTGGCAAGGCAGCAGCCTGATCTACAGTGTAAGGAGCTTGCAAGCGACTGTAAGCTTTTTGGAATCTGTTGTTAAATGAACTTATCATCTCACCTTCTTCTCGATGAATCTCCACAAAAGACCAATAGAAATCAGCTGGGGTAGTAGGCATACAAAACCTATCTAGGAAAGCAGTCTTCAGGTTTAGCCATGAATTTATGGATGCTGCAGGGAGGTTAGCAAACTAGTAATAAGCTTCTTCCTACAAAGAATAAGGGAACAACCTACATGTCACATCCTCATACTGTACTTGCAACATGAACATGTTAGATTCAAAGATATTAATGTGCTCATCTGCAGTCCTATCTGGATCATTCACTTTGAATTTTGAGCAGAACTTATCTGGGTCCTTTGGCATATCATGGTAATCATTAAACAAAAAAAGAGACTGGTTATTTCCTGCAAAGAAAGCCATGTTGGGAGGATTAATGGGAGCCGCAGTATTATTCCTAGGGGCTGACTAAGCTCAAGGGGCTCTGGGTATTCCTTGATCCCTTCTTGTTCATCTGAATTCTGTTATGGACAACAGCTCTTCTCCAGCCGAGCTGGATCTAGTGTGTCTCTGCCTAGTCCCCAGACTTTCTAATTTTTAGCAAAGGGGAAAACGGGGGCTCTCCTTCTAGCGCCAATTCTATTGATGGTGGTTTTAGCATGCAGCAATGTAGGTGTGATTGCTAGTTTCACACCTCTCTTGAAAAGTATCCTACCCTAGGTAAGACTACTCCAAGGATAATACAGCTAGGTTTTAACTTGCTTGGAATTTCTCAGTTGATATGTTCTAGCTGTGCCTACAAGGGGTCTTACATGCAACCTGCAAATCTTCAGGTTTGGGGCAGCAAATACACATAAACCTTTCTATGATTCTCAGCTGATAAACAAGATAAAGTGTTGCTAAAATGTTTATTCTAATAGCTATCAATGGTTTCAAAGAAAAATGCAAAAGAGTTAGGGTTTTAGAAAGATCCTAGGTCACATTCACAATGCAAGGGTTACCTTCAGTAGACAAATACTCTAAACTTTAAACCAATTTTCTAAGTTACCAAACTAAAATGGGTGTTACAGTGCTGCAGAAAATGGTGCTATCTTCAATGGGAGTCAATACATATTCAGATTGCATTCATTTGTTAAATACCCAATAAGCGGCACAACTTAACTTGTGAAATGTAATTGAACTTTAGCACAAACAATCAACCCAGACTAACATTACACAGCTATTTACCATCAACAAACAACTAAAAGTATGGACTTAGAGTATTCATCAAATACTTCAGCAAACCATGAACATTACAAAAGCAAAACTAATCCAACTATGGGAGAGCAAGAAGAAAACCATGAAAACCACAATGATTCAACACAAGATACAAATTCTCAGAATTACTACAGAAACTTGTTTTGTATTACTTCAAATGGCATAGAGTCAACAATTTGGCATCAAAATCTCTCTTCCAAATAGTGGAAATGGCAGCCCTTTATATAGAAAAGTAGCATACCTTTGCTTTCAAATGAACAGTGGAGATTAGCTCAACACCAACAGTCTAGATTACATCAATAATAGCTCACATCAATTCTCGGATTACATTTTCTCCTTTATGAAAAAGATGAAAAATAGTCCCTAGATACATTGAATCTAGTCATTTTGACTAGCCAACTCAGTATATTAATAGAAAAGAACATTTTAGAAGCAAGAAGAAGACAAAATAGAGTCACATGCTGCCCCGAATATAGCAATTTACAATTGTGACGGGATTGTATCATAAAAATATTCAAAATAGTATCAAGATTCCTTGTCTAAATCAATCTTGTCTTCACTAGCTAGCTTGTTGCGATAAGTAAACCAGGCATCAAGTGCAGGATTAATGTCAGACAGGTCTGGATCCTTTAAAAGATGTATCCAGTAATCAAACACTTCCAATTCCTGACTGAATTTGCCATGTATTCTTTCTATCTCTACCCCTGCCTTCTGAAATACCTTGAATTCTGCCTTGAGGTCACTTGCCTTGTCTAGTCTTTCCTCCATAATGAGTGTAGCATCTTCAAAAATTACCTTATGCAACTTATCTTTGCACTTCTCAACATCAAAAGGGATATAATCATCATAAGACGCTTCCTTGCAATCCCTCAAAGAGTCACTGATGTCGTATATGACTGATCTCAATTCTTCATTAGCTGGTTTATATGCTTCCTTTATGTGCTCAAAGGTTTCCTTTCTCAAAAGCAGCTGTTGATACCACTCCATGGCCTTCGGCAGCGACTTTTAGTCAAAATATTTTCTTCAACTAGAGTCTGAGCTGGCAATTCTCTGATACCTTTTATCCAGGAATACATATGTGAATAATACTTATCAAAAGAATCATATTCTTCACGCAAGTCTTTCCATCTGTTATGTAATTCTACCAGTCTTTTATGTGCTTGAGCAGAGGCACTTATGGCTTCGCATCCCATCTCAAAAACTTTTTGTAACCAATTTTTTGTGCCTTAGGACTTTGATCTTACCTCTCTCAATTTAGTCATTTCATCAGTAGATAGGAAAGTAGGTATTGTCCTTATTTCTCCTCCTGCATCTACTGGCTTTATCAAAAATTGAAGACATGCTCATAGTTCTTCATTCTGCTGTTTCAAGTCCTTCTTGGACATTTCATCCTTATCCAACTGCTCCAAAATTGATGTAACTGAACCTTTGAAATCATCCACTCTCTGAGCACGAGTGGCTGGACCTAGATCAATGGTAGATATGATATAATCTTCCACCCTGACTACCACTATTTCTGCTATCCTTGATCCTGATTCATTCTTGTAGATTCTTGATTGAATCTTAGCCCTTTTCTACTTCTGAGGCTTCTGAACCTGTGACAAGATAGCGCTCAGGTTAAGCTGCATTACTTCTACTTGTGGTTTAGGATATGCCATTCTACCTTGTAGCCATTCAGGAGTAGAAGATTTGTTTAATTCAGAAGCTCCGTCTTTATCGGATATAGTCAACTCTTTGGATTGTTCTTGTTCTTGCTCTTCATTCTTCTCTGGGCTTTTCTATTCTTCCTTTTCTTCTTCTTGTGCCAAGTCCTTCAGATTTATGATTACATTCTCCTATGCAATCTTTAAAACTTCCTCCGTTGGATCTTTGTCCAGGGGACTATCAGATATGTCAATAATTTCTATAGCAGTTGAAGGTTCATGGAAGTTTTCATTGTTTACTTCAAATAATACCTCCTTTTCCTCCTCAATTGCTGCTTCAGGCTCCTGTAAACCCAACTCTGCACACACTTTCTCAATTCTGGGCAGTAGTGGGACTACCAATGAATCTACAGGCATTTGTGAAATAGGGACAGTAGAAGAGATGGTTAGGAAAGGCGTACTAACCTGTGTAAGGTTAGTCAAGACTAGGGATAAGGAAGAAGAAATGACAAGGGGTGAAGGGAAGGTTAGTGAAGGTAGAGGAAGAGGGGGTGAAAGGATGGTGGAAATGGGAGGCAATGGTAAAGGAGAACAAGGTGAAGACGTAGTGGAAGGGTATGAGATGGTAAGAGTGGAGGAAATAGGACTGCTAGAATCACTAGAAGAAATTGCTAGTAAACAAGAGGTGGTGGTGGTGATAGAGGCAAGAGAGGTGGCAGGAGATGTTTCTTAAGCCATGGATGCTGAGGTTATGGGTGAGGTGGATGCATCAGAGGAAGGAGGAATGGAAGGAGAAGTGATAGCAAGATCAACAGGGGTTAAGACAGCAGTGTCAACACTTTGGGTAGGAAGTTGTGCAGTTGGAGGATTGGAATCATTCCTAGTTGTGGCAGCCTCCTTGTTAGCTTCTTTTACCTTCACCCTTTTGGCCTTTGAGCTTTCTCCAGCCCCACTTGGCATGTTTTTTCTCTTGGAAGTTCTGGTTCTAGTTGAGGGAGGTTGATGCTTCTTCTGGGGAGACTTTACAGATGGCTTCTTCATCTTCTTTGCCTTTTCTGCCAGAGATGTATGTTCCTCACTATCGGATTTCTATTTTTCAGCTGGCTCTGCCTCATTCGTGACCTAAATGGGTTCATCCTCTTCTCCCCCAGAGTCCTTGTTTGATTCTACTACTGTGTAAGTAAGCTGGACTCCTTGCCCATTCAAAATAGCCACTTGAGCTCTAACCCAGGCCTTACTCAACCTGATTAGTTCTCTCATAAAAACCTCTAGGGAGCTTTCTTTTGCATTTGCCCAGTTTGGCAGTGGAATGGGCTGATGGTACTGTGCCTCCCATGGTCCTCTAACCATAACATTTTCATCATCTTGCAACTGATTAGGGACTGCCATTATAAGAAACCTTTTAATGAAATCTAGAGGTAGACTTGCATGTGCCTTCTTCATAATCTCGTAATCATCAGGGCAATTCTCCCAAAAGTCTTCAATATGCACATTTTGTGACAGAGCTTTTTACTTACAAATCTTTCCATCACTTTGTTTGGATCAAAATGACCCCTTGCATTGTAGTAGTGCAAATTCAAGAGTTGAAGCTCTTTATCTAAATGTTCTACTGATGCTAGAGAAGGGCATGCATAGAGTCCCTTGCCGAACTTGATAGGAAATTGAACATTAGTTCTATGCAAGTGCTTGAGCTTCTCTGCACAAGGTATTAGTTGACTAGACATCTCTAGAAGCACTGTCTTATGATCAGGATATTGAGGGAGTCTGTAGGCCATCCCAGTGAAGCCTTGTACCCTTATGTATGTAAATTTCTTGAATTGGATATACCACCTACCATATTTGGTTATTTCATTCATAGCCTTGGTGGAAATCCTCAAGGCTATGTTACCCTGTAACTTTCTAGCTATATACATTGTGAATGCATCATTTACCCTTTTGAAATGTATTAATGATTGAGATGAAGTTAGTTGCAGATAGCATTCATATACTTTGATCTGATTCTTCTCATCATTCCTGACTTCACCAACCTTGGACAATCCATCGTAGTGATTCAATCTTGCCACTGCATAGACAATATATGATGTCCATCCAAAGTATTTGTTTTCTCTGAATTGTTGAAGGCTTCATGGATGTTGTCACTGAGGATCTAAGCCCAGTGGAACTTAGTTCGTTTCAATATTTTAGTAATTATGACAAACACCCAGTCCTCGAAGGTAGAGGCTGTTGGTAACCCATATATTCTGCTCAGGCAGGTTACCAAGTCTCCTATCTCATTGTGAAAGTCGCTCCTGTATAGTACTCTGGGGAGCCTTATGAGAGCAGACTTTCTACTCTTAACCCAATGGTCATTTATGTATTTCCTGCATCCCTCTACATATTTATTGTATGTTGTCTTCGATCCTTGTTTATCTCACATAGTCATAACCTTGTGCTAGGGAATGTCAAAGGTCTCAGCCAGAGAAGGTGGGGTTAGGTCAGCCAAGGTATCCCCACTTGTTGTCTGAATTGTCCTGGTCATAACATCATATCTATCTGCATAGGTGGCCATCAGTTCTGCACACTGCACTAAAGTAGGAAAGGTAGCTGCTTGTGCAATATCGCTATCTCTGAGTACTCTGGCTCTAGGGGTTGGATTTGGACCAAAGACTCTTAGTCTGAAGTCATCTAGGTCAATATGACCTAAGTCTGTGTCCCCTACATCACTCCACCTGGAGTGAATCTTGGTTGCCGGAGGGAATCCTTTGAATTTGTACTTCATCACCTAGGCCCGAGCAGTCATTTAGTCTACAGGACTAGACCTTATAAGTTTGATATATCGAGGAAATTCCTAACATACTCTTAAGTTTCAGATAAATCAATGCAAATTTGCCATTCAATACTAACATGCTTCTGACGGAAATTTTAGTCTAACTGTAATAACATTGCATGCAATCAAATATCTAATGTTGCAAGAAAATTCATGAAAATTACCATTAACAATGCCTTACAACATTAATTTTATCATTTTGGACCACTTTCCTTTTGAAAATTTTAAGAAATCCAGTCATTTACACCGTTTTGCACTAATTTGAGGGTTGTCCAACCCTCAAAAGGAAAAGCGTTGAATTTGAGGTCATCCGACCTCAGCGAGGAAATCAGGCCGGTCCGACCACATGTTTTACTTCCTTTCAAGTTTTTGAGTTTTAGCGTGGATTTCAGGGAATACCGACTTGCGCGAGATTTGGAGGTCTCCGACCTCTGACGGTTGTCAAGTCGGTCAGTCAAGTTTTCGGTGCAGAATCTTATCGATGTGAACTCTATTACGTTGGCACAGAAATCAGATCAGTCTGACCTGCGCAAGTTTGGGCAGTGTCTAACTAAGTCGGTAGGAAGGTATTATACCGCAGGTCAGAAGGGGTCGCTTTTAGTGCTAAGTCGAGGTAAGCTCCCAGCGGGGTTTTCAGGTGGCACCGACCTTGCAGGAGAATTCGGGTCATCTGACCAAGTCAGAGACATGATCTTTTAGCACAAAGTTAGAGCAAAGACTTTTTAACGCAAAAAGGCAACTTTAGGATTTGCCAGATTTTTTAGACCTTCCGACCAAGTCAGGAAAAAGCGTTTTGGTGCTTGTAGGTCAGACGAGGTCGATTTTAGCGTAAAATGAAACTAGGTGCTCGGTGCGAGTTTTGGAGGACTCCGACCGACCAAATGATGGTTCGTTTTGCAGGTCAGTTGGGACACATTTTAGCACCACGAAAATATGAGGGTTTCATAGGGAAACATTACCTAAGTTTTGGATTGTCTAAATGATTCATGGCAAACCATTATCTCATAAGGTGAAAGCTAGGGTTTTCAAATGAAGACTCATAGTTTTACGAAACCCTAACCCCTAAAATGTCGATTCAATCAATCAATTTCCTTAAAAACCCAACGGCTAGCATGAAAACCCTAACTGCTTGTAGGTAGAAGTTCAAATAATGGGGGTTAGAACCCTACCTGATAGGAATGATGGTGCATTGACTTGTAGGTAGGTTGCAGGTTTGAGCTCGGGGCAAGTCGGCAAACGGCGAACGGAGCTCTGAGATTTCCAGCCTAAAATGTGATAAAATGACTTAAAAACTTAGTTAATTTCCTTATAAACCTCTACCAAATCCCCCATTAATGCACAAGCATACAACCTGTCAATTTAGATTTTGCACAGATTTCCCTCAGCTTGGACTCGACGGGAAATCTAGGTGCGTCTGACTTGGTCGGTCAGGACCACATTTAGTGCTAAGTTTGGAAGTTTAGCTTGCACAATTTTGTGGAGGTTTTGGGTTCATCTGACTTGCGGGCCTTTCGGGGTCGTCCAACTTAGTTGGTGATCGCTGATTTTAGCGCAAGTCAGAGGAGGCAGATTTTAGCACAAAAGTCTAACAAGGAGAGATCAGTGTTTGAAGTCGGTAACAACAGCTTTTAGCGTGAAGGTCAGTCAGATAGGAATTTAGCGCAAGGTCGTAGCAATAGGATTTTAGCGCTAAGGTCGAACAAGGTAGTTTTTAGTGCAAAGGTCAATTGAAGGGTAATTTAGCGCAAAAGGTCATTTCAAGGTCCTTAAATAGAAAATAAGGATTCATTCTAGCAGATATTGAAGTGATTTTTTGAATACCATCCTTGAATCAAGGTCAAAATGCACTTTGATTACTCAATCACTTATGAGGTGAACAGATCCAATGACTCTCTAGCCAAATCAAAAGAGGGGGACTCCATTTTGAATGGGGCGTGTGTGCAAGGCACAACAAGTTGTTAGGCTACACCAAGGAACTTAGCTCTGATACCAATTGTTAGAACACACAGATATACTGAGAGGAGGGGTTAATCAGTATATACCAATTTTTACTTCAATTCTACTATAACAATAGGATCTTTACCGTATCAATTAAATTATTTAAGAACTATGCAAACATAAATATATCCACACATCCACACAAGAGAACACAAGATTTGCGTGGAAACCTAGAAGGGAAAAACCACAGTGAGAAAAGTTACTTGGGTCTACTGTCAAAATCTAGCCTCACAAAATGAGTCAATGAATTACAATATTTTGTAGGCACCAACCCACGAGAATTTTAACTTGAGAAGGACACCAATCCTTTTACAAATTTATATGCACCAACCTACAAGAGACTTCAAACCCCTTATCAACCTAAGCACCAACTCTATCCCTAAGCACCAACTCAGAATATGAAGCACCAACTTCAAGAAGTAGATAACCAGATCCAAATCAGTTCATACTGAGCACCAACCTAGCTATGAAACACCAACTTTAACTGGCTGAAACATGATCAAGTTCATTCCAAAATAGGGCATCGAACCTCCCACTGAGCACCAACTCAGATTCTAGACCATTAATTTCTACACACCCTCAAACATGTAGCATCATACACTTCTTCACACTTTTCTTCTCTAGATAAGATAGCATGCTTATACCAATACTAACACAAATTGTGCGAACTCCAGGTTATCTTCTATTCATGCCCTTCGTACACAACTTACAAAATCACTCATATACTCAACATATTCTTCTGCACCCATCTTGCTACATCTCAAAACAAATTAAGATTGTACATATATATATATATTGTTAAATGTAAGGAATATTGAGAGGGGGGTGAATCAATATTCCACAAAACCACTTCTTAATATGTTCATTAATCCAATTTCCAAAATCAATAACATGAAAGAAGAATACGCATAATAATAGCAACCATAAAGATATAACACATGAACACCAGGATTTTTACGTGGATAACCCAAAAAGGGAAAAACCATGGTGAGTGGTAGCTCACAATATATTAGGATAACAATACTGGATTATAAAAGGCTCACTGCCCAAAGAAATGCTCACTGTAGGTGGACTCACTGTCCACAAAGAAAGAAAGATAGAAGATAGAAGAAATATTGGCTCACTACTAGGAGATGAACTATTGTAAATGCATCTACCATATGATGAATCATAGTTCCATTGAAGGTTCAATATACAGATTCAAAGGTCTTCATTTATTGTGCCCTGCTTCTCAACTTTACTACATATACACTTTTTCTGCCCTTGTTTTCTTTTTTAGCTCTACACTATGCTCATAATCCTTTCACACTTTGAATTCGCACACATATCACATTCTCCATACATCAATATCTTAATCCTTCAAGTATCTATATCCGTGACAAGATTCATCTCATAATTAAGTCGGCAAGCTAGCCATGAAGCATGTATACAATGTATTCTACCTTGTCAGCTTGATCATGTATACAAACAGTAATGAAAACCCAAACAATAATTGAATAATCTTCATAGAAGTTGGCACCAATCATTCAACCACTTAGATTGATAGTTTAAACAATATATTTTCTCTGCATAAAGATCTAACATGTATGTCGAGTTGTCTCTTAAGAACATGCTTGACCCATTCATATGTCATATCAAAACTCTCACTGCGAACCATGTGAGACTCAAAGATTCATAACCAATATTCATTCTGGACTTTTTATTATACCTTCAGAATTGCAGGACCAAATATTTAACTGCGGAGGAATGCGGACCCTTTTACTCACTGTGCATTGTTCTTGTCTTAGTTATGTTCACTCAGACTTAGACATTTCATAGTATAACTTCTGGAGGAAGTCAGGTCTTGAGCACTAGAACATATCATCATCAAATAGCTATGAACAACATATCTGAACCACATATGATGATCTTCTACTGTGGAGGCATACTGACCCACTCTCTGTCATTTACTCTATGAACTGCTCATACTTAGTCATTTTGGCCTTTCAGACCTTAATCCTTTTGTGCCTTGTTGCTAAAACAAATCTGTCTTCTAGAGTGAAATCTCTTTGTCATGCTAGTAGAATTGCTTTTCCTTGTTGCCATCAATGACAACATGCAATCCTTCATCAGAGCAGTGTCTCTTGCCAACAATCTCCCCCTATGGCATTGATGGAAACACTTAGTGAAAAATGTTTGTGTCTGCTCCCCATTACTCTATATTTCTTCTCTCCTTTAGATGTTTGCCCATTTTTCATTGGTCTTCTTCTCCTTCTTTGACATTAATGTCAAAGATGTATGTACAAAAATTCAAAATTGTGTCAAAACTACAAATCTGTCATACTCTGCCACATATGTACACATACAATCTTCAACTTAATTAGTTTTAGGTGAAAGGATATCCTTATACACAATCTTTAATTGTGTAATCTCTTCATCCCATTTTTTCTTATCTCTTTCCAAATTTTGAATGTGACCATTTATCAAAAAGACTAATTTTTCTACCTTTTGCACATTAGAAGGTGTGTCAATTTGTGAAGCTACCTGTGCTTTTGCTGCAATACTAACCATTGAATCTAACATTAGTCCTCTCAACTGACACATTTTATTTTTCATTTGATCCCTCTTATTCACAAGATTACTTAACCCATCATGAATATAAATTACTTGTATTTCTTTACTTCTCACTGACTCAACTGTTGGGTCAAATGATTTAGAAATATTTATCAACTGTAGTTTTAGATCCTTTATATTTTCTTCTCTCTTCTAGGGCTTCTAGCCAAGATAAACAAATTTTGGACAGGTCACCTGCTTCTTTGATAGCACTCAGTATGCCTTTCATTCTATGGTCTAACAGAGCTTTGTCATTTACTATCATAGTCTTCAACTCACTTAATCTTTTCTCATCAAACTCTTGTCTCACTTTTGTTTCAGTAGATTTCTTGAAAGATTCAAAATGCTCACTCACAGAATTTGAGTCCTTTTAATTGATTTATTGAAGACATATAAAGTGTCCTTCTGATATGACGACATCAGCTTCTCCAAAATGTTGGATGCCTCACCAATCAATTCACTGTCTTGTATGTGTGACTTCAAAATTTCTTCCTGTGCCTTTGCTTGCATAATTGATACCAATTGAAATTTCTATATAGGGGACATTGAGTCTAGGTTTATTGGTCCCTGCAAAAATTTAGGCTCATCCAGGACTTGTTTCTCTTTCTCCAAAAATTCTTTGATCGACTCCGCAGTGTCTCTTGCTATACCAGAGACTTCTTCTTCTTGGTTTTGTTCTTGAGGATCTAAATCCATGACCTCATTAGCATTATTCTTTTGTTCCAGAGAAGAGTTTTCTTCAGCTTGTTCCTCTTTTAGATCATCATCTTTGTTTTGTTCCTCACACTTTTCTTTGTCTGTTTGATCATCGGGTAGTTGTTCCAAAGGAATACTTGTTTTAGATTGATCCTTAACTACAGTATCTATATCAAGGTCTAGATCATCTTTCTCTTTTATCTCCCCATCACTTCTGTGCAATCCTTGATCCATGTTTTCCTCAGGAATAGATGTACCAACCCCTACATGTGTTTCTACTTTATCATATATAGTTGGGAGATGATGATCCCTTAATACTCTCAAGGTGATTTCTTTTGTATCCTTTACTACTTTCTCAATGTCATCTAACATGAGAGTGTTCATCCTTTTCTTTGTTCTGAATTCCTTTTGTAGCACTTTGGAGACTTTTACTCTATCTTTCGGTGTGATCTCCAGACATAATTTTATCAGTGTATATTCTCTGAGCTCCACATCCTTAGCCATAGCAGCTTCTTTTCTTGCAGTCATTATACTGTCCAAGCTATTTGGGAGATCAGTAATAATCTCAATAAGGGCTTTGTTGTAGATGTCCAAATATTTGACAATAGTAGTCTCAATAATTCTTTCGTCCAGATCATTATATTCATCATATAGTTGGGGTATGGGTTTTAAATTGCCATCAACGGTTATAGCTTTTAGGACAACCTGAATACTTATAGTGGATTCTCTTGTATGAGACTCATCTTGTCTTGACCTTTTCTCAGCTTTTCCTTTACCAGAAGGTTTATTCTTGCTTCTCCCAGAGGCTTTTGTGGCCTCAGTTTTCATTTACTTCACTTCCTCATCGGACTTAGTCTCTTCCTCATCTGCTCCTATAATTGTTACTAAATTTTTGTTCACACTAAATTTAGTTAGACCTATATGTAGTTCTTTCAGAAGGAGTAAAAGAAAACTTTTAAAGTTTTGCATTCAGTGAATATTTGATGTCTTGACAAAGCAAAAATAATGATTAGTTGTCATGATAACCCAATAGTCCAATCAGGACTGTCAAATCATCATGACAAGTGAATTAGATTGTCAAGAAATCAAACAGTCAAGGAAGGCAGTTGATCTAAACTATTTTTATCTTTCAAGAGTTATAAGACAACTTGATTATTCAGATGATCATAATTGAAAGCAAGAAAGAAAGATAGTCATTTAAACTGTTATTTCACATCATATTTGTAACATACATTCAGTTTTAGTTATTCTATCCTACGCATTAATTGAAAAGAAGAATACAAAAAATCAAGTGCATAAGATAAATTAACTGATCATGTTTAAAAGAAGTGTTTAAATGTGTCCCACACAAGCCGTGGGAGTGACTAAACTTAGCAATGTATACATATGCAAGCTATAGATCTGATGATAAAAGAAATGAGAAAGAACACATGATAATATTAAATATCCATCATTGCCTAAAAGCAAGGTTGATGTCCATGTTGATGGTTGATCTTTATAGCTTCATCTTCAGATCCAATTGTATTAAGTGAACCTGCAAAAAATTGGGGAAAGTCCTGTTAAAGATTCGGATATTTAACACTATCATATGCTTTTATCAAACAGACATATCAACTTGTCACATCATTCATTTCATATGAAAGAGTCAAATCAGACATGTGCCATAAATCAGAACATTATGAAGAAGATCAATCAACTCCATAAGGTATGTTTTTTATGCTAATTTGTTTGTTCACTGTGCAGGTATAGGAAAAGTAATGCTGCTAATTTGAAGACATTAAAACATGGGGAGAAAATGTGGCTCCCACAAGGGTTGAGCCCAGCATGTTCCCCTTTTCTATTCATTTGAAAAGGATATCAGAATAAAAGACAGGATGCATCATTCAAAGATATATCATGCATCATAAAATCAACTTGTAGAAAAGTGTACCATCATGATCATGAAAAGGAGCATTTGCTCCTATAAACTATGTTCACTTTGATAACAATTGATTAAATTAGATCAGACATATTCAAAGTGCTTGAGTCAACTTGACAAATTACAGAATACAGAAATACAACTATGAAAAGCTGATAGGAGTGTTTGACAGAATGTATACTACAGGAGTTCAAAGTACTCAGCCACAGGTGAGATAAGAGAAACATAAAGTATTCCTTTGAAATGTTAAAATCTTGTATCATATGATACCTTAGATTTACAGAGAGGAATATGCATGGCTGTGACAGGAAAAACATTTTTATGCTTAAAATGAAATACCCATTTGCATACAATAAAGCCTTTGTCTCATACATAGAACCATCTTTTTGTTTCATCCTTGTATCTACAAAATGTAATGGAGCATAGCCGTGGAGAAAATAAGGGTTACTGTGTAAGAAAAGATGAAACCCTTGTTTAAAATTTGAAACCCTTATTTCATTTTCTTTCATTCAGTGAAGTGAGTGTTATAGTGATGCATATACTACCATGGCTGCAACAAGGAGGTTTTGTATGTACAAAATGAGATACCCATCTCAAATTTTTGAAGCCCTTATTTCATTTTTTGTCTTCTGGTTGAATGAGCACTATAGAAAGTAGAGTGTAACATGGTCATAGCCAAGGAGGTTCATTATGCACAAAATTACAAAACCCTTGTAAGTTTTTTTAAAAACCCTCTTTCTATTTTTGCATCTGCATTCAAGAAAAGCAATGCACAGGCACGGCCGCAACTGAGAAGAGGTGATTACTCAAAAAGCAAAGATACCCATGTCGAGAAACCCTTGTTGTTTTTATTTGCAATGTCAAAGAGTATACAGAAAAGATAGAACCAGAGGACTCACTTTTTTTTCAATTGTAGAAGAAGAAGAAGCATGGCCGCGGCCTTATTTTGTGAGTTTCTCAAATTTTTGTCATAGTATGTAGGAGTGAGACACAGAGAAACAAATAAAAGATTGTCAAGAGTTACTCAGTAATGCACAGTAATGTATATTCATCATGGCCATGGCCATTAAAGCAAGAAGAAGCTACAGAAAGAAATAAAAATACCAGTCAAAGCCTCAAACCCCATACTCACCGCCTTCCAAAGCTTTCTTCTTACACAAAAGATGCCAAGTTTTGACCGTTAAAGCCAAGGAAATGGAGGAGAAATCAGAGGAACTCAAACCCTAGTCAGCCAAGGTTCAAAGTTACAGAGCAAACAACAAAAGAATGCAAAATGCAAAATGAAGTTTCTTTAGGGTTCTTTTTTTGGTTTGATGGCTTCCTTTCATTTTTTTTGTTTTGACTTAACAAAATACAAAATCATTACCTTATCCAAACATAAGCCGTGGTCAAGACTTGAAAGATGAAGATCCCTAGCAATCACGATTCAAAAGGGCTGACAACACATATTACAATTTGATTATTTGCTAAGGTCAAATGGTCAATATCATAAGGAGGTAAGGCTTATGCCTTAGGTGCTCTTCAAATAACCTTTTTCCCTTGTGGTCGACTAACATTTGGTCAAAACTTCCTCTTTTGTAAATCATGCATGGTCAAGTATATACCTTTGTCATTTTGAAAATATTCAAGAATCATAGATTCTTCTTCATAATACATGATAATCAGCAAGGTGGACGGATAGAATCAAGGAGAATCTTTGCATGACTATGCATTGCTTAATGCATGAAGGCTCAAAGGTAAAAATCATGTGAGGATAAGATAAGAAAAGGTGGCAAAGTCTTATGGATAAGGTAAAATTTTACAAAGGTGACAGAACATATGAAGACAAGATATGCATGCAAAGTGATTACATTGTGAGTAGGGTTGATTTTGGCATGATTGTGTTTGTATAAGCAATGAGGTGGTATTTTTGTAAGGCATGGAGTAATAAGGCAGAGTGTATTATTTTTGCCTTGGTGAATGCGAAATGGAACTAGGGGGTTTTTTCTTGCATGGAGACATAAGGAAATTTTATTTTTCTTTCAAGCCCTTTTTTTTCTCAAAACATGCAAATTAGGCAAGTGTAATTGGAGAAATAAGGTAATTATTTTCTCTTCCATCATGCATGTTTTTACAACTAAATCAATGTAAGTGAATAATAAAGTAATATTCTACAAATTACTTTATTATTTTTCACAAGTTGTAAAATCATAAAAATAATGCAAAATGTAACTAATAGTAAAGTAATTATCCTAATTACTTTATTATTTACTCACATCAATTTTGCAATGCAAAATCATGCAAAATAAATGAGTTGAGTTAGCTGAGGTTTTTAGAGACTTTTGCATAATTTGAGGAGCAATTTGAGGAGTTTTGGTCAACTTCTTGGTCAAGCATATGGAGAGGATCAACTTGGAGCTATTTTTGCTCAATTTGTGACAGTTTAGACCCTTATTTTTAGGGATTTCTTGGTTTTCTCATGGATCACTTTGGAGGACTTATTTTTAGAGGTAGTTAGCTACAGTTCTATTTTTCATGCCTCTTGGAGAGAGCAAGCTATATATTGTAAAGCAAAACTTAGGTTTTCCTAGTTCTTGCCTTTTTGCTCTTTACATTTTGAGAGAGAAAGAGGTTTTGTAACTCATTGATTACAGATTTTATAGAGATCACAGCAAGTTATAGGTTACATTTTCCTTGTTACTCATGCAATATTTTCCTTTATTTTTCATTGAAATCAAGTGTTTGCCTTTCCATTGATGCTACTTGTATGAATGATTTGATGAAATTTTATTGTGTTTAATTATCAAAACCTTTAAAATTATTGTCTCATTATTACTTGCAAGTGTTAAGCATAGTGACATCACAGGTCTTAGGTTGTGTTATTGAAATCAGTTTTCTTTCATGTTGTGAAAAATCCTTTTCCTTCATAAAGAGTCTATTTTCCAGCCTTCCTTTAGAAACTTTTTTGTGATTTATATGCCAAAAGTAGATTGTGTGGGTAAGATTTTTGAAATTTATTGTGAACTAGATTTGCATTTTTTCATCATTACTAGGTGCATCACCAATTTGTCATAGTTTTTATTACCTTAGAGTTTCCTTCTTACCCTTTTCCAAAATAGAAATCATAGTTTCAAATTGAATATTTTAAGTGAACCAACCCATAATCTGGACGTTCAAACTCACTATAGGTCACCCATAGCCTGAGTTTGTCCCCATGTTTCAAAGGATTGCAGAGTTTCACAGCTTTGCTTAAGGCTGTAATCCTCATCAACAACAATTTTTGGCATGCCCAGTGGGACTTTGAACTAATTTTCAGTTCAAGAACTTATTATTTCTGTTGTTTTGGTATGAACAACAAAATTTTCATCCTTTTAGAGGTTTATTTTCAAGTACCTAGCAACTCTAATTCTATGGTTTTATAGATCAGATCTTGCAGCTTATGAAAAAATATCAAACAAGGTCAAATAAAGATTCTGAGAAGAAGCATATTTAGTTATCTCCACCAAATAGGAGAGTAAAAGTAGATAAAGTAATCAAATTAGCTGATATAATAGTCATTTTAGATCTACCAAGTACACATCCAGAGTTTACTTATTACCAGAATCCATTATTTGCAAGTTCATCATTAGAATTTCATAGTTCTCCACCAGCAAGCCCAAGAGAGCAGATTCCTATTTTCCAAGAGGAACTTCTTCTTTTAGAGCTTGAAGAGGAAGAACCTATGTTACAAGAAGTACCTAAAGTAATTTCAATCCAAGTACCAACTCAAATACCAGCTACTCCAATGTCTCTACTCGGAGGAGGTGGAGGACCAATACCACCTCCCGAAGGAGTAGGTGGAGGAGGTGGAGGAAATTGACCACCAATACCACCAAGGAATCAACGTTTTGTTACCTTTAATGGAGGCAGCCCATTAAATCTAGGACAACATGATGATATACCAGTGGCTGCATTAAAGAGTTTACCATGTTTCACTGGAGAAGATGGGACTACACCGATAGAACACATCAGAGATGTAGCATCATTGTGTTCTGTTCCCCATATTACATAAGAGAATGTATCAATCTGGCTATTAGCAGCATCTTTCAAAGGTAAATCTCTTTAATGGTTTAGAAGCTTAAGAGTCAATTCAATTAGATCTTGGGATGAATTAGGTGTTGCTTTGAATAGACAATTTCAAGATAAATCTAATCATTTATCATTAGTTAAACAAATGACTACTATTAAGAGAGCTCCACAAGAGCAAATGTCAGATTTTAACTCCAGATTTCAAAAAACATGGAATAGGATTCCTAAAACAGTAGCATGTATTTTTGTATTATTTGAGAGCATTAAATAGTGATATTGATGTCATGATTCAGTCAATGGGTGGGGTCACTTTACCAGCTGCTTTTGATATTGCAATAAGGGCAGAAAATAGTTTAATACAAGCTGGTAAAATTGCACCAAGGCCTCCTATGCCAATATTTCTTGATATTTAGCCTTCAATGCCATTATCAATAACTCCTATTGCATCTATACCTATTGTCTCAGCGTTTGGATATCAAACAACTATCCAAAATAAAACTAATCCAATCCATTCTGAGATACAAGAGATCAAGGGTAGCCAACAAGAAATGAAAAACAACCAGCAAAATATAGAAAGGTTATTGCAAACTGTGAGTAACAACTTAGTAAGCCTCAAAGTTCAAGCAAATCAGAATAATAGACCATACCAAGCCTGATATCAAGCAAATAGGCCTCCTTATTAGGCAAATTACCAGGGCCAAAGAAAGAACTACAATAATAGGCCAAATTAGGAGTACAATCCAAATGTTGTTAGCTCATCAAAGGAGCTTATGCCAATGCAAAATAATATGATTCAGGATTATGCATGGTGTTACCCTTGTAATCAGTCTCATAACCAGGCTACTTTCCTGAATGGGATAGTAAGCCAAGCTCTTATGGTATAGAATAACTATGTTGCTGCTAAAAATTTAGCAAGTGATGTGAATGATCAGCTAGATACTCAGACTCAGCATGTTAATCATGATGTAGCTTTGATGAATTGGCAAGCTAATGAATTTTGTGGTGTGAATCAATTACTAGGTCAAAAATAATCTTTTACTAATGTTGCAGCAAATACAAGATCAAAAAAGAGAGCTGTCGACTTACAACAACAAGCTAGAAATACAAATTAGCAAGCTGACATTAATAAACAGCAAGCTAGAAATGTACAAATCAGTAAGCTAAAAAAGGTAAAGGTACATTTTCTACAAATCAACAAGGGCATAATCAACTTCTACATCTCAAGATATACATATTTTGTCAAGAGGACAGCCAACAGTTGAAAAAAGAGAGCATGAAGTTCATAAACAGCAAAGTAAAGACCAACCAGAAGTTGTTGTTCCTAAAGTACAGCAAAAGGTTAGTGGTCCTACTTTTAATATTTTGGATCATATGAAGAAAGCAACAGTTATCATGTCCATTTTAGATGCCTTGCATATTCTAGGAGAGAGATTTATTACAAGATGCTTTAGCATAGTTGTCTTTGTCAAATGAGGTTCAAAAAATAGTTCAAACTCAAGTTATGCTTACAAATGAGGCAGAAAAAAGAATAGAACAGCCAAAACCAGTAAGTAAACCACCACCATTTTATGTCACTTTGATTGCTGGTGATCATTTAGTACACAATTGCATGATAGACTCAGGAGCTAACAACTCAGTTATGCCAAAATAGCTAGCTAATAAACTTGGCTTGTAGTATGAACCTATTGTTAGAGGAGTTATGCAAATGGATGGAACTGAAGTCAATACAGTTGGAATGTTTAAAAACTTGGGTCTTACTTTGCATGCATGTCCAAATCTTGTCATACATCAAGATATATGTCATTGATTTGCCACCTACTTTTGCCATCTGCTTATCCAAAGATTTTAAAACAAGATTAGGGGGATATTTGTCTTCTAATTGGACACATTTGTTCTTTAGAACTAGATATGGAACCAAGGTTACAATCAAATCTGAGCCATTAGCCAAAGATCACCTTGAACCTTATACACCCAATCCAATAAATGCCAACCTTTCCATTTTTTATTAAGAAGATCTGATTCCTATTCAAGACCCAAGTACACCTTTAGAGGGGGTTCCTGATCTTGTTTTAGACCGGTGGGAAGTAGAGAATCATGAAACAAATCCATTTGAGCAGATGGATGAGATAGGCCTTGGTGTGTATATGAACTAGGAGAAAAATGCAGTCATTCCAAATCTGCTTAAAGGAGAAAATTAGCAAGTAAAAGAAGCTAAAAATGATGTTTGGGAGCTTTATTTTGATGGTTCTAGAAGTAGGATTGGTGCTGGTGGAGGAGTTGTTCTAGTCTCTCCCACAGGTGAGAATTATTATTCATCTTTCAGATTTTCTTTCAACTGTTCTAATAACTCAGCTGAGTATGAAGCTCTAGTTCATGGAAAAGAATGGGCTAGGAAAAGAAATATTAAATGCCTAAAAGTCTTTGGAGACAGTGAATTAGTTGTTAAACAAGTCAGAAATCTTGCTACTACAAAGAATGATTTGCTGAAATTGTATAAACATAGAGTTTGGGACATGATAGAAGAATTTGATGTATTTAATTTGATATCTTTACCTAGAACTGATAATAAATAGGCTGACAAACTAGCTGCCATAGGAGCTGAATATGATATTCCTACAAAAATGAAGAATATTCATTCTCCTTTATATGTTAAAGTAGCTATTAGAGCATCAATTCCAGATAATAATACTAGCTGGCAGGTATTTGATAGTGATGAGCAAAATGCAAATTTTTTGATGGAAGAGGCTGAATTTTTTGCAAGCAATCAACAAAATTTTTTGCAGCAATATGATGATCAAATACTACAATTAAGATCAAACAAGCTACCTAAGGGCTTAGTGACCTTAGAATCAATCTTTAATACTGATGATCAAGTAAGAAAGGACAAGGCCAGCTTGTTAGTGAAATAGGAACACTATGAACCTATTGAGATCTTTAAAGATAAGTTAATCAAGCTTGGAAAGATATGTACAAAAGAAGAAGAACAAACATTTATTCAACTTTGCCAGGAATTTAGTGATGTGTTTGCATGGGAATATGGAGATCTAAAAGGTTTCAACCCAGAGTTGGCTCAGCATACAATTGAGCTTGAACCCAAGGCAAAACTTGTTAGACAGAAGCAAAGACCACTAAATCCTAAGTTGGAAGTGCTGATGAAAATGGAATTGAATAAACTCATTGAAGGTAATATTATCTTTCCTATCAAACATACTTCATGGGTTTCTAACTTGGTTCCTGTTAGAAAAAAGAATGGGGAAATCAGATTATGTGTTGATTTCTGTGATTTAAACAGAGCATCTTTAAAAGATCATTATCCTTTACCATCCATGGAGAAAATCTTACAAGTTGTCTCAGGATTAGAAAGATTCTCTTTGTTGGATGGTTATTCAAGTTACAATCAAATTCTAGTAAAAGAAGAAGATCAGTACAAGACAGCTTTTACTACTAAATGGGGTACACTAGCATATAGAAAAATGCCTTTTGGCTTATCAAATGCAGGTGCAACATTTCAAAGAGCAATGGATATGGCCTTTCAAGGCTTGATTAATAAGTTTGTACTTGTATACTTAGATGATGTGACTATTTTTTCTAAGAAAGTTGAAGATCACTTTCATCATTTAAGACTGATTTTTGAAAGATGTAGAGAATTTGGGGTTTCATTCAACCCAAAAAAGAGTATTTTTTGGTTCATGAAGGCAAACTTTTAGGACACATAGTGTCAAAAGATGGAATATCAATTGATCCTAAAAGAATCATTGCAATATTGGCATTACCACTTCCTGCACATAAAAAAGGCTTACAAAGATTTTTGGGAAGAATTAACTTTGTAAGAAGGTTTATTCCAAACATAGTAGCACTTTTACAACCTCTTACAGTAATGCTGAAAAAGAATATTCCTTTCAGTTGGACCAAAGAAGGAAAACAAAGCTTTGAAGAGATAAAAGAAGCACTTGCTACTGCACTAACACTGATAAATCCAAATTTTGACAAAGATTTTATTTTGTATGCATTTGGCAGTGTGGATACTATATCAGCTATGCTTTGTTGGCAGAATGAAGAAGGATTGGAATAGCCTGTGGCATTTTTTAGCCAAATTTTGCATGACTATGAGGTAAGATATTCTTTTGTTGAAAAGCATGTATCGACTATTATTAGGAGCCTAAAGAAGTTTAAACATATGCTTTCAAATAATAGAATTTAGTTAATGGTTGCCCATCCAATAGTAAAAGAATTCTTGCTTAGTAAATATTTGAGTGATAAGAGAGTAGGGTGGATAACAAAGGTTATGGAGTATGACATTTAAATTAAGGTTACCAAGCTGGTCCGAGGCAAAGGACTATGTGAATAGCTTGCAGATCATGAAAAATATAGCAAGGAACTTGAAGGAGAAGCTGAGAAAGTGCTACAGAATGATGAAGCAGCTGCTGTCCTAGATCCCCCTACAAGTTGGGTGCATGATATGATCCATTATCTGCATACTAGTTATTGTCCTCAAGGCTTGGATAGATCTGAAATAAGATATTATAGATTTTAGGCAATTCCTTATGCTATGATTGATGGAATCTTATACAAAAAAGACTGTAATGGTGTTTTACTAAGGTGTGTATAGCCAGATCAGATCCAAAAGATTCTAGAAGAATTTTATGATGGACCTTCTGGAGGTCATTTTGTAGCTAGAACAACACCTCTAAAAATTATGAGAGATAGTTACTATTGGCCTGACATGTTCAAGGATGCACATGAATGGGCAAAGAAATGTTTAAAATGTTTAATTTTTGCAGGTAAACAGAAACTTGCAGCAATGCCCTTGCATCCAATCCAGGTGGAGCATCCATTTGGCAAATGGGGATTGGACTTCATTGGTCCTATTAATCCACCTTCCAACCAGGGACACAAGTGGATTTTGACTGCTACTGATTATTTTACCAAATGGACTAAAGCAGTTGCCTTGAAAGAAGCTAATGAAACATCAGTCCTGAATTTCTATCAAGATCTAGTGTCCAGGTTTGGTACTCCTGACTCAATTATTTTAGATAATACTTTAGCATTTATTGGATTAAGAGTATCTGATTGGTCTATCAAAAATAACATATTTCTAAATACTTTGTCAAATTATTACCCTCAAGGTAATGGACAGGTTGAGTCAACTAACAAAAATCTGATAAAAATCATAAAGAAAATAGTTGATGAAAATTAGAGGTCTTGGCATGACAAGTTAAAATTAACCTTATGGGCTAATAGGATTACTCCTAAAAGAGCAATGGGTAATTCACCTTATGTTCTTACATATGGAAAAGAAGCCGAATTTCCAATATCAGTTGAGCGACCAACTTTGAGTTACATAAAAGAACTGGAATTATTTGAAGAATAGCCAATGGAGATCAAGCTTGCACAGCTGATAGAACTTGAAGAAATCAGAAAAGAGGCCTTGAAAACATTGGAAATACACTAGACCCAAATGAAAAGGACATTTGATAAAAGAGCAGTCCCAAGAATCTTTAAAGAAGGAGATCTAATTTTCAAATGGAATGAATTAAAGAGCAGACCTGGTCAACATACAAAATTTGATGCTATGTGGGATGGACCATACATCATTATAGATTGTAAGCAACACAATGCATTCTAGCTTGCTAAGTTAGATGGAGAGGTGTTGCCAATCCCAGCCAATGGGATTCACCTCAAGTTATGCTATTAGAGAAGCAGTCTTATGCTGCAAATAAGTACTTTTGCACATTTAATTTCAGTTATTGTTTTTTTTTCCCAAGAAGTGCTTTTGCACATGTTACTGGCTTTGTTTTAAGCAAGCCAGAATAGTTTCAGTTTCAGTTTTGTTGTTGCTGTAAGTTTTCTATCAGTTTGAGTTGTAGAAGTTTTTCAAGTTCAAGGCAGAAGAGACTCATGTGCCCAATGGAATTGCAAGGCTACTAGTTCTAAGTTGTTTAGCAGGAAAACATCCCTAAGAGGTCGCCAAAAATGTTACTAAATTTTTGTTCACACTAAATTTAGATAGACCTATTTGTAGTTGTTTCAGAAGGAGTAAAAGAAAACTTTTAAAGTTTTGCATTCAGTGAATATTTGATGTCTTGACAAAGCAGAAATAATGATCAGTTGTCATGATAACCCAACAGTCCAATCAGGATTGTCAAATCATCATGACAAGTGAATTAGATTGTCAAGAAATCAAATAGTCAAGGAAGGCAGTTGATCTAAACTATTTTTATCTTTCAAGAGTTATAAGACAACTTGATTATTTAGATGATCATAATTGAAAGCAAGAAAGAAAGATATTCATTTAAACTGTCATTTCATATCATATTTGGAACATACATTCAGTTTTAGTTATTCTATCCTATGCATTGATTGAAAAGAAAAATACATAAAATCAAGTGCATAAGATAAATTAATTGATCATGTTTAAAAGAAGTGTTTAAATGTGTCCCACACAAGCCGTGGGAGTGACTAAACTGAGCAATGCAGACATATACAAGCTATAGATCTAATGATAACAGAAATGAGAAAGAACACATGATAATATTAAATAGCCATCATTGCCTGAAAGCAAGGTTGATGTCCTTGTTGATGGCTGATCTTTATAGCTTCATCTTTAGCTCCAGTTGTATTCAGTGAACCTGCAAAAAAATGGGGAAAATCCTGTTAGAGCTCCAGATCTTTAACACTATTATACACTTTTATCAAATAGACATATCAACTTGTCACATCATGCATTTCATATAAAAGAGTCAAATCAGACATGTGCCATAAATTAGAACATCATGAAGAAGATCAATCAACTCCATAAGGTATGTTTTTTATGCTAACTTGTTTGTTCACTGTGCAACTATAAGAAAAGTAATGTTGTTGATTTGAAGACATTAAAACATGTGGAGAAAATGTGGCTCCCACAAGGGTTGAGCCTAGCATGTTCCCCTTTCTATTCATTTGAAAAGGATATTAGAATAAAAGACAGGATGCATCATTCAAAGATATATCATGCATCATAAAATCAACTTGTAGAAAAGTATACCATCATGATCATGAAAAGGAGCAGTTGCTCCTATAAACTATGTTCACTTTGCTAACAGTTGATTAAATCAAATCAGACATATTCAAAGTGCCTGAGTCAACTTGACAGATTACAGAATACAGAAATGCAGCTATGAAAAGCTGACATGAGTGTTTGACAAAATGTATGCTACAGGAGTTCAAAGTATTCAGCCATAGGTGAGATAAGAGAAACATAAAGTATTCCTTTGAAATGTTAAAATCTTGTATCATATGATACCTTGGATTTATAGAGAGGAATATGCATGGCTATGACAGAAAAAGCATTTTTATGCTTAAAATAAAATACCCATTTGCATACAATAAAGCCTTTGTCTCATGCATAGAATCCATATTTTTGTTTCATCCTTGTATCTACAAAATGTAATGGAGCATAGCCATGGAGAAAATAAGGGTTACTGTGTGAGAAAAGATGAAACCCTTGTTTAAAATTTGAAACCCTTATTTCATTTTCTTTCATACAGTGAAGTGAGTGTTACAGAGATGCATATACTACCATGGTCATGACAAAGGAGGTTCTATATGTACAAAATGAGATACCCATCTCAAATTTTTGAAGCCCTTATTTCATTTTTTGTCTTTTGGTTGAATGAGCACTATAGAAAGTAGAGTGTAACATGGCCATAGCCAAGGAGGTTCATTATGCACAAAATTATAAAACCCTTGTAATTTTTTTTTAAAAACCCTCTTTCTATTTTGCGTCTACATTCAAGAAAAGCAATGCACAGGCACGGTCGTAACCGAGAAGAGGTGATTCCTCAAAAAGTAGAGATACCCATTTCAAGAAACCCTTGTTTTTATTTACAATGTCAAAGAGTATACAGAAAAGATAGAACTAGAGAACTCAATTTTTTTTCATTTCCAGAAGAAGAAGAAGCATGGCCACAGCCTTATTTTGTGAGTTTCTAAAATTTTTGTCATAGTATGCAGGAGAGAGACATAGAGAAACAAATAAAAGATTGTCAAGAGTTACTTAGTAATGCACAGTAATGTATATTCATCATAGCCGCAGCCATTAAAGCAAGAAGAAGCTACAGAAAGAAATGAAAATACCAGTCAAAGCCTCAACCACCATACTCACCACCTTCCAAATCTTTCTTCTTACACAGAAGATGCCAAGTTTCGACCATTAAAGCCAAGGAAATGGAGGAGAAATAAGAGGAACTCAAACCCTAGTCAGCCAAGGTTCAAAGTTACAGAGCAAACAACAAAAGAATGCCAAATGCAAAATGAAGTTTCTTTAGGGTTCTTTTTGTTTTGTTTGATGGCTTCCTTTCATTTTTTTTTGACTTAATAAAATACAAAATCATTATCGTATCCAAAGATAAGTCGTGGTCAAGACTTGAAAGATGAAGATCCCTAGCAATCATGATTCAAAAGGGCTGGCAACACATATTACAATTTGATTATTTGCTAAGGTCAAATGGTCAGTATCATAAGGAGGTAAGGCTTATGCCTTATGTACTCCTCAAATAACCTTTTTCCCTTGTGGTCGACTAACATATGGTCAAAACTTCCTCTTTTGTAAATCATGCATGATTGAGTATATACCTTTGTCATTTTGGAAATATTCAAGAATCATAGATTCTTCTTCATAATACATGATAATCAGCAAGGTGGCCAAACAGAATCAAGGAGATTCTTTTCATGACTATGCATTGCTTAATGCATGAAGGCTCAAAGGTAAAAATCATGTAAGGATAAGATAAGAAAAGGTGACAGAACATATGAAGACAAGATATGCATGCAAAGTGATGGCATTGTGAGTAGGGTTGATTTTGGCATGATGGTGTTTGTATAAGTAGTGAGGTGGTATTTTTACAAGGCATGGAGTAATAAGGTAATAAGGGTGATTTTTTTGCCTTGGTGCATGCGAAATGGAGCTAGGGGGTTTTTTCTTGCATGGAGACATAAGGAAATTTTATTTTTCTTTCGAGTCCTATTTTTTGCTCAAATTATGCAAATTAGGCAAGTGTAATTGGAGAAATAAGGTAATTATTTTCTCTTCCATCATGCATTTTTTTACAGCTAAATCAATGTAAGTGAATAATAAAGTAATATTCTACAAATTACTTTATTATTTTTCACAAGTTGTAAAATCATAAAAATAATGCAAATTGTAACTAATAGTAAAGTAATTATCCTAATTACTTTATTATTTACTCACATCAATTTTGCAATGCAAAATCATGCAAAATAGATGAGTTGAGTTAACTGAGGTTTTTAGAGACTTTTGCATGATTTGAGGAGCAATTTGAGGAGTTTTGGTCAACTTCTTGGTCAAACATATGGAGAGGGTCAACTTGGAGCTATTTTTACTCAATTTGTGACAGTCCAAACCCTTATTTTTAGGGATTTCTTGGTTTTCTCATGGATCACTTTGGAGGACTTATTTTTAGAGGTAGTTAGTTGGAGTTCTATTTTTCATGCCTCTTGGAGAGAGCAAGATATATATAGAAAAGCAAAACTTAGGTTTTGCTAGTTCTTGTCTTTTTGTTCTTTGCATTTTGAGAGAGAAAGAGGTTTTGTAACTCATTGATTACAGATTTTATAGAGATCACAGCAGGTTACAGGTTCCATTTTCCTTGTTACTCATGCAATATTTTCCTTTATTTTTCATTGAAATCAAGTGTTTGTCTTTCTATTGATGCTACTTGTATGAATGATTTGATGAAATTTTATTGTGTTTAATTATCAAAACCTCTAAAATTATTGTCTCATTCTTCCTTGTAAGTGTTAAGCATAGTGACATCACAGGTCTTAGGTTGTGTTATTGAAATCAGTTTCTTTCATGTTTTGAAAAATCCTTTTCCTTCATAAAGAGTCTATTTTCCAACCTTCCTTTAGAAACATTTTTGTGATTTATATGCCAAAAGTGGATTGTGTGGGTAAGATTTCTGAAATCTATTGTGAACCAGATTTGTATTTTTTCATCATTACTAGGTGCATCACTAATTTGTCATAGTTTTTATTACCTTAGAGTTTCCTTCTTACAATTGTCCATAATAGAAATCATAGTTTCAAATTGAATATTTTAAGGGAACCAGCCCATAATCTGGAGGTTCAAACTCACTATAGGTCACCCACAGCCTGAGTTTGTCCCCATGTTTTGAAGGATTGCAGAGTTTCACAGCTTTGCATAAGGGTGCAATCCTCATCGACAACAATACTGACATACATTCTACAACATTTGGTTTTCTATCTCTTGTGGCGCATTGCAGGGGTTTCCACACTTGCAGAGGGTGTAGGACTGGAGGACATAGATGCAGTTCCTATGGAAGTAGAACCTCTAGTTCATCTTTTTTTATTATTGGCTTCTTTGGTTGCCTCTTTGGCTATTTCAAAGCCTTAACCGGTTCACTTTCCTTCTTTTCTTTTGCTTCTCTCTCTGCTTGTACCTTTTCTCTTGTCTCTTTGATTTGTGTTTTGGTGGAACCCATTTTTAGGGCATAATCTTCTGCCATCTTCTGGGCCTTCCTTGAGATTTTAGGTTTTCTCA
Source organism: Cunninghamia lanceolata (assembly GCA_027924645.1). Taxonomy (NCBI): domain Eukaryota; kingdom Viridiplantae; phylum Streptophyta; class Pinopsida; order Cupressales; family Cupressaceae; genus Cunninghamia; species Cunninghamia lanceolata. Next base: position 4,042,363 of record BSBN01000292.1, on the reverse strand, counting down.
CCTCAACGTGTATTTTTGCAAACAGTTCCTCATATGTCCCAAATCTTCCTTCTTTGGGATCTCTAGGTTTGCTTAGCATATGATGGGGATAATTTTCCAATATTCCTCCATCTACTTCATAGCCCATTGGCATAACCCATACTGTTCTAGGTTCAACAGCCTCCATCAAACATTGGTCTTTTGTCACAATAAAGTAGATAGTGTCCTTATATTTTTCAACAACTGATCTAGGGATCCTTTCCCTAGATTGCATTAACTTTTGGAAGTTTTTGAAATAGCCCCATAGGGCTGATTTTTGTGCATCAATATTTCCTATGTTACTCAACATGTTCCTAATCTGTACTACAACTAGTTTATCTCTAGTCCAAAAATGATTCTTCATGCCTAGTAACTCTTGCATAAAATAGAAAAATAAACACAAGATCAATGTACCAAATTTGAAAGGGTATTTGTTTTCTTCAAGTTCTCCATTAATTGATGTCGAAGCAGTTCACACAGGTCATATTCTGCATTTTCCTTAACCATTTGATAGGTAGTATAAATGGTTGTACCAGAGACAGAGTTTTCCAAGTTTGTGAAGTAGACCTTATAGCCAATTACCATGGATGCAAATCTAACTGCATGATCTTCAATATCATTGATCGTCAATGCCCTTTTATCAAACTTGGCTTTGGTGGCCTTCATCACTATATCATTCTTCATAGCCTTCAATGCAAGCATTGTACTGGTAGAGTTTAGTCCTATGACAACCCTTATGGAATCTTTGGTGATCTTGAATGTAGAGTTGAGCCACATAAACTCATCATGAATTTGGCTTAAGACATACTGAGCCCATTCATCTTCCACAAAAATAAGGAAATCTATATATTAAATGAGTTTCTTTTCTTCCAATACCTTGAATTCTTCATTTAGATCAAGTTTATTGTCACTCAAATAATTTAGATATAGATCTTTGAATTGACTACCTCCATATTCTTCTAGTGGAACATGTATATAAGCCCTAATGTCTTTCGCATGCATAATACCAAATGGAATTTCTAAAAATGCACCATTTGGATCAACCTCTATTGATTTGAATGGATGCTTCTTAAATTTTGGCAATGCTCTTTCGGTTATATCAATCACATGTGGAGTTTCCATCTTTTGTAAAGATTCAAATAAATTCATAGCAGGGTTTCAAATCTGAAAAATACCTCTTTTCACCAAATTAGGGTTTTCTTTGGTCTTGTCTTGATTTTCTTTAGAAATCACTAAGTCTCTTGGAATTTCACTTCAGTTTGCCTTAGACACTTAAAAATTTGAATACAGAATGAATTTTCTATTGAATGAGCCCCTTTTTAATCCTTTATCTATCTTGACCTAATTTCCATAAATGCTCCTATTAAAAAGCTATCAAACACACCTCTGTAGAATGTAGTCTATTAGGATTGCTCTGCAATGTTTCACATTTGATCCTTTTTCACTAGAATTTCTATCAAAGGTACTATCATATGCATCCTTTCAACATATCTTCATGTTGGATTCCAACACTAATTATCTGGCTAGGGGATTAGGATTTTCATTGTAGCTCCCCTTGAGCCAGAGCTAACAATCTACTTTCTTGAGGAAGTATCTGCACCAAAAACTGGTGCGGATCCATCCCTGATATTATCAACATCTTTCTTAATCCAGACTTTGCTCATTTCCTTCTTGGTTTCCACTAGATCAATCTTGTTCTTGCCTTTATCTTCTCTATGTTCTATTTTCTTCTTCTCCGTGGGATAATCTCCTTTTACAATTTTGCTTCTGTAGAATCTTGCAACATGTCCAAACTTATTGCAATTGTAGCATACCACATTCCTTTGTCCTTGATTCCTTCTATTGATTGGATTTGATCTGCATTGATTAGCCATATGTCCAAATCTATTGCATGCAAAACACTTTCCACTGAATGATTGAGTATTCCTTGCATTGTAAAAACCATCATTTACTAGACTTCTACATTCATTTGATCTATGACCAATTTTCTCACAATTGAAACATTGACCAGAGAATGATGGAACATTCTAATTTATTCTACTCCTACACTAAGTAGCTTTATGACCAAACTTATTGCAATTAAAACAATGGCCATTGAAAGATGGGTACCTTTGAGCATTTGGTTGTCTGACTGGAGGTCTTCTAGGTCTTCTTCTTTGATCCTGAACTAGTTGCCTTTGTTTTGCTTCAACACAGTGTTTTCTTGATCTAATTTTGAACTTTCTCCTTTCTCAAATCCCAAACCTTTCTTGTCATCACAACTCTTTTGACTAGAAATCATCTCATCAAATTTTGCAGAACTTATCTTAAACTTTTCTTCATAGCTCTTATCTTTTTCCAAGTCTAATTCCAGGCTCACAACTTCTTTTTCAAGTTTGACACATTCTTTTAACTTGCTTTTTATCATCATATTTAGATCTTCTTCTGCTTTAGCTCTTTCTATAACTTCCACTTTCAAATCATCCAGGGTTTAATTTATTGATATCAATTGTTCACTAACCTCTTTGTATTTTTCTTTGAATTTCTTGACTTGTTCTTTTAGATTTAAAATACATTCATCAGCCTCTTGTATGTTATCCTTTAGATCCCTAATTTCTGCTTTAGATTTTTCAAGATCAATAAGAGCTGAATCTAGTTCAACATTGTTTAAGAAATTTCCAAATCTTCTGGCTACCGTGAGAGACATCTCCCAGATCTTCCTCAAGCTATTAGGCTTCTTCCAAGGAACCTCACTCTAATACCAATTGTTAAATGTACGGAATATTGAGAGGGGGGTGAATCAGTATTCCACAAAACCACTTCCTAATATGTTCATTAATCCAATTTCCAAAATTAATAACATGAAAGTAGAATAAGCATAAGAATAGAAACCATAAAGACATAACACATGGATACCAAGATTTTTACGTGGAAAACCCAAAAAGAGAAAAACCATGGTGAGTGTTAGCTCACAATATATTAGGATAATAATACCAGATTACAAAAGGCTCACTGCCTAAAGAAATGCCCACTATGGGTGGACTCACTATCCACAGAGAAAGAAAGATAGAAGATAAAAGAAAGATTAGCTCACTGCTAGGAGATGAACTATTATAAATGCATCTACCGTATGTTGGATCATAGTTCCATTGAAGGTTTAATACACAGATTCAAAGGTCTTCATTTATTGTGCCATGCTTCTCAACTTTACTACATATACACTATTTTTTGCCCTTGTTTGCTTTTTTGGCTCTGCACTCTACTCATAATCCTTTCACACTTTGAATGCACACACATATCACTGATCTCCATGCATCAATATCTTAATCCATCAAGTATTTATATCCATAACAAGATTCATCTCATAATCAGGTCAGCAAGCCAGACATGAAGCATGTATACAATGTATTCTAACTTGTCGGCTTGATCATGTGTACAAACAGTAATGCGGAACCAAAAAATCATTGAATAATATTCATATAAGTTAGCACAAATCATTTAACCACTTAGATTGATATTTTAAACAATATATCTTCTCCGCATAAAGATATAACATGCCTATCAGCTTGTCTCTTAAGAACATGCTTGACCCATTCATCTGTCATTTCAAAACTCTCACTGTGGACCATATGAGACTCAAATATTCATAACCAACATTCATTCTGGACTTCTTATTATACCTTCAGAACCGTAGGACAAAATATGCAACTGCGGAGGAATGTGGACCCTTTTACTTTGACATTGTGCATTGTTCCTGTCTTAGTTCTGTTTACTCGAACTTAGACATTTCATAGTATAACTTCCAAAGGAAGTCAGGTCTTGAGAACTGGAACATATCATCATCAAATAGATATGAACAACATATCTAAACCTCATATGATGATCTTCTACTGCGGAGGCATATTGACCCACTCTCTGTCATTTACTCTGTGAACTGCTCATACTTAGTCATTTTGGCCTTTCAGACCTTAATCCTTTTGTGCCTTGTTGCAAAAACAAATCTGTCTTCCAGAGTGAAATCTCTTTTTCATGCCAGTAGAATCCTTTTGCCTTGTTGCCATCAATGACAACATGCAATTCTTCATCAGAGCAGTGTCTCTTGCCAACATATATATATGTATACAATTCTTTCAAATCATTTGCATCAGCTACGCTATGGTGCAAAACTCTATGCAACATGAAACACATAGTTGGATTTGCTTGTACATGTTGGCTCAATGAATCTTTATGTAGTAATGTAGGGGTGAGATATTATCATGCGATTCATACCATATGACCTCTTGGTCCCAAATTACCTTATCACAAACTCCCATGTTGGTGCACAAATCTAGGATACTGGCACAAGCTCTCAAACATTCATACACTTGATCTTCTTGTAACAAAGTAACACTGTCTTCACACTAATACTTCTAGGTACCTTTGTAGTAACTTAAATCATCTAAAACTTGGACCAAACCAACCTATCAACCAACTAATTCCATCTTCCAAACCACAAGACCATATTCCTAAATGTGGTAGTATGTGGTAGTCTTCACTGATACTCTTGTTAACTAGTTTCACTGCCTTGACTTAGACACCTTTAGATATCTTTGTGGTGATCCATAACTTCTGTAGTTAAGATATAAAATGCCTTCTTCTTTTCTCTTCATAACCTCAAAACTCCAAAGCCAAACAATCAATTGTGGTAGAATGCGGGTACCAGGGAACATGATAGTCTAACACTGCTTCTAAGCAATAGACCTTAGAAAATTACCTCAAACATCTCCAGACTTTGACAATAGTAGTAGTCTTTTAGAAAAAACTAATTTCGGAAGGAATCCTTTCTCTTCTATTTCTTATGCACCAAATTATGGCATTAACATTATGCAACAATGCATACACTTGCATCAAATTCTCTCAAATAATTTACCAATTCATTTTGACATGAACATGTTGGCAATATGTGTTGTCATTGATGTCAACTCTATGGAATATTTGAGAGAGATGGTTTGACTCAAATCAACATGGTTAAGGCAGGTTAGTCCACAAGACCTTGCAAATAAAGAAATATTGTCTAAGTGTGATGTAGTAATCAATTTGGTGTATAACTTAGGTGATGCGGAGGAGAGTATACCTATCCTAATATGTTTTCTATATGTCTACATTGACATCCTATCAGATTAAGGTACCACACTTAAAGACAAGTTGCAGAGGTTTGGCTAAGGATTTCACAGTGTATATCCTAAGACAAAATTATAGTATTTTGGTCCGCACTCCTCTATTGTGCATGATTTAGTCTTTTGGTTTTGAAGATAAGTTGACTGATATATGAACATGTTATATCCAATATTTCAGCTCATTACACCTTTAGCAAAGAAAGTTATCAATGACAGAGTCCCAGACTGTGACTTGATAGTGTAAAGTAATGGTGGAGACCTGATAGGATGCTATGTATTCCTTCAAAAGAGAAGTTGTGTCCAAGAAGTTTTGCAAATATGTTTGGGGATGTTCAATGCACACTACATTTTAGTATCAGGTGTTCTTATGGTCTACAAGGTTAGCCTTCAAATGATAGAAGAATACAGACAATTCTGGATGTAAAAGTACTCTATAGAACATATGTTTGAGTACTTGCAGAAGATGGAGAAGGTATAGATCAGCTATATGCGTGTCTATGGAGACTCTACATACTTCATAGTATCTCAGGTTTGAACTGCATGCAATTCTCTCTTATTTCATGTACTGCACAAGGTGTTCAAGTCACCTTGAGTTATGTGTATACATGAATACTGATCATGGTGTAGCTGAGTCAAATGTCTCTGTATTCCTCCAGAAATGATAGATATGATTGTTTGGATCTAAGAATATGTTCATAATGTTGCAAAAGTTCATTCATGACTATTTCAGTTGACTTGGTGGTCCACAATGCACTATCCTATGTTTTGATGTGTTAGCCAATCCAGAATGCCCTGTTTTCATCAGTTCAACATGTCTTTTTATTTTAAGGATGCATATATTGATTAGATACTTGAGGAGAATAGTGTATTGATAGTGTTGAGAGGATTTATGGTTTAAATCCTCATCCGCATAATGGTTTTGGCTTCTCCTCAGTGATGTGAAGATGGTTAGTTAGCAGTGGTACTGTTGTTTGGGCCGACAGTCCAGTTTCCTTCGATGTGCAGTTGATCCTGATTAGTTGTTTTGGTATAGAAGGATATGTTGTGATGCATTTTGGGTCCTATTGTGGTGTATTATGATCTGTAACCTGTTTACTCTTCATATTGTATATTTTTTATGTCAACCTGTCAAGAATCACACGTTTCAACTAAGAGTCTTTTTGGTGTCGACCTAATCAATGTTTTGAGATGTTGTGGAGGATATATATATATAGAAGAACAAATTCATTTGTGGAATGGATGAGTGTGCGAAAATGTGATAGAGTAGAATGAACAATATGAAGTGTGTGAAGTCAGTATGATGGAGTAATTGTGCAGAAAAGGGGACTATAATATCATCATAAGTCAGATGCTTCTTTCATAGCAGTTCATAGTTATGTTATCATTACAATTCTTTGTAGCAATGAGCTTTCTTTAGGGATTAGTAGCTTCCTTGGGTTGTAGCCCTAAAACAATCTTGTAAACTTTTATAGTAGTGAGCATTATATTGTGAGCTAACACTCACCGTGGTTTTTTCCATTTTGGGTTTTCCATGTAAAAATCTTGGTGTCAATGTGTTGATTAATGTGGTGCATACTTTACTTTCTGTTATCTAAGTAATTTGATTTGTTATGCAAATAAAGTAGTTAAGTTTTTGTATATGCTGATTCACCCCCCCTCTCAACATCTCAGTATGTTCAACAATTGGTATCAAAGCTAAGTTCCTTTGAGAAGCCTAACAAGTTGAGGTCAATCCTACATTTGAACACATGGAAACTAAAGCTATGCTTGATGATGTGCTTACTTTGGAACCAAATATGGAAGAAATGGAACTGAAGGTTGGGACCTCAACCTAGATGAAGTTGACCTTGAAGGAGAACTTCGATTAGCCCTTGAGGATCTGGATGAAGCAAGAGAACTAAACTAGGAATATGAGGACAAGCTTGAAAAATTAAAGGAGACAATTGTGAAATTGAAGACAAGAGTTAAAGAATCAAAAGAAGAAATTGGTAAACCGGAAGCTCAAATAGAAGGAGACAAAGGATGTGACATTAAACTCAAGGAAGCAGAAGATATGATCTCTAATTTGAAATTCATGGTTGAAGAAGGCAAGAGGATTGAAGATTGCCTAAATATGAAGCTCAATGAGAAACTAGTTGAATGTTCAAAACTTGAGGAAGAAGTTCTCACTTTGAGGAAAGAACTTGAAAAAGAAAAAGAACAAATTAACAAAGGATTAAAACTAAAAGGAGGTTATGAGATTCTTGATGAATTGATCAATTCTCAAAAGCCATCAAAAGAAAAACCTGGTCTTGGTTTTGAAAAAGGGAAAAGTCTTATAATTACTACATCCACAAACTTGTATGATAACTTCAAAGTAGAAGGAAAGTCTAAAACAAAGGAAGAAAAAGCCTGGACTGAAGATCCTAAGAAGAATGCCTTTGGAGATGAAAAAGAAGGTTTCACTCCTATCTAGGGATAGAGAAAGAATAAGAAGAAGAATTTTAGAAAGCCTGCTCCTAAACAACCTACTTCTACCAGGTACTCTCAAGCTTTTAATGGTAATTTTTATGCTTGTAATAAGTTTGTTCACAAGGCTGTTGAATGTAGAAGAAAGATGAATTAGAATTCATTTAGGCCTCCAAGGTACAATATTGTAAACTCTCACTCATCTCATGGTTAGTGTTGTGTTTGCAACAAAGTTGGTCATAATGCTAATGATTACAGAAGCAAAGTGATGAGGAATGGTTTCATGAACAAGAACAATGTTAATACTCCTTAATTCTTTTATGGTTACTGCTACACATGCAACAAGTATGGTCATAAGGTTGATAATTGCAAATCCAATGTGAGAAGAGGTGGTTATGCTCTATAGTCCAATATTACATGCTACAATTGTAATAAATTAGGATACATTGCAAGGCTTTGCAGGGGAAAGAGTGTAAGGTCCTCTGGTCCTCAAAGGAAGGTTGATGTTGCTCTACAAAAGAGGAAATGAACTAGACATGGAGGAAGAAGGAAGAAAATTAAGTAAAGGAAGGATCTACACCTCGGCTTGGTGTAGATGGATCCTTCAGAAACTAAAAAGGAGGAAGTATGGGTTTAGGGGGAGTTACTAATGCAAACATTTTGAAACCCCTGAATGCATAAGATGCTAAAATCTTTAGCATAATGGCCAAAAATGATATGGATATGTCTGTCTAGTGATATGATGATGTTTAATCAAATTTCTAGAGAAAATGCACTCTTTGCGGAGGATTCCTGACTGATCACAAATCTCTGTTTAGCAAAAAGCTGATTAGGTCAAGAACAAAGAAATGCAATCAATGCGGAGTAGCCAGGGTTGGTGAGAAGCCTATTTAGGTGATCCTTAATCAAATTTGATCTCATTTGAATGAATTTGAGTGTGGGAAAGAGAAAAGGAGAGAAAAAGATTTTCAATAGAGCTTGTGTGCAAACCCTAGTGACAAAATTATCAGGTATTCTTTAAATTTGTCAGTCAAACCCTAGTTTACTAAAAGAATTGTCATGGCAACACTAGTAGTAGTTGATGTTGTGGAGAGACCAAGGCCAAAATTTAAGAAATGCCCATACAAGTCCACTGAAACTGATAGGGATGGAGCTTTTTCTAGCATTCTCTCTAATGTGTTGCATACAGAAGATGTTTGGATATACATCCACTCACAGCTAGATGAGTATGATCACCTAAAGCTGAAATAATTTAGGAATGATCATTTTCTAGGTGATGATTTTTAATTGAAGCTGGAGTTCGCAAATGTTGCAACAAAACAACTAGATATTTGGAAGGGTTTCCCTAATTTTTGGTATGAGGAAGATTGGGTCAGTATTGCCTTAAGTCTAATTCATGAGGACTTCTTTTGCCTTGATCAACCCTATATGATCACTAAGGAAGCCATTAGGGTTGTGATCAACTTGTGCTCCTCCGGACCAACACCTATATTGAAAGTTGTGAAGAATGAGGAGGTTATGAGACTTACCGGAGTGAAATTTGATAAAAGAACCCTAACTATAGATGGCATCGAAGACCTAGGGGTCTAGTATGCCACTATGGTCATTGCTTACAAAGTGTACTACACAAACAAAGAGAGGGTTGCTACTGCCACTACCATTTATGTATCTTATTAGGTGGTGAAAGAAGAGAAGGACTATGACCTTTGTGAGCTCGTGTGGCAGTAATTGTTGGACAATTTGAAGAAAACCAAGGAGACAAAGTATAAATTCTGGTATGGTTCTTTAATCATTTTCCTTATGTTGTATTTTCTGACGAAATTACCTTCAATGAAGATTATGGTTTGGAAAGTAGATACCCCTGTTGTTCATCAAATCAAGGACTATATGTGTAGCTTTCCTGATCACAAAAATTGTGACATATTGTTTTGGGGATTTTTCAAAACATTTCAAAATGACATGCAAATGAGAGAAAGGATACCAAGAAAAGTAGTAGAAAAATATAAGAATGATATAAATTTCATGGTGGACAAAGACAATTGATATATGGAGGTAGTAGAGCCAAGAACTTTTTGGATAACCACCTTACCTTATGAGGTGTCTAAATATGATTTGGTTGGATATGTTGATATGTTACTCAGCAAGCCCAAGGATCCTACTGCTGAAAGATTTGGAACTTATGATGAGATCACCAACAAAACAATCATGAAGGATGTGAAAGAAAAAGAAGAAAAGATGAAATCAAAATTGGAGGAAATGATTGACACTTCTGAGGATCCTGCAGGAGAAGTCTAGACCTCTTCTGCTACACAAGCACCCAAAAGGACAAGTAGGTCTACCTCTACTACTACTACCTCTTCAAAATCCTTCAAACCTGCTCCTAACAGGAAAAGAACTGCTACAGAAGTTCTGGTATAGACCAAGACTGCAGAGACAAAGAAACATAGACCTAAGGTCCAAGCAAAGAGAGGAAAGATCAATCTGGTGAACATAGAAGATGATGAAGATGATGAAAAAGAAGAAGAATTTGATATGCTTGAAAGAAGAAAGAAAAGAGCAAGGGAAGGAGAGGAAGAAGAAAAAACCATTAAAGGAAAAGGAAAAGGAAAAGCAAAGAAATCAAAAGAAACCTCTCAAGAAGAATTGGAGCATGAGCCTCTACAACTTGAGGCCATTGTGAATGCTATAGTACAACATGGTGCTTGAAATAAGTTGTAGATTTCTATGATAAGATGCATGTTGATGACAAAGCCACAATTGTGGAAGCAATAATTAGGTACATGATGGCCTTCAATGTGGCCCTAATTGAGTTCATTAATTAGCTTCTTGTAAGCCTTGTAGACCTACTCACCAACAAAATAAATGAAGCCATCAGAAAAGAGGCTAAGATGAGAAAACATGCAATTGAAAAGGTTGGTCCATCCATCAATGAAGAAAAGATCAAGGTATCTAAAAAACAAGCAAAGGAATTCAGAACAAAAAGGAGAATAAATATTCTAATGGGAAAATGCCAGGAAGAAATAGAGAGACAGGAGAAGGAAACATTAGATAAACTTACAAAAATTCTTGAGGAAATGAAGAATTCTAAGGTGATAGTTAAAGAACAAGTTCCTCTAGATATCCTAGATGTACCTCTTCAGGATATAGATCTATCAACCTTTGATGAATAGAGGAGACATGATTGAGAAAGATAAGGAGACTGTTCCTCTAGAAAATATAGAAGCACAAAACTCAGGAGATCAAAGTGAAATAAATACATCCCCTCCAGAGAATACTAGGACACAAAATATAGAAGGTTGAGATAAAGTAAGTACACCCCCTCCAAAGAACATTGATTCTGATGCAAAACATGATAACCCTCCTCCAAAGAATATAGGGAAAGATGAGAAAAGAAAAGAGGATAACCTTGAGCTAGAAAAAGAAGAGAAAGTTCATGATGAATTAGGAAAGAGAGGAGAAACAAGATGAAAAGGATTAGGATGAAATAGAGGAGAAGCAAGATAAGGAAGTTAAGGACACCTCTGGGGATATAGGTCAAAGTTCTTTAGGGTCAGACTCATTCAAAGACCTATTAGATTTGCAAATGCAATTCCAACCTGTGATCACACCACAACTTCTATAGATTCCTACTCATAAAGGACAAGTAGACTCATCAAAAATTTCACCCATTCACAAAATTCAACTTGGTGATATATTGCATCCTTCTACAAGAAAGGAGTTCTTGCAAGAAAACTAGTTTAGTTGAAGATGTAGTGAAATTGATTCAAGAAGGTTTACCAGAGGTAAGCATTGATTCCTCTCTGTCTTCAGAGCAAAATCTAAAGCTTTTAATGGATTCCTTCAAGGACCACTCCTCACACATTGAACAAAAGGTAGAACAAGAGGCCTTAAGGAAGATGAATAATAAAAGGTTGGCTGAGATGTCCAAAAATGTGCTAATGCACATAATAAACTACAAGAAAATATAAAGATGTTTAAGGGATGCATTCATGAAGCCACTGCTTTGTACTTGTTTTGCTTGAAATGGCCTAATTCCGCCAAGAACATCAAAGCTCAGATAAACTCCATTGAGTCACAAATCTCCAAATTGGCCAAAATATATGACTTGGCAAAAGATAAGAATGTAGAAACCAAAGCACGGGTTGAAAACCTTCATGCACAAATGTCACAGCTATAGGATCAAAGAGAATAGATAAAGAAGTAATTTGGTTAGGTGAGGGAAGCAATAAATATAGGACTTGCTTCATTATCCAGATTGCTTTGTGAGACTGAAAAGATTGAGCAGAAGATGAAGACACCAAGCAACATAGATGAGGCTGAGGACTTATGCATGCAATTTGAATGTCAAAATCACATTCTTGTCTTAGAGAAAGAAAATTGGGTATCTACTCTTACACAACTCCATGTAATCTACAAATCCATTCTACCTTCTAAATGAGTTGCAAGAAGATGGGGGGCCAAAAAGGGGTCTTAAGTGGCCACTTGTTTTCTAAAATCAAGAAATGCTGGCCTTGGATGAGAAATTGAGCATAGTTACACTCAAAATTTAGAGATGCAACCAAAACAATGTTCATAGTGCTCCAAGTCTACTTTGTAAACTACTATTTTTTTTTAAATGGTATAGATTAAGGAGTTCAAAAGAGGGAGCCACAGAAATTGGTGTTGTTTCTATCAAAAAAACATAACATAGCATGTTTTGTGGCTCCCTCAAAAGGTTAACTTTTTTTTGGTATTTTTAAAATTACTTCTGTGAGAGATTAACTAACAGCATGTAGTTTATGCCCGATTTTTTTGATAATTTTTTGATGAATATTTGATTTTTTACTAATTTTCAAAGTGGACACATCCTAAAAAATAGAATTTTGGCCGTGCTACCCCTATAAATTTTGAAAATTAATTGAAAATTATTTTTTCTTTTTTTTAATATGTGTAGAATGGAGTCTAGTTTCTAAATATGTAATTTTTTTGAAATTTCAATGAATGGTTAATTTACAATGAAAAAAAACCAAATAGTGGTTTTTGCCCAAAACCGGACACACAAACAAAAGAAATTAAAGATGAAAGGCTTAACATTGTCAAAATGTGAAAAAAATTACATCGTTAAATAGCTAAGAAAAAGCCTAACATTACCCAAGTGTTCAATTTGTTTGATCGTGAAACACATGCAAATTTGAGGGTTAGCACGAACAAAATTATGTGAAATCTTGAAGAATCTGCAAAAACACGTCTGTGGATGTTGAAAAGGCACTCCAAGCCTTTGGGTTGGAAATCCAAAGCAAATCCCAAGCCCAAGGCTTGGGATTCCCAAAGCACAACATAACGCGAGTGCGTTATGTTGTGCTTTTTTGCTTTTTTGCATGTTTGCCAGTGTTTTCCCAGTTCGACATAATGCGAGCGCGTTATAACGCGCTCGTGTTATGTCTTCCTTTGAATGAGATATGTTCAAATTTCATAAGTATGTTTCATGGATGTTTATATCTATTCTTGTAGGTATGTATGCATGTACATGTATGTATGTACATGTATGCATGCTTGTATGTATGCATCTTTGTATGTATGTATATTTGTATGTATGCGTGTATGTAAGTGTTTTGGGTTTAGTGTATATAAGGACCTGAGCCTATATAGTTTTGAGGGTTGAGGGTTGAGGGATTAGGGCTTAAGTAATAGGTAGAAGGTAGAGGGTTGAGGGTTATAGTTGAGGGTTAATATTTAGGTTGTTGAGTGTATAAGATTAAGTGTGTAAGGCGCGGGGATTAGGGTTTAGGGTTTACGATATGGATTGAGGGCATATAAGGCATAGGGTGACTTGGGTTGAGAGCATGTAAGGTTTAGGTTTAATTTAAGTATAGGGTTGAGGCACAATATTTGAGGTTTAGGATATAAGGGTGAGGTTATATGGTCTAGGGATGAGGGTGTAGGCTTCAGGTTTAAGGTATAGGGTTGATGATTGAGGTATTAGGGCTTAAGTATATTGTTGAGGGTATAGGGTTGAGGGTTTAGGGATAGGTTTTAGGGTTTAAGGTTTAAGGGTTAAGGGTTGAGGGATAGGGTTTAAGGTTTAGGGGTAAGGGATTAGGGTTTAAGGTATAGTGTCTTGGGTTGAGGGTTTAGGAATAGGGATAGCATTTAGGGTTTAGGGACAAGGGATTAGGGTTGAGGGTTGAGGGATTAAGGTTTAAGGTATAACTTGCTGAGGGTTGAGTGTTTAAGGATAGGGTTTAGGGTTTAGGGTTGAGGGATTAGGGCTTAGAGTTGAGGGATTAGGGTTTAAGGAATAGTGTTGAGGATTACGGGTTTAGGGATAGGGTTTAGGGTTGAGGGATTAGGGTTTAGGGTTGATGGATTAGGGTTTAAGGAATATTATTGAGGATTGAGGGTTTAGGATTAGGGTTTAGGGTTGACAGATTAGGGTTTAAGGTTGACGGATTAGGGTTTAATGTTGAGAGTTGAGCGGTGAGGGTTCAGGGTTCAGGGATAGGGTTGATGGTCAAGGGATTAGGGTTAAAATAGAGTGTTGAGGGTAGAGGGATTAGGGATAGGGTTTAGGGTTGAAGGTTTAACGATTGAGGGTTGAGGCTTTAGGGCTGAGGGTTAAGGGATTGGGGTTTAAGATATAGTGTTGAGCATCGAGGGTTTATGGATAGTGTGTATGAGGAAAAATTGATTTAAATTTAAACTAAACAAATCAAAAACCCAATAACATAAAGAGAACCGATCTAAATAAAAGATATTAATAATAATCAAAGAAACATGAAAGCTTTTACCGAGATTTGTATTGTTCCCTTTGGATTGAATGTGGATTGCTCAATATTGCTGTGAAACCATAGTTGCAACAAGCAAGTGTAGTGCTCAAAAGATCAATATCAAAAGATCGTGAAGTTGCTCAATCGATGCAATGTATGCTCAAAGCACTGTTAAGTATGCCTGAGAATAAGATCGAAGAGAGCGGTAATGAAGGAGATGAGGGGGGTTTATATAGGTTTCAACAGAGATCGATCAATGGTCCAGATATTTTAGAAGAATTGACGGAGGAGATAAATCAAATAACCATGATGAATGTGCACACGACATGTGTCAATCCACCAGGATATTTTTAGTAAAATATGATGAAAACAAGATTGATTGAATAGATAACTCAACTTGTAATTTTGCCTTTTTTAGAGTTCTAAAAATAAAACTGATTGTGCACATGAGTTAACAAGATATTTTAAGAGGAATTGGAAGATAAATGAAATTAAATAAATAAATTTATTTAATTTGATTGTGCATGATTGAGGAATAGAAGATTATAAATAAAATATTTGATTTTATTTATTTTTAGAGGATAAAGCAAATTAAATAAATAAATTTATTTAATTGTTTGTGCAAGATTAGAGGAATATGAAGATTATAAATAAAATATTTGATTTTATTTATTTTTAGAGGATTGAGATAATTTTAAATAAATTTGCATGATCTATTTAAATTTAGAAGAATAACTGATTTAATTAAATAATGTGGAATTATTTAATTACAGATAAGAGGGAACTTGTGATGAATTAATTAAATAATTAATTTAATTAATGTGGAATTGAATTTTGGAAAAAGGATAATGATTTAATTAAATAATTAAAATTATTTAATTGTGGAAGAATCACAGAGGAATTTAATTTAATTAATTAAATAAAGAGAATTTATTTAATTAATGTCAAAAGTATGTGATTTAGAAGAATTTGGTGAAATTAATTAAATAATTAGATTATTTAATTAACATTGAGATACCAGTGATTAGACAGATGACGAAATGTGAGTAGTGCGACGACTTGGTCATTTTAGATTGTCTACATTTTGCCCCTCTTTGATGCAATGCCGTTTGTAGTGTTGCGTCAAAGATTGTTGAAGATGTGATACAATTTATTGTTGCCCCAGTGTAAGTAGTTGCCCCAGTGTATGCCCCCTCGAGCGGGAAGACAGGGAAGTGATAGAAGGACTAGGTTGATGCTCGACTAGATGAGTGCGACAAAGTAGGAGGAAAAGCAGACTGGGGTGGGAAAAAGAAAAGTGAGGGAGGGATGCTATAAATAGGACCCATGGGGACCATAATCCTCATTTACACCCTAAGAGCTTCTAAATTTAGAGAGTAGAGCCTCCAAGCTTAGGTTGAGAGAGAATTGAGTGGCAGGAGCTGACAGTGAGGAGAGATGTCGATTCCAGCGCACAGGCATCAGGCGGAGTTAGTGCAGACGTACAGGAGGCCAACAGGAGCTCTGGCAGCGGTAAGTGCTCAAAAACTTAACTTTCATTTATCATTGTAGGGAAAATTAGGGCTAGGTCTAAGTAGGGTGTTCAGGTTAGCCAAAAGTGCTTTAGGGTATCACAGCGCTAGTGGTAGTCGGTTAGAGCACTTTTGGCGCGCCGCAGCGCGGTTGGTAGGTAAGTGCAGCACGTTTGGTAAAAATGCAGCACGTTTGGTAAAAACACAGCACGTTTGGCTTTGGGGGTTCACGCCACAGCACTTTTGGTAGTATGTCGCAACACTTTTGGGTAGATAGTGTAGCGCGCTTGGTAGGATGCTACAGCGCTGTAGGGAGAGGAAAGAAGAAATCAGGTCGCTTTTGGTAGGACAGGTAGGCGCTTTTGGCAGTAGAGTGGGGCGTGCTTGTAAATCAAGTTGCGGTTGGTAGAAGAGAGCTCAGCACTACTGTATAGGCAGTAAGGCACTTTTGGCAGCACAGGACAGTGCCTTTGTGTGAAACAAAGCACTTTTGGTTGGCTGAGAAGAGGAATCTAGTCAAGGTTGACCGAAGGGTTGACTACCCTAGCTAAAAAGGGGGTTGGATAGAATAGAAGTAGATAGGTGGCTTCTTGTGTCCAGACAGGAGATCGAGGGGACTATCAGTTAGATGGGGCACAGTATTATCTGGGATGTTCACACATGGCAGACAGTACGCATGGGGTCCATGTGTGCTAGGACAGTTATACCGAGACATGCATCACTGCGTGTATAGGAGAGGCAGGAGTCTCTCAGCAGGGGTGACACTTCTACAAGTGTGGGCATGGGAGCATATCCCTGTGATCAGACCTATGACACAGTGCCAGCGGGGGAGGGGAGAGACATATGCATTTTTGTATGAGGGAGTGATTACACATCAGAGATTGGGATCTGTTAGCCATTGGAGGTAGTAGATCGATGAGATGGACCTTTTTGTGTGGAGGCCATGGCTACTGTGTGAGGAGTGGGAGGATGAGCACAAGCAGCTGATGTACTGTAGACAGGCTCAGTATCTGTCCTCTGGTGAAAACTTGGCAAACAGGCGCCTTGGATAAGTACCATAGTGAAAACCTGGCAAACAGGCGCTATGTGTAGAGTCAGCATCCATCGTCTATCAAGTCCTATCCACTCCATGTCCAGTGCACAAAGCATGCCTTTCCATCCATCCATAATAAAACCATTGTCCTTGTTTGCATTTCCATCTCCCTATCTAGTATAGCTTGGAAATTTGTCAATGTCCCTCGTCGTCATCCCACATCTTGATATGTGTCTACAGTTAACACTGTCTTGTCCTAGGTCAAAGCTTTCGATGTCTTCTTCGGCAGTCACCCATACAGTTTCCTCTACCAGAATGGGGGCAACTCTTTCCTTAACTTAGGTCTAGGATTGGTTCCTTGTTCGTGGTTTGCAATGCACACTTCAATCTCTTTCTCATTGTTCACAGGTAGCACCCTTTAACGGACACATCACTCCTACGATAGGGCTGTTATCTTCTCAGCACTTTTTCTACATCATCACACAACTAGAACTACATATTATCATCTTCTCAGTCTTAAGGTACCTTGATCCCATGGATATGGGTATGTAGATAGTTTGGAATACGAAGGAAGTATCCAGTACTCAGGTACATAAGATCCCCTCCTTTCACCTTGACCCATTCATCACTCTAACCAGAACTACATATTTATCATTTTCATCTTTCATCGTCGTGTGCCTTGATCCCGTGGATACAGGGTATGTAGGCAGTCTGGAATACGAAGGATGTATCTAGTACTTAGGCACACACGATCCATCATTCTCCACCCACCCCAATTCATTAACACTGTCGCCTTTCTAGTCTTCCATTTTTCAGCATCCATTTCGCCTCAATTTGACTAACTCAAGCAGCCAGCTAGCGCATCCTTTCAAAGTAAAAGTCCTTAAACAAACCTAAAGCAAACCAGCTTCCTTCCAGAGTCTTCTACTATCCTGCATACCGATTGCCAACATCAGCTAAGTACCGCTTAACCAAAGCCCTAGATCAACAAGCTTGTCTTCTGCGCAGTGTTCCATTGTCGAGACCAACACACATGTCTCCTGCGACATGTGGCATTTCCTGCAGCAAGATATTGTCTTTTTAGGTAGATAGCCCCCTTTAATGGACACAGATTTCCTACAATAAGGCTATTATCTTTCCTATCCAATCTATCGTGAGCACCCTCTTTGGCAAGAGAATATGTTGGCTGTATGTTTACTTTGTAAGTCAGTCAATTTGTGTTATGGTTTATCTTTTGTTCCTTTATCCATTACCTACTCAAGGCTACCTTGATTTATCTATAATCTTGGTATGTTGCGATGCAATGCGGATTGGGGGCATAGTCATTGCTTTTGTGTGCCGTGTTTGAGGAATGATCTTTAGCATCTTTCTTAACATCATGTTTTTCTTGTGTGTGTTACGACCTAGCATCTTACATATTAATAATTCTTCTTGCATTTACATGTATTGAAGTTTATTTTATGTTCAAGACTATGGCTCATTCACATATTCCAACAAGGTTATATAATGTCTAAGGGATCTAAGTTCAAACCGCTTGCTTGTAGAGTCAACGTCCACGCACTCGGATATCACAGCACCTTGGTCTCTTATACCTTGGTGGCGAACTATCCACGTGCTATATCAAAAATAAGGATTGCTCTTTATATACAAATGTGAAACCATTGCAACAAGCTCATTCATCCATTCCCACAACCTTTATATCATTTTCATTGCAATGATCGATCAACAGCCTCTGCCTCGCATCTCCTTCGGTTCTTCTCTCTGGTGTATATCTGCAAAACCCACATGTCAGATATCACTAGTCATCACATCTATATCATCATACATCTCTATCATCATACATCTATAAGCATCATATAAGCAACATATGTCATCACATGAATCCATAATCATACATACATATCATCATATCCATGACATCAAGGAATGCATACACAAAAGCATGAACAACAGTGAGCCGAATAGATCATCATATATCTCATATAAAGGTCATCATAATACAAAATGTCTGTGTCTACATCAATAATCCATATACATTAATATAGTACATCAAGGCTATCAAGAGCCCGCAAAATATACATCAGGATGCATGTAGGCATCTGTCCAAAATGATACAAATGGTACAATGTACAAGTGTCCATCGTGATACAAGTATGGTAGAAACATGATACAATATACATGTGCATGCCCTAGCGGGTAGAGCTGCCCTCCTGTTGTGGCCCTTGTCCCCCACCTGTACTCAGTGAAGGTCCCCTGGATGGTCCCCTTGCTGGTCCTCCTCCCCCTGGTGTTGTGACTGGTCCTCTGATTGAGAACAGTGACTGTCCTGTCCTGCGGGACCTGGATGCCCCAGCCCTGCTCCTCTCTCGATAGCTGGGTGCCTGTTGTGCTGCTGGCACCGCACCCACATAAAGTCCTCTATAATACTTCACCTCTCTCCCTACAGATACTAGCTCTCCCTGCACCCAGACGAGCTCACTATATAGCGTCCTCTGATCGGCACCCAGTGCGCGGCGTGCCTCATCCCTCTCCCGTCTAACTCTGTGAAGTGTGGCCTCTAGTGTCAGTCGTAACTATGCCTCTACATCCCTCTCCTGCATAGTCTGGGCTAGCTGCCCATCATCACCTGCCAGTGTGGGTGTTGTTGGTACCTAGGCCTGTAGTGCTGCCTGCACCGCGGCCTGTACCTTGGCCTGTACCTGTGCTTGCATGCCTGCTTGTAGGTGTGCTAGGGCTGTCTGCACTGCTGCTGCCACCTGTGTCTACACCTGTGCTAAGGCCTCGGCCTGTCTCGCCTCCACCCTAGCTGCATCCCTATCTCTCCTCAGCCGCACCATACGAAGCTCTAATCGAGTCCTCTGAGCTGTCTCCTCCTGTAGTAAACGCTCAGCTCTCTCCAAATCTATCTCTACCACTAGCTCCTCCTCCACCGCCATCTCTATGTCTGCCTGCTGGCCGCTGGCCTCTCCCACTGCCTGCTATCTGGCTGCTCTAGCCTGGCATCTGATCTTGGCCTTTGCACCTAGGACCAATACCTCCCCCACTGCCCCTGCCACACCTGGTGTAGTCAATCTAACCAGCCTATGTGTCTGCCAGTACCTATCATACTCTGGTAGCGTCCCTGGGTCTGCCAGTCTTGTGTCCCAATCCCATCTCACGGGGACAAGTCCCCGTACCTTTGCCAATGCTGTAGCCACTGGAATCTCTGTGTCCCAGTCTCCACCCTCCCACCGCGTCCTGGCATGCGTTGCCTTCCCCACTGGTAGTCCCTGTGGTAGCCCAAACTGCCTGAGTACCCACTCTGGCAGGTACCTCTCTATCGTGTCTGTCCATCTCCCGAATAGATATCGAGCCTGTCTATAGTGCATCAGCTGCTCGTGCTCATCCTCCCACTCCTCACACAGTAAGCATGGCCTCCACACAAAAAGGTCCATCTCATCGATTTGTCGCCTCCAATGGCTAACAGATCCCAATCTTCGATGTGTAATCACTCCCTCATACAAAAATGCATACGGCTCTCCCCTCCCCCACTGGCGCTGTGTCATAGGTCTGATCACAGGGATATGCTCCCATGCCCACACCTATAGAAGTGTCACCCCTACTGAGAGACTCCTGCCTCTCCTATACACGCAGTGATGCATGTCTCGGTATAACTGTCCCAGCACACATGGACCCCATGCGTACTGTCTGCCATGTGTGAACATCCCAGATAATACTATGCCCCATCCAACTGATAGTCCCCTCAATCTCCTGTCTGGACACAGGAAGCCACCTATCTGCTTCTATTCTATCCAACCCCCTTTTTAGCTAGGGTAGTCAACCCTTCGGTCAACCTTGACTAGATTCCTCTTCTCAGCCAACCAAAAGCGTTGTGTTTCACACAAAGGTGCTGTCTTGTGTTGCCAAAAGCGCCTTGCTGCCTATACAGTAGCGCTGAGCTCTCTTCTACCAACCACGACTTGATTTACAAGCATGCCCCACTCTGCTGCCAAAAGTGCCTACCTGTCCTACCAAAAGTGACCTGATTTCTTCTTTCCTCTCCCTACAGTGCTGCGGCATCCTACCAAGCGCGCTGTGACATACTACCAAAAGTGCTGCGGCGCGAACCCCCAAAGCCAAATGCGCTGCACTTACCTACCAACCACGCTACGGCGCGCCAAAAGCGCTCTAACCGACTACCACTAGTGCCGCAATACCCTAAAGCGCTTTTGGATAACCTGAACACCCTACTTAGACCTAGCCCTAATCTGCCCTACAACGACAAATGAAAGTTAGGTTTTTGATTTTTTTTTGGAATACTCTAAGGATCAGGTGTAGAACTTCTTGAGATGGACACTATTAAGTGGTTCATCTAGAGGAATGCCGTCAGGTGTAGCTAAAGTATAAGCTCCTGATCCATATGCTGCTGTCACAATAAAGGGACCTAACTAGTTAGGCTCAAACTTGCCCTTCTTTTCTTGATCTGTTTGATTTCTCTGATTCTCCTTAAGTACAAGATCACCAACTTGAAATCGTCTTTCTTTGATCTTTTTGTTGTAATTACGCCGGAGGCTGTTTTGATAGACATGGAGATGATTAAGTGCAGCAAGGTGCCTCTCATCTAGTAGTTCAAGCTCAGCTAATCTGGAAGTGCGATACTCGTCTCTGCCGATCAGGTCCTGCATGGATACTCTAAGGGATGGGATCTTGATCTCTATAGGTAGGATGGCTTTAGAGCCATAGACCAAGGCATAAGGTGTGGCACCAGTTGGTGTTCTGATACTAGTGCGGTAGGCCCATAGGGCGGGATTGAGTTGCAAGTGCCAATCACGACTAGCTTCACTGACTATTTTCTTGAGGATTTTGAGAATGGTTTTATTGGAAGCCTCAGCTTGGCCGTTACTCTGCGGATAGTAGGGAGTTGAAAAGCGATGTTGGATATTGTATTGTGTGCACAAGGCACGAACATCTTGATTCTTGAATGGTCTCCCATTATCAGTGACAATGGCTTGGGGAATACCATACCAGCATATGAGGTAGTTTAGGATAAACTTGGCTATTTGCTTACCGGTGATATAGGTCATAGGAATGGCTTCCACCCACTTCGTGAAATACTTAGTGGTGGTAATGATAAACTTGTGGCCATTGGAGGAGGAAGGGTGGATTTGTCCTACGAGGTCGAGACCCCATTGAGAAAAAGGCCATGGAGTTGTCACAGGTTTTAATTCATGAGCTAGTGCATGAATCAAATCTCCATGCTACTGACATTGTAGACACTTCTTAGCAAACTATGTAGCATCTTGCTCTATTGTATGCCAGTAATAACCTGTTCTGAGTATCTTCTTAGCAAGATTATGACTGGTAGAATGTGCACCACAGACACCTTTGTGTATGTCTTGTAAGGTAGCTTCGGCTTCTTCCGCGTTAAGACATCGTAAGAGGATACCATTGAGACTCCGGCAATATAGTGTATCACCCAGAATGATGTAACGGGAGGATCGACAGATAAAGCTTTTGTGTTGGGTGGATGATAGGTTAGGGGGAAAGGTTTTGTTCTTGAGGTATTCATAGATATCTTCGTACCATGGGGAATAGGGACCAACAAGTTCGCAAATGATTTCAGTAACAGGAACATCGATGGCTAGTATCAACAATTGCTCGATCAAGAATTCACACTTCTGTGTATTTGCAGGCATGTCAATCAGTGACTCTACAGAAGCCATAGAATCTGCAGCTTTGTTATGCTCTCTAGGAATTTGTTCAAATGTGATGCTAGAAAAATGTGGTTTATATGCATCCACTAGTTGCTTGTAGGGGACCAACTTTTCATCCTTTGTTTGGTACTCATCCGTGACTTGGCGAATGACTAGCTGTGAGTCTCCATATACTTGTAATTCTATGATGTCCCATTGAATTGTTGTGTTGAGACCTATGAGGAGTGCTTCATACTCGGCTATGTTGTTGGTGCAAGGGAATGCAAGCCGATATGACTTTGGAATGTAGTCATTTTGAGGTGTGATGAACAAGATGCTGGCCCCTGATCCATGTTGTGTGTAGGAACCATCAAAATATAACTTCCACGTTATTGAGTTGGAAAGAGTGAAGAGATTTTCATCTGGAAAGTCTGCTACCATCGGGTGTGTATCTTGCATGGGTGCTTCTACTAGTTGATCCGCTAGAGCTTGTCCTTTGATTGTTTTACGATCCACATATTCAATGTCGAACTCACTAAGGATCATGACCCATTTAGCTAGTCTACCTGTGAGAGCTACTTTTGCTAGTAGATATTTCAATGGATCAATTTTGGCTATAAGAATTGTGTGTTGGTTCAATATGTAATGCCGCAACTTTTGGGAGGCAAACACTACTGTTAAACAAGCTCTTTCCATCGGTGAATAATTGAGTTCATATCCCACCAAGGTTCTACTGATATAGTAAATTGCATGCTCTTTTCCTATTTCATCATGTTGTGCTAGCAAGGCCCCTAGGGCCAAAGTTGTAGTTGAGATGTATAATATCAAAGGTTCATCAGCAACTGGTGGAACCAATACAGGAGGTGTAGCTAGATACTCTTTGAGCTGATCAAATGCTGCTTGACATTTATAATTCCATTGAAATGAGACATCCTTTCGGAGTAAGTGTTGAAATGGTTGACATTTATCCACTAGTTTAGAGATGAAATGCCTGATGGATTGCAACCTTCCTTGGAGGCTCCTTAATGCTTTTAGGTTCTTTGGTGGAGGCATCTCTATTATAGCCTTTACTTTTGCTGGATCTACTTTGATACCCCGACGAGAAACAATGTAACCCAATAGCTTCCCTAATGTTACACCGAAGACACACTTCTTTGGATTGAGGTGCACTTGATATTTCTCAAGCTTGTCAAAGATCTATCCTAGCACTTGTATGTGATCTGCCCTAGAAGATTTAGCTAGTATGTCATCCACATAGTCCTCCATGATGTGATGAAAGAGGTCATGGAATATCACTGTCATTGCTCTCTGATAGGTTGCTCCTGCATTCTTTAGACCGAATGGCATGACACACCAACAATAGTTACCCCATAGACAAGTAAAGGTTGTTTTATGCTGATCTTCCTCTGCTATCCTTATCTAATTGTAGCCGGTGAATCCGTCCATGAGAGAAAGCATCTCGTGACCTGCTGTCAAGTCAACTATAATGGCAATGTTTGGTAATGGAAAGTCATCTTTGGGACATGCCTTATTAAGGTCTCTGAAATCATTACACATGCGGATGCGCCCATTGGGTTTAGATACAGGTACAATGTTGGAGACCCAATCTGAATAGTCAATAGGTTGTATGAACTTTGCATCTAACAGCTTCTGTATTTCCACTTTCACTAAGAGAGCTATTTGTGGGTGCATCTTCCTCAACTTTTGCTTAACTAGTTTAACTTTTGGATCAACAGTGAGATAGTGAACAACTAGCTTGGGGTCTAACCCTGACATATCAGCATAGGTCCACACAAAGTTGATGGTTCTCTGTAAGAAGAATGTGTTAAGATTCTTGTGCTCTGTTTCTGATAATGATGCTGCTAGGAATGTGGTCTTTGGATTTTGCTCTATGCCAAGGTTTATCTTTGTAGAATCTTCCACTAGGAGAGCTGACTTCTCTTGATACTTAGATGGTAGGGGAAGGTCAAATCCTCCATCCTCAGGTGCCACAGTTGGGTTTTCACCTTTGGATATGTCCTTTGTTTTTACTATTTTGTGATTAGGAGGTGCCACAGTGTGGTTTTCACCTAGAGATCTTTCTTTATTTTTACTTTTGCGACTGGAGGATTTGGCATTCTCACCAAAATAAGCCATTGGCTCTAGTTCCATTACAAAACCTGCTTTATGATCGCCAAGAGGCATACCTTCCTGAAGTCCCATGAACTCAACTAGAGCTTCGTCATTCTGAAATACATCTATTACGGGGGACCCTTGTTGGTCCCAATCAATAAGTTCAGGGTAGACAAGTGTTACATTCTGGGTGCTGGTAGTGGAGGTTAAGGATACGGAGGATAGCGCAAAAATGGAGGATTCTGTGAATAGGTTGGTCATATGGAGGGAAGAGTCATCGATGATATCCTCATTAGGCGTCGAATCAGCGGGAAAAGCATCGGCTACCTCGTCGAGAATATACTCAATGTCCAAGGCGTGTGATACCCTCTTACCAAATCCTAATCCCTTCCTGTCTAGCTTCTTTGTCACAATAATGGGTTCCATAGTTCCTTGATTCTATTTCCCAAGGTCACCTTTGCCTTTATAGCCCATGTTTTTTACTATTCTTAAGCCATTGCCGTATTGCCTGACTAGTATTGTGACTGGTTCTTTCTCCTTATGGAGCCAAGAAGAAATATCCTCAATAGTTTCCTCTTCCAATAACCGTCCCTATTGGAATTGGGTTAGGAATCCTGGGGGAGGAATAGCTACTTTTTTGGTTACTTTGGCAATGGGTGGTTTGCCGTAAGATTTTGGAGATAAAGGCATCCGCCCTACACAACAAGATTTTGAGATATCATAAGATCCAAAGCCTATATCACGGATGTGGGCCTTGATCTCAGGTAGAGGATTTGGGTTACTTGTAGAGGCTGGCGTCAGAGTTTCAAGATCAACATATAGTGGGGATTCAAGGGCTTTTTCATTGTTAGGCACCTGGTTGCAATCTTATAACTGTCTTGCAAGACACGACAGAATTCAAAAGGATTGGGGTCTCCTGGGATAGTGATCTCCGTACCATTGTATGGGAACTTTAGAGATTGATGATATGTGGAGGGAACAACTTTCATTGCATGGATCCATGGGTGGCCTAGGATAATGTTGTAAGGTAGTTCAATATCAAGGACTTGACACCTGGTTTCAAGCATGACAGGGCCTAGTTGTATAGGCAAGTGAATAACACCTTCTGAATGATGATCTGCATCATCATATCCCTTGATTGTAATACTTTGATCATTGTTGACATGATCCTCAGAGTATCCCAATTGCTTAAGTAACTTTAAAGAACAGATGTTGAGACCAGCACCACCATCTATGAGTATACGTTTGATTTTGCGCTTATGGATGAGCACTTCAATATGAAGGGCATCATTGTGACAAGGATCATGGGATGGGAGATCTTTCTCTGAGAAGACCACATTGTAGGGTGAAGCAATGTTACCTACTATAGCTTGGAAATCTGCGACTGCTATGTTGTTGGGAACTGAAGACTCTTGGAGGGCTTTTTCTAGCACTACTCTATGTGCAGGTGAGGATCGTAGAAGGTCCAAAATAGAGATCTGTGCGGGTGTTTTCCCTAAATGTTTGACAAGATTATAATCAGATTGAGCCGGAAGACTGGGTGTAGGGCCACGAATGCTGACATGACCACGGCGAGTTGTAATAGCACAATCTGTAGATTTGCCTTTGATTGTGAGGGTAGACACTCGACTCTCTTCAAAATGACCTACAATGGAATCAAAGGAAGTGGAAGCATGATTGATACCTTTACCTCTATCCTGCGGAGGAGGTGGACCATGATGAGGGAATGGTTCCTTGTACATATCGAGATCCTTGTTCGTGTGTTGAACTAGTGATTCATTCTCAAAAGTGATTTGATTACCTTCGATGAGGTTTTGGATTAGGTGCTTGAGCTTCATGCAAGATGTGGTTCGATGTCCTTTGCTCCTATGGAATACATAGTATTCATTTTCTCTATACCGCACAGTTTTGTAAATAGGTTCACCATATGGGGGAGCATCTGGTAAGGTGATGAGTCCTTTCTGTAAGATCTGTTGTAGGACTGACTCTATAGGCACTCCCAAGGGAGTGAATTGGCGTCGCGGCGGGTAATCTTGTTGAGGTCACTCCTGTTGTCGTTGTTGTTGATTATGATATGGTTACCGTTGTTGTTGCTGTTGTTGAGGTGGAGCTTGACTTGGTTTGGAGAGCTGCAGCGGTGTTTGCAATGTTTGGACATGTTTAGAATCAACCACCCCATCGTTGACCACATTTTTGTTCTTGTTCCAAAACTTGGCTTTATTGTTTGATTGTTGATGAGGAGCGTTATCTTTCATTTCTTTAAAGATTTTG
Organism: Cunninghamia lanceolata; assembly: GCA_027924645.1. NCBI lineage: Eukaryota > Viridiplantae > Streptophyta > Pinopsida > Cupressales > Cupressaceae > Cunninghamia > Cunninghamia lanceolata. The sequence continues at coordinate 4,015,417 of BSBN01000292.1, read as the reverse complement.
ACCACACCCTTAGCAATGGGGGCCTTTTCAATGTTGATACCCTTGTATGTGATTTCGTCAAAGGTTGTAGCACTAAGAATTTGCAAATGGAAACCTAACTCTTGGTTGAGGTTTTGCACAAATATGCTAACAAGTTGTTTCTCAGGAATCTTGAAAGGGAATTTGCTAGCCATTTGTCTCCATCGTTGGAGGAAAGAAATGAAAGTTTCACCATTTTTCTATTTATTGTTGCATAGATCGGTCATGGAAATCTCATGCTCTACGTTGTAAGAAAAATGGGTGGCAAATTTCTCTGCTAGCTTGTTGAAAGACTTGATACCCATAGGTAAGTGTGAGAACCATTCTATAGCTTGACCTCAAAGATTGTGAGGAAAGAGATGCATAAGATACGTGTCGTTATGTGAGACCTCGAAGCAAGCAAGGTAGAATTCCCTGAGATGGTCTTTTGGGTCACCTTTTCCTTTGTATTTATCGAATTTGGGAATAGTGAAATTTTGAGGAAAAGGGATCATTGGTAATGACCGATCAAAAGGATAAGGACACACTTCCTCTAAAGATAAGGTCTTCTTGGTGTGGCCAAACGTAAGATCAGATAGCTGTTGTTGCACTTCTACAATTTTTAGCTCCATCGCTGTGGGAGGAGTTGGAAGCATCTTCTGTTGTCCAAGAAGTGGTTGTTGATGTCCATATGGAAGATTGTAGTGTAAGCCATGAACATTGGTGTTATAAGGGTCGTAAGATTGGTTGGGGTTGTATGCATTGTACGTTGGGTTGAGATTGGGTTGGAGTTGGATGCTTTGATGAGGAGGAGGTGGGGGTGGCGCTAGGTAAGAATGTTGGCTTTCTGATGGTTGGAGAAAAGAATTGGGTGGAGGAAAGCTAAAATGTGTTTGATTAGGTTGTGATGGCGGCACATAGCTTTGGGAAACTTGATGTTGGGAATGTTGAGGGTGGCTAGGCAATGTGTGAAAGAAATTTAGCGAGGATGAACGTAACGAAGGAGGGACATAGGTAGAAGTGATTTGCGATGGTTGAGGTTGATTGAGGATGATAGTAGAAGAATTTTGTGGGGGGCTGCATGACTCTAATTGGTTGAGAGACATGGAGGTTTGATGATATGGGAGGTGGTATGTGTTGAGACCCTTGTTGCATGGCTACATAGTTGTTCCCCGGATTGTAATTTGGTGGGAAACCTAATCGTGATGGGGTAACCAAGATTCCACTTGCGATTGGTGTGGACACTTTAGGAGGTGGTTGCATATTTGATTGAGCTAAGGTGGCTTTCTTAGCTAACTCCACTTGTTGTTGGATAGTTTCTTGTTGATTTTTGTGGATCTCCATAGGAGTCAGAAGCGGTGAAGTGGTCCTCTTTCCTGTTGGGTTTTGAAAGAGGGGATTCTTATACTGCGAGCTTAGTTTCGGCAAAGGCGTGGTCACTGTTGACATGGTTTGCACTGCTTGTATGGTGTCTTGGTTGTTGTTAGGCTCGCTAAGCATGGATAGATCAAAACCTTTGGGTAATTTGGCTCCTTGCTCTGCTAGCAAGCGAAAGAAATGATCTTGGTTTTCACTAAGGATTTTGTCAAAGGCGGCCAAGGCTCGAGGATCTTGTATAAATTCATCAAGATCTTGCTCATCTTCTTGAGAGGATTGACCTATTTCAAAGTGTCACTCTTCTTGAGATGGGGCTAGATCTACAGTATAGCCTTGTGGCACAAAATCCTGAGGGATGCCGATAGTATAGTGAGGAATGCTTACCAAAGGGACCCCTTCTTCCTGAGATGGTACTTGATCAATAGTATAACCTTCTGGAACAAAATCCTGAGGCATACCGGTGGTGTATTGGGGTGTATTTACCAAAGGGACCCTACCCTCATGAGGAGTGCTAGGGTGGTCAAGGTGTGGCATGCTGCGAGAGTTGGTAGATCTTTCTGCAGGTGTACTAGGAGTGACTTTGGGAATAATGTTAAGACAACCTGATTGCGGTGTGTGAGGAGGCAATTTGTGCTTCTTAGGGACAACTTGCTTAGACTTCATAGTTTGCTGGAGCCTAGTGGTTACCATGGAATACACTAGAACAAAAGGTAATGCTGAGATTCTGCTTGGTGTTTTTGAGAAAAAGATAAAACTCTGATGCACAAGTAACTGGACCAAAGGCGCTATACTATTTGACCAAGGGCGCAGGACTGTGCAACCAAAAGCGTGCTACTGTTATACCAAAGGTAATGGACTGAGCTGCCAAAGGCAAGGTACTGCTATACCAAAGGCGAGCTACAAAAACCAAAAGTGAGCTATTGTACCACCAAGGGCGAGCTGCTGTAATACCAAAGGTGTTGAAGTAGTGTCTGATGTAAAAATTTTTTGTTTCTGATTGGATTTGGTTATTTTGACAAGAGAAAACACAGCAAACACAGTTGGCAACCACAAATAGGACTGACACAACAGATAGTGTATGTTCGAGGCTCACAAAAAGCCCAATGTTTCCACAGGTATGAGACAGTTGCAAAAAATAATCAAGCACTTTTTATCCCTAGAGACAAGGTTTCATTGCAGTAGATCAGCTCACAACTTAATACTCCGTCGATAAAAATATCATTCCATAAAGGTGTCAGATATTTAGTATCTTTACGAGAGACGATAGGTAGGGATATCTCACCCTCCCCTTAGAAAGCTCAAGTAGGTCACAAGAGCTTTATGGCCAAGGGAATACTATCTCTTCTCAAGGGAGCCAATGGTGAGTGTCCTAAGGGCTTAAATCGATTCCCCTTGCACTGATGATTACCGCAATGTTCAGAGGTAGGTCGGGTAGTCTCTATCTAGAATGCTTCTTAGTAACTTTGAGGGACCAACACCTTACTAGCAATGCGACAAGCTACTAAAAGCTTTAACCAATCCTACTAAGAGTATCAAACACTTCGCTCAATGTGAAAATCGTTTCCACAAAGAGCTAGTACACCTCTTTTCAGTTTGGCACCACAAGGTAAGGCTGACGTCGGTTAGGACTTGGCTTTCACCTTATCCCTCTTATATAGCAGTTCAAAGGAAAACTCCACTTAGGGTCATCCCTTTTGGATGAAGCACAATCCAAAAGCAGGCCCTTCTAAAGGAAGTACTAAAATGTAAGAGCAAGCATGTCAAACAAAGGTTCAATTGTCCTTTTATAAGAAAAATAAGGTGCAACTAAATTAGGCACACACACGTTTGTAGTTGTCAATTGTCCCTTATGAAATTGAAGTGTTTAGCATTCATGTCCATTGTCCCTTAGAAAATTGAGGTGTTTTCGCATACATGTCCATTGTCCCTTAAGAAAAGTAGTATGTTCCTAAGACTTAAATTGCTGAAATGATTTGTTCAATTATCCTTTAAGAAGGCAATGTGTTTCTAAGACTTAGTGAGATAAATCAAGATTTCTTCAATGCTCGTCCTGCATGAACATGTTAAAACACCTATTTTCTCTGTGTGAGTAGTAAGAAACTACAACAAGTCAGTTAGTTCCAAAAAAATCACAAGTTAGAAAAAAAACAAATCAATTTGACCAATAGCGAGCTACTGTCTTACCGAAAGCACTTTTCTGTGATACCAACAGTGATGTGTTGAAAACCAGAAGCGTTGAACCTTATCCAGAGGCACTGTACTATGTTTACGAAAGCGTGATACTATGATACCAATAGCACTGTGTTTAAAAACCAAAAGCGTCGTAAAATACTACTAGAAGCATTGAAATAGATCCAGAAGCGCTGTACTGTGCTTCTGAAAGCGTGATACTATATAGCCTAAAGCACTGCACTGTCTCAGATCACAAAAAGGTTAGCTTTTATCAAAATAACCAGATCCAAATGAGATTTCATGATTGATCTACTGTTCTGAGAAGTAATATCTGATAGATCTATATCGTGAAATCCAGAAAACTCAGAAGGTGTAGTAACACAATAGATTAACTCCAATATCGAAGATACACCTAAATAAGTCAGCTTAGGAAGTATCAAAAAATAGGTTTGAACGACAAATACAACAGCGTGTCAGACAAATCAAAAGATATGTAATGAATAAACCCTGCAAAAACACCAACCGAAGGCAGAAAACCTAATTAGCCAAAAGCACCTAATGATACTACCAGGAGCGCCGTGCTGCCTTACCAAAAGCATCGCTCTATGCTACCAGAAGCGCCGCAGTGCCCAGAGGGCGCTGTACTGTGCCTCCAAGAGCGCTTAAGGATATTGCCAGAAGTGCTTTTCTATGTCAAATGCCCTGTACCGTATTGTAACTTTAAAAAGAATCAATTTCTCAAAGAAAAAGTAGGATTAGTGGGTCCCACTGGGTGTGCCAGAATGTGTATGAGGAAAAATTGATTTAAATTTAAACTAAACAAATCAAAAACCCAATAACATAAAGAGAACCGTTCTAAATAAAAGCTATTAATAATAATCAAAGAAACATGAAAGCTTTTACCGAGATTTGTATTGTTCCCTTTGTATTGAATGTGGATTGCTCAATATTGGTGCGAAACCATAGTTGCAACAAGCAAGTGTAGTGTTCAAAAGATCAATGTCAAAAGATTGTGAAGTTGCTCAATTGATGCGATGTATGCTCAAAGCGCTGTTAAGTATGCCTGAGAATAAGATTGAAGAGAGCGGTAATGAAGGAGATGAGGGGGGTTTATATAAGTTTCAATAGAGATCGATCAATGGTCCAGATAATTTAGAAGAATCGACGGAGGAGATAAATCAAATAACTATGATGAATGTGCACACGACATGTGTCAATCCACCAGGATATTTTTAGTAAAATATGATGAAAACAAGATTGATTGAATAAATAACTCAACTTATAATTTTGCCTTTTTTGGGGTTCTAAAAATAAAACTGATTGTCCACATGAGTTAACAAGATATTTTAAGAGGAATTGGAAGATAAATTAAATTAAATAAATAAATTTATTTAATTTGATTGTGCATGATTGAGGAATAGAAGATTATAAATAAAATATTTGATTTTATTTATTTTTAGAGGATAAAGCAAATTAAATAAATAAATTTATTTAATTGTTTGTGCAAGATTAGAGGAATATGAAGATTATAAATAAAATATTTGATTTTATTTATTTTTAGAGGATTGAGATAATTTTAAATAAATTTGCATGATTTATTTAAATTTAGAAGAATAACTGATTTAATTAAATAATGTGGAATTATTTAATTACAAATAAGAGGGAATTTGTGATGAATTAATTAAATAATTAATTTAATTAATGTGGAATTGAATTTTGGAAAGAGGATAATGATTTAATTAAACAATTAAAATTATTTAATTGTGGAAGAATCATAGAGGAATTTAATTTAATTAATTAAATAAAGAGAATTTATTTAATTAATGTCGAAAATATGTGATTTAGAAGAATTTGGTGAAATTAATTAAATAATTAGATTATTTAATTAACGTTGAGATACTAGTGATTAGACAGATGATGAAATGTGAGTAGTGCGATGACTTGGTCATTTTAGGGTGTCTACAGATAGGTTTTAGGGTTTAAGTTTTAAGGGTTAAGCGTTAAGGGATAGGGTTTAGGGTTTAGGGATAAGGGATTAGGTTTAAGGTATAGTGTCGAGGGTTGAGGGTTTAGGAATAGGGATAGCGTTTAGGGTTTAGGGATGAGGGATTAGGGTTGAGGGTTAAGGGATTAGGGTTGAGGGTTGAGGGATTAGGGTTTAAGGTATAGTGTCGAGGGTTGAGGGTTTATTCATAGTGTTTAAGGTTGAGGGTTTATTGATAGTGTTTAGGGTTGAGGGTTGAGGGATTAGGTTTTAGGGTTGATGGATTAGAGTTTAAGGTATAGTGTTGAGGGTTAAGGGTTTAGGGATAGGGTTTAGGGTTGACGGATTAGCATTTAATGTAGAGATTAGGGTTAGAGTGTCGAGGGTAGAGGGATTAGGGATAGGGTTTAGGGTTGAAGGTTTAAGGATTGAGGGTTGAGGCTTTAGAGATGAGGGTCTAAGGCTTAAGATATAGTGTCGAGTGTTGAGGGTGTACGGATAGGGTTTAAGTTTTAAGGGTTAAGAGTTGAGGGATAGGGATTAGGGTTTAAGGTATAGTGTTTAGGGTTGATGGTTTAGGGATAGGGTTTAGGTTTGAGAGATTAGGGATTAGGGTTTAGGGTTGATGAATTAGGGTTTAATGTTGAGAGTTAAGGGTTGAGGGTTGAGAGTTGAGGGTTGAGGGTTTAGGGATAGGGTTGATGGTCAAGGGATTAGGGCTAAAGTAGAGTGTCAAGGGTAGAGGGATTAGGGATAGGTTTTAGGGTTAAAGGTTTAAGGATTTAGGGTTGAGGCTTTAGGGATGAGGGTTAAGGGATTAGGGTTTAAGATATAGTGTCGAGTGTCGAGGGTGTAGGGATAAGTTTTAGGGTTCAATTTTTAACCGTTAAGGGTTGAGGGATAGTATCGAGCCCGTTGAGGGTTTAGGAATAGGGATAGTGCTTAGGGTTTAGGGATTAGGGATTAGGGTTGAGGTTTGATGGATTAGGGTTGAGGGTTGATGGATTAGGGTTTAGGGATAGGGTTTAGGGTTGAGGGATTAGGGTTTAAGGTATAGTGTTGAGGGTTTAGGGATAGGGTTTAGGGTTGAGGGATTAGAGTTAAGGGTTGAGGGATTAGGGTTTGACGTTGAGTGTTGAGGGTTGAGGTTTTAGGGTTGAGGGTTTAGGGATGGGGTTGAGGGTCGCGGGATCAGAGTTAAGGGTTGAGGGATTAGGGTTTAACGTTGAGGGTTGAGTACATCGAGGTTCGAGGGTTGAGGGTTTTGAGATAGGGTTGAGGGTCGAGGGATTAGGGTTAAAGTAGAGTGTCGAGGGTATAAGGATTAGGGATAGGGTTGGAGGGTTTAGGGATAAGGGATTAGGGTTTAAGGTATAGTATTGAGCTCGTTGAGGGTTTAGGGATGAGGGATTAGAGTTGAGGGTTGAGGGATTAGGGTTGAGGGTTGAGGGATTAGGGTTTAGGGATAATGTTTAGGGTTGAGGGTTGAGGGATTAGGGTTTAAGGTATAGTGTTGAGGGTTTAGGGATAGGGTTTAGGGTTGAGGGATTAGAGTGAAGGGTTGAGGGATTAGGATTTGACATTGAGGGTTGAGGGTTTAGGGTTTAGGGTTTAGGGATACGATTGAGGGTCGAGGGATTAGAGTTAAGGGTTGAGGGATTAGGGTTTGACGTTGAGGGTTGAGGGTTGAGGGTTGAGGGTTGGGGGTCGAGGGTTTAGGTGTAGGGTTGAGGGTCGAGGGATTAGGGTTAAAGTAGAGTGTCAAGGGTATGAGGATTAGGGATAGGGTTAGAGGGTTTAGGGATAAGAGATTAGGGTTTAAGGTATAGTATCGAGCCCATTGACGGTTTAGGAATAGGGATAGTGTTTAGGGTTTAGGGTTGAGGGATTAGAGTTGAGGGTTGAGGGATTAGGGTTGAGGATTGAGGGATTAGGGTTGAGGGTTAAGGGATTAGGGTTTAAGGTATAGTGTTGAGGGTTTAGGGATAGGGTTTAGGGTTGAGGGATTAGAGTGAAGGGTTGAGGGATTAGGATTTGACGTTGAGGGTTGAGGGTTGAGGTTTTAGGGTTTAGGGTTTAGGGATAGGGTTGAGGGTCGAGGGATTAGAGTTAAGGGTAGAGGGATTAGGGTTTAATGTTGAGGGTTGAGGGTGAGGTTTGAGGGTCGAGGGTTTAGGGATAGGGTTGAGGGTCGAGGGATTAGGGTTAAAGTAGAGTGTCGAGGGTATAAGGATTAGGAATAGGGTTGGAGGGTTTAGGGATAAGGGATTAGGGTTTAAGGTATAGTATCGAGTCCGTTGAGGGTTTAGGAATAGGGATAGCGTTTAGGGTTTAGGGATGAGGGATTAGAGTTGAGGGTTGAGGGTTGAGGGATTAGGGTTTAGGGATAAGGTTTAGGGTTTAGGGTTGAGGGATTAGGGTTTAAGGTATAGTGTTGAGGCTTTAGGGATAGGGTTTAGGGTTGAGGGATTAGAGTGAAGGGTTGAGGTATTAGGATTTGATGTTGAGGGTTGAGGGTTGAGGGTTTAGGGTTTAGGGATAGGGTTGAGGGTCAAGGGATTAGAGTTAAGGGTTGAGGGATTAGGGTTTGATGTTGAGGGTTGAGGGTTGAGGGTTGAGGTTTGAGGGTTGAGGGTTTAGGGATAGGGTTGAGGGTTGAGGGATTAGGGTTAAAGTAGAGTGTCGAGGGTATAAGGATTAGGGATAGGGTTGGAGGGTTTAGGGATAAGGGATTAGGGTTTAAGGTATAGTATCGAGCCTATTGAGGGTTTAGGAATAGGGATAGTGTTTAGGGTTTAGGGTTGAGGGATTAGGGTTGAGGGTTGAGGGATAAGGTTTAGGGTTGAGGGTTGAGGGATTAGGATTTGACATTGAGGGTTGAGGGTTGAGGTTTTAGGGTTTAGGGTTTAGGGATAGGGTTGAGGGTCAAGGGATTAGAGTTAAGGGTTGAGGGATTAGGGTTTAACATTGAGGGTTGAGGGTTGAGGGTTTAGCGATAGGGTTGAGGGTCAAGGGATTAGGGTTAAAGTAGAGTGTTGAGGGTATAAGGATTAGGGATACGGTTCGAGGGTTTAGGGATAAGGGATTAGAGTTTAAGGTGTAGTATCGAGCTCGTTGAGGGTTTAGGAATAGGGATAGGGTTTAGGGTTTAGGGATGAGGGATTAGAGTTGAGGGTTGAGGGATTAGGGTTGAGGGTTGAGAGATTAGGGTTTAGGGATAAGGTTTAGGGTTGAGGGTTGAGGTATTAGGGTTTAAGGTATAGTGTTGAGGGTTTAGCGATAGGATTTAGGGTTGAGGGATTAGAGTGAAGGGTTGAGGGATTAGGATTTGACATTGAGGGTTGAGGGTTGAGGGTTTAGGGTTTAGGGTTTAGGGATAGGGTTAAGGGTCGAGGGATTAGATTTAAGGGTTGAGGGATTAGGGTTTGACATTGAGGGTTGAGGGTTGAGGGTTGAGGGTTGAGGGTTGAGGGTTGAGGGTCAAGGGTTTAGGGATAGGGTTGAGGGCCAAGGGATTAGGGTGAAAGTAGAGTGTTGAGGGTATAAGGATTAGGGATAGGGTTAGAGGGTTTAGGGATAAGGATTAGGGATAGGGTTAGAGGGTTTAGGGATAAGGGATTAGGGTTTAAGGTATAGTATCGAGCCCATTGAGGGTTTAGGAATAGGGATAGTGTTTAGGGTTTAGGGTTGAGGGATTAGGGTTGAGGATTGAGGGATTAGGGTTGAGGGTTGAGGGATTAGGGTTTAGGGTTGAGGGATTAGGGTTTAAGGTATAGTGTTGAGGGTTTAGGGATAGGGTTTAGGGTTGAGGGATTAGAGTGAAGGGTTGAGGGATTAGGATTTGACATTGAGGGTTGAGGGTTGAGGTTTTAAGGTTTAGGGTTTAGGGATAGGGTTGAGGGTCAAGGGATTAGAGTTAAGGGTTGAGGGATTAGGGTTTAACATTGAGGGTTGAGGGTTGAGGTTTGAGGGTCAAGGGTTTAGGGATAGGGTTGAGGGTCAAGGGATTAGGGTTAAAGTAGAGTGTCGAGGGTATAAGGTTTAGGGATAGGGTTGGAGGGTTTAGGGATAAGGGATTAGGGTTTAAGGTATAGTATCGAGCCCATTGAGGGTTTATGAATAGGGATAGCATTTAGGGTTTAGGGATGAGGGATTAGAGTTAAGGGTTGAGGGATTAGGGTTAAGGGTTGAGGGATTAGGGTTTAGGGATAAGGTTTAGGGTTTAGGGTTAAGGTAGACAAGGAGCGACTGACAGACATAGAGAGGGGAGAGGTAGAGAGGTGAGGGGGAGAGATAAGTGAGATATAGAATAAGCTAATGGAACTAGAGGTGAGATATTGTTAAGGTGTTATCGAAGGTGAGATAGGCACAAATATTTATGGATCAATCTATAGCAAGACAAAACGCAAACACATTATAACGGGAGCGCGTCATAACGCGCCCACATTTTGTCCTGCTATAGAAATGGTAAAAAAGTGTTGAGCCCCGTGATCCAAGCCCACATGCTCTATTTCATGCTAATTATGCGTGTGTTCTGACAAAAAAGAAGTGCTTTCATGCTGTTGGGAAGTTCAAATGCACATTTTACACATTTTACCACTTTGGCATGATCTTTCCACCACCTTTTCTGCTTTACCAACTTGAGAAGGAGGAAATAACATAGTTTTCATACCAACTTTGATATATATCTATTCAAGTTTCAATTTTTGTAGTGTTACAATGTTAATTGTGATTCAATTTCAGGAATTTAACATTATAGATTAGTTAATAGTATTGTTGTTAGTAATTATAATTAAGTGTTATTCAATTTAACATTGAAAAGGAAGCAAGTGGTGAAAAACTCAAATTGTTGAGGAGTTTGATGCAAGAAGAAAAAAACACTACATAATTGGGTACTCTCTCCATTCGAATCTTCATTTTTTAGGTATGTCAAGTCTTTACATGCATGTTCTTTACATTTTTCTTAATTCTATTTGAATTACTTTATCATGCTTTATCATACATATTTAAAATAGACACATTCTCAATCAAGAAAGCAGCCTACAATCTCACATGATACCATGTATATTTTCTACACTTGGGCTCTTTAATAATTATGTGTAATAAACAGACCTTAACATACCATGATGTCAAACTATACAAGAATAAATCCTTACAACATAATAAAAATACAATCCCACTATTATCTTGTCATATTAACAAGTTAAAATACAAATGAATAGGTGCCAAGATCATACAAGTATGCACATGACATGATGATTTGTATGCACATATATTGGGCTAGGACATTCCTTATGCACCTATTCATGATGATTTGTACATGCACATGACACAACAATTGTTGTCTATTCCTTCACAAGCCACCCAAATCCTAGTATCCCTAGTACCAACAAAACACCTTCTCAATTCCAAATCCTAGTAGCCCTAGTAACAACAAACATGTCAAATTGGGTCTGCCTCAACATTTTCAAGCATGAAGTCCCATGTTCTCTTTTCATGACTGCGATAATTTGCTTTGTATGCTTTGTACCTATTTTGGTTGAGTGACATTTACTCTTTTACATGATGATTGTATGTACATTTACTATGAAGGGTTGAATGACATATATTTTAGTTATTTGTATGGATTCATTTCTTAAGAACTAATATTGGTCTCTTTATCATGCTACAAAAAAATTCTCTGTCATGCCGAGGAAACGATCAAGAATTAAACCAACACAAGAAGAGATAGAAGCTAAGAAAGCAAAGAAAACAGTGGCTATGAGGGAACTTTGTGAGAAGAGGAAATTGGACACGATAAATGAAGACATGCCAATTGAAGAGGAACCACAACCATCACAAAGAGATATGGTATTGGTAGCACAAAGAGAACAAATGCAAAAACTTCGTGCTATGAAAGATTTGAATAGCATAGTTGGAGACACATCCTCTACCGCAAGTCAACATGTAGGGACACCATCTACCACATCTCAAGTTGAGAGTACATCATCACTCACATGTGATGAAGGAGGTGTTGGCAAGAGATACTATGTGGCTTCATGAGTGATGTCATTGATGGCAACAAAGTCTATCCCACACATTCGCAGCACATAGTATGCCTATACCAGAAGTCAGATTGAAGATTGTTTTGGTCCGGTGAACAAGAACAGAGCATGTAACAAGGTCTGACAATCAAGTCCAGATCTCTCAAATGGTGTAACTCAGCAAGTTGCGGACTTGGACAAGTCAAGAGGAGTACCATGACTACTATATTCCAGAGATTGAGCCTTCAGTGATAAAACATGGAAAAGATATGAGCATCTGAGTGTTGGGTTCCAGACAGGCAGAGCAGACTGAGGAAGAACTGACCGGCAGAGTATCAAACTTCAATCCGGATGAGTAATTGATGTTGATCAAGCTATTTGAGGGATCATACATTGTTGGCCAACATGATTGATGACTTTAATGCTTATGTTTTCGATGCACATCACAAATCAAGCATGGATTCAACCGACAGATCAGTAATTTGTATTATGGTTGCCGACTAGAAATTTTTTGAAATCCTTGGTGCGGATATATATATACCAGATGGATTCTAGTATGAAGGGGTGTGTGTGTACAGATGTGATGAAATAAAGTGTGAAGAAAAGAAGAGACAAGTGTGGAAGCAACAATACAAGTCTGGTATGTGACAGAGTAGCAGCACTAGAGCAGAGGAAGAATGAAGTGCATCAGATCAATATATTGTGCCTAACTGGAACTGAACTCTAGCATTTGTAGATGCCTCTCATCAGTTCAAACACCTGGTTACCTTCTGTAAGTTCTGTAGATAGTGAGTCTCTTGTAGGCAGTGTGCCTCTTGTGAGTAGTGTGCTCAGGCAGTGAGCCCTAATTGGCAAGTGACATTTTGTACTTCTTATTCTTTTAACAGAGAATATAATCTTCGGTTAGTCACACCGTGCTTTTTCCCTTAACAAGGTTTTCCACATAAAAATCCTTGTGTTATGTGTGTTAACTTTATTTTTGTTCTCATGATTATATATGCTTATATGTTTTGATTCTGCACAAATTATAAAAGAAGAAAAGAAAGTTAAGATAATATAGATAATTGATTCACCCCCCCTCTCAGTTATCTGCCTTGTTTCAAACAATTGGTATCAGAGCTAAGTTCCTCTAAATAGAGCCTAACAGCTTGAGGAAGATCTAGGAATCTCAATGGATATGTATGGTATGAAGGAACAACTTCAGTCTGCCCTAGATGATCTTGAACAATCTCACTCTGAAGTCAATAACCTGAGAGAAAGACTCAATCAAGCTGATGATTTCATAAATGAGCTAAAAGAAAAACTGAGTATCTCTGTGAAAAAGAGAAAGGAACTACTTCAAAAATTAGCAAGTCAGAGTGAAGCCAATGATACTAATGAAGATCTGAATGAGAAAAACAAGCTATGTGAAAAGCTATCAAAAGAGATCATTATGGTAAGGCATGAGATGGAATCAGGGGTTATGAGATTCACCCAAGAAATTGAAGAGAAAAGGAAAATTGAAGATAATCTAAAACAATCCCTCAAGGAGAAGACAGAGGACTGCCACAAAATGGATATAATAATCAGGCATCTTGAATTTGATCTTCAAGAAGCTAGAGATAATGAAGAACAACTTGAGAATTAGATAGACACTCTTAAACAAGATCTTCAAACAACAAATGAATACAAAGAGAAATTCAAGATAAGTTCAACCCAACTTGAAGTTCTTCTTGAAAGCCAAAAGAGGGTAGTTGATAAGCATGGTTTGGGATATGAGAAAGGTGAAAGCTTTGGATCTGGTCAGAAGAACTTTGGATCAGGAAATCAAAGAAACAGGCCTAGAAGACCTCCGGTAAGGCAACCAAATGCTCAAAGATATCCATCCTTCAATGGATACTGCTTCAATTGCAACACCTTCGGTCATAAAGAAACTCAGTGTAGAAGGAGAATGAATCAGACTAATCCATCCTTCTTCGGACAATGTTTCAACTGCAAAAGGTATTGTCACAAATCTCATGAATGCAGAACTATGCAAATAAATAATTCATTCAATGGTAGATGCTTTGCATGCAATAGAATGGGACATATGGCTAATCAATGCAAATCAAGAGGATATCAGTCAAATATGCAAAGAAATGTTGTTTGTTACAATTGTAATAGATCCGGTCATATTGCCAAATTCTGCAGAAGTAAAAATTAGGATAAAAAGGGTCCAGTGCATCAAAATCAGAAACAAGATAAGGGAAAAGGCAAAGTGAATGCGGATGAAGTTCAAAGGGAGATGAGAAAGATTTGGGTGAAGAAGAGTATAGAAAATGTTGGGGATGGATCCGCACCAGAATCTGGTGTAGATATTCCTTTCGAAAACTAAAAAATGAGCTTTGGCTCAGGGGGAGTCACAAAGAAAAATAAATTCCCTCAGCCAGTCAATTGGTGCCTAAATTTGGCACATGGAATGTTGAGGATTAAAGGGTTCTCAGAAAAATATATAAATAACCCTTGGTAAAAATATGAAAGATCCGCATGGAGTTTTGCAAGAGTTTAATCATCCAAGATTGATCCGGTTTGACAGCCATCTGGTAAAGTAGGATTTTCATAGATAGATCCGGTATGATTCAAAATTGAAATACTTTGATCTGCGGATCCATGGCATGATTGGAGAAAAGAAGATACATTGTCAATCCTCACTGAAAATGATTCTAAGTGCAACACAGTGATTCGAAAAAGATCTCTCTCAGAACAGGGCAACCAGATAACTTAAGTTGTGCATTTATTGCAAAAGGAAATTAGGGTTTGCACAAGAATAAAAGGGTTCTTTCACTCATCATTTGCACATTTGCATTTGAGAAGAAGAAAGGAAGAGCTCTGCATCAAGTTTCTACAACTCTTTCAAAGATCAACTGCAAAATCCAATTTAACCAGCGATTTGTTCTGGCTCTTATTTCAAACTCTAAAGCGTAAAAAAGGTACCTCCATTCTGAAAATCTCTCTCTGAATCTTTTGCAAAATGGCTACTCCAATGGTTGTTAAGATCACTAATAGGCCGCACCCAAAATTCAAGAAACACCCCTACAAATCCCTAGAAGTTGATCCTTTAGGCAATTTTTCTAGCATTTCGCATGGGGTATTGCACGTAGAAGATGTTAGGGTCTACATCCATGCCAACATTGAGGAATTTGGAGAATCTAAGTTGATGGACATCTATCATAAATAGTTAATAGGTGAAATTTTTAAACTCAAACCTTAATACAAGGCCCTCTCGGATAAGCACTTCAGACATTACATCCACTTTCCTTGTTTTGCAGAAGATGATTGGGTTTGGTATGTCCTTAGCAGAATGCATGATAATTTCATGTGGTTAATGAAGCCCTTCAAGATAACAAAAGATGACATTAGGGCAGTAACTGGACTGCACTCATCCAGTGGGTTACCTGCACTCAAATCTGTCAAGAACCAAACAGTAACTGAAGCTACCGGATCTAAGTTTGACAAGAGAATAATGACCATAGATGACATCATAGATTCAGATGTCAAATTTGCCTCAATGATAATTGGGTATAAGATCTGTCATTCTAGCAGGGAGAATTCTATGTCTGGGACTGCAATATATACAGCATATTAGATGTTGAGGGAAAATGCAGATTATGACCTATGTGATCTTCTTTTAAGCCAACTGTTAGAAAACCTGTAGAAGATCAAGAAGGACAAGAAGAATTCCTTCAAGTATGGTTTTTTAATACTGTGCCTACTCTTCTACTACATGAATGAGCTTCCCGGATCAAGTGGTTGGGTTTGGCAAAATGACAAACCGGTTGCAATACATATTAGAGACTATATGTATGGACTTGCTGATGCTAAATCTCAAAGCACAACACTTTGGGGTTACTTTAAAAACTTCCAAAGCATGATGCAAGCCAGAGAGAGGATACCTCAATCCATTGTTGAGAAATACAAGGATACAGTGTGTTTTATGGTAGATACTGATCAATGCCTAATGGAGGCAGTTGAGCCCAGAACAGTTTGGATAATGCCAATGGGATACGAGGTCGATGAGAAAATCTTGGAGCTACATATTCAACACCTGTTAAGTTAGCCTAAGGACCCTGAGGCAGAAAGGTTTGGAACCTTTTAAGAACTAAGTGTAAAAATACATGTTGAGCTAAGACAACCGGAGATAAAGAGGAAAGTCATAAGGGAAGTCAAAGAAATTGCCAAAAGATATGTCATATCAAAAGAGGTAGTTGATGCAAACAAAGAGAAAATTAAAAGAGATGAGAAAGAGAAACAAGAAACAGAGAAAGGAAGTGTTCCAGTACAAGCCTCCTCCCGAACTAGATCCTCCAAGAGCTCTACACCTGCCACTCCTAAGAGCTCAAGAGCCACCAAACCGAAAGTCAAGACATCTGGAAAGGGAGAAACGAGAACGAAAACAAAAGCCACAAGTTCTTACACAAGTCACAAGGATGATGAAGAAATAGAGTCTGATGAAGAAATTAAGAAAATGAAGAAGAAGAAGAAAACATCCAGGGAATCCTCTACCGGTAAAAACAAAGAAGAAAAGGTAGAAGAATTTGTTGAAAAGCCCACTCTTTCCATTGATGATATCATCAAGGCAGTCACTGTGGATGGGAATCTGCAACCAGTAATAGAATTCTATGATGAATATAGTGATACTGACAAGAGGATCTTGGAAGAAGCTATAGTCAGGTACTTGAATATTTATAATAAAGCATTCATTGAAAATATTTCATTAATTCCCAAAAGTCTAGAGAAGGTACTTGAACTTAGAAAAGAGAATGCAAAGGCAAAAGACTTAGAGATCTGAGAACAGATTGCAATTCAACTCTATCCTTCTATTACTCCAAAGCAAATGGACATGATCTTTAAGGACTGTAAGGATGAATTCCAGAGCAAAGCAAGAATGAACAAACTTATGCTTGGAGAAACTGATCAAGTAGCAAGAGAAATAGAAGACATCCTCCGAAATGCCTTCAAAAGATTCAATCTTCCTATTATAGAGGAAATAGATGAAGAACCTTCTACCATGGATGTTGAAGGATTAAATGCATTTTTGTTGAGTGGTTACATCTCCATTTTGGACAGGATGAAGCAAAGATGGGCCACAGAGTTTGTACAGTTGAATGCCACTTTTACGGATATACTTAAGTATATGTAAGTATAACATGTATATATACTTATATGGATATGTATAGGTTAATTTTTTACAAATTTTGATGTGCGGATTCCGCCCTTTGCCGTTGATGTCAAAGGGGGAGTGAGGAGTAGTGAAAAATGTGGAATCCAGCTAAGGGGGAGCTCCGGTGAAATAGTGCATAAGACAGAGCATCAACCAAGGGGGAGTTTGCTGCGACACTTAGTCATTTTTCACTAAGTGTTGCCATCAATGCCAAAGGGGGAGATTGTTGGCAAGAGACACTATGTGGCTTCATGATGTTGTCATTGATGGCAACAAAGTCTATCCCACACATCTGCAGCACATAGTATGCCTATACCGGAAGTTAGATTGAAGATTGTTTTGGTCCGGTGAACAAGAACAGAGCATGTAACAAGGTCTAACAATTAGGTCCGGATCTCTCAGATGGTGTAACTTAGCAAGTCACAAACTTGGACAAGTCAAGAGGAGTACCATGACTACTATATTCTAAAGATTGAGCCTCTGGTGATAAAACATAGAAAAGATATGAGCATCTGAGTGTTGGGTTCCAGACAGGTAGAGCAGACTGAGGAAGAACTGACTGACAGAGTATCAAACTTCAATCTGGATGAGTAATTGATGTTGATCAAGCTATTTGAGGGATCATACATTATTGGGTGACATGATTGATGACTTCAATGCCTATGTTTTTGATACGCATCACAAATCAAGCATGGATTTAGCCGACAGATCAGTAATTTATATTCTGGTTACCGACTAGAAAATTGTTGAAATCCTTGGTGCGGATATATATACCAGATGGATTCCAGTATGAAGGGGTGTGTGTGTATAGATGTGATGAAATAAAGTATTTGATTGATATTGATGAGAATATTTTGCAGCCAATGGAAGTAAGATTCCAAAACACACTTGTAGAAGATATGCTTATAAGATTTGGAGATTGTTCTTTGAAAAGTTAAATGAGACTGCAAGATGTCAACTATTCGTTGAAATGATGCGAAGTATAAAGTATAGGTCCATCATGAAGATTCTTGGGTTGAGAACATCAGAGGGTTCAAGTGAAAAATCTATTGTCAAGAATCTAATGAGTGCGTATGAGAGTGTGGGTAACACCTCACGTACAAAAGATAGTAATGCAACACGGTGTGTAATTACATCGACTATAGTAAGTAGTCAAACGAGGAAAGCTCGTCTCATTAGAAAGATGAGTCAAGAATTGAAAATTAATAGGAAAACTTTATCAAGAGCCGTTGGAAGAAGCCAAAGAATTGAGGACACTAATGCCAATGAATTATGGGCATTCTCAGGGAGACTACAACGAAAAGATAAACCAATTGTTGAAGCATTGAGATCACTAATTGAAGACTTTTGGAAGAATTACACAAGGGTATCTCTGAATCAAAGGGATGTGGTAAGAAGGAGAATTGATAGTCAGAACTGTGAGCCACATCCAAAGCATTTTTTGGATGAGACTCAAACACAGTTCTATGGTAAATTTCTAGAGAAGTATCCTCAAATTAAAATTTGTCAAAGATATTTTGAAATGCTAAAACCTTTCTATGTCAAGATAAATCACACATGCACTACTTGTTGTTGTAGATTACATATTGAATTTTCTAACCATTTTGATGTTTATAGGTCTATATGTTTAGATATGCATACTAACAATGTTTTGTAGGGTTGTGCCATACATGTCCCACCAAGATCTTCAAGAGACTTCATATCAAGAATTTTATGTGAAAGAGAGGAAGGTCAAATATTCTACAAGAAATTATGTTTGGATGGCACATGTCATCATTGCAGTGGCTTGCAACATTTGCCAATATGTGAACATATGGAAATAACACATGCGGTTGGAAATGACCTAGTAGAGTTTCGCAAGTATAAAATAGTGGCATACAATACAAAAGATGGTAAAGAAGTAAAGAGATGTGAATTGGTTATTGAAAAGATTCCAGTGTATCAGTTTATGCCTATATTTCGTGACAGCATAGTCTATGAGTATGCAAGACATGCCCATAGAGCTCGATGGTTGGACTTGCAATTCTAGTTATGCAAGGACACATTTCCAATTGGTAGCATTGTTTCAGTTGTCGACTTTGTAGAGAACTACAGTCTACAACCACAACGTGAGGTGCAATCACAATATTAAAACTCCACACAGGTTTCTATATTTGTGCACATCACATTCATTCATGTGAATGATAGTACAGAGGATGGCAGAAAGATCATAAGGGAGTATAATTTCTATATTAGTGATGATTGCACACATTCTACGGAGTTCATACAAGGTTGCTTTCAGGTGTTCTACAATGATTTGGCTAGAAGGGGCATATCGTTCAATCAGCATATCATATGGTCGGATCACTATGCGTCACAATTTAAGAACTCGCAGAATTTCTATTGGCTAAGTAGGAGACATAATTTTACAGGTATTCAACATATGTGGAACTTTTGTGAGGCCGGGCATGGAAAGGGGGAGCATGATGGTGCAAGAGCATGTATCAAAAGAGCCATAGCACGAGAAGAGTTAAAGTATAAAGACAATGCAAAGTTGACAGATGCAAAATCGATTGTTGAGTGCTGTAATGCTTCCATGGGACTAGGTAATGAAGGTAAGTCTTCAGTTCGTAGATTTTTTTGGTTGATAGATGATACTAACATTGCACCATATGAGGACTATTCTACACTGACAGGATCAAGTGAGATGCACTCTTTCAGAAGCTCAATTGTAGGTTCATGGAGTATCCATACACAAAAGATGTCATGCTTTTGTTCTTCCTGTACAATTCAAGCTTGGGATGAATGCGAGTCAAAGGAGTGGGTTGACGAATGGCAGTTAAGTTATCTTAGCCCACTTGGCACATATCGACCCCCGATTGCACTGGAACTAACACAAATGGAATCATCAGTTGACTTTGACCACATATTAGATCTAGTTCAACTAGGTAATATATCTATTTGCATAGTTTTTGAAATTCCTAATGTCATCTTACTTTGTAGTGTTTTTGTAATGTTGACTAATTTCATCTAATTTGCTACACATATCAATGTAGGGCACATATATGTAGTTATTGCAGATGAAGATAATGAAGAGGGAACAAATTATTACTTATGTCATTGTGTTGAGGCCAAAAAGAAATTAGACGCCCCAGTTACAGATGGAGAAAACATCAAATACCCTATAGGCTCAATGGTTATTACTGGAACATGGCTTAGAAGGTACCCACATAAGAGTGTTAATGTTTGGTTGTTTTAGGACTTTGACATGCATCAGAAGATTCTTCATTACTCGAACCTTGTCGTGGCATCCAATGTTCATTTGATACAGTATCAGGGTAGACCTTTGAACAAAAGCTTGTGGAAGGTGCGTGAGTCTGACCATGAAGCAATACTTGACACAATAAAGAGTAGGCGGATGGTTCATTGGATTAATTTGTAAGTATTCACATTGATTTTGTAAAGTCATGTTACATTGAGTTGTAAGTATGCACATTAATTTGTAAGGTTTGTCTTTTTTTATTTCCTGCTACATTTTTACACATATACACATTTTTACATCATCATGTTATGCTTCATGGGATTAGACCTAAGTGATGGATGAAGTTGATCCTAAGAATAATGTATAAAATCTAGCTAATGTATAAAATATAGGTGTCTCTAGGTGTCTTGGTTTCTAACTAGATAATGGGTGTCTCTAATTGTGTCTTAGGTATATACGATATGTCAACTAGGTAGATAGAGACTAGAAAATAGGTGTCTTATGTGTCCTGCGTCTACTAGACTACATGTGTCTTAGGTCTTAGGTGAGGCCACATGAACTTCCACCTTCACGTGGTCAGCCTTGTCAATTGTATGTAATAAGGTCTTCTAAGACCATTTCATTTGTTTTTAAGTCACTTTGAGTCATTTTGGGTTAGTTTGAGTCTTTGAGTCCTGTTGCAAAAAAGTGTCAATATTGTCAAGTTGCACAAAGCAACTTTTGCATTTTTCATGTCCTGCTCCTAATGCAACCAAACTAACAGTTCCAACGTGTTCGGATGGGTATGTTTAGGCTAGGCATGGTTCTACTTTTCACCCAAACATGTCAAAACAGTCCGAGCTACATTGTACCAACAATATCCCTGAAGAGTCCAAAGTGCAAAAAGGCAGCAATCTTTGACGAGATGTTATTAGAAAACCATGTCACTTAGAAACATTATGTCTAAGGCAATGCGATCACATAGAGTGCCTCTATAATAACCTCTCTAGGTTTTTTATATCTCTGAGGCATTTGCCCGTGGTGAAAGGTTTTCTGCTGCCCCAAAAATAGTCAGAAGGAGGCAGTGTAAAGTTGCAAAGGGGTGTAACTTTCATCCTACTCCTGATGCGACCAAACTAACTATTCTGACATGTCCGGATGGGTACATTTACACTAGGTATGGTCTTTTTTTCACCCAAACATGTCGAAACAGTCCGAGCTAGATTGTACCGATGATATCCCTAAAGAGTCCAAAGTGCAAAAAGGCAGCAATCTTTGATGAGATGTTACTCAAAAACTGTGTCACTTATAAGCATTTCATCTAAGACAACGTAATTATGTAGGGTTCCTCTACAATAACGTCTCTCAATTTTTTATATCTCTGAGGCGTTTGCCCATGGTGAAAGGTTTTCTATTGCCCCAAAAATCGTCAGAAGGAGGTAGTGTAAAGTTGCAAAGGGGTGTAACTTTCATCCTGCTTTTGATGCGACCAACTGACTATTCTGACATGTCTAGATGGGTACATTTACGCTAGGCATGGTCCTATTTTTCACCCAAACATGCCAAAATAGTCCGAGCTACATTGTATTGACGATATACCTAAAGAGTCCAAAGTGCAAAAAGGTAGCAATCTTTGACAAGATGTTACTCAAAAATCATGTCACTTAGAAACATTTTGTCTAAGGTAACGTGATCATGTAGAGTCCCTCTACAATAACCTCTCTCAGTTTTTTATATCTCTGAGGCGTATGCCCGTGGTGAAAGGTTTTCTACTGCCCCAAAAATCGTCAGAAGGAGGTAATGTAAAGTTGCAAAGGGGTGTAATTTTCATCCTGCTCTTGATGCGACCAAACTAAATATTCCAACACATCTGAATGGGTACATTTACACTAGGCATGGTCATATTTGTCACTCAAACATGTCGAAACAATCTGAGCTACATTGTACCAATGATATCCCTGAAGAGTCCAAAGTGCAAAATCTCAAAAAATGTGTCACTTAGAAACATTCCGTCTGAGGCAACATGATCATGTAGAATCCATCTACAATAAGCTCTCTCAATTTTTTATATCTCTGAGGCATTTGCCCGTGGTGAAAGGTTTTCTGCTGCCCCAAAAATCATCAGAAGGAGGCAGTGTAAAGTTGCAAAGGGGTGTAACTTTTGTTCTTCTCCTCATGTGGCCAAACTGACAGTTCCAATGCATATGGATGGGTACATTTAGGCTAGGCATGGTCCTATTTTGCACCCAAACATGCCGAAATAGTCTGAGCTACATTGTACCGGCAATATCCCTGAAGAGTCCAAAGTGTAAAAAGGCAACAATCTTTGACAAGCTGTTATTTAGAAACCATGTCACTTAAATACATTCTATCTAAGGCAAAGAGATCATGTAGGATCCCTCTACAATAACCTCTCTTAGTTTTTTATATCTCTAAGGCATTTGCCCGTGGTGAAAGGTTTTCTGCTGCCCCAAAAATCGTCAGAAGGAGGCAGTGTAAAGTTGCAAAGGGGTGTAACTTTCATTCTTCTCCTCGTGTGGCCAAAATGACAGTTCAAACACATCTGGATGGGTACATTTAGGCTATGCATGGTCCTATTTTTCACCCAAACATGCCGAAACAGTCTGAGCTACATTGTACCAGTGATATCCCTGAAGAGTCCAAAGTGCAAAAAGGCAGCAATCTTTGACAAGCTGTTATTTGGAAACCGTGTCACTTAGATACATTATGTTTGAGGCAAAATGATCATGTAGGGTCCCTCTACAATAACCTCTCTTAATTTTTTATATCTCTAAGGCGTTTGCCCATGGTGAAAGGTTTTTTGCTGCCCCAAAAATTGTCAGAAGGAGGCAATGTAAAGTTGCAAAGGGGTGTAACTTTTGTTCTTCTCCTCGTGTGGCCAAACTGACAGTTCCAACGCATCTAGATGGGTACGTTTAGGCTAGGCATGGTCCTGTTTTGCACCCAAACATGTCAAAACAATCTGAGCTACATTGTACCGGCGATATCCCTAAAGAGTCCAAAGTGCAAAAAGGCAACAATCTTTGACGAGTTGTTACTCAGAAACCGTGTCACTTAGATACATTCTGTCTGAGGCAATGCAATCATGTAGGGTCCCTCTACAATAACCTCTCTCAATTTTTTATATCTTTGAGGCATTTGCCCGTGGTGAAAGTTTTTTTGCTACCCCAAAAATCGTCAAAAGGAGGCAGTGTAAAGTTGCAAAGGGGTGTAACTTTTGTTCTTCTCCTCGTGCGGCCAAACTGACAATTCCAATGCATCTAGATGGGTACGTTTAGGCTAGGCATGCTCCTATTTCGCACCCAAACATGCCAAAACAGTCTGAGCTACAAACACTAACTAGTCTTCAATCTTCAAATACTACAAATACCATGATATCCTGCATAAAGCTATCTTTTAGTCTTTTATAAAGGCATGCCCATCAAATTCAACCACATAGAGATGATTGTTTGTATTCCAAATTCATTTTAAATACTGACCTTCGAATCCTTTTTCCTGCCCTCATATCAATTAAATATGACCTTCGATTATGATATGGCGCTCGAGCTTATGAGAATTTACTAGAGACACCGGTTGAGTTAGGTTAAAGGGCCGGTGAACTAATGACTTAAAGACCCTTTAGTAGGTTGATTTAAGTGATAGTAAAATCTGATTATAAGTCAATATTAAATTAAAACAAAAGTGCACTTTACACACGACAAGCAATTGAGGGTTTTAAAGTCTTAAGAAAAGTAGATTCTTTTTAGGGTTTAATGCCCAATATGCAAACCCTAACTATCAATAAGATTATGATTATGAAAGCTTGTGTCTTCTCTAACTTCTTATTGCAAGAACAAAACCACATCCACCATGAATATGAACCTTGCATCATATCAACCTTTCAAGATGGACCTTATCATGAAAACCATATTCACAACAAAACCTTGCATGAACAAAACCACATCCACCATGAACATGAACCTTGCATCATATGAACCATGTTTGTCTTGTACAACATCAACATGAATTGAGAGACCTTACCATGAAAACCATATTCACAACATCATGCACTTCATGACCATCACCTACCTTGAATCACTGTATCACCTTATCAACATCATGTCATCAACCTTGACATCAATGACAAACAACCTTGACCCTTTGACTTCAATGACAACCTTGAACCTTGATTGTTGATGACTTATGGAAGCCTATAGCCCCAATGTTATGTTGCATACTAAAATTAGGTAAGACTCAATGTAATCTCATAACCTCGCCTTATATGCAAGAGGAATTACATTTAATAACCACAATGGTCATCAGGTGCTCATAAGCATATGATTTTGACTATCTTATTCAAAACAACAAACATACTCTTTGCATCCCAATATGGTATAATAACAAGAAATTAAGAAATATTTTCAATTGACCAACTCATAAAGAATATGGATCAGCATACACATTTAAATATTTTCAATTGAGAAACTCATAAAGAATATGAATATTTTATGTTCAACATGATGATTCATTTTTATTTTAAATACAACTTTTATCTTTTAGTTCCAAAATGAGGTTTAGGTGATACTTGAATAACAAAAGCTGGCTTATTAGATCAACAAACATCCTATGTAATACAATTGGACTTTAAATATTTGAAGTAGCCATCTACAAATGTCCATTCAAACATGGATTTATAATGCAAGTATGGATGCCATCAATAAAAAAGATTTGTATTAACCAAATATCCATATAGGCATACATCAATATCTGTCGATATAAGTATAACATATATACAAAATAGCCATATAGGCTTACAAGAATGCCATATAGGCATACAATGTCAACTATATGCAATACAAAATATATGTCCACAAATGCCATATAGGCATACAACAAAGGAACACAATAAAAAGTCATTCCCCTCTGGCTGCTGAAGAGAATAGATCACGGGCAGCCTTTGATCTTCTAGGGGATGGAGACGCGTATGTGGGTGGTCTACTACAAACTCGAGGGCTACTCCTCCTATTTAGTTCTTCCTGCATCTTTAGCTGTTACAATAAAAAGTATAGACATTAATATATAGAAATTACATGTTATAAAAAATAAAACATTTAACAAAATAATCACTTACCGCTACCATATAATCTGTCTCCTCACTTGCCTTAGTAGAAGGAATAGGCGGTGGTGATGTCATGTACTATAGAAACCATCCAGATAGAAATTAAACTTCAAATCAATAATCTTTTGATTTTTCAAAAATAAACAACTATAACAATGAATGTGAATTGAAATTTACTAATCTGCCTCATACCCCTATTAATGACATGGAGCTAGGAATCACAAAGGTCACACCATTCTCCATTGCCCTATGAACATCGGGAGGTGTCTCTGTAGCCTGCATCATCTGGAAATAAAACAACATTATTCAATTACGAAAACTATAATAGTGATGCAAATCATGGCTCCTAACATATACACACGTTCACCTAAATATGGAAGTACACACAATAAAGCACACAAGTCACATACAAAAATCTAGTAAGTATAATTCATTCATTAAACTATTTATTTTATTACCTCCGTGAAGCTTTGAAGTCCACCACCACTGGTAGGTGTTGCCGTGAAATCTCCATTATTAACCTATTCAACATCTAAAATTAGATATTAGAATACCATTCATATAATGATGCTATTCACATGTAATAGTTATAATTGTTTACTAGTTACATATCCCGACAATAGATGTTGTAGTGTAATATGCAGGTGGAGAACCATTGAAAACTGCATCAATGCTATGACCCTAAAATTTTATTAAAATCATCAAACTAAATTAGTTAATCTTGCATTTAAAAAATAAAATTTAATAAATTAAATTCAATGAACTTGCTAATATTTACCTGAGTATCAAGGTTGAAAGTCTCACTCAGGAGGGTATTTGTCATCACCATCTGCTCAGCTGCAGATGTAGCCTGTGCACCTGCGTCCTGACTATCCATGGGGTCATAACCACAGGCTGACCCGCAAGTCTGACAAGCATGGGGTGGGACCCTACTCCTCGCACTATCTCCCAACCCACGCTATGCTGCAGGACTGGCATGCTCTATGATGCTCTGGGTCAAGGCACTAATGGACTAAAGTGTATTGACCTCAACTCTCCTTCACAATGGAAGGGATAGAAATATGCTCATGGGCTAGTCTGCTGATTACTCGTCTCACTGGCCACTGTGGGTCAACACGTGCCCCGGGTCTATCTTGTGCTAACCTCCCACCTCTACCCTAGAAGTCCTGCATATCAAAATAGTTTGGCACTTTATTGAGGACAAACTCACAGTAGAGTTTCCTCAAAAAGTATTACGGGACCTCATTATTATTGCATGGAGGATGGTCAAAAACCATCCACCACCTCTGCCCAAAATTGTCCCTTATCGCTTGGTTGTTGCACCAATGGATAGGGAACCTTTTGCATGTAATGAGTGGAGGTTGATTTGTTTGTGGGTTTGTGAAAATGGAACACAAGTCTAATTTTATAATTTGTAACTTTTTCACATCTTCATATGATAGCTTGTCTACATAATACTCTCTAAACTCTCTCCTCTTATCCGACCAACTAGATATTTGCTTGTTAATTGAATCTACATTTGATAACATAGATTCAAGAGATTGAGCAAGCATGGAACTATGCAAGGTTGAAGTTGAAGGATCTTTCAACTTGCAATTATGTCTTCAATTTCTTTTTTATTGTTTTCAATTTGCCCCATTAGATTTTCTTGTGTTCCAAGGGCATGTCAAGGAATGGATGGAGGAGTTTGTTGTTCGGGTTGTTCTTCGGTAGGTATTTCCTCTTCAGGATTTTGTGGATTTTGAGGAGGAGGAGGAGGAGGAGGTGCATTAACATTTCCTGACAATTAAGGAAATTTACATCAAAAATCAACTCAAACCTACCTATTTAGAAACAAATACAAACAAAAAAATAAATAAAACTCACTCCTTTGGCCTGCTTGACGTCGTGGCGGCATTTTGGTGATGAATCGATAAGATTTTGGTGTTGAATTGAGTCTTCAAAAATGTGAACGTGCTCCTTAGGGTTTGCAAGCCGCGGGTGTAGAGGAAAATACAGAAATGAAATGAGCAGAAATGCTCTTTTTTTTTAATATATAATTAGTCATAACACGCTTGCATTATGGTTTGGTTTTGTCGAGCCTTAGGCTCGTCATTACCAAACCATAATGCGAGCGCGTTATAATGCACTCGCGTTATGTATTAATTTTTTTTGAAAAAATTTTGGCCACTTTTTGGCCCCCCAACTTTTTGCACTTACCCATTGTAGATAAGAAACTTTTGAATGTATATAGACTTGTGGAGGAAATTAGTGTACATAGCATCAAATTTTGAGCCATTTTCATCTCAGGGAGAGTATTGTTTGTAGAAATCATATAATAAGGGGGAGTTTATACATTTTTTGATGATAAAAGATGTTAGGCCCTTTGTCCTTGATGTCAAAGGTGGAGAGAGAAATATGCATCTAAGGGGGAGTGTTTGTACACATTTTGTCTTGGTGTTGACAACAATGACAAAGGGGGAGATTGTTGGCAATATGTTTTGTCATTGATGTCAACTCTATGGAAGATTTGAGAGAGACAGTTTGACTCAAATCAACATGGTTAAGGCAAGTCAGTCTAGAAGACCTTGCAAATCAAGAAATGCTATCTAAGTGTGATACAGTAATCAATCTGGTGTCTAAGGGTGACGTAAAGGAGAGTATACCTATCCTAATATGTTTTCTATACATCTACATTGACATCCTATCAGTTTAAGGTACCACACTTAGAGACAAGTTGCAGAAGTTTGGCTAAGGCTTTCACAGTGTATATCCTAAGATAAAATTATAGTATTTTTGGTCTGCACTCCTCCACTGTGAAAGATTTAGTCTTGTAATTTTGAAGATAATATGATTGATATATGAACATGTTATATCAAATATTTTAACTCATTACACCTTCAACAAAGAAAGTTATCAATGACAGAGTTTCAGACTATGACTTGATAGCGTAAAGTATTTGTAGAGACCTGATGGGATGCTCTGCATTCATCCGAAAGAGAAGTTGTGTCCATTCAGTTTTGCAAATATGTTTGGGGATGTTTAATGCACAATACCTTGCAATATTAGGTGTTCTTATGGTCCACAAGGTAAGCCTTCAAATGATAGAAGTAATACAGACAGTTTCAGATGCAAAAGTACTCTATAGAACACATGTTTGAGTACTTGCGGAAGATGGAGAAGGTATAGATTAGCTATATGCATGTCTACAAATATTCTACATACTTCATAGTATCTTAGGTTTGAACCACATGCAATTCTCTCTTATTTCCTGTACCGCACAAAGTGTTCAAGTCACCTTGAGTTATGTGTATACATGAATACTGATCATGGTGCAGCTAAGTCAAATGTCTCTGCATTCCTCCAGAAATTATAGATATGATTGTATGGATCTAATAATATGTTCATAATGTTGCACAAGTTCATTCATGGGTATTTTAGTTGACTTGGTGGTCTGCAATGCAATATCCTAAGTTTTGATGTGTCACAATCAGTCTGGAATGCCCTATTTTCATCAGTTCAACATGTCTTTTTATTTTGTGGATGCATATATTGATTAGATACTTTAGGAGAATGGTGTATGGATAGTTTTGAGAAGATACATGGTTAATATCTTGGTCCACATAATTTTTTGGCTTCTCCCAGGTGATGTGAAGATGGTTAGTTAGCAGTGGTACTATTGTTTGGACTGACAATCTAGTTTCCTTTGATATGTGGTTGATCCTAATTAGTCATTTTGGCATAGAAGGATATGTTGTGATGCATTTTGGGTCCTATTATGGTGAGTTTGTGATTTGCAACTTGTTTACTCTTCATACTGTATATGTTTGATGCCAACTTATGAAGAATCACATGTTTCAACTAAGGGTCTTTTTGGTGCCAAGCTAATCAATGTTTTGAGATGTTGCAGAGGATATATATAGAAGAACAAATTCATTTTTGGAATGGATGAGTATGTGAAAATGTGATAGATGAGAATGAGCAGTATGAAGTGTGCGAAGTCGGTATGATGGAGTGATTGTGCAGAAAAAGGGACTGCAATATCTGCATAAGTTAGATGCTTCTCTCATATCGCTTCATAGTTATGTTATCATTGTAATTCTTTGTAGAAGTGAGCTTTCTTCAGATAGTAGTATCTTCCTTGGGTTGTATCCCTAAAACAAAGTCAAGAGGGAGTTGTAGCTTCCTTGGGTTGTAGCCCTAAAACAATGTTGTAAACTTTTATAGCAGTGAGCATTATATTGTGAGCTAACACTCACCATGGTTTTTCCCATTTTGGGTTTACCACATAAAAATCCTAGTGTCAATGTGTTGATTAATGTGGTGCATTCTTTACTTTCTATTCTCTAAGTAATTTGATTTGTTCTACAAATAAAGTAGTGAAGTTTTTGTATATGTTGATTCAGTCCCCCCCTCTCAGCATCTCAGTGTGTTCAACAGAACACTTCATATTGACGTCAATGACAACATATCCTACAATCTCCTTGACATCAATGATAACTTTTCAATAGTTGTTTCATTATTTCATTTGTTCTAGTTAGTTTAAATTTATTTCTATATCATTTGGTATCCCCTAGTTTGTTGCTTTTGTTGTCCCTGTCTCTTGTTGTGTAGGTGATTTCAAATTTTCGTTAAGAACTTATGTTTTCCTTTGTTCTAGGATGAAAATGTGTAAACTAAATGATATTGTGAGATTGGGATGATAGTGTATCACACATATGTTTGTGTATTGTGGTCGTGTCCTAGGTAGTGACCTTCATCTTCTAATACTATTTACAATTATGAATCTAGTTTGTCAATTCTATATTTCAATTTCCTATAAATTAGCATTTTACAACCTAGCTCACATGTAAAGTAATATAGGTTTAAAAGTTAAAGTATCACTTTTTCTCCTTTTTAGATAGTACCATTCTTATCGCTAGGATGTCAGGATCCAATTTTTCTCCAAGTCTATGAATGTCTCTTTTGGGGTAATCTATGATAGAGCTAAGAATAATGTAGGGCCATCTTATGTGACCATTTTTATAACTAGAAACAACCTTATTATCAAGGCCCGAGATACTACTCCCTCATGCTAGGCTATAAGATCCATATTGAAAATAAATCACTATGTAATATTATTTTGTTCTTTACAATTTACATGTGTGGTTTAGCATGTTTGAATATCTCCTTGCTTAGGGGTTTGAAAGAAATTGAAAAGAAGAATGCCTTTAAGCTAAGATTATGTATGATGCAATTGAAAAGAGTAATGGATTTGATAGGTTCTCTGTGGAGAAGTTTGCAAGGTCCTTGATGAATGTGTCATTTACACTTGAAAAGAGTAAGCTTGAGAGTGAGTTTATCAAACAAGCACCTAACTTGAGGATGTGGTTTAGTTAAAGGGACATAGATTTATGGATGGAGTCAATGTTTCAACCTATATTGCCATGTTATTAGTAGGAATATAGAAACTAGTATCATTTATGAAGGCCTTCCAAGAAAAGCATCAATTAGTTCCAATGGATCCAATTGATCTCACTTGATGCTTTTGAGGCATTAAATAAATGATATTTCTTGATAAGGCTATAAGGGTAGCTAGTGATTTTATCTTGTATAGAGCTTTTATGGTAAATTTTCATGCAAGAGTAAATTGTAGCTATATTTTTTATGGTCCATGTTGTTGAAATTAGGTTCACAGCTATAATTTTTGTTCTTGCCACCATTCCAAGGATTTTTATCATAAAATACTTGCTAATTAGTGTAAGTTGAACATTTTACAATGAGAAATATTAAGAAGAGTAGAATGGAAGTATATTAGGGTTATTTTTCCATGTGTTATGTGGATGACAAATAAATGTATTTGAGAATTGTTATATAGATTGCAAAGCAAGGCATTTGAAGATTATTTTATTTCATCTGGTAATATACTAATCAAATGTTTTCTTATCCTACCTTGTCCTTTTACTTTTTTTTTTTATATGATACATTTTTTCACTTTTGTTGTATGATCAATTGAGGGCATTGAACATGATAAGCCATTTATTGGCATGCTAGAATAATAAAATCAATTTATTTTCTATATATTTCATGATGCTAAAGTGGATCACTTCTGCTTCATGTTAAAATAAATTCTTTTATATCAAAATAATTTTATAAAATTTTTATTTTTCATGTGATATAGCATTTTCAAAAAAATCATTGCATTTTATGGTTGTAGACACCCAAAATCGTCTCACCACCATTCTGACCTCAACCAGGACTTCAATTGACCACTTCCTCCATAATTAATTGGATAAATGCATATTTATTCAGTTAATTGTCTACTTTCGTCCCCACATTAATTAAATTTTTTATTATTATTTAATTAATAAAGTCACTATTCACGTACCTTATGACATTGTTCGTCCATAATTAATGAAATAGCTTAGACTATTTATTCAATTAATTAGTACTCCTCCTATAGTTCAACCTTAGGTAAATAAATAGAAATATTTACTTACCTAAGCCCATCTCACATCACCAAAAATTAAATAAATTTCTATATTTATTTAAATTTGGCATTTTGTGCTCCTTTGATTAAGTGGCTAAATCAAACCACTTACCATTATTTATAATTTACATATGCATAACCATGATTAATCAAGGTATTATATGGTCAAGTCCTCATATGGGTACACTTTTTAATCAACATATACAAGAGAGGTACTTGGAAGCATGGAGAAGATTTGCACTACCTTCCAAAAAGTTAATTTTTGATCCCCACCATCCAACCTTTCCAAAGCACAATCTTGACCCTTGATTCTCCTTGAATCAAGGGCACCCATTTGACCACCTCTCATTGCTTGCCACTTGGAGGCTTCTCATGCCTTTAATCCTCTCAAGCAATGCAAACCCTTGATCTCCCAATTTGATCCTAGCCCTCCATTCCCCATTCCAAAAATCTATAAATAGGACTTCTTGGAGGCCATTTAGACATCACTCTTGAATGCATTTTTACTCTACCAATTTGAGCACGCAACATCCTAAAATCTCCCCAATTCATCTCCTTGGACAAATCCACCATTCACTTGGTGCAACAAGGGAGCCTTGGTGAGATTGTTTGTGTTTATATTTCATCTTTATGCATAGGTTTCCTTAGTCTAATCTAGAGGCTATTTATGATAATGAATTGAGTAGATTATCTTGTATGATTTGTTCATTTTATGGTTCATTATTATAGGTTTGAAATGCTAAAAATATAACAATACTATGTAGTTCTTTAAAAAATGGCTAAAAGTTTTCACACATGCAAACTAAGGGGTAAGGGGTAGTTGAAAATGTATTAATTGGGACTCAATTTTGAATCTTCATAATCTTACAAATTCTCAATTTATATATTTTTTAAACTATTTGAGTTTGCTTTACCTTCAAAGTCCCTATTAAGCTTTAGTGTTGTTGGAAAGATGATTGTCGTTGCACCAAAAGATCGACCTTTTAATTCCTGATACAACTGCCAAAGTTAATGAATCCACGGGAGGCGGTTAAGCCTTGTCATGAACCCAAGTGTTGCATTGCACAACACATGGAGATCAAGGGCTCACACCTTGCAATAATCCCCCCAGGGCAAGCCAGGGGTTCAAACCTGTGACCCAGGCTCTAATACCAATTGTTGGAAAGATGATTACCGTTGCACCAAAAGATCAACCTTTTAATGCCCGATACAACCACCAAAGTTAATGAATCCACAGGAGGCAGTTAAGCCTTTTCACGAACCCAAGCGCTACGCTGCACAACACAAGGAGACCAAGGGCACACACCTTGCAACAAGTGTACCCACTGTAGGATACTTTTAAGATGGTAGCTATAGTGATATTCTCTTGTAATGCTAGAAATTCATTTGGCAATGCCTTGCTCACTTTAGCCCTTGCATTTATTGCACTCACATTACTCTTCTTCAACCCCAACTCTCAAAATGTTGTGAACATGAAAGCTTCGGTGTCCAATGCCACAAGATCGACTCTATTTGTCATTGTAAAGTTTGAAAGGACATTGGCATCTACTACCTTAGTTTTTGATGCCATAAATGTTAAACATATTATGGTGGAAGTATTTTCTATAAGGTATTCTAGTTTTCCTTTTGCTCTACAATAACATTGGCTCTAGAACTTCCCAATACTCATGTTATTTATGTATACTTGTGAGTTTTGTTTGGAACAAAGTTAGTTAACACTCCTCTATTTATGTGAAAATCATTTAATAGGAGCCCTAAGAGATCATAGAAATTAACACATGCCTTCTTTTAATGTAGCATTCTACCTAATGGTTGCTCACTTTTAAAATAAGTTGGACTACCCAAGAAAATTTCATGACATATTATATCCAACTATAGAACTATTACAAAATTAGAGCATGTTGTCTTGTTAATATAGTTTTCAATATTTACAACCTCATAATTTTGCAAAGGAAATGTCACTTATCATGTGTATCAAATTTTAATATAATTTTGGGTCACTCGTTATCTGAGATCATTCACTAGAATTCATTGGAACTCTCTAATTTCCTTGTTCTAAGATCTGAGAAGTTGGGATATGTGTAGACTATACTAAGAGAATGGAGCTCGCATCACCTTTGTGATTTAGTGATCGATGTAGGTGTATCATTGGATTTTATGTTGCATTGCCTTTGAGATAGTTGCTTGTGGGAAAGCCATGAAATGTGAATAAAAGTTTTCTTCTATTTTTGGAGGGGGGATAATCTTTGCCTTCTTGAAGCTTTGAGCCTCTTTTAGGTAGTGGTTGTGTGTCCTTTCATTTTGTTTGAGCTATTCTTATATTGCTTTTGATGGATGTACAATAATTCTTCACTTTGGGTCTTATAGGCCTACACATTTGAAACATGATCACAAAGAAAAGACACGGATATGCAAAAGTAAATCGAGTCTAACAACATCTATCTAGCATCCATGATGTACATGTATAAATACATGGTAAATACATACATATCACTTCTCAAATTCACTATTGTCCTAGAGTATTGGCTATTAGAGCACTTTCTCAATACTAATCTAAGCTTAGCATCTATTAATACTTAAAAAACAGAGAAGATACAATGTTGAGAAAAACTCATCTAAGTCCTTAATAATATTTACCTAATGATATATAAATTATTATAACTCAAAAAACTCTTTAGAGAATGAATATTTAGAAAAGTGTTTGTTTTTCCATCAATTTAACACTAGAACATTATAATAACAAAATGTCTTATTACAAGACACTAAACCCAATCAAAACCATATTCATTGACTTTTAATTTTTAAGATTCATTAAAATATATACCCAATAAAAATCAACATAATTTTAAAACAATTTTTATTAAACCAACAAAATATTATTCTAATAAATCCCTATCAACATGTCCATTACACTTTATAACACTAATGATGGCCCAACAATTACCCTATCATATCACTCCATGCCTCACACCCCTTCAAGTCAATATTGCTAAGGAGACAACATAAGCCCACGGCTATAAATATACATTATATCTTGGATTGCACAGTAATACAAAAGGGCCACCAAATTTTGCTCCTCGGTTTGTCTTTTCAATGCTATTCCCGTGTTCACTAAAAAACAGCCTGAAACCTAAACTAGTATAATGAATGTTTGACAAACAATATTAATCATTATAAGCCATGATTTGGATGTCCAAACAGCTTTGGATCAGTTTGGTAAAAGGCGTGTGAATTGAATGAAAAACAGCACCAAATCTTGTTTTTTTCTCTTAAAGAAATAATGCCCGACAATGGAAGTAATTTATCTTTTTGCTTCCCTCAAGCTTTTAGATGCTTCATCTCTGTGTATTCACGGCTTTGACTGCATTACTTTATTGTTTTCAAGATTCTTCTTTATGAGACAAAATCTTTGAAGCACTCAGTAGACAAGCTCATGAATTTCCTGTGAGTGACCTTGGGATAAACAACACTACTCATTGCTTTCAAAAGTGAGAGTGGATTGATCATGAATGTTTGAATATGTGTTACTTGTTGCAGACTCAATCTTATTCTGTAATGTCAATGAAAAGTTACTCAAGAGAAAACTTGAAAGCCTGTCCTTCTCTTTAAACAGTTTGGGTGGGGACAAGAAAAGTGAGTGTTGACTATGATGATTCAGAATATAGTGTTTTTTTTGTTTGAAAGAATGAAACTTATGATGTCACAGTGATTCTATTTTTACGCGTCAATGAAAGATGATGAAGATTCTTATGTTTGATTGGTTCTCCGGCTCTTGTTTGATCTCCTTATAGTGTAAGGAATTGGTTTGTCAATGGTAGTTTTTTTTTTATTAGGGAAAGAATATAATTTGATTGTTGAATTGTTTGATGGTTAAAATGAGAGAAGATAAGTAGTGATAGGATTTAACGACTCTTAAATTTAGTTCTATATAACAATTGTTTCACTATTCAAATGGATGATATTTAAGTAGAGTGGATAAGTAGTGATAGGATTCCTTGCTTTCAATTAATATGATTATTTTTAGAATTTTACAAAAATATTTTTAAAATATTATAAAACTCTAAAATGACTTTTCAAAGAATGGAACCATTTAATGATCTTAAATTTAGTTCAATATAACAAATGTTTGACTATTTAAATGGATGATATTTAAGTAGAGTGGATAAGTAGTGATAGGATTTCATTGCTTTCAATTAATATGATTTAATTTTAGAATATTACAAAAATATTTTTAAAATATTATAAAACTCTAAAATAACTTTTTAAAGAATTGAACCATTTAATGATCTTAAATTTAGTTCTATATAACAACTCTTTGATTATTCAAATGAATGATATTTAAGTAGAGTGGATAAGTAGTGATAGGATTTGGCTGCTTTCAATTAATATGATTATTTTTAGAATATTATAAAAACATTTTTAAAATATTATAAAACTCTAAAATGACTTTTCGAAGAATCGAACCATTTAATGATCTTAAATTTAGTTCTATATAACAACTGTTTGACTATTGAAATGGATGATATTTAAGTAGAGTGGATAAGTAGTGATTGGATTTTGTTGCTTTCAATTAACATGATTATTTTTAGAATATTACAAAAATCTAAATGACTTTTCAAATAATCGAATCATATATATATATATATATATATTGTTTTTTTTTTCTTATCTATTATTTAATTTAATTTTAGATGATGTATTAATGTTGATGGAAGACTAAAATTGATTCGTGGGATTGAAAGAGATCATGATGTAGAGAGGTTTCAAATAATAAACCATTTTAAAATTATCTTAAATTTAGTTCTATATAACAACAGTAATAGATTATATATAACTCTATTAAAATACTAATTATTTTTCTTTGTTCTTATCTATTAATTAATTTAAATTTAAATTTAAATTATGTATTCATGTTGATGGAAGACTAAAATTGAATCATGGGATTGAAAGAGATATGATACAGAGAGGATAAGAGGAGTGTAGGTTCACATCCAAAGAAAAATACGAAGCATAAAGTAAGAAATGCAACAAATGAAAGCATGAACTAAAGACAATTCTTGAAGGACTTAGGTAGCATTTATGGCATCAAGATGGTAAAAGAGTGAGTGATGGGCATGAGGTCATGGGGATCACTAGGTTTGTGATATCTCGCAGATCTATAATATGAACTTGGAAGTTGTTTGTGGGGGCTCTTCCTACTAAACTAAGAGGGCTATAAATAAGAAATAATCAATCTAATATGAACCCCTCTTATAGATGTACCTTCGAAAAGTCATCATTAGATTATTGTAATAGTGAAAAATGCATCCTCGATACATTTTCCATTTGGTTTTGTGCTTAACTTGGAGTAATGTCTTAATGCATTTATATAACTATAAATGACACATTTTTTTGTATAGTTGGGTACATGTACCTAACCTTGCTTGCACCTAGCCCCATGCCTGTTTTCTTACCACAATGCTTATGTGCTTGCAATCCTAGTCCAATTGGTTTATCTATTTGATTTTGATCATTAATACAATCCTTATCCAATTCAAACCACCTTAGGCACTTATCCAACCTACTTATCCAGTCCAAGTCATATCTATAAGTGCGAGGTCATCCTCACAGTGACAATCTTGATTCTTTTAATTGTAAAATCAAAATCACTCATTTAACTAATTAGCCCTATCTGACACTTTGGTCCTAGGTTGACATTGCACAAATCCTTGTACTTTGGTGTTATGTTTAAATGTAAGAAAGACATTCATTGCCCATTCTAATCATCAAAGAATCAGGAAATCATTCACTATCATTGCTTATCAAAAAAGCATAATTATCTACATCTACACTCAAATATCAAAATCAAGCAAATAATCTAATCATATGTATCCTAGAGCATGTGAATCAACTAGAAATCATTTTAGAATACATGTGTATGTTTGAATCTTGCTAACTATCAAGGAATTTTTAAATACCACTAGCTTGATAGATGACGCCTAAGAGTGCAAGATGAATATTAGCATCTAATAGTCTAGATTTGTTTGATAAATTCACAAGGTAGAATCTAGAGATCATCACAGGTTGAGTTCGTAGTCATAAAATAGGTTCATAGCCATGAATTAGACCTAGCTCAATGAGGTTGATTTGACATAGAGAAAGGGGTTGATCCAATGCAAAAAACACTAACTTCATGGATTGTGGAAAACTCATGCCTACTACTAAGAAAATAGTTATTTTGATTATGATCCACATGCACAATTATTACAACATATACAGATTTTGATGTGCATTAATTTCACTCTCTACATCAATCAACATTCATCTTCAGTTATAGAGCTAAGTGATATCACCCTTCATTAATTACTATTTCTATCATGTTTGTATTTATTATTTGATATTAATTGATCCATTCTATTCCAATCCATCTAAACAAAACCCACTTTCCCTTAGGTTAATTTGTTCTTAACTATGTTTATTTGTTTAATTAGCCTAAGGCACATCATTTTTCCTTTTCATTTTGATGAATTTAACAAACTTACCCAACCTTAAAAACCTAATTAGGTTTTTCTAATATTTAATTTAATCTTGATATTCTAATTTTATAGATTTTATCTGTCATTAGTGTTCCGTTGGTTTCCTTTTTCTAGGGTTTGGTGACTAAAATTATTACTTATCCTTATAAACACTCTACCCATCCTTTGACTTAAGCTAGGGTTTATATCAACATATTTTTAGATCTTGTTTGTCTTTGATCCCATATATATTATTGTTTATGCCAAAGTCGTCATGCAATCATTATGTTCCATTGAGAACAAGCCTTTGCTTAAACCCTATTATAGCCACCCATTCTTATGATAGCACTTGGCATCTTTAATGGAGGTCGAATTGAGATAAACATAGGTGATGATTATGACCATGAGTCACATATTAAAAAATGAGCCTTTAAAACACAACTTGCTAGTTTGGCTAATGCAAAAAATCTTGAGAATCTAGCAAATATGCTTCACACATTATTTGAAAATCATGAGCATGGAAAAGAAACACTAGAGGCAATTTATGTTGACCTTGCATTATCTTTTTAGGTTAGTCCATCTATCCCTGCCTCCACTATAGAAACCTCATCCATTCCTACATATACCATTATTTCATCCACTACTAGCATGTACCACTTAGCACCATTTCAACCAATTCTTTCTTCATACCAATTTCATCCTCTCTACTACTAATCCCACTACCTCAATCCTTGGCCATGCCACATCCACCTATAATATTTTCTAAGCCTATGATTCTCTTAGAAACCTCCGTCATACCATTCCTTTAACCCAAACCATTGGATTTTCTATCCTTCCTACATCTTATGACTATGTCCATCATAATCCTAACATATCCCATGTTACTATTGCATCCTTTACCCTAGATGCACTAATCCAAAAGATCAATGAAGTGAATAGGAAATTGGTTAACAAGAATAGTGTGAAAGATGAATTTTTAGATTCTATACAAACTCCACTTGCTTTTGATATTGTGACATATCCATTCTCTATGGGATTTGTAGCACCATGGTTTTCTATGTATAATGGTAAAGGAGATCCTAATACACATCTTAAGTCTTACACAATAGCATGTACATATTTTATATCTGAGGATAGAATGCTAGAAAAATCATTTCTAAGAACACTCAAAGAGTATGCTATTGAATGGTTTTATACATTGCCTCATGGATTTATTCATTCATTTAGTGATTTGGAAAAATATCTTTTTAAGTAATTCAAAGTAAATATGGGCCTTAGAGTTACATTTGTTGATTTATTTGAGTGTACCCAAGGATCAAATGAAAGAATGTGATTATGTGATGAGATTTTCATCTATGTGTTCTAAATTTATTACACCTTTGCATGATTTATAACATCAAACTATATTTATTGAAGGGATTAGCAAACCAATTTAAGAGAATGTGTATCTCAATAGTTTTGTTTCATTTATGGATTTATGTACTCATCTTAAAATAGTGAAACTTAAGTTTCTTACAAGAAATGAGTGTAGTTATGGTGCAAGACTAAATGCTTCTTACCCTTCTAAGTATCAAAAGTCAAATTATTTATTCAAATTGTAATGAAAAGAAGGAAAATTCAAATAAAGTTGCTAATACATTTACTTTTCCTTCCTTTAGACTATCTAAGAGAAGGGAGTTTGTAATGTCCCCTCATTTTTGGCTTGTGATAGTTGCTAGTTTCACATTTCTCTTTGTCAGTTCTGAGATAGTTGTTAGTTCTTCCATTTCTTTTAGACAGTTCTGAGACATTTGAGTTATTAGGCTTATGGTTTATACTTATTACAATCGTGATGGACTATGTTCGACTAATATAGTTTTGACATGTGTTATGAGTTATGATGACATTATTGTTATTCCAGTTATGATGAGATTGACATGATTAGTGATGGTTTAATATTATCATGTTTTATGTAATTTGTTGATATCTGATTTTAAATAAAAATGGTTATAGTCTTGTTCCAGAGCAGGGATGATGTATTACTACTCGTTTTGAGCACCCTACTAAGTCATGATTCTCTGACTCTGTGTGTGTTGATATATATGAAGTCGATCTTATACAACCTATTGTTCTTATGCAGGTTGCAGGTACTGGGCCTCGACTCCACCTGACTTAGCAGGTCTGAGCGGGCCCCTACACCAATGGATAATGTTGATGGAGATAACATGAGGTTTATCCCCTAGGTCAGTTCAACTTTCAGTTTGATGGTCGTCTTGTGGTTTGTAGGTTTACTGTCGGGTCCTTGTTTGGTTAGCCTTTGTGTATTCTAGTATGTGTAATGGATCAATATTATTATTATGTATTATTGTCAAACATTATAACACTTTTACTCAGTCGTAAAATTGGAATACTCTTGGAGGAAGCTATTTAAGTAAATTGTAATGCAGAATTAGTTAACTATTCTAATGTTGTAAAATTTATATGTGGGTCAAAGTTTTATTTTAACTCATTAATATTTATAGTTATGTATTGAATCTTTCTGGGGATTAATTTAAAAGCGGTTAGTTGTCATTTATGATTCCAGAGTGGGGAATCTCTGAGATTAGTAAAAATTTAAAATCTTTCTGGTGGAGAGGATTCTCGAGAAAGGATTTGGTGTTAGTGGGCATTTATGACTGGGGGCTATTTTGTTCTGGGAGGAATTTTGGGAAGGAATCATTCGGAGGAAGGAAGAGAAGTTCTGAAGGAGGATTCGATCTTTGGAGTGTGAAAAGTACGGGTATGTCTTGTTGTATAGTTAAATTCTACAAATTTCTTTATTCTTGTCTATGCTGTGCTCTGAGGAATTAGAATATTTTGCTGTCTAGTTGTTCTCAAATGGAGTTGATCTGTAATTCACCCTTTTCATCTTTGTAAACATTTTTCTACCTGTTGGATGCTCTTATAGAAAGTTTTGGCAAAATATTTAGCCTGCAAAACCATCTCACTGCAACTCTAAACCTCTTCCTCATATAGGATTAATTGTAATTTTCTCCTTGTAGTTCAATTTGAGCATGTGGGTTCTAATTGTATTAAGATTACCATGTCTTTGAAATCTCTTTTCCATACTATTTTCCCACCTATTCATTTTGTTGCTAGAATGTCAGTTTTACTGATGCAAGGCTTGTAGGTCTATGGAGATGTAAGCCCGAATCTTGTGTCCCTTTGCTACCCTACCGTGCTTCTAGAAGGTGGCAATCCTGTTCTTATGGGATCCATTTGTAAACTCTGTTATCTCAAATCGGTCCACCTTGTGAGGAAGAAGTTGCAAGCTTCTATAGAAGCCTTAAGGTCTATTGCCCTCATAGTCGACCTCAGGGACTGTCGATCTGGGGTTTCTTTCTGCATAGAGTCACGGCCATTTTCACAGTGTATTCTCTATATGTGCGACCACTATTATTTCCTGGTGGCATCTTGTTGTCACCTTAGTCCGCCATGCCTCTCCCTCCATGCTGAGCACCAATAGCCGTCGATTGATGCCTATAGATGAAACTTGAAACCTCTTCATAATGGCTGCAGTGGAAACCCTTAAACCTGGGAAGCCCGTGCCTGTTCGCACCCCCAGACTCCATTAAGCCATTTGTATAGCTCTCTGGTCTCTATAATTTGTCTTTCCTTATCACTGTTGTTGTGTGGCTTTTTATAAGCTAGTGTGTTGGTAGAGTAGTAACACCTTCCTCTTTTGTTTTAGACAACGCTTTAGTAACGTCCCGTCTTGTGGAGGTATCGAACAGTTTTGGCGTGTATGTGCAGTGTTTGTCTAAAGTTTGGGTTCTTCACTCTGCCAGAGAAGTGTCGATCATTGAGACTCCATTTAGATAGTTTTCTTTCTTTCCTTATAATCATCTCTGTTGCAGAGCTTTAGTCTTTAGGTGGCTAAATATAAGTCACTTTAATTAAACTGGTGTCATCAACCCCATCTAGTCGACCTCATAGGTGTGCAATACTTCGCTTTAGATGGTAGATGTGGTCAACTTCCTCATCCATTGAAAGCCCATGAAATCTTTTCGATGCTTACCCTGTCTACCATAGTCATTTATCCTTTGATATTCCCAATGCATATAATATGTTGTATACTGCATTCAATGTGTCGATTATAGTTGATGTTTATAGTATAGTTAAATCTTTATGTATAAATTATTACTTCCATTATGTGACTAAGTTTCCTTTGCGGATTTGAGCTTAGGATACATTGATTGTTAGTTAGTGAATGAATTTGGAGATTGCCTTAAAAGTTATTACTATGATAGTTATTTCCATATAGATAGGCTTGTAGATTGAGGTTTTTGTGAAATAGAGTATTACGGTGATGTTAGATTATAATTTCCTTATGATTCAAATATTAGCGACCATTTAGTGAACTTGACTTCGTGGGCCACCTCCAGTTTAGACTCATAAGAGTATAGTAGTTCATCTTCATGTAGATTTTAAGTGAGTTCTTCAAGGCATCGAGGAGATTAGTAATAGGTAACACTATTTATTAGCGTAAAAGCGATTCTTTTGTTAAACCCAAATTCTATGACATTTGAGTGCCTTGTGTTTAGTTTAATGTTTATTTTATAAGCTCTTGTAACAAATTAATTATGGGGTTGTAAGATGGAATTAGAATAGAATTTAATTTAAATTTTATCCTTATTCTTTTGATGTCTCTATTATTTTTGAAAGTAGATTTTTAGTTTCATTTATATGACAGACCAAAATAGATATATTTACCATGCTTAATGGTATTGCAGTACAATATATTAGGGAGGTTAAGCTTGCTTATATAGAAAATTAAAATTAAACATATAATTGAATTTTGTCTTGTATTAGTCAAAACTAAGGTTATGGTGCTTTAAATGATCAAATTGGTTATGAGTAAAGTGTAGAGTAGGATAATCTTATGTTTGGTATTAGTAGTTGGTTTATACTAATGTCTGTATGAAGAAGTTGGTTGGCTAGATATAAGTTACCTCTTTTCATAATGATTGAAATTAAGTTAAATCTAGATAGTTCCTTAAAATTGTTGTCGTTTTAATGAAAGTTGTCATCGTTTTAATCTAATGATGTGTAACTAGTATTCTTCTTGAGTAGGTTTAGTGTCTTGTAAGGTTTGGAGCTCTTTATTGTCATTAATACAAGGAAATATGAATATTTTGGTTATAGGTTGTAATGTTGTATTAGCCTTTTCGTTGAAATGTTTTATTTTTGTAAATCTTGTTCAAAATTAGTATGAGGTCGTCCTTGGGATAAAATTGTATATTTATATCAACTTTTAATAATGATGCTATTGAGTTATTTTCCTTAACCCTTGTTGACCTTAAATTATTTTGGTCTAAAGGAAAGTTATAGTCGTCTAAGCCTAGTTTCCATATCGGAGAAGGCGCTTTTGTAACATGGTAAAGAATTCAAATTACCGACTTCAGAAGCTTAACCGCTTGATTTTCAGCTTGATACTTGTGTCATACTGTTCCAATGATGTATTGTTTTGAGTTTTGAAGTGGATAAGGGAACTTTTATTGTTGTGGTCAAAGTTTGTATGGCTTATGTAATGGATCGAGATCTCTTGCAACCCTTGTCCTTGCATGTTATTAGTTTTGGATGGTTGGTTAGAGATTGCTAGGAGAGTGGCTTTCATGGTGGGGTCAGTGCCCAAAGTGGCCGCCTGGGTAACCCCATGGAAGTAGTAAGCAAGTGATAATTTAATAATTTATCTAGGAGGGTTGGGGTAGTAAATCACATAACAAGATAAGTAAGATGCCTCACCCATGCCTTGAGTGCTCTCGCAGGCTAGGGATGGGATGAGAAGGTTTGGTTGGCAAGGCTGACCTCCTTGTCTCCATGAGAGGATATGTCGGCTCCGCATGTGTCACTCTATGGGGCCGATGCCTAGAGAGAGGCTGCGAGGGTAACCTTAGATGGGGGT
Organism: Cunninghamia lanceolata; assembly: GCA_027924645.1. NCBI lineage: Eukaryota > Viridiplantae > Streptophyta > Pinopsida > Cupressales > Cupressaceae > Cunninghamia > Cunninghamia lanceolata. Next base: position 3,971,481 of record BSBN01000292.1, on the reverse strand, counting down.
CAGCTTCTAGTGATAGATAGCCTAGGTAACCCATGCTAGGACCATGCGATGACACTCTCCTTACTGCAGTCTAGTTACTTCCTCCTTATCTTTTGTTGTTACCTTTGGAGTGCAAACTTGTCTTGACGGTTGATCTTATCTTGATGTTTTGGCTTGTCTTAATGATTTGTCTTATTTTGATGAGTATTGTCTTTTCTGTGTAATCTTGTTATTGTGTCTTGTCTGTATGGAGTCTGTATCTTGTAGTTGTATTCATTGTTGTAACCTTGGCCTAGTAGAACCTCATTGTTATCTCCTAGCTCGGAGGGGTGGACTTGAGGGTTCCACATGGTTGGGTGGCAGAGCTATCCATTGGTCTTCTTGGATGTTTGGTTTGAGATCAATGTAGAAGTGTTCTAGTTCCAGATTTGCTCTACACCTTCAAGTTGTTGTGTACATTCATAATTGTATTATTTGTAATCTGATGTAATCAATCTTGTAATCTGGTATTGAACCTTGTAATTATTCATCTCTGCAAATGTATAATGTAATATTCTTCTGTTGTATTGTGATGCATATCACTTGTAAGGTTATAATTTTATCTGATGCAGTTATGTTCCCTAGAAGTGTTAGTTGTTCATTTCATTTAATGTTGTTATTAGTGTAGTTATATTTAGTGTATAATGCATTTCCTTGCTTCAAAAAAAATATTTCTATAATATTGTCTCTTGTTAGTCTAACATTCTAGGGTTGCATGACGGGGCATCATAGAGTTTACTAGACTTGATAATTCTATGGACAATACTCTTGCTCCTATTTGTCTTAAAGGTACTACTTAACCACTCCCTGAGTGGTATAATGAGAACACATATTTTGATTATCATCATGTGAATGGATATTTTATATAAAAATTCATAGGTCTTAAACATAAGGTTCAAGATCTAATTAAAAATAACACAATCAAAGTTGGAGGAGTAAATGATAAATCTTATCCATCAATTGTATTTACTAATAGTCATTTAGAAATATTTACAAATCTATTGCCAAAGTATTCTAATAATGTAGAAGAGATTGTAATTGAATATATTAATGATGGTGATCATGCTTTTGTTGGTAATGTTGATACTACATCTTCTTCAATGCCACCATTCATTACTTTTTTACTGAAAAGATTGTAAAAGATAATTATTATGGTCCATTATATATTAGGGGAAGTATTTATGGCACATCTCCTACTCAATTCTTAATAGATCCTGCACATGTCAATATAATAAATTTTGAATGGAAGAGAAATTATTTAATAATCATATCAAGGATAGTGATTATGCATATTCATGGGTTTAATTGAAAATGACAAATGGAATGTTTTTGATTAGTTCAGCTAGAAAAGAGGGTCTAGAACCCTATACAAAACTGCCCCCCTGGGCAACGACCTTAAAGATGCCAGTAACAGTACATTAACAACACACTAACAACTGACAAAAAATGACTAACCAAAAACATCAGAAAGAAAAACAAGAACTAAGGACTGTCAGTAGTCCCAAACTTGACCAAAAACTTGACCATATCTTTGTAGTCACCAAGGCTGTCAATCCCCACCTGCTTAACCTTGTCATCCAGCTCCTTCATGGCAACAAAGATCGACGCTGCCCGTTGTAAGGCCTTGGCAGCAAATTCGGCCATGGTCTTCAATTTCTTCTGCATTTTTTCAATCTGCAACTTGAGTCTCCCCATGTCCTCAATGGTTGTGACACACAGCAGGCAACTACCCTTATTACCCAAATCACCAGTTTCCTCAGCAGCACCACCCAGTTCCTCCAAGCTTGATTTGTTCATGGAAACAAAGTGGCTCCCCCCTTCTTCCTCTTGAATAGATTCAATAGGGGCATCATTCTCCCCCTCTTCCATAGTTTCCTTAACAAATTCTGAATCATCATAAATCTCAACCCCCTTTAGGTTAGCAGAAGGTTTCCCAGCAATATGGTTAGAACGACGAACCCTCGAACTGGTATGTTTAACAACATCCTCACCAATACCACTTCCAATCTGAAGAGGCCCCAAGTCCAATTCCATAATTTTCACAGAACTAGTCGACATCCCTTCTTCCTTAGTACCAGTCTTGGTTTTCTTAACCTACACAGTCCCTTCCTCCTTAGCCACCATCCTCTCCCTTTTGGTTGGGCCAATTTTATCTTTCCCCATCTCTAGAAGGGCTTTTCTCGAGGATTTCGTTTTAGACTTAGGGGTGGGGGTCCCTGATGGGGGCTTGCAGAGGCCCGCCTTGGTCATTTTAGAGATCTTGGGGGTCCCAACACACATTTTCACCTTACCTTTAGAGCCAGGAGAGATAAACATCTAGGGGTCCTCAATCAAATTGACCTTAATATGCTTCGGGGGACATAGGGTAAGATGGAAATGGTAGAGTCTTAGAATGAGGCCCTGATGGATAGGAACAAGAGGGTGACCAAGGTTTTTAGCCCTAAGCTCTCTAGAAGACTTAATCAAATTTTCCAGGGAGGACTGAAGAAAGAAAGGAAATCTAATTTCCATCTTGTTCCTAAAGTGATTGAGAAGGGCATAATGATAATGGTAAAATACCTTAAACGTCCCTTCCAGCATGAAGAACTTCATAAGCATTAAACAAACTTGGCCCCAAGGCTTCGGTAGCTTCCCCCTATCAAAATCACCGTGCAGCTTCATGGCTACCTCCCCCTCCCTAAGAAAAAGACCCATGTGTTCAGGGTGAGGCACCTTGCTCCATCTGGCATGCTTTTTCCCTTTCATGGGGAGCCCCATGGCCTGGCTGATCACCTCCTCAAACACCTGGAAGCCAATACCCCCCACGCGGACTTCTCTGGTGTCCTCATTCCATGACTTTGCAAATTGGTGCAACAAATTTTCGTCATGGCCAATCATACCCTCAAGAAAGGAAACCACTTCCCCTTCCTGGATTATATGCCAAACATTCTAGTCTTGTCTGAACTCCTCCACTGTGGTTAGATCAATCTTAACAATCTCTCCCCCCATCTTCACAGTTTGAGTATCACTCAAGTTGCAGAGCTTAAGGATGCAAAGGTTGGTACTGTTGTGATTAGAAAGTAACTCAATAAAATGGAAAGGCCACAAAGTAAGATCATTAATCACATCATAATTATTGTGGTGATATGCCAAACCTATACCATATTGCAAAATTACCTTGGGAAAAGATCTCGGCCACCACCTTGTGCGGCAATGAATGTCACCCACTGTAGGGATGAACCAAATATTATTGCCCACAGGAAGATCCATCCTACACATCATCCATACCCCTGCTAGGGGACACAGCAGCGTCCTTTCGGTCCCACTAGATCTATCCCTCATATCGTTACCAAAATCGAGGCTCTTTTGCCTAATGACCTGTCCACCTGTCATCTCGTCAGCACACCAGCCATCCACCGGACCTTTTGCCATCCATCCACTGGAATGTTAATTTGTATAATGTGTTGCATTATTTTGAGAAATCACATTGGACCTAAAGAAATGCAAGCTTTATTTCAGGTTATTCCTTCTTTGGATGAATTTGGTGTTTTCTTGGTAAACCATGGATTGAACATTGTAAAGTTGTTCCTTCATTCTTACATCAATGTGGATAAAGTAGTCAAAATAGAAAGAACTCATTACAAGCCAATTTCAAATGCTAGTCATTTTACAGTAGAGACATTTGTTGAAGCACCTGATGATGATCCACATTAAAGAGATGATGATATTCATGACATGCATACAATTCATTTAGATGAGCTAGCAAGAATTCATTTGAGATTTAAAAGAGAAGGTCATGTATTTAAGAAAGAAGAGCCAAAACAAAACAAACATAGAAAGAAAAAATATAAAGAGCTTTCCAAAGTTTTTTTAAAAAAAAGTTGTTGAATTCAAAGCAAAGCGAGAAACATGAAAACCAAAGAAATAAGTTTTGCTACAACCAAAGTCTATTAATATACAATCACAACAAGAAAAGAATCAAACATGGGTTAAAAAAGATGTTTTATCAATTGATGAGATGTTTTCTCCAAGTAAAAAATCTTGTCAAGAAGAAACACATGTCATTGAGTTAGATAGAAAAGAAGAGTGTGTAAAGAAGAAACAAGAAGATAAATTTGGCAATATATTTTAGATAAAAAAATGATGACCTCATGGATGAGAAAGAAGAGTTTTTCAATTGATGATCCTATTACTATGTCACTATCATGCCTTTTGACTTTTCCTTTTCATTTTAGCATTTGACCCTCACATGTTTTATTTTCCCTCACTTGAGAGGCATGCTTGATTTTTCTTATCTTATATTGTGTTTGATCTTCTACATGATTGATCTATTATTATTTTGTTTCACTACTCTTTTTTTCTTATAGTTTTGATCCTTTTTCTTTTTTGGCCATTTATCCTTTAATCTTTTGTCTTTGTTTTGCTTATCATTTGACACTCTCTTATTCCATGTATTTACCTTTATTATATCTAGCTTGAGCATCCTTGTTTTATGCACTTACATTGATTACATCTAGCTATCATGAACACTATGTCTATGATCTATGTGTTACATTCACTTATCATTATCTATGATCCATATCTTATCATTGTTATTGTAATAATAGAAATTGCATATGGTGAAAGGGGTTTTGCTTAAATGGAAAGGTCATAAGGTTCTCAAGATGGAGATCCAATATCCTCCAAGTAACACCTCTAGTTGGAACTCCAAGTTGTGGCTCTTAGACTTCCATTGTGGATTCTATGTTGAATAAGTAAATCTAAGTTGAATATGTTGAATATGTGGATGGGGAGGAGGTCCCCCTTGTGATCTTGCTGGAGTGGGCCAACCTAAACATCCTCACAATTTACGGATATAAAAAAAATTGCATATGCTACAATTCCATTATTATAATTTTGTGCTCATTTTACTTCCTTTCTCATGTTGTGCCTTTTGACCTTGTTGTGACCCCTTTTTGTCTCTTGAGCCTCTCCTACCATTCCCTTGACCATCCCCCATCTTGACCCCCTTTATTTTTTTGTTTTTCCCTTTTCATTTATTTTCTTTTCATTTTACTTGTTTTGTCCCCCTTATCCATGTCCCTTTACCCCTTAATTTAATTTTAAATTTTCCCTATTTTTTTCCTTTTTAACTAAACCTTTTAATGCTTTATTTATCCTTAACCTAGGTCAAAATCCCCTCTTCAATCTTTTCCCTTGAAGCTCCTTGAATCTTAACCCCCACTATTACATGGTCCTTTTGATCCTAAATTTTACTCAAAAATTTGACCTCCTAGGGCTTACGGACCAAGTAGTTAGATCCCCTTCAAGAATTTCCAACCAGGTCCTTTCATCTTCCCACCCCCAAACTTAAATGACAAGATCATTAATTAGTGGTGATTCCAACATACTATTTTTTCTCTTCAAAATCCCTTTAAAATTTTACAGAACACACCCTCCTTTGCCTCATTTTAACACATGAAAAGAAAAAATTCAATTGGTCATGCTATTTGAGTTATTTATACTATTAGGTGAGGCTTCTACACTAATTTTACAATTGTTAGGTTGTGTTAGATTCATCTCTAAGTTTTGAAACATTTTTTTAATTTTTTTCCTAAACATTACCACAAGCATATCTTCATCAATAGGTGACTGATTTCTATGTATTTACATTGGGTGAGATTGTTAATTTATGGTTTTCATTTATTTTTTGATATAATTTTAATTATTTTGTAGGTTTTCCACCCTATGCTATCCCTCTATATATCCCAACCATTCTTAGCCATTTTCATAGCCACTTGATCCTCCACTTTTATCTGCCAACTTCTCTTTCTTTATTTCAAACCCTAGTTTCCCCATAGCTTCATTACCTCTCCATTTTTCTTTCAAATCCAAAAGGAAGTTGAGATGGGAAAAATGCCTCCTACACTAATCTATCAGGAATGATAATGATGAGAGACATAGATCTAACAATTCTAGATAAGAAAACAACAAATACATTGACATGCAAGTGACATGTAACTAAAAAAAGATAGCTAACAAAATATTACCCTAGGAAAACCCTTTCAAAAAAAACTTAGCCTCTAAAGTAGAACCAATTGTATTATCAACAACTATAATGATATCTAAAAAACTTCACATCACATTGAGCACTCAATATATAAGCATAAGAAAAACTACAAGCCATGAATGGTTTCTAAATCCATGAATGGTTTCTAAAACCATTTTCTAGAAACTAATAGCTAATTTAGACATCCATATCCATGCACAAATGTCAATGCCCAAATCAAGCTTAGTTAATTGATAACAAATTAGAAACTGCCACTACCAAACGAGCATTGAAGTAGTCTTATCCCACCATTTCCATAACTACTCCATGATTTTCTCCAAGTCCAAAATTAACTCCCTCTCATCATTCTCTTTCCTTTTTATAAATTATCACACACCTTACAAGTTGTCACAGTTACAATTAGAAACTTCCATGACATTAAGTTAGCCTTACACTTGCCAAAATATAAACTACAAGTGACACCAAGTGCCACTTCAAGTGAGACACCCCAAATATGTAGGTAGAAACAATTAAATAAATACTTCAAAAATTATAATATTTCAAGTTATACAACACCCATTCCAACATATTCCCAATTGCTATGTACCTTGCAAGAGAAATAGGGAAACTACATAAAAATTTAAACTATCTGCTAGGGGTTGAGAGGTCCATAGACTCACCTCACTACTTTAACTTCTCTATGCTCATAGGCTTTATCAATGCATCTACAACATTATCCAAAGAATCAACCTTCTCAATCATCACCCTCCTATCCTCCACTAGGTCATGAATAAAATGATACTATACATCAATTTGCTTCATTCATGTGTGAAAATTCAAGTTCTTTACCAAGATGATGGTACTTTGACTATTGCATCCAATCTAAACCAATCCAATATTTCTCCCTACATCTAAGAACAATCTCTAAATCCAAATGACCTCCTTATAGAGATGAGTAGCTACCATATACTCTACCTTTGTAGTGGACAAAGCAACCAACGCCTATTACTTTTTCATCCAAATGATCGCACCACAAAATAGGTTAAAGACATAGCCAATGGTATATATACTACTATCAACATATCTTGTACCTAATCTAAGTCTACAAATACGTGGATATCTACTACCAAACTATCAACTCCCTTTGTTGTTGAAGATCCTTGCTGTTGAAATCCCCCACTATCGGCTAGTGAAGTTGGTGCTATTAAAGATAGGGATAATCAAGATACCTAACAATAAATAGAGTAATTTGTAGTACCCCATAAATATTTTAAAATCCTCTTCATCACAACTCAATGATTCCTACCAAAGGTTAACCGTGAAACAACTCAAGGCTCCCACTAGTTGGGTAATATTTGGTTTGGTGTAAACCATAACATACATCAAACTACCAACTACAATAGCATAAGGGACATTAAACATCCTCCATCTCACTAGGTGTAGATAGACACTACTCAAGTGATAACTTTTTCCCCACTAAAATAGGAACACTCATTGTTCTATTTTTTTGCCAATGTTGAACCATTGCAACATGGAGCCAACATACTTGTTCTAACTCAACCAAAGTTATTAGTTTTATCTATCTCTTCTAATCGTCATCCCTAAGATGAAGATAGTAGCCCCTAAGTTTTTCATATCAAATTGTGCAAAAAGATAAAATTTCAAGTCACTAATCACACCCTTACTATTACCAAAAGAAAACATATCATCTACACACAATGTATAACAAGGAAATGATCACCATTCTATTTGTAATACACACAATGATCTAATTTGGACCTCACAAGTCTCAGTCTCAACATATAAGAAATAAACTTTTGGTACCACAATCTAGGTGAATATTTGAGACCATACAAATATTTCTTCAATCTACAAACCAATGAATCCTTACTTTATACAATGTAGTGCTTTGGTTGTGTCATATAGATTTTTGCCTCTAGGTCACCATGCAAGAAATTAGTCTTCACATCCATCTATTCTATCTCAACATTATATTCTATTGCAACAGATAAAAAGAACCTAATAGATGTTAGCTTAGCAACTAGAAAAAAATCTTACAAAAGTCTATTCCCTCAACCTAGGAATATCCTTTTGCAACCAATCTCACCTTATGCTTCTCAATACTACCATTTAAATTAAGTTTCTTCTTGAAAACCCATTTGCAACCAACAAGATTCCTTCCTTTAGGAAACTAAACTAACTCCTAGGTCTCATTCTTTTTCAATGTATCCATCTCCTCATCCATGGCCAATCTCCAAGAATTACTATCATCCATCTCGATTGCCTCTTTCATATTTCTAGGCTTATCAATGTTAATAATCAAAGAAAAATGTATCTAAAATTAGATGGTTTATACCTCTTTGGTTGCCTCCTATGCTAAGTTTCCCTCCTCAAAAGATAAGTTGGAGGTTATATTTATTTTAAACTCTCTGAATTATCCATATAAAACCCATTACATAAAGTTCTTAATTTTCACATTCTTTCAATTATACCTACCTTCTATGTTCCATTATTGGCATATCTTGCTCCTATAGAGCATTGCTATCCTACTATATCATTACCATCTCACATTCTTACATCTAGCCACATCTTAGACTATTTACATGATGATCCTATATTACTTATATCTTATGATCACATTGTTACATCTTACTCTCATATCACTATGTCTTATATAATCCTACATTGTTATAGATCATTTACACATGCTTATGTTAGGGGGGCATAATTCTATTCCCCCTTATCTATTGATCTTGCATTTCTATTGAGATTACACTATTATATCACATATCTTGATCTGATTCATTTTGACCTTATACACTACACTTTCATGATCATACCTATTGTCACATTTTATTTTATTGATCCTACACTGGGGGCATCATACTTTCCCTCCCTTATCATATTTATCTCTCTCATCATACTTGATTATCTAGATCTATATCACTTATGATCATACTTTCTATATATATGTGGACTTACCCCCTTGTCAGGCATTTGTGCCATTTATCCTATCTATCTATCTTATTGATCTTGTTAGGATTCATGCTATTAATCCTACCTTATGTGTTCTTATGCTCATGGGTGCTACATAGGGCCATTTACTATACTTTTATGGATATTTTTTACCACAAAGGGTTGCATCACCATTATCTTGATCTTACTTATCTTATTAATTCTACCCTATGTGTGCTTGTGCTCATGGATTCCACATAGGGTCATTTGTTATACTTTCACAGGCATTTTCAACCATTGAAGACCATATCACCATTATCATGCCCATGTTGGGGGAAATGATCTTATCTTTGATTCTATATCCATTCCATTATTATGCTTCTCATGATGTACTATTCTATTTATGATGACTATATTTTAACACCTTGATGATTATATGTACTTACATGCTTATAATTTTTTATTGATTGATCACATACTTTTCATTATGATTATCTCATGATGTATTCTATTATCAATATATGCTTATACATGCTTATGTTTATTATTCATATATTAATTAATTGCACCCTATGGGGAAATCAATTGAAGGGGGGCATACATGATCACTAATGTTCTCATTTTTCACATTCATTTATCTTTTGTTAGAAGCTACTCATGGAGTCTTTGAACAAATTTGGAAGTTGAATTGGAATCCTTTAATGGACCATATGTTCATCTATCTATTGTATTTAATTTATGCATATTTTTGAATGCACATATACACAGAGATGCATGATTCATACTTAGAGAATCACATGCACCTCAAAGTGGAGGAAAAATGTAATGGGGAAAATGCATCCTCAATACATTTCCTATTTAGTTTTATGCCTAATTTGGGGCAATGTCCTAATGCATTTATATATCTACAAGTGGCACTTTTTTGTGCATAGTTGGGCTTGTGTGTCTAGCCTTGCTTGCACCTAGCCCTATGCCCATTTCTTATCCCAATGTTATGTGCACACAATCCCAATCTAATTGGTTTATCTATTTGATAGTGATCATTAATTCAATGCTTATCCAATCCAATCCAACTCAGGGACTGATCCAACTTGGTTGTCTAACCTTGGTCGTGTCTATAGTTGTGAGGTCATCCTCGTAGCTTTGATTTTGATCCTTTTAATTTCAAAATCAAGATCATTCATTTAGCCCACTAGACCCACCTTACACCTTGGTCCTAGGCCAACTTTGCACAAATTTTCACACTTTAGTGTTATATTTATGTATAAAAGATGCATGCATTCATTCTAGTCATTGAAGACTTAGGAAATCATTTGCCATTATTGCTTATCACAAGAGGATAATTATTTGCATCTACAATCAAGTATTGAAATCAAGAAAAAAATCTAATTATACTCATCCTAGGACACATGAATCAACTAGTGACCATTCTAGAATTCATGTGTATGAAGATTGTTAGTTGTTAAGGTATTTTAAAATACCACCAACTTGATAGAAAACCCTAAGAGTGTAATAGAGAATATTATCATCTAGGAAACTTTTTGTCCAATAATTTACATGGCAAAATTCAAAGATCATCATAGGTCGAGTTCACAGTTACATAATAGGCTTGTAGCTGCAATTTAGACACATCTCCTTGACATCATTCTGACATAGAGAAAAAAGAGATATTATGATTTTAATCCACATACACAACTATCTAAATCATCTATAGATTCTGAGACACATCAATTTCACTATCTACATTAATTAACATTCATTTTCAATCATAGACCTGAGTGATACCATCCTTCATTAATTACTATATTATATTTATTGTTTAACATTAATTGTTCCATTCTATTCTACTCCATTAAAAAACCTCCTTCTCTTCTTTCAATTAATTTGTTCCTACACTTAAATACCTAATTAACCTAACAAACTTATTCTACCAACTCAATTGAAAACTATGAGAATCCACTAAAATCAAGGGATTTTACACACCCAAAGTTGTATTAGTCCATATAATAAGCATTTTCACAACTAACCATATGGGTCTTTAGGCTAAGAAAATACAAACCACATATATTTTATATTTTAAATGAATATAGAAGTAGTGTTATAGCCATGATAGCAATCCTATATGTGGCCCTTAATATTCTTGGTTTGCTAATAATTATCTCCACCAACACATTATTAAATCACATGGTTATCACTTTCGGTGATTTGATTATTGATACGAGTGTATGGAAAACATACATAATTTAAAGTCAACGATGGGACATACTAAACAAAACACACTTGTGGTTAGATAATACAGAGAATGAAGATATTTTGTCTCATGCCAAAAAAGGGAAATGGTCTTTATCATAATCAATTCAACGTTCTATTTTTCATCTGAATGACAATGGAAGCATCATCGTGATTAATGGAGTTCGTTAAACTACATATACCAATGTCATGTGATGCTCTGTCGTACATCTATATAACCAAATAACATTTCTGAATGATAGCATGTTTGCATAGAATGTTACTAACTAATTTTGTTTTATTCGGAAAGGACTTGTGTAATATAAATTAAAATCGAACAAGATTGCATAGGTAGTATCAAATCTCAACGTTGAAGAGATAAAACTGTAATACCTATGCTATTGTGTTTTGGCTTGTTCTGACTAGAATATTTTGAATACTATAATAAGTGTATAAGTGATGTATTCTTGCATAAATTTCGTTTGACATTTTTATATTTTGATTTTCATATTATTGATTCCTAAAATTTTGGTCTTAATTTTTAGATCTATTTTTCATCACTTTGGATTAGGTTTGCAGGTGTAGATTTGACCTAGATCAGTTTTGTAGTCTTGGATATAAACATTCAATATACAAATTTGAATTTAATCCCACCGACTCCCTTCTATTAGTCATTGTGAGATGACTTAGTGTATGTTTGTGTTCATTTATATGCTTGGTTGTGGTATTTGATGACATTCATTCATTCATTTTGAAATCACCTAGGAATCTATTAAGCACAACTAAAATCTGATTTGCAAAAGGAATAAAAGGAATTTAGGAATGCTTTCTTGTTATCATTAATCTTTTGCTCGGCCATAAACCCAGTCCACTATGGGTTAGACGAAGGAGAACATGACCCTCTCAATTCAATATATTCCCTAAAGATGTTCCTAAATATTGCATGCTCTTGTGCACATCTATCAAGAATTGGGGAAAGTGAATCTCAACAATCCACAATATGCTAGATTAGATCTAAGAGTTATTTAGGTCCACGCATATGTTCAAGTCCACACTTGGAAGATCAGGGCCACACTTGCATAGGTGAACTTGAGTGAAGAATGGTTAGTTTGCAAAATCTAAGATCTCCATTTGAGTGAGCACTATAATTCTAGCACCTTGGTGAATTGATTTCCAACATCTATCACAAAACATTTCCATGATTAGATTTTGAGTGCAGTATTACATTCTTTTTATTTTATTTCCATAATTTTAATTATTACTGCCAACTCTTAAATCCTAGGCTTTTATTATTGTTTGATTATTTTCCCTAGGTAAACTCTAGTGAAAAACGTATTTTTCATTACATTTTTATTGAACCCAACTTTCCTTGACCCCTAGAGTTTTTCTTTAGGGTTTGTCCTTCTTTGATTTTGGGTTTCAAATTTGATTTCTCTTATTGCATATCTTATTTTCATATTTAATTAGGGTTTGGGATCCTTTCCTTTGTTCCTTTTTCACCACACCTTTCTTTAGAGTTTTCTATTGCATCCCATCATGAATCTTATTTTCATCCACCCTAGCCACCATTATTTTTGGTCCAAGGGTTTTCATTCGCTAAGTTGTTTTTATATTTGAGTGCTTGTTAGTTTTCAAATTTTATTCTACACTATACATCATTTTCTTCTACATTTTATGAGTTGCATTGTATGCATGGCAATATCTCATCCTCATCCTCACTCCCCCTTAAGGAGAAGTCTTTTCTTAAATCCTCAAATGGTTATGTTAGGACTGTGAGAAATTTTCCTTGGCTTCCTATGTTGGCCTTGCTTCAAGCTTCAATTTGGTGGTCCTATGCTAAGGTTTAGCTTTGAAAATGTTCAAAATCCTATTCTTAGGTCTAAAAACCTTAAACCCTATGGCTTGTGTAAGCATCAAAATACCTTTTGTTCTAATTTCATGTTGACTGCTTGCTGCCCATTACCAATCTTCTAAGTTGTAACTTGGTGTATTGTACATCATTCGGTTACTGGCCCCTACTCTCATATTACCTTTTGAACCTGTGTGCAAGTTTTAATGTGTTTTATGCCTTGGTCTTATTCCGAGCCCCTTAATAAAATTCGGCCCCCCTCTTTACCTAGTTGCATAAGGTTGTTTTAAAAGCACGTGCCTCATTTTACTTTTTAACTATCCGCCCCTGACCCCAAAGCATTAAAGTATTTTAAAATCCATGGGATAAAAATGGAAAATGATACGTGGTGAAGTTTCATAGCATTCCGCAGAGCCCGGTGGGTGGACCCACAATCAACTTGCAGAACTGCAGAAAGGAAACATGTGGCATGGTTTGACAAGTCATCATCCTAGTGATCTGACGGGTGCCACGTGGTGTGTTTTGTGGCTCTTTCGCCATTCTGTAGAGCATTTTAGTAAGGCTCTATTCGAAACTGTGGAACCCCGGGACGCTGTCACATGTCTATATTTGGTCAATGAATGGACATGGGATGATTACCGATGAAATGTGGCAAGTTTTACAGTGTGTGGCAAAAATTCAAAGGGGAGGTTAATTTTGTGCCACACGGCACGATCTAGAGAGTTTCCTTCGTTCCACAAACCCTCATCTGTGGATTGATCTCATGACCACATAACAATAGGAGGCCACCACATGGACAAGAATGAGTCAGTGTTTTCGTCGGTTCTCCTTTTTGCTGAGTTGTAAAGGTGATCATGAGTGGAATGTTTCTGTTTGCTCGATGTTTCTTCAGGACAGACATCGCGGAGAAGGGCCGAGGTCCGAGGTCTGCCAAGGTAATGAAAAATATTCTAAGTATGTTGCAGTACTGCAAAGTGTTAAAGGTCAGAGTTTTGGCCTTTCGTCTTCTTCAGTGTTGCGAAGTGGAGGGCCCAAAGGCCGAAGTCCAACGGGTTTACTTGTTCAAAATCCTTCTAAGTATGAAGTGTGTGGCAAAGCTCGGAGGTTGGCTCTTCTTCCTTCCTTTGGGGAAGGTGAAATGGGGAAGGCCCAATGGTTGATCCCTGACAGATGCTCTCTTCTTTGTGTTGAGGGTGGAAGACAGGGCTCCTCTCTTTCCTCTTCCAAATGGCGAATGTGTAAGGTGGAAATCTCAGGGGCTGACCCTTGGTGTTTTCATAATTTTTCCTAAGTGTGTCAGAGTTTGAAGTTTGGGCTTCCCTCCTTCTGCCTTCTTCATAAGAAGACAAAAGGAGGAAGACCCAATGGATGACTCTGACAAGTGTTCCTTCTATGCAAGGTGGAAGGCGAATGTTGAGGCTTCCTTGTTCTCTCTTACGGGAGGCATAAGGCGAAATGGTGAATGCCTGAGGGCTGACCCCCGATGCCTTTCATATCTATACATAGGTGGGGTCAGGGCTTCCCTCCTTGCTCTTCCAAATTTTGTAAGTTGTAAGGTGGAAGGCCCGAGCTCTAAAGTCTGATTTGTCAAAGCTTGACTTCCTGGCATTCCTTGTTCTTTCAGATGTGCTAACAACTTCTTGGATGGCCATTATTTTTCCATTGGCATGGCAAAAGGAGTTTTCCTTCCCTAGTCTCAAATGTGTGGACTTACGACTTGGCCAAACTATGAGATGCAAATCAATTCTTGGGGAAATTTGCAAGGAGTCTGGTATTGCATCAACATGCATCCTTCAAGTCTCAACATGTATTTTATCTTCTTGTGGGCATGCCTTTTTGTCCTCTTCTGTGTAACCAATATCTCTTGGGCTTTTAGGCTTTCAGGAAGGCTGTTGAAGAAATGATAACTTTGTTGCAACAACCTTTTGCAAATGCATTTTGGAGGCTAAGGATTTGCACTTGTATGTGTAATTATCTTTGTCCTTTTGGCATATTCTCTCCATGGGTAGTTGCACCCATATCTTGTTATGATGAAGGTTATCAAATGAGAATGTTACATGTGTCTAGAGTCCTGAATCTTGTTTGCTCACTTGTTTCTATAAAAGGGAATTCAGAGCTATTTATTAGGGGTTTAGAATATTTGTTTTGGGCAGCAGTGTGTCTTTGTCTTTGTCTAGAGTAATAGAAGAAAGTTGCATGTTATTTTGTGTTCAAATATGTACAACAATGCATCATTTTCAATCTTCAATGTATTGTCATACTGGTTGTAGAATTCTCTCCATATGTGTAATCAATGAAGTTAGTATGAGTGATAAATATCAAGGATATTTTGATTCATCTTTGCAATCCTCTATAATGTGTGTATTAACTTAAGATTTCTCTCAAGGAGAGAAATAATTTCTTGGGAAGTACTCTGTTAATTTCATTCTATACTATGGTTTAAAGGATAGTTTTACAATTCTATGTACATGAAACATTGATGTAAGGCATTGATGTTATTAGTCCATTTGTGATGAAGCAATATTGTTTGAAAGATACACTTGATTTATGCAGCTTGACTCTGTAACGCTGGGATTAGGCACCGATCTCTTACTTGGATGATATGTTGATTTAGATCCATCCCAACAATTAAAATCATTTCTATTTATGTTACTTTTTTAGGAGTGGAATTGGAGTAGTAACCGTTCTCAATCCTAGTCTAAACTAGTTTGCCAAAGGGTTAAGCCAATCTGATAGAAATCAATCATTTCCTTGGTATATTTTCATTGAGAACTTTTTGTTTTACAACAACATCTAGCATAAGTCAAGAAATACCCTTGGATGTTGTATAGGTACACCCACCTTGGTCTTGTAGAACCAAAAGTGCAGAGGACTTCAACAAATTCTATGTTGAATCCTATTTGTTGGCCGCTGACCTAGAGTCCTTAATCACAATAAATTGGCTAAATCTTTAGAGGATTCAAACAATCAATTGGTGGAACCAACAGATTTGTAACATGTTACCTCACAATATCCAAATTAACCATAGTTATTTATCTCAACTAAGAGTAAGAATAAATCATGATTAACAAAATCATAGTTAAATAACAATGGATTAACATCAACATAAAAATTAAGCATGTTATTCTTTCTAGAACATAATAAAACTTAGATTTACATTATCCAATGATACCTCATTAGTGAATGACCTTCACTATATATGTACAAAGTTATGCTCAATGCATCCAATATAGAAATATACATAATAATTGACTATCAAGTCATATAAAGAAAAACACTGCATCTGGAACTTTTGACATCTATCTTCATAAGCCTCAGATTATCTTCTTCTTGGGAAGGAGAGCATCATCTGAGTGATTTTCTTCCAACCAAAGACTGACGGTCCCCCACACAACTTCCTACCTAGAAGTGGCCCTACCCTTCACGAGACGTATAGATATAAAGAACCATTAGGTTTGCCAATTGAGTATTTGGTGTTATGTCCTTTATAATGTTTCATGGTCACACAACTAAAGATCCACTCTAACTATGTATGACACTAATAGAAACATTATGCCATCTGGAGCATTATGGACCGACTAATGCATGGAGAGATGGATGCATTACTTTAGCCAAATATTTACATACATATACATTTTGCAATGAATGTAGTCGTATGTCCACCACCTTGACTTGACTTAGAAGTTGTCTCATCCTATAGTATACTTAGTCTGACCTCTCTAGGTCTAGCAAAAGGTAAGTTCAAATCATTCCTAGTCCAATTCTAAGACTTTTGACTCCTATCTAGGAAGTACATTCATTAGTGTTATGTTGCTTTTCCAACAGGGGACATGTGACTCCACATCACTCTATTCCCATCTTTCATTAATAACATTATGACAATCAAGTTTTCAAACTCATGACCTTTCCTAGTGCAAATTCCACGTTTACCTTGTCATTAGGTTTACATTAAAATTTCATATCAATTAAGACTTATTTCATAATAGTCTAATGGTTTGATCTTATCAAAAGACCACAATTCAATGATTCAACATAAACTCATGATACCCTATAATTGGTTCATGAAGCATGGCCAATCAAATAAGGATTATAATCATATCCATAAGTCATAAAAGTTTCACATCTTCTTTATTTTCATACTCATAATAAATAAGTATTCATGAAGTCGCATACCCTACCATCATGGATTGACATGCATTCAAACTGCCTCGATTATCATTATAGTAATCCTTTACATTCCTCCCTGGCACAGGGGGTCATACAATTTAAACATATTGTTCAATTATCTCATAGGTATCACAATACCTATCAAACAGTCAAGCACTATTCTACAAATTCCATGTAATCATTTGAGTTGCACTAAAGATATCATTATTTCTTTACAAATAGTCAAGCGATGTTCTTATAACAATATTGCCTGACATATTAAGTGTATATGGCACAGTCGAAGCTCAAGGAAAAAGGTTATCATTTAGATAATACAGCCCGAGCATGCACAGTCAAGGCTCAAAAGATTATCATTAAAGATAATACAGCTTGAGCATGCACTCGGCCTAATTTCATAACAATCTTTATTAATGATTACACAGCCTTAGTTAGCTGATACGACAAGGCTTTGAGCTCAACGGCTTGAATCAAGACCAAGACAGTATTAAAAGTAAAATATGTGGTCTACAAACCATACCACTTTGGTTTACCAAAATCTTGCAAACACAGTTGTAAAGATTGTTTGGCCTTATGGCCTTGGCTGAGGATTTGATAATACATTGTTTTCAATAGATAACATAGAGATATTATGAATGGCCTCAATGGCCTCATATCAAATTCTCATAAAGAAAGCAACAATAGCTTTATCGGCTTTACACAACAATGCATTACTATGCATTAAAACAATAGTCAACATCATAATAAGTAGAGGTTTCACCTCATGTTTGCATGCATATCACAATTAAGAGTCATACCTATACCTTTAGCGTACAGTTGATATAACTTTAAAGCTAGACTTGTGTTCCCTTCGGTGTCTCCCCATGGGCTACCTGCACCAACAACACTATTGTTGTAGTGAAATTCCTTCACACTATTCCCTAGCTTGAACTACCTATTTGTCCTAAACTTTTCCCAAGACTAGTATCAACTCCCAAAAAAAATGATACCTTCTACATACTTTGCATGCGATAACTATCCATGCCATCAAATTCACCACCCTTTAACTGAGGATAGTGGTAAGGACGGTTCCGCGACCTTGAGGTTTCTTTTAGCCCACCAATTCCATTATCTCATGGGCGACGTCGTTGAAGCATAAACTAGCTCAACTTAGCCTCCACTCTTTCCACTTATCATAGATAGTTGTTGGCTTTCCATCCCAAAGATAAATACAATACATATATTATAACAAAGATGCTTGACTTCTAAAGAGGTTGAAATAATTATAATATATACACTATATGCTCCCTACATCTAATTGATGTATAAGGGTTATCGCATAAAATAAGGTGTTGTCAAACATTAACATCCTAGAAGAGGTGACATAGTAACAAAATGCGATCTTGCGGTCAATTTGTTAGTCCCCCACATTGCCTTAATATCTATGACTATTAAATAGATAGGCAATGATAATCACATAACCTAATAAAGAATTAGATAAGGAAACAAAGAAATACTCGACAACTTGTCGAGATTACTTATCGACCAAACTGACATTCCAAGACATCGTTTAATCGATTCCACATGATAACGTCGAAATAACTTGAATGGCCAAGTCGGCTCAATCTGAACTAAAATGACTTAACAAGGGAAAAGACAATAACTCACCCCGCTTTACATGGGTTCACAAGACTAGTTCTAATACTCATATGGCAATTCTGACCTTTTCCAAACATCTATCTCTTCCTCCCGGATGATACTCTCCTTCCATCTCCAAAAAAGGATTATTTTTCCTAATCACACTCACCATCATAAAATCATGATTAGTGTATCATCATATGATTCATAAATCCTAATAATTAAATAATCATATCAACATGTAATCTCCTATCTAACTAACATTAATCAGCATCCTCATGATCAATGATTTAATCTAACATTTTCCACAAGCATCTAATTATTTAACTATGGCTAATCATCTTGATTACCACACAAAAGTAAGATTATGCTAAATCATAAGTTGGGGATGTAACATATCTCCCCCCATAAGAATCATCATCCTTGATGATTTAATGTCTTTTGAATAAACCAACATAATAAGAACTGTGTTATGTGAGCTTAATAAAAAAATGTTTTTCAAAATAGATGGGGAAATCTTCTATGAATATCCTCATAGTTTTCCCAGGTGGCATTTTCCTCTGCATAATGGTCCCACTGGACCTTGCATTGTGTTATCTCTTTATTATGTAAGTGTAGCCTACGCATTTCGATCACCTTGATGGGCTCGATCACTACCACCCCTAGGTCCTTCACCTGTATAGCATTCAAATCAAGAATAGGAATTTGATTATCTCCTACATTAAACTTTTTCAAATAGGAAACATGAAAAACATTATGCATCATGGCAAGGGCTAACGATAGAGCAATCCTATATGCAACTGGATTGACCTCTTCGAGAACTTCAAAGGGACCCAAATATCTAGGAGCTAATTTGGACGTCTTTCCAAACTTAATGGAGCTCTTTTGGGGTTTGACCCTTAGAAGGACTTTTTCTCCTATTGAGAAATGCCTTGTGATGCGTTTAGCATCTACATAACTTTTCTGCCTATCATTGGCTTCTGCTAGCCTTTTATTAATTAGATGGACTTGCTCTTCCATTTCTGACAGCATTTTTGGACCAAGGCTAACACTATCTTCTAGCTTATCCCAGCTTATAGGGGTTTGGCACTTTCTTCCATATAATGCTTCAAATGGAGCCATCTTAATTGTAGAATGATAGGAATTATTATAGGCAAATTCCACCAGAGGAAGATAATCTTCCTATTTGTATTGTTGATCCATGTAATACATTCTCAACAAATCCTCCAGCACTTGGTTTACCCTTTCAGTTTGACCATCTGTCTCAGGATGATGAGCAAAACTTATGTTCAACTGGGTTCCAAGTGAAGAGAATAAGGTTTGCCAAAACCTTGATGTCATTCATGCATCCCTATCTAAGATAATCTTCTCAAGAATGCCATGCAATCTGAAAATCTCTTGAATAAATTTATGGGCTATGACGGGTGCCCCATCCATCAAGTTCCTAGGTATAAAATGAGCTGCTTTGGTGAGTCTATACACCACTACCAAAATAGCATTGTACATGTTCCTTGACATAGGAAGCCCTTGCACAAAGTCCGTGCTTATGATTTGGCATTTCCACTCAGGAATTTCATGAGGGTATAAGAGTTTTGGCGGGTGATGGTGTTCCACCTTCACCCTCTAGCATTCTATACATGTAGATACAACATTTACAGCATCCCTCTTCATTCCTTTCCAAAAATATAAGGGTTTCACATCACCGAGTAACTTTTTTACTCAAGGATGTCCCAAATACGGTGCAGAGTGAACCTCCCTCCACACCATATTCCTTAACTCTCCAGAGTTAGGTACATATATTCTTCCTTTAAACCTTAATAACCCATCTGGTTTAAGGTTAAATCCATCATATTTCAGATTTTGGGGATTCTCCATAAGGGCATGTTTTACCTGCTCATAAAACTCATCTCCCTTCAACTTTTGTAGTACTTGATTCTTAAAATCAGAATGTATGGAGATCATTGAGGAGATGTGTCTTCTCCTACTTAGGGCATCTGCCACCTGATTTTAATTTCCTTGAATATATTTAATCTTGAAATCATAATCTAAGATAAACTCCAACCATTTCCTTTGATGAGCATTTAGATGTGGTTGAGTAAATAGATATTTGAGCCCTTGATGGTTTGTCTTCATCTCAAAGGCTTTTCCAAGCAAGTAGTGTCTCCACTTTTGCAGTGCATGAATGACTGTTGCTAGTTCCAAATCTTGAGGGGCATAGTTTTGTTCATAAGTTTTTAGTTTATGAGATTCATATGCAATGACTTGTCCATCCTGGACTAGTACACCACCTAAGCCTTCCCCTAAGGCATCGATAATGAAGTTACAAATTGACCTTTTGGGTCAGGTACTTCCAAATTGGTACTGAAGTCAATTTTTCCTTCAGTTGGTCAAAGGCCTCCTGGCACTTATCTGACCACTCAAACCTCTTGCCTTTTCTCTGCAAGGAAGTTATAGGGTATGTAATTTTTGAAAATTTTTTGACAAATTTTCTATAGTAACCTGCAAGGCCCATGAAACTTCAGACCTCATGTACATTCCTTGGTACCAGCCATTCCAAAATAGCCTTAATCTTAGTTAGGTCCACATATATCCCCTTAGCTGAAATTATGTGGCCTAGATATTGTACTTCCCTTTGAAAGAAAGTGCACTTGGAGAGCTTGCCATATAGTTTATGCTCTCTCAACCTCTGAAGAACAATCCTTAAATGTTGAAGGTGCTCTTCCTCATTCTTAGAGTAGCTTAGAATGTCATCAAGAAAAACTAGGACAAACTTGTCCAAACAATCCCTGAACACACTATTCATTAGGTTCATAAATGCTGCAAGTGCATTCATTAATCCAAAAGGTAGGACAATGAACTCATAATGCCCATACCTTGTTTTGAAGGCTATTTTATGGATGTCCTCATCCTTCAACCTCAATTGATGATACCCAGACTGAAGATCGATCTTAGAGAACATGGTTGCTCCTCTCATTTGATAAAAGAGATCATCAATGTGGGGCAACGGGTACTTATTCTTAATTGTTGCTTTATTTAACATGCGGTAGTCTATGCATAATCGCAAGGTACCATCTTTCTTTTTCACAAATATGACTGGTGCTCCCTGAAAGGAAGCTAGGTGTGCAGAAATCGCTTCCTACACTAACCTAATGAGGGGAGGAGAGTGCAAATTCAATTTTATCCTTACTATTACAACAATGTTAAACCCACTAATAGAGATAGTAGAGATATTGTAGCAAACACATAAACAAGAAAGTGAGACAGAAGAAGAGAGACACAAGATATATGTGGGGAAAACCCTTATCGGGTGAAAAACCCCACACTCCAAAACCTACACAATGTATTAACAAAACTGAAATGGTTTACAATACACTTGCAATGCAAGCTCTCAGGAGTCTTCGACACTCATATCTGGAGACAAACCAGTAGCATAATAGTACTTGTGAAACCTGTAATACATCTCCTCCTCCAAGCGCCTGTTTATATAGAAAATACAAGACAAAATTGCCTCTATCTTGGAATGGGCATCCAACTTGGCCTCATGGCCCAAAAACCACAACTATGGACACTTGGTCAACATTGTAATATGCTTCTGACACTTGTCCACACACCCCATCCCAAAGAGGTTGCCTATTTCCAAAATGGGCTATGACAGATGCTCTTAGGACTCTTACGACCGTCATAGAATCTATCATAGCAATTACAACTTACAGCTGTAAGAGAATCTGTCATACACATGCTATAAATAGTATATTCTATTAAAACATGTTATAGTCCACCTTGGGGTGCCCAAAGATGCCTTTTTCAAAGAAGTTCTTCGACACATGTCTTCACCTATCATAGAATCTCCTATTTTCGACTCTTACATGTCATAACTTTGTCATAGGAATTTGTCATGACCATTACGGTCAATATTCCCTTACACAACATCCAAGATGCTGACACATGGCAAAATATTCCTACCACAAAGTGGGACACCTATCTCCTCATGTGAGGACAAAATTACAAGTTGTCATCTTCCATGTAGGATGACACATCACCGTGCCACATCACACAAGATGACAATATGAATTTACAACATAGGCAATAAATAAATAAATACAATGAAAATAATACAAGGAATTACCAAGGTTGAGACACCTTAATTCCCAACATTCTCCCACTTGTCGAACATCTTGTAAGAGCCAATAGAATTAACATGATTTAATTGCTATAGGTCGAGAGGCCCATAGACTACGAACACCATTTGAAATTCTCTGTGCCCACTGGCTTCGTCAATGCATCTGCAACATTCTTCAAAGTATCTACCTTCTCCAAATTTATCTTTCCATCCCCTACCATGTCTTGCATGAAGTAAAACTATACATCGATATGATTTGTTCTGGCATGGAAAGTTGGATTCTTCGCAAGACAAATCGCACTCTGACTATCACAACAAATCGTAATCTGTCCTACATCAACACCAATATTTGAACACAATCTCTTAAGCCAAATGGCTTCCTTACAAGCATGAGTTGCTACCATGTACTTAGCTTCTGTCATGGACAAAGCAACCACAGGTTGTCACTTACTCATCCAACTAATTGCACCTTCAAACATCGTGAACACATATGCACTGGTGGATCACCTGCTGTTAATGTCACCTACCCAATCAGAATCCACAAATCCACGAATACAAACTAAATGTAGAGGTCCTGTAGCATTACCATGATAGCAAATGGAATACTTGGAAGTACCCCTCAAATATTTGAACACTCACTTAACTGCATCCCAATGTACCCATCTAGGATTAGCCATAAATTGACTAAGGACTCCCACTGATTGGGCAATGTATGGTCTTATGCAGACCATAGCATACATCAAACTACCAACAACACTAGCATAAGGTACTCTGCTAATGTCCTCCACCTCACTAGGAGATTTTGGACAATCATTAACAGACAACTTTGTCCCCAAAGAAACAGGAACACACAATGGTCTACAATCTACCATGCTGAACCTATCCAACACAGTCTTCACATACTTACTCTAGCTTAACCAAAGTTTTATGTTAGCTCTGTCTCTTCTGATTTCCATTCCTAGAATGTACTTGGCTGCCCCTAAATCTTTCATTTCAAAATATGCTGCCAACTAAGACTTAAAATCAGAAATAATATTCTTACCCTTCCCAATCAGCAACATATCATCAACATATAATGTAACAATGAGAATACGATCACCATCAAATTTATAATACACATAGTGATCTAATTTTGATCTCACAAATCCAATTAACAACACAAAGGCATCAAACTTCAAGTATCACATCCTAGGAGACTACTTCAAACCATACAAATACTTTTTCAATTTGCAAACCAAATTTTCTCTACCTTTCACTATGTAATGCTCTGGCTGTGACATATAGATTTCTTCCTCCAAATCACCATGAAGGAAAGTTGTCTTCACATCCATCTATTCTACCTCTAAATCATAAGTAACTACAAGAGATAATAGAAATCTAATGGATGTTAGCTTTGCAATGGGAGAGAAAATTTCACCATAATCAATTCCCTCCACTTGTGAGTACCCCTTCGCAACCAGTCTAGCCTTGTACTTTTCAACACTACCATCTGCACCAAATTTCTTCTTGAACACCCATTTGTAACCAATGGGTTTCTGTCCAGCAGGTAAAGGCACCAAGTCCCATGTTTGTTCTTTTCCAAAGAAGCCATCTCATCATCCATGGCCTCCTTCCAAGAACCTGCATCTTTCATGCCCATAGCCTCTTTCATAGTTCTAGGCTCATCAGTGTTAGTAAGTAAAGCAAAAGCACAACTAGAATCAAGTAATGAATAACTAAACCTATCAGGTTGCTTTCTTGTTTGTGTAGACCTCCTCAATGGCTAAGTTTGAGGTTCTGCTTCTTCTTCTGAGATTTTAGAGCTACTAGAGCTCTACTCATCATTAGGTCCAACAAGGTCTGTTTGTTCAGTCTTCTCAGGGGTAGAAGGAAACTGAACTGCATCCTCTTTCTTTTCTGTATGTTCTGGCTGTAGAACAATGGAAGAAGGTGTTAGCTCTCTAAAGATAACACTTCTACTATACAACACTTTTTCAGCCACTAGATCCTAAAGCTTGTATCCTTTCACACCAACACCATAGCCAATGAAAATACATTTAACAACCCTATTGTCCAATTTAGACCATTTCTCCCTAGGCACATGTGCATATGCCTCACAACCAAAAACACGAAGATGTCTAACTAAAGTCTTCTTACCAGACCACACCTCCATAGGTGTCTTACCAACAAGAGCTAATGTAGGAGATCTGTTTACCAGATAGCAAGCAGTGGCAATAGCTTCAGTCCAAAACTTTTGTTCGAGGCTTGCTCCACTAAGCATACTCCTAGCCTTCTCCACCAGTGTCCTGTTCATCCTCTCTACAACTCCATTTTTCTATGGGGTATATGGAGTTGTCTTATGCCTTTCAATCCCTTCCTCTTTGCTAAACTTATCAAACTTTGCTGAACAAAACTCACCACCGTTTGTCAATTCTCAAACACTTAATCTTTTTACTAGTCTGATTTTCAGCAAAGGCTTTAAACTCCTTAAATTGACTAAAGACTTTAGTCTTGCTTCTGATAAAATAAACCCATGTCCTTCTACTGTAATCATCTATGAAAGATACAAAATATACAGATTTTGAAATCAAAGGAATATTAACAGGACCAAACACATCAAAATGAATAAGATCCAATACACCAGAAGACTTGTGAGAACTAGAGTAAAACTAAACATAATTTTTCTATCCATAAATGCAATGTTTGCAAAAGTCAACTTCTCACCAATGTGGCCATATCTCAAATGCCATAACATAGTCTTTCAAGCAAGAAGCTTAGCTTCCATAGCATGTGCACTACCATCAGAACTAGTTACAACAAATTTCTTCACTACTCATTCAGATGGTGGGGATGAAGTGACTACAACTCATTTCTTTGAGTCAGAAGAACTATTGCACTATGAAGTGCATATCTCCAGCTGAAACAAAGTACCTCTCTGAGTACCCTTCGCAAGCACCATAGATCCTCTAGTCATCTTGCATCCATCCTTCAAAAAGACAACCTGCACACCTGCATCATTCAACATACTTACAGAAAGCAGGTTCCGTGCAAGGCCTAGAATGTGCATAACTCTAGTGATCCCCTTCACTCATCCATCAAGGAATCATATTGAGACTCTTCCATGACCAACAATCTTTAGATGAGAGTCATCACCCAGGTACACTCTTCCACCATTGAACTCTTCATATTTTGTGAACAAGTCTCGATGCGAGGTCATGTGGAATGATGCACCAGAATCAATCAACCACACATCATCAGATGCATGGGTGGCCAAGGCTGTGATGAACGCATCACCATTATCTTGTGACTTGTCAGAATCTGAATCAGGAGCTTTCTTCTTCTTTTTCTTCTCCTCTTTGCATTCCTTTCAGAAATGCCTATTTTTTCCACAATTCCAACAGAGAGCCTTAGACTTTCTAGGAGATTTGGATCTCCCACGGGATTTAGATCTACCCTTCTCAGCTTTCTTGTCTTTCTTCTTCCCTTTCTCCTTGGGTCTTCCATGAACTGCGAGAGCCTATTTGGCTGATTTTGATGTCTTCCTCCACATTTCTTCAAATAACAGTGAGGACACCACATCTTCCATCTTGAATATGGTAGTGGTGCTTCCGATAGCCATGACAAGATGATCCCACGAATCTGGCAAAGAACAAAGTAGGGTCATGCAATGATCCTTCTCCTCCATTTTCACACCCACAGATGTCAACTGTGCAATGATCATGTTGAAAGAATTCATGTGATTTGCAACAGATCCTCCATTATCCATCTTTAGAGTGAACAACTTCTTTTTTAGGAAGAGTTTGTTTACCAAGGACTTGGCCTAATAAACATCACCTAACTTCTTCCAAAGATCTTTTGTACTCTTCTCCTCATGGACATTCAACATGATAGAGTTAGCTAAATAGAGTCTAATGAGACCCTTAGCCTTCTGATCTTTGAGGTCCTAATCAGCTTGTGACATTTCTATAGGTTTCACACTGGATACCGTTTCCCATAGGTTACGATCAACAAGTAGGTCCTCCATCTTGAGTTTCTACAACTCGAAATTAGTGCCATTGAATTTCTCAACCTCTAACCTTCCGGATGTGGTTGCCATCTCCTTGCTGCAACAAGATACAGAATACTCTGCACAACACTCCCACTCAACCTAAGATCATCTCAAAAAACCCCTTCCCAACAACTAGGACCAAAGGTGATCAAGCTCAGATACCAACTGAAAGGAAGCTAGGTGTGCAGAATTCACTTCCTACACTAATCTAATGAAGGGAGGAGAGTGCAAATTCAATTTTATCCTCACTATTACAACAATTTTAAACCCACTAATAGAGATAACAGATATATTGCAACAAACACATAAACAAGAAAGTGAGATAGAAGAAGAGAGGCACAAGATATATGTGGGGAAAACCCTTATTAGGTGAAAAACCCCACACTCCAAAACCTGCATAATGTATTAACAAAACTGAAATGGTTTACAATACACTTGCAATGCAAGCTCTTAGGAGTCTTCAACACTCATATTTGGAGACAAACCGGTAGCATAACAGTACCTATAATACATCTCCTCCTCCAAGTACCTGTTTATATAGAAAATACAAGGCAAAATTGCCTCTATCTTGGAATGGGCGTCCAACTTGGCCTCATGGCCCAAAACCCATGCCTATGGACACTTGGTCAACATTGTAAGATGCTTCTGACACCTTTCCACACACCCCATCCCAAAGAGGTCACCTATTTCTAAAATGGGCTATGACAGATGCTCTTACGACTCTTACGACTGTCATAGAATCCGTCATAGCAGTTACAACTTACAGCTGTAAGAGAATCTATCATACACAGGCTATAAATAGCATATTCTCTTACAACATGTCATAGTCCATCTTGGGGTGCCCAAAGATGTCTTTTTCAAAGATGCTCTTTGACACATGTCTTCACCTGTCATAGAATCTTCTTTTTCTGACTCTTACATGTCATAACTTCGTCATAGGAATCTGTCATGACCGTTACGGTCAATATTCCCTTACACAACATCCAAGATGCCGACACATGGCAAAATATTCCTACCACAAAGTGGGATGCCTATCTCCTCATGTGAGGACAAAATTACAAATTGTCATCTTCCATGTAGGATGACACATCACCGTGCCACATCCCACAAGATGACAATATGAATTTACAATTTAATTTACAACATAGGCAATAAATAAATAAATACAATGAAAATGTTACAGGGAATTACCAAGGTTGAGACACCTTAATTCCCAACACTCCCCAGGGAGACACATTGGGTCTAATCAACCCTTTATCCAACAATTCATGTAATTGAGCATTTAGCTCCATTAACTCTGTAGTGGCCATTCTGTAGGGAGCTTTAGATATAGGTTTGATCTTGGAATTATACTATGGAGAAATCAAAAACTCTTTTAGGAGGTAATCTCGGTAGCTCATCCGAAAATACGTCCTCAAATCTCTAAGAAAAGGATACATGTTCGTATCTGATCTCTCATGATCTATGGACTCCTTCCCAACTTCATTGAGTTTTTGAGACTCGTAAAACATTAAATCATCTTGGAAATTGGTTTCCTCAAACCCATTTAGTTTTTCCATCTTGACAACAAAAAGTTGGCATCCCTTTCTTTGAGCTCTTTTCATTTGTAGGGCTGAAATTTGTCTTAGTTTGACTTCCCTAGGGTTCCCTTGCAGAAAGACTTTGTTTCCTAAGTCATCTAGACATTCTACTATTTTGGAATAACAATCCACTTTGGATTGATGTCTCCATAACCAATTTATTCCAAGGATAACATTGTATGAGCCTAGTGGGGCTACATAAAGGTTTACTTCAGTGGAGAAACTTAGAAGTTCAACCCTAGCCTCAAACAAGCATTGCTCTACCTGAGCCTTGGTCCGATTTGCATATTCTATTGACCAAGTGTTTGCCATGTATCTAACCTTTTCTAGAAATTTTGCTTAAAACTTTAGGGGAAACAAAACATTCTGTAGCACCAGTATCAATCAAAACTGCAATTGGGAGACCAAATAAAATACCTATAGTTTCAATGGGAGTAATTTGGTATTCAGCCTGCATGTTGTCTAAGGCTATATGAATGCATTGTTGAAACACCACTTGCTAAGAGGGTAGAGGGTTTCCTCGGGATTGTACTCCCCACGTCTTGTTAGGACACTGGTTGGCATAATGATCTCTGCCACATGTATAGTACCCTCCCACAAGTCCTCGCCTCTCCTGCAATTTCCCAGAATTGTCTCCATTTTTCTTGGAGTGAATATTTCCCTTCTTCTCCCCCTTGGACTCAGTTTGCTTATGCTTGGCCCCTTTATCATTTTCTCAATAAAATCCTTCTTTTTCCCCTTTTTCTTAGAGGATTGAGAGGATTGGGACCAATTATACCTCTTTTGGTTCCTTTCCTTGTAAGCAGACATAGCTTTCAATTTTTGTACCTGTTTGATGGCCTTCTCATAGACCTGGTCTATTGAAGTGGGACCATGCACGTCAACCTCACCCCCAATCTGGGTGTTCAATCCCATTATAAACTTTCGGATGTGAAATCTCTCATCCTGTTTGTATTGCAGCACATACTTAAGTAGGTGAGTGAACTTTTCTCAATATTCATTCATAGTTAGATCTCCCTATCTCAGATTCCAGAAATCTATAAGCTTTTGATCATAGAACAACTAAGGCAACCATCTTTGCCTAAAAAATTCCACAAACTTGTCCCAGGTTAGACTTGTAGACCTCAAGCCTAACTCCATCTTTTTGTTCATCCACCAAGTGGATGCTTCACTTGCCAACTAATATGCTCCCCATACCGCTTTAGTAATCTCAATGTAATTTCTTATTTTGAAATACTTTTCCATCTCTGTAAGCCATGCCTCCATGACATCTCCACTTATAGATCCATTGAACTTTGGAGGCATGACCTTTTTCATGTCCTGGGATAATTCCAAAGCCATATGGCTTCTTCTATCCACTTCTTATCTGGCCTTAGAGTTATTCTCCTCGTGCTCACTTTGGGTGGTGTCATTATGATATACCTCATCATCACCCCCATCATAGGCATCCCACCTGGGTCCTTTCCAACCCCTAACCTCCTGGTTCCTACTCTCTCTCTTGTCTCTTATATCATAGCAAGGATCTGGTCAAGTTTAGATCTGGAGTGCCCTATAGGTTTCCCTTCATTCTGGCTATCCCCCATCTTGGTTCTTAGCTGAACATGGCTGCAATCTACTTTTCCTGGAAGTTTGTAGATTAATCATGGATTAGTTTTCCATATCATTGAATCCATTCATAATATAAATCTATTCTCATTCATGTAATCTTTAACAAGAAAGCAAAGATTTTCTAGAATTTTTCAATTGCATTATAGTTTTTTCACAGATAAGATATAATCCATCCAAAATTACAAAATTTTATTTACATCTTGCTATTGCAAGTCATTATCAGATTGGGATACTTTCCCATGTTCATTTCTCAACCTTGAGATTTATCACATCAGTTTTAAGAGGTGGATGTAACTCATCCACAACCTCCTTATTTACATCAAAATCCTTAGGATTGCTTTCCATAGCCAGTGCTTTAGGTCCAGAGGGTTTTGCTGATGCATCATTAGAGTTAGGAGCAATATTCCTAACTACTTTCTGCAACTCCTGCTTGATGCATTTGACAGCATCAGAGAAGGTCTCCTCATTAGTCAACCATGCTCCTACTAAGCAACTAGTTTGTTCAAGCCATTTGATTCTTGAGGCTCACTCCCTCAAGGTCTTAAGACAATGTAGGTAACACTAATTTTTTGTTACCTTCTTCATGGTGTTGTTCTAATTCTTACCATTTTGGCATAGAAAATCTAAACATTAGCAACTGTTAATGTTGGATAAAGAAAATCATCAAGTAGTGAGCTCATAGGTCCATGTATTGAACCCGGTAACTCTAATACCATATGTAACATGTTACCTCACAATATCCAAATTAGCCATAGTTATTCATCTCAACTAAGAGTAAGAATAAATCATGATTAACAAAATCATATTTAAATAACAATGGATTAACATCAACATAAAAATTAAGTATGTTATTCTTTCTAGAACATAACAAAACTTAGGTTTACAATATCCAATGATACCTCATTAGTGAATGACCTTCACTATACATGTACAAAGTTTTGCTCATGGCATTCAATATAGAAATATAAATAATAATTGACTATCAAGTCATATAAAGAAAAACACTGTATCTGGAACTTTTGACATCTGTCTTCATAAGCCTCAGCTTGTCTTCTACTTGGGAAGGAGAGCATCATCTTAGTGCTTTTCCTCCAACCACAGACTAACGGTCCCCCACACAACTTCCTACTAGAAGTGGCTCTACCCTTCACTGAAGGTATAGATATAAGGAACCATTAGGTTTTCCATCTAAGTATTTGGGGTTGTGTCCATAATGTTTCATAGTCACACAACTATAGATCCACTCTAACTATGTATGACACTACTAGAAACATTATGCCATCTGAAGCATTGTGGACCGACTAATGCATGCAGAGACGGATGCATTACTTTGGCCAAATATTTACATACATATATATTTTATAATGAATGTAGTCATATGTCCACCACCTTGACTTGACTTAGAAGTTGTCTCATCCTACAATATACTTAGTCTGACCTCTCTAGGTCTAGCAAAAGGTAAGTTCAAATCATTCCTAGTCCAATTCTAGGACTTTTGACTTCTATCTAGGAAGTACATTCATTAGTGTTATGTTGCTTTTGCAATGGGGGACCTACGCCATGACTCCACGTCACTCTATTCCTATCTTTCATTAATAACATTATGACAATCTATTTTTCAAACTCATGACCTTTCCTAGTCCAAATTCCATGTTTACCTTGTCACTAGGTTTACATTAAAATTTCATATCACTTAAGACTTATTTCATAATAGTCTAATGGGTCGATCTTATCAAAAGACCACAATTCAATGATTTGACATAAACTCATGATACCCTATACTTGGTTCATGAAGCATGACCAGTCAAATAAGGATTATAATCATATCCTTAAGTCATAAAAGTTTTACACTCTTCTTTATTTTCATACTCATAATAAATAAGTATCCATGAGTTCGCATACCTGACTATCATGGATTGACATGCATTCAAACTGCCTCAGTTATCATTATAGTAATCCTTTACATTCATCCCTGGCACAGGGGGGTCATATAGTATAAACATAGAATTCAATTATCTCATAGGTATCACAATACCTGTCAAACAATCGAGCACTATTCTATAAATTCCATGTAATCATTTGAGTTGCACTAAAAATATCATTATTTCTTTGCAAATAGTCAAGCGATGTTCCTACAACACTCTTTCCTGACATATTAAGTGGCTATGGCACAGTTGAGGCTCAAGGAAAAAGGTTATCATTTAGATAATATAGCCCTAGGATGCACAGTCGAGGCTCAAAATATTATCATTAAAGATAATACAGCCCAAGCATGCACTCGGCCTAATTTCATAACAGTCTTTATTAATGATTACACAACCATAGTTAGCTGATACGAAAAGGTTGTGAGCTCAACAACTTGAATCAAGACCAAAATAGTAGTAAAAGTAAAATATGTGGTCTACAGACCATACCACTTCGGCTTACCAAAATCTTGCAAACACAGTTGTAAAGATTGTTCGGCCTTACGACCTTGGTTGAGGATTTGATAATACATTGTTTTCAATAGATAAGACAAAGATATTACAAATGGCCTCAATGGCCTCATATCAAATTATCATAAAGAAAGCAACAACTTTAGCAACTTTACACAACAATGCATTCCTGTGCATTAAAACAATAGTCAACATCATAATAAGCAAAGGTTTCACCTCATGTTTGCATGCATATCATAATTAAGAGTCATACTTGTACCTTTAGCATACAGTTGATATAACTTTAAAGAAAGACTCATGTGCCCTTCGGTGGCTCCCCATGAGCTACCTGCACTAGCAACACTATCATTGTAGTGAAATTTCTTCACACTAGTCCCCAGCTCGAACTACCTATTCGTCCTCACCTTTTCCCAAGACTAGTATCAACTCCCCCAAAAAATGATACATTCTACATACTTTGCATGCGATAACTATACATGCCATCAAATTTGCCACCCTCTAACTGAGGATAGTGGCAAGGATGGTTCTGCCACCTCGAGGTTTCTTGCAGCCAACCAACTCCATTATCTCATGGGCGACATCATTGAAGCATAAACTAGCTCAACTTGGCCTCCACTCTTCCCACTTATCATGGATAGTGGTTGGCTTTCCATCCCAAAGATAAATACAATATATATATATTATAACATAGATGCTTGACCTCTAAAGAGGTTGAAATAATTATAACATATACACTATATGCTCCCTACATCTAATTGATGTATAAGGGTTATTGCATAAAATAAGGTGTCATCAAATATTAACATCATAGAAGAGGTGACATAGTAACAAAATGCAATCTTAGTGTCGAGTTGTTACTCCCCCACATTGCCTTAATATCTATGACTATTAAATAGATAGGCAACGATAATCATATAACCTAATAAAGAATTAGATAAGGAAACAAAGAAATACTCGACAAATCATCGAGATTACTTATCAACCAAACTGACGTTCCACGACATTGTTTAATCGATTCAACATGGATAATGTTGAAATAACTTGAATAGATTAGTTGGCTCAATCTGAACTAAAATGACTTAACAAGGGAAGATACAATAACTCACCCCACTTTTCATGGGTTCACAAGACTAGTTCCAATACTCAGATGGCAATTCTAACCTTTTCCAAACATCTATCTCTTCCTCTCGGATGATACTCTCCTTCTATCTCCAAAGAAGGATTATTTTTCCTGATCACACTCACCATCATAAAATCATGATTAGTGTATCATCATCTGATTCATAAATCATAATAATCAAATAATCATATCAACATGTAATCTCATATCTAACTAACATTAATTAGCATCCTCATGATCAATGATTTAATCTGACATTTTCCACAAACATCTAATTATTTAACTATGGTTAATCATTTTGATTACCACACAAAAGTGAGATTATGCTAAATCATAAGTTGGGGATGTAACAAGATTGGCGACTCTACTAGGGAACTTACAAATTGTGTCTTATCTTGAGTCATAGATCAGTTCTTTCATTCCCTTATTTGTAAATCCCAAAACCCTTATGGCTCATTTATCATTTATCACTTCCTAATGTCTTCCTAAGGGTTTCTGGTTATATTTCCATATTTCTCTAAGGTACCTTTTTAAATATATTCCCTTCACTTCTCTCTTTGCAAGCTTCTCTAAAGAATGTGAATATTTTGAATTCCCTTAATTGGGTGGTGACTTTGATTTCTCCTTTTCGGTGCAAATTAAATGAAGATTAAGCAGACTAACAAAGTGATGGAAGGCTAAAGATCTCAATACAAGAAGGATCCTGAAAAGAAGCTTGAGGGTGGGCTATCTCACAATGCTCAAAAATCATGGAGGAAAAGAGATACAAGTAAGTCTGTTCATACCCCTCCTCTTGGTTCAAAGCATTCTCATGGTAGTAATAATGATGATCTTGCAAATCTTATTTATTTTGGATCACCCCTTGCAAATGAGAATAATGTAGAAATCTGACCTACTATAAGTAAAGAGTAGACTCATCTTGATGTCTTAGCTAAGAAGCAAAGACAAAGAGAAAGATATTTGCAATATGAATTTGATGCTAAAATGGTATCTCAAAGTTTAAATCTCGAAGCCTCAAGGCCCAATCTTGAAGAATATGTTCCTCTGAATAGCCCAAATCATAAGGACTTTGCACATCCTAATCCTAATTCTCCCAAGGTCTTTCCAATATTATTGTAAACTACCTTGATACTTCAGACTCTAATACTGCTTTGTTGGTTGAGGATGAATTGTTACAAGAGGTCCTTGAACTCTAAAAGAAGATGGATAAATTGAAAGAAGTTAGGCTTAAGAAGGATAATGAGGAAGAAAACAAGATAAGAGATTCTATGAACTTCAAGGATAAATTGAAAAGGAGAGTTGAGCATCTAAAATCATCTTGTCAAGAAAATCCCTTTGCTGGGTTTAGTCAGTAAAGTAATGCCAAGGTTAACACTACAATTAGCAGCAACACCAAAAATATTCCTTTAGAAAACACTCATACCAATACATGGAGTGATTCCCCTATTGTTAGTTCAATCTTAGGGACTTCTATTGCCAGTATTGTTTCTCAGGGCTTAGATAGAGGAAAGAAACCCTTAATCATAGATCTCACAATGGGTACAGGCGCTGGTATAAATCTTGCATCCTAGAAACCTACTGTACCTAAAGCACAAGAGAAAAAGGACTTGCAATTGAAAAGGGAGGTTGAGAATTTAAAAAAGGAGTTAGAGAGAATAGAGTTGTTGGTTGCTAAAAAAGAAATGCAGAGAAAGATTG
This sequence comes from Cunninghamia lanceolata, assembly GCA_027924645.1. Lineage (NCBI taxonomy): Eukaryota > Viridiplantae > Streptophyta > Pinopsida > Cupressales > Cupressaceae > Cunninghamia > Cunninghamia lanceolata. The sequence goes on along the minus strand of BSBN01000292.1, from coordinate 3,936,054 downwards.
ATTTCTTAAATGCTTCCTACAAGTCTGGAAATATGACAACCTATAGTTCCCAAAATCCTCCTATAATTTCATCTCATCCTAATTCAACAATTGGCCCTCAGACATCAACACATGTGGGTTAGTCTCCCCCCTCTCTAAACCACATAATATGGGTGGTTGTGGACAACAACCACCTTATAACACAAATAGAAGCACTCAACCTAGTGGATACAATGCAAAGCAGCAGGGAAAATAGGGTGGGGAAAGTCAAAGTAGTGTGAGACAACAACAGAATACTGAGTTTACCAGAAGACCTTTACAATTATGAAGGTATAGGTAGTTGGGCTTTACTAGAATTATTGGTTATCCTAATGATATCCCTGATGAAACCATAAATGCGCTTGTTAGATTTTCTAGAAATAATACATTATCAGGTGAAAGCCATCTGAGAACATTTTGAATTTGATAGATGACTTTGATGTTGAGAATGAAGATGTGATCATGAAGTTATTCATGCAATCTCTGACTGGGGATGCCAGGCATTGGTACAAAGGTTTACCTAATGCAAGTATAGGCTCATGGGAAGAATTCAAGAGGGTGTTCAGAGAATAGTATGGTGACAAGATAGATCCCAAGTTTCTAATCAACGAATTCACTAGTACCTCCAAAAGTCATAATGAGATGGTCTCAAATTTTAACATAAGATTTGTTAAACTCATGAACAAAATCCCTACATATATGAGACCAAGTGAACCCATGTGTTTGGTGCTATATGATAATGCATTTGATCCCAAAGTAGGATATGAATTGAGGGATAAGAAGCCTCATTCTTTGAGGGATGCCTTTCGAATAGCTATGAATATTGAGAGTAACAAGAGGGCATCAGGGAAAGTCAGTAAGAGAGATGATGTTAGAATATTGAAAAACCCCAAAGGACCTTAGGATAAAGTATCATCTTTTGAAGATAAATTGGATGAATTTATGAGTGCTCTTAAGGACTTGAGTTACAAAGTAGCTAAGAATGAGAAGGGGTTTTTCAATGACAAGCCTAATTATCAAAAGCTTGAGAGAATGCCCAAGTTGTCTGATCATCCTAATAATACCACATGGAAAAATAGAAAGCTAGTTTATAATAATCATAAAAATGCACCTAATAGAGAAACTCTTGATCCATTGAAGAGACCTAGTGCAAATATGGTTGAGGACAATCTCTAGTGCATAGCATGCCAACTACCTCACTCCTCAGCTCAGTGTGTGGTGGCACAATCACTTCAAGACTCTGGCAAGGATGATGAGGAGTATGATGAAGACAACTACAACCAAGATCATAAGATCAACATGTTCTCTTCTAAACCATATGTGATGATAGAGGAATATGTTAAGATTGATGTGAATAACCAAAGGTATTATGGAGAAAGTTACCATCAACAGGTTTTTTCTAATCATGAGGATAGTGCTACAAAAAATGTGAATGTGTATGCTATAGATATTGGAATGAGAGGGATTAGTCTAAGAAGACCTTCAAAAGAAGAAATCAAATCCATGACTGTAGTTGTTGTTGCCCAAGCTAGGAGTAGATACAATTTAAGAAATAGTACTATAAATGTTGATCAGGGTAAGCCTGGTAGTCTCTTTATCAAAAAAACATCTACTACTATCAAGAGTCCTTAGACCATGAAGGAATCAGATAGGAAGGGAAAGTTACCAAGAAATCAGAAGGTTTAGTTTGATGTGCCAAATAAATGTCAGAAAGAAAGAAAAATATAGAGAGAATTAGATAAACATGATGTTCCTAAAGTTCCATCTTCCACTGAAAGGGAGAAGATCAAGAAAATAGAGATGAGTAAAGTTATCAAGGATTCATATGCAATTCCCATGTTTGATATGACCCAAGTTTTTTCCCAAATGAAAATTTCAGTTCCTTTATTAGAGATGATGAAAATAGATGAACATAGGAACAATGATTTGAAAATGATTGCAAGTATATCTCAAGTATCACCTAAGGTTCCCAAAGAATCACATGTTTCCCAGGAGGTAAATTAGCAAGGCACTGAAGCTTAGAGTAGAGAGATGGGAACACCTAAGGTATATGTAGGAGAAGCATTAACAAGATCCCCATCTCAAATTGATCCCTTTTATGTTACCCTGCTTATAAATAACAAGATAATTGGAAATTGTATGGTAGACTCAGGTGTTAGTATAAATATTATGCCTTTAGAAGTTATGAAAGAGTTGGTACTTTGGGTTGATACATGTTGTTATGTCGTAAAATGTCCCTCTAGGACTTTTACCTCCTAAGTTTAGTCCCTTATTTTTTATCTTGCATGTTAGATTTAACTCCTGAGACAAAATGGCCTGAAACCCATGTCAAATGGGGCTTGAGGGACATTTGTGAGCCTTAACCCTTACCCAAAATAGGTCCTGGGGCAAGGGCACTCACGCCCTTGTCCTGCCCTATTTTAGCGGGGTCCTAAATTTGAATGTTGGTTTTGTGACCGTTAAAAGGTTTTCTTGCCGACATCTTAGGTTTGAATTACAAAATTTGTAGTGGGAATGCATATATAAGCATGTTTAGGGTTTCATTTATAAACTAGAAGAAGATTATAATACTTTGGCAAACTTGTGATTTTAGAGCATTCAAAGCATTCATTGTCACAAAGTAGACATGTATTGTTATATAGATTTGACTTCATCTTCTCATGTTGTGAAGGATATTCATCTACATACAAGCTACACCTCCGAGGTGATATCTATTTGTGTTTGAATCAATCATTTATCAATTTTTGTTTGCCTCTATCCTACAAGGATATGAACTCTTTATCAAACAACAGTGTTGGAAGGCTTGAATGCCATTCTGGGGCTTGACTGAGGCAAGCTCCTAAACACCACAACCCCGAACCCCTCTCCTTGTGATTGTAGGTGATAGATATCAGGTCATGAAGAGTGGAGTTGCAGAGAAGTGTTGCAGAGGATAAGGATTCTAGATCTAACAGAAAGAAGCAAAAAAGAGCACAGTCAGGGCTTGGGCGCTAGTCCCTTTTCCCTCCAGGTTTGCAAAGGTAGAAATCTCTGGATCAGGGATAATTAGTGGCAGAAGGAGTCTAGAAACCCCCAAAGAAAATACTGCACTAGGCTTGGGCATGAGTCCCTTTGCCCCTGACATTTTAGGATTCTGAACTTCAAAATCTGGTGTGTATCTGATCTTTATTTACTATCTCTGTGTCCGAACATTTGTCAGAATTTGTCTATTTGTTTACAATTTTGCTTAATTAGGGTTTTGAGCATAATTGGGCTTAAAGTAACACATTAATCATTTATTTCCAAATTTCCCTATCATTACAAGTGACAACCAACTTGTAGGTGAATCCTCTTGCAGAATTTGTGATTCAACTTGGTTAACTGTCCTTGAATGTGTGTAGTGAAAGGAGGATCTAGGCATATCATTCATCAAACCCTCTTTCCCCCTTTTTCATACATAACATTTTGGTGAACCTGTGTTTTATTAAATTTTGCACCTTGTTGAGTGTTGTACTTCAGATTTATATTCATTCATTTCATTATCATTATATTGCATTTAAAAATCTACAAAAAAATGAAAAATTTGAAAAAAATTAGCATCCTAGGCTTGCATTTTGGCATAGTTCGCATCAATTTCATTGCATTTCATCTAATCCCTAATTTTTACATCAAATCTGATATGGATTATAGTAGTACATCATTCTATAATCATTCACCTTGCATTTTCATGCTTCATTTGCTAGAATTTGCTTGAAATTGTGCATTTTACATATAACCTAGTCTTTGCAATAGCTAGGGTTTGTAGTTAAAATCTTGTTTCATATTTTACTACTCTTTTAAAATAATCATTAAAATATGATTTTTGATTGTAGTGTCTCAGTATTATGTGTCTTTACATTTACATCTCAAATTTTGTATTTACACATAGTCAATTTCAACAAAAACTTGCATGCTCACTTACTTTTCCTTAAAATTGCACTTGCCTTGAGAATTATAGGATTTTGACATCATTTTCAGATCTGAGATGATCTATTTCACATCATAAATCTGATTAGAGTCCATTCATACATCATTTGGCATATTTTCATGCCTTAATTCCACAAATTATGGTTTAAAATTCTTGCATTTTCACTAGATTTTGACTCATCCTTCTTCTAGATTTGCATGATAGGTGTGTTGTGAAAGATTTTGCTGCATTATTGGACTAATAATAAGTTTTTAATTTTCTGCCCCTTATCAATTTCATTACAACACTACATCTTTTAAGCATTTGCATTGGAAAAAATGAAAAAGTGAACATTGTAGGTGCATAAACAAGCATAATTTGGTATTTTTTATTGCATTCAATCTAAATACATAAAATCATTAATTGGGCCTTGTTGTGTTGTGCTCTTTACTCCTATACATTATGTTTGTTTTTGACTTTATGTGTCTTCTTAGCCCTTTCCCTCAAACAACTGCTTAGAAGTGAAATAGTCACACATCTAGAGTGCCTTAATCATCACAAAACTTTGCATGTCTTGTCTTACTTGATCTCATTGGACATTGATGTTACAAGACATTTCAAGATGGCATCTTTATGTTCTTTGCATGAGTATATCCTGGATTTTGAAAATTTCTCTAATTTCACTAATGAGAACCCTCATGTTCTAGAACACATAGCACTTGTATATGATATTGATGTTTATAAATGTTCTACACATGAACTTAAGATACTTTGTTATTTACATGATTTTGATATCTTCACAATACTCATAGGAGCATATCCTTTGATATTATAAGATTTAACCAAATTAATCTCCATGAATCCTCACGAGAAAGATGAGTGTGAAATTCCCCCTTCCTTTAATGCCTTGGAATTAATAGCTAAAATATATGAGGATGATGATGATGATGATTCCATAAGTTATCCTACTCATCCTATAGTTGAATGTTCAAGAAACTTGGATGAGAAGACTGGGGATAACTCTACTTTGGTTGTAAATTCAAGTCCCCTAGACTTCACTAATGATATGATCACCACCAACCTTCCTAACAAAACCTCACCTTTCTTTAATTCCAATGCTCTCCCTGGCCAGGATGAAGCATTAGTGGATGAGAAAATGTCTCTCACATTAAATCCTTTAGGGATGGATGTCAAGTTTAATCATAGCAAAAATAATGTTAATTCAATCATCACTAATAGACTTATTCAACTTTTTAAGGGAGTACTAAATAAGTATACAAATGCTCTTAAACTCGTTGTGAATAGGACACCTAGTGCACCTTCTTGCTTAAAACTAGTGATTATGGTTCAAGGTGATTGAAAACCACCTAGACCCCTAATTACATTCTAAACTATGCAAAACAAATCACTCAAAGAAATCAAGGTGTTCAAAATGTGTCACAACAACCACATCACAATGTGATTGCTCACACATACAACACCCGTAATAACAAGCAAAGTAAGCAAATGCCTGATGTTCCTATCTCTCTTCCATGTTCTCAACTTATGCTCCCTCCACTACCTTGTCTTACTCATAAAGGTGGTCAAGAATATGATCTTGTCTAACAGCTTCATGCTACTCTGGGTAAGATCTCTCTTTGGGTTTTAATACAAACATCACCTACATACCATGGAATGCTCCAAGAAGCTTTACAAAAGGTGATTGTACCCCCTTCTTTTAAATCAAATGATGTAGCAGCCCTATTAGATTGTATGCATGCGACAAAAATAGATATCTTGTTTCAACAACATGAATTGCCTTCTATTGAAGTTCAAAATCAGCATGATCCCCTTATCATATGTGTCATGGTAGATAAAAATTTGATATAGTGAGTTATGATTGATAATGGATCAGCTCTTAATGTTTGTGGTATTAATTTGTTACATAGGATTAAGATTGATACCTCCTTGATTAAACTGGATAGAATTAGCATTTGTGGATTTGATAACGTTGGTAGAACTTATATGGGTAATATAACTTTACCTATAAAGGTTGGACCCATGACATTATCTACCCTTTTTCATGTCATGCCTAGTTTGCTTTCATATAATATGATTCTCTATAGACTGTGGATCCATTCCATGGGGGCAGTTCTATCTACCCTTCATTGATCAATAAAGTTTATTTATCAAAACAAGCCCTATACCATGGAAGTTGATCCTGAACTAGATAATTGCTTACATATTGAAACACAAAAACATGCTAATAATTAGCAAAGTCTGAACAACTTACGAGTGGATTCATCAATGCCTCTTGCCACAGATAATGTTGTGCAAGACTCTAAAACATCGAATGCACTTTTTGGTGATGATTGGGTTTCATTAGATTTTAATCCTTGCAGTGTAGGGGAATATAAACTCACTAACTCTAACACATCAAATGTTGCATTGATCTCGTCTAAGCAATCTTTGGGAGCACATAAGAAAACGAAAGCCTCCTTGATAGAAAACAAAGACAATAATCTTACTTATACTACAGATTATGACACATACGAGGCTTCCCCTTCCTCCAAAGAGATGGACTCCCTCTATGGTCATGGATTTTAGATTTTGTACACAAATTGTGACCATGCAGGTAATGGATGTGGTGTAAATCAACAAGGAATTAGACTACCTTTACAAGTTGGTTGAATTAACTACATAGCCGGTATTGGATACCACTCTTTGAATCCCACCAAAGCCTCTTGTCATCCTAAACTTAATGTTAATATAATATCAACAAGACCAAAATAACATGCAAGATATCCTGAGCTGATAAACAAGAATTGTCTGCAAGGAAATATCCCATTGAATCAAGTAAGTATTTCTTCCCCCTTTAGCCACACTCATTGTTGCAACTATTCTAGTTTCTCTCAAGGGTGGCCTCCTCCTAGATATATATGTTGTTAGTGTTGAAGGCACAAGACAATTAAGAGGGGGGTGAATCAGTTGTATCAAAAACTTTAAACCCTCTAAACAAAATCACTCCACACTCACTTACTTTAAACTCTTAATCTGTTATGAAGATTAAACATGAAATGCATAAATAAAACTTAAACACATCAACACCATACACACATGAACACCAAATTTTTATGTGGAAAACCCAAAAAGGAAAAAACCACAGTGAGTAATAGCTCACAATATAATGTAGTAACAATACCAAATTACAAAAGAGACTCACTACCTTAGGGCTCACTGTCCAAAATGCTCACTGCAAAAAGGGCTCACTGCCATGAACTAATTTGATAGCATCTACAACATGCCTAAGTTCAGTTCCATTAAATTGTAATACATCTATCCTTCATTGCCTTTACAACACACACACTTTATCTTTGCATCTTTGCACACTCTCACTTCACTCACGGATTCATTACATATATTTATGCCAATCATCAACCTTGGAGCATTCATCAAGGTCAGCAATACAATTTACAACCATTGGAGCTATCTCTAAGGTCGGCATTCGTACATATTTCAAGTTAGGTCTGCACCTAAACAATCTTGTGAAGCACCCAAATGAGGGAAGACCACATCACAGCTTAGCTTAGACCAAAATATGTCTTCACATGTTTCAACACACTTCCACAATCCACGAAGCACCTCCACAATAAGTGTAAACAACCAAGTCAGCTAGAACTGGTGTAAACACCAAAAACACTTAGGCACACACTTCCATGAACACAAGCATAACTTAAGGACCAGTCACAACACTTAAACATGATCTAGAGACATCCACAAACAACCTTCAGTTACCAGAGAAATATCAAAACACTTTCCATTTGAGGAGGATTCACTGTTTGCTCATAAACAACACTGTCGAACTCTACTACATGATAACTTGCTTTTTGGAGCACCAAATCACAAATCCTTTGGAATGAAGATAGCTAAGAACACTATGAACATATGTCCAAAACCGCATCACTTGAAGCCATTCTGTAGAGAAATGCAGAGCAAAATACTTTCTCCTAGACACCTCGACATAACTCAGAAACCCTATCGAAAACAACCATCAAACTGGTGAACATAACTTCTACTGTACACTGATCCAGACCACCAACTTCTAGATTTAGCATCTTCAAACACTTCTATAAAATATATCCAAATCTTATACATCGGTCTTCAACATAGAAGAAATGCGGAGCAAAAACTCAAACAATATCCTTGACATGACAACTTAATCAGCAATATCAGAAGACACAGTTGACACTAATGACAACACAATCATGTTGACATCAATGACAACACCAATTAGCACATACTTGCAACAATCTCCCCCTTTGTCATTGATGGAAACATAAGATGTAAAAAAAAACTGAACAACATGTTCCTCCATCAAGACACAACTCTACATCAGAACTCCCTCTTTCTTTTTACACATCTAAACTCTTTCTCCCCCTGAATTTTTCACATGATCTCTCTCCCCCCTTTGACATCAATGGTAAATGTAATCACATCTCTTCCACTACACATACTTGCACACTACTGATCTGATCAATCTGGAACCATTCTTTACTCTCCCTGACTGTAACAATCATCTCAAACTTCTACCTACTCCCCTTGAGAGGTAGCCTCCAACATCAGTCCAAAAGGAGAAATGTACTTTGAGGCACACTAGATTGATGCATCTCCTTATGCATCTAGTTCAAGGAAGAAGGGGCAACAACCCCTAACTTCTCCTGGAGATACTCAAATGTATCCTTTGGAAGAGCCTTAGTGAATATATCAGCAATTTGATATTTTGTAGGTACACACTCAAGCTTCACTTCATTCTCTACAACTTTCTCCCTCAAAAAGTGATACTTAATTGAAATATGCTTGTCATTGAATGCATCACTAGATTCTTTGAAATATTTATGGCACTGGTGTTATCACAAAGAATAGGGATTGGCTCATCATACTCAACTTTGATATCCTTCAAGGTCTGTTTCATCCATAGCACCTGAGTACAACCCTATCTCCAAGGAAGAATGCACCTCCACTTGTGATTTTCCTGTCACCAACACATCCAGCCCAATTTGCATCTATATAGGCACTTAAGGAAAATTCATTTTTCTTAGGATACCACACACCATGATCTGGAGTGCCCTTCAAATATATGAATATCCTCTTCACTGTCACAACATGTGATTCTTTGGGATCTAATTGAAATCTAGCCACAATACAGACTGCATGCATGATATTCGATCTGTTGCAAGTATTTGCCTAACCGGTGTTGTCATTGATGTCAACATATCTGTGTTGTCATTGGTGTCAACTGTGTTCTTATTTTGATGCTTTCTTGTAATGAGTTATATGCTTTCCACTAGATTATATAAGTGTTGGAGATATTAAGTAAGTGATCCTAATATTGAGTTTCCAAGTGCTTTTGAGAAAATTTGCTCCTCTGGTGGAAACAGTGTATAGAAGAGTATCTCTGTTTACAGTAGAGCAGTCTTGTAGATTGCTTTGCATTTCTTGTAGATTGAATATCTTTGTTTGTGGATTGGAAGTTTCTTAGAGGCATGTATGAAGATGCTATGTTCCAAGTTTGAACCTCCGGTATGAAGATTTGAGTGAGTTATGATCACCAAAGTGAAAACTACTTTTTCTGAGTATCCACTAGTGACAGGGAGAATGTATTTTGCTCCGCATTCCTCTACATTGAAGTATTATGATCTGCAGTTCATGAGTTAAGTTTGAAATGATGATAAGTGCCTTCAACTCCAATGGTTCATGATTTGGTGGTCCACAAGCTATCCTTTCTTTATGACAATAGCTAAAAGTGTTGTTCTTATGCTCTGGTTTGAAGAATCTTCTTGATAGAGTGGTTAGAGATCGTGCGGTAATTCTTGGTGATTACAATGTGCTTGTGGATGTCTCCTAATTGTGCTTCTACCTTTGGGTTGGTTCGCAAAGAGAAATTTGTATTATAGATGAAGATTGTTCTTAGAAGACTCAATGTTAACACCGGTCTTGGCCGACTTGGTTGTTTTTATTACTTTCAGAGATACATTGAAGATTGTGAAAGTGTGTCGTGACATGGAAGATTGCATTTGAGTTCCAGCTAAGGTATAACATGATCTGCATACATCTTTACCTTAGCAAATTTTTTTAGGTCAAGACCTATTTTTATGTATGTGTGTAATGCCGATCTTGGAGATTGTTCCAATGGTTGATGAATGTAATGTTGATCTTGATGTACATTCCAAGGTTGATGAATTGTATAAAGGCATGTAATGTAATTGCGAAAAAGATGTCCAAGTGCTAAAATTAAAAGATAAGTGCGAAGGTGTAAGAAGAGCAGAGAAGAGGAGTTATACTGTGCTTCAATGGAATTGAACCCAGGCATGGAGTAGATGCTATCAAATCAATTCACTAACCCTTGGTAGTGAGCCACCCCTTGGCAATGAGCCCTAATATTTGCAGAGAGAATTTTGGCTAGTGAGCCCTAAGGTAGTGAGCCTCTATTTTTAGGTATTTCTATAACATATTTATTTCATTAGGTTAATACCCACCGTGGTTTTTCCCTTATAGGGTTTTCCACGTAAAAAATCTAGTGTCTCATGTGTTGAATGTATTACTGTGTTGAGCTTCTAGTTTCATGTTTCATGGTTGAATCTAAATAATAGTAATTGAGCATTTGATGTGTTGATAAGTGGTTAAAGTTTTAGAGACAATTGATTCACCCCTCAGTTGTCTTGTACATTTCAATAATTGGTGTCAAAGTTAGTTCCTTGGAAGTAAGCCTAATAGCTTGAGGTCGATCCAAGATGTCTTATAAGAAAGAAGCTCCTTAGTTCGATGGGATGAATTATGCTTTATGGAAGGTACAAATGAAAATCCATTTCCTCTGTCTTGGTTATAGAATATGGAAAGTGACAAAGACAAAGTATACCATGCCTCAGAATTGTTTAACAACTAAAGATGAAATCAAATAATATGAGTTAAATATAAAATCTAGAGATGCTCTATTAAGTGCCTTGTCGAACACTGAATTGATAAAGGTCATGGATCTGGAAACTACTCATGAAGTCTGGGAAAAGATGAAAATTTTGTATGAAGGAGATGAGTCTGTTAAAAGTGCCAAATTTTGTTTACATCTTGCTACTACAAGTCATTATGAGGGTTTAAAGATGAGCGAAGATTAGAATATAACAACCTACATGCAAAAAGTTGATGAAATTGTCAATGGAATAAAAGGTATGGGAGGAACTATTGGGGAGAAGGAAGTTGTGATGAAAATTCTTAGGTCATTACCTAAATCCTATAGTCACAAGGTAGCTGCAATTGAAGAAGTAATGACTATGAAAGATGTCACCAAGGATTAGTTTCTAGGAAAGCTTATAGCCTTTGAGATGAGAGAACTTGGTGATGCGCTGCTGAAGATTGAGACTGCTTTCAAAGCCAGTACTTCAGAGAAGATCTCCAAAGCTGAAAAGTACAAGGTGGAACTTGATGGTGAGCTTGATGAAATTGAAGTAAACTTTGTTGACAGACTGCAAAGAGGTTCTGGTAAGTTCAAAGGCAAATTACCTTTCAAATGTTTTACATGTGGTAAGGTTGGTCACTATGCTTCTAGGTGTCCTAAGAGAATTGAAAGGAATAGAAAAAGATTTGAGAATAGACCTAGGGTTCCAAAGAAATGATACTATGTTAGAGATCTTGATGATGAATGTGTGACAGATGATGAATCTGATGATGCTATTACTAGTGCAAATTAGTGCTTGTTTATTGCAATTAAATAAGAACCTGTGTCTACTAATCCTGCTAGTTGTGTGAAGGAAGAAAAACTAGTGGAAGAAAGTGCTTTGGCTGTTCAAGTTGAGAAAGATAAGGATGAATGGATTATTGATAGTGGATGCTCAGATCACATGACAAGTGACAAAAGTAAGTCTATGAGTTTGGAAAATTATGATGGAGGATTGGTTTGGTTTGGAGATAATGCAGCTAGTAAGATTTGTAGAAAAGGATCTATTTCTTTTGATGGAAAGCACAACACTAATAATGTCCTATATGTGAATGGTTTAAAGCATAATCTTTCAAGTGTTGGTCAAATGTGTGACAAAGGTTATGATCTGAGATTCAAAGATAATGGGTACAAGATCATGGAAAGCTTTGGAATAATGATTGCTACCGGTAAGAAGACTAGAGGTAACATTTACCAATTAAGAGGAACTAATGATTATTGTTTATTGGCTCAGACAAATGAGAGTTGGTTGTGGCATAGAAGGATGTGTCATATCAATTTTGACAATTTGGTGAAGATAAGTTATGCACAGGCTGTAAGAGATCTGCTTAAACTTGTGAAGCCTGCCAACACCATTTGCAAGGAGTGTCAATTTGGGAAACAAACAAAAACAAGTTTCAAAAGAAAAGAACAATTCTCTGCTAGGTTGCTAGAGCTAGTACATACAGATTTGTGTGGTCCCACAAGAACAAGAAGTCTGCAAGGTGACAGGTATTTTATGTTGCTTATCGATGACTATTCTAGAATGCCTTGGGTCACTTTTCTAAAAGAAAAATCTAAAGCCCTAGATAAGTTCAATGTTTTCAAGGCAATGGTTGAAAATGAGTTGGAGTTGAGGATCAAATGCTTAAGGTCTGATAGAGGAGGTGAGTTCACATCAAATGAATTCAATATTTTCTATGAAGAACAAGGGATAAAGAAATAATTGTCTACACCTAGGACTCCCTAGTAGAATGGAGTTGTTGAAAGAAAGAACATGATAGTTCAAGAGGCTGCTAGGACTATGCTAAAGGAAGATGACCTACAGGAAGTATATTGGAGAGAAGCCATACATACTATTTTGTATATCCTAAATAGAGTTCAAGTCAAAGGTAACAACTCTAAAACTCCCTTTGAATTATGGTATGAAAGAGTTCCTACGGTGAAGTATTTCAAATTTTTTGGTAGCAAATGCTATATTAGAAGAGAAGAAGAACTGGGCAAGTTTGATGCTATAAAAAATGAAGGAATTTTCCTAGTTACTCTACGAAGAATAAGGCCTACCGGTGCTACAATAAGAGACTAAAAAAGATTGTTGAAAATGCTAATGTGAAAGTGGATGAAGACAAGGAAAGAATATCAGATCTGAGTTGCTATGAATCAGATGAACTTGTGGCTATAGTGAATGAAAAAAATGTTGAACAAGAAGATAGTCAAGATGATGAAGAGGCTCTAGAAAGTGTTGTTAAGACTCCCAAGTATGTAAGGATTAATCATTCTGAAGATCAGATTATAGGTGACAAAAACAAAGGGGTGTTGACAAGGAAAAGAGCTGCAGAAGCACAAGTGAATTACTGTTTGCTTTCAAAGGTTGAACCAAAAACTGTGAATGAAGCTTGCAATGATAAAAATTGGGTAAAAGCCATGGAAGAAGAACTGATGCAGATAGAAAAGAATCAAACTTGGGAATTAGTTCCTAGGCTTACTGATAAGAATTTCATTGGAACTAAATGGGTTTTTAGGAACAAGCTGAATAAAAATGGAGAGGTTCTAAGAAACAAAGCAAGGCTTGCATGCAAAGGATATTCTCAAATTGAAGGAATAGATTTTGAAGAGACTTTTGCTCCAGTGGCTAGGATTCAAGCAATCAGAATATTTTTGGTATTTGCAGCTCACAATGATTTCAAAGTGTATCAAATGGATGTGAAGTCTGCATTCTTGAATGGGGAGTTGGAAGAGGAAGTTTACATTGAGTAGCCTAAAGAGTTTCAACTATCAAACCAAGGTAATATGGTATGCAGATTGAAGAAAACATGCTATATGGACTGAAACAAGCCCCCAAGCCTAGTATGCAAGGTTAGACAAGTATTTTCTGCAATTAGGGTTCAGTAAAGGCACTGCTGATAGTAATCTCTATTTAAAAATTAATGATAATCAAATCCTGATTGTTGTACTTTTTGTTGATGACATTATCTTGGGAGGAAATGAAGGTATGTGAATGAAGTTTGCAGGATAAATGCAAAATGAATTTGAGATGTCTATGCTTGGTGAAATGAATTTCTTTCTAGGTCTGTAAATTACTCAATCAGATAAAGGAATCTTCATTTCTCAGTCTAAGTAAAACTGATTGCAAGTTAAGCAAAACTGATGAATCACCTAAGACTAATCAGAAAAGGTACAGATCTATGATTGGAGGATTACTTTATCTAATGCAAACTAGACCTGATATAATGCATGCAGTATGTCTTGTGGCAAGATTTCAAGAAGATCCTAGAGAGTCACATGTGATGGCAGTCAAGAGAATCTTGAGGTATTTGAAAGGCACATTAGATCATGGCTTATGGTATCCAAAAGATAAACATTTCACTCTCAATTCTTATATAGATGCATATTGGGCCGAAGATGTTGATGACAAAAAAAGTACAAGTGGAGGTGCTTTCTTCTTGGGAAATAGATTGGTTTCATGGCTAAGCAAGAAGCAAGATTCAATCTCCTTGTCTACTATAGAAGCAGAGTATATTACAATAGCATGTTGTTGCACTCAAGTGTTGTGGATAAAGTAGACTTTGAAGGACATAAGAGTTGTGTATGAAGATCCAATTGCAATCTTTTGTGACAATACAAGTGCCATAAACATTTCAAAGAATCTGGTGATGCACTCAAGAACAAAGCATATATCAATAAGGTATCACTTTTTGAGAGAGAAGGTGGTAGAGAATGAAGTGAAGATAGAATACATGTCCACAAAGGATCAGATCGCATATATTTTTACTAAGCCTCTGCCTAAGGATACCTTTGAGTATCTCAAAGAAAATTTAGGGGTTATTATCCATCCTACTATGAACTAAGATGCATAAGAATGCATCAACGCAGTGGTGTCCAAAGCCTCATTCCTTGATCTGGATTGATGTTTTGAGAGCTACCTCTCAGGGAGAGTAGCAAGTGTTCTTGATATGTGTTCTTGACAAAGAGCAGTAAGTGTTATAGTATTAATGAAAGAGCAATTTGATCAAAGAAGCAAAGTGTAAGTATGTGCCCTTTGCCATTGATGTCAAAGGGGGAGAGAAATCATGTGAAAAACTCAGGGGGAGAAAGAGTGTAGATGTGTAAAAAGAAAGGGGGGGTATCTTGTCTTGATGGTCATTACAATTTTTCACATCATATGTTGCCATCAATAACAAAGGGGGAGATTATTTCAAGTATGTGCCTAACTGGTGTTATCATTGATGTCAACATATTTGTGTTGTCATTAGTGTCAACTGTGCTCTTGTTTTGATGCTTGCTTGTAATGAGTTAGATGCTTTGCACTGGCTTATATAAGTGTTGGAGATAATGAGTAAGTGATCTTGATATTGATTTTCTAAGTGCTTTTAAGAAAATTTGCTCCTCCGGTGGAAATAATGTATAGAAGAGTATCTTTGTTTACAGTAGAACAATCCAGTAGATTGCTCCACATTTCTTGTAGAATGAATATCTTTATCTATGGATTGGAAGTTGTTTAGAGGCATGTCTGAAGATGTTATGTCCCAAGTTTGAACCTCCAGTATGAAGATTTGAGTGAGTTATGATCACCAGAGTGAAAACTACTTTTTTTGAGTATTCACTAGTGACAGGGAGAATGTATTTTGCTCCACATTCCTCCACATTGAAGTATTATGATCTGTGGTTCATGAGTTAAGTCTAAAATGATGATAAGTGTCTTCAACTCTAATGGTTCATGATTTGGTGCTCTGCAAGCTATCCTTTATTTATGACAGTAGCTAACAGTGTTGTTCTTGTGCTCCAGCTTGAAGAATCTTCTTGACAGAGTGGTTAGAGATTGTGCGGCAGTTCCTGGTGATTAGAATGTGCTTATGGATGTCTCTTGATTGTGCTCCTACCTTTGGATTGGTCTACAAAGAGAAATTTAGATTGTAGATGAAGACTGTTCTTAGAAGACTTAATGTTAACACTAGTCTTGGCCAACTTGGTTGTTTTCATTACTTGTGGAGATACATTGAAGATTGTGGAAGCATGTCGTGCAATTGAAGATTGCATTTGAGTACCAGCTAAGGCATAACATGATATGCATACATATTTACCTTAGCAAATTTTGTTTAGGTCCAGACCTATTTTTATGTATGTGTGTAATGGCGACCTTGGAGATTGTTCCAATGGTTGATGAATGTAATGCTGACCTGATGTACATTCCAAGGTTGATGAATTGTATAAAGGCATGTAATGTAATTGCGAAAAAGATGTCCAAGTGTGTAAATGAAAACATGAGTGTGAAGGTGTAAGAAGAGAAAAGAAGAGGAGTTATACTATGCTTCAATGGAACTAGACCCAAGCATGGAGTAGATGCTATCAAATCAGTTCACCAACCCTTGGCAGTGAGCCAACCCTTATCAATGAGCCAACCCTTGGCAGTGAGCCCTAATATTTGTAGTGAGTATTTTGGGTAGTGAGCCTCTATTTTTTAGTATTGCTATAACATATTTATTTATGTGGGCTAACACCCACCGTGGTTTTTCCCTTATAGGGTTTTCCATGTAAAAAATCTGGTGTTTCATGTGTTGAATGTATTACTGTGTTAAGCTTCTAGTTTCATGTTTCATGGTTGAATCTAAATAAAAGTAATTAAACATTTGATGTGTTGATAAGTGGTTAAAGTTTTAGAGACAACTGATTCACCCCCCCTCTTAGTTGTGTTGTACATTTCAACACAATCTAGTAGAGGTTAGATAAAGTAGTCCTCCAATCAGTGATCTATACTTGCTCTGATCAGCCTTAGGAGATTCATCATTCTTTCTCAACTTGCAACCAATAACCATAGGGGTACATACGTGTTTATATTCCTCCATTCCAAACTTATTCAACAACTCTTTAACATACTTGGATTAAGAAATGAAAATACCTTTACTAGTTTGAATGATTTGCAGTCAAAGGAAGTAGTTCATTTCACCACACATAGACATCTCAAACTCTTTCTGCATCTCATCTACAAACTTCTTACACATGCCTTCATTTCCACCAAATATAATGTCATCAACATAGACCTCAACAATCAAAATTTGGTCTCCAATTATCTTGGTGTACAAATTATATCTGCAGACCCTTTACTGAATCCCTACTGCAACAGGGACTTATCCAATCTTGCATACCAAGCTCTGGGAGCTTGCTTCAATCCATACAATTTTTTCTTCAACTTGCATCCCATATCTGGTTGTCTAATAGTTGGAACCCATCCGGTTGCTCTATGTAGACCTCTTCTTCTAACTCACCATTTAGGAAAGCAAAATTCACATATATCTAGTATACCTTGAAATTTTTATGTGTTGCAAATGCCAAAAATAGTCTAACAGCTTCTAGTCTTGCCACCAGAGCAAAGGTCTCTTCATAGTCTATTCCTTCCACTTGTGAGTAGCCTTTACACACAAGTCTTTCTTTGTTTCTCACAACTTCTCCAACTTCATTCAATTTGTTCCATAATACCCACTTTGTTCCAATCACATTCTTGTCTGTAGGTCAAGGGACAAGTTCCCAAGTCTTGTTCTTCTCAATCTACATTAGTTCCTATTTCATTGCTTTGACCCAATATTCATCATTGCATGCTTCATTTACTATTTTAGGTTCCACCTTTGAGAGTAAACAGAGATTTACTTGATCTTCTGCAACTCTGCTTCTTGTCAACACACCTTTCCTATTGTCACCAATAATCTGATCTTCAGAGTGATATCTTTGCACATACCTGGGGGTTTTAGGAATTCTTTCTAGAGCTTCAACTTGAACTTTTTCTTCTTCCGGAGTAGCTTGCACTTCAGTCTGAACTTCCTTCTCTTTGTCTTTTTCAACTTTATCTGTATCCTCAAATCCATCTTACTCATATCCATTTAGCTCTAAGGATTTCTAAATATCTTCATCTACCTTCACATTGCACTTTCAATGATCTTTCTCAGTCTTTTGTTATAGCATCAGTAATCCTTTCTCTTCATAGAGTATGTTGAATACAAGGAATACTAAGAGGGGGGTGAATCAGTATTCCATAAAACCACTTCTTTACATGTCCATTAATCCAATTACCAAATTCAATAACATGAAAGCAGAATAAACATAAGAACAACAACCATAAAGACATAACACATAGACACCAGGATTTTTACATGGAAAACCCAAAAAGGGAAAAACCACAGTGAGTGTTAGCTCACAATATATTATGATAACAATACTAAATTACATGAAGGCTCACTGCCTTAGGGCTCATTGCCTGATGACTCACTATCCAAAGAAGTGCTCACTACCAAGAAAATAGAAGAGAAGATAGAGAAGGAATAGGTCACTGCTAGAGGAAAACTACTACAAGTGCATCTACAGAATGCTGAGGTGCAGTTTCATTTAGCTTAATATACAGACTCAAATGTCTTCATAATGTCCACTCTACTTTTTCTGTTTTACTTCACATATACTCTGCTCTTCTACCCTTATTATCCTTTTCTGGTCACAAAAATGCCTTAAATTGCACACACATTGAATTCACACTTTTTTCGCACACATTCATTCCTCCAAAGGTGAAATCTATCAAGTACATATATCCACATCAAGAATTTCCTCAAACTAGGTCAGCATGCAAAAGATAAAGCTTGTATATTCAAGTTATACCTTGTCAGCCTGTTATTATGCCCAAACAACAATGTGAACCTAATCAATCATGCAAGGCTCTTCATATGAGTCTAGACCTATTGTAGAACCACTTAGATTAGTGATTCCAATCATATACCTTCACCTTATATCGATCTAACATGACTGTCGGCTTAACCCTTCAGTGCACATGCAACAGCTTGACTGTCATACCATAACCGTCAATGCGAACCATATGAGACTTTGAAATTCATAACCCATATTCATCGTGGACCTCTTATCATACCTTCAGAACCATAGAGCATAATACTCTTTGATAGTGAAATGCAGATCTTAGAACTATTGTTCTGTCACAAAGAAATACTGTCAACCTAAAAGCCGATACTGGAGTACTTGTAGAATGCGAACCGATGAACTTCAAGATTTACAAATCTGGATTTAAATGCTCATGACATGTATCTTCAATGTCTCAAAACCACAAATCAAAATGTTCATCAGTGGAGGAATGCGGACCAAATTACTCAGGTACTTTGCACTGTTTCTGGCTTAAATCTATTCACCCGAACTTAGACAATTCACCATATGACTTCTAGAGGAAATCAAGACTTGAACACTTAATCATGACATCACCAGATAGTTGTGAGTAACATACTAGAACTGCATGACAAGATCTTCAATTATGGAGGAGTACCAACTGAATTACTATCACTGTCAGTACTTAGTCAATTTTGGCTAAGTTAGTCTTTCTGGACCAAAAGGCTATGCACAACTTTGTCATAGGAGTTGTCTCCAAACATGTCAGGTTATTTCCATCAATGACAACATCATATCAACAGTGTCTCTTGACTATGTTGCCAACAATCTCCCCCTTTGGCATTGATGGCAACACTTATTGAAAAATTCTTATTTGCTCCCCCTTACTATATACACTCTATTTTTTCTTCTTCCCTTGAGATGTGTAGCCATTTTTCACTGGATCTTCTTCTCACCCTTTGACATCAATGGCAAAGGTGTATGTAGAAGTAGCAAAATTGTGTCAAAACTTCAAAACTATCATACTCTGTCGCATATGTACAGGTACAATCTTCCATCTTAGTTAGTTGTAGGTGGTAGAATATCATTGTAAATGGTCTTTATCAGAGCTGACTGTCCATCCCACCTATTCTTTGCACTCTCCAAAATTTGAATGTGACCATTTATCAGAAAAACTAATTTTTTTGCCTTTTGCACGTCTGAGGGTGTATCAATTATTACTTTTGCTTTCAAAGCTTAATCTACAAGATTTGTCATTGAATCTATTTTAGGACTTATCAGCCCTCTTAACTAGCACAACCTGTTTTTAATTTCTTCCCTCTTATTCATCAGACTGCTTAAGTTATCATGGACATTTACAACTTGTGTCTCTTTACTATTTATTGATTCAACTACTGGATCATATGACTTAGAGATATTTAACAATTGGAGTTCCAGATCCTTGATTTTTTCTTCTAACTCCTTAGTAACTTTTGGCCATGATAAGAAAAATTTATATATATCATATGATTCCTTAATGGCCTTGTTTATACTTTTGATTCCATTGTCTAGCAGAATTTTATCATTGTCCATCATGGTCTTTAATTTAGCTAACCTTTTCTCATTATATTCTTTTCTAACCTTTATTTTTCAGACTTCTCAAAAGACTCAAAATGAGTACTTACTGATTTTATCAAGCCTTTGAGTTGATCAGTTGATGGCAATGATGTGTCCTTTTAGTGTGAAGGCATCAATTTCTCCAGGATACCAGATGCTTCACCAATGAGTTCACTGTCTTGTATATGTGATTTCAGCATTTCTTCCTGTTCCTTTGCATGAAAAATTGTCCCAAGTTTCATCTTTTGTAGTGGGGACATAGAAGCTAGGCTTAAAGGACCTTGTAGCAACTCATTTGATTCCAACAATTGACTTTCCTGTTGTTTCTCAAGAAATTTCCTTACCATTTCAACAGGGTCTTTGGTAATGGTGTCAACAATAGTGTCTCTTGTCCTTCTTCAGACACTTCTTCTTGGTTCTGCTCAGGTGGTTCCAGGTCCATATTCTCTTGTTTATCAATGTTATTCTCTAGTGAAGGGATTTTCTCAGCTTGTTCCTATTCTTGATCATCAACTTTGTTTATCTCATCAGCATTCTCATTGTTTGCTTGATCTGGAGGAAAACTTGTCTCAGTTTGGTCCTTGTCAATTGTTTCTAGGCCATCAGTAGCAGGGGCTTGATCTTCTTTCTCCTTTATCTCTTCATCATTTTTGTCTAGCCCTTGGTCCATGCTGACATCCAGTATAAAACTGTCATCACCAATATTTTGTTTTTCTTTGTCATATATAGTTGGGAGATGAAGTTCCTTTAGTACTTCCAAAGTGATATCTTCAGTTTCCTTGGCCAACTTCTCAATGTCACTTGACATGAGAGTATTTGTCATTTTCTTTGTTCTAAACCTCTTTCCAAGTGCTTTGGAGACTTTTTCCTTTTCTTCCGGAGAGATATCAGGACATAGCTTTATCAATGTATATTCTCTAAGCTCAATGTCCTTGGCCATAGCTGCTTCCTTTCTAATAGTCATAATGCTAGAAAGGGTATCAGGGAGATCATTTATTATTTCAATAAGAGCTTTATTATATATCTCCAAATATCTAATTACTGCATTCTCAATGATGCCTTTGTCTGTATCATTATATTCGTCATATAGTTAAGCTATAGGTTTTAGATTTCCATCAACTGTTATAGCTTTCAATACATCCTCTAGAGTTATTGTAGCCTGTACTTTCACAAGCTCTGTCTTCTTCTCCTTTTTCCTTCTTTTGCTATCAGAGGGTTTGTCTAGCTTGCTACTGGAGGCTTTGGTTGACTTAACTTTCATTTTCTTAACCTCCTCATCTAATTCTATTTCTCCTTCAACAACTCCTACGCTCACATGCATTCTTTTAGATTTTGTCTTCTTTCTCTTATGTCTTGTTGCAGGGGCTTCCACACTTGCAGAGGGTGGGGGACCGGAGGACATAGATGCATCTTCTGCAGAGGTAGAACCTCTAGTTCTTCTTTTAGCCATTGTAGGGTTCTCTGGTTTCCTCTTAGGATCTTCTACAGCTTTAACCTATTCACTTTCCTTCTTTTCTCTTGTTGCCCTATCTGTTTGAGCTTTTGCTCTTGCTTCTCAGATTTGTTCCTTTGTAAATCCCTGACTTTGGGCATATTATTTTGCTCTTTTCCTTGCCTTCTTCTAAATTTCTAGCATTCTCTGTTCAACATGGACTTTTATTGACAACTCTTCATATGTCCCAAATCTTTCTTCTTTTGGGGTCCCTAGGTTTTCTTAGCATGTGTTGGCCCTAATTATTCAGTATTATTCCATCTACTTCCTACCCCATAGGCATAACCCAGACTATTCTAGGTTCAACAACCTCCATCATGCATTGGTCTTTTGTTACAATGAAGCATATGTCATTCTTGTATTTTTCAACAATCCCCTTGGGAATCCTTTCCCTAGATTGCATAATTCTCTAGAAATTCTTGAAATAGCCCCACAGGGTTGTGTTCTATTCCTCATAGCTTCCTATGTTGCTTAAATGATCCCTAATTTACACTACAACTGGTTGATTGTTTAACTAGAATAGGTTTCTCATTTTGGGTAATTCATGCATGAAGTAAAAGAATAAGCAGATGATCAACGTACCAAATTTGAAGGTGTATTTGTTCTCCTTTGTCTTCTTTAGGTTTTCCATTAGTTGTAGTCGAAGCAACTCACAGAGATCATAGTTTGCATTCTCTTTAATCATCTGGTAAGCAATGTAGATAGCTGTGCCAGAAATAGAGTTCTCCCTATTGGTGAAGTAAATCTTATATCCAATTACCATCGATGCAAACTTCACTGCATGGTATGTAATATCATTAACTGTTAATGTCCTCTTATCGAATTGGGCTCCGATTGCTTCTATCACAGTACTATTTTTCACAGCTTTTAACAAGAGCACGCTACCAGTAGAATTTAGTCCCATCATAGCCCTAATTGCATCCTTAGTGATCTTAAAGGGCTTATTGAGACACATGAACTTGTCATAAATCCTTCTCAACACATATCAAACCCATTCAGGTTCTACAAATGTAGGGAAATCTCTGTACTAAATGAATTTCTTCTCTTCCAAAGCCCTATATTCTTCCTTCAACTCAAATTTGTCACCACTTAGATGCTTTAGATATAAATCTGAGAACCTACTATTTCCATGCTCCTCTAGGGCAACATGAATGTAGGCCCTAACATCCTTTGCATGCATCACTTCGTGTTGTATACCCAAAAATGCACCCATTGTATCAACTTTTGTTGATTTGGAGGGATGTTTCTTGAATTTCAGCTGAGCTCGCTCAGTGATATCAACAACTTGTGGAGTTGTCATTTTTTGCAAAGACTTAAACAAATTCACAATAGGGTTTCAACTGTAAATACCTTTTTATGCTGAACTAGGGTTTTCTTTACTTGAATCACTCTGATTTGCTTTGAATCTCTAACAATCGTTGATATCGCTTAGAATTCTTCTTTAATTTCTCTTAGACACATGATAGCTTGAATGCAAAGTGAATTGTTTGTTGAATGATCTCTTTTTTAACCCTCATTATGATAACCTAGTCATCATAAATGCTTGTTCTCCAAAAGTTATCAAACTCTTCACTATAGAATATAGTCGATTAGGAGTGCTCCGCAATGATCTCCATTTGAACCTTTTCTTCCAGAATTTCTTTCAAAATATCTGTCATTTAAAGATTTTTATCATATCTTCATGTCAGATCCCCACACTGACTATCTGGCCAAGGGATTAGCATTTTCAATACTGCTCCCCCTGAACTAGAGCTCCCAATTTACTTCCCATAAGAAGTATCTACATCAGAAGCTGGTGTAGATCTCTCCTTGACCTCAATCACATCTTTCTTGATCCAGATCTTGCCCATCTCTTTTTTGGTTTCAACCGAATCAACTTTATTCTTTCCTTTATCTCCCCTCTACTATTTTTTCTTCTCTTCTACATAGTAGTTTCTTTTCACATTCTTGCTTCTACAAAATTTTGCCACATGTCTAGGTTTGTTGCACTTGTAACACACAATATTCCTCTATCCTTGATTCTTTTTATTGATTGGATTTATCCTTGATTTGCATTGGTTAGCCATATGCCCAAATCTATTGCATGCAAATCATCTTCCATTGAAGGATTGTGTATTGTTAAAACCATCCCTTATTACACTTCTACATTCACTTACCATGTGACCAATTCTTTTGCAATTGAAACATTGACCAGAGAAAGATGGAATATTCTAATTTATTCTATTCCTGCACTGAGTAGCCCTATGACCATACTTATTGCATTTAAGACAATATCCATTGAAAGATGGGTACCTTTGAGCATTTGGCTACCTAACTGGAAGTCTTCTTAGTCTTCTTCTCTGATTCCTAAACTGGTTGCCTTTATTTTTCCTCATCTCAATGTCTTCTTGACCTGAATTAGAACTTTCTTCTTTTTCAAATCCCAAACCTTTCTTGTCATCTAGATTTTTCTGACTACTAAGAAAATCCTCAAGCTTTGTAGAGCTTATTTTGAACTTTTCTTTGTAACTGTTTTCCACCTCCAAATCAAACTTCAGAAGTATAATGTCTTTTGCCAACTTTTCACATTCTTCAAATTTGTCTTTCAACATTTGATTCAAATGTTCCTCAACTTTTTTTCTCTTCAACCAACATTGATAAATTATTTAGGGTTTCATTTGCTTCAATCAACTATTTACTTAGCTCTCTATTCCTATCCTTTGATCTATTAACTTGCTCTCTTAGCTTCAAGATGCATTCATCTGCTTCTTTGACATTTTCCTTCAAATCCTAGATATATGCTTCATACTTATCAAGATCTTCAAGGGTTGTTTTTAAATCTTGATCAATTGTGACACTTCCTGGAGCAAGATACCTTATGGCTTCCATGAGTACTCTTTCCCATATCTTCCTCAAGTTGTTAAACTTATTCCAAGGAACCTTTCTCTGATACCAATTGTTGAATACAAGGAATACTAAGAGGGGAGGTGAATCAATATTCCACAAAACCATTTCTTTACATGTCCATTAATCCAATTACCAAATTCAATAACATGAAAGCAAAATAAACATAAGAACAACAACCATACAGACATAACACATAGACACCAGGATTTTTATGTGGAAAACCCAAAAAGAGAAAAACCATGGTGAGTGTTAGCTCACAATATATTATGATAACAATATCGAATTACATGAAAGCTCACTGTCCAAAGAAGTGCTCACTGCAATAGGCTCACTACCAAGAAAATAGAATAGAAGATAGAGAAGGAATGACTCACTACTAGAGAAAAATTGCTACAAGTGCATCTACAGAATGTTGAGGTGCAATTCCATTTAGCTCAATATACAGACTCAAATGTCTTCATAATGTCTGCTCTACTTTTCCTGCTCTGCTTCACATATACTCTGCTCTTCTGCCCTTACTATCCTTTTCTGGTCACAAAATTGCCTTAGATCACACACACATTGAATTTTCACTTTTTTCACACATTCATTCCTCCAAATCCAAAATCTATCGAGTACATATATTCGCATCAAGAATTTCCTCAAACTAGGTCGGCATGCAAAAGATAAAGCTTGTATATTCAAGTTATACCTTGTCAGCCTGTTATTATGCCCAAACAACAATATGGACCCAATCAATCATGCAAGACTCTTCATATGAGTCTAGACCTATTGTAGAACCACTTAGATTAATGATTCCATTCATATACCTTCACCACATATCGATCTAACATGACTATCGGCTTAACCCTTAAGTATTGTCATACCATAACCTTCAATGCGAACCATATGAGACTTTGAAATTCATAACCAACATTCATTATGGACCTCTTATCATAGCTTCAGAACCGCAGAGCATTATACTCTTTGATAGTGAAATGTGGATCTTAGAACTATTGTTCTGTCATATAGAAATACTGTCAACCTGAAAGTCAATACTGGAGAACCTGTAGAACGTAAACTGATAACTTCAAGCTCTACAAATCTAGATTTAGATGCTCATGACATGTATCTTCAATGTCTCAAAACCACAAATCAAAATGTTCATCAACAGATGAATGCGAACCAAATTACTCAGGTACTCTACACTATTTCTAGCTTAACTCTATTCACCCAGACTTAGACAATTCACCATATGACTTTCAGAGGAAATCAAGACTTGAACATTGAATCATGACATCACCAGATAGCTGTGAGTAACATACCAGAACTACATGACAATATCTTCAATTGTGGAGGAGTACCAACTGAATTACTAATACTGTCTTAGTATCATGTCAGTACTTAGTCAATTTTGGCTAAGTTAGTCTTTCCGGACCAAAAGGCTATGCACAACTTTGTCACAGGAGTTGTCTCCAAACATGTCAGGTTGTTGCCATAATGACAACATCATATCAGTAGTGTCTCTTGACTATGTTGCCAATAGAGTACACAAGGAATATGCCTTCATCACATCTAGCATCAAACTTTCCTAATTCTTCATCTCTTCTGATGTAACATTTACTTTCAAAAACTTTGAAATATTTGACAGTAGGAGTTCTTCCATACCACAACTCATAAGGTGTCTTTATTTCTTTTGCTCTGACTTGCACTCTTTTCTGAATGTAGATAGTAGTGTGTATTGCTTCTTTCCAATATACTTTTGGTAGGTCTACTTCCTTGATCATTGTTCTAGCAAATTCTTAAACAGTTATATTCTTCCTTTCAACCACTCCCTTTTGTTGAGGAGTTTGGGGGGCAAAAAAATGTCTCTTTATTCCATGTTCTTCACAAAAAAAATTAAAATTATTTGAAGTGAACTCACCACCTCTGTCAGATCTCAAACACTTGATTCTCAAATCCAACTCATTTTCAACCATAGCTTTGAATGCCTTAAACTTGTCTAGGGCTTCTAATTTTTCTCTAAGAAATGTAACCCAAGTCATTCTTGAATAATCATCAATAAGAAGCATGAAATACCTGTCACCTTGTAGAATTGTTGTTCTTTTAGGGCCACATAAGTCTGTATGCACCAACTCCAGCAAACTAGTTGAGGATTGTTCTTTGCTCTTGAAAGTAGTCTTTGTCATCTTCCCATACTAACATTCTTTGCATATAACATTCGCAAGCTTCACAATCTTAGGCAAGTCTCCCACTACTTGTACTATGCTTATTCTCACCAAATTGTCAAAGTTAATGTGACACATTCTCCTATGCCATAACCATCTTTCATTTGTCTAAGCCAAAAATTAACAATTATCAATACCTTTCAAATGATAAACATTACCATGAGTCTTCTTATCAGTAGTAATTAAAGTTTTAGAGCTTTTCCTGATCTCACACCCATTGTCCTTAAACACCAGATTATACCCTTTATCACACATTTGTCCAATGCTTAGAAGATTATGCTTTAATCCTTTGACATAAAGAACATCATTTGTATTATGCTTGCCATCAAAAGTAATTGATCCTTTTCCACAAATCTTACCAGCTGCATCATCACCAAACCTAAGTAGTCCTCCATCATATTTTTCAAACTTAAAAAACTTACTCTTATCTCCTGTCATGTGATTTGAACATCCGCTATCAATGATCCATTCATCTTCCTTTTCAGTATGAAATGCAGACAACTCCCCTGGACTTTTTTTCTTCATACAGCTTGCAAGATTAGCAGAAATAGGTTCTTCTCTTAGGGCACTAAACAAGCATTCACTATCATTAATATCTTCAGAATTAGGTTCATCATTAGTTATACCATCATCATCTCTAACATAGTAACTCTTTCTTACCATATTACCTTTACTTTCATTGTTTTTGATATTCAAAGCTCTATTAGGACATCTTGAAGCATAGTGACCAATTTTACCACAATTGAAACATTTGAAAGCTAACTTACCTTTGAACTTTCCTATGTTGCCTCTTTTTATTCTACTTGCAAGTTTTTCCTCAAGCTCTTAAAAATCTTCTTCATCTAATTCCACAGCATATTTATCTGATCTAGCAGTCTTTTGTTCCTTGGCCTTAAAGGCAGTCTTAGTTTTCACAGGGCCATCAGTAGTACCAAATTTTCTCATCTCAAAAGTAGTCAATTTACCAAGCAATTGATATTTTGAAATCTTGCCCATATCAAACAATTCTTCAATGGCAAATACCTTGTGACTATAAGATTTGGGAAGAGTTCTGAGTATCTTATCTACAACATCCATATCCTCTATCTTTCCACCAAGACCCTTGATGCTACTGACAACTTCATCAATCTTCTGTATGTAACTTGTTATGTTCTCATCCTCAAACATTCGCATGGTTTCATATGCGGTCTTCAAGTTCTACAACTTAGCCTTCTTGATAGATTCATCACCTTCATAGTTGTTTTTTAATTTGTCCCAGATCTCATGAGTAATTTCTAGATCCACAACTTTTTCAATTTCAATGTTAGACAAAGCATTTAGTAGAGTATTTTTAGCTTTGTGATTAAGCCCATAACCCTTAATCTCTTCATCAGACTACGTACCACCTTAAGGTACTATGTATTTATCTTTAACCATCTTTCAGACATTATAACCAATAGAAAAAAGATAACTTTGCATTTGTACCTTCTAGTAGGCATAGTCATATCCATCAAACTAAGGAATGTCTTTCTTGTGTACCATCTTGGATCTACCTTAAGCTATTAGGCTTTCTTCTAAGGAACCTCACTCTGATACCAAATGTTGAAGGCACAAGATAGCTAAGAGGGGGGGTGAATTAGTTGTATCAAAAACTTTAAACCCTCTAAACAAAATCATATCCACATTCACTTACTTTAAACTCTTAATCTGTTATGAAGATTAAACATGAAATGCAGAAACAGAACTTAAACACATGAACACCATACACACATGAACACCATATTTTTACATGGAAAATCCAAAAAGGGAAAAACCACGGTGAGTGTTATCTCACAATATAATATAGTAACAATACCAAATTATAGAAGAGGCTCACTACCCAAAAGGACTCACTATCCAAAATGCTCACTGCAAAAAGGGCCCACTACCAAAGGGTGGCTCACTTCCATGAACTAATTTGATAGCATCTACAACATGCCTAAGTTCAGTTCCATTGAAGTGCAATACATCTCTCCTTCATTGCCTTTAAAACACACACACACACTTTATCTTTGCATCTTCACACAATCTCACTTCACTCATAGATTCATTGCATATATTTATACCAATCATCAACCTTGGAACATTCATCAAGGTCGGTAATACAATTTACAACCATTGGAGCTATCTCCAAGGTCGGCATTCATACATATTTCAAATTAGGTCTAGACCTAAACAATCTTGTGGAGCACACAAATGAGGGAAGACCACATCATGGCTTAGCTCAGACCAAAATATGTCTTCACACACTTCAACATGCTTCCACAATCCATGAAGCACATTCACAATAAGTGTAAACACCAAAAACACTTAGGCACACGCTTCCACAAACATAAGAATGACTTGAAGACTAGTCATAGCACTTCAACATGATTTGGAGACATCCATGAACAAGCTTTAGTTACCAAAGAATCATCAAAAATGTCTACAACACAATCCATTTGAGGAGGATTCACTGTCTGCTCATAAACAACACTGCCAAACTCCACTACATAATAACTTGCTTTCCGGAGCACCAAATCAGAAATCATTTGGAATGAAGATAGCTAACAAAATTATGAACATATATCCAGAACCGCATCACTTGAAGCCATTCTGTAGAGAAACACAGAGCAAAATACTTTCTCCTAGATACCTCGGCACAACTTAGAAATCCTGTCGAAAACAATCTTCAAACTGGTGAACATAACTTCTATTGTACAATAATCTAGACCACCAACTTCTGGATTTAGCATCTTCAAAAACTTCTTTAAAACATATCCAAATCTCATACTTCAATCTTCAACATAGAAGAAATGTGGAGCAAAAACTCAAACAGTATTCTTGACATGACAACTCAATCAGCAATATCAGAAGACACAGTTGACACTAATGACAACACAATCATGTTGACATCAATGACTATACCAGTTAGCACATACTTGCAATAGTTAGAATCATGTTGTGTTCCCCTGTGATGTGTTATGTGTTGTTTAGGCCTCCTTGGATGACCCTTGATACTCTTGTAAGGTCGAGGATATTGGGAGACCGCCTGTATTGTGACCATTCTTCTATTTGTATCATCACTCTTCTATCTTGCTTCTCCTCTATTTTTATTGTTGTGTGTTGTGTCTTAGGTGCATAGCGTTGCGATTGATGACCTGGGGACATTCTCCTACATGATTATTTAGGAACTCTCTCTCTTCTCTCATTTTATTGTTTACCTTCTTCTAGTGATTCTATCTAATCGACGGATGACGAAAAATAAATAAATACTAATATGGACCATGTGTCCCTTCAGCAAGTAAAGAAAAAATGGACCTAGTCAATATATGAAGATGAGATTGATTTATATATTCGACGCTTGGCTAGTAGAATCACTTCGTGTGATATTTTGATGGTGTCTTATCTTTGCTAACAAATCATAACAATACATCTGTCCGTGCACTTTGATTGTTTTGGGTGTCTTTCCTTGTTGTTAAACTCAGTTATGAGATGTATGCAATATAAGCCCCATGGATATACTCAGACTCAAACTCGTTTGTGCAGCCTTGGCTTCTTTGTTTTCATACATAA
The DNA here is from genome assembly GCA_027924645.1 of Cunninghamia lanceolata. NCBI lineage: Eukaryota > Viridiplantae > Streptophyta > Pinopsida > Cupressales > Cupressaceae > Cunninghamia > Cunninghamia lanceolata. Next base: position 3,905,761 of record BSBN01000292.1, on the reverse strand, counting down.
CTTTCATGTTTTTCTTAGATTAAGATGTGCTTGTGGGAACAATCGATGATCGTGAGCACATGTCACCTTTGGGGGCATGGGCTTTGCGAAAGCTCTTGTTTCCTTGTGTGTTTTCTCTCTACCTTAATGTGCTTGATAGCGATACACAATATCAACCACTTTAAGATGGGGGGATATAAAAGGTAATCTATCTGATGATTTTGGTACTAACAAAGCGTGTTTGTAACCCCTCTACGAAGGTAGGATGTTGTATCTCTGACGTAAGTGCACATCTTTTCTATATTACAATCATAAAGCCCTCTATGGAGGTGGGATATCGTGCATATCCTTTTATTCAAAAGCCCTATGTGGAGGTGGGATGGTGTATCTCTTGAGCTAGTGCACATCCTTTTATTTCAAAAGTCCTCCAATAAGGTGAGGTTGGATCTGAGACTATCCTCCCTTAAGCATGTCTTTGGCAGTAGTTGTGGCATAAGCCCAACCATAAAATGTGTCTGTAGTGTGTTTGAGATGGTGGGGGCTTAGCAATAAGTTCCTTCCATTGCCATGTTTGTTGTGTTTAAGATGTATAATATGTCTCTGGCATACTATACGGCACTCATGTTTTCCATGTGTCTTCCATGTGTTTTCCCCCATGTGTAGTCTCAAGGGTGTGGCAAAATGCTCCTCCTACACTTGGCGGCATGTTTTCTCCTCAGCATAGTCTCAAGGGTGTGGCAGAATCCCCCTCCTATGCTTTGGGTTTTGTATGGCATACCTATTCTCAAGTGTAGTCTCATGGGTGTGGCAAAATTCTCCTCCTACACTTTGGGATTTGCTTGGTGTGTCTTCTCCCCCATATGTAGTCTCAAGGGTGTGGCAAAATGCCCCTCCTACATTTTGGGGTTGTGTGTTGCATTTTTACTTTCCATGTATCTGCATTCATATATATACATATATAGATATATAATGAAAAAAGAAAAGATCAAGTGTATTCTCTTTGACTACTCTTAAACTCATTGTGAATGGGGCACCTAGTGCACCTTCTTGCTTAAAACTGGTGATTATAGTCCAAGGTGATCGAAAACTACCTAGACCCCCTAATTACATTCTAAACTATGTAAAATAAATCACTCAAAGAAATCAAGGTGTTCAAAATGTGTCACAACAACCACATCACAATGTGATTGCTCACACATACAACACCTGTAATAACAAGAAAAGTAAGCAAATGCCTCATGTGCCTGTCTCTCTTCCATGTTCTCAACCTATTCTCCCTCCACCACCTTGTCTTACTCATAAAGGTGGTCAATAATATGATCTTGTCGAATAGCTACGCGCTACTCCAGCTAAGATCTCTCTTTGGGTTTTAATACAAACATCACCTACATACCACAGAATGCTCCAAGAAGCTTTACAAAAGGTGATTGTACCCCCTGTTGTTAAGATAAATGATGTAGTAGCCCTATTAGATTATATGCATGCAACAAAAATAGATATCTTGTTTCAACAACATGAATTGCCTTCTATTGAAGTTCAAAATTAGCATGATCCCCTTATCATATTTGTCATGGTAGATAAAAGGTTGATAAAGTGAGTTATGATTAATAATGGATCGGCTCTTAATGTTTGTGGTATTAATTTGTTACATAGGATTAAGATTGATACCTCCTGGATTAAACTGGATAGAATAGCATCTGTGGCTTTGATAACGTTGGTAGAACATCTATGGGTACTATAAATGAGAAAATTTGGACAAATGAAGATAAAACAAATTAAAATACAATACATTGACCAAACTTTTCGAATACCTCTAATGATGAATTATGTGTGCAAGATGGTTGTAGATTGATTTGATGTTGATTTGCTCACTTCTGCAGCATGACGATTGGATGAAAAAGGATAGAAGAAGATAGATAGGAAATAGATAGAGGATTGGAAGAAGATTTCAACAAAGTAAGGATATCAAACTTAGTGCATATCAAATGGCTTATAAGAGGCCATATTTATAGACAAGGGGCTGATTTTTTATGTGGAGGGAAGAAGATTTGATAAAAAGATAAAAAGACTTGTTTTTAGTTTTAAATCCTCAAAAGGGAATAAATCTTTGAAAAAGATGGGAGGATATTTGATGAATTATCTCATTAAAATAAATTAATTAGATACACATGAGTTTTAAATTTGGAAAGAAAGCAAGAGGATCTTTTTAGGATTTTATTAATTAAATAAATATTTAATTTATTTAATTAATTTTGGATTGAGGTGAGAGATGATGTGGAAAGATAATTAAATAAATAAAATTTATTTAATTATAGAAAATAGATAAATGACTAATTAAATAATTAAAAATAATTATTTAACTAGGGAGGATTAAGGGCCATGAATAATTAAATAAATAAAAATTTATTTAATTATAGAAGGGATCATGGGATTGAAAGGGAATAAAATAAATTAGTCAAATAAATAAAATTTATTTAACTAATTAGGTGATGACCTAGGAACCTAGGGCAAAACATGCTAATGACAAGGTGTTGGACATTTTTAGGTGTCTACATTTTGCCCCTCTTTGAGATGATGTTCGAGATGATGAAATTTGTGTCGAGTAACATCATTTCAAAGAATCTAAGGTATGGATAGAAGAAAAAGATGGTAATGGAAAGATAGGATGAGGATGCCCCCTCGAGAGGATAGGCGGGTTGGACAAACACGGGTAGACTCTCGACATGAAAGGAATTGGTCAAGGGAGAAATGAATAGAAGAAATGAATGATGCGTTATGCTGCAATGAAAGTGAGCAATCATGATGTTTGATATAGCACTAGACGTTATGCACCAGGGTATGAGGACCAAGGTGATGATGTGTCTTGTGCCCTAATGTAATACAACCTTCTCTAACATATGAGGAAGAAAACTTAGAGCATTAAAGTCCTAACACACAAAAGGTATGATGTGACCTTAGATGCAAAGGATGATGCAAAAAGCCATTCCAACATACACAAGATATGAATATTAGCTGGAATGATACATATGTGATACAAATGCAAGATAAAAAGATAACACACACAAGCAAGAAAGCATGCATGCAAATATGATGCAACAACAAACAAGGTATTGCCCCTGTCAAGCTATAAACCAATGATTAATTGATGATGATAGTGTTGTCATGGTGAGGAACGATATATCCCTAGATCAAAACAAGGATGTGGGAATGATATATCCCATTGATGATGATGATTGATTGATTGATTTGGTTTACGACAAGATAAGGATCAAGACCATTGATTGTGATTGGATAAGTTGGCAAGATTGATTGGCTTGGTTGGTATGGATAAAGGGTGACTTGTATTTGGATCATTGTTCGGAATTTTGATTTATTGTGATTGGATGAATTGATATGATTGATGAAAGATGGAAGAGGTGAATCACCTTGTACCTGAATCTAGGTAACTACTTCGTACTCCAGACTGCCTAAATACTCGTAGCCGTAGGATCAAGGCACTTAACGATGGAGATGAGATGTAGTTCTGATTTATGTTTTGATGATGTAATATGATGAGGGATAAGTGATAAAGAGGATTTATATGATCTGATGTAGTGATGATTGAATTGGATCGGATTGGATTGGAATGAATGGATTTTTTCTGGACTTTTTCTAATTTTTATGGTTTTTTTTTTCAAGACATTTTATGATTTTTTTGGATTTTTTGGATGTTTTGGGATGTCAATGGATTCACAATTTGTGCAGCCTTTTGTGCTAGATAACAATGACAAGGGAAAACCAAGTCTAGGTGCAAGGGAATGAATGGGATTGGACAAAAAGATGGACGATAGTGGATGGATGAAAGGATCATGATAAATGGATAGGATAAAAGGATAGGTTGTGGAATGGAATGGATATATGTGTAAGAGAGCAAGGATGTGATCTCCAAGGACTATGTTGCATAGGAATAACATGCCCCATTCTAGGTAGGATTTGACATGACAAAGTTTATGGCAAAGGATGATGATAGGATTGTTTTGAAAGGGTGAGGTATACCAAGAGTTTATCCGAGGCATGTTTCAACATGGTTGCCCCCAATCTTTGTCAAGATCAAGATGAGGAAGGGAGGATGAATGGATGCAATGGGATAGGTGTATGTATGTGGATGGATAAGGATGGCAGGATGGAAATGATATGATAGGATATGATAGGGCAGAAAATGATAGTGCAGATGAGACAAGGTGCCCCCAAGTGTAGGTGACATAGAAGATCAATTTACACATGGTGCCTGTTTGCCAGGTTTTCATCATGATACTTATCCAAGGCACTTGTTTACCAAGTTTTCACCATTGGACGAAGGGATTTCTCTTTACTTTTTTTTTTTGTCTTTTGGATATTTGGATAGGAGAAGGCGGATATGGATGGGAAAGACTCAAGTGTCTAGTTCATGAAAGGTGCTAGTCTTGCTAGATGGATGTTGTCGCATGGACCACGTCAAGTGTGCTCATAGATGTTGGTAAGGAATATTGCATGAAAGTGAGATGAAGTGGGTAGATGGTGGATTATGATATGGATTATGGATGGAAGGATAGTGGATTATGATGCAAATTATGTATGGAAGAATAGTGGATAGATGAAAGGCTTAGCCAAAAGCATGGACCATAGGAATAGGATAGGGAAGATATGTAGGATAGTAGATGAAAGGTGGGGAGATGGAGGTATGTGGAAGTGTTGCAGAATGGAAGGGAATCATGACCAATGGTTGTACACACCGTGATAAACGTTGAAGCTTTTGGTTGGATGGTGGTGTAGGAAGCAATGAGGATGTTTGCTTAGGAGATGTGTGATGTAGTGCTTTAGAGACCCACATAGACTTAGTGTTTTTATGATTTTTCCTTCTCATGTGGGTTGGAGGAATTTGAGGCTTTTGGATGGAATGGGATTTTTGGACGAAAGTGGATGATTGGGATTCTTGAGAGGTGGATACTTCATTTGATTTGCTTGCTTTTTTCTTAGGAACCCATACCATTTTAGTTTTTGAATTTGCTTGTGGATGTATGGGTTTGGATATATGCAACTTTTCTGTAGCTTTTGAGGCAATTACTTGTTGCTTGGGGACCCACACCTTTTTCATTTTTGCTTTGACATGTATGGGTGTATGTAGCTTTTGAGATGGATATTTCTTTGATTCTTGGCTTTTGTGTCCTAAGCCATGAGGACCCTTAGTATTTTTGACTTTATAGGTAGAGGCATCCAAATTTTTATTTTGGAATCCCATGGGATGGGTGGAATGAACAGAAGCCTTATGTTTACATGATCTGTGCATTTGTTAGCCATGATTAGGATTTTTAGAGGATTTATGGATGGATGGATAAGGTGTTGGAAGTAGTGGAGGTAGATTAGATGGAGGGATGTTAGGAGTTGGAAGTAGTAGAGGTAAATTGGATGGCGGGAGGTGTATGGTCACATGCTTTTGACATTTGTAGGATGATGGAGGTGGGATGGTGACATATGTTTTGGGTATACGATGGGATTTGTGATGGAAAGTGATAGAACAAGGATGTGTCGAGGAAGTACCAACATCATTAGATTGTTGACCTTGACGTGTGTATCCAAGGCCAACTGAGCACAGAGGAACCTTGACACAGATTGGCTCCAAAATACCTTGTTCAAGAGGGCTTAAACCCTTACCTTGATATTTCATGTTTTGGAGGATGCGATTGACAATGGGACTATGTGTAGGTGGAACACTAGACACGAGTTCCTTATTGGATGGAGAAAATGAAGTGGAAGACAAAGGTTGTTGTGTTCCCAAGGAAGAACACTCATGGATGAAGGTGGATAAACTAATAGGATAGGATGGTGGATTTAGAATAGGGTTGATAGTGGGTGATGAGGGATCATAAAGATCTTGCTTGTGTTCATTATGATCTAGTGTATTTGTTTGATCTTCAATGGGTGCTTGGGAGGCACAGGTCTCATCATGACAAGTGGATGTTTGCACATTAGGGCTAGATGGAGGATGGAGAGATGGAGTGATAAGCTCTTGATCATGAATTGCATAAAGTTTGGCTAGGAGGCTCATCATAGTTTTCATGAGCTTAGCTAAGATGGTCACCATGGTTTTCATGATCATATATAGAATCTTGATCATAAATGTGAGCATAAAAAAAATTAATTTGGTTATGAATGGGATACATTTGCTCATGAATAGGGTTATGATCATAAATAATATCTTGATCAAAGAATTTGTACATAGGTCTTGGATGAATTGAACTTAGAGGTGCTTTGATCTTGATTTAGATAAGGGCTTGATGTTTCCACATGTGTTGGGTTATGCTCTTGACATAGCTCTTGGGTTGTTTGAATGGAAGGGGATGACTCTTCAATAAGCTTGATAGGCTCATGGATAGGCTTGACATGTTCCTGAGGATCATTGACATGAGAGCATGATGGTTCTTGACTTAGACTTGGAGTTGAAGATTCCTCAATAAGCTTGATGGCTTGTAGATTACATGATGGATTTGGATGACTAGACAAGGTGTTGGGAGGTTCATTGATAGGGTCATGAGTGGATGTTGGATCACATGGTGGGGTTAAGATAGGACAAGTAGGCTCATGAAGTGGTACTTGAGTGGATGATGATGGAGAATTCTCATAAGATGCTTGCTCTAGATTGGTGATTCCCTTGTCAAAGGTCATTAGGTCTTGCATAGGTGGATCTAGGTCTATCAAGGGTGCTTCTTGTGAAGACACTTGGTTTGCTTGTAGATGGGTTTGATGAAGAGGTGGCATGATAGGATTTGTAGGTGAAAGGTTTTGTGAGGTGTATTGTTGTGGAGATTGGTTGATGTTGGAAGTTTGTTGAGAAGTAATTATTATATGAAGGCAATGGAGTTAGGATCATTGGATGGTATGCTTATGGAAGCACTTGTGTTTGTGGTGTTGTTAGGAATAGTGAGGGTGATTTGTCGTATGGATGTGGCGGCATTAGTGTTTGTGGGATTAGTGGAAGATGGAGTGGCCCCAAGTCGAACAAGGTATTCCATAAATCTAGTAGGATCCGATTTAAGGACTCTATGCGCTAGATCCATATGATCGATATCTTGCATGAAATTGATAACCTCTTGGTCAAGTGTGGGTGTTGCATTGGGTGATGGTGGAGTTTGATGTGGCATGCATTTGATATGTGGCTGGATTAGGTTGATAGGATGATAAGAGAGATGCCACATAAGAAATGGGTGGAGGATTATGTGCTTGTTGGGCTTGTGATTGAATATGGGATCATTGAAATTGGCCTAGGACTTCATGTTATGGGAATTGTTGATGTTTTGGTGACATAGGGTCTTATTCCTTTCTATATAACCACCTAAGTTGATCAAGGGTTCTTTTGTTTCCATAAGGATCATTCTCATGGGTTTTGTTTAGAAATGCCATGTCCATGTTTACAAGTGGTAAATTAGGATGCACGGATGTGGAGTGATTTGGATGAAGATTTGATGATTGGATGATGTGTAATGCTTAGGATGATGTTGATGTGAAGGGATTACGATATGATTTGGATATGAAAGGATGAAGTTGATTGAGAAGTGATTAGGATGAAATTGTCTCATGACAAGGAGTGTTTTTGACAGTTTTGTGGCAATTTTATGGCAAGAAAAAAAGATAGCAAACACTCATGCACAAGCCATTCACAACAGTTACCACCTAGGCTAGCTGAGATGATACTTATTGGGTTCCCACTTGGTTTTACCTAGCCGTGCCTACTTATGGTGTATAGCTCCAGGAACTTGGGGCACGGGCTCCCCCTTACAGTGCACTCACTTCTCAAGCACACCAAGTTCCAGGTCCTCAAGACGCATAGATCTTGAGGTACCTTGCTATCTCTACCATAAGCCATGAAAATGTGGGACGGCTATCAGAGTTTCCTCTTGTACCAATAGATAGGGGTTTTTAGCTTCTACACAAAGGTTTCTAGTAAGGGCTTCCGTTTGGGTGGCTATACATGTGGCAATTTGCTCTGTTAATGGAGGCTCCGTAGCTTGCAAAGGTTACTCTCCATAGGGTTTTGGGGGAAACATTGGTCGATATAGCGCAACAACACCTGTCGTTTGTGACTTTCGGCACAAACGCATTATTTATATAGTGGCTTGGAATGGCTTGGCTTTAGCCCGTTTTCGCTTGGGTCATACCCCTTCTCACAATGGGAAGGCAAGCCCTCTAGAGTTGACAATGATTGCATGTACCCCAGATCCATTGGTTAGGAAGGGGGAGAGGATACCTTCATTGGCAAATCAGGTAACAAACAATCTCAACAAGCAAACAAAGAAAATGAAAAATAGGCACGAAGAAGGCAGATTGTTAATTTTAAGTACCAAACTAAAGTATGCCTACTTTAGTGATAAATGATAGTTCTTTGACCACTCGAACCTGCAGAAGATATGTCAGTAGTTTGTTTGCTCCATTCTTTGACAAGCGATTAGGACAAGCTGCACAGATGGATGTTAGCTACCAAAGAGGATTAGTTCAAAAGATATGGTCTAATAAAAACTTGCAAGTGGTGATCTGATATAGTGAAATAAATTGCAAAATCAGAAAGTTCATGAAATTCTATGCTATTTTTTTAAAAAAATTGTTGAAAAAGGATATGTTTTGCTCAAGATACGTGCATTTTAAGTTTGAACAGAAGCTGAAGTTTACTTGCAAAAATACCTGATGAAATGATGAGTTCACCTAATTAAACCTTTACAACTACAAATTTTGTCTTGTTAGCTTTCCAACGCCTATAAATCCGACATGATATGCAAAAGTTATGGTAGTTTCAAAAAAGAAAACTATTTTAAGCTTTAAAAAGCACTATTTAGGACCTGAAAACACTGTTCACGACCCGAGAACACTATTCACTACCGAAAGTACTATTCACTACAGGAAGTACTATTCATCGCTGGAAACACTTTTCATCGTCAGAAGTACTGTTCACTGTCGGAAGTACTATTTAACGCTGGAAACACTGTTCATCGCCGGAAACACTATTCATCGCAGAAAGTATTGTTCATCACCGGAAAGCACTGTTCACACCAGAAACACTGTTCATCACCCTACAAACATTGGCTTAAATTTCACCTACACCAAAAAGGGTCAAATTTTATGTTTTTCTTCACCTCTTGGCCCTTCTGGACGCAACCATGATGTATATTTTAGCTCAGGAGGTCACCTGTAACAATCACTTGCAAAACTTGCAGCATGAGGGTTAGAAAAAAATCCAAAATTTTATAACAAAAACTTGCAAAAAATGATCAAGTGAAGTGAGTCCCACCAGGTGTGCCAAAATGTAAACGAGAAAATTTAGACAAATGAAGATAAAACAAATTAAAATGCAATACCTTGACCAAACTTTTCGAATACTTCGAATGATGAATTATGTGTGCAAGATGGTTGTAGATTGATTTGATGTTGATTTGCTCACTTCTGCAGCATGACAATTGGATGAAAAAGGATAGAAGAAGATAGATAGAAAATAGATAGAGGATTGGAAGAAGATTTCGGCAGAGTAAGGATATCAAACTTAGTGCATATCAAATGGCTTATGAGAGGCTATATTTATAGACAAGGGGCTGATTTTTGATGTGGAGGGAAGAAGATTTGATAAAAAGATAAAAAGACTTACTTTTAGTTTTAAATCCTCAAAAGGGAATAAATCTTCGAAAAAGATGGGAGGATATTTGATGAATTATCTCATTAAAATAAATTAATTAGATACACATGAGTTTTAAATTTGGAAAGAAAGCAAGAGAATCTTTTTAGGATTTTATTAATTAAATAAATATTTAATTTATTTAATTAATTTTGGATTGAGGTGAGAGATGATGTGGAAAGATAATTAAATAAAGAAAATTTATTTAATTATAGAAAATAGATAAATGACTAATTAAACAATTAAAAATAATTATTTAACTAGGGAGGATTAATGGCCATAAATAATTAAATAAATAAATAATTATTTAATTATAGAAGAAGGGATTATGGGATTGAAAGGGAATAAAATAAATTAGTCAAATAAATAAAATTTATTTAACTAATTAGGTGATGACCTAGGAACCTAGGGTAAACCATACTAATGACAAGGTGTTGGACATTTTTAGGTGTCTACAGGTACTATAAATTTACCTATAAAGGTTGGACCCGTGACATTATCTACCCTTTTTCATGTCATGGCTGATTCACTTTCATATATAATATGATTCTCGGTAGACCGTGGATCCATGCCATGGGGGAAGTTCTGTCTACCCTTCATCAATCAATAAAGTTTATTTATCAAAACAAGCCCTACACTGTGGAAGCCAATCCTGAACATGATAATTGCTTACATACCGAAACACAAAAACATGTTAACAATCAACAAATTCTAAACCACTTACAAGTGGATTCATCAATGCCTCTTGCCACAAATAATGTTGTGTAAGACTCTAAAACATCGAATACACTTTTTGGTGACGGTTGGGGTTCATTAGATTTCAATCCTTACAGTGTAGGGGAATATAAAGTCACTAACTCCGACACATCAAAAGTCACATCGATCTTGTCTAAGCAATCTTTGGAAACACCTAAGAAAACTAAAGCCTCCTTGATAGAAAATAAATACAATACTCTTACTTATACTACAGATTATGACACATACGAGGCCTCCCCATCCTCCAAAGAGCTGGATTCCCTCTATGGTCTTGGATTTTTAATTTTGTACAAAAATTGTGACTATGCAGGTAATGGATGTGGTGTAAATCAACAAGGAATTAGACTACCTTTACAAGTTGTTGGAATTAACTAAACAACCAGTATTGGATACCGCTCTTTGAAGCCCACCAAAGCCTCTCATCATCCTAAACTTAATGTTAATGCAATATCAATGAGACCGAAATGACATGTGAGATATCCAGAGCTAATAGACAAGAATTGTCTGCCAGGAAATATCCCATTCAATCAGGTAAGTATTTCTTCCCCCTTTAGCCACACTCATTGTAGTAGCTATTCTAGTCACTCTCAAGGGTGGCCTCCTCCTATATATATGTTGTTAGAATCATGTTGTGTTCCCTCGTGATGTGTTATGTGTTGTTTAGGCCTCCTTGGATGTCCCTTGATACTCTTGTAAGGTCGAGGATATCAGGAGACCGCCTCTGTTGTGACCATTCTTCTATTTCTATCATCATTCTTCTATCTTTCTTCTCCTCTATTTTTATTATTGTGTGTTGTGTCTTAGGCTCATAGCGTTGCGGTTGATGACCTGGGGGCATCCTTGTACATGACTGTTCCTAAGGCACTTGCACTCCTCTCTCATTTTATTGTTTACCTTCTTCTAGTGATTCTATCTAGTTGGCGGATGACGAAAAATAAATAAATACTGATACAGACCGTGTGTCCCTTCAGCAAGAAAACCAAAAATGGACCTAGTCCATATATGAAGATGGGGTTGATTTATATATCCAATGCTTGGCTAGTAGAATCACTTCATGTGATATTTTGATTTTGTCTTATCTTTTCTAATAAATCATAACAATACATCTGCTCTGTGCACTTTGATTTTTTTGGGTGTCTCACCTTGTTGTTACACTCAGTTCTAAGATGCCTGCAGTATAATCCCCATGGCTATACTTGAACTCAAACCCATTTGTGTAGCCTTGGCTTCTTTTTTTTCATGCATAGCTTTCATGTTTTCCTTAGATTAAGATGTGCTTGTGGGAACATTCAACGATCCTGAGCACATGTCACTTTTGGGGGCATGGGCTTTGCGAAAGATCTTGTTCTCTTGTGTGTTTTCTCTCTACCTTAACGTGCTTGATATCAAGACATGATATTAACCATTAAGGTGGGAGTGTATAAAAGGTAAGTTGTCTAATGATTTTGGTACTAACGAAGCATGTTTGTAAGCTCTCTGTGGAGGCGGGATGTTGTATCTCCAGCATGAGTGCACATCTTTTCTATATAGCAATCATAAAGCCCTCTATAGAGGTGGGATATCATTTATATCCTTTTATTCAAAATCCCTTCGCGAAGGCGGGGATGGTGTATATCTTGAGCTAGTTCACATCTTTTTACTTCAAAAGTCCTCCGAGTAGGTGGGGTTAGATCTGAGACTATCCTCCCTAAAGCTTGTGTTTGGTGGTTGTTGTGGCATAACCCCAACTGTCAAGTGTGCCTATAGCATGTTTGAGATGGTGGGGACTTAGCAATAAGTTCCTTCCATCACCTTGTTTGTCATGTTTAAGATGTATAGTATGTCTCTAGCATACTATACGGCACTTGTGTTTTATGTGTGTCTTCCGTGTGTTTTCCCCCATGTGTAGTCTCAAGGGTGTGGAAAAATGCCCCTCCTACACTTAGGATTTGTATGGCATGTTTTCTCCCAAGCATAGTCTCAAGGGTGTGGCGAAATGCCCCTCCTATGCTTTGGGTTTTGTATGGCATGCTTGTTCTCAAGTGTAGTCTCAAGGGTGTGGTGAAATGCCCCTCCTACACTTTGGGATTTCTTTGGTGTGTCTTCTCCCTCATATGTAATCTCAAGGGTGTGGCGAAATGCCCCTCCTACATTTTGGGGTTGTGGGTTGCATTTTTCCTTTACATGTATTTGCATTCATATATATATATATAATGAAAAAAGAAAAGATCAAGTGTATTCTCCATGACTACTCTTGTGTATTCTCCATATTTTGTGTGTCTTCAATACTGTCTTCTCTATGTTTTGCGTGCCTGTTACTATCTTCATTGTGTTTTGAGTGTATGCAATGTGTTTTCTCTAATGTCTACCTGAGATTGGGGGCTAGAAATAGTTCCTCAATCTTTGTGTATGCATTAGCTTCAAGTGCCTGGCATTTTTGTTGTGATTTGACTGTACTTTAATGCATGTATGGGTCATAAGATCATATATACATTAAAGTGGGGGCTAAATTTTATGTCATATAATGTCCCCCTAGGACTTTTACCTCCTAAGTTTACCTCTCAGGTCCCTTGTTTTTCATCTTGCATGTTAGATTTAACTCCCAAGACAAAATGGCCTAAAACCCATGTCAAATGGGGCTTAAGGGACATCTGCAACCCTTAACCCTAACCCAAAATAGGTCCTGGGGAAAGGGTACTCACACCCTTGTCCTACCCTATTTTGGCGGGGTCCCAAATTTGAATGTCAGTTTTGTGACTGTTAAAAGGTTTCCTTGCTGACATCTTAAGTTTGAACTATGAAATTTGTAGTGGCAATGCATATATAAGCATGTTTAGGGTTTCATTTATAAACTAGAAGATGATTATGATACTTTGGCAAACTTATGATTTTAGAGCATTCAAATCATTCATTGTGGCAAAGCAGACTTGTGTTGTTATTGTGTTTATTATGCAGATTTGGCTTCATCTTCTCATATTGTGAAGGATATTCATCTACATGCGAGATACACCTCCGAGGTAATATCTATTTGTGTTTTAATCAATCATTTATCAATTTGTTTTTGCCTCTATCCTGCAAGGATATACACTCTTTATCAAACAACGGTGTTGGAAGGCTTGAATGCCTTTCCAAGGCTTGACTAAGGCAAGGTCCTAAACACCACAACCCTCAACCCCTCTCCTTGTGATTGCAAGTGAAAGGTATCAAATCATGAAGAGTGGAGTTGCAGAGAACTGTTGCAGAGAATAAGGATTCTAGATCTGATTGAAAGAAGCAGAAAGGAGTATAGTTAGGGCTTGGGTACTAGTCCCTTTGCCCTCCAGGTTTGAAGAGGTAGAAATCTCCAGAACAGGGATAATTAGTGGCATAAGGAGTTTGGAAATCCCTGAAGAAAATACTACACTAGGCTTGGGTGCAAGTCCCTTTGCCACTGACATTTCAGGATTCTAAACTTCAAAATCTGGTGTGTATCTAATCTTCATTTACTATCTTTGTGTGAGCATTTGTCAGAATTCATTTGTTTGTTTACGATTTTGCATAATTAGGGTTTTGAGCATTATTGGGCTTAAAGTAACACATTAATCATCAATTTCCAAATTTCCCTATCATTACAAGTGACAACCAACCTGTAGGTGAATCCTCTTGTAGAAGTTGTGATTCAACTTGGTTAACTATCCTTGACTATGTGTAGTGAAAGAAGGATCTAGGCATATCATTCATCAAACCCTCTTTCCCCCTTTTTCATACATAAAACATGCTATGGAAAGTGTTATGCCATGGATAACAGAGTTGTTCCAGTTATTGGGATAATGAAGGGTATTGACTTAAGGTTTGCAACATTTCTTGATAAAGTATACAAAATGGACATAATTGTTGTGGATATCCCACCTCAATATGGGATGCTCTTATCAAGACAATGGACTACAGTAGTTGGGGTAAACATATAGTTGGACCTGTCTTATACCACTATACCTATGAATGGAAAGGAAGTTAGATTTGATAGGGAACCTAGGTTCCACACAGTGGTAGAGCACATTAACAATCCTAATAACCTCAATCAACAAGTCAATTTTTGTGGTAGTGATATTGATAACTTCAAAGTTGAACTAGATCAGGAAGCTCCAAGGTGCAATAATCCATTGAAAGATGAAGTTCAAACAAATCAAGAAGGAATGTGGCAAATGTACTTTGATGGTGCATGCTCTAAAGGAGGAGCAGGAGAAGGTGTAATTTTCATTGCACCCAGTGGAAAAACTTTTAAACATTCATTTCTATTGAACTTCTCTTGCACAAATAACACTGCAGAATATGAAGCATTACTACTTGGCTTGAACATGGTAGTCAAACATGGTATAAAATTGTTGAAAGTCTTTGGAGATTCTGAATTGGTTGTCTCATAGGTGAGAGACAAATATTTGACAAAGCATAGAAAACTTAAGCAATACAAGTATGTTGTGTGGGACACCATAGATCTTGTAGATGCATTTTCCATTGACTAGATAGAAAGAAATAAGAATATGATGGTTGATTTCTTAGCCAATATAGCCCTAATGAGTGATGACATTACTTTATCTGGAATCTCTAAGATTGAGGTCAAAACTAGACCATGTGTGCCTAACAATATCTGCAACTAGCAGGTTTTCAATGATGATGTAGATTTGCTAAATTTCCTTCAATGTGAACATAAATACCTTTCACAAAAGATAGATTTCAATGCATTTGTGGAAGTTGTTAATGAGAAGGAAACTATCTTTGGGATTGAAGTAATTCAATTATAGACAAATAAAATTCCAAGGGGGTTGGTAGCTTTAGAAAGGGTATTTGACAACAATGACAACAATGTTCAGAAGCATATACCAGTCCATGGTGATGATTTAGAGGAGGTTAATTTAGGGACTGCTACCTCACCTATGAAAGTATACATTGGGAAAAGGATCAGTCCCAAGGTAAGAACAATGCTTATTGTTTTAATGAGATAATACAAGCATGTTTTTGCCTAGTCCTATGATGACCTAAAGGCCTATAGAGAGGATCTATTCTAGCATGAGATCCCTTTGAAACCAGATGCCAAGCCTTTCAGGAAAAATCAAAGACCCATTAATTGAATGTTGATTCCAAAAATATAACAGGAATTAGCAAAGATGAAAGATGGTGGAATCATCAAACCAATCAGGTACTCTACATGGCTCTCAAATTTGGTGCCAGTAAGGAAGAAGAATCAGGACCTAAGACTCTATGTAGACTTTATAAATCTGAATGTGTCCTCATTGAAGGATAATTATCCTTTGCCCAACATGGAAATAATGCTCCAAAGGGTCACAGGGAATGAGTTGTTGTCCATGATGGATGGTTTTCCAGGATATAATCAAGTGAAAGTTAAGGAATTAGAATAGTATAAGACAACTTTCACTACTCCCTGGGCACGTATGTCTACATTAGGATGCCATTTGGGTTGACCAATGCTGGGGTGACATTCCAAAGAGCCATGGATGTTGCTTTCTCATACTTGATTAGTGTAATTATGGTTGTGTATCAAGATGACTTAACTGCCTTTTCAAAAGGGGTTGAAGATCACTGCATGCATCTTGAACAAATCTTTAGAAGGGCTCTAAAGTATGGGATATCTCTTAATCCAAAAAAATGCATGCTTTTAGTATCAGAAGGGAAGCTACTAGGACATATTGTATCCAAGGATGGAGTAAGGATAGATCCAGAGAGAGTGGTAGATATAGATAAGATATCAGTCCCCAAAATTATCAAAGAAATATAGTCTTTCTTTGGCCATATCAACTTTGTGAGAAGGTTGATTTCTAATTTTGTGGAGATTGTTAAACCTATTTCCAAGATGCTAAAGAAAGGATCCAAAATTATATGGGATGATGATGCTATTAATGCTTTTGTAGAAATAAAAAGAGCTATCAAGGAGGCATCAGTGTTGAAATCTCCAGATTTCGGTAAGCCTTTTCAAATATTCTCATTTGCTTCATTCCACACTATTGCAGCAGTTATGTTGCAAACAAATGAAGAAAGTTTCCAACAACCCATTACATTAGTTAGCAAGTCTCTTTAGGCCGTAGAGCGGAAGCACGATATGGCAGAAAAGTAGGCAGATGCTTTAGTGAAAGTCGTGAAGAATTTCATAACTTAGTTGGTGCAAAGGTGGAAGCATATTGCCTAATGCAGTTGTAAAAGATGTGTTAGTCCAACAAGAGGTCACTGGCCGAAGGTGTAGATGGATCAACAAGATCTAAGAGTTTAATATTGACATACAGATCACAAAACTAGTCAGGGGACAAGGACTTGCCAAACTGATGGCTAAGGCTAACATGGAGGCTACTTAGATCAATGTTATTGAGGAGGAGATAGGTGTGATATGTATCTTACAGATGACCTCATGGTATATTGATATCATCTATTATTTGACATGCCTCAGGTGTCTTGATGGGCTCACCAAGAACCAAGAAAGAATATTGAAGTTCAAGTTGTGAGGTATGTGTTTTTTAAAGGGGACCTATACTGGAAAAATAATGATGGTGTCCTATTATTATTCTTAGATAAGAACCAAGATGAAAGCATGTTGAAGGAAATGCATGGAGTGTGTGGAGGTCATTTTACAGCGAAAACAACAGCCCAAAAAATTCTAAGAGCTGGCTATTATTAGCCTACCTTATTTTCAAACTCCCATGCATTCACAAGAAAATGTGAGGCATGTCAAAAATTCTGTAGAAAGATCAAATATATAGGTGCATTGCCCCTCAGGCCCATGCAAGTTGAGGCCCCCCTCTATCAATGGGGCATAGATTTTATTGGTGAAATCAGTGAGAAATCAAGTGGAGGCCATAAATGGATCCTTGTAGCTACAGATTACTTCACAAAGTGGATAGAAGCCATCCCTACTAGAAAATACACAAGCAAGGTGGTGATGGACTTCATTCTGAATCACATCATTTTCAGATTCGAAGCACCAGTCAGGTTAGTAATGGATAATTATGTGCTTTAGATCTAATGATTTCATAGGTTTTTGCAATACATATGGCATTGAGATGTCATATTCCTTCCCTTATCACCCCCAAGGAAATGCTCAAGCTGATTCAAGCAACAAAAGGCTAATGAAAATCATGAAAAGGATGTTGGATAAAAACAAAAAGGCTTGGGATTCTAAGCTAAGTCTACCTTTATGGGCTGATAGGGTAACTATCAAAAAGGCTATTGGAAAATCACCATTTGAATCGGTTTATGGAACTCAAGCTAGGCTACCAGTAAATAATCTCCTACCTATCTATAAGTTCATCCAAGAAGAGGATTTGGACATCCCTGAGCCAATGGAGGAGAGGATTGAACAATTAATTAAACTTGATGAAGTCAGAAGAGATGCACAAAGGACCAATCTCAAAATGCAGCAGAAGGCTAAATATTTGTTTGAAAAAAGAGCTTCTAATAGGAAGTTCAAAGTTAACAACATGGTTCTGGTATGGAATGCTAGGATACAAGACAAGGGCAAGCATGGAAAATTTAAAGCCTTGTGGTTAGGTCCCTATGTCATAACAGATTATCATGGAGGAGATTCATATTTCATCCAGGCCTTGAATGGTGAAATCTAAGAATTGCTAGTGCATGGATAGTTCTTGAAGCAATTCTTTGCTTGATCATATGCATGCATATTTGTATTTTAGTGTAAATAGGTGTGTTGTCATGTGTTCTCTCCTTGCCTATTGTTTTTGTGGTCTACTGCCTCCCCAGAGATTCTGGATCCTCGTGATGACCTTACGGTCATTTGTCCCCAACTAGAGCCACTGTTAGGACTGTGAGAAATTTTCCTTGGCTTCCTATGTTGGCCTTGATTCAAGCTTCAATTTGGTGGTCTTGTGCTAAGGTTTAGCTTCAAAAATATTCAAAATCTTGTTCTTAGGTCTAAAAACCTTAAACCCTATGGCTTGTGTAAGCGTCAAAATACCTTTTGTTCTAATTTCATGTTGACCGCTTGTTGCCCATTGCCAATCTTCTAAGTTGCAACTTGGTGTATTGCACATCATTCGGTTACCGGCCCCTACTCCCATATTACCTTTTTAACCTATGTGTAAGTTTTAATGTGTTTTATGCCTTGGTCTTATCTCGAGCACCTTAATAAAATTTCCCCCCTCTTTACCTAGTCACATAAGATTGTTTTAAAAGCATGTGCCTCATTTTAATTTTTAAGTGTCCACCCTTGACCCTACAAGCATTAAAGTATTTTAAAATCTACAGGATAAAAACAGAAAATGATATGTGATGAAGTTTCACAACATTCTGCCATTCCGCAGAGTCTGTTGGGTGGACCCACAGTCAGCTTGCAAAAATGTGGAAAGGAAACATGTGGCATGGTTTGACAAGTCATCATCCTAGTGATCTGACAGGTGCCATGTGGTGTGTTTTTGGATCTTCTACCATTCTAGAGAGCATTTCAGTAAGGCTCTGTTTGGAACCATGGAATTGCAGGAAGCTACTACATTTCTATATTTGGATGATGAATGGACATGGTATGATTACCGATGAAATGTGGCAAGTTTTACAATGTGTAGGGAAACTTCAAAGGAGAGGTTAACTTTGTGCCATACAGCACAAGATAAAGAGTTTTTTTCATTCTATGAACCCTCATCTATGGCTTGATCTCATGACCGTGGAACCACGGGAGGCCGCCAAGTGGACAAGGATGAGTCAGCTTTTTCATTAGCATGCCTTTTTGCTGAGTTGTAAAGGTGATCCTGAGTGGAATGTTTTTATTTTCTCAATGTTTCTTCAAGATAGATGTCAAGGAGAAGGGTCAAGGGCCAAGGTCCACTAAGGTAATGAAAAATATTCTAAGTATGGTATAGTACTATGGAGTGTCCGAGGGTGGAGTTTTAGCCTTCCATCTTCTTTAGCGTTGCGAAGTGGAGGGCCTGAAGGCTGAAGTATGACGAGTTTACTTGTTCAAAATCCTTATAAGTATGAAGTGTATGGCAGAGCTCAGAGGTTGGCTCTTCTTCCTTCCTTTGGGGAAGGTGAAATGGGGAAGGTCTGTCGATTGATCCCTGACAGATGTTCTCTTCTTTGTGTTGAAGGAGGATGGCAGGGCTCCTCACTTGCCTCTTCTAGATGGTGAATGCATAAGGTGGAAAGCCCGGGGGCTGACCCCCAGTTTTTTCATATTTTTTCCTAAGTGTGTCAGAGGTTGGAGTTCGGGCTTCCCTCCTTTTGGGTTCTTCGTAAGAAGGAAGGAGGAAGACTCGACGACCAACTCCCAACAAGTGTTCCTTCTATGCAAGGTAGAAGGTAGATGTCAGGGCTTCCTTGTTATCTCTTCTGAGAGGCATAAGGTGAAATGGTGAATACTCGAGGCCCGACCCTCAACTCCTTTCATATCTATACATAGGCAGGGTTGGGGCTTAAGCAATGAAATGGTGAGTACATCTATGATTGTTTTGACATCAAACATTGAAGAAGACAAAGTAGACATGGTTGTGGATGAGCCTTCATTTCATTTTCAGTCTCAAGAGCAAGTTGAACAAGTAGAAGGGCATATTACTGTTAATGTTGCTGATAAAGTTGATGTTGATAATGAAGTTGCTGATAAGGTCACTATTACAGAGTTGCAAACCAAGTTCTTGCAGTTGGATGTTGTTATATTGCAGGGATCGCCAAAGGAGTGTGAGAAGCAAAGTAAAGAATATATTGTTGGTACTGACTAAGGTGTTTTGATGAATGAAGTTGTCATTATTTAGGTGCAGATATCTAAAGAAGAAGATAAGAAGAAGTTGTTTCCATTTGATAGACCTAAGAACCTCAACAAGAAGTTGGGAAAACCTAAAGTGAAAATGAAGACCAATTGGAGCTATTTCAAAGAGGACAAGAGATAGAGCATAGAGGACATAAAGGAGGAGCATTCAAAGGATGAAAACCTGTTACTACCCTCCATCCAAGAGGGCTTGGATTTTCTTTTGGCTGGGAGTCTGATGTAGGAGCATCCATGGTCAATGGCAACCTTACATCACCAAAAATATTTTAATTTATGTTTGTTTGTTTTCAATAAGGTTTATGGGCTTGGGAAATAATATTTTAATTTGCAACAAATATAATTTTCCTTGGGCATATTGGTAAATGTAATTTTTGTGGAAAAATTCCCCGGTAATTTATAAATGCCTCAAATAGTGGAGAATATCTTTCCTAGGCAAAGGCATTAAATTCTATTTTAGTGGGGGCTAATTTTTGGCATAAGTGGGGCTACCAAGAATCATTGAATTAATGGCACTTATTATTGTAACCGTCATAGTGTAAGGAATCTTGTAAGTGGTCTTTATGGCCCAGGTTGGTGGACCTAACTCCCATAATTTTATTTTATTAAATTCCAAAATTTGTAACTCCAAGAGGGGGGTTGTAATTGTGAGACCCAGTCTAGGTAAAATGAGCATAGATTTCTCATATATTATCTAAATTAAGAAATTAAAAATTTTCTAGAAATTTGGGAAGGAGAGGCATGAAACCTAGAAACTATTTTAGAAAATTCTAAAAAATGAGAGTGCGGTGAAAGGACTAAGTGACGGGTTTTTATTGGAGCTGAGAAGAAAATTGAGAGAGACCCAGATGTTGGGGAAGGAGTCTAGAGGTGGAGAAATTTATTTTTTGCAGGTGTTGGATGTGTAATTCTCAGAAGCTCACAAGCTTCCTTATTTTGTAATGTATTTTCAGATTTGAATAAAAGATGGTGTGCAGATTTCTCTTCATATCTTTGTTGTAATATTTTATTTTCAGCCTTCTTGCATAGGCTTGTTGAAGTGTTCTGTTACAGATTTGAATGGATTAGTATCTCATTGTTGCATCAATTGGAAAATTAGTAGCCCCCCTCTGCATCATCTCTAAAGTCTGATTTGTCAGATCTTGACTTCCGGGCCTTCCTCATTCTTTCAAATGTGCTAACAACTTCTTGGATGACCATTATTTTGCCATTGGCATGGCCAAATGAGTTTTCCTTCCCCAATCTCAAACGTGTGGACTTACAACTTGGCCAAACTGTGCGATGCAAATCAATTCTTGGGGAAATTTGCAAGGAGTTTGGTATTGCATCAATGTGTATCCTTCAAGTCTCAACAAGTATTTTGTCTTCTTGTGGGCCTGCCTTTTTGTCCTCATTTGCATAATCAATATCTCTCAGGCTTTTAGGCTTTCAGGAAGGTTTTTGAAAAAATGATAACTGTGTTGCAACAACCTTTTACAAATTCATTTTGGAGGCTAAGGATTTGGACTTGATGTGTAACTGTCTTTGTCCTTTTTAGATATTCTCTCCACGGACAGTTGCACCCATATCTTGTTATGATGAGGGTTGTCAAATGAGAATGTGACATGTGTCTAGAGGCCTGAAGCTTGTTTTCTCCCTTATTTCTATAAAAGGGAATTCAAAGCCATTTGTTAAGAGTTCTCAATCTTTGTTTTGGGAAGTAGTGTGTCTGTGTCTTAGTCTAGAGTAATAGAAAAAAGTTGCATGTTATTTTGTGTTCAAATCTATTGAGCAATGTATCATTTTCAATCCTGAAAGTGTTGTCATATTGGTTGCAGAATTCTCTCCATATGTGTAATCAATGAAGTTAGTATGAGTGATAAATATCAAGGATATTTTGATTCATCTTTGCAATCCTCTGTAATATTTGTATTGTCTTTAGCTTTCTCTCAAGGAGAGAAATAATTTCTTGGGAAGTACTCTGTTAATTTCATTCTACACTGTGGTTTAAAGGATAATTTTACAATTCTAAGTATAGGAAGCATTGATGTAAGGCATTGATGTTATTATTCCATTTGTGATGAAGCAATATTGTTTGAAAGATACGCTTGATTTATTCAGCTTGACTCTGTAACCCTGGGATTAGGCATTGATCTCTCACTGGGCTGATATGTTTATTCAGATCAATCCCAACAATTAAAATCATTTCTATTTCAGTTACTATTTTAGGAGTAGAATTGGAGTAGTAACCATTCTCAATCCTAGTCTGAACTAGTTTGCCAAAGGGTTAAGCCAATCTGATAGGAATCAATCATTTCCTTGGTATATTTTGATTGAGAACTTTTTGTTTTACAACAACATCTAGCATAAGTCAAGAAATATCCTTGGATGTTGTATAGGTACACCCTCCTTGGTCTTGCAGAACCAAAAGTGCATAGGACTTCAACAAATTCTAAGTTGAATCCTATTCATTGGTCACTGACCTAGAGTCCATAATCACAAGAAATTGGCTAAATCTTTAGAGGATTCAAACAATTAGTTGGAGGAACCAACAGGTTCAATCTACTAAAAATTATGTTTCTCATAGTGTTCCCATAAGCACTACTATGTCTACCCCTATTATTGAGAAACGTGTAGGGAATTATGATTATGATGCATATATAGCTAAGTAAGATCTATCTCTCACAAGATAATTACTTATGATGCATTTTGTAGTGTTGAATCATCTCAACAATTAGCAACTATTTCATGTAATGTACTAGTAGGCACTCCTTATGGCACATATATTCTTTATCATATTGGCACTCTCATGGTGTATCAACCTAGCATCCATCCTCCTCTAATCCTTATTCCATTATCACTTCCTTAGCTTCTACCACTCATAGTGCCTCTCCTACTATAACTCCTATCCATGCCTCTCATGTCTCTACAATTTTCAATCCACTGGTGTCCCACTTACCAAGGTATACTTTAAGAATTGGCCCCTATAAACTTTTGTAGAAATCCTGGTGAATCCCCTATGTAGAGGCATAATGCCCTTGGTGATTTTTCTAAAATTGACCTAAAGTGATAGAGTGGGTAGCTATTTTATATTAAAATATAATGTGGGCAATTGGGAAACCAAAATCAATGCCAACTTTTAATCAATGTGGCGAATTAGATCCTAAAATTTCCATAAATTTTTAATTTAGGTGGCAAATTAGAACCTATATTTTCCATAAGTTTTTAATTTAGGTGGTGAATTAGAACCTAAATCTTTCACAAGTTTTTAATTTAGGTGGCAAATTAAGCCTAAATTTCCCATATATTTTTAATTCAGGTGGCAAATTAAGCCTATTTTTTCATAATTTTTTAATTGAGGTGGTAAATTAATCTTAAATTGCCCATAAATTTTTAATTGAGGTTGTGAATTAAGCCTAAATTTTTGATAAGTTTGTAATTGAGGAGGCGAATTAAAACATAAATTAATATAATTTTTAATTGAGGTGACAAACAAGAATGTAAATTATATAATGATTGATTAAAGGAGTGAATAAGAACCAAATTTTCATAGTAACCATAAGTTATAACTAAGGTGGTGAAATATGAGTGTTTTTACAAATATTAAGGATTGCATCCATCATGTTAGATTTACATTCAAGGAGCATAATAATTAAAATTGCAATGATGACATTAATTGAAAACCATAGACATTCATGAGTTTTCTTGGGGCTTGAGACCTTCAAAAAATAAATACTCTAAAGATCAGTTACAAGAAATATTTCTTTAATAAAATTATCTAAATAAAAATAATATCTTTGGCATATCTTAAATAAGATACATGTGAGACCACAAGTAAAAACATAGTTCACCACAGGTAAACTTCAATTTCTTGTAGTCGATCATTGGGAACATTTAATTCAATTGTTGATAATATTATGAAGTTGTAACTTTAAAATAATATCACACCTAGTCAACCATTATAATATTGTCTAGCCTCTCCTCTCTTCACCATCTAAAAATCTCTTCAAGCTTTGTAAATCTTGGCCTTCATTAATTTTCAAGATCATGGAGCCACTCTTATTATTGCATGCTCTTTGTAGAGAAGTGGCTTTCTATGGACCCATCTATAGAAACTCCCTCAAACTAGATAATTGAAGCCATTAAGGAAGCCATTCACATAAACTACTTAGAACTTGATATGGGGAGTCATGTAAATTCTAAGGTAGCTTCATATTTTCTATATAATTTCTTGTGGCTTAATTAATCCATAGTGGCAATGGAACTCATGCAAGAAATGTTTGTGTGATCATAATATAGACTTGGGTTGGATGTAGTGGTAATGATGGAAAAATAATTCATACTAGATAATTTACCAGTGGTCAAAGATGAATTCAAATGCATGGAATCCATAGATCACTATGTGAGCTAGAGTAGAGAATCAATGTGAGGATTGCTAAAAATCTCCATGTAGTTTGAGAAGTCCTTGAAATTGACTATTTGGAAATTATGGCTAGGGGAGGTGTCAACATTTTGAATCACTCCCTTCATCCCTTTTCATCAATTTACATATAGGGTTTGATTTGAGCACACTCAACTGACAACACAATTCCTTCTAGGTATAGCACAAAATGTAAATGACAATGAAGCTATCTAGGATCATGGCAATCTAGTTTTTTGGGTCTAGTATTTCCATAAGTATTTGTAGTTATCTCATTTTTTTGTTCTTAGGATGGTAATCATGTAAATTGGTTATGAAATGTAATAGTGTTGTTTGGCTAGGGTAGGATCTCTTGTCTGGAAAACAACAAACTCATGTAATCATTTTTTCTCATATTTATTACAAGTGTAGGGGCCCTCTCATTTCTTACTCATAAAAAAAAAAACTTCAATTTTCCATAAAGTGGTGGTGAGGAAGATTCATCTAAAGAGAAATCAAAGGAAATCTTTTTTTTACATAGAATTAACATTACTTCTATAATTAGTTATATGCTTGATAAATGATTAATCACTATACATCCACTAACACTCATCACTCATAGAAATAATAAAAAATTATTAGAATAGTAATCAAAATAATAATATAATAAAACATACATGCCTACAAAATACTAAGGTAAACCTATATCATTCCTCTCAAAATATGCTAAAAATTGTATTTTACTTTTAGGACTATCAAAATGTGCAATGCCATATTCTCCTATGTAGTGAGCCTTGTGAAACCCTATTAAAACCCTTTGTACGAGTTAAGTTTTTTTCCTAATTTATACCTATACTCTACTCTAGAAGGCCTCCTACAAAAAAAGACTTTAGGGAATATCAAGATTCATAGATGCAAATAAAGTACTATTCACAATCAAATAGAATAAGAGCAAGACCAACACATGAGAGAGGGCTCATCTCTCCTCCTTATTTGAGGTCTACAAGGCTAAGGGGTGTATTCCCTTGTGGATCCTCCAAAGTTTTAAGAATAATTAAGATCTCTCTAGAAGAAAATTTAGTTCAAATGATATAAGGTGATCAATTCTTCTGAGACTATCTACTAATCGAGTCAAGCCCTTATGCCACAATTTCAGACCAATTTCTCTGTCACTAACCTCAATTGTGTTGGCCCTTAGTAGATAAATGGAAGGATTAGAAAATGCAAAAGTACAGATCCACATACTCATGAGTAGAAATAAAGAAACACATCATGACTGATAACATTTTTCTACTTGTATTTATAGTGGATCATTAAATTATATAAGTTATTACCATCAAAATATTCATTTTGAATTTAGATTAAGTGATAATAAAAGAGCTAAGGTTGGTGTCATATTTCCTATGCATAGATTCAAGTGTTAGATCTAAGGATATGCGAATAATTCATGCTTCTTATTTATTATGAGCAACCTAATTTACATGGTACGAGGAACCTCTTTTGTTTACCCAAACTATCTACATACCTATATCCAATATATCAAGGTATGACATATATGTAGTTTTAGTTTTTTTTTAAGTTTGATGTGAATACTAAAAAGTGGGTACACAATCCTTTCTAGGGCCCCTTGTCCCTAGATAGTTCCTCATGGAATACCACCCACCAAGGGAAGTATTGACTTAATAATTCTTGTCATATTATCTAATAAGACTATGTTTACTATTTATCTTAACTCATACTCTTGACTAAGTGAAAGAAAATATTTCTTAGAAACTTATGGTAATAATTCACCTAATTCTTATCCATTGTTGAGATTAGTCCAAGGAAGATTTCATGTTCAATAAAATTTAATTAAAATAATAGTGTGCCTTAGTGATTTATAGGGACAAATTCATAGATTTCATTGTTGTAGTTACATTAGGCATTATATGCAATAGTTCAATCATGATGGCTTGACCTATAAATGTGAACCAGAGGCACTACTAATATCGAACACTACAAAGGTTTTGTTTTAAATGACTTGTTTAAATTATTGAATACTGATAGATTTCTTATAGTTTTCTGATCACCAAGATCCCTTGTGGGCAAGGTGAGAGCATACTACTAATAAGTAGTCTAAAAGTATAATCATATAACATAGGAACTCCAATACTCATTCTTTAATATATAATAATCAAATGGAAAGATAAATAAATTAGATTTCCTTGGTATAAAAGTGTGAATATGGTGAACTACAATGTATCACAAAAGAATTATTATTAGTTAATCTAAAATCTCTAGTTCATTATATGAACTTGGATTAGTTCTTTTACTTATAATGATCTAAATTTATGTCAAAACTAACATTCGGATTCTAACTATCAAATTGGACATTATGTTTCAATAATGATGTAACTATATACAAAACCAAATAATACAAAAAGATATCGAATATCATTATTCTAGAGTCTTGTATGATGTAGTTATATCCAATAATAATTAACATCCAATATTTCTTTTTAACATTTCTTCATAAGGTAAATTCTTGAGCATCATCTCTCTAATCTTCACATCTCTTAATACAATCACTTAATAACAAACCAAATTCTACATGTACTGTAATTCCAATGAATAGATTTTAAAAAAATATCATGAGTTGTAGCAAAATCATAGGCCTAGCTTCTAAACCTAGTTCTCTAATACCATATGTAAAAACCCAACTAGGTTGTTAGGGTTTAAACACATATTATAAATAAAAAAATCACTATTTTTTTGTTTAAAAAGTTTAATTTACATTATGATTACTTTTTGAATACTCAGTCAAAGCTAGTCTAATGACTCTTCTATCCATATGAGACAAGAAAACACATCTTTCCAAATGAGATAGGAAAAAACATCTATCCAAACAAGACGTACAAATACATCTATATAAATAAGATAAGAAAAAATATCTATCCAAATGGGACAAGAAAATCCATCTGTCCAAATAAGATAGGCAAATCCATCTATCCAAATAGGACAGACATATATACATCTTACAAAATAGGATAGACAAACATATTGCTCTCACCAGAGACTTATACTTCACCTAGAACTCTTCTAAGTATCAAAGAATATAATTTAATTCTTTTTTTTCTTATTTACTTATAATTGAATAACACTTGTTGGTTCATTTAGTTTTAAGAAAACTTACCAACAATACATGTGAAAACCTATGTACTGGGAACCTCCTTCATTTACCCAAACTACCTGCATGCCTATATCCATAGGATCAAGGTATAACATATATAGTTTTGGTTTTGTTTTAAGTTTGATGTGAAATCTAAAAAGTGGGTACACAATCCTTTCTAGGCCCCCTTGTCCCTAGATAATTCCTTGTCGACTTCCACCCACTAAGGGAAGCATTGACTTAATAATTATTGTCATATTATCTATGACTATGTTTACTATTTTTCTTAACTCATACACTTGATTGAGTGAAAGAATACTTTTCTTAGAAACTTATGGTAATAATTCACATGATCCTTATCCATTGTTGATTTAAGTCCAAGGAAGATTTCTCATTCACTCGATTTTAATTAAAATAATAAAGTGCCCTTATTTCTCCCCAACAATTCATAGGGATAGAGTCATAGATGTCATTGCTTCAGCTATGTTAGGCATTAAATGTAGTAGTTCAATCATGACAACTTGACCCATAAATATGAATTAGAGGCACTATTAATACCAAATGCTATGAAGGTTTTATTTCAAATGGCTTGTTTAAAATATTGAATATTGATAGATTTCTTATAGTTTTGTGATCACTAAGATCCTTGGAGGGTGAGGTGAGATCATAGAATGGTAAGTAGTCTAAAATTATAAGCATATAACATAAGAACTCCAATACTCAACTTTTAATATCTAATAATCAAATGAATAGATAAATAAATTGGATTTCCTTAGTATAAAAGTGTAATTATTGCGAACTACAATGTATCACAATTGTCTTATTATTATTTAATCTAAAATCTCTAATGTTATATGAACTTGGATTAGTTCTTTTACTTATAATAATCCAAATTTATGTCAAAACTAACATTCACATTCTAACTATCAAATTTGACATTATGTTTCAATAGTGATGTAACTATATACAAAACTAATAATACAGAAATAAGATATCAGATATCATTATCCTAGAGTCATGTTTAAAATAGATTAAACAAAACTAAAAAATAATAACTATAATCTATTAATAGAAAGAAATTGAACATATATCTCTTAACTTTTTCTTAACATGAAATGTTAAGGGTTTCCATGTAAATCATGTGTTCTCACTGTGTACTTAATTGCTAGATCTTGCATATGTGTAGTTGATGTAATTGATTGAGTTTTTGAAAAGTAAAATATTGTTAGATATTGATTCACCTCTCCCCTCTCAGTATTACCATGTGCTCATCAATTGGTATCAGAGCGGGTTTTTTCAGAAATAGCCTAACCGCTAGAAGGTAGATCCTAAGAGCACATTTACTGGGAAAAAGAAAAGGAAATAAGGGAAAAGAAGATACTAAGCAAAATGTTGATAAATTGGCACAAATAAAATCAAACACAAGTAATAAGGGAGAAATAAGAAAAAATGATGAAGTGATAAATAGAATGCATATGGCAATAGAAACAAAGAAAGATGTGAGAAATGGAGATAATTTTTAAATGGCATTACAAGAGAAATCATCTAAAACAGAGACAGGGTTCAAAGCATCTAAGGAGATAAAAAATTCAAAGCATAAATCAAGTGATAGCTCTAGCGATGAATCAAAGGAAGCTCATGTTGATAAAAATCCCAAAGAAGAATCCAACATATGCAAAGGTTAGTATAAATTTTTTAATTGTGATAAAACTAATTATTGTGTTTTTAAATGTGTGCAGGTTAAAAACAAAGATGAAAGAAAAGAAAAGAAAGATTCAAGAGAAGAAATATTTTTCATGGCTATTGAAGCAAAAGGTGATGAACATGATGTTGAAGAAGTAGATCTTATGGAGGAACTCTGTTTCACCTACAATGATGTCAAAAAGATTCAAAGTAGAAACTCGAAGCTAAAATTACAACTTCAAGATGATAGTGAACTCTGTTTCACCTACAGTGTTGTCCTTGACTCCTACAACACATATTAAATTATGAACACTTTGAAGGCATAAACTCCTTAATCATTTCTTGTTGAAAGGTTAAGGAGTTTATGCTTTTGTTTATCATTCTCAGTTATGTGCATATGTGTTTGACAAAGTTATGTGCATATGTGTTTGACAATTCAATGATTACTTTCTCTCCTTATGCTCTCCAAGTTAAAGTTTGAAAAAGATTTGAAAATTCACACAACACTGATCCATCCCCCCCTCAACGCAACCCAAGGGATTCAAACCCGTGAACCTGGCTCTGATACCAATTGTAGGAGTCAAGGACAACACTGAGAGGGGGGGTGAATCAGTGTAGTGTGAATTTTCAAATCTTTTTCAAACTTTAACTTGGAGAGCATAAGGAGAGAAAGTAATCATTGAATTGTCAAACACATATGCACATAACTGAGAATGATAAACAAAACTCATGAGTAAAACATACAACCATAGAGAAATGATCAATATGAATCAAGACACAAGAATTGCACGAGTGGAAAACCCTCCAGGGGTAGAAAAACCACTCTAGAACTGCCTCACTGGCTTATCTGATAAAAAATGCCTCAGTGGCTACAATATGTATCTAGGAGCACCAACTCCTTATGGAGCACCAACTCCAATACTAAACAGAAGCACCCACTTCCAACACTGATATACCTCACTAGTAAACAAATAGGTCTCACTGACCAACAAGCCTCACTGGCTAATACAAGGCCTCACTAGCAAACTAAATCACCAACAGATGTGATAAACAAGATCAAAGGGACAATCTGTTTCCATTCAATTCAATATTTCATCTTTGCATAATACAACCTCCATTTGTGATTTCTCCATGTGTATGTCTCCAATCCTGCATCTGATGCTCAAACAATTCATTCCTGCATATTCAATTTCATATTATCTTCTTGCTTAATTCAATCTATATCATTCAAGAGGATGTCATAGAAAAAATCTTCATTCTATATACAGTTCCACACACTCATTTTTTTTATCAATATACATGTGAAGCCAATAAATATAAGATCCCTATCTGCATTCTGCAAAAAATAATTTCATCTTCTCATAACCTTTCATATTCTTCAAATCACAAAACCCTTCAATCTGTTTATCTTCTCTGCATATCTTCAATCTAAAAAGAATAATTAAAGTCATATAAAAAATCTTTAATTGAAATAAGATATTTCAATTTGCTCTTGAAAGAGAAAATAAAATCTCTTTCAAATCTGATCTCCATGTGCAAGAAGACAAACTCCTTTATTGAAACCATTTAATCCTGCATAAAAATATATTCTCTATATAAACAAAATCTCTTTATATTCCTTCAAAGATGACTCTTCAATCTCTTCAATCTGCATAAATAGCTCCACTAATTTGTCAATCAAACTTTTCTACAACATTATTGACAAGATCATTTCATATTCTCTAACATTTCAATCAAGACCTGTAGGAGAAAAATAAAATCTCTTTGAACATTTAGTCTTTTCATTTTCATCTCCTTCTCTACCAATTCCTGCATTCAAACTCTTTATCCAATCTGCCTTTCAAAAGAAAATCACCTTATTTGTATCCAAATCTCAAGAATAGAAATAAATCTTCCATTTCAAAATAACTCCTCATAAAAAATTATGAAAAAATCACTTTACTAGATGAGATCTCAAGGAGTCAACAATTTAGGAGAAAAAAAATTAAGTTTCTAATTTAAAAGAAAACTTATCATCTTCAAGAAATAAGTTTCTAATTTGTTCTAACTCCCTTATCCTTTTCTCCCCTTAAAATAAAACAAAAATCATTTTAAAAAAAAACTTAATAAACACCCCATATTAATGCATTGACGGGCTCCCTATATTTCATAAAGCATTTAAATGCTTTTTGAACTCATAAAAAAACTTTAATTAAAATCGGGCTCCACTTTGTTCTATGCTTAAAGCATATACACCACGTGCTCCACATATAAATTTAAAATGGAAACAAATATTCCAAATGTCCGCTGCACCCACCATAAATTTAAATATGACCATTGGCGCCCAAACTTCATTGTAGAAGACCGGTATAATAGGTAAGCACACTTTGTTCTATCCTCTTGATGAAGATACCTGATGATGATGACAACTTTAAACAAGATCATTAGAACTTCTATGCAATATGAGTCATTGGATTCCTGTATGATCAACATTTGAAGCTCAAGACTATCCTCAACACATCACTGATAATTATGACATCAAATAACATCAAATATTGTTCAACTGAGATTCTCTTGTCCAACCTTTGATTTTTTCACATCATAACTTATATTAGAACACATAGTACCTGATGACATCATCTTGAAGAAACTTGCATGAAATCCAACTAATATCTGCATCTGTAAACTCAGTGGTATGACAACTCCTGTCAACAACTATGGCAACTTTGCAACATCAACTGAACACACTTTTGACATCAATGACAACCTATCACCATCAAAGCTAATGCTAAAATGTCACAGAGTCTTGAGGAATTGAAGAATATGATCACCAATATAAAATTCAAAATCGAAGAAGCCAAGAGGATCGAGGAAGAAATGATATGCCATTTTAAGATAAAAGAAAAAGAATCTCGAGAAGATGATAGTCGATCTGTAAGGTGGGGAATTTTACCAACTAAAAATAATACTCGAAAAGAGAAACATATTGCATAAGTAAGATAATTCAACCAATAATAGTTTCTAATTATCCATAATACTGATATTCAAACCATTCTCCATGGCATCCCTAATGTCTCTTTCTCCCATACTTATAGGGAAGGAAACTCGGTTGCTGATGGTCTTGCCAACCTTGGGCAGGAATTTCAATTCTGGCGGGTCTGGCGCCAAATTAGCAGCATTCCTGGTCACATTGGAATGCTTATTCAAAAGGAGAAGAATGCTATTATTAATAATGTCCAATCAAGTGTCGAGTGATGAGGTGGCGTGTTTTCCTACCCTGTCTAGGCTTATGCACGAGTCCCGTGCGAATTGGCAGCGGCGTCTGTACTCCCTCCATGCGAACTTAATTTTCATTATTTCGCTTGCATTTTGGAACTTAATGTTTCATGATTGGTGTCGGCTGGGTTTTATTCATATGAATACTGCTTGCTGGATTCCTCTTAAGGGTATTCTGCAACTTAATTGTCTTCTCCTGCTAGATACTACGGCATGGGCTTTCATTATGGGCGGTGAAAGAATTCGCACTGAACAGGTCTAACACCTACAATGATTTCAAAGATAATGCCATTGTCTGGCATTACTGCAAGGAAGGGGGTATAATTCCATTCCTGGAATGCCTTAATGGGCATGATGAATCGTTATCCATCCAGTGTGCTTCTTCGTGGGTTGACAGACGGGTCACCATTGGTAGTGTTAGCTTTGAGTTTTCAAAGAAAAGTATTGCTGAGGCGACGAGCTTATCCCTTAAAGGCATTAAGTTGTCGAGAAAGAAGAGGGTTTCTAAAGCGCAGAACCAAAAGCTCTTCTTGGGTGACGGCGAAGAGCTGGTTCCCTACCAGGGAGGGTTCGAGAGGGCGAAGCTTCCTCATCCATGGGCGGACATGTGCTTTTTAATTATGAAGTATTTCACTTTGGAAGGCCGCTATGCCAGGTTTTATTACTACCATCTTCCCCTGCTCAATCATTTTCGTAGAAACTTGGCTATTTGTTTCCCTTACTACTTGCTTTCTTATTTAGAGCATTCGGTTAAAACGGTTCATAAGAATTTAACCTCTAGGCCATTGGAGAAGCCTGTGCCCCCCTTCACCAAGGCCTCATTCACAGGATTTACCAGTTTCACTTGGCCCTGACGCCCCCTGCCACTCTCCATTACTCGGCTGTGGAACCCTCCCCCAATACTCTGTCGGCTTCTATTAAATGTGATTCTCTTCACACTCCTGTGATTAATAGTCATGATGGCCCAACTTCGGCCTCTGTGGAAACTAATACCCCCACTCTTGGGTCTACCTCTACCCCTAAGAAGAAGCGCTTTGTTAAGTCTAGGAAGCGGCTTCATCACCTCTCTGAGCTGGCTGAGGAAGCGGCTATTCTTAGCTCCCTCAAAGATAGTCAGGAGACCCCTAAAGGTGTTAACTTGTCTGCTGAGAATCCTGCTAAAAAGGCTAGGAAGGGCAAAGGGAAAAGCATTTCCACTGGTGTCAGACGCTCTACCAAAATTGCTAGGAAGCCAGCCCCCATGGTTAAACTCATAGACTACTCAAAAAGTAATTCTGAGGTTTCTTCTCACGGTAAGGAGGCTGATAGTGATGATTTGCAGGAAATTTACATGGAGGATCCTATTTCTGGGGGGCAGTTTGATGGCCATGACTCTCCGCAGAATGTTTACAGGGACAGCCCTGAGAATGTGATTGGTACTAGCAGTGACAAGGAAGAGGTTGACCAACAGAGCCCTGTGGAGGCCCAGTATGATACTGGAGAAGGAGAGGGGAACTTTAATGACCAAAACCCTACCGGTGCTGAAGAGGTGGAAGCGAATAGTCAGTCTGTCCCTGAAGAGGATGATGTCAGGGCTACTGCTAAGAATTGCGATGTGAATGAGGGCAGGGACAGCAGCTCTCTCTTTGCTGAAGTGACTTAGTTAAAGGACAAGATGGTGGCTCTGCAACTCAAGATGTCTACTCTTTATAAGTTCATTACTCGCATGCTGTGCAGGTCTTCCATGATCAACTTAACCCTTTTGCAGGATATTCAACTTTTCTCCCAGGGAACCGACAATGACAAAACACAGGAGCTGGACAGAATTTTTGAACTTCTTGCTAATGACTGGGAGGACTCTCTATCCTAGTGTGCCTTCAGCTGCCTGGTTGCTAGTTTTTTGCTGTTGCTTACTTTCTATCGTTTATTAGCTGGTGTTTCCTGGGTTTTGGTTCTAGGCTCTTTTTGTTTTCTGAGCCTATGCTTTTTCTTTTGTAATCTCTGTTAAGGGTTCGGCCCCTTGTTTTTGCCACCTGATGTAATCAAAAACATAAAATTGTGAGAATCCATGACTAAGAATAATGATCCATATACCAGAATGGATTACAAAATAATTTTTACATACACCCAACTTGGTGTTTCAATACATCTATTTCAGTGTTACACAAAGAAGAACTATCATCAAGATATCCATAACTTGGCAATGAAGCCATACAAAGAAACAAATATCCATATCAATAATAATATCTAATCTTGGTTGCCTCGATCCTCCAATCATCCGCAAACCAAGTCCAAGAGAGTGGTTGAGGTGCTTTTTCCACCCAACCACGAAGTACTAAACTTCCTCGGGTTTCTTCCTAACTTGAAGAAAATGCCGACCCTGCACAAGGAGCCTAGCAACTTGGAATGGTGTAAGTAGGAGGGAAACTCTTGATGCATGCCTGTTGCATGTATGCATCCTAATACTAGAATGACAAACTCTTGCAAACAGGATGTGGCAGACACTACAAAGTTCTAGGCTTTTAAATAAATCCATCGGTTTCAATGGTACAGTAGATTGGCCAAGCATTTTAAATAAAATGATAGTTTTAGAAAAAGTAAAACTATCATCTTTGGGAGCCCACATTTGGCATCTTGTCACGAAAGTTCATACTTTACCAAAATACATACAACACAATTTTTCTATATTTGGTTTTTCCATAATCATAATATTTATATTTCAAAAAAATACAAACATTATTTCCATTGATCAAATGATTTCACTGGTTTGCTTAATGAAAAGTTTACTATTTTTTTCTTTATTTTATCTGATCTATATGAAGATCTACCAGATAAACATAAAGAATTTCTCTCGTAAATCAAGAATTTTGATATACTACTAGTGTTTCCAATTGAAATGTAGAAATAACATTTATCAAGAATTCAATAATTCAAAAGTTTCTACAAGTCTTTCTCATTAATGCAATTAAAAAGAATATTTTTTTTTCTATAGAACAAAGAATTCAATTTCAGATATTATATATAAAGATATATATATATATAATTTCAATTTGACAATTAAACCCAATCTGCCTTGTAGTTATATTCATCATATCCATTTCCAATAAACAAAATCGATACAACATATATATAAATACTCATACAATTGACAGTTAAACTCAAACAGTATTGAAGTACTATTTCATCATATTCATTTCTAACTATCAAAATATATATATATATATATACAATATATATATATATATATATTGAAAATAAACAAGGATAAAAATTGAATACAGTTATTCTATTTTTTAGACAATTAAAATTACAATCATATCTATATGCTATCAATTGAGACATTTGATAATAGTCAAAATCCATTCTTTTTCAAATAATAGAATCATAGTTGAAAACATTTATATGCGAAAGAATCTATATATAAATATATATATTTCCAAATGATCAGAAAACTGTTAATGCACAGGCACATCAAGAAACAACAATATCAATTTCATATTAAATAATGTATATATATATATATATATATATATATATATATATATATATATATATATATATATATTTATGAGGTTTTCAAACTACACAAAGAGACTGTAATCGTTTTAAATGTGATTAAAACTGTGATAACATAGGCAGTCGTCCCAAATGGGGTCGCAGTCCTTAAGGGACTGTGGCACCATTTGTGACACCATACCTCTTCTACAATATTCTTTATACAATACAATCAATTCAAAAGGAATTACAGTCGCTTCATATACAACAAAAGATTCAATAGAATTCCAATCCATCAATATGATAATCGGCCAAAGTTCAAATGCAGTTGTTTCAATATAGAATTCAATCATTCACTCTAATACGTAAAAATGCAGTCAATTCATAATACATACAGTCGATTCCATATATGTCATTCCCGCATTTCCCATACGGTCACGACACACAAACACATGTGTCATGTCCACATTTGCCATGTGGTCATGACACGAACTGCGAAAAACTTTTCCACCTATCCCTAGGAACCCCCTCGCATGCGTCTACGTGCTCGGTGGCAACACGCCTAAGGCGTAAACATATCAGCATAACCGCAAAGGTGAAGGCCGTCTAGGGCATATGCGACACGTAGGGTGTCGCTTCTAGGGTTAGACTAATTTATTCTAAACCCTAAGTTTCCTAGGTGAAGATAATTTCATCAGCATCGAACCCTATCTTAACTCAGATCGAAAAGTGATAAAATAATATGGTAAGATGGCACGTGATTCAAGTGGAAAGATGGAATGGAATAAATAAAACATCGCATCAAATAAACCCTAGGAATCTAGCAAATTCTAGCAGCATAATGTGTTTTCAACAAACACAAAATAATTTTAGAAATAGAACATCAAGAAGGAATTTAATAAAATTTAAGAATAAAAATAAATTGAAACTTAAGAACAAAATCAAACGATTAAAAGTAGAATAATAAAATTCAATTAAATGACAAGACGTCAAGTAAATCCAAAAGAGAGTTGAGTCCGTTATTAAATATAATTTCAACATTATATTTAATAACTAACTTGAAAAATTTAATAGATAGGATAGGAGAGTTTAAATAACTCATCCTGTAAGATAATAATAAAATAGATCAATAGTTTAAAATGGTACAATCCCCGCCAAGACAAAAAAAAAAGAAGCCAATAATCCCATTAAAGTAAATTTAAAAAAAAACAAGGGAAAAATTCCTCCCAAATGAAATAAATAATTTCCCTCCTAAATAAATTCAGATTACAAGTCAACAATTAAAATACAAGGTTGATCCACCCAAAAATTATAAATCAATGCAAAAGAACCCCCAAGGGGAAATAAAAATAAAAAATAAAAAAATGAATAATAGAAATAGTAAAACTCAAAATGCAATTAAATGAGAAGTAACTTCCCCATTTGAAATAAAGCCCAATCTGAAAGAACCCAAGGTTAAAAAGGAAAATGAGGCCAAACCAAAAATAGAGGATTTTAAAAGTAATAAAAGTCAAATATCCTCTAAAATAAAATAACATTAAGTTTTAAATGAAAAGCCCCAATATAATCAAAATTGTTTTCTAATATCTAGTTGCCCTAATTCCTCTTCCCTATCATTTTCCTCTTACCCTAATTTTCTTATCATATTTTATCTTCTCCATGGTTTTGTTTTGTTTTGTTTTTTCTTTTGTGTTTGTTTTCTATGTGTAGGTTAGGGTTTTTGTAAGAGGTGGAGGCCATGAGTGGAGCTTGTTGCTCCAACTCATGGAGGTATACACAGTCATAAGAATACCAAATATTTTTCTCTTTAGATATACTGAAATATGTATATATAGATCTAAATACATGATGGAAGTGTTGCAGGGTTCAAATGTGGAGGGCCAATGGCAGCCATGGCAGTGGCAGCGTGCAGGGTCGAATACGGCGGAAGCGGCGCAAACGGCATAGTATGAGTCCAAGGAAAGGGGTGGGGAGTTGGGGTTTGGAGGGCAACGCATAAACCGCAAGGGCAGGTAGTGCCGAGGCCGCGGTGGTACCATCTCTGCGGAGGCTTGGGACGGAAGTAGGCGATGGGGTCGCGGTCTCTGATGCGTGGAGAGTGGGGGTTTGGGGGTGTGGGGAGGGGGCTGTGCCTCCTCCCCACACCACTCATCAAAAGGGACAGTGGGGCTATGGGCATTGCCGCCGACAGTCCCACCAACATACATCTCTTTTTTTTTTTAAAAAACTTCTCTAACTATTTCCTACTATCTGACCATAGATAAAATCTCAGTATACTATTTTGCATAACGTTTGTTGTATACTATTAGTTCAATGGTTAATTTATTGTATATATGTGTGTGTGTGTGTGTGTGTATACATATAAATACAAATGTATATATATATATATTTATATATATATATATATATATATTCATATATATATATTTATATATATATATTCATATATATATACAGTCTTAGCATTAATTCTCAGAATAAAACCCTTTCTCTTTTTTTTTTTTCATTATATATATATATAATATTATATACAACTAATAAATAATTTTTGTAGTTGTCTTTTTACCTCAACAATTACACAGCAATAAAGCAATGAACAGTAAGCTATCTTTTAACAAAATGACCAGTATACTTATATATTTACACACACATATATACACCTATATATATGTATGTATAAATATATATTTACACACTTTACACTTATTTCCTCAATAATGATTTAAACAACATACTGAGTTGTAAAAATATAACATAAATAAACTAAGAGCTCCTTTCTTCTTCTTTTTTTTAAAAGCACGAGTATATAGACAGAAAGTATTATTTTCTTTGGATCTAAATAAAATAGCAATATCACACTTTCAATGTAATAGAAAAAAAAATAGGATTCATAGTTTCATTTTCTTGGAAATAATCCTATGTGACAGAATGAGCATGACCATTTATCTTTTCCAACACCATTTATGAAATAAATTTTCAAGCAACTAAACAGAAAACTTAGTTTAATTCTACTCAATCTTTCCTTTGCAAACTCAAGAATCTATCTAACTTGCTCATACATTTTTTTGAAGATTAATGACAGAATATAAATAACATATCCCATGCATTTCACAAATCTTAACTCTCATCATAGGAAGGATAAACAACCTTTTTCTTAAATAAAGAATACTTTTCATACAACAAATATTGCAGCCAACCCATGGCAAGGATACCCAAACAATCTTGTACAAAATAAAATGCAATGAGGCCACAATGGCCGTGGCTTCAATAGCCATTAAAAGTACAACAAAGCTAGACAAAGAGGGCTTCCATCCACTTCATTTCTCCACTCAAAACTTGCAAACAAACACAACAACAAGAACAACAAATCCAGCCACTTCGAAATCTCTCCTCCTTACCATAGACCCGCAAGTGGGTCACCCCCGAGCTAGGGAGGTAGGGATTCACACCGGGTGAACACTCCACAACAAAAATCAATCACAACAACACCAAAAACAACCCATAAGTTTAACACAAAACTCATCTCATAAAAATGAGTTTTATGAGGGTAGGGAATGGACCCCTCAACTTCAAAGGGCTCCCAAATGATAAAATATCCAGCTCATGGCCTCAAGCCAAACAAAATCTCCAAAAAACAACACCACACTCCACAAAAAACGCAAGTAAACTCCATGGCACTCTTGCCATTCAATAATCTCCTCCACAAATAAAAGTCCTCAAGGCATAAATACATAATGTGGGAGAGACCTCAAGGAGGTTCCTTTCCCCTACCCAAACAAGTTGAGCATTACCTCCATTGGAGGTGTTCTCATCATATTCCCATCCCAACAAAAAAAACAATGCAACCAACAAAACAACCAAAGACTATAACACAATACATTAAATAAGCAAGGGTGAGAAACAAGTTTAAGAGGCCTACCTTCAAATCCCTACAATGGAAGCACATTTGGTGAAGAGCTCCAAGCCTTCCCAAGCCTTCCAATCCTTCAAGAAATCCTCTAACTCTTCCAAACTCCTCCAAATTAGCAAGAAAAATTAAAATTGCAAGAACCCCACACTCCTCAACAAGAGGAGATAATATAGGCCATCAATTTGGCCTTGAGGAATGAGAAGGTGACACTTGTCACCTTCTCCTTCCTCCTCCCATGCCACTTGCAAGGGAGAGGAAGTGTGAGGATGACAAGTGTCATCCTCCCATTCCCTCTCAATCCTCACCTTATCCACTTGTGCTCTCACACATGTGTGAGAGGACAAGTGGTGAGGTGGCAATCCCACTCACACCTTCAAGAGGATAAGGGATGCCATATGGCATCCTCTTATTCTCTCAAGGAGCCATCTTCCTCCAAGATGCTCTCACACGTGTGTGAGAGTCTTGGGGGAATCTCCCACACACTTGGGAGTCTTGGAGACCTCCCAAGTCTTCCTTGGGAAAGGGTTCCCAAATTTTGGGAAGGGAGATGAGTCTTTCCCAAGGCATGACTCATCTCCCACCTTCCCTTATTTCAAATTTTCGTCACTTTTACTAAACCATAGTTTAGAGTGACCAAAGGTAAGTCAAATGTAGGGTTAGATAGTCCAAATTGACCCTAGACTCATGGGTAACCACCTAGGGTAACTTTTGGGACTCTAGGGTTCACAAAGGGGGTTAAAAATCCACATTTAAATGGCCTCAACAAAATAAAATAAATACCAAGTGGTGTAAATCAAGTAAAATTTATACAATACTTATTATTAATCAATTAAACAAAAAGGGTACTAAGGCCAAAATAATAAAATTAAATCAAGAACTTAAATCAACATTCAAAATCCAACGTGATCCTTATCCCTCTTGGGAATGGATCGGTTTTAAAGGGAATAACATAGTGTGAATTCTACCTCCAATTTCCCGTGGCTAGGGAATGTAAAACCTGCACATCTTGATCAAGTGTCAATCATGTCATGAAAATTCATAGCTGAAGCAACTGGAATTAAATTGATGCAGTTGAGTACAACAATAATCATCAATACATAATTCCAAATTAAACTGCATTTTTCAATCATATGTCAAGTAGTCTGCATCACATAAATAACTAGAATCTCATCACAAACATCATCCCATATATATCTCATATGTCGAATCACCAAATAGCACCAAATCAGATCAAATAGAATCGCATATGTCTAATCAATGTCCTATCATAATCAAGAGATAAAAAATCAAGTCTGCATAATGAAACATAGTCACTAAAAGTCTGATAATGTCATCAACTGAAATGCATAACGATCAAAATAAGGGAGGTAAAAATAATCGGCCTCACAATATATATATATATATATATATACAATAAAATCAATGTAAATTCAATCAATCAAATCATATCAATAAATTACAGTTGATCCCACCTATAATTTGACCAATTCAATATAAAATGCCATGTATTGATTATGATATAGATATATATATATGTGTATATATATATTGAAAACAACAATTCTTTTAGAATACTATAGTCATCTACTCATAATTATAATAATTTCAAATAGAAGATCATGATTTCTGCAGCTAAGAAAAGATTCAACACACAAATAGTCACAAACGACAAAGATTAAAATAAGAACCTAGAATTCGATCCTTATTCCCAATGAATGCTTGATTCCTATAGAAACTCCCTTGGTCTGAATTATTTTCCTTTTGTGACCAGAATGCATTCAAAATTTTCTTTTGTTTGGAATGCAATTACAGAGATGATCCCCTCTTTTTTAAGAATGCAAGATGTTAAATAGAAATTTTGGTGAGCAAGAAATGAATTGTAACTTATTGTTTCCTCTTCCTCAAGTGTTTCATTTTCCAAAGCTTTTCTTTTTCTGAAAATTAAGTTTTTGTTTCAAAAACACGTTTTATTCTTTTCCTAGTTCTAAAATATTGTAAAATAATTCATATATTTAACACAATGTAAAATAAAATATGATTATTCTCTAAATAAAACAAATTAAATAACTAAATCGATTATTCTATTTTCTAAACACTCATGAATTAAATTATCTAATTAAATCATCATTAACTAACTATGCGACATATAATTCAAATAAAATAAAAAAATACAATTTAAATTAAACTATTAAATCATTCAATATGCAACATATACAGCTACATGACACTATGTGAAGTGTGTGAGAGATATCCCTCCATCTTAACCCTGCCAGGATGCTAATCTCCTTTACCTCAACCACCTCTTGTCTTCGACAACCTGCAACTCATAGTAAACTCCAATTTCTTGTTAATAGATTAGTAATCTAAATAACTGAAGCATAGCCGAAGCATTACTAACATGAATATTACATTTATTTCATTACATCTTTTCATATTAAAATATTCATAACAATTATTCATCTATCCGCATATAATTATTCATGAAATATTTCCATTTAAAGTAAACCCAGAT
The DNA here is from genome assembly GCA_027924645.1 of Cunninghamia lanceolata. Lineage (NCBI taxonomy): Eukaryota > Viridiplantae > Streptophyta > Pinopsida > Cupressales > Cupressaceae > Cunninghamia > Cunninghamia lanceolata. Next base: position 3,863,263 of record BSBN01000292.1, on the reverse strand, counting down.
GTATCAAAATTTGAGACGTGACATCCTTTCCCCCTTAAAAGAATCAACGTCCCGATGATCAACTTAAATGAAGATAAAGTTTCATACCTCTTTAATTCTAGTTTACCTCAAAGTCAAAATTAGTCTTCCTGATAATGTGTCGTTGCTTCAAGCACCTATTTGTTCTTAACTGCAAAGATTCATCTGTCTAACATTCATTCACTTGCACACATCATTAACATGTCATTGTTAATCAAATAGACGAATAAAATCATGCAAGTTAAATCATTTCCTTCTTAAAATCTTATTCATATCATTTTCATAAAATAAAACATTCATGTTCATTTTGTCAACATGCCTACTCATACGAGACAGTAGAACAATTGTCCTTATGATGAAAAACAAGCATCCCATACTATTTGTTATCATCATTGGCAAATCAAAAGGTCTCAATAATAGAAATATCACTATTTACAACAAGGTCTTCATCTTGAAACATATATGTTTTTAACATGTAAGAAGATCATTACATGATTAGTAAGATCAAGGATAAAAAAGAAAGTTTATCATGATTTCAATAATGATTTCAATGGTGCAATATCCATCTATTTCAATGGTGCAATAGCCATCTATTTCAATGGTCCAATAAAGTACGTTAATCAATATAAATAATCACACAAATGACCCTACTGCCAATACAAGCATATACCCGATACATGGTACAACTACCACCCAATTCCATACAAGTAACATATGGTACTCTTGTCAGAGCATAATCAAAATATCAGCACAATCAATGAAGTTATAAGGAAAAATAATTTAACCACCAAAGCACACCAAATGAGCCAAATCTTAGTCCATCATAGACACATATAAGCATGAATCATTTATCATAATGCACATGCAATGGAAATCATAACATAATTCCAAGAAATCAGTTCTTCTAACCAACACTAGGTCAAGATCCCCTATATCAAAACAAATCTCCAAAGGTACACCAATCATCGTGCATATGACTCCTTTGAGACCACCACTCTTTCGTTCTACTACCACTGTAATGAGAAGAAGCTCTAGCCCAAAAAGTGCAACAACAAGTTAAGTCCATAAAAACTTAGGACCACAACTATGCTGAGATAACCTCTCAAGTTCTCAACTAAGTTTAAGGAGACTCACAAAGCTACCATATCTATCCTTAAAGAAAATTACAACAAAAGATTATTCTCTCAACAATCCTTCTTCACAACAAAAGAATTCAAGGCTTAGGTAAGCTAACTCAAAAGGTTATAGGCACTATTACCACATGTCTCAATTCTAGATATGGTTTCCCTACATGAGATACTTCCTCACACTCCACTCCTGAAAGAGAGGGTTTCTTTAATTACTATACTACCAAAACTAGGACCAACCCAACATATTCTTAGAGGAAAGAATCTGATCACACCCTCTAACAGGGTAAATACTTCTATAAATCAAGTATTAGCAACTTGTTACTCACTAGGAGCACATTTAAGATGACATCAATGTACTAACAAGGAGCAAGACTACTCCACCATACTGCCATTTCCTCATAACTAAGCTAGATCACAATGTCATACAGCACAACTCGATCACAATTTCATGATTAGCTAAGAAGCACAAGGCTTCTTCATAGCCTAACACCAAGTATCCATAAAATGGAATACAAAGGACAATGTATCCCATCAAGCTAGAACACCTCCAACTACTAAGAGGAAACTCCTGAAGCAATTCAATTTCCAAGGTTGGCAACTCAACAAGAATAAAAAGACAACTATAATACCATAAATATCTACATACATTACGTGCTCGTGCACTAATTAAAAACCCATTTTACCCTACATTAAGTCAAACTAGAAGGTAGTTATGGAACTTACATACAACATCATACACTCTACCAATGCTGAACACTAGGGCATGGCATCATGTTCAAGATTAATATGAATGAGATAAGCAAGAACAATTAAAGTTGGTGGACTAAGCCAACATTATGCCTATTAAACTAAAAACAAGATTTAATCCCAATGTGTTCTCTACACAGTCATAAATCTACATTTAAGTTCATACAAGAATACATTTCTCTTCAAGTGATTCACATAAACATCAAAACCATTTCTCAATATTTCACACAATAGTAGCTTTGATTTATCAACAAACCAAGGAATTTAATCTATCATAATTCTAGTAATACACATATCAAGTACTAGTTTATTCTTCGCATTCTACTCCATTATACAATCCATCAGAGGTCCATTATGGACATGATAAAGAACATAACAGAACACATGAGCAACAGTTGAAACCTCTAAGCATAGCCACCAATAGTAATTAAGTCATTAAAGTCCAAAGAAAAGAAAATCAATTACAACAATAAAGCATAAAAATGCGCGCAATTACAAGACCATCAAGGTCATAAGATAAATAAACATCAATTTTGATGGCTATACTTTTTTAAAAATAAAAGAAAATAATAAAAATAAATAAATAAAATTCAAACTTGGTCTTTACAAAGTCAAATAAAAAATCAATATTCACAAGTTTCACATTACAAGAACTATGTGACTAATTCTAGCCACTACAGAGGGAGTACAATGCTACACTACACCTGGATCCAAGGTGAGTAAGAGAATAAACTTAACAACAAATCTTTCAAGATTCCAATCATGTCTATTTCTATTTAACCACACAAATCATCATTCAATGATTTCAGCAACCGTAAGTTGCATACAATCACTACATAAAAACATACACAGTCATCCAGCCAGAAATTAAGTTGAGACAAAATCAGGTTCACAACTGAGATATCTAAGCACATCAATTTCTTCAACAGGTAGCGGTTAACACTTCTTACCAATCAAGGATAACATATGGAATAATATATCATAAATAAAATAGGAGGAAGGATTAGGTTGGGGTTAAGCAATTACCCAATGTTCCTTTCACAAGATTCTAAACATGATGACAAGCATACTAAATGCATACTAAGAGATGCAAAATCATAATTCAGGGCACAAGATGTACGGTTTGCTATTTTTCTCAAGATTCTAATACTTTAAAACATCACAAGGATTATATAAAAGACCCTCTTCACAATCTCTTTTCCTCTTTAACTCTTCAAATAATGCAATGCAATAATTACACCCAGGTTCCCACATGAATATTAGGGTAAATGCAATCTAGTGATATAAGTCATTACCCAAATGATCTATTCTAGCAATGCGATGCAACACTATCTATCTTACAACCGCATAATTAATCCATACCTGGAGACATGCTCTCAATAAGACAAGCATTACCAGTCTCTATATAGAGGCAAGCATTACGAGGATATGCTACTCTTGCACACAACAAGGTTCATTAATATATAACAAGCATATGATCAAAACATCCTCTTGTCCATATACAATGCATAACTTCTAAAAGAATAAACCAAGTTTAATCACACTTGGAACATGGTATTTATTTTCACTCAAAGGTCCTCATAACTCCATCATCATAGGTGGTTACACAATCACAAACATGACCCTTCAAAGGTCACTCAAGCACTCTCACATAGTTCAAAGACTCATGCCCAACACTCAAGGCATCAAGAAGGAAAATACCCATAAGCAACTTCTTGGCAAACACCAGGGTTTATCTAACCCATAGTAATGTATTACTCGCCACACACATGCGAGGATGACATACAAAAGAAGGCACATGCTACTTACTACACGCCAACACTCAAGGACCCACACATGCTTAAACAAACTAAGCAACAAATGCCCCAGAGCTCCCAATGTTGGAACCATGCTCTGATACCAAATGTAAGGTGGGGAATTTTACCAACTAAAAATAATACCCAAAAAGAGAAACATATTGCATAAGTAAGATAATTCAACCAATAATAGTTTCCAATTATCCATAATAACATAAAATGGCAAGAATCCATGAATAAGAATAATGATCCATATACCAGAATGGATTACAAAACAGTTTTTACATACACCCAACTTGGTGTTTTAATACATCTATTTCAATGTTACACAAAGAAGAACTGTCATCAAGATATCCATAACTTGGCAATGAAGCCATACAAAGAAGCAAATATCCATATCAATAATAATATCTAATCTTGATTGCCTCGATCCTCCGATCATCCTCAAACCAAGTCCAAGAGAGTGGTTGAGGTGATTTTTCCACCCAACCACAAAGTACTGAACTTCCCCAAGTTTCTTCCTAACTTGAAGAAAACGCCGACCCTGCACAAGGAGCATAGCAACTTGGAACGGTGTAAGCATGAGGGAAACTCTTGATGCATGCCTGTTGCCTGCATGCATCCTAATACAAGAATGACATAAACTCTTGCAAACAAGATGTGGCAGAGACTACAAAGTTCTAGGCTTTTAAATAAATCCATCTATTTCAATGGTACAGTAACTTCGCCAAGAATTTTAAATAAAATGATAGTTTTAGAAAAAGTAAAACTATCATCTCTAGGAGCCCACATTCGGCATCCTGTCCTGAAAGTTTGTACTTTACCAAAATACATACAACATAGTTTTCCTATATTTGGTTTTTCCATAATCATAAATATTTATATTTCAAAAAAATACAAACATTATTTCCATTGATCAAATGATTTCACTGGTTTGCTTAATGAAAAGTTTACTATTCTTTTTCTTTATTTTATCTGATCTATATGAAGATCTACTAGATAAACATAAAGCATTTCTCTCATAAATCAAGAATTTTGATAGACTACTAGTTTTTCCAATTGAAATGTAGAAATAACATTTATCAAGAATTCAATAATTCAAAAGTTTCTACAAGTCTTTCTCATTAATGAAATTAAAAAGAATATTTCTTTTTCTGCAGAACAAAGAATTCAATTTCAGATATTATATATATACTCATATAATTTCAATTTGACAATTAAACCCAATCCACCTTGTAGTTCTATTCATCATATCCATTTCCAATAAACAAAATTGATACGACATATATATAAGTACTCATACAATTGACAGTTAAACTCAAATAGTATTGAAGTACTATTTCATCATATTCATTTCTAACTATCAAAATATATATATATATATATATATATATATATATATATATATATATATATATATATACAACATATATTCATATTATATATATATATATTGAAAATAAACAAGGATAAAAATTGAATACAGTTATTCTATTTTTTAGACAATTAAAATTACAATCATATCTATATGCTATCAATTGAGATATTTGATAACAGTCAAAATCCATTATTTTTCAAATAATAGAATCATAGTCGAAAACATTTATATGCAAAAGAATTTGAATGAATCTATATATAAATATATATATATATATATATATATTTCCAAATGATCAGAAAACTGTTAATGCACAGGCACATCAAGAAACAGCAATATCAATTTCATATTAAATAATGTATATATATATACAAGGTTTTCAAACTACACAAAGAGATTGTAATCATTTTAAATGTGATTAAAACTGTGATAACACAGGTGGTCGTCCCAAATGGGGTCGCAATCCTTAAGGGATTGCAGCACCATTTGTGACATCGTACCTCTTCTGCAATATTCTTTATACAATACAATCAATTCAAAAGGAATTATGGTCGCTTCATATACAACAAAAGATTCAATGCAATTCCAATCGACCAATATGGTATTCGGCCAAAGTTAAAATGCAGTTGTTTCAATATAGAATTCAATCATTCACTCTAATATGTAAAAATGCAGTCAATTCATAATGCATACAGTCGATTCCATATATATATACAATAAAATCAATGTAAATTCAATCAATCAAATCATATCAATAAATTACAGTTGATCCCACATATAATTTGACTGATTCAATATAAAATACCATGTATTAATTATGATATATATAGATATTGAAAACAATAATTCTTTTAGAATACTATAGTCAGTTGCTCATAATTATAACAATTTCAAACAGAAGATCATGATTTCTGCAGCTAAGAAAAGATTCAACACATAAATAGTCACAGATGACAAAGATTAAAATAAGAACCTGGAATTCATTTGTTATTCCCAATGAATGCTTGATTCCTACAGAAACTCCCTTGATCTAAATTATTTTCCTTTTATGCCCAGAATGCTTTCAAAATTTCCTTTTGTTTGGAATGCAATTACAGAGATGTTCCCCTCTTTTTTAAGAATGCAAGATGTTAAATAGAAATTATGGTGAGTAAGAAATGAATTGTAACTTATTATTTCCTCTTCCTCAAGTGTTTCATTTTCCAGAGCTTTTCTTTTTCTAAAAAATAAGTTTTTGTTTCAAAAACATGTTTTATTCTTTTCCTAGTTCTAAAATATTGTAAAATAATTCATATATTTATCGCAATGTAAAATAGAATATGATTATTCTCTAAATAAAACAAATTAAATAACTAAATCAATTATTCTATTTTCTAAACACTCATGAATTAAATAATCTAAATGAATCATCATTAACTAACTATGCGATATATAATTCAAATAAAAAAAATGCAATTTAAATTAAACTATTAAATCATTCAATATGCAATATGTGCAGCTACATGACACTACGTGAAGTGTGTGAGAGATATCCCTCCATCTTAACCCTGCCAGGATGCTAATCTCCTTTACCTCAACCACCTCTTGTCTTTGACAACCTGCAACTCATAGTAAACTCCAATTTCCCATTAATAGATTAGTAATCCAAATAACCGAAGCATAGATGAAGCATTACTAACATGAATATTACATTTATTTCATTACATCTTTTCATATTAAAATATTCATAACAATTATTCATCTATCTGCATATAATTATTCATGAAATATTTCCATTTAAAGTAAACCCAGATGTATCAAAATTTGAGACGTGACATGATCTAAAATTTTAGATCGAAGAAGAATATAAAATAAAAGAGGAAGTAAGAATTAAAATAGAGAAAAAGGAAGAGAATTGTGCAAAAATAGAATATGAAATAGTCTCTTTAAGAAAGGAATTGGGAAAAGCAAATTCTCAATCAAACAAGAACCTAAAAAATGAGAAGAGTACAGAAGTTGGTATTGACTATGAAGAAAGACAAATCTCAAAAGATTTCGAGGAGCCACAAAAGAATGGAAATGAGGAAAAACCAAAAGGCTATGCAAATGTTCTAAAGAGCTCCATCAATAATGAGGACAACAAAAGAAAGGAAAACAATATCCTACAAAAAACTAATATTCATCATAGAGACAATAAGGATACATTCAGGAAATCATTCCCTCCAAGGCAAGCATAAATAAACAAGTTTCAACACTCATTTTATGGTTATTGTTATTCTTGTAATAACTTTGGTCATAAAGTGGAAGATTGTTGGACACATGCAAGAAACTTTGGTTGGATCAAGAATAGAGGTTCATATGGGTTGCCAAATAGAAAGGAAGACATCACATGTTATAAATGCAACCATCTTGGGCATAAGTGATGCAGTCAAGGTAGGAGGATCCAATGAAGGATTGTCTAGCCTTACAGCCTTAAACAACCAACCTCATGATCTTAACAGAGATGTAACAATAACATACAACTAACAACAAAATGATAAGAGATATTCATAAACATATTACACAAGATTTATCCTGGGAAAACCCTCAAAGGGAAAAACCCAACCTTCAATAGATCACTTCTCATTATATTATAATTTCAAACCTCATTACATATGCCTTTAGGGATTTTCAGATGCTAGGCCACAACCCAAGATTATAAAAGATTCATACAACATTATTCTTCCATGTCTTCTTTCTCCTTCTTCTCCTTCTCTATTCACTGCTCTGTATCTTCTTCTACTCTCTGCTCTATCTTTTGCTTCTACTCTATTGTCTTCTATATTTAAAACACCTCTACATCTTCCAAACTATTCATCTCTTCACATACTTTCTTCACACACTTCATCACTACCTTGAAACAATCGTATATCCTTCATTTATATCGTCTGCAAGCCTTCAAAATATTATCTTGTCAGCCTAACTGTAATGTGTAATATGAAACGTGTAGAAACAAGTAGGTTGGCCTAAAACATATGGTATTGCTCTGCAAATGGATGAAACTTGGTGCTATGTATCTTCTTCTACTCTCTGCTCTATCTTTTGCTTCTGCTTTGCTGTCTTCTATATTTAAAACATGTCTTCTTCCTCCTTCTTTCATGTCTTCTTTCTCCTTCTTCTCCTTCTCTATTCGCTGCTCTATATCTTCTTCTACTCTCTGCTCTATCTTTTGCTTCTGCTCTACTGTCTTCTATATTTAAAACACCTCTACGTCTTCCAAACTATTCATCTCTTCACATACTTTCTTCACACACTTCATCACTACCTTGAAACAATCTTATATCCTTCATTTATATCCTCTGCAAGCCTTCAAAACATTATCTTGTTAGCCTAATTGTAACGTGTAATATGAAACATGTAGAAACAAGTAGGTCAACCTAAAACATATGGTTTTTCTCCGTAAATGGATGAAACTTGGTGCGGTTCTCCATGAAGGTTGGCTAGTTCCCAAATTACATTGAATGATGTTCCATTAGGCTCCACAAGTCACAAAATTGCTCCGCATACCCATTAGGCTTCAACTAAACATTGACTGCTTTGTTCTGTGAAAACTAATGATCTTCTGATAGCGATATCTTTTAGCAGACAAAAACCAAATGACCTGAAACTTGAATAAGATGTAGATGGTGATATTTAGATGCTAAGTCTTGCTCCACAAGCTCTGATATGAAAATGTGGTAAAATGTGGTAGGTCCAATTGTCACTATCTAGCACTCTGCAACTCAACATTAATTATCTCAATTTACTTGAATAACTTCTGAATGCTCCTGCATCAAACTCTCAGGGTTAATTAAAAAGTGAGCCTCTTCACTTTGGTTTGTATTCTGTCAGAATCAATGTTGTCTCTTAGGATATGTTTGGTGGTATGTTCACAGGTACTTTCAACTGCATCAAGATCAATGGTCTATTCAAGTCATCTATGAAAATTACCTCAAGTTCGGCAATCTATTCACAAATCACTACACTGCCTCATGGTTAGTGGTCTATATAGGTCTTCTCTACAAACTGCCTCAAGTTCCTTCTTACTTCCAGTGATCTAAATTTAGCACTCTTCTTACAAATTATTGCACTACCTCAATGATCGGCAATCTGACCAAGTCTCCTTCACAAGCTGCCTCAAATTCTTCACTTTGCGATGGTCTAGGGTCGGCAGTCTGGCTACAAGGTTGCAATTGCCTCACAATCAGTGCTCTGTTGACAAACACAAGTAGGCTACCTCAAATCAATACCAACTTCAATCAATTAAGAGTCAAATAGCCTCAACATTCTCTGAAGCAATCATTTTATTCCTTGATTCAGTCAATACATTCCTGAATTCCCTCTGCGGTACTTTCTAACCTCTGGTTCTAGCTGCAATTCCTTCCACACACATCAAAATCTTCTAGTTTCTTCTCCACATATACTGCTCCTACACTTTTCTCTATTTCTGCTCCCCTATTTCTTTTACTTCTTCTTTCGGTAGAATTCCTTTTCATCTCTTCTTTCTTTGCAATATGAACTCTTACTTTTTATGCTCTGCACATGCTTACACAAACTTTCTCTTGTACTGGTTTCTCAGTTGATTAGTCTACAACAAAATTCTCCTTAAGATCAATGTGTCACCCTCTTGGGTTCCTCTATTGAAATTAGTGATTTAATAGGTTCTTCTTCCTCTACATAAGTTATCTCTACATTATTTGCTACTTCCCCATCATCAATCCCTTGGTGACATTCAATGCTTGATGCTTTTCACCTCCACACTTGAAAATAGGTTCCTCTGAATGATTCCACATCAAATCCTCTTTCATCCCTCTAGTATCCTTTATTGTGGTAAGAATTATGGCTTCCTCTATTGTTGCAGTAGAATCTTATGTCATCTCTCCCTCTATGGTATGAATCACTGTCCTTATTTTGCTCCGCATGTAGTCTTCCTTCTCCGCATCCTTCTTTTCTTCCAACACATGAATACCTCAACCTATACAATCTTTTGAACATAAAAGTAGCATATTTCTATTTTGGTCCATCAATCCATCCATAATCCTTCTATATACAACTTGTCATAGGCTTACTCCTCCGCATTTTATTCCAACACATCTTTTTAGAGTGATTCCTTAATCCATAGAACTTACAAGGGTATAGATCCCAACACATTTCATTTTCATGTCCATGTCTATTATAATAAGAACAATGCATACCTTTCCTTCCTTGAGTTTATTTGTTCGAACTTATGACAACATCCTTATTCTCTTCACCCCTGATATATCGAAGGCCTTCATTTCTAGATCTCATTACTGGCTCAATAGATTTTCTAATTCCTTTCTGATATTTTCCCAATCCTTTTCCTTTATATCCCATTCTTTTCATGATTTTTAAACCAACATTATTTTGAGAATTGTCTTTGTCAACATCATTACCAACAATTGCAGATTTAGTTACATTATTTTCTATCTCACCTTCTAAAGGAGCTTCTGTAGTATCACACAAATCATTAGTATCACAAGAAACATCACAAAATTTAGGCTTAGATCTTAGACTTTCACTCTGTTCCCTGCATGCTACAAGTGACTGCTCTAACTGATTAACCTATTCTTTCAATCCAGATATTTCACTCTCTTGTAAACTATTTTCCTTTTTCAACTTCTCCAAACTTTCCTATAGATCTATGTTCCTCTTTTCAATCTGATCAAACAACTTGCATCCTTCTTCCAATCCTTCAAAACTTCTTTTGACATATTCAAACAACTTCATCTCTTCTTCTAATTCTTCATTCCTCCTTTTTACATTTTCTAATTCTTCTTCAAGAGCATCATATTTGTCTCCTCCTAGTTCTCTTATCTTCTCTACCAACTCTGAGCTATGCCTTTTGATTTCATACAAATCTTCTTCTAGAATATCCTTCTTGCATGTTAGGTTTTCATTTTCTTTCTTCATCCTTTTTCCAATCTTCCCCATTGAAACAGATCATACAAATAACTTAATGTGAAAAGCTTACCCAGATCTTTCTTGCCTTGATCTTTCTTCTGTGGTGATTCCTGTTATACTTTAGGGTTTCACACTTTCTTCCAACAATTTCTATCTTCCCAACAAATTCACAACCAGCTCTGATACCACTGGATGCAGCTAAGGTAGGAGGGCCCAATGAAGGACTGTCCAGCCTTGAAACCTTAAACAACCAACCTCATGATCATAATAGAGATGTAACAATAACATACAGCTAATAACATAATGATAAGAGATACTCATAAACACATGACACAAGATTTATCCTGGGAAAACCCTCAAAGGGAAAAACCCAGCCTTCAATAGATCACTTCTCATTATATTAGAATTTCAAACCTCATTACATATGCCTCTAGGGATTTTTAGATGCTAGGCCACAGCCCAGGCTTACAAAAGATTCATACAACATTATTCTTCCATGTCTTCTTTTTCCTTCTCCTTCTATATTTGCTACTCTATATCTTCTACTCTCTACTCTATCTTTTGCTTCTACTATACTGTCTTCTAGACCTAAAACACCTCTGCGTCTTCCAAACTATTCATCTCTTCACATACTTTCTTCACACACTTAGTCACTACCTTGAAACAATCTTCTATCCTTCATTTATATCCTTTGCAAGCCTTCAAAACATTATCTTGTCGGCCTAATTGTAACATGTAATATGAAACATGTAGAAACAAGTAGGTTGGCCTAAAACATATGGTATTGCTCTGCAAATGGATGAAACTTGGTATGGTTCTCCATGAAGGTCAACTAGGTCCAAAATTACCTTGAATGGTGTTCCATTAGGCTCTACAAGTCATGGAATTGCTCCGCAAACCCATTAGGCTTCAACTGAACATTGACTTCTCTGTTCTAAGAAAACTAATGATCTTTTGATAGAGATAACTTTTAGCAAACAAATCTAAATGACCTAAAACTTGAATATGATGTAGATGGTGATATGTAGATGCTAAGTCCTGCTCTACAACCTCTGATATGAGAATATGATAAAATGTGGTAGGTTCCAATTGTCATTGTCTGGCACTCTGCAACTCAACATTAACTGTCTCAATTTACTTGAATGACTTCCAGATGCTCCTGCATCAGTAAGTTAAGAAATTGTAGAACACATGCAAGATATGATTATGGATGGAACAAGAATAGAATTGCTTATGAGTTTTCAAGAAGCTATAATTTTGTTGGTCAGTTAGTTGATTACAATCTTATATGCTACAAATACAACAACTATGGGCATGTAGCATGATGGTGTAGAAGTGTTTTTGAGGAACCTTTTAGATAAAACAAGAAAGTGGAAGCCATGAATAAGAAAAGGGAAGGATCTAGAAAGGTATGTAGAAGGAAACTAGAGTAATATAATGAGTTTAAGGAAGAATCTACACTTGTGCTTCATGCAAAAGAGGTTTCACTAAGTACTTAAGGAGAAGGATGAGTTTAGGGGGAGCTAACCATTGCATTAATTTAACTCCATTGAGAAGACAATTCAAGTTAGATCAAGTTGTCATTGATCAAAAGGAAAGTTTAGAAAGAGAGAATTATAGAATGGAAGAATGATGCCATTAATGTCAAGTGGAAGCATGATAGATAGGATAAGATTTTTTGTGAATAGTTGAAAGCATGTTCCATTTTGTAAAGATGCTTAGTGAATGTTGGATAGTAGAACAAGTTCCTGATGCGTTAAACTTGAGAAGATCATCCAAATTATCTATTTGGATAGCTATAGTGGAAGCATATCACCCAAGAAACAAAGAGACAAAGGAGGAGAATTAGAGCAAAGGGAATCTCAAGAAAGGGGGAGCCTTACAGATAGGGGGAGCATCATAGAAAAGAGAGAGAATAACATCATTAAGGAGAGATATATGCTACATCCCTTTGATATTAATGTCAAAGGGGGAGAGATAGAGTAAGGCCTGGAGCAATGCAAAAGGAGAGAATTATGTTTATGTTGCCATCAATGACAAAGGGGGAGATTGTTGGAATGTTTGTCATTGATGTCAAAGGTGCATACACATGTTGTCATTGAGATTAAGAAGATAGTCATGAACAGACGAGAATGTCAAGTTAAGAATGAAGAGATTGTCACAATGATACTGATGTCAAATATGCATGAACAAGATTATTATCAGCAATATCAAAGACCAAGATTGTCGGTGAGATTTTCTAAAGATCGTTGTGGAGATTGTTGGATTAGTTACCCAAGATGTATGGACAAGAACTTCAACATACGTAACATTACAAAGAGAACAAAAGACTTATATAAAACAAAGACTATTATTAATCAAAAGTGTGTGGTGTAGTTAAATGTAAAAAAAGGGGGGGATAGATGATGTGGAGAGATTAATAGAAAAAGTGAAAAGGAGCGATCAAAAAAAGGATTATTGAAATGCACTAGACAATTGAGAGAGGGGGTGAATCAGTTGTCTCCAATACTTTGACCACTTATGAATATTAACACATCAAACACTTGTTCACTATTATTCAGATTTAATCATGAAAGCATGAAATGAGAAACTCAACACAACATCATCAACACATGAGACACTAGATTTTTTACTTGGAAAACCCTAAAAGGGAAAAACCACGGTGGGTGTTAGCCCACAGAAATATATATATGTTATAACAATACCAAAAAATAGAGGCTCACTGCCTTAGGGCTCACTACCCAATATGATCACTACAAATGTTGAGGCTCACTACCAAGGGTTGGTGTTGATGATTGTTTTTACACATTCATAACAAAAGTTAAAATTCACAAAATGAACCTAAACTATCTTGAAAGATATGAAGAAACCACTTAAGATTTCTTAATCCCAAGTTTCTGTATGGTCAGGTCTTGACCTTGTGGACAATTCAGTAGGTTAATGTGAAAATGTAATATGCAAGGGGCCTTACTTGATTTAAGGTGGTTTATGACTCATTGGACTCAAATTATGCAAATTGTTACAAATATCAACAAATTATCCATTTATTTGCATAAATTTATTACTGTATCACAAAGCTTGGTATGATTTATAATGAAACAAGCTTTTCTTTTCAAATTGATATGAAAATTGTCAAATATTAACACAATTGTTCATGCTTCCTTCAAATGTAAGACAATTTCCTTTAAATCTCTACATTTAAGCTAATTATTTCAAATGTTTGGGGAAAACTTAGAGAAATTTGAATTAAATTTCATTCTACTACAAGATCTAAATGCTCCATTATGCACATTGTAAGAAATACATCACTTGATCAAATCAGCATACTAAATCTCTAAATATGAAGCCCTAAGTATTTTCATGAGCACACATTCAAGATTGCAATCTTTTAAAGAGGTAATATTTCAAATACAAGAGCCAGAAAACACTCTAAACATAGACGTAGAATTTGAGATTATTTGTATTTAAAATACACAGTCATATATGGTTTACAATGTATGAATGACTCTTTGCTTCATTAATCAACTCAATGGAAAACTTACAAACGTCTTACAGATACAATAAGGAAGCTAGATGCTCCACGGATTCCTTAGTATAGACACAGGCAACCTCCTCCTCTAAACTAAAATACTTCTAAATCAAAATGTCCAAACAAACTATAAGTGCAAGCTATCTTTCAAAATCCCTGTGTAACTAATGTACAAGTAGTAGAGCTTCTTATATAGAATTTGAATCTTCCTACTGCTATGGCTACAAAACTTAATCTATGGTCAAGATCTATCTATTATTGATCAAGGGTGTATATTCATCTCCAACTGTTTCTCAAAATATCTGAATTGTATCTTTTCCTTCTCAAAGGATGCCATTGGAATCTTTTCAAAATAAGATTCCCTTTTTCTTTGACTTCTGCTCGTAGATACTCTTTACCTGATCTCTTTCCAAAACATGTTGCTCCTTTTACAATTTCTTACTCCTTCAAATATGATTTGAAATTATTAATTACACCTTCTATAAAGGTGCGATCTCCTCCTGGACTCTTTGTCCATACATACTCATGCATTATAACCCCTTCTTTCAATTTCTTTTCTTTGTTCTCTAAACCTTTGCTCTTCTTTTTGTATTTCTTCATTTTGGCACTTTCTTCCATCAATGAATCAATCATTTGCTTGCTTAGATATGCTTCAGGACTTTCCATGCATGGTGTAAAAATGACTTTGAATTCTGTTAAGGCCCTTTCTAGTTCATACTCTAGTATATCCTTGCATTCATGATCTAATAGCTTTTCCATTATCCTTTTATGCATTTTGATCATGTCATCTACCTTTTCTTCTAAGTCCTGAGCAACTATTATACATCTTCTGAGATTATCTTCTTCAAATTTTAATTCCAACCATGCTTGTGGCACTTGGTTTCCCATTGAAGGGGTAATTACTCCTTCATTTATTAGTTCTTCTATTCTTTCTTCAATTTCCTTTAACTGTTCCAATTCAAACTTGCATTTCGCTCTTCTAAATTGGCCATTATGTATAAGTATATTGCATTTATTCTTTTCCTTTGCAACCACTTCTCATCTTTCCACTACTTGTTTTATTGTCTATTCTCCTTCTTGCATGAAATCCTTGAACCATTCTTCAAATACATTGGCTTTAAGCTTCTTATTTTCCATATCTTTTATTTCATCTTTGGATACAACTGCTATCTCACTAGGTAATTTTGGCATTGTTGTATTGGGATCAAATATTCCCTTAATGAATTGTTGCAATTGGACAATGTGTCCTTTCAAATATTCCTATTTATCTTTATCTTTCCTTAACATTTCTGTTGTTACCTAGTGCATGTCTTCCCACTCATTTATGTGTTGCTCCCTTGTTGTATGCCCCAAGTCAAAATTGAGTATTTTATACTCATCCATAGTTATTTCTCCTTTTGCCTTCTCTTTTTGGGGTATGGCCAAGTTCAGCATCCTAGATCCATCTGGACCTCTTTGAATGGCTGACATGGTTCTAGCCTTTCTCTTTTCTCTCTTAGGTGTTGTATCTCCCAATAAACTTTTAATGTCAATAGGTACCAATTGTACCTCCTTTTCTTTCCTTACCTCCGCTCCTAACCATGCATGAATCTCTTTTGTGCCTTCAGCAGCTTTTTCTTCATCAATTACCTCTTCCTGAGGTTTTTCTACTTCTCCCTATTCCTGTGATTGTTGTTGTTGTTCCTGATGCTGTTGTGCAGGGGGTTTCTATTGAAGGGCTGGCTCTTGTACCATGGGATCATTCTGTTGTTTGGACTCACCTTCATTTTCTTCTTCTTCAATTTCTGTGTCACCTCCAGCTTCATCTTCTTCCTCAGGACCCTCTCCCTTTGATGATTCCTTTTCTTGGTCCTCTTCCTTATGTGCTTGCTCCATCTTTGTCATGTCTATATCTTCTGTTTGTTCTTTAGTTTCACCTTTATCAATAATTTTTGTATGTTCCTCACCTTCAAGCATTTTGTTGGCATCTTCTATAGTTTCACTTTCTTTTTGTACTTGCTTTGTATGTACAGGTGAACTTACCATTGTGTCAGTTTCTCTTACCTCTTTTCCTTGTTCATTTTTACTTTCTATGTTCTTTTCTTCTTCACTCTGTTCACCATACATATTAAGAATATTTAGTACATCTACACCTAAGGTACCAGCTCATGTTTCATCCTTGACTTGGGCAGGTTTTTCTTTTATTATCTCCTCACATGCATCCTCCTTTTCAGACTCCTCAATTTTATGTGCTTCCTCTTGCACATCTTTGATTATTTCAGGAGACACTAGGGTACCAAATAGATCTATTGTTCCTAATTCTTCTTGTACCCTTTCTTTTTCAGACATTGTACTTTGTTCAATTTCCATCTCAGCCTAAGTGTTTTGCTCCTCTTCTTCACTTAAGAATTCATTGGATTCTTCTTCGATCTTAATTTATTTTCCTGAATACATTTCTCTTTCCTCACTTTCACTACTGTCACTCTCAATGTGGATAGTCTCAATGGTTTGTTTGACTTCATGTGCTTTTGACTCTTGCAGCATTTCTCCAGCCAATTCTATCTTCACCTGAGCATATGCTTGTCTTTTTTCTGGTGGGGTGGATGCACTAGGTATGTCACTCAACTTTGCACCTACCTATTGTGCTCCTATGACTTCACTTGTTTTTGAAGTCTCCCCTTTTGATATGCTTATTGGTATTGTTTTTCTAACCTTCTGTGTTGTTGCTTCTTTGGAGGTCTGTGCTTCTTCCATACTAATCTCATGGCTTACTGGTTTTGCTTCTACAAATGTACTAGTTGACACTACTACTGTCACTCCCAATGCATAAGGATCCATTAAAGTAGCATTCTTATCCTTCTCTACAATTTTAGCTTCTACAATCTTTCTTTTCTTCTCATAGAAACATTGGGGATCATCACTAGGCTCTTTTACTCTCTTTTTTCCCTTTCTTTGGATATGTGATTTCCCTCCCTTCAGCTTTAAGCTCTTCCATCCTATCCTTTAACCATGTTTTTGAAAACAAGATGACCGGTTTGGACAGTATGTCCAAAGATGTGTTCCACAGTTGTGACCAATCAGGCTCTCCAATAGGAACAAGCCTAGCACTTTCATAACTGTGATGTAGCAGTTTATCATCTTCCTTAAACTCTAGAGGAACATATATATCTCCCATAGATCTTATTTGATCAACTGTTAGCCTTTTATGAGCCCTCTTTCTTACCTCTCTATCATTTTTGCAATCTGACCAAAAATCTTCAATATGTATTTGATGTTTAAACTTTTTATCAATTGTATTTTGAATCCTATGGAAGGGGTGAAACCTTCTAGCTAAATCAAGCTCTTCAAATCCATAATATCTCAACTCTTGGTCTAAATGACTAGCAACCTCTTCACTATAGCATGAATTTCTACTAATTGACTAAGGTAACTTCAGATTTCCTCTACTAAACCTCTTCTTCTACATTCTAAAGGCGTTCAGATTCTGCCTTGAAAACTCCAATACAATTAATTTATTGGAAGGATACCTAGGTAGCATGAAAGGTTTTCCTTCAAATCCTTCAGTTCTTATGTAAGTAAAATGTTCAAATCAAATATACCATGAACTGTGCAACCCAATTGTATCCTCTGCATCTTTAGATATCCTCTTATTAGGTTCTTCCCTTAAAATTCTCACCATGTATGTATAGAACACATCATTAACTAGAGCATATTTCTTCAATGCATTTTCTTCCTGTAGATCAAGGTAATGCTCATATACCAGTTTCTGACCTAGACCATTCCCTAAGATTCCAACCCTTTCTATCCCATGTATGAATGGTCTAACCTATGCTACACATGAATATAATAAGTATGAAGACAAATAGAAAGGCAGCAACTTTTGCTTCCTTAGCATGGCTTGTTTCCATATGGCTATGCTTATAGCCTTGCCCCAATGAATTTGTCCTTGTTCTTTTCTTGCTTCTCTCATGAACTCGATGACAGTAAACATCCACAGCTCACACTTAGTGCCTTCTCTGAATCCCACCAATCTACTTAACATTGTAATCATCAGGTGTATTTCCTCTTTAAAGTATATTCTCAATAGATTCTTGTGCACTCTTGCCACAGCCTTGGGTTTGTTTTTTGGGCTATACCAACTGTAGAATATCTTGCCCCTGCAATCCCTTTCATTATTATGAAAATCTTTATTGTGTTGATCTATGTCAATATCCGTCATTTTCTCATTGATCTCTAGACCAAATGTCCTTGCAATACCTCTAGTTGATAAGTCTGCAATGAGTCTGTCATGAAACATTATTTTCCTAGTTGATGGGTCATACAAAATTAAGCAATCCAGACACAAATCCCTAGCTTCCATAGCCAACAGAAAACCCGCAGCTTTGTACAATCCACTATCCCATATACACCTCATGTCATGTGTAGCGTCAGCAGCTATGATCTTCTATAAGACATCATTTGTATCATAATTCCTGATATTAGTGTTTGTTCCTACTCCAATGTAACTGATCAATGACTGGTACCCTCTGTGTAATGGTAACTCTTCTTTCTCTATTTCTTTGCGTGATTTCTTCTCCTTTTTAACTTCACCACTTGTATCTACCTTTTTCTGCTTTGGGGCCATCCTGTAGAAAAATGCATCCTTTTAACTTTTCATTTTACCTTTTTACCTAGGGTTTTACTATGAATTTCATATTTTTAACTATTTTACCCTACCCCCTATTTGTCTTTTCTATTTTGACTTTCACATTTGTTTAACTCTACCCAGTTAATTAACATTTAAATCAATAATTTAACTGATGTTTACATTTCAAAATGAAATCACTGAAATCTACTTTGCATTTTTACCAAATGAATTATAACGGCATTTTAAGATAAATACCTATATTTCTTAACCACTCAACTTTACATTGTTGACTTACTTTACCGTCTCTTACTCCATCCAGCTTCTGTAATTCTGTCACTTTGATGACTTATGTTCAATTTTTCTGTAGCAATTCTTCTTTCTGCAGTTTTAATTCTTGACAATGTAAATCTGAAAGAAAATGACATTAAATTTACCCTAACCCTTTGAATTTTACTCTTTTTGGGTGTTAGCTTAGTATTAATTACAGCAATTAATGTGCCTAAAGCTTCATCTTTTCTATTTCAGCGTTTTGATTTTAAACTTTTATCTGTTAGTTTATTTCTGCATACATCTCATTTTTCTTGTATCTTTCTTTGTATGTTACTCTTTGTATGTCCCCTGTGTCTCTTTTCAACATACAAACATATATGCAACAAACCATAACTAGTGTTATTCCCTTTTCCTTTATATCCATGTTTGTATCTTCAATTTGTATATCGCAATGTTTGTTGACTTCTATAAGCGCATCTACAAACGACCCATACAAACCACTTTTTGCCTTTTATCTTTCCGTCGATGTCCTTTTATTTCTTTGTATATCAGAGATGTATATTATTAACATGCACTCGCCCAAACATACAAAGACTTTTCTTTATTTAACTTCCTTTTGAATCCATCTTGCATCTCCTATTTGCATCTTTTCTTGTAGATCGAAGATATACATTGTTAACATACAAGCCTGAGATACAAATGGTGGGGACCCACTTTACTTTCCACTTGTACCTCGTCGATACAACAATACTTGTATCTATTCCTAGATACAAGCCCCGATACATGCAAACTCATTTGTATCTTTCCTTCAGACTTCACATACTTTATAAACTATAGTTCATAATTCTTCAGCTCCACATGTATATAAAGTGAAATGCATCTTTCAATATGCATTAAGGTACGGTGCATTACTTATATCATATTTTAATTTTCCTTGACATCCGCGTTGTATGTATATGGAAAAGTATAGCCCGAAACATACAACATACAAACCATGAAACATACCACAATAAAACCAAATTTAATATTCTCCTCGAGTCCGTAATATGTATACCGTGTTGTATATCCCTTTGTATGTTTCCCTTTTTCCAATCATACAAACCAAAGATACAACCCGCGGACTTACCCAATTATCCATTTTACCTCTGAATTCTGTCGGGTCCGATTTGTATGTAAAGAATGAAACGTTAATAATACACATACAAATATCGATATGTAATAAACCCGACAACTCTTTTATGCGACTAGTACAATGACTCCACATACAAATGACTTTGTATATGCAACATGCAAACCTTCCTATAGTGCATTTTACTAAAACATGCATATCTTGCAAAATATTAGGAATTTTGAAATGGTTCAAAAAGCAACCCCTACTCATTTTTTACAAGGAATTCACCCCTATTCTGCTCTGGTACTTAATGCTTTTTTTCTTTATTTTCAACAAGGTTTCTAACCTTACTTCCTTTTCCCTTTTTTACCACCAAGCAAACCCACACACAAGCAAAAGCTATAGCCACAGCAGGGGTCCTCATTTTGCTAAGAAGTAAAATGGGGCATGTTGTGAGCATCACAATAGGTGGCTCACTACCAAGGGTTGGTGAACTGATTTGATAGCATCTAATCCATGCCTAGGTTCAGTTCCATTGAAGCATAGTATAACTCCTTTGCTCCACTCTTCTTACACCTTCGCACTTATCTTTTCATTTTCTCACAAGGACTACTTTTTCACAACTTCATTACATGTTTTTATACACTTCATCTGTAGGAGTCCAGAACAACACTGAGAGGGGGGGTGAATCAGTGTTGTATTAGTTTTCAAATCTTTTACAACTTTTTGCAAACTTTATCTTATAGGACAAAAAAAGAGGAATACATTAATGATTTGTTGAGCTCATATGCACAAGACTAATAATGAAGGATGTGAACAAAACTTAATAAACAAAGCACTAATATACACACATACAGATGAAGACAACATGAAACATGACACATGCTTTTCATGAGTGGAAAGCCCTTCTTGGGTAGAAAAACCACTCAAAACTACCTCACTGGCTTAAGTGAAAACCTCACTGGTTACAATGTTTAGAAGCACCAACCCCTGATACATACTCAAATTAAAACCAAGAACTCAGAGGGTTTCTCTATTTCAATACAAATCACTTATTCTTTCACATGTGTCTGCCATATGACCATACTTCTCATCAACCCAAATCACATACAAAACTCCTCTAAATTTTCTCTTAGAGGATATTCAAAATAATCAACCCTGTATACTAATCCACTCAACAACTATACAATGAACCTGCAAAACTAATATATGAGATGACCATTCAAATTCTTCTTTTGCATATTTTCATCCTGCGAAAAAAATAAAATCATTTTTTTTGCAAAACCATTCCCTTTCCTCTATCTCTCTGTATATTTATCTTCACCATTAAATCATACATATTCCTTTTCCCAAAAACTTCAATCTACAAAAAGTTAATCTTCAAGAATAAAATCAATTTTCCCTCAAAAAAATAATCTCTCTATCATCTGTATGAAATTTATAATAAAATCTCCATCCTTCAAATAAAGAAATTATTTTTGATATTCCTTTCTCAAAATTCTTCGAGCCTCTCTACATTTTGAACACTTTTCAATATCCTTCAATCTCTTCATCTTCTTTCAAAACAATTTCGTCAACTTGAAATAAAAATTGAATGACCCTGCAAAAAATGAATTGACCTTTATTTTTATTTCTCTTCAATTTCCTCATCAAATCACCTTTCATTTTTATTTCTCTTCAATTTCCTCATCAAATCATTTTGCATTTTCATTTTCCACCTGCAAAATAAAATCTTCTTTGCATCCATGAAAAAAATTTTCTTCAAAAATTTTCTTTCAAAAATTCTTCCCTACATAAAAAATCTTTTCAAATTCTTTATTACAAGCTTTGGATTCTCTTCACCAAAAAGCCCTCTACATAAAGACAAAATTTTACATTCAAACTCTCTCTCTCTGCAAGAAATGATTCTTCAAAAAACATTATTAAAAAAAAAACTCTTAATCTTCTCCCCACAAAAATCATCCCATAAAAGGCATTTCTCTAAAAAATCAAGTCTCCAAAAAATAAATAAATCTTCAAATAAGTCTTTTTCCCAAAAACTTCTTGAAATAATCAACAAACCTGCCATAAAGTGGAATCTAAAATAGAATAAAGATCTTCTTAAATGTTCTTAAAAATAGCTTTGAAAATCTCCTTAAAAAAAATCATGTAACTTCACATTTTTATTTATGTCATAAAATATGACATTTAAAGGTGGTCAACAAAATAGGATAAAAAACAAACTTTATTTATTTAATAAATCCATGAAATGGCTTGTTCACGTTTCCTCAAAAATCTTTGCTTTTTATATATTTAAATATTCAATGCTTTTGCTCCCCACTTTTTAAGCATATAAAGTCCACTTTATTTGATTTATAAGGAGATAAAAAAATCAAAGTTTCTAAATTAAAGTAAGGCTATTTTTATGCCTTATTCATGCTCCCCACCATAAAATAAGGACCTTTGAATATATTCAACAAGTAACTTCAAGTGGAATAACCTGCACTTGCAGGTCAACAACCATTTATAAAATAAAGTCATACTTTATGACATTTGATCTCCTTATATACACTTAGAGATTATAGTTAGGATTTTAATATTTTAGGCATTTTGATAACAAAATCCTAACATAGTAGAATAAGTGAAATTCTCAATTCACAATGATAACCATTGATTCTGCCATTAGTAAACATTAATGCTTCTATCAACATTAATGCCTCACTCTGATCAAGCATGACAAGATGAACTTTATCAACAACCTTGTATCATAAAACATATACATTGTATCATACTTATCCTGATTGATGGTTCTGATCCTGCAGTCTTGTGAATATCAAGAATGTACACAAACTGATCAAACAAGTTAGCATTTCCTGACTTAGCCATGAAGTAGCATATCAACCTGAAGTATATGAACAACTCCTGTAAATACCAACACCTTTTTGACATCAATGCCAATCTACTTTCATCATCATCAACCTTGGAATGTGCATCAAGGTCAGCATTACATTCATCAACCATTGGAACAATCTCCAAGGTCGACATTACAAACATACATAGAAATAGGTCTGGACCTAAACAAAATTAGCTGAGGGAAAGATGTATGTGGATCATGTTATGCCTTAGCTGGGACTCAAATGCAATCTTCTACGCCACGACATGCTTCCATAATCTTTGATGTATCTCCGCAAGTAATGAAAACAACCAAGTCAGCCAAGACTGGTGTTAATATTAAGTCTTCTAAGAACAGTCTTCATCCATGATCCAAATTTCTCTTTGTGGACCACTCCAAAGGTAGGAACATGATCAGGAGACATCCACAAGTACATTGTAATCACCAGGAACAACCGCACAATCTCTAACCACTCTGTTGAGAAGATTCTTCAAACTGGAGCACATAAACAACATTGTCAGCTACTGTCATAAAGAAAAGATTGCTTGTGGACCACCAAATCATGAACCATTGGAGTTGAAGGCACTTATCATCATTATAAACTTGATTCCAAAACTACAGACTGAAATACTTAAATACGGAGGAATGCATAGCATAATACATTCTCCCTGTCACCACCAAATATACAAAAAAAGTAGTTTTCACTCTGGTGAACATAACTCACTCAAATCTTCATACCAGAGGTTCAAACTTGGAACATAGCATCTTTAGACATGTCTCTAACTAACTTCCAATCCACAGACAAAGATATTCATTCTACAAGATATGCGAAGCAATCTACTGGATTGTTCTACTGTATCAGGAATGCTTGTTATCTTCAATACTTAACTCATTACAAGCAAGCATCAAAACAAGAGCACAATTGGCACCAATGACAGCACTAATATGTTGACATCAATGACAACACCGGTTAGGCACATACTTGCAATAATCTCCCCCTTTTTCATTGATGGAAACATATGATGTGAAAAACTGTAAAGACCATCAAGACAAGATACTCCCCCTTTCTTTTTATACATCTACACTCTTTCTCCTCCTGAGTTTTTCACATGATCTCTTCCCCTTTGACATCAATGGAAAAGGGCACATACTTGCACTCTACTACTCTGATTAAACTACTCTTAAATAGAAACTTATGTTGGTAACATCAAGCTACTCCCCCTGAGAGGTAGCTCTCAACACATCAATCCAGATCAAAAAATGACTCTTTGGGCACCACTAGACTAATGCATTCTTATGCATCTTAGTTCAAAGAAGGAGGGGTAATAACCCCTAGCTTTTCTCTAAGATACTCAAAGGTATTCTTAGGCAAAGGCTTAGTGAAAATATATGCAATCTGATCCTTTGTGGATACATATTCCATCTTTACTTCATTCTTTGTCACCATTTTTCTTTGGGCACCACTGGACTGATGCATTCTTATGCATCTTAATTCAAAGAAGGAGGGCTAATAACCCCTAACTTTTCTCTGAGATACTCAAAGGTATCCTTAGGCAGAGGCTTAGTGAAAATATCTGCAATCTGATCCTTTGTGGATACATATTCCATCTTTACTTCATTCTTTGATACCTTGTTGATATATGCTTTGTTCTTGAGTACATCAATGTATTCTTTGAAATGTTTATAGCACTTGTATTGTCACAAAATATTGCAATTGGATCTTCATACACAACTCTTATCTCTTTCAAAGTCTTCTTCATCCATAACACTTGACTGCAACAACATGTTGTTGCAATATACTCTGCTTCTACATTAGACAAGGAGATTGAATCTTACTTCTTGCTCAGCCATGAATCTAATCTATTACCCAAGAATAAAGCACCTCCACTTGTACTTTTTCTATCATCAACATCTCCAGCCCAATCTGCACCTATGTAAGCACTGAGAGTGAAATCATTATCCTTTGGATACCATAAGCCATGATCTGATGTGCCTTTCAAATACCTTAAGATTCTCTTGACTGCCATCACATGTGATTCTCTAGGATCTTCTTGAAATCTTGCCACAAGACATACTGCATGCATTATATCAGGTCTAGTTTGAGTTAGATAAAGTAATCCTCCAATCATAGATTTGTACCTTTTCTGATTAGTCTTAGATGATTCATCAATTTTGCTTAATTTGCAGCTAGTCACCATGGGAGTATATATTGGTTTGGAGTCCTCCATCCCAAACTTCTTAAACAATTCTTTTACATACTTAGACTGATAAATGAAGATTCCTTTTTCTAATTGAGTAATTTGTAGACCTAGAAAGAAATTCATTTCTCCAAACATAGACATCTCAAATTCATTTTGTATTTCTCTTGCAAACTTCATGCACATATCTTCATTTCCTCCAAAGATAATGTCATCAACAAAAACTACAACAATTAGGATTTGATTATCATTGATTTTGAAATAGAGATTGTTGTCAACAGTACCTTTACTGAACCCTAATTGCAACAAATATTTGTCTAACCTTACATACCAGGCTCTGGGGGCTTGGTTCAGTCCGTACAGTGTCTCCTTCAATCTGCACACCATATCACCTTGGTTTGATAACTGAAACCCTTCTGGTTGCTCAATGTAAACTTCCTCTTCCAACTCACCATTCAAGAATGCAGACTTCACATCCATCTGATACACTTTGAAATCTTTATGAGCTGCAAATGCCAGAAATATATTGATTGCTTCAATCCTAGCCACTGGAGCAAAAGTCTCTTCAAAATCTATTCCTTCAATTTGAGAATATCCTTTGCATACTAGCCTTTCTTTGTTTCTAACTACTTCTCCATTCTCATTCAGCTTATTCCTGAAGACCCATTTAGTTCCAATCACATTTTTATCGGTAGGTCTAGGAACCAATTCCCAAGTTTGATTCTTCTCTATCTGCATCAGCTCTTCTTCCATGGCCTTTATGAAAGGGAAAAGGATAACCCAGCATGCACCTTACAGCATCCTATATTTTACTTAAACATTTATTCAATAACCTGATGCAAGAACATACTACTATGCCCTTAAAGTGGAAACAAACATAGTTGATTTCCCATCATATTAACCCTTAGAGGAAAGTTAATGTAGTTTACAGATCTAAATAAATTTCAGTAGCATAATGGCATATAAATTAACACTTTAAGAACACAAAAAGATGAAGAATAGAAGAAAGATAGATAGAAGTGGAGAGACACCAATATACGTGGGGAAAACCCTTTCAAGTAAAAACCCCACACTCCAAAGCATCAAACCAATGTATTAATCTACAACAACAAACATGTTACAATACACTTGCAGGATCAACGCCTTAACATGGAGATTTACATCTTTCTCAGTTTTAAAACTGACAGTATAACCCTACATAAAACTCTCCTCACAAACTTCTCCTCAAGCCTTCAATTTATAGGAGTTCCAATACATGAAACCACCAAAATGGAAACTCAAAACCATGAGTTAGAACACCTAGTCATAGAGAATCAAATCCACCATAATATAGAAAGTTACTCAAATCATAATTGACTCTCCAAATATGGCACTCCATTTTTGTCTCCTAAAATCATGCTTTCACAATCTCCTAAAATCTTACTTTTCGAGTTTCTAATTGTAATTTCCTTTTTCAAGCTCTTTCCATTTTAGCAACTCTTACACACCTTACAAGTTGTCATAGTTGCATTTAGCAACTTCCATGACACTAAGTGATAAAAAATAAATTGCCAAAATACAAATAAATAATTATTTTAAATATTAGAACTTGCAACGTGTATGACACACCTAATCCTAACATTCTCCCACTTGGTGTATACCTTGCAAGAGCCAAAGGAAACACAACCAATTTGTGAACAAGCATGGTTACCATACTACCTCAACTGAACTCCACTATGCTCATGAGCTTTACAAAAGCACCTGTAACATCTTCCAAGTGATCAACATGAAAAAAAGATTAGAATTCCAAAAACATGATGAAACACTAAATGTCACATAGACACACCAATGTATCTAGCTTCAAACCCATTACCAGAAGACAACTCTGAAGTCCAAACACCTCCAAAACAAGATCGAGCATGAATGCTCCAGAATAGTTAGAACAACAACCACAGCTAGTTGTTTACATCCAACTAAAAACCCACCATTGATAAAACTTTTGCACATGACATATCCATCCCATACTGCAGCTCTCATCCTTGTATAATCCACTGTCCTGCTCAAAGTTACCATCTCCCATGATAACAAACACACCAAAACCATTGATGTGCAAAAAATCTGAAGACCCTTGATACTGCAGTTGGTGCAGGAGCACCTAAAAGAATACCTTAGAGAAAGAAGGCAAAAATGACCATGGAAGGAAACTATGGAACAAATCAAGTCAATTGGGACATCTTACAACCAATTATGGCATGTTGTAATAGTCAAAATGATGTAATAGTTAAATGTCCTGAGGGTCCTCGTAAGGACCCTAGGACCAAAAAAATGATGTAAGTTGGGTCAATAGTGCCCCTAGAGTCAAACATAGGTGTCTAAGATCAGTGAGAAAGTATAATGAACCTAAGAAGATCATACATGGTGAATTGATAAGGTATGGGTTCATTAAATAGGGTAGGAGTTCATTAAAACAAAGTTTAAAAATTCAAATTTCTAAATTATATATTTGGGCAGGAAAGCCTTTTTGATTAGTTTTTGGTAGTTTAACCATCTCCAATCAGTGGGAATTGGTTAAGGAAGTTAGGATAGGAGTTATGTAAGCATGCCAATGCATTGTGATGTACGGAGGAGTCATCTTGGAGGTCTATTTTGTACGGCAGACAGGAGGATAATAGCAAAACTCAGTTTTCTTGCATTTTCTTCTTACTTTCTATTGGTCTTTTTGATTGTGGAGTGTTGGCAAATGTCTTAAAACATTCATTGAATAAGTATTAGACTTGTTTCATGCTCTAAGAAGGTTTTTATAGATAGTTTATTGTTGTTTATACTGATTGTCATCAAGAACAGCAGACTGTTCTGTGGAGTTTGAGAGGTGACAATGCATCTTGGGCCTTCCCATGAATGTAAGACCCTGGTTCTCATGGGATTGGTCCTTGCTAACATGTATACTATGATTCTTTAACCTTTGCAAGGCAAGAGGAGTACAAACTAGAAGGTGATCACCATTTGAAGTCAAAGTTTGCATGTGGGAGAGCATTGAAATGGTGGCATGGTTATAACAGTAGGAGATCCGTCTTAACAAGATGGTGTTTTTATGATTGGTACTATCTATTATAGCCAAGGAGATGGTGTTAGACCTTTGAATGAGGTCTGGAAGTGACTGGAGATGGGAGATCTAGCAAAACCTAGGTTTTAGGACCTAGAAATGGGGGTTTTGTATTACAAAAATTAAATGATCAAATCTTAGTCTAAAACCTTGAAAATCCTTTGTTTTAGATCCTCTCCTAAGACTTTTTCAAGGTTTGGAGTGAGTGGGACAAGTATTTAATAGGGTTCCTTTGTAAAGTGGGCGAATTAGGCCTTGTAGGAAGACAACAGAGTGTTAGGGCAGTCAAGTTCGGTCTAAAACAATAGTATATGATTCTGAAGTATGTTATATAACTCAATAGAGGGTACTCAAATAAGTCATGTTTTTTTAGAGTGCTTTGGGAAAGATTGGAGAAAAGTGCAGATTAGTCGCTGAACAGGGCTACTAGGATTAGGCCTAGTCCGGTGGAATTGTCAAGAACCAAGCAAATTGGTGTATGAAATCTATTGAACCTTGTTGGTTGGGGTAGGTTGAGACCCTAGAAGGTGCAATAATTCATCTGAGAAGTTGGGATACAAATTTGAGCCCCATGGTGGAGTTTAAGGCAAAGAGAAGACTAGTGAAGTCTTATTGATTGAAGCCCACACTAGATTGAAATCTTTTGTTCTTGTTAAATTATCTCTAAGACCTGACACCTCTGCATCATAGTGGTATCAGAGTAGCAAGTAGGTCCTTGAGGGATTAGTAGGATATTGTGAAAGAGTAAGGGTTGGTGAAAGTTGTGAAGATGCCCCCTAAAAATCAGATGGCTAGGGAGAATAATGAACTGAGAGAAGCCTTAGAGGCTAGGAAAAAAGAGTTGAGGGATTGAAGAGAATAGGATGCTACAAGGGAAAGAGAGTTAAGACAAGTGAGAAGAGAGAATGCATCAATCTTGGCAAGGTTGGAAGCATTGGAGAAGAATCCTAGAGGGGATGAACAATATGATCAAGAAGGAGATGATGGAGGATATGAGAAGGCAGATGAGAACACTCTTGAGGATGAGTTGGATGCTGAAGAAAGGAAATTTGTGAGATTACTTAAGGCAGTTCAAGGAAGTGGAACAAAGGCAAACATAGAGTTACCTATCTATCAAGGGAAGATGGATAGTGAAGAACTATTAGGGTGGATAGATGCCCTTGAAAAAAAATTTGAGTATGAGGAGATGAGTGATGAAAAGAAGATTAAATTTGCAAAAACAAAGTTGAGAGGGACAACACTTACATGGTGGAGTAGTGTACAAATAGAAAGAGTGGCTAGAGGTGGAACAAGAATCACTTCTTGGGGTAGGATGAAGGATATGATGAATGATCAATTTCTTCCATCTGATCACTCTATTCAAACAAAGAGGATGAGGTAGAATTTGAAACAAAAGGACATGGATGTTATGTCCTATACTGAGCAATTTCATAAGCTTAGTATTAGAGGAGGATTGGAAGATGAAGAAGAAAAAGTGGCAAGATACCTTAATGGGCTTAGGTATAACTTGCAAGATGAGATTGGTTTGACCATACCAAAATCACTTGGAGAATGTTTTCAGTTAGCCATAAGGGCTGAAGAGAGGGTGAAGAGGAAGCAAGAAAGACAAGGAGGTAGTGGTAGAGGATATAGAGGTAGGGGCAGACCTACTAATGAAGGACAGAGTAGCAATGAGAAAGATAAAGAGTGTTCTATAGATTAGAGAGGTGGATATAGAGGTGGAGGTAGGTTTGGATCAGGTAGAGGAGTATTCACAGGTAGATGTTATCATTGCAATGAAGTAGGACACACATCTTTCAAATGTCCTAAGAGAGATGATGCTGATAAGAACAAGGAGAGAAGAGTTCATTTGGCACAAGAAGAGGAAAAGAAAGAAGACCAAGAACCAACACCAGCCTATCCAGTTATAGATGGAGAGCTGCTCATGGTGAAACAAGGCAAAATGCAGCAAGCACCACAGGTATCCATTTTTAAAACTAACTATTTAAGCCATGGGAAAATGTGTAAGTTGATTATAGATTCAGGTTCACATGATAATCTAGTTTCCTGGGATATGGTGCACAAGTTGGGATTGAAAACATGTGATCATCCTAGTCCTTACAATGCCACTTGGGTAAGTCAAGAGCAGCAAGTAAGGGTTAGTCAGAAGGCATATGTTGATTTTTCAATTGGTCCATATCATGATTCTATTTTATGTGATGTTATTTCAATGACATGTGGGCATATCATTTTGGGTAGACCATGGCAGCATTTGAGAAAGATAGTTCATGATGGTTATACAAATAGTCATTTGGTGCACAAAGATGGTAAAAAGTTTAAACTAATGCCTTTACCTTGTGAAGACAAGAAAGAACATGCCATTGTCTGTTTTGGAGAGAAATTGCAGTTGAATGTGTAGGTTAAAAATGTTTGGAGACAGGAGGAACAGTTGTAGTAAAAGAAGGTTTATAACAGTCCTAAAGAGCAACAAATTTGGGACTTAAGTTATGTCAAGGTTGGGGACATTGATTGCCCTATATGGAGGCAGGAAAGGGAAGGCAAACAACAAGGAAAAATAGATCAAAATCTCAAGATGGGAAGAGCAGAAACACCACAGCAGCAAGGTCCTAGGCAAGGACACCAAGACATGTTTTATGATGCTAACATTGTTTGTAAGAGTTATGCATGTGGGAGAAGGAGAAGGATAACCCTTAGAGAGTTCATGTTTCCTATCACAAATCAGAGGAACATTTCAAAGAGACTACAGGAGGTTTGGGGCAGATCACATGCCTCTTGGGACAAGAGTTTTTATCATGCTGGGGAGTATGGTGTAGGAGCACCTAAAAGAATACCTTGGAGTAAGAAGACAAAAATGACCATGGAAGGAACCTATGGAACAAATCAAGTCAATTGGGACATCTTACAACCAATTATGGCATGTTGCAATAGTCAAAATGATGTAATAGTTAAATGTCATGAGGGTCCTGGTAAGGACCCTAGGACCAAAAAAATGATGTAAGTTGGGCCAATAGTGCCCCTAGAGTCAAACATAGGTGTCTAAGATCAATAAGAAAGTATAATGAACCTAAGAAGATCATACATGGTGAATTGATAAGGTAGGGGTTCATTAAATAGGGTAGGAGTTCATTAAAACAAAGTTTAAAAATTCAAATTTCTGAATTATGCATTTGGGCGGGAAAGCCTTTTTTATTAGTTTTTGGTAGTTTAACCATCTCCAATCAGTGGGAATTGGTTATGGAAGTTAGGATAGAAGTTATGTAAGCATGCCAATGCATTGTGATGTACGAAGGAGTCATCTTGGAGGTCTATTTTGTACGGCAGACAGGAGGATAACAGCAAAACTCAATTTTCTTGCATTTTCTTCTTACTTTATGTTGGTCTTTTTGATTGTGGAGTGTTGGCAAATGTCTTAAAACATTCATTGAATAAGTATTAGACTTGTTTCATTATCTAAGAAGGTTTTTATAAATAGTTTATTTTTGTTTATATTGATTGTCATCAAGAACAGCAGACTGTTCTGTGGAGTTTGAGAGGTGACAATGCATCTTTTGGCCTTCCCATGAATGTAAGACGCTGGTTCTCATGGGATTGGTCCTTGCTAACATGTATACTATGATTCTTTAACCTTTGCAAGGTAGGAGGAGTACAAACTGGAAGGTAATCACCATTTGAAGTCAAAGTTTGCATGTGGGAGAGCATTGAAATGGTGGCATGGTTATAACAACAAGAGATCCATCTTAACAAGGTGGTGTTTTTATGATTGGTACTATCTAGTATGTCCAAGGAGATGGTGTTAGACCTTTGAATGAGGTCTGGAAGTGACTGGAGATGGGAGATCTAGCAAAACCTAGGTTTTAGGACCTAGAAATGGGGGTTTTGTATTACAAACATTAAATGAGCAAATCTTAGTCTAAAACCTTGAAAATCCTTTGTTTTAGATCCTCTCCTAATACTTTTTCAAGGTTTGGAGTGAGTGGGACAAGTATATAATAGGGTTCCTTTGTAAAGTGGGCGAATTAGGCCTTGTAGGAAGACAGCAGAGTTTTAGGACAGTCAAGTTCGGTCCAAAACAATAGTATATGATTCTAAAGTATGTTATAGAAATAAATAGAGGGTACTCAAATCAGTCATTTTTTTTTAGAGTGCTTTGGGAAAGATTGGAGAAAAGTGCAGATTAGTCGTTGAATAGGGCTACTAGGATTAGGCCTAGTCAAGTGGAATTATCAAGAACCAAGCAAATTGGTGTATGAAACCTGTTGAACCCTATTGGTTGGGGTAGGTTGAGACCCTAGAAGGTGCAATATTTCATTTGAGAAGTTGGGATACAAATTTGAGCCCCATGGTGGAGTTTAAGGCAAAGAGAAGACTAGTGAAGTCTTATTGATTGAAGCCCACACTAGATTGAAATCTTTTGTTCTTGTTCAATTATCTCTAAGACCTGACACCTCTGCATCAGCAGTCCAATGAAAAACAATCTACCAAAGACATACATACATCATAGGAATCATACTGCATGAGCAATGTCAACCAAAGCAACACAAAGTCTACCAATCAGCACTTACATCAAAGTGTGGCTTATAATTAGATCATGTAATACAAAGAACAAACACAATACTCTGCAAAATACAACGAACCCACTACAAAATAGAGCATACTTCCACAAACAATTTTATGCTCACTCTCTCACCTTTGATCTCCTCCACTTCTCCCAAGTTATCCACATCTGAAATGATATACATTAAAAGAACACATATTGTTGCTAAAAAACAATAAAGTACAACAACAGTAGATGACCACAAAACTAGTGATCATACTAGATGAATAAGAACCTCTAGGAAGAAACATGAGACCATAAAGAGAAACTGTAAACCATATCATGTCCTTCTGCCAACACCACCAAGTACTAAGCTGTGTTAAGTAAGATCTCCTTCATAAAACCCCAAAACTAAAAAGCCTTAACAACACCCAACTATTCAATCTCATTAGATCAAACAAAACATATATTTATCTCATATTACCAAAATGGATGTAAGCTTCTCTAACTAAGGATGATCAAACTCAAAAAATTCATTCCAAAAATGGAATATAGCCCAATAACATCTCCAAGACTTCTCAAAAATCAAACCATATACCTAAGGAGATTACCATGCCAAGTACTCCTTAAATGAACCCTCCAGAACTAGAAACTATAGCTCAAGATCCATATCCATGAGAAATCAAAGCATAAAACAAAATGAATCTGAAATAACATGTGCAATACCTATCAGATCATTTTCTGTCAAGTGAACTGAGAGTGGGGAATGAGAATGATCCATTGAGATACATTGAGTCTCATAGACTCTCTCCAAGAACAATTTCCTCTCAAGTTCAAACATGAACTCATGTCCATAACAAGTGAAGGTTCCTCGGTCTTTTTGCTGAAATTTCACCATTCCAACACATGATCCCCACAAAAAGAGATCTCTAGCCTCACCTCAAGTCTCTCTAGTATCCATGAGCATCCATCAACCAATTCATGCCAACTTCAAATGCATCCTACAAAATCATAAAGCTTCAAGCAAATGATTAATACTCAAAACTAGAGAGAACTTCACCAAACCACTATCAAAGCTCCCACAGCACATCTACAAAATCCAGGAACACACATGACATCATGATCTAACATCTCCTCTTAGGAGATGACTACCTGCTCCAATGAACATATCTTGCCAAAGGGGTACCATCATGCCAAAACTCCAATCTTAGAAATAAGAATCCATCATGGCATAATACCATCTCCAATCACATGAAGATAACTATCCTCTAACAATGGAACTCAAGATGTCAAAATAATTTCATAGCATATAAGTATCATAACTCAAAAGTCTTACCATGACACCTACAACCATTGTAGAAGATCATCCATCACCAAGTGATAGATCCACATCACTACCAAAGCTCCCACTAAAACTGTGATACCGATCTTATCAAGGCATCATGATAACCATCCTCTCAATGAAGATAATCCATGGCTCTAACACAATCAAATACTTCACCTACAACATCAGCACTACAAAAGAATACAGTAGAACCAGGATTTCCAAGTCAAGAAAATAAAACCATCATTGTCAAAAGCTCACACTAAACCGTGTAACCAAGCTATCCATGACATAGAGATAAACATGCTACAAGTCCCAATAACCAACTATCCAGGCACTCTAATCATCCATCCTCTCATCCTAATGTAATATACCAATGCACAAATGACCACAGACAAGGCCAACTAACAAAGTTTGCATAAATATTGAATCAATCTTGTGGATATAAACAGTCCACATCCAAGTCATCCCACTGCAATCAAATAGGTGATCAGCCCACAAAACTGCATAACTCGTAGATCCCAAACATGAAATATGCAAACTCATCATCACATTAGTAACCTGCAAACTGAGATAACAAGAAGATAACATTTAAACACAAGACTCAAACACCAAATCAACCATAGATCTGATTTGCCAAACAAGTCCACATATGAGTAACCATAGTCAAGGAACCCATCAAGCAAATACTATAGAAATGATGAGTGACTAATCACATACCAACATATCCACACTACAAACCTCCTCACACCAAGCACGAAGAGTACATGCAAACCTGCAACTATCTAACATCCAAGAATCATAATCTGAAAAATAGTTTATCTGTAGATCTACAAAACCACAAGTTTTGATTAACCATGTAAAACCTACAAAACCACCATGTCACTGACATACATGCAAATCCGTATCCACTTATCATCTGGAAGACCCATAAGCCTGAGAAATTACCATAACAACTACTAGAACAATGGAATAACATAGATAAGCATAACCATAGATTTTGAATGAAAAATCTACAAAACCCTCAGATCAAACCAACATGAAACTAAGACATGCAAGTACAACCAACCAAAAGGAAGAAGAGATCCAAGAACTCCAAGCCCACTTGTAGGCCAACTCCACAACCACCACCATGTACAAGCATACAGAGCAGCTAGGCTATTCCAGAAGCTTTCAGATCATCCAATGATCAACTTGACAACCTACATGCATTTGAGGTTAACAAAACAATGTCTTCCAATGCCAAGGACTAAAACTAAGCACCCAACATAAGAACATCAAACCATAGTCATGACAACCCAAGTTTCTCCATGTGATCAGGGAACCAAGAACAAACACCCAACATGAATACTTTGTTGTAAACAACCATAGAAAGAAAGAACATAACCACCATGCATGAGGGTTATTACATACTATCAAAAAGGAGCTCCAGATCAATATTATATTAAACGTAACCACATGATCAACTCCATAATACTCTATCTTTCAAATGCCTGTTGTAACCTAAAAATAAGATCAACTGCAAGACTTCCACTCAAACAAGGATTAATAATCAACCAATTCCTTCCTATAGATTCCCTCAAGCTTGACAGGCTAAGAAATCATAGTTCAAAAGAAATATCCAGAACCTTAAACACCATGGAAACAACACATGCAATCTCATGCAACCATGGAACCACCGTAGCTCTGATACCAATTTAAAGGCAAAAGGAGAACCCAGCATGCACCTTACAGCATCCTATATTTTACTTCAACATATATTCAATAACTCGATGCATGCACATACTACTATGCCCTTAAAGCAGAAACAAACATAGTTGATTTCCCATCATATTAACCCTTAGAGGAAAGATAATGTAGTTTACAGATCTAAATAAATTTTAGCAGCATAATGGCATATAAATCAACACTTTAAGAACACAAAAAGATGAAGAATAGAAGAAAGATAGACAGAAGCGAAGAGACACCAATATATGTGGGGAAAACCCTTTCGGGTAAAAACCCCACACTCCAAAGCATCGAACCAATGTATTAATCTACAACAACAAACATGTTACAATACACTTGCAGGATCAAAGCCTTAACATGGAGATTTACATCTTGCTCCTCTGTAGGAAAAACTGACAGTATAACCCTACATAAAACTCTCCTCACAAACTTCTCCTCAAGCCTTCAATTTAAAGGAGTTCCAATACAAGAAACCACCATAATGGAAACTCAAAACCATGAGTTACAACACCTAGTCATAGAGAATCAAATCCACCATAATATAGAAAGTTACTCAAATCATAACTAACTCTCCAAATATGGCACTCCATTTTTGTCTCCTAAAATCATGCTTTCACAATCTCCTAAAATTTTGCTTTTCAAGTTTCCAATTGTAATTTCCTTTTTCAATCTCTTTCCATTTTAGCAACTCTTACACACCTTACAAGTTGTCATAGTTGCATTTAGCAACTTCCATGACACTAAGTGATAAAAAAAAATTGACAAAATACAAATAAATAAATATATCAAATATTAGAACTTGCAAGGTGTATGACACACCTAATCCTAACATTTTACCCAATTTTAATCATTGCAATCTTCATTCACAGTTTTTGGTTCAACTTTTGAAAGCAAACAGTAATTTACTTGTTCTTCTACAACTCTTTTACTTGTCAATACCCCTTTGCTTTTGTCTCCAATAATTTGATCTTCAGAATGATTGATCCTTACATACCTAGGAGTCTTAACTGCATTTTCTGGAGCCTTTTCTTCTTCATCTTGACTGTCTTCTTGTTCATCTTTCTTCTCATTTACTATGACAACAAGTTCATCTAATTCATAGCCACTCAGATCAGATGTTCTTTCCTTGTTTTCATCCACCTTCACATTAGCACTCTCAACAATCTTTTCCAGTCTTTTGTTGTAGCACCGGTAGGCCTTACTCTTGGTAGAGTATCCAATGAAGATTCCTTCATCACACCTAGCATCTAACTTGCCTAGATCCTCTCTTTTGATATAACACTTGCTACCAAAAAATTTAAAATATTTCACTGTAGGAACTCTTCCATACCATAATTTAAAAGGAGTTTTAGAGCTGTTACCTTTGACTTGAACTCTATTTAGGATGTACACAGCAGTATGTATGGCTTCTCTCCACTATACTTTCGATAGGTCAGCTTCCTTTAACATAGTCCTAGCAGCCTCCTGAACTATCATGTTCTTTCTTTCAACAACTCCATTCTGCTAAGGAGTCCTAGGTGTAGACAACTATATCTCTATCCCTTGTTCTTCATAGAAAATATTGAATTCATTTAAGCATTTGATCCTCAACTCTAACTCATTCTCAACCATTGCCTTGAAAACTTTGAACTTGTCTAGGGCTTCAGATTTTTCTTTTAGAAAAATGACCCAAGTCATTCTAGAATAGTCATCAATAAGCAACATAAAATACATGTCACCTTGCAGACTTCTTTTTCTTGTGGGACCACACAAATCTATATGTACTAGCTCCAGCAACCTAGCAGAGAATTGTTCTTTGTTTTTGAAACTTTTTTTTATTTGTTTCCCAAATTGACACTCCTTGCAAATGGTGTTGCCAAGCTTAACAAGTTTAGATAGATCTCTTACAACCCGTGCAAAACTTATCTTCACCAAATTGTCAAAATTGATATGACACATCCTTCTATGCCACAGCCAACTCTCATATGTCTGAGCCAATAAATAATAATCATTAGTTCCTCTTAATTGGTAAATGTTACCTCTGGTCTTCTTACTGGTAGCAATCATTGTTTCAGAGCTTTCCATGATCTTGCAACCATTATCTTTGAATATTAGATCATAACCTTTGTCACACATCTGACCAACACTCAAAAGATTATGCTTTAAACCCTTCACATATAGGACATTATTAGTGTTGTGCTTTCCATCAAAAGAAATAGATCATTTTCTACAAATATTACCAGTTGCATTATATCCAAACCTAACCAGTCCTCCATCATACTTTTCCAAACTCACAAACTTACTTTTGTCACCAGTCATGTGATGTGAGCATCCACTATCAATAATCTGTTCATCCTTATCTTTCTCAACTTGAACATCCAAAGTACTTTCTTCCATTGGTTTTTCTTCCTTCACATAGCAAGCAAGATTAGTAGACACAAGTTCTTTAATTGCAATAAACAAGCACTCATTTGCACTAGTACTAGCATCATCAGATTCATCATCTGTCACACCTTCATCATCAAGATCTCTAACATAGTAGCATTTCTTTGGAACCCTAGGTCTATTCTTAAATCTTTTTCTATTCCTTTCAATTCTCGTAGGACATCTAGAAGCATAGTGACCAACCTTACCACATGTAAAACATTTGAAAGGTAATTTGCCTTTAAACTTACCGAAACCTCTTTGCAGTCTATCAATAAAGTTGGCTTCAATTTCATCAATCTCATCATTAGGTTCTACCTTGTACTTCTCAGCTCTGGAGATCTTCTCTAAAGTGTTGGCTTTGAAAGAGTCTCATTCTTCGGCAGAGCATCACCAATCTCTCTCATCTCAAAGGTTGTAAGCTTTCCTAGCAACTAATCCTTGGTGACATCTTTCACAGTCATTACTTCTTCAATTCCATCTACCTTGTGACTGGAGGATTTAGGTAATGACCTAAGAATTTTCATCAAAACTTTCTTCTCATCAACGGTTCCTCCATACCTTCTATTTTATTTACAATTTCATCATCTTTTTGCATGTAGGTTGTTATGTTATCATCTTCGCTCATCTTTAAACCTTCATATTTCGCTTTCAGACCCTACAATTTGGCACTTTTTACGATCTCATCTCCTTCATATAGATTTTTTAGTTTTTCCCAGACTTCATGAGCAGTTTCCAAATCCATGACCTTTATCAACTCTGTGTTGGACAAGGCACTTAATAGAGCATCTCTAGATTTTATATTCAACTCATATTCTTTGATTCCATCTTCAGTTGTCAAACCATTCTAAGGCATGGTATACTTTGTCTCTATCACTTTCCAAACTCTATAACCAAGACAAAGGAGATGGCTTTTCATTCGCACCTTCCAAAGAGCATAATTTGTTCCATCAAACTATAGAGCTTCCTTCCTGTAAGACATCTTGGATCTTCCTCAAGTTGTTAGGCTTACTTTTGAGGAACCTTGCTCTAATACCAATTGTTTAAATGCGCCAAACAACTGAGAGGGGGGGTGACTCAGTTGTCTCCAAAACTTTAACCACTTATGAACATTAACATATCAAACACTTGTTCACTGTTATTTAGATTTAATCATGAAAGCATGAAATGAGAAACTCAACACAACAACATCATCAACACATGAGACACCAGATGTTTTATGTGGAAAACCCCAAAAGGGGAAAACCATAGTGGGTGTTAGCCCAATGAAATATATATATGTTATAATAATACCAAAAAATAGAGGCTCACTACCTTAGGGCTCACTGCCAAGGGGTGGCTCACTGCCAAGGGTTGGCTCACTACCAAGGGTTGGTGAACTGATTTGATAGCATCTACTCCATGTCTGGGTTCAGTTCCATTAAAACTTATAACTCCTCTGCTCTACTCTTCTTACACCTTCACACTTATCTTTTCATTTTCGCCCAAGGACTACTTTTTCGCAACTTCATTACATGTTTTCATACACTTCATGAACCTTGGAATGTACATCAAGGTCGGTATTACATTCATCAACCATTGGAACAATCTCCAAGGTCAGCATTACAAACATACATAGAAATAGGTATGGACCTAAACAAAATTAGCTAATGGAAAGATGTATGTAGATCATGTTATGCCTTAGATGGGACTCAAATACAATCTTTCATGCCATGACATGCTTCCACAATCTTTGATGTATCTCTGCAAGTAATGAAAACAACCAAGTCAGTCAAGACTGGTGTTAATATTAAGTCTTCTAAGAACAGTCTCATCCACGATCTAAATTTCTCTTTGCGAACCAATCCAAAGGTAGGAACATGATCAAGAGACATCCACAAGCACATTGTAATCACCAGGAACAATTGCACAATCTCTAACCACTCTATTAAGAAGATTCTTCAAATTGGAGCACATAAACAACACTATCAGCTATTGTCATAAAGAAAAGATTGCTTGCAGACCATTAAATCATGAACCATTGGAGTTGAAGGCACTTATCATCATTACAAACTTGATTCCAGAACTGTAGGCTAAAATACTTAAATGCAGAGGAATGTGGAGCATAATACATTCTCCCTGTCACCACCAAATATACAGAAAAAAAAAGTAGTTTTCACTCTGGTAAACATAACTCACTCAAATCTTCATACCGGAGGCTCAAACTTGGAACATAGCATCTTCAGACATGTCTCTAACTAATTTCAAATCCACAAACAAAGATATCCATTCTACAAGAAATACAAAGCAATCTACTAGATTGTTCTGTTGTATCAAGAATGCTTGTTATCTTCAATACTTAACTCATTACAAGCAAGCATCAAAACAAGAGCACAGTTGGTACCAATGACAACACTGATATGTTGGCATCAATGACAACACCGATTAGGCACATACTTGCAACAAGGATAATATATAAATGATGAGGTTGATCAAATATTTAAATTAATGTTACTAAGGTGGGCCGACTCATATGCAATTATAAAGAAAATGTTTATTTATACATATATAGGAAAGGTCCAATAAAAGATAAGAGTTGAGTGATTAACAAAAAGGTGCGCTCCACATAAGACAAAAATGTATTAAACAAATTGAAATCTACACATTTACAATATGGGTGACCATACACATGAAGCCCATCTAGATAAGACAAAAATTTCTTAAGTTTATAATAAATAAAAGGAGATGTGATTTGTTTCATAAAGAAAAAGCAACGATTAAAATATAAGGAGAGATCATTATAAATATGAATATGTGTGATTTCCTTTAGAGAGGAATGATTGGAATTTAAAGGGCAGCAATCACTTTTGAAAGAAGTCTAAAGAGATAAATTAAAGGCAATGATTATATTAAGGCAACGCTTTCATATAAGAAAAAAGAGATGTCTTTACAGAGTGTTATGAAGAGGCATATATCAAACAAAGAGATGCTTCCTTTGTAATAAGTTGTGTCTCTACCAAATCATCTCCTTTGAGATGCTATAAGCTATGGAAGATAGTATGGATGTAGAGAAAGATTTTCAATGAATATTTTCTGAGTTAAAGAGCAAATATAAAGAAAAAGAAGGGGCAAAAAATGAATTGTAATCCTAATTTGTTCTAAGAGAAAGAATGTGTGATTAAACATAGAGAATATGAGAAAATTACATGAAGTATAAATGTAGAATTATATGAAGGATATGAGAAATATATTGCCATGTTAAGATCAATTTTATGTCAAGAAGTTGTGCATGAGTTAGATCAGTTTTGTGAGGAAAGAAAGTGTGTGATCAGATTTGTGAGAGAAGAAAGTATTTGTGTGTGAACCTGATTTGAAAAGAAAATACTTACATCATACAGAATCAGAAATAGTGATCAGATTTGTGACAGAAGATTATTGTGTGGATTGTGATAAGATTTGGAAGAAGGTTATTGTGTGGATAGTGATCAAATTTGGAAGAAGGTTATTGTGTGGATAGTGATCAGATTTGGAAGAAGGATATTGTGTGAGTTGTAATCATATTTGTGAGAGGAAGATTATGTGAAGAAGCATACTATATCAGCTATTAAAGGATAAAGAGGTTGGAGCTTCTTGCTAGGTTGGAGCTCAATTTGTGTGGGGATTGGAGCCTCCAATAGGTTGGATCCTATCAAATATAGGTTGGAGCCTCTTGTTGGATTAGAGCTCAATTTGTGTGGGGTTTGAAGCCTCTAATAGGTTGGAGCCTATAAATCTGTCAAGTGGAGATTGGAGTCTCCAATAGGTTGGAGCCTACAAGAAGAAGAAAGAAGATATATATATATAATCAATATCGTGCCATGGTTTTCTACCGAAAGGGTTTCCATGTAAATTGTGTGTTCTCATTGTGTACTTAATTGCTAGATCTTGCATATGTGTAGTTGATGTAATTGATTGAGTTTTTAAAAAGTAAAAGATTGTTAGATACTGATTCACCCCCTCTCAGTATCACCATGTGCTCATCACTTTCAACAGTTTTATTATCTTTCTGACTTAGTTCTTCATGCTCTTGAAGTTGATCGAATCCTTCTAAAGCATCCTCACCTCAAATTTGATGAACCCTCTCCTACCACTCCACCCATGGATCCCCCTGATGACTTCTCACCACCTACTTGACATTCTTCATAGCCATTCAAACTTGAACCTAGATCCAATACCCCTTTTTCTAACCCTCCTAAGAAAATATTACCCATTCTCCTAGAATCCAAGATTATAACCCTTCCACCCATCTACTTCAGACACCCTCCTAAGTGTGGCTCCTCATCCCCTTTTTCATGTCCATACCATAGGATTTTTGGCCATTCTACCAATTACAGTTGCACTCTAAAGTCTAAAATTCAAGATCTTCTTGATGAGGGTGCTATCACTCTTTCTCATGATACACCTCTCTCATCTTCTCTTGATGACAC
Organism: Cunninghamia lanceolata; assembly: GCA_027924645.1. NCBI lineage: Eukaryota > Viridiplantae > Streptophyta > Pinopsida > Cupressales > Cupressaceae > Cunninghamia > Cunninghamia lanceolata. The sequence goes on along the minus strand of BSBN01000292.1, from coordinate 3,820,173 downwards.
TACTCCATTGGTATATGAGGTCAAGCTCATTACTACTTCTAAGGCCTCTCCTATACACTCTACATCCCCTATTTCTTTTGTAGTTGATACACCTTTCCCTTCTTGTGATGAGAAGTTTCAATCCATTGTTGGCGTTCCTCCTATAACTTTTGTATTCACTAATGCTACAGCCCTACCTTCGAAGAACTCTTTTCTTCATTCTCCTTGTGAGGTGGACATGGCTAAGTCATCCAATCACTTCACCTTCATCATTGGTTGATCCTACTATCACTTTGTTGTGTCGATATCTATTATATAGTGCACATAGCTCTTTCTTTGCTTGTTACCATCTCATGGTAGTACAATTTAGGTGTAACCACCTCTTTTCTTGGGTAACAACACAACCTTCATCTTTGTTGTCCTCACCCATATTCTAGGGGGAATAGACAATTTGTTATGCATGCTAGTGCCCTATGTGTGTCCTTCCTAAGGAACTTTTCCTTTATCTATCCCCTTTCATCTACCTTAAAATTAATTGCATACACTTCTTCTATACAATTATTTTAAGGGAGGCATACATCTATCATTCTCACATTTTGGCATGATTTCCTAAACATCTATAGTTTGTGGTCACAAGTATAGAGTATTCTTGGATATGACAACTCTTATCTTGGATCGCCTAGAAATAGAACACACTAGTCCAAGTGATCCTGCATTTTATCAAATATCTGAATCACATAGAAATAGAGAATGCTAGTACAAATGATTTGTTGATTCTCATGACTCTTAGTAATAGAATAATCTAGACCTTGAGCCATGCCATTCCACTTAATAAGTTTCCTTTATATTCATTCTCTCCTCATGATCCCTAGCCATAGAGCAAGCTAGAGCCTACGTCATGTATTCTCTATTGTATCAATTGCTTCCCTTTCTCTTTGTATGCATCAATTTTATTCTCTCTAAAGTAATCAATCAACTCGTCACATTTTTCTTTCCATATAAGAATTCATCTATTTTTCATCTCTTTTGTTATTCATTACATTTTGCAGATGATGCAAAGCATTGAGACAACTTTCACATCTAGGTATCTTTCATGTTGACCCAGAAATTTTCTTTCTTTGTTTACAATGTGTCTTCTTCCTTTGTGCATGTGTTCATGTATTGTTTCTTTCTTTTTGACATGTGCGATGCAAGTTTACATGTTTTATGTTGCAGGTTTTATGTTGTACATGCTTCCATATATGTGTTTTTATACTCTAACATAGTGGTTTTGTAGGTTTATGCTTTCTAACAATGTTATCTTATAGGTTTTCATTATCTAATGTGCTTGTTTCATAAGTTCTCATCCTAGGGGCGTGATTCCCCTATTTGAAGACCTCTTTGCATCCTATACAATATCATTTTTTAGTATCCTTTTATTATGATATTTATTTTTATCATTTCATTTTTGTATTTTAGTGTAGCTTATCACCTAGTGTCATTAGCTCGCTAAAGTGTGGGTAAAATATAATGTCAAAAATTGCATACCCAAGTGTAATTTCATAATATGTTTTGGGTTTATTTTAGTATCAATTCCCTTAGCATATTTTCGGGATCATTTTAGCCTAGTATTACTTTTCCTTTACCAAAATATTATTTTTTTATCATATTGTGATTCTTCTCACTGACTTGAGACCATGTTTTAAATTTTGAGTGGTTTCTCCAAAATGCTAGCAACCCACAAGTTTCTAAAATTCAAATGTTGGTAATTCTTGCCTAGCTACTTGTTGTCACATGGTGTAACATGTGTCTGTTCAGAAAAATGCCTTTATGCTCTGAATTTAGATAACCATTTAGCTTTCTCATAAGCTTCATGCAAAAACAACCTTTGAATCTAGCTCATGCAATATCTTTTTCTCCTTCTCTTGGCTATACTTAGTTGAACATACGTCTATTGTCAAAGCTTGTTGAAGAAACATGCTGCCAATTTTTTTATTAACAACTCTATGTGCTCACTTCTCTCTTATACATCATGTTGATAGTATTATTTCAATAATCTCTTATTCTTGTTTGAATAATATTGTAGCTTTTATTTATCATTTCCTTCTACATTTATATTGGTATATCTCTTTATGAACATAAGAACCCTTTATTCCATTTCATACACACTAGTTTATCAATCCTTGTAGACCTAGAATTGGATATTCATATATTTATTTTGATTTATTGCTCTTAATTCCTAGATACACATAGGCTAAGAGCACACACTATTACAATATCTTTTCTATTTGGTTGCCTATATGGAGGTCAAAAGACCAAAACAATAATTGACTATTCATGGCAAGCTCCAAAGAAACCCTAATCTTTCTTCTTATTCTAGCTACAATTTTATCAAGGATCAACTAACATGGTGGTTTGCACCCTCTCATCTCTCCCTTGTCATTTCTATTTTTATTTCAAAATACATAGATGAGATTGCTTTTCTTTATTTTTGTATCGCCTCGTATCTCTTGATTTGTTATATATGTTGTCCTTGTTTCGTTTTGTACAATTGGATTTGAAATCTAGAGAAAGAGTCAAGTTTTGCAATATATCTAGACTAAAACATGTTAGTTCGATGATAGCATATCATGCAAAAATTTGCACATCGCAATAGCATCCAAGATAGTGAACTACAAACTCTAGTGTCAGGTTCCTTTCTTTCTACTATTTACAATTTTGAATCCAATTCGTCGATTCTGTATTTAGTTTCTTATAAGTAAACATTTTACAACCTAGCTCTAATTTAATGTAATATAGGTTTGAAACTTAAAGGTAACACTTTTTATTTATTACAATGGGCGGAGTTCAAGGAATAAGAAATAAAGCAAAATAATCTAAAGGGATGGAAAGTTGAAGTCTAGGCTCAAGGGTAGCATGTTTGGTCTAGGGGAAAACTGAATTTTATTTTTGGCTTTGAGTTGAGGAAGATGCTGGTAGGTAGGAGGTTGAAGGAGATAATGTCATGCCCACACTTTCTTGTGAGCATGAACACTGACACCAAATTTATTTTCTTAAAATAACAACTCTACTATGACTTCACTACACTACAGATAGTAATGCAATGTGCACTCTCGATGTTGTAGCATATACACACAACGATGTGTATGTTGTCTCACACGAAAGAAGAAACCACAAAGTTTGTGGTGATGAGGAATCCACTTTGCTCAAAAACTAATAAATTAATTTTCTTAATCTTATTAAAACTACTATATGAATTTTCTTAAATATTCCTTAATTAAACTTATAAAATAATTGACAACTAGTTCATCAATTCAAATGATGATTAATAAATCAAAATTATCAAGTTCTCACAAGAGCATTTGTCACCTTGAATGTATCAATCTTTCACCCTACCTAACATACAAGGAAGATGATTATCTAAAAATAAATTTATAACTAAATAAATATAAAACAACCTCATTTAGTTATTTTACTAATTAAATGATAATAAATTTTGATCTCTTCTTCACCTCTAACTTTTTGATCCAATTTAATTTACAAACAATTTTTTTTATTAATTAGAAAGTTTCACAAAAGAAAATTAAATTTATAAGAGCGTAATTGGAACTTATTTAAATTTGTATTCATACCTAATCTTATTTAATTAATTATTTATCATCTTATTTATTTAATTATCTTAAAATAAAGTCACAAAATAAAAATAAATTAATTCATTAGTTATTAAAAATGTTGACAAAATGGAATGATGGCGACAGAGTGCATGGGAGGAAAGGCTAGGGCACCTGAGCCCTAGCTTGCAGGTTCAAGCTTTCTCTATGCGTAGGGGATTTGCATGTCAGCGGGGGGTCAAGGGGACCAGGTCTACTTCTCTATTTTTTCTTTTTTTCTTTTTTTTCTAGCTATGAGGCGTTATTTGGTGCAGGCGACAGTGTGCAGGGTTCAAGGTTTTCCAACGCTACGTTTTCTTTTATTGTGTGCCCTCTCGTTCATGTTTGCTGCACTTTGGGGGGGTTTCTTCCTTTGAGGTGTTGTCTCTTGTCACGGTGAGCTTGTTTTGAGCCCTTGCTTTGGATTCAGTGTGGTGTGGGGGGGCATTTTGGGCCCTCACTCATTTGGTATAAATGGCTCCCAAGGTGCCTTTGGATATGGCGGGTCATGCTTCTTCTATGGCTGGGGAGGATGCCGGAATACCCATTCAGTCTTCTTCTAGATCGGATGTGGTCCAAAATGGTTCCCTTAAATTGCAAAAGGTGAATGGATGCTTGGAGAGGGCCGAGGAGTGGATGGTTTTAGTAATTCAATCAGAGTCGGTAGCTAATGATATTAATTGCTACTGCAATCATGTTTTGATTTGTAAGTTCATGGGGATGAGGGTTTCTCCCCCATTTCTTGATACATGGATTCATAAGATATGGAACCCAGAAGGAGATTTTGATATTTTGATGGCTGCAAATAACTTCTTTATGGTGGATTTCTCGTGTGTCTCTTACCGGAATAGGGCCTTTGAAGGGGGTCCATATTTTTATAATCAGGTGGGTCTCTTCATCAAACCATGGCATGCTGGCTTTAACTCGACAGAGGAAGTTACCTTCTAGAATCCCAATCTAGGTTCATCTTCCTCGATTGCCACATGAATGCTAGAGAAGTGACATATTGCAGTCGATTGAGCTGTTGCTGGGAAAACCTATTGGTCCTCAGCAAACTCTAAATAAGAGAATTTTTTCTTATGCTAGGGTTTGTGTTGAATTGATTTGAACAAGCCACTTCCAGATTCTATTGATATGACTGTTGGGTCTTGCTCCTAGACTCAGCCATTAGATTATGAGATGTTACCTTTTAGGTGTCAGCTATGTCATGAATATGGTCATCTTTAGCAGAGGTGTCCCTGAGCTTCTGGGGTAGTCAGTTCAAGTATTGCTCCTACTCAGCCTAATTTGAAAGTAGACAAGGGTAAATCTCACATGCAAGGAGGGGGGACTGATAAAGAAGGTTTTATTCGGACTAAGTCTCATAATTGTGGTTGAGGCTAGAAGAGATACCTCAAGGATAGGCAGGAGGAGGAAACCTTAAACTGATTTGAGACATTGGAGGATTTGGTCTAGGAGGAAGTGTTTCAGGTGGACTTGCAGGCAACAGTTGGATCTTTTGTTGAAGTTGTTCCTGGAGATCAACCTATTGTGATTCCTAGTTCAGTTCATCTTGGTGAGCAGGATTCTTAGATGGACACTGATTTGGCTCCTCTGGCTCCTATTTAGGGTGAATTAGATTTGGTGCTAGAGGCTTCTGGTGGCTCTCCTAGTGCTGGTGGTGTTCTATTTGAAGTGCAGGGTGCTTCAGACTTAGGAAAAATTAAGGCTCCCTCCTCAGCCTTGGGTTTGCAACAAAAAACCCTCAAAAAAGGGGCTCCTGAGAAACCTCTTAAGGTTGGTAGAAAAAAGGACCAAGAAAAGGTAAAGCTAGCTAGTGAGACATTGGTCGAGTCAGGTTCGGTGAGGACTATTGATACTCACTTCTCCCAACCCCAATGATGATTATACTCTCTTGGAATATGAGGGGTATGAATAGCATCCCTAGACAAAAGGCTATTCAAGATTTAGTTTGTTTTCATTCTCCTAATGTGGTTTTCCTTTAGGAAACTAAGTTATCTATTGATAGTATGATGAATGTGGCTTCAAAGATTTGGAGTCACGGTCAGTGTCAATGTGTTGGTGCGCTTGGTAGCTCTGGTGAGGTTGCTTTCTTATGGGACCCATAAAGAGTTAGGCCAATTTGGTGGTACTCTTGTAGAGGTTTGATTTCTTGTGTCGCTTCTCATCTTGAGTCTAGAGAGAGTACTCTTTTCTAACATCTATGCTTCGGCTAACTTTCATGGCAACGTAATGTTGTGGGGTTCTGTCAGATATGTGAGGAGTTTGGATCCTTATCTCCCATAGATTTTAGCTGGGGATTTTAATGTTGTTGCTTCTCTAGAAGAGAAGAGGGGAGGCATTTCTCACTTGGAGCCTTCTTCTGAACTCTTGTAGGATAATGTGGCTCTCTTAAATTTGGTTGACATCAAGCCTGTTAATAGGGTCTTTACTTGGAATAATAGGATATGTGGGGAAGCTGCTATCTCTGAATGCCTAGATAGATTCTCGATATCTAGTTTCTGGTTGGGGGATAAGTGGCTGACTAGCTCTAAGATTTTGGATGGGCGGGGTTCTAATCATTAGCTGATCAAACTTATTGTTGAGCTACCCCAGCATTGTGCAAAGCAGTCTTTTAAGTTTTAGCTCATGTGGCTCAGAGATGACTCTCTCCATGATCTTCTTCCTAGTTGGTGGAATCTGGGGAAGCCATCACATGGGACCGCTATGTATTCCTTCACTAAGAGGCTCCAATATGTGAAATATAGGTTGAAATGGTGGAATAGGCAACACATTGGTAATGTTTTTCAAGAAAAGTAGTCTACTCAAACTCATTTGGACCCGATCACCAGACAGATTCGTGATTGGGGCCACACTAAGGATTTGGGTTTGCTGGAAGCTGCTGCTGTGAAGGAAGTTAAGGAATGGGATTTACATGAGGAAATCTTTTGGAAACAAAAGTCCTAAATCAAGTGGCTTCAAGTGGGAGATAGGAATACTTCTTTCTTCCACAATTCAGTTATAAAGATAGGAGACAAGGTAATGTCATCTCTTCTCTTAGGTCTTCAAATGGGGAGATTCTTTCCTCCTCTGCTTCTATTTCTGTTTAGGTTGTTCACTTCTTTTCTATTCTGCTATCTAAGGATTCCCTTCCTGTAGAGGAGGATGAAGTTGTTATTTGAATAGTATTCCACCCTTAGTCACCAGTGAAATAAATGCTTCTTTCCTTAATCCTATTTCTTTATTAGATCTTGAAATTGTTGTGTTCCAGATGAAAAAGGGAAAAGCTCTAGGGCCTGATGGTTTCCCGGTTGAATTCTATCAAGAGTTTTGGGAAGTGATTAAGTTGGATCTGTTGGAGGTCATTCAGGAATCTTTTATGAATAAACAAATGCTAAAATCCATGAATGCTGCCTTTCTTTCTCTCATTCCAAGGATGGGGCTAATTCTCTGGATCTTTTTAGGCCCATTGCCTTATGCAATGTGGTTTACAAGATTATTACTAAGTTGATTGTTGAGCGGCTGAAACTTGGGCTAAACAAGTTAATTTCTGAAGAGCGAGGGGGTTTTGTGGCTGGTAGCCAGATTATGGATGGTGTCATCATTGCAGCTGAGACGATTCATTCTATGAATTATTCTAAGGAGAAAGCTATGTTTATTAAGTTGGACATGGCTAAAGCTTATGATCAAGTTAAATGGGCCTTCTTATTTAAGATTCTGGGAGCATTTGGTTTTGCTGGTGAATGGATTGAGTAGGTCAAGAGTTGTGTTACTTCTCCTTCCTTTTTGGCATTGATTAATGGTGAGTCAACGAAGTTGTTTGGTGCTTCTAGGGGGCTCAGACAAGGGGACCCTTTACCCCCTATCTATTCATCTTATTGGTAGAGGGCTTGGGGAGGTTTATTAGATCCCGAGTGAAGACTAGTTTGATTCAAGGCTAGAGTTTTGGAAACAATATTCCCCCTCAGTCACATCTATAGCTTGTTGATGACATGGCTCTAATGGGCAGAGCCAGGGTTGAGGAGGCTTCTGGCTTGGTGCAAGATTCTGGATTGTTATTTGGCTGTGTCTAGTCAAAAAATTAATGAGGGGAAGTCTTCTATCTACTTCTTTCATACTCTATGAGCTATTCAGAGAAGAATTGTTTGTATCCTTCGTTTCCAGATTGGCACTCTCCCTTTTGTGTATCTTGGTATTCCACTTGTTGTTTGCTTGCTTCCTAAATTATTTTGGTAGGATATTATTGATAAGTTTAGAAATCTAGTTAGTCATTGGACTTATAGGTGGCTCTCTTCTGCGGGTAGGGTAACTCTTCTAAAGTTAGTGGTGCAGGCTCTTCCTCTGTACAGATGTTTTGTTCTCTTTGCACCCTCCAACTTTATCAAAGACTTCGAGAGTTTGTCTTGACAATTCCTTTGGTCTGGCAATCTCTTTCACAGGAAGTGGAGCTTGGTTAAGTGGGAAGCTATTTGTAGGCCAAAACAGGCTGGTGGTCTGGGTCTACGAAGGACTGATTTGAATGGACAAGCTTTAGCAGCTAAGCTGTATTGGCGATGGTGTTCACATTAGCATCAGTTGTGGGCAAAAATTCTTACTTCAAAGTATCTGGGTGCAGTTGAGAGTGTGGATGTTTCCCGCTTCAGTTTGGAGGGGAAGGGTTCTATGATTTGGAGTACCCTCAAAAGGGGTGCCAAGTTGGTCAAGTAGGCGTTGTTTTGGATTTGCAATGGGGGGCAAGATGCTCTCTTCTAGCATGATTCTTGGAATGGCTATCCTCCCATTTTGTCTACTCACCCACACCTACAAAATTTGAGTAGGCATTTTGTTGATGTTGGGTGGTGTCGTGTTGCTGACTTTAAAACTCTTCAGAATTTGGGACAATTTAGTGTGTATAGATGGAAGGATCCACAGGAGTGGCCTCCTAGTGGGGTGGCTGGGGATTATCAGGAGCTTGCTGGGATTATGTTGGGGCATGTTTGTACTTCTCTTCCTAGGAGAGATGTGTTGGCTTGGGGTCCTGATCTGAAAGGTAATTTTTTTGTTGCCTCAAGTCATCAAGTTCTTGACAAGCAGATATTTGGAAGCTTGGAGGTCTCGTGGTGGAAATAGGTTTAGAATAAGTTTTCTTGGTCTAAGTGTAACTTCTTCTCTTGGCTAGTAGTGCAAGGAAGGTACCTTACCTGGGAGAACCTCTGGAAATGTGGGTTTCAGGGTCCCTCTATGTGTGTTCTGTGTGGTGGGCATGAGGAGTGCATTTCCCATCTCTTCTTTCACTGTTCCTTTGTGAAATTTATTTGGAATTTCTTGTGGAATCTCTAGCGTATACTGTGTAGACATGCTTCCTCTTTAGAGGAATTTTGGAGGAGTCTAGGGTCTCCCCTTGTAAAGACCTCTTTTCTTCTCATAGCTTGGATCATTGGCCCCAGTTTGATAATTTGGCATATTTGGTTGGAGCGCAACTATAGAATTTTTTTGGACAAGAAGATGCTTGTTGGTAAACTCTAGTTGAGGATTTTGGGGGGTCTGCAGGAAACTTTGGCTGCTAAGTGTAATCTATTTGTCCTTGTTGTTTCCAGTGATTGTGATGTTGTTGAAGCCTTGGGTCTCTCTAGGGTGGTCAAAAAAATTTGAGGACAGTTCAACATGGGCGTGGGAGATCGGGGATCTATCGTATTGGTCACTGGTGTCCTCCTGGTGTGGGGGAGCTAAAAATCAATACTGATGGATCATCTAGAGGTAATCCTAGGCATGCTGGAGTTAGTGGCATTGGCAGGGATAGTTTGGGGGTAGTAATGTTTTTCTTCTCTATATACAAAGGTCAACAAACAAATAAACTCATGGAGGCTATAGCTATTCTTCTAGCTTTAGAGCATGCTTGCGCCCTTGGTTGGAGGTGGATTGTTTGTGAATCTGATTCTCAGGTGGTCATTGATATGTTGAATAAGAGACATTTTAAGGAGGTGAACTGGCAACTTGTAGTGGTGGCCAAACAAATTATTTCTCTGAGCAATGCTTTAGATTCTATTTTTTTTGTCATGTGCCACGAGAGTGGATAAGGTGGCGGATGGTTTGGCAAGGTGGGCATTTGAGCAGATGGGAACTTGGAGTGTGGATGATTGGGGCAACCTTCCTAGTGATTTTGCCCTTGTTCTTGAAGATTGGGTTATGGAGGATATGAGGAGCTTTTTGGGTGTTACTTAATTCTTAGTTTTGGTTGTGCCCCTGTTGGGTGTACTTCTTTCTGCTTTGTAATGCTTTTCTGATTCAATAAAGTTTTTACTCCTTTTATAAAAAAAAAATGTTGACAAAATTAATTACCTCATATCCAAACTATTTATCTTAAACTAGACAACTCAATTAGGTTAAATTGAATTACAATAAAAATTCCAACTCATTTTAATTGTTAAAATTCACTATAAAAATTTTAATAACAAATACTTAAAAGATATTAACTAACCTGTATTTTCATACAACAATATTTGTTTAATTATTATTTATTTATTTCTATTTAACTATTTCCCAATAAAGCTATATTATAAGGTTAATTTAATTTGATTAATTAAATTATCGATAACATTTATTAAATGTTAGAAATATGAAATACAGATAAATAACTCAAACAAATGAATGAAAGGAGAGCAAACAAAAAAACTAAATGATTAGAATAAATTGTATTATATTCAAAGGAATGCAAGATAATGAATTATATACAAAGAAAGCCCTTGCTTATATAGGAAAAAGAGATGCAAAAGACTAGGACAAGTGTTATAAGCTTATGATATGAGTTAAAAATAGAGAATGCCTAAAATAGACCTAATTAAACTTAAGAAAGTGTGAAGAGGGCCTAAGTGAGAACTAGTTAGGAAGTGTATCCCATTAACACTAATATTAAATTCTACTAATCCTATGCGCTACAATTTAAACAATCTTCCTAAAAGAATAATTGTTTTTTTATAACTTAACACTCAACTAATTTTTCTAGAACACGCTAATTAAATTAAATTAAATCAAAACCTTCAAACCTTAATTTGATTTAATCCCATAGTTAATATAAATAAAATCTTAGTTATACATAATAAAAACTAAATCACTCAACTATCTTACTTAAAATTATAAATTATAAATAATAATTAAATATTACAAATTAGAGCATCACCAATAAATCTTAAATATAATATGGTATAAAATAATAATTATAATAAATCACTACACAATTACATTCTAAATCATGTCACATCTATAAATAAATAAATACTTCAAAAAGTCACATGACTAACTAAAGATAAATAAAAGTCAAATATCTAGTTCAATCTCCAACATTCATTTTTCTATCATATCTTTTAATCCTAACCATTCATATACTGATAGTCTTAAAAGTTCCCTAATTCTCCCCATTCAATCCTAACCATCCATTTTAATTAAATCTCAACCCTCTATCATATCATCTACACATCTATAAATCAACCTTCATCTTCAACTATTTCAAAAGAGAAGAACTTGTGGCTACATGCTACTCGAATCTTCAATAACTCCATGAACAACCACATCAATTTTATCTTAAACACGTCTACAACAACAAAGAATGGAAAATTTTCTTGCAAAGGTTAATATCTCTCGTACATACTCAAACAAAGAGATATTGAATTCATTGGAAAGAGCACTTCAAGAGCTTTCTGAAAGTGGTTACATTAAAGATTTGGATCAACATTAAGGGACATATGATGATTTGAAGTTGACTCATAAATATTTTTTTAAAAAAATTGATACACATTTTTAAAGAAAAATTCATATCTTGCAATCTAGGAGAGGAAAGTACATTCTCTATTTTGCAAATAGAATAAAATATTGAAATTTATTTTTCTATATTATTTTATTTTTAAATTTGCAATAAAATAATTATGAGAATTTTTGTAAACACTTACAAACATAGATGGATGTATTTTTTTTTAATATTTAAAACAACATTTTAAATGAACTATATTTCCATTTTCCTTCACAACAAATGTATCTACAAATAAACTTGTAAATACACTTCTTCTTTTCAATGTACTTACAATTATGTTGAACAAAAGAAATCCTATCAAATACAATGTATTTTTATTTTATAAAGATTTATACAAAGAAATTTGTTTTCCCATACAACAGACATATAAGTAGATCTATTATTTCACAAATCTTACATGCATAAGGAAGAATAAATAAATATATTTTCTAAAGAAATATAGAGTGTCAATATGCACAAATAGGGAAAAACATTACACATCTTCACAATGAGAAATTTACAATAGTCTTTGAACTTCAAAAGAGGGTTTCAAAGACCCATGTAAGGCCTTCATAAAACATAAGTTTGTCATATTTGAAAATTTCACAAACCTGCAAAACAAAGCTTCATACCAAGCCAATGGAGATTTGTTCACCTTCCAACCATAGGACTTGCTCACAAACCCACCCTCGAGCTAGGAGGTCCTCATAAAAACTGGTTTTCACAACACAATAAAAGGTTGCACATACAAAAACATAACAACACCCAAAGGATTAAACATCACATGTGAATCTTGGCAAGATTCATAAAAAGGGGAATCAAAGAGACAAAATAATCTCTTGGGAAAAATAGAAATGACATCAAGTCTCATTTCTTTTCCAATACACATAAACACCAAAACACATGACAATTATACTCCATCACTAATTCATATCTCCCACAACATTATGGTCATAAATTCATAAAGTATTCTTCTCACATCTCATAATATCACATATCAAATACAAAGGCACTCAATGCCTTTAAAACACTACAACCCCCAAATGAATTCTCCTTATATCACTAAGAAACATAATTCACACAAATATGTCAAGGAACTCATGTCTTAAAATAAATATAGATTGAGAAAATTTCCCCAAGAGAGGGTCCACACCTCTCTCAACCCCATTGCATGGATGACTCTTAACCCAAATGGGAAGATCCACACCAAGCACAACCCCATACCCAAAATGAATAATACACAATAACAACACATAAAGATATTTTCAGCACACAGAAATAAAAGTATTCATAGAAAAATCAGCAACTATCTATTATCATATCAACAACAAACAACACTCTAAAAATAGTTTAAAAGCCTACCTCAATGCTTCAACCAAGTTTGATGAATCTCTTGATCCAAGTTCTTCAAGTTTTTCTCTTCTCCAAGCTCTCAAGCTCTTCCTCCAATCTCCTCTTTCACTAAAACCCTTGATACTCAAAATAGAAATCTCAAAAGTACAAAGGCCAACCCAACAAAAAGCTTCAAGAAGGAATTAAATAAAAGACAAATGTCTAGATGCAATGAACCCAAAGTTAAGTTTGACTTTGCAATTCAAATTAGATTTTACATCTAGAACTTGTCACTTACCTTCCAAGGCACTTCTCTAGACTCTAAACACTTTCAAAATACTTTTTAAACATTCAAACATGGACCCCTCTCATAGCTTATCACTATAGGGGATTGATTTTATACAAACAATAAGGAAAATAACACCAAATGACTCCAAAAATATTCTCTTAAGTTTAAATTCAAGATTTGACACTTAAAAGAACTTGAACAAACCCAACTTAAGATAATAAAAATATAATTAGAAAATAAATCCACAAATCACACCTACACATTTACACAAGAAGACCTTAATCCCCTCTTAAGATAAGACCTAGGTACTAAGGGATCACAACAGTGATTTCTTGAGAACCTCCACGATTTTTCAATTGGTCATGGAATTTAACCTATGCACAAGCACACAAACCTCACAATATCCAAGATTATAGCCAAAGTAATATTATAATTTAATTAATATACACAACATAGATATGTCATAATTAACAATGTTATCATGATTTAATGAAAATCAAATAACAAGTTTAATCCATCATCTAAATCATATTAATACAAAATCACATAAACAAATATCATTAATCAAATACAATTTAGATTTATCATACACAATTATGTTTATTCTAAAATCAATCCATAGCAATAAATTAATTATAAGTTAAAAAATCTAATCTAAAAAATATGAACAAGTCTATAATCAATTATTTATCCAAGTCATCACCAAACAGATAATAAACTACTATTCTAAACATAGTATTAAAGTCCACATAGTTTATAATCATAACAAAGTTTAGTAGAATACCCATGAGTGTCATAAGTATAACAAGTCTTATCAAAATGAGATATGGTCATGAGGAGGAAAAGTGGGCCTCACACCCTCCCCTCAAAAGATTAGGCTTCCTCCTAGAAGCAAGATGTGATAATGAGGAGAAGTGAGCCTCACAAAGAAGCAATGTTGGGTGTGGGTAACAAGTGGAAGGGTTTAAGGAGGAGGAACCACAAGAAGTTTAGAAGGGGGTTCCTTTGGCATTTGGTTTAGGTTGACGCAGGCATGGTTTAGCTTAAGGTTTAGGTCAAGATCTAGGAGGGTGACTAGTAGTACCTACGTTGTTTAGGATTTGACTCAGACATAATACGAGTGAGTCAGACTCCAACGTGACACATGAACCGTATCCTTTCTATGGGCAACCTCTTAGTCACTCCCACTCTCATGGCAAGAGCCAGTCAAGTGGAGGTAGAATCGAGGGGTTATTTTTTTTGCAAGGGAGCAAAACATCACAGATGGAAGTTGTGTTATGCATGTGATGTGTGTTTGTGTATACATGTTTGATGAATGTTGTAATCGAAGTATTCAATTGTTGTTATTTTTGTGATAATGATATGACTAAAGGGTCACTTGTCCCAAGTCTAGCACGAAGACTATTTTTCTCATTCAAGTTGCAAAGGCATTTTAACCTTCTTTCTACATTTTGAATTGCTTGTTATATGAGTTCCTGTTGATCGATGATTCATTGTCGGTGTTCTTCTGCTTCTCTCATTTGTTCTAGATGTCTTGTTAGATTTGAACTGGCTGAAGGATGTTCTCCCTAATCTTGCCTAGGATAGATTTTATCCAATCTTCCCTAATGTCTAGGAACATTGAATGCTAGAAAAGAGGGGGAAATGTTTATTGTGTTGACTTTGAATGTGTTGAAGATGTTGACCTCGTGTTAGAATTGAGGGTTTGACTTGATTTTTTGTTTATTTTTTTAATGTTTTCTAATGTTTTTGGTCTATTGATGAATGCAAAACTATATGAATGCAAAATATTTTTTTTGTTTTTTTTCCTTCGAATTTGAAGACGATCTAGTTATCTAAGAAAGGAAAATGAATACAATCTATAAGATTTTCTTATGCAAACTAAACTATGTTTTTGTGTTTTTGTGGGTTGATTTTTTATTTGTAATCTAATGAAAATGAAAGTTGCAACTAATTTAAATACAATGAAATGAAATTAAAGTAAACTGATCAAAACAATTGAAATGAAAAAATTACTCTAAGAAAGCAAATTAAATTTCCTATCAAGAGAAAAGAGAGCAATGTGTTACTTTCCCAAGAGCAAATTTTGATCTCATTACTACTGAAATTTTGAAGAACTTAGATGAATCAAGTTGTAGTGTTTGGCATGAATCCTTAGAAGTCATTTGGGAAATGATTCCTTCCTTTCTAGTAGAGGGGTCTTCTTCTTGGCAATAGGGACAAAACAATGATAAAAGCAAATGACAATGAGCTTGAAAGATATGAAAATTAAAAAAAAGCAATTGATTCAAGCATATAAATGTTATGAAGCACAAATGGCTTGAGCTATGAAGCTATGAATGAAAGAAAAAGACACACGAGGTCCTGTAGTGAGCATAAAAATGCTATGGAGACAACTATTTGCAAAGAAAAAAGTAAGAATGCAATAATAAATTTGCCTCCCAAATGCATAAAAGAGGGGGGTATCTATAGGCTGGAAATCCACACCAAAGGTGGTGGTGATTAAGGAGTTAACAAAATTGATTGAAGAGTGATCTGGCTTTGGTTGGGAGTGAACAATGGTAGGAGAGTAGATCACATATGAATAAATGGAGATAACAAAAGGATGATTGAGAGATACAAATAGATAGATTAGAAGTCAATAATAGACTGATTGAGAGTCTAGAAATAGTTAGGATGAGTGGATAGTCAGTTGTGCATGAGGGAACTCACCATCAAGTGCTAAAATGGAGCCAAACTGGGCTAAAATTGGAATAAATCATGCATGGAAAAGATGATAGGGTTGCCTCTTTCGAGAAGTGGGTTGCCCCTTTTAGCAAGGTGGATCACGCCTAAAGACTTAGGTTAAGTTGTGGGGTTTCCGAGGGAAGCCCTGAGGACAATAGGGGCCCGTCCAAGCATAGTGGTTTAAACAAGTGGTTTAAAAGTGGGAAAGTGATCTTAGAAGGTTGAAAATAGTTTTGGAGGCCTGAAACAAGGAAGAGGACATTGGGAAAGTGGGTCACCCCTTTTAGTAGGGTAGGTCACCCCTAGAGACCACACTTTAGCAATAGGGTCACCCAAGGAGACCATGAATTCAATAGGGGTGACCTAGAAAGAAAGGTTTGGACATGCAAATTGAGGGTACATAGGGCTTTTGAAGGTCAATTAAATGACCACAAAAGAAAGAATGATGAAGAAACCCCTAGGAAAAATGAATTTCCCCTCTTGTGAGGTGGATTGGTCATGTCATCAAGTTTGGAAAGAGACAAGAATGATTTGTCAAACATGGGCTAGGTGGTCAACATGAAAGTGTGCAGGAATTTAGAAGGTTAGCTTGAAGGTTAGGGAGGCACAAACAAAGAGAAAAACAATCAAAAATGTCACCAAGAGAGAATCTCCTAAGAGGTCTATAATTCATGCTTACATGTACATGATTAGGATTATAACTCATCATTGGACTGCCATGTATAGGCCTATGCGTCTTTTTCATACTTACTTATTTTCCCCCTCGAGGACGGTAGTCTACATGAAAGTAGGGCACCATTTCTAAACTTGGCTTTACCTATCATCGTTGTCTTGCATTTGTACCTAAAATAATAAGTATTACTTCAACTCCATGATATATTTTGGAATAAGTGTTCAAATGAGAACGAGAAAATGTATTGTTGATGCATGAATTTTGAGTCGCCTCACCTCGTCGTGAAGACTTGTAAGGATGAGCACACACAAAATGAGGACATGACAAAAAATATAAACACTAATTTAGACAAACAAATTTCAATAATGAAAACTAAACTATGAAGAGAGGAAAGAGGGAAATCCAAAGGAAGTAAGAGAAAACAACAATGGAATTACGCAAGTGAACAGTCGATGAAGAGATATTGATGAGGAGATTGGCAATATGGCTGCTAATCTTCCCCCTACTAATCACCAAGTATAAGAAATGAGAAAACCCTCTCTTAAAACCCTAGATCTTCTTTTGTTGATTTTTCTTGAAAGAGTTCGTCATTTTCATGTTATGTTGTTGCATTTGTCTAGTGTCTAGTTTTTATTTATTTGTCATTTTAAGAGTTTATGTTTACTCAATTTTAGTCATTTTTCCTATTTTCTGGACCTTCTAGGGTTATGCTAAGGCATGGAGTAGGGTGGCCCCTTTTAGCAGGGTGGGTCAACCCTGAAGATCTACCCTGCCATCCTGGGTCACCCTTGGAGATCTGCCCTACCATCTTGGATCACCCAGGAGATCAACCCTGGTAAAAGGAGCAACCCAACCAAAAGTTTTGCAAGTGGAAATTAAGGCAATTTGATGCTTTCAATGCTTAATTGTGTCTATTTTTTGACACTAACTTTTCTTATTATTGCAATTTTCCATACAGTATTTGATTTTTTGGGGGTTTTGAATGTTTTATGATTTTTTTGTGATTTTCTAAGTTTTCAATGATCTATCGTATTATTCTTTGCACTTGGCAAGATATGTGCATTCGATGGAATGCTACTCATGAGTAGTTCTAGTACATGGAGGCCCTTGAGGCACTATTGGCTAGAGATCGTTCTATCTTGCAGAGGATAAGGTTAGATAGAGTAGCTCAGATTCCTATTGTACACCCCTCATCACGTATATGTTGTGACATCTTAACTTATTGGGATGTTCATATGAACACATGTAGATTTCCTTGAGTTTCTAGAGAGTGGACCATCTCTTTATATAATGTCTATCATATCCTAGGAGTTCTTGTTAGAGGCGAGCGAGTTGCACTCCCTGAGAGAAGATCTGAGAGAGAGACTATCTTGGGCTACTATGATGGGAGTTAGTCATCTTGGGAGTCATCTCAGAGTTCATCTTACTTTAGTTCCTAGTCTCGTTATTCCACTACTATGGAAGATTTTCATAGGGTTGATTGTCTCTCACTTGTTGAGGGACAAGAAGGATCCTAAACTTAGGTGGTGTTGGGCACCAATCATTCAACAACTTAAGAAAAGGATAGTTTTTGTTTGGGGGATTGTTATTTTCTTGGTTTACTGATATTTTTACCAGATTTCATGCTGAGAGGCACCTGCTTTTAGCCACCCTTCATGATGCAGTCAAGGTAGGAGGGTCCAATGAAGGATTATCCATCCTTGCAGCCTTAAACAACTAACACCATGATCATAACAAAGATACAATGGAAACATACAACTAATAACAGATGAAAGAGATATTTAGAAACTCATGACACAAGATATTGTTGTTATATGGAGCCTAATCAGACTCGGAGGTTACATTTTCCCTAGTTTTATCAGCGCGGTTTCCCCCCAAATTCCTATGGGGTCAAGGGGCAGTGCCCCTTGCGGGGGTTTGGAGGTAGCACCCCCAAGATGGGGTCTAGAGGCAGCGCCCCTAGCACATTCCTTGTTACGATACAGGGCGGGATCGAGGGGCAGCGCCCTCGCAAGGGCTCAGGGGCAGCGCCCCCAAAACCTCACACAGTTTTTTATTATTTTATAAAGGCACTGGGAGTTATTTTTTCATTGACTGACATAAGAAAACCCTATTTTTGTAACTGACAAAAAGCTTGATAAAAGCAAATAAGGGTTAGGGTTTTGATATATTGTATTGTAGCATTTTGCAGCGGTATTGAGTTGCAGGGATTGTTGATTGTAATCGGTTTGATTTACTGGATAATAATATTGGACTCTCTGTTTGGTGGATGTAGCCTGAGTTTGGGTGAACCACGTTAAAACTTGTCTCTCGCTGTTATTAATTCTGTGTATTTCCATTTCTCTGTTTAATCTTTATTTGCATTTAATTGATATCTTCTACCAGCTAACCCTAACATGTGGTATCAGAGCGGGTTGTGTTTGATTATCATCTGCAGGAAAGTCTCACGGTTGAGTGGGAGTCTCACGATTGAGTGGGAGAAATGGCAGATGAGGGTAAATTGAAGGTCGATAAATTCAATGGGCAGAACTATCAGTTATGGAAGATGCAGATGGAGGATTACCTCTATCAAAAGGATTTATGGATGCCGTTGGAAGGAGTATCCAAGAAACTGGCAACAATGTCTGATGAGGATTGGAATCTTCTTGACAGAAAGGCACTGGGAACCATTCAGTTGTGCCTGGCACCGTTGGTGGCATTCAATATAACAGAAGCGAAGACAATAGATGGTCTAATAAAAGCTTTGGCTAAATTGTATGAAAAACCCTCAGCCTCAAATAAGGTATTTCTCATGAAGCGTTTGTTTAATTTGAAAATGGTTGAAGGTGGATCTGTGACAGGTCATTTAAATGAATTTAATACGATTGTCAGTTAATTGACTTCTGTAAATGTAAAATTTGATGAAGAAGTTAGAGCTCTCTTGATATTATGTTCATTGCCTGAAAGCTGGGATAGTTTGGTAATGGTGGTTAGTAACTCTGTTTCTGGTTCAAATACCCTGAAATTTGATGATGTTGTTGGTGTTATTCTGAGTGAGGAAATTCGTAAGAAAAGCTCAAGTGGATCCACATCAAGCAGTGTTTTGAATGCAAAAAGTAGCGGCAGATCAAAGGAGAGAGGAAAAGGTTCTGGAGGTCATGGGAAGTCACGAGGAAAATCAAAAGACAAAAGATCCCAAATTAGACGACAGAAGGATTGCTAGTATTGTGGGAAACTAGGTCATCTGAAGAAAGATTGTTGGTCTCAGAAAAATAAAGGAGACAAACAAGAAGGCAATAAGGAAGCAAATGTGGTAAGTAATAAATCTAAAGATGATGCTTTGATTCTTTCCCTAGATAATGCTGATGATTCATGGGTTTTAGATTCAGGGGCCTCATTTCATGCTACGCCCCATAGAAGTTATTTTCTTGATTATGTCGAAGGGGATTTTGGGCTGGTTTATTTGGGAGATAACGAACCCTGTCAGATTGTTGGAAAGGGAAGAATCAAGATTAAGTTGCAGAATGAGAATCATTGGCTACTACAAGAGGTAAGGCACGTTCCAAAGCTCAGTAGGAATTTAATTTCAGCAGGGCAGCTAGCTGAACAAGGTTGCATTGTTACATTTACTAATAAAAATTGGAAGGTTTCAAAAGGTGCCTTAATAGTAGCAAAAGGTGTGAAAGTAGGCACCTTATATCTTTGTACAGGTCATACTGTTCCTTCTACTTTAGCTGTTGCAGAGAAAAAACAAACAGGTTAAGGAACAGTTGTTGTAGGTTCGCAGGAAGAGACTAAAATAGTTGCTGCAGGTTCTGAGACAATGATGTGGCATAACAGACTTGGGCATATAAGTGAAAAAGGTATGAAGGTACTTCATTCTAAGAAAGTTTTATCAGGTCTGAATTGTATTAATATGGATTTCTGTGAAAGTTGTGTGTATGGAAAACAAAAGAGAGTCAGTTTTCTCAGAGATGGGAAGCAAAAGAAAAATGAAAAGTTGGAGCTTGTGCATACAGATGTATGGGGACCAGCTCAGGTATCTTCTCTCGGTGGCTCTCGGTATTATGTTACATTCATAGATGATGCAACTAGGAAGGTCTGGATTTATCTTCTTAGACAGAAATTTGATGTATCTGAAACATTTAAGAAATGGAGAAGCTTGGTTGAGAATGAGACAGGTAAAAGATTAAAATATCTCAGATCTGATAACGGTGGTGAGTATTGCAGCAAAGAATTTGAGGATTATTGTTCCTTTAATAGAATTCGTAGGCAGAAAATGGTTCCAGGGACTCCACAGGAAAATGGAGTGGCTGAACGCATGAATAGGACAATAATGGAGCGTGCAAGGACCATGAGATTGCATGTTGGGCTGCCTTTAAACATGTGGGCAGAGGTTGTCAACACTGCTGTATATTTAATTAATAAAGGTCCTTCAGTTCCTTTGGGTTGTGGTATTCCAGAGGAAGCATGGACAGGTAAGAAGGTGAGTTATTCTTTTCTCAAAACTTTCGGATGTGAAGCATTTGCACATGTAGATTATGAAAATAGAACCAAGCTAGATGTAAAATCAAAAAAGTGTACCTTTGTTGGATATGGCATTGATGAATTTGGTTATAGGCTTTGGGATTTTGAAAATCAAAATATTGTGAGAAGCAAGGATGTCATATTCAATGAGAAGGTGTTGTACAAAGATTAGTTGCAGCAGCATGAGAAGAAAGCAAAAGATTATGTGGTGCTGGATGCTCCTCCAAATAGTGATGTTCCATTGGTTCCTCATGCTCCGCAACAGCAACCAAAAATACCACAAACTCTAGAGAATGTTAGACGGTCAACAAGGCTAAGTAGACCTCCTGAAAGGTTTTCTCCCTCTTTGTATTCTATTTTGTTAATAGATGCTGGTGAACCTGAAGGGTATGATGAAGCTATGCAGGTGGATACACAAGTTCAGTGGGAGCTTGCTATGAAAGAAGAAATGGACTCCTTGCTGAAAAATTAGACTTGGGAATTATGTAAGTTACCTGCAGGTAAAAAGGCTTTACCAAACAAATGGGTTTACCGGATGAAAGAGA
Source organism: Cunninghamia lanceolata (assembly GCA_027924645.1). Classification (NCBI taxonomy): domain Eukaryota; kingdom Viridiplantae; phylum Streptophyta; class Pinopsida; order Cupressales; family Cupressaceae; genus Cunninghamia; species Cunninghamia lanceolata. Next base: position 3,798,752 of record BSBN01000292.1, on the reverse strand, counting down.
AAGATGGAGCTAAGAAAAGATTTAAGGCCAGGTTAGTTGTAAAAGGATTTGCACAGAAAAAGGGCATTGATTTTGATGAGATATTTTCTCTGATTGTCAAGATGACTTCTATTCTTACTATTTTAAGTATTGTGGCTACTGAAGATTTGCTTTTGGAACAACTAGATGTGAAAACTGCCTTTCTCCATGGTAATTTGGAGGAGGAGATATACATGGAACAGCCCCACGGATTTGAGGTCAAAGGTAAGGAGCAACAAGTGTGCAGATTGAAGAAGAGTTTGTATGGCCTGAAACAAGCACCTCGGCAATGGTATTTGAAATTTGATAGTTTTATGGCTGAGCAAGGCTACAGCAGGTGTAATTCTGACCATTGTGTTTATTTTAAGAGGTTGGATAATGACAGCTACATTATTTTATGTTTATATGTTGATGACATGCTTGTAGCTGGGTCTAACATGGATCACATAAGAGAGTTAAAACAGCCGTTAGCACAGTCATTTGATATGAAGGATTTGGGGGCAGCAAAACAAATGCTTGGTATGAAAATTTGTAGAGATAGGAAGAACAGAAAATTGACTCTATCTTAGGCTGCTTATGTTGAAAAGGTGTTGCAGAGATTCCATATGGAGAATGCAAAAGCTGTCAGCACACCTTTGCCTAGTCATTTGAAATTGACTAAGGAGATGTGTCCTAAGACACAAGAGGAGGAAGAGAAAATGTCCAAGGTACCATATGCTTCAGCTGTAGGAAGTTTAATGTATGCCATGGTATGCACAAGACCGGATATTGCACATGCTGTAGGAGTCGTCAGCAAGTATATGAGTCATCCCGAATTGGAGCATTGGAATGCGGTAAAATGGATTCTCAGATATTTGAGAGGTACATCCAATAAACATTTATGTTTTGGGGGCTCTAATGCGGATTTAGTAGGTTATGTAGACTCAGATTTGGCAGGAGATATTGATACCAGGCGGAGTACTATAGGGTATGTCTTTACTGTAGGTGGAATAGCAGTGAGTTGGATTTCCAGGTTGTAAAAGGTGGTTGCTTTATCCACCACAAAGCCAGAATATGTAGCTGCAACAGAGGCAAGCAAGGAGATGATATGGCTACAATCTTTCATGGAAGAATTGGGCAAACAACAGGTTAATTATTATTTGTATACAGACAGCCAGAGTGCCATACATCTTGCAAAGAATTATGCCTTGCATTCAAAGACCAAACACATACAGTTGAGGTATCACTTCATTCAGTCAGTGTTGGATGATGGACAATTATAGTTGGAAAAGATACATACAGCTAATAATCCAACGGATATGTTTACAAAGGCAGTGACAAGGGAGAAGCTGAGCTCCTCTTTAGCTTTAGTTGGTCTTCTCGACTGAAAACAATAAAAATAGAACAGCAGAGTCCAGGGTGCTTATTTCAAGTAGGAGCTACAGGGTCAGTGGTGTTATGATCAGTCTCCAAGTGGGAGATGATATGGTGTAGAGTCTGATCAATCTCCAAGTGTGAGATTGTTGTTATATGGAGCCTAATCAGATTCAGAGGTTACATTTTCCCTAGTTTTATCAGCGCGGTTTCCCCCCAAATTCCTACGAGGTCAAGGGGCAGCACCCCTTGCGGGGGTTTGGGGGCAGCGCCCCCAAGACAGGGTCGAGGGGCAGCGCCCTCGCGAGGGCTCGGGGGCAGCACCCCCGAAACCTCACACAATTTTTTATTATTTTATAAAGGCACTGGGAGTTATTTTTTCATTGACTGACATAAGAAAACCCTATTTTTGTAACCGACAAAAAGCTTGATAAAAGTGGCTAAGGGTTAGGGTTTTGATATATTGTATTGTAGCATTTTGCAGCGGTATTGAGTTGCAAGGATTGCTGATTATAATCGGTTTGATTTACTGGATAATAATATTGGACTCTCTGTTTGGTGGATGTAGCCCAAGTTTGGGTGAACCACGTTAAAACTTGTCTCTCACTGTTATTAATTCTGTCTATTTCCATTTTCTCTGTTTAATCTTTATTTGCATTTAATTGATATCTTCTGCCGGCTAACCCTAATAGATATATCCTGGGAAAACCCTCAAGGGGAAAAAAACCCAACCTTCAAAGTTCATTCCTCATTATATTAGAATCTCAAATCTCAATACACGTGCCTCTAGGGCTTTACAGATGCTAGGTCATAACCCAGGGTTACAAATGATTTATACAATAACATTCTTCCATGATTCCTTTCACCTACTTCTCAATTCTCTGATCTGCAAATTCTTCTTCTCCCTGTTCTGCTCTCTGCTTCAACTCTACTTCTCCTTCCGATCAAAACTCTCATCCTCTTGCTTCATACCTTTGCATACTTGATCATTCTTTGTTCACTATTTTGAAACAAACATTTATCCTTCATTTATATCCTCTACAAGCCTTCATAACATTATCAAGTTGGCCAAGAGTTAATTATCTTCATGAAACATGTTGACATAGATAGGTCAAACCTAAACATAAGGTATTGCCCCACTAGTGCATACAACTTTGTGTGGATCTCCATGAAGGTCGTCCAGGTCCTCAAATTCCTTGAGTGATGTTCCTTTTAGCTCCACAAGTCACGGAATCACTCCGCAAGCCATTTAGACTCCACTGTACACTGTCGGCTCTGCTCTGTGAAAATAGGCAAAAATAGGTAATATTTTGATAGCAATATCTCTCCAGAAATGAACCCAAATGATCTAAATTTTGGATATGTTGTAGATGACATGTTATAGAAACTAAATCTAGCTTCACAAACTCTGATGTGATAATGCTGTAAAATTTGGTACTCTCCAAGGTTGCTCTTTCTGGCACTCTGCAACTTAATGTTAACTGTCCCAATTGATTTAAATGCTTCTAGATGCTCCTGCATCAGACTCTCAGGGTTATTTGAAAAGTGAGCCTCTTCACTTTGGTTTATATTGTGTCAATTCAATGTGATCCATTAGGATAGGTTCGACGGTTTGTTTTTAGGTACTTGCAACTACCTCAAGGTCGGTGGTCTGTTCAAGTCCACCCTATAAACTGCCTCAAGTTCTTCTAAGTTTAGTATTCTAATTGCAAGCCTTGCACTTCCTCAATGATCGGTGATCTAAACAAGTCTTCTCCACAAGCTGCCTCAAGTTCTCCAATTTCCAATGGTATGGGTTCGGCGATCTAGCTACAATGTTGCAACTACCTCAAAGTTTGGTGGTTTGTTGTCAAACACTTGTAAGTTGCCTCAGGATCAATGTCCACTTCAATCAATTAAGAGTCAATCAATGCATACATGCATCCTCCCAAACAATCAGTTACTTCCTACCTTCAATCAAAATCAATCACTACCTAAAGTCTCTACAACACTTTCTAATCTTTGATTCTAGATACAATTTCCTTTGCACTCATCAGGATCTCACAATTTCCTCTCTGCATACACTGCTCCTATACTATTCTTTGTTTCCTTATCCATATTTACTTCACTCCAGTACACAAACTTTCTCTTCTAGTAGAATATCTTGTCATTCCCTCTTTCTCCGCTACATGAACTTCTCTTTTCTGTTATGCTTTACACTTGTTCACACAACTTCATTTCTCAGATGATTTCACACACACTTTCTCTTGCACTACTTTCTAAGTTTACTAACACAACTCTCCTTAATACCAATGCTTCGCCCTCTTCTGGTTTCTCTATTAAACTCAATGATTCAATAGGTTCTTCTTCCTCATCTGCATAAACTATCTCTGCATCATTTTCTTTTGGTTCCTCTGTCAAACTTAGTGATTCAATAGGCTCTTCTTCTTCTGCATAAGATACCTTTGTATCATTTATTATTTCCTCATCATTAGTCTCTCCTTCATTATCTTCTCTGATAATAGGTTCTTGGTGACTTTCAATGTTTGATTCTTTTCTCCTCTAAACTTGAAAATAGGTTCCTCTTCTAGCAAATCCTCGTTCATTCTACTAGTATCCTACACTGTGATAAGAATTATGACTCGTGTCTTCTCTCCCTCTATGGTTTGAATTACTATCCTTTTTCTACTCCACATAAGGTCTTCTTTCTCTGCATCTTGATTCATATCCTTCTTTCCTTTGAACATATGAATACTTCAATCTATACAACCTCCTGATCATATAAGTAACATGTTTCCATTTTGATCCATCAATCCATTCATAATTCATCTACATACAATATGTCATAGATTTTATCCTCCTTATTTTATTCCAACACATCTTTTCATAATGATTCCTTAATCCATAGAACTTACAAGGGTATAGATCCCAACACAATTCCTTTCCATGTCCACATCTTTTACAATAAGAAAAGTACATACCTTTTCTTCCCTGATTTGATTTGTTTGAACTTGTAACAACATCCTTACCCCTGTCATATCCAAGGCCTTCACTTCTTGATCTTATTACTGGTTCAACAGGTTCTATAATTCCTTGCTAATGCTTTCCCAATCCTAAACCTTCATATCCCATTCTTTGCATGATTTTGAAACCAATACCATCACCAACAAATGCAAGTTCAGTTACACTGTCATCTTCAACTTCATTTTCTAAAGGAGCTTCTGTAGCATTACACAAATCATTAGTATCACAAGAGACATCACAAAGTTCAAGCTTAGATCTCAGACTTTCATTCTCTTCTCTGATTGCTACAAGTGACTACTCTAACTGGTTAATATGTTCCTTCAATCTAGCTATTTCAATCTTCTGTAGATTGTTTTCCTTTTTCAGTTCTTCCAATCCTTCTTCTAGATCTTTGTTCCTCTTTTCCACCTTCCCAAACAACTTGAATCCTTCTTCCCATTCTGTAAAACCCTTTTCAACATACTCAAACAATTTCAGCTCCGCCTCTAATTCTTCATTCCTCCTTTTTACATTTCCCAATTCTTCTTCAAGGTCATCATATTTATCTTCTCCTAGTTCTTTTATCCTCTCCATCAACTCTGGATTACACCTTTTGATTTCATACAATTCTCCTTCCAGAATATCCTTTTCGTATATTAGGTTTTCATTTTCTTCCTTCATCCTTTTTCCAATCTTCCCCATCAAAATAAATCAGATAAACAACTTAATGTGAAAAGTGTTGAAATACATTGGACAACTGAGAGGAGGGGGTGAATCAGTTGTCTCAAAATCTTAGCTTAATATGAATGTCAAACCATTAACAATTTAATTAATGATAATTAGATTTAACCATGAAAGCATGAAACCATAGACTTAATCACAATCACACATCCAACATAGTAGAAACTAGATTTTTACATGGAAAACCCTAAAAGGGAAAAACCACAATGGGTTTTAGCCCACGAAAATATAAGAGTTATAACAATACCAAAAAATAGAGGCTCATTGCCTACAGGGCTCACTGTCCAAATTGCTCACTGCCAAGGGGTGGCTCACTGCCAAAGTGGTGAACTGGTTAAGTAGCATCTACTCCATGCTAGGATTTAGGTCCATTGAAGCACAATATAACTTCTCTACTCTACTCTTTCACACCTTCACACTTATCTCTTCATATTCACTACTACACACTTTTCTGCAACTCTATTACATGCTTTTATACAATTCATCAACCTTCGAATGTACATCAAGGTCAGCATTACATTCATCAACCATTGGAACATTCTCCAAGGTCGGCATTACAATAATACAAAGAAATAGGTCTAGACCTATTACAAAATTTAGCTAAGGAAAGATGTAGAGAAGTATGATGAACACATCATGCCTTAGCTGGGACTCAAACAGAATCCTTCACGCCACAACACATTTCTACAATCTTCAATGCACCTCCACAAATAGTGAAAACAACCAAGTCAACCAAGACTAGAGTTAACACTAGGTCTTCTAAGAACATTCTTCTTTCACGATCCAAACTTCTCTTTATGAGCCAATCCAAAAGTAGGAACATGATCAAGAGACATCCACAAGCACATTGTAATCACCAAGAACAACCACACGATCTCTAGCCATTCTGTCAAGAAGATTCTTCAAAATGGAGCACATAACCAACACTGCCAGCCACTATCATAATGAAAAGATCACTTGCGGACCACCAAACATCATCTCAGACTTAACTCTAGAACCGAAGATCAAAATACTTCAATGTGGAGGAATGCAGAGGAATGTGGAGAATAATACTTTCTCTCTGTCATTGCCAAACATACAGAAAAAGTTTTCACTCTAGTGAACATAACTCACTCAATTCTTCATACCAGAGGCTCAAACTTAGAACATAGCATCTTTAGATGTGCCTCTAAATAACTTCTAATCTGCAGACAAAGATATTCATCTTTCAGGAAATGTAGAGCAATCTCTTGGACCGTTCTTCTATATGAAATACACTGTTTTCACTACAACTCATTGTTTCTACCAGAGGAGCTAATTTTATCAATATCCTCAACATCAAGATCAAAAAAATAAGTAAATACAAGGCATCTTACTCATTACAAGCAAGCAACAAGATAGGAGCATAGTTGACACCAATGTTGACATCAATGACAACATCGATCACATACTTATGAGTTTTTCACATGATTTCTAATCAAAACTCTCATCCTCTTGCTTCATGCCTTCACATACTTATGAGTTTTTCACATGATTTCTCTCCCCCTTTGACATCAATGGCAAAAGGCACATACTTGCATTCTGCTGCTCTGATCCAAATGAATTGTTACCAACACATCGAGCTACTCCCCCTAAGAGGTAGCTCTCAAAACATCAATCCAGATCAAATGATGAGACTTTGAACACCACTAGATTGATGCATTCTCATGCATCTTAGTTTAGGGTAGGAGGGGTAATGACCCCTAACTTTTCTCTGAGATACTCAAAAGTATCATTAGGCAGAGGCTTGGTGAAGATATCTGCAATTTGATCCTTTGTGGACACATATTCCAACTTTACTTCATTCTCTATCACCTTTTCTCTCAAAAAGTGATACCTTATAGATATATGATTTGTTCTTGAGTGCATCATTGGATTCTTAGAAATATTTATGGCACTTGTATTGTCACACAAGATTGCAATTAGATCTTCATAAACAACTCTTATATCCTTCAAAGTCTACTTCATCCATAACACTTGAGTACAACAACATGTTACTGCAATATACTCTGCTTCTGCAGTTGACAAAGAGATTGAATCTTGTTTCTTTCTCAACCATGAAACCAATCTATTTCCCAAGAAGAAAGCATCTCCACTTGTACTCTTCCTATCATCAACATCTCCAGCCCAATCAACATCTGTATAAGCACTAAGAGTGAAATCATTATCCTTTGGATATCATAAGCCATGATCTGGAGTACCTTTTAAATACCTCAATATTCTCTTTACTGCCATCACATCTAATTCTCTTGGATCAGCTTGAAATCTTGCAACAAGACAAACTACATGCATAATATCTGGTCTGGTTTGAGTTAGATAAAGTAATCCTCCAATCAAGGATCTATATTTTTTCTAATTAGTCTTGGGTGATTCATTAGTTTTTCTCAATTTGCATCCAGTCACCATGGGAGTACATGTTGGTTTAGAGTCTTCCATCCCAAACTTCTTTAACAGCTCTTTTACATACTTAGACTGAGATATGAAGATTCCTTTATCTAATTGATTGATTTGCAGACCTAGAAAGAAATTCATCTCACCAAACATAGACATCTCAAACTCTTTCTTCATTTCACCAGCAAATTTCATACACATACTTTCATTTCCACCAAAGATGATATCATCAACAAAGACTTCAACAATCAAAATTTGATCACCATTAATCTTGAAATAAAGATTACTGTCAGCAGTGCCTTTACTAAATCCTAACTGTAGTAAGTACTTATCCAACCTTGCATACCAAGCCCTAGGAGCTCGCTTGAGTCCATACAAAGCTTTCTTCAACCTGCATACCATATCACCTTGATTTGATAGTTGGAAACCTTCTGGTTGCTCAATGTAGACTTCCTCTTCTAACTCCCCATTTAGGAATGTAGACTTCACATCCATCTAATACACTTTGAAATCTTTGTGAGATGTAAATGCCAAAAATATTCTGATTGTTTCAATCTGAGCTACTGGAGCAAAAGTCTCTTCAAAATCTATCCCTTCAATTTAAGAATATCCTTTGCACACAAGCCTTGCTTTATTCCTTACAACTTCTCCATTTTCATTTAGCTTATTCCTAAAGACCCATTTGGTTCTAATAACATTTTTGTCTGCAGGTCTAGGAACTAATTCCCAAGTTTCATTCTTCTCTATCTATATTAGTTCTTCTTCCATTGCCTTAACCCAATTTTCATCATTGCAGGCTTCATTCAAAGTTTTTGGTTCAACTGTAGAGAGTAGATAGTAATTCACTTGTTCTTCTGTAGCACTTTTCCTTGTCAGTACTCCTTTCTCTTTGTCTCCAATAATTTGATCTTCAGAGTGATTGATTCTTAAATACCTGGGAGTCTTAGCATCTTTCAAAGCCTTTTCTTCTTCACTTTGATTGTCTTCTTGTTCAACTTTTTCTTCATAAGTTATATCAGCAGGTTCATCTTACTCATAGCCATTCTAATCTGATGTTTTTTTCTTTTACTTCATCTACCTTGACATTTGCACTCTCCACAATCTTTTTCAACCTTTTGTTGTAGCACTGGTAGGCCTTACTCTTGGTAGAGTATCCAAGGAAGATTCCTTCATCACATCTTGCATCAAATTTCCCTAGGTCTTCATCTCTTCTGATATAGCACTTGCTTCCAAAGACTTTGAAATATCTTACTATTGGAATTCTTCCATACCACAATTAATAGGGGTTTTAGTGCCATTACCTTTCACTTGAACTCTGTTTTGAATGTAGACAGCAGTATGTATAGCTTCTTTCCAGAAGACTTTCGGCAAACCTCCTGCCTTCATCATTGTTCTGGTAGCTTCTTGAACTGCCATATTCTTCCTTTCCACAACACCATTCTGCTGAGGAGTTCTAGATGCAAACAACTATCTTTTTATTCCTTGCTCTTCACAAAAAATGTTGAATTTATTTGATGTGAACTTACCTCTTCTATCAAACCTCAAGCATTTAATTTTCAGCTCTATTTCATTTTCAACCATTGCTTTGAAGGATTTGAACTTCTCCAGTGCTTTAGATTTGTCTCTTAGAAAAGTAACCCAAGTCATTCAAGAATAATCATCAATAACCAACATGAAGTACCAGTCACCTTGTAGACTTCTTATCCTTGTAGGACCACATAGATCTGTATGAACTAGATCCAGCAAACTGGCAGAAAATTGTTCTTTACTCTTGAAACTTATTCTTGTCTGCTTCCCCAACTGACATTCCTTACAGATAGTACTGGTGGGTTTCACAAGTTTTGGTAAATCTCTTACAGTCTGACTTGAACTTATCTTTATCATATTATCAAAATTTATATGACACAACCTTCTATGCCACAACCAACTTTCATCTGCTTGGGCTAATAAACAGTAATCATTAGTTCCTCTTAATTGATAGATGTTACCTCTAGTCTTCTTACCAGTAGCAATCACAATTCTGGAGCTTTCCATTATCTTGCATCCATTGTCTTTAAATCTCATATCATAACCTTTGTCACACATTTAACCAACACTCAAAAGATTGTGTTTCAAGCCTTTCACATATAGGACATTGTCAGTATTATGCTTTCCATCAAATGAAATAGATCCTTTTCCACAAATCTTACCAGCTGCATTGTCTCCAAACCTAATCAGTCCTCCATCATATTTTTCTAAACTTACAAACTTACTTTCGTCACTGGTCATGTGATGTGAACATCCACTATCAATAATCCATTCATCCTTGTCTTTCTCAACCTAAACAGCCAAAGCACTTTCTTCCATTAGTTTTTCTTCCTTCACACAGCTCACAAGATTAGTAGACATGGGATCTTCTTTAATAGCAATAAACAAGCATTCATTTGCACTAGTACTAGCATCATTAGATTCATGATCAGTCACACCTTCATCATCAATATCTCTAACATAGTAGCATTTACTTGGAGCTCTAGGCCTGTTCTCAAATCTTTTTCTATTCCTTTCAATTCTTCAGGACATCTGGAAGCATAATGACCTACTTTACCACATGAGAAACATTTGAAAGGTAATTTGCCTTTGAACTTACTAGAACCTCTTTGTAGTCTATCAACAAAGTTGGCTTTAATTTCATCAAGCTCATCATCAGGTTCTACCTGTAGACACCCAAATTTGTCCCAAATTGTTCATGTCTTGCAACACCTTGTTAAACCATTATCCTAGACATCATAAGCTATTTTGTCCTAATTCCCATCCTTATCCCACTTAGCTAATTAATTATATAAATTTTATTTATTTAATTAATTTCCCATTCATATCCCAGTCCTATCCTAATCATCTTTCCAATTAATTAAATAAATTTTATTTATTTAATTAATTTCCCTCACATATCCCAACTAATTCAAATAAAATATTTGAATTAAGTCCTCACCTTTCATCACATTTCAACATTTGTCCATCTCTCAATTGAATCATGTGTGGTAGTACAACTTTCATTTAAAATCTTTCACATGTACAACTAGTAGAATCTATTTTTAGTATTTGTGTACATAATCACACATGAGACCTATTCTCCTCCCTCTACTTGTCACATGACTACAACTTCCTTGAAGAGTGGGAATAACTAATCAATCCTAGCCGTCCACATCAATCATGTAGCATTTTAATCTCAACCATTCATTTGAACCAAGCCTTTCCTATAAATCAACCCCCTCATAAGCTATTTGGAAGGAGGCATTGAGTTGAACTATCTGTATGTTGTTGAAATCACATTAAAACCTTTGCATCTATCATCATCATCTTCCATCTATCATCTCAATCCTATGCAAATGTTATGCTGTCGAATTGTGAACAACCAACATATCAAATCAATCTAACAATTCATCATTGCATCTTTGAGGTATTGAATGATTTGGGTTTAGGTTATGCATTTCATTGTTTGATCATTTCCATTTACAAATCCAAATTTTTTGATATACATTTTGGCATGCCCGGTGGGACCCACTTCCTTGATTAACCTCCTTGTTGGAGTTATTTTTGTGAAGTTTAGATCTCTTGAAGCGTCAATCTTTCATTTTTACAAGCTTTTGTAGCAAAAATTTGTATTTTTCTAACCCTAGTTTGTTAAGATTTGGATGAAAATGTATGTAGATGATCTCCTAGCTCAAATCTAACATCACCATTATGTCCAAGGGGCTTTTTCCATAAATTTTGAGTACAAATTTGCCTAGATTTCATGAAAAATAGAGCGTTTGGCAAAGAAAACAACAATCAGTTTGCAGAAATTCGCCTCTGGTAATTCAGCTCGCTTTTGGTCAAAAACCAGTCACCTTTGGTAATTCAACTCACTTTTGATCAAAAACTAATCACTTTTGGTAAAATTTGCTTCACTTTTGAACAACAGTATATCGCTTTTGGCAAAATTTGCATCGCTTTTGAATGAAAACCTATCACCTCTGGTAAACTTGGTCACTTTTGGTTAACATTTGCATTTTGTCACCTGAAACTTTCCATATCGCTTTTGAGATATTACCGATCGCTTTTGGCCTTTTCTGAGTCGCATATGAGCTATTACTTGTCGCTTCCATCTATTTCTGCATCACTTTTGAGCTAATAGTGATCGCTTCTACTTTAGAGTGAATCGCTTTTGATCAGAAACGACTCGCATCCAGCAATTCCAATCGCTTTTGGCAGTCTAGGGTTTTATGTTAACATTTGATTTTGCAGGTTGCTGTGTCAGATTTTTATTGATCAATTAGGGGTTTTAATCTGTGTTTTTCATGTCTCTGATCTTCATATTATCATTTGCCAATCAATTTGATTAGGGCTTTCATTTTAGTTGAGCTAACATCCTTGATTTTTACAAGATCTTATCAATTTATCATTCTAGGGTTTTCAGTTGATCAATTTATGGTTGTAGGGTATCCATCTGATCATATTTCATCCACTAGATTTTCTATTTCAGGGTTTGCAATCTCTAATAGTCATTTTTCTCATAACCCTAACCCTAGTTTTGCAGAAATAGGAATTTTTCACGCATCCTGCAGTTTTGAATCGCTTATGAGAAATTATCAGTCGCCTCTAATTTTTTTTTTGTGTCACTTCTAATTGGTAACTGATCACTTCTGGTGTAATTTAGGTTTCTTATAATCAATAGTTGGTCACTTCTGGTAACTGTGACTCGCTTTTGGTTGCTGTCATTGTGCATTTTGGTGTTTCTATCATAACTTTCACATACGGAGTCTAAATCACACAAACAAGGACTCATTGGAAAGCTGAGAGGATGAACTACGTAGTGGAGTAGGTTTTATTAGGTGATTGTATCATTTTACCATCTTTTTTATCAGTCATAATCAAAAAAAATAAAAACTTTAATTGAGCATATCTTGAGCAAAATCAATCAGATTTCAACAAAAAAAATTTCAAATTGCTTAAAATCTTCTGAAGTTTTTGTTTATGCAATCCATTTTCCTGTATCAGGTCATATTAATCAGAAAGTTTTTTAGACTTCATCTTTTTCACACAGCCCTCTTCTATGCAAGTTTACTTGTTTCTTTTTGGAATTGGTGACTTGTAGGGGCATCTAAGGAGCTGGAGCAGCATTGACATTATGATCTATAGTAGATTTGGATAGTGAATTAACCAGGTGCAATCATTTCATCTCTTATCTTCCAATCTTGTTTGTTCACACATTTGGATTTTGGGCATAAAATGAACAACTTGTTTGCAATCATACCATTGAAATTGGGCTAAAACGAATCATTGTCTTCCATCACATTTGGATTTGGGCTTTAAAAATGAATAAGTGCTTGTCTTCCACAAATTGAATTTCTAAGGTTAATGAACCCCATGTGAGTGTGACCAAATGAATGTGGATGCTCTCTCCTTGCGTCCTAACATGAACTTGGAGATCAAAAACATTTATTTTTGTTGCTTTTGTTAAACCTTAGAGAGGCCTACCTTGGTGGGAAAAGAGGTACTCACCCCAAGGGAATGACCTCAAGCAGTACTTTCATCCGGTCCGCTATAAAAATCAGAGGATAAGGTGAAATCCAAGTCTAACCAGTATTAACGCTCACCATACATTGCTAACTCGAAAGGAGGTGTACCTTTGTGTATATTAAAACTCCTAGTAGGGTTAGTTAAAGCCTTAAGTCATTTGCTAGATGCTCGTGGGGTGCCGGTTCCCCAAAGTTTCACTAGAACCTCCTTGTGATAGTGGCCTTGCCTTGACTAGGACTTGTTGAAGTGTCTTCATGTGCTTGCTTAACCATCATCACATTCTTCCAAACTAACAACTTGCTTATGTGTCTTGTGTGAGTGATTCATGTGTGTATATGCATAATCATTTGTTTGAATATTGCCACATCAAGCTCTAAACACCCAAACACATAAAGACAAGTCATCCTACACATTCTTCCAATAACATTCAAACCTAATCACTTTCATCCCAAACATAGCCTAGTCATCATCTAACCCTTCATAGCCAAGTCATTCAAACCATCCTAAACTTATCCTAGTCACATCCCTATCCTAGCCAAATCACTTCCACCACATCATCAAAATCCCTAAATGAGTACTTGCTAAAAGGACTTAAGACAAACACTTGGGTGACAACATGTTTACACCAGAGGACCTAGAAATCAAATTTCAAAGATTCCTCCAAAATCTTTATCAAGGATCACAACCCCTAAACCAAGACTCTATTGAAACATTACAATTCTTCATCCAAAGAGCTCAACCCCACGCAAGCCAATCACCTCAACTGCAACACTTCGTAGCCCAAGTCCAACACCTTTTTGCCACTAGTCAAGCTTGACAAGTACATCAATCCTTATCCACTCCATACCAACCTAATCCACCTCATAGCCACATGTCATATCCATCCACTTCCTATCAACTTAATCCACCTATCCACCAAGTCAATGCCACATCAACCTATGAACATCCACCTCAAGCTTATCCAATCCCTCATGCCACCATTCCAATGCACTACCAAGCCCATCCACAAAGAAATCAAGTGATATTACAAGAACAACATCCAATTCCCAATGGCCCTTTGTACATAAATCAAGTGAGCACAAGTCAACCTTGCCAACAAGATCAAATGCCCTCAACTTTGAGTCCACCTCAAGATCTTTTGTCTCATATCCTACCATTACACCTAGCTACCAAGACTATCAATGGCCTCCCCAATGAGCACAAGTGATCACAAATCCACCTTTGCAACAAGAAGCATATGCAACTCCAAGTGATCCTTTGTATATAAACCATGCGAGCCTAATACAAAAAGATTTAATTACCTTTGACAAGGGAGATACCAATCTAGCCAATGCATCCTATGAGTAGCCTTCATCATCCAGTCACCTGCCAACACATGAGCCTACTAGCCCTATCATAAGACCACCATGTCATCCTACCCCTAGTCCATTGGTCCACCAACCTTCATCACCTTCATCCTCATGTTCTACCAATCTTCCACCACAAGACCCCTTGGACATAACCGTACAACAATTGGTTCAAGCAAATTTGATTGAGCTGCCACCGATAGAACCTTTTAAACCAATCTTTAAACCCCCTTGGTATAATGAAAACCATTATTGTGCATACCATAGGTATAAGGGCCATACAACAACTAATTGTGTCAAACTTAAGAGATTGATCACAAACCTCATAAATTGTGGTAAGATTATCCCTTCATCCAATCCAAATCCTAATCCACCCAATCCAATTAGCCCCCAACCTAATCCTAGTCCTAAGCCTACAACATCATCCGCTATTATTGCTCATCCATTATTGGCTACTGGCTAGGAATAAACTACCTCCATGTCAAACACCCATTCATGAGCCTACCAAAGAACTTCCAAAGGTCATGTCCAATCCTATAATCCCATCATGTGGTCCACCTATCCTTGAGCCTATCCAAGAGCCCTCAATTAACATTCTTAGCCCTTCAAGACCATCATGTGACCTACAAGCCATCAATCCTATTCAAGAGTCTCCTATTATGAATCCAAGTCAAGAGTCATCATGTTCTCATGCTATTGACCAAGAGCCTTCCACTTTCATTCAAGCAACCCAAGAGGTATGTCAAGAATTTAATCCTAAGCATGTGGAAACATTAAGCCCTAGTCCAACTCAAGATCAAATCACTTTCATGCAACCCATCCACCCCATCTATCTTTTCCATAATCAAGATGATATCCATAATAATGAACCTATCCATGAGCCACTTGATTCTATCCATCTCCCAACAACTATTCATGAGCAAGCTATCCAAATTCAACCCATCCATAATATTTACCTTCCTTATGATCAAGATGATACCTATGAAGAAGCTATCCTTGAGCATCTTGATCCTATCCATAATCCTATATCTATCCATGTGCAAGATATCCACATTACTCCTAGTCATCCGCCATCTAGCCCTATCCATAATAAGCAAACATCCACTTGTCATGATCAGACACTTGTCCCCCAAGCAAGCATAGAATATCAAATCAATAACTTGGATCTACATGAACATAATGTTAATCAAGATCCTAATGATCCTCCTTCCACATCGACCATCATATCCACTTGGTCTTACCACCCTTATACATGTGTGTTCTTCTTTAGGACAACAATGACCTTTATCCACTTCACCTTCTTCATCCAATAATGAACTCAAGTCTAGTGTTCAAACCACACTTGGTCCTATTGTCCATAGTATCCTCTGAAACATGAACTACCAAGGTAAAGGCCTAGGCATTCACGAATAAGCTATTTTGGAGCCAATCCATGTCAAGCTCCCTCTATGCTCATATGGCCTTGGATACACACCCCAAGGTAAACAAGGCCAAGATGTTGGTAATCCGTTCATACATCTTAAACTTACCACTTTCCATCACAAAACACATCATATACCAAAAACATACCTAGCCATTCCCCCTCCATCAACCTACAAATGTCAAAAGCATGTGACCATACACCTCCCACCATCCACTTTACCTCCATTACTTCCAACTCCTAACATCCCATTATCCACTTTACCTCCACTCCTTCCAACTCCTAATATCCCTCCATCCACTTTGCCTCCATTGTTACCAACACCTAATTATCCACTTATCCATAAGTACCCTTACATTCCTAATCATGACCAACAAATGCACACATTGCCTAAACATGAAGCTTCCACTCATTCCACCAACCCCACTTCCACCAAACCCATGGGATTCCAAAATAAACATTTGGATGCCTTTATCTATAAAGCCAAAAATCCAACTAAAACTCCTAAGGACCCTCCTGCCTTAGGGCATCAATGTGAAATGTCTCTAAATCATCCATCTTCTAAGCAAAGTACATTCACAAAGCTATCCAAGCCCATACCTCCAAAAGCAAAGCCCAAAATCAAAATGGTTTGGGTTCCTAAGCAAATAGCTTGTAAGTCAAATGAGGCATCCTCATCCACATCTCAAGAATCCCAACCACCTATATCCATCCAAAATCCTGCTTCCATTCCCTTCAAAAATCCCACAAGCAAAGCAAAAGCACTAAAAATACTAAATCTATGTGGGTTCCTAAATCGCTTCATCAACCATCCCCTAAGCAAACATCTCCATTGCTTCCTACACCGCCATCCCATCAAAAGCTTCAATGTTTAATACGGTGTGTACAACCGTTGGTCATGATTCCATTCCATTCCAAAACATTCCCACATACCTCAATCTCCCCAACGTTCATCCATTACCCTATATATCTTCCCCATCACCTTCCTATGGTCCATGCTTTTGCATAAGTCTTACATAAATCCACACCATAAGCTACTAGCCTACCCTACTATAATTCCACATCATAATCCACTATCCCCCATCCTTACACAAACCTTTCATCCTAAACCACTATCTACCTACTCCAGCTCCCTTTCATGAAGTCCCTTACCAACATCTATGAGCACACATGACATGGTCTATGCAATGACATTCATCTCTAGTGGAACTATCACCTTTCATAGTACTAGACACTTGAGTCCCTCCTATTCATTACCATGGTGAAAACTTGGCAAATAGGCACCATGTGTAATTGTCATCCCATCTAAAAAAATCAAAAGAAAAAAAAAAGAAAGTAAAGAGAAATCCCTTCATCCAACAGTGAAAACCTGGTAAACAGGCACCTTGGATAAGTACCATGATGAAAACCTGGCTAACAGGCGTCATGTGTAGGTTGATCTTCTATGTCACTCACACTTGGGGGCACATGGTCTCATCCATCTTATCATTTTCAACTTATCATTTTCTATTATATTATGCTACATCCTACCATCCTTATCCATTACATAAACATGCCTATTCCACTGAACCCATTTACCCATCCTTCCGCCTTTTGATTTTGATGAAGACATAGGGGAAAAATGTTGAAACATGTTTGGATATTTCTTGACATACCTTATTTCCAAACCAAGTCCTATCCATTAACCATTCATCCATCCCATTCAAACCAATCTATCATGTCCTCCTATCATCATAAGCGTCATGTAAAATCCAATCTTATCATCCCATTGTCATGAGCCTTGTCATGTAAAAATCCTAAGCATTACCACCTAGAATGGGGCATGTTATTACTGTGCGACATAGTCTTCAGAGATCACATCCTAGCTCCATTATGAGGCATACATCCATCCACTATAACATATCCTTTTTATCCACCCATTTATCATGAGCCTTCCATCCCTTATTGCCCATCCTTTTATCCATCCAATCCCATTCATCCATCCTTGCATATAGAATTGGTTTTCCCTTGTCATTGGTATCTAGCACAAAGGATACTCAAATTGTAAATCCATTGGTATTTTCTAAAACATTCCAAAAACACAAAAAAATTGAAACATTTCAAAAACTCCAAAAAATAAGAATATCCCAAAAAAACACAAAAATATTAAAATATGTCAAAAAATCTAAAAAATTAAATATCCAACAAAAAATCCAAGCAATAAAACCAATCATCCAAAACAATCCACTCCATCAACATTCAATCAAAATCAAATCATCATCATCAATTCTTCTTATCAATAACATTCATTCATCCATTTCAATCAATCAATTCTTCCAATCATATCAATCAAATCAATCTAAGCAATGATCTTAAATCCCAAGTCACACTAATCCATATCAAGCAATATAATCAATCAAGGAACATTATCCAATCAAATCAACAAGTTTTTGATCTTAATGTTGTCATAAATATCATCAGTCATCATTAATGGGATATAGCATTCCCACATCCTTGTGTTGATCTAGGGATATAGAGTTCCCCACAATGACAACACTATCATCATCAATCAAACAATCAATCATTGGTTTATGACTTGACAAGGGCAATACCTTGTTTGTTTTACATCCTTTGAGCATACTGAGAACATTTGCTTATGTTTAGATTGAGTGGACACTCTAATCATCACACCATCACTATCATCATTCAAAACAATCCAATCATCAAAACAATCAACCCAGCAACAACAAACATCACAACCAAAGCACATCAAGCCAACCATCAAAACAAATCCTATCAATCATCAGCATCACAACCAAAGCAAACATCAAAACTCAATCACATCAACTCCAATCAAAACAAATCCAATCACTTCAGCAAATCAAAAGTAGCTCAATCCACCACATATCATCCCATCATCAATATTTCATCAATCCATTTTCATCATCTCATCAATAAAAAAATTAGAACTACATCTCATTTCCATCGTTAAGTGCCTTGATCCCATGGATACAAGGTATGTAGGCAGTCTGGAGTATGAAGGAAGTGCCCAGATTCAGGCACAAATGATTTTCCTCTTTCTTCTCTCATCATTTCTTTTGTCATCTATCTTCTACATCATTAATAAACAACTTCTTCCAATCAATCTTCATCAAATCAATCTTCATTCATCATTTCATCATCCTCTAATCAAATCAATCCAAAGAATCAAAACAATGATCCAAGTGCAAGTCATCATTAATCTATACCAATCAAGTTAATAAATCAAACCAAGTTATCCAAATGCAATCCATGGTCTTGATCCTAGCCTTGTTGTAAGCCAAATCAATCAGCCAATCAGTCAACCAACTCATGAAACAACCTTGTGTTGATCTAGGGAGATAGCTTTCCCCGCCATGACAACACTCTCAACTATCATCATCAAACAATTAATCATTGGTTTACAGCTTGACAGGGGCAATACCTTGTTTGTTTTTTAATCATTTGGGCATGCTTTCTTGCTTGCTTATGTGTGTTATCATTTTATCTTGCATTTGCATTATATCAGTATCAATCCAGCTAATATTCATATCTTGTATCCAAACAAGGTTGTTTTACACTAGGGCACATGACACATCATCACCCTGGTCCTCATACCTTGGTGCATAACGTCTAATGCTATATCAAACATCATGGTTGCTCACATTCATTGAAGCATAATGCATCCTTCATTTCTTCTATACATTCCCTTATCTTTCTTCCTTGACCAATCCCTTTTCATTTTAAGAGCCTACCCGTGTTTGTCCAACCTGCCTATCCTCTTGAGGGGGCATCCCCATCCTATTTTTCCATCATCATCATCCTATATTTCCATCATCACTATCCATTTTCCTCTATCCATACCTTAGCTTCTTTGAAATGATGTTACTCGACATAAATCTGATCATCTCGAACATCATCTCAAAGAGGGGCAAAATGTAGACACCCAAATTTCTCCCAAATTTGTTCATGTCTTGCAACACCTTGTTAAACCATTATCCTAGACATCATAAGCTATTTTGTCCTAATTCCCATCCTTATCCCACTTAGCCAATTAATTAAATAAATTTTATTTATTTAATTAATTTCCCATTCATATCCTAGTCCTATCCTAATCATCTTTCCAATTAATTAAATAAATTTTATTTATTTAATTAATTTCCCTCACATATCCCAACTAATTCAAATAAAATAAGTCCTCACCTTTCATCACATTTCAACACTTGTCCATCTCTCAATTGAATCATGTGTGGTAGTACAACTTTCATTTAAAATCCTTCACATGTACAACTAATAGAATCTATTTTTAGTATTTGTGTACATAATCACACATGAGACCTATTCTCCTCCCTCCACTTGTCACATGACTACAACTTCCTTGAAGAGTGGGAATAACTAATCAATCATAGCCATCCACATCAATCATGTAGAATTTTAATCTCAACCATTCATTTGAACCAAGTCTTTCCTATAAATCAAGCCCCTCATAAGCTATTTGGAAGGAGGGATTGAGTTGGACTATCCTTATGCTGTTGAAATCACATTAGAGCCTTTTCATCTATCATCTCAATCCTATGCAAATGTTATAATGCCGAATTGTGAGCAACCAACATATCAAATCAATCAAACAATTCATCATTGCATCTTTGAGGTATTGAATGATTTGGGTTTAGGTTATGTATTTCATTGTTTGATCATTTCCATTTGCAAATCCAAATTTTTTGATATACACTACCTTCTACTTTTCTTCTTTGGAGATCTTTTCTAAAGTACTAGCTTTGAAAGCAGTTTCTATTTTTGGCAGAGTATCACCAAACTCTCTCACTTCAAAAGCAGTAATCTTACCAAGCAGTTGATCCTTATTAATCTTTTTCACAATCATTATCTCTTCAATTGAAGCTACCTTGTGAGCATAGGATTTAGGTAATGACCTAAGAATTTTCATCACAACTTCAGTTTCATCAACAGTTCCTCCCATACCTTTGATTCCAGTAACAAGTTCATCAACCTTTTGCATGAAGGATGTTATGTTTTCATCTTCTCCCATCTTAAGACCTTCATATTTGGCTTTCAGACCCTGCAATTTGGCACTTTTTAAAGATTCATCTCCTTCATACAGATTACCCAGCTTATCCTAGACTTCCTTAGCATACTCATAATCCATGACCTTTATTAAATCAAAGTCAGTCAATGCACTCAGCAGAGCATCTCTGGCTTTTATATTTACCTCATATTCTTTGACTTCATCTTCAGTTGTCAGAGCATTCTCTAGAATGGTATATTTAGTCTGTGTCACTTGCCATATTTTATAACCAATACAACGCAAATGGCTTTTCATATGAATCTTCCAAGTTGCATAATTCGTCCCATCAAAATGCGGAGCCTCCTTCTTGTAAGACATCCTGGATCTACCTCAAGTTGTTGAGCTTACCACCAAGGAACCTTGCTCTTATACCAATTGTTGAAATACACCAGACAACTGAGAGGGGGGGTGAATCAGTTGTCATAAAATCTTAGCTTCATATGAATATCAAACTATTAACAACTTAATTAATGATAATCAGATTTAACCATGAAAGCATGAAACCATAGACTTAATCACAATCACACATCCAACATAGTAGACACCAGATTTTTACGTGGAAAACCTTAAAAGGGGAAAACCATGGTGGCTATTAGCACACAGAAATATGAGTTATAACAATACCAAAAAATAGAGGCTCACTGCCCAAATTGCTCACTGCAAAGAACGACTCACTTTCAAAGGGTGGCTCACTGCCAAGGGGTGACTCACTGCCAAAGTGGTGAACTGATTAAGTAGCATCTACTCCATGCCAGGATTCAGTTCCATTGAAGCACAATATAACTTCTATGCTCTGTTCTTTCAAACCTTCACACTTATCTATTCATATTTGCTACTACACACTTTTTCGCAACTCTATTACATTCTTTTATACAATTCATCAACCTTGGAATGTACATCAAGGTCGGCATTACATTCATCAACCATTGGAACATTCTCCAAGGTCGGCATTACAATAATACAAAGAAATAGGTCTAGACATATTACAAAATTTAGCTAAGGAAAGATGTAGAGAAGTATGATGCATACGCCACACTTTAGCTGGGACTCAAACACAATCCTCCATGCCACAACATGCTTCTACAATCTTCAATGCATCTCTGCAAATAGTGAAAACAACCAAGACTGGAGTTAACACTAGATCTTCTAAGAACATTCTTCTTTCACGATCCAAACTTCTCTTTGCGGGCCAATCTGGAAGTAGGAACACGATCAGGAGACATCCATAAGCACATTGTAATCACCAAGAACAACTGCACAATCTCTAGCCATTCTGTCAAGAAGATTCTTCAAATCGGACCACATAACCAACACTGCGAGCCACTGTCATAATGAAAAGATTGCTTGTGGACCACCAAATCATGAACCATTGGATTTGAAGGCACCTAACATCATCTCAGACTTAACTCTAGAACTTTAGATCAAAATATTTCAATGCGGAGGAATGCGGGGCATAATATTTTCTCTTTGTCATTGTCAAACATACAAAAAAAGTTGTTTTCACTCTAGTGAACATAACTCACTCAATTCTTCATACCAGAGGCTCAAACTTAGAACATAGCATCTTCAGATGTGCCTCTAAATAACTTCTAATCCGTAGACAAAGATATTCATCTTTCAGAAAATGCGGAGCAATCTCTTGGACTGTTCTTTTGTATGCAATACATTGTTTTCACTGCAACTCACTGTTTCTACCAGAGGAGTTAATTTTCTCAATATCCTCAATATCAAGATCAAAAAAATAAGTAAATACAAAGCATCTTACTCATTACAAGTAAGAAACAAGATAGGAGCATAGTTGACACCAATGTGGACATCAATAACAACACCGATTAGGCACATACTTGCAACATACCCGAATCTTTCTTGCCTTGATCTTTCTTCTGTGATGATACTTGTTACACTTTTTCCAACACTTCTATCTTCCTTCATATCTGCCACCTTCCCAGCAGATTCACAACCATCCCAGCAGATTCACAACCAACTCTGATACCACTTGATGCAGTCAAGGTAGGAGGGTCCAATGAAGGACTATCCAGCCTTGTAGCCTTAAACAACTAACACCATGATCATAACAAAGATGCAACGGAAACATACAACTAACAACAGATGAAAGAGATATTCAAAAACTCATGACACAAGATATATCCTAGGAAAACCCTCAAGGGGGAAAAAACCCAGCCTTCAA
Source organism: Cunninghamia lanceolata (assembly GCA_027924645.1). Classification (NCBI taxonomy): domain Eukaryota; kingdom Viridiplantae; phylum Streptophyta; class Pinopsida; order Cupressales; family Cupressaceae; genus Cunninghamia; species Cunninghamia lanceolata. The sequence goes on along the minus strand of BSBN01000292.1, from coordinate 3,775,677 downwards.
AGCTCATTCCTCATTATATTAGAATCTCAAATCTCAATACACATGCCTCTAGGGTTTTACAAATACTAGGCCATAGCATAGGGTTACAAATGATTTATACAAAAACATTCTTCCATGATTCCCTTTGGCTACTTCTCAATTCTTTGATCTGCAAATTCTTATGCTCCATGTTCTGCTCTCTGCTTTAACTCTTCTTCTCCTTCTAATCAAAACTCTCATCCTCTTGCTTCATGCCTTCACATACTTGATCATTCTTCATTCACTGCTTTGAAACAAACATTTATCCTTCATTTATATCCTTTGCAAGCCTTCATACATTATCAAGTCAGCCAAGAGTTAACTGTCTTCATGAAATGTGTTGACATGGATAGGTCAGACCTAAACATAAGGTATTGCTCTGCTGGTGCATAGAACTTCATGCGGATCTCCATGAAGGTCGGTCAGGTCCTCAACTTCCTTGAGTGATGTTCCTTTTAGCTCCGCAAGCCATTTAGACTCCACTGAACACTGTCGGCTCTACTTTGTGAAAATAGGCAAAAATAGGTGATCTTCTGATAGCGATATCTCTCAAGAAATGAACCTAAATGATCTAAATTTTGGATATGTTGTAGATGACATGTTATAGAAACTAAATCTAGCTCCGCAGACTCTGATGTGATAATGCGGTAAAATTCAATACTCTCCAAGGTCACTCTTCTTGGCACTCTGCAACTTAATGTTAACTGTCCCAATTGATTTGAATGCTTCCGGATGCTCCTACATCACTTCACTTATCATGACTTGGATACTTGAGCATGCTATACCATTTCAGAGAGACATGCCCCCTTTAGATTCCAAGTTACCAAGAGCTATGTGGTAGGGATGATGGCCATTTCAATGCCTCTACATAGGCTATGGCTACACTTACAGATGTAGATTTCATTTCCAACACCTATATTGATATGGAGGGGTTATGGCCAGGTGACTGGATAGTTCAAGATTACTGTCAAGCGGTGAGCCATTTGACTGATAGAAATGGCTTGGTTGGGGCTCACCATATCACACGAGTGCTCCAACAGTTAAGAGAGGACTTCTCAAAGGACTTGCCCCTGGTACCTACTTTTAATAGATCTATGCAGGAGATGGTCAATGCTAAGAATAAGGTACTTCTTTAAGTTCCACTAGTTCCTGGGGTCCCAATCATAAGACCAGTTTGTGAGGTAGGCTACAGATAAGCAAGGGCACATCAATCTCAAAGACTTGTTCTAGTTGAGGAGATCGATGATTCCATAGATGAGGACTATGATCCTGAGGAGGAGCGTGGTTAGGTGGCCTCTAGAGGAGATGAGGAGGTTCCTGAGGATGAGGAGGCAATACCAACGGAGGCTCCACCTAGACACAGGTAGGTTCTTCTCTCAAATTTGTCAAAGGAGGATATAAGACTTAGTGATCCCTCATGGCAACTAGGAAATCCTTGAGTACCAAACTAACCTCCTTTTTTCTTTGTTGCACTTGATTCCTTTGAAAATGGTTTGGATTTAACTCTTTGGACTAACACTCTCTTATCTCTATTGTTTCTCACAAGTATTGTTGATGGATGGAGGGACCTTTTTTGCAATGCTTCACTAGATGTATCAATCCCTTTAACTTGATGATTGAGAGAGGTTCTTCTTATTGATGCTCACATGCCCTCTTCAATGGTCCATCACATAGACATCATGGCTCCTACTTATCATGCAAGTCAGGAGATTGCTTCTTAGAGAGATAGGATCAGTGTACTAGAGGCTAAGAATATCTTCCTTTGGGAGATGGCTCACTTATCATACAAGTTAGGAGATTGCTTCTATGATTGTAGTTGACATCTTACTTTGTTTATCTCTTGTGCACATGGATAGCTTAGACTTTTCATTATTTGTACTCTAAGATTCACATGTGAATGACAACACAATGATTATGCTATGTTTTAGTCTTTTTGAAATGAATAAGAAGTAATATAAAATGTATGGATGCAAAACACATGTGGATACAAATGTAACACATCTAAGTTCTACTTTTTATTTCTACACACGCCATGATTTATTGCTTTGATTTTTTGATATGTATGCAAATAGAACAAACATTGTAACTGTTCTTTAGAAGGATTTTTGACCTAGAGGATTACAAGTTGACCTACTATAGGAAGATCTACCAAACTTTCAGATGGAACTTTATTGAGGACCCAAGTGGGAACAAGAGAGAAATGGAATAATTTCTAAATTTAGCTTTGCAAAAGGCTAAATAATGATCCTTATCTAGACAAAACACTTTGACCTATTTTTAACTTAGACAAGTAACAAATTTTAGTAGTACCTTCTAGACTTAGATCAGAGATGGCCAAAAAGATAAACCTAGGGTGAATGAAAGGATCTAAAGCAAAAGATGGCCATGAAAATAGTTAGACTCTTGGCTTTACCCAACTACTGCATGTGTGTGCTTTGTACCTCTCTTTTTTATTTTCTCTTATAGATGCCACCCTTGTAGCTTTGAGCTTATACTTATCTCCACCTAAGAGTACGAACATCAACAATTCTCTATTTTCATTTTTTCTATTTCTTTTTTTTCTCTTTTTTTGTATTTTGGAGTACCTTTTCCTAATTCTTTCATTTTTAGCACTAATATTTTTGTATGTTTTTGACTTTTTTTTTTTATGATCTCTCTCTTTCTTTTTGCGCTCTTATTTTTTATTGTTTTGTGAAGTTTTGATCCCCCCAATGTATTTGGCCAGGAAAGATAAGGGATTGAGCACCACGAAGAGATTTTACTATCCAGTTGAACTACCCTTTCGCTAAGGAGTATTAGGGAAGGTCTACTTGCAAGCTTTTATTGAGTACTATAGGTTTGAATACTTCATTTAAACATGACATCATGATTCATTAAGATCAGGATCAATATAAAGCTAAGAGGTTGACTTCATTTTGAATTTGTTGAGAATGTAAAGGGGAATGATAAATTGTGAAGATAATTTTTAGGGAATCTCGAAGGCTCAAAGCATCTACCTATACCTAAGCAAACTTAAACTCATTATTAAGGAAAAAAATCAAACAAGAGCATTTTGCTAACAAGTGCATGGCGAACAGAAAGAAAATGCATTTTTCTTCTTTTTTTAATTTTGTAATTGTTTTGTATTTTTGACATTTTATTGTTTTTTGGGTTTTTATGCTTGTATGAATTTTATGGGATTTTTAAGATTTAATACTTCTTCAGATGAAAGGCATTAATCATTTCACTGAATTATTCACCCTCCATTGTGCACAAAAGGTAAGCGGCATTTTTTACATCTTCCTTAATCATATACGGGCCTATCCAATTTGGTCTAAATTTGTGGCCCTTTTCAGCCCTTTTATCAATTAGATTTTTTATTCTGAGTACTAGATCTCCAACTTGAAAAGGCTTCAGAATAACATTTTTATGATATTTCTTCCTTATCCATGCAAGGTAGGAATCATGTCATTCTACTTCCCTTAGTCTTTTTTCATCCATCATTTCTAATTTTGCCAATCTGACTGCATGGTACTCTTTATTGTCTAATAACCCTTGCAAGGATACCCTTAAGCTTGGAAATCCAACTTCCAATGGTAAGACTACTTCTGACCCAAATGTGAGGGCATATGGATTTTGAGTACTAGATCTCCAACTTGAAAAGGCCTCAGAATAACATTTTTATTATATTGCTTCTTTATCCATGCAAGGTAGGAATCATGTTGTTGTACTGCCCTTAGTCTTTTTCATCCATCATTTCTAATTTCACCAATTTGACTACATGATACTCTTCGTTGTCTAATAACCCTTGCAAGGATACCCTTAAGCTTGGCAATTCAACTTCCAATGGTAAGACTACTTCTGACCCAAATTTGAGGGCATATGGAGTCATTCCTATGAGTTTTTGCACACTAGTCCTATACGCCCAAAGGGTAGGATATAATTGTAAGTGCCAATCCCTTTTATAATCTTTCACAATTTTCAGCAGAATCACTTTCAATGTTTTATTTGTTGCTTCTACCTATCCATTTCTTTGAGGATAATATATTGATTCTGAGTTGTGGTTGATATGAAATCTTTTGCATAATTCATGCACTTGCAGATTTTTGAATGAAGAGGCATTGTCAATGACTATCACTTGAGGGATTCCAAGTCTACATATGATTTGATTTAGAATGAATTTAGCAATGACTGTTATGAAATATTTAGTTTTCTTTATGATGTACATATGTCCATTAGTTGAGTGTGGAGAGATTTTTCCAACTAGATCTAATCTCGATGTGCAGAATGGCCAAGGAATGATGATTGTTTGAAGATCGCTTATAGGTGTGTGATGAATGTGTGCATAGATTTGATATTTTTGGCACCTTTTCACGAATTTAATTGCATCTCCTTCTAGGCACATCCAAAAACATCCCAATTGATGTATTTTTCATGTGATGGTGTGACCACTAAAATGTCCCCCAAAAATTCTCGTATGGCATTCTTTTAAAATTTGGTATGCTTCTTCTTTATCTACACATCAAAGTAGAATATTGTCTAGAGCCCTTCAATACAAAGTATCATCAATCAAAACATATCTCGCAGCTAAGAAATTGATTCATCTTTTTCCCAAAGGGATCATATTCTTGAGATAAGCTTTGTTTACTAAGTAGTTAACAATATCTCTATACCAATAAGATGAGGCATATTTTTCAAGGTCAATCGCATAAACTTATTCATCTAGGAAGTCCTCATTTACTAGCTCATTTTGGGGAACAGGATTATCAGCTAACCAGTTAGTAATTACTTGTCCCTTGATAGACTTTTGGTTGACATATGTTAGCTCAAATTCCCTTAGCAAAATTAAAAAATTGTCCCTCTCTTCTTGACAGCATTGGCTATTTTAAGAAGGTTCTAAGTGATTTAGACCATATGATGACCTTTGTTTCCTGATTCGACATAGAGTGATGCAATCATCTTGTAGCAAAGACAATGGTCAAACACTCTTTTTTAACTTGGGTGTAGATCTTTTCGTAATCAAGAGAGGATCAACTGATGAAATATATTGCTCTTCCTTTTCTGTCATCATCCTCCTAAGCCAACATACAAGCTATTGATACTTCAATCTCTCAAAGGTAAAGAATAAAAGGTCTATCATGTTTTGGTGGCATAAGCATTGGTTGGGCAAAAAGGAACTTCTTTATTTGTTCAAATGTGTTTTTATAGTCTACAACCCAAGTTATCTTTGCTTGTTTTCTTAACACTTGATTGATTGAATAGATTTTGAAGGTCATATTAGGTATAAAATGTCGTATATTACCCAATTGCCCCAAGAAATCTCTTACTATGGATTCACTAGTTGGAGGAGTGGTATTTAGCATTGCCTTCACTTTAGCCAAGTCTACATTAGTTCCCCTTCAAGAAACAATGAAACTAAGAAGTTTCCCTACAATCACCCCAAAGACACATTTCTTTAGATTTAGCTTAACCTTGTATTCACATAATCAAGTGAAGATCTTCTGAAGGTCTTCTATGTGTGTTGATCATTGTTTGGATTTTGTGAGTAAATCATCTATGTATGTCTCAACCATTTTATGGATGAGGCCATGAAAGATGTGAATCATGGTTCTTTGGTAAGTGGCCCCTACATTTTTCAAACCAAGTGGCATTACCACGTAACAAAAGGTCCCCCAAGTTGTTTTAAATGTTGTTTTATTATGATCAACCTCTACAATCTTAATTTGATTATAACCTAAAAACCCATCCATAAGGGAAAGGATTTCATATACAACAATTGAATCTACAATTTGATCTATAGATGGAAGAGGGAAGTCATCATTGGGACAAGACTAGTTGATGTCCCTGAAATCAAGGCATATCCAAAAAAAATCATTCTTTTTAAGGATTGGGACTATGTTTGAAACCGAATCTGAATAATCTACTAGCTTGATGAATCTAACATTTAGCAACTTCTACAACTCCTCTTTCACCATTTCAACCACTTGGGGCTTCATGGGCCTCAACTTCTATTTTATTAGTTTCACCTTGAGTTTTGTTACTAGATTAGACACAACAGTTTTTGGATCCAAGTCAGACATGTTTGCATATGTCCATGTGAATACATTAGAGGATTCACTAAGGAACTCATTGTATTCTTCCAATTCTTCATCATTCAACTTTGCTCCTAATTTTAGCATTTTTCTCTTTTTTGGTGTTCCTATGTTGAGATTGATGGCATCACCTATCGGTGAGGGATGTCCTTCAAATTTTTTGGGAGTCAGGGGTAAGTTTGAGTTCATATTGATTTGTATGATTTTTAACTCATTTCCAAAATAATCATTAGGATGAGGGAGGAGCATACATCCCTTCTTGTGATAAACCCTTGGGAGACCACCATAAGCATGCAAGTACTCTAAGATAGCCTCAGCATTTTTAGCCTAATCTCTAGTGGGAATTTATGTTCTATCTTCAGCATAGCTTAAGATGCTTGGTAAGTTGCCACTTTCCAATAATGGGCCACCACATACTAATATAATGAATTCATAATTTTATAATTGGGCATGAGGTGTGAACATTGCAGCTGAAGTGGCCATTGAATCTGTTATTTGGTTTTCTTCCCTTGGTATGGCTTTCATTGCTAAAAAATTCAAAGTGAACTGACTTTCGGATATCATATTTGTAAGGACATAAACGCTCCAACTTTGTTTCATAATTCTCTGAGTCCTGATTGATTATTAACTGTGAGTCTTTGAAGATTGAAATATTCTTGGCTCCTAATTTCATGGAAAGCATAATACCTAAAGATAGAGATTCATATTCAATGATGTTATTGATGCAAAATAAGTCTATCTTGAAAATGAAAGGAAAAACCTTGCATGTTGATGAGGTGAGGACTACTCCAACCGTTGCTCCTGTTTTACAATGTACTATATCAAAATGGAGGGTTCAAAGGTTACTAATGTTTGGTGACATTGATGTTTCTCCTAGTTCATAAGTCAACCTTTGTTCCTCTAATCTTTCTTCAATCTCCTTTCATTTCTTAATGATTTCACCTGCATTGACATGAAATCTTTTGGCATCCTTGATCATGCAGACATTCAAGTTTTGGTCACGAGGGATAGCTACTACACTAAAAGTAGTGTATGGCTTTATTGATCATGGATCAAATGGAAACTCTTTTTCTATATCCAAACAATCGCATGAAATTTCAATGATATTTGTGAATTCTTTGGAAATTTCTTCTTTTTTAATGATTTTTGTTTCTAGATTTGTTTTCATATCCTTTCCTTTCTTTTCTTGGTCCATTATCTAAATACAGTAAGGATCTAGATCTCATTTGACAATGTAGTTTCATCCCATATGATTAAAGTGAATTTCTTGAAACAGGGTAGAGGTAACGGACCTCATCCTATGAACCCAAGGTCCTCCCAAGATCATGTTATATATGGTTTCTCTATTTATTACATAGCACTCAATTGGGAGAGTTTTCAGACCCAAGGTGACTAAAAGATTAATATTTCCCATGGTTTGGATATTTTGACTATCGTAGACCCTTAAGGTTGTAGTTCTTTGCAAAATACATGTTTTGACATAGCCAATTCTTTAGAGCAAAGAAAGTGGGAGAAGATTGATTGCATCTCATTCATCTATGATAACATGCTAAATAGTGATTTTGTGGACCTAAATTTGTAGGTAGAGGAGAGAATCTATTTTTTGGGCTATAATATCATTTGAAGGCAATTTTGCAAGATCAAAAGTAAAAACACCATGTTTTTCTTGAGTAGGATGTCCTACTTCTAAAACATCAAGGAAGGTTTCCTGATGTGTCGATGAATTTTTGAGTAAACCCACCACTTGCACAAAAGTATCCTCACTGACAATGTGATTTGATTCTTCTAACTCCTAAATGACAAATACTTCCTAATTTTGGTCCAATTCCACATGGCTCGGGGTGTTTTGATCAAAAGTAGTTTGATGGTTTTACAATTGCTTATCCCTCTATTGGGATTGAAGGAAAGTTATAAATTTATATCGTTGTTCATTAGAGATTTTTGAAACTACTTTGTTGAAACAATAGCAGGTCTTTGTGTCATGTCCTTTTGCTTTGTGAAATAAGCAGTATGTGTTTGGATCTAGGAAAAATGATTCAATCCCTAATGTCCCATTTGAGATTTTTGGTAAGGATTCTCATTGTTCAATTGATTCCTAATGCTGTTAACATTTTTGTTTGTTGTTAAATTTTGTCTATCCTTTGAAGTTTTGAGAAGATTGTTTTCATGGTTGTTGTTCACTTGAAATATCAATCATCCATTTGAATTGTAAGACCTTCACCCACTATCGATTGTAGCTTGAACAATTCTTAATGCACTTTCTAATGCTTCCTCATAGGATTGAATGGTAACTTTTTTACTTCCTCTAGTATCCCTATTAAGGGCATGCAAGAAATGGTCACACAATTCTCTATGATCCATATTTGGGGTATTTGTTGATGAATAAAGAACATGTCTCCATCGTGTAACAAAGTGCACCACTAATTCATTTGTGTCTTGTTTCATGGTCAAGAATTCTTGTATTCCTATTCTAATCAACTTGCTCATGACAAATGTTGTTACAAACTCACCAATGAGTTGACGAAAGGAATGAATTGAAGCCTCAGGTAGGTGATAATACCAATCTAAGTGGTGCATAGTCCACCATAGTTAATTTTGACTTGTATGCTCACTAGGAGCCTTCAATTTTGGATTTTATGCTCATTATGAGCCTAGGTGGGTTATGTATGTGTTTATTATTGTAATAAGGTCTAAGTCAGACCACTCTCTTTGTTTTAGGAATCTTTTTGTAGTGGAACTTCATGTTTTGTTGTTTCTATGTTTGGAAGAGGAGTGGCAAGGCTAATTTTAGCCATCTTTTTGCCTTTTGCAATGAAGAGGAATCTTGCACGATGCAAGTAGAGATGATTTTACATTGTATTTATTCCATTGAGCTGGTGGGAAGGAGAGGAATGAATTTTGAAGAGAGAAAAATATAGAAAGAAGACTGTTTTCTATTTTTGCTGTGAAAATCATTGTTCTTGGCTGTGGTACTCGCCCGTATAGTACCTTCAAGGGATCTCATGATTTCAATGGTGTAAATGCATGTGTTACCTTTCATTTAAATTAGTTTAGGTGCTTTGACATTACAGGAGAAGGAAGATCAATTCGTTGTCCCAGTTTTCCTGTCTTAAGGAGGGTTTGGTAGGGTTTAAAGAGATCGATGGGGTTCTGATCCAAATCTTTGTGTTAGAGCCCCAAAATGCATTTGTTAGGTCTATTTAGGTGTCTTTTACAATGGGTTTTGTGTGCAGGAGTAGGGGAACTATCTGAGGCAATATTTGAAGAGGATTTGGCTTGATATCATCATGTATTAAGCCATTTGAGATAGCTTGAGTGAGTTGGTGTTGGTAAATTGACTTGAAATGCCCAAGGAGATCCAAAACCTGTTGAATCTTTCTATTTGCAATCCATCCTAAGTCTTGGAGTTGGTTAGGAAGTTCTGGACAACATTGGTGGGGTGCTTCCATTGTAAAACAGGGCTAATTACCCCTTGGAACAGTAGGTACAGTCCTTTTTCAAGGCACTTGTTCCAAAACAAGGTACCCTACATGTCAATTATGTTATAGAGGGCCTTAATGGGTACTTGAAAAGATAAAAATTATAGTAATTGGTTTGGGAAGTTTTGGAGTTATGCCCTCAAAACCTCATTTCAAGGGCTACAAGGAAAATAGGCAAGTTGTGAAGGAACGTTGGGTAGGACAGCCTGCTAGGTTACTTGGTGAGTTTGATGAGTTTACATAGTTCAAATGAACATGTCTCATGACCTCCTCAAGTGTTGACAATCATCCCATATACCCAAACCAATTTGGGCTCATGAATGAAGGTTTTAGGTGCCATGTTTTGCAAGTTTGTTGTCTCCCTAAGCAAGATCAGTCATTCATGTTTGTGAAGGTTCAATAGTCATCCCCTACTCTGCATCAAGTGGTATCAGATCACAAGTTTCAATTGGGAAAGTGTGAAGGAGTACAAAATGCCTCCTAAAAATAGTCCAGTCCTCTCAAGAGAAGTGAGATTGGTGAAGGAAACTCAAGATGGAGTCCTAACCAGACTTGCAGCCATTGAAGCAAACCTAAGGAGAGGTGGGGTCATTGAGGAAGATAGTGACCAAGAGAATGAGGGTGAAAATGTAGACCCTCAAGAGGGATCCAATGAGGTAGAGATGGATCTAGATGATAAAAGGTTTATGAAGATGCTACAGACTGTGAAAGGAGAAAGCACTGATGTCAAAATGGAGTTGCCCATGTATGAAGGGAAGATGAATAGTGAGGAGGTACTAGACTAGATTGACTCCTTAGATAACTACTTTGAGTACAAAGAGATGCCTGAAGAGAAGAAAGTCAAACTGGCAAAGACCAAGTTGAAGGGAGTAGCACTGACATGGTGGAACTATGTTCAGTTAGAGAGAATAAGAAAAGGAAAAGCCAAAATCAGTTCATGGGACTGGATGGTGTCCAAGGTGAAGGGGCAATTCCTTCTAAAATATTAAGCCAATCAACCTTCATAAGGTTGCAGAACTTGAAATAGAAAGAGATGGATGTAATGGCCTACACAGAGGAGTCTTATAAGCTCAGTATGAGAACTGGCCATAATGAGGATGAAGTTGAAAAGATTGCTAGATAAATGGATGGGCTTAGGTTCAATATCCAAGGTGAACTAAGTCTTACTACACCTAGGAATGTGGAAGAATGCTTCCAATTGGCAGTAAGAGTTGAGGAGAAGATCAAAAGGAAACAAGAACAAAATGGAAGGGGTAGAGGAAGGAACTTTAGAGGAAGAGGAAATTTTGGTGGAAGAGGGTAGAAGCAGCAAGGAGAGACAAATGACAGCAATAAAGAGAACCATGAACCAAGAGGAGAGTCAAGTGAAAGAGGCAGCTTTAGAGGGAGAAGATCAAATAGTAGAGGTAGGTTTGGAGGCCAAGGTAGAGGGTCAAGCACCTTCATTGGCAAATGCTACAACTGCTCTACAGGTAGAGGACGGGTAGCTGGCTTTGGAGCCCGTAGGCATTCTACAACACAGGAGACTTGCTCTTAGGGGAAGAGACGTGGAGCAGGTCAGGGTCCAGTGGGATCCTGATGATGAGACTTCTGCTACCTGGGAGGATGCTTCTAGGATGAGAGAGTTATATCCTTACTTATTTGTAGGCTTCCAGGAATAAGCCTGATTCTAGGGGGAGGATGTAATGCTCCTCTCATTTTGGCTTGAGATAGTTGTTAGTTTCATATTTCCCTCTGCCAGTTCTGAGATAGTTGCTAGTCTTTCATTGCATTTATATAGTTTTAAGACTTTTGGATTAGTGGACTTATGGTTTATGTCTATTTTGATCATGATGGACTATGTTTGATTGATATAGCTTAGACATGTGTTATGAGTTTATGATGACATTATTATTATTATTACTCCAATTATGATGAGCTTGACATGATTAGTAATGGTTTAATGTTATCATGTTTCATTCGATCTGTTGATATCTGAATTCAAATAAAGTGGTTATGGTCTTGTTTCAAGAGCAAAGATGGTGTAGTACTACTCGCTTCAAGCACCCTGCTATATCGTGATTCTCTATCTCTATGTGTGTTGATATATATATGCATTTGATTGTATACAACCTATTGTTTTGATGCAGGCTGCAGGTGCTAAGCCTCGACTCCACCTGATATAGCAGGTTTGAGTAGGCTCTTGCACCAATGGGTATCGGTGATGGGAGATAACACGAGGTTTACTCTGTTAGGTCAGTCCCAGTCTTCTGTAGTAGCAGTATAATGTATATCACTTGTGTTGTTAAGACTTTTTCAACTGATGCAGTTTTGTGCCCTAGAGGTGTTCGTTGTGCATAGCATTTAATGTTGTATTAATGTTGTTATTTTAGTATATAATGCATATTTTAGCTTTCAAAAAAAAATTATGTATTTAATCTCTTGTTGTCTAACACTCTAGGGTTGCATGACGGGGCATCACACAAGTTCCCATGGAGGTGATAGAAGAATCTAAATAGTACAAGACGAGAACCAAGAGAGTGTGAACTCATCTTTTGTACATGCAAACCCAGAAGGAGGAGAGTCCTTGATGATAAGGACATTACTGAAAGTACCAATAGCCAAGGAGCCCCCACAAAGGAAGGCCTTATTCAGGACAACTTGCAAAGCACAAGGGAAGTATGTAAGGTGATTATTGATTCTAGTTCTATTGACAATCTTGTTGTGAGGCCTACCTTTTCATTCCCTTATATTTGACTACTTTATTTTACTGTTGGTGATACTTACTAGACTTGTGGGACTGTTGATCCCAAATTTCAGGACTATTAGACTCTATGCTTTATGTGGATTTATTATGTTTAGCAGGATTATGATGTGATTAGACCTTGATATTGGTTCACTGTTGATGTTAGACATATGGTTTATATTATGATGTTATTAGGATACTATTCATGTGATGTTAGTTAGAAATTTATTATGTGATTCTATCTTGGGATGGATTTTTGAAATGCAAATTTAGAATTTGATTATGATGTGATTCGTTGATGCTTATATGATCATGTGATGATGTGAGTGTATGTTTCACTTTGCTTCGGCTATTATATACATGTGGGATTAACATTTCATTTGAGTGTGCAGGTGTTTCTAACGAAGCCACAGATACTCAGAGATCATCCCACACACTGTGGTGTTTTCCCTTGTGAAGTCAATCTAGTTCCAAGAGGAACCAAGATCAACTATGTTTGCATGATGAAATTTGGTAATGTTGTTGCATGGTGTTAGTTGGGTTAGGTCTACCCTTCTTTTATTTGATTTCTAATTGGTGTTGTAAGTTGTAGTGTCATTTGAATTTTATTTTTGAGCTATAATTTTTATGACCCTTTTTTATGTGTTTTTACTCAACCTTTGGTGCTCTAAATGGGTTAAACTTGACCCTGGGTTGTACCCTTAGGGTCTAGGGGTCATTTGGGCTTGTGTAACCTTAGGTAAACTTCCATTTGGTCACTTTAACTTCACCCTGAAGTAAAGTGACGAAAATGGAAGCTTGGAAGGGAGAGGATGAGTGGGTCAAACACTCAACCTCTTCCTTTCCTCTTCCCTAGGTTGGGGGAGTCTTCAAGACCCCTTAATTGTGGAGAACTCAACTCCAAGCATCTCCCACAATTGGTGAGGGTACCTTGGGGTTGAGTGGTCCTTCTTAGGAAGAGAGGATTGGGGCACATGTGGCACCCACTCCTTCTTAAGCTTCACCTTTCTCTCCCACTTGTTTAAGAGAGGACAAGTGGAAGGGAGAAAGACTTAGTGGATTGGGTTAATGACATGTGTCACCACCCCATTCCAAGAGTCTTGCTAGTAGTTGGGTGGAGTGAGGAGGTGACATGTGTCACCTCCCCATTCCTCAAGGCTCATGAGAAGAGCCTATTTTAATCCCTCTTGGAGAGTGGGAGGGAGTTGTTGAATTTTTGGCAATTTTATTTTTTAATTATTTTGAGAAAAAAGTTAGAGGGAAATTGATGGCTCAACTTGGAGGAGTTAGAGGATCTCTTCTCAACTATCTTCCATTTGGGCTTTATAAGGTAGGGTTCAAGGCAAATGCCTTTCCTTATGCATTTTCTTTACTTGCATGTTGTGTGTGTGTGAGTTCATCTTGTTGATTTTACTTTGTGTTGTGGGAAAATTGGGTATGGGAGTTGTGAGAGCCTCTCCTACTTGGGATAAGATGCTCAACATGTGTGGGGTGGGGGAGGAGTGAACCTCCTCGGGGTCACATCCTTGGTTTCATGGAGTTTTAGCCTTGAGGGCAAAATTATGAATTTGAGCAATATGTGTATAAGAGAAAGTTGTGAAATCATGTTTATATGTGTGGGCTTGAGGCCTTGAGGGATTTATGTTTTGGGAAGTCTTGGAGTGGCACTCTTGAGTTGAGTGATGTCCACTCCCCTACCCCATTAAATTCACCTTGAGTGAGTTTTGTGTTGTGATAGCCATGGGATTAGTTTCATTTTTGAGTGTTGAATGCATTGTCGTGTTGTGGTTTGAGTCTTCCTAGTGTGAGGATGACCTCCTAGCTCGGGGGTGACTCATGAGTGAGTCAATGGTAGGGAGGAGAGCAATTTGAGTGGCTTCCTTTCCCTTCTATGTGTTTATGCAAGATAGTTGGAGCTATGTGAAGTTGAAGAAATTATCATTGTCCTTATGAGTTGTTATCCTTCTATTTTTTTTAGCTCTTGAGAGAGCATGGCCAAGTTAGGCTTTTGTATCATTTTTAGATTTCAAAAGAGGAGAACCATGTTCTCTCTCTCATGTTGAAAAAGTATGTTTTTACTTGTGTGTATGAAACTATTTACATTTGAAATAGAAATTTTAAGTTTCTGATTTTAAAAGCAATATGAATTCTAAAGAAAAATAGAGTATTGGAGGAAAAAAAAAATGGTCTTATTGCTATTTCACTGTATGTTTATTTTTAAAAAAGAGTAGAATATTTGTTGTTTTATCTTTGTGGAATACAATGAAAATATTTACATTTTATTTTCGTAAGAGAAGAGAATTTAGATGTTGTTAATATGGAAGGAAGAATTAAATGCATCTATCTAAAAGGAAAATAAATAAATCCCTTGAAGAGTTGTTTTATGTGACTGTATTAAGTCAAAATTAGTATTTATTGAAGGAAATATGCATTCTATATTTACTGGAAAAATATGTTTTTTTTCCAAAAAAAAAAAGTTCATTTGCTCAATATAAATCTGATATAGAAAAAAAGTTTTTTTTTCTTTATTGTTTTAAAAAGATAAAACTGTGAGATTTAGAACAACAAATTTATTTGAAAATGTAGTTATATATATATTGGAATGAGTGTATATATATATATATATATATATATATATATATATATATATATATATATATATATATATATATATATATAAAATTGGCATTCTTTATTTACTATTTTTTTTTAAGAGTTTGTAAATGTGTATATAGCAGTATATATATATATATCTGATAATAAATAATAAACTGGGGTTTTGAAATAAATCTGTGTTGCTGTGTATATATATATAAATATATATATATACATATATATATAAGTTTAAATAAAACTCATAAAAAAATGATGTGTTATCATTATTTACAGAACGCAGATTTTTAAATAGGCAAGAAATAAGTGTTTTGGTGGGGGGTTCGAACCCCCCACCACCGTTGTTTGAATAAGAGTGTGGGGAGGGGGTGGAGCCCCCACCCACACCCCACTGTGTGGGATGTGGGTGGGGACTCCGCCCCCTCCCCACACTCCCCCTTTCCTTCCTTGCGGACCTCTCCAAACCCACTGCCCGTGTCTCCTTTGCAGGCCACGCCGACACCCTTCCCCGCCATTGGCTCCTCACAATGCCTCTCCCCACTTCACTCACCTGCCACAAAAAAACATGGGGTTTCAACAAAATAAAATATAATTACTTTGCATTATTACATGCAGCATATACAATATATAGTCCACCGCCATGGGTATTGGCCATTCGTCCCCTTTAAATTCGTATACCTCATATTCATCACTGTTATATATATATATATATATATATATATATATATAGGTATATTAATTGGGTATACCTCTTACTTTGAACTTTATCCATGGCTTCCCATCACCACAACCTGCAACAAAACTTGAGAGAAGAAAATGGAGAGATTAGAGAAAAGAGGGATGGAGAAAAATGGGGGCTAGGGTTTCTCCTTCCCTCCCATAAGGAAATTAGTTTTCTATTGTGAGGGCTTTTTAGGGCTTAGTAATTTAAAATTGCCCTTTTTGAATTCCCACTCTTTTATTTTGCTTTATATTCTTATTTTGAAAAAAGAGGTTTAGAGATAATTTTTATAGATGTGGGTAGTTTAAATCAATTTATTTAAAAGTGGCTATTATCATTTGTTGTTTAGTGGAAGGGTAGTTAATTAAATATGATAGTTCTTGGCTAAAGGGAAATTTATAGTTTATTAATTTTAATTTGATTATTGAAGAGGGATTTTATTGTTTTATTTAACTTTTACACCAATTTAATTACTGAGATGTATTTATTTTAAACAATTGGGTTAATCATTTGCTTTCAAACCAATTTCGACGAGGTTAATATATAACTAGATTGTTATTAATTTAATATTCCTTTTCAATTATATCTAGAGTGATTTTATTAGTCCAATAAAGATGTCGTTTTAATCCAACTTGGAAAACCTAGTAAACTATCTAAATGAAGTTAGTATAACATGCATCCGTGATCTGGTCTACCAAGAAATTAGGAATAATGTAAAGGATGCAGTGATAACTCTAATTGATAGAGAACATGAAGAAGAACAAATTGATCTAGCTTTGTTAAAAAATGTTCTGGGCATCTTTGTAGAGTTTTCATTAAAGAGTTAGGGTTTTTAATTAATCTAATTAACTGTTCTACCAATTTAACTAGTGTAACGTAGGTAACTTAAAACCAACCTAGTAAACTTTTGATCAAATTTAGTTTTGTTATAATAAACCCTAATCACGCCTGTGAGGCGTTATGCTACCAGATTTTTCTAGAATTTAGGGTTAGCTAGGTTAGTGAAATTTAACATTGCTTAGGATTAAATTATTATTTTTGCTAATTATCGACATTAGGTTTTGACATTAATTTATATTTACTCATGCACTAGAGTTTGGCTTTTGATTTTGACTTATGTCAAAATCCCATCATTCACTTAGGTTAATCCAAGGTTTCGATCGTTGATCCTAACCCTATTGGTGATGTTAACCATGTCGCATCGACCCCCTAGTTGGCCTTCATTACGAAATGGTATGCGCAAGTGAACACATTACCCCACCTTCAATTGTCATGTTTATGCCTTACGCGTAATACCACTGAGCACGCTTACACGTGCAAGGGGGTTTCTAGGGAAGCGTGGTAAAATTTTTGATATTTCGTGTCATGACCACATGGCAAATGTGGACATGACACATGTGATGCATGTCGTGACCGCATGGGAAATGTGGGCATGACACTTGTGTCTCTGGAAATGGTAGAAAAGTTGAAGATCAAGAGGATTCCTCACTCTACACCCTACAAGGTATCATGGCTCAATAAAGGTCAGCAAGTACTTGTGAATGAGCAAGCTTGGGTGGAGTTCAACATTGGTGCCTACAAGGACAAGATCCTGTGTGATATCATCCCCATGGATGTTTGCCATCTGCTCCTAGGTAGGCCATGGCAATTTGACCAGAAGACCAAGCATGATGGAGAAGAGAACACCTACATGATGGTAAAGGATGGAGTGTCATACCAACTTACACCCTTAAAAGAAGATGGTGCAGTAGTCGATGAAGGACCAAAAGTGATGATGGTAAAAGAGAAGGAGTTTTTGAAGACATTGAAGGAATGAGAAGTTGGTTATGCCATCATTGGCAAACCTGTGACAGTTAAGGTAGAAACAAAGGTAGAAAAGATACCAAAGGAGGTGTAGGTCCTATTGGACAAGTATGAAGACATAGTGGTGAAAGACCTACCAAGTTCATTGCCTCCTATAACAGATGTAAGCCATCATATTGATCTCATCCCTAGTGCAAGTTTGCCAAACAAGGAAGCATACAAGATGACACCACAGCAAAATGAAGAGGTCAAAAATCAGATCCAAGAACTATTGGACAAAGGGTTGATCAAGGAGATTTTAAGTCCATGTGTTGTTCCAACTGTCCTAGCACCTAAGAAGGGTGGAGAATGGAGGCTTTGCACTGATTCTAGAGCCATCAACAAGATAACAATCAGGTATAGATTTCCCATACCCTAGATAGAAGATCTAATGGATAGTTTGGGTGATGCATGTTACTTTTCAAAGATAGATTTAAAGAGTGGTTACCACCAGATAAGAATAAGAAAGGATGATGAATGGAAGACAACATTCAAGACTAATGAAGGTCTTTATGAGTGGCTAGTTATGCCTTTTGGGTTATCAAATGCCCCAAGTACATTCATGAGACTTATGAATGAAGTCCTAAAGCATTTCATAGGCAAGTTTGTGGTGGTCTATCTAGATGACATTCTTGTGTACAGCAAAACCAAAGAAGAGCACTTGCAGCACTTGGACATGGTGTTGAAGAGATTGAATGAGGAGAAACTAATGATCAACCTCAAGAAAAGTGAATTTATGAAAGAGGAGCTTGTCTATCTTGGGTTTGTGATCTCCAAGGGCACACTAAAGATAGATCCATCCAAGGTAGAAGCCATACTCAGCTGGCCAACTCCTAGAATAGCAGCAGAGGTAAGAAGTTTCCATGGTTTGGCCACATTTTGTAGAAAGTTTATCAAGAATTTTAGTCATTTCTTCTCCTATTCTTGATACTATCAAAGGAGATACAAAGAGAGTTTCAATGGAATGAGGAAGCTGAGAAAAGCTTTAAGTACTGGAAGAGAAGGGTGGCTCAACAACCTATTCTTGTACTCCCTGATTTCAGCAAGGTGTTCACCATTGAGTATGATGCAAGTGGATATGCCATAGGAGCAATCTTGAGCCAAGATGGGAGACCGGTTGCATTCTTTACTAAAAAAATCAATGAAGCTAAGAGGAAGTACTCTTCCTATGACCTTGAACTCTATTCTATGGTACAATCACTCAATAAATAGAGACACTATTTATTACCCAAAGAGTTTATTGTCTTCACAGACAATCATGCTTTGAGATTCTTGAATAGCCAAGATAAGTTGAGTCACAGACACATGAAGTGGATGGAGTATATGCAGGCCTACACATTCACCATCAAACACAAGAAAGGATAAGCAAACAAAGTTATTGATGCACTAATTAGAAGGTCCATGACGGTGCAGGAGATCAAGTTGTAAAGTGTAGGTATTGATGCACTTAAAGGTATGTATGAGAATGATGAAGATTTCAGTGATGTTTTTGTTGTTTGCAATCAGTCCCAAGATGTTTTTCACAATAAATTTTTTGAGTTTGTTGTACAAGATGGTTTAGTATTCAAGGGACCTCAGTTGTGTGTGCCAAGATGCTCCATGAGAGCAAATCTAATCAGGGAAAAGCACCGTGGTAGCATGAGTGGTCATTTTGGTTATGACAAAACTTTGGAGTAGGTTAAGAGGTTTTATCACTAGCCTAAGCTGCGTAATGATGTGAAGAAGTTTGTGGAGAGTTGTGTGATATGCCAAAGGGATAAAGGATCAAGTTCTAATGTAGGTTTATATCAACCTTTGCCAATATTATATGAACCTTTGCCAATACCCAATCAGCCATGGGAGTCAATCAGCATGGACTTTGTTCTAGGTCTGCCCAAGACCCAAAGAGGTTATGACAGCATTTTTGTTGTTGTAGATAGGTTTAGTAAGATGGCACATTTCATTGCTTGATAAGAAAGGTTGAAATTTATGTGAAGATATTGCCATGTTATGAGCAGTTTTTGTGCATGATTTCAACTAGATTAGAGGTAGAAGAATGTGTGTGATCAGACTTGTGAGAGAAGAAAGTATGTGTGTGAAACTGATTTGTAAGAGAAAGAGTTATATCATTCAGAATCAAAGATAGTGATCAGATTTATGAAAAGAAAGAGTACATGATTTGGATCAGATTTGAAATTGAATCAGACTTGTGAATTGGAATCAAATTTAGAAGGATATTGTGTGAGGTATAATCAAATTTGTGACAGGAATATTGTGTAGAGAAGTAAACTATATCAGCCATTGAAGGATTAATAGGTTGGAGCCTATCAAATAAAGGTTGGAGCCTCTTGTTGGGTTGGAGCTCAGTGTGTGTGGGGGTTAGAGCCTCCAATAGGTTAGAGCCTATAATTCTGTCAAGTGGAGATTAGTGTGTCTTGTGAGTTGGAGCTCACTATTTGTATGTGAAGTAGGTTGGAGCCTACAAGAAGAAGCAAGGAGATATATATATAAGCAATATTGTGTCATGGTTTCCTCTAGAAAGGGTTTCCACATAAATTGTGTGTTCTCATTGTGTACTTAATTTCTAGATCTTCCATATGTGTAGTTAATGTAATTAATTAAGTTTGGAAAAGTAAAAGATTATTAGATACTAATTCACCCCCCCCCTCTCAGTATCCCCGTGTGCTCATCAATTGGTATCAGAGTGGATTCCTTCAGAGATAGCCTAACAGCTAGAAGGGAGATCTTAAGAGCACATATGGAAAAAAGAAAAGCAAATAAGGGAAAAGGAAATACCATGCAAAATATTGATTAACAAGCACAAACAAAATCAAATGCAAGTGATAACACAAAAGTAAGAAAGAGTGATAAGGTGAAAAATGATGAGGTAGCACTTAGAATACACATGGCAATAGAAAAGAATGATGTTGTGACAAACAAAGATAGTCTTATGAAGTTAGTAGAAGAGAATTTATCTATAAGAGAGAAAACGTTCAAAGCATCAAAGGAGATGGAGAATAAAAAGCATGAATCAAGCAATAGCTCCAGCAATGGATCGAGTACAAAGGAAGCCCATGTTGATAGAAATCTCAAAGAAGAATCCAACATATACAAAGGTAAGTATAAATGTTTTAATTGTGATAAAACTAATTATTGTGTTTTTTAATATGTGCAGGTTAAAATCAAAGACAAAAGAAAAGAAGATAAAGATTCAAGAGAAGAAATACTTTTCATGGCGATGGAAGCAAAAGGTGATAAAGACAAGAAAAATGAAGATGATGAAGAAGTAGATCTTATGGAGGAACTCCATTTCGCCTACAATGATGTCAGAAAGCTTCAAAGTAGAAACTCGAAGCTAAAATTACAACTTCAAGAGGACAGTGAAGCTAAGGCTAAAATGTCACAAAGTCTTGAGGAATTGAAGAAGATGATCACTGATCTAAAAGTCAAAATCAAAGAAGGCAAGTGGATCGAGGAAGAAATGAGAAGCTAATTGAAGATAAAAAAAGAAGATTGTGAGAAGTATGAGTCTGAAATTAGTTACTTGAGGACAAAATTAGAGAAAACAACTACCAAGCTAGAAAGGAGCCTCAAGGTTGATAAAAGTACCGACACCATGGGTGATATCATAGATGGGCAAAAGTCAACATGCACAAAGACAAATCTTGGTCATGGAGCAAAGGAAGATCAAGTTTCCAATGAGCTACCAAAGAAGGGATATGAGGAAAAGCCAAAAAGCTATATTCTCAAGAATCCTATCAAGAATGATAGCTACAAGAAAAAAGAAAGTAATACCCCACAGGAGATCAATGTACCTCACAAAGACAACATGGATAAAAATACATTCAAAAAATTATTTCCTCTAAGGCAAGCACAAATGGACAAGTCTCAACAATCATTTTATGGTTATTTCTATTCATGTAATAACTTTGGTTGTAAAGCGGTAGATTGTTGGACACATACAAGGAACAGTGGTTCGATCAAGAATAGAGGTTCTTATGGTTTGCCAAATAGAAAGGTGTTAGGGATTGCATGTAGAAGATATCAATTAAATGCAAATAAAGATTGAACAGAGGAATGGAAATACATAGAAATAATAACAGCGAGAGACAAGTTTTAACGTGGTTCACCCAAACTTGGACTACATCCACCAACAGAGAGTCCAATATTATTATCCAGTAAATCAAACCGATTACAACCAGCAATCCTTGTGACTCAATACCGCTACAAAATGCTATAATACATCTCAATGGAAACCCTAACCCTTGGCCGCTTTTATCAAGCTTATGTCAGTTACAAAATTAGGGTTTTTTATGTCGGCCAACAAAAACTAACAACTAACTCTGAATGGGCAAAAAAGAGGGGAAAAAAATTCAGGGGATGCGCCCCCAAACCCTTGCCCAGGGCCCGGCTTGATCCTGAACCCCGACAAGGATACATGACGAATGTACAGTACTTGCATGATCAATCACCACATACCAACAATCTCCCACTTGGAGACTGATCAAGCTCCACACCAAACAATCTCCCACTTGGAGATTGATCCTAGACAACACCATTGCACGTGCAACTCCCACTGGAAATAAGCACCCTAGACTCTGTTGTTTTGATTTTTTTATTTTCAGTCTTGAAGACCAACTAAAGCTGAAGAGGAGCTCAGCTTCTCCCTTGTCACTACCTTCGTAAACATATCCACTAGATTTTCATCTATATGTATCTTTTCCAACCTTAACTGTCCAGCATCTAACATTGACCGGATGAAGTGATACTTGAGCTGTATGTGTTTGGTCTTTGAATGCAAGGCAGAATTCTTTGCAAGATGTATGGCACTCTGACTATCTGTATACAAAGAACTATTAGTCTGTTGTTTGCCCAATTCTTCCATAAAAGATTGCAGCCATATCATCTCCTTGTTTGCCTCTATTGCAGCTACATATTCTGCCTCCGTGGTGGATAAAGCAACCACCTTTTGCAACCTGGAGATCCAACTCACTATTGTCCCACCTACAATAAAGACATAACCTATAGTACTCTGTCTGGTATCAATATCCCTTGCCAAATATGAGTCCACATAGCCTACTAAATCAGTATTAGAGCCCCCAAAACATAAGTGTTTACTGGATGTACCTCTCAAATATCTGAGAATCTATTTTACCGCATTCTAATGCTCCAATTCGGGATGACTCATATACCTACTTATGATTCCTATAGCATGTACAATATCCGGTCTCGTGCATACCACGACGTACATTAAACTTCCTCTAGTTGAAGCATATGGTACCTTGGACATCTTTTCTTCCTCCTCTTGTGTCTTAGGACACATTTCCTTGGTCAGTTTCAAATGACTAGGAAAAGGTGTGCTGACAGCTTTTGCATTCTCCATATGGAATCTCTACAACACTTTTTCAACATAATCAACCTAAGATAGAGTCAATTTTCTATTCTTCCTATCTCTACAAATTTTCATACCAAGGATTTGTTTTGCTGCGCCCAAATCCTTCATAGCAAATAATTGTGCTAACTATTGTTTTAACTCTCTTATGTGATCCATGTTAGATCCTGCTATAAGCATGTCATCAACATATAAACATAAAATAATGTAGATGTCATTATCCAACCTCTTAAAACAAACACAATGGTTAGAATTACACCGGCTGTAGCCTTACTCAACCATAAAACTATCAAATTTCAAATACCATTGTCGAGGTGCTTGTTTCAGGCCATACAAACTCTTCTTCAATTTGCACACAGGTTTCTACTTACCTTTGACCTCAAATCCTTGGGGTTGTTCCATAAATATCTCCTCCTCTAAATCACCATGGAGAAATGTAGTTTTCGCATCTAGTTGTTCCAAATGCAAATCTTCAACAGCCACAATACTTAAAACAGTACGAATAGAAGTCATCTTGACAACTGAAGAAAATATCTCATCAAAATCAATACCTTTTTTATGTGCAAATCCTTTTACAACTAACTTGGCTTTAAATCTTTTCTTACCTCCATCTTCCTCTTTCAACCTATAAACCTATTGTTTGGTAAAGCCTTTTTATCTGCAGGCAACTTACGTAATTCCCAAGTTTGATTTTTCAGCAAGGAGTCAATTTCTTCTTTCATTGCAAGCTCCCATTGAACCTGTGTATCCACCTACATAGCTTCATCATGCCCTTTCGGTTCACCATCATCTATTAACAAAATAGAATACAAAGAGGGAGAAAACCTTTCAAGAGGTCTACTTAGCCTTGTTGACCGTCTAACATTCATTGGAGTTTGTGGTATTTCTTGTTGCTGTTGTAGAGCATGAGGAACCATGGGAACATAATTATCTAGAGTATCAACCACCACCACAAAATCATTTTCTTTCTTCTCATGTTGCTACAACTAATCTTTGTACAACACCTTCTCATTGAATACAACATCCTTGCTTCTTACAATTTTTTTATTTTCAAAATCCCAAAGCCTATAACCAAATTCATCAATGCCATATCCAACGAAGGTACACTTTTTTGATTTTGCATCTAGCTTGGTTCTATTTTTAGAATCTACATGTGCAAATGTTTCACATTTGAAGGTTTTGAGAAAAGAATAACTCACCTTCTTACCTATCCATGCTTCCTCTGGAATACCACAACCCACAGGAACTGAAGGACCTTTGTTAATTAAATATACAGCAGTGTTGACAGCCTCTGCCCACATATTTAAAGGCAGCCTAGCATGCAATCTCATGGTCCTTGCATGCTCCATTATTGTCCTATTCATGCGCTCAGCCACTCCATTTTCTTGTGGAGTCCCCGGAACCATTTTCTGCCTACGAATTCCATTAAAGAAACAAGAATCCTCAAATTCTTTGCTGCAATACTCACCACCATTATCAGATCTGAAACATTTTAATCTTTTACCTGTCTCATTCTCAACCAAGATTCTCCATTTCTTAAATGTTTCAAATACATTAGATTTATGCCTAAGGAAATAAATCCAAACCTTCTTCGTTGCATCATCTATGAATGTAACATAATATCGAGAGCCACCAAGAGAAGATACCTGAGCCAGTCCCCATACATCTGTATGCACAAGCTCCAACTTTTCATCTTTCTTTTGTTTCCCATCCTTGAGAAAACTGACTCTTTTGTTTTCCATACACACAACTTTCACAAAAATCTATATTAATATATTTCAGACCTGGTAAAACTTTCTTAGAATGAAGTACCTTCATACCTTTTTCAGTCATATGCCCAAGTCTGTTATGCCACAGTGTTGTCTCAGAACCTGCAGCAACTATTTCAGTCTCTTCCTGCGAACCTGCAGCAACTGTTCATGAACCTGTTTATTTTTTTCTCTGCAATAGCTAAAGTAAAAGGAACAATATGGCTTGTACAAAGATATAAGGTGCTTACTTTCACACCTTTTTCTACTATTAAGGCACCTCTTGAAACCTTCCAATTTTTATCAGTAAATATAACAATGCAACCTTCATCAGCTAATTGTCCTGCTGAAATTAAATTCCTACTCAACCTTGGAACATGCCTTACCTCTTGTAGTAGCCAATGATTCCTATTCTGCAACTTAATCTTGATTCTTCCCTTTCCAACAATCTGATAAGGTTCATTATCTCGCAAATAAACCAACCCAAAATCCCCTTGGACATAATCAAGAAAATAACTTCTATGGGGCATAGCATGAAATGAGGCCCCTGAATCTAAAACCCATGAATCATCAACATTATCTAGGGAAATAATCAAAGCATCATCTTTAGATTTATTACTTACCACATTTGCCTCCTTATTACCTTCTTGTTTGTCTCCTTCTTTATTCTTCTGAGACCAGCAATCTTTCTTCAGATGACCTGGTTTCCCATAGTACCAACAATCCTTCTGTCCTCTGGATTGGGACCTCGTGTCCTTTAATTTTTCTCGTGACTTCCCATCACCTCCAAAACCTTTTTCTCTCTCCCTTGATCTACCCCTACTTTCTGCATTCAAAACACTACCTGATGTGGACCCTCTTGAGCTTTTCCATTGCATTTCCTTGCTAAGGATAACACCAACAACATCATCAAATTTCAAAGTGTTTGACCCATAGACAGAGTTACTTACATCTATTACCAAGCTATTCCAGCTTTCTGGCAAAGAACATAAAACCAAGAGAGCCCTCACCTCTTCATCAAATTTCACTTTATAGAAGTTAACTGACTAGTAATTAAATTAAACTCATTTAAATGATATGTCACAGATCTACCTTCAACCATTTTCAAATTAAACAAACTCTTCATGAGAAATACCTTATTTGAGGTTGAGGGTTTTTCATACAATTTAGCCAAATCTTTCATCAGTTCACTTGTCGTCGCTTCTGTTATATTGAACGTCCTAGATGGTGCCAGGCACAACTGAATGGTTCCCAATGCCTTTCTGTCCATAAGATTCCAATCCTCATCAATCATTGCTATCAGTTTCTTGGCTATTCCTTCCAATGGCCTCCATAAATCCTTCTAATAGAGATAATCCTCCATCTGCATCTTCCATAACTGATAGTTCTGCCCATTGAATTTATCTACCTTCAATTTACCCTCATCCGCCATTGCTCCCACTCAACCTTGAGACTCCCACTCAACTGTGAGACCTTCCTGCAGACGATAATCGAACACAACCCGCTCTAATACCACTTGTTAGGGATTGCATGCAGAAGATATCAATTAAATGCAAATAAAGATTGAACAGATGAATGGAAATACATAGAAATAATAACAGTGAGAGACAAGTTTTAATGTGGTTCACCCAAACTCAGGCTACATCCACCAATAGAGAGTCCAATATTATTATCCAATAAATCAAACTGATTACAACCAGCAATCCTTGCAGCTCAATACCGCTGCAAAATGCTATAATACATCTCAATGGAAACCCTAACCCTTAGCCACTTTTATCAAGCTTATGTCAGTTACAAAATTAGGGTTTTTTTATGTTGGCCAACAAAAACTAACAACCAACTCCAAACGGTGATCGGGCGCCACATACCAACAAAAGGAAGACATCACATGTTATAAATGCAACCATCATGGGCATAAGGCAAGAAGTGTTGCAAGGTGTGAGCCCTTGGTCTCATTGTACTATGCAGCACGGCGCTTGGGCTCGTGACAAGACTTAATTGCCTCCCGTGGATTCATTAACTCTAGCGGTTGTATCAAGAATTAACAGGAATATCTTTTGGTGCAACAACAACTGTCTTGCTAACAATTGGTATCAGAGCTTGGGTCACGAGTTCAAACCCCACACTTGCGCTAGGGGGGATTGTTGCAAGGTGTGCGACCTTGGTCTCCTTGTGCTATGCAGCACAGTGCTTGGGTTCGTGACAAGGATTAACCACCTCCCGTGGATTCATTAACTCTGGCAGTTGTATCAGGTATTAACAGGTTGATCTTTTGGTGTAACAGCAACCATCTTGCTAACAAGAAGTTATAGAACACAAGCAAGATATGATTATGGATGGAACAAGAATAGAAGTGCTTATGAGTTTTCAAGAAGTTATAATTCCTTTGGTTGGTTAGTGGATTACAATGTTATATGCTACAAATGCAACAAATATGGGCATGTTGCACGATGGTGTAGAAGTGGTTTTGAATACCCTAAGCAGAACAAGAAAGTGGAAACCATGAATAAGCAAAGGGAAAGATCTACAAAGGTATGGAAAAGGAAACTAGAGAAATATAATAAGTTGAAGGAAGAATCTATACTTGTGCTTCATGCACAAGAGGTTTCACTATGTCCTTAAGGAGAAGTGTGAGTTCAGGGGGAGCTAACCATTGCATTAATTTAGCTCCATACAGAAGATAAATTCAAGATAGATTAGTTAAGGCATATTCTATATGAGCATTATGTTGTCATTGATCAAAGGGAGAGAGTCATCAGAAAAGAGTTATGATATGGTAGTAGCAGACTACATATTAGAAAGTTACAATATAATGAAGAAAAAGAAGAATTGATGTCAAAATAATAGAGAGCCTAGAAGGCATGAGACAATGAAAGAAGGAAGAATTCATGATAAATAGATGAGAGAATAAGGATCACAAAGCTCTAACTTGTTATCATGGTGCAAGAAGATATAAAGAAGAAGAGATGATAAAGATGTTTTGTAAGACTACACTTATTGAGAAAAGTTTCCAAAAACCTGACAAGAGGATGAGAATGATCCAAAGAAGTCCTTGCTTGAAGAGTACTTGTGAAAAGTTTAATAGATCACACAAGCATGTGTTGGTAAAATCAAAAGAGATAGATAGTGGAAGGAGAATTATAGAAGGATTAAAAGTTACAAGCTCCGTGGATGAGAAAAATCAAAGATAGATGAAGATTTCTTACCATCGATTCAAAATGAAAGTTTCAAGAATAGAGTTATAGAATGGAAGAATGATGCCATTAATGTCAAAAAGTATTACCAACAGGGAGAGATTCTTTGTGAAGAGTTGAAATCATTTTCCATTTTGTAAGATGCATAGTGAATGATGGATAGAAAAACAAGTTCATGGTGCATTAAACCTTAGAACATCGTCCAAATTATCTATTTGGATAGCTATAGAGGAAGCATATCACCCAAGCAACAAAGAGACAAAGGTGGAAAATTAGAGTAAGGGGAACCCTGAGAAAGGGGGAGCCTTACAGACAGGGGGAGCATCACAAAAAATAGAATCATATGAAATGTCCCCAATCTAATTTTTATTAAAACCCCACAAAATCTGAAAGTGACTTTGCATTAACAACACAACTATGCATTACGACATCTAGAAACTAGTGACTGGTTTGTATAATAAACCATCCAAAACATTGCAACACAACTCCAAACCACTTTTATTATTATTTATGATGAAAACACACATGTACAGGTCTGATACACAATATTTACCCAGCAGCAAACTATCACAACAAATTAATAATTTCAGCCACAACCCATTAAGCAAAATGTTGACATACACATAGAGCAACTCACTACAAAGCCTACAAACTCTTAGATTCACATATAGAACTGATATGGTTGTAGCATGACACTGTAGATAATGTATTTGTTAGATCTAGGGCACACAACTGAGAGGGGGGGTGAATCAGTTGTACAAAAACTTGCTTCTACTTCAAATACTTGATTCTTCTTTGTTAGTTAATAGCATATCAGTTAACCATACATGAAAGCATAATGCACAAATACAGGAGAAGATAAACATCAACACATTGGACACCAAGATTTTGACGTGGAAAACCCGGTTAAGGGAAAAACCACGGGGTGATTAACCCAAAGATTATTCTCTGTTAGAAGAATAAGAAAAATGAATGGCACATGCCAATTAGGGCTCACTGCCCGAGCACACTGCTCACAAAGAGGCACACTGCCTACAAGAGACACACTGTCCACAAAGTGATAAGAATCACAAACTTGAACTGGAGATTGACATCTTTACCATGTCTAGATCAGTTCCATTTAAGCCCAAGATACTTCTGCTCTGCCCTTCGCTCTTTCTCTATACCACACTCATTCGCTCCACACACACCTTGAAATGAACTCACAAACCTTTATTTATACAAGGCATCGACTTAAGAACAATCATCGGCAATCATCCACAAGAGCATTCGCAAGTCAACAATCATCCACAAGAACATTCGCAAGATGAATAACTCATTCGGTCGGCCAGTCTGAATAAGAATATCTTCATCCGGAAGAATATCTTCAATTCTGGGCTCTAACACTAATGCGGACAAACAACACAACCTCAACATGATCCAAGAACCTTCACAAGCTTTCCTAAATGACCAGGTACATCCGCACTTCCTCTACTCACAGGAATCTCTTCTCCTCTTCATCCAGAACTTCAATAACAAAGTCTGTCGCGACTGTCAAACTGAAACAGGTTCTTCCAGACCTCCAAACTTTGTACAAACTAAGATGACACATCACAAGGACATCTCAAACACTCCTTCCAATCCGCAGAGTTTGACAATGCACCTCCAGATCTCACTGGACCTTTTTGTAACATTCTGTCCCTCCGGAGCATCTCCTGGAACCGGTTCTACTTGACCGATCACAACTTTTTCATATCTTCATGCGGACCTCTGAGATCTTAACTGGATTATCTCAAGACTCATATCTACAAACCCTTTAATTCGCATCCTCTGATCCTCAACCTATTGAGTACATTTGCCTTCTTCTCATCACTGTTCTTCACTGTTCCTGATTGAGACTAATTTTCTCAATATCCTCAGCACACAGCTTATCCAAACCTTCTTACCAATGCAATATGAGTATGTTGCCATTAATGACAACACTGGTTAACCTCATACTTGCAACAATCTCCCCCTTTATCATTGATGGCAACATATGATGTGAAAAATCCACAAGACAAGAACTTCTCTTTTCTGTCATAGCTCCCCCTATCAGCAACAACTCTTCACATGTCTTCTCTTCCTTTACTGCTCCCCTTTTGATCATCAACCACTTGTTTTTCACATGTCTTCTCTCCCCCTTTGACATCAATGGCAAAGGGCTCATACTTGCACTTGTAACACATCATAATCATACCAGCTGCTCCCCCTTAGTAGCAACTCCCCATCATCAATCCAGATCACAAGATGACTGTGATATCCACCGGACTGATGCACATCAGTGCATCCTAGTTCATCACCGGAGGGGCCATGACCCCTAACTTCTCCCGGAGATACTCAAAAGAGTCTTTGGGAAGAGGTTTAGTAAAAATATCTGCAAGCTGATCCTTGGAGGGCACATACTCCAATCAGACTTCACCCTTGTTCACTTGTTCTCTCAAAAAGTGAAATTTGATAGATATATGCTTGGTCTTAGAATGCAATACCGGATTCTTGGAAATATTTATTGCACTTGAATTATCACAGAAAATTGTGATAGGCTCCTCATATTCTACTTTCATGTCTCTTAACATCTCCTTCATCCATAAGATTTGAGTGCAACTGCCTGCTGCTGCAATATATTCTGCTTCAGTTGTAGACAGAGATATTGCCTCTTGTTTCTTGCTTAGCCAAGAAACCAATCTCTTTCCCAAGAAGAATGCTCCACCACTAATGCTCTTCCGGTCATCCACATCTCCTACCCAATCTGCATCTGTATATGCATGAAGAGAGAAATCATGATCTCTAGGATACCATAGCCCATACTCAACTGTCCCCTTTAGATATCTAAAAATCCTCTTGATTGCCATAACATGAGATTCTCTAGGGTTAGCCTGAAATCTTGCCACAAGACCAACAGCCTACATTATATCTGGTCTAGTCTGAGTGAGATACAACAATCCTCCAATCATTGATCTGTACTTGGTCTGATCTATCTTAGGAGAGTCATCATCTTTACTCAACTTACATCCAGTTGCCATAGGAGTGTTCATTGGCTTTGAATCTTCCATTCCAAATTTCCTCAGCGATTCTCACATATTGGTCTGAGAGATAAAGATACCTTTCTTTGTCTAAGTAATTTGCAGACCCAAGAAGAAATTCATTTCACCAAGCATTGACATTTCAAACTCACTTTTCATTTGATTTGTAAAGGTTTTACACAAACTATCTCTTCCTCCAAAAATGATATCATCAACAAATACTTCAACAATCAAGATGTTTTCAGTATCTATTTAGAAATATAGATTACTGTCAGCAATACCTTTGTTGAAACCAGTTTGCACAAGATGCTTATCCAACCTTTCATACCATGCTCTTGGGGCTTGCTTCAATCCATACAGTGCTTTCTTCAACTTGCAGACCATATCATCATGATCAGATAATTGAAATCCATCCGGTTGTTCAATGTATACTTCTTCTTCCAAATCACCATTTAGGAAGGCAGACTTGACATCCATCTAATATACCTTGAAGTCTTTGAAGGCAGCATATGCAAAAAATAATCTGACTACTTCAATTCTTGCTACTGGAGCAAAGGTTTCTTCAAAATCAATTCCTTCTATTTGAGAGTAGCCTTTGTAGACCAATCTGACTTTGTTTCTGATTATTTCACCAACCTCATTTAGTTTGTTCCGGAAGACCCATTTGGTTCCAATCACATTCTTGTTTCTAGGTCTAGGAACAAGATCCCAAGTGTGATTTTTCTCAATTTGCATCAACTCTTCCTCCATTGCTTTGGTCCAGTTTTCATCATTGCAAGCTTCATTTATTGTCTTAGGTTCAATCTTTGAAATCAGACAGTATTCATTTGAATTTTGAGCAATTCTCCTCGTTTGTACCCCTTTGCTTTTGTCACCTATGATCTGATCTTCAAAGTGGTTTAAAGTTACATACCTTGGAACTTTGGGAGTCTCTTGCACTACTGTTTCTTGATCAGGTTCATTCAGACAAACTTCTTCTTCCTGATTTACCAGATCAGTCTAAATCTGACTTTCAGGAAGGGATTGAGTTCCTTGAATCAGAGCACCATCCTGATCATCTTCATCATATTCATAAAACCTTGAGGGCTTCTCAAGTCCTTCATCAACCTTCACATTTGTACTTTCTATCATCTTTTTCAGTCTCTTATTGTAACACCGGTATGCTTTGCTTTGAGTGGAGTAACCCAAGAAAATTCCTTCATCACTTCTAGCATCAAACTTTCCTAGATCTTCATCTCTTTTGATGTAACACTTACTACCAAATACTCTAAAATATCTCACAGTAGGAGTTACACCAAACCAAAGTTCATAAGGAGTCTTACCGGTATTGTTTCTGATTTGAACTCAGTTAAGAGTGTAGACTGCAGTGCTAACAGCTTCTCTCCAAAACATCTGAGGAACATTTGATTCCATCATCATTGTCCTGGAAGCTTCCTGGATGGTCTGATTCTTTCTCTCAACTACTTCATTCTGTTGTGGAGTCCTAGGAGCAGACAACTATCTCTTTATGTCATGCTTCTCACAAAAATCTATGAATTCACCAGATGTGAATTCACCACCTCTATCAGACCTTAGACACTTCAGTTTCAATCTAGTTTGATTCTCTACCATAGCCTTGAAGATTTTGAACTTCTCAAAGGCTTCTGATTTCTCTTTCAGAAAGGTAACCCACATCATCCAGGAATGATCATCAATCAGTAACATGAAATATTTATCACCTTGCATACTCTTGATTCTTGTCGGACCACATAGATCAGTATGAACTAATTCCAATAATCCGGTAGAGTACTAATCTTTGCTTTTGAAAGAGACTCTGCTCTGTTTACCTAGCTGACATTCTTTGCACAAACTATTTGTAGGTTTCACCAATTTTGGAAGATCTCTTGCAGCCTGAATATTGCTTATCTTGATGATGTTATCAAAATTTACATGACACATCCTTCTATGCCATAGCCAACTCTGATCAACTTCAACAAACAGATAACTTTTATTTGAACTAACTAGATGGAAGATATTACCTTTTGTTTGAGTACCAGATGCAATCTCAGTTCTGGAGCTTTCAAAGATCCTGCATCTTCCATTTTTAAACCAGAGATCATAACCTTTGTCTACTAACTATCCAACACTAAGAAGATTGTGCTTTAATCCTTCAACATACAGTATATTACCAATTTTGCTCTTTCCATCAAAAGAAATAGTTCCCCTGCCTCTGATTCTACCTGCAGAATTGTCACCAAACTTTACCATTCCTCCTTCATACCTTTCCAAATCTAAGAACTTGTTTTTGTCACCTGTCATGTGGTGAGAGCATCCACTTTCAATAACCCAATCATCCTTTTCTTCAACTTGGGCAGCCAAAGCTCTTTCTACAACCTTATGATTGACAGATTCAAAGGATATTGGTTCTTCTTCCTTGATGGCAATAAACACCCATTCATTTCTGGATTTGTCTCCTATCTCTGATTCATCATCTGTTACTCCTTCATTATCAACTTCTTCATGAACATAATAACAGTTCTTTTAGAACCTTTGTCTGTTAGAGTTTGACCTTGCAGATCTGTCCGGACATCTTGAAGTAAAATGACCAATCTTATTGTAGTTGAAGCACTTAAAAGGTAACTTTCCTTCATACTTACCGGATCCTCTTGGCAATCTCTTTGCAATGAGGGCTTCAAGATGAGCTATTTCTACTTCTTCCTCTTCCATGTCTTTCCTAGCTTGATCATACCATGACAGTTTCCTCGAAGAGTTTTCTCCTGGATCAAATCTTTGTTTGCCTTTCACATAGGCACTGGCTTTGAATGCAGATTCAGTCTTGGGAGGATCATCTCCAAACTCGGTCATTTCAAATGCAGCCAGTTTGTCAGCCAATTGCTCTCTTGTGACAATTGCATGGGCTCTGAATTCATCAATGGCAGCAACCTTGATCTTGTAGGCAGCAGGAAGGGATCTAAGAATTTTGCAAACAATCTCATTTTCATCCAGAACTCCACTAGCATTCCTGATTCCACACACCAGCTCATTTACTCTTGGCATAAAGGTAGTGATATTTTCATCATCTCTCATCTTCAATCTTTCAAATTTCCCTTTCAAACTTTGCAACCTTGCACTCTTAACAAACTCATCTCCTTCATGCAGAAGTTCGAGTTTAACCCAGATTTCATATGCAGTTGGTAGGTCAATGACATTTGAGAGCTCTGAATCATTCAATGCACTTAGAAGAGCTTCTTTGGTCCGCAAATTGTTTTTAGCATCTGTGATTTCATTCAGAGTTGTCGGACCACCCTGTGGAGGTACATATGGTTTTGAGACCATGGCCAAGTATGCTTTTCCCATACACTCCAAGTGACATTTCATGCGACCTTTCCAGAGAGTGAAGTTGGTTCCATCGAACTTCGGACTATCCTTCTTGTATGACAACATCCTGGATCTCCTCAAGCGGTTAAGCTTCTTTTAGAGGAACTTGGATCTGATACCAATTGTTAGATCTAGGGCACACAACTGAGAGGGGGGGTGAATCAGTTGTACAAAAACTTGCTTCTACTTCAAATACTTGATTCTTCTTTGTTAGTTAATAGCATATCAGTTAACCATACATGAAAGCATAATGCACAAATACAGGAGAAGATAAACATCAACACATTGGACACCAAGATTTTGACGTGGAAAACCTGGTTAAGGGAAAAACCACGGGGTGATTAACCCAAGGATTATTCTCTGTTAGAAGAATAAGAAAAATGAATGGCACATGCCAATTAGGGCTCACTACCTGAGCACACTGCTCACAAAGAGGCACACTGCCTACAAGAGACACACTATCTACAAAGTGATAACAATCACAAACTTGAACTGGAGATTGACATCTTTACCATGTCTGGATCAGTTCCATTTAAGCCCAAGATACTTCTGCTCTGCCCTTCACTCTTTTGCTATACCACACTCATCCGCTCCACACACACCTTGAAATTAACTCACAAACCTTTATTTGTACAAGGCATCGACTTAAGAACAATCATCTAAGTTGGCAATCATCCACAAGAGCATTCGCAAGTCAGCAATCATCCACAAGAGCATTCGCAAGTCAGCAATCATCCACAAGAACATTCGCAAGATGAATAACTCATCCGGTCGGCCAGTCTGAATAAGAATATCTTCATCCGGAAGAATATCTTCAATTACAGGCTCTAACACTAATGCGGACAGACAACACAACCTCAACATGATCCAAGAACCTTCACAAGCTTTCCTGAATGACCAGGTACATCCGCACTTTCTCTACTCACAGGAATCTCTTCTCCTCTTCATTCGGAACTTCAAGAACATAGTTTGTCGTGACTATCAAACTGAAATAGGTTCTTTCGGACCTCCAAACTTTGTACAAACCGAGATGACACATCACAAGGACATCCCAAACACTCCTTCCAATCCACCGAGTCTGACAATGCACCTCCAGATCTCACCGGACCTTTTTGTAACACTTTGCCCCTCTGGAGCATCTCCCAGAACCAGTTCTACTTGACCGATCACAACTTTTTCATATCTTCATGTGAACCTCTGAGATCTTAACTGGATCATCTCAAGACTCATATCTACAAACCCTTTAATCTGCATCCTCTGATCCTCAACCTATTGAGTACATTTTCCTTCTTCTCATCACTATTCTTCACTGTTCCTGATTGAGACTAATTTTCTCAATATCCTCAGCACACAGCTCATCTAAACCTTCTTACCAATGCAATATGAGTATGTTGCCATTAATGACAACACTGGTTAACCTCATACTTGCAACAGTATTATAGCAGCACACACAGCAAACCAAACCCCTCACAATAGCAAATGTGAATAGCAACACAAACAATGCCTAAAACACACTACAAACACCTACAACAACACAAGAACACTGCACTACTAAATCTTGTCTGCACAAATGCAATCTCTAAGATAAGATTGCTATATCAACCCAAGAACACCACGCTCAGGTTGTTGAAAACTCATGTCCACCAGCCACAAGCTCTGTCTTCAATGGTTTCCCTGTCCACTGAAGCTACACAAGCATCTGCTCTGCAAGAAAGAGTGAGAAAATGTCATTAGCCTCCCAAAATGCAATGTTACATTATTTTATGATGTGAGAGGCCATCTTGGGCATCCAATATGTCCCATGCCCAAATCTTGGGAGTTACAACTCCCATGTGCCACTTGGGTGCTTCAAACAATGCACTCCGTCCACTTGTCAAAGGTGCAGTCCCTATTTTTTGGCAAATCTCTTCACAAATCTGCCCAAATCTCCATAAAATATTCGCTCCCAAATCCAAATGCCCAAAGGGAATATTTAAGCTCTAAATACATTTTATTTAATATTTATCTATCCTTTAATATTTGAAAATGCATCGGAACAAACATAATATTAAATAATCAATTTCCCTCCAAGCTACCATGTAAAGTGACTTACTATTTTTCGGATAGGAGGGACTTACTAAAAATAGAAAATGTTATTTTTGGAAAGGGGACATGACAAGTCCTCCCTCCTAGAATTTGCTTGTCCTCAAGCAATGGAGATTAGGATGGTCAAGTATCTCAAGTCCCTCCCATGATGCATCCCCAATTGGCAAGTTCTTCCATTTGATCAAATATTCTGTGATGCCCCTGTTTCTAAGTTTCTTCTCCCTTATTTTCAGCACTCTTTCCAAAATCATAATTAGTTTCCCTTCATCATCCAATGGTGGTAAATCATGTGAAGTAACAACTTGTTGTCCTACCACATTCTTCAAGCATGAAACATGGAAAACATTATGAATTTTACTACCTAAAGGAAGTTCCAACTTGTAGGCCACGTCTCCGATCTTTCGGATGATTTTGTATGGACCATAGTACTTGGGCTTGAGTTTCTCAGCCCCACTCTTCTTCAATGTACTCTGTTTATATGGCTGCAATCTCACAAAGACCAAGTCCCCAACCTCAAATACTCTCTATGTCCTCTTCCTATCTGCATAAATTTTTTGTTGATTTTGTGCATGTTGTATGTTATCTTTAAGTGACCTCAAAATCTCTTGACTCTGATTTATTAGATCACTTGCTGCTAGTACACGACTATCTGAAAATAGTAAATCAGCAAAGGAAAGTGCATCATACCCATAAAGAGCTTGAAAAGGAGTCATACCTATAGCCATATGAAAAGAAGTGTTGTAACAATACTCCCCCAGATGCAACCATTTCACCCAAGCATGTTGCTGATCTGAAACATAATTTCTCAGGTATCCCTCTATCCACTTGTTCACTATTTCAGTTTGACCATCAGTTTACGGATGGTAGCTTGTGCTAGGTGTAAGTTCAGTACCTATTAAGTGAAAGAGCTCCTTCCAAAAAGAGCTAAGAAATATGCTATCTCTGTCACTAACTATGTTTCTGGGTAGCCCATGCAATTTGAAAACCTCTCTAAAAAATAACTCCGCTACTTGTGGTGCTTTAAATTCAGATGTAATAGGGAAGAAATGAGCATATTTGGTCAATCTATCTAGCACCACATAAATACAATCATTACCTTGCCCCTTGGGTATATCTATAATGAAATCCATGGAGATGCTCTCCCATTTCTGTTCAGGTATGGGTAGTGGTTGTAGAAGCCCTGCAGGATAAAATTGTTCACATTTATTTTGCTGACATACCATGCACTCCTTAATGTGGCAATGCACATCCTCCTTTAACCCTTTCCAAGAAAATCTCTCACGGATCTTCCTATAATTCTTGTAATATCCTTGATGACCCGCAAGTGGTGTATCATGAAAGGCCCTTAGGATCTTCTCCTTAACCTTGGATTCGGGCACCAAATAAATCCGATTTCTATAGTAGATCAGCCCATCCATCACCACATACCTGTGATCCTCAACCAACTCATCTAAGATGTTAGTAGCAAAGGGGTTTTTTGCATACTCAACAATGATAGACATCTTCCAATTAGCAGAAATAGTTGACAAAGAGCATAAAGTAGGCTTCCTAGAAAGTGCATCTGCCACCACATTATTCTTGTCTTTCATATATTCAATCTCAAAATCATATGCTTGCAATTTACTTACCCACTTCTATTGGCGGTCATTCAAGTTATTTTGCTTCATAAAGAACTTGAGACTATTGTGATCTATATTTACTATAAACTTCCCACATACTAGGTACTGTCTAAACTTTTCTAGTGCATGCATTATTGCCAACATTTCTTTATCATAAATAGAGTATCCTCTTTCTATCTTGCTCAATTTTATGCTCTCAAAAGCTATGGGATGTTTATTCTGAGTGAGGACAGCCCCTACACCCTCCCCTAATGCATCATGTTCTACAATGAATGGAAGATAAAAATATGGAATTGCAAGCACAGGGCAAGAGCTCATTACCTCTTTGAACTTATCAAAAGTTTGTTGTGTTTCTTCTGTCCACATGAATGCTCCTTTCTTTGTCAAATCAATTAATGGAACAGCAAGTTGTGAAAAACCTTCCACAAACCTTTTGTAGTAACAACATAGTCCAAAAAAACCCTTCAACTGTGTGAGATTGGTAGGTGGTGGCCAATCTAGGATGGCTTGAATTTTTTGTTGATCTACCTTGACTCCTTCAGCACTTATGACACACCCCAGATATAAAATTTCAGTCAACCCAAACTCATATTTGGACATTTTGGCATAGAAAGATTGCTGTTCTAAAATCCCCAAAATTGTGTCTAAGTGCTCCAAATGTTCTTTCCATGTTTTGTTGTATATCAAAATATCATCAAAAAAGACCAACACAAATTTTTGAAGTTGTTTACTGAATACCTGGTTCATGCAAGATTGGAAAGTAGCTGGAGCATTGGTGAGGCCAAAGGGCATGACTGAGAACTCAAAGTACCCGTAATGACACCTGAAAGTTGTCTTTTCTGTATCTTTCTCCCTCATGCGAATCTGGTGGTATCCTGACCTTAAGTTAATTTTTGAAAAAAAACTACTCCATGTAACTCATCTATGAGTTCATCTAATCTTGGAATGGGGTATATATTCTTGATTGTTTTCTTATTTAATGCTCTATAATCTATACACATCCTAAGAGTGCCATCTTTCTTTTTCACAAGCACCATTGATGAAGCAAATGGGCTAGAACTAGGCCTGATGAAACCCATATCCAAGAGCTCTCTAATAGTCTTCTCTATCTCCTCCTTATAACCTCGTGGGTGTATGTAAGGAGTTGTAATAACAGGTTTGCACCCTGTTCCAACTCAACCACATGTTGAAATCCTCTATCCGGATGTAAACCTAGAGGTGGATCATTGAAAACAATACTATGCTTATCCAAAATTTCTTGAATCTCAAAATGAAATTTACCTTTTCCTTGTGGGGAAGTCGAAGGATGTATCAAGCATATTGCAGCCCAAGCTACTTGCCCTCACCTAAAAGTCCTCTCCATCTTCTTCGCAATTACTACTCTTGGTGCTCCACTCGAAAGGCCTCTTAGAACAATTTCTCTTCCATCTAAATGGAATTTGAATTCCATAGTTTGGTAGTTTTGGTAATAACATCCAATGGAGTGCATCCATTGCACACCCAACACCACATTTGTTTCACCAATGTCCACCACATAGAAATAATCAATTAGATTATAATCTCCCATAGTAACGTTGAGCTGCCGAATCACTTTCTTGCAAGGCATTGTAAAACCATCAGCAACTTTGACATTAAAGCCTTCAAACTCCTCGGTTTTCAATCCCCTCTTCATCACATATCCTTCATCAATGAAATTGTGGGTAGCCCCACTACCAATCAACACAGTTATCCTTTGTCCTACTAGGACTCCTCGAACCCAGAATGGATGGTATCTAGGGGGCTCCTGATAGGGCTGCCAAGGAACCCTCTTTGTTGTTTTCAACTTCTACTCCTTCGAAACTGGGGTCTACAGAGTCATGAAATTCTTCATTCTCCTTAGACTCAGGGTCTAAAGATACTTCAATGAAATGCACCTTTCCCTTACCGAGGCATCAATGGTTAGGGTCCTGTGGTTCTTTGCAATGGAAGCAAAGGTTCCTTCTCCTAAGCTCCTTCCTGT
Organism: Cunninghamia lanceolata; assembly: GCA_027924645.1. Taxonomy (NCBI): domain Eukaryota; kingdom Viridiplantae; phylum Streptophyta; class Pinopsida; order Cupressales; family Cupressaceae; genus Cunninghamia; species Cunninghamia lanceolata. The sequence continues at coordinate 3,735,797 of BSBN01000292.1, read as the reverse complement.
CATTGAGGTCTATCTTCTTAGGGGCTATAGGTGGCACAGGTGATGCAATCTTTTGTACAGGGGCTAGGAAATTCTTCTTTTGGGAACCACTCTTTTGCTGTCCTGAAAAGAATCCCTTAGATGGTTGTGCCAAGCTCTTCTTGGGAAAAGTAAGTTCAAGCTGCAAGCTTCTTCTAATTGCTTCTTAGAGTGTGGTAGGTGAAAAGGCTTTGATAAGCCCTCCTAAAGGATCTTCAAGTCCTTCCAAGAAGAGGTAAACAATCCTTTTTTCTGATATGTCAGGCACCATAACAGCAATTTTCTGAAACTCATCTACATACTCACCCACCATAGTCTTATGTTTAATCTTTGAAAGTTCTTTGAAATACTCTTCATCTTTGAGTTCAAAGCAGTCTAATAGCCTCTAGCTGAAATCTGCAAATGTATTCACCTGATTATGATCTTGAGTAATGGCCCCATGATACCACCACTCATAAGCATTACCTTCTAGATGTAAAATTGCAAACTGAACATCTTTCTCAGTCATAGGATTGAGGGTGAGGTATATTTGTAGTTTTTGTAACCATGCTCTGGCTGAGATTTTGTCACTACCATCAAAAGTAGGTGCTGCAAGTTTGTTCAATTTACTTTTAAGTTCTCTTTCTCCTCTATCTTGCTCCTTTCTCCTATGTTCCTTACCAAAGATCTCCAAAAATCTATCAAATGAAATGGCTGCTTTATAGGCTTCTGATTGCTTGGAATACTCCTCAAACCACTTAGTTGTTGCCTCAATAATGAAGGCCTTTGTGTTAACATTAGCTGCAACTTCTCCTCCTCCGTTCTCAAGTAGAAATATGGGTTCTTTTTGCCTTGACATAGTTGTTGCTTTTCTTCCTTTGGAAGTGCTTCCTTCACCTGTAGCATCTTCTCCATTTTTCTTGCTCTGATATGTCCACATTTGTTCAACAATGAGAGCCAATCTATCCACAGTGGCTAAAAACCTTTCACCTGCTTCCTCTCCCTTACCTTTACCACTATCCTCAGCCATTATTTAAACTTCTTCAGTTTCTCTGTTAGTTGTTAACTTCTTTTGCTCTCTTCTCCAAGCTCTAAGATCTCTTTCACTCAGAAGCATGAATCAAGAAACCCTACAGGATGGCAAGATCATGCTCTGATACCACTAAAATGTCCCCAATTTAATTTTTATTAAAACTCCACAAAATCTAAAAGTGACTTTGCATTAACAACACAACTATGCATCACAACATCTAGAAACTAGTGACTAGTCTGTATAATAAACCATCCAAAACATTGCAACACAACTCCAAACCACTTTTATTATTATTTTCTGATGAAAAAACACATGTGCAGGTCTGATACATAATATTTACCCAACAGCAAACTATCACAACAAATTAGTAATTTTAGCCACAACCCATTAAGCAAAATGCTAAAATACACATAGAACAACTCACTACAAAGCCTCCAAACTCTTAGATTCACATCTAGAACTGATATCGCTGTAGCATGACGCTATAGATAATGTATTAAAGCAGCACACACAGCAAACCAAACCCCTCACAATAGCAAATGCGAACAGCAATACAAACAACTCCTAAAACACACTATGAAATCACTACAAACACCTACAATACAAGAACACTGCACTACTAAATCTTGTCTGCACAAATGCAATCTCTGAGATAAGATTGTTGTATCAACCCAAGAACACCACCCTTAGGTTACTGGAAACTCATGTCCACCGGCCACAAGCTCCGTCTTCCATGGTTTCCCTGTCCACTTAAGCTACACAAGCATCTGCTCTGCAAGAAAGAGTGAGAAAATGTCATTAGCCTCCCAAAATGCAATGTTACATTATTTTATGATGTGAGAGGCCATCTTGGGCATCCAAGATCTCCCATGCTTGAATCTTTGGAGTTACAACTCCCATTTGCCACTTGGGTGCTTCAAACAATGCACTTCACCCACTTGTCAAAGGTGCAGTCCCTATTTTTTGGCAAATCTCTTCACAAATATACCCAAATCTCCATAAAATATTCCCTCCCAAATCCAAACACCCAAAGGGAATATTTGAGCTCTAAATACATTTTATTTAATATTTATTTGTCCTTTAATATTTGAATATGCATCGGAACAAACATAATATTAAATAATCAATTTCCCTCCAAGCTGCCATGTAAAGTGACTTACTATTTTCGGATAGGAGGGACTTACTAAAAATAGAAAATGTTATTTTTGGAAAGGGGACATGACATCATATCATGAAGGAAAGAAGTATACTAAGTGTACCTTTGCCATTGATGTCAAAGGGGGAGAGATAGAGTAAGGGGGAGCAATGCAAAAGAAGAGATTTTTTTTTGTATTGACATCAATGAAAAAGGGGGAGATTGTTGCAATGTTTGTCATTGATGTCAAAGGTGCATAAACATCAAAGACATAAGACTGAGATTGTTGGCAAGATTGACGTTTAAGAGATTGTTGTGGAAATTGTTGGAATATGCAATCATTGATGTCGTTGTGGAGATTGATTAGATTGTTGTCAAAGAAGTATGAATGAGATTGATGTCAAAAGGCCCGGAGTCATTAATGGTGTCCTTAATGTCAAAGAAAATAAGAGTGGTCTAATATAAATATTTGTCCGTTGAAGAGCAAAGCAAAGAATATACATGTTTAAATTAAAGATTTAAACATAATAAGAAAAGACGTTGAAGAATTATAAAATAAGGTAAATCAATATGGGTCAACCTATATCCCTTGAAGAACATTTTTTGAAAAAAGAATTAAATACATGATACTCGTTGAAATAACCAACTTAGCTTCATTGATTGGGCACCATATGGTTGAAGGATTAATTTAAAACAATGTTCAAAGCAAGTGGTCGACCTCCCCAAAAAGATAGCCAACTTGAGAGAATTTAAGATTAAAGATTTGAATTATTCCTAGTATGGCCAACCTCCAAGGAATTAAACTAAAGTGGCCGACTCCCTATGTTGAAACTCTGGGCTGACTTACATATGGTTGACCTCTCCTAAAATAGGCACAAAAGGATATTTAAGGTGGAACATTTAAGATATTAAAGATACATGATTTGCAAATATATGATGTGAGTTATGAAGGGTGTGATCTGCTTATAAGGAGAAGCAATTACATTAATAAAAGCAGCGATTTAATTTTGTCAAGAGCAACGATTTATTCTACAAGGGCAGTGATTTAGTTTAATGAAAAGCAGTGATCACCTTTGAAAATGTATGACTTTGTTAAAGGAAAATTGTGCCCATTCTGAAAAGACACATTCATTCATTGAAGACATATCCCTTGAGGAGTGTATAAAAGGAGGGAAGGAGAGTTTAGAAGCAAGTAATAAATGAATATTATGTGAATAAAGGCAGATCTAGAGAAAAAGTTAAAGCGCAGAAAAATGAAGTGCAATTCAGATTTATTTTCATGAACATATGCAACACATGTATGAAAGTTAAATGCAAATGTATGTGAAGAATATATGTGAAAATTAAGAGCAAATTGATAAGGAAGAAAGGCAAAAATTTATGTGAAGATATTGCCATGTTATGAGCAGTTTTTGTGCATGATTTCAATCATATTTGAGGTAGAAGAAAGTGTGTGATCAGACTTGTGAGGGAAGAAAGTATATGTGTGTGAAACTGATTTGTAAGAGAAAGAGTTATATCATTCAGAATCAGATATAGTGATCAGATTTGTGAAAAGAAAGAGTACATGATTTGGATCAGATTTGTGGAAGGAGAGTACATGATTTGGATCAGATTTGAAATTGAATCAGGCTTGTGAATTGGAATCATATTTGGAAGAAGGATATTGTGTGAGTTATAATCAGATTTGTGAGAGGAAGATCGTGTGGAGAAGTAAACTATATCAGCCATTGAAGGATTAATAGGTTGGGGCCTATCAAATAAATGTTGGAGCCTCTTGTTGGGTTGGAGCTCAATTTGTGTGGGGGTTGGAGCCTCCAATAGGTTGGAGCGTGTAATTCTGTCAAGTGAAGATTAGTGTGTCTTGTGAGTTGGAGCTCACTATTTGTATGTGAAGTAGGTTGGAGCCTACAAGAAGAAATGAGATATATATATATATATATATATATATATATATATATATATATATAAGCAATATTGTGTCGTGGTTTTCTCCCAAAAGGGTTTCCACATAAATCATGTGTTCTCATTGTGTACTTAATTGCTAGATCTTGCATATGTGTAGTTAATGTAATTAATTGAGTTTGAAAAAGTAAACGATTGTTAGATACTAATTCACCCCCCTCTCAGTATCATCATGTACTCATCAGTATGAGTTCTTGTTGATTAATGATTCATTGTTGGTGTTCTTCTACTTCTCTTATCTATTCTATGTCATGTTGGATTTGAATTAGTTGAAAAAAGTTCTCCCTAATCTCGTCAAGGATAGATTTTATCCAATCTTCCCTAATGCCTAGGCACATCAAAAGCTAGACAAGAGGGGGAAATGTTTGTTGTGTTGACTTTGAATGTGTTGAAGATGTTGACCTCATGATAGAATCAAGGGCTTGACTTTATCTTTTGTTTTGTTTTTTTTGTGTTTTCTACTTTTTTTGGTCTTTTGATGAATGCAAAACTATATGAATGAAAAACATTTTTTTTTCTTTTTCTCTAAATTTCAAGATGATCTAATTATCTAAGAAAGGAAAATGAATGCAATCTATATAATTTTTATTATGCAAATTAAACTGTTTTTATGTGTTTTTGTGTTTTTGAGAGTCAATTTTTTATTTGTAATCTAATTAAATTGAAAGTTGCAACTAATCTAAATACAATGAAATGAAATTAAAGTAAACTAATCTAAACAATTGAAATGCAAAAATTACTCTAAGAAAGCAAATTAAATTTCCTATCAAGAGAAAAGAAAGCAATGTGTTTACTTTCTTAAGAGCAAAGTTTGATCTAATTACTACTGAAAACTTGAAGAACCTATATGAATTGGTCGGCAGTGCCTGGCATGAATCCTTAGAAATCCTTTGGCCAACCATCCCTTCCTCTACAATAGCGGGGTCCTCCTCTTGGCAACAGGGACAAAACAATGATAAAAGCAAGTGGCAATGAGCTTGAAAGCTATGAAAATTAGAAAAAGACAATTGATTCGAGCATATGAATGTCATGAAGCACGAATGGTTTGAGCTATGAAGCTATAAATGAAAGCAAAAGGCACACAAGGTCCTACAACGAGCATAAAAATGTTATGCAGACAAGTATTTGCAAAGCAAAAAGAAAGAATGCAATAATGAATTTGTCTCCCCAGATGCATAGAGGGGGGTATTTATAGGTTGGAAATCCACACCAAAGGTGGTGGTGATTAGGGAGTTAACAAAATTAATTGCTAAATGTTTGGCGTTGATTGGGAGTGAACAATGGTAAGAGAGTAGATCACAAAGGAATAAATGGAGATAACAAAAGACTGATTGAGAGATAAGAGTAGATGGACTAAAAGTCAATAATAGATTGATTGAGAGTCTAGAAATGGTTAGGGACATGAGGGAGCTCACCATCAAGAGCTAAAAATGGAGCCAAAGTGGGCTAAAACTAGAATAAATCATGCATGGAAAAGACAATAGGGTTGCCCCTTTTAGTAGGGCGGGTCACCCTTGGAGACTTAGGTTAAGTTATGGGGTCATCCAAGGAGACCCTAAAGACAATAGGGGCAACCCAAGCATAGTGGCTTGAACATGTGATTTGAAAGTGGGAAAGTGGTCTTAGAAGGCTAAAAATGGTTTCAGAGGCCTAAAACAAGGAATAGGACATTAGGAAAGTGGGTAACCTCTTTTAGTAGGGCAGGTCACTCCTAGAGACCACACTTCAACTGCAGGGTGACCAAGGAGACCATGAAGTCAATAGAGGTGACCTAGAAAGAAAGGTTTGGACATGCAAATTGAGGATATGGAGGGCTTTGGAAGGTCATTGAATGACCACAAAAAAAAGAATGATGAAGGAACCCCTAGGGAAAATGAATTTCCCCTCTTGTGAGGTGGATTGGTCATGCCATCAAGGTTGGCAAACGACAAGAATGATTTGTCAAACATGGGCTAGGTGGTCAATAAGAAAGTGTGTAGGACCTTAGAAGGTTAGCTTGAAGGTTAGGAAGGCATAAACAAAGAGAAAAATAGTCAAAAACATGTCATCAAGAGAGAAACTATTGAGAGGTCTATATGCTTACATGTACATGATTAGGACTATAGCTCATCATTGGACTAACATGTAGGCTTGTGCATCTTTTTCATACTTACCATACTAAAAGCAAAATGAATATAGAGGCAAGAACAATAGATTTAAGAATACAGAGATGAAGGAAAATGTCAAGGCCCTTGGCTATACACAAGTGAGAAATTATTGGCTCAAAAGGGCAAACTAAGAGATTGAGATTGGCAACATGAATACGAGCATTTTGTTCCTTAAAGCACTTATATAGGTCAAATAATGTATCATGGTGCTCATAGGGAAAATCCATACAATTGGTAATGAAGGAATCGATAGTAAAGTTCCCTAATTCAGTTAGGGTTTGGTACCCATGAGGTGGAATAGAGACCACCTCATTGTTATGAATAAATTTATGACATTGGTGGACCATTGAAGGTATGGCTTGGGCTTGGTCAACCCAAGGACAACCTAAAATAATGTTAAATTAGTTTGAAGTAGGGATGATATGACAAAGAATGTCAAACTCTTCCAGTCCAATATTCACATAAAGAATGAGGTACCACAATGTATCAATGGAAGTGTCATTATAGTACTTCAAGACTACACCAGAAGTTGCATAAGGATTTTGATGACAATGGGTATTATACAAGTACTCTTTGGTAACTACATTGAAGGCGTGGCTCAAGGCAATAAGAGTCAATAATCGATAAGTGACCCTTGAGCTAACTAGGCATTCAATGTAAAGAGGCTCATGATATCCATTCATAGGAATATTGACAAGAAATAATGTAATAAGGGAGAGGAAAATGTATCTGTGTCAATAGTACTAGCCATCTTAGAAAAAGGAAACTCATAGGGATCTACAATGGGGAGTTTGGGTAGAAGGAGAAATAAAATCAAAAACATCTAGAAAAAGAAGAGAAGAGGAACAAGTGGCCTCTACCGGTTTTCTTGATTATGTTGAGGGTCATATTTGTAAAAATATATGTTTTGATTTGGTAGGGCTACAAATTTGTTGTCTTTATCATAATGGCCCTCAACATGTATAATATTATTCAATCGGATCATGACACATTTGGGGGGAAAAAGAGAAAAGGAACAAGTGGCCTCTACCACAAGATTTATATGGTTTGCTTGATTATGTTGAGGAAACAAATTTGTAAAAACTATGTTTTGATTTGGTGGGGCTACATATTTGTTGCCTTTATCATAATGGCCCTCAACATGTATAATATTATTCAATCAGATCATGTATGTTGTGTCTCAATCCCATGTACTTTTCAATGTCATGCCTTGGGACATGGTGGTATTAGCAATAAGTGTTGGAATTATAGCCCCTTGGAAGAGGAAGAGAAGAGTCCAAGGGACGTATATCAAGAAGGGTGATAAGGTTAGAGGTAAGAAGTGTGAAGGCAAAGTGAAGGGGATCAACCAGGAAAGTGAAATAACAGGTAGTCTAAGGTTTTAAAACGCCACAAGAGGAGTGACATTTGCATGGTTAACATTTAGTTTTGGCTCAAGTTTGGAAAAGAAGTTGTTGGAATTATTCTTTCTAAAGGTGGCTTCAAAATTTTGAAAGGAGAAGAAAAGGAAGGCGATTGTAAGACAAGATTTATCTTTTCAAGTTTAGTCTCATAATTCCTTAAGCTTGCACATAGGTTTGAAAAAATAGCATAATAATGGAAAATGACCTTATCTTAGATAGGAATAGGCAAGTTTTCAATAGAGATGTGTTGGATTTCATCAAGAAGTAGGTGATAATGCATCTTTATGAGAATAGTTGGAAATGAATTACAAAGTCATTAACACACTAATTGGGGCCCTTGCTTATAGTGCACAAGATCTATGAGGTGTACTTTCAAGCCAATGTTGACTTAAAAGTGTTGCACAAAGGCATGAACAAGCTCAATAAATGAGTGAATGTAGTTCTCAAGAAGAGAATAGAACCACTCTACAACATAGTCTTTTAATGTACGAGGGAGAAGTATGGCTAGAATACGATCGTCATAAACAAGATCAATACAAGTAGCATTAAACAGCTAAACATTCATCATAGGATATCCCTTGCCATTATACATTTCAAAATGAGAAGCTACAAACATCAAAGGGAAAGAAAAAGAATGTCTAGAGAGGGTATTATGGTGAAAATCCATTGTTACCTCTCATCAAGAAGGAAGAGCAGACGGTGATGCATGGCCGCCATACTCTAGACAAGGTGTGTAAGGAGGAGATTAGCAGATGGATACATAGAGGTAGGGAAGGGAGTGACGAAAGAGGGAACAACATATGACTGTGAAACCAAAGGGTGGAAAGGAGTAGTGGAAGTAGGAAGATATGCAAAAGTAGAGGAGAGGCTAAGAAAAAGCAAGCTAGGTAGAAGGGTAAGTAAATGGAAGAAGCTCATAAGATGGAATAGTTTAGTGGGATATGGGTTGGAGAGGATAGGTTACATATGCATAAATATGCAGCGGGTCATGGGAATGGTTAACAACATAATGAGGGTTAATAAACTAGAAGTGGTAAACAATAGAAGCAATGGTAGAGAGAGAAGAAAGCATGTGGTAAGCAACATAAGAATGGGGAGGGATAACTAAGGTTGGGTAGAGCGAAGGGGAGGACAGGTGAGCAAAGCACAAGAGGGTGCAGATGGATTGGAAGGAAGGAAGAAATATCAAGAGACTATGAAGGATAGGAGGGAGGAGAGGCAAGCACAACATGCACAATATGACTAATGCACTAGAGGATGCCAAGACCATTAGCATAAGAAATAAGCATACTACAAAGGGCATCAACTATAGAGGAAGGGTCGATGTCATCTTCAAGTGCACCCACCTCATCATGAGAAATTTGCAAATGGGAAGCAATTTTTTGTCATTTATGATTTTTCCATTTGCTCATAATGAGTATTGTGGTTGAAATGCTTATCAGGGGAAGGAAAGGAAATGGTGTCCTATGTAGAAGTAAGGAGAGGGTGAGACATGTTTGGATTCAAGTGGACATTGCAACAAAGGGGTTGGAAAGACAACATGAACAAAGGAGAGCAAAAAGAATTAACACATTAATGTTTATATGAGTGTCTCAATTCAATGCCTAGTAGCTCTTTTTGGTAAAAACTATTTGCTAATTAGATACACTACTCCCTAGTAGTGTGTTTTTGGAAAGTTTTAAAGCGCTTATTCAAGTACTCTTTAATTATTTCTAGTTATTTGTAATATACATAATTTATAACTAATAGCAACATCTATGGTAAATATGGTTGAGATAACAAGTTTGCAGGAGTTGAAGAGCAAAGCAAGCAAGGAGAAGCATTGTAAGAGGTGTTTGTGTGACCAATATTGTTTTGGATGGCTCCAATGAACAATAATAGCTTACAATATTGCTGATTTCAACTGACATGAAGAAGCACAACCCATTTCCAAGCTAGAATTTCCCCACATTGGAGCTCTCAAGGGGGGTGTGATTGTTATTGTTGTGTGTTTTATGTTGCTTTCCTAGTTATTCATTTCCTTCATGCTGATGTAAATTTGCAACACTCAAGCAACATTATAATTCCCTGATAAGGTGTTATTAGGCATAGCAATTGGTTTACAATAGCAAGTAAATTCAGTCACATATAAGTTGAAATCTGGTTTATTGCATTACAGACCTGTATTGATCATTGTACCGACTGCAAACTGAAAGAAAAATGTAGATGAAAGAACATCTATTTTGACTTATTCATGTTAGTTTTGTAGGATGTTGTATTGGGCCAGCATCTAAGTAAAAATCAAATCCATATTGAAAAATTGCACATAAAGTCACTTACAAAATAAAATTTTTCTATACCTTCGAGATTGTATTGCTTTCGAGCATTTGTGGCCAAGGTCCCCTTAAATCAAAGTTCTTTGATTTAAAACGAAACTTTAGACATCATTAACATTTGCTCATGAAAATGTCAGATTTTTTCCTCTAAAAAATTGGAATTCTATCAACTTCAAAACGTCACACAACATTTGAATTGCATAATTTACTCCAAGAAAAAGCAAATTGCAACAGAAGATCACAGTTAGAACCTCTCTGTTAACTATTCTCTATAATTAATAAATTACAAATGGGGCAAAAAACAGACATGCCAATCAACCCACAAGGAGAAAACATTTCAAAAGCCAAAATTATTACTAAATTAAATCCCACACTTGTTAAAATATGCATTTAACTCCTTTTTTCAACCAAAAACATACAAGTGGTTCCTAAGAAAATTGAAGCTAATGATTTACCCTTAACGAATTCAAGTTCTATTGGAAGTTGGAACTTTTGTATTGAGTATTAAATTTGTGCATACAACTGAGTGTCAAGTTTGTAAATACAACCACAGTGACAAGTTCGTACATACAACTTCATAACTAGAACCTTGTTCCCATGCGATGAATGGGAAAGTTCCAAATTGTTAAATTGTAGGAGAATTGCATTGAGTACTCATGCAAATAAACAATGTTAAGGCAGTTCAATCAATGACTAAATCAATTGATTTGAAACATTTACAAGTAACTATAATTTGTTTTAGCACACAACAGTATTGATGAAATGACAAACGTATCATTTGTTTTCAAAATGTCTGGCATAATGAAAAATCGAAAGATGGGGTCTTTGTCAGTTGTCTAGGTACATTAAGTTTCATTCTGCGCCATAAAACAGGAAACTTAAAATTAAGCGAATATTAGAATGTAACATGCATGAAATATACATTCTATTAGACATGCATACTTTTGAACTAGGGGACAACTTTGTATATGCCCCCTTGATTATTCAATGTTGATTGTTGTACTGTTATAGTTCATCCCCTTTCTTCTATTTCTTGAAAGGGGCAAGCGAACCGCATTGATACATGATCTGTCAATAAAATCAACTTAGTACTCTGTGTCTGACAACCATTAAGATTAACAGCTTGGGGGTTCAGATAATTTTTTTGCATTATTATAAGTTACCTCCCATCCAGACCTTAATCCAAGCGATGTTTAACTAGTTATGTTTCAGAAAGCCATTCTTCAGTACAAATACAGATACAAGAATCAAGATGTACCATAAAACTATCGAACATTTTGTGAAAACTGGTGTCCATTACAAAGTTCCAAATCAACATCAAATAAATCATTGGTTAGTTAAATATGTCAGAAAAACTTGGAAAAAAAAAAATCCACACCCTCTAAAAGTTTGAGTCTTCAGTCCCAATCCATTCCACCACAGCCCAACCTTTGACATTGTGTCTTAAAGCAATGTTAGGTTACATGGTCCATCTCTACCACAACCTAACATTACTTTAGGAAATGACATTAAACCTGAGACATTAATATATTATTATGAATACTTAAACTGGTTCTCCAATGGAACTTAAACAGACCAAACTCAAATAAATCTTTAGGCTGATTAAACCTGTTGAAAAAAAAGAATCCAAACCATCTGTAAGTTTTAATCTTCAGTATCAACCCAATCCTCCGTCAGCTTTCCTTTAATGTTATGTCCTAAAGCAGTATTAGGTTACAAGGTCCCACTCTCCCACATTACCTAATATTACTTTAGGACATAGCATCAAACCTAAGACATGATAACACATCATGATGAATACTTGAACTGGTAACTCCAATGGAACTTATCTATTAAGCTTTCCTTTATTTTTTCAAAAAGAAAAAATATATACAAATTGCAGACCAGAATGGGGTTTGAGCTAAACAACTTGACTTATTTCAGATTAAAAACCAACAAAAGACTACTCAGAAGCATTGTATTATAGTGCTATCTAAATTTGTTTCAGTGGGAAGAAAACTTAAGTTGAAAAGGAAAAAAAATCTGCAAAATATAGCCTGAAGATTGCAAACATCATGTGTTGTAATTAAGCCAAACTGTGGTATGATAAAAATAATATACAAAAGCTTACATGATTCGTAAGGAAGAAAACTAATGGGGATTCTTGGCTGTGCACTCGTATAAGAGTGGGAGTTATTCAAAAGCAAATGCACATAAGAACACATTAGTGCGAACTGTTTAAAACCTTCAAATACCAAGATTCCACCACAACAAAAACATAAAATTCAGCAAACATAACATAAAATTTATCAATAACAACAGAAATTTAAGTGCAACTCATCGCCAAGCTTCTGCTCGCTCAACCTGCTGATTAATATGGTTTATGACACTTATTCCTTTTGATTTCTCTGTTGGCTGGAGCACCTGAAGCATACACTGAGGGTAATCTTTTCTCGTTCCTTTGTTAATCTCTACATTGTTCCTTTGAAATGAATTGTATATAACTTCATGAATACCAAAAGAATCGCATTCACTTGTGCTTGCTTTCCACTGATTATTTTCAGAATAAAACATCTGTGCACCCTTTTTAACACCAAAAACATCGTCTGCATCAACTCCCTCTAATTTTGTTCCTCCACACTTCTTCATTTCATTCCCAGGACTGTCACTTGAACTTAAGTTATCTACCCTTCTGTCAGGGTGAAGTCCACCTTCATCAGTGGTATCCTTCTCAACAAAGGTCAAAAAGCTCTCCTCAATATCATTAACTGATTGATTCCCAGTGCTATATGATTCCACAAAGGATTCAACACTGCCCCGTGCATGTTCATCTTCATCTATGCCATCACTTTCCTCACAGTTTCCCATTAACCCCTTTGATACATTATCATGGCCATTGTCATCATGTGGATCTCTACAAGAAGCTGATATGGGATCTAGTGCAGCCTCTTGTCGTTCTTTCAAGGTTCGTTGAATTAATGTCTTCAGGAAATTCATTACTTGTACAGCATACATCAGAGCTGTTAAGGGATCAGCCATCTGTAGGCAGACACGCAGATGAAACTAGATTATATTGAGCATGTTTATGATAACCATTGCATATTCTTATTCTTAGAGCTTAAGGATGTCACAATCCCATCACAGAGATTACTACCATTGTAATCATAAGGCATTACCTGTGTCATGTTGGGTGCAAAGACCATTGCAATGTTCCGTGAATTCATCTTGTTGTATTGCTCTTCTTGTACAACATCTGCCATCAGATTGATAGCCCAATCTAATAGAGCTGCTTGAGTTGGAGGTAGAAGCTTCACAAGTTCAAGGCACTCCTCCTCAGTGTTGCATTGCATTACTTGCTCAGGGGTAAGAGAGTCCAACACTCCCCTAGGAAGCTCCCTGAACCATGCCTGTATTTATAGTGAACTATTGAAAATTAAAATCTTGCAAAATCCCAAAACACTGGCAAGTAATGCAAGCATGTTGCAATTAAATTTCATTAAAAAATGCTGTTATATTCATCACAGATAAAAGCAACATAAACATATAGTTTCAGGATTGGCACAATTGGCACCTTTGAATGGAACAATTCTTCCTTACTGCACTTTAGAAATTTTATATTTTGTTAAAGCATCGTTTATTGTAGGGGTCTATTTTTTCTTAAATAAGAAGCTGCTATAATGATTTCGGTATTTTGGGTCCCTAACATGCTATCTGTTCTCATTTGATGGTAGAAATATTTTTGCCAATAATATATCACCAATTATTTTAACATCTTAAATGTATGAAACTGCATTGCATCTATATGGTCACATGCGCAAACCTGGAACAAAGAACTCAGGAACATAGTTGTTCCATTTATCTCAAGAACTACTCTTGAATCAAATTTGATCAAAATAAATGTTGAATGCTAATCGTTTCTTTGTTTTTTATCCTCACCTATGGCTTGAGAATTCTGAACTTCTAGTCTTTGTTATTGCATATATGTAATGTGATATGATCTAGGGTACAAATTTGATTCCATTGTAAGAAATGAATTTCTGAATTTATACATTACCCCCACATGTGTTGTTCTTTATTAGTTATGTTATTGCCTCCACCGGACACAGTTCTCATCATGTTCCCATTGCAGTATATGTCATACATAAATTAACAACTTGCTCACATTCAATGACATGGTTCAGGATATAAATTGGCCATAATTTGGCTTATTTCCTTATGCAAAAGTTGTGCCCAATGACTGGCCATCGATCCATTGAATATGGATTGGATAGCCATTTACAACAACATGGTCAGATATAAATTATTTCTCATGTAGAACTCTTATGACCCTCAAGGGAAATCAAAATGTCATTCCTAGCCTTTCTTGAAAAACTTGGAGCCTTCATGTGTGGAGCTGTCAGACTGTCTATAAAGAAGGGATTAAGAACAAGTTAACCAAACAATATTTTAGATGAAATTAAGATTGTCCTGTGAAAGGATTTTCCAGGAGCTTTAAAAACAATGCAGAAGAGTTTTGCATGGATAATAGTAATTGGATATATCATTGGGGATGCTAAAACTGATAGATCTGATAACTAGCTTCATAGTATGTAATATGCCTGTGTTACCGACTCCCCAGAAGCCTTTAGATCACATCAGGATCGTATCTGGTACAGAATCTAATACAAAACCCCATGGATCCATCTAGGTTACTGAATTTTCCATCTAGGTCCATCCATGCATAACCAGGCAATTCCAGGCAAGAAATGCAGTACCCTGGACAAATCCAAGCAATTCAACAGGTTTTTTGGTTTTTTGCTTTGTTTTTAACCTTTTTTTTCCGTTCCTTCTGTTTTTTTGGTCCTCAAGCGATTCCACAGGAAGTTTGAAGGGTTCACATGGTGTTTTGTTCATATGAAATGGATATGATCTTAAATGTGTTTTGATATTTCTACCAAGAAGCTTTTCCATTGAAATGGGAATGTACTGAAAAATAGTTGTATTTGGCAAATTGTTTAAACGTATTCAATGTGAGATTTGTCTCCATTTGTCCAATGTAGTGTCTAATCATTCACAATTCTACAGTGCTATATAGTTTGTTTTTTTAATGTAGCATGTCAACGAGGATAGGCTCCTTGTTTATTGAGATTAAAATGGGTTTAGAGCTTTAATAGTGGTATTGGAAAATCCACTTTTTTGCATAACATTTATGAAATTGCAGAAAGAAAGTATTTTATGTCATTCCACTTGTTCTGGAAGTGGACAGATGCCTTAATGGCCTCAGGGCATTTCTAGTACAAGTCGAATGCCACTGCATTTCTTTTGCAATATCATTAATTCTATGCATGTTAATTTATCAGGCTTTTTTCATTTTTTTGGTACCTCCATGGCTAAACACTCCTCAGGCCATTTCTAGTTTCATTCTTATCTGTTCTGGAAGTGGACAGATGCTATAATGGCCTTAGGCCATTTCTAGTTTCATTTTTATCTGTTCTGGAAGTGGACAGATGCTTTAATGGCCTCGGGCCATTTCATTATTTTGTTTACTCTAGTTTGAAAATTGACATCGAATTAGTAATTTTCTGGTGGTTTTGCTTATTCTATGCATGTTATGTAGTTATCTGAACTTAATTCCTGTGTGTGTGTGTGTGTAGTTTAACTACTTGCCAAGTATTCGTGAGTTTTTCAAAGCGCCAAGTTTTCCCAATGCTTACTCATTGAGTCTTCCTACCGAGTTTTTGGCAAGTTTTAACCTTTGACTTGCACAAGTGCTCAGGTCCAAGGGTAAAACTCGCCGCACTAAAATGGAAACCCAAATACGAAAAATACACGGAAAAAATGTGTTTTTGATACTGAAAATACACAATTTTTCATGGTTCCATGGGGACGCGTCCCCCCCCCCATCCTAGCGTTTCCAGGACGGGGACATCCTTGGGATGTGGGGACGTCCCCAATCCGCACCTCCACTGCCGCCCCGAACTGCCGCCGTCCCTGGGACGTTTCCCTCTAAGAGGGGACGTCTCCGGAGCATCCCTTTAAAAAGGGGACATCTGGGGGACTCTGGTATGTCCCCGGAACGCCTAGGGGATGCCCCGACGTCCCTCGACCCCCCAGGAAATGCGCAATCCTAGAATTGATAACATATAAAAAGTTACGGTAGAAGAGGATGCATGGCCAAAGAAAGTTGTTTGCATACACTTCGCCAATTCTTTATTTGCCAATCTCCATTGTAAATAACAATTCTTTATTTGCCAATCTCCATTGTAAATAACATTTGGGCACCTAGCACTACATCTGAGAACCTTCAGCATCTACAGCAATAGTGATTCTCTCACCACTCTCAAATGATTTTTGGCACTGACTACTCTTATTCATAAACCAAATCTTCTGATGCCTGCCTTTGCGATGAGCTATAGTAGATTGTTGCAAGAGAAAAGCCACCATTTCTGAGTAATATTTAAATAAAAAATTTACCACCCAAGTTTGTGACAGGGCTTTAATGTAAATTACTTCCAGGTGCAGGGCTTTATTATCGTAAATATTTTTTAACTAGCTCTCATGCATTGCAGATGATGAGTGATTAGCCTATGGATATAGCATGAAACCTACAATTGGAATGAAAGCAAGCATCCAAGCATCTCTGTTTTTTGACATGCAAGATTTAGATACCCAGGAACTACACTGCCAAGATATGTAACTCATCCCTAAGTTATCATGGCATGTTTTGAAGTAGTGAATTGGCATTCATAATTTATAATGACAAATGCATGGTCTAGGACTGTTGCTCTATTCTGATTTTGATATTTTCATTTTCATTTTCAATGTTCAATGTTGGTTCAAAGTCAAACAATCAAACTTGAAACTTCATTGTTAAAAACTTAAATGTTAAATTGTTGATGTTCAATGCAATATACTTATTCCTTGTACATCTTTTTATAACTAATTTTTCAAGTACTATATCATATATGTATTTGCACCGTTCCGCCCCCCCCACTCCCCAAACTTAGGCTCCCCATCCCCGCGTCCTCCCGTCAGGAAACTCCGTGGAACTATGCAATTTTTTGCCTTTCAAAGCCCTACATGCCCAAGGGGAAAGATCACACCGGCATTTAAGTATTCTTGAATGAATTGAAGTAAATTTATACCGAATTCGAAAAGCAAATTTGAAGAATTTTAGGTTTCCAGTATTTTCTTCTTCGCCCCTTTTTTAAGCATGAAAAATCTTTGTAGCATGTTAAGTTCTTTATACCATGTAAATTTTACAATTTTAAATCCATTGGATTCGATTTATGTAAATTTTATTGCCAATTTATACAAGTTTTTGTGAATGAAATTGTTGGTTTTTTTTCCCCTAAACATAGGGTTTACGCTTTACGGTAAAAAATGTTATTTTTGTTAAATTAATTAATACTATTGCTATTTAATTACCATATTACATTTGAAATGCATTTACGTGAATTTTTAAAAAAAAATTGCGTTCAAATCACTATTTTTTTAAACACTATTTTTTGTCTTCAAAAATGCTACAGGTTAGCATACAATGACAACCAACTGCAGATCAGGGTCAGAATCAGGAAGTGGAAATAGTCTTGTTGGAAGTAAATCCATTGGAAGCAATGACTCCACTTGGAAATATGTCATAATGGGACTAGTATTGGGGGGGTATGATTTATCTCTTGTGAAGAACCTTAATGGAGGCATCATTCGCTTCAAATACCATATTGCAAGCATTCCTAACTACGACACCAAGCTATGTGAAAATGACATAGAAGAGGCAAAATGAGATGCAAATTGTCCTTGCATTGTTGGATGAGAAGAAATTAGAGAGGGCGAGGGCACAGGCAGCCGTAACAGTAGCCATTAATCCTGACTTGCTAGATGAAATGGAGGTAAATATGACAAATATTGTGGGCTCTCGTCTTGGTTTCTGCATACGCAACACATCCAACTCAAACAGAGCCCAGTCATAGAGCCTTTTTGTGCTTAGAAACATACCTGGAATAAAACTTTCACTACAAGATACAAAGTGGAACAAGGAGGTGCACAAGGAAGCAGATAAAGTGTGTGCAAATTTTTGGTATTACAACGACCTTCCCTTCAACATGATGAAGAGCCCGTACTAAGAGTATTTGGTGACATCATTGATAGTTGTAGAAAAATCGTACAAGACATTCTCTCCAAAAGAGTTAAATGGGAGGTTGCTCCAAAATGTTGGAAATGCAAAAACAATTGTGGAAGATCAAAAAAAACAATGGGAAAAATTCAGATGCACCATTCTTTCAGGTGGGTGGACAAATGGAAGGAACTGCACCCTCATCAATTTTTTGGTGGCTACAAATGGTGAGTTAGTTTTCTTGAAGTCAATTGACACCTCTAACAAAATAAAGAATGGAAAAACATTGAGCCTAATGTTGAAGGAGATTGTCTTAGAGGTGGGCATAAAGAATGTGATGCAAGTTGTCAATGGCAGTGCAGCGGGATATGTGGCAATCAAAAGAATGCTTAAAGAGAGGCATTTGTCACTGTTTTGGACCCCTTTTGCAACACATTGCCTTGACCTTCTTTTGGAGAACATAAACAAAATTGATCGATTGAGACTAGTTGTAGATGATGCAAAGAGCACCACAAAACATATTTATAATCACCCTCGGGTTCTCAACTTGATGAGAGATCACACCAAGGGGAAAAAAATTGTTCGACCAAGTGTCACAAGGTTTGCAATTAACTTTCTAATGTTGCAAAGCATTTGTGGTTCATTAACATCCTTGAAGCAAATGTTTACGAGTCAAGCATTGCTAGACTCAACATATTCAAAGAAGGTTGATGGAGAGAGAACCACAAAGACAATTTTTGATGATGCCTTTGCTAAGAGCACTACAGAGATTGTCAAGGTAACTTCAAACCTTAATTTTAATTTCAAATTGAATCATTTATTTTCAATTTTTAAAAGTATTTACTCAATTATTGAAGTAAAGCATAAACCCATCACTTTAATATCTTTTTTTAACCATGTAAATGCATTTCAAACATAATCTGGTAAAGTGTAAACCCAGACAATAGACAACAAAACTTGGAGCTTTTACTTATATCTTACAAGTTACAAATTACAATTATTAATATAATATTGATTGCTTACAAACTTTTGAATATCTTATTTGCAAATTCTTGGTGGAAAGGTTGGGATGATAATACCCCAAATCTTCAAAAGCTAGCCCTTCGAATTTTGTCTCAACCTTTGTAGTGCTTTTGGCTGTGAGTGCAACTAGAGTTTGGTTGACATCATTCACATGAAGAAGTACAATAAGTTGACTCAACAACACCTCAATAACCTAGTTTTTGTGCAATACAACCTTCGACTTCGCACAAGAAAGGTGGAAGACAAATCACAAGAACTTACTGATTTGGATGAGACTAATCCCTATAGTGACTAGACTGTACAGGATGAGGGGGCCTCCTTGTTTGCAGAGGATGAGATTGCTTATTTCAAGAGGCAAGCTATGGAGGGTGTAGATGCAACAGAAGCAAGGAAACATGAGGCATAGGAGGAGTCACTACCATCTAGCAACAAGATGGAGCCACAGGCACAACCTTCTAGGCCGAGTGGGGAGCCGCAATCGAGTGCAAGGCTAGACCCTCTCCCAAATTTTCACTAGAACAGAAAAGAGGAAATTGTAAAATCTTGTAATTTGTAGCTTGCTTGGATATACAATTTATGATGATGATTTTCAAAGACAATTATCATATATTCATAATAGTATCTACTATCAGCGAGCCGTTGAATTCACATGATGATGCAATTTTGTCCTCTATTTGGATTAAAATCTAATAGAAAACACTTCCCCAACATTTTGTAGACTCATTTGATACATTTTGTAACTGTATTTTCAATAAAATGTGTTTTTTAGGAAATTTAAGTATTTTTGAGTTGTCAAGTTTTTGCTAAGTTGGGAATTTTTGGTCTGCCGAATCTGAGCATGCAAACTATATAACTATATATATATATTTTTAAGTTGTCAAGTTTTTGCTAAGTTAGAAATTTTTGGCCTGCTGAATCTGAGCATGCAAATATATATATAATTTTTATGTTTTTTGTATGGATGTACCCAAAATGCACCAACCCCGAAAAAAATTTGTTGTACCAGCGTACCGCAATCCCCACACATATATATACCAGCATACCTGAATCCCCATATATATATGTATATGTATGTATATTAAAAAAAAAATTGTACGGACATACCAAAAAACGCACCCAACCTCAAAAAAAAAATTGCTGTACCAACGTACCTGCATCCCTATACCTGTACCCAATCCAGTCACTTAGTAATATGCTAACAAGGTGACTAAACAATAGTCACAACGGCAGATGATGGCCTACAGGTCGCAGAAGTTGGAAGATGGAATGAGAAATATTCAAGTATTAAAGTTGGCATCACAACCAGACTGTAGATATGAACCTTACTCTTCTGCCATAAACAATACTATTCTGCTGCTGTTTCAGGGAAAGAATAATCACAGAAGCCAATGAATATGTGCATAAAAATGATGGTGTTTTGGTGGTGGCATGGTGTTATTATTGTTAGTGCTGCTGCTGTTTTAATTTGTACGCTGCTTTTTTACTTTTTTTAGTTTAGAGGATTTATACAGCTGTCAGGAGGTTTTATGGCTTGTCTTTTTGCGGCAAGTCTTGGAGTATATTACCTGCTGCTTCACATTATTAAAAACAACATGTGTTTCACGTTTTAGCACCTTTTAAGTGTCCACACAAAGGGGATTAAGCTTTTAAAAATTAATATTGAAGTCCATACAATCTTATAAAACTTTTATGGTTGTTTTGTTTATTGTACGAATGTTATGTGGCTATTTAAACTTAATTGATGTTTTTACACTAATATATATATATATATATATGTTTTTTGTACACATACCCAAAGTGTACCCAACCCCAGAAAAAAAATTTGCCATATCAGTATACCTGAACCCAAAGCAGTAACACAGGTCTGAATTTTACATACACGTACCATATGCCAACACAGAAAGTCATACAAAACAGCATCCAAACACTGAAAACAGAGATGAAACAACACAACAATGACAGAGTCATGATATACCCTAGAGAAACCCAAAACATGGGTAAAAATTCCAGCAAAAAGAGAGAACATCCTCCTTTATCACTAAATCCAGCCAATTGCATGTAGATGAGTGACAACATGTCTACAATGACATCTTGGCATGAACAACCGAGTTTGACATCCAGAATAATGTCTGCTACTTCAGCAAAACTTCATTCTTCAATCTTTTTCCTGCAATATGAACATTATAAGAGGTTACAAAAGAGAGCCAGGCTTTGCACAAGGTGTGTCAAGTGTTTGTATAACTCTCCCAAGTCTTCTTGTGGCAGCAAAAGGTGTTCCAAACATCGGGAATTCAAAATGAAATGTCAAAAACCTTCAACTTCCCTTCTCAGACACATAGAATGAAACCGCCAAAAGACAACAGTTAGTGGTTACAAAACTGCCGGAGCAGATACACAACCACTAGGACGGTTACAGAACTGCCAGGTCGTTAACGAAAGTACAGACTGTTGAAAACCGGTGGTTTTGTCACCAACTCAAATCTGCTCATTTGCTGCCCCTATTTCTCTCACCACTGACTTCTCTAAGATGTTCCAAACCTTCACAAAGCTGTCTTCGACACCAAGGAGCAGTCATTGGCTTTGAAACCATCATATCATGTTTTGCAAGCAATTTGAAGTCTTGCAACAACTCTTGACTGAAAGTGGCAACAATTGACCTCTTTATCATGTTTTTCAAATTCGTTTTACAGACCACTTGGAGCTAAAGACCTCTGGTGTGACACACGGCAAGACAATTACTTCTTTCTTCTATTCTAATCCAAAGACCAAGTAGGAAGAGATCTCTTAATTGACACAAAAACGCTAAGGTCATAGGTGTGAGACATTCTAGGGTATAATCCATTTTTAACTCATATTGTGCCTTTAATATCCATAGCTTTCAATTTTTCTATTTTTCCTTTTTGATCTTTAGGAGTCAAGTTCAACTCCCCTGATAACTGTTGCGCAAGATTTTGTCACACTAATGTTGTTATCTTTGGTCTATTAGTTTACAAATGTGTTTATCGTACTCAGCACTTGTTCGTTTACAATGCGTAAGTTTGTGAACAAGCAAACTCATCATGCTTCATTCTATAATGGTATATTCCATAGTTCCACGGGGTTTCGGGGACGGGGACGGGGGGACGGCAGGGGACGCGTTTCAGGGACAGGGGGCAGGGGGTCTAAGGCGGGGGACGGCGGGGGACAGCGGCAGGGGGGCGGCGGGGGAGCGGTGCGCTGAAATACATATAGTACTTGAAAAATTAGTTATAAAAAGATGTATAACTGTAGAAGCCTAAGGAATAACTTAATAAGTTTAGAGTTTAAACATATTGGGCTGAAATACAACCTTTGCCAGCATTCTCCCTCCCTGTGTCAAAATGGGAGCTTTGGAATAGGGTATGGACATCCATCAAAACATAAAGGATAGAGGAATTTTGTCAGATGTTGTAGTTGCAACTGCCCTGTTAGACATGAATGCAAAATGTGGAAGCATAGACAAGGCACATGAACTGTTTGACAGAATACCTAAAAGAAATGCGGCGGCAAAACGGGGGGACAGCGGGAGACGTCTCCCCGTCCCGGAAACGTCCCCGTCTCAAGGACAGCTGTTTTCTAGGGGGGACGTGTCCCCGTGGAACTATGGTATATTCATTTTTATACAAAGAAATGTGTTTTTAGCTAGAAAATTATGTAGGTGAAATATCATCCCTAAGTATGAATGTATTAGTGATTGTGTTGGTTAGGACGACTGATAGAATGTACTCTTGTTTCTATCTCACATTTAACATCTTTGCTTATGCCTAAGTACCCTTGGGAAATATACAACTTGTCCTCTTGGTAAAAAGTCTGGCCTTGTTTCCATGTTTTGTGATTTTTTCACATTAAATATAGCCATGTTTTATGGTGCCAAATTAAATTTCTATCTAAAAACATATTTGCTAAATTTTTTTTCATTGTGAAGTTGGAATCTACTAAGGCCCTCGTCCATTTAAATATAATATGAACCAAAATGGTTTATGAAGAACAGGAAGAACCAGTCAACCAAACCCACAAAAAAGGGACTATTTTGTCCCACAATCTGAAGACTCAAGAAGCATTGCAACATTTCTTTCCAACAAAAATAACTGAAAACTAACAAACCAAACCTATAAAACTTATGTCACCCTAGCATCCAGAGCACAATAGAAACAACCAAAACCAAGCACTAAGTTAGGCAAATGCTTCTAGCAAAAAGAAGCATTCAAACACAACATCACAATAGTGGGCACAATGATGGTTTGCATTTTTCCATTATCGTAGCATACACATTCTTCATTAATAAAAATTTCTAGAATGTTTATACTCTCATCACAGTTGGCTTTAGAATGCATATGGGCATCACAAGTGATTGTAGCATGGGTATATTAGTTGTTTTCAGCATCACACGATTGTTGTAGCATGCTATGGGCATAATAATAATTGAAACATGGATGTATAGATCTGATTTCAGCATCATGAATTTGTTATAGCATTCATTTGAGCATAGCAATAATGTACAAAACTGTTTTCAGCATTTATGTAGCATGTCTATGAAAAATGGATGATTTCAGCATGTAAATATTTGCATGACAAATGTCTTGTACCTTGAATGTTCCACTATGGCAATGGGTTGTAGTAGGGAAAATAAGTCTAAAGCCCACATCACTGCCATTGGAGCATGTTGATTAACATCACAAGGGGGTTGTAGCATATATTGATAACCATTTGATTTCAGCTAACCAATGTCGTTTTGACAGCTCACTCTTGGCTTACTATACATGGGTAAAAGATGAAGCAAAATAAGAGGAGAATAGCAAACTCTTAACTTAGCAGGAGGCACGTGCAAACATAAGGATAAAAATGATCATGGGAAGGACAGCCACTAATGAACATCACTTGAGGAAAATCACTTCAAGGAAATAATGGGACTCCAAGTCCAATCTTATTTTGCAAGGCAACAAGTTGGAACAACAAACACTCTAACCATTCTGCCGGTTCTTCAATCTGGAAGCCTCAATCATTCATAGTCAAAACCACTTGCCCACAGCCATTCATAGGCTCTTCGATCAGCCAGTTAGTTCTTCAATCAATTGAATAATCTGCCCCCCGTGTCAAGGTCAATCCTTGACCATTCCTAGGTTCTTCAATCCAGAAGTTGATCTATAAAGTGACCACAGTCTATATATATATAATGCATAATTTGCAAAGGACCGGATTCACGTTACAGTGAGATTCGGATTCATGTTACGGCAAGATTTGGAGTTATATAAGTAATTATTGTTACATTCATGCAGAAGTGATCATGTTATGTTAGTAAGATGATGATTCATGTTACTGAACCATGCCAACTTACGACCATGTTGCTACCAGGGAACGTAAATGCACTAACCGCTTTAGGTCAAGCACTCAATCACATAAATGACAATGGGGTAAGTAGGAGGAATGCCCATATCCCCATCTCACAGGAGCCATAAGATGGTTGACTAGGCAGATTGGTTTATTTAGTCAGGCCTTACTAGGGCAAGGGTTGTTTATGCAGGTTAGGTCTCGTGTTTCCTTACTTCTTCAATCAGGTTATATGTCAGGTGGTTTAAGAAGGCAATCAAATTGGCTCTCCATGAAGAGGATAGGCCACCACTTTTTCATTAAAAAAGAGAAAGGGACAATTGCAGCACAACTCTTTCATTGAGAAAGAGTAAGAGGAGATATTTCAGCATCATATTGGTGCAAAATAGGTTTCAAGAATGATTTCACAAGGACATGGTTAAATCCTTTTGAACCTTCCATGTTGGATGAGGAGGAAGAGGAGCATTAATACCTTCCTTTTTCCTTGGGATGAAAAAGGGAAGTGAAAGGGGGACATTTTATTGCAGAAGTGCAAAGAAACAAGTGAAAGCCACAGAGAATCTTCAAAGGTTGAGATCAATGCCAAACATTAGCACACGCAAGAGCTACCAAGGAGAAAGAGGGAGGAACCCTTTCACATCTCATTAGGGACCAAGATTTTGTGAAACCAAATTCCTTCTAAGAAAGGGACATATGGTCCATAAAGGATCAAAACCACAATTGCAAGATCAAGAAAAACAAGTATACTCTAAAAAATCCGTCAAGATATCAATTTTTCTAGTTCAAACTAAGAAAATGTCAATCTTGCTTGGCAAACTTGCATTTGCGCTTGTGTCAGTGATAATTTTGTCATATTGACAATTGCACTTGTATTAGTGGCTGGTTTAGTTGTGAGAGTGGTATTTATGCTTATGTCAATGGTGGTTTCACTCAACAGAGTGGTAGTTTTGGCCAAAGATATCAAGATGTTAGGGAATGGCCAAGCAATCTTCTTTTACAACTCCTTGCCAATTGGGGATTCTTTGGCGTACAAAGGAACATCTCCAGTACATATTATATGTAAGAGACATAGTCAAAATGGGGAGAACAAGTGTAGGAGTGTATGGATGTATGAGCATTAGCATCAAATAGAGAGGAAGTGATTAGCAATGGAATATTGATTCCTTTTCCATGTAATGCTCTTTGTAAAATGTCAATAAGAAGCTTAAGAAAGAGGAAGAGATAGTTGAGAGCTGACAAATTAATACTCCACTGAGCTCTTTGTGAATGCCCCATTGTTGAAGGAGGGTAGGTGGCGTTCATTTGACACTACCAAGTTGGTTTTCCACCAGGGTTTCTAGGGTGAAATCCTTCTGTTATTTGTGGCCGGCTTCTTTCAATTTAGTTGTTTAGTGCCATGTTCATTGCTGCATGGATAATTCACATTCTACTACTTTAAATTACCTATAACTCATTGCCATTTGAAGCTAATACAAGTAGTAGTAACAAGCACAGTTTTAAGACTTGCAACCTATGTTCCACAGGAACATGTCTCCTGGGCTTTTCTAGCCATCCCCATACCCAAGATATTTCAGGGACCCAGAGATGCATTGAAGACGTCCCCAGGCTGTCCCACATCCCTCAAAGCTGACCAGAAACATAGCCAACCAGAATAAACAAAATTTTATAATAAATAAAATTGCCGATTGGATTTTGAAAATTAAAAAAAATAGGCCCCTACACCCCTTTCAAAACCCTAAAAGCAGCCCTCTTGTTTAAAACAACAAAAACAACAGCAAAATATATTGCAGCAGCAGGCAGCGTTGAGGTTAAAAAATAGACAGACATTTGATTTTTCATTTGTGAGCTAAAGACCTGAGGTTTGAGGAGGTTTGAGGAGTGGTAGAGCTGCGGGAGTGAGGTAGGTGTTTCAGTTTTTTTATTTTCAGAAAGAATTTAATAAAAATAAAAAAATAAAAAATTGATCTTTCAAAAGAGTTAAAAACTCAAGGCAGTTTTTCTTAATTTTCAATTTTATTTTCTTTTTTCAGTTTGCACTCTGTTATTTTCTCAAACAACAACATGAGCATCAGTGAGGGTAGTGAAAATGAAAATGTTAGCAGGGAACAAACAAGAGCTGGGGATTCATCTGGTCGTGGAAGTGCTATGGGAGAAGTGGGATAGCCACATAACCTGTTTGAATGCCCTTCCATCCTCTTCAAACCCTCTAAACCTCTTCTGCAATTTGTAACAGCTTTAGACGAAGATAAAAATAAAAATTCAAGGGGAAGTAGAGTTTGATTGTGTCATTTGTGCAACAAAGATTTCAAAGAGGAGCTACACCAAGTATCTAGTCACCTTTTTGGCATTACAAGACAACGGATTAAGGTTTGTCCAAAGATAATCATCGCTAAGAAGGCAGAGGTAAATAGGTTGTTTATGGAGGGTGAAACAAGATCTAAAGGTCTGCTAGTAGAGTCTACAGAATCTCCTATGCAATCCATGGTTGCTAGTGGTGAAGTTTCTACAAGAGAAAGGAGGAAACTAGTGAGAGGTTGGGGACAATTACAGGGATGTTGAATATGCAATCATGGGAAGAGGCAGATTCTTCGGTTGCCAAATTTTTCTTTGCCCATGCCATCCCATTTCATGTGGCTTGGTCTCCCTATTTCAAACAAATGTTGAAAGATACAATTGTCCTTGGTCCCTCATATGCTGCCCTGGAGAACATAAACTATACATCAACCTCCTTAATAGACAGTATTCTAAGGTCAATTTGTTGATGCAGGACATGCGACAAACTTGGCTAAGTACAGGTTGCTCTATTATCATGGATGGCTGGACCAATATTAGACATCGGCCACTCATCAATATCATAGTCACGTGCAGTCGGCTCTTATTTTCTTAGAGCTATTGATTGTTCAGGGAAGCACAAAGATGCAAACTTCCATTTTTAGATTTTGAAGGATGCCATCGGGAGGTTGGGGCCTCAAATGTTGTATAGGTGGTCACCAATTCAGCATGTGTGTAAATTAGCTGGCATGATAGTGGAGGGTGCTTACAAACACATTTTTTGGACCCCATATTGTGTTCATGTGTTAAACAACACATTGAAAGACATAAGGAAGATAGATTGGGTGAAGAGAATGGTGTCAGAAGTGAGAGATATACAAATGTTTATTTTAAAACACCACACCTCACTTGCACTCTCCAAGACATTTTCAAGGAAGGAATTCCTCAAACCCGTGGAAACTAGATATGCCAATATTTATTTTGTCTAAGAGGATGCTTGAGATGCAAGAGCCTCTACAGTTAATTATTCGGATAGATGACTAAAGGCAAGAACAACTTAAGGAAAAAGTGTGATGCAAAAGATCTTTGATGATGATTTGTGGTCCATTGTGAGGAAAGAGATTTCTGATTTTATTATTAAATTATTAATGTTTATAACTTGTAAATTATTTTCATTTTTTGAATTAGCATTCACTCTGTCATTTGAGTCTTATTCTTTTCTGAATTTTTTGTTTGAGATAGTTTGCTCCTTAATCTCACCTATTCTGCAAGTCATTAGATATGCCGATACAAACTCTCCTAGTCTTCGAGAAATTTACGAGACATTTGAGAGCATGCTTGGGCCAATGAAGCAAGCAATTCATAGCAGGGATCCTAATTTGATATCATATTGGGATCATATAAAGCCCATTGTAATGCAACAATGGAACATTATGAACACCCCGCTTCATATGGCAGCCTATGCTCTAAATCCCAAATGGTATGCACTGTTTACTTGCAATGTGGTATTCATACAAACATAGAGTAAACAGAATTATGTAGTATAGTGCATAACATAGAACATGAATTTATAACAGCATTGCACAGAATAAAGCATTGTTTCCATTCATTGAATATATCAGTATTACACTACAATGTCACAATGCCGCGGGGTGCCCCGACTACAAAGTATTAAACCAATATATAACTTGGCCAAGGTTGGTTGAGATACCAACCGTTGGCAACGACTCTATAACTATCCAACCGTCGGGGTTAATTCCCGATAGCACTCCTAACTTAACAACACTAATTAATTTATGATTATTTACTTGGCCGACTACAATTATGACCGACTACATCATCCCCCCACAAAATTAGTCATCTTCCAGACGACAGAAAACCATCAAGTGACATTAAGGAAGCTTTGCCGACAACGATGCTGAAGTAGGAGCTGTGTAAAAGTAGAACAAACACATTTGGAACACCTGCCAGTAGACCAACCAACCAAGGGACCCAATCTGATAGCACACTGAATGTTGCGAATGTTGCACCCCATTGCTCACTGAATCAAGATAGTACTGATTTGATGGGGGCAACGCCCCCAACAGGGTGGAGGGGCAGCGCCCCTCGTGGGGGTTTGGGGGCAGTGCCCCCAACGGGGGTCTAGGGGCAGCGCCCCCAGCGGGGTCGAGGGGCATTGCATCCACCCCGTCCCCGAACACTACAAGATTTTTTTTTTCAGCCGACTATATGAGTTTTTGGATTGTAGATGAGTGTTCGATTTTGTCAGAAAAATGATGTGCTACGACCAATGGTAATGTGCGGTGTCCACACTTCGTGTCTCCTAGCCTAAATTCGTTGTACGGCCTCAGCAAAAACTTCTTTCTCATCTGGCAATTTCCTTTAACTCCCTATTTGTTGGTTTTCATTGTTGAAATGAACTTGCACGGCGGAGAATTTAAAGGCGGGGTGGTTGGCCGTACGGCGTACAACCCAGCCGTACGTCGTACGGTCTGGTCGTACGCCGTACGACCTGCTGTCTTCTCTTTTTTCTTTTTTTTTATTTTTCTTTTTATTTTATTTTTTTAAATTTGTTGTCAGGTCATACATCGTACGGCCCATGTCATACGTCGTACGGCCTGCCTTAACTCTTTTTTTTCCCAATCTCTATTTCTCTATTTTTTCCATTTTTTCCAATTTTCCATCCATGTCAACCTGAATTGGATTTTTCTATTTTTCTCCGACGAGGTCTACTTCGATCTGCAACTCCGACTAGAATTGTTGTCTTCGAAAAAAATAAACTATGACTTTTGAACATTATTTTTTCTCTGTTGATTGTCACCGATCGCCAAAACATTGCAAGTTGACGGAAATACTCTATAGTCCTTATTCCTTCTGTATGGTCTCTTTCTGGCCGGTGCTTCCAATACTGGGTTCCCGTCATTAGTTCCATCACTCCGATTCACCTTGCTTGCCAATGGCTCTTCATACCTAATCACCTTGTCTGGTTCAAATGTATGTGCAAGTGTATCATCTATCTTGGCTTCACCCTCTGTATATTCTTTCTGTGCCTCTCCTAGTCGACTTGTCTATTCTAGTCGACTTGTCTCTGCCACTATTTGCTCTGTCACTTCTGGCTGATTATTACCTTCCTCCCCTTTGTCACTCATTACTGGTTCCCTCTTGCCAAGTGGTCAAGTGTCTGTCAATCCATCCAGTGCTTCATTCATCAACAATGTTTCACTGGGCCCAATATTGCCGAGTGTTTCACTAGTCGCTCGAGAGCATTCGCCACTTTCTCTTATTGAAATCATGTTACACTCTGGCTTGAAGAACTCATAGTCTTCCATCTGCCAGTGGAAAACCCCACTAAAGGAATTAGTTTCATCCTCTGACCATTCTTGCAGTTTTAATACTCCTTCCTCATCAGGTTCTATTGGTCCTTTGCCAACTGACTCTCCTCCATCTGAATCGGAATCCGATGCTAGTTCCTCACTTATAGCCTGTGTTCTCAGGTCTATGACAATCTTCTTGCCTTTGTTCTCTGTTGACAATGTGTTTCTTTTCAGTTATGCTTGGCCTTAGCGGCTATCAGCCATCCTCAGCCGAGTAATGCATCGTACGACGCGTTTTGTGTTGTTATGACTACAAAGTTTAACCGAAAGAGTTGGGTGCCAATCTTCACTTTTTGAGCCATTAGCACTCCCAGCGCTTTTATTTTATGCTGGTCTGCTCCCAGTAACTGGAAATTTTGTGGCCATAATGTAGGTTTTCCCAAACACTTCCACGTATCTTCTGTCAACACATTTACTCCCGATCCACCGTCGATTATTGTGTTCGTTAGGTAACATCCACCAATTGCCATGCGTACGACAGCTGGATTCTTGCCATTGTTAATTGCCAATAGTCTCGGGTCGATGACTTGTTCTCCTTCCAGCGGTGGCTCCACTATGACATCTTCGTCCTTTGTTTGCCCGTTTGTTTGCTCGTTTGGGTTTCCTTCCATCGCCTTCGAGATTGCCATCTACAGTTGCGGCATGCTCTATAGAAGATCCGCTATTCTGACCAATACAGTGGTTTGTAACACCTGATTCACAATACTCTTGTCTGACTCTGGTCGTACGGTAGTTATTTTTCTGTTCTTCCCCTCCGTTTCCATTGCCATCTCTACTTCTTTTCTAGCCTCCCGAAGTCTCTCCTCGTTTCTGGGATCTAGATAGGTCGCTTTTTTCCATTGTGCTCGGGTGACCGCAAGGATCTCTTCATCATTTTCTTTGAAACTGATGAGGTTCACCCCTTTCTGCTTCAGACAATCTTTTTCTTCGTGATCTCCAGGCCCACACCACTTGCACAGTCTTCCCCCCCGAACCTTGACCATTGTGGCATTCCCTGGCGAAGTGACCCCATTCATTGCACTTTCTACATTGTATCATTGGTCTCCCCTTACTGTCGTATTGTATTCTGTTCCTCGGGCTATTGTTACTTCTGTAACCTCCAGGGGATGCATTGCTATTGTACTGAGGCTTTGGTGGTGTGTTCGGCGGTGTTGACAGTTCTCCTTGAGTGAAGAGTACTTGCATACCCCTTGTTTTTAGATTGTATGGGCATTCCTTGATGGAATGTCCCATCACTTGGCAGATATCGTATAACTTCTTCGGGCAGTTTGCCTTTGCGTGACCTTCCCCCTTGCAATTCCTACACCCCAGTTCTCTGGCTTCCCTCATACTCCTTGTCGGCCTTCAGTTCTTTCATCATTCTCATCATGTCCTCCCTGAGTGCTTGCACGGTCTTGGACTCACTGTCGCTGTTGTCGTCTGTACTCTCCTCGCCGTCCGTCTTCATTTTCCCTCGGAAGGATGTTTTATTTTCACTCTCCATATCCATCACTCGATTGTACGCTTCGTCGTCACGAAGGCACGACTTTCATTTTCTTTCTCAGCGATGGGCGCAACCCTTCGATGAACCATCACTTCTTCAGCCCATCGGCCGGCTGAGTCTCCAGTTTTCCCAACAATTCTTTCCGTCTCCGGTTGTAGGTTCACACGTTCTCGTGCTTCCCTTGCTTCGTACTATAGATCTCCGCTACAATTTCACTGTCATCCCTCAGGAGTTTGAATTCGTCTTGAAATGCCTTCTTAAGTAATCTCCATGATGCCCTGTGTGCTTGGTCCAACTCTGTGTACCAGTCGATGGCACTATCTCTCAGTGTCACTGGAAATGCTTTCAGCCAGTAGTCCACATCATCTTGCCCATTGGCTATCCAAATCGTCTCGCACATCTTACAGTGCCATACTGGATCTTCTGACCCATTCCCCGTAAATTTTGGCAGCTTTTGCCTCTCTCCTAGCGGAGTCACCATCCTTCCTCGATGCCCTCCTTGTGCCTTGGACTGGACTGGACTGGTTCTCTCGCAACGTCCCGGTGCGTCACTTGCACTCTCGGCCACGTTCGAGTCTTCCCCGCATCCTCTGTCAGCGTCCTCCACACCTTGAGACTCCTCGGGTTCAGTCTGATACTCCTCTGCCCTGGGGTCTTAGGCTCAGATCTTCCAACTCTCGGCCCTTCGTCGTCCAATATGAATAACTGTCTGATGCGGCGTATGCTGTTTTCAATTTCTTCTGTCAATTCATTTTCATTCCCTTTTTCTTTATTTGTCAGCGGTGTCTTGAAAATTCCTTCGTCGGCATGATGATGTTCGTTGTCTCAGTGTTTTCCTTCGTTCTTCTTGTTCCTTTAATCTCAATGATCTTCGTGTTTTTTCCTCTGATGTTTCATGCTCACTTGGTACTCGGTTCGTATCCTTATTGAGTTGTATGGACATTAATTGCTACTCGGGTGAGGAGATGGTCGTCCTCTTGGTCAACGTGCAATTGATCCCAAATGACCGACTGAGGGATGTCTCGTCTGAGAGCCTCACGACTCAACTTGTCATCGACGGCCAACTTGTCATCCGATGGTCTCCGACGACTCAACTTGTCATCCAATGGCCTCGAACAACTCAACTTGTCATCGACTTGTCACCCTCGACCCGTTTTCGAACAAGCAACAGCGCCAAATGTTTACTTGCAATGTGGTATTCATACAAACATAGAGTAAACAGAATTATGTAATATAGTGCATAACATAGAACATGAATTTATAACAGCATTGCACAGAATAAAGCATTGTTTCCATTCATTGAATATATCAGTATTACAGTACAATGTCACAATGCCGCGGGGTGCCCCGACTACAAATTATTAAACCAATATATAACTTGGCCAAGGTTGGTTGAGATACCAACTGTTGGCAACGACTCTATAACTATCCAACCGTCGGGGTTAATTCCCGATAGCACTCCTAACTTAACACTAATTAATTTATGATTATTTACTTGGCCGACTACGGTCGACTACA
Organism: Cunninghamia lanceolata; assembly: GCA_027924645.1. Lineage (NCBI taxonomy): Eukaryota > Viridiplantae > Streptophyta > Pinopsida > Cupressales > Cupressaceae > Cunninghamia > Cunninghamia lanceolata. Next base: position 3,702,716 of record BSBN01000292.1, on the reverse strand, counting down.
ATTATGACCGACTACATGCACCAAGGGTTGGGGAAATGCCTCCTTGTGATAATGAAGAGGTGAAAGAAGGGTTAATGAAGGCCCTTTGAAAGATGTATGGCATTGAGGAGGCAACTTGAGTTCGAATGCAATGTATTACCTTTGTCAATTTTCAAGGTCCAACATTTAGCAAACCAGAGGCGAGGATAGATAGAGCTACATCAACTCAATTCAACCCTCTTGGATGGTAGACATGGCATGGCAAGGATGCAGTAGAGTTGAGGATGCTTGCCACTCACCTCCTTTCACAAGTTGCCAATTGCCTTTGTTGTAGAAAGGAATTGATCTACATACAGCGTCATGCAGTGAGTCAAAAGGAATAGGCTTACCTATCAACAAGCAAAGAAGTTGGTGCCATTTATAGTGCCTTGCGACATCAAGATCAACGAACTCTAACTTCACGGCTGAATGTTGATCCCAAAGATGCCACACATATTGACGAGGCACAAGAGGAATTGGTTGGGGTTCCATTGGATGAGTGTAATCTCCCCTTCTAGTAAGCCAAAAAATTTCACAACCTTGCATAATTCCAACTTAGTAAAAGAGAACATTAGTATTCGATTCATCTTTTATTTCAATATATATCATCATTAAGATTAATGCACATTTGTCCATATTCATATTAGAATTCATAGACTTTCATCTCATAATCATAAACTATAATAATTCCATTTCATAAATACATTTCAAATTCACATTATTTCCTCTTATAACTTGTTCATGATATGTCTCGATAGGGACATTACTAGGCTCGGACGTTAACCAGCTCTAGGTCACCATCCTATGCGAGTATGACTTTGCTAAGGTGATAGTCCCACCATCCCTTACGGAGGCCCAAAGGCTTCACTCACACCCGGAGTTCCTCATCCAGTCGAGGGTCACCTACCGTAGGGCACATAACCTTGCAAGTTATACCTTAGGCCCAAGGACTTACTCACATCCGGAGTACCTCGTCCAGTTGAGGGTCGCCTAGGTCCATTACACTACCCTTAACTACATCCTACTCAAATGGTGATAGAGGGGTTAATGATAGAGTTGCTTAGTCAGCTCCGAGCATATCATACATCTTATTCTTATTTGATCATTGTCATGTTACTCATATTCATTCATTGGCAGCATGTTTGCCATGATCATCTTAATGCATTTTCATATCTAACTCATTTCATTATGTAATTTGCATTCTTCATGTATTCATTATCCAATTCATAACATAATCATGCTTACTTGAATATTTTCTATTCTATAATTTATGGCTTATGCTGTAATGCATTTTCATATCTAACTCATTTCATTATGTAATTTGCATTCTTCATGTATTCATTATCCAATTCATAACATAATCATGCTTACTTGAATATTTTCTATTCTATAATTTATGGCTTATGCTGTCTTAATCAGAATCCACATCTTATTGATATTTTACTATGCTTTCTAAGATTTAACAATTCATATGCAATACTAATTCTGCCGACTTCTAATGGATTTCAGATTATGAAACACAATGTACTCAGATAATGCAGAGATAACAATACACAGTAATGATGACATACCTTGTTATTTTGCTGGGACTGATCACCGTATGATCACTATAAATATGATGTATATTGCTATCGCTTTAGATATCAACTTGAAGAGCTTATGTCTTTTTGAATTTCACTGACCTGGAGTAGATTGATTTCCAGATTAAATGATATTCTTGGTGCTTGAATAATATTCAGATTACAGACTCAATAGTAATCGATGGCAGGCTAACTTGATATTCGATTGCCTTTAGATGATTCGATTGATGTATGTAATTCGCTGGGATGTGATTTTTGCTGGATGATGATGCCTTCCACCGTGCTGTCCCTAGTATTTATAACTCCTTTTGGGATGCATTCGCCCAAGGGTCATACCCGCTTGATCAGCGCCCTTTCATTATTCATGTAATTTGTATTAAGGATAACTATTCACTTGCTCCATCGGCACTAGAAGACTTGTCCTATTTGTCTTGTCCTTATGTCTTATTTGTCTCATATGTTTTTGTCCTTTAGTGCCACATCACCCTTTGTCTTATATGCCATGTTCCTTGTCTTACTCTCTTATTTGTCTTCTATTTTTTGTAATAAAATAGGCTAACTCTTTAGTGTTTTCAGAGTAGAGAATAATGGAAATGGAGAATTTCCAATCTTTAATTGGAAATCATCGAGTTATGACAATGAGGTAGTTGCTCATATTGGCAATGACTCAAATTCAAACTTTGATTTTGATTTAGGCAAAGATGAAGCAAAGACATAGTAGCAGTAGATCTGGTTGTCTACATTTTGTCATTTTGTAGTTGTAGCTTTTTGGCCTTTTTCATTTTATTGTATATGCACATTGGTTATGAAAACTCAAATGATTAGACATTGAAATTTTGTTAATTTGTATGTCGACTCGTGAATTCTCCATTTAGCTCTAATGTTTCATAATATGGTTATATAATGAATATGGTGAATGCCTTATCATATGAATATTTGAAATTTTATATATTTTTTAATTTCCCTATTTTTAATTGTCATCCCCCGTTGTCCCCTAAAAAAGGGTCTCTCGTCCCCTGCCATCCTCAGAACGCATCCCTGCATTTCCTGCCATCTGCGTTTTGGAAACACCATGAAACATAGCTTGAAACTAGTTTCCAATAAGGTAATTTGTAAGGGAAATTACAAATCATTAAACATATACTCCACATCTCTTGCCATTGGATCCATAAACATATCAAAGGGATTAATAGAGACGATTTGGTTCACTTGATGAGTTTGACATTTTCCTTTTCATGCATGGATATATTAGAATTTGTCCTCTAACTATTGGAGCTCCTTTGGGATCGTTTCACATGGCTGATTGTTAACCTACATTTCCTGAACTTTCATGGATTTTAATGGGTTATCCCCCTATGTATTTTGTGAGGAAGGGATGTAATTCTGTTTCTTTGGTTGGGTAGTGTGCTTGAGCATAGAGGGAAAATCCTTGCAAGATACCCATGCTTATGGGCAGCTTGACATCTAAAACCGTATATTTTCATAATCTATCATCTGCTCTCATTCTATGCCTCCCATTTCTAGTAGTGTCCTATCAGAAAAAGATTGTTCCAAGTATATATTTGCATAGATCCCTATGTGGTTTAACACTCATATTTGTTGGGTAGGCTTAGATGTTGTGTATTCTCCAGTAGCTCCTATTTTCTTGAGTGTGATTCTTTCCAACATTTGCTAAGAAGGAGAAATCTTAAACCGAATTGACATTACGCTTAGAAGATCATTTGTTGGGTTCAAAGTTGGGTACTAGTGCTTTATGAATAGATCTGATTTGTTTCTCTCCTTAGATGGCCCAGTCTCTTTGTTGGTTGGTGGAGAAAATGGCCATAAGATACACTTTAGACATCATGAGTATATCAACAGATCTAGAGGGCTTCTAGTAATCTTGGATCCATATTCTTAAGAGTTCTAGGCCCCAAAAAAGCTCCCATAAATCTATGGATTAGAGCATTTTATTTGAGTTAAAAAAAGAGATTTTCAATGGGTTTGTCAAGCATTGATAGAATTGATTCTTCTCTTTTGTTGGGGGGGGGGGGGAGCTTTTCCCATGGCTGGTTTGATTCTTTAGAAACAACATATCTGAAATTTAATATTGTGCTGGTCAAGGGATCAGCTTGAGAGGAGGCCAATAGACTATCCAAACAGTACACCTAAGGGCCAATGAACCTATGTTGGATGATGGATGGAAAAATATGAGTGGAGAAGGCTTGGAGAGGTTGTGGTTGAGTGGTGTTGGTAGGGCATAATATACAGCTTAGAGCAAAGTGGTAACTCCAAATCCTTACACCAATCGATAAAGAATATGCTCATCCCCATCTTGATTGCATCTACAACTAAGTAGGATTTTTTGATCAACTATAGCATGCATTTGGAACCTTAATTAGCTCTCTACTTTAAGAGGTCATTACTCTACAATTTGAGATAACACAACTTTTATGGCATAGCCACTAGTCTCAGTGTGGTTAGTAAAACATTTTATAGGGTTTGATAGTGAAGTTAGGAGCTTTTGTTAGCATTTCCTTTAGGATATCAAATTTCTTTTGTGACTTCTCATTCTCTTCAAAGTATTTTTAGTTTTGTCTTAGCAACTCTTTTGGGGAGTAGGTTATCTCAAGACTTTGCCAAAAGATGTGAAAATATTCAATAGATTCTTTTATGGCTTGAAAGCTTCTTTTATCTTATACTTTAGAGCCACATGTAGCTGGTTTCACCAAGGAAGTATCATGTTATATGTTAGTTATCTGCACCAATAGTACCCCCTCCAACCAACCAACCTCAAATTGGTGTTTTGTCTCAAAAATCACATTCAACCATTCCTTGCCATACACCCTAGGTTGCCCTGATGATGAAGGTACATGTTCTCCATATTGTAGGTCTAGGTTCAAATTTGAAAGGAGACAGGGTTGTGCACCTTGTTGAAAAATATATAAGGTAAATGGGAAAACAATCCCCTTGTTGAATGCTTGCGTAAGGATGGTCTCACACACCAAACCGGTAAAAATATCTTTACCTTTATGTTTATATCCTAGGTATTCTACTTATTCTATAAAGAAGTCACATTCAGATAGCTTGGTACAATTTTTTTGTTTCTAAGTGAAGTAGATTAAGACACTTCATGTATTGGTCTTATTTTTTTATAAGTTTTAGTATATTGTCTAAGGAATATGCAGAATTTTTTAGGAAAGCTTGAAATGTATAGTTCATCATTCTCATCAAATGTGCTGGATGTCAGCAGTTTCTAATTATGTTAAAAATTCATATTGCCCATCTTCTCTTTTGAAGACCGCCTTAGCTATATCAGTTTCCTTAATTTGAATTTAGTTTCTATTTTGGACAAAATTTTTGCTCTTAAGGGTGTCAAGTAGATCAGCCATTTGAGGTAAATGATATTTGTTTCTTAAAATGACTTTGTTAAGACCGGTGTTACAAGACTCAGAGATTTGCCAAGCCTTAACGAGACCCGAGGTAAGCAGGTCAAAACGAGGCTCAGGAACTCATGACCCGAGTACCCAACGAGTCTCGATGGGTAGACTCGGCTGCGGTAGGCAGAAAAAACAGAAAAAGTAAAAGAAAAAATAAAGAACATAAAACCTATGCACTTAAAATAAACTCTAACACTCTAAAAGCACACTCATTTCATTTGCAAGCACAAGGAGGAGAAAAAAAGTATTGGAGCAAAAATCACATGTCATAGAAGAAAAAACCAGCACACAAGTTGAGCAACAAATATTGATTGACTACCATTTGGGTAGGTTTGTAACAGCCCTTGGTACATCTAAAGGAGCCTACAGAGCATTTGGAAGAGACCACCATTGATTTGGAGCAGCCCACTGTCAATTTGACGCAAGTTTGAAGAGGTAATTTTGTATTTTGCTTTTTTTTTTAAATTTCGTTTGTCTTCTACATTTTTTTTTTCCATTTTAGGTTCATGGAACAGAGAACAAACCCTAACTATCTTTAATCTATTTTATGAAAAAACCCTATTTGTTTTTGTTTTAAAAAGTTATTTTATAGCTGCAAACCCTAACTGTTTTTACTCTTTCCTGATTTTTTTATCTTAATTTAACTAGGAACCGTAAATGTGAATTTATTTTCCATTTACTTCTTGTTGCAACATACTTTACATTTATAAATTGTTCCAATGTCGGCACCAATTAGAAAGGACCCTTCTTCCTTGTGTCAAAGGAAGGGGAGATAACTGTATACATTGCAAGACAAAAATGCTTGGGGGAGGCCTTAATCGATTGAAATATCACCTTGCACAAATACCATGTCGAGATGCTAAAGCGTAAGCAAATGGGCCTCCTGAAGTTGTGTGCGAGGTACAAAGTGAATTAAAGACCTTTGAGCAATAGAAGGAACTAAAAAAGAGGCAAAGAGAAGAGATGGAAGCCATTTGTGGAGACTCTTCTTCTTCGATTCCTCCATTTCTTAGATCTTGGAGTAGTGGCAGTGGTAGTGTTAGTCTTGGGCCTCGAGTTCCTAGATCTAATTTAGATTCATATATTGTACCACTGTAATATACACCCCTTTTGTGTATATATTTTGATGCCAATTTTTTGTTTTTCTGATTGTTCTGAGTTTAGGGTTTCATTGAATATTTTGCATGTTTGATATTTGCATTGAATACATGAAATAAAGAGCATATAACATAAACCCAGAAAATCTAGAAGAGAACAATAAAATATCGAAGACCCAGATAGAAGAATGCCTAAATATGAATTATAATAACATACCCGTATTAAGATTTACAACTTCACGTCAAGGTCACTGCCAGACCGGCGACAAAGGCCACAGAAATATGCTCCCAACTCCTAGCAATGAAGATGTATGGTATTTCAATTCATAGCAGCTCAATATCAGACCCTAAACATCCATATATGATCAATAAACAAAGCCCAAAGTGAGTTGCTGCTGCTCCTGGATTCCCACGAACTGTACCAGCATGGTACGGCCTTCTAGTATGAGTATAACAGCAGAAAAATAACCTCAAATCCTCCAGTAACAGCTCTGTATTGGTCTGAATGAAATTGCAGCTCCAAATCGACCTCGGCAAGGTAAGAAAAAGCTCTCAAAACTTCACAAAATATGCACCAGCACCCCAATCTATGATACGGCCTCAGCTGGAAATGTATGGCCTGCTGAAGGAAGTCTCTGGCAGCATAAAACCACTTCAAATATGCATAAATCTGCCCGTTAAATTCTTGTTATCAGCTGCATACTGAAATACTAACAAAATGTTCATTTCCGGCACTAAATCTTCACCAAAATATTTCCGGCAAATGCACAACTGAAGCCTCTAGATGAAACCTCCAAGAATTGACCAAGTGGGTTTTCGTCCACAAAGCCAAAGATAAAATCCTATCTTACAAAGGTTTTCATCTCAGCAAGACAATTCCAGACCCGGGAGCCAAGCTCCAAAAACCCTCACGGGGATATCTCAACAAGAGAGAAAATCAATAATCCAAGCATATCTCAAATGAGGCACTTTTCCCTCTTTTATAACTCTCCAAGAGGGATGTTTTACTTTGGAGGGAAATATTTCTTTTAATTTCACTTTTTAATATTTCCCAATGTGAGCGCTCCAAAAAATGACTTAACTGACTTTTAAATATTTTATTTTTCATCACTTAACCAATAAAACCCAAAGTCCAATATTAAATAATAATATTAATTTACGGACTTTAAAACAGAGGCCCAAACGAACTCGGAATTCAGTGATCTATAGCTTGCCGAAAAGGTCTCGATGAGACACATCCAACCCCACTCTGAAAATCCCGATCCAACACCAAACCCAAACTTGCTAAAAATAGTAACGGCCATAAGCACACTGAGCCAACATAGAGGATGCCAACTAGATCCACAAACCATCTGATAACTCTAAGCTCAATACAACATCTGGGAGAGCCAACAGTTGATTGCCAAGTCACCAAAATAGCGCCAAACTGACACTAAAAATAACAGTGTTCTCTGAGGACCAAAGAGAACAACCCCAGAAAAACCCAAAAAGATTGCTAACATGCAAGCACTTACTATAAATAGTAAGTACGGACAAGTTGTCCGAAATCTCTCCGAAAAGTGTCAACCAACTCCACTAGAACACCTGGACACCCTAGTGACATTGAAATACTCCTCTGATTATGTTGTCACGAACCCAGAGTCAGCTCTGACTGAACTACAAAAGAACTCGAAAATGGGGACATTACAACCACATACTATTCCAGATTCCCAACCATCACTTGAGAGCATGGATTGGAACAAGAATAAACATGATGCAATAAGAAGTGCAATAGGAGACTTTTGGTTTGTACCATTCCATTTCACATAGCCAGGTAATTAATTTTTTTTTGTTTTAAAATATATAGTTTGATTTCTTTGTCTCTTGAATTTTTGAATTTAGGGGTATGTAGAATTTCAAGTTAAACTCCAAATTTTAGAATACTTATTTTGTTTATTTTATTTGTTTTAGGTCTCCTTATTGGCAAAATATGGTAGTTGTAATTATTGTTTGTGAGGCAAGGTTCAAAGACCCTAGTGATGAGGAGATAAACCGCTCCATTTTGACTCAAGGTGGCCAATGTGAAAGCCACAATTGATAGGCAGCATGAGATATGGAGGAAGAAGGGTTGCACCATCATGATTGATGGTTGGACAAATAGGAGGAATAGAACATTGTTGAATTTCCTTGTTTCTTCCTTAGGTGATTGTACTTTCTAAAATCCATTGATCTAGTGATTAAGATTTCTAATTTCTACTTTACTAATTTTGTTTCTTTCTCAAATGTCATAGTTTTCTTGAAATTCATTGATGCTTCAGGAAACACAAAAAATATCGAATTCCTTTGTGAGGTGTTGGAGGGAGTCTTGGCAAAGGTGGGTGAGGAGAATGTTGCGCAAATAGTTACAGATAATGTAGCAAATTATGTTGTTGCAAGTAAACTTCTCATGGATAGGCACCCATCCTTATTTTGGACTCCTTGTGTTGCTCATTGCCTTGACTTCATATTGGAGGATCTTGGCAATATTCCATGTATCAAAGCATGTGTGGAGTATGGCAAAAACATTTGCAAAAAAATTATACAACTGTGCTTGGGTCCTTAACCTAATGAGGAAATACATGGACAAAGAGGAGTTGTCTTATCCCGAAATAACCCGCTTTGCAGCAAACTTTATCATGTTGCAATCTTTTCTTTAGTCAAAGGCTAGCTTGAGTCGCATGTTTGTTAGTGAGGAGTGGTCTACATCATTATATGCTAAGACCAATGCAAGGGTTGACGTAGTTGATTGGGTTTTCGATGAGCACAACTTCTAGCTTCCGACAAAGGAGATCGTTGAGGTAATTTTTTATTATATTTTGTTCATTTTTGTTCACACTTATTTATATTAATGTTTAATAATAATTGCAATTCACAAAGCCTTTAATTGTTCTCCTTTGAGTTGCTAATGGGGAGATGCCCACAATGGACTATATGTATATGAGGGCATGGATAGGACCAAGGAGGCCATTAGATCCACTTATGCTAGGGTTGCGGATAAGTATCGTACCATATGGGACATCATTGATCAATGATGGCACCTTCAGCTTCACATGCCCTTACATGCAGTTGCCTATTTCTTCAATCCAGTATTCCAGTTCTGCCCAAATTTCAAGGCCAATGAGGAGGTTCTGAGTGGGCTCTACACAATCATAAAGCATATGGCTTCTGATCCTCAACTTGAAGCGAAGATAATCTCTAAGATTGAAATCTATAGACTTGCACAAGAAGACCTCTTTGCACAAGACATATGCAAGGCACCTCGGACATCATTGCAACCAAGTAAAAATCTATTAAATGCATAATTAAGTTTAAAAATTAAAACTTTTTCCTTTCTTAATGTTAATATTGAAACTCAAAGTTGGACAATGAGATTGAGTTTTTCTTCTTCTCATTTCAGATGCATGGTGGGAAAAGTTTGGTGCTAAGGTGCCAAATCTTTAGAGGATTGCAATTTGTGTCTTGAGCCAACCATGCAATGCTTCAGAATGTGAGCACAACTGGAGTATTTGGGCACATACACTCCAAGAAGCACAATAGGTTGCTAGTGCAAAGGTTGAATGATCTTGTTTATGTTCATTACAACCTTCACCTCTATCACAAACAAATCTTGAGCATTGACTTATCTCCCATCACTCTAGGGGAGGTTGATCCACAATCATATTGGATCACCAAAGTTGAGAATCCCATCTTCAATGATGAGGACCTTGCATGGGTTGATCAGGTGGATCTAGAGGCAGAGGTAGTAGCCATGGCATGGGAGGATATAGCATGAGTAGACCCCTTGAATGGTATCACTGATACACAGGCAAATATCATGGTTGCATCATCATCAAGGACCTATCTTAGACGCCCACACAAGACTTGCCATACAACTATGGATGTTGGGATAAGTGATGCAAGATCCTCTAAGCCATAGACTTATACTTTTAGTTTTGATATTTGTTTTGATACCATGGATTTCATAATCCATGAATTTTGTATACATTTGACAATATTTATATATCTAAAAATGTTGTTTCCTTTAGCTAAAATCTGTTGTTATACTCGTGATTGACGTATACTTGTGTATGTGCTCAAAGTAGCTTCTATTTGATTAGTTTATTGTGTCTTTAAAGTTTATTTATTGAAAGGTGATCTCTATATTTCATGGTTTTTTTCAATTTGCCGAGTCTTAGCTGAGTCTGAGCGCCGAGTCCAAGTCTGGGTCAAAAATTAGCTTGCCAAGTCTGAGTCGGGTCCGAGTCTAGTAACACTAGTTAAGACATTTATGGTTAATAAATATTCTCTTCGTATCATCCTTTATTTTACTAAGATGACTAAAGCACCAAAGGGCAATTTAAACGCTTTAATATGTGATTTTTCCGATAGCTCTTGGACTTGTCTTTCTACATAGCTATTTGGTTTTAGTTTGAATTAATCGATATTTCATTGGAACAATTGCCTTGATGGCACGTCATCAAAAAGACAACTTTTGTATTGATCAATTAATGGTTTGAATTGTTTTTTTGAGATTTAGTTTATTTGGCTTCATTTGATAAATACCTCACAGCAGTAGTTGAATTTCCACGGTGTTTTGTTTTTCTTGCCATATTTTTGCTTGTGGAAGGGTCCTAGGAACTTCTTATGGTTGTTGTGGTGGTTGTTTGATCAACATCCAATATTGAACATAAATACAAACAAATGGTAACAATTTGGCATGTTTTCTACTTACCCTAGATTGAGAGCACTCAACTATTGATTCTACTTAGGTATAATGATATATAAATATGATGAAGAATATCCTTTTGATATCAAGAAGGCCTTGTTGAGCATGGTGCATAACATATTCTCCCATCAACAAATTCTTGCCCTCATAGTGTTAGTAATTGTGGATGATCTTGGATGAATAATTCACATTCAGGTTTCCATATTATCTTCCTTCTATAGTACCATCCACTTGACCAGAAACGTCTTCAATCATTTTTTCCTAATTGGTAACTTTTGTCTTAAGAAACACTAAGTTAACAGGTTCTTGTGTTTTACCCGCCGTGCCCGTATTGGTATAGTTCGAGTATGGGAGCAGGGACAAGGAACCCGAGGTGCCCAGGGCAAACACTGGGCGAACCCCCGCATGTCCCATGATGATCTGGGCATATCCGGGTGAGCGTCAATGAAAAACATCAAAGGGGTGTTGTTATCCAACGTTGAAAGCTTGTTTTGCCATCAGTCGTCACTGTTTCTACGTGAAACTTATTAGTGCAATTGAGGATTGATGTATAATAAAACCTTATTCTGCCCTGGTTGAAGGAACATACTGTGCCTTAAGGTTGCCCCGAACAAGGGTTGGCTTAGCTCGAAGGAATCGATAGCCTTCATGCGTTATATTGGCCCGAGTTCAGCTACCTCCGCTCTTCTCATCTCCCACTCTTAAGAGTGGATTGAGCCATAGAGTCTCCCTCTATTACATACCACCATGAATGAGGGTTTAATGCATGGTTTTACCCCTCTGACTCAGTCTTAAGAGTGCTTTCGAAGGGGTGCATCGGAGAAGTGCCTCACAGACCCAACCATGTTCATTTCAAATGGTGTCCATTTTGTGTGTTTTTTTAATAAAATTATGAATATATTTTTTTAAAAATTATGAAGTATATAAATATTTTGTTTATTGACAATAATGAGTATTACTATTTTTATAATTTTAAATATATATAAAATTATAAATTATAGTATAGTTATATAATATTTATATATATATATATATATATATATATATAATTATAATATATTATATAATATATAATAAATAATATTATATAATTTATATATAAATTATAAAATTATAAATTATCCCCCGTTCAGGGGGTTTCTCGGGATCATCCGTCTTCCATATACAGGGCAGACGCGACATGGGTTCCCCCAGATTCAAGATGGACGAAGCTGAATTTCGACGGGGCCTCTAGGGGAAACCCAAGGGACTCTAGCGCAAGTTGCATTATCAAAGATCAGGAAGGCATTTTGATTAGGGCGGCTTGTAAGAGGCTAGGATTATCCACAAACAACGAAGTGGAATTTCAAGCCATTATCTTGGGAGTTCAAACATGTCTCACTCTTGGTATTAATAGGATTCATATTGAGGGGGATTCTTTAATAACAATAAACGTCATTCGTTGTAAACATACTTCCAATTGGAAGCTTAATAACATGCTAGCTTGTTGCTTGGAATTACTTAGCAAGTTTGAAGACTTCAAGCTAGACCACGTGTACCACGAAGCAAATGGGTTGGCCGATAGAATAGCCAATTTGGCATTTGAAATGGAGGAAGCATCTTTTGTTGGCGACTCAATAAAAGAATGACATACTATAGCCTTGGATCTATCGAATCTAATCCTTAAGGAATGTAACAGTCTTGAGCTTCAACAAGAATGATTAGGCAAGGAAATCTCATTCCCTCATTTGGCGGGAAGACTTGATAACTTTTGAGAAAGGATTACGTGTCACGAATTGACATTTTAGAGGCTGACACACTTGCCATTTAGGCATCAATTATGGGCTGGCAGAGGAGGGATCAATGAACGTGTGGGGTGGATCCTTTTCCAAGATCCCACGCCTTGTGAAATGAGTAGTAGTTAAGAGAGCTTAAGGGTGGAGGCACTCAATGTCTTTTAGCTCATGGGAAGTTGTTCGAAGGGCATAGCATTCATTAACTGTGCAATGATGATTCTGAAAGTTGTCCAAAGCAGGGGAGGTTATTTAGGAGATGGCTCAGATGAGATTGTTAATGGTAAAATGGATCTGACAGTTCGACTCATTGGCAAGAAGAGGCAAAAGGCATTTAGAGACGAGATTTCGGAGAAACCCCTGAAGAAGGTGTTTAAGGCTAAATCCATTGTTGTTCTTCACGTCGTTAGGATGGTGCTGGGAAATTTGTTTATGACCTCGACCTATCGCTATCAACTAAACTCTGATATCGCCTCAATGTTTTTAGCTGTATTGTTGGATTTAGGCGAACCGAAAGATGTAGTTTGGGAGATGGTCTCAGCTTTGGGCAAACTGTGGTGGAGAGGACTGCAGAAGGTTATTGATGAGGCAGTGTTGGGTTTATTCCACCCTGAGTAGGGGATATGGCCATCAATCCTTCCACACTACAATGGTCCATGGGTGCCCTTTGTCATTCCTGTTGTCAAAGTAAATGAGGAAGAGCACAGAAATGAAGCAAAACAGGGGGTGGCCTTCCTTAAGGCAGTGGTAGGGATTGCGGATGTGGATGGTGTAGACTGGTCCTTTGCTTTGGAAACCGAAGACTCTGTATCCAAGGAGGATGAAGATGCTCAGGTGACTGGTTCTGGAGGCAAGTAATAGCGAGCAGATATGAATACTAGTGTATATAGGTTATGAAAATGTAGCTATGTTTTTATGTAAAAACTGTTAATATAATAGAATATTGGCCCTCATAATGAGCAACCATTTTGGTCAGTAAATTTTGAATCTCCTTCTATTTTATGGGGTACAGCTCCCTCAAAGCCAATTCACCAATCAAAAAAAAAATTATAAATTATAATTATATTATAATTTATATATAAATAATAAAATTATAATATATTATATAACTATAATAAATTATAATTATAATTTATAATTTATTAGATAATATACAATTATAATTTAATAAATTTATGTGTGTGTGTTGTCGTACCCGTACCCGAGCAAAAAAAAAAATTGTTGTATCTACGTACCCGATTCTCAAACCCATACCCATTCCCATACCAGGATTGACAACTTAGAAGAAACAAGTGAAGAAAAACATCATGTATTCTTCCTTTGTTTGTAAGGTCCAATGCATAGGCTACTTCTCCCAACTTATTGCTAATTTAGTAAGGTCCTATAAGACCTCAAAGCACTAATAATTGTGGATGCACTAGGATCAATGCTTCAAACCCCCACATAGCATTTCATAGTACCATCCACTTGACCAAAAACGTCTTTAGTCATTTATTCCTAATTGGTAACTTTTGTCTTAAGAAATAGGTGATGAAAACATCATGTATTCTTCCTTTGTTTGTAAGGTCCAATGCATAGGCTACTTCTCCCAACTTATTGCTATTTTAGTAAGGTCCTATAAAGGTTTGATCTCAAAGCACAAATAATTGTGGATGCACTAGGATCAATGCTTCAAACTCCCACGTATCATTTTCCTTTTGTAGTTCCTTCCACTTCGTCAGGAATGTTTTCAATCATTTATTACGTTATTGCTAAGTTACTAGGTCCATTTTTTGCCCTTGCCGACATACCAAACGAGATGGGTTTGGGAGCGAGACAAGATAAGACCTGAGTTCAGCCAAGGCACAACCTTGTTGTCCCAGGTACCTTGTGGGTACGTCTAGACATACCCTTAGGGTACCCAAGACGACAAGGTTGTGCCCTAGCCAAACTTGGGAGAACACGGATGGAATAAACATAATCTATAACTAGACAAACAGTCGTGGACACCAGCGCACAATTTTTTTTAAATACCATTTTTTTCAATGATCTCGCAACAGCTACAACCTCTACAATCATGAGCGATTTTTACAAATGCACCATATTGTTTACTTCCTCCAAGTGGCTCCCTTCCATGGTCTTGGCTGCTCACCGCCAATTCAAGGGGTCTATAGACACCGTGCACAAATCACTCTTGATGGGAGGAAAACCCACATCTAGCTGCACCATTTCTTTCCTCCAACCATGTTTTCTCTCTAGGTAATATCTATACAAATGTTGAAGCAATTGAAGGTGGAAGTGGAGTTATACAAGAAATAATAGTTCGATAGTCGTAATATACTCGGTTCTTTCCCCAACTAATATATAAGGCTACGACCATGATTTATATTTTTTAAATACATTATATATTATAATTATAAAGGCTAAGACCAATTAGCAGAGATATGCATCATAGAACATAAGTGAGGCCTTCGTGATAAAACATCGACCACCACATTATTCTTTCCCTTCATATACTCAATATCAAAATCATAGGCATGTAGTTTGCTAACTCACTTATGTTGCCTATCATTCAAATCCTTTCTTTCCCCAACTAATATATAAGGCTACGACCATGATTTATTTTTTTGAAATACATTATATATTATAATTATAAAGGCTATGACCAATTAGCAGAGATATCCATCATAGTACATAAGTGAGGCCTTCGTGAAAAAGCATCAACCACCACATTATTCTTTCCCTTCATATACTCAATATCGAAATCATAGGCATGTAGCTTGCTAACCCACTTTTGTTGCCTATCATCAAATCCTTTCGATTTAGGAAGAACCTTAGACTATTGTGATTGGTCTTAACAACAAATTTCCCACATACCAAGTATTGCCTAAACTTGGCTAATGCGTGCATGATAGCTAGCATTTCTTTGTCATAAATAGAATAATTCTTCTTCGTTTCTTTGAGCTTGCGACTTTCGAAGGCTATTGGATGTTTATTTTGCATTAATACTGCTCCAATTCCTTCTTCCGAAGCATCACATTCTAATTCAAATGGGATTGAGAAATCCGGAATGGCTCATACCGAGCATGAACTCATTGCCTCTTTGAGCTTGTCAAAAGCTTTTTGTGCCTCCTCATTCCATGAAAATGCACCCTTCTTAGTTAAATCTGTTAATGGGGCAGCTAACTGTGAGAATCCTTTGACAAACCTTCTATAATAGCTACATAGTCCCACAAATCCTCTCAAGTGTGTTAAGGTCTTAGGTTGAGACCAATCTATGATTGCCTTGATCTTTTCTTCATCCACACTAACGCCTTGGGCACTGATCTTATGCCCCAAATACAAGATCTTCATCATACCACACTCACATTTGGATGCTTTGGCAAATAGACACTATTACTCAAGTATTACCGATACTTCATCTATATGTCTTAGATGATCTTCCCAAGTTTTACTATAAATCAATATATTGTCAAAGAAAACCAAAAGAAATTTCCTTAATTGTTTACTGAATACCTGGTTCATGCAGGATTGGAATGTAGTTGGGGCATTAGTTAGCCCAAATGGCAAAACTAGAATCTCAAAATGCCCAAAATGACACCTGAAAGCTATTTTGTGAACATCCTCCTTCCTCATCCTTATTTGGTGATATTCGGATCGCAAATCAATCTTAGAGAAATTTACTGCACCCTGAAGTTCATCAATCAATTCATCAACTCTAGGGATGGGATAGCGGTTTTTAATAGTCTTTTTATTGAGCGCCCTATAATCGACACACATCCTCATAGTACCATCCTTCTTATTTACCAAAACTATGGAGGAAGCAAAAGGGCTAGAGCTTGGCTGGATATGCCTCATGTCGAGTAACTCCTTAATTGTTTTCGCAATTTCTTCCTTATATTTCCTTGGATGGTGGTAAGGTGTGGTAATAACTAGTTTGGCTCCTTCTAATTCGATGATGTGTTCAAAACCCCTCTTAGGAGGCAATCCCGGTGGAATATCACTAAAAACCATACTATGATTATCTAGAATAGGTTGAATATTAATGTGAGTAGTCTTCCCTCCTTCAGGGGAAAGTCTATCGATGATCAAACACTGGGCTGCCCACTCTACTTGTCCATGTCTAAATGCTTTCTCCATCCTCTTAGCTATCATAACCCTCAGAGTTCCATTGGATAGACCTTGTAAATCACCTCCTTTCCATCATGTTGGAAACTAAACTCCATTTTCTGAAAATCTTGATGGTATCTACCAAGAGAATGCAACCATTGGATTCCCAAAACCATATCGGTATCACCCATGCTTATCACATAGAAATCGTTACTTATTTGGTGCCTTCCTAAAGTGATATCTAGTTGCTGAATCCTTCGTGTACAAGGAATAGTGAAGCCGTCGGCCACAACCACTTTAAATCCCTCAAAGTTTTCAGCCTTTAACTTCATCCTTGTTACTAGACCTTCATCAATAAAATTATGAGTGACACTACTATCGATTAAGACGGTCACCTTATGACCTTGAAGAACACCACGTACTCGAAAAAGGGTGATACTTGGGTGCCAATGAAAGTGACGCCAAGGTCCCCCTTGTAAGCTTCTCTTCTTTTTGATTCTCAAGTTCTACTTCTTCCACTACATATTCGGGTTCAGTTTGTTCCTCCTCCGATTCTTCATCCAATATTGCTTCTACGTTACGCACTTGTCCTTTCCTGGCACATCTATGACCTGGCTCCCATGGCTCCCTACAAGAAAAGCACAACTTCTTCCTTCGGAGCTCATTCTTAGTGTCTTCTTCTTTGCTTGATTTTGGAAGCAATATCTTAGGTTGTGAAATTGGTTTCTTATATTGCTCGGTTGGTGCATTCTTGGAATATGACTTGTTCCTAGTGGTGGAAACTTCCAACCTCAACGCCTTTTGAATCGCATCTTGGAGAGATGTAGGATCAAGAGCGCTCACCAAGCCACAGATTGATTCCATCAATCCCTCAATAAATAAGTATGTGAGCCTTCCCTTCGTAATATCCTACACCATGACTGAAATTCTGCCACATAATCCTCTACTGAACCACGTTGCTTTAATCGTGCCAATTCTTTGAAATGTCTCTCAAGATGCTTATTATCAAATCGGTCTGTAAGTCTTTGTGTAAAATCATCATACGTCACAATATTTTGATGCCCTTGTGTGACAATTCCATGATGCCACCACTCATGTGCAATCCCATCTAAATGAAGAATAGCAAATTTGATAGCTTCCTCTTCTATCATTGCGCTAAGTGAGAGATATGTATCCAACTTTTGGATCCAAGCTCTTGCTGTAACCTTTCTGGAATCATCAAATGTTGGAAGTGAAATCTTGTTTAATTTTTGTTGTAGATCTCTACTGCTCTGCTGCATGGTTTGTCTTCCCTTAGATCCATTCATAGCATTGAAGAGTTGTATGAAGGGAATATCACATCTGACATCCAGATCAATCCTTGAATATTCATCTATACAGTCTTTGAAATCCAATGCTGCTTGATTTTGCTCTCCTTCTTGGGGTGGCTCTGTTCTAGGCAGAAATGTAGGTCGAGTACGACATGATGCTGATCCAATTTGAATTCTACTATTATTTATGTTCATGTTGGCTCCATTTTGATTAGTATTATTACATTCTGCCCCATTATTTTGTATAGTTCTATTGGAATTGTTCAGGTTTTGCATCATTTGCATAAGTAATTGATTTGTTTGCTCTTGTTGTTTTATCATTTGCTCATTTCTTTGCTCTTGTTGTCTCATCATTCGCTCATTTCTTTGCTTTTGTTGTCTCATCATTTGCTCATTTCTTTCAGTCAATTGCTGCATAAATGCTCTCCACTCCTCTCGATCTGCCATTTCTTTCTCTTCTATGTTTTTCTCTCTCCAAAGCCCTTTGAGCTCTTTGGTTCCAATGCATCAACTAATTTGATTCCCGCAGGCTGGCAAGACTGCTGCTCTGATACCAATTGTAATGTCCCTTTCTAGAACATTTCTTATTTTTACCTTTGAACAATAATCCTAACTCAAAATGATAATTGCATTCAATTTATAAATATGACTTTATCGAACATTATGAATTTTATTGTAATATTCAGATTTATAATTTTATGAGTAATTCTGAAAATAAAACTTTATCTTGATTTTCTGCTATAACTTTCCTTCGAATTTGCAGCTATGTTCTTTGAATGATTGATCCTAAAATCTACCAAGTTAGGGTTTTCGTCCACTAACTTGCTAAGAGAAGTTAAGGGGTTTCATCCTTAAATCTCCCAATATACCTTGGAGGGGATTCGTCCTCTTTGGCTGTAGTATTTACTTGTAAGCAGTCATAATATTTCTTTTTTCAATTGATGCTTTTCCTTCTAGATCTACCTTCATTATATACCTTATCTTGCTCAAGGAACACAACCCTACATAGGTTTTTTGACCATTCATAACCTATCTTTAGTTTGTATTTATTAATCATTTAATGAGCGCTTCCTTTAATATCCTCTACCATGTGATTTCCTCCCAAGCACTCTTTGAATCACCCAATCTCTTTCCATTTGCTATCTTTTGTCTTCTAGTGCCTAAGACCATGGTTTGCAAACTCTCGGAGTACTCTCCGAGTCACCAAGTACTCTCGAGATTTTCTACTCCACGAGAACTCACAAGGTTTACTCTCCGAGTTTTTTTGCCGAGTATTTGGAAAAACTCGCCGAGTTTTAGGCGAGTACTCACCGAGACTCACCAAAAACTCGACGAGTTTTTCCAAATACTTGACTTGTTGAGTTAGCAATACATCAACATCGCGGAAAAAAAACACTTCAAAACTCTTTTTTTTTGGCGTTATAAGCATTTTTTTTGCCTTTTTAAAAAATTATGAAAATGGTGTGCACCATGAAGGTCTGTGTGGTTTTGACGGTCTTCATTTGGGCATTGTCCCTCGACCCCACTGGGGGCGTTGCCCCCAAACCCCCAACCAAACTCATTTGGTACATTTTCTAGCTGTATTTTACATAAAAATTATGTTTTTTTCAAAAATGTAAGTGTTTTTTAAGTTGCCGAGATTTTGTCGAGTTTTTGCTGAGTACTCTTCGAGTCGGAAATTTTTGGCTTGCCGAGTACTCTCCGAGTCCAAGTTTTCAAACTATGCCTAAGACAATGGTTACTTTTGTCCTTATTATGGCTGAGGTGGTTGTCTTATTTGGCACTATATTTAATCTCTTTCCTTAGCAAATTTCTTTCCTACGGCTGGAATACATTGAATTACTGAGTCTTATTCCTTCCTTGGCGGGGCCATCACAAAGAGAGGCATCCCACCATTTGTTGGAGTCCTTGTGCTGCACATTGCTTCGATTTGATGCTTGAGGACATTGGGAACATTGGATGGCTCAAAAGTGTGGTTGAAGGCACTAGCGAAATTACTAAATTTGTCTACAACCATACTTGGGTCCTTAGTTTGACAAGAGAGCGCACAAAAGGCAAGGAGCTTGTGCAATTGGGGGTGCCATGATTTGCCACCAACTTCATCACTTTGCAGAACATTGTCTCAAGCAAATGTTTGTAAGCAATGACTAGATAGACTCTCCATATCTAAAGCAAACTGAGGAGAAGGCTATGAAGAGAATTTTTTATGAGATGTTCATCAAAAATGTAGAGGAGATGCGCGGGTTAACAATTACAAGCATAAGTTTTATAAGGAATTATGTATTAGCTATTTTTTTGTTTCTAGTTATTGTTTTTTAATTTTCTAAAAATTTAAACATTATTTTTCATTTTTTAGGCGACAGAGCCTTTGGTCAAGGTTCTATGTTTGGTGGATGGATATGGCATGCCAATGGGCCATCTCTATGGGGCCATGGATAGGGCCAAGAAGGCCAATTTGCATTACCATGGTGGTAACAAAAAAATGAAATCATATGATGCATCTTTGATCATAGATGGGCGAACCAACTCCACCAACCACATACATTAGCGTACTACCTAAACCCAAAAATTTACTTCTTTGACACGTTTAAGGTTGATGAGGAGTTCAAGCCTTACTTCATGCATAGAGAGGATGGCTACAGATGAAGACATGAGAGACAAATTTCTGGATGAGTTGGAGGTCAACAAGAGTGCAGAGGGGAGGCTCTTTTCTTCACCTCAAGCCATTCAGAGGGAAAACTGAAAACCAGGTAAAAAAAAAAATAGTCCCTTAATTTTTAGCTTAATACTAGAAACTTGAAAGTTTTCAGTTTTGAACTTCTACTTTATTTATTTTTAAATGTTATATTTCTAAATTTGTGGCGGGAGATTTATGGTGCTAGCATACCAAATCTTCAAAGGCTAGAAATCCATGTTTTGTCCAAGAAGATAGTATTTGAGAGTATTCACACCAAGAAGAGAAACAAGTTGACCCAAGAGTGCTTAGATGACCTTGTCCTTGTTTAGTGCAACCTTCGCCTTAGAACCACATGATGCCATCAACATGGATGACATCCATCCATTTGCTGATTGGACTGCCGAAGAAGCATATATCATGTTCACTGATGAAGATCTTGCTGAATTAGAGAGCAGCAGAAGCATTGGAGGAAGAAATATTTGAGGAATTGGTCACTACTCATGATGATTCCAATTTACCTGCTAGCTTGAGCTTGAAAATACTAGTACTAGAAGGGCAAAGAAGAGGATGTAGATTGCATTTGGCTCTTCTCTAACACATGTTAACAGTTATATAATTATTGTTTATAATTTCATAGTAATACAATGTATTTTTTGACTTTGAAATTTCAAATTTTGAGGATTTAAGGGTCACATGACATGTAATCTTTGAATCATGACAAAATGATTATTAGAATAGACTTATGTATTCGCTAAATGCATTAAATTCTTTCTTTTTTGTGTACTTAATTTTTTGGTCAAGTTTTTGCTGAGTCCCAAGTCCGAATCAAAATCTTGGGTTGTTGAGTCCGTGTTTTCCAACTATGCGAAGAAGTAAGTAGGAGGAGAAGCTAGGAAATGATGGCCTTCCACCACATTCTTCTCAGATTCCTAGCTATAATGGCGCCATTTGTACAAGTCCCCCACCATTAACAAAGAAACAACATTTGTATCAGCAAAGTGCAAGGGTTTTTTAATTCTATGCATCAAATGTGATTACAAAAACAAAAATTAAAGGAAAATTTTTAAATAATTAAACAAGGCCACAATTCCCAAAGGGCTTGCTCAGGGCATGTAATTTTGAGCCCGGATTTGTCCAGGTACATCCATGAGCAAGTCCGGGTCCAAAATCTCACACCCTACCCGCACTCGCAGCAAACTAAATTGCAAACCTAGACCCAGATCACAGAGTTTTTCTGAGCAAACCAATAACATAGCCTTCAACAATGAGAGAAAATTTCATCATTAGTACTAATTCACCACGGGAGCATTGAGGTTAACTTTTTCACGCTCCAATTCATATTCTTACCTTTGCCCTTGGCACAGTGAATTGGCATTGTTTGAGTCATTGTTACTCTTTTTGGCAAAGGCACACCAGCATTAAGTGAGAAGGGCTCTTAGCTAGTTATAAGGAAGGAGCTTAGTATTCAAAATAAATAAAAAGAAAAACCTGACAAAGGGAAGAGCCATGTTCCTTCAATGCCGACCATCATGGACATCAGAGACATCAAGTTCTTTATGAGAAACAAGTACAAGCACTACTTAGGGCTATATTTCCATTTCAAATGTGCTACTTACATGAATACTAACCTTGACAAACCAAATCTAGAAGGGAATTATGGTGTTCAAGTCTATAATCCTTATTTACATCTAACATCTGCTTGATCTGAGATATTCTCATGCTATGATACATTGATACCCTTAAAGTGTATTTCGGATAAAAGAAAAATTTAGGGTGGAAAGATGTATGTCGCTTTAGGAACCATTCTAGCAGGCTTTGAAGGGTTCGATTTTCACAGAATATACAAATTCCCTCCCCAGAAACTCTACTTCACATAGGGTTGGGTAAATTAGTGGGCTTCAAGCTATGTTCTCCATCATGTTCTAGAGGGATGGATTTATGTTAATACAACCTTGGGTAAATTCTCGAAAGAAATACTCTACTAGGAGTTTCACGGTGCATGTTATAAATGTAATGCATTCAATATGTAGCCTCCCAAGGCAAAAGGAAATAACCCATGTAGATAACAAAGAAGACAAATGGCTTTGTATTATACGTGACAATGGGAAAGTGGAACAATAATGAATTGGTCAGATATCATCTGCTTTTATATGGAGAAGAGAATCAAAGAGCTTATGGGAAGTGAAAATTCTACATGGCATCATACCTACTTGATTGTCCCTGCAGATCACCAATGGGAAGGAATCCTCTTTCTCATTGCTGAGCTATATATGTGAGCCTATTCACTCGCACAATTATTCCCTATATAAGTGCAAGTATTTGCCCTGTTGCACTAATATCTACGATCATGTCTCATATACAATCCATTTAAGCTCTTATGGAGTGCCTGCCCCTAGATTCTCAAAGGAGACCATAAATACATTGAGAACAATGGAGATCAGCTCTTGTGACTTGTTATTGATTATAGAAGTGACATATCAAGTTGTCACTAGGCTTCTTCCAAATTTTGATGTTTTGTCTAAACCACATTTATAACAAAGAATCTTCCTGCAAGGAGCTTAAGAGCCATGTCTTTTACACTTCTGGGAATTAGAAAAAACAACAACAATTAAACATCATTTCAACTTCCGTTCCCTTGAGATAGTTGAGAAAAGAACACCTTGGCAGCTTGATACACCTAGTCAAAGTGGGTTAAGTTGATTATAATCCAGTGGCAATCCTCAAGGGAGATTTTTGCAGCTTCTTGCAATAGTTCACGATGTTTTCTCTTCATCTTTCATAATTTAGTGACAATTTAATTTTGCACCTCTACTCTTTTATCAGTAAGAAGTGTGTATCATGTTTTTAAATTCATAACCAAGTTATGCATTTGATTTAATCTGAACTCTTATTATTATAGATACATTTGCAATTTGGATGAATATATCACTAAATATCTGTTTAGTTTATGAGAACTTCACAAGTTGATAGCTGTTTTGTGGTTAGAAAATCTGGAGAATTGGATGTTTTTGGCTTTCATTATGAACCTATGCTATCTAATGTCTGTTGAATAGTCTATTATCTCTGAACAAATGGTGGTCAGTTTGGATGGTGTCACGATTATGCAACTCTCAATATCTTATAGTTGCATAATTGAATGAGCCATTTGTCACATTTTTCTCGTTCCCCATTCCTAATATATCTCCAACTAAGATTCATTTTTAAGTTTCGGTTTCCTTGTTTATTTTATCTCTTTGATTTTAAGTAATAGAATAGGTTTACCCCCTCTCCCCCACCCGTTCATGGAATTTCTGGTTTCAACCAACCTCCCTTGCATAGGGATCAAATCAAGTGGATCCCTCCTCACAGTGACATGGTAAAATTGAATTTGATGGTGCCTCAAGGGGCAACCCTGGTCCATCAAGAGTAGGATGCATAGTCAGAGACTCACAAGGAAACATGATAAAAATAGCCTCTAAGAAGCTACAGTCCAGCACAAATAATGAAGTGGAAGCCTTCCTACTTGGCCTCCAACTGGTTAACTCCTGCAATTTAGATTCGATCATGATTGAAGGCGATTATACAGTAATTTTACTATGCATCCAAAAGCAGCAATTGCCTAACTAGAGAATAAACAACATTCTAATTGAATCATAGGACATACTTGATAATCTCTCCTACTTCTCAGTTGACCATTGCTACCTAGAGGGAAATACAGTAGCAGACTTTCTATCGAATTAAGGGATTGATAGCAATAAGGAACTCATTGTTGGAGATAATCTTGATTGCTGACCGAACCTACGGACGATCTGGGATTAATTACTCACTACTTATAATGAAGCAATCTCATGGGATGATGCTATCATTAATCAAAATGGGGAAGGGATCAACATTCAGCTTATCACAAAATTAATGTTTACATGCTGGAACAGTGCCAAGCACTCATTTCTGCACGCTTTAGACAACATTTCAGCCTGCGTTATTAATCACAGAGCGCATTGCTCCTTACTTGCCACAACATTCACATTTATTCAGGGGCAATATTCAAGATCAAGGCAAAGAAGACAGATGGAGCCATGCATTCAACTTGGTGGGGAGCAAGATTTCCTAGGAGCGATCAAAGAAGCCAGAATGAGAAAGATTTTCTTCTATCAAGGTGGCAATATCTGTGATGCCATATAGGAGGTTCTAGATTAGAATTTTGTCGAATGTGCAATATGCCATAGAGTGAATACGGACATTTCATTCATGTTTGTTTCAAACATTTTCGTCATCATCGACAACAAGGAGCTAACAAAATCCCTATGCAAGCATTATATCTGGGAGAAGAATAGAGTGGGTCTAGAAGATGCAGTGAATCAAGCAGTGTTGGTCAATGGTCACTATCACATCCCTCCTGGTCACTGGTTCAGAATTCTACAGAATGGCATCCACTGGAATGATTCAAGTCATAGAATCAAGGTTGTTGACACTCATGTGGGAGGTGGTGAACATTTAAGGTTTCCTCAAAGGCATGATGGGTTTCTGCAGCCCCACCATTGATGCATTGGAGCTCTATACCACAGTGAAATTCTCCTCACTCCAGGAGTGCTTCAACACAAAGGCGGCAATGAAGGCCATCAAGTTCCTGTAGCAACAGGCTGAACCGGTAAAAAGAGAAGATGGAACATATGGTTCCATTTTCATCGATGTTGATAATATGTAATGGTTCTTGCATACACACAGTCAGCTCAGATAGACTATAGTTGATAGATATCTAGGCTAGTCACATAAGGTTATGGCTTGACCAATCAGCCATTTTATTTATGGTATCCACGCCCTGTCCACTCAGCCATTTTGTCTGTAGTCAGTTCTAGCCTGAACTCTCGGCCATTTTGTAACAGAACGAATGCTGTTTCTGGTTATACTACTACCCATCCTTGAGGCACAAAACCGCATGTAAAATCTTTCTAAGTAATAGAATGGAAGAGGGCCCTTACCCCTCACTTGATTTAGCAAAAAAAAAATAGAATAATAGGTTTAGGTTTTGTTCCACTATTTGTTGTATTTTAGCTAACCCATACTCTTAACCTTAAAACGAGAGGATTTCAAAATCCATCACTATCGCCTGCAAACCTTGCCTGGTCAACACTGTGCATGCTTATAGACAGTTTAATTATTCTGCAGTGTTTTGAATCTCTTATAGGTAAGAATAATCGATCACTAACGTAAATGAAAATTGATGGTAGCAATTGGGAAGCACTCTGTTCACCTCAATTGATACTGGCAACAAGTTCCACTTTAGGGTGATAATTGCTATTCCAAACTTCTTATAACAATGCAAAGTACAATAATTACCATGTTTCTCTGAGTTTTGGGGACAGGATGATGGCTTTGTCAGATAGCAAATTTTGTTTCCAGATTTTGGGGACAACTCTTAAAACAATATATAGAAATTAATATTTTAATTTTTAAAATACAAATAAATTAAAAATACCTAAGAACAACTTAGACAAACTAAAAGAAGCTGAAATTTAAAAACTATGAACATATAAATATATCTAGTAAAAATGTAAACATGAGCCCATGCAATATCAGTCTCAAATGGATTCAATCATGATGTCAGTGAATTTAACTCGCTTGGTGTAAGTTTGTCTAGTCTTGTAGACACACTGAAGATATCATTTAACACAAAATTAAGTTTGAAGCATTCAATGTATTTCCTCCAGAAAACATAGGATAAGGATATCTTCTTGACACTTGTGGGCAGCCTCCCATGCTTTAGTAGTTTAACATTGACTTAATCTCCCTCTAGAACAAGGCTCTTAGCTGGCATTCAATTATACCTTTAGGCTTTGACCACCAATAAGATGAGATCATAAGTTTGCTTTCCATCTAACAGGTCCCCAAATTTCATCAATGGCTGTATTTTGTAATAATTTGTCTATGATGCCCTCCTGTCTACATTCTTGCTTTTGTACAGCAAAATGGATGCGAAAGAGTTATTTTTTATAGTTTTTTTGAGTTTTTTTAAATTTAGGTCCCTGCTTTTTCTTTTACCGCTGGGACACCTTGATGTTCCCTCAACAGTTGAGGGACATCTAGACATACCCCCATAAGGGAAATGTCCCCATGGACAGCCTCCAAGTTCCAGGGATAGCAGGGTGATGTTTTGTCCACTTGCCGCAGTCCTCAAGATATCCCCATTTCAGCGGACATGTATAAAACCCCAGGGACACATCCTTGGGGTACATTGAATAATTATGATATAAAAACACAATGATGAAATCCTTTTGATGTTTGGCCAACCTGTGGTTGTGGGGGATGTGCAACATAGAGCCATGTGCTTCTCTTGCTTGGATATAACATCATGATCTTGATTCTCAACAACTCAGAACATAATGGGAAGACATCCCAATAACATCCTAGAACACAGGAGGAAATATTGTTACTTTGTCTTGTTGCCATTGCCCCAGAATTTTTTGGCACCTGATGAACTCATCCTTTTCAATTACATCCTTGTATATAGTCGAAATGTTGAATAGCATCCCAACATGTGGATATGGTAATAGAGGTCCTGGAGAAAAATACAGTCTCTTAATAGGTCCAAGTCATGATTTGAAAAATCTGAAATTAAATGTTTGGAGTATGACATTGAAATGAAGGGGTCAATATCCACATTATTGGGTATTGCCATGGAGGCCCCCAAAGATTCCAGTACCAGTATTAGTTGGGGTTAACTCTTGGCTATGTCGTTTATTTGTCTAGTGCCCAACTCAAGATGTAACCAAGCAGAATCCAGGTTACCTGGGTGGTACATACGACATATAGACAGTGATAACAAAACAGAAGATTTGAAAAAATTAAGAACACAATAAAAAAATTAAAATCATGAAAATAACACCTTACTCAACCATTAACTAATCCAGTAGTCGTTTCTACCCAATTGCTGATTTGAATGGCTCTTGATGAAAAGCAATATGTTGATTTGTATGCAGTTCTTGAGTTCGACTATTTTACTATTTTGAACAGATAATATAAACCTATATGATATAACATGTCATGATTCATTTGATATTTTCAATTACCAGTAGTGCTTTGTCATTTTTGGTTTATTACCTTAGAACATAAATATTATAGTTAGTTTTTCTATTGTATCTTTATTTTATTTTTTTTGTATATACTTACCAAGCCATGTTGAACCTTCGGTTGGAAAAAATATCTGCCAACCCCCATACCATGGTAAGTTGGTAACATAGGTCAATATAGATCTAAATAAGATTCAAGCAATTTTAGATTCCCAAACACAGTAAAATCTTTTAAGGGAATTAGGTTTTTTTTGTTTGTGCCGGCATCCCCTTGACCAAATTGTTAAACTGTGAATCATTAAAACAGGGTGCAGAAGCAGATGAAGCTTTCCAGCAACTGAATCTACTTAACACCTAATTCAACCATTAACTAATCCATTAGTCATTTCTAACTAATTGTTGATTTGAATGGCTCTTGATGAAGAGCGACATATTGATTCAATCATGCAATTCTTGAGTTTGACCATTGACTATTTTATTACTTTGAACAGATAATATAAACCTATATGAAATATCATGTCATAATTTATTTTATATTTTCAATTATCAGTAGTGTTTTGTTATTTTTTGTTGATTTTTTAAAAACATAAATATTATAGTTAAATTTTTATTTTATCTTCTTTTTTTTTTAAATATTTTTTATTATTTTTTGCATATTCTTACCAAGACACATTGAACCTGTGGTTGGAAAAAATATCTGCCAACCCCCATACCACAGTAAGTGACAGTAACATAG
This sequence comes from Cunninghamia lanceolata, assembly GCA_027924645.1. NCBI lineage: Eukaryota > Viridiplantae > Streptophyta > Pinopsida > Cupressales > Cupressaceae > Cunninghamia > Cunninghamia lanceolata. The sequence goes on along the minus strand of BSBN01000292.1, from coordinate 3,674,249 downwards.
GTCAATATAAATCTAAAAAAGATTCAAGCAATTTTAGATTCCCAGACACCATAAAATCTTTAAAGGATCAGGTTTTTTTGTTTGTGCGAGAATCCCCTTGACCAACATGTTAAACTGGGAGTCATTTAAACAGGGTACAGTAGCAGATGAAGCTTCTCAGCAACTGAATCTCCTTAACACCTACACCTGTGCCGTGAACATCCAACTTCAGAATATTTGTAATATAAGGCAGTGCATTGGTCATGGTAATGGATCAATACTCATGCCAGGAGGAGAGCCTCTCTCATTCGAAAGGAAGGTAAATGAGGATCAGCAGGTTACATTCTGCATGCAGTAGGCAGTCAAGGTTTTTGAGCAATTGTAGCTCCTCCTAACAACTACACCTGTGCCAGGAATACTCAACTTCAGAACATTTGTCATAGAAGGCCATGCATTGATGATGGTATTGAAGTAATAATCATGCAGAAGGAAAGGCCTTTCTCATTTGAAAGCTGAAAAGTAAATGGAGGTTAAATTCTACATGCAGTTTGTAAGTGGGGGCAATACTTGCTGTGGAACCATTTTCAAATTAGAACTGATCATCTAAGCCTTAGGTATAACTATATCTTGGGGCAGAGTGCCACATCTAAAGAGGATAAGGAATAAGTCTTTAAGATTAAGGCCTTGATTTTGAAACCAACCTACAAAAGAACAAAGATCCAATGCAGCTAATGCCTTATCTTGAAAGGGTGAGGGGTCACCTCTGTCCTTAATAGGTTGTGATAGCAATCTTGGATAAAAGATGTAAGAGATTATTGGCAACAAGATCAGGTCATCAGTACCAAATACACAATCTACAAAAAGGAATGTGAGGAACTTGGGCATTCTGCATTGGAACGTTTATAGAATCTAGGACAAGGATCATGCTTTCTTGAGCCCTAATTCCTAGTTCAAGGCAACAAGATTGGGTCATCAGTACCAAATACACAATCTACAAAAGGAATATGGAAAACTTGGGCACTCTGCAGTGGAAGGTTTATACAATCTAGTATGACGATCAAGTTTTTTTAAGCCTTAGGTATTTCTGTCCCCACAACAGTTGCACAATCTCTGTTAAGACCTCAATAAATAAAATGATCCTTTGATTGGGAGGAATTAAAGGACACTTGAAAATGATTATGGATTAATGTTAAGTATGTCAAGAGAATAAAAAACGAGATATTGCAAGTACTGTTGTTCACAGTCAGAGGCAGGAAGACATCCTTAAGGATTTCTTACTTGCAGTGTATTTGTATTTTGTGTTGTATGCAGGTCTTGGGAAGTGGATGATCTCTAACATCTCCAGGAAAGTTTCACAGACCAAATGAGTGATGATATTAAACTGACAGTTGACTGTGAGTTTGTTAAGTGAGGGTACTTTTGCAAATTTTGAGTCTTAACTAGATTGTTTTATTCTGCTAGTAAAGTCTTGCCAACAGTTGCTGATGAAAAAATGTGCAACCTATGCATCAGCTTGGACAGTGTTAGAGCTGGGGCATTGCTATATAATGAGATTTGACGACAATAATGGCAATGGCCCTGGTGATGTGGCAACATTCTTGGACTGCATAGAAGCAAAAGATTGAACAAAAGTCAATTTAAGCCCATGGCTACAATATTTTCCATCCATCGTTTTATCTATCATAAACTTGCGCGGTTATGAGTATTTAAAACTTAGAGATTGTTCACGTGACAAGATGTAATGTTGAAATCTTTACGTTCTTTATTAAATAAAGTTGAAAATATATATTGATATAAAAATATAAGTTACAGAATATCAGGCCTCAGCTATATGGCTGGGGAGCTGAAAATATTACATCAAAACCAGAAGAGAAAGATAGAACAGCATAGAACCGGCAACTAAAAAGACCAGATAGATAAGATATGTATATTAATAATAAAGCAGAAACAAATAACTAGCTAAGAAAGCCCAACAGCCCAACATAAGAATATTTAGAAGTTTAGATCTATGTAGATAGAGCTCTATTCTAGATATTGCTAATTGAAAGTTTAAAGAGCAGTTCAAAGAGGGGAAGAGCAGATATATCAAGAAACTAAAGCGCATGGCAGAATTTGAAAAAGAAGACCCCATTCCAGAGGTGATAAGATCCATTGCAGTTCTGATACATCCAGAGCCACTGTTGGAGCCCATCATAGGCTCTTTTCCTGAGCGGCAAGTTCTTTCAATTAAGGGGGATTCAAATTGTCATCTCCTTGCTGGGCCACTGGAAAGACCCTGTGTTATACCTTTGGGGTAGAGGCATGGTAAATTACCCTTTCTCAGAGGATTTCAGCATACCCTTTTTTACCTGATCTTTGTAAAGCACATCTTCAAACACAGTAACTTTGTGCTCCTGGTATTGAATACAAGCAGCCAGCAATTCATTTCCAGCCACCAAGTATAGACTATAGTTCTGGGAGTTCAGTACATTCAGTCCGTTCTCTTTGATTCCTTGGCAAGGCCATTGATGGTGTTTTCAAGGCTTTTAATCATTCTGGAAATGGCATTTTGTGCTTGCATTGAATCAGGTTGGATGTGTTGAACCTGTATGTTAGGCCTTGGAGGAGGATTATTCTGATTTTGAGAAGGAGAAGGCAAACCTAAAACTCGCTGCATTGGAGTATCGCCTCTGACCTGAGGGAAGTCAAAAAAGTAGGGTAGACTTGGTGGGATGGAAACAATAGTGATGTGAGGGCCCATCTGAGAGATGTAGTACTGGTTTGGCATGGGCGTAAGGGAGGGAATGGGAAGCAGCAGGGTAAAGATGTGGTGTTAGAAAGGTTGTGGATATTGGGCAGTGGAGATACATTAAAAGTCCTAAAAAAAAAAAAAAATTGAAAAAAAGTAAATCAGGAAAGTGTACAAGGAGGTGGGTAATAAAGGTTGGCAACACAGTGGGAAAAGTGGGGAACGCCACAGATCCTTTCTATTTCTCAATCAGCCTTTGTTTCTAGAAGGAAAAGATCGGACAACACACTGACTGTCCAAGAACACATCCACTCTCTGCATGCTCAATAAAGACCAGGTCTGGTAATCAAACTCGAAATGTCAAAGGCATTTAATAGATGCAGCTGGAATTTACTGTACCAGACTCTGAAAACTCTGGGTTTCAATGAGCAGATAATAGAATGGATAGCCTTTGTTCCTGGTAATGATTTTGGAAATGATGATATACACCATATTACATAGAATATTAGGGGGACACTAGTCTAGTTGTTCTGTCTAAGCTTTTTGGGGATTTGGACCAGTATGGTGGCATTAACATACTTTAGCATTTTCTGATTTTGCCCAGATTCTTCCACCATAAGAAGGAGATCAGACTTAATAAGTGACCAAAATTCTGGCTTGAAGTGCCCTATCAGGTACCTTATCCTTTTGGAAGGAGAAGACATACGTTTTAGGTCTTCCTCCAAGACCAGGCTCATCAGTGTTTGACTGACTGTCCTCTTCATTAATCAGCTTGGAGAGATTTTTGTGCAGTTTGTCTTGTGTTATTGTGTGCAGCCTTGTCTACTATTGCTCGTTTAAGAGGTTGCTGAAAAAGTTGGAAGATAATTGTTGGATTTGAGTATTGTCCGTGGTATAACAGTTGGGGTATAACGGCTGGGGCCAGTCTTTAGCCTTTGGATTTGATTATTGTGATATTGGTTGAGACCAATTTGTGGAAATATTTTGTGACTGCATCTCCTTGCTGGAAACACATCTCATGAAAGCATTGTCCTTAGCATGTAGCAACTTTTTTGTGAGCTTCGGCCAGTTCATGTATGAGTTCTTATTCGTAATTGTAGAGGAATTCTATGAGATCAGCTTCCTTCATTTGGGATTGAATAAATCATAGTTATTGTTGTTTCCATACAATTTTTGCAAAGATAACCCCAAAGGAAGTCATAATCCAGGCCTTCATTTGTTGTATGGGATGTTTAAGCTTACTCATAAATTGGTGCACGGCATGCCCCTTACTATGGTTAGTTTCATTCCACCATTCCTTAACTTTGCTATGAAAGTTGGGATGAAGAAACCACATTTTCAAATCTGAACCATTTATTCCTGGGCATGTTGATCATGCTGTTGATTTCCATTACCACTAAGCAATGATCAGAGAGTGTTGGATAACTAACTCTGGAATTTATGAGTGTGATGCTGTGTCATGTGATCATGATTCTGTCTTAACTTCTCTCCTATGAATGTTTTCCTTTAATCCTGTTACATAAGGTGAAATTTCCTTCAGAAAATTCAAGGTCTATGAGAGCTGTGTGCCAAAAATGATCAAGAAGAATTGAACTCTGAAGTTGAAGCAGCTGTCCTGTTTTCTTCCACTGTATTTTGGCCAAGTTACTCTTCCGAGAACAAATTTTTCTATTTTCAGATTTTCTGCCCATTTAGTGATCTGGTCTAGACAGATTATTCTATTGTTTGCATAGGGGGCAGGAAAATGTTAGCAATGCATTTATCTTCATGAAATTTGAGGGAAAAGAAATATTCTGCCATCCCCCATGGGAATGTGGCATGTGTTTTACCTTTGGTATACATACCTGGAGGGATCCTGTTGGCTCATTGTCTTGGAGGTACAACAATGTATGAGTTGCTTGGCTCCCCCAACTCCATGGTCATAATGTTTTGTAAAGTATCCGACTCTAGTTGTTTCTTGCAGCAGGATCATATCATTTTTTTTTTCATATTTGTTCCATGGTGAAGGTAATGGTGCTTAATGGGGGCACCCGTTCCCCCCTTATGTTTCATAACAGTATCCGCATTTAAAAAGAGAAATTAGAGTTGATTCCATCCTCTTCCAGATCTGTGTGTTGAGTCTGAGAGTTGTTCCCTGGTTACACAAGATTGGTTTCTAGCTTTTATCCAACTTCCCTTTGGCTTTGTTGGCTGATATGTATGAAGCTATCACTGGGATCAGCTTATGGTTTTCTTTTCTTGAGTTAAAGACCCAGGAGGAGAATATTGGGGATTAGATCTGCCCCCTTGGGTGTTTTCGAGTTTGCTGTTTTTCAATCAGCTTTTGATGTGTTTTCTATTGAAATAAAACAAATTTTCTGTGTCTGATTTAGGATTTAGACCAACTTGCTCTTTTCTATCATCTTCATTAACAATGATCTTTGTTCTTTTTGTTCAGATCTGTTCAGCTCATGCATAAGCTTTGGTTGTGATCTTACCTTTTCTTTGATCAGCTCTTTGGAATTTATCTTCTGCTTGATTTGAATCCTATTTAGTACTATGATTGTCCTTTTGTGATTGAACTGATTGATCCCCCATTTGTGTTGGCTGGTTTTTCTTTTGTAGATGTGCAGGTTCTGGCTGACTGTTTTCAGGTTGTATCTTCATTTTGTTGTTGCAGATGCAGACACACTTTTGTAACAAGCCCGTGATCATGGCAGGGTCTGCATCTGAAGAGGATACTCCCATAATCCACAAGTTGTTCCCATTTCATCCCTCCAATATCTAAAATAATTCAATTGCGGAGTATTTTATCCAGATCTACATTGTCATAGATTCTTGCATAGTTGAGAACTCTTGGGTGTTTTGTGATTTATAAAGACATCATATACTCCCCTATGGTTTCTTCTGATCTTCAACCTTTTTTAGAGCATATTCTTATTAGCACTCACTTGGAAGAAAAGTAAACCTTACCTACACTAGGGCCATGCTAGGCAGATCTTCAATGGGGTTTAAGGCAGGGGATTGGTGTTTCATGAACAGTCCAGATATTTTCATGAACCACAGCCCTCTATGAAAGATCTGAATTTTCATGTTTAGTGGAGAAAAAGGGCCATCAAGTACTCCTTTGGCATCATCAAGAGCTCAACTTCTCCAAAAGGCTTCTAATTTTCCTGTACCCACAAGCACAAGGTTTTGCATCTTAAGAAGGCTCCCATAGATCTGTTGCTCAGAGCTTTTTCTTTTAGCATCCACAGTCTTCCTCTATTTCATTCATGGGAAACTCAACTTTTGAAGGTATCCATCCTAAGGTAACACCCATCTAAGGGGGAGAAGGGCTTTACCATTGACCTTTTTGCTTGCCCTTCTAGAAAACACAAGGTCCTCTTGGCAGATCTAGTTAGTATCCAATGAGGGTGCACAAATAAAAGTGATTGGATTAGAGAGATCTGGAGTGGGGTTAGAGGAGGCCATGCCCTCCTTAGAGGGGCTCATGTGAGCTGATCAGAACTCATAGAGAAGTAGGGAGGGATGATAGGTGGATCGTGGACCAGCAGTGGGGCGTGAAATAGGAGCAGAAAGCATGCGAGAGTTTTTTGGATGCTATTATATAGCCTTCAGGACATGAGAAGTTTAACTAGATGCTACAGAAAGGCAATTGTAAAGCAAACGGTACGAGTGAACCTAGTAGCATGGTTAACAAGGAGATCAACACGTGTAAGTATTTCAATGGATATTCTGTTTGCTCTACTTGAAACTTGATATAACTAAAGGCATCAATGATTCATCTAGATTCTATTCCAAAAAATTATGTATGGTAGTTTCAATTTTCATTTTTACAAAATTTATCAGTGATGGTTCATTTGATTACATTTTATGTGTATTTAGCATTTAAATTTTATATTATGATGTTATGCGAAACTCAAATTTTGAAGGTAGCCATCCTATGGTAACACCCATTCTCTTATTCCAAGGAGGAGAAAAGCTTTACCATTGACTTTTTGCATGCCAGTCTAGAAAAACGCTCAAGGTCCTCTTGGCAGATCTAGTTTGTATCCAATGAGGATGCACAAATAAAAGTGTTTGGATTAGAGAGATCTGGAGTGGGGTTAGAGGAGGCCATGCCCTCCTTAGAGGGGCTCATATGAGTTGATCAGAACTCGTAGAGAAGTAGGGAGGGAGGTAGGTGGATCATGGACCAGCAGTGGGGCCTGAAAGAGGAGCAGAAAGCACGAGAGTTTTTAGGATGCTAACATATAGCCTTCAGGACATGAGAAATTTAACTAGATGCTACAGAAAGGCAATTGTAAATAAAACAGTACGAGTGAACTTAGTAGCATGGTTAACAAGGAGATCAACACACATAAGTATTTCAACACATATTCTGTTTGCTCTACTTGAACCTTGATATAACTATAGGCATCAATGATTCATCAAGATTCTATTCTAAAAATTTATGTATGGTAGTTTCAATTTTCATTTTTACAAAATTTATCAATAAAGGTTCATTTAATTACATTTAATGTCTATTTAGCGTTTAAATTTTATATTATGATGTTAGATAATAAAATCATTGTATTTCCTTGCCCCTTGCTCCAGGGACTCTGTGTAACCTTGAATATAAACACAGATATCTAAGTATGTATGAATGTGTATGCATATCATGTTTATAATGCATGCTAACACATGTATACTTCTGAATATATGTGTGTGTGTATTTATTTATATGTAAATGCATATGCACAAATTTCTTGCAAAGCTGTGAATTGTGGCATTTGACATGCCTCCAGATGTATCCAGTTACATCTCTTAGCTTTCCTTTTCACAGAAGACTAGTAAAATGCATCTACGAAGCTTCTAGATATAATACAATTGTAAGCAAGATATAGTGTGCATTTCATGTTTGATCAAAACATCTTTCTCAAGGGAAATGCATTTAAAAATTTAAACCATTAAAACAGAATTTTCTGCTCAATGTTACTGGATATATCATTTTTCCAGATTTATTTATACCTGTATAAAATTTGGGTACAATGTGATTGAATATCTGTATGTGAAAAAACCTATTTTACCTTAATTTTCTGGTACATAAGGATGCAAGGAAATAGAACAAGTATCAGAAGACTTCCACCTCACATCCCTCTTCCTCCCCTTCCCAAACAATCTGTGTTGATTGCAGGGAATTGTCACCAACATAAGGGACCCCGCCCCAGACATAAAGAAAGATCAAAATATGGGAATTTTATTAAGTTAAATAAAAAATCTTTTAAAACATTACTAGATTTTGATGCCACCCCCAAATCTGAATTTTTTCTATCATTAAATTTGAAAAATCTTCATGCCCTGGGCCATAGAAAGTAAATAATAATAATATTAAAAATAGTTTCCCTTTTCTTCCCCGGGAGGGGTGGGGCCATCCCCACGCACCTTGACAGGGTCAGGTACTTTCTGGACGTCCACAAGCACGTTGACAGGATTAGGTACTTGTGGAGGTCCCTGCTGGAGAAAATTTTCACTTTTTTGTGAGAGCATTTCCACGAATAATCTGAGTACATGGTATACATTTCCAACTCTTGGCTTTGGCTACCCATGTAGCACTGCCAAACAACAGCCTGAGCATGCTTGGTAACATTGTGAATATGACTGGTATAACATTCAAGTTAAATCCCATCAAAAAAGATTTAAAAATACGAAAAACTAAAAAAGATAGAAATGAAAAATAAACACTTACCAAGGGAATGATCAGGCCTTGATCATTCCATGCCCTGCTCAAACAAGTGACAGCTCGCATGGAACGAATTATTTTTTTGTACAAAACATAGTATTTATTGTAAGTTAATCATGACTACCACAGGCAAATTAAGGCACATAGAGGGAGCTGTTAAAAGTAAAACAATATCTTGTGATTTCCTACATGCCTGATTTGGCATTAGAGGAGCCAAGAAGGGCATCACATACAGAGCTAATCATATAAAAAGGATCTCCCTTGAAAAGGCGGCGGTTAATGCTGATATGACGATTAATAAGGAGAAAATCATGCATAGTGGAATTATGTTCACCACTTTATGTTGCAATCTTAATGGAAAATACATTCTTCTGCTGTTCAGCTCTGTTACTGCCGCAAATGGAAGGAGAAAGGAATCTGGAAGACCAAAGAGAGAACACCAAAAAGGCAATGGCTGATGCTTTGATTAAGGAGGACAACCTTCTTGATGCAGATGAATTCCTATTTTATGTTGGAGATGTGTGACCGAAGAGCACTTTAACATAAGTCCAGGTCACCGAGAAGCAGGGTATATCGAAATTACTAATTTGGAGAATAAAATCCTCCAAAATTGATGTTACAGTACAGAATATGGAAGATCATGTGACTTCCTCTTGCATCTCTGGTATTAGCAACTTCATAATTGACTTAGGCAAATTCATATTATGTGTGAGAGAACAGCAATTGTAAGCACGGAGACAGAGAACTGATGAATATTATGAATGGTATGGGAGAAGATATGAAACAAGTAGAAAGAACTGTTGGAGTTAGCCAACAACCTGTGGCTGATGGAGAATGGGATGGAAGCACATGCAACAAAGACAAGGGAAGATCTGAAAGGACAAGTGGATCATAGAAGTCAGTCACAGGAATTCTCCGCAGCATCAATCAATGTCTGTCTGGCAGATGGTAACTGAGAAGTACCCTCTCCAGGAAGCTGTCTTTGGCTATCAATCTGATCTTGTGGTTTCCAAAGACTTTAACATACAGTATCTGCTGTGTATGAATGTCAAATACAGATACTTACCTTATCATTTGTGAGGATTTCAAACCTGCAATGCTATGAAAAATGCAGGAATTTAGAAATGTATACAAAGAGTACAACTATCTATTGAGAACCGCCCTTGATGAACAGTTCAGAACAAGTTTGCCTGTCCTTAATGGTATGGCATGCAGGAAAAATGGGAATAGCTTTAGAATATCAAGGATGCAAACACAAACTTGTAGTGAAAATTTGTTAATATTTAAAGGCCAGTTTTTGTTTTTGTTTTTTCTGATTTTGAAGTTAAAAAAATTGTCTGACTTTCCAATGCTATTTTCTAGTTTATAAGTTGTATGGCATATTTTGCATATATGTTCTACTATAATATGTCCCAGTTAGATTGTACTTATAGTATGTCCCAGTTAGATTGTACTCCAGGTTTTATGAAGACATATGCTTTCATATCAGAAACTATACCCACATCTGTATCCATACAACTTGTTGCTTGCTAGAACACACTTCCTAACAACTAGTGTAGTTTTTATTAAGACCATGCAACACTAAAGACGTTGCAAAACATGAATATTCAACTAAGATTAACTTAGGGCTAGAAATTATAGACTGAAGCAATAATGAGGAATTGCTAAATGAATTTCAATTAATAGTATCCACCATATTGATTTCACAAATTAGGTGGCACTGATCATGCATTAGCCACATGGAGTCCCCATGAAAAATTTCTTTGATGGGGTCAAAAGAAGTTTCACATTCCTTTGTAAAGCAGTCCCTATATTACAAATGCTAAAGACCAGTATAGTTTGCTCGGGTAAGTAAAGAATTAGTATCTTGTATTGAATTGTGGAATATATTTCTATACCAAAAGATTTAGAGCACTCAATTACACAAAATACAAACGTGAGTCTAAAAAGAGGGCAGGCATACCTTTATCAAACCTGCCAAACAATGAAGATCAATATCATGTGGCACAATCCCTTTGTTTAATTGGTTCCTCACATGCTCCTCTTGGCTATTCTCCGCATTTATTCTGAAAATACCTTCTGCCTACAGTGTGACACCAAGCAATTTAACAACTTAGCTTTTCAACATGGGAGAAACAAGATCAAGATTATTATAAATCACTAGGTTCACGATTATGGCACATAAATTTAACAGCCTAAAATGCAAACCTTTAGACCTCCTTGAGCATACAACCTCTGCTGCATAAGCAAAAGAATCGTGGGCACACTGTTCCCCTTTGAATCATAGGAACACTGCATTGACTCTGCTGAAACTCCAAAGACGCTTGCACTGCAAAGAAACAGACAGCAAATACTGCTAAGATCTACTGATTTGTGGCTCCGATAAACAGGAATCTTTCTTTGGGAGAGAAATCATTACATATTAATCTCCATGGATGACCAATAGCAATCATCATGACCAGAAATACAAAACTAGGGCATAAAGCATTTTCATATCGAAATCTAAATCTACAAAGATAAAAGTCAATACTATGACTAGTATTAAAGGTTGCAAACAGAATTGACTCAGTCAATAATGAAAATAAGATGGGGGCTGGGAGTATTTTGAATCGGTGAAAAATTGCTCTTTCAATCCCCCAATGTTTTTTTACTTCAATGAAGAATAAAGGGGCTCATATAAATGAATTTTAGATGAAACCAGATAATTAGGTAACACCAGACTACAAGTAGAGAAAGATTTTAATGCAAATGAAAGTAACCAGGCAAATTTTATGAAGCAAGCTGTAGTTAGCCGATAGGCTTTTATATGTGAGCATTATAGTGCTCGGAAAATTGTCTCTCACTGTAAAAAAATTCACGCCGGAAAATGTTCTAAACTCCTCGGTTGTTCCTATCGGCGTATTCCTTGAACCTCCTATGGGTGCAAGTGCTAGTTACAACTCAAACTATGGAAGAGGTCATTTTTACTTCCAGCGTTAACGCATATCATGTAAATGGCTTGTGACTTCAGTAGTTCCAACTTTAAACATGAGGTAATGCAGACTCCACAAGAAAAATGTGGAGAGAAACCTTCATGCAGAAGAATTCATGTGAGGATCTGAACTTTGTGGTGTTTGAGTTTGATGAAGTAAGGAGATTGAGATCCATTGGACTTTTTTTGAATTGTCACGAAATGAGGGGATTAGAAATCAGCATTCAAGGAACTGCTTTGGCCAGAAAGTGGTTATAAAAGCTATTGACAGTGATGAACAAGAGAAATACTGTGCAGACAACATTATGATAGACTATCCATAGTAGACTCTGTGAGTCTCTGTCAGAGTAGGAGTGTCCCAAGCCGAGCAGCCAACCATGAGTCTTGCTGGCTTGACTCTATAGAACTCAAAGGTTTAATTTTCCTTTCTACTGCACAAAAACTGGCATTAAAAGATTTGCAACACAAAGCCCTTCCTTTTTGTCCCATGTCTCCCACACTTCACACTATGCAGATCAGTAACTGTTGAAACTGTAGCTGCACTGTTGCTTTTCAAATTGATACACATAAAAGTTTATAGAAATATATAGACGCTACTTTGCATTTACCTTTGATTAAAATTAGGGATTTATATACCATCGATTTTTTTTAAAAAGGAATTTATATTGTTAATAAATTTTAAGCACCACTAGTCATTTAAGCTGTCTTTTAGCCTGTTGCTGTGTGCGTGTATACCAAAGGCAAATTGGTTTTAATATTTTATAAAGCAAGCATTTGATGGCCACTTTAATCTTTCTTTTTATAGGAAAATGTATTTTTAGCTTCCAAATTCAACCCACTTCAATATTTGACATTTTGGCTCCTGCTTGGGAGATTCTTTTACTTTGCTTTGTTAGGGTTTCTATGCATAATTTGACTTTCTTGTACAAAGATTTGGTCCCTTTAAGATGGCTATAAAAACTTGTTCTTTATTCTAACAAGAGATTACTTTGTGCAATCAGTAATATTACTTTGCAGAGTAGGAAGCAAATACCATCTCATAACCAATAAACCCAACATAATTCCTGAATTTATAAATGATTTTCCTATAATCTGTAAAATCTTACACAAGGCTGCAACACAGGGTTAAACAATGAATTTTACATCTAGCATAATAAAATTCATCACTAATACAGAGATGCATACACAACTGAATAATGAAATTGCATCCAGCATTATAAAATCACCATTCTCAAAATACATTGAACACTAAAAAATTGACAAACTGACAAGTTTTACTGCAGAAATTCTTCTGTCAAAAACTACTCTCCCCCTTCTTACAATATGCATCGCACTTATCTATTAGGTTTTCCAAAGAAACAACTTCTTGAAAACCTTGCATGACAACCCTCAAACCACAAATAGATCTGCTTTCCTATTTTTAGCTATTTACTCTCATTCTGCTTTTCCTATTTTAGTGAAGAACATTGCATGGCTTTTTCCACCGTCTTGTCCAATAAAAGTTAACAGTCTTTGTATGTTTCATAAATAAAATATCTTTGCACAATTTTATAATTTATTAATTCTAGAAAGAATTAAATAAATTTAATTATGTGCGGAGAAAAAATTAACTAAAGTGGACCCAATGACATCAAGTAAATAATTAGACCTCGCTAGCCAGCCTTGACCAACTTAATGTCCTAGGTCACTTGACAATGTGTGAAGACCTTCTAATGAAGCCAAATTCCAGTCAAGTGCCTTATCCATTGGGCAACGGAGTCAATGAACATTGTATTCCATGAAGTCTAGCCACTTCAAAACCATGTAATAACCATACTTGATGTCGCATGCCCCTATTTTGAATGTCAATAGGCCTTTCGGTTTCAAAAATGTAGACCCCAAACTTATATTTGACCTTTGATTGTCCTGAAATAGGACTATTGGAGGTGTTATTCTTATTTGCACAAATCAGAAATAACACGTGAACAAGGATAATGCATATGTGTAGAAGGAACTAAAGACTATGTATGAGAATTTTTGTGATTAGAGAGTAGGGGAAATGCATCCTAGCTGATTTGTCTGACTGGAACACAAGCATGTGGAACAATGCAGACCCTCTAATCATGGAACTTTTTAGAGGCCATTTACAATGTATATGTACAATTACAAGAAAGACAGTTACAAAAAAGTTGGATTTTAGTGACTATTGGGAGTTAGCCTTCCTGAGGGTGCAGCATTACGTCTACAAAATAGCTGTCGACAAATAGGAGTACTGACATAGCACAACCCTTAGAAGCAAGGTTAGACCTGGCGCAACATGGTATGAAGGTCCTATGCGGCATGTGAATCACACAGAGTCTATAGGTGTTTTGTACCAACCCTAAATGATGTAAATAAGCTAAAGTGCAGATTGCAGTGTTGTGCTACATGGCATTGATCTCCTAGTGTGATGGCGCTTAGGTCAGGTGTCAAATAATGTAACAGTGGCTGCAATGCCGTCAGTGCTTGGCAATATCCTGCATTATGAATAGACCTTAGCAATTTGGCATGTAGGTGTTTGGGACCCTGACAAAGTTGTTGATGAAGACAACCCCAGGTTTTGCACAAACTTGAACAGCACAATGTGGGTGAAGGTTCAGCACGGAGTCTGGTCTGTGTAGAAGATTTTGACATGGCACACTAACTCAAGGAGACCAATCAGTCTAAGCACCATATGAGATGTTGTCAAAGGTGGTGCCAAGGTTCAGAATTAAGCCTCACCTAAATCTAAGTCGTACCATGTGCTAACTCAAGGAAAGTCAATCGAGCTTTGTGCAACTTAGAGGTAGCCAACTGAAGTCGAGTTGATCCAAGTTAGGCAATCAGATAGCGCCAGTCTGAGGGCACACTGAACTACTAGAGATCATGTTGAAGACTTCTTGAATATCCTAGAGATTACAAGGGTACCACTATGAGGGTGTGTTCTTGAGTCACCCCCCTTGTGCTCAGATCACATGTACAGCATTTCGGCTATCATTATTATTTCTTTGTCTTTGCATGAAGTAATCAGTAATTGACTTGTCCAATTCACAATTAGGTCAAGCTTTTTGATTCCTTTGGCATTGTGGGAAGCACTCATTGATCAAACTGGTCTGTGATTCACAATCAGCTCTAGCATTTTCTGTTATTTTGGAAGATTAGTTTTCAGTCGCTTCATGTTTTGGACATGTGTCTTTAGATTTTGTAGGCTTAGGAGCTTGTGCATAGGGTTGGTAGCTTGGAGTGATTGTTTTATTGTTTGGATTCATATGAAGCATCAGCATTTGGATCCCGTTGCGGTTGAGAGGGCATTGTTTTCCATTTTTGATGACTTGCTAGTTGAAGACTCTTCAAAAGATGAAGTTACTTCAGATTTTGCACAGTCAATTGAGGCTCTAGTTGATTCGAACGGTGATCCCACTATTTTGGGTTAAGTTGCTCCCACACATTGGGTTAATCCAACATTTGAATTTTGTACCTCTTGGGGGCGATGTTAGTTAGCAGGGGAGTGGGGAGGAGGAAGGTGGAGAGTGAGACTGCCTCACATGCGGAGGGGGACTGGGGGCAAGGAAGAGGGTGAGACTGCCTTATGATCATCCCTTTGTGAAAACAACGGACCATTATTTGTATCATATGTAGATGGAAGTTGCCTTTTAAACCTTGATGATGAATCTAAATGTATGTACCATTTTATTTATAGTGAGCGGAGGTATTCTTCTAGTTCGATCCAGTCCCAATACTCTCAGTCATATATGGAAACACAACATTGTCCATCTCTAAGGCAATGCATAGAGAAGCAAATTGTGATACTACATGTTGGTTTTTCTAATTGCCCAGTCCTTGTGGTGGCTAAGATTCATTTAGTTGCAGGGATTGCTCAGGCTTTGGAGAGATGTCATCATTGATGAGGTGACTCCATTTGAGGATGCACCAAAGTTCGTTGAGACTCCTCCCATCCAGATTGTTAATTCATATGAGAATAAGACATCTGGTTCTAATTTGGAGGGTCCTTCAATTGTGACACTTTTAAGGATATTTCAGGAGATGATAAGGTTGTTCTAAATGATACTGCTAGGGACGGAGGAATCAGAAAAGGAGCAGTGGATGCATGATTTCAAATGTGTGCAAACTGATAATCAATTCACCAAATTGTGGGAGCTGCTAAACCTGTCATAAGCTGTCATTAGGGGGATGTTAAGTCCATTTTTCAAGAGGTTCAGCTTGTTAATGCACCTTCCTTTGGCCCTCCAAGGACCAAAATATGTTTTTGGGGGGGATGTTAAGAGTGTAAATCTCATCTTGTTGGGTCTCTTTGAGTAATTGATACTTGTGGTATACAGTTGGATTAGGTATACCTTGTAAGTGTAACTTGCCTCCCACCTTTACATTATTTCATTTGAATCATTTTGGTATCATTTTATATTCTATTCTTCTTTTGATATCTATTTTCACCACCACATATTGGTGTTCTTTCTTATGCTTATGGATTTGATTATTTGTCCAATTATGGACCTCTGTCATTAATCTCACATTAGAGATCGGATATGATAAAATAATTGCTGATTTTTTTCCTTCAATGAGCAAGTGATTCAAAACAGACTGGATATGTCCAGGATATGGCACAAAAGCATCCAACTATGACAGGAGAAAATGGTGTATTTGATATGTTTCCATGAAGTTTTTGTATTCAGCTATGTAGTTATCTATACGAATAGAGTACCCCAAAGTATCCAGTAACTTAGAAATGAGACAATGGAGAAATTCGCCAAGGGATCATGCTGCTGCAGCAGCACTGAGTACTGATAGAAAGTCATAGAAGTCATGGTAAGAATTAGAAAGGAAGGTTTGAGATTTTGGAGAACATATCCAAGCACCCATTTCATGCTGAAGTACATCTTTCAGCATAGTGTATGATTTAAATGACATCTTACATGACACCAGAACATAGATCTGGGCAGTATAAATAGGCAGTTGAAAAACTTTTCAAGGAAGTAGCATCTAGAACTCTTTCACATGAAATTTGTCTACTATCAGCACAAGACTATGAACCCTGGTACCCCAAAAGACTACATTTTGTTTCTGGTTTGTGATGTTAGTAATAAAGATAACATCATATAGCCAAATGGATTTGGGTGAGTGGTGGGGAATGCTAAGTTTCACACCAGAGAACCAAGCTCAATTGCCATGGATGGGGCACCTTGTAGTGGCCATGGGGACTCCTGAGAGAGGGATCAAATGTATGGCAGTGCATGGACTTAAGCCCATCCCTATGTGTCGCTAGGGGGGCCAACTCTAGATATTGTAGAGTGTAACGATATTAAGGATCCAAGGCCAGGCCCATGTTCTCTATGAGTTCTGCCCCAATTTTTAACATGACATTTAGTGAAATGGGATGAACTCAAATGCTAAATCATTGGAACTTTCATAATGGAGACCAATGTTCAAATTCCTAGGAGACATGTTACATGCTTATAAATGTACAAATGTTGAATGTTCAATCAGGTAAAATAACACATCCAATTCTGGGTGTGGTGTACCCCAACTGACAAGGCTAGGTGCAAGTCCTGGGTGAATTTGACAGAAGAGATACCTCTTGGTCATGGCCTCTAAGGTGAAGGTCACCCCACACGGGAATATATTAAACCTATCAAAAACGAAAAAGATATTGTGCTATTGTCTAGCAACTTGAGTACTATAAAGTATAATAATTTCGTTTCGCTCTATCCTCATTTTCCAATCACATCCAAAATTAGGACCTAAATATTTATGCAAAGCAGATTGCAGGTTTGAAACTACTAGAAGCTCAGAAACTGAAACCTAGTCGATATCTAAATCCAAAGCTCAGAAATTGTTGTCAATGCATTGTTTCACTGCCAAAAGTTTGGTTCCAGCACACTGGATAACTCTATCATAAACTCACACCTGAACATCATGCACAAACCATTGTCATTTGCCTGTCAAATTACTTATGAGCCCTCTGAAAATCCCCATGCCTGTTCCCAAGGATGTTCTTTAAAGCCTTGTGAATGTCAATTGCCATGGACACCTATGGAATCGTGATGCATGAAAACTTTGCAGAATTTATCATCTGAAAATCATTGAAATTTACATGATTTCAGCTAAGTTGCCAATCCTAGTACGGGTTCGGGGTTTGGGTATGCCAGTATGGCATTTTTTTTTGGCCCAGGTACAGCTATATATATGTTATAATTTATTATATAATATATAATTATAATTTATAATTTTATATATAAATTATAAAGTATAGTTACATTGAATATATAAATTATAATTATAGTTATATATAAAATTATAAATTTAATTATATATAATTATAATTTATAATTTTATTTATAACTATAATTTATAATTTTATATATATTAAAAATTATAAAAACAGTAATACTCATAAATTCATAATTGTCAATAAACAAAATATTTAAATACTTCATAATTTACAAAAAAGAAAATATTCATAATTCAGTGATTTGTCGAATGTCAATACAAAATGAAAATTACAATCAACTGTCAAAAATCCCCAGGGTGACAATTCTATTAAAAAAACACAAAATTGGACACTGTCATTTGAAACAAACATGGTTTGTCCCCTCAACCAGGGCAAAATAAGGTTTTATTATACGTCACCCTTCAACCGCAATAATGATTCTCACACAAACGATGATGACTGATGGCAAAATGAGCTTTCAACACTTGGATAACAACACCCCTGTGACGTTTTCTTCGTTGATTTTCACCTGGGTACGCCCACAACAAACCCAAGGTGCTCGAGGCAGACCCTAGACGAACCCTAGGTCATCCCATACCCAGCCTCGTACCGAACACATACAGGCACGGGGAGCAAAACTACAAGACCCAATAACTTAGGATTTCAGCGTGAAAAATAGTATTATTATTCATTTGGGATTTCAATAACTGATTTTACATTTGATTACAATGGGCTTCATACAGCCTCTTATTCCAACCACCTGAATAACCTCCTTATGGGAAACTATTCCCACACAACTACTAAAAAACTTTTATTTATTCACTAAAACTTATTTATTATTTACTAAACTATACTAATATACAAAGATGTAATATAATTCCGCTATTTCGCCCCTTATAACATCACTTCAAACAAACATAGGAACACCAGCATTGGATTGGACATAACAACCCAAATCAACACCTAATGAACTAGGACATACACACGAATCACCAAGCATCACAAACTAACCAAGACACTGCGATGTCCCAATATTAAGGCATTGTTTAAATTAAAGATTTAAACATCATGATAAGACAGAGAAGTTGCTTTCGTAAAATGTGGTGTTTAGTCACATTTAAATAAACATATATAATATTATTAATATATTATAATATCAAATATTATTATTAATATATAATAATATCAAATAATATTATTATATAAATATGTTAATATAATTCAAATCTAATATGTAATATGTAAATATAAAAATAAATATAAATTATACTTTATAACATAAGACAAAAATTGCCTTATAAGACAGGAGATATCCATATCTGATGTCAACAATTATTAAGATGTGCAATCTGCCTTGAATAAATTCAGCGATTAAAGTGATGGAAACAACTAATATTGTTTTATGAATATGCCAACAAGGCAACGATCCATCAAGGAGTATAATAATTCGGTAAGGCAACGCTTAACATATGTATAATATGAAATGTTTAAGGAAGTAATTGGGAAAGGCAGCGGTTTATGAAATGGGATTAATTATGAAAGGATGCATACAAACTAATAGACGCCTCCCTTTGTGAAGATAGATGTCTTCTCATAAAATTGCCTCCCCTCAAAGGGTATATAAAGAGATTGTGAAGTGGAATTGAGATATCAGATGAAAAAACACATACAGATCTGCCAATAAGATATAGAAGAGGCATCGATCAAGCTGAAGAGAGAATCCATAAGGCAAGAAGGATATATCTTCTGAATATAAAAACAAGAGTATAATTCTGAGTTGAAAGATATATTGCTGATGTGTATATATATAATAGAAGAGGCATCGATCAAGCTGAAGAGAGAATCCATAAGGCAAGAAGGATATATCTTCTGAATATAAAAACAAGAGTATAATTTTGAGTTGAAAGATATATTGCTGATGTGTATATATATATATTCTGAACAGCAAGAAAGTGTGTGTGAGGAATAAGGGGAAAATAAGATATGCAATTCTAAGATTGGCAGAAGATCTCTCTGAGTGAATTATATATATTTCTGATCTATATGATAGCAAGCAATAATATATATATTTTCTGAGTTTAAGAATAGATATATATTCAAAGGGGAAAATACATACTTATTATAATCTGATCTGAATTTATATTGCAAGACATTGGACTGTAGTCAACATTAAAAGAAAGGAGTACAATCTTTAGATTTCTAAAAGATACAAGGCAAGAATTATATACTTGGTATGATGTATCTAACCCTGTGTTTATTATGATGAATGCCATGTGGTAAATAATATGATTGAAAGATTATCATTAGTATCATTACTCATGTATATATAAGCATTGTGAAACTTGCTATGAAATATATAAAGGAAAATATCAGTAGAGTTCACAACACATTGAAGTAGTGGTATGTTCAAACTCAATGCCTATTATTTCTATTGCCTCCAACCTGTTAGTGAGTGGCGAGGTTTTGTTAGGGAGAGGCAGCGTAAATCCATCCATGGAGGTGGTTTCATTGCGCCCTAGACAAGTAAATCCCCATCCATGGTTGAGGATTAGAAGAGAAATATGGATTGAGACTTGAACATAGCCAATATAGAATGTGCTATGAATAAATGTGATCATTTGGTATGTTGAAGTATATCGAAGTATGTTCAAGTTAATACTTAGTTGTTTCTATTACCTCCAACCTGTTACTGAGTGGCGAAGTGTTGTTAGGGAGAGGGGGGGTAAATCCATCCATGGAGGTGGTTTCATCGCGCCCTAGACAAGTAAATCCCCATCCATGGTTGAGGATTAGAAAGGAAGTAAGGATTAAGACTTGAACATAGTCGATACTGAATTGTGTTATGAATTGAACTGAATGTGGAATATGCTAAGATGATTTAATCTCATTATTTATGTTATGTAGTATTGTTCTCATTATTATGGATGAGTTTAATATGAATGATAGTTGAATTTAATATGAATGATGCTATGGACTGAATATTACCTTAATGTATTGATCTTTAATATTTCTAATGTCCCTTTCTAGTGATCTTATTGTATGCAAGTAAAGAAATCAGGAATATCCAAAAAGGGGACATTACAGACACACCTAACCGAACATATTAGTGGATGCCCTAACCATCCATCAATACCTATGAATCGAGACATACTCAACTATTCACTGGTACACCACTCCTCTTGTGAATTGAGACATACTCAAATATCCACAAGAACAACTCTCCATCTATGAATCGAAGCATACTTAACTATCCACGGCAACAACACTCCTCCTATGAATTGAAACATACTAAACTATCCACAAATACAACACACTTCTTGTGGATAGAGACATACTCAACTATCCACAAGAACAAAACATAAAACTGCCAAGCCCCTCTTGATCCAAACGGGGACACAAAATGAAGAATTGGCGCCTCTCAAGCAATGTACCATCTCTAAGTGAGAAGCTTATTCAAGATGAAAATGTGACTCCATCCTCCTGTAGGTCCTCTAGCCTCCTATTCAATCTTTTCACACTCTAGCCATCAAATACAATATTGGAATCTCTGAAATCCCTGTCAACATAATCAAGGTTTTCAGGTAGTGAGGTGTTGGTTTCAACTGATAATGCTTCCATTACAAAGAAGTTTTCCAAAAAAATGTGATACAACATCTCCAAAACTGAAAGTTAACAGCACCAATGGATTTGGGAGATGCCAAAACCTACAAATTGACTAGTCGCATGCCTTTGTTTGCTTTAGAAAGAATTTCAACATTCCTATTTCATAAAGCATATACATAGACAATACAGCGTGAACAAGAGTTGAACTTGAGATCTCTCATCCACCTATATCTTAAAGAAGTCTCACTCTCCAACTATGTTAAAAATCTGAAACAAATGCATAACCCAAGAACTTTTTAATATAGATTTCAAGCTATAGCCTCTGTATTTATTTATTCACTAACACATTTATTATTTACTAACTTATACTAATATACTACTAACAAACTTTTATTTATTCACTAACACTTATTTATTATTTAGTAAATAATTACTAACCTATACTATTATACTAAGATGTACCATAATTCAAAAAAATATTCCTCAAAAACCTTTGCATTCAGTCTCTGAAGTTCTAAAGGTTCTCCTGTAGAATTTCATATTTTAATTTCCCAATGCTATATTTCTAAGTCATAGTAAATAGATTCATGAAAGGGGTTGTGCTTAAATGGCAAGGCCATAAGGTTCTCAAGATGGAGATCCAAGTTCGAATCCCCCAAGTAACATGTGGCTCTTAAGTTGAATTGAGTTGATTAAGTGGCTTCTGTCTCTAAGTTGAATATGTGGATGGGGAGGAGGTCCCCCTTGTGACCTCTGCTGGAGCGGGCCAACCTAAATATCCTTGAGCTTACCTATAAATAAAATAAAATAAAATTCATAGTAAATAGATTCTACACTTTGAATATCCTAATTCCTACAGGAATAAAACGGAAACTAATACCTATCAAAAATATACTTTATATTGGATGCAAGAATCTATTTAACTTAAACTATAGAAAACAATAAATAAATCCTAATTGCTGTCAAAATACTATCATATTAAGTCATAAGTCCGCTGCAGAATTAATAAAAAAAACTTATTACCAAATTGTACCTCTGCCCTTTCAATGTATGGACTTGGAAAGGGGCATACAAGGGAGTTATCTGAAGATATATATTATCTACAAGATTTGGATGAAGGGAAAGTCTGCACCCTATCTCAGTTGAACAGACTAAACAGAAGATAAACTTACCTCAGTCTGCACCCTATCTCAGTTGAACTGAAACACAACAAACTAAACAGAAGATAATCTTACCTTAAATTAAGTTGGCGCTCAGGACTTGAACTCGAATATAAATTTAGTGGGTATCTAAAAGTAGCACATGGATTAACTAAGTCTTATTAATAACTATCTAAAGTTGCATCCTAACTGGAACTGAACCTCAGTCTTTGTTAACTGATGCTACACCTTAGAACTGAAACTCAGTCTTTGTTAATTGATGTTGCATGCTAACTAGAACTGTTATTACTAAAAAAGGCTAAGGTACTCTTCTAACACTCCCTCTTATCGAGGAAAGTATTCTCCATCATGCCAAGTTGTTCTCTAAACATCTCGAACTTTCCTTTTGCAAGAGGCTTAGTCAGGATATCAGCAACTTGTTGATCTATAGGAATGTACTGCAGAATCACGGCTCCCTTCTAAACCCTGTCTCTGATGAAGTGGTACCTAATCTCAATATGCTTGGATCAATCATGAAATACTAGATTTTGAGATAGTTTGATACAACTCTAGTTGTCACAGTAAATCACAGTAGCATCCAAAGTCTGATTTGTCAACTCTGCTAGTAATATGTGAAGCGAGATGGCTTCACAACTAGTAGAACCGGTTGCCATATATTCTACTTTTGTTGAACTGAGTGCTACAGAAGTTTGTTTCATGCTGTACAAGGAAACCATACTTGAACCTAAACTGAAGCAACAACTTGAAGTTTGTTTCCTATCACTAGCACTACCTACCCAACCAGAATCTGAAAAACCATACATCACCATGTCTTAGTCTGAAATGCACTGTGCCCTGCAAGTACCGAAGGATGTGTTTTGCAGCAACACAATGAACTTGCCTGGGCTGCACCATGTACTGACTCAAGGTGTTGACTGCAAAACAAATGTCAAAACTAGTATTTACCAAGTACATGAGGGAACCTATCAATTGTCTGTACATAGATGGATCTATCAATTCTAAATCAGAATCAACAAAAGACTTCAGACTTGCTACCATAGGAATAGCCATGGCAGTCCATCATCTGAAATCTCTTTAGAATCTCAACTGCATACTTTCCCTATCCAAGGAATACTTCACCTAGATTTTGCCATACTTCTAGCCCCAAGAAGTAGTGCATCAAGCCACTATCCTTCCTATCAAATTCTTTTGCCAACTCTATCTTGTACCATTCTATGAGTTACTTTGAACTTCCTATAGCATCTATTCCTCTCCCTATAGATGGAACAATCAACAAACTATTGATTGTAAGGTCGAGTGCTCTATTGGATCGGGGTTGATCGAACAAAGGAACCAAACCAATCTGGACAAAAGAGGGACAAGCTTAGCTTCATCATGCGGAATGGAAGGAATAGTTTGGGTAGCTCCCTCTCCCTCCAATTCTTCTCGTGAAAATGGGACGGGACTACTCACAGATCAGTGTCATTGGCATTGGCATTGGAAAGCCAATCCGCTATCTATATAGAATAGGCACAGATCAATCCACTTCATGGTAGGCTTGGCTCTATGGTATGGCACTCACGCCATATATAGCTTGCTCATAGCTGGGCCCTATATCCATATCCCCTATCCACTTCTAGTTTGGCGGGGGTGGGGGTGGGCTAAGTACTAAATTGTCTACACACAAGACTAAAACAAGCAATTTAGAATGATCCATCAAATAGTAAAGGTTGGAATCTGTATCTGTCTTAGTGAAACCCAAACCTAAAAAAAATTCATCGATCTTGGAGTACCATGCACAAGGTGCCTGTTTTCGATCATAAAGAGCCTTTCTCAATCTGCAAACATGTGTCTCACGCTCATGCACCTCAAAGCCCCTTGGCTGATTTATGTACACCTCCTCCTCAATTAATGCATTAAGAAATGTTGTCTTCACGTCCATTTGATATAAACTCCATTTAAAGATTGCTATTAAAGACATAATGAAATTGATAAGAGGTATACCTAGCAACAGGAGCAAAAGTCTCCTCATAGTCAACTCTCTCTTTCTGAGAAAACCCTCTAGCCACAAACTCCATTCGCTGCATGCTGCTCACGGAGTTCAGTAATCTTCATTAAGTAAGCAGCTACAATATCTGTCTTGCTCATCTGCATGGCTCTAAGCTTATTTCAGTTATTTCGCAACATCTTCTGATTGATGTTCTTATTACAGAAACGTAATGGTAATTGATTATTAAAATTCACTATTTACAAGATACAGCGCTGCTCTATATAAAGAGAACTATAAGGCTAAAAATAGCCAACAACAAAAAAAGCAAAAAAGATAGGAAATCTTACAAGATTGACCATTAATGTAGGACATACTATATTTAGTCTAACGGTACTCATTTTGGCTGTAGGAGCAAAAGTCTCCTCATAGTCAACACCTTCTTTTTGGGAGTAACCTTTGGCAACCAACCTAGCCTTGTATTTGTCAAGCGTCCCATCAGCTTTGTACTTGACTTTGTATACCCATTTGCATCCAATGGGCTTCTTCCCAGGAGGAAGATCAAAAAGAACCCAAGTATTGTTCTTCAAAAGACTCTAGTGCTCAGCCTCCATAGCCTTGTCCCATTCAAGTACGCCTTTAACCTCAGAATATGTTTGAGGCTCGGAGAGGCTGTGAAGATTGGCCATGAGAGCAAAATTGACAGTATTTTGTTGCTTGCTCTTCTTCCGAGCAGATCTACCCTCAATGAGTTCATTATCATGAAGATCACCAATTGTTTTGGCCCACCATTTAGGCCGAAGAGCAAAGGAACCAACATCTAAAATAGGTGCATCAACATCACCAGGAGAGACAGGAACAAGATCAGGAGGATCCAAAATATCCTGAGGGGCGGATGCTGGAACACCAGGCTGGGGTGCGGGCAAAACTGCAGGAACCCTCCCATCAGGTGGAGATAAGGGAAGGCAAACACTTGAATCTAAAGCCTCCAAAGGCTGATTGGCAGTAGGAGGTAAAAAGGGGCCGGTAGTCTCATCGACGACTACATCACAACTGAATATGAGACGATTTGTGTCTACATCAATCAGCCTGTATGCTTTGTGATTTTCATTATAACTAGTGAACATGAGTTTTTGGCTTTTGGAATCCAACTTAGTGCGCTTGGCATCTGGAATCCAAACATGAGCAGTAGAGCCAAAAACTTTTAGATGGTTGACCCAAGGCTTACATCCAGACCATGCTTCTTCAGGAGTCATCTGCTTGACTGCATAGGTAGGAGACCGGTTCAGAAGGTAGACAGTAGTGTAGACCGCTTCAGCCCAAAACTTCTTAGGAACACTTCTATGCTCCAGCATAGAACATGCCATCTCTGTAATGGTGCGATTGCGACGCTCAACTACACCATTCTACTGAGGGGTCTAAGATGTGGTAAGTTGGCATTTGATGCCATGTGCAGCATAGAAACGAGAGAAGGCAGAAGAGCAAAACTCCCCCTCATTATCAAATCTGAGAGAGATTATTGGAAGGCCTGTCTCTTTTTCAACCAAGGCCTTGAACTGCTGAAATGTACAAAAAACATCTGATTTGTTTTTCAAAAAATACACCCACATCTTTCTGCTGAAATCATCAACAAAAAGAAGGAAGTATCTGCACCCAGTGACAGAAGGAGTGTTCATTGGTCCACATACATCAGCATGAACCAACTGCAAAACCTTGGATGCTCTCCATTTATCACCATTTGGAAATGGAGTTCGATGCTGCTTGCCAGCCTGACATGCATTGCATATGCCAGGAACCTGAGTCTGAATCTCCGGAAGACCACCAACCAATCCCTCCCTAGCTAATTGAGAGAGATAGTGCATGTTCAGGTGCCCATAGCGTTGATGCCAGAGTTTGCTGAGGGATGTATTCCTGGCGGCTATAGCGTGCTCTCGAGAGTCACCAGAATCGACGAGTCTATACAGACCATGATCCTCAAGTCTTTGGGCGACAGTGATGTGTGTCTCGCGATCCACTATGTTGCATGTGTGCAGGCTGAAAACAACATCCAGATGAGGAGAGTGCCTCATAATCTGACTGACTGAGAGAAGGTTCAGCTCCATGCCAGGTACAAAGTAGACATCGAGAAATATTAAATTCCTCCCTCTGCACTAAATCTGAACGTTGCCTTTGCCGACAACGGTATACTCTTCGCCTCCTCCAAAGATGACAGAATCTTTGAATGGCGTGTACTCTGTAAACAAATCTCGCCGATGTGTGAAATGTTGGGAGGCACCGGAGTCAATGTACCAAGCAGAAGATTCGATATGATCTGCAAGTCTCTTGGCCATAGAGGCGTAGTCCACAGACTCCTTCGGCTTAGTGGACTTGGCAAAAGACCCCATCTTCCCGCTGTTCCGAAAATCAAGATACCAGAGGATGAGCACAAACCAGCCAGCACAAATTTCGAGACCAAAAAAATGGAGAAAGAATCCGAACACTGATTGTGAGAGAAGACGAAAAAAAATTCTACCAAATTTTAACATAGTGGGCAAATATTGTCCTCTGGATATAACGAAAAACCTAAGTTGCCTGTAGTGAAAGACGTAGGGCAATCAAACTGTGCAGAGGATATTAAAATGGGAACCATTGAGCAAAGAAGATGACAGACGGAATGAAATTTGTGATTAGAAGTAATCGGTAGACAAGCAATCTAAAATCGCTTCGGATTCCAAAGGTATGCACCCGTCAAAGAGGGAAGAAAGCGCGACCAGAGAAATCACGACCTTGTCTCAAAGCTAAGGTCGCCAAATAGAGAGATCGCGTCCGTGTCTGATGGTTAAAATCGCCACATAAAGAAATCGCGACCTTGGGCTGTCACATCAAACCACAGACAAGATTCGCAACCTGTAGGAAATGAGCTATCACAGAAAGGATGCGAGCTATCACAAAAAAGATGCGAGCTAGAAATGATAACAGACGCGATTTTGCTTTCAGAAATCGCAATGACTAAAAAAAAAACGCAAGTAAAACCAGACCCGTGACTCTTGCTTGAACATTGAAGCCGACGCTTTGCAAAGAGAGGACGGTATAAACAGGTACGGCACCGAGTACAGACAAGCCACAGAAATTTTGAGGGAAAAGAAAAAAAAAATTCAAAAAAATAGTTTCCTGCTTCCCCTGGGCTCTGATACCATATTATGGAAACGTAATGGTAATTGATTATTAAAATTCACTATTTACAAGATAGAGCTCTGCTCTATATAAAGAGAACTATAAGGCTAAAAATAGCCAACAGCAAAAAAGCAGAAAAGATAGGAAATCTTACAAGATTGACCATTAATGTAGGACATACTATATTTAGACTAATAGTTCTCACTCTAATATAGAGTGACTAGAACATCGAACATGTTCTTTCCAGTAGTCTTTCCAGCGATATGAGGGATCAAATGCTCCTTTACAGAATCAAGGATGACACGTTTAGACTTGGCCATCTTCTACTTATGATCTGCCAACAACGTGGAATTGGTAGGCTCTGGAACTGATTTCTCAATGAAGTCCCATAGATCCTGCTCCTCCAACAACATCTGTACCCGACATTTCCACAGGATGAAGTTAGAGTGACCTTCCAATCTATCTTCATATCTGAGACTGAAAGTAGTCATACTGTTGCACTGGAATATCCTGCTAAACAAAATAGATCAGCAACCAAACAAAGATTTTATATATTATCACAGGTCCACTGTGCTTTTCTCAAGCACGTATCACAGGCATCTCACCCCTGAAACCTTCCAACAGCTCCCTCTCACAGATAGCAGCCCTACTATCCATTCAAGGATTTTTCTCAGAAGGTTTCAGTAAACTACTCTGATACCATGAAAAAATTTCTAAATCATAGTAAACAAATTCTGCATTTTGAATATCCTAATTCCTATAGGAACAAAACAGAAACTAATACCTATCAAAAATATCCTTTATATTAGATGCAAGAATCTATTTAAGTTAAAACTATAGAAAACAAAAAATAAATCCTAATGACTGTCAAAATACTATCATATTATAAGTCTGCTGCAGAATTAATAAAACTTCTTATTACCAAATTGTAACTTTGCCCTTTCAATTTATAGACTTGGAAAGCGGTGTACAAAGGAGTTATCTAAAGATATGTATGATCTGCATGATCTGCAAGATCTGCATGAAGGGAAAGTATATGCCCTATCTCAGTTGAACAAACTAAACAGAAGATAAACTTACCTTAGTCTGCGCCCGATCTCAGTTGAACTGAAACACAACAAACTAAACAGAAGATAATCTTACCTTAAACTTAGCTGGTGCTCGAGACTTGAACTCCAGTCTAAATTTAGTCGGTATCTAAAACTGGCGCATGGATTAACTAAGTCTTATTAACAGCTATCTAAAGCTGCATCCTAACTGGAACTGAACCTCAGTCTTTGTTAACCGATGCTACACCTTAATTGGAACTGAAATTCAGTCTTTGTTAACTGATGCTGCATGCTAACTGGAACTGTTATTACTTAAGAAGACTATCCAAGGTACTCTTCTAACACCCAATACATTTCAGTTGAAGGGAATCCCTTGTTTAATAACCCATGAGAGATCACAGACATTACGAGAGTATATTGGATTCTGGTATTGGCAGTTCCTAGAAGATACAGACAGCTCTAATTTGGATACCCCTCTGCTTCGGAAAACCCCTCTGGTTCTGAAAAGCAAGACATCTAACATCCAATTAGGCTTCTTTCCGGACAAATGTCCAACCTGGACAGGATGTGTGCCAAGTCTTGGGATTTATTGTCATATCTCCATAGCCAATTACAGTAAAAAGACAACATTAATGCAGATCTTAAACACCAAGTTCAGCTAGACTCCAAGAATTGCCAAACTTCAGCAACTCCAAAACATTACCAGCAGATGGAATTCATCACCTTCTGGGAATTGTTTCAGAAATTATAAACAAGCATTTGAGATTCTCATTCGACGTCGGAGCATAAAAAATAAACCACAGCTTACCAACAATATATACAGAAACAAGTCAAAGAACACAATCTATGGGTGCAGATGGTTAAAGGTAAAGGGGCCCCTATTGTTGATCTAGTTGTTCAAACAAAATTTGAATAGGAAAAGTCAAGAAAGTTAAAGAACAGCCTTCAAGTTCATGGCCTCCTAAGACCCATTAATTCCTTACAAGCAACCAATGTCTCTTGCATGGGACTTTGGACCTTAAAGGCATCTACCAACAAGGCTTGGATGACTCCAGATGCCACTGTTGTCATGTACTCAAGCCTGTTGAGGAGAGTTGGAAACAATTGAAATCTGAAAAAAGTTGTCCTTTTGAAGATTTTGATATTCCTCCCTCCAAGGTGGTTGCGTCCTAAGCTGGCCAGATGACAGTGCCCACAACTCCCAATAGGTCTCAGTGAACTTTCTATCATTATAAACATTGTAACAGTGTACTAAAGCCTTCTCTTGGTACCTTTGTGGATGTTTCCTAGTGAGATATTATCCCCCAAACTCAACAAACCTAAACAAGCTTCCCCTCTTATTACACCTTACCATTAGGTCTTAGCTTTCATGCACAAGACCCAAACATCAACTGTTGTTCACAATTCCAGTGGGGCAGCCTGCCCCATTTATGATTGTCTTCAATCTAAGTTCTCACTGATAGCTTCTAACGTGCACTCTAGATAGATAGCACTTCGAATTCAAAATATCTTCCTCCTCTCAAGGATATCTTCATGGCAATTCAATATTTTCCCCTGCTTCCTTGACCTTTGTTGTTCACATTGATGGTGAACTATATCTTGAACATTGTCTAGAGATTCCCCTTACACTTCGTTGGGTGATGCCATTCTACTGAGCAACTTTAATTCCTACACTGAAACCTATTAGATGCTGTTATAGTTGGGCAATGTTTGTCTTTTGAGCAATTTAAATACCCGCAGTGAGACCCATTAGATGCCTAATCATTATCTTTCTGAGGACAATTTATCGATGGGTATGATCTAGTCACGCCATATAGTAGGCACCATCTCCAATTAGGCGAAACCCACCTACAATCTTAATGGGATCCCTTGTTTCCTTAACAGCAATAAATTTACTTGCTTCCATCACAATGAGGGTGCAAATATGGTTGGTATGTCCTTGCCAGCAAGTCATTGATCAAGTCATTGATCAAGTCATTGATACCCCACATTAATAATTTTCAGATTTCTCATCAGCTCCCCCTGCCTGATCATGCTACTTTGAACTTTACCCTTCCTATTGCCTCTCCTCGTTCTCCACCCTCTCCCTTAGGATAATCTCTCATATTCACCTCGCCTCACTTCATTTTGATGCTTGGTATGTCAATACTTATGTTGTCTACTTTTCCCAGCTCATGTTCAACTATTATTCCCTCTCCATACTCACACCAAGTGTGACTCCTTATCCCATGTCTTTTGGGAGATTGTCCTTCACTCCTTTTCTCATATGATTCATCACTCCACATCAACTCACCACGATCATACTTGCCATATGAATTGTTGATAATTGAGTGTAAATCTAAGCATGGTAAATTTTGTTTTTTGTATTCCATAACCCTTCTTCCATGTTCTCTGTGCAAAAGGATTATCTCCACCTTATTTGTTGAAGAAACATTTGTTTCTTGTGTCTAGGCATCTAGGTTTCAAACAAATCATAATATTTCCTCATCCTATTCGTGGGGTTCATCACGTATTAACATTGATATTTGTACATCACTCAAAGTTCAGACATTGCCTAGTAAAAATGACAACCCCAATTCAATTACAAGAGGAGCATCTTAACGTTGCTTTCTTACGGAGTATATATACTCAGCATGGGTGTAGTAAAATGAGATATATTTCCTTCTAGCATATACATTCCTAACCTCTTAAAATCCACAAATATGCTTCATTACACCTTTGGCACAAGGAATTCAATGAAAAGTATCATTACATAGTCTCATTTAAATTTAGGAAAAAATGGATAAAATTTTACAATCTGTTCCTATTACAATGTAAAAAAATTGCATGTCTTATTCAACGTTTATTTAAGTCAAGAACCCAAAATAACTTGACACACGTGGTACACCCATCAAATGTAAAGTGAATATGCCTCAGCCAAGTCTTTACTAGGTATACCTCAATTTTGAGAACATAAAGTGAATATGCCTCAGCTATGTCTTTACTAGGCATAGCTCAATTTTGAGGACATAAAGTGAATATGCCTCAGCTAAGTCTTTACTAGGCATAGCTCAAGTTTGAGAGACAATAAGTCACCTGCAAATGTTCTATGTATAATTTATACCTTACCGTTCACAAAATAAAATTTATCTTTTGGATGATAACCCAGCAAGAAGATTATCAACGATCCACAGAAGATTTATGTCACAATCAAACCCAGAAGATGGAAATGAAGTTAATGATCATCAATAAGCCATACGATGATACAAGCATACAATGCCATGAGTTCCTGCCTCCCTACTTCATATATGATTGCATCGGATAAAATATTTCTCACCCAACAATTGAACAAGATCACCACACCTAATATTCATATACTCTAATCGGTGCAGCCACTAGTCCTGAAAGAGTCACTAAGCTACCAATAGTCATATGCTAAAAGCAAATCCATGGATTGGGTAATGTTTCCCTTGTTCAGTCAGACTTTTGATTCTTCAAAGTTTAAACAGGATTCAAGCAAAGATTTAGGAGGTTCATTAGGTCCTGGCCTAGCCAGCAAACTTACCAGGCAAATGTGGATCCATTTTATAGACAAGGGAACTTTTCCACTTTTCAATAGGATTAAGAAAACAACATTCTCTACAAAATCCATCTGCCAAAATCTTTCAAACACGGCACAGATCTCTCACTAGTGTAGTCTGCAGAAGGTAAAATGGAAGCCAGTTAACTATAGTACCATAACCCGATGAAGCTCAGTTCTTTGGGGGATTCAGATCAAAAAGTGGAGCGGGACTTCAAAAGCAATAAGTCATCCTAAATGGAGGCACTAAATCACTATGGGAAGATGTTATAATTTATTTATTTTATCCATAACGCAATGGGTTTTATGATTGGATCTCCAAAAAAAATCATTCTTTTTTTAGCTTGGTAAATCTTGGATGAGGTTATGGGGCAGATTGTAACACAGAATACAGTAAGCCTAAACCACATTCTACAATTTTGTAAACATGGGTGACCCTCAAATGTCCATAATTGTTGTCTCACATCCTCACCACATTTCTACAGGAATTACAGGCTACCTTATAATGTCAGGAGATTTGAACCTCCCCCGTTACTATTACACCATAACCTCTTGGACTGTAGTTCAAATGCAATTCAACTCACATTGGGAGGTGCTAGCATTTTACTCTTTTATCCAAGACACATCAAGCTCATTCTAAGGCATGCCAGTATAATTCAAGTCAGATTAGATGTGGGTGTTATTACTTCACCGTTATATCTGCAGCCATCAAGTTTATTCCGTTTGGGTGGCATCCAAATGCAGTTTCCGTGCAAAAAGCAGGGCAAAAGCAGTTCACTGAAGTTAACAAACAGCTTAAAGTCTTCAACCCTAACAGTCCACTTCATTCCAGGATTTGCAGTCTTCCAAACAAATCAAATTTCAGAAGAAAAGAACCATACAATTTTGGAACCCAAAACATTCATACCTGGCACTGGGAACTCTTCTGGGAACCTCAAGCTCAAACTCCACAGGCAATCCGAGAAAGCCATTGAAACGATCAAAAGTGACATGGGCAACATGCCTGACATTTGTAGGCCAACTGATCTCCATCGAACAGGAAGAAGAATCCTCCCTATCAGCTCTGCAGGTCACCAAGGACTTTCTGAAGGCAGCCAAGAGAAGGGCAAGTACAGACAGCTGAGCTCTGTTCTGATCCTCTTCCTTCTCGTCTTGCTCTAATCCCTCACCTGCTATCCTAAGCCTACGGTCCTGTGAGATAAGAGGCGAAGTAGTGTTCACCGCCGTCTCATCATCATCTGAAGGGGGCTGAGAGGTTGAAGAGTTGGAAGAGGAGTACTCAGGAGAGTAGTGTTTTGAAGGAAGAACCTCTGTCATGTTTAGTGGGACAATAACATAGACACCCAAAAAAGTTAAAAACAATATTTGTTTACAAAATGGGGAATTGGTTGGCCTGAATTACAGAGAAAGGGGATTTTCATGATGTAAAATGGAGGCCTGTAGAGCCCCTTGGTTGCTTGAGGTCCAAGGAGCCATAATAAGCAAAGTGTCAATGTGACGACATGTTTTTACAATTTTTTTGCATTTGGATTGCTTGTGGATGAAGAAGTTAGTTGTTTGTTATGATGGGATTTGGGGGCGGAATTCAAGCGGGACTGCAATCGAATTTAGATAGATGGATGGATGGATTACTGACACTCAATGCTTGCCGTGATTGTGACTGTGGTGAATCATCAACACTAATGATGTCATGTGATTATTGGTTGTATGCTTGTGTTTTATGCCATACACACTTATGCGCACGGAATGTGAAAACGGTGGGGCTCTTTTTTGTGGATGGGATATCTCTACGGTAACTCTGCAACAATCTGTACTTTTTGTGATGTAGCGTGGAGACCAAATTGAGTGATAGACAAAAGCCCCCTACTATTTTATTTTAACTAAATGGTCTTTATAAGTTGAATCTAAATCTAATCAATGGCTTTTGCTTTCAATCAAAATATTCTCTATGTTATTGTAGAGAGGAAAAGTATATACTTGATCTTATTATTCTTTTTTGTCTTATACTTATTTTAATTTTATTTTAAATATATAAGTTTCTCACTTAATTTATTTTACATATAAGTTATATAAATTTGAAATTATTTTTATATGAGTTTATATGAGTTTCCAAAGGTTCAAAGTAAATTTGTATCTTTCATCCTCATAGTTTGGATTGGATCTTATATATGATTCTATCATTTGAACTTAACTGCATATGTAATTGTATCATGCAGTTTGGATTGGATCTTATATATGATTATATCATTTGAACGTAACTGCATCTGTAATTGTATCATTTTAATTTAAATAATCTTTCTCACCTTCTTGAGTCAACCCTTCTAGAAAGTCTGATCATTGTGTTTTAGATTGTGTGCCTAATAATTTAAATTAAGCACTTGTATTTAAAGTAAGCTTTAGGACATAATCTAATTGTCTAATCTTTAGATTAAAATTATTTAAGGATTAATTGGTCAATAGAGATCAAAGAGAAAGCAAATTAGGTTATATTAGAGTGCACTGCACTCTAGATAATACACTTAGGCATATTGCATCAGTGTCTTTTGCATCTCGAATCTTGTAATATCAATAACAAGGTTTGACTTGGAGCAAAGGAATTTTCACACTTCAAACCTCTTATAGCAATCTTCAAAAATGCTTCTTAGCACCACATTTTGTTTAGAAACAAGAAGTAGCAAAAGCCATTGGCCAGTGAAGCAAACCTAACAAAGGATGAAATCGTGCAATGCACAACTGCCCATAGACTAACTAATGAGTATGGTTTAGTCTCAAACAATCTCCATATCATAGAGTAGGGTTATGACATTTTGACAAGGGCAAGTATAGTTTTAGATTTCTAAATCTAATCATTGAGTACAATATATAGACAAATCTTCAACATCAATGACTAATTTGACAAGTGTTGTCTAAGGACAAGGTGTGTGAAGGATCTCATATGCACAAGTTGATTCTTGTAGAGCCTACAACAATACCACCTTCACTAGCTAAACTCAATTTGAATAAAGTTTTTTATGATTATTTGTATGCGCGTTTTTTTATTAAATTAAAAATTAATTATTAGTCAACATAATGTTTATTAAGGTTGAGGGTGTGAATGACCTCAATCTAGATAATACATACATTGATGCATTTAACCATTTATGTGGTATAACTATTTGATTCATGTAGAATTTAATTCTAATTTTCTTGTGACCTCATTCATGAGGTTCTCAATTCACAGGGAAGTGAACCCTTCCACTATAAAAAAAAGTAAGAGCCTCAACACCAAATGGAGGGAATCCACCTTCTAGAGCCTATTTCAGTAAAAGTCACTTGAATGACCAATATCTCACAAAGGCTTTGTATTTTCAAGGGGTTGTCTATCGTAGACATGTTCATTGGGTTTGGAAATTAAAGCAGTACAAGTTGTGCTTCCATCTCCACTTGGTACCCAGAACTATAAGTTGACTTAACGTGCTTAGTTTGTTTCCTTCTCTACATTCTTCCATGGCATGCAATTATTTTACATTCTATGTGTCTTTTACTCTTGTGTTAAATTATCATCCCACTCAAAGGAGTAAGCATCACATTTCCTTATCCACTCTATTGTTAGAAATTATATATATATTATATATTTATTTATTTATTATATTGTTGATATGATCATTAGTGAGAAGCTGGAGGAGAAGGTGATGGGGTGCTAAGAAACTCTCATGGACATTATGTATTAGAAACCCTGCTAATCAACCTGTCCCTAATGAGAATTTATAAATAAACAAGAATATCTTGATGAATGTATTACATGATTATATAATATGCTTTGACACGCAATATTACTTGATTTTAATAGTTTCATCCACAACAACAACAAAAAGGTTTATGGATGATTCACAAACAAATACAAATAGTTCATGCACAATGATACCAAAGTGGTTAATGGTTGTCTTCATAAATAAATGGGAAAAGTGTGTGCACATCTATGTCAATTAGAGAACAAGCAACATCACATTTCTTAGAGAGAGATCATTCGACCATTTAAAGAATCATGTAAAGGATTTCATGGCAAGAGTGGATGTGATTGAGAAAAAAATAGACCTATATATTTCAAGATATGTCATTCCTAAGCATGAGGAGGTGAGATGAAAAAGAAAAAATATTGTACTCTAAAAGGTACCTTCAATGACTATTGACATAATGGTGCATAACACAAAAGAAGTTAATAACCTTCTCACTCAAAATCATGGTATACACTGTGTTATTTCCTCACACACACACACACACACACACACACACACACACACACACACACACACACACACACACACACACACACCCACCAATAAATGATGTTGTTGACTTATGGAAATTTGTTACAAAACCAATTATAGGCTTCCAATCAATACAGGTGACTATTCTCTAGCAATTTGGTTTCTTACTCTTAAGAAATGGTCCTTTTGGCTCTGTAGAGACTCACATTGTAATGAAGCAAATTGCACAATACAGGAAATATGCTACAAATACTTGAGAATAATAAGCCACTTCGAGGGGGCAAACCTCCAAAAGTCTCCAAGAAGAACACAATTTGCAATATGATGATAATAAACTAACCACTGGCTCCTATATATATCTTGTTTATGTCTTGGATGTCACCCAATCTGACTTAGATAACTAAATATAACACCTGGGATGACCTAATTATCTAAATAAAAATATAATAATGATCATATAACTTAATTAAGAGTTAGGGTAGCCACAAGACAACTACTCGTAACCTTATGCACATTATAGGATTAAGGGCATAGCATGCCCCCCTCTTCAAAGAACTATTATCCTCAATGGTGATCAATTGTGGATGCTTCTGCATGAAATCTTCCACGCGAGGACTAAGCATATTGATGTCCAGTACCATTTTGTCCATGACATGGTAGATGATGGGAAGGTAAACTTGGAGAAAGTTGACACTCTGATGAATGTTGTAGATTCCTTGACAAAATATGTGAGCGTAGAGAAGTTCAAATGGTGTTCGGAGTCTATGGGTCTCCGGCCCCTAGCAATTAAATCATGGTGTTGATACTCCCTTTGCTCTTACAAGGTGTTTAACAAGTGGGAGAATGTTAGGAAAAGTGTCTCAACCTTGCAACTACGAAAGGTTACTATTCTTTCCAGTTTTGGTCTTTTTGAATACCTTTATCTTCAAGAATGGTCTAGAACTTTCAAAGTTTACAAAAGGGCTAAAAATGGCGGGACTTACTATTTTTAGTAACTCTACATTTGACCTCAGATGGACCTGAAATTTTCCCAAAAGGTGCAGAATGACTAAGTAAACATCTCACGTGAGTTTCAACTCAAGATCATACCTGGATTGCAAGATATTAAAGTTTATGTTTTTTGAAACTATCAGAAAAAGTTTTGAACTTGATTTTGAGGCACTTAGATGTCCCTAAACACCCTGAAAGTTGTTGTAACTAGCAAAGTAGTTACAACTTGATAGATCTTTTCACGAGCTTTCTAATGCATCAAACAGTTCGTTAATCAGACACCTGGATCAAAAGTTATGGCCTCCAGAAGTTGGACCTCCTATTTTTTGGGAAATGTGAAAATGTGTTGGACACTTAAAAGAGTTGTAAAGGGGAGAGTTACATGTGTTGGTGTGTGATTTGGTATATCATAAGGCAACTTTGATTGGAGATAATTTGGGCACCACTTTTGGGTGGTTTTGGCTCATGGTTTTGTAATTACCATTGATGGTTTACTATATTGTATCTCCTATATATCAGGAGTTGGAGATGGAGGTTGTGTGAAAGAGTCTTATAGATGTTGAGTTACCTCTAGATCTCTGGTTGATTAATACCCCTATGAAAGCTTGCTCTGCAAGTATATTGTAATCTTCTTGATTCCTGAATAATATATTGGGTGGCTTTGGAGTGTGGGGTTTTTTATCTGAAAGGGTTTTGCCCACGTATATCTCATGTTGTGAGTTTTGCATTTGAATGTTGTTATTACCTTTATGTTAATGTGCATCTTAATCTGTAACTGTAAAAGTTAAAATTTGCATAAATCTTTCCTTAGTAGATCAGTGTATGAAGTGTTTTCCGCGTACCTTGCTTCCTTTCATAATGATCATATAACTTAATTGATAGTTAGGGTAGCCACAAGCCAACTACTCATAACCTTATGCACACTATAGGATTAAGGACATAGCATGCCCCCCCTCTTCAAAGAACTATTATCCTCAATGGTGATTAATTGTGGATGCTTCTACATGAAATCTTCATCTTCCCACATGGCATCTTCAACCGACAAATTCTTCCACTAAATTAGATACTCAGTAATTGTCCTAGTCCTTAACTTCTTTGTGCGTGATTGGAGAATTAACTCTGGATCCAAAATGATTCTTCCCTCTCTATCTAGCTCCGGTAATACTATGTAGGGATATGTCAACCAATCACCTTCTTTAAAGAAGAAACATGTAAAAAATGGATGTATCATTATTGTTGGAGGCAACTCAAGCTTGTAGGTTACACTACCTATCTTCTATATAATCTGGTATGGACCATAATATTTTAGTGACAACTTGTTATTCTTTGTTTGTTGCTTTAGGGACATTTGCTTATAAGGTTGTAATCTCAAGAAACCCCAATCACCTACTTCAAAACTCCTTTCCCTATAGTGTTGGTCAGCCTATTATTTGATTCTATTTTGTGCCATGGCCAAATTCTCCTTGAGTCCTAAAAGTACCTATTGTTGATGATTCATGTGGTCTTCCATAGCCTGAACTCTTGGTGTCACCTTTAATGATGATGTAATGGATGAGGAATGGTATCCATATAATGGGAAAGAAGGGCACATTTTTGAAGAACTATGGAAGGAAGTGGTATACCACCATTTTGCTAGTGGTAGTCAATCCACCCATTAAGACTACTTATCTAAAGTAAAACAATGTAGATACCCTTCCCAAAACTTATTAACTACCTCAATTTTCCCATCTGAGTGAGGATGGAATGAAGAGATACGAACCAATTAATTACCCAAACAAGACAATAAATCTATCCAAAAGTTGCTATTAAAGATAAGATCACGATCACTGACAATGACCCTTGGGTTACCATGTAACTTTTGTATTTCTCCATAAATACTTTTGTCACTATACTTGTTGTAAAGGGATGGGATAATGTAATAAAATGGGTATATTTGGGCAGGTGATCCACCACTTCCATGATGGCATTCTTACCTTTAGATCTTGGAAGGCCTGTGATGAAATTCATGGAGACATCTTCCCACTTCTCTCTAGGAATAACTAAGGGTTGCAAAAGACCAGGTGTCTTAATTATCTCCCCTTAATTTCTTTAACATACCAAATATTCAACCACAAATATTTGAATATTACCTTTAAGCCCTTCCCAAAATAAATCCTACTTGATTCGATGATATATCTTTAAAAATCCTAAATGACCCCCAACTAGAGAACCATGGAGCTCTTCAAGAATCTTGTGTTTGAGGGTGGAATTATTGCATAGGTACAATCTCTCTTTATACCACAAAGAGTCTCCCTTCCAACAAAATTTATCTGAAGTACTCAAATCATTTTGCAACTTTTGAATGAGATCCCTTGTAGCAACATCATTTTGCCACTCTACTTTGGCTGCTTCAACCCAATCTTCTTGTAATATTGAAATGGTGCAAAATAATGCCTCATCATTCTCATCCTTTATGGATAATGCATCAACCATGATATTCTCCTTTCCTTTTTATAGACGATCTTAAAGTCATAACCAAACATCTTAATGACCCATTTTTGTTGCTCTTAGAAGATAATTGTTGCTTTAGAAAATATTTTAGGCTATCATGATCTGTCTTAACTTTAAAGTGTCTACCCAACTGATATGGCCTCCATTGTTTCACTGCATGAAGAATAACTAGCATTTCCTTCTCATAAATGGGTTTGAGTTTATTCTTACTTGTTAATTAACAACTTTCAAAAGCAATGGGTCTACCTTCCTACATGATAACTACTCCTATTCCATTTCCTGAAGCATGACACTCCACAATAAAATCCCTAGTGAAGTCTAGAGTGGCTAGAATTGGAGTGGTACACATATCCTCCTTCAACCTCTCAAATGTTGTATTAGCTAACTCATTCCATTGAAAAGCATCCTTCTTCAATAGAGTTGTGAGGGATGTTGTTATGCAACCATAGTTCTTCACAAATCTTCTATATTATCTAGTGAGTCCTAGGAAGCCCCTTAAGTTCTTAATGGTTTTAGGAATAGACCACTCCATCATAACCTTGATTTTGTTAGGATCAACCTTTACTCTTTTGTGAGACACTATACAACCCAAGTACTCCACCTCTTTAAGACCAAAAGCACACTTGGAAGGTTTAGCATAAAGTCAGTGATGTTTGAGAACTTGCAATTCTTGATCCACATGATGTAAATGGTCTTCCCATGTCTTTCTATAAATCAATATATCATCAAAGAACACCAATACAAACTTCCTCAAAAATGGCTTAAATATGGAATTCATCAAACTTTGAAATGCAGATGGAACATTAGTAAGACCAAATGGCATGACTAGAAAATCGTAATGACCCTCATGAGTCCTAAATGTTATCTTGGGAATATGTTCTTCCTTAATTTGAACTTGTGATAACTTGATCTAAGATCAAGTTTTGTACGAAACATATCTCCATTCAATTCATCTAGTAAATCATCAATGACTAGAATAGGAAACTTAAATGTGATGGTGTACTTGTTGATCTCTCTATAGTTTGGACACATGCACCAAGTGTCATCCTTCTTATGCACCATCACCATGGGAGAGGAATAAGCAATCTAGCTAAGCTTGATGATACCTACCTCTTGTATCTCTTGAACCATCTCAATCTAACTTTTTTGTATATATGGGTACTTATAAGGCCTAATGTTGGGTGGTTGGTTTGCCCAATACTAACTAAATGACATGACCTTGATCCCTTTTAGGAAGTAGTCCTTTAGGCATATCTCCAAAATCTACTGAAGGATTATCTATAATTGCTTATAGATCTAACTGGTAGGAGTATTAGATTGATAGGATGCTAATAAAAATAGTTGGGCCACAAATATGCCCCTTTTTAAGCATCTTTTGCATTTAATGAGAGCTTACCTTTTTGTGGGGACTTTGCATGCAACACTCTTAGTTTAACTATCTTGCCTTCTAAGTGAAATCTCATGAATAGTTGCTAGAAGTTCAACTCAGTTGTTCCTAACGTAGTGAGCCACTCTACTCCCAAACTCTATTTGTTGCATCCATGGAAATAGAAAACATTAGGCAATCAAGTCAATACTCTCCCATGGTTAATTTAATGCTATGACATTTTCTCTAACAACTGACAATACCCCCATCTACAATTTGGACCTAAAATTCTAGAGTACGAAATATAAAACAATTCAAATGAGTAGCTAACTCATTGTTAATGAATTTGTGAGTGATTCCTAAATCTATCAATACTATAACTCTCTTTCTTCAAGAATCCCACCACCTTGAGAGTTTATCGAGCGCTAACTCTAGCAAATGCATGACAAGAAATGGTTGGTTGAGTATCTCTTGACTCCTCATCTAACTCATTACCACTCTCTAATATTGACCAGTTCCTCCTCTTCTTCCTCAATCAGCCCTTCAATATAGAACAATTTCTTTTTAGTGAATTTAAGTCAACTGTATTTGTTGTCATAGTTAAAACATAACCCTTTTGCTCTCTTCTCTTTAATTTATTGTGAAGTCAACCTAGTAGGTTGAGGACGATTGTGTAGGAGAGCTTTTATCTCTTATGCTTACCAAACCTTGCCTTCTATTGCCCACAAAATGTTTCTCTACCTATCTTTCCATAATCATTGCTTGCAACATAGAATATGGACGAAACATCCGTACCTAATATTTAATGTGGTCCTTTAAACCCCTAGAAATAATTCCTTCAAATTTTCCTCTATGACATTCTCTATTGTTAAAGACAAAGTTTGGAAGTGATAAATATAATCTTAACCGTACCTATTTGCCTTAAACTCGGTAAGTTGACTGAAGTAGCTATCCATAAGATTGTCACCATAATGTGTAGTAAGTTCCTCTTGGAAAACTAACCATGTAACAACACATCCCTTCTTTTTCTTCTCTTCACTTAGCCAATGATACCAAATGAATTGGTCAAGATCCAAGTATAAGGATGCCATTACAACCTTTTGTTGACAACGAACATGATGAAGATCAAAGAATTGCTCCATTGGACAAAGCCAACTGGCCAAATCTTTGCCATCAAACTTTTGCATGTCCATCTTAGGTGTGAAGTTCCTAGCCATAGAATTATCTGAGTGTTGATCAATCTTGATATTTAAGTCAAAACCACAAGAATCATGTCCCTTAGGAGCATCACCTTCCTCCCAATTCCTATTATGTGAATTTGCTCCCTTATAGTTCACACCACTCAAGGGAATCTATTTTCCTCAATAATGTATTGATCTCCATATTCACTGATGAAATATCTCCCTTAACCTTGGTTATTTCATTCTTCATATCTGAAGATATGGGAATCTAACATAAAGGAAAACAATAACAAAATGCAAAACAAACAATGCAATACCTTCACATTGATCCACAATCCATCGATAAAGTGGAGAATGCCGCACCCAAAGCACTCTAGCTTTACCCAAATAGATTAATGTTGATTGCTTGATTCTGTAGCATAACGATAAGATAGATGAGTGATAGATGGAAGATTGAATGATGCAAGAGGGATAGATGATAGATAGATGATGGATGATTGAGAGGAAAATTTGACAACATGAGGATACTAGAAGAAGATTCGTTACAAATGGCTCAAGAGAGGCTACCTTTATAGAAAAGGCAAATTTGAATGGACGGTTGTGATTAAGAGTTATTTTGAATGATATGGATGGTTGAGATCGATTAGGGTTGATTAGGGTTTCCCACTCAAAGAGGGATTGTAGTCACGTGACAAGTGTGCGATGGAGAATAAAAGGAGACTTAATTCAAATGTTTTATTTGAATTTGTTTGACATGTGAAGGGGTTAAGTGGAAGATGCAACATGTGACACTTGTTTGAATGAGACAAAAGGTGAGGGATTTATTCAAATTTTTAATTTTAATTATATGAGACATGTGACAAGGGAGATTAATTAAATAAAGTGGGTTTATTTAATTAATTGGGAATGTGATTAAGTTGGAATTATGAGTGGGAAGACCTAGGACCTAGGGAAAAAACATTACAAGGTCGTGTCGACTAGGTGATGGACAAATTTATGTGTCTACATTTTGCCCCTCTTTGAGATGATGTTCGAGATGATGAGATTTGTGTCGAGTAACATCATTTCAAATAAGTTAAGGTATGGATAGAAGAAAATGAATAATGATGAAGATATATGGTAATGTGAAG
Organism: Cunninghamia lanceolata; assembly: GCA_027924645.1. Lineage (NCBI taxonomy): Eukaryota > Viridiplantae > Streptophyta > Pinopsida > Cupressales > Cupressaceae > Cunninghamia > Cunninghamia lanceolata. Next base: position 3,630,750 of record BSBN01000292.1, on the reverse strand, counting down.
ATGCGATGAAGATGCCCCCTCGAGAGGATAGGCGGGTTGGACAAACGCGGGTATGCTCTTGAAATGAAAATGGATTGGTCAAGGAAGATAGCTAAGAATAGATAGAAGGAATGAATGATGCATTATGCTGCAATGAAAGTGAGCAACCATGATGTTTGATATAGCACAAGACATTATGCACCAAGGTATAAAGACCATGGTGACGATGTGTTTTGTGCCCCAGCATAATACAACCTTGTCTAACGTATGAGGAAGGAACTTAGAGCATTGAAGTCCTAATGCACAAAAGGTATGATAGGACCTTAGATGCAAATGATAATGCAAAAAGCTATTCCAACATACACAAGATATGAATATTAGCTAGGTTGGATTCAGATACAAATGCAAGTTGAAAATGATAACACACACAAGCAAGCAAGCAAGCATGCACAAATGATTCAAAAACAAACAAGGTATTGCCCCTATCAAGCTGTAAACTGATGATTAATTGATTGATTGATTTGTTGATGATGATGATGATAATGATTGATTGATTGTTTTGGTTTACGATAAGATTAGAATCAAGACCATTGATTGCGATTGGATAATTTGACACAATTGATTAGCTTGATTGGTATGGATTAATGATGACTTGCATTTGGATCATTTTTTGGAATGATTTGATTGATTTAGATTGGATGAAAGGATTGATTTGAAGAATTGATGTGATTGGTATGAATTGATTGGAGGAATTTGTTTCAAAAGATTGATGATGATCAATTGGATTGATTTGATGGATTGATTTGATTGGGTTTGAGTTTGATGTTATTGATGGGATGATGTGGATTGGATTAATATGATTTTGATTGATTTATAGATTGGCTTGATTTGATGATTTGATTGGATTGATTGACTTGATAGATTTAATGGATTGTTTGATGACGATTCATCTTATTGCTTGAATGTTTGATGATGATGGATTTCTATAAATGGATTGATTGGATTTGAGTTTGATGAAGTTGATTGATTGAATTGATTTGATTTTAATGATGTGATTGATTTTGATTGGATTGGATTGATTTGATTGATTGATTTGAATGATTGAGTTTGATGAATTTGATGTATTGAATTTGGACGATGATTTGATTGGATGAATTGAATTGATGAGTTGGAGTGATTTTATTGCTTGGAGTTTTGTTGGATATTTAATTTTTTTTGTGTTTTTTGGGAAGATTTGATTTTTTTTGGATTTTGAAATGTTTTGATTTTTTTTGTATTTTTGAAATATTTTGAATGTCAATGGATGTACAATTGGGGTAGCCTTTATGTGAGATACCAATGACAAGGGAAAAAACCAAGTCTAGATGCAAGGATGGAGGTAAGATGGATGGATAGATGGATAAACAGATGGGCGATAGTGGATGGGATGGAAGGCTCGTGATATATGGATGGATAAGAGGATGGGTCATAGAACGGAAAGCTCGTGATATATGGATGGATAAAAAGGATAGGTCATGGAATGGAATGGATGTATGTGTAAGAGAGCAAGTATGTGATCTCCAAGGACTATGTCGCATAGGAATAACATGCCCTAGTCTAGGTAGTAGACTTAGGATTTTTCAGGAAAATGCTTAAGGCAATAGGATGATAGGATTTAACATGACAAAGCTTATGACTTGGATGATAGGGTTCATTTGGAAAGGATGAGTTATGTCAAGAGATATCCAAAACACTTGTCAACAGTTGCCCCCAATCTTTGTCAAGATCAAAAGAGGAAGGGAGGATGAATGGATGCAATGTGATATGTATGTATATGGAAATGGTATGATAGTTTGGAAAAGGATGAGACAAGGTGCCCCTAAGTGTAAGTGACATAGAAGATTGACCTACACATGACGCCTATTTACTAGGATTTCATCACGGTACTTGTCCAAGTTGCCTGTTTACCAGGTTTTCACAGTTGGACGAAAGGATTTCTCTTTACTTTTTTTGATTTTTTTCTTTTCTTTTTTGACTTTTTTTATTTTTTGTGACTGTTTTGACTTTTGAATGGGAAAAGGGGATGGGTGGGACTCAAGTGTCTAGTTCCATGTAATGTTATAGTCCCATTAGAGAAGGATGTCATCACAAATGGACCATGTCAAGTCATTATGCTCAAGATGTTGGTAGGGTGATTGAGTGAAAGTGAGATGGATAAGGTAGATAGTGGATTATGTAGGGATCGAAAGTGGATTATGATGTGGATTATGTAGGGGTGAAAGTGGATTATGATGTGGATTATGAAAAGGATGGATGAAAGGCTTATGCCAAAGCATGGACCATAGGAAGGTGATTCAGAAGGTATGTAGGATAATGGATGAAAGGTGAGGAGATGGAGGTATGAGGGAATGGGATCATGACCAACAGTCGCACACACTGTGATAAACATTGAAGCTTTTGAGTGGATGGTGTTGTAGGAAGCAATGGTGATGTTTGTTTAGGAGATAGATGGTTTAGGACTTTTGGAACCCACATGGACTTAGTATTTTTCTAATTTTTGCTTTTCATGTGGGATGTTTGAAATGTTTGAATGGAATGGCATTTTTGAATGTAGGGGGATGGTTGGGATTTTTTAGATGTGGATGCCTCATTTGACTTGATTGATTTTTGTTTAGGGACCCATATCATTTTAGTTTTTGACTTTGCTTTTAGAGGCATGGGCTTGGATGGATTTTTTAATGTACCTTGATTTGAATTTTTGGATTGATTTCCTAAGGCATTAGGACCCTTAGGATTTGTGGCTTTTTGAATGGAGGCATTCAAATGTTTATTTTTGAATCCCATGTGGCGGATGAAATGAGTGGAAGCTGCTTGTTTATATAATGTGTGCATTTGTTGGTCATGATTAGGATATTTAGGGTATTTATGAATGAGTGGCAGCAATGGAGGTAAAGTGGATGGAGGGATATTTGGAGTTGGAAGTAATGGAGATAAAGTGGATGGTGGAAGGTGAATGGTCACATGCTTTTGACATTCATAGGATGAGAGAGGTGGAATGGCAACATATGTTTTAGGAATATGATGGGGTTTATGATGGAAGGAAGTGGATTTAGGAAGTGTGGAGGAAGTACCAACATCGTTAGATTGTTGACCTTGGGGTGTGTATCCAAGACCAAATGAGCGAGGAGGGACCTTGACATGTATTGGCTCCAAAATGCCTTGTTCATGTAGGCCTAAACCTTTGCCTTGGTAGTTCATGTTTTGGAGCATGCGATTGACTATAGGACCAGGTGTAGTTTGGACACTAGACTTGAGTTGATTATTGGATGGAGAAGGTAAAGTGGATAATGGTTGTTGGTGTTCTAAGGAGGTACACTCATGAATGAATGTGGATAGACTAGTAGGATATGGTGGATTTGAAATGGGATCAATGGTTGATGTGGAAGGATCATTAGGATCTTTCTTATGTTCATTGGGATCCAAATTACTTGTTTGATCTTCTATGTTTGCTTTGGAGGCACATGTCTCATCATGACAAGTGGAAGGTGTGGGATCATGGATAGGGCTAGATGGCGGATGACTAGGAGCAATGTGGATATCTTGCTCATGGATGGATATAGGATTATGGATAGGATCAAGGTGCTCATGGATAACTTCTTCACAGGTATCATCTTGATCATAAAGAAGGTAAATGTTATGGATAGGTTGAATTTGGATAGCTTGCTCATGAATAGTTGTTGGGAGATGGATAGGATCAAGTGCCTCATGGATAGATTCATCATTATGGCTATCATCTTGATCATGGAAAAGATACATGTTATGCATGGGTTGCATAAAAGTTAGTTGATCTTGAGTTGGACTATAGCTTAATGTTTCCACATGCTTAAGATTAAACTCTTGACATACCTCTTGGGTTGCTTGAATGAAAGTGGATAACTCTTGGATAGGCTTGACATGTTCCTGAGGGTTATTGACAGGAAGGTACAATAGCTCTTGACTTGGGTTCGTGATAGGCTTGATTGTTTGTGGATCACATGATGGTGTTAGGATAGGACTAGGCATGGTGTAGGACTCTTTTATAGGCTCAAGAATATGTGTTTGATGACATGGCAATGTTTTATTCCTTGCTAGTAGCCAATGGATCACATCCTTTGCAAGGGTATGGGTAAATGGACAATATAGGGGATGGATGATAAGGGTGAATAGGGTTGGAGGCTTAGGATCATGATTAGATTGGGGGCTAATTGGATGGATAATAGGATTAGATGGATTGGGACTTGGGCTAGATGGAAAGATTATGGAATTAGAGGGAATGGTTTTATCCAAGACAATCTTACCATAATCTTCTAGGTTCTTGACTAATATTTGAAATCAGACACAAGTGGGTATGGTATGGCCCCTATACCTATGGTATGCACAATATGCATCATCTTTATACCAACTAGGTTTAAACATAGATGGAGAATATGCTCTGAATGGGTATAGCTCAATCAAATTTGCTTGGACCAATTTCTCTAAAATCATCTCCACGGAATCTTTTAATGAAGGATTAGTGGAACATGGGGATGAAGGTGATGAAGGCGATGAAGGGCTTGATAAAGGTGTTGGGATAGGACTAGTTGGCTTATGTGTTGGCATATGATTGGATGATGAAGGTGACTCAAAGGAGGCACTTGCTAGGTTGGTTTCTCCCTTGTTAAAGGATTTTAGGTCTTGCATAAGATGACTTAAGTCTATCAATGATGTTTGTTGCAAAAGTGAACTTGGGCTTGCTTGGTTCATGTACATAGGGCCATTTGGACTTGCATGTTGTTCTTGTAAGGACATTTGATTGCCATGTGGATATGTTTGGTGATGAGGTGGCATGCTAGGATTTGTAGGTGAAAGGTTTTGTGAGGTGGATTATTGTGGAGATTAGTTGATGTTGGAAGTTTGTTGAGAAAGTAATTGTGATATGAAGGTAATGGAGTTAGGATTGTTAGGATTAGCCGGCAGAAGATATCAATTAAATGCAAATAAAGATTAAACAGAGGGATGGAAATACATAGAAATAATAACAGCGAGAGACAAGTTTTAACATGGTTCATCCAAACTCAGGCTACATCCACCAAACAGAGAGTCCAATATTATTATCCAGTAAATCAAACCAATTACAACCAGCAATCCTTGCAACTCAATACCGCTACAAAATGCTACAATATAATATCAACGGAAACCCTAAGCCTTAGCCGCTTTTATCAAGCCTTATGTCGGTTACAAAAATAGGGTTTTTTATGTCAGTCAATAGAAAAATAACACTTGACACCTTTGTAAAATAATAAAAAACTGTGTGAGGTTTCAGGGGCGTTGCCCCCGAGCCCCCATGGGGGTGCTACCCCTCGACCCCGCCCTGTATCATGACAGGGAGCATGCCAAGGGCGCTGCCCCTTGACCCCGTAGGAATTTGGGGGGAAACCGTGCCAATAAAAGTGGCGTAAATTTAACCTTTGAGTCTGATTAGGCTCCATGTAACAACAAGGATCATTGGATGGTAGGCTTATGGAAGCACTTGTGTTTGTGGTGTTAGGAATAGTGAGGGTGATTTGTGGTATGGATGTGGCGGCATTAGTGTTTGGATTATGTGTTTGTTGGGCTTGTGATTGAATGTGGGATCGTTGATGTTGGCCTAGGACTTGATGTTGTGGGAATTATTGATGTTGTGGTGACACAAGGTCTTCTTCCTTTCTATATAACCACCTAAGTTGATCAAGCATTCTTTTGGTGCCATAAGGATCATTCTCTGATGCTAAGCTAACCACACAAAGGGATCACAACTAACTTCTCAGTAGGAAAATGATGCAAGGATGGCAGGGTAAACAAGACTCTTAGGCCCATGTGGACCTAGCTACTCCATTTGACTTCAAACTGGACATGACTGTCCAGTCATTCTCCATGTTCCAAGACTACACAATAACACCATCTATGGGTTCATGTACCTAGGCTCTTTACCAAACTTTCTAGGGACCCTAGACTATCTATGATTGACTATCCCAATATCACAAAACCATAAAAATGCTTAGGAGGTACCTCCTTGTACCACTTCCTTCATAGACTGACCCACTTCCTTGTAGCCCTCCTAAAGGGACTGTCATGCATTAACTTTTGGTACGGACCCCCAAACAGGACTGTGATGGGCTTTTTGAGTACCCTTTATCAAGTTCTTCAACATATCCAACATGCACTATGGAGTCCTTTGGAACACAGACCTCTAATTTTGACTACATCAGTTTCCTACTAGGTCGAATTAGGTTAGTTTTACAAACAAAGTGCTCACAAACTTCACTCCAAACTTCCAACTTCTGGTTCAAGTTTCCCAATAGGTTGTAAATAGGTATATTTCACAAATTTTTGGGATCCAAGGTCACTCCAAGACATTTCATGGTCAAATCTTCACTCCACCAAAGTTAGTTAGCCCAACACAAGGTGTAATAAGGCCTTAATGGCTCCAAACTCCATCTTTCACTTGTCCTCTATTCTTACACACATAATTCATTATAAAACATGCCAACCCAACCTCATTCCACCCATTTTGGGGTTCTAACATGGTAGAATGGGTTAGGAAATCAAAAACTTCCCTAAAACCCTTAAAACAAGGGTTAGAGGATAGTTTGCACAAAAATGGTTATAAAATACCTAAACTTTGATGAAAATCCCTCTTACCAAATGAAAATGAAAGATCAAATCATTCCCCAACTAATTTCAGTCATTTTCCCTCTTGAAGGTATTATACGACCTCAACCCAAACGTTGGAACAACAAAATATACAGAAAAATAGGACAGTCAACAGCATTTTCTTTATTTCCTCATTCAGACTTCATCACATTACATACCTTCGCATGTGTGAGGTCTCCTCTATATGTCTACCATGAATTTCACTATTACAATGTTCCCAAATCATGGGAAAAGGCTAAAAAAAGCCTAAAACTGACTGTTTTTACTAAAAAAAACTAACTATCTAAGTTTAGACCATCACAAACTTAAATGGACTGTAGACCTTACTTAAGAAAATGCCTATTTCAGGCTTCCACAACATGATCATGCCTTTAGAAGGCTTCAATACATAATTTTAAAACTTCATTTAGTCTCCATCACACAAAAATTCAAAAATTTGACATCATGGACCTTCTAGGTGCACTGCACCATTCTCATAGGTTTTGTTTAGAAATGTCATGTCCATGTTTACAAGTGGTAGATGTGGAGTGATTTGGATGAAGATTTGATGACTGGATGATGTGTAATGCTTAGGATGATGTTGATGTGATGGGATGATGACTTGGATATGATTAGGGTTTTGTTGAGGATGGAGGTGGGTTAAAATGAATTGATGAATTGGGTGATTAGGATTGGATGATGTGGATGAGGTGGTCTAAGATATGTGTTATTGGAAAGTTAGATGAAGATGATGTGGCAAGTGTTTATTGGAAGCTTGCTTTAGGGCAATATCAAACACAAGATTTCACAAACAAATGGATGAACACACACACCAAACAAGATGATGAATTTGTCTTTCAAGGTTTAAATGTCATGATTAAGCACACACTTGAAGACACAACAACAAGCCTAATGTCTAGTTTGAAATAGGGTATGGCCAATTAGGTTTTGGGCTATATTTACACGAGGTTGACTAGGAATTTGAAAGCGAAATCCTGCCACACAGGCAGGAGAAAGGGGTAACCCACCCTTCACCTTCACTTCCCAAAGGTATAAAGTTCTTTGGGGCTTAGCCAAGAGTGACAAGATTCCAACTCCCAATGAGGGTGTCTTTTGATTCAACTTCGATTGAGGTCGTCCCTTGGAGTGGTGTGTCTCTAAGCAGGCCTCCTAAGAAGGGTAAACAAAAGTGAACCAAGTGAGGTGTTTTTATCTCCAAGATCACCTTGCGATGCAAAGAGAGAACATACACATGCACACTTGATTCACACTTGCACTTGTAAATTAGCCCTTAGAAATGAAATGTGTGATCAAACAGTTCAAGCACTGGTTCTTTTTAGATCCCAAGTCCAAATGTGATTGAAGACAATGGTTCGTTTTAGCCCAATTTGATGTGTGAATGCAAGCAAGTTGTTTGTTTTAAGCCCAAAGTCCAAATGTATGGTCAAACAATGATTAAGAGATAAAAGATTAGAATGAGTGCACCTGATTAGTATCACTTTCCAATTTGTTGTAGATGATGATGCCAATGCTACTTCAATTCCTTAGATTGCCCCTGAAAGTCACCAAGACTAGAGAAAACCAAACTTGCAAGCCAAAAGGGGTTAAGTCCAAAATATGCAATATGGTAAAATCTGATAAAAAAAGGCATAATACAAACAAATTAATGGCATAGACAGAAAGTACATAAAATTCAAAGCAATTTCAAAAAACATTTCACGAAAATCAGATAAAAATTACAAAAGTTATGCTCATTTGAAGTTTATGTGAAAATAGCACCAATACAGAGAGAAATGGTGCCACTACAGAGGAAAATGGTACCAATACAGAGAGAGATGGCAGTAATATGTGTTTCACCTTCCTTTACCTTGTTACTAGTTGCAGATAGCATTGATCTGAGTGCAGAACGTACCGATACGACACAGGGAGCAAAATAAGCTTGAAAGAAAGGATTTTAGAAACCAAAAATGGCCTAATATATCAAAATGAATGGCATAGATAGAAAGCACACAACATTCTAAGCAATTTCAAAAAAAAATTGCGAAAATCAGATAAAAATTGCAAAAGTTATGCTCATTTGAAGTTTTTGTGAAAATAGCGCCAATACAAAGAGAAATGGTGCCACTACAAAGGAAAATGGCGCCACTATAGAGGAAAATGACACCAATACAGAGAAAAAAGGTGCTGATACCTGTAACAGATGATTTTCATGGAAAACTCATGCAAAAACTAGCAAAAGTTAGCAAAATCAGGACCTGGGAGTCCCACCGAGTGTGCCAAATGAAGATATGGGAATCTAACACGAAGGAAAACAATAACAAAATGCAAAACAAATAATGCAATACCTTCACATTGATCCACAATCCATCGATAAGGTGGAGAGTGCCGCACCCGAAGCACTCTAGCTTTACCCAAATAGATTAATGTTGATTGCTTGATTCTGCAACATAATGATAAGATAGATGATTGATAGATGGAAGATTGAATGATGCAAGAGCGATAGATGATAGATATATGATGGATGATTGAGAGGAAAATTCGACAGCATGAGGATAATAGAAGACGATTCGTTGCAAATGGCTCAAGAGAGGCTACCTTTATAGAAAAGGCAAATTCGAATGGACAGTTATGATTGAGAGTTATTTTGAATGATATGGATGGTTGAGATCGATTAGGGTTGATTAGGGTTTCCCACTCAAAGTGGGATTGTAGTCACGCGACAAGTGTGCGATGGAGAATAAAAGGGGACTTAATTCAAATATTTTATTTGAATTAGTTTGACATGTGAAGGGGTTAAGTGGAAGATGCAACATGTGACACTTGTTTGAATGAGACGAAAGGTGAGGGATTTATTCAAATTTTTAATTTGAATCATGTGAGACATGTGACAAGGGAGATTAATTAAATAAAGTGGGTTTATTTAATTAATTAGGAATGTGATTAAGTTGGAATTATGAGTGGGAAGACCTAGGACCTAGGGCAAAACATTACAAGGTCATGTCGACTAGGTGATGGACAAACTTATGTGTCTACAATATCATTAGGAGCAATTTCCTCACTTTCTATATCATCCTTATCTAGAGATATTCTAGGTGTGATAGGATTCTTTTTGCCTCTTATGGGAGACGCCACTATGATGAGGAAAAATAATTTTGCAATAAATCACACAAAACAAATCCTAATGATCTAAAAAAAATATTGTAACTTACTTGGGCCTAGATCTTGCCTTGCTGACAAAATCTCCAAGAAATTTGTTGATTGGAGTCTTGGGAGTGAAATTAGTGGAAACCCTAATTATGTAACAATTCCTTGGTTTCTACTCTAAATGCCCGCAAATTCATATTATGGTAGTTTTATTGTGTCCTTGAAAAACCCTTCAAAAATCAAGAAAAATTTGTCAAAATGAGAGATATATGCACTTCACAATTCACCCTCCAAAATAAAATTAAAAAATTGCCTTGTTTCTTGCTCTCCAGTTGCCAAGATCAACTCCAATACCACTTGTAATGAAACAAATTGCACAATAGAGGAAATATGGTACAAATACTTGATAATACTTAAGAAAAATAAGCCACTTCGAGGGGGAAAACCTCCAAAAGTCTCCAAGAAGAACACAATTTACAATATGAAAATAATAAACTAGCTACTAGCTCCTATATATACCTTTCTTATGCCTTGGATGTCACCCAGGTCAACTTAGTTAACTAAATATAACACCTAGAATGACCTAAATATGTAAATAAGAATATAATAATAATAATATATCTTAATTAAGAGTTAAGATAGCCACAAGTTGACTACTCATAACCATGTGCACGCTATAGGATTAAGGGTGTAACACACATAACTCCCTACAAGCCTTCACAACCAACACAACCTAGAGATACCTTGAAATTTTCTTTGGAAATATGTTTGGCATTTATCATCATCTAGTTAGAGATAGGAACTTTAGTGTGACACACACTAAGATTACTCCTTTCTTTATCCTACTCCAAAGACCAAGTAGAAAGAGATCTCTTAATTGATACATAGATTCTTAGATCATTAGTGTTAGACATTATAGGATACCATTTTATTTTACCTCGTATAATGCATTTAATATTCATAGGTTTCACTTTTTCTTTTTAACCTTTGTTATCTTTTGGACACAGTTCAATTCTCCAAACAACTATTGGGGAAGCTCTTGTTACATTAATGTTGTAATCTTTGGTGTGTTTACCATACTTGTTTTTTTGTCATACTTATTTCACAATAAGTTTGTGAACGAGCAAACTCATTGTGCTTCATTTTAAAATGACATCATTTTTATACAATGAAATGTGTTTTTAGCGAGAAAAATATGTAGGAGAAGTATCATCCTTAAGTATGAATCCATTAGTTAATTGTGTTGGTTAGGACAACTAATAGTTAATGTTCTTATTTCTACGTCATAGTGAACATTTTTACTTGTACCTAAGTACCCTTGGGAAATATACAAATTTTTCCTCTCAATATAAATTGGGCCTTATTTCAATGTTATGTGCATTTTTGACATAAAATATAGCCATGTTTTATGGTGTCAATTTGAGTTTCTAATGTGCATTGTAATATAACTAAAACAATATCTAATTAGTGTTTTTTATTGTATGTTGAAGGATCCATTGGAGCTCTCACCATTTATATATAATATGAACTAAAATATTTTATAATTTTTTTGAAGAATAAATCAATCAAACCAACAAAAAGGGACTATTTTGTCCCATAATTTGAAGAACTAAGAAGCAACAACTACAAAGTCCCCATTGTCCTAATAACATTTCCTTACAATGAAAATAACCAAAAATAACAAATTAAACATATAAAAAATATTCTATCCTAACAGTCACAGCATAATAGAAACAACCAAAAATAGAGAAAGGCTTAATCATTAATCACAAGGGATTTCCTTGCCTTCCTCTCTCTAAGAACAAAAACTACACATCCTGATGACCATTGTCACCTTCCCAAGATGTTGTTTCACTACCACAACAACTTTATTCCACATTGTAACACATTTCACATTCGATCCTTCTATATATCTAAATTATAATTCATGTTCCATAAAGGTTCACTTAGTCACTTGAAACATCCTCTCACTAGACAACATTGAGGGCATGAAAAGGATTGAAATTTTCAAGTAGCCTTTATAATGCATGATCCAAAAACTAGCCATGTAAATTGTTAAATCCTTGCAAAAGGAAACCAAATCTTCCTTTTGGGTGCATAAAATATGTACTTATTGTAGGGTGCATACTTCCTCCAACAAACAATTCTCCAATTCTTTTTCTATTTCTACTCTTTCATCATCTCCTTGTCTAATTCATAAAAGTCAGCAATTCCTTTGAGGTTTGGGAGCATCCAATGCAAGATCTAATAAAGCAAAATAATATCTAAAATCATTTCCATTAATTACTCTCATAAATGTGTAACAACTAAGGCCCTGGAAGTCCTTAAAGCTCCCATTTTGCCAATCTTGTCTGAACCCAAAACCATTTTGACAAACTTCAATGTATCCAAATCCTAAGTAGAAAAGTGTCCTTCAAACACAATTTGAGACTGTACCTCCATACAATGAATTGCAAATACCACCACCTCTCTACTTTATATCCTATTGTGGCATAATCTGAGCTATCTCACATGCCCAAGGAATTGATTAGAGGAATAAAAAATGAATGAAGGACTTGTATTTGTTGGAGTAGGTGTGTTGTACACCTTGCATAACATTGATATTATTTTATTATGTAAAATAAATATTTAATTGTGGTGCATCATGTGATGTGTTTAGCCACATTGGATATTTATTTAGACGCCACTTATAATCGTTGTATGTAACATTGGGTTAATTACTTTATTTGTAATTATTTGATTAATTGGGAAAACTTAGTACCAATAATCAAATGTGGGGTCAATGGTTTTGTAGACACATGGTTTTGCAAAAAATGGTATTACAATATCACATGTTGTATTTGTGTGAGCTTATGTCTATAAAATAAAACACAAGAGTAGTTGTAGAGGTTAGATTGAGTGAGGGCTTATTGCTCTTGGTTGGGTTTGTAGCTTCTCTTGCAAGTTGACTATGTGAGGTTTTGAAGCATGGCATGGGATGTATGGTTACATGCCTATTCACATGGATTGCTAGTAGAGAGAGCTTGATGTTTTAGAGGTTATCTCTACATATGTATTAGCTGATTATTGTTGAATAATACATGAGAGATGCATGCTTTTGGAGGCTAGGTTTTTCCCTGTTTGAGGGTTTTCCCAGGGTATATCTTGTGTCACCATTGATGGTGTGATTGTCTATTTCTTTTGCATATGGATTTCTGATTTGCTGCATATTAAATCTCTTATTGGGTTATGAGGAATTAGTCTATATGGCTGCATATTTCCAACAGTATTCAAGCCCCAACAACTCTCAATATCCCATATTACACGTACCAACTATCAAATATTAACCACTAGGCCTTATAATATCATTGTTGACATAATATTTATCCTTGCCATGAATCCTCTATACAGATTCCTAGGTATACATTAGGCCACTAAAACATCTATATTCTAAGTCACCCATCAAATTTTCCAAAACCTAATATTCTTTAATTAGAAACCTTTATAAGGTGTTATTTTTAGAATTTAGGATTATGAACCCATAGTTAATTGATTAGGGATTTACTCCTTAACTAGTAGGGTGAGAAGGTCATCCCATGATTCCACCTACTAACTAACCATTGTTAGGAAGAGAATTTGATCTACCCTGGCATTTGCTAAAAAACTACCTCATTACACTCTTTATGATAGTGCAAAAAGACCACTTCCTCAAATATTTCACAAATTTTTTGACCTCAAAGAGAAAGTTATTTAATTTCTAATTCATAGTAGATCCTTTTTTATATTATAGTGATCCTCAAACTTTGAATCCCTTTATATAATCAACTTCTTCTGATCAATGGAAACTACAAGTTTTACACCCTCAAGTAGAGCCTCCATCTCAACTTCATTATTCCTTCACAAATGTCACATCCCGTTGTTTTTCCTATTTAAATAATTCTTTTCTTGAGGATCCTTTGTAATCCATGGTAGCTCATTTCACCTACTTCCCTAGCATGGTTTAGTGAATCAGAACATTGAAATTCTACCTTTTGCAAAGGACCAAGTAGAAATGTTGAGGGCCATAGGTTGTCGGCATGCCATGTATCTCTATATACATTAAAAAAAATTATATATTTTGTTTAGATGTGAGTCTTCTAGATTCATACTCAATTCATGCCTATTATTTTCTATATGAAATGGTGGTATACAACACTGATGTAGAGGACTTAGGATAGGTTGAGGATTCCACCATTGACAAGACTTTCTTCTTGACAGTCAAGAACCAAATTCATGGATCATCATGCAAAAGTGGGAACAACAGTTAGTTTCTCTGAAACCAGCATGTAAAGGCTTGTTTGACATACCATGGGACCCATCTAGACCATTGGTTAAGGTTTAGCAAGTTGGGGTTTATGACTTCCTTCACAAACCTAATAGAATCTTTGTAGCCCTTGAAATAGCAACAACCAGCAATAACTTTTGACACAGGTCTGCAAACTTAGATCTTAGACAATCTTGAGATACCCTTTTGGATTCCCTACAACATATCCCAAATTGGGTATGGGTTGTTTTGGATAATATGGTCTAACCTATAACCCCTCCTAGTAGCCTAAAGCCCCAATTAGCCCTATTTTGTGAAGCAACCACCCTCAATTTTGATCATAGTGCTCAACCAACCATTTATACATCTTAGGGGCATGATAAAACTAAGGATTCTCAGGGTTTTAGGGCTCGATGATGGACTGCAACAAGTTTAACATATATTGTTCCTCTCTACATACTCCTAGCACATGGTTTTGCTAGGTTTTCTCAAACAAACTTCACTAAATCCAATTCCTTGCCCAAGATTCTTGCATAACATGAAAGAACAAAAAACATTGAAGCCATTCCACTAATCTAGGAGGTTTGGAACTAGTGGAATGGTGAGGAAATCATGATCTTCTGTCAGAAACCCTAGGTGAGGGTTTATCAACCCGTTTTTAGAAAATTGCAAATATATATACTCTACAAACGTTTCAAGAACTCAAACTACATGCATTTGAAAGGTTACTCACAATGCTTTCAATTAATCATAATATGCAGTCACCACTCGTCTGTACAGTCGTACTAGGCGGCCTAGAACAGCGACTGAAATAGTAAAATGGTAGAAAACAGAATTTTACTTCCTTATTTCTCCTTCCAACTTGCTCTTCTTACATCAATGATCATGTTCATGGCTTTTTAAGCCTGCATACATCTTGACAGACCTCTTAAAAGATAATTTTAATCGATGGGAAGGTATATAATTGCTCTTCAACCATCGCTGCCCTGTTTTGTCAGCATTTGTCACTTAATGACATGGATTTGCATTGTGTTTACAAGTGTATTGTCCCTATTTGGGATGCTTAGACTATTTTTCCAAGAGTGACAAGCCTTTGACAAGGCATTCAACCCATGACTACCTCCTACATGCCAAAAAAAGGCTACAATCATGAGAAACTTATGACTGCCCCACCTACACTATTGACATCAACATGGCATCCATTTGCAATGGCCCTTATTACAATGCATTAAAATGGTCTTCAATACCTTATTGAATCAACAAGACAACATGAACAACATTAAAACAAGACATATATCCTTATGGTCTCCTTGGTGCTCCTGCACCAAACATATCGTAATTAATTAGTGTGTGGATTTTATTATCTTATAGATGAAATAGATCTATGTATGCTAAGAGAGAGAAAGACATTTTGTTCTTATATTTATATAGGTACAAAGATATTTTTTTAAGTCTCTTATCGATATAAAAAATTTAGAGGCCCTTTACTCTTTTAAAAGAGCAAAGGATCTTATTTTAAAAAGGGAACTATTTTTTGTGTTTTTTGGAAATGTTCAAGGCATTCATCCAAACCATTTGCATGCCTAGTTAATGCTTCCACACCTGCACGCATGACTTCCATGACATTAAAACAAAGGATGTGCCTTATCTAGGTGGTGGTTGGAGGGGGTACATGGAAGAAGCCTTTCAATGTTTGCAGGGAAGTTTTGCTTTTAAGAAAATAATGGGGACACAAAAGGGGAATGCTGGCAAAGGCCATGGAATCTAGCTTCACACTTGCAGTTTCTTTGCTTAAAGGTTTCAAAGGACTTCAGAACAAGGGGAATTTTGGGAGAATATATCTTGCTTTTCCATACTTAATTGATTCATTCATGACATATAAGAGTAATTAGCATGTATTTGTATGGGGAGGCATTGCAGAAAATGGGGATACAAGAGGGAAGCACAATTTCAAGTAAAATTGGTTTTGAATGGGAGTTCACAGACGAGTTCGCTAGTTCTAGTGGAGGAGCTCGTTGGCTTCAGTGGAGGAATCGACCTACAAAAACACAGGTTCCTTTTCCTATTTCAAATACATTTACTTGAAAATTTTCTAAAGCATTTTCGACAAAACCATTTTGTGCATATCCTGAAATTGTTGCACTCCAAGGAATGATGCCTCTTTGAGGCATTAATTTAATTGCAAATTGCATTTCCTTGAAAATCTTTAAAGACTTTTCAATAAATCCATGAAGTGCATATCATGCAATAGGTGCATTCTAAAGAAATGATACTTCTTTGAGGCAATTTGTCAAACATATCATGTTCCTTGTCTTGCGCTCACATTTCCTGTGCATGCCTTCCTTGGTATGGAGCACCCTAACAAAGATCTCTATTTATTTTGGGGCTCTTTTTCTCATAACAATAGTGTATTCTTTTTCCCTAATAATTCTTTATCAATAACTAAATTTGTGCTTGAGACTAGTCCTAACTCCTCAACACAACCATATCACTATGCCTTTGATTGTAATTGTTTTAAAATATCAAATTTACCAATTTTATTATTATAAAGATATGGAAAAATTACTCTTTGCCTTTGTTTTAAAGGTGGAAGGTTGCGACATGCCCTTTTTAATTTGACTGTTAGTCTTATAAGATTTTTAGGTGCAAACAGGAATATGGATTTTGTTCTAATATGCCATAATGCTTGGTTTTAGTAGAAACTCCTAAATTTCATTCACTTGTTGTCTCTATTATGGTAAACCAAGTAAGTGACTATCAATTCATTTCTATTTATGAGGCCAAAGGCCATTGATATTCTTAATCGACCTTCTAATTAAGAAAACATAAGGCAATAAGGAATTATTAAAGTATTGTAATTAATATTTTCTTTTGGTATGATATCTTTTGGGAGCATTCATGGTTAAGGTATAAAAGAACTCACTTAGTGCTATTAGAATCTTAGTGGGATATAAAAATTGGAGTTGGGATATTTGTTGATTCGACATAATTGATGTAATCTCATGGTTTTCATGTGTAACGTACTTTGATGATGAATGAGATCTTTTGTATACTTGTATATAGTATGAGTAGAAATCAAATATTGTCAATGATAGTTGTATTTTTTTTACTTGATTGAAAATCTAAAAGCACTATATGGTGAAGTTTAATGATATCTCAATTTAAATAATAATTCTTTGGTGGGGTTAGTTGAGATATAATTCAATTCATTTAGTAATTTCACGACTTTCTATGACTTCATTGATCTTTGTCTCAATGCCTTGAAGGTATAGAATGTTGTCAAATGGGCTTAAGACTACTATTTATTTTCAATCTCATTGTGATTTGATTTGATAGCCTTATTACATGGCACTTGGTGGGTTTGTAATTCAAGTTGATAGCATGATGTGTTCTACTTCCTTTTTCTTTGTATTAGGTCCTATCTAGACTCCAATGTCAAATTTTGACATTTAAGTTATTAGCTTATCTTTGAACTTGAGACCATTTTAATGGTTAAGTAGAGTCCTTATCTTTTGAAATTCCTAAGTGAACACCTGAGGGGATATGATGACATCAGTATGAAAGGATAACGTTCCCTACTGAGTCAACCTAGAGATATGTAGGGACCAATAAAGATGCTTGTGACATTTATAGACTAATTAACTCTATTAGTAAGGACTTAGCACATTAGCTATTATCTGTTGGCGAGTATAGTATTTAAGAGGTATGATACACACTAAATTCTATTTATAATATTGCTAGTATTAGTAATTAAAATATTATTATGTAAAGATATCATCAGGAGATGACTAGGTCATTATTATTCTATGTCTATGTTTGTGAAATGGATTAGCTACCACAATATAAAGATCCTATATGTGGTGTAAATGGTTGAGAATTGTATTTAAAGGGGTTGTGAAAAGTTAGATAAAGACTTTGCTTTATGGACATATTTTCCAATCTGTTAGATGTCAAGATATCATTATGTGATAAGGACAATGACTACTGTATCGATAGTGGTTGCTCTATATTACTTGAGACTTTTATTCCCATTACTTGATTGTGTAGGTTTTGTTGAATGCACAAGACAACTATGAGGGGGGGTGAATCAGTTGTATCATAAACTTCAAACCCTCACGAACATTCAAATCCACATTAACCTTTAAACTTGTTATGAAGATTAAGCATGAAAAGTAAATAACAGAAACTGAAACATAACAGTACCAAACACAAGACAACACCATATTTTATGTGGAAAACCTAAGAAGGAAAAAACCATGGTGAGGATTAGCTCACAATATGAAGTAGTAGCAACACTGAATTACAAAAGGCTCATTGCCAGAGGGTTCACTACCCAAAAGAAAGAAAGAAAGGCTCACTGCCAAAGGACTCACTGTCCAGAAGAAAGAGATATAGGAGAAGGCTCACTGCCAGGGATGAATTGATATAATTGCATCTAGCCTATGCATGGAGTTCAGTTCCAATGAAGCTCAATATTCACCACAACATAAACAACACCTTCGCAGCAACATTGAAAAATAGTAGACACCTTCTGCTCACTGCATCCAATAGCCTAACACATGAAAGCTCTCACTGCACTAATCAAATTCACATCAAAGACATCATATCCATTGCACATACATTCATTCACAAATCCTTGACACTTATTTATACCATCATCAACCTTAAAAGTATTCTCCAACGTCGGAAACACATCTTAACCCATAAAATTCAAATTAGGTCTGGACCAAAACATTCTCGCAGATAAAAGGAATGAATGTGGACCACATCACACCTTAGCACATACCTAAATCCATACATACATGTTTCATCATGCTTTCACAATCACCGAAGCATAATCGTAATTAGTGTAAACAACCAAGTCGGCCAAACTTGTGTTAACACTATGAACGTTTAAGTGCACGCTCCCTCAAAACCAAAGATGACATGTGAACCATGCACCAAGCTTGATCATGATCTAGAAATATCCACAAGCACCTAAAAACCAATAAAATCCTTTGCAACATCTTTCACTTGAAGAAAGTTCACACTGAAGCACTAAGATTACTCTGTCATCAACTGCAACACAAGAAACCATCAATTGCAACTCAAGAAATGAACTTGTGGAGTACCAAACCATGAACCACTTGAACTGAAGAAAGATATAGACCTTATAAGTATAAATCCAAAACTGCAAAGCCATAAACAAAACTACAGAGAAATGTGGAGCAAAGAAGTTTCTCCCAGACACTTTTGCACAACTCAAAAACACTGTTTACACACTAGTGGACACAACTTTCTCTGCACAATGAACTGGAGCACAAAATCTGGAATATAACACCTCTAAACAACAATTTCAAACCACAAAAGTAGATCTTCAATAGGGAATAAATGCGGAGCAAAACCAAAATATTACTTTGTTAAGATCAAAACACATCTTCAACACATTATTTCCTTTATTAATCAAATTTTCTGAAAAGCACTTGTAAACCAACCATTAGAACCATGTTCTTAACATCTTCATCACTTCTACAAAGTAACCAAATCACCTTCAGCAATAGCTCATACCCTCATCTCTGCACAACCTTATCTCTTATCTCTGCTCAACACAAACTGCTCATACTCTTGCACCATTTCTTAACTCATACTCTTGACACAGTTGACACCAATGACAACACAAGCTTGTTGACATCAATGACAACACCGATTAGCACATACTTGCAACAGGTTTGTGTTCATCTTCTTAAAATTGAATGTTGAATCTAGTCCCAACTGCGTTGAGATGAGGCAGTAAGACCTTTTGTCCACTATATCACCTAGGATTGAATGGATTTATGGATTTGTGTTTATGAGTGGATTAGCATCCTTGGTGAACTAATCACTAAACATCTTTACCTTAGAAATTTATTATTTAAAATATTTAAAGGATTGAATGTCAGATATGGACATTGTCTTCTGAATATATATATCCATCCTATTGAATGTCAAGATATCATGGTGAGATGATTAGGACATTTTTATATTGTGGGGCTTGATGACCATTGATATGTGTAACATGATTTTATAGATCTATTAAAACTATATGTGTTAAAAACTAGTTTGTTTAAAAACATTGTGTAACTTGATGAAGGGTTGTGTTGATGAACTACGGAGCCTTTGATCTTGATATGTAGGCAAGGACATTTCTTATGAGCCCCCGAGGCATAGGTCTGGCCCTAGGATGGGTCCATCTTTGTGTTTGTGAATTCTTAAGATCCTTGGTGAGATAAAGCACCAGATTAATTACTCAAATAAAGTAAGTTATGGGCTTGTTTGTCTAGCCTTATTATATTATTGAATGAGTTATTCTTACCTTATTGGATTGCTAGTGTAATCATTGATGAGATAAGATATTATGACATTACCATTTCAGTGATGCATTATGTAATTATTGATTTCATAGTGTATCACTTGTATGGAGTCAGTGAAATAAGATATACTTTCTTTGATATCCTTATGATGGATGGTCATGTGTTGATGTAAATCATGATCTAGAATGAGTGCATTGTTGTAATTCATATATTTAATTATTATGATATTTGTGTATTATATAGGGTTATGTTACAACAAACCCAAGTAGAAAGACCTTCCTTTAATAAATCATCCTGAAGCATCTCTAAGAAGAACTCTATAATTTGATTCCTAAGGTGAACAAGGGGATGATCCTATAGATTATCTAGTAATACAACAAGATCATTTGATGTGTTAAGGAAAATAAAGATGTAAATTGAAACGCATGAAATGCATAAGGCTTATAGAAAGTATTGCCACTTCTATTTATAATGAATAAGATGAATGTATTTCTTCTAATTTTCTCATGCACTGATGAATCGAGTACAATTATCTTGCACTATATTTTTCACTAATTATATTCTAGCTAAGTAGCATTTATTTATTCATTTAATTTGTGTATTTTTTGATTGGTGAATTGTGGGGTTGGAGCCCACTTTAAAAACAAAGAAAAAATAGAGATGAATGCTTTAGACCCATGAATAGAAAGCATAAAATCAAAGAACTAACTTGGAGGAAGAGAAAAAGATGAAGAGAATCCAACTGATTGTTGCAACCAAATAGAAAGACACCAAAAGGGGAAATCCTAGAGGTAGAAAGAAACAACATGAATTTTAATATAATCAATCCTCTTTGGAAAGAAGATCAAGCCTTTAAGCCTGTTTGGTAGTGCCCTTCTGCCTACTTCTAGTAATGAGAGCATCCATTGTCCATTGAGTGCCATCATCGAATGAATCCCATCCTTCTATCTAGAGTTTTTTAGCTTTTGATTTCCATGCTTTCCTCTTCCCAAAAACTCCTATGTTTGGCTTGAAGATGTGACTCACAGTTTGAGTCATAGAACAATTATAGAGAGGAACAAACACATCATCGTGATCCATAAATTCTAAAAGAACCTCATCTGGATCCTCTACGAGGGAGTAGAGGCCCTCATCATTCATGAATTGTAGATCAACCTCACCTTTTGAGAGTTGATTAATAACACATAAATCTTCTCAGGGAGGATGTGGAGATGGGATTCACAGAAATAGTGGCATCCATAGAAATCTCTAACATAGTCCTTATCTCCTTTTGGGGTTCCATAAAGTTTCCATGATTACACTAGATAAAATCCTCATTAGAAGAGCCCTTCTTCTTGATCCACTTCTTAAAGCTACTTGTCCTCAAACTAGGTGAATTTTTTTGCAGTGCACCTAATAATTTAATGCCTGATCATGTTACAATGAAAGCATCTAAATGTCATACCTTCATAATTAAGGAAATGTGTCTATATGCCAAATGAGGAGTGAATTCTAGTCGAGTGGTATAAGGGTTTTGAAATGTAGACCATGGCATAAACTCTTACAAATTTGTGCTTTGAATCCTCCAGCTCTAAGTCAATTTTCACAAAAGTGCACACTTGTTCAGTTAGTTTTCTTATCAGACCCATATCCTGCATGATCAAAGGAAGATTGTTTAACCAAATCTAAATCATGATTGAAGTTATTTTTTGTTGCTGCTAGATAAAAGAAAGGAGTCCATAAGGTAATAAAAAGGCCTAGTTAACCATAGAACTAAGGTCCAATATGTTTCACATAGTTACAATCATTCACAGTATTAAATCAAATGAGATAGAAGCCATGCTCTAGGATCTCAATCAAGGGGGAATCCAAGTTACTCCAGATAATATTTATCCAATGAAAAATCCTCCAAGGGTGGGCATTTCCTTAGAAATTTAGGGGCAAGGGATTGGCAACCAACATCAGCTAATGTTGCATTAACACAATCATCAAAGATATGGAAATCAATTGGGTCATTTGCCAAAACCACTATGGAGTTTCTCAGGGAAAAAGAATTTTTCACTAGTGGATCAAGAGAAAACCATCCTCTGCAACAAACTCATGGCCTGATGTATTATCCTTGACTAGAATCTAAGCTATCTACTTGGGGGAAGAACTAGGGTTAGCCAACAAAATGTGCTCCTTGCAGAAGGTGTTGCATTCATGATAGGTATTCAACCTACTCTTGCAATCTTTGAAGGATAGAGGGTGATGTTGGGGCTTGAGAATATTAGGGAAAATATTTTCCATCACATTAGAAATGGGGGAGGAAGAGAGAAAGCCCCTCCACAACCCATTCATTGTCCTAAGAAGATTGAATCCCTTCCCTATGCCAAATTCTTTCTTCTACTATTGTTTCTTTCCTTTCTTCACTCCTACTTGCCTTTCGATGTCCTTGCCATTGCATTCCTTGTCATTCTTTACTCCATGTTCCTACTTCCATTTCATGCACTTGCCTTCACCTTTGCACATGCTCCCTATGTATTTATTTTAGTGTGTTACTCTTTAGTATTTTTTGTCCCAACTATTAATCCCAGGGTATTTATTGATTATCATTATTTAATTAATTTACCCAAGGACCCTTATGTAAAATGGATTTTATTTTCCTTTTGATTTAGGTGAACCTGTTTGCTCTTACACATCCCATTAGAGTTTGTATTCTAATTTATAACATTGATTTTCAAATTAGAGGTTAATTATATTTTTTATATTCATTTTTCATCTTTTACCCTTGATCTATCATTCTTTATCTTTCTAGGGGTTCTTTATGCCAACATCTAGCTAAAACTCTAATTTTCCATTCAAAATAAGTGTTCATTCTATTGAATAAGACACCATACAAGATGATTGACTAAGTAGATAGAGACACGACCATCCAAATAAACCCTCATATGGCTTCTCACTTCACTAATTAACAAATCCCCATTGGATCTATGGATAATAATAATCATGAAGAAACTAGTTTTGATCATGAAGTATATGTTGATAAGCATGATCTTTCTGTTACTACACAATAAATTTTACAAGGGCTTGCTAATGCTATATCTTCTGCACAATTCACTAATATTTTTATAATTTGTTTCTTAACACACCAATTGGTTTTGAGATATCTAAGGCATTCACATTAAATTAACTCTTCTAGTTCTTTGCATAGTGCATCTTCCCTTCCCACCCAATCCACTTCCACTATTGTCACTCTTCCCATCTTTGAGGTTCATCATGTTCCTTCCTCTTATGTTACATTTAGCCCATTTTCCACTCATGATTCTCCCCTTTCCACATTCCTAGTTCTATTGCCTCCTCTCATTCTACCAGTGTCCCATTTACTTCTTACTCCACCAGTCCCTTTCCCTCCTCTTATCCTACTAGTGTTCCAACTACTTCTTATTCCATTAGTCCCTTTCGTTCCTCTTTTCCTATTAACGTTCCTCATATTGTTTCCTCTCATCCCTTTTTCATATCCTTGCCCCTTATTCCTTGTCCCATTTACACCCCAATTGTCTCTCATGTTCCCACTAGCACTACGCAAAAGTTGGCTAGAGTAGAGAAAAAAGTTGGTATTATGCCTAGTACAATAATTAAAGATGATTATATGTTGGGATATAGAATGCACCATTTAAATTTGATATTAGTGCCTGTACTTTACTAATGAGTTTTGTGGCCCCTCATTTCAAGATGTTTAGTAGAAAAGGGCACTCTTATACACATTTACAATCATTCAAAGTTGCATGTCTATGATTTTGTACGAAGATAGATTGTTGGCCAAGCTATTTCTATGCACTTCAAAGGATTATGCTATACAATGGTTCTTTTAATTACCTTTTAGATTCATCCATTCATTTTTTGAATTGGCCAAAGCCTTTATCGATTTTTTTCATGTGAGCATGGGCTTGAAAATTATAGTTTATAATTTATTTGATTGTGCCTCAGGATCCAATGAAAGAATTACAAATTATTTTATCAGATTTTAGTCTTTGTGTGCTAAAATGACATGTCATCTTCTTGATGATGAACCACAAATTATTTTAGTCCAAGGGTTTTTGCTACTAGTTAAGAAAAATGTCTATCTTAACAATTACTCTTTAGGGATTTATGTGCTCATGTAAAGTATGTAGAACTAGAATTACTAGCTTCTAATGCTCTAGAATATGGGCCCTCCCATACATCTCCCATACCCTCTTACCCATCCAAGTTTCAAAAAATAAATACTTTTGAAAATGGTAATGACAAGAAAGAAAACAAGACTAATGCTAATCATGTGGCTGCTACTTCTAGTGTCATTTCTTTCAAGCCTCAAACAACTAGAAAATTCACAAGACTAAATGAGCTTCTAGATAACGTGCTTTAAATTGAATGCTAATTTGATTACACTTCCCCCCATCTATCCAATGGATTTGTCCAAATAACTCCCTAAAGTATATAATCAACATATTTTTATAACTATCATAGGGTTACTAATTGTTGGAAAGAAAAGTGGAGTCACAGATTAGAGTTTTGAGTCCAAGAGTCTTGCATGTTGTATTTATACCCTAGTGATTACAGTAAGAGTAGGATCAAAGGGTTTACAATAGGAAATAACATCATGCAGTAACGTAACACAACAAAGAACTTGTAATATAAAAATTAAACATTCATTTGAAGCATCAGAACCAAAGATCATTATATATATATATATATATATATCACTGCATGTATTACAATATCAGAGGTATATCTCTTCTCTGTTTTCTTCCTATTCTATTTCTCTCTTACTTCTTACTTATATTCCTCGGTTATTATATGCATATGAGTACAATGGGGACGTGTCCCTTACAAAAGATGACTTTTCCTACTAGGCCTAGTCAGCCTTATGCTCCACATCCCTTTTGCAACCAAGAGCAGTGACTTTTGGATGTTGTACTTGTTGCTGCCAACATCATCCCCCCTTTGAAACCATGTCTTGTCGTCAAGACATGAGAAAATGGTTAGTTCACAGGAAAAATGTTCTTATATATTTCCTTTAGTTGAGCAAATGTGATATCCCATTGGCTTTTTGCTTGTTGCAACACCTGTACATTTGACTGTGTGTTTGAATAATTTTATTCTCTACCTCTGCAATAGTGGTTGGGATATGAATTTGTTGGATTGTCTTCTTTCCATCCCTAAGTAATCCAATCACATTTTCAAGTCTAAGGCTCACCACCTCTCGGAGCTATTTGATTTGGGCTTTGATTAGCTGTCTTTGGTCATGCAGTTGTTGTAACTGAGTGTGCATACTCTCTATTTGTGCCCTTGTTGTCCCATCCATGTGCTACATTACGTCACATGTGTTAGCCACTTGTAGTATCTATATATCTATTTGGTCTATCTGATTTTTTAGTCCTTTTTAGTGTGGACCATTGGAGGCAAAATTGATACAATGTGTTGATGTCATTGGCCATGTTCTGCAGAGTGTTGATGTGAGTTCTAGATGTGTGTGGTATGTGGCACATTTCCTTCTCACCTCATCCATTTTATTCTTCTTGACCTCTACTAGGACTTTGTTTCAGATTGTAGCAGCCTGATTATCCATCTCTTTTATTACCTTGTCTAGTAGTTGTTTCAACTATTGCCCTAGTGATAGTGTTGTATTTATTTACAACTGAGGAACTTTACTCTAAGTTGTACTTATGGCATCCTCCAATTGCTCTATGATTTCCACATGTTGTTTCAAGATCTCTTCTCTTGTCGTGCTATGAAATATATCTCCCAATTGAAACTTCTACAAGGGTGAGATACTAGAAAGGTCTACTTGTGAGCTTATGAGTAGTAGTTGGAATAACTGTGGTATTTCCATAGGTTGAATTTGCCTTTGCTACACCAAGAAATTATTTATATGCTACATTGGGGATGTAGAAGCGGAAGATGTGGTAGCCTTATTTGGTGATGGTGGATTGTGCAGAGTTTCTTGTTGATCCTACCCATCATAGGGGTCACTGGAATCTATGTTTTCTTCTTCTTGTGCTTTCTCCCCTTCTTCCTTTAGTGTCACATAAGCCTGTTTTGTTACTTTAGTAGTTTCTTATTTAATTTTCTTTTTGTCCTTCTTCATCAGGCTCATTAGTATGTCTAGTCTCTACTTGGATCTCAACTCTTTGGCTTGCAACTGTATGAGCTTTTAGTTTTGCTCTTCTATTATAGTTGGATCAATTTATTCTATAACTTTCTTCCTTATTTCTTTCTCTATCTCTGTCGCATTTTCTCTCTTCTTCCTGATAGCAGAGGCAAGTGGATTTGGAAAATTTTCTATTATATTATCTAAAGTGTCAGTAGACACTCTTATGCATCTAATGACCACTTCTTCAATTATCTCTTTATTTTCTTTGCCCACTTGTGTATACATCTTTGTGGTTTATTTCAACATCCCTTTATTATTCAATGCACTTGTGAGTAGGTCTACATTCATGATGTCCTTCTTATTTACTTCTTCCTATATTATATATATCGATGCTTGTTTACTTTAACTTATCACATTTCTTTTCTATGGTTGTTGTATTTCTTCTACCTCCTGCTCAACTTCTATGCATACCATTTTGATTATATTTCTTTTTACTTCATTTTTGTCTTAGCTTCTTCTGCTTTGATCTCAATTGTATTAATCCGTTTAATACTTCTTCAATTGATGTGTCTATGTTTGGTGCTTGTAGAGGGGTTATTGATACTTCTTGTGCTAATGTGGTCTGTTTCGGTGTTGCTTGTGCTGCTGGAGACCCCAAATTCAATCTTTCAGACCTCCGCACTTGCAGGGTAGAAGTCCTTGTTTGCGGTTTTCCTACTTTGGAATCCCCCATTGTTGATGTAAATTTTCTTTATGTTTCTCCACATGCTCCTCAACATTATTTTTAGTTTGCTTTTCCATCAGCGTATAATCCTTGTCTACCAGGAAGACAATATCCTTGGCAATTTTGCGGACCATGTCACATGATATGCGTTCTTTGCTCTACATTTTTTGTTGAAGTGATTTGAAGAAAACCTAATATGCGGTAATGTGTGAAGTGGTATCCTTGAATTGACAGACATGGTTGTGTATTTGCACTGCTACAGACTAGTTGGTTTCCCATGCCTTACTGGAG
Source organism: Cunninghamia lanceolata (assembly GCA_027924645.1). Taxonomy (NCBI): domain Eukaryota; kingdom Viridiplantae; phylum Streptophyta; class Pinopsida; order Cupressales; family Cupressaceae; genus Cunninghamia; species Cunninghamia lanceolata. The sequence goes on along the minus strand of BSBN01000292.1, from coordinate 3,603,238 downwards.
AATGATGGTAATGCATTCATAAAATAAAATGAGGCAAATTATCAAAGTACCATACCAGAATTGATAATGTGTGTTCTTTGTTTGTTGAAGGTTTTCCAGCAGTTTCTCCTAGAGAACTTCCCACAAATCAAAATATTTACCACTCACGATCATCTGATAGGCCATATGGATCGTGGTGCCAGTTTTTGAGTCATCTTTGTTTGTGTAGTATATTTTGTAATCAATGCCCATGGTGGCATACCACACAACTAGATTTATGATTTTAGTTACATCCAGGCTCCTTCCATCATATGTGGCACAAGTTAATTCTGTGACTTTGTCATTTTTGATAACTTTTTTAGAAGGCAGCTTCCCTATTGCACTTAACCCTGTCACAACATGAATGGCTTGCTTAGTTATCCGATAGGGTTTGTCTTGGTAGATGTATTCATCATGGATCTAGCTAAAAATTATCTTAATACATCCATGCTCTACTGAAAAGTATGGTAAATCCTTTTAAACATCCAACTTCTTCTTCTCAATCTCTTGGTACCGATGCATATATTATCTTTGTTTTAGCTGTAGTAGGGATTTTTAGAGTATTTCAAAATTGGTGTGATCAATCTCCATTAGGGGTGTGTGAATATACTTCCTTATATCCTCAGTGTATATTACATCAACTAAGATAGTGGAGAATGCCCCATCTGGGTCTACCTCCATCATCTTATATGGAAATTTCTTGTCCTTTAGGTGCGGCTTCTCAGAGATATCGAACAAAGTGGGAGTCGACATTTTCTCTTTGTGATTTGCTTTAGTTCGGCTTAGTTTATAGAGATTGTTCTTCTTGCTCAAGCGCACAAATTTTCATAGTATGCAGTGGTGTTAGTGATGGTTTGGAGCCATGTTATATAACCCTAATGGTGGGATTTGCATTTAATGCATTTTATCTATTCTTGTTTTTGTGTGCTTTTCTAGCCATTACTTTTTCGAGGGTTGTTTCCTTTTAACAGTTTACACTTTATATGATACATATATACAAAATTTAGTTTTTTCCTTTTCTTTATCTCGTAGTTTGGTTATAGTGTTTTAGTCTTGCAACGTTCACATATCTTGCTAGCAGTTCTCCATCGAATGTTTTTAATCTTTCTGTGCTGAAGTTAGAAATTTCTTCAATATAGTATGGCCCTATCCATCTTACTTTCAACTTCCCCTACTTTTTGAACTTGCTGTCATACAGTAGCACTAGGTCACCTTTGTGGAATGTCTTGTGTCTTCAGTCCCGGTCATGCCAAGATTTTTGGCATTTGCATTCTAGGCTTTGATTATATGTTGCTAATAACTTGTTTTCATCCAATTTGTTCAGATTTTCTAGCCTTTGTTTTAGTGAGTCCTCTTTGTCCAACCATAGAGTAAGTGCAATGCATATGTTTGGTATAATAAAATTCATTGGTAGAGTGGCATTTAGTCCATATACTAGCTCGAATGGAGAGAATTTGGTTGTCCTTTTATAAGTTGTTCTATATGCCCATAGTGCCGCTAGAATTTTTACATCCCAATCTGTTGTGTTCCCATTACACATTTTTGTCAATGCAGTGCCTATAATTTTGTTTAGGGATTTGCTTGCACCATTAGCTTATAGATGGTGTGGGCTACTTCTATTATGAGTGATCATGGAATTTCTCAGGAGCTCCATAATTGCTTTGTTGACAAAATGTTTACCTTGGTCATTTGTGGTACTTAATGGGCATCCAAATCTGGTTTTGCAGTGGTTTTTGCAGTACAATCCTTAGTTGGTTCCACCTCTGCCCATTTTGTAAGAATTATATTCCAATGATAATAAATTTGGATTTTGTTCATGTTGTTGGTGGTTCAATAGGTCCAAAGAAGTCTATTGCCCATTTCTCAAATGGTACTTGGGCTAGGACTGGCCGCAATGGCATTTCATCTCTTGTGGTGGGTTTCCCTATCTTCTGACATATGTCACATTGCTTAACATACAAACTGGCATTCTTAAATAATGTTGGCCACCATAATCCAGAAAGTATGACCTTCTTTGCAGTGGTTTCCCCTGAGTTATGTCCTCTATATATTCCTTCATGTGCTTCCTTGAGAATATCTTGTCTTTCATGTTCAAACACTACTCTTTGTATGATTTCATATCTTCCCTTTATGTGCAATTCTCCTTTAATTAATGTATAGGGTCATGACTTCCTTAGAAGCACTTGTTTGTCATTTGGTGAACTATTCTCAAGAAATTATTTGGTGGATAGCATGCTCACTACATCATTTAGGTCTTTTGGCACTGCAGTTACTCTAAATAAATTTGCGCCAGGTAAATCTTCCTCCATATTGTTTGGTTCTTCCCCTGTTTTGATTCTTGATAGATAGTCAGGGCCTTGATTGTTTTTCCTTGGTTTTACCATGATATTGAAGTCAAATTCCTGGAATAGTAAAAGCCATCTACATATTAAGATTCCTTTTGTGACTGGTTAGTTGAGTAGATATTTTAGGGGTTTATGGTTTGTGTAAAATATAAATGGAGTAGATAGTAGATAGTGTCTAAATTTATGCAGGGCATATACCATCACTAATGCTTCTCTTTCTGTAGTAGTATAATTCTTCTCTGCTTGAGAGAGTTTGCGGCTTGCAAATGCAATTGGATGATCCTTGTTTCCCCTTGGTTGTGCTAACACAACTCCAATTGTTGTTTTGAAGGCATCTACATGTACATGGAATAGAATATTCGAGTCTAGAAAGATTAATATAGGAGCTTTTGCTATCTTGTGTTTTAATGTATCAAATGCTTGTTGACATTGTTCATTCCACTCGATTGTTGTATTTGTTTTCTTCTTTAGAAGATCTTCTATTGGTGTTGCTACTGTGGCATAGCCTGTAATAAATTTACAGTGGTAGCTAATATAACCCAAAAAAGTTTTCATCTCTGAGGTTATTTTTGGTGGTGGCAGATTCATAATAAGTGTTACTTTCAAAGGATCTACCATAAGTCCTTTACATATTATATGTCCCAGGAGCGTACCAAATGGTACCACAAAGACACATTTCTTTAAATTAAGCATAATTTGTAAACTCCTACTTCATTCTAGCATCATGCAGAGCATTTAGATATGGTCTTTTAACAATCCATATACTTTCCAGGCATCTAGGTAAACTTCTAGGAAGTCATGGATGAGATCCTTAAATGGATTGACCATAATTCGATGAAAGACTGCTTGCACATTCTTTAGTCCAAAAGGCATCACTGTGTACATGAAAGATCCCCATTCTATTGCAAATGTAGTTTTAGGTTGATCCTCTTGAATTTTAACTTGGTAGTATCTAGAAAACCCATCGGTGAAATAGTATGTTTCCCTTCCAACAACGAATTCCAAGAATTCTTTTGTAAATGGAGTAGGAAATGGATCACGGATACACACTTTGTTTAATTCTGTGAAATATACACATATTCTAATGTCACTAATTTTCTTGTTTTATACCACTATGGGACTGATCCATTATGCATCTTCCATTGGTTTGATAATTCTTGCTGCTAGCATTTTATCAATTTCTATCTTGGCCTTCTTCATTATATTGGGGTATAATCTGTATGGCCTTTTCTTTTGTATTTTTGCCTCTTATTTAAGTTGTATTTCCATTATCCTTGCTTCCTCTTTGATTCCTTTTAACTCTATGAATGTGCATGGGAATAGATCTTCATATTCTATTGGGATCTCCGCAATTTGCATAACTTCCTTTTCTTCCTAGTAATCTCCTATTTTCTCTAGTTTAGGACTTCCTTCTGTTGCCATATTTTCTTCCCTCAGCTTTAGTGGTTGATTATAATATTTGTTCTTGGATTTGATATACGATGTAATTACTCTTTCTCCTTGGTTAATTTCTATATCCAATTGTGGTTCTTCCTCATTTTTCCTTCCATTTTTTTGTGTGGTGTAGCATCTTTTCTCAGAATATTGTTCATGTCTATCCATCCATTCTATGAACTTCCATATGCCTTCATTCCTTAATGGCACTGATATGTGTTGTTTTATCTGTATTTCTCTTTGATCTTCCTTTGTAGGCAAAAATATTATTTCCCTCATCTTTTGAAGTACATTATGGATATCCTTGTTAGAATTAGAAATTGAGAATGTATGTTGGAAATCTTTCTGAAGTTCTTCTCAGCTTCTTGTTTCTTCCCTCTTCTCTTGGTTAATGTACCAAGTTTGTACTACAGGTGTAAATGTCCAATAAAACATCTATATAGATAATCTTGTGTCATATTCTCTCCCTGCATCCCTTGTAGTAGTGTAGATGTTTAGATGTTGTTGGGGTGATATAGTACCATCATATTTAGGGATCTACTCACATTCTCCTTCTTTGGGTAAATATCTTGTTTTGATAAGAATTTTTAGGGCTTGCCATCAAGTATAGTTGTCTTTGTGGGTGTTCCACCATCTTGTAGCGCTACAAATTAAGGTATGCCATAGTACATCTAGTCTTAATTCTTCTCATTCAAATGTTTTCTCCATATCTTCCAAATGTTCTTTTAAGTTGCCTACTCCAGAGTATCTAGGTAACTTAATATGAGATATTTCACATGAAATGTGGTTCAATTGTCATGATTTTTGGATGATAGTGGAAGTACATGGGGTAGATGAGTCTGGTGTTATTTGCAGTGGGATAGTGGTATCTGCGGTGAAATGTGGTGTGTTTTTTGGTACTCTATGTACTACATAATTTTTTCTGACTCTTCTTACCTTCCTAAATTGCAACTGTAGTTCATCCCTTAACCAAGCATTGAGTACATCCTTCGTATTTGTATTATCATTGCTACTATTGATGTATACTTCCCCTTAGAGTTTGGTTCTTTAATCGATTTTGGCGTGGATAATTTTGCTAGTGAGTAGATTACTTTAGAGTCATCATCATATTCTTCCTGTGCCACTTCCTCTGTATATGTATTAGTCATATCCGTGTCCAAGGGTATATGCACTATCTTATCATTTTTTTCAAAAGACAATTCTTCTTTTTTTGAGTCTATAATACCATTGAAATTCACAAACCATTGTAATCCTAGAAGGGTGTTAAAGGTATCAAAGGGCTCTTTCATCTTAATGATTTCAAAGTCTACTATTTGTTTGACTCCTAGTAGGTTGACTTCCATGTTCTTCCAAGTTCCCATTGTTCCTATTGACGAGCCATTTTCCAAGCTGATGTTATATGGGGTTTCATGTAATTGAGGTTTTCCTAAGTATTCCCGTACCCTTTTTGGAAGCATATTAATGTCAACGCCTAATCAACCATCACTTGTTTTAATTTACCTATGGTTTATTTGTGCATTTTTCATCAATGGTTTAGTTTTCCATTGTCTTGTTGTTTTAGTAATTTTTCTGACGTGCACGATAATGTTTGTTTATTCTAGTACTTATAAAATTGCTTAAGTTTTTCTATTAAGTTTCATTGTTCTATGAAAGAGGCTAATTGTTTTAATGTCCGTGCTTCTCTTTCTAAAAAGCAGGCTTTATAGTACTGTTCTTTTTCTTGTTCTTGAATTATATTTTATCTTGATTCCTCGACTATTTTTTCATGTTTATATTTAGTAGGGAAGAATTCTTCCTTTTCTTCTTCATAGTCTAATTCTTCTATTTCTTGCCTTGCCTTAGCAGTATCTTTTCCTCTTCTTGTGATTACCATAGCGTTGGTTTTCTCTTTGTATTCTGATAGGGTTCTTTATCTCAACTTTTCCTTTTTTTCCCAATATTCTTTCTCTAGTGCCTCTTCTTCATTAAAATATAAGAGTTCTTATGTTTTTCTAGTTCTATTTCTTCTTTGCAGCATCTCCATGCCCCTTACGATGGATTCTTAGGGACTTTTAACATTATTTTTGCTCCTCTGGTTGCATTAGGACCAGATAACTCATCTGAGTGTGGTGGAGCATTTATAAAATATTGTTGTGCCCTCTCACATGTGAATAAGTCATGTTCCAAATTTCTACAAAATCCACATGCTTTTTTCTTATCTTCCCAACATTCATTCACATACTGTCCTTATTTGCTGCATTTGTAGCAGGTGGTATCTTCTCTTCTTCTTTTGCCACTGCTTCTACCTTTTCCATCTCTATAGTTATTATAATATCCTCTATCTTCATTTGAATAATTGGTTGGGTGTGTATTTGGTTTTGTGATGGTGTGTTTTGGAGTGTATTGATGTTTCTTTGATTTTTCTAGTTTGGTACTCTATATCCATGGTTTTGGGCATAGAGGGGTCTTTCCTCTAGTCCTTTCACATATGCCATTTCATGTTCTATTATTTCTTTGTTGTTCTATGGTGATTACACCATGGTTCATGTTTTTCTTCTTCTACTCAGAGTTTGAATAATAATGATGGACAATCATATGTCTCATGATCATCTCATTCTCCGCATATTCCGTAATAAACTATTTGTGTCTTCCTCAGATTTGTTCTTAGGTCTACCCTTAGTGTGACAACTCTCTTATCTCCTTTGAGTGACAGACACTCATTTTTTATGTGTCCTTCCCTAGAATAATGGGTACACCATATGTTCATTCATTGTATTTGTTGAGTAGTTTCTTGCTTTGCTAAGATTTCTTGTTTGATTTTCAATTATTCTAGTTTCATTTTTAATCTTTCTATCTCCTTGTTTTCTGTAGGTTTGTCTTGGCTTCTCCATGTTTGAGCTTGCATGCAGTAGGCTAATGTCACTACTTTTGAGTAGGTATTGAATATCCTTCCATACAATGATGTTCTGATTTTTGGTGTTAGTCCAGATATGGAACATTCAATGCGTTGTTTTTTAGTTAGAGGTTCTTCTAATTTCCTAGATACCTCTTTAAATCTATGGTCATAATCTTTTATAGATTCACCCTATTCCTATACCATATCCCATTTTTATTACACTCTCAGTAGGGATTTTTGGTGATTCAAAATTTGATAAGAACTCAGTTTTAATCTATGACAATTCTTTGTCATGTTCAGGACATGTTTTTCTGTACCAATTTAATGCATCATTTCACAGAGTTGCTACAAAATCAAATAGTTTCGTTTGATCCTTGGTGGTCCCTTTTCTCTGCCATAGTGACTCTAGGACAAATATATGTTCTACTACCTCTGTTGTGTCCTTCCCAAAAACTGGGAATTTGACCAGTGAGTCCATGTTGCAATCAAACCCTTTTTCTCTTTTGCGGTGTCTATTGGTAGTGTTCTTTGGTGGTTTGTTTTTTTCCTTGTGAGTTTTTTGTTGCAATAGTTTTCTAGTTCTTCCCTTATCTCTAGATAATTGTATGTCAAAGTATTCCCTTCCTAATACTGTGTCACAATCTTGGACAAATTTTTGTTGTTGTGATTCTTCTGTTTCTTTTGATTTTTCAATTGTATTTGATGTTGAAATCCTTCTTGATTTATATGGCATGGGGGTGACTCTTGGTCCGAGGGTTGCAACTCTTTGAAGTGGCATTTTGTTTTAGGAGATGTTTTTTCATTGGTTAAAGACATATTGTTAGATAATGATGTTTTCCAATCTTCCTCTCTTATTCGAATAGTATTATTATCCAAGTTGAACATATTATTTTCTTCTTCTACCGCTTGACATAATCCCTCATCTCTTAATTTTCTCACACTTTTGGTAACCAACTGATCTAGATACTCTGCATCAAATCTTAAAGACTGTAAATTTTATATGGGGTTTAGGAATCTCTCAAATTTTTATCTATTGTAATTTGAAGATTTGATAAATCAGGCTCTAAACGTAGTGTTTGATTTAATATCAGAAGTGGTGGAGCCTCCATGCTACTACAACCTTCTTCCCATATTTCCTGAGATGACCCATGTTATTTGATACTTCCCACTGAATTAGTGAGGATTTATGTTGCCTTATCGAGATGGAGTTTAGTTGTTTTGGAGTGTCATATAATTCTATCTCTTTGTTATTAGCTACAACCCCTGTGGTGTGCTTAATTGTGTCCATTTATTCAAAACAATGTAGATTTATATCTTCTTGTTTATCCACAGCCCCTTTGGCACGCTTTAACTCTTCCTCCATATCCTTTTCAACCGCAACCCTTGTGGCGCGCTCTAACTCCGTCTCTTTAGCTTTTTCCATTCTTTTGCGGTATCTTTCTTGTCATTCTTATGTTTGGTTCTAGCATTTTTCTTCCATGTTCAACTCCATTGCTAATTGGCTATTCTCTTTAATATCCCTTAACCTCTTATTGTCTCCTTTTGCCATGGGTGTTTTAAGATGTGGAATTTCATTGATCCTTTATGCATCCTATGGTGTTCATGTTCATCCTACTTTTATTAGTCACATCTTTTCAGGGATCTCTTCAATATCCTCCCCTTTCCATTCATCATCCCCTAGGTGCTTGACCCCCTCTCATGAGGTTAAGACCTAAGGGAATATGCCGCAAATAATAAATTTTTTTCCTTGTCTATAATATTCTTCTCAATACCTTCCTTTATTTCACAATTCTTATTTGGTGCTTTGATCTATTCTTTTATTGTTTTATTAGGGTCTCAGAAATGAAATCAAATGTTGGCAAGAAAAGTGGAGTCACAGACTAAATTTTTGACCCCAAGAGTCTTGCATGTTGTATTTATACCCCAATGATTATAGTAAGAGAAGGATTATAGGGTTGTGGTAGGAAATAACATCATGCGGTAACGTAACACAACAAAGAACTCATAATACAAAAATTAAACATTCATTTGAAGCATCAGAACCAAAGCTAATTCTTTATATATTAATATTATTGCATGTATTACAATATCAGAGGTATATCTCTTTTCTATTTTCTTCCTATTCTCTCTCTCTTACTTCTTACATCTATTTCTAGGTTACTATATACATATGAGTACAATGGGGAGGTGTCCCTTACAAAAGATGTCTTTTCCTACTAGGCCTAGTCGGCCTTATGCTTCGTATCCCTTTTGCAGCTAAGTGTGGTGACTTCTGGATGTTGTACTTGCTGCTACCAACAATGGTCATTGCACACAAATTTGAATGGATCTAAAGAATAAAGTACAAGATTTGATAGATAATAATGTTATACATGTTGATAATGTTAAGATGGGGGTAATCATTTGGTTTCTCCAACTAATCACAATTTATAAACTTATATAAATTCCTTTTCTTTGCATACTTAATCTAATAATGTGGAATTTCAATAATTGCTTGAGCATATAAATACTACAATGGCACACATGCACATGAACATGGATGTTATCAATCAACATATTGGTTCTTCTTCACATTTATAAATGGATACTTTTATGAGAACGTCACATGATAGAGGTGATTCCCCTTCTCATGGTACACCATTGATTACATTTTATTACATAGGAGAAATTAAATTATAATTCTTGTGTTCCAATGTATATGATAGGTAGTATCTATGGCAATTTTGCCAATGGTATTCTCATAGATCCTATAATTCATTTTAATATATGCACTAAGGAATTTCTGCTTACTCATAGCATACAATGTGTTATTCCTATTCCTCAATTAATACTTTGAGTTGAATTGTCTTTCCTCTTAAAGTGGATTAAAAAGAAGATCAAGTGCTTTTCTATGTTGTTTCTTCTTTGGACAAGTTTAATATTTCACTTCGACAGGCCATGGATTGAACACGTGAAATTTGTGCCTTTTATTATACATCCATGACTTAAACATGTGAATGAATAAATAGTTATCACACTCCATGATTCATTTTAGTTTGGATTCATTTTACCATGGACACTTATATCAATACTCCCAAGGAATACAAATGTACAAATGAAGATACTTTCCATAAGAAAGAAAAATCAACTATTATGAGGCCACAAGCATAGGGGTGCAATAAGTCCTCTTGATTTCCTCCCATACCTCCCAAGGTATCCCAAGAAAATAGGTTAAATTATCTTTTTCTACACCACAAGAAAAACAATAATGAATTATTTCTCATACTCCATATGTACCACAACAAGGAAGGTTCTATTTATATCAACAAGCAAAGAAAGTTAGATTTTTCAATACCATTTCTACTTGGGTAGAAAGGAAAAATATTAATGTCAAGAAAAATCCACATATTAAGTTCCACATCTTAAGTCATAAGAGAAATGGATAGAAAAATGCAAGCATCTACTCACATATTCCAAGCATTTTTACCAAAAGTACCACCTCTTATTGCAATAAAGATCACTTTTGTAAGGCCAACTCCTCCTCATGTTCACACCTTAGTTTGATCAAATTGTTTGCATAAAGCACTCTTGGATGTATTATTATACCCAATTATGATTTTAGACTATGTGGACATTGATACTACATTTAGAATAGTAGTTTACTACCTACTTAATGATGATTTGGTTAATTAATGATTATGGATGGTTTAATTTTTTTGGATTATTGTTTATGAATTATAATTAATTTATCGCTATGGATTGATTTTAAATCGAACATAATTGTGTATGATGAATTTAAATTGTTTTAGTTAAATGATATGTGCTTATGTGATTTAATTTTAATATGAATAAAATTATGGATTGAACTTGTTATTTAGATTTTCATTTAATCATGATAATGTTGTTGATTATGAGACGTCTGTATGTGTGTATTAATTTTATTTTAAATGTTGCTTTAGCTAATATCTCAGATATATTGACATCTATATGCAAGTGTGTAGGTTAAATTCCATGACCAATGTTAAAAACAAATAAAAATCATGGAGCTTCTCAAGAAACCATTGTTGTGATTCCTTAGTATACTTAGGGCTTATCCTAAGAGGGGATTAAGGTCATCTTTGTAAATGCATTGTGTGTGTGATTTTGTTGATTATTTTTCTTATTCTATTATTATTGTTCTAAATTGAGTTTGGTAAAGTTTCCTTTAGTGTCAAATCTTAAGAGGGAATTTTTGGAGTCATTTAGTATTATTTTCCTTATTATTTGTGTAAAATTAAACCTCTATAGTGATAACCTATGAGAGGATCCCATGTTTAGGTGTTTAAAAAGTGTTTTGGAAGTATTTAGGGAGCCTTGAAAAGTGCCTTGGAAGATAGGTGACGAGTTTTTGGAGGAAAATTAGATTTTGATTTACAAAGTCAAACTTACCCCCAGGTTCATTGCATCTAAACATTTATCTTTTATTTAAACACTTTTTGATGCTTTGTTGGGGGTTGGATTTTTTATGGTTCATTTTTACTTTTGGGATATCAAGTGGCTTAAAAAAAAGAATAGTGTTGGAGAAAAGCTAGAGAGCTTGGAGTAGAGAGAAGGTTGAAGGATTTGGCATCAAGACTTTCTGATCTTTGTTGAAGTATTGTGGTAGGCTCTTTAGCCAATTTAGAGTGTTTATTATTGTTGTATGTTGACCAAATGATACTTGAAAACTTGTTGGTTTTTCTATGAGCACTCTTGATATTGCATATGATTTGTCTTCTTGTGTTGTGTATTTTGGAAAATGCTCTTTTGGGTTGGGTATTATGTTGTGTTAGGTCCAAATCTTCCCATTTGGGTTAAAAGCCACCCATGTGTTGGGGTTGAGAGAGTTGTGGACCCACTCTTGGGGAAAGTATTTTATTGGATGATGTTTTGGCATGAGTGCCTTTGTGTATGGTGATTGGATTGTAGAGAGAAATTGAATATATTGTGGGTTATTTGTGTTGTTGGGTATTATGTGATTTGGATTATGGAGTATTGTGTTGTGTTGGAGAGTTGTGGAATTTGTTAATTTATGAGGAGATGGAGATTGTTGTTATATTTTGATTATTTCCCCAAGAGGTTAGTGAGTCCCCTTGACTCCCCCTTGTTATGGATCTTGAGAGATCCATTTGTTGTGTTAGCCATTGGATAACCTTCAAATTTGCATATTTATAAGTATCTTGTGTTGTAAAAACTAGTTTCTTGGGATCCTCCTAGCTTGGGGGTGGACTTACTTGCAAGTCCTACGATTGGGAGGTGAGCTAGCCTTGGTCATGTGAGGCTTTTTGAATCATTTTTGTTACAGATCTAAACTTGTTTGGGAGGAAATCTACATGGTGAAGGCATGATAAAACATTTTCTTTATGTTATTGTAAACCCTCTTTCTATATGGGCTTGTGTAAGCTCACCATTTTGGGTTGACATCTTTGTTGTCTCATTGCTATATTGAGAAAGAAATATTTCATGTTAGTTACCTTTAATTTAAAAATTGAAATGCATTGTACCTCTCGTTATTTCTGAATGGTGTATGAGTGTATGGAATAATTCAAATAGAAGTGGAAAAATAATATTGAATATGTTTCAGATTGTTAAAATAAATTATACAAATTGATGAATAGTAGTTTGTTAAGTTCATATTTAGTTATAAATGAATTATTTAGTCTTACCTTCCTGTTATACATGCAAGTGAAATAAGATAACTTGGTATGAAGTCATATTCTTGTGAATATTATTTTTAATATAGATAAAACATAGGAAAGGGTCTGAACCCATTACATAAAGTGACCATAAAGGCAATAGAAGAGAGTCTCATGAGAGATGAGACTATCAAGCATTAACACCAAGAAAAACAAAATAGAGAACACTAGAGAGTCTAGAAAAAAACACCAAAACCAACACTAGTATAGTAGAGGACTAGAACAAAGACAACAATTACTGATCAACAAGCTTCTTCAATCCACTTATTGCCTACAATTCACGGTTGAGGAAGTTGATTTTATCAATGAAAGTAACCCCCTCAGGACTTTCCTCCATATTTTTGGACTTGCCTTTTACCTCCAGCGTCTTGGCTCTAGGTCTATTGGCTAGCCCTTCCTGCATCACAATTCTCTATTGTCTAGATTCTTGTCTTTCCTCTTTTCTAGCTCAGATTGGAGAACATACAGGGTGGTTGCAAATTTTTTAATAATTTCCTTACTGAAAGCAATAATCTAAACCATGTTACCTTTTATAGTTTCTTGATTTTTCTTGAGTTTAATTATTTCTTGCTCAAGAGCTTCCCATTTTCCAAAGGTGCTAGAAAACTTCTTTACCTCTTCCCAGATATCTTCCTCAACCTCTTCCTTGTTCCACTGCAAGTTTTAATTGTAATGATCTTTTTCCATCTACTAAATTTTGATTTTGGCTAAGTACATCTGGGAGAGCTGCCATTTCATAACATTATTATAAAGGATGAAACTTTCCTGCATCTTATTAACCTTATCCTCTAGTGTATTGCAGGAGCTGCATATAGATTTGTTTTTGCCTGTCTTGTTATGGGTCAGTTGAGGGTTAATTAGAGGTTTTTATGAGGGCTCAGTTGGTGTAGTAGGGGGGCTCTATTGGCTTAGAAGGATAGAAAGAGGGATTATCCATCAGGGTTGAACTAGAATGGTTGGATCTAGATGGGACAAACTAGGGGAAGCCTCCTTTACAATGTTATCCTTTAGATGAGAGGGTGCCAATTGAGAGGGGCTAGTGGAAGCCTTTAGTTGGGGGTTTTCCTTTTGCTGAGCATGTTTTTTCTTACCCTTGAACCTAGGGTGAATACTAAGAAGAGTTTTTTAGTCATAGGACGGTTACAAGGAGGGAAGGAACTAGAAGGATCAAGAGAAGCCACATTCTTTCCCTTGTCATTATCAACCCGAGAGTGAGGAGTTTTAGCTTTGGACAACTTATCACATTGATTGGTTGGGGGATAAGGATTTTAACCCTCGGAGAGGGGTTACTTTTCTCTTCCACAATGATTTTTAACTTTTCAGGAGCAAGGCCAAGCGAGGAGTGATGGGGGACTAGTGATGGGTTATAGATACGGGGGATGAGGGGCGAGCTTGGGGTATGAGCCAACTAAAAGTGGTAGAGGTGGTAAATTAACTCTTGATGTAGGGGGAGATCTTTTTTTATCAATTATCACCTGAAGAACTGAATCCTCAAGGGAAGTAAAAATTTAATTTGATGCCATCATCAAATGGTTCAACATAGGGAAAAGGCAAGAGTAGAATCACTTGTACCTTCCATCCAAAGTGATGTATCTCATCAACACCTTTGCCACCATTTTCCAAATGCTTAAAAGGTCCTCCCTGTTAAACCTATTTTGCAGTCTCTCTACCTTTTCGCCCCTCCTGAGGAATCTCTTCATAGCCTCATGATTGTTACCCTTGATTTTCTTCTGAAGACATTTTGTTTCCATCTAGACTCCAGTCGCCATTGCAATCAATTCCTCAGAGACATTGAAGGAGATACCTCTTATGAAAACCATGCCAGCTTTCTAGGATTTGGAAAATTTTGTGGACAACATTGTGTCATGCCCATTCATAGCCTCAATGTATGAAGTGAGATTACCTCTCCTTAGAATATCCTAAACCTCAGCATTACTATGAGCATTCTCACAATTCAATGAATCAATTCTTATCAAATCCCCTCCCATTTTGTTACTAAGAGAAATGACAATGTTCTTAACAACGTTCTATTGATCTCACCTTAATTCAATGCTTGCAATTATAGAGTGGAAGGACTAAGGGTGAGCGAGCCTCTAATGTATCTTACCATTATTGCTCCATTTCAGACCATCCCCTCCACTTGTGTCAACCATATAGCAAGGGATAATTACCTGCTGGATCTTGATTATTTTAAGTCTTTTCCTCATTGATTTTGATTCTTATATTATATGGTATAGAAAGAATATCTTCCCATAGCTTAACCCCTTCTATTTGGCCTCCAAGATTAACTAATAGGTCTATAGAAGAATTTCCTTCTCTAAAGATGTGTTTGGCTTTAACACCTTGAAACCCCCTTAGGATATCTTTGATTTCTTTTATGATGTCTCTATGGGACCAATGGGGGGTCTCTATAATATTTTTACTTATGCCTTTGTTTTTTCCATAATAATCCCCTGAAGAGTCATCGAGGCTTCAACATAATTATTGGTTTGACATCCAAGGTTCATAGAGAATGCACCAATGGCTTGCCCTCTGTTAGTCCTTATCAGCCCTCCCCCTCCCACTTGCCTTGGGTTATTGTTATGATTCAAATACTTACTCAGAATTTGAATTCTACACAAAATATATGCTTGTATAATCATCTATTGTTGTGTAATCATATATATATAATTTAATTATGTGTTATATATGCCTATATTTGTAGAGTTTTATGTGTGTACTAATTTTGTATGAAGGTTTTCACTTAGATTTAAATATGCATATATGGAAATTTTGTTTTGTATATACATGTTTATCGCAATGATGTTATTAAAATTATTCCTTTGAATCTGTTAATTTAGTCACAAAGAAAAAGAGTAGTTTTAAATCACTTATATAAATTCCGTTCCTATTTTATTTTTCTATACTAGAAACTATATATATATATATATATATATATATATATATATATATATATATATATATATATATATATATATATATATATATATATATATATATATATATATATATATATATATCCTTTTATAAATGCAAACTCAGATATTTGTTTTCTTCCTTTCTTGCTATATATATAACTGTGGATTTAGAGTTTTTTTTGGTATATAGAAAATAATTTAATGAAAAGGGTGAAATAAATTTAAAAATACAAATAAATAAATAAAAATTTAATGATGGTTTTGGGCGATGTAGTGTTCCCTTAAGGGAGAGCCGAGGGCCATGGGGAGGAGCTCCCATCCATGGAGGGCACAACCATATATGACTGTCACCCCTCCCTTAAAGCATAATAAACCAAAAAAAAAGTTTAAATATATTTTTATATATTGTTTAAAACTCCAAAGGAAATTCGTTAATATCTAATGAGATTTAAACAAAAAAAAACTTACTCATATTTGTATATGTTTAAATTTAGAGCAAGAACCATTTCCCTTATGGGAAAATATAACAAAAATTAAAAAGTATATAAATTTTCCTTATATTTATAATCATGTCTGTACAATTTTTTTAACAGAAGGTATTTGTATCCTTTATATTGAAGTTATGCATAAATAGTTCCATAGTGGATTATGGAATTGTCATAGCCTATGTGACATATGGAACCCATTTTGGCTTCACTATAAATAAACCATATCTTGGTGAGATATGAAAAATCATCTTTTTCTTTGGCATCCTTTATAGACTGAACCTACAAGATAACTATCATGCATGGATAGAAGACCCTTATAAACCTACATAATCCAACAAATCTACATAAGTATGCAAATATGATTTTTTTCAACTAAAGTAAGAAATCTCTATTACAAAGCAGAAGTAACAAATATATTGGAAACCATGCTAGTAAAATTGAAGAAAATTAAAATAAGGAAATGAAAAGCTTTTAGGGAAAAAAGATGTTTTATATGCTTTTATTTGTTTTTATAAGTTTTAAAATTCCTTTTTCTTGTGCATATTATACTCCTAAGTTTTAGCCAACAAATTCTCTTAGTGATTTGATTTTTGTGATGTGTTCTTTTTAAAATTGAATTGTTTAAAAATGTATCATAATGTGATTATGGTATATTCTAAGTACGATTATTTATTTAATGTTATATGGGCAATTTAATTAGAAGGGTAAATTATTAAATAATTAATATATGTGTGAGTGTGAATTAAATTTAATGGATAAAAGAAATAAAATGTTGATTTACCTTAAATTTAATGTTCATAAAAGAAAGGGAAATCAAAATTTATGGAAGATAACGTGGGCACTTTTTTAGGGGACTAAGATAAGTAAATAGGATTGCTTTGACGAGGTTACAACTTTAGAGGGTCAGAGTTAGCAGGAGATTGTATAAGATGGATAAGAAGGATTTTGTATGGTGATGGGGTATATGGAAGGAAGGGTTTGGGTAGAAAGTTGTATCTATATGGTGTGGTTTTTGTTGGTATCTCATTGACAAAAGGCACTTTATGATCCGTTGGATATTGGGTTTAAGCCTATATTTTGGTTCTTGGACCCAAACCAGGTTTTACTACAAAAAATATCGCACTTCATCACTTTAATAAATAAATCAAAACCCATTTCCCTCCACCCACTTACAATTAAAAACTAAGAAATTCCACCTCATCACAAAAGATAAAATAACTTTGCATCTCATCCCTTCATTCAAATTAAGAAAATCCTAGCCATCCACCACTTGGATCAATCTCATCCATCCACTTGTATTGATCTTGGCCTTGCATCTTTAGATTTCCCTACAATATAATGCATCCTAACCATCCAATCTAAGATGCAATCTCAACAGTTCACATTCCTAGCCAAAAATCTATAAAATCCCCCCTCTAAGGACATTTTTTCATATGTGGAAGTTTATTGTCATTGTAGGTACATGCTATCAAAATTGGGAATCTCTAAAGAGCAACCAACCTACCAACATACCAACTCCCTCTCAACATCCAAGATCACATCCATCCAACAAGAAGGTATAATGTTTGGTTTCCTTTGAATATTTCTTGTGCTTTTTCCTTCTTTTCTCAATTAGAGGTGCATAGTTAGTTTAGACTAGGAGGTTGTATTTGTGTGCATTCTCCCCATTTTATTCTATATTTTACCTTGCACAAGACCTCTTTTCCTTCTTCTTGTTCTTGTCCTTATCCTTTCATCTACCTTTGATGAACAATGCATCCTTGATGAACTAAAATTTTTTCCTCCTCATCTCCTCTAATAATAAGGATGCAATCATCTCAATCAATTTTTAGTTTTGAGATGGTACTATTGATCACCATAACTAGGTTTCCCCATGAATCTAGAAAAGAACACAACCATGTGCTACACTAGTCTTCCTCATCAATCTTCAAATTGTCTAATGCTAACTAGCTCACCACAATGTTAAATATGTTCAAGTGTTCCATCACATAGTCTCCATAACTCATCCTTAGAGAATACTTCTTTCATAGAAAAAGCTTGTTCACAAAGAGTTTTGTCTGGTATAAATTCCCTAATTTCTTCCAAAGTTTCTTGGTGGTGGTTTCTCCCAATACATTTAGGAGCAATGAATTTGGGAGGCAAACTTGAACCAAGCTTGTTTCCTTCCTATCAAGCACTTCCTAGTCTTCATCTTTCATGGTGGAGGTTTTTTGGCCATAAATTGTAACCTATAGAGTACTAAGTGTCACAGTGTTGATGAAAGAGCAATTTCAGTTTGATCAGAGCAGCAAAGTGCAAGTATGTGCCCTTTGCCATTGATGTCAAAGGGGGAGAGAAATCTTGTGAAAAACGTAAAAGTACAGATGTATAAAGAGAAAGGGGGAGAAGGTAATCAGTGCAGAATCTTGTCTTGATGGTCTTTATAGTTTTTCACATCATATTTTGCCATCAATGACAAAGGGGAGATTTTTGCAAGTATGTGCCTAACTGGTGTTGTCATTGATGTCAACATATTTGTGTTGTCATTGGTGTCAACTGTGCTCTTAATTTGTTACTTGCTTGTGATGAATATTGCTTTGCATAAGTCTTGAAGATCACGAGAATATGTTTCTGATATTGAGTTTCCAAGTTCTTTTGAGAAAATTTGCCCTCCTAGTGGAAACAGTGTGTTACAGAGTATCTTGGTTTAATGATGAATAATACAGTAGTTTACTCTGCATTTCTTGTAGAATGAATATATTTGTCTGTGGATTGGAAGTCATTTAGAAGCATGTATAAATATTCTATGTTCCAAGTTTGAGCCTTCGGTATGAAGATTTGAGTAAGTTATGTTCACCAGAGTAAAAACTACTTTTTCTGTGCATTCAGTGGTGATAGGGAGAAAATATTTTGCTTTGCATTCCTCCGCATTGAAGTATTTCGGTTTGCGGTTCTATAGTTAATTCTGGGATGATGTTATGTGCCTTCAACTCAAATGGTTCATGATTTGGTGGTTTGCAAGAGATCTTTTCTTTATGAAAGTAGCTGACAGTGTTGTTTATGTGCTCCAGTTTGAAGAATCTTCTTAACAGAGTGGTTAGAGGTTGTGCGGTTGTTCCTGGTGATTACAATGTGCTTGTGGATGTCTCCTGATCTTGTTCCTAACTTTTGATTGGTCCATGAAGAGTAATTTGGTTCGTGGATGAAGACTGTTCCTAAAAGACTTAGTGTTAACTTCAAGTCTTCACCGACCTGGTTGTTTTCACTACTTGCGGAGATGCATTGAAGATTGTAGAAGTGTGTTGTGGCGTTGAAGATTACATTTGAGTCCTAGCTAAGACATAATGTGATCCACATATATCTTTTTCTTAGCTAATTTTGTTTAGGTCCAGAACTATTCTAATGTATGTTTGTAATGCCGACCTTGGAGACTATTCCAATGGTTGATGATTGTAATGCAAAACTTGATGATCATTCCAAGGTTGATGAATTGTATAAATACTTGTAATGAAATCGTGAAAATGTATCAAAGTGTGAAAATGTGAAGATAAGTGTGAAGTGTAAAGGCAGAGCAGAGCGGAGAAAATAAATTGCGCTTCATTGGAACTAAACTTAAGCATGGAGTAGATGCTATCAAATTAGTTCACAAACCTTTGACAATGAGCCGATCTTGGCAGTGAGCCCTAATGTTTGCAGTAAGCATTTTGGGTAGTGATCCCTAAGGCAATGTGCCTCTGATTTTTAGTATTACTATAACATATTTATTTTGTGAGCTAACACTCACCGTGGTTTTTCCCCTCTGGGGTTTTTCACGTAAAAAATCTAGTGTCCCCTGTGTTGAATGTGTAAATTTGTTTAAGTTCTTGTTTCATGCTTTCATGATTAAATTACAAATGCAGTGTTGATTGGTTGATGTTTTAATGGTTTTGAAATATTGGCTACAACTGATTCACCCCCCCTCTCAGTTGTAATTTTATTTTCAATAGTATGGCCTTGATTTGTACATTCTAAGTACTTTGGGAATGAGCAAGATTTTCACATCCCTCCAAAAATCTACTTTTTGATCTCTCACCATCCACTTCCTCCAAGGCAAATCTCAACCCTTGATTCCCCTTGAACCTTGGAACTTCCTTTAACCACCATTCACATGGTGCCACTTGGAGGCTTCTCATGCCTCCCATCCTCTCAAACAATCTCAACCCTTGATCTCTCAAGGAAATCCTAGCCCTCCATCTATCTCTCCAAAAATTTATAAATCGCACCCTCCACAAGCCATTTTCATAGCAATTTTAAATGTAATGTTATGCTATTGAGTTGAGAACTAACATACCATCTTCTCATCATAATCAATCCTTGGACATAACCACCATATCTTGGTGCAACAAGAAGGCTTTAGGTGAGAATTCTTGTGTGTTATCATGTAGTGCCCCTCCTTTCTCACCTTGGATGTGCAGGTGGTCTGGCTAAGGAGCATGAAGGTGAAGGTAAAATAATAGGAATATTTAGGGTATGTTAGACAATTGATGTTGTACGATGTTGTACGATGTTACATTCATGTTGGTGACATTCCTGATTATCCTCATGTGGTTTCATATGACAGTTAGTATATTTTATCAATAATCTTTGTTGCGACACAGATGTTTACTTGAGTTATGCATATGTTATGACAACTTTATGGACTTAATTGATTATGTGGATCAACCTTATTATGTGCATCACACGATTATCTGATGATGTTTCTTATCTGGTTGATCAGATACTGATTATTATGCGTGATGTGGTTACTTGTTTGATGTGTGTTTGTGAGAGGAACAGTGTCACATTACTCATGCGTGAGTACACTGCTACGCTGCAATTTTCTTTCATGGTGTGTTTGATTGTATGATTATATCTACATCTATATGTTTGACCCTTTTTTTGGTTGCTGCAGGTTGTAAATATCAGGCATCGACTCTATCTGAATTGGCAGGTCTGAGCATGCCTTAAACCTAATGGAAACTGTTGAACAGAGGTGACATATGGTCCCCTAGTTAGCCATCATCTTTGAAAAGGATGAGTATCCAGATTTGCACCCACTCAGTGTTGTCTGTATGGGCGTAATGGTCAGTCGTTGTCATTGTGGTCATGCTTTCAATCGTGCATTGTGTTAGGTATTGTTCGGCATTTGGGTTATTTAGATTGGCATTGTTTGATTGCTACTTTGGTTAATTATTGCATTAAAATAATATTATTAGTTATGAAAGCTTTTTTATTAAATAAATAAATAAATATAAATGTCTTTATGAGAATTTGAGTTTATGGAAATAAATAATTAAAAAATAATAATAATAAATGTAAATGCTAGCTAAAGATAAATAAATAAATTAATATAATTAAATGTTGTGTTAAGTGGCAATAAAAATAGATAATATTTATGAGTTGTCACAAAACTCATATATAGTAAATACTAAATAAATAAGAATAAAAATGATTCTTGTCTAGTTGTAAAGGAAATAAATAAGATAAAAAAAAAAATATTGTCTGGTCTGGTTGTAAATAGAAAAAAAATAGCAAATTGCAAGAAATGGATTTAGGCAGAATTTATTGCCTTTATTGGAAGGAATCTTCTGGAAGATATTGGGGGGATTTCTCTCTCATAATAATCTTCAGCAAATGGAACTTTTGGGGGGGAGAGGAGATGGGAGAGACTGGTTTGTGGCTGCAGCAGTTGAACCCGACATTGAATCTTCAGCCCAGTCAAGCAAGTGAAATCAGGTTCCTTTGGTTCTAATTTTTGTCTCTTGAAGCAAATGTTTGATTTATGATTTTTCTTGTCAATTGTAATTTTCTTGAGAGGTTAGATGCCTTGTTATCAGATCCAATTGTGCATGTCTGTATCATTGCATTTCTGGGAATCACCGATTGAAGTGACTGTCTATCTCTCACCCACTTCATCTTTTTTTTCTTTTTTCTTTTTTCAGTCTGTTGCGTTAGCCATAACTTTATTTTTACAAATTGGGTTCCTTTAATTTTTTCACATATGCTACATGACCTAGTTATCCAAATCATATCCAAAAATTAGCCTTACCTAGTTTGTCATTTTGAAGATATGAATATTTTGTGATTGTCTATCTCTCATCGATTTCATCTCTGTTTTTACAGTATGTTGCGGTAGCCATAACTTTATTTTTAAAAACTGGGTTCTTTTAAATTTTCTATATATAGGGCATGACTTAGTTATCTAAATCATATCCGAAAATCAACCTTACCCAGTTTGTCATTTTGGAGATATGAATATTTTTAGACTGTCTACCTCTCACCCATTTCGTCTCTGTTAAAATAGTTAGTTGCGTCACCAATAAGCCTACTTATTTTGGTTGTTTGTTAGGTTATAAGAAGGCTATTAAATCTATATAGAATAGAAGTAGAAGAATTCAATTTGGATAGAGTGATTGTATATTAATGTTGATAAATTTAATTTAAATCAATATTGATTTTATTACGATTTATTAGTAGAAATATGATAAGTAGGTTTGGAATTTAGGTTTGTAAACAATGTATTTAAGATTTGATTTATAAGTTTGTTTTAGAAATTAGTTGATTACGAGTGGAATTGTATAAGGTAAATGGAACTTGTGTAAATTGTATCAGTGGTCGTAATAGGGTCATGTTGTCGAGGTTTAGTTTTCCTGAGGAATAAATTAGTATGTCGTGATTTCTTGTGTATGAGATGTTGTAAGTGAATTTTGATGTGATAATAAAGTCCTTTACAGATGTGGTGGTTCATTAGTTGTATAGAGCATGTTTATTACTTGTGCTTAAGAAATGTCACGCTCTTATTAACCTTGTTGTTGAAAAACTATTTGTATCGTATTTATGTCTTGAACTCAATCAACCCCTTTCCTATTCCTAGACTTGGTATGTTAGCAGGTTAGAATGCTTTGTATTGGTTTATTCCTTTAATACTAGTGTTGGGTAAGGGATAAATTAACAAGCTTGGTAATCATTATGAGGTGTAGACACCTCTAGAAGAACTATGTATTAGGTATGTTCATTTTGGTACTCGTAGGACCAATGTAGTAGTGGTTTATAGAAGATTGATCAAGTTGACACTTAAGCTTTCCCATAGCAACCTGAGCTTCTCTCTTCCTATTCGTGTGTTGAATGAAATTTGGTAAAACCTATAAAAAGATTGTTCTTTTACTTGTGCCCTATTAGTGTTCACTTTTGAGTTGCTTTAGCCATGATACTTCTACTTGGTTTGAACCATCCTTTAAATGCATTATGATCCTATCATATGCATGTGGTTAAAAGTGTGGTAGATTTGATGAAGATGTTAGATCTATAGGAATCTTGTGTTGTTATGTATTCCTTTCCTCTCAAGCTAACCTTAGAACAAGGTTCTTTCATTGTAGTTTCGGGTTTTGTATCTTGTGATTCTAACTAGTGTAAGAGATTTATAGCATTATAATATTATAAGCTTTTAGTCTTGCTTATACAGTTATATTTAATAGTATTTACAAAATTGTCTAGATTATTAATGAAATCTACATTAGTTGTAAATAGTGTAAATAATTGTTGTGTTTAATTTGTATGTCTTAGGGTTATTTGCATGTTGTTCACATTCATTTTAATTAAATGAAATTAAAATAAGTCTTGAGAATTATTAGTTACAGTTCTATATTGTTGAGATAGATTCACCATATATTTGTTAGATGATTGATCATGAAAATATTGATGAAGGATCTTAGTTTATGATGTGCATCTGAGAGTGAATGTGATGTGCGACCATTGTGTTTAGTGGTGTCAAGTGTTTGTGTCATTTGGGGAAGTTGTTTCCAGAGGCCTAGGGGGGTGTGACTGTGTGGGGGTTGACTATGTGTGCATCATGTGATTTGAATGAACTGCATGCTTGAAATGTTGCCTCCTATTCATGTTGGTATGATACATGTGCAAGATGGATAATGCCTTGCTCAGTGTACCTATTCATGTGGTTATGATGACTATGCAAGATGGATAATGCCTTGCTCTGTGTGATGTGAAATGATGTGTATTTTGTGTTGTAAATGCATCATGATGAGAATGTGATAGTTCATGCTTGGTTTATGTTTTGGGACAAGGATATAAGAATTGGTCCCTGTGATTATGTTTTGTATGCAAGAAGGTAAATGCCTTGCATTGTATATGTTACTTGTCATTGTGATGGTAATTGTCTTGCTTCATGGATAGGGTCTTGATGCAGAGCTGGCAACGGAAACGTACGCAATGGTTGTCAATCACTTGCTAACATACATTTATCTTTGTATGTTTTCCCATTGGTGAGACCATCTTCATCGGCCAACCAAATCCCTTTCGCACCAAAACCCTACTTCACATCGACGTGTCCCTGACACTACTATCGCTAAGACTTCTCCCGTCGGCGTAGCTCAAAATTTTTCCACTGATCCCAAACTTCATACTGATGAATGCACTTTACATTTGTTACCTATCAGCAACACATATGCTATCGGCCTCCTAAATAGGTTTCACCCCAATGTTTACAGTCACACCGATACAGTCGGCTTTGTACATACAAACCTTAACTTGCCGTGTCGGTTCCTCCTACCGCTCCTACTGGTCACTTCCTGCATGTAATCCAATGTATCTGCAGAATGTATATTCTGATATACATACAACTTGAAACATGCATTCGCCAGATATACCTTCGGAATATGCCTTCGCCAAAGTCAAACATTGACTTTCCTTGTATCAACCTGATGTACATTCACAATGTACATTCAAAACATACAATCTGCCACATGCATCTGCGGGATACTCACAACCGTGCAACTGCGGTATACACAGGGATTAAACCTGATATACATTTGTGATATACATAGAGATTGTATATCAACACTTTGCAACATACCAACCTGATGTGCAGTTGTCAGATACACACAAACTGGTACTCGGATGCGATAGCGATATACACATGAACTGGCTGCGACAAACAAAAGCGGTATATACAGGAAATGTATATCTGAATATGTTTTACCCTTATATCTTCAAAACATGCATTTTCAACATGTTTTCACACTTGATATGCCTTGCGATATACGCACAGACTATATATCCCGCATACAAATGCGATATACTCACACTTTGTATATCCTGCAAAATTTCGCTGATTTGATCCGTTGAAACCCTTGCGATTTCACAGATCTGTTTCTCCTGCAAACATGCAATCCTCTGCACTTTGTCAACCTAGCACACGCCCATGCTAGGACTCTTCAATGCATGACATAAGCGATCCAACAAACCTGAACACAGATAAATAAGAAACAAAACAAAACAAAACCTAAACTGATATATACAACCATTCCACCGATTCGAAGAATCTAACCGGTGGAATGGGTTACGAATCCATTTTGATCCCAATTAGAAAATTGATTGCACAGTGAATTCAAAATGCCATAAAATAACACAAACAAGATCTTCTTATTACTTTAAGAAATGCATACAGATATCTGATTTCACAGTTTCACAACTACTGCTTTGTCTAACATCTGTTCTATATCTTCCCTTCTATCCCTGAAATCGATTTGATCTAGGCTATTTAACTACTTGCCAACAGTAGTACTGACTTGATTCCTAGTGGCTGGGAGTTAATTCCAAGCAGCTGGGAGAGATAACCAACTAACAAACTTCTAACAACCTAACAAACTTATCATGACAGATCGATAAGTGTCCTAGGGACTTACAAACAGAAACTGAATTACAAACACCAATGACAAGTCTGGTCAAACAAACCTTATTACATTAAATATAGAAAATGCCTAAGACTCTAGTCTTCTTGGGGTGCTCCTGCACCAGGTCTTCTAGATGTAGGTAGGGGAGTGGCTTTCAATGTGGGGCCAGTGCCCAAAGTGGCTGCCAGGATAACCCATAGGAAGTTTTTAATCCAGTGATAACGTAATAATAAATTTAGAGGGTTGGATAGTTCCCACACTAAATAAGATAATTGGATGCCTCACCCATCCCTGTAGTGCTCGTTTAGGCTAAGGATGGGATGAGAAGGCCGTGGTTGGCAAGATCAACTTCCTTGTCCTCACAAAAGGAATGTTGGTTCTGCATGTGTCATCCTATGGGGCCGGTGTCTAGTGAGAGACTGCCAGGATAACCATAGATGGGGGCCGGCGCCTAGACGACTGGGATAACCCATGGATGGGGGCCAACGTCTGGTGAGAGACTGCCAGAATAACCCATGTTAGGACCATGTGATGACACTCTTCCCTACTACAAGCATTCCCTAAGTGCGTTTTCCTCTTTTATTGTCTGATTGCCTTTGGAAGTGTTGTTTGAGTTGCTTGTGATGTTCATACTGACCAGTGTTGTATTGGAGTCATGTGTAGTCCTTGCACCTATTAGCCTATTTTCTTCTTAATTGTTTGTTTAGTGGGACCTTATTGTTATCTCCTAGCACGTGGGGGTGGACCTTAGAGTTCCACATGGTCAGGTGGTTGTGCTTTTATCTCCATTAGTTTCCCATGTTGTTGTTCGTGTGCAAGAAGGATGTACCTCTTATATTAGATTACAGATCTTGTTCTAGCTTGAGGAGACAAATACTTATGTTCATGTTCCAGTCTTGTATATCAGTTGAATCATGTGCTGTTATTTTGATGTATGTACTCCAATGTAATCAGGAAAGCGATATTGTAAACAATGTAATTGTGTACTCTCTTATAAAGGAAATTGTATATGTACTTGTAATCCTATATACAGGATCTTGATGATTACTTATCTGATGATATAATATGGAATTGTATGATTCATTTGATGTAATTGGACTTAGAATGAACCATGGTTGGTAGTTAGATCATGTTAATAATTAGTAATGCAGTCATGGAATTCCTAGAGGATAAGCTTAACTTAGATGTTATGAATAATTATGATTTACATTTCGTTGTTATTTGCTTCTTTAAAAAAAAAATATTTGTCCTTTTTATAAAGCTTAGTTGTGTTATCCTCTGGGTTCCTTGGCGGGGTGTTACATATCATCCTTTTATGTTAGCTTTCTTAGGTCCTAACTTGAGGTTGCTTGCAGTTGAGGATAGAGTAGGTTAAATTTGTTTAGCTTGTTCTTGTGTGTTAAATTTTACATGTACACATTCTTGGCACACTCAATGGGACCCACATCCTTTTACTAATCAAAATTTATGTTTCTTGTGTAGCATTGACGTGCAAGTCATAGTTTAGCAACTACAACCCTAGTTTTGGTGCATGTGTTCTGAATGAGTGCATATGTTTCTGCATTAGCACATGCATTCCTGTGTTTATGGCCTATCAAACCCTAAACCTAACTTGATTTTTTATGTTTTTGGTGGTTTTTGGGCTAATACATTTGTTCTTTTTGTAGGGTTTGGTACTATCTTTCATTTGCATCCAATCTAACCCTTTGCTTTGTAGGATTAACCTCTATTTTTTTAGGTTTTTGGCATGCTTTTTGGCCCAAATCACGCATCAACGCATTGAGACCTAGTTTTAGTGCATGCGTTTCAAACATGCATTTTCATGCACGAACAAGTGTATTTGTCCCCGACCCTCAAAATGTGTTTTTTGGCATTTTTGAACTAACTTGCTCTCTATTTTTTGATATTTATTGGCTTTGCAGGGGGGTATTGTACCAAAATTAACACTTTCCCTATGTTTTTTATGCAGGAAACCATTCTAAATCAAATTTTCATCTAACACTAGTCATTTCCTATGCAAGTCTATGGTTTGATGTATATGTTTCAAATCAACGTATTCATTGCATGATTCTGCACATCCACAATAGGTGTAGTTAACACTCTATTTTTCACAAATTAGCACACTTAAGCCTAGAATTGATGTTTCTATTTTATTTGAGCACTTTTTATTTTGAATCAACACATAATCTTATGAAAAAAATTAATCATTTTCTTGAGATTTATGCTAACTTTGGGCTAACCTTTGCTTGTTGTGCTATCAACTAACATCTATTTTGTAGCCAATTGTTTATCCAAGACATCATTTAAACTACTAACTTGTGTGTTGTAGGTTCATTTTTCCAAGTCATCATTTTTATCACTAATCTAGAGATAATTGTATGCTTAAGTGAATTAACTTATTTTCCATGTTTGTGGGTCAAACTTAAGTGTATGCTCTCTCCTCACACCTTCAAGTTATCTTGGAGATCAAAATATTAAGTTTGGTCTATTTTTCTTATTTTCAACCTAAAGGCTTAACGTGCATATGCTCTCCCTCTGCATTGCAAGGCACTCTTAGGGATCAAAAGAGCCTAAGTTCCTTTCCCTTTAGTGGGCCTACCTAAGGATTTTATCACCTTAGGGGATGAATTAAACCACATGTTCTAGTGGGGTATAAAAGGGGGGAGAGAAAAAGCTATGCCTTAAAGGAGTACCATCGGGTCTAGCTCAACCTTGTTGACCCTTTTTATAAGGAGGAAAGGTGAAGTGGGATTGGACTTGTCATGCTTGTACATGGACTTTGGTTAATGAACTTAGAACTCAAATACCTTTGGGTATTTCAAGGATATCCCTATTCGCAAGAGACACTGTGTGGCTTCATGAATGTTGTCATTGATGGCAACAAAGTCCATCCCACACATCTGCAGGACATGGTATGTCTATACCAGAAGTCAAATTGAAGAGTATTTTGGTTTGGTGACCAAGAACAGAGCATGCAGCAAGGTCTGACAATCAGGTCCAGATCTCTCAGAGGAAGTATCTCAGCAAAGTGCGGACTTGGGGAAGTCAAGAAGAGTACCATGACTAATACATTCCAGAGATTGAGCCTCTGGTGATGAAAGAGTGAAGAGATATGAGCACCTAAGTGTTGGGCTCCTGTTTGGGAGAGTAGATTGAGGAAGACATGACCGGCAGAGCATCAAACCTTAATCCGGATGAGATATTGATGGTGATCAAGTTTCCTAAGGGATCATTCATGGTTGGCCAACATGATTGATGACTTTTGTAAGCATCTCTTTGATACGCATCACTTAGTAGGCATGGATTCAACCGACAGACTAGAGTTTGGAAATATCTTAAATTTTTTGGATGCTGACTAGAAAGATGATTGAAATCATTGATGCAGATATATATACCAGATTGATTTCGATATGAAGGTGTGTGTGGTGTATTGTGAAGTGCGAAGAAAAGCAGAGTGTAGTGTGCAAGTAGCTATACAAGTCCAGAATGTGACATAACAACAACACTAGAACAGAGGAAGAATGAAGTGCAGCAGATCGGTATATTGAGCCTAACTGGAACTGAACCTCAGCATATGTGGATGCTTCTCATTAGTTCAAGTACCTGGTTTCTTTATATAAACTATTGTAGGCAGTGAGCCTCTTATGAGCAGTGTGCTCGGGCAGTGAGCCCTAATTGGCAAGTGCTATTTTTGTACTACCTTATTCTTTTAATAGAGAATACAATCTTGGGTTAGTCACCCCATGGTTTTTCCCTTAACAAGGTTTTCCACGTCAAAATCATTGTGTTATGTGTATTGATTTTATTTATGCTTTCATGGTTATGCATGCTTATATGATTTGATGCTGCACTAGTTGTTAAAGAAGAACAAAAAGTTAAAATAATTAAGATAACTGATTCACCCCCCTCTCAGTTATCAACAATTGGTCTCAGAGCCAAGTTCCTCCAAACAGAGCCTAATAGCTTGAGGAAGATCTGGGAATCTCAATGGATATGTATGGTGTGAGGGAACAACTTTAGTCTGCCCTAGATGATCTTGAGCAATCCCACTCAGAAGTCAATAACTTGAAGGAAAGACTCAAACAAGCTGATGATTTCATAAATGAACTAAAAGAGAAACTGAGTATCTCTATGAAAAAGAGAAAGGAACTACTTCAACAATTAGCAAGTCAAAGTGATGCCAATAATACTGATGAAGATCTGAATGAGAAGAACAAGTTATGTGAGAAGCTATCAAAAGAGGTCATTATGGTAAGACATGAAATGGAATAAGGGGTTATGAAATTCACCCAAGAAATTGAAGAGAAAAGAAAAATTGAAGATAATCTAAAACAATCTCTCAAGGAGAAGTTAGAAGACTGCCACAAAATGGATAGAATAATCAGGCATCTGGAATTTGATCTTGAAGAAGCAAGAGATAATGAAGAACAACTTGAGAATCAGATTGACACTCTTAAAAGGGATCTTCAAACAACAAATGAATACAAAGAGAAATTCAAGATAAGATTTGCTCAACTTGAAGTTCTTCTTGAAAGCCAAAAGAGGGTAGATGACAAGCAAGGCTTGGGGTATGAGAAAGGTGAAAGCTCTGGATCTAGTCAAAAGAACTCTGGATCAGGAAATCTAAGGAACAAGCCTAGAAGACCTCCGGTAAGGCAACCAAATGCTCAAAGATATCCACCCTTCAATGGATACTGCCACAATTGCAATAACTTTGGTCATAAAGCTAATCAGTGCAGAAGAAGAATGAATCAGACTAATTCATCCTTCTCCAGACAGTGTTTTAACTACAAAAGGTATGGTCACAAATCTCATGAGTGTAGAAATATGCAAATGAACATTTCATTCAATGGTAGATGCTTTGCATGCAATAGAATGGGACATATGGCTAATCAATGTAGATCAAGAGGATACCAGTCAAATGTGCAAAGAAATGTTGTTTGCTACAATTTCAATAGATCTGGTCATATTGCCAAATTCTGCAGAAGTAAGAATTAGGACAAAAAGGGTCCGATGTATCATAATCAAAACCAAGACAAAGGAAAAGGAAAAATGAATGTGGATGAAATTCAAAGGGATATGAACAAGATTTGGGTGAAGAGAAGTACAAAAAATGTTGGGGATGGATCCGCACCAGAATCTGGTGTTGATATTCCTCCAAAAACTAAATAGATGAGCTCTGGCTCAGGGGGAGTCACAAAAGAAAACAATTTCCCCCAGCCAGTCAATTGGTGCCTAAAAATGGCACATGGAAAGTTGCGGATTAAAAGGGCTCTCAGAGAAACATCTAAATAACCTTTGGTAAAGATATGAAAGATCCGCAAGGAGTTTGAAAAGGTTAATCATCCAAGATTAATCTGGTTTGATAGTCATCCGGTAAAAGTAGGACCTTCATAGTTAGATCTGGTATAATTCAAATATTTGGATCTGCGGTTAGATGGAATGATTGGAGAAAGGGAGATACATTGTAAGTTATCATTCTAGGTGCATCTCAATGATCTGGAAAGATCTCTCTCAGAACAAGGAGAACAAGGCAACCAGAATAACTTAAGTTGTGTATTTATTGCAAAATGGAATTGGGGTTTGCACAAAAATAAAAGGGTTCTTTTGTTCATCTTTTGCACATTCACCTTCGAGAAGAAGAGAGAAGGAGCTCTGCAAAAAAATTGTCTCAAACCTCTCAAAGATCAACCACAGAAGTTAATTCATCCAGCAATCCAATCCAGCGCATATCGTGAACCCTAGAAGCGTAAAAGGTATTTTTCGCTCTTGAATATCTCTCTTCAAATCTTTTGAAAGATGGCTACTCTGAATGTTGTGAAGATCATTGATAGGCCGTGCCCTAAATTCAAGAAACATCCCTACAAATCCCTAGAAGTTGATCCCCTAGGCGCATTTTCTAGCATTTTGCATGGGGTTTTGCATGTAGAAGATGTTAGGGCATACATTCATGTGAATATTGAGGAATTTGGGGAATCCAAGATGATGGATGTCTATCACAAACAATTCATAGATGAATCATTTGAACTCAAACCTCAGTAGAAGGCCATTCAGGATAAGCATTTTGGACATTGCATCCATTTCCCCTGTTTTGCTGAAGATGAATGGGTCCGGTATGTTTTAAGCAAAATGCATGACAACTTCATGTGGTTGATGAGGCCGTTTAAGATCACAAAAGATGCCATTAGGGCGGTAACCGAATTGCACTCATCCGGTGGGTTTCCTACTCTCAAATCTGTCAGAAACCAAACTATCAGTGAGGCTACCAGATCAAAATTTGACAAGAGGGCAATGACAATAGAAAATATCATTGATCTGGATATCAAGTTTACATCTAGGATAATTGGCTATAAGATATCTCACTCCAGCAGGGAGAATTCTGTATCCAAAATTGTTGTATATACTGCATATGAAATGCTAAGGAAAAATGCTAACTATGATCTTTGCGAGCTTCTTC
Source organism: Cunninghamia lanceolata (assembly GCA_027924645.1). Lineage (NCBI taxonomy): Eukaryota > Viridiplantae > Streptophyta > Pinopsida > Cupressales > Cupressaceae > Cunninghamia > Cunninghamia lanceolata. The sequence continues at coordinate 3,571,324 of BSBN01000292.1, read as the reverse complement.
TGAGACAACTGTTGGAAAACCTATAGAAGATCAAGAAGGATAAGAAGAACTCATTCAAGTATGGTGGGCTAATACTGTGTTTGTTCTTTTACTTTATGAATGAGCTACCCGGATCCAGTTGTTGGATATGGCAAAATGACAGACCAGTAGCTATACAAATTAGAGATTATATGCATGGGCTTGGTGATGCCAAGGCACATAATACAACACTCTGGGGCTACTTCAAGAATTTTCAAAGTATGATGCAAGCCAGAGAAAGAATCCCCCAATCATTGGTTGAGAAATACAAGGATATAGTGTGCTTTATGGTAGACACTGATCAATGCCTAATGGAGGCAGTGGAACCGAGAATAGTATGGATCATGCTAATGGGGTATGAGGTTGATGAGAAAATCCTAGAACTGCATATCCAACACCTGCTGAGTCAGCCCAAGGACCCTAAGGCAGAAAGGTTTGGGACCTTCCAAGAGTTGAGTGTAAAAGTTCATGTTGAACTAAGACAACCTGAAATCAAGAGAAAAGTGAGAAGGGAAGTAGAAGAATTCACCAAAAGGCATGGAATATCAAAGGAGGCAGTTGATGCCAATAGAGAGAAGATGGAAAGGGCAGAAAAAGAAAGGAAAGAAACAGAAAGTGCTCCGGTGCAAGACCCCTCCCGGACCAAATCCTCCAAAATCTCTGCCCCTGCCACCTCTAAGAGCCAAAAAGCATCAAAACTAGAAGCCCAGACATCCAGAAGGGGAGAGAAGAGAACAAAGAAAAAGGCAACAAGGTCTTATACAAGTCAGAAGGATGATGAAGAAACTGAGACCGATGAGGAAGTCAAGAAAATGAAGAAGAAGAAGAAAACTTCCGGTGAACCCTCTACCGGTCATAACAAGGAAGAAGAGGTAGAAGAATTCATTGAAAAGCCTACTCTCTGCATTGATGATATCATCAAATCAGTTACTGTGGATGGGAACCTGCAACCAATGACTAAATTTTATTATGAATATAATGAAGCTGATCAGAAGATCTTGCAAGATGCCACAGTCAGGTATCTAAACATCTGTAACAAAGCATTCATTGAAATTATATCTTTGATTCCCAAAAGTTTAGAAAAGGAACTTGAAATGAGAAAGAACAATGCCAAGGCAAAAGACCTAGAAATCTGGGAGCAGATTGCTATCCAACTCTATCCTTCCATTACCCCTCAACAAAAGAACATGATCTTCAAGGACTACAAGGATGAGTTCCGAAGCAAAGCAAGAATGAATTAGCTTATGCTTGGAGAAACTGACAAAGTGGCAAAAGAAACAGAAGATATCCTCCGGAATGCTTTTAAAAGATTCAATCTTCCTATTATAGAGGACTTCGGTGATGAACCCTCTGCCATGGATGACAAAGAAGAATCTACTGAGACAGTTGCAGAAGAGACAAAGGAGACAAGTAAAGAGAAGACTAAGGACTTAGATTCCTCTATTCTAGAAGAGGAAGTCCATGGAGAAGTAGACACCTCTCTTTTGGATCTCCTTGCTGACTTTAAAACTAAAGGAGAAGAAAGAAAAGATGAAAGAATTTGTCAAAAATAAGAAGTCAAGGGAAGAGAAAAAGATCAAACAGAGAAAACCCCAGATGACAGCTCTGAGGCCACAAAAGGGAAGAAAACTCTGTCTCCGGCAAGAGACACTACAGAAGCAGTCAAAAACTTCCTGACAAAAGACATGATGGAATTAGATGAACTAGAGCTACTTCAAGGACCATTCAACTTTGATTCCCTCTCCCTAGTTCATACAATGAAGATAGCATCCTTTGCCCAAGCAAAGGCAAAAGAAAAACTTCTGAAGTCTCACATGGAAGATTGTGAGCTGATAGAGATTGCATCCGGTGTGTTGGAGAAAATCATGCCATCCTTCCAGAAGGATCTTTCGGCCTCCTCATTTGGTAATCTGAAATCTCTTGTTAATTCTGTTAATACACATTTTGACTCTTTAGAGAAAGTAGTAGAAGAGAAAGTCTGGAAAGAGTTTTTGAGTAAGAGATTCTTTGAAGTACAAGGGCTAATAACAAATGATAGGAGAAATATAAATATTGGGATAAAGAGCTTAGAAAATGCTCTTAAAGATGGTAGAGAAATATATAAATTTTGTTATCCTGGTCTAAAGTGACAAAGGATATTGAGAAGAAAGTGAAAGAACAAGAGAGTAAACTGTCAAGTTTATCTCAGAATTTTGATCCTCTCACCACATCCATAATAAACTAGGAATGTCAGACTATTGCCATTCTAAATGAACTAAAGAAACTTGAAAAGGAAAGGAAGAATATAATAAGTAGGATGGGTGAACTCAGAAGGATAATTATCTCCAAATTAGAGGCCATGCATGAGGCCCTAACTGATGCTCAGACCACATCCTGGACCAGTGATCCGACAGATCTAAAGAGGGCAAAAGCTTTTGCATTCCTGTTGAGTGGTCACATCTCAATTTTGGACAGGATGAAGCAGAGTTGGGCAACATAATTTGTGCAGTTGAAGACAACTTTTGTAGATATACTTCAGTATATGTAAGTATAATAGGTATATATGCTTATGCGGCTAAGTATAGTTGGATTTTTTTGGGGAATTTTGTTATGCGGATTCTACCCTTTGCCATTGATGTCAAAGGGGGAGTGAGGAGCAGTGAAAAATGTGGAATCTAGCTAAGGGGGAGCTTCAGAAAAGTGTACTTTAGAATAAAGCATCAGCCAAGGGGGAGTGTAGTGTGACACTTAGTCATTTTTCACTAAGTGTTGCCATCAATGCCAAAGGGGGAGATTGTTGGCAAGAGACACTGTGTGGATTCATGAATGTTTTCATTGATGGCAACAAAGTCCATCCCACACATCCACAGGACATGGTATGTCTATACCGAAAGTCAGATTGAAGAGTATTTTGGTCTGGTGACCAAGAACAGAGCATGCAGCAAGGTCCGACAATCAGGTCTGGATCTCTCAGAGGAAGTATCTCAGCAAAGTGCAGACTTGGGGAAGTCAAGAGGAGTACCATGACTAATACATTCTAGAGATTAAGCCTCCGGTGATTAAAGAGTGAAGAGATATGAGCACCTAAGTGTTGGGTTCCTGTTTGGCAGAGTAGATTGAGGAAGACCTAACCGATAGAGCATCAGACTTTAATCCGGATGAGATATTAATGGTGATCAAGTTTCCTAAGGGATCATTCATGGTTGGCCGACATGATTGATGACTTCTGTAAGCACCTCTTTGATACACATCACTTAGTAAGCATGGATTCGGCCAACAGACCAGAGTTTGGAAAAATCTTGAGTTTTTCAGATGCTGACTAGAAAGATGATTGAAATTATTGATGTGGATATATATACCAGATTGATTTCGGTATGAAGGTGTGTGTGGTGTATTGAAAAGTGTGAAGAAAAGTAGAGAGTAGTGTGCAAGCAGCTATACAGGTCCGGAATGTGATAGAACAACAGCACTAGAATAGAGGAAGAATGAAGTGCAGCAGATCAGTATATTGAGCCTAACCAGAACTGAACCTCAGCATATGTGGATGCTTCTCATCAGTTCAAGTACCTAGTTTCTTTATATAAACTATTGTAGGCAGTGAGCCTCTTGTGAGCAGTGTGCTCGGGCAGTGAGCCCTAATTGGCAAGTGCCATTTTTGTACTACCTTATTCTTTTAACAGAGAATACAATCTTGGGTTAGTCACCCCATGGTTTTTCCCTTAATAGGGTTTTCCACATCAAAATCATTGTGTTATGTGTATTGATTTTATTTCAGCTTTAATGGTTATGCATGCTTATATGATTTGATGCTGCACTAGTTGTTAAAGAAGAATAGAAAGTTGAAATAATTAAGATAACTGATTCACCCCCCGCTCTCAGTTATCAATAATCCCTAGCAACATTGTATAGCCTAGCTTAAGACCATTGGTTGTGTATTTTGTGATGCATCGATTAGTAGTTAGCATTGATAACTCACTCACCTCATGCCCCTAAAATTGAATTTGTATGCCATGTATGATCTCCCCTCATGCCTTTTGATTGATCTTGGGTGATCAAAAGTGGTTAGCTCCTCATCATGGGACTTACACATTATGATTAGGCAAGGCATATTGGTGGACTTACAAGAATGCACACTCCCACTTGAATAGCATAGGTTGTTAACATGCTTGGTGTGTCTTTTTTTTGAAACCCAAACTTTCCTTAAAGTCCAAAATCCAAAAATTCAAAACCTTTGACAAACGTGTGAACATTGATCAGAATCCAACTTTGCAAATATTTAAATCCCTTTTGCGAAAGGTCAAACATTTAAAATCCAGTGAATCCAAATCTTAAAAAATTAAAATCTAAATCATCCACCCATCACGTTATCCAATTTCCTAAGTCCAATCACCCAAATTTCATCCAAAAAATCTCAAGAATCTCCTATGTCATCCATCCCAACCTTTATCCATAGATTAGCATTTCCATTCTAGTTACACATGTATATGACACCATTCAAAAATTTTATTCACAAAAGAGTGTAGCCATTATAAATTAGTGTATGTAGTCTATACTTCAATGTATGTGTTTAGCCTTCATCAAAATCTAAAATTTTACTCTCATCCATCCAAATCCACCCTCAAATCAAAATTTCCCATCAACCTTTTTCTATTCATAGTTCAAAACATCAATCAATCCATCCTATTAATCCCAATCAAATCATCCCATTTAATTTTGAAATTTACTAGGGATAATTAGTCATCCCCGTAATTATTCATCCATCTCTAATCCTCCAAATCAATTAAATCAAAACTCAATCCAACCAATCTAAACCTATCCCTAATCATCCCAATCATAGATTTTAATCAAGACCTTAATCATCAATCATTAATCTAAGTTTTCTTAAGAACTTTTCCAATCTTAAGTAAACAATCCATAATCAACCATTCTAAATCAAATCAATTTCTTTCTTAAGAAATCAACCTATCTTAAGTATAGAAAACATTTTATTTAATCGTCATCAACTCTTTCTTGAGAACTTGGCCCATCTCAAGTATAGAAATCAACCCCATCCACAAATCAAACCAAACCAAATCATCCTAAGGTCTTGAGTTTAATCTATTCCCACACCCGCACTTAATCCATAATCATATCATTTAATACAAACCCAACAATCATCCATATCCTCAATGATACAAAAAATTATCCAACCATCCTTGAATCCCATCACCTTGTCAAAAAATAAAACCTAATCAAATTCAAATCACAAATCCCCAATCTTCATCACCCCACAATCAACCTCATCCCCAAAATCCAAAGTCCACACATATTTTGATATCAAAGTAAATTTTAAGACCCAAACCTTAGCAATCCAAATTCATCAAGTCATCCAAAAATTGCATCGTCTCAAAAGTCCAAACCACAATCATGAATTCATTTTGTTTTGATGAGTCCCATTGTCATAAACATCCTAAAAATCCTTTTGAATGGAATGATGATGGTAGTTTTATTGATCAAGATGAATATGAAATTGATCCCCTTGATGACATCATCACAAACAAGCTTTCCATAAACCTTTGTTGCACAACCACGAACAATCAAGTGCCTTTTGACCAAGAATTGCTAGCACAAGCTATCCCTTCGATCCTACATGCATATGCATTTTCATCCTCATGGCACTAGTGACAAGGGAAAAACCACTCTAGCCTCCACCTCCTATATAGTTCCCACATTGTTAAAATCTTCACAATCCCATCACCCATCAATCCATGAATCCATTCCCACTACATCAAAATCATCCTTTTCATATTTTCTCCAAGGGAGTTCCTAGCAAAGGATCTCAACCAAAATTTAAAAAAGTCAAGTTGTGGAGTCCTACCACCCCACTAATCCAATGCCATCCAAGTGTGTCATTGACGATGCCATCATCCACTCCAATCCTATCAAAAACATTCTGTCCCCCCAATCCATCAAATCCAAAATCTGCGAGCATTAAAAAACCCTTGTTCATCCATATGCACCACTAGAGGAGTCCATCCAAACACCCATAAAATCTAAACACTCCTTGTCCATCATATCATCCAAGGAAATCCATCTATGTCAAGAGCTTTCTCTAAAGCATATCGAAACATCTCCCTAATCCAATCAAGGTCCAAGCACCTTGTCTAATCCCTTTCACGATCCCCTACCATCCCTTATCGACCTTATCCCAAAACCATCAACCTATCACCTTGATCTCATTACCTTTATTCATGGTGGTCCTCTCGTAGCAAAAGAATAAATCATATCCACCACCAATCCCTCCCCATTTAAACCCAAATTTGTGTCTTTTTTTGATAAAACAAGCATTCCATTGCAAATTAAATGCTCCAAAACATGAACTATCAAGGCAAAAGGTTTAGGCCTTCATAAAAAAAGAATCTTGGAGCCCATAAATGCAAAGAAATTCCATGATTACAGGGCCTTGGCAACAAATCTTAAGGCAAACAATCTAAAAATAGTTTTATCACCTTTGTGCTTGCTAAGGAATCTTCTACCAATCTCAAAATTGGTGTCATATGTTGCTCCTACAAAAAATTTTCTACCATCCCTCTCCTTCATCATACCAATCCAAAAAGTTTGCTACCATCCCCCCTCCATCATATTGATCCAAAAAGTTTATTTCCATCCCCCTCCTTCATCATATCAATCCAAAACGTTTCCACCATCCCCCCTTCATTTACCTGCAATCCTTTGATTGACACACCCATCCCAATCACCAACCATAAGCTTCCATCACCCAAAATTCCTAATAAAGACAAAAAAATACACACACCATTTGACCTATTACAAAATGATGAAGCTATCACAAACCTCATGGGATTCTAAGATAATATTTCCCCATGGGACCACACCATCAACTTTGGAAGCACTTTGGATGCATCCCCACATGAAGTAAGCAATCCACAACCAACTAAGGACTATCACGATGTAAAACATCAATAGGCAAACTTAAAGAAAAGGAAATATAAAAGGCCACACATGCCCATCCATATAAAGGTAAAAGAGAAACAATGTGGGTTCCCAAACAAAGCAAACAAGCAATGAATCCAAGAGAAGCATCCAAATCTGCATCTCTAAAAGTAAAATCCCTTCCCATCCCAAAATACCACATCCCATAAAAACATCTCAAATCCCAACATCCCCACCCCTAAAATCCCAAGTTTATTTGGGTGCCTAAATCCAAAAATCATCAATCCCAAAATCCCCTATCCTAATCCCAAAATAGGCATCCCAACATTCAACCATCCCTATGCATCCCAAATCACCATCATCTAAAATCTCCTATGAAAAACAACTGCTTGAAACTAGAACATGGAGTGTGCAAATCCTAGTCCTAGTTCCCCTTGACTCCCTAACGTTCCCTCATCCTCCATCCCTATCATATCATAATTCAATCCATTACCCAGCATATACCCACCATCGCATCCCTTTAACCCATACTTTTGTATAATCCCTTCATCTAATTTTCCCCCATTCCATTTTCCTTAGAAACATCCTTCGACAGTGGGGCTATGGTGGTACTATGTTTCCATTATGGAGAAGTCCACTTAGCAATCAAGGTCTCCACCAACATCTATGTGTGCACTGATAATCCACATGGCCCATACACTACAACTCTTCAAAATGGGATACTATCCACTCACTATGAACACAAAAGATTAAATCCCAATCCTAAATCCAAATCCATCCCATGCCTATGGAGTTAGAGATGGATTAATGATAGGGCATCACATGATCCTCTTGAGGATAGAACATAAGGCCTATGAATATGAATATGAATTATGTGATTAGGGGATTATAAGTTCAAGGATAAATGTGTAAAGACTATGGATTGGTGAGTTCTAATTATGATATAAAAAGGAAAAACTGAATGCTAATGTTTCCTTTTGGTAAGTTGAAATTGTGCAAGGTTGTGAACAATTTGGGCTTACTAGAAGGGGGCATTACAAGTGGTATCAGAGCAGTCATCCTGCCATCTTGTGAAGAAAATTGATGCAACATAATACCAAAAAAAAAAAAAAAGTAAAGATAAAAATCATCCAATGGTGAAAACCATTCTTATGGCACCTTGGACAAGTACCATGATGAAAACCTATTCTTGGGTGGCATGTGTAACATCCCCTATCTAATGAGCACCCCACACTTGGGAGAAAGCCTTTACTTCCCTATCACTCCTATCATACCCACCGATTCTCCGCACGTCCTATCATCTATACCGTCCATTCTCTCATCCTATTTTTGATCTTGATACAGACTTGGACATCAATATGGAAACATGCTTTAGACAACTCTTGGTATATCCCAACATTTTCAAACACATCCTACCATCTCTTATCCCCATAACTATAATACAACGTCATATCTAGCATGTGACAGGTTCTTCCTATGCGACGTAGTCCTTGGAGATCACACCCTAAACTCCTCCATCCATCCTACCATCACCTAAGTCTCTTTCACGTAATAGGTCCATCTTCCATTCATATCCTCGTTGACCTTTACCGCTTCATGCACATCCCCTTTACTTATAAAGTGACTAACACACTCTTTGTCAACCGCCCTCACAACATAAATCCATCTACCATTCCACACCTACTACTCCTTAGAAGTGATTTCAAAACATTTCTCTTATGCATGGTTATGATCTGAGCTAAGAGAATGCTTTGTCCCTATTCCAGAAATTTACTAATTCAAATGCTTGACCTTGTCTTATGCTAGGATTAGTAGACTATTTCTTTCTTTGAAAAAGGCTTTTGGCATTATCCCTGTTGCTTATTCAACATCCTAGATGAGTCTCCTTCTTTGTTCTAAGCTTCATGCACTTGTAAGCCCTATGGTCTTATCTCCATAGGCTCTACACTCAAAACATCAAACTAAAACGCTACAATGAAGATCCCATTGCAACCTTGATAACATCTACTAGTCAAGCCATTTACCATTGTGAAAATCGCCACTGATTCACCCTTCGCCTTTGTAGGATTTATCATTCCTCACATTAGGCATCACCAATCTCATCATCATCACTGACACATTGGAAAAAGGTAACACTAGTGTATGTCAGTTGACAGTTGCTTTTTGATCTTTATTTATCTTTCTTCTTGTCCCACACTATACCTCCTCAAGGTTGCCACAATCATTTATATCATGGTGCATCTTGAATGGTGTATACCTAGGCATGGTCTTGTCATTTTGTGTGCCATGTTTACTTGGTTGTCCCATCATGGTACCCACCAAGGTTGTCAAATGCCTTGTGATGTGCTGGGACATCATTTTTCCTATTAGTTGTCTCACCGTAGTACCCACTAAGGACATCAAATGCGTTGTGCTCTGTTAAGGCATCCCTTTGTGTGTTGATTTCCAAGTCAGTCCTACACATGAGATACATTTTCACCCTAGTCTTTATACCCTAGTGCACAATATATCATGCTATATCAAAATAAGTGCTCACTACATTTCAACATAATTTTTGCATTCAAGATCAAACCAATCGTTAGCCTATCCATTATCCATTTAATCATTGTCCACTATATATTAAATGTTGTCCATTTTCACCTTGATTAGTTGGTTGATTCTTTGATTAGTCATCTATTTGATTAACATCCATTCACCAACATTTCCTCTATCTCATATCATCATTTTTCTATTTATCAAAAATCGTTAATGCATATTGATTGCATTGTATGCAATTGCATCATCGATCTATATCAATCACCCCAAAGCAGTCCATCTATTCACAAGCAATTAAAATCCATACAAATCTCACTAAGTGATGAGTCTAATCATTAGATAGTTTTCTTATGTTTTTATGCAAGTTCATAGACATTCTCAGACATTTATCTTATACATATTCCTACACTATGCTATCTTTTATGCTCATTATGCAACCCTGAACCTGATTTAAAGTATATGTAAATATGGTTATGATGTGATGGATATTGCATGATCATGTTTGGGTAATGTATGAATTGTAATGGATATCTATGCTTAGCTATGGTTGTTAGTATTGTGTGCATGTTTTGTGAACTAACTCTTTGCAGCTGGAGGAGATAGATTCTAGCCCACAACAACTGCAAGGTGCAACCCACAGCCAAAAGAGTTCCTAGACAATAGAGCATGGGAGTTTCTAGAATAAACTGAGCGCAACAACTACAACATAGAGGCACTTAATGAAGATGATTGTGCATCATGATGACAATTAATAAAGGTGATTGAAGGAGAAGAACTCTGTTGCAGTCAGGAATCTAACGTGACTGATTCAACCAGTCCACGTTCCAATTCTATTACATCAAGAGTCTTAGTTTCACTTGGACTCTTCTTTCTTTTTTAGTTATTGATTTCTTGGTATTTATCGCACTCTGATATATATAGAGTGATGATTTATGATTTTAGTTAAGAGTCCTTGTTTTAATAAACTTCTCCTGTGCCTATATGTATGGCTTGGTGGTTGAGGTGGAGTTAGTTGTTCAATTAACAAATATAGTTATTAGATCTTTTTCAGTTATTTGTTTTTACACAGACAATTTTTATTGTTCAATGATGAATTCATGACTAAGATATTTTAGCATAATCTTATGTGATATTGTGGAGATTGTGTAATGAATGATTTTGAATTATTATGATTTTGTCAATTTAAGAAGCTAGATTTGAGCTAGATTAGTGGAGACAGTCACTTGAGCAAGGGCCACTCAAGGTAATTGTCCCTCACTTCATTTCCTGTATGATTACTTTTGTTGTAATAGTTATTTTATAAATGCGTGATTAATTATATTCTTTGAGTTATTCTAGTTTGCTTAAACTTGTTGTACTCCAGAGTGTAGGTTTAGATTATCAGTATCAAGTTAAACCTTAGCATTCATTTCTTGACAGTAATTAGTTGCAGTCTTCTATTGTATGTACCCGTAGCAATAGTGCAAGCATTGCTTCCTTTACCATTATGCAGTTTTGAGGTTTTCTAGCAAGTATAACACTATACTAGGATGATTTAGGTAGTCTTAAATCTTTGAAAGCACATACAGTGCCAGTACCATCACAAGCTTACTAGCCCTGATCGATAATTCAATGAAGGTCTTTCTAAAGGTTCAAGTGGACTGTTCAGTTAGGTTTTTCCTCTGAATTGTGTGATTGTCACCAAGTTTGCTAGACACAGTAAGGATGCTACACTAACTGCTTCAAGAAAATCATCCAAACACATTCATCAGTCCTACTCCTAGCCATGCTACAAGCCTCTATCAACTGCAATCAAACCATCATCGAGATATATCATTCCCAATCCTTGTGTTGTTATCAGGATATATTGTTTCCAATCCTTGTGTTGTTCTTGGCATATATTGTTCCCACATCAACAACACCATCATCATCAATCACTCGATCTTTGGCTTCTGAGCTTGACCAGAGGCAACACCTTTGTGTGTCTTTGTGATCATTTATGCAGGCTTGCTTGCTTACTTGTATGTATCATTGTTCTATCTTGCATCTATATTGGTCCTTGCCACACATCACCTCATCCATTCAACCCCCACCCATCTCTCAACATATATTCTCATCATCTACATCCATCATAACACTCCTAATCCCCTCAAACACCCTTGCTATCATAGTGAGAGGTGATCTCGAATCTCTAACATCAAGTTCTTTTGAGAGCTCACTCATGCTCTCTCTCGCCTGATCGACCTCTTGAAGGGGAATCATCTCTCTATCCTATTTTATCATGTTCTTCAACTGATTGGAGCATCCTATCACCCTCCTTCATCAAAAGTGTTATATTTTTTTTTTCTTTGAAACAACATTATTTTAACACTATTTCAAAGAGGGGCAAAATGTAGACACCTGAAATCATCTAATCACCATTTCAACCATCACTAGGACATCACTCATAATTTCTACTATAATTAATTGAATAAATCTTATTTATTTGATTAATTATCTAATTTTCCTTCTACATTAATTAATTAAATTTTTATTATTTAATTAATAAAGTCACTATTCATCCACTATTCAACCGTAATTAATTGAATAAATTAGGACAATTTATTCAATTAATTAACATTCCTCTATAGTCCAACCTTAGATAAACAAATGCAAATATTTATTTATCCAAGTCCATTTCATCCCATCCCAAAAAATAAATAAATTTAAATATATATTTAATTTCCTATTTCGTCCACTTTTCATTAGTTGTCAAAAACACATTATTAACCTTTCATAATCATTTGCACATTCCAAAACATGATTAATCAAGGTAAATCTTGCACAAGTCCCAAATGTGTACATGGGGTCAAAGGTATGGCATTGATTTGTATATTCTAGGTACTTTAGGAATGACATGATCTTCGTGCATCCCTCCAAAAATTGACTTTTTTTTTATCTCTCACCATCCACTTCCTCCAAGGAAAATCTCCACCCATGATTCCCCTTGAATCTTGGAGCTCCCTTTGACCACCATTCACATGGTGCCACTTGGAGGCTTCTCATGCCTTGCATCGTCTCAAACAATCTTAGCTCTTGATCTGTCAAGACAATCATAACCCTCCATCCATCTCTCCAAAAATCTATAAATAACACCCTCCACATGCCATTTTCATAGCAAGTTTGAATGCAATGTTATGCCGCTAAGTTGAGCACTAACATACCATATTCTCATCACAATCAATCCTTAGACATAACCACCATAGCTTGGTGCAACAAAGAGGCTTTGGGTGAGAATTTTTGTGTGTTTTCATTCTTTTATGTTAGCTTTCTTAGGTCTTAACTTAGGTTTTCTTGTAGTTGTGGATAGAGTAGGTTAAACTAGTTTGGCTTGTTCTTGTATGTTTGCTTTTACGTGTGCATAGTAATGTTTAGGGTCTTCATGTTGAGTTGTTTTTCCTTTTTTGTTATGTTGCATTGTTGGCCCGTTGTCCCAGTTTTGGATTTATGAATGACCACTTAAGTTGTAATCCCATACACCAACACATAATTCTTCTATTGGTCATAGTCAGTTTATCCATTGTGCACTAGCATTTATGATAGTCTTTTGAGTACGTGGCACCCTTTCATTAGCTTGCAGCTAATTTTTCCTAGCGGGAAATCATCTTCGTTGCAAATTTTTAATTAGTTGATGTGCACTAGACATTAAGCTTGTTTTTTAACAATGGGCTCGATGTGATTACATGGAGGATCAAGTCCTTGATTTGTCAAATTATTGCATATGTGGTAGGATTTCATTAGCCTATGGATAATTGATACCTTAACGACTAATTTGCTCTCAAGCCACTATTACATTGTCTATTGTGTGGGGTGTATTATTTCAAAAGGAACTGAACCTCAATACTTCCTAGATAACATAACACGTGGTGATCATCTATTGGTAAATGGAAACCAAAGGGGGGACATTGGCCAAAGGTGCTTGCATAGAACCACAAACTCGTCGGTGACTAAACCTAGTCCTAATGAGCAAACTGAAGGCCTCTAATTTTAAGATCAACTGATGTGTTCTAGTTGTCCTATTCAAAGGAACTTTTGAATAGATATATCTCTATCATTGGTTGAAGATATAAATTTGAATGAGCTAATGCCAAAATGGCTTTGCATGAGTAGGATGAACACCATTAATGAGTAGCTTGTTAAGCCATATATTGATCTCCTTTAGCACTAAGGATTTACCACTGCATAAAATCTCCTTGAACTTCCAATTGAATTATTGTTCTCTATGCAATTCTATAAAACACTAAAGGCCAAAGTCTACAACTATAATTGAACATCAAGAAGGAGATTCTCTTGAAGCACACTAGTTGAAGCTTGAAGTGAGCTAGTGAATTTCTACATTGGGCTAAGTTTCTTAAAAAAACCTCACAAATACAAATTTCCACTATTAAGCAAGGTTGTCCTTGGTAAGTCAAACCCCTACCATCTTTTTATGAATTATAATTTTGATTTAACTGAGGAATTATAATCAAGCTTGAGGGCATTGGGTTGTTTCTCCTCTCTCTGTAGTAGGGTTTGCATATTAATTACCTATATTTTTTATTAGTATATGTTGCCCTATTTTATGCAAATTCAAAATCATATATCGCCTTAGTTTATATCAAAATTACCATTGTTAAATTAAACCCTAGTTATATTGTAAAATATAAACTATGGGCTCTAAAAGAACTACTTTTGAGATGGCCACTGAAGAAATCCCATGGACCTCCAATAATATAAAAAGGCAATAGGGAAGTGGGGAGCACTAATAGAATATTTTGTTGATGTTAAAGAGGGTATTAAAGATGCAATAACCACAATTCTTGGTAGAGACTTATTTAAAGAGATGTCTTGCAAAAGGAATAAGCATATACTAATGAAGAATTCATGGGAATTAGACTTTGCAAAGGTAATTCTGCCCAATTGTTTTGTGAATTCTAACATTGTCATATGGGATGCTAAGCAGTATGATGAAAAACAGAGGTGGGTGCAAGATAGCTCAAGGAATGTTATTTTCACTCTAAATTGGAGATTGATTTAGAAGCATTTGGCCTTAGGGATAATGCCAGAACATCTTTGAATTTATAGAGGTTGGCCGCACAATACAAAAAAGCTATCATCTATACAAGTCTATTAAAATGCCAAAGTTTAATCCAAGATAGAGGGGAGCACCACTTGTCCTTATCTCACATGAAGAGGTTGAATCATTGAATGCATTTTAGTCTAAGAGATATTTTCAAGAAATTTATTAGGGCTCATGCCAAATTATGGGAGTGGATGTGAATGATAAAATGAATGCAGGGATGCTTTCCTTTTGTGATGACAAGCAAAACTTATATGCAAACACTCTATTTGATTATGAGACTTTCCTAGAAGAGCACTTGCACAATTATTTTGTTGCCTTAAAGAACCCTACTACCCCCATTTGTGATGAAAAGATTCAAGAGATATTCATTGTTGTGCTAATTATTTTTATTCTCCATGGCTAGGGAATTTGATAATCGATTGGAAGTCAAGTTGAAATTCCTAGATAATAATGAATTGAAGCCATTGCAGCTATGGATTGTACATATGTATAGGAATCACCCCCATGCCTCATACCAAAGATTTAAGTAATTTTTTATAACACATGTGCTAAAGAGGCTAGGTTTCATTAGACCAAGGATGTCAAATGAGTTCAAATTATTTCTTAAACCTTTTGAAATTGTGCCTGATGGGAAATTGCACCACAATTGGGGTAATTAGGTTTTGTCTTAGAGTAGCACAATTACCAAAATATATGAAGCCTTAGTTCCTCCTCAAATTCTGCCTCTGCATGTACCTGACAAAATTGTATACTTAGAAGCATTAAGGTAGCTTAAATCCTTAGGTTTTGAGCATTTTAAGAAAGGTGAGAAGGCTAGGTTCATGCCTCCATGTATTCTTATAGAGGATGATTTCCAAATTTATAGAAAGGAGGGTTTTGAGAACATTGATGAAATTTTTAGGTATTATTACATGGAGACTGTAGATCATAGGGATTTTAATCTTGAGGGCTTCATTGAAAAGTTAAGAAGAAGCAAAGACAAAAGTGGTTTCTAGAATGCTTTTCATGAGTATGAGAATTTGATAAGGAACTAGCAATATGACATGGAGAGAATTGTACTTGAGAAAAGATGGATGCATACTTGTCATGTAGAGAATAAGAGAAGAAATATATCTAGACTATAAAGGTGCATTCTATGAAATTAAGGATCCATTTGAAAGGGTGAAGAAGAAGATGGAAATGCAAAGTATCTCTCCAAGGTGCCCAAGCAATAGGTTCCCCACATTACTGCACTACCAAAGAGCCAAGTTGAATCTTCTCTTTCACCTAGTCTTGTTGCCACCAAAGCCCCAAGTACATTAGAAGTGTTTACTATTGAAGAAACATGAGTATGATAAAATAAGTTCTCAGGAAGTAATGGGTCAACAATTAGGTGGACCTACCTCACAAGTGACATTAGTAATGGGAGCACAGGTTGAGCAATTCACATCATCAAGGACAACCTAAAGTAGAGCCATGCCACTATATGAATATGAAGTAATCAATGATATTGGAGAAGTGGATCCCCTAAATAAGGCAAGTGTTGCAATCTTCCAAACTCATGAGGAAGATACTAGAAGATCTAGTCCTACTCCAACCCCAACATTAATGTAGGAGCTTTTCCAAGAGGTTGATATGAATGATGTGAGACAAAATTCCTGTGATGAATTTTTGGTTGATGATTCTTTTGTCAAGACCAAGGAGTTTCAATCCTTTGCATGGTATTTGAAGATTAAAGAGAAGATGCTCTTAGTAGAGAGGAAAGGGATAAGTGAGTTTCATGGGGAAGACATTCAAGAAACAATAACAAGCTCAAATCCTTCCTCTATTTTTGATGTCCCTATTGAGAGAATCACCCATGAGCAAGGAAAACTAATGGTGAGGAAAAGTGGTTGCCTCTTGTTACTAGGGTGGAGCATCTTTAATGTCATGGTGTTGCACACCATCAAAAGAAGAAATGATGAAATGTTTGGTAGCCTAAAGAAGCTAGTAAATTTCTTGAAAGGTCAACACTTGACCCACAAAATGAAGCCTTGGATATTTAGGCAAATGCCCCTATGTAGAATAAACCAAATGTTCATTATATTCCTCCCAATTTTAAAGGAAAGTGTTTTCCCCTCAAGTTGCATCTTTAGTTGTGCATACAACACAATGCAATGAGGCTACTACTAAAAACTATATAAAGAACATGAGAAGGCACAGGATAAAATAATAATGCTCAAACAAAAAATCTCAAATGAAGAATCAATAGTGAATAGGCTTAAGGAGCAATTAAAGATCCTAGAATGAAAAGCCCCACCTCCTCTCCCTAGTGTTCCTTAAGATATCCAATTGCTGCAAAGAGAAGTAAGCAGGATGAAGGTGTTGGTAGAGGAGAAAGATATGAAGGGCAAGCAAATTATTGAGAATTTGGTGAATGGTATTTTTAAGGCTAGAATCAAAAATTTAATAAGGGAAATTGATGAACTTTGGGAAAACTATAAGAATATAATTGTTACATCAAACAAAATGTAAAGCCTTGTTCTTGAACTAAATGAACTGAATGTCAAATTGATAACTAGGGCATTCACCATGAATGATGTCTATCATAATGCAAGGTACTCCAAAGAATGTCCTCCATCAATAGAAGATCCATGAGTCCTGCAAATTGTTTCAACCAATAGCTGCCTTTATGGGTAAACTAAAATTGGACATCAAGGAGAAAGTCTAGAAGTTTAAGGGTGGTGCAGTCATGGATGAAGGGTCCTATGAAGGGACTGTCCAAACCATGCAGCTAGAGTAAACACAACGGAAACAACACAATAACATAATGCAATGGAAGATTCAAATGCTTAGTATATCAGACAATCAAAATACTTATATGCTGGCAATATGCGGGCTACAATCAAAGGGCTCACAGGCCTGCTTTTCGAGGTACAACAAAAATGAAAGATATGACATTGAAGTGCCTTCCAGAAAGAAACTATCTTCACTCTATACTATCACTAGATATGAATGAATGAATTTCTAATGCATCTAAGAGATGTATATATATCATCTTCAAGCTCATAGAATCCTCCGTGTTGGCCACAAGAGGTTACAAACTCCAATGAATGATGAAACATGTAGGTTGGCCTACAACTCATGGTATTGCTTCGCAAAATGAATGAAACTTGGTGCGGACCTCAAGGAAGGTCTATCTAGTCCTTATTTGCCTTGTGATATGTTCCAATTGGCTTTACAAGTCATGGAAGTGCTCACCAAACCTTTTGTTCTCATGTTGACTGAATGAATGCTCTATTCTGTGAAAGCTGATGAACTTCTGATAGCGATAACTTTTTGTAGATGAATCCAAACCTCATGAAATATGAGTATGATGTAGATGACATGGCATAGAAGCTAATTCTTGCTTCCTGAGCTCTAATATAAAGATGAGGTAAAATGCAATAGAAAACAAAATATTGTAAATTACTGAACTACAACTGAAATGAAAGAAAAGAAAAGAAAGCAAATATTTTTGGTTGATGCAAGATTGCTCTGCAACCTGGGATGCTCTTGCATCAAAGGGCCTTGTAGATTTTGGGATACCAAATGTAGAGGATACTAGTGGAGCAAAAGTGTCTTGTGGTATTGGAAAGATTAGGACTTCAAGAATTTGGTCCCTATCTTTGTTAACAATCTCCTCAGCACTAATGAAGTAGATCCCATCCTCCTTAGCCTTCAAGTGGATAAGATTGTTGCCTTGGAAGTAAAGGCGAATAGCTTTATAAAAAATACCAAGGTAATGCTAGATGCTAGATATGACACTAGCATAAACCAGGCTAAGACTATTATAATCACCAATTGGCCTATAGATGAAGAATGAGAAAAATGGGTTAGGAAGTTTTAAGGTAATTATTGATTAAAGTGTCGAGAACTTTATTCTTTATTTTTTCAAAGTATTCATTCACTTATCTTGTATTCTTTCATTCTTTTGGAGCCCTATAAAATAATGAAATAATGCCTAATTTTGGTGAAACAATACAAGTACCAATGTAACTACACATTTGAGGACAATGACACATGACCATTATTAAAAGGTGTTTTTTCATTAACCAAGGTAAAACAAACAATATATGGTGTAGTGATGTAACAAGACAGTTTCAAGAAAGAAGGCTTGAGAAATTGAAAGGATGCTAGTTTAACGAGTACCATGTGGCAAGATGATTGGGACTATACATGAAAGATTTGTCAAGATTATTATACAAGGTTAAGCAAATCCCAGTACAATTTTTTCTAGACTATTAGGATTCAAGCTATATAATATGCAAGGGACTATCTCATTTCTTGCAAACACTCTTTCATAAAATGAGTAGTCCTAGTCATGTTTTTAGTAGAAAAGAGTTGAAAATAACTCACGAGTATTATGCTTTTTGTAGTCTTATAGGTATGAAGCACTCATGTGGAAATAAATGTGTATGTATTCATATTTTTTTATCTAAGTCTTCCAAGTTTTTAACTACCATTGTTTCGAGAATGCTCAAAATTAGTGGTGCAAATGCTTGGCCTAATCCTAATCCTTCACTCTAAATTCTTATTTGGAGGTGAGTGGTTATGGCCAAGGGGTCACCCATTTTGGGTGATAGTGATCCGTTAGCAAATGTACAACCTAGTTGGATATAACCTGCATTGAGAAACTCTCTCCTTTGTAGGTGGAGTTCTATTGATTAGTTGTCATTCACTTCTTCTCAGAGCCCAATGAAATTAACTAGGCCTCCACCAATAGTTTCTCCCTAGGGACCAATTGTAAATTTAATTAATTTTCAAGATTGTAATATTAAATGACAAGTGTCAATCATCCAAGTGAGATGAGCATTAACATTTAGCTATAAAAAGAAGTTATTGGCATTATAAAAGGGTTAGAAATTTTATATATCAAAAGAGTGTAATAGTCTATTTTGAGATTGAGCATTGTGTAGTGATCTTCTTTGAGCAAGATATTATAACACATTTTTTGTATTCCTTCTTTTGAAAATCAATATAGGACTCTATTCTATTTATTGTTCAAATTGTCTCCATTGTTTTGTTGTTTGCTTTAGGAATTTTTTGATTTCTAGATACACATTTGTTGAATCTATTATTGATACTAATTAGTATGCATTTACTTAAATATCTATAAAACTTTTCATATAGTACGTGGAGTGTTCAATAAAAGTAATAGATCACTAAGAATGATTTGTTCTACTATCAATGGAGTGGCATTTAATGGTTTAAGCCTTGCAAGACAAGGCCTAATATATTAAACTATTCAGAAACTGAAGGGTATTTGAATTGTCTTCTTTAGATTACTTTATTTTGACTATGTGCATAGGAGTAGGAACCAATCTACATGTTTCTAATCACATATTTCATATTTAAAATGAAAATCCACATGAAGCTTAACTTATTTTGTTTATTCATTCACTTTACACTAATGGTACAAAAGATTGCTATACTTTTCTTTGAATTCTTGATATTTTGCTTGTAAACCTATGAGTGCATATTTTTGCATTATAAATATCCCCTTATTATCTTGCTAATGATTAACATAGTGTGGGTTAGAGATAAACAACTTGTATTTATCTCTATCTCAAAGGCCTAGTCTGATTAATAGAGAGTTTCAGAAGAATTGATCAAGATTGATATATATATATATATATATATTGTCATAGTTTATTCATCTAGAGAACCCTAATACAAATTTAACATCATACTTATGGGATCTTAAGAAAAACCCTCTTGAGCCTTGTAGATCTCAAGGAGTAGGAGAGAGAAGCCTTCTCTTGCCATTGGCCTTGTTCATTTAGTCTTTTTGACCACAAAAGCTTGCCATTATAACCCCAAGTGCCTGACATCTCCCTGGAGGTAATTGATTTGATCTTAAGTAGGCTTCTTAGAATTGACTGAGAATACTAAGCATGTGGTATTTTCCAAAAAGCATCAACACTATCCTTTATGCAATGATAAGTGTACAATTGGCATGATTACTACTAAAAGCTGACACATAACCCAAGCCTTACTTGATCCCATTTGACTTATTCCTAAGGATCGACCCTAAACATTAACTTATCCATTTCCACCTAGGTATAGATCAACAAATTGTGGGCTTGATCTAGGTCATTTGTATAATTTGTGGGATTGACCTACGTTAGTTATGATATTGGTGAAAATGAATCTAGGACTTCCAAACTTCAAATTCAAAATTGGGGTCAACCCAACTCTTCCTTCTTGCCTTTATGTGCAGACTTGAAGTGCAATTTTTTTCACTTGCCACCTTTGGAGTTGTATTTGATGACAGGCCCCATTACCTTTACACGTTTGACATCTAGCACCTAGACATCATTGAAGAACATCATAGACCCATCATTCAAAAGAGCAAAATCATAGCATCATTACTACATTACTCGCTTGCATCAACATCTAGGGCATACTTTGCATGACTACTTATTGTCTTTGATATTTTTAAAAAGTTGTTAAATCGGTATCCTAAGGGTTTGACCAAAGGAGAATTAATTCTTGCCTAACAAACTCCCCAAAGGTGTTCCTAAATTCTTCTAGTTAGATAATACAAGTTACAAACATCTTGGTGAACTGAAAAGCAAATATGCAAATTTAGCAAAGTTCAAATCCTTGCACCAAAGATCAAATCCATAGGCCAAATTCAAATTCACTGTTACACAAAGAAATTCTACACTCTGAAAGTGATTTAAAACAACAAGGAATGAATTTCCAAATTCTAAAGTATTTGTTGAACTACTCTTAATTTTCCAACTAAATACCATTTATTTGTTCATTTAATTTTCATATTTATTTTAATACATAACTCAAGATAATTTCTATATCTATTAATCCTAAAGTATTTGATGATTATCATGATTTTCCCTTATTCTAACATAAGGGATTTTAATTTCCCTTTCATATATATTATGAAGTGGTAAATGGGGTTAATCCCTGCAAATACTCAATGGTAATATTATACTCATAATTGATAGTGACCAAATTTGTCCTATCAAAACATTCTCCATCAATTGATAAGAAAGAGAGAACTATTCTTTTAGTTTAATATTATACAAATATTTGTGATGACAACCTTACCAAAACAAGCATATTTCGGTAATCTATATTATAATATTAAAAATCTATATTATAACTTATTGACCCATTCATGTTTGCTTTTGACTAAAAATTAAGACTTATTAGTGCACCAACACAAGAAATTTTCAAAGTGGCAATTTTGTTGGACTTATAAATTAGATAATACAAGTTACAAACATCTTGGTGAACTGAAAAAACAAATATCCAAATTTAGCAAAGATCAAATCCGTGCACCAAAAATCAAATCCACAGGCCAAATTCAAATTCACCGTTACACAAAGCAATTCTACACTCTGAAAGTGATTCAAGACAACAAGGAATTAATTTCCAAATTCTAAAGTATTCGTTGAACTACTCTTAATTTTCCAACTAAATACCATTTATTTGTTCATATAATTTTCATATTTATTTTAATACATAACTCAAGATAATTTCTATATCTATTAATCCTAAAGTATTTAATTATTATCATTATTTTCCCTTATCTTACATAAGGGAATTTATTTTCCCTTTCACATATATTATGAAGTGGTAATACTCAATGGTAATATTACACTCATAATTGATAGTGACCAAATTTGTCCTATCAAAACATTCTACATCATCTGATAAGAAAGAGAGAACTATTCTCCTAGTTTAATATTATACAAATATTTGTGATGACAACCCTACCAAAACAAGCATATTTTGGTATTCTATATTATAATAAAAAGAAATATATATCATAACCTATTGACCCATTCATATTTGCTTTTGACTAAAAGTTAAGACTTACTAGTACACCAACACAAGAAATTTTCAAAGTGAGAATTTTGTTGGACTTATAAACTAGCACTTGCACCCATAGGAGGTTCAAGGAATACGTCGATAGAAACAACCAACGACTCTAGAAAATTTTGCGGCGTGAATTTCCCCGCGTGAGACAATTCTGAACAATATAATGCTCATATATAAAAGCCTATCGGCTAATTATAAAAAATAATAAAAACAATTAAGGATATATGACATGTAAGGAGAAGTGCAAAGAAAAAACAATATTATACATTAGCGAGGCGTCACAAATTTAGTAATTTTTACGATTCATTATTCATTTTTTACGATCTTATTTATTACTTTCTTGTCCTCTTTACATTATATTGCTTTCAATTCTATAAATCAATTTTAATTTTCCTTAAACAGTAATATATAAATTAAGTACATCTTAATATCTACCAAATCGTGGCCCATTTCTTCTTTTTGTTTTTTCTCCTTTGTTTGTTTTTTAAGAAAAATGAATGGCGCGGCCCCATGGAGAATATATAGTACAAAAGCAAAGGGAAGGGAAGATTTGATACTTAGTGAATACCAAGGAGACAAAATTAATGAACGTGAACAAGCACGGTAGTGACCACTTGGGCAAGAATGATTAGTTTTTGAAAGTACATTGCTTTAATGCTTAAAAGAGATTTTAGGGTGGGCCCTTCATATCAACTTTTGAGAAATTCCATGGGGACTAGGTAGCTAGGCATTGAATTTTTTAAAATCTTCCCCATCACAATTGTGAGAGGCATTTAGAAATAATTTAGAATGTCTCTTTGTACGACACACATAAAAAAAGCATAAAATATATTTAAAATATTTAGAATTTTATAGAAAGTGTGATTTAACTTTAAGATATGTATTATTTTATGCGTTAAAAAATGTATTTATAATATTTTTCTATTTGTTTTGGACTAGCATTATTTCTTTTGTCTTTAATATAACAGTGTAATATTTAAATGGTTTAATTTTGTATAAGAAAGCATTTGTCTCAGATTTGAGTTCCCATTTCTTAGTGGTTCAGATTTAAGCTTTTATTTTCTTGTTCCTGCTCATGGGTCAAGATTGCTTAGATGGCTTTGGATCATGATTAGTAGGGCAACTTTAGCTCCTTTTGCCCAAAATCAAATTTAGTCATGGGCCCAAGCCAAATTGACTCCAACTAGCTACTATTGACCAACTCATGTGAAAAATATTCAAATTTGAATGTTAGGGTGTTGTATAAAAGGGTAAGATTCCAAGTCATTTAGATAGGAGGTGATCACTTACAAGCATCAGTGACTGAATCTTTGAATTTTTCACCCACTTGGGTTAGGCTCCCAACCTCCCTCTTCAGTTTTGGCAAGACTCTTGCTTTTCTGCGATTGGGAACTCTCTTGGGCGATTTATTATGACTGATCCTGTTACCTTATAGTTTACACATACGACTTATGCTCGAATTCTTGTGGATCTAGATTTGAATAAGGCATTAACTGCAGAGATTATCTTCAATGTTGCTGATCGTCAGTGGAGTCAGGTTTTGGACTACGAGGGTATTCCTTTTCATTGTCGGCGCTGTTTTAGCACTGGTCACTTGGCTGAGCAGTGTGTTAAATCTAAGATACATCATCATGTGGCTTCGTGGTGGCGTGATGTTCAACCCTCGGACTTCACTATTCCTCCTGTGGAGTCACCTCCTTCCTCTCCTTCCACTGTGGCTCCCCAGCCTGAGATTAATTCTCATCTCTCTCTTCCTGCCCAGAAGCAGTTTTTCCAGGGTTCATCTGCTGCTCTTGTTGCTTTAACTTCTTTTGCTACTGATGTGCCACCCATGACTGGGGTTGTTGCTACTGTTGGTGTGTCGTTTGTTATTGGTGCGCCGTCTGAGGCAGGGGCTATTGTTGTTGCTGGTGTGTCGTTTGCAGCAGGGGGTGCTGTTGTTACCTCTTTACGCGAGACCTCTTTGGTTGAGGTGTCGAGTGAGGTTCCCCTCTCACCCCGCTCGGAGGATTTGGACTTGGAAGCCTCTTGGACAGTGGTCCAGAGAAAAAATAAAGGACTCCCCAAATCTGTTGCAGCTTTGCATCCTCGGGTTCAGGGAGTCAGGTTTGTTAGCTCGGGATATATTATGTAGATCCTCTGGATGGTTTTTGTTTTATAGTAGGGCTGCTGTGCCTGTACTGTTAGTCTTTTTTTTGTGCTGTCTGAGTACTGTTTGTGCTCTGTTTTCTTGCCCCCTGGGCTTGGTTTTGTAATAGGGTTTGGCACCCTTGTTTTGCTGCTTATCTAATAAAAAACATTTACAATCAAAAACATTTTAGAGCGATCATTACATCAACATCTACAAACATTAGGACACATATATAGGCATTCACATTTTGTGTCGTGTGTCTAATTTGGTTTGAACATCGTCAAATCATGACATAGGGCTTAGCTACAATCAAGAAAAGTTGTGGATTGCCCCACTAGATAGCAAGTCCTCCTATTGCTTTAACCACTACCTAGTCTAGATACACAGAGATAAGCAACATTTTGAAGAAACAAGACATAAGGTTCAAGGTTGCCATTGTAGGTTTAGGGTCACATATAAGGTTTAGGGACACTGATGTAGGTTTGACCCTTGACATCTAGAATAATTCATTTTCAAGTTTGTTGAAGCTTGACTAATGCAAATTTTATAGCCAATGCACATGATGTTAAAATATTCCTTTTTACACATTGGGCTAAGACCATCTATCCCTCTTTTTTTAATTTTAGCATTCATTTTAATATATGTTTTAGTTTTTTTATAGACTTGACTCATTTATCTAGGTTAATTGCTACATTAATTGCTTTATGCAATTTGTAAGCCCCACTTGTTCTATGACTCACATTTTAAGGACCTAATTAAAAAATAAATGATCTACATAAGTTATCTATGATCATGCATGTGCTAACCCATACCTTGTATTGATCATATGTTCATAAGTGTATTCATACATTGATGATTATGGTTGAAAACCATGCTTGGTTATTGTGATGCCATCTTGAGTGTTTGTATGAATTTGATCAGAGAATTATTTATATATTAATTATGAGACTAATGGTGATTAGTGCATTGAATTATGATGTAATTAGCATTACATAGGACATTGACAATATGATTTACTATCATGCTCCATGGTATCACTATATTAATTAAGTAACATGCTTTGTGATGTTGCACATTCCTTGATTTCTATGTATGAGAACATGTTGATACATAGGTCTAACTTGTTACTTCAACTATGATTTTTGAGATAAAACTTGATGTGTGCATGAGTATGTAGGACTTAAATAGGTAATTGGCCAATCAGAAGCATGTGGAATATATTGTCATGGATCATTAACCCATGTATCTTCACCTCATGGGGTAACGAGATCATCACTTGTGTTTAGACTACTTTGCCTTGTCACTTTGGTTGTGAGGGACATTGTGACTCTTGTGAGTGCATATGCTTGTATTTCCATAGTTGTTTTATTTTTTATGTGAGTTTTTATTGTATTCTAGACACTTCTTGGAAGAGTTTATAATTTATGTGCTTTTGATTTAATGCAATTTAATTGAACTTTGGAATTTATTTCCCTTTATTGATTTTATTTGATTTAAATCCTAATTAAATTATTGAGAATAAGGTAAACAAAGATAGTGAAAGTATAAGCACAAAGTGTATAAATTTGATTAACCAATTAGATTAACATGTGATTATGAGGCATAGGAAAAGGAATAGTATTGTCAGACTTATGGATGAAAATGGTACCTTGGTTGAGTTAGATGTTCAAGTGGGATAGGTGGCTGCCACTTGTTTCCAGAACTTCCTTGCTGCCCAAGCCTGAGGGGAAAAACAAGAGTTAATTGACATCATTCCCACCCAACTTAATGCTGAGGATAATGCTTAGCTCACTAAACCGGTGACAGAGGAGGAAGTCTGAGCTTGCCTCTTCTCAATGGGAGCCTTCAAGGCACTAGGACCTGATGGCTTCCCCCCAGCTTTTTTTCAAGAATATTGGGACATTGTGGGGAAGGATGTTACTGCAGTTGTTGTGGATTTCTTTAGGATAGGGAAGCTGCTTAAACAACTCAATCATACCTTCATAACACTTGTGCCCAAGAAACCAGATCCTATGAGCATGGGGGACTTCAGGTACATTAGTCTTTGTAATACGGTTTACAAGATTTTCTCAAAGATCTTGGTTTGCAGATGCAGCCTATCTTAGGCTGTCTGATCAGCACTAGCTAGAAGGGGTTTGTTCTGGGCAAACAAATTCTGGAT
The DNA here is from genome assembly GCA_027924645.1 of Cunninghamia lanceolata. Lineage (NCBI taxonomy): Eukaryota > Viridiplantae > Streptophyta > Pinopsida > Cupressales > Cupressaceae > Cunninghamia > Cunninghamia lanceolata. Next base: position 3,544,642 of record BSBN01000292.1, on the reverse strand, counting down.
GTTGCCATATCCACACATGAATTCATTCATTCTATGGACATAAATTAATTGCCTGGAATGGTTTTTAAACTTGACATATCCAAAGTCTATGATAGGGTGGCCTAGGACATCCTCTTCAAGGTCTTGGAGCAAATGGGATTTCAAGAGAGAACTTTTCAACTCATCAAAACTTGTCTAACTTATGTTAAGTACTCTGTCCTTGTTAATGGGTCCCCAGGGGCTTCTTTAATGCTGGGAGGAGCCTTAGACAAGGTGACCTATTATCCCCTTACCTTTTCATTCTCATGCCTGAGGTCCTTAGTAGAAGTTTTTTGAATTTGCTGAATATTCAGGAGATCAAAGGCATAAAACCTACTTCAACAACAGAACTAGCTGCCATACAATAGTTTGTGGATGATACTATCCTTTTTGGGGTAGCCTCAGTGGTTGAGGCTAGGAAATGGAAGAAAGTGCTAAAGGATTATGTAGAGTCTTCAGGCCAGTGTATAAACTATGACAAAATCTTGGTTTACTTCTTCAACACTCCTATGGACCTTCAGCAGAAAATAATGGGGATTCTGGGCTGTTCTAGTGGTGAGCTCCCAGAAACCTACCTTGGTCTTCCATTAACTGTTAAAGATGTTCCTCCTACTTACTGGAATTCCATTTTGGAAAGGATTCAAAAGAAACTGGCTGGGTGGAAGGGCAAGTTATTGAGTCAAGCTAGAAAATATCAACTTCTAAAGGCTTCCCTTCAAGGTATTCATGTCTACTTCCTCTCCCTATTCAAAATCCCCAAATATATTGCGGAGAAGTTTAAGAGAATTCAAAGAAACTTCCCCTGGACTGAGATGGAAGAGAAAAAATGATGGCCCTGGTTAGTTGGGATAAAGTCTATAGACCTAAATTACAAGGAGGCCTTGGTATCAGAAAAATCAACCTGATCAACAAATCCCTCCTAGCTAAGATTGGGTGGAATTTCCTATGTGGGAGCAAGGATTGGGGTATTATTATGAGGGCTAAATACTTGTCCAATCTAAACTCTGATGACTTCCTACACATCAGTGGTATACCCCGGGGGTCTGTGATTTCAAACAATGTGTCAAAAAGTAGGAGCTTATTGCTGTAGGGCACAAAGTGGAAGCTAGGAGATGGCAGGACTATCAAGTTTTTGGGAAGATAGCTGGCTTAAAGGGTCCCCTCTTGGTAGGAACCAGAATGTTCAAATATTGGTTGACAGGGTCATTACATTCTTTGGGCAGTTGGTAGCTGATTATTTTCTTCCTAGCAAAAGTGGTTGGAAGCAATTGTCAAACTGCTACCAAGATCAGAATGACATTAGATAGATTGCTGAAGAGGTGCAACTCTCCCTTCATGATTGTAGGATCCCCATATTCCCCCAGAAGGATAAATTGTTGTGGATAAGGATAAGATAGGGATTTTTATAGTTAGATTTGCTTATAACCTGTTTATGGAGTCAAATGAGGAACTTGACCTCTGGAGAAGAGTCTGGAATCATAATCTTATTCCTAAAATTAACCACTTCTAGTGGCTTGCTATGCAAAACAAGATATTAACTATTGACAATCTTTGGTTAAGATGATTTCAAATCCCTAATCGCTATGCTCTCTGTATGAAAGACAAAGAAACTATTCCCCACCTACTGCTGCATTGTGATTTCTCCTGGGAAGTTTGGACTTTAGCTATGCAAAATCTGGGAGTCTCTTGGAGCATAAATTTTAATCTCTCTTCTTTCATAAGGTGCTGGAAGCCCCCTTTTACATATCCTATTTGCAAAGAAATATGAGCTTAGGTTCCCCCCATCCTTGCCTGGGGTCTCTAGAAAAAAATAAATAATAGGTTGTTCAGGGAAAAGAATAAATCCCCTAAGGAGGTCTTCTGCATGTTTGCTAAGCTTTTGCAAGAAAATCTCCCTAACAACACTCTGAAAGCTGTTGAACATCCCCCCAGTAAGCTTGAAGCTAGTATTATAAGCCTATGGAGTGTCCTGGCTAATATCTGCAAGTTGGATGATTCTAAAAGAACTGCTCATTCCAATACCAAATGGGCCCCCCTGCTGCTGGTTTGACGAAGCTTAATTTTGATAGGGTTGCTAAAGGGAACCCTAGCTTGGCTAATAGAGGAGTCCTAAGATCGGCCAAGGGATAGCTTATTGTGGCTTATGTTGGGGGCCTTGGTGAAAATTCAAACAATGTTACTGAGGCAATGGCCCTTCTTTGGGGCCTTAACGCAGCCCTTGCTATTGGAATCAAAAACCTCCTTGTTGAAGGGGACTCCAAACTTATAGTGGACGTTGTTAAGGAAAGAGCCAGGGTGGGTTGGCAGATTGAAGATATAATTCAGGATGTTTAAAAACTCCTTCTTAGCTTTGAGGGATTTGAGCTTAAACATGTTTATAGGGATGACAACCAAGTTACGGATTCCATGGACAATATTGGGAGTAATCTCTTTCCTGTAAGATGTTGGAGAAGTATCCTAAATTTGCCTCCCAACATTAGAAATTATCTCCAAAAGGAAGCCCAACCTTATATTAATTAATGGCTACTACAAAGCATCTTTGTTATGAATATTTTTATATTCTAATCTATGTTCTCATGTTCAGCCTTAGCCATGAGAGAAGACACGAGAAGGCTGGTGTCATAATGGTTGAGATGATGTATGTTCATCCCATGAGGATTGGGGAATTCCACATAAGCAAAAGATAGCTCAGCGAGACCCTCGGGTAGGTGCTTAGCTAGCGCAAGGGGTCATATCATATCCCGGCAACTTGTTTGTCTATTGAAATCCTGCACAAGTTCCATAATGATAGCAATTATGATTCTAATTGTGAAGGTGATGCGAAGGCAAGTATGGGAGTTTGAGAGACCTCGAGAGTAGGATTAATGATGATCGATAGATCATAGTTTCTAGACATTTCGAAGTGGAGCCACATTTTTTCTGGGTGTCTAAGTTTATGCTGTGTGATTTCCCCTGTTGGATTGTGAAGTTCATGACTATGGGCGGTGACAAGGTCAAAATTGAGCCTTCCTCTTGCACATAATTCAAAGTTGACTCCATGCTGTGGAGTATATGTTATTGGGGGGATTACACCATTTTTGGAATGCCTGAAAGACTTTGACAAAAATCTCTCTGTTCAATTCGTGATGTCGTGGGACGAGTATCGCAAAGTTCATGTTGGTGGAGTTCAGTTTCAAGTTTTAGAAGAAACCATAGCCAAAGCCACGGGTCTGTGCTGTGATGGTGAAAGGTTGAAGAAGCAAACTAAATTTCAGGACATTGAAGGGATGGAGAAGTTCTTTAGAGAAGGGGAGAAGCCGGTTCACTTTTAGGGAGGCTTCGAGAGAGAAATCCTTGTCAACCCTTGGGATAGAGTCTGCTACCTCATCATGAAGTACATCACCCTGGAGGACCGGTTCAGGTGCTATTACTATTATTAGTTTGCCCTTCTTAACATTTTAGGCATAAGATTCTTGTGAATTTCCCTTTTTATCTTTTATCCTCCTTAGAGTCGTCTGTTAAAATGGCTAAAAAAACCCATGAAGGTAACCCTATTGTAGTCGTGGTCCCGCTCCATCAAGGCTTAATCCTTCGTTTGTTTCATTTCCACCTGGCCCTATTCCCTGCTAAGCCTATTAAAGCCTGCCTTGTTGAGGAAAGCAATGACTCAGAGGATAATATCCCTTTAAGTGTTAAGTATGGTAGCCCCAGTATAAACAAAGCTGTTGGTCCCACTGGCAAAGTTCTCCAGGGTCCTACCGAACCCTCCCCTAACCCTAAGACTTAGTCTGTTGTTAATCTTGGTCCTTGGTCCCACAAAAAAAAGGGCACTAAAACCCCTCTGGTCCCCTAGAAAGTTAACCCTATTCTGCAGGGCCCGACTGTCTCAATTACTCCTTCGGGGGGCAGTTGGGTCCCCAACGCAATCCCAGAAGGCTGCTATTGAGGGTCTATGTGGTTTGAAGTACAACCCTTCACACCCAGGTAGTAAAAAATGAAAAGGAAGTCTGGAGGAACACCCTGTTCTTGGGAAGAGTGGTAAAAATAAAGGTAAGAATTCTGCAGGTGGTGTGAAAGTGTCTGATTCGGTGGTGGATAAGGGGAATGTTGAGCCCTAAGAGCAGGGGGTTGATGTGGCTGAAGAGAATAAAGATGCTGCTAAGATTATTGAGAGAACTATGAGAAGGCTTAGTATTCGTAGGTCGAGCAGATTGTCTGGAGGTAAAACATCTATTCTAAAAATTGTTGATTATTCCTCTGCTTCTGACCCAGAGGATGAGGTTGAAATCAAAGAGGTCAAGCCAACTCCTAAACAACCAAAAGAGAAAGAGGGGTCCAATCACTTTGAGTCTCTAAATAACTCCTATTATGAGACAGATCAAGATGAAGTGGAGATCCTTGAAACCCCTGAGAAGGAAGCTGACAGTGCTAGGGATGGTGCCAATAGCAACTAGCTAAACAAGGAGATGGTTGATGTCAAGAGGGGACTTCTTTCTGTGGAGAACAAGGTAAAGGTACTTGCTTCCATGTGCTTGAAGGTGCTACACTGTACGGCTACGACGCTGACTATTCTATAGGATGCTCATAATGAATAGAATGACAAGGACGGAAAGACTGCGAGCAAGGAGGAACTTATGGAGTTCCTTAAGGATGACTGGAATGATATGCTTAAGTAGTATCTGGTTTTATGTTTGTTTGTGGTATTGGTACTCTTATAATACTGGTATGTTAGTCAACTGTTAGTCTTCTACCATTTTGTTGTTCATGGCCATTGGCTTGTTTTGCTACCTGTGGGGCTTTTGTAATAGGGACCTGCACCCTTGTTTGCAGCTTACCAATATCAAAAACATGTGATTAACCATCAAATATAAAATATAATTGGGAGAGACACATATAACAACATATTAAAATCAACAATAACATGTAACACTAGATGTATGTGGAGAAAACCATTTTAGGGAAAACTCCACCACCAAAGAGACACCGAACTTGTATTATTCTAAAAGAATAAATTAAATCAATATAATCCACTACAAGTCTTCAGTCTAACAACATTGCAGCAACATAATAGTACTTCACCTGCATAACACTATGAAAACCTCTATCTCATGCCTCTAATTTATAGAGCAAAGTGAAATAGGAAACCACAAGTGGTTCTAGAAACTAGTGGCCACCAAAACCATGGTCCACAAGCAAAACCTAAACCCCTTTATGCAATTACTTAAGCACTCAATATAATCTTTCAATCAATACAACATCTTTGGCGCATAACTTGAGATAGGCACACATTCCCAAGTCTAGCACTCCATGATTAAGATGAAAACTCATGTGGACCACACTAATATGACAAAATGCTCCATTATCACAAAAGTAACTCCCAAGCAATCCATGAGGGAGATGCTCAATTACTCTTATGACAACAATGATTATAACTCCCACTATTGACCTTTTTGTGTAACTTCGCTTATTTAATTTCATTATAACAATATTCAAAGTATCTTGAAGAATAATAATAAAATAATAATTTCTCTTAATACCTCATGGGCATCCAAGTACTCCATTCCAAGAGTGTTGGAGATACATACATTATACATAGGATTACAAGTAAATATCATTACTAAATCCTAAAATAAATATGAATATGATATTCTATTTAATTGGAAGATGCTTTGATCATCTTGAGATCCTTGGAAGGTTCCTTTTGTCCCAAGTGGTTAATTTAATTGATTTTTGGTGCACTCTTTTGTGAGTTGCCTTTGTTGAACTTCTTTTTTCTTGGGGTTGATTTTATCTAACCTTATGTTGAGTTTATTTTAGGGTTGCTTTATTTTGAAAGAGGGGTATTATTCTCTATGCATTATTCTATTTTTTTTGGGAATAGGTTTTTGGGAGAGTAAATGGCTTGAGGATGAGCTTTAATGGAGTTGGAGGGTTTGAGAGGTCTTGAGGTTTTTGGAACTTAATTAATTTGTGGGTTTTTACTTGATGCTTGTGGGATCACTTGAAATGGTGAGGGATTCTTCCCACATATTTGGGATGTGTGCTTTCTACTTATTGGATTTTTTTGGTGTGTTAATAGAGACTTTGCTCTTTGGAACTCATTTGGTGCTTGAAGAAACTCATATGGAGTCTTGTGGACATTCTTCAAAGGCTTGGGAGAATTGAGTGTTGTTTGTTGTTCATCTTGTCGGCATTTATACCTGCTTATTATTGATAACTATTTAATTTAATTAATAAGAGTATAACTGGATATTATTAGAATAATTAAGTTTAATAATGTTTGTTGCAATTATGGATTGATAGAAAGAATTTGGGAAGCAACATTGGCCTTCCACCTTATTCTAGAGATACACAATAAATTTATGGATAAGGGTAGGCCCCAAGTGGGGCCAGGTTTCTCTACATCACATTCCCTTGATAGGTGGGGTACCCCTGTGTCAATGAAAGTGGTGGCAAAATTAAAAGTGATTCATTTTGCATCCCATTGCCTCTAACTACTTATATAAAGTATACTTATCCCTCTAACTAGTTATATAAACTATCCATGTACATTCCCTCCATCACATCTCACCACTACAACTCTACTCCTCTAGGATGCTAGGGTAGGTCAAACTATGACTACCATTTTTTAGAAGGTTTAAATGTAGTTCATAGTAACTTTTTACTTGTTTTAATTTTTCCTTTGCAGAGAGGTTGTTTTGGTTTAAAATTTGGACGTGTTGCATTCTTGCGATTAAATTTTTTTAAAGTTCACATAGATGCGCTATTTTGTAGTCTTAGCTTGATTAATTCTCCATCCATCTTAGTTACTAGTGATCAATAAAGAATTATTTATATTTTCTCCGTATATTTAGACTTACCTAGTCAACAAGATTATTTAATTTTTCTTTGAAGGTAGTAATAATGATTAGTTTTGAAGTAAGTGGCTCAATGGATGTCCAAAATGGTAAAAATCCATCCCCTATAGGTGCAGTTAGGCCTAATAATGCATGGGAAATAGTTTGAAATTAAAGTGGGGTCAGCAACCCTAACACAATTTATTTTCTCCTTTGGAGACCTTACTTAGTTCTAATCATTTAGGCAAATCCATTAGTAGAATAGGTGAAAAATAATAAGCATAATCTTTTGTTACAGAGTATGGCGATTAGAATAAGTATTTTTTTGCCATTAGATCTAGAATGGAATTCTAGAATGATATGTATTTTCTTATGGAGTATGATGATTGGAATAAGTATTTTCTTGCCATTATCTAGAATGGAATAGGTATTTTCTTGTTATCAACATTTGTTTTGCTCTAGAACACACCTATGCTACCCAAAAAGATATTAAGTTCTATACTTTGTAAAGAAATGAGGCAACCTTTTAACTTCAAAGTCAAAATAGTCTATACATGTTTAAATAGAAAAATAAGTAGTTTACTAGATTGTTTACATTATCTTTGAGTTTTAAAGTCAATATGATTTATAAAATTTTTGTTTAGAAAATTATAGGTTCTATGGTACTTAGCTTTAATATTGATATATATTTTTAAATAAATTTATTTGATTATCTCGTTGACCACTATTTTTAAAGAATAATAATAATAGTCATTAAATTGCAATAACAATAAGATTATTGTGATGCCTTGCCATTTAAGGCTTGTATTGTAATGCTCCAAGCTTTTGTCCAAGACAATAATGGTCAAAACATGGATGAACAAAGTTTTCACAATGTAAATGTGACATCAACAAGTCACATTACATGCCTACACACTCAAGATGCCATGACAAAGCACAACAATACTCAAGGTACACAACGCTAATACATTAAGCATGGAAACACAAGATAAAGACTCAACCATGTCATGTGACAAAGTCACCATGATGCACATACAAGAGGGCAGGGTCTCCTCTAAGGTAGAGATCGAATACTAGTCCATGATCCCATTCTCTCATGAACACAAGGATTAGAATGAGAGTGACACCTGCTTCATTACACATCCCAAGATGAAACAAATACACAAATACACATAGGACAATATGATGGAATGGATAACTTGCAAGGAACCTCAAAATGTGGAAATGAGGTCACACAAACCAAGATAAGGGTAGAGATAGGTCGAATAAGCATATAGCATGCTAGCATTGAAACAAGGCATAATAACCCCAAGCCAAGAGATGACTAGAAATGATTTGAACCAAACATTTACTTGAAATCTAAGTTCAACAACATGCATAAAAATTCACATAAACAAGGATTAAGTTTAACCCAAAATACTATTATTTAGTAGCATACCCATTTGCCTCATGTATAACACAAGCATACATGGGGGGTCTTAACTCTTACAAGAGTCAAATGCAGAACATAAACAAATGATTCTACTCCATAATCATAGCAATGCTTAAAGCATAACATATATTTCATAAGCATTAACATCATACATCAAATGCAACAAGCATAAAAGTGCAATTTAACTCCTAGTATAATGTCAACTACACAACATCTTATCATTGATTCTATGTACTCATAGCATTCAAATGATAAACAAAACATAGCTTTTACTTTCATTTCAACTTTATAAACAATTAATCTTAAAAATATCAAAATTAGGATTTACCAATCCCTTCTAGGATGATAAGCAAATACTATATAGTTAAATCCAGAAACGTGACTGAACAATATTATGGACTGTGGAAATCTGATGTCTTTAATTAAGCAAATACTACTCAAATAATGACATACATGTATTACCATGAAATAGATCTCATCCTAAACATGGATGGTTCTAATTCCAAATAATAGGATCCAATATCATTGAACTCAAAACACCAAGATTTATCATTACAAATATCAACTACAATTTGCTTCTCTTTACATGGATAACAAGCCTACTCTAACATGCTATTAAAACATAAGTTAGAGCCTAAATTTCCATGCATCATAACTAAGCAAGGACATCATATACTAATGAATCTAGTTTCATTTTGATAACACAACTCAATGCTTAATTCATTTAAATTTAACTCTTTCCAAATAAGATCAAATTCAACTATTCAATGCATGAGAACAAGCCTATCAATCATGCTATAATGACATATCAAATTGATCATAACTTAATGGAAATATGGAGTTGGATGAACAAAAACCACACCATGGAGTTTCAATTAAAATATACCATACATCCATGAAATAAAATATCACTTAAGCACTTTTCCAAAAGCATGAATAACAACATATATGAAGCTCAAATAGAATTACCCACCTACACATGCATTTTCTACCAAAATACATATCACAATAATTATTACAATTACTATCCTGAATCTAATGAATAAAAATATGGGCACATTAGGGGATCAATTAAATTCTCAATTACATAAATCACATAATTTCAACCCTTACATAAATCAAGGAATAATATAGTATGATAAATATACTAAATCGAGAGGTTTTTAAGCTCCCAAATGATCTTCCAGATGGGACCAATCAAGAATGTTCCCCACCTCCCAACCATATTACCATCATGGAGTATAATAGATGTATATGACACTCTAGATAACCCTTGAGCCACATAGAGAGAAGATCATGGATATACTTCTAGTATGACCAATCTCACATAGAAACATGTGTCTCAAGCAAGACACCAATAATCCACATCATGGGTTGTAATCAGGTTTCACACACCAACCAATGCATAACACCATGAGGATAATAATATAATAAAATTCAATGTACAACCACACTTGAATACAACACATCAAGGGACCAATGCATAATTCAAGGATAACAATACATTAGTAATGCAATGCACAACCACACTTAAATACACACAAATCAAGGGTCTAATGCATAAATCACCACCTAGGTACTCATGGCCCAAGAAAAAATAGGAGAAAGGAATAGGCTAATACAAGGAGCATCAATAATTTTAATCCACATAACTTGTCCTTTACCATTCATAAAAAAAATCATTTCATTTCAATGTAGTTGAGGAAAGAATCAAACTACTCAAAACCATGTTACAATTCATCCATTAATACATACTAATTCATCATTTACACCATAGCATGAAAAATAAGGCATGACATCATCATCCAATAAACATACACATTGTAATCATAATCAAACAATGACGCTCAAGGTTTATGGTAATTAACAACTAATAACACACAAGGGAATGGTAACGACCACCAACACCAAGCAACAAATGTGATGATCCATCAACACTCAAGAAAGGGAATAACATAGATAATTAGGTACAATGACCCAATAAACAATAGGAGACAACTACAAGATAAGGATGTAGAGTGACCTCACGATGGATTCCCCTCTACTCCTAACTCTAGGGTTCAATCCTAGCTCAAAATGCCCAAAATGACCCAAAAGATCATGGCATAGAAAAATGAGGCCAAAATATATGACACCAGACTGTATCCAAAATGTAGGAAATCACATTTCCAACATGAGATATTTCATCCCACAAAAAAAAATATTTTGCATGCCTTAAAACCCAAAATTCACATTTATACAATTTCAAGAAACATGCAAAAAGTCCATTCACCATTAATGGAAGCTTCAAGATTTTCACTATTCACTAAATTTTACCATAAATAAAAGTGCATAATTTCAAAATAAAATTACACCTCTTTCTCTAAATAGGATAGGAATCACACTTTTTCAATCCCATAATTGTTTTGGAGAATTTTTGAAGGGTTTTTGGGCCATTTCACATTTTTCAAGAAAACTAGAAAAACACCCAATCAATTTTCTAACAATACCTTTTTTTTATAAATCCACCCAACATCACAAATATGCAATCACATAAATTTTTGGAGAAATTTTGCCAGCCTAATGGCACCATTTTAAAAATTTCTAAAATAATATTAAGCTATAACTATAAGAATTGAAATCTATAATTCTAACAAATGCTTAACAAAATAAATTCCTTTCAAATCCAGTTTCAAGCATAATCAAACAAGCCATATGCCTATCCCAATTGATATGGGAGCATGGCAAGAAATTGCATTGTTTTATTAAAAGGAAAATATGTAGATTTTTGTGCAAACTTTCCCATGGAGATTCTTGAGGTAAAAATCAATCCTAAGAAGGAACACATGCATAGCAATCCTATTGTTGGTGTTAATCGGTGTATTACCTATCTGGTTCCACATTAGGTCCTATTAACACTTGTCTAGTTAAGTTTACTTAGGGCATACTTAGGGCACACTTAGGATAGTTATCTTTTTGTGTCTCATGTTATAAGATTAAGACACATGCCATAATCTTATGTTGTCTTATGTTTCACCTTGGCCTATGTAACCAAGGGATTCTCATTGTAATCTCATTAATTTATGTATATTCATGTATTGTATTGTATATTTACATCCTTTGATAGAAGAGAATTATCATTTCATGTTGGGTCTATCTTGTGCTTTTATTGAAGCTCCTAGATGTTGGGTGACTACCTCTATATCTAAATCTTGCATGGTATAGAGCATTCTATATCAACTACTTCCTTGCTCCACCATTTGTGATCTAATAGATAGAAAGGATATTGGTTGACAATGAAGACACACAAAGGACATCATTGAATGATCCTTCATCCATGTTAATAGATCCTTTCCCACAAACACACATATATGTGTTGTTAGCCATTAGGATCTGTGGTTATTTGGGATTTGCATATAAGAGATATTATTGTAGTTGGGGAGGTATATCATCAATATCAAGTGTACACCTTCTTACATTTTTCTCCTATTGTTCCTTCGACTGATGTACATACTTAGGCATCTAGTGTCAACACTTTTGAGGAGATATAATATGGTCATTTGAATCTTGATGTTCTTTCATCGAATGAGGTTCTAGAGACATGTGTTGACACTTCATTTCCTCCATCATATTTTATTGTTTATACAAAGTTTAGTGTTGCTTTGGATGGGGCTTCCAATGATTCAGTGCAACAAGATCATCATCTTCCAGATACAACTGCTTGGGATGAATACTTGACAAACATTGTAGGTTTGTTTTGTGAGTCCTATCTTGTAGACTTGGAGGACACTATTGAGGACATTCTATCCTTTTTAATGTTATCTCTTATGGAGTTGCATCATTTTCTTCAGGTGTGATAAGGGCACATTCAGACCCTCTTGTTCTTTATCCTCCTATTCATTTGTCATAGTTTGGCATTGGGTTGGAGATCCTTGAGAAGTATTTGGAGAAGTCTTCATTGTGTTTTGGTCTTGTTCTACATCCATTTCCACTAGATTATAGAATTTCACTTTCTTCAATTTGGCTTGAGACTCCTGATTTGATTATGGAACCTTTCAACATCAACATGGTGACACTTGAGCAGAATTTAGAGACATCATTTATTTCATGTTTTCTTCCCTCGTATTCCTTTAAATAATGGGAAGATATCTTGCATATATCCTTGGCTTTGTTTCTTTCTAAGGGGTGAAATATTGTTCGATGGTTTTGGATCATCTTTAGCATTCATTGTTGAGCTCTACCATTAGTGTAGGAGATTCTACATTAAGGGGGGGTTGCATGGTCTCTCTTATTCTCTCTTATGGGGGTGAATTTTTCCTCAATGGAGTTTTATCCTTCTCATACATTAGAGAGCATCTTTCTTGTGTTTTTCTCTCTTTTGGAGAGGTTTTTTCCTATGAGTTTTTCTACTTTTTTCTATTTGTGAGAGATTTGTTTGTACACAGGTACCTAACATGGCCTTGTAGCTAAGACCCATCTTTGCATCTTTGCATGTTTTCACATTCTTCCTAAGTTGCACTTAAGGGGGTTGTTGGTGTGAATGGGGTATATTACCTAATTGGTTCCACATTAGGTCCTATTCACACTTGTCTAGTTAAGTTTATAACTTAGGGCATACTTAGGGTAAACTTAGGATAGTTACTTTTTGTGTCTCAAGTCATAAGATTTAGACACGTCATAATTTTATGTTGTCCTATGTTTCACTTTGTCCTATATAACCAAGGGATTCTCATTGTAATCTCATTCATTAATTTATATTCATGTATTGTATTATATATTTTCATCATTTGGTAGAATAAAATTATTCTTTCATGTTGGGTCTCTCTTGTTCTTTCATTGAAGCTCTTATATATTGGGTGACTACCTCCATAGCCAAATCCTGCATGGTATAGAGCATTCTATACCAACTCGTTCCTTGCTCCTCCATGTGTGATTTGATAGATAGAAAGGATACTGGTTGACAATGAAGGCACAGAAAGGACATCATTGAATGATCATTCATCCATGTCAATAGATCCTTTTCCACAAACACACATATATGTGTTCTTAGCCATCAAGATCTATGGTTCTTAGAGATTTACATAGAAAATATATTATTGTAGTTAGGGAGGTAGATCATCAATCTTGAGTGTACACCTTCTCATATTTTGCTCTTGTTGTTCCTTCAGTTGATGTACATACTCAAGCATCTAGTGTGGACACTTTTGATGATATACAATATGGTCATTTGAATCTTGGTGTTCTTTCATCTAATGAGGTTCTAGAGACATGTGCTGACACCCTGTCTCCTCCATCATCTTCTATTGCTTCTATAAGAGTTTAGTGTTTCTTCAAATGAAGCTTCTAGTGATTTAGTGCAGTAGGATCATCATCTTCCAGATACAACTACTTGGAATGAATACTTGATAGATATTGCATATTTGTTTTGTTAGTCCTATCTTCCAGACTTGGAGGACACTATTGAGGACTTCATCTCCTCGTTAATGTTATCTCTTATGGAGTTGCATCATTTTCTTCGAATGTGATGACAGAACATTCAAACCCTCTTGTTCTTTCTCATCCTATTCATTTGTCATAGTTTGGCATTGGGATGGAGATCTTTGAGCAACATTTGGAGGACCTTCATTATCTCCAGATCTTGTTCTACATCCATTTCCACGAGGTTCTATATTGTCAGTTTCTTTAGTTTGGCCTGGGACTCTTGATTTGATGTGCCACCTTTCAACATTGACATGGTGACACTTGAGCAAAATTTAGACACATCATTTATTTCATTCATTCTTCCCTCATATTCCTTTTAGGAATGGGAAGGGGAGAAATGTTGTTTGATGGTTTTAGATCATGTTCAACATTCATTATCGAGAATCTACCATTAGTACAAAAGATTCTACATTGAGGGGTTGTATGATATATCTTCTTCTCTCTTATGGGGGAGTTTTTTCTTAATGGGGTTTTATCTTTCAAATAAAAGAGAGCATCTTTCTTGTGTTTTTCTCTCTTTTGGAGAGGGGTTTTTTCCTATGGATTTTTATCCTTTTCTCTATTTGTGAGAGATTTATTTTTACATGGGTACCTAACATGGATTTGTAGCCGAGACTCATCTTTGCATGTTTTCACATTATCCCTAAGTTTCACTTAAGGGAGGGGTGTTGTTGTGAATAGGGTATATTACCTAATTGGTTCCACATTAGGTCCTATTCACACTTGTCTAGTTAAGTTTACTTAGGGCATACTTAAGGCAAACCTAGGATAGTTATCTTTTTGTGTCTCAAGTCATAAGGTTAAGACACATGTCATAATCTTATGTTGTCCTATGTTTCACGTTGGCCTATATAATGAAGGGATTCTCATTGTAATCTCATTCATTCAAGTATATTCATGTATTGTACTGTATATTTGCATCCTTTGATAGAATAGAATTATTCTTTCATGTTGGGTTTGTCTTGTGCTTTCATTGAAGCTCCTAGACCATGGGTGACTACCTTCATAGACAAATCTTGCATGGTATAGAGCATTCTATACCAACTCCTTCCTTGCTCCACCATGTGTGATCTAATAGATAAAAATGATATTGGTTGATAATGAAGGCACATAAAGGAAATCATTGAATGATCCTTCATCCATGTGAATAGATCCTTTCCCATAAACACACATATATGTGTTTTTAGCCATCAAGATTTATGGTTATTAAATACTTGCATATAAGAGATATTATTGTAGTTAGGGAGGTAGATCATAAGTTTTGAGTGTACACCTTCTCATATTTTGCTCCTATTGTTCCTTTGGTTGATGTACACACTCAGACATATAATGTGGACACTTTTGAGGAAATATAATATGGTCATTTGAATCTTGGTGTTCTTTTATCGAATGAGGTTCTAGAGACATGTGCTAACACTCCATCTCCTCCATAATCTTTTGTTGCTTCTACAAAGTTTAGTGTTTCTTCAGATGGGGCTTCCAGTGATTTAGTGCAACAAGATCATCATCTTCTAGATATAGCTACTTGGGATGAATACTTGATAAACATTGCAAGTTTTTTTGTGTCCTATCTTAAAAACTTGGAGGACACTATTGAGGACATCCATCTCCTCTTTAATGCTATCTCTAATGGAGTTGCATCATTTTCTTTGGATGTGATGAGGGCACATTTAGACCCTCTTGTTCTTTCTCTTCCTATTCATTTGTTATAGTTTGGCATTGGGTTGGAGATACTTGAGAAATATTTAGAGGAGCCTTCATTATATTTGGATCTTGTTCTACATCCATTTCCACTAGGTTCTAGATTGTCACTTTCTTCAGTTTGGCCTGGGACTCTTGATTTGATTGTGGAACCTTTTAGCATCGACATGATGACACTCAAGCAAAATTTAGAGACATCATTTATTTAATATTTTCTTCCCTCATATTCCTTTAAATAATGGAAATACATTTTGCACATATGCTTGGCTTTGTTTCTTCCTAAGGGGAGAAATATTGTTCAATGGCTTTGGATCATCTTTAGAATTCATCATCAAGCATCTACCATTAGTGCAGGAGATTCTACATTAAGGGGGGGTTGCATGGTCTCTCTTATTCTATCTTATGGGGGTGAATTTTTCCTCAATGTGGTTTTATCCTTCTCATAGATTAGAGTGCATCTTTCTTGTGTTTTTTTCACTTTTAGAGGGGTTTTTTCCTATGGGGTTTTCTCCTTTTCTCCATTTGTGAGAGATTTGTTTGTACATAGGTACCTAACTATTAGCCCACGATTGTTGTTAAACCAAAAGGTTGACTTGTCAATTTCGGATACAAGTGCCAAAGTTAATGAATCCATGGGAGGCAGTTAGTCCATGTCACAAATCCCACGGAGAGTGCTGACCATCTCCCAACAAACTCCCCCCAGTGTTACCTAGGGCAATTCAAACCCATGACCTTTTGCTCTAATACCAATTGTTGGCCCATGATTGCCGTTAAACCAAAAGGTTGACCTGTCAACTTCTAATACAAGCGCCAGATTTAATGAATCCATGGGAGGCGGTTAGTCCATGTCATGAATCCCATGGGGAGCGCTGACCATATGCCAATACTAACATGTCCTTGTAGTTGAGACCCATCTTTGCATCTTTTTATGTTTTCACATTCTCCCTAAGTTGTACTTAAGGGTTGTTTTGGTGTGAACAGGTATATTACCTAACTAGTTCCACATTAGGTCTTATTCACACTTGTCTAGTTAATTTTACTTAGGGCATCTTAGGATACTTATCTTTTTGTGTCTCAAGTCATAATATTAAGACACATGTCATAATTTTATGTTGTCCTATGTTTCACCTTGGTCTGTTTAATGAAGGGCTTCTCATATAATTTCATTCATTCATGTATATTCATGTATTGTATATTTGCATCCTTTGATATAATAGAATTATTCTTTCATGTTGGATCTCTCTTGTGCTTTCATTGAATCTCCTAGATCTTGGGTGGCTACCTCCATAGCCAAATCTCCTATGGTATAGAGCATTCTATACCAACTCTTACACCTATATTCAAGTAACCCAATCCATACAAGTTCTCAATAAACAAGAAAATCCATTCCAACCTTTCTTTTCTCAGTCCAAGTATTTCTTTTCTATTTCACTCCAAAAATTCCTATACCCAATTTTACTTTCTTTTCAATTTCACACTAACATGCTAATTCAAAAGAGGATATTTCAAAAAAATATAATTTTTCTTTTGATATTTCACTAATCATTTAAATCAAATGCATTTACAAAAATACCTTTTAAATGACTAACATAGTAATTTCCCAAATTAACTAATGCATATAGGAATTTTTTTCAAATGGCTAATATAGTAATTTTTCTAATTAACTAATGCATATAGGAATTTTCTTGAAATGGCTAACACATTAATTTTTCAAATTAGCTAATACATTTAATTAAAATAATTTCTTATAACTTATAGAATTTTCTAAATATTTCCACAATATTAAAATGCATAAGACCTTTCACGAAGGTAATTAAACAAATAACTTTTTGAATAAGAATTTAAGATTATTTCACAAACACTCTAAAATAAACATATTGAAAACCTGATAAAATGCAAGTGAACTCAAGTTAAACAAACATACACAAATGAAACAAGCACTTTGTGAGTTCATCGACAACACAAAGATCTAGAATCACCAATGATTCATATTAGTGGAGAACTAGGTAAACACAAGGAACATCCTTTTATAACACTCTAAAATAAACATTTTTGAAAACCTGATAAAATGCAAGTGAACTCAAGTTAAACAAACACACACAAATAGAACAAGCACTGTGTGAGTTCATCTACAACACAAAGATCTAGGATCACCAATGATTCAGAATAGTGGAGAACTAGGTAAACACAAGGAACATCCTTTTATTTACAATTGAATAGGATAGGTTAAACAACCAAACATACCACAAGAGTCACAAGGTCACTAACTTGACCACAAGGAATGGTATAGTGAGAAGGTCAAGTGAATCCATGTCATTCTCGTCCACATCCATTCATTGGTCAAACACCTATATATATCCTACACACTCAAGGCAAAGAATCAAATTAGACAACATAGATCATAGCTGAAGTATCATATAATGACCAATGAGGACATGTAATCTAGCAAGGCACATATCCATCTTGCAATTACATCATATCATAATCAACTCAATATAACCATTAATCCAATCATAGAAACATTAGGACAAGGCAAGATTTAACACATGGGTCTGGACTACATGTACATCTTTTATTATATTGTACGCATTCTTTAATAATATTTTTGCTTTTGAAAATTCTAATTTAATTAATAGCCTAAATGAAGATAAATCAATCCATGAGAATTTATTTGTATATTTTCAATTCTTATAGTTAAGATAATCCCATAACTTAGGAAATTTAAAACCATCTTTATCCACTAAAACACTATACACCTAGGAAATTGTTGCTAAAAGAAAGTGGAAAAGGAGGGCTTCTTCTTCAAAATGCAAGGTAAAACATAATAGGAAAAATAAATACAAGTTGTCACTAGAATCTTGCATGATAGTTGAATAGGGACTTATAGGTGGAAAAATATCAACATCGTGAAGTAATATATTGTTGCATGCATTTGATAAGTATTTGCCTCATTCTAATGATGGATTATGGAGTATGATTTGAAACATTGATTCAAAAATTCTCACACAATTGTGTTCTAAAAACACTATTTATTTGCAATGGACCATAGAAATCTAATATCTCTTAATGTGACTATAGTTTAAAGGAGGCATGATTGTGGAAAGGAATTTGTACCTAAAGGATAAGCCACATATACTTTGTCAAAAAACATTTTTACCTAAGATATAGCTACATGTATAGGTAAACACCATGTATGGTAGATTAGATATTCTTTTTATTATCTCATTTAAATTGATGACATGACTACTCCTAAATGTTGATTTTATATTTTCCCAAATGAAATTTTTTTCACCTAAACTTTTTTTTAACAAAGTTTGCTATTTTTAATTAAATATAACAAAAAAGGTTTCTTGGCAACATAATTAATCACATAACTTGAGATTTAGAAAAGATGGTTAAAATTTATTATAACATAAAAATATCATAACCCTTATACCCTTCAGTTGAATTTATCTATCGGTATAATTGTTGTACTTCTACATAGTACAAGTGTTAATTCATCTTTTCTCTCCAATTTAAAATTATCTTTTTGTCATGTTGTCCAAATGGATTGAATAGGGAAAGAGGCTTAGTAGAAAAGAGAATTTTATCCAACCAATTAACATCCTACCATTTCCCCCCCTCAAGAAGATAAAGGTGTCTAATGAGAAAACCTAGGAGGACTTAAATAGTGAATGTAACACTTGTACCAAGCTTATGGATAGGGTGGCTACTTTGTATCAGGCTATAGACCTTCAAAAGAAAGTGCTCAAGTGGCAACTTGCTCAGCTTCATCATGGCAAGAAGAAGATTCAGCAGCTTGAGGTCATTACCTAGCTAGAAACTGAGGAAAGTCACGATGACCTGTGGGAACAGGTGGAAAGGATGGCCACCAAGTTTAAGAAATGGGAGACAATGGAGGAAGAAATTGGGCAGATTAAAGAGACTCAGGCCAATTTGGATAAGAAAGTTTCAGAGTTGGTCAATTACAGCAGAGAGACGGTCAAGAACTCTGCCACAACACTCTATGTGCTAAAAGAGGAACTTGAAAAAGGAAAGCTATGACTCAAGGGACAGCTGATAAGGATAAGCATCAGGCTCAGAAACAGGGGAAGGCAGGGTAGACTTGCAACTACAAAGCCAAGGACAACAGCAACAAAGGTAAACAGGTAAGTCTGCAAAGCCATGATACTGAGACTAAGGGGAAGGATAAGCAGGAGATCCAGGCCCGACAGGGTTGTGAGGAGGAAGAGAACACTTTCTTAGAGAAACTAGAGTTTTTAAATAGGGAATGGCAAGCTATAAGTAGCCTTAAGTTGATGGCCAGACAATAGGCTGGTTTGTTACTGGTCCTCTTTTGGTTTGGTTGGTCCTGTTAGCTCGTCCTTCTTTTTTGCTATCTTGTTGTTGTTCTCTAGTTTTACCTCTTGTAAAACTCATCCTTTTTTGCCTTTTTGGCCTCTATATATGGGTTTGGGCCCTTCTTGATTACTTTTATCAAAACATCGTACCATTTTCCTTTAATGATAGTAGTAATATTACAACACGGTTTCAATTTTTCTTCTTCCTCCATTGGTAGAACATGCACATTCAATTTTAAGGAAAACTATTGGCCATAATGTTTCCTAGACAAACTAATCATTTATTTAATAAAAGTATTAAACAATTCAAGGATTTATGGGACTTTTCTTCCATGTAATCGTCTTTGTGGTAGGACATCAAATAAGAATTTGGATTGAGTAATAAGTACATAAATTTATTATTTTGTGCAATATCTTATGCCTCCTATATTGTAAAAAAATTGATACCTTTAACTTATACATTACATTAAATATGAGATGGGATGAAAAATGCTAGTTTACAGGAAACTAAAATACAAAATCGAAGAAATGGATTTACAATTGTAAATAGAAAAAATAGAGGAACCTGGCACTGAAAGATGAAGCTCACTATCTTAGACACTAGTGTGGCACCTGAACATTTATACGATATGTTGTATTCCTACTTTTGTGTTGTTGTCTAGAAAAGTTGAAAAACTCAAAGTTTTCACTAGATTTTGAACTCACTTGTACAAAAAGAAATAGAGACACCCACAATAGTAAACCAGGGGATACTAGAATACATAGAAATCATAAAATAATGCTAAAATAACTAAATCAAATGAAATATTGAAATGACAAGCAAAGGGGAAGACATTGAAAAACCTCCATGTGGTTGAATGCCTCTTAAAATGTCTATAGCTAAAACAAGAGAAAATGTTGGGGCTTCTTAGGAGCTTGCCTTCAGGTCAAGCCCCTATGTTGGTCTTTCAACCTCCATGGACAACCAATGATAAATATATTGAAAAATAGTGTGTGCTCCTATCCTATGTGCATCTAGGAATTAAGAGTAGTGCCAATAAAATAAATCTATAAGTATCAATCCTGGTCTACGGGGAATAATACCCTAGTGTGCATAAAAGATAAACAAGATGGTGGTCTACACCAAAGATTTTTCAAAGTAAATAGAGACAAAATATGATAAAGAAGTTGCAACAATATTATTCAAAGAAGGAACAAGAATAATATTACCAATATGAAACAAGCTCTTTAGAGTAGTCAACCATTACGCAACAACATGAATGCTTGAGAGAGCCTAAAAAATGGTGCTATTTCAGTAGCATGAAACTTCAAAAAGTTCAACAATGGAGGTATGTGTAGCCAAGCATATCTAAAAGAAGAATATAATGAGAGAGATTTTGAAAATTCCTTTTATATAGGGCTTGTGAGGAAGCTGAAGGGTTAAATTCAAACGTTGAAGGCATTTTTCTAACAACTGAGCCTTACAACAAGTGGTAGCAAGCAGTTGGGTAGGAAACCAAATTTTTTTTGGAAACTCATAGGATGCTAGTACATCATGCAGATGTCCACATGTTGTACTAGTGTCCTAGAGAAATCACACAAAATTCAACATGTGTTCCATGATAGCAAGAAGAATTAGAATTTGATAAAGAAATTTGGCAATCTGGTGAGGAAAAAGGACAAGGCTAGGCTAAAATGATCCCTAAAACATACTAAGGGAATGGACACTAAATCAAGCCCAAAATATAGCATGAAATTGCAAGGGTATGCAATTTTTGATGTTACATTTAGACCCCACTTTAGCAAGCTAATGACACTAGGTGATAAGCTACACTAAAGTACAAAAATGAAATACTACAAGTAAATATAATGAAAAAGGATATTGTAGAGGATGCAAAGATCTCTTCAAGTAGAGGAACTATGCCCCCAAGATGGGAACTACAAAACAAGTACGTTAGACAACAAAAACTTGCAAGATAATAGTGTTAGAAAGAAAAACTTGCAAAACCACTATGTTAGAGCATCACAAACATATATATGGAAGCATGAAAAACATAAAACTACAACACAAATGCATAAGAAACACACAAAAATGCACCACACCTATTAGAAAGAAAGAAAAAATACATGAACAACACATGAGAGGATGACACATAGCAAAAAACCAATTTTTTTTGGGTCAACATTAAAGAGACCTAGATGTGAAAGTTGTCTCAATATTTTGTATTATCCCCAAAATGCAAGAAAAATAAAATAGATGATAAATAAAGGAATTCTTATATGGCGAGAAGAATGTAATGTGTCAATCAATTAATTTAGAGAGAATAAATAAATGCATACAAAGAGAAAGTGAAGCAATCAATATGAATGAGAAGACATGACCCAATCTCTAGCTTACTCTGTTGCTATGGGTTATGTAGAGAGAATGAAGAGAAGTATTTTCCAATGTTGTGTTGCTAGAAAGGATGATAAGTATGGTTCCAGGGCTAACACGTGTTGGCTAGGAACCATACAATACTTTCCTCGGTCACAAGAACTAACAAGCTGTGTTGCTAGGTGACTCAAAAAAGTATGAAAAATAGCCCACATGGAGCACAACCATCTAGTAGTGTGTCGCTAGGTAGCTCACATGTAATCTAAATATTAGGGATTACATGGACTAGCATGTTGTGTTGGCTAGGTAGTCCTGATAAGGGTGGTTAGTCCAAGCAATTGTATCTACTTGGGACCACAAGATACTAACACCTTAGGAACATGCAAATAATGTGAGAATGGTAGATATATGCCCCCCTTAAAATAAGTGCATAGAAAAAGTGTATGCAATTTATTTTAAGGTGAATGAAAGGGGATAAAGAAATAAGAGCATCCACAAGAAGGACGCATGCAGGGCATCTTCTTCTGGAACAAGTTGTTGCTGCCCCAAGGACAAAAAAAATGAAGAAGGTTTTGCTGTTATCTGAGAAAGAGAAGGTGGTTGCACCTAAAATTGTACTACCATGAATTGCAAGAAGTAAGGGAGAAAGATATGTGCCACATAATAGGTAGCAACACAATAGAGTGATAGTAGCATCAACCAAAGACAACCATGAAGTGATAAAATGACTTAGCAAAATCCACAACATAAGGAGAATGAAGGAAAGATTTTTCCCAGGGTAGAGCTATAACATGAGTGAATATAGAGGTTATAGGAGGAACACCAACAAAAGATTGAAACAACTTCTCATCACAAGAAGGGAGAAGTGTATCATCACATTTGAGGTGAGGGTGCTCTTTTTGATCAAATTTAAGAGCACTAAGAACTAAGTTAGAAAGAGAACAAGATTGCTCAAAAGGCGTAGCTTGTTGGATATGTGGTAGTAAGTTCTCACAAAAGAGAGGTAGAAGAAGGTAATCAGGGGGATGACAACCCCATCAAATAAACAAGGAAATGAAATGAGAAGCAAAGCCCTGGACACTCTCATTGAAAGTGAGATATGAAGGCATTAGCAGTATCAGAGAAGGAATGTAAAGAACCAGTAGGTAAAGTGAAGAACCAATCTAAAGAAATATCTCTCAATATGCTAGGAAAAGATTTTGCCAAGACATAGTCATCACGTGTATGCGTCAAGCATATGGTAGAAAAATGTTTTACATGGCACAACTGATCACCATGACCATTTTATTTATCAAAAGAAAGAGTTCTCATACCAAAGAAAAATGGTTATGTAAGAATAATATAAAATAAAGGAGAACATAGCCATGTAGATGTAGAAGGAGAAACATAAGGTAGCTCACAAGAAATTGATGGCGATGCCTTTAGAAAAGAAAAATGATGTAGAAGTAGTAGTAGGAAAAGAAGGTGGTTCATCTATTAGGAAAGAGGTGATCTCAATGTCATAATAGAGGTAGTCCCAAAGTGATGATAGAGGTAAGCTCAATGTCATAACTGAGGACTCTCAATATTATAACAGAGATAAGTTCAATATCATATTAGAGGAATCTCAATGTGACCATAGATGTAAGATCAATGTCATAACCAAGGAATCTTAATATTATAACAAAGGTAAGATCAAAGTTGTAATAGAAGAGTCTTAATATGATGACAAATCTAATCTCAATGCCATGTGTAAATGTCAAGGAAGCATGAAACTCTAGGTGAGCTAGACAAAGGTAAATATTGATGTCTTAGCAAAGTACACCTAGCCAAGAAAAGAAGAAAGAAGATGTTATGAAGATAATAATGTACCTTCAATAAATGTATAAGATATAGAGGGAACATCCATAATAGACTGAAACATCAACTAATTAGAGGAGGTGTTTTTAGTTATTGTGATGAGCCTGGACATATACATGTTCATTTTCATATCAAACAGTGTAATACTTCTTATCTTTTATGGATTGGCATATTTAAATGCATAATTAAATATCTATATAATTGATTTATGAATGAATGTATGATGTGTTTGGTATTTACTTTTCAAAGGTAGAATCCTGATTGATTGCTGCTATAAATTTTGGTTTATACGCATGAATATGTGTAATTTTGTGATATAGACAACCACTAGACTTATAAACTATGCACTTTAGATCCCTTTGAAGCCACCCATAAAAGGGGAAAAAGTTAGTTTCAGATGGCTCCAGAGCACCCCCTGCACTGTAATCGATCCTTCCTTCCTTGAGTTAGCAGCTAATCGATAGGTTCTACACTAATATTAGTCTCGACATGCACTATCCAAGGAATAAATTGACTCTAACTACTCTATTAGTCCCTCAGTGCCCATCTAACGTCAGTTCTCTTTATTCCTTGTTTAGCTCCAGTTTAAAGGATAGGTCGACTAAGTAACTGAAGCTCCACTCTAGTTTAAGTTTCTATAATTCATGACCCTCCTTCTATATCTCTCATCGTCAATCAATGATTTCCTTTCTTTTATTGAACTAATGACATCTCTAGATCTTTAATAAGAAGTTTCTAGTTTTGAGAATAAGGATCAAAGTGAGTTCAGTTTTGGTGAAGTCTCTAGTCTAGTTCAGTTTAGTCTATTAAATAAGGCTCATATGTATAAAAGTGAGCCAGGAAGGTAGTATCGAGTTAGTCTTTTCCTCTATTTTCAGTATTGTCTTTAAGAAACATTTTTACTTTCCTTCATGTAAGCATACCCATCTAGGTTTCCATTACATGAGAATAAAAAAGGAAAATTATCCTGATTTGGTGTTAGCTCAGGAGAATCCTTCCAGACGGGGAGTTGGTGTTGAACACACTAGAATACTAAGAGGGGGGTGAATCAGTATCTAAACAAACTTCAAATCCTTCGGAGAAGATTAAAACTTAAGCATTACAACATTAACATAAACATGAAAGATCAACACAATGCACATCAACACATAACACTAGATATATGTGGAAAACCCAAGAAGGGAAAAACCATGATGAGGATTAACTCACAATATATGAAGCTCAAAATAACAACTTTGTTTTAGGGCTACAACCCAAGGAAGCTACTACTCTCTGCTGACTTTGTTTTAGGGATACAACCCAAGGAAGCTACTCCTCCCTGAAAAATGTATTTTAGGGTCACTCCCAAGGAAGATACAACTCCATGGAGACTTTGTTTTATGGCTACAACCTAAGGAAGAAACTACTCCCTGAACTGAGAACGAACTTAGAGATGATTACAATATGATAGTATTTTTACTACTTGAAAACTGACATTGAAGCTCACACCTTTGATGATTGCAATTCTGCTTCTTCTGATGATTAGATCAATTAGGCACACTCTTCACTTCCCTCCTGTCACAAAAATGTCTTCAAGATGAATCAGGACATCCTCTAATATTTCTGATATTTCTCCTTCAGTCACACATCATAATGCATATGATATTCATACTCTGCTCTTTACACACTCACATGTCCATCTACGCAATCATACCTTACCTAGACCAACTAGGTTTACAATATATACATGACATTACATTGATTGTCATTACAAGTTAGCTCCAATACAACAAGAATATTACATCTTACAAGTCGAGCAGAGATTACAACATGAAACATGCATAGGGCAAGCCCTATCATGAACAACACACTACTCCAGAAGGAACCACATGCTTTGCAGATCCCAATTCATGCTTAGTCTGGTCCTAAACATCCTTCACAACATAGTTCTTCAAGGAATCACCTCTGCACACATCACTCATTTGAAATAGAACGGCCTAAAGCAGGAAGACATGAAATTTGAAGTATAACAGTCACAACCAATTGAAAACCTTGTGTGGTATTGGAAACATGAAAGATCTTCATGAAAATCTTCCAGATGAGTCTTCATGACTCATACAACACGTTCAGATACATCTCTAACTTCTTACAATAAATACATTATGCCACATACCTCAAAACATGCACACTAAGATCAAACAACCATCCATAACACACTGTAACACATTGTCATTGAGAAATTGACCTTGAGGAGCACCAAAACACCTAAAACTACAAGGATGCATGTAATACACATCCATGAACATGTCCACCAAACCGCATAGGTAATTTTTCTCTTCTAGAGGAATGCGGAACATTTCAACACGCCTTCAACATTACTTTTCTCAGACATAATACAGACTGGAACTCCACCACTTATAACTTTCATTGCTAAGGGTGTAGAGACTTGAACCTTTGGAAATAACACCTCCATTAGACATTAAACTTAACTTTTGAACCAAAAGACCTTATCTTCAAATGTGGAGAAATGCAGAGCCAAACATTGCAGTACTATGAATACCTTCTTTAGGTACAACACTATCTCCAAATTGTCAACTGCAAAACACTCTTTCGGTAGTCCAAACAATATGAAACTTAGAACATACATGCTTTGACACTATGTGAGGCTATCTTCCACTTAGTAGAGATAGAACATCAAAAACATGAAAATGTGGAGCAATCTCCCAGATAGTCTTCAAAATAGTCTTTCTGTAGCATAAACTTTCACCAACATCCAAAGGCCAAAACTTCTTTGTATCAACACATATATTCTTAGGAACAAAAGGAGAGAGCATATAATATGATTTAGACCATCAGTAACATCTCCCCAACATCAGCAACATAATTGATCATCTTAGTGCTTCTAATTCCCATATTAATATGTCTTCTTTGCTGTCAACAAACATACTCAATGAATATAGTCTTTGCTGACTAAGAACTTCAAGATCATGACATCCAAACATGAATTATATCTTCTCTGCTAGATAGGACATAACATCCAACCATGAAATTCTAATTCCCATCTTAATATATCTTCTTTGCTATCATAGGATAAGACATGACATCCAACCATGAACTATATCTTCTCTGCAGGATAGGACATGACATCCAACCATGAACTTCTAATTCCCATCTTAATATATCTTCTCTGCTATCACAGGATAAGACATGACATCAAACCATGAACACCATCACACATCCATGATAGTGTTGACATTAATGACAACCTTGTGACAGTGTTGACATCAATGACAACCTTATAAACCATGTGTAACAATCTCCCCTTTTGGCATTGATGGCAACACACCTGCTACACACACCTGCTCATTCTCCCCCTTTGACATCAAGGAAAAAGGGCAACTTCTTCTCCCTTAGGGCATAACTTCTTCTTGCAATAAAAAAACTCCCCCTATCATCAACAACCACTACCTTCTCCCACTGAGAGGTAGCCATGATTAGTCTAGTAAAAAGAAATAACATGAACTACTCCCCCTGGACAGATGCACCACTATGCATCTAGCAAGGAGGGGCAATTACCCCTAACTTCTGCTGGAGATCCTCAAAAGTGTCCTTTGCAAGAGCCTTTATGAAAATATCTACAATTTGATCCTTTGTTGGAACATATTCCAGCCTTACTTCCTTATCTACAACCTTCTCTCTCAAAAAGTGATACCTGATTGCTATATGCTTGGTTCTAGAATGCATCAGTGGATTCTTGGAAATATTGATAATAGTTGTATTATCACACAAAATAGGAATAAGCTCATCATAAAGTACCTTGATATCCTTCAGGGTTTGTTTCATCCACAATACTTGTGTACAACATGATGCTACTGCAATATACTCTACTTTTGCAATTGATAATGACATTGAATCTTGCTTCTTGGTCTGTAATGAAACCAATCTGCTTCCTAAAAAGAAAGCACCACCACTTGTACTTCTTCTATCATCAACACAAATAGCCCAATCAACATCAATGTAGGTACTCAGATCAAAATCATTACCTCTTGGATACTATAAGCCATAATCTAGAGCTCCTTTCAAGTATCTGAATATTCTTTTCACTGCCTTCTCATGTGTTTTCTTAGGATTACCTTGATATCTGGCAACCACACATATTGCATGCATGATATCCAGTCTAGAAGTAGTCAAGTACAACAATCCTCCAATCATAGATTTATAGGAAGTTTGATCAACCTTTGGAGACTCATCATCCTTGCTCAAGTAACATCTAGTGACCATGGGAGTACTCACTAGTTTTGAATCCTCCATACCAAACTTCTTCAACATCTCTCTTACATACTTAGCTTGAGAAATAAAGATACCATCATCTAGATGAGAAATTTGAAGTCAAAGGAAGAAAGACATCTCACCAATCATAGACATCTCAAACTCTTTTTGCATCTCTTCTGTAAACCTTTTACACATATCATCATCTCCACCAAAGATGATGTCATCAACATTTACTGCAACTATCAATATCATATCTCCTTCCTTGATGTAAAGATTGATATCTATAGTACCTTTCTTGAAGCCTTGCTAAAGTAAGTACTTATCCAACTTAGTATACCAAGCTCTAGGTGCTTGCTTGAGACCATACAAGGTCTATTTGAGTCTGCACACCATATCTGGATCTTCTGATATCTGAAAACCATCTAGTTTCTCAATGTAGACTTCTTCCTCTAGATCACCATTCAAAAATTCTAACTTGACATCCATATGATAAACCTTGAAGTTCACGTGAGTAGCAAGGGCAAGAAACATTTTGATTGCCTCCATCCTGGCTACCGGAGAAAAGGTCTCCTCAAAATCAATGCCTTCAACTTGAGAATAACCCTTACACACCAATCTTGCTTTGTTCCTCACAACTTCACCTTCTTCATCCAGCTTGTTCCGGAACACCCACTTTGTTCCTATAACATTCTTATTGGCTAGTCTGGGAACCAATTCCCATGTCTGATTCTTCTCAATCCAATTCAATTCTTCTTTCATTGCCTTTATCTATCCATCATCTTTGCTAGCATCAACAAAGGTTTTGGATTCTACGTTTGATAATAAACACAAGTTTACTTTCTCATATGCTTTTGTAAAACTTCTCCTGGTCATCAAACCTTTATTCTTGTCCCCAATGATCTAATCTTCTGAATGGTTCTTCTGAACATACTTTGGTGGAGTCTTGGGTATTTGCTCTAGTTCTTGTTCATTTTCTTCTTTCCCTTCTTCTACTTCATCTTCAACGTATGGAAAGATATCAGATCCAGAGTCCTCTGATTCTTGTGAGATCTGATACAAGTCTTCACCTAATTTGACATTTGTGCTTTCAATCATCTTTCCCAATCTCTTGTTGTAGCATCTATAGTCCTTGCTTCTGGTTGAGTAACCAAGAAAGATCCCTTCATCACTTCTTGAATCAAAATTTCCTAGGTCTTCTTCATCTCTTCTGATATAACATTTTCTTCCAAAGATCCTGAAGTATCTGATAGTAGGAGGTCTTCCATACCATAGCTCATAAGGAGTCTTAGTGCTATTGACCCTTAACTGTACTCTGTTAGTCATAGAGACAACAATGTGAACTGCTTCCTTCCAGTACATGTTAGGTAGATTTGCATTCTTCAACATTGCCCTAGCCATCTCTTGCACAGTCCTATTCTTCCTTTCCACTACCCCATTTTTTTGAGGGGTCCTAGGAGCTAACAAATGCCTCCTAATACCATGATCTTCACAAAACTTATCAAATTCATTTGAAGTACACTCACCTCCTCTATCAGACCTTAAACATTTGATCTTAGTATCCATTTCATTCTCAACCATAGCTTTGAAAACCTTAAACTTATCAAAGGCATCTAATTTTTCTCTTAAGAAAGTAACCCAAGTCATTCTAGAATAATCTTCAATAAGTAGCATGAAATACCTTTCACCTTGTTGACTCTTTACTCTTGTAGGGCCACATAGGTTAGTATGAATCAGATCCAATGGAACTGAAGAAGAGTACTCCTTGCTCTTGAAACTTATCTTTGTCTTCTTTCCCACTTGACATTCCTTGCATAATGTGTTTGTAGGCTTGGTTATCTTGGGCATGTCTCTCACCGCATGTATAGAGCTAATCTTTACCATGTTGTCAAAGTTGTTGTGTCCCATTTGCTTGTGCCATAGCCAACACTCACTGGATTGAGCCAATAAGAATGTTCTTCCATTTACCTCCTTCAGATGATATATATCACCATATGACTTGATGCCTTCTGCAACATGTTTTCCAGACCTTGCCTTCCTGATTTGAAAACCTTTGGCATAAAAGGCAAGATTGTATACTGCACATCTGACTGACACTGAATAGATTATGCTTTAGTCCTTTGACATAGAGAACATCCTCAGTCCTATTCTTCCCATCAATAGTTATAGCAACCTTTCCACAAATTTGTGCTGACTCATCACCACCAAAGTTAACAACTCCACCATTCCACTTCTCAAGGCTGATAAACTTCTCCTTGTCACTAGTCATATGATTAGAACAACCACTATCAATTACCCAAGCCTTGGCTTCTTCTCTTGCATGAAAGGTAGTCCATACCACCATTGATCTATCATTATTTTGGTCATCTTGCAAGGTATCAGTCTCTTCACATTTTTCTATACAATCCTTTTTGTTACCAACATTCAAGGCCATGAAAAGTGTTCCATCATTTGAATCATCATGGTCATCATCTTCTGAAGAACAACTGCTCTCTATGGAATACATGCTTCTTTCGAACTTGTCTCTCTTGTTACTACCGCTTGATTCTTTGAAAGGACATTTAGAAGCAAAATGAGTAATTTTTCCACAATTGAAACATTTAAAAGGTAACTTAGCTCTGTATTTTCCTGTGCCTTTCTTCAAAGTTCTTACAAAGTCTTCTTCTACCTCATCCAGGTCATTGTCTTGATTGGTTGTTTCATCTTTTGTCTTCTTACTTGCTTTGAATGCTGCTTCCTTCTTTGGAGCACCTTTGTCAAATTATCTCATTTCAAAATCTATGAGAGAGCCAAACAATTGATCTATTGTGTATTTATTTAAATCCTGAGATTCCTCAATGGCAGACACCTTATGACTGTAAGATTTAGGAAGAGTTCTCAAAACCTTCTTCACAATATCATCTTCTTTCACTTCCCCACCAAGACCTATGATGCCATTGACTATTTCATCCACCCACAACATGTAACCAACAATGTCTTCATCTTCTGTCATTCTCAGGGTTTCAAAATTTCTCTTGAAAATTTGCATCTTGGCTTGCTTCACTTTACTATCTCCTTCACAGATACTTTCAAGTTTATTCTAGACATCCTTAGTAGATGTACAACCCATTATCTTCACAAGTTCTGAATTAGCTAGCCCACTCATGATATCATTCTTTTCCTTAGCATTGTTATCATACAACTTAATCTCATCTGCATCTGTAGGATCATTAGTAGGAACAGTGTAGCCCTTCTTGACTGATTGCCAAATACCATACCCTAGAGAACATAGATAGTTTTCTATCCTTAGCTTCCAAAAGGAATACTTTGTTCCATCAAACATAGGTACCTTGAGAGATCCATTATTAGCCCTAGTAGACCTTCCTCAAGAAGTTAAGATTTTTCTGAGTAACTTGGCTCTAATACCAATTGTTGAACACACTAGGATACTGAGAGGGGGGTGAATCAATATCTAAACAAACTTCAAATTCTCTAGAGCAGATTAAAACTTAAGCATTACAACATTAACATAAAAATGAACGAACAACATAATGTACATCAACACATAACACCAGATATACGTGGAAAATCCAAGAAGGGAAAAACCACAGTGAGGATTAACTGACAATATATGAAGCTCAAAATAACAACTTTGTTTTAGGGCTACAACCCAAGGAAGCTACTACTCCTTGTTGACTTTGTTTTAGGGCTACAACCCAAGGAAGCTACTACTCCCTAAAAACTTTGTTTTAGGGTCACTCCCAAGGAAGCTACAACTCCTTGCATACTTTGTTTTAGGGCTACAACCCAAGGATGCAACTACTCCCTAAATTGAGAATGAACTCAGAGATGATTAGAGTATGATAGTCTTTTTACTGTCTAAAAACTAGCATTGAAGCTCACACCTTTGATGATTGTAATTCTATTTCTTCCGATGATTAGATCAATTAGGCACACTCTTCACTTCCCTCCTGTCACAAAAATGTCTTCAAGATGAATCAGGATAGTCTCTAACATTTCTACTCTTTCTCCTTCAGTTGCACATCACAATGCATATGATATTCATACTCTGCTCTTTACACACTCACATGTCCATCTATTCAATCATACCTTACCTAGACCAACTAGGTTTACAATATATACATGACATTACATTGATTTCCATTACAAGTCAGCCAATACAACAAGAATATTACATTTTACAAGTCGACTAGAGATTACAACATGAAACATGCATAGGGCAAGCCCTATCATGAACAACACGCTACTCTAGAAGCAACCACATGCTTTGTGGATCCCAATTCATGCTTACTCTAGTCCTAAACATCGTTCACAACACCATTCTTCAAGGAATCACCTCTGCACACATCGCTCATTTGAAATAGGACGACCTAAATCTGGAAGACATGAAATTTGAAGTATAATGGTCACAACCAATTGAAAACCTTGTACGGTATTGGAAACATGGAAGTTATTCATGAAAATATTCCAGATGAGTCTTCATGACTCATACAAAACCTTTAGATACACCTCTAACTCCTTATAACAAATACATTGTGCCACATACCTTAAAACATGCACACTAAGATCAAACAACCATCCAGAGCACACTGTAACACACTGGCATTGAGAAACTGACCTTGGGGAGCACCAAAACACCTGAAACTACAAGGATGCATGTAATACACATCCCTAAACATGTCCAACAAACCGCATAGGCAACTCTTCTCTTCTGGAGGAATGCAAAACATTTCAACAAGCCTTTAACATTACTTTTCTCAGACAAAATACAGACTGAAACTCCACCACTTATAACTTTCACTACTAAGGGGTAGAGGCTTGAACCTTTAAAAATAGCACCTCCATCAGACATTGAACTTAACTTATAAAATGCAAGACCTTATCTTCAAACATGGAGAAATGTGAAGCCAAACATTGTAGTACTGTGAATGCCTTCTTTAGGAACAACACTGTCTCCAAACTGTCAACTGCAACACTCTTTCGGTAGTGCAAACAATATGAAACTTGGAACATACATGCTTTGACACTATATGAGGCTATCTTCCTCTCCACAAAGATACAACATCGAAAGCATGAAAATGTGGAGCAATCTCACAGACAATCTTCAAAACAATCTTTCTATAGCAAAAACTTTCACCAACATTCGGAGGCCAAAACTTCTTTGTATCAACACATACATTCTCAGGAACAATAGGAGAGAGCATATAATATGATTTAGACCATCAGTAACATCTCCCTAACATTAGAAACATATCTGATAATCTTAGTGCTTCTAATTCCCATATTAATATGTCTTCTTTGCTGTTAACAAACACACATAATGAATATAGTCTCTGTTGACTAAGAACTTCAAGAACATGACATCCAACCATGAACTGTATCTTCTCTGCTAGATAGGACATGACATCCAACCATGAACTTCTAATTCCCATCTTAATATATCTTCTCTGCTGTCACATGATAAGACATGACATACAACCATGAACTGTATCTTCTCTACTGGATAGGACATGACATCCAACCATGAACTTCTAATTCCCATCTTAATATATATTCTCTGCTATCACAGGATAAGACATGACATCCAACCATGAACACCATCACACATCCATGACAGTGTTGACATTAATGATAGCCTTTTGATAGTGTTGACATCAATGACAACCTTAAGAACCATATGTGTAACAGTTGGGCCCACTCTACCTGAAGGAGGAGATCTCACAGTATTTTGCTCTTTATAATTACATTTCTTTAATGTGTATTAGAATGGTGTGGTTAAAGTAGATTATATGTTATCTTCTTGTTACTATTCACCTATAGGTTATCATAAAGAAAAACCACAAAAACATTTATCTTTCCAGCATTCATCTTTCCAAATAGAAATCTTGTTTGACTTTATTGAGCATTACTGTTGAGCATAGATTAGGATGTTTTTCCAGCATTGATGTTAGTTTATCTCTTCAATCTATTTTAAGCATTTAATTTTGTTGTGTGTTTCAATTGAGAAGTAGTGTAGAATGAAGTTATTTTGAATCATTTATTTCAATATGTGTGTTTCCAGCAGTAGTATAATAGATTTCAATTTGGTGTGCTTTCATTTCATTCATGTGGATCGTAGTGTAGAATTTGTTCTATCTTTTAATTCCAATTTAGAATAGAGTCACTTCAGAAACCCCCAAAAGACCTTACCATAGATAGCTCTAGACACCACTTCAGATTTGACAAAAATTAATTTTAAGGAAATTGACAGCTACAACGACCTTATCATAGTGCATGAAGAGAAATATGAAGTCTATATAAATATAAATAGGCTCCACAAATACAAAAGAATGACCTATGGGAGAAGTACATGTGTGAGAAGCATCATATCCAATATCATATTCATCACGAGGAAGGAAAGTGTCATGATTGTGCAAATTCATGTGTTGAATCAATGCCATCATTATGTAAAGAAGGAAAAGGTACATCATAATATAAGACATGAATGACACATGTATCGATAAGGTCTTGTATTATGTATTTTAATGCTGGACATTGATTGGTAGAATTATTAGGAACACTATGATACACACAAGAAGGAAGTGTGCAATGACTATGCTTAGAAATATTCTTGCATGTAGGAGGAGGAAGAATGATCAATTGAGTCTCCAAGAGAGTGGATAGAATACTCTCAGGAGAGTCATGAAGTTATGTGCAAGATTGTGTTTCATGTTTGGACAAAATTAGAGAAGGTAAAGATTTGGAATAGGCTCAAAAGAAATGGAAGGTGTTGGATCTATGTTAGTTTGAGATGGTTCAAGTAAAGGAGAATGAATGGGGGGAAGAGATTCATTAGAAGAATTCTCAATATGTATTGAGGAAGGTCTTTAGGCCAATGCAACTTTAAGGATGTGATGAATGATACTAGCATGCACAACATTATTTGCAAGATGGAGTTCATCCTCTAAAGAAAGAGGAGGGGATGAACAAGAAAAGAGTCCATATTGGCAAGATGAAGGATCAATAGATGCATGAGTCTCATCGTCACTCAAAGAAGAGTCATCAAAGGCACTGAAAGAAAGATTATCAAGAGAAGTTTGAGATTGATGTGGTGAAGAAGTATCATCAACCATAAGGATAGAATCCTCACAGGTGATGAAGGAAGAGAGAGAGGTCTCCATATCCTTTGGGAGGTCCAAAGAGTTTTAACAAACAACCAAAGGAGGAAGAGAAGAGAAAGAGGTCTCCACATCCTTGGTTATGTCCAAGTAGTTTGAACATGTAGCCAAAGGAGGGAGAAAAGAAAAAGAGGTCTCCACATCCTTGACAACGTCCAATGAGTTTGAACCTGCAACCAAAGGAGGGAGAGAAATGGGAAGAGACATGGAATCATCATGGACTATGGAAGATGTAGTAGAAATGGAAGAAGAACTATCAACATGATCTATCTCATGATAGGTCATGGAGATGAATGTGGTGAAGTCTTCTAATATATAAGGAGAGACATGCATAAGATCCATGAAGGTAGAAAGATTAGATATACAATAAAGGAACTCATATATGGAACAAGTAGAGATATCCATGTCATAGATGACAATTTTATATGATCTAAGACATATGGATAATAATTTATGAAATGGGAGAATATTTCATAGTCCAT
Source organism: Cunninghamia lanceolata (assembly GCA_027924645.1). Taxonomy (NCBI): domain Eukaryota; kingdom Viridiplantae; phylum Streptophyta; class Pinopsida; order Cupressales; family Cupressaceae; genus Cunninghamia; species Cunninghamia lanceolata. The sequence goes on along the minus strand of BSBN01000292.1, from coordinate 3,508,797 downwards.
GATGCATGCATGCAAAGATTCCCAAGAGAAAGAACTAGAAGAATCCATGATTAAAAAGGTGTTGACAATTCAACTGAAGGCACCATTTTCTCCTTTAGGACTATGGAACGGGGTTCAGGGTAGCAGCCCAAATTTTTTTTTGAGGAAAGATTTTTTTTTTGTTTTTGGAAGAAAATTGAATGGAAAAGAAGATTTTTTGTGCTAAAGAGATAGGTTCACAAAAATTTAATATAAAAAAGTGATACCTTTAACTTCTACATTACATTAAATATGAGTTGGAATGGAAAATGCTAATTTATAGGAAATTGAAATATAGAATCGAAGAACTAGGCTTAGAATTGTAAATAGAAAAAATAAAGGAACACGATCTATCTCATGATAGGTCATGGAGATGAATGTAGTGAAGTCTTCTAATATATAAGGAGAGACATGCATAAGATCCATGAAGGTAGAAAGATTAGATATACAATAAAGGATCTCATATATGGAACGAGTAGAGATATCCATGTCATAGATGACAATTTTATATGATCTTAGACATATGGATAATAATTTATGAAATGGGAGAATATTTCATAGTCCATGATACATGCATGCAAAGATTCCCAAGAGAAAGAACTAGAAGAATCCATGATTAAAAAGGTGTTGACAATTCAACTGAAGGCACCATTTACTCCTTTAAGACTATGGAACGGGGTTCAGGGTAGCATGCTAAATTTGTTTTTGAGGAAAGATTTTTTTTTGTTTTTGGAAGAAAATTGAATGGAAAAGAAGAATTTTTGTGCTAAAGAGATAGGTTCACAAAAATTTAATATAAAAAAGTGATACCTTTAACTTCTACATTACATTAAATATGAGTTGGAATGAAAAATGCTAATTTATAGGAAATTGAAATATAGAATCGAAGAACTAGACTTAGAATTGTAAATAGAAAAAATAAAGGAACATGGCATCGAAAGATGAAGATCACTATCTTAGATGCTAGCATGGTGTGTGGATGTCCACGTGGTGCACTATAGTCCTACTTCCATGCTATCATCCAGAAAATTTGCAAAACTCAAAGTCTTCACCATATTTTGAACTCACTTGCACAACAAGAAACATAGAAAACCAAAACAACAAACTAGGGGATACCAAAATACATATAAATCATAAAATAATACTAAAATGACTAAATCAAATGAAATATTGAAATGACAAGCAAATGGGAAGACACCGGCAAACATCTGTGTGGTTGAATGCCTTCCAAAATACTTGTAGCTAAAACAAGAGAAAATGTCAAGGCTTTTTGGAAGCTTGCTTTTAGGTCAAGCCCTATGTTGGTCTTTCAACCTCCATGAACAACCAATGATAAAGATATTGAAAAATAGTGTGTGCTCCTATCCTATGTGAATCTAGGAATTAAGAGTAGTGACAATAAAATAAATCTATAAGTATCAACCTTGATCTACGGGGAAGAATACCCTAGTGTGCATAAAAGATAAACAAGGTGGTGGTCTACACCAAAGATTTTCTAAAGTAAATAGAAAGTAAATATGATAAAAAAGTTGTAGCAATATTATTCAAAGAAGTAACAAGAACAATATTACCAATATGATGTAGAAGAATAAGAAACAAGCTCTTTGGAGGAGTCAACCATTATGCAACAACATGAATCCTTGAGAGAGCTTAAAAAATGGTGTTATTTTAGTAGCATGCAGCTTCATCAACTTAAAAAATGGAGGTATGTGTAGCCAAGAATAGCCAAAAGAAGAATAGAAAGAGAGAGATTTTGAAAATTCATTTTGCATAGGGCTTGTGAGGAAGTTGCAGGGTTAGATTCAAATGTCGAAGGCATTTTTTTGAGAGCTAAACGTTACAATAGGTGGTAATAGGTAGTTAGGCAGGAAACCAACATTTTAAATTTTTAGAAACTCATGGGATGCTAGTGCATTGTGTGGGAATGTCATACTAGTGTCCTAGAGAAATCACACAAAATTTAGCACATGTTCCCAAGATAGCGAGAATAATTAGAATCTGATAAAGAAATTTGTCAATCTGGTGAGGAAAAAGGCTAATGCTACGCTAAAATGCTCCCTAAAACATACTAATGGAATGGACACTAAAGTAAGCCCAAAATATAGCTTGAAATTGAAAGTGTATGCAATTTTTGACGTTACACCTAATTTTTTTTATTAAATTATCCACTCCAATAGCTTGTAATTTATTTAATGATTGTCGTTGGTTATCTATTCACCATTTGTCATTCCTCCCTTTGAAGCAAATATATCTCATTCTTCTCCCACTTTGAACTTAATTATTTGACTCAATATTAAATGGAGGTGCATATTTAGTTATAAATATTGGACTAAATTGAGTTCCCAAATCTAGAAATCCAAAGCTAATGTAGATGCTCAAATGCTTGCTTGGAAAATATTACACTATGAACTTCTTGTTGGAGAGATATTAACATTATTACTTGTTCAACCAGCTAAATGTCCCTCTTGTCATTTAGATGAAACCATGAAACATTTGTTTTAGGGTTGCACATTCGCTAAAAAACATTTGCATATACTGTTTAGAGATATACCTGCCTTATTTGGACATTATCTGAATTAGAAGGAGGCTTTACTTGGTCTTGGATTGGAGAATAATTTTATTTTTGATTCTATGAGGCATGTTATTCTTTTTCATCTTTGGAGAATCCAATGTACAACTTTGTTTTCTAATGTTTATATTCATCTGACAATTGTAATTTCAAAGCTTTACTCTAATGTCTTTTTCCAAATTGCCTCACTATGCTCTCAATTACAAGTTTTTTCAAATAATAACAAAGGAATGACATCTCAATTGGATCAAATTAACCATCAAATCAACAATCTCTAAAGCAATAATTATAGTTGGAATCAAGGAATTATGACACATCCTATCGAGCATGTTAGTGTATACTTAGAAGGCTTCTTCTTCTCACATAGAAATAAGGCAATTCTTAGGTTCTCATAAAAGTCATACATAGAAGTATAATTGACAAGAACATCCATAGGAAAACTAATATCTACATTAAAATTTTATTTGCATTGGCTAATTTAGTCATGGTGGCAACCTCATCTATTTTCTTTCTTCTAAAATTCCTGTATGCAATTCTTGAAGTGGAAGACCTCAAGATGTTCTTTGCATAAGCATTGAAGAATAGGTTATCAAATGATCTTATATATTTTGTTTCAATCAATTTCTAGTCCATTGTCTTTGATGTTCAATCCTCATATAACAGTAATGAAAGTTGGATGTGTAGTCATTCGAAATGCTCGTGTATCAAGGGGTCCCCATTTGGCAAAGGAACTCTTTGGGTAACATCAAAGAAATAGGGCAAGAATATCTATAGGAAAAGCAACATTTACATATAGAGATTTTATTTTCATTGGTTTATCCAATCATAGTTGTAGCCTTATCCACTTCATTTTTTTCTTGCTTTTAGGATTCATATCTACACTTCTAGAAGTGGAAGACTGTAAATATGTTCTCCACATAAGCCTTGAGGAATAGGTCAATGAAGGAGCATGTTTATTTTGATTTAGTCAATTCCCGATCTCTTGTCTTTGATGGTCAATCCTACAAGGTCTATAATGTAGGTTGGATGTGCAAAATGTTCCTCTTTGGCAAAGGCACTTTTTGGGTGCCTCTATTTTTGGACCTAAATATGGGATCTTCCAAGGATACTTCCATTATAAAGGATGATGATATGATTACTACCATGATAAAATTATTGTTAGAGGCACATTTTCAATCAACTATTTAGGATGACGATGGTGATAAAAATACCAAGGCATTGTTCTAGAAATTGTAGTCTTTTTGAATGTGCAAGTGACTTGCAATGAATGTCCTTGTCTCATTTTGGAATCATTCTTATGCATTATGCCGCCTTTATAGATTTTGAAAATTATTTTAATATTTTTGTCATTGTATCTATGACAAGTGTTTTGTTGTGATTTTTGAGTTTTAGACTGTTATTTTATAACTCTTATTACTGTTCATCTCTCTCTCTCTAGATCTCTATATATATACAATCAACTTTGATTTAATATTAAATAATAATTATTATCTTTTATCATGTTTGAATCCTCTATATATTAATATTCATTTATATTTTCTACAATTAAAGTTTCACTTTAAGAAAACCAAATCCCATGAATTAGAAAAATAAATTATAAATGGAATATACATATATACATATACATACATATATACATATACATACATATAAATGTATATATACACATAGATATGTATACATGTACATATACATATATACATGCATGTATATGTATATATGTATACATACATATACATATATGTATAGATGTATACATACATGTATATGTATATATAATATATGTATGCATATAGATGTATATTGTAGACACCTAAGAATGACCCTTCGCATTGCATCACTTACACACATCAATTCTTCCCAAATCACCTACATTTAATGTTAATTAAATAATCTAATTATTTAATTAATTTTATCAATTTCCTCTAAATCACCCAATTTGAACATTAATTGAATAAATTCTCTTTATTTAATTAATTTCATCAAAATTTACTTTATTCCTCTAAATTAAATAATTTTAATTATTTAATTAAATCATTATCCTCTCTCAAATTTCAAATCCACATTAATTAAATAAATCTAATTATTTAATTAATTCATCACTTAAATTCTTGTTATCCACAATTAAATAATTTTAATTATTTAATTATCTAATCATTCTTCTAACTTTAAAATAAATCATTCCAATTTATTTAAGTTGACTCCATCTTCTAAAACTAAATAAAATCAATATTTTATTTATATCTTATCTATTCTTCTATCATGCACAATAAATTAAATAAATTTATTTGTTTAATTCTCAAATCTTGTAAAAATATCATTTTCTTCTATGTGCACAATCAGTCTTAATTTTAGAACTTCAAAAAACAAATCTAAAGTTGAGTTAATTGGCTTTAATTCTTATTATTTTTATCACTAACTCATAAATTGCAAAAAAAACATTCTAATTTTATGAAATCAAATCCTATCTTTAGCCAGAAAGCAATTAACTCAACAAACCAACTTTAAAATAAAAATATTCTTTAAATATGACACATGTCGTGTGCACATTCATCATGAGCTCTTGATTTATCTCATCCATCAATTTCATTGATTTATCTCCACCGTTGATTGATCTTTCCTAAAACCTATATATACCCTCTTCACTCCTTCACAAATCCTCTTCGATCATTTATACTTTTGAGCACTCTTCGATCATTCAGCTTTTGAGCACTCTTCAATCATTTACTCTTTGGCATTCATATAGTGCTTGAGCATTCTCGCATCATTGAGCACATATCGTATCTTTGAGCACTTATCTACATCCTCTTGTTGCAACCATGGGTACGCACCGTATTGAGCAATCCACATAAATCCAAGAGATCAATACAATCTAGGTGATAGCTTTCGATTGTTTAAATTGATATCGTTATCATTTAGATGGATCTTTTGATGTTATAGGATTGAGTTGCTATCATTATTTTGATCTTATTCAATCTCAATTTTACCTATACACATTTTGGCAAGCCCGGTGGGACCCACTAACCTTACTTTGTTTAAAAAAAAATGATTTTTTGAAATACAAGTATGGAAAGGTGCAAAACAACATGGAAAAGCGCATCTGAGCTATAGAAAGGCATCTTTGGCCTATTTTGAAGCACCTTTGGATGACAGTGAAGCACCTTTGGTGCGCAGTAAGGCGCATCCAGTTGACAGTAAAGTGCTTTTGCACTATTTTGAAGTGCTTTTGCACTATTTTGAAGTGCTTATGGTTGTTAGGGTTTTTTTAATTTGATTTTCTGATTTGCAGGGTTCTTTTTTTACATTCTTTTGATCATCCATTGTTTGGACAAACTGATTTATTTGTCCTACAATCATCTTATATACTTCCTAAGCTAATTTATTTAGGAGTATTATCATTTTTTGAGCTAATCCATCATTTCATAGATTCTCTTGGTTTGTTCTTATTGTAGACTATAGATCTCATCATCCATCAACATCCTGGATCATCACTCAATCATTCAATCATCTTTCGATCTAGCTTTTCGACGAGATCTTGTTTTTTGTAGGCCTATTTTCAAAAAGCACATATGCAACAAAGTCGTACACTTTTAGTCTAATTCGAAGCACATAGGAGAAACAATCATGCGCTTTTTGTCTAAAAGAAGCGCATCTGAATAGTATTCTAGCGCTTTTGGTCAGGATCAGAGCACATATGCAACATAGTAAAGCACCTCTGGTATTTTGTGAAATGCATCTGAATCGCTGTGAAGCACTTTTGGTCCATTGATTTATTTTTCACTAACTATTTGGTTAAATTTGTGGAACTAATCAACTTGTTGCAGTATCTCATCACTCATCATAGAGAAAATAGGTTTCCTAACACATCTTTGTGGGACGAACCTTGAAGATTGGAAATCTTTTTTCACTAAGTCTTAGAAACACCTAAATTTCTTAAAGGAAATCTATATCTATCTTTTGCAAGCTTGTGTGATTAGCTTAGTTGCACTTATTTTTCTAATTGGATAAAAGAACAAGTATTTTCCATGCTTGTGAGGTGATAGGTATATGCTCTCCCCTTGTGTAAAAATTTGGGTGACCAAAAAACCAGACCCATCTCTTTTTATTTTTCGTTCATCCTTTAGAAAGGCCTACTTTTGGATTGCATTTCATCCCAAAGGGACGACCCTAAGCGATTTTTTCCTTTGGATCACTATATAACTTGGTTGAGGCAAAAGCCAACTCCTAACCAGCATTAGCCTTTGCCATACGGTGCCAATTTGAAAAGAGGCATACCAACACTTTGTGAAAGAAATTTTGCATTTGTGTTAGGTATATTACACTCTTAGTAAAGTTGGTTAAAGATTTTAGTGGCTTGCTGGATGCTCGCAAGGTGTTGGTCCCCCAAAGAAACTAAACACCACATAGCTAGTGACTACTTGATCTACCTCCAAACATTGTGATAAATTTTAGTGCAAGGGTACGACGCCCCCAAGATTACTCACCATAAGGCTCCCTTGAGATGAGACAGAAATCCCCAACTTCGCATAAGCTACTTGTAGATTTTCAGCGAAAGGGTGATTGGGTCATCCTTCCAGTCCTGGATGTCCCTATCTATCCTCTCTTGTAAATATGAAATAGTGTACACACCCATATTAGGTGTGATAACACTTGAGTCGACAAAGATTCTAAGTTATGAGCTAATTTTATTACAGTGAAGCTTTTGTCCTTAGGTATAAAAAGTGCTTGATGTGTCTTCAATTGAGTTATACCTGTGGAAAGTTGGGATTTTTTTATAAGCCTTGAACATACACTTATTTTTGTCCTCAGCCATCTTGTTTACTGTGTTTGTTCTCTTGCTAAGAAATTTCATCCAAAATCTATCAAAATTTGCCTTAAAACATCACTGTCACCAAAACAACACCTTTGCATAGTCCTAAAGTGCCTTTGCACTGTAGTAAAGCACTTTTGAAACACAGTCCAATGCATTTGCACTGCAGTAAAGCACTTTTTAAACATAGTCTAGTGCCTTTGACATGCAGTGAAGTGCCTTTGAACCACAGTTAAGTGCCTTTGGTCTCCGTCAAACTGTTCATCATCCATTTAGCCCAGAACACAACAAACTCAAATTTTTGATCAAATATACCTCTAAGCTAGCATCCTACAGTACTGTTAAACCTATTCCATCAACCATCAGACTATTTCATCCATTTTCATACCCAAAACTTGGAATTTTTGAACCATTTATCCTCTTGAAATTACTATCTATCAATCCACCTTCACCAAACATGCCTAAATCCTTACGCTTTTCCAGCTATGTAATTTGGTCTCTACCATAGATTCTAGATCACATCAATCCCCTAGTTTGTCTTTGATTTGAGAGTGACCACATCTCTTAGGTCTTTGAAGAGGAATTATTATCCGTTATTGGTTTTGCATTAGCTTAGAGAACGAACTTCTCTTGAGTTGATCTAACGCCATTAATCCTATCTGCCTTCATTTGAGGTCATTAGTCTACTTCTGTGATAGTTCATCAATTATCCAAATTAGCTATTGATCTAGTTCTATAATCTTCCACAAGTAACCCATATCAAATCCATCAACTAGTAATCTCAACTCACTCAAATCAGTCCAAAATCTATCCCCCACTCTTTGTTTTAGTACATTTGAGAAAATATTATAGTTACCACTAGAAAACAATATCGTCAAGCCATGGAGGCTAAGCAAACCACCCCATAGCAAAATCTTCCACATACCCCTCAACAAGAGCATCAAAACATCCCATTTTACAATCCCCAACTTGAAAGTCAAAACATTGTCCAAAACAATCCTCAAGAGGGTAATACATCTTTGATAGATTCATCTCACTTTGACATAGGCATGTTGGGTCAAAAGCCCTCTCAAAAAGAGTGAAACTTTCTAGGAGGTCAATCCTCTCAAGAAGAAGGGTCTCAAGATCTAGATGAAATCATGCAAGATCCTAAAACCATGGCCGCTATTGATAAACTCATAAGCTCTAATGAAGATCACTATTTTCATTTGCTTGCTCAAAAAGGAGCCAAATTGCCTTTTGACTTTGATACATCTACTCTTAAGGAGAAAGATCCCTTTCAAGATGCCGTTAATGCTATGGGTAGGCCACAAGTAAACCCCATCCAAACCATGTCTACCATATCTACACCAATTCCTGAATCATCTTCACAAGCAGAGTTATCTAATCCTTTCAAATCAGAATATGTGAATAATCTTTATCAAAACCTCATGGGAGAAACATCAATTGAACCTCTCCTTACTCCCATGGAAATCTATAAAGTTCAACAAGAAAATCTCCACCGTCAAGCTGAACTAGCAAGACATGCCAAATTAGTAAAACAAGCTCAACAAACAAACCCCTTTTTCCACACATCCATACCTACCAATCCTCAAAATCCTCCTTGCACATCACAAATTCATATGACCATATCTAATCTTGCATTTGCTACCCCATCACAGTCATCTTTGCCTTCAAACTATACACCTATGGATTCTTATGTCACTCTGCCACAAGTGTCACAAGTTCAAACACTCCAACCATCACCCAATCAAACTCTCAACAATATCCACATCACACCACCCCCACATTCTTCAAATGTAAACACTACTCATGTTACTCCACCCCAACATTCTTCAAACATCAATACTACTCATGTCAATCTGCCACGACATTCTTCAACCATAAACGCTACTCATGTCAATCCATCCCAACATTCTTCAAATCCCAACACTACTTATGTCAATCTATCTTAACCTCCTCAAAATCCAAACACATACATAATTCCACAACAACAACATCAAACCCAAAATTTTTTCACCAATACCCCTCAACATTCACAAAGCCAACATTCATATCTAGCACCCCGACAAAATCAATAACCTCCAACTTTTTTCATTAATCCCTCCCAAAACAACCCCCAAACTTTGTATGACCCATACAATCTTAATGCTTATAGATTGAATTCCAATACATCTTATGGGAAGCAACAACCACCCCAATCTCAACAAAATTTGGCTTTATCAACAACCCCATCAACTCTTGAGCTTAAGTTTGCCAGTATGTAAAAACAACTAGATGATCTTTCATTTGGCGACATCAAGAAAACCTTATCATCGGAGGAGGTTTATCCATATCCATTTGATCGATATTTATCCATGATCCCTTTTCCACCTAACTTTGACATACCTAAATTTGACAAGTACAAAGGAAAAGGTGATCCTAAAGACCATCAAGTAGAGAGTTCTACATTATTTTCTTAGAGGTTCCTCATAATGACACATATCTTATGCACCTCTTTCCTCGTAGTCTTGGAGGACAAGCAATAGAATGGTTCTCACACCTACCGAGGGGTATTAAAACTTTCAACGAGCTAGCTGAGAAATTTGCTACCCATTTCTCTTACAATAATGAACATGAGATTTCCATGACGGACTTGTGTAACAACAAATAGTGAAATGGTGAGACCTTTATCTCCTTTGTACAAAGATGGCAAATTATGGCTAGCAAATTCCTGTTTCAAATACCTAAAAAGAAACTCGTTAGCATCTTTGTACAAAGTCTTAATCCAGATCTTGGGTTTCATCTCCAAATCCAAAGTGCTACCTCATTTGATGAGATCATTTACAAAGGAACTAATATCGAAAAGGCCCTCATTGCAAAAGGTGTAGTCAAAATCTTTAAGGAGACCAAAGATAACCCTCCTCAACAACAATCAAATGATAAGCCTAAATTTTGGTCAAAAAACAAAAATGTTGTTAATGATGGAATTGTGGATTCCAAACATGTCCAAACTCTCCAACTACCACTCAATCTATCAAAAGCAACCCTATCTATTCTTAGAGAACAACAACAACAACAACAACAACAACAACAACAACAACCACAACAACCACAACAACAACCACAACAACAACACCAACAACAACAACAAGACTATCCTCTAAGATGTCAGTTCACTCCTTTGGGCAAACCTATTGAATTTGTCCTCAAGAAACTAATACAAAACAGTCTCATCACGCTACCTGAAGCACGTCAACATGATGAACCTACTTTCAAACCAACATGGTACAAAGATAATGGATATTGTGAGTTCCATAGAACAAAAGGACACAAAACCTCATCTTGCATGAAATTGAAACACTTGATCTAAAACCTCATAGACAGAGGTGAAGTCACTTTTGACAAACCTCCTCAACATACATCAAACAAAGACCTCAATGTATACAAAGATCCATTCCCTCAACATGGTAAAGTTCAAAATCTTGATAAAGGTAAGAGTGTTAACAAAGCTTCTTCTTCTTATGACTCCATTGTGGGCCATTTTGAAGAAAGTCAAATATCTACCCTTACCATTAAGGGCAAGAATCCTGAATGTGCCATCACAACTCGTTGTGGTTGTGTTACCCTTCATGGGCCAACACCTAATCTTACAGTCAACTCTGATTATAATCTTTTTGAACATCTAGGGAAGAATCCCGCACAGATATCTATATTAGACCTTCTAAAGTCATCTCCCGCTCATAAAGCAGTGTTTGAAAAATCCTTACAAGAGGCATTCGTTCCCTACAATATAGTTGTCATGGATTTTCAAGCCATCATAGGTAACATTGAATCACCCTACAATGTGGTCTTTTCTGAAAAGACCTCCCTTCTAATGATCCATGTCACAACGATGCCCTCCACATCGAAGTTTTCATCCATCAATGTAAAATCAAACGCATACTTATAGATGGTGGTGCTGGTCTCAACATTTGTTCCCTCAAACTGTTGAAATAATTAGGATACTTTGAGGATCACATCGATGCAGATCAGTCTATTATTGTCAAATCATATGATGATGCCAAATGCAAGACAAATGGTGTGATACATTTGCCTATTCAAGTGGGCCCTGTTATGTTGGAAACTAGATGCCAAGTCTTAGACATTGAGCTACCATACAATATCATCTTAGGACGCCCATGGATTCATTCCATGAAAGCTGTGCCTTCAACGTATCATCAATCCCTAAAGTTCCCATATAATGGTACTGAAATCACCATCCCGGGAGATCCTAATCTATTTTAATTTTGCTGCGCCATTCAAGGGCGCTACCACAACAACAACCAAATACCCAACAATATTGAAGCCCCCATTTCTCCGCTATACATTGATCTAGATAATTTACATAAAGCCTCTATAGATACATCTAATCCCCTTCCAGAAATCAAAGTCCATATCAGGGACATAGGAATTGGTGAGTATGATATCTCAAAATCTTGTTGTGTGGGGAGGATGCCTCTTTCACCAAAATCCTACAACAAACCTCCCATAGCTAAAGTTACCAAAAAGCTCAAAATACTAGCTTCTTTGACATAGTTTACTCCTGGATGCTTGTTAGAAGAAGAAACCATTGAAGATATCTCCTCTTGGATCTACAAAGAGAAGGAACCAGTCACACTACCTATCAAAAAGTATGGCAATGGTCTTAGAATTGTCAAAAACATGGGCTATAAAGGCAAAGGTGGCCTAGGAAAAAATGGTCAAGGTCAAATGGAACCAATTACTATGACTAAGAAATACAATCAACAAGGGTTAGGATACAGTAAGGAGGTACCACGAACCTCAGATATCGAGTATATTCTCGATGATGTAGTGAAGGCTTGGCCCGCAGATTCAATCTCTAAAGAGGATACCATTAAGGACTCTTCCCTACACATCTCAGATTTATTCCAAGAAACCTCGATATTTATGATATCGTCCATCTCCCTCACTTCAACCACCAAAACCCAGAATCTATCCCTCATCTACCCTGAACTCATTGATTGGGACCAACAAGAGGCCCCCATTCTAGACATTTTTTAGAATGATTAGGGTATAGCAGAATTTATGGGACTCTGGGATGGTATTCCACTTGAAGATCACAAAGCTAGTTTTATCATGGAGTTAGATCAAGCTACTTATTTTGGTGAGAATACCAAATCCTCTAGTCACAAAATAGAAAATAAAAATAGATCCTTAGGTGAAAACCACAATGTGGCACCTCTTGATCATAAAATAGTCAAAATAAAGGATGTATCCAAAGGTGAAAACCTCTCTGAGGCACCTAAGGATGGAGGATTTGACCTTCCCCTACCATCTAAGTATTAAGAGAAATCAACTCTTTTAGTAGAAGACACAAGAGATGAACTTCGACACAGTTTAGAATCCAAAGGTGACATTTCTAGCAGCTTCCTTATCAGAACAAGAGACAAAGAATTTGACCAAATTCTTCTTGCAGCAGATGATCAATTTTGCTTGGACATATGCTGACATGCCTAGATTGGACCATTCACTTGTGGTTCATCATCTAGCTATATCTCTAAATGCCAAGCCTGTAAAATAAAAGCTTTGCAAGATGTACCCATAGATAGCACTCCTAGTCAAAGCAGAGCTTGAGAAGTTGCTAGATGCAAAGTTCATCCGACCTATTAATTACACAGAATGGGTCTCAAACCTTGTACCTGTTTCTAAACCAAATGGGGGCATTCACATATGCACAGACTTTAGAGACCTAAATAAAGCATGTCCTAAGGATGATTTTCCACTTCCTAACATAGATATCATAGTGGACTTGACAACAGGTCATGAGATGCTTTCTCTTATCGATGGATTCTCAAGTTACAATCAAATTCAGATAGCAGAGGAAGATCAACATAAAATAGCCTTTAGATGTCCTTGGGGTATGTACTATTGGGTAGTTATTCCTTTTGGTCTCAAGAATGAAGGAGCTACTTATCAAAGAGCTATGACAGTAATATTCCATGATTTGTTTCACACTATAATGGAAGACTATGTTGATGATTTATTGGAAAAATCTTCTAGGATAGATCATATTTAGGTTCTAGGCCAGATCTTCAATCGATTAGATAAATATCAAGTATGTCTAAATCCCAAGAAATGTGTCTTCGGTGTCACTTCAGGGAAACTGTTGGGGTACATTGTATCTCATAGGGGAATTGAAGTGGATCTAGCAAAAGTTAAGGCTATTGTAGAGATGCCTCCACCTAAGAATCTGAAAGCACTAAGGAGCCTTTAAGGGCGGTTACAATCTATCAGACACTTTATTTCATAGCTAGCAGATAAGTGTCAACCATTCCAACACTTGCTGCGTAAGGATGTCTCATTTTGGTGGGATAGGAAGTGTCAATAGGCATTCGATCAACTTAAGGAATATCTAACTAATCCTCCAGTTTTGGTACCACCAGTACCTGATAGACCTTTGATCCTATATATCTCCACTACATCTGCAGTGTTAGGTGCTCTTATCACACAACATGATGAGTCAGGTAAAGAACATGCTATCTATTATATCAGTCGCACCTTGGTTGGGTATGAACTCAACTATACTCTTATGGAAAGGGCATGTTTAAAACTAGTTTTTGCATCCCAAAAGTTGTGACATTACATGTTAAACCAAACAACCAATCTTATCTGTAAGATTGATCCATTAAAGTATCATTTATCCAAGGCAACCCTCACAGGATAACTAGCTAAATGGGTCATGATCTTGAGTGACTTTACCATAATCTATGTTGATCGAAAAGCTATCGAGGGACATATTCTCGCAGACCAACTAGCTGAAGCTCCAATAACAGATGTAAATCCTATGATCTATGACTTTATAGATGAAGGTCTATTCACTCTAGATGCCTCAGTGGAGTGGAAGTTGTACTTTGATGGCTCCTACACACAACATGGTTCAGGGGCAAGAATCTTGTTTATCACACCACAAAATGAGTACAATCCAAAATCATATCGGCTAGCATTCCCATGCACCAACAATATTGCTGAATATGAAGCACTTCTTACATGTATCCGTATAGCAGTAGAATGGAATATCAAGGAACTCTAAGTCTATGGGGACTCTCAACTAGTTAACAGACAAGTCACTGATGAGTACCAAACTAAGGATGACAAGTTGATGCCATACAAGCAATTGGTTGATACCTACAATCCTCACTTCTCTCGTATCTCTTTTGAGCAAATTCCAAGGGTACATAATAAGGTTGCTGATTGTATGGCTACTATTGGATCACTGGTAGATATGCCTACAAACACTTAGAAATGTGAATTCTTAATCAAGCAACTATTGATACCTACCATTGATGTTCCTCGAACTGAATTTATCTGTGAACTTGTTGGTCCCAATTCCCCTTGATGTGAAGATATCTGTGAATACCTCTAAAATGGTATCTTTCCCTTTGAACTATCCAAAACCCAACACAAAACATTCATCTACCGAGCCTCTCATTTCACTATTCTAGGTGACACCCTTTACCGCCGAAGTCTTGATGGTATCCTCCTTAGATGTCTTAACTCGAAAGAAGCTAACACTACCTTAAGTGACATACATGAAGGTGTCTGTGGATCACATTCCAATAGTCCAACTCTAGCTAAGAAGATACTCTGAACAGGTTATTATTGGCCAACCATAGAGCAAGATGTAATTCAATTTGTTAAGAAGTGTCTACAATGCCAATATCATGGAGACTTGATACACGCAGCAACACATGAGCTACAACCTGTGACAACTCCATGGCCTTTTTTATAGTGGGGACTTGACCTCATGGGTAAAATCCATCCATTCTCATCTAATGGCCACAAGTTTATCATTACCGCCACTGAGTATTTTACTAAGTGGGTAGAAGCTATCTCAATGACCTATATAACCAACAAGCAAATGGCCAAGTTTATCCTAAATTATCTTATTTGCTGGTATGGTATTCACCAATCCATTGTCATTGATAATGGTAGACCATTCAAGAATCAAGATGTCCATGCTTTATGCACACAATACACTATCCAACATTGCTTTTCTACTCCATATTATCCTTAGTCAAACGACCAAGCTGAGGCTTCGAACAAAACCATACTCAAAATCCTAAAGAAAACGATCAATGAAGCTGGTTGTGATTGACATTTGCAACTCAACCTCGCCTTATGGGCCTATCGCAATAATATCAGAACACCAACTGGTGCTACACCTTTTACCTTAGTCTATGGCACTAAAGCCATTTTACCCATCGAGGTTGAGATCCCGTCTCTCAGAGTATCTATGCAGCACCTGATTGATGGAGAGGAGTACCAAATTTCCAGATTAGCCGAGCTTGAGTTACTTGACGAGAGGTGGAAAACAACACTAAATCATCTTCATGTCTATCAAAATTGCCTTTGTCGTAACTACAATAAGAAGATCAAGGAGATAAGGTTTCAGATAGGTGATCTCATCCTTAAAGAAAATTGACATAACTAATCAGATAGAGATAAGAAAGACAAGTTTGAGCCTAATTGGTTAGGACCATACTCTAGTCTATGGATCAGGAGCCTATGCTTTATCAACACCTGAAGGCATCCCCTTGGATGAACCCATCAATAGTGTTCATCTCAAGAGGTTTTATGCTTGATCCTCAGAGATTCCTCAGAAAAATCCAAAAAAAAAAGAAAAATCCAAAAAAATCCAAAAAATAGAAAAATCCAAAAAAAAAAAAAGAAAAATCCAAAAAATAGAAAAATCAAAAAATAATACGTCCTCTGGTGAAAACCTAGTAAACAGGCACCTTGGATAAGTACCATAGTGAAAACCCGGTAAACAGGCGCTATGTGTAGAGTCAGCATCCACCATCTATTAAGTCATACATCCATCTCATCCATATCAATCCATAATAAATCTCCATCCATCCATCATTGACTTGGCATTTTCCACTTTCCCATCTATCATGGCTTGGAAACTGTTGGTGTCAGTTATCCTTTAGCATCATCTAGTGTCAGTTTATCCATAGTTAGTTTTCATCCATATGTCAGTTCATCCATAGTCAGCTCATCTAGTAGCATCATCTAATGTTAGTTCATCCATCATCGGTTCTTCCGTCATCCATAATAAAACCTCTATTCGAATGGGGACAACTTTTTCCTTAACCTTAGTTTAGGAATGGATCCTTATTTGAGGTATGACTACATCATCAATCATCGCTTCATCTTTATCCTACATCATAAAATCTCCTAGAACTACATATCATCATCTCATGTCAATCTTAATGTACCTTGATCCCGTGGATATAGGTATGCAGGCAGTCTAGAATATGAAGGAAGTATCTAGTACTTAGGTACATAAGATGTCATCATTTCCCCTAAGCATCTCTCATCACATTTCACCCATCTCATCACTACCCAGAACGACATATTATCATATTCATCTTTCATCGTAATGTGCCTTGATCCCATGGATACAGGGTATGTAGGTAGTCTGGAATACGAAGGAAGTATCTAGTACTCAGGCACATACGATCCATCATTCTTTATTCCAATCCATTAAGCACTTTGACCTTTCTTGTCATCCATTTATCACTCTCCACCCTACCACCTAGACTTGACTAACTCAAGCAAAAAATGAACTATGCATCCTTTGAAAGCTTAAGTACTTTATCCAAACCCAAAGTAAAATGACTACTCATGAAGGCATATGTTGTCCCTCATACCGCTGGCCACATCTACTATATCAATCCATCTATCCTAGATCAGACCAATTGCCTTTAACAGATGTATCTTTCCTACAATAAGGCTTTATCTACCTATCTACCTTGAGCAACCTCTTTAGCAAGAGAATATGATGGCTGTATGTTTACTTTATCAGCCAGTTACTTTTCTTTTTGATTTATCTTTTGTTCCATTCTATTACTTACTCAAAGTTGCCTTGATTTATCTATATCTTGGTATGTTGCGATACAGTATGGATTGGGGCATCGTCATTGCTTTCGTATGCCGTGTTTGTGGGATGTTCTTATCTTCTTACTATGGCTAATATTTATCTTGTGCATGTGTTACAACCTAGCATCTTACATATTAATATACTTTTGCATTTATGTATTAATTTTATTTTATGTTCAAGACTATGGCTCATTCACATGTGTATTACAACCTAGCATCTTATATATTAATAGTTTTTTGCATTTATGTATTAAGATTATTTTATGTTAAAGACTATGGCTCATTCAAATATCCATCAAGGTTATATTATGTCTAGTAGATCTAAGTTCAAACCATCTGTTTGCAGAGTCAATGTCCTTGCACTGGATATCTCGGCATCTTGGTCTTATATACCTTGGTTGCATAACTATCCATGTGCTATATTAAAGTCTAGGATTATTCTTTATGAATATTTGTGTAACCATTGCAACAAGTTATCCATTTACCCATCCATACATCCAAAAATCACAATATAGTTTTCATACAAAGATCAATCAATAATCTATCATTTTCTATCTATCATTTTCTATTCTATCTTATTTCTTCTATCTACCATCAAAGTCTTCTACATACCTGCAAAATCACATACATTAGGCGTCATGATTATTATAATCATGTCATCATATCATAACGTCATCTCATCCACCTATCCATAAGCATTAACATCATCACATGAAACCATAATCATATTATAATGTCATCTCATCCATATATCTAAAGCATAAACATCGTCACATAGGTCCATAATCATAGTATATGTCATCACATCCATAAACATATATCATAATAGGTTATTAAATATAAACATGTATTCATCCATAGCATATAGAAATCAAACATCATCATAAACATGAACATCCATAAACATCATCATACATCATAAAGATCATTGCATATATCATATATCATCATCAAGGTCATCAACAAAATACAAATGTCCGTATATACATCATGTACATAAAAAATGGTACAATATACTATTAGGAATTGCATGCAGAAGATATCAATTAAATGCAAATAAAGATTAAACAGAGGAATGAAAAATACATAGAAATAATTTAACAATGAGAGATAGTTTTTAACGTGGTTCACCCAAACTCGGGCTACATCCACCAACATAAGTCCAATATTATTATCCAACAATCAAACCGATTACAATCAACAATCCTTGCAACTCAATACTGCTGCAAATGCTGCAATACAATATCAATGGAAACCCTAACCCTTAGCTTCTTTTATCAAGCCTTATGTCGGTTACAAAATAGGGTTTTTTTATGTCAGCCAATAGAAAAAAAAACTCTTGATGCATTTATAACTACTGGACCTTGCAAGGGGCGCTGCCCCTGGACCTCGCAAGGTGCGCTGCCCTTGACCCCATCTTAGGGGGACTGCCCCCAAATCCCCGTTAAATAATTTGGGGGGAAACTGTATCGATAAAAGTGGGAAAATTTAACCTCCGAGTCTGATTAGGCTCCATATAACAACATATACATCTGGAACAATATATATACAATTATGCTCTAGTAGGAGCTATGCATCGAGCTCCCTACCTGCTGTGATCCCTATGACCCACCTGCACTCGGTGAAGGTCCTCCTGCAGGTGGCCCCTTTGGCGATCCCATCATAGAAGACCCTAATCTCTTAGACCTCTGTGAAGATGAAGCCCCAAATCTGCTCCGCTCCCTAAAGCTTATCTCCTTCTAATCCACTGGCACTGCTCCAAAATATAGGCCTTAGTAGTACTTGACCTCTTTGCTTGCTATAGCTAGCTCACCCTATACTCAGGTCATCTCTCCCACCAATGTCATCTAATCAAAACCCAGGGACCACTGAGCCATATCTCTCTCTCTCTCCTCACCCTCTGAAGGGTGGCCTCGACTGCCAATCTCAACTGCACAGCTGCATCTCTCTCTACAGTCAATCGAGTAATCTTCTCGTCATCCACTAGTGGTGGTGGTGGCACTACTGCTGCTGCTACCTATGCTGCCCCTGCTGCTTATGCCTGTATCTGGGCATGGGCCTTATTTTGTCTAGCCTCAATGCACGCAATGTCTCGCTCTCTCCTCATGCGCACCATCCTTAGCTCTATGTGAGTCCTCCTTGCTATCTCCTCTTGTAAAAGTCTACAAGCCTGCTATAGCTCGGTCTTTGTAAGCTACACCACCTGATGTGGTGCCCTCACATCTTCCATAGGCACATCACCCTGTCCTCCTACCTGTGCCTACATCTGAACCCTCTGACAAGCCTCTCTATAGGCTTGAGCCTCCTGGCATGGTACCGCAACCTCCCCCACTTCTCCCTCTACTCCAGGGACTGTGAATCTTACTGGCCTATGTGTCTACTAGTATGAATCATATGCTGGTAGTGTCCTTGGATTAGCCTCTCCAAGGATCCAATCCCACATCACTAGGGAAAGTCCCTATTAATCTGCCAATGTTGTGGCCCCCAGATCTCTAGCCTCTAGTCTCCAACCTCTCACCGAGTCCGTGCATGTATAACATCTCCCACTAGCTCTCCTTGTAGCAGTCCAAACTGCTGAAGCACCCTCTCTGGTAGATACCTCTGTATGGTATCTACTCTGCGCCCAAAAAGGTATCTCACTTGTCTACAGTAGACAAGTTGCTCTGCATTATCATCCCATGACTCAGCCTCTCTAGGGATGCCATACAAAGATGTCCATCTCATCGATCTGTCTCCTCCAATAGCTCATGGCTCCAAGTTGCCTGTGAGTCAGTACGCTGTCGTATAAGTAAACAAAAGGCTCGACTCTATCTTGGCAATTTTGGGAAATAGGTCTAATCACCGGTATGTGCTCCTAGGCCCATACCTACAATAGAGTCACCCCTGTTGCTAGGCTCCCCCTGATCTATAGGCACAGTCATGTAAATCATGGTACAACTGACCCAAAACACAAGGTCCCTAGGTATATCTAATGGCATGCGTAAACATCCCTGATATACAGTGCCCCATCCAATTGATAAACCTCTGGAGCATCTGTTGGGCACCAGGAATCCTCCAATCAGTGCCACCATGATGCATTAGATCCTATAACAAAGTCCAGGTACTCGTGACCACCGGATCTCATGATCCTGTACACCCAGATCATCAGTAGCAAACACCTCTCTCATGCCATCCTCACCCTGCTCTGTATCATAATCTACCATGGCTCCATAAATGGGAATCCTGAGGATGTTCCATACATCATTGAGTGTAACAGTAGCCTCGCCTGTAGGAAAGTGGAAGGATGTTGTCTCGCTATGCCACCTCTCAACCAAAGCTGTCAATAATGCGAGGTTAGCCCTAATCAGTATCAGATGGGCTACATGCGATAATCCCATGACCTCAAGAAACACGTCCTCCTCCCAATCTATCTATATCACCTTGGTTACGTCTAAAAAATGTCTCTCTTTAGACTACAATAGTGGTAAGACAATCTGCATCCACAAGATCACTTGTTATCATTTGTAAAAACCACTAGCAAATACATTCTAATCCTAAGTGTAATCTGGAACATGAAGATGAACATGAAGAACTCCACTGAAGCATGAAGAAGTTGCAAACATTGTCAAAGACTGATTGCTATAGTGCTGAAAGAAGAACCTCATCTAAAACAAGATGAAGATCATAATCAAGAAGATAAGAATCTACATGAGTGCCCCCAATGACACTACTCGAATCAGATGGCAAACAAAGGCAAAACATCTAGAACTTGAAGATACAAATGGCACATGTACCAAAAGTCTGAAGAATTGATCAAGTGAAAATAGAAGGTCACCTCCACAAAAGGAATACAAGAGTGTCCATATGGTAAATGTTCCATCTCACTGAAATGCATGGGTAACTAGCTACTGATGTATGCTGCATCGGCCTAGTACATAGGAACAAATACTAGATACATAACTCACTCCAACATGAAACCAAGGAAGCATTAGCACTAATAGTAGAAACCCCCCCATAATGTAGACAAGGGAGAGCCATGACAGGTACACTAAAATTGTGTAAAAGCAAGAAGTGTATGTAAAAGAAAAAAGAACATTTGAACGTGCAAACATGAAAGTACCAGCAAATAAAAGGGTGTGCAAACCAAGGCACACACACATGAGGCAAGAATCAATGTGATTCACTACTGTCATGGAAGGGACACTCACTTCACAAAGTTGTGATGGAAAAACAAAAGGCAAACATCAACCCCCATGGCACTTATATCATAGTGCGAGTACAATAAGGCACAAAATGATGTCCAAGATCTCAAGAATACATGTACAATGCTGAGGCACTTTATTTCAGTGTGTTTACATATGAGAAGTGCTTACAATGGAAACTCACAATGTCTAAGAAAGGACCACATATAGTAAAAACCATGATATCTCCTCAAATAAATCAGATCAGAGATCAACAATTTGAATATGTATTAATGCTGATAAATGAAGCCCAACAAAACAAACAGAACTTCTCCAGGTGCCAAAATGTCCAAAATATCAAACAAAAGCCATAAAACTGACAAATTGAATAAATAATACCTAGGGATGAATCTGGAAAAAGTGCATAGATGTTTGTGTAGATCTCCTTAATACCTTTTGAATGCCACAAGAATCACGAAAATCAGAGATCGTGGCAAAAAGATACAAGCTCAATGGCCAAAAATGGTATCTATACTTCAAACAGAAATAAATGTCACCAAAAGAAAAATCTAGAAAAAATACCCACACCACTAGATTGTGCTCGAAACCATTTTTCTGACACCTATTTGTTTGTAAAAATCTGACTCTGTTTGCCCAAGATATGGCAAAAACAAGAAGACCCCCCTAAAGCACAAATTAGGGCAAAAAATGGTCCCCTCCTACTAGATTTAGCAGAACCTCCGCCAAATTTAGTGGTTCCTCTAGAATGGTGAAAGTGCCAAAAAAATGCCAAAATTGGCACATGCATATATTTCAAAGCAATGCATATAATATAATAGTTTTTTTAATTTAAGAAAAAGCTATAAAAAAAGAAAAGTTTAAAAAAGGTGAAAAAAGAGTTTAAAAAAATTAATGAGGGTGGGGGGCATAAGCCACCCCACGACCCCATGTAATGGGGGTTCACAACCCCAAAAGTGACCGCAACTCCTATGTGGTGCAGGACCCTAGGGTGTAGGCGGTGCCCTGCAATAGGGTACGAGGCTTGCGCAGTACCTTGCGCAGGTACCCAAAGCCTGAAACATATTTTTTTCAAATTTTTTTTACAACCTTTTCAATGAAAAAACCTGCAATATTATTTTTTTAATATACTTTTTCAAAAACAAAATTTTGATGTAGGAAAAAGTGAAATTTTTTTTGAAAAATTTTCACCTCGGTTTGCATGTTGGGCAGGCTGTACGACTTGCCTGGCAAATGTTTTTTGCCCCAGATGAGCCCGAGGCCGATTTTAACGATTTGACAGTTGATCTTAAGGTTTTTGGGCCTTCTGATTGTGATAGTGAGGTCCGTTTGGGTCCAAAATGCTTCAAAAATATCTTTCCTCTAGATCCTTAAAAAAAAGCACCCGCTGAAACCCTTGTAGATTTGGCCTACGAAGCTCAAATCAAGCCAAATGAAAGGCTAATCTACTATTTTGATTGCTTTGAATTCAATGGAATACTTCATTTTACACAAAAACACACCCAACAAATGGTTCTTGCTCATAATTTTCTCTAAATATGAGAAGGGGATTGTAGATCATGTCTCTGATACCATGTAGAAGTTGTGAAGCCAACCTCACAGGACCCAGTGAACACCTGCGAAACCTAAGATTAAACTTCCACAAAAGAAAAAAGCAAAGATAGCAATTTGCACAAAAAAGGATGCAATTAATGAAATGGATTATGAATTACATAAAAGAACTTGCTTTCATATTTGCAAGTTAGAAAACCCTAATGTGAGATTCCTAAGTTTAGCTTAAGTGCAATAAAGTAAAGGTGACTTAATTAATTAATCAATATGATTAAATTAATTAAGTAAAGAACCTATTACTCTAACAATTTAGTGTAGTCACGTGTGATGACTGCACTTGTGTGTGTATGTGCATGTTGCAACACTATTAGTGTTGCATTTGTTAAAATAAAAAATTTGTTAGCTATGTTTTTACTCATTTTTCCTTAGTAAAATTTGGGCATTACATTTGGTATTAGAGCCATAGCTGCAACATCATGGGATTTGGAAGTGTTTGTTGGATCTTAGCTTTGCATTGTGCACTTGTGTGAAACTAGTATTTATTTCCATGTGGTCACATGTATGGTGATTATCTCAAATGAATATATTTGGACCCTTATAGTGTTGATTAATATCTCATGTATACGACAAATTTTTGAATGCTTGATTAATTAATAAAACTATCAGTTACATATGATTGACTTAATGACCATTTTGTTGGCATGCTTTTTTTAATAGGTACAGGTAGGTTTTTGAAAGGGCCCAAACCCCATTTGTATCAAGTATTAGAAAAGGTAGACAAGATCACATACAATTATGAAAAATAACCAGCTGAGACTACCAACTAAGACCACTTGAGACCAACTTTTAAGCAAGCAATAGAAAAATAAAAGTAATACCAGACAAACAACACAACAAACCTTAGTTTTGAGGTGAAGAAAGATCATTCAGAGAATCCATAACATTCCATTCCTCTCTTAGAAATTCTAAATGATTCTCCACCACCTCCATATTCATTAATGAAACTTGAAATGATTTATTAGCATAGTTACTTTATACTACTATTATGAAACTTGTAAGATGAAAAGTTGTGATTAATAAATGAATTCTAAATGAAGTATTGTTTATTCTATTATCGATTCATGTACATTGTATGATGAAAGAGTCCATGCATTTTCTATTATACATGCATCTTATGAGAAAAGATTGTATGCTTTGAATGATTTTAAAGTAGTCTATCATGTATTTTCTACTTCAATTATGTGCTTTTGATACTGTATTTGTGCATATTAGCATGAAAAAAGAAATCTTGATTGAAGGAATAGATTAATATTGCATAATGACTTAGGTTCCTAATCACTTTTTCCCTTAATTATGTTATTAACTAGTTAATCTAGATGTTGCATGAGTAAGTTTCCACCTTTGTATGGCATACTAATTTTTATGATGCTAGATGTTAGAGAAATCAATGATATATGATTTCTTGTGTTTATAGTGTTGACCACTATTGAAGAATTTGTAAACATGATGTTTGATTTGGATGATGATATATCTCCCTGCATGTGATTATGTTGCCTTGGGCTAGATCATGGTTTAGTATGTGAATACTAGTATATTGGTGTATGAGAACCCATTGCTTGCTCTTGTCATGCGCGACTTGTTGATTTTGAGTTTATATGACTAAATTAGATAGAGATCCAATTGTCATCATGTGTGCTCTTATGAAACCTTGCTCTTTACATAGTTTGCCTAGTGCCACAAGTGTGTCTTGTCTTTAAGTGATGCATTGTGATGGTACTAACTATTATATTATGTTTGACTCTACTAATGTCTAGAAATAATAATTCTATTAATGAATGGTATTACACTTCCGACATGATTTTATATTGGATATTGATAAGAAGTGCAAACTATATTCTAGTTATGCATTGAATGTGCTTTAGATGCAAACTTGATTCTTTAAATATTACTCTTGCATTGGTCATTATGAACGTGAGAGGCTTGAGCTAAATTCTAAGGTGACTTAAAGGGCTTATAATTTGAATTCAAAATTATTAATTGATTCAATGTTAAATGATTGACCTTGTGCAAGAGAAGTTTGGCATGTGTAGACACCCAAAATTGACCTAGTTATCATTATTAAAATATTACATTATTCATCATCTACATTTGTCTAACACATTTGAATAATTTTTCTATTTTCTCTTAAATCATCCATTTCTTCTATTAATTAAATAAATTTATATTTATTTAATTAATTTTCCATCTATTTTATTATCTATTTTTATTCTATTTTCCTCTATCTATAATTAAATAATTTTAAAACTATTTAATTATCTCTCTATTCTCTTTAAATTAAATAAATTTACATATTTATTTAATTTAGTTCTTCTATAAATAAATAAAATCTATATTTTATTTATTTATTTTCTCATCATGAGCATAAATTAAATAAATTTATTTATTTAATTTATGACTTGTTTTCTAATCTTCTAAAAATAGCATTTTTTTTCTATCATCATCTTATCATTTCGCTTTCTTCTATGCGTACAAGATAGGTCCTATCTTGAACCAAGGGAAAAAAATGATTTAATTAGTTCTAAAATCAATCATCCACATCATCCAATATTTAAAATAGAAAAGCATTCTATTTTAAGAAAATCAATCTTAGTACTACCAATAAACCAACAACAATCATTTAATAAATGCAAGCTTCAAGAACACTTGTCTTGTGCACATTCACCTATGATCATGAATTTATCTCAATCATTCATACTATCTCTTCTTCTCCACCATTGATCAATCCTTATTGAGTGCTATATATACACCCACTCATTCTCATTATCATCATCTCATCATATAGTGTCTAGAGTATCGTCTCAAAGCATAACACTTCCATTAGCCTCCATTGAGCATTTTGAGCATTTCATCCATCATCATGGCAGCTTTAGCATCTATGATTGTTCACAATTGAGAAGCAATCCACAAATCCAACCAAGGAATCAACACTCTAAGTGATTTGCTTTCATTTGTTTGCATTCTTGTGTCATTTAGATGGATTCTTTAAAAGTGGTAGGATTAGGCTTGATTTCCATTGTTTGATCATCCTAACCTAATTTTTCCTGCTCACACATTCTGGCACACCCGGTGGGACCCACATCCTTGATTTAACATCTTTTTGTATAGTTGTTTTTGTGAAGTATTTTTGTAGGGTTTTGAGCGCAATTGTTCTGCATAAAATCGCAATCACACCGTAGATCACCATAATTGGCCGAAAATAGAGCGCAATTGATCTGCAGATTTTCACATTTGGTCTTATTTTGAGTGCAATTACACAGCAGAGCATCACATCTAGTTTTTTCTGGCCACATTTGGTTAGTTAGGGTTTTTATTTTACAGGTCGTGCGCAATTGTTTAGATCTGACCGCAATTGAATCACATACAGTCGCATTTGGCTTTAATTCATATGCAGTTGGTTGACAAATTTTTGCATTTAGCTTTATTTCATGCGCAATTGTAGCCCAGATCATCACAATTGTTCTTTCTAATACACATTTGGCTGAATCTTATTTCTGTTTGATTTCTTTGGCATCTAATCATCTTCTTGTGCAACATCTTATCTGTTTGTCAAAGAAAGGAGGCTCTAAAAGTACTAATCCATTTGTTGTCGCATCGATCAGTTCAAGACATATCATTTTTATCACTAATCTAGGAACATTTGGATTTGCTGCTTAAAAGGAACCATTGTTTGCTCCATGTTTGTTTCATCTTTTTTGATTGCTTGTTGTGTATGTGTGTAACCCAAATTTAATAACAAAAGTATCGTCTCCCCTTGCCTATCAAATGGATCTTGGTTGCAAGAGAACTTGTTATTATCTTTAGATGGCCTACCTTCCCGATGTGAGAAGGGGACTACCCAAGCGGTAACAAGCTAAAGCCAAGCTCCTCCAAATCGCTATATAAAAAATGTGTTTGTGGCGAAAGCCATAAGCAATGGGTGTTGATGTGTTACACCGACGGAAGTTTCCCCCAAAACCCTTTTGAGCTTAACCTCTTCAGGCTGGGAAGCCTCCATAATGGAGCAAATCACCGCATGTGTAACTACCTGAACGGATGCCCATACTAGTAACCTTTGTGTAGTAGTCAAAAACCCTCTATCTGTTGATACAGGAGGACAACTAATTAGGCCTCTGATAGCTATCCCATATTTTTGTGGCTTACGACAGATATAGCAAAGTACCTCAAGATCTGCGCATCTTGAGGACTTGGAACTTGGTGTGCCTGAGAAGTGAGTGCACTGTAAGGGGGAGCCTGTGCCCCAAGTTCCTGGAGCTATACACCATAAGTAGGCGTGGCTAGGGAAACCCAAGTGGGAACTTAACATATATTGTCCTTGCCTAGCCTAGGTTGTACATGTTTGTGAATGTTGGAGTGATTGTTTTCTTACAACCATCATTTATCTGTCAAACACAGTCTGAAACTGCAATTGAACAACAAAAAATCATAATTGAATAGTAAACCTTCGCAACTGTTAGAAAACCGTATGCAATTGAATCACAGTTCATCACATCTAATCAAAATCTGTACGTAATTGGTCTCTATCAAATCTTGCTGCTAAAATCCCTGTCAGACGCATTTGTTTATTTTTGAGATGCAATTGACCCACAGTTTGTCGCATCTGTCAAAAACCCAGTTGTAATTGAACCGTAGTTTTTCATAATTAGCATATTCCCAGTCGCAATTGAGTTATCATCCATCGCAATTGAATTATCCCGCCTCACAATTGGTCATTTACAGACAGTTATCCAAGATCTCTACTAAAATCCCCATTTTTGTTGCTGTCTGAGCATTATCTCCAGTCTGCAAGCTTTATTCTGAGCATCCATCATACAATTTACACATCAATCATTTCATTGAGCCTAGAATCATCATCTATTTTAGACTTTTAAACACTCACATCCATTGAGACTCCTAAAATAACAAACTAGATCAATCATCTAATCAAATCAGTGACTTTCTGTAGCTGAAACCATCACTCAGGTATGATTATCATCATCCTTAGCATCCTATCCAACAATATCATATCCCTTGAGTTCAAGAGTCTATCTCTAGGGGTATTCCTTATCCAAAAAAACCAAATCAAACAATTGAGCAACTATCCAATCAACCAAGCATCCAATCCAATTAGCAATCCGATCAACCTATTAACCAATCAGACCATATAGAAGCCATCAAAACAGTAACCAATCCAATAAACAAATTAAGCAATCCAATCCAAACAATTAACCTATCAACTCGAAACATCCTAGCAAACAATCAATCCAAACAACTCATCAACCAAATATCAAACAATCAACCATCATCCTAATCAACTTTGGAGTTTCAAACTTTGTGAAACAAGTCCACTAATCTGGACCAACATCAACCAATGCCATCTCAACCTTACATGTCCTCCTCATCCATTCCATATCAACCTAATCCATTGACATGTCACATCAATCCTTCATCAATCTATCACAACCCTCCCAATGTCAACCCTTTTCCATATCAATCCATATCTCAACAACTATTATCCTATGCAATCCCTCCATCCTCATCACATCAACACATTCAACTACAACAACATCAACCAATTGAACAATTCCAACCATCACAACAACCCATTCAACAATTCTAACAACAACGAGTCATACCACAACAACAAATCCAAACACCATCCCAACCTCAACAAATTCCACCTCAATCCTATGTGTCATCCACCTCAACTTTACAACAACCTAATCCATCCACCTATCAAGTCAATGCCACGTCAACCTATCCTACATCTTTCCATGCCAATGCCACATCAACCTATACCACATCAACATATCCCTTCACTCCATAACAAGACCATCAAGCACCACTGATAGACCTAAGTCCATCTTTGCAACAAGAAGCATATGTAAGTCCATATGGCCCCTTGTACATAAATCAAGCAAGCCCAAGTTATCCTATGCAAGACCTAATTACCTTTGACAAGGAAGATACCCATTTAGAGTGGCCTCCACCATCCAATCACATGCCAACATGTGAGCCAACTAGTCCTATCCCAACACCTTCATGTAATCCCAATCATAGTCCACTGGTCGATCAATCCCTTTATTCCCTTCATCCCCATGTTCTCCCAATCTTCCACCAAATCCCTTGGAGATAACCGTATAACAATTGGTCCAAGCAATTTTGATTGAGCTGCCACCGATAGAACCCTTTAAAAAAATCTACATTAAACCCCATTGGTAATGAAAACCATTATTGTGCATACCATAGGTGTAAGGGCCATATGACACTCAATTGTGCCAAACTTAATAGATTGATCAAAGACCTCATACATTGTGGTAAGATTAATCCCATTAGCCTTCCATCCAATCCAATTAACCCTCAATCTAATCATGATCCTAAGTGTACTATGCCATCTACCCTCATTATCCATCCACTATATTGTCTACTCACACATACACTTGCAAAGGATGTGATCCATTGGCTACTAACAAGGGATAGAATACCCCCATGTCAAACAACCATTCACGACTCTATAAAAGAGTCCTACACCATGCCTAGTCCTATCCTGACACCATAATGTGAACCACAATCCATCAAACCTATTCACGAACCTACTATCATGAATCCAAGTCAAGAGTCATCATACCCTCATGTTGTTGACCAAGAGCCTATCCAAGAGCCTACTACTTCCATTCAAGCAACCCAAGTGGTATGTCAAGAACATAATCCTAAACATGTGGAAACATCAATCCCTTGTCCTAATCAAGATCAAATCACTTTTATTTACCCCATCCATAACATATATCTTTTCCATGATCAAAATGATATCCATAATGATGAACCTATCCATGATCACCTTGATCCTAGTCATACCCCCACAACCTTTCATGAACAAGAAACCTAAGATCTACATGCTCCATCTAATGAAAGTCTTGTTGACTTACTTGAGAATTCACCTCGTTTCATGGCCTTCCTTCAAAGCAAAGAAATCCATCCTCCCTCTATCCCTAATGAGCAAACATCCACTTGTCATGATGAGACACTTTTCCCCCAAGCAAACATAAAAGATCAAACAAATAACTTGGATCTTAGTGAACATCATGAGAATCAAGATCCTAATGGTCTTTCCACATACACCATCGACCCCATTGCAAATCCACCAACATATCCACTTAGTCTTACCACCTTCATCCATGAGTGTTCTTCCTTAGGACAACACCAACCTTTGTCCTCCACCTCACCTTCTCCATCCAATAACAAGCTCAAGTCTAGTGTTCAAACCACACCAAGTCCCATTGTCCATTGCATACTCCAAAACATGAACTACCAAGGTAAAGGCTTAGGCCTTCATGAACAAGGAATTTTGGAGCCCTTCCATTTCAAAATACCTCCATGCTCATATGGCCTTAGATATACACCCCAAGGTGAACAATCTAAAGATGTTGGTAATTCCTCCATCCCACCTAAGTCCACCACTTTCCATCACAAACCACATCATGTACCCAAAACATATGTCGCCATTCCTCCTCCATCATCCTACAAGTGTCAAAAGCATGTGACCATACACCTCCCACCATCCACTTTACCACCATTGCTTCCAACTCCTACTATCCCTTTATCCACTTCACCTCCACTTTTGCCAATGCCTAATCATTCATTCATCCATAAATACCCTTACAATCCTAACCATGACCAACAAATGCACGCATTGTCTAAACATCAGGCTTTCATTCATTCCACCAACCTCGCTTCCATCATGTCCATGACATTCAAAAGTAAAAATTTGGATGCCTCTACCCACAAAGCTAAACATCCTATGGATCCTCATGCCTTAGGGCATCAATGCAAAGAATCAAAGAAAAGTACACCCAAAAAGCTATCCAAGCCTTACCTCCAAAAGAAAATGTCAAAACCAAAATGGTTTGGGTCCCTAAGCCACAATCCATCAAGTCAAATGAGGTATCCACCTCTCAAAAATCCCAACCATCCTCTTCCATCCATTCCATCCAAAAGTCTCAAATTCCTCCATCCCACAAACAAAATAAAAATTATAAAAATACTAAGTCTATGTGGGTACCTAAATCACTTAATCATCCATCTCCTAATCAAACATCCCCATTGCTTCCTACACCACCTTCCCACCAAAAGCTTCAATGTTTATCACAGTAAGCTTCAATGTTTATCACGGTGTGTGCAACCATTGGTCATGATTCCCTTCCAATCCAAAACATTTCCACATACCTCCATCTCCCCACCTTTCATCAACTATCCTACATATCTCCCCAATCACCTACCTATGGTCCATGCTTTGGCATAAAACCATTCATCCATCCTTTTTCATAAGTCCCTCCATAATCCACATCATAATCCACTATCTACCTTCCATAATCCACATAATAATCCACTATCTTCCCTACATAATCCACATCATAATCCACTATATGTCCTTGCATAATCCACATCATAATCCACTATCTACCTAATCCATCTCCCTTTCATGCAATCCCTTACCAACATCTATGAGCATAATGACATTTTGACATGGTCCATATGTAATGACCTCACTCTCTAATAGGACTATCACCTTTCATAGCACTAGACACTTGAGTCCCTCCTATCCATTACCATGGTGAAAACTTTTTCGCATGCACCATGTATAATATTCATGCTATCCCATTCAAAAAAAAAGAAAAAAACAAAAAAAACAAAAAAAAAAAATTTCAAAAAATTAAAGAGAAATTCCTTCGTCCAATAGTGAAAACTTGGTAAACAGGTGCCTTGGATAAGTACCATGATGAAAACCTAGCAAACAGGCGTCATGTGTAGGTTGATCTTCTATGTCACTTACACTTGGGGGCACATTGTCTCTTCCATCTTATCATTTTCAACCTATAATTTTCCATCTTATCATCTCATACCATTACTATCCTATCCTACCATCCTTAGCCATTACACCCACATACCTATCATAACCCTCCATTCGTCCTCCCTTCCTCCTTTTGATCTTGATAAAGATATGGGGGAAAAATGATGAAATATGATTTAGATATCTCTTGATATACCTCACCCTTTCCAAACAATCCTATCATTATCCACCTATCATAAGCCTTGTCATGTAAAATCCATCATGTCATCCTTTCGTCATAAGTTTTTATCATGTAAAATCCTAAGTCTACTACCTAGAATGGGGCATGTTATTCCTATGCGACATAGTCTTTGGAGATCACATCCTAGCTCCATTATGATGCGTACATCCATCCCCTATAGCCTATCCTTATATCTATCCATTTATCACGAGCTTTCCATTCCATGGCCTATCCTCTTACCCATCCATCTATCATGAGCCATCCATCCCCATTTACTAATCGCTCATCTTTTTATCCATCCTATCCGTCCTCCATCATCATTGAACCTAGACTTGGTCTTCCCTTGTCATTGGTATCTAGCACAAAGGCTACCCAAATTGTAAATCCATTGACATCTCAAAACACTTAAAAAAATCAAATATTTCCCAAAAATGTAAAAAATTCAAATAACCAACAAAAACTCCAATCAATAAAATCAAATCCATCAAATCACTCCTTCTAATCAATTACACCCATTCATAATCCAATCTAATCCAATCACTGCTGCATCAAATCACATCAATCATATTCATCATTCATCCCCCATCATCACCATTCCATAATAAACAAGAACTACATATCATTTCTATTGTTTAATGTCTTGATCCCATGGACACAGGGTATGTAGGCAGTCTGGTGTATGAAGGAAATACCTAGATTTAGGCATAAGGCGATACCCCCTCTTTCATCATCCATCTTTCTTCTGATCATCCTTTTCTTCATTCATCCCACTTTCTTCTGTCATCATACCTCCCACATCATCAATAAAACCAAGAACTACATATTTATCATGTCTCATCATCATCGTGTGGTGCTTTGATCCCGTGGATACAGGGTATGTAGGCAGTCTAGAATATGAAGGAAGTATCCTGTATGCAAGTACCAACAATTCATTATTCCATCCCTCTATCATTCCATCTTCTTCTATTTTGACTAACTCAAGTAGGAAGCAAACTATGCATGATTCGATAGCTCAAGAGCATACTAAAATCAAAAGCTAAGCTAACAGTTATTTGTCCACCATGCCTTAAGCCAATACCCACTGTATCTATCTCAAGCAAATCATCTTTAGCCTTCAACATGATATATATTTCCTCACAACAAGGTGCTATCTGATCCATTCGAGAGAATTCAAATTTGGCAAGAGAACATGATGGCTGTCTTTTGTTTATCTTTTGATTTATCTTTTGTCCCTTTCTATACCTAATCAAGACTGCCTTGATCTATCATATTTTGGTATCTTGAGATGAAGTATAGACTAGGGCATGGTCATTGGCTTTTGTATGCCGTGTTTGTGGGATGATCTTATTCTCCTACTATGCCTAATGGTATCTTGTACGTGTTGGGATTAGCATCTTGTATAGTAATATCTTTTGAATTTGAGAAGCTAAACAATCTCCTATGCACTAAAACTATTTTATGCTATGACTATTTCTCATACATATAACACACAAGGTTTCATTATGTCTAGGGGAGGTGAGTTCAGACCTTTGTTTGCAGAGTCAAAAGTCCACCTTAGAAAAGTAGCTAATATTCATATCTTGTGTATGTTGGATCAACATCTTGACCTCATACGTGAGACAAGATTGTATTATGTTGTATGCATTGGATACATGACACCATGGTCCTCTATACCTTGGAGCATACTATCTATATGCTATATCAAACATAAGGATTGCAAATCTCATAACTTTGTGGCAATCGTTAAAGTTGTCTCTATCCATCCATCTATCCTGCAATAACACAATAGAACTCAATAGAATTGATCATTGGTTTTCTTCTCCTTCTCGTTATTGTCTTTATTCTTCTCATCCTACCAAAACAAATGTGTTAGACATATACCATTTTCATTATCCATTATTATCATTATCCATAATATAGTACCGCCTATCATTTCCATCACATTTGCATACCACATATCATGACATATTTCCATTGCACAATTTACAATCTACCTACCATTATATGCATTTATTCGTGAGTCAACCCATCCATTTCCCGATTGCCTGGTGTTTCATCTCAAGGGGGCATCACCCGCCAGCTTCACTGGGGTAAAATCTATTTTTCGAAAGCAACGTATCGTAGCACATCTCCTTTGAAATAATGTTCTAACGAATATCGTCTCAAAGAGGGGCAAAATATAAACACCCAAAATTGACCTAGTTATCATTATTAAAATATTACATTATTCATCATCTGCATTTTTCTAACACATTTGAATAATTTGTCTATTTTCTCTTAAATCATCCATTTCTTCTATTAATTAAATAAATTTATATTTATTTAATTAATTGTCCATCTATTTTATTATCTATTTTTCTTCTATTTTCCTCTATCTATAATTAAATAAATTTTAAATTATTTAATTATCTCTCTATCCTCTTTAAATTAAATAAATTTACATATTTATTTAATTTAGTTCTTCTATAAATAAATAAAATCTATATTTTTATTTATTTTCTCATCATGAGAATAAATTAAATAAATTTATTTATTTAATTTATGACTTGTTTTCTAATCTTTTAAAAATAACATTTTTTTCTATCATCTTATCATTTCGCTTTCTTCTATGTGTACAAGATAGGTCCTATCTTAAACCAAGGGAACAAAATGATTTAATTGGTTCTAAAATCAATCATCCACATCATCCAATCTTTAAAATAGAAAAGTATTCTATTTTAAGAAATTCAATCTTAGTACTACCAACAAACCAAAAACAATCATTTAATAAATGTAAGATTCAAGGACACTTGTCTTGTGCACATTCACCTATGATCATGAATTTATCTCAACTGTTATACTATCTCTTCTTCTCCACCATTGATCAACCCTTATTGAGTGCTATATATACACCCACTCATTCTCATTATCATCATCTCACCATATAGCGTCCAGAGTATCGTCTCTAAGCATAACACTTTCATTAGCCTCCATTGAGCATTTTGAGCATTTCATCCATCATCATGGCGGCTTTAGCATTTATGATTGTTCGCAATTGAGAAGCAATCCACAAATCCAAGGAATCAACACTCTAAGTGACTTGCTTTCATTTGTTTGCATTCTTGTGTCATTTAGATGGGTTCTTTGAAGGTGGTAGGATTAGGTTTGATTTGCATTGTTTGATCATCCTAACCTGATTTTTCCTGCTCACACAACATGTATAAGAAGCCTTATTTAAGGCTGCTTATTTTGATTGAGGAATTGATTGCTATGAAAGGATCCTATTATGATTCATAACAAGTTTCTTAATACCTTGTAGATTATTGAAAGGATTTAGAAATGAGTTTGTATTGCATACTCTTGTATGTATGGTTATAGAGGATATAATAATAGATTTCTTATGAAACTTGATTTCAAATATTTAAGTAATGAAATAGAAAGGAATTGTGCCCTTGTGTTTTTTTATGGTTGTGAGCACCCCTAAGTGAGTTCCTATCTTGTTCAATCTAGTGTGATATAAATATGTGATTTGAATTTTCAATATATTGTGAATATTCCATAAATTCTATGTTTGTCCTTAAGTGTGTGATACTAAGTATCCAACTTTGGGAATGAGTGTATCATTGCAAGTGTGACAGAGTAATACTTGTGTGATTGATTTCTTGTGTACCTTGTTGGGAGTCATACTCTAGTTGACTACCTCAACATGTGTGGGGTTAGGTAGGGTAGTGGACACCTAGGGAGATTATGGCAACATGCTTCTATTTTATCTAGGTGAACCCTTAGTAACCATACCTTCCTTTGAAAAGTATTGATCTACCCGCCCTTTGCTGATAGAACCACGAAGTTGGTTTATAGTGCTAGACTATTTTTCCTTGCTATTTGTGATGGTACTACCTACATCCCAACATATGATATTGGTTTTAGTTTTAGATATGGGCATGACTACTAGTTCTTGGTTCTCATACTTGGTACTAGATATTAGTATCAACTTTGGGCTTTAATATGTGTTCTAGGTACATGTTTTCTCATTATTTTTGTTTAACATATTATCTTGGATGGGATGAGTTAGATTGGGTAGCATTAGAATTGAGATAGTGTTATTAGTTATGAAAGTTTTGACATTTGATATCTTCAGTAGTATGATAGGATAATATTTTATTTCTGTGTATAGGAAAAATCGAGAGGTTGAATGATAAGATCAAAAAGTAATGCTAATACCAACTCAATTACCTATAACATCAAAAGATCTATCTAAGCAATAACCAAATCAATGAATAAATCAAATTACAAACAAAGAAGCTATCACCTAGATTGTTTGGATCTTTTGGTTGAATGTGGATTGCTCTTCAAATTGTGAAACCATGTTTGCAACAAGCGGATGTAGATTGTGTTTGTGCTCAAAGTGCTCAAGGGTGCTCAACGATGCGATGAATGTTCCAAGCACTGTAAGAATGCCTGAGAATAAATGATTGAAGAGGATTTGTTATGGAGATGAGGGGGGTTTATATAGGTTTCAAACATGATCGATCAATGGATGAAATAAATCAATAGAATGGATGGTTGAGATAAATCAAATAACTCATGATGAATGTGCACACGACATGTGTCACTCCAAAAAGGTATTTTTATTAAGATAATTGCTTTTTGATAATAGACATGGTACAAACATGATAAAGATAGATTTGATTTCATAAATTAGAATGCTTTTTTCTAATTTATGAGTTGATGATAAAAATAAGATAAATTAAAGCCAATCAACTTAACTTTAGATTTACTTTTTGAAGTTCTAAAAATAAGACTAATTGTGCACATAGAGTTAACATGATATTTTTAGAGGAATTTGGAAGATAATTGAAATTAAATAAATAAATTTATTAATTGATTGTGCATGATTTGAAGACTAGATAAGATATGAAGATTAAAGATTTTAAATAAATTAAACAAATAAATTCATTTAATCTATTTTGCATGATGGAAGAATATAAATAAAATATTGATTTTATTTATTTTTAGACGATTGAGTCAACTTAAATAAATTTGGATGATTTATTTAAATTTGGAAGAATAATTGATTAATTCAATAATAAAAATTATTTAATTATGGATAAGAGGGGATAAATGATGGATTTATTTAATTAATGTGGACTTAAAATTTGAAAAAGGATAATGATTTAATTAAATAATTAAAATTATTTAATTTTGGAAGAATATAGAGGAAATTAATGAAATTAATTAAATAAATATAATTTATTTAATTAATGTTGAAAATATGTGATTTAAAGGAAATTGATGATTTTGATGAAATTAATTAAATAATTAGATTATTTAATTAATGCTGAATGCATGTGATTAGATAGATTTGATAAAATGCAAGTGATGTGATGCGAAGGGTCATTTTTAGGTGTCTACATTTTGCCCCTCTTTGATGCAATGCAATTTATAGCGTTGCTTCAAAGAAAACGATTGTTGAAGACATGATACAATTTTGATGCCCCAGTGTAGCTAGCTGCCCTTGTGTAGCTGGCGTAGGATGTCCCCTCGAGAGGAAAGACAGGGAAGCGATAGAAGAACTGGGTTGACGCTTGACTAGAATGATTTTGCTTGAGATAGACAAGGTTAGACTGAATAGATAGAGGTGGACACGATGAAGAAAAAAGAGCTAACATGAGGAAAAATTGGACATGGGGTGGGAAGAATGAGGGTTGGGATGCTATAAAAAGTCTCAAGGGGCCATACCCAACTCATTTGCACACTTAGAGTTAACAAGTCTTGAGAGCCCTTCGCCTTCCTTGCTTAGTTTAAGAGGTTTGAGTTGAGAGATTTCACAACCTATAGAGATGCTGATTGCTGTGCATAAGCATCGGACGGAGTGGGTAAGGACCTACAAGAGACCAACAGGAGCACCGGCAGTGGTAAGAGTTCAAAAACTAGCCTTTATGTCATTTTTTAAGGTGTTTTCTAGGGTTTTTCTAGGTTTTGTTTTATGTTAGCCAAAAGCGCTGTGCAATGCCAAGTCACCTTTGGCAGTTGAGTAAAGCACTTTTGGCGCGCTAAAATGCACTTGGTAGGTCAGTAAAGTGTGTTTGGTCAAAGCTCAGCACCCTTGTTTTTTGAGGGTACGCGCTGCAGCATGGATGATAGGTTGGTAAAGTGCTTTTGGTAGCGCAGTAAGGCGCTATTGGTCGGGTAGCTAGGCACTTTTGGTTTAGGTTTGCAAAAAATGTGTCGCACTTGCAATGTAGTAAGGCGTAATTGGTTTAGCAGTGAAGCGCACTTGTGTAAATCAAGTCACTCTTGGTGTTTACAGTAAAGTGCTTATGTGCAAACAGTAAAGCGCTCTGGGTAGAACAGGGAAGCGCACTTGTGAAAATCAAGGCACTTTTGGCTTTATAGATAGTTTGACCAAGGTGGAATGGAACATGTGCTTCTAGGGGTTAGGTTAGAGATGTGTAGGGCTGATTTAGGGTTTGCGTCACATTGTTGTGCTTGTTGACATCTTTATTGACTTGAGTAGACTTATTAATTACAAAATGTCTGACAAGTGGGTTTTGTGGATGCAGAGTCCTTCCTCCTTTGATGTCGAGGGAGTGACACCACATCATTGTAGACGAGGTGGTACAGATAGATTGGGAGGAGGATGTATTCTTGGAGTATATGGGACTATGGCATGTGGCACATTTGATACACATCAAGGTGAATCTGGCACTTTTGACAGCTATTGTTGAGAGATATCATAGTGAGATCCGCTCTTTCCACTTTCTAATAAGGGAGGCTACTGTGACACTTGAGGATGTGTATCGCATCCTCAAGATCCTGATTGATGGGGAGATAGTTGACTATGACCCAGAGCAAGGCGAGGCTGGCATGAGAGAGGTATTCTGCACTGACAACCTCTAGATAGAGGATCATGAGATCTGTTGGGCCAATGTTC
Source organism: Cunninghamia lanceolata (assembly GCA_027924645.1). Lineage (NCBI taxonomy): Eukaryota > Viridiplantae > Streptophyta > Pinopsida > Cupressales > Cupressaceae > Cunninghamia > Cunninghamia lanceolata. Next base: position 3,469,730 of record BSBN01000292.1, on the reverse strand, counting down.
TGAGACTATGTGACAAAATCAGATGGATTGTGGATTCTTTGGTTGGTGGCTTCCTTTGCCTAGATAGGTGATCTTGAGGGTTATCTATTAGATGGGGCATTGTACTGTCAGGGATGTTTATGCATGTCATCCGTTATGCATGGGGCATGCGTGTATTGGGTTAGTTATACCATGATTTACATGACTGTGTCTACCGTAGAGGGCGCAGCTTGTCACCTGGCATTACATTGTTACAGGTATGGGCTTGGGAGCACATCTCAGTTATTAGATCGATGACTTAGCATCACCACAAGAGGGGGGAGCCGCATGCTTTTCTGTATGAGGGTGTGATCACGCACAGGCGGCTTGGTTCTATGAGCTTCTGGAGGCAGCAGATTGACGAGATATATATCTTCATTTGGAGACCATGGCTACTATGTGAGGCATGGGAGGATGAGCATGAGCAACTGATGTATTGTAGGTAGGCCCGCTATCTATTTGGCCAATGAATGGAGACTATTGAGAGATACCTACCGGAGCGGGTATTGAGACAATTTGGTTTGCCATAGGGGGAGCCTGTTGGAGAGGCGACACATGCGCAAACGTGGTGGGAGGTTGGGGATTGGGATGCTGAGATTCCAGTGGCCACAGCTTTGGGAGAGTTGTAGGGACTTGCCCCAGTTAGGTGGGATTGGGATTTAGGATTGGCTGATCCGGGGACACTGCCAACCTATGACATGTATTGGTAGACATACAGGCCAGTGAGATTGACCACACCAGAGGTAGCAGGAGCAGTGCGAGAGGTGTTGGTGCCGAGTGGAGAGGTGAGGGCTAGGCAGGAGGCTAGAGAGCAGGCTAGATAGTAGGCTGGTGGTGAGGACAGAAGCTAGCATGCTGATGTACAGATGGCAGAGGTGGAGGGTCCAGAGCGAATGATACAGGTGGCCGAGACTGAGTTGCAACAGACACAATGAATTCTAAAGGAGGAGATCACGTGGAGGACTCGCTTGGAGCTCTGAATGGTGAGGTTGAAGAGGGATAAAGATGCGGCGAGGGCAGAGGCTAGACAGGCTGAGGCCTAGGCCCAGGTACATGCATAGGTAGTAGTAGCAGCACATACCACATTGGCAGTAGCACAGGCAGTGCCACCACCTCCTGCAGATGATAGGCAGATTGCCCAGTTGACATTAGAGCGGGACGCAGCAGTACATCTACGTTTGACTGCAGAGGCCACCTTGTAGAGGGTTAGGTGAGAGAGAGATGAGGCAGGCCATGCAGTGGGTGCTGATCAACTAACTTTATTTAGCGAGATCACCTGAGTTCAGGGAGAGCTGTTCACAGTGGGTAGAGAGGCCAAGTATTATAGAGGTCTCTACTTTGACGCGGTGCCGTCCAATCAGTAGGAGCCTAGCTTCCAAGAGCGGAGAAGGTTAGGGGCTTCCTCGTCATGTAGGATAGGGAGATCAGTTTCATCAATTAGGGGACCATTTGTTTAGCCAGGTGGAGAAGGACCGGCAGGGGGACCTTCACCGAATATAGGTGGAGGATAGGGATCACAGTAGGTGAGCAGCTCTACCCACTAGTTGACACTAGATCCTATATTTTTGTATATATTAAACCAGTTGTTTTTTGTATCATTGACACACTTTGTATATATTGATTGATTCTTATGTGCATTGAAGTATATTATGGGCTCTTGATAGCCATGATGTACTTTTTGATGTATATTTGGACTTTTGATGTAGACATGGACACTTGTATTTTGATGACCTGACATGATGATATATGATGACCTAATGATCTTTATGCTCATGGATGTTCATGCCTTGTGATGCATTTCTTTATGACATGTATGTGATGACATGTATTTATGATTATGTACTCATGTGATGATGTATATGATGATGATACTACATGATGACATAGATGCTTATAGATGTATGACATGTGATGCTTTTGCGATGTATGACATATGATGACATTACGATATGATGATGATTTTACATAATGACATAGATGCTTATGGATGTATGACACATGATGACATAGATGCTTATAGATGTATGACATGTGATGCTTTTGAGATGTATGACATATGATGACATTAGGATATGATGATGATTTTACATGATGACATAGATGCTTATGATGATGATATGCGATATCTAACATGTGGGTTTGTAGATATGCATCAGATGGTGATGGAGATAGAAGAACATGGAGATAGAAGAGACATGATAGAGAGACAATTGATCGATCTTTGCTTGAAAGTCTATATGATGATTTGGATAAATGGATGGTTAAAATGGATGAGCTTGTTGCAACGGTTTCACAAATGTTTATAAAGAGCAATCCTTATTTTTGATATAGCATGTGGATGTTATGCACCAGGGTATAGAAGACCAAGGTGATGATGTATCCAATTCATAGGATGTTGACTCTGCAAGCAAGCAGTTTGAACTTAGATCCCTTAGACATAATATAATCTTGTTGGATATGTGAATGAGCCATAGTCTTGAACATAAAATAAACTTCAATACATAAATGCAAGAAGCATATTAATATGTAAGATGCTAGGTTGTAACACATGCACAAGATAAATATGTTGCTAAGAAAGATACTAAAGATCATTCCCCAAACACGACACACAAAAAGCAATGACAATGCCCCCAATCCGTACTGCATCGCAACATACCAAGATATAGATAAAACAAGGTAGTCTTGAATCGGTAATGAAAAAGGAACAAAAAGATAAACTGAAAAGCAAATTGACTGACTTACAAAGTAAACATACAACCAACATATTCTCTTGCCAAAGAGGTTGCTCATGATAGATTGGATTGGTTGGATAGATAACAGCCTTATTGTAGGAACAATATATTCATTAAAGGGTGTTGATTTGTTGATAGGGTAACGTCTAGTTTCATGAAATGCAACATGTCGTAGAAGACACCTGGTTTGGTTTCAACTATGGAACGTCCTATATAAGACAATTGTTTGACATAGCAAATGTTGGCAATCGATATGTGGGATAACATATGGCTCTGCAAGTAGTCATTTTTGCTTCAGGCTGTTTAAGGACTTTTGCTTTGAAAGGATGCATTGTTTGCTTGTTTTTCTGCTTGAGTTAGTCAAGTCTAGGTGGTAGGATGGATTGTGATAAATGGAAGACTAGAAAGATGGAGTGTCAATGGATTGAGATGGATGAAGAATGATGAATCATATGCGCCTGAGTACTGGATACTTCCTTCATATTCCAGACTGCCTACACACCCTATATCCAAAGGATCAAGGAACATTATGATGAAAGATGAATTTGCTAATATGTAGTTTTGGGTAGAGTGATGAGTGGGTCAAGGTGTTTGAACTTGGGTTGGTGAAAAGATGACATCTTATGTACCTGAGTACTGGATACTTCCTTCGTATTCCAGATTGCCTACATACCCTGTATCCACGGGATCAAGGCACATTAAGATTGAGATGAGATGATATGTAGTTCTAACTTAGGCTTGATGATGTAAGAGTGGATAAAGTGAGGGGAGATGGTGATATCTTATGTACCTGACTACTGGAAACTTCCTTCATATTCCAGACTGCCTACATACCCATATCCATGGGATCAAGGCACATTAAGATTGAGATGAGATGAGATGATATGTAGTTCTGGCTTGGGCTTGATGATTGAAGATAAGATGAAGTGTTTGATTTCAGTGAGATGGTTGAGGGATTAGTTTGATGTGTTTTTGTTTTTGTTTTGGTTTTGAAGTGTATGTGAACAATGAACAAGGATCTATTCCTAGACCTAGGTTAAGGTAAGGGTTGCCCCTATTCTGGTAGATGTGTTGTTATGGTTGACTGACATAGGATAACGATGGGTGATAGGAAGACATAGATAATTTGACATGGTTCATTGACATAGGATAACTTGACATGGATATCTGACATAGGATAACTTTGACATGAATAACGTTTTGACATAGGATAAGGTGATTGACATGGATAACTTGACATAGCAAAGTTGACGATGGACATGGGATGAGTGACATTGACAAATTTCCAAGCTATTCTAGATAGGGAAATGGAAATGCAAACAGGTCAATGGTGTTATTTATGGATGGATGGATGGAGTTTGTTTTGAAATGGACATGGAATGAACAAGACTTGATAGATGATGGCTGTTGACTCTACACATAGCACCTATTTGCTAGGTTTTCACTATGGTACTTATCTAAGGTGTCTGTTTACCAGGTTTTCACCAAAGGACGGATTATTTATTTGTTTTTTTGATCTTTTTGATTTTTTTGATTTTTTTGATTTTTGATTTTTGATTTATTTTTGATTTTTTTGTTTTTTTTGGACATGGATACTTTGAGGATCAAGCATAAAACTTCTTGAGATCAACACTGTTGAGTGGCTCATCTAAAGGAATGCCCTTAGGTGTTGCTAAAGTATAAGCTTCTGATCCATATGCTACTATGATAACAAAGTGTCCTATTTAATTAGGCTCAAACTTGCCCTTCTTTTCTTGATTTGCTTGATTTATTTGATTTTCTTTTAAGACAAGATCACCAACTTGAAACTGTCTTTCTTTGATCTTCTTGTTATAGTTGCACCGGAGGCAGTTTTGACAGACATGGGGATGATTAAGCACTGCAAGGCACCTTTCATCTAGTAGTTCTAGCTCAGCTAATCTAGAAGTGCGATACTCCTCTCCATCAATCAGGTTTTGCATGGATAATCTAAGGGATGGGATCTCGACCTCTATAGGTAGAATGGCTTTAAATCCATAGACTAGGGCATAGGGTGTTGCACCAGTTGGTGTTTGGATACTAGTGCAATAGGCCCATAGAGCAGGATTGAGTTGCAGGTGCCAATCACGACTAGCTTCATTAACCATTTTCTTGAGGATTTTGAGAATGGTTTTGTTGGAAGCCTCAGCTTGACCGATACTCTAAGGATAGAAGGGAGTGGAAAAGTGATGTTGGATATTTTATTGTGTGCATAAGGCACAAACATCTTGATTCTTGAATGGTCTCCCATTATCAGTGACAATGGCTTGGGGGATACCATACCGGCAAATGAGGTAGTTAAGGATAAACTTGGCTATTTGCTTGTCGGTGATATAAGTCATGGGAATGGCTTCGACCCACTTCGTGAAGTACTTAGTGGTAGTAATGATAAATTTATGGCCATTGGATGAGGTTGGATGGATTTGTCCTACGAGGTCAAGAGCCCATTGTGAAAAAGGCCATGGAGTTGTCACAGGTTGTAGTTCATGAGATGGTGCATGAATTAAATCTCCATGCTGCTGGTATTGTAGACACTTCTTAGCAAACTGTAAAGCATCTTGTTCTATTGTAGGCCAATAATACCCTGTGCGGAGTATCTTCTTAGAGAGGTTAGGATCGGTAGAATGTGCGGCATAGACACCTTTGTGTATGTCTCATAAGGTAGCATCAACTTCTTCCACATTAAGACATCGTAAGAGGATACCATTAAGACTCTGGTGATATAGTGTATCACCCAAAATAGTGTAATGGGAGGCTTGACAGATAAAGGTTTTGCGTTGGTTTGTAGATAGCTCAAAGGAAAAGGTACCATGTTTAAGGTATTCATAGATATCTTCGTACCTTGGGGAATTAGGACAAACAAGTTTGCATATGATTTTAGTAGTTGGAACATCGACGACTGGTATCAACAATTGCTCAATCAAGAATTCACATTTCTATGTGTTTGCAGGCATGTCTATAAGTGACCCTATAGAAGCAATAGAATTTGTAGCTTTGTTATGCTCTCTTGGAATTTTCTCAAAAGTGATGCTAAGAAAGTGTGGTTTGTAGGCATCCACTAGTTGCTTGTAAGGGACCAACTTTTCGTCTTTTGTTTGGTACTCATCTGTGACTTGTTGAATGACCAGTTGTGCGTCTCCATACACCTGTAGTTCTTTTGTGTCCCATTGGACTGCTGTATGGAGACCTATGAGGAGTGCTTGATACTCGGCTATGTTGTTGGTGCAAGGAAATGCAAGCTGATATGACTTTGGGATATAGTCATTTTGTGGTGTGATAAAAAGGATGCCAACCCCTGATCCATGCTGTGTGTAGGAACCATCAAAATACAACTTCCACCTTATTGAGGTAGAAAGAGTGAATAGATTCTCATCCAGAAAGTCAGATACCATGGGATGTAATCTGTCATGGGTGCTTCTACTAGTTGATCTGCTATGGCTTGTCCCTTGATTGTTTTATGATCCACATACTCAATGTCAAACTCACTAAGGATCATGACCCATTTAGCTAGTCTACCTGTGAGAGCTGCTTTTGCTAGTAGATACTTTAATGGATCAATTTTGGCTATTAGATTTGTGTGCTGGTTTACCTTGTAATGCTGCAACTTTTGGGAAGCGAACACTAAGGATAAACAAGCTCTTTCCATAGGTGAATAATTGAGTTCATAACCCACCAAGGTTTGACTGATGTAATAGATTGCATGCTCTTTTCCTGACTCATCATGCTGTGCTAGAAGAGCCCCTAGGGCTGCAGTTGTGGTTGAGATGTACAAGATCAAAGGCCTATTGGCGACTGGTGGTACCAAGACAGGAGGTGTAGCTAGATATTCTTTGAGCTGATCAAATGCTGCTTGACACTTATCATCCCATCAAAATGATACATCCTTTCGGAGCAAGTGTTGAAATGGTTGACATTTATTTGCTAGCTATAAGATAAATCATCTAATGGATTGTAACCTTCCTTAAAGGCTCCTTAATGCTTTCAGATTCTTTGGTGGAGGCATCTCTACTATAGCCTTGACTTTCACTGGATCCATTTCAATGCCTCTGCAAGATACAATGTATCCCACTAGTTTTCTTGAGGTTACCCCAAAGACACACTTCTTTGGATTGAGTCTTACTTGATATTTTTCTAGTCTGTCAAAGATTTGGCTTAGAACCTGTATGTGATTGGCCCTAGAAGATTTTTCTAGTATATCATCAACATAGTCCTCCATGATGTGATGAAAGAGATCGTGGAATATCACTGTCATTACTCTTTGATATGTTGCACTTGTGTTTTTAAGACCAAATGGCATGACACACCAACAATAGGTACCCCACAGACAAGTGAAAGTTGTTTTATGCTAAACTTCTTCTACTATCATTATCTGATTATAGCCAGAAAATCCATCCATTAGAGAAAGCATTTCATGACCAATGGTCAAGTCTACTATGAGATCAATGTTTGGTAGTGGAAAATCATCTTTGGGACATGCTTTGTTTAGATCTTTGAAGTCGGAACACATGCAGATCCCTCCATTTGGTTTAGCCACAGGTACAATGTTGGAGACCCATTCTGGATAATCAATAGGCTTGATAAATTTTGCATCTAGCAATTTTTGTATTTCAACTTTCACCAAGAGAGTGATCTGTGGGTGCATCTTTCTTAGCTTCTATTTGACTGGTTTAACTTTTGGATCAATTGTGAGATAGTGAACTACTAATGAAGGGTCTAGCCCTGGCATATTAGCATAGGTCCATGCAAAGTTGATGTTTCTTTGTAAGAAGAAGTTGGTAATATTCTTATGCTCTTGTTATGATAATGATGCTACAAGGAATGTGGTCTTAGGATTTTGCTCTGTGCTAAGATTTATCTCTATAGGATCTTCCACTAGGAGAGATGATTTCTCTTGATACTTAGATGGTAAGGGAAGGTCAAATCCTCCATCCTCAGGTGCCACAGTTGGGTTTTCACCTTTAGATACGTCCTTTATTTTTACTATTTTCTGATCACGAGGTGCCACGGTGTGGTTTTCACCTAGAGATCTTTCTTTATTTCTATTTTTGCGACTGGAGGATTTGGCATTCTCACCAAAGTAAGCAGTTTGCTCTAGTTCCATTACAAAACTAGCTTTGTGATCACCAAGAGGGATACCATCCCAGAGTCCCATGAACTCTTATCATTAGATCCTTTTTTTGTGTTTTGATTTGGATTTTGCAAGTTGGAAGGTGAAGAGGCAATATTGTCAAGATGCCTCCCAAAGGAAGCATAGTTGCAAGAAAGATGGATGAGCAGGCTAAAGAAATAGAAGCCTTGAAAAGAGAGATAACTGCATTGAAATCTAGAACAACAGTGGATATGGATGAGAGTGATATTGAAGAAGAAGAGACCTCTAGTGGAGAGGAAGAGATGGATCCAGATGATGTGAGGATGATGAAGCTTTTGAAGGTTGTGAAGAAAGATGGACATAGCAAAATGGATGTGCCTATATACGGAGGAAAGCTAGATGGTGAAGAGCTTTTGGATTGGATAGGAGCCATGGAAAATTACTTTGACAGTGAAGAGATACATGAAGAACACAAAGTGAAGAAGGCAAAGACCAAATTGAAAGGACATGCATTGTTGTGGTGGAATTTTGTGCAAGAGGAAAGGCAAAAAGAAGGAAAGGCCAAGAACACTTCTTGGGAGAGAATGAAGACAAAACTAAAGGTAAGTTTCTTTCCTAGTGATTACAATGTTCAATTGCTTAGAAAACTTCAAAATCTTAAGCAAAAGGACTTAGATGTGCAAGCATATGTCGAGGAATTCTATAGGCTAAGTATAAGAACAAAGCATGAGGAGGATGAGGAAGAAAGAGTAGCTAGATATCTTAATGGTCTAAGGTATAATATTCAAGATGAAATCAATTTGTTGGCATCAAAAACAATTGAGCAATTTTTTCAAATGGCAATAAGAGCAGAAGAGAAACTCAAGAGAAGACAAGAGAAAATAGCAAGAGGAAGAGGCAACACAATGAGAGGAAGAGGATCTTTCTCTAATCCAAGACAAACAACTGAAAATTAAGAAGAACCATGCAAAAGAGATGAACAAGTTGCAGACTTTAGAGGAGGTTATAGAGGCACAAGGGGCAGATTTAGAGGTGGAAGAAATTCTAACACTTTTTCAGGTAGATGTTATCATTGTCAAGAGTATGGTCATCCTACTTGGAAGTGCCCTGAAAAGATTGGTTTAACAAGAAGTGGAGGAGAAAGGAAACCTGATAGGAGAGCACAAATTATTAATGAAAATGAGGCTAAAAGTTCAAGTTCCAACAGATTGGTTGCTACTCCTGAAGTTGGAGAGATGCTGATGATGAAGAGACAAGTTTTGAAGACCACAAAGGAGATTGAGCTGCTTCAAAGAAGAGCATTGTTTAGGACAGCTTACAGATGTAAGAACAAGGTATGCAAAGAGATTGTTGATTTAGGTTGTACTGATAACATTATGTCTAGTGAAATGGTGGAAAAATTGCATTTGGAAAAAGTGCCTAGAGAAAAGCCATATAAGGTATCATGGGTTAGTGATAATCAGTCTTTGGTGGTGAGTGAACAAGCCATAATTGAATTTCAAATTGGGCAATATAGAGATTAAGTTGTTTGTCATAATTTGCCAATGAGCTATTGCCATGTGTTACTAGGAAGACCTTGGCAGTTTGATAGGTCTGTAGTTTATCATGGAAGACAAAATACCTATGACATTGAAAAAGATGGGAAGACATTTACTCTAACTCCATTGGTGGAAGAGACTAAGGAACAAGGTAAGGTCATCATGATAGGAAAGAAGCAATATGTGAGCAGTAAGGAAGGAGAGAGCATGAGGATTGTAGCCATGTCCAAGTCTGATAATGTCAGGACAACAAATATAAAGAATGAAGATAAGGTACAGTCAAAGGATGCTTCCATGTGGAAGAAGAAACAAGATAAATTTGTGTCTTAGTCTGATATAGGGCAGAATAAAGGTGATGAGCCTATGAATAGGCAAAAAGCAAGTGGTACAATCAAGAGTAAGTTTGAAGTACAAGGAAAAATAGAAGGTATATTGGTGGGGACAGTTATGTGTCCTTTCACAATAGTGAAGAGGTAGTCAATGGAAGATGGTACAGAGGTTTGCAAGGTTGATAAGACAATGAATGGTGCTAATGTATATATGACAGAGGTTGCAAAACGTGATGGTACAGTGGACAACAAGAAGAGTGGACACCAAGAGAACATAGGGCAGAAGACTATGAAAGAGATGGAAAGTGATAACAGTGTGAAGAGGAAAGTGACTTCAAATTTGGATGAAAGATACCCCATAGTACTGTATGACAGAGTTAAGCATGAGTCAAGTGAAGACATAGACAAGAATGTAAAGGCAGGTAGTCAAGAAGCCAAACAAAGTAACCTTGTTGAAGACAAGTATGAAGGATAGAGGCAAGCAAAGCATAATGATGGTCAAGTTGCAAGCTTCTCTCCAAGGGACTTGGAAAGCTTCTATGTTGGGGTGTATGGTGCAGGGGCACCACTGATCAAAGTTTGTCTATCAAAGTTGTTAAGGGCTAGACTTTAGGAGTTTTTGAGTTTTGCATGAAATAAGGTCTTGAAGACCATTTGATATTGTAAATAATCATATGTGATGATGTTTAGGTGTCTAAGGGGTTATTGGGGTTAGTTTTGCAAAAAATGCATTTTGTTGCAAAAGTGTCAAATATTAAAGTTGCAAAATAGCATTCTAAGGGAATATGAACAGTTAAGTCAGTTCAAAGGGTAGTTAGGAAGTTGTAACCATTTGTTTCTAGAGGGAAACATCTTAAAAAGCCATGACGAACCTCGTGGAAGAGGCAGAGGGTTGTAACAAAAAGAAATCAATAAGAAAATACCTTGTTTTATCTCTAAATCCTATTTTTTTCATTGTAATTTCCTATTTTAGATTTTCTGTATGGCCTGTATGGTCACATTTTGGAAGGACAATCATTGGAATTAATAAAACTATGAGTCTACATCATTTTGCAACTGGTTTGGTTGAATTTCACCAAGAATAAAGAAAGATATTACATTTTGTCTTAAAACTGTCCAGGAAATTCTAAGTTTTTTTGTTGCTCTCAAGCGTGGTACGACCATGTACGGCCTGGAGATGAAAAAAGACAAATTGGACTTCATAGTACAATGAATAAACTTTCTAATGCATTTGATTTCATTCATTTTCATTGAGTTTTAAGCAAGATAGGGGCATTTTTCCAAAAACTAGTCTGTGAAACCCTAATTAAGGGTTTGTCAACAAAAATGAGGAATTAAAATACTTTTCACCATTGGAATTTGACCAAACCTAGTAGAATGGAGGATCTGAGGATGTTCTTTGATATTTTAAGAGTTTTGAAGTGGTAGTTGGTTATTAACCATGAATTTGGGCAAGCCCTAGACTAATTTTTCCTGTGTTTTAGGCTTGTAAGGTTATGTGGAGTAGTGTAGGAGTGAAATCACCCACTAGAAGTTGTTTCCTTGGACAAAACCTACAAAATTGGTCAACTTTCCATGCGACTAGTGGTCTGCAATTAGTTTGGTGTGTCAGGAGAGTCACTACATAGAGGTTGCTGTGTAAAAGAGGCCTAATTGGCTTAGTTCCAAAATAGGTCTGTCATAGATTTTGGGGTCCGTGGTAAAAAACAACCCATACCCTTTTTAGGAAATGTTGATAAATGGGCAAATGGGTACTCAAAACCATTTGCGTCTTTCCAAAATGATCCTCCATGTGTAAGAAGACCTTTGACAGACCTAAAAGGAGGGCTATAAGGCCAGTGGTCCAATTACAAAGGAAGTACTAGTTGTCTTAGTTTTCTGTGAAAACTAGGTGTTGGAATAGGTTGTTGGGCTTGTCAAAGATCCACTATTGCATTAGACGTACAATGGGGATTCATAGACTTTGTCATTATTTGGCACTTGGTTGTTGTTCTTATAACTGCCTTGCAAGGTACGATAAAATTCAAAGGGATTAGGGTCGCTTGGGATAGTGATCTCCGTACCATTAAATGGGAACTTGAGAGACTAATGATACATGGAGGGAACAACTTTCATGGCATGGATCCATGGGTGTCCTAAGATAATGTTATAAAGTAGCTCAATGTCGAGGACTTGGCATATAGTTTCAAGCATGACGTGGCCTACTTGTATAGGCAAGTGGATAACACCTTCTGAACAACGCTTAGCATCATCATACCCCTTGATTGTAATGCTTTGATCAATGTTGACATGATCCTCAGAGTATCCCAACTGTTTAAGTAAATTGAGAGAATAGATATTGAGACCAACACCACCTTCTAAAATTATGTGTTTGATCTTTCGTTTATGGATGAAAACTTCAATGTGAAGTGCCTCATTGTGACATGGGTCATGGGATGGGAGGTCCTTTTCAGAAAAGATCACATTGTAAGGTGATGCAATGTTACCTATTATAGCTTGGAAATCTGTGACCGCTATGTTATTAGGAACAAAAGACTCTTGTAGGGATTTTTCTAGCATAGCTTTATGTGCGGGTGATGACTGTAGAAGGTCCAAAATAGAGATCTGTGCAGGGGTTTTCCCTAGATGTTTGACAAGATTGTAATTAGATTGGGTTGGGAGACTTGGTGTAGGCCCACAAAGGGTAACACGACCATGATGAGTTGTGACAGTGCAATCCCTAGATTTACCTCTGATAGTGAGTGTAGACACACGACTTTCTTCAAAATGACTTACAATAGAGTCGTAGGAAGTTAAGGCTTTGTTAACACCTTTACCTTTGTTAGGATTTTGACCTTGACCATGGTTAGGGAATGACTCCTTGTACATGTTGAGATCTTTTTTGGTGTTTTGACTAGGAGGTGCATCAAAAGTGATTTCTCCTCTGTCAATAAGGTTTTGGATGATGTGCTTGAGTTTCATGCATGATATGTGGTGTAGGAGCACCTAGAAAATCATGTTTTCTTTTGTAATAAGGTCTATTTGACCAATGCATTTTCATTTCAGTTTGTATCTAGGTTCATTTTGTAAGTCCCAAGTGACTTAGGGGACATTTGTCAAATTGTAATCGAATAATGCTAAAAATAGCAATAAAGCCAAAAATAGGCAGTAGTGTTTCCCAGCCACTTGGATTGATCTCCCAGTCGCTTGGAGTTAGTTTGGTACTACTCAGGGCGAGTTGATAAATGCCCACAAGAATGGCCAAATGATCATCAAATGTAATCAGATTGAAGAAGGGATCAAATGTGATTGTATTGTGCTCAGAAGAAATAAAGAAATTCTGTTATGGCCCTTTGATTTCCATTTTTATAACCGCAAATCGCGTAACTGTAGATTTCCTTTCATTTTCCATTTTCCATTGTTTCCGTATGTCACCGTGAAGCATTCCACTGGTGAGATTTCTTTCAAAATCAGTGGAATGGCTTCGATGTACCAGTATTCATTTTGTTCTTTGTTTTGTTTTGTGTCGATAGTGCAGGCGTTCCAGACTGAGGTGTGTGAATAGTAGCGTGCCCTAGCATCTCTATGTGCTAGGCGTAGAGTAGAGATAAGATTGTCTGAGGATCAAAAACCCTAATGGCGTACCACTGTGTTGGTTCATCGGCACATCGGATGAAGGTTGCAAGTGTTCACCGAGAGAGCAAGTCTCGCCGAAGGAAGACAGTTATCGGCGTAAGTCAAATGACGGAGTGACTTTAGAAAGTCATCCCAATGGTGGCTGTTCGACCGATGGAAATGTTCGGTGGCTCATTTGTTAGTTTATCGACTGTGATAAATTAGGGCATTAGTCTGTGGTATTTGCTGTGCACTCCCCATCATATTGGTATCAGAGCCTGGAAAAAGATTTGGGCTGCAAGTCAAATTGAGGATTTGCAGGAGTATTGGCGTTTGGGTGTTGTCTGTGTATGTTTATGTCAGATAGAGAAAGCGAGCTAGAGGCAGAGACAATGCCTCCCAAAAGTATGTCACAGATGCCGTTAAGAAGCTGATCGAGGAGATGCTTGCATCCAAGTTGGGAGAGTTCAAGCAGTCCAAAGGCAAAGATAGGGAAGATGAAAGTGACAGTGATGAAGGCGATACAGAAATTAGGGAAACCAGTAAAAAGACAGAGGAGATACTAGCAGACCAGAGGGCATTTTTAAATGCATTGAAGTCAGTCAATAGGGACACCATAGATGGGTTACCTATGTATAGTGGAAGTATGGAAGCTGAAGAGGTGATTGACTAGATTGAGGTATTGAACAATCATTTCGAATATAAAGAAATCCCTGATGATAAGAGGGTTAAGTTGGCAAAGGCAAGATTGCAGGGATCTACTCTTGCATGGTGGAATTATGAACAAGGAGAGAGAGTCAAGGAGGGGAAAAATATGATAACCTCCTAGGAAAGGATGAAGACCAAACTCAAGGCATAGTTCTTACCCCTGGACTATGATGTGCAGATGTATAAGAAATTGCAGAACCTCAGATAGAGAGACCTTGATGTGAATGCATACACACAAGAGTTTCATAAACTCAGTCTCAGATCAAAGAGACAAGAAGAAGAGTCAGAGAAGGTGGCTAGGTACTTGAATGGCCTAAGGATGAACATCCAAGATGAGATCAGCATCTTAGCACCATAAACAATGAACAAGTGTTTCCAAATGGCCGTAAGGGTTGAAGAGAAGATAAAGAGGAAGAGTGAGTAGAACAATAGAGGTAGAGGTGGAAGGAATTTCAGAGGCAGAGGTAGTTTTGGAGGAAGAAGTCCTAACCAGAGGCCTAGTGGTGAGTCTAGCCAAGAAGAGCAAGTTGGGGACTCCAGTAGCAGAGGAGGCTACCAAGGAAGAAGGTCTAATGGAAGAGGTGTGTCTAATGGAAGAGGTGTGACAAATAGATCAGGTAGAGGATCCAAGTTCTCCAATATGAGATGTTATAACTGCAATCAGATAGGGCCCCTGACATACAAGTGTCTAGAGAAGGCCTCCACTTCTCATGGTGGTGATAAGAGAACCACTTTGATTCAAGAAGATGTAAGGAGTGTGACATCTCTTAAAGTAAATCTAGAATCAGAAACGAGAGAGAATCTGATGATCAAGAGGACGCTGCTCAAGGAACCAGTGCAGGCTAAACCATCACAAAGAAGGGCTTTGTTTAGAATCAACTGCAAGATCCAAGGTAAGGTTTGTAAAGTCATCATTGACTCTGGTTCTACTGATAACATTATATCTTTGGAAGCAGTGAATAAGTTGAAGTTAGAAAAGATACCGCATGGCAGTCCATATAAAGTCAGTTGGTTGAACAAGGGGCAACACGTACTCATCAATGAACAGGCATGGGTAGAATTCAGTATTAAGGGGTATAGAGACAAGATTTTGTGTGACATCCTTCCAATGGATGCTTGCCATCTTTTTTTAGGTAGACCATGGCAGTTTGATAGAAAGGCTCATCACGATGGAGAAAAGAATGCTTACTCATTCCAAAAGGATGGTGCGACTTATAGGATATAGTCATTGGTAGAAGAGGATCCACAACATGTAGGGTCTAGTGTAATGCTGGTAGGAGAAAAAGAATTCATGGACACACTAAAGGAAGGTGATGGAGTAGGTTTTGCTTTGATTGTGAAGCCTAAGGGGGAAAAGAAGGAAAGTGTGAGAGAAGTAGGGCCTAAAGAGGTTAGAAATTTGCTTGAGAGTTACAAAGGAGTGATTGCAAAGGATATACCTGATTCCCTGCCACCAATCAGAGACATTAGCCATCAGATAGATCTCATACTAGGAGCAATACTTCCTAATAAGGCAGCATATAATATGACACCTCAACAGAATGAAGAGATAGCAAAATAGATTCAAGGACTCCTAAACAAAGGGTTGATAAGGAAGAGTCTTAGTCCATGTGCAGTACCTACTGTTTTAGCCCCAAAGAAAGATGGGAAATGGAGATTGTGTACTGATTCTTGGGCAATAAATAGGATAACCATCAGGTATAGGTTTCCTATTCCTAGAATAGAAGATCTAATGGATTGTTTGGGAGGTGCTACCTATTTCTCTAAGATAGACTTGAAGAGTGGGTACCATCAGATAAGGATAAGAGAAGGGGATGAGTGGAAGACAACTTTCAAAACCAATGAAGGGTTGTATGAGTGGCTTGTGATGCCATTTGGTCTTTCAAATGCCCCTAGTACTTTTATGAGGCTGATGAATGAAGTGTTGTAGGAATTCATAGGTAAACTTGTGGTAGTCTACCTTGATGATATCTTGGTATTCAGTAAGAGCAAGGAAGAGAACTTGAAACATTTGGAGATAGTCTTAAAGAGGCTGCAAGATCAGAAGTTACTAATAAACTTGGAAAAGTGTGACTTCATGAAACAAGAATTGGTGTACCTAGGTTTTGTCATCTCTAAGGGTGATTTGGAAATGGATCCTTCCAAGGTAGAAGCTATTTTGAATTGGCCTACACCCAGGACAGCAGGCGAGGTCAAAAGTTTCCATGGTTTGGCCACATTTTATAGGAAATTCATTAAGAACTATAGTGACATCTATGCACCTATGTTGGAGACCATCAAGGGTGGAGGTAAGATGAATTTTGTGTCAACGAAGAGGCAAATCAGAGTTTTGAAAGTCTGAAACAGAAAGTTGCTAAATTCCCTGTTTTAGTGTTACCTGATTTCAATAAGGTTTTTACCATTGAATGTGATGCAAGTGGATTGGCCATAGGAGCAGTGTTGAGCCAAGATGGCATACCGGTAGCCTTCTTCATTGAAAAGTTAAATGAAGCCAAGAGGAAATACTCCTCTTATGATTTAGAGTTGTATGCTATGGTACAAGCTCTGAAAAAATGGAGGCACTACTTGCTTCCTAAGGAATTTATTGTATACACTGACAAGCATCCTCTCAGTTTTTTGAATGGACAGGAAAAGCTGAGTCATAGACACATGAAATGGGTGGAAAGTCTTCAAGCATACACCTTCATCATCAAACATAAGAAAGAAATAACCAATAAGGTTGCTGATGCTCTAAGCAGAAGGGTGTTGACAGTGCAAGAAGTGCAGCTACAAATTATGGGTGTTGACTCACTCAAAGGGTTGTATGAAGAGGACCACAATTTTAAGGAGATTTATAGGGTATGCAGTGAGTTTGCCAATGCTTTCCACAGTGACTTTTCATATTATACATTGCAGGATGGACTTTTGTTTAAAGGTAGTCAACTCTATATCCCTAAGTGTTCAATGAGGGATAATATTGTGAAGGAAAAACATAGTGATGGTTTAGGAGGACATTTTGGGCTCAATAAGACCTTAGATCTTGTACGAAGGTTTTACTTTTGGCCAAGGATGCAATCTGATATTAGAAGGTTTGTTGAGAGTTGTATGATTTGCCAGAAAGCAAAGGGAGTCTTAACCAATGCAGGACTGTACCAACCTTTGCCCATACCGAACAAACCTTGGGAAAGTTTGAGTATGGATTTTGTAATGGGATTGCCCAAGACAAGGACAGGTTATGACAGTGTGTTTGTTGTGGTGGACAGGTTTAGCAAAATGGCGCACTTTATTCCTTGTAAGACCACCAATGATGCTAGTTACATTGTAGGTTTGTTCTTTAAAGAAATTGTCAAGATTCATGGATTACCTTTGAGTATTGTAACTGACAGAGAAAGCAAATTTGTGGGACATTTTTGGAGAACCTTGTGGAAAAGATTGGGTACAAATTTGTCTTTTAGTTCAGCCTATCATCCTCAGACTGATGGTCAAACTGAGGTTGTCAATAGGTTATTAGGCAATCTGCTACGATCTTTGACAAGAGAACATGGCAGTAGTTGGGATGTGGTACTCCCACAAGCAGAGTATGCCTATAATGATTCTACAAATAGAAGCATAGGTTTAAGTCCTTTTGAAGTTATCTATGGTAGTTATCCTAGAGGTATTTTTAAATTGTGAGATGTTTAAGAGATGGACAAAAGGAGTGGACATGCTGATACATTTGCAGAGGCTATGCAAGAGATCCATCAACAAGTCAGAGATACTCTACACTAGAAGAGTCAGAAGATCAAAGCTAGAGTGGATCAAAGATGAAGGGATGTACAGTACCAAATAGGAGATATGGTCATGGTTCATCTCAACAAGAACAGACTACCCAAGGGAAGCCACAGCAAGTTGATGATGAGAAAAATTGGACCTTGTCAGATTCTGGAAAAATATGGTCCTAATGCTTACAAAATTGAACTCCCTGATGACATTACTATTTCACCTATATTCAATGTTGCTGATCTAACATTATATAGGAGTCCTAATACAGGAGAAGGTACAATAGATTCTATCCAAGACAATGCAGAGTGGGTGTAGTCTTTACCACCTAGGGAACCACTGAAGATGGAGTGTATCTTGGATAGTAGGATAGCAAAGAAGACCAGAAATTAGACCTATTTTGAGCACCTTGTCAAATCGCAAGGACTTCCAGATTCAAAAGCCACATGGATGCTGGAAGAAGACATCAAGAAGTAGGGTGGTGATTTGCAGTAGTTAGTCTCTAAGAGGACTTGAGACAACTTTCACTCGGGGAGTATGGTGCAGGAGCACCTAGAAAATCATGTTTTCTTTTGTAATAAGGTCTATTTGACCAATGCACTTTCATTTTAGTTTGTATCTAGGTTCATTTTGTAAGTCCCAAGTGACTTAGGGGACATTTGTTAAATTGTAATCGAATAATGCTAAAAATAGCAATAATGCCAAAAATAGGCAGTAGTGTTTCCCAGTCGGGTGGATTGATCTCCCAGCTACTTGGAGTTAGTTTGGTACTACTTAGGGTGAGTTGATAAATGCCCACAGGAATGGCCAAATCATCATCGAATGTAATCAGATTGAAGAAGGGATCGAATGTGATTGTATTGTGCTTAGGAGAAATAAAGAAATTCTGTTTTGTCCATTTGATTTCCATTTTTATAACTGCAAATCATGCAACTATAGATTTCCATTCATTTTGCATTTTCCATTGTTTCCATATGTCACCATGAAGCATTCCACTGGTGAGATTTCTGTCGAAATCAGTGGAATGGCTTTGATGTACCAGTATTCATTTTGTTCTTTGTTTTGTTTTGTGTCAACAGTGCAGGTGTTCCAGACTGAGGTGTGTGCACAGTAGCCTGCCCTAGCATCTCTATGTGCTAGGCGTAGGGTAGAGATCAGACTGTGTGAGGGTCAAAAACCCTAATGGTGTACTATTGTGTTGGTTCATTGGTGCATCAGCTGAAGGTTGCAAGTGTTCGTCGACAGAGCAAGTCTCGCTGAAGGAAGACAGTTATTGACATAAGTCAGATGATGGAGTGAGTTTAGAAAGTCATCCCGATGGTGGTTGTTCAGCTGATGGAAATGTTCGGTGGCTCATCTGTTAGTTTATTGACTATGAGAAATTAGGGCATTGGTTTGTGGTATCGGCTGTGCACTCCCCATCAATATGGTTCTATGTCCTTTGATCCTATGGTATTCACAATATTCATTGTCTTTGTACCATGTAGGTTTGTAAGCAGGTTCACCATATGGGGGAGCGTATGGTGGCATGATAAGTCCATTTTGTACAAGTTTCCTTAGAACTAACTCTATAGGCTCTCCCAAAGGAGTGAATTTACACCTTGGAGGGTAATCTTGGGGAGGCTGCTCTTGTTGATTTTGGTTTTGTTGTCATTGTTGTTGTGGTGGAGTTTGGTTTTGTTTGGATGAAAGATTAAGAGGTTTTTGTAGTGTTTAAACATGTTTGGAATCGACCACACCATCATTGACCACATTTTTATTTTTGTTCCAGTATTTGGTCTTATTGTTTGATTGTTGTTGGGGAGGATTGTCTTTATTTTCTTTGACGATTTTGAACATGCCTTTAGCAATGAGGGCTTTTTCGATGCTGATGCCTTTATAGGTAATCTCATCAAAGGTTGTAGCACTTAGTATTTGCAAATGGAAACCCAATTCTTGGTTAAGGTTCTGCACAAATATGCTAACAAGCTACTTTTCAGGTATTTTGAATGGGAATTTGCTAGCCATATGTCTCCATCTTTGAAGGAAGGAGATAAGAGCTTCCCTATTTTTCTATTTATTGTTACATAAGTCAGTCATAGAGACCTCATGTTCTATGTTGTATGAGAAATAGGCGGTAAATTTTCCTACAAGCTCGTTAAAAGATTTGATACCTGTAGGTAGATACGAGAACCATTCTATAGCTTGACCTCCAAGACTGCACAGGAAGAGGCGCATCAGATATATGTCATTATGTGCAACCTCTAAATAAGCAAGATAAAATTCTCTAAGATGATATTTGGGTCCCGTCTTCCCTTGTATTTATCAAATTTGGGTATAGTGAAGTTGGGAGGAAAAGGAATCATTTGCAATGAATGATCAAATGGATAAGGACAAACATCTTCCAAGGAGATGGTTTTCTTAGTGTGACCAAATGTAAGATCAACTAGTTGTTGTTGTACTTCAGCAAGTTTGAGCTCCATAGTTGTGGGAGGGCTTGGAAACATCTCTTGTTGTACTAGAGGTGGTTGTTGTTGCTGCCCATATGGAAGATTGTAGTTGAAGCCATGGGCATTCGTGTTATACGGGTTGTATGATTGGTTGGGGTTGTATGTGGCATATGTTGGGTTTGGATTGGGTTGGTTTTGGTTATTTTGATTTTGTTGAGGTGGGGGTGGCATTAGGTAAGAATGTTGGCTTTGTGATGGTTGTAGATTAGAGTTTTGGTATTATGGAGGTGGTGTGAAGAAAGAATTCCTTGGAGGAAATCTAAAGTTTGTTGGGTTTGGTTGTGATGGTGGAACATAGCCATAGGAAGTTTGGTTTTGAGAGTGTTGAAGGTTGAGATAGTTGTTGGTTAGTGTGGAAGAACGTTGTGGTGGAGGGACATAGGTCATGTTGATGTTTTGTGATGGTTGGGGTTGATTGATATATGTGTTGAAAAAGTTTAGTGTAGATGATCGTTGTGGCAGAGGGACATAGGTAGATGGGTTTTGTGATGGTTGGGGTTGATTAAGATGGGGATAGGTAAGATTGAGTGTGGATGAATGTTGTGGTGCAGGGACATAGGTTTTATTGATGTTTTGTGATGGTTGGGGTTGCATGAAATTTTTTGGGTTAATGATACGAAGGGTTGATGATGTTGGGAGTGGTGTCGGTTGAGACCCTTGTTACATGGCTACATAAGTGTTCCCTAGATTGTAGTTTGGTGGGAAACTGTCTTGTGATGGGGTAGACAATATTCCACTTGTGATTGGTGTGGGCATTTGTGACATGTTAGGAGGTTGCTGTGTGTTTGATTTAGCTAGAGCGGCCTGTCTTGCTAATTCTACTTGATGATGTAGAGTCTCTTGTTGGTGTTTGTAAATTTCCATAGGGGTCATGAGTGGTGATACGGGACTTTCTGCTATTGGATTTGTTGATAACTGAGAGGGGGGGTGAATCGTTTATCTAAATTAACTTAACTTTCTGTTCTTCTTTAACAACTAGTGCAGCATCAAAACAATTAAGCATCCATAATCATGAAAGCAGAAACAAAGTCAATACACATAACACAATGATTATGACGTGGAAAACCCTGTTAAGGGAAAAACCACAGGGTGACTAACCCAAAATTGTATTCTCTGTTAAACTAATAGAAGTACAAAATGGCACTTGCCAATTAGGGCTCACTGCCCGAGCACACTGCTCACAAGAGGCTCACTGCCTACAAGAGACTCACTATCTACAAGGTACAAGAAAGTAACTAGATACTTGAACTGATGAGAAGCATCCACATATGTTAAAGTTTAGTTCGGGTTAGGCTCAATATATTGATCTTCTGCACTTCATTCTTCCTCTTCTTTGGTGCTGCTGTCCTGTCACATACTGGACCTGTATTACTACTTCCACACTGTTCTCTACTTTTCTTCACATTTCACAATACACCACACACACCTTCACATCCAAATCCATCTGGTATATATATCCGCACTAATGATTTCAACACCTTTCTAGTCAGTATCTGGAATAGTCAATATTTTCCCAAACTCTGGTCTGTCGGCTGAATCCTTGCTTACCAAGTGATGCGTATCGAAGAGATGCTTATAGAAGTCATCAATCATGTCGGCCAATCATGAATGATCCCTTAAGAAACTTTATTACCATCAATATCTCATCCAGATTAAGGTCTGAAGCTCTGCCGGTCAGTTCTTCCTCAGTCTACTCTGCCAAACAGGAACCCAACACTTAGGTGTTCATATCTTTTCACTCTTACATCACCAGAGGTTCAATCTATGGAATATATTAGTCATGATACTCCTCTTGACTTCCCCAAGTCCGTGCTTTACTGAGATACTTCTTCTGAGAGATCCGGACCTGACTGTCGGACCTTGCTACATACTCTATTCTTGCTTACCAGACCAAGATACACTTCAGTCTGTCTTCCGGTATGGTCATATCATGTCCTATGGATGTGTGGGATGGACTTTGTTGGCATCAATAACAACACTTAAGAAGCCACATAGTGTCTCTTTCCAACAATCTCCCCTTTTGGCATTGATGGAAACACTTAGTGAGAAATAACTAAGTGTCACAGTATACTCACCCTTGGCTGATGCTCTTGTTCTTATGTACACTTTTCTGGAGCTCCCCCTTAGCTAGATTCCTCATTTTTCACTGCTCCTCACTCCCCCTTTGACATCAATGGCAAAGGATAGAATCCACATACCAAATTTTTTGAAAATAATCTATACTTGGCGGCACAAATATATATACATAGCATACTTACATATACTAAAGTATATTTGCAAAAGTTGTCTTCAATTGGACAAATTCTGTTGCCCAACTTTACTTCATCCTATCCAAAATTGAAATGTGACCACTCAACAGGAATGCAAAAGCGTCTGCCCTCTTTAGATCTATCGGATCACGAGTCCGAGCTGTGGTCTAAGCATCACTTAGGGCCTCATGCATGGCCTCTAACTTAGGGATAATTATCCCTCTAAGTTCACTCAACCTGCTTATTCTATTTTTCTTCTCTTTTCCAAGCTTCTTAATTTCATTTAAGACTGCAATAGTCTGACACTCTTGATTTATTATGGATGTGGTAAGAGGATCAAAATTCTGAGATAGTCTTGACAGTTTATCCTCATGTTCCTTCACTTTCTTATCAATATCCATTGTTACTTTGGACTAGGATAGACAAAATTTATGCATTTCTCCTCCATTTTTAAGAGTATTTTCTAAGCTCTTTATCCCAATATCCATATTTCTCCTATCATTGGTTATTAGTCCTTGTACTTCGAAGAATCTCTTTCCCAAAAACTCCTTCTAGACCTTTTCTTCTGCTGACTTCTCTAAGGAATCAAAATGTGTATGAACAGAATTTACAAGAGACTTTAGTTTACCGGATGTGGAGGCTGAAGGATCCTTTTGAAAGGATGGCATGATCTTCTCCAATACACCGAATGTAATTTCTATTAGCTCACAGTCCTCTATGTGAGACTTCAAACGTTTTTCTTTTGCCTTTGCATGGCAAAGGATACTATCTTCATAGTCTGAACTGGGGAGAGGGAATCAAAATTGAATGGTCCTTGAAGCAGTTCTAGTTCATCAATTTCCATCATTTCTTTGGTCAAGAAGTCTTTGACTACTTTTGCAGTGTCTCTTGCCGGAGACAGATTTTTCTTCCCTTCTGTAGCCTTAGCACTGTCATTTGTAGCCTTCTCTATTTGACCTTCTTGTCTTCCCTTCTCCTCTTCTTCCTGACTGATCTTCCCTTCTACTCTTTCTTCTCCTTTAGATCTGGAGTCTACTGGAGAAACCAGAGGAGAGATGTGTGCTTCTTCATGGACTTCCTCTTCCAGAGTAGAGGAATCTAAGTCCTTAGCTTTCTCTTCACTTGTCTCCTTTGCCTCTTCTGCCACTGTCTTAGTAGATTCTCCTTTGTCATCCATGATAGAGGGTTCGTTACCTAAGTCCTCTATAATAGGAAGATTAAATCTTTTAAAAGAATTGCGTAGAATATCTTTTGTTTCTTTTGCCACTTTGTCAGTTTCACCAAGCATAAGCTGATTCATTCTAGCTTTGCTCCGAAACTCATCCTTGCAGTCCTTAAAGATAATGTTCCTTTGTTTAGGGGTAATGGATGGATAAAGCTGAATAGCAATCTGCTCCCAGATTTCTAGATCATTTGCTTGGGCATTGTTCTTCCTTATTTCAAGTTCCTTTTCTAAGCTTTTGGGAATCAGAGATATAATTTCAATGAATGCTTTGTTGTAGATGTTTAGATACCTGACTGTAGCATCTTGCAATATCTTCTGACCAGTTTCATTATATTCATCATAAAATTCAACCATTGGTTGTAAGTTCCCATCAACAGTAACTGATTTGATGATATCTTCAATGCGGAGAGTAGGTTTTTCAACAAATTCCTCTGCCTTCTCTTCTTTGTCTTGACCGGTAGAGGGTTCACCAGTTGTTTTCTTTTTCTTCTTCATTTTCTTTACTTCCTCATCTGTCTCTGTCTCTTCATCATCCTTGAGGCTTGTGTATGATCTTGTAGCCTTTGTCTTTGTTCTCTTTTCACCTTTACCGGATGATTTTGCTTCTAGTTTTGATGCCTTTGAGCTCTTAGCAGTGGCAGGTGCAGAGCTCTTAGAGGATCTGGTCCAAGAGGGGGCTTCTACCAGAGCACTTTCCTTTTCTTTCTATGCCCTTTCCATCTTCTCTCTATTTGTATCGAGTGGATCTTTTGAAATGCCATACCTTTTGGCAACATTCTCTACTTCTTTTCTCCCTTCTCTCTTCATCCCCGGTTGTCTAAGCCCACATGAATCTTTACAGTCAACTCTTCAAAGGTTCCAAACCTTTCTGCCTTAGGGTCCTTGGGCTGACTCAAAAGATGTTGAATGTGCAACTCTAGGATTTTCTCATTAGGCTCATACCCCATTGGCATGATCCATACTATTCTTGGTTCCACTGCCTCCATTAGGCATTGATCAGTAGCCACCATGAAGCATACTGTATCTTTGTATTTTTCTACTAGAGATTGGGGGATTCTCTCTCCTGCTTGCATCATACTCTGAAAGTTCTTGAAGTAGCCCCATAGTACTGTATTCTGTGCCTTGGCATCACCTATTCCATGTAAATAATCTCTGATTTGTATGGCAACAAGTCTATCATTTTTCCATATCCAACCACTAGATCTGGGTAGCTCATTCATGTAATAGAAGAACAGAAAGAGTATCAAGCCACTGTATTTGAAGGAGTTCTTCTTACCCTTCTTTATCTTTTGCAGATTCTCCAAAAGTTGGTTCAGAAGGAGCTCACAGAGATCATAGTCAACATTCTTCCTTAACATTTCATAAGCAGTGTAAATTGCTATTCCAGAAACAAAATTCTCTTTGCTAGAGAGATAAATCTTGTAGTCAATTATCATGGCAGCAAACTTGATGTCCAGATCTGTGATATCCTCAATTGTCATTTCTCTTTTATAAAATTTGGATCCTGTTGCCTCACTCACTATCTAATTCTTGACGGATTTGAGAATAGGTAACTCACCGGATGAGTGCAATCTGGTAACTGCCTTAATGGCATCCTTGGTTATCTTGAATGGCCTCATCAACCACATAAAGTTATCATGCATTCTACTCAAAATATACTGGACCCATTCATCTTTTGCAAAACAAGGGAAATGAATGCACTGTCTGAAATGCTTGTCCCGGATGGCTTTGTACTAGGGTTTGAGTTCAAAGGAATCATCTATTAATTGTTTGTGATAGATATCCATTAGTTTGGAGTCCCCAAATTCGTCAATGTTTGCATGAATATATGCCCTAACATCTTCTACATACAAAACCCCATGCGGAATGTTTGAAAAGGCGCCTAGGGGATCAACTTCTAGGGATTTGTATGGATGTTTCTTGAATTTAGGATGCGGTCTATCAGTGATCTTCACAACATTTGGAGTAGCCATCTTTCAAAAGATTCAGAGAGAGATTTCAAGAACGGAGAATACCTTTTACGCTTTTAGGATTCACGAAATGAGCTGGATCAAATTGCTGGATAAGTCAATTTCTGTGGATGATCTTTGAGAGGCTTGAGATAATTAGTTGCAGAGCTCCTTCTCTTTTATTCTCAAATGCAAATGTACAAATGACGAACAAAATAACCCTTTTATCTCTGAGCAAACCCTAATTCCACATTGCAATAAATGCACAACTTAAGTCATTCTGGTTGCCTTGTTCTCCTTATTCTAAGAAAGATCTTTTTCTAGATCACTGAGATACACTTAGAGTTATTCTCTGTGATTAATGACAATCTATCTTCCTTTCCCCAATCATTTGATCTATCCACAGATCAAGATTTCTCAATTTTGAATCATGTCGGATCTAATTGTGAAAATTCTGCATCTTACCGGATGACTGTTGAACCGGATCAATCTTGGGAGATTAACCTCTTCTAAGCTTCTTGCGGATCTTCCATATCTTTACCAAGGATTATTTAGATGTTTCTCTGAGATCCCTTTTAATCCGCAATCTTCCATATGCCAATTTTAGGCACCAATTGACTGGCTAGGGGAAATTGTTTTTTTTTGTGACTCCCCCTGAGGCAGAGCTCATCTATTTAGTTTCTAGAAGGAACATCAGCACTAGATTCTGGTGCGGATCCATCCTCAACATTTTCTGTACTCCTCTTCACCCAAATCTTGTTCATTTCCCTTTGGATTTCATCTGCATTCACTTTTCCTTTTCCTTTGTCTTGGTTTTGATTATGATGTACGGGACCCTTTTTGTCTTGATTCTTGCTTTTACAGAATTTGGTAATATGACCGGATCTATTGCAATTGTAGCAAACAACATTTCTTTGCATATTTGATTGATATCCTCTTGATCTACACTGATTAGCCATATGTCCCATTCTATTGCAAGCAAAGCATCTACCATTTAAAGAATTGTTCATTTGCATGTTTCTACACTCATGAGATTTGTGACCATACCTTTTGCAATGGAAACACTGTCCGGAGAAGGATGAATTAGTCTGATTCATTCTTCTTCTACACTGATTTGCATTATGACCAAAGTTATTGCAGTTGTGGCAGTATCCATTGAAAGATGGATATCTTTGAGCATTTGGTTGCCTTACTGGAGGTCTTCTAGGTCTGTTCCTGGGATTTCCTAATCCAGAGTTCTTTTGACTAGATCTGGAGCTTTCACCTTTCACATACCCCAAGCCTTGCTTGTCATCTACTCTCTTTTGGCTTTCAAGAAGAACTTCAAGCTGAGCAGGGCTTATCTTGAATTTTTCTTTGTATTCATTTGTTGTTTGAAGATCTCTTTTTAGAGTGTCAATCTGATTTTCAAGTTGTTCTTCATTATCTCTAGCTTCTTCCAGATCAGACTCTAAATGCCTGATTATTCTATCCATTTTGTGGCAATCTTCTGATTTCTCTATGAGAGATTATTTTAGATTATCTTTAGTTTTTCTCTTCTCTTCAATTTCTTGGGTGAATTTCATAACCCCTGATTCCATTTCATGTCTTACCATAATGTCTTCTTTTGATAGCTTCTCACATAATTTGTTTTTCTCATTTAGATCTTCATTTGCGTCATTGGCTTCATTCTGACTTGCTAATTGCTGAAGTAGTTCCTTTCTCTTTTTCATAGAGATACTCAGTTTCTCCTTGAGTTCATTTATGAAGTCATCAGCTTGTTTGAGTCTTTCCCTTAAGTTATTTACTTCAGAGTGAGACTGTTCAAGGTCATCTAGGGCAGACTGAAGTTGTTCCCTCATACCATACATGTCCATTGAGATTCCCAGATCTTCCTTAAGTTCTTAGGCTTTGTTTGGAGGAACTTGGCTCTAATACCAATTGTTGATAACTGAGAGGGGGGGTGAATCAGTTATCTAAATTAACTTAACTTTCTGTTCTTCTTGAACAGCTAGTGTAGCATCAAAACAAATAAGCATCCATAATCATGAAAGTAGAAACAAAGTCAATACACATAACACAATGATTTTGACGTGGAAAACCCTATTAAAGGAAAAACCACGGGGTGACTAACCCAATATTGTATTCTCTGTTAAAAGAATAGAAGTACAAAATGGCACTTGCCAATTAGGGCTCATTGCTCGAGCACACTGCTCACAAGAGGCTCACTGCCTACAAGAGACTCACTGTCTGCAAGGTACAAGAAAGTAACTAGATACTTGAACTGATGAGAAGCATCCACATATGCTGAAGTTCAGTTCCGATTAGGCTCAATATACAGATCTGCTGCACTTCATTCTTCCTCTTCTTTGGTGCTGCTGTCCTGTCACATACCAGACTTGTATTACTACTTCCACACTGTTCTCTACTTTTCTTCGCACTTCACAATACACCAGACACACCTTCGCATCCAAATCCGTCTGGTATATATATCCGCACTAATGATTTCAACACCTTTTTAGTCAGCATCTGGAATAGTCAACATTTTCCCAAACTCTGGTCTGTCGGCTGAATTCTTGCTTACCAAGTGATGCATATCAAAGAGATGCTTATAGAAGTCATCAATCATGTTGGCCAATCATGAATAATCCCTTAAGAAACTTTATTACCATCAATATCTCATCCGGATTAAGGTCTGAAGCTCTGCCGGTCAGTTCTTCCTCAGTCTACTCTGCCAAACAGGAACCCAACACTTAGGTGTTCATATCTTTTCACTCTTACATCACTGGAGGCTCAATCTATGGAATATATTAGTCATGGTACTTCTCTTGACTTCCCCAAGTCTGCGCTTTACTGAGATACTTCTTCTGAGAGATCCGGACCTGACTATCAGACCTTGCTACATACTTTATTCTTGCTTACCAGACCAAGATACACTTCAGTCTGTCTTCCGGTATGGTCATATCATGTCCTACAGATGTGTGGGATGGACTTTGTTGCCACCAATGACAACACTCAAGAAGCCACACAGTGTCTCTTGCCAACATGATTTTGATAAAGAGGATTCTCATATTGTGCGTCAAAAGGTTTAGTCGTTCTCCCTTGTGAGCTTTGTTCAGGTATTGGAGTGGTCATAGTTGACATAGTTGGGACAACTGGTATAGCATCATGGGATTTGTTTGGCTTTTTAAGATTAGATAGATCAAAATCTTGAGGTAATTGTGCTCCTTGTTCAGCTAGTGAGTGGAAGAAATGATCTTGGTTATCACTAAGGGTTTTGTCAAATGCGGCTATAGCTCTAGGATCTTGCATGATTTCAACAAGGTTGATGCAGGAGCATCCCTGGTTCAAGAGTAATCTTGCATCAACTAAAAATATTTGCATTCCATTTTGTTTGTAGTTTAGTTTGTTTCTTTTTCCATTTCAGTTCAGTCAGAAGCAGTTTCAGCTTGTGGTCCAGTTTAGGCATTTCACATCTTACGGATCTGGACCTAGCATCTACATTCATTCATTTACATCATATCAAGAATTCAGAGCATTTGGATTAGTTACCGAAAAGTTATCACTATCAGAAGATCAACTATTTCTTAAAGAAGAGCTTCCTGATAGTCTTAGATAATTAGTTGAAGGAGAAGGCTTGCAGATCAATCCTTGACTTGCAGATCTCAGTGACACATCATTCAATGTTCTTTAGTTTGTGGCTGACCTTCCCCAAGGGTCTGCACTTCATTCCATTCATTTACTGGAAGTGTCTATACATTTAGGTCTGACCTATCTATGTTCACAAGTTACAACTCTTCATTGGAGTTTATGATCTTCCTTGGCCGACACGGAGGAATCTATTGGTCCGGAGTTGATATATATTGATATAACAGATCCTTAGGAACGCAGTTCGCATGATTTAGAAGATAGATAGTTGACTCCTTCACGAGAGGACTTCAAAGATTTATCTTGCGCATGTATGTAATCAGGCTTGTGAGACCTAATTGTAAGCCCACATGTTGTCGACCAATCTCTATTTGAATTCTATGATATACTGAATGACTGAATCTACTTTTGCTTATTTCTTTGAGTTGTTTCCATTGTGTTTACTCTTGCTGCATGGCTCGGATAGTTCATTCTATGAACCCTCCTACCGTGACTGCACCAAGTGGTATTAGAGAAAAAGTTTGATTCTTTGGAGCAGGGGATTCTATAAGATCTTGTTGTAAGCAGATCGCCAATCCGAGGCAGGTTACTTGTGCACAATCGATCACCGATTGAGAGGCAGTTGTCACTGGTAGCCCGATCACCGAATTGAGGTAGTTTGCACTTGATCCATGGAAGAATGCCACCACAAAGAGTTCCTCCTATTAGTACAATGGCTAATAGAATGGATGAAATGATGGAATTGATGAGAACAATGTGAATTCATTTGGATGCTGTTGAAGAAGATAGGCAAAGAGGATTGACATCGAGACCTAATGTTGAAAGTGATGATGAAGAAGAATTTCAATCTACTAAACAAATTGGAGAAACCCTAGAAGGTAATGAAGAAGAAGAATCATATTAGATTAATATGTTGCGAGCTATTTCAAAGATTGGAAAGAGACCGAGAGTTGATGTGCTGAACTATACTGGTAATTTGAACCCTAAAGAATTGATTGACTGGATAAATGACATGGAATAATACTTTGAATAAGAGGAAATTGAAGATCCGGAGAAGGTGAAATTCAATAAGACAAAGTTGAAAGGACATGCTGCTATATGGTTGAAAGAAGTTTAGTTGGAAAGAAATAGAAGAGGAAAAGAAAATATTACAAAATGGGATAGGATGGTGACAAAGTTGAAGAACCAATTTAGATCTGCTGACTATGAGTTGGAGCTGTTGAAAAGATTGCAAAACTTGAAGTAGAAGGAGGAATCTGTGAAAGAGTACACTAAAGAATTTCATAAGATGATCATAAGAACATGACATAGTGAAGCAAGCAAAGAGAAAGTGGCTAGATACATCAATGGACTGAGGTTGAACATTAGAGAAGAACTAAGCTTGGTAAGGATGGCATCTTTGGAGGAAGCATATCAGCTTGCGCTGAAGGTTGAAGAGAAGCTGAATAAAAGACATGATCAGAGACAGAGAGGAAGAGGAGGTAAATTTTAGAGTGGTAGGACTTATTCCAGAGGAGACAGATCATTTTCGAAGCAGAGCAAGTTTGACAACCCAGTAAGGAAGGATGATAGAGATAACAATGCTTATCAGAGAGATGACAAAATTTTTACTGGAGAGGAAACCCTAGTGCGTACCAGAATGAAGGATACAGAAGAGAAGGAAGAGGATTTGATAACAAGACATTCAAAGGTACTTGTTTCAAGTGTGGAGGTGAAGGACATAGAGCAATTGAGTGTAATCAAGGTAGTACAAGTAAGAGGATAGAAAGTAGTGGAAGAGCAGCCTATGTTGAAGAAGAACCTGTTGAGTTAGATGACCCCTGTTTTGTTGGTAAACTGGAGAAAAGAGAATCATTGGTGATGAGAAGAGCACTATTTCAAATAGAGATAAATGAGGAACCACCGCATAGGAAAAGCTTGTTTAGAACTAGATGCAAATCAGGAGGTAAGTGTTGTAAAGTTATAATTGATAGTGGTAGTTCAAATAACCTAGTTTCAGAGGAGATGGTGACTAAGTTGAAGTTGGAAAGATTGAAACACCCTAAGCCATATCAGATAGCATAGATTTAGGATGACCATAAGGTACTGGTGAGTGAACAATGTTTGGTGAAATTTCATATTGGATCTTATCATGATGAAGTCTTGTGTGATATTATGCCTATGGATGTTTGTCATATCTTGTTACGTAGACCTTGGTAGTATGATAGAAAAGCTATACATGATGGGAGAAAGAATACATGCACTATAACAACAAATGGGAAAAGAATTACTTTGATTCCTTTGGAGGATGATCCTAAAGATGTGGTATGTAGGAATACTAGAATCTGTTTGGTAGATGGAAGGAAATTTCTGGATGGTTTGAAATAGGAAAGTACGTGTTATGCCTTGATTCCTAAGAAGCCTGAAGTAGTGAAGAAAGAAACTGAACCAGAGAAGATAAGAGAGTTACTGATAGAGTATGAAGACATCATATTAGACAATGTACCTGATGGATTGCCACCTATAAGGAGTATCAGTCATCACATGGAACTTATACCAGGAGCAAGTTTTCCTAACAATGCAGCACACCAGATGACACTGGCAGAGAATGAAGAATTGAATAGACAGATACAAGAATTGTGAGGAAATGTTTGATCAGAGAAAGTTTGAGCCCTTGTGCAGTGCCTGCGGTTTTGGCACCGAATAAGGATGGAGAATGTGTACTGATTCTAGAGAAATAAATAAGATTACAGTTAAGTATAGATTTCCTTTACTTAGGATGGATGATATTATGGATTATTTGATTGGAGCAAAATATTTCACAAAGATAGACTTGAAGAGTGGATACCATCAGATTAGAATCAGAGAAGGTGATGAATGGAAGACTGTTTTCAAGACAAATGAAGGATTGTATGAGTGGTTAGTGATGCCCTTTGGATTGACAAATGCATCGAGTACTTTCATGAGATTGATGAATGAAGTCTTGAAGAAATTATTGGGTAAGTTTGTTATTGTGTACTTGGATGACATTCTAATTTTTAGTAAGACAAAAGAGGAATATTTGTGGCATATTAGACGAGTTTTACAGAGACTGAGAGAAGAGAAATTGTTGATAAACATCAAGAAGTGTAGTTTCATGAAGGAAGAGTTGGTGTATTTGGGATTTGTGATTTCTATGGAAGGATTAAAGATGGACCTTGAGAAAGTGGGAGCAATTATTGAATGACCTACATCAGAGAGCATTGGAGAAGTTAGATCATTTCATGGATTGGCTAGTTTCTACCAGAAGTTCATTAGAAATTTTAGTTCAATTTGTAACCTTATGACAGAGACAATGAGAGGTGACATAAAGGATTTTAAGTGGACATCTGGAGCAGATAAGAGTTTTGAGTTGTTGAAGCAGAAAGTGACAGAGCAACCTATTTTGGCATCACTGGATTTCAATAAGGTATTTCAAGTTGATTGTGATGCAAGTGGAAATGCAATTGGAGCAGTGTTAAGTTAAGAAGGTAGACTTGTAGCTTATTTTAGTGAGAAGTTGAATGATGCAAGGAGAAGATATTTAGTTTATGATCCAGAGTTCTATGCCATAATTCAAGCCTTGAAGAAGTGGAGATATTTCTTGTTTCCTAAGGAGTTTGTGTTGTATACAGATCATCAAGCTTTGCAATATTTGAACAGTCAAGGTAAGTTGAATCGGAGACATATGAGGTGGGTAGAGTTCATGCAGAGTTATACTTTTGTGTTGAAGCATAGGAGTGGAAAATAAAACAAAGTTGTTGATGCATTGGGTAGAAGAAGAAACTTGTTGATAGAGATGAGAGTTGAAGTGTTGGGATTTGATGAATTGAAAAACATGTATGAGGGAGACACTGATTTTGCAGAACCTTGGAAAGCATTTAAGGAACCTGTTGTGATAGACAGAAGCAAGTGGTTGGACTATTTCATTCAAGAAGATATGTTGTTCAAAGGAAGTCAGTTGTGCATACTTAGGAGTTCAATGCGAGATAATCTGATCAAGGAGAAGCATAGTGGAGGATTGGCAAGACACTTTGGCATTGCTAAGATAGTGGCTTTGGTGAGTGAAAACTACTTTTGGCCTCAGATACATAAGGATGTTAGGAGATTTGTGCAGATTTGTAGAGTTTGTCAAGTTGCAAAAGGGAGTAGTCAGAACGCTGGATTGTATAAACCTTTGACAGTACCAAAGAGACCTTAGGAAGACATAAGCATGGATTTTGTGTTGGGATTGCCTAAGACACAGAGAGGACATGATTCCATATTTGTAGTGCTTGATAGATTTTCAAAGATGGCTCATTTCATACCTTGTAAGAAGACAACTGATGTAGTGCATGTAGCTGGCCTATTTTTCAAGGAGATTGTGACATTGCATGGATTACCTAAGAGTATAGTTTCAGACGGAGATACAAAGTTTGTTGGGTATTTTTGGAAGACACTTTGGAAGAAGATGAAGACAGATTTGAATTTCAATTCAACTTTTCATCCATAGACAAATGGACAGACAAAGGTAGTGAATAGGAGTTTGGGAAACTTGTTGAGATGTTTGGTTGGAGAGAAGAAGACTGGAAGTTGGGATTTGATTTTTTCACAAGCAGAGTTTGCATATAATAATTCAGTAAACAGGAGTACTAGAAGAACACCTTTTGAGATTGTTACTGGAGTGAATCTTGGAGGAGTGGTAGGATTAAGAGATATTCGTACACAGGAAAAGAGGAGTGTATAAGCAGAAAAATTTGTAGACCATATGAAGATAGTGCATAATCAAGTGAAGAAACATTTGGAGGACATGAACAATAAGTACAAAGAGAAGGAAGATGAGAAGAGAAGACATAAGGAATTTGAAGTAGGAGATGAAGTGATGGTGTTCTTGCAAAAAGAAAGATTTCTAGTTGGGACATATAGCAAGTTGAAGATGAAGAAGTTTGGACCTTGTAGGATACTCAGGAAATTTGATTCAGGAAATGTATATGAAGTAGAACTACCTGAGAAACTGGGTATTTCACCTATTTTCAACATTGCAGATCTTTATAAGTATCATGAAGCAGAGTTCAGTGACAGCATGGAAGAAGACTTGAAGAAGCAGTTACCACAACAAGCACCAGAATAGATTGAAGACATCTTGGACAACAAAGTTGGACGCAACACTAGAGGAAGACAATACAAAGAATATCTTGTGAAGTGGAAGGGAAGATCGAAAGAAGATTCATCATGGATTTCTTAGGCTGAGGTGGACCATCTTGGTTCTCCCCTAGCCCCAGCAAAGTGACGGACTCACTTTTTCAATAACCCTGGATGTCTGATGTAGGAGCATCCCTGGTTCAAGAGTAATCTTGCATCAACCAAAAACATTTGCATTCCATTTTGTTTGCAGTTTAATTTGTTTTTTTTTCTAGTTTAGTTCAGTTAGAAGCACTTTTAGCTTGTGGTCCAGTTTTGGCATTTCACATCTTGCAAATCTAGATTTAGCATCTACATTCATTCATTTTTATCATATCAAGAATTCAGAGCATTTGGATCAGTTACCAAAAATTTATTGCTATTAGAAGATCAATTGTTTCTTAGAGAAGAGCATCTTGACAGTCTCAGACAATCAGCTGAAGGAGAAGGCTTACGGATCATTCCTTGACTTGCAGATCTCAATGACACATAATTCAATGTTCTTTGGTTCATGGCCAACCTACCCCAAGGGTCTGCACTTCATTCCATTCATTTACCGGAAGTGTCTATGCATTTAGGTCTGACCTATCTGTGTTCACACGTTACAACTCTTCATTGGAGTTTGTGATCTTCCTTGGCTGACGCTGAGCAATCTATTGGTCTAGAGTTGATATCTATTGATGTAATAGATCCTTAGGAAATCAATTCTCATGATTTAGAAGATAGATAGTTGGCTCCTTTGTGAGAGGACTTCAAAGCTTTATCTTGTACATGTATGTAATCATGCATGTGAGCCCTAATTGTAAGCCCGCATGTTGCCGACTGATCTCTATTTGAATTCTATGATATACTAAATGACTGAATTTGCTTTTGCTTATTTCTTTGAGTTGTTTTCGTTGTGTTTACTCTTGTTGCACGACCTGGATAGTTCATTCTGTGAACCCTCCTACCGTGACTGCACCAAAGGTCTTATCTATCTTCTTGAGAGGATTGACCTTCTTCAAAGTGTCGTTCTTCTTGAGATGGGACTTGAACCGTGGTATAACTGGGTGTAGCAAAATCATGAGGCATGCCGGTAGTGAATTGAGCTACATCTACCAAAGGGACATTGCCTTCTTGAGGATTGGTTGGTTGGTCATGTTGCGACTTGTTTTGAGAGTTGGTTGGTCTTTCCATTGGTGTTTTTAGAGTACCTTTTGGAGTCATGTTGGATTGGCTTGGTTGAGGTGTATGAGGAGGCGATTTGCGCTTCCTTGGGGCAAATTGTTTAGCCTTCATAGATTGTTGGAGTCTAGTGGTTACCATGGGATACACTAGGACAATTTGTTTTGAGATGCTGCTAGGATTTTTGCTGAGATAGTTTTGAAAAAATAGTTTTCTGGACCAAAGGCGCGGGACTGTGTTACCAAAGGTGAGCTACTGTGTTACCAAAGGTGATGGATTGCACTACCAAAGGCGAGCTACTGTTATACCAACAATGTTGGACTACGCTACCAAAGGTGAGCTATTGTTGTACCAAAAGCACTGAAGTAGTGTCAGTGATGTTTATGAGGCAAATTTTGATAGATTTGGATTTGATTTTGATTGGATTTGCTTTGGCAAGAGAAAACACAACTCACAAATTGGCAAAAAGGACTGACACAACAGATAGTGTATATTCAAGGCTCGTGAAAAATCCCAATGTTTCCATGGGTATTAGATAATTGCAAACAATTCAAGCACTTTTATCCCTAGAGACAAGCTTTCATTGCGATAGTTCAGCCCACAACTTGAAATCTCCATCGACCAAATGTCATTCCATATAGGTGTTGTACATTTGTATCTTTGCGAGAGATGATAGGTAGGGATATCTCACCCTCCCCTCAGAAAGCCACAAGTAGGTCACAAGTGTTTATGCTAGCCGAGGGAATACTATCTCTTCTCAAGGGAGGCAATGGTGAGTATCTTGGGCTATGCCCTTGCACTAAAATTTATCGCAATGTTTGGAGGTGAATTGGGTAGTCACTATCTAGATGGTTCTTAGTAGCTTTGAGGGACCAATGCCTTACGAGCAATGTGACAAGCTACTAAAAGCTTTGACCAATCCTACCAAGAGTATCAAACACTTCGCACAATGTGAAATCTCTTTCACAAAGAGCTAGTACACCTCTTTTCGATTTGGCACCACAAGGTAAGGCTGACATCAGTTAGGACTTGGCTTTCGCCTTATCCCTTTTATATAGTGGTTCAAAGGAAAACTCCACTTAGGGTCATCCCTTTTGGATGAAGCGCAATCCAAAAGTAGGCTCTTCTAAGGAATAACTAACAAGTAAGATCAAGCACGTCAAACAAAGGTTCAATTGTCCTGTTATAAGAAAAATAAGGTGCAACTAGATTAGGCACACACACAGTTGTAGTTGTCAATTGTCCCTTATGAAATTGAAGTGTTTGGCATTTATGTCCATTGTCCCTTAGAAAATTGAAGTGTTTTTGCATTCATGTCCATTGTCCCTTAAGAAAGCAATATGTTCCTAAGGCTTAGATTGCAAAAAAGATGATTTGTTCAATTGTCCCTTAAGAAAGTAACATGTTTCTAAGACTTAGTGCGATAGATTTTGGCAATTTCTTCAAAGCTCATCCTGCATGAACATGTTAGAAAACCCCATTTGCTTTGTTTGAGTGATAAGAAGCTGCAAAAAGTTGGATTAGTTCCAAAAAAACTAAGAGTTAGCAAAAATAAATCAAATTGACCAAAAGCGTTTTACTGTGTTACCAAAGGCGACTTACTAAATTACTGAAAGCGCTGGACTGTGCTACCGAAGGCGAGTTACCGCAGAGCCAAAAGTGATTCTCTGTGCTACCGGAAGTGTGGTACTGTGCTATCAAAGGCGAGCTACTATACTACCAAAAGTGCTGTACTACCCCAGATCTAAAAATGTCATATTTTGTCAAAAAAAGATGATTTCATGGTTGAATGGATGATCTGGGATGTTAATAGATGATAAGATTTATAACCTGCAATCAAGAATAATTCACAAAATGTCGTGAAAGGAAAGGTTAACTAAAAAATGATAAAACTCCTAAATAAATCAGCTTAGGCAGTATTAATGATAATTGAAAGAGAAATAAATTAGCTTGTGAGTCAATGAGTGATAAGTATGATGAGTTAGAAATCCTGCAAATCAGAAATCCAAGTCAAAAATACTAATAGACCAGAAACGTTGTACTGTGCTACCAGAGGTAATCTATTGTGTTACCCGAAGTGCGATACTGTGCTACTAGAGGCGCTACAGTATCGCCCAAAGGTGTTGTACTGTTATGCCAAAGGCGCTTCACTATACTGCCAAAGGCACTTTTTTGTGTTGATGTGCATTGTTCCGTACTACACTTAAAAAAATCAATTTCTTTAAAGAAAAAGAGTGATTAGTGGGTCCCATCGGGCGTGCCAGAATGTGTATAGGAAAAATCGAGAGGTTGAATGATAAGATCAAAAAGTAATGGTAATACCAACTCAATTACCCATAACATCAAAAGATCTATCTAAGCAATAACCAAATCAATGAATAAATTAAATTACGAATAAAGAAGCTATCACCTAGATTGTTTGGATTTTTTGGTTGAATGTGGATTTCTCTTCAAATTGTGAAACCATGTTTGCAACAAGTGGATGTAGATTATGTTTGTGCTCAAAGTGCTCAACAATGCGATGAATGCTCCAAGCGCTGTAAGAATGCCTGAGAATAAATGATCGAAGATGATTTGTTATGGAGATGAGGGGAGTTTATCTAGGTTTTAAACATGATCGATCAATGGATGAAATAAATCAATAGAATGGATGGTTGAGATAAATCAACTAACTCATGATGAATGTGCACACGACATTTGTCACTCCAAAAAGGTATTTTTATTAAGATAATTGCTTTTTGATAATAGATATGGTACAAACATGATAAAGATAGATTTGATTTCATAAATTAGAATATTTTTTTGTAATTTATGAGTTGATGATAAAAATAAGATAAATTAAAGCCAATTAACTTAACTTTAGATTTCTTTTTGAAGTTCTAAAAATAAGACTGATTGTGCACATAGAGTTAACATGATATTTTTAGAGGAATTTAGAAGATAATTAAAATTAAATAAATAAATTTATTTAATTGATTGTGCATGATTTGAAGAATAGATAAGATATGAAGATTAAAGATTTTAAATAAATTAAACAAATAAATTCATCTAATCTATTTTGCATAATGGAAGAATATAAATAAAATATTGATTTTATTTATTTTTAGAAGATTGAGTCAACTTAAATAAATTTGGAAGAATAATTGATTAATTAAATAATAAAAATTATTTAATTATGGATAAGAGGGGATAAATGATGAATTAATTAAATAATTAGATTTATTTGATTAATGTGGACTTGAAATTTGAAAAAAGGATAATGATTTAATTAAATAATTAAAATTATTTAATTTTGGAAGAATATAGAGGAAATTAGTGAAATTAATTAAATAAATATAATTTATTTAATTAATGTTGAAAATATGTGATTTAGAGGAAATTGATGATTTTGATGAAATTAATTAAATAATTAGATTATTTAATTAACGCTGAATGCATGTGATTAGACAGATTTGATAAAATGTAAGTGATGCGATGCGAAGGGTCATTTTAAGGTGTCTACAGTTTCATTATGATATGTGCAGTATTACCTTAGAGAGGTATTAGTGATGTTACTTGCATAATCTTATTTAAGTTATGTTATTCTAATCATTTCTTCTCTAAAAATAAAACTTAATTTAAAATAATTAGTCAAGATTGAAATTTATTTTTGAAATAGTTCAAAAGTAAAGATATATGTTCTTGAAAAGGCCTTTATTGATTTCATGTTAGCTTGTAATAAGCATTAATTTGAAAATCATGAAAGAAAATTTATATAAGCTATGTGATGGAAGTGAAAAATATAAGTTAATGTTGAAAAATAAAAATAAGAGTCTTGAGGGATCATGTGCATTGTTTTCATATAAGTATGTTTTATGTGCTAGTAAAATAAAGAGATTTGTTGTGTAATTATGTGTTAAAAGTGCATAAGAGTAGGTTAGTATTGAAGAGACTAATAGAGTGATTTGTGACTTTTTGTAAGATAAAATCAAAAGATTTTTTTTTTGAAAATTAAATGAGAACATTTCTTATATTCTATTTATTGTTATTGCTCTATGTGTTTGTTCATGAAAAAGTACTTGCAAAGGAATTACTGGTTGTTAAGTAACCTCATATGATTATTATTTCTTTTGTATGGAGGAATAATTAAAGGTTTTTGTGGCTTGAAATTTTGAAAGAAGAATATATATTATTATGTCTTGGTTTCCTTCTTTCCCCTTAGGTGCTTTTTCTAGCCACATGGTTTGAACCATGCAAATTTATGAGATTATGAACATTGTTTTTTGGTTATTGATGCGTTTTTTATTTGACTATGAGGACCAATAATAACTTTATCTTTGTGTGTAAATATATTAGCCATACTCTTTAATATTTTTATGTAGTGTAACCCTTGCGGTTGTATTTGATCTTATCAATTATTATTTTGCATGTATATTTATTTATCTTATTAATGGAATTGAATTACTTTCATTATGCTATTCTTAAATTTTGGAGGCTATGTTTCCTTTAGTGTTTTGAGTTTGTTGGTTTTGTGTTAAGTAATGTGCTCATTATAAACTACTATAGCCTATAGTGCTCCTTGGTAGGTTGTGTGGGGAAGTGATGGGATGGTCTCTATCCATTATGAGATGGTCACTAATGTGACATGGCCTGTAGTGTTCTCCTATGTTGAGTTACTTATGTGATCCTTTAGCTTTCTCCTAGAGGCTAACCCCCATACACAAACAAGAGAAAGATACCTTGGAAATGTATGGTGGGGTCCTTGTAGGATGGGCATGAGACCATAATTCTATTTGGTTCTTAGTTACTTGGTACTATGATGTTGGTTATATGTTCTATGATTTGGTTCTTTGGCTTTTGGTTACTTGAATCCACTATGTTACCTCAGCATTCCCATGAACCATTGCATGAACCTTGTGTTGTCAATCCTATGATATAAATGATTGATAGGTAATATGTGTTTTATGAGAAATTTAAGCATAGAGTGCATTATCATGAGATTAATTTTGATTTAAAGTATATAAAGGAAAGAGTTATATACTTGAATATACATGGAAGTGATTATAATGTTAAGTTGATCAAAGTAATTCTTATTAAGATATAAAACTAAAACATTAAAATAGATTGAGAAACAAATGATGTTTTTATGTTAGATACTCTCCTATGTTATGTTCTTTATAGATGTATGTTGTATTATTACTATACAAGTGATGTACTTGTTAGTTAATCCATTGGATTTTTTGATCTAAGTGGCTTGTGTAGCTATATTTGAGATTTAGTATCTACTTATTGTTTATCTCTATTGTTTACCTTGATTTCAAGTAACTCTATCTTGTATGAGTGTTTATTGTGGTGATTCAACCTCACAATTACTTATTTTTGTTCTTTCTTTCTTTTTGTGGTGTGTAGTATGGTTTGGGGATCCTAGGTGAATTCTGGGAGGACGTGTATTTTAAGAGTAGGGGGATTTAAGTCCCACCTATTCTATGACTCTTGCCATACCATGATTTATTATGATGCTTATACTTTAACATGTTTTCATGACCTAATTGATAGATGGTCTATGCTACTGGACGTAATGGATGATTAATTCAGAATGCCTATGATCATGTATTAGCTAATATATGCCTTGTTTTGGTCATATATTCTTAAGTGTATCCATGCATTGATGATTATTGTTGAGATCCATGCTTTGATATTGCGATGCCATCTTGAGTGTTTGCATGAATTTGATTAGAGAATCATTTATATGTTGATTATGGGACTAATGGTGATTAGTGCATTGAATTATGCCGCAAATAGGATTACGTAGGATGTTGATAATATGATTGATTGTAATGCTCCATAGTATGACTATGTTCATTATATAATATGCTTTGTAATGTTGTACATCCTTGATTTCCATGTATGAGAACATGATATATTGGTGTAACTTATTGCTTTAGGTATTTTTGAGATAAGACTTGATGTGTACATCCTTGATTTCCATATATGAGAACATGATGATATAGTGGTGTAACTTATTGCTTGAGCTATGATTTTTGATATAAGACTTGATGTCTGCATTGAGTATACAGGACTTAAATAGGTGATTGGCCAATGAGAGGCATGTGGAGTAGATTATAATGGATCATTAACTCATCTCACTTCACCTCGTAGAGTAACAAGATCTCCACCCATGCATAGATTGGTTTGCCTCGTTACTTTGGTTGTGAGGGACTTGTGACTCTCCTGAGTGCGTATGCTTGTATTTCCATATTTATTTTACTTTCTATGTGAGTTTTTGTTGTATTCCACACTCCTTGGAAGAGGTTGAAATTTATGTGCTTTTTATATATTTCAATTTTATAATTTATTTCGATTTAGTAATTTATTTGGTTTTAGTTCTAATTAATATGAATTTGATATTCTATTTAATTGGAAGATGCTTTGAGCATATTGAGATCCTTGGAAGGTTCCATTTGTCCCAAGTGGATTTAATTTAATTTAATTAATTTTTGTTGCACTCTTTTGTGAGTTGCCTTTGTTGACTTCTTTCGTCTTAGGGTTGAGTTTATCTAACTCTATGTTGAGTTTATTTTAGGGTTGATTCCTTTTGGAAGAGGGGGATTATTCTTTATGTATTATTCTATTTTTGGGAGAGAAAAAAGTTGAGAATGAGTTTGAATGGAGTTGGAGGACTTGAGAACTCTAGAGAACTTTTGAATTTAATTCCTTTGTGGGTTTTTGCCCCATGTTTGAGGGATCACTTGCAATGGTGAAGGATGCTTCTCACATATCTGAGGATGTGTGTTTTGATCTTGTTGGACCTCTCTTTGGTGTGTTAATGGATACTTTTCTCTTTGGAACCAATTTGGAGCTTGAGAAGGTCATATGGTGTCTTGTGGACATTCTTTAAAGGCTTGGGAGAATTGAATGTTGTCTCTTCTTATCTTGTTGGCCTTTGGTTGCAAGGAAGGTATTCTCCTTGGTTTATTTGATTTTAATTGCACTTTTTATTCATAGAGAAATTATGAAATGAAATGAGGTTTGTGATGCCTTGAACAATACGTTGTTTAGCTTGTGTGAATTTATGCATTTAGATCTTGTTGAGATCTTTGTTTCCTTATGTTTAAAGGACATATTTATATTGGAGTATTTATCTCTATGGTTGTTTAAACCTTTATTGGCCTTGTTTGGTATTTGTGTTCAACATTTGTGTTCAAACCCTTATTCTCTTGGATGAACTTTTGTGATTCAATCCATGGTTTCCTTGTATGAAATGTTTGTAGGCCTTTTGACACCTTTATGTTGAGAATAGATAGTTTTGTGTGAAACCTTGATTACCCCTTGTGTGGTTTTGTGATGATTGTGAGCAATCCTTGTGTTAAAACTAAGAGAAGTTTTGCTTGCAAGCAATCCTTGTTTGAAGCCATTTGAGGCTTGCTAGAAAAAATTGATAGGAATAATTTTGTGAGTCTTGAGATAGACCTTTTAGGGGATTCTTGTGTCTTGAGATAGACCTTTGATTATCCTTGAGAGTATACATGTTAGTTTGTGGATTCATGACCTTATTCGCTAGCTTGGGGGTTGTCTAGAGTTGCATATTGTACTTGATGAGCTCACTCTGACTAGTCTTGGAGCTTGCCTTAGAATATTTGAAGACCCTTCTTAATGATGGAAAATTGTTTTTGATTATGATAAGTTGGGAAAGGGTCCCAGTCCCTTACATAGTCATATAGCAAACAAGACTAACAAAGAACTAGCATGAATTACAACAAGGGCATTGAAAACACAAAACCAATCCCACAACCATAACAATTAAAAAATAGCACAAGTACAACAGAAAAATAGCAAAAGAGACAACAACACACCTAGACTAAAAACAAATAAATTATTGCCTCCTACTACCAAGCTAAGCATCCCAATCCTTGGACACAGTCTTCAAAGTCTCCTCCCAAGTTGCTACACCCAGGACTAGTTTTTCATTCTTCTTCATCTTCTTGGTGGCCATCTGCACCTCAGTCTCCTGTTGAAGTTTATGCTTGTTCAATTCAGTTAGAAGAGTAACCACCCTAAAGATGGCCTTCCTCATCATATCATTAGATAATTTAACAACCTCATTCATATCTTTCTCCAACTTAACTAACCTATGCTGATACATTTTCATAGTGTCAAACAAGTTAGACCAATTATCCTGGCAGTTGTTACAATTAGCATTCTTGCTATACATATCTTCCAAATTGTTAATCCTAGCTTGAAGATCCTTTATGTCTTGAACA
This sequence comes from Cunninghamia lanceolata, assembly GCA_027924645.1. Lineage (NCBI taxonomy): Eukaryota > Viridiplantae > Streptophyta > Pinopsida > Cupressales > Cupressaceae > Cunninghamia > Cunninghamia lanceolata. The sequence continues at coordinate 3,425,866 of BSBN01000292.1, read as the reverse complement.
TAAATAATAGAGGTATCCATTTTTCCATTAGCCTTCCTCAAATCATATTCAAAATCACCAATATTAGGGGAAACATCCTCATAGTCTTCCTCCTCAGGGGTAAGGGAAACTGTTTCTTCTGCATCCTCCATAGGAGGCTGATGGTCAAACTCCTCTTCAACCATCTCATCTTCAACAATAGAATCCTCCTTAGCTATCTCATCTTCTTCAAAATTTTCCTCCTCAACCCTCTCTTCCTCAACCACCTCCTCCCGAGTCTTCTTAACAACAATATTATCCTCACCCCTATTAACATCCTCAGCCATCTCCTTATCCATCTTATCAGGATCCTCAATATAGGAATCTAAAGGGATATCTTGAATAAGAACCTCAAGAGCCTTACCACTTTTCCCACCCTTGTTAGCATTATTTTTATTAACAACTTAGCCCTTGCCAGCTAAGCTGACCTCTTGCTAGCAGTGGCTATATGGGCATAAACATCATCCAAGTTATTTTTAGGAGTGAAATTAACAAAAGCAGTATCAAGGTGTAAGGTCCACCCTTTTCACACTAGATAGATACTTGTATATGCTCGTATGGCTTTATACTTTGAGGACTATATTATTTTACTAATATGATGACATTTTATGTATGGATGTAGGGGCCTATGTTTCATTGTGTTTGGATATTATGTAAGTGGGTTTTGTGTGTGTGTGTGACTAGAAATTTGGGTATGATTTATTTATGGTTGCTACATTTTGGGAGTTATGTTGTAAACATTCTAGTTGAACTTTATTGATTGGATGATATAGATATTTTGGATTTGAATCATATGGATGTTATGTTATAGTGTTATAGTTGAAAATTGTGATGAGATGGTTATAGATTGTTATGCATTTGTCAAAGAATTTATTAAATGAATTAATTAATTCTTAGTTAATATTTTATGTATTATTGAATCATGAACAATATGCCTTTTTGTTATACATTATTTCTATTGCTTCAGCTATTTACATATCCATGGACATACTGATGTTTGAAGTGAGTGTGTAGATGGGTGGCCGGGATATATATTCTCAGAGGCTTCTCAGGAAATTTTCTTATGTGTTTCCCTGTTAAGCCTAGTCTTACTCATGGGAGGAGGAAAGACTAATTTGTGTGTGTGTGTTAAGAATTTATTTTGGGTTGTTGATTTTTATCTATTTGGGTCCTTCCTGATCCCACTTTTAATTGTTTTTATTATTGTTCTTTGAAAATTTGTGGAAAAGAAAATTTATTTATTGTTGATAATGTTAGTTGTGGGAAAGGGAAGAGTTAAGAAAATTTATTATTCTAGAGATTTGAAATAGGAGAAGATTCTCCTTTTGGCTATTATGGGAATGTGATATTTTATTTTTAGGGGGTCATTTATGTGAGTGGAATACTATGAGTTTGCATGTTTGGTTTTATAAATTGTGGTGGAACTTTGAGAAAAGGGAAGGAAGATGCACGAGAAGAGAGATGCAGATTTTGTATGGTGGAATGGATTTGTATGAATTAGGGCTCTCCCTTAACTTGGTGAGAGTGAGGAAAGTAGTGTAGCCGAAGGATAACTTATTTTACTTCTTCACAATAACATCTTTTCAAACGGGAGATTGATATCTGGAGATCAACTACAATTATTCCACTTCATATAGTGAACCATAATAGAGTTATAGGTACAAGATCAATTGAAATTTTGATATTTCAAAATCTTAAATGTTTAATATTTTTTTTCAATTTTTTTTTAAAAATTTTAGCCCACTTGTATGGCTAGCATACAAGTGGGCTTGTCACGGGCATGACACAAGGTTAAGTCTATTTGAATCAGATTTAATCTTGATCATTTTATTGCTAGTACCAGTTTTGTTATTCTTTAGAGAAAGCAAGATATGCTCAAGAGACGCTATAGCTGCCGTAACTTTCTTACCTTTAGTGACCAGCACAGGGGTAGGAGGAAAATTCTCCAAAGAGCCCTTATCAACAACATCATGACTAGACTCTTTTTCAACATAGGATCTGCTCCTTCTTGCCCTTAAGAACCTAGGAACTTTTAGCAGGGGGTTTAAAAACTTTGCTCAAGTTATCTTTAACAGGGTTAGGAGTCGGCTCAATTTTCTCAAAAGAAAATTTCTTCTTACTAGGCACCCCTGGGGAATCCTTAATCTTAGTAGAAGAAGAGGAACCCTTAATCTTTGCAGAGGAAGAGGGGCTACCTTGAAAATCCAACCCAAAAGGGTTATTAGTATTCTTGACAGTAGGTTTCTTACTAGAAGGAATTAAACTAGTGTTGTGAATAATCACAGGATCACAAGTATATTGTACTGCTACATGGCATAGATCAAACCCTAATGGAGTAGGGGAGAGGCCCCATCTTTTATACTATTCTCCAGGGAAGATAATAAAAAAAAGGGGAAGCTAATGTGATTACCATGTCTAAGATGGTCTAAAAGCAAAAAGTGATAACCATGCACTATAGCAAACCTACCTTCAAGGGTAAAATACTTGATAAGGTGATAACTTACCAGTCCCCATGGCGAAGGAAGAACCATACGATTATAGCCATTTTGAAATCTAACTAGTGATTCTCCTTCCTCCAAGAAGGACTCCATGAACTGTTTGTAAATGTTCTTGCCAAGCCTTTGCACTTTCCTCCCATTGCAGTCCATTCCAGTGGTTTTGGCTATTAATTCTTCTGTCATTGTAAATTTAACTCCCCCCACAACAACTTTCGTAATTCCTCCATGAATTAACAAACTGAGCAGTTAGGTTTTTGTCATGACCTTTCATCACTTCAAATAAAGAAGTGACACCTCCTCTCTCAAATATACTTTAATCATTATTCATTTTCTTCATTTATTCATGTTCTTAAGTTTAGAGAAGATTATTGCTTACTTTATAACCAGTATCAATGAAGATGGTTTTTTACTACCTTTTAGGTGAAGTAATTTGTATATTAAGTTTTGGAAACTAACATATCTGAATAATAAAACTTAGTAAACTAATTCTAATTAAATACATATTCCTATATTTTTGTTTCTCATTTTATAAAATAAGTAGTAGTTGTTAATATATATATATATATAAGAATACATGTGTAGATTCTCTTCAAACTATTAATAGCAGGCCACTCTTACACAACTCTATTTTGAACATCGTTCATATTATAAGTGTACAACCCTATGGCACTAGGTACCATGTCCTTTTTTTTCCACGGTCATATTATTTTATTCTGCGGTTTCAATTTATTATATCTTTCCTGATCTTTAAATCCCCTATTTTGCCTCAAACAAAAAGGAAACCTGTGAATTAAAAAAAAATCTAATTTTTTTTCATGGAATGAATATATATTCTCCCACTTTTTACGTAAGTCTTTTTTTTCCCTTCTAAAAAGCCACTTCCTTTTCCTACGTGGCTTTTCTTTCTTAAAATGTCATTTTTTTGAGTCCTTAGTATGAAAAAAGGCATACTTTTACTTACAAAGTGTTTTTAAAAAATATTTTAATACTTCTAAATTGATATTTTTAGAAGTTAATTTTTAAGTATGAGAAATGTTTTTATAATTATAAAATAATTAATATTATATTTTACATGTAATTCTTAGTTTGAAAATATGAGATTGTTACAAAAGTTAAAATTATAAATATCAATTTAAATTGAACTATTTTTTTTCCATTACGAATAGTAAAGTTGATAAGTTAGATGTTTATTTATTCGGGCATAACATATTATTAATCAACATCAATAATCTTTTTCCTAATCTTTTATATTAATAAATCTGGGAGAAAATGTTCCATCTTGTTGCAATATGTTGGGTGAAGAATTTGATGGTTTTTTCTGCTCTTTCCATGTTGAAACTCCCATCCTCGCTACTAGGAAAGCCCTAGGAGGACCCCACTTCACCCACCAGAGCCCACAAATGCTCCTTCATGCCCATGAATGCCAACCATTGTAGAACTGCATCAATCACTTTCTCCAAACCCCCTTGATGCTTTTCTTGAAGGAAATGGCAACCTAGAGCCTTGACCAACTCCTTATCCTTGGTTATATCCAACAAGTTTGAAGTGAACGTTGAGGACATGTTGGTGTTAACTTTGTAACACTCAACACCTTCAACAAAATCTACCCTTGGAATTACTTTAATGACAACTTCAATGTTCCCTCCTTGAACCACAAAAACTCTTCCTAGTTTGTGATTTGAGTTTTCCCCCAAGAAAGCCATTTGGCAAGGTTTGCCCTACAAAATGATTTTGAGGCTCCATGGTGCATTTAAATAGAATCAAATCAAGAGAGAGGATGGTAACATACTAGCTTGAATCCACATGTGTGTAAGTAGAGGAAAAGTTTACAATAAGTAACTAAATGGAATCCCCAAAAAAGATTAAGGGGAAGAAGGAATTTCATCCCATAAAGAGCTAACACCATGCCATGTATCTAGGTTATAACTTATTTTTAAATCCTCCCTATTATCAATACCTTGATTAGATAAGAAGTCTACAAACTTATTAGATTTCCTATAGCAATATTATTGGGAGAAGAATTTGAGTGACTCTAGAATGAGCCAAGCCTCCTTAAGTATGTTGCCAATCTTCCAATTGGTTGATCTATGATTTCAAAGGGTAAAATTAATCACCATAGAGTCCCATTCAACAATAACCAAGTCAATGCCACACATTTGAACTAATTGGAGGCTAAGAACTAGAGCAGAAGCCTTAACCTCAATGTTACTGCCAATCATAAATTTTTTGAAAGCCGCATTAACTAATGTGCCCTTGTAGTCTCTAATAATACATCTAGCCTTGGAGAGGTCAAGATTGCCTCTTGATGCATCACCAAAATTAAGCTTGTAGGTCCCCATAGGTGGAGGGGTCTACTTGATCAACTCTCTCCAAATAGAAGTAAGATTTAAACTCAAGATTCCGTTAACAGAACCCAAGTAATTATATATATTTTAGATAAAGTAGTTGGGGGAATCTATAGGACCCCACCTTAGAAATTAAGAATAAAATTATACAAAAGTATAACTGCATAGACCACAAAGTTAGATAGTATAATAAACCAAAATAATAGAAAATGACTTCTCAAACCAAATCCTCCACTATCACAAACTAGGAGCATACAAAATGAAGAGACTACATAGCCTCCATGAAACCACCCAAGCACAACCACCTAACCTCTAACTTAACACCACATCCATTGAGAAACCATCATGACAACTCCACAACAGCAACACAACACTAAAAAACTAGAAAAACCTTGAATTCTCAACACTTGAGCCCTATACCCTACCCCACTCACCAATTGAACCTTGACTACATTTTGGAACAACACAAACCCTGCATTAATAGGATTTAGGGATGGAAAACAAATGCCTCTAAATACCCAAAACCTTTATCTTACATAATGCATGGAATCCCCACATAGAACGTGCATAATGTGATTGGTTGAAACCTCAAGGTGACCATTGTTATGGGTCACCCTAAGGCATATCAACACTTTACCTGCATTTGCATAGAATGCCTTTAGCACTTTGACATCTTTTGTAGTGTCCACAACAACCCATAATCCTCTTCATTTTCCATTAGTACTAGAGGATGCTACAAGAAAAATTGCCTTCGAGAACTTGGTTCGAGTAAAATGCATGTTAAGGAACTAGGCAACAATTGAGATAAACTATCAAAATGGCTGGGATGAAGAGTTGTAATATCCACCTCTTATGAACATTTGAAGGGATAGAAGAATCTAGCTTCTCCATTAAATCTCTTTGAATAGAATATTTTGACCTTAGCAGACTCAACATTCCCATCCCCTCCTTGTCCAATACTACCTTCATGAATCCTAGCACTATTGGAGAAGAATAGGCAAAAATACTAGAGAGTCTGTTGTCCAAAAACATTCCTTTTATTTATGGGTCTTGAGATCTAATCACCTTGGCTTTGGGTTCCATCACACCTACCTTCTCAAGAATGAGCCACACACACCAATGCAAACTCTAAAAAGAAACAAACAAGCACACAAAAAGACACCTACACCTAGCCTTATAGAAAAAGCCACCAATAACCATAAATGAAATTCCTTGCTACACACACCTTGCTACTAAAATTCACACATGGGAGTTTAATAACCAACAGAGAGGAGGGTACAAATGTCATTGATCTTCAAAAAAATCAAGAGCCAAGAAACACATTAAATATAGTGGCATAATGAGAAGAAAAGTACTCATCCATGAGAGAAAGGGATGAGAAAGTTCCCCAATATAAGACTTATGGAGGTTTAAAACATAAATGATAATCAATCCCAACCCAAGAACTAGCTTGATGACTATATAATTCTATAAGTGGCTCTTGTTCCACTCCACAATTTGCCAAGAAATCTACTACTAAGTTGAGACTATGCCTACAATGTAACAAACCTAAACTTTGAACCAATTAGTTGAGCCTCTTCTACAAGGCAATTTATGTTAGGAAAGGTGTATCATGTTGGCAAGAGACACTACTTCACATTGATAAGTGTTGTCATTGATGGCAACTAAGATCATCCCAATCATCTGCATAACACAATTTGTTCACACTAGAAGTCAGAATCATAATTTGTCTAAGTCTGGGTAGTTATGAACAGAACAGGTGACAGGGTCCAGTATCTTGGTCCGGATCTCTCCGGTGGAAAGGCATGGTTTACTATAGATCTAAGGTAGTTGTAAGCATTGTCAAGACACTCTAAATCTAAATTTTTGTCCTCTGATGATGGACTCAAAAGATATTAGCTTCTAAGTATCGGGTTTTGGTTTGACAAAACAGGCAGAAGAAGAACAGGCCGACCTTGTGAATGATCTTAATTCCGGATGTATAGAAGTTGTTTATTGGGAAACTGGTGATGATAAGTGATGGTAACCGACATGATTGATGATTTGCGAGTGCAAGTTTTGGTCTGCATCTCATATTATGTATGGATCTAGCCGACAAAGGATAGTACTTGACAAAGTTCTAAATGTTCTTGAAGCCGACTGGTAAAATGATTGTAGATCATGTTGTAGATATATATATCCAATGGAATTGGATGATTTTGGCGTGTGGTGGTGTTGCGACTATGGTGTAATTACGAAAAAGAGCAGAGATAAAAAGTTCAGATGTTAGCAGAGCAGTAAGAGGAGCAAAGTAAGGATGAAGTGTGTCAAGTTAGTTTTCTATGCTTAATCAGAACTGAACTCCATCATTGATAGATGCTAAATATCAGTTCAAATTTATTGTAATCTTCTTCCTGTAGGTAGTGAGCCTTCTTTTGAGCAGTGAGCTCGAATGCATGTGCATTCCCCATTGTAATACTTTTAACATAGTATAATCTTTGTGGGTTAACCCCCACCATGGTTTTTCCCATAACTGGGTTTCCACGTCAAAAATCTTGGTGTCAAGTGTGTTATTTATGTTTCTACTCATGTGTTATTGATTGATGCTGAAATGTTTATATCATTAATTTGATTATAAGTTGTAAAGGAAGATTAAAGTTAGAAAATATTAAAATGTGGGACAACTGATTCACCCCCCCTCTCAGTTGTTCGGACCTAAACCAACATATCAACATTGCATCCTAATGTTAAGAACATAAAAATCTAATCTTTAGGGCCCTACAGGTTGATTTTGGCCCCAAAAAATGTCAAACAAGCCTTAACCAAAGAAAGTTGGTTACAATGACATGGATCTCTTTGAGCCCTACAATAAAAAGGGGCTCAATCAAATTCTTGAATCAAAAGTTATGGCCTTTGGAAGTTGGGCCTCCCACATAAAAAATGTAAGAGCATCTATGATGCATAAGAGAGCTATAAGAGGGAGTTAAACATGTTGACCAACTTATGACATGTGTTATGACACACTGTAAGGCATATTTGAATGGAGATAATGGAGCCAAAATGGAGCACCCAAGTTGGTGAGTGGATTATGATGAGCTTATGGTAGGTGGAAGGAATATGCTATTTTTAACCGATGGACTCATCTTGAGATTTGAGTGTTGGATTTTTAACCAGGGATTTGGTTTTGACATTTTGGATAGTTTTATCTTGAGGTTTCCTAATTACCATTTGATGGTTTCATGTATTTCTTCTCCTATTTGTTGGGTGCTTGAGATAAAGGTTTGATAGTGAGCTTTGTAGGTATTGTTATGTTGCTAGAATTGCTCTAGATCTCTTATTGGTGATACTCCTATAAAGGTTTATACTCTACAAGTGTATTTTAACCATTGATTACTGAATAATATATTGAGTTGCTTTGGAGTGTGGGGTTTTTCTCCTGAAAGGGTTTTCCACACATAAATCACTATGTTATAGTATATTACTTTTGTGTTTATTTCCTTGTAACTGAAAGGATTAATTTTATTTGCACATACCTCTCCTCAAAAGCATTTCCATACTCTTTCTTCCTTTTATTTGGTATTGGAGCTTGATCATCTCAAATTCTAGGTGTTAGGGACGGTTTTTGTACTAATCTTGGATTGAGTGGGAGCTTGCTTAGAAGGAGATCTTGTTGCAGGAAAAATGGAAATCACATTAAGGATAGAAATGAAGAACTTCTTAGGCACAAACTTTGAGCTTTGGAAGCTCAATATGGAGGATATTTTCATAGATAAAGATCTATGGGATATAATATCTATATCCAAACTCACTCCTACAACACAAGAAGATTGGTACAAAATAGATAGAAAAGTGAAGGGCCTCATTAGGCTCTGTTTGACACTCTGTATTGTTGAATGCACATGAAGAGGCCACTGCTACAACTCTTTGGAATAGGTTGGGTGAGATTTATCAGGCTAAATATGTGGTAAATAAACTTTTCCTAAAAAAAAAATTATATACCCTTAGAATGGAGGATGGTGGTTCAGTGGCTGAGCACTTGAATGCTTTTATCATGATTGTTACGTAGTTACACTCCATTGGAGTGAAATGGAGGAGGAATATCATTGCATGACTTTGTTATGTTCTTTCTTGACTCATGGAATTACTTGGTGATGACAATCATGAGTGTTGCCTCTAAACTCAAAGTGGATGAGGTAGTTGTATTGTTACTTTTGAAGGAGATGTGGAGAAAAACTTTCAAATTTGCCAAGAGTCCCTAGATATTTGTAGAAGACCAAAAGAGAAAGGGAAGAAGATGGACAAGAAGAGAGACAATTCTATCTCCAAATCTCATGGGAGATCCAAATTTCCTCAAAAGACCAAGGCTAAATGTTGGATCTATGACAAGCCTAGGCATTTAGAAGAGATTGTAAGGAGGAGAAAAAGAAAAAGAAACATGATTCAAATAATGAGTTTGAAAAGTCTTCTTAGGATGATAGTGACGCCTTTGTTGTGGCCTAGGAAACAAATACACTAGAAGGTGCATGGTTAGTAGACTCTAGAGCTATCCTCCACATGACCTCACATCGAGGTTGGTTTTTAAAGTATGAAGAATATGAAGTAGGAAGGTGTACCTTGGAGATGACTCTCACTTGAAGATTGTTGGATATGGAAGAGTCTTGGTACATATCGTTAATGAATGCATGAAGGGGATCAATGTTGTACTACATATCCTTGGTTTGGCATGGAACCTACTGTAGACCAAAAATTTGGACAAAACAAAACATAAAACGATACATGCAATACCTTTTTACCCAAATCCTTCGAATACCTTAGATGATGATGCATGCATGATTGATCACTCGAATGATTGGATTGCTGGTTGCTTAGATCTGCAGCATAACAATGATAGGATGAAGATTTGATGGATGAAAGATAGGTAGATGATGGATAAAAGATTGATGGATGAGAGGGCTAGAGAAATTTTGGTAGAGTAACGGTTCTTGAAAGTTCATCCATGCCAAATGGAGTGGAAATGGGTTAATTTATAGACAAAGGTGATAAAATGGAGGGATAAAACTTTCATTTCAAAATGGAAGATCCTCTTGAGTTGAGTGATGTGGGTTGAGGAAAGTTTCCATTTTGTGAGAGGAGATGGAATTAGAAAGTTGGTTGTGCAACTTGGGAGGAAATTAGAAGGTGAATAGAGTTCACTTGAGAGGGAATTAGAAGGTGAATCGAGTGATTTGAGAGATGAGTTGAGATGGAAATGGAAGGTGGGCAAAGTCATAATTAAATAATATAAAAAATTATTTAAATTATGAGGCATATGGGGATGAAATGATAAATTATTTATAAAGTGATAAATAAAATAAAAGAAAAGATTTATTTTATTTAATTCAAGAGGAAAGGGGATTAAATAAACAAATAAAATTTATTTATCTAATAATGTGAAGGGATGGGATAAATTAAATAAATGTTATATTTATTTAATTTATTAGAGGAAGTGCTAGGATGAAGAAGGGGTTATGATGGCGACATGGGCACCTAGGGCAAAACATAAGGTGTTGCAAGAGATGGATATTTTTGGGTGTCTACATTTTGCCCCTCTTTGAGATGATGTTCGAGATGATGAGATTTGTGTCGAGTATCATCATTTCAAAGAAGCTATGGTATAGATAGAAGAAAAAGACAGGATGTTGGAAAGATAGGATGATGATGCCCCCTCGAGAGGATAGGCAGGTTGCACAAACACAGGTATGCTCTCAAAATGAAATGGATTGGGCAAGAAAGAAAGATAAGGAAAGGGATAGAAGAAAGGATGCTACGTTATGCTGCAATGAAAGTCAGCAACCATGATGTTTGATATAGCACGAGACGTTATGAACTAGGGTATGAGGACCAAGGTGACGATGCGTCTCATGCCCCAACATAATACAACCTTGTCTAGATACAAGATATGAATATTAGCTGGGTTGGATACTGATGCAAATGCAAGTTAAAATGATAACACACACAAGCAAGCAAGCATGCATGCACAAATGATACAAAAAATAAACAAGGTATTGCCCTTGTCAAGCTGTAAACCAATGATTAATTACCGATTGATTGATTGATGATGATGATAAAAGTGTTGTCATGGCGGGGAACAATATATCCCTAGATCAACACAAGGATGTGGGAATGATATATCCCATTGATGATGATGATTGTGTTGGTTCCCAAAAATGCAGGTTGCTAACCCTAAGAGGATGCCAGACTCTATATTTGGATTTGCAACATTTTTGGACCAATTGACAGAGCTATTAGCTCCCTACACTTCAGGTCCTGCAAACCTAGGCGGGTGTACCTTTGTAACTAAAGCAGACTTAACACTATATGACTTGATTGGATTAGTAAATCTATCACAATGGCATAACATGTAATAGATGCAAGCTTCTAAACTACTCCTACTCCTAATACTAAGATCTGAGATGTAATTATTTGAATGAGATTTTATGGAATCCTAAAATGGAATTGGTATGACCAGTGCCTATTTCTGTTGGGCTAATGGAGTCAAGGTGTATATGATATATGATTTACTTATAGGTTACAATCCTAATTGTTTGGCACTTGTGTTTGCTTATAGCTTGTATAAACGTGCAAGAATGTGACTGACAAACTCTACTTAGTGATCCACTCGAATCTTACTAGGTTACTGTGACTTATTGAAAGGATTTTTTAATCCTTGCTTGAAGGAACCGATCAAAAGAATCACACAATGACAGCAAATGTGTATTGACAAATGGAGTTGATGCTCAATTTGAATAACAAGACAATATCGAGTTGGAGACAGTATGGCAATCTTGACAATTATAGGGCTGCTCTTACCTATCCAAATGCTACCTCCAGGTTACTATAATCAATCAAAAGGATTTTATATCTGTAATGGAAACCAATTAATTTGATTACACGAAAACAACAAGTGTGTCTCGATGAAACTGAAATATCAACTTGGAAACTCAGGTTCAAATAACAAAGAAATAACAGTATGGAGACAACCAAATAATTGCTCAGCTCAACAAACAATAGACACCAATATTAAATCATTTATTTATACATTTTCTCCACTATACAGTTTCGAAAGATTTTACAATGTACAACATAATATTTTATTTTGGCAACTGGTCAATCCATCCAGTTATCTAACTGATGTTTTTCCTAATCTACTCTTGATCCTAATCTACTGATGATCTTCTAATCTTTGATTTCATCTGGCATATATAGTTTGAGATTTTAGGGTTACAACCCTTTATTTCTTCCGTTGCAATTTTTGGTATCTCTTTTCTTTTAGTTAATTGCCTTCAGCAAATTAAAATAATTTAATTTTCACCTTTGTATCTCGGCAAAATTAATTACAATTAATTATAATCCTTCTTTAGCTGGCAACTTTGTTTCAACCCAATCAGGAAATGCTCTCCGAATAAAATGATTATTCATTTTATAACCCCTCAGTGAAAATGTTTCACTTGTATTTTCACACATTGAAAATATTCATTAGGTAGAACACTTACCTATTCAGTTAATTCTTCAAAAATATTTCATCTCGATTATACGAAATCTTTACCTTGTAGATTCATTATGTCTTTCTGTGAGAATATTTTATTATTCCTTATTGTTAATGAAAACCTATTTTCCCTTCTCCAAATAATTTACTCTTTAGGAAAATAACTTTCGTGCCTTGATAGATTTTGCAATAACTCACTTTATATTGAAAAACTCCTCCCGATAATTATTTTAATATTTTTTTACTTTCCTTTTGACCTTAGCAATATGCAGCTTTCAGACCCACTTCATAACACTATGAAATTTACCCAATGTCAGAATGGCCTTTTATCACCATCGGCATAACACAGGCCTTCGTTGTGAAATTAACATGTCATCCCGATGCTTTTGGTTTCTCCGTTATGTTTCACCCATCGTTCTATTTATCGGCAAGACTCTTCCCGCAATGCCTCTCATGGTTTTCTTCATCGCGGTGACCCTTGCAGTCGGAGAGATTTAAAAAACTTACTCCAATATAGTAAGTCTCTCCGATAATGACTTTAGGGTTTCTGTGTGATTTGCATAGTTTAACCACAATCCTTTTTCGAAGCTATTATCTCGTTTCAGGATGCGAAGATTCTGGTGAAGATTGTGGAATTCGGCAGTATATATTAAATTCAGCTTTTGCCCACCCATCAGCATATCGGAAGACTTATTTTTAGTCATTCCGATATGCTATCTCTCACCGATTAGATTTTTATTTTGCAATGTTTACGGTGACATCATCTTCCTCCATAATTTTGCCAATATTAATCTCTTGGGGTAACTTTGACTCCTGCAATTGTAATATATGTAATTTTCTTGTAAAATATTCACAATAACCAACCATCATGGCAATGCTCCTTTAATTTTTGGAATAGAAATATTTTACTCATGGGAGTAAAATTATGAAGTTGTATTAAAATAATACCCTCGTTAGGGTTTGCCTTCATTCTGCATGCATTCTGATTCTTTATTTAATTAATCTTCCTGGCATTCGTATTCTCGTGAAAATAATTTCCCAATGTGAATATAACTATTTGTCATATCCTTTTGTTCATATTTTCACCCAATCGATAAACATATTTTACTCTTCAGGTAGGAAACAATTACCACTCATAAAATCTTGTTTTTCAAACAACCTTGTGAAAATATTTCACATCTTGGTGAAAATATGTTACAATGTCAAGAGGTGATTAAATTTAATAAATGTTTACCTCCTCGTGAATGTATTCACCTTGTTTTAATTAAAAGATATTTGATATACTTTTCCGTGAAGAATAAAGTATTTCATAATACTTTAATTTTAATCCCTTTGTTGGCCAATATAAACCTATATGCCTTTTCACCTTCGTTTGGAAAAAAATATACATTTTGGGTGAAAATGATTTCCCTGTTCTCTATTCCTTGGTGAAAATATTTCACTGCAAAATATTTTCTAGGTAAAAGAATTACTCATTCAATCAATTCTCTTTGTCTATGTATATTTATATCCCTTAGTGAAAATATCTCTTTGGTCATTATATACCCTCTTAACTCTTCCTGAATAATATTTTACTTTCCAAAAATATTCAATGATTGTTCACTTTTATCTCCTTCCACAAAATATGAGGTTTATATTTTATTTTATAATAGTCTCATGTCATTTAATTTTTAATATGTACCTTCTTTATTTTATTTACACCTTTTTGTAAATATTTATTCTCCTTTGAATAAACCTTTCATCTCACGGGACTCCATCGGCAAGACTTGTTAGATCGGTATGACTTGAGATTTTCACTCCGATGGTATATCTCTTGCCGATGAGTTTTCCATCGGTGAGACCTATATGATGTCTTGCCGATGAAATTTTTTTTATAGCTCTTGTTCATCAGTGAGACTTTTGCTGAAACTGTGTCCATTGTAGAAAATTGTTATATCACGAAAAAGGATAAAAAGTATTCCCAATTCTTTTAATTCCATTTCACACACCTTGCATAGTGATCAAAACAGGCCAACTAGCCTTCGGAATTAGCCTAAAAAACTAATCAAGACTTCTCCTGGAGCCACAAAAATACACCAACATGTTGAATTATGATAGGGGAGTATGGTCGTTAGACGGATTGGCATGAAGTTATTGGGATTAAAAGCTGCTCGCAATCAAAGTAGCTCACTTAGTGTGTTTTGCACCTGTTTTAAACTCAACTGAAACCTATTATTTTGCCTCTTTGGAAAAATATCAAATCTGATATTGAGAAGCTGCCGTCCTGGGGATTAGTTCATTTAGGCCACGTGAACATGTGTGCAAAAGGATTTTTCATTATTCCTCTTCTTTCATAAGATATCAGATGTCAAAGTTGACCTTTTTGAAGCTGCCTGGGAATGCAGTCATAGAACTGTGTAAAATCCATTTGGATTCGATTTTGAAAAAATATCAAACAAAGTGCTGGGACCTTGAGAATTGGCATGTAGGCACATTAAGATGGGAAGAATTTGAGACATCAATTGGTTTTTTTATGAACACGACCCGATTGCTAGATATTACCTTCCAAATTAACCTCCTTGAAAACTGCCCCTTCAAAACCTGATTCAAGCTCACCAACTTGCAATTTTAAAAACCCATTAAATCTGTTCCTGGGAAGTTGTAACTGGAAAGTTGAGTTTATTTAGGCTTGATGAGTGCGTGTGTAAGAGGATTCTTCACCATCCATCTTCTGTTATGAAATGGTAAGGGCCAAAGTTGAGCTCTCCGCAACTTTCTGGAAATGCATATGGCAACTGAACTTTTTACATTTGCTTTTGATTTTGAAAAAATAGCAAATGAGATGTTGGGGTCCCAAAAACTGGCATGAAAGTACATTATCATGAGAAAAATATGGAACACTAATTAGTTTGTTAGGATCATCATTTAGCTGCTAGATATCAACCTCCAAAGTTGGCCTCTCGGGCTGATTTCACATTGTGCAAGTAACAAACCTTACCAAAACCCTCCAACTTGGTTCTTCAAAACCTAGTCAAAATTGATCGTAGGAAGCTGAAATCAGGTGTGCTCACTTACATATGGCAGACAAACATGTTTGTGAAATAATTTTGTATGAAGACAAACTGGCTCTGAATTATAATGCTTCAAAGTAGGCCATTTGAGCATATTGTGCAGGTGTATCTATGAGTGTTGAAATTGAATTTTTCATATGGGAACCTAAAATCTTGCAAAAATTGGTATGAAATTTTAGGTCCCAACAGATTGATTGATTGGGTTTACAACAAGATTAGGATCAAGACCATTGATTACGATTGGATACTTTGGCAAGATTGATTAACTTGGTTGGTGTGGTTTTAAGGATTGATTTGTATTTGAGTTTATTGATGATGGGATTGATTGGAAGAAGTGATGGATTGATGAAGATAGATGATAGAAGAAATGAGATGGATAAAGATGATGATTGGCAAAGATTGGAAGAAGGATGAAAGATGGAAATGAGCTATCACCTGTGCCTGAATCTGGGTATTTCCTTCATATTCCAGACTACATACATACCCGTGTCCATGGGATCAAGGTACTTAACGATAGAGATGAGATGTAGTTTTGATAGTGTTTTATTGATGATGGTGGCGATGAAGAGTGGATTGATCAGGTTATGGATTGATTGGATATTTATTGATATATGATGTTGATGATGGGATGATATGGATTGGATTGATGTGAGTTTGATTGGTTGAGATTGAATGGATGTTTTCTGATTTGATTGGATTTGTTTTGAATAGATTTGATGTGATGGATTTTTTGATAATGAGTGATCTTATTGCTTGGATTTTTGTGGGATATTTTATTTGATTTTTTTTTGTGTTTTTGAATTTTTTTTTTTTTGAATAGGATAGGGGGGATATGGATAGGAGGGACTCAAGTATCTAGTGCCATGAAAGTGATAGTACCATTAGATTGATGTCGTCGCATGGACCATGTCAAGTGTGCTCATCAATGTAAGTAAGGAGATTGT
This sequence comes from Cunninghamia lanceolata, assembly GCA_027924645.1. NCBI lineage: Eukaryota > Viridiplantae > Streptophyta > Pinopsida > Cupressales > Cupressaceae > Cunninghamia > Cunninghamia lanceolata. Next base: position 3,409,507 of record BSBN01000292.1, on the reverse strand, counting down.
ATAAAAGTGAGATGGATTAGGTAGATAGCGGATTATGATATGGAGGGGTAGTGGATTATGATGTGGATTATGGATGACTTATGCAATGATGGATGCAAGAGGATGGGTGAAAGGCTTATGCAAAAGCATGGACCATAGGGAAGTGATGAGGTATATATGTAGGATAATGGATGATGGGGAGATGGAGGTATGTGGAATTGTTGTGGGATGGAAGGGAATCATGACCAACAGTTGCACACACCGCAATAAACATTTAAGCTTTTGATGGGAAGGTTGTGTAGGAAGCAATGGTGATATTTTCTTAGGAGATGGGTGATGTAGTGATTTGGGAACCCACATAGACTTAGTATTTTCATGTCTTTTATTTTGCTTGTGGGATGGAGGAACTTGAGATTTTTGGATGGAAGTGGAGGATTGGAATTCTTGAGAGGTGGATGCCTCATTTTACTTGCTTTCTTTTTGCTTAGGGTACCATTTTAGTTGTTGAATTTGCTTGTGAAGGTATGGGTTTGGGTAGCTTTTTGGATAGATTTTTCTTTGTCTCTTTACTTTTGTACCCAAAGACATTAGGATTTGTAGGATTGTTGGCTTTATGTGTAGAGGCATCCAAATGTTTATTTTTGAATCCCATAGGTTTGGTGAAATGAGTGGAAGCTTCATGTTTAGACAATATGTGCATTTGTTGGCCATGATTGGGATTTTTAGAAGACTCATGGATAAGTGGATAAGGTGTTGGAAGTAGTGGAGGTAGATTCGATGGAGGGATGTTAGGGGTTAGAAGAAGCAGAGGTAAATTTGATGGTGGAAGGTGTATGGTCACATGTTTTTGACATTTGTAAGATGATGGAGGTGGAATGGCAACATATGTCTTGGGTGTATGATGGGATTTGTGATAGGAAGTGGTGGACTTAGGAGGGATGGAGGAAGTACCAATATCTTTAGATTATTTACCTTGGGGTGTGTATCCAAGGCCAAATGAGCATGGAGAGACCTTGACATGGATGGGCTCCAAAATTCCTTGTTCAAGAAGGCCTAAGCCTTTACCTTGATAGTTCATGTTTTGGAGGATGTGATTGACAATGGGACTAGATGTAGGTGGAACACTAGACATGAGTTCCTTATTGGGTGGAGAAGGTGAGGTGGAGGACAAAGGTTGTTGTGTTCCTAGGGAGGAACACTCATGAATGAGGGTGGAAAGACCAATAGGATGTGATGGCTTTGAAATAGGTTCAATGGTGGATGTGGAAGGATCATTAGGATCTTGCTTATGTTCATTATGCTCACTAAGATCCAAGGTATTTGTCTGATCTTCTATGCTTATGTGTTCTTGGGAGGCATGTGTCTCATCAAAGCAAGTGGATGTTTGCACATTATGGATAGGGCTAGGTGGAGGATGGATAGGAGCAATTTGGATATCTTGCTCATGGATAGGTATGGGATTATGGATATGATCAAGGTGTTCATGGACGACTTCTTAATGGATGTCACCTTGATCATAGAAAAGATAGATATTATCGATGGATTGCATGGAAAGGATTTGATCTTGATTAGGACTAGGACTCAATGTTTCCACATGCTTAGGATCATACTCTTGATATAACTCTTGAGTTGCTTGAATGGAAATGGCAGTGGGAGGCTCTTGGATGAGTTTTATGGGTTGTTGATATTCATCCATAAGAGAGTATGATGAACTTTGACTTGGGTTCATGATAGGAGGCTCTTGAATAGACTAGATATGTTCCTTGCGATCAACAACATGAGGGCATGATGGATTTTGACTAGGACTTATGGGAGAAGTCTTTTCAATAAGCTCAATGGTTTGTGGACCACATGGTGGCATTAGAGGAATAAACATGGCATTTGAAGGCTCATTGCTAAGTGCTAAGATAGGCATTTGACATGGGGATAAGTTGTTCCTATCTAGTAGCCAATGGATCACATCCTTTGCAAGAGTATGGGTAGATGGATAATATAATGGATGGACAATAAGGGTGGATAGTGTTGTAGGCTTCGGATTAGGGGTTTGTCGATGGTTTAGATCGGGATTAGATGGATTGGACATATTAGGGTTTGGATTGGGACTAAGATTGGATGGAGGAATGTTAGGGTTGTATGAATTAGGACTTGGATTAGAATTAGGATTACATGAAGGTGTCGAGATACGACTAGCAAGCTCATGTGTTGGGATTGGAATGGATGGTGATGGAGGATGCTCATAGGGTGCATAACCTTGATTGGTATCTCCCTCATCAAAGGATATCAAATCTTGCTCCAAAGATTGACTTAAGGACACTTGATTTATATACAAGGGGCCACTTGGAGTAGGATTAGGCGACACATAAGTATCTCCCTCATCAAAAGATATTAGATCTTTCTCCAAAAGTGGACTTAAGGATGTTTGATTTATGTACAAGGGGCCATTTGAATTTGCATGTACCTCTTGTGAGAACACTTTTTGGCCTTGTAACAGGGTTGGGTGATGGTGTGTTTGTGTGTTGGAAGAAGAAATTGGATGCCCTTGAGGTGAATATTGTTGGGTAGATATGGCATTGACATGACATAAAGATAGAGGTGATAGATAGGATTGAGATAGAATGGGTTGGAGGTTTGGATGGTGTTGTGATGTGATTGGTTGTTTTTGAATGATTTGTTGTTGTATTTGTTGAGTAGGTTGGTGTTGGAAATCTTGGGTAGGTTGATGTTGTTGTTGAATGTGTTGTGGTTGTGGTTGAAGATGTTGATGGTGTGTTGGTGGGGGGATCACATAGGCTAAGGGTTGTTGAGATGGAGATTGATGTGGATAAGGGTTGACATTAGAAGAAATGGGATAAGTTGGTATAGGATTGACTTGATAAGTGGATGGATAGGGTTGACATGATGGGATAGGTGGCACGTAGGATTGATTTAGCATTGGTCGAGGTTGTGCCTGTTGGATTTGACAAGTGGCCAAGAGGTGTTAGATTTGAGCTAAGAGGTGTTGCATGTGCGGTGATTGGCTTGTTTGAAGTTTTGGGATCATGTGATGGACCCTTTGAATGATTTGTTGGTCTAGAGGTTTTGGTATTTCATGAAGTATGTGAATGATCTCTTGTTCTAGGTCCTCTAATGTTGGCATGGTGGAAAAATGATGTTGATTGGGTTAGAAAGAGGATGATATGTAATGATGAGGTTGGATTACTTGGATTGATTGGGATGTGTTTGATTGGATGAATAGGATGATTTGGCTTGGAATGATTGGATAGATTAATTGTGTTCTGATTGATGATTGGATTATGGATCAGTCAAGATTAATTGATTGGCTGGTCTGATAGATTGATAGATAAAGGATAATTAATGATGTTGGGATTACTAAAATCAAAGGACAAAGGTCTGATTTGATTTGATTAATGATGGATGATTGATTAGGAGTCTCAACAGGATAAAGAGCTCAAATGTCCAAATTGATATAACCAGGGCTAAGTGAGACATTATATTGAATGATGGGATGTCTAAAAGATGAAGAATTGATTGGAAAACTAGGTTTGATGCTCAGAATATTGACCTAAGTCTGTGATCGACCAAAGGTGGCAAGGTATGACTCAAAGGTGACTTTTTGTTGTTCAAATGTGACAAACAATGGTTCAAATGTGACTGTGAGATGTGACAGAAGGAAAATGACATCATAATCAGAAGTGAGCTACTGTGGTTTAGATGCGACTAGCTAAGGGCCAAATGTGACGAGCTACTATTCATATGTGACTGGCTGATGGTCAAATGCATAAGGTTATTTTCCAAAGGTGTCAGGTTACTGCTCAAATGTGATAGACTATTGTTCATATGTAGTTGGGTGTGACAAAGTTTTGATTTTTAGTGTGATTGGTTTGGTTTTTGGCATTTTTGTGACAAGAAAACATGATGACAAACACTCACACTCAGAACATGTGGAAACATCATAACCTATGGCTAGGCAAGGACTGTATCTACTAGGTTCCCACTTGGATTTCTCTAGTTGCACCTACTTATAGCAGATGGGCTAGAAGTCTGGTAGCACTAGCTCCCCCTTACAGTGCACTCACTTCTCAGGCATACCAGACTTCAAATTTCTAAAGATCTGAAGACCTCCATAAATTTTCCATCTCTACTATAAGCTATAAGATTGTGGGACGGCTCCAGAGGTTTGACCTCCTGCGCTAGTAGATAGAAGGTTTTTGGCTTCTAGACAAAGGTTTCTAGTAAGGGCTTCCATTCAGGAGGCCATACATGCAGCGATTCGCTCTGATAAGGAGGCCCCCTAGCCTGCAGAGGTTACACTCTACAGGGTTTCACGCACCATAAGATACTGTGGGGAACATTCATTGGTATGATGTAACAACACCCGTCGTTTGTGACTTTCGACACAAACGCATTATTTTATATAGTGGCTTGGAAGGGTTTGGCTTTAACCTATTGCCACTTGGGTCATACCCTTCTCACAATAGGAAGGCAGGCCCTCTAGAGTTAGAAATGATTTCTCTTGCACCCTGATCCATTGGTTAGGTAGGGGGAAAGGATACTCTCATTGCTAAATCGAGTTACACACAGACTAAGACAAGAAAATAGTAAAAGTAAAAGTAGGCACGGAGAAATCAGAGTTCATTTTAAATCCCAAATCCAAATGTGCTTACTCTAGTGATAAAAAATAGATCCTTGGATTGATCGATCCTTCAGAACACAAGTCAGTAGTTTCTTTTCCCCCATTCTTGGATAGACGGTTTGGTCAAGCTACAATGATAAAACATCAGTATCCAAGAAATCCCTAAGTTTGCAGAGCATAAAACTAAATGCACAAGGAAATAGCTAGAAGTGGTCGGCTGTAATTCAAATACGTAGACAATCTTACCAGATGCGGTTACCTATTGTTCAAATGCGACGTGCCATCATTCATAAGTGGGTTTCTCTGGTGCAGATGCGGTCAGTTGCTGATCAAATGCATTTGAAGCCTGTAACCTGCAGAAAAAGTAAAAAACCCAATACAACCAAATACGACTATCTGTTAACCAAATGTGACCTTAGATTGACCAAATGTGACTAGATACAAACCAAAGGCAATTTTCTATTGTGTAAATGTGACTTTCTATTGATCTTACAAAAAAAAGCATTCCTATAAGAAAAATATGTTAAGTTTGTACTCAAAAAGCTTGGAAATGGCCTTCTGGACACAATGGTGAGGTCAGATTTAGCCCAAGAGGTCACTTGTGATAGATCACATGCAAAACTTGACAACAGGGGTTAGAAAAAAAATAAATTTTTATAACAAAAATCTATAAAAATTAATCAAGCAAGGGGTCCCACCGGGCATGCCAGAAATGTAGATGAATAATTTGGACAAAATGAAAGATAAAACGATACATGCAATACCTTTTTACCCAAATCCTTCGAATACCTTATATGATGATGAATGTATGATTGATCGCTCGAATGATTGGATTGTTGGTTGCTTAGATCTGCAGCATAACGATGATAGGATGGAGATTTGATGGATAAAAGATTGATGGATGAGAGGGCTAGAGAAATTTTGGCAGAGTAATAGTGCTTGAAAGTTCATCCATGCCAAATGGTGTGGAAATGGGTTAATTTATAGACAAAGGTGAGTGAATGGAGGGATATGACTTCCATTTCGAAAGGGAAGATCCTCTTGAGTTGACTGATGTGGGTTGAGGAAGGTTTCCGTTTTGTGAGAGGAGATGGAATTAGAAAGTTGGTTGTACAACTTGGGAGGAAATTAGAAGGTGAATATAGTTCACTTGAGAGGGAATTAGAAGGTGAATCGAGTGATTTGAGAGATGAGTTGAGATGGAAATGGAAGGTGGGCAAAGTCATAATTAAATAATATAAAAAATTATTTAAATTATGAGGCATATGGGGATGAAATTATAAATTATTTATAAAGTTATAAATAAAATATTTATTTTATTTAATTCAAGAAGAAAGGGAATTAAATAAATAAATAAAATTTATTTATCTAATAATGTGAAGGGATGGGATAAATTAAACAAATGTTATATTTATTTAATTTCTGACTTCCGGTAGAGACACACCATGTCCTGCAGATGTGTGGGATGAACTTTGTTGCCATGAATGACAACAATCATGAATCCATATAGTGTCTCTTGCCAACAGTCTCCCCCTTTGGCATTGATGGCAACACTTAGTGAAAAATGACTAAGTGTTTACACTATGCTCCCCCTTGGCTGATGCTCTGATTTACCAGAGCTCCCCCTTAGTTGGATTCCTCATTTTTCACTACTCTTCACTCCCCCTTTGACATCAATGGAAAAGGGTAGGGTCCGCACACCAAAATTTTCAAAAAATTTACTATACTTAGCCGCATAAGTATATATATATGGAATACTTACATATACTGCAGTATGTCTGCAAAAGTTGTTTTCAGTTGGATGAGTTCTGCAGCCCAACTTTGCTTCATTCTATCCAAAATTGAGATGTGACCACTCAACAAAAACGCAAAAGCTTCTGCCCTCTTAAGATCTGTCGGATCATTTGTCTGGGCTGTGATTTGAGCTTCACTTATGGCCTCATGCATGGCCTCTAACTTAGGGACAATGATCCTCCTAAGTTCACCCATCCTGCTGATCATGTTCTTCCTTTCCTTCTCAAAATTCTTTATTGCATTTGTGATTGCAATAGTCTGACACTCTTGATTGACTATGGAGGAAGAGAGAGGATCAAAACTTTGAGACAAACTTAGTAGTTTATCCTCTTGCTCTTTTATTTTCTTCTCAATCTCTACTGTTGCTTTGGACCATGAAATACAAAATTTGTATACTTCTCCGCCATCTTTAAGAGCATTTTCTAAGCTCTTTATCCCAATATTCATATTCCTCCTATCATTCATGATCAATCCTTGTACCTCTGAGAATCTCTTATTCAAAAACTCCTTCCGGACCTTTTCTTCAGCTGACTTCTCTAGAGAATCAAAATGTGTACTAACACTGCTGATTAGAGTTTTGAGATTACCAGAAGAGGATGCTGTGGGATCCTTCTGAAAAGTTGGCATGATCTTTTCCAAAACTTCGGATGCTACCTCTATAAGCTCACAGTCTTCCATGTGAGATTTCAGTAGTTTCTCTTTGGCCTTCGCATTGGCAAATGAAGCTATCTTCATTGTTTGCACCAGAGATAGAGAATCAAAGTCCAGAGGTCCTTTTAATAGGTCTGGTTCATCAATCTCCATAGCTTCTTTTGTTAAGAAGTCCTTGACAGATTCTGCAGTGTCTCTTGCCGGAGACAGATTTTTCTTTTCTTCTGCAGTCTTACAGCTGTCCCTTGGAGCTTTCTCTCCTTCTACATTCTTACCACTATCAGTTGTGGTTTTCTCTATTGGGGTCTTCTCTTCCTCTGCAACCTTGGTACTGTCAGCTTCTTTTTCCTTCACTCCTGCTTCTTTCTCCTATATTGTGTCTTCTCCTTTAGATCCGGAAGCTGTAGGGGAAACCGGAGGAGAGATATTTGTTTGTCCATGAGCCACTTCTTCTGGAATAGGGGATTCTGAGCTCTTGTCTTTACCAGAGTCCTCTGTGATAGGAATGTTGAACTTTTTAAGAGTATTCTAGAGAATCTCTTCAGTCTCTTTTGCCACCTTGTCAGTTTCACCAAGCATGAGCTGATTCATCCTTGCTTTGCTCCTGAATTCATACTTGCAATCTTTGAATATCATATTCATTATTTTGGGATCGATTGCAGGATATAGCTGAATAGCTATCTATTCCTGGATCTCAATGTCTTTTGCCATGGCATTGTTCTTTCTTATTTCTAACTCCTTTTCTAGGCTCTTAGGAATTAGAGATATAATTTCAATGAAAGCCTTATTGTATATGTTCAGATACCTGATTGTAGCTTCCTGCAGGATCTTTTGGTCAGCCTCATTGTAATCATCATAGAATTCAGCCATTGGTTGAAGGTTTCCATGTACAATGACTGATTTGATTACATTTTTTAGAGATAGGGTGGGCTTTTCAACAAATTCCTCTGCCATTTCTTCCTTGTCTTGGCCTGTGGAGGGTTTACTAGATCCTTTCTTCTTCTGCTTCTTTATTTCCTTTACTCCCTCATCTGATTCAGTTTCCTCTTCATCTCTTTGACTTGCATAAGCCCTTGTGGCTTTTGTCTTGGATCTTTTCTCTCTTTTGCTAGATGCCTGGACTTCCGGTTTTGATGTTCTTGAGCTTTTGGTTGTGACAGGTGCAGATCTCTTTGATGATCTGGTCCAGGTTGAGATTTCTACCGGAGAACTTTCCTTGCTTTTCTTTTCTGCCTCTTTCTTCTCTTCCTCAGCCCTTTCCATCCTTTTCTTGTGGGCATCAAGTGCCTCCTTTGAGATGCCAAGGCCTTGGGCAATATTTTCTACTTCTTTTCTCACCTTCCTCTTGATCTTAGGTTCTCTGAGTTCCACATGAATCTTTATACTCAATTCTTCAAAGGTTCCAAACCTTTCTTCCTTTGGATCCTTTGCCTGACTTAGCATGTGTTGAACATGCAGCTCCACAATTTGTTCATCGACTTCATACCCCATGGGCATGATCCACACAGTTCTTGGTTCTACTGCCTCCATTAGGCACTGATCTGTCTCTACCATAAAGCATACTGTGTCTTTGTATTTTTCAACAAGAGATTGAGGAATTCTTTCTCTTGCTTGCATCATGCTCTGAAAGTTCTTGAAGTATCCCCACAGAGCTGTATTTTGTGCTTTGTTGTCACCAAGTCCATGCAAATAATCTCTGATTTGGATAGCTACTGGCCTATCACTCTCCCACACCCAGCCACTAGATCCAGGAAGCTCATTCATAAAGTAGAAAAATAAGCACAATATTAATCCACCATACTTGAATGAATTCTTTTTGTCTTTCTTGATTTTCTATAGATTCTCCAAGAGTTGGTTCAAGAGAAGTTGATAAAGATCATAGTCTGCATCCTTTCTTAACATTTCATAAGCTGTGTAGATGGCAGTTCCAGGTACAGAGTTTTCCTTGCTAGAATGATATATTTTATATCCAATGATCATGGAGGCAAACTTGACATCCGGATCAGAGATGTCATCTACTGTCATTGCTCTTTTGTCAAACTTGGATCTGGTAGCCTCACTCACAGTTTGATTCTTCACAAATTTGAGAACAAGAATCCCACTGGATGAGTGTAATCCGGTAACTGCCCTGATAGCATCTTTTGTGATTTTGAACGGTCCATTTAACCACATGAAGTTGTCATGTATACTGCTCAAAATATACCTAACCCATTCATCCTCTGTAAAATAGGGGAAATGTATGTATTGTGCAAAGTGCTTGTTCCAGAGGCCCTTGTATTGAGGTCCGAGCTCAAATGAATCATCTAATAGTTGTTTGTGATAGATATCTCTTAGTTTGAATTCCCCAAACTCTTCAATATTTGCGTGTATGTAAACCCTAATGTCTTCTGTATGCAAAACGCCATGCGAGACACTGGAAAAGGCTCCTAGGGGATCTACCTCCAAGGATTTATATGGATGTTTCTTAAATGTGGGCCGAGGTCTATCAGAGATCTTTACTATATTTGGAGTAGCCATCATCAAACAATCTTACTGAAGGATATCAAGAACGATAAATACCTTTTACGCAGGTTAGGGCACATGAAGAAATCCGAATAGAGATGTATGAAGAGTTGCCTTGATCTTTTGGGAGAAGTTGTTTGCAGAGCTCCTTTTCTTTCTTCTTTGCATATGAGTGTACAAATGTGTAAATGATAGACAAATGAACTCTTTTATTCCAAGAAGCCCTAATTTTCACCCTACAATAAATGCGCAACCTAATTCATTCCAGTTTGCCTGGTTTTCCTTGTTCAAGGAGGAACAAACTCATCCGGATCATTATGATGCCTTTGTGATCGATGTTAGTGATGAATCACAATGTCCACTTCTTTTCCTGATCATCTCATATATCTGCAGTTCAGGCTATTTCAATTTGGATCCATATCAAGCCAACCTTGTGAGAAACCTGTTTTCCTGGAAGACATGTTTAACCAGACCAATTCTGAAGGAATTAAACTTTTAAAATTTTCTTGCGGATCTCTCAGATCTTTACCTGACCTTCTTTACATGTTTCTCTAGAAACCATTTGATCCGTAGCTTCACATGTGCCAATTTCAGGCACCAATTGACTGGCTGGGGGAACAAGTTTTTCTTTGTGTCTCCCCCTGAGCCAGAGCTCATCTCTTAATTTCTAGAAGGAATATCAACACCAGAATCTAGTGCGGATCCATCCTCTACATTCTCTGTACTTTTCTTTACCAAAATCTTGTTCATTTCACTTTTAACTTCATCCGCATTCACCTTTTGTTTCCCCTTATCTTGATTCTGTCTATGATATACCGGACCTCTTTTGTCTTGATTCTTCCTTGTACAGAATTTTGCACTATGAACGGATCTATTGCAAACTTGACAAACAACATTTCTTTGCATATTGGATTGATATCCTCTTGATCTGCATTGATTAGCCTTATGACCTATTCTATTGCATGCAAAGCATCTACCATTGAATGATTTGTTCATTTGCATAATTCTGCATTCATGAGATACCTTTTACAGTTAAAACATTGTCTGGAGAAGGATGAATTAGTCTGATTCATTCTCTTTCTGCACTGATTAGCTTTGTGACCAAAGTGATTGCAGTTGTGGCAGTATCCATTGAAGGATGGATATCTTTGACCATTAGGCTGTCTTACCAGAGGTCTTCTAGGCCTGATCCTTGGATTTTCTGATCCAAAATTCTTCTGACCGGATCCAGAGCTTTCTCCTTTCTCATATCCCAAACCACACTTATCATCTACCTTCTTTTGACTTCCAAGAAGAACTTCAAGTTAAGCAGAACTTATCTTGAATTTCTCTTTATACTCATTTGCTATTTGAAGATCCCTTTTTAGAGAGACAATTTGATCCTCAAGTTTTTCTTCATTATCTTTAGCATCTTCAAGATCAGATTCAAGATGTCTGATAATTCTATCCATCTGGTGGTAATCTTCTGATTTCTCCTTGAGAGATTATCTTAGATTATCTTCAATTTTTCTTTTCTCTTCAACTTCTTGGGTAAACTTCATGACTCTTGATTCCATTTCATGTCTTACCATAATGATTTCTTTTTATAACTTTTCACACAACTCAGTTTTTTCCTTTAGCTCTTCATTTGCATTATTTGCTTCACCTTGTCTTGCCAATTGTTGAAGCAGCTCCTTTCTCTTTTTCATAGAGAGACTTAATTTGTCTTTTATTTCTCTCATGAAATCATCAGCCTGTTTGAGTCTTTCCTTTAATTCATTAACTTCAGAGTTTGACTGTTCAAGATCATCAAGGGTAGTCTTGAGTTGCTCCCTTAAACCATATGCATCCATTTGAACTCCCAGATCTTCCTCAAGCTATTAGGAGGAACTTAGCTCTAATACCAATTGTTGATAACTGAGAGGGGGGTGAATCAGTTATCCTAATTATTTCTTTTTCTGAACTTTCTTATTAATCAATGTAGCATTAATTCAAACAAGAAAACACAACTATGAAATGGAGATACACATGACACAATATTTTTGACGTGGAAACCCTATTAAGGGAGAAAACCACAGGGTGATTAACCCAAAGATTATTCTCTGTTGGAAGAATAAGGAAATACAAAATGGCACTTGCCAATTAGGGCTCACTGCCCGAGCACACTACTCACAAGGAGGCACACTACCTATAAGAGACACACTGTCTACAAAATGAGTCTTATACAATACTTGAACTGATTGGTAGCATCCACATATGCTGGGGTTCAGTTCTGGTTAGGCTCAGTACACTGATCTGCTGTACTTCATCTTTCCTCTTCTCTTTTGCTGCTTTTCTTTCACATATCGGACCTTCCTTACTACTTCTACTCTACTCTACTTTTATTCTCACATCAATAACACCTCTACACACATATCACAACTAAATCCATCCTATATATATATCCGCACAAGTGATTTCATTATCTTTCTAGTCGGCACCTGGAACAGTCAATCTTTTCACAAACTCTGTTCTGTTGGCTGAATCCTTGCACATCAAGTAATGCGGATCAAGCATATACTTGTAGAAATCATTAATCATGTCAGCCAAACATAATTCATGTCTTCATAACCTTTACCACCATCAGAAACACATCCATAAAATAGTCTGATGTTCTGTCAGTCAGTTCTTCCTCTGTTCACACTGTCACTCTGGAACTCGGTACTCAAGTATTCATATCTTTTACCTCATCTATCACCGGAGGCTAAAACCTTGGAATATATTACTCAAGGTAGTCCTCTTAACTTCCCCATATCTGCACTTCACCAAGATACTTCCTTTGAGAGATCCGGACCTATCTGTCGAACCTTGCCACATGCTCTGTTCTTGTTTATCGGACCACCACATTCTTCATTCTGACTTCTGGTAGAGACACACCAGGTCCTGCGGATGTGTGGGATGAACTTTGTTGCCATCAATGACAACAATCATGAATCCATATAGTGTCTCTTGCCAACACTATGGTGCTAGCTAAGGGTGTTTGTGTGGGAACTTTATTTCAACTAGATGCATACATAGTTTAGTGCAATAGTTATTTTTTTCCTGTAGTGAAGAGATCTATAGGATATACACCTTCACCATTGAAACTAGCAGTGAAGAGGAGTGTTTCATCCACTTTTGATAGCTACATTTTTTGGGTACCTAAGGGTGCTCTTGCTTCATAGACCAAGTTACCTATAGAGAAGATGCTATTATGGCACTAGAGATTGGGTCATCTAGGTGAGAAGGGTCTAATGACCCTAAATAAAAATATTGTAGAGGGTTTAAATGATTGTTCTCTTGAGTTTTATTTCTATGAACATTGCATATATGTAAAACAAAATTGCATTGATTTTTACTTGAGTTCTCACAAATCTTTTAGGGTGTTGGATCTAATTCATTCTAATGTTTTTAGTCCTGTAAATGTTCCTTCAATTTCAAAATATTTATATTAGGTATCTTTCATAGATGGATATTCTAGAAGGACATGAGCATATTTTCTTAGAAGTAAATATGAAGTCTTTAGTCATTTTAAATAGTTTAATGCTTCTGTAGAAAATTAGACTAGTAGGAAGATTAAGGTTTTGAGACTTGATAATGGAAATGAGTTTTATTTAGCAAATTTTAACAAACGTAGTAAGGAACATGGGATAGAGAGACATAAGATAACTCCATATACCCATCAATAGAATGGAGTTGTAGAGAGAATGAACATGACATTGATGGAGAGGGCTAGGAGTATGCTTAGTGGAGTTACCTTGGAACAAAAGGTTTGGGTAGTAGTTGCTACAAATTGCTACTTTATTAATAGGTATCCTACATGTTGGAGATTTAAACCCCTATTGTAGTTGATTGATAGACTAGGATGATGAAAACTTAAGATTATGTAATTAGATAACAATCAACAACACTTGTAAAATCTGTCTAACAACATGTATAGAAGTAAATGAAATAGTATGCATCCAAAATATTACACAAGACATAAAGATTTAGCGTAAACACCAATTTAATACAACAAGGTCTTTGGAACCTTTTACAAAGTCTCAATTTACAACATACCTTTCTTTTGCAATTTCTCTAATGTTCACACAAAAAATGTATAAAATGTCTTTAATGTCTAACAATTTAGTAACCTTGGCACATTCACACAAATTGATATATTCATGGGAAAACCAATTGTCTAACTATCAAACTAACCAATGTAATACCAAGTCATGCAAATATAATTTGACCATACATAACATTAGCATATTAGATAAATCACCAAGTATGACACCTCCACAAGGATAATCACCTTGTACACTCTATCGCTACCACACACTATGAAATAATAAATACAAATTTAAACTATTGATATACATGTATATTTATAGTATAGCCACCAATACCAGCTCCTTGCTTGCAATAGCTCACACCAATATAATATTACTCATGACTGCTTATAGGACCATATACTATCTTCCAAGACATTATCTTGTTCTCATATTGTGCCATATGAACCCCAGTTTTGCTACATGTGCCCCTATATTCTTTAAAAAACACTAAACTCATATATAATTGTGAGTTCTTCTAGATGAGTTGTGGTTGTTTTGATAGAACCATCACATGTAGACAAACCATGTATGCTACACCACAACTTACTGCCACAACATCACCACATGTTAGCCAACATAAATGTTATACAATGGTAAAACCTAATAACTCACTTCATATCATCTCAAAGGATTCTACAAAAAAATTCCTCCTATAAGGACTGTTTGTAGGTGAATATCACCCAAGTCCCAACATTCTCCCATTTGATATTTACTGCATGATAAAGTACAGTAATCCAACCCAAGAGATTAACCTCATGCATGAGAATGGGTCAAGCCCATCTCATCCTTGCACCACATGAACTTCGTAGTATTTTTAGGTTTTGTCAAAGAATCTATAAGATTTACCTGAGTATTAATTTTATCCATCTAGACTTTCTTTCTCTCAACCATCTCCCTCACAAGATTATACTACACAACAATATGCTTGGTTCTAGCATGGTAAATATGATTCTTGGATAGCACTCTATGAGTCACACTTAACTATTTGACTCTTAAAATCAATACTACTAATCAATCTCTTAAACCACATAGTTTCCTTACAAGCATGTGTTGCAACCATACATTTTGCTTCAGTAGTTGGCAGGGCAACCATCTACAACCTCTTATTCATCCAATGCACTACTCCACCATATAGAATAAACACATATCCACTTGTAGTCCTCTGATTGTCAAGATATCTAGCCCAATAGAAATCAACAAATCTCTATACACTCAACATTCTATCCACATCATTAGTACCATGATAAGGCAAGCAATAGTCCTGACTTCCCTTCAAGTACTTGATCACTCTCTTCACATGTGTCTAATGTTCTTTACCTATATTCTCCATGAACTTACTTAGAACTCCCACTACTTCTAGGGAAATGTATGGTCTTGTGTATACCATCACATACATGATACTTTTCACTGCACTTGCATAAGGAACCTTCGTTATATCCTCCAAATCATCTGTAGATTTAGGACATTGTTCCATACTCAACTTTGTGCCAACTGGGGTGAATCTACCATTTATTTTACTACATTCCAAACCTTTGCAAGACTATCTCAAGGTAATTACTTTGGTTTAGCTACAATTTCCTATTGGTCCTATCCCTACATATCTCCATACCTAGTATGTTTCTGGAAGCTCCTAAGTCCTTCATATCAAACCTACTAGGCAACTAAGTTTTAAATTCTTGAATAAATGCTTTATTGTCTCCAATGATAAGCATATCATCAACATATAAAATAATAATTAGAATGTGACCATTTACTTGTTTGAAGTATACACAATGATCAACATTGCTTCTTCCCAAACCCCATTCTAGCACATGTGTGTCAAACTTTTGGTTCCACATCTATGGGAAATGTCTTAATCCATATAGAGACCCATTCAACTTACAAACTAGTTTCTCTTTATTGTGAGGCCCACTCCTTTCCCTCTTGTTCTCATCTTATTTTAATGGACTTGTTTGTATAAAACACTTGTAGACGTGCAAATTTACCTAATTTTGATCATAGATAGTTTAGATGCAGATATTATATTTAGAATAGTAGTTGATTACTGGTTGTGAACATGAATTGGTTGATTAATTATGGACTTAATTATTTTTGTTAGATTAGAGTTACAAATTATAATTAGTTATCTCTATGGATTGATTTTAGAATGAATATAATTGTGATGATAAATTTAAATTATATTTGATTAAGTGCTATTTATTTATGTGATTTTGTATTAATATGATGAATTAAGCTTGTTACTTTGATTTTCATTTTAATACGATAATATTTTTAATTATGAAATATTTATGACGCATCTATTAATTTAATTAAGAATGTTGCTTTAGCTATTATCTCAAATATATTAATGTCTATGTGCAAGTGTGCAAGTTAAATTCCATGACCAATGGAAAAATTGTGGAGGTTCCCCAAGAAACTATTGTTGTGTTTCCCCTGTGTACCTAAGCCTTATCCTAAGATAATATTAAGGTCTTTTTGTATAAAAGTGTTGTGAGTGTGATTGTGTTAATAATTTTTCTAATTTTATTTTATTATCCAATGTGAGGTGTGGTTGAATTCTCTTAAATGTCAAATTTCGGATTTGAACTTAAGAGGGAGATTTTGAGGTCATAAAGTATTATTTTCTTTACTATTTATGTAAAATTAAACCCCTATAGTGATAACCTATGAGTGAGTCCCATATTTGAATATTTAAAAAATATTTCGAAAGCATCTAGAGGCTTGAAAAGTACCTTGGAAGATTTGTGATGAGTTTTTGGGAGGTAAAAAATAGTTTTGAGATGCAAGTCAAAAAAACTTAACCCTAATTTTATTTATTATTTATTTTCTTTTGGATGCTTGTTTTGGGGTTGCCATTTCTATTGTAGGAGTTTTCTATTTTGAGGAACAAGGGTTTTAGAAGAGGGGGGATTGAAGAAAAATACTGGAAGATTGGAGAAGATGAAGAATTTGGATCAAGGCTTCACCTAACTTGGTTGAAGCATTGAGGTAGGATTTAAAGCCATTTTTAGATTGTGGTAGTGTTGTTTGTGATTATTATGACAAAAATATGGTTGCTAATTTTTCTATGGATCCTCTTGCTTTTGTATGTTGAAAACCCCTTTGTGCATTGCTACTTTGTGTATTAATTATTTTCGGTACAAGGTTGTGTTCAGTGTTGATCTTCTCACTTGGGTTAAGATCCACCCATGTATTGGAGTTGAGAGAGGTGTAGACCCTCTCTTGGGGAAACATTATATTGTATGAGGTTTTCACACGAGTTCCTTTTTGTATGGTGATTAGATTGTGGAGAGGAGTTGAATCTTTTTGTGGGTTATTTGTGTTGTGGTGGATATGTGTTTTGACATGAGTGCCTTTGTGTGTGATTGGGTTGTGGAGAGGAGTTAAATATTTTTATGGGTAATTTATGTTGTGATGGATATGTGATTTGGATGATGGAGTATTGGGATGAATCAGAGAGTTGTAAAATTGTTTAGAAAATAAATATATTGTGAGATATGTGTTGATGCTATTATGTGATTTTAATGAGGGATTGTTGTTAATTTGAAGAGTTGTGGGAATTTTTGATTTATGAGGAGATGGAGATTGCTATTATACTTTGATTCTTCTCCAAGAGGTTAGCAAGTCCCCATTGACTCCCCCTTTTTAATAGATCTTGAGAAGATCCATTTGTGTGTGTTAGCCATTGGGTAGTTTTCATACTTGTGTTGTAAAATTGGTTTCTTGGGAGCCTTCTATCTCGGGGATGGACTTGCTTGCAAGTCCTATGGTTGGGAGGTGAGATAGCGTTGCTCATGAGAGGTTTTGTGGATATTTGTATTTCTGGTTTAAACTACTTTATGGATGGGAACTTCATTGTGAAGATATGATGTTAATTTATTATTGTCTTTTAAACATCCTCATTGTTGATGGGTTCATATGATTTTACCCATTTTGGGTTTGACACATTAGATTGTCATAAAGAATTGAGTCTATCTTGTAAATAGAATTACTATGATATTTTACCATTGTAACTATTTTTTTTAGACGATAAACATACATCTTTGTATACCTTGAAGATTTGAAATTCATAAGTCTCCATTCAACACTTCTAAATTTGTATGATTATGATAGAGGACAACAATGTTTTGACTATAAATTTTAATTGGTCAACTAGGCTAGGTCAATTTTTGGATATGATGTTCTTAGTTTAGTATTTGAAAAACTCTTTAAATTTTATTTCTCAATTATATGTCTAACATTCTATATGATTAAATCTACAGGACTAATTTATAACAGTTTACTATTTGAGATAGAGGACAATAGTGTTTTGACCATAATTTTTAATTGGTAAAATAAGTTTGCATTTTTGGATATGATATTTTGAGATTAGTATTTGAAGAACCCTTTATTTTTTATCTCTCAATTCAATTTCTATCATTCTCTATAATTAAATCTATAGAACTGTTTTATAACATGTTACTATTTGAGATTGAGAACAACAATGTTTTAACCATAATTTTAAATTGGTCAACTAGGTTTGCATAAATGTTGGATATGTTGAGTTTAACTAAGTATTAAAAAAACCCTTTAAATTTTATCTCTGAATCATATGCCAATAATTTTCTATGAATAATTGTAGAGGACTGTGTTATAATAGTTTTGTAATAGATTTTCATACAAACCTGTAGACCTACTTCCATTCATTATCCATTGTGAATTTATAAATGAAATTATAGGTTTTTCATTAATTTAAGTATTATTTATTTTAACATATTAGAAGTCATAAAAATGTTATGTTTTGAACAAGTTATGATAATTTTACTCCAAAATGTAATTGTATGAGTACAACCTCATTTTGCATGATGAGACTAACTTATTTGCACCATTAGAAAAGTCTTGAAAGTATTTAATTTAGTTGAGTTTTTGAAAGGTTTCTAAAGTAATTTCTAAAAATCAATTTCATGTTTATCTCACCTTCATGACATTCCTCATGACCACTATTCTTGAAGGTGTTTCATCCAACAATTCCTATGCCTCCTTACACATGAGATTTCATTGAGACATTTGGTCAAACAAATTGTACACCTCCACTATAGGTACACATTTCATGAGATATTTTGTCAAACAATTCACTTCCATCCATAATTTTCATGGAAGCTTACTTGAGTGGTTGTAATAATAGCCTTTACACAAAATCTATATTCGTATACTTTTGTGCATATCCTCTAACCATATTTTCAATCACAAAAGTTGTTGAGTTTAGGTCTAATTATTATTTTTATTGATGTGCTCTATTTGTGGTGCCCTTCTCTTTTGTATTATGTTTAGGTTATAAATGACACACCATTGTAAAATATGGCAGCTCCTTAGTTTCTCCCATTGGTGTTATTATTTTATGTCTTGATTTACATGGTTGTTGTGTTGGATTTGATTATGCTCCACCTTGATTTTTTTACTTACTTGAGCCATATATGAAATATAAAAAAATAAGTTAATAGTTGGTACAAATATTTTCTACATCTCTTGAATGGTCTGAGATTTGAAGGCTCATGCCAAGCTTCATGCTTGCTAAACTTGTGTGGGATCTCTTTATGACCAAATCATTGAATTTTATATAATTACCAATAAGAATTAACGTGTTTGGCTTGATGTTGCATTATGAGTGATGTAATATCATTATATATGGGTAGTATACATGTTGACGGGTGTTTTGACACACTAGACAAAAAGTAGGTAGAACAACAAATGAACCACCTCTCTTGAAAAACAACCAACCTCAAGAGGTTAACCCCAAGGTTCCTGTTAACTGGGTCTCAACCGTGATGGATAGATCAGTGGTATATGTAGTTGTACTTGTTCAAGGGGCTACTGGTAATCAAGTAAACACAAGTTATTTAGAACAAGGAGATTAGAAAGTAAGATAAACAATGCACGAACAAGCTGCTCCAATCACCTATTGCTCAGAAATGTTGTACCAACAATAGGGTAACTTGCAAATATAATAAATCTGATTTATAACAGAAAGTAATGAGTGATAAGATCCTATTCTAACCATAACCTACTCCTAGTCTAAGCCCTATCTTAATCTATTTCTAACTTAGGTCAGATCTATCTATCTCTAGATTAACCAATTCTGTAAAAAATAGCAAAAGAGATAAGGATTTAGAGAAATGGAAAGAAGAGAAAAAAAATGTAATGGAAAGCTTCTGTATCTGACCTTCTACTTCACATGAAAAGCTAATGAGATCAAATTAACCAAGAAATGGATGACCAGTTCATTGACACTGCTGGTGCAAAACTCTAAGGAAAGAAAGGCATCAAAATATAAGCATTGAGACACCATATTACATGTGAAAAATCCAAACTATATTCATCAACCAGATTTAAAGATAAGCATTCAAGTACTATATCTCACCAACATAATCATTTACAAGAAAATAGAATTGTAGACACATTACCACCAATGGGTGGAAAATCAAAATTTTGATCAAATATATTTCATCAATTAGCAACAAGTTGGTAGATTACAAATGGGTAGGATTCCCACACCCTAACTGTATACATTCATTTTCCCTTTACATGCCTTCAAAATATAAAATTGCTTGCCTTAGCTATGAATATTATATGTTCCCCCCTCTTTTAAAATGAAAAACCATTCTTCCTTTTATAAATGTTTACATTGCATTAAGATTTACACTTTGCATATTGCTTTAGGTCAGCTTGCATCTCAAAATAGAAACACATTACAAATTACAAGCTACACCATGGGTCAGTTGGGTCCTATTTGTATATCATTGTTATGTTAGAAAATGTCCCCTTGGGGGATTTTCCCTCTTAAGGTTTAGCTCATGGGTCCTTAGAATTCATTATAAGCATCTTGCATATTCATGTTGATTCCCGATGAGAAAACCCCTAAGTTTTATGGCAAATAAGACCTAGGAGGTGCTATTGTGATGGATCCTGACTGAAATAGGGAGGGAGGACTTGGGCACCCGTGCCCTAGTCCTGCCCTATTTTAGGTCAGGATCCAAATCTAAGTGTCAGTTATATGACCATTATTAGGTCCTATGTGTTTGGATAAGGTGCCATTAACCTTGTAAATATCAATATTGTATTTATTCCATTTATTATATGTAATTTGTAATTATCCATGAGGAGATGTAGTAGTTTCACTAGTAGTGGTAATTTCAGAGTCACTGGAGGTAATTAATTAGTGACATTTATGGTTAGCAAATGTAAAAACTCAAAGTAAATGAGGGTAGGCGGGCTCCTTTGGAGAATATACTATTTTTGGCATGTATGACAACTGTCATAATGTTTGGTGAGTGAATCTATGATATCTACAAGTTGTCATAAGATCCTGAGATTCTATGACGCATATGACAGATATGTTAGTTGTATATTTGTTATGTTTAGCCCAAGGTTCCTATCTTGGAAAGATACTCTTTTATGGAATCTATGATAGTTATGACATGTCATAAGATGCTGTAAGAGGCCATATTTAGTCTTGGGAGCCCAACCTTTGCATGGCTATTTTTGGACTAGTGTAAGATGCTTGTAAGATGGTAATTAATGTTTACAGGTTGGAGAATCTTAGGATAGAGAAGGTGAACACCTAGGATGAGTTGGAAAACATTTCTATAAGTATTTGCCATGTATTTGTTGCTGCAATACAAATTTTAGCTACTCAGGAGCTGCTGGAATGTTGTCAGATTGAAGACTTGTGGAGAGAGTTGTGTAGTTGATGTATTGTACAATCTTGTTGAGATTAATACAAACTTGTGCCTCTTTCCTGGTGGAGTTTTTTACCCACAAGGGTTTTCTCCATGTAAACATTCTGTCATTATGTTGAGTTCTTCATGTTTGACATCTTTTCTATAGTGGGTTTTATGTTTGGTTACA
This sequence comes from Cunninghamia lanceolata, assembly GCA_027924645.1. Taxonomy (NCBI): domain Eukaryota; kingdom Viridiplantae; phylum Streptophyta; class Pinopsida; order Cupressales; family Cupressaceae; genus Cunninghamia; species Cunninghamia lanceolata. The sequence goes on along the minus strand of BSBN01000292.1, from coordinate 3,387,973 downwards.
ATCTCCATTGTTAAAGCACACTTAAAGATTGCTGAAATTTATTCAAATCAAATTTCCATGAAAGTAGTGTTGCTTTCATTTCTAACATTTGGTATCAGAGCCTGGCCAACTTTGACTCTTGGGTGGTAGTGTGGAAGTTGTAGCTGCAGTGGGAGATTTGGTTGCATTTGTTTTGCAGATCTTGTGTTGATATTATGGATGCATCCACCGTTGCATCAACCTCTCGAATGGACATTGAGAAGTTCAACAGAACGGGGTATGAGTTGTGGAAGCTGAAAAATGTAAGATTTGTTAGAAGAAAGAAACCAATGGTTGGCTATTCAAAAAGAGAAGAAACCTGACGATGTCTCTCAAGATGAGTGGGATAGACTAGATAAGAAGGCATGGGGAACCATCCGATTGTGTCTTTCAGACTCTATCCTATTAAATGTCACAAAGGAGGAGATCATATACAAATTGTTGAATTGGTTGGGTGAGATCTACCAAGACAAGAGTATGGTAAATTAACTTTATTTAAAAAGGAAATTGTTTTCCATGAAAATGCAAGAAGGTGAATCAGTTGTAGAGCATTTAAATTCTTTTAATTTTTTATTGAGTCAGCTTGATTCAGTAGATGTTGAGGTTAGTGAGGAAGATAAACGTATCTTACTTCTTTGTTCTTTACCTAAGTCTTGGGAGAATGTTATCCTTTCTATCATTGCTAACCTTGTGGATCTAAAGTTGGATGCTCTTGTTTCAATGCTACTGTCACAGGAATTGAGGAAGAAGAGTTCAAATAGTTTAGGGGATGCCCTCAGTGTCAGGGGAAGGTCTAAGGAAAGAGGACCAAAAGGAGATCAGAAAGGGGCTAATGACAATTCCAAGGGCTGGTTTAAGACTCCTGGTAAAAAGAACATAGTTAAGTGTTAGAACTGTGGTAAAAGGGGACATGTGAAGGAGTGCAAAGACCCCAAGAAATAGTGGGAGAGTGCTTCGGATAAGTCCTTGAATGTAGGTGAAGATGTTTTACTTTCTACATGTAATGTTGTTTCTAATGATAACTGGTTGGTTAACTCAGGATGCTCATTTCATATGGCCTCGCATAAGGAATTGTTATCCACACATGAAGAACATGATGGAGGTAATATCTACCTTGGTGACAACTCTTCATATCTGATTGTTAGGAAAGGAAAGGTATTGTTGTGTTTCAGTGATGGGAGGATTAAAACCCTCCCTAGTGTTTTGCATGTTCCTAGATTAGCTAGAAATCTGATTTTAGTTTCAAAGTTGAATGACTTGGGAACGCATGTGACATTTGACAAGCATAGTTACAGATTGGTGAGAGGGAACTTGGTGGTAGCCAAAGGGAAGAGATTCAGGAACTTGTTTAAGCTTGAAGCCACTATAGTTTGTAATTCCTTCTATGTATCTGAGGCCACTACTGAAAATACATGTATGTTGTGGCATCGTAGATTGGGCCACACAAGCAATAATGTATTAAAAACTATTAAGAATAAAAATTTGTTGGATGGTTTCTCCTATTCTGATGAGCACTTTGATTTCTGTGAGCATTGTGTGTTTGGTAAACAAAACAGAAAATCATTTCCTTCAGGAAGCAATAGAGCAAAATAGAAGTTAGAAATTATTAATATGGATGTGTTTGGCCCTGTGGATAATGAATCTATCAGAAAATATCATTATTTTATAACCTTCATTGATGATGTATCTAGATTTACATGGATTTATTTTATGAAGCATAAAATTGAAGTTTTCACTAAGTTTAAGAAATTCAAAGTCTTAGTAGAAAACCAGTCAGGTTAAAGATAAAAATATTAAGATCTGACAATGGAGGGGAATATTGCTCTAAGGAATTTGATGAGTTTTGTAAGCATGCAAGTATAATCAGACAGAAGACAACTCCGTATACACCATAACAGAATGGTGTTGTAGAAAGGATGAACCGAACAATTATGGAAAGGGACAAAAGTATGCTTAGTGATGCATAGTTGGATAAATGCTTTTGGGCAGAGGCTGTGTGTACTGCTTACTACTTGATAAATAGATCTCCTTGTAAGACTCTTGATTCGACACCTTATGAAGTGTGGACAAGTAAGAAACCTTCTATTTCACATTTAAGGGTTTTGGGCTGTGAGGCTTTTGTTCACATGCCTAAGGAAAAGTGATCTAAGTTGGATCCAAAGGCTGAAAAGTGTACATTCATTAGATATGGTGATAATGTGTAAGGTTATAAGCTTTGGAATCCACTAACCCGCAAGATTATCTTTTCTAGAGATGTTATTTTCAAGGAACTTAGAGCTATTTATGAACCTGAGCAGCCAAAAGAAAAAGAAGAAAAGGTAAAGAAGGTGCACTTTGATTTAGAGAAGAAAGATGCACCTCAAGAAGAATAGAATGATGGATTGGGAGGTGAAGAAGAAGAAGATTCGAGTAGTTCTGATGAAGATGAGTCTGTTGTTACATAAGAAGTTGGTGCAACTGATCATGTAGAAGAACAAGTAGAGTCTCTTACTCCACCCTTGAGGAGATCCACAAGACAACAGAATCTAGTTGATAGGTATAGCTCACCAGATTTCCATTATGTATATGCTTTATTGAGTACTAATGATGAACCTAGATCCTACAAGGAAGCTATTTCTGCAGATGATAGTGAGTCTTGCCAATTAGCCATGCATGAGGAGATGATGGCTTTAGACTCTTGTCACACTTGGGATCTTGTTCGTTTACCCAAAGGAAGAAAGGCCATAGGTTGTAAGTGGGTCTTCAAGAAGAAGTTTGAACCAGACAGGTCATTGGAGAAGTACAAGGCTAGACTGGTAGCCAAGGGCTACTCCTAGAGAGAGGGAGTTGATTTTGGTGAGATATTCTCTCTTGTTGCTAAATTGACTTCTATTAGATTTCTCTTATCTATTGCTGTAGCTTATGATTGGGAGATTGAGCAAATGGATGTTAAGACTACATTCTTACATGGAGATCTTGAAGAAGAAATTTATATGCAACAGCCTATAGGTTTTGAGGTAAAAGGAAAAGAACATTGGGTTTGCAAGTTAAAGAGGTCTCTTTATGGTCCGAAACAGTCCTCCAGAATGTGGTATCAAAAGTTTGACTCATTTGTTTTGAAATTGGGTTTTGTTAGAAGCGAGGAGGATCATTGTGTTTACATTCATTGTATTGATGATTCTATACTGGTTATTGCTTTGTATGTTTATGACATGTTTTTCTACAATACTAAGGGTATGATTAGTGAGCTTAAAGCCCAACTTTCAGGTGCATTTGAGATGAAGGATCTTGGTGCTGCAAGGTATATTTTGGGAATAGAGATCAGGAGGGACAGAGTTAACAAAAAGCTTTGGTTGTCACAAAGTAAGTATGTGAATACTATTTTGCAGAGGTTTAGTTTGCAAGACTGTAACCTAGTTAGAGTTCCTTTACCCATCGGTACTAAGCTTTCATTAGATATGTGTCTAAAGACTGAAGATGATTTTGAGGATATGTCTAATGTTCCATATGCTAGTGCTGTATGGAGTTTGATGTATGCAATGGTTTGTAGTAGACCAGATATTGCCTAAGCAGTGGGAGTTTTGAGCAGATTTATGTCTAACCCTGGTAGACAACATTGGAACTATGCGAAGAGGGTGTTTAAATATCTGGCAAGTACTTCTAATCATTGTTTGGTTTATTCTGGTATTGATAGTGCCAATAAATCTTTGGACATACAGGGTTTTGTTGATGCAGATTGGATAGGTGACTTGGATAGTCGAAGGTCCACTAGTGGCTATGTGTTTACTCTATTTGGAGGAGCAGTGAGTTGGATGAGTAAGAGGCAACCCACAGTTGCTTTGTCCACCATAGAAGTAGCGGATATGGCTGCAACTCATGTCTTTAATGAGGTAGTTTGGTTGAGGAGACTGTGTACATGTATTGGTTTTGATTGCAGAATCATTCAGATTGGTTGTGATAGCTAGAGTGCTATCTGTTTGGCCAAGAATCCCATGTATCATGCTTAGGCTAAGCATGTTGATGTTCAGTATCACTTTGTTCGAGATTTGGTTGGAAATGAAGAGATTGAGCTGAAGAAGATAGACACTCAAGAAAATGTTGCAAATTCATTGACCAAGCTTGTGAGCACAGGGAAGTTCGTATGGTGCAGAGAAGCCATGGGCCTTGTTTCTAGTGCCTGATTATTTTCATTTGATTTCCTATGGGTTGATTTACAATGTATAATGTCAAGTGGGAGAATGTTGGGATAAGGTGCCATTAACCTTGTAAATCTCAATATTGTATTTATTCCATTTATTATATGTAATTTGTAATTATCCATGAGGAGATGTAGTAGTTTCACTAGCAGTGGTAATTTCAGAGTCACCGGAGGTAATTAATTAGTGACATTTACGGTTGGCAAATGTAAAAAATCAAAGTAAATGAGGGTAGGCATGCTCCGTTGGAGAATATACTATTTTTGGCATGTATGATATCTGTCATAATGTTTGGTAAGTGAATCTATGACAACTACAAGTTGTCATAAGATTTTGAGATTGTATGACGCATATGACGGATATGTTAGTTGTATATTTATTATATTTAGCCCAAGGTTCTATCTTAGAAAGATACTCTTTTTTGGAATCTATGATGGTTATGACATGTCATAAGATGCTGTAAGAGGCCAGATTTAGTCTTGGGAGCCTAACCTTTGCATGGCTATTTTTGGACAAGTGTAAGATGTTTGTAAGATGGTAATTAATGTTTACAGGTTGGAGAATCTTAGGAGAGAGAAGGTGAACGCCTAGGATGAGTTGAAAAATATTTCTATAAGTATTTGCCATGTATTTCTTGCTGCTATATAGATTTTAACTACTCAGGTGCTGTCGAAATGCTGTCGGATTGAAGACTTGTGGAGAGAGTTCTACATAGTTGATGTATTGTACAATCTTGTTGAGATTAATACAAACTTGTGCCTCTTTCCTGGTGGAGTTTTTTACCCGCAGGGGTTTTCTCCATGTAAATAATGTGTCATTATGTTGAGTTCTTCATGTTTGACATCTTTTCTGTAGTGGGTTTTATGTTTTGTTACAATCTCCATTGTTGAAGCACACTTAAAGATTGTTGAAATTTATTCGAATCAGATTTCCATTAAAGTAGTGTTTCTTTCATTTCTATCACTATGCCGACACCTCAAGTTTGAATTATGAAATTCTTAGTAGGAAGTTGTTTAGTTGTATATATAAGCATGTTTAGGGATTCATTTGTAAACTAGTGGACATTGCGAACTTGTGATCTTATGCTAATGTGATTCAAGGCTTTCATTGTGTTGCATAGCAATATTGTGTTGTTATTGTGTTTGTTTGTTGCATATTTGACTCCATCTCCTCATGGCATGAAAGATCATCTTCCTTCCATGAGAGCTACACCTCTAAGGTGACATTTATTTATGTTTTCAATCATTTATCATTTGGATTTTGCCTCTATCTCGTAGGGATACACACTCTTTATCTGACAATGGTGTTCAGAAGACTTGAATGTCTCTCCGGGGCTTAATTGAGGCAAGCCTCTAAACACCACAACCCCTAAACCCTTTTTGTGTGATTACAGGTTATAGGTTACTGAAGAAGAAGAAGTGGAGTAGCAGGGAAGCAGAATAGAGTGTCAAAAGTGCAGAGGAAAGTACAAAATAAGGACCTAGACAAGGGTGCCTGCTCATTAGTCCTCTGGATCCTAAAACAATAAAATCTCTAGAATAATAGAATTGAGTAGTAGACATTCTTTAGAGATCCCAACAGAAACTGGTACATTCGACTCTGGTGCTCGCTCATTTGTCCTTGACTTTTCCATACAACTAAATCTCAAAATCTGGTATGTATCTAACTATCATTTGATATCTCCGTGTGTGAGCATTTGTCGAGATTTGTTCATTTATTTACGATTTCACGAAATTAGGGTTTTAAGCATAATTGGATTTTAATTGATTACTTAATTAGAAAATTCCAAGTTTTCTCTTCATTCTAAGGGACACTAAATCTGTAGTAGAGCCCTCTTGCAAGAGATTGTGGCCTCACTCGGTTTATGTCCTTGAATGTTGGAGTGAAAGGAGGATTTACCTTTGAAATTGAAACCCCTCTTTTTACTACTAAGCATTTTGGTGAACCCATGTTTTTAATGAATTTTGCACCTTGCTGAGTTTTGTACTTCAGATTTACATTCATTTCATTCATCATATTCTTATTGCATTTGAAAAATTACAAAAACATTGAAAAATTTGAAAAAATTAGCATTTTAGGCTTGCATTTTCAAATAATTTGAATTAATTAGCATTTAATTTCATTTAATTTCTATTATTTTCATTAGCTCTACTTTAAATAACAGAAATTCATTATTTATTATTCATTTGCATTGCATTTTCATGCTTAAATTGTTAAAAATTGCTTGAAATTGTGCATTTTTCATAAAAATCTAGTTTTGCATTGGCTAGGGTTTGTAGTTAAAATATTGTTTTAGATTTTACTACTATTTTAAACACTCATTTAGGTCTGATTTCTAACTGAAGTGTTTCATCATAGTGCCTTTCTTGCAAAATTTCATGTCTAGGGTTTGAAAACCTTACATTTTCACTAGATTTTGCCTTACCATCTCCCTAGAAGTGCACTATAGGCGTGTTGTGAAGGATATTTTTGCATCATTGGATTAATACTAGGCTTATTATTTTCTTCCCCTCTTTAATTTCTTCACAACACCTCTTCCATTAGTGTTTTGTTTTGAAAAATTGTGAAAAAATTGAAAAATCAAGCATTTTGGACCTTAAACATATTTTGCTCCTAAGGTTTGTTCTATTAGTTTGTGCATTGAGTGTTGCATGCTTTTGCATGAGTCTTATAATCTACTTCCCTAATATAAATATCCCTTTAAGGAGAAGTAAAAGACTAATGGGTTCTACTGCTCCTGAAGAAAACGGGATTCCTACCTCTAAAAATCCATTGAATACCTTCTTTACAAAAGGAGAGACACAAATTTTGCAAGATTTTATACCTTCTAAAACTACAATGGAAGATCAAATATTTCATGATGTTGAGGACACTATTGAGGTGATAACACATGTACCTAAAGAGAAAATAAAAAAACTTGATAAAGAGTTAGCCGATTTTCAAGCATTTGTGGAAAATGAAAGGATAGCAGAAGAAGCTATACCTGCGATTCACAACATAAGAGAATTAATAAAAGAAGAACAAGATGGTGTTAATGTCATTCAAGGCTTAGTACATATAGTACATAATAATGTTATGTTGATGATTGAATGTTCTAGTGTTATTAATAACATGTTGTCACCATCTCACACGCAAGTATCGACACCTATACCGACTACTGGATTGTCTACATTTACATCAACAATTTTAACTATTAATGCAAATGCTTGTAGTAATTCTACCACTGGTATTGGAGTATCTAATGGCAATAATTCACAAAATTACAAAGCTGTGGGATTCAACTATCAAAACTTGGCACCTAAGGTGACTTCTTTCATGAATAATTATTCCCAACCACCTCTCCATCCCACTTATTCTCAACCACCTCTTACATACAACTATTTGCAACCACCTTCTACCTACAATTATTCTCAACCACCTTTCGTTTCCACTCACAATCAATCTCCTCAAAATGTCATGCACACAACTTCTAATTGTCAAACTGCATCTCTTAATGATGCCCTCCTAAACCAACTCTTGCAAGGCATGTCTTCTCTACAACAAAAGGTGACAAGCTTGACAAATTCTTCACAACCTAATATACCAACCTATCATGCCCATAATCCCCTATTTTATGCAATCTTGAGAACTCCTATGCCTGAGAGGTTTGAAACTCCTCACTTTGAAAAATATGGTGGAAAAGGTGATCCTAATACTCATGTGGCAGCATTCATGGCTATGTGTAGTGATTTCTACTTTGAAGAGGTCTTGTTAGCAAAACTTTTCCCTCAATCTCTCAAAGATGCTGCTTTAGAATGGTTTTTCTCTTTACGTCCTAATTCAATACACTCTTTTTTGTAGTTAGTTGATCAATTTTTACAACATTTTCAAGCAAACATTGGACCTCAAGTCTCTTTGATTAATTTAGTTCATTGCAAGAAAGGTTTGAAAGAGAAGTTAACCAAGTTTATTAGTCAGTATCAAGCACTCTATACACAAATTCAATATCAAATGAAGGATGAGTATGGTTAGAAGGTGTTTATTACAAATCTACAACCTAACATCCGTGATAAGATTCTCTTGATGAAGTATAACTCTTTTCAACATTTATGCACAACCCTTCGTGATTACCAACTTTCGTCTAGTCAGTATGAAAATCAAAACTCATTGGCTCAAGTTGGTCAATCCATGGGTGGACCTTCGCAGAACAACTTTAAGAGGAATAATAAGACTTTCATCAAGGTTAATGGACAAAATTCAAACAACTTTTCACAAGTGTCTGCTATCACTAATCCGAAGAGGACACCATTTCAACAAAGACAATTTACTCTGATAACTGAATCCTATCATTCTATCATGAATCAAGCTGTGAGTAATAATCCCTTGAAGATTCCTTTGATTAAACCATTAGATCCTAGTAGAATGCAAGGACCTTATTTCGATGCCAATGCTTTTTGTCATTATCATTGACAACAAGTGATGTAGGAGCATCCCTGGTTCAAGAGCAATCTTGCATCAACCAAAAACATTTGCATTTCAGTTTGTTTGCAGTTTAGTTTGTTTCTTTTCATTTTTCAATTTAGTTCAGGCAGTTCAGTCGGAAGTAGTTTCTGTATCTTGGCCCTGTAGAATTTTTAGATCTTGTGGAGCTAGATTTAGCATCTACATTCATTCATTTACATCATATCTAGAATTTAGAGATCTGCATGTCAATACCAGAAAGATATCGCTATCAGAAGATTAACTGTTTCTCATAGCAGAGCATCCTGAAATTCACTGGCAACCAGCTGAAGGAGAAACTTGCGGAAGCATTGCCTGATCTTTGGAGCCTAATGACACATCATTCAATGATCTTTTGTTTGTGTCTAACCTTCCTCAGAGATCTGCACATCATTCCATTCATTTTCTAGAAGTGTTCAATGCATTTAGGTCTGACCTATCTGTGTTCACAGGTTACATTTCTTCTTGGAATTTGTGATCTTCCTTGGCTGACGCGGAGGAATCTATTGATCAAGACTGGATATATATTGATGTAATAGATCCTTAGGAAAGTAGTTCTCATGATTTAGAAGATTGATAGTGTTGGTTCTTAATCTGACTGGATGCTTATTCCCAGTTATCCCTACAAGGTAGCCATCAATGATCAACAAGATCTTTGGGCCAGCAGCTAACAGTATAGGAGATAAACTCTATAAATATCTCCTCTTCTTCTTTAGGCTCTGCAGAACCAAGGGGGTATTCCCTACTCAACATCCATGAGATATGCTTATGGATTGACTGGGATGTTGATACAAAGCAGATAAATCCTCCTTTATGTAGACCAAAACTGTGAGATAAGTGCAAAGGGGCTACTTTGGGCCTATTTTTAGTTGTAGACAGAGGATTTGGGTCCTAAACTACTCCTAAAGTCCTAAAGGTTTAATTTGAAGTTTAAGTTTGATTTTATGTGGATGCAAAACTAGGACCTTGGGTATAACCTCAATACAAGACTAGATTGGTGCCTATCCAGGGCTCGGAGTCAGTAGACGTACACATGTGAATGGCCTGCATGAACATATACCAAAGACTGGATATCAAGGGGTTTTGTAGTATCTGCCTTACAGATGCCTCCCAAGATAGGGTATCTTGTTATCTCTACTTACAATATCCTCACTGCAATATATTGTTCCCAACCCTTGTTCTAAAACATTTAATCTACTCCTTGAGTAGAAGTAAGAAATCAAGCATTCAATACAATGAACCTATATTCTAGAATCATAAACACTCCTTAGATGCTCAGACTTAGAGGAAGAACAGACTCAGTTTGAAGACAAATGACAGAATACATGAAATATAGCATTACTCATTTAGATTAACATGATATCAGTGGATTAATGCAGAAAAACATACAACATGAGACTCATAAACTCACAAGACATCTAGAAAAGGGCCACCAAAGAAGTTGTATTGTGTCACAGCGCCCAAAATTTTGTCCAGTTTTCAACAACCAAAAAATGAGCAACACAACCTGCTATATACAATAGGAAGGTCCTCAACATTAATTACATGGCAAAAGTCAAAAGTCTGCCAGATACAGTTCATTATGAGGAAATGGCACTCCTACATTGAATGCAGAAGGTGGAGGAGGAAACAGGAAGGGGTCTCGAGCCATGCGCCACTGCCTGGGGATCCTCAACTTCAATCAGGTACTAGATTTGTCTATATCATCACCCATACCCTGTAACATCTACCATTAATGTCCACCTACTCGTCGTCTTGAGAATGCAGCGGTCACATGATTCCTTGAAAGCTTTTCCCGCCAAGAATCATGATCCTGATATTTCAAAATATGAGGGAACTAATTATCCCACATGCACCCCACGGCAACCTCCTCAATACAATATAAAGTGGGTCGAGAGCATACATAATGTCAGTGCTTTTTCTCTTGATGGCATCAACATATACCTCATCATGATCCTACCGCATGATGCTTCGATGCTCAATATCATCCTGACATCAACCTCATCGGCACCACCTAATGCATCGGAGGAGAATCCTCCTACCTTGCTGATACCATATGTCTTGCCGATGATCCACATGATTATGTCTACTGATATCCTGATGACGTCACCGTCATATTCACATACCACCCTACGGGAAACATCACCTCTTCTGCAAAACATTTGGCTGCACTATAGCTTCGCTATAATATCGGGTTGATATTTAGAATATGACTGATATTTGGGATATCACCCCCCTCCTTCAGAAAATGATGCAGCCATTAGAGAAGCAAATATCAGCCCCTGCATAAAACTGATGTCAGTAGCATCAGGCGATAAAAGAACATCGGGGTGATCTTAACTAAGATCACCTGATATTTGAAACATGATGATGACCCCCTCCTTCGAAATATAGGGTCATGCCGGAATATGATGAGGAGGCATAAAGACTTAGAACTTTGACAGGCATAACTCCCTCACTAGGCCAAATTTCAGTGTGATGCAAAAGGCAATACTGCTTGGAATTTTACACTCCTCTACATGGCAGGCCTCTTGAAGCAAGATTCAAACTTTGAGTTTTTCAGATTTTAGACCTCAGGATCACAAACATATTTGACATGATGCTCATGCATACTGAAAGATGCAACATAGACAGAAATCTTGACATGTCATAACATCATGCCTTAGAAATTTTAGGATTTGAATGAAAAATCCTGCAAATGCTCAAGCTCAAAACCCTAGACATAAATGGGTACCAAAACAGGCTCTGATTGGGGACATGCAGGCGCAAGACTGCAGCGAGGACCAGACTACTCCGGGGCAGACTAGACAAAACACAAGACGCAAGACAACACTGACTATACAAGGCATGTACAAAACATTTACATCTAGTTTATAGTGTGCACAAAGATGCCTCATTCATGAGAAAAAGGCCTTAAGGAATTTACCATGCACAGGCAATTCCAGTAGTTCACCATCCAGGGTCTGGAGGAAGTAGGCATCATCCTCATGGGTGTTACTGATTTGATATGGGCCCACCCACAAGGGCTCAAATTTACTGTGCTTGTCCCTATCCTGATTCCTTGCATTCCACATAAGGACCAGGTCACCTATCTAAAACCTTTTTTCTGTAGTTCTTTTGTTAAATAGATACTTCACCTTTTGCTGTTTCATGATATTTGTCCTGTATGCCTCCCTTCTGATCTCATCTAGTGCAACCAGCTGATTTATTCTTTCTGTCATTGAGTCTTCAATTTCCTCATCATTTTCTTCTACGAATTTATACACTGGTAGGAGGTTGTTCATAGGCAATCTAGCTGCGGCACCATATACTAACTCAAAAGGTGACCTTCCTGTTGTTCTTTTCACTGTCACCCTGTCAGCCCATAATGCCAACCTTAACTTTGAATCCCATGCCCTCTTATTTTTATCTATCACCCTCTTGATGATTTTCATGAGGCTTCTGTTGCTTGACTCTGCCTGACCATTTCCTTGTGGATGGTATGGTGATGTATGTGACAAACTAATCCCATAGTTATTGCAGAAATCAACAAACTCACCAGACTTGAAGCACATTTCATTATTTGTGACCAATTTGACTGGTACTCCAAATTTGGTAATAATATTTTATAGGATGAAATTCATCACCACTTTGCTTGTAGCCCTTTTAGTTGGAATTGCCTCAATCCATTTAGTAAAGTAATCAGTAGCAACCAAAATCCAACTATGTCCTTCACTTGATTTTTCTAGGATTTCCCTTATAAAATCAATTCCCCATTGCTGAAATGGAGATTTTACAATTATAGTCCTAAGGGGTAATGCACCCTCATATCTTAGCTTTCCTGAGAACCTTTGGCAAGAATCACATCTTCTCACCAACTTCTGTGCATCTGAGAAAAGAGTTGGCCACCAGTAGCCTGCTTTAAGAATTTTGTGGACTGTTGTCCTGGCAGTGTAATGTCCACCACACATTCCTTTGTGCAGATCACCTAAAATATCAGCAGCCTAATTTTCATCCACACATCTAAGTAGTACACCATCAGGATTTTTCCAATATAGTTCTCCTTGTGCAACAATGTATCTGATTGCATGTAGCTTCAATGTCCTCTTTTGACTATCATTGAAGTGGGAAGGACAATTCAAATTTTGCAAATAATACACAATGTCCTTGTACCATTCAGACTTTGGCACATTTACAACTTCATCTTGAGCTACATTCACTTGGCATGCTTCCAAATTTGACTCTGTCATTATCTTGGCTAAGCCTTGTCCCCTTACCAACTTTGTGATCTGTATCTCTATGCTGAATTCTTGTAGTTTATTTATCCATCTGCACATTCTTCCAGTTACCTCCTGCTGAGTGAAAATATCCTTGACTACTGCATGAGGCACATATGCGACTATTTGTGAGCCTACTAAATAAGGCCTGAAGCTCTTGACTGCTCTAACCAATGCATATGCTTGTTTCTCCATGATGTCATACTTCAATTCGGCAGCCTGCAATGACTTACTAAAGAAAGCTATAGGTTGTTCAAACCCTTCTTCATTTTTTTTGCAATAGGCATGCATCAATAGTATGGAAAGAAGCAAATGAAAACAACTAAAATGGATTAGAAAAATTAGGAGACTTTAGCACAGGAGCCATCTTTATAGCTTCTTTGATATTTTGAAATGATTTAGCTGCTTCATCTTCCCACTTGACAGTTGCATCCTTCAGCATCTTGGAAATGTTCCTTGTAGTCTCTGCAAAATTAGGCACAAATCTTCTAACAAAATTAATTCGCTCAAAGAAGGACTGAACTCCTTTCACTGTTCTAGGGATCGGGATCCTGTCAATTGTAGCTACCCATTCAGGATCAATCTTGATTCCATCCTTGGAAACAATATGCCCCAACAACTTTCCTTCCACTACCCCAAAAGCACACTTCTTTGGGTTAAGTGAGATGCCATACTCTAATGCTCTAACAAAAATCTGTTCTAAGTGCATGCAATGTTGTTCTTCCCTCTTTGAATAGGTAGTTAAATCATCTTGATAAACAGCTAGAATTGAATCAATTAATCCTGCAAAAGCAACATCCATTGCCCTTTGAAATGTAGCACTTACATTTATTAGTCCAAATGGCATTCTTATATAAACATAGGTTCCCCATGGAGTGGTGAAGGCAGTCTTGAATTGCTCTGATTCCTTTACCTTCACCTGATTGTACCCTAAAAATCCATCCATCATGGATAAAAGTTCACAGCTAGTCACTTTCTGCAGCACAGCCTCCATGTTAGGTAGTGGATAATTATCCTTCAAAGAAGATACATTCAAATTTCTAAAGTCCACACAAAGTCTGATATCACCATTCTTTTTTCTAACTGGGACAATATTAGACACCCAAGTTGAGTGTCTGATAGGTATGATTATTCCAGCTTACCTAAGCTTTATAAGTTCTTCTTGCATTTTTGGAGCTAAAGTTGGGTTAATAGGTCTTTGTTTTTGTCTAAATGGTTTAGCTCCAGGCTTCAATGGGATCTCATGTTGGAATAGGTCTTCTCTATAAGCCTTTAGGTCCTCATACGACCAGGCAAAGACATGCTTATATCTCTTCAGCAGTGTAATCAACATGCTCCTTATGTGTGGTTTGAGTTGTTTGCCAATGCATACCTTTTTGGGTGCGTAAGATGTCCCCAAGTTTATCTCCTCCAGATCATTCTTATTTGTTGGAGATGCCTTTGTAACAAATTGGTCTCTATTGTCAAAAGCTCTCTCTAAAGCTACCAGCCCTCTAGGGATTTTATTTGTCTTGAGTTGAATTATCTCCTTCCCTAAGAGAGTTTCTTTTCCATCTACAACCTCTACAAAGTTCTGAAAAACCATTTCTTGGTTCTCATATTCATATATGCAGTGCAGAAATCTTAACAAATCCTTATCATTATCAAATATTTGCCAGTTGCATATATTATCTCGCACTGCAGGTCTAAGTTTGACCTCAACATTTGTAACATCTGACAGAGTTATATCATCTAGCCTAATGGCTACATTAGCTAGAAAATCTGCCATAACATTCTTTGATCTCTCTATCCAGTTTATTGAAAAAGCATCAAACAATTCAATTGTATCCCAAACAACATGCTTATATTGTTTTAACCTCGTATTTTTTGAAGCATATTTATCTCTAACCTGGGAAACAATTAAGTCTGAGTCTCCAAACACCCTTAACATCTTAATTCCATGTCTCAGAGCAACATTCAATCCTAACAACAGAGCCTCATACTCTGCAATATTATTTGTGCAGGCAAACTTCAACAAGAAAGAGAATTTTAGAAGATTACCAGCTGGAGACAGAAAAACAATTCCAGCACCAGACCCTTCCTTCGAACAAGCTCCATCAAAATACATGGTCCATAGGTCCTGCTGGTCCAACTCTTGAATGCAAATATTCTTTTCTTTATTTCCTTGATCACCTGAGATAACTCTGAAATTATCACAGTCAGTGTCCACAAAGCATATATGCTCCTCTGATTCTTGATCCTCAACTGTGTCTAGAGAGACCTCTCTTCTCTGATCAATTTCACATCCCTGCCATTCATTGGGATCATAGCATATGACAGGTCTAACTGCATACTCCCACCAATCAATGCTGCCCATCTTCTTGATAACAGCATACCATATTGTGGCTTGATATCAACAACTGTTATGTTCATTTTGTAGGTCCTTTCTGGATATGCTGCCAGTCTAAAATCTACATCTATCATAATTCCAATGACCGGTACCTCTCTAGCATCCATGATATAGCACTTCCCACATGCCTTATCTATTTTTAACCCAGCTTGCTGCATGATGGCCAAAGGCATGATGTTTGTAGATGCTCCTGAATCAAGCATATAGTTCTTAATTATTTTTCCATTTATGACAAGGGAGACATAAAATGGTTCAACTTGTGAAGGGCATTTTATCATGGTCACCCCTAGATACACTTCAGGAGTCTCATCCTCTTCAACACATAGAGCTTGCTTCTTACTTTGGGTTTCAACATTCCGATCAGCCTGACAAGCTACCTCTGAGATCAAGGACACTGCCTTATTTATGAATTCATCCACCTTCATCAGCTCCATCAATGGGACAGAGACCTTTACCTGAGACAGGACTTGAGTTATGTCAAAAGGAGCATAATTTTGTATAACAGTTGTAGCCTGATCCACAATTTTACTTCTATCCTGGGATGATCCAGCTTTGATTTTTATGGTCCCCTGACTGTCATTCCTAACCTAGGAAATTTTGCTTTGATCCTCAACCTGGGGAATTCTATTCTCTGGTCCTTGAGGATCATAACCTATTTTCAGCTCAAAATTTTGCTTGTTATTGCTCCATTGTTTCTTTTGTGGTTCAGTATCTTTATGACTGTGCACTGACTAGTTTGCAAAAGTATTCTCTGGTTGGTGTGAGTTGCTTACCTGAACTTTACCCCTAAGATTGTAATTGCTTTTGACCTGAGCTACTGCTGTAGCTATGAGAGCTCTAATCTCTTCATCATAAGGCCTTCTCAAGTTATTCAAAAAATTATGTGAGTCCTGAGCACAAGCATAATTGTCTTCATCATCTTCGTCATCTTTATCACGGGAAACCTGCTGGCAAACCTAGGTCCCATAGCCTGTACTTTCAATTGCATGATGATAGGAACACCCCCTGTTTGTGGACAACATATTGACATTATCCCCCTGCATATAATGCGGTTCATTGCACTCATCACATGCAACAACATTGTCATATAGGGATTGAGCAATCATACATTGTGACTGTGAATGAGGCATGTGACATATGATACACCATGGGGTATCATTAACAATATTTATAGCTTTCTTCAAAGGGTCAGGTGTTTCTCTAACATTTTGAGTCCTTTGACCTGAGTTGTTATGTGGAAACATGGGCTTACCATTATGCCAATTTGTATTGTATGGCATGTCATGTAATGACAGCCTCTTTTCTTGTCTTTGGTAAACCTGTCTGTTAGGACCTATTCCTTTTTCATTTTTGGCTAATCTATAACTCAGGTCCTTAACAACATTTGTCAATTTAGCTATCTTGTCTTCAGAAGTAGATGTATTGCCTTGAGCATTCTAAGATTTAGTATTTGGACTTTACAGAATTTTTACATCATCTCTTCTGTTTGTCTTACCAGATGCTTTCCTATATTTTCAATATTTGTTGCAATCCTAAAAGCATCCCTGAGGCTGTGAGGACTCTTGTCTCTCAATCCATATGTTGTTTTGGCATCAAAAGCATTTATATAGAGCACAATGCACATTGGTTCATTAGGCCTCATGTGATGTGGCAATTTGTTTAGTATCTTAGTGAATCTAGCATTGAAATCAGCAATCTGTTCATTTGATCCTTTGGTGATACTGGTAAATTCATTTACAAAGAAGCTTGGGTCAGTTTTGTCACCGTATTGTTCTTTGAACATCCTTCTGAAATCATCCCATGATGAGATACTCCTGTCAGGCAGACCCTTGTACCATTCTTTGGCCTCATCAACTAAATATTGCATAAATAATTTCATAAAGACATCCTCATGCTCAACCTCAAAGTTGTCCATGATGTTCTGAAAAACTTTTAAATGGTCTTCACCTGACACAGTATTGTTTCCTGAAAACTTAGGCACTTGCAGCCTCACATGTTTGTCAATAGGATTGGGGTAATTAGGAATGCCATCAAAAACTAACTGCTTGAATCTATCTAGCTGCATAGGCTGTCTGCCAAACTGATTTACATTTACATTTCTATTTGCATTCTAGTTTCTGACATTATTTAATGGTATTCTAACATTATTTGCATTATGTCTCTGATCATCATGCTGATGATGAACTTCATCTCTTTGCTGGTTTCTTTGCATATTTGCATTGCCAAGGGTAGGAATTGAATCATTCTGAGCAACTCTCAATGCTTGCACTTTCTGTCTCATATCATCTTTGATCTTTACTGCTTGCAAATATTCTAATTCTACCCTTAAGCTCTTAATTTCATCAGCTAGTTGTTCTTCTCTAGGCATATAAGAAGATGGCTTTATCACATTTTGATCATCATTATCATCATCCCTTGGACTCAACCTCTTCAAATCTATCACTGGGATCCAAGAAAGGGTGTTCTTGAAAAACTTCTGACCTTACTCTCAGAGCACCACCCTATTGTCTTTCATATACATTTTGGATTTCAGCCTCAGTGTTTGAAAAATAGGGCATTGTTTGCTCTGAGGATCCTAGATTGTCCTGAATAAATTCATTTTTCCTAGGGCTAGGAGAACCATCTTGACTGGCTCGAACAGTCCCTTTTTTCCTATACATCATTTTTATGGGTAACTCTTCAAACAAAGGGTTACGTTGGGATCTTCTCCCTTGCATACAAATTTTTACTTTACCGGTTGGGAGATTACTCGGAGTCGCCGCCTATTACTAGGAATTATTTTCTTTTAGAATCTGGGTTCTATCACTTCATCTCCCTAGCGGAGTTGCCAATTTCTGTTGGTGACTCGGATGGGTCCAGAATATATTAGGGATGACACAAAATAACACTTTTAAATCACATCCCCAGTAGAGTCGCCAATTTCTGTTGGTTCTCAATCCGATTGGATGCTTATTCCCAGTCACCCCTATAAGGTAGCCATTAATGATCAACAGGATCTCTAGACCAGCAGCCAACAGTATAGGAGATAGACTCTATAAATATCTCCTCTTCTTCTTTAGGCTCTGCAGAACCAAGGGGGGTATTCCCTACTCAACATCCATGAGATATGCTTATGGAATGACTGGGATGTTGATACAAAGCAAATAAATCCTCCTTTACGTAGACCAAAACTGTGAGATAAGTGCAAAGGGGCTAGCTTTGCACCTATTTTTAGTTGTAGACAGAGGATTTGGGTCCTAAACTACTCCTAAAGTCCTAAAGGTTTAATTTGAAGTTTAAGTTTGATTTTATGTGGATGCAAAACTAGGACCTTGGGTATAACCTCAATACAAGACTAGATTGGTGCCTATCCAGGGCTCGGAGTCAGTAGATGTACACATGTGAATGGCCTACATGAACATATACCAAAGACTGGATATCAAGGGGTTTTGTAGTATCTGCCTTATAGATACCTCCCAAGATAGGGTATCCTGTTATCTCTACTTACAATATCCTCACTGCAATATATTGTTCCCAACCCTTGATCTAAAACATTTAATCTACTCCTTGAGTAGAAGTAAGAAATCAAGCATGCAATACAATCAACCTATATTCTAGAATCATAAACACCCCTTAGATGCTCAGACTCAGAGGAAGAACATACTCAGTTTGGAGACAGATGACATAATACATGTAATAAAGCATTACTCATTTAGATTAACATGATATCAGTGGATTAATGTAGAAAAACATACAACATGAGACTCATAAACTCACAAGACATCCAAAAAAGGGCCACCAAAGAAGTTGTATTATGTCACAACGCCCAAAATTTTGTCCAGTTTTCAACAACCAAAAAATGAGCAACACAGCGTGCTATATACAACAGGAAGGTCCTCAACATTAATTACATGGCAAAAGTCAAAAGTCCACCAGATACAGTTCATTCTGAGGAAATGGCGCTCCTACATTGAATGCAGAAGGTGGAGGAAATAGGAAGGGGTCTCGAGCCATGCGCTACCGCCTGGGGATCCTCAAATTCAATCGGGTACTAGATCTATCTATATCATCACCCATACCATGTAACATCTACCATTAATGTCCACCTACTCGTGGTCCTGAGAATGTAGTAGTCGCATGATTCCTTGAAAGCTTTTCCTGCTAAGAATAATGATCTTGATATTTCAAAATATGAGGGAACTAATTATCCCACATGTACCCCGCGACAACTTCCTCAATACAATATAAACTGGGCCGAGAGCATACATAATGTCAGTGCTTTTGCTCCTGATGGCATCAACATATACCTCATCATGATCCTACCGCATGATGCTCCAATGCTCAATATCATCCTGACGTCAACCTCATCAGCACCACTTGATGCATCGGAGGAGAATCCTCCTGCCTTGCTGATACCATATGTCTCGCCGATGATCCACATGATTATGTCTACTGATATCCTGATGACGTCACCATCATATTCACATACCACCCTGCGGGAAACATCACCTCTTTCACAAAATATCTGGCTGCACTGTAGCTTTGCTATAATATTGGGGTGATATTTAGAATATGACTGATATTTGGTATATCACCCCCCTCCTTCAGAAAATTATGCAGCCGTTAGAGAAGCAAATATCAGCCCCCGCATAAAACTGATGTCAGCAGCATCGGGCGATAAAAGAACATCGGGGTGATCTTAACTAAAATCACTCAATATTTAAAACATGATGATGACCCCCCTCCTTCAAAATAGGGTCATGCCGAAATATGATGAGGAGGCATAAAGACTTAGAACTTTGACAGGCATAACTCCCTCACCAGGCCGAATTTCAGGGTGATGTAAAAGGCAATCCTGCTTGGAATTTTACACTCCTCCACATGGTAGGCCTCTTAAAGCAAGATTTAGACTTTGAGTTTTTTAGATTTTAGACCTCAGGATCACAAACATATTTGACATGATGCTCATGCATATTGAAAGATGTAGCATAGACAAAAAACTTGACATGTCATAACATCATGCCTCAGAAATTTTAGGATTTGAATGAAAAATCCTGCAAATGCTCAAGCTCAAAACCCTAGACATAAATGGGTACCAAAAGATAGTTTAGATTTATGCAAAGGAGCTTTAGAGCTTTATCTTGCGCATGTATGCAACCAGGCCTGGGAGCCCTAATTGTAAGCCCGCATGTTGCGGGCCAATCTCTATTTGAATTCTATGATATACTGAATGACTGAATCTGCATTTGCTTTATTTCTTTGAGTTGTTTACGTTGTGTTTACTCTTGCTGCACGGTCTAGATAGTTCATTCTGTGAGCCCTCCTACCATGACTACACCAACAAGGACATGATACTGAACAATGTATGCATCTTAAACATGAAATACAAATCCTCATCGACTTGAATGTTATACAGGTATCTGGTGTGAATGGTAATGGAAATAAGTTGGTTGCTCCTCTGAATCAAAAATCATAAATCTTTACCAATCCCTTTCCTAAACATACTGATAACAACATGATGGAACAAAATATATTAGAAGTAGAAGATGACTATTTGAATTACGATGAAATAGTGGGTATGATAGAAGCGGATAAATAAAAGCTTGATAACACACCTTGTCCATAAAAAAAAGGTATATATGCTGAGGTTCCTCCTCCGTTATCCCTCCAAGGATTAGGAGATAACTGAAATGCATTTGAAAAATAAATAGAACAATCGAAACAAGAGATTATACAAAAGAAAAGAAGGATATGGTGTAAGATAATCCTTCTCCCTATGATAGATAGATTCAACAAAATAAGAGAGCTAAAAATTAGAAAAGAGTAAGATGGTTATCATTAGTGGGAAATAATAGTGGTTCTCCCCCTCATAAGAAACAAAGGATTTCAAATTTACAAGGATTTAGAAAACAAGCACCGCATGGACATTCTAAGAACAAAGAACAATCTAATAAGAACTACTCAAGCTTCACAGAAAACTTGATGGAGCATCTCTCCAAGATGCTTGCAAGTTCCAAATTCTAGTATGGTTGTACTGGCAGGTAAGTATTTCTAACCCTTTACCTCTGTGTTGTGTTTCCTCATGATGTGTTATGTGTTGTTTAGGCCTCCTAGGATGACCCTTGATACTCTTGTAAGGTCAAGGATACCAGGAGACTGCCTTTGTTATGACCATTCTTCTATTTGTATCATCATTCTTCTATATTGCCTCTCCTCTATTTTCATTTGTTGTGTGTTGTGTCTTAGGGGCATAGCGTTGCAGCTGGTGACTTGGGGGTACCTTCCTACATGATGACCCAAAGGCACTTGTTTTTCCTCTCTTGATTTATTGTTTACCTTCCTCTAATGGTTCTATCTAGCTGGTGGATGATGAAAAACAAATAATACTGATAAGGACCAAATGTCCCTTCAACGAGTAAGCAAAAATGGACCTAGTCCATACATGATGATGGGGTTGATATATATTATCCAATGCTTGGCTAGTAGAATCACTCCATGTGATATTTTTTATTTTTTCTTATCGTACTAACAAACTATAACAATACATCTACTTCATGAAGTTTGTTTATATTTGAATCTTGCCTTGGTTACACTCAGTTTTGAGATTTTTGTAGTATAGCCCCACTGTTATACTCGGTCTCCAAATCTGTAGTATAACCTTGGCTCTTGATGTGATTATGTTTATGCATTTCTTTGATCATGTGATGTGGTTGTTATCTTAGAGAAAGATTTCTAACCTCGCTTCTTGCAAAAAATTGTGTGTTTGTGGGAACATTTGACAATCGTAAAGTACATGTCACCTCTGGGGGCATGGGCTTTGTGAGAGCTCGCGTTCCCTTTTGTGTTTTATTCCTACCTTAACATGCTTGATATAGGTACACAATATCAACCACCTTAAGGTGGGGGCATATATAAGGTAAGTTGTCTGATGATTTTGATACTAACAAAGCATGTTTGTAAGACCTCTATGGAGGCAGGATGTTGTATCTCCATGCAAGTGCACATCTTTATTTTATATTTCAATCATTAAGCCCTCTGCAGAGTTGAGATATCATGCATATCCTTTTATTTTAAGCCCTCTGTGAAGGCGGGGATGGTGTATTTCTCGAGAAGAGTGCACATCCTATCATTTCTAAAAGTCCTCTCAGTAGGCGGGGTTGGTGTATCCTCCCTTAAGAATGTCTTTGGTAGTTGTTGTGGTGAAGCACAATCATCAGGTGTGCCTGTAATGTGCCTAAGATAGTGGTGAACCTAGAAAAAGGCTCCTTCCTTTGCTTTTTTTCCATGTTTTCTCCATGTCTTCCATGTGTGTGTGTATGGCATGTTTGTTCTCAAGCATAGTCTAAAGACTAGTGGCGATGAGTCCCTCCTATGCTTTGGAATTTGTATGGCATGTTTGTTCTCAAGTGTAGTCTAAAGACTGATGGTGATGAGTCCCTCCTACACTCTGAGATTTGTATTGCATGTCTGTTGCCCCATATGCAGTCTAAAGATTGGTAGCGATGAGTCCTTCCTGCATTTTGGGTGGCATGTTTACTTTCCATGTACTTGTATTTGCATTCATATATGTATATGAGAAAATGAAAAAGAAATAATCACTGCATTCACTGTATTCATTGTGTTTTGCATGTATTCAATATTGTCTTCTCCATGTTTTGCGTGAATGTAACTATCTTCTCCGTGTTTTGCATGCATGTTACTATCTTCAGTGTGTTTGGTGTGTTTTCACTGTGCTTGGCATGTTTGATGTGTTTTGATTGTACTTTAATGCATGTATTGGCCTTGCATTTATACATACATTAAAGTGGGGGCTAAATGTTATGTCATAAAATGTCCCCTTGGGGGCTTTTCCCTCTTAAGGTTTAGCTCTCAGGTCCTTAGAATTCATTATAAGCATCTTGCATATTCATTTTGATTCCTAATGAGAAAACCCCTAAGTTTTATGGCAAATAGGACCTAGGGGGTGGTATTCGTGATGAATCCTGACTGAAATAGGGAGGGAGGACTTGGGCGCATGTGCCCTAGTCTTGCCCTATTTTAGGTCAGGACCCAAATCTAAGTGTCGGTTATATGACCATTATTAGGTCCTATGCTAACACCTCAAGTTTGAATTATGAAATTCTTAGTGGGAAGTTGTTTAGTTGTGCATATAAGCATGTTTAGGGATTCATTTGTAAACTAGATGGACATTGTGAACTTGTGATCTTATGCTAAAGTGATTCAAGGATTTCATTGTGTTGCAGAGCAATATTCTATTTATTTTGTTGTAGATTTGACTCCATCTCCTCATGGCATGAAAGAGCATCTTCCTTCCATTAGAGCTACACCTCTGAGGTGACATTTATTTGTGTTTTCAATCATTTATCATTTGGATTTTGCCTCTATCCCATAGGGATACGCACTCTTTATCTAACAACAGTGTTCAGAAGACTTGAATGTCTCTCTGGGGCTTGACCGATGTAAGCCTCTAAACACCACAACCCGTAACCCCTTTTTCTGTGATTGCAGGTTACAGGTTACCGAAGCGGAAGAAGTGGAGCTGCAGGGAAGTAGAACAGAGTGTTGGAAGTGTAGAGGAAAGTAGAAAATCAAGACCTAGACTAGGGCACCCACTCATTAGTCCTCTAGATCCTGAAACAATAAAATCTCTAGAACAATAGAATTGAGTTGTAGACATTCTTCAGAGATCCTAAGAGAAACTGGTACATTGGACTCCGGTGCCGGCTCATTAGTCCCTGACTTTTCCATACACCAAATCTCAAAATCTGGTATGTATCTAATTTTCATTTGATATCTTTATGTGAGAGAATTTGTTGAGATTTGTCTGTTTGTTTACGATTTCATGAAATTGGGGTTTTAAGCATAATTGTGTTGCAAGTATGTGTGTAATCGGTGTTGTCATTGATGTCAACATATCTGTGTTGTCATTGGTGTCAACTATGCTCCTATCTTGTTGCTTGCTTGTAATGAGTAATATGCTTTGTATTTACTTATGTAAGTCATCTTGATGTTGAGCATATTGAGAAAATTAGCTCCTTTGTTAGAAACAGTGAGTTGCAGTGGAAATAGTGTATTGCATACAAAAGAATAGTCCAAGAGATTGCTCCACATTTCCTATAGGATGAATATCTTTGTCTGCGGATTGGAAGTTATTTAGAAGTCTGTCTGAAGATGTTATATTCCAAGTTTGAGCCTCTGGTATGAAGATTTGAGTGAGTTATGTTCACCAAAGTGAAAATTGCTTTTCTTGTATGTTTGGTAGTGATAGGGAGAAAGTATTATGTTCTGCATTCCTCCGCATTGAAGTATTTTGATCTGCGGTTCTAGAGTTAAGTCTGAGATGATGTTATGTGCCTTCAACTCCAATGGTTCATGATTTGGTGGTCTGCAAGTGATCTTTTTCTAATGACAGTAGCTGACAGTTTTATTCTTGGCGATTACAATGTGCTTGTGGATGTCTCTTGATCATGTTCCTACCTTTGGATTGGTCTGCAAAGAGTAATTTGGATCATGGATGAAGTTTGTTCCTTGAAGAACTATTGTTCTCACTAGTCTTGGCCGACTTGGTTGATTTCACTAATCACGGAGATGCCTTCAAGATCGTGGAAACATGTTGTGGCGTGATGAATTGTGTTTGAGTCCCAACTAAGGCATAACATGATCTACATACATCTTTACCTTAGCAAATTTTGTTTAGGTCTAGACCTATTTCTTTGTATTGTTGTAATGCTAACCTTGGAGAATGTTCCAATGGTTGATGAATGTAATGCTAACCTTGATGTATATTCCAAGATTGATGAATTGTATAAAAGCATGTAATAGAGTTGCAAAAATGTGTGGGGTGCAAAAATGAAGAGATAAGTGGGAAGGTGTGAAAGAGCGGAGAAGAGAAGTTATATTGTGTTTCAATGGAACTAAATCCAGGCATGGAGTAGATGCTACTTAATCAGTTCACCATTTTGGCAGTGAGCCACCCTTTGGGCAGTGATCCCTATAGGAAGTGAGCCTCTATTTTTTAGTATTGTTATAACTCATATATTTCTGTGGGCTAACACCCACCATGGTTTTTCCCTTTTAGGGTTTTCCACGTAAAAATTTGGTGTCTATTGTGTTGGATGTCTGATTATGATTAAGTCTTTGGTTTCAAGCTTTTATGGTTAAATCTGATTATCAATAATTAAGTAGTTGATGGTTTGATATTCATATGAATCTAAGTTGTTGTGACAACTGATTCACCCCCCCTCAATTGTTCAGCATATTTCATCAATTGGTATCAGAGTAGTAGAATGCAAGTATGTGCCCTTTGCCATTGATGTCAAAAGGGGAGATAAATCATGTGAAAAACTCAGAGGCAGAAAGAATGTAGATGTGTAAAGAGAAAGGGGGAGAATCTTGTCTTGATGGTGTTTTCAGTTTTTCACATCATATGTTGCCATCAATGACAAAGGGGGAGATTGTTGCAAGTATGTGTCTAATCGGTGTTGTCATTGATGTCAACATATCTGTGTTGTCATTGGTGTCAACTGTGCTCCTATCTTGTTGCTTTCTTGTAATGAGTAAGATGCTTTGTATTTACTTATGTAAGTCATCTTGATGTTGAGGATATTGAGAAAATTAGCTACTTCAGTAGAAACAGTGAGCTATAGTGGAAACAGTGTATTGCATATAGAAGAATAGTCCAAGAGATTGCTCCGCATTTCCTGTTGGATGAATATCTTTGTCTTTGGATTGGAAGTTATTTAGAAGTCTTTCTAAAGATGTTATATTCCAAGTTTGACCTTTGGTATGAATATCTTAGTGAGTTATGTTCACCAGAGTGAAAATTGCTTTTCCTGTATGTTCAGTAGTGACATGGAGAAAGTATTATGCTCCGCATTCCTCTACATTGAAGTATTTTGATCTGCGGTTCTAGAGTTAAGTCTGAGATGATGTTATGTGCCTTCAACTCCAATGGTTCATGATTTGGTGGTCTGCAAGTGATGTTTTTCTAATGATAGTAGTTGACAGTGTTGTTCTTGTGCTCCAGTTTGAAGAATCTTCTTGACACAGTGGTTAGAGATCATGTGGTTATTCTTGGTGATTACAATGTGCTTGTGGATGTCTCCTGATCATGTTCCTACCTTTGGATTGGTTTGCAAAGAGTAATTTGGATCATGGATGAAGTCTGTTCCTTGAAGACCTAATGTTCTCACCAGTCTTGGCCGACTTGGTTGATTTCACTAATCGCAGAGATGCCTTGAAGATTGTGGAAGCATGTCGTGGCATGAAGAATTGCATTTGAGTCCTAGCTAAGGTGTAACATGATCCACATACATCTTTACCTTAGCAATTTTTGTTTAGGTCCATACCTATTTCTTTGTATTGTTGTAATGTCGACCTTGGAGAATGTTCCAATGGTTGATGAATGTAATGCCGACCTTGATGTACATTCCAAGGTTGATGAATTGTATAAAAGCATGTAATAGAGTTACAAAAATGTGTGGGGTGCAAAAATGAAGAGATAAGTGTGATGGTGTGAAAGAGCAGAGTAGAGAAGTTATATTGTGCTTCAATGGAAATGAATCCAAGCATGGAGTAGATGCTACTTAATAAATTCACCATTTTGGCAGTGAGCCACCCCTTGGCAATGAGCCTCTATTTTTTGGTATTGTTATAACTCATATTTTTGTGGGCTAACACCCATTGTGGTTTTTCCCTTTTAGGTTTTCCACGCAAAAATCTGGTGTCTAATGTGTTGGATGTGTGATTATGATTAAGTCTATGGTTTCAAGCTTTCATGGTTAAATCTGATTATCAATAATTAAGTAGTTGATGGTTTGATATTCATATGAAACTAAGTTTTTGTGACAACTGATTCACCACCCCTCTCAGTGGTCCAGTGTATTTCATCAAATTGGACTTTAATTGATTACTTAATTGGTAAATTCCAAGTTTCCTCTTCATTCTAAGGGACACTAAATCTATAGTAGAGCCCTCTTGCAAGAGATTGTGGCCTCGCTCGGTTATGTCCTTTAATGTTGGAGTGAAAGGAGGATTTACGCTTGAAATTAAAACCCCTATTTTTACTACTAAAAAATCATATGAAGGATTTGCATCTCTAATCAAAGTGGTCTTTTCTCTTCTTCTTGCAGTTGTAGTTTTCCATTTATCGAGCACCAAGGTAGGCTTCTCTGAGTGTAATATATCCTCTTCATGCCCTAGCATGCCTCCATAGCATTCTTAACTTCTTGGACCTACAATTAAACAAGAAAAAGCATCAAAATCCTCATAAACATCATGATACATTATTCTAGTTTATGAGTTCATCAATTGTGAATGCTAGGCAAATTTATTGCCACTGGCAACTTCACAAATTTTCCATCCTTCAAGACCTTTATCTTGAAATCTTTGTCATCCTAGACCTCTCTCTCCATCCTGCACTTGTTACATCCATTTTTAGGGCTATTAGGATAACCACTTACTCCCTTCATAGTTTTACCTTTAACCATATCATAACCCTACAAGAAATAAATAACAATCCATGACTGACTCTCCTGGTTTGCATAGTGACAGTCTTCACGGCCCTGTGATGATCCAGGAGTGATAACCTAGCACCATATACCTATGTGAACATTTTATATGATCTAGCTCCCTTCTCTTTATTTAATTAGGCTTGAGTTTATGATGGATGCCTTGTATGCAATGATGACTATTGCTATGATGATCTTAATTATGCTTGCAGTGATCAAGAATATCTCCTATCATTTGATAGTGTTCTCAGGATACTTGATAGCCCATTAAGCTTTGGTTAGGGTAGTCACTATCCCTATTACAAATGTCCTCCCTTTTACATCCTTTGTCATTGTGACCATTCAACCAAGATATGAAAGTATAAATCCTGAACGGTGGGTACATTTGTCCTTTACTGGAAGGACTACATGTATGACCGTTCAATGCAATTTGATGTCTACTTTAGTATGCTAGTCCATGACAAAGATGACAAGATTCAAAAAAATGTTTATAGGGC
Source organism: Cunninghamia lanceolata (assembly GCA_027924645.1). Lineage (NCBI taxonomy): Eukaryota > Viridiplantae > Streptophyta > Pinopsida > Cupressales > Cupressaceae > Cunninghamia > Cunninghamia lanceolata. The sequence goes on along the minus strand of BSBN01000292.1, from coordinate 3,359,671 downwards.
TTCATGATGACTCTCACATCAATGATAACTTTGAAAGGAAGCTAGGTGTGCAGAAATCGCTTCCTACACTAATCTAATGAGGAGAGGGCTATGCAAATTCAATTTAATCCTTACAACTATAGCAACATAGAGCATCTAATAGAGATATTGCAGCAATACACATGAAACTAGAAAGAAGACAGAAGAAGAGAGACATATATAATGTGGGGAAAACCCTTGTCGGGTGAAAAACCCCACACTCAAAAAATAGCACAATGTATTATCAAAACTGAATGTTGCTTATAATACACTTGCAATGCAAGCTTCAATGGTCTTCGACACTAGTATCTGGAGTCAATATGGCAGCGTAACAATACCTGTAAATCACATACTTCATCTCCTCCAAGCACTTGTTTATATAGAATATACAAGGCAAAATTGTTCCTATCTTGGAATGGGCGTCCAACTTCGCCTCATGGCCCAAAACCCACACCTAAGGACACTTGGTCAACATTGTAGAATCTTCCTGACACTTGTCCATAGGTCCCTTCCCAAAGAGGTCGTCTATTTCCAAAATGGACTATGACAGATGCTCTTACGACACTTACGACTGTCATAGAATCTGTCATAGCAGTTACAACTTACAGCTGTAAAAGAATCTATCATACACAGGCTAAAATTAGCATATTCTCTTACAACATGTCATAGTCCACCTTGGGGCACCCAAATATGCCTTTTTCAAAGATGCTTCATGACACATGTCTTCACCTATCTTACAATCTTCTATTTCTGACTCTTACATGTCATAACTTTGTCATAGGAATCTATCATAACCGTTTCGGTCAAACATTCCCTTACACAACATCCAAGATGTTGACACATGGCAAAATGCTCCCACCACAAAGTGGGACACCTATCTCCTCATGTGAGGACAAAATTACAAGTTGTCAACTTCCATGTAGGATGACACATCACCGTGCCACATCCCACAAAATGACAATATGGAATTTACAAATAATTTACAACATCAATGAATAAATTAATACAATCATAAATAATGCAAGGAATTACCAAGGTTAAGACATCTTAATTCCCAACATTCTCCCACTTGTCAAACACCTTGTAAGAGCCAATAAAATAACAGTATTTAGTTGCTATAGGCCGAGAGGCCTATAGACTCCGAACACCATCTAAACTTCTTTGTGCACAATGGCTTCGTCAATGCATCTGCAACATTCTTCAAAGTATCTACCTTCTCCAAATTTACCTTCCCATCCTCTACCATGTCTCGCATGAAGTGAAACTGAACATCAATATGCTTTGTTCTAGCATGGAAAGTTGGATTCTTCGCAAGGGAAATCACACTCTGACTGTCACAACTGATCGTGATCTGACCTGCATCAACACCAATAACTAAACACAATCTCTTAATCCAAATGGCTTCCTTACAATCATGAGTTTCTACCATATACTCAGCTTCTGTTGTGGACAAAGTAACCATAGGTTGTCACTTACTCATCCAACTAATAGCACCACCAAACAGTGTAAACACATAAGCATTGGTGGATCTCCTGCTGTCAATGTCACCTGCCCAATCTGAATCCACAAATCCATGAATATCAATAGAGTGCGGAGGTACTATAACATTACCATGATAGCATATGGAATACTTAGAAGTACCCCTCAAATATCTGAACACTCGCTTAACTGCATCCTAATGAACCCGTCCAGGATTAGCCATAAATCACCTAAGGACTCCCATTGCTTGGGCAATGTCTAGCCTTGTACAGACCATAGCATACATCAAACTGCTAGCAACACTAGCATAAGGTACTCTTCTCATGTCCTCCACCTCACTAGGAGATTTTGGACAATCCTCAATAGACAACTTTGTCCCCAAAGAAATAGGAACACACAATGGTCTACAATCTGCCATGCTGAACCTATCCAACACGGTCTTCACATACTTACTCTGGCTTAACCAACATTTTCTGTTGGTTCTGTCTCTTCTGATTTCCATTCCTAGAATGTACCTAGCTACCCCTAAATCTTTCATTTCAAACTGTGCTGACAACTAAGACTTGAAATCAGAAATCATATTCTTACCCTTCCCAATGAGCAACATATCATCAACATATAATGCAACAATGAGAATATGATCACCATCAAACTTATAATACACATAGTGATCCAATTTCGATCTCACAAACCCAATAGACAACACAAAGGCATCAAACTTCAAGTACCACCTCCTAGGAGACTGCTTCAAACCATACAAAGACTTCTTTAATTTGCAAACCAAATTTTCTTTACCTTTCACCATGTAATGCTCTAGCTGTGACATGTAGATTTCTTCCTCCAAATCACCATGAAGGAAAGCTATCTTCATATCCATCTGTTCTACCTCTAAGTCATAAGCTGCTGCAAGAGACAACAGGAATCAAATGGATGTCAGCTTTGCAATGGGAGAGAAGATCTCACCATAATCTATACCCTCCACTTGTGAATACCCCTTCACAACCAATCTGGCCTTATACTTCTCAACACTACCATCTGCACCAAATTTCTTCTTGAACACCTATTTGCATCCAACGGGTTTCCGTCAAAGAGGCAAAGGCACCAAGTCCCAAGTTTGATTCTTTTCCAAAGAAGCCATTTCATCCTCCATGGCCTCCTTCTAGTAACCTTCATCTTTCATATCCATAGCCTCTGATACAGTTATAGGTTCATCACTATAATTAAGCAAAGCAAAAGCACAACTAGAATCAAGCAATGTAAAACCAAACCTTTCAGGTTGCTTTCTTATCCATGTAGACCTCCTCAAGAGCTGAGGTTGAGGTTCAACTTCTTCATCTAAGCTTTCAAAGCTGCAAGAGTTCTCCTCATCATTAGGTCCAACATTGTCTTTCTGTTCAGTCTTCTCAGAGGTAGGAGGAAAGTGAACAACATCCTCTTTCTTTTCTTTTTCTTCTGGTTGTAAAATAGTGGAAGAAGGTGTAATCTCTCTGAAGATGACACTTTTGCTATACAACACTTTTTTAGCCACAGGGTCCCAAAGCTTGTATCCTTTCACATCGACACCATAGCCAATGAAGATACACTTAACAACCTTATTCTCCAATTTTGACCGCTTCTCCCTAGGCACATGTGTATATGCCTCACAACCAAAAACACGAAGATGCCTTATTAAAGGCTTTCTACTAGACCACACCTCCATGAGTGTCTTTCCAATAAGAGCTGATGTAGGAGATCTATTTACAAGATAGCAAGCAGTGGCAATAGCTTCAGCCCAAAAATTTTGTTCTAGGCCAGCTCCACTAAGCATACTCCTAGCCTTCTCCATTAGTGTCTTGTTCAACCTCTCTGCAACTCCATTTTGCTACGGGGTGTATGGAGTTGTCTTATGTCTTTCAATCCCAAGTTCCTTGCAATATTTATCGAATTCTATAGAATAGAACTCACCACCATTGCCAGTTCTCAAACACTTAATCTTTTTACCAGTCTGATTTTCAGCAAAGGCCTTAAACTCCTTAAACTTACTATAGACTTCAAATTTGCTTCTGAGAAAATAAATCCATGTCCTTCTACTATAGTCATCTATGAAAGATACAAAATATATAGATTTTGATAATGAAGGAACATTAACAGGACCAAATACATCAGAATGAACAAGATCCAACACAACAGAAGACTTATGAGAACTTGAGTAAAACTAAACATGGTTTTGTTTGCCATATATGCAATGTTTGCAAAAGTTGAACTTAAGATTACAATCATCTAACCCCTCAATGAGGTTTTCTATTTTTTAGGGTACGCAAACCCTTCTCAGCAATGTGGCCAAATCTCTTATGCCATAACATTGTCTTTTTAGTAGGAAGTTTAACTTCCAAGGCACAATTAAAACCATCAGAATTAGAAACAACAGATTCCTTCACTGCTCATTCAGATGGCGGGGATGAAGTGACTGCTTCCCTCTTCCTTGAGTCAAAAGAACTATTGCATTGTGAAATGCATGCCTCCAGCTGAAACAGAGTACCTCTCCTAGTACCCTTAGCAAGCACCATAGCTCCTCTAGTCATCTTACATCCTTCTTTTGAAAAGACAACCTGCACACTTGCATCATTCAACATACTTATAGAAAGCAGGTTCCATGCTAAGCCTGGGATGTGCATAACCCCAAAGATCCCCTTCACTCGTCCATAAGGGAATTGAATGAAGACTCTTCCATGACCAACAATCTTCAGATGAGAGTTGTCACCCAAATACACCTTTCCACCATTGAACTCCTCATACTTAGTAAACCAGTCTTGATGTGAGGTCATGTGGAATGATGCACCAGAATCAATCAGCCACACATCATCAGATGCATGGGTTTCCAGGGCTATGATGAAAGCATCACCATCATCTTGTGACTTGTCAGAATCTAAATCTGGGGTCTTCTTCTTCTTTTTCTTTTCCTCTTTGCATTCCTTTCAGAAATGCCCAGATTTACCACAGTTCCAATAGATAGCCTTGGACTTTCTTAGAGATTTGGATCTACCCTTCTCAGCTTTCTTGTCCTTCTTTTTCCCTTTCTCCTTGGGTCTTCCATGAACTGCAAGAGCCTCCTTGGCTGCATCAGAAGACTTTCTCTACATCTCTACGGATAACAGCGAAGAAACCACTTCATCCATTTTGAATGTGGATATGGTGCTTCCAATAGCCATGACAAGGTGATCCCATGTGTCCGTTAAAGAACAAAGCAAGGCATACAACGATCCTCCTCCTCTATCTTCACACCAACGTATGTCAATTGTGCAACCAGCATGTTGAAAGCATTCATATGTTCTGCAACAGATCCTCCATCCTCCATTCGAAGGGAAAACAACTTCTTTCTCAGAAAAAGTTTGTTAACTAGGGATTTGGCTTGATACACATCTCTCAACTTCTTCCAAAGCAAGTTTACAGTAGTCTCCTCATGGACATTTAACAGAACAGAATTAGCAAGACTAAGTCTTATGAGACCCTTAGCCTTCTGATCCTTGAGATTGCAATCATCTTGTGACATTGTAGCTGGTTTAGTTCCATTGATAGTTTCCCAGAGGTCTCGATGAACAAGCATGTCTTCCATCTTGAGCTTCCACAGCTCAAAATTAGTGCCATTGAATTTCTCCACCTCAATCCTTCCAGATGTGCTTGCCATCTCCTTGCTGTAGTAGGATTCAGAATACTTTGCATAGACTCCCACTCAACTTAAGATCAGCTCAAAAAATTGCTACCCAACAGTTAAGACCAAAATTGGCCAAGCTCTGATACCAACTGAAAGGAAGCTAGGTGTGCAGAAATCACTTCCTACACTAATCTAATGAGGAGAGGGCTATGAAAATTCAATTTAATCCTTACAACTACAGCAACATAGATCATCTAACAAAGATATTGTAGTAATACACATGAAACCAGAAAGAAGACAGAAGAAGAGAGACAAAGATATAATGTGGGGAAAACCTTTATCGGGTGAAAAACCCCAAACTCAGAAATTTGCATAATGTATTATCAAAACTAAATGTTGTTTACAATACACTTGCAATGGAAGCTTCAATGGTCTTTGAAACTTGTATCTGGAGTCAATCCGATAGCGTAACAGTACCTGTAAATCACATACTTCATCTCCTCCTCCAAGCACCTGTTTATATAGAATATAAAAGGAAAAATTGCTCCTATCTTGGAATGGGCGTCCAGCTTGGCCTCATGGCCCAAAACCCATGCCTAAGGACACTTGTTTAAAATTGTAGAATGTGCTTGGCACTTGTCCATAGCTCCCATCCCAAAGAGGTCACCTATTTCCAAAATGGGCTATGACAGATGCTCTTACAATACTTACGATGGTCATAGAATCTATCATAGTGGTTACAACTTACATCTATAAGATAATCTATCATACACAGGCTATAAATAGCATATTCTTTTACAACATGTCATAGTCCACCTTGGGGTGCCCAAATATGCCTTTTTCAAAGATGCTTCATGACACATGTCTTCACCTGTCTTACAAGCTTCTATTTCTGACTCTTACATGTCATAACTTTGTCATAGGAATCTGTCATAACTGTTTCGGTCAAATATTCCCTTACACAACATCCAAGATGCTGACACATGGCAAAATGCTCCTACCACAAAGTGGGATGCCTATATCCTCATGTCAGGATAAAATTACAAGTTGTCATCTTCCATGTAGGATGACACATCACCGTGCCACATCCCACAAAATGACAATATGGAATTTACAATTAATTTACAACATAGGCCATGAATAAATAAATACAATCATAAATAATGCAAGGAATTACCAAGTTTGAGATTACACTTGAGGTGACACTTACAGGAAGGAGGAGATTTAGGAATGATGTTCATGAGGAAACTGATTTTCACTTCAACATTAGAACTGTCCTAAGATTCACGTGAAGGTGCCTTGACTTCCCTAGATCACTTCCATTTCATCCACTTTAACAAGTTCTATGGTTCACACATGTGGAAATGATGCTTATACCTGTGTGATTTCCCTATGTTCTCAGGCTTTATGATACTGTGACATCAACTCCACAATATTGAACAAAGGTTTCATGTAATGATTAATTTATCCATTAAATTTCAAAACCCTAAACATGAATAAATACCTAATAATGGCATGAGGATGTTCTAAGTCTTTATCATTATGGCTATGCCAACCAAGAGATCGGTATAGGAATAATATTTGTGGGAGGTCAACAAAGATTGCCCAGGTTTGACATCATCTGCAACTTAGTTTTGGGTTACCCTTTACCATCCTCCACCTTCAGATAACCTTCAATTTCTATGCACCGGGTGGTCTAGGCATGAAAGGTAGTCCAATTTCTCAATGACAAATGAACTCACCCAATACCACACCCACATATGTTCAATTGTAAGGCTAGTGGCATACATTTCTAGTTGGGTGTGACAGTGATGACCTTTAATTGATGAGACAACATCATGGACAAGGTTGGTTTTTAGGCTTCCATCCACCCCTCCATGGCCTCACAGAAGTGGCCACCTCTCACCAAGTGCATGGAAGACCTCATTATGATCAAACAATCTTTGTTTGACTGTGACAGTCCCTTTCTACCCCTCATGCATGCTAATCACAACAACAATTTACAACGTTTGGACTGGAGGGACCTCTGCTATAAAGATTAGATCAAGGGCACTAGGTTTTGAACAAAGGTCATGATTCAAGCTCCATATCTTTCCTCTTTATAGTCTCAAGGGATCATAATCATGATGAAAACCATTAAATTATTGTGACAGTTATGACTGTCTTGCTTTCAAGGTTTGACACTAAGAATTGTATAGGCTTAGTTTGGATTGTGAGAGTCACTTAATGATAGCTCATGGCCTATCTATGGTTACTTGTATGCTAACACCAAACCCTAACACTTCACATCTATCTAATAGTTTAAGATTTCATGACTATACCATTTTCAACTGCATTCCTAAAACAATGCACAACAACTTAGTGACAGGGATTTAAAGGCCTGACCCTGTCAATCTTATCCAACAAAGTCAATAACACTGTTAAAAAAAATATACATGGGTTATAATGACAACCTTTCACCTGTCACTACCCTATCTAGAATGACCATTTAGCATTCCTAGCACACCCTCCTACGCGTAGGACACAGTGAAGACTAAGGCACACTCTATGTCCTATGGATTGGTGACAGTCCCTTTCTAAGGCCATCATAACAATAATATGCAACTTGTGGACTAATGGGGCCCCTACAACAAAGATTAGATTGAAGCATAAACTATTGAACCAAGACAGTAAATCAAATTCCCTGTCAATCTCTTTGATAGTCAATAAAGTGTTGTGACAGTTATGACTGTCCTTGGGTTACATGGTATTTACCTTTTGGAGCCTTATTACAGTCTATGTTGATCTTGCATGCAATAAGAATCAACACTGATAGTAAGATCAAAAGGCATCAAATATACATCAACAATCATAAACGAAGACTCTACAAATCATGTTTTCCCTGGGGTTTGGTGGGTTGCTTTTGGCAACCAAACTCTAGAATTTATCTCAGACCATCTTAGATTGATCTTCCTGAAGGGAAAACTAGATATCAGAGCTTTTTTACCTTGAATACCATTCTATCTAAATGCAAACCAAATGTATGATATATGATATGTTTGAGAATCATGTGACCTAATGTGTTTGGAATGAGATCATGCTATAAATTTGTTGTTACAATCATCATAGCAACTTTTCTCTTTTGGTCACACCAAGAACATACAAAGAAATAGGTTTAAGACATAGAGCACAGATAATGACTACCTTAAATGCCCTTACCCTATGTGTGAGAGTTTGAAACTTGAGATTGGGACTAGAGATGGATTCTTTAACAACTGTTCGTGAGAAAGTCTCAGTTTTGAAACAGAAAGAAATACAAAACCTAACAGTTTCCACATTCTGTCAAGTCTCCCATATCCACATTCCTATATGATAACATTATTAAACCAATTCATACCTTCATAAAATGCAAAGAGTGAGGAATGAGGTATGTTGACATGTAAATGAGGGTTTTGTCTTTGCAAACAAAGTGTCAAATTTAGAATGAAAGGTAACATTAAATGGATTTCCCTCATCTCTAATTTAAACTTCTTGGTGCCCAAATCTTTTCCAAAGGTTTTAAAAAGCATTATAGGCAACTCTTGGGCCAAGATGGATCATGAAGGAACTAGTGGGCCTCATTTAACTAATAGATACCTTTTAATCCTCCTCCTTTTCTTGAGATAGTCTTATTTTGCATAATGCAACCAATCAAACATGAAAGACTTGTTGTCAAAAGAATATAAGCCTTCCAAGCATATTTTGATTGCAGTAAGGAATTCATACCCATGCATATTAACATGAAGACTTTGTCAAGAATACTTGCATGATGCATAGACAAGATCACCAATCATGGCCAACATGTAAACCGAGAAAGCCAATGAAGCAATGACGCACCTCTATAATCTAGATTCTCAAATTCAAGCATATTAAGACCATCAATGTACCAACTCACACCTAGAATGACCCAAATAAGATATGTAACATCAAATGAAAGCATTTGATTACCCAAATCAAACTCAATAAATTAATCCAAAGTAGGGGAATATCAAAGATCGAGAGTCTGAGATACTGGTTCACCAATGCCCAAATGGTAGGTGAATATGGGGAAGCCCGATCGACCGATCTCGAGAGACCAAGCAAATGTAAGGTGTCAAGGATTGGGAGTCAGGGATGTCATCGAACCCATGCCGAATATCAGAGATTCCTTTACAGTCATGCCAAAATGACCAACTCTAAAAATCTGACAGACATGAGACGCCAACCCAACGTCAGCCCACGGGAGTTGGGACATCGAGGATTCCTGTATGCCAATATGACTAACCTTGACAAACTAATAGGCACATAGGTAAACAAGAAAAGGAAGAGAAGTTAATGTCAGGGTTTTAGAGATGTTTCCACTATCATGCTAGCATGACAAACCCCAAAATCCTGAAACGATAGCGAAGCATCCCAACACTAAAAGTAAACACTAAAATGTATAAATCACATACAAAACCTGATCAATGAAGTGGACCTAATAGAATATAAAGGTAAAGTGCAGGGTTTTGGGCTTGCCCCTTCGAGCATGCAAAAATGACATAGTCTGAAAGCCTAAAAAGCATAAAATCACTGAAAAGACTAAGGACAAAGGTTGCAATCAAATAGATCAAGTCCAAAACTTATCAAGTAAATGGGGAGACACCAAAATTTCTTTAGATAAAGTACATCAAAGCACTTGAAGATGCCAAATCATACAAGTGAAATCAAATATAAGGAGACCAAATCAACTCACTAACTAGGAACTAGGAGGTCACCAAATTAATCCAATGAAGCATACACTCCTCAACAAAGGAAAAAAATGGAAAAAAAAGTCATGGAATACTCAAAGTAAGCAAAGAGGGGGGTCCATAATTTGAAGCAAAATAGAGGTGTGTTGTGTAGGGCACAACAGATGTCAACTAAAACAAAAAAATGCTCGAGAGAATTTCAAGGTGTGAAAATCAAATCAATACCTGGGATCTTAGTCCAACCAAATACAACATAAGAGCGAGAACTAGAACAGACTAAAAACAAGAATTCTTAAAGCACAAGATCCAATGCTTTTGAAATCCAAGTGTGTGTACGTGATTCTTTACCCTTCCTTAAACATGCAAGAACTCATCGATCACAAACTAGAAATTAGGTCAGGTGAAGTGGATTTTGCTTTCACATGATCAGTTGGACATAGTTTTGTTGCTAGCTATGCGTCCATAGCCTCGATAGAGATATCACTAACCCCACCCAAGGCCTTACTCTACTACCAGCCAGACATCCATATCCCCGGTAGAGATTGCCTGGATCGCTCAGACAGTTGAGTCCTCCTAATATATCATTATTTTCTCTTTTCTTTTCTTCTTTTGATTTTCTCTATTTATTCTTATATATATATTTGGATCTTTCTTAACTTGCAAGCAATGAAGCTTGCTACTGGGTTGGGGGTTAAGGCTAACCTATAAGGAGCAAAACCACTCCTAGGTTAAACTAATAATGGTGACCTAGAAAGGCAAAAATCATTAAATTTTCACCCAATAACTAGATACAACAACTCATTCCAACAAGAACAAAGAATAATTAATGTGTGAAAGTATATAAGACCTCAAGAAAATATCTTCTCAAGCACATAAAACACCTTGACTCTAGCTGGACCAACAAACACCCTAGCTGATATGAGTGATGCAAAACTAAAAATTCTAAGAAATGACTGATTTGTTGACAAGAAATGTCTGAAAATATCCCTCTAGTAATGGTTACACTGTTTACCCACACAAACATGCCTTTTTCCAACCAAAAACTTGCACCTGATTAGCGAAGTAGGGCCCTAGAACCTAAGTCAAGAAGGCAAACAACAACAAGACCAAAACCAAACTCAAGAAATCCGATCAAAATGACTGAAAGAAAACCAAAAGAGTAAGCTAATATTAGCAACAAACTAACCAACAAACAAAAAAACCAAAAAAAGCTCTATCTACTAAAACTCAAATGAAACTAGCCAACTAGACACCTACCTAACTAGACACAACTCAAACTAGGTATAGAAAACTCAGAACAACTAGCATACGGGTTGCCCCCTAATTGATTTTCCATTTGGTACAACAATAACAACCCACCCCAAATGGTTCTAAGGAATGCAAACTGATCGTTGTATTCAGAACAATAAAATTTAAGCATAATAGGCTTAAATTGTGGGTACAAGTCATGTAAAATCAAAAGTTGTGGGTTCTCTCCATAGTCATGATTAACCCAAATCCATGTTTTTAGTCCCCAAGCATCGTATTCAAACTAAAAATTACCGAAATCAAAAGGAGAATGAAAAGATATAACTTGATTTGATGAATTTCTAGCTCTAGGCATATGCCCATGCAATGTGATTTCACCTTCCAGAGGTCTCAACTCATGGTATGCCACTCCATTTTTCTCAAGTACATGTAAATCATGAGAAACAACATCCATTAGTAACGTATCACAACCATCAACATCATCACAACAAGTTTTAAGAGGTAAAACATCAAGCATCTCATCTTTGTTGTGATCATCATTAGTCTTAGTTAACAAATCAACATGTATAGCCTTGTTAGAAATAACAAACTCAATCACAATCATGTCCTTTGGAAAGTTTGAAAAGTGAATATCATCAACAAAATCATCATCATGTTCAACTTCCAAAAACACATGCTTAAAATCAACCTTACCTACTATGGCAATCTCCCAAGCTAACAAGAAATTAGGGCAACTTACTTCTGGATGTGAATCAAAAGGATGAACTCTACATGAATCATGAGATGTAAGGTATGATATGTGCATGGTACACCTATGAGTTGACATCTCTTCACCCAATTTGGCCACTAGGTCAAACAACTTGTTAATCTCATCCAATGGCAAGTCATCTTGCTCGCTGGTTGCTATGGGTTAGAAGTCTTATATCTCATGAAATGATTTGTTGCATTCATCAAAATCCTGTAGATCATCAACAAATACATGTGAATATAGTTGGATATCATAACAAATGGGGTTAGAATTGTCAATATATGCTAAACAAGAATCTTCCCTAAATGATTCGTTTGATTACATTGGATCAACACTACCAAAATTATGGCAATAATCCCTTATTTCACTTTTCTGATCATGTTGAACTAGTTTAGGCTCTAGGGAAGCCTCTTGATGATCCTCTTTATCTTCTTGTACCTCCTCAAACTGAATTTCATCATGCACCTCCAGCTGCAACAAAAGGTTAGTCTTATTTTCATCAACATATGCATATGGATCAACACTTAACTCACCCTTAACTCTACCTTCTTGACTGATATAAGTCTATTATGACTGATTATCAGAGGCTATGTGACTAATATGAATACTCATTAGACCATTTTCCTTTGAAAAATTAGTTTCTAACTCAAAGTCTTGACTTATATCACAAGATTCATCTGTTGTTCCAAAATCTGATTTATATTTCAGCTTGTTAAATTCATCTTCATGGCTGTTACATGCTTAATATAACTGATTTTCTTGAGAAACTAAATTACCCCAGCCATGAATAAGGTCCTTAACTTTCCAAAAACTAGTTTGTGGATGAATTTCTTGATATATGGCAAAAGATTTATCTTCTGTCCCAGCAAAAAGATCATCCACAAACTTATCTAGGAACAAGCTATTCTCTGCTTCATCATAATTTCCACTCAGACCAGCATGAATGTCATCATCCCTAGGTTCATTTTTATTAGAGGAATCAGTTTTACAAGTACTTTCAAATGTTACAAATTGGTTTGCATCAATATAAGTTACCTTATCAGCACTCCCAAGTTTCATAGTTTCCATGTGAGGTTGAAAATTTTGTCTTGGATGAAGTCCCTCATGAATAGCTTCAACTTTGACATGAAGTTGTCTTTATGTAATTATGGCATGACTCCTCTCATAGAATCATCATGTGGCAGTTGTTCTTCTTGATCACTAGCTTCAAACAATGCATGATGAAACTTAGGCAACTCATCAAATAAATCCAAGGTTTCTAGGTTACCTTTTTGTTCTTGACTTGTCATGGATGCATGATTTGAAATGACCTCTTCTTCTTTCTCATTAGAATCCATGGGTGCCCATACATCCTCAGCAAGTATCTCTCCCTTGAGGAATAAATCTAGTCTTATAATGAAAGGGATGCAATATAACAATTGATGTTTCATTGTATTATGAATTTTGCAACTTTCAAATGATGCTAATTCTGATAATGCATTGGAACATCCTCTTTTTGAGAGCTAGGTATGCAACTTCCTATGCATTAATGGAATATCAATGGTGGGATTGTAAACATAATCATCATCTATAACACAACCATCAATTACAATCTTTGAAGAACTCTTTGTGTCATCAAATGAAGATGTACTAACCTCTGTATAAGCTGATTTTTCATAACAACTATGATATGACAGTGTTGTAGGTGTTGATAAATCTTGTAGTTTTTTCTCATTATCAACTCCATTTTGGTTGGATCTTGTAACTAGGTCATTAGGAGAAGATAAAATCATGTTCTCACCTCCTTCTTTTCCACTCTTGACTTCATTTGTCAATGATATACCATCTGGGAATGACTGATCAGCATCACTGTCACTTGAATAATCATCATCACATGAAGAATTTAACCCCCATGGTGATGTATCCTAGCTATATTTGGGTGGTGTAGCTGTAGGAAGACTTGTAGGAGGTGGAATAACCAAATTTAATCCCAATGAATCAAAATATGGCCCTAAAAAATGGCTGATCCAATTTGTTGTATGGGCTGATTGCATGTTTTGAAGACTAGGCATGCCATAATCAACTTATTGGAACGATGATAGTGGAGTAGATATTTTGGATGGACTTACATAAGGCTGTAGTGGTTGGTAATTTGTAAAACATTGTGTATTAGAACTCCCACTTTGGCTATTTGTACCATTTGTGATGTCATATCCATGTTGTGTCAATAGGAGAGCTTTGTTGAAGGCATCATTCAAGGTAGCAACTTCACCCAATATTCTAATTTTCCCTATAAATAAGGCATCCAAAGACCATAAATAATGCTCTTCAACACAAAATCACTTACCATCCAGTTTTAAGCTTGAACCCTTTGGCACATGAAAAGAAACCTATGATTGAATTGTACAATAGAGTCCAAAGGCATCCTTCTCATGGATACAAACTGAAACAAGGGGTCTTATCTACCCATGTTAGGATCAAATTGATTCATAAATAAATATCCAATTCATGCCATGAACAAATATAGTTAGGCAAGAAACTCATATACCATTGAAGTGTTGTGCCTTGTAATGTCACGACAAATAACCTACAAACAACATCCTCAGGATCAATCTTAAGAAAAGTCATTCCCTGCAAATCCTTACATGATCTGAAGTATTTTGTCCATTGTTGGGGAAAATATAGGAAGCCTATTGTGTGCATGAAAATAATCTCATGGATACCCCCTGGTATACACAAAGGGCTGCCCATTGAAGCACATCAAAAATGTGTAAGTAACCATGAATACTCTCTGTTTGGCCCTCCTAGTGCCATTTTTGTTGATGGGTGTTTTGACACACTCGACAACAAGTAGGTAGAACAACAAATGAACCACCTCTCTTGAAAAGCAACCAACCTCAAGAGGTTGATAATCCCAAGGTTCTTGTTAACTGGGTCTTAGCCATGATGGATAGATTAGTGGTATATGTAGTTGTACCTATTCAAGGGGCTACTAGTAATCAAGTAAACACAAGTTATTTGCAACAAGGAGATCGATAAGTAAGATAAACAATGCACGAATAGGCTGCTACAATCACCTATTGCTCACAAATGTTGTACTAGCAATAGGGTAACTTGCAAATATGATAAATCTGATTTATAACATAAAGTAATGAGTGATAAGATCCTATTCTAACCCTAACCTACTCCTAATCTAAGCCCTATCTTAATCTATTTCTAAATTAGGCCAGATCTATCTATCTCTAGATTAACTAGTTCTGTAAAAAATAGCAAAAGAGATAAGGGTTTAGAGAAATGAAAATAAGAGAAAACAAATGCAATGTATATATTCTGTATTTGACCTTCTACTTCACATGAAAATCCAATGAGATCAAATAAACCAAGCAATGGATGACCAATATTTCACATAATCATTGACACTGCTAGTGCAAAATTCAAAGGAAAGAATGACATCATAATATAAACATGAAGACACCATATTACATGTGCATAATCCAAACTATATTTATCAACTAGATTTAAAGATAAGCATTCAAGTATTGGATATCACCAACATAATCATATGCAAGAAAATGAAATTGCAGACACATTACCACCAACAGGCAGAAACATAGAATTTTGATCAAATATATTTCATCAATTGGCAACAAATTGGCAGATTACAAATGAGCAGGATTCCCACACCCCAAATGTATATTCGTTCGCCCTTTACATGCCTTCAGAATATAAAATTTCTTTCCTTCACTGTGAATATTCTATGTTCCACCTCCTTTAAAATGAAAAATCATTCTTCCTTTTATATATGTTTACATTGCATTAAGATTTACACTTTGCATATTGCTTTAGGTTGGCTTGCATCTCAAAATAGATACAAGTTACAAATTACAAGCTACACGATGGGTTAGATGGGTCCTATTTGTATATCATATGAAGGATTTGCATCTCAAATCAAAGTTCTCTTTTCTCTTCTTGCAGTTGTAGTTTTCCATTTATCTAATGCCAAGGGAGGCTTCTCCAAGTGTAATTTATCCTATTCATGCCCTACCATGCCTCCATAGCATTCTTAGCTTCTTGGACCTACAATCAAAGAAGAAAAGGCATAAAAATACTCATAGAGATCATGATACATCATTCTAATTTCTGAGTTCATTGATTGTGAATGCTGGGCAAATTTGTTGCCATTGGCAACTTCACAAACTTACCATCCTTCAAGGCCTTCATCTTCAAATCTTTGTCATCCTAGACCTCTCTTTCTATCCTGCACTTGTTACATCCATTTTCAAGGTTGTTAGGATAACCACTTACTCCCTTCATAATTTTACCTTAAACCACATCATAACCCTGCAAGCAATAAATAACAATCCATGGCTAACTGTCTTGGTTTGCACAGTGACGGTCTTCATAGCCCTGTGATGATCCAATAGTGACAACCTAGCAACATATACCTATGTGAACATTTTATATGATCTATGTCCCTTCTCTTTATTCAATTAGGCTTGAGTTTATGATGTATGCCTTGCATGGAATGATGACTATTGCTATGATGATCTCAATTATGCTTGCAGTGGTCAAGAATGTCCCTATCACCCGACAATGTTCTCAGGATACTTGACAACCCATTAAGCTTTGGTTAGGGTAGTCACTATCATTGTGAAAAATGCCCCCCCTTTACACCCTTTGTCATCATGACCATTCAACCAAGATATGAAAGTATCAATCCTGAATGGTGGGTACATTTATCCTTTACTGGAAAGACTACATGTATGATTGTTCAGTGCAACTTGATGTCTACTTTAGTATGACAGTCATTGACAAAGATGACAAGGTTCATAACAATGTCCATAGGGATTCATGATGAATCCCACATTAGTGATAACTTCGCATGAAAGGACCAAATCATGCCATTGTTTCCCTATTGATTACACTTGAGGATGAAAATTATGGGAAGGAGGAGATTTAGGATTGATGTTCATGAGGAAACTGATTTTCACTTTGGCATTAGAACTTCCCTAAGATTCACATGAAGGTGCCTTGACTTCCCTAGATCACTTCCATTTCATCGACTTTAACAAGTCCTATGGTTCACACATGTGGAAATGGTGCTTTATCCCTATGTGATTGTCCTACGTTCTCAGGCTTGATGATACTGTGACATCAACTCCACAATATTGAACAAAGGTTTCATGTAATGATTCATTTCTCCATTAAATTTTAAAACCCTAAATACGGAGAAATACTTAATAATGGCATGAGGATGTTCTAAGTCTTTCTCATTGTGGCTATACCAACCAAGAGATCAATTTGGGAATGATGTTTGTGGGAGGTCAACAAAGACTGTCCAGGTGTGACAGTGAACTAGTATTATTTGACATCATCTGGACCTTAGTTCTGGGTTATCCTATACCATCCTCCACCTTAAGATAGCCTTCAATTTCTATGCACCAGGTGGTCTAGGCATGAAAGGTAGCACAATGTCTTAATGACTAATGAAATCACCCTATACCACAGCCACATATGTTCAATTATAAGGCTAGTGGCAGACATTTCTAGTTGGGTGTGACAGTGATGACCTTTAATTGATGATACAACAACATGGACAAGGTTGATTTTCAAGCTTCCATCCACCCCTCCATGGCCTCACACAAGTGACCACCTCTCACGAAGTGCAAGAAGGACCTCATTATGATCAGACAGTCTTTGTTTGACTGTGACAGTCCCTTTCTACCCCTCATGCATGCTAATCCCAACAATAATTTACAACCTTTGGATTAGAGGGACCTCTGCTATAAAGATTAGATCAAGGGCACTAGGTTTTGAACAAAGACCATGATCCAAGATCCATATCTTTCCTCTTTATAGTCTCAGGGGATCCTAATCATGATGAAAACCATTAAATTGCTATGATAGTTATGATTGTCTTGCTTTTAAGGTTTGCCACTAAGAATTGTATAGGCTTAGGCTAGTTTGTGAGGGTCACTTAATGATAGCTCATGGCCTATATAGGGTTACTTGTATTCTAGCACTGAACCCTAAAACCTCACATCTCTCTAATAGTTTGAGATTGCATGATTGCAACCTTTTCAACTACAGTCCTATAATAGTGCAAAACAACTTAGTGATAGGGATTTAAAGGTCTAACCCTGTCAATCTTATCCAAAAAATTCAATAATGCTGTTAAAAAGGTTAGAAATGAAGGTGCAAACCACACAATGGAAATCTAATTCAAACCTTATTTATGTCCTCTAAACAATGTAAAATCAATGGATATTGCAACAGAAATAAAACCCACTAGATAGAAATGACATGCATTAAGAACTAAACACATAACACAGTATGTAACATGGAGAAAATCATTTCAGGTAAAAAACTCCACCAAGAAAAGAGGCTCCAAGTTGTATTATCTTCAAATATGAGATTACAATACATGCATTTCCTCTTCTTCTTTAGTCTTCAATCTAGTAGCACCTATTACTCTCAACTCTGCTAAAAATGTAGTACAAATATCCCTATAAAAGGGGGTTACCCTCTAGGGCAAGAAAATTGACATAATATCGACCGTCAGATCTATGACCTAATAATGAATGGTCTAGATTTACAATGATAAAATAGAAATAAAATGTGGTTTTGGGGGCACTTGCCCCAAACCCTTATCAAGGCGCATGACCCCTAGACCCCTCGTAGGGGGAAACCCCCCTGCAACCCCCCTGTCGTGGACAAATTAGCATCGGGTACCGGATATAAATATGCGGTTGAAACAAGATCGTTGTTGGTGAAACCTCTTATCCCTTATGGGGGATTTACAAACATTAATAGGAATAAATTACATAGGATTTACAAGGTTGATGGCACCTTAATCCCAACAAAAAAATATGTGTGGGTTGTTTGGTGTGGAGCCTGATCAGTCTCCAAGTGGGAGATTGTTGGTAGGTGGCGACTGATCAGGAAAATACTATACACTAGCCATGTGTCCTCACCGGGGTTCAGGGCTGGGCCTGGTCCCGAGCGGGGGTTCAGGGGCGTAGCCCTCGAGAAATTTTTTTTAGAGCTGACATAAAAAATCCAAATTTTGTGACCGACATAAGAAAACCCTATTTTTTGAAACTGACAAAAAGGCTTGATAAAAAGCGGCTAAGGGTTAGGGTTTTGATATATTATATTATAGCATTTGGAATGGTATTGAGTTGCAGGGATTGCTGGTTGTAATTGGTTTGATTTACTAGATAATAATATTGGACTCTCTGTTTGGTGGATGTAGCCTGAGTTTGGGTGAACCACGTTAAAACTTGTCTCTCGCTGTTATTAATTCTTTGTATTTCCATTTCTCTATTTAATCTTTATTTGCATTTAACTGATATCTTCTGCCGAAAAACCCTAACAAGTGGTATCAGAGCAGGTTGTGTTCAATTATCATCTACAGGAAAGTCTCATGGTTGAGTGGGAGCAATGGCGGATGAGGGTAAATTGAAGGTTGATAAATTCAATGGGTAGAACTATCAGTTATGGAAGATGCAAATGGAGGATTACCTCTATCAAAAGGATTTATGGATGCCGTTGGAAGGAGTATCCAAGAAACTGGCAATAATGTCTGATGAGGATTGGAATCTTCTTGACAGAAAGGCACTGGGAACCATTCGGTTGTGCCTGGCACCATCGGTGGCATTCAATATAATGGAAGAGAAGACAACAGATGGTCTAATGAAATCTTTGGCTAAATTGTATGAAAAACCCTTAGCCTCAAATAAGTTATTTCTCATGAAGCGTTTGTTTAATTTGAAAATAGTTGAAGGTGGATCTGTGACAAGTCATTTAAATGAATTTAATACGATTCTCAGTCAATTGACTTCTTTAAATGTAAAATTTGATGAAGAAGTTAGAGCTCTCTTGATATTATGTCCATTGCCTAAAAGCTGGGATAGTTTGATAATGGTGGTTAGTAACTCTGTTTCTGGTTCAAATACCCTGAAATTTGATGATGTTGTTGGTGTTATTTTGAGTGAGGAAATTCGTAAGAAAAGCTTAGGTGGATCCACATCAGGCAGTATTTTGAATGCAGAAAGCAGGGGTAGATCAAAGGAGAGAGGAAAAGGTTTTGGAGGTCATGGGGAGTCACGAGGAAAGTCAAAGGACAAAAGATCCCAAACCAGAGGACAAAATAATTGCTAGTACTGTGGGAAACTAGGTCATCTAAAGAAAGATTGCTGGTCTTAGAAAAATAAAGAAGGAGACAAACAAGAAGGCAATAAGGAGGTAAATGTGGTAAGAAACAAGTCTGAAGATGATGCTTTGATTGTTTCCCTAGATAATGCTGATGATTCATTGGTTTTAGATTCAGGGGCCTCATTTCATGCTACACCCAATAGAAGTTATTTTCTTGATTATGTCCAAGGGGATTTTGGGCTGGTTTATTTGGGAGATAACGAATCCTGTCAAATTGTTGGAAAGGGAAGAATCAAGATTAAGTTGTAGAATGGGAATCATTGGCTACTACAAGAGGTAAGGGACGTTCCAAGGATTAGTAGGAATTTAATTTCAGTAGGACAGCTAACTGAAAAAGGTTGCACTGTTACATTTACTGATAAAAATTGGAAGGTTTCAAAAGGTGCCTTAGTAGTAGCAAAAGGTGTGAAAGTAAGCACCTTATATCTTTGTACAGGTCATACTGTTCCTTCTACTTTAGCTGTTACAGAGAAAAAATAAACAGGTTCAGGAACAGTTGCTACAGGTTTGTAGGAAGAGACTGGAAAAGTTGCTGCAGGTTTTGAAACAATACTGTGGCATAACATACTTGGGCATATGAGTGAAAAAGGTATGAAGGTACTTTATTCTAAGAAAGTTTTACTAGGTCTGAAATGTATTAATATGGATTTCTGTGAAAGTTGTGTGTATGGTAAACAAAAGAGAATCAGTTTTCTCAAGGATGGGAAGCAAAAGAAAAATGAAAAGTTAGAGCTTGTGCATATAGATGTATGGGGACCAGCTCAGGTATCTTCTCTTGGTGGCTCTCAGTATTATGTTACATTCATAGATGATGCAACTAGGAAGGTCTGGATTTATTTCCTTAGACAGAAATCTGATGCATTTGAAAAATTTAAGAAATGGAGAAGCTTGGTTGAGAATGAGACGGGTAAAAGATTAAAATGTCTCAGATCTGATAATGGCGGTGAGTATTGCAGCAAAGAATTTGAAGATTATTGTTCCTTTAATGGAATTCGTAGGCAAAAAATGGTTCTAGGGACTCCACAAGAAAATGGAGTGGCTGAACGCATGAATAGGACAATAATGGAGTGTGCAAGGACCATGAGATTGCATGTTGGGCTGCCTTTAAACATGTGGGCAGAGGCTATCAACATTGCTATATATTTAATTAACAGAGGTCCTTCAGTTCCTTTAGGCTGTGGTATTCCAGAGGAAGCATGGACAGGTAAGAAGGTAAGCTATTCTTTTCTGAAAACCTTTGGCTATGAAGCATTTGCACATATAGATTTTGAAAATAGAACCAAGCTGGAAGCAAAATCAAAAAAATGTACCTTCGTTGGATATGGCCCTGATGAATTTGGTTATAGGCTTTCGGATTTTGAAAATCAGAAAATAGTGAGAAGTAGGGATGTTATATTCAATGAGAAGGTGTTGTACAAAGATCAGTTGCAGCAGCATGAGAAGAAAGAAAAGGATTATGTGGTGCTGAATGATACTCCAAATAGTGATGTTCCAGTGGTTCCTCATGCTCCGCAACAGCAACCAGAAATACCACAAACTCCAGTGAATGTTAGACGATCAACAAGGATAAGTAGACCTCCTGAAAGGTTTTCTCCCTCTTTGTATTCTATTTTGTTAATAGATGCTGTTGAACCAGAAGGGTATGATGAATCTATGCAGGTGGATACATAGGTTCAGTGGGAGCTTGCAATGAAAGAAGAAATGGACTCCTTGTTGAAAAATCAGACTTGGGAATTATGTAAGTTACCTGTAGGTAAAAAGGCTTTACCAAACAAATGGGTTTACCAGCTGAAAGAGGAAGATGGAGGTAAGAAAAGATTTAAGGCTAGGTTAGTTGTAAAAGGATTTGCATAGAAAAAGGGCATTGATTTTGATGAGATATTTTCTCCGGTTGTCAAGATGACTTCTATTCATACTATTTTAAGTATTGTGGCTGTTGAAAATTTGCATTTGGAATAGCTAGATGTGAAAACTACCTTTCTCCATGGTGATTTGGAGGAGGAGATATATATAGAACAACCCCAAGGATTTGAGGTCAAAGGTAAGGAGAAACAGGTGTGCAGATTGAAGAAGAGTTTGTATGGCCTGAAACAAGCACCTCGGCAATGGTATTTAAAATTTGATAGTTTTATAGCTAAGCAAGGCTACAACAGGTGTAATTCTGACCATTGTGTTTATTTTAAGAGGTTGGATAATGATAGCTACATTATTTTATGTTTATATGTTGATGACATGCTTGTAGCCGGGTCTAACATGGATCACATAAGAGAGTTAAAACAATAGTTAGCACAGTCATTTGATATGAAGGATTTGGGGGAAGCAAAACAAATCCTTGGTATGAAAATTTGTAGAGATAGGATGAATAGAAAATTGACTCTATCTCAGGCTACTTATGTTGAAAAGGTGTTGCAGAGATTCCACATGGAGAATGCAAAAGCTGTCAGCACACCTTTGCCTAGTCATTTGACATTGACTAAGAAGATGTGTCCTAAGACACAAGAGGAGGAAGAAAAAATGTCCAAGATACCATATGCTTCAGCTATAGGAAGTTTAATGTATGCCATGGTATGCACGAGACCGGATATTGCCCATGTTGTAGGAGTCATTAGCAGGTATATGAGTCATCCTTGATTAGAGCATTGGAATGCAGTAAAATGGATTCTCAGATATTTGAGAGGTACATCCAATAAACACTTATGTTTTGGGGGCTCTAATACTGATTTAGTAGGCTATGTAGACTCAGATTTAGCAAGGGATATTGATACTAGGTGGAGTACTATAGGTTATGTCTTTACTGTAGGTGGGACAGCAGTGAGCTGGATCTCACGATTGCAAAAGGTGGTTGCTTTATCCACCACAGAGGCAGAGTATGTAGCTGCAACTGAGGCAAGCAAGGAGATGATATGGCTAACCTCTTTCATGGAAGAATTGGACAAACAATAGGCTAATAGTTCTTTGTATACAGACAGTTAGAGTGCCATACATCTTGCAAAGAATTCTGCTTTGCATTCAAAGACCAAACACATACACTTGAGGTATCACTTTATTCGTTCAGTGTTGGCTAATGGATAGTTAAGGTTGGAAAAGATACATACAGATGAAAATCCAATGGATATGTTTACAAAGGTAGTGACAAGGGAGAAGCTGAGCTCATCTTCAGCTTCGGTTGGTCTTCTAGACTGAAAACAACAAAAACAAAACATCAGAGTCCAGGGTGCTTATTTCCAATGGGAGTCGCATGAGCAGCGGTGTCGTCCAGGCTCAGTCTCCAAGTGGGAGATTGTTGGGTGTGGAGCCTGATTAGTCTCCAAGTGGGAGATTGTGGGTAGGTGGTGACTGATTAGGAAAATACTATATAAGAGATGACATAAAAAATCCTATTTTTGTGACCGACATAAGAAAACCCTATTTTTTGAAACTAACAAAAAGGGTTGATAAAAAGTGGCTAAGGGTTAGGGTTTTGATATATTGTATTGTAGCATTTGCAATGGTATTGAGTTGCAGGGATTGCTGGTTGTAATCGGTTTGATTTACTGGATAATAATATTGGACTCTCTGTTTGGTGGATGTAGCCCGAGTTTGGGTGAACCACGTTAAAACTTGTCTCTCGCTGTTATTAATTCTGTGTATTTCCAATTCTCTGTTTAATCTTTATTTGCATTTAATTGATATCTTATGCCGGTTAACCCTAACATGGGTTATAATGACAACCTTTCACCTATCACTACCCCATCTAGAATGATCATTTAGCATTCCTAGCACACCCTCCTAGGCACATGACACAATGAAGACTAAGGCAGGCTCTATGTCTTATGGATTAGTGATAGTCCCTTTCTAAGGCCATCATAACAATAATTTGCAACTTGTGGACTAATGGGACCCCTGCAACAAAGATTAGATTAAAGCACAAAGTATTGAACCAAGACTGTAAATTGAATTCCCTAGCAATCTCTTTGATAGTCAATAAAGTGTTGTGACAGTTATGACTGTCCTTGTGTAATTCCTTTTTGGAGCCTTATTATAGTCTATGATCATCTTGCATGCAACATCATCTTTACCTACAAACCAAAAACAAGAATCAACAGTAAGAGTGAGATCAAAAGGCATCAAATATACATCAACAATCATAAAGGAATCTTCTACAAATCATTTTTTCCCTAGGGTTTGGTGGGTTTCCTTTGGAATCCAAACCCTATACTTTATCTCAAACCATCTTGGATTGATCTCCCTGAAGGGAAAACCAAATATGAGAGCTTTTGGACCTTGAATACCATTCTATCTAAATGGTAACCTAATGTATGATATGTGATATGTCTAAGAATGATGTGACCTGATGTGTTTGAAATGCGATCATGCTATAGATTCGGTGTTACAATCACCATAGCAACTTTTCTCCTCTGGTCACGCCAATCACATACAAAGAAATGAGTTTAATACATAGAGAATAGATGATGACTACCTTAAATGCCCTTACCCTATGTGTGAGAGTTTGAAACTGGAGATTGGGCCTCGAGATGGATTCTTTAACAATTGTCCGTGAGAAAGTCTTAGTTTTGAAATAGAAAGAAACACAAAACCTAATAGTTTCCATATTCCATCAAGTCTCTCGTATGCACATTTCTATATGATAATGTTATTAAACTAATTCATACCTTCATAAAATGCAAAGAGTGAGAAATGAGGTATCTTGACATGTAAATGAGGGTTTTGTCTTTGCAAACAAACTGTCAAATTTAGAATGAAAGGTAACATTAAATGAATTTCCCTCCTCTCTAATTTAAACTTCTTGGTGCCCAAATTTTTTTCAAAGGTTTTAAAAGGCATTATAGGTAACTCTTCGGCCAAGATGGCTCATGAAGGGACTAGTGGGTCTCATTTAACTAATATCTACCTTTAAATCCTCCTCCTTTTCTTGAGATAGTCTTATTTTGCATAATGCAACCAATCAATCACGAAAGACTTGTTGGCAAAAGAATATAAGCCTTCCAAGCATATTTTGATTGCACTAAGGACCTCATACCCATGCATATTAACATGAAAAATTTGTCAAGAATACTTGCATGATGCATAGACAAGATCACCACTCATGGCCAACATATAATCTGGGAAAGCCAATGAAGCAATGATGCACCTCTCAGATCTAGATTCTCAAATTCAAGCATATCAAGACTGTCAATGTACTAACAAGCACCTAGAATGACCCAAACAAGATATGTAACATCAAATGAAAGCATTCAAGAACCTAAATCAAACTCAATAAATTAAGCCAAAGCAGTGGAATATTAGAGATTGGGAGTCAGGGATACTGGTTCACCAATGCCTAAATGGTAGGAGAATATGGGGAAGCCTGATTGATTGATCCTGAGAGACCAAGTAAATGTAAGGTGTCAGGGATTGAGATTCGGGGATACCGGTTCACCTATGCTTGAATGGTAGGAGAATATGGGGAAGCCTAATCGACTGATCCTGAGAGACCAAGCAAAATGTAAGGTGTTGGGGATCGGGAGTTGGGGATGTCGTCGAACCCATGCTGAATATCAGAGATTCCTTTACGTTCATGCCATGATGATCAACTTCAAAGATATGATGGAAGTGAGACATCCCAACATCAGCCCATGGGAGTTGGGACATTAGGGATTCATTTATAGTCATGTGAAGATGACTAACCCTAACAAACTGATAGGCACATAGGTAAACAAGCAAAGGCAGAGAAGGTAATGTCAGGGTTTCAGGGATGTTTCCACTGTCATGCTAGCATGACAAACCCTAAAATCCTGACAAGGTAGAGAAGCATCTTGACACTAAGAGTAAACACTCAAATCTATAAATCGTACATAAAACTTGATCAATGAAGCAAATCTGATAGAATATAAAGGTAAAGTGTAGGGTTTCAGGCTTTCCCCTTCCAGCATACGAAACTGACATAGTCCAAAAGCCCGAAAAGCCTAAAATCACTTAAAAGACTAAGGACAAAGGCTGTAATCAAATAGATCAAGTCCAAAACTCATCAAATAAATGGGGACACACCAAATTGACTTTAGATAAAGTACATCAAAGCACATGAAGATGCCAAATCATACAAGTGAAATTAGATCCAAGGAGACCAAATCAACTCACTAACTAAGAACTATGAGGTCACCAAATTAATCCAACGAAACATACACTCATTGACAAAGGAAAAAATGGAAAACAAAGTCATGGAATACTCAAAGTAAGCAAAGAGGGTGGTCCAAATTTTAAAGAAAAATGGGGGTGTGTAGGGCACAATAATACAGTTATAGTAAATTGATTGATTGTACAAGGTCACTATACTCTATTATGTAGATTTACTCATTTTGATGAAGTAGTGTTTCATCAAATAAAGTTGCAAAGTTAACACTATAATCTCTTGGTAGAATTGACAATTATGGTTGTGAATGGTTGATATGGAATAGCTATAATTATATCATAGACATATTATTGCAAGAGTAAGTCTTCAAGGATTTGATCTCTTTTTCCTAAGTTTTGATTGTTCTATATACTCACACTTGGCTAATATTAAGAGTAAAAAGAAAGTGTAGTAGACAACATTAACCATAATTTCATAGTAGAATGATACCTACAATGTCAATGTGTACTGCACTTCAGTGTATATGTCTAGAAAATTTTGTGAAATTTATTAGTATGTTTTGCCACAACATAACTAAATACTATAATTCGATAATGGAAAAGTTATTGCAATTCTTTCCGTACTCCTTGGTTTAGGATTGAAGCTTGTAAAATTATATTGGTGGGTAAATGATGGGTTTATCTTATTTGTATTTTATTAGATAGTTTTATATTTTATATCCAACTAATCTCTTATTTTGTGGCTTGTTTAAGTGACACGAATTTAAGTTAATTTATCTATGTAGTCCATAACTATCTATTTTCTTCATAAATTTATTGCAAATCAAATTTTGAGTCAAAATATTTTACATCATTGTCATTTGACTACAAATTGAGTTTAAAGACTATTAAAACAATGCTAGATACCTAGTTAGATTAGATATTAAATTAGGTTTATTTGTTTGTTTTTTAAAACTCCTAGAATTTATTGTTCAAGTCACTTTAAGGTGATGATGAATTATCACTTCCTCTTAGGAAGATTAGAGGAAAAATACTCATGAGTTTTGTTCTTCCCTTTGTGATGCCATGCATAATAATGTCAACACCTTGTCAGATTGTCATCACTTTTCTAGGGCATTATGAATGGGGTTCCATCACACATGCTTTTGTTATTATTTCTCATTGACTTGAGTGGCATGTTCTCATTCTATTACATGTGTAACAATGTTGAGTGTGCATAATTCACTAATGTGAGTAGTGTAACCCTTAGTATCTAAGTGTTGTAAACTAAAAAAAGTTAGTTGCATTGTGTTTATGCCTATTTGTACATGTATGTAAGGGTGGGCATGACATTTACCTTTCATGTTGTATCCCTTGGACTATTCCATTAATATTTCCTCATCTAAGTCTCCATGCAAGAATGTTTTCTTAACATCCCTCTACTCAATTTCCAAATCAAGTGCTGTAGCAATAGATAACACCCCATTGGAACTCAACTTAGCAATAAGGGAAAAGATATCACCAAAGTCTATTCCCTCAACTTGGGAATAACCCTTTTCCACCAACTACACCTTGTACCACTCAAATGATCTAGCTACTTTAAACTTCTTGAACACCCACTTGTAGCCAATGGGTTTCCTATCCTTAGGTAGATCAACCAAATTCCAAGTCTTACATTGCTTCATGCTGACATCTCCTTAGCCATGGCATTTGATAGGTTGTCATTAGACCTAATACTTTAGCTGAAAATGTATTAGTTTTATTGACTGGGTTGTGTCCAAGGCTGTATGCAATAGGAGAGGAGATTCAGACATCTTAGCTTAGCAACAATTTTCTAGATTTTTAATTTTAAGAAAAGCCTTTACAAATTAGTAACTCTAACTACAAAGCATGAAAATCTAAGCTTAAGGAGAATCTTTGAATGCAATTGAAATTCATAAAACTAACTCATATTAATCTATGAACTGAAAGAAACACTTAATCTAAGAAAGCATAAGAATACCAAAATCTGAACTATGCTACCAACTTCTACTGAACTATGGAAGTTTGAACTATGTAGGAACTCCAGAATGTCTTTACTACATAACATAAAAGATAAGCTCTGGAACTTCAGAAGATTTAAGTCAACAACACACAGAACTACAATTGGAATTTATACTCCACTTAAAGATATTAATCACAACACCCTGCATGTTAACACAATTCTACCACAATACTTCATAACAAAACAAAACAAAATAGAACATAAATGCTACCAAAGATAGCAACACATTCACATGACACAAAATACTTATCTATTGTCATTAAGTGGCCAACTCTTTGAAATATCTCTACTAACTCGGATCACATTAATCAACAACAAAATTTAATCCAATTTATCATAAGCACCATACATAAATTTATCTTGACTTAGAGTAATTTCTATTCATTTCATTCAGAGTATATTTCTATTTGAAAAACAAACAGTTTTTATCACTTCAAAAATCCTAAATCTAGGGCAGCCCATTATTGCCGCTTAAAAATCTCATAAAAACATAACATAATTTCATAAACAAGTTTGTCTTCAATGCCATAAAGAGGGCTTCGAGTAGAGCTTTAAATGCTTCAAGTGTCTTTTTGAATAACAAAAAAATGAATGAACTTCCAAATGGACGGATGGGTAGCAGATGACTGGAGTCTTCAGATATTGATTTCCTTAGTTTCTAATGCTCCTAGACCTTTGACGCTGTTGACTTCAGTTTTTATTAATTTCCACTTCCTCCACTCCATTGTATTCAAAACCTGGTGATGAAACAATAGATCTTTTCATAAAACCTTGTCAACATTAGTGGTCAAAAATCAATCAATTTAGAAACAAAGATTTATACACTATTCTTTCAAAAATAGACAACATTTGTCATAAGATTAATAAATTGGCATAATTTTTGGGTTAGCTTATCAGCACAAAGGGGGTAATTATGACAATGCTGGGATGAGGTTGTTTTTACCTCATCAACATTCTTCCAAGATGTTTTCTCTTTGGAAATGAGAGCCTCTTCCCCAAAAAATGGTTTAGTATCAGTAAAATTAAGAGAAAATACACAAAAAAAATTGGATGGATTATACCTCTTAAGTGATCTCTATTTCCTTGTAGGCCTTCTCACAATTACTAATGAAGAATTTACTATTGCATCTACACTCTATTCTTCTTCAAAGTTACTATCAAATGAGCTTGCCTCTTCTTCTACCAAAATGTCTTGTTCACTTTGTTTTTTAGTTTTAGATGCATCTTGTTGATATAATTTTGTTTCATAATGCACCTTCTACCCCTTGTTCTCCTTTGGCTATTCTTCCTTGGGCAAGGCTTCAAGTTCCCTGAATGTAACATCCCAAGAGTAGAGAACCTTCAAGGTTTTTAGATTCAAAATCCTATAGCCTTTGAAATTCTCACCATAACTAAGAAAAATACACCTTTTGTTCTTGAAATGCAACTTAGACTACCTCTCCTTAGGCATATACAAAAATCCCTCATAGCCAAACACCCTCAAATGTGTCACCACTAGTTTCCTTCTGGTCCACATTTCATATAACATCTTATTTTTTAGCGCTGAAGAAGGAGGCATATTCTTCAAGTAGCATGCAACACTCACTGCCTCAACCCAAAACTCTTGTTCTATACCTACACTACTCAACATAATTTTGGCTTGATCAAGCAAGGTTGTATTCTACCTTTCAGCTACTCTGTTATGTTGCACTGTGTATGGGATAATCCTTTGCTTCACAATTCTAGCATGCTTACAAAATATATCAAAATCTTTAGAGAAGAGTTTATTGCCACTATCTATCCTAAGCACCTTTATTTTCTTACCATTCTAATTCTCAATAAGAGCTTTGAACTCCTTAAACTTGAGAAACACCTTTGACTTATTCCTAAGAAAATATGTCCTAGAATACCTAGAATAATCATTAGTGAATGACAAATGCTACATAGACTTACCAATGGATGAAATATCCACATGACCAAACACATCACTATGTATCACCTCCAAAATATCTTCTAC
This sequence comes from Cunninghamia lanceolata, assembly GCA_027924645.1. Classification (NCBI taxonomy): domain Eukaryota; kingdom Viridiplantae; phylum Streptophyta; class Pinopsida; order Cupressales; family Cupressaceae; genus Cunninghamia; species Cunninghamia lanceolata. The sequence goes on along the minus strand of BSBN01000292.1, from coordinate 3,329,497 downwards.
TCTAATTCTTCTAGATTGAACCACACTCTATTCTATTTACCAAGCACACAATGCTCACAAAATTCAACCTCAACAAAATAATCATCAAGATCTTAACCCATATCTTTGCTTAGCAAGGTTTTTAAGCCTTTTTTCAATTAGGTGACCCAACCTAAGACGCCACAATAACCTTGATTCAGATGTAGTTACATTAGCACAACCATATGATTTTGATGCATTCAACCTATATAGAGTACTATACATCAACCCCTTTGAAATCACCAAATTACCTCTAGCTAATCTAAAACCTTTTCCATCAAATGTGACATGAATTCTTGAGTCAATCATTTTAGATAGACATAAGGTTTCTAGCCAAACTTGGTATATGTAGTACATATGAGAGTGTCCTTAATCTACCATCCATGAAGGCAACTTTCACCTTTCTCTGACCAAATAAATTTAAAGAGTTATTAGAAATGAGGAATACCTTCCCTTCACTACTCTTGGTATATTCTAAGTACCACTCCCTATGAGGTGTCATATGAAAAGAAGCATCTAAGTCAATCAATTAGGAATCATCACCAATAATGTTAGTAGAAATAAATACATCACTACTATACTCATCAGTGTCAGAGGAATTATTAGAGGAATCATCCTTCTTCTTGGACTTACACTTAACTTTTGTCAAGTTGTTAGATGTTTGATTCAATCATACACTCAGGTACTTCTATCCAAACAGGATAGGCATTTGTCCAATCGGGACAAGCATCTATCCTTACATGATAGGCATCCTTCCATAAGGGAGAGGGGTTCTCCATCCAAACAGGATGGGCATCTATCCTTTAAGGAAATAGGAATGTGCTCTGGCCAGAGACTTCGGCTCATCAGGAATCAACCAGATCCTGAGCCACTCGTTGAAGACTACACCCCCCAACTATAGGGAGTGCATCGAGGTCATCATCTTTTAGGAGTAATATATATATCTAATGCCTTAGGGAGTCAAGTGAATCCATTTAGGATTCGTCCGAGTTATATGTTGAATGATTTCTATCTAATCATTATATTAAGGTTTTACCTTTGAGTCTCTTGTTGAAAACTTATGCCGAAAGGTTGAATCAATTGAACAAGAGTTTCCACACACCTCCCAACCTTGTGCCTAAAAACTTGTGCACTAAGAACTTTCTTCATTCCCTAGGATGCCTACATACCTGCTTTCGAATGGGATCAAGGTGTAGTTTATATGTAGTTCTATTTACTAGTCTATGTTTTATGTGAACTATTTAATGTGGGTATGCAACCCTTTCTAGGGCCTAGTTTCCCTAGATAGTTCCTTTGTGATTGCTGCCCACAAAGGGAGCATTTGATAAGTAATTGGTCTTCTTGACCAATAGTTGTTTACCTAGATTCACTATTCCTATTCCTATCAAAAAAAGAACTTTACCACTACACATTTGATGTTCCCCATTTTCCTTTTCGAGGGTATGTACCCTTGTACAAATAATGTTCTAAAAGTTGTTGATGCTACATGGTCATTCAATAATCAAGGAATGGGAGGTGTTTTCTAAGATGGATCAATGTGTTTATTCAGGTGATTTATCTTATTAGTTTAGTGTTCGAGGGAGATTACCCATCCCTCAAACTTCACTTCGTGGTGTGCCTTATTATTCCCCGACGATTTAAAGGGTTGGTGCCATAGATGTCGTTAATGCAACTATGTTAGGCAATATGTGCAGTAGCTCAATGTGATGACATTAACCATAAATGTGACCCAGAGGCACCATAAATACCGAACACTGTGAATGGTTTTTGTTTCAATGTCTTGTTTAATATGTTTACCTAACTAGAATGGAAAAGAAGTTGCATATTCATTGCATAACTTTACAAAAGCAAATTTGGAAACTACACTAAATAACTGTTGACCCATTTTCCTCTGTCTAGAGTCAAATAGTTCACCTTGCAGATTCCTTGGACATCCTTTGGAATATGACCCTACATCCTTATCATTCATATTCCTCATGCTCTCCCTTGCAAAAATCCCTAAAATCTCATTTGGAGAATCCTTGCAAAAATCCCAGAAAAACCTAGAAATCCTTAATCTTCAAATGCTTTCCTTTGTTGGGATTTCCCATCTTCATACTTAGTCATTTTTGGCATGGATATCTTGATGACATCATCCGGATCTTAGCTAACGTCCCTGATATTATCTTAATATCCTGGATCTTAGCTAAGGTCCCAATCTCCCTTCTATATTTAGACCTTAGTTAATGATGATTTCCTAACATCTGGATCTTAAATAATATTTGGTTCCTTTGCGAATGTGCAGACCCTTGTGTATATGATGGTGACGTCATCTAGATATTTCCTAATATCCAGATCCTAAGTTAATATCCAAATACCTTGCAAATGTCCTAATGACATTATCTAGATCCCCTCTCCAAAGAAGTGCATATGACGATGATGTCATCCAGACATTCTACCTCCGATATATCACCCCCAGTGCTAATATCTTGATGACGTTATCTAGATCCCCATTTCAAAGAAGTTTTTATGCCGATGACATCATCAGGATATTCAAGAGGCATTCGGATATTAAGTTGGCACCCGGATATTGAAAGTTAATATCCATGCAGATGATGGTTTCTCCACACTGTGAGGAAAAATTTGATGGGTGCATCCTGATATCGACGAATATGTAGACCTTGAGGGATATTTAGGATATCACATGTCTGCAGTCCCCTAAAGCTGATGTCATATTCCCACTGCATGGCTGCGAGGTGATGACACGTGGACATCTAGATGCCAGTTGATCATAACTTTGACCGCAGATATCTCCCTCATCCAGAGGAATTTCTACATGATCCAAAAGGCTAAAGTGCTTAGAATTTCCCCCTCTTTCATTTGGTGGGCTTTTTTTTTGGGGGGAGATTATCACTTTCAAAATATGATCCAATTATCATGTGCACATCTGGATATTAGGGTGGCTCCCGACTGAGGAAGGATATGTAGGTTTGGCTGACATGACATCTCAGCGACTGACTTAAAGTGTTGCAGAGGTAGATATTTCACATTGAATCGAGTTGGTGAGCTTTGCAAGAAAAATTTAGAAGAATGGCATGGTTCTTCAATGCAAAAGGACTTTGGTGGCTCGGTGGTAGATATTTCTATGGTTTGCGACAACTTTTGGGCTTTCATCTTTAATGCCCTATCCTATCTTGCATATGGGCAACCATTTCAAGTGTTGCAAGTCTGCCAGAGGTATGGCCCTTGTCCTCTTTCCCGCTTGGTTCTTGGCTTCGCATTGATAGTGGCATTGGTGGTCTTGGATCTTATGCATCTACCTTAGTGCCGTTTGCACAAGAATTTGATCTATATAAAGCATTGTAATCTTCAATAGAAGAGGAGTTAGTAATTTCTGGACTGTTATGCTGCCAAATTTCTTGTAGTCAGACCTCTTAGTGTAATTACAAGATTATTGGAATGTGACTCACTGTGTCTGTAATTTGGCCTCTGCTATCTTCTGATCAATCCACCAATGATTGTAATTAACTATACTGTGTCTCTTTCTTCTACTAGTTATTTTGTATTGTATTGGTTTCTAGCCTTCATGATCAATATATGCATAATATCTTGCATCTCTTATGCTCTGATTTCTGTGTTTTACTTGAGGTTGTAATATATTATGTGAGTAAAATGGATCCTCTATAGGTTAGGTCTTCATACCGAAGCCTCAATCAGCCCTATAAGTTTGTGTGAACTCCCATTGTGATTGAGATCATTGTTGTGTCTCTTCCAAGATTGCTACTACTCATTGAATTTGGTGCATCACCTCTTTTCTATTCATGTTCCTTCTAACCCTTTTTCCCTGCAATATTAACACTAGGTTTAATTAAGATTTCTCTAAGCATTAGGCTTAGAATGAGGAACCAACCTTCTATAGAGGTTTGATCTCAACTTGCAAGGTCCCACACCTTGAGATCATTCCCACTGTGTTATTAGAATGCTTGGACTCTCTCCAAGTTGGGTGCAATTCTATGTGACAATAATTTCTAGCATGCCCAGTGGGACACTCTGCTCTGAGTGAGAGCTGGACTAAGGATTTTGGTGCTGTTCTTGGTTCATTTTCTACTGTGAAAGCATTCAACAAGCATCTGGCGACTTTGCTGATCTAGTTCCTATGCAACAACTCAACATTTCATGTCTGGAGTGGAGACAAGGTATTCTTCTAGAGGTAACTTCCAATTCATAAAACTCTAATTTGCTGATAGAAGAATAAGAAATAGACTATCTAGATCCCCTGTGAGGACAAGTAGAAGCAATAATTCATACCATTCAAGAGCTCAATCTCCTCCTCCTCTAGTCAATTTTCAAGTTAGGTTTCAGCATTCAGTTAGAACCCTACATATACCTATAGTCATTAACCTGAATACCCGTAATATGGCTAGAAATCTTTCATTTGTTGCTTTTAATGGGGGTAGTTCTCTAGACCTAGCACAATATGATGACATTCCTACTTCAGCCTTAAAGGCTATCATTCTTTACTGGTGAAGACTCTACTACTCCCACTGAGCACATTCAAGATGTTGCTAGTGTCTACTTAGTCCATAATGTCACTGCTGATAATGTAGCTGTGAGGTTGCTAGCCTCCTCATTCAAGGGAAAGGCCCTACAATGGTATTGGGGTCTCCAAGCCAACTCAATACACAACTGGGATGATTTAGGCACTAAATTGTGCCAACACTTTGAAGATAGGAGTGACCACTTGTCACTCATGGAACAATTAGCTAATATCAAGAAGGCTCCACATGAATACATGGTGGATTTCAATTACAAATTTTAGAAGACATGGTACAAGATTCCCTTATTGGTGAAGCCCTCTCCAAACACAACATTTATCTACTACCTAAGGTCTTTGAATCTAGATATTGCTATCATGATTAGTCCATGGGTGGAACTGTATTACCAGATGCATATGATACAACCATAAGAGCAGAAAATTGCCTAATCTAGGTAGGAAAGATAGCCCCAAGGCCACCCATGCCCATTTTTCTAGAGGCCCCAGCTATTCAGCCTATTATAGATCCAATTCCTATAGCAACCACCTCCACAGCTCCTTTACCTATACCGAAAAATGAATTACAAGAGGTCAAAATCTTATTACAAAGTGTTACTAATGAGTTGGTGGCAATGAAGAGGTAGAATACACAATCAAACAGGCCTTATCAGCCCTCCAATTAGACATACCAACCCTTTAATCAGGGTTATCAACAAAATAGACTACCATACCAAGGAAACAGGCAAGGGCAACCTTGTTATGTCAAACCTTTGAATGCTGTTAATCCTAATGTAGAAAGCACTTCAGGACCCCTTGTGCCCATTCAGAACAACCTAACCCAAGATAGTAGCTAGTGTTATCCTTGCAATCAATCGCATGACCAAAACTTGTGCCAGAATGGACAGTTTAGTCATGCTCTAACAGTGCAAGAACAACGAACAAGTTCAGAACAACAAGTTAATACCAACCAAGGAGTCATTGGAAGTCCAAGGTAGATGCAAGACAATGCTACCTTGATGAACTGGACATTTGATGAATATTGTGGTGTCAATCAAGGCCCTGGTCCAGTTGCATTCAATACAAGATCAAAGGGGAGAGCTACTGAAGATGCTTCAATACCTACAACTGGTCATAGGCCTAAGCCCAAAGTGTCTCCAATGGTTATAGCTAAAGAAAAGGTGCCTAAAGTTCCTTCAAAGAAAACAGATTAGATAGTGGAAAGGGTAGATACAGTGCCAACTGTGCAGTCCCAATCCAATCAGTAGTCAAAGAGTGGTCTGGTTGTCACTAAAACACCTCCAAAAGGTAATCAGATGCCTTTTGGTATTGTGGTCCAAATGAAGAATACAAACTTGAATTTCAGCATGTAGGATACATTGTTAATCCCAACACAAAGGAATCTTCTTCAAGAGGCCCTAATTGATTTTGGTCAACCTGCTGTGGAAACAACCAAAGAAAAGATAACTACCCCGACCAACCTCTGTCAACCAAAAGAGGAAGTAAGTGGAAGCAAAACTAGTAAGCCCCTCCATTTTATGTTTCCCTAATCATAGGTGACAAATTGTTGCACAACTGTATGATAGATTATGGGGTGGGTACCTCTATCATGCCTAAAAATATTGCTGATAGGTTAGATATATAGTATGAGCCTATGAACAAGGGTGTGGTTCAATTAGATGGTACTGCTGCCAAGATAGTAGGAGTTATTAAAGGCTTGGAACTCACTTTATATGAATGTCCTAGCTGCTCTATTTCACAAGATATATCTGTTATAGATCTCCCTGCATACTTTGGTATTTGCTTATCTAGGGATTTCACTGTTAAAATTGGTGGGTATTTATCTTCTGATTGGTCTCACATGTTGTTTAGAACTAGATATGGCACCAAAGTAACTATTAGGGATAAGCCTATTGCAAATGACTATATAGAACCCTACTCTCCTAACTCAAACAACATGAACTGCACAATACATGAGTTAGAAGAGGATGATAGCAGTAGACATGAAGCCACCACACCTGTGGATGAGATACCTGATATACTGCTAGATGAGTGGGCTAATTATTTTTAGTTTGACACTCCAGATCACATAGAGGATACAGGGCATGGTACTTATTATATCCATGAAGAGGGTGCTACTATCCCCAATCTTGAAAAGGGAAGGATAGATTCAAGTGGGATATGACAGATGTACTTTGATGGCTCCAGAAGCAAAAATGGAGTAGGTGCTGGGGTTGTACTCATTTCACCCCAAAGAGAATGTTATTTCTCTTCATTCAGATTGCAGTTTAGCTATACTAACAATGTAGTTGAATATGAAGCCTTGATTCGGGGCATACAGCTAGCTTAAAGAAGAGGAATAAATTTTTTTCAAGTATTTGGTGACATTGAATTGGTTGTCCACCAAATAAGAAAACTAAGTGCTTCAAAGAATGACTTGCTAAAGTCATACAAACACAGGGTCTGGGACCTGATTGAAGACTTTGATGCCTTCAATATTCAGGGAATTCCTAGATAGAGAAACAAAGATACTGATAGGCTAGCTACGGTTGGTGCCCAATTTGATATTCCTTAGAATGTCAAACAAGATTCTGATCAGCATGTAAAGATTGTGGTTAGTCCTGTTGTGGCTGACAATGTGATAAGCTGGCAAGTGTTTGTCAATGACCATCAGATTGTAAATTTCTTGCAAGATGAGGTAGAGTTTGCTACTAAAGATTAGTCCGTGTTACAAGAGGAATATGCTGACCAAGTGATCCAGCTGAAGACTAACAAGTTGCCCAGAGGGCTGATCACCTTGGAAATCATATTTGGTGTTGATGATTAGCAAAAGAGAGAAAAAATGAATATGACAGTAAAAAAGTAGGACTATGAAGAAGTGTAGATTGCACAGGGAAGATTCCTAAAACATGGAAAGGTATGTGAGCAAGCTAAAAAGAAAGGTTTTATTGATCTTTGCAATGAATTTGATGATCTAATTGCTTAGGATTATAGGGATTTAAAATTCTTTGATCCTGGTTTAATCCAACATACTATTGACCTAGATCCCAATGCCAAACCAGTCTGCCAAAAGCAAAGGCCTGTCAATCCAAAAATTGAACTATTAATGAGAAAAGAGCTATCCAAACTTATAGAGGCTAAGATCATCTATCCCATCAAACATTCTTCTTGGGTAGCCAACTTAGTTCCAGTCAGGAAGAAGAATGGAGAAATTAGATTATGTGTAGACTTTAGATATCTTAACAAAGCCTCACTCAAAGACCACTATCCACTCCCTTCCATGGAGCAGATTTTACAAATAGTAGCAGGTATTGAAAGGTTTTCCCTCCTAGATGGCTATTCAGGCTACAATCAAATCCTTGTAAAAGAATTAGACCAGTATAAAATAGTCTTTACCACCAAGTGGGGTACTTTGGCTTATCAAAAGATGCCTTTTGGATTGACAAATGTTGGAGCCACTTTTTAGAGAGAAATGGATTTGGCCTTCAAAGGCCTAATCAATGATATTATTTTAGTGTATCTTGATGATCTGACTGTATATAACAAGCATGTAGCTGACCACTTGGGTCATTTGAGAAAAGTCTTTGAAAGATACAGGGAAAATGAGATATCATTGAATCCAAAGAAATGCCTATTTGCTGTTCCAGAAGGCAAGCTATTGGGGCATGTTATTTCCAAGGAAGGATTGGCTATTGATCTAGAAAGGACAAGTGCCATTTTTTCTCTTCCTCTCCCTAGTCATAAGAAAGGTCTACAGAGATTTCTATGAAAGATCAACTTTGTGAGGAGGTTCATACCTAATTTTTCTTCAATAGCAAAACCCCTCACAACTATGTTAAAGAAGAATGTTGCCTTCACATGGTCCAAGGAAGGAAGGGACAATTTTTAAGTTATCAAGTGAGCCATTGCACAAGCTCCTACACTGATAAACCCTAGTTATGAGAAAGGTTTCATCCTTTATGCCTTTGAAGGCAAGGAAGGTATATCAGTTGTCCTGATACAATAAAATGAAGAGAAAATGGAACAACCAGTTGCTTTCTTTAGCCAGTCTCTCAAAGAATATGAACTAAATTATGATTTTATAGAAAAACAAGTGTTTGTTGTAGTGAAGGCATTAAAAAAGTTTAGACATATGCGTTCAAGCACCAAAATTTAGTTGATGGTAAGTCACCCTGATGTGAAAGAATTCCTCCTAAGCAAGGATATTAATGAGAAAAGGGCTGGGTAGATCACCAAGGTGATGGAATATGACATCAACATCAACATCAACATTACCAGACTGGTTCATGGCAAGGGTCTATGTGAACAAATGGTAGCAGATGTCAAAGATAGAATTGAAGCCATATGTATTCAAGGACAGGCACAACCAGTTGAACCCCATACTCTAGCTGACTGGTATCATGACATGATCACATTCCTACAGTCAAGTAGATGTCTGGATGGATTGGATTAGGCTAAAAGAAGGTATTTGAAACACCAATCCATCCCTTATGTTATTGTTGACAGTGTCTTGTTTAGAAGTGTAAAGTCAAAAAATGTCCCCTTGGGGGCTTTTCCCTCATAAGGTTTAGCTCCCGGGTCTTTAGTGTGCATTTATGACATATTACATCATATTTCAACATCCCAATGAGAAAACCCCTAATTGTCTTGGTAAATAGGACCTAGGGGGACCACTTGAGATAACCCCTACCCAAAATAGGGGGGAGGACTTGGGTGCCTGCACCCTAGTCCTGCCCTATTTTGGGGCAGTCCAATTTTTAGGTGTCAACTTGTGACCGTTATTTAGGTCCTATGCCGTCACGATAAGTTTGAATTACGAAATTATTGGCGGGAGTGTTTGTAGTTGCATATAAAAGCATGTTTAGGCATTCATTTGTAAACTAGAGCATTCGCTAGATGATTATTGTGAACTTTATGCATCCTAAGGGTGATTCAAGGCTTTCATTGTGTTGCAAGTGCAAATTTGTGTTGTCTATGTGTTTGTGTTTGCAGGTTTGAGCAATCATCTCCTCATGGCATGAAGAGCTTTTTCCTCCCATGACATCTTCACTACAAGGTGATATCATTTATGTTTGTAAGAATTTATCATTTGGTTTTTGCCTCTACCTTACAAGGGCACGCACTCTCTATCTGACAACTATGTTTGAAAGTTTTGAATGTCTCTTCGAGGCTTGATTGAGGCAAGCCTCTAAACACCACAACCCCCTCCCAAAGTTTTCATGATTGCAGGTTATAGGTATTGGATCTGGAGAAAGTGAAGTTGTAGGAGGGTACAACAGAGTGTCAGAATTGCAGATCATAGAAAGAAATAGCTCCCTAGACTAGGGCGCCGGCTCATTAGTCCTCAAAGTTTCGTGACGAGAAAACCTTCGATACAATAGGAACATGCTGTAGATCCTGACAAAAAGTAGGGTATTGGACTTGGGTACCTGCTCTTTAGTCCCTGACTATTCCGCTTCTGAACCTTGAAAACAGGTGCACAATTATTTGTCATTTTACATCTTTCTGTAGCAACATTTTCTGTTATTCATCTGGTTTGCTGTCGTATTTGCATAATTAGGGGTTTAACATATAATTGAGCATAAGAGAAGATAATTGGCAATCAAATCATAAAATTCCAAGTTTCCCTACATCACATAGTGACCTAGGGTAGGATAGTACATTCCAACTTGACCCTAGGTCCTTGGATGAAAGGGTGAAAGAAGGATATACACCAAAACTACCAAAAACTCAAACATCCAAATTTTACCCTTTAAATTTTGGTGAACCCATGTTATTGGAATTATTTGCACCTTGCTGAGTGTTTTGCTTCAGATTTACAGTAATTTCATTCATTCATATAGTTATTCATCTTATTGCATTGGAAAATTTACAAAAAAATTGAAAAATTAGACAAAATTGCATGCTAGGGTTTTGCATGTTGCATTAATTAATTTGAATTTCATAAAATTTATTATTTTTGCATTAGATATGATTTAAATTACAGAAAATTACAAAAAATCATTAGTTTGCATTGTATTTTCATCATAAAATTGCTAGGGTTTTGTTAAAAATTGTGAATTTTGCATATAACCTAGGGTTTGTATGTAAAATCTTGTATTAGATTTTTCTACTGATTTTAGAGGCTCATTAAAATTTTCATTTGGCTTTAGTCTTGCATTTTAGAACAAATTTGCATTTAGATTTCAAAAATTTGCATTTTTGCATAGAAAAATTCAACAAAAAACTAGCATTTTCATTGATTTTTCATTAGATTTGCACTTGCATTTTGCATGTTAGAGCATAGAAATAATTTTTAGATATGAGAGCATGTAATTTTCATCATATATCAACTTTCAAGACATTCATATAGTATTTTACATCAAGATCTCAAACCTAGGGCTTGAAAAACCTTGATTTTCAATAAATTTGGCCTTATCGACTATCTAATTTTGCACCATAGGCATGTTGTAAAGAATATTTTTGCACTAATTGGCTGTTATTAGGGTAATTATTTTCTTCCCCTCCTAAAAATCTTTACAACACGTTGTTATTGGCCTCTTGTATTGAAAATTTGGTGAAAAATTGCCTATTTTTGCTATTCTTGCCCTAGGGTTTGGCCTAGTTTGCACCCTAAGCGTGTTGTAACAAATTTTATGGATTGAGGTGAATGATATAACTGATATTATTTTCTTCACATCCTTAAACTCTTTACAAAACCACTTTTTCTAGGTCTTGGAATTGAAAAGTTGTGAAAAATTTCCTATTTTTGCTATATTTTCACTAGGGTTTGACCTTGAGTGGCACTATAAGCATGTTGTGACAGATTTTTTGACATTAAGTGGCTGTAATTACTGATATAATTTGTTTTTCATCATAAGTTTCCTCACAACACCCTTTTTCATGCTCTTTTGCATTGAGATTTGGTGAAAAATTACTTATTTTAGTGTATTTTCATGAGGTTTTGGTCTATCATCATCTTAGATTTGCATCAAGAGTGTGTTGTGAAGGATTTTATTACTGTATTGGACTGATATCAAACATATAATTTTTTTGCCCTGATCAAAATCCTTACAACACCTTGGCTTTCACTTATTGGCATTGAAAAAGTACAAAAAATCAAGCATTTAAGGTCACTTTCACACATAGTTTTACACTTGTCCTTTGCATATTTTTGGAAAATTGTTAAAATTTTATTTTTCATTGATTTGAGCATATAAGCATGGCCTCTAATTGCAACAACAACAATAGGTTCCCTCCTAGGCCTTACATGAAGAGAAAAGTCCTTGAACCTGAAATTGTGTTTACACCTCATGATAGAACAATTAGAGATATTGACGGACCTCTCTACATCACTGTGAAAATAATGGGAAATCCCATGGATGGAACCCTTATTGATCCTAATTGCATGACTAATGTTGCCATGGAAGAGTTCCTCTATTTACATAATTTGATGCAAGGATCTTATGACCCCTCGGATATGATGATTAAAACACATAAGGGAACATTTATAAAACCTTTGGGTAAGATATCATTGTTGGTAACTGTATTTGAGAAACATGTAGAACAATGGTTTGATGTTGCCCCTGTTTCTGACCACTATCACATTAAATTGGGACACCCTTGGCTAAAGGCTATGAAAGCTATCCCTTCAACAATTCATAATTGTTTAAAATTTCCTTTTGAGGGACATGTGATTACCATCTCTCACAATAAATATAAACCTTTGGTTGAAAGAAAACATTATACACTAGATTATTTTTGGGACAAATCTGAAGAGAAACTTGAACCACAAATAGACTTTAACTTCTTGAGTTATAGAAATTACAAACCAAAACTATTACATCTGATAGTCGATCCCTCTAAGCAAGAAATAACAAAAGACATGCAACTTGCATTTAAAGAGAACCATAGACCGAAAGGACAAGGTCCCTATGCTGAGGTTCCTCCCCCGCCATCCTTACAAGGATCAGAAAGTAATTGTTGACAACAGAACATTCCACCTAGACAAATGAGATTTGACCCTCGTGCTTCTTCTTTGAGAATGAAAAAACATATGAAAGAGCAAAGCCCTATCTTACAAGAGATAAGTGGTAAAACAAAGAGAAATAGAAAAGCAAGAGAAAGAAGATGAAGAAGACAAGCTTATGCCATAAACCTTGCATCTCAACAAGAAAACATTGATCTAAACATTGAACCAAATAAAGATGATCGTAACAAAGACAAGAATTGGGCTATGGTACCTTATGTCCCACTTTCCTCTAGCATTCGAGAGTGGGAGGATGACAATGATTTACTTGATGATGAGACTTAGCCTAGAAAACCCTATAGGTAAGTATCTCTACCCCTTTATCTATCTCGTGATGTGTTTCCCCCGTGATGTGTTATGTGTTGTTTAGGCCTCCTGGGATGACCCTTGATTCTCTTGTAAGGTCTGAGATACTAGGAGACTGCCTCTGTTGTGACCTTCTTCTATTTGTATCATCATTCTTCTATATTGCTTCTCTCTCTGATTTCATCATTGTGTATTATGTCTTATGGACATAGCATTGCGGTTGGTGACTTGGGGGCACCCTCCTACGTGACTATCCCTAAGACACTTGTTTCTCCTCTCTTATTTATTGTTTCCCTTCCTTGAGTGTTTCTATCTAGTAGGCGGATGACGAAAAACATTTATATTGATGTGGACCTAGCGTCCCTTTCGTGAGAAATAAAAAAATGGACTTAGTTCCTAATATGATGATGGGGTTGTATATCTTATCCTATGCTTGGCTAGTGGAAGCACTCGTGCTTTCCGCGTAGTGATTTTGATGATGTTTTTATCTCATTTACAAATCATAACAATACTGATGCTCTGCTCACTTTGTTTGTCTTTGAATCTAGCCTTGGTGGTACTCAATTCAGAGATCTTTGTGATATAGCCCCACGTTTATTCTTGAAATCCGAATTCGTAGTATAACCTAGGCTCTTTGTGTGGATAATCATATGCATTGATGTTGTTGTTTATCATGATTATGGACACTAACATGTTTCTTGCAGGGATGTGTTTGTGGGAACATTTGGCAATCGTAAAGTACATGTCACCTCTGGGGGGCATGGGCTTTGTGAAAGTCTATGTTCCCCTGTGTGTTTTCTTCCTACCTTAAAGTTCTTGATATTGATACCTGATATCAACCACCTTAAGGTAGGGGCATATATAAGGTAAGATGTCTGTTGTAGATGTTAGCAATGTGCTTGTCCTCAAGTGCAGTTTAAAGACTTATACGATGGGTACATCCTGCACTCAGTTTATTTACAATCAATCAATCATTTAAGCCCTCTGTGAAGGTGGGATATCACATATATCCTTTTTATTTTAAGCCCTCTACAAAGGCGAGGATGGTGTATTTCTCAGAGTAGATTGCATCATCCTATCATTTTCAAAAGTCCTCTGCAGAGGCGGGGAGCGATTCTGTGACTAACTCAATCCTTAAGTGTGTCTTCGACGATTGTTGTGGCGAAGCCCAATCATCAGTGTGTGCCTGTAATGTGCTTGAGATGGTGTTGGACCTAGAAATAGGAACACTCCATTGCTTGTCTGCCGTGTTTTCTCCGTGTCTTCAAAGTGTGTGTTTTGGCATGCTTGCTTTGTTTGGCATGTCTGTTGCCCCATATGTAGTTTAAAGACCTATGCGATGAGTACATCCTGTATTTTGGGATGTTTTACGTGTCTTGCATGTGTGTTACCCCATATATGCAGTTTAAAGACCTATGCGATGAGTACATCCTGCATTATGGGAGGTTTGTTTACTTTCCTGTACTTGCATCTGCATTTCATATATATGAGAAAAAGAAAAGAAAATAAATCATTCCTGTCTTCTATGCATTAATGTGTCTTCTTTGCATTCAATGTATTCTCCATGTTTTGCTTGACTGTAACTATCTTCTCTATATTTTGCATGGCTGTCATTGTCTTCAATGTGTTTGGCGTGTCTTCTCCGTGCTTGGTGTGTTTGCTGTGTTTGTTGACCGTACTTTAATGCATGTATTGGCCTTGCGTTTATACATACATTAAAGTGGGAGCTAAATGTAACGTCAAAAAATGTCCCCTTGGGGGCTTTTCCATCATAAGGTTTAGCTCCTGGGTCTTTAGTGTGTATTTAGGACATATTAAATCATATTTCAACATCTCGAAACCCCTAAGTGTCTTGGTAAATAGGACCTAGGGGGACCACTTGACATAACCCCTATCCAAAATAGGGGGGAGGACTTGGACGCCCACGCCCTAGTCCTACCCTATTTTGGGGCAGTCCCAATTTTTGGGTGTCGGCTTGTGACCGTTATTTCGGTCCTATGCCGACACGGTAAGTTTGAATTACAAAATTCTTGGCGGGAGTGTTTGTAGTTGCATATAAAAGCATGTTTAGGCATTTATTTGTAAACTAGAGCATTTGCTAGATGGTTATTGTGAACTTTATGCATCCTAAGGGTGATTCAAGGATTTTATTATGTTGTAAGAGTAGATTTGTGTTGTTTATGTGTTTGTATTTGTAGGTTTGAGCAATCATCTCTTCATGGCATGAAGAGCTTCTTCCTCCCATGAGATCTTCACTACAAGGTGACATCATTTGTGTTTGTAAGCATTTATCATTTAGTTTTTGCCTCTACCTCACAAGGGCACACACTCTCTATCTGACAACAGTGTTTAAAAGTTTTGAATGTCTCTTTGGGGCTTGACTGAGGCAAGCCTCTAAACACCACAACCCCCTCCCAAAGTTTTCATGATTGCAGGTTATAGGTGTCAGATCTGGAGAAAGTGAAGTTGTAGGAGGGTACAACAAAGTGTCAGAATTGTAGATTAGAGAAAGAAATAACTCCCTGGACTAGGGCACCCACTCATTAGTCCTCAAAGTTTTGTGATGGGAAAACCTTCGGTACAACAAGAACAGGTTGTAGATCTTATTTGTAGATCCTGACAAAAAGCAGGGTACTGGACTTGGGCACTTGCTCTTTAGTCCCCGACTATTCCGCTTTCGAACCCCAAAAATAGGTGCATAGTTATTTGTTATTTTACATCTTTCTATAGCAGCATTTTCCATTATTCATCTGTTTACTGTCGTATTTGCATAATTAGGGTTTTAAGGTATAATTAAGCATAAGAGAAGATAATTGGCAATCAAATCACAAAAATCCAAGTTTCCCTACATCACACAATGACCTAGGGTAGGATAGTACATTGCAACTTGACCCTAGGTCCTTGAATGAAAGGGTGAAATGAGGATATACACCAAAACTACCAAAAACTCAAACATCCAAATTTTACCCTTTACAAGAAGAGACATCAATGGAGTCCTTCTTAGATGTATAACACAAGATCAGACTTCTAGAGTCTTAGAAGAATTCCATAGTGGCCCTGCTAGTGGTCATTACTCTCCCAGAACAACTGCAATGAAAATCATGAGGGCTGGTTATTACTGGCCCAGTCTATTCAGTGATGCACACATATGGATTAGAAAATGTAGAGAATGTGCATTATTTGCTGGGAAGTAGAGACTAAAAACTCTTCCCCTTTATCCAATCCAAATAGATCAACCTTTTACTCAATGGGTTTTAGACTTCATTGGAGTAATTAATCCACCTTCTATTGTTGGCCATAAGTGGATTCTCACAACCACTGATTATTTTACTAGGTGGATAGAGGTAGTTGCATTAAGGGATGCCAAAGAGGCATCCATTGTGGACTTCCTTGAGGGTATAGAAACAAGGTTTGGTGTGCCATCCACCATCATATCTGATAATGCCAAGGCCTTTATAGGCACAAAAGTCAGTGAATGGGCATTGAACTATGGGGTATACATGAAGACCTCATCTAATTACTATCCATAGGGAAACGGCTTGGCTGAGTCCACCAACAAAAACCTAATTAGAATAATCAAGAAGACAGTGGAGGATAAGCAAAGAATTTGGTACTCCAAGTTAAAAACTGCTCTTTGGGCTGATAGAATCACTCCCAAAAGAGCCATTAGCAATTCCCCTTTCATGCTTGTATATGGAAGGGAGGCAAGGGTCCCGCTATCACTAGAATTGCCTTTCCTTGAGTTGGCACAACAACTAGAATTAATGGAGAGTGATGCCATGACAGTTAGACTTGCAGAGTTGTTGGAACTCGAGGAGAAGAGATACCACCATGAAGACCCTTGAAGCTCACCAAGATCAGCTCAAGAGAATCTTTGACAAAAAATCTACTGGTAGAACATTCAGTGAAGGAGATAAAGTGCTGAAATGGGATACATATAGGGCCAAACCTGGAAGATATTCAAAGTTTGATGCCATGTGGAGTGGCCCTTATATCATTACTAGTTGCAAACAGGCTAATGCATTCCAACTCTCTAGGTTGAATGGAGAGGTTCTACCAATCCTAGTCAATGGGATCCGTTGATGGTGGTTTTAGTACACAACAACGCAAGTATGATTATTGAGATCACACCTCTCTTGAAAAATATCCTACCCTAGGTAAGACTACTCCAAGGATAATATAGCTAGGTCTTAGTGTGCTTGGAATTTATCAGTTGGAATGTACTAGTTGTTCCTACAAGGGGTCTTACATGTAGTTTGATAGATTGAGCAGATTAGGATAGCAGTTCATGCAAACCCTTATACTTTCAACTGATATGACTGTATAGAATGCTAACTGAAAAACCTAAACTAACAGTTGATTTAAAAGAAAATGTAAAAGGAGTAGTGTTTAGAAATTCCTAAGTGACATTCACAATGCACAATTTGTTTATGGTAGACAAATGTTCTGAACTTTAAATCAATTTCTTGAGTAACCAAGCTAACTGATTGCTACAGTACTAAAGAAAATGGTGCTATCTTCTATGGATTCTTAAGATTTTCAGACTGCATGCATTCATTAAATACCCAAATAATGGCATGATTTAACTATTGTAATGCAATTGAACTCAACACAAAATTAAAGCCCAAGCTAACTTTACACAACCACTTACAATCAGCAAGCAACTAAAAGTATGGACTTAAAACATTCATCAAATACCTTCAACAAATCATTAACATTGCAAAAGCACAATCTAACTAATGCAGATCATGAAGCGAACCATGAAACCAAATAGATAACACAAGTGCACAAATTCTCAAAATCACTGCAGAAACTTGCTTTGTATTAATCTCAAATGGTAGAGCATCAACAATTTGACATCAAGAGTCTTACAAATGAGAGAAATGACAACCCTTTATATAGGAGAGGCGCTGTACTAATTTTTTGAATGAACGGTGGAGATTAACTCAACACCGATGGTCCAGATTTAACAACATTAAATACATTTGAAACAACACTTTTCATTCCTGGATTACAATTTGTCCTGTAGGAAAAGGACAAAAAATGACCTCCAAATACATTGAACCTAGACAAATTAGATACCCATTTGGCTATACATAGTGAAAAGATAATTTTCAAGACATAATAAGGACAAAATAGTGTCATATGACCTTCCAAATATAGCAATACATATTTGTGACAGGATTACATTTCAAAATATTCAAAAATATTCCACTGTTCTTCATCTAAATCCATTTTGTCTTCTTCTTCCTTTTTGTTGTTGTAGTTGACCAAAGCTGATAATGCTGGATTGATGTCGGTGGGGTTCGGGTTCTCGATGTGATCCACTCTGTATTTGAACATCTCCAATTCTTCGCTGTATTGAATATACATTTTCTCTAGTGCTTTCTTGCTCTTTTGAAATGTGATGAAGGTAGTCTGAAGATCGCTAACTTTATCCAATCTGCTCATGACAGTTTGTGCAGTTTGCTTAAAGATTATCTGATGTAGCTTGTCCTTACAACCTTGTACATCATACAAAGATAATCATCAAAATTCATCATTAGGAAGTCCCTTAGAGAGTCATTTATTTCATAGATAAAACATAGTATATGCTCATCAGCCACCTTATAGGCCTCTCTGACATTGTCGAAGAGTTCTTTTCTTAATTTCAACCGTCGGTACCATTTCACCTTTTTATGCAATCTATCAGCTGTCAAGATATTTTTTGATAACAATGTTTCAATAGGCAGATCCCTTATTACTTGTACCTGTGGAAACATATGAGAATGATATTCATCATAATTGTCACACTCTTCATGGAATTTTTCCCATAAGTCCTGTAACTTACAAAAGGTTTTGTGGAGCTCTGCTGCAAAGGTGATTGCATCGCATCCTTCCTGATATATTCTGTCAAACCATTTTTGAGTTCCAGTAGCCACTGTTGTGATGTCATCAAACTTTGTTAGTTCATCTTTTGATAACAGAGTTGGAACTAACCTTGGCTCACCCTCAAAATCCAGAGGCTTCATAAAAAACTACAGACATGCCCTGAGTTCTTTATTTTTCTATTTCAATTCCTTCTTAGTAAGCTCATCTTTGTTTAATTGTTCCAGAATAGAAGAGACTGAGCCTTTGAATTCATCAATTTTTTGCCCTCTTGTAGCAGGTTCCAAGTCAACAATTGTTATTGTGTAGTCTTCAGCTCTGACTTGTCTCCTATCCACGTCAATTGGTGGAACAACCACTTCAACTATTCAGGACCTTTTGGCATCTATATAAATTTTTGATTGAATTTTAGCCTTTTTCTACTTCTTTGGTTTCTCTTCTTTGGCTAAGATAGCATCGAAATCTAATTTCATGACTTCAACCCAAGGCTCTTGATAAGCTAGTCTGCTATGTAGCTAATCACGTGTTGTAGAGGAGGAATCTTTAGAAACATCTAAATTTTCATCATTTATGCCTGGTGGCCCCTCGAGCAACTTCTGCTCTTGCTCAGAGTCCTTATTTGTATTCTCTTCTTCATCTTCAACATTTCTCAAGATTTCTAACATCTCTTCCTGAGTAATCCCTGAGACTGTTTCTATTAAGTTCTTTTCTATAAGACTGTCAGAAACTTCTATCACTTCAACATTCGCTGCTTCAAAAAGGGGATCCTTAGATGTGTCCTTCTCAGTTTCTTGTTCTTGAAGGCCCAATTCTTCACATACCTTTTCTATACCCCTAGTAGTGGTACGGCCAAAGGAGGTGAACCCTATGTTATTGTAGCTTGGGAACTAGGGGTAGAAGATAATGGGACTGCTCCAAGTGAGGACAAGATGATCTGTGCCAAGTTTGCAAATGCCCAAGGTAGGTGGAATGGAAGTGGTTGGTAGAATAGAGGAAATGACAATAGGTGAGGTAATGGAAGGAGAAGGCATGGGGAAAGATGGTGAAAGAATGGAGGAGATAGGTGGCAAGGAAAAGGAAGTAGAGAGTTAAATAGAGGACATAGAAGGCATAGACATGGTGGAAATGGAAGAGAGTGAAGAAGTAGCAATGGAAGAAATGGGACTACTTGGGGTGTTTGAATCTATTGTTAATGAGCATGAGGTAGTTGAGATAGTAATCACTGGTGAGGAGGTAGTAGAGGTATCTTCTTGGGTAATTGTAATAGGGGCACCAGGAGCAGCAGTCAAAGTAGCAGGAGGTGTATCTATATTTACAATTGGAGTAACATAGGGTGAAGAGGTTACTGGTAAATTTTTTTTATTAGGTGTTGCAGCAATAGAAGTGTCTATGGTTATGCTAGTAGTTTTTACCTTAGTCTTCTTTGTTTTGGAACCTTTCCTTGGTCCACTAGGCATGTCCCTCTTCTTAGATGCCCTTGTTCTTGTTGCAGGAGGTGTGTCTTTCTTTTGTGTCTTCGGGGCAGCCTTCTTTACCTTTTTCCCTTTACCTTTATCCACCAAGGGGATATGTTCTTCACTATATGATTTCCTGGCAGGCTCTTGAGCTGGCTCTACTTCATCTGACACTTCTATTGATACATCCTCTTCATCCCCAGATTCCTTTTCATCTTCAAGTGTTGTGTATGTAAGTTGCACTCCTTGTCTCTTCAATATAGCAACTTGATTTCTCACCCATGATTTGCTTAAGCTTATTAGTTCCTTCAACACTTCATTAAGGAACTCTCCTTTACATTGGTCCAATTTGGAAATGGGATTGGTTGATTATACTGGGCCTCCCAAGATCCTCTTTGTATTACATTATCATCATCATCAAGTTGAGCTAGGACATCTATGATATGAAACGTCCTTATAAAATGGTGCAAGAGCACCAAGATGTCGAGATTTTACTTAAGGTTGTTTGGTTTAATAAGGTCTCTGAGACCATTTTCTTGATGTATAAAGCTTGAAAGCCATGTTGTAATGGACTATGTCCAAATAACTAGAATCTACTATGTTTATAGTATTAGTCCTAGGTAGGACAGTCATATGGGCTTACAAGAATCATTTAAGTTTTAATAGGTGAGTCATTTATGTTTTAAATGTTTGTATGAGGAGTCAATTAAATTCTCATGTTTATAAGCCTTTAAAAGGCATGTCTTAGGTGAGTAGGTGTGATATAACCATACCAAAGGTTAATCCAAGTGTCAAAAAGCATTTAATCCACAAAAATAGTAAATGTAGTCAAGAATGGACAGTTTCTTAAAAACAATCTTGAAGAAGCCCGATGGTTTTAGGAGTTTGGAGGGACCACTTCACTCTATGCTATGTTTGAGGCTTCTTTTAAGCCAAGAAAGGAGGGATTGTATGCATTCATTCGGAGGAATTCAAAAAAATACAAAAAGACCATTGTTTTTGTTGCCTTTTCCTGTTTTTCTATTTTTTTAATGCTTTGGAAGCCGTACTACTGTATTGTACGACATTGTCATGGGAGGTTGAATGTTTGGAAGTGAAGGATGAAGTGTGAGCTTGGTTTTAAACAAGGTTGGAGATCTTGATGATAAATCAGATGAAAGATATCTTGTGTTCTCCCCAAACTATTCAATAGAAATTGCTGTCTCCTTTTTAAAATCGCTGTTTTCTGTAGTTTGCCATACATGTACGGCACTGTCATGATCTCCATTTGTGCTGCATGTGTAGAGGGGTGAGATGACTTCCAAATGCAATTAGTTTAAAGTCTTGGCAGTAGATAATAATAAAGATATTCATGTTTTCCCAAAACTGCTTTGTGGTGACTATTTTCTGAATTTGCACATTGTAACAGTCCGTACCTTTCAGTTGTACGGCTCTGTCATAGCCCAAGGTTGTGATGGATAGTTAGAGGGTTGAGTTGACTATCATTTGCAAGTTGTTTGGGCCCTTGACACCCTTGTGTATCCCTGCATTCCCCCTTTGTTTGAAAGTGTCCTAAAACCCTGAGTAGGGTATCTTTGAGCAACCTGATGGGTATTCTTTCTTTTCAATGATCTTTCCCATTGGTGATTAGTGGAATGGGATGTATGATAGTTGGCTCACAGCCTTGTGAAGGTTGTAGGGTTGAGGAATGGTGTATGAAGAGTGTGGGCATGTGAGAAACCTCTGCGGAACCATGTTTTAGGAGTTAGAGGAGGACAACAGTCATACCAAGAAGGTAGTGAGTTTTATTCATCATGTTGTTGTTTGGCCATTGAAGGCATTAAGAGTTTGGTAGGTTATTGAGTTGGTATGCTACCATGAAGTTGAACTTGTGTTGATAGAGACCACCCTAAGATGGATAGTGTGATTGTCATGCTCTTGGAGCTATGAGATTGTGACTACCCATGAGGGATATGATGGGATGTTGCTGTCCTGCAAGGTCTGCATAATGGAAGTGATGAAATGTTAGTTGGAGTTAAGAGTCTTGGAAGGTGTGCCCTAAGTCTTTCTCTCTTTGGAACATGAACATGAATATGTTTTGATGTTTAAACCCTATTTTTTTTTAGAAGCCTGATTTCTGTCAAAGAACAGTGAATTTGTGAGCTATGGCATGAGAAGTTTATGAACTATGAGATTGCTGCCCTAGATGCTTTGCATCATTTTTGGTATCAGATCTAGCTAGTAGATCCTTGAAGGTGTTGTGGATCTTGTGAAGAAGATAAGGTTTGTGAAAGTTGTAAAGATGCCTCCGAAGAATGAGATGGCAGGAGAGAATTCTGAGTTGAGAGAAGCCTTAGAGGCAAGAGAGAAAGAGCTGAGGGACAGAAGAGAACAGGATGCTGTCAGAGACAGAGAGCTGAGGCAAGTGAGAAGAGAAAATGCAACAATCTTAACTAGATTGGAAGCATTGGAGAAGAAACCTAGAGGGGATAAACAAGATGATTCCAAAGGAGATGAGGATGCAGATGAGAATCTTCTTGAGGATGAGTTAGATGCTGAAGAAAAGAAGTTTGTAAGATTGCTGAAGGCAGTCCAAGGAAGTGGAACTAAGGCAAACATAGAGCTACCTATCTATCAGGGGAAGATGGATAGTGAAGAGGTGTTAGGGTGGATAGATGCCCTAGAAATTGTTTTTGAGTATGAGGAGATGACTGATGAGAAGAAGATCAAGTTTGCCAAGACAAAACTGAGAGGAACAACACTTACCTGGTGGAGTAGTGTGCAGACAGAGAGAATGGCTAGAGGTGCATAAAAAATCACTTCTTGGGGTAGGATGAAGGACATGATGAAGGATCAATTCCTTCCATCTAATTACTCTATTCAGACAAAGAGGATGAGACAGAATCTGAAATAGAAGGACATGGATGTTATGTCCTATACTGAGCAATTTCATAAGCTTAGTATCAGAGGAGGATTAGAAGATGAAGAAGAGAAAGTGGCAATGTACCTCAATGGGCTTAGGTATAACTTGCAGGATGAGATTGGTTTGTCAGTACCAAAATCACTTGGAGAGTGTTTTCAGCTAGCCATCAGGGCCAAAGAGAGAGTGAAGAGGAAGCAAGAAAGGCAAGGAGGTTATGGAAGAGGGAACAGAGGTAGGGGCAAACCTACTAGTGAAGTTCAGAACATCAATGAGAAGGGTAAGGAGATTTCTACAGAACAGAGAGGTGGATATAGAGGTGGAGGTAGATTTGGATTAGGTAGAGGAGTGTTCACAGGCAGATGTTATCATTGCAATGAGGTGGGACACACATCTTTCAACTGTCCTAAGAAGGATGGTGTTGATAAGCGAAAGGATACAAGAGTTCACTTGGCACAAGAAGAGGAGAAGCCAAAAGAACCAGAAATGTCGTCAGCCTCTCCAATGATGGATGGAGAGATGCTCATGGTGGAAAGAGGTAAGATGTAGCAACCACCACAGGTATCTATTTTCAGAACTAATTGTTTGAGCCATGGCAAGATATGCAAGTTGATTGTAGATTCAGGTTCTCATGATAACTTAGTTTCTTGGGAAATGGTGAATAAGTTGGGGTTGAAGACTTTTGATCATCCCAGTCCTTACCATGTCACTTGGGTCAGTCAAGAGCAGCAGGTAATGGTCACTAAGAAGGCTTATGTTGACTTCACAATTGGTCCATATCAGGACTATGTTTTGTGTGATGTTATTCCTATGACATGTGGGCATGTAATCTTGGGCAGACCATGGCAGTATTCAAGGAGGACTATTCATGATGGGTATACTAATACTTATGTAGTGCACAAAGATGGTAAGAAATTCAAATTGATTCCTTTACCTTGTGAGGAGAAGAAGGAATAGGTTACTATTTGTTTTGGAGAGAAATTGAAGTTGAATGTCCAGGTTAAGGATGATGGGCAGCAGCAGCAACAGAGTAAGGTGGATGACAGTCCTAGAGAGCAGCAAGCTTGGGACTTGAGTTATGTTAAGGTTGGGGACATTGAGTGTCCTATAAGGAGCCAGAAGAAGGAAGGCAAACAACTGATAGTACAAGGAGGAATGAATCAGAAGTTCCAGTTGAGAAGAGCTGAAGCATTGCAGCAGCAAGGTCCTAGACAAGGACACTAAAACAAGTTTTTTGGTACTAACACTATTTACAGGAGTTATGCAGGTTGGAGGAGGAGGAAGATTACTCTTGGAGAGTTCATGTTTCCTAGTCCAAGGAACATACCAACAAGATGGAAGACTGGATGGAGCAGATCCCCTAACTCTTGGGACAAGAGTTTTCATCATGCTGGGGAGTATGGTGCAGGAGCACCAAGATGTCGAGATTTTACTTAAGGTTGTTTGGTTTAATAAGGTCTTTGAGACCATTTTCTTGATGTATAAGGCTTGAAATCCATGTTGTAACGGACTATGTCCAAATAACTAGAATCTACTATGTTTATAGTATTAGTCCTAGGTAAGACAGTCATATGGGCTTACAAGAATCATTTAAGTTTTGATAGGTGAGTCATTTATGTTTTAAATGTTTGTATGAGGAGTCAATTAAATTTTCATGTTTATAAGCCTTTAAAAGGCATGTCTTAGGTGAGTAGGTGTGATATAACCATACCAAAGGTTAATCCAAGTGTCAAAAAGCATTTAATCCACAAAAATAGTAAATGCAGTCAAGAATGGATAGTTTCTTAAAAATAGTCTTGAAGAAGCCCGATGGTTTTAGGAGTTTGGAGGGACCACTTCACTCTATGCTATGTTTGAGGCTTGTTTTAAGCCAAGAAAGGAGGGATTGTATGCATTCATTCGGAGGAATTCAAAAAAATACAAAAAGACCATTGTTTTTGCTACCTTTTCTTGTTTTTCTATTTTTTTTACGCTTTGGAAGCTGTACTACTGTATTGTACAGCATTGTCATGGGAGGTTGAATGTTTGGAAGTGAAGGATGAAGTGTGAGCTTGGTTTTGAGCAAGGTTGGAGATCTTGATGATAAATCAGATGAAAGATATCTTGTGTTCTCCCCAAACTATTCAATAGAAATTGTTGTCTCCTTTTTAAAATCGTTGTTTTCTGCAGTTTGCCGTACATGTACGGCACTGTCATGATCTCCATTTGTGCTGCATGTATAGAGGGGTGAGATGACTTCCAAATGCAATTAGTTTGAAGTCTTGGCAATAGATAATAATAAAGATATTCATGTTTTCCCAAAACTGCTTTGTGGTGACTATTTTTTGAATTTGCACTTTGCAACAGTCCGTACCTTTCAGTTGTACGGCTTTGTCATAGCCCAAGGTTGTGATAGATAGTTAGAGGGTTGAGTTGACTGTCATTTGCAAGTTGTTTGGGCCCTTGACACCCTTTTGTATCCCTGCATTTCCCCTTTGTTTGAAAGTGTCCTAAAACCCTGAGTAGGGTATCTTTGAGCAACCCGATGGGTATGCTTTCTTTTCACTGATCTTTCCCATTGGTGATTAATGGAATGGGATGTATGATAGTTGGCTCATAGCCTTGTGAAGGTTGCAGGGTTAAGGAATGGTGTATGGTGAGTGTGGGCATGTGAGAAACCTCTGCAGAACCATGTGGTAGGAGTTAGAGGAGGACAACAGTCATACCAAGAAGGTAGTGAGTTTTATTCATCATGTTGTTGTTTGGCCATTGAAGGCATTAAGAGTTTGGTAGGTTATTGAGTTGGTATGCTACCATGAAGTTGAACTTGTGTTGATAGAGACCACCCTAAGATGGATAGTGTGATTGTCATGCTCTTGGAGCTATGAGATTGTGACTACCCATGAGGGATATGATGGATGTTTCTGTCCTGCAGGGTCTGCATAATGGAAGTGATGAAATGTTAGTTGGAGTTAAGAGTCTTGGAAGGTGTGCCCTAAGTCTTTCTCTCTTTGGAACATGAACATGAATATGTTTTGATGTTTAAACCCTGTTTTGTTAGAAGCCTGATTTCTGTCAGAGAATAGTGAATTTGTGAGCTATGGCATGAGAAGTTTATGAACTATGAGATTGCTGCCCTAGATGCTCTGCATCATAAAACCCAAGGATAGCCTTGAGTGGGTCCTCTTCAACACTTCATAATTATCCCCACATTTGGCCCAGAAGTCCTCTAGGTTCATCTTATGAAATAGTTTTTTTCTTACATACTTCTCCATCACCTTGTGTGGATAAAGTGACTTCTCTTTGTGTAAAGATGGAGGTTAAGCAATTGGATCTCTATATCTGAGTGTTTTGCTACCCCCAGGGAAACACATGCATAGTTACCTTCACCTAACAAGATGGGGAACTGGACATTTGTTCTATGGAGGTGTTTCAATTTCTCTGCACAAGTAATCAACTGCCTATATAATTACAAGAGAACTACCTTATCTGTTGGATAGCGGGGCAGTCTATATGGCATTCCAGTGAAGCCTTGAATTCTCAAATAGGTGAACTTTTGGAACTATATGTACCACCTCCCATACTTCATGACCTCATTCATGGCTTCAGTAGATATCCTAAGGGTTGTGGTTCCTTGGAGCAACCTGGTAATATACATTGTAAAGGCATCATTTGCCCTTTTGTAATGGATGAGGGATTGGGATAGTGCCAGCTGGGTGTAGGATTCATAAACTTTGATTTGCTGTTGTTCATCATTTCCAACTTCCCCTTCTTTTGACAATCCAGGATATTCTTTTCTTCTTGCCAATGAGTATACTACATAAGAAGTCCATCTAAATACTTGTTTATCTCTGAAATTACTAAATGCTTGATGCATATTGTCACTTAATATCTGAGCCTAGTGGAACTTGGTTCCTTTAGTAATTATCTCTTCAATCATTAGGAACATCCACCCTTCAAAAGTTGATGCAGTAGGTAGTCCATATATCCTACTGAGCAAGGTCATTAGATCTCCTATTTCATCATGGAAGTCGCTTCTGTATAAGGTTTGAGGGAGTTTGATTATAGCAGACCTCTTGCTTTTCATCCATTGTTCATTGATATGCTTCTTGCATGTGTTTGTATCCTTCTAATATGTGGCCTCTGCACCTATTTTATCTGGCATAGTCATTACTAGATACCATGGAATTCCAAATATTTTTGCTAATGATGGTGGACTTATGTCTGCTAGTACATCCCCATTGGAAGTTTGTATGGTCCTAGTCATTATGTCATATTTGTCAGCACAAGCAACTATTAATTCTGCACATTGGGCTGAAGTAGGGAAGGTAGTAGCCTCTGCTATCCCACTGTCTTTTACTTTCTTGCCCCTTGGAGTTGGATTGGGTACAAATACCCGAGTTTTGAAGTCATCTATGTCAATGTGACCTAGATCAGTGTCTCCTATGTTTTTCTGTCTAGTGGTGATCGTGGTTTCGGGAGGAATGCCTTCGAATTTGTACTTCATGGCTTGGGCTCTTGCAGTCATTTAACCTGCATAGTTGGACCTCATAAGTCTGGATGTTTTTGAATGGCCTTCCTAATTCCTAAGTTTTGAATGCATGTTTATCATGTTAACTGCCATATCACTAAGTCATGTTATGCTAAATGAGATCAATATCTATCCAGCTAAATGACACATGAATACCCATGAAATACACATGTCTAAAACTTTACTAATTCACTACATTTATTACATGATAAAATGATAAACAACACAACATTTCATATTAATCTATGCAATAAATGCTCAAATACTACAAAATTTGAATTAAAATATGTAAGACATCATGATTCTACTAATGTAGCTTTTACCTCATTCAAAAAGATCCTTTACCCTTGAGATTTTCATCAGAAATAGTCATTTTACTTGTTTTGCGCTAATTTTGAGGTCATCTGACTTGTGGGGAGGAAAGTGCGCATTTGAAGGTCATCTGACCTTGCACGAGTTTGGGAGTCATCTGACCTTTCATGAATAAAGCGCCAGATCACAGTTCAACCGACCTTGCACAGGATTTGAAGTCATCTGACCTAAAGGGTATAATGTTGCTTGGTCACTTAGTTGTTACGGTGTTTGGCGTGGACTTTAGAAACATCCGACCTTGCACAAAATTTGGGTGTGACCGACTCATATGAGTCCTAGAAGTCAGTCGGTTGGATATGTAGTGCAAGTCAGAAGAGGTGATTTTCAACGCTAGACTGGTTATCATGTTTTGCATGAGTTTTGAGATGGACCGACTTAGCAGGTTTTTTGGACGTGTCCAACCTAGTTAGAGGAGGTAAAATTTAGTGCCAAGTCGAATGACATCATTTTGAGCACAAGGTGAACTTATGGTTTTTGTAGGATTTTTTGAAGTCACCGACCAACTTAAATTGATTACAAAGTTTAATAGGTCGGTCAGATAGGTTTTTAATGCCAAGTCAGTAAAATTTGTTTCTAGTGCAAAACAATCACACTGAATTGATGAATTTGGGGTTTACTTGAAAATTTATCGCCAAGTATCAAATGGGAGTTCCATCATGATTTTCTATAGATATCACTTTAGCTTTGACACAGCTGGACCCTCATAAAATTGTAGTTCAAGACTTAACTACCCAACCTGGTTTTGGGACTAAGGTTCTTTGAAAATTACTTTCAAAACACAGGGAAACCCTACTTTCCACAATTCTATCTCTCCCTTATTCTTAAACACATTTGGCAAATTTACTCTTAAAGGAATTGAAACCTGATTTGGTGCAGAGAAAACCCTTTTTAAATAAATGCAAACCCTAGTTTGGAAATGAAAACCTCAGGCCCGGAAATGGAGTACTCAACTGTTTGACAGAGTTGAAATGCGGTGAAGTTGCACAAGTGATAATACTTTTTGATTGAATCCGCGGGCAATTTCCTGTAGACTGGTTCCAAATCCATTCGAAGAGCTCTCCGGTCGATTTCAAAATGTAGAATGAGCTCAACATGAGAGAAAAACACTTTTATCCTTCCCATTCGATAGCCATAAATGCAAGGAGTACAGTGAGTATTTTGTCATACTGCAGAGTTATTTTTGAAATTTACGTGAAAAATTGAAGCGATGGACTCTACGTGACTTTAGTAGTTCACCGACTTAGTCAGTTACATTGGATTTTAGCACAAGGTTGGACCTTAATAATTTCAGCGCTTTTGTTGTTTATTTGATTTGGCACAAAATTTGCTTTTGTCTGACTCAGTCGGAGGATCAGTTTCATGGCACTTAGTCGTATGGCTAAGGTTTTAGCACTAGGCATTGATTTCAAAGTTGGTAGACTAAGCGCCAGTTTTGTCATTGTTCAACTTTAGTTGGATGGTTGGTTCTATAGCACTAAGTGGGAGGATTGAGATTTTAGTACTTTTTGTCAGTTGCATCTGGTTTTAGCACAGAGGTTGGTTGTCAATGAAAATAGTGCTAAGTCAGATGGATAAGAATTTAGCGCAAAAGTCAGTTGGACTAGGATTCAACGCAAAAGGCTATTGCAAAGGTTTTTAGTACAAAAGGCACTTAGACTTGATTTCAGTGAAGGCAAACACTCGGACTTTGTTGATTTTTGGATGACTTAATTACACCAATCTTTCTAGCATTGCAAAAATGAAATTGACCACCTTTTGACCTCTTAGGAATCAAAGAACTGAACTGACACTCTAGACCAAAATTGTGAAGAGGGGGTCCCTGTTTTGCGAAATGGGGTGTGTGTGCGAGGAACAACAAATGGCGACTCTACTGGGAAATGATCTAGAGCATTTCAAAGATAAACTTTTAGTTTGAACCCAGAACTTCTGTGTTTCCCACATGCTAAACAAGAAAACATGATATCCTATCAAAGAAGTAGAGCTCAATAACCAATGCAACCATCCATATCCTAAAAACTTGAGTGCGTGCAGATGCATTAATTCCCATCCCTTAGCAACTAAGCTCATTTTAGATCCTTCACATTAAGCTATGTGATTAGTACACACCTTCTAAACTACCTGGACATTGCCCCACTGCCAGCGAGTGTTTATAGCCCTGATGGGTTTGTCTCAGAATTCCACTCAAGTAGAGCCCCACTTCTAGTCAGGCGTCCATAGTGCCGGTAGAGTTTACTTGATTGTCCATCTAGCTAAGTTATGGTGTGTGTAAGTGTGATTTTCTTTGTATTTCTTTCTTTGATTTGATTGATATTTCCATTAAGCTTAGATTTGGAAGAGTACAATGCAATACCACTGCCCTTGCAACACATGCTTTTGATGACATTAGTTACGTTGATAACTCATCTAGCTGGGTGTGGACTCCCTATGGTGGAAAAGGTGGACCTTAGATTTTTCACTTAATGCAAGCTCAGCAAGACTCACTTAGGTACCTCAAGATTACTTAAGAGTGTGAAAGATATATGGTTAGAACATATTTCAGGTGCACCAACTACCGATTCATTTCTAGTGAACAGACATCATACCTTTAGGTGTAACAATGGAACCCATAGCAAGGCCTAAGTGAGAAACCTCAACTTCTCAAAGAGAAACTCCAGATTATTTACCCAACAAAGAAGCACTTGCAGGACTACATAACTGCCACCACATTTAGGAAATAAGGATACCTCAAAGCAAGTGCAGTGAACAAAGCAAGACAGGAAAGACAACTAAACTAAGCAAAAGCAAACACGTAACAACTACAAAAAGTGAAACAGAAAGCAAAGACCTAATCTAAACAACAAACTAACCTAACCAAAGCAAACAAGCAACCTAACTATATACAGTAACAAAAGGCAAAGTTGTGTACTAAGCTTGGAAGTAGTGCTTCAATAACTATCCATTGATGGGCAATGGAAGCTCCTCACCAGTAAGGCTCTTCAGTCGATATGTGTTCTCACCAAGAATCTCATAAATTTCATAGGGGCCTAGCCAAAGTTTATCAAACTTACCATGTTCTCCTTTCTTCTTGTGGGCTTTATCCCAGTATAGTACTAAGTGAGAAATGTGAAAGGCTTTGACTTTGGCTCTCTTGTCAAACCATCGTTTCACTATCCCTTGGTGTTTGGCAAAGTTTTCTATAGCTATGTCACATTTCTCTTCGAGGTATAGTAATTGGGCTAATTAGGAAGACAGTTGATCATCTGGTTCAAGACAATCTTGCATATATTTGTTGTCTCTCAGATTTGCACCCTTACTGTAGTTGTAAAACTTCAGCAATCTGGAGAAACATGGGAATGATCTCGAAGTGTGGGACCTTGCAAATTGAGATCAGATCTCTAGAGAAGGCTAGCTTCCTTAACTGGTTATCACCTAAAATCTACTAGATCTTCAGAGGAAAAGGGAGAAGGAATGCATTTTTAAATGAAAGATTGAACAGGAAAACTTGAAAATAAAGGGGTGATTCACCGAGTTGAATAAAAGAAACTTCACAGAATTGAGAAAATGCACAACACAACCAGATATAGCAAGTAGATATACATAGATTTAGATGATTCTAGTGGAGGTAAGAAGAAAAAAATGATTGAGAGGAACAAAAATGTTCACAGACAGTCACATGCAAATTTACACTAAACTAAAACTTAGTAAAAGAGGTAAGATAACTTGCATATATTCGATAGGAAGGCATAGTTATAGTAGTAGAAAGCTCTGTTTGGAAACCAAAAGACTGAATACTAAAAATTTCCAACCCTATTTACATCTCAAGCTTATGCATATATAACACTTTCAAATTGCCCTAAGTTGGTTACAAAAAATTTGCCCCATGAGCTGTAACAGAAAAATATCTATGTCTGAAGGGACGTCCATCTGCAAGAAGTCATGGAATAAAAGATCTGGAACTGGGGTAGATGGGAGATATTTTGAGTCTTCAATGTAAGCTGTTGAATCATCAATTTGCACCCATAAATGCAACAAATATCTGCATTTGCATGTCTCAAATTGGTCGTTGAAACATCCATTCGATTGAGCATGCAAATCCAGATTCAAAATTTGAAGGTGAGAATATTCCCCTCAAAAGCTCGCCAGATGAAAGAGGAGGCAAAAATAAGCACTTTTTCCTTTTGAAGCATGTCGAAATTCACCAAGATGAGGAAGATATTCACGGTCAAAGTTATGGTCGAACTGCACTTGTATATCACCTTCATATGCAAACTACTTTGTATGTATTGGGCTGACGGGGAGAAAATGAGTTGAGCTGCTGATAGATATTGGTCTCGCTGATGTCCCCATATGTGCTTTTGTATATGCTTGTATGTGTAAAGATACAATTACAAACATACAATCGTAGGCCTCTACTATCACCTTTTGTATGTATGCCCTTGCCACGTGTCATCACCTGATTGGTCGCTGAGCTGAAGTTGGGACCCATCGCTGATCAATCGCATCCTCCTTATCAGGCATTGAAAAGACTTCACCGATGTGCATTGTCTCATCGAACAGCCATTGCATCCAGCCCTTTGTATATTAGATTGTATATGCAAACATACAATCACAAATATACATACAATATGGAACTCAAGAGATTATCGGCCACTTTGGACTTTAGAACATGTCCGGTTTGTATCTTACCCCTTTTTCTATACATATGCATATACATGCACTTAACATACAAACTGCAGACCCGACCGCTGAATTTGCCAAATTTGACTTCCCAGTCAGGTCTGGCTTGTATGTTTTTCCTTTGTATATCAGCATTGTATAATGCATATACAATGCGACTATACAAGCAAAACATACATACAAGTGGAACTCTGCCTTTATCAACTAGAAAGTATACTCGTTTTGGGTCCAGGCTTTGTATCTAGGATTGCATATTCCCTTGTATGTTTGATTGTATGTGCAAACATACAATTGTATATATATGCAATTGGTGGACCCCATCCTTTGTATCTTGCCTTGCATGTGTGCTTTGTATATGCGATTGTATGTTTGATACAATTGCCCAATATACAAATACCTTTGTATCAAAGTGGACCCCACTTTCCCTTGTATATTCCGCTTTGCATATCGTCCCTTCATCGGCCCATCAGAGTGATCTTTAACTTAACTGCCGATGAGGCTTGTCTCGGCGATATTCCTCCCTTAGTATCTTTTGCCTTGCATTTTCCCTTTGTATGTGCCATCGGCCCATCGGAGAGACCTTGGATTTGATTGCCGATGGTCATTATCATGTTGAAGAAACCTTGTATGTTTGCCTTTCCATTGTATATTGACCTTGCATATCTGTCGATATACATTCCCCTTTGCATATGCGTCGGTCTATCAGAGTGATCTTTAGCTTGTCTGTCGATGATCATTATCACGCTGATAAAACCTTTGTATGCCCACCTTTGCAATTTCAAAATACATACAACAATATATACAAAGGACCCAATGTACATTTGCCTTTGTATATGGCCAAGATACAACATACAATGCATATGCATATAAAAATGACCAAGTATAAAACTGAGAATTATTTGTGAAGGGAAACATTTGAGGACAAAAGGTTTCTGGGTTTTTTTGGGTTTTCAGCAAGGATTCTCAAGGTGAGATTTTTGGGATTTTTTGGCAATGCATATCATGAGTATTTGAAGGATTTAAGCCTTGTAGGGTTATTTTCTAAAGGATTTTCAAGGAAAATATAAGGTGGAACATTTAACTTTGGACAGAGGAAAATAGGTGAACAATATTCTAGCATAGGGATTCTCAAATGGATGGGGAAGACAGGCTCTGTACCATAAACTAAGTGATAGGGTGATGTTCCCAATGCAGCCTTGTGTCTAATTCTATCAGCCCATAAAGCAAACCTAAGCTGAGTATGCTAGTCTTTGGGGTTTTTGTCTAGTAGTTTCTTAATTACCTCAAGCAAGTTTTTATTTGTGGATTCAACTACCTCGTTCCCTTGAGGATAGTAATTAGAGGAAAACTTAAGAATGATCCCATAATCAAATGCCCAATTATAAAAACATAATGAAGTAAACGTAGGGCCATTATCACAAACCAAGGAGAAAGGACAGCCAAACCTAGTAATCATATTCTTTTCAAAAAATTTAATAACTACCTTTGTGGTACATTATTTGCATGCTATAGCTTCAGACCATCGGGTACAATAGTCAGTAGTGGTCAGAATATACCTGTGGCCCACAGAGGAAGGTGGTTGATCATACCAATAAAGTTGAGTCCCCATTGTGTGAATGGTCGCACCTCCAAGACTGGTTGTAGCGGCATAACAATGTTTCATTCTCTTGTGGCAGTCGTTTGACATGTGTGACAAGTTCTTACATGTGAATGAGCATCTTTGAACAAAGTGGGCTAGTAATACCCTACCTGGAGAATCTGATTGGTGGTGGAATGAGTTGATCCATGACCCATCCCAAACTTCTCATGAAAACTTGTCAAAATATGTGCTACCTCTCTTTTATCCAAGCACCTTAGATAGATCCCCTCGTGGATTTTCTTGTATAACACCAATCCCTTTATCATGTAGCTATTGCTTTTTAGTCTAAGTGCTCTTCTTTGAACTGAATTCAACTAAGGTGGATAGCTCTGGTTAAGAAGATAAAACACAATGTCTTCATACCATTCGTCTTTAGAGATGTCTTCTAATATATACTGCTGGGAGACTAAGCCTGGGCCAACTTCTACCATTGTTTTTGTCAATGCCTGTCCTCATACTAGTTTCATAGGTTGTATTTCTATGTCAAATTCTTGCAGAATGATGACCCATTTTCCTCTTTGTTCATCTAGTTCACTTTGCATCAATAATGCCTTAACTGCTGCATCTAGCACTATGGCAATCACTTGGCTTCTCAGAATGTAATGGTGAAACTTTTTAAGAGCCTTAACCAGGGCATATGCTTGTTTTTCCACATTTAGATACCTTAGTTCTACATCTTTCAACAGAGTGCTCATAAAAGTGATGGGTCTTTCATCATCGACTGCTCTTTTCTGGGTCAACATAGTTGCACAAGTATGCTCAGAGGCAAAAGAATAAATACAGAATGGCAGTGTGTAGTTTGGACTCACTAACACTAGAGCATTGGCTATTGCTTGTTTGATTTCTGTGAATGTAGCCTTAGCTTCTTGAGTCCATTCTATCTTTACATCTTGCTTCAACATGGCATTTAATGGTCGGATAATTTCAGCAAACCCAGTGATAAATTTGCTGACAAAATTAATCTTACCAAAGTATGACTTGAGTTCCTTCTTGCTAGTTGGAGGCAGTATCTTGAGGATTGCTTGGACTCAGTCAATATCAATAGA
Source organism: Cunninghamia lanceolata (assembly GCA_027924645.1). Taxonomy (NCBI): domain Eukaryota; kingdom Viridiplantae; phylum Streptophyta; class Pinopsida; order Cupressales; family Cupressaceae; genus Cunninghamia; species Cunninghamia lanceolata. Next base: position 3,294,211 of record BSBN01000292.1, on the reverse strand, counting down.
TATTCCTTGCTCAGAGATTACATGTCCTAGCAATTTCCCTTCAGTCACTCCAAAGATGCACTTTTTTGGATTGAGCGAGATCCCATAATCTTTACACTGCTATAAAACTTTCCTTAGGTCTACCACATGATCTTCTCGTCTCTTTGAAAACATAGTAAGGTCATCCATATAAATGATAATGCATTTCCCAACCAGTCCTTTGAAAGCTACATCCATTGCACGTTGGAATGTGACACCAACGTTGATTAGCCCAAATGGCATCCTACGGTATGCGTAGATTCCCCATTTACATGTGAAAGATGTCTTTAATCTGTCCTCATAGTCGACCATCACTAGATTGTAACCTAAATAACCATCTAGAAAAGACATCATTTGAGATCCATTGACAATTTGTAGTACTTCGTCTAATGACAATAGTGGATAGTTATCCTTCTCGGAAGCTCAGTTCAAATTCTAAAAGTTGACGCAGAGTTTGATTTCTCCATTTTTCTTTCAGACTAGTACCAGATTAGAAATATAATTCTGGTAGACAACAATTTCTACACTTCTTTGAAAATCAAAGGCTCTAATAAAGCATTCACCGGCCGCTGCCTCTATCTAAACAACTTTACGCATGGTTTGAGTGGTATCGTATGAGTAATGATTGAAGTATCATACATCTTGAGGTCTTCATAACTCCATGCTATGACTTCATGATAATCTCTTAACACATGGATAATACCTGCTTTCTCTTCTTTTGTGCTAGCTTTCCCAATGAACACATTTTTAACTTCTTCAGATGTCCCCAAATTAAAAGGATCGCATTGCCCACTAGGGGATTCTCCTTCTTTCCTCTGGGTTCCAAGCTTGTCTGAGTTAAATAGTCATTCCAGTTCTACCACTCCCAAGGAATAGTATTTTTCTTTAAGTTAAGAACTCTTTCCAAGTCCATTTCAGCAGTTTGCATCTCTTCTTCATCTATTATCTGTGCAGTGAAAACATCTGATGATGTGAGAATGTTGATTATGTGTTTGTCATCCTCGAAGACTTGAAAATTTGTGATGTTATCAGGCACTGAGGGAGTGGAAATAAACTCCATAGTGAACTTCTTCAAGCCTGACATAGATGTTGGTTCCAATGAACTAGCTGTCTGAGCCAAGGCATCAACAACATGATTCTGCCTCCGTAAGATTAGCTGAATATTAAAGCCATCAAAACACTCGATCATATCCCATACTTGGTTCCTATACCGATTCAACCTCTTGTCAGTGCAAGAGTATTGCTTTCTCACCTATTTGAGAACCAGTTTTGAGTCACCAAACACTTGAACAACCTGGACCTTCTTCTGGAGGGCCATCAACAATCCTTGCACTAAGGCTTCATATTCTATCATGTTATTTGTGCAAGGGAACTGTAACCTATGTGATGCCAAATACAAACTTCTTGTGGGGCTAATTAGTTTAAAGCATGTTCCAGATCCTTGTCTACACCTAGATCCATCAAATCTCAAAGTCTAGAGGCGGAAATCCTTATTATTGTCATCCTATTTTGCATGTTACTTTCCATTTGGAGGCGGTTCGGAACTTACTTTCTTTGTAAGAGTCAGATTCTCTTTTGGAACTATGGGGATCTTCAAATGCCTCCGCACTTGCTCTACTGCTTCTTGGCAAAGCAAGCATGTAAACTCAGAATGAGATGGATCATGGATACGACACCAATTCGGCAGCAACAATTCTTCCATTTGTATTTGCTTTCCAATAGCTACTTGATCACTTATGAATTTAGCTACAAAGTCTCAAAATCCTTCGAATATTCTTGGTTCTTCATCTTTAGAGGAGGCTCCTAAATCTGATTGCATATATGCTTCTATACTTTCTTTACATTCTACAAGCGGAGTATCAGGAAATTTGTTGCAGCTTAGCATAAGAATCTCTTCTACCTAATCAACATGGGGAAGATAGACTCCCAAGTCTACTTTTGAAAACAAGATTTCATTGGTCTGATTGTACTCTGTGATCATGTGTTTCATTTTGGGTTCTCTTTCAATGTAAATCTGATTTGCCAATCCCTTCCATGGCAACCACATGTGAGAAAAATTTGTGGCCATGGAACCATTCAAAGTCCTAGACCAATCTTGACTTAAGAGCATGCCATATTGATCAGGAATATCAACTACTTGAATGTCTATGTATTGTTGTACCCTTGGGTCAGAAGCTAGTTGCATATGTATTCTGTTAAACTCGCCCATTACATTCACCTTAGTCTTGTCCAACTGCGTGACTTTCCTGGAAGACTTTGCTGGAGTAAGACCTAGTGCCTTGCAAACTGATAAAGGCATCACATTAGTAGAAGCCCCTGAGTCTACTAAATAGTTGTGAAGATTCTTTCCAAATATTTTGAGTGTTAGGAGGAAAGGAGGACTTTCCCTTTTATCCTTGTACAATGTAACCTTCTTTTCAACATCCATCACATGAACTCTCTCTTTTCCCTTATCTAAGCTATCTTTTGATGGAATCTCCTTTTGGGAAGAATCTGGCTTAACACTTGCCCCCCATATCTTGAAAGAAGGTTGTCCTAATGTCTAGTACTTTCAACAACTCAAAGATGGACAAGCTTATCTTCATTTTCTTAAGCTCATTTGCAACATATTGTCCCATTTTAGCTATATTGGACCTTTAGGAACTTTTAGTAGTAGCTCCTTGATGCATTAACTGGGGTGTGGCCTTTGGAGGTTCAGGATTGTTGAAGGCCTTTGTATCAGGTGGGATTTGATAGTTATTTGGGGGATTGAAGTGGTATAAGGACCCGTAGGCTTGCTGCTCCTTAGGTTGTATGGAGTTTTGTTGTATTGTTGATAAGCATTTACTTCATCAAGCTTTTCTTCCTCAGGTTAGTTATCATCTTGGAATAGAAATGTATAACTGTCAAGTACCAGGGCAGTATCATACCTCTGAGAAGGAACTAGTTCATACCCTGTCGGTGGATTCTCTTGTGTTTCAGCATTTTGGATCTCCATCTGGAAAATGCTGGATGTTATTTGAAATTCTGGATAGTCTAATTCGGAATGAGCATTTGTATTGTGCAATCTGCACCATGTAGACAATGCTACCTTAGCCAACATCACTCGACTAGGTGGATGGGTATCATTATTTTGATTCTCCAATGGTGATGGTACTCCTCCGTTGTTGGGCCTAGTGTTCCAAGACTGGTTTGATCGCTAAAAATTCTAATTTTATATTGACTTTGGTTCTGGTACTGATTCTAATTTTGATTCCTCTGCTACAGATATGCATTTTGATTCCTTAGATGAGTAATCTCTCTAGTGAGCTTTTTCATTTGCTCAGCCAACTCCCTAATATCATCTCTATCATCTCTTTCCTTAGTTGTTTCAATAGATTGAAGAAAGGGCATTTGAGATGGAGGCAATTCAGCTATAGGGTTTCCTAAGTGAACCACTAGGGGCTGTGTTGCAGAGGGAGTTGGAACTGGGTTCATCACAGGGGTATGATTAGCTAGAGCTTGGTTGATCATGGGTATTTGATTGGGCATTGCTACAAGACCCGTGTGATTCAGCGGACTTGTTGTTGTTTGTCCTAGTTGGGTGTTTATAGTAACAGCCTCAGTGTATGGTTGAGCTAGGTTGTTAGGAGGTGGATTGGCTCTTCTTACAAACATGGATGTGAGTTTATCCAAGGCTACATAATAGATTGGCAAGGTTGTAGCCTGACCTATGGCATAAGGAGCTTGCAAACGATTGAAAGCCTTTTGGAATCTACTATTAAAGGAACTTATTAACTCACCTTCCCCCTGACGAATCTCCACAAAGGATCTGTAGAGGTCTATTGGAGTAGTTGCCATCTGGAAGTGATCTAAGAATGTACTCTTCAAAGCTTTCCATGAGTGTATGGAGACCGAAGGGAGGTTGGTAAACCACTAGTAAGCCTCATCCTATAAAGAATAGGGAAACAACCAGTAGATGACATCTTCATACTGTACCTGAAGCATGATCATGTTACTTTCAAATATTTTGATATGTTCATCTATAGTCCAGTCTGGATCATTGACTCAAAACTTGGAGCAGAACTTGTCGGGGTTCTTGGGCATGTCATGATAGTCATTAAACTAGAATGTGGACTAGTTATTTCCCATCAAGAAAGCCATGCCTGGGGGATTGATTGGGGCTACAACTGGGTTTCTTGGAACTGATTGGGCTCTTGGCGCTCTAGGTATTCCCTGATCCCTTCTTGTTCTCTTGAATTCTATCAAAGACAACAGCTCCTCTCCAGCTGAGCTAGACCTAGTATGTCTTTGTCTAGTCCCCAGACTTGCTGATTTTGTGGAGGGAATTTCAACTTGGTGGCCCCCCTTCTAGCACCAATTCTGTTGATGGTGGTTTTAGCACACAACAATGCAGGTATGATTGTTGAGATCACACCTCTCTTGAAAAGTATCCTACCCTAGGTAAGACTACTCCAAGGATAATATAGCTAGGTCTTAGCGTGGTTGGAATTTCTTAATTGGAATGTACTAGATGTTCCTACAAGGGGTCTTACATGCAGTTTGACAGATTGAGCAGATTAGGACAACAGTTCATGCAAACCCTTATACTTTTAGCTGATATGATTCTATAGAATGCTGCTGAAAAACCTAAACTAATAGTTGATTTAAAAGAAAATGCAAAAGGAGTAGGGTTTAGAAATTCCTAAGTGACGTTCACAATGCATGATTTGTTTATGGTAGACAAATGTTCTAAACGTTAAATCAATTTCTTGAGTAACCAAGCTAACTAATTGCTACAACACTACAGAAAATGATGCTATCTTCTCTGGATTCTTAAGATTTTCAGACTGCATGCATTCATTAAATACTCAAATAATGGCGTGATTTAATTATTGTAATGCAGTTGAACTCAACATAAAATTAAAGCCCAAGCTAACTTTACACAGCCACTTACAATCAACAAGCAACTAAAAGTTTGGACTTAGAACATTCATCAAATACCTTCAATAAATCATTAACATTGCAAAAGCACAATCTAACTAATGTAGATCATGAAGTGAACCATGAAACCAAATAGATAACACAAGTGCACAAATTCTCAGAATCATTGCAGAAACTTACTTTGTATTAATCTCAAATGGTAGAGCATCAACAATTCAGCATCAAGAGTCTTACAAATGAGAGAAATGACAACCCTTTATATAGCAGAGGCGCTGTACTAAGTTTTTGAATGAACGGTGGAGATTAACTCAACACCAACGGTCCAGATTTAACAACATTGAATACATTTGAAACAACACTTTTCATTCCCGGATTACAATTTGTCTTGTAGGAAAAGGACAAAAAATGACCTCCAAATACATTGAACCTGGACAAATTAGATACCCATTTGGCTATACATAGTGAAAAGACAATTTTCAAGACATAATAAGGAAAAAATAGTGTCACATGACCTTCCAAATATAGCAATACATATTTGTGCTAGGATTACATTTTAAAATATTCAAAAATATTCTATTGTTCTTCATCTAAATCCATTTTTTCTTCTTCTGCCTTTCTGTTGCTGTAGTTGACCCAAGCTGATAATGCTGGATTGATGTCACCAGGGTCTAGGTTCTTGATGTGATCCACTCTGTATTTGAACATCTCCAATTCTTTGCTATATTGAACATACATTTTCTCAAGTGCTTTCCTGTTCTTCTAATTTGTGATGAAGGTAGTTCGAAGATCATTGACTTTATCTAATCTGCTCATGACAATTTGTGTAGTTTTCTTAAAGATTATTTGATGTACCTTGTCCTTACAACCTTGCACATCATATGGAGCTAAATCATCAAAATTCATCACTAGGCAGTCCCTCAGAGAGTCATTTATTTCATAGATAAAAGATAGTAAATGCTCATCAGCCACCTTATAGGCCTCTCTAACATTGTCAAGAGTTCTTTTCTTAATTTCAACTGCTGGTACCATTTCACCTTTTTATGCAATCTATCAGCTGTCAAGATGTTTTCTAATAACAATGTTTCAGTAGGCAGATCCCTTATTGCTTGTACTTGTGGAAACATATGAGAATGATATTCATCATAAGTGTCACACTCTTCATATAATTCTTCCCATAAGTCCCATAACTTACAAAAGTTTTTGTGGAGCTCTGTTGCAAAGGTGATTGCATCACATCCTTCCTAGTATATTCTGTCAAACCATTTCTGAGTTCCAGCAACCACTGTCTTGATGTCATCAAACTTTGTTAGTTTGTATTTTGATAACAGAGCTGGAACTCACCTTAGCTCACCATCAAAATCTAGAGGCTTCATCAGAAACTGTAGACATGCCCTTAGTTCTTTGTTTTGTTGTTTCAATTCCTTCTTAGTAAGCTCATCTTTGTTTAATTGTTCTAGAATAGAAGAGACTGAGCCTTTGAATTCATCAATTTTCTACCCTCTTGTAGCAAGTCCCAAGTCAACAGTTATTTTTGTGTAGTCTTCAGCTCTGACTTGTCTCCTGTCCATGTCGGGTGGTGGAACAACTACTTGAGTTATTTGGAACCCTGTAGCATCTTTATAAATTCTCGATTGAATTTTAGCCTTTTATGCTTCTTTGGTTTCTTTGCTTTGGCTAAGATAGCATCCAAATCTAATTTCATGACTTCAACCTGAGGCTCTTGATAAGTTAGTCTGCTATGTAGCCAATCAGGTGCTGTAGAGGAGGAATCTTTAGAAACATTTGGATTTTCATCATTTATGCTTGGTGGCCCCTCGAGCAACTTCTGCTCTTGCTCAGATTCCTTATTTGTATTCTCTTCTTCATCTTCATCATTTCTCAAGCTTTCTAACATCTTTTCCTAAGCAATCCCTAAGACTGTATTTGTTATGTTCTTTTCTATAGGACTATCCGAAACTTCTATCACTTCAGCATTTACTGCTTCAGAAAGGGGCTCTTAAGATGTGTCCTTCTCAGTTTCTTGTTCTTGAAGGCCCAATTTTGTACATACCTTTTCTATACCCGACAACAGTGGTACGGCCAAAGGAGGTGAACCCTGTGTTATTGTAGCTTGGGAACTAAGGGTAGAAGATAATGGGATTGCTGCAAGTGAGGACAAGCTGACCTGTGCCAAGTTTGCAAATGAAGAGAATCCCAAGGTAGGTGGAATGGAAGTGGTTGGTAGAATAGAGGAAATGATAATAGGTGAGGTAATGGAAGGAGAAGGCATGGGGAAAGATGGTGAAAGAATGGAGGAGATAGGTGGCAAGGAAAAGGAAGTGAAATAGAGGATATGGAAGACATAGACATGGTGGAAATGGAAGAGAGTGAAGAAGCAACAGTGGAAGAAATGGGACTACTTGGGGTGTTTGAATCTATTGTTAATGGGCATGAGTTAGTTGAGATAGTAATCATTGGTGAGGAGGTAGCAGAGGTATCTTCTCGGATAATTATAACAGGGGCAGCAGGAGCAGCAGTCGAAGTAGCAGGAGAAGGTGTAGCAGTACTTACGATTGGAGCAGTAGGGGTGAAGAGGTTAGTGTTAATTTTGTGTTATTGAGTGTTGCAACAACATAAGTGTCTATGGTTATGCCAGTAGTTTTAACCTTAGTCTTCTTTGTTTTGGAACCTTCCCCTAGCCCACTAGGCACATCCCTCTTCTTAGATGCCCTTGTTCTTATTGTAGGAGGCGTCTCTTTCTTTCGTGTCTTTGGGGCAACCTTCTTTACTATTTTCCCTTTACCATTCTCCACCAAGGGCATATGTTCTTCACTTTCTGATTTCCTAGCAGGCTCTTAAGTTGGCTCTGCTTCATTTGACACTTCTATTCATACATGCTCTTCATCCCCAGATTCCTTTTCATCTTCAAGTGTTGTGTATGTAAGTTGCACTCCTTGTCTCTCCAATATAGCAACTTGATTTCTCACCCATGATTTGCTTAATCTTACTGGTTCCTTCATCACTTCGTCTAAGGAACTCTCATCTGCATTGGTCCAATTTGGCAATGGGATTGGTTGATTATACTAGGCCTCCCAAGATCCTTTTTGTATTACATTATCATCATCATCAAGTTGATCTGGGACATCTATGATATGAAACTTCCTTATAAAACCCAAGGACAGCCTTGAGTGGGTCCTCTTCAATACCTCATAATTGTCCCCACAATTGGCCCATAAGTCCTCTAGGTGCATCTTATGAAATAGTTTTTTTCTTACATACTTCTCCATCACCCTGTGCAAATCAAAGTAACTTATCTTTGTGTAAATATGGAGATTAAGCAATTGGAACTCTATATCTAAGTGTTCTGCTACCCCCATGGAAACACATGCATAGTTACCTTTACCTAACAAGATGGGGAACTGGACATTTGTTCTATGGAGGTGTTTTAATTTCTCTGCACAATTAATCAACTGCCTGGATAATTCCAAGAGAATTACCTTATTCGTGGGATAGCAGGGTAGTCTATATGGCATTCCAGTGAAGCCTTAAATTCTCAAATAGGTGAACTTTTGGAACTATATGTACCACCTCCCATACTTCATGACCTCATTCATGGCTTCAGTAGATATCCTAAGGGCTATGGTTCCTTGGAGCAACTTGGTAATATACATTGTAAAGGCATCATTTTCCCTTTTGTAAGGGATGAGGGATTGGGATAGTGCCAACTGGGTGTAGGATTCATAAACTTTGATTTGCTATTGTTCATCATTTCCAACTTCCCCTTCTTTTGACAATCCAGGATATTCTTTTCTTCTTGCCAATGAGTATACTACATAAGAAGTCCATCTAAATACTTGTTTATCTTTGAAATTATTGAATGCCTGATGCATATTGTCACTTAATATCTGAGCCCAGTGGAACTTGGTTCCTTTAGTAATTATCTCTTCAATCATTAGGAACATCCACCCTTCAAAAGTTGATGCAGTAGGTAGTCCATATATCCTACTGAGCAAGGTCACTAGATCTCCTATTTCATCATGGAAGTCACTTCTGTATAAGGTTTGAGGGAGTTTGATTATAGCAGACCTCTTGCTTTTCATCCATTGTTCATTGATATGCTTCTTACATGTGTTTGTATCCTTCTTATATGTGGCCTCTGCACCTGTTTTATCTGGCATAGTCATTACTGGATACCATGGAATTCCAATGATTTCTTCTAATGATGATGGACTTATGTTTACTAGTACATCCCCATTGGGAGTTTGTATGGTCCTACTCATTATGTCATATCTGTCAGCACAAGCAACTATTAATTCTGCACATTGGGCTGAAGTAGGGAAGGCAACAGCCTCTGCAATCCCACCATCTTTTACTTTCTTGGTCTTTCGAGTTGGATTGGGTCCAAATACCTGAGTTCTAAAGTCATCTAATTCGATGTGACCTAGATCAATATTTGCTATGTGTTTTTATCTAGTAGTGATCTTGGTTTTGGGAGGAATGCCTTTGAATTCATACTTCATGGCTTGGGCTCTTGCAGTCATTTAACCTGCATGACTGGACCTCATAAGTATTGATGCTTTTGAATGGCCTTCCTAATTCCTAAGTTTTGAATGCATGTTTATCATGTTAACTACCATATCACTAAGTCATGTTATGCTAAATGAGATCAATATCTATCCAACTAAATGATACATGAATACCCATGAAATACACAAGCCTAAAATTTTACTAATTCACTACATTTACTACATGATAAAATGATAAACAACACAACATTTCATATTAATCTATGCAATAAATGCTCAAATGCTGCAAAATTTGAATTAAAATATGCAAGACATCATGATTCTACTAATGCAACTTTTCCCTCATTCAAACATATCCTTTACCCTTGAAATTTTCATCAGAAACAATCATTGTACTTGTTTTGTGCTAATTTGGAGGTCATCCAACTTGTGGGGAGGAAAGTGTGGATTTGTAGGTCATCTGACCTTTCATGAATAAAACACCAGATCACAGTTCAACTGACCTTGCACAGGATTTGAGGTCATTCGACCTAAAGGGTATAATGTTGCTTGGTCACTTAGTCATTACGGTGTTTGGCTCAGACTTTAGAAACATCTGACCTTGTGCAGAATTTGGGTGTGACCAACTCATATGAGTCCTTGAAGTCAGTCAATTGGATTTGCAGTTCAAGTCGGAAGAGGCAATTTTTAGCGCTAGACCAGTTATCATGTTTTGTTCGAGTTCTGAGATGGACCGACTTAGCAGTATTTTTGGACGTGTCCAACCTAGTCAGAGGAGGCGAAATTTAGTGCCAAGTCAGACGACAACATTTTGAGCGCAAGGTGAACTTATGGTTTTTGCAGGATTTTTCAAAGTCACCGACCGACTTAAACTGATTACAAAGTTTTACAGGTCGATCAGATAGGTTTTTAATGCCAAGTCAGTAAACTTTATTTCCGGTGCAAAACAATCACATTGAATTGATGAATCTACGGTTTACTTGAAAATTTATCGGCAAGGATCAAATGGGAGTTTTGTCATGATTTTCTATAGATGTCTCTTTGGCCTTGACACAACCGGACCCTCATAAAATTGTGGTTCAATACTTAACTACCTGACCTAGTTTTGGGACTAGGGTTCTTCCAAAATTACTTTCAAAACACAGGGAAACCCTACTTTCTATAATTCTAGTTCTCCCTTATTCATTAAACACATTTGGTGAATTTACTCTTAAAGGAATTGAAACCTAATCCGGCACAGAGAAAACCCTTTTTAAATAAATGCAAACCCTAGTTTGGAAATGAAAACCTCAGGCCCAAAAATGGAGTATTCACCTGTTTGACAGAGTTGAAATGTGGTGAAGTTGTGTAGGTGATAATGCTTTTTGATTGAATCCGCGGGTAATTTCTTGTAGTAGACTAGTTCCAAATCCATTCGAAGAGCTCTCCAGTCAATTTCAAAATGCAGAATGAGCTCAAAATGATAGGAAAACACTTTTATCTTTCCCATTCGATAGCCATAAATGCACGGAGTACAGTGAGAGTTTTGTCATACCATAGAGTTATTTTTGAAATTTGCATGAAAATTTGAAACGGTGGACTCTGCGTGACTTTAGTGGCTCATCGACTTAGTCGGTTGCATTGGATGTTAGAGCAAGGTCAGACCTTAATACTTTTAGCACTTTTGTTATTTATTAGATTCAGCTCAAAATTTTCTTTGGTCTGACTCAGTCAGAGGATCAGTTTCATGGCACTGAGTCAAACGGCCAAGGTTTTATTTCTATGTGTTGGTTTCGAAGTTGTCAGAGTAAGCGCGGGTTTTGTTATGGTCTGACTTTAGTTAGATGGTTGGTTCTGTAGCGCTAAGTCAAACGAATGAGATTTTAGCACTTTTTATCAATTGCATTTGGTTTTAGCATAGAGGTCAGTTATCAATGAAAACATTGCTAAGTCAGATGGATAAGAATTTAGTACAAAAGTCAGTTGGACCAGGATTTAGCATAAAATGCTATTGCAAAGGTTTTTAGTGCAAAAGGCACTCAGACTTGATTTCAATGAAGAAAAACACTCGGACTTAGTTGATTTTTGGATGATTTAATGACACCAATCTTTCTAGCATGGCAAAAATGGAATTGACCACCTTTTGACATCTTAGCTAGACCAAAATTGCAAAGAGGGGGTCCTCGTTTCGCAAAATGGAGCGTGTGTGTGAGGCACAACAAGATCCATCTCAAGCCTTGCTTTTAGCATGGTCGTGAGATCTTGCAAATAGGTTAGGTGTCTGCTTTCAATAAGTGCCCTTGCACTTTGATGTGTTCTCATTAGGAGAATGCATGGTCGCTTGTTGTTTTGTTTTGCCTTGATAGCAGTCCAATTGTTCTAGCTCCTCTATTCTTGTTGCAGTCTGTTTTGACCCCATGCCCAATGGATTGTTTAAGGCCACTAATCTATTTTTTTAGTAGGCAAACATCCTCGAGAGGTCGCCAAAATGTTGACCCATTTTCTTTTGTCCAGAGTAAAATAGTTCACCTTGCAGATTCCCTGGACTTCCTTTGGAATATGACTCTACATACTTATCCTTCATATTCCTCATGATATCCCTTGAAAAAATCCCTAAAATCTTGTCTAGAGAATCCTTGCAAAAAATCTAGAAAAACCCAGAAATCCTTAATCTTCAAATGCTTTCCTTTGCTGGGATTTCCCATCTTCATTTTTGGCTTGGATATCCTGATGACGTCATCCAGATCTTAGCTAATATCCTTGATATTATCTTAATATCTCAGATCTTAGCGAAGGTCTCAATCTCCCTTTTATATTCAGACCTTAGTTAATATCTGGATGTTTTCCTAACATTTGGATCTTAACTAATATCCGGGTCCTTCACGAATGTGTAGACCCTTGTGAATATGATAGTGATGTCATCAGGATATTTTCTAATATCCAGATCCTAAGTTAATATCTGGATACCTTACGAATGTCCTGATGATGTCATCTGGATACCCTCTCCAAAGAAGTGCATATGATGATGATGTCATCCATACATTTCGCGTCTAATATATCACGCCCCAGTGTTAATATCCTAATGATGTCATCCAAATCCCCCTTTCAAAGAAGTTCTTATGCTGATGACAACATCAGGATATTCAAGAGGCATCCTGATATTAAGTTGGTGCCTAGATATTGAAAGTTAATTTCCATGTGGATGACAGTTTCTCCATGTTGCAAGGAAATTTGACAGGTGCATCTCAATATCAGCGAATATGCAGACCTTGAGGGATATTCAGGATACTGCATGTCTGCGGTCCATTGAAGCTGATGTCATATTCCCACTGCGTGGCTAGGAGGTGATGACATGTGGACATCCAGATATCGGTTGATCGCAACTTTGACCATGGATATCTCCCTCATCTAGAGGAATTTCTACATGATCCAAAAGGCAAAAGTGTTTAGAATTTTCTCCTCTTTCATTTGTTGGGCTTTTTTTTGGGGGGGGATATTCTCACTTTCAAAATATCATCCAATTATCATGTGCACATCTAAATATCAGGGTGGCTGCTGAATGAGGAAGGATATACAGGTTTGGCTAACATGACATCTTAGCGACCGACTGAAAGTGTTGCAGAGGTAGATATTTCACATTGAATCTAGTTGGTGAGCGCCGCAGGCAAAATTCAAAAGGATGGCACGGTTCTTCAATGCGAAAGGACTCTGGTGGCTCAATGGCAGATATTTCTGTGGTTTGCGATGACTTTTGGGCTTTTATCTTCAATTCTCTATCCTATCTTGTATATGGGCAACCATTTCAAGTGTTGCAGGTCTGCCAGAGGTATGGCCCTTGTCCTCTTTACCGCTTGGTTCCTAGCTCCGCATTGATGGTGGCATTGGTGGTCTTGGATCCTGTGCATCTGCCTCAGTGCCCTCTACACAAGAATTTGATCTATATAAAACATTGTAATCTTCAGTAGAAGAGGAGTTAGTAATTTCTAGACTGTTATGCTGCTGAATTTCCTGTAGTCAGACCTCTTAGTGTAATTACAAGATTATTGGAATGTGACTCACTATGTCTGTAATTTGGCGTTTGCTGTCTTCTGATCAATCCACCAATGATTGTAATTAACTATACTGTGTCTCTTTCTGCTATTGGTTATTTTGTATTGTAATGGTTTCTAACCTTCATGATCAATATATGCACAATATCTTGCCTCTATTATGCTCTGATTTTTGTGTTTTACTTGAGGTTGTAATCTATTCTATGAGTAAAATGGATCCTCTATAGGTTAAGTCTTCATACCGAAGCCTCAATCAGCCCTATAAGTCTGTGTGAACTCCCATGTGATTGAGATCATTGTTGTGTCTCTTCCAGGATTAGAATTCTTGGACTCAACCTTCTCTAGAGGTTTGATCTCAACTTGCAAGGTCTCACACATTGAGATCATTCCCATTGTGTCATTAGAATGATTGGACTCTCTCCAAGCTGGGTGCAATTCTATGTGACAACAATAACCATTGTAATAATGCAACTCTAAAATTTATTGAATTGAAAACAACATATTTGGAAACTTAGATTAAATAACCATTGTATTATTGGAACTCTAAATTCATTGAATTGAAAATATCCTATTTGGAAACTAGACTTAATCACCATTGTAATATTGCAACTCTAAATTCATTGAATTCAAAATAACATCAAGCTAATATTTTGGATTTGATCAAATTAGAAAAACATAACTTACGGCTAGCTATCTTTCATTGCATTTTGAAGTCACTAATTTACTTTTGAAATGAAACTAAACTAAAAAGTGAACTTGTCTCTATTTTGTAAAAAGTATATACATGAACTAGTTACTTAACAGGGCATATGGTAGTTTCAGATTACTCAAGTAGATTGAAGTTTCAATTATACTAGGGAGATTCTAATCATGTAGTAATTGGTTATTTTGGGATAGTTTCTCTAGAGTTTGAGAAGTTACTCAATTGTTAGAGTATTTCTGTCTAATTAATGTATGGATGGAATCTCACTATTCAGTTGGTTGTCTAGGAATACAACTAATGTTCAAAGGGATTTCTCTATCAAAAGTTATTCTAATTCAAGAATTTTAAATTGAAAGCATGCAAGTTTGAGGTGTTTACTACATGTTTATTTTGACATTTAAATTTAAAGGTCTAATCTTGTTCTATCATGATGTGAAGCTTGAACTCCTAGTTTAATGTATCTACTTTGTTTGAACAATATGCATTCCTTGAAATGTTAAGAACTATCCAACAACACATTGAAGTAGTAAAATCTTGAAATGTAAAAGAAGACGTTTGAAATGCATTATTGATATATTTTATTCCCAAAAAATAAGAGGGTGTCCTAAGGGTTGGAATGATTTTCAAGAATGCAAGTGATATTGTATAACTCTGTTAATTCAACTCTTAAAAACCCAAATTGTCTTGCATATTCTTCTTGTATTAATATCTAAATGAAGTCATGCATTTATCAATAAATCTCATTCACTTGAATAAAGGGATTTTAATATTATTTAACTCATAAAAATTAACTTTACACAAAAAATATATCTATATATATATTCTATTTATTTATTTATTATTTATTTATATATATATATTATATTTATTTATTATTTAAATATTTAAATTCTAATAACAAAAAATTTTAATATTATTTAATATATTTATAAATATTAAATTTTAAAGATAACATTAATTTTAAAATTTATATTTAATAAAATTAAATATTTTTAAAATTGATAAATAAATATTGCCTTGTGTAGCAGGCTGTGCGGCCAAGGGGCTCAAATGCCCTCTTAGAATATGTTTTTTTTTTTAAATTTAAATTTTATTTTTATAAATTTTATAATAAATTTAATTCATTAATATCATTTTTAATAGCCACAAGCTGTGTGTAGTAGGCCAGCAGCCTGTTACCACATCCATAAATATATCATTTTAAAAAAAATGTTCTAATATATATATTTTTATGACATTGTGTCTTTTTTTAATAATTCTATCCAAAACTCCCAGCATGATACACATGGGTACATATAACTAGCAATCACACCTTACTGTGTAATGGGTATGCTAAATTGAAAGAGTATTGGAATGGTTAACCGTAACCTGAAGTCTATCACGTAATGGAACATTTTTTGTCACTATGTTTATGTAGTTAATCTTAGTTTTGTAATCCCATGATGGGTAATGATTTTGAGTTTTAGGAAATGTCTCTTCAATTGTGATGGGTGGTAAAGGTAAAATTTTGAAATAATTATTCATAGGAAGGTTATGCATGTAGCCATGTTCTCTACTTGAAATTAAAAGGTACTCTACCTCTCTTTTTCTCTATCTCTTTCTCTTTTCCTCTCTTTGTCTCTCTCTCTCTCTCTCTATGTATATCTCTAAGTCTCTATATATATCTCTATCTCGGACCTCTCTATCTCTCTATTTCTTTTTCTCTCCGTCTCTATTTCCCTATCACACACTTTCTAAGATCTCTCTCTCTCTAACTTTCCATCTATATCTCTGTCTCCCTTTCTCTCTCTTTATTTCTCTTTATATGTCTCCCTCTTTCTACCCCTCCATCACTCTACCTCTCTCTCCCTCTCCCTCTCTCTCTCTCCATACGCCTTTGTCTCTATATCTCTCTATCTATCTCTCTTTCTCTCAAGTCCTTTTTATCTCTATATCTCTCTACCCTCTTTCTCTCTATCCCCCTTCTCTCTCTATCCCCCCTCTCTCTATCTCATATCTCTATCTTTCTCCCACTCTATTTTTCTCTCTATTCCTCTCTCTCTATATCTCTTTCCCTCTATATCCCTTATCTCTATCTCTATCTCCTCTATCTCTCTTTCTATATTCCTCTCTATTGATCTCCCTCTATGTCTATATCTCCATCTCTCCCTCTTTCTCCTCATATTTACCTCTTTGTCTATCAATTTATCTCTCTCTATACATCTCTTTGTCTTCATCTCTATCTATCTATTTCTCTTTATCTCTCTACCTCTATATATCTATTTGTCTCTTTTATCTATCTTGTTCTCTTTATCTCTTTCTCTGTCATTAAACTCTCAAAATAGCTCATATCATCTTTGGATCATTGGAATGAAATGACCAATTGAAAGTCACTCTCTCTTTTTGTGATTGTTGGATTGCTAGCATGAAAAGTGCTATTTCATGAGGCTCTAGTGGATCCGAATGATATGGACCAACCCATACCAAGATCCATGATCTTTAATGTAGTACTAACCTCCAATTTGGAATGCTAATTACATGTGCCATATTTTGATTGTCAACATGAAATGACTGATCAAAAGCTAGTCTATATCTCCATTCCTCTCTCTCTATCAATATCCCTCTCTATATATCTTTGTGTCCCTCTCTATTTCTCTCTCCATCTCTCTCTCTCTCTCTCTCTCTCTCTCTCTCTCTCTCTCTCTCTCTCTCTCTCTCTCTCTCTCTCTCTCTCTCTCTCTCTCTCTCTCTCTCTCTCTCTCTCTCTCTCTCTCTCTCTCTCTCTCTCTCTCTCTCTCTCTCTCTCTCTCTCTCTCTCTCTCTCTCTCTCTCTCTCTCTCTCTCTCTCTCTCTCTCTCTCTCTCTCTCTCTCTCTCTCCCATGCACCTTCTGTCTTTGTCTATCTATCTTCGTCTAACTCTCTCTTTGTCTCTTCTCTCTATCTTTCTCTATCTCTCCCCCTCTCTATGTAATTTTGTGTCTATTTTAAATTACTCTCTCTCTAGGCTCTATACCTCTCTCTTTACCTCTTATCTCTATCTCTCTCTCTCTATTCACCTATCTCTATCAATCTCCCTCTCTCTCTCTCTACCGATCTCTCTCCCTCTCTCTACCTCTCTCTGCATCTTCCTTTCTCTATCAATCTCTTTGTCTATTCTTCTCTCTTCCTCTATCTCTCTCTCTCTCATTATCTATGTATATCTTTGTTTTTCCTTAGATCTCTTTGTTGCTTGTCACTTATATCTTTCCACATCTCTAATCCCCCATCTCTCTCTAGCTCTTTTTCCCTCCCTCTCTTTCTCTTCCTCTCTCTCATTGTCTCTTTGTCCCTCTCTATCTATCTACCTTTTTACCTCTCTTTATATCTCTATCTCCCCCCTCTCTCTCTTTTCTCTCTCTCTATCCATCTCTGCTTGTCTATCTCTCTCTCTTTCTGGATTCCTCTCTATCTCTATCAATCTCCCTCTATATTCTTCGCTCTTCCTATATCACTCTATCTTTGTTTCTCTCATCTATTCCCCTCTATCTCTATCTCTTTCTATACTCCTCCCTCTCTATCAATCTCCCCCTCTCTAACTCTCCCTTTCTCTCTATGTTCCTCTCTTTATCTCTATATATGTTCCTCTATCTCTATCTCTTTGTCTCATCCCCTCTCTATCTACCCCCTCTCTCATTCACTCTTTCTCTCTATGTTCCTCTATCTCTATCTCTATCTCTTCCCCTCTCTACCTCCCCCTCTCTCCTAGTCTTTCTATATTTCTCTCTCTATGTTCCTCTATCTCTATCTCTCTCTATCTATTCCCCTCTCTCTCTCTCTCTATGTTCCTCTATCTCTATTTTGATCATTTTTATTTCTCCATCTCTATACGCATATCTCTCCCTCTCTCTCCCCCTCTATCACTCTATCTCTCTTTCTCTCATTATTTATTCCCCCCTCTATCTCTTTCTAAACTCCCCCCTCTCTCTCTATATATATATGTTCCTTTCTCTTTCTCTATATTTATAAAAAAATTCCATCACTCTAGCTCTCCTAATATCTCTTTATCTCCTTCTCTATTTGTCTCTTTCTACATCTCTATGTTTATCTATCTTTCTCTTTCTCCTCTTGTCCATCTGAGCTCTTTGTCTCTATCTCTATCTCTCTTTTTCTCTTCTCTATATTTCTTCCTTCCTTCCCCTCTCTATATCAATTTCCCTCTCTATTATTATCTCTTCCTCTATCACTCTATCTCTCTTCTCTAGGTTTTTCTCCGTCCCTCTCTTTGTCCCTCTCTCTCTCTCTCACCATCTCACTCTATCCCTCTCTATCTCTCTATCCCTATACCTCTCTCTTTCTCTTATTTTATCTTTCTCTCCTATTCTATCTCTCTTTCTCTATTCATCTCTCTGTCAATATCCCTCTCTCTATTTCTCTCTCTTACCCCTATTGTGTCTCTCACTCTCTCTCTTCCTCTATCTCATTCTCTCTTTTCTCTATCTCTCTTTCCCTCTATATCACTTCTCTATATTCTTTTCTCCATCAATATCCCTCTCTCTCTCTCTCTCTATATATATATATCACTCTTTCCCTCTATATCACTTATCTCTATTCCTCTCCATCAATCTCTCCCCCTTTTATCTCGTATCCCTATCTCTCTTTCTCTATTCCTCTCTCTACCAATATCCCTCTCTGTATATCTCTATCTCTCCCTCTCGTTGTTTCTCCCTCTTTATCTCTATATCACTCTACCTCTCTCTATATCTTTTTGTCTCCTTCTCTCTCTATCTCTCCCCACCTCTCTCCCCCCTCTCTCCCCCCTCTCTCGCCCCCTCTCTATCTTTGCATCACTCTACCTCTTTGTATATCTCTTTGTCGAGCCTCTCTGTGTCTCTTTCTATATCTCTATGTTTCTCTATCTTCCTCTTTCTCTCTTTCTCCTCCTCTTCATCTGAGATCTTTGTATCTTTCTCTATCTTTCTTCCTCTCTTCCTACCTTCCCCTCGCTATTATTCTCTCTTCCTCTATCACTGTATCTCTCTTCTCTAGGTTTTTCTTCCTCACTCTCTTTGTCCCTCTCTTTCTCTCACCATCTCTCTCTCTCTAGATATTACTACTTAAATGCTAAGTTGGTATTTTACATAAATTATCTTGCCTAAAGGAATGCCATTGGTGAATGATGATTTCTCTAGCATGATCTCCTCATGTGACCTTATAACTGCCTTAGCACACAATAAAATCCACATCTTTCCTGTTAAGCTATCCACTGTGTTCGAGGAGGACACATGAACTAATGAACTCAGTAAGTGTCCTACCTTGAGAGCAGCCCCACTATAATAACATTAGACATGATCACAATTCCTTAAAAAATCATAAAAGGTAAAGACTTAAAAAAATGCACACCAGTTGTAAAAAATATTATTAATTTAGACATGAGAAAGTGTGGAGTACTATTGACTCCACAATAAAACAAGTCTTTAATTTCATGTCAGTACATTCTTATTCTTGAGTTTATTTGACTTGTATAATGAATGGCTAATATTTGAAAATGGTTATTCGAATAAAAATGGGTGCTTGTGGCACATTTGAGGATCTACCCCAATCAAATCCCTGGGTTGATTTAATAATAGAATTTGAAAAATGCTTGACTATGAGAATCCATAGGTGTAAGGTGTGTTGCAAAAACAATGGTGGTCTAGCAATGGGGCCTTATTGCATGAAGTTTTTGCTAGCCCATGCAAGTGAGTGCTCCTTAAGTGTCCTTGATGTTCAAGTGTGTGTCCTAAGTGTTGATCTGCATGACTCTTTTCTAGTTAATCCATTTTTATACTTGCAACTTATGACCCTTTTT
This sequence comes from Cunninghamia lanceolata, assembly GCA_027924645.1. Taxonomy (NCBI): domain Eukaryota; kingdom Viridiplantae; phylum Streptophyta; class Pinopsida; order Cupressales; family Cupressaceae; genus Cunninghamia; species Cunninghamia lanceolata. The sequence continues at coordinate 3,274,248 of BSBN01000292.1, read as the reverse complement.
AATGATTGGAAGCAAAGTAAAGTCTCTCCCTCCCTCTCTCTCTCTATATATATATATCATGTTTTCACTTTCACTTCCTTTCTTTGTCTCCTCTCTCCATCTCTCTCCATCTCTCTCCATCTCTCTCTCTACCTCTATACCTCTCCCTTTCTATCTCTCTTTTGATACCTCTCTATCTTTGTATTTCCCTCCCCCTCTATCTCAAACACTTCCTCTCTCTAATATTTCTCTCTCCCTTTGTTTCTCTCTCTTATCTCTCTGAGATTTCTCACTAGATACCTCTCTCTCTTATCTCTCTGAGATTTCTCACTAGATACCTCTCTCTCTCTCTCTCTCTCTCTCTCTCTCTCCCTATATATATTTCTATATCTTCACTTCTCTCTATCTCTATCTCTCTCCCTCTTTATCTATTTACCTCTCTACATTTATCTCTATATCTGTATCTCTCTCTCCCCCTCACTTCTCCCTCCCTTGCTCTCTCTCTCTCTTTCTCTATCTATGTCTCTCTCCCCATCCTCTCTCTCTCCACATAATGTCTTGAGGGTAAATTGATTAAGGTAGAAGATGTGTAGAATTTGACAAAAGAAAGACTTGATGAAATGATTAATTCAATTGGAGGTTTTGATATGATAATAGGTGTAAGCCCCAATAATAATTTAATAGGAAATGACAATATCTCTCTACATATGTTTCTCTAGATCTCTCTACCTCTCTCTATTCTATTTATCTTTATCTCTCTTTGTCTCTCTATTTTTTTAAACATCTCTCTCTATCTCTATTTCCCTGTCACACACTTCATCTCTGTAAGATTTCTCTCTCCCTATGTTTCTCACTCCTCTCTCTAAGATTTCTCACTCTACCTCTCTCTTTTTCTCTATCTCTCTTCTTTTTTTGTATCCCTACCTATCTCTTTTGCTCTATCTCTTTCTCTCTTCCTCTCTCTTTTGTTTTATCTCCCCCTTCCTTCCTCTCTCTCTTTCTCTATCTTTGTACCTCTATCTTCCTCTATCTTCTTTATATCTCTCTCCTACTTTATTTCTATCTTTGTTTCTCTACCTCTATCTCTCTCCCCTTCTTTGTTCCCCTCTCTCTCCACATAACATCTTAAGGGTAAATTGATTAAGGTGGAAGATATGCAGAGTTTGACAAAAGAAAGACTTGATGAAATGATTAATTCAATTAGAGGTTTTGATCTGATAATAGGTGGAAGCCCCTATAAAAATTTAATAGGAAACAATAATCTCTCTTGACAAAAGAAAGACTTGATGAAATGATTAATTCAATTGGAGGTTTTGATCTGATAATAGGTGGAAGCCCCTATAAAAATTTAATAGGAAACAATAATCTCTCTCTCTCTCTCTCTCTCTCTCTCTACCTCTCTCATTTTCCATTTCTCTTTATCTCTATTTGTCTCCGTCTCCCTCCTCCTTCTCTCTCACACACTTCCTCTCTATGAGATCTCTAATCTCTAGATCTATCTTAGTATATTATGGTCTCACGATTGCATGCATCATAATTCTATATCATCTCAATCTTACATGGTCTCATGCTTGTTTGAGTAATGGGTATCAACTTGGTCACAACTTTATTATTGGATTATATGTATCATTATTCCATTTTACATGCACAACTTTTATAATGATTCATTCCTACATGTGTTGTGGGAGATGTCTTAGTCAAAACTCCATAATTTCTTCATGGATTGTGATTGATTTTCATACCTCATGCCATGCATGTAATTGCATAGAGATTTCACTCATTTTCTTTACAGTTTTGTGAAGCCAAATTCTCCAAACCCTTCCAAAGAATTTTCCCTAGGGTTTGACTTTATTCCCATCTCTAATTTTTGTAAGTTTTCATATCTTTAGATTAGATCTAAAATTTGTAGGTCATCTTTCTTGTATCCATAGTGATTTGACCTAACTATTGATTTTTTTACTATGGATTTCTGCCAACCCTTGTCCTTAGCTTATATTGAAACATGCCTTAAGGGTTTTAATGTATTTTACAAATTTTTACCTCAAATCCATTTTTTTAAAAATGTGCCTAGTAAACTTTTTAACATGACCGATGATTCTAGTGCGACATGCCCTCCAGTTCCATGCGAATGCTTTTGCTTAGAGCAATGAACCGGTGAGGCCACAACACGGGGGACCTCATCCCCTAGTAAGACCACTTCAAACCCGTGAGCTCGTTGGCCCAGCAAAGGCGTAAAGCCTGTGAGCTCGTTGGCCTAGCGGGGATTTGAACTCTGGTGTCCACCACTACAACCGAGTGACTTAACCACCGAACCACGCCCTTATCGACATACCTCAAATCCATTAATCCTTGATGACATAATATATTCATTTACCATAAGGATGAAAATACATGGATGCAATATTTCATTGTATATATGACTTTTCATCTTTCACAAAGCTTGTTATTGCCTTCCCTTCTATTTGAGATGGCTTTACTTCACCTGCCCATCAACTTCATAGTGATTATCCCTCTCTTATATCACTAATATTAGTGATGATGGTTAGTGATAAGCCTAATGTTGATGATTCTTCTTTTATAACTACTAATAGCAATTATCCCTTAAGCACTTTCATTTCTTTTCATGCTATATCTATTGAGGAAAACTAAGATGCTCTTTCAAAAGGAAACAACTAATTTTTATAATAATAATAAATATAATAAATAATAAATATAAAATTTGTCTATTATAATATCTAAACATTGATAGATTACAATTATAATAATATACAACATAAAATTATAATAAAACTTTCTTAATAGTCAGAATAAAATTAAAGCTTTCATAAAAACAAAGATAAAATTAGTAAGAATATATTACCTTATATCATATAAAATTAAAACTTTGCTACGTCAATACAACTTTAAAATATAATATTATATTGATTTACATTGTTAAAAAACAAAAACATAATAATAAATATAATTTTAATATAAATTTTTTATTTATAAAATACATAACTTAATATATTATAAAATGATATACCTTATTTTTTATTGTTTCATGTATATATTTTTTTATTTCTTATTATACAATATTATAAAATAATATTATATATCATATAGATTTTAATATTGTACATTTAAATTATTTAATATTATATATTTATTTTAATATGTCATAACTTTAACCCATCTCTACCTATCGCTCAACTTTTAAATCTTAAATTATAAAACCTCCGCTAAGATAGGTGACCAGGTGAATAGTGTAAAGTAGTATTTTTAATTAAATTTACTTTAAAACTCTAAAAGCTTTTAAAAAAAAGTAGTGCTGTGTAAACCTTGCCATTCAAACATATATGAAAAAATCATTCTCCTCAATGAGATGCCTAATGCCATGAGGTCAGGGAAAAAATAAACAACTTTTTGATAGCGTGGATTTTCTCTGTAGTCACTGGAATGACAAAAAGCAGAGTCGGAAAAATAAAACGATGAAGAGGAAAGAAAACGGCAAAAAAATTGGTGAATGAAAAAATGGTCAGAAAAGTGGCAAGGAAACCGGTGACGGGAAAACAATGAAACAAAATGAACGGCGAGGATGATTTTCATCATCTTGCATTCCATCTCCACGAAGCTCACCTGTTGATTTTACTTGCGAGGCGGATTCACCTCATAGAGGGAATGCCTTCGGTGTTACAAGGAAAAAATAAAACCCTTTCCAGATCTGAGATCTTTCTAATGACTGTGATGAGCCAGTATGAAAATATGTTTAAATTAAAAAAAAAAGAAATTGTGTTATAGTTGTATATATGTTCAGTATGAGGATGAAAGGATTTGTGTAAGTAAGGGGAAAAAATTCCCTGGGAGAGCATATTGTTTTGAAAACTACATGTCTGCAATCTATTGAATAATAAAGAAAAACAATCCTCAAATCGGCTCTATTTAAAAATTAGAGAAGAGCAGTGTATGGTAATGACATGTACCAACTAGTTGTATGGTAATGGCATGTACTAACTAGTTTATTTTGAGGGAGAGCGAAATTTTTCTTAAGTTGCAAAACTAAATTTTAAACAAAATTTTTCTTTCTCTCATCGTCAATTTGGAATATCAAATCTGTATTGAAGCTAATATGAATCTAATCATTTATTTGTTTAAACTAAAATATAATCCTTCAAATTCCATATTCCATTTGCATAAATCAAAAAGGGGTAGAAGCACCTACCTAGAACTTGCTAACCCTCTCTATGTAGCTTTCCTTGAAGCAGCTGTAGAAGCTTTGAAGTAACATCAAGTTGCCCTGAAGAAACCTATTGCTTTCTTTTGTCCCTTTTCTTTTATTTATAAATCTTTTAATTACTTAATGTCCTCCATCAAAAGGAGAAATTAACTCCATGAACTAAGTTTAACTCCTCACTTAACAAAACAATCAAAGAAATTAACTCACACAAAGAGGTAGTTTAACACCTTTTTCATTCTAGCTAACAATAAATCAGAAATTACTAACTCATGTTTTCCACCAATTTCTCTTTTTAGCTCAAAGAAAGATTTTTGTTTTCAAGCAATTATTTATTAATTTTATATTTATTTATTTATATTTATTTTTCCATAATTTTATATTTTATAATTTATTGGAATGAAATTAATATTTATTTATTAATAATTCATTATTATTTATTTGTTTATTTATAATTTGCATATTTGTTTTATTTAATAATTAAATGAGTTAATTAAATATTTCCTTCTCTATTCTAATTTAATTAGCCATCCATTTTTCCTCCTGAACCAAAATCAAATAATTAAAATGTGTCAAAAGGGGTCGTGACACTACTTCTTTATGTGACCATTCTTTCCATAGTTCCATCATTTTACTTTGGACTTAATTAAATATTTTGACCTACCCTTACCCATAGAATTCTTATATCTTGTCTTCTTCTTACCTTTCTTTTCTTTAGACTTGTCTCTTACCACAAGGGAATTAGAAGAATTACCATCCATGGACCTTTTCCTAATTTTCTCAATTAACAGAATGCTAATAATATTTTCCAGTGTAAGTGATGTAGCATTATTGCTTATAGACATTATAAGGTTTTCCCATGAATTTAGTAAGGAACAAAGTGACACAATGCACTCATCCTTTTTATCCATCTTGATTTGTATTGATGCAAGTTGACCTAAAATCATATTAAATCTATTCAAGTGATCAATTATAGAGTCTCCCTCCCTCAGTTTTAAAGAATATATCTTCTTTTTCAAAAAAATCTTATTAACTAGACTCTTAGACTAATATAATGTACCTATCTTCTTCCACAATGTGTTTACCATCTACTCCTTAGACACATTCATCAACATAGGGTTTGATAGACATAACTAGATTGTACTTCTTGCTTTCTTATCTAGTTTTACCTAATCTTCATCAGACATGCCTAAGGGTTTCGATGAAGAAGATACTACAGTCCATTGATCTCTTTCTAATAGAAGATCATCCATATTCAACTTCTAGAACTCAAAGTTCTGCCCATTAAATTTCTCAATTTCAAACCTCGATGTGCTAGCCATAGATTTAAGGTTGTTCTATATTCTCACAAAATCTTTCAAAGTCTTCCTTTCTTTCTAGTTATACATGAACTACAAAAAACTAATTAATGTTAGGGTTTACCATCACACATGTTAGGGTTTTCACTCTAATGAAGTAGTAACCACCCAAACGACAACCTTGCACTATAATACCAAATCTTGGGGATATTAACCCCTATTACAATCAACCAACTTCAGATTATGTATTTAGATAACAGTCAACAACACTTGCAAAATATATCAAACAATATGTACAGAAGTAAATGGAATAGTATGCATCCTCAATATTACATATGACACAAAGGTTTACATGGGAAACCCTTTTGAGAGAAAACCCACCATCGAAAGATATTCTCAGTTATATTGTTCATAATGAACACTGACAAGGCCTTTGGAACCTTTTATAGAGTCCCAACCTAAAAAATACCCTTCTTCTACAATCACTTTAATGTTCACACACCAAAAATATATAAAATATTTTCAATGTCTAATGATTGAGTAACCTTGGCACATTCCCACAAACTGATATGTGTGTGTGTGTGTGTATTCATGGGAAAACTTATCATCTCTATCCAACTAGTTTGTGGAATACTAAGAGTCATGCAAGTATAATCAACCATACACGATGTAAACATACCACATAAATCACCAAGTATGACACCTCCACATGGATAATCACCTTGTACATTCTACCAATTTCACACTATAAATTAGTAGTTGCAGCTTTAACACTATTAGTATACATGTATGTTTTTGGTATAACCAAGACTACCAACTCCTCACTTGTGATAGCTTAGACCAACATAACATTATCCTACTCTCAAATTATGTTGTATAAACCCTAGTTTTTCCACATGTGCCCTTGCATCACTATTCATGCTTTAGGAAACACTAAACTCATATGTAATTATGAGTTCTTCTTCCAAATGACTTGTGGTTGTTTTAATATCACCACCACATGTAGACAAATCATGTATGCTACACCGCAACTTACTACCACAACATCACCACATGTTAGCCAACATAAATACTATACCATAAAATCTGATAACTCGCCACATATTACTGTGTAGACAAACTTTTCCCACAAGGACTCTATAGGTGATTATCACCGAAGTCCCAACATTACATAATCTCTTATGGTTAAGACTCCTATAGAGGCTTGGTTAGAAAAAAAACATTCATTATAAATCTTTGTGTTTTTGGTTGAGAGGCATATGGTCATTATCCTAAGGAGATATGGTCAAAATTGGCTCGAACAAGATAGTTAAGTATATCTTCATCAACTATGGTGTTGATGTGAAAGGGTACAAGCTTTGGGACCTTGTGATCAAGAGATCTCTATACAATAGAAGTGTTATATTTAGAGAGATTAAGCCTTCTCTTAGATTTTTGTAGCTAGAAGAAGATGAGAAGAAATAGATGGTTTAGCTAGCCCAATATTGAGAAGATTGAACTAGAAGCTCATGAAGGACCCGAATAGGAGGAGAGCTTAGATAGTTCAAATAGATCTAAAGAAGAGGTAGAACATTTATCTCAGCTCTTGAGGAGGTCTTCTTGATAGAGACATCAACCAGATAGGTATACTCCTCTTGATTGGAGATGTATTTTTTCTTTGATTACTAATTCTAATGAGCCTAGAATTGTGAATGAGGTAATGGATATGGATGGTTTTGAGTCTTGGAGAGTGGCTATGGATGAGGAGATGGTTTCATTAAGAATAATTTCACATGGGACTTAATATCATTTATAGAAGGAAGAAAGCCTATTAAATGTAAATGGGTGTTCAAGAATAAGATCCGTTTAGATGATAGTGTTAAAAAGTACAAGGCAAGACTAGTTGCAAAAGGATATTCCCAAGTTTCGGGGATAGAATTTGGTGAGATTTTTTCCCCAACTACTAAGCTGACATCTATTAGGGTCTTTTTATCTATAGAAACAAATTTTGATTTAGAGATAGAATATATGGATATGAAGACAACATTCTTGCATGGTGACTTGGAATAAGAGATCTACATCGCACAACTAGAGCACTATGTTGTTAAAGGCAAGGAGCCTTTGGTTTTTAGATTAAAAATATTTGTATGGTCTCAAATAGTCTTCTAAAATTTGGTACCAAAAAATTGATTCATTTGTGTTGGGCTTGGAATTTTTGAGATCTAAATTGGATCATTGTATTTATTATAAAATAGATGGTGATTGATTCCTTGTTATCATAGTGTATATATATGATATGTTTGTTTGGTAACAATAAGGATATGATTTGTGATTTGAAGTCTCAACTTTTAGTATAATTTGAGATGAAGGACTTGGGGGTTATTAGATTTATCTTGGGTATGGAGATTATAAAAGATAGAGTGAACATAAAGCTTTGGTAAGACTAGAGAAAGTACATGAATTGTGTATTGTAGTGTTTCAACATGGCAAATAATCAAGCATTGAGTGTTCCTATTTTTTTAGGAACTAAACTTTTAGTTGAGTAGTGTCCTATGACACCCACAAAGATGGAGGATATGTCTCATGTTCCTTATGCCAATGTAGTTGGGAGTTTGATGTATGCTATGGTTTGTACTAGACTATATATTGCCAAAGTATTGGGAGTCCTTAGCTAATTCATAGCTAATCCTAGATGAGATACATTGGGATGTAGTTAAGATGGTCCTTGGATATTTTCAAGGTACCTCTGAGTACCCTATTTGTTATCATGGTGATTCTAGGGGGGACCAACACTCAATTTATATTCATGGATTTGTGGATTTAGATTGGGTAGGTGATCGACAATAAGAGATCCACTAGTGGTTACATTTTCATTTTATTAGGTGGTGCTATTAGGTAGATGAGTAAGTGGTAGGGTATGGTTGCTCTATCCACTATAGAATCTAAGTTCATGGTAGCTATTCATTCTCGTAAAGAATCCATCTATCTTAAGAGATTGTGTTTAGATGTGGTGATGAGTCAGGGAGCTATTATAATTTTATGTGATAGTTAGAGAGTCATATGTCTAGCAAAGAACATGATATTTCATACGAGGATGAAGCACATAGATTTCTATTACCAAATTTTTCATGAAATGGTAGAGGATGGGAGGCTAATGTTGGAGAAAGATGACACTTTGCAGAATGTTATAGATGCATTGATGAAGCTTGATAGCACATAGAATGTGTTGTAAGTCTATGGGCCTCTCAACCCCTAGAAGATAGTTTATAGTGCTATTAATTCATTTTCTCGTTAAAGGTGTTTGACAAGGGGGAGAATGTTATTAAAGGTGTCTCAAACTTGCATCTAATGTTAAGGACCAAAAAATCAAATTTTGGGCTATAAAACATTAAAACAATTTTTAGGGCTCTAGAGGTTGATTTTGGCCCTAGATAAATGTTAGAATGAGCCTTAACTTGAGAGAGATGGTTATGGTGATATGGATCTCTCCGGTCTCTACAATTTAAAAAAATAGTCTCAATCAACTTCCTAGATCAAATGTTATGGCCTCTGAAAGTTGGGCCTCCCACATTGAAAATGTTGCATCTATGAGACATAAGAGAGATGTAAGAGGGAGTTACACTTGTTGATAAACTTATGATTCATGCTATGACACATCATAAGACATCTTTGAATGGATATAATGGAGCCAAAATAGAGTGCCCAAGTTGGTGGGTGGATTATGAAGAGCTTATGACAGGTGGAAGGAATATGCTATTTTTAGCTTGTGGACTCATGTTGGGATTTGGGTACCACATTTTGCATGGTTTTATTTCATGGTTTCCTAATTAAAATTTGATGGTTTCATGTATTACTTCTCCTATTTATTGGGTGCTTGAGATGAAGGTTTCATAGTGAGTTTTGTAGGTACTATTATGCTACTAGAATTACTCCAGATCTCTTATTGGTGATACTCTTGTAAAGACTTAGACTCTGCAAGTGTATTGTAACCATCAATTACTGAATAATACATTGAGTTTCTTGGAGTGGGTTTTTCTCCTAAAATGGTTTTTCCCACGTAAATCACTATGTTATGGTATATTTCTTTTGTGTTTATTTCCTTGTAACTAAAAGGATTAATTTAATTAGCACACACCTCTTCTCAAAGATTAGATTAAGAAGTTTTTTTTTGCACTCTTCCTTCCTTTAAACTTAATTTCCAATTAGAGCATGAACCTTTTTTGAATAAGTTAATCTAATCACAATAAGTGAGTCACATTCAACTATTAGATTTTCTATTCCTTGAGGAGCTGTAACAACCATACTTGCTAGTGGAACTTTCCATTATGCTTCATTATTGGATTTAACACCTAATAAGAGTGACCCCTTGCACATAAAACTATCACTCATATTTTGGAGAACAAAACCAACCCATGCATTACCTAGATTTCCCTTAGAAGCACCATCAAAATTTAGTTTTATAAATTTTTTTGATGGAGGTTCCCAATGCTTTCTATCATCATTCAAAGAATGATTCTTATGAGATCCAATTTTCCTCCTATTATTTTAATCTCTTATCTCTTGAACAATGGAATTGAAATAATTATATACTATTATATAAGAATAATAATTTGTTATACTTTATGAAGTACAATATTATCATGTTTACTATGATAATGAAAGTGAAATTACTCGATAAATATAATTACTTTGTATTATGGACTATTTATAAAAAATAGTTTTTTTTGTTGTCAAATCATCCTTATTTTGGCTTTGACCCATGGCCATCTTGTAGTGGTCTTGTAACAAGCCCACAATGGACTTGTAATGGAATTGCAACATATATGTAGTTGTACTATAGTTGATTCATAGTGTAGGGTGTATAACATAGATATGCACACCACCCATCCTCTTTCATGTTCTTTTGTTGTATATGTGCTTGTTGAAAGACAAAATAAACTAGCATTATATGTATTGTGTTTTGATCTCTATTTTATGCTCATGTATTAATAAAGTGTCATTTGCTTTATTAAAAAGTGAAAGGTCATGTCTTATTGAATCTACTTCATATTGTTTAAATAATTAAAAGGAATAAATTGTGTCGTGCCTCCTTCCTTGAGTTTAGTCTTCTATTGGTGTGCAATGCTACTACATTAGGATGCATGCCACCCTTCGTAGATTAAAATAATCTCATTTCTCTACTTATGATTGACTACACATATCTTCCATGCATGTTTGGTGTTTGTGTTAGTTTAGTCACATGCGATGACTACACTTGTGTGTGTGTGTGGATGTGCATTACAACATTATTAATGTTGAATTTGTTAAGTGTGTTTTTACCTATTTTGTCCTTAGTAAAATTTGGGTATTTTAAAATATGATTAGCTTAGATATTTAATGTAAGGTGTTTTGTGCATCCACATTAAAGTGGTGAACTCAATGTGAATCAAGTGCGCAACCTTTTGATATAGAAAGTGTGAAGCCTAATATATGTATTATCTCTTACATAAATGATTTAGATTTTGTAGACACCTAAAAATGACCCTTCACAGATTGCTTGCATTAACGTTAATTAAATAATCTAAATATTTAATTAGTTTCATCAATTTCTTCTAATTCCCCTAATTCAACATTAATTGAATAACTTCTATTTATTTAATTAATTTCATTAAAATCAGCTCTTTATTCTTCTAAAATTAAATAATCTTAATTATTTAATTAAATCATTATCCTCTTTCAATCTTCAGATCCACATTAATTAAATTAATTAATTATTTAATTAATTCATCACTTAAATTCCTCTTATCCACAATTAAATAATTTTTAATTATTTAATTAATCTATTATTCCTCTAAATTTAAATAAGTTATTCTAATTTATTTAAGTTGACCATTATCTTCTAAAAATAAATAAAATCAATATTTTATTGATATCTTATCCCTTCCTCTATCATGCAAAATAAATTAAATCAATTTATTTGTTTAATTTACTTAATATCCTCAATTATCTACCAAAAATAATCTTATTCTTCAATCATGCACAATTAATTAAATAAATTTATTTATTTAATTTCTCAATTACCTCCCAATTCTTCTAAAAATATCATTTTCTTCTATGTGCACAATCAGTCTTATTTTTAGAACTTCAAAAATCAAATCTAAAGTTGAGTTAATTGGCTTTAATCAATATTATTTTTATCATCAACTCATTAATTAGAAAAAGCATTCTAAATTTATGAAATCAATCCTATCTTTATCCTAGCAAGCAGTTAACTCAACAAAGCAACTTTAAAATATTCTTTAAACATGACACATGTCGTGTGCACATTCATCATGTCTTCTCAACTCATCTTGATCATTGATCTCATTGATTTATCTCCACCGTTGATCGATCTTTCCTTGAAACCTATATATACCCCCTTCACTTTATAAACAATCCTTTTCGATCATTTATTCTTAGGCATCCATATAGCGTGTTGAGCATACATAGCATCGTTGAGCACTTATTGAGCACTTTGAGCACACAATTATCATCATCATGCCCACTTGTTGCAACCATGAGTACGCAATCAATTGAGCAATCCACAAAGAACTAAGAGATCAATACAGTCTAGGTGATAGCTTCATTGTTCTTAATTAGCATATTCATTGATTTGGTTATCATTTAGATTGATATTTTGAAGGTTGTAGGTTGAGTTTATTGTTCATTGCTTAATCATTATAATCTCAATTTTACCTATACACATTCTGGCATGCCCGGTGGGACCCACTAACCTTTACTTTTTTAGAAAAAATGATTTTTTGAAGTACAGGTACAGAAAAGTACAAACAGAACATAGAAAAGCACATCTGAGCAACAATGAAGTATATCTAGTCTGAATTAAAGTGCCTTCGAGCGATAGTGAAGTGCCTTTGGCATGCAGTAAAGTGTTTTTGCACTGTTTTGAAGCGCATTTGTACGGTTTTGAAGTGGCTCTAGTTTTTGAGATTTCTAACTTGCTTTTCTTTTTTTTAGGGTTTCTCATATCATACTGACCATCTATTGTTTAGACAAGCTGATTTATTTGTCTTACAATCATCCTAACATACTCCTTAAAGTTGATTTATTTAAGGGTATTGTCATTTTTGAACTAATCCATTATCTCACAGTTTGTTAGTTTGTTCGTGTTGCAGACTTATAGATCTCATCATCCAACAACATCCTAGGTCATCATACAATCACTCAACAATCATTGGATCAAGTTTTTTTAACATAGATCCTTGTTTTTGTAGGCATGTTATTGATAAAGTGCATCTGCACAACAGTCAAGCCCTTTTGGTCTGAAACAGAGCACATCTGCATAATATTCAAGTGCTTTTAGTCTAAATTGTGCTCATCTACACAACATCTAAGCATTTTCGGTCTGAAAAAAAGTGCACTTGCACAACAGTCAAGCACATCTGTTAAATTTTGAAGTGCCTTTGCACAACAGTTAAGAACTTTTGGTTCAATTGATTTTTGCTAACTACTTGGTTTGTGTGGAAATAATATCACTTGTTGCAACATCTTATCATAGGTCAAAGAAGGTTTCTAACATACTTTTGCAGGATGATTGTCAAAGATATCAAATCTTTTTCATACTAAGTCTTAGAAACACTTCAATTTCTTAAAGGAATTAACAATCATCTTGTATTGCATCTAGTGTGATTAGGTTAGTTGCACTTAGCTTAATCTAGGGGGTGAATGAACAAGTGGTTTCTATGCTTGTGAGGTGATAGGTGTATTCTCTCCCCTTGTGTAAAAATTTGGGTGACCAAAAACTAGACCCATCTCTTTTTATTTTTTTGTTTATCCCTTAGAAGGGCCTACATTTGGATTGCGTTTCATCCAAGAAGGATGACCCTAAGTGGATTTTTCCTTTGGACCACTATACAAATTGGTCAAAGTGAAAGCCAAGTTCTAACCAGTGTTAGCCTTTTCCATACGGTTCCAATTGAAAGGAGGCATACCAACACATTTGTGTTAGGTATATTAAACTCCTAGTAAAGTTGGTTAAAGCTTTTAGTGGCTTGCCGAATGCTTGCAAGGCATTGGTCCCCCAAAAAAGCAACTAAAAACCTCATACTTAGTGACTACCCGATCTACCTCCAAACATTGTGATAAATTTTAGTACAAGGGTATGGTGCCCCCAAGATTACTCACCATAAGGCTCCCTTGAGATGAGATAGAAATCCCCGGCTTAACATAAGCAACTAGAAGCTTTCTGAGGAAAGGGTCATTGGGTCATCCTTCCAGTCCTAGAGGTCACTATCTGTCCTCTCTCACAAAGATGAAACAATGTACACACCCACATTAGGTGTGATAACACTTGAGTCAATGGAGATTCCAAGTTGTGGGCTGATTTATCGTAGTGAAGCTTGTCCTTAGGTATAAAAAGTGTTTGATTTGTCTTCAATTGTGTTATACCCATGGAAGTTTAGGCTTTTTATGAGCCTTGAATATACACTCATTGTTACAAATAGCCATTGTGTTTACTGTGCAACTGTGTTTTCTCTTGTCAAAGAAACCCAACCAAAATCCAATCAAAATTTATCAAATTTGACCATGAAAACATCACTATCACAAAAAAGTGCATCTGCACAGAATTAAATTGCTTTTGCACTGATTTGAAGTACATTTGAGCCACAGTCCAATGCATTTGAGCCACAGTTAAGCACATTTGAGCAACATTCAAGCGCTTTTGGTTTTTGTCTGTCACCATTCATCCATTTAGCCCAGATCATAGTGAACTTCAATTTTTGATCAATTTAACCTCTCATCCAATGTCCTGTAGCACTTTTAGACTTGTGTGATCCATCATCAGATCATCTTCAATCATTATCATAGCTTAAAACTTGGACTTTTCAAGCCATTTATCTTATTAAGATTACTATCTATCAATCCACCTTCACCAAACAAGCCTAAATCTTTACCTAGCTAGCAGAGCTTTGTAATTTGGCTTCCAGCATAGAGTCTAGATCACATCAAACATCCCATAGTTTATCTATGATTTTAGAAATCTTTGTCTCTCTTTAGTCTTTTGGAGGTAAATTAGTATCCGTTATTGGTTTTTTATTATCTTAGAGAATGAACTTCTCTTGAGTTGGTTTTATGCCATTAACCCTATCCGCCTTCATTTGAGGTCATTAGTCTACCTCTATGATAGGTAATCCTTTATCCAAATCAGCTATTAATCTAGTCGTATAATCTTCCACAAGAAACCCATATCAAATCCATCAACCAGTAATCTTAACTTTATCAAATCAGTCCAAACATCAATCCCCCAATTTTTGTTTTTAGTGTATTTGAACCATCTTATGGTCACCACTAGAAAGCAATATTGTCAAGCCATGGAGGCTAAGAAAAACACCCCTAAAAGGCACCATCAAATCATCCCAAACAATCCACCATCAGACACTCAAAACAGTCCTCATAATGCTGCCCTAAATAATCCTGAAGAGGATAATACTACAAGGATAGGTGCTAGACAGTATACCATAGGATTGTATCCTCAAGATCTCCTACCAAAAGAATATACCATTGATCAAAATCCTTTTCAAGAAGAGTGAAACTTTCAAGAAGGTCAATCCTCTCAAGAAGAAGGGTCTCAAGATCTAGATGAAATCATGCAAGATCCCAAAACCATGGTAGCCATTGATAAACTCTTAAGCTCCAATCAAGATCACTACTTCCATTTTCTTGCTCAAAAAGGAGCCAAATTGCCTTCAAACTTTTATACATCTACTCTTAAGGAGAAAAATCCATTTCAAGATGTTATTAATGCTATGGGAAGAACACAAATAAACCCCATCCAAACCAAGTCTACCATATCTACACCACTTCCCGAATCATCTTCACAAGAGGGAGTATCTAATCCTTTCATTGCTAAATATGTCAATCATCTTTATCAAAATCAAAATCCCATGGGAGAGACATCACTTGGACCTCTCCTTACTCCCATGGATATTTACAAAGCTCAACAAGAAACCCTCCATCATCAAGTTGAACTAGCGAAACAAGCTAATCTAGCAAAACAAGGTCAACAATCAAACCCCTTCCTCACCACCTCCATGTTCATGAATCCTCAAAATACCTCACGCATGTCACAAGTTCACACATCTATATCTAATCTTGCATATGCTACCCTCCCATGGACATCTTTGCCTCACAATTACACACCTATTGATGCTTATGTCAATCCGCCACAAGTGTCACAAGCGCAACCACCCTAAACTTCATCCACTCAAACCATAAACAACACCTATGTAAAACCACCTCGAAACCCAAACATCAATACTACTCATGTCAATACACCCCAATATTATTTAAACATAAATACTACTGATTTCAATTTGCCCTAACATTCTTCAAACATCAATACTACCCATGTCAATCCACCTCAACCACCTCAAAATCCAAACAACACCTACATCACTACACCCCAAAATTCTTCAAACACAAACAATACCTACATCACTCCACCCCAAAATTATTCAAATCCAAACAACACCTACATCACTCCACCCCAATATTCTTCAAATCTAAACACCACATATGTCAATCCTCCTCAATCACCACCAACTCAAAACACATACATCGTCCCTCCACAACAATATCAGAATCCCCCTCAATATTCCTAAAGTCATAACTCATACCTAACACCCCCACAAAATCAACAAGCTCCAACTTTCTTCATTGATCCTACCCAAAACAACCCCCAAACTTCATATGACCCATACAATCTTAATGTTTATATTTTAAATTCCAGTACATCTTATGGGCAGCTACAACCACCCCAAACTCAACAAAATTTGGCTTTACCAACACCTCCATCAGATCTGGAGCGTAAGGTTGCTGATATGCAAAAACAACTATCTGATTTGTCATTTTTGGTCACACCAAGAAAACCTTCTCTTTAGAGGAGGTTTGTCCATATCCATTTGATTGATCTTTACCAATGACCCTTTTTCCCTCTAATTTTGACATGCCGAAATTTGACAAATATAAAGGAAAAGGTGATCCCAAAGACCATATTAGAGAGTTCTACATTGCTTGCTTTGAGCTTTCTCATAATGACACCTATCTTATGCATCTTTTTACTCATAGTCTTGGAGGACAAGCAATTGAATGGTTCTACCCACAGGTATTAAAACTTTTAGCAAACTAGCTAAAAAATTTGCCACCCATTTCTCTTATATCATTGAACATGAGGTATCCATGATGGACTTGTGTAACAACAAACACAGAAATGGTGAAACTTTTATCTCCTTCCTACAAAGATGGAGAAATATGGCTAGCAAACTCCCAGTTCAAATACCTGAAAAGCAACTCATTAACATCTTTCTCCAAAACCTTAATCTAGATCTTGGGTTCCACTTACAAATCTAAAGTGCTACCACATTTGATGAGATCATTTACAAAGGAACTAATATCAAAAAAGACCTCATTGCAAAAGGTTTAGTCAAAATCTTTAAGGAGACTAAAGACAATCCTCCTCAACAATCAAATGACAAACCTAAATTTTGGAACAAAAATAAGAATGTTGTAAATGATGGTGTTGTGGATTCTAAACATGTCTAAATTGTCCAAACACCACTCAATCTATCTAAATCAACCCAACCTATTCCTCGGGAGAAACAAAAACAAGAACATCCACAACAAGACTATCCTCCAAGACGTAGGTTCACACCTTTGGGCGAACCCATTGAATTAGTCCTTAAAAAGCTTGTGTAAAATGGACTTATCACACTACCTGAAGCACGTCAATATGATAAGACTGCTTTCAAACCTACATGGTACAAAGATAATGAATATTGCGAGTATCATATAACAAAAGGACACATAACCTCATCTTGCATGAAATTGAAACACACGATCCAAAACCTTATTGACAGAGGTGAAGTTACTTTCGACATGCCTCCTCAACATATCACAAACCAAGATATCAACATATATAAGGATCCATTCCCTCAACATTGTAAAGGTCAAAATCTCGATAAAGGAAAGAGTGTTAACAAAGCTTCATCTTATGACTCCATTGTGGGTCATTTTGAAGAAAGTTGAGTCTCAACCCTTACTATTAAAAGTAAAACCCCAGATTGTGTCATCACAACTCATCATGGTCGTGTTACCCTTCATGGTCCAACACCTAATATTATAATCAACTCTGATTATAATCTTGTTGAACATCTAGGGAAAACTCCCACACATATCTCAATATTAGACCTTCTAAAGTCATCACTTGCTCATAAAGTTGTTCTTAAAAGAGCCCTACAAGAGTCATCAGTTCCTCACAATATAGCTATCACAGACTTTCAAGCCATAATAAGTAACATTGCATCACCCTACAATGTGGTCTTTTCTGAAAAAGACCTCCCATCTCACAATCCTTGTCATAATGATGCACTACACATCGAAGTCTTCATCCACCAATGTAAAATCAAACATATACTTGTAGATGGTGGTGCTAGTCTGAACATCTATTCTATCAAGTTGCTAAAACAATTAGGATACTTTGAGGATCATATAAACACTAAGCATGCTATTATTGTCAAAGTATATGATAATGCAGAGCACCAGATAGATGGTGTGATACATTTACCTATTCAAGTAGGCCCCGTCATGCTAGAAACAATATGCCAAGTCTTAGACATTAAGCTACCATACAATATTATCCTAGGATGCCCATGGATTCATGCCATGTGTGTTGTACCCTCTACATACCATCAATCCCTCAAGTTCCCATCTAATGGTACTGAAATCACCATCCCAGGAGATCCTAATCCATTTGAATTTTGTCACACCATGCAAGGGCGTTACAAGAATATTAACCAAATACCCAATAATGTTGAAGCCTAATCATCCTTGCTATACATTGATCCAGATAATTTGCAAAAAGCCTCTACAAATACATCCAATCCCCATCCAGAAATCACAGTCCATCTCAGAGATATAGGATTTGGTGAGTATGATATTTCAAAATCTTGTTGTGTGGGGAGGATGCCTCTTTCACTAAAATCTTACAGCAAACCTCCCATAGCTAAAGTTACCAAGAAATTAAGATACCAGCTTCTCTCACATAGTTTACTCTTGGATGCTTGTTAGAAGAAGAAACTATTGAAGATATATCCTCTTGGTTAAACAAAGAAAAAGAACCGGTCACATTACCTATCAAAAAATATGGTAATGGTCTCAGAATTGTCAAAAACATGGGCTATAAAGCAAAAGGTGGCCTAGGAAAGCATGGTCAAGGTCAAATGGAACCAATTACCGTGACTAAGAAATACAATCAGCAAGGGTTAGGATATGGTAAGGAGGTACCATGAGCTTCGGACATCGAATTTATTCTCAATGAGGTAGCGAAATCTTTTCCCACAGATTTGACCTCTAGAGAGGATACCATCAAGGATTCTTTCCTATACATCATAGATTTATTCCAAGAAACCTCGATATTTATAATATCATCCATCTCCCTTACTTCAACCATGAAAACCTAGAATCTATCCCTCATCTACCCTAAACTCATCGATTGGGACCAACAAGAGGCCCCTGTTCTAGACATCTTTCAGAATGATGAGGCTATAGCAGAATTTATGGGACTCTAGGATGGTATTCCGCTTGGTGATCACAAAGTTGGTTTTATCATGGAGTTAGGTCAAGCTTCTTATTTTGGTGAGAATGCCAAATCCTTTAGTCATAAAAGAGAAAATCAAAATAAATCTCTAGGTGAAAACCACAATGTGGCACCTCTTGATCATAAAATAGTAAAAATAAAAGACGTATCTGATGGTGAAAACCTCTCTAAGGCACCTGAGGATGGAGGATTTGACCTTCTCCTACCAACTAAGTATCAAGAAAAATTAGCTCTCTTAGTAGAAGACTCACAAGAGATGAACCTCAGCATAGTTCAGAATCCAAATGTCACATTTCTAGCATCTTCCTTATCAGAACAAGAGACAAAGGATTTCACAAAATTCTTCTTGTAAAGAACTATCAATTTTGCTTGGACATATGCTAACATGTCTGGATTGGACCCTTCACTTGTGGTTCATCATCTAGCTATATCTCCAATGGCCAAGCCTGTAAAACAAAAGCTTTGCAAGATGCACCCACATATAGCACTCCTAGTCAAAGCAGAACTTAAGAAGTTGGTAGATGCAAAATTCATCTGACCTATTGATTACATAGAGTGGGTCTCTAATCTTGTACCTATCAATAAACCGAATGGGGGCATCTGCATATGCACAGACTTTAGAGATCTCAATAAAGCTTGTCCCAAAGATGACTTTTTACTTCCCAACATAGATATCATAGTGGATTTGATAGCAGGTCATGAGATGCTTTCTCTAATGGATGGTTTCTCTGGATACAATCAGATCATAATAGTACTAGAAGACCAACAAAAAACATCTTTTACATATAGTACTTGGGGTACCTATTGTTGGCAAGTCATGCCTTTTGGTCTCAAGAATGCAGGAGCTACCTATCAACGAGTAGTGGCAATGATATTCCATGACTTGTTTCATACTATTATGGAGGATTATGCCAATGACATATTAGGAAAATCTTCTAGGGCAGATCATCTACAGGGCTTAGGGCAAATATTTGATAGACTAGAGAAGTATCAAGTGAGGCTAAATTCAAAGAAATGTGTCTTTGGTGTCACTTCAAGGAAATTGTTGGGGTACATTATATCTCGCAGAGGAATTGAAGTCGATCTTGCCAAGGTCAAAGATATCATTGAAATGCCTCCACCAAAGAATCTCAAAGCACTAAGGAGCCTTCAAGGGAGGTTGTAATCTATCAGATGATTTATTTCATAGCTAGTGGATAAGTGTCAACCATTCCAACACTTGCTCTACAAGGATGTCTCATTCTAATGGGATAGCAAGTGTCAATAGGTATTTGATCAACTTAAGGAATATCTAGCTAATCCTCTAGTTTTGGTACCACCAGTACCTGATAGACCTTTGATCGTATATATCTCTACTACATCTATAGCATTAGGTGCTCTTCTTGCACAACATGATGAGTCAGGGAAAGAACATGCTATCTACTATATCAGCTACACCTTGGTTGGTTATGAACTCAATTGCACTCCTATGGAAAGAGCATGTTTAGCAATAGTGTTTGCTTCCCAAAAGTTGCAACATTATATGTTAAACCAACACACCAACCTCATCTCTAAGATTGATCCGTTAAAATATCTTTTATCCAAGGCAGCCCTCACAGGCTAACTAGCTAAATGGGTCATGATCTTGAGTGAATTTTATAGAGTATATTGATCAAAAAGCTATCAAGGGTCAAGTCCTTGTAGGCCAACTAGTTGAAGCTCCAATAATAGATGTAAATCCTATGATCTTTGACTTTCTAGATGAAGGTCTATTCACTCTTGCTACCTCAGTACAGTGGAAGTTATACTTTGATGGTTCCTACACACAACATGGGTTAGGGGCTAGAATCCTATTTATCACACCTCAGAATGATTATATTCCAAAATCATATCACCTAGCATTTCCATGTACCAACAATATTGTTGAGTATGAAGCACTTCTTACAAGTCTCCATATAACAGTAGAATGGAATATCAAGGAAATCCAAATCTATGGGGACTCTCAACTAGTTATCAGACAAGTCATTGATGAGTACGGAACTAAGGATGACAAGTTGATACCCTACAAGCAACTGGTTGATACCTACAAGCCTCACTTCTCTAGTATCTCTTTTAAGAAAATTCCAAGCGTACATAATAAAGCTTTAGATTCTCTGGATACTATTGGATCACTGGTAGGTATGCCTACAAAGACTTAGAAATATGAATTCTTAATCGAGCAACTATTGATACCTATTGTTGATGTTCCTATAACTAAAATCATCTATGAACTTGTTGGTCCCAATTCCCCTTGGTACATAGATATCTATGAATACTTTTGAAATGGTACCTTTCCCTTTGAATTATCCAATAGCCAATGTAAAACCGTCATCCACCAAGCCTCTCATTTCAATATTCTGGGTGACACCCTTTACCACTAGAGTCTTGATGGTATCCTTCTTAGATGACTTAACTCAGACGAAGGTAATGCTACCATAAGAGATATACATGAAGGTGTCTGTGGATCACATTCCACTGGTCCAACTCTAGCTAAGAAGATACTCCGAATAGGTTATTATTGGCCAACCATAGAGCAAGATGTAGTCCAATTTGCTAAGAAGTGTCTACAATGCCAACATCATGGTGACCTAATACATGCACGAACACATGAGCTGCAACCTATTACAACTCCATGGCCTTTTTCACAGTGGGGACTCAACCTCGTGGGTAAAATCCATCCATCCTCATCTAATGGTCATAAATTTATCATTACTACCATTGAGTATTTTACTAAGTGGGTAGAAGCCATTCCAATGACTTATATTACCCACAAGAAAATAGCCAATTTTATCCTAAATTACCTCATTTGCCAGTATGGTATTCCCTAATCCATTGTCACTGATAATGGTAAACCATTCAAGAATCAAGATGTATGTGCCTTATGCACACAATACAATATCCAACATCACTTTTCTATTCCATATCATCCTCAGTCAAATGGCCAAGCCAAGGCTTCGAACAAAACCATACTCAAAATCTTAAAGAAAATGATCAATGAAGTTGGTCGTGATTGGCATCTGCAACTCAACCTTGCCTTATTGGCCTATCACACTAGTATCAGAAAACCCACTAGTGCTACACCTTTTGCCTTAGTCTATGGAACTGAAGCCATTTTACCCATCGAGGTCAAGATCCCATCTCTCAAAGTATCTATGCAGCACCTAATTGATGGAGAGGAGTATCAAATTTCTAGACTAGTTGAGCTTGAGTTACTAGACGAGAGACGTCAAACAACACTAAACCATCTCCATGTCTATCAAAATCACCTCCATTGTAACTACAATAAAAAGATCAAGGAGAGAAGGTTTCAGATAGGTGATCTTGTCCTTAAAGAAAATCAACGCAACCAGTTAGATAGAGACAAGAAGGGCAAGTTTGAACTGAATTAGTTGGGACCTTTTGTTATCACTGCAGTTTATGGATAAAGAGCTTATACTTTGTCAACACCTGAAGGCATTCCCTTGGATGAACCCATCAATAGCGTTCATCTCAAGAAGTTTTATGCTCAAGATCCTCAAAGTACACTTAGAAAATCCAAAAAAAAGAAAAAACCAAAAAAAAAAATGTCCTCTAGTGAAAACCTAGTAAATAGATGCCTTGGATAAGTACCATAGTGAAAACTTGGAAAACAGGCACTTTGTGTAGTGTCAACATCCACCATCTATTAAGTCGTACATCCATCTCATTCCGTGTCAATCCATAATAAAACCTTCATCCATCCATCCATATTGACTTAGCATTTCCATTTTCCCATTTATCATGGCTTGGAAATTGTTAGTGTCAATTATCCATTAGCATCATCCATAGTCAGTTCATCCATATGTCAGTTATTATCCATAATTCATTTCATCTATAGTTAGTTTATCCATCATCATCCATAATAAAACCTCTACCTGAATGGGGTCAACTTTTTCCTTAACCTAGGTCTAGGAATGGATCCTTGTTCAAGGTATGACCACATCATCAATCCCAATTCATCTTATCCTACATCATCAAATCTCCTAGAACTACATATCATCATCTCATCTCAATCTTAATGTACCTTGATCCCATGGATATGGGTATGTAGGTAGTCTAGAATATGAAGGAAGTATCCAGTACTCAGGTACATAATATGTCATCATTTCACCTAACCATTCCCATCACATTTCACCCATCTCATCATTCTACCCAAAACTACATATTATCATAACCATCTTTCATCGTAATGTGCCTTGATCTCATGGGTACAAGGTATGTAGGAAGTCTAGAATACAAAGGAAGTATCCACTACTCAGGCACATATGATTTATCATTCTTCATCCCAATCCATTTAGCACTTCCACCTTTCTTGTCTTCCATTTATCACTCTTCATCCTTCCACCTAGACTTGACTAACTCAAGTAGAAAATGAACTATGCATCCTTTGAAATCTCGAGTACCTTATCCAAACTTGAAACAATAAGACTACTCCTAAAGCCATATGTTGTCCTTCCTACCACTTGCCACATCTGCCACATCAATCCATCTATCCTAGATCAAACCAACAACCTTTAATGGACATATCTTTCCTACAATAAGGATTCATCTATCTATCTACCCTGAGCAACCTCTTTGGCAAGAGAATATGATGGCTGTGTGTTTACTTTATCGGTCAGTAGATTTATTTTTGGTTTATCTTTTGTTCCTTTCTAATACTTATTCAAAACTATCTTGATTTATCTATATCTTGGTATGTTACAATGCAGTATGGATTGGGCATAGTCATTGCTTTTCGTATGTTGTGTTTTGTGGGATGTTCTTACCATCTTACTAGGGCTAATATTTATCTTGTGTGTGTGTTGCAACCTAGCATCTTACATATTAATATTCTTTTACATTTATGTGTTAAGTTTATTATATGTTAAAGACTATGGCTCATTCACATCTCCAACAAGGTTATATTATGTCTAGTAGATATAAGTTCAAACCATGTTTTTGTAGAGTCAACATCCTTGCACTAGATATCTCGGCATCTTGGTCTTATATACCTTGGTTTCATAACCATCCATGTGCTATATTAAAATCTAGGATTGTTTTTTATGAATATTTGTGTAACTATTGCAACAAGCTATCCCATCCATGTCCATATACCCAAAATCACAATATAGTTTTCATACAAAGATCAATCAATTATCTATCATTTTCTATTCTATCTCATTTCTTCTATCCATCATCAAAGTCCTCTACATACCTACAAAATCACACATGTTAGGCATCATGATTATATAAGCATAAGTATGCCATCATATCAACCCATTATCGTATCATAATGTCATCACATTCATACATGTATAAGCATTTAAACATCATCATATAAATCCATAATCATATCATAATGTCATCTCATCCATACATCTATAAGCATAAACATCATCACATGAGTCCATAATCATAAGTACAATGTCATTACATCCATAGCATATAGAAAATCAAACATCATCATAAGCATGAACATCCATAAACATCTCATGAATCATAGATCATCATATATCTCATATATCATCATCATCGAAGGTCATTAAAAAATACATAATATCCAGTATATACATGCACATCAAAAAATGAATCATATAGTACATCATGGCTCCTCAAAAATATACATCAAATGCACATAGGCATCATAATAAAAATACAGTACATAGTCAATACAAAATGGTACAATATACATGTATACATCATGCTCTAGCCTCTAGATCCATGAGTAGAACTCCTCGTAGGCTACTGTGATCCTTGTGCTCCACCTGCACTAGGTAGAGGTCCTCCAAATGGTCCACCTCCATGTGAATAACAAGGTGGACCCATAACTGATGATCCTGATCTCCCTGTCCTCTAGGAAGTCAAGGCCTCTGATCTACTCCGCTCCTTGAAGCTTAGGTCTCTCTGATCATCTAACATAGCTACAAAGTGTAGACCTTAGTAATACACAGCCTCCCTCCTTGCTATAAATAGCTCACTCTGTAGTCGAGTAAGGTCTCCCACTAGTGTCATCTGATCTGCACCCAAGGCCTGTCATGTCGTGTCTCTCTGCTCACCCTCTGAAGGGTGGCCTCTATTACCAATCTCAACTGCACAGCCACATCTCGCTCAGCTGTCAGTCATGCAACTACCCTATCATCAGGTTGTGGTGGTGGTGGTACTATTGTTGTTGCCACAGCTCCTGCTACTTGTGTTGCCATGGCTACCTATGTTGTTGTGGCTACCTATGCCTATATTTGGGCCTAGGCCTCAGCCTATCTAGCCTCTGTGTGTGTTGCATCTCTCTCTCTCCTCATCCATGCCATCCAAAGCTCTAGGCAAGTCCACCTCCTAGTCTCCTATTAAAGTTAGCAAGCCTACTCTAGCTCAGTCTCTACAAGCTGCACCTCCTGTTGTGGTGCCCCCACACCTACCATTTGTATATCTCCTTGTCCTCCTCCATCATCTCCTCTTGCTAGTCTCTGCATATGAACTCTCTGATGAGCCTCTCTGTGAGCTCTCACCTCCTGGCTTGGTGCTGCAACCTCTCCCACTACCCCCTTTATCCCAGAGACTGTGAATCTAACTAACCTGTGAGTCCACCAATATGCATCATACACTAGTAAAGTTCCTGGATCAACCTCTCCAAGGATCCAATCCCACATCACCTAGGCAAGTCCCTATAACTTAGCTAATGTTGTGGCCCCCATGATCTCTGGCCCCTAGTCTCCAACCTATCGCCATGTTCGTACATGCATGGCCTCCCCTACTAGCTTTCCCTGTGGTAGTCCAAATTACCAAAGCACCCTCTCTGATAGGTATCTCTCTATGGTGTCCACTCTACACCCGAAGAGGTATCTCACCTGTCTATAGTAAACAAGCTTCTCTGCGTCATCATCCCATGACTCACAGTCTCTCTAGGGATGCCATACAAAGGTGTCCATCTCATCAATCTGTCTTCTTTAGTAACTCATGGCTCCAAGTCACCTCTGAGTCAATAGACCCTCATACAAGTAGTTATATGGCTCACCTCTGTCTAGGTGGTGCTAGGAAATAGGTCTCATCACTAGAATATGCTCCTAGGCCCACACATGTAACAGAGTAACTCCAACTGACAAACTTCTCCCCTCTATAGGCACAGTCGTGTAAGTCATGATAGAGCTGACCCAATACATAGGGTCCCCATGCATATCTGATCCCATGAGTGAACATACCCTTTATCACTGTCCCCCATCCAATAGATAATCCCATAGAGCATCTATCAAGAACTAGAAAGCCTCTAATCAAGGAAACCACTATCCACTGTATGCGGTCACAGAGTAGTCATACATGCCTCCACTAGACCTGATGACCCCGAATACCAAAATGATCTGTCATGAATACGGCTCTAAGTCCATCCTCACCTCGCTCGGTATCGTAGTCTACTCAGGCTTGATATATCAATATCCTAAGGATGTGCCATACATTCTTGAGAGTAATTGTAGCCTTGCCTGTCATAAAGAGAAAAGAAGAGGTCTCTCTATGCCACCTCTCAACCAAAGTAGTCATAAGTGCTAAGTGCCCCCTAACTGGTGTTGAGTGTGCTACATGTCAGAGTCCCATAACCTTGAGGAAGACATCCTCCTCCCATCCAATTTGGACAACTGCAGCCGCATCCTAGAGGTGTCACTCCCTAGACTGCAATGGTGGTAAGACAACCTACATCTACAAGATCACTGTGTTATCCTTTATAAAAAACACTTGCAAACCTAAGTCTAATCTAAAGTCACACATAGTCAACTACTAGGTAACAACTTGCAAAACCCCTAGGTCTACCCTATTCAACCCTAGTCAACCTATTTTCCTATAGTCAAATGGGTCACAAACCTATTCAAAACCAAAAGACCTTCATTTTACCAAATGCGCTTAACTATCTTCCACATGCGCTTTGTTGTCTTGCAAATGCACCTCAAATCCAAACCAAGTGTGCTTAACTATTTGCCAACTGCACTTAACTGCAGACCTAATGCACTTCAAAAAAGACCAAGTGCGCTTTAAACCTAGACCTAAACCCCTAAAGTGACCAAAAGTACTCTGTTAACACCAAAGGCACGGTTGCGCATTGCATATGTGCTTCATTGCACCATATGCGCTTCAAAATGCACCAAGTGCGCTTCATTCCTAGCAAAGCACATTTGGCTAAAAATCTAAAACCCTACATTAAATGACCTATTAAATGCAACAAAAGATAATTTTTCAACTACTTACCATTGTTGGAGCTCCCGCTAGTCTCATGTAGGTCTGCACGAGCTCACCCTGGTGTACTGGAATCAACATGTCTACAAGTTAGTGAACCTCTCTAAACAAGGAGCTCTCAAATTAAGCTAGAAGGCTAATGGCTCTAAAAATTTATGAACTCTGAGTACATAAATGATCTAAAAATGACCCCTTAGACCCTATTTATAGCATCCCAACCCTAATTCTTCCCACCCCTTACTATTCCATTTTTCCTCATGTCAACTATTTTTCTCCATCATGTTAGCCTTCATACATCCAATCTAGTCCTCCTTTGCCTATTTTCTATCACGTCGCTATCCTTTTCTTCTAGTAGTGAGTCTACCCAGTTCTTCTGTCACTTCCCTATTTTTCCTCTCGAGGGGGCATCCTATGCCAGCGACACTAGGGCATGATTGTATCATATTTTTATCAACATTTTCTTTGAAACAACACTAAACTACATTGTATCAAAAAGGGGCAAAATGTAGATACCTAAAAATGACCCTTCGCAGATCACTTGCATCAACGTT
Source organism: Cunninghamia lanceolata (assembly GCA_027924645.1). Classification (NCBI taxonomy): domain Eukaryota; kingdom Viridiplantae; phylum Streptophyta; class Pinopsida; order Cupressales; family Cupressaceae; genus Cunninghamia; species Cunninghamia lanceolata. Next base: position 3,246,369 of record BSBN01000292.1, on the reverse strand, counting down.
AATTAAATCATCTAATTATTTAATTAATTTCATCAATTTCTTCTAATTCTCCTAATTCAACATTAATTGAATAACTTCTATTTATTTAATTAATTTCATTAAAATCACCTCTTTATTCTTCTAAAATTAAATTATCTTAACTATTTAATTAAATAATTATCCTCTTTCAATCTTCAAATCCACATTAATTAAATAAAGTAATTATTTAATTAATTCATCACTTAAATTCCTCTTATCCACAATTAAATAATTTTTAATTATTTACTTAATCTATTATTCCTCTAAATTTAAATAAGTTATCCTAATTTATTTAAGTTGACCATTATCTTCTAAAAATAAATAAAATAAATATTTTATTTATATCTTATCCCTTCCTCTATCATGCAAAATAAATTAAATAAATTTATTTGTTTAATTTACTTAATATCATCAATTATCTTCCAAAAATAATCTTATTCTTCAATCATGCACAATTAATTAAATAAATTTATTTATTTAATTTCTCAATTATCTCCCAATTCTTCTAAAAATATCATTTTCTTCTATGTGCATAATCAGTCTTATTTTTAGAACTTCAAAAAGCAAATCTAAAGTTGAGTTAATTGGCTTTAATCAATATTATTTTTATCAACTCATAAATTAGAAAAAGCATTCTAAATTTATGAAATCAATCCTATTTTTATCCTAGCAAGCACTTAACTCAACAAAGCAATTTTAAAATATTCTTTAAACATGACACATTTAAATAATTTATTTATTTAATTAATGTGGATTTGAAGAATTTGAAAGGGGATAATTTAATTAAATAATTAAAATTATTGAATTTGGAAGAATAAAATAGAATTTAATGAAATTAATTAAATAAATATAATTTATTCAATTAATGTTGGAATTAGGAGAATTAAAAGAAATTGATGAAATTAAGTAAATAATTAGATTATTTAATTAACATTGGATGCAAGTGATTTAGATGAATTTGATTTATGCAAGGTGAATTATGCAAAGGTCATTTTTAGGTGTCTATATAGGAAATATTTGTTTTACATGACCTCATACATATGATATGTGTGCGCTTTCAAGGCACGTTCTGTAGGGCTCAATACTTTTGGGAGGTTAGGACCTCAGCCCATGGATCAAATAGTGTGGGAGCATTACCTACAGTTGGAGAGGAAAATGTTGATCCAACACTACAAGGTTTTTAATGACTGCTTCATCATGCACCTAGTAAGGCTGATGGACGATGACTGGGTGAAGAGAATTTTGAAGGAAGATCACGAGCTTATCCAACCCCAGGGTGGATGGTTTATTCAATTCCCAACTCACACCTACATCAAGATGGAAGGCTTTGATGGCAACCTGTTCATGTTGCCAAGGTATCCCATTGATAGAGTAATGTTGTTAGAGATAACATGACAGGTCATCCCCTCGTATGAGGCTTACAAGAGGAAGAATAAGAGGGGAAATGTTAAGTTTCCATTGGAAATAGATTGGTATGTTTGCAGAACAATAGACAATGCAAGAAAATCTGAAGCAAAACTGTATGCATTGCATCTTCAATTGTTCCCATTGGCCAGATATTTTGATCCTTACAATAGGATGGAGAATATGTGAGTAAGAAGCTTCAGCATGAGACACATCTAAAAGATTTCTGGGTGGACTACATCGACAAACAAGAAGTCTGAAAGAGAGGGTATCAATGGTTGTGTTGTCTCTCAGATTTGCGCCCTTGCTGCAGTTATAAAACTTTGGCAATCTGGAGAAACATGGGATCTTCCCAAGGTCTATGGGTCACCTATCTTTGGAAAGAACCTCTGGAGAAGGTTGGCTTTCTAGCTGGTTATCACCTAAGATCTACTGAATTTGCAGAGGAAAAGGGAGAAGGAATGCTTTTGAATGAAATATAAACTAGAAAAAAACTTGAAAGTAAAGGTGATTCACCAAGTTGAATAAAAGAAACCCTCACAGTATTGAGAAGATGCACAACATGACTAGATACAGCAAGTAGACATACACAGATTCAAATGATTGTAGTAGAGGTGAGAAACAAAATGGTTGAGAGGAACAAAAATGTTCACAGACAATCATATATAGATTCACACTGAACTAAAAATTAGTAAAAAAGGTAAAAATAACTTGCATATATTTAATAAGAAGGCATAGTTACAATAGAGGAAAGTTTTGTTTGGAAACAAAAAGCCTGAACGCTAAAAATTTTCTAACCTTTTTTTTACATCTCTCTCCTATGCATATATAGCATTTTCATATGACCTAAGTCGGTTACAATAAGTTCACCCCATGGGCTACATTAGGATAAATATCTGTATTTGAAGGGACGTCCATCTACAAGAATTCATGGCGTAAAAATATCTGGATCAGGGGTATATGGAAGATATTTTGGGCATTGAATGCGAGCAGCACCATCGTATATCTTCAACAATGAATATATGAAATATCTGAAACAAGGCGGTTGAGAGATATTTCTGGTCATCAATGCGAGCTGTTGAACATCTACCTACAACAATGAATGCAACAAATATCTGTATCTTGCCCAAAAATGGTCGCTGAAATGTCTAGTAGCCAAAACATGGAAATCCAGATCCAAAATTGAAAGTGAGAATTTTCCCCTCAAAAGCCCGCCAAATGAAAGAGGAGGCAAAAACAAGCATTTTTACCTTTTGCAGCATGTATAAATTCCCCAGGATGCGCAAGATATTTGTGTTCAAAGTTGCAGTCAACTACCTGTGTATATCACTTTGCATCTATGACCTAAATTGACATCTGAAAGACCCTTTGAATCTACAGTGCATTCGGCATTTAAAATGGCCTTTGAAGTGCCTTTGTATATGCATTTGAATATGCATGCGCCTACATACAAACACGGGTCTTTATCTTTTGAATCGGTGTTTGTATCGCTGCTGACATGTGGCACCACCTAATTTGGTGCCAAGATGTCCTGAGACCTATCGCTGAGCAATCGCATCCTCCATCGGCTATCGAAATGACTAAAAATAGAGCCATCGACGTGCATGTCTTGCCGAACATCTCCTTGCATATGGCTTTGTATATTCAAATGTATATCGACACATGCAATCACCTCTTCATACAACCTGCAGACCTCAAATGATTATCCGCTATACTCAATTCCGCAATCAGGTCTAGCTTATATGTACCCCTTTGTATCTTTGCATATGCATCTTTCGACCCCATATATGCAAATAGACAATGCAGACCTCAAAGATTATCAACTATATTAAAATGATGAAACAGGTCCGGCCCTTGTGTCTTTTCCTCTTTTGTATATATGCATATACATGTACTTAACATAAAACCTTCGAAACTCAACACTAAATTTGCCGAATTTGATTTTACAGTCGGGTCCGCCTTGTACATTGCCCTTTGTATATGACCTTTTATATCGCATATACAATGCGAAATATACAAAGGAAAACTGTATGCAAACACTTGCATACAAACATGCATTTGAACTTGTACCTGCCCTTTGTATACGACTTTGCATATTCCCTTTACATATTGCAAATGTACATTCAACTTCGTATCCTACCGATGTATCTTTACATTGCATATGACCCTTGTATCTGTGAATGTATATTGCCCTTTGTATGTTGGCACATACATGCATCTTTACTTTGTATCTCAGATTTGCCTTTGTATGTGAACTTGTATGTCCCCCTTGTATGTCGGTCTTGTATGTCTTTGCCTTTGTATATGCATCAGGCATTGTATCTTTTGCCTTGTATCTTTTCTTCTTGTATCCTTGTATGTCGCCTTTGTATGTCGGCCTTGTATGTTTTCTTTGCATCTTCCCCTTGTATCTTTTCCTTTGTATGTGCGATTGTATGTTTGAACATACAATGCGAACATACATTCATACCTGCATTCCACCCCTTGCATATGCCCTTTGTATATGGTACCTTGTATCTCGCCGATGTACATTTCCTTTGCATATGTGAACATACAATGGCGAATGTACATGCGAACATACATTCGAAAATGCATATACAAATACTAAGTATAAAATTGAGATTTATCTGCGACGGAAAGCACTTGAAGACAAAGGGTTTTTGGGTTTTTCTGGGTTTTTAGCAAAGATTCTCAAGGTGAGATTTTTTGGGATTTTTGACAAGGCATAGCATAAATATTTGAAGGATTTAAGCCTTGTAGGGTCATTTCTAAAGGATTTTCAAGGAAAATACAAGGTGAACTATTTAACTTTGCACAGAGGAAAATAGGTCAACAGGTTGACTCTCAACCAAATTAGGACCTTGGGTTGCTTGCAGGTGCCCCCTCAATTGAAGTTAGATGATGGAAATGACATCATCGATCCTGAGTATGAATAAAAATAAATATATAAAGAGCCTTTATCTCTTCCATACTGGATAGTAGAGGAAGAGAACTCAATTGAAATCATAATAGAAAAAGTCATGACCATCACCAAGAGATGGGTAGACAAGAAGCTAGCTGAGTTGAAGGCCAGGGGGTGGCTCTTACATGGGATAAGAAGGGAAAGCGAAAATAAAGGGAAGATTTAGAGTATGATGACTTCCTAATTCACAAGAGTCAAGTCATGGAGGCAAAGTTGGTGCAACCTGGATCCTCTGCATTAGGGGAAGAGCTTACATCTGAGGGCATCGCCATAGCCACTCGACCTTCACCTACCAGAGAGGCACCCGTACTAGCCATCCCCATCAGTGTCGTAACCAGAGAAGAAAGAAGGATAGTGGATGTATTGGGGGAGTAAATATGCCCAAGAAAAAGAGGGATGGTTCCACTTTGATGAGAGGGTCAACATCAGGACATGTTGATGTCCATATGGAAGTATCAACAGGGCCAACAAGAATGGAGCAAATGTTTACTCAAAATCAGCCTCAGGTATCTATAGCTCCACCTGTTGCACTACAAACACATCTAGTAGCATAGGTACAAAGATTTCATGATCCTACAATGGTGGTGACAAAAGAGTTGCATTACGATGTCCCTATTTCACAAATTATAAAGGTGAAGCAGGAAATGGCTGAGGAAGCCAAAGCAACGAGGCAAATGAGTGCTCATGAGAAACCCCTACCCTTAAGTCAAATTATTGAATTATCAGATGATGAAGTCACACGAGATGTCACCCAAACTCCAGTTGGTTCACCCACTGTACCTCCCTACATATACAACAAGAAATGTTACAAGGGGATGATGTCTAGGACCAACAAGAACAAGATGTGCATGAGATTGAAAATCCTGAGCCTTTAAGGGATCCTGAGATATAGGATATCTGATATATAGAGGGGGAAAAATCACCCCAAATCCATGTACAACATGACCAGTTGGACATCCTGGTCAATACCATCACTAGTCCTAAGGTTGTGAACTTATCATACATCCCAGGGGCTAGTACAGGAGAAGAGGAGACCGCTCAAGACAAATTAGGGCAAGAAGAGAGGGACCAAGGCATAGAAATGACTGAGGCAGCTCATGATGTCCATGTAGATGGAGAAGATGGATTAGAAAAGGGACACATGGAGAAAGGATTAGAGCAGCCTCCTGAGCAGCAAGTAAAGTCATCTAAGCAACAGGCTAAAATAGAAAAGGGTGATGAGGAGATGGAGGAAGCAGATGTTAATTCAAGAGTCCCTCATCAGGATACTCACAGTTAGGCTATAGAAGAAGAGTAACATAAGGAAAATCTTGAGGAGGAAGCCTCACATGATGTGGATACAGGATTTCATGGAGAAATCCATATAGCTGAGCATCAAGAAGAAGGCCCTGAGAAGGAAATTCCTTAAGATATGGGTGCAAAACTTCCTGAGGCCAAGAGCCATAATGATTAGCAACAACAAATTCCTCAAGAAGAGATGTAGACACAGAGCTAGGTTAGGAGGGACCAGATCAAAGTGTACCAGCATGGTTGTCATCAGAGGTAATACAACCTTCTATTGAAGCTATACCTTTCAATTTTAAATCATTATTTTCTTTAGAGGATGCCCAGGCGTAAGGCTAGGGCTACGTCTGCAATAAAAAGAGATGTTGTCATTGGGCGAAGGATAGCATGACTGATTATGCCCACAGTTGATAAGGATAAGGAAGAGATAGCTATTGATGAATTTCAAGTGACAAGCATTGTTTGGGGCATGCCGCAGCTGCATAGGAGATTGAAGAGCTCAGAGGAAGCACTGAGGTTGTGGCTACCTAGATGCAAAAGATTAAAATGAAGAATAAGGAGTTGAAAGGGAAAAATGCCCAACTCCAAGCATTCATTAATGGGTTAGTCACCCTAGGTACACAAATAATAGAGGCACCGAGTGCATTAGCCTTGGTAATCCAAGATGAAATAAGTGGATTGGATGCCACAAAACACCAAGTAAATGTCATCCAGAAGTGGTTCGCCACTTTCCTGACGGAGGGTGAAGAGGTTATCAGGATACCCTTATCCAATTGGGATACCTTGACCCATATTTGGAGGAAAACAGATCAGCTAAAGACAGAATGTGTGGCTAGGCTTAACCAAAATGATCAGAATCTCAATAAATTAGTTAATGCCAAGAAATTGAAAGACAAGGTGTTGCTTAGGCATAACATCCTAACTTTACAAATGCTGGATAAAATGTTTGTATGGATCAAGGAATTGAAATTTGAAGTGAATGTTCTTAAAAGATGCTGAATAAAACCATTAGACATAAATGCTAAAGCTAATGACCTGCTTACTGATCAAGTGGAGATCTTGGAGGAGCTGTTGGGAAATTAGGTGAGTGAAAAGGAGAGTTATGACAAGCAGGACTCTGTATAGACATTCAAGTCTTGATTTGACCCTATGGTTAAGGACACAATTCACCATTTTTCAGAAGTAGCAATAGATGAAGTGATGGAAGTAGCTGTGAAGGTGAAATGGTATAACTGTATATTGGAGAGCAGGACAAATAAGTGGTTAACTCTCACTAATCAATTGCAAGTGCAAGAATATGCAAAACTCAAAGCACAACAATTCGATCAAACAGAGATGGATGCAAGTCCCAAGGCATATGATATTTTTTCTAAGTTAGATTTTGGAGGAATGATAATTGGTGAAGACTCTTCAGAGGCAAAGGAGTAGGATATTCTTGGAGATATTGAAGTGAAGATCCTAGAATATTCCATTTTACCAACTGTACTCTACCAATGATTGTCAACTGGAAATCACATGCCACATATCCTGACCATTGATTATTTGGAGTGATGTTAAGATTGCTGGATCATTGTAACTGATCTTAGGTCCTTATGCTATAAAAGGACCTAGATCATCTTGTAAAATGGAGACGGAATTGTTGAATTTATGAGCACTAAGTTTGTAATTTTGTAACTTTTGTGATCTCTCTCAAGGTTCTTTCTCAAGATTGATGTATATGTATATATTCTTTGCATACTTAATGAAAATGGAGCTACAAATTACTTCCTAATCGCATATCCTGTGTAATCTTCTATTGATTTCTGATGTGTGATTGCGAATTTTTGCATTCTCTTGAAGTGCATTCAATTAATTGCATATTGTCATCGACTATCTTTTGAAGATTCATATTGACCATGCGTAATTGTGGAGCTTCCTGGTGAAGTATGTTTTGATTTTGCTTCCTTTTCATGATTGTATCAGAATATGTATGTGGTTCATTGATCAAAAATAAGTAATTTAGGATTTCAATTTCTAAACTTCATCTTTTGGTTTCATTTCATAAATAGTCATAATTAATTGCAAATCATGAGAAATCATAAGCAAATATTGTAAGTACATGCTGATAGCGACTTATGTAGAGCATATGCAGTGAGTAAACACAAGCATTGGATACATTTTGAGTAATATATGTTGAATTGATACAAATAATGATATATCTAGAGCATGCATAGTGAAAATTGTAGATCCTAGCAAATATCATGTAAATCATCATAAATATCAAGTAAATGTATGCTTTTAGGTACATTCTTTAAGCAAATTTGAGGTTTAGAAGTGAAGATTAGTTTAGACAGAGATAGTTTCAGAAGAACTAATCAAAGTTGGAAATATCTTAGGAATCAATCTGAATTGGATATAGTTTCAGAAGAACTAATCAAAGTTAGGATAAAACTCATATCAATTTGCACAAATCCTAATTAGAAATTGTAAGATTTAACATAATTGTCAAGGATATATGCAAATTAGGTATCATAAGCCAGATATTCGTAAATATTGACTAAATTTGAGAAAATCATGAATAAAGCACGTAAGGCCCCAACATGGAAAACAACATGACACAACAACCCTGAGTGATGACCAAGTAGTCAAGGCCTGATAGACGGAGACTTGGGATTATGAATTCATTCCAAATTCATCATATCTTTCAAGATGAATGAAGGTTTGTTGTGAACTTTTATTCTTGTTTATGTGACTAACAAACACATCAATAGTTACATTTTAGGTAGATGCGCATAACATTTTCATTGAGTGTGCAGGAAATTACAGGTATTGACCAACGAGTGAAATGTGGAGTAGATGACATGGGATGCTTGCTAATCTCACCCCATGGTCCTTGTGTTGTTAAAACCAATGAAAACCTCATCTGAACCGATTGCAATTCTGGATTCCCCTTGTGATAGACCTATGAATGTATTCTTGGGTGTGTTTGAATTATCGCTTGTGTGATTTTACATGTGCATGGTATGTGTGAAATATCTTATGGTGTTTTCAAAATTGTTAATTGCGCTTTTATTTCCTAGTATAGAGGAAAGGCAATTTAACTGATTTAATTGAGTCTTGAAGTGTTTAATTTCAAAAAGGCGTTGTATTTTATTTAAATGCATTTTTGAAATAATGTGTGTGTGGTGAAATGCATTCTAATTGCGAAGTTAGAATTATTCCGTAGGGAAAGGAATTATTTATTTACTTATGTGTCAAAATATTTAAATTTGGAAAGGCATTTTATTTTATGCTTGGTGATTGAAATAGATTTAATTATATTTGGAAAAAGAAATATTTATAGTCAATATTGTATGTTAGTGAAAACTAGCTTTGGAGTAATGAAGGGTTAGTTAAACCTAATCTTGATTAGAAGCTTATAAGGGAAAAAGTGAATTGTATTATTATTATGGTGAATGGTTTGAAAATGGAGAGCAAATATGGAGTTTGAAAACCCTTTTTGGAAGAAAAATTGATTTTCTCATACCAAGCGATCACTTGGTCGAATAAGATCATGTCAACAACAAAAAAGTTTCCCCTCCTCCATACTTTCAGTTTGAGTCACGTATTTCTCCTATTGGTTGTGTATTTAATTTTATTTAGTAATTTTTTATTTTGTAAGAAATTCCATTTTTGGAAAACTAAATTTCTTACCCAAACCTTGTCAAAATTTTCTAAAAATGAAATGTTTTTTGAAAAGTATGTTGTTGGGTAGAATTGGAACAAGAGGGTATATTTACATTTTTTAGTTTTTTGATTTCTTGGAAAGCATGAAAAATGCGTGAATTTCCCTATTTTGACCTATCAGAAATAGTTTTAAAAATTATGTGAGTGGAAAAGATTGTTGTTGGGTTAATTTGGAACAAGAGGGTGTTTTTAGAATTTTGTATTTCTTTGTAATTCAAAAGTTGACTTTTTTGGGTCAAGGGTTTTGGGAAGGATGCTTCAAGATCCATTAATGATGGATATTCTTGGAATTATTTTATTTTATTTAATGAATTATTGGGAAATTCTAAATGATGTATGTTATGTGGAATGATGTATTCTTCCATATATTTAGTTTTATATTTGCATTGGGAAGTGTGCCATCAGGGGTAAAATACTCTTTTTTTGTTTTCAAGTTCCTTGATGGAGAAAGCCTTTGTTTGTATGGGTTGGATAGTTCCCAACTCATTAGATGATGTTGGATGCAAGGAGTGCACTAAAGAAGTGCCCCTTGAGCCTATTTTGAATGAATAGAATGGTTGTTGTACACCTTGTGTCTCTCATGTGTGAGTGGTGGATGTACATCTTGAGGCTCTTATGTGTGAGTGGTGGATGTGTACCTTGAGGCTCTTATGTGTGAGTGGCAGACATGAACCTTGAGGCTCTTATGTTTGAGTGGCGGATGTGCACCTTGAGGCTCTATGCATGAGTGGTGGCATCCTAACCTTGAGGCTCCTATGAGAGTGGAATGTCCTTACCTTGAGGCTCCTATGAGAGTGGTGGCATCCTTACCTTGAGGCTCATATTGTTGGCAAGAGACACTATATAGATTCATGGTTGTTGTCATTGATGGCAACAAAGGTCATCCCACATATCCGCAAGTCATGATGTGTCTCTACCGGAAGTCAGAATAAAGAATGTTGTGGTCCGGTGAACAAGAACAGAGCATGTGGCAAGGTCCGACAGATTGGTCCGGATCTCTCAGAAGAAGTGTCTTGGTGCAGTGTGGATTTGGGGAAGTCAAGAGGACTACCTTGAGTGGTATATTCCAAGGATTTAGCCTCCGGTGATGGACAAGAAAAAAGATATGAATGGTTGAGTACCGGATTCCTGAGAGACAGTGAAAACAGAGGAAGAACTGACTGACAGAGTATCAGACTACTTTCCGGATGTGTTACTGTTGATGACAGAGGTTGTGAAGGCATGAATCATGTTTGGCCGACATGATTAATGATATCTACAAGTATATGCTTGATCCGCATTGCTTGGTGAGGAAGGATTCAGCCGACAGAACAAAAGTTTGTAAGAAACTAGACTGTTCCGGATGCCGACTAGAAAGGTGATGAAATTACTTGTGCGGATATATATAGAGGATGGATTTAGTTGTGAAGTGTGCGATGGTGTGAAGATATATGCGAATAAGTCTAGAACAGAGCAGAGGTAGCAAAAAGGATCCGGTATGTGAAAGATAACAGAATAAAGAATAGAGGAAAGATGAAGTGCAGCAGATCAGTGTACTGAGCCTAACCGGAACTGAACTCCAGCATATGCAGATGCTTCCAATCAGTTCAAGACTGTGATTCTTATCACTTTGTAGACAGTGTGTCTTCTTGTAGGCAGTGGGCCTCTTGTGAGCAGTGTGCTCGGGCAGTGAGCCCTAATTGGCAAGTGCCATTTTTGTAATCTCCTATTCTTCTAACAGAGAATAATTTTGGGTTAATCACCCCGTGGTTTTCTCCCTTAACAGGGTTTCCACATCAAAAATACCGTGTCATGTGTTTCTTATTTCATGATTAATGTTTTTGTGTTTGATTCTATGCTGCATCAATTAGAAAGAAAGTTCAATAAGGGAAATAATTAGGATAACTGATTCACCCCCCCCTCTCAGTTATCAACAATTGGTATCACAGCTAAGTTCCTCCTAATAGAGCCTAACAGCTTGAGGAAGATCTGGGAGTTCAAATGGATGCATATGGTTTAAGGGAGCAACTCAAGACTGCTCTTGAGGATCTTGAACAGTCAAACTCTGAAGTCAGTGAATTAAAGGAAAGACTCAAATAGGCTGATGAATTCATGAGAGAATTAAAAGACAAATTAAGTCTCTCTATGAAAAAGAGAAAGGAGCTGCTCCAACAGTTGGCAAGACAAAGTGAAGAAAGCAATACAAATGAAGAATTGACTGAGCAAACCAAGTTATGTGAAAAGTTATCAAAAGAAGTCATTATGTTAAGACATGAAATGGAATTAGGAACTATAAAGTTTACTCAAGAGATTGAAGAAAAAAGAAAGGCTGAAGACAATCTAAGACAATCTCTTAAAGAAAAATCAGAAGAATGCCACCAGATGGACAGGATTATCAGACATCTTGAATCTGATCTTGAAGATGCCAAAGATAATGAAGAAAAACTTGAGGATCAAATTGCCTCTCTCAAAAGAGACCTTCAAACAGCAAATGAATATAAAGAGAAATTCAAGATAAGTTCTGCTCAACTTGAAGTTCTTCTTGGAAGTCAAAAGAGGACAGATGACAAGTATGGTTTGGGATATGAGAAAGGAGAAAGCTCCGGATCCGGTCAGAAGAATCTTGGATCAGAAAATCCAAGGAGCAGGCCTAGAAGACCTCCGGTAAGACAGCCAAATGCTCAAAGATATCCATCCTTCAATGGATACTGCCACAGCTGCAACCACTTCGGTCACAAAGCTAATCAGTGCAGAATGAGAATGAATCAGATTAATTCATCCTTCTCCGGACAGTGCTTCAACTGCAAAAGGTATGGACACAAATCCCATGAATGCAGAATTATGCAAGTAAACAAATCATTCAAAGGTAGATGCTTTACATGCAATAGAGTAGGTCATATGGCTAATCAATGCAGATCAAGAGGATATCAGTCAAATATGCAAAGAAATGTTATTTGCCAAATCTGCAATAGGTTCGGTCATAATGCTAAAGTCTGCAGAAATAAGTATCAGGACAAAAGAGGTCCGGTGTATAATCAGAATCAAGACAAGGGTAAACAAAAGATGAATGCGGATGAAGTTAGGAATCAGATGAGCAAGATTTGGGTGAAGAAAAGTTCAGAGAATGTAGAGGTTGGATCCGCACCAGACTCTGGTGCTGATATTTCTTCCGGAAACTAAAAAGTGAGCTCAGGCTCAGGGGGAGACTCAAAGAAATCCTGTTCCCCCAGCCAAACAAGTGGTGCCGAATATGGCACAAGATGCGGATTAAAGGGTTTGCAGATATGAGTCTTGAGATGCTTCAGTCAAGTTTTCAGAGGTCCGCATGGAGTTATGGAGAAGCTGTGATCGATCAAATAAGACCTGTTCAAAGAGATGCTCCGGTATGATAAAGGACTACAAAAAGGTCCGGAGAGATCCGGAAGTGCACTATCTTGTTCTGCGGATTGGACAGAGTGTTTGGGATGTTCTTGTAATATGTTACCTCGATTTATTCATGATTGAAAGATCCGGATGATATCCACAGATCAGGACTAATCTGGGATACTCCAAGCTATCCAGACAAGGCAAACCGGAATGATGTAGGTGAAGCATTTATTGCAGACAGATATTAGGGTTCGCGGAGCAATTTAAGGGATTTCTCAAAAGTCATTTGCTCATTCTGCACTCAAGAAGAAGCGAAAAGTGGAGCTCTGCAACAAGGTTCATCAAGCACACCAAGGATCTCCTGCCGAAGTTATTGCATAAAGAAATCAATCCAACCACTCCGTGCAAACCGAAGGCGCATAAGGTATTCTCCGTTTTTCATTATCTCACTGCAAATCTTTGAAGAATGGCTACTCCAAACATAGTTAAAATCTCTGATAGACCTCGCCCCTCATTCAAGAAACATCCCTACAAATCATTGGAGGTAGATCCACTAGGAGCCTTCTCTAGTGTTCCTCACGGAGTTTTACATACTGAAGACATTAGGGTTTACATACATGCAAGCATTGAGGAATTTGGGGAATTCAAATTAAGAGACCTCTATCACAAGCAACTGATAGACAATGCTTTTGAGCTTAAACCAGAGTATAAGGATATCCAGAAGAAACAGTTTGAGCAATTTATTCATTTCCCCTGCTTTGAAGAAGATGAATGGGTCCGGTATGTACTGAGCAGGATGCATGACAACTTTCTATGGCTGGATAGACCCTGCAAGATCACAAAAGAGGCAATTAGAGCAGTAACTGGTCTATACTCTTCCGGAGGGATACCTATCCTCAAATCTGTCAAGAACAACATTGTAACTGAGGCCACCGGATCAAAATTTGATAAGAGGGCAATGACCATTGAAGATATTTCGGATCCGGATATCAAATATGCATCCATGATAATAGGATACAAGATCTATCACTCCAGCAGGGAGAATTCTGTATCCGGAACTGCAATATACACTGCCTATGAAATGCTAAGAAAGAATGCAGAATATGATCTCTGCGAACTACTGCTAAGACAATTAATGGAAAATATACAGAAAATCAAGAAGGATAAGAAGAATTCCTTTAAGTATGGTACTCTTATTGTATGTCTATTCTTCTACTTCATGAATGAGCTACCCGGATCAAGTGGATGGGTATGGCAGAATGACAAACCTGTTGCAGTCCAGATAAGAGACTATTTGCATGGACTTGGGGATGCAAAAGCGAGAAATACAGCTCTATGGGGATACTTCAAAAGCTTTCAGAGCATGATGCAAGCAAGAGAGAGAATTCCCCAGTCTCTTGTTGAAAAATACAAAGACTCAGTGTGCTTTATGGTTGACACTGATCAGTGCCTAATGGAGGCAGTGGAGCCAAGGACTGTCTAGATCATGCCCATGGGGTATGAAGTGGATGAACAGATAGTGGAGCTGCATGTTCAACACATGCTAAGTCAGCCCAAAGATCCTAAGGCAGAAAGGTTTGGAACCTTTGAGGAGCTAAGTGTAAAAATACATGTAGAACTCAGGGAACCTGAGATTAAAAGAAAGGTGAGAAAAGAAGTAGAGCACATTGCTCAAGGCCTAGGCATCTCAAAAGAGGCACTTGATGCCAGCCGGGAAAAGAGGAGGAAGGCTAAGGAAGAAGAGATAAGTAAAGAAAGTGCTCCGGTTGAAGCTCCCATCCGGACCAGATCATCAAAGAGATCTGCACCTCCCACAACCAAAGGTTCAAAACTGGAAGTCCAGGCATCCGGTAAGAGATCCAAGACAAAAGCCACAAGGGCTTATGGAAGCCAAAAGGATGAAGAGGAAACAGAATCAGATGAGGGAGTAAAAGAAATAAAGAAACAGAAGAAGAAAGGATCCGGTAAACCCTCCACAGGCCAAGACAAGGATGAAATGGCAGAGGTATCTGTTGAAAAGCCCACTCTGTCTCTAGAGAATGTAATCAAGTCGGTCACGGTGGATGGAAACCTTCAACCAATGACTGAATCTTATGATGACTTCAGTGAGGCTAACCAAAAGACTCTGCAGGAAGCTACAGTCAAATATCTTAACATATATAATAAGGCTTTCATTGAGATCATATCTCTTATTCCTAAAAGCCTAGAAAAGGAATTGGAAGTAAGAAAGAATAATGCTCATGCTAAAGATCTTGAGATCCGGGAGCAGATAGCTATTCAGCTATATCCTCAAATTGATCCCAAGACAAAGAACATTATCTTCAAGGACTGCAAAGATGAGTTCAGAAGTAAAGCCAGGATGGATCAACTCATGCTTGGTGAGACTGACAGAGTGGCCCAAGAGACAGAAGAGATCCTCCGGAAGGCCTTCAAAAGGTTCAATCTTCCTGTTGTAGAGGACTTAGGTGCAGAAACAGCTGCTGATTTGGAATCTTCTGTTCCGGAAGAAGTGAGCCCTGAACAGACAAACATCTCTCCTCCGGTTTCCCCTACAGTCTCCGGATCCAAAGAAGAAGAGCAATTACAGGAGAAGGAAGCAGTGGTGAAATACAAAGAGGTTGACAGTTCCAAGACTGCAGAAGAGAAGAAACATCTGTCTCCGGCAAGAGACACTGCACAAACTGTTCAACAATTTTTGAGCAAAGAAACTTTAGAGATTGATGAACCGGAGCTTCTAAAAGGCCCATTCGACTTTGACTCTCTCTCTCCGGTACAAACAATGAAGATAGCTTCATTTGCAAATGCCAAGGCAAATGAAAAACTCCTGAAGTCTCATATGGAAGACTGTGAGTTGATAGAGGCTGCTTCCGGAGTACTTGTAAAGATTATGCCATCAATCCAGATAGATCCGACAGCCTCCACTTCCGGTAATCTAAAAACCTTAGTCAGCAGTGTTGATACACATTTTGATTCTCTAGAAAAATCAGCTGAAGAAAAGGTCCGGAAGGAATTTTTGGATAAGAGATTTTCAGAAATATTAGAATTAATCTCTAAGGATAGGAAGATTGTGAGCATTGGAATAAAGAGCTTAGAGAATGCTCTTAAGGATGGCGGTGACATCTACAAATTTTGTATATCCTGGTCAAAGGCAACAGCAGCATTTGACAAGAAAATAAAAGAGGAACAGGATAAGCTACAAAGCTTATCTCAAAGTTTTGATCCTCTCTCTTCCTCTATAATAAATCAAGAATGTCAGACTATTGCAGTCTTGAATGAAATAAAGAATCTTGAGAAGGAAAGGAAGAACATCACTAACCGGATGGGAGAACTTAGAAGGATTATAATCCCTAAGTTGGAAACTATGCATGAGGCCATCAGTGATGCTCAGACCACCGCCCAAACAAAAGATCCGACAGATCTCAAGCGGGCAGAAGCTTTTGCATTTTTGTTAAGTGGTCACATTTCAATTTTGGATAGAATGAAGCAAAGTTGGGCTACAGAAATGATCCAATTGTAGACATCCTTTGCAGACATTCTTCAGTACATGTGAGTATGTAAATATGCGGCTATATATAGAAAATTTTTGAAAATTTTGGTGTGCGGACCCTACCCTTTGCCATTGATGTCAAAGGGGGAGTGAGGAGCAGTGAAAAATGAGGAATCCAACTAAGGGGGAGTTCCGGAAATTGTATATAAAGACAGAGCATCAGCAAAGGGGGAGCATAGTGAAAACACTTAGTCATTTTTCACTAAGTGTTGCCATCAATGCCAAAGGGGGAGATTGTTGGCAAGAGACACTATATGGATTCATGGTTGTTGTCATTGATGGCAACAAAGGTCATCCCACATATCTGCAAGTCATGATGTGTCTCTACCGGAAGTCAGAATAAAGAATGTTGTGGTCCGGTGAACAAGAACAGAGCATGTGGCAAGGTCCGACAGATTGGTCCGGATCTCTCAGAAGAAGTGTCTTGGTGCAGTGCGGATTTGGGGAAGTCAAGAGGACTACCTTGAGTGGTATATTCCAAGGATTTAGCCTCCGGTGATGGACAAGAAAAAAGATATGAATGGTTGAGTAACGGATTCCTGAGAGACAGTGAAAACAGAGGAAGAACTGACTGACAGAGTATCAGACTACTTTCCGGATGTGTTACTATTGATGACAGAGGTTGTGAAGGCATGAATCATGTTTGGCCGACATGATTAATGATATCTACAAGTATATGCTTGATCCGCATTGCTTGGTGAGGAAGGATTCAGCCGACAGAACAAAAGTTTGTAAGAAACTAGACTGTTCCGGATGCCGACTAGAAAGGTGATGAAATTACTTGTGCGGATATATATAGAGGATGGATTTAGTTGTGAAGTGTGCGATGGTGTGAAGATATATGTGAATAAGTCCAGAACAGAGCAGAGGTAGCAAAAAGGATCCGGTATGTGAAAGATAACAGAATAAAGAATAGAGGAAAGATGAAGTGCAGCAGATCAGTGTACTGAGCCTAACCGGAACTGAACTCCAGCATATGCAGATGCTTCCAATCAGTTCAAGACTGTGATTCTTATCACTTTGTAGACAGTGTGTCTTCTTGTAGGCAGTGGGCCTCTTGTGAGCAGTGTGCTCGGGCAATGAGCCCTAATTGGCAAGTGCCATTTTTGTAATCTCCTATTCTTCTAACAGAGAATAATTTTAGGTTAATCACCCCGTGGTTTTCTCCCTTAACAGGGTTTCCACGTCAAAAATACTGTGTCATGTGTTTCTTATTTCATGATTAATGTTTTTGTGTTTGATTCTATGCTGCATCAATTAGAAAGAAAGTTCAATAAGGGAAATAATTAGGATAACTGATTCACCCCCCCCTCTCAGTTATCAACACATATGAGAGTAGTGATACTATTATTGATATGCGTGTTGTTGAGTATTATCATTTCTTGTGCATTGATTAGCGTGTGTGCCATATGGGGCTTTTATGCTCTTTGTGGCATGAGTAGTTGTATGTGCTTTGTGAGTACTAGTGATGTGAGTGTTACATTATTGTACTTATGTGTGATTCTATCTTGTTAATCTTGGGTGAGTGATGTGTATGAGACATTTGTACTTGATTGAGTGTTCTATGCATTCCTTGGATAGGTGTGAGATGGCCTTGATAGTAGGTTTTCCATGATCATCTACTTTGTAGCTCGGGGGTTGCCTAGAGTGGCACAGTCATCTATTATGCTTGACGATGGTAATATAGTTGGGAGGTGAGTAATATTTCCCCATTGGTCCTATCGAGATTATCTTGTAGGAGCTGGATGAGTTCTATGTCTATTTCTAGACATTTTGACTATGTTGTTCTATGTGCCTGTTGAGCCATTTTGGTGGCACTGTATTATGATGTATATTCATGCTTTGTATTATTTATTTATTGGAGTGTGATCCTTCCATGTTTGGGAAGTAGCCTCCATTGTGTTGTATTTTTATGATGTCATTTGGTTGGAAAACGAATCATGATTTGGATGGAATTTATCATTTTGTGACTTTATCTCATGTGTTGGAAATGGTTATTTGAGGATGTTAGAGTCCTCTATTTTATATGATGTACTTATATTATGCTATGTTTATGGATTGGGATGTATTTTTCACACATTATGATTAATGTTTCAATGTTTGGTTTTGGCCCAATTCGACGTTGGTGTCAAATGAGCATGGCTTTTCATATGGGATTTATCATATCTAGCATGTATTTTAGCATTTTGGAAAATGTCTATAATTCTATATTTGAGTCATTTCATGCTTTCGATGTTAGATAGAATGTTGTTTAGGGTTGTTGATTGGATGCCTCATGGTTTGGCTTCTTGTGTTTGCATCATTTTGTTGAGGTGTGATGGTCGACTCTCCTTTTGACTTGTAGGTTGAATGTCGGCATGGCTTGGTGGGTTGGCCATATGTTAGAATTGGTTGCCTCTTTTGGAGAAGTGTGTGTCTTTCTCCACATTATCTCTAGTGCCTTTGTGTGGCACTTTGCTGATTTTTCATGCTTAGTGTGTAATTGTGACATGTGGGTGTTGTTGATGCATTTATTATGCACAACAACAAGAAATAAAAGTTTCACTCAAACCTTCATTTATCTTGAAGAATACGATGAACTCAGAGAATTCATGATTCCAAGTCTCTGTGTGTGTAAGCACCAAAATCACACACAGCCTCCATGAGGACCCCTATGATGAGTTGTAATCCTTGTCACATACATGTAAGTGTGAACTTACATCCTCTTAGCAGTAACTCTCTTGGTGACGTGTCTTTTCTTTCATCTTGTGTTGTTTCCCCTTTGTCATTTTCTCTCTTTGTTGTCAACGCCTTTTGAAACTTGTTGATTTGCATTTTCTGAGCTTGCAACCTTGCTCCTAAGCCTTGTATGCATCTTGTAGGTGTGTTTTCACCTTTCCCCAGTGTTTTTCATCTCCTCCACCCCCTAGAAGCCTTCTAGAGGTCCTCCCTAGCCATCTCCAACTTTTAGTTTTCAATTTGACTCAACCAATCCAAATCTCACCCAATTATTTCCAGATCTCCCCCCTGGGAGATCATGCTTTGCAAGTGGAGATTTGGATTTTCACACATGACTGACCTATTTCTGGAGGTAGCTCCCCTTCTTCCATCTCCCATCATGCACTTCAACCCAAGTGCCCTCCTCTAAGGGTCTCCCATGGATCGCCCCCGAGAGACCCAGGGTCGCCCCCTGGGTGACCTAACTAGTGAAAGGAGCGACCCCTGGGTGACCCTATTGTGTTTCAAGCCACGGAAAAACTCGAGTTTCTAATTCGAAAAAGATCTATTTTTGCATGTTTTTCTTCTTGTTTGCATGGTTTTTCATGCCAAATATAGAGTTAACTATTTCAAGCACCCACACATGCATAATTAGCTCTATTTTATCTTTATTAACAACTCATGCATTCTCATGCATTCCCATACACTCCTTCTTCACTTCTTCTTGAATGATAAGATTTTACTGGGTAGATCACTCCAATTTTACCCTAGATCACTCTTCAATCTTCTAAGTTACTTCTCCTTCTTCTTCATCTCTCATCCCTTCTTCTAACCTATAAATACCCCCCTCCCTTAACCACAGAGGGAGGCAATTTCATTTGTACACATAGCTCTTGCAAGTTATTGCTCTCCACATCTAGCATTCTCATGCTCATTAAGGACATAGGAGCCTTTTGTTTTGTTTGTTGCTTCATCTAGATTTCATACAAGCTCATTACGCATCCATACATTGCTCACATCTAGCCACATTTCTCATCAATCTCTCATTCAACTCTCTTCAAAAAGCTTCTTTTGCTTCCATTTTCATCTTGTTGCTAAGAGGACACCCCACTACTGCAAAAGGATTCGAGGTTGCCACACAAGGATATCTGAGGGTAGTGGAGGCTCACACATCTCCAAGTTCCTTTATTCTTTCTTTCAATTCATAGTAATTAGATCACCAAAATTGCTCTTGGAATCAGTACTCTTGTTTTTTCCTTGATAGGATTGACATATCTTGCATTCTTAGAGTAATTTGATTTCAAAGTTCATAGATTAATTTGTTCCAAATATTCAGAAAACCCTAAAAACATAGTTTACATTGCATTAGGTAAATTCATTCTAGCTTGCATCCATTCTTTGATTCCTAGATTAGAAAAAAGTATCTTTAATTCCAAAAACATAAGAAAAGCACAAAAAGAAGTTTTGCATTCATTTAGTCTTACATTCATAAAAACCCAAAAAAGAACAAAAACATTAGCAACTTAGAAAATTCACAAACCCTTGATTCCATCACAAGATCATTCAAAGTCAACATTAAGTCAAACAAACCCTAAGTCAAACCCTAGATCAAGTCAAGGTTAGCTCACAAACGCTTATCTCTTGTATCGACTCACGAATGTCCCCAAGGATAAGAGGTGAGTGGGTGAGGGAAATCCTCGACGAGATAGAGGAAATCCATCTGAGACCACAACAAGACCCACTTGTCCTACAACAACAAGAACAACTTAGACAACTCCTGGTACAACAAGCATTCATCCAACAATATGAACGACAACAAGTGATCAATGAGAACAATAGTCTACCCACACAAAGGTGGAATATCAGGAATCCAAACAGGAGAACAGTGACTAGTGACCCTTCAGGTCATATAGTTATCTTTACAACCACGATCATAGAACAACACATCCACATAAGTGCACAACAGTACAGGCCCCAAGACTAGCTGACCCCTCTCCATGAAATCTAGCTCTCCAAAGAGCCAGACCACCCTCGTGTCTCGCCTCCTCTCGATTAGCTACTTCCACGAGAGTGAGAGTGACATGGCAGTTCACCCCATGGCAAGGAGGGAAGGGTCCATGTGTGTGCCAAAATCTGACTCAACAGCCCCAGGCCATTGACGTGATTTTGAGCGTACATATTTTGGTGAACCTGACGTGAAAAGTAAAAAAAATTGTTTATGTTGTTCATGTTCCAAAAGCTCAGATCCCATCAAAACATTAAAATCCTTCAAACATTTTCACTTTATTCTTCATAGCCACTTCCGCTTTCATCACCTTTGCTATGGCTCACTGCATTTATTTTGTGGTGTCTATGACACCCCCGAATATGATAGAGCCAGATCTAAACTTAGGGAATGTCCCTTCTAGGGAACTAGAAACTCCCTCTTTTGACAGATATGTGCCACCTCACTTAGATGCACCTGTCACAAATTACTACAATTATGAAGATTCTAACTATTAACAAGACCAAATAGAACCTAGGTGTTCTCTATCTTTTAACAATCCATCTTGGGAACATAACCCTGCCATACCAAATGTGCCTCACAAAGCTAGGAGAGTACAACTGAGATCATAAATTCATTTACTCATTTCGATGAGGAATTAAAAAGGTTGGAAAGGCACTTGCAAGAGGCAAGAGATGCTCAAGAAGAATTAAAGATTGCCTTGTGAGAAGAACAAAGAGACAATGTTGTATGGGAAGAAGCGCAACATCATAACAACACTCGAAGATAAAACCTTAGAAATAAGGAGGTACCTAGAAGCACCACTCCTATAAATTTAATTATGACTCTAGTGCAAAGAATTAGAACCCTGGAAGCAGAGCAACCTGCTCCAAAAAGAAGACAAAAGTCATATGACAACATTCGAATAGAACAAGATTAGGGGACATCTCAGAATCCCCCTACCTCAGCTATTACTCAAGAAATGCAAGTAATGACACATGCCTAAATGGGAATCCTCCTATTTAGAACATTTAAGCAATGCTAGGAAACCAAGCAAATCAAACGGTAGGTTATCAAAACCCTCCTATGGGGTTGATGCTATCAACCCCCAAATCACAAAGTGCCTTTCTAAGGACATATCTAGAGTACTTGAAAGAACTCCTCAACCTAAAAATAAGGAATGTGCAGTTACCTCTACCATTACCTGATCTCTCAAAATTCAAAGGAAAGGTGATTCAAACTCGCATATCAAAGCTTATACCACTGTGATAAGAGAACTCCTCCCTTGGGATTGGGTTGTCACCAAGATATTTCCAAAAAACCTTGAAGGAATAGCTCTAGATTGGTACTATCATCTACCAGAAGCTTCAATCCACTCATTCAGACAACTGATCGGGGAGCTTGTTGGTGCAGGAGCACCTAACACAAGGTGGCCTCCATGAGGCATTCAATTGTTTGATGTTCATTTTGTTGTTTCCAATAAGGTCCTATAAGACCATTCATGTAATAAGGTTTGTTTGACCAATGCATGTTATTTTAGATTGTATCTAGGTTTATGTTGTAAGTCCCAAGGACACCTGTCGAGCTGTAATCTCAAAGGTTGTTAGGTAGTTAGAGGTTGTTAGTCGGTTGTGATCTCCCAGCCACTTGTAGGTTGTCTCCCAGCTGCTTGGAGTCAAGTTGGTACTATGTACCATGAGTAGATAAATAGCCCAGAGATCATCGATTGTAATCAGTTGTAAGAGAGATCAGAACAGTGTGATTGTAATTGAGAAATAGAGCATCTGTATGTGCATTTTCTAGAAAGTATAATAAACAAAGTGTTGTGCATCTTTTTGTCATTTGATTTCTCAAGGGTTTCTCTATGTGAAATCAATTTACTATTTTGTAGCTGAGATGGATTTCTTAATCCATTGCACCAGTTAGATTTCTTCAAAATTAGTGGAATGGTTGTACAATGTTTTTGTTTCTTTGTTTTGTTTGTTTGGATTTTTGTAGGATCATGTACTGGGTGTAGATAGATCCTAGCGCCATCATGTGCTAGATTAATAGGGTGAAAGGTCTGTAAGATCATCGAAGAAATAGATCTGCAAAGTTGTAGGGTTTGCAGAGGTTCAAATCGGTGAAGATTTGTGTTGTGCCACCGGATATACATTCTGTGTGTATATCGCTAATGTATGTCAGGGTCAATTCATGTGTATATCGCAATTGAATGTTTGTATGTATCTCGCAAGTGAATATTACAGTTGTATGTGGTGAATGTACATCGCAAATGTACATCAGGTTCAAATACAAGGAGGGTCAACGGTCAAACTTTTTGAATGCATGTTTTCAATGTATCTTACGAATGTATCTTGAGGATATACATTGCATTAAGTCAATGGTTGGTCCCACCGAATGCATATTCGGGTTGTATGTTTTGAATGTATATTGCGCATATACATTGTGTTAGATGCAAGAGGTGATCGGTAGAGACAGCGAAGAAACCGGTGATCGTAGGTCGGCGAAAGTATTTGCAAGTTGTGCATATCCTGAATGTACATTGAAGAATGTATCTCTCGGTAGATACAAAGGTGAAGGCATACATCGGGAAGAGTTGGTGATTGGTGAAAGGGTTCTGAGTTACGCCGACGGAAGAAGTCATAGCAACAGGGGTGTTGGAGACACATCGATATAAGGTGTGCAATCGGTGGAATGGACTACGACTTGGCTGATAGTGCATCATCTTGCCAATAGGCAAGTAAAGTGTAGACATACTAAGGGAAATGCAGGTTAGGGTGTTTGGCTCTGCATCATAGTGGTATCAGAGCCTGAAAAAGATTTGGGCGAAAAATCAAATTGAGGATTTGTAGGAGTGTTGGCATTTGGGTGTTGTCTATGAATGTTTATGTCAGACAAGGAAAGCAAGATAGAGGCGAAGAGGATGCCTCCCAAAAGTATGTCGTAGGACTCTGTCAAGAAGTTGATCAAGGAGATACTTGCATCCAAGTTGGGAGAGTTCAAGTAGTCCAAAGGTAAAGATAAGGAAGATGACAGTGACAGTGATGAAGGAGATACAGAAATTGGTGAAACCAGTAAAAAGACAGAGGAGATACTAGCAGACCAGAGGGCATTTTTAAATGCATTGAAGTTAGTCAATAGGGACACCATTGATGGGTTACCTATGTACAGTGGAAGTATGGAAGCTGAAGAGGTGATTGATTGGATTAAGGCATTAAATAATCATTTTGAATATAAAGAAATCCCTAATGATAAGAGGGTTAAGTTGGCAAAAGCAAGGTTGTAGGGATCTGCTCTTGCATGGCAGAATTATGAACAAGGAGAGAGAGAGTCAAGGACGGGAAGAATATGATAACCTCTTGGGAAAGGATGAAGACCAAACTTAAGGTACAGTTTTTACCCCTGGACTATGATGTACAGATTTATAAAAAGTTGCAAAACCTCAGACAGAGAGACCTTGATGTGAATGCATACACACAAGAGTTTCATAAACTCAGTCTCAGATCAAAGAGACAAGAGGAAGAGTCAGAGAAAGTGGCCAGGTACTTGAATGGCCTAAGGATGAACATCCAAGATTAGATCAGCATTTTAGCACCAGAAATAGTGAATAAGTGTTTCCAAATGGCCTTAAGAGCTGAAGAGAAGCTGAAGAGAAAAGGTGAGCAGAACAATAGAGGAAGAGGCGACAAAAATTTTAGAGGCAGTTTTGGAGGACGAAGTCCTAACCAGAGGCCTAGTGGTCAGTCTAACCAAGAAGAGACTAGTCAAGGACAAGAGCAGTCTGATTTCAGAGGTGGATGGAAAGGCACAAGAGGTAGATTTGGAGGTGGTAGAGGTTCTAATGTTTTCATTGGGAGATGTTATCATTGTAATGAAATTGGTCACCCATTTTCAAATGTCCAGAAAGGCAAGGTTCATTATCAAGAGATGATAGGAAGAATGACAAGAGGGTTCAATTTGTGCAAGAAGAGAAGGTAGATGAAAGTGTTAACTCTCCAATGAGAAGTGTAGCCCTAGCTCAAGATGGAGAATCATTGATGCTAAGGAGAACAATCTTGAAGACATCCAAGGACATGTTACAAAGGAGAGCACTTTTCAGGACCAATTGTAAAAGCAAAGGTAAAAAATGCAAGGTAGTAATAGATTCTGGTTCAACAGATAATATGGTATCTTAGGAAATGGTGGATAAGTTGAAACTGGAAAGGATTCCACATCAAACCCCTTACAAAGCATCTTGGGTCAGTGATAGTCAATCACTTCTGGTATATGAACATGCATATGTTGATTTTTAGATTGGAGAATATCAGGCTAGGGTTTTGTGTGACATATTGCCCATGAAATGTTGTCACCTACTTTTGGGAAGGCCATGGCAATTTGATAGGAGAGCATTGTATGATGGATATGCTAACACATACACCATCAAGAAGGATGGGAGGACTTTTGTGATGACACCATTGCGGGAGGATGCTGAAGCAAAGAAGGCAGCCAAAATCATTTTGGTAGGAAAAAAAGAGTTTGTGAAGATGCATGAAGAAAACACAAAGACAATTGAGGATACCTCAAGGAGTAGGGTTGCTAAGGAACAAAGTTTGAAGGCAATTTTAGTTTTGACTAATGGAGATCAGAAGGATCAATAGAAGGTCAAAGAATAGGTTTGTAAGCAGCTACAAGTTGATTGGAAAGACAAGGATGTTATCATAGTAGGGACAATTGTTTGTCCTCTAGAACCAACAAGAGTTGAACAACAAACATATTCTACCATAGCAGCAGTACAAGAAGCATTACCCAAGGTGTATAATGCAGGTGTTCAGGCAGAGATGATAGTAAGAAAGCAAGGTGTGAGTAGAGCCTACAAAGCTTGGCATGAGTCTTTGGTTCCATGGAAGCAAGTTGCAGTCTAGAGATCGTGGGGAAGACATGAAGCAACAATGGATAAAGGTGGAGCAAAACAAAGCCTTAACTCATGTGGCATGAGTTCTTTTCAAGGTGGGGTGTATGGTGTAGGAGCACCTAGCACAAGGTGGCCTCTGTGAGGCATTCAACTGTTTGATGTTCATTTTGTTGTTTCTAATAAGGTCCTATAAGACCATTCATGTAATAAGGTCTGTTTGACCATGCATGTTATTTTAGTTTGTATTTAGGTTTATGTTGTAAGTCTCGAGGACACCTGTCAAGCTGTAATCTTGAAGGTTGTTAGGCAGTTAGAGGTTGTTAGTCGGTTGTGATCTCCTAGCCGCTTGGAGGTTGTCTCCCAGCCGCTTGGAGTCAAGTTGGTACTACGCACCATGAGTAGATAAATACCCCAGAGTTCATCGATTGTAATCAGTTGTAAGATAGATCAGAATAGTGTGATTGTAATTGAGAAATAGAGCATCTGTATGTGCATTTTCTAGAAAAGCATAATAAACAAAGTGTTGTGCATCTTTCTATCATTTGATTTCTCAAGGGTTTCTCTATGTGAAATCAATTTACTGTTTTGTAGCCGAGATGGATTTCTTAATCCATTCCACCGGTTAGATTTCTTCAAAATAGGTGGAATGGTTGTACAGTGTTTTCGTTTCTTTGTTTTGTTTGTTTGGATTTTTGCAGGATCACGTACTAGGTGTAGATAGATCCTAGCGCCATCATGTGCTAGGTTAACAGGGTGAAAGGTCTGTAAGATCATCGAAGAAATAGATTTGTGAAGTTGTAGGGTTTGCAAAGGTTCGGATCGGTGAAGATTTGTGTTGTGCCACCGGATATACATTCTGTGTGTATATCGCTAATGTATGTCGGGGTCAATTCATGTGTATATCGTAGTTGAATGTTCATGTGTATCTCACAAGTGAATATTACGATTGTATGTGGTGAATGTACATTGCAAATGTACATCAGGTTCAGATACAAGGAGGGTCAACGGTCAAACTTTTTGAATGCATGTTTTCAATGTATCTTACGAATGTATCTTGAGGATATACATTGCGTTAAGTCAATGGTCGGTCCCACCGAATGCATATTCAGGTTGTATGTTTTGAATGTATATTGCACATATACATTATGTTAGATGCAAGAGGCGACCGATAGAAACGGAGAAGAAAACCCTTGATCGCAGGTCGGCAAAAGTATTTGCAAGTTGTGCATATCCTGAATGTACATTGAAGAATGTATCTCTCGGCAGATACAAAGGTGAAGGCATACATCAGGAAGAGTTGGTGATCAGTGAAAGGGTTTTGAGTTACGCCGACGGAAGAAGTCATAGCGACAAGGGTGTCAGAGACACATTGATATAAGGTGTGTGATCGGTGGAATGGACTACGACTTGGCTAATAGTGCATCATCTTGCCGATAGGCAAGTAAAGTGTAGACATACCAAGCGAAATGCAAGTTAGGGTGTTTGGCTCTGCATCACTTGTCATGGGTTTTGATATGAACAAGCTTGTCAAAATAGCGATTAGAGAATTCCTAACCATGAAACAAGAGCCAAATGAATCTATATCCCACTTTGTTACCATATGGAGACACGTCCTCTATTCCTCAACTAGTGCCCCAAACATGGACCATCGGGAGTTATGCAACCTTTTCTTACATGCCTTAAACAAGGATATGAGAGAAGATGTTCAGAAGTTACCATACAAATCCTATGAAGAAGCATTGGAAAGTCCTTTGAGGATCGATCAAGATGCTATTGATAGTGGCCGGAAAACTTATGATACTAATGGAACACTCAAAATATCAAAAGGAATTGAAAAGTTTACATCAAATGTCTCCCCAAACAAGGATGTCAATGTTGTGAATAACACTCCCAATAATGATAAGTGGCGACAAAAAGGAAACCAAGGATCAGGTCATTACTCCTACGATCCCAATACATATTGTTGGTTCCATGGGAGAAAAGTTCATGAAACAAAAACCTACTATG
This sequence comes from Cunninghamia lanceolata, assembly GCA_027924645.1. Classification (NCBI taxonomy): domain Eukaryota; kingdom Viridiplantae; phylum Streptophyta; class Pinopsida; order Cupressales; family Cupressaceae; genus Cunninghamia; species Cunninghamia lanceolata. The sequence goes on along the minus strand of BSBN01000292.1, from coordinate 3,218,525 downwards.
GGTACAACAAAGCTATCTCAAAGCTCACTCTAGAACAACAATGAAACTTCCTCATGCTCTTTCAATCCTAGAGAAAGGAGAAAGAACCTCAAAGTGGAAAAGGGGAGGCCAATCATGAAAGCTCCAATCACATAGAGTTGAACCAAGAAGTGTTTGTAATCCAAGAGGAAGAACAAATAGACCAAATGAAAAATGTCTTCTCACAAGTAATAAATTTGTTGAGATCCTCCCCCTCACACTAAAAAACATTCTTGGAAGTGTTAGAAGTGAGATGTTCAATGCAAGAGGAGCTAACCCCTCTCACATTTGATATATTGAAACTCCCTAAAGATGAAGCAAGTAAACAAAGGAATTCACTAGTATACATACAAGTTTTAGTTGAGGAGGTCATCATTAAAAGATTAGTGGTGGACACAGGATTGGAAGTCAATATCTTGCTGATATCATTCCTGCGAAGGATGGGATATAGCAAAATATGCATAAAGCAATACGTTGCCACCTTAAGAATATATGATAGTCATGACATACAAACAGTCAGGAAGATTAGTCTACCGATCACTCTCACATCCAAAATAATTTCCATGGACTTCTATGTCATCAACAAAGAAACCAATTACAATATGATCCTTGAGAGACCTTGGAATCATGCCATGAAAGTTGTGGCCTCTACATTATTCCAAGAAATACATTTCCATCACTTGGGAAAAATCTGTGTTATCAAAGAAGATCCCGATCCTTTCAGTGTTTTCAGGAAGGAAAAGGAAGAGAAAGATAAGAAGCTAAAAATATAAGAAAAAGTAAAAGAAGAAACTTAGAATCTTCACCCAAACACAAGTACTCTCAACATATAATATCAAAGCATGAATGACCTTAAAGAATTCCCCTTTGATCCCCACACCACTAAGTCTCATGCTCCATTCGCCCTAGCAGCCATTCCCTACATGAATGAGTATGACATTAAGAATCTTTCAATTGGAACAATAGAAATCATTGAAAAAGGGGAAGAAAAAGAGGAAAAATGAAACTCAACCTATGAATTAGGAGAAACATCTCAACCACAAAACAATCAAGACCTATGGACTCTACATTTCGATGAAGCTAGTTGTAAAACCAGAGTAGGGACAGGGATAATCCTGACCTCTCCGGAAGGAAAAGTCCTCCTCTTCACTTTTAGGTTGGATTTCTTTTGCACAAACAATATTACTAAGTACGAAGCCTTATCCCTAGGAGTCATGTTAGCCATGAGAATGGGAATCAAGAGGATCTTTGCCTTTGGAGTCTCCTAGTTGGTGATCAACCAAGTTGCAGAGAATTACGAAACAAAATCAAAATGACTATGACCTTACAAGAAAACCATTAGGAAATTGGTTTAGTTCTTTGACTTCTTTTCCATAAAAGCCATACCCAGAGAAGAAAACCAAGTAGTAGACTCGATGGCTACGTCAGCCACACTATTTTCACCACATGCTCAAATTTAAAACTTAGAATACATTATGTCAGTTCATGGAGAGCCATTGTTAGAAAGTGCATAATTACCAAGCATTCTAGATTACACTGGAGATCAAATAGAGAAACCAATCTAAGATTATGCTAAAAACATTGAAGCCATCCTTCGATATTTGCATGCCTATGATGGACTTCCAAGAGTGTACCACAAGAAAGGATACATGTTCCTTTCTCATCCTGAAGATTATTTTGGAAGTGAAAAAGAAATCCTCCATATTGAAACAAATTTAGATTTACCACCCGTACCTCATAAATTTGAAGGACATCCATTGCTAACTGGAGATACCATCGACATCAATGTAGGAACACCTGAGAGACCAAAAATGCTAAAATTGGGAGGAGAACTAAATGATGAAGAATTAGAAGAATACACGAAGTTCCTTATTGAATATTTTGATATTTTTGCTTGGACATCTTCAGACATGCCAGGGCTAGACCCGAAAATTGTGGTGCACAACTTGGCAGCAAAACCTGATGCAAAACCTATAAAATAAAAGCTGAGACCCATAAAGCCCCAAGTAATAGAGATGGTAAAAGAAGCATTGAAGAAGTTGTTGAATGTAGGCTTCATCAAACTAGTGGACTATTCAAGTTGGGTGTCAAACATCGTCCCAGTTTTAAAGAAGAATGGAAAAATTTGGATATGCCTCGATTTTAGGGACATCAATCAAGCTTGTCCAAAAGATGACTTTTCCTTGCCATCCATCGATCAAATTGCCGATTCAATTGTAGGATATGAAGTCCTTTCTCTCATGGATGGGTTCTTGGGATATAATCAAATCAATATTTCAGAGGTAGATCAAAACAAAATGACATTCACCACCCCTTGGGGAACCTTCTATTACGTAGTCATACCATTTAGGCTAAAAAATGTAGGGGCTACCTATCAGAGGGCTATGAGAGACATCTTCCATGATTACATTCACAAGATAGTAGAAACATATGTTGATGATCTTTTGGCCAAATCAGAGCAATGATCAACACATGTAGAGGATATTTGTGAGATCTTCAATCAGCTTTGGGAATATAAAGTGAGGTTAAATCCTGAGAAGTGTGTTTTCAGAATCACGGCAAGCAAATTGTTGGGTTTCAATGTTTCACTAAGAGGGATTGATGTAGACCCAGAAAAAGTTAAAGTAGTCTTAAATGCAACCCTACCAACAAGTGAGATGGTGGTAAGGACTTTCTTGGGACAACTAGGCACCATCAGACGCTTTATACCAAATATGACTTTCAAAATTCACCTGATCAATCAGTTGTTGAAAAAGCAAGTTGGCATAACTTGGACAGTGGATTGCCAAAATGCATTTGAGCAACAAAAGAAATTCTTGTTGACTCCACCCACACTAATGACACCAAAACATGATAAACCTTTTATCTTGTATTTTAGAGCAACTGATATCTTCGTAGCTTGCATGTTGGCTTAGGAAGATGAAGGTGGAAGAGAAAGAGCCATATATTTCATAAGTCAAACCTTGCTAGAATACAAGAAGAATTACACTCAGGACAAAAAGGAGTGTTTGGCCATAGTTTTTGCAACTCAGAGATTGTGACATTATATGTTGAACCAGGAAACCAAAGTAATGATATGATCTGAACAATTGAGAACATTTTTAAATCAGCTAATGCTCTCAAGAAGGGTTGGCCAATTTTTAACATTGCTAAGTGAGTTTGAATTAACTTACATTAATCAAAAGTTAGTCAAAGGATAGGTGATAGTAGATTGGCTAGCAGACAATCCGGTTCCTCAAGAAGAACCCATAAATAAAGATTTCCCCGATGAAGGAATTTGCACAATCGATCTCAAGAAATATGCTGCTTCATACTGGTATAGAGATATTGTGAACTACCTGGCAAATAGAACTTACTTCAAGAACATGACTCCCTTAGGAAAGAGACGCTTCCATTTTCTCACTGCAAGATATGTTCTGATTGATGACATGCTATATCAAAGAGCCCTAGATGGAGTGTTACTACGGTGTGTTGACAAAGAAGAGGCACATAAAATTTTGGAAGAATGTCATAGTGGAATTTGTGGAGGACATTTTGGTGGTCATGTGATAGTAAGAAAAATACATCGGTTGGGTTATTTTTGGCCATGTTTATAGGGGATACAATCAAATTCGTAAAAATATGCCCAAAATGCCAAGCTTATGCACATGTCCATCATACACTAACCAGGGTCTTGCAACCTATAGTTACCCCTTGGCCCTTTTCCACTTGGGGCTTGGACTTAGTGGGGAAGATATCTATCCCATCAATAGATGTACATTTTTTCATCATCACCACAATAGAGTATTTTACCAAATGGGTAGAGGCCATGCCTCTCACTACAGTTTCAGGGACCGTGATCAAAAAATTCATATTGAGTCAAACTATATGCCAGTTCGGGATTCCCCAAGTAATAGTGACAGACAACGCATCGTCATTCAAAAATCCACAAGTGAGAGAGTTGTGTGAAGGATTCCACATCAATCACAACTCTACCTTAGTTTACTATTCTCAGGGGAATGGACAAGATGAAGCCACAAACAAAAAATTGAAGTCAATATTGGTCAAAATTGTAAAGGACTCCAAGAGAGACTGACACTTACAGTTATATCTAGCTTTTTGGGTTTATAGAACAAGTGTAAGAATTCCAATTGGAACCACCCCTTATGCCCTCACTTTTAGGTCAGAGATAGTGTTGCCATTGGAAGTAGAATTACCCAGCTTAAGAGTGTCGTTACAAGGCCTGTTGGATAATGAGGAATATCGAGTAGTAAGATTAGTTGAGCTAGAAATGATGGATGAAAAATGATTAGGAGTTGTTCAAAGACACAATTCTTATCTTGCAAGGATGAAGAAATAGTATAACAAGAAGGTCATCCAAAGATATTTTCATGTGGGAGACCTAGTACTCAGAATTGACAACCTAATTGATAAAAGAGCTGGTGAAGGAATCGATAAAAGAGATGGTGAAGGATGCAAGTTCAAACGCAACTAGATAGGTCCTTACATGGTTAAAGAAGATGTCAGAAATGGTGTCTATCTCTTGTGCACAATGGAGGGAGAGTAATTTGGTGAAACAATCAATGCCTTTCACCTCAAGAAATACTATATCTAAAAATTATAAAAATCATAAAACATAAAAATACTAAAAAAAATAAAATATTCCAAAAATACAAAAAAATCATAAAAATCAAAAATGTCAAAAAAGAATTTGTTTCTTGCATTTCAATATCATTATGTTCATCTTGCATTACAATGAATGACTTGCTCTTATATTATTTTCATTTTAGTAAGGAGTCTTAAGGGTTTCCTAGGTATAGGTGATCCTTTTAGGTCCTATAGATTCCCCATTTTCACAATCACCATTTTCCCCCTTCATTCCTAGTAATTCTAATCAAAGCCTAGATCTTAGCTTTACATTGATCCCAATCTTAATGAGCCAAGATGTTAGGTCTAAACAACATCAGTATTCAAACCTAAAGTGTTCAGAGGAAGCTTGGAAAGTAGACCTTCCCAATTATTCCTTAGTAGAAAAGAAGTCCAACTAGATTACAAAAACTTTTGGTGGCACTCAACCCCTTATCTTTTTGTTTGGACCTACATTTTGATGCATGCCCTAGCCCCTGATATTTTATCTCTAATCTTGTTAAAACCCTAAGAGCCTAATGTCTTTCAATATTTGGCTTTGAAAGCCTCTTGTTATAATCTTATGTTGACTATTTGTTGCTCGTTCCCAATCACTTAAGTGTTCTTTGTTGTTGGGTTACCGGCCCCTTCCCTAGGTAGTCGATCTGAGGCCCAATTTGAAAACAAATTTTATGCATGTGCCTTTTAATTTGTGTCAAGTGGCTTCTAGGTCAACAGCTTTTCCTTCTTTGTCAGACCTCATTTTATGTCCTAGCAGCACCGCGGAGTCGGATGTGTCACCCACGCATCCATTTCTCCAAGGATAGGGTCTTTGCGAGGCCTTCCAAACACATTTAGTGCGACTGCAAACACTTTGAAGTGTTAGGAAGGGCAGAAGTTGAGGTCTTCGCTACCAGTGTGGCTCTTGCCCTACATGGCATCATTTATTTTAAGGTGATTCTTGGTTATGAGAAAAGTGATGTCATCTGATGTTCACATTGAAGGATCCAGACATTTGGGAATGTCTGGATATTAAGGAAAGTTAGGATATTAGATGAATGTCAGGATATTAAGATTCGTAAGCATTAAGAAAATGTTTGCATATTAAGATAATGTTTGGATATTAGATGAATGTCTAGACATCGAATGCCCATGCATATGATAGTTCTTTTATACCAATAGGGTAAATTTGATGGGTGCACATCTGAATGGAGAGACACTACGGAATCTAGCATGGTGATCCACATCACCAACTTCTTATTGTTCATTGAGGCTTAATTCTCACCAAGTCCTATTTTGAGTCCTAGCGGCATGGCGAAATTCAACGTGGCGGTCTACATAGCATTTCATATGGTTTGACAATGCTTCGTGGGGATTTCGACCTACGCTGAAGCCACTCCAAGCTCTCACTAGGACTGTGAACATGTTGAGGTTTTCTATGGGGTAGAGGTTGAAGCTTTGGTTGCTAGTGTGGTGGTTCCATTGACATGGCGACATTTTACAGAGACCAAACACTTTGCTAGGATTTCCAAATAGCCTTCGCAGAGACTCCTTCCCTTCGTGGAAGGTATTTAAGGCCTTCAGCAAGACTAGGAAAAGGTAGAAATCTATCAAAAATGGAAAAGTAGTAGGTCGAAGCCCAACGTCGATGGTTTCCTGGCCTTCTCTATTTGTTCAAAAGTGATGAAATCTTCTCTAGGGGTAGTTACATCTGCAAAAGCAATATCTCCTGCGCCTGTGGGATTTCAAGAATATTGTTAATGTAATGATAACTATTTGCAATAGCATTTGCAAATATATTTTGGATGCTAGTGGATTTGAGCTGATGCGTGCAATTGCCTTTGTCTTATTTGGGGATATTCTTCCCATGGGTAGTTGCACCTATATCATGTTATGATGAAAATTGTCAAATGTAAACATGACAAGTGTCTTGGCCTGAAGCTTGTTGATCCTTCATTCCTATAAGAAGGAATCAGGGCCATTGACAAGGGGTTGGTTCTAGAGCATCTTTTTAGACCAGGTCTGAAGGATGGGAGTCAATCTGGGGGGTATATCTTGCTGTAATAGTTCTGGAGTCTAATTTATGTAATGATAGGTCTACTTGTGAGTAAATCTCTGTAATGGGTTTGAAGATCATTTCAATAAATCAATGTAAGACCATACTTCTATTGTCAATGTTATACTCTGTCTCCATTAATGTCTGAGTGTTTCAGGGAATCCAAGGGGTTTCTGGGTGTACATTTTCTACTCTCTACATTTGATCTCTGTTAGTTTGTATTTCAAGGAGATGCATTAATGATGTTTTGCTTAAATATCTAAGTAAACATGCTTTTAGGACAAGAATTTGGGACATTTCAGTTTATTGTGGATAATTAAGAATGTATTTAATTTTGAGAGCAAGGGGGAGTTGAGAGTTTAATATTTCTGTAAGGCAGAAACCAAGCTAATTGAACTAATTTGAAGGTTATGTTTTCCTTTTCATTATGGGTTTTGTTCCAAGTGTGACTCTATTGCCATGAGATTGGACACCGATCTAAGGCAATCAAGTATAACCCTGTCCCCTTTAAAAATTAAAAATCATTTTAGTTATGTTTGTTATTATTTCTAGGTTAGTTCTATCCTACCCTTATGCATAAGGTCCAATATTCCAAATCTTGTTAAAACCTCATGTGAAACTTGTAGATGATGTAAATCTTTAGAGGACTTGTGCATATTGTATTTTCTAGGTCAATGGTGTTGTAAGAAATTACCAATGAGTGCATTTACAAGGATTATAAATAATTTTATCTTATGTTGGCACCATTTTAACCTAGTTGCCTAAAATAGAGATCTCCCTTGATTGTTATCAATTTTCTAAATTATTCATAGATCTTTGGGAATACCCTCTTAAGCTTGGCAAGGCTCAAAGTGTAGAGGAGGTTTGTTGAACGTCTTGTTCATTGGATTTTCTTCACCCTTAGTTTGACCATAGGTCTCTTCCCTCTGTCAGGATTTATATGATCCTTGTGTCTTGATAGTATGGTGAATGCCTTAGAGTTGAGGGACTGCAAGAAAATGAACCAACAGATTTGGATAAATAGTTGTTCTCAATCATGGTTTGAACTGTGTTACCAAAGGATTAAGCCGATCTGGATGGAATCATTTATTTTCTTCATTTATTGTTATTGAGAACCTTCTATTTTGATTCAACATCCCAAATAACTTTTGAAATACCTTTAGATGTTGTAAAGGGTACACCATCCTTGGTCTTACATAACCAAAAGTGCAGAGGATTTTTCAACTCATTATTGTAATCATGTTTTTTGGCCACTGACCCAGAGCCTTGAAGCATAAGAAATAGGCTAGATCTTTAGAGGACTCTGACAATCAGTTGGAGGAACCAACAGATTGGTGACTCTACTGGGGAGAACTTAGATGCATATCTATTTAGAAAGAGTCAAATAATTTGATGACTAGAAAATCTTGTTTCTAAAGAAATTATTGCAGCATGTCTAGATATTTTGTGAAAATAATGGTGCTCTACTAGCGGAATGGACTTAGTAAAGTTTTTGATCTTTGAGGAGCCTCTAGTTGCTTGAAGATCTTGTCCTCTTTGAAGAGGTGGTGACTCTACAAATGAATTTGATGAATTATTGAAGAATTGTTTCTGTTTATGCAAGTTAATTGCACAGATCTAAAATGTTTCCAGTCACAAGGAGAAAATTATGAGGTCTACAATAATTTCTAGGTATTTGGTCCTTAATTCTAGTTTCATCTCCAAAGCAAAATAAACCAGATGGGTAGAAGTTTTTTGTGAATGCTTTGTGTAGTGTTGTTCCCATGCTTGAATGAAGGTCTATAATGGTGAGTTAAGGGTTTCATTGGAGAGATTTAGGGTTTTGTCAAGTGGTGGAACTGTGATAAAGTTGTTGTGAAGGAAGTTGGTTGTTGTTGAAAGCATATTTGAATGTGGGTTGTTATTCTTTCTATCTTTCTGCACATTTGAATGTCAAAATGCACTGTGCATCACAACAAAAATCATACCCTCAAAGAAGGGTCTTCTCTATTGAAAGATACAGAGAATTAGATTTTAGTGGTATACAAAATTATCCAAATTGTATTCCTAATGAGGTTAGAGAGCATCTGCCAAAGTTTACTAGTGGTAGATCTGAATCAGGAAGTAAGCATCTGTAAGATTTTATGGATGTAATAGGAGACTATGAGTTAGATTTTGAAGATGTTGTCATGAAACTATTTGCTTAGTCTATGAAGGATGAAGCAAGAGATTGGTTCTCTTATTTACTAGCATGCTCGATATATTCTTGGGATGAGTTCAAGGCAATTTTCATGGAGCAGTTTGGTGAGAGATTCAATGCAAATTTAGTGATTAGCAAGTTTATTAGCATTGAGAAAGAACAGGATGAACTAGTTCCATCTTTTAACTTGAGATTTGCAAAAACATTGAGGGGTATTCCTAAAGCTATGAGACCAAATGATTCAATGAGTTTAGTTGTTTACTTGGGAGATTTTGACAGGAAGATGAGTTACTGGTTGAGAAACAAAGATCCTACAACCTTGCATCAAGCTTATGAGATAGCCATGTACATTAAAAACAACTGAAAGTATGGAATGCACAAGGGTTATTTGTCTACAAGTGTCTACTATCCTAAAGAGCCCAATGATAATGTAAGGTGTAAGTTAGAAATGAAAAATGAATGTCAAAGCATTTACACCCCTACTGTCCCAACTTATACATTAGTCCATAATGTTGATCACGTAGAGCCCCAAACAAATTGTCAAGAAGTTGCATGCATTAGTGATCCTATGGTCTTTGTTCAGGCTCTCTTTAACATAAGGAGACATGAGGGAGAATCAGGATATGCGTTATTGTAGAGTAAAATACTCTACACTTTAATATTTGAGTTTTAGTTGTGCGAGTTCCAGTTTTGTTTCTGTGCACTTCAGTTTTGCAGCAAAGGTTTTTGACACACAGTGCGAGCACAGAGCGTGGGCGCGAGGGTTTTTCATTTTTGAAAATTTTGCCAAAGTCCCAGAGTTTAGCGGAAGTTGCCAAGTGTCAGTACCCGAGACACATTATATAGTTGCTTAAAGTAACGCGGATGGAGCCACACGTCCTTTTTAAATACTGGTGGAGCATGCCAAGTGTCGGCGTCCGAGGTTCAGTTTCTATAAATTTCAAAAGCCCCTTTTTACAAAGAAAGTCTGGCGGGCCCCATTTTTAAGTTTCTCCCAGTACAGCGAAAATCACCACGTGTCAGTAGCCGTGATACATTTTAGAGTTTTTTAGAGTGGCTGCGGAGAGTGCCACGTATCTTTTGGCAGTAAGGCGGAAGCCGCCAAGTGTCAGCACCCGTTCAAGTTTCTTCTAAGTTTCAAACATTCTTTTGAATGTTTCTTATAATGTAGCGGGCCCCTTTTAAGAGTTTCAGCATGCGTAGAAGGTGCCAAGTGAGAGATACGGAATGTGTCTCAAAAGTTTCTTTAAGTTACACGGAAGGTGCCGCGTGTCCCATGAAGTTGCAGCAGAGAGCTCCAAGTGTCGTCTTCTGCGGCTTCTCTTTTGTTTTCATTGCTAAGTAAAGAAGTTGGTGGGCCTCGTTAATATTTCAATAGCTTCAGCGGAGTGCGACATCTGTCACCATCCGTGTGATTCTTGTGAGTCCCTAATGTTTCTATAAAGTTTTCTCAGAGTTGCACGGAGAGCGCCAAGTGGCAACGTCTGCGGAGGTTATGTTTAAATGCTAAAGTATCTCAGACTTCAACGGAAGCCACCAAGTGTCATCTTCCGTAGAAGTCCCTAAAAGTATCTACAGTCTCTTTAAGTTCAGCGGAAGCTGCCATGTACACAGTTTCTCATATTAGCGGAAAGTGTCACCTGTCCCTTTTTCTTTTTGAAGCTGCTCAGACACAGATTGTTGGTGGGTCCCATTTTTTAAGTTTCTTAGTTTTCAAAGTTCAGCGGACCGTGACAGATGGTGAAGCCTGAGCACTCTTAGTATAAGCCACAGTAAAGACTCAAGGGGATGCGGAGAGTACCATGTATCTTTTGAAAAGGTCGCAGACGCTGCCAAGTGTCAAGTTTCGGTGTCTCCTGAGAAAAAAGCAGTTTCTTAAGTAAGTCACACGGAGGATGCCAGGTGTTAGTTTCTTATTGTTCTGGAAAGATGAAGGAGTTTCAAGAAAGAGGCGCGTATGAATGCCAGCTATTTCAAGGGTTTATAGTCGCAAAGACTATCAGAAGCTGCCACGTGTTCCTCCCTGGTTCAAGTAAGTGGGGTTACATGTATCTGTTGCAGCCAATGAATTCGCAGAATGGCTAACCATTTCTGATTCGAAAGAGATCTTCTAACAGACACTTTCAGTTAACCACCAGTTTGGTTAGGCCATTGAGATTTGATCATGCGGGCAATCTTTGAGCCGGTTCTATGCTATAAATATGGGTTCAGATCACCGTGCTAAGGATATATAGATATACAACATTGGAGATATAAAGTTTTTTCTGCATCATAGATTGTTAGAGAACTTTGAGGATCTTTTGTAGTGGCCAGTAATATCATTTGCCTTTGTTCTGTTTTCTTGATTCAGAGAGTTTGTGTAACTATGCATGATTCTATGCCTTTTATGTGATTGAAAAATTAATAAAGACAGAGTTCTGTGCCTTTGCTGATATTTTCTTTGTTATTGCAAAATATTCTGAGTTGTGGGCCTTTGATCCTATTTGTTTTTCATCTGTTACATTGATCATGCATTGTTCGCTCTTTAATGTGACCGAATCTTAAAATAGTTTCACTGTGCTTAGTGTTGAGAAACAAAATCACATTCAGGCGCATCACCATAGTTTACTTCCCTTTTTAGTTACATTCGTGATTCTGTTTAACTCTATCCCTTTTCCCAAACACTTTGAGATAAAAGAAGAGCCAACTTTTTTAAAATCTGGAGGTTACTCTGAAGAGTATTCCCACGTTTTAGAGTTTCCCATGTTGGTGTTGGAAATAGCGCAATTATGAGCATCAACAGTTTTTGGCACGCCCAGTGGGACCTTTTCTTGAAGTTTCTTTCAAGACTGCATGAACCAGAGAGTCATGAGGAGTCAGAGCTGTGGACCTGTGACAAGAGCTCAATCTGCTGTGAACCCAGGTATTCTTTTATCACCATTGATAAATAATTCAAGGAGGGTCAACCAGTTTACAGCAACCCCAGGTGTAAACATGGGAGCACCTATAGCCCCAAGGAATTATGCAAATTGGAATACTGGCAGTGCTTTGATTCTTCCAGTACCTCCAGCCACTTGGGATCCTATTCCAGCAAATGCCCTGAAGGCTCTACCCAAATTCAGTGGGGAGGATTTCAAAACACTTGAAGAACATCTACAAGATGTGTCTGATGTCTGTGCAATACATGTGATCACATAGCAAAATGTGGCTATAAGACTCTTAGCAGCTTCTTTTAAGGGGAAGGCTCTGGACTGGTACAGATCTTTGACCCCAAATTCAATTTCTACATGGGATCAGCTTGGAGACGCTTTCTTTGCAAGATTCAAAGAAAAAGGTGATAAATCTTCTCTATTACAACAACTGATTACCATCAAGAGGGTACCACAAGAGGCAATGACTGATTTAAATTCCAGATTTCAGAAGACTTGGGAAAGGATTCCTGCTACAGCAAGACCATTACCAGGTATGGCTATAGTATTTTATCTTAAAGCCCTAAATTCAGATATAGCAGTAATGATTCAATCACTTGGAGGCCAGACCCTGCCAGAAGCCTATGACTATGCAGTCAGAGCCGAAAATAATTTGATAGATGCTGGAAAATTGGCCCCAAGGCCTCCCATGCCTATGTTTCCAGAGATCACCCTACCATTGCTTCAAGAAACTCCTAACCCCATAACCCCACCTATGTCCATGTATACGTTTCCCCAACAACCTGCTAAAGCTGCTGTCCCTACCCAGTCTTCAGAGATGGATGATGTCAAGAACATCTTGAGAACATTTTTGAATGAAATAATTAACCTAAAAAGATAGCAGAATCCTTATCCCAGACCCCAATATCAAGGCTATCAAGGGAATAGACCTCCTTCATAGTCAAATCAGTATCAGGGCCCTTAAAGGCAAGCTAACCCTCAGCCATCAAACCAATTGGTTGCAGTCCCTACGCCCTTGCAGACTGTTCCTCCCAATCCAAACAGAGAGATTGTCCCAGGACAGAATAATTATGCAGATGGCACCAATGCCTGGTGTTTCCCTTGCAATAATACACATATGCCCAGAGATTGTCCTAGGGGTAATCTACAGCAAAAGATAGCAGAGCAAAGAAGAGTGGATGGACAATTTGCAAATACTTCTGACACTCAGCCCTATCAATCCCCTGGTATGCAAAATTCAGTTCTAGTGGCTCAGATGCAAGGGATGTCCTTACAGCAAGAAGAAGAAATAGCCCCTGAGCATGCTCTTTTCTCATGGATTGTAGATGAAGAGTCAGTATTCTTAAATGAAGCTTTAGCTTCTAAGAAGCCATTGGTACAATCAGATTACTATACTAGAGCCAAGAGAAGGATGATGGAATAGCCTAGAGTCACAAATAACGAAACTATGGGGGTTCCACCATTTCAAGATCATCAAAATGCAGCTACTAGACAAGAAATACCTCAGCCAGTGCAGAACTAGGTAGTTTCTAGACAAGTTCAAGAAAAAGCAAGGTACCCTTATTACCCCAGAACACAAGCACTAGGGCCTGTGAATGTGGTAGATCAGTTGAAGAGGACTCCAACACATGTGTCAATATGGGACATGTTAGCCATTCCTGAGCAAAAGACACTGTTGCAAGAAGCTTTACAAAGCCAAGATGTGCCTAAACAGACTCTTACCAAAGGAGGACCTACTGATAAAGAAAATCTCAAGGACACTGTTCCTCTGCAGACAACAGCTCTTCTGAACAATGCACCAGAGGTAAGTAAATCCAAGCCAGATCCCTTTTATTTGACTTTGATAGTTGGGAAGAAGCTATTGCACAATGCAATGATAGACTCTGGGACTAGTACCACAGTGATGCCAAAGCAAATAGCAGATGCTTTGAAAATAAAATATGAACCACTTGCAAAAGGAGTTATGTAGTTAGATGGGAAGTCTGTGCAAACAATAGGGAAAATTAAGCAACTTCCACTACAGCTGTATACTTGTCCTAATATAATTGTCAATCAAGATGTTGTAGTCATAGATATCCCTCCTATTTTTGGGTTATGCCTATCCAGAGATTTCACAGCCAAGATAGGAGGTTATATGTCACTTGATTGGTCTCATCTCATCATAAAGACCAAATATGGGACTAAAATGAAGGTACTGTCAGAACCATTGTCAAAGGACCATATCACTAATGAACCAACTCCAAAGTTAGAAACAACCCATGCCATGTTAAATAAAGAGGAAAGGGTCTTTGTTGAAGAAATAGGGGATTAGACTGAATATGATCAACAAGTAGAGGATAACCAGTTGTTAAACATGATGCAGAGTGATCCCTTTGGGAACTATGACTCAACAGGGTTGGGCACTTATGTTATATTTGAGGAAGACCAGGAGATCCCTAATGTCTTAAGGAAAGAGCCCTCTCAGACCCAAGAATCTATAAATGACTCAGGAATCTGGACCCTAAATTTTGATGGGGCTAGAAGCAAAAATGGAGCCGGAGCAGGAATTTGCCTTACTGCCCCTAATGGTGAAAAGATTCTAAGAGCCATTCGCTTTCATTTTGCCTGTACCAATAATGATGCTGAGTATGAATTTTTAGTGCATGGACTTATATTGGCAAAAAGGAAGGGAGTAAAGAAACTGATAGTCAAAGGAGATTCAGAACTAGTGGTGAAACAAATAAGAGAGAAGGCAATAGCCAAAAATGTAAGGATGAGATCCTATAGGCACAGAATTTGGGACTTAATAGAAAATTTTGAAGCCTTCAAAATAGAAGTAGTCCCTAGAGCCCAAAATTCTGAGGTAGATAGGATGGCACAAATTGGTTCACAGTTTGATCCAATAATTGATCTAATGGTCAATAATGAGTCAGTCAAAGTTATTGTGAGGCCAACCATCCCAGACAATGATGAAAATTGGCAAGTTTTTGAGAATGATTTTCAAGTACTCTCATTTTTGCAACAGTCAGGAGAATTTGCTGATCAGTTACAACCAAAAATTGAAGAAGCATATGGTGATCAGATCATTCAACTGAAATCAAACAAGCTCCCTAAGGGATTGATTACCCTGGAAAACTTGTTTGATCTTGAAGATGCTAGCCTAGAAAAGAAGAGATTCCAAGCAAACAAGGAAGACTACTCTGAGATTCAGGTTAGTGAGGGAAGAAGACTGAAGGTTGGAAATTCTGCCACTCAACAGGAAAGAAAAAGGTTAATTGATTTATGTGAGAAATATGATAGGGTCATAGCCTGGACCTATGAAGATCTCCATGGTTATGATAGAAGTATCATTCAACACACTATAGAGCTGACTAAAGGATCTAAACCGGTCAGACAAAAGCAGAGGCCAGTGAACCCTAGGATTGAACCTCTGATGGTGGATGAGTTGCAGAAACTATTAGAGTCAAAGATCATTTTCCCAATCAAACACTCAACTTGGGTATCTAACCTAGTACCAGTCAGGAAAAAGAATGGGGACATAAGGCTCTATGTGGATTTTAGAGATCTAAATAGGGCTTCCTTGAAAGATCATTACCCCTTGCCCTCTATGGAACAAATTTTACAGACTGTGGCTGGATTAGAGAGATTTTCCCTGCTAGATGGTTTCTCTGGATACAATCAGATTTGGTTGGCTGATCAAGACCAGCATAAGACTGCTTTCACCACAAAATGGGGAACATTCGCCTATGCAAAGATGCCTTTTGGTCTTTCAAATGCTGGAGCCACATTTTAGAGGGCAATGGATGTAGCATTTGGAGAGATTATCAATAAAATCATTCTAATTTACCTAGATGACCTCACTATTTTCTCTAAAAATGTTGCAGATCATTTTGACCATTTAGAAGCAGTTTTTAAGAAATGTCAAGAGTTTGGAATATCTCTAAATCCTAAGAAATGCATTTTTGCAGTACCTCAAGGTAAACTATTAGGGCATATAGTCTCTAAAGAAGGAGTCTCTATAGATCCAGAAAGGGTCACTGCTATAATGAATCTGTCTCTGCCTGTCAATAAGAAAGCAGTTCAGTCCTTCTTGGGAAAGATTAACTTTGTCAGTAGGTTCATATCAGACTTTACAGGCCTAATAAGACCAATTACACTACTATTAAAGAAGGACCTGGTATTCAAATGGACTGTAGAAGGGAGACAGGCTTTTGAAGAGGTCAAGAAGGCAATTTCAACAGCCCCAGTATTGAGGAATCCTGACTTCTCTAAGTCTTTTATAATGTATGTCTATGGAGGAGAATTCAGTGTTGCTGTTGTCCTGACACAGAAAGATGATCAACAAGAGGGAGAGCATCCAATAGCCTTTTTCTCAAGGACTCTTAGGGAGTATGAAGCCAGGTATAACTTTGTAGAGAAATAGACATATGCTATGGTAAAAGCCCTCAAGAAATTCAGACACATGGTCACAGGTAATAAGATTCTGATACTAGTGGCTCATCCAAGTGTCAGAGAATATATTATGGAAGGAGAAATCACTGAGAAAAGAGCAAACTGGATAACAAAGATTCTTGAATATGATGTGGCGGTCAGACCAACTAAACTTGTCAGAGGCAAGGGTTTGTGCCAGTATATGGTTCAAGATATGGAAAAAATGATAACTGAAGAAACAGAGGAAGAAAATGTATTGAGGATACAAGAAGTTGATCAGAATTCTTGGGTCACAAATAGGATCCAGTTTATGAAACATGGGATTTTCCCAAAAGAGCTCTCTCAGGATAAGAAGAGGTACTATAGGCAACAGGGAGTTCACTTTGTTTTAATTGACCAAGTTCTTTTCAGAAGAAACACTGATGGCATACTTTTAAGATGCATAGAAAAGGATGAAGCCCAAAGAATACTGCATGAGATGCACCATGGAGTGTCAGGTGGACATTTTTCTGCAAGAACCACAGCTATAAAGATAAGTCAGGCAGGTTACTTTTGGCCCACTTTATTCACAGACTGTTATCAACTGGTTAAAGAATGCCAATCTTGTCAGTACTATGTAGGGAAGAGAAGGAATGCAGCAATGCCCCTTAGTCCTATAATTGTTGATGAACCATTTGCTCAATGGGGTCTAGATTTCATTGGAATGATCAACCTAGTGTCACGTATGGGGCACAAATGGATCCTAACTGCCACAGATTATTTTACTAGATGGAGTGAGGTAGTCCCACTAAAAGAAACAACAAAAAAAGTGATTCTAGATTTTCTGGAGGGTATCACTACTCGCTTTGGGCCTCCTCGTACTGTAATTTTAGATAATACAAAGGCATTTTTGGGGGCAAAGATATCTGACTTTGCACTAAAGTATGGAATCTACCTGAAGACCTCCTCCAATTATTATCCTCAGGGTAATGGTTTAGCAAAATCAACTAACAAGAATCTGATTAGACTTATTAAAAGAATTGGGGTTGATCATCACAAAGAGTGGCATAAAGTGCTTAATATAGCACTGTGGGTAGACAGAATTACACCAAACCAAGTGACAAAAATGTCCCCATATGAATTGGTCTATGGTAAACCTGCTGTAATGCCCCTGAGCTTGGAGATTCCCGCTCTCCAGTTATTGAAACAGATTGAGATTGAGGAAAATGGCCCCATGTAGGTCAGACTTGCTGAGCTCCTAGAAGTTCAAGAAAAGAGGGATTCAGCACATGAATCATTATTGAAACATCAGAAAATAATCAAAGATTGTTTTGATAAGAAAACTTCAAACCCTTATTTTGAAGTTGGATCAGTTGTTTTGAAATGGGATGAGAGAGCTGCCAAGCTGGGTCGACACAGTAAATTTAAGTCATTATGGACTGGCCCCTATAAGATCCGTTCTTGTAAACAGCAGAATTCTTTTGAACTTGAAACGATGGAGGGTGAGCCTAAAGAGATTCCTATCAACGAGATCTACTTGAAGCATTTCAATTAGACAGTGTCTTTCTTGTGTATTATAGTTAGATAGTTTCCTTTTGTCGTTGCTTTGTTTTTCCTGCTTTGTTTTTCCCGCTTTTGTTTGAATAAGTGTTTTATAAACACATGGCCACAGCTCAAGTCTCTTAAAAGTCTCAAAAATTTTGCATTCATTAAACCTCTCAAATCCCCAAAATTCCTAAAAGGTACCCAGCGCAGCTGCTTTTTATGATGTGTCTGACACTATGTCCCACTCAAATCGCTTGAGATTTTATAACGGTTTCCATTTTTAATGCCATTTATGAGACTTGATGCGTCACTAAAATATCCCAGCGACATGAGTTAAAGCTTAAACTGAGTTTCATTTGTTATTACTTCTGCTAAGTGTCCTCCCTGTTGCTGCATTTTCGTTGCAAAACTTGCTTCCCAATTGTGTCTTCCCTGTTGTAAAGCTTCCATACTCATTTGCAGTAAGTTCAACAGCTTTTGAAAGTTGCAGAAAGTAAGTTCAACAGTTTTTTCAGCAAACACAGAGATGGCGGAAGCACAGTCTTCTCAACAGGGGCTTGGGATGTATGAGTCTGTTGACAGGCTCCTCACCAGCAAATCATACGCTTCGGCCCCTGCGCAACCTTTAAGGACCTATCCAAGGACTAGGGTTCCAGAGGTTGGCTATGCAGTTGACCCAGCTAAGGTGCAGGATTTCGCAGATGGTATTGCCGAACCAGCCCTACAAAAGTCTGGCAAAGCTCTGTGAGAGGGAGCACACCAAAGATGCCTCCTGAAGGCCAAGGCTAAGCAATTTGAAACATTTGGTATGCGGATATGGACCTCCCAATTGGTGAAATTCATAGTCCCGAGCGTGCATTTATGCCCTGACCTGATTGAGGTATGCACATAATTATTTCATGCACCCTCAAGCACCATTCAAAAGGGACCCTTCATGGTGCAAATTACACCAAAGGCCATCAGGGATATGTTGGCCCTACACTATGATAGCATAGCCACGTTTCTCATAGTTGCCAAAATGTAGAAGACATGGGCAAATGTCAAGTTTCAACTGAGGTTTCTTAATTCGAAGATGCAGTTGGGAGATGAAAATACCCAAATGCCAGCGCTACCAACGGGAAGGGCACAATTTACACAATCCAGTCAAGAAGCACTATTTATGATAGCATTTATCTTCAGAATGAAGGAAGATATAACTGTCTATGATTGGCAGCTGGCCATTTTATTCAGAATGAAGACTGTGGATAAGTCTCAGGAGTTTCAGCTAGATTTCTCTGAGCAGATTGCCTACTCAATGGCCGAACAACTCGCCAATTTCAAATCAACAGGGGTTTTCAAGTATTCCTCTTATCTGTTTCACCTTATGCTATACCAAAACTATGCTATCTTTTCCCAGTATATGCATCTGGACATGTATGACCCAAGTTTTGATCCCAATAGAACTATCCCTATGTCTGCATGGACCCATGTTTTGTCTGAATCATCTGACCCTTATGAGTTTTGGGAACTTTTTGTTGCCCCTGCTTTTACTCACCTAAGCCCAGATCCTGTTGAGAATAGATTGACATTGAGTATCAGAGGCCTCATGGCAAATTCCCCCATTCCCTGTGATTATTTATTTGGGTCTCACCATACTATTATCAGGGTCCATGGTTTTAATGGGGAACCAATGTTGCTACCCAAGGTTTTGACTCCTAGGCTAGCCTTCTTAGAGGTCACCCAGCAAGTGTCTGTGGTCGATAATGAATATGGCGCTGGGAAGAAGAAAAAGAAAATGTATGACCTTCCCTAGGTGAAGAAGAATATGACCCTATTGGTCAGATATGCTAAGCATTTATTGCTGAGAAAGTTAGCCGTCCTGGGTTTTCTTTTAGTTGAAGATAAATGGAGATATGATCCAGTCAGTTTCATCACCTTATGGGTCAAGAATAATAAGATTGGTGCCAGAATTGTGCACGAGGGTCGTCCCTTTTGGGAAGACAGAAGAAACCCTAAGGAGGACACCCCTGATTTGTATGCAGAATTGACAGATTTGCCATTTGAGGGACCCAGGCCATGGGAAGTATTTTATAAAAAGGAGAAAGCCTATGACCCTAAGATCAAAATGGGCACTGGATTAAAGAAAAATTTATTAAGAGATAGGGAATGGAAGGCTGAGAAGATTGAAGCCTATTGGAAATATAGGCTGGAGATTTTTGAAATAACCCATTCTTTTGGCAAAGTAGATACAGATGAGAAATGGGAGTCCATTTGGGATGAATGGCATCCTTCTCCAGTCTCTAGCCCTGATACAAGAAAAATTAGAAAAATGGGTGAGGAATCTGAAGAAGAGACTGAATCCACTCACACAGTGCAGGCCCCAGGACAAACATCATCTGCACCTGTAGTAACCACCTGGCCCCAATCTCTCAGTGCTATAGAGAAGCAAAAGAGTGTGGTGTCATCACCACCTAGAGGGACCCCATCAGTTTCAATAAGTGGGGCTTCCAGTTTTGTGCAAACACCACTATCAACAGTGGTAAATGTTGAGGAGAAAGAAACACAACAAGAAGAAGAGAGGCCAAGGAGACATAAGAAGCTGAAGCTTCAACCTGATTCGGATGAGGAGGTAGAACCTTTATTGCAGCCACCACCAAGTGTCTTAGTTGCTCCTCAGGTACATGCTTCTTCTCCTTCTTCTTCTCAATCTTTTTCTTCTTCAATAGGGGTGGCAATCCCAACTGGCCAAATTGTATCCCCTGCCACCTCTGCTGTGCCAATTTATCATTTTTCCCCACCTGTCACTACACAGGCCATGTCATTACAGGCCACATCATTACCTCCCTTTTCTCCTTCTTTTCCCAGAAGATTACCTCCTCAGATCCCTCCTAGCCAACATTTGGCTATTCCTTATGGCCTGCCACAGGGTCATCCTTTTGCGGGTGGGTACATTGCCTCTCCCCCTACCTTCCAAGCTCAAGCAGACACTGCCAAGAAGGCTAGGGAAGCCCGACTGGACAAAAAGAGAAAGAAGGACAATAAAGCTCAGGCTATCCCACATATGAGGTCACTATTTGACCCAATCCAGCAGCAGCTAACTATGACCCATTTGTCACCGAATGTAGTAAAACCTAATGAGCAGATGCAGCCCCAAGATTATACAATGAGTGCAGTGGCAATGGATATGTCACTCTTCAGGCCACAAGACAGGGTAGAGCTGCTAAATGAAACCACTTCTACTGTAGCCACTGACTATCTGAAGTTATCCAAGAAGCTACAGAAGGTGGAGGCTAATCTGACTCAAGAAAAGACACACAGTGAGACTCTGACTGCTGAGCTCAAATCAAAGAATGATGAGATAGAAGATCTTAATAAATAATTGCAAAATACTGTTTCATGTTAGATCCATCAGGCTACACAGAGCCAAAATGCTTCATTGAAGGAAGAGCTGACCCAGGTGAAGTCTATTCTGGCTACCTTGAAGCAGGAAAAGGCCACATTGCAAAAGAGGCATCAAGATTCCTCTCAATAGGCCACACAGTTGCAACAGTAATTGTTGAAGGAACAGAATAATGTTGCTGCCATATAGGCTCAACTTCAGGCCGAGCAACAAACAGCTAAACAATTGACCCTTGAGTTGGCAAATAGGCCACAAAATGCAGGAGTGTTAAATTTGGTCAAGGAGTTATATGCGTCAGTATGGGCAAGAATCTCTGAGGAGATTATCCAGCTCAGACCCTCTTTAACCTTCCTGCTGCATGCACATCAATTATGTGAAAAGGTAGAAACCTCGATTCAGGCCACTCTGTCCACTGTTTCCATGAGAGTTTCTGATTCTCAATTGCTGCTAGGGAAACTTTATGACACATCTGATGAAACTTTGTCAGCAGCAGGGATCAGTGACAGGATGATTGCTGCCAAAAGGGTGAACGAGGTTCTGAGTTGCAACTCTACTGCAATTACTTGCCAGGAGCTCTTGGATGTGGTAAAGGAGGGAGTGAAGGACATGAAGAAACACATTGAAGACCTGGTGCAATTGGGCCTTCCTTCTCCTTTTCCTGATAGCAACACAGTACTAATGGTTGATGAGATCAAGTCTCTGTTGCTAGCCAGATAGAATGATCAATCAGTTTTCCAGGGTCTAATAGATGCATCAACAGTATCAGAAGTGGAAGCTGTTTTGATTCCTATGGCCCAACTTGATTTCCAGTTGAAAGCAGCAGTCCATGTTTTGCAAAGCTTTTCACATAAGGACATGATCAACCTGGATTTGTCCTTCCAGGACTTGCAGAATAAACAGGGTTTATCTGATGCTGAGTGGTCTGTATATCAGATAGCCTTGCAGAATTTATAAATTTTGCTGTATAGATACATTTTGGGATTCTTTTTGAGCAGGCTCAAAAGTCCTCGGGGTTGCCAAGAACTATAGAGTAAAATACTGTACACTTTGATATTTGAGTTTCAGTTGTGCGAGTTCTAGTTTTGTTTCTGTGCACTTCAGTTTTGCAGCAAGGGTTTTTGACACACAGCGCGAGCATAGAGCGCAGGCGTGAGGGTTTTTCATTTTTTAAAATTTTGCCAAAGTCCTAGAGTTCAGCGGAAGCCGCCAAGTGTCAGTACCTGGGACACATTATATAGTTGCTTAAAGTAATGCAGATGGAGCCACGCGTCCTTTTTAAATACTGGCAGAGCATGCCAAGTGTCGGCATCCGAGGTTCAGTTTCTATAAGTTTCAAAAGCCCCTTTTTACAAAGAAAGTATGGCGGGCCCCATTTTTAAGTTTCTCCCAGTACAGCGAAAATCACCACGTGTCAGCAGCCGTGATACATTTTAGAGTTTCTTAGAGTGGCCGCGGAGAGTGCCACGTATCTTTTGGCAGTAAGGCGGAAGCCGCCAAGTGTCGGCACCCGTTCAAGTTTCTTCTAAGTTTCAAACATTCTTTTGAATGTTTCTTATAATGTAGTGGGCCCCTTTTAAGAGTTTCAACATGCGCAGAAGGTGCCAAGTGGCAGATGCAGAATGTGTCTCAAAAGTTTCTTTAAGTTACACGGAAGGTACCGCGTGTCCCATGAAGTTGCAGCAGAGAGCTCCAAGTGTCGTCTTCTGCGGCTTCTCTTTTGTTTTCATCGCTAAGTAAAGAAGTTGGTGGGCCCCGTTAATATTTCTGTAGCTTCAGCAGAGTGCGACATCTGTCACCATCCGCAAGATTCTTGTGAGTCCCTAATGTTTCTATAAATTTTTCTTAGAGTTGCGCGGAGAGCACCAAGTGGCAACATCCGCGGAGGTTATGTTTAAATGCTAAAGTATCTCAGACTTCAGCGGAAGCCACCAAGTGTCATCTTCCACAGAAGTCCCTAAAAGTATCTACAGTCTCTCTAAGTTCAGCGGAAGCCGCCACATACACAGTTTCTCATATTAGCGGAAAGCGCCACCTGTCCCTTTTTCTTTTTGAAGCTGCTCAGACATGGACTATTGGTGGGTCCCATTTTTAATGTTTCTTAGTTTTCAAAGTTTAGTGGACCGTGACAGATGGCAAAGCCTGAGCAGTCTTAGTATAAGCCACAGTAAAGACTCAAGGGGATGCGGAGAGTGCCATGTATCTTTTGAAAAGGTCCCGGACGCTGCCAAGTGTCAAGTTCTAGTGTCTCCTGAGAAAAAAATAGTTTCTTAAGTAAGTCACGTGGAGGATGCCAGGTGTTAGTTTCTTATTGTTCTAGAAAGATGAAGGAGTTTCAAGAAAGAGGCATGTATGAATGCCAGCTGTTTCAAGGGTTTATAGTCGCAAAGACTATCAGAAGCTGCCACGCGTTCCTCCCTGGTTCAAGTAAGTGGGGTTACATGTATCTGTTGCAGCCAATGAATTCATAGAATGGCTAACCGTTTCTAATTCGAAAGAGATCTTCTAACAGACACTTTCAGTTAACCGCCAGTTCGGTTAGGCCGTTGAGATTTGATCATGCGGGCAATCTTTGAGCTAGTTCTATGCTATAAATATGGGTTCAGATCACCGTGCCAAGGATATATAGATATACAACATTGGAGATATAGAGTTTTTTCTGCATCATAGATTGTTAGAGAACTTTGAGGATCTTTTGTAGTGGCCAGTACTATCATTTGCCTTTGTTCTATTTTCTTGATTCAGAGAGTTTGTGTAACTGTGCATGATTCTGTGCCTTTTATGTGACTGGAAAATTAATAAAGACAGAGTTCTGTGCCTTTGCTGATATTTTCTGTGTTATTGCAAAATATTCTAAGTTGTGGGCCTTTGATCCTATTTGTTTTTCATCTATTACATTGATCATGCATTGTTCGCTCTTTAATGTGACTAAATCTTAAAATAGTTTCACTGTGCTTAGTGTTGAGAAACAAAATCACATTCAGGTGCATCGCCATAGTTTAGTTCCCTTTTTAGTTACATTCGTGATTCTGTTTAACTCTATCCCTTTTCCCAAACACTTTGAGATAAAAGAAGAGCCAGCTTTTTTAAAATCTGGAGGTTACTCTGAAGAGTATTCCCACATTTCAGAGTTTCCCATGTTGGTGTTGGAAACAACGCAATTCTAAGCATCAACAGTTATTTTCTAGAATCTTGGACACCTATATAGAAATCCCTATTGGTTCCAAGCCTCGAGAATCTATATGCATTGATTTGTTTTTTGAGGTGTATGGGGCAGCTTTGGGTGTATTACGTTAGAAGTTGAATCCAAGTAATTTTGCTTAGGTTCCTGACTGGATAGACATGGTAGAAAATGTTACAATTCATGATGAAAGGAGTGAAAACATTCATAGTGATGATCACACTAGCCCTGTACTTATGGGCTATGATTCAAACAATGATGCAAGATGTGTGAGTAAAGAGGGCTTGTTCCAAACTAAGATTATTTCTCATGTTAATAGAGAAAATGTTTGTGAGCATCCAAGAAATGTGGTGTGTGCACCTAAGGATTACATTCATGAAGATCCAAATGCATTACATACTGAAATAATGCAAATGCATCAAGTGATATCTTTTCATGACACAATTGATGAAGAGGTAGAGGCATTTTCAAATATTTGGCATACTACACTAGGTAATGGAACTACTAGCTGCTCCAGTGATGAGATCACAGAAGAAGTTTAGTTGCAGTCTTGTGATTCATATGATTCTGGTGATATGTTTAATGGTATGAGTGATAATGAGACAATATATTCATCATTGAGTATGCAAGAACCATATAATCATGATTACAATATTACCAGGGTTGAGAGCTTTGTCAATAATAATCCTGATATCATTAGGCATGTTCATATGTTTTCAACTCATGAAATTGATCATGTTAATTGTTATTCTGCTGGTCACAGTGGCTTTTATGAAGTAGAGTTGGAAAGTTTGATTCTAGATGAAGATAACATTAGCATACAAGATATTGATAGCATAGGTTCACTCTCAGATGATCAGGTTATGCATTATGATGAATATGTGAATGATAAAATATCACCATTGTTGGTTAATAGTGTTGTGGAACTTGAAGAGCCTTCTGACCGTGTTGTTACAAATTATGTTGATATGGCAGAAATCACAGACGTGTGTGGAACAATTAGAGGATGAGGTGAAAAGTGATATTGATTATCAATGCTTCTAGTACAATTGTGATGGTGTCCATCAAAAGGGCATGGACAATGATAAGATTAAAAATGCTAATGCTGATGAAAACTCAGAGCTTCATGCTCATCTTTAGGATGGGATATTTTCAGACTTGTCTGAGCCTTCTTATGAAGATGTGTACATGGATGTGAGTGATGATTGTAAAGTTGAATCAGATTATGTCACTGAACTAGAAATGTGTGAATTTGTGCAATTATGGGATGATGATGATGCAAATAAGTTGCAAGATAATAGAGCAAGTTGTGATATGGCTGATTCAATATGCTTAGATGAATGTCCCTGCCAATATAATGTATTACAGTTGCATGAGACACTCGTGTATGAATGTTTCTCTTTTCATACACCTAAAAGTTATTCACATAGTTTGTAGTAGTATGATCCCTATGAGAACTTTGTGCTTGATGTGCAACTGGATGATGATATTGAGTATCGTGATGCCAGGTATTTGGTAGAGTATGAACATTTTCAGTTTTCACTTCAATTGGGAAGTATTTTGATGAAGCATGCAAGTAAGATGAAGAGTGAAGAATGTTACTTTCAATATGAATATGTGTCATGTAATGACCAAAAAGTTTAGTTTATGTCTAGTTGTACAATGTAGAATGACAAAGGTTACATTAACAGTGGTATGCTTAGAGGAATTGTGAGAGATGTTAATGACAGTGTTTGTAATCAGACAAATTTCAGTGGTATAAACAGGTTGGGTTTGGTGCAGTATGATGAAAATCAGGTGTTTGATAGAGGCCTATACCAATCCTTCATTTGGTGGCCCAGGACCACCAAATGAAGTTTGATCAATTCTTTCTTGAGCAGTGGCAGAGCCACCCAATGGATAAGCCACCTAGTCTACGACCTAGAGATTCATGGATCCTCATGATGACCTTGTGGTCATCTGTCCCCAACTAGAGCCACTGTTTGACCTACATTTTGATGCATGCCCTAGCCCTTGGTGTTTTATCTCTAGGCTTGCTAAAACATTGCTAAAATCCTAAAAGCCTAATGTCTTTCAATATTTTCCTTTGAAAGCCTCTTGTTATAATCCTCTGTTGATTGCATGTTGCCTGTTCCTAGTCACTTAAGTCATTACTTAAGTGTTATTTGTCATTGGGTTACCAACCCCTTCCCTAGGTAGCTAGTCTGAGACCCAGTTTTAAAACAACTTTTATGCATGTGCCTTTTAGGTTGTGTCAAGTGGCTTCTAGGTTAGCAGATTGTCCTTCTTTGCTAAGACTTCCTTCTTCATTGGGCCTCATTTTATGTCCCAGCAGCATAGTAGAGTTTGACGTGTCACCCACGTAGGCATTTTGCTGAGGATAGGGTCTTTGTAAGGCCTTCCAAACACATTTAGCAGGACTGCGAACACTTCGAAGTGTTAGGAAGGGAAGAAGTTGAGGTCTTAGCTACCAGTGTGGCTCTTTCCTGACATGGTAGCATGTCTTTTAAGGTGATTCTTTGTTATGAGAAAAGTGACATCATCCATATGTTCACATTGAAGGATCTAGACATTCAAGAATGTCTAGATATTAAGGAAAGTCAGGATATTAGATGAATGTTAGGATATTAATATTTGTAAGCATTAAGCAAATGTCTGCATATTAATATAATGTCTGGATAATAGATGAATGTCTAGACATCGAATGTCCATGCATATGACAGTTCTGTTATATCGATAGGGTAAATATGACGGGTACACATCTGAATGCAGCAACATTGCAGAATCTGGTGTGTCGATCCATGTCACCAGCGTCTTATTGTTCACTGAGGCTTCATTCTCATTGGGCCCTGTTTTGAGTCCCAACAGCATAGTGAAATTCAATGTGGTGGTCCACGTAGCATTTATATGGTTTGGTAGTGCTTTGTAGGGATTTCTACCTTCACTAAAGCTGCTCCAAGCTCTCGGTGGGACCGCGAACATGTTGAGGTTTTCTATGGGGTGAAGGTTCAAGCTTTGGTTGCCAGCGTGGCGGTTCCATTGACATGGAGACATTTTACGGAGACCATACACTTCGCTAGGTTTTCTAAATAGCCTTAGCAAGACCATGAATATTTACCTACAGTTTGAAGTGGCATTTCAAATGCTGACTTGGAAACCTTCACAAGGACTCCTTATCTTCATAAAAGGTGTTTAATTCCTTCAGCGAGACCATGAAAAGGAAGAAATATATCAAAAATGTAAAAGCAGTAGGTTGAAGCCTAACCTCGATGGTTGCCTAGCCTTCTCTATTCGTTCAAAAGTGATGAAATCTTCTCTGATGGCCATTGCATCTGCAAAAGCAATATCTCCTACACCTATGGAATTTCAAGAATGTTGTTAATGTAATGATAATTGTTTGCAATAGCATTTGCAAATATATTTTGGATGATAGTGGATTTGAGCTAATGTGTGCAACTGCCTTTATCCTATTTGGGGATATTCTTCCCACAGGTAGTTGAACCCATATCATGTTATCATGAAAATTATCAAATGTAAACATGACAAGTGTCTTGGACTAAAGCTTGTTGGTCCTTAAATCCTATAAGAAGGAATTCAGGGCCATTGACAAGGGGTTGGTTCCAGAGCATCTTTCCAGACCAGGTCTGAAGGATGGGAGTCAATCTGGGGGTTATATTTTTCTTTAATAGTTCCGGTGTCTGATTTATGTAATAACATGTCTACTTGTGAGTAAGTCTCTGTAATGGGTTTGAAGATCTTTTCAATAAATCAATGTAAGACCATACTTATGCTGTCAATGTTATACTTTGTCTCCATTAATGTAGACCTGAGTGTTTCAGGGAATCTAAGGGGTTTCTGGGTGTACAATTGCTACTCTCTACATTTGATCTCTGTTAATTTGTATTTCAAGGAGATGTATTAATGATGTTTTGCTTAAATATCTAAGTAAACATGCTTTCAGGACAAGTATTTGAGACATTTCAGTATATTGTGGATAATTAAGAGTGGATTTAATTTTGAGAGCAGGGGGTAGTTGAGATTTTAATGTTTCTGTAAGGTAGAAACCAAGCTAATTGAACTCGTTTGAAAGTTATGTTTTCCTTTTCATTATGGGTTTTGGTCCAAGTGTGACTCTATTGCCATGGGATTGGGCACCGATCTAAGGTAGTCAAGTATAACCTTTGCCCCTTTTAAAATTGAAAATCATTTTAGTTATGTTTGTTATTATTTCTAGGTTAGTTATGTCCTACCCTTATGCATAAGGTCCAATATTCCAAATCTAGTTAAAACCTCATGTGAAACTTGTAGTTGATGCAAATCTTCAGAGGACTTGTGCATATTGTATTTTCTAGGTCAATGGTGTTGTAAGAAATTACCAATGAGTGCATTTAAAAGGATTATAAATAATTTTATCATATGTTGGCACCATTTTAATCTAGTTGCCTAAAATAGAATTCTCCCTTGATTGTTATAAGTTTTCTAAATTATCCAGACATCTTTGGGAATACCCTCTTGAGCTTGGCAAGGCTTAAAGTGTAGAGGAGGTTTGTTGAACCTCTTGTTTATTAGATTTTCTTCACCCTCAATTTGATCATAGGTCTCTTGCCTCTGTCAGAATTTATATGATCCTTGTGTCTTGATGGTATGGTGAATGCCTTAGAGTTGAGGGACTACAAGAAAATGAACCAACAGATTTGGATAAATAGTTGTTCTCAATCATGGTTTGAATTATGTTACCAAAGGATTAAGCCGATTTGGATGGAATCAGTCATTTCCTTAGTTTATTGTTATTGAGAACCTTCTATTTTGATGCAACATCCCAAATAACTTTTAAAATACCTTTAGATGTTGTAAAGAGTACACCCGCCTTGATCTTGTAGAACCAAAAGTGTAGAGGATTTTTCAACTCTTTGTTGTAATCCTATTCATTGGCCACTAACCCAGAACCATTAAGCATAAGAAATAGAATAGATCTTTAGAGGACTTTGATAATCAGTTGGAGGAACCAACACTTTCCTAGATAAAAATGTCAGGAGGATCAAAACCCTGAAGGAAGCAATCTAAAATATGAGTGAATAAAAAATGAGTGATCAAAACAAGGGTGTTGAGAAAAGTGAGAATTGAGAGATCAATCTATTGCATATCCAAAGTTCCAAAAGCATTCATTTTCATAAAAAGTCAAAAATCCAAAAAAATGAGAAATCAAGTGACGTACTCTAGAAAATACCAGAAAAAAGAGAAAAAGCAAAAAAAAAGAGTGAAAGAGAGAAGATTGATGAATGTCTGTACTCTTGGGTGGAGATCAGTCTAAGCTCAAAGCTTCAAGGGTGACATTCTAACAGAGAAAATAAAAAAGAAAGGTAAAAAGCACACACACGCACTAGCTAAGCAAAGCCAAGAGTCTAGTAGTCTTTAAGATCATTTTCTATCTAGGGACCCTGGTTCTTTCCCATTTATCCTTTACCCTAGGTCTATCTTGCTTGCCATCTATGATCTAAGTCTAGCATACATTAATAAAATTTGTTACTTGTCTAAGTTGAAAGCTTGTCAGATCGTCTTATCTAGATAAGGATCAATGTTTAGCCTCTAACAAAGCCCAAATTTAGAAGCACTCCATTTCACTCCTGTTCCCCACTTGAGTTCTAAAATCCCTATTTCATAGACTCAATTAGATCTCCTATACCAGAATAACTTGTAATCCCCTGGATTGAAAATCATATTAAAGAGCAATCATATTGTTTGTTCCATAATGTATTCATACCAAAATCAAAAAAAGAGTTCCAAAGAAATAAGGTCAATGTCATAACTCATGACAATCCATAGAAGTAAAAGTTTCATTTCAAGCATCCCTTGTATTCTTGCATATGCATATCGTAAACTGCATTTCATATATATGCAAAAAATTACAAAAACATGTCATCGTTATCATACTTGCATTGTTAGAGTTGAAGTTCAAAACATAATTAAAGAGTTCTTAAACTTCCAAAATGAACAAGAGATGAGTACCCATATGATAGCTAAAACCATAAAAAGACAAACTTTCATTGATACATCTAAAGTTTACATGTATAAGAGTACAAGATCTAAGACAAAATGCTCTCGAGGAAAGTAAAGGCTCCCCATGCAAGGGGCACAATTTCAAGAAGAAACAAGATAAACTCAAGGGCAGTTCCCTCCAACAGAACCCTCAAGACTCTTGCTCCTTTGCTTATGTGCACCACTAGTCACTCCATGAGACATATGGGAGCGAGGTACCTTGCTATGAGTGCACAATTGTGAAGGCCATGCAGCATTAAAGTCTCATTGTCCAAACCTAAGGCAAACCATCTCATGAAGCACCTAATTAACACCCTTAAGGATGAGATTCTCAGCCTTCAAATCAGCACTCACCTGACATCCATGATAGGCAGGAGCAAAAATGTCAGTGTGTTTCCCAGCTGTAGGGGGCACACCAGGATCAGTTAAAATCATCTCTCAAGTCATCCTAGTTAAGGGGGTAGCCAAACCAATATTGATCTCATGAACAAATCCCCTCCACTCCTCAGTGTTACCTACAAAGAAAAGTAAAAATGAAAAGTGTGTCAATTCGTGACAAATAGGAAAGAAAGAGAAGGAAAAATGTGAAAATAGTAAAATGGGTGTAGACTTATGTGGGTCACTAGGCTTCTAGGTAGGGTCAAGTTGTTGCATCACCTCATCAGAGTGAGGAGGTCTAGGAAGCACGAACAAATGCTCAGGAACATCATCAACATCATCAGCACCATTAGAACTATTATCCTGTGCATCCTATGTTGGCACCTTGTCTGAAAAATCATCCCCATCAAGAACATAGTCCTTGTCAGTAGAGTTTGAATCATCAACCACAATCAATGCTCGAGAAGGAGTTCCTCTCCCTCCCCTATGTCCTCCTCTCAAATTCCTAGAGGCTTTGATAATAAAAATTCTAGGAGTCAAGGGGGTCCAAGTAATAGCCCTCTAACCGATCTCACCCATCTCCTAGACGGATCTATAACAAGTAGGCACTGGGGGCAACTCCTCAAGGAAATCCTCACCAAATTACTGTGGGACATGCTCAACACGATGAACCCCAACTAGACCAATATAGTCTAAAAGCTCTGATACACCAAGGCAGTACTCCCTAATCTCACCATCGTGTGACGATGTCCTCTCCATATCTAAGTAAGGACCATAAATCATGTTTACATCTGTAAGAGTAGCTATAGTATGTAAAGAAGTATCAAGTGGCCCACATGGGCCCACCTAACTACTCTCAGTAGTCATCTATCAGGAAGTGGAATCCCCTTCTGATAAGGCCTGATGTGCTCAAAGATCTAAGTGATGATCAAGGAAGAATGGCTGAAAGCAAGAGCTTCTCATCATGCGATACGGTAGAAATCCCTATACAACATGGCCAAAATGTCTACCCCCCAAGCATAGGCTTTGTCCTGCTCAAGACCCTATATAATTGGTGCCTAGCACCATCTCAAGCAAGCCAAGGCCTTGTCTCCAGACATCCTTGATGCAATCAAACCAATCAAAAACATCCTCGAGTGGGGAATGCGAAGTCGTGGCATAGAGGTAAGCTAAACACCTATCTGATCCTCAGGATGACTCACCCTCATGAACTGTGCCCAAGAAGCCTTGTCCTCGAAGGACTCACTAGCTGGTAGAACGAGAGGGTGCCCTCTCACATGAACTCCTAGAATGCGGTAAACATCAAATAGAGTGATGGTCCACTCTCCTGAAGCCTATGGAAACTTGAAACTATTCTTATATGCATACCAACATGTCAAAATATCATAGCAAATACATGCCAAAGGATGTACAACTGACACATGGTAAACTCTAGCCAAGCCCGCTCTCCTCAAGATGGTGTTGGTTCCCAAATTAGCAGATTTGTAAAACCCTAAAAGGATGCCAATCTTTATGATTAGGTCTTACAAGTGAATTGGCCAATGAACGGAATCAATCAAAATGATTGGAATTCCCTACACTTTAGGCTCTACTATACCTAGGTGGGTATTACCTTGGGTTCACCACCGAATGTGAAATCTTCAAAATTGGTTGGTGAATATTTAGCAGATTATGGATTTTATACAATTTTGTCAATTAAATCATCTAATTCAATCTACTCCAAATTGGCATATGATTTGAATGTAGATCTTTCCAACTTACAATTAATAACTACTCCTACTCCAAAAATAGAAAAGTAAAATTGGATTTTAGACTATTATACAAGAAATAATTTTGGAAAAGAATTGATCGGTGCCTTTTCCTCAACTAGGTAACAGAGTCTATAGGCATATAGATTTGTGTCTTCCTTCTGGTTATAACTCAAATTACTTGGCACAATATTTGTTTATGGCTGGCATAAACATGCAAGATTGTTTTTTATCAGGTTCTTATTTATCCAATTGAATTCCCCAGATTATTTGACATATTTATAGGAATTTAATTCCTACTTGAAGAAAC
This sequence comes from Cunninghamia lanceolata, assembly GCA_027924645.1. Classification (NCBI taxonomy): domain Eukaryota; kingdom Viridiplantae; phylum Streptophyta; class Pinopsida; order Cupressales; family Cupressaceae; genus Cunninghamia; species Cunninghamia lanceolata. The sequence goes on along the minus strand of BSBN01000292.1, from coordinate 3,185,795 downwards.
CCTATCAACAAATCACACAAAACATGAATTGTGTTTTGATAAACTAGACATATACCTGATATGCTAATTTAAATAACAAGGAGAAAGCAAAATGGAGTCAACCAGATAAAAATCTATCAATAACATTCAACAAGTAATTAACAACTAGGATTCAGACACCAGAGAAATGCAGCTTTTCATTGATGTGCTTCAAAGAACAGGCCTTTACAATGTCTCTTTCCAAAATCAAATTTCCCGAGAGCTCGCCCCAAGGTCTTGGTTTCCTTCTTATAGGGATGAAGGAAGCAACAAGCTTCAGACCTTTCACATTAAAAAAAATGACTTTTCATATTCCCACCCATTGGTATGACATATTACAATAGTTACCTTTTGACAAGTCTTAAAAAGACTACCAAATATTTAAATACATTTTGAAAAGCATAAAAAACAAGAAAGAGACAAAAAGGAGGACGTTCAAGGCTCACTGATGAAGACTTGGTTCCTGAAGGCCCCAACTTGATGCTCGCTCAATTCCACTACATGCTTGGCCTACTCAATCTTCTATTGAAAGATATTGTTGTTCCCATTGATACATGGTGTAGTCATTGGGCCATCTGTACTCTTGAATTTGAAGCAGATTAGCCAGATGATCCTTCCATCTTTTGTTGAGGAGACCTTTGTTGTCTGAGATGAACTTTGCATAACCAATGTCAAGCAATTATTTTATCCAAGATCAAATTGAAACTAAGGACAGTCAGGTCTTTATCTTTCTGCAAGTGCTCAACAATGAGAGAAACCATTAATTGTTCACATTCATTCTTCCATTTTTTCAAATCCCTTTGGCTGGTTATCTTCATGGAGGATGCCTGGTATGATCTGATGCTTGAAGGTTCCAAAAGATTCCATCTTTAATTTAATTTTCTGGCTCTCCTGAAGCATACTAGAATTCTTCAATGATCAGTTTGAGCATTTGCTCTGTTGGTTTCCAGGTAACAGGGGCATCTTGATTTCTTTGTAATACTTTGCACAAAGTGATCAGAATGTGATGAACTGGCTGCCATCTCTTTACTAAAGGGTCAAGTATGGGAATATTGGCATTCATCTCCTCTAGGGATTTAGATAAAGAAGAATAACAACTGTGCACATCCTCAATCTTGTCCAACACCAATTTGACCCTATATTCCAGAATCTTTTCAATTATACCAAGAATCTTTGACTTGGTCTCCTGCTTGGTGGCCTCATTATTTTGTTTTAGCTTCTCAATCTCCTTTTCAAAATTCTTTTCCATGACATTCAATTGTTCAACAGGAATAGTATTATCACCAGTTTCTTGTGGCATAGGGGGTTGATAAGGCACAATTGCCTTGCTCTAAGAAAAGTCAATGCCCTTGAATTGTTGCTTTAGCTTTACATTCTCCAGATACAATTTATTGATTTCATCATTCATTTCAATTTGATTTTTCTCATACTCATTCATTTTGAGTTGCATATTTTTGACAATAGCTTGTGTGAACATGGCAGAGTGCATAGTCAGTGTGGTTGCTTCAAGGGTTAATGTATCCTTTAGTGTCTTGGCCATTGTTGTTCCTCTCATCTCTTGGATTACATCTAATAGTCTTGGCTTGTTTGTGCTCTTCTGTGTGGCCCACAATGCTAGAGTCTCAATTTTTGGGTTGTACCCAACTCCACTCACACCATCATCATAATCAAATTTAGAAACCATCATTGGATGATCCTGGCTTCTTACTTGATCCAACAAAAACATCTTCTTCAGTTCCAGGCTAGGAATGATCAACATGTTACTTTTCAAAACCATTTTTTGAGCCTCTTGAGGGCTAACATTTATTTCATCAATCTTTATTTCTTTGAATGTTTGGGTTACAATCTGATCATGCTGAGACTCATTTGTACCCATTTTATTTATTTCAACTTTCTCCTCAAACTCTTTCATTTTCATCTTCAGTCAAAAATCCTTGAATTCTGGGGTGTTGATGAAGTCATCATCATCTATAAATCTCATAAAAGTAACAATTTTTTCATCTTCATACATCGCAGGCTCACCTTGTGTTTGTGCATCCATTCTTGCTTCAAGTTTGTGTGCTTCTATACCCTAGCCAACAAGGGGTTGATCAACCTCTTCATCATCTCCCATGTGCCTCAAAATATTTGCCACTTCATCAGTGTCTCCCACTCCTTCTATCATTTCATATGGCATCAATGGAGACACATCATTCGCCTTTTGTTTCTTTGACATTGGCTGATTAGGGGATGGATTCTCTTGTACTGTCATAGCATCAAGGGGTGCTTCAGTAATTACAACTCCAGCTGACCTCTTTACTGGGAGTTTAGCAACTCTTGTAGGTTGGCCCTCTGCTTTGCCATATATTCTTTCAAAATTGTCAATGATCAAATTTATTCTTTTCAATGCGTCATTTTCTTCAATAAAAAATCCCAAAAAGCTAGGGTTTTTCTTCTTTTTATCATCTTCAATTTCTTTCAAATTTTCCCATTTCCTTTTTCTGTCATACACTTCCTCTAGAGTGAGGTAGTTCTTGATCACATCCTCATCAAAGTTAACTTGATGGGATATCCCAGCTCTAGTGAGAATGACCTATCGAACAAAGTTCATGTGTCCCTCTGGGCCACATACCCTCTCCATTTTTGACTTCAAAGAATATTTTGTTTTCAAGTATGATTGCAATTCCTCCAAAGTATATGAACCAATTGACAATTCACCAAAGATAGTCAAATCAGGAAAGAATGTGCCCTTCTTCTATATTTTCATCACATCTCTTTCCATCCAAAGCATTTTCCACATGAATTCAAGAAATTCTAATCTATCAGGCACAAATTTGGGCAAAGCATGAGGTGGTTGGGTACACCCATAAACTCTTATTACAGTATGATTAGGAAGGAAGAACCAATCAGAAAATTTATGCATATGGCTTTGTTCTGGCTTCAAAGAAAGAGGCCTCAATACTTCTCTAATATCTCTGGACAATCTAGGTGAAAGGTAACCCAGTGAAGCCATTATCCTGACTGCAAAATCATCGTGAAACACTATGTAATTGCAGTTCTTGCAATTGATGTCCCAGATGTAGCATCAACACTGCACAGGTAGTCTTTGTCCTCTTTGATCTATCATACTAGAATCCATCCTTCTGGTCCACCTTCTTCTATTTTGATACAATATCAAATGACATAATAAAGAACAATGTTTGAAAATCATGGGGATTCTATTTTCCCTTATTTGCAGTAATCCATCATGCAACTTTTTCTCGATAAAAGATGCAAAGTCATATTCATCATTGACCTCAGGGTTCTGAATCCTCATTGCCACCATCATCATGTCAACTGACATTCTCTCTTGAGCATCAACACCCAATACTTGGCACAGAGCATAACAGGTCTTCTTGAAGTACACAGTGAAGTCATCCACTAAGAATGGCTCCACAGAAGTAGTTGGGATTGGAATTCTCTTGTTATTAGCCCCTTTCCTCATATACATTGGGAGTTCATCACTTGTGTATGTATTTCTCAGCCTAGTGTACTCCTCTTCACTCTTTTGGAGGTCAACTTTTGTAAGAGCCTATTTGGTGAGCATAAAATAGTCAATGATTGAATCTTTGTTCATAGCACCAAGGGTGACCCATCTAGCAGTCTGACTATCCTTATTGCTGCATGATAGTGCTATAATGCCACTCTGACCAGTTCAATATCCATAAATACATTTGGTACAACTAGTTTGGCCAAATCTAGTATCCATGGATTGGTAATAGGCCCTTGAGCATATTTTTTGTTGCAGAAGTACCAAAACAAGTTCCATCATGAGATAGGAACTAGGACATCACGACAAATTTGTGCCTCATCTTTGAACATCTTCATATAGCCCTTATCTATAGAGTTTGGCAAAACGTCCAACAAAGATTGTTGGAGAGATCTTTTCTTCTCTTTGGGAGCCATTATGTGAACTATAGTGAACTAGGGTTTTGAGTGACTTCTTGATATACCGAGCTTACTTAAAAACCAAATTGTATGCACACTGTATCAACTTTGACAGAGGAATGAGAAAAAATGCACTTACCCAGTCAAGAGGACTTGCAAATCACACTCCAAAGTTGAAATTCTTGCTTCTAAATGCCCTTGAACTCATCTGAATGAGAAAAATGAAATGGAATTTCAAGTTTTATCAATGTTGGCATTGGTCAGCTTGCCATTACTTTATTCGTGTCGAGAGATTGGCAAATCTCAGTATTCATATCACTTCAAATGTAGGTCGTTGATTCAAACAGATCCAAGGGCTGGGGAAACTTGATAAGATTTGCTCAAATATGCAGTCATTTCCATCAATTACCACATTCCCGCCAGCATAAATAATTACCTCCATGGGGTGATGGGGTATTTATTTCAACATTCAATGCTTATCGCAACACCGTGGGCTATCTTTAGCATTCATTTTCCTTCTTATGGGTCTATGGTGACCATGGTTAGTCACGTCTACCCCCTACCACAATCCCGCTGAGATAACAAATGTTATAATATCCTTACTGCAGGACAATGACACCTATTTATTTCATTACCGTATTCTCGTCAGCTTCCAAAATGTTTGGTCTTGACTATTGTGGGGTTGCAGTGACTATTATGACTTTACCACCCTCTTACCGCCATACTACAAATCTCCAAACTATTAGTTTATTTCCATTGCAAGGTTGCGGCAGCACTTGGATGCTAAGTTATTTGCTCCTGGCTAGCCCTCAAAGGTTATATTGTATGTCATGTTCATCTCGTGGGGTCGCGGTAACAATTGTTGCTAGACTTATGTTTCACTGCAAGCTCGCATCTATTTTGATATGCCCATTGCAGGGCAGTGGTAGCCATTTGGTGGATATTCTCTGTTTACCACCAACTCGCTGGTCTTCTCCTCTGTTCATTGCAGTAGTGCGTTGAAAGACTTGGAGATGCCACAAACCCCCGCATCCCCACAAGTGATATTAGGGCTTGCTTCTTGACTCTACGGGAATGCGGTAAAGGCCACAACACAAGGTTCATAAGGAAAATATACATACACATTGGAAGATGGAGTAGGGGAATGTATGAGAAATGGTTTTTTGGACTTAGGAAATGAATGATACAAGGGTAGGAATATTTTGATGGATTATGAAACTAGGGTTTGGTGAAAATTGAATATGATCTAGGCAAAATTTGTCAGTCCTAATAAATGGCATGCTCATCATTGTTCAGCGAAGCATACATCTCTGAGAGCCATAACTACTCTTGGCAAGCATTCCATCAAATGTGCATATCCTGTCAATTAGAAGAGAACTTCATATTAGATCTTGTGAACTCAAAAAACCCTAAAAATTGTAAAACTTACAGAAAATCTCACAAAAAAGCGTATAAACCATCAAATTTGTAATAAACAAATGAATACAATAGTCAAATTAGATCAAAATAGAGTGAGGTAAACATCAGAAAACATAAAATTTCAATTAGAATAGATCTATTAGGTTCACCCCTTTCATCAGATCAGATCTCCCCTGGGCGACCTAGATGTTCAGCAGGATCTCCCCCAAGTGACCCTGTTGCACAAGCAAATCTCCACTAGGTGACCTTGTTGCTCAATAGGATCTCCCCCGAGCGACCTGACTAGCAAAAGGGGTGACCCTATGTGGCTATCCCCCAAACTAAAAATGCTCTAAAGACCCTGTTTCTAAGTCGATTTGAACAAACGAAAGACCAATCTTACTCTAAATGAAGAAATAAAGATAATGCAACAGAGAAAAACATCAAAAAGAGACAATTTCAAGATATTTTTCACAAAATTCAACCTAGGGTTTATAGAAGGGTTTTCACTATTTGCGTACCTGATTCTTAGTGGCAGAAGAAGCAGCGACCATCTTTGTGATCTCCTCGGTGATATCTACCCAACGACTGCTTATGTGATTGATTCCATCATCGATTCACTCGAATTTCACTAATTTCCTTGATATTTCATCTCCCTTAGCTTAATTTTCTTTATGCATTCTTAGATTAGTTTTTTCTTTTATGCATCTCTTGTGCATCATTTTGTGTGCATGCATTCCTATAGGTCTCATCGACAAAGGCAAACAACTAGTCAAACTCTCACAATCTATGGTAAGTTCATCATTTCAGTTTTTCATTATTCATTTTGATATGTTCAGATGCTAGACTAATAATAGTTATTGTAGGTACAATTGCAGGAAAATCAACAAGGCCTAGTTTAGGAATGGTACCTACCTTTCATGTAGACTATCGTCTTTGAGGGGGCAAATATGTAAGCACCAAAATCACGCATAGCCTCCATGAGGACCCCTATGATGAGTTAAATTCCTTGTCACATGCATGTAAGCATGAAATAACATCCTCTCAGCAGAAATTCTCTTGGTGATGTGTCTTTTCTTTCATCTTTTGTCATTTCCCCTTTGTTGTTTTCTCTCTCTCTTTGTTGTTGACGCTTTTCGACAATTGTCGATTTGCATTTTTTGAGCTTGCGACCCTATTCCTAAGCCTTGTATGCATCTTGTAGGTGTGTTTTCACCTTTCCCTAGTGTTTTTCATCTCCTCTGTTGAGTACTAGCGACTCAAATTACAGGTTCATTGGTTCCTTGGTTATCCTTTGTTATCGGCTTGACAGAGCACTATCGGTGAGAGTGAGAAGCCGTTGAGCAATATGCAAGGTTTCATATTCATATCGGTGAGAGAACTATTGTCGGCTCAACATTCTGAAGTCTCCCCGATGCTACCAGTCATCCCGATGGTAGTGACCATCGGAAAGACTTTCACTATCGGCAAGTGTTAGAAGTCTGTGGCCGATATGCATTAGTCTCACCGATGGCATTTGTCTATCGGCGTAAGGTTTTGTCATCGACAGATCTTAAGATTGTCACTCCGACTGATTGAGTCACACCGACGATGGATGAAGGGTTAGCGATCTTGTCAGCATGAGTCACTCCGATGAAAGATCATCGGAGTGAGTAGTGTTATCGGCGTAGCTGGAAGAAGTCTCCCCGTTACTTCATGTTATACCGATGAAGAGTTTTGGTGTTGGCGTGAGTTTTGCTATCGGCCAAACTTGGAGGAGTCGCTCCGATGTAGATTGTCTCCCCGATGGCGTTTGGCGAAGTTAGCATCGGCGTGAGAAACGCTATCGGCCAATCCTAGGGATGTTGTTCCGATGTCATTGGTCACCCCGATGGAAGTTGGTGTTTGGCATCGGCGTGAGAACTTCTATCAGCTCAGCCTTGAATTGTCACTCCGATGGCTGAAGTCACTCCGATGAAGAGTTGGCATTGTGTTGGCATCGGTAAGACAAGGAACTGTCAGAGTGAGTGTTGAAGTGTTCACCGATGATGTTGGTTACTCCGATGAGACTTAGTCTGGAGTCGTCGGCGGCAAAAGTGCCGACAATTATCTTACGTGTGTTCGGGCATTTAAACCTGGATGTCCAACTAGAACTTGTGCATGTGGGACTAAAGTTTCCTATGAGAATGTGAATGGTTAGATAGTTATGCGAATGGTTTGGACAGTTGGATGTCAGCGATACTGGGCAGCTAGAATGAACTGTCGTTTGCATGAGAATCGATTAGATTGCTAAAAAGCGATTCTGTAATCGAGTCAGAGGTGTGAGTGTGAGAGAGTTCTTCTCGAGAGAGACCTCTGGTTTTTCTTCTTCTGTGAAGTCTTATGCTGTATGCTGTATGCAGCATGTGAACAGCATGTGAAGGGACTGAGAAGAGGATGAAAACAGAGTTCAAATGAAATTGTTCTGGCTGAGAAGATGTAGTTCTGTACTGTGTGCTGTTTGTGGCATGATCACAGTATGAAGAACCAACCAAGTGCTGGAGAACTTTGTGCAGGGTTACTGTCAGTTATTCTTCAGAAGGAGCAAGATGTAAATCTCCTGTAAAGGCTTATTGCCAGTTTTGTATTGTAACTATTTTTCTGTTGCTGAATAATACAATGGTGATCTGGGCTTTTGGACTGTGGGGTTTTTTACCCGTAAGGGTTTTCCCCACGTAAATCTGTGTTCTTGTTCTATCTTTCATGTTTAATGTCTCTGCTATTGAAACTAGATATTGTTCGCTTGTGCTTTCCTCTAAGGGTCAATATAGGAAATGTTCTATGTCTGTTTCCACTTTAAAGGCATAGTTGTGCGTGTTTTTGAAGCATTTGGAAAGAATTTAAATTTGTCGAAGACACCACTTTTCTTAGAAATACGTTCTGAGATGTCCTTATTTCCTTACATCCTCCACCCCTAGAAGCCTTCTAGAGGTCTCCCTTAGCCATCTCCAATTTTTAGTTTTTAGTTTCACCCAACCAATCCAAATCTCCCCCTATTATTTCTAGATCTCCCCCTGGGAGATCATGCTTTGCAAGTGGAGATTTGGATTTTCACACATGACTAACCTATTTCTGGAGGTAGATCCCCTTCTTTTCTCCCCTTCTTCCATCTCCCATCATGCACTTCAATCTAGGTTCCCTCCTCTGAGGGTCGCCCATGGCTTGCCCCCGGGCGACCTGACTAGTGAAAGGGGTGACCCCTGGGTGACCTTGTTGTGTTTCTAGCCATGGAAAAACTTGAGTTTCTAACTCAAAAAAACTTTGTTTTCACCTGTTTTTCCTCCTTTTTGTATGGATTTTTGTGCCAAATATACAGCTAACTATTTCATGCACCCACACATGCATAAATAACTCTATTTTATCTTTAATTAACAACTCATGCATTCTCATGCATTTCCATGCACCCCTTCTTCACTTCTTCTTGAGTGATAAGCTTTTACTGGGTAGATCACTCCAATTTTAGCCCAGATCATTCTTCAATCTTTTAAGTTAACTCTACAATCAAATTGAGTTAACTCTCCTTCTTCACCTATCATCCCTTCTTCTAACCTATAAATACCCCCTCCCTCAAGCACAGAGGGAGGTAATTTAATTTGTGCACACAACTCTTGCAAGTTATTGCTCTCCACATCAAGCATTCTCATGCTCATACATGACATTGGATCCTTTTGTTTTATTCATTCCTTCATCTATCTTTCATACAAGCTCATTACAGGGAAAATGCTGCTCACATCAAGCCATAGTGCTCGTCAAATCTCTCATTGACCTCTCTTCAAAAAGCTTCAAAAGCTTCTTTTGCTTCCATTTGTTGCCAAGAGGATACCTCATTGCCACAAGAGGATTCGAGGTTACCACACAAGGATATATGAGGGTAGTGGATGCTCATGTGTCTCCAAGTTCCTTTATGCTTCCTTTCAATTCATAGTAATTAGATCACCAAAATTGATCTTGGAATGAGTAATCTTGTTGCTTTTTCCTTGATAGGATAGATAGACCTTGCATTCTTAGAGTAATTTGCTTCCAAAGTTCATTGATTAATTTCCTTTTTTCTTAGATTAATTTGTTCCAAATATTCAGAAAACCCAAAAAACACAGTTTACATTGCATTAGGTAAATTCATTCTAGTTTGCATCCATTCTTTGATTCCTAGATTATAAAAAAAGCATCTTCAATTCCAAAAACATAAAAAAAAGCACAAAAAGAAGTTTTACATTCATAAAAACCCAAAAAAGAACAAAAACATTAGCAACTTAGAAAATTCACAAACCCTTGATTCCATCACAAGGTCATTTAAAGTCAACATAAACTCAAACCTTAGGTCAAACAAACCCTAAGTCAAACCCTAGGTCAGGTCAAGGTTAGCTCACAAACACCTATCTGTTGTCTTGGCTCATGAATGTGCCCAGGGCTAAGAGGTGAGTGGGTGAGGGCAATCTTCGACGAGATAGAGGAAACCCATCCGAGACCACAACAGGACCCACTTGTCCTACAACAACAAGAACTTAGACAACTCCTGGTACAACAAGCATTCATCCAACAATATGAACAACAACAAGCGATCAATGAGAACAATAGTCTACCCACACAAAGGTGGAATATTAGAAATCCAAATAGGAGAATGGTGATTAGTGACCCTTTAGGTCATATAGTTATCTTTACAACCACAATCATAGAACAACACATCCGCATAAGTGCACAACAACATAGGCACCAAGACTGGCTAACTCCTCTCCATGAAGTCCATCTCTCCAATGAGCCAGATCACCCCCATGTCTCACCTCCTCTCAACTAGCTACTTCCACGAGAGCGAGAGTGATGTGGTGGTTCATCCCTTGGCAAGGAGAGAAGGGTCCGCGCGCATGCCAAAATATGACTCGACAGCCCTAGGCCACTGATGTTGCAATTTTAAGTGTATAGTATGTTAGGTTATGACAATCCTATTGTTACTCAGATTTTGATGTGATATGTTGTCTCCACTTGGGGCCTTTCATATTTCTTCAAGAAATCTTGTCAATATTCACAAATATTGATCCTGTTTCACCTGATCTGCATATATCCTCTACAATTGTGTTAAATCTTATAATCCTTAGCTAGGATTTTCATATGTCTAGGTAAATTTGTCCTAACTTTGACTAGTTCTTCTAAAACTATCTCCAGCTAAGACTATTTCTTATGATCTTTTTAACTTTGATTAGTTCTTCTAAAACTATTTAAATTTGAATTAATCTTTACTTATACACCTCAAGTTTCCATGAAGAAGGCATCTATTGTATGTATCTAAACATTTCCTATCATTATTTGCATGATATTCACTATTATTTGCAACTTCTTCTATACTACCTTTGGATTTTTCAATATTTGTATCAAATGAACATGTATTTACTGTATTGGCTTAAGATTTAGCATTATTTGCACTTGATTGTAATTATCTAAGAAATTGAAATGAAATAAAATGAATGTAAACTGAAATTCTAAAATTATTGAGGTTTGATCAATGATCCACATGCAACTTTGATACTTTCATGAAAAGGAGATAAACCAGACCATGTTTCACCAGGACAGTCTACAACTACGCATGGCAGGTTCTAATCTTCAAAGGATAGGATGATGACAACATGCACTAGTTGAATGCACCTCTGAGGAGCACAATAATTCATAGTAACATATCAAGAAATCATCCACCAGATTACTCAGGATTTACAATTAGGTAGCAATCTAAGTCTCCATTATCATTTAGTATGCTAAAAGTATGCACATATACATTTGATCTTGAGAAAGAACCATGGGGAATCACAATGTTACAAAATAGTACAATTAGTGTTCACAAATTCATCAATTCAATATCCCTAAAAAATAGAATGATCATGGCCTTTTATAGAACAAGGTCCATGTCTGTTATAATTTGATCGTATGGTTAGAAATCTATGACAAAAATCAATAGTCAGGATTTGTGGCATGTGATTTCCAATTGGCAATCATTGGTGGAGGACAGTTGACAAAAGAGAAATATTTCCAGCATCCTTGACTCGGTCTTTAGAGTCCCTTTATTTAATATCTTCTTCAGTCTCCTCCTCTGTCGACCCTTCAATGATCCAGACCCCTATATCCATACCCTTGGGGAATTCTTATGCCCTGATGGCTCTGTTTATCTCTTCTCTATCCTACACTTTAGCTTTCTACTTGGCATGCTCTTGGGCTCGCAATTGTTCCTTCAGGGCTATCCATCTATTAGTTTTATTATCCAACTCCTCATTGTAGGCATCTATTTTGGACTTCATATCCATTGCTTTGTCAATAATATCCTCTAAGAAGTACTAGATTGGGTCTTCTACTGCTAGTCTAAAATTATCTTTAAATGGTTCAATTGCATCTTGTTCATCCTGATTTCCAACTTTACCTTCTAATTTCTCCAAAATTGCCACCTCTTCTGCCAAAAGTTCATGAGCCTTTATGTTGATATCCACTGCCTTGGCAGTGCATCTTTTCAAAATGTATACTTGAAACTTTAGGTCTTTCACCTAGAGGTCCATTTTAGGAAGTGCTTGAAGGGTCAAAACTTTGTTGGTTATGATAGTCTGATCATCTACCTTCCTCATATCCTTGAGCATCATCAAGTCTTGACTACTTTGAATTAGCCTCTACCCAACCTCTTTCTTCAATACATCTACTTTACTCTTCATATGGCCAAGCATATCCCAATTGGGCAGTGATGTCCTTATTACTTTCTCTCCTTCTAGGAATATTAGGAACCATTTATTCATTACATGAGCTTGGTGCTTTTACACATCTAACCCAGTTATGACACAAGCACCAATGATGTACCTGTTGTTATTGGAATATTGCCAAGGGTGACCAATCCTTTTATGAATGCTTGTAATTGGGCAATTTACCCTTTTAACTCTTTGTTTTTGTCCTTTTCTTTTGTGATCCTAGTTGCTACTGCTTTTGTGCTTTTCTTTAACTCTTGTATATCTTGATCTGTAGTTGCATGCCCCAGGTCTATGGTGGTCATTTGAAAATCACTTACATTAATTTCCCCTTTGTTCTTGCTGGTCGTAGGCACATCCAATTGAACTTTTCTATTTCCTGTGGTGGGGTTTCACCTTATTGTCGAGGTTGTCCTCGCTCTATGCTTGGGCTTTGTAGCCTCAAGTGAAAACAATGACTAAATATCAAAATTTGAAGAATCTGGGATAGGAGGCCAAATTACCTCAAATGCTAACCAATTGGGTGCACTGGATCCTTGTCCATGTTGACCTATTTGCTCAATGTGAGCATCATGCATATCTGTATCTTTATCTTTTGGAGATTCTATGCTCACCTATTGTTGACCTTTATCCTTTTCAATTTCTTTGGATGTCATATCCTCATCCTACGATGCTTCCTTTATCGACTCCTTATGTACATGCACATCCATATGGACATCTGCACCTTTCTCATTTCTATCCTCATGGATATCCTCAGGAATTCCCATATCTTGATCTTGTGCATCTTGTTGATCTTGGATCTTGGGATTATCCACACTCTGCTCCTCTTGGTGACCCTAATCTAGAACATCCAGATGTACATCCTAATCAGTTCCTATTTCCTTTTATTTTGCATCTTCCCCATCACCTTTTTCTTCTGAACCTTCATGTTCGGATATGGATAAATATTGTTCCTCTTCTTTTGTCTCAGTATGTCCCTCTTCATTTGTCTGGACATTTTGTTCTAGATGTTTGGTCTGGATATCCATGTCCTTAACTATATTATCTTTACTTCCTACATCATCCATGGCTGCATCTTTATTCTTATTCATAGCCCCATCATATGCTAAATCAATAACCTCTAGGCTTGTAATAGTGTTCACCAACATATCCAAGGCCCCAGTGTGCACCATTACCTCCAGAGATCCAGGCTCATCCATATCCAAGACATTTTGTGATGCTTGTGGTGTGTTTTGGGGTATCAGTATAATATGCCTTAGCAAGCTTTCAATAGGATTGGTCATCACTATTGCAAGTATGAGAAGTAAGTGTTGTCATTAATGTCAAAACCTAAAGTCAGCATCTAAGGAAATTATTTGAATGAGTTTGAGCAAGTGTCTGAGAAGAACAGTACATTATTTTGCTCCGTATATCCTGTAGATTGAATATCTTTGTCTGTAGTTTGGAAGATATGATAAGGGATGTATGTAGTTGCTATATTTCAAGTTTGAGCCTCCAGTATGAAGATTTGAGTGAGTTCTATTCACTAGAGTAAAAACTATTTTTATGAGTGTTCAATGGTGTCAAGGAGAATGTATTATGCTCTGCATTTAAGTTTTCTAGTTTTTAGTTCTGGAATTAAGTTTGTAATGATGTTATGTGCCTTCAGTTCAAATGGTTCGTGATTTGGTGCTTCGCAAGCAATCTTTCCTTTGTGACAGTGGCCGACAGTAATGTTTAAGTGCTTCGGTTTGAAAAATCTTTTGGATTGAATGTTTTAGGGCTGTGTAGAAGTTCTTCGTGATTGTAACATACTTGTGGATGTCTCTAGATCATGTTCCTACCTTTTGATTGGTCCGCAAAGTGTAATCTGGATTGTGCATGAAGTGTGTTCCTAAAGGTCTTAGTGTTAACACCAGTTTTATCCGACTTGGTTGTTTTCACTACTTGTGATTATACTTTGAAGTTTGTAAAGCATGTTGTTATGTGGAAGATTGCATTTGAGTCCTAGCTAAGGCATGATATGGTCCGCATTCTTTCTTTTATCTCTCAAATCTATTTAGGTCCAGACCTATTCTAATGTATGTGTGTATGCCAACCTTGGAGATTGTTCCAATGGTTGATGATTGTAATGCCAACCTTGATGTTCATTCCAAGGTTGATGAATTGTATAAATACATGTAATGAAGTTGTGAATGTTGGATAAGAATGTGAACATGCAAAGATAAGTGCGAAGTGAAAAAGTAGAGTAGAGCAGAGGAAATTTATTGCACTTCAATGGAACTAAACCTTGGCATAATGTAGATGCTACTATCTCCGTTCACCAACTTTGGCAGTGAGCCACCCCATTGGTAGTGAGCCCCTTCTTTTGCAGTGAGCATTCTGGGCAGTGAGCCCTAAGGCAGTGAGCCTTAATGTAAATTCTGATATATCATTTATATTGTGAGCGAACACTCACCATGGTTTTCCCTCATTAGGTTTTCCATGTAAAAATCTGGTGTTGAATGTGTGAATGTGTTCAAGTTTCTGATTATATACTTTCATGGTTAACCATAATTAAGTGGTTAAATTGTTGATGTTTGAAAGAAGTTAAGTTTTTGCTACAATTGATTCACCCCCCTCTTAGTTGTCTTATGCATTTCAACTGTCACATCTCTTGTCACTTCATCATCCGTTAGATCAATTGTTTGACTTAGGGGTAAGGCTTGATTAGCCATCCTCTTCATCTCTTCTTCCTTTGCTTCCTTGGCCAATTCATCTTTAACTTTGATTATAGTCAGGATGGACACATTATATTGCAATTTCTTGGGTGGTGCTACCACATCCCCTTGGACCATTGTTGATGTGGATGTCGCTATTGTATGTTGCTTCCTAGAAAACATCTTCTCCATCTTGGTTGGCTCTTCCACCTCTTTGATCAGGACATCCGAATGTACATTGATGGTTCCCCTTATCATGGGTATCTATCCTTTCTTTTTCTTAGGGATGTTTATCCCTTCTACCACACCCACCCCTTTACTTCTTCTTCATCATTCTCAATGTCCTAATGCATCAATTCTATGCATGTGACCTCTACTTTGCTCCAATTTGGAGGGGAGAGAGTTTCTTTGTATATCTACTTTTGCTCATACTGTTCATCCACCAATTTACCGTCATCAGACTGAAGTTATGGGGGAATATCAAAACATCCTAATATCTTGATCTAGTTGAGGGTCAATCTCTGGTAATTCCTTTTCCTTACTTCTACCTCATCCAGACAATCCACCCAGTAATCCTCTGTAGGCACTTCATGTTTAAATTTCTTATTCACATATTTATCCATTCTATGGTATGGATCATAATATCTAGTCAAGGAGAATGGTTGCAAATTCAACATATGTAGCTCAACCTCTGATTGTTTGGCCCCATCTAATGATCCACATGCATACCACCCAATGATGAAAGGGAACCTAATATTACCTCTTCTATTCTTCTTCACAAACACCTCATAAGAGGGTATGATTTGTCTTGTCAGCTCCAGTAGCACCACTTTATTAGTAGAATGCATTGGGAGCATAAAGAGGTGTCCCTCAAATCCTTCCATATGGATGTATGTGAAGGTAGGGAATTGTATGAACCAAGCCCCATTTCTTATAATTGCTTCTTGGGCTTCATTACTCATCCTCTTTGCTATGTCACCTTCCATGAGTCAGACCAGATGCATGATGAAGCAATCATTAATTCTCTTGTAATTCTAAATAGATGCTTTCATCTCCAATTGTAGATAATGGTCCCACACTATTTTCTCCTCTAGACACCTTCCTATTTTATCCACTACTTGCAACCTAGGGAATGTCTATTGGGCTACACAAGCATATACCACATATGAAGATAGATAAAATAGGCACCTTTTGCCCCTCCATTTTTACATACCTTTATCAAGGTTGTCACTAATAAGTGTTGCCCATTGTACTATTCTATCTGTGGATTCCACCATCCGGATGAGTTTGTACATCCACGGCTCAAAAGTGCCAGAATCTATCTTTATAGCCATCCTACTTAATAACACCATCATTTAGTGTACCTTAGGTGTGAAATCAAATTTGAAGAACTTATTTGGCAACTGCCTTTGCCTTGTCATCCGGAGCTCTCCATAGTGTAAACATTATTTTTCGGCAATCAACAATCTTGTTCTTATACTGAGCTTCTAGGTCTTCGAATTTGATAGGGTACAAATTAGGGCTAGGGAAACTGAAATGCTTTTGTAATTTGTTGGACTGAAAATTTCACACATACCCTTCCCTACTTTTCTACTTTCCTGTTGACCAAATTGTAATTTTGTCCACAAGTGATAACCAACTCTAGTGTGTCGACTGCATATGAAAATCTGACTGCATTCCACATGCCTGAGTTAATAATCCTCTGTAGGGTGGGGTTCCCATCTACTCCATTTAGCTTAGCAATCCAGGTGCTCAAATATGTGTTCCTAGAATGTGTATCCCCTATCATTCTGAACCATGAGCATATTTCCCCAGGAATTGGGAACATGGGGTTCTTGAATTCTATGTCGTTCATGTTCTTACGGTCTTGCATATTAGCCTGCAATTCATAGATATGCATATTTTAACCTATGTTACCTTTATTATTTCAACATTTGTTTCTCTAAATATCCTGACTTTTACCATTTCTATAGAATAATCATGTTCATGTGCAGATGCATTTACCCGAAGTGCAAGGTTTACCCTACATTATATTGTAATCATACAATAAAATAGGGGATAGGATTTTTCCTTTTATATATCTATTTTAATAGAATTTAAAACTTGATTAATGTGTCTGGATATCGCCTCCATTAGCTTTGTTATCACCATTTACTGTTTGTCATTCTTCACCTACACTGCTCTATTTGTGATTAGGGTCGCCATAGAATCACCTTAAGATCACTTTGAGCTATGTAATTATCGCATTGAATGCTTTGATAGCATTAAAATATCTAATTTTACCTTTTAAGTGTTACATTCCAGAACTAGGGAATAATTAATGATGACCTTCATCGCTGTAGGGGTTTCTGCTTATGTGGCAAGGGAGATGTCTACAGATGGCAAATGCTAATTTGAAAATTTGAAAAGCCAACGACTTCTTTTTGTGGCATTAAATGTGGGTCTAGATGTAGATATGTGCATGTAAATACTCAAGTAGTATGCTTGTTTTCAAAATTTCCATATGGATATATCCATATGACATCATCAGTTGTTGAGTCAAACTCTGACCAGAGGGTGGATATCGAGATGAAGAATCATAATGTATTTACCTTTTCTTTTAAATTTTGGGACATAAAAATGTCCATGTTGAAAAGTCAAATGTATGCCACGTGGCACCATTTCATTGGATTGCAAGAGTTCATTAGTTTATAAAGGATAGGGATATGGATATTCAAAAAGTTTGGATGTTAGGACTCATGTAGTATCCCTAAACTCGAATGTCCAGATGACATCAGTTTCTTGAAATGATTCTTAAGAATGAGAAAGGGTGACGTTATCGGGATATTGGGGAAGGTATGGACATTAAAGTTTGTGAAATATCCCATCCTTGAATTTCTAGATAATGTCAACATCATAAAAATGTCTCCTTGGGATGAAATTGGATGACATCATCTAGATATGCACATTAAAATATATAGATATTAAGTATTTATGCGAATGTCTATAAGCTAATGTCCAGTTGAAAATTCAAACAGGACATGTGGCAATATTGGCGAGTATATGGATATTCACTCCGCAAATGTAGACATTAAGAAAAGGTCTAGATATTGAGGTTGAATATCCATACCATAAAAATCCATGCACATGACGGTTCTATTGCATGCTATAATAAATTTGATGGGCACCCCTACGAATATCGGGGTTGGGTTCTATGTTTAGCTTTTACTTAGTATTTTTTTTTTGTTTCGTAAGGTTAATTTGTATATGAAAGGATAAAAATAAATTCAACAAGCAAGCCCTTGAATCAAGGGGAGCAGAAACAACCCAAAAGGTTGACAACATACCAACCAAAATAAGGATAAGAAGAGTCTAAACTAAGCAAAAAACTACAGAATAGAGAGGATGAAAGGAAAGTCCCCAAGAGATCCCCACAATAGAGAGAAAAGACTAAGGCTAGAAAGCTGATAAACAAACTAAAATCTACCATTTTTCTATGAAAGGAGAGCCTCCATAGTCCACTGAGAACCCCCCTCCACCGCTTCCTTTCCTTCAATATAGAGTTTTTCAGCCTCAAATTTCCTTCCTTTCTTCCACTTGGAATCACCACAATCTGATTTTAATTTTCTAGGCTTAGTTTAAGAGATCCCAAGCTTCAGAGAAGGAGTCACCACAAAGTCATTAAAAAAAATATGAGAAGGATCATCCAGATCCTCCATAAAAGGGTAAGAACCATTTGACTCAGAATCCTCCTAAATAGCCTCCACTGGGACAATATCCTTATTAAGGGCTGGAAGCTCATCATTCCCTGAAGGTTGCACTAGAGAAGGAGCCACAGACTCATTCCTTGAGGTAGAGTGGGGAACAAAAAACTTGCCATGATTGTGCCAGATGAAATCCGCATCTGGTGTCCCAGGTTTTTCCTTCCACTTCTTAAGACTGAACCATTTAGCTCCAGGAGGCCTTGGTGCAATGCAAGTCCCAATATTGTGCCCCAACTTGTTGCAGTGAAAGCATCTAAAAGGGAGTCCTTCAAAATTTAAAAATTGAGCCAGGAAGGGGTTTGGAGATATCCACAAAAGCACAAACCCTAGAGTATCTGCACGATGCCTCCACCTTCTCATTGATCTTAACAAAGGATCCCACCTGATTGATCATTTGACCTAAGAGATCAGGATTCCTCAACACCAAAGGGAGGTTGTATAACCTAATCCAGATCAGGATCTTTGAAATGACATCCATGGCAAGGTTGAAGAAGGGAGCCCAAGTGGTGAGGAACAAACGAGAATTCTTAAAAAACCAAGGGCCATTATAAGATACGAAATTGCAATCATCCGTAGAAGAAAAGGTAACCAGAAGAAAATTGAAATCCAAGGAGTGTACCAAAGGGGGTGTCAAATTGCTCCATACGGACAAAACCCAAGCCTGGAAGTCTTCAAGGGGAAGGTCACTTCTGCAGGAGTCTGAGAATCAGAGAGTAGCTTCCAACATCTGTTGATATAGAGTTTATGCTTTCATTAGAAATATGGAAAACATGGATCTTCCTTGAAAGCAACTTGCACATCACCAATGGAAACTCCCAAAACATTGTGAAAAGGACGCTCCTCCAAACTAGAAGCTTGGGGATCAGGTGGCTTGGGAGGAGGAGGAATAGGGTTTGAATTCTGGATCTGCTCCACGTAGAAAGCACTGCAATCGTGATAAGGTTTTACACTGTTCTTGCAAGCCCCTAAGGATTTCAGTTTGAAAGACCTAGCCTCGAGCACAGGCTCATAAGGAGAGCTTGGAACGACTTGTTTGAGAGATGTGTTGCATTAATAGGAGGATCCTTTAGACCTTCATCCCCATAAGATCCAGAACACAATAGATACCTACTCCACCCCTCAACACTCACCTTAGACCAGGAGAGAACACGTCCACAGCTGCCCTTGCTACCTCCTTTCTTGACTTTTTTGCCTGTATTTGAATTATCAAAATTTCTGAAGCCCTTTGCTCCTTCTGCTTCGCCTTCACACACTGTCACCCATACAATATCCTTTTACTTAATATTTCTTAGGTTTCTTGGTCAGGATAATTTATCTAGATATTACCAATGTGAGGATATTGAGCGTGAATATGCACATTAAGTAAATGTGAATATCCATATGGATATACCCATGCCCATTGACCAAGCTTTAACCTTGCATAACTTCTTCGTTTTAACGAATTTCAACATGATCCAAAAGGCAAACATGCTTGAAATTTAATTCTCTATCTCTTGGTAGGCTTTACAAGGGAAATTTACACTTGAAATTTAGACTCATAAATCAAGATCTGGACATGCCTAAAACATGACTTAGACATACTGTTTGCTAATGCTTCTACCATACCACCCCAAAAACAAAAATGGAAAGCAAAAAGAAAGCAAAGAAAAAAGGTTGGGTCCCTATTTTGCTAGGGAAAAATGGGGCATGTTGTGTAACCACACAACATGTTTCACACTTGCATCGCAAAAAAATTGTTCATCTTGTGTTTGTCCACTAATGTCCTGATGTAAAAGTTGGGGCATTAGATTGTTAGTTGTACATATAAAATAGAGTTAGCACACAAAAATCCATAATCAGCAATCATTGCATGAAACAACTGTGAAGTGAAACTATTATAAAATGTGTGCTGACACCATATTATAATTCATATTGTTAAACATGTGAAGTATAGATATTAACTATTGAATAGGTAGCACAAGGTTAGCATTGTGCACATAGATAAGGATATGCATAGTACATGATCTTGTAATGTATTTTGGCATCATGATGCATGTGTATATTTTAGACTTGTAGTTAATTATTACTATGTGCATGACAATATTATAATTTCTATAATAAATAAGGCAATGCTAAGGGACAATGCCTATATATAACTCATGAATGTAATGTTTTTTAACACATAGATATTGGATCCATATTATATAAATATCAGTATAGAAGTGCTTGTGCTTATTTCTAATTTATGTATAAGTAGTTCTAAGGTTTCTTTGTAGGATAGAACACACATATATCACAATAGGTGGTGAAAGAATCAATGTGATTTAAGAAAGATTGTGTGAGATGCTAGTACACATGAATTCATAAAGTGTAGCCATAGGTCATTGCATGAATAGGGAACATGGATAACATTTTGGTTCCATTATCAAGACCCTCTTAGAATTTGTGTGATAATTTTTGAGCATGGGTTGGTAGGTTTTGCTCCTTGATATCCATCATTGGTAGATGAGTTGATGAGGTAAAAAAAAACCTCATTCCAGTATTGACCCAATTACCCCCTTTGTGCTGACAAGCTAACTCAAAATTATGCCAATTTATTAATCTTATGATAAATATTGTCTATTTTTGAAAGAATAGTGTATAAATATGTGTTCCTAAATTGATTGATTTTGACCACTAATGTTGATAAGGTTTTATGAAAAGTTTGGTATGTCATAAGCAAGACTTGAATACGATGGAGTGGATGAAGTGGATATTAATGAAGATTGAAGTCAACAATGCTGAAGGTCTAGGAGTGACGAAAATTAAGGAAACTGGTAATTGAATACTTCAGTTATCTACTACTCTTCTGTCCATATGGCATTTTCATTTTTTTTTAATTCAAAAGACACTAGATGCATTTAAGGCTCCACTCAAAGCCCTCTTTATGGCACTGAAAGATAAACTTGTTTAAGCAATTATGTTATGTTTTTTTATAATACTTTTAAGCGGCAATGATGGGCTGCCCTAGATTTAGGGATTTTGAAGTGATAAAAACCTTATATTTTTCAAATAGAAATATACTATGAATGAAATGAATAGAAGTTGCTTTGAGATACGATAAGTTTATGTATTGTGTTTATGTGAAATTGGATTGGATTATGTTGCTACTTAATGTTATTTGAGTTAGTATTTTGTTTTTTATGTGAATGTGTTGCCATCTTTATTTATCATTTCTATTCTATTTTATTCTGTTATGTTCTGAAGTATAGTGGTAAATCTGTGTTAACCTACAAGGCTTGTGTTGTGATTATTGTCTCAAGTAAAATATAAATCCAAGTTGTAGTTCAAAAGTTCTGTGTGTTTGTCGACTAAAATATTTCAGATTTCTAGAGCTTTGTCCTATTTTATAGTAGAGAAGTTTCGGAGTTCTTGCATGATTCAAATTTTTGTAGTTTAGTAAAAGTTTGGTAGCATAGTCCAGATTTTGATGTTCTCATGCTTTCTTGGATTAAGTATTTCTTTTGAGTTCATAGATTAATATGAGTTAGTTAATGAATTTTAGTTGCACTCATAGATTTTCCTTAAGCTTAGATTTCCATGCTTTTTAGTTAACATTTGCTTTATAAAGTATTTTCTTAAAGAATAAAAACCAAGAAAATTGTTGCTAAACTAGGATGTCTAAATCTCCTCTCCTATTGCATATAGCCTTGGACACAACCCAGTCGACAAAATTGATAAACTTTCAATTAAAGTACAAGGTCTAATGACACCTTTTCATGAGTAAGGTTGAGCAATTTACGAGTAAGGATATTCCTATAGACATAAATATTATTTAGTGGGACAAGAAATAATTATTTGATCCTTTGTACTATAAGTACCCTTTTTTCACTATGTTGCATGGAGTCAACATTTTTGTCCAAGAATGTCACATTCTTCCATAAAAGCACTTTATATTGTATATTGGTCATATTGGTTTCTTATCCACTCCTAGGTTGTCACACCTTTAGATCACACCCCTATTTTTATTTAGAATCCCTCTGAACCCCTCAAACCATGTTTTCCCTATTTGTATGTTTTCCAAATTTAAATCTTTTTGGTTGTATCCTTTGTGACAAGATTACCAATTTTATTGGATCCATAATTTATTGATCAATATAGAAGTGTTCATGCTTATTGCTAATCTATGTATAAGTAGTTCTAAAGTTTTTTTGTAGGATATAGTGTATAGATCACAATAGGTGGTGAAAGAATCAATATGATTCAAAAAAGATTGTGTGAGATTCTAGTACACATTAAGTCATAAAGTGTATTCGTAGGTCATTGCATGAGTATGGAAGATGGCTAACATTTTTTTTCCAATGTCAAGACCCTCTTAGACTTTGTGTGATAATTTATGAGCATGAGTTCGCAGGTTGTGCTCCTTGATATCCAAAGTTTGGTGGATGAGTAAGGTGAGCAATTTGTGAGTAAGGATATTCCTATATACATAAAGATTATATAGTGGGGTGAGAAAGAACTATTTGATCCTTTGTGCTAAAAGTACCCTTTTTGCACTATGTTGCATTGAGTTAACATTTTTATCTAGGAATGTCACATTATTCCACAAAACAACTCTATAGTGCATAGTAGTCATATTGGTCACTTCTCCACTCCTAGGTTGTTACGCCTTTAGATCACACCCTAGATTTTTTAGATTCCCTCTGAAACCCTCAAATCATGTTTTCCCAATTTGTATGCTTTCTAAATTTAGATCTTATTGGCTTTGTCATTTGTGACAAAAGGACCACTTTTATTAGGTGGTGATCATGTAATCATTGTAATTAATTCAAAATTGTTGTGAGAAATTTGTGACCATCTTGATGGTTTCACTTTTGACATGATGATCTTGTGATCACCATGAGAGTTTTGAAATTTCTCGTTTATTAAAAATAGTGGTCTTTCACCTTCCACATTTTATTCATAACATCTTACCCACCCAAAGCCATCTTGTAATGCCTCTTTTTCAATCTCCACACCTCCTTTAACCATAATTTCATTCTCATTTTGAAAAGAGAGAAATCATTGTTCAAGAAAAACTCTACATTCTTATTTTGCAACCTATTTTTCACCATTAAAGCATTGCCCAATTGCATCCCTTTCATTCAATTCTATTTAGTTCTTTGTTCAACCTAGTTTGTTGTCTCTCTAGTTATTATCCATAGACAAACGAAATAACTAGATAAGGGAAAATATGATATTCTGGAATGATCTAAGGACCAATCCAACATCATTTCTTCATTCTTTTAGCAAAATTGGCTCCAAATTCATAGACACAAAATCTGTGATTGGATACGTGTGTGTGTGTGTGTGTGTTTATTTTATGTGAGTTCTTAGATAGATTGCTAAGTTATTTGTGTTCTAGTTAGTATTTTGTTTAGAAATTTATTGAATGCGTTTAATTTAGTTTATATAGATCTTGTATGTTGTTTTGATTGTTCTTTCTTCTTGTCTTAAATCTTGAGAGCTTCTAAGTTCTCCTTTGGCTATTATTGACCTATGTAGTGTCCATTTTATGAACATGGGACTTTTTACTTCCCCTTAAAAGAACTGTTATTTCATATTCCAACTTTGTTTTTACTAAGTACAAACTTTCTAAGGTCTCTTAGCTCTTCTATCTTGCTATCCCCCTATTTTGGATAGGCACAAAAATATATGTAGATGTGAGATTCTAAGCTCTCTATTTTTTTGTCCTTGATTTAGATAGCCTCTTTGGCATATTGTGAGCACATATTATAGATCACTAAAAATTCTTGTAGGTTATCAACAACCTTCTAAGGCTCACTTGTGCATTGCCTTATACCTATAGTAGTCCTATTTACACATAAAATTAATTGTCAAATTAGTAGAGTGCTAGACATTGTTGTACATATTATTTTAAACTAAGGCTCATTCAAACACTAATTTATATTTAAAACAATGCATTAATACTCATATTTTATTGTCCAAACTTTATTTGAGCTTGCAAATTATTAAACATTTTTTAATCTATTAGCTTATTGCTTTCTAATTCAACATTGTTTGCTATCATGAATGATTTTTATCATTTTATGCTAATGCATGTTTATGAATGCCATTATTACATTTTCAAAATATTTCCCATGTATTGATAACCATTGAATAAATCTCACACTTAATTTGGGAATTAAAAGTGTATACACCAAATTTGAAATTAAATGTAAGAAGAATCAAACAATACTAAACTCTCTATTCTAAATCAAGAATAACCTTTGATTGAGCATAAAGAAAACCAAATCAAATAATCTCACCTTCACTTACCAAAACAAGAGTCTTCTTTGTTGTCTGGATTTTCTCATAAGATGTGATTGATGTGGTTACTCAAGGAGTCATGTAAGATTTTTGCAGCATGTACCTACAAATCTTAGCTCCATTGATTTGGTTGAGGATAAGGGTTTATTTATAGATGTGTTGATGAAAAGATGGATGATTGAGATTTGATTGAAATGGAGGGGTAAGCTTGCTGCCTTCTAGGGAAATATAAGAGGATGAACAATTGAGATTGATTGTGGATGGAGAGTTAATATGCATTGGCTTCTAGAGCAAGTTGGCTTCTAGAGAAAGCCAAGCATGAATGGTTGGGATTGATTGTGGATGGATGGTTAAGATTGAATGAGGTGACTTTAGGTTACTTTTAGGGTTGTATATATGTGAATGGTTGAGATTTTGAGATGTAGTATGGGAATGAATGGTTTAGATTTATTAGGTGAGTGACTTTTAGTTACTAGTTAGTCATGTGACTATTTGAATTTTTAATTTATTTATTTGTGGATAATGGAGAAAGTGGATTTTATTCATTTTGGAATAAATGGATTAAATCAAATAATTAACTAAATAATTATATAATTTGTGGAAATATATTAACTTATTTCTTTTGGATGAATAAGGGGAATTAGCCTAATTAAGTAAATAATGAAAATTATTTAATTATAATTAGTAATGTGGTGATGGCATGGTTTTAGAAATGGTGTTAGAAGACGATGTTAGGATGTGGTGAAACCTAAGTGTTTACATTTTCCCCAGTTTGAAATGGAATTGTGACTAAAAAAAGTAAATACATTTCAAATAAAGTAGATATAGGCACTCAGTGGGATGACATTGGTGATAATATGCCCCAAAGTATTAAGATTTTGATTTTAAGATTTGATAGCTTGACTTGATTTAGATTTATTGATTGAAGTTGATGGATTGGGTTGAATAAATTATGACCAATTGTGGCTTGTTTGTCCATATGCTCAATATGATCAGTATCATCTAGATTGTAAATATGTTTGATGTGATTGGTTTTCTTGTCATTGTCTTCAATGGGGTCAATAGTATCATGATTGGGAGGATGTAAGATCCGGCCCAATATAATCAATAAAATATTAATATTACAACAATTATTACATAAATGGAGTAACTATTTTCTTTAATCAGCCTTAACACACCTCAACTATATTCAATCAGTGAGAAATAAGGCTAGACAAACTAGCCTACATCTTGATGTCATTCCAAAAATATTTCATTAAGAACACAACACAAACAACCAAAATTAACTTCACAAGAGTTAACCATGTCACAAATAATTAATGACAACACAAACAATAGATAACACAACATTTTTCAAAATGTAATACAATTTATTTCTAATTTTACTGCATAGTTTCAAAGTTTGAAATACAATATAAGGATAACATGATTACATGTAAGTGTAGAAACAAATCCTAAGGGCCCGACCTAGGCCTCAGGGGCTCATCCAAGATGGCCTTGCCTACATACTACATAGAGGCTTCGTAGTTTGACTATTAAGACTTTCAATCTGATTTGGTTGATAAAACTTAATATGTTCAAGATTTCCAAAACATAACCATATCAAGAATCTAGGCTCTCTTACTCGAGCCATAAGAAGGATACAACATCCAATTGATTAGGTTTCTTGACACTAGTTGATCTGTAACTAATTCATCACATAATAATTGTTCTATAGACAACTAGCTGACTAACATATATAGATGTTGTTTCTCAAAGTTGAAAAAATTATGCTAATATAGTGTCATACAAGTACTAAATAGTGCTTCCTATAGAACTATTATATTAACCAATTCATCTTGCAAAAGATCCCATGAGGATACAATAGGGAGGTTATAACATTAACAAAACAATCTAATCATTCTTCACAATGCATGAATGACTATCATCTCAATGAGTTTTCCAACTTATGCCAATATAGAGTAAGACAACATATGCAATAATAGTTTTAACATCTTCTACAATATGAGACCACTTTCTAATTAACTAAACACAGTTTTAATACCATCACAAACTAAATGCAGGTATAATCATTTACTTGAAATAAGTACAAAAAGATCGCAAGGGACAATTCATCCATTATTTAACTAAAGCACTTCAATATTATCTCAACCTACTAATCTTTATCCAAACACATAAAAGCAAGAAGGATTAATTCACAACTATAGTGATGATCCTAACAACTACACATCTTATTAATACCATAATATGTCTAAAGGCATAATGTATCCCATTTTAGAGTATACTAAGGGTACACAAGTGGAAGGACATGCCCAAACAAGAAACATCAAAATGGTTTTGCCTAAATCCACTGAGAAATGGCCCAATAACTATTAGTTTAGCATAACATTAATATGATTCTACCTGAATTCAATACATTTAAGTCTTAAAAATAAACAAAAGTACTATCACTAAGACTCATACAAGAGAGCAAAAACTATGACCTCTTAAGATTTTTAAGACTCTACTCAAAGAGGCATCTATCAACCTTACAAAAACATGAGTTTGTTTTGATGGGCGTAGAAGTCATCAATGAGTAAGTCATGACCATAGGTATATTGTTTTATGGAAAGGCCCTCAATAGATAACTTTTTGATTCAATAGATTTTCAATGATAGGGATTTAAGAAAGAGTTACAACAATTACTAGAAGTTGGTTTTATAACTATCAAACATGTCTCTGGTGTGACTGCCATCTTGCCAATATAACATGTAGCGTAAGTGGTGAATGAGAGCCTAAAGAATGTAATTATCCAATGCGTACTTTAGTTTTCAATACAGATTAGTTTATGTTTTCTTATAATCCATATTATATTGTACAATTCCATCATCTATTTTATTATTTTTGTGTTCTATTCTCAATCTTTTCATGTATATAAATGAAAAGATGGTTCTAGTGTCTAACCACATTTTTTTTAGATTACACAAAATATATCGAAGTTATATTTCATATGATGAAACCTCACTAGAATTAACACAAAAGAGAAGACATATCACAAATTATAAGTTCAGGTGACTTCAAAAGATCCATTACTTACGGACAAAATATAACATCATGTAAGTGCTTGCCTAATGTAGCAGACTTATATTCCCTTTATTTCATGCCTTTTAAGCGCAGTTCACCACAATGCTAAATTGGCATTCACCATCAACAAAAAACGTTCAGGGTAGGATCAATGGATAGTAAATATCTCTTTGATGATATCATAACAAGCATATTGGTATGATGTATACAACTTCAAACTATATACCCAAATGTTAATGCAAATGCAAAGCACAAAAAAGGCACGCCACTGTTTGATAGAATGCCCAAAAAGAAATAGTCATCTCGTGAAACACAATGATATCAAGAAGTGCACAAGATGGATTGATATAAAGGATTTTGAAACTTATAAGCAAATGCAACAATGGGGTAATTTTATAGATTTTAAGACATTTGCTTGATATCAGGGAAGAGAAGGGAAAAAAAAAAATTTTCTCAGCCATCATAATGAAAATTTGGCAACAACATGAGGTTTGCTAAACATACTCTGCAGATCCTCTAATTAAATATTTAGAAAAATGTAATTGCAAGTGTCCAGATCGCCATGCAAGCAGGATGTGAAACCATAGACAAGGCATAGAACTAATTACAAAATGCCTAAAATAAATGCAGTCTCAGAGAATGCCACAATTACTAGATATGTTCAAAATGGTTTTAATTAAATTCCTTAGAAACTTTTAAGCTATGAAACTTACAGGTTTAGAGCTAGATTCCACAACCTTTGCCAGCATCCTGCATGCGTCCCCAAATTCCCAAGCCTTCCTCCTTTTTCTCTTTTTTTCCTTAAAAAATTCCTCTGCAGAACCTGTTTTCCTTAGAAAAGGCACGTCGTAAGTTATTCTTCTATTGAATACAACATGTGCAATCGTGGAAGCTACAAATAGGCATCATCACTTGTTTGGCCGATAGGCCATTCTATATGTGCACACATCTTGTAACTGCCAAAAATTTGGTATAGTCTTATTGTTTGGTCGTCCATTAAAAATAAGTGTTTAAAAAAACCAAAAAATAGCAAGAATTTAAAATAAGTGTTTAAAATAAGTATTTATGGGCCAAGAGATGGTCGTTTTATGGATTGGCATTTGAAGAATCATTTATTCGGTTTCAAAAAGATCGAGAAGATGTAGTTAGAGAAGGACTCTTCTAGATGGACATTCAAGAATCTATATGGAGAATGCTGAAAGGGCGAGGAAAGGGTATGCCCTCAAGGAGTAACTATCTCTGAGAAAACTCTATCATAGGAAATCAATGATTTGGGAGATTCTTCTATTACAGGTGCATCTGAACCAATTCTCCATTTTATTTTATTTTGATTTGTGGCATAATGAAAGAACTATCTATATAATCTGATGATGTGAATTCGCATGTCAATAATATAGTACTACTTTTTGTCAATTTGAATTGTATAGATATTGCTGAGGTATGAATTATTTCTGTTTATTATTCTTTGAAATGGTGGATCTGTATGCAACCAAAATGAATCATTGCGTGGAAACCTTGTTTAATTTTTTTGTAATCATTGCATTCCTAAGATAACATCTCTATGGCACAAATGTATGTGCTTCCACATTTTCATTGCATGTTTACCATAGTCGATGCAACATTTCACATAATTCCTTTATTCTTTATGCTTCTTTTCTTGTTTGAGGAGATGCGGGTATAGGTTGACAATCTGGCTTTACACCTACTAGTTGCAATTGATTTTCTCAACAAATCCATTTGAGCTTTCCTGTAGTTGTGGGATACCATGAGACCCCGTTTGATTTAGGAATTTTGTCATGCAGATCATGCCTTGTCTCTTTTCTTTCAGCAAACCATGAAACTATTTTTGTTTGAGACATTATGTCGACCAGCTCGTGTTCCTTGTATCCATGTTTCCGCATTTTGTATGCATGACTACCAGAGCAATTTCAATTTTATAATTTGCCTTCATTCATGCCAATTGTATTTGCTTGAAAGTATTGATCACTCTCTTAATCTTTACAAATCTCTTTCTATGCTGTTGTGTTTATTTTCTTCACACTTAATGTATGTTTTTTTTTTCCTATTCTTGCTCCCGTTCTGGCAGCCCAATCTACTGAGAATGGAGTTTTTTTTTAATTTTCATGCGCAGGGCAGATTTCTTGATTCCTGTAGGACACATATGAAAATAGGGTTAAGGTATTATAGTGCCACTATATTTTGAATTGGATTTTAACCTATTTGATGCTATTGTTAATATATGCCTAACCAACAATCTTTACTTTCTAAATATTATTTACGGTAAATTTCTAATTTCTATTCTTACTTAACTACACCTTCATTGCCTTAGATAAAGCTAATGTTCTTTGAAATCTGATTGACATTTAATATTTGATGTATACATATTTATACGGATCAAATATTTTATGTATCCAAATCGGTCTTAGATAGTCTAAGTTACAATGTCTTAAACATTATAAAAAAATGTCTTGCAATCTAGTTTTTATCTTGTAGAACCTTAACTACCCCTTCACTTTATTATGCTCTCTCTTATAATCTAAAAGGGGTGGATTCTTTTAAATATTTTATAATTAAGAAGCATGAATAGTTTTAGAGCCTTTTTTATAAGGGGTTTTGTCTTTATGTCATCTTATTTCTTTTTCCTTTATCTTATTCCATTAGTCTGATTCATTAGATATCGTTTTTTTTCTTTTTAGAATTATTTTTTTATAAGAATTTTTATATTAAAAATGGAATAGATATAAATTTAATCTTTTTTTTTTTTCCTTAAAAGAGAAATTATCTTGTTTAAATTTAGAAGGAATTTAACTTGTAATTATAGAAAGATTTCATCTAGAAAGAATATGTTTTTGCCTTGTTCATTGAATATGAAATATCTAAGTTGTCTTAATGAATTTATTTATCTGAGAATTACATATAAGTTACATTTTACATTTGATAATGATAGAAGGATCTTTTGTTAGACATAATAGGTAGTGTTGACTTACTTTGCTGTAATATTTTCGAAATATTTGTTGACAAATGGATTTATATTTATAGATAGAGGAAACATTACTTTTGTTAGTTAAAATTCAATCTTTGAATTCTTATTAATAGAAAGTATGATCTTTAGGAATAAATAAATAAATCATTTTATGGCATTATGATCATCATACTTTTAGTTTTCAGTGACTCTCATGTAAAGAGGAATTTTTTTTTTTTCTAAATCTTGTTGCCACTTCTTAAGATTCAAATTAGAAATTTAGGTCAAGTTTAGAAAAAATGTAATGGCTTGAGTGATCTTATAATATTTCACCTTGTGCATTATGTAATGAAATGATTTTAGCTTTTGTATTTTGTTGTGTGGGCTACTTTATGCAGCATATTATTGTATTCCTCTAATGGTTGCTGCTTCGCATGTTAACTGTGGGATGGTTTATGTAGCGTTGTGGTTGTATTCCTTTCTTAACTTATATAAATCTAACTGTTGCTTTTAAAAAAACATCAAGTTAGTTAACTAGTGAGTTATTTATAGTAAGGGAAAATAACACACTAAATATAAACATTTTAGTAAATTTATTAAATTATTACGAATAAATAATTTAATTTATTATAAGAATTGGGATTGATTATGTTGTTAAAATAAATGTTTAGAAATTAAATATATAGAATAAAGATGTTTAGTTTTAAGTTTTATGAAGATTTTGTTGTGTCAGCATTTGTCAACTAATCTTTTAATATATATAAAAAATAAAGATTTGTTAGACATAACACTTTAGAAGAAAATTGTTATTTCTTGTTTTGGTTCACTTTCACTACTGGAGAATTGACCTTTGTGAGTGTAGAAGTAAACATTGTATGTTGATTTGAATGTCATTAATTTTACTGCCTAGAATTTGTTCATTTTAGTGTCGTCATTTTATCTTTGCAAAAGTGTCTTCATTTTATCTTTGCAAAAGGTTGGTGTCTATAGACACTATTGAGGAGTTTGCTACGTAGGCTTATTCCTTTGGTCAAATTGTTGTTATTGAGTTAATGATATGGGACAATGATAAAAAATAACATTTAGTCATGCAATATGCCTAGATATGTCAAATGTACGTTTATGATCTCACATTGATGCTCCTTGAATGATAATTTGGATTTTGAATGAGAGCTTGTGGATGGAAGTTAATGAATTATGGTTTGTCCTTTTACACAACATGGTGTTCAATTTGAAATATTTCAAGCACTAGTCTCATTGGTTTGATATCCCTTAGTTGATTGAACCCTAAACTTCTAAATTCAAGATTTTAAATTGGAGTTAATCTCTTTGATTTGATATGTTCATAATGATTCTCACTATGAGTAACAATAGATGCATCCTCATTGCCCCCATTTTCTAAATTTGACATTGATGTTTCCTCATGGGAATGAGAAGACATGCTAGAAACATGATGATATAAACAAGGATCTTCTAATAAAACACACTCACATTTGCATGCATTAGCACATAAATCTGAAAATGAATGATAAGGATTATAAAAACATGACTTTTGATACGTGGAGTAAACCATTAGTAAATAAATTTTGAAGCTCATCATTCTCTAATGTTAAACTCATGTTAGTAATTGAAACTTGAAATCTCAAAATATAATCGTTAACTAGCTCTTGTTCTTCTCGCTTGTTTAGCAACAATTGTCTTAGGCACAATATTATAATGAAATGGTTCCATGAGAAAAAGTTAAAAAGCATACTATAATGGTTCAAACAAAGTGAATGCTAAAATTAACTTTTCACACACACACACACATCAGACAAAGTGAATGTCAAAATTTACTTTTCACACACACAGACACATGCACTTGAAACAAAATGAATGCCAAATTTACTTTTCACACACACATGCACATGCACTTTCAAACAAAATGAATGCCAAAATTAACTTTTCACATGCACACACACATGTGCATGCACATGTAGTGAATGCCAACATTCATTCACACACACAGTGAATGCCAAAGTTAACTTTCAAAACCATGCACACACAATGAAAGTCAAAGTTAGTTCAAACACACAAAGTGAACCTCATTGAAGTTTGAAAGTATTTTTATACATATCCTTCACATAAAGTGAACATCAAAGTATTTTTGTTAAGGTTAGGGTTCAAACACACACATGCATTTCAAACAAAGTGAATGTCAAAATTAACTTTTCACACACACATATCCACTTTAGACAAAGTGTGCAAAAATTAACTTTTCACACACACACACACACATGTGCATGCACATAGAGTGAATGCCAAAGTTAATGTTCAAAGCCACAGACACGCAATTAATGTCAAAGTTAGTTCAAACACACACAAACACACATGCACTTCAAACAAAGTGAATGCCAAAATTAACATTTCGCACACACAGAGATGTGCATGTGCATAGAGTGAATGTCAACATTCATTCACACATTCATTAAGATTATTGTTATGGTTAGGGTTAGAACTAGAATCACGGTTAAGGATAGAATTAGGGTTAGGCTTAAGGTTAAAATTATAAATAGGGTTAGGGTTAGATTTATAGTTAGGATTAAGATTCGAATTATGGTTAGCACTAGGGTTATAATAATTAGGGCTAGGGTTAGGGTTAGATTTAGGATTAGGTTAATTAGGGTTAGGTTAGGGTTAAAGTTTGGCTTAGGGTTAAGGTTAGAGTTAGAATTTGGATATCTAAAATTCTGTAGGATGCAAGAATGGTATCATAAATCTACATTGTAGAGTTCATGTAAAAAAAATTACAACATTCATCAAACACATGTTTCTAAGGCATACATCAAAAGCTATTATTTTAATAAGAGAGTTGAATTGCAAGTATTTTCTTCCATCCTTTAAAAATTATGCTTTACAATTAAAATGATCAACTAATCAAATCACATGATGATACATTACAAAGAAAAGTTACACTACGCATATCAAAATGGATAAAACATACAAAGAACATTTACACTTTGGATATCAAAATATAAATCTGTTTGGTGGTAGGCTTATAAATATTTGTGTCTATCAGACATTTGATAGCACCTTTGGTGCTTTTACTAGTTTGGTAGAGTCTCTCGATAAGGTGTCATCTCTAGGAACATAATGATTGCAACTATGCACAAAAGAATTTATTGAAATGGCTTAAGAAACCCTCATGAAAATTTCATGCGCCCATGTAACCCCCCAATTCCATGATTTTATTTTCCCACCAAACAAGGCATGACAACAAGCATAGTCATCAAAACCAATTGGACTAGATCCCAATATAAAAACATGTATACTAGCTTGTATTTTTGCATGGCAACAAAATAACACATCCACACTAGGAAGCTCACACAAAGAATCTTCTTCTAGAGACACATCTTTTGGTAGTTTGTGGCACAACTGTGCAAGATGCACTATAGATGCACTACTGGATATTGAATTGTTGTGATCGAGAAATCCAACCTTCTTGTGATATGAAACTCTCTATATAAGAACTTTAGTCAATGTTACAACGATAAAGAAAATTTTAAAACAAACAATGATGTTTCCCAAAATATAGTCATGCATGTCATCTTGTCCCATAATTCATAGATGACAACATTGTAAAGTTAGGTTTGGTAATAGTACTAGCATAGCAGAAGTTAACAACTAAAACTTCTACATCAAACCTTTATTTGCAAGCACAAATATTTTAGGGAACAAATTTTTAAACAATTCAATAAATCACAACAAATGATTTAAATGCACTTAAATGACTAAACAAATGGGGTGTGACATCCTCTCCCCTAAGAATGGTCATCGTGTCAAGGATTATAGTATAAATAGATAGTTATCATATTTTCACGTATTCAAAGCAAACTTTATTCCATTTCATAAATAATGCAATATTTGCAAGTATTTTATAACTTCATCATACCTGTGTTTACCTTACTTTTCTAGTCTAAATACCTGACCATGTTGCTGGCAACCCTGAATTATACCGAGAATGATCCTTATGTCTGGTCATCCATTAGACACTCAAACTCATGTTAGTTCTTTAGTAACAAAATAATAAATTTGGGAGATTATCGACATCCCTCATCATTAGATACATAGTAATACAAAATATAATAATTTCATACAGACAATAATATCATTAAGTTCTATCTTAACTTGATCATTCATCATTCATGATTAAACAATAAATACTCATACTTCCAATTTAAAATATTATAATTCTATTTGACATCACAACTTAGTCAAAATGTAGGAGTAAGTTGCATATAATTGGATTTCCAATCCAAAAGAGTAATATAAGATATACAAAAAGATCATGCAGGTGTATCTACTAAGATTCCATCTACATTCTAATTTAGAGGTCACTATTTTTACTTACCTCTTCAATTGTTATATATCAAATTTTTATGTCAACCTATATCTTATTAATCTTATAGGTTTGAAATAAAAAACAATGCCTTAGTCAAATCTTACTAACATAAGTTGAACATTTGATCATGTACTTCCCTTAGTCATTAGAGGAGAGAGAGGATCTATGCAATGCATCTCCTAGCATCTAGATCTAGTATAATTTAGATGATCATAGGAAGTGTAATATGGCAATGAATAACAAAATGATGAAGGTAAAAAATATTCAAACACTAGGATTGACCATGTACTTACAAACAGTTCTACACCGTCTCATTTATTGTAAGCTCCATATTCACTTACTTTTCATTGGTTTTCCATATTGGTATTGTCTTTGGTTCAACCATGTCCTATTCTATGACCAAGACAACTTATCAATCAATTTAAGTGTTCTACAGTTTTATTTGTTTATATTTAAAGGAGTTCACCTTACCTTAGGTGAGACAAACTATCTCATTAAGGTCTATGGGAAATTATACACATTGACACATATAGCATATTATAGTAACCAATGGGTTCATTTCTATCATTTATACCTACCCGCATATGACATCAAATCAATCATCATTGACTAAGTGTTTATGTCAAGAAGTCACAACACACATAAGTAAATAATAAATATGTTCATCTCATGATACATACCTACCCATATGTAACACTTGAACATTTACAAACAATGGATATGTTTATCTCGTGATACATACCTACCCATATGTAACACCTGAACATATATACACATCGAATATGTCAATCTCATGATACATACCTACCCATATGTACCACCTAAACACATATGAACAATGAATATGTCCATATCGTGATACATACCTACTTGTATGTAACACCTAAACATATATGATCAACAAATATGTTCATATCGTGATACATACATACCTATATGTAACACCTAAACATATATGATCAATGTCATTGTTCTTACTGTTCATAACCAGGCCATAGTTCTCCCTAGTTCTCTTCCAACTGTGACAACAAAAAGCATCCCATACTACTTGTCATTATCACTGACAATCTCTATCATCACTATTTGAAACAACATATCAACACTAACCATAGGAAACTATCAACATTCAATCATTAGATTAGCATCAAGCATACGAAGACTAACAACATTAATTCATAAATAGATAATCTTAACTCAAAATCATAGAAAATCAACTTTATTGTTAAGTTGGTCAACATGATTTCAACATGCTCAAATTAAGTGTAAAAGCATACTATCACAAAAATTCTCAACTTGTGCAAACAAGATCTTGCTCAATCTTAAAAATTATTACTCATATCAAACACATGGATCAATCATCACTGAAAGATGCATCGCTCACAAAAGTACACAAAGTATAAGAACATTTCAAGAACACGAATATTCAACCATAATGAACTTCATGAGATTCCATCCTTTTCAATCATCAAGAATTATTTCCTTGCCTAAGTAAGGAGAAGATGAGTCAAACCAACAACACCTTATTGTAGGTTGATAAAGACCAATTTTCCACTTGGTTCCCATACTAAACCTCCCCAAAAACCAACAAGAACCTAACTCATCCAAGGAGTCCTTGACCCATTTCTAGGGTCTTCAAATCACTTAGTGTACCTAAACTCTCAGTGAACCTATAAGTTAACATTCAAAGAAGAAGTAGACTCTAGGCCCTAGTGTTGAACCCAGAGTTCTCATACCATTGTAAGCTTTGACCTAGTATAAATCAATAAAATATTAATATTATAATAATTATTACATAAATGGACTAAAACTTTTCTTTAATAAACCTTAACACACCTCAACTATATTCAATCAATGAATAATAAGGCTAGACAAACTAGCCTACATCTTGATGTAATGACAATGCAAACAATAGATAACACAACAACAAGTTTCAAAATGTAATACAATTTATTTCTAATTTTAGTGCATAGTTTCAAAGTTTGAAATGCAATATAAGGATAACATGATTACATGTAAATGAAGAAATAGATCCTAAGGGTCCGACCTAGGCCTCGGGGGATCATCCAAAATGGCCTTGGCTATGTAATACATAGAGGCTTCGTAGTTCAACTATTAAGACTTTCAACCTGATTTGGTTGACAAAACTTAATATGTTCAAGAGTTCCAAAACAGAACCATATCAAGAATCTAGGATCTCTTACTTTAGCCATAAGAAGGATACTGGTGTGCCTTGCACACATGCCCCATTTTGCCAAATGGAGACCCCCTCTTTTTCTTTGGCTTGGAGTCTCAACCTTTCCTCTTTATGACAATGAGAAAGTGAGGTGGTGTTTAGAATATAGAATTTGTTTTAGATTTGAGTATTTGGCATGTTTGGAGTCATTTGATGTCTTTCATGATTGATTTGGAAGAGTCTTGATTGGGTTTGTGCTTAGGGAATAGTCATTTGTTGCCTTTTGTGTTGAAATTGCGTGTTACTGCATTTTGCTCTAAAATCCTATGTCACTGGATATAGTCTTTGAAATTGCTACTATAGGAGGTGTCATAGTGGAATTCCTAGTTTTTATGCTTTAAACTTGCAAAATCATGTCAAATTCCACAACATTTCACTAAGGGATCCATATGCTTTCATCCTGACACATAGTCTTGAAGCCCTGAAATTGGCTGAGTTTGATGTCTTAAAATCCTAAAAAAATGATTGAGTCTAAAATCTAGTGGATCCTCAAAAATCTAGAATTTGCATGTTAAATCCTATGGATCCGGGACCTACTACACTTAGCACTAAAAATCAGTCCCACTGCCTAGCACTAAAATCCACTCCTACTGCATATGTACAGTAACAACCAAAATCAGCACTAGGACAGTGACAGCCAAAATTAGGGCTAGGTTAGTGACAACCAAAATTAGCGCTAGGTCAGTGACAACCAAAATCAGCACTAGGTCAGTGACAACCAAAATCAACGCTTTTTGCCAATTTGGGCCCAAAAACTTATTTTTCGAAGGTGAAACTTGGACTTTCTTGATGAATTTGAATTGCACATCCATTTATCACACCATGATGAACATTTTTACCAAGTTGGTGTAAATTTTGGGTATGTTTTGCAACAATTAATGCTACTGCACACGAATATGTAGTACCCCCAAAAAATCCTGCTTTTTGTAAAAAAGGCTATAAAAACATGAAATAAATCTCTCCAAATGGATCCTAAAGACCACAAAAACATCCCAGATCTTTATATTGGCCAAATGGGTACTTGAAAATGATGGATAACGCAGAAAATCATGTGAAAATCACTGAATTTGTGGAGTTGTTCATAAGTGACATTGACAATGAACTGTCCTAAACTAATCCATGGTTGTAAATAGACATATTTTGATAAATTTTGATGGAAAATGACTTGTTATGATGAAATTGATGCTTGTCTTTGTGAAATGTAGGTATGAGAGAACAAAGGAGCTTGTTGGAGCTTGTTGGAGCTATCTTGGAAGGATGAACACACAGAGGTGCAATGTTGACCCAAATATGTAGAACCTTCATTTTATCAACCAAATTGCTGCTGCACCTGCAAGAGGAAGTTATTATGATGTCCAAGATGATGTAAATAAGTCCCAGGAGCTTGAAGACACAAGGGATCAAGTCTACATCACTGTTGTTCCTGCACTTCCAGTTTAATGCCAGTGACATGTTCACAGCTGTCCCAGTCATCCAGTCATCAAAAGTTGGATTCAACAAGCATTCAATTGGATGTGCCTTCATAAAAAATGTGCCACATACTCCTCTTGACCATTCAACACCTTGGAAAAGTCATTTGTCCCATTAGACAACTCAAAAAGTTACCATTTCATCTTGTTCTCATGAGCTAAAAAGTTATTTTTTCATCTTTTTCCTATAAGACAAAAGCAAATCTGGGATTGTAACTACCCACCAACCAAATTAAATTCCATGTAATCTACACAATTGGTGTTGATTTAATCTCCACCATCCATTGAAAAACTTGATATGGTACTTTGTCTATAAAAAGGCCATCCTCTTCTCTCATTGTAACAAATTTCTTGATGCCGAATTGTGGACACTCTATCATTTGAAGTTAATACAAAGCAATTTTCTACAATTTTCCTGAGAATTTGCCTATTTGTGTTACTTATTTGGTTTTCATGGTTCATCTCATGATCTACCATTAGTTAATTGTGTTTTTGCAATGTTAATGGTTTTGTTGAAGGTATTTGATGAACTTTCTGGTCCATACTATTAGTGTCTTGCTGATTGTAAGTTGCTATGTATAGTTAGCCTGGGCCATTAAACTGAGCTTAATTCAATTGCATTTCATAAGTTAAGTCACGCCATAACTTGGGTATTTAACGAATGAATGTGATCTAAAAATCTTTAGTCTTTATTGAAGATAACATCATTTTCTGTAGCACTATAGCATTTTTGTAGCTTGGTCAAATAGAGAGTGGTTACGTCAAGGGTGTTTATCTACAAACAACATACTTTTCATTGTGATTGTCACTTAGGATTTCTCTCTAACCCTTCACTCTTTTGCATTTTCTTTTACAAAAGTTGTTAGATTAGGGTTTAAGCAACAAACATATTTCTAAATCAGCTGAAGGTATTATATGGTTTTCTGCAATTGTATTGTGATGCAGAGCAACCTAAAATCTCCAAACTAACTCAACAATTCACCTTTGAAGTTTTGAAACAACCAAACAATTGGTGTTCCTTCACAACTATCCCCTTTTCCTAGTAGCCCTCAAAACCTTTTTTTTATCATATCTTTTGGAGAAGGCCTCAAACCCACAAACCATTTACCATTATAGATACCCATTTGGTTGTTTGATAACATATCTCCATTTGGGATAGGGTTGTTTTTGAACGACACCCTCAATAATTCACCGGTAATGCTACAACTAGGCCTAATTAGCCCTGTTTTGCAAAGCAAGTCTATGAAATCCAAAACCCAAAACCCAAAACTCAACTCTTGGTTTCTCCACACATTGCATGGGGTCTAAATCTACCAATTTTGTTGATTGGGACAATACCTAGATCACCTTTTTCCAAAACCCTATCTCAACCTATTCAAACAAGCTTAATACGTAGGGATATTAGGCTAGGGATGCTTGAAATTCACCCAAAACTCCTTTTCCTGCAATACCCAATTTCAAAATCTAAAAGAACATACTAAACCCCTCCATTCCACCAATTTTCATAATTTTCCACTAGTGGAATGGCTCAAAATTCTATTTTTTCTCTCAAAACCCTAGCTAATGGGGTTTAACAGGCAATTTTCACAAAAAAGCCTATATCACACTCACACTCCAATGAAAATTGACCAAACTAGGCTCAAATGAAAGCTAATTCATAACCCTAAAACATGCAACTAGTTTCAGGCCTTGACCATACTGTACCAGACCCTACAAGTCACGGGAACAACAGAAAACAACAAAAAATGCAGAAAACAGTAGTATAACTTTATTAATCCTCCTCCAA
The DNA here is from genome assembly GCA_027924645.1 of Cunninghamia lanceolata. Classification (NCBI taxonomy): domain Eukaryota; kingdom Viridiplantae; phylum Streptophyta; class Pinopsida; order Cupressales; family Cupressaceae; genus Cunninghamia; species Cunninghamia lanceolata. The sequence continues at coordinate 3,145,166 of BSBN01000292.1, read as the reverse complement.
AATGTCTTCAAATCACAAATTCAAACCTTCTCAGGCATTTTTACATGCTTTACATCAGAAACCAAATGTATCCATTGACTGTTCAAGTTCTTGACTCTTCATCTTCCCAAAAAACACCAAAAAATGCCACTTTTATAACTTTTAAACTAACCTAAACTGACCCCATGACAAAAAAGCATATGACATGGTCTTATTTGACCTTATTACACCAAAATTGGACTTATCAACATAAAACTCAATAGTTGACCATATTTACAATGTATACCTAGGTGCCCCTACACCATATTGTTGTTATCTTTTACAAACCCTATCATCATATGTAAGACCCCTTGTTGGCATAGCTAGACATACCAACTAAGTTATTCCTACAAGCTAAGACCTAGCTGTATTATCATTGGGCCAGTCCTATCTTGGATAGGATACCTTTTTCAAGAGAGGTGAGATACCTGTATTTCACCTACGTTGTTGTGTGCTAAAAACACCATCAACAGAATTAGTGCTAGAAGGAGGGCTGGACAAAGATTTTGGTGCAAGCTTTCAGTTTTGATGGTTTCCTACACATGTTGAAATGAATTGAATGTTCGGGAGGTTTACCTCCAATGGATACACATGAAGGGTTTCAGTCATGAGACCCCTTCATTCTTTAGAGGACTATCGCAATCATCATATCATGAAGATAACTTCAAAGTAGATATCCAACTCTTCAAAGAAGTGTTAGATAGGTAAATCAAGGTGAAGTATCCTCCATTGACATTGCTTGATTTTAGTTCACTTTAGGTCTGCACTATACATCCTGGAGAGTTGTAGACAATGCATGTGGTCATCCGGTCACCCAGCTAAGGAGTGTACGGTCCCTAACTTGTTAAAACCTAGTTTTCATTCACTGGACTTTGACAATATAGTTGCAGCATGGTTGAAGCCTAGTTTTCAGTCACAAGACAATGAATAGAGTAACATACAAGATCAGATTTTTGCTACCGAGGATGTTGACAAGATGCATGATGAATTAGACCTCACCAATAGTCATATTGAGGATGCAGATCAGTAATCAAATGCTTCAAAAATATTAAGTTTTGAGTCTAAATTTGTTGTTGTAGAGGTACAAAACAACAGTTCATTGCAGTTGGTTGATAATTTTGAGTTGGAACAAAAGTTAGATCAAGTCAAACATGTGCAAGAACAAGAAGAAATCAGCCATCCAAATGAAGAAAATTCATGGATAGCAATATGGGAAGATCTACAATCAGATTATCTAGTGGAAAATGATCAAGTTCTTGATTGTATCAACCAAGTATATCATCATGATCCACTATATCAGGCTACTACAGTTACTACAACTAAGTCTTTAGATGAGATAGATGAAGAAGAGCAAGATGAGGCATTACTTCAAAGGAAAATTGATTCAGTTGTGCAAGAAGAAAGAAACCATGTTGTTGCTGCAGACAATGAATTTTCAGTTCCATATCAGCCATTAGCTGAAATAGAGGGGTTGCTCACTAATATAGATAAGGTTTGTGCAGAACATATGAGTGACTTTGATGAAGTGGATTCAAGTAAATCATATGTCCCAACTATTCACCTAGCTCACACATACAATCAAGAAAATTCACACATGGTAGATGTTGACCCAATAATGACAGTTGAGAACAAAAGTCTGTAATCTAAGAATGAAAATCAGACAGTCATGCAAAGTGATGGCTTGGAAGCTTTTTCATGTCAATCTCTTGATCACATCCTTGAGTTGGTGTAAACAATGAGCAAGGATATGCTACTGCATGGGAATTCATCGCATATGTCAGGTTTTTCTTTAACCACTTCATGCAGAGTTCGTCCAGATGATCTACATTCGGAAGAGAGTTGTCCAGACTTCTAGTTTGCTTGGGAGGTTGCTATGGCATTCAGTGACCTAGAAGTATCTGACGCACAATATATGACCCAACACATACTAAGATCTCCCGAAGGTGCAAAATCTAGTAATGTAATGCAACAAGGTGATGAACTTGCATCTCTGATTGATGGTACTGTAAATCAAGTTGTATCCTTCCTCTATCCATTTAGTTTCAACAATTATCAATTTGATTATGGTATCATGGGTAAGACAACTTGCATTTAGATTGATCATGGTCCTAATGAATTTCCCTAATTGTTCATCTTGCATGATTGGTACCCTGAACATGAACCTAGAATGACTCTACCTTACTTTTCAGAGTAGAAAGATGAACTTGCCAGACTTAGGACACTGACCTACACCTTGTTACTCTTGCATGTCCTAAGAAATAAATCATGGGGAAGTGCAAATACTTGTTGTCCCAAGTCTCTGTACATAGTTTTGTTTAGTTTTAGTTAGTTGTTTGTTGTTTTAGTTTAGTTTCTGTTTTCTATTTTCTATTCTCCTTCGTTGTTAGTTGTAGTTGTTAGTTGTTGCTTTTGTTTACTTTGCTCGCATTGTTGCTTTGTTTAGGTTAGTTGTTTCCCTCACTTTGCTTTTGCACTCTGCGCTTGCTTTGTTGGGGTTCTCCATTTCTTGAATGTGGTGGCAGTTGTGCAGTCCTCCAAGAGGTCCTCTTTGGGTAAGTAATCTGGAAAATTTCTTTGAGAAGCTATAGTTTTCCACTCAAGTCTTCATGTGGGTTCTATTGTTATTCTTAGATGGTATGATGCTTGTTCATAGGAAATGAATTATTAGTTTGGTGCACTTGAAGTATTTTCTAGTCATATATCTTTCGCATCTTTAATAATCCTAAAACTTCCAAAGGAGTCTTGGTGATCTTGGATTAAGTGAAAAATCTATAGGCTCACCTTTGCCGCCACTATGATTCCCAACCCAGCGAAGTTCAACCAATTCATAGCCCATGTGATATTTATCATGTACTGCAAGGGTATGCGGTACTTACTAGTACTCATATCAAAGAGCTAAGCTCAAAAGTAATATCAAATGAATACTCTACCAAAACTAATCCTTCCTAATTTTTATAAAATGTTTAATTAGCTGGAGGATTCAAGTAACTCTATTAGGGGCTATAGACACCTCACGGGTAGTAGATCAATGCTTGAGGGAATCATACAGACAACTCCGTCGGGCCTATAGATGCCTGCTGGCAGTGGGGCAATGTTTAGGTAGTTCAAAAGGTGTGTATCATTATGTAGCTTAATCCAAGAGAACCTTGATAATCCTGGTTGTGGATGGTTGGGAATGAATGTAGCTGCACACACTCAGAATTTTAGGATATGGATAGTTGTACTGGGTTAGTGATCTCTACTTCTTTGATATTGTATCATGTTGTCCAGTCTAATATGTGAGAAAAATAGAGATTCTGGGTTCAAAACTGAGTTTATCTTTGAAATGCTTTGGAGCATTTCTCTAGTAGAGTCACCATTTGTTGTGCCATGCACACATGCCCCATTTTGCCAAATGGAGACCCCCTCTTTTGCTTTGGCTTGGAGTCTCAACATTTCCTCTTTATGACAATGATAAAGGGAGGTGGTGTTTAGAATACATAATTTGTTTCAGATTTGAGTATTTGGCATGTTTGGAGTCATTTCATGTCTTTCATGATTGATTTGGAAGAGTCTTGATTGGGTTTGTACTTATGGAATAGTCATTTGTTGCCTTTTGTGTTGAAATTGGGTGTTATTGCATTTGGCTCTAAAATCATATGTCACTGGATATAGTCCTTGAAATTGCTACTGTAGCAGGTGTCATAGTGGAATTCCTAGTTTTTATGCTTTAAACTTGCAAAATCATGTCAAATTCCACAACATTTCACTAAGGGATCCATATGCTTTCATCCTCACACATAGTCCTAAAGCCCTAAAATTGGCTAAGTCTGATGTCCTAAAATCCTAAATCTGAAATTTGGTGCATCCTCAAAAATCTAGAATATGCATGTTAAATCCTATGGATCTGGGACCTATCTCAAATATCCTGACAGTATATTTAAAAATATTTAAAGTATAAGAAATATTCCAACTTATACTTAAATATATTTTTAAAGATACTATCACCCAGGATATTTCAAAATTTGGCACCAAAAACAACCCCTACTGCACTTAGTGCTAAAAATCAGTCCCACTACCTGGCACTAAAATCCACTCCTATTGCATATGTGCAGTAACAACCAAAATCAACGCTAGGTCAGTGAAATCCAAAATCAACGCTAGGTCAGTGAAATCCAAAATTAGCACTAGGCCAGTGATAGCCAAAATTAGCACTAGGTCAATGATAGCCAAAATCAATGCTAGGTTAGTGATAGCCAAAATCAGTGCTAGGTCAGTGACAACCAAATCAACGCTAGGTTAGTGACAGCCAAAATTAACACTTTTTGCAAATTTGGGCCCAAAAACTCATTTTTCGAAGGTGAAACTTGGATTTTCTTAATGAATTTGAATTGCACATCCATTTATCACACCATGATGAACATTTTTACCAAGTTTGTGTGAATTTTGGGCATGTTTTGCAACAATTAATGCTACTGCACACGAATATGCAGTACCCCCAAAAAATCTCACTTTTTTGCAAAAAGCCTATAAAAACATGAAATAAATCTCTCCAAATCAACTTTAAAGACCACAAAAACATCCTAGATCTTCATACTGGCCAAATGGGTACTTGAAAATGATGGATAATGCAGAAAATCATGTGAAAATCACTAAATTTATGGAGTTGTTCATAAGGAAGTGACATTGACAATGAGCTGTCCTAAACTGATCCATGGTTGTAAATGGACATATTTTGATAAATTTTGATGGAAAATGACTTGTTATGATGAAATTAATGCTTGGATTTGTGAAATGCATGTATGAGAGAACAAAGGAGTTTGTTGGAGCTGTCTTGGAAGGATGAACACACAGAGGTGCAGTGCTGACCCAGATATGCAAAACCTCCATTTTATCAACAAAATTGCTGCTACACCTACACAAGAGGAAGTTATTATGATGTCCAAGATGATGTAAATAAGTCCCAGGAGCTTGAAGACACAAGGGATCAAGTCTACATCATTGTTGTTCCTGCACTTCCAATTCAATGTATGTGACATATTCACAGTTGTCCCAGTCATCCAGTCATCAAAAGTTGGATCCAGCAAGCATTCAGTTGGATGTACATTCATAAAAAATGTGCCACATACTCCTCTTGACTAGTCAACACCTTGGAAAAGTCATTTGTCCCATTAGACAACTCAAAAAGTTGATATTTCATCTTGTTCTTATGAGCTAAAAAGTTGTTTTTTCATCTTTTTCCTACAAGACAAAAGCAAATATGGGATTGTAACTACCCACTGACCAAATTAAATGCCATGTGTTCTAGATCACTGGTGTTGAGTTAATCGATCCACTGTTCATTGAAAAACTTGATATGGTACTTTGTCTATACCATCCTCTTCTCTCATTGTAATAGATTTCTTGATGTAGAATTGTGGACACTCTGCCATTTGAAGTAAATACAAAGCAAGTTTCTGCAGTTTTCTTAAGAATTTGACTATTTGTGTTACTTATTTGGTTTTAATGGTTCATCTCATGATCTACCATTAGTTAATTGTGATTTTGTAATGTTAATGGTTTTGTTGAAGGTATTTGATGAACATTCTGGTCCATACTATTAGTGTCATGCTGATTGTAAGTTGTTGTGTATAGTTAGCCTGGGCCATTAAACTAAGCTTAGTTCAATTGTATTTCATAAGTTAAGTCATGGCACAACTTGGGTTTTTAACAAATGAATGTGATCTGAAAATATTTAGTCTCCATTGTAGATAGCATCATTTTCTGTAGCACTGTAGCATTCTTGTAGCTTGGTAAAATAGAGAGTGGTTAATTCAAGGGTGTTTGTCTACCAAGAACATACTTTGCATTGTGATTGTCACTTAGGATTTCTCTCTAACCCTTCACTCTTTTGCATTTTCTTTTACAAAAGTTGTTAGTTAGGGTTTAAGCAGCAAACATATTTCTAAATCAGCTAAAGGTATCATAGGGTTTTTTGCACTTGTATTGATGTTCTCTTTTACAAACCCTATCATCATATGTAAGACCCCTTGTTGGCACAGCTACACATACCAACTAAGTTATTCCTGCAAGCTAAGACCTAGCTATATTATCCTTGGGGCAATCCTATCTTGGATAGGATACCTTTTTCAAGAGAGGTGAGATACCTATATTTCACCTATGTTGTTGTGTGCTAAAAACACCATCAATAGAATTGGTGCTAGAAGGAGGGCTGGACAAAGATTTTGGTGCAAGCTTTCAGTTTTGATGGTTTACTGCACATGTTGAAATGAATTGAATGTTTAGGAGATTCAACTCCAATGGATACACAGAAGGGATTCAATCATGAGACCTCTTCATTCTTTAGTGGATTATCGCATCCATCATATCATGAAGATAACTTCAACGTAGATATCCCACTCTTCAAAGAAGTGTTAGATAGGTAGATCAGGGTGAAGTATCCTCCACTGATATTGCTTGATTTTAGTTCACCTTAGGTCTGCATTGTACATCTTGGAGATTTGCATGACAAAATTGATTGTTTAACTTTTCTCCATAGATTGAATTTGCATTTAAAAGGACTACTTCCTATTTTTGAGATATACAAGCATGAAGTGGGATATATACATGACAAACATATTTAGAGAAAGACAATGCATGGAGGAGTTGCAGTACAGATGGATGCATATGCATGTGGTCTCATCTTAGTTGAGAATACCCAAAGAGTTGACACTACAGGAATTGCAGGCCCACCATTCATAATTAATCACAGTCAAAAGGGTAGTCTGCATATGGGAAAATTTGAATCTATTCATCAAAATACATGTCTAGATGATGATGGATGACAATGCATGTGGTTTACAGGTCACCCAACTAAGGAGTATACAGTCCCTGATTGGTTAAAACCTAGTTTTCATTCACTGGACTTTGATAATATCATCCTAGCATGGTTGAAGCCTAGTTTTCAGTCACAGGATAATGAAAAGAGAAGCGCACAAGATCAGATTTCTGCTATTAAGGATGTTGAAAAGATGCATGATCAATCAGAACTCACCAATAGTCATGTTGAGGATGCAGATCAACAATCAAATGCTTCAAAAATATTAAGTTGAGTCTAAATTTGGTGCTGTAGAGGTATAAAACAACAATTCATTGCAGTTGGTTGATAATTCTGAGTTGGAACAATAGTTAGATCAAGTCAAACATGTGCAAGAACAAGAAGAAATCAGCCATCCAGATGAAGAAAATTCATGGATAGCAATACGGGAAGAGCTACAATCAAAATGTCTAGTGGAAAATGATCAAGTTCTTGATTGTATCAGCCAATTATATCATCATGATTCTCTATATCAGGCTACTGCAGTTACTACAACTGAGTCTCTAGATGAGATAGATGAAGAAGAGGAAGATGAGGCATCACTTCAAAGGAAAATTGATTCAGTTGTGCAAGAAGAAAGAGACCCCGTTGCTACTGCAGACAATGAATTTTTAGTCCCATATCAACCATTAGCTAAAACAGAGGGGTTGCTGACTAATATAGATAAGGTTTGTTCATAACATATGATTGACTTTGGTGAAGTGGATTCAAATAAATCATATGTCCCAACTGTTGACCCAACTTAGACATACAATCAAGAAAATTCCCACATGGTAGATGCTGACCCAGTAATGACGGTTGAGAATAAAAGTCTACAATCCGAGAATGAAAATTAGACAGTCATGCAAAGTGATGGCTTGGAAGCTTTTTCAAGTCAAACACTTGATCACATCCTTGAGTTGGTGTCAACAATGAGCAAGGATATGCTATTGCATGGGAATTCACCGCATATGTCAGGTTTTGCTTTAACCACTTCATGCAGATTTCATCCAGATGATCCACATTCGAAAGAGAGTTGTCTAGACTTCTGGTTTGCTTGGGAGGTTACTACAGCATTCAGTGACCTAGAAGTATTTGATGCACAGGATATGACCCAACACGAACTGAGATCTCCCAAAGGTGCAAAAGCCAGTGATGTAATGCAACAAGGTGATGAACTTGTATCTCTGATTGATGGTACTGCAAATCAGGTTGTATCCTTTCTCTCTCCATTTAGTTTCAACAATTATCAATTTGATTATGGTATCATGGCTAAGACAACTTGTATTTGGATTGATCATGGCCCTAATGAATTTCCCTAATTGTTGATCTTGCATGATTGGTACCCTGAACATGAACCTAGCATGCCTCTACCTTACTTTTCAGAGTACAAAGATGAACTTGCCAAACTTAGGACACTGACCTGCACCTTATTACTCCCACATGTCCTAAGCAATAAATCATGTGGAAGTGTAAATACTTGCTGTCCCAAGTCTCTGTACATAGTTCTTCTTAGTTTTAGTTAGTTGCTTGCTGTTTTAATTTAGTTTCTGCTTTCTCCTTTCTATTTTACTTAGTTGTTAGTTGTTTCTTTTGTTTGCTTTGTTGGCATTGTTGCTTTGTTTAGGTTAGTTGTTTACCTCACTTTGCTTTTGCCCTCTGTGCTTGCTTTGTTGGGGTTCTCCATTTCTTGAATGTGGTGGCAGTTGTGTAGTCCTCCAAGAGGTCCTCTTTGCGTAAGTAATTTGGAATTTTTTTTTGAGAAGCTATAGTTTTCCACTCAGGTCTTCATGTGGGTTCTATTGTTATTCTTAGATGGTATGATGCTTGTTCATAGGAAATGAATCATTAGTTTGGTGCACTTGAAGTATTTTCTAGTCATATATCTTTCACATCTTTAATTATCCTGAAACTTCCAAAGGAGTCTTGGTGATCTTGGCTTAAGTGAAAAATCTATAGGATCACCTTTGCCGCCACTATGATTCCCATCCCAGCGAAGTTGAACCAATTCGTAGCCCATGTGATATTTATCATGTGCTACAAGGGTATGCGGTACTTACTAGTACTCATATCAAAGAGCTAAGCTCAAAAGTAATAGCAAATGAATACTCTACCAAAACTAATACTTCCTAATTTTTATAAAATGTTCAATTAGCTAGAGGATTCAAGTAACTCTATCAAGGGCTATGGATGCCTAATGGGCAGTAGAGCAATGCTTGAGGAAATCATAGAGAGATCTCCATCGGGGCTATAAATGCCTGTTGGCAGCAGTGCAATGTCCAGGTAGTTCAAAAGATGTGTATCATTACGTAGCTTAATCCAAGAGAACCTTGATAATCTTTGTTGTGGATGGATGGGAATGAATGCAGATGCACACACTCAGACTTTCAGGATATGGATAGTTGTACTAGGTTAGTGATCTCTCCTTCTTTGATATTGTATCATGTTGTCCAATCTAATATGTGGGAAACACAGAGATTCTAGGTTTGAAACTGATGTTTATTTTTTAAATGCTCTAGAGCATTTCTCCAACAGAGTCACCATTTTTTGTGCCTTGCACACATGCCCCATTTTTCCAAATGGAGACCCCCTCTTTTTCTTGGGCTTGGAGTCTCAACTTTTCCTCTTTGACAATGAGAAAGTGAGGTGGTGTTTAGAATATAGAATTTGTTTCAGATTTGAGTATTTGGCATGTTTGGAGTCATTTGATGTAGATTTCATGATTAATTTGGAAGAGTCTTGATTGGGTTTGTGTTTAGGAAATAGTAAATGGTTTCCTTTTGCATTGAAATTGGGTGTTACTACATTTTTCTCTAAAATCCTATGTCATTGGATATATTCCTTGAAATTGCTACTACAGGAGGTGTCATAGTGGAATTCCTAGTTTTTATGCTTTAAACTTGCAAAATCATGTCAAATTCTACAACATTTCACCAAGGGATCCATATGCTTTCATCCTGACACATAGTCTGAAGCCCCGAAATTGGCTGAGTTTGATGTCCTAAAATCCTGAAAAAAATGACTAAGTCTAAATTCTGGTGGATCCTCAAAAATCTAGAATCTGCATGTTAAATCCTATGGATCTGGGACCTATCTCAAACATCCTAAAAGTATATTTAAAAATATTCAAAGTATAAGACACTTAAACATATTTTTAAATATACTGTCACCCAGGACATTTCAAAATCTGGCACCTAAAATAGCCCCTACTGCACTTAGTGCTAAAAATTAGTCCCACTGCCTGGCACTAAAATCCACTCCTACTATATATGTGGAGTAAAAGCTAAAATCAGTAATAGGTCAATGACAGCCAAAATCAGCGCTAGGTCAGTCACAACCAAAATCAACACTAGGTCAATGATATCCAAAATCAACGCTAGGTCAGTGACAGTCAAAATTAGTTCTAGGTTAGTGACAACCAAAATCAGTGTTAGGTCAGTGACAACCAAAATCAGTGCTTTTTGCCAGTTTGGGCCCAAAAACTCATTTTTCAAAGGTGAAACTTTTACTTTTCTGATGAACTTGAATTGCACATCCATTTGTCTCACCATGATAAACATTTTTACCAAGTTTGTGTGAATTTTGGGCTTGTTTAGCAACAATTAATGGTACTGCACAAGAATATGCAGTACCCCTAAAAAAATCTTGTTTTTTGCAAAAAAGGCTATAAAAACAAGAAATAAATGTCTCTAAATGGATCCTAAAGACCACAAAAACATCCTAGATCTTTATATTGGCCAAATGGGTACTTGAAAATGATGGATAACGCAGAAATCATGTGAAAATCATTGAATTTGTGGAGTTGTTCATAAGGAAGTGACATTGACAATGAGTTGTCCTAGACTGATCCATGGCTGTAAATGGACATATTTTGATAAATTTTGATGGAAAATGACTTGTTATGATGAAATTGATGATTGTCTTTGTGAAATGTAGGTATGAGAGAACAGAGGAGCTTGTTTGAGCTTGTTGGAGCTGTCTTGGAAGGATGAACACACAGAGGTGCAATGCTGACCCAGATATGCAGAACCTTCATTTTATCAACCAAATTGCTGTTGCACTTGCAAGAGGAAGTTATTATGATGTCCAAGATGATGGAAATAAGTCCCATGAGCTTGAAGACACAAGGGATCAAGTCTACATCACTGTTGTTCTTGTACTTCGAGTTCAATGTCTGTGACATGTTCACAGTTGTCCCAGTCATCCAATCATCAAAAGTTGAATCCAACAAGCATTCAGTTGGATGTGCCTTCATAAAAAATGTGCCACATACTCCTCTTGACCAGATAGCACCTTGGAAAAGTAATTTGTCCCATTAGACAACTCAAAAAGTTGCTATTTTGTCTTGTTCTCATGAGCTAAAAAGCTATTTTTTCATCTTTTTCCTACAAGACAAAAGCAAATATGGGATTGTAACTACCCACCGACAAAATTAAATGCTATGTAATCTAGACCATTGCTGTTGAGTTAATATCCACCATCTATTGAAAAACTCGATATGGTACTTTGTCTATAAAAGGGCCATCCTCTTCTCTCATTGTAATAGATTTCTTGATGCCGAATTGTGGACACTCTACCATTTGAAGTTAATACAAAGAAAATTTCTACAGTTTTCTTGAGAATTTGTCTATTTGTGTTACTTATTTGGTTTTCATGGTTCGTCTCATGATCTACCATTAGTTAATTATGCTTTTGCAATGTTAATGGTGTTGTGTAAGGTATTTGATGAACATTTTGGTCCATACTATTAGTGTCTTGCTGATTGTAAGTTGCTATATATAGTTAGCCTAGGCCATTAAACCAAGCTTAGTTCAATTGCATTTCATAAGTTAAGTCACGCCATAACTTGGGTATTTAACAAATGAATGTGATCTGAAAATCTTTAGTCTCCATTGAAGATAGCATCATTTTTTGTAGCACTGTAGCATTCTTGTAGTTTGGTAAAATAGAGAGTGGTTAATTCAAGGGTGTTTGTCTACTAACAATATACTTTGCATTGTGATTGTCACTTAGGATTTCTCTCTAACCCTTCACTCTTTTGCATTTTCTTTTACAAAAGTTGTTAGATTAGGGTTTAAGAAGTAAACATATTTCTAAATCAGTTGAAGGCATCATAGGGTTTTCTGTACTTGTATTTCTATTATCTTTTACAAACCCTATCATCATATGTAAGACCCCTTGTTGGCACAGCTAGACATACCAACTAAGTTATTCCTGCAAGCTAAGACCTAGCTATATTATCCTTGGGGAAGTCCTATCTTGGATAGGATACCTTTTTCAAGAGTGGTGAGATACCTATATTTCACCTACATTGTTGTGTGCTAAAAACACCATCAACAGAATTGGCGCTAGAAGGAGGGATGGACAAAGATTTTGGTACAAGATTTCAGCTTTGATAGTTTTCTGCACATGTTGAAATGAATTGAATGTTTAGGAGATTTAGTTGCAATGGATACACACAAGGGTTTCAGTCATGAGACCCCTTCATTCTTTAGAGTACTATCGCAGCTGTCATATCATGAAGATAACTTCAAAGTAGATATCCCAATTTTCAAAGAAGTGTTAGATAGGCAAATCAGGGTGAAGTATCCTCCATTGACATTGCTTGATTTTAGTTCACCCCAGTTTTGCACTACACATCCTGGAGAGTTGCATGACAAAATTTATTATTTAACTTTTCTCCATAGATTGGATTTGCATTTAAAAGGAATGATTCCTATTTTTGAGATATACAAGCCTAAAGTAGGATATATACATGACAAACATATTTAGAGAAAGATAATGCATGGAGGAGCTGTAGTACAGATGGATGCATATGCATGTGCTCCCATCTCAGTTGAGAATACCCAAAGAGTTGATGCTACAAGAGTTGCAGGCCCACCATTCATAATTAATCACAGTCAAAAGGATAGTTTGCATATGGGAAAATTTGAAGCTATTCCTCAAAATACATGTCCAGATGATGATGGTAGATGATGCATGTGGTCTGCAGGTCACCCAGCTAAGGAGTATATGGTCCCTGACTAGTTAAAACCTAGTTTTCATTCATTGGACTTTGACAATATCATCCCAGCATGGTTGAAGTCTAGTTTTCAGTCACAAGACAATGAACAGAGCAGTGTACAAGATTAGATTTCTACTACTGAGGATGTTGAAAAGATACATGATCAATTAGAACTCACCAATAGTCATGTTGAGGATGCAGATCAACAATCAAATGCTTCAAAAATATTAAATTCTGAGTCTAAATTTGGTGTTGTAGAGGTACAGAACAATAGTTCATTGTAGTTGGTTGATAATTCTGAGTTGGAACAATAGTTAGATCAAGTCAAACATGTGCAAGAACAAGAAGAAATCAGCCATCCAGATGAAGAAAATTCATGGATAGCAATATGGGAAGAGCTACAATCAGATTTTCTAGTGTAAATTGATCAAGTTATTGATTGTATCAGCCAAGTATATCATCATGATCCACTATATCAGGCTACTGCAGTTACTACAACTGAGTCCCTAGATGAGATAGATGAAGAAGAGCAAGATGAGTCATCAGTTCAAAGGAAAATTGATTTAGTTGTGCAAGAAGAAAGAGACTCTGTTGCTACTCCACACAATGAATTTTTAGTCCCATATCAGCCATTAGCTGAAACAGAGGGGTTGCTGATTGATATAGATAAGGTTTGTTCAGAACATATGACTGATTTTAATGAAGTGGATTCAAGTAAATCATATGTCCAAACTATTGACTCAGCTCACACATACAATCAAGAAAATTCCCACATGGTAGATGCTGACCAAGTAATGACAGTTGAGAACAAAAGTCTTTAATCTGAGAATGAAAATCAAATAGTCATGCAAAGTGATGGCTTGGAAGCTTTTTCATGTCAATCACTTGATCACATCCTTGGGTTGGTGTCAACAATGAGCAATGATATGCTACTGTATGGGAATTCACCGCATATGTCAGGTTTTGCTTTAACCACTTCATGCAGAGTTCATCCAGATGATCCACATTTGGAAGAGAGTTGTCCAGACTTCCAGTTTGCTTGGGAGGTTTCTACGCCGTCCAGTGACCTAGAAGTATCTGATGCATAGGATATGACACAGTACGAACTGAGATCTCCTGAAGGTGCAAAAGCCAGCGATGTAATGTAACAAGGTAATGAACTTGCATCTCTGATTGATGGTACTGCAAATCAGGTTGTATCCTTCCTTTGTCCATTTAGTTTCAACAATTATCAATTTGATTATGGTATCATGGGTAAGACAACTTGCATTTGGATTGATCATAGCCCTAATGAATTACCCTAATTGTTGATCTTGCATGATCGGTACCCTGAACATGAACCTAGCATGCCTCTACCTTACTTTTTAGAGTAGAAAGATGAACTTACCAGACTTAGGACACTAACCTACACCTTGTTACTCCTGCATGTCCAAAGAAATAAATCATGGGGAAGTGTAAATACTTGTTGTCCCAAGTCTCTATACATAGTTCTGCTTAGTTTTAGTTACTTGTTTGATGTTTTCGTTTAGTTTTTGCTTTCTATTTTTTGTTTTCCTTAGTTGTTAGTTGTTGCTTTTGTTTACTTTGTTGGTGTTGCTGCTTTGTTTAGGTTAGCTATTTCCCTCACTTTGCTTTTAGCCTCTGTGCTTGCTTTGTTGGGGTTCTCCATTTCTTGAATGTGGTGGTAGTTATGTTGTCTTCCAAGAGGTCCTCTTTGGGTAAGTAATCTGGAAAATTTCTTTGAGTAGTTGCAACTTTCCACTTAGGTCTTCATGTGGGTTCTATTGTTATTCTCAAATGGTATAATGCTTGTTCATAGGAAATGAATCATTAGTTTGGTGCACATGAAGTATTTTCTAGTCATATATTTTTTACATCTTTAATAATCCTGAAATTTCCAAAGGAGTCTTGGTGATCTTGGCTTAAGTGAAAAATCTATAGGCTCACCTTTGCTGCCACTTTGATTCCCAGCCCAACGAAGTTGAACTAATTTGTAGCCCATGTGATATTTATCATGTACTGCAAGGGTATGCGGTACTTACTAGTACTAATATCAAAAAGCTAAGCTCAAAAGTAATATCAAATGTATACTCTACCAAAATTAATACTTCCTAGTTTTTATAAAATGTTCAATTAGTTGGAGGATTCAAGTAACTCTATCAGGGGCTATGGATGCCTAACAGGCAGTAGAGCAATGCTTGAGGGAATCATAGAGACAACTCCATCAAGGCTATAGGCGCCTGCTGGCAGTGGGGCAATGTCCAAGTAGTTCAAAAGGTGTGTATCATTGCGTAGCTTAATCCAAGAGAACCTTGATAATCCTGGTTGTGGATGGATGGGAATGAATGCAACTACACACACTCAAACTTTTAGAATATGGATAGTTGTACTGGGTTAGTGATCTCTGCTTCTTTGATATTGTATCATGCTATCCAGTCTAATATGTGGGAAACACAGAGATTCTAGGTTTGAAACTGAAGTTTATCTTTGAAATGCTCTGGAGCATTTCTCCAGCAGAGTCACCATTTGTTGTGCCTTGCACACATGCCCCATTTTGCCAAATGGAGACCCCCTCTTTGTCTTTGGTTTGGAGTCTCAACCTTTCCTCTTTATGATAATGAGAAAATGAGGTGGTGTTTAGAATACAGAATTTGTTTTAGATTTGAGTATTTGGCATGTTTAGAGTCATTTGATGTCTTTCATGATTGATTTGGAAGAGTCTTGATTGGGTTTGTGCTTAGGGAATAGTCATTTGTTTTCTTTTGTGTTGAAATTGGGTGCTACTGCATTTTGCTCTAAAATCATGTCACTAGATATAGTCCTTGAAATTGCTACTGCAGGAGGTGTCATAGTGGAATTCCTAGTTTTTATGCTTTAAACTTGCAAAATCATGTCAAATTCCACAACATTTCACTAAGGGATCCATATGCTTTCATCCTGACACATAGTCCTGGAGCCCTAAAATTGGCTGAGTCTGATGTCCTGAAATCCTCAAAAAAATGACTAAGTCTGAAATCTGGTGGATCCTCAAAAATCTAGAATCTGCATGTTAAATTCTATGGACCTGGGACCTATCTCAAACATCCTAACAGTATATTTAAAAATATATTTTTAAATATATTGTCACCCAGGTAAATTTAAAAATCTGGCACTAGAAACAGCCCCTACTGCACTTAGCGCTAAAAGTCAGTCCCACTGCCTACTAAAATCTACTCCTACTGCATATGTGCAGTAACAGCCAAAATCAACAATAGGTCATTGACAACCAAAATTAGCACTAGGTCAATGATAGCCAAAATCAATGCTAGGTTAGTGACAGCCAAAATCAGCGTTAGGTTAGTGACAGCCAAAATCAACGCTAGGTCAGTGACAGCCAAAATAAACATTTTTTGCCAATTTGGGCCGAAAAACTCATTTTTCGAAGGTGAAACTTGGACTTTCTTGATGAATTTGAATTGCACATCCATTTATCACACCATGATGAACATTTTTACCAAGTTTGTGTGAATTTTGGGCATGTTTTGCAACAATTAATGCTAATGCACACGAATATGCAGTACTCCAAAAAAATCTCACTTTTTTACAAAAAGGCTATAAAAACATGAAATAAATCTCTCCAAATGGATCCTAAAGACCACAAAAATATCCCAGATCTTTATATTGGCCAAATGGGTACTTGAAAATGATGGATAATATAGAAAATCATGTGAAAATCACTAAATTTGTGGAGTTGTTCATAAGGAAGTGACATTGACAATGAGCTGTCCTAAACTAATCCATGGTTGTAAATGGACATATTTTGATGGAAAATGACTTGTTATGATGAAATTAATGCTTGGCTTTGTGAAATGCATGTATGAGAGAACAAAGGAGCTTGTTGGAGCTATCTTGGAAGGATGAACACACAGAGGTGTAGCGCTGACCTAGATATGCAGAACCTTCATTTTATCAACCAAATTTATGCTGCACCTGCAAGAGGATTTTATTCTGATGTTCAAGATGATGGAAATAAGTCCCAGGAACTTGAAGACATAAGGGTTCAAGTCTACATCACCGTTGTTCCTGCACTTCCAGTTCAATGTCTGTGACATGTTCACAGTTGTCCCAGTCATCCAATCATCAAAAGTTGGATCTAGCAATCATTCAGTTGGATGTGCCTTCATAAAAAGTTTGCCACATACTCCTCTTGACCATTCCGCACCTTGGAAAAGTCATTTGTCCCATTAGACAACTCAAAAATTTGCTATTCCATCTTGTTCTCATGAGCTAAAAAGTTGTTTTTTTATCTTTTTCCTACAAGACAAAAGCAAATCCAGGATTGTAATTACCCACTGACCAAATTGAATGCCATGTAATATGGACCATTGGTGTTGATTTAATCTCCACCATCCATTGAAAAACTCAATATGGTACTGTGTCTATAAAAGGGCCATCCTCTTGTCTCATTGTAACAGATTTCTTGATGCTGAATTGTGGACACTCTGCCATTTGAAGTTAATACAAAGCAAGTTTCTACAATTTTCCTAAGAATTTGCCTATTTATGTTACTTATTTGGTTTTCATGGTTCATCTCATGATCTACCATTAGTTAATTGTGCTTTTGCAATGTTAATGGTTTTGTTGAAGGTATTTGATGAACATTCTGGTCCATACTATTAGTGTCTTGCTAATTGTAAGTTGCTATGTATAGTTAGCCTAGGCCATTAAACTGATCTTCGTTCAATTGCATTTCATAAGTTAAGTCATGCAATAACTTGGGTATTTAACGAATGAATGTGATCCAAAAATTTTTAGTCTCCATTGAAGATAGCATCATTTTTTGTAGCAATGTAGCATTCTTGTAGCTTGGTAAAATAGAGAGTGGTTAATTCAAGGGTGTTTGTCTACCAACACCATACTTTGCATTGTGATTGTTAATTAGGATTTCTCTCTAACCCTTCACTCTTTTGCATTTTCTTTTACAAAAGTTGTTAGATTAGGGTTTAAGCAGCAAACATATTTCTAAATCAGCTGAAGGTATCATAGGGTTTTCTGCACTTGTATTGTTGTTATATTTTACAAAGCCTATCATCATATGTAAGACCCCTTGTTGGCACAGCTAGACATACCTATTATCAAGCAGGATTGCACACGTTATGCAAAGTTATAAAGCTCAACAATCCTGTGTAACATGGGATCAAACTCAGGCCATGGGTGACCTATGGTGAGCTTGAACCTCCAGATTATGGGCTAGTTCCCTTATAATTTTCAAATGGGTTAATGACTTTGCAGGAAAAGGGGTGAAAAGACCTACTAAAAGCACTAAAACTGTAACTTAAAAAGTGTGGTGATGCACCTAATTTGATGGAAAACTTCAACTCTAACTCACAATAAATTTCAGAAAAATCTATCCACACAATTCACTTTGGCAATATGATCACAAAAATGTTTCTAAGGGAGGCTAGAAATAATTTTCTTCTTGGAGGAAAATAGGGTTCTCACAGCATGAAAGAAAAACTATTCCAATTGCACAACCTAAGACCTGTGATTTTTACTGCTATTCAATACATGTGAGTACAAATGAGACAATGATTTCAAAGGTTCTTATATTAAACACAATAAAATCTCATCAAATCATTCATAAAGACAACACAAATGAGAAGGTAGACACTTGATTCTACTAAAAACTAAAGGAACACTTGCATAAAAATGACAAAAAAATAAAACCTGTAACCTGTTGTAATGTATTAATCTAAAAAATTGAGTTACAAACACTCTTTCTGGTGCAGAGGCACCTACCTAACAGCTGGCCTCCATGAGGCAGTTAGTTTGTTATAGGTCTTGTTTATGTTTCCAAGAAGGTCTGTTAAGACCAAATGCATGTAATAAGGTCACGCTGATCATGATAAGATCATGCTGACCAGGCTTTTACTATTTTTAGTTAAGTTTGTTAGAACAGCTGTCATGCTGTAGGGTCCGGTTGGATCTCCCAGCCGCCTGGAGAGTTCCCAGCCGCTTGGAGTCGGGTCAGTAGTACTCGTAGGAAAATCTATTTAAGCATGGGGATCGGTTGATATTACATACAGAGAGAGATATCATCGATCATAGTATTGTATCGCATTGAGAAGTCAGATTGCAGAGAGAGACTGGTCATTGTAATTGCATCTTTGAAAGCAATAAAGAGATCCTGTTTGTGTTCTTTATCTGGTTGGATTTCATTGTTTAATCGTTTTGCTGATCTGGTAGTTTCATGGACATGCTGATCCATTCCACCGGTTGATTCGTCGAATCGGTGGAATGGCTGTGTACAGTAGGTTAGGAGGTAGTTTGTGTTTTCTGTTTGTTCGCATGCAGGTGTGCAGGATCACGGTCGAGAGGTGTTGAGAAGCCTAGCATCCTCATGTGCTAGGTCGAGTTGATAAGCTTGAGTTGGAAGGTCACCCTGAGAGTGGATCAGGTCATCCCTGGAGGATCGGCGAAGTGAGATTTCGCTAAGGTTGAAAGTTCGTCAAGACGCCATCATCAGGATAATTTGGTGAATATCCTGCAGAAGCTTCGGGCATCATCATCCGGATAAGTGGAGGAGATCGGCATGATGCGGTTAGTTGCATGAAGTGCAAGTGCGTCGGGGTGATCACCATCAGGAGTTGCCGAAGAAGAGTACATCGGCATAGAGTGAAGATCGGGTTATGAAACTGTTGAAGTTTACATGCTGCAGGTGCATCAGGATGTTGTAAGTCAGATATATACTCAGTGTATATATCACCGTCAGGATCATCTTCTGTGAGTGCCCATCATCTGCATATCGCTAACAGATGCGGGAGTGAAAGTTTGGGTTTTTTGGCTAAGTGTTGAAGAGGTCATCAGGATATTGTGTGACATCATCATCATCCGCATATGACATCATCGTCATCAGGATATTGAGATATCCCCCTATGCATGTTGATCCTGTCGTCGCTAAGGGTTTAGGTATCGGCGTAGGCTCTCGGCAGAAAGTTGTGAAACATCATCAGGAGGTTTCGAGGGAACCGGATAAATTATATCATGATGCTGTTGCTTGTGTCGTCGGCTAGCGGAGCATCGAAGGGAAGGTGCTGAAGTGGTCGTCATCAGGATATTTGGAGCAACCGGATATTTGATATCCTGCTGACGAAGGTGGTGTCGCATATCATGATGATGCCGCTAGTATTTGGAGCCTGATGAACAGTGCAACAGGAGGATGTTTGCGCCTGTTGAGTATCATGATGATGATGATAGGCGACAGGCGAAGGAGGTGAACAGTAGTCTGCAGGAGGATAAATTGTGATCATCCGAAATATGATGATGCTGTGGGTGTTTTTAGGAAACATGATGATGATGCTGAGCCGATAGGGATTTTTATCATGCTGTTTGTATATTTGGCTCCTCCTTCCTGTTAGTTAGCTTCCGTTGCGTTTCACTCTGCATCATAGTGGTATCAGAGCAAAGGTTAGGATCTTCTGGAAAAGATAGGCAGGATGTCAGATGAAGAAGGAACATCTGAGGTTCCAGCAAGGATGACCAACGCTGAGTTGGCAGTTCTGGTGAAGAAACAGATTGCAGAAAGCAAGGCCGTGAAGGCTCAGAATCAGGAGTTGAAAGATGAGTTAACAAAGTTGAGGAGCAGAGTAGGTTCTGGTAGAGAAGATGATAGGGAAGAAGAAGAGATCCCTAATTGGAGCGAGGAGGTCGTTCCTGCAGACCAGAGACCACTGTTGAACGCCCTCAAGGCCATGGAGAGGAGAACCGTGGATGTGAAACTGGATTTGCCAGTGTTTACAGGTAAGATGGACCCTGATTCAGTAATAGAGTGGATAGACTGTTTGAACAATTTCTTTGTAACAGAGGAGATACCAGAACAACAGAGAGTGAAGATAGCACAGTCAAAGATGAAAGAAGCTGCCTTGACATGGTGGAATTTTGTTCAAGATGATAGAGTACAGGAAGGAAAACGTAGAGTTGCCACATGGAAGAAGATGATGGCATTGGTAAAGGAAGCTTATATTCCATTGGATTACAGTATCCAGTTACACAAGAGGAAGCAAAACCTGAAGCAGAAGGAGCTAGATGTCAGCTCATATACAGAAGAATTCATGAAACTCTGTATGAAGACAAAGGTGAAAGAAAGTGAAGAAGAGAAGGTAGCCAGATACCTTAATGGATTGAGGTTTAATATTCAGGATGATTTAAGTCTGCATAACTCAGATACAGTCCAGAAATGTTTCCAGTTGGCATTGAAGGTGGAAGAGAAGTTGAAGAGAAAACAAGAACAAAACAATAGAGGAAGAGGATCAGCCCATAGAACAAGGCAAACCAATGAGAGTCAAGAAGACACTGGTAAAGGACAGGGACAGTCTGATTTCAGAGGTGGATGGAAAGGTAATAAAGGAAGATTTGGAAGTGGTAGAGGTTCTACTACATTTTCAGGGAAATGTTACACCTGTGGTGAGTTTGGTCATCCATCCTTCAAATGTCCAGAAAACAAAGGTTCATCATCCAGAAATGATAGAACTAATGACAAGAGAGTACAACTTGTGCAAGAAGAGAAAGAAGAGAAAAGTGTGCAGAGTCCAAACACTTATCAAAAGGATCAGGAGGCTGATAATTGTGGATACCCAGAAAGTGGAGAATCTCTGCTGATGAGAAAAATAGTGATTACCATGAAGGTACCTGACAAAGAATCCCCACAAAGAAGAGCTCTTTTCAAGACCACATGCAAGAGTAAAGGTAAGGTATGTAAGGTTGTCATTGATACTGGTTCAACAGACAACATGGTATCTCAGGAGATGGTGGATAAACTGAATTTGGAAAGGATTCCACATCCACACCCTTACAAGGCATCTTGGGTGAGTGATAGTCATTCACTTTTTGTCTCTGAACAGGCATATGTGGATTTCCAGATTGGAGCATATCAGGATAGAATTTTGTGTGATATTTTGCCCATGGAATGTTGTCACCTACTGTTGGGTAGACCATGGCAATTTGATAGGAGGGTACTGTATGATGGGTATGCTAATACCTACACCATCCAGAAAGATGGAAAGACTATTAAGTTGATGCCATTACAGGAAGCAGCTGCAGCACAGAAGGCAGCCAAAGTCATTTTAATGGGAAAGAAGGAATTTGTGCAGATGCCTAGAGGAGCAGGCATAAAGGCAGTTCAGGACACTGCAGGGAAAGGAGTTGTTAAAGACAACAAGCTGAAGAAAGTTTCAGTTGTGACTGACAGAGGTCAGCAGCAGGTTCAGAAACAGGATGGTAAACAGCAACCAGTTGAGAGGAATGACAGGGATGTTGTCATAGTTGGGACTATTGCTTGTCCTATAAAGATTGACAGGAAGATAGAGTTGAACATTTCAGAAGTTCAAGAGGCAGTTCAGAAAGAGGTTCTGGTCAGGCAACCTGACAAACACAAGGTATGTGAGAGAAAAGCCTACATTGACAGGCATGAGGATTTACTTGCCAGAAAGCAAGTTATAGTTCAGAAGTCTTGGAGCAGCCAAGAGATAGCAGCAGACAAAGCTGGAATAGGGCAGAACATTGCACAGGCAAAGTGTAGAGGTGGAGGACTTCCATATCCTAACTCATGGGACATGAGTTATTTTCTTTTGGGGAGTATGGTGCAGAGGCACCTACCTAACAGCTAGCCTCCATGAGGCAGTTAGTTTGTTATAGGTCTTGTTTATGTTTCCAAGAAGGTCTGTTAAGACCAAATGCATGTAATAAGGTCACGCTGATCATGATAAGATCATGCTAACCAGGCTTTTACTATTTTTAGTTAAGTTTGTTAGAACAGCTGTCATGCTGTAGGGTCCGGTTGGATCTCCCAGCCGCCTGGAGAGTTCCCAGCCGCTTGGAGTCGGGTCAGTAGTACTCGTAGGAAAATCTATTTAAGCATGGGGATCGGTTGATATTACATACAGAGAGAGATATCATCGATCATAGTATTGTATCGCATTGAGAAGTCAGATTGCAGAGAGAGACTGGTCATTGTAATTGCATCTTTGAAAGCAATAAAGAGATCCTGTTTGTGTTCTTTATCTGGTTGGATTTCATTGTTTAATCATTTTGCTGATCTGGTAGTTTCATGGACATGCTGATCCATTCCACCGGTTGATTCGTCGAATCGGTGGAATGGCTGTGTACAGTAGGTTAGGAGGTAGTTTGTGTTTTCTGTTTGTTCGCATGCAGGTGTGCAGGATCGCGGTCGAGAGGTGTTGAGAAGCCTAGCATCCTCATGTGCTAGGTCGAGTTGATAAGCTTGAGTTGGAAGGTCACCCTGAGAGTGGATCGGGTCATCCCTGGAGGATCGGCGAAGTGAGATTTCGCTAAGGTTGAAAGTTCGTCAAGACGCCATCATCAGGATAATTTGGTGAATATCCTGCAGAAGCTTCGGGCATCATCATCTGGATAAGTGGAGGAGATCGGCATGATGCGGTTAGTTGCATGAAGTGCAAGTGCGTCGGGGTGATCACCATCAGGAGTTGCCGAAGAAGAGTACATCGGCATAGAGTGAAGATCGGGTTATGAAACTGTTGAAGTTTACATGCTGCAGGTGCATCAGGATGTTGTAAGTCAGATATATACTCAGTGTATATATCGCCGTCAGGATCATCTTCTGTGAGTGCCCATCATCCGCATATCGCTAACAGATGCGGGAGTGAAAGTTCGGGTTTTTTGGCTAAGTGTTGAAGAGGTCATCAGGATATTGTGTGACGTCATCGTCATCCGCATATGACGTCATCGTCATCAAGATATTGAGATATCCCCCTATGCATGTTGATCCTGTCGTCGCTAAGGGTTTAGGTATCGGCGTAGGCTCTCGGCAGAAAGTTGTGAAACATCATCAGGAGGTTTCGAGGGAACCGGATAAATTATATCATGATGCTGTTGCTTGTGTCGTCGGCTAGCGGAGCATCGAAGGGAAGGTGCTGAAGTGGTCGTCATCAGGATATTTGGAGCAACCGGATATTTGATATCCTGCTGATGAAGGTGGTGTCGCATATCATGATGATGCCGCTAGTATTTGGAGCCCGATGAACAGTGCAACAGGAGGATGTTTGCGCCCGTTGAGTATCATGATGATGATGATAGGCGACAGGCGAAGGAGGTGAACAGTAGTCGGCAGGAGGATAAATTGTGATCATCCGAAATATGATGATGCTGTGGGTGTTTTTAGGAAACATGATGATGATGCTGAGCCGATAGTGATTTTTATCATGCTGTTTGTATATTTGGCTCCTCCTTCCTGTTAGTTAGCTTCCGTTGCGTTTCACTCTGCATCACTTTCTCTCTGCAATGTGTAAGAGAGTAAAAAGGCAAGAACTAGAAAAACATAAGTTTTTCTCACAATATATAATATGCTCTCAAAAAGACCTAGAAAGGTCAATTGCAGTCAACTACCTCTAAAAATAATCCCTCCAAAACTGATCCATGAGAAAGCATGAAAATCCCTAAAAAGAAGGGCTATAATTGAACCAATTTGAGCTAAAATAGCTCCAAACTGCCCCTCTTTATCAGTTTGACCAAGTGGTGGACCAAACTCTTCCAATTTTGACCAAAAAATAATGCAAAAGATCCAAAAAGGCTCAGTTAACTTCATCCTCCAATTTTGCATTATTTTGGGATGAGAAAAAAATGTGAACAAGGAATAAAGTAATCAAGATGATTTACTTTACTGTGTTACAAATTTGTTCAATTTTTTGACTTTTACAACTTTATGACAAATAATAAAGTAATTTATAATTATATTACTTTATTATTTGTTTAAATTGTTTTTAAGTTGCAAAGTCATGCAAAAAATGAGGGATATTTTTCTTCAAAAGGTTTTAGAACAAATAATCAACTCATTATATCTCCCTTTTGATTTGCACAATTATACTATGCATCCTATGATGATGCCAAAAATAAATAATCTCCATGCATGCAAAAAGTCACAAAATATTCTTAATCTTAATCCCTTATGTCTCCCATGCACAATCAAGATCTCTTCTATGCAAAAATATATCCATCATGCATTCACATTGGCTACATGCATTATTTGATCCTTATAACTCCCCTATGCATGATGCATATCTTAACTCATTTTCAAAATTCAAAGTCATTTATACCTTATGTCTCCCATGCATTATGGTAATCTCACCAACATACATTCAACTCAAAGAAAAACATACCTTCACACCATTTGCCTTTGTTTGACTTGAAGAAAAACAAAAAGAGCAATAATAGCCCTTTCGGGCCCCCTCATGCATCATTAGGATTATTGACAAGTGAAGTCTTGACCATGAGCCTATTATGGATAACAATGATTTAATCAAAAAAGAAGTCAAAACATATGAGCCCTTAGTTGGAAAAAGGAGGTTTGAAACCCTAAACTTGTCATTTCTCACTTTTGATTTCTCCTCTGCTGCTCCAAGAACCACCATGCAAGGGTTTTCTATGGGCTTCTGAGGCTTTTGATGAGGCTCGAACTGCTGTCTCTGAGCTATTTTTGATACCACACTCATCCAAGTGAGTTTCTCTTCTGAATATTCTATTTTTTCTGCAAAGAAAAGTGAAAAAATGTAATATATACTACTCTATTTTGAATTTGTAACCCACTGGTTTTATTACTTTCTATATATTCCATCTTTTCCTCTGTTCTTTCTTTGACTCTCTGTATAGAAAGGTCATGAGATTTTTTGTAAGAACTTCCTTCAAAAAGGGAACTATGTCTTGTATTTCTTCTTTGAATGCTCTGGCTCCTCTACCATGGTTGTCGTTGATAGGAAACACATATATCTGTTTAAAGAATGGTAAAAGAAACTTTGCTCACTATAGAAAACCCTAGTAGGGTTTGTGAACAAAAACTCCAATTTCTGTCAAGTTATTTCTGCTCTGGTATTTTGAGTTCTCCATCTTTGCTTTGGTCTTGTATGCTTTGCTCCTTCACATTCCTGACATGACTACAACAGGGAAGTATGTATGGTTGTTTTGAAAGGAAACAAAGGTAAAAGCTCCATTATTTTGGTGATGTAGTGAAAAGGACCCTTTCTTTTATCTGTTACAAACCCTATTATTGCTCCATCATGATTTACATATACTGTTTCTGTGGTTGTTTAGAAAAAGTAAAAGGCTTTTCTTAACATGTAAAACCCTCTTAGGGTTTTATGGACAAAGAACTCTATTTTTCCCTTTCTCTGATACAAAAGAAAAGATGATTGCTCCCCTTTTGTTTGTCACTAGTAATGGCATAACAATTTTTCTCTTTATATGGCTGTAAGTAAATACATGAATAGATCTTGGCCTATTATATGCTCCATTCTTTACTTCTTTGATTGATGGAGAGAACACTGCTCCTTCTTTTGGTATTTTGACACTGCATCATCATGCTTTGGCCTTCATGGTATGATTGTACCAAGGGTAAGCATGTATCTTGGTAACATTATAGCATGGCTCAATTTCTTCTTTTCTCTGTTACTACTTTATGGATCTCACTGCTTTCTCTATTATTTCATTGGCTTCAATGCAAACTTGGTGTTCTTTTGGGTCTGCAACAGGTAACTACACCTTTCTTGGCTTACATGTAGACTTAGTTTGCATAAATTATATGTATTGTGTCTTCTGTTCCATGATCTTCTTTTATCCTTCTAGCAATATTGCTCAATGATTTATTTTTAGTTATAGTTAGCTTTAGAAAGAACAGTGATCTTTTATGCATTCTGTTGTTCCATCATGACTCTTATACCTGTATGTGATGAAGGCAAAAAGCTATAAAATACAAGTTTCTCCTATTTTCATTATCCTATAGATGAACAAGAAATATATGTCCTTGCTGGTCCATGATCTTCTTTCTTGTCCTTCTATTGCATTCTTACATTAATGAAGATAAAAGGAAAAAGTATGAAGTCTCCTGTAAAAGAGTGAATGCCTTCTGCTATTCCAATTTTTAACTACACTTGACTCATCTTTTGTCATCGTGTACCTCAGACTAGTACTTTGTAATTGTTGCACTGTATTTTTATGCATATTGTCTGTAGATGAACAAAATCTAATGTCTTTGCTATTCCATTACTAATGTC
Source organism: Cunninghamia lanceolata (assembly GCA_027924645.1). Lineage (NCBI taxonomy): Eukaryota > Viridiplantae > Streptophyta > Pinopsida > Cupressales > Cupressaceae > Cunninghamia > Cunninghamia lanceolata. The sequence goes on along the minus strand of BSBN01000292.1, from coordinate 3,118,273 downwards.
TCTGTCATTCCATTACCTTGACTGTACCTTGACTGTATCACCATGATTGACTAAGTTCTCTGAGGTCCTCTTGATAGACTTTATGGCTATCTTCCTTTTGAGGCTGTTCCACATGCTTTTGACTATCCTTTCACTTATATTTGACATCATAAGGGCAACATGCAAACACTATTGGTTATGAAGGCTCACACAATGGGCTCCTAAACACTTCTGTCAGTATAAAATTGTCCTATCAATACATTCTCTTTGTTGCATTTGATATTTTGAGGCTAAGACTGTCATTAGGTTCTGGAAACAATGGCTCTTTGTTGTTCCTATACTTGCTTAAGGCATTTAGACATTTCATTCTAATGATTACTCTTGCATATCAGAAAGTTGCTGAGGCATGCATACCACTATACTAATCATGATTGTCCTTCTTCTCCTTTCTAATACAGATGTAGGGTTGTTTCATGTATTCAATAGCAATTTTACACTTCACTCATAACAAAAGGTGGAAAAATTCTTGTTCTTAAATGCTGCTCTATGATGTAGCTACATTTGTATCTTTCTTTGTATGGTACTTAGATGGCACTCTTCTTGATTCAAAGGTATACTCATTTCTTTATGATGACTGTCCTTAACTTGTACCTTGAACAATGACCTTAACTGATATTTATTGCAATATGATAAGAGGTTTGTTCATAAGCATGCTGGGCTCAACCCTTGTGGGAGCCACATTTTCTCCACATGCTATTTCAGTGAGTGATCTTTGACATATTTCACCTATACCTACACAAAGAACAAACATGTTAGATATAAAACATACCTTTGATTCATGATGTGGGGTCACTTGCATGGATTTATCTCTTCCTAATATGGCACTTGAATCTCTTGATCAGCTATCTCTTTTGCTTCTCCCTTTTTGCATAACTTGATCACTAATGACTGCTGCTCCATTAAAGTAAGTTGTACTTTTGTTGCTTGATTGTACATATGGAAAGCATTGGTACCCAGAGCTCTAACAAAACTTCTTGCAGGTATTCTGGAGCTTGACAAGTGGAGGGAGCTGAAAATCAACTCAACCACCTCAAGATTCGTCATTCACAGGCAATGATGGGTCCCTCTTCTTTTCCTATGCATTTCTTGTTCTTTAAAAGTCAAATTTACGTTTATATTGCATACTTCAATTATTCCCACGGCTTGTGTGGGACACTTTTATACATTCTTTTGAATCCAATCAACTATTTCATTCTATGCAATGACTTTCTAAATCAAATACATAGCATAAAACAATTGATCTTTCTTTGAAACATATGTATAAGACATGATGTATAATTTGATAGTTTATAAATACCTCTTTCACTTGCACTAAAACATAATGAATAATCAGCAACTGAAACGTGAAATCCATCAATTATCTTCATTCATTGATGTCTATTTTCTTGACCGTAGATGATTTCCCTTACCAGGATGATGTAACAGCTCAGCTTGAGTTGTTACATAATTTTGATAAGTGATTTTGCACTTGTCTTCTGTCAAGACATCAGACATTGATTGGATGATCCTGTGTAAGCAAAAAAAATTCTTTGTACCCCCTCTAAACAACTAATGCTTAGGCCTTGCTAAATTAGGTGTGAACACAATTTAGTAACAATACCAACTAAGTTATTCCTGCAAGCTAAGACTGATGCAGGAGCATCCAGTGGTGTAAGGGCAATCTTGCATCACCCAAAAAAAGATGTGTTTCAAAATTATTGATGTTCTTTCCATTTCTTTTCAAAATTTGTGGTTTTGGTTCCATAACCGCTTGAATAATGATGTAGAGCTTTCAATTTTTCCAAACTGCTAAAAATAGCATCCTGCTATTTTTAGAAAGTTTGCATTTGGGCACGGAATGAAGTTAAAATTTACAGGAAGCTTCATAATTAAAAAATAAGAACTTTGGCGAAGGAATCATGAAAAGATCATTTGCGAGCTGAAAGATATTAAAGTTTTTGTTTCCCGAAAAATTCCTAAAAATTATTCAAACTCAAGTTTGAAGCACTAAACAGCCTTGTATGGGCCTAAAAATGGCCAAAACCAGTAGAGCAAGTTCTTAGTGCGTAGAGCACTCCGTGAGCTTTCTGACGCATTAAATGGTTCGTCAATCAGACATCTGGATCAAAAGTTATGGCTCCCGGAAGTTGACCTATTTTTGGAGGGAGATACAAATTTCAAAATTAGGTTGTTGGCTGCCAAAAAGGCTATTAATAACCATTTTTGGGAACCCTGGGTAGTAGTAGAGTTAAGGGGGGAAGCGTAGACTCAAGAATAGGCGGGGAAATAGAAACCCTAGCTGATTTGGGGTTACAGAAGGCAGATGATTCCAAAGTCTTGCAAGAGGAAGTTGTAATGTGTTGCAGCATGTGGAGGGTTGATTCCTCTTATTGTATTTGAGCTTCTATAATGTAATAAGTTGTCCAAATCAATAAAAGAAAGTTTTATTTTCTGTGTGTAATTTCTGTTGTTGTGTGTTTTATGATTTACCCCCTTCATCAAAGACCTAGCTGTATTATCCTTGGGGCAGTCCTATCTTAGATAGGATACCTTTTTCAAGAGGGGTGAGATACTTGTATTTCACCTACGTTGTTGTGTGCTAAACACACCATCAACAGATACAACATCTGATTGATTGGGTTGCCTCACGTTGGTTGATCTATAACTAATTCATCACATAATAACTGTTCTATAGACAACTAGCTAACTAACATATATAAATGGTGTTTCTCAAAGTTGAAAACATTATGCTAATATAGTGTCATACAAGTACTAAGTAGTGCTTCCTATAGAACTATTACATTAACCAATTCATCTTGCAAAAGATCCCATAAGGATACAATAGGGAGGTTATAACATTAAGAAAACAATCTAATCATTCTCCACAATGCATGAATGACTATCATCTCAATGAGTTTTCCAACTTATGCCAATGTAGAGTAAGACATCATATGCAATAACAGTTTTAACATCTTGTACAATACGAAACCACTTTCTAATTAACAAAACACACTTTTAATACCACAAACTAATGAAGGTATAATTATTTACTTGAAATAAGTACAAAAAGATTGGAAGGGACAATTCATCCATTATTTAACTAAGCCACTTCAATATTATCTCAACCTACTAATCTTTATCCAAATGCATAAAAGCAAGAAGGATTAATTCACAACTATAGTGATGATCCTAACAACTACAAATCTTATAAATACCATAATATGTTTGAAGGCATAATGCATCCCATTTCATAGTATACTAAGGATACACATGTGGAAGGACAAGCCGAAACAAGAAACATCAAAATGGTTCTACCTAAATGCACTGATAAATGGCCCAATAACTATTAGTTCAACATAACATTAATACGATTCTAGATTAATTCAATATGGTTAAGTCTTAAAAAAAGTACTATCACTAAGACTCATACAAGAGACAAAAAACTATGACCTCTTAAGATTTGTAAGACTCTACTCAAAGAGGCATATATAGGCCTTACAAAAAATTAAGTCTGTTTTGATGGGCTCAGAAGTCATCAATGGGTAATTCATGACCATAGGTATATTGTTTTATGGAAAGGCCCTCAATACATAAATTTTTTATTCAAAAGATTTTAAGTAATAGGCATTTAAGAAAGAGTTAAAACAATTATTAGAAGTTGGTTTTATGACTATCAAACATGTCTCTGGTGTGACTGTCATCTTGCCAGTATAACATGCAGCATAAGTGGTGAATGAGAGCCCAAAAAATGTAATTATCCAATGTATACTTTAGTTTTCAATACATATTAGTTTATGTTTTCTCGGAATCCCTATTATATTGTACAATTTCATCATCTATTTTATTTTTTTGTGTTCTATTCTCAATCTTTTCATGTATATACCTAAAAAGATGGTTATAGTGTTTAATTGCTTTTTTTAGATTACACAAAATATATCAAAGTTATATTTCATATGATGAAACCTCACTAGAATTAACACAAAAGAGAAGACATATCACAAATTATAAGTTTAGGTGAAATCAAAAGATCCATTCCTTAAGAAAAAAATGTAACATCTTGTAAGTGCTTGCCTAATGTATCAGACTTATATTCCCTTTATTTCATGCCTTTTAAGCACAACCCACCACAATGCTAAATTGGCATTCACCATCAACAAAGAACTTTCAAGGTAGGATCAGTGGATAGTAAAGATCTCTTTGATGATATCATAACAAGCATGTTGGTATGATGTATATGTTGGTAGTGAGCCAGCATCTCTCGCAGGATTCGTGACATGGCTTAACCACCTCCTGTCGATTCATTAACTCTAGCGGTTGTATCAGGCATTAACAGGTCAACCTTTTGGTGCAACGGCAACTGTGTTTCCAACAATTGGTATCAGAGCCAAAGGTTCCAGGTTTGAATCTCCCCCGCGAGTGACGCAGGCTCCCGTGAGTGATGTTGGGGGGATTGTTGGCAGTGAGCCAGCATCTCTCATGGGATTCATGACATGGCTTAACCGCCTCTCGTGGATTCATTAACTCTGGTAGTTGTATTGGGCATTAACAAGTCAACCTTTTGGTGCAACGACAACCGTGTTTCCAACGGTATACATCTTCAAACTATATACACAAATGTTAATGCAAATTCAAAGCATAGACAAGGCATGTCATTGTTTGATAGAACACCCAAAAATAAATAGCCATCTCATGAAACACAATGATAACAAGAAGTGCACAAAATGGATTGATATAAAGGATTTTGAAAATTATAAGCAAATGCAACAATGGGGTAATTTTATAGATTTTAAGACATTTTCTTGATATCATGGAAGAGAAGGAAATAAATTATTTCTCAACCATCATAATGAAAATTTGGCAACTGCATTAGGTTTGCTAAACATACTCTACATATCCTCCAATTCAATCATTAGAAAAATGTAATTACAAGTGCCCAGATTGCCATGCAAGTAGGATGTGAAAGCATAGACAAGCAATATAACTGATTACAAAATGCCTAAAAGAAATGTGGTCTTAGGAATGCCACGATTATTGGATATGTTCAAAATGGTTTTAATAAAATTCTTTAGAAACTTTTAAGCTTATGAAACTTATAGGTTTAGAACTAGATTCCATGACCTTTGCCAACATCTTGCATGCGCCCCCAAATTCCCCATCCTTCCTCCTTTTTCTCTTTTTCCCCCCTCCTCTCTACTTTTTTTCCTTAAAAAAATCCTCTATAGAACTTGTTTTCCTCAGACAAGGCACATTGTAAGTTATTATTCTATTGAAGACAACGTGTGCAATCATGGAAGCTACAAATAGGCATGCCACTTGTTTGACAAAGTGTCTCAATAAGGTGTCATCTCTAGGAACGTAATGATTGAAACTATGCACAAAATAATTTATTGAAATGGCTTAAGAAATGCTAATGAAAATTCCACGTGCCCATGTAAACCCTCCCAATTCCATGATTTTATTTTCCCACCAAACAAGGCACGACAAAAAGTAGTCATCAAACCAATTGGACCAACTCCAAATATAAAAACACGTATACTAGCTTGAATATTTGCTTGGCAACAAAATAACACATCCACACTAGGAGGCTCACACAAGAATCTTCTTCTAGAGACACGTTGTCTGGTAGTTTGTGGCACAAATGTGCAGTATGCACTACAGATGCACTACTGGATATTGAATTGTTGTGATTGATAAATCCAACCTTCTTGTGATATGAAACTCTCTATATAAGAATTTTGGTCAATGTTACAACGATAAAGAAAATTTTAAAACAAATAATGATGTTTCCCAAAAGATAGTCATTCATGCCATCTTGTCCCATAATTCATAGATGACAACATCCTAAAGTTAGGTTTGGTAATAGTACCAACATAAAAGAAGTTAACAACTAAAATTTTTGCACCAATCCTTTATTTGCAAGTGCAAATATTTTAGGGAACAAATTTTTGGACAATTCAATAAAGTACAAGAAATGATTTGAATGCATTTAAATGACTAAACAAATGAGGTGTGACATCCTCCCCCCTAAGAATGGTCATCATCCTGAGGACTATAGTATAAAGAGATAGTTATCATATTTTCATGCATTCAAATGAAACTTTATTATGGATGTCATAACTAACGCAACATTTGCAAGTATTTTATAACTTCATCATACATGTGCTGTCATAGCCCATTTTTGTTATATGGCACTGTATTGATGATTACAGACTTACATATACCATTTTTGTTGTTATACGACACTATATTGATGATCTCAAACTTGTATATATGATTATATGTGATGCATGACAATGTTGTTAACCTAATCCATATAGACATACATGATGTTTTTGATTAGAAGCACATGATGTACAATTATTAGGATGGTTGTTATGTTTATTTCTATCTGTAGGGTAGATAAAAAAATTTACGTGATATAGTAGCATATCTAGAATTTTAAATTCTTACATGATGCTAATTCGTCATAACTAACCACTACTTGGTGTTGAGTGCAACAGGACCCATCACTCATCCCTACCGATAGGAGAGTATCATAGAAGAGAGGAACCTAGTTCCTCTCAAGGTCACCAACATGACGTATTCACACACACAATCATTTTCATAATTGTATTCGATATGGGATAGTAGTTAATTCTGATTCTTTTTCTTCCTGATAACAACCTTATGAAGAACTATTCTAAGATGGAAAAGATATATATATATATATTATATGCATATATATGTGTGTGTGTAGTAGTATAAATTTCAATGGGTGGTGTATACACATACACATGATATATGAATATATACATGAATATGTGCATACATGCATCATAAGCAGTTGAGCTAATACCTATTAGAAATGAAGGTGCAAACCACACAATTGAAATCTGATTCAAACATTATTATCCTCTAAACAATGTAGAATCAATGGAGATTGCAACAGAAATCAAAACCCATTACACAAAAATAACATGCACTAAGAACTGAACACATAACACAGTATGTAACATGGAGAAAAATTCTTTCAAGTAAAAAAATCCACCAAGAAAAGAGGCTCCAAGTTGTATTATCTTCAAATATGAGATTACAATACATGTACTTCCTCTCTCCTTCTGTCTTCAATCCAATGCCGCCTATTTCTATCCAATTTGATAAAAATGTAGTACAAATATCCTTATAAAAGGGGGTTTCCTTCTAAGGCAAGATAAATGACAAAATATCAACTGTCAGATTTGTGACCTAATGATGAATGATCTAGATTCACAATGATAAAATATAAATAAAATGAGGTTTTGGGGACACTTACCCCAAACCCCCATTGAGGCACGTGGCCCCTGGACCCCCCGTCATGGATGAATGATCATCGTGTACCAAATATAAACATACGACTGAAACAAGATCGCTACTAGTGAAACCTTTCATCCCTTATGGGTGATTTATAAACAATATTAGGAGTAATTAATTACATAGGATTTACAAGGTTGATGGCACCTTAATCCTAACATTCTCCCACTTGACATCATACATTGTAAATACCCATAGGAAAACCATAAAATAATCAGGCATTAGAAGCAAGGCCCATGGCCTCTCTGCGCCAAACAAATTTCTCTGTGCTCACAAGCTTGGTCAAAGCATCTGCAACATTCTCCTGAGTGTCTACCTTCTTCATCTCTATCTGTCCATTTGCAACCATTTCTCGAACAAAGTGATATAGTACATCAACATGCTTAGTCCGAGCACGATACATAGGATTCTTGGCCAAACATATAGCACTCTAGCTATCACAACCAATCTGAATGATCCTACAATCAAATCCAATACATGTACATAATCTCCTCAACCAAATTGCCTCCTTAGAGACATGAGTAGCAACCATATATTGTGCTTCTGTGGTGGACAAAGAAACTGTGGGCTGCTTCTTACTCATCCAACTCACTGCTCCTCCAAACAAAGTAAATACATAGCCACTAGGGGACCTTCGACTATCCATGTCACCACCCAATCTGCATTAACAAAACCCTATATGTCCAATGATTTATTAGCACTATTAGTACCACAATAAACCAAACAATAATCAGGAGTACCTACAAGATACTTAAGCACCCTCTTCACATAATTATAATGCTGTCTACCAGGGTTAGACATAAATCTACTCAAAACTCCCACTACTTGGGCAATATCTGGCCTAATGCAAACCATTGCATACATCAAACTCCTTACAACACTAGCATATGGCACATTAGACATATCCTCAAAATCATCCTCATTCTTTGGACACATATCTAATGAAATCTTAGTACCAATGGGTAAAGAAACTCTAACTGGGTTACAATCCTGCATACTGAATCTTTGTAAAATGGTATTCACATACTTACTTTGTGACAACCAAAGCTTTCTGTTACCTCTATCCCTCCTGATCTCCATACCCAAAATATACCTGGTAGCTCCAAGATCCTTCATATCAAATGCACCTAAAAGTTGGGCTTTAAGCTCACTAATCATACCCTTAGTATTGCTGAAAAATAACATGTCATCAACATACAATGCAATGATCAGTATAGAATCATCAATATAGCAAATGTACACACAATGATCCTCCTCACTCCTAACAAAATCCAATTTCCATACAAACGAATCAAATTTTTGATACCACATTCTGGGGGACTATTTCAAACCATAGAGAGACCTCTTCAACTTACAAACCCAATGTTCTTTTCCTTTTATCTCAAAACTTGTAGGTTGTTTCATATAAATTTATTCCACAAGATCTCCATGCAAGAACGCAATCTTAACATCCATTTTCTCAATCTCCCAATCATAAGCTGCAAGAATGGAAAAAATAAATCTAATAGAAGTTGATTTAGCAACATGAGAGAAAATTTCACCAAAATCAATCTCCCAATCATCAATATAGCGAATGTACACATAATGATCCTCCTCACTCCTAACAAAATCCAATTTCCATACAAACGAATCAAACTTTTGATACCACATTCTGGGGGACTGATTCAAACCATAGAGAGACCTCTTCAACTTACAAACCCAATGTTATTTTCCTTTTACCTCAAAACTTGTAGGCTGTTTCATATAAATTTATTCCACAAGATCTCCATGCAAGAACACAATCTTAGCATCCATTTTCTCAATCTCCCAATCATAAGCTGCAAGAATGGAAAAAATAAATCTAATAGAAGTTGAGTTAGCAACATGAGAGAAAATTTCACCAAAATCAACTCCCTCTCTCTGGGAGTAGCCCTTAGCTACCAGTCTAGCATTGTACTTCTCTAATGAATCATCTGCTCCAAACTTATTCTTGAAGACCCACTTATAACCTATGGCCTTTCTTCCTTTGGACAAATGAACAAGATCCCAAGTGTTACAAGAGTCTAAAGTCATCATCTCTTCCTACATGGCTAACTACCAAGACTTACTATCATCTACAAGAATAGCTTCCCTATAGGATCTAGGCTCATTGTTAGTACTCAATAAAACAAATATACAACAAAAATATGGTGGGCTATACCTATCAACTGCATTATGTTGTCTTGTGGATCTCCTCAAGGGTGGACTAGTAAGAGTCTTGGCTTGTTCTGCATTGTAATCTGCACCAACTTCTTTTGTAACAATAGATTCATCTTCATTAGAACTACTCGAATATTCTTCTTCTTCTTCACCCCCCAATCCATCATTGTGTTCTTCCTGAGCTGCATCTTGCTGCTCTAAATCAAAGTGCACTCTCTTTACCTTTTCTTCTTTTTCTTTTGGCTGCTCAGGCTCAAAAATAGCTCTAAGTTCCCTAAAAATAACATCTCTAGAATAGATAATCTTATGGGTTAGTGGATTCCAAATCTTATAACCTTTGAAATTATCACCATATCTAATGAATGTACACTTTTCATCTTCTGGATCTAACTTAGATCGCTTTTCCTTAGGCACATGAAACAAAAGCCTTATAGCCAAAAACCCTTAAATGTGAAACAAAAGGTTTCTTACCTGTCCACACTTCATAAGGTGTCAAATCAAAAGCCTTAAAAGGAGATATGTTAATCAAGTAACAAGAAGTACACATAGCCTCTGCCCCAAAGCATTTATCCAACTGTGCATCACTCAACATACTTCTGGCTCTTTCCATGATTGTTCGGTTCATCCTTTCTGCAACACTGTCCTGTTGTGGTGTATATGGAGTTGTCTTTTCTCTTATAATACCTACATCCTTGCAAAAATCATCAAATTCCTTAAAGCAATATTCCCCTCCATTTTTAGATCTTAATATTTTTATCTTCAATCCTGATTGATTTTCAACTAAGATTTTAAAATCCTTAAACTTAGTGAAAACTTCAGATTTGTGTTTCATAAAATAAATCCATGTAAATCTGGATACATCATCAATGAAGGTGACAAAATAATGAGATTTTCTGATAGAATCATTATCCAGAGGTCCAAACACATCTGTATGAATAATTTCTAACTTCTCTTTTGCTCTATTGCTTCCTAAAGGAAATGATTTTCTATTTTGTTTACCAAACACACAATGCTCACAGAAATCAAAGTGCTCATTAGAATAGGAGAAACCATCCAACAATTTTTTATTCTTGATAGTTTTCAAAACATTATTAATAGTGTGGCCCAATCTACGGTGCCACAACATACATGTGTTTTCAGTACTAGCCTCATATACATAAGAGGCATTACAAAATGTAGTAGCTTCAAGCTTAAACAAGTTTTCCCAATCTCTTCCCCTTCGCTACCACCAAGTTCCCTCTCACCAATCTATAGCCATGCTTGTCAAATGTTACATGCATTCCCAAATCATTCAACTTCAAAACTAAAATCAGATTTCTAGCTAATCCAGGAACATGCAAAACACCAGGGAGGGTTTTAATCCTCCCATCACTAAAACACAACAATACCTTGCCTTTCCCAACTATCAGATATGTAGAGTTGTCCCCAAGGTATATATCACCTCCATCATACTCTTTGTACGTGGAAAACCATTCCTTATGCAGGGTCATATGAAATGAGCATCCCGAGTCAACTAACCAGTGATCATTAGAAATAACATTACATGCAGAAAGTAAAACATCTTCACTTGCATTCAAGGACTTATCTGAAGCACTCTCCCACTATTTCTTTGGATTTATACACTCCACATGTCCCCTTTTACTGCAGTTCCAACACTTAACTCTGTTCTTCTTCCCAAGAGTCTTAGATCGGCCCTTGGACTTGTTCTTAGCCCCTTTCTAATCTCCTTTTGGTCCTCTTTCCATAGACCTTCCCCTGACACTGAGAGCATCCCCTAAACTATCTGAACTTTTCTTCATCAATTCATGTGACAACAGAACTGAAACAAGAGCATCCAACTTCAGATCTATGAGGTTAGCAGTGATAGCCAAAATAACATTCTCCCATGACTTAGGCAAAGAATAGAGAAACAATATACATTTATCTTCCTAATTCACCTCCACATCTATAGATGCTAGTTGACTCAATAACAAATTAAATGAATTTAAATGTTTTGCAACTTATTCACCCTCTTTTATTTTCATGGAAAATAACTTACACTTTAAATAAAGTTTATTTACCATACTCTTGACTTGGTCGATCTCACCCAAACACTTCCACAAGCTATGTGCAGACTTCTCACTATTGAAATGCACAAGACAATTGAGAGTGGGGGGTGGATTAGTTGTAACAAAAACTTAACTTCTTTAAAACATCAACACATTAACCACTTCATCATTGCTATTATGATTTAACCATGAAAGCATGAAATTAGAAAATTAAGCACATTCACACATTCAACACATAAGACACCAGATTTTTTATGTGGAAAACCTAATGAGGGAAAAACCACAGTGAGGATTAACTCACAATAAAAATGATATATCAAAATTTACAACAAGGCTCACTGCCTTAGGGCTCACTACCCAAAATGCTCACTGCAAAAAGAAGGGGCTCACTGTCAAAAGATGAGGCTCACTACCAAAAGGGCTCACTGCCAGAAGTTAGTGAACTAAGATAGTAGCATCTACACCATGCCAAGGTTTAGTTCCATTGAAGCACACTAATTCTTCTTCTTTTATGTCTTCTTCACACAAACACTGCTATCTTCGCATCATCACAACATCATGCCTTATTTACAACTTCATTACATGTATTTATACAATTCATCAACCTTGGAATGTACATCAATGTCGGCATTACAATCATCAACCATTGGAACAATCTCCAAGGTCGGCATACATACATACATTAGAATAGGTCTGGACCCAAATAGATTTGTGAAGGAAAAGAATGAATGCAGACCACACCATGCCTTAGCTGGGACTCAAATGCAATTTGCCACGCAACAACACACTATCACAAACTCCAAAGCATAATCATAAGTAGTGAAAACAACTAGGTCGGCCAAAACTGGTGTTAACACTAAGATCTTTAGGAACATGCTTCAACCACAATCTGAATTACTCTTTGTGGACCAATCAAAAAGAAGTAACACAATCTAGAGACATCCACAAGCACGTTACAATCACCAAGAACTTCCACACAACGCCCGAACATTCTATCTAGAAGATTCTTCAAACCAGAGGACTTAAACATTACTGCTAGCCACTGTCATAAAGGAAAGATCACTTATGGAGTACAAAATCATGAACCACTTCAATTAAAGGCACATAACATCATTCCAAACTTAATCTTAGAACCGCAGACTATAAAACTTAAATGCAGAGAGGTGCAGAGCAGAATACATTCTCCCTGTCACCATTGAATACTCAAAAAAATAGTTTTTACTTTAGTGAATAGAACTCACTCAAATCTTCACATCACGGGCTCAAACTTGAAACATAGCAACTACAGACAAAGATATTCAATCTATAAGATATGCGGAGCAAAACACTACACTTTTCAGTGAGATAGAACAGTTATGCAATTGTACTAACTTCTCAAACACTTACTCAAACTCATCCAAATAACTTCCTTAGATACTGACCTTAGGTGTTGACATCAATGACAACACTTACTACTCATACTTGCAACAATATTCCCCTTTGTCATTGATGGCAACACATAATGTGAAAAACCATCAAGACAAACAAACTTGCTTTGCTTCTTTGTTCCCCCTTACTTTATGCTTTCTCTAGCTGCAACTTTCTCAAGATCTCTCTCCTTATGTTTTTCACATGAACTTCTCTCCCCCTTTGACATCAATAGCAAAGGGTACCAGACCTTTTCTTTCTCTGTAGTTATCAAGGTTCAATTTAGATCTTACTAACACTACACTACTCCCCTGTCAGCAACATTGCAACACTTACTGCTATTTATCAGGAACTCATATCAGCAATATCTACCTACTCCCCCTAAGAGGTAGCCTTCAAAACATCAATCCAGATAAAAAAATGAGACTTTGGGCACCACTGGACTGATGCACTTCCTATTCATCTTAATTTAGAGTAGGAGGGGTAATAACCCCTAATTTCTCCCTGAGATACTCAAAACTATCTTTAGGCAAAGGCTTTGTGAAAATATTTGCAATCTGATCCTTTGTGGACACATATTCCATCTTTACTTCATTCTCTGTTACCTTTTCTCTTAGAAAATAATACCTTATTGATATATGCTTTGTTCTTGAGTGCATCACTACATTATTTGAAACGTTTATAGCACTTGTATTGTCACAAAAGATTGAAATTGGTTCACCATACACAACTCTTATATCCTTCGATGTTTGCTTCATCCATAGCACCTAAGTACAACAACATGCTGCAGCAATATTTTCTGCTTCTACAATAGACAAAGAAATTGAATCTTGCTTCTTGCTTAACCATGAAACCAATCTATTACCCAAGAAGAAAGCACCTCCACTTGTACTTTTTATGTCATCAACATATCCAGCCCATGGCCAATCTGCATCTGTATAAGCACTAAGAGTGAAATCAGTATCTTTAGGATACCACAATCCATAGTCTAGAGTGCCTTTTAAGTATCTCATTATCCTCTTATTTGCCAACACATATGACTCTCTAGGATCTTCTTGAAATCTTGCCACAAGACAAACTACATGCATTACATCTGGTCTAGTATAGGTTAGATAAAGTAGTCCTCCAATCATAGACCTATACTTTTTCTAATTAGTCTTAGATGATTCATCATTCTTGCTCAACTTGCAATCAGTTACCATAGGGGTGCATACTAGCTTAGAATCCTCCATTCCAAACTTTTTCAACAACTCTTTCACATACTTGGACTGAGAAATGAAAATTCATTTTTCTGATTGATTAATCTACAATCCTAGAATGAAATTCATTTCACTAAACATAGACATCTCAAACTCCTTTTGAATTTCCTCTGCAAATTTCTTACACATACCTTCATTGCCTCCAAATATAATATCATCAACAAAGACTACAACAATTAGAATTTGATCATCATTGATTTTGAAATAGAGATTATTGTCTGTAATACCTTTACTAAACCCTAATTGTAACAAATACTTGTCCAATCTTGCATACCAGGCTCTAGGAGCTTGCTTTAGTCCATACAAGGCTTTCTTCAATCTGCACACCATGTCACCTTGGTCTAATGACTAAAATTCTTCTGGTTTTTCAATGTAAACTTCTTCCATCTCTCCATTGAAGAATGCAGATTTCACATCCATCTGGTACACCTTGAAATCTTTGCGTGCTACAAATGCCAAAAATATTCTTATTGCTTCAATCCTTGCCATAGGAGCATAAGTCTCCTCAAATTCTATGCCTTCAACCTGAGAATAGCCTTTACATACTAGTCTTGCTTTGTTTCTTACTACTCCATTTTCATTCAACTTGTTTCTGAACACCCATTTAGTTCCAATCACATTCTTATTAGTAGGTCTAGGAACCAATTCCCAAGTTTGATTCTTCTCTATCTATATCGGCTCTTCTTTCATATCCTTTACCTAGTTCTCATCTTTGTAGGCTTCACTTATAGTTTTAGGTTCAATATTTGAAAGTAAATAGTAGTTCACCTGTTCTTTTGCAACTCTTTTCCTTGTCAATGCCCCTTTGCTTTTGTCACCAATAATATGATCTTAAGAATGATTAATCCTTACATACCTAGGAGTCTTAACAACACTTTCTAGAGCCTTTTCTTCTTCAATTTAATTGTCTTGTTCTTCAACTTTTTCTTCATTTACTGTAACAGTAGGTTCATCTGATTCATAGCCACTCAGATCTGATATTCTTTCACTGTCTTCATCAACTTTCACATTAGCACTCTCAATGATCTTTCTCAATCTCTTATTATAGCACCAGTAGGCCTTACTTTTAGTAGAGTATCCAAGGAAAATTCCTTCATCACACCTAGCATCAAACTTGCCTAACTCTTCTTCTCTTCTAATATAACATTTACTTCCAAAAACCTTGAAATATTTCACTATAGGAACTCTTCCATACCACAATTCATAAGGAGTTTTAGTACCATTACCTTTGACTTGAACTCTGTCTTGAATGTAGATAGCAATATATATGGCTTCTCTCCAATACACTTCCGGTAGGTTTGCTTCCTTCATCATTGACCTAGAAGCCTCTTGAACTGTCCTATTCTTTCTTTCAACAACTCTATTATGCTAGGGAGTTCTAGGAGTAGACAATTGTCTTTTTATCCCATGTTCTTCATAGAAAATATTGAATTCATTTGATGTAAACTCACCTCCTCTATCAGACATTAAGCATTTGATCCTCAATTCTTACTCATTTTCAACCATCACCTTGAAATCTTTGAACTTGTCTAGGGCTTCTGATTTATCCTTTAGAAAGGTGACCTAAGTCATTCTAGAATAATCATCAATAAGAAACATAAAGTACATGTCTCCTTGCAGACTTCTTGTTCTTGTAGGACCACACAAATCTGCATGTACTAAATTGTTCCTTACTCTTGAAACTTGTCCTTGTCTGTTTCCCCAATTGACATTCCTTGCAAATAGTATTAACAAGCTTTACAATCTTAGGCAAATCTCTCACAGCTTGTACTAAACTTATCTTCACCATTTTGTCAAAATTGATATGACACATCCTTCTATGCCACAACCAACTCTCATCTTTCTGAGCCAACAAACAACAATCATTAGTTCCTCTCAAATGACATTTACATTACCTCTAGTCTTCTTACTAGTAGAAATCACTATTTCAGAGATTTCCATGATCTTGCATCCATTTTCCTTGAATCTTAGATCATACCCTTTGTCACACATCTAACCAACACTTAAAATATTATGCTTTAAATCACATATAGAACATCATTTATATTGTGCTTTCCATCAAAAGAAATAGATCCTCTTCCATAAATCTTACCAGCTGCATCATCTCCAAACCTAACCAGTCCTCCATCATACTTTTCCAAACTTACAAACTTACTTTTATCACCGATCATGTGATGTGAACATCCACTATCAATAATCCATTCATCCTTATCCTTCTCAACCTAGCAGATAGACAAAGCACTCTCTTCTAGTTTTTTCTTCCTTCACACAGCTAGCAGGATTATTAGATACAGGTTCTTCCTTGATAGCAATAAACAAGCATTCATTTGCACTAGTATCATCAGACTCGTCATCTATTACACCATCATTATTGGTATGTGGTGATTGATCATGCAAATAATGTACACTCGTAACGTATCCTTATCAGTGTTCAGGGCCGGGTCAGGCCCCGAGCGAGGGTTCAGGGGCGGAAACCCTTGATAGCGGGGGTTCGGGGGTGGTAACCCTTGAGAGCAGGGGTTCAGGGGTGCATCCCCTAAAAAAATCCCCTTTTTTGCATGTCCGGGGTTGGTAGTTAATTTTTGTTAACCGACAAATGAAAAATGACTTTGTTAAACCCTAATTCTAGAAGCTTCCAAAAATCTTGTTATAAGTGGCTAGGATGTATGTTGTAGGATGGAATTCATGATATTGTAATATGTTTTGTATTGGATAATAAAATCATTGGATGGTTGAGTTTCTATGGATGTAGCCCATTTTGGGTGAACCATGTTAAATTTTTGTGTTGATCTCTTTTGTGTTATTCTTCATTGTTATATTTAGGTTATTTAATCTGCATATAATTGTTAATGTTTATTGTTCTGATTTACCTAAACCCTAACAATTATCATCATTATCATTTCTAACATAATAGCATCTCTTTATGATCCTAGGTCTACTTCCAAATTTCTTCTTGTCTTTCTCAATTCTCTCCGAACACCTTGAGGCATAGTGACCAATCTTTCCACAAGTAAAGCATTTGAATAGTAATTTACCTTTGAACTTACTGGTACCTCTTTGCATTATGTCCATAAAGTTGGCTTCAATCTCATCAAGGTCATCATCTGGTTCCACAACATACTTCTCAGATCTTGAGGTCTTCTCTGAAGTACTAGCTTTAAAAGTAGTCTCAATCTTTAGTAGAGCATCACTGAACTCTCTCATCTCAAATGCAGTAAACTTTCCAAGCAACTAATCCTTTGTAATCTTGTTCACACTCATAAGTTCTTCAATTACAGACACCTTGTGACTGTAGGATTTAGGTAATGATCTAAGAATCTTCAACACAACCTCATTCTCATCAATAGTTCCTCCAAGACCTTTGATTCCATTGACAATTTCAACAACCTTTTGCATGTAGATTGCTATGTTCTCATCATTACTCATCTTCAAGGCTTCATATCTAGCATTCAAGTTTTGTAATTTGGCACTCTTTACAGAATCATCTCCTTCATATAAATTTTTCAACTTAACCCAGATCCATAACTTTCACTAACTCAGTGTTGGATAAAGCATGTAACAGAGCATCTCTATCCTTTCCATTTAACTCATACTATTTGACTTCATCTTTAGATGATAGACCATTTTGAGGAATAGTATACTTTGTATCTGCCATCTTCTAAACACTATAACCAAGAGAAATAAGATGACTTTTCATCCGTACCTTCCAGAGAGCATTGTTCGTTCCATTGAATTGCGGAGACTCCTTGTGTGCCATCCTGGATCTACCTCAAGCTATTAGGATTTCTTCCAAGGAATTCTCACTCTAATACTAATTATTGAAATGCACAAGACAACTAAGAGGGGGGGTGAATCAGTTGTAACCAAAACTTAACTTCTTTAAAGCATCAACACATCAACCACTTCATCACTGTTATTATGATTTAACCATGAAAGCATGAAATCAGAAAATTAAGCACATTCACACATGAGACACCATATTTTTTACGTGGAAAACCCAATGAGGGAAAAACTATGGTAAGGATTAACTCACAGTAAAAATGATATATCAAAATTTACAACAAGGCTCACTGCCCAAAATCTCACTGCAAAAAGAAGGGGCTCACTGCCAAAAGATGAGGCTTACTCCCAAAAGGGATCACTACTAGAAGTTGGTGAACTAAGATAGTAGCATCTACACCATGCCAAGGTTTAGTTCCATTGAAGTGCATTGATTCTTCTTCTTTTATGTCTTCTTCACACAAACACTATTATCTTCACATCATCACAACATCATGCCTTATTTACAACTTCATTACATGTATTTATACAATTCATCAACCTTGGAATGTACATCAAGGTCAGCATTACCATCATCAACCATTGGAACAATCTCCAAGGTCGACATACATACATACATTAGAATAGGTCTGAACCTAAATAAATTTGTGAAGGAAAAGAATGAATGCGGACCACACCACGCATTAGCTGGAACTCAAATGCAATTTCCCATGCAACAACATGCTATCACAAACTCCAAAGCATAATCACAAGTAGTGAAAACAACCAGGTCATCCAAAACTAGTGTTAACACTAAGACCTTTAGGAACATGCTTCAACCATGATCCAAATTTCTCTTTGCAGACCAATCAAAAAGTAGGAACATGATCTAGAGACATCCACAAGCACGTTACAATCACCAAGAACTTCCACACAACCCCCAAACATTCTATCCAGAAGATTCTTCAAACCAGAGCACTTAAACATTATTGTCAGCCATTGTCATAAAGGAAAGATCACTTGTAGAGTACCAAATCATGAACCACTTTAGTTGAAGGCACATAACATCATTCCATACTTAATCTCAAAACCGTAGACTATAAAACTTAAATGTGGAGAGATGCGGAGCAGAATACATTCTCCCTATCACCATTGAATACTTCACCAGAGGCTCAAACTTGAAACATAGCAACTACAACATCCCTTAACATAACTTTCAAACCACAGACAAAGATATTCAATCTACAAGATATACAGAGCAAAACACTACACTGTTTAGTGAGATAGAAGAGTTCTAAAATTGTAGTAACTTCTCAAACACTTGCTCAAACTCATCCAAATAACTTCCTTAGATGCTGACCTTAGGTGTTGACATCAATGACAACACTTACTGCTCATACTTACAACACTCACTCGCAACATTTAGCAGAACAAAATCTGCAAGACAGCCAGATTGTACCTCGTGCCTTTTTATCCAGTCTTTCCCACTCATCAGGGGAAACATCAATAGGTTTCTTCTCTTTCGTAACAGCTCGCCATTGGTTTCTTTCTTCTAGAAAATCCTCCATTTTCAGCTTCCATAATTCGTACCCCATGCCATTGAACTTTTTGATGTCCAACTAAGAGGTAGAAGCAATAGTGGATGAAGCCATGGTATCTACACAAGATATGCAAACAAACAACAACCAAATCTCCCACTACAACTAAAAAACCTTCACAATACCACCCAAGTATCAAAATTGGCCATGCTTTGATACCAAATGTTAGAAATGAAGGTGCAATCCACACAATGGAAATCTGATTCAAACCTTATTATTCTCTAAACAATGTAGAATCAATGGAGATTGCAACAGAAATCAAAACTCATTACATAGAAATAATGTGCACTAAGAATTGAACACATAACATAGTATGTAACGTGGAGAAAAACCCTTTCGGGTAAAAAAATCCACCAAGAAAAGAGGCTCCAAGTTGCATTATCTTCAAATATGAGATTACAATACATGCACTTCCTCTCTCCTTCAGTCTTCAATCTAGCACTGCCTATTACTCTCCAATCTGATAAAAATGTAGTACAAATATCCTTATAAAAGGGGGTTGCCTTCTAGGGCAAGATAACTGACAAAATATTGACCATCAGATCTGTGACCTAATGACGAATGGTCCAGATTCACAATGATAAAATATAAATAAAATGAGGTTTCGGGGGCACTGCCCCCGAACCCCTACCGAGGCACATGGCCCCTGGACCCCTCGTAGGGGGAACCCTCTTGCGACACCCCATCACAGACGAATGAGCGTCGTGTACCGGATATAAATAAACCTCTGAAATAAGATCACTGTTGGTGAAACCTTTCATCCCTTATGGGTGATTTATAAATAATATTAGTCCTGAGTAATTAATTACATAGTATTTACAAGGTTGATGGCACCTTAATCCTAACAATACCTAGTACACAATATTTATATATATGTATGTATGTATGTATATATATATGTATGTATGTATGTATGTATGTATGTATGTATGTATGTATAGAAATATGTAAATATATATATACATATATTATATATATGTGTGTAATATTAAGTAAATATTCTTTTTAATATTTATCTTGTATAATCCATAATGTGGCGAATAATTAAGGACATTTTAGGTAAATAAGTAAACCTTGGTTTTTCACCTTTAAGAGGAAAGAAAACTATAGTAAGGTAATTTCTTTTGTTTTAATTACTATTCATTTAAGAATAAGGTATTCTTTTTCCCTTGGACACATGTAGCCAAATAATATACTTTAAATAGATCAGAGTAAATTAATAAAAGGGGGGTCTACCTTAACTTAGGAAAAGAATTAAACTTTAATCAAAATTATGATTTATGTTGCCACCTAACATCTGGCAGATTTCCTCTGTGCGTGGCTAAATAATAATTTGGGGGAAATTTTTAAGTGATACCTGGTACTATTCTTTGAAAGGGGAAGGACATCTGTAACATAGAAAAGGGTGGAAAAGAGATCTTTAAAAAGGAAAAAAATTTAGAAGGGGAATGTCAGAAAGAAAGAGGAGAAGAATAGAACAGAAGAAAATAAAAAAAGAGTTTGGCTTCCAATGAACTGAGCAAGGTATGTGTTTTAGATTTTTTGGCCGCCAAAAATTTGGTAGTCCTATTTTTTGGTCATCCAAAAATTAAAAAATTAGTCTTCCCAAAAAAAATGGTTTGTCAAGATATTTGTGGAAGATGGAAGGAGAAGTGGGGAAGGTGAAAGGACTAGAAATAATTTTTAATTCTCCATGAGTCGTGCAGAATTAAAAATTATAAAATGTTGAGTAGTGCAATGGTATTTATAAGAAGCATTCCATTGTTAAAAAACTTCAATGCTTTTGGTGGTACTATGTCTCTACAAGATGTTGGTGTTTTTTGGTTTCATTTTGGTTTCTCTATTAATTTTTTGTTTTTCTAGCAAAAAATATTTCAATGCAAGATATTTACATTGCCTCATTTTTTTAACATACAAGTGAGGTCAAGGAGAGTGCCAACATAAAAAAAAATTTAGGAGGAATCTATCCAAGGTCTTGAAGAAGTTCTTCAATCTCCTCTTTATCTTCATGCTTCAATTTCATTCTTATTTGTGCATATTGTGGCTTTCATGTAGTTTTCCCCTGCTAGGTAAAATCTCTTTGAGTTTTTCCATTGGTGCCACTCCTCTGCTTTAGAGAAATTTGTAAAGCCTATTTGTGCTTTGGAGAAATCAAATCAAACCATACTACTATTACTTTTATTCCTTCAATTTTAGATTTTCATCCCTGCACAAGAAAACAATTAGAGTGAAAAGTAAGTTTCTTTATATGTCATAGCTTTGGTGCTTTTTTAAATGTTTAAAACTTAATTAAAGCAGTTTACTTAGGCTATTTTTTTTAATTTACTTTCTGTTATTTAATGACTTTGTTTTGTGTTTTTAAATGTTTTTCTATTTAGTTTAATAAATTTAGAATAGAGTACAATATAAATTTAGCTTTTTTAATATTTAGTTTTTATATTTATGATGTTTATAAGCATAATACAATATAGAGAAATATACTAGAATATAATATAAATTTAGCTTTTTTTTATATTTACTTTTTTTTATATGATGTGTTAATAATCTTATATTTATCATGTTTATATTCAATTCTATTATAAATTTATATTTAAAATATTTATATGCATTCTTTAGTTTTTTATATGCCTTTTGTGCAAGTTTTAATATTTTTCTAAAATTAGTGCTCGACCACATAAATTATAGCCTAAATTAATGCTCCACCACCTCCTAAATTATTATTTTTAAATAAATTATTATAAAATAGATTTTTTTAAAATAAAAAAATTAAATTTTCAATTAAAAATAAATACCTTATAAAAAGGCTACAACCTGTTTACACAGGTTGCAGCCCTTAAAGGCCACGACCTTAGGTCGTGGCCATTTCTTATGGCTTAGACCTTATTAACTTAAAAAAATCCTTTTATTATTAAAACTAAAAACTTTTCCTTTAAAGATTACATTTTAAACTTATTAATATATTTATTACATAAAATTTAATAATAGATTGCATTCACCTGTATGCAAAAATTTAACTTCCCCTGTTTTATTGTAGATCCCTGTTATGTAGTCCACTAAACCATGTTTCTTCTTCCTCTGCATGCAAACCAAACCCTACTACTAAAATCCAGCAAGAAGAGATTTTGGAAAAACCACATTTCTTCTTCCTCTCCATGCAAACCAAACCCTCCATTCCAACAAAAAAACATTAAAAAAAAAGAAACATACACAGAGGGTTTCTCTACAAATTGAAAATAAATAATTTTATTTTCCAATCTATCATGAATCCATCTTGAAATCAAATTATTTATTCCTTCATATTTAAATCCAACTTTCATCAAATCCCTTCATATTTTCATTCTGCACAAGAAAACAATTAGAATGAAAATGAAAAAATAGTGTAAGAGTAAATTTTTTATAGCAAGATTTAATATTTTTGCATTGATAAAATGAAAAAGATAATTATTTTTTTATTTATTATTTGTAGTTAACTTGAAGTTCTTTTAGTAAGGGATTGCTTTATTATTTGTTTACATCATATTTTTAAAAATTTATGAAGTGTAATAATTAAATTAAGAAAAGGTGTTTTTTATTTTTTTATTTTTACTTATTTGCCTTTAATCATTTATATTTGAGATCAATTTTAATTTTAGATTAAATAAACTAGATCAAAGACTTAAATAACTTTAAATTAAAGTTTTATATACAAATTCATATAAACAAGAAAATACAATTATTTTGTTATCCATCAATTTTGTTCTCCAACTTCAATGTCCATCTGTACCTGCACATGCATGAACAAGCAAAGAGAGGATGATAAAAAAATAAAAATAAAAAAATAATACCTAGGGAAAAGAATGAAATGAGGAGGAAAGATAAAATGAAGAATTAGGTTTGTTTGTTCTCTAGCTTCAAAGCCTATATGTACCTACACATGCGTGAAAGGAGAGGATGATAAAAAAACAAAAATAATAATAAACTCCAATGAAATGAGTTCCATAATACATTATCTGCAACTCCAAATGCACCTTTACAGAGTGTGAGCATCATTCCATTTTTCCATCATTGTATACTTCCTCTTCAATTTTATAATCTTCCAATTTTCCCACCCTACAATGCCTTTACCCATTTTCTCATTTCATGAGTGAAAGGCTTAAATAAAAAAAAATTATGTTATTTATTTGAACTGCCTTTCCATGAGAAGTATTACGACTTATTTAGTTTTTCTTTTATTGCATAAACTTTCACTTTTATTTTTGGAAGGTTTCATTTATTTCATGAAGTCATGTAAATCTTTAAAATTGTAATAAGATTTTAGTAATTTATTAAAGTAAAAATATGTTTTTTTAAATAATGGATAAGCCCTTCCAATGAAATATGTATGGCTATAGAGATAAATCTTCTTACCTATTCTATAGTTGATTTCTTTAGAAGGTTGCCTTTATTCCTTTAAAAAATCTGCTCCATGATTTTAATTTAAAAATTAGTTACCTTTATTTGTTTTTAAAAATCTGCTTTATGATTTTAGTTAAAAAAATTAGTTACCTTTTTTTTTTTAAAATATGTTTTATGATTTTTGTTCAATTATTTAATCATTAAAATATGTTTAAAAATATATGATAAAAAATAGAGTGACATAAAATTTAGCTAAGATTTATAGCACGAATATAAGAGATTTTATTAGATTTTGTTTTCTCTTCATTTTTATAACCATTCATTTTTATTTGAAAAAACCTTATTATGTACAAATGAATCAAAATTTATAAGGCTATATAATTTTTTTTTAAAAATGGTTTCTAATTGAGAATGAAATAATTTTGGGGTTTCTACTATAATTTTAGTGAGCTAGATTTTTAATTACTCATTACTCACTAAATTTATCATGAACCCAACCTTATATAAGAATGTACCATTTGTTGATATAAATTTGGGTTGATAATTCATATTTCTATTGTCAAATGTTTTGATTAGAAATAGGGTTAGATTGTGTAACCACCTATTATATTGGTTGGATTAAATTATCATTTTGGGCCAAATTCAATTGACTAAAATTATGTAGTATGGAGGAATCATGAGATAAAATATGGAAAAACAATTAATATTTTAAATTTGGAATATTAATTACTCACTAAATTTATCATAAAAATAATATTAAAACTCTTTTTAATATATATCTTTTCCCCTCCTTTATAATTTATTATAAAATAAAAATAGAGCTTTTATTTTTTAAACTTTTGTATTATTTTTAAAACTTTTTATTACATTCTAATTTAGAAATTTGTAAATTATAGAGTATTCTAATTTATTAAAAAGATAGTAGAGAAAAAATAGTTTAAGAAATCAAATCATGATTTATATATTAGAATTTTATATTATATATTATAATATAATATATGCATTCTATTTTTTTAAAAAGATAGCATAGACAAAAAATAGTTTAAAAAATCAAATAAAGAGTTATATATTATAGAATTTTATATTATATATGTTTCCGATAAGGGTGTGGTTCAGTGGTTAAGTCACTCGGTTGTAGTGGCAACCACCAGAGTTCAAACCCCTGTTGGGCCAACGAGCTCGCAGGCTTTACGCCTTCGCTGGGCCAACGAGCTCACAGGTTTGAAGTGTTCTTGCTAGGGGATGAGGTCCCCCGTGTTGTGGCCTCACCGGTTCATTGCTCCGAGAAAAAGCATTCATGTGGAGCCGGAGGGCATGTCGCACCAGCATTGCCGGTCACATTAAAAAGTTTACCAGCGCATTTAAGGAAAAATATATATATATATATTATATGTATTCTAATTTTTTTAAAAGATAGCATAGAGAAAAAATAGTTTAAAAAATCAAATGAAGAGTTTTTTTTGGTTATATATATATTTCCCCCTCCTTTGTAATTTATATGCACAAGGGCATAGAGTATATATATATATATATATATATATATATATATATATATATATATATATATATATATATATATATATATATATATATATATATATAAATATATCATTTGGTAAGTTTTAATATTTACTAAAATTATAGCTCTACAACTCTTTAAAAATATAAACCTATTATTTTATTTAAATGTTAATTTTTTTCTTCCCTGTATGTAGTTATTTTATACAACTTTTATTATTTAACTTCTTAAATATAAGACATTTAGGAAAATATTCATCTCCATAATCGTAATTGTGGATTGTTTAGAAATTAATTTGTGTTAAATTGTATTATATTAAATTATTTTATTTTATATAAGGGGAATGTTTGTATGCGTCTCATTTACCCCTCTTCTCTATCTTTAAGTTTTCTTAAGAGGATGGCTACTTCCAAGCCCACTCATGTCAAGTTAATATTATTATTAGTAAATATTGTGATTGGAGTTGCTTAAATTTTTTCTCTTATTATGAATTTCCTTACAATTAAACTTTTTATAAGACTATTTAATAATGAAATATGTGATGAGCTAAAATTAATTAATGGTGTTGATATTTTAATAATATTATATGTTTATTTTTTCCTAAAATATTGAATAGGTTTTAATAATATAGCCGAGAATTGTATTTACAGTTTATTTTATATTGAGAAGAATTACTAAATAAAAATGAATGATATTATATTTTTTTTACATGTTTTTAATAAAAAATGGTAGAAAGGAAAATGAAGTTCATGCCAATATACAGTCGCTTGAAAGTCCATTTATCCATCAATCGCAATATTATTGATTAAACACAATTGCAAATATTTAATATGATGTGTTGATAATTTGTTTAATTTTTAGATTTGATTTGATTGTTTTATTTTTTATAATTAGGGTTATAGTTTATAATTTTATTTTGAGCTTAACTGAGATTTAATTTCTAATTTTATGATATGATTTTTGTAGTGCTTATCGATGCGAAAAAGGATAGAGAAGAGGCCCACTCTGGAGGAAAAGGAGGTCATGACTGACAAATCTGTAGAAAAAAACATGGTTTGTAAGGTTGAAAAGAAGGTACCTACAAAAGGTCAAGATGAAAAAGGTACAAAAATAAATAAAAAGAACAGGAAAATCTTTAAGATCTACTTGTTTAAAACTCTCAAGCAAGTGCACTCAGATATCAATATTTTGAGCAAAGCTATGGTAATTATGGACAAGTTTATCAACGAGATGTTTGCAAAAATTGCAACCAAGGCAGCCTACTTTGCTCGCCACAACAAACAGAATATCATCAACATACGAGAGATTCACACAGCTGTGAGGGTTTGTCTTCCTCAGGAGCTTGCGAAGCGTGTAGTTGCACACTATTCAAAGATAGTTGCTGAGTTCATGAAGGCTTGATCTTTTTGTCTCTATTTTGAATTAGGTTTTAGTTTGTGTGAAGGGTTATTATCTTTAACTTTTGTATAAGGGAAGTCTCCATAAATAATTTATGAAGGAATTTTTGTTTTTAGCTTATTGAATCTTGATATTAAAATTTTATATTAATCTTTCAAATTATGTCTTACTTTTTAAAAATAAAACTATAATTTTATATATTTCCATTTCTAAATTAAATTATATGTAGGCTTAACACATGATTGTTTAATTTTTAAATAATAATTTATATTGGTTTGTGTAAAGGTGTTAGATTAAGATTTTTTAATAAATGCTCATAAAAGCTAATATGAGAAAGTCCTTTAAAGGGCAAGTATAGATCATACTACAAATAAAAATTCCTCAATATAAACTAATCTTATAGTTATAATATTTATTTTAAAGGGCAAGTAGAGATAATTACTTGGTATTAATGAGACAAGATTACTTGGTATTAGTTGGTATTAATCTTATCATGATTTAATAAAAATTCAAAGATATAAAAATATGAGTAGAGAATTACAAAACTAGTCCTAAAAAGGTAAAAGTAGAGGTAGTAGTTTCATTATAGCTTTAAAAAGTAAGCTCTTAATTGCCATGGAATTGCTAAAAAGGCCCTATAATATGCATTAGAAAATGACACCATCTAGACCTAAAGAAATATTGTGGACCTTAAATGGAAAATATAACTAAGCATCTAATACTTTATCTACTTCCAAATATTGAAAAGAGATCGAATAAATTCCTCACTTAAGGCATAAATAATTTAGATAGAATAAATTATAGCTACCAAATTATGTAATGTTAGGGATACAATTAGGGTTAGGGTTATAGTTACATTTAGGGATAGGGTCTATAAATAGGGTTTAGGTTAGGAGTAGGGTTAGAATTAGCGTATTCAAAATGTATTATGTATTCAAAATGTAATATTATTCTAAAGATCAAAAGAAGGTACATAAAGAAATTATTTGAGGATGATCATAGATTCATAAAGCCTTAAAGCTCCATACTTCATACTATTTTCAAATAGGCTACTTAGAGGTTTATACTAAGGGTTAGAGTTTATAATTTTATTTTTAACTTAACTTAGATTTAATTTCTAATTTTATGATATGATTTTAAGGTGATGCCAAAGTTCAAACATATGCTTCATATAAGCAAATTGGATGGCAATACACAAACAATAAATAACTCAAGTCCAAGTGAATGTGAAATTTAGTTTAGTCACACACACAAAGTGAATGTGAAAGTTAGTTCATACACATCTTACACACATAAAGTGAATGTCAAAGTTCATTCACATAAACATGTGCACACACAGTGAATACCAAAACTAACTTTCAAACCTAGGCACCCACACACAATGAAAACCATAGTTAATTCACACACACATACACTTGACACAAAGTGAACATTAGTGTTTTTGTACACACATAGAGTGAGTGGAAAAGCTCATTCACAGACACACACACACACATGAAGTGAATGCTAAAGTTAACTTTCAAACATGCACACATGAATGTCAAAGTTTATTCACACACACACACACACAATGAAAGTCAAAATTTATTCAAACACACAAAGACTCACAATTGAACATCATTGAATTTTGTTTGTAGACACATAAATCACAAAAAGTGAAAATCAAAGTTTATTCATACATCACACAAAATGCTATCCAAAGTTCATTCATACACACACAAAAAAGGAATGATAGTTGTTTCAAGCACATTCCACATAAAGTGAACATCAAAGTTCATTCATACACTTTACACAAAATGATATCCAAGGCTCATTTGTACACACACAAAATAAAGAATTTCAAATCTTTCAATTGCATTCTACACAAAGTGAACATCAAAGTTTGCTCATACACTCCACAAAATGTGATAGTTGAAGTTCATTCACTCCACAAAATGTGTTAGCTTAAGTTCATTCATAAATAAAGAAAAATTAAATGTAAAAGTTCTTTCAAGCTCACATATATACACAAAAAATTTAAAAGTTGGTTTAAACACATATACCACACAAAGTGAATGCCAAAATTATTTTTTAAAAACACACACCACAAAGTGAATGCCTAAATTAACTTTCCCACACACACACAATTTACATAAACAAAAAGTGAATATGCCAATTTTCAACCATAATTCATGTTCACACAAATTTAGTACAAGCATGCATTAACACTTGAGTTCAAACATTCCAAACTCTGAACACACTTATAAAGTGGGTGCCAAATTTATAAAACACGGTAAAGCTCAAATACACACACTAGACAAAGTGAATGCCCAAATTAAATTTCACACACACAATTCACACAAAATGAATGTCAAAGTTAAAACACACACTTTACACATAGAAAGTGAACATGTGCCAAATTTTAAACATGCTTCATGTACAAAGTTAGTTCAATCACACACAAGTAAATGCTCGAGTTCAAAAATGCCAAAGAACAAACACATACAAAGTGAATGCCAAAGTTAAAGCACACTCTTCACACAATGTTAGTTCAATCACTTCACACATAGTTGATTCAAACACACACTTCATACATATATGTTTTTTAAAAGTTATTTTGTGCAATGCTTGGATGATAGGAAATTAGTAACATGGATTTTTATTATCCTACATTATTTAGGTATTGCACGGTTCACCTAATCTCTTGATTGCTTAGAATTTATTTAGTTCATTCATGATTTACTTCATGTGCTTATTCATTTAATACCACTCAATTATTTTTATTTGTAAAAAAATAATTGAATTTCTTATTGTATTTATAGCCTTGTCTACCAACAACTACATGTAATGACTTTCCATAAAAATAAAAATATAAACTATTTAGTGATAGGCCTATAAATATTTGTGCCTATCGGCCATTTGATAGCACCTTTGGTGCTTATACTAGTAATTAGACCCTTGGCTGATTATTCTTTTTTGTGCATCAAACTTCTGTTGTACATACAGAGATTTTTGTCTTGTTCATTAATAGAATTACTAAGGGAAATAGAATGCAATTGATTATTGCTGCTAAAATATTGTTGATACTCATTAGGCAGCTGTATAAATTCTTTAGAAGTAATTTGCCTAGATTTTAACCTGTGAACAATAGAAAAAAAGAGGAACAAAATCAAGATATATTCAGGCATGAGAAATCAAAAACTATACACAGGATGAATCTCAACATTATTTTCCAGAGAATAGCTCGACTTGAAATAAATTTCAGCAGAGAAATAATAGAAATTACCCAGATATGCATATTATTTGTTTGAGCCAGATATTAAAACACAGGGAGAAAATTTGTTTGTACTGGCACCTTCATTGGAGGTGACTACTCCGATGGAGGCACCTTCATCAGAGAGGCGCTCTCTGATGGAGACACCTCCATTAGAGGTGCCTCTATGTAGCCAATATTTGTATTCTAATAAATTTAAAAGAAAACCTTGGTTTATAAAAGAGTTTTTCAACTATTTATTTTACCATCCTCCAAATATGTCGTAAAAGTCTAATTTGGAAATCTTGAGAAAATTTCTAAACTAAAACATTAGAATGACTGAAGGTAAACAAAAGTTATTTTTGGAGTGAATTTGTACAATACATAGTGAAATCATTTGAGATTATAGGATGAGGAAATATTACCATTTTATTGATCAAGATTTTATTAAATTGATTGAAATTATCTAAAATAATTAATTTACGGCTCATATGGAAGGTTAAATATATATAATTATAAATTTTCTATAAGACAATATACGAAGACATGATTCTTTTGATCAAATGAAACCCATGACAAATCTAGGAATTATGAAAATAAATTTGGAGTCGTAAACCAAGCAAGGAAAGCTTAAATGTTATTCAAGACATCATACATGATTGACATATGGTGGATTTCAAGGGAAAACTTGTTTTCCAATGGATTGAAATTATGAACACCATTTGAATTTATAGTTTCTTTCTATATGTTTGCATGGGCAATGGGTAGATATGCATGGTTAAATTCACTGTCATGTATTGCAACCTTGAGGAACTAGTTTCCTTGGGACGGGTTAGTCTATCTGTGTGGGGTAGCATGGGGAAGCTTGGCTCCATGGTAGGGTGGATGTTACTTCTATGATGCTCTCTCATCTTTAGGTGTACGAAGGGAGGAGCTAGGGTGAGAAATCCATCGAGATGCGACTTATTCATGAACTCTACACAAGAACTAAGATATGTAACTTAACTCTTGATATGCCTTGTACTTATAATTTGATAGTTAATTGAATCAAGTTAATGATAGAGGTTATTTTGTTTCAAGTTGATTTGAAATAATGTTATAGGAACATTATGATATCATCGGATTTTATGAGTTCTAGAGAAATGTGTTTCTTCTCCTGAGATAGTCATTCTAGAACTTTACTGCTTGAAGTAAGCTTCTTCATAATATCTCATTTCATTTACATGTTTAGTGAGATTTGTATTTTATGAGTATTACAGTTGTAATGATCATGGATGTTTTCTTTATTTGAAGTTATTGTAGACACTAAAATTTGTCCATGTCTCGACACAACACCTAGTCGACATGACCTTGTTATGTTTTGCCCTAGGTCCTAATCTAATTCCAACTTAATCACATTACAATTAACTAAATAAATCTATTTATTTAGTTAATTCCCCCTTGTCACATGTCTCACATAATTCAAATTAAAAATTTGAATTAATCCCTCACGTCTCATCACATTGCGACACATGTCACATGTCTCATCTCCCACTTAATATGCCTTCACATGTCAAACTAATTCAAATAAAATATTTGAATTAGATTCCCTTTGTCCTCCATCGCACACTTGTCACATTGCTACAACCTCTTGGAGTGGGAAAACCCTAACCAATCTTGACCGTCCATAGCATTCAAACCCTAATCAATCTCATCCATTCATTCAATTTTGCCTTTTATATAAAGGAAACCCTACACAAGTCATTTTCAAGAGACATCAAGTTGCAAGTACTATTATGCTACCAAAATATTGAGTAACCAACATCCCTTCACAATCAACCCTTCGAAATCTGCATGCCTATGTACGACTGAGAAGAGCCATGGAGGTCAATCAATACTAGTTTGGTTTGTATTTTGTTTATGTTTTGCATTTTCAAGCTAGGTTGTGCTTCATGGTACTAGTTAGGGTTTCATTTCTACAATTTTGATTTCTACCCTAGATTTTAACCCTGACGACAGTTATCATGGGAATAATGTGTAAAGCATATTGAGCTGCAATTATACTTGTCCTATTTCTTAGACCCTAATTTCATGACCAATTTTAGTTAGGGCTTTATATGTTGGAATGAGGTTGATGTTACATGTGTTTACCTTACTTTTCTAGTCTAAATACCTAACCATGTTATTGGAAACCCTAAAATGTATCGAGCATGATTCTTATGTTTGGTCATCCATCAGACACTCAAACTTGTGTTAGCTCATTAGTAACAAAATAATAAATTTGGGAGATTATTGACATCTCTCATCATTAGATTCATATTAATACAAAATATAATCATGTCATACATACAATAATATCATTAAGTTCGATTACAACTTGATCATTCATCATTCATGTTTAAATAGTAAATACTCATACTTCCAATTTAAAATATTATAATTCTATTTGACGTCACAACTTAGTCAAATTGTAGGAGTAGGTTTCATACAATTAGATTTCTAATCCAAAAGAGTAATATAAGATATGCATAAAGATCATGCAGGTGTATCTACTAAGATTACATCTACATTCTAATTTAGAGTTCACTATTTTTACTTACCTCTTCAATTGTTATATATCAAATTTTCATGTCAACCTATATCTTATTAATCTTATAGGTTTGAAATCACAAACAATGCCTTAGTCAAATCTTACTAACATAAGTTTAACATATGATCATGTACTTCCCTTAGCTGTATTGCATTGCATGTGAATGGCAGATCTAAAGAGAAGGGTAAAAATAGGAAGAAAGGTGGTAAGGATACTTGTCTAAACACATATCCAAGTCTAAGGGTAGATCCAAGAATCCTGGTAAGAGTATATTGAGATGTTGGAACTATGAAAAATGAGGGTATCTCAAAAAGAAATGTTAAAATAAGAAAAACAAAGATGAAGATTCCTTTGCTAATAAATCCTTTGATGATGAAACTACTAATGCTTTTATTGTTTCTACTAACATGACTTCTCATGAATCTTAGATGGTAGATTCAAGTGCATCCTACCATGACTCCTCACATGGAGTGATTTTTAGCATATACAACATATGATGGTGGGGAATTCTTCCTTGGGGATAGCTACACTTGAAATATTGTGGGCTAAGGGGAGGTAAAATTGATTTTTAGTGATGGAAGGGTGAAAACCTCGTGAATTTATTGCATATCCATGGTTTAGCTAAAAAGTTGATTTCTATATCTAAAATGAATGATTCAAGGTTACATGTGACTTTTGAGAAGAGTGGTTATAGGTTGAGCAAAGGGATTTTGGTGTTGGCTAGGAGCACACGTTGTGTCACCCTATTTAGGTTGGAACATCCACTTTCTATAACTTTGTGAATGTCACTAGTAACCATATTTCTTGTAAACTGTGGCACCATAGATTGGGTGACATTGGTGAGAAAGCTCTTAAGATCTTATTAACAAAAAGATGGTCAATGGTTTATTTGGTTATTCTGTTGACTTCAATTTCTATGAGCATTATGTGCATGACAAACAATATATAATTTCTTTTAAATTTGGTATTACTAGAGCTAAACATGTTTTGAAGATAATTCATAGTAATGTATTTGGTCCTATGGATGTTCCCTCCATTAGTAAATCTCACTAATATGTTACATTTATTGATGACTTCTCTAGATATACATGGATTTACTTTTTGAAGCACATATCTACTTTATTTTCTATGTTTAAAGAGTTTAAAGCACTTGTTGAGAAATAGACAGAGAGGAAAGTAAAGGTTTTGAGGCTAGATATTGGTGGTGAGTATTGCTCTATAGATTTTGATGATTATTATAGGCATGTAAAGATTATTCGATAGAAAAAAAACTCCATATACTCTATAGTGAAATGGAGTAGTAGAATGGATGAACAAGGCTTTGATGGATAGAGCTAGAAGCATGATAAGCAATGCTAAACTTGAACAACATTTCTAGGTGGAATCTATACACACTGCTTATTATTTGGTTAATAGATCTCCCACTTCTTCTCTAGTTGACAAAACACCCTATGAGGTATGGACAAGTAAAAAACCATTAGTTTCTCATTTTAGAGTATTTGGTAATGAATCATATGTTTCTTTTTCTATAGAGAAACATTCTAAGTGTCATGCCTACGATTTTTACACTTGAGCATAGCACACTCACAATGCACAACATACAAAACTTCTGATATAGAGAGAATTGAAATCAATTCAATGGGAAGGAAATTCAATTTTTAAATAACATCATTCTATTGTTTACTTCAAAAATTAGGAAAGTAGTTGAATGATCAAGTTTGTATAACATAATATTAATCAAGCATGTTGATCATTCTCATGTTGATTATAAAAACACAGATCAAATATTATTGTTCATCTAACTTGAAAAAATCCTATTGATGGGTGTTTTAGCATGCAACAATGCATGTAAGATATTAGATACCTTGCCTCTCTTGAAAGGAATCCTATCCAAAAAATTTAGAATAGGATTGCCCCAAGGTTTCTAATGTCAGGTATCAACTTGCAGGACAACTTAGTGGATATGTATTTTTCTATTCCAACCAAGGGGGCTTACATGCAGTGTAGGGTTTGTGAAAATATGACATCGATATGTGTGTAGAAACCCTAGGTGATTCAAACTGTTAAGTCTAAAACTTTCCAGAAAATGAGCAATGTGATGTTGCTTAAAACCATAAGTCTATCAATTTAATGTAAAGAAAATGCAAAATGATTAAAGGGTAGAGCGATGAATGTAAAACCTAAGGAAAAATCATAGATGGTCTGAATGTTGCAGATAGACAAACACCCTTGATAAAACCAATTTCTACTTAACCAGGCTAACCATAATGCTACAGAAATGGTGCAATATTCATTGGTAGTTAAGAGTTTTCAAATCACATACATTCATTAAACACCCTATTACCGGTGCATCTTAATTAGTGTTATGCAATTGAACTAAATTCATTTAATGGGTTTAGACTAGCCATGAAAAATTACTTACAATTAGCAAGAAACAAATGGTGTGAACCAGGGCATTCATCAAATATCTAGACATTCATTCACCATTGCAATTGTACTTTATCTAAATTTGGATTGAAATGAACCATGAAATCCAAAATAAGATAACACAACAAAAACAATTTCCAACAATACCTGTAAACTTATTTTGTATTAGTTCAAGATTCTGGCATAGTCTCAACAATTCATGTGTCCAACCTTACAATGAGAGAAAATGATTGCCCTTTTATAGATGGGTAGGTATACTAAGTTTTTGAATGAATGGTGGAGATTAATTCATCACCAATGTCTTAGATTTAACAACATTTAATTTTGGTCGGTGGGTAGTTACATTCCTGGAATTGACTATCTTATAGGAAAAAAACAAAAATACATTTTTTCAGCTCATGAGGACAAGATGAAATTACAACTTTCTGAGTTGTCTAATGAGACAAATCACTTTTCCAATGAGTTGACTAGTCAAGAGGAGTATGTGGCACATTTTTGATGAAGATATGTCCAACTGGAGGCTTGTTGGATTTAGCATTTGATGATTGGACAGCTGGAATAGTTGTGAATAGGTCCTGAACATTGAATAGGCTCTACAGGAACAATAATGATGTAGGTTTGATCTCCTATGTCTTCCAGCTCCTAGGGCCTATCTCCATCACCTTTGACATCATATTGGCCCTTTTCCATAATTACAATAGTGATTTGGTTGATAAAATGAAGATTCTTCCTGTCTGGGATAGCAAGGTATCTCTAAGTGTTCATCCTTCATGGTGACTCTAGCTGGATCCTTTGTGCTTCATCCTCTCAGACTTGCAATCCACAATTCCAAGCATCAAATTCATCATAAAAAAATCATTTTCAGTCAAGATAAATCAAAATATATCCCTTTGTAGCTATGGAAAAATCAAGGACAACTCAATGTCAATTTTGTTGCCATTAAATTCATCATTTTCAACTACCCATTACACATTTATGGTGACCTAGAATGTTTCTTCACCCATATGGATCTGGTAGGAAACTATCATTTCACGTTTTTACACCCTTTTGGCAAAAAGAAAGATTATTGGGGGTCACTAGATATATCACATTGGAGGTAAAAATCTCACAATATCCTGCAGGAGGCAAAAGTACCACTAAAGAGGTTACAGGATGGGCGAAGGTATAAGAGGTCACAGGATAAGCGGGTAAACTGGCCTTCACAAGATATGTCCTGTCTCACTTGTAATTCACACAATATCATGTGACAAGGGTTTTAAGCGCAATGTCTCGTGACATGAAAAAGACCCGCTTTATGTTTAAAGTGTTAAGTCTAATGCTGGTAGAACTTTTGGTGGTCACTGGATATGTCCTGTGACATGAATTTTTAGTGCAATGTCCTGTGACATGAGTTTTTAGTGCAATGTCCTACAAGAGGCAAAAGTCTCGCAATGTCCTGCAGGAGGAAAAAATCTTGCAATGTCCTGCAAGAGGTAAAAATCCCGCAATGTCATGAAATTCCCTCATGATAGTATATTTTAATTTCTTATACTTTAAAATATTTTAAAATATACTATCAGGATGCT
This sequence comes from Cunninghamia lanceolata, assembly GCA_027924645.1. Classification (NCBI taxonomy): domain Eukaryota; kingdom Viridiplantae; phylum Streptophyta; class Pinopsida; order Cupressales; family Cupressaceae; genus Cunninghamia; species Cunninghamia lanceolata. The sequence continues at coordinate 3,081,593 of BSBN01000292.1, read as the reverse complement.
TGAGATAGGTTTCAAATCCATAGGAGTTAATTTACAGATTCTAGAATATGGAGGATCCATCAGATTTCAGACTTAGCCAATTTTCAAGGTTTCAGACTTTGCCAAATTCAAGGGATCAACAATATGCATCAGGGTGAAGGCACATGGACCCCTTAGTAAAACTTTTAATTATTTGACATGATTTTGCAATTTGAGGCATGGAAAATAGGAGTCCCAATAGGATACATCCTGCAACAATAGTTTTTAGCGCTATATCCAGTGAACCTCATTTTTAGCGCTATATCCAGTGAACCTCATTTTTAGCGCAAACATTACAAAGACCCATTTTTCATGCATAAAAATAATCAAATCTTTGTAAATCAATCATAAAAAGCACCAGGCAGACCTAAATCATCACAAATGCCCAAATTTGGAACAAATCTTGCATTCTAAGCACCAATTCACTTTCTCATCATCATGAGGAAAGGTTGAGACTCTTTTCATCCTGGGATAACTTTAAACAGATTCATGTTGTTCACTTTAGGCATCCTCATATTTGAGTTCTTACAGGTATCTGCTCAAAAGGGATCTATTTCCTTCCCTGCTACTGCAGTACTCCTAAGGATTCCTATCATACACACAAGTGTCTTCCCAAGCTATTTCTCATGTTAGCAAGATTCCTGCATCAAACTGCTGATAAATAAATCCACTTGAGAATAATTATGGGTACTACCAACATTATCATCGAAAGTGGTGACTACATGAGTGTCAAAGCTTAAGAGGGTGATAGTGAATGAACATCTTACCTTTTTCTTCATTTTAAAATACACCCATGCATATGTATTTAGAAATGAATTTGTATATATATGTATTTGAATAGAAAATAGGATTCTCCTCTAATTAAGCATGGCTGGCCATGAGATAGTGGTTGCTGATTCATTAGCTTACTAAATCATTTCTTTAAAAAAAATCATAAGATAGATCCTTTACCTGTCATATCAGGATAATCAATGAGTGGTAAGTAGCTGTCAATCAGGGGAAAAGCCATTAAAACTTAATATTGTAGTGGGAGTTTAATAGCAATGTCAGCACACATCATAACCTCACACATGTAGGCATTGATCTTAAAGATTTTAAAACACGCCTTTCTGATACTAAACTGCTTCTAGCCCGGAAGAACAAATCAATATTGAAAATTACTGAAGGATAGGTAATCATAATGTAATCTTCAACTATTAGACATGATGAGGCACGTGATTGTCCCTTTGCCTTTTACAAATATATCTATCCATCATAGATAGGAGGAGCCTCGTGCTGAATTGGAGTGTTAACATGACTGTGACAGCAAGAAGGGCTGAGTGAGAAAACTATATATGTGTGTGTGTGTGTGGGTAATTAATAAGAGCTTGTGTAGTTGACACATTTAGGGCAAGCTAGCGTAGGTAAAAGGAGCATAAGACCATCAGAATGAAAACCAACACTTAGCAAAGGGTTAGCAGTTGGATGAGGAGAGTCTAGGCAAATCCATAATTTAAATACTTTAATTGTTTTCAATTCCCATCAATTCCAATGCCAGTAAGATTTACAGTGATCTTTACTTTGGAGGCCATCATTTGTGGGGGAATGGAGACCCCGATGAGATTGGTTAGCACCAAATGCCAGATGGCCTTTCTTGGTCCTGTGACGTTGCTTCGTCTACAATGCATGCTTCAACGCTCTGATGAGCTTATTGTTGGTGCCATGAGGATGATAGTTGGGAGGAAGTTTATGGAGGAGGCAGAAAGGTATCAAGTTGACACTGACGTAACTTCACGAGTGCTAGCTATGTTATTGGAGCTAGGGGTTGATAAGGTGTAGATAGAGTAGATTATGAGGGGTCTCTTCTATCCTGAGCATCTGGGAGATTTGGGGATAACCCTGGAAGCCGCTAGTGAAGGAATTGGGATACCCAGGTCGTGGGATATGGATGACCTAAATGATCCAGATGTAGTGGTGAAGCTTTACCCGTTCATTCTTGACCTCAAGGGATTGGACCTAATGGTGGCCAAAGAGATGGTAGAGGTAGCTGTGAATTTTATCAAAAGAGTCTTGGGGTTGGTTGCTAAAGAAGGATTTGCATGGGTGGGAGATTTTAACCGCCAGCTGCTTGAATATATCAGAGAGTAAGTCTGAAAAATTTTGTTTTTTGATAAAAATTACTTAAAGAATGCTTATAAGAAGCCACGAAATGGCTTGATTTTGAATATAGCCCCCAGAAGGATGGCATAAAAGCAGACCCTGCGAGGTCACGAAAATACTCTGTATAGATATTTTAGGAAAGATCCAATAGGGTCTCATATAGTTCTATCCTCCAATGCTAAAGTAGTCTGGCTGTAGATAGCTATTTTGTTGAACAAGCTCTGGTAGACATTTTAAGAATATGAATATAAGCAAAATGAAGTGATTAAAGTATGATCTTGTGAAAGACTGATAAAATGCACATAAATGACAAAGGGTGAAAAATGTTAAAATAGGGAGAAGTATAAATAAATATATATACATGTCAGTATATATATTTATATATATATAATGTTTGTTTTTGTATGGATAAAATTATATATTTGTGTGTGTGTGTGTGTGTGTGTATAAATAAAGAAATGTGCATGTTTAAAAATGAATATATATGTATAGATTAGAAAGCATCGGGAGAAGAAGGAAGATTAGATTGAATCAAGCCTGAGAATAGATTAGACTAACTTAATTTGACTTCCTTAGCCTGGGGAACCATCAGTTGGAATTTGAAGCTGGCAGTCTTAATTAAGAGTTGTATTTAATGGTTAAGCAAGTGCCATCAGCACCTTTGTTAGCTAGGTCATCTGCTTTAACATTGCCCTCTCTAAAGATGTGATTAAATATGCATTTTCTGAAAGAGGTAGTGATGTCAATGGCAGTGGAGAGAAGGGAATTGAGTCTCCAGTTAGGCATGCTGCCTTGTCTTAGGGCATTAATAATAATCATGGAATCTCCTTCCACTACAAGTTTTTCAATTTTCAAATCTCTGCACATTCTTAGTCCCTCAATCAGTGCCGATAGTTCTACCATGTTATTTGTTGCATTGTTTAGTGGTTTGGTGATAGAGGCAACGTCCTTCATTTCCCAATCATGGATTACATAGCCTATACCTGTAGTTCCTGGGTTGCCTCTCGATGCTCGTCAAAATTTAGCTTGAACCATCATTTTTTAGGGGGTTGTCATTTGCATTCTTTTCTTTTGTTGGAGGTTTTGTGGTTACCTGGTCCCACAAAGGGGAGAAATTTTAATCCTACCCATCTACCACGCATCTTTTCATCCCAATATGACATTATGGCTTCTTTCCTAGGGCTATTAAGAACCCTACTATTAGCAATTTCTATGATAATAGCTTCAATCTTGGAAATGAGTTGTTCATAAGTCATCTTTTTCTCTTTGAATATTCTTCTATTTCTTTCTTTCCATAGCTCCCTGATCATGATCAAGTGGGTTATTATCCATAGTATATTATAGATGCTTTGTTTATGAATGTTTGGCCAACATAGAAACAAGTCCCAAATATTATTAGGAAGGGATGTTACCTAGCCTAGTTTACTGCATAACCAGTTCCAACATTTGATAGAGAATTGACAATTGAGTAGAATGTGGTCTGTTGTTTCCTACTCCTCCTCACATAGGGGGCATCTGCTAGGCCCCTCAAATCCCATTTTAGTAAACCTTTCTGTTGTTAGTATTTTCTTCTGTAAGGCTAGCCATGAGAACATACCAGCTTTTGGGAGGTAGTTCTTATCCCAGCACAATCTAAGAGGTATTGTCATTTTAGGTTTGAGTTGTTTGATTAAAATTTTATATCCCTCTCTTGTGTTGTAGACTCCTAATTTGGAACCATCCCATAACAATCTATCGGTGCCTTTTATGAAGGATACATTCCTCTCGTTGAGTATATCAAGTAATTTCTTTTTATCACTATCTGGGATGTTCACATTCTCTAGTGATTTCCATTTCCATCCTTGGTTTGCATCCCTGTTGGGGAAATCTATGTAATCTCTCACATATTTCCCCCATTGGGATTCAAGGGTTCTTCTTGCATCCTCTAGGTTGACCAGGATATTAATCGACTCAAACCCCCTAGGAGTCATCCCAGAAGAGTGCTTGATTGCCATCACCTAGACTCCAAGTCAGTTTGTCCATGATGAGTTTCCTGCAATCCATCATAAAATTCCAAAGTCGAGACCCTTTAGGGGGGTTGGCCATCCGAAAGAGAGAGGTAGATTTGTTTCCTCTAAGATATTTGTTCCTAAGGATTTTTACCCATTTCAGGTCTGGTTGTTTATACATTCTCCATATTACTTTAGCTCCTAATGCTTTGCTTTGTTCCTTGATATTTTTTAGACCCAAGCCCCCCTCTTCCTTAGGTCTACATATTTTATCCCAAGCTAGTCATGCCATTATTTTCTTATCCTCTGATCCTTTCTAGAGGAATGTTCTTAGTATTTTGTTAATTTCTTCTTGTTTCTCTACTGGAAGGTTCGTGTATGATAGTTGAGAAACTGGTATTGCTGAGAGGACAAATTTTAACATTGTGACTTTTCCAGCTGAAGATAACCATCTGCCCTTCCATGACTCAACTTTCTTTCTGATCTTAGAAGTAATATGGTCCCATAAATATTTTGTCTTATTTCTTTTGTCAAGTGGTAGACCTAAATACTTGTAGGGCAGTTCTCCTCTTCTGAAGGTCAGAATTCTGCATATTTCTCTCTCCGTTTTGGGTCTGTGTTGAAGAAGAAAATTTATGATTTATTAGTGTTGACTTCCTGGCCCGAGGCCTTGGTATAGGAGTTTAGGATTTCTTGAAAAGTTTTAGTTTCTTCACTACTGCCTCTACCGTAGAGCATGGTGTCATCCACAAACTGTTGGTGGGTTATGGGGCTTAGTCCAGAGGTAATTTTAATTCCTTGGATCTTACCTTCTTCCCTGTAATTGGTGATCATCCTACCTAAAGCTTCTACCATTATAATATAGAGGAAGGGAGACATTGGATCCCCTTGTCTCAGTCCTCTTGACATACTAAAAAAACCTTCTGAGGTTCCATTGATTAAGACAAAGACCTTGGGACTAGATATGCACTCATAAATGAGATTTATCCATTGCTTCGTAAATCCAAAAGCCTCCAGGGTTTTGCAAAGAAAATGCCAATCAACCTTATCATAAGCTTTACTGATATCCAATTTGATTAACATACTAGGGTTTTTGTTGTGTTGAATGGAGTGAATGGTTTCTTGGTCTATAATTACTCCATATATAGATCTTCCCAGAACAAATCTGGTTTGTTTGTCACTAATAATGTCTGGTAGTACCTTCCAAATTCTATTAGCTATAGTCTTCATGAGTATTTTATATATAGTGTCACATAGAGAGATAGGCCTCAAATCCCCAAAACTCTCTGGTTTTTCCTTTTTAGGAATAAGTGTGAGGAATATGTTATTTACTTCTTTTAGGAGGTTACCAGAATTCCTCACTCCTTCAAGTGCTTCCACTACTTCATCTCCTATGAAATGCCAGCATTTCTGAAAAAAGAGGGCTGGGAAGCCATCTAGTCATAGGGCTTTATTTGGCTACATTTGGGAGACTACCCATTCGATCTCAGTTTTGGTGAACTTTGCATTAAGGGCTTTGTTTTGGTCATCAGTTATGATCCTTGGGATGTTTTGTAGAATGGCTTGTTGATGTACCCTGTTTGATCCTTCCTGTTCTTGAGAATGTTTTCAAAATATCTGACTGTTTCCACTGCAATTTGTTGTGGATCTTCGATCCAGGTATTGTTATCACCCTTAATTTTAGTAATTATGTTCATGTTTTTGCGGACTTTAGTGTTGTTATGAAAGAACTTCATGTTCTTGTCTCTAGCTTCCAGCCAGGTTTCCCTAGATTTCTGATGCCAGAAAATTTCCTCTTTGGATAGTATATCTTCATATTCAAATTTCAATTATTTTTCTCTTAGGTATAGATCTCCATCCATGCCATTAGCAATAACCTTTTTGTTGAGGTTTTCTAGATATTCTTCTAGCTTAACTTTAATCTCAAAAATGTTACAAAGTTATTCTTATTCCAGTTGAGAAGTTTGCTTTTAATAGTTTTCATTTTGGAGATTAGACAGAAGAGCTTGGATCCAGATACCATAGTTTCCTTCCACCATTGGTCAATTAAAACTAAAAGGTTATTGTCTTTTAGCCACATATGCTCAAATTTAAAGGGGCATCGTTTGGGTTGGCTATCTTCTGAGATACACAACTGGACGGGATAATGATCAGAGCCCGAGTATGGTAGGATCTTTGCCGTGAGATTATAAGAAAGTTGAGTCCAATTGCCTCTGATTAGAAATATATCAAGTTTTTCTGCTATATTTCTAAAGCCCATTCTCCTGTTATTCCATGTAAAACCCTCTTGTGTAGTCTTAATTTCCATAAGATTATATCTATGAACCCAATCCTTGAAGTCATATGCAGTTGTGGACAGCCTTGCTAAACCTCCTGCCTTTTCTTTGGGATCTAGGATGGCATTGAAATCCCCACCCAAAATGCAGATCTAATCTAAAGTCATCATGAACTATTCTATCTCTCTCCAAACTGCTCTTTTCTCTTGGTTCTGGGTAGGACCATATATATTGAAGAGTATGAAGTGAAGATTACTCCTAATGCTTTTGACATAACCGCTCATCCAATTCTTTTTTCTGCTTATTACTGAAAATGAAACAGCCCTAGGATCCCAGATTACCCCTAGGCCTCCCGAAGCTCCTTTAGCTGGAGCTCCAACTAGCTCCCAAATGCCTAATTTCTTCTTTAGTATATCAATTTCTTCAGTGTTAAGTTTAGTTTCTTGGATCATTAGTATATCAGGTTTAGTGTTTGAGATACAATGTTTTAAGATCTGTTGTTTGTTAGGGGCATTGATTCCCCTAACATTCCAAGTATTAATTCTCATGGCACCTGGGGAAGGCACTTCCCCTTCCTAGCATTAAACATTTCAGTGATCTTAGTTTGATCTATTGCCCCTCCATCTTTCTCTCTTAGTTTATATAGTAATTTCCTTCCTCTTTTTTTACTATTTTTGGCACAATCTGGGGTTTCCTTGCTGAGATCAGTTAGAGCAATTCCCGGTTTTTGTTCTGCTACCTCCATCTCTTTGCTTACTAGTTCCATTAGGTCTTTTGTATTAATATCCTAGTTTTTCTCCTAATCCTCAAGCTCCAGTATCTTAGTAATGAGCTTTTCTTTTTCTTTGTTGGCTTCCTCTACTACTACTTCCTCAATTGCCTTCCCTAGGATCTCATCACAAATTTCTTCTAGATCTATGTGGTTATTCATACCTATGGTTTTCTTGTGGTTTTTGGGGTCTATAAGACTTTCCTCTGGTTCATATGTGTTTGGGACCTAGTCAGAGGTCTCTGATGACTCTAGTTCTGCACTTTCTTCCCCTGCTATGGGGCTGATGTGACTGGGATCCCCTTTTGGCAGTTCTCCTTCCTCGAGTACCATCCTTCCCATATCTTCATGGTTCCACTTTAGAGATTTGTCTCCTTCAGGGAGATTTTTACCCAGGTCAGCTTGTGCTAGGTTCTTATTTAGGGAAAGGTCATTGCTATGGTTTTTAATGTTCCCTTCGCCGCCTGGAGTGTATTTTGGGCAAATCTTAGGCAGAGATGCAACCGTACTCGAGGGGTGACTAAGTCCATCTAAGTTTTTACTATAAATAGGGTTCTTCTGTGATGGTGGAGGGTCGTTCTTCAGAGATTCAATAATAAAACCTCCTTTCTTATCATTAAATTTGATATTGACGCCCATAGATTGGGGTTTTAAAAATTTCTTAGTAGGTTTTATTGAGGTCTTGTTGATAATGTTGTTATGGAAAGGGCCTTTGTGAAATACAGGCTTGATGCAGTAAGTGGCAAAATTGGTTTTGATATCAAAAGATTTTAAGTTTTGTATGCTTATGTCCATTTTAACTAAAAGGGTAACATCGGATTGAGAAAAGAATCCTTCTTCTAACCCTACAAATTTGCGAAGAAGGTTACCAATCTCCCTCAAAATTTCACTGTGAATAAGCTCTACTGGGAGGTTAGGTAACTTAATCCACCTAATAGTTTTGAGTTTAAGTTTGCTGGGATCAAAGTTCGGGAGCCATTCTAGATATTCAAAATTGTGCCCTTTATAGTGTAGGTTTTTACTAAACAAGATTTCCTTTTTTAAGTCCACATTTTTACAATCAATGAATATAAATCCTTTTGATACGACAGTGATACTTACCTAGTCCCTATAGAGAGCTCAGATCCACTCAGCAATTTCACTCGCAGGTGACCCAAAACCACACCAACGGACAAAGAGACCATGAGTTCTGTAGTGATTCCCTAAACCCTCTGTGTAAATATTGTTGATGTTTATCACTACTTTCTCCTCCTTGGCCATAGAGTTTGGCAATTGCATTGAGTTCTTCTGCGGGGCTGTCGAAGGGGGCCTAGGGTTTTCTTGGTCATGAAATGCTTCTTGGTTGTTGCTCTTCCCATGATGATTAGAGACCATATTACTGAGTCTAAGGTTTTTAGGAAATGGTCTCTGGTGGGGAGCCAAATAGTCCATTCTCCTATTTGTGTTAGGGTTCATCTTCAGGTGAATATTTCTGGGGGCCAATTTTAAAAAACCCTCTGCATTCCTTCACAATGGATGAAATGGGTAAGAGGCCGAAGGTTGTCGGGCATCAGAGGTCCTTTCTTGGCCTAAGGTGACATAATTTGCTCTAGACGTGAATGTAGGAGTTTTGAAGGTGATTGGGATGGCCCATACTCCTGAAGCCCTAGCCTGGTTAAGTTTCTCAATAGATGCCATCCTCTCCCTCTCCATCTTTTGATACTTCCTACTTTTCATTGTTTGCCAGCTTGATTCCTCATAGTGTTGCGGAGGGGGAGCCCGGCCCCCATGGAAAATCCTCACATCCCTACACAAAGTGTCATGGGGGTTCAGAACCTTTGGTATGAAATCTAGTTTATTGCAGTTGTTACTTTGCCTTGGGGAGCCTGCTTTTTTTCACTATCTTCAAGACATTTTTCCAACACTCCGTTTAAATTTTGCATGGAAAAGATTAACATGCTAAACAATTGTTCCTATTAGAATAATGAATAATTTAAAACCAATTTCATAACAAAACTAGGATCCATCATCTAAGCCACAAAAGGGTTTGACATAGTAGGACAAAGGTACTTACCTGAGATATTTGGAAACTAGGTCACCACATCACAAGACTTCATTCTCAAGGATGGTTTCACTATTTAAACAACTGAGTCTTGCCAGTATTATGTAGTTCAACCTAAAGAACCATTATTTTAGAATAGAATGCATGTGATATGACATTACTTGGTCTACTTACAAAATGAATCCCATAAAGGGTACAATAGGGATGATACAATAATAACGAAAACAATCTAATCATTCTAATGTATTAGATATCTTCTCATTCATAGAATCAATTTCACGATCTCACTCCATATTGTGAGCATACAATGGTAACTAGATAAACTAACTTATAACATTAACATAGAAGCTCACAAGTATTCATAAAATAAATAGAAGAAGATCTTAACAAGCAGAACAAAACTAAGGGATTCTCATGGTTATTGATGGAATCCAAAGTCTAAATAACCCAAGGGTATTTCATTAATATTCTAAATCCTCAATAATATTGTACTCACAAGAATGTCCTAAATATACATTGATATTAACTCAAAAATTAGGAAAGCGATTATATTATTAGATTTGTGTAACATAATTTAAATCATTAATAATAACTTAAGCATAAAGAATCTAAATGTTGAAAATAAAAAATAAAAAATAAAACACATTACTATAATTTACTAATTAAGGAAAATGTAAAAAAATAGAACTACACAACAATAAAAAAAATCATATCTTTTTTATTTCTAAACAAAATTTAAAAATTCAAAATGTGTCAGAAAGATAAAGCATATGGGAATTAAACCTAGAAAGGGTTTGAAGAGATTGTCAATCATAAAAAATCTATTCGTGCCAAACGTTAGACCATTATCCTTCAAAACGTGATTCTAACTCACATCGTTTCTATTATTCACATTACTTACATATAGCATCATTACTACAATTTTAGCTTCTACACTATATCTTTCTTTATCCATAAATAAATAATGTTTTTGATTATATTGGTAAAACAGGTTTTGAAGGGACCCTAAAAACCTTTATAGAAAGTAGCAAACTAAGAATAGAAAGCCAACCAAATGCCAACAAAAAGCTAACAGACTAAAAAATCATAGAAAACCATAGCACAAAAGAACAACCAAGATTATATCATCTTTTTTAAAGTTTCTGCTGCTTCAAGATATTGTTCATAAAATTTCTCATGCAATTTAGCAAAATTCACCACCTCTTTCTTCTCTTCAAATAGTTTCTTTCTGCTACCTCTTATACGAGTTGAAGGGACACCTATATCCTCCAGCATCACCTGTTTCCCTTTATCTTTGTTACCTTCACCTTTATCCTGAACAATAGTTTCATCCACCTTCAGAATGTCTTTAGCACCATAGTCTTTCATCTTCTGAGTTTCTTGAGCTTCACAGTGAGCACCTTCATACCCTTTAAGCTATTCTGAATAATTAGCTTACTAATCTGCATCATTTTCTTCAAATTGTCATTGATACCCATTAATTTCTCTTACAAGTATTGGATTCTCGTACCAAACTCTTCTCCCATCCTCTGCATCTCACGCTCCATCTCTTCCATCTTAGGGATAGCTTCCCAGTTCTGGAAGATCAATTTATCCTACTCCACCGTGGTATCACCACCTCTTTCTAGACTTTCCTGCATCAGCTTCAACTTAATATTAATTCTGTTAATTTCCACAAAAAACCATTTGGTCATTTTATGTTGAGAATTGACAATAATTTTGACCAAACCAATCACCTCCTCCAGGTCATCTCTGTTTCCTACATTAGCAACTAAAATCTCAAAATCATCCAGAAGATTATGAGACAAGTCTAGAAGCTCTAGGAAGCGAGAGCCGATGTTGGGTTCAGAAACATGTATGCTATCTTTACCACGATTCTCCTGAATGTTCAAACCTCTTTCCACACCCTAATCAACCACTTCACCATGATTCCCCTACTTTTGACTACTCTTATCACAACCCTGCTCAGTGACCAAATCCTCATCCCCCTCCTAGGAATCTACTTACCTTTCTTCAAAGTCGAAGGGCTTTTCCTTTTGACAGGAAAACTCTTTCTAACTTCACACCCTTTGTTTGAATCATCATCCGTCTCCGAACCCTTCGACTAGGAAATGTTGACCTCTCTTTTTTTGGTCCTTCTCCTCTTCTTACTAGTCCTTCTTCACTTTCCTCCTAGTCTTCTTCCATCACGCACTCCTCATCATCAGATTGGGTCTCCAAGTCACTAGAGACCATACAAACCTTCTTCTTAGCACAATGCTTATCCTTCAACCCGCCCTTAGGAGTATTAATTTGGATTTAATCCATTAATAGAAGAATAAGACCTTCATGAAGGATAGGCAAATTAGGGTTTCTAGAATTTTCTTCAGACCATATTCCATAGAAGCAAGCAAATAGAATGGGAAGGAAACATGCATACCATGGAGAAAATGATTTAATAGATTAAAGTGATAGCTATACATAGCAATGTACCTTCCATCCAAGGTAATATACCACATAATGACCTCCACCACCTCGGCCCAAATTGGCTTGATGGATAGGTGATTATAACCCACTGACTACAACTTAACCAGCTTTCTCTGCTCATTATCCTTGAAGAAATGATTCAGGGCTTCCTCACTGTATTTCCTCTCCCTAAAGAATTTCTTCCCGTTGGCTGACAACCCAGTAATCGAAGCTATGATGTCTTTAGTGATAGTTAGCTCCCATCCAAAAGCCATAACCTTCCTATTTCTCCAATTCTTCGCAAACATCATCGTAACATTGGGGTCGACCCCATGAATCTTTCCATAAAAGGGGTTAAACCCCTAGCTTTTAGAATCTTCCAAATCTTCTACTTGTGGTGGATCCCTTCACAAGAGGAGGGCTCCACTCTATTCCTCTCACCACCCATGTTAAGCTTCAAACCACTTTATCCCTCGCAGACAAAATAGAGAAAAAGAAAGATAAACTGATACCTTCTAGGAATGCTCAAGTCATTAAACATACCCAAAATGCGTGTGTTATAGCTCTTCATAATAGAAATGCCTTTCAAACCTTTTGAGTTCATAATGATCTCATTAGTAATCCTCGAGCCTTGTTCCATGTTTACAATCATTTAAAATTAGAGTTTTAATCTTTCTCAGGATTAAGTCCACGTCATCCCAGATGGTTCTAGACTGGTTAGTGACCCCTAGGGTGGCAAATAGATCTGCAACTCTATTCCCTTTGCGGAATATGTGAGAAATAAAAATTTGATCAAAGGACTCCAATAGCTTAATAGCATCTTCAACAAAGGCAAATTTCATCCAACTAGGACTTAGGGATTTCCTTAAGCAATTGATAATATTATTGGAGTCCCCTTCAACCCGAACCTTTTTATACCCCTTGGTGTCAGCAAGAGCAATAGCATGATAGGCAGTTGCAGCTTTGGCATAGTGGTTTGTCTGGGTACCTAGAGGGAGTGCCACTTCTACCAAGAAACTACCAAAGTCATCTCTCATCACTCCTCCACTACCAGTAGCTCCAGGATTCCCTTTAGCTGCCCCATCAAAGTTAATTTTGATCCATCCCTTAGGAGGTAGTTTCCACACCACTTCCCCATGAGGTTGTTTCATATTTTTAAAAGGAATGGAGATATCACCAGGGATGTTCTAGTTCTTAGAGATTGCCAACTCTGACTGTGAAACCTCAATCTTACTCCCATAGCCAATTTGCTCCTCAAGCCTAATAGTAAAATTCTCCTTGATGCATCTTATTACCTTGAAAAACAGGCTTTCAAAATCAAGACTAGCCTCCCTGAACACCCTATTATTCCTTTCCTTCCAAAGATTCCAAGCTATATGAGGGATCATCAAGGACCACATAAACATGAGGGATGGGTTGGAGACAGGGCAAATCCACTGAGAAACCAACTCTTTGAAGGAGTTAGGGAAGATCCAACTAAGGTTTCACAAAGAGAGAACTTTACCCCAAACCTCCAAAGAGAAGGGGCAGGAAAAAAACAATTGAAAGGAGTCTTCAGTATCCTTAAGGAACAATGGACATCTATTAGGCAGTGAGAAACCTCTTTACAAAGATTATCAATAGTCAACACTCTATTCTGAATGAGTAGCCAGAAGAAGATATTAATCTTTGGGATGAGTTTAGCATCCTAGATATTGGCCCAAAAGGGAGGATAATCCAACTAAGGGATCATACCTTTGAAATCCGAAGCTACAGAAAACTGTCCAGAAGAAGTTGCTTTCCAAATGAGATGATCTTCTTTGGGCCCAGAGGGAATATGAAACAAATTTAACCTAGTTTGAAAATCCCCAAGATGCCTATCCACCAACAAGAAATTCTTCCATCTACCATCAGTAATGCAATCTACCACCTTCCTATCAAAAGTAGAAGAGCAAATGTTTGTGCATGGGCTTGCCTAATCCTATTGCTTAAGGGAGCCACCATACCACAAATCATCCTAGAAGTCAACCTGTCTTTCATCCCCTACCTTCCATTTAGAGTCTTTCTTAATAATTTCTCTACCCTGAGATATATTTCTCCAGATTTTTGAGCCTTTCGGGAGACCAATGCAATCCAAGGTTTCCCTAAAGTTATTGAACCCAGTCAGGTATTTGTTCTTAACAATCTCCATCCACTCTTTCTTCTCATTCATCAGACACCATGCATTCCTGGCCAGAAGAGTAGAATTGAACTCTTTCATCTTTCTCAAACCTAGACCACCCATCCTCTTAGGTTTGCAGACCAGATCCCAAGCTAATAATGGAATTCTCTTTTTTTCCTCAATTCCTCACTAAAGGAATCTTTTTTGTATTTTTTCAATTCTTTCTCTAAAATTTGTTGGAAACTTAAACAGGGACATGAAATAGATAGGCAAGTTTTGAAGGGTACCTTTAATCAATTGGATTTTACCCAACTAGCTGAGAACTGCACCTTTCCATCTAGCAAGTTTGGAATGGAATTTATCCAACATACCCATCCAAAAGGATTTAGGAATTCTTTTCTCATAAAGAGGCATATAGTCGGCAAGGAATCAACTTTACATTGAAGGATATGAGCTATCTTCTATTGCCTCACCTCAGGAGTGTTGAAGAAAAAGATCAAACTTTTAGGAAGGCTTATTTTTTGTCCAAAATCCATTTCATAATTAAGAAGAATCAGCTTCAACATTCTAGCTTCCTTAACAGAGGACTCACCCAAAATGATAGTGTGATCCACAAATTGTTGATGCAAACAAGGACCTAAAGAAGAAGGATGCAATCCCTTGAGCCGCCCATTATTCAGAGCTTTCTGAATATTCCTTCCAAGAAATTCCACCATCACCACAAAGAAGAAGGGTAATATAGGATCCCCTTACCGTAAACCTCTAGAACTCTTAAAAAATCCCTAGGGCGTTCCATTAATCAAGACTAAAAATTTAGGGGAGAGGATAAGCTGCCTAAAGAGCACAAGGGCTTTCTCATTGAATCCGAACCTTTCCAACACTTTCAGAAGGAAGTTCTAGTCCACCCTATCATAAGCTTTCATGAGATCAAGCTTAAAGAGAAATCCCTCCTTTTTATTCACTCCCAAAGAGTGGATGTTCTCTTGAATTGAGATAATGGAGTCAAGGATCTATCTTCCTGGCACAAAAATGCTCTACTACATAGAAACAATGCCAGGAAGGAGTAACTGAAGCCTACAAGACAACACCTTCGAGATTATCTTATAACATGAGTTACAGAAGTTAATGGGCCTGAAATCAGTAAAAGAATTAGCTTCATTCTTTTTAGGAATTAGGACAAGAAAGGTGGCATTTAACTCTTTAAGCAAGTTTCTGTTACCAAAACATTCCTTAGTGGCATTACATAAATCTTTGGCCACTATCTCCCAGAAGGTTTGGAAGAAGTGGGGGAAACCATCTAGGCCCAGTGCCTTGTTACCTTCAAACGAGAAGACAGCAGCTCTGATTTCTTCCTCAGACAGACTGTTAGTCATCATCTTATTATCCCCATCATTCACAACTTTAGGAATCACATCAAGCATAATTTTTTCCATATTTTGATTGAGAGGGCCCTCGACTCTGAGTAAGTTAGAGAAGAAGACCACCGCTTCCTTTTGAATCTCTTCATCCTCCAAGACCGCCCTTCCATTGGAAGAGATTTCCTTAATCCTATTGGCCACTCTATTCTTTAAAGTAGTCATATGAAAGAATTTAGTGTTTCGGTCACCACTTTTAAGCCATATCGTTCTAGACCTCTATTTCCAAAAGTCTTCTTCCTTGGTGATGATCCCATGGAGAGCATTAAGGAGATCAATTTTTTTTTCTTGGGTATCAGGAGACGTACCCACTTGTTGGATCTCGTTTTGGATAATATCCAACTAAGCTTTAATATTCTCCTTTTCCTTAAAGATCTACCCAAAGGAGGATTTGTTCCATTTTTCCACATTAATCTTGACATTGTGCAGTTTTTTCACTAGTCTGTACAGTGCAGTTCCTTCCACAGTTATGTCCCACCACTCTCTGATTTTCTCCTTCAACTTTAGGTGGTGAGTCCACATCTTTTCAAATCTAAAAGGGAGCCTTTTTCTTCTTCCAATTTTATCGCACAAATAGAACAATTGGAAAATGATCAAATCCCAGTCTAGTAAGGGCTAAGAAGGAGCAAGAATAGGTTTCAAACCAATCCATAGATATAAGCACCCCATCCAGCTTGACTTGAATAATATCTTCCCCAGATCTTTTGTTAGACCACATATATTTGGCTCCCTTCAAATCCAAATCAAACAAGGCTTCATCATTCACGAAGTCTATCAAGTCCATTCTGTTGTCAAGAGGAGCTTGAGAACCACCTCTTTTCTCATCATCTCTAAGAGTGGAGTTGAAGTCTCACATAACTAACGATTTAGATTCAGAGTGTTATCTTCTAAAGGTGCCCAACTTGTGCCAGAGCTTTTTCCTAGCATTCTTGATATTAGGAGCGTAAATATTAGAAATAATCCAAGTAAATTCCTCTCTCTTATGGGAAAACTTAGTCATCACCTGATTAGAATCTGCTAAGATGGGAGTTCTGGTCATCGACTTGGGATTTCAAAGGGTAGCCACCCCACCTGAAGCTCCCTCAAAGTTACAACCATGAAAACCACAATCCACAAAGAATCTATTCTTAATATTAATCAATCTATCAATCTACATCTTGGTTTCCTGAATAAGCACAATATCCAGTTTATGCTCCCAGACTAAATTTGACAAGAGGTCATGCTTATGACTATTATTTAACCCCCTGATATTCCAAGAAAGCACCTTCATGATTTAAGCAGGTTTGTGCTCCTAGAGCACAACTCCATGAGGGTTTTTTACATCCCTCCTGCAACCTATTTCTTACTATCTCTGTCTCTTGTAGCTAAGACTGAGGGTCTTCTTGGCTTTCTTTTCTCCAATCTCAAATCAGCCTTGACTGAACTTCTAGTTGCTACTCCACTAAGGATGGGGAGAGTAACCTATTTTTTCTTTTTCCTTCCTTTAACCTCCTCGAAGGGCAATTCCTCCTGAGGCTTATCCACATAAAACTCCACCAAAGGAGTGTGCACAATGGAGCAAGGGTTACCCTCCTTCCCCTAGGGTCCTAGATAATCTTCATGATTATCCACAACAAATAGCTTTTCTCAGAGAGATGGTCTCTTTGCTAGGGGATTTCAAAACTGAAAGTCTTCCAGTGGGCTCAAATGGAATCAGCTCCATCCCTAAGGGGGTCATATCAACATAGGCTTTACCCTCAACTACTAAACCATCCAATTTTTCTCCTATAGATTGAGTATGGGTTTTCCCCTGAACATTCCCTTTCTTTTCCTTCCAGACTTTTTGGTTAGTCTTCGGCTTCTTAGAGGGGCAATTTTTCACCCAGTGTCCTATCTTTTTACAGAGAAAACAAGAAAAAGGGATAGATTCAAACTCAATGGCTTGTCCCCACTCTCTAAGCTTAGATTTAATCTTAATGGAGGATTGCAAGCTAGTAGATTGATTCACCATTACACAAATCCTAGAAAACACCAATCTCTTCTACACATAGTGATCGGGTCCACCGTAAGCAAACAGTCGAAAGCACTAGCCAGACCCTTAAAAACTTCCTCATCCTAGAATTCCATTGGCAGTCCTGGGAATCTGACCCAGACTGGGCCCACATTAAAAATGGTTTTCGAAACATAGAAGTCTGACTTCCATCTCCTCAAAGCTAGGGTCAAGTTCCCAATAACCCAAGGGCCTCCGGCCAAGCAGCAGAGTAAATCTTCTTCACAGGAAAATGTGAAGGAGAAGAAGCCCTTCTGTAAAGAAGTTATATCCACTTGCCCTTTCAGGGCTCATTTCTGATGAGCCCAAGACCTCACAATTTCAATATTAGGTCTAGGACCCAAGAATTAACCAACCAATGATAAATCCATACGAGAGATACATTTATCAACAACACTATCAGGAACAAATAAGGAGAACTCACCTAACCCAGGTTTAGAGGAATAAAACAATGGGGAAAGAGAGATTTTCCTTTTTGGTTTAGAATCAAAAAGCAAATTCCACGGGTTATTGGTAGCCACAAAGGGCTCAGAAGGGCTAACCACATCCTCTTTAATCTTTAGGTCAACCTTGGAGGACTCCTCTCCTGAAGAACCCCTGGGGTCCAGAGGTCTAATTTCACCTTCCAAAGAAGAAGGACAGGCCTCAAAAGCATGAGGATTCCTGTCGTCATTTGGGCCCTCCTCGGAACCTTCCCCCTCACCACACCTACCATCAACACTCTGCCCACCGTTAGCAATACTGCCTAAACCTGACAACAAACCATCTACCTTTCCTACATTAGCCACTAGGCCACCTACATGTCTGTCCTTACCAACATTCAAAAAACCTTTTCCCGCCTGTTCACCTCCACCCCCGTTCACCATGAAATCACCTAAATAAATAATGTTAACCAAATGCATTCCTATAATTTTACTTTAAAATCATTTAGATGATAGTGAATATTTGAGGAATAAAGCATAAGAAGAGTTATCCTATGATCACTGATTATCCTTGAATGGATTGTAACTTCTAACAAATGTATAAAATGGTTGTATTGTCATGAGGATTGCACCTTGGTTAAGCTTTAAACTCAACTATCCTATGAAACATGGGATCACCTTCAGACTGTGGGTTGCCTATGGCAAAGGTGAACCTCTAGAGAGGGTTGGTTCCCTGGTAATCTCCTGAATCTTTTGTATTGGAGAGGAAAAGGGATAAAAGGATTGCTATATAACTGATTGTTAGATTCTAGGAGGTGATGCACTGAGTTTATAAGTCCTATTCTTGCTATCTTGACTCACAATTTTCTCTCAAAAGGGCTTGGTTACACAACTCAACTTGAACAAGGCTCATACATTAATATTTCATAGGAAGGCTTGGATCTTTCCCTACTTCTTTGAAGGAAATCTAAGAGCTTTTACAACTATAAAAGTCAAAAAAATGATTAACTCAACCTATAACCTGTATAATTCAATTGTTTTTTTCTGTATTAAGTTTCAAAGAATGAGACATGAAATTTAAAAGGATTTGTTTAAAATCACAAACAAACTTCACATCAAGATCGCTCAATTAATCACATAACACATATAATGTCTGAGAAGGTAACACATTGCTTTATTTGAGAAAAAATAAGAGTGTCCTTACAAGAATATCTAAAAATACTGTAAAAAATATTGTTGCTCTATAATGAAAATATTGACGAGTTACAATACAGAAGTTTTCTTTGTTGTGTGCAAAGGAAAACTAGCATGAACTAAGAAAAAGCATCCTGTGCCTTTTCTTTTACCACAAAAAATCTTTCTCCAAGAGACCTAGTTTTGGGGAAGTCAACTCCCATCGAACTAAACTCTTCTCCCAATGTATGAGATAGTTGGAAATGATGTCCTCAACCAATTTTGTGAACTCCCTATTTCTGGGCATGCAAGGCTAAAAATCATATATTTGAGGGCTCCAAACTACTCCATAATGAGTGATTTTACCTTTCAACTCCCCTTAGCAACTTGACCAAGTGGACCTCTAAAAATGGCATAGTTTACCTAAAAAGCCTAAGTAAACTAAAGTATCATCTCCCCTTTGCCTAATGCAACACTTCATCATAGAGATTACCTTAATGCATGCTTTTACACACCTTGTTGACTGGTATATATCTCTTTGCATGATTTTAAGGTAATTATGAAATTACTTTAACAAGTATTAAGGTAATTTTTAATTATAAATTACCTTAATACTTGTTAATGTCAATTACAATATATTAATCATTGCTCTATTTGTATTTCAAACAATATAATAGTGTTTTTTTTAAAATGTGCTTGGTAAACTTTTTAACGTGACCGGCAACACTGGTGCGACACGCTCTCTGGCTCCACATGAATGCTTTTTCCCAGAGCAATGAACCGATGAGGCCACAACACGGGGGACCTCATCCCCTAGCAAGAACACTTCAAACCCGCGAGCTCATTGGCCCAGCGAAGGCGTAAAGCCTGCGAGCTCGAAGGCCTAATGGGGGTTTGAACTTTGGTGGCCGCCACTATAACCGAGCAACTTAACCACTGAACCACGCCCTTATCGGCAAACACTATAATAGTGTTATCCATGGGCTCATGATGATTTTTTTTAATTTTCTAACATTGGAAAGACCTTAAAAGGTCACTGGCTCATTATCATTTCTTTGATTTTCAAAAGAAGAAAAGACTTTAGAAGTCTTTGGTCGACACTTTAACCAAGACTTAGGGCATTTCTCACTTTCACAAAAGGGTTTAGGAAACACTAGCTACAAGCATCATTTGTTTTTTTGCTTTTCTTGCTCTCCTCTTTGGGGGGTTGTTGGAGCGCCACCATGGAAGTGGACCTATGTTGGGAGAAAACATGATTGGTAAGCCTCTTCTTCCTGCACTTTCATGGTCGTTAAATCTTCACTGAGAAACTGTGAAAAAATCATTATGGACTGATATGCACTATCTTTCATTCTTATGATACAGACCATTGACTCTGTCTTACTAAAAACAATTATATCATGTTTTCTCATTGAGACCTATTGCTCTACATGGGTTCATTATTTTTTTCTATGGCTTCACTCACCTGTTTGATTTATGATGTTTATGTGGAGCTCTCTGTGGTCTAGCAGACCTCTATAGCAAGTACTGAAGTTAGTGGAAATCAAAATGAAAGAAAACACAAAGAAATACAATGAAAACAAATGTTATACCTTCACAAATGACCCACAAACCCTAGATAAGGTGGAGAGTGTCGCACCCAAGCACTCTAGCTTTACCCAAGATGATAATAGACAATGTGAAATGCTCTCAAAACCTATGCAATTCACTAATAAGCTAGCTCAAGAGGAGAGATTTTGGCATGATAACTTTGCTCAAATTGTGGATGTTAAAATGGCTTGAGAGATGGTGTATTTATAGGCTTTTTGGGAGAGGATTTGATCCAAGGGTGGAGATTGATTTGGGAGATCAATGGTTGTGAATGCATGTGATGTGGAGGGCCTAGATTTGATCTCAAAAAATGGAGGGTTGTGAATAAAGATGAATTTTAAATTCAACTTGGGAAAGGGGTGAATTAAATGAGGTTGGGTGAGATGGATTAGATGTGAATTTAAAATTCACATGGGGAAGAGAAAATGAATTAAAAATTCATTTGGGGAAGAGTGGAAATAAATGAGTTATGACATGTGTAAGGGGTGTAAGAGGTATTTAATGAGATGTTTGACATGTGTGTATAAAAAATTGATTTACGAGGCATAAATATCAAATTTTTTTTGGAGGATGTGCGGAAAGGTGTTAAGCTAGGTTTGACCATTTTAATCAGGGTAATTAGCCTAATTAATATAGTTGGAAAAAATTAGGGAATGGGTTAATGAGGTGCTAAGATTAATTAAATAATGTTTTATTTAATTAATCCTAGGTCTAGGGTCTTGTAGGTTAGGCTAGGTAATTAAATAATTGATATTTAAATAGCTAGGGTAGGGATAGGTCAATTAGTAGGTTAAATTAATTAAATAAACATGGTTTATCTAATTAATTGGGTTTAGGAGAAAGGTAAAATTAATTAAATAAATATTTGGTCATTTATTTAATTAATTGGTTAAGTTATACTATTGAATTAATTTAATTAATTCAATTTTAAAGGATGAAATGATGGGAAACCAAGTGTTGAAAGGGATAATTAAATAAAAATTTAATTAATTGATTAGAAGGGAAATTGATGTGTTTGGTGATGTCGGAGGTCGGTTAGATGCTGAAGACATTTTTAGGTGTTTACATTTGGCCCTCTTTGACGTGGCGTCGTGACCTAGTAGGGAAGTGGCGTCAAGTCAAAGAAAAATATGCCCCAGCCACCAGGAAGGAATGAAATGGATGAGGGATGCCCCCTCAAGAGGTCAGATGAAAAAAATAAAAAAAATTCATTTGAACTCTCGAAAGGAAGAAATGAAGGTGAGGACGGAAAAACAGGTTGACAGGAAGAAAAACGAGCGAAAAAGGTTATGATCTGCACCCTGGGGAGGAAAAAGTGTGTTGGAAGATGACATGGCTTACTATAAATAGAAAAAGTGGGCCCTAAGGTGCCACATTTGCACCTATTGAGCCACTTGGATGAAAGAAAAGGAGAGAATGGTGAACTCCAACCCAATGTTCCTACGCTTTGAGCACATATCCGAGCGATTTTGGTTGTACAAGAGAGCACTAGAGGCTGGCGACCAGGTAGGCTGAAACCCTAGCTTTGTCATTTTTTCATTTTTTGCATTAATTATTTTCAGGATATGGGTTTTTTAGGGTTCGGTGCCATCGGAAGACTGATTGGCGCCAAAAGGGCATGAATTGGTGCCATCTTCTAGATCAACGCCATCCACTGAGGGTAAAACAGATGGAATCAGTGCCAAAATAGAAAGTTTTGGCACCATCTTCTGGTTTGGCGCAAAGATGCGCAGTTTAGGATTTCAAGCGCATTGGCACCAAAAGAGGGGAGCATGGTGCCATCTTCTAGATCGGCGCCATGCTGGGAAGAGGTACCATCTTCTAGATTAGCACCATGTGCATGCGTGGTGACATTTGATCATTTGATGCCATGAGGGAAAGTGTTACCATCTTGTGGATCAGTGCCTTAGGGCGAATCAGCGCTATTTTTCAAAATAGCGCCTAATGGCTGCACAGTGGCATCATTCCACAAAATGACACCTTCTAGGGATAGCATGGCACCATCCGTGGAATTGACGCAATAGGGGGATTTAATGGTGCCAAATTTGATTTGGCCTCCAAAGCAAGAAAAATTAATGTAGGAAGGTTAATTTGGAATGAAGAGGTGAGTTTTTGACAAACATTGGTGGATGCAGGTGACTATATCCTTCATCGTGAGCTCATGGGAGCGGCGTGTACCCTCTATGATGCAGTTGTTAGATGGGTTCAATGTACTGACATGAGGTCAATTGGTGAGGTTAGGGCTACGGATGGTATCAGATATGCTAGTTTTACGAGCACACAAAGCACTGATGACGGCTCTCGTAGAGCGCTATCGACCTGAGATGTGCTCCATTCTCCTACCGAAAGAGAGGTCACTATCACTCTTGAGGATGTTTATTACATCCTCAAGCTATCGATTCATGGGGATCGAGTGGTATATGATATGAGGAGGGAGCGGAGAGCCTTAGGTAGAGCATTTGCCCCAGGCTGGCCAGAGTTGTTAGTGGATAGACGAGAGATGAGCTACGAGGAGTCTTTGGTAGCGAGTACAGATCATTTCACCCTATTTCTATGTGTATTGATTGGAGGTGTGGTGATGCCAGATCGGTGAGCTAGAGGTTTTCTAGTCATGTACGGAGAGATGATAGAGGGGATGGTGCGGGATGAGACTGTTTATGCCTGGGCACCATGCATGTTGGTGCAGCTGTATCATGAGATGCATACAGTGGTTTATCATTATGATTCAACACTATAAGCTGGGGTCACACTGCTGCACGTGTGGGCCTTCGAGCATATTTCTATCATGAGGCTGAGGGGAGGATATCATTAATGAAAGTTTAAGGCATTTGTATTTTTGTATCAGAAGCCTATTGAGTACTCTCACACAAGGTAGGTGCGTTACTGGTGACGGGTGTTGGATGATTTGATTTAGGTGACCTAGCGACCATATATTGGAGTAGAGCCATGGCCAGACGATGATATTCACATGCCGTATACCTTCTAGCCATGGTATCTAATGGGTCAAGGTGACCACACCATCGACATGTATCTATCATCATGGGTCATGCGTCAGTTTGGCTTGCGACAGGATGTTCCTCAGGGTATGGCAGTTTTTGCGTAGACACCGCAGGATGAGAGATGGCCACTGACCATAGTGCCATAGGTGATGATAGGTAATTTTGCAGCCTTACAACCACTGATGTGGGATTGGAGGAGCACAGTGATTGATGCAGGGACCACACCTGCATATGATTAGTGGTGGCAGATGTGGCAGCCGTCTCGCATGATGGATCCGACTGAGGATCTTGGTATGGCTGTGGAGGTAGGGGCAGAGGAGGATATTGTTGAGGAGGAGATAGTGGTAGAGGTGGTGGAAGTGGATGATGATGATCTAATTGGGGGTGTTAGCGGCAACATCATATGAGTAGGTAGAGGCTACGAGAGGACGGGGCGGAAGGAGAGGCAGATGGCCAGTGATACCACCGTTGTAGGTACAATAGCAGGAAGAGCAGTAGGTAGTGCCTTAGGTATAGGTTCCTACCCAATAGGAGCAGGGGGTAGCAAGTCTTACAGTAGTAGAAGGTACTTGTACAACAAGTACAAATAGGACAGGTGCAGGGACATCGAGCACCTAGGCAGTAGGGTGGCAAGTAGAGGTCACCCACACATACAGTAGTAGGGATAGAGGACCACCTCCGTACAACAGACAGCTGACCCAGAGGTGAGGGCGAGCACCCACCAACATGACATTCCAGTGGCCACTATGACATTTCTGGGGGTGAGTGGGGCGAAGGTTAGCACTTCAGCAGCAAGGTCAGAGCCAGTCCCTAGGCAGCATTCTTCACGTCGGTGTATACGTGTAGACTATGAGGATGAGCATGAGGTGGGGACCCTCCGAGGCCAACTGGGTAGCTTGGAGGATACTGTATAGAGACAACAACAGGAGCTAGTACAGCTTCTAGGAGCTCATTTAGATGTGTTAGGTTGGTTGAATGGGTTGAGGGGTAGGTGAGAGGGGGGATGTTAGTTAGGAGAGGGGGTTAGAGTGGGTGGGTGGGGGGATTAAAATTCTAGGCCCAAATAATATGGTTGGATGAGTGTTGAAAGATGATGTGAGCTAGACATAGTACTTGCATTAAACTACTGAGAGCATTTCTAGGTTTATTATAGCAAAGAAGGATAATTTTTACAAAGGTATAAAGGGACCTAAGTGATGATATTTATCCCACAATTGCATGGACTAGACTCACAAACAATAGTTTGATTTCATGCATGGCCAAGGTAGTATAACCTTGCCTAACTGAGGGAAGGGGACTCATAACATAAGTGCGCATAGTATATAGAAGGTATAAATACCTATATATACAAAATGGGAAGCACTATGCTAGAACTGACCCTAGCTTCAAGATATGAATACTATTCTTGGAGTAATGAAATCAACCCACAAGCACAGCATATAGAAATGATGACCATGTCTATTCCAGGTGTTGTCTGCCAGTTACCAGGATATAATGAGATCAAGGTAGCTTTGGAAATGACCTAGAATAAGACAAGAAGATAAAAATCAATAATCAAAAGACAAACAAAATGACTCAAACAACCATTGTATTCTCTTGCCAAGATACATGTTGATAGGATGAGGGATTTTGTCCATTGTAGGAATGATATATCCTAGGATGCGAATCATTTTAGATTTTGTTGGATAAATTTGAAAGGTGGGCAAAAGGATAGTCAAGCCATGTGTTATGATTATAGTTGGTATGTTGATTGATGATTTTTGCATGAGATACGGGGTTTTGGGCGTATGCTTATCATGTGTATCATTTGTTGAATCTAGCAAGCTTAGTAAATAGGGACCATCCAATAAGGTTGGATGGGTGCATCTTATGTACCTAAGTACTGGATACTTCCTTCATATTCCAGATTGTCTACATACCCTGTGTCCATGGGATCAAGGTACTTTCAAGATGTAAGTGAAATGATTATGTAGTTCTGGCAAGACTTGATGATGTGAGAATGGTTTGGGATGGATATGCTGATTGTGGGTGATGATGTGCACAAATCGTTAGCAAAATCTAGATCGCTGTCAAATTAAATGTAGAGAGTACTGCTACGGATAGAAAATATTACAGATTAATTTGTCACACCTGTTCCTTGCATTCTATACATTACAACGAATTGATTGAATTGATTTGATGGCAGAATTCATTTTTTTAGGTTGGGATTTTTAACAGTCTATCAATTTGGTCCCAAAAGGTGCTAACTCAGGTACTATATCTTTCTAAGATATTGTGAATCTGTGTTGTACACTGTATGATCAATTTGTTTTTGGGATTTTGCAAATTTTTTAATCTTTTTGGATTTTTGGATTTTTCTATTGTTTTTGGGATTTTGGGATTTTGGGATTTTTCTATTGTTTTTGGGATTTTCTGATTTTAGTTGTATAGAAGAAGCTTACAAGGATCCTTGTTCCTTAGCTTTGGGTGGGATGATGCGAGGTGGGCAATTGATGTTTCAGAATTCCAAGCCATGGGAAGTGTTTGGTGTGGAGTGTTGTGATGGAGAGAGAACTTATTAGATGGTGGAACCGGCCACTACACATGGCGCCTAAAACATGTTTTCACCATGGTACCTATCCAAGACATCACCAAAGTGATTTTTACCATTGGAAGACTTTATTGCACTCAGGTTTTTCTTGATTTTTTGATTTTTTTGATTTTTTCTTTTTTTTTTTTGGTATTTTTTCTTTGGGATACTCGATGGGTTATGGATAGAACCTTTTCAAATGCATAATATTCATGGGCTCATACAGAGGTTGCCCCTTAGGTGTTGCAAGCTGATATGCCCCTTATCCATAGTTGGTTGTGGTAACATACGGTCCCAACCAATTGGGCTCAAATTTTCCTTTTTTAGTGCTTTCTTGCAAATTCTTTTGGTTTTCCATGAGGACAAGGTCGCCTACTTCAAATTTGTGGTTCTTGATTTTCTTGTTATAGCTTCTTCGTAGGCAATTTTGGTATGCCTGTAGATGGTTGAGTGCATCCAGGCATTTCTCATCCAATAACTCTAACTCATACAGCCTTGAAACTTGATACTCTTCATCAGTGATTATGTTCTGTAGGGATACTCTGAGTGATGGGAGATTGACCTCAATAGGTAAGATGGCTTCGAATTTGAATACTAGGGAGTATGGGGTGGCTCCTGTAGGTGTGCGGATACTTGTGCAGTAGGCCTATAGGGTGGGATTGAGTTGGAGGTGCTAGTCATGACCAACTTAATTAACCGTCTTCTTCAGAATGTGTAGAATGGTTTTGTTTGAAACTTCAGCTTGACCGTTACCTTGGGGGTAGTATGGAGTGGAGAAATGGTATTGGATTTAGAATTTCTCACATAAAGTGCGGACTTCCTGGTTCTTAAATGGTTTCATGTTATCAATAATAATGGAATGGGGGATGCCATAATGGCATATGATGTAGTGAAGAATGGATTTGGCTATTTGGATGCCTTTGGTGAAAGTGAGCAGAATCACTTCAACCCACTTAGTAAAGTATTCAGTTGCGGTGATAATAAATTTATAACTGTTGGATGATGACAGGTGAATCTTACCTACAAGGTTGAGTCCCGATTGTGAAAAAGGCCATGGAGTTGTTATTGGCTATAACTCTTGTGATGGTGCATGGATGAGGTCCCCATGTTGTTGACACGACAAGCAATTTTTCACGAACTTGTAGGCGTCTCGCTCCATGGTTGGCTAGTAGTATCCTATTCTCAAGATCTTCTTGGTGAGGGTAGGTCCATTCAAGCGTGACCCAAAAATTCCTTCATGTACCTCCTGCAAGGCCACTTCAGCTTCCCTAGAGTCTAGACATTGTAAAAGTGTACCATCAAGACTTCTTTTGTAGAGGGTGTCTCCTATAAGAGTGAAGTGAGAGGCTCGGTGAATGAAGATTTTTTGTTGTGAGGATGAAAGGTTGAGTGGTATGATGTTGTCATGGAGGTATATGTATGTCTCTTGATACCAGTGGGATAGGGTACCAACAATTTCACACACTAGTTTTGATTGGGGAACATCATAAGCCAGTATAGGAAGTTCTTCGATCAGGAACTCACAATTCTTACTGTCTTTCTTCATGTCCACCAGGGATCCTATCATGGCCATGGCATTTGTTGCTTTCTTAGTTAACCTTGGAATTTTTTCAAAGTGGATGTCACCAAAATAATCTTTAAAATTGTCCACCATTTTCTTGTAGGGTAAGAGCTTATCACCCTTAGTCTTGTATTCATTATTCACCTATCAAATGACCAGTTGGGAATCTCCATAGACCATCAGCTTCCCAATCCTCCACTGAATCACCATGTGGAGTCCTGTGATAAGAGTCTCATATTCTGCTACATTATTGGCGCATAGAAATGTAATCTTGTATGACTTGGGAATGGTGTCTCCTTGAGGGGTAACAAATAGAATACCTATCCCTGAGCCTTGATGCATATAAGACCCATCAAAATACATCTTCCATGGTTCTACTGTTGGTTCTATAGTCAATATAGACTCGTCAAGAAACTCTGCAAGTGTGGGTTGCTTTGTTGGGATGGGTGCCTCAGCTAATTGATCAGCGATGACCTATCCTTTAATGGATTTTCTTTCTATGTACTCAATATCAAACTCACTTAAGATCATTACCCACTTAGCCATTCTTCGTGTAAGGGCGGCCCTATTTAGTAGATATTTTAGTGGATTGATCTTGGCAATGAGCTTAGTCTTGTGATTAAGCATGTAGTGTCTCAACTTCTGTGAGGTGAAGACGACAACTAGGCATGCTCATTTAATGGGAGCATAGTTCAGCTCATAGGGCACCAAGGTATGGCTAATATAATATATTTCTCTTTCTTTCCCTTGTTTATCATGCTGCACCAACAAGGCCCCTATAGCTATTTCTATCGTTGATATATATAAGAGGAGGGGTTCTCCCTGTTTTGATGGCATAAGGACAGGTGGGTTAGCGAGGTACTTCTTCAACTATTAAAAAGCTCCCTGACACTGATTGTCCCACATAAAGGCTATGTTCTTACGGAGGAGATGCTGGAAAGGTTAGCACTTATCTGCAAGTTGTGCTATGAATCGTCAGATAGGTTGAAGCTTCCCCTGTAGACTTCGCAACTACTTAAGTGTCTTTAGAGGAGGCATCTTTGTTATAGCTTTGAATTTGGTAGGATCCACTTCTATTCCTCTCCTCAACACTATATATCCTAGGAGTTTCCTAGAAGTGACACCAAAGATACTTCTTCAGATTTAGACACACATTGTATTGTTCCAATCTATCAAAGATCTTGGCTAACACATCCAGGTGTTCCTCTCTGGTCTTAGATTTTCCCAACAGATCATCTACATAGTCTTCTATTATGTGGTGGAAGAGGTCATGGAAAATGACCGTCATTGCCCATTGATAAGTTGCACCCACATTCTTCAGGCCAAAAGGAATTACAACCCAGCAGTATATCCCCCATGGGCATATGAAGGATGTTTTATGTTGATCCTCTTCTGCAATCCTAATTTGATTGTATCTCGAGAAACCATCCATTAAAGACAACATCTCATGCCCTGTCATGAGATCCACTATGATATCTATGTTGGGTAGCAGGAAGTCATCCTTAGGGAAAGCCTTGTTAAGGTCTCTGAAATCTGTACAGCACCGGATGCCCCTAATGACTTTAGCTATGGGTATAATATTAGACACCCACTCAGGATAATCTATCAGCCGGATAAACCCCACATCCAGGAGTTTCTTAAGTTCTACTTTGACTAGGAGCACAATTTGAGGATTCATCTTCCTTACCTTTTGTTTAACTAGTTTCAAATTAGGACGGACCACAAGGTGATGAACAACCAAGGCAGGATCTAGTCCTGGCATGTCAGCATAAGTCCATGCAAAGTTGCAGCTTCTTTTCTTGAAGAAGGTTAGGAAGTTTTCTTGTTCCACTGCTGTAAGAGATTCTACTCTGAAGGTTATATTTGGTGCTTCCTCTGTTCCAAGGTTCATTTCTCACGATGGTTCCATTAGGATAGGTGATCTATCTGGATATACTTGATCTATCTCAGGAAGGCCCATGCTCTCATCGCCTAGCACCTCATGGAGGTTTTTACTAGGCGATACATCCTTTATTTTGACTTTTTCTTCACCTAAAAGTGCCACGGAGTGGTTTTCACTAAGGGGTGTTGTTTTTATTCTTATATTTTTGTGACTAAGAGCATGGTTTGTTTCACCAAAATAGGCAGAGGTGTTGAGTTCCATGATATACCCGGCTCTGTGGTCTCCAAGGGGGAAGTGTTCTATGACCCCCATCATTTCTACTATTGCCTCATCGTTCTATGCTACTTCAAGGATGGGAGGTCCTTGTTGGTCCCAATCTATAAGCTTGGGGTATACAAGAGGTAGGTCATTAGAGGTAGATGCTAGGGTGGTTACGGTATAGATGGTACATATAGAAGATTCAAAGAATTCAGCAAAGCTGCTAAAGGAATCTTGATGGTCTGCTTCGTTAATGTTATCGATCACAAGGGAAACCTTAGCAACCTCACCTAAGATATATTCACCACTAGTGAGGATAGACCCTTGTTTTCCATATCCTAACCCTTGAGAATGAGGGTTCCTCAATGCTTGAATTAGTTCCACAATCCCTTGCTCATGAAGGCTAATACCGCCTTGTCCCTTATAGCCCATATACTTGACAATCTCTAGGCCTTTGCCATAAATTTCAGTTGGGATGGTAGGGGCTTCTTGTTCAGCTTCTTCATCTTTGGATAACCATGATGATATGTCCTCAAGCACATCCTAATCAATAAGGTGCTTCTTCTCAAAGGTGGGTGATAGCTTACAGTTGATAACTACCATGGAAACCTCTTCTTCCTTCGAAGCACAAAATGTTTTAGGAGTGGGCAATGTCTCTACACAAAAAGTACCATGCAGGTCGTATTCACCACACCCCATGTCACTCAAATTGATCTTGACCTTGGGTGGTGGGGATGTTTGTGATGAAGTGGTGGTGATGTTGGAAGCATCAACATATGAGGTGGATGATGTGGGATTGGTTTGGGAAGCGAGCTTCTTATTAGCATTGTTGTAAAGACAAAAGGTGTGATCATGTCCTTCCAAGAAACTGTAGTATTGGAAGGGATGGGGATCGGCATTGATAGTTACTTATGTGCCGTTGTGAGGAAATTTTAAGCATTGGTGAAATGTGGATGGTATGGTTTGCATGGCATGGATCCATGGTTGGCCAAGGAGAATGTTGTAAGGGAGGTCAAGATCAAGTACCTGACACTTGGTCTCCAGGATTTTTTGCCCTACTTGAAAGGGAGTTTGATGGTGCCTTCAGATAGTCTCTCGGTATCATCATACCCCTTGATGGTTATACCCACAACCACATTAGAGTATCCCAAATGTTTTAACAATTTAAGAGTACACAAGTTTAGGCAGGAGCCACCATCTATTAAGACTCTTTTTATGATATGCTTGTGGATGCGAAATTCAATGTGCAAGGCATCATTGTGTAAGTTGTCAGAGGCGAGAAGGTCCTTATCGAAGAAGGTGAGATGATGAGGTGAAGCAATATGGCCCACCATGGCTTGGAATTGATCGACATTCAGGTTGGTGGGGACTTGGGTCTCCGTTAAATCTTTTTTGAGGACTTCCTTGTGAAGGGGTGACGTTCAGAGCAACTCAAGGATGGAGATCTATGTAGGGGTTTTATCTAGATGATCTAGGAGGTTGTATTTGTGAGTGGATGGTGGGTTGGTAGGTGTAGATGTGGATGGTTGATCATTGGTGGGTGCCCCACGGATGGAGACATGGCCATGGCAGGTAGTGACAACACAATCAGGTGTTTGTACTTGAATGATAATGGTGTTGACATGGTTGGAAGATTCTTCTATTCGACCCATAATGGAGTCAAAAGAAGCGGGAGGTGGAACAACATTGTAAGCTTGGTTGGATGATGATTCCTTTCCTTTATTGAG
Organism: Cunninghamia lanceolata; assembly: GCA_027924645.1. Classification (NCBI taxonomy): domain Eukaryota; kingdom Viridiplantae; phylum Streptophyta; class Pinopsida; order Cupressales; family Cupressaceae; genus Cunninghamia; species Cunninghamia lanceolata. The sequence goes on along the minus strand of BSBN01000292.1, from coordinate 3,050,152 downwards.
GTTGGGTAGAGGATCCTTGTAAGCTTCAAGGTTTGTATTTGGTGACTGTTTTGGTGGTTCATTGAAGCTGATACTACCCTTATCTATAAGATCCTGTATGCAATGTTTCAATCTCATGCAATCAGATGTTTTATGCCCCTTGACACGATGGTATTCACAATAGGAATTCTCATCAAACCATGCAGGCTTGAATTGATTCTCGTCATAAGGCCTAATAGTGGGGAGAGTTATCAAATTCCCCTTTACAATTTTGTCCAAAACATCTTCTATCAGCTCTCCCAAGGGTGTGAATTTCCTCCTAGGGGCGTTATTTTGTTTGGGTGGCCCCTTGGGGATATTAACATTGTTGACAATGGATGTGCTTGGTGGTGCTTGATTTTATACACTTTGAACGGCCTTCACATCGGTGACACCATCATTAAGGGTGTTCTTGTTCTTGCCCCAAAAATGAGGTTTCTCATTTGATTGTGCATTGTTATTTGTGTTTGGGGTGCTGATGTTGACTTTATTGTTGTTGTTGTTGTTGTTGTAGGTTTTGTTGTCATAGAGCTTGATCAAGCCCTTGGCAATAAGGGCTCCCTCAATGGTTGTGCCCTTGTAAATGACCTCTTTAAAGGTAGATGCGCATTGGATTTGTAAGTGGAATCCCATTTCTTGACTAAGATTAGCCACAAACATGGTTACTAATTGTTTTTTAGGAATTGGCCAAGGGAGTTTGCTTGCCAAGCCTCTCCATCTTTGCAAAAAGGCTGTGAAGGATTCACCATTCTTTTGTTTGGTATTGCAAAGATCTATCATGGATATTTCATGTTCAAAATTATAGGAGAAATGGTTTACAAACTTCTCTGCTAGCTCAAGGAAGGTCCTAATGCCGGGAGGAAGGTGTGCAAACCATTCGGTGGCTTGATCACTGAGGCTTCAAGGGAAAAGTCTCATCAAATAGGTATCATCATATGAGACTTCTAGACAAGCAATGTAAAACTCCCTAAGGTGTTCTCTAGGGTCTCCATTTCCTTTGTATTTGTCAAATTTTGGCGTCTCAAAATTTTTGGGAAAGGGGGGCATATATAATGTTCTGTCAAATGGGAATGGGAAAATATACTCGAAAGAATATTGCTTGCATTTGTTTCCATGTTGCATGCTATCCCCTTTTTGGATTAGGGTTTGCACAACGCTCGTTAGATCTTGTGTTGGGGGTGGTTGTGGAATGTACATTTATTGGTTTTGGAGAAGTTGTTGGAGATGAGGCAGGAGTTGGTTTTGTTTGATGAGGTTTTGGTTTTGTGGAATGAGGTTTTGACTTTGGTTGAGTTGGGCAAGGTATTGTTGATAGGTGTTGAACTATTGTAGGATGTGGGGTGGTATTTTGTTTTGATTCAGGTTTTGTTGTGATGCTTGGATGGATGACACAACTAGTGCTTGGGAGATTGATGGATTAACATGTGTGAAGTTGGATGATGGGTTGACGGGAACATTAGAGGTGTTAGGTGATTGTTGAGAGAATAGTTGGTTCATGAAGGCTACGGTGTTGGGGTTAAGTGGAGGCACACATATGGAAGCACTCATGTGTACGGGGTTGTTGCGAATAGTGAGATGTGGTTGTGTTTGATGTGCCAGCGGGGTTGATGTTGGTGGGGTTTGTTATGGTTGAGACATTGGTGGGATTTGTGGGATTTGTGGGATTGGTGGGATTGGTGGGATTTGTGGAGGTGGTTTGAGACATGTTAGGGTTGGTGTGTGATGTTGAGGGTTGTGAAGCTGTGGTGGGGTTGTTTGAGGTGGATGGGTTTTGAGGTACATTAGCACCATTTTTAAGGAGGAACTCAAGATATCTATTAGGATCCAACTTTAGGACTTTGTCAAGCATATCCATGGAATTAGGATCTTGCATGAAATTTAGGACATCTTGGTCTACTTGGTTGGCGGTGAGTTGGGTTGATTGTAAAAAGGTGAAGGGATTTAACATTGCGTTGGCATCATATGCTGGTAGTTTTTCGATTATGGGTATGTTTGATACTTGTTGATTGTAGGCAAGTTATTTTGGTCAGTTTGGGGCATTCCTATGCCAAATTTGTTTCCAAGGCTGGCCATTTCTTGATTTTTCTTGGATTGGGACCTTGTTATGGGCATATAATGATGTGAATTTGATTAGGTGGTGGATGAAGGTCAAGACCTTAGAGAATTGGTTTGATTTATTGGACCCAAAGGGGATATGGTGATGAAATGGGATAAAGATTTAGGTTCAAGAGAGTATGCTCCCTATAATCTAAATCTAAGGATGAAAGAGGTTATGGTGTGGTTTTGATTATAGGTTTTAACCTTTGGGAGATAAGTCTCAAAAAGGTAGCAACCTAAAGATGGTAAATGTCAATTGATTTTCAAAAATTTTGGATCAAAAGGATGGATGGAATGGTTTGAAAAAGATGATTTGGTGAAAGAGATTTTGGGGAATGGGTTAGATGATGTCTCAACTAAGGAAAACCTAAGGTGATTTAGATGCTTTAGAGGATAGATTTTTTATGATGTTTAGAAAGGATGTTCAATTCAACAAATGAGTTCAAATAGGTCTAGATTTTTGGATATTGTAAAATGGATGTTTTCTTCTTACTCAAGGTAGACTTATGACCTTAACCAAAAAGGGGTGATTATTCTACTTGAAGGTAGACTAATGACCAACAAGAAAAATATGATGTGAAAGGATAAAATCTAGATTCAATTTTTTCTCTCAAAGGTTGATTTGGGATATGAATTGATTGATGTTTTGATTATGGGATTTTTGGAGGTGTTTGATATAGGATGGGAGGATGAGGTTGGGATGGAATTTGGATGATGAATTAGGTCCAAAAGTAAAATCAAAGGGGATGAAAAGATAATGGAAATGGATGGATTATGGTTGGGTTCAATAATATGATGAAGGGTCCAATAGTGAAAATGGGTATTCTCTAAGGTCCAAATGGGAATATGGATGAAAATTTTGGGTCAAAATGGTTATGGTTTTGATGGATTTTGGCAAGGTGCATATGGATTATGGATATGCAGGTCTCAAAGGTCCCAAAACAATTTTCTAGGGCCATGTGCAAGTTGATCTATAAATAGCACCAAAACTTAGGTATATGGCACCAAAACATCGAGAAATGGCACCAGGGATTTGTGAAATGGTGCCAAAATAGGGCAGTGGTTATCGATGCTTTGGCAAAGGTAGGTTTAGATGTCAAATTTAGATTTTGTGAAAGTCAAATGTTGTAATGGGGGTTTAATGATGTTGTTTCTTGGCAAGTATTGAAAACACTCCAAACAAAGAGAACACAATAACCAAAGGTTTTGTTCATGAAAAATGTGAAGATTTATTAAGCATGTACAACCTAAGGCAAAGCAAGGACAATACTTGTTGAGTTCCCACTTGGATTTCTCTAGCTGCACTTACTTAAAGAGGATAACTTAGAAGCTTGGTGACATTGGCCCCCCCTACACGTCACTCACTTCTTAGGTACACCAAGCTTTGAATTTCTAAAGACCCAAAGATCTCAAGAAATTTTTTATCTCTACTTTAAGTTGCGAAAGTGTGGGACAGCTTTAGAGGCTTATCTTCCAACCCCCTACACCAACAAGTAGAAGGTTTTTGGACTCTAAAACAAATGGTTTTTAGTGGGGGAACATTCAGGGGATCGGCATGTTACAAGCATCTGGTAAACCACTTAAGATTTTGACTAGCTCTACTAGGAGTTTCATATACACTAGGTACGACTTCCTTTCGAGCTAGCACCGTATGGTAAGCGCTTATACCGATTCGGACTTGGATTTTGCCTTATCCTAATTTATATAGTGGACTGAATGAAAGTATGGCTTGGGGTTGCAAATGAGTTCTCCTTGTGGATATGTCTCAAGAGCAAGCCCACTTCCTAAAAAGAAAAAGAGAGTAGAACCATTTCTCTTCACCCAAGATCCTTTTGAAGGTGAGGGGAGAGGATACTTTGATTCTATCCACTTGGGTAACACAAATGTGCAAGTGCACAAGACACGGAAAACAATTACTAATGTTCTTTTTAATCCCAAATGAAATGTTCCTAATGATTGTTTACAAACACTTGTTAATTTTAAAGCACCAATTCCAAATGTTTTCTAGACTAAGAAAGCAAAGGTTATTTTTAGTGCACCAAGATAAAATGTTTTCTAAGCTACTAAATCCCTACAAGATGTAACTAGTAGTTTTCAAATGATAGTCTTGGTCAAATGAATTTAACCTGTAGAACACAATCAGCAACCTGCACGGATCCCAAAGTTAGTACAGAAAATAGCGCTAAAACAAACAGGTAAGGCACCACATAATAGTAAAATGCACCACAGAACCACTAAATGTTGCTACAAACAGAAGACCCCTATTTCCTAACTATTACAAAATATGGCGCTACTGAATGCCAAGATGGTGCTACAATTTACACAAATGGCACCACAATATTCTACTAATTTTTATATAGAAAATAGCACTATTGTAGAGGAAAATAGCGCCACACAACGAGAAGGTGCTACACAATAGGAAAATGGTGCTAATGTGGGTTTAAACATTGTTTCTCTTGTCTACAAGGTCAAAAGGCATTGAACTAGGCATTGATAGTGCTAAAATGACGTAGTGCTTCAAAGGAGGCTGCAAACACACACACTTTTGTCTCAAAATGTTGGCTCAACCAAGGTTAGTAGTTTTTTGCTACTACAAAGATATTCAAAATACTCGTGAAAGTGATGTAAACAAAATCTCTACATAAGCCAAGCAACCAAGGGTTAGATGACAAAGACATAGAATTTTAGAGAAATTTTGCCATAGTAGATCCTTATCTCTATGTGTTTCCTGCAAAAACACAGAGAGAAAACAATCCCAAAAGACACCAAAAAAGAAAAAAATCACACAATATTTAAGTGAAGGTGTTAGTGGATTTGTCTTGTAGAGATGACGCCAGAACAGTCAAAAATGGCACCGCTATGCATGGAAATGGCACTAATGCGTGAGGAAATGGTGCCAAACAGAGAGTGTTTAGCGTTGATACCTCCAAAACCCACCTTTACACACCAAAACTCATTAAAAAATGTTAGCTTGGACCTTGTGGGTCCCACTAAGCATGCCAATGTAGTTAGTGGAAATCAAAATGAAAGCAAACACAAAGAAATACAATGAAAACAAATGTTATACCTTCACAAATGACCCACAAACCCTAGATAAGGTGGAGAGTGTCACACCCAAGCATTCTAGCTTTACCCAAGATGATAATAGACAATGTGGAATGCTCTCAAAACTTATGCATTTCACTAATAAACTATCTCAAGAGGAGAGATTTTGGCATGATAACTTTTCTCAAATTGTGGATGTTAAAATGGCTTGAGAGATGGTGTATCTATATGCTTTTTGGGAGAGGATTTGATCCAAGGGTGGAGATTGATTTGGGAGATCAATGGTTGTGAATGCATGTGATGTGGAGGGCCTAGATTTGATCTCAAAAAATGGAGGGTTGTGAATAAAGATGAATTTTAAATTCATCTTGGGAAAGGGGTGAATTAAATGAGGTTGGGTAAGATGGATTAGATGTGAATTTAAAATTCACATGGGGAAGAGAAAATGAATTAAAAATTCATTTGGGGAAGAGTGGAAATAAATGAGTTATGACATGTGTAAGGGGTGTAAGAGGTATTTAATGAGATGTTTGACATGTGTGTATAAAAAATTGATTTATGAGGCATAAATATCAATTTTTTATTTGGAGGATGTGGGGAAGGGTGTTAAGCTAGGTTTGACCATTTTAATCAGGGAAATTAGCCTAATTAATATGGCTGGAAAAAATTAGGGAATGGGTTAATGAGGTGTTAAGATTAATTAAATAATATTTTATTTAATTAATCCTAGGTCTAGGGTCTTGTAGATTAGGCTAGGTAATTCAATAATTGATATTTAATTAGCTAGGGTAGGGATAGGTCGATTAGTAGGTTGAATGAATTAAATAAACATGGTTTATCTAATTAATTGGGTTTTGGACAAAGGGGAAATTAATCAAATAAGTATTTAGACATTCATTTAATTAATTAGTTAAGTTAGACTATTGAATTAATTAAATTAATTCAATTTTAAAGGATGAAATGATGGGAAACCAGGTGTTGAAAGGGATAATTAAATAAAAATTTAATTAATTGATTAGAAGGGAAATTGATGTGTTTGGTGATGTCGGAGGTCGGTTAGATGGTGAAGACATTTTTAAGTGTATGCAAGTACAAATCTTTGGCAATATCTTTTTAAACTTCAACAATCCTCTTTTTGATAGTCATCAGTCCTTGATGCATTATAGGACCTCCTCAAATTTTGGATAAACTTCACAACTGGTATAGGCTCATTGAAACCTCAAGACACACATGCAACAATGAAAGACTAGGAAGATAGAATATAAATCTTGTCTCAAAACTCTGGCAGACCCTAATCCCTCAGGACTACATCTTCATCTCCTACAAACATGCGCTTCTTCACCAAGTATCTCCATGTTATATTCACTGTGAATAATGCTATATGATTCTTGTGCAAAAACTTCTTCACAACATTTATGAGACTATGTGAAGACACTTGAAAATTGTATTAATCCTTAGGTCTTCCCAACCCTTAAATATATGCTAGATTCTTCTTTTGAGCCTCTGTCAAACCTTTTCTTGTACTACAGGCTTGGTGAGACCTCTTTTAGGTCATTGAAACCTATGTCTATTGCCTCCCTCACACTTGGTCATGTTGTAGGATTCTTGCTTTGACAAGGCATAATATGGAAAGATCTTTGGAAGGGTCTCTATGGATTCATTTCTCTCTGAAAGTACTTGAATGCCATTTACATAATCTGCTTTACATGATTCTCAAGTTCTCTGTTGTTACAACAGTCACCTCTAGTGACTTTGTTGCCATGATTTTATGCTCTTGTTATTCTCTGTCCAAGACAATCTCTTATTATTCACTTGAATATCTTGAGGACTGATTGTCAAACTTGTCTTCATATAGGTATTTGTTCTAATGATGCCCCACAATACCTTGGCATTCTTGGACTACACATGTACACACTACCAACAAGACTGCCCCTTGTCAAGCTTCTTGGTAGATTTATTAGTATCTTAGCAGTGTTGCACCTTTTTGTTATTACAGCTGATCTTTAACATTATGACAGTCATTTGACTACTCTTTGACATTATTTCAAACATAAGCTCTTCTTGACTGCTTTCATCTACATTTTTAAAGGCATTTATAACTATTCTTTAAAACAAAAGGTGTCTGCTCCTTTTGTCATGCTGATTGTCATTCTTATGATAGACTGTTATTTGATCTTGATGACTCTTTTGCATGTTATACTATCATAACTCTTGTATTATCAAATCTCATACTTGGCATTGTGAGTAGATCTCCTTGACATCTCTCTACCCTTGGTCATAATGATCGTCTCCTCTCTGATTTGTAGCTTTGAATGATCACCCTTGACCATAAAGGAGTTTGAATCTTTTGTCCATTGCTACCTCTGTTCTTCATATGAATGTTTCATAGCATTTTACTTTTTTAGACTTTGCAATGAATGTGTTATGTTTTTATTCATACTAGGACAGTCATCTTTAGATGCTCTTGACAGCATATTTACTAAGATTGTTCTAACCTTACAAGGTTTTGGGTGGTTCAGTGGAACAATGAAGGCTTGGCAAACTTTAGTCATTTCTATGAATCCTACATGATACACTGTGGATTGCTCTTGACTGCAACTGATGAATGGTCTCTAAGTTGTCCCTGTTGTCTTATATGGTTGCTATCATACACTATTTGTCATCACTGCTCCTTGAATTTGTGTAGTTTCATCTTTGATCTTTTCTTCAATTACTAAAGACTCACACCACTATCATAGATTCAATATGTTCACCTAACCCCTTTGACGCTCTATACCCAAAACCTAGGAAGATGAGAGGATTCAAGATATATAATAAGATCATTGTACCTTGATGAAAAGTGGTTGGCAGTGGTGTAGATAGACAAGTGATTTTCATGGGATTTTGGTTCACTATGAATTGCTAAGGCTTTCATCATTGTTACTAACATTATTGTGACTTTTTCCTTTCACACACTCTATAGGCTTCATCACTGGTATCTCTACCTTTCTTGTAAATTTGTGTAGTCTCTATTCTTTGTCTATTATTTCTGCACATTAACCTCCTCTTTGTATCATTATACTATCTCTATATACCTTGTTTATGTATTGTCTTTTATCTCTGTCTCCTTAGATCTCAGACTTCAATTTTGTGGTCTTTGTGGTCTTTCAATACTAGGTGGGCTTCTTATGACTTGACTGACTCTTATTTACCTGTGATTGCTTCTATCACAACCCTTGAACTAATTGCTATGACTGCTCTCATGGCTGCCACTTCATAGTGTTGACTGCTCCATCATTTTTAATAGTCTCTTGCTCCTTTAAAGGTGTTGACCATGACAGTCATCCTTGACTCATAACAGTCATTCATCTAATTCTCCCTTGACTGCTAAGACAGTCATCCAATATGACTAATTTTTTGTTTAATAGTCATCTAATATGACTGATTTTACTGCTTGATAGTCTTCTTGACTATATGACTGCTACATATAGTCATTTCTCTATGACTATCTTGTTTTGCTACATCTTTGACAGCGGGAACTTGCATGCTTTATTTGGATAGATTTGTCTCTTACATTCTACAATAGTTGCATTTTCACATACCTGCACACTCAGAACAAAAGTTAGAAATAAAAAATAGAGGCAAGAAGCCTCTTTTCTGTTTATGTGGCCTTCCACTTTTTCGTATCTTCTTATGGCTTGTATGTTTGCATCTGAATGGTTCTTTATCTCTTTCATTTCCTGTTTGATGCTTCTAAAAAGGGAACATGTACATTTGATGCTCTTAACATATATAAGTAAAGGATATCCTAAGCTCTAACTCTTTTTTCTCTTCTTCTTGCAGCTTCTTCTAGAGGCCAAACTAGAGAACCTTGAAGGTGCTGCAGCTATAAGTGAGGGGATTCATCTCATAGGAAATGACGGATCCCCTTCTCTTCTTTATGCTTCTTGTTTCAAATATATATGTCTTCTTTTCATTTCATCATTTATAGCCAATTCCCACAACTTGTGTGGGAACTTCAAACAAAATTTCCTTGTGAATATAAGAAGTTATTTTGTGCAATGACTTGTTTGTTCTTCATTTGTGAAACTATCAATTGCATAAGGAAAGAACATCTAAAATTTTATTGTTTAATACAATTGCTTCTAATCATAAATAAATTTAATAAACTGTGTACCTTTATCATCTGGGACTTAAGCAAGTTGTGATGAATAAAGTTGAAACAACCTAAAACTGTAGCCTACTTCCATTCTCATGTATGCTCCTGAATGTCTCCTGCTCATGTAGAATGTCCTTCTCATCTTTATTTGGACCCTACAACAACTCTTAATGAGCTGATGCATGATCCTAGTGAAGATGACAACCAGAATGGCCTCCTACCTAGGTAGTAGGCCTTCTAAGATCAACAGTGAGCTCTTCTCCTGTACTATTCTTCTGATTCCTTTATTCATGTGTTAGACACCTGATATAGGTCTTTGTTTGTAGCTCTATCTCCCCTTCTCTATTTTTATACATTGTCTTCATGACTACTACATTTATCATTGTTTTAGGATGGTTCTAGTATCTTGTAGCAATCATTTATATTTGTAGTAGCCCTTGTTCATCTTCTTCTTGAGGTAAAAGTATAGTGTTGTCTTAGCTTTGCTTGTTTGGGTTGAGATACAAAAATAGGTAACATTTTTGGTGACCTCTACATCAGTTTTGCTTGATAAAACTCATAGGACCAGTTGCCTAGCATATCCATTGGGTAATAGAGTCATTTAGTCCTAAAAGAACTCAAAAAACTTTGTAACTCAGCTATTAGAAACATTGAACAACAACACATGGAAACAACAATGAAAACAAGACACAATGGTCCCTAAACAGGACAAACAGACTATGCATTAGTACTTATTGGAAAAGAAAAAATTGAAGCTAGTGTGCAACAACACTTATTTGACTCAAAAAACCTCTTCTAATATGTTACATTTCTAGATCAATACATCAGTAGCAATGCTTGAGGTGAATCCCATTAACTAGGATTGGTAGTTCTTCACCATCAAGTGTGGATAGCTAAAAAGTGTTGTGCATCTTGCAGCCTGTGATCACAAAAGGTCCACCCCACATAGCATCCAACTTTGTGTGCTTCCTAGGCCTGCTTTTAAACTCATCCCATTTTAGGACCAAATCTCCTTCATTGAAGACTCTAGGGACTGATTTCCTATCAAGTCTTTTTCATTTGTGTCTGATGAAATTCCAAGTTTTTCATTGCTTTCCTCCTTGTTTCCTCTAGTTCAATAAGCTCAGCAAGTCTAATTTCCATTGTCTCTTCTTCCATCATTTCCACCTCTTTAATGAGGCTAAGAGTTGGTAGTTCAACTGAAATAGGCAACCTTACCTCTTTCCCATACACAAGTACATAGGGGGAATTACTTGTAGACCTTTTGGGAGTTATCCTATCAGCCCATAAGGCTAGTTTCAGCTTGTTGTGCCAAGTTCTTTGATTATCTTCAAGTCCTTTTCGTGATCCTACTTAGATTTTTATTGGTGGATTCAGCCTAACCATTACCCTGTGGGTAATGATTGGATGAAGCACTCAAAAATATGTCATTTTTAACAACCCAATTAGTTATTTTTGTGCCAATAAAAGCTAATGCATTATCTAAAATAATGGATTTGGGAGTACCAAACCTTGCAACTAAATCCTCATAGAAGTTTAGGATTGAACTTTCATTAGCCTCTTTCAATGCCACACCTTCAATCCACTCAGTAAAGTAATTCATAGCTATTAGTATCCACTTGTGTCCTAAACTAGATGGTGGATTTATGAGCCCAATAAGATCAAGACCCCACTTCATGAAGGGTTGTTCTACCTGAATTGGATGCAATGGTAAGGTTTCTAGCCATTGTTTCCTTGCAAAAATAGCACACTTTCTGTATTTCCTTACCCATGCATGTGCATCCTTATATAAATCAGGCCAAAAATAACCAGCTTTCATTATTTTAAGGTTTGTTGTTCTTGGTGCAAAATGACCACCAACTGCACCATCATGGAACTCCTCGAGAACTCTGTTAACTTGATCAGCTTCAATGCATCTTAACAATATGCCATTGAAGTCCTTTCTAAACAAGGTGTCATCTATAATCACAAAAGGAATTGCTTGCAATCTGAAATACCTTCTTTTTGCATTCTTAAGGCCTTTAGAGCACTCACCTGTTTAAAGATAATGCCTCATTTCATGTGTCCAATCTAAAGAAGGAGTTGGGACAGTAGTTTGTCCTTCATCATTAAGCAAAAGGACAACTTTTTCTTGTTCTTTGTTGTCTTCTGACTTACCAGCCAGTTGTTCACATAATCCCTTGCCCCTTACCAGCTTGGTTACCTTTATTTCTACATCATATTCCATGACTTTTATTATCCAGGGTAAAAGCAAGAAGTTGGGTCCACGTGTAGGGGAAGTCACGTGGATGAAAAAAATCCCGACAAGAACGAGTACCTATTTTAAAAGAGATGGGTACCTATTTCTAAATGGTATTTGAATTTAAAAAAAGACAGGTCTGTGTGCTTTTTTTTCCACACAAAAGGAACGGGTACCCATTCCTAAAAGCTTAGGCCTGGGAAAGGCATGGTAAGCCAACCCCTTGCCTTGGACCTACAAGTACAAGTCCATGTTCAGAGAAAGAGAAAAGACCAACTTTACTAGTATGGTTGACAATGTTTTTTTCTAAATTTTTTTATGAAATTAAAACCCATTACAGATGACAATGTGTAGTTTTCTTATATGTAATTTTTTTTCATTAGACTTGTTTTTCTACTTATTATTTAATTTATGAGCAAACTGGTCCAAAAACTTGAAATGATAGGTGTTTGTATTTTTTTAATAACTTTTAATTTTTAAAGTTTTTTTAAAAGAAAATTATATGTCATCAATCTACACATCATTCTTTACACAAAGAAAAAAAAATCACTTTATGATTAGTTTTGCTCAAATTATGTTGGTCGTACACAAGGGGTTTTTAAAAACAACAATTAGGGCCAATAAAAAATTAATTAAAAAAAATATCCTCATCAAACTTCACTATACTAGACATCTTTCTCCAAAAGGATTTATAAAAATACTTTTATTTAGGTTAAATTATGTTGGCCATACACGTGCATGGTATGTTAAAAAAAAGTGACTTTTAAACAGTGGTTTTTAGAAATGCCTATTGAAAATCAATTTGTATCATCTGGGTATTAAAAAAAATTACATATTTGGAAACTAAACTCCAGGTACTGCATTTCATATTGCTAACTTTTTTTAAGATTCAATCTTTAAGTGCCTCAAATGTTTAGGTCAAATGTGACAAATTTTAAAAATAAGGGAAAACACTTCCACTTTTTGGCCAAAAAGTGAACCCAACTTCTTGCACTGACCCTCCAACTTGTCATTTAAATCTTTATTTAGCAAGAAATCTTTGACACTTGGGTGGGCAACCATCAAGTGTACCTTATTATTTGAAAGCAAATGCCTAAATTTCTTGAGACTTATAATCACAACTAGTACATGTTTCTCAACAAATGTGTACCTTTGTTCGTAACCTTTCAAACCTTGGTTGAAGAAGGCTATTGGTTGTTCTAAATCATCTTCATTTTATTGTTCCAGCATAGCAGAGGTTATGTCAATGCTTCCAAAGGCATATAATATGAAATCTTTGGAAAATTTTAGATTTGTGAGTCTTGCAGTTGTTGCTATAGCCTCTTTGATGTCTTCAAAACTTCTTTTCCCCTCTTTGGACTAGTTAAATCCCATGTTCTTCTTTAACATAGAGGTTATAGGCTTCAAGAGACTTTCAATATTTGGAATGAATTTCCTAACAAAGTTGATCCTCCCTAAAAAACTTTGTAAACCTTTCTTATGAGCTGGTAAAGGTAGAGAGGAAATTGTGCTTACTCTTTTAGGATCAATTGCAATGTCATGTTTGAAGACAATATGGCCAAGGAGTTTACCTTCGTGGATAGAAAAGATGCACTTCTTTAGGTTGAGGGAAACACCATATTCCCTACATCTGTCAAAAACTTGCCTTAAATGAGAGAAATGTTCCTTTACATCTTTTGAAAAAATAGTAATATCATCAAGGTATACAAGCCCAAACTTGTTCATAAGACCCTGAAAAGCCATGTCCATGGCCCTTTCAAAAGTTTCCCCAGCATTGGACAATCCAAAGGGCATCTTTCTATATGCCATGGTTCCCCATTTTGTGGTAAAGGTTGTTTTGAACTGATCTTCCTCTTTTACCAAGACTTGGTTGTAACTTGAAAATCCATCTAACAAAAAGAATCTCTCTAAACCTGGTACTACTTGCAATATCTACTCCATAGAGTGTTGGCAAGAGAAACTATATGGATTCATGGTTGTTGTCATTGATGGCAACAAAGGTCATCCCACATATCCACAAGTCATGGTGTGTCTCTACCGGAAGTCAGAATGAAGATTGTTGTGGTCTGGTGAACAAGAACAGAGCATGTGGCAAGGTCCGACAGATTGGTCCGGATCTCTCAGAGGAAGTGTCTTGGTGCAGTGCGGATTTGGGGAAGTCAAGAGGACTACCTTGAGTAGTATATTCCAAGGATTTAGCCTCCGGTGATGAACAAAGAAAAGGATATGAATAGTTGAGTACCGGATTCCTGAGAGACAGTGAGAACAGAGGAAGAACTGACTGACTGAGTATCAGACTATTTTCCAGATGTGTTACTGTTGATGGGAAAGGTTGTGAAGGCATGAATCATGTTTGTCCGACATGATGAATGACATCTACAAGTATATGCTTGATCCGCATTACTTGATATGCAAGGATTCAGCCGACAGAACAGAGTTTGTGAGAAGATAGATTATTCCAGGTGCCGACTAGAAAGATAATGAAATCACTAGTGCGGATATATATAGAGGATGGATTTAGTTGTGAAAATTGTAATGGTGTGAAGGTGTATGCGAATAAATACAGAGCAGAGCAGAAGCAGTAAGAAAGATCCGGTATGTGAAAAGATAGCAAAATAAAGAACAGAGGAAAGATGAAGTGCAGCAGATCAGTATACTGAGCCTAACCGAAACTAAACTCCAGCATATGAAGATGCTTCCAATCAGTTCAAGTATTGTATAACATTCTTTTGTAGACAGTGTGTCTCCTTGTAGGCAGTGTGCCTCTTTGTGAGCAGTGTGCTCGGGCAGTGAGCCCTAATTGGCAAGTGCCATTTTGTAATTCCTTATTCTTCTAACAGAGAATAATCTTTGGGTTAATCACCCCATGGTTTTCTCCCTTAACCGGGTTTCCACGTCAAAAATACTGTGTCATGTGTTTCTCATTTCATGGTAATGTTTGTTTGTTTGATTCAATGCTGCTTTGATTAATAAGAAAGTTCAAAAGAAGAAATAATTAGGATAACTGATTCACCCCCCCTCTCAGTTATCAACAATTGGTATCAGAGCAAGGTTCCTCCTAATAGAGCCTAACAGCTTGAGGAAGATCTGGGAGTTCAAATGGATGCATATGGTTTAAGGGAGCAACTCAAGACTACCCTTGAGGATCTTGAACAGTCAAATTCTGAAGTCAATGAATTAAAGGAAAGACTCAAATAGGCTAATGAATTCATGAGAGAATTAAAGGACAAATTAAGTCTCTCTATGAAAAAGAGAAAGGAGCTGCTCCAACAATTGGCAAGACAAAGTGAAGAAAGCAATACAGATGAAGAATTGACTGAGAAAACCAAGTTATGTGAAAAATTATCAAAAGAAGTCATTATGTTAAGACATGAAATGGAATCAGGAACTATAAAGTTTACTCAAGAGATTGAAGAAAAAAGAAAAGCTGAAGACAATCTAAGACAATCTCTTAAAGAGAAATCAGAAGAATGTCACCAGATGGACAGGATTATCAGACATCTTGAATCTGATCTTGAAGATGCCAAAGATAATGAAGAAAAACTTGAGGATCAAATTGTCTCTCTCAAAAGAGATCTTCAAACAGCAAATGAATATAAAGAAAAATTCAAGATAAGTTCTGCCCGACTTGAAGTACTTCTTGGAAGTCAAAAGAGGACAGATGACAAGTATGGTTTGGGATATGAGAAAGGAGAAAGCTCCGGATCCGGTCAAAAGAATTTTGGATCAGAAAATCCAAGGAATAGGCCTAGAAGACCTCCGGGAAGACAGCCCAATGCTCAAAGATATCCATCTTTCAATGGATACTGCCACAGCTGCAATCACTTTGGTCACAAAGCTAATTAGTGCAGAAAAAGGATGAATCAAACTAATCCATCCTTCTCCGGACAGTGCTTTAACTGCAAAAGGTATGGACACAAGTCTCATGAATGCAGAAATATGCAAGTAAACAAATGATTCAATGGTAGATGTTTTACATGCAATAGAGTAGGTCATATGGCTAATCAATGCAGATCAAGAGGTTATCAGTCAAATATGCAAAGAAATGTTATTTGCCAAATCTGTAATAGGTCCGGTCATAATGCTAAAGTCTGCAGAAGCAAGAATCAGGACAAAAGAGGTCCGGTGTATAATCAGAATCAAGACAAGGGTAAACAAAAGATGAATGCGGATGAAGTTAGGAATTAGATGAACAAGATTTGGGTGAAGAAAAGTTCAGAGAATGTAGAGGTTGGATCCGCACCAGACTCTGGTGCTGATATTTCTTCCGAAAATTAAAAAGTGAGCTCTGGCTCAGGGGGAGACTCAAAGAAAATCCTATTCCCCCAGCCAATCAAGTGGTGCTGGATGTGATACAAGATGCAGAGTAAAGGGTTTGAAGATATAAGTCCTGAGATGATCCAGACAAGATTTCAGAGGTCCGCATGAAGATGCAAAGAAGTTGTGATCGATCAAGTAAGACCTATTCCGGGAGATGCTCCGGAATGACAGAGGACTACAAAAGGGTCCGGAGAGATCCGGAAGTACATTATTTTGCTCTGCGGACTGGACAGAATGTTTGGGATGTTCTTGTAATGTGTCATCTCGATTTATTCATGATTGAAAGATCCGCATGATGTTCATAGATTAGAACTGATCTGGGATACTCCAAGCTATCCGGATAAGGCAAACCGGAACAATATAGGTGGAGCATTTATTGCAAACAGATATTAGGGTTTGCGAAATGATATAAGGGATTTCTCAATAATCATTTGATCATTCCACACCCAAGAAGAAGCGAAAAGCGGAGCTCTGCGACAAAATTCATCAAGTTCACTGAAGATCACTTACAGAAGTTACTACATACAGAAATCAATCCAAATAACCGAAGGCGCATAAGGTATTTTTTGTTTTCAATATCTCCCTGCAAATCTTTGAAAAATGGCTACTCCGAATATAGTTAAGATCTCTGATAGACCTCGTCCCACATTCAAGAAACATCCTTACAAATCCTTGGAGGTAGATCCACTAGGAGCCTTCTCTAGTGTTCCACATGGTGTATTGCATACGAAAGACATTAGGGTTTACATCCATGCGAATTTTGAAGACTTTGGAGAATCAAAACTGATGGATATCTATCACAAACAATTGATAGATGACTCCTTCGAGATCAAACCTCAGTACAAAGCCATCCGGGACAAACACTTTGCACAATGCATTCATTTCCCCTATTTTGAAGAAGATGAATGGGTCCAGTATGTACTAAGTAGAGTACATGACAACTTCCTATGGTTGAACAAGCCCTTCAAGATTACCAAAGATGCAATTAGGGTTGTAACCGGTTTGCACTCATCCGGTGGATTACCTGTTCTCAAGTCTGTCAAAAATCAGACAGTTAGTGATGCAACCGGATCCAAGTTTGACAAGAGAGCTATGACAGTTGATGACATCACTGAACTGGATGTCAAATTTGCATCTATGATAATTGGTTACAAAATCTATCACTCCAGTAGGGAAAATTCAGTACCGGGAACTGCAATCTACACAGCTTATCAAATGTTAAAGGAGAATGCAGACTATGACTTGTGTGAGCTTCTTGTAAACCAACTTTTTGAAAATCTGTAGAAGATTAAGAAGGACAAGAAAAACTCCTTCAAGTATGGCAATCTGATCCTTTGTCTCTTCTTTTACTACATGAATGAGCTTCCCGGATCCAGTGGATGGATATGGCAGACTGACAGACCGGTTGCCATCCAAATCAGAGACTATTTGCATGGACTTGGGGATGCTAAAGCAAGAAATACAGCTCTATGGGGATATTTCAAGAACTTCCAAAGCATGATGCATGCAAGAGAAAGAATACCCCAATCCCTTGTTGAAAAGTACAAAGACACAGTATGCTTCATGGTAGAAACAGATCAGTGTCTAATGGAGGCAGTAGAACCAAGAACTATGTGGATCATGCCCATGGGGTATGAAGTAGATGAACAGATAGTGGAGCTACATGTTCAACACATGCTAAGTCAGCCTAAAGATCCAAAGGCAGAAAGGTTCGGAACATTTGAGGAACTGAGTGTGAAAATTCATGTGGAACTCAGAGAACCTGAGATAAAGAGGAAGGTGAGAAAAGAAGTAGAGCATATTGCTCAAGGCCTAGGCATTCCAAAGGAGGCACTTGATGCCAACCGGGAAAAGAGGAGAAAGGCTGAGGAAGAAAAGAAAGAGGCAGAAAAGAAAAGTAAGAAAAGTGCTCCGGTTGAAACTTCCACCCGGACCAGATCATCAAAAAGGTCTGCACCTCCCACAACCAAAAGTTCAAAACTGGAAGTCCAGGCATCCGGTAAAAGATCTAAGACAAAAGCCACAAGGGCTTATCAAAGCCAAAAGGATGAAGAAGAAACTGAGTCAGATGAGGGAGTGAAAGAAATAAAGAAACAGAAAAGGAAAGGATCCGGTAAACCCTCTACTGGTCGAGACAAGGAAGAAATGACAGAAGAATTTTCTGAAAAGCCCACCCTGTCTCTAGACAGTGTAGTCAAATCAGTCACTGTGGATGGGAACCTTCAACCGGTGGCTGAATTCTATGATGACTACAATGAGGCAGATCAAAAGATCCTACAAGAAGCTATAATAAGGTACTTGAACATCTACAATAAAGCTTTTATTGAAATTATCTCTGAAATCCCAAAGAGCCTAGAGATGGAATTAGAGATAAGAAAGAACAATGCCATGGCAAAAGACCTTAAGATCAGGGAACAGATAGCTATTCAACTATATCCTTCAATTGATCACAAAACAATGAACATGGTATTCAAAGACTGCAAGGATGAATTCAGGAGCAAAGCAAGGATGAATCAGCTTATGCTTGGTGAGACCGACAAGGTAGCCAAGGACACTGAAGAGATTCTCTGGAAAACCTTCAAAAGGTTTAATCTTCCTGTTGTAGAGGACTTAGGTGCAGAAACAGCTGTGGACTTGGAATCATCTGCTCCGGAAGAAGTGGCCCTTGAACAGACTAACATCTCTCCTCCAGTTTCCCCTATAGTCTCCGGATCTCAAGAAGAAGAGAAACTACAGGAGAAAGAAGCAGCAGTTAAAGAAAAAGAGGTTGACAGCACCAAGGATGCAGAGAAAGAGAAGACCCCAACAGAGAAAACCACAACTGAAAGTGGTAAGAGTAAGGAAGGAGAAAAGATTCCAAAGGACAAAACTGCAGAAGAGAAGAAACATCTGTCTCCGGCAAGAGACACTGCACAAACTGTTTAAGAATTCTTGACAAAAGCCACTATAGAAATTGATGAACCGGACCTGCTAAAAGGACCATTAGATTTTGACTCTTTGTCACCGGTACAAACAATGAAAATAGCCTCATTTGCAAATGAGAAAGTCAAAGAGAAACTACTGAAATCTCACATGGAAGACTGTGAGCTTATGGAGGTAGCATCTGGAGTGTTGGAAAAGATCATGCCATCTTTTCAGAAGGATCCCACAGCCTCCTCTTCTGGTAATCTCAAAACCTTAGTCAGCAGTGTTAGTACACATTTTGAATCTCTAGAAAAATCGGCTGAAGAAAAGGTCCGGAAGGAGTTTTTGGATAAAAGGTTCTCCGAGGTTCAGGGTTTGATCATTAATGATAGGAGAAACATGAACATTGGGATAAAGAGCTTAGAAAATGCTCTTAAGGATGGCGGTGAAATATACAAATTTTGTATCTCCTGGTCCAAGGTAACAGTGGACATTGAGAAGAAAATAAAAGAGCAAGAGGACACACTACTCGGCTTGTCTCAAAGTTTTGATCCTCTTTCTTCCTCTATAACAAATCAAGAATGTCAGACTATTGCAGTCTTGAGTGAAATCAAGAAATTGGAGAAGGAAAGGAAAAATAGAATAAGCAGGTTGAGTGAGCTCAGGGGGTTAATTGTCCCTAAGCTAGAGGCCATGCATGAGGCCATAGCAGAAGCTCAAATCACAGCCCAGACAAGTGATCCGAAAGATCTAAAAAGGGCAGATGCATTTGCATTTTTGTTGAGTGGTCACATTTCAATTTTGGATAGAATGAAGCAAAGTTGGGCTACAGAACTGATCCAACTGAAGACATCTTTTGCAGACATTCTTCAGTTTATGTGAGTATGTAAATATGCGGCTATGTATAGAAAATTTTTGAAAATTTTGGTGTGCAGACCCTACCCTTTGCCATTGATGTCAAAGGGGGAGTGAGGAGCAGTGAAAAATGAGGAATCCAACTAAGGGGGAGTTCTGAAAATTGTATATAAAGATAGAGCATCAGCCAAGGGGGAGCATAGTGTAAACACTTAGTCATTTTTCACTAAGTGTTGCCATCAATGCCAAAGGGGGAGATTGTTGGCAAGAGACACTATATGGATTCATGGTTGTTGTCATTGATGGCAACAAAGGTCATCCCACATATCCGCAAGTCATGGTGTGTCTCTACCGGAAGTTAGAATGAAGATTGTTGTGGTCCGGTGAACAAGAACAGAGCATGTGGCAAGGTCCGACAGATTGGTCTGGATCTCTCAGAGGAAGTGTCTTGGTGCAGTGCGGATTTTGGGAAGTCAAGAGGACTACCTTGAGTAGTATATTCCAAGGATTTAGCCTCCGGTGATGAACAAAGAAAAGGATATGAATAGTTGAGTACCGGATTCCTGAGAGACAGTGAGAACAGAGGAAGAACTGACTGACTGAGTATCAGACTATTTTCCAGATGTGTTACTGTTGATGGTAAAGGTTGTGAAGGCATGAATCATGTTTGGCCGACATGATGAATGACATCTACAAGTATATGCTTGATCCGCATTACTTGATATGCAAGGATTCAGCCGACAGAACAGAGTTTGTGAGAAGATAGATTATTCCGGGTGCCGACTAGAAAGATAATGAAATCACTAGTGCGGATATATATAGAGGATGGATTTAGTTGTGAAAATTGTAATGGTGTGAAGGTGTATGCGAATAAATACAGAGCAGAGCAGAAGTAGTAAGAAAGATCCGGTATGTGAAAAGATAGCAGAATAAAGAACAGAGGAAAGATGAAGTGCAGCAAATCAGTATACTGAGCCTAACTGGAACTAAACTCCAGCATATGAAGATGCTTCCAATCAGTTCAAGTATTGTATAACATTCTTTTGTAGATAGTGTGTCTCCTTGTAGGCAGTGTGCCTCTTTGTGAGCAGTGTGCTCGGGCAGTGAGCCCTAATTGGCAAGTGCCATTTTGTAATTCCTTATTCTTCTAACAGAGAATAATCTTTGGGTTAATCACCCCGTGGTTTTCTCCCCTAACCAGGTTTCCACGTCAAAAATACTGTGTCATGTGTTTCTCATTTCATGGTAATATTTGTTTGTTTGATTCAATGCTGCTTTGATTAATAAGAAAGTTCAAAAGAAGAAATAATTAGGATAACTGATTCACCCCCTCCCCTCTCAGTTATCAACATAGAGGAAAGTGGATAATGGTCCTTAAGTGAAGCTCTATTCAAGTCTCTAAATTCAACACACAATCTGATTTCACCATTATTTTTTCTCACAGGTACCAAGTTAGATACCAAAGATGTGTGTTTGATAGGAAAAATAGTGTTTGGATCAACTTGTTGAGCTATGTTTTCATGAGGTGCTCCAGCTTAGGATTCAAAGGCCTTTGCTTTTGTCTTACAAGATTTGCATTTGGTTCCATCTCAATAGTATGGTGTGCTAATTTTTGGTTAAAACCTTTCAAATCCTGATACTCCCAAGCAAAGATATCATCATACTCTTGACAAAGCAAAATAAAAGCATGCCTTTCTTCTTTGGTACATACCTTGCCTAGTTTGAGGAGTTTACTTTTGAAGATCTCAATGGATTCATAGTGTTCTTCTTTGACTAATATACCGGCCTTTTCTCTCCTTACTTGATCATCTATGTTAAAAATGGATTCGAAAGTAATAAAACCCTTTGGCAATTTGTTTGTTTTCAACTAAAGAATCTAGTTACCAAACTATTGTTGCAATTTTTGTTGATTTCTAGCTGAAAATTCTGCCTCTTCAATAAGAAAATTCATAATTTGGTCATCATTGTCAAACACTTTCCAACAAGTGTTGTTATCCAGAACTGATGGCCTTACAACCACCTTTACATACTATGTTCTAACATGTTTAATCTCTTTTGGAATATCATATTTAGCACCCACGGCAGGCCACTTATCAGCCTGTTTGTTCTTATTTCTTGGTAAAGATAGCAAGTTGAAAGCATCAAATTCTTCAATAATGTTCCAAACTCTATGCTTATATGACTTAATAAAATGATTTTTAGTCACATTTATACCTCTTACCTGATTTGCAACCAATTTTCTATCTCCAAATACTTGTAAGCACTTGATTTTTTCTTTCTTTCCCATTCTAAGCCATGAATAAATGCTTCATACTCTGTTGTGCTATTAGTACAGCTAAAAGCAAACCTGAAAGTTGAATAATATCTCACACCCTCAAGAGAAACCAGCATAGCTCCTCCACCAACACCTACTTTGCTTCTTGAACCATCAAAATATAGTTGCCATAACTCATTAGATTGTTGTTCATGTTGTTGTTTGTCTTCTTTCATGAGGTTGGAGACATCCATATCTTGCTCATGAATCATGTAGATACCCAATCCTGATTCTTCCATATGTGTGAATGGATCATCATCATGATTTTCAGCTACCCACTCATCTAAAATGATATTAGATATGCCTTCTAGAAGAGTATTAGGCTCTTGGACAGTAGGCTATTCCTCTTCATGGATGGTAAGATTTGCATTGACAACACTAGGGACATAAGGCTCTATGTGGTCTTTTGCAATAGGCTCTAACTTGACAGTCACTCTTGTGCCATATCTTGTTCTAAAGAACATATGTGATCAATCAGAAGATAGATAACCACCCAACTTTCCAGTGAAGTCTCTGGAAAGGTATATTGCAAAGTATGGTGGTAGATCTATGACATAAATGTCTTGTGGTATTGAGAAATTTGGGCAAGCATGCAAGGTAAGACTCAAATTTTTAATGACTCCAATAGTTTTGATGGTTGTTCCATCCAATTGTACTTCTCCCTTGGCTAGGGGCTCATATGATAAACCAAGCTTATCTACTATCTACTTAGGCATCATAGAGTTGATTGCTCCTGAGTCAGTCATACAGTTATGAACCAGGTGTTGTCCAATAATCAAAGACATATAGAATGGGGGTGGTTTGACTTCTTGGGTTTGTTGTTCACTCTTGGCTGGGGGAGTATTTGCAAGTACCACTCTAGGCTGATCATTATTAGACTCATTTGACAAGGAGATATTAGATAAATCCTTTTGCAACAAATCTTTTTGACCAGGAAGTGATAGGGAATCCCACATTGACATGCTCACATTTGCCTTTTTCATGTGTTCTAAAATATTGAATGGAATTGTACTAACCTTAGGCTGTCCTTTTGGAATAGTAGCATCTGCTTGTGCTTGCAATGTCTATGATTGACTTATGGGTTGATCCTTAATTGCCACTGCTTGGCCCCTTGGTAGAATTTAAACATTTGATGCATGTGATGGACCAACAACACTTTGTTGTCCTGTAGGAGCCTAATTCTACCTTTATCATCTTGTTGTCCTAGATCAACAGCTCTCTTTTTAGCCTTTGTGTTGGCTGTTATAGAATAAGCTAATTGGTTTTGCCCATGTATTTGATTTACCCCATAGAATTCTTCACCTTGCTAAATCATTAAAGTGACATTATGTTGGCCATGTTTAGGATGAGAACTCTGTTGTTCTTGATTCTCTTGTGTTGTATCCTGATGAACAACAGTGTTGTTTTGTACCATAAGGGCCTAAATTACCATGCCATTTAAGCAAGTTGATTGGTTATGAGTTTGATTGCATGGGAAACACCATTCATAGTCATGTACCAAGTTGTTTTGGACTAGTACTATCTCTCTAGAAGTGCTGGTAGCATGTTGATTATAGGGTTGATATGGTCTTGCATTGAAAATCTGTCTTTGGCTTTGGTTATTAGATTGGTAAGGAGTCCTATTAGACTGATTAGACTAATGTTGGACTTAATAAGGAGCTTGGTAAGGTCTAAAATTTTAGCTTTGCTTCTTTTTTATGTTTACTAACTCATTGCCAAAAGTTTGCAACAGGCCTTTAATCTCTTGAAGTTCGTGAGATTGGGTTGGGACAGCTTTTGTTTGGGTAGTTACTTGGTAATTTAGTGCTTGTACGGTAGGTACAATAGCTATAGGGGGAACTTGCAATGGGATACATGATTGTACCTCTAGGAAAATTGGCATTGGGGGCCTTGGGGCTATTTTACTAGCTTGGATTAGTTTGTTTTCTGCCTTATGGTGATGTCAAAAGCACCTGGCATGTTCTACCACCCATTAACTGAATCATCATTGAAATATCATTGTTTAAAGCCTTGAGAAAATATAAGAAAGCATGATCAAAAGAAGGCCTTACCGTGGGTGGACTTCTATTCCAAGTCTTCAGGAACCAGAAGTTGAAATTTGCCATGTGCTCTTGTGGAGCTCTCTTGATTGTGTTCAGTTGTTCTACCAGTGATAGATTGTCTGATTTATCCTCAAATTGCCTATTTAAAGCATCACCCAATAAATCCCAAGTAGTGATTGAATTCACAACTAAACCTCTGAACCAATGAAGTGCTTTTCCCTTTAGAGAGGTAGCCAAAAGTCTAATTGCAACATTCTCAGTTGTTATATTATGGACTGAACATAGTGTAGCCACATCTTTGATATGCTCAATAGGTGTGACTTGATCTTCTCCATTATAAAAAGGCAAGCTTCCAAGAGCTACCATAGGTATATCATCATGTTGCACAAGTTGTAGAGGGTTGCCATCATTAAATGACACAAAGGCAAACTATCTTTCCATTGGATTTTTTGGTACTTGAGTGTTTTGTGCTTGATTTAATGGAATGAAGCCAAAGATCTATGATTTGGAGGTGTAGAATGTGTCCTTCTAGGTGGATTAGGACCTCTTCTTACTATTCTCCCTCTTCTTTTTGGTGGTGATAGATGCAAGTATTAAAAAGGAGTTGAACTTCCCCTTGTTTGTATTCTTCTCACATGTTGTTCACACTAGATCTACTATAAAACAGAAGAATAGAGTTGTCAGGTATGTTTTTTTTACCTCAAAAGGTTGGAAACACTATTGTTCATACCAAAACAACAATGAAAATATGGTATTTAGTGGCTTGAATCTCAGTTCAAAGTCCCACTGGGCGTGCCAAACATTGTTGTCATGAGGATTACACCCTGGTTAAGCTTTAAACTCAACTATCCTATGAAACATGGGATCACCTTCAGACTGTGGGTTACCTATAGTGAAGGTGAACCTCCAAAGAGGGTTGGTTCCCTGGTAAATCTCCTAAATCTTCTGTATTGGTAAGGAAATGGTTAAAAGGATTGCTATATAGGTGATGCATTGAGTTTATAAGTCCTATTCTTGCTATCTTGACTCACAATTTTCTCTCAAAATGGCTTGGTTACACAACTCAACTTGAATAATGCACATACATTAATATTTCATAGGAAGCCTTGGATCTTTCCCTACTTCTTTGAAGGAAAACTAAGAGCTTTCACAACTACAAAAGTCATAAAAATGATTAACTCAACCTATAACCTATATAACTCAATTGTTTTTTTTGTATTAAGTTTCAAAGAATGAGACATGAAATTTAAAAGGATTTGTTTAAAATCACAGATAAACTTCACATCAAGATCACTCAATTAATCACATAACACATATTATGTCTGAGAAGGTAACACACTGCTTTATTTAAGAAAAAATAAGAGTGTCCTTACAATAATATCTGAAAAAGCTATAAAAATGTTGTTTCTCTATAATGAAAGTAGTGATGAGTTACAATATAGAAGTTTTCTTTGTTGTGTACAAAGGAAAACTAGCAAGAACTGAAAAGAAGCATCATGTGCCTTTTCTTTTACCACAAAAAATCTTTCTCCAAGAGACCTACTTTTGGGGAAGTCAACTCCAATCAAACTGAACTCTTCTCCCAATGCATGAGATGGTTGGAAATGATATCCTCAACCAATTCTATGAACTCCCTATTTCTAGGTGTACAACACAAAAAAGCCTATATTGAGGGCTCCAAACTTCTCCATAATGAGTGATTTTAGCTTTGAACTCCCCTTATCTTCCAACTTGACCGAGTGGACCTCTAAAAATGGCATAATTTGACTAAAAAGCCCAAGTAAATTGAAGTCTAATCTCCCTTTGCATAATGCAACACTTCATCATAGAGATTACCTTAATGCATGCTTTTACACACCCTATTAACTGGTATATATCTCCTCTTTGCATGATTTTAAGGTAATTATGAATTTACTTTAACAAGTATTAAGGTAATTTATAATTATCAATTACCTTAATACTTGTTAAAGTCAATTACAATTTATTAATCATTACTCTCTTTGTGTTTCAAACACTATAATAGTGTTATCCATAGGCTCATGATGATGTTTTCTAATTTTCTAACATTGGAAAGACCTTAAAAGGTCATGGGCTCATTGTCATTTCTTTGATTTTCAAAAGAAGAAAAGACTTTAGAAGTCTTTGGTCGATGCTTTGACCAAGACTTAGGGTATTTCTCACTTTCACAAAAGGGTTTGGAAACCCTAGCCATGAGCATCATTTGTCTTTTCACTTTTCTTTCTCTGCTCTTTGGGAGGTTGTTGGAGTGCCACCATGGAAATGGACCTGTGCTAGGAGAAAACATGATTGGTAAGCCTCTTCTTCCTACACTTTTCATGGTCATTAAATCTTCACTGAGAAACTGTGAAAAAATCATTATGGACTGGTATGCACTGTCTTTCATTCTTATGATACGGACCCTTGACTCTTTCTTATTAAAAACCTCTATATCATGTTTTCTCATTGAGACCATGCTTCTCTACATGAATTCATTATTTTTTTCTATGGATTCACTCACCTGTTTGATTTATGATGTTTATGTGGAGCTCTATGTGGTTTAGCAGACCTCTGCAGCAAGTACAATCCTTTCGCAAGATCTTTTAAAACTTCATCATTCCTCTTTTTGATAGTCATCAGTCCTTGTTGCACTACAGGACATCCTCAAATTTTAGATAAACTTCATAATTGGCATAGGCTCATTGAAACCTCAAGAAACACATGCAACGATGAAAGACTAGGAAGATAGAATATAAATCATCTCAAAAATCTGGCAGACCCTAATCCCTCTGGACTACATCTTCATATCCTACAAATATGGGCTTCTTCACCAAGTATCTCCATGCTATATTCATTGTGCATAATGCTATATGATTCCTGTGCAAAAACCTCTTCATGGCATTCATGAGACTATGTAAAGACACTTGAAAACCCTACCAATCCTTAGGTCTTCCTAACCCTTGGACATATGCTAGATTCTTCTTATGAGCCTCTGTCAGACCTTTTCCCATACTACAGGCTTAGTGAGACCTTTTTTAGGTCATTGAAACCTATGTCTATTTTCTCCCTCACAATTGGTCATTCTGTAGGATTCTTTAGCTTTGACAAGGCATAGTATGGAAAAATCTTTGGAAGGGTCTTTGTGGATTCATTCCTCTGTGGAAGTGCTTGAATGCCATTTACATAACCTACTTTACATGATTCTCAGGTTTTCTGTTGTTATAATAGTCACCTCTAGTGACTTTGTTGCCATGATTTTATGCTCTTTTTATTCTCTATCAAAGATAATCTCTTATTATTCACTTGAATAGCTCGAGGACTGGTTGTCAAACTTGTCTTCATACTTGTATTTGTTCTAATGATGCTCCACAATACCTTGGCATTCTTGGACTGCACATATACACACTACTAACAGGACAGCCCCTTGTCAAGCTTCTTGGTGGATTTATTAGTATCTTAGCAGTGCTGCACCTTTTTGTTATTACAGCTACTCTTTAACACTATGGTAGTCATTTGACTACTCTTTGACATTATTTCAGGCATAAGCTCTTCTTGAGTGTGTTCATATACATATTTAAATGCCTCTGTAAATATTCTTTAAAACAAAAGGTTATTGCTCCTTTTGTCATGCTGACTGTCATTCTTAGGATAGATTATTGTTTGATGATGATGACTCTTTTCCATGTTATACTATCATAGCTCTTGTATTATCAAATCTCATACTTGACATTGTGAGTAGACCTCCTTGACATCTCTCTACCCTTGGTCATAATGGTTATCTCCTCTCTAATCTATAGCTTTGAATGATCACCCTTAACCATAAAGGAGTTTGAATCTTCTGTCCACTTCTACCTATGTTCTTCATATGACTGTTTTATAGCATTTTACTTTTTTAGACTTTGCAATGAATGTGCTATGTTTTTATTCATACTAGGATAGTCATCTTTAGATGCTCTTGCCAACAAATTTACTAAGATTGTTTTGACCTTACAAGGTTTTGGGTGGTTCAGTGGAACAATGGAGGCTTGGCAAACTTTAGTCATTTCTGTGAATCCTACATGATACATTGTGGATTACTCTTGACTGCAACTGATGAATGGTCTCTAAGTTGTCCCTGTTGTCTTATATGGTTGCTATCATACACTGTTTTTCATCACTGCTCCTTGCATTTGTGTGGTTTCATCTTTGATTTTTTCTTCAATTACTAAAGACTCACACCACTATCATAGCTTCAATATGTTCACCTAACTCCTTTGAAGCTCTATACCCAAAACCTAGGAAGATGAGAGGATTCAAGATATACAATAAGATCATTGTACCTTGAAGAAAAGTGGTTGGTAGTGGTGTAGATAAACAAGTTATTTTCATGGGATTTTGGTTCACTATGAACTGCTAAGGCTTTCATCACTATTATTGCTATTATTATGACTTTTTCCTTTCACACACTTTGTAGACTTCATCATCTATATATCTACCTATCTTGTAAGTTTGTGTAGTCTCTCTACTCTGTCTATTGTTTCTACCCATTAACCTCCTCTTTGTATTATTATATTGTCTCTATATGCCTTGTTTATGTATTGTCTTTTATCACTGTCTCCTTAGATCTCAAACTTCACTTTTGTGGTCTTTCAAGACTAGGTAGGCTTCTTAGGACTTGATTGACTCTTATTTACCTGTGATTGCTTCTATCACAACTCCTAAATTGATTGCTATGACTACTCTCATGACTGCCACTTCATAGTGTTGACTGCTCCATCATTTTTAACAATCTCTTGCTCCTTTAAAGGTGCTGACCATGATAGTCATCCTTGACTGATAATAGTCATTCATCTAATTCTTCCTTGACTACTAAGACAGTCATCCAATATGACTAAATTTTTGTTTAATAGTCATCTAATATGACTGATTTTACCGCTTGACATTCTTCTTGACCATATGACTGCTACATATAGTTATTTCTCTATGACTATCATGTTTTGCTACATCTCTGATAGAGGGAACTTGCATGATTTATTTGGATAGATTTGTCTCTTACATTCTGTAATAGCTGCATTTTCACATACCTACACACTCAGAACAAAAGTTAGAAATAAAAAATAGAGTCAAGAAGCCTCTTTTCTTTGTATGTGGCCTTCCTTTTTTGTATCTCCTTGTGGCTTGTATGTTTACATCTGAATGGTTATTTATCTCTTTCATTTCCTATTTGATGCTTTTGAAAAGGGAACATGTACATTTGATGCTATTAACATATATAAGTGAAGGATTTCCTGAGCTCTAACTCTTTTTTCTCTTCTTCTTGTAGTTGCTTCTGGAGACCAAACTAGACAACCTTGAAGATGGTGCAGCTACATGTGAGGGGATTCGTCTCACAGGCAATGACGGATCTCATTCTCTTCTTTATGCTTCTTGTTTCATATGTATATGTCTTCTTTTCATTTCATCATTTATATTCAATTCCCATAGCTTGTGTGGGAACTTTGAACAAATTTTCCTTGTGAATATAAGCAGTTGTTTTGTGCAATGACTTGTGTGTTTTTCTTCTTTTGTAAAACTATCAATTGCATAAGGAAAGAACATCTAAAATTTTATTGTTTAATATAGTTGCTTATAATCATAAGTGAAGTTAATGAACTATGTGCCTTTATCATCTGGGACTTAAGCAAGTTGTAATTAATAAAGTTGAAACAACCTAAAATTGTAGCCTACTTCCATTCTCATGTCTGCTCCTGAATGTCTCCTGCTCATGTAGGATGTTCTTATCATCTTTATCTGGACCCTGTAGCAACTCTTAATGAACTGATGCATGATCTTGGTGAAGATGACAACTGGAATGGCCTCCTACCTGGGTAGTAGGCCTTATGAGATCAATAGTGAGCTCTTCTCATGTACTTTTGTTCTGATTCCTTTCTTCATGTGTTAGACACCTGATATAGGTTTCTATTTGTAGGTCTATCTCCCCTTCTCTATTTTTTATACATTGTCTTCATGAATATTACCTTTATCATTGTTTTAGGATGGTTCTAGTATCTTGTAGCAAACATTTATATCTGTAGCAGCCCTTGTTATGTCTCCTTATTGAGGTAAAAGTACAATGTTGTCTCAGCTTTGCCTGTTTGGGCTGAGGTGCACAAATAGGTAATAGGTTACATTCTACATAAATGCACAGTCTAATATCATTTATATGCAAAATAATTTGAGGTGGAATTTGAGAGAAAATTGCACCAGGAATTTTAGTGACCTCAAGGTAAGAATGTTGCAAAATTCAAACAAAACGTTTGTTGAAATCATTGTAAAAATTTAATAAGAAGAAGCAAATTGTAGGAGCATAAAATAGTCTCATAAAATTCCTTAATCACTAGTTTAAATTTGTCAAAAATACTTTCAAACATAATGCATTGTAGCAACTCAGACAAGGCACAAAATATATTTAAAAGAATGTGACAAAGAGATAATTGATTACAGGATACTCACATAATCAATTTGATGAAAATAAAATCTCAAGAATTTAAATGAAAAAACTTCAGAAATTAAGGGATTTCCAAGTAAAAATGGTAGGAGAATATGCAAATGAGAAGTTGATTTAAAAAAGAAAAGGTTAGAAATTATCAAGAAAATGTAATGGGTAATGGAGAGCCAAGCAAAAAATTGTGGCCATTGCATGAGGATGTGTCTATGTGAATGGATGTAGGTTAAGCACCAAATGGATTTATGATCTCAAAATGAATGCAGAATATACACAAAAGATTTGTATTTCTAAAATAAAAATAATTTCCAAAACAACTTAAATACCATTTGAAAGAAATAAACTAATGAAAATAATAGAAGAACCCGATTGCTCATCTCAAGAATCTCAAAGGAAAAAAAATAAAAAAAAACACAAACAAAAAGATTTGTTTGAAATGATTTTAGAAACTTCCATCAAATCCAACAAGAAGATATTATACTCCACAACTCAATGTTGCCAATGTACTTTATATACTAACACACAAACTAAAATAAGAAAGATATACACAACAACAATTGATTCTAATTGCACACCATGTTAACTAAAAAGAAATATTGATTTAGTAATATATTAATAAGTCTATAGTTTGGTTTATCACATTAAATTAATAATTAGATATAATAATAGAATACACCATAAACATATTTCAGTTTCATAGTTTATAACTCAAGATACTAGCATATAAGTGCATGAATTAATTTGATTTGAATAAAAAAATGACATCATTCTGAGAGATTAATAAACCAGAAAATTTAAATTAATGAAATCATCCCTTCCTCTTAAACCTAGAAATATCTTAAACAAACAATATCTACCATTTCACTGTTACAGATTCTCAAACTCACAAGCTAGTGGAAATTTAAAGTGTGAATAGACAAGAATAATATCAAAATCCAAAATAGAGTCCCTGTAATACCCCTTTAGAAACTTCCATGAAAAAGATAAATAAGAAGGCACATGCAAGGTGCTAGGATAGTTTAACAAGGATTCTAAAACTACAACACAGGTAAAAGCTTGAAAACAAAATGATTTGTTTTTATTATCAAACAATCAACAAATGTATAAAATTGTAACATTCCATGGAAAAAACACAGATTAACTCACTAAAGAATAACATATTGTTTTCTACTTTTCCTGCTATGAATAAATTTTTTTATTTACTTTATTATTATTGAAATATATAAAATTATGAATTATATAATTTTAATTATAAATTTTTTTTAAAGAAAAAGGTGCAAGCACCTGAACTATATATTATATTATATATAAAAAGCCCCAAAGGGAGTTACAAAAGTAGCATGAGTATCAAAAGGACAACAAGAAGTCCCAAAAACCAACTAAGACCTCCATAGGAATCACCATAAAACCACAAGGTAAAACAAACTACCTCCACATCCTTTACAAGTAAAACATCATATAAACATTACATAACAAAAAGGCCCAAAAAATATAACAGACTATAACTAGACAAGGAACTAGACCATTTCATTAAGATCTTCAACCAGGAAGGCTTGAGGGTCAGGAGTAGGAGGAGAAGCCACAACCATCATCGAAGGAGGGGAGATTAAAATGTAGTAAGAAATGAAGAGCTTGAAAAACATTCCATACTAATTCCTCAAAATCTTCACCAATCTCTCCCTCATGACAGTGTAGGGAATTTTCCATAGAACAGATACAATTGCTCTATAGCCCATGCAACAAGGCACTATAAACACAATGCACAGCTAGCTGGAAATTCAAATCTTCATGATAAAATAGACCTCCAATGGGAGCCATCCCAGAATGCAAATCATAATTCTCTATCCCCTCATCAAGGCGAGTCTCCGTGAACAGAGCGTGTTGAACAAAATTCACTGAAATGCCTTTCACCAAATTTAAATTTTGCAAAAGGTCCATCCCATTAGAAAGGAAATGTGTGACCACCTATGAAGGATAGAAAGTCTTGAGGAATTGAAGAACACCGAGCTACCACAAACCAAAACTATGGCACTCTCTGCATCTTCATTGTAAATCTTAAAAATTTCTGCCAATTGATTGGAGTGAAGCATTCCTTGGCTAGGTACTTCCCACTTCTGAATAGGGAGAAACAATCTCTTGTTATGCTAAACAGACCCCATGGTCACCCAAAGGAGATGACAAACTGAGGAGAAGAGACCAACAAGAGAAAAAACCCAAAATCTAAAACTGCTAAAAGAGATGCTAGGAGACTGCAAATATAACCAATCTGCACGAGAGACACAACTCATCCTACTAAAATCACAATAATCATCAATCCCTCACATGTCATAAATCAATCCAAACATAAATGCCTTCGGTACCCATTTGTACCAAAAATTCCATTTCTCACGCTCAAACAGATCACCTCAAATGGGAAGAAATAAATAGGTTGGTTTAGTAAAAAAGTGAACTTGCCAAAAAACACATAGTTAGTAGTAAAAATCTACTTCTCTAAATTAGAGAAGTAGGAATTCAAAAACCAAATATTCCGAGCATCCTCCCCCATCTTTGTCCCGCCAACAAATTCAAACAACCATTCACTAGGAAGTCACCAAAAGTCACTGTAGGCCATCCATTATAAATACTCGATCAATCACCCTTTCTATCCTTCAACAAGATTTCATTGACTCCATTCAACTACAATAATGAAACTGAATCCCATTCCAAAGAATCCACTTTTTGATCACATGCAATATTAGCCAAAAAATCTGCTAAAATTTTTCCTTCTCTATATGTATGCATGATCTAAAAGGAGTCAAAAGAGTCTAACAAATTCACCACATCCTAGAGGAGGTACCCTATCTTCCAACAATGAGAGGAAACCTTTTTAATGGCATTAATCATATTTAATGAGTCACCTTCAATTACAATATTTTTAACCCCAAGCCTCACTGCCAATTTAAGGCCTACAACCAGAGCCAAGACTTCAGCTTCATTATTAGAACAAATTCCTAGACATAAAGACAAAGCCTTAACAACAAAACCCCTACAATCCCTTAAAGCACAACTGGCTCCTGAAAACCCTAGATTTCCATGACAAGCACCATCAAAATTTAATTTTATAAAATTCTCTGAAGGAGGTGTCCATGAAATAGTACTCCTATCCACTTTCAGCTTTCCTCCAAAGCAACTAGAATTAGGAAGTTTCAAGCCTCTCCAAATTTTAAGCATATTAGCATCCCAAGAAGAAAATAATAAAGAACCAACATCCTTGAAAAGAAGATGAGAAGAGACAACCTCGGCCACTATTTTTTCAATTTTGAAGATAACTTGCTCCAAAGTGCATTCTACCTTTCTAAAGATTCTATTATTCCTTTCCAACAATAAATTCCAAACCACAATACTAGGTGAAACCAACCAAAGAGCGCAAAATGTGGAACTCTTGAATAGAAGTGGCCAACTTTGAAAGACTTGTAATACTGTATTATGAAGAGGACCAAACCAGCCCAACTTAGAACAAAGCCAAGACCAAATTTGAGAAGAAAAAGAGCAACCAATCAATAGATGATTCACATCTTCCTCCACCAATAAACAAAGAGGACACAAGAAGGGTAGAGAAATACCAAACTTAGCCAATCTATCACTTTTGAGAATCTTGTTTTTCAAGGCCAACCTTGCAAAAGCACTTGCTTTTGGTAAACAAGCACTGTTCCAACACAACTGAAAAGGCCAATTCTAAAAATTCCTAAGTTGCTTCCTTACAATACTTTGATACCCTTGCTTAACATTGTACTTGCTAGATTTAGAGGGAGCCCAAATAAGTTCATCATGTGCACCAGACAAAGAAACCTTCTTGTCTCTTAGTAGCCTACTTAACATATCCTTTTGAGCAGAGGAGAAAGGCAAGATGGAGAAGTCTTTCCATTTAGCTCCAAAAGAGCTAGGATTTGTTACATCAGAGAGATAGTCTTTTACTTTGTTACCCCAAATTTGACATAGAATGTCCTTAGCCTCTTTCAACCCCTCAAAATGGGAGAGCAGGGATAGCTATTCCAAGAATCCTCCTAGAACAACGCTAAACAACCATCATGAATCACCCAAGAAAGAAAAGGAGTAATAACCTCTCGACACTTTACAATAAAATTCCAAATCTTTTATCCTGGGCCTAGATTCTCAATTGTAAAAATTCTTTTCAGAGCAGCAGAATCCAAATATTTTTCTTGCATGATTTTACACCACTTAGAATCTAATTTTGCATACATTTGCCAAGCCAATTTTGCCCCCAGACCCCTATTTTGAATCTCAATATTGTGAATACCAGTACCTCCAAATTGCGTAGGTTCATAAACCTTGTCCCACGAAACTAAAGGAATCTTTCCTTCTAACTTCGAACCCTTCCACAAGAACTTCCTAAAAATATTGCAAAGATCAAACACAACACCTCTTGGAACCTTCAACATTGAAAGCATATAAATTGGGACAGCAGAAAGTACTGACTTAATCATCAAAATTTTCCCTGCTAGAGTCAGCCACTTACCTTTCCAAGAAGCAATTTTCCCTTGCACATTAGAGACAAGTCTTTTCCTAAAAATACTCTTAGCAGAACTGGAGAAAAGAGGAATCCCCAAATATTTACAAGGAAGAACATCCACCATATATCCCAAAACATCTGAAATTCTACCTTGGACAAGTGGGCTAGTGTTAAAGAAAAATATTAGATTTACTTTGATTCACTTTTTGACCTAATACTGAGCAATAAATGGAAATCACCTTCTTAATATTCATAGCTTCTAGCATTGAAGGTTGCCCAAACAACAGGGTGTCATCAGCAAATAAGGCATGAGTAATTGAAAAGGGTACTCTAGGAATTGAAATCCCTTTCCAATTTCCCAAACTATTCTGAGTGTGGATCATTCTACTCAGACCCTCTACTACAATAATAAATAAGAAGGGAGATAAAGGATCACCCTGCCTAATCCCTTAAGAAGATTTGAAAAAATCTGAGGGAGAACCATTGATCAAAACTGGAAAACTCGCACTTGATAAACATGAGAAGATCCATTTGCACCATTTGTGAGAAAAGCCAAATTTATAAAGGACTTACAGCAGAAAATCCCAAGAGACTCTATTGTATGCCTTTAATATATCCAACTTAATTAGCATTACAGGGATCTTGTGTTGATGTATAGAATGAAGGACTTCATGAGACACCAGTGCCCCTTCAGCAGTCTCTTTACCTAGAACAAAGCCTCCATGTTCCTCAGATATAATTTTAGGAATTAGGATTACTAACCTCAAAGTAATGGATTCAATAATGATTTTATAAAGGGTTGACGCAGGAGCATCCCTTGTTCAAGAGAAATCTTGCATCAACCAAAACATTTGCATTCCAGTTTGTTTGCAATTCAGTTTATTCCTTTCATTTTCCAGTTCAGTTTAGGCAGTTCAGTCAGAAGGAGTTTCAGCTTGTGGTCTGGTATTGGCATTTCACATCTTGCGGATCTGGACTTAGCATATACATTCATTCATCTACATCATATCAAGAATTTAGAGCATTTGGATTAGTTACCAGAAAGTTATTGCTATCAAAAGATCAACTATTTTCTCATAGCAGAGCATCCTGACAATCTCAAACAATCAGCTAAAGGAGAAGACTTGCAGATCATTCCTTGACTTGCGGATCTCAATGACACATCATTTAATGTCCTTTGGTTCATAGCTGACCTTCCCCAAGGGTCCGTACATTGTTCCTTTAATTTGAGGAAGTGTTCTATGCATTTAGGTCTGACCTATCTGTGAACACGTTACAACTCTTCATTGGAGTTTGTGATCTTCCTTGGCCAACGCGAAGGAATCTATTGGTCTGAAGATGATATATATTGATGTAATAGATCCTTAGGAAAGAATTTATCAAGTTCATACATAGTGATAGTTAATAGTTATGATTTTGTGCGAAGGAGCTTCAAAGCTTTTTGCTCATGTATGTATTCAAGCCTGTGAGCCCTAATTTAAAACCCACATGTTGCCGGCCGATCTCTATTTGAATTCTATGATATACTGAATAACTGAATCTACATTTGTTTCATTTCTTTGAGTTGTTTCTATTGTGTTTACTCTTGCTGCATGGTCCAGATAGTTCATTCTGCGAACCCTCCTACCATGACTGCACCAAGTGGTATCAGAGTGAAAGTTTGAATCTTAGAGAGCGAATTGAGCAAAGTTGGGGAGGGAATTTAGTAAGATCTTGTTGTGGACAGATCACCAAATTGAGGTAGGTTACTTGTGTTGTAACCAATCACTGATTGTGAGGCAGTTGTCACTTTGTAGCCCAATAGACAAACCTAAGGCAATTTACACTTGATCCTAGGAAGAATGCTACTGAGGAGAGTTGTTGTTGTTGGAACAATGGCTGGTAGAATAGATGAGATGATGGAGATAATGAAAATAATGTGAATCTAATTGGATGCTATTGAAGAGGATAGGTGAAGAGGATTGATGAGACCTAATGTTGAAAGCGATGAGGAAGAAGAATTTCAATCTGTTGAACACACTGGCGAAACCCTAGAAGGTGATGAAGAAGAAGAATAAGATCAAGTGAAGATGTTGCGAGCTGTTTCAAAGATTGGAAAGAGACCTAGTTGATGTGCCAAACTACACTAGTAATTTGAATCCTGAAGAATTGATTGACTGGATAAATGATATGGAAGAATACTTTGAATATGAGGAAATTGAAGATCCGGAGAAGGTGAAATTTGCAAAGACAAAGTTGAAAGGACATGTTGCTATATGGTGGAAATAAATTTAGTTGGAAAGAAATAGGAGAGGAAAGGAAAAGATTACAAATGGGATAAGATGGTGACAAAGTTGAAGAATCAGTTTATACCTGCTGACTATGAGTTGGAGTTCTTAAAGAGATTGCAAAACCTGAAACAAAAGGAGAAATCTTTGAAAGAGTACACTAAAGAATTTCACAAAATGATCATATGAATAGGACATAGTGAAGCAAGCAAGGAGAAAGTGGCTAGATACATCAATGGACTGAGATTGAACATTCAAGAAGAACTAAGCTTGGTAAGGATGACATCTTTGGAGGAAGCATATTAGTTTGCCTAGAAAGTTGAAGAGAAGCTGAATAAGAGGCATGATCAGAATTAGAGAGGAAGAACATTTTCCAAATATGATTGACCATTTACAGAGTGGAACAAGTTTAATAGCCCAGTCAAGAAGGAGGACAGAGATAACAATGCTTACCAGAGAGATGACATATTTTTTTACCGAAGAGGAAACCCTAGTGCATACTGGAATGAAGGATACAGAAGAGAAGGAAGAGGATTTGATAAGAGAACGTTCAGAGGTACTTGTTTCAAATGTGGAGGTGAAGGACATAGGGCATTTGAATGTAATCAAGGTAGTACAAGTAAGAGGACAAAAAATAGTGGAAGAGTAGCCTATGTTGAAGAAGAACCTGTTGAACTAGATGACCCCTATTCTGTTGGTAAACTAGAGAAAGGAGAATCACTTGTGATGAGGAGAGCACTATTTCAAACAGAGA
The DNA here is from genome assembly GCA_027924645.1 of Cunninghamia lanceolata. Classification (NCBI taxonomy): domain Eukaryota; kingdom Viridiplantae; phylum Streptophyta; class Pinopsida; order Cupressales; family Cupressaceae; genus Cunninghamia; species Cunninghamia lanceolata. The sequence goes on along the minus strand of BSBN01000292.1, from coordinate 3,012,189 downwards.
CAAATGAGAAACCACCACAAAGGAAGAGTTTGTTCAGAACCAGATGCAAATTAGGAGATAAGTGTTGTAAAGTTGTAATTGATAGTGGTAGTTCAGATAACCTAGTTTTAGAGGAGATGGTGACTAAGCTGAAATTGGAAAGATTGAAACACCCTAAGCCATATCAGATAGCATGGATTTAGGATGATCATAAGGTACTGGTGAGTGAACAATGTTTGGTGAAATTTCATATTAGATCTTATCATGATGAAGTCTTGTGTGATATTATGCCTATGGATGTTTGTCATATCTTGTTGGGTAGACCTTGGCAGTATGATAGAAAATATATACATGATGGGAGAAAGAATACATACACTATAATACCAAATGGAAAGAGAATTACTTTGATTCCTTTGGAGGATGATCCTAAGAGTGAAGTATGTGGAAATGCTAGAATCTGTTTGGTAGATGGAAGGAAATTTCTGGATGGTTTGAGACATGAGAATATGTGTTATGCCTTGATTCCTAAGAAGTTTGAAGCATTGAAGAAAGAAGAACAACCGGAGGAGATAAGAGAGTTGCTGATAAAGTATGAAGACATCATATCAGATAATGTATCTAATGGATTGCCACCTCTAAGGAGTATCAGTCATCACATGGATCTTATACCGGGAACAAGTTTTCCTAACAAAGTAGTACACCGAATGATACCGACAGAGAATGAAGAATTGAATAGATAGATACAAGAATTGTTGAGGAAAGGTTTGATCAGAGAAAGCTTGAGTCCTTGTGCAGTACCTATAGTGCTTGCACCGAAGAAAGATGGAGAATGGAGAATGTGTACTAATTCCAGAGCAATAAACAAGATCATAGTTAAGTATAGATTCCCTTTACCTGGGATGTCCATGATATTATGGATTGTTTAAGTGGAGAAAAATATTTCACAAAGATAGACTTGAAGAGTGGATACCATCAAATCAGAATCAGAGAAGGTGATGAATGGAATACTGCTTGTAAGACAAATGAAGGATTGTATGAGTGGTTAGTGATGCCCTTTGGATTGACAAATGCACCGAGTAATTTCATGAGATTGATGAATGAAGTCTTGAAGAAATTCTTGGGTAAGTTTGTTATTGTATACTTGGATGATATTTTGATTTTCAGTAAAGACAAAAGAGGAACATTTGTGGCATATTAGACATGTTTTGCAAAGGTTGAGAGAAGAGAAATTGTTGATAAACATCAAGAAGTGTAGTTTCATGAAGGAAGAGTTAGAATATTTAGGATTTGTGATTTCTATAGAAGGATTGAAGATGGACCCTGAGAAGGTGAAAGCAATTGTTGAATGGCCTACACTAGAGAGTAGTGGAGAGGTTAGATCATTCCATGGATTGGCTAGTTTCTACTGGAAGTTCATCAGAAATTTCAGTTCAGTATGCAACCCTATGACAAAGACAATGAGAGGTGAGAGAAAGGATTTTAAGTGGACATCTAGAGCAGATAAAAGTTTTGAGTTGTTGAAGCAGAGAGTGACAGAGCAACCTGTTTTGGCATTACCGGATTTCAATAAGGTATTTCAAGTTGATTGTGATGCTAGTTGGAATGTGAAATTGAAGCAGTATTAAGTCAAGAAGGTAGACCTCTAGCATATTTCAGTGAGAAGTTGAATCATGCAAGGAGAAGATATGCAGTTTATAATCAAGAGTTCTATGCCATAATTCAAGCCTTGAAGAAGTGGAGACATTACTTATTGCCTAAGGAGTTTGTGTTGTATACAAATCATCAAGCTTTGTAATACTTGAGCAGTCAAGGTAAGTTGAATCAAAGACATATGAGATGGGTAGAGTTCATGCAGAGTTATACTTTTGTGTTGAAGCATAGGAGTGGAAAATCAAACAAAGTTGTTGATGCCTTGAATAGAAGAAGAAACTTGTTGACAGAGATGAGAATTGAAGTGTTAGGTTTTGATGAATTGAAGAATATGTATGAGGGAGACACTGATTTTGCAGAACCTTGGAAAGCATGTAAGGAACCTGTTGTGACAGATAGAAGCAAGTGGTTGGACTATTTCATTCAAGAAGATATGTTGTTCAAAGGAAGTCAGTTGTGCATACCTAGAAGTTCAATGAGAGATAATTTGATCAAGGAGAAGCATAGTGGTGGATTGGCAGGACATTTTGGCATTGATAAGACAGTGGCTTTGGTGAGTGAAAATTACTTTTGGCCTCAAATACATAAGGATGTTCAGAGATTTGTGTAGAGTTGTAGAGTTTGTCACATTGCAAAAGGGAGTAGTCAGAATACTGGCTTGTATAAACCTTTGACAGTACTGGAGAGACCTTGGGAAGATATAAGCATGGATTTTGTGATGGGATTGCCTAAGACATGAAGAGGCTATGATTCAATCTTTGTAGTGGTTGACAGATTTTCAAAGATGGCTCATTTCATACCTTGTAAGAAGACAACTAATGTAGCGCATGTAGATAACCTATTTTTCAAGGAAATTGTACGATTGCTTGGATTAACTAAGAGCATAGTTTCAAACAGAGACACAAAGCTTGTTGGATACTTTTGGAGGACACTTTGGAAGAAGATGAAGATAGATTTGAAGTTCAGTTCTACTTTTCATCCATAGACAGATGGACAGACAAAGGTAGTGAATCAGAGTTTGGGAAACTTATTGAGATGTTTGGTTGGAGAGAAGATAGGAAGTTGGGATTTGATTCTTTCACAAGCAGAGTTTGCATATAATAATTCAATAAACAAGAGTACTAGAAGAACACCTTTTGAGATTGTGACTGGAGTGAATCATAGAGGGATAGTAGAATTAAGAGATATTAGTATGGAAGAAAAGAGGAGTGCAGAAGCAGAAGAATTTGCAGATCACATGAAGACAGTGCATGATCAGGTTAAGAAGCATTTGGAGAACATGAACAATAAGTATAAAGAGAAGGATGATGAGAAGAGAAGACATAAGGAATTTGAAGTTGGAGATGAAGTGATGGTGTACTTGACAAAAGAAAGATTTCCAGTTGGGACATATAACAAGTTGAGATGAAGAAGTTTGGACCTTGTAAGATACTCAGGAAATTTGATTTAGGAAATGCATATGAAGTGGAGTTACTGGAGACCTTGGGTATATCACCTATTTTCAATATTGCAGACCTACATCAGTATCATGAAGTAGAGTTCAGTGACAGTATGGAAGAAGACTTGAAGAAGCAATTACCACAACAAGCACCGGAGCAGATTGAGGACATTTTGGACAGCAAAGTTGGATGCAACACCAGAGGAAGACAATAGACAATACAAAGAATATATTGTGAAGTGGAAAGGCAGACCGGAAGAAGATTCATCATGGATTTCTCAGGCTAAGGTGGACTATCTTGGTTCTCCCCTAGCCCCAGCAAAGTGGGGGACTCACTTTTTTAATAACCCCAGATGTCTGATGTAGGAGCATCCTTGGTTCAAGAGCAATCTTGCATCAACCAAAAACATTTGTATTCCAGTTTGTTTGTAGTTCATTTTGTTTCTTTCATTTTCCAGTTTAGTTCAGCTAGTTCAGTCAAAAGTAGTTTCATCTTGTGGTCTGGTATTGGCATTTCACATCTTGCAGATCTGGACTTAGCATCTTGATAGTCTCAGACAATTAGCTAAAGGAGAAGTCTTGCAAATCTCAATAACACATCATTCAATGTAATTTGATTCATAGCCGACCTTCCCCAAGGGTTCGCACATTGTTCCATCCATTTGAGGAAGTGTTCTATGCATTTAGGTCTGACCTATCTGTGAACATGTTACAGCGCTTCATTGGAGTTTGTGATCTTCCTTGGCCAACACGGAGGAATCTATTGGTCCAGAGATGATATATATTGATGTAATAGATCCTTAGGAAAGCAATTATCAAGTTCATACATAGTAATAGTTAATAGTTTAGATTTTGTGCGAAGGAGCTTCAAAGCTTTATCTTGTGCATGTATGTAATCAGGATTGTGAGCCCTAATTTAAAGCCCGCATGTTGCCGGCTGATCTCTATTTGAATTCTATGATATACTGAATGACTAAATCTGCATTTGTTTCATCTCTTTGAGTTGTTTTCATTGTGTTTACTCTCGTTGCATGGTCCAGACAGTTCATTCTGTGAACCCTCCTATCATGACTACACCAAGGGTATTACAAAGAGAAATAGGTCTATAATCAACAAATGAAAGCGTGGCAGCAACCTTTGGGATCAAAGCAATAAATGTAGAATTAATCTCTTTTAGCATTGTTCTATTTCTACAAGCCTCTTCCACTTCCAACCATACTTCCTTTCCAATAAAGTCCCAACATTTTTAAAAAAACAAAGGGGTGAAACCATTAGGACTTGGAGCCTTATCAGGATCAAAGGAGAAGACCATAGCTCTAATTTCTTCAAGAGAAAACTCTTTCATTAACTCCTTATTCTCCTCTACAGAAATCAACTTAGGGCTATTAAGAATCTCTAGGATACTAGATGATAGGTCTGAAGGACCCTCCTTAGAAAGAAGATTTTTAAAGGAATTAACTCTTCTTTCTAAATTAATCTAGTATACTTTAAAATCTGCCCAGAAGAGTCCTTAATAGAATGAAAGGAATTTTATGTCTTCTCACCATTGCTGAGGAATGGAAGAACTTCATATTCGTATCCCCTTCTCTTAACCAAGTCTCCCTAGACTTCCGCCTCGAATAAATCTCTTCCCTTGCCAGAACCTCTTCTAGATTAGCCTGTAAAGATTTCAAAAGCTCAAAAGAATTCTGATTCATTCCATCTCTGATAATATTTTTATTAATTTGAGTCAACTGATCCTGAAGCACAGATTTCTGCATAAAAATATTCCCAAACACATTTCTATTCTAGTCTTGAATCTTACCTCTAATAAACTTAATCTTTTCATTTAACTAAAAAAGTCTTGATCCTGCCACAAATGGAGCATTCTTCCACCAACACTCTAAAATCACAATGAAGTTGCTATCCCTGAACCACATTGATTCAAATTTAAATGAAGATCTTTAACTCCTCTTAACCCCATTAATGCAAAGATCCAAAATTATAGGAAAGTGATCCGAATCCGAAAAGGGAAGGATGTTTGTATGGGAAACTTCATTTTCAAGGAACCATTCAAGTGAGAAAAGAAATCTATCCAATCTCTCAGCAATCAACAAAAGATCTTTTCTCCTATTAGTCCAAGTAAATCTCCCATTCGTAGGAGGACTATCAATCAAAATATTATCTAAAATGAAATCATTAAAATCTTCCATAACCTTTTGAGGAGGAATGATCCCACCCATTTTTTCATTGAGACTGAAAATAGGATTAAACTCACCCCCAACAGAACTTTCTCTTCCTTTAAATTCAATAGTAAAGTAGATAAAAGATCCCAAAAAGCCTTCTTATCAGAAGTAGAAATGGGGCCATAAATATTAAACACCCAAACATTTAGATTGCTAGAGGAGACTTTCACCAAATTGAAATTATGAGAACAAATAAATTCTGCAATGCACATCTTACTATCCCATAGAATTACCAATCTACCTGAAGCCCCAGTAGCAGATGAATGAGTATATTGCCATTTATTCCATTTAGGAAAAATAGCCTCAGCCTGATCATTGGATAACTTAGTTTCCTGAAGAAGAATTAACCCCATCTGAGAGGAATCAATCTAACGCTTTACTAAGCACCTTTTGTTAGGGGCATTAATGGCCCTAACATTCCATGATAGGATCTTCATTGCCCTTGGAGAGTGCTTCGCACTCTCCCTGCTCTTAAACAAGTTTCAAGGGTGGCTTATAGCCTTGCCTTTATCTCTTCCTGAGTCTTCACAGATTTAGGATTTCTTCCCCTCTTAGAAGGAGGAGAACAATCTTTTTTCTCTTGATGAGGTGTTTAGGAAATAGAAAAAATCTGAGAAAAATTAAACATACTAGCTTCATCCTCAATATCATCTTTATCCATTACCAGTGATTCCTCAACAATCCAATTAGAATCCAAAGGTTGTGGTCCAACAAGATCCTCTACCTTCCCCTGAACAATCCCTATTCTATCACATTCTGATGTTGTCATTGATAACTCTAAGTCATCATCAAGAGTTGAATCTTCACCAAGGACCTCATCCACAATTTGATAAATAATTTCTAATCCAACCTTAAAAAGAGCATCTGCCACCAATTTTTCTACCTCTTCCAACAGAAAATGATCTAAATTTTCAATAGATACTTTCTCCACCCTAGGCAACTCTTCTAATGCCAGATTATTATCATCAAATCCACCTTCCAAAACACATTCTAAAGAGAGAGACTTTTTGAAATCAAAAGACATGGTATTTGCATTCACAACAACATTAGTCCCATCTTCAGAAGGAAGCTACTTATCCAATATATCAACATTTCCTATCCCAATATATGTTCCCTCAACACCAATCAGATAATTAGAAGACTAGCCCCCTATTTTATCCTCTAAATCATCAAAAGAAAATGAAGAAGAGGCTTGAATTTGATTAGTCCTATCATATTGAACTTCTAAGCCTAAAGAATTCACCAAGTATTGAAAAGAGGGCTCTTCAGTATCCAAAGATAGACAACCTGTTTCAGGCTTATCAAGCTTTTCCAAATCCCCACAAGCCCATCTTAAATCCTCAAATTCTTTGTCAACAACTACATGGGGATCTTCAAATGTTATCATCTATTTCCAAAGACCTTGAGATGATTTCAAGATTAAAAAGTTTGGAAGGGGAAAAGACGTGTTCAAGATCAAACAAAACCTCACTGGCAACTCAGGATTGTTGAAATTAACCATGTCATGTTTTAAAAAGAAACCCATCTACCTAGCAAACAACTAGATAACTTGAAGATCCCTATATTCCAAAGGTAGATTTTTCAAAGAAACCCAAAAAGGAATAAAATTCAAGTACGTAAATTAACTTAATTCAAATACGTAAATATATAAAACTATATACTAGTCTTTAATAAAATTAAGATCATAAAGGTATCATTAAAATTATTTAAATAGCATAATATAATTACAAATACACTTAAATTACACATAATAATACTTGCACCAATACACACAAACATGGAAGGAACATATTGTAAACAATACACATTACTTACTTGCATACTTGAATGTTGGTACATGTTCAACCCTTAGCATTATTGCCTATCCACCCAACCAAGATGGTGAAAACTTCAATTGTACATTTTTGTTCATAATAGCACGACTCTTGTGTGTATCCTTCAGGAATTTGCTTAAGAACAATGAGTGAGAATTGATAAAATACATATCAAAAAAGAAAATCTTAAATCCTAATATAGATGAATCAAAACTCTAGATGAAATTTTTCAATAGTTATTTACTATGAAAAACATATGGGTGATTTAGTTAACAAATATATATATATATATATATATATATATATATATATATATATATATATATATATATATATATATATATATATATTAACCACATAATTACTCAGGTAATCTCAAGACATTCTTAATAAACTTCTATCATAACAATTTTGAAATATCTATCATTAAATTTACCAGATAAGATTTAGGTGTCCTTACACTCTCCCCCAAGAATGGACTTTCTCCTGGAAGTCCTCAAGAGCAAAGAATATCACCCTAACTTCAACACTTCAAACAAGGGTTAGGTACAACATAGGTACATTAATTACTTTAGTAATCTCAAGACATTCTTAATAATATTCTATCATAACAATTTTGAAATATCTATCATTAAATTTACTAGATAGGATTTAGGTGTCCTTACACTCTACCCCCAAGAATGGACTTCCTCCTAGAAGTCCTCAAGAGGAGAGAATATCACCCTAACTTCAACACATCAAACAAGGGTTAGGTACAACATAGGTACATTAATAGAAAAATGAAAATATTAAGATGGACCATTACTTATTTCGAAGGAACACACCACATAATGCACATTAAAACTATAATATTTTCTATATTATCATTTATCAATACACATGTTTACAATTAATAATGACAACTAAGAATGTTACATATTTATCAAATTCATAACAAGAAAATATTTCTTCATAACAACACTTCAACAATCACATTACACATAAACTTAACTTCACAATATACACATCAACAACTCACACAATGGGATGGGGATGACCAGTGCAGATAATAGTGCTATATAGGAAAGATGGTCTTAGAGCCCCCCCAGAGGACCCCTCCATACATTTCCTAGTACCTTCCTCTTGTTTGTGTAAGGGGGCTAGCCTCCAAGAGAAAGGCACACAAAAGATCACACACATATAACTAGGGGAATGGATTACGACCATCCCATACCGGTCCTATTTGCAACCCCCATCCTCATAATAAAAATTCCCTAGGCCATCTACTCCCTCATGATCATGACCTACCAGGAACCCCTCCCGGATATGGTAGTTTTACACATTTCACATTACTCCACACAAGCTAGCAATAACAAACATTGATAAAGCGTCAAAACAAAGAAGTTTCAATAAATAAAATTTCAATTAAAACCAAATAATAAAATTTTGTATAAAAGATAAAATTAAATAATGATAATCAAAACAACAATATAAATTTGAAACCAAAAATCTTAATAAAATAGTCCATGAGGCAAAGAGGACAATTCCATAATTTTCAATAAATCAAGTAACTTAAAGAGAATCAATACTGCTGGCTAAATAAATCAAAGACAAATCATAATAATCAAAATAAGATTTCAACAATCTCATAAAACTTCACATCACAATCACTATGTGACTTCAATCAAGCCACCTAAGGGGAGGAGGGGAATTGGGTGGACTTACTACCACTGAATCACATAGATATCAATAATAGATTACCATATCATAATATGCATGTCCCAACCAACCCAGGACAACCATATGTTACATCTGGATAGCACACAATGTCACAATAAGCATGTGCCACACAACTCGAGAAAACCATATCATATACCTAAAACGTTGCACTTCTCTATAACTATCACATGCAAGGACCCAATATCATATGCCACAAATGGAATCGACCATGAAATCTAATATCCATCCACAAATCAATAAAGATCACAACCTTTGATACTGAACTGAGAGGAGAAGCCATTTCCCTTTGTTAGTTATCAAAAGTGTCTTATTGGTGCAGGGGCACCTACAGATCTTCATGCTTTCAAGGGGTCATAAGTTAACTTTTGGTTTTGTTTTGGTGTTTTTCATGTAATAAGGTCTTCAAAGACCATTTCATATATTTTGGGGTCTAATTTGAGTCACTAGGAGTAAGTTGGTGTCTAAATGCCTTAAAGGGGTCAATGTTGCACAATGTTGAAAAATTTGAAAACTGATTATGAAACCATGGTAATTTGGGAAAATTGGTTATGCACATTGGAATATGGTTGGTAGGTGTTTAAAAGGGCCTTTTGTGGTCAAAATCAAGGTTGGTTGTTGAAATTTTGAAGGTTGAAGCAATAAAACTCTATTTTTTCTACATTTCTGAACGTTTCATTCTTGTTCCTTGATGTAGTACAAATCTATACAATCCTTTAATGACCTAAAACCAATTGGAGATGAAAATACATGGAGTCTAATTTTTTTCAAACTTTGTTTCATCAATTTTCATTAAGATTTGAGGAAGTTATGGTCATTTTTCTATAGACTATTTTCTGCAATTTTCAGAACATTTTTTTCTATTCCCGTGCATGGTATGGACGTGTATGAACCTGTACCAGTCTAAAACCAATTGTGAATTATGTTGGAAGCACATTGAACCTACTTTCTATTTCACTTGGTCTCATTCGTTTTCATTAAGATTTGAGCAAATTAGAGTAATTTCTTCCCAAACTATTCAAAATTGCCAAAAACCCTAATTAGGGTAAACAGTGAGCAAATAAAATGCATAACAGAGGCCTTCCATAGGTGGATGATGCTGAAACCTTGTGTAATGGCTTGTAATAGCATAAACCTTGATTTTTCAAAGTTGTAGGAGTAGGAAAGATGGTTGGCACGTGCTGGGTTAGATTGAAAGTCTAATATCTTCATGCATTAGACTAAAGAGACCATGAAAGGAGCATCAAAAAGGTGTTAGAAGAGTTGGAAATGTATTGGTGACTATTGGAACATGTTAATGAATGTGTGAGGACCCTATCTAAGTCAGGGAGTCACTTGAAAGTCTCTAGAACCCTGTTTGTGTGAAAGCCCTAGTTGCAACAAGCTTAATTTTGCCCTTTTAGGCCTATTCCAAAGTGGGACAGTCAAAATTAGGGCTTTGTGTTCCAAAACAAACCAACCCAATTTTTGATATGTTGTATAAGAGCCAAATGGGTACTCAAATCTACCTTCAGGTTTTTATTTCAAGGTCTTCTCCACAAGTTATGCCTGAAAAACCAGTTGTAAAAGACTATAAGGAGAATGAAGGTTTTTGGAGAAAAACCTACCATTGAGTGTTTGGAAGCTTGAAAATTAGGTTGATTGAGATTGGTTTGAATTTGTCCACCCCTAGTCTGCATCAAATTGGTATCAGATCCCAAAGTTCTAGGCAAGGAAGTTTTGGGAGTTTCTGTATTATCTTTTTTTTAACAGGTTGAAGAGAAGAGCCTTGATACCAAAAGACTAGGCCAAGGGAAAAGAAGGGGGCCTAAGGTGAGGTATCACAAAGACAAGAAGCATTGAGAAGAAGCAAGGTGGCAGAGACTTTCTTGAGAAAGAAGAATGGAAATGTTGAGAAGATTAGTCCATGGAGACTTGAAGAGTACGAAGTTGCCAAGCAAGCAACAAGAGAAGAAAAGAGAGGAAAGGGAGATAAAGAAGAAAGATGAGAAGGTAAAACAAATTAATATTGAGAAAGAGATACTAGATCTAAGACAAGCCTTGGAAGAAATGCAAAAAAGAATGGATCTTGAGATGCAGCAGTTGCATGAGAAAGCAAAACAAGAAAGTGGTTGGCATTTACCAATAAGGAAGAAGGTAAAGTGGCCCATCAAGAAGATCATTCAGAAGAGAAGAATGCAAGAGAGGATAGCAGACTAAGACATTTGGGAGTCTTGGTTGATGAAGGAAGAGCAAAAGCCATCTAAGAAAGAGGAAGAGGTAGGTAATACAATAGTAATCAAACCTAGGACTATTTTGACATCAACAAGCATTGAAGAGTTGCCTTGGGAAGTTCAGGATGTATTGAAGGAACATGTGGACATAGTGGTTGATAAGTTTTCTAACTTTTTTCTTTCAAGGAGAGATGTTAATCACCCTATAGTTTTTGTTCTAGGGGCTGGTCTGTCATACACAACATCCCATGACAAACAAATTGCAGAATGTAATGTCTCTAAGGAAAGAGATGGTGTCAACACAAATGATGCACTTGTTTGGGAGGTTGCAAATGAAGGGAATTTGGATGCTAAAGGAAAGAGGATTGTTGCGAAAGAGATTGCAGAGTTGAGCAAGCGATGTTTGAAGGGAAAAGGAAGTTTAGAGCAACATAATGATCAAACTGAGTTGCAGATGGAAGCTGGACAGTTAGACAAGCATCCACTACAAGTGGAGCAGCCAAAGAGAGTTGTAGATGTCAGTGAGTGTAATGATGAAGGCACCAGGGTTAATTATGATTTACTTCTTTTAAAAGAGGGCAGAAATACTGATCAAGAACCCAAGCTTGATGACATGATGGTTAGAGGTAAAGAGAAAGGACAAAATGCTCTTGATGAGATTGCAAACTTGAGAGAGATGAAACCTAAGGTGAAAATGAAACAAGCCATTGAAGGGGAACAAGGTACCATTGGAGTGCATGAAATACATCAAGGAAAAAAGGATCAGTTACAAGGTAGAGGTGCAGATGGGGGACAGGCTTATATTGACAAGTTCAACTACCTTTACCAAGTGTTCAAGAAACCTATAGTGAAGATGAAGCAAGCATGGACCTATTCCAAAGAAGACAATGTGCAAAGACTTAAAGACATCAAGCAAAAGATTTTAAGCATGGTTCTCATGTTGCTACCCTCCATTCAAAAGGAGTTTGAATCTTTTCTTCTCTGGGAGTATGGTGCAGGGGCACCTACAGATCTTCATGCTTTCAAGGGGTCATAAGTTAACTTTTGGTTTTGTTTTGGTTTTTTTCATGTAATAAAGTCTTTTAAGGCCATTTCATATTTGTTGGGGTCTGATTTGAGTCACTAGGAGTAAGTTGGTGTCTAAATGCCTTAAAGGGGTCAATGTTGTACAATGTTGAAAAAAGTGAAAACTAATTATGAAACCATGGTAATTTGGGGAAATTGGTTATGCAACATTGGAATATGGTTGGTAGGTGTTTAAAAGGGCCTTGTGTGGTCAAAATCAAGGTTGGTTGTTGAAGTTTTGAAGGTTGAAGCAATAAAACTCTATTTTTTCTACATTTCTGAATATTTCTTTCTTGTTCGTTGATGTAGTACAAATTTGTATGATCCTTTAATGAACTAAAACCAATTGGAGATGAAAATACATGGAGTCTACTTTCTTTCAAACTTTGTTTCATCAAATTTAATTAAGATTTGAGGAAGTTATGGTCATTTTTCTATAGAATGTTTTCTGCAATTTTTAGAACATTTTTTTTCTATTCTCGTGCATGGTACGAACTTGTACTAGTTTGAAACCAATTTTGAATGGAAGCACATTGAACCTAATTTCTATTTCACTTGGTATTATTCATTTTCATTAAGATTTGAGCAAATTAGAGCAATTTCTTTCCAAACTGTTCAAAAATGCCAAAAACCCCAATTAGGGTAAACAATGAGCAAATAAAATGCATAACAAAGGCCTTCCATAGGTGGATGATGCTAAAAACTTGTGGAATGTATTTTAATAGCATAAACCTTGATTCTTCAAGGTTGCAGGAGCAGGAAAGATGGTTGGCACGTGCTGGGTTAGATTGAATCTGAAATCTTCATGCATTAGACCAAAGAGACCATGAAAGGAGCATCAAAAAGGTCTTAGAAGAGTTGGAAATGTATTGGTGGCTATTGGAACATGTTAATGAATGTGTAAGGACCTTATATAAGTTAGGGAGTGGCTTGAAAATCTCTGGAACCCTGTTTGTGTGAAAGCCCTAGTTGCAACAAGCTTAATTTTGCCCTTTTAGGCCTATTCCAAAGTGGGACAGTCAAAATTAGGGATTTATGTTCCAAAACAACCCTAACCCAATTTTTGATATGTTGTAGAAGAGCCAAATAGGTACTCAAATCTTCCTTCATGTTTTTATTTCAAGTTCTTCTCCACAAGTTATGCCTAAAAAAGCAATTGTTAAAGGCTGCAAGGAGACTGAAGGTTTTTGGAGAAAATCCCACCATTGAATGTTTGGAAGCTTGAACATTGGGTTGATTGAGATTGGTTTGGATTTGTCCACCCCTTCTCTACATCACTTATCAACATGTTGTCATTTCATTATTGCTACCAAGACACTGATATTATCGTTATGTTGAACTAACCAATATCTTTTGTCCTTGATAATAATATGTCGGTTAGAAAACTATGAACGAAGATGAATATTACTATCCAAAAGTTACTGTTATCAAATCTCAAATTTTCATAACCAATATTTATTCAAATTGTTTGTACCCACTGATGCTGCCAAAATTCCATATTTGAAAGATGTTCTCAAAAGGAGTGACTAAGATACCATAAAATATCCATATGCTAGAACTGCTACTAGTGCTCATACCAACTAAAATATCATAATTGACATCACCATGAGTAGATAAGATCCATAACCCAAGGCGCACTCTGGTCCATCCTCAACCCATAAATTTGTTTAGTAGAAAAGAGAGACCTAGCCCAAGAGATTAAACTAGGTCAAAACCCTCTTCTATCTAACATTAGAACACAAATCGAGTTTGGATTCTACCCAAGAAGGAGAGCCAAACTACAAGGGTTTTGTCACTTTTTGTATAGATGTCATGTCCACCCTTAATTAACACTAAAAATTTAAGATAAGACCACCAAAATGAGCAAAAAAAATTCATTTTTTGAAAACAATATGTTTAAAATGATTGTTGGAAAGTTTACCTAATGCACACAATCTCTATTCAACATGGAGATGAGAACTTGGTAAAGAATTATTTGTTTACAACTGAAATAAAGGAAGATTGTGCAAATCAGTTAAATCAATCTACTGAAGATATTATCATAAAATAAATAAACTTGAACCACTAAATTTAGTGATACTAAATACAATGATTAACTTATCTAACTTTTAAATTCTTAACATTTTCAACTAAATGAACAAACACAATTTACATTTAACAATTTTAATATAAAAATCTGTCAATCTAATAAAATAGCATAAGTGAATATAACATGTTGCCTTAATGAAATATATCAATTTAGAAATATAATCTCAACAAGTAGAAAGAGATCTCATATCTTTCCTAGAAAATCTACAGACATAAATCCTTAGTTGCTATTAACACATATGAACAAAATAAAATCATTTAATTTAAATCTCTATTCATACCTTACCAAATATACAATTATATAAATATATATCCAAGATATCTATATAACATAATTATAAAATCTGGAAAAGAATTTGTAGAAATTCAAATAGTAATAAAGAGAAATATCAAATATGAGTTTGCTATTTGGAAGTGACTATCATAAACAAAGAGTAGCATGTATAGTGCAGGTCGCGGCCTGTGGTGGGCACCAAGGCCTGGGCACAGCTGACCGATACAAGATATGGGGAGTCGTGGATGCCACGGCTACCTCATAGTTAGCCATTATAAAATTTAAATAAAATTTTAAATCAACTTTTGTTTGATCCACCATATCAATAACGAATGTTATCCCTATTTTCACAGGGTATAACATTAATTAATTACTAGAGATTTTAACATTATCAATGCAATCACAATATATAGTATATCAAATCAATTTACAATGTGTAGTACAACAAATTATAAACCCCTGTATAATACATGGTGAATTTTTTTTAAGGAAAAAGGTGCAAGCACCTAAACATAAATTAAATTATATAAAAATTCCAAAGGGGGTTATAGATCTAGTAGGAGTATCTTAAGGACATTAAGCAGTCCCAGAAGCAAGCAAAAACCTCCAAGATATCCACTATCAAAGCATGAGGTAACAAAAATAGTCAACCCCCAAACCCTTTACAGGTAAAACAAAATATAAACACTACTAATAAGAGTCCTAAAAAACACAACAGTCTACAACTTTAATGGAAACTAGACCATTTCATTTAGATCCTCAACTAGGAAGCCTTGAGGATCAGGAACAAGAGGAGCAGCCATAGCCATCACCGGAGGAGGGGGAGGATTAAAGTGCAGTAAGAAATGAAGGGCTTGAAAAACATTCCACGCAGAATCCTCAAACTCTTCCCCAAACTCTCCCTCATGGTAGTGTAGAGAAATTTCTATGGAACGGATGCAATCATACTATAACCCATGAAGAAAAGTACTATAAACATATTATAGAGTTGGCTGGTGACTCACATCTTTGTGATAGAACAGACCTCCTATGGGGGTCATCCCAGAATGCAGATCATAATTCTTAAAGCCCTCATCAAGACGAGCCTCTGAGAGTAAAGCATCATGTACAAAATTCACAGCAAGACCTTTCACCATGTCTAAATTTTGCAAAAGATCCACAGTGATGGAGAGGAAATGAGAGACAATCTTGTGACTTCAGCGAGACTTGGAATGGAGTCTCCAAGAAGAGTTGATGGTGCTCGCTAGCCTAGTGTGAGTCTCAGGTAGATCCCACAGGGGAGTGGAGAATGGTATGCTTGACCCCTGCTGGCCCGTATCTCCTGTGGTGGGTCCCAAGTAGATCCCGCGACAGAGCGGGGAATGGTATGTTTGACCCCCATTGGCCCAATATAACTCCTGTGGTGGGTCTCAAGTAGACCCCACAGGGGAGCGGGGAATGCTATTAGCAGTGGTAAGCAATGCCCACCAGCCCAAACATAAATGTGGTTGGTACTCACTCGTACCAAAGATTCCAATTCTCATGCTAGAACAGCTCGCCACATATGGGAAGGAATGATTAGGAAAATAAAGCATAAAAGTGAACCTGCCAAAAAAGACAACATGTTAGCAGTAAAAATCTACTTCTCTAAAATAGAGAAGTAGTAATTCAAATATGGGATATTCCAAACTTCCTCCCATAAAATCCCAACTCCATCCCACTAACAAGCCCAAACAAACATTCACTGGAAGCCAACTGTTTGTCATATCAAACTATCCACCACAAAAAGCAAATCAAAAGCGCTTTCTGTCCTCCAAAAAAATTTTATCAGCTCCATCCAACTACAACAAATAAATTGAATCCCACTCCAAAGAATCCACCTCCTGATCACAGGCAATATTGGCTAAAAAGTCTGCTAAATTATTCCCTTCTCTGTACGTATGCATGATCTGAAAGGATTCAAAAGAATCCAAAATACTCACAACAGCCTGGAGAAGATATCCTATCTTCCAACAAGGAGATGAACTCTTTTTAATAGCATTAACCTTATTCAAAGAATCACCTTCAATTACAACATTTTTAACCTCAAACCTCATAGCAAGTTTAAGGCATGCAAATCAATTAACAACATTTATTAACAGGAAATTGGGTATAAAATTCACAATTAATTCAACTGAAACAAATTGTTTCTTTCTTCAATAAATCAGAGAAAGATCATCCATGAAACATTATTCTTATCGATATTATCAATTGATAAGAATGTTATCCATACATTGAAATCTGATTTCTTCTTCAACATCCAGGGTATTTTATTCCTATGTCACTGTATTACAACATTAACAAAATTGAGGCAACTCAAAAAGATTCATTTCCACAGAATAAAATACACATGATATAATCAAATTTTCTTCAACATATATCTTTTGTCCAAAATGCAATTCCACAATAAACCTACAAACACCCAATTGAGCAACCCAGTCCTGCTCTCCTCCCAGCCATAGGACTTGTAAACCAAGTCCACCCCCGAGCGGGAGACAAATTCCAAATGCCCAAATTTAATATTTTCAAAAGAAATTAAAAACCAATTTAACACACAGATTTACTCGCACACAAAGAATCTTTCACAAATTCTTGCAAAGGGGGAGAAAGGGGATTCCCTTCCCTCTTGGGGATACATCAATAACATTTTCCTTTCTTTTCAAACAACATCTTCACAACAGAAATCTCCTCAACCCTTCATTTCCTCCCACCAGCACAATCCCTTCAATACAACACCTCCATCACACCACAACCAAAATCATTACAACCCTTACATAAAATGCAACACACATCTCCATTATACAACCCTTCAACATATCAAATCCCCACAAACTCCATATTTCGCAATAGACGCAACTCCCCAAGAGAGGCTTCATGCCTTCCTCAACCCCACATGAGGGAGGCTCTCAGCTCTCAAGTGAGATCAACTCCTTTTACACACCCAAACCCCCCAAAACACACATGCATGCCACATTACAGGAAAAATACAATCAATAGAAAATTTCTTATAGCTACATTGTTTCACAAAAATTAGAAAACATGGTCATAACAACATTTGCAAACAAGAATTTTAAAGAAAACTCAAACCCTACCTTGACTATCCAAGTTAGAATCAACCCAAGAAATTGGGGTTTAAATCTAGCAATTCTTTATCAATCAGAGATTTTTCCAGCCATAATCCAATCTTCCATCCATTGCATTTTCTTCACATCCAATCCACACTCCAATCCCTTTTCCAACACAAAAATTATGACAAAGAAGAAGAGAGCCAAGCTTCAGCACACACGCACACACACATGCAGAATAATTTCAATTCTCCTCATAAAAATAGATTTTCTTACAACCCTTTAATTTCCCCCAAATAATAAAAATCAAAAAGTAATATTAACAATAATAAAATATCTTTTAAATAACCCACTTAACTAAAATTAAATAACAAATAAAAACATATTTCGCCACACACTATTAAACACAAAATTAAAATACCAAGATAATTAATCCAAATACCCCTGACACAAAACCACTTGATTTCATGCAACAAAATAAAAAATAGATCAATTAAATTAGGCATTTGAAATGTCTCCAATCTAAAGGGATCTGGACTACCCACCTACAAAACTCAATTCAAACATCAGTACATCTCGAAAAGTATAGTCGAAGCAACAAATTAATAAAATACTGAACATTTTAAACATCCAACATTAATTATTAAATTATGTTGGAAATGAAAGCAACACTACTTCAATGGAAATCTGATTTGAGATAAATTTTAGCAATCTTTAAGTGTGTTATTAATGGAGATTGTAACAAAACATAAACCCACAATACAAAAATATATCTGAAGCAGAATGAAGCACATAACACAAGTGTTTAACATGGAGAAAACCCTTTCGGGTAAAAAATTCTACCAAGAAAAGAGGCCAAGTTGTATTATCTTCACAAAAGGAGATTACAAATACATTCACTGAACCTCTGTCCTTCAACCTTCACTCAGGCATAACCTGGGTACCTATAAACTGTTATATACATCTCATCTACTATGCTATGGTTTATATAGAATTTACACAACCTCAAGACATTAAATGACTTCTTACAAGCCCATAACACTTGTCAAGAGTCAACAATACAACCTTGGGCGTCCATGGCCAAGAATAGGCTCTTACGGCGTCATAAATGTTGTCATACATGCATCCTACACTTGGAAAAATGTGCCCATGCAAGCTTGAACACCTTGGGGCCAAAAATAGCCACTTACAACATCTTATGACATGTCATATGCTATTATAAGTGTCATAGATTCTTATGACAACTTACAATTGTTATAGAATCTCTTACACCTTACAGCATCTATGATGTGCGTCATAACACAAAATAGATTATTCCTCCACATGTGCACCCCACTTTGACCAATTACCATTTACCATAGTAAATGACATCCCATAACTACCACCGGTAACTCTGGGACTTACCGTGTAGTAACTCCGTAATTACCATGGACAGTAAATAATTTTTACTTATGTCAGTGAAACTTGTACATCCCTTATGGCTAATTACAAATTACAAATAATAAATGGAATAAATACAATATTGGGATTTACAAGGTTAATGGCACCTTATCCCAACATTCTCCCACTTGACATTATACATTGTAAATCAACCCATAGGAAATCAAATGAAAAATAATCAAGCACTAGAAGCAAGGCCCATGGCCTCTCTGCACCATACAAACTTCTCTATGCTCACAGGCTTATTCAATGAATCTGTAACATTCTCCTGAGTGTCTATCTTCTTCAGCTCAATTTCTCCATTTGCAACCAACTCTCAAACAAAGTGATATTGAACATCAACATGCTTAGTCCGAGCATGATACATGGGATTTTTGGCCAAACAGATAGCACTCTGGCTATCACAACCAATCTGAATGATCCTGCAATCAAAACCAATACTTGTACACAATCTCCTCAACCAAACTACCTCCTTAGATACATGAGTAGCAGCCATAGACTCTCCTTTTGTGGTGGACAAAGCAACTGTGGGCTGCCTCTTACTCATCTAACTCACTGCTCCTCTAAATAGAATAAACACATAGCCACTTGTGGACCTTCGACTGTCCAAGTCACCTACCCAATCTGCATCAACAAAACCCTATATGTCCAAAGATTTATTAGCACTATCAGTACCAGAATAAACCAAACAATGATCAAGAGTACCTACAAGATATTTAAACACCATCTTCGCATAGTTCCAATGCTGTCTACCAAGGTTAGACATAAATCTGCTCAAAACTCTCACTGGTTGGGCAATATCTGGTCTAGTGCAAACCATTGCATACATCAAACTCCCTATAGCACTAGCATATGGCACATTAGACCTATCCTCAAGGTCATCCTTAGTCTTTGGACACATATCTAATGAAAGCTTAGTACCAATGGGTAAAGGAACTCTGATTGGGTTACAGTCTTGCAAACTAAACCTCTGCAAAATAGTATTCACATACTTACTTTACGACAACCAAAGCTTTCTGTTAACTCTGTCCCTCTTGATCTCCATTCCCAAAATATACCTTGCAACACCAAGATCCTTCATCTCAAATGCACCCAAAAGTTAGGCTTTAAGTTCACTGATCATACCCTTAGTATTGTTGAAAAACAACATGTCATCAACATAGAAAGCAATAACCAGTATAGAATCATCAACACAATAAATGTAAACACAGTACTCCTCCTCGCTTCT
This sequence comes from Cunninghamia lanceolata, assembly GCA_027924645.1. Classification (NCBI taxonomy): domain Eukaryota; kingdom Viridiplantae; phylum Streptophyta; class Pinopsida; order Cupressales; family Cupressaceae; genus Cunninghamia; species Cunninghamia lanceolata. The sequence continues at coordinate 2,991,976 of BSBN01000292.1, read as the reverse complement.
AACAAAACCCTATATGCTAATGGATAAATAATTTATTATCCAGGCTCGCATAGCATCTATTCTTTTTGTATTCTCTATATCTTCAAAATTATCAAACTTAACAAGTGGAGGTGTATTAGCTTTCAGAGTTTGAATATTTTTTAATGGATCAATAGGGTTAGATCCATTGGGATTGGAACCATTACCACGAGCCATTTGGAACTTTCCTTTTGCTCATTCTTCTAGAGTGGTTTCTCTTAGAGTCCCAGTTGAGGGATCAAAATCCTTTTCAATTACAGTCTTTCTGACTTCAGTAGACAACTTTGGTCCTTCATACTGAGCCTGTAAATATCCTTTAGTACTGGAAGGGAAATTCAATGTTTTCACAGTCTGTTGTTGTCTAACTATTTGTACCATAGACTGAATAGTTGTGGACTCTTGATGTAGTTCAGACTATATATTTGTAGATTCCTGAACTATGGAATCTCCTATTAGAAGTTGTGATTGTGCAACTAAATGAACCTCATTATAAACTTCATCTATCTTTTGTCCATTATGTTTTGCATGAATGTTTACAGTATTCATTTGTGCAACAAGCACCTTCCTAGAAAAGGTTATAGCTCAAGCTCAGGGAGAAATATTTGAAATAGATGATGAGGAGAATTTCTACGTTACAGAAGAAATGGAAAAATCTCCTGATCTTGATAAGTTCATCAACTAGTTCAACTCAACTGGAGCTGTACAGTTACCATTACAGACTTCTTTAAGAGAAGAGCAACTGTACTATGAAGAGAAGCCCTACAGCCCACTCATTCATCAAGCTATCAAAGATGAACTAGAAGTGGTTTTCGAAGAAGGTTCTAGCACCTGTCATATGAAAGCATATAAGCGCACCAAGAAAACTACCTCATGTCCAGGTGTAATCCTGACAATACATTTTCCAGGTATTATGGCTTATCCTTTGGCATTCCTAATTGATATAGGAGTAGATCTAATTATTGCCAAGTACAATGCCTTTCCCAGAGATGCCTGGATAGAAGGAACCACAAGTATCACTTTTGGTAATTCTGAAAAGGGTGATAGTTCAGCAATTTGTGAAGTTCCTATTCAAATTGGATTTGATGGTTTTATGGATACACTAACATTTGTCCAATATGAGGTAGATGGCTATGATGGTGTAATTGGAAGCAAAGCTATTCAACAATGGGAACCATTCACCATTGATTCTGATTTCATTATAATTCAGAATAGATTTCAGCGTCCACGGCTTCATCAAGATCTAGCTTACACATCTAAGCTAGAAAAAGACAAGAAAAAGAAACCGGTTAATGCAGTTTGGTTAGCCAAACAGATGGATGTTGGTCAAGAATCTCTCACTGAGATTAAGAATGCCTTTGCTGCCACAGTGCTTACAAAAGACTTACAGAAGCAACAAAGGAACTTGACATGTGATCTCCCTCTCAAAAGAGATCCTCAAGGTAATGAACTCACTCCCAAGGCAAAAGCAAATTACTTTCTAATGAGTTCATCTGAAGCATTAACCTGTGGAGCAGAAGTCATGGAGTTAGAAAAGATTAGAATAATCCAGACTTCTGAATCTCCATTCTCATGTCATGTAATGTATGTTCCAAAGACTGATGAGAATGGTAAAGAATTACCAGAAAAATGGCTAGTAGTTAACTATAAGCCGCTAAATGCTGTCTTGTTGATAATAGGCATTTAGCACTAGAAGGGATATTCAATGTTTTCATAGTCTGCTACTATCTAACTGTTTGTACCACAGACTAAATAGTTGTGGACTCTTGATGTAGTTCAGACTGTATATTTGTAGATTCCTGAACTATGGAATCTCCTATTAGAAGTTGTGATTGTGCAACTAAATGAACCTCATTATAAAATTCATCTATCTTTTGTCCATTATGTTTTGCATGAATCTTTGCAGTATTCAGTTGTGCAGCAAGCACATCACAATCTAATTTAACTTCACTTCTGACTTTCTGCAGAAGTTCTCTCTGATTTTCTAAAGACCGTTGTTGAGAGACCCACCATGTTTCTGCTTGGCTTTTGAACTCATTATATTGGGCTTTGAGTTCTTGTAGGTCTTTATTGACAGAGGCCATCCAATGATTAGTGAGACACTTTTCCAAGCGTCCTAGAGTGGAGATAAGAGAATGGAAATTCTCTTGAACACTTAGACGGGCCTTTTCAGCCTTGACAGCTTCGATTTGATGCCAGATCTTCTTATCCTCAGCAAGTAACATAGATTTCCTAAGGCACATGTTAGTCCAATTTAGCAATTTGCTTTGACTGGAACCTTGGAGACTTTCTGCTATAGGAAAGATATGAAGAGGCCAGAAATCAGCTTTTTAGAAAAGTTGTGAACATAAAATCATGATTTTGTTCACGGCCTGACTAATAGAAATTCTAATATTGAACCTCACAATATTTTTTGAAATATTTGAGATCTTTGCACTTACCTTTTATAAACTTGTTGTAGGCCAACTTTTCTTTGGTATCTATTCTTCCTACGAACAGACGTGTCAATTGAGCATAGACTTGATCTGTACCTATGCCTATTAGGCTGAATCAAACTTTTGATACCACATTCTGGGGGATTGTTTCAGACCATAAAGAGACCTCTTTAACTTGCAAACCCAATGTTCTTTTCCTTTTGCCTCAAAACCTGTAGGTTGTTGCATATAAATTTCTTCTTCAAGATCTCCATGCAAGAACGCAGTCTTTTCATCCATTTGCTCAATCTCCTAATCATAAGCTACAACAATGGATAAGAGAAATCTAATAGAAGTTAATTTAGCAAAAGGAGAGAATATCTCACCAAAATCAACTCCCTCTCTCTGGGGGTAGCCCTTGGCTACCAGTCTAGCCTTGTACTTCTCCAATGATCCATCTACTCTAAACTTCTTCTTGAAGACCCACTTACATCCTATGGCCTTTCTTTCTTTGGGCAAACGAACAAGATCCCAGGTGTTACAAGAGTCTAAAGCCATCATCTCCTCCTGCATGGCTAACTGCCAAGACTCACTATCATCTGCAGAAATAGCTTCCCTGTAGGATCTAGGTTCATTGTTAGTACTCAATAAAGCATATACACAACTAAAATTTGGTGGGCTATACCATTCAACTAGATTTCGTTGTCTTGTGGATCTCCTCAAGGATAGAGTAAGAGACTCTACTTGTTCTTCTACATGATCATCTGCACCAACTTCTTCTGTAACAACAGATTCATCTTCATCAGAACTACTTGAATCTTCTTCTTCTTCTTCTTCACCCCCAATCCATCATTCTGTTCTTCCTAAGGTGCATCTTGCTGCTCTAAATCAAAGTACGCCTTCTTTACATTTTCATCTTTTTCTTTTGGTTGCTCAGGTTTAGAAATAGCTCTAAGTTCCTTGAAAATAACATCTTTAGAAAAGATAATATTGTGGGTTAGTGGATTCCAAAGCTTATAACCTTTCACATTATCACCATATCAAATGAATGTACACTTTTCAGCTTTTGGATCCAACTTAGATCACTTTTCCTTAGGCACATGAACAAAAGTCTCACAACCAAAAACCCTTAAATGTGAAATAGAAGGTTTCTTACCTATCCACACTTCATAAGGTGTCAAATCAAGAGCCTTACAAGGAGATCTATTTATCAAGTAGCAAGCAGTACACATAGCCTCTGCCCAAAAGCATTTATCCAACTGTGCATCACTAAGCATGCTTCTGGCCCTTTCCATAATTGTTCGGTTCATCCTTTCTGCAACACCATTCTATTGTGGTGTATACAGAGTTGTCTTTTGTCTGATTATACCTACATGCTTGCAAAACTCATCAAATTCCTTAGAACAATATTCCCCTCCATTGTTAGATCTTAATATTTTTATCTTTAAACCTAATTGGTTCTCTACTAAGACTTTGAATTCCTTAAACTTAGTGAAAATTTTAGATTTATGCTTCATAAAATAAATCCATGTAAATCTAGATGCATCATCAATGAAGGTTACAAAATAATGAGATTTTCTGATAGATTCATTATCCACAGGTCCAAACACATCCGTATGAATAATTTCTAACTTCTCTTTTGCTCTATTGCTTCCTGAAGGAAATGATTTTCTATTTTGTTTACCAAACACACAATGCTCATAGAATTCAAAGTGTTCATCAGAATAGGAGAAACCATCCAACAATTTTTTATTCTTAATAGTTTTTAATACATTATTGCTTGTGTGGCCCAATCTACGGTGCCACAACATACATGCATTTTCAATATTAGCCTCATATACATAGGAGGCATTATAAACTGTAGTGGTTTCAAGCTTGAACAGGCTTCTGAATCTCTTCCCCTTCGCTACCACTAAGTTCCCTCTCACTAATCTGCAGCCATGCTTGTCAAATGTCACATACATTCCCAAATCATTCAACTTCGAAACTGAAATCATATGTCTAGCTAATCTAGGAACATGCAAAACACCAAGGAGGGTTTTAATCCTCCCATCACTGAAACACAACAATACCTTTCCTTTCCTGACAATCGGATATGAAGAGTTCTCACCAAGATAGATATTACCTCCATCATATTCTTCATAGGAGGAGAACCATTCCTTATGCGGAGTCATATGAAATGAGCATCCTGAGTCAACCAACCAGTGATCATTAGAAACAAGATTACATGTAGAAAGTAAAACTTCTTCACCTACATTCGAGGACTTATCCGAAGCACTCTCCCACTATTTCTTGGGGTTTTTGTACTCCTTCACATGTCCCCTTTTACTATAGTTCCAACACTTAACTCTGTTCTTTTTACCAGGAGTCTTAGTGCGGCCCTTAGACTTGTCCTTAGCCCCTTTTTGATCTCCTTTAGGTCCTCTTTCCTTAGACCTTCCCCTGACACTGAGAGCATCCCCTGAACTATCTGAACTCTTCTTCCTCAATTCCTATGACAGTAGTACTAAAACAAGAGCATCAAACTTTGAATCTGTAAGGTTAGCAGTGATAGCAAGGATAACATTCTCCCAAGACTCAGGTAAAGAACAAAGAAGTAAGATACATTTATCTTCCTCACTAACCTCAACATCTACTGAATCAAGCTAACTCAGTAACAAATTAAAAGAATTTAAATGCTCTCGCATTTTCATGGAAAACAATTTTCTTTTTAAATAAAGTTTATTTACCATACTCTTGGCTTGATAGATCTCACCCAACCATTTCCACAACTTGTATGCAGTCTCTTCCTTTGAGACATTCAACAGGATAGAGTCTGAAAGACACAACCAGATGGTTCCTCGTGCCTTCTTATCCAGTCTATCCCACTCATCTTGAGAGACATCATCCGGTTTCTTCTCATTTTGAACAGCCAACCATTAGTTTCTTTCTTCCAACAAATCTTCCATTTTCAGCTTCCACAACTCATACCCCATTCCATTGAACTTCTCAATGTCCAATCGAGAGGTTGATGTAATGGTGGATGCAACCATAATAACAACACAAGATCTGCAAAACAAACACAACCAAATCTCCCACTATAGCTACAGCTTCCACACTACCACCCAAGAGTCAAAGCTGGCCAGGCTCTGATACCAAATGTTAGAAATGAAATCAACACTACTTCAATGAAAATCTGATTTGAGATAAATTTTAGCAATCTTTAAGTGTGTGTTATTAATGGAGATTGTAACAAAACATAAACCCACAATACAAAAATATACCAGAAGCAAAATGAAGCACATAACACAAGTGTTTAACATGGAGAAAACACTTTCGGGTAAAAAACTCCACCAAGAAAAAAGGCCAAGTTGTATTATCTTCACAAAAGGAGATTACAAATACATTCACTTCTTATGTCCTTCAACCTTCATTCCGGCAGAACTTGGGTACCTGTAAATTGTTATATGCATCTCATCTACTATGCTATGGTTTATATAGAATTTACACAACCTCAAGACATTAAATGACTTCTTACAAGCCCATAACACTTGTCAAGTGTCAACAATACAACCTTGGGCGTCCATGGCCAAGAATAGGCTCTTACGGGGTCATAAATGCTATCATACATGCATCCTACACTTGGAAAAATGTGCCCATGCAAGCTTGAACGCCTTGGGGTCAAAAATAGCCACTTATAGCATCTTATGACACGTAATATGCTATTATAAGTGTCATAGATTCTTATGACAATTTACAGTTGTCATAGAATCTCTTACACCTTCTTACAGCATCTATGACGTGCGTCATCACACTAAAAATGGATTATACCTCCACATGTACACCCCATTTTGACCAATTACCATTTACCATAGTAAATGACATCCCGTAACTACCGCCAGTAACTCTGGGACTTACCATGCAGTAACTTCGTAATTACCGTGGATAGTAAATAATTTTTACTTCTACTAGTGAAACTTATACATCCCTTATGGCTAATTACAAATTACAAATAATAAATGGAATAAATACAATATTGGGATTTACAAGGTTAATGGCACCTTATCCCAACAAATTAAATACATAATTATTTCATAATCAAAACATTTTATTAATTTAAAGCATATAATATCATCTGCAATCCAAAATGATGTCTAAACACACATAAGTATATATAAAAAATGCATATCAAAACACATAGATCCATAATCCAAAAATAGTAATATCAACCATGTCCAAACAAGTACATCAAAATAGAAAACTAAAATAATATCATATCATAGTCTCAACGGTAGTACTAGCTAGGCCTCACAATAGAGGAGAATCAACTAAATCCAACCAATCAAGCTAGGGCAAAGTAGAAACCCTAGTTAAGCAATATCTGTGAAAATACGACTGTCAGAAATAGATATTAGAAATCGAACACCACACTGGGGATCAAAGGGAAGAATAGAACTTAGGTCCAGATTCAGGAGCCTAGAAGGACCAGGGCACTTGTGTGCCCTATACCCTAATTAGGGTTTTTAGAATATTAAGTTTCATGTGTCTTTGCCCTTCTATGTTCCTACTTCCTGTAACTTATTTTCTACAAATTCTTCTGGATGCTACTTGCGCACACACAAGAAGGAAAATGGTTGGGTGCTATTTAGGAGCTTGCCTAAGTCAAGCTCAGTGAATGGTGTTTCCACCTCCACAATAGCAATGATGATATCTCAAAGAGTGTGTGCCCTAGGAGGGTAGAGGCTAATCTGAAGTAGAATGGAATGCTAGATCAACATAAAGAAAAGAAGTCACCATGAGCATGGAAACCCTAGCATGCTTGATGCGGTGTCACAACTTGACTCAAGAAGTTGGTGTAGCCCAAAGAAGTAGAAAGATCTTTACAAGACCTGCAAGAAGTTAGTGCAACAACAATAATCCACCATAGACAGCTTTAGAGAAGAATAAAGAGCTTGGGAGAGAAGAAGAGAGAGAGAGAGAGAGTGCAAGTGTGCCCAGATTTCTTAGAGAACTTAGAGATGTTCAAACAAATAAAATAACTTACTTTTATATCCATTCACGCTCACCAATAATGAATAAAACCAAATGAGGCTGACATGCTAAAGTTCAAGAGGTGTTCTAAGCCGACACCACAAAAATAGGCCCGGGGCTAACATCTGGGACCAGGGCACTCGGGCTTCCTGGTCCTTTAGCCCCACAAACTCTAGAGAGTGTCCATTTAAGTGGGCTTAGGCTAGTCCTAACTTTATTTTGTTGGTTTATTCATCATAATTGATATTTAATCATTTAATGTTCAAAAGGTGTTAAAATAGGTCCTGATTAACAAGTCTAAACATTTTACTCTATGACATTTAGCCCCCACTTTAGTGTGGGCATGACCTTACATTCAAACTCATAGTAAAGTAAGGAGAAGACATATATCAATCACAATAAAAACATAAAAACCATAGAATGTCACTCAAAATTGAGGGGTGATCAAGCCCCCAAGTTTAGGATTCTAGGAGTCTATGATGATTGGTATACATATAAGACATAATTTATGCATACATGAAGCACTTAGAAAACATGAGATAAGACAAGGCATACACTTGAGAAATCACAATGAATACATGCCATACACAAAATATATATAATACACATGAACACGCATGGAATACACGTGAAGCACTCAAGAGACATACATAAGGAACACATAGAGAGAATACATGCAAGGTGTGCGTGAGGCATGAAGAACATATAGAGAATAAGAATATATGAGGAGAATACATGCATCATACATTAATCACAAAAATCACATAATGGAAGACCTTGAGTCAGCATGACAAAAGAGACCTCAATCTAAAAGGTTGTCTCAATCACCATGCATTATTCCCCAAGATGCAATAAGAATAATACTAAGGGGTTAGTTATAAATGAGAAGCACAAGAGGATACAAACACATCATACATAATCTATCTAAAGAGAAGTGTTTCCACTCAAGGGAATACACAATTCGCCTCCCATAAGAGGAATTACATGAATCCTTGCAGAATAAGAAGGCAAAGTGACCTTACTACCAAACTCTTGTTGATGGCTCAACCCTTCTTCCAAACATGCAGGGAGATTCAACAAGATAGACTCAAGATCTTGTCTCTAAGTGTACCACAATCCTTTCCAAAAAGTAATCAACAAGTGTTTTGATAGAAAAATGAGAGTAAGGCTCATAGCACTATGTATGCCCCCACCTTAAAGTGATTGCTAACTCCATCAAGGAGCAATTTCCTTTAAGGTAGAGTGAGGAAGAAATATAAAACAGGCATGAGAGCTTTCTAAAATCACATGCCCAAATGATATGTGTTTTCAAAAGCTACATCACAACAAGGGGTTGCCCCCAGGATGAGAAAACCAAGGAGATGCTTATAGACATGATACACAATGGCTTGTGTAGTCATGGTATGACGTTGATAATTGCAACAAGGTGCCACATAAATATGAGGATGATGGAAGAAAGATCACATGAAAGTAGAGTAAACATAAATTGAATCAACATGAAAGGATGCTAAATCATCCAGGGTGTTAGTACTCATTTATCTTTAGGGTTTTAAGCTTGAGCATTTGCAGGTTTTTTCATTCAAACCTTGAAATTTTTGAGTCTTGGGGCCTTGCATTGTCTTTTCTATTTTGGTGATGACCTTTTATGGCGGGTTCCTGGTTACAAAGTTTCATCCTCATGCTTTAGTGTTCATAGGTTGACCGGCCTCCGTGCAATGTTTCACCAGTTTTTCCCATCGATTTCAAGAAAAATGTTAAGTGTTTGCATATGCAAGTGTAAATGTATGTTGGCAGGTTTGAAAATCTCAATCGGCTTCCAAAATGGTGAAAAAATTGAGTTATATGCATTTATGAATGCATATCGAGTTGCATATGCAAAAGGGGAATCTTTCACAGATTCTTGGGGATATTCTACAGTTGTATGCATTTCTGCATGCATACCGGGTTCAAAGGGATGCATGTACATTGGGGGAATCTCCCGCAAGATTCCTAGAATATTCTCTGCATGTATATCAGGTTTTCTTGTACAAGTTTTGTTGTATGTCCCAGCATACAAAGGTTATATACAAGCGAAAAGTATGCAATGGTAGAATATACATTGAAGATGCCGCCGTTGTATCAAGTAGGTGAGATGTATGTTTGTTTTGTTGTATGTTCGACATACAACGCCAAGTATACACTGCAGATTTCAAAAGGAGTTCAAAACAAGGCTAAAGGCAGGTTGGGTCCACAAGTATATGTAGGAGGGAATGAATGTATGTCCGACATAGATTGGGTTTATACAAAGGCAGAAGATGCAATTGGTGGGGCCCGTCACAGTTTTATACAAACAGGTTTGTACATGTTCAATATACAAGGGAAGAATTATATGGAATATTCTAAAAAGATTCCCTACTTGTATGTTTGTGTTTGTATATTCAGCATAAAAACAAAATACACATTCGAATATACAATGAAGGAATATGCATTCCGGACTCGAAGGAGAAGTCAGATGCGGCAGATAAATTTTTGAGATCCGCCTTGTATGTATGAGGCGTTTGTATATGCAATTATACATTAGGATATGCAAGCAAGAGGACATACAACTCGGACGCGATGGAGGAATAAAATGCAACAAATAATAATTTGAGGTCCGTGGGTCGTATAAAGCGCTTGTATATGCCGATATACAAGCCGATGTGCAGTGAAAAAGATACAAGCTGGATTTGATCCGATTCTCAAATTGTCCTATAAAATTTAAGGTCTGACATGTATATAAGGTGCTTGTATATGCTTTTGCATGTACAAGGTGATAGGTGCAACATGGGAAAAGGAAAAGTCAGCGATAGAAGTATGGGGTGCGTACGTGACATGTAATCATTGGCTCTTGGCTTTTTGCAGTTTTTAGCGTCGTGGATCTCAGCGATGGAATCATGATCAATGGCCATGTTTTGAACCCGCAGCGTAGGTGTTTTCTTGTGTATTTGCAGTCATTTTTGAGCGGGAAAACAATAGATACATCCACTATTACATTTCAAAGGGGCCTGTGGGTAGGTGAGGCAATAATGGCAGATTTGCAGAGGATGGACAACGGAAAGGATAGGTCAACCACCCGATTGAAGATGAAAGTCCTTGAGTAGCAGTGCAGATCCTGATTCCACCTACTCATTCCTCTTTGTCTCTCCGTAGAATTGAATATTTTTGAGCGCCATTCCTCATGCATTGAATCCGGCAGATTTTTGATTTGCCTTGTAATCAATTTTTACTAGGTACGCAGGCTCGGTATAAAAGCCAAACTGTGTTACTCATTGTGGGGGTTGAAAACTAGACAACTTTTTTGGTGTTGTAATCAGATACAATCTTATTGGTGGCTCTGTTTTGGGTACTCTGTGAGTTTATGAGTTGTATGTTGAATGTCTTATATACAAAATTTTTCAATTTCATGTTGATTTAAATGAGTAATGCTTTATAGCATGTATTCTATTATTTATCTCCAAATTGAATGTGTTCTTCTTCTGAATTTGAATATCTAAGGTGTATTAGTGATTCTAGAATATGGGTTTGCTATATTGAATGCTTTAATCTTTTACTTCTGCTCAAGGAGTAGATTAAATGTTCTGGGTTAAGTGTTGAGAAGAATATATTGCAACAAGGATATTTGTAAGCAGAAATAACTAAATACTCTGTCTTGGGCACTGTCTGTAAGGCAGACATTGCATAGTCCCCTTGAAATCTGATTGTTGTTTTAGGTCTGTGATAAATGTTCACATATATATATCTATTGACTCCGAGCCTTGGATAGGCACCGATCTAGTCTTGTATTTTAGTTGCAACCCAAAGTCTCAGTTTTGCATCCAAACATAAAATCAAACTTAAACTCTAAATCAAACCATTAGGACTTTAGAAGTAGTTTTACAAACCAAAATCCTTTGTTTACAGCTGAATATAGGCCCAAAGCTAGCCCCTTTGTACTTATCTCACAGTTTTGGTCTGCATAATAGAGGGTTTATCTGCTTTGTGTTAGCATCCTAATCTTTGCACATTTATATTTCATGGATGTTGAGTAGGGAATCCCCCCTTGGTTTTGCAGAGCCTAAAGAAGAAGAGGAGATATTTATAGAGTCTATCTCCTATACTATTGGCCCCTGGCTCAGGAATCCTATTGATCAATGATGGCTACCTTGTAGGGATAACTGGGAATAAGCATCCAGTCTGGGAAAAAATACCAACACAAGGAAAATAATGAAATTGTATATCACGACATATAGAAGAATGAAGATACATATAGAGGAATGGCACAACACATTCTTACTCCTTGTACCTTTGTGCTAACAAGGGTGTCAAGGGAGAACCACAACATCACCATACGGGGATAATAGTACCTAAAAGCATCACAAAAAATGAGGAGGGACCACACTTGCAAGTCGATCTATAACAAATCATCCTCCCCCAACTTTTTTATGATGAAATGGATGGAGGACAATCTACTCTAGGGACTACATCAAGCATGGTGAAGACTGCTAGAGCCATACCCTGTTCAAAGTTGTTGAATTTTGTCACCCAAGACTCGACATTCCTTAGTGGAATGGTCAATGATATGCACAATAATGAGGTGTTGAATGATTATTTTGTTGAATTTTTTTGTGTGTTGGAGGAGGAAGAGTGATTAAGCGGTCTTTGAGTAGACTCAAAAACATACACTCTTGTTGAGATAGAAGAAAAGATATAGGTGGAGTAGGAAGCAACCCTCATTGTTGTGAACATGGTGGAGTTAACATAGGAGAAGGCCGAAAACCTAAACCTACTTTAGACAAGTGTGTGTTGGTTCCACAGGTTCCCTAATTCCTTGTTCTTTGCATCCTATCCCATTTCCATTGTATCCTTGTTTTGAAAGAATTTTGAATCCATGCCCATTACACATCTCCAAGTTCATAGGAAGAGGAGAGGTCATATGTCTAGCTTTATTGAAATGAGAATTGTCATCATGTGTTGAAGAAGAGGGAGAAGGATCATTCTTTTTATCATGGTGAGGAGGGTCAGCCTTTGTTTCAATAAGCCCACGGGGGATGAAACCTAAAGGGGCCTCATCATTACCAAGACATGCATTACAAGAAGATGATTCATTAGATTGGGATGATACTTTATCACAAATGACCGCATTTATTTAGAAGAAAGCAAATCTTCATCAATATGAAAAGTTCCATCGCTATTACTTTTGAGTCTAAATTTGTTTAGAGTATGAGATTGTGTTGAAGAAATTTCATTTACCTTTGAGTTTTTTGGGTCTGAAGGTGATATTTTATACTCACCCGCAAAGGTGGGTGTAAAATCTAATGAACCCCAATCATCACCAAAAAATGCATTCGAAGGACTAACACTATCCTAACCAACACTATTGTTAGCAGCAGAGGATAGTGGTTTTTTCTTTTTTTAAAGAAGGGGTCAAATTATTTAGAGGAATTTGATGTCACGCTTCCGTTTGTAAGAAAGTTTCTAGAACTGAATCATATTCAACCAAATAGAGTTTGTTTTAAAAAATGAACTATATTGAATGATGAAGGGTAGACAGAACTGCCCCCATGGCATGAATCCACAGTCTACCAATAAGAAGATTGTATGAAAGAGAATTAGGCATGACATAGATAAGGGTAGGCAATGTCACAAGTCAAACCTTAATATTTAAGGTGATTGTACCTAGTGATTGTTTACCATCATTATCAAAGCCACAAATATTGAGTTTGTCTGGTTTGATGAAAGACCTATCAACATTGAGTTTATGTAACAAGTCTATGCCACAAACATTAAGACCTGATCCACCATCAATCAAAGAGCGTCTTACCCTCAATTTATTAATAATAATAGATATCATGAGAGGCTCATATTGGTTTTACACCTCTATGGGAGGTAATTCGTGTTTGTTGAAATGTGATATTTGATGTTATCGCATGCATACAACTAAATGGAGATGCTACATCATTTGGTCTAATAGAAGGTGGAACAACTACCTTTTGTAGGGCCTCTTGGAGCATTATGTGGTATGTAGGTGATGTTTGTATTAAATCCCATAGAGAGATCTTAGCTGAAGTAGCACGGAGCTGATCAACAAGATCGTATTCTTTACCAACATGTTGAGGAAGATGAGGTGCTTGAGGAAGAATAGGCTAAGACAGTGGAAGAGAAATGGGCACACTCAGTTCTTGCTTACTTTGTTTGTTATTATGGGTGTTGTGCATGTGAGCAACCGCGTGATAATGAGGTTGCTGCAACAGATTTTGAACACCTTAACTTCTTTGAGTAATTTGCTTTGCATAGTTGAGAATGTAACCCAGAGGATGAGATGGTTTTGGAGCACCTTAAACTGTAACCATAGGTTTAGAGAAAGGAGGTGGATTAGGTGCCTCATGCACAATGATTTTAGGAATATTTTGAGCATTAATGCACTTATTCACTATCCCCTTAGTGGGCGGAATAAGCTTGTTAATGATGATAGAATTGATATCTTTTTGTGATGAATACCCAATATCTTCCCATGGAGGATCCATTATAAGAGAAGAATCTCTATCCACTAATTCTTCATCTTTTGAAGAGAGAGCATTGGAATGAAGATAAGGTAGAGTTATATTAAGAAATGTATCGATGATCTCATCCTCTTGCACCAAAATGTCTTCACTTTTGGGAGAGGTATCTAAAGCATAGGGTGATGTAGGTGAGGATAAGTCACCATCATATGCCCTAGAGGTGATTTCAATGATACTATCATGAATTGTAGTAGAAGAACTATCACCATCATCTTTCTCATGACAATTCATGGAGATGAATTCAGTGAGATCTTCTAATATCAAAGGATACAAACCCATGAGAGTCATGAAGCTATCAAAATTAGATATATGAAAAAGGATATCATATATGGAACATGTATAAATATCAATATCATACATGAATGCTATAAGATCTAAAACATAAGGATGCATATTAATAAATTTAGAAAAAAAATTCAAAATCTATAATGTATGCATACAAAGATTCTAAAGAGGAACAACAAGAAGAGTCCATAATGAAATGTATTGTCTACTATATGAGAATATGATATGGAATAGAAATGTACAATAATATTTATACATTAATCAAGTACCACCAATATCAAAATAAGATTACAATTCAATGACCTACAAGTTCAAGAGAAGTGGGGTCTTCCAAAAATGTGATATTCTTGGTAACCACAACAACTAAGTCTTGAAAATGTAGTATGTGTAGTATGTGCAAAAGAAGTGACTAAATGATTTATCCACTTAAATGCAACATAGATTTATAGAACTTTGTCTTGATTATGATGCACTAAATGCAAGACTAGCTAGGGTTTGCCAACAAAACCCTGGATCTTAAATGCTTATTTCCTAAACCAAAAATTCTTTGATGCAAAGGATGATTTTTTAATACAAATGATATTTATGAAATGATACAACAATTCAAAATCAGATTTGACCAAAAATTATCATTAGCAAGATATGGAACAAGAGCTTTAATCAACACACCCTAGGTGCAAGACTAGCTAGTTTTTCCAAAAATGCAAAATTTTGAAAACCCTAACAATGAGAAAGTGAAAATGCCAAATATATCACTAGAAAAATGATTAAATGATGTGATACCAATCAGATCTGATGCAAAAAGCATAAATTTATATCATTCTATGATGGTCTTAACTTATGAAATATAGACCATGTGACAAATATGTTTTTTTTCTACCTCTTCATCAAATGCTTGATTTTCTAATTTCAAATGCAAAGATGCAAGAATGTTATAAACACCATGAATGATAAGGTACAGAAAATGTAATCACTTTAACTAACCTAACAATGCAACAAGATCTGAAGCAACTCACTAATTTACAAACCCTAGGTTGAAGATTAGCTAGATTTTCTAGAAATGCAAGGTTTTTGTAAACACTAACAACGAAATAGTGTTAAAATAAGTTATGTAACTATGCAAAATGATGAATAAATGTAACCTAAACAGATATAGGGTAGAAAATAGCTCAGATATCAAGCAAGAAAGATGAAAAAGTGCAAGATATGTCGGGTTCACTAAAATGTTTGATAGAAAAGAGAGACCTAGCCCAAGAGATTAAACTAGGTCAAAACCCTCTTCTATCTAACATTAGAACACAAACTGACCTTGGCTTCTACCCAAGAAGGAGATCCAAACTACAGGGATTTTGTCCTTTTATTGTATAGAGGAGAATACACCAAATCCAACCAATCAAGCTAAGGAAAAGTATAAACCCTAGTTAGGCAAGATTTGTGAAAATATGACTGTCAAAAATAGATATAAAAAATCTAACACCATAGTAGTTATCAGAGGGTAGAATAGAACCTAGATCTGGATTTAGGAGCCTAGAAGGACTAGGGTGCTTGGGTGTCCTAGACCCTGATTAGGGTTTTTCATAATGTTAAGTTTCTTGTGTCTTCACCCTTCTGTGTTCCTACTTCCTGTAACTTGTTTTCTATAGATTCTTCTGGATGCTACCTACACACACAAGAAGGAAAATGGTTGGGTGCTATTTAGGAGTGTAATAGCCTAAAATTGGCATAGGTTGAATTAAGTAAATATTCTGATATTTATCTTAATTCTTATTTTCTTTTGTCAATTAAATAAATATTCAAAGTTTATTTGATTGGTTCATTATCCTACAAATTAAATTAAATTATTTTATTTAATTGAAATCCCTAAATTCTTCTAATGTCTCAAATCCTAAATCCACCTCACAAAATCCACCTCATCAATCCACCTCATCTTTCCACCTCATCCCTTCCACCTCACCATGTTGCACATATAATTAAATATTCTTAATATTTAATTAGCTAATATCCTCCAAAATCCAAAATTGAATTTTTAATTCAATGTTCCCCATTATCCTCCACTCTAAATTTTTAATTCAATTGTCATAACCCATTGTCCCCCACTCTGAATTCTTAATTCAATTGTCATAACTCACTATCCTCCACTTTGAATTCTTAATTCAATTGTCATAACTCACTATCCTCCACTTTGAATTCTTAATTCAATTGTCATACCTCACTATCCTCCACTCTGAATTTTTAATTCATCCATTATGAATTAAAGATTCACAAATAATGAGGACCATTGATCTCATTAGTTGATCCTCACCCTCCATTACATTTCCAGAGGATCTATAAATAGAACCCTCTTCTAAGCCATTTGAGAGACTCATTCTGGCATCCTTACTATGCCCAAATTCCTCTAGGGAATCTTCTTCTTCTTCTCAACTCTCTTCTTCATACCGTCGTAATGCAGGAAACCATATCACATAGCCATTTATCCTTGTCATCTTGAGGAATCGAAGCAAGGAAGCAAGCTCCCTGAGGGCCAACCTTCATCATTCAAGATCGAGAGAGAATAGGCGACCAATGAAAGCCGCAGGGTAACAAGGTTGTAAGTTTCATGCTTTCATTTGTTTGTTCTAGTTATCCACACTTTTCATTGTTGATTGGGTTAATTATCTTTATTGATTTTATCTCATTTTCCCATTCACATTTTGGTGCCCACCGTGGGGCGCCAAAATGTGTAAGGGGTTAATGTGAGATCAATCAAGTATACAAAATCAAACCCAAACAATCAACAGAATGAAGAAATCAAGAAAGACAAAAGGAGATGAAACAAATGAATAACAAATGCAAACCTTCCCTAATTCAGAGCTTCTATTGTTTGCCTATTACAATCATCCTTTGCTAATAAAGTAGGCCCTCAGTGAGTGCACTCTTTGAGCTGTGTAGTAGGATGTCAATGGTAAATGGCTATATTGATAAATATTACTATGAAGTAGAGCTTCAAAGCAAATGGGTGATCTCAAGCTAATGGTATTGGAATGTTGAGAGAAGTGTGAGTAGAATCTTGCAGAGTAACAATACAAATAACCTGGATGAATAGAATGGAGGGATGAGGCTTCTTTTATAGATTTGGAAGAATGAAGATCAATGGCTATGAATAAAAGTGTATCTTTTATTCATTGTGGATTATGACAATTGAATTAAAATATTCAATTGGTGAAGAGGAGTGGGGAACATTGAATTAAATATTCAATAGTGGAGGACATTGGAATATGACAATTGAATTAAATATTCAATTGGAGAAGGGGAGTGGGGAACATTGAATAAAATATTCAATTTGTGAAGGAGAATGGGGAACATTGAATTAAATATTCAATACTGGAGGACAGTGGAATATGACAATTGAATTAAATATTCAATTGGAGAAGGGGAGTGGAGAGCATTGAATAAAATATTCAATTTGTGAAGGAGAGTGGGGAACATTGAATTAAATATTCAATTTGGTGGAGGATAATTGATTTTAAGGTTTATTTTGGAAAATGGAGGATATTAGCTAATTAAATATTAAGAATATTTAATTATATGTGCAACATGGTGAGGTGGAGGAGATGAGGTGGATTAATGAGGTGGATTGATGAGGTGGATTTTGTGATTTTAGACCTTAGAAGAATTTAGGGATTTTAATTAAATAAAAATAATTTTATTTAATTGTAGGATAATGAACCGATTAAATAAATTTAGAACATTTATTTAATTGATAGAAGAACTGAATAAATATTTAGAATATTTATTTAGGATGAATCGTGTCATTTTTAGGCGTATACATTTTAAAATGTGTAAGGGATTAATGTGAGATCAATCAAGTATACAAAATCAAACCCAAACAATCAACAGAATGAAGAAATCAAGAAAGACAGAAGGAGATGAAACAAATGAATAACAAATGCAAACCTTCCCTGATTTAGAGCTTCTGTTGTTTGCCTATTACAATCGTCCTTTGCTGATAAAGTAGGCCCTCAGTGAGTGCACTCTTTGAGCTGTGTAGTAGGATGTCAATGGTAAATGGCTATATTGATAAATATTACTATGAAGTAGAGCTTCAAAGCAAATGGGTGATCTCAAGCTAATGGTATTGGAATGTTGAGAGGAGTGTGAGTAGAATCCTGCAGAGTAACAATACAAATAACCTGGATGAATAGAATGGAGGGATGAGGCTTCTTTTATAGATTTGGAAGAATGAAGATCAATGGTTGAGAGAAGATATGAAGATCAATGGCTATGAATAAAAGTGTATCTTTTATTCATTGTAGATTATGACAATTGAATTAAAATATTCAATTGGTGAAGAGGAGTGGGGAACATTGATTTAAATATTCAATAGTGGAGGACAGTGGAATATGACAATTGAATTAAATATTCAATTGGAGAAGGGAAGTGGGGAACATTGAATAAAATATTAAATTTGTGAAGGAGAGTGGGGAACATTGAATTAAATATTCAATAGTGGAGGACAGTGGAATATGACAATTGAATTAAATATTCAATTGGAGAAGGGGAGTGGGGAACATTGAATAAAATATTCAATTTGTGAAGGAGAGTGAGGAACATTGAATTAAATATTCAATTTGGTGGAGGATAATTGATTTTAAGGTTTATTTTAGAAAATGGAGGATATTAGCTAATTAAATATTAAGAATATTTAATTATATGTGCAACATGGTGAGGTAGAGGAGATGACGTGGAAAGATGAGGTGGATTGATGAGGTGGATTAATGAGGTGGATTGATGAGGTGGATTTTGTGATTTTAGACCTTAGAAGAATTTAGGGATTTTAATTAAATAAAAATGATTTTATTTAATTGTAAGATAATGAACCGATTAAATAAATTTAGAACATTTATTTAATTGATAGAAGAACTGAACAAATATTTAGAATATTTATTTAGGATGAATCATGTCATTTTTAGGCATATACATTTTGCCCCTCTTTGATGCAATGATGTTTACCTTGTTGTTTCAAAGAAATCGATAGTCTGACAATGATACATGCCCCAGTTTGCCCCTGGTACAAGTTTAATGACAATAGGATGCCCCCTCGGGAGGTTGGACAGGAAAAAGGTGACGGATTTTGAGACGGACAATCTCACAAAGACGAAGGGGTTAGGTTAGGTTGGAGGATAGGGGGGTGGAGAGAGGGAAACGAGAAGAAATCTAGAGGGAAAACGGGCAAGGGAAGTAGTCACAGTCATCACATAGCCAAAATTAGGGTTGGGAGGCTATAAATAGGAGCTGGGTCCACAAGATTACTCATTTGTAGACTTGTTTGATCTGGATTGGAGATAGAGAGCTTAGAGCAAACTAGGAGCAGCATGGCAGCCAGAGTAGCAGACATTCCGCATGAGGAGCACTGATTCAAGCGAGTCCGTCGATTTGGGCGGCCAGCAGAGGCAGGACCCCCAGTATGTGCTTCAAAAAAAATTTCCTAGGGTCAAGTTAGGGCGTCATAAATGCACGTAGAAAATAGGTCAAATAGATGCGCCGTACTGTAGAACGGCACCTATGCCGCGTGCAGCGGCGCTTTTGTAATTTTGTAGCGCATATGCGTAATTTGGCCGCGCATCTGTTAAAACTGCGCATCTGTGCACTCTAGCGGCACTTTTGTAGTTAGGCTGCGCTTCTGCATTTAGGTGGCGCATACGCCGAATGTAGCAGTGCATATGTTAAAACTGCGCATATGCACCTTCTAGTGGTGCTTTTGTGATAAGGCGGCGCATATGCCAATTGTTGCTGCGCATGCACCAAGGCTACACATATGCTTGTTTTAGCGGCGCATCTGTTGAGAAACGGTGCTTTTACCACCTGTAGTGGCGCATTTGCTTTAGAGAGCAAATTACTTAGCCAAATTGATTTGATTAGCATCCTGTTTGATGCGGGAATCGATGAGCTATCTCTGAGATTGCAAGAATCTAGTCAAGAGATGTAGTGTGTTGTTTTGATCAATTAGAAATGCTAAGTTTAGTTGACATAGTTCAGTAGATATGTTGAGTATGGGATGTGCGGCTTTAGATTGACACCTTGCTTTGCTAGTTTGCAGGAGGATATACGAGAGACATTGCAGTCTAGGGAGACGTTCCCTATGCCCTTATTACAGAGGTACATGCTTACAGAGCTCGACAGAGAGGCGCTTGGTGCCATGGGTCTGTACTACGTGTGCTTCATGCCCGAGGTGCAAGTGAACTGTGGACTGTTGACAGCTGCTGTGGAGAGATTCCATAGTGAGGATGGGACCTTCCACTTTCTGACCAGCGAGATGACTATGACACTAGAGGACGTATATAGGATACTGCACTTACCTATTGTTGGGGAGTTGGTAGAGTACGATGCGCAGCGGGATGCGGGACTCGCCGAGTGCAGGAGAGTGTTTGACGACCCTGAGCTAGAGGGACAGGTCATCCCGTGGTAGGAGATACATGACTGCTACAACTACTTCCCGGGGATCATGGCTGGATTGATCGGAGGCGTTGTATGCCCCGACAGGAGATCACATGGGTTCCCCATTCGATGGGGTAGGATCATGGAGTGGATGCTGACTGAGGGCACCCGATATGCATGGGGAGTTTGTGTACTGGCCCACCTATACCATGACATGCACCAGGTGGCGTATCATCGCAGCACGAGTCTGTCAGCTGGTGTGTTACTACTACAGTTTTGGCTATAGGAGCACATAGCGGTGACAAGGCCGATATATGTATTTGTGAGGCAGCGAGGAGAACCATACAGCTATAGCTATGTAGGAGTTATTTCCCAACACAGGCTGGGGAAGTTGGAGTACTGGAGGCATACATTGGATGGTGTAGATGTGGTCGTCTGGCGGCCATATCTGGATTGTGAGCCCTGGGATGATGAGGGAGATGAGCTACTCTACTGCTTTCAGACAAGGTGCTTGATAGGCTAGACATGGCATATACTAGAGAGGCAGATGGTGGGCCAAGTGCTAAGACAGTTTGGCAGGCGACAGGGTATGCCATAAGGACAGGCCTTGTTCGCGCAAACACATACAGAGAGGGTCCGATGGGGGCCGATGGCTTCATATGAGGAGGTCTTGGCAGAGTTCCAGCAGACTCCCTATGTGGCATGGGATATGAGGATAGAGATAGCTGATGCTGGGGTGACACAGGACTATGAGGATTGGCTGGCGGCGCACCCCTTCCTGAGATACTCAGGACCTGGCATGTTGGTGCCTCGCATTGATGAGGCTAATTCAGAGGAGGAGGGGCATGTTGGCTGGGGTTGGAGGGGAGGTAGAGGGGGATGGGGTCGAGGAGGACGGGGGGTTGGAGAGAGGCCTAGATAGCGGAGGAGGGTAGCTCAGGCGAAGCAGGCAGTGCCAAGACAGGTTGCCCAGCAGCAGATACCCCAGCAGGCACAGATGCCACCACCTCAACTGGTACCACAGCAATAGGCGCCCTAGCCACAGGGGCTGGGACAGGCTGAGGTAGCACAGGGGCCAGTGTAGGCTGAGGTGTATGAGAGGGAGATAGTTGGCCTGAGGGGATAGGTGCGAGAGTTGCAGGCATAGTTCAGGAGGGTCGACGGCCGGTGAGAGACAGATGCAGCAGTGATATCTAGTCTGACCCGTAAGAGAGACATGGCAGATGCACGGGTACACCTTATCCATGTAGAGCGGGACACGGCCATGGCTGCCATGGGGATAGATGCAACCAGCTCCTTTTTGGTTGGGTAGGTGCAACAGGCACAGGCACAGGTGGGCCAGTTGCAGACATAGTTGGCACAGGTGTAGGCAGATCTTGCCAAAGCACAGGCACAGGCACAGTATTACCGGGGCCTATACCATGAGGCAGTGTTAGCGAGTCAGAGGGCTGCGAGTTTCTGGAGTCAGTCCAGGGCTACTCAGAGAGCAGGTCCATCACGATCAAGGGCTTCTATGATGGGTCCTCAGCAATCAGGAGCTGGCAGTGGAGGTTCACAGCAGCCAAGGGTTGGCAGTGGTGGTTCACAGTAGCAGGGATAGACTTGCACCAGATTTTGCACTTCTTTTGGGACATGTACCACCATCCTCTTTGGATGCATATTGTATATTACATTTTGATTCGGAGAGAGAGATGATGATATTGTACACTTGGACTTCTTTTTATGATTGTATATACAATGATACAGCTTTATGATGTATTGCATATGTTATGAGATGATGATCTACTTCTATTGTATGATGCGATGTATGTGTGGACTTGGCAGTTCTATCTGATGTTATATATGAGATGCTTTTGATATGATGCTATGTGATGTCTATATGATCTAATGTTTCGAATGTATGCAAATGTAACCTGATTTATATGTGATGATGCAGCTTTTGTATATGATGCTATGTGATGTTTACATGATCTAATGTTTTGAATGTATGCGAATGCAACATGAGTTCTATGTGATGATGCAGCTTTGTATATGATGCTATGTGATTTTTACATGATCTAATGTTTCAAATGTATGCGAATGCAACATGAGTTCTATGTGATGATGCAGCTTTGTATATGATGCACTTAGCTATGTTTTGAATTTCTTTTCTGTTTGATGTGACACGATGATGATATATGGATGACCTAATGCATTGTATTATGTATGCCACTGATTTGATCATGTTCATGACTAACTCAAAATGTGATATGAGATGCTCCTATATGCTTTGTTTTTGTGATGTCCAAATGTATGCTATCAACACAAGAAAGATAGGATGATAGATAGAAGAAATGGGTTTGATAAAATGACTAGGGTATGGATAGACTTTGAAACTCCATTTGATATTGTTACTCTGCATAGTTTAGGTACTGATGATTGTATGGGATATGGATGCATGGATGTGTATATGGATATAGGATGGATGCTTTGCTTTTAGAGTGCTTTATTTCATCATTGGGCAATTTATTTTTGGTACCTTTTCCGAAATGTTGTAAGTGAATACAAGCATCTAGGTATAATTGAACTGAGATGACCTAAGTACCGCTTACATGGGTTTTGCCTTAGCAAGCCAATACAAGCATCTAGTCAAAATTGAATCCAGATGACCTGAGTACTTCTTGCCTTTTAACAAACAAGGATTGCCCCCATTCATGTTAGACCTTTGAGGTCCTCGATGATCTTTTTGCTGATCATGTCCTTAGACAAGGTGTTACATTACTAAAGCGTAATCCACAGACAGCAACCAAAGAAAATGATCGTGCCTTCATCATAGCATCTCTAGCTTTTGGCATCCTTGAGTAGCATAGGAGGACATGATAACAAAAATCAAGACTCTGTAACTTAACCGTGATTTCAATCCACAAAACATTCTTGCATTTAGATGTGTTCATTTCCTGCTATAATTTGAGTAAAATCATTTAGAAGGCCTTGCGTACTTTGCTTTGCCTTTTGAATAGGTTAAGCTGTGGAAAGTCAGGGTTCTTGCTTGGAGCTTGGGTTCTGCTTGTACCTGTTTACTTGGTGAGAAGAGATTCTTGCAATCTTTATTGGTGAGATGGACCCTAAGGGACTGACCTAGTGCCTCGGGGGCTCATTGTTAAATGGCCTTGCCTATGTGACGACGCAGAGGCAACGTAGTTTAGGGTAGACCCTAACAGACCTAAGACCTAGGTGAGAGAGAGTGGAGGTGGACTCAGTTAGATAGACTGACTAGATATGAGATGGAGGGGACAACGGAAAGCCTCAGGGGCACATTGGACTAATGGCCTTGCCTACGTGACGACACAGAGGCAATGTAGTTCATGGACTTGGACCATGGATGGACTAGACACTATGCTAGGCTCATATTGATGAGATGGTATGGAACAAAACCTTGGTTGACAAGGCCACAAAGAGAGTTATCAAGCCATGATAGGTAACTGCTGGGTGTTTATTATGGGATAGATATGGGTCGAATGAGATGCGAGCGAAGAAAGACTAGACTCAAAGTGAATGGATTCTCAAAGATGGCGAAGGCGGTTTATCACAAGTAACGCATGTTTGCCAGGTTTTCATCACTTGTTTTTATTTGCACAAGAAGCTAGAAAGTAAACATGATGCTTGTTTGCCAGGTTTTCATCATGATACCCATCCAAGGAGCCTATTTGCCAGGTTTTTGCCAAAGGACAATTTTTTTGTACTTTTCTAATTTTTTTGCTTTTTTTTGTATTTTTGCCCCCTTGCACTAGGATTCTTCTAGGTATAAAATTGGTGAAGGTGCATGCTGTTGATTGGATCCTCGAACAACTCACCCTCTGATGTGGCCAACTAATATGCCCCTGATCCGTAAACAGCTACAATCACATAGGGCCCAAGCCAGTTAGGCTCAAACTTTCCTTTCTTTTCCCTATCTTGTTGATTGCGGGGATTTTCTCTAAGGACTAGATCTCCAACTTTGAAGATTCTTGGGTGAACTTTGTGGTTATAGCTTCTTGACATCATTTGCTGATATGCTTTGAGATGGTCAAAGGCTTTCTGTCTCCTTTCCTCCAGCAACTCTAGCTCTTGTAATCTGGAGACTCTGTATTCTTTGTCTGATATAAGACCTTCCAACGACACCCTGAGAGAGGGTAGTTCAACCTCAATGGGAAGGATGGCTTCTAAACCATAGACAAGGGCGTAGGGTGTAGCACCTATGGGGGTGCGTATACTGGTTCTGTAGGCCCACAAAGTGGGATTGAGTTGGATGTGCCAATCTCGGCCAGCATCGTTGACGGTTTTCTTCAGTATTTTCAAAATGGTTTTATTTGATGCCTCAACTTGGCCATTACCTTTGGGGTAGTATGGAGAGGAGAAGTGGTGTTGGATTTTGAATCGCTCACAGAGTTCCTAGACATCCTAATTTTTGAACGGTCTTCCGTTATCCATTATGATGGGTGAAGGAATGTCATATCTGTAGATAATGTAATTCAGCATGAAAGAGGAAATTTGTTTGCCTGTGACGGTGGTTAGAGGAACGGCCTCATATCACATTTTGGTACCCACCGTACTGTTCTCGAATCTAATCGTCAATTGGAGAAGGTTTTGTTGTCAAAATCTTATTTTTCTAACAGTTTTTGCAAGTTTTGGTGATAAGCTGTTGCAGGTTGCATCCTACACAAAAATGGACATCATTTTCGTGCTCAGGACATCGATTCCATGAATTTTGACTATAAACTTCAATATATTTTTTGAAAATTTTTTAGGGGCCCTAGGCCGTACCGTACGGATCCGTACCGTACGAATCCCACGACCCCTGGGGTATTCCTCTCTGGTCTATTGCAGGTTAATATTTTTCATGCAGGTTTCGTTCGCAGGTTTCAAGGTTTTTTTTTGCAGGGTTTGCAAGGTTTTGTTGCAGCGCCACCCATCCACCGCTTCCTCCTCCTAGTCACTATCCAAACCACTGCCGGTCGCCACCTTATAACTCCCGTCAGCATCATCCACCACCCGGTCGCCCCCAACACCCTCGACAGACCTCCCTTCTGCCCACCAGTCACCGCTACCTTATAACTCCAAACTCCCACCTCACCCTCCACCCTACCACCGCCCTTCTCCCCACTTCCTCCCCGCAGCACCTCACCATCGCCTCGCCAGTCACCACCCCCTTTCCCCCTGTCGCCACTATGCGGAAACTCCCCCCGACCATCTTGCAGCTCCCAACCTGCAACCCCCGACCCAACGCCGCCCTCCCCAACGCCCCTCACTGCACCGCCCCTACCTGTGATCCCTCCCAACCCCCTCGGCCCCGCCCCCATGCCTCCTTCACCTTCCCTACGATCCACCTCTGCCTTGCTCAGCCAAATTCACCGCCTAGCCTCCCTCTCATCATCTCTGCCTCCTCCACAATCACACCTGCCACTAGCCACTACTCCACTCGTCACCACCGGCCGCCCATCGCTCCGCTCAGCCCAGCCACCCTACCACCACCAACTACACAAACCACACTTCACAAAAAATATCAAAAACCAAAACAAAAACATTAATTCTTTTTCAAACATCAAAGCAAAAAAATTAATTTTTCTTTCAAACATCAAAGCAAAGAAATTAATGTTTAAACAAAAAAAAAAAAAACAAGGGGGGAATTACTTCATTTTTTTCCCACATAGTGAAAGGAGGGCCTTTTTTTTCAAACTAACACAAGCTTTCACATACGATGTCAAAATCGCGCAAATGAGGACTCGTTGGAAAGCTGACAAGATGAACAACACAGTTGTGAAGAAATTTTCAAGTGATGCTACCATTTTATCAGCCTGTTTCGTAGTCAAAGTCAAACTTACTTGAAATCTTTGAATGCTCCTATCTTTTGCATATCTTATCGAATTTTCCCAAAAAAAATTTTCAAAGTGTATGGAATTTCATCTAGAATCTATCTATGAACTTATTTTTTCTGTAACAATTCATTTTTCATCCGATTTTACTAGATTATCAACTTTCACATAACAATCTCCTTGGCTAGTCTACGTGCTTCGTTTTCGATTCTGTGACTTGCAGGTGATCATTCGGGGCTGGAACAACACCAAGATCAACACAAACGTCAATTTGGATAGCAAAAAAAAATCCAGGTGCATCCATTTTCATCCTTTATCTCTCAATCTTGATTGCAAACACATTGTGATTTGGGCTTCTAAAACGAACTTTGTTTGCTTACACAATCATTGAAATTGGGCATAAAATCAACCAGTGTCTTAAATCACACTTTGAAATTGGGCTAAAAAGATTCATTGTTTGATGTGTTTTTCATCACATTTCACTTTCTAAGGGGCAATTAATCAACTGCAAGTGTGAATCAAGTGGGTGTGTGTATGCTCTCTCCTCACACCGCAAGGTGATCTTGGAGATCAAAAACACCTCACTTGATTCGCTTTTGTCAATCCCTATCCTAGGAGGCCTATTAGGGGATTTCATCACCCCTAGGGACGACCTCATTCGAGGCTAAATCAAAAGACACCCTCTTTGAAATCAAAATCCTGTCACTCTTGGCTAAGCCCCAAAGAACTTTCTACCTTTGGGAAGTGAAGGTGAAGGGTGGGTTACCCCCTTCTCCCGGCCGTGGCAAGATTTCGTTTTCAAATTCCTAGTCAACCTCGTCAAAACATTGACCAAACCTAACTGGCCATACCTTACATCAAACTAGGCATTAGGGCAAGTTGATTTGCTTCCACGTGTGTTTGTTTAAGCATCATCATATTATTCAAATTCAATATTCAAAATTGCTTATGTGTCTTGTGTGAGTGACTCATGATTGTACATGTGTGATCATTAAACATTGCCAAACCAATCAAAAACTAGAATTGGCACACTTGCCTTGACTTGTGACACATCTGCACTCTGTTATGGCACATTTACTGCTACACATCCAAACTAGTCATTTTTTCCAGCCTTGTGTCAATGGCAAATAAATTAGAATATCTTGATCAAAAACTTCAATCTCTGATAATGCAAGTAAACTTAGGTCCCTCGCCCCAAACTCATACATCTATTTTCTGTCTTCATGATGCTCATGACAAGGCAAGCACCACCTCAAGTTGGAAATCGTATACCACTCTATCTACTAGTCCTCCTTCACCATATCCTAAAACACATATCCCAAAGCATACCAGTCCTACAACAACACCACCATCTAGTTCCTCAAACTTCAAATGGCACACTAAAAAAGAATCAGATGAGTGGTGGGAAAAACATTTTCCACATGTATACAACAAAAGCAAAGCTAGGGAAAAAGCAAAATCCACTCATCCATCCCTTCATCCATCTACCCATACACCTGCGAAGGATGTGATCCAAGGACTACTAGCTAAGAGTGACCTTCCCAAAGATTCTTCCAATACCATGTCAAATCCTACAACCCCTTCACGTCATCCACAACCCCTTGAGCTTCTCAAAGAGCCTTCTACCATGCACCAGAGTCAAGGTCCGTCACACCCTCATGTTGTTGATCAAGAGCCTATCCATGTGCCTTCCACTTCCATTCAAGCAACCCAAGAGGTATGTCAAGAGTTTAATCCTAAGCATGTGGAAACATTAAGCCCTAGTCCAACTCAAGATCAAAACACTTTCATGCAACCTATCCACAACCTAGGTCTTTTCTATGATCAAGATATCACCGTTGATGAAGAACCTATACAAGAGAATATTAATCCCATCATGCTAAATCCTATCTATGATCAAAATCCCATCTATGATGAAGAACCTATCTATGATCAAGTAGACCATGATGATCCTCTTAGCCCACTTTACATATTCCATGGTCCTGAGCCTAGCACCCCATCTAGTCCTACCCAAAATCCAACAACTTCCACTTCCCCTGATGAGACACTTGCCTCCCAAGCAAGCGTAGAAGATCAAACCAGTAATACTCCTTCACCATCCATTATTGACCAAGCTACAAATCCTCCACCATATATCCTTGGTCTTACCACCTTCATGCATGAATGTTCTTTCTTAGAACACCAACAACCATTATCCACTATCTCGTCTTCTCCATCCAATAAAGAACTTGTGTCTAGTGTTCCACCTACACATAATCCCGCTGTCCACTGCATACTCCAAAAGATGAACTATCAAGGTAAAGGCTTAGGCCTTCATGAACAAGGTATTTTGGAGCCCATCCATGTCAATGTTCCTCCACCTTCATATGGCCTTGGATACATACCCCAAGTTGCACAAACTCAAGATGTTGGTACTTCCTCCACTCCTCCTAAGTATACCACTTTCCATCGTAAACACTATCATATCCCCAAAACATATGTCGCCATTCCACCTCCATCATCCTACACATCCCACAAGCATGTGACCATACACTTTCCACCATCCAAACTCCCTCCGCTACTTCCAACTCCTAATATTCCACCATCCAAACTCCCTCCGCTACTTCCAACTCCTAATATCCCACCATCCAATCTACCTCCGCTACTTTCAACTCCTAACACTCCTCCATGTCGTTTACCACCACTGCTTCCAACACCTTATCCATACATCTATAACTCCTCTAAATATCCCAATCATGGCCGACAAATGCACATGGTGTCTAAACAAAGAGCTTCCACCAACCTCACTTCTACCATCCCACGGGGATTCAATGACAAATATGTGGATGCCTCTACCTATAAAGTCAAAAATCCTCAGAGTCCTCATGACCTAGGATATAAAAGCCAAAAATCAAAGCATTATCCACATCAAAAGCTGCATACACCCATACATCTCAATGCTAAATTGAAAAAGGTTTGGGTCCCCAAGCAACAAATGATTATTCCAACAGCTACACAAAAGCTGCATACACCCAAACCCATACCTTCACAGGTACTATCTAAACACAAAATGGTTTGGGTACCCAAGCAAACAGCCCTAAAGTTACATGAGGCATCCACCTCTCAAGAATCTCACCCATCCACTTTCTCCCATTCCATCCATAAGTCTGAAATTCTTCCATCCCACATGGCAAACAAAAATCAGAAAAATCCTAAGTCTATGTGGGTCCATCAATACATAAATCATTCATCCACAAGCAAAAGTCTCCGTTGCCTCCTACACTACTTTCCCATCACCAGCTTCAATGTTTACCATGGTATGTGCAATCATTGGTCATGATTCCCTTCCATTCCACAACATTTTCATATCCCTCCATCTCCCCTTCCTTCCACTATTATCCTACACATCTTCCTCATCCTATGCCTATGGTCCATGCTTTTGCATAAGCCTTCCCTCCATATTATGCATCATAATCCACTATCTACCTACACCATCTCACTTTCATACGATCCCCTACCAACATCTGTGAGAACACTTGACATTGTCCATTCGACAGTATCTATCTAGCGGGACTATCACCTTTCAAGGAACTCTATACTCGAGTCTTTCCATATCCACCTTCTCCTATCTAAATATTCATAAAAATAAAATAAAAAACAAAAATGAAAAAAGTAAAGAGAAATTCCTTCATCCAATGGTGAAAACTTGGCAAATAGGCGCCTTGGATAAGTACCATGATGAAAACCTGGTAAACAAGCGTCATGTGTAAAGTTGATCTTTTATGTCACCTACACTTGGGGGCACCTTGTCTCATCAGCATATCACTCTTCTCCTACCAGTTTCCTTTCATACCATTTCCTATCCTGTCCCATCCGTCCGTCCAAACTTCCTTTCCTCTATTCTTTGGTCTTGATAAAGATTGGGGGCACAATGATTGACAAATGTTCTAGATGTCTCTTGACATACCTTACCCCTCCAAAACATGCAAATCCTTCATCCTCCTATCATCCTAAACATTGCCATAAAAAATCCTAAGTATTCTACCTACAATGGGGCATGTTATACTTATGCGACATAGTCCTTGGAGATCACATCCTTGGTTCCTTCTACCTACCTATTCCATTCACCCATACATCTACCTATCCGTGGTGGTTCCTTGTCATTAGTCCTACTTGTTCCATATCTGATCCATATCGGTTCCATACCGTGTCTCATCCAATCCATATCTTAGGTCCATTAGGGTTCTTGTCGAACTACGTCACCTCTACGTTGTCACGTAGGTAAGGCCATTATCAATGCGCCCCCCAGGCTCCACTTTCCCTATTCATCCCATGTCTAGTCCTTCTATCTGTCTGAGTCCACTCCACTTCCCTGTCCATCTCATATCTTGTCATCTATCCTCTATTACATCCATGGTCCACATCCCCGAACTACGCTGCCTCTGTGTTGTCACATAGGCAAGGCCATTATCAATGCGCCCCCGAGGCTCCACTTTCCCTATTCATCCCATGTCTAGTCCTTCTATCTGTCTGAGTCCACTCTGCTTCCCTGTCTATCTCATATCTTGTCATCTATCCTCTAGTCCATCCATGGTCCACGCCCCCGAACTACGCTGCCTCTGCATTGTCACGTAGGCAAGGCCATTATCAATGCACCCCCGAGGCTCCGCTTCCCCATCCAT
Source organism: Cunninghamia lanceolata (assembly GCA_027924645.1). Classification (NCBI taxonomy): domain Eukaryota; kingdom Viridiplantae; phylum Streptophyta; class Pinopsida; order Cupressales; family Cupressaceae; genus Cunninghamia; species Cunninghamia lanceolata. The sequence goes on along the minus strand of BSBN01000292.1, from coordinate 2,960,789 downwards.
CCCATTTCTTGTCGTCTTTCTTGTTGTCTTTCTTCTAGTCCATCCATGTCTTGTCATCTGTCCCACCAATAAGGATTGTGATACCTTCTGCTAGACAAACAAGAGCAACAAAGTCCGTTTCCAAACAAAAATCCCTCAACATCTTCAATTCATACACGGTTGTGCATCTAGAAACTCTCAAGTTAATTGAGCTACCATTTATCGATGTCTTCTGAGACCTCTTTGATGTGCACTGTTCAACATCAGATAAAGACCCAGAGGAAGCTAAAATGGACCTAGGAGGTTCTTTACCTCAAAAAAGATGTATACGAAGCTCCTCATTTCTATATTCCAATTTACGCATAAATTCACATCTTTCTCTGTCCTCTATGCACTCTTTACAGATCTCTGGTTGTGTTCTTAGAGTATGGATTTTACTCATCTTACACTCCTGATCATCAACATTTAAGTCCTCCTCTGTTATTGGCACTCCCTTGCAGCTTCCATAAATATCATTTGCTTCAGAATTACATCCAAACAAAAATCTTGACGAAAAACATCAACCTGTCCAAGGCAAAACAAAGCACCATACTGAAACACTCAAGCTAAATCTCATATCAATTATGGCAAGAAACAAACACATCTAATGCCAGAATGTTTTGTGTTGGTTAGATTACGAGTCTTGATTTATGCTATCATGCCTTTCTATGCTACTCGAGGATGCCAAAAGCTAGAGATGCTATGATGGGGGCATGATTATTTTCTTTGTCTGCTACTTGTGGATTAAACTTTAGTAATGTGATGACTTTTGTCTAACGACATGATCGGTAAAAGATCATCGAGGACTCCGAGGTCTAAACATGAAAAGGGGCAATCCTTGTCTGTTGAAAAATCCATGTAAGTAATACTCAAGTCATCTCAGTTCCATTATACCTAGATGCTTGTATTTTCTTACAACATATGAAAGCCCAATGATGAAAGCGCTTCAAAATACTTGCTATCTCAAGGTGACAAATATCCATATCCATATCACATCAAATTGCATCTCATATCCATATCCATATCTATACCATATCCAATTGTCTCTCATATCCGTATCCATATCCATATCCATATCCATATCCATACCATATCCAATTGCAAGTCTATCCTCAATCCATGCCAATCAAGTGGAATCAATCTTGTCAAATGATCCAATCACAATCAGTGGTCTTGATCCTTGTCCAGTCGTAAACCAATTCGATCAGTTAATCAATCAATTGTCTTAGATAGGATGTTGCATTGTCGAAACCAGACCAACACACGAGTCTTACACAACATGCTTCATTTCCTGAAACTAGACACTATCCTTCATGTTGCTCTAGGGATATATCATTCCTCACCATGACAACACTATCATACCAAATGTCTTAGACAGGATGTTACATTGTCGAAACCAAACCCGGAGTCTTATATGACATATTTCATTCCTGAAACTAGACATCATCGATCCATATCATTGGTTTACCGCTCGACAAGGGCAATACCTTGCTTGTGCCTGTATCATTTGTGCATACTTGCTTACTTGCTTGTGTGTGTCATCTTTTTATCTTGCATTCCATATCATTCATCCCTTTCTTCTACATTCAACCATTTCATTCATGTCAACATATCTTATCGTGAGATTGTCCGTCTCACGCCTACCGCCTTCTCCCCGTCCAATCTCCCGAGGGGGCATCCTATCATCATAACCTGTAGCAGGGGCAAACTGGGGCATGCATCATTATCAGACTATTTATTCTTTGAAACAACGCAATAAAACACATTGCTTCAAAGAGGGGCAAAATGTAATAGCCTAAAATTGGCACAGGTTGAATTAAGTAAATATTCTGATATTTATCTTAATTCTTATTTTCTTCTGTCAATTAAATAAATATTCAAAGTTTATTTGAATGGTTCATTATCCTACAAATTAAATAAAATCATTTTATTTAATTGAAATCCCTAAATTCTTCTAATGTCTCAAATCCTAAATCCACCTCATCAATCCACCTCATCTTTCCACCTCATCCCTTCCACCTCACCATGTTGCACATATAATTAAATATTCTTAATATTTAATTAGCTAATATCCTCCAAAATCCAAAATTGAATTTTTAATTCAATGTTCCCCATTATCCTCCACTCTGAATTTTTAATTCAATTGTCATAACCCATTGTCCCCCACTTTGAATTCTTAATTCAATTGTCATAACTCACTATCCTCCACTTTGAATTCTTAATTCAATTGTCATAACTCACTATGCTCCACTTTGAATTCTTAATTCAATTGTCATACCTCACTATCCTCCACTCTGAATTTTTAATTCATCCATTATGAATTAAAGATTCACAAATAAGAGGACCATTGATCTCATCAGTTGATCCTCACCCTCCATTACATTTTCAGAGGATCTATAAATAGAACCCTCTTCTAAGCCATTTGAGAGACTCATTCTAGGATCCTTACTATGCCAAAATTCCTCTAGGGAATCTTATTCTTCTTCTCAACTCTCTTCTTCATACCATCGTAATGTAGGAAACCATATCACATAGCCATTTCTCCTTGTCATCTTGAGGAATCGAAGCAAGGAAGCAAGCTCCTTGAGGGCCAACCTTCATCATTCAAGATCAAGAGAGAATAGGTGACCAATGAAAGCCGTAGAGTAACAAGGTTGTAAGTTTCATGCTTTCATTTGTTTGTTCTAGTTATCCACACTTTTCATTGTTGATTGGGTTAATTATCTTTATTGATTTTATCTCATTTTCCCATTCACAAGGAGCTTTCTTAAGTCAAGTTCTATGAATTTTGTTTCCACCTCCACAATAGAAATGATGAGATCTTAAAGAGTGTGTGAGATAGGAGGGCAGAGGCAAATTTGAAGTAGAATGGAATGCTAAAACAAAGCATGAACAAAAGAAGTCACCATGAGCATGAAAACCCTAGCATACTTGATGCGGTATTACAACTTGACTCAAGAAGTTGGTGTAGACCAAAGAAGTAGAAAGATCTTCACAAGACCTACAAGAAGTTAGTGCAACAACAATAATCCACCATTGAGAGCTTTAGAGAAGAATAGAGAGCATGAAAGAGAAGAAGAGAGAGTGCAAGTGTGCCTAGATTGCTTAGAGAACTTAGAGATGTTCAAACAAATAAACTTTCTTTTATATGCATTCCTACTCACTAATAATGAATAAAACCAAATGGGGTTGGCATGCTAAAGTTTAGGAGGTGTTCTAAACTGACACCACAAAAATAGGCTCGAGGCTAACATCTAGGACCAGGGTGCTCGGGAGCCCTATTCCTTTAGCCCACAAACTTTGGAGAGTGTCCATTTAAGTGGAATTAGTCTAGTCATAACTTTATTTGGTTCAGTTTATTCATTAGGATCGATATTTAATCATTTAAAGTTCAAAAAGGTGTTAAAATAGGGCCTGATTAACAAGGGTAAACATTTTACTCTATAAAAAATTTCTCAAACAATACATATGAATCACCAATGGATCCATAAAAATGGGGAGCAGAGGGGATATATATTCCAATGCGACTGTGACGGGGAAGTCTCCCCGGGGACCTCACTCCAAAATGGCTTACGTCCCAAAGGAGGATCCATGCCTCATTCAACCCCACACATGGGAGGCTCTAAACCCCAATGGAGTAGATCCGCTCCCAACATAATAATAACAACACATTAATTACTAGTCTAATCCATAAAGAAGGGGGAGTAGAGGGGATATATTCCAATGCGACTATGAGGGGGAATGTCTTCACACCTCACCCCAAAATGGGTTATATCCCAAAGGAGGATCCACACCTCGTTCAACCCCACACATGGGAGGCTCTCACCCCAATGAGGGAGATCTACTCCCAACATAACAGTCCCTTCCTGAATATAATACAATACAGTAACTTGACACTCAACAATAGAAGACACAACTAAGTTATTGTCCATGAATGCACACAATGCCCATAACAACATACAATTGTCATAGAGGGTGTACAAATGTAAATCATTAATGACATCCACGATACCCTTCTCTTGAGTTTGATACCCTGTATCACAACTAGAGGCACATCACACAATCTCACTAGTATAATCACAAAACATGAAAAAAATCTTCATGTGTACAACAAATATCATTTACTATCATCAAATATTTAAAATCATAAAAAATCATTAAAGCATAAAGACATTTTTTAAATAATCTACTAAATTTTGTTCACGACAATGATCATGATGAATTATTCATCATATAAGATAAGTGAGACCCATAAGGCTCCAGAGTTTGATAAACCTATCTTTGATACCAAATGTCATGCCCAAGATTTTAACACTTGAGCATAGTACACTAACAATGCACAACATACACAACTTATGATATAGAGAGAACTAAGATCAATTAAATGGGAAGGAATTTTAATTTTTAAATAACATCATTCTATCGTTTACTTCAACAATCTGGAAAGCAGTTGAATAATCAAGTTTGTATAACATAATCTTAATCAATCATGTTGATCACTCTCAGGGATTATAAAAAAAAGTTCAAATCGTATTATTCATCTATCTTGAAAAGATCCTAGACTCAAATTATCTTTTTAAAACATTACACAATTAACCATAGAATCACTAGCAGATATAAGACTATCTCACAAAATTAGTTTTATTAAACAGGTAAAACATAACTAATCTATGATTTAAATTTCATGAGCATAAACCATAAGTTTAACCATACAGATACAATTATCAATTTAATACCTTAAATTGTGTTGTTCTATCTTGCAACATTCCAAATAACTTTCCTTACTCACATGTTGGTACCCTTGTAAAGTCACATTTTTGAAAAACTCTATGAGATAATTAGTTTCTTCAGCTAAATAAAATATTCATCTTAGATTTATGATACATGCAATAGAAAAAGAATAGGACCTAAGGTCTAGACCTAGGCCTTGGGGGCTCATCCAAGATGGCCTTGCCTATATAACATGATTAGAGGCTCTGTAGTTCACCTACTTTACTAACAACATTCTAAACAATTATTCGTATTAGAACAATAAATAATTTAAAACCAATTTCATAACAAAACTAGGCTCCATTATCTAAGCCACAAAAGGGTTCGACATAGTAGGACAAATGTACTTAACATAAGATATTTGGAAACTAGGTCACCACATTACAAGACTTTGTTCTCAAGGATGGTTTCACTCAAGGATAACTTGAAGGAACCCCCTCTAAAAAAGCCAAAAAAATCCTGGTGAATCTTTGCTAAGTGCTGTAATTTTCTTGGCGAATCTTTTTTTTTTTTAAAACATATTAATTTTTCTGGCAAATATATGTCCGTTATCAGAAATTTCTATAAAATTGTGGTGAATCCTAATGAATAATTGGTAAAAAAACAATTTCCTTACTGAATTATACTTGTATTAAAAAAAAATAATAATAATTAACGAATTATATAAATTTTCAAAAATATAAAATAGATTATTTGGTGAATGTGCTAGCAAGTTTTTGAAAATTATAATGTGACTGGCAAAAATATAAAATGCTAAATTATAATGATTAATTTACTTGGTGAATTTATAGCTTAAAAAATATTTACATTTAGATCGACGGATATTGGTAATCAGTATCACAAATCAATGACATCAGTGTACTTATAAAGTTATAATATTCTAATAATTTTGATCCTCATATGATCGCAGATCAATGACATAAGTTTTATTTCAGGCAAAAGTACTGACACACCCAAATTTCTACATAAAGTATCCAAAATAGAGACAAGTGGATTGTGGGCCCATCTTCATAATTAAGGGCTTGTGCTCTGCCGCCACCTTTATTTTATATTCAATAATTCATATTATATACAATATAGTATACAATAATCAATATAAATATATTATATATTTTATATATATCTCAACTATTGATCTAATAATATCTAAAGGCTCCTAGTTGATTCTGGAGGCTTTGGTTGGTAATGTGTAGCGTTGGAGATCTACCTTCCAGAATTGAACTACAATCTTTCATCATTTTTTCATCAAACGGTGGAACAATTTACAATTAAGTTTTTTAATCGTTGAAAAGTGGGATGACTTGACGGCTAACGTTCAGGTGGTCACATCAATCACCCAAGACGATTAAGTGGATGCAAAATCAAGCTTTGTAAAGGGAGCCAAGGTATTGTTCAATGCGATATGTCAAGTCCATACGAGGATTTTTTGAATTTGATGCTCAAACGCTCTTAGAGCATGAAATGAAGTGACATTTTGGCATCTGGAGAATCTTTTGTAGGGTTAGTAAGATAGACTAATAGATAGGTAATGTGTTTTTGAATTCCCAGTAGTCATGGCTATAAAGGGAGGAGAAAGTTGCTTTTGACAATCAATTTCAACTTTTGGTTGTTCCTTGTTAGCTAATTTTGGGAACTATTTAGTTAGAATATAGTCTTTTTCACCAAGGAAGTGGTTAGAATGGTTACATAGTTGGGTTGTTATCCTTACCTTGAAGGATCTAGTTCTTGTAAGATGAAAAAACATGAGTAATGGGAACTCCATGTATGACAATGGAGGATTTGGTAAGATAATAACCAATTATTTGGACAATAAAGTGGAAGGAGAATGGTGCCTTTTGGTAACATTCTTCTTTTAGTGTGGTTGGAAAGTGCCTTGGCTTAGTAGATAAATGTGTCTGGCAGCGTTGTATGATAGATGGTCTTGCATCTATTCATTCATGTGTCTGGAAGCCTAGTGATGGATTCTGGATAGTGGTCTCTCCCAATCCATTCGTTCATGTGTCTGGCATCTAGCTTAGTATGATGATTTTTCTAGCTTCCTTCTAGACAGTCCAGACTCTAGAAGGCTTCTTCTTTTGCCATGTTAGCCTTTCTTCTTAAATTTAGATGAAATCCATAGTATTATTCCCTATTTCATCCACATATTCCTCCCGCTCCAAGAGCTAGGGCTCAAGCAAAGGATTCTTCTTCATTATTTTGTAAGAAAAATATGAGGGAAATACATAGTGTTTAGTTCTCTGTCAACTGGAAATATTCATCCAACGATGGATTCTTCTTTAGCCATGTAACCTTTATTATAAAGGGATGTCATCTTTGTGTTGTGAGTGAGGAAAATACGAGGTAGAACTCATAACTCTATTGTCATTGGTGGCTTTTGTGGAAATTTTCTCTGCCAATTGGCAATTTTTTGTAATAGTTATTTTTTGGACTGAATAAAATGAGAGATGATTCTAGTTCTAATTTATTAATTTCATTAATTACACACATTGACAATCTCTTTTCTGAAGGATTAAGTGAATTAGGGTTAAAACTCAATAACTTAATATGAGGGTTACTATAGCCTGTTGGTCCAATATTAATATACATTTGTTATTGAAAAGAAGTTCTTAATATTAATAAAAGTTCTAGAATTATGTTATTAATGAAAAATAATAGATAATGAGACAAAAACTTAAAATGTTGACAACAATTGTAATCTACATCGATAACCCATATTATATTATTATATTAAACATGAGTTTACAGTCTACAGAGGATTTTTTAGATAGCCCTAATCCAAGGCGGCCTAACATGATTCTTGGATAAGGGCATACACAGAAAATGGAAAATTTAAAATATTTTAAATTTTCAAAAGTTGAAAATAAAGTTGTTAGTGGCCACCGTTGATTTATCTTCTAGCAACTGCCACCCAGGAAGAAGAAAAATTGTAGCATAGACAATAGACCTTGCCCTTCTTAAGTAATAGTTAGATAAATTATTATGTACATAATAACGGCCATGTTAAAGCACTCCAATGAGCCTCTAACAATTGCCCTCCTTGCCTCCTTAAGAATGTGTTTAGTTGCAGTTGAGCGCTCTAACAAATGTAAAGGGAAAATTCCACCCTTATCCCATGGTCCGACATTACAATTGTAATCATTTAAAGATAAATCAAGCTTATCCCTAGGGATAAGCAATTCTTGAATCATTGCCTTCCTGATCATCTTCACCAGACATGGGTCATCGAGCAGGTCCATTAAATTCGGTAGAAATGCATAGACAATGTCGGTTAATAGATTTCTTTGAGGATATTCTGAAAGAATACCATGACCAGTAATGTCTCGGACAACATCGTCAACTAGGGGGAGTCAATCAGAAACACCTTCCCCAGTTTTTTCTCATCAAATCTATCCAAATCAGCCATTCCCATTTGTAAGGCAAGAGAAAAACATGGTGAGAGATCAAATGACTCATCTTGAATCTTAATGATAGCAATTCGCTCAGAAATTATGAAAATAGAAACAACCAAAAAAAGAAGGAAGATGCCTAATAAAATTATAGAAGAGGCTTAGGGCTATATTTATTTTGTCACATGTGAAAATGTACAATAACTACATGACACACCACCTCACAGTTACACCAAGCGCCAACATTTATTTCCATCATACGATGGGTTAATTGTGATCTCAATTGGGATTGATTAGAAATAGTGTCACATGATTGATAGGACTGGCTGCACTTGCAATACCTTTATCATTAATTAGAGTCGTACAATTTATAGAACTAAATGCACTTAACCGGCTATATATCTAGTGTCAATTGAGTTCATTAATGGTAAGTGACAAACTACCTAGATCAACCAATGTGAATTTAGTTTATTAATGATTACATTCCAGGGTATGACAGAATCAATTATATGGAGTTTCTTGTTATTAGCCATTCTTCATGGCAGTACATGTGTCATGTATATACCTTCATTAGTGTTTATTATTTCAACCTTATATTGCATTACTAAGTATCAGATAGTACAAGAATCAATAAACTGTAAGAGTTAAAAGTAATGTCTTTGATTACAGCAGCTATGCAAAGAAAGTAAGTTATCAAGTACTTTTTTTGTGTTCATTCATGATTTTGAATTTAACTTTGTGATAGAGTTCAAAGATGTAGAATAGTAATAAGTATGATAGAAACTTTTATTTGTGTGTGGCTATGCAGGATGTTATTGCTTTATAGTTCTCAGAATGAAGAAATAGAAGCCTTCGTCAAGTGGAACAAATTGTGTCAAGAATCAACACTTTTATCATTTGCAGATGACGCATTCTATTTTGGGTGGTGGGTTAAATCTCCCACACATGCATGCATGTATGAGAAACTGGAAATTTGAATGGATGCATGGAATTGGTATTATAACTCAATTGATAGTGACTTGGAGAAAATCAATTTAATTCTCCTTTACTAGCCTTATTGTTACCCATACCCAGTGGTTTCTTGTACATATAATGCAAGGTTCCATAGAAAATTAGTTATTGACATTGTGAATGACTACATAATTGAATTTGTAATGCAGACATTGCATGTTAATAGGATAGTTAGGAACTACAATGAAATATTCATTAAGCATCGTCGAAAAAAGGAACCAAAAATATTTTGGAGGACCAAAGTAAGGATTCAAGGTTGAAGGATAAAAGTTTTATATGTAACTAGATAGTAGAGTATGATGTTAATTGAATGTGTTGACTCTTGGTCTCTTCTTTGTGTTTAATGTTCACTGTTGTTTGGAACTTTAAGGTTGGTTAGATGTTCATGTACAATGTAATTCTCCAATTTTTTTGACAGTGATGTTAATAAAAATATAGAAGTAATTACGGTTTGACATAAGTTCAATGGCAATGTATATAGATGATTCAAATTTTTAATATTAAATAACATTCATCACATGGAAAAGATAAATGAGTTCAATGGCAATGTATAGCGATGTATAAAAATGGCAAAGATAAATGGATGTGTTAGGTCAATTTAAAATTTTAGGGTTTTAATGTTATCGTGCGATTCACTCTGGAAAATCCCCAAGTAAAAACACTGCGGTTGGTGTTGGCTAAGGGGTTTAGGGTTTATCCTTCTAATTGATCATTGACCTGTGTAGCCAATTTCCCCAGCTTAAGTTATCCTTTTATCCCCTTGGTGGTTGTCGAGTTACTGGCCCCTTTGTTCTAAATTACCGACCTTGAGCTCCTTTATTTTATTCTAAGTCTAATTTCATCGTGGGTGTTGCAGCCTCCATTTAAGCCTATTTTTTTGAAGTTGCGACGGTGTGTGAAGACACCATGTCCCCTGTGGGTCCTTGTTTTTAATCACCCCAATCTATTTTAACATTATTTTGATATATGATTATCAGACATATCCCCTCTGGGCCTCCTGACATGTGGTGGTCATCTATTGTCTTGTCGCGAGGATTTGCCTCATCACAACATGCTTTAAGATGAAAAGTTAAAGTTGTGATGGTGTGATAAGGCACCATGTATCCCTTTGGTTGTAGTAGGAATTTGATGGTCTCGCCAAAGGTAATTTCCTAACATGTGGCATTTTATCATTTGCTGTGAATATTCTGATGACAACATCAGTGCCAACGGTTGAATAATTATTATATATATTATAATAATATAATATATAATATAATTATTATTATATATTATATTATATAATATATAATAATTATTAGTTTATATATAATTATTATTATAATATATATAATAATTATATTATATTATATTATATTATATAATAAATATAATAATAATTTGCATCATCGCACTTCATAGCCTTGCTTTAAGCCAAAAACTTAAAGTTGCGACGATGCGATAAGGCACCATGTTTCCCTTTAGTTGTAGTATGAATTCTATGGTCCCACCAAAGGTACTTTCCTGACATGTGGCATTTTATCATTTGCTGTGAATATTTTGTAATACCCCTCATTTTGGCTTGTGACAGTTCATAGTTTTTCTATTGCACTTAGATAGTTTTGAGACATTTGGATGATAGACGTATTGGTTATGTTTATTTTGCTCATTTTGGATTATGTATTATTGATGCAATTGTGGACATTTTCTATGATCACTATGATGACATTATGGATATTATAGTTTATGATGTGTTTGACATAATCAGTAATGGTTAGATATTATCATGCTTTATGTGAATTGTTGATATCTGATTTTTAGTTAGAGATGTTTATGTTTATTGATATACTTTCAGAGTAGGGATAGTGTAGTATTACTCATTACGAGTACCCTGCTATGCTGCAACTCCCTAACTCTGTGTGTGTTATATATGTTTATACTCATATGCAACATATCATTTTGATGTAGGCTGCAGGTACGAGCATTGACTCCACCTGAATTAGCAGGTCTGAGTGTGCCCTTACACCAATGGATAATGGTGATGGGAGATAACATGGGGTTTCCCTAGGTCAGTTTATATCTTCAGTTTATGGTTGTGAGTCAGGATGTCACTCTTTGGTCCTTGCCTCAAGTTTATGGTTGTCACTGGTATATAATTATCTTTGCTTGAATTTGATGGTTTCTGTCCTTATGAAATGGTTGGCAATGAATTACTATTATAATAATAATGTTATTAATAAGTTAAATATAAAAGTATTTTCTTAGTCGTAAATTATTAATGAGTAATTGGGGAATATTATTTAAGTAATTTTTAATAAAGATTAAATTAATAATTTTAATGTTTTTTATAAGATATGGTCCTAAGTCATTAATAACATTTTATTATTAATAGTATATGGTAATTTAAAAAATAATATTAGTTAATAATTTATTTCATGTGAGTTGTCATATGAGATTTCCTGACTTGGAAAATCTCTCGCAAAGAAAAAATTAATTGCTTTTAGTTTTTAGAGGGTAGTGGGATTTTGTAACGGATTTTGGTAGTGGGAATTTATGAGATTTGCCTATTTTTGTCTCTGGGGGAGTTGTTTGGAAGGGGGAGTCATTCTGAGAAAGATAGACAGAAATTTGGGAAAAAAAATTGTTACGGGAAAAGGAGGAAGAACTTGAGGAAGCTGAAGAAATTGAAGCCTTGGATTGAAATTTCAGGTATGCTTACTTGTATTTTCTTTAGCAATTTAGACATATTAGTTTAAATTTATGTTGAATCTCTTGTGTGTATTTTTGAACTTGTCTCTTTGTTCTAGTGGAATTCCTGTCTTCCTGTCACCATCTAAAACTGAAGTTCTTTGTAACCTTGAGCATGATAGTTGTTTGGTCACCTAAAATTTGTGAGAAATTGCTCTAATCAAATTTCTTTCTAGACCCTTACCTATCTTTCTACCCTCAATGACAGAATTCAGTTTACCAAACATGTGCATCTCTGACTCTATTGCTAGAAAATGAGGTTTTAAAGCCATATATTGAAACAAATTTTGCAATGGAATTTTACATAACTTTTACCTCTGCCTGTTGTGAGATCTCATACTCTTATCTCTATCAGACTCTATTAATAATGTTTTGGTCAATTTTTATCAAACTTTATTCTGCAACTAACCGTCTCCCTCAGCCGCTGCCATACGGCCTTCTCCCCTGCCTTCTTGAATTTTCTTTTGTCTTTAAATTTTATTCTCTCTTGCTAGCAGCTGCTTGATCGTATGGCGTGGGAAGTGTTTAGCTTGGGTAATTTCTGGAAATAAATTCTGAGCCTCCTCTTGGACCGCCGTACAGCCTCATTCTTTGTCTTCTCTGAGTTGTTTTTCTGCCTGAAGGAGAAAATGTTGAATTGCTGAGTTTTTGACTCCTTAAATAATGAAAACATTGATAATTCTTCATCTATTCTGCCACCGTCATATGTCCTACCCCTATCTCTTTTAATTTTTGACAAAGCCTATAGTATGAATTTGTTGGTGCTAGTTAATTCATTCCTTGAATTTTGTCGTCCTCCTGATGACCAATGTACACCGCTAGCTATGAGATAAAGCTTTACATTTTTATTTTTATTTTTACCTTCTCAGCCAGACGCCTTAGGTCATCCCTCTGGCTCATCCCATTATTCTCTTTGGATTCTCTTTCCATTCCATAATTTCCCTTGCAAGCTTTTTTTCCTTGAAATTATTTTCAGGTAATGACTTCTGAGAAACATTCATTATCAATATATTGAATTCCTCTTGTTTAGCAATAGTTTATTAGAACTGGAATTAATTTAGAAAGTATGCAAATGTAATCTAAGATTTAGAAAACTTCTATTAGAAACTCCATGAACAACTAGTAAATCTTGATTTGAGATTATCTTTTTGTTATAGTTAAATTGTTACATTGATTTTTTTTAATCAAACTCATTGAGTGATAATAGCGATGAAATTAATATTAGTATAACTCATAAAATAGTTAGGATAGATTTGTAATATTTTATCCTATAGAGTAATTATCTTTATTAAGAATAGAATTGGATTAGTAGATGTAAGATTATTAAATGAATAGTGGAATAAATTAGAGTCTAAATGTTAAGTAAATTATTATGGTAAGGCTAGTATTAACAAATGTTAGATGAAATTATAATTCTAGAATGAAATAGTATATGTTAGGATTTTATTTAAAAGAAAGTTAAAACCTTATAGTACTTCTTGTTTAAAAATTTTCAATGGTGATATGTTGAGTTAATTTTAGATATGGGCTTGCTTGAAATTCCATTGTTAGTTATTATTGTCATGTAGTAATGAAGGAATTGGGTAGTGTATTTTCCTTTGGTTTGAGTTGTATTCTTCTAGTGGAATGTTATGGTTAAGAAGTGTCAAGTCGCTTAAACCTTTGTTTCCATATTGGGAGGTGGACATATGTATAGTGGTATTGTGTTTCAATTTACCAACTCCAGGGGTTAGGCTACTTGGGTTCTAATACAACATTGTGTCATGTCGTTTTAAATGTTTTTTTTTATATAATTTTTTGAAGTGGATAAGGGAAAGTTTTGTTGGTTGAGGTTTCAGATTTGGAATTGTCTATGTAATGTATTGGTATGCAAGAGACAGATGCCTTACAATCCCTTGTCCATGCATATCATTATAATGGGTTCTGGATGTTGGTTAGGGGTTGCTAGTTGCATGTAGGAGAGTGGCTTTCATGGTGGGGCCGGTGCCTAAAGTGGCTGCCTAGATAACCCCATGGAAGTTGTAATAAAGTGATAACTTAATAATTTATCTAGATGGGTTGCGTAGTAATTCACATAACAAGATAAGTATGATGCCTCACCCATGCCTTGAGTGCTCTCACAGGCTAAGGATGGGATGAGAAGGCCTAGTTGGCAAGATCGACCTCCTTGTCTCCATGAGAGGATGTGTCAGTTCTGCATGTGTCACCCTATGGGGCCGGTGCCTAGAGAGAGGTCCCCAGGATAACCATAGATGGGGGATGGTTTCTAGTGAGAGATAGCCTAGATAACCCATGCTAGGACCATGCAATGACACTCTCCCTACTACAGCTTAGTCACTTCCCTTGTGTTGTTGCCTCGAGAGTACTACCTTGTCTTGGTGATCTGTGTAGTCTTGATAATCTGTATTGTCTGTGTCAAGTTGTATTTGCCTACTTGTATCCTTAACTTAGTGGAACCTCATTGTCATCTCCTAGCTTAGGGGGTGGACCTCAGGGTTCCACATGGCTGGGTGGAAGAGCTTAATCCATTGGTTTTTCTTGGTTCGTTATCACTGCAGATGTGGTTCCAGATTTAGATTTGTACTTGCATCCTCAGAGTTTCTTTATACTTTCCAAAATTGTATAATGATGTTGGTTATTGTAAGCTGATGTAATCAGTCATGAATCTTGTAATCATGTAATCTTGTATTTGATCTTTTGTAACTGTTCATATCTTGTAAAAGAATAATGTAATCTTCTTTTGGTTTATCAAATTGTATATATGCTTGTGTTATTTTGAATCTATGTTCATTTGATGCAGTTATGTCCCTAGAAATGTTAGTTGATGTTGTTATTAATATTGTTGATCTAGTGATTATTACATATAATTGTTTTTAAAATATATACATTTCCGCATTTTCTTGTTCAGTTAACCTAGCTCTCTAGGGTTGCATGACGGGGCATCACATTTGGTATTAGAGCCAAGTTTAAACACTGGCTACTCTGGTTTTAACTGAGCCCATTATGTGACCTAGTGCTTAAACTCTATAGATTAACTTTCATTCTTGTTGTTTCCCGCTCTATGTGTAATAAAGTATCCTTCAGTGTTGTAGGTAGATGCCTAGAGGTAGAGGTTGAGGTCATGGTAGAGGTAGGGGTCATCGGAGAGGTGGTGGCAATACACCTCCTCCCAGTTCTCCTCATGAGAGTGCCCATGAAGGTGGGGGTTAGAATATGGAAGGACAGGGTCAACTTGAGGGAGCCCAATTGCGACAGTTACTCAAGGAGGCCCTTGCCTATTTAGGCCCTAGACAGGAGGTAGAGAATCCTAGAGGGGGACAAGAGATAGATCAGCCAGAAGCTAGGGAAAGAGAGAGATCACCTAGGCAGAGAGAACTGATAGTTGAGTAGGAGGCCACGTTAGCCAGTCATATGAGAGATCTTCTAAGGGCATGCCCTCCCACCTTTGATGGAGTTGGTAGTGTGTTAGAGGTAGAGTCTTGGTTACTGGATATAGGCAGGTGTTTTGCCATGCATCCATATGGCAGCAACACCAAGGCTAGATGTGTTATTCTACATCTTAGAGGGTTTGCTTTGACTTGGTGGCATTTAGAGGAGTAGAAGCTGCACTTGGATATTAGCATAGTTTCTTGGGAGTTGTTCTTAGAGAGATTCAGAGCCCATTTCCTATCTAATCATTAGAGACAGTGTCGCACAGATGAGTTTCATGAGCTGAGGTAGATGGCCATGTCAGTTGAGCAGTGTGAGCATAGACTCTATGAGCTTAAGAAGTATGCAGGTATCAGAGATGATGAGACTATGTTAGTATAACATTTTATCAGGGGCTTAAATGCCCAGATCAGTGGAGGGGTTCATGTCTTTGAACCCAAGACTGTGGAGGTAGCAGTGGAGAAAGCCCGATTAGTGGAGGAGAATTTGCCTATGGCACTTGGAGGGCATACAG
The DNA here is from genome assembly GCA_027924645.1 of Cunninghamia lanceolata. Lineage (NCBI taxonomy): Eukaryota > Viridiplantae > Streptophyta > Pinopsida > Cupressales > Cupressaceae > Cunninghamia > Cunninghamia lanceolata. The sequence goes on along the minus strand of BSBN01000292.1, from coordinate 2,944,934 downwards.
GTGTGCATATTGGTAGCGCATCATCTGTAGGATTCATTTCTCATGGTGGGCATACTCACACATCAGGGTCTCATGTACCCTCAAAGGGTGGATAGCAGCAACAGTACTCTCAGGCCAAACTAAAGAATTCTCAACCTCAGTAGAGTATCAGATTTTAGAATAAGAAGAACCAGAATTGGTAGCGTTCTAGACAGGATCGTGTTGATCAACCCCCTAAGAGTATGCAATCTATAGCGAGCAGGGGGAGTTTCTAGTAGTCTAGTGCCTTTTAGGGTGGCGGTGGTTTTGGTAGAGGCATAGGGTGTATCTCTTGCGGCCAACAGGGCCATATTGTTAGACAGTGTCCCCAGCAGAATGCTTCAAGTTTTGGTCATAGGCCGGCAGCTTCAGAGCCAATGGTAGGTGATGCCAGCAGATTGCACAGAGTCTTTCTAGCAGTTGATAACCGCCAGGTAGAGTATTAGGGCATTGTGGTGGAGACTTCTAGTTTCATGCAAGGTATTGGTTTTTCTATTCTCTTTGATTTCGGTGCTTCTAATTCGTTCATTTCTCCTTCTCTTGTGGAGCATTGTGGTTTAGTGGCAACAAAGCAGGATGATAGGTGGCAGGTTGAGTTAGCTTTCGGGGCTAAGGTTGTATTTGAGTCCCTAGTGCATGGTTGTGAGTTGAGGATTGGTTCTCTATCTACTACAGTAGACCTTCGCATCCAGCCACTTGGTTCATATGATATAGTTTTGGGTATGGATTGGTAAGAGGCCCATTAGGTAGTGATCAATTGTTGGCGCAAGTTAGTTAGATGTGTGGATAATTCTGGTAGTGAGGTGGACGTAGTTGGCATCCAGAGACCTATTTCCCTACGTATGATCTCTGCTATGTAGCTTAAGAGATGTATGTGTCAGGGATGTCAGCTCTTTGTAGTGACAGTTAATGACTTGGAGATGGAGGAGAGTCAAGAGACATCTCTTGACAATCACCCACTTTTGAGAGAGTATGTTAATGTTTTTCCTTCTGAGATTCCAGGGATGCCACCTAAGCGTGACATTAACTTCAGGATTGATCTTGTTCCCAGTGCTGAGCCTATCTCACAAGCTCCATATCAAATGACCACTCAGGAGCTTAAGAAGCTTCAATTGAAGTTGGAGGAGTTGTTAGCCAGAGGATTTATTCGACCTAGTGTTTCTCCATGGGGAGTACCTGTGATTTTTGTGAAGAAGAAGGATGGATCTCTACGGCTGTGTATCGACTATCGACAGCTCAATAAGGTGACAGTGAAGAATAGGTACCCTTTGCCTTGGATTGACGATCTGGTTGACCAGATTAAGGGAGCTAAGGTGTTTTCAAAAAATAATCTTAAGTCAGGATATCATCAGTAGCAGATATTTGAGGTAGATATTCATAAGATAACTTTTTGCACCTATTATGGACATTATGAGTTTACAGTCATACCATTCGGGTTGACGAATGCACCCTCAGTTTTCATGAGCCTGATGAATGGTGTTTTTAGCACTTATCTCAACAGGTTTGTCCTTGTATTTCTTGTTGATATATTGATGTATTCGAGGACTATGGAGGAGCATGAGGAGCATTTGAATCAGGTGTTATAGTGTCTGAGAGAAAATCAACTTTATGCTAATTTGTCAAAATGCAAATTCTTTCAGACAGAGGTGAAGTATTTGGGTCATGTCATCTCTAGAGAGGGTATTGCAGTGGATCCTTTGAAGATCCAAGCTATTATGGATTGGCCTCCACCTACTAATGTTTCTAAGGTCCACAGTTTTATGGGTTTAGCAGGCTATTATCATCGGTTTAATATGGGCTTTTCAAGGATTGCTCATCCTATTACTTCTCTTCAGAGGAAAGGGAAGAAGTTTGTTTAGTCAGAGCAGTGTTAGACAACGTTTCAGACTCTTAAGGAGTGGTTGACCAGTGCACCTATTCTGGCAGTTCCTGATCCTATCAGGGACTTTATTGTGTGTACAGATGCTTCTTTAGAGGGTTTAGGAGTAGTTCTGATGTAGGATGGTCGCGTGATTGCCTATGAGTCTCACAAACTCAAGGATCATGAATTGAACTATCCCACGCATGATCTAGAGCTAGCCGTAGTTGTGCATACCTTGGTGAGGTGGAGGCATTTTCTTTTAGGGCATCGGTTTGAGCTGCACAGTGATCATCGTAGTTTACAGTATATCTTTACACAGCCAAACTTGAATGTGAGCCAGAGGCAATGGATGGAGTTCTTGTGTGAGTATGACTTTGAGGTCAAGTATGTTCAAGGCAAAGAGAATGTTGTAGCAAATGCTCTTACTCATCAGAGACATGAGATCTCAGCAATCACTCTCACAGTTGATTTGAGAGGTCAGATTCTTGCAGCACTTCCTACCGATAGTTGGTATCAGGAGGTGAAGTCTGAGGTTGAGTCGAGTAGACCCTTGGAGGGTAGGTTTACCAGTTACTCTCTTGAGTCAGATGGTCTTTTGTGACATTTGGGTTGTATTTATGTTCCTAGTTCAGAGGGTCTTCATACCCTAGTTATGTCAAAGGCACATCGGGCACCCTATTATGCCCATCCAGGTGTCAAGAAGATGCAAGCAGATCTTTGTCAGCTATACTTTTGGAGTGGCTTGAAGTGGGATATTGCTAATTTTGTGTCGAGATGTCTTGAGTGTTAGAGGGTGAAGGCAGAGCACCAGCACCCTACAGGTTTTTTATAGCCCCATCATGTTCTAGAATGGAAATGGGGCATCATTTCGATAGACTTCATAGTTGGTTTTCTGGTATCCTCCTGTCGACACGATGCTATTATGGTCACTGTGGATAGGTTGACGAAGGTAGCCCACTTCTCTTCTATCCATTCATCTTATAATGCTTCTACAGTGGCCAAAGTGTTCATGGAGGACATAGTCAAACTTCATGGGATTCCTCGTAGGATCATCTCTAATAGGGATCCAGTGTTTACTTCAGCCCTTTGGACTTCTCTGCAGCATGCCTTGGGAACACAGCTAAACTTTAGTTCAACATACCATCCAGAGACTGATGGTCAGACTGAGAGGGTTAATCAATTTCTCAAGGATATGCTTAGGATGTATGTGATGGATCAGTAGAGCCATTGGGAGGACTACTTGTATCTGGTGGAGTTTGTTTATAATAATGGATATCACAGTTCTATCGGCATGTCTCCATTTTAGGCTTTGTATGGTTGTCCTTGTCGGACCCCACTGAGTTGGGATCATCTTGAGGATAGAGTCCTTTTAGGACCGGATATGCTTAGAGATATGGAGAAGTAGGTTGAGTGGATTAGAGAGCATTTGGTGGCAACGCAGGATAGGCAGAAGAAGTTTACAGATGCTCATAGGGTCGATCAGTAGTTTTTAGTTGGGGATCGAGTGTTCTTGTGTCTGCGTCCGTGAAAGAGTCTGATCCATTACAAAAAAAGGCTCTAAGATAGTACCGTGCTTTGTTGGACCTTTTAAGGTGTTGGAGAGGATCAGTCCTGTCACTTATCATCTTGCCTTGCCGCCCAGCCTTTCACGCATCCATGATGTGTTTCATGTTTCTATACTTAGACCTTACTATCCAGGTATTGCTCATGTTCTTGATTGGACTGCTCTACAGGTAGAGGATGGGCAGCTGGCTTTGGAGCCCATAGGCATTCTGTAGCATAGGAGACTTACTCTCAAGGGCAAAGATGTGGAGCAGGTTAGGGTCCAGTGGGATCCTAATGATGAGACTGCTGCTACCTAGGAGGATGCTTCCAGGATGAGAGAGTTATACCCTTACTTATTTGCAGGCTTCCATGAGTAAGCCTGATTCTAGGGGGGGATGTAATGCCCCTCATTTTGGCTTATGACAGTTGATAGTTTTTCTATTGCACTTAGACAGTTTTGAGACATTTGGATGATAGACGTATTGGTTATGTTTATTTTTCTCATTTTGGATTATGGATTATTGATGTAGTTCTAGACATTTGCTATGATCGCTATGATGACATTATGGATATTATAGTTTATGATGTGTTTGACATAATTAATAATGGTTAAATATTATCATGCTTTATGTGAATTGTTGATATCTGATTTTTACTTAGAGATGTTTATGTTTATTGATATACTTTTAGAGCAGGGACAGTGTAGTATTACTCATTATGAGTACCCTGCTACGCTGCGACTCCCTAACTCTCTGTGTGTGTTATATATGTTTATACTCATATGCAACATATCATTTTGATGCAGGCTACAGGTACCGGGCATCAACTCCACCTGACTTAGCAGATCTGAGTGTGCCCTGACACCAATGGATAATGTTGGTGGGAGATAACATGGGGTTTCCCTAGGTCAGTTTCTGTCTTCAGTTTGTGGTCGTGAGTCAGGATGTCACTCTTTGGTCCTTGCCTCAAGTTTATGGTCATCACTGGTATATAATTATCTTTGCTTGAATTTGATGGTTTATGTCCTTATGAAATGGTTGGAAATGAATTACTATTATAATAATAATGTTATTAATAAGTTAAATATAAAAGTGTTTACTTAGTCGTAAATTATTAATGAGTAATTGGGGAATATTATTTAAGTAATTTTTAATAAAGATTAAATTAATAATTTTAATGTTTTTTATAAGATATGGTCCTAAGTCATTAATAACATTTTATTATTAATAGTATATGGTAATTTGAAAAATAATATTAGTTAATAATTTATTCCATGTGAGTTGTCGTATGAGATTTCCTAACTTGGAAAATCTCTCTCGCAAAGAAGAAATTAATTGCTTTCAATTTTTAGAGGGTAGTGGGATTCTGTAATGGATTTTGGAACTTATGAGATTTACCTATTTTTGTCTCTGGGGGAGTTATTTGGAAGGGGGAGTCATTTTGAGAAAGATAGACAAAAATTTGGGAAAAAAATTTGTTACAAGAAACGGAGGAAGAACTTGAGGAAGCTGAAGAAATTGAAGCCTTGGATCGAAATTCTAGGTATGCTTACTTGTATTTTCTTTAGCAATTCAGACATATTAGTTTAAATTTTTGTTGAATCTCTTGTGTGTATTTTTGAACTTGTCTCTTTGTTCCAATGGAATTCATGTCTTCCTGTCGCCATCTAAAACTTAAGTTCTCTGTAACCTTGAGCATAATAGTTGTTTGGTCACCTAAAATTCATGAGAAATTGCTCCAATCAAATTTCCTTCCAGACCCTTGCCTATCTTGCTGACCTCAGTGACGGAATTCAGTTTACCCAACATGTGCATCTCTGACTCTATTGCTAGAAAATGAGGTTTTAAAGCCATATATTGAAATGAATTTTGTAATGGAATTTTACTTAACTTTTACCTCTGCCTACTGTGAGATCTCATACTCTTATCTCTGTCAGACTCTATGAATAATGTTTTGGTCAATTTCTGTCAAACTTTATTTTGCAACCAACTGTCTCCCTCAACCGCCACCGTACGAACTTCTCCCCTGCCTTCTTGAATTTTCTTCTGTCTTTAAATTTTATTCTCTCTTGCTAGCAGTTGTCTGTCCGTACGGCGTGGGAAGTGTATATCTTGGGAAATTTTTGGAAATAAATTCTAAGCCTCCTCTTGGACCACCGTATGGCCTCATACTTTGTCTTCTCTGAGTTGTTTTTCTGCTTGAAGGAGAAAATGTTGAATGGATGAGTTTTTGACGCCTTAAACAATGAAAACATTAATAATTCTTCCTCTATTCTGCCGCCGCCATACGACCTACCCCTATCTCTTTTAATTTTTGACAAAGCTTATAGTATGAATTAGTTGGTGCTAGTTAATTCATTCCTTGAATTTTGTTGTCCTACTGATGACTGCCGTACACCGCTGGCTATGAGATAAAGCTCTGCAATGTTTTTTTTTTTTTACCTTCTCAGCCAGACGCCTTAGGTCATCCCTCTGGCTTGTCCCATCATTCTCTTTGGATTCTCTTTCCATTCCATAATTTCCCTTGCAAGCTTTTTTTCCTTGAAATTATTTTCAGGTAATGACTTTTGAGAAACATTCATTATCAATATATTGAACTCCTCTTGTTTAGCAATAGTTTATTAGAACTGGAATCAATTTTGAAAGTATGCAAATGTAATCTAAGATTTAGAAAACTTCTATTAGAAACTCCATGAACAACTAGTAAATCTTGATTTGAGATTATCTTTTTGTTATAGCTAAATCGTTACATTGATTTTTTTAATCAAACTCATTCAGTGATAATAGCGATGAAATTAATATTAGTATAACTCATAAAATAGTTAGGATAGATTTGTAATATTTTATCCTACAGAGTAATTATCTTTATTAAGAATAGAGTTGGATTAGTAGATGTAAGATTGTTAAATGAATAGTGGAATAAATTAGAGTTTAAATGTTAAGTAAATTATTATGGTAAGGCTAGTATTAACAAATGTTAGATGAAATTATAATTCTAGAATGAAATAGTATATGTTAAGATTTTATTTAAAAGAAAGTCAAAACCTTATAGTACTTCTTGTTTAAAATTTTTCAATGGTGATATGTTGAGTTAATTTTAGATATGGGCTTGCTTGAAATTCCATTGTTAGTTATTATCGTCATGTAGTAATGAAGGAATTGGGTAGTGTATTTTCCTTTGGTTTGAGTTGTATTGTTCTAGTGGAATGTTATGGTTAAGAAGTGTCAAGTCGCTTAAACCTTTGTTTCCATATTGGGAGGTGGACATATGTATAGTGGTATTGTGTTTCAATTTACCGACCCCAAGGGTTAGGCTACTTGGGTTCCAATACAACATTGTGTCATGTCATTTTAAATGTTTTTTTTTTTTTTTTATATAAGTTTTTGAAGTGGATAGGGGAAAGTTTTGTTGGTTGAGGTTTCAGATTTGGAATTGTCTATGTAATGTATTGGTATGCAAGAGATAGATGCCATACAATCCCTTGTCCATGCATGTCATTTTAATGGGTTCTAGATGTTGGTTAGGGGTTGCTAGTTGCATGTAGGAGAGTGGCTTTCATGGTGAGGCCAGTGCCCAAAGTGGTTGCCTGGATAACCCCATGGAAGTTGTAATCAAGTGATAACTTAATAATTTATCTAGATGGGTTAGGTAGTAATTCACATAACAAGATAAGTATGATGTCTCACCCATGCCTTGAGTGCTCTCACAGGCTAAGGATGGGATGAGAAGGCCTGGTTGGCAAGATTGACCTCCTTGTCTCCATGAGAGGATGTGTCAGTTCTGCATGTGTCACCCTATGGGGCCAGTGCCTAGAGAGAGGTCCCCAGGATAACCATAGATGGGGGCCAATTTCTCGTGAGAGATAGCCTAGATAACCCATGCTAGGACCATGTGATGACACTCTCCCTACTATAGCTTAGTCACTTCCCTTTTGTTACCTCAGGAGTACTGCCTTGTCTTGGTGATCTGTGTAGTCTTGATAATCTGTATTGTCTATGTCGAGTTATATTTTCCTACTTGTATCCTTGACTTAGTGGAACCTCATTGTTATCTCCAAGCTCAGGGGGTGGACCTCAGGGTTCCACATGGTTGGGTGGAAGAGCTTAATCCATTGGTTTTTGTTGGTTTGTGATCACTGCAGATGTGGTTCCAGATTCAAATTTGTACTTGTATCCTCAGAGTTACTTTATACTTTCCAAAATTGTATAATCATGTTGGTTATTGTAAACTGATGTAATCAGTCATGAATCTTGTAATCATGTGATCTTGTATTTGATCTTTTGTAATTGTTCATATCTTGTAAATGAATAATGTAATCTTCTTTTGGTTGTATCAAATTGTATATAAGCTTGTGTTATTTTGAATCTATGTTCATCTGATGCAGTTATGTCCCTAGAGATGTTAGTTGATGTTGTTATTAGTATTGTTGATCTAGTGATTATTGCATATAATTGTTTTAAAAAATATATATTTCCACATTTTCGTGTTCAGTTAACCTAGCTCTCTAGGGTTGCATGATGGGGCATCACATATTCTGATGATGACATCAAGGGTGGTTCTGTCTGATGACGCTACGTGTCAAGATCTTATTGTGTCACAAATAGTATTATTAGTTTATTCGAAGAAAGAATAAATCTAACATGATTATTATTTAAAAGAAAAACATATATGATATATCTTCATTATGAATTATGAAATTTGTAATTGACAATGTAATATTTGAGTTGTTTTAGATCAATAGATTCAACACTAGAATGAAATGCGTATAAGCAAAAAGAATATTTATAGATAAATATGCTAACCAAGTAACACTAATTTAAATTTTTAAATTGTGACTATAACCCTAACCGTACATGGAATCGTAACCCTAACCATAATTTAGTACATAAATAAAACATCAAATGTAGTTCACTAACGAGATTTATAAAGTATAAACATAAACATAACTCTGATTAGATTAAAACCTTATTTTAGACCTAATTTTTATGACTGTAAAAGTTATAAGTATTTAGAAATCATTAAAACTTCTAGTAAGATTCATCATGAGAGAAGTAATAAATCCTTGATTGTATTAATTCTCAATCATCACTTACAAAAAACACAAATGGAGATAAGATGCATAAACAGTTTGCATTCTGTCATTTAATTCAATTGGGGAGAATACATCATACAAAAGTACTCACAAACGAAAATTGCCTATAATCTATTGCTCCTAAACATAGACTACAAACATAAAATTACAGATGGTGATTACATCACATACTTCTGCCCCCATGCATTATATTCCTCCTTTTTCGGCTAATTGTACTTCAAAATTTTATCAACTCTTTACATTTAAGTCATGTACCTAGTGTTTAATGATATTTTAGTTTCATTTATGAAACTACTCAATGTCACATCCCTAATTTTGACTATGTATTACTTTTTACTTGTATGTAATTAGTAGATAATTCTGCATGATTTAATGAATTAAAGTTATGAGAAAATGTTAGGATAAATCAATGATTTCATAAGTTTATGTTTATATGCATAGAATTTAGACATGTCATTATATGTTATCGTGATTATTTATTCATGATGTATATGGATTAACTAATGATACAGTAATCCCAGTTTGGTGATTGTAAGTTGTAATCAGGAAACAAGTTTCCACCCTCTGAGAAAGAGAGGGAGAGCGTCATTAGAGAGAAGTGAATAAACATAAGGAAAGTAATAGGTTATTTCCATCTAAGTCTTGTGTTTAAGTGAACCTTGTCGTAAATGGTAAGTTGCATTAGACCTATTGGTCAGAGTTTTGGGTTTTGTCTCAACAATCATCGATTTGACATCAAAACCCAATAGCATAGGTTTTGTTGAAAAACCAAGTCAGGATAAATGATTCTCAATGAAATAAGGTTGATAATCATTATTTTCCCTATGCGCTTTGATTATAGTTAATATAACTATTTGATTAGAGATTAAACTTATATTATTTTTTATTACCAGAGATTTTTGGTAAGTGTTCTGTTATGTTAACTTATCCTTTTTTTGGTATTTTTGTGAGATAGAGAGGGGGAGAAATCTCGACCCCATTCTCATATCCTTATGGATGTTTGTGACAACATAAGTATTGGGTTTTTTTCTTCACCTTGTGGTTATAATTATATATTTTAATATGATTTAAGAAGCTAAACCTTTGAGATGGTTGTTAGACCTCTTTATAACATAGCTATGATTCCATGTTATTGCAAATAGATTTTATGATTAAGTGGATTGACCCCTTTACTCCCTAACTAATTTAGAGAGTAAGGAGGAAGTTGTAACGTGTTGTAGTCTGTTGAGGATTCATCCTTTGATTTGATTCTAGTTTCTGTAATGTAATGTGTTGTTCAAATCAATAAAAGAACATTCCTATTTTTTGTGTACTATCTGTTATTATGTTTTCTAGGATTGACCCCCTCATCATGAAATAGCTTCGACCCATTCCGTGAAGTAATTAGTAGTTGTGATGCTAAAGGTATGACCTTGGGAAGAAGGTGGTGATATTTTTCCAATGATATTCAAGCCCTAGATAGAGAATGGCCAAGTTGCTACCTGGGCATGCAGTTCTTGCGCAAGAGCTCGAATAAGGTTGCTATGTTGCTAACACTATGGGCACTTTTTAATGAAAGAAAAGGAATCTTGTTCCATGCTTGTCCAATAGTAACCCATTTGGATTAGTTTTTGAACTAGGGAACATCCACCAAAATGCCCCCCATAGGCACCTAAATGGGCCTCATCAAGGGCAACGAGGATTTTAGCCTTAGTTAAGCAACATAGGAGAAGACCTTTGTATGATCGATGGTAAAGGACATTAGAGAGAATAATATAGTGTGCGGCGAGCTTGTGGATGCAAGTTTGAGTGCTTTTTGAAGAACTAAGGGGGAAGGTACCATCACTCAAATAAATTAATATATGGGAGTATCATTCCTCCAAGTCTACATTATCGTAGAAAAGAGAATTTAGCGAAGTAGAATCACCAATAGCTGGTGATGAAAGAACTTGAATTATAAAATGATAGTCATCTACAGAATCGTCACATGGTACAAGGGAAGAAGTCATTGCCATTGTGTTAGTGTGACAATTATCCTCACTGGGAATGTTATCGATAGAAAAAGAGGAAAACTGATGAAGCAGTGATAAATCTAAGTCATGATATTGAGACAATTTATCTTGTTTATCCTGGTAAGAACCCATGACTTGCTTTATAATCAACTATGAATCACCATGAATGTGAATATGTTTAATATTGAGAGATAATATAGCATGCAAGCTAGCAATAAGGGCTTCATATTCAATGATGTTATTAGTGCAAATATTACTCAGACGGAATGAGAGAGGAAGTGACTTACCAAAAGGAGTGACTAATGCAACACCCACCCCAAAGCCACTTCGACATCTAGATCTATCAAAGAACAAGTCCCACAGTTGATCATTCTCTAAGGATAGAATATGATCATCAGGGAATGAGTCCTAATTAGGAATAGAAAAAGGAGAAGGGGCCTTGACCAAATGGTTAGCTATGGCTTGTCCTTTTATTGCCTTCTGTGAGACAAATTTAAGATCAAACTTTGTAAGTAACATAACCCATCTAGCGAGGTGACCCAAAAGATCTATTTTAGAAAATAAGTGTTTAAGAGGATCAAATTTAATGATGACATGCATCTCCGCATGGAGGAGGTAATGTCTAAGCTTATTCATTGTGAAGATGAGAGTAAGACATTGTCTTTCTAACAATTTGTAATGAATTTCATAATCAAGTAGGGTTTGATTGATGTAATAAACAACACATTCCCTACCTTCATCATCATGTTGGGCTAATAAAGCCACTCAAGCATGAGATGAAGCAGAAGTATAAAGAAGAAATGGATGACCGGAAATAGTTGACATAAGAATAGGAGGATTTGTTGAATACCCAAAATACTGAGAGGGGGGTGAATCAATATTCTATTAAACCTTTTACTTATTAAATCATTAATCCATTTGCCATATTTGACAACAACAAAGCAAGTTAAGCATAGAAGAAGTAGCTACAAAGTATCACACATAAACACTAGGATTTTTACGTAGAAAACCCTAAACAGGGAAAAACCACGGTGAGTGTTAGCTCACAACAATTATGTAATAACAATATCGAATTACAAGAAGGCTCACTGCCCAAAGAAATGCTCACTGCAAAAAGGCTCACTGCCTAGAGAAAAAGAGAAAGAAAGAAGAATGGCTCACTGCCAGGTTGAACGACTCAGATTGCATCTACACATGCATGGTTATAGCTCCAGTGAAGCATAGATGTACTGTCTCAAAACTCTTCATCTCTGACTGCTCTATTTCATTGCTCTGCTTTTACATGGGAACAAGATCTCTCTTCTTCTGCTCTTATCACCTCCACAAAATCACCTTACTTCATATTTCACACATACATATATTCACATTTGCACCTCATTTATCAAACACTAAATTTGATCCCATATATATATCCGCAACACTTGGAATCTTCATATTAGGTCGGCCTGATAAGGTGTAGTGTGTAGTCATAACTTAAGTAGCTTGTCGACCAAATTCATTCACCAAAATTCACGACGGACCCAAACAACACTTGAATCACATTACATATGTCAACCTCAACTATTCTACCACTTGGGATTAAGTTCTAAATAATAGAACTTGCTGCATTCAAATTAAACTTATCATGTCAGCCTTCAACACAAACTACCACTGGTTCAGTTCATCTGTCAAACTACAACTTTCACTATGGACCACAAGACTTGCTCAAAATTAGATCAAAGACTCCTTAAAAATCATAGATCATAATTCTAGAACAGCAAAGCAAAATATCCTTTTGTGATAAAACATGGACCACAAGAACACATGACCTATCACAGTCAAGTTCTGCCAGACCAAGTAGCGATACTATAACACTCACAACTATCTTTTCGGTGAATCTCAGAACCTAAAACTCTAGATTTAGACACTTCATGCAAGTGTTTACAACACCTCAAAACCATATAACAAGATATGCAACACTAGAGGAATGTAGACCAAATCAACTGAGTGTTCTGCTCTAGATAGCATTGTGTTCTGCTTTGCCAGACTTAGTCTATTTGAAGATATGCTTCCAGTATTTATCAAAGCATAAAATCTTGGATATAAAATCAACTAAGGGATGAAAACAACATACCAAAACCACATGATCTGATCTTCAATTGCAAACCAATGTCGGCCATTACACTGTCTCTCTGTCGATGTCTCTTGTATATTGCCCACACTTAGCCAAAATGACTACGTCTTTTTCACCCGACCAAAATCTTTGTCTCAACCTTATTCCTTTTCTTTTTTCCATCAATGACAACACCTTCAAAACATCATGCCCAATCATTTATCATCATACCAGTAGTGTCTCTCTCTAAATTATGTTTGCCAAGCTGTCAACAATCTCCCCTTTTGGCATTGATGGCAACACTTGATGTGAAAAATTGTTGCACTGCTCCCCCTAACTTCATGCTTCTCTTCTTACTTTTCAAATATTTTTCACATATTTCATTCTCCCCCTTTGACATCAATGGCAAAGGTGTATAATACAAAAATATGTACAAGTTGCCAAAACTTCAAAACTATTTTTCTATTATCTGCATATATTTACAAGTGAAATCAAAGTGTCTTACTATTTTGTAGGGAGAATATCATTGTATATCTTCTTCAAATGTACTACATCTTCATTCCATTTGTCCTTAGCATGCCTCAAAACTTGTATATGTCCATTGATTAGAGACACCAGCTCTTCTCCTTTTTTAGTAGTAGTACGGGCCTCAATATTTTGCCTCATCTTATCTGCATCTACTACCAATGCAGTCATAGAACCAATCTTGAAGCTTACTATCTCTCAAAGCTAGGTCATTTTGTGTTTGATGACTTCCTTCTTGGTCTGCAGCTCATGAATGATAGAGTGAATGGTCTCAACTTTTGCTCTTTGATTGCCCATGGCATCCTTCACCAGATCATAGCCTTTTGAGATCTTCATTATTTGAGCTTCCCATTCATCTATTTTCTCCTTTATGTCCTTAGTATTTTCAGGCCATGTAAGATAAAATTGGTATATTTCACTGGCCTCTTTGATAGCAGTCTGTGTATACTCTAAACTCTTTTCTAACAAAAATTTATCTTGAGAAACTTTATCATTTAGCTCTACTAACCTTTTGTCATCAATCTCTACCCTTACTTTCTTTTCTGCATCTTTTTCTAGGGACTCAAAATGAGAGTTGATTGGTTCCATTATTTTTTTTCATTTGTGTAGCAGGGGCCAATGATGTATCTCTCCTTATTCTAGGCATTAATTTTTCAAAAATTATTGAAGCATCTTCTATCAGCTCACTATCCTCCATATTAGATTTCAGTATCTCTTCCTGTGCAGTGGTTTGGAAAATTGTCCCCAGACTTAATTTTTGTAAAGGGGACATAGAGGCAAGGTTGATAGGTTCTTGCAATAGCTTAGGAGCAGTCAAAATTTGAGCTTCCTTCCATTTCTCCAAAAACTCTCTCAAGGAGTCGGTAGTGTCTCTCTTCTCTTCTACTTGAGACACTCCATCTTCTTATCTTTCTGGAGGTTGATCTTTAATGTTTTCTTGTTCATTTCCTTCCAATTCTAGAGCAGGATTATCCATTATTTGTTCATTTGTCTCTTCTCTCTACTCATCTTGTTTCTTAGGGATATTCCCTTCTGGAGCTACCTTTGCTTCTTCAGATCTCTTCTCTTTCTTAGAATCTTATATTTCTTCAACTTGTTCACAATTTACCAGAGGAGGTGTTTTACCTTGATCCATACTCTATTCTATATTCACTTCCTCTTCAATTACCAGAGGAGCAGCTATACTTTGTTCCATGCTCTATTTTGTATTCATCACCAGAACTGTATTATCAACACCAACATTTTGTTCCCTTTCATTAGTGTCAGAAACAGTTGGGATTTTCAGCTCATGTAACACATTTAGTGTTATCCCCTCAGTCTCCTTAACCAAATTTTCAATATCACTGGACATTAGGATGTTGACCCTTGTCTTTGTTCTAAAATTTTCACTAAGTATCTTAGTGACTTTGACTTTTTCTTCACTGGTGATATTTGGGCACAGTTTTATCAGAACATATTCCTTCAACTCAGCATCTTTGGCCATAGCTACTTTTTTTCTTGTTGTCATGATGCTGGCTAAACTATCTGGTAAATCATCTATAATTTCAATCAATGCTTTACTAAACATAACCAAAAATCTTACAACCGTTGTTTCAAGTATCACCTTGTCTTCATTTGAACTATCATCATAAATATTAGCAATGGATTTTAAGTTTCCTTGTTGAGCAAATGCATTGACTATCCCTTCCAAGGTTATTGTTGCTTCATCTCCTTTAGTCTTCTCATCTTTCTTTTTATTTTTGTCCTTAGCCTTTTTTGAAGCCTTCTCCTTTTTGCTTGCAGTAGTTTCATCTATTTTTGCCCTTTTTGTTTTGACTTCTTCATCAGTCTCTGTCTCTTCTTCTTCTTCTTCTCCACCAAGGCTCACATACACTCTTTTGGTGGCTTTTGCTTTCTTTCTTTTATTTTTCTCAGGAACTTCTTTCCCAGCATCTATAGATTTTACCTTTTCTTTCTCAACCTTAATAGAGGGTTCTGAGGTCTTAGAGGTTGCTGATGCTAAGGATGAGGCTCTTATTCTTCTCCTAGATCTAGATGCGGGCTTTTCTTTCTTAGGTTTCTCCTCTTTCTTCTCTGGAGCCATTGAAGATTGCCCCTCTGGAGCACTTGATGTCTCAGCTGCTTGTGCTCTTACTTCATTTATTTGTTCCTTTGTGAATCCTTGGCTCATAGCATAGTTAGCTACCCATTTCCATACATTTCTTTTGATTTCAGGTTGTTTTTGTTCCATAAACACTTTGAGTGATTTTTCTTCAAATGTTCCAAACCTTTCCTCATCTAGATCTTTTCGTTTGCTCAACATCAAATCAGCCAAACCGGTTAGAACATCCTCTGTTACCTCATATCCCATTACTGGGACCCATACAGTTATGGGTTCTACTACCTCCATGAGATATTTATCTTTGTCTACCATGAATACAATTTCCTTTTCATATTTCTTTACAAGCTTTTCAGGGATCCTAGCCCTAGCCTGCATTTTCTTTTGGAAATTCTTAAGTAACCCCACAAGGCTACATTTTGTTTATTAACATATCCTAAGATCTGCAGATGATTTCTAATTTGAACTATTACCGGTGAATTATTTAACCACCCAATGTTACCTATACCTGGTAATTCTTTTATGAAGTACAACAACAGGCAGATGATCAAAGTACCATACCTGAAAGGGTACTTAGTGTCATTTGTTCATTTTAGATTTTCTAACAGTTGTTGCTGAAGCAACTCACAAAGGTCATAGTCTATATTGTTCTTAACCATATCATATGTTATGTATATGGTTATTGCAGAGATTGAGTTTTCCTTGTTGGAGAAGTAGACCTTATAACCAACAACCATTGATTCAAATCTAACCGCTAGATCCACAATATCATTTACAGTTAGTGCCCTCTTATCAAATTTTGCACCTGTCAACTACATTACTTTATTATTCTTCATAGTCTTCAAGGCTAGAACCTTTCTGGTGGAGCACATGCTAGTTACTACTTTAATGACATCTTTAGTGATCATGTGTGTCATGTCTAGCCACATAAATTCATCATGAATTCTGCTTAGGGCATACCGGACCCAAGCATCTTCAGAAAATACCATAAAATCAATCCACACATCTAATTTCTTCTCATGTAGAATGCTATATTCTTCCTTCAATCCAAAATTATCTCCAGTCAACTCATTCAAGTAAACTTGCCCTAGTTTCATATGATCATATTCTTCCAAATTTGCATGAATATATGCCCTAACATCTTTAGTGTGCATGACCCCAAATAGGACTTTAGAGAACGCACCATCCAGATTAGTTTTAGTTGATTTGAATGGGTGCTTCTTGAACTTAGGGTGAGGCCTCTCAGTGATCTTAATAACTTAAGGAGTATACATCTTTACAAATTCAACACAGAATTTTTTCAAGAGAAAGAATGGTCAATACCTTTTACTTCCATTAGGGTTTCTTCACGAGATGCTTCAGTTCACCTTAGCTCGCTTCTCAGATCTCTTTGGTCACTTGAGGGTTTGAATGCAAAGTGATTTTTCTTTCAAATGAATTCCTTATATCCTCTTTTCATCAAGACTCAATCGTCATAAATGCTTATTTCAAAAAGTTGTCAAAAACTTTCTCTACTACTCACAGTCGATCCAAATTGGTCCATAATCCACCATGTTGGGTTCTTTTCTATTGGAATCTTCTCCAAAAGATCCATTATCTTGTTTTCTAGCTTATACCTTCATGTTGAATGTCAACACCACTTTTCTGGCTGAGGGAACAGGATTTTTCATTTAAGCTCCCCCTGAGCCAGAGTTCTCAATTTACTTCCCGGAGGGAGTATCTGCACCAGAGTCTGGTGCGGACTCATCCTTGACATCATGTGCTTCCTTTTTAATCCAAATCTTGTTCATCTCCTTCTTGATCTCTGTCAAATCTGCCTTTTGTAACAGTTTATTCATTTCTACTTGATTATCTTTCTTCATATTCTTGCTTCTGCATAACCTTGCAATATGCCCAAGCATGTTGCAATTGAAGCATACAACATTTCTTTGTCCCCTATTCCTTTCATTTATTCTTGATCTGCATTTGTTAGCCTTGTGTCCAAATCTATTACATGCAAAGTAATTTCCATTGAAAGATTGAGCATTCCTTCCATTATAGTTGTTCCTTATCTGATTTTGCATTCACTAGCTCTATGACCAAACCTCTTGCATATAAAGAAGTTACCTTTGAAAGTTTGAGCATTCCTTCCGTTGTTGTAACCATTCCTTATCTAACTTCTGCATTCATTAGCTTTATGACCTACTTTATTGCAAGTGAAACACTAACCAAAGTTGAATGATGGAACATTTTGATTTACTCTGCTCCTATATTGAGTAGCCTTATGACCAAACTTATTGCATCTATTACAATAACCATTGAAGGAAGGGTACCTTTGAGATTTGGTTTCCTGACTGGTCATCTTCTAGTTATGTTCCTTTGATTCTAAATTTGTTTGTCTTTGTCCTTCTTGATCTCAGCATTCTTTTCTTGATCGGTTTTAGAACTTTCACCTTTTTCAAATCCCAAGCCTTCTTTGTCATCAAGACTCTTCTGACTTGCAAGTATTCTATCAAGTTGGGCAGCACTCACTCTGAATTTATCTTCCTGAATCCATGCTTGTTTCAGATCAGCTTTCAAATCCACAACTTCTTGTTCAAGCTTTGTACAGTCTTTAGATTTTCTTTTCACCAACTGATTTAGATCTTCTTCTACTTTTGCTCTTTTTACAACTTCTACTTTCAGATCATTCAAGGTTTCATTTGCAGATATTAGTTTTTCATTAACCTCCTTATATTTTTCTTTGAACTTCTTGACTTGCTTCCTTAATTTCTTAATGCACTCATCTGCTTCCCTGACATTATCTATCAGATCCCTATTTTCTAAATCAACCTTTTCAAGATCTTCAAGAGCAACCTTGAGTTCTTCTTCACTCACAAGCATGCAATATTCTTCTATAGTTTAAGTTGAATCAATTTCTTTAGGAGTAGAATACTTTTTGCCTGTCATGTGTTCAATCTCCAATATCTTCCTCAAGTTGTTAGACTTCTTCCAAGGAGCCAGGCTCTGATACCAATTGTTGAACACCCAAAATACTAAGAGGGGGGGTGAATCAGTATTCTATTAAACCTTTTACTTATTAAATCATTAATCTATTTGCCACATTTGATAACAATAAAGCAAGTTAAGCACTAAAGAAGCAACTACAAAGCATCACACATAAACACCAAGATTTTTATGTGGATAACCCTAAACAGGGAAAACCACGGTGAGTGTTAGCTCACAATAATTATGTAATAACAATACCAAATTACAAGAAGGCTCACTACCTTAGGGGTCACTACCCAAGGCTCACTGCCCAAAGAAATGCTCACTGCAAAAAGGCTCATTGCCTAGAGAAAAAGATAAAGAAAGAAGAATGGATCGCTACCAGGTTGAACTACTCAAATCGCATCTACACATGCATGGTTATAGCTCTAATAAAGCATAGATGTACTATCTCAAAACTCTTCATCTCTGACTACTCTGTTTCACTACACTGCTTTTACATGGGAACAAGATCTCTTTTCTTCTGCTCTTATCGCCTCCACAAAATCACCTTACTTCACATGTTGCACATGCATATATTCACATTCACACCTCATTTATCAAACATCGAATTTGATCCCATATATATATATATATATATATATATATATATATATATATATATATATATATATATATATATATATATATATATATATATATATATATATATATATATCCGTAACACTTGGAATCTTCATATTAGGTCGGCCTAATAAGGTGTAGTGTGTAGTCATAACTTTAGTAGCTTATCGGCCAAATTCAATCACCAAAATTCACAGCGGACCTTGATGAAGGGGGTAAATCATAAAACACACAACAACAAAAATTGCACACAGAAAATAGAACTTTCTTTTATTGATTTGGGCAACTCATTACATTACAAAAGCTCAATTACAATAAAAGGAATCAATCCTCCCCAGGCTACAACACACTACAACTACACATCACTAAGCTCTGGAATCTTCTACCTTCTGTAACCCCAAATCTGCTAGGGTTTCTATTTTCCCACCTATATTTGACTCTACACTTTCCCCCTTAACTCTACTATTGCCCAGGGTTCCCAAAAATGGTTATTAATAGCCTTTTTGGTGGCCAACAACCTAATTTCAAATTTTGCATCTCCCTCCAAAAATAGGTCAACTTCTGGGAGCCATAACTTTTGATCCGGGTGTCTGATTAACGAACCGTTTTATGCGTCGAAAAGCTCATGGAGTGCTCTACACGCTAAGAACTAAATTTACCAATTTTGGCCATTTTTGGGCCTGTACGGGGCCGTTTAGTGCCTCAAACTTGAGTTTGAATAATTTTCAAGCATTTTTTGGGAAATGGAAACTTTAATATCTTTCAGCTCGCAAATGATCTTTGTGTGATTCCTTCACCAAAGGTCTTATTTTTCTATTACAAATCTTTCTATAAATTTTCACTTCAATCCATGCCCAAATGCAAACTTTCCTAAAATAACAGGTTGCTATTTTTAGTAGTTTAGAAAAACTGAAAGTTCTACATCATTATTCAAGTGATTATAGAACTAGAACCACAAATTTTGAAAAGAAATGGAAAGAACATCAAAAATTTTGAAACCCATTTTTTTTTGGTGATGCAAGATTGCCCTTACACCATTGAATGCTCCTGCATCAAACACCCAGGGTAATTTGAGAAGTGACCCTGTCACGTCTCTGGTGTTTATGTGAGGAAAACCCAAACGGTCAACCTCTGCCTTAGACAACCAAGAAGAATCTTCAACAGGGCTTCCTTTCCATTTCACCATATATTCTTCATATTTCCTATTTCGAGTACTTCTTCCCACATGGCTTTCCAAGATCTCTTCTATCTCCTCTGTTGAAGTAGATGCCGGAATACTCCACTGTTCTTCTGTTAGTCCATCCTCTATGCCACCCTCATGATATTCTGTTAAATCAGCAATGTTGAACATAGAGGAAATATTGATCCCACTTGGCAGGTCTACCTCATATGCATTTTATGAATCATGCTTCTTTAGGATTCTACATGGTCCAAATTTCTTCATTTTCAGCTTATTGTATGTTCCAATTGCGAACCTTTCTTTTCTCAAGTGAACCATGACTTCAAATCCTACTTGGAACTCCTTATATCTCCTCTTTTGATCTACCTTAGTCTTGTATTGAATATTCATCTTATTAATATGTTTTCTCACCTCTTCATGTAAATTCTTCACGTGTTCTGCAAAGTCTTCAGCCTTGGCACTTGTCTTTTTTCCTTTGTCCATCTTCCTTAACTCTGAAGCATTTCTTGGAATATTTCCATATACAATCTGGAATGGTGATTTACCAGTACTCCTATTGACAGAATTGTTGTAAGCAAACTCTACCTGTGGTAAAATCAAATCCCATCCCTTGGGCTTATCTCCTACTAAGCATCGTAGCAGGTTACCCAAACTCTTAGTCACCACTTTCGTCTGTCCATCAATCTGTGGATGGTGTGAAGAACTGATCTTCAAATTTGTCTTTAACTTCTTCCACAATGTCCTCTAGAAATAACCAACAAACTTGGTATCTCGATCTAAAACTATGCTCTTAGGTAGACCATGTAATCTCACCACCTCCCTAAAAAATAACTCTGCAATATGAACAGCATCATTAGTCTTCTTGCAAGGAATAAAATGTGTCATCTTCGAGAATCTGTCCACCACCAAAAAAATGGATTCATGTCCTCTCTATGTCCTTGGTAAACCAAGAACAAAATCCATACTAATATCATCCCATGGCTTCTCCGGTACAGGTAATGGTTGATATAGCCCTGTATTCTGACTTGTTCCTTTTTCTATCTGACACACTCTGCAACTTTGCACAAATTTCTTCACATCTTGTTGAAACTGTGGCCAATAATAATTTTCACCAACAATAGAAATGGTCTTATCTCGACCAAAGTGTCCATCCAATCCTCCACTATGCTTCTCCTTTATCAGGTTCTCTCTCATGGAACTCCTTAGAATGCACAACTGGCTTCCTCTAAACAACATGCCATCTTAGATTATGAAATCCAACCATTTTGTCCTATCCAAAGTAACAGGTTCTAAGCAAGCTTTCCAAGTCCCTACAAAATCTAGATCTTCAGGATACAAACTTTTGAGCTCATCAAACCCAACAACCTCTATCTTCATTTCTGTCAACAAATTTTGCCTTCTACTCAAGGCATCTACAACTCTGTTGGACTTCCCACTCCTGTGCTTCAAAACAAAAGTATAACTCTGCAAAAACTCAACCCATTTTAAGTGCCTTTGGTTCAACTTTCCTTGACTATTAAGATACTACAAAGCCTGATGATCACTATATAAAACAAACTCTTTTAGCAACAAATAATGTCTCCATTTCTTCAAAACCTGAACTATTGCATAAAATTCCTAATCATAAACAGAATACTTTTTCTTGGCATCATTAATCTTCTCACTAAAATAGGCAACGGGATTACCTTCTTGACTTAAAACAGCTCCAATAGCACTACCACTAGCATCGCAATCTACTTGAAATACCTTATTGAAATATGGAAGTACCAAAATAGGTTGCTCTGTGAATTTCTACTTCAATGTATCAAATCTTTTATCTACTCCTTTAGTCCATCTAAACTCTTTTCTATCCCCTCTTATTGTCTCAGTTAGGGGTACACAAATGCTACTAAAATTCCTGATAAACTTTCTGTAAAAACTTGCCAAACCATGAAAAGATCTTACCTTGGAAGCACTCCTTGGCATAGGCCATTCAATAATAGCCCTCACCTTCTCTGGGTCCATCTTAAGACCTTCCTCTAAGACAACAATTCCTAGGTATACCAACTCATTCTTTGCAAAACTACATTTCTTCAGATTGATCAACAACTTCTCCCTCAGCTTCTCAAAAACTCTTCTAATATGCATCATATGCTCATCCCAAGTCTTACTGAAAATCAAAATAGCATCTAAATAAACAATAACAAAACTTCCCAAAAAAAATTTCAATACCTCATACAAACCTTCCTTTGTCTTGAAGGTTGTTTCCCACTCGTCTCCTTCTCTGATATGGATCTGGTGATACCCACTCTTCAGGTCAACCTTTGTGAAGTACTTGGCCCCACTCAAATAATCCATTATGTCATCCATTCTGGGCAATGGAAATATGTACTTGATCGTGATCTCATTGATGGCTCAAGAGTCTAAACACATTCTCCATTCTCCATCTTTCTCTGGTGCTAGTACTGCAGGTACCGCACATGGACTTAGGCTCTCTCTTAGCAATCCCTTCCTCAACAACTCCTAAACTTGTATGTTCAACTCTTCACTCTCTGTTGGAGTCATTCTATGGGCTATTGTATTCAGCAAACTAGCTCTTGGTATCAAATCCATTTGATGACTTATCTTCCTTACTGGTGGTAAACCTTCTAGTACATTATCAAAGACAATATCTTGAAATTCTTTCAACATTTTTGAGACTTCTGCTAGTACATCTTCACATTTCTCTTGACTAATCTTAGGAATCAATGCAAAGCACTGACACTCATGCTTCATACCCTCCAAAAATTTTCTACCATCTACCAAGCAAATTCTGGCAGTACTACATACCTTTTCTTCCACCTCCTTCAAGGGCTTCAACTTATGATGAACTCCATCCTTTGTTAGGGAATATGTGTTTCCACGGCCATCATGGACAGCGCTCCTGTCATACTGCCACAACCTCCCTAACAGCATATGACATGCATCCATTGGTATGATATCACACAACACCTCATCATGGTAGTCCCCAATCTTGAACTTCACTAAACACTACTCATTGACCAAAGCTCTATGGTCCTTCTGCAACCATGCAATTCGATATGGATGCAGATGTTTTCCTCTTGTCATCTTCAACTTGTCAACCATCTCCTCTAAAACAAGATTATCAATTCTTCCACTGTCAATAATAATATCACAACACTTACCTTCACATTTGCACCTTGCGCGGAATAAACTCTTCCTCTAATTTGGTTCTTTCTCCTCATTCAACAAGGTTCTTCTAACAACTAGGGTTTCTTCCCTTTCAGCATCTTCAAAATGCTCAGAATGTGCATCTTCATCTACATGTGCAACTTGTGTATTACCTTTAGGTCTTCTATTTGTCCTTCCTTGATGTTGCGGACACTCATATGCTTGATGCCCTTCTTCTCCACATTGGAAATAGGTTCCTCTGAAACCTCCTCTTCCAGGTCCTTGCCTAGGTTTGCCTCTTCCCCTTCCTCTTTGTTCACCATTATTCAGGTCACGAGGTCGGTAGGTATTATCTCCCCTCTGATTTCGATTGGTGCTAGCTTCTTCATTTTTCTTTGGATCTTTGTTATGGCCTCCATAGGGTCTTCCACCAGTCCTTCCACCTTGACCTCTTCCCCTTTGCTTGCTGTCAAATATTTTATTTAGCTTCTCTTCCACCTTTAGGGAAGAGTGGTATGCATCTTCTATGGTAGTCATTCTAACCAGGCTTAACTCCTCTTGAATTCTTGGTCTTAACCCAGTAATGTAATGGGCTACCTTCACCTTGTTGGGCTCTGCATGGCCTATCCTAATAGTAATCTTATAAAACTCTTCTGTATACTCCTTAACAAACTTGTTACCTTGCTTCAGTCCTTGCAGCTTCTTTAGCAACTCTATCTCATAGTCCATAGGAATGAACTACTTCTTCAGTTTCTCCACCATCTGATCCCGTCTGGTGATCTTTCCTTTTCCTCTTCTATTCCTCTCTAACTGAACCTCCTTCCACCAAATACTGGCATGGCCCTTCAACTTTGTTTTTACAAACTTGACCCAATCTGGGTCCTCCACATCTTCGTACTCAAAATACTCCTCCATGTCATTGATCCAATCAATAAGTTGTTCCAGATTCAAATCTCTAGAATATGTAGAAACTTCAATCCTGGGCCTCTTTTCAATTTTCAAAATGGCCCTCAACAACCTAACTTCTGCAGGATCTCCTACAGCTTCTTGTTCTTCCTCAAATAGCTCTTCTTTAGCTTCATCCTCGCTTTCTTGTCTTATTCTCAGCTCAAACCCTCTTCATAGCTCCTCTTGCAATGCATCAATTTGCCTTTGCAGGGCTCTAAAACCCTCTTCTATCAAAGCATTCCTCCCAATACGATTTCTTTGTGGAGGCATCTTGATCTCTGCATAGACCCACAACCTCAAGTCCTGGTGCAAACTGCCTCACGGTCGCTGATCTGTTTACACACTCAGGAACCTGGCTCTAATACCACTTGATGAAGGGGGTAAATCATAAAACACACAACAACAAAAATTGCACACAGAAAATAGAACTTTCTTTTATTGATTTGGACAACTCATTACATTGCAGAAGCTTAATTACAATCAAAGGAATCAATCCTCCCCAAGCTGCAACACACTACAGCTACACATCACCAGGCTCTAGAATCTTCTACCTTCTGTAACCCCAAATCTGCTAGGGTTTCTATTTTCCCACCTATACTTGACTCTACACTTTCCCCCTTAACTCTACTACTACCCAGAGTTCCCAAAAATGGTTATTAATAGCCTTTTTAGCAGCCAACAACCTAATTTCAAAATTTGCATCTCCCTCCAAAAATAGGTCAACTTTCTGGAGCCATAACTTTTGATCTGGGTGTCCGATTGACGAACTGTTTTATGTGTTGAAAAGCTCGCGGAGTGCTCTACGAGCTAAGAACCATATTTGCTAGTTTTGGTCATTTTCGGGCCCGTATGAGGCTATTTAGTGCCTCAAAACTGAGTTTGAATAATTTTCAGGCATTTTTTGGTAAATGGAAACTTTAATATCTTTCAGCTCACAAATGATCTTTGTGTGATTCCTTTGCCAAAGGTCTTATTTTTCTGTTACAAAGCTTCCTATAAATTTTCACTTCAATCTGTGCCCAAATGCAAACTTTCCTAAAATAGCAGGTTGCTATTTTTAGCAATTTGGAAAAACTAAAAGTTCTACATCATTATTCAAGCAAATATGGAACCAAAACCACAAATTTTGAAAATAAATGGAAAGAACATCAACAATTTTGAAACACATCTTTTTTTTGGGTGATGCAAGATTGCCCTTACACCACTGGATGCTCCTGCATCAGACCCAAACAACACTTGAATCACATTCACATATGTCAGCCTCAACTATTCCACCACTTGGGATTAGGTTCTAAACAATAGAACTTACCGCATACAAATTAAACTTATCATGTTGGCCTTCAACACAGACTACCACTGGTTCAGTTCACCTGTCAGACTACAACTTTCACTACGGACCATAAGACTTGCTCAAAATCATATTAGAGACTCCTTAGACAGCATAGATCATAACTCCAGAACCATGAAGCAAAATATCCTTCTGCAATAAAACATGGACCACAAGAACATATGCCCTGTCACAGTCAAGTTCTGCTAGACCAAGTAGTGATACTTAGACACTCACAACTATCTTTCTGGTGAATCTCAAAACCTACAACTCTAGATTTAGACACTTCATACAAGTGTTTACAACACCTCAAAACTGCATAACAAGATATGCAACACCGGAGGAATGCTAAGCAAATCAACTGAGTGTTTTGCTCTAGATAGCACTGTGTTCTGATCTACCAGACTTCAGTTATTTGAAGATATGCTTCCGGTACTTATCAAAGGCTAAAATCTTGGATATAAGATCACCTAAGGGCTGCAAACAATATACTAGAACCACATGATTTGATCTTCAATTGCGGACCAATGCCAACCATTACACTATCTCTTTGTCGTTGTCTCTTGTATACTACCAACACTTAGCCAAAATGACTGTCTTTTTCACCGGACCAAAATCTTTATCTCAACCTTATTCCTTTTCTTGTTTCCATCAATGACAACACCTTTAGAACATCATGCTCAATCATTTATCATCATACTAGCAGTATCTCTCTCTAAATGATGTTTGTCAAGTTGTCAACAGGATTAGCTAGATAGGACTTGAGATCCTTGAAGGCCTTTTGATAATTGGAATTCCATTCAAAATGAAAATTCTTCTTAAGAATATGAGTGAATGGAGGAGTTCAATCAGAAAGTTGTGAAATAAAATGACGGATAGCCTAAATTTTGAGTTACAAACTTCGAAGATGAGATATGTTCTTAGGGGGTGCCATGTTCACAATAGCATTGATCTTTTTAGTATCCACCTCAATGCCACAATATGAGACTATGAACCCCCAAAAGATTCCCTGATTATACCCCAAAGACATACTTATGAGGGTTTAGTCACATATTGTAGAGGCGCACACACCCAAAGATGTGAGGGATATTATGCACATGATCTTGGTGCAAGGCAAACTTGGTCAAGATATCATCAACATAGTCTTCCAAGATATTGTGAATAAAGTCATGAAAAATTAGGGTCATTGCACATTGGTAAGTTGTACTAGCATTCCTTAGTCCAAACAGCATGACCATGAAACAATAATTACCCCATGGTGATGTAAAAGAAGTTTTAGGTTGATCCTTGGGGTTAATTAGAATTTGATTATAACCCGAGAAGCCATCCATAAAAGAAAGAAAGGCATGGTTGGCTATGGAATCAAATATCATATTGATATTAGGTAAAGGAAAATCATCCTTCAAAGATGCTCTATTAAGATCATGAAAATCAATATGCATTTGGATGTGACTATGGGGGTTAGTGACAGCCACAATATTTGAGAGCCAAGGTGAGTAGTCAATCGAGCGGATGAAACCAGCTTGTAAGAGCTTTTCAATCTCAACCTTGACCAATAAAGCCACCTTAAGATTCATTTTATGAATTTTCTATTTTATAGGTTGGGCATCGAGATATGGCACTATGTTATGACCATGATATTCAGGTCAATACTAGGCATATCCACATATGACCAAGCAAATAACTCAAGAAATTTATGAAGAAGATTGGAATGTGTATGTCTCTCCCCAGAGGACAAGTATTGCCCAATCTTGATGACTTTATCCTTTACTTGAGGATCCATTAGAACATCAAAAGTATCTCCAACAAGGAGAGTACTACATTCTAGGACATCCAATGAAGGGTACACTCAAGATTTACTAGGAGGTGAGAGGATATCACCTGATGAACCAACAGATTTCCCAAAGTATGCTTGCACATTTAAACAAAAAAGAAACCCACGATCGTGATGATATAATGGCATGTACTCATATACCCCTAGGAATTCAGCAAGTACTTCATCAATAGAAAAAGAATCTAAGGGAGGAAGTCAAAATAATCTAAATCTTGGGATATAAGTTCATGATACACAAAAGGAAGAGAAGACGAATCTAAAGAGGGAGAAATCATATTCACATCTAGGTAGTCTCAACAAGAGGCTACAGAGGGTCAATGAGGATAGTATCCAAGACCTGATATGGAACCATGTGGATCAGGCTCTAGAGGGATCTTGATACCCTATTCACATTTACCACATCCATTTCCTTTATAGCCTACACTAGAGAGAATATGAAAATTATGGCCATAACGGGATTGCATCTCCTTAAAATATGAAGGATCCTTGTTGGTGGCATAATCTATGCATGAAGTGTAATCATATGTATCCTTACAAGAATAAGAGGAAGAAGTTTGTTTAGATGTAGAAGACTTATTTGTAGATGCAAGATTTAAAGATTCTTTTGGAATGTTAGAATGAGGGGATCAAGTTTATACTCTCTAACAAAGGAGGGTGTAAAATCTAGTGATCCCCAATCATCACCAAGACATGTGTTGAGGGATGACTCAACACCATGATCAACTTTAGGAGTAGGATTTGAGGATAGAGAGTCATCCTTAGCGGAAGCTAAAGGAATTAAATTATGAAGGGTAGGGGAAGTATGAGGCTGAGTCACAAAATCTATATGTTAACAATATTGCATAGGATTCAAATCAGCTTTAATCATATAGGTCATGTTTTCAAAGATGAATTTTATTGAGCCATGCAAGGTAGCCATTGCGTAGGTCAACAATCTACCAAGAAGAAGATTATAATATAGTGCATTATGTATGACATGAAAAAGGGTAGGCAAAGTGACTGGGCCCAATTCAATCGGAAGCATGATTGTTCCCATTGTTTGTCTACCAATATTGTCAAAGCCACGGATGGAAAGAGTAGTAGAGGATATCAAAGACGTATCGATATTAATCAGATTCAGTAGGCCTATCCCACAAACATTGATACGGGAACCATTACCAATAAGGGTACATTTCACTCCCAAATTATTAATTCCACAATAATTAGCAGAGGATTATTCTTCTTTTGTACCTCCAAGGAAGGTATCTCATATTGTTGAAACACAATATCAATAGTATTTGTGTAGATACAATTGAGCAAGGCGGCTACATCATTTGTCCTAGCATAGGATGCAATGGAGATCTTTTGTAAGGCTTCTTAGATCATATCGTGATATTGTGGAGAAGTTTGAATGAGCTCCCAAAGAGAGATCTTAGCAAGAGTAGCCCGAAGTTGCTCTATTAGATCATACTCTATGAGGGATTTGAGGGATAGACGAGGACGTGGAGGTAGAGTTGGAGAGGAAGTGGGGAGGGAAATAGGGACAGAGACAATCTATTTGTTTTACCTAGTGTTATATGTGTGGGCTACCATATGGTAATGAGGAGCCCCTGTCAAATTTAACATTATAGACTTAGCAATTTGTGTAACATAGTCATCAAGATGGGGTGTGTTTGAGGCACCCTAAACATTCATGATCAGTTTAGCAGTTGATTGTGTCTCAGATCTAAGATGTGCCACACTTTTTGGTTTCACGGGCCAGAAACGTAAATTTTGTTAATCATATTAGGAGAAGGAATTTATTTTTGTTTAAAAGAGGAAGATTTATCATGGACGAAGTCAGCGAGGGCTTTGTTGAGCATGTCAAAATCTTCATTACTGAAGGGTTTATCAAAAGCATTAAAGGTTTGAAGAAAGAGATCCAATATTGTATAATTCTACTTTCTATCAAACAAGAAAAGTACAAAAAAAGAAGCAAGGATATGCTAGTGAACACAATTCAGGTTTGCCAAAAATGTGGTGTATAAAAATTGAAAATCTAATATAATCTAACTAGAATCCAATTCAATACAATTACATCTAAGACCTAACCAGCCACTAGGAAGATTATATTGTTGTTGTTCAACCAAAAAGAGTAGTTTAACCTAGCTAGGTCCGATTGGGTTTTTTTCCAAAAAAAAATTAACTTTAATAGGAAAGAACTATAGAAGTAAACAGAAAAATGATAATTCCTAGAATTCAAGAAACGATTTTAACAATCTAATAACAGAATGAGAAATAGAGGAAAGAGGGGAACCTGGCACCAGAGCAGGGAAGCCTCAACCTCAGATGCCAGCACATGGTGAGGACATCGCTGTATGGTGCTATTGTCCCAGTAGAAACAAAACACAATAAGGTTGTATAGTACAACTCTAAAAAAACTTGTATCATCACCCAATGTGCATAGGGAAATGAAACAACTTCCCAAAGATGAAATTTAACCAAAATATATATATAAATGAAGCATTTTACATAAAGAAGAAAGTAAATGAGAACTAAGGGAATAGAGAGCAAACTCCTGTGAGTTTGATCTCTTTTCACAACTTGCACAATACACAAACCAGAAAAACTTGTTGGGTTGTTTAGGGGTTTGCCTCAGTCAAACACCCATTTTGGTTTTCCAACCTCCACAAAACAACAAATGGAATAAAAGAGGAGATCTTGTGTGTGTGCTCTTATCCTAAGTGCATCTAGGAGTTAAGAGCATTAGCAACAAAACAAATCTATAAGTATTAACTTGGTCTACGGGGACCACCACAAATATTTACCAATGACACAATATATTCATAAAACAATACAATAAGAACTTCAAAGCAATAGTGACTATTCTTCAATTCAAATTATCTCTTTAAATCAAGAATTCAAGTTTCAAGAGAGGGTTCCAAAAATTTGAAGCTCCCAAGAGTCATTCCTCTTCTCCATTGTTTTTTATTATGGTAAGTAGGGAATTTGAAAGGGCCCATACCCTTGTACAAGAAATAGGATATAGCAATAAATCTCAGTAAATCTAAAAAGGACCACCACCAAACAGACAACACAACACTAGCACAATATCAAGAAAAAAACAAACGAAGGGTCAAGAAACCCTAACAAGCAACCAACCGAAAATCAAGGTGGTTTGAAACCTAATTGCTCCAAGGAGCTTTGACTACCTTCAAACATCTTGAACTTGAAATCCTTTCACTCGGACTTCTTTTTGGAAGAACAGGAAGATCCAAAGGTCCACCCAAAGTCCTTGTATTACATTGCACCTCTGTTAAAGGAGTACCCATCACGACTCTACACCAACCCCTTTATCTCGCACCTCTGACAAAGGAGTCCTCGTCATAGCACTACTATCTTTAGAAATCCCCCTGTTACCTGCCATAGGTGCATCCTCTAAGGAGGTCATGTACTCCTTTCTCTTTCAGACAGACTAATGCCTCTTACTACTTAGAAAAGTACAATTAGTGTACACTCTTTGTGACAACAAAGGAAAATAATAGGAGAGTGGTCAAATTCAATATGTTGTACCCAAGTTCCAAGCTTGGATAATAAAGTAATCTTAGAAGGGAGCTCACCCTATCACCATCCACAAACACACAAAATCTAGCAAATAATAGACATCTTTTGAATTTCATGACCGCATCTACCCCAACAAATTGCCCAAAAGTCTTGACAATTCCCATAACTATCTCCTCATCCCAGTATTCTAGCAGAAGTCCTAGCAATCTAACCCAGACTCAAAACTTATTATTGTAGGCTTTTAAA
This sequence comes from Cunninghamia lanceolata, assembly GCA_027924645.1. Classification (NCBI taxonomy): domain Eukaryota; kingdom Viridiplantae; phylum Streptophyta; class Pinopsida; order Cupressales; family Cupressaceae; genus Cunninghamia; species Cunninghamia lanceolata. The sequence goes on along the minus strand of BSBN01000292.1, from coordinate 2,913,914 downwards.
GGATTGAAGCTCGGCGACTAATTTTGAAGGTATAAACCATTTTTCCCAAGAAACCAAGGGGCAGCAAGGATCCTTGAGCAATCTTCTGAGTTCAAAAAAAAGAATAAGAAGTTGTTCAAATGTGCAACCACCTCAACCTGCCCCCTTAGCTTCTATTCTCAAAGCATCCAACTTATAACAACATTAATGTTGGGATGATTTCTACAAAATCTTCCAACAAGCAAGTTGATGAGCCACCAAGTAGACCTTTCAGTGAGAGAATTAGGGATGACCATTCAGTGATTATGTCCATCCACCAAAACCTAGCCAGGAGTAACAATAGCACCAGGCAAGTCCTGAGAATGATCAAAAATTTCCTCAATAGGGGTGTTGACCTCCAATGAAGCCCTAGCATAGGGCACAGCAGGGGCAGCTTCTAACTTGAGACCATTCTTCTTAAGGCAAGACTCTATAGAACCCTTCTCCAAAGAAACATCCACTACTCCAATCCTAGCTATAGCTCTTGTAGCTCCTTCAAACAGGTTGGTACCCATGCAAAAATCTGTGCCCTGCAAACACCCACCCAACACATCTTCCATAGGGGCATCCATGTTGGTCAAGTTGAACTTGGCAGCCTTGGAAGAGGCTGCAACCATAGGAGAAGCTGCCACTCCTAGATTTGAAGGGGAGGGGAGCAAGAAACCCCCCATGGGCATGCGACCAAGGTCACCCTCCCCTAAACCAATTGTCATGGAAGGCTTCCATGACCACAATAGGGAACTCTACACCTCCAACAACATAGCCATGAGTCTTTCATCCTCCTCTTCCTCAAATGAGCCTCCCATTCCTCTAGATCATCCTTGCCCTCATCATCTAGATCATCCTTATCACCGCCATCATCAACCTTGCCTGCAAATAGGCCCGTCCCAAGAATAATTTTCTAAGCTCACTCTACATATTCTTCTCATGTTTTCATGAAATATTTAGCTCCCATAATCATATGCTATTGTACTCTTGAAGATATTGACTTACTCTTTAATGGAAGTTTTAATACTTTGATTTGTTCTTTGGCACATTCTTGAAGGAATTCAAACATCAAGATCATTTACATTGAAAAGAATCTCCCTCTTTAGGAAAGACCCAATTTTGGATTCACATGGTATGGCTTGTTATTTTATTTTAGGTTTCCATTGTGTAATATAATCATTCTTGGAGATTTTTATCAAGAAACCATTGAAGTGATTATCCTCTTCTCTATTTTTGTGAAGTTTTCCCACCTCCATTTACATATATTTTATATTTTACAAATCATAAGGGTAATTAAAATAACATTTTTCCTATTCTTCTTGAAAGAAGCAAGTGGAGTAGAAGCTCCCTTCTTGAGCTCATCCCCTTGTGTTTCTTTTCTTTGTTTCTTCCATTCCCGATATCACTCCCTTTTGAGTTTATTTTGAATCGAGGGGGGCCTTTCCTTGTAGGTATCTACATTTCTCCTCCAAAACTTAAATAGGAATATTTCAAAGGATTTCATTTGAAGCCTCCTCTTAGCTCAAGGTTTTTCTATTATATTTTTGGTATAATATTTAAAGTCTTTTTACTAGTGATAATAATATAAGATAAACCTCCCTCTTAAGTCTTCTCTTGACTCAAAGTATCTTTCCTAGAGCTTCACCTTATTTATTTTGTTTCCTCTATATTGTTGCATTCAACAAAAATTATCTTATTTAAATGTGGCACCTCACTTGGATTTTTCATTTCCTCTATGTCAAAAAAGCATGTAGCATAACTCACATATATTTTGATGTTTCATTAACCATAGTCACAAATCTAAATGCACACATACATACCAAACATACTTGGTTCCCCATGGAGGTCAAAAGATCAAAATAAGGGCTTGACCACTTTAACAAACTCCTATGCAACCACCCCTTTTTTCTGTCCCAAACATTGGTATTAAGTTCATGATAATTGAATTAATTATTAGGTCTTCAGTCATGTACAATTTGAGCATCAAATTATTCAATTCTAATCAGGACTCATCTTGTTATCATATTGTTTTCTTCTACCAATATCACTTTTATGCCCTATTTGTTGTAGGTGGTTGTTTGTTGTTTTCATTTTTTTTATGCATAGAGGACACATGCATGGTTGTGTTGACATCCCCACAAGCATGCCAGCATCCAAATTGTAGCATCAAACCTTTTTCCACCAAATAATAGTCTAAATTTTACTTCTGCAACTTCCCTTCAAGCCATCTACTCTGAACAACTTGTTTAGGTGCTAAGTTTCAATCTATTCTCACACTTATCAACTCCTTCATACTCTATTGTTATTTTTATGTCCTTACATTTAGTTGTCAATTAATATAATCAAACAAACATAAGCTAGTTCATGTATTTGTTTTCCATTTCCTAACTCAGTCTTACCTAAGCTAGAAATTGTCACAACCCTAGTTTGATAACTAGTCAATATTTAAAATAATTTTAATTTAATTAGTTATGTTAATTTATTTATTAAATTGATTGATTTGCATAGGTAAAATATTGTGTTTTATTTCCTATGTGTAGACTAAATAACTTTTGAAAATAGATTAAATAAGTGATAATAATGAGATAAAGTGATAAGTAATAAATAAATAATAAACATATTAATAATTAAAAGTTAGATTCATATTAATGTTTCTAAATTAATATATTATAATGAGGTAATAGTTTGCAATGTGTGAAGAAGTAGATTTCGCTAGAGGAGATGGAACGAATAGCAGGAAGGTGCCTTCGAGAGTGGGAGTGCTGGGTAAGTGCCGATTGCACTGGCGTACAGTTGCAACTGGCGGTAAGGATGCACAGAAGGGTAAAATGAAGGCAGCCAAAGGAGCTAAGGGTGTTCAAATTCCTATCCCACCTAGGGCGTCGAAGGAGGGCTTTCATCTGGTCTCTCCTAACGCCATTCCTCAGGTTGTCGATCCCCTTTCTCCAGCTCCTCTCTTCATCGAGGGTTACAAAAATAGGGGAAACTCATACCATATTTTCCCTAAAACACAGGTTATCGTGGAAGATCCTAACCTGCCTCCAAATCCAGATCTGCCCAAGCTGGACTCGGCCACTTCGGATGTTGTTTCAGTTAGCATGCATGTCTGGTCATTGGGGGATTCTAAAGTTTAGATGGCGGAAGACCCAGTAGATTTTCACATTTTGGATTCAAGCATTGAGGATGTTGCCACTGATATTGGGAATAGATCCCTTTTGCCTAAGTAAGCGACCACTGGTGGAGTAGTTTGTTGATTAGATGAAGGTTACCTAGAGTAACATTTCCCCTCATAACATTGAAGTTCTTGACTTTGGTTTCTTCTTGATCTGGTTCTCTTCTTTGGAGGATTGCATTTTTGTGAAGCAAAATGGCCCTTGGTTTTTCCACCAGTCGGGTCTCTCCATCTCTTCCTGGTCCCCCTTCTTTGATACCATTGCTGCCAAGGTTACTATAGTCCTAATTTGGATCAGATTATATAACCTCCTGTTGATTATGTGTGTGCCGAAGCTCATTAAGAACATGATAGAGTAGATTGGCTCTTTTATGAAATTGGACTCTATTTCAGTTGCTCCCCACTGCAGATATTACAAGGTTTGTACTATCATTGATATCTCTAAGCTAGTGCATCATTCAGTCTTGATCCACTCTTCTAGCAGCACGTGGACCCAATACCTTAATTGTGAAGGTCTTCCATTCAGGTGCTTTCGCTGCAACAAGTTAGGTCACAAGATTCTTGGTTGTTCTTCTCCCAAGACAGTTGCTTCTAGGAGATTCAATCTCAAAAAGTGGGTCAAGAAGCTTGGTAATCCAGATGTTGATTTCCTTTGGCGTAACCATGGGAATTTTATGGCTGCTCATGAGGAACCTCCTAAGGCCCTAGTTGTGGTCTCCAATCCATTAGAGCAAGCTTCCTCTATACCCATCGATGGTCATGGTGAGCCACCTTCCTCTCAGCTCAGTGATACTGGTCTTGTCTACCCTCTTGAGGTGGTTGGAAATGGGTATGACTCTGAGGGCTGCTTCCCCTTCATGGATGATCTGGATAAGGATTTTAATGACTTCTTGGATTTAGATGATGTGGTTGTTCTAGTTAGAAAGTGCACCATTTCCCAAACTGCTAGTGGCATCTCCAAACTAAACTTCCCTCCCAAAAGGAAGAAGGGACGCAAATCTAAAGCAGAGAAGCTTCGTATCGAAGGCAAAGAAGCAGTGGATGAAGGATCTCAATGGACCATGGATGCCCTCCTCACTAGGAGCATGCGTAAGGTGATAGCCAAGAAGGCTAATTGAGCTGGTCTTTCTTGGTGGATGTTTCTATACACTACAACAAATCCCTATGATTAGCTCCCTTTTTTGCTCCATTTTTTGCTTCCACCCACTGTTTTAATGTATTTTTCTCCATTTTTTTAAAAAAGTCTGCTCTATTTATCGGGATGGCGCTATTTTTGGCATTTTTTTTGCTGATCAGATCAAGTAGGCACTAATTCAGGTGCTAATTAGTGCCTAATTTAGTGCCTACTTTAGCACCTACTTGAGCACCTAATTTAGTGCCCAATTTAGCACCTACTTTAGTGCCTAATTTAGCACCTACTTTACGCCTAATTTAGCACCTGATTTAGTGCCTAACTTAGTGCATAGTTTAGCGCCTAATTTATGGTTACTTGGGTTTAGGAGTATTATTTAGGGTTTAGGGTTTATGGTTTTGGGGTTAGGGGTTGAGGTTTAGAGGTTTAGGGTTTAGAGAGAGATAGAGGACCAATAGGGAGATATAGAGGAGATCGAGGGGAGAGATAGGGAGATAGAGAGTGAGGGATATGGCCAGAGAGATAGGGAGAGAGATTAAGAGGTAGAGGAACAAAGGCGATAGGGAGAGAGGGGAGAGATAGGAAGATAGAGGTTTACGGTTACTTGGGTTTAGGTTTTAGGGTTTAGGGGTTTAGGGTTTCTCAAGTTTAGGGGTTAGGATTTAGGGGCATTATAATTTAGGGTTTACGGTTTATTGTTTAGGGGTTAGGGGTTTAGGTTTAGAGGTTTAGGGTTTAGGGTTTATAGAGAGAGGAATGATAGGGAGATATAGAGGAGACTGTGGAGAGAGATAGGGAGATAGAGAATGAGGCACATGGCTAGGGACATAGGGAGAGAGATTATTGAGAGGTAGAGGGATGATAGAGATAGGGAGATAGAGGTTTAGAGTTGCTTGGATTTAGGGTTTAAGGGTTTGGGGTTTAGGGTTGCTTGGGTTTGGAGATAGTTAGATAGAGAGAGAGAGAGAGGAGACAGATAGGTAGAGATAGAGGAGACATAGAGGGGAGAGATAGGGAGATAGAGAGTGAGCGAGATATCCAGAGAGATAGGGAGAAGGATTGAGAGGTAGAGGGATGATAGAGATAGGGAGATAGGGGTTTAGGGTTTCTCAGGTTTAGGGTTTATGGGTTAGGGGTTAAGGTTTAGGAGCATTATTTAGGGTTTACGGTTAATTAGTGTTTAGAGGTTTAGGTTTAGTGTTTAGAGAGAGGACCAATAGGTACATGGCCAGAGACATAGCCGGAAGAGATAGGGATATGGAGAGTGAGGGACATGGCCAGAGACATAGGGAGAGAAATTAAGAGGTAAAGGAATGATAGAGATAGGGAGATAGGGAGATAGAGGTTTAGGGTTGCTTGGGTTTAGTATTTAGGGTTTAGTGGTTTGCTGGGGTTTAGGATTTAGGGGTTTAGGGTTTCTTAGGTTTAGGAGTTAGGGGTTAGGGCTCAGTGCTTAGAGGCATTATTTAGGGTTTATATATGTTTTATGGGTTAGGGTTTAGGGTTTAGGGTTTAGGGGCATTATTTAAGGTTTAGAGGTTTAGGGTTGCTCAGGTTTAGGGTTTAGGGGCATTATTCATGGTTTACAGTTGCATGTCAAAAGAAGTCTCTCTCTCTCTAAATCCCTCAACCTTAAATAATGCCCCTAATCCCTAACCCCTAACCCTAAACCCTAAATGGCCTGAGCAACCCTAAACCTCTATCTCCCTATCTCTCCCTTATCTCCATCGACTCTCTATCATCCCTCTACCTCTCAATCTCTCTCCCTATCCCTCTAGACATCTCACTCACTCTCTATCTCCCTATCTCTCCCTCTGTCTCCTCTATCTCTCCCAATCTATCTCCTCTCTAGTCTCTCTACCTATCTATCTCTCCCTATCTCTTGCCTCTCTCTCCCCTATCATTCCTCTATCTCCTTATCTCTGTAGACATCTCTCTAGTCACTCTCTATCTCCCTATCTCTCCCCTCTATCTCCTCTATCTCTCCCTATCTATCTCCTTTCTATCTCTCTCTACAGGTAGCTATCTCTACCTATCTCTCTATCTCTTGCCTCTCTCCCCTATCATTTGACCTATATCTTCCTATCTCTCCCTTAATCTATTAATTCTCCCTCTCCCTTATCAATGAAGAAATGAACAAGAAAACTAGGACTCTCTCTCTCTAGTCTCTTCCTCTTTGCCTCTATCTGTCTCCCTTATCAACAAAGTAAATGGAAACAAGAAAACTAGGACATGAAAAGAGGGATGAGGATATAAATTGGCAGGATGAAATGGAAACAAGATAAAACTAAAGTTCATTGGATGGAAAGAATGATGAGAGGAGAGATGGAAAATAGGGAAATAGGGAAAAATTGGTGCAATCTAAAGGGAAATTGGAAAGGAAAAGGAAAAATATCTAGGAAAGATAGGAAAAGGATTTAACTAGGAGGTAGATAGGTCAGAGAGAGAGAGCATTCTTTTTTTCATAATGCATTAGTTAATCACACACTTCACATTTGACATCATGCTAAAAAGATCAAATAAGTTTTGTATTTCTTCTCAACTATTTCATTTATCTATCTTAATTACTTAATATCTCAATATTTTATTCTACTCTCAACTCCTTGTACTTTAAAGTTTAATTAAATCTAGGATTGGACTTAAATATTCTATTATAGGGTATGATTTATTTCCCTACATTTTTTTGAACTCACAATTTCCATGCCTATGTTTAGGATAAAAAAAAATTGATTTTTTATTTTGAGATTTTTGTGGTTTGCATTTGTTGGAAACAACCCAATGCCTTTAATTTTGCATTCCTAAGAAATATCTAGGATCCTTATTCTTGTACATATTTCCAAAATCCAATTTTGTTTTTTTTATTTTAGGAGTAGGGTTTAAAGATTTATAGAAAACATTAATCCATTGTTATGTTCTTGTGTTGCTCGTTTGTTGCTGGTTGTCGATACTTTAAGTCACAACCTTAAGTCTTGATGTACATGGGCTGACCAGCTCCTTAGCCTAGTTAGTACCTATTCCTGCCGATAATTCCTAAATTCTTATAAAATGAAAATCACACCATCGTGGAGCATGTCAGGATGACATCATACCTGGCAGCGACAGGCTGCCACCTATCTGTGTAACCTTTCCCTACAAAGTGTCTACCTCAGCCAATTGTCCACCGCCACATGTCAATGTTGAGTGTTTAGATCCAATGGCTGCACACCAATGCAGTGGAATCTTTTCAGAAGTAATATTCACCATGAGATGGCAAGATAGCGACACGTGGCATCCACCGATTTAAAAGTAAGTGTCATAAAGGCACATGGGTGCTATGTCGTACCATTGCGTGGTAGGTATATGGTGGGCCCTCCTCGACTATGACGCTGTGAAGAGGTGACATGCATCCAATCCATGCTGAAGACTTGGCTCATTCCCATTGGGCGATGACTTGTCAACCAAGATGACTAAGATTGTCAAATCTAGCCAGTGAATCAAAGCCGTAAATTTCAGGAAAGGTAATGAAAGATCAACGGTCCAAATTTAAAAATGTAAACAGTGAATATTTTTGAACAACTATGGCATGAGTAGAGTTATGGTTGTCACGACCTCCATTAATATACAGAGTGGTACAGGAATTCGATGTTATAACAACATAATTCAAGTTATTTCCTATCATTCTTCAAGAAGCAATTGTATTCAGAGCTAGAGAATCATCAGAACAAGCAAAGAGGAGCAATTCAAAGCCTCTTCAATGTCCAAAACTAGTAAGTCATTGTCTCTCCCCTGCACTTAGTTTTCTATTTGTAAGAATTCTCTGAAACATTTAGGGCAGCCATTAATTGCATAAACCCTAGGTTGCCTGCATAAAAGATAAAATGAGTCAGTCTGGTGAAGCTTCGACCTCCAAATGCAGCCTTGTTGAAGACATCATGATTCAGTGTCCTGGCTCATCTAAAAGACCTTTGACAAATTTAGGAGAGGTTGGTAGAAATGATAAAATATATGACATTTGTGTAGATTGTAGAGATGATAGGCTCCTTGTGTCTGCTTGGAGTCTGTTTGAGCATTGGCACAAACGAAGTGACTACAGAGCCCTGGTCTGCTATGCTTGGACATTAGACTTGGCCAAATTGATATGCCATAATGTCTTCATAAACACAGACTTAGTGAGAGCTGTAGAAACTAGGTATGACCCTAATAACATGTCTGTCTTGTATAGAAATAGTAGTGTTATCATTAGATTCACAAAGGCCTACATGGCTACTATCTTCAATCTTAATTCTACTACTGGTATACCTATAGACTTGAGTGCTTTTAGACAAAAATACAGAGGTCTTAGGTATGTATAGAGATCTTACAACTTGGCCAAGCATAGATTGAAGGGGGTCGATGGAGCTCTGATCAAAATCCCTATCACATAAGAGGAACCTCTCTGATGCAGCTTATTCATGGAATATTTTGTTAAAACTTATCATAGCTTGTGTCATGTGCTCGGGAGAGATGCATCAGATAGAATTCTGGTGCCTCTAATGATGATGGTAGTATATATCAAAGATTATGAAGCTGACAAGCCATATGATTATGCAAGGTACTTGTCAAAGAAGATGCATGAATAGATGATGGCCATTAAGAACAATATGTATACTCCAGGCCCAAATATAAGGTTCACTTGGTATTCATTAATGTGCCACATGATTCTGTTTTCTCTATCTAGCCATTGGGGCAAGGAATTACATTTGAGAATGACTGATGTAGAAGGCAATGTCATTCCAGTTCAGATGTGGACCTGCATGCTAGACATGCACTTCAAATATGCTAGTTATGTCACCTTTGAGGAGCATTTTGTGAGGAAAGTATTGGGATTCCTAGAGCCTGCTGCAGAAAGGATACCAAAGGAAATTAAGGACTTTCTAAGACCAATTGAGAGAACCCCCAATTTGAATATCAATCACAATTGGGGACATTGGTTTTTACATGAAAATACAACCTGTATCAGAATCTATGGGTGTGAGGCTCTACCCTATTCCTTACCAAAATTTGTGCCTAGAAGAATAGGATTTATGGAGATCATCAGATAGCTAAATGCAGTAGATAAGGAACATTTTAGAAAGCATAAGAAGGGATCTCTTATCCTAGCATCTCTGAAGCTTCATGATTTTATTACAATTGACAAGAATGGTTTAGACCAGATTGGTTTCATGTTGCAATGTTATAAGATGAATATGGAGGCAATAAGGCTCTTTGATCCTAAAGGCTTTATTCATGACACAAGGTGTAAAATCGGCAGGCCTGCATGTCCACACCATGTCCTGCTTGATGAGGATACTGTCAAAAATTGTGAATCAATGTAGCAAGTGTTTTTCTTGAGAAATAAATGGAAATTGATAATGGATGTAGAGAAAAGGAAGAAAATTGCCAACTCTGCATATCAAGGGGCATTCATTGAAATTCAAGACCCCATTGAAAGAATCAAAATGTTCTTTGAAAAGGGAAATGAATTGATTTTTGAGGCATCTGTTGGAGAGGAAAGGCCCACTTATCAATCAAACAGTTCAAAGGGAAAATATATTAGGAAAAGTTCCCCTGACTCCCCTGATGTCCCTGCCCCAAAAAGAGCAAAGATAATTGATCATGAGATAGAAGAAAAAATGGAAGTTGTGAATTTGGAGGAAGAGGTGGTAGAGGAACAAGATCCATATCCCCCACATCAATTGCATTCTCCCCCAATAATAGAACCATATGCCTCCCCAGAGAATAGGTTGATAAGGTCCATAGTCAACAATGAGGTGGACACCAAAGATGTGAGGGAAGTGGCATGCAATCAATTTATCTCTGATGATGCATTCATTGCCACCCTAGAATTCAAATCCTTTGTGTTGAGAATGAGGAGTGAAGAGTTCTAGAGAAGGATAGAAGAAGAAAAAAGTGGTGTAAACCCTTCAGAATATGATGCTATCACAAGGAGGGTTTTGGGTGAGGTGAACAAGGATATCAGTGCTATGACTCCTGAAGAAGGGAGAGCACTTGTGAAGAAAAGAAAAATCTTACTATTGCTACACTAGACATTATTAGATTCTATCGCATTTGATGCCATTACCAGGGATGATGCAAATGTAAGTGGAGAACAGGCAAAGAGAGCATTGCAGGGTGCTATCTTTGACCCTAAATTTGATACCTTGGCTATCTGGGCATTGGCCCCAAATGATAAGAAACCAAGGTAGGCTTGGAGGAATTAAATAGTTATGTGATCATCAAGAGGGTGTCAGACACCCGTGCTCCTTAGGCAGCCAACTTGAATGTACAGATAGCACATTGTGCAGAGGCAGCAACACTTAAACTGCATAAAGATTACAATGAATTATTGGGGAAATGCATAGAGGCAATGGCTAGGCTTAGTGTCTATGAGAGTCAGCCTCAATTGGAAGTTGGTCCATCCCAAACTCCCCCAATCATACAAACTGCAGAATCATTGCTAGTGGACACACAACCCCTACTTCAAGAGATAAAGGAATTGAAAGAAGAGAATAAGAAGTTGAATGAAGGAATGGAATGTAAAATGAAGGATGTGGCCACAAATTTAGTTATGTATAGAGTTAACAAGATATTGCCCAGGTTGGAGGAGAGCCATAAGTCTTACTCCTTGTTAAGGATAGCACATGAAAAACATGAGTCAGACAAACAGAGGCTATCATCTATGAAGACCAAGTGGCTACCAAGGACTGGGAAAATCAGTGAATTTCTCAAGTGTTCTAGATATGATTCAGAGACTCCTCCTGAGATGCAGTTGGTAGCGGGAATAGTGGAAAATTTTGAGGAGGTGGCTGCTTATCAACTAAAATTGGATAAAATATTAAAGGATAAAATGCAGGCAGTTGAAAAGTTGGACACAAAATGGTTGCCTCATATTTTAGAAGCTGATGGGACTACAAAAGACTTGAATAAGTGGAGGAAGGAAATCATTGATAATGGTAATCGGTTAAATCCAGCTTGTTACAATAAAGGAGACCTAGCTCAACATGTGTTAACTTGGACACTTGAAAGACTTCACATGGTAGACATTACATTTGACTTATTTGGTAAAAGTGTCAAAGGTATCCTAGATGCACAGTATGTCAGCCATAATGGTAAGATAGGAGAAATCATCTCATTTCCTTGGCCAGCTGAAAGAACATATGGTGGATGGGAGGACATATATGGATCTAAATAATTACAACTTGGCTATCATCTTCCAACCACAACAATGCAGATCCCTAGGTAGCTCCTCATGTTTCTCAAGGCCAACCACTCCTTCCTTTATGTTTCCTTTGGTGCAATTAATGTTTCTCCAACGCCTTTAGGCACTTCTTTATATTCATTGAATTTGAAAGACAATGTATTAATTGCTAAGGGTACACATTCCTGTTATATAATGGAACTGTATCACTCATTTCTTGTTGTTGAAGACTTGGAAAATTTTGAAGAATTAAGGAAAATGCAAAGCTTTCTGGGCTCTTCTATTCTCTTTGTTGTGAGTTTATGAGTTGTATGTTAATTTCTCTATCTTAATTACTTAATATCTCAATATTTTATTCTACTCTCAACTCCTTGTACTTTAAAGTTTAATTAAATCTAGGATTGGACTTAAATCTTCTATTATAGGGTATGATTTATTTCCCTACATTTTTTTGAACTCGCAATTTCCATGCTTATGTTTAGGATAAAAAAAGATTGATTTTTTATTTTGAGATTTTTGTGGTTTGCATTTGTTGGAAACAACCCAATGCCTTTAATTTTGCATTCCTAAGAAACATCTAGGATCCTTATGTCCCCTTCAACAAAGTACTAGGTCACACCCTCACCTTGCAAACATGACTACCTCTTTCTCCTACTTCCTATGATGATCACATGTTGCATTCTAATGATGAAGAAGAATATTATGATCATGATGTCTTTATTAAAAGTGTTGAAAATGAATAGAAACATGAGATCGTTGATAAATTGAAATATTTGTGCAATCAACTAGCTAATATAGATGATAATATGTCCACTTCATTTTTCATTAATGGTCTTACTCAAGTACTTATCACAATTAGATAACATGGCATATATACAATTAAGGATATATATGAAAAATAATTAAAGATAAACAAACTCCTCATGTGGCAGGCACCGGTCATTCTCTTTTGAAAATCATTCCCTTGTATATATTTTCAAAATCTAATATTGTTTTTCTGTTTTAGGAGTAGGGTTTAAAGATTTATAGAAAACATTAATCCAAATCATATGCCAAATTGGGTTAAGTGAAGTGGATGATTTACTTGACAAAATTACATAAGCTCCTTAATTTGTTCTGAAGTCACCAGGAAACTTGAAAGTAAATTGTCATTAGTGAAACAAGGTAACACCCACCTAGGCTTGAATAGAGCCTAAAGTGCAAAGAATTTTGATTAATCTAAGCAATTCTATTAGTTGGCCAAATTCACATATAAAACCTAATCATAAGATTTGGCATATCTTTAGGGTAACATACATCAGCAACAGAAGTAGTTGCTCTCAATGTTCATACTACTATGTTTACTCATGTTGTTGTGAAGAAGTTAGAACAAAGGCTACAAGATTATGAGAAAACTTAGAAAGTAATGAATGATGAAGTAAACAAATTATATTTTGAAAATGTGAAATTAAAGAAACAGTTGCAAGCTAGAAATGGATAAGAAATAACTCAAATGAAAGTGGATTATGCTTGATTTCTCCTATGATGTCCTTTGATTACTAGGGGTAATGCATCAACTTTACTTTGCATCTCATCAATTCTCATAAGGATGACATCTATGTGGGAAGGATGAACATTAGGAGTTATGATTAAAATGGGAGTGGAAGTGGCAACAGGAGGTAATACGTGGAGTGTATTTGTGTAGTAAAATTATTGCTCAAATTCGTAAAAGTTTGATATAAGTATTTGTGTAGCAAGATTCATGTCTTGCCTATCCATATGTGCAACATGTGCATCATGATGAAAAACATCTTCCCCATTAAAATATGTAGTAGTCATCAAATCCTCAATCATAACTTCCTCGCAAAATGAGGATTAGGTTGAGACCTTGACATTCAAGCAAAATATAAAGCAATGAAAAGGAAATTGCATCCAAGTAATCCTAATTTTTTCTGCCAACAATTCATACCAAAGATTGAACAATTTAAGGATATTGCAATAGGTAATTTGTATCGACACAAATAATATTATTGAAGCATTTCAAAGTTTAGGCCATAGGAATCATCCCTTTTTAAACATGGATTGCAAATAATTCTAAAAATTTAGAAGTCTTGGTCATTAACATTATTGTCTGCTACAATGTCATCCAGTGTATCATTGTCAATGTTCATATGTTCTTTCAAGTATTTATATTATCATCATCCTCATCTTGACCTGCATCATCTTCATCATCATTGAAATCTGACTGTAGACCATCTATATTGTTACCAGATGTATTTGGATCATCATTTTGTATACCATCCATATTGTTGTCTTCCATAACATCATCCAACTCTGGATTGTTGTCTTCTTGTGCTTGAACATAACCATCTTCAACATCATCATGGATGTCAATTTCTTTGATGTTCTCTAATCCCTCTCTCTCATTTTGTTAGCCATCATTATTTTTCTCAATATCCACTAATGCATCGTCAAATACATCGCTTAATCTTGGATCATAATGTATGACAAATATCCATTTTAGGTCCAAAATATCTTCATAGAAAAATACCTGCACATGAACGACATACATATATTAGATGTATGGTATAACAATTTTATTGATTAATAAACACATGTATATATTTTCAATAAACTATGAATTAATAGATTAATGATCACTACCACTTCTTGTTTGAGTTAAAGAAATACTTGCTCACAATGAATTGGTAGAACATAAGGCTCCTTATCCTCCGGTAGGAAACACGAGGAATCGATAGAAAACAATCCACTATGGGTATCATCTCTTCGTGTCCTCCCAAATGCTTCATACCATCTACACTTAAAAATACAACATTTAAAAGAGCGGTAATCGAACTCAATAATTTCTTGTATTTTCCCAACATATTGTAGATTTCCTTCAATTATATTCTTATCTTTTGAGCTTGATCAACTGGATTGCTTGAAGTCAACCATGATGCCACAATCGAAGGATCGTCTATTTACATCTACACTTTCTACACGATAATGTTGACCATATGCCCACATTGTTGAATATTTCCTCGCCTTTGAAAGACCATTTCTTTTAGTGAAAACAAATATAATGACGAATATTAAAATAGTTAATAGTGTCAAAACTGTAAGGAAACAACATTTTGTAAAATTCCAACTGTACCTTTCTTTCACATCCTCTAGACATGTTGATTTCATCTTCTATTATGTTTGAATCTATACCTGCATCTTCTATTTGATTTTAAATTTTTTTAGTAACCCATTCTAGTGTGCAATCTTTGCCCCATTCCCCAAGCAGATCAGTGGGAAGTGGAGTATTCCTTGGGTTTGATCTCTTAAATTGTCTCCTTGCTTCTAACACTTCTCTCTTTTTATCATACAGATCAATCCATTTGTTCATAAAGTCCATGTGGTATAGAATGAACTTATCAAGTATAGCACTTTCATCTACACCTATTACATGTCAACGTGTTTATTTCAAACTCGAAAATGTCATGTTGTTAATTTGACAAATAAATTACAGAGTAAATTAATGATTGCAAGAAAAAAACTACATTGATCATGAATTTACTTACTAATTTCTACTTGAACACCATTAGATTGTGGTTTTTCTCCATCAATAATATCTTATGCTCGTTCTTCATCCCAGAAGCGTGGTCCATCTTCAAAATCCTTACCAAGGAATTCACACAAGAAGAAAAATGCTTCATTCAATACATACCCTTCAGCCATGCAACCCTCTAGATGTGCCTTTTGTCAAACATATCTTTTTAGAGTTTTCATATACCTCTCAAAGAAAAACATCCACCTCATTGATACAACACCCGCCAATTCAATGTCATCGACTAGGTGTATAAGTAAATGGACTTGTAGGTCCATGAAACTTGTAGGGAGCTCCTTCTTAAATACACATACAATTTCTGCAATTTCCTTCTTCCATTTTGGCACTTCACATTCTTGGATCTCTTTGGAGGTCACCCACCTAATCTAAGAATAGTAAATTAGTATGAACCTTTAGTCAAAAATTAAAATGCAATATAATATCTCTATGTCTGTCACACATGAACATTTCATATAACCACATACCTTGTAAATGTTGACAATCGACTTATGGCATTCCTTAAGTCAACTGTAAGACAGGAATCCCCCCTAATTGCCAATGGCATGATATGCTATCAAACACATATATGAAAAGGTCATTAGTAATTTTTTCTCACACAACAAAATATCAAAATATATTTAGTACTTAATCAATGTTACCAGTAAATATTAAATGATGATATATAATACCTTCATAAAATTATGAAAATCATGTGTTTTAAATCCTGTGATATATCCATCAACTGTAAAAGCTTTAGCCAATGATGACCCATAGCTAGTAGGTGTCCTTATTGAATGGATGACATTTTTTAGTTGGTCTAGCTCTTTTTTTTTTCAAAATCCATGGAGCTTCTGCATATGTTTCATTTTCCCTATTTGACCACAAATGTTTTCTATCAATTTTGGTATGCGAAAGAGCAATATCTCTCCTCGAAGACAAGGTGTCCTTCTCTTTGCCTGATATATGTTGAAATATAGAATCTGGGACATTTTTGAAGACGTGCATAGGATCTAATAGGTGAAATATTAATAGTTCCTTCTAGTAAGGGAGCTCATAAAATATGGATTTTCTTTTCATTCCTTCTGGCATATTAACTACAACTTGTTCTGGTTCTTCAATTGAATCACCCCCGATCAAAAAAATCCTCCCAACCTTTCAATTCAGAATCTTCATACTTCTTAAGCCAATCACCTAGACCCATAATCATGGGAGGGCCTCTATTTTCAACTTTTCCATCAAATTGATTCTTCAAGCGATTTCTAAACTTATGATATAGTGGTAGAAAAACCATGTTGTTTGCATAAATAAATTTATGTAGATCTTTAGAATACTGCCCTTGAAATTGTTCTGCACATCTTGGACATGCAAATATCCCCTTTGTTTGAATCCCTACAGTTCAATAATTAATGTTAATAAGATCAAAAAATAGTATAAAACTAAGTATGAAAGTTGGGATGAAAATAAATTATGAGTGTAAATACGTAAATATTTTATCTTACCAAAACAAATACCAAGTCCTAGGAAATCATGAATAGTCCAACATAGCACACTGTACAACATGAAGGACCTATTTAATGGGGGACGTGATATTTCATACATTCTTATGCCTTTCCATAGCAGTTGCATCTCATCAATAAAAGGTGCAAGATAAACATCCATGTTTTTAACTTGATGTTTTCCTGGAACAATGAGAGTCAGCATAAGGTGCTCCTTTCTAAAACTCATCCATGGGGGAATATTGTATACTATCAATCTGACTAGCCAAACACTATAATTTGAGCTTAGGAAAGAGAATGGGCACACTCCATCAATTGCAAGACCAAACCTCATACTACGGGGTTCATCTTTGAATTTTCTTGGTCATTTTTTCTCTGTGTTTCATTGCTTTGGAGTTGGCCGGAATTCACATGAATCCATCTTTACTCCTGTTCTTTGCATGCCAGTCCATCAATTATGCAAATGACTTGTAACGAAACATTCATTGAAGTCTAGGTATAATTGGCATGTGACATAAAACCTTCTTTGGAACTGTAGGACCTTGTACATTTGTACGATATCTCTTCTCTTTGCATACAGGGCATTCTACCTTGTTTTGATATTCATCTCTGTATAAAATGCAATCATTTTTACATGAATGAATTTGCTTATATTCAATCCCCAACTCAACCAACAACAGACATGCCTCTCTACAAGTTGATGGCAACACATTCTCTTCAGGGAATATTTTAGTTTTTAGTGCCCTGTAAGATTGCCAGAGATTAAATCAATTGAATGTTTGACTTATGGTGAACATGTTTGATATGTCAATATATACTAGGATTGTTTATATACAATATATGGTTTTAAAATCCCCTTAAAGAAATATAAACGAAGGTGATGAATGTTTACGAATTATGTACACCAATTGACAATTGCAAAGTAAGAAATAGATTTCAACTCACTTCAATAGGGTAGTGAATCCTTTGTCTGACCAACCAAATAATGACTTGATTTCTAATAATATTAATGTGCATGTCAGTTTTGAGGTTCTACTTGCACCCGATTTGAACACGGGTGTCTTCACTGCTTGCTTGATGGAGTCTTTCAGGTTGTTATCATCAACATTGCATTGGTGGTAATTACCCCTACTATCATCGTTACTATCAACCATATGATCATTATTGTCATCATTGTTTTCATTCCCAAAGAAATCTGTAAGCATTTCATTCAATCCTTCTTCATGTACTGCATTTGCACTATCATGATCATCATCATTAAGGCTAGGTGGCATGTCATCAGTGTATGCGGATCTCATCAGCTCTTCAAATTTCTCAGCTAGTAGTATTCTCTTCAATAATGCTCTTTTCGCCCTGGTATTGTTTAAAGGATGATTTGGATCATCCCATCCAAATCTTAATAACCCAGTTGAACCTTGGGTATTAGTATGTGTTTCATCAACATCTTCTACCTATCAACAAATACAAGCATTATTTAATGTTTGGCAACAATTGGATAAATCATAAATGTATCAATTTCAAAGAAATATAATCAAATATGGCTTAAAAAATAAAAATATAAATTGTATGAACATATATACATTAATTGAATAACGGAACATTATTTTATAGACTACCTTTTTTATACAATAATTTAAATAAAACACAATTTTGACAATATAGTTTATAAAACATCAATCCACACTCATTTATTATTCTTTGGTTTTCTGCCCTTAAGAACATCCTTAGGGAGACCTTGTTCTTCCCTCTTCTTTCATGCAGGAGTGCATTTTAAGAAGGGGTAATCAATCATTAACTCATCCCCAATGGTAAGGTCCATAGTAGCCTCACCATAATCAATCTATCAACCTATCTTTCCATATCGCCATCTTTATCATTTATAACCTCAACAAATTGACAATTCGGTCTTATAGTAGGGTCCCTTCCCTTACTACTATTTATAAATCCTCCAATATTTTTGTTTGTATGCACGTCCATCTATATACATAAGATGACCTCTATTCATTTCTTTTCCACTTTCCAATTGGAGACAATGTGTATACATATTTGAATTTAGACCATATGCTAACATGCTAGGCTTATATTCTACTAGCCTTCTCCATTCACCACTATAATATTATGGACCATAATATGGCATTAATCTCCTAGTGGTTTGTTCTGAATTGTTTTTATGTTTAGATCCCACATGTACATTTTGGACAATAAAGAGGCCTAGATTCACTCCATGAATATTGGAGGGTCCTATCATGTAGCTATATCCCCAAAATTGAAACACCTCATACACTCTAGGTAGTTGTTGATCACTAGGCCAAGCGCAATATAGTCGACGATCAAATGTCTCTTTGTAAATTGATCTCAAACTCAGGGGCAAGTCATCATCTCCATCACATTCATTCTCATAGGGTATGTAGTCCACCTTCCCCTTGTCTTTAAGCAAATTATGCATCTTTAAACCAGTTCTTGTTCTGTTGCTTGTTTTCATCAATTCTTCATCTTCTGAGCTGGTATATTGGCACATATTTTTGTTAGATATCATCTGATAAATGATCATTGCCCTCTAGGTTGGAATTCGGTGATCCAGGAAACTTTAAACCAAGAACTTTATCCTACAAGTATCCATTAAGAAAAAAATAAGTTATTTAAATAATATAAAACAATGTTTAAACGAAGTATACATGTTATTTATATCAATTTGGAAAATTCCTTACCATAATTCCTATTGGATTTGAATCGATTGTAGGAGGCATACTACCAACTAGAAGCTCATCATATATGTAATGTCTTTATACAATCGCTCGTTTCAATTATTTCTTTCCATGACATTAAGAACATCCACAAACAACAATTTTCTCTAAGTATTCATGCCACGTACTATAGTCCAAACCAACCTCTTGTTCAATGCAATCATTTGTTGTGTCTGCAAGATCCATTGTCATATCCTCTTCCACCCACTGTTGTCTACATGATTTAACAGTTTTAGGTCCACGTCCAAGTACATATCTTTTTCATTTTCTAGTTGAATGCTCAGGCTCTGCATTTGCTCCAATCTCCATCTAAAATAATCAACAACATGCATTAATTTATGTCAAGATTGGATAATCCATTCTAAATTTCAATAATAATGTGAAAAAAGATGGACGTATCACAAAATGCCATCACATCATTTTTTCCTAAGGAAATTAGATTTGAGTACCTGATTTCCCACTTCATCCGTTGTGTCCTCATTTGATATGACACGATCTATTGCCATGGCCTCGTCTAGCCCCTATAATACACAACATAGTAAATAATGTTTAGTACACCAATTATATCATTTCAATGAATATGCTATCTAACACAAAACCTCACTTTAGTCATATATTTGACATATTGATATCATGTTTTGGCCATCCTAATTTTCAAACTTTTCCCTTGATCATAGAATCACATTTAATCACCATTCTTGTGCATTTTCAACCAATAAGTTTGACCTCAGAGGCCTCGTGGACAGAAAAATGACTTTATCTCCTCTATGTTGTAGCATTTGTGAATTCATAAACACCTTCCTCCTTTAGTTGAGGTTGCTTTCTCTTCTTACATCTATTGTATCTGCAGATTCTGTTGTCATATTGATGAAGGAGGTAAATCACAAAACACACAATAACAGATATTGAACACAGCAAATAGAACTTTCTTTTATTGAACTGGGCAACTCATTACATTATAGAAGCTCAATTACAATCAGAGGATAAATCCTCTACTGGCTGCAACACATTACAGCTTTCCCAACCTCAAGACTCTAGAATCTTCAGCCTTCTGTAACCCCAAATCAGCTAGGGTTTCTGTTTTCCCACCTATTCTTGACTCCACACTAGCCCCCTTGACTCTACTACTGCCCAGGGTTCCCAAAATAGTCATAAATAGCACTTTTTAGTGGCCTCCAGCTAAATTTTGAATTTTGCAACTCCCTCCAAAAGTAGGTCAACTTCCGGGAAGCATAACTTTTGATCGGGTGTCCGATTGACGAACCGTTTTAAGCGCCAAAAAGCTCACGATGTAAACTATCATGCCAAAAATTCATAAATAGATTTCTGTCAACTTTTTGAGATGTTATGAGAAGTTTTAGTGCCTCATATCTCATTCCGTAAATTTTCAGGGGCTTTTCAGAAAACAAAAACTTTAATATTTTTCAGCTCACAAATGATCTTTACCTAATTCCTTCGCCAAAGGTCTTATATTTCCATTATGTAACTTTTTGGAAGTTTTTGCTTCATTACGTGCCCAAATGCAAACTTTCTAAAAATAGCAGGTACACTTTCCTAAATAGGCAGGTCGTCGTCAACTTTTTGAGACGTTATGAGAAGTTTTAGTGCCTCACATATCGTTCCGTAAATTTTCAGGGGCTTTTCAAAAAACAAAAACTTTAATATTTTTCAGCTCACAAATGATCTTTACCTGATTCCTTCGCCAAAGGCCTTATATTTCCATTATGTAACTTTCTGGAAGTTTTTGCTTCATTACGTGCCCAAATGCAAACTTTCTAAAAATAGCAGGTACACTTTTCTAAATAGGCAGGTTGCTATTTTTAGCAGTTTTGGAAAAACTGAAAGTCCTACATTATTATTCTAGATATTATGGAACCAAAAACACTAATTATGGGAAGAAATGAGAACAACTACAATGGTTTTGAATTAACTTATTTTTGGGTGATGCAAGATTGCCCTTACACCTCTGGTTGCTCCTGCATCAGACACCCAGGGTAATTTGAGAAGTGACCCTATCACGTCTCAGTTTTTTGTGTGAGGAAAATCCAAATGGTCAACCTCTACCTTAGACAACCAAGAAGAATCTTCAATAGGCCTTCCTTTCCATTTCACTAGATATTCTTCGTATTGATTGTTCCAAGTGCTCCTTCCCACACGGCTATCTAAAATCTCTTCTATCTCCTCTATTGAAGTAGATGCCGGAATACTCCACTGCACTTCTGTTGGTCCATCCTCTGTTCCACCTTCATGATATTCTGATAAATCAGCAATGTTGAAAACAGGAGAAATATTGATCCCACTCGGCAGCTCTACCTCATATGCATTTCCTGAATCATGCTTCTTCATGATTCTGCATGGTCCAAATCTCTCCATGTTTAATTTATTGTATGTTCCAACTGGGAACCTTTCTTTTCTCAAGTGAACCATGACTTCATCTCCCACCTGGAACTCCTTATACCTCCTCTTCTGATCTGCCTTAGCCTTGTACTGAATATTCATCTTATTAATGTGCTTTCTCACTTCTTCATGCAATTTCTTCAAATGTTCTGCAAAGTCTTCAGCTTCAGCACTTGTCTTTTCTCCATTGTCCATCTTCCTTAACTCAGAAGCATTTCTTAGGCTATTACCATATACAATCTGGAATGGTGATTTACCAGTACTCCTATTGACAGAATTGTTGTAGGCAAATTCTGCCTGTGGTAAAATTGAATCCCATCCCTTGGGCTTATCTCCTACTAAGCATCGTAGCAGGTTACCCAAACTGCTATCCACCACTTCTGTCTGTCCATCAGTCTGTGGATGGTGTGCGGAACTGAACTTCAAGTCTGTCTTCAACTTCTTCCACAATGTCCTCCAGAAATAACCAACAAACTTGGTATCTCGGTCTAAAACTATGCTTTTTGGTAGACCATGTAGTCTCACCACTTCCCTAAAAAATAACTCTGCAATATGAATAGCATCATTAGTCTTCTTACAAGGAATAAAATGTGCCATTTTTGAGAATCTGTCCACCACCACAAAAATAGAATCATGTCCTCTCTGTGTCCTTGGTAAACCAAGAACAAAATCCATGCTAATATCATCCCATGGCTTCTCTGCTACAGGTAATGGTTGATACAACCCTGTATTCTGACTTGTCCCTTTTTCCATCTGACACACTCTACAACTCTGCACAAATTTCCTCACATCCTGTTGCAACTGCGGCCAATAATAATTTTCACCGACAATGGCAATGGTCTTATCTCGACCAAAGTGTCCAACTAACCCCCCACTATGCTTCTCCTTAATTAGGTTCTCTCTCATGGAACTCCTTGGAATGCACAATTGGCTTCCTCTAAACAACATGCAATCTTGGATTATGAAATCCAACCATTTTGTTCTGTCCAAAGTAACAGGTTCCAAACAAGCTTTCCAAGCCTCTGCAAAATCTGGATCTTCAGGATACCAACTTTTGAGTTCATCAAACCCAACAACCTCTATCTTCATTACTGTCAACAAATTTTGCCTTTTGCTCAAGGCATCTGCAACCCTGTTGGACTTCCCACTCCTGTGCTTCAAGACAAAAGTATAACTCTGCAAAAACTCAACCCATTTTAAGTGCCTTTGATTTAACTTTTCTTGACTACTAAGATACTGCAAAGCCTGATGATCAGTATATAAAACAAACTCTTTTGGCAACAAATAATGTCTCCATCTCTTCAAAGCCTGGACTATTGCATAAAACTCTTGATCATAAACAGAATACTTTTTCTTGGCATCATTAAGCTTCTCATTAAAATAGGCAATGGGCTTACCTTCTTGGCTCAAAACAGCTCCTATACCACTACTGCTAGCATCACAATCTACCTGAAATACCTTATTAAAATCTGGAAGTGCCAAAACAGGTTGTTCTACGACTTTCTGCTTCAATGTGTCAAAGTTCTTGTCTGCTCCTTTAGTCCATCTAAACTCTTTTCTATCCCCTCTCATTGTCTTAGTTAGGGGTATACAAATGCTACTAAAATTCCTGATAAACTTTCTGTAAAAACTTGCCAAACCATGAAAAGATATTACCTCTGTTGCACTCCTTGGCATAGGCCATTCAATGATAGCCCTTACTTTTTTGGGGTCCATCTTAAGACCTTCCTCTGAGACAACAAATCCCAGGTATACCAACTCCTTCTTTGCAAAACTACATTTCTTCAGATTAATTAGCAACTTCTCTTCCCTCAACTTCTCTAGAACTCTTCTGATATGCATCAGATGCTCATCCCAAGTTTTACTGAAAATCAAAATATCATCCAAATAAACAATAACAAAACTTCCCAAAAATTCTTTCAGTACCTCATTCATGAGCCGCATGAATGTGCTCGGTGCATTGGTTACCCCAAATGGCATGACTAACCACTCATACAAACCTTCCTTTTTTCTTGAAGGCTATCTTCCATTCATCTCCTTCTCTGATACGGATCTGGTGATACCCACTCTTCAGGTCAATCTTCGTGAAGTACTTGGCTGCACTCAAACAATCCATGATGTCATCCATTCTTGGCAATGGAAATCTATACTTGATCATTATCTTATTGATGGCTCGAGAGTCTATACATATCCTCCATTCTCCATCCTTCTTTGGTGCTAGTACTGCAGGTACCGCACATGGACTTAGGCTCTCCCTTATCAGTCCCTTTCTCAACAACTCATGAACTTGTCTGTTCAGCTCTTCATTCTCTACAGGGGTCATTCTATGGGCTGCCTTGTTTGGCAAACTGGCTCTTGGTATCAAATCCATTTGATGACTTATCTTCCTTACTGGTGGTAAACCTTCTGGTACATTATCAGAGATAATGTCCTGGAACTCTTCCAACATATCTGAAACTTCTACAAGTACATCTTCACATTTCTCTTGACTAATCTTAGGAAGCAATGCAAAGCAATGACGCTCATGCTTCATACCCTCCAAAAATTTCCTACCATCTACCAAGCAAATTCTAGCAGTACTACATACCTTTTCTTCCACCTCCTTCAAGGGCTTCAACTTATGACGAACTCCATCCTTTGTTAGGGAATATGTGTTTGCACAGCCATCATGGACAACACTCCTATCATACTGCCACGGCCTCCCTAATAGCATATGACATGCATCCATCGGTATGATATCACACAACACCTCATCATGGTAGTCACCAATCTTGAACTTCACTAAACACTGCTCATTGACCAAAGCTCTATGGTCCTTCTGTAACCATGCAATCCAATATGGTTGTGGATGCTTTCTTCTTGTCAACTTCAACTTGTCAACCATCTCCTCTGAAACAAGATTATCAATGCTTCCACTGTCAATAATAATATCACAACACTTATCTTCACATTTACACCTTGTGCGGAATAAACTCTTCCTCTGATTGGGTTCTCTCTCCTCATTCAACAAAGTTCTTCTAACAACTAGGGTTTCTCCCCTTTCAGCATCTTCAGAATGCTCAGACTGTGCATCTTCATCTACATGTGTAACTCATGCATTACCTTCAGGTCTTCTATTCATCCTTCCTTGATGTTGCGGACATTCATATGCTCGATGCCCTTCTTCTCCACATTGGAAACAGGTTCCTCTGAAACCTCCTCTTCCAGGTCCCTGCCCAGGTCTGCCTCTTCCTCTTCCTCTTTGCTCACCATTGTTCTAGTCACGAGGGCAGTAGGTATTGTCACCTCTCTGATTTTGACCAGTGCCAGCTTCTTCACTTTTCTTTGCATCTTCATTTCGGCTCCCATAGGGTCTTCCACCAGTCCTTTCACCTTGACCTCTTCCCCTTTGCTTGCTGTCAAATCTTTTATTCAGCTTCTCTTCCACCTTCAGGGAAAACTAGTACGCATCTTCTATGGTGGTCATTCTAACCAAGCTCAACTCCTCTTGAATACTCGGCCTCAACCCATTAATGTAACGGGCTACCTTCTCCTTGTTGGGCTCTGCATGGCCTGTCCTGATAGTAATTTTATAAAACTCTTCTGTATACTCCTTAACAGACTTGTTACCTTGCTTCAGTCCTTGCAGCTTCTTTAGCAACTCCATCTCATAGTCCACAGGAATGAACTGCTTCTTTAGTTTCTCCACCATCTGATTCCATCTGGAGATCTTTCCTCTTCTATTTCTCTCTAATTGGACCTCCTTCCACCAAATATTGGCATGGCCCTTCAACTTTGTTTTTGCAAACTTAACCCGATCTGGGTCCTCCACATCTTCATACTCAAAATACTCCTCCATGTCATTGATCCAATCAATAAGGTGTTCTGGATTCAAATCTCCAGAATATGTAGAAACTTTGATCCTGGGCCTCTTTCCAATCTTTGAAATGGCCCTCAACAACCTAACTTCTGTAGGATCTCCAGCAGCTTCTTGTTCTTCCTCAGATAGCTCTTCTTCATCTTCACCTTCACTTTCTTCTCTCGTCCTCGGCTCAAACCCTCTTCGTAGCTCCTCTTGCAATGCATTGAATTGCCTTTGTAGGGCTCTAAAACCCTCTTCTGTCAAAGCATTCCTCCGAACACAATTTCTTTGTGGAGGCATCTTGGTCTCCGCAACAAACCCACAACCTCAGGTCCTGGTGCAAACTGCCTCACGGTCGGCGATCTGTCTACACAATTAGGAACCCTCGCTCTGATACCACTTGATGAAGGAGGTAAATCACAAAACACACAACAACAGATATTGAACACAGCAAATAGAACTTTCTTTTATTGAACTGGGCAACTCATTACATTACAGAAGATCAATTACAATCAGAGGATAAATCCTCTACTGGCTGCAACACATTACAGCTTTCTCAACCTCAAGACTCTAGAATCTTCAGCCTTCTGTAACCCCAAATTAGCTAGGGTTTCTGTTTTCCCACCTATTCTTGACTCCACACTGCCCCCTTGACTCTACTACTACCCAGGGTTCCCAAAATAGTCATAAATAGCACTTTTTGGCGGCCTCTAGCTAAATTTCAAATTTTGCAACTCCCTCCAAAAGTAGGTCAATTTCCGAGAAGCATAACTTTTGATCCGGGTGTCCGATTGACGAACCGTTTTAAGCGTCGGAAAGCTCGCGATGTAAACTATCACACCAAAAATCTGTAAACAGATTTTCATCAACTTTTTGAGACATTATGAGAATTTTTAGTGCCTCATATCTCGTTCCGTAAATTTTCAGGGGCTTTTCGGAAAACAAAAACTTTAATATTTTTTAGCTCACAAATGATCTTTACCTGATTTCTTCGCCAAAGGTCTTATATTTCCATTATGTAATTTTCTGGAAGTTTTTGCTTCATTATGTGCCCAAATGCAAACTTTCTAAAAATAGCAGGTACACTTTCCTAAATAGGCAGGTCGCTATTTTTAGCAGTTTTGGAAAAACTGAAAGTCCTACATTATTATTCTGGATATTATGGAACCAAAAACACTAATTATGGGAAGAAATGAGAACAACTACAATGGTTTTGAATTAACTTCTTTTTGGGTGATGCAAGATTGCCCTTACACCTCTGGATGCTCCTGCATCACATATCTATTTCCACCCACTTTCCTCTCTGTGATTTAGTAGTTCTACGTCATCCACGTCCTCTCTCCATGGCCTCCTCTGGATCTTGTAATACACAACAATGACAATAGTCACATAATAGTTGTGCACCAAGAGAATATTCTTGAATTTATATTGTTAATACACTCACTTTTCATTAACACGCACTATGAAAAACAAAATAGGACATTGCAACATTTTTCTCTTCAAAAAAAGTTTACATGCGGAATCTTGACAACTAGAGCTCAAATCTTATAATTACAAGATGACTACAAATTCACATCAAAAAGATATTTATTTCATATTTGACTCTCCTTTTTCTTTTATGGGTCATTTTAAGGCAATCTATATCTCTCCAAGTGGCCATAAAACCCTCAAAACTATCATAGAACCCTCAAAACAGTCTCAAAGAGTCTTTGGCACCAAAATTTTAAATTCTTGATGGAGGGAAGGATAATTTGGATGTTAATTTTGAAATCACGTCATTAGATCTTTGTTAGGTTAATCCTAGCCATTGGATATTCTTTAATTATAGGGACTTTATGTTATATTTCACCATTACCTTTCACTCTAAAATTAATGATTTCCTTTGAAAAGAAAACCCTCCATTAGCTATCATAACCCCAACCATATGTTGAAGTGAACTTAAACATTATGTGTAATTGTCATTGCTCATATTAAGCACCTACCTCCCTTCTTAGTGGTCCCACATGTGTGATGTATGTGAATGAGTCATATGGTACCTGTGCTACATGTTTAAAGTTTGAATTTTGCTCATATTGTTGGAAAAAGACCCAAAAAGACCTTTGATTTTTGAGTTTTATACTCTATAACATGCATCTCCTTGATCTTTTCATCTAATCTATGACTGGTTTCTACTCTTTCAAGCCATACATGCAATAAGTCATTAGTTTGAGAGAGGGAAGTTTTGAGTTACCATGAAATCCAACATTTATTCTAGTTTTTTCCCTCAAACGTGAGAATTTTGTCACCTAGGGTTTGATATTTTGGAGTTTTAGTAGAGGGATTGATGTTATAATTTATGTATAGACATATTGAAAGACTTAATGATCCTTTCTTTTGCTTTTAGGGTTTGTAACAATTAAGAAGATAAAGGGCATGGTGTAAGAGAGAGGCAAAGATCCTTTGAGTACCAAGATTTGATTGCCTAATGGGCAATCCATCAAATCTTGGTAATATGCTATCCTAGGTGATAAAATTCTAAGCCCTTGACATTGATGTGACAAGCCTATGATCTATGTAACAAAGGATGAAGGAGGAGTATACAGTCATGGTAGGAAAGTGAAATTACAATGAAATTTTGATATGATTGAGATGTAGTTGGGGTATTTAGGGATGTTGTCATCATGCCTTAAGGATTGACAAGATCTAAGGAATAATTAGATGTATAAATAGGACTATCACAGGTATTGAGGAAGTGGAAGGTTGTCATATAATGAAGGAGATAGTTCATGGCCTCTTAAACCGAGCCTCAAGATTATAGTGAAGTCACATAATATAAACAAAGATTGTCATGACTTAGCTAAAATCTTGTCAATCTCCTATCACATATCTTAAGGCTGTCCTTAATCCCAAATCCAACTCTCAAATGTTAGATGGAAGGTCATGGCTCCAACTAAAATAATTGGTGTCAAAATGATAAGTCGGGGGACCATCATAGTGTTGATATACTATTGTAGTGGGATCATGAGGATTAACATTGTAGAGGTTATCATACCATGAGGCATAGGTAACAACCATAGGAGGTTTAAAAGCAACACTAGAAACATTAAATTATTGACATAGTACACCTAGGATAGCTAGGTATGCATCCATAGAGTTATTACTATAAAATTGTCTCATTAATCTTGTGACCAGGTTAAGTCACTATCATAGTAACAATGTAGTTAGTCATCAATCAACATGTTGTCTTTGCATTTCAATGAGATCAATTCTTGAAAAATGACAATCCAAAGGTTAAAGAGACAAGTTGATACCTTACCTAAGTTGTCATGTTCTTGAAACCTTGTCACTATAAAGAGGAGATATCTAGAGAGTAATGTCACAAGGACATAACCAAGGCATGCACTACCATGAGCCATAGGGACAACTTACCACACCATCCAAAACTCCATTTGAACTAGCTACTATCAATAATTCACATTATTGGGGACTGTCATGAAGAAAACACCATGCATAGGACTATCATAGTCAAAGTGGAGAGGATTGTCTAGTCATTGTATGACTGTCATAATAGCTAGTGGGTTAGTTACCATGCTTCAACCTAAAATAGGTTAATGAGAACATAGAAATGAAAATCACAATACTATAAGCACACTCCATAAGCTACCAATATAGTCACAATATCATGTCATCATGATAGCAAGAGAAGAGTTGTTTGGTTTTTCCAAAGCCATATCACTTGCATAAGGATTGTCACCAACCATTTGTGTAAGGTCATGAAAGAGTGAGTCATTATTGAGCTAATCATAAGAGAAGCATGAAGTCAAAATGCTATCATGGAAACAAGATATAGTTACTTATTATAAGGACAATCCAAATTTGGTGAGGTTACTTTTTTATCAACTTCCAAGCAAAACACATCATTTTGCACTGATTGGTGCCTAAAATTTCGTGCTAAAGTCAGTGGTAACTGCTCCGACTATAGCGCTGACTACTAGATCAAAAAAAAATTAAAAAAATTCCTACCTGCACATACCCCAAAACAAAACAAAACAAAACTTTATTAATTTTTGGTGTTCATTTTTTGTTTGGAGAATGAGCATTTGGCGTGCAGAGATCGAGCGTTTGGAGTTTTTGTGTTCTCCATTATTTTGGCAATGGTGGGACCTATAAATCAAAAACAAAAAATAAAAACTTCCCACCTGAATTATATGAGAAATTTGATAATTACAGGTGAAAAATGCTGCGTGAATTAGAGGAGAAAAAAGCATAAAAACATCACGCAAAGAGAGGAGAAAAAAGGGAAAAACAAGCAAGTAGATGAGAAATTTGATTTAGTTTGTGACACCATAGGTAAGGTTACAATTACAATTAAAAAATTTTGTTCCCAAAAATATTTTTGTTTTGATTAAATGGAGAGGATTGTGAAGAAAGGGTTGTAAATATTGTTTTGTTTACAGGCGAATCGTTCAAGTCTCATGTGGTTGCAAAGGAGGGTAAAATTGTAGACATTGCATTATTTCCTCTGCATCCGAGAGCAATGAACGTATTTTCAAACCCCAATGCCTAGGTTCACTTATCATTCCCATCAATACCTTTCTCAGAAGACAACTTTCTCGCTTCATTCCTAAAAAAGTAGTCGAGTGCTTTAAGACAAGTCAATTGTGAGCAAACTAAAATTAGGGCTTTTGAGACGAGGGTGAGAAAACTAAAACAAAGGTTGGTCGAGACAATACAAGGAGATAGGGCTTTTGAGATGAGGGTGAGCAAACTAAAATTAGGCCCAAAACTATAGATTCCCTCCCAAGGCACCAATTGATTCATAGGAAAACAACTTCATGATTTGCTCTACAAAGTAAAGGTAAAAAACCTTGAGGAATACAGAAAAACTGGAAGAAAACTTTCATACCTAACAGTGTGTACTTCATTTGCCTCCACATACTGAACGAAAATAATTTGCCCTAGGTCACCTCAAAATGTCAAGCAATAGAGGGAAGAGAGCAAAGGGAGCAGACTCTGGCCACAATGAGGTAATTCATTGTCAATTTATAGATTTGTAAATGTTTCCATTGTTTCTTTGATTTTTAGTTTTTAGTTTTTTATTTGTAAATTTAAAAGAAGAAATTTATTTTATATATATAGGAACATGAGATTGACAAAGATAAAGAGGCATTGGATTCCATATTGGGGGTAGAGGCAGTGAACAAATTGGATGGTGTGGACTTGACAATGCTTGCCAGATACATAGAAAAACAATCTGGTAAAGCCCCTAAAACATTACAACCAAATCAACAGTGTCAAAGGGAATCAATTGATTCCCCAACCAGTCCTAGATCAAAAAAAAGATCCAGGAGGAAATCAATAACAATAACCTCTAAGAATGTGGAACAGGGAATAGAGGCTTCCAATGTCCCACCCACTTCTGGGACATAGACTTCTTCGACCACCACGCCATGTTTTGCATCTTGCATTGGTACCTACGATACCAAGATAGAATACGATGTGGTTTCAGGGGAAGTCCAAATGACATATGCTGGAAAAACATTTGTGAATAGGTTGAAGGAATCATGCCTTCAATGGTTCAAAGATCATCTACATTTGCCATTCTCAAAGATACCCATGCACCTGCAAAAAGCAGTTATCCAGGACATGGAGACTGAATTTGGCACAGTTGGTCTGTAAAGAAGATAAAGCTATGAATGTATCAAAACTGCAAGAGATTTCAGTACAACCAAACAAAGAAGATAAAAAAACTCACTCCTGAGCTAAGGCTCAAAAAAAGGCCAATTGATGTAAGTGTGAAAGTATGGAAAGAGCTTGTAAAAGCATATGAGAAGTCTGATGCACGGAGGAAGTCCGATGAGGAGAGTACACAAGTATTTGAACTTGCTCATAAGATTATATCAAATTTATTAAATGATTTTTAAATATTATTTGTTCATAGTTAAGTTGAATTAGTATATGTTTTAGGACAAGGCCTCCAAGGCTAGGCTTGACAAACTTCGTGCCACACATCACAGTGGCCAAAAAGGTTTACAAGCCTTGATCTATACATTTGTAAGTATATTTAATATGTTAAATGATATTTTTCTTAATTTCCTAGGAAAAAGTAAATGATTGCATATTAATTACTTTAACTAGTCCAAGTGCCATGTTTTGACAGGAGGAGAAATATGGCTGGTGTCCAACACAATTTGAAAAGGATATGTTACAAACTAAAAAGTGGATCAATTTTGTAATCTGGATGGAGAACGAGGTATCAATAGTTGACTTTCAATAACTTAGTTGGATATTGTTGTGTTAATATGTCAATTTGCATTTCTTGTGTTGAGTTGTTTATTGATGCGTAGGATGAGTTCTAAAGTGCTTCTATGTTGACCCTAGCACCATTAAATGTAAGATTTCTCTTAGATGACAAATGATTACTCTTCTATCTTTGGGGACCCTTCTTGGTGCCATTAGGATCAAAATGAGTATACTAGTCTTATGCTTTCTTACAAAAAGTGGTTGCAATTAACCTAATCTTGTGGTCATTAACCACAACATTTTGTGTGTGCCATCCTATCTCATATGCTTAAGTTTAACGGGCTAATAATGAACAGAAAACCCTTGTTTCCTTGCCTCCAACTAATGGACTTGTTGGAACCTAAAATTTCCTAACATTTTTTGCAAAAATTTTAGGTTCCCATGACGAAAAATCCAAATTCTGAAACCTTTGCAACCATCCTCCCTGCCTCTGTCAAAATGGGAGCTTTGGAATAGGGTATGGACATCCATCAATACATAAAGGATAGAGGAATTTTGTCAAATGTTGTAGTTGCAACTGCCATGTTAAACATGTATGCAAAATCTGGAAGCATAGACAAGGCACGTGAACTGTTTGACAGAATGCCTCAAAGCAATGTGGTCTCATGGGCTGCAATGACTGCAGGATATGCACAAAATGGATTTGTTGAAAAGGCTTCAGAAATTTTAAAGCAAATGCAATTGGCTGGTGTAAAACCAAATTCCAAAAACCTTTGCCACCATCCTCCCTGCCTCTGTCAAAATGGGAGCTTTGGAATAGGGTATGGACATCCATCAATACATAAAGGATGGAGGAATTCGTCAAATGTTGTAGTTGCAACTGCCCTATTAGACATGTATGCAAAATGTGGAAACATAGACAGGGCACGTGAACTGTTTGATAGAACGCCTCAAAGAAATGTGGTCTTATGGACTACAATGACTGTAGGATATGCACAAAATGGATTTGTTGAAAAGGCTTCAAAAATTTTAAAGCAAATGCAATTGACTGGTGTAAAGCCAAATTCTACAACCTTTGCCACCATCCTCCCTGCCTATGCCAAAATGGGAGCTTTGAAATAGGGTATGGACATCCATCAATACATAAAGGATAGAGGAATTTTGTCAAATGTTGTAGTTGCAACTGCCCTATTAGACATGTATGCAAAATGTGGAAGCATAGACAAGGCACGTGAACTATTTGACAAAATGCCTCAAAGAAATGTGGTCTCATGGATTGCAATGACTACAAGATATGCACAAAATGGATTTGTTGAAAAGGCTTCAGAAATTTTAAAAGCAAATGCAATTGGCTGGTGTAAAGCCAAATTCCACAACCTTTGCCACCATCCTCCCTGCCTGTGTCAAAATGGGAGCTTTGGAATAGCGTATGGACATCCATCAATACATAAAGGATAGAGGAATTTTATCAAATGTTGTAGTTGCAACTGCCCTGTTAGACATGTATGCAAAATGTGGAAGCATAGACAAGGCACGTGAACTATTTGACAGAATGCCTCAAAGAAATGTAGTCTCATGGACTGCAATGACTGTAGGATATGCACAAAATGGATTTGTTGAAAAGGCTTCAGAAATTTTAAAGCAAATGCAATTGGCTGGTGTAAAGCCAAATTCTATAACCTTTGCCACCATTCTCCCTGCCTGTGTCACAATGGGATCTTTGGAATAGGGTATGGACATCCATCAATACATAAAGGATAGAGGAATTTTGTCAGATGTTGTAGTTGCAAATGCCCTATTAGACATGTATACAAAATGTGGAAGCATATACAAGACACGTGAACTGTTTGACAGAATGCCTCAAAGAAATGTGGTCTCATGGACTGTAATGACTACAGGATATGCACAAAATGGATTTGTTGAAAAGACTTCAGAAATTTTAAAGCAAATGCAATTGGCTAGTGTAAATCCAAATTCCACAACCTTTGCCACCATCCTCCCTGCCTGTGTCAAAATAGGAGCTTTGGAATAGGGTATGGACATCCATCAATACATAAAGGATAGAGGAATTTTGTCAGATGTTGTAGTTGCAACTGCCCTGTTAGACATGTATACAAAATGTGGAAGCATAGACAAAGCACGTGAACTATTTGACAAAATGCCTCAAAGAAATCTGGTCTCATGGACTGCAATGACTGCAGGATATGCACAAAATGGATTTGTTGAAAAGGCTTCAGAAATTTTAAAGCAAATGCAATTAGCTGGTGTAAATCTAAATTCCACAACCTTTGCCACCATCCTCCCTACCTGTGTCAAAATGGGAGCTTTGGAATAGTGTATGGACAACCATCAATACATAAAGGATAGAGGAATTTTGTCAAATGTTGTAGTTGCAACTGCCATGTTAAACATGTATGCAAAATCTGGAAGCATAGACAAGGCACGTGAACTGTTTGACAGAATGCCTCAAAGCAATGTGGTCTCATGGGCTGCAATGACTGCAGGATATGCACAAAATGGATTTGTTGAAAAGGCTTCAGAAATTTTAAAGCAAATGCAATTGGCTAGTGTAAAGCCAAATTCCAAAAACCTTTGCCACCATCCTCCCTGCCTCTGTCAAAATGGGAGCTTTGGAATAGGGTATGGACATCCATCAATACATAAAGGATAGAGGAATTTGTCAAATGTTGTAGTTGCAACTGCCCTGTTAGACATGTATGTAAAATGTGGAAGCATAGACAAGGCAGGTGCACTGTTTGACAAAATGCCTTAAAGAAATGTGGTCTCATGGACTTCAATGACTGCAGGATATGCACAAAATGGATTTGTTGAAAAGGCTTCAGAAATTTTAAAATAAATGCAATTGGTTGGTGTAAAGCCAAATTCCACAACCTTTGCCACCATCCTCCCTGCCTGTGTCAAAATGGGAGCTTTAGAATAGGGTATGGACATCCATCAATACATAAAGGATAGAGAAATTTTGTCAGATGTTGTAGATACAACTACCCTATTAGACATGTATGCAAAATGTGGAAGCATAGACAAGGCACATGAACTGTTTGACAGAATGCCTCAAAGAAATGTGTTCTCATGGACTGTAATGACTGCATGATATGCACAAAATGGATTTGTTGAAAAGGCTTCAGAAATTTTAAAGCAAATGCAATTGGCTGGTGTAAAGCCAAATTCCACAACCTTTGCCACCATCCTCCCTGCCTATGTCAAAAAGGAAGCTTTGGAATAGGGTATGGACATCCATCAATACATAAAGGATAGAGGAATTTTGTCAGATGTTGTAGTTGTAACTGCCTTGTTAGACATGTATGAAAAATGTGGAAGCATAGACAAGGCACGTGAACCATTTGACAAAATGCCTCAAAGAAATGTGGTCTAATGGACTGCAATGACTGAAGGATATGGCACAAAATGGATTTGTTGGAAAGGCTTCAAAAATTTTAAAGCAAAAGCAATTAACTGGTGTAAAGCCAAATTCCACAACCTTTACCACCATCCTCCCTGCCTATGTCAAAATGGGATCTTTGGAATAGGGTATGGACATCCATCAATACATAAAGGATAGAGGAATTTTGTCAGATGTTGTAGTTGTAACTGCCCTGTTAGACATGTATGCAAAATGTGGAAGCATAGACAAGGCACGTGAACTATTTGAAAAAATGCCTCAAAAAAATGTGGTCTCATGGACTGCAATGACTGCAGGATATGCACAAAATGGATTTGTTGAAAAGGCTTCAGAAATTTTAAAGCAAATGCAATTTTCTGATGTAAATCCAAATTCCACATCCTTTGCCACCATCCTCCCTACCTGTGTCAAAATGGGAGCTTTGGAATAGGGTATGGACATCCATCAATACATAAAGAATAGAGGAATTTTGTCACATGTTGTACTTGCAATTGCCCTGTTAGACATGTATGCAAAATGTGGAAGCATAGACAAGGCACGTGAACTATTTGACAAAATGCCTCAAAGAAATGTTATCTCATGGACTGCAATGACTATAGGATATGCACAAAATGGATTTATTTAAAAGGCTTCAGAAATTTTAAAGCAAATGCAATTGACTGATGTAAAGCCAAATTCCACAACCTTTGCCACCATCCTCCTTGCCTGTGTCAAAATGGGAGCTTTGGAATAGGGTATGGACATCCATCAATACATAAAGGATAGAGGAATTTTGTTAGATGTTGTAGTTGCAACTGTCCTGTTAGACATGTATGAAAAATGTGGTAGCATAGACAAGGCACATGAACTATTTGACAAAATGCCTCAATGAAATGTGGTCTCATGGACTGCAATGACTATAGGATATGCACAAAATGGATTTGTTGAAAAGGCTTTAGAAATTTTAAAGAAAATGCAATTTTCTGGTGTAAAGCCAAATTCCACAACCTTTACCACCATCCTCCCTGCCTGTGTCAAAATGGGAGATTTGGAATAGGGTATGGACATCCATCAATACATAAAGGATAGAGGAATTTTGTCAAATGTTGTAGTTGCAACTGCCCTGTTAGACATGTATGCAAAATGTGGAAGCATAGACAAGGCACGTGAACTGTTTGATAGAATGCCTCAAAGAAATGTGGTCTCATGGACTGAAATGACTACAGGATATGCACAAAATGGATTTGTTAAAAAGGCTTTAAAAATTTTAAAGCAAATGCAATTGGCTGGTGTAAAGCCAAATTCCACAACCTTTGCCACCATCCTCCCTGCCTTTGTCAAAATGGGAGCTTTGGAATAGTGGATGGACATCCATTAATACATAAATGATAAAGGAATTGTGTCAGATGTTGTAGTTGCAACTACCCTGTTAGACATGTATGCAAAATGTGGAAGCATAGACAAGGCACGTGAACTATTTGACAGAATGCCTCAAAGAAATGTGGTCTCATGGACTGCAATGACTGCAGGATATGCACAAAATGGATTTGTTGAAAAGGTTTCAGAAATTTTAGAGCAAATGCAATTGGCTGGTGTAAAGCCAAATTCCACAACCTTTGCCACCATCCTCCCTGCCTTTGTCAAAATAGGAGCTTTGGAATAGGGTATGGACATCCATCAATACATAAAGGATAGAGGAATTTTGTCAGATGTTGTAGTTGCAACTGCCTTGTTAGACATGTATGCAAAATGTTGAAGCATAGACAAGGCACCTGACCTGTTTGACAGAATGCCTCAAAGAAATGTGGTCTCATGGACTGCAATGACTGCAGGATATGCACAAAATGGATTTGTTGTTTAGAAATTTTAAAGCAAATGCAATGAGCTGGTGTAAAGCCAAATTCCACAACCTTTGCCACCATCCACCCTGTCTGTGTCAAAATGGGAGCTTTGGAATATGGTATGGACATCCATCAATACATAAAGGATAGAGGAATTTTGTTAGATGTTGTAGTTGCAACTGCCCTGTTAGACATGTATGCAAAATGTGGAAGCATAGACAAGGCATGTGAACTGTTTGATAGAATGCCTCAAAGAAATGTTGTCTCATGGACTGCAATGACTGCAGGATATGCACAAAATGGATTTGTTGAAAAGGCTTCAGAAATTTTAAAGCAAATGCAATTAGTTGGTGTAAAGCCAAATTCCACAACCTTTTCCACCATCCTCCCTACTTGTGTCAAAATGGGAGCTTTGGAATAAGGTATGGGCATCATCAATGCATAAAGGATAGAGGAATTTTGTTAGATGTTGTAGGTGCAACTGCCCTATTAGACATGTATGCAAAATGTGGAAGCATAGACAAGGCACGTGAACTATTTGATAGAATACCTCAAAGAAATGTGGTCTCATGGACTGCAATGACTGCACGACATGCACAAAATGGATTTGTTGAAAAGGCTTCAGAAATATTAAAGCAAATGCAATTGGCTAGTGTAAATCCAAATTCCACAACCTTTGCCACCATCCTCCCTGCCTGTGTCAAAATGGGAGCTTTGGAATAGGGTATGGACATCCATCAATACATAAAGGATAGAGGAATTTTGTCAGATGTTGTAGTTGTAACTGCCTTGTTAGACATGTATGCAAAATGTGGAAGCATAGACAAGGCACGTGAACTGTTTGATAGAATGCCTCAAAGAAATGTGGTCTCATGGACTACAATGAATACAAGATATGCACAAAATGGATTTGTTGAAAAGGCTTTAGAAATTTTAAAGCAAATGGAAATCTTGGCTGGTGTAAAGCCAAATTCCACAACCTTTGCCACCATCCTCCCTGCCTATGTCAAAATGGAAGCTTTGGAATAGGGTATGGACATCTTGTTAGGTCTCAAAAATGTCAGTTATTAAACCATAAGAGGGTGCAAATATCTTAATATGTTTTTGGCTAACGAAACAGCATTTATGTAATTGAAAACCCCCTACTCTTTAGGCTCTGCAAACCTAGGTCAGTGTACTTGAATGATAAAGCAGATTTTGAAAGCCTGAAAGTGATGTTGATTTGGAGCAATCTACTCACTATGGCACACAGGTGTGAGGTAGATGCAGAGTTTTACCTATTAGTTCGTAATGAAAGTGTTTGAAGTTTGAAAATTATGAATAGGATTGTGAAATGATATTTGTGATGACCAATGCTTTCATCTATTGGGCAGTAGAGTCAAAAGTTAATGGTATATGGATCCCTATAATTGGTTTAACTCAGATTACTAGGCACTTAGGTGAATCTACACCTTGTACAGATGTGCAAAGATGTTGAGTTGCAAGGTTCTTCTTACTGATCCAAATGATATTTTCTTAAATCGTTGTGATCGCAGGAAAGGATTTTTATTCAAGTGGAAAGGAAACCTATCAAGATGACTAGTCTTAAAGGATTTTTAACTCTTAGGTAGAGACCAATAAACATGGGCAGCTTTAGTAGGAATTAAATCAACTTTCCACATAAAACAATCAAATTGATCACACAGAAACAATAATTGTGCTCTGACAAATTAAACATACCCTTGATATATTAATTTGAACTGATTTAAGAAATCATTCTGGAGACAACCACACAGCTCATAAACATGAATTTCCACATAGTAATTGAACACCAAAAATATAATCCACCAGATAACATCTACTCCTTTGCATTAAATTATAAGTTCAGAGCACATGAGAATATAACATAACATAAGTATTTTAGGTTTTTTATTTGCATATATATATTAAAGAGTCTTGTAATTGTTCTCATAATTTGAAGCAGCCTTAGTATCCCTTATTTATGGGATACGAAACAAGCTTCAGGCAAAAAGGACATGTCTTTTCATAAACATACTCCTAATTAATGCAATGATTAAGGAAATAAGAAAATAATTTGTAGATACGCAAGGCGATCAATACTGTGCTCGGTTATTCATCGGAGGTAGACTCGTGACCCATAGGTCTGGCAAAGTCATCTCTTCAGGATCAGTATTGGCATGTCCAAGGTATGTGCTCAAAAATGTGTCTCCGCACTCCTGTATATTCACTGTGTCCTGGATATAAACATGTTTACTCTGGCCAGGTGATCAATGTACTCCTGTTCAACTCATGTATCCGAAGCAATTATATCACTTATAGCAAATTCCAGGGTGAACAGCTTCTCGAGGCATTGATAGGTATTATCCAATACTTTTTCTTCATCATTGACCTTATCCAGAAGTGGTTGCAGCATCTGGCTCATTTCCCTTACCCAGTCATCCTTATCTTGAAGATCACTTCTAGAAAAGAAGTTTGGATATGTTAACTCAAGGTTTTGATCAAAATCATTTAGGTCATCAGTCAATGTAGTGTTATACTTTTCATGCTGGACAATTAAGTTGTTATATTCCTCACGTATTTGACCCTGGAGATCTAACTTAGCGCTTAATTCTTCTTTCATTTCTAATAGCCTCAAATGAAGCCTTTGATGCTCTTGATGTGCAAGATATGTCCTTTTATGCATACTCCAGGTTTGGTCACTGAACTTCATTATTTTATCAAATCTTCTTTTGATCAATGTTGAGGCCATGTGGTATTTGATTGATTTTATCTCGACCTCAAGCTGTTCACTTTTCTTTTGAAACTTTTCTACTTTCGTCTTCCAGTAATTTGAATTGGCTTTTTCTTCAAGGATCTTTTGATCTTTTTCTAGGTAGGGTGAATAAGAACTTGAAGGCAATCTATCCTTGTAAGTGGCCACCTCTTGTCTTAGTTTTCCATTCTCAGCCATATAAGCATTGTTTTTCTTTATCAACTGCTCAATCTAATCCTTAGTAAATCTTGCCACATTGATATTGAGGTCAGCAGTTTCAAGAGGGTCTGTGTCCTCAACTCTCTGGATCAACAAATGGCCAAATGCTTCATCAGGATTATTTATAACCTAAGGTTTCTTATGTGAAGGATAGAGGGACCATATTAGCAATATCTTTTTCTCAAGGTTAGCCTGATCCATTCTTAATATTATCCAATGCCTCAATACTAAGCTACATTTTCTTTTCTTGATACTTTCTGAAGGTATCAAAAACAATGGATGAAGTCATGTCTCACCCAAGGACCAATACCACTCCTGCTTGTTTGAGCAATTGTCTACCTTTCTCTGGTGTCATGTCATTCATGGCATTGTCTATTTCTGACTAAAGTTCTTGTAGAACTTCCTCTTGAACTTCAGGAGTAATGTCCTTCATCCTTTCCCTGGCCTATTTTCCTTTGTACTCATAAAGGAAGGCTTTGAATTCTGAGGTTTTTATTGAAATCAGCATCTGCAATGAATTTCTAACTAGCCAAATATCTCACATCATTTGTTAATTCGTCAGAAGTTTCTATTCTGACTTCCTCTCTATCCACAGGGGACTCATATTCCTCAACAAGTGAAGAGGATGCTTACAAGTCTTTATTTTTCCCCTCTTCACTTTCTTCTTCAAAAGAAATTTCTGGAATTTGTTGAGGAGATAATTGGCAAATAGGAATCTCATCTTCTGCTTGAGTTCCTTTAATAGCTTTTCCTTTTCTTTCAAAAACATAGGAAGGGACATTTTGAATAAAATCTACAACATTTATTATCAATGTATCCAGCCTATCAATAGGATTATTCACATCCATGAAGGCTCGGCTATAAGTGGGGTTTTTGGCTACCCTCCAAGCCTTAGCAAGTG
Source organism: Cunninghamia lanceolata (assembly GCA_027924645.1). Taxonomy (NCBI): domain Eukaryota; kingdom Viridiplantae; phylum Streptophyta; class Pinopsida; order Cupressales; family Cupressaceae; genus Cunninghamia; species Cunninghamia lanceolata. The sequence goes on along the minus strand of BSBN01000292.1, from coordinate 2,873,025 downwards.
TTATCTTATAATACAAATCTCTTCTTTCAATTGCAGCTTGCTCATCACAGTTTCTAACTAGGTCATCATCGACAAATAAAACATGGTCATATCCTCTATGCTTTTGTTTTGTCTTGACACTGTTTATGAAACCTTCTGGATCAAAGCTTTCTCTGCAACTCCCAATCTTCCAATTTTTGGTCAATTAACTGGTACCCCTTGTCGGACATAACTGTGAAATCACCAAAACATAGAGTGCCTAGCATAAAAGACTACTTATTATGTCTTTTTAAGTGCATAAAATCAGAAGGAGCAAGTTGTCTTACAATCTCCAGATAAGCCACCTTATCAGGACAAGTTTTTGGTAGTAGCAGAGGATACCCTTCAAACCCAAACACTCTTATTTTTGTACAGTCAATGTAAGAATACCAATCTCCCCAATTATGAGCAAATTTTCTAGTCTCATACTTGTCCTTTGGTCTCAAAAACTTCTGAATTTTAGGTGATAGGTTGTAATTATAAGGATGCCCTAAGTGTTTATACACTAGTTTCATGAAGTACTCTTCAAAATATATATAATGGGATTTGTCACACCTGCTGTCCCATATGGAAATCCGTCTTTGGATGGACTTCACATCTCCATTTATATCCAAGTCCCTTACTCCCAGCATTTGTCCCACAATCCCCAGTTTTGGCCTTCATACAAAACAAGATGCATTAATAGGGAGTAATGCCTGAATTTACTACCTCCTCCCTTGATGGAAACCAATTCGTTGTGAAGGGTACTAGCTAAGAACTTAGCATAATCAAAATGCAGGGCCTGTTGGCTTTGGATATCGGCTGTTAAAACCATGGGAGCTACTTCCATAGACATTGAGGCCTCCACTCCTAACAATTGGCATACAGAGTAATAAGTATACTGAAAGTACTCTTCAAATAGTTCAATGGAAAATGGGGGATCCTCTACAACTGAAAAAACCCTTAATTTGTTGTTTCCATCACGAGGTCGGTGCATAGGCAACCTCCATCTTTTGCAATTGTTATTCAAGTTATAATATTCACCAATTAAATCCCTAATTCTAAGTTTCACATCAAAGCTACTATCTAGTTGGAACACCATTGAAATGTAGTCTCGAGTGACAAGGAAAAATCCCATACCATCCTTCAATTCAATCATGTAGTTCTGTGGGTTGTAGCTTTTAGCTAACATTTTCAGAAATTCCACATTCACAAAAACATATGGCACTACCAACTTTCCTAAATTCAGCCACCATGGGTTTGACATAGGGGAAAAAGCCTGTGCATTTTCTTGTAGTGGTAGATGAAAAGATCATACCCCCTTACGAGAGTCCACACATCTCCTACTTGTTTGTATTCATCCTCTAATTTCTCTGCGTTTGGATTTAATTGGGTATTCCTCTAGGATTTTTGCCTTGATTTTGGACATTGGTCTATTAAGTCCTTGTTCAGGTGTCTTTTGTTTAACTTTTGCCTTTTAGCCTTAGGGTTATCAGATGTTTCTTCCATGATGGAATGCAAGAGATTTTTCTTAGATGCAATTCCAATTCAGAAAGCTTAAGCTTCAGAATACTTACTTGGAAAACTGAACTGTATCAGTTGCAGATGCTTTCCCCAGCTCCCGTGCTTGCGTATTGAACCAAATATTTCAAGATTTCCTCTTTTACTCTACTCTGATCATTAATGGTGGCTTTCAAATCATCAGGGAAACATTAAATTTTTGCAACATATCACCTCCTGTCACCTCGCCAAAATAATCATTTCGTTTGAAGGATTTATTATTTATTTATTTATCAGGACCTTGTTATAGCTCAAATGGTGGTCTTGCCGAAATCCCCTCCTTTTCGATATATGTGCCTTTCCTTAATGTTTTCTTAATTATTGGCATGTTCATTTTTTTGAGGAGATTGAATATGGACTCCCTTCGACACTTTGAAATATCAGTCGTTCGGCAGGACATATCTTTAAGTCACCCCGTCATGCTAAAATGGAATGTTACTTCTATATTTTGAAATCTCATCGATAGGTTCCTTTCAGGCCAGAATGTCGAAGAGACCTCAGAAAGATTCATCTCGACACTCTGATATCTTTGTCTCTCCAAACTCGAAATGTCAGCTCGAAATACTTGTCAAGTGTTCATGTATGCAGATATTGATTTAATCATTTTATCGGTGTGACACATTAAAGGTGTCACACTGACCTCCCGATCACCTTTTAACATTTTTCGAGGTGTCGAAATGATTTTCGAAGAACTCATGCCAATACGTCGAAGGTTCTTCCATAAAGACTAAGGCTTTGACACACCGTATATGAATTTTTCATGGGTCAAAGGTGGATATGGTGGGGACACTGATTAAATAAATAAAAAGTACATGGCAGGAAATGGATCTTATGGGTGAATTCTTTAGGGTTCAAATTTTTGTCCCAAAACATCCATCAACACATAAAGGATCTAGAGGAATTTTGTCAAATGTTGTAGTTGCAACTACCATGTTAGACATGTATGCAAAATGTGGAAGCATAGAAAAGGCACGTGAACTGTTTAAATAGAATGCCTCAAATAAATGTGGTCTCATGGACTGCAATGACTACAGGATATGCACAAAATGGATCTGTTGAAAAGGCTTCAGAAATTTTAAAGCAAATGTAATTGGTTGGTGTAAAGCCAAATTCCACAACCTTTGCCACCATCCTCCCTGCCTGTGTCAAAATGGGAGCTTTGGAATAGGGTATGGACATCCATCAATACATAAAGGATAGAGGAATTTTTTAGATGTCGTAGTTGCAACTGCCCTGCTAGACATGTATGCAAAATGTGGAAGCATAGACAAGGCACGTGAACTGTTTCATAGAATGCCTCAAAGAAATGTGGTCTCATGGACTGCAATGACTACAGGATATGCACAAAATGGATTTGTTGAAAAGGCTTTAGAAATTTTAAAGCAAATGCAATTTGCTGGTGTAAAGCCAAATTCCACAACCTTTGCCACCATCCTCCCTACCTGTGTCAAAATGGGAGCTTTGGAATAGGGCATGGGCATCCATCAATACATAAAGGATAGAGTAATTTTGTTAGATGTTGTAGTTGCAACTGCCCTGTTAGACATGTATGCAAAATGTGGAAGCATAGACAAGGCACGTGAATTGTTTGATAGAATGCCTCAAAGAAATGTGGTCTCATGGAGTGCAATGACTGCAGGATATGCACAAAATGGATTTGTTGAAAAGGCTTTAGAAATTTTAAAGCAAATGCAATTGGCTGGTGTAAAGCCAAATTCCACAACCTTTGCCACCATCCTCCCTTCCTGTGTCAAAATAGGAGCTTTGGAATAGGGTATGGACATCCATCAATACATAAAGGATAGAGGAATTTTGTCAGATGTTGTAGTTGCAACTGCCCTGTTAGACATGTATGCAAAATGTGGAAGCATAGACAAGGCACGTGAACTATTTGACAAAATGTCTCAAAGAAATGTCGTCTCATGGACTACAATGATTGCAGGATATGCACAAAATGGATTTGTTGAAAAGGCTTCACAAATTTTAAAGCAAATGCAATTGGCTGGTGTAAAGCCAAATTTCAAAACCTTTGCCACCATCCTCCCTGTCTGTGTCAAAATGGGAGCTTTGGAATAGGGTATGGACATCCATCAATACATAAAGGATAGAGGAATTTTGTTAGATGTTGTAGTTGCAACTGCCCTGTTAGACATGTATGCAAAATGTAGAAGCATAGACAAGGCACGTGAACTGTTTGACAGAATGCCTCAAAGAAATGTTTTTTTTGGTAAACACTACCAAATATGGGGGTAGCTCCCTATATTAAAATATAAAAAAAAAAGTTACATAGAAAGCTGAGGCATTACATCAAGTGATATATATAACCTATGCCTTCAGCAATATCCACCATCCTAGCTAATACATTTTCATCAATCAGACTCAGGTTGGCTTCCAAGAATTTCAAAAACTCTCCTATGTTATTTTCTTTCTCCGTGCCCTTTTTGAAGAGGGCCCAGGCTTTGTGTAGCTTCATCTTCTTCTTCTCCTCATTCAGGTTGAGGGTGGCAAGAGAAAATCCATGTTCGGGCTCCACTGCCACACCATCCATGGTAGTCCTGACCATGTCCATCAAATCTTCCCTCACCAATCTCATTGCAGCTCTTAGCCCCCAAAGCCTTGCTCCCACAACCTGTACATAATTCTGGAAAAAATGTTCCAACACTTATCCATCATGCGTGTACCCTCCTGACCAGAAACCAGCCTCGATCACTTTCAAGATGGCCAATTTTTCTTCATCAGAGGCTTTGTTGAATAGGTACGCAATCTGTTGCCCTCCGGTTTCATCCTCCTCGCAACGGCACTCCACTCTGAAATGCTGAGGCATCACTTCCTTTGGACCATGCCTAAGAACAAACAGCATAATCTGCTTCAATCTCACCTTAGCTTAAAAAGAAGCCTATGGGCAAGTTCTCCCCTGACCTCCAATCCCAAGGATCACCATTCCATGCACGGGATTTTGCCACCTATGGGAAGGTGGTACATTCGCATCATTTGGACCTCCTCCATTTGCAAGTTCATTCTTAGAGTCTGCCATCGTATCCTGCTTGAGGATTATCCTGCTTCTCCTACTATGGCCTCTTATTTTATAGAAGCCTTGAGAGGCTTCATCAAAGCCTGCAGATCCTAAGGCTGGCAAATGAACGGACGGACTATGTCGATCCTACAACTGATTTGCACTTTAGCAGTACTTCTGTGCTCATTCCGCCCACCTCTATTCGGACTCACTTCCATCCTTGCCTTCAAGAGATTGATGTGTGACAAACCATGCACTAGTAATTAATAGGATAACATCCTTTCACTTTTGTAGTAGTGAACAATTTCATGAGTCTCATGACATATGGTGCAATTAGGTATCTATTGAGCAAGAGGGAAGTATATGGCATTAATAGCTTGAGTTCCCACCACTAGATAGTTTGTAGTTATATGCCCCTTAGTGTGGCACTTTGTTCATCATAAACAAAAAAGGATAGAGGAATTTTGTCATATGTAGTTGCAACTGCCCTGTTAGACATGTATGCAAAATGTGGAAGCATAGACAAGGCACATGAACTATTTGACAGAATGCCTCAAAGAAATGTGGTCTCATGGACTGTAATGATTGCAGGATATGCACAAAATATGGAATCATAGACAAAAAATGTGAACTGTTTGACAGAATTCCTCAAAGAGATGTCATCTCATGGAATGCAATGATTGCAGGATATGCATAAAATGGATTTTGCAAGGACACTCTCAAAATCTTTGAATTAATTAAGCACTCTGGAACATATCCTAACATTGTAAGCTTTGCTTGTATTCTAGGTGCATGCAGCCATGCAGGTTTAGTGGATGAGAGTTGTACATACTTCAATCACATTTGTAACCCTTATTACATTACACCTATAGTTGATCATTATGTGTGCATGGTTGACCTCCTTGACCGTGCTGGCTATCTTGAAGACACCCTAAACTTTATCTTTCTTTCTAAATCCCCAAATTTGCCCTATTCCTGCTCACATTGAAGACGCTAACATTTTTTCTTTCTAAAATCGGCCGGATAAAGCCATATTGCTAACTTAATTTTTTTTTCAAACAAAATAGACCTTTATCTGAAGGTTACTCATGAACCTTAAGATAAATAATTATTGAAAAAAAACTGCACATTCCTTAATGACATGTAAGAGAATTTAATCAACTGCTACTTAAAAACTCTTTAATGTTTTTGTCTAATGTAGGTTATTAGATTAATAGTGAAAAAGAACATACATGGACTAAGCAATTTGTGGCACTTAAGGTTATGTAATAGAATTTACAGATGATAGTTAAATTTATAACAAATTTTTTTATGATCTTTACTAACGTTTATTAGAATTGTTGCATATTTTACATCATTGGAATGACATATTAGCTGTAACTTTTTTAAAATTTTATTATGGTATGTGCCCTTTGATATGATGTAATATAATTATGGTTTCATTTCATATGTTGTAATATTAGATATATAACAGAAAAATAAATTATTGCATGAAATAAATAATAACTTTTCATTTTAATTTTTTTTGCAGAACACGGGTCTTCCAGAAGATCAAGATGATCCTCATGATAGAGATCTAGATTATGTCGGTTCTGGTACAGGTCACATGGCAGAAGATGATGATGACACAGATACAGAAGACACCGAGTCCGATGACAATGATGATGACGACGATGATGATCATGATGGTAATGATGATGATGAGGCAATTGCTGGTAGTAGCTAGTGACATTCAAGATCATATAGACTCCATCATGGATCATTGTTGATATATCGTTATGATGCCTCTTTTCATGGTCACTGTCATATGTATCATTTTCACGGCCTGTAGTACCATATTAATGAGTTGTATCATAAATTTATGTATCATTTTGACTTATATCATTTGGACATGTATCATTTTGAGTTACATAATTTATCATTTTTACTTATATCATTTGTACATGTATCATTTTGACATGTTATTGATCTACTGGCATATTTGACTTTCACCTGTTTTAGTTATATATGATGATGATCTTATCAGTATTGACTTGTCAATTTATATATATTGAAAGTGGTCGATGATTTTTGGATGGATATTTATTACGTATGATGATTTTAATTTACTGCTCAGGATGGATGTTGTCAAATTCAATTAAATTATAGATATTTGACTCACTTGTTTTAATTATAGATGATTATCATGTTATAATAATTATCTTGTTATTTAATCATATGAGTTAAATAATTAAATTACTTACTCTATAATCATATGAGTTATTTAAGAGGCATGATATATTTAACTAATTAAATTGAAATAAAACATATTAAATTAACAAATGTAAGCAAAACAAGAAGCATTTTTAGAAGCAAAAAGGAAGCAACAATGGAAGCCAAACTAGAAGCAAACCAGAAGCAATCTTGGAAGCAAAACTTGGCGTTATCTAAGAAGCAAAAACAGAAGCAATTCAGTAGCAAACAAAGAAGTAATAATGGAAGCAATTTTAGAAGCAACAAAAGATGCAATAATAGTAGCCATATTAGAAGTAACAAAAGACGCAAAAATGAAAGCAAAATTGGAAGCAACAAGCAATGTTATATTGGAAGAAAATCGGAAGCAAAATTAGAAGCAATAGTGGAAGCAAAATTGGAAGCAAAACCGAAAGCAAAATGGGAAGCCAAAATGGAAGTAAAACCAAAAGCAAAATTGGAAGCGAAACTGGAAGCAAAATTGGAAGCAAAAGTAGAAGCAAAACGGGAAGCAAAATCGGAAGCAAACTTGGAAGCAAAAGTAGAAGTAAAACTGGAAGCAAAACCAGAAGCAAACCTGGAAGCAAAACTAGAAGCAAAACCGGAAGCAAAACTAGAAGTAAAACCGGGAGCAAAATTGGAAGCGAAACTGGAAGCAAAATTTGAAGCAAAACTGGAAGCAAAATTGGAAGCAAAACCGGAAGCAAACCTGGAAGCAAAATTGGAAGCAAAACTGGAAGCAAAACCGGAAGCAAAATTGGAAGCAAAACCGGAAGCCAACCTGGAAGCAAAATCGGAAGCAAAATTAGAAGCAACAGTGGAAGCAAACCTAGAAGCAAAATCGGAAGCAAAATTGGAAGTAAAACTGGAAGCAAACCTGGAAGCAAAATCGGAAGCAAAACTGGAAGTAAAACCGGAAGCAAAACTGGAAGCAAAATCGGAAGCAAAACTGGAAGTAAAACCGGAAGCAAAACTGGAAGCAAACTTGGAAACAACATAAGAACCAAAACCAAAACCAAAACCAGAAGCAAAATCGGAAGCCAAACTGGAAGCAACAAAATCTGGCGCTAAATTCGGCGCTAAACCTAGCACTAAAACCCGGCGCTAAACCTGGCACTAAAACCGGCGCAAAAGTGAAATGCAATTGGGCCTCGAGTTTGGCGCCGGCAGAAGTGTCCAATTCATGGACTCAAATGCACTAAATTCTGGCGCTATTTTAGGCACTAATTGCTTGTTTTGTTGTAGTGATAGTCTTTGTGATCCGAGTTGCTTTCTCTAGTTGACCTCCTTGCCTTGAGCTCTCTTTTGGTGTGTTGAGCTCTCTTTAGGATTCTTTAGTCAATTCGTCACTTTTGTGCTCCCTAGTATGGGTCTGAAGCGGTCTTCATTTTTTATTTTGTTCTATTTATACAAAGAGAGCTCACCCCAAGTCAGCAATTTACCAAGCAAAAAAGAAAGTTAAATTCATATTAAAATGAATTAAGTTAAAATGAATTAATTAATAATTAGAAAATTAGTTAACTTGAGTAAATTTAGGGAAGCTATAATTAAGTTTTAATTATTAACGGATAGGGTCATTTTAATTAGCCTCCATGAACTGCTTTGATTGAGGAAACTTAGCTTCCATGATTTGTTTCGATTGAGGAGACTCTTCTAGTTGCTCTGTGTTAAACTAAATTAATAAAGGTAATTTCTCTAAGAATTTCAATGAAGAGGGTTATAAATAAGAAGGGAGGAGAGGAAGAAAGGGCTACGAAAAAATTTTCATGAGATCTTACTGGGTGCTCTTCTCTGGCAGGAGGGTTTTACAATCTTCGAGAAGGTAAATTCAAGTTGAAATTGTTTTCAAATTATTGCATGTTTCATTTTATTATTCTAACAGCAATTTTGTTTTATGATTTCTTTCCAGAATCTCCTATGTTCTAGAACATTCTCAACAAGATTGTCGTTATATATACCCACAAAATGATAATGAAGAATATATATATATATATATATATATATATATATATATATATATATATATATATATATATATATATATATATATTTGTGCAATGCAGGTTACCCCTTTAAGGGTGTCGCAGCCTACACATGCAGGTCATTCCCCCCTTGGCGACTTGCATATGCAGGCCGCCCTTGAGAGGGCTTCAGCCTTGCAAAAAAAATTTAGGGTTTAAAAAAAAAAAATTTCCTTTATAAGTTTTTAACTTTTAAAAAAAAAAAATTGTTAAATAAAATGAAATTTGTTTTAACTTTAATTCATTATTTAATTTAATAAATATTAAAATATATAAGTTTTATAATGTGGGTTATTAAATGAAAACCATTAAAATTATAAATGAGAATTTAATATATAAGTTTTATAATGTGGGTTATTAAATGAAAACCATTAAAATTATAAATGAGAATTTATTAGTTAGTTAATTTTAAATGGTTTTAATTAGAATTGTGTTTAATCAATTAATTAGTTAATTTTAAATTGTAATATGTTTAATTAAATTATTAGTTATTTTTAATTTATTTGTAATTTATAATGTAAATAATTAGTAAATTTTAAATTGTTTTAATTAGTTTACATGATTAAAATATTATTTAGTGAGTAAATTGTATTGGGATGGTTACTTTAAATCATTTTAATTAGTGAGTAATTAATTAATATGTGCAATAATTTGTGAGTTGTTTGATTTGTTTAATTTATAGAATGTCTAAATAAACAGTTAGTTGAATTATAGATAGAAATATTTATTTTTCTTTTACATATATTTGAGATATTTTTATAAATGTTGATTATTAATTAGTCATTTGAAATTGTGACAATGATTAAGTAGTCATATAGTACACAAGTTTATCATTAAATAACAAATGAACTTGATAATGAAAATTTGGTAAGAAATTAGAATTAATTAAAGTAGGAATCAATTTAATTTCAATGAATAATTAAGTTAAATAGATCTCCCTGAACAAAATTATGTTGATTGGTTATTAAGCATGTTACTATATTTTTTAAAATATAATAAAGTATAGAACTTCTTCAAATGAATATCAAGTTCAATTACAATTATTAAATTTAGTAGTCATATAATATACAAGTTTATCATTAAATAACAAATGAATTTGAGATATTTTTATAAATGTTGATTATTAATTAGTCATTTGAAATTGTGACAATGATTAAGTAGTCATATAGTACACAAGTTTATCATTAAATAACAAATGAACTTGATAATGAAAATTTGGTAAGAAATTAGAATTAATTAAAGTAGGAATCAATTTAATTTCAATGAATAATTAAGTTAAATAGATCCACCTGAACAAAATTATGTTGATTGGTTATTAAGCATGTTATTATATTTTTTAAAATATAACACAGTATAGAACTTCTTCAAATGAATATTAAGTTCAATTACAATTATTAAATTTAGTAGTCATATAATACACAAGTTTATCATTAAATAACAAATGAACTTGATAATGAAAATTTGGTAACAAATTAGAATTAATTAAAGTAAGAATCAATTTAATTTCAATGAATAATTAAGTTAAATAGATCCACTTGAACAAATTTATGTTGAATGGTTATTAAGCATGTTATTATATTTTTTAAAATATAACAAAGTAATTTATATAGAACTTCTTCAAATAAATATTAAAATTCAATCTACAAGTATTAAGTTCAATTACAATTATTAAATTTAATCACAGTTTTTAGAATCATTAAATTTCATTTACAAATTATTTGATATCAGAATTCTTACTTATACAATTAATTAGATGTAAACAATATAGTTAATTTTCCTTCAATTTGCAAATGGATTTCAAGCAATCGTTTAGTAGCATTAGATGGAATGGTTTAAACTTAATGATTATTTGATTTCATTGGTTTACTTAAAGTTTCTCAATTTGATACCAGTCATTTTAAATTTTCTTCTTGTTTTAGATAGTTAAACAACTTAATCAAGAGAAAACCAAAAATCAAATCGCAGCATTCAATTTTTACGATGCCTTTGGTTCATGTTTACGAGTAACGTCGTCACGCTTGAACTACTACACTTATTGCCTAACATAGCTGCAACAACGACATCTATGGCATCGTCCCTATAAATTGTCAGGGAGTAATAAAGAACACTATGATATTAAGTATGAGGGACAAGTAATCTCCCTCGGACACCAAACTAACAAGATTAATCAAATTCCCCTCTAGTTCTGGGAGGATTCCTACTATGAAGCGATTGGTAATACTATGGACCGCTTCCTCGTGGTGGACAGATCTACGATTCTAATGGGACTCCATATGTATGCTTGCATCCTTGTGGATATTGACATTTCCAAGCCTCTTCATGGAGATATTGTTTTGATGGTGGGGGATTGTCCTAGATCCCAGCGTCTCAACTATGAGGGTTTACCCTTTCGTTGCCATCGTTGCTTCATTGTTGGACATCTGGCTTCGGATTGCCATCACTCTCATCGTAAGGCTGGCGCAAAGTGGTGGCAAAATGCTCTTTTTGAACACTTGATAGTTTCTGGTTCTGTGGGTGGTTCGGATGACAAGTCCCATGTGGGTTCTTCTCCTTCGACTCCCCTTGCAGCTTTTGGGTCCCCAACAGAGACTTTTGTACCAGTTCAAGTCGTGCTTGAGTGTGTGTTGACAATTGTTTGTGAGCGTCCTTTGGCTCCAATTGCGGATCCTTCTACTCATGAATTGATTGCTTCTCTGTCAATTCCTATTGTTTCCCCAGCTCTACCTGTTTTGCTACGTGAGAGTTTTGTGGTTGCAGCGTCCATTGAGGATCCCCTCCTCTCGCCTTGCTCTAAGGATTTTGACTCGGAGTTCTCCTGGACAGTGGTTCAGTGCAGAAAGAAAGGGCTCCCCAAATCTATTGCTGCTCTTCAGCCTAGGGTCAAGACAGATTTGTTGGCTCATGTTTAGGGATTGTTTAGTTTTGTCTCTGTCTTACAGCCATTAGGTAAACCTTATCATTTCATAAAAACAAGACTTAAACGTCAAACACCCATTTTAGGTGTTTATTTTTCTATTGTATTGATTTTGTCCCTGTTTCACCTGAGTGAGTGGCAATTGACAAAAAACTATCTAGGGAAACTGGACCCTAGAAAAAGTTGTGTACCCACTTGAACAGTTACACATAGTACAACTAGAACTACATATCGCTCATAACGAATCCTTGTGTACCTTGATCCCTGGATACAGAGTATGTAGGCAGTCTGGAAAACGAATAATGTTTCCAATACTAAGGTACCAGAATTATGTGAGGATTAAAAACTTATCATGTTAATATAAAATTGTTATTAATAAATTTGTATTGTTGCAAGTATGTGTAATCGGTGTTGTCATTGATGTCAACAAGCTTGTGTTGTCATTGATGTCAACTGTGTCGAGAGTATGAGTTAAGAAATGATGTAAGAGTATGAGGTGGTTAGAGTAGAGATAAGGTATGAGTTTGGTCGAGCGGAGATGAGGTTGTTGAATAATTAGTATTGAGTGGATATTGTCTCTGATGATAAGGATAGTTGAGCAAAGTTATAGTATGAGCTAATGATGAACGGAGATGAGGGTGATTACAGTGGTATGAGCTATCTGGTTGAGTTGCTTTGTTGAAGGTGGTTTGGTTGCTTTGTAGAGGTGCTGAAGATGTTAGGAATATGCTTCTAATGGTTGGTTTCCAAGTGCTTTTGAGAAAATTTGATTAACAAAGGAAACAATGTGTTGAAGAGACTATCTAACTTAACAGAGTAGTGTTTTGGTTTTGCTCCGCATTTCTCCTATATTGAAGATCTGTCTTTGCAGTTTTGATATGTTGTTCAGGGATGTTCAAAGATGTTATATTCCAAGTTTTGTGCTCTGATTTGTTGTGCACAGGAAGTTGTATTCATCAGTGTGTGGACTATGTTTCTGAGTGTTGCAGAGGTGTTTGGAAGAAATTTTTGTGCTCCGCGTTTCTCCACAAAGAGGTTTTAAGTCTTGCAGTTCTAAAATTGTGCTTATAAGATTCATATCTTTCTTCTGTTGAAGTGGTTCATGGTTTGGTGCTCTGCAAGTTGGTTTCTTGAGTAGCAGTGTATGACTGAGTTAGTTGAGCGCTCCTATGTGAAGTTTCTTCAGGGGAAAGTTGTTGTAGAGGAGTTTGTTGGTTTTCAGGTTGTTTCGAGATGGTTGTGGAAGATTCTAGAGTGTGTTCAAGCTTTGTGTGTGGTCCGCGAGCTATATCTTGCCTTAAGGAAGCGTGTACTTAAAAAGTTCATTGTATTACACAGGTTTGGCCAAACTTGTATGTTTGCACTAATTGCGGAGCTGCTTTGGTGATTGTAAAAGCACGGTGAAGCGTGTATGTGTGGATTTAGGTCCAAGCTAAGGTGTAGTGTGGTCTGCATTCATTCCTTTCCACCGTGTGAATGTTTTGGCGTCGACCTAATTTGAATTTGCAAAGCTAAGGTGTGTTGCCAACCTTGGAGAATGTGTTCAAGGTTGAAGATAGTATAATGAGTGTCAAGGGATCGTGTTTGTGGGTGTGCGAAAAATGTGATGCGAATGACATTGTGAGTGAGTGTGTGGTGCAGTACAAGCCTTCATGTGTTAGACTACTGAATACAGTGAGCAAAAGGTGTCTACTATTCTTCAGTGATGTTGCGGAGGTGATGTTTGTGTTGTGGTGAATATTAAACTTCATTGGAATTGTACTCCATGCATATACTAGGTGCAATTATAACAGTTCAACCCTGACAGTGAGCCACCTCTTCTATCTCTTTCTTCTGGGCAATGAGCCCTTTGGCAGTGAGCCTTTCTTTTGGGTAGTGAGCCTTTTGTAATTCGGTGTTGTTACTACTTTATATTGTGAGCTAATCCTCACCACGGTTTTTCCCTTCTTGAATTTTCCACATAAATCTGGTGTTCATGTGTTATGGTGTGTGACTATGTTTTATGCCTAATTTCCTTCACTACAATTTGAATATGCTAAATGGTTTAAAATGTTTAGTAAAGTCATTAAAGAAATCTAGTTTAATTAAGACACATTTAACAATTTAAATAAAAAGGCAAATAACTTCCATTTTATTAGTTAAATTACTACTAGAACATAAGTATAGGTAATCAAAAAGAATTTATCATATAAAAGCCTAATCAAGTTACCTATTTCCTATCCACAATTAGATCAACTTCAACATGCCAAATATTTTACAAAATAGATTTATAATTTCATCACCACCAAATCAAGATCAAAGAATAGGTATTTGGAAAACACTACTCAAGACTAGGCAAGGTTATTTGAGTACCTAATGCTTCCATTTGGATTGTGTAACGCACCAACCACCTTTATGCGGTTAATTAAGTGAATCCACTTATTAGGAATGCTTCTTAGCCGTGTCAATTGTATATATTACAGTTGTGTGAATGTAGGAGTCACTAAAAAATCGATTCGCCAAAGATGCATGAATAAAAGGATAAAGAAAAATATGCAAGGTCTCAGCTATAGGAGGCAGGTAGAATAACAACAATGGATATGGCAGACAAGTAGAGGTTGCAGCAACAATGAAAGATTTCAAAATAGCAGTAATAGCCAAAATGCAGAGAGAGTTGGAAGAATATTCAGACAAGGTTAATATTCAAACAATAGAATAGCCAATAGATAAATCAGAGATGTTCAAACGAGGTCAAAGCCCTTTTTTTATAAATTGAATGTCAGGATATTCATTTGAAAAAACACAAAAGAGCCAAGGGGGACAATTGTTGCACGTTTTGAAGTTTGCATGTGAGTATACTACCACAATCGCACATGTGACCTAGATCACTACAGCTATTGTGCTAGTGTGGAAGAAAAGATTAGGTTTTGCAAAATGTTGGGAACAGATAGAAAACAAATACAAGCTCTGGTCTGGCATCTTGATGCAGGGCCTAAATTTGACGGTCGACCCTGCCTGTCAAGCAATTTTTTTTGACAGTTATCCATTCGAAGATGCCCTTAATATACTATAACATACCTTAGTATAAGTAAAATTATATATAAACCAAATATATAAATAATCATAATCCTATATAAATTTTGACAGTTTGTCCAAAATCTCTCCTTTCATGTGATACAATCTTTTTTAAATGTTGATTGTATTTACGGCAAAAATACCTAAATACGGCCCTACGGCCATCAAATTTAAGCCCTTTCTTGATGATAGGTTTTAAGCTCAAAAACAAGCTAAATGAGTCCTAAAACATAGGATGCAATATAGACTGGAAATTGTGAAATAAAAATTTCCAACCCTACAACCACTGTACCCTACGTTGACCAATTTAACTCTTAGGATATGTTTAATATCAAAGGTATAATCTCACATACTCCAATTTATTTGTGCCTTTCCATCTGAAGTTCAAGTTGAGACATCTCTAATAGCATTTGTGAAATTTCACTTGGATTTAAGCTTATGTGGACGATCCCACAGATGCAGCAATAGTTATCAACTAAAACAGATAAAGCTACCATCAAATAAGCATGTTGCTTCGTGAAAGCTGAGATTTCAATAAGAACTACTTCCTATGAGATATTAGATAAAAGAAAAGATTAAGAGCACTATGCATAGATAGTGTTGTATAAACAGCAACTTATCCAACAAGCAAACAAGCAAATGAGTCCATTTGCTGCCAAAAGGCATAGATGCAATTGTATATATAGCAACGCATCCAACCTGAAAATGTGGCTCTCATTCATTTCAATATCCAAGATGCACCCCAAACAGGCTAGACAAATTTCCTCAGTTAAAATTAGGCATTTCATCCTGCTGTTTAATTTCCGCTGGCTCTGGGAACTATTAATGGATCTTCCCAACAAGCTTCTTGAATAAATATGTCAAGCCAATATTTCCATCTATAAATTCAAACATTCATTTCAGCATTTAATTTCCTTGTGGGTCGGTCAAAAAGAACTTCTCATTTACTTCATATTCAGTGTACCAAAGACAAATTTCAGAGAGTTCAATATACACGGACAAAACATAGAAGTCAACATTGTGGGCCTCATTTCAGTATTTAGTAGCAGTAACTTGCCAACATTAGTTTCAGAAACGTGGCATTAGTATTATGGTCTGTAAATGTCTGCATTGTCAACCTAAACAAATACTTGAGAATATTAAGTCAAGATAAGCATGAACAAACGTCAGTCCCTCGCCAAAAGAAAATGTTTTACATGAATAGCCTCCACTTGTGATGCTGATCAGACATGCAGAATGACAGTTACACAGAAATATGCTAAGCAGTAAGCAATAGCATAGATATGATTAAATCACAAGAGAAATAACATATGTTGCAAGGAATCATGCAAAATAAATAAATAAATAATTTAAGGCAACTATTGAAAAGAAAGAAAACAAGCAAAGAAGAAAATATTGGCTAGCATACCTAACATAAAATTGGAAATCAAGTGTATGGACCAATCCAGTAAAGCTGAGAAATCGAGCCAAGTTCCTGATGTTTCAATTTTTGCAGTGACTAGAAAAAAGTTAAAAGTGACCAATGTAAAGCCAGTCAAAATTGCCAAAGAATGCAAACAAATTACGAAAATCATGGAATAGCAATTTCATTTGTCATACTTGAACCCCTAAGTACCATAAAATGGACATGTAATCGTTAAATAATATCAAACTAGATATTCCATATGTTTTAGCGAAAGGCATACCTAGTAATCCACCAAGAACTTGGCATACACTATGCACGAGGCCTCGGTCTTATTTCAGCCTAGCATCAAAAAGCATGATCTATTGTTGTAATCTTATTAAGTATCAATTCAGAAATATTTAAATTTTGAAGTAATAAAATCACTCAATGCCAGAGTTCATAACATTATTTAAGTAGCATCCATCTTTCCAGAAGCTGGAGAAGGAATTATCAATTTAGCACCCACACTCTATGAGGTGGGTTTAGTGCTAAATAGTAAAAGCTAAAGCTAAAGATTTAGAATGTGTTTATGAACATCAACTGTTGATCGTATCTTCCCAGCTCATTGGAAACCGTGTTTCAGGTAACTGGAGACCAGGACCCCTCAGAACCCGCTTTATAAGTCTCTGCCATAAGATTCACATCAAATAACTGCAAAGCAGTTTCTGGCAAGGACAGAGATACAGATATCTTCTGATTTGCTCTTCACCCTGGCAAACATTCTATCTTCTATTCATTTCAGTACAGTAGTAAGGTGGGTACTAATTTACAGGAAACATTTTGTCCTATAATGGCATTAGAAAGCTTACAATCACAAGTGGTTGCATTTCTTTCTGAGAATATCCTCGAGGCATCAATTTCAGCACCTGACTTTACAGGGCTAATTGAAATGCCACTGCAACCTGATCCAAGGATGTTATGTCCCCTGGATCCAATTCCACTTTAATCTTATGAACTAAGAATCACCATAATGAATGAACCTTTGAGTTCTGAATCAGCATTCAAGAAACATGAATGCAGCTCTCTCAAAAGTCTAGCTGCATGCTGCACTCTAATAATATGGAACAAGCCAATGAGTTATGTCCACAACATTATCTTATTGAGGAATTGACTTTTAGCAAATTTCAGCAGGATGCAAAAGTTGATTCCAGCTATCTTTGGCAAAACAGGTAGCATACAACATTCCAAGAAACTAGTACAGACCTCATTTCCCATCCTATCCCACTGGAGAAAAACACTGATCATGAAAATCATCCTTTATGTTGAAAACAGCTTCGGGATTCAGTGCCCAACAGTCAACTTTTCTCAGTAGTATATATTTTTACAGGGCGTTCCTCCACTAGATGCTGGAGGAAGTACACTTACAGTACTAGCTTTTGAAACACTTGCTACTATTGAAAGAGTTTCTGGAGCCAGTTCTCTCCCTTGCAGAGAAACTTTGATTTCCATGCCATCATAGTATATTACAGAACCTATTCATTATCCTATCTGGATAGATTCATGCTATGCAAAAGTTACAATAAGAATTTCCTATTGCATAGTTAACTAAATCCTGGATCTGATAACTTTTTAAAGAGGATGGCACTGAGTTGTTCTTCTGTGTACGAACTTTTTGGCAACCTTACAATAACATTTTGAAGCATTAACTCATTGACCGTTGTGACACTAGCATGATGAACTTCAAGTTCTAGTTCTTGCAATGCTATCATCAATCTTGCTGCAGGATGATTCTTTTTAGCAGACTGGATTCTGATCATGGCTTCTGCACCAAGAACTCGGACATCCAAATCCAATCCAGGGCACTGCTTTGTGCCAAATCCTTTGTTATCAGGCACCCGAGAAGAAACAGACTGATCCTTAGAAAACCCAAAGGTGCTGCCAGACAAGCCAGAATGACACGACAGCAATTCCTTCTTAGTAGTTTCAACTTGGGATTCAAGCTCCTTTCTTTCAGACTCGAGTTCCTGTACTTTGCTTCTGAGTTCATTAATATACGATACAGCATCACCAAGCAATGAAGCTTTATCCATCTTTGACACATTGGGCACCACAGCTCGAAGTGCATAAAACCTCTGATTCAGCTTCTCTCGCCGCTGACGCTCAGCTTCAACATGATTCAAGGGTTCTTCTCGTCCATTTGCAGGCTTCCTTCCTCTTTTCCGAGGCTTCTTCTCAACAACAGATTCTTCCATTTCCTTAAAGGAGGCAGCTTCAACATCAGAATGATCTGACTCAGCACCAGATCGAACACCACCAAAAAAGCCACTGGAGGAAATTGAAGGCAAGGAACCATGCTTCTCATCAAGAGTCTTTTGTTTTTTCATCTTCTCCTCCATTAGGTTCCGAGGTTCTCCATTTGCAAAAGTGTCCTGCTGGATACCACCATTCGAAAAGTGCAACATGGGTTTTGAATTGTCCGCTTCCTCCTCCTTTGGTAAAAAACCTCTCTTGTTCTCCACAGTCTTCTGAACAGAGAATGGTGGGGATCCATTGCTGTTCTGTTCTAGAACTTGCACCATACTGTGATTCAGAAACTGCGAAGACCCATTAAGCGCAGCAGGTTTCGGAGTGCTCAAATATGGGATAAAATTGTGACTGTCGTCACACACAGCAGCCTGCTTCTGTGGACCCGAATACAACAAAGAAGTGTGATTTTGGGGAGGCTTCTGAGTAGGAACGGAAGCAGAAGAGTACAAAGAATTGTGATTCTGGGGAGGCTTCTGAGTAGGAACAGAAGAAGAAGAGTACAACAAAGAATTGTGATTCTGTGGAGGCTCCTGAGCAGCAGCAGGGTACAGCAAAGAACTGTGATTTTGGGTGGGCTTCTGAGCAACAGAATATGGCAAGGCACTAGACTTCTCATCGAATACCCCAGTCTTATGCACAGATGACAGCGGCCCATCCAAGATGGAATTTTTCTGACCAGGTGGAAATGAGGGATTCTCTTCGAGAACTACAGCAGGCTTCTGAGCAGAAAAGGGGGCAACACTCCGGTGCTGTTCTTCCAGAGGGCTTTGGGTATGCCTCTTCCCAGAGAAAGCAGCAGAGCTAGCATTTTCCGTTATGAGTGAGGGTTTCTCCATTGGCAAAGGGGCCGGACTCGGAATTGGAGTTGGGGTTGGGGTAAGATTACCAATTGGGTGTCTACCTTCTTCACTACCAAAGAAACCCAAATCAACAGGCGGCAATTCCTGGACATGGCCATTAAAAAAAGGGGAGCCCGGAACCCACAGAGACTGGTTATTACTACAAAAGTTATCGCTA
Source organism: Cunninghamia lanceolata (assembly GCA_027924645.1). NCBI lineage: Eukaryota > Viridiplantae > Streptophyta > Pinopsida > Cupressales > Cupressaceae > Cunninghamia > Cunninghamia lanceolata. The sequence goes on along the minus strand of BSBN01000292.1, from coordinate 2,853,526 downwards.
CCATTGATGTTATTATGATTGAGGGATGCAGTATTGTTACCATTTCCATTGTCTTCCCACAAGCTAAACGAAGAAAAAGTAAAAGATGCCTTAGCCTGTTGAACAAGTCCCCAATTCTCAGCAAGCAAAAGCACAGACCCCAATTCCACAACACCATTAGGAGTAGGAATGCATACCATAGTCCGAATCCCAAATTGTGCCGCTTGTTTAGTCCTCTCACAATGACTCCCCTCCATTCTCTGCGACCCACAAAGCCAAACCGGCGCACCGCTCAAAAAAGCCTGCCCTGCAACCCCTTCTCCGCCCCCAAAAGAATGCGTCATCGAAACCAAATAAAACCACTCCGCATCCGTAACTTCCTCATCGGCTTCCGCCACAGGATCCGCCGCCCCGCCGCCGCCATTAATCAGCACGTGCAGCTCTCTCAGAACCTTCTTCCTCAACTCCTGCTCAGCGCCGCTCCGCTGCTTTTCCTCCTCCACCGCTCCGCCGCCTTTAAAATACCCATCTCCCCAACAAAAAACCGCTCCAGTCCCCGCATCATATGACCACTGCCAAAATATAGCATAAGTCCAGCTTTCTCTAGCCCCCTCAATTAACATCTGCAGCCTCTGTTGCAGAGTTTCCTGGTTAAACAAAGAACCGCCGCCGCCGCTACCCGCTTCCGCCGCCGCCGGCGGCGGAACCGCTGCGCCGCCACTGCTCCACCCAAAATCCGTCGAAGCAGAGGAAGCCATGAAAGCTTCCACCATTCCATCATCGCTCCATAGCTTCATTCCAGCCATGGTTGCTCCTCCTTGTGTGCTCATTCCCATGCTTTTAGTTTTTTTCCTTTCTCTAGTACCACGTTTCGCAGATTTTTAAATTTTTTTCGCCCACATTTCTTGACTTTACAACTCTCGTGGCTATAATTGTTCCATTTTATTTATTTTTTGGGTTTTCTCGGGGCAGGTAATTTCGCTCGCATTTTGTCCGTATACACTCCGCATTCCGCGTGCGCAATTCTAACCCGCGTGCAAAATTCCGAATTTCATTTCGCCGTCATTTGGCTTGAATGAATTTCGTTGCCCTTTGTTTGACTGGATTTCCTTTTTCCCCAATTTTTTATTTAGTAAAGTGAGGTATAAAGGGCTTATCGAGTGTGAAAAAAGATAAAAGCCCACCTTGTTCACGTGATCTTTAAATTCACTTCATTTAACATTGTATGCGGTCGATTCCATTTCTCTTTCCGCTTAATTAATTAAAAATTCCATTTCTTTTTCTGCTTAATTAATTAATATTTGTATTTAATAATGCCCTGGTGTTACTGTCCCGTTACAATGGAAACGTGAAATTAATTAATTAATTAATTCCATTTCTCTTTCCGCTTAATTAATTAATATTTTTAGTTAACAATGGCCTTGTGTTACTGTCCCGTTACAATGGAAACGTGAAAGGGGGAGTGTTAGAGCAAACGGGATTCATCGAACTTGTCCCTACATGAATTTTTGTTTGATATAACAAATCACTCGAGTGCTATTGGTGTGTTTAGGAAGAATCCTTAATTTATTTAGCTATAATTATTATTAGTATTCATCCATTGAGGAAATTAATAATATTTACAATAAATGATATCATTAAAACATTGTTTAGACATAATTTCTTTGGTAAAATGTCATTTCATGTGTGGAGTAAGGGAGTAAGGGAAAATAAATTAGGAGATTTTCCAGGGGTTTAAGGATAACAAAAGTAATAATGAAAATATTTTCACAATGGAAGGGTTAACAGTGTACGCCCTACCTTTTTACTTTTCTGTTTTACGTCTTTTTAATGGTGAAAATTGTATATTTTGTTTGGTTTGGTTTGATTAGGACTAATTTTGATTGGTTTGTCCTTGATATAGTAATTAGTGTGGTAAATTTTCTCTTTTTACATCTTTTTAATGGTTACAATTGTATATTTTGTTTGGTTTGATTCGGACTAGTTTTGATTCGTTTGTCCTTAATGTAGTAATTAGTGTGGTAAATTTTCTATTTTTACATCTTTTTAATGGTGCAAATTGTATATTTTATTTGGTTTGATTTGGACTAATTTTGATTGGTTTGTCCTTAATGTAGTAATTAGTGTGGTAAATTTTCTGTTTTTACGTCTTTTTAATGGTGCAAATTGTATATTTTGTTTGGTTTGATTTGGACTAATTTTGATCGGTTTGTCCTTAATGTAGTAATTAGTGTGGTAAAATGATGTTTGTCACATGGAAGTCGGTAGATAAATTGATTTTAGAATTTGTTCTTGTTTATACTTATTTTTAAAGTTTGGACTTATCCCTGATTTGTACATTTCTTGACTTGGATTAGATCTAAGTTTTAATCACTTTCGCACTCGCATAAGTTATCCTTCTATTTCAAAAATCAAGTTCAAAATTGGGCCCAACTGTTTTCCCTTTAATTGACCATTATGAGTTGAGTTGAAATACGAAATAGTTAAATGATTATGAGTTGAGTTGAAATACAAAATAGTTAAATTACACACTAGAGTGTCATATTTAAGAACAAAGCCCGATTCATTTAGAACATCTAGTGATTATGTGAATTGAACACATTTTCGCACACATCATAGACCGAAAAAAAAAATCATCTAGTGATATTTGCATTGCATCAACATCATAAGACATACTACCAACTACTTTTTGTCCTTGGTCTTGTTAAAAATTTATGGACTTGGCATCCTTACAGGGGTTTAATAGAAGGGAGTAATTATCCTTGTCATGTACAAACTCTTAACCATGCAAACCAAGTTTTTATGTGAAGCAAGTCAAGAGTAAGCTTTTGGAATTTAGCAAAGATCAAATTTATGGGTTTGATTCAAACTTGCACTCACAAGATCAATTTTGCAGTCATGGAAATGATCTTTAACAAAATGATAGTTTTTACAGGTTCTAATCCATTCAACTAACAAACCCTAATTTTCTACAATAGTGACAAATCAATTTAGGACAACTAGCAAAGTCATATTCCACATCAAACCAAGAGCTAAGCATTGGTATTTTATTATTTAAAATTCTGAAGCATTTTTTAATTTATTTATTTACCATTCCAAGGACTTAATCTTAGGGTATATGATGTTAATGATGATTAATTAATTTATCCTATGAGTTTTAAGTAAAGAAGTATTTTATTTCATCACAATTTGGTGAGCTCGATCACTCCTACATCACTTTAGAGTTTTGCCCCATAGGTTTTCTTCTTTCTACATGAAGGTTTCAAACCTAAGCTTTCTAGTTCTATACCATTATTATAGTTCTAATTAGGGCTTGGATCCACCTTTGTGTGTTTATCATTGTTTTATCTATCTCCTAGGGTTTGGACTTCATTGTGATATCTCTTTGATCCCTACCCTATAAAAGAAAACTAGATAGTTCATCCATTAATCTTAAGAAAGAAGCAATGTAATAAGTTACAAATCAACATATAATACACAATAGAAGATATACCACAAGAAAACCAAGCCTCCAAAGCACACTCAATGTATAATCTCAATAACAATATTACAATACTCAAATTATATATGCTCTCAACAGGAGATACATGAGATCTTCAACACTATGTCTAGAGTGAATTCAACAACATAGCCTCACTCTAAAATCACCATCATACAATTATATATATACTGAGGAGATCCTAGAAACCACAAATAGTTTCCCAAAACCATGAGCTCAAATGATGTACCAAGTCTTGGTTCTATAAGTACCCATCATATGTATGTATGTATGTATGTACGTATGTATGCACGCGTGCACACACACACACACACACACACACACACACACACACACACACACACACACACACACACACACACACACATAGAAACCACAAATAGTTTCCCAAAACCATGCGCTCAAATGATGTGCCAAGTCTTGGTTCTATAAGTACCCATTACACACACACCTAGAAACCAAAAATAGTTTCCCAAAACCATGGGCTCAAATGATGTGCCAAGTCTCGGTTCTATAAGTACCCATTTTTGCACATCCTCAAAGGGGTTAAATTTTGGAGTTAAATGATGACTAACACCATCTAAAGTGCCATTGTGGCATAGAAACAACAACTAGCTAAGATGCTTGAATTCTTCGCATGGTCCTATTCAATCTATCTTCATGTGTACCTTATTCCTTTTTTTCCAAGTTGTATGTCTCTAGTTTGTCTACCCCTCAAAATTTATCATATCACCTGCTTTGGCAAACTGTCAGTGCTATGATGCAGGAGCATCCACTAGTGTAAGGGCAATCTTGCATCACCCAAAAAGAAGTTAATTTAAAATCATTGTAGTTGTTTTCATTTCTTTCCATAATTAGTGTTTCTGGTTCCATAATATCCAGAATAATGATGTAGGACTTTTAGTTTTTCCAAAACTACTAAAAATAGCAGCCTACCTATTTTGGAAAGTGTACCTACCATTTTAGGAAAGTTTGCATTTGGTCACGGATTAAAGCAAAAACTTACAAAAAGTTACATAACAGAAATATAAGACCTTTTGCGAAGGAATCAGGCAAAGATCATTTGTGAGCTGAAAGATATTAAAGTTTTTGTTTTTCAAAAAGCCCTTGAAAATTTTTGAAACGAGATATGAGGCACTAAAACATCCCATAACATCCCAAAAAGTTGACAAAAATCTGTTACGGATTTCTAGTGTGATAGTTCACATTGCGAGCTTTCCAGCGCTTAAAACGGTTCGTCAATCGGACACCCGGATCAAAAGTTATGCTTCCCAGAAGTTGACCTACTTTTGGAGGGAGTTGCAAATTTCAAAATTTAGTTGGAGGCCGCCAAAAAGTGTTATTTATGACTATTTTGGGAACCCTAGGTAGGGTAGAGTTAAGGGGGCAAGTGTAGAGTCAAGATTAGGGGGGAAAATAGAAACCCTAGTTGATTTGGGGTTACAGAGGGCTGAAGATTCTAGAGTCTTGAGGTTGGGAAAGCTGTAATGTGTTGCAACCAATAGAGGATTCATCATCTGATTGTAATTGAGCTTCTGTAATATAATGAGTTGCCCAGAGAAATAAAAGAAAGTTCTATTTTTTGTGTTCAATTTTTGTTGTGTGTGTTTTGTGATTTACCCCCTTTACCATGCTAACTAGGCAACAACTATGAAAGTTATCACAACAATTTGTGTAGGTGTCATGGTGGTCACATAACTGCCCCAGTGGTCATGAGAGCTTCATGACAATTGCATAACCATTGTAGTGATTGTCTAGTCACCATAATGAATTTACAACTCTCTTTATTACAACTAGTGGTTTCGCTTGAGCATTTGGAAATGTGAATTTTGATCTTTTCATGACCCTGTCTCTTCATTTGTGTGTCCTTTAGTCTTTCCTTCACCCTCAACTCATTTATAACTTTCTAAGCATTGTGCATTAAAATGTGGTATAACATACTTTTATAAGAGGATAGTCTTTCCATGCATTGAAAGATTCTTTTCGATCCACTTCCTAGAATAGAGTTATGTACTCTTTGTTTTCCCCATGTGCAACTTGTCCATTACACCTTAGCAACCTCATTTAGTTGCATTTCCTTTCAATTACCTCTTTATGTAATCAATTACTCTTCACTTGTAGCTTCGACCTCTACATCCTTGACTGTGTTCACACTAATTAGCCATTGTTCACCTTGCTCTCTAATCCAATTATCCTCTCCAAACACTTCTAGTACACCTTCTAGATGTTAGGATTGGGGAACTATGTGTTGTTGTACACCTTGCAAGTCCGATGTCTAATCTAATTATTTAATATTTGTAATATTGTAGATAATGTTCCCACATGGAAAAGGGTGTCCCACTTGGATGGAATTTTGAGATTCCATAGTTGATATTCTCTGTCATGTGTCATTGGTCTTATGATGGTTGTAAGAAGTCATTGACTAGGGAGGTTACTTAGTAGACTATGAATATCATTTATGATCATCTATTTATAACATGTGTAAGAGGCATGTAAGAGGTAATTACTAGACATACATGGAGCACTTGGGAGTTACATTGACCCCACTTGGTCTTAGGAGTCAAATCAATCATCAGGAATTAAATTCAATTTGTGGAGCAGTTATTCTTGGATGTGAGGTGCATGGGTTGAATATGGACCATCTTGACTAAGCTTTGCCTAAGGGTTTTGGAAAACCATTCCTCATTTCCTAGGTCTCCATGTCCTATATATACGAGGCTTATGATGGAGATATTATGTCTAGTTTTATGTAGGGTTATGTTATAAGATTTCCTTGAGGTTTAGAGTTTCGATCTCTTATGAAGCTCAAACCTTGATATTATATTATAATTTGTAGCTGTATGATCCAAAATTAGTTCACACAAGATTGTTCTCATTGTATGGATGAGGTGATAACTCACTGCTATGGACATGGTAGGAGTTAGTTGAGTGTTGGCTTCTTGTCTAAAGTTCCCTCTTTAGGAGGAAGCACTATGCCAACAATAAGGGTAAGCGGATCTCTTAGAGGATGCCTAATGACAAGTGGAAAGGTGATAAGTGTGATGCATGAAGTGTTTGGTCGAGTGTTTTGAAGATGGTTTTGTTCAATGTTTAATGTAGGTGTGTTTTAACAAAAATAAATCTACTACTAATTAATGTAGGTTAGCCATTCTACATCTACAAAAGTCTCACACCCCATTTTTGGTTCTCTATTTGGAACATATAAAGTGTGTGAATTTAATATTTATTAATCCATTTTGTACTACTCTGTAATGTGACAGTTGATACTTTGTTTATCTTGACATAATATTTATGATATGAAAGTTGATTATATGCATTTGATAATCAACTTGTGACCCATATTAGCTCTCAGGGGAAGCCTCTACCTAGTGGGCTAATAAGAAATTAAAAATGGGAATTGATTCTTGGGACCAATTTGTGACCCTGTCTAGACAAAGATGGTTGCCCCAACTCTACTTTGATTAGAAACTGATTGATTTTTAAAACCTAAGGCAAGGGGATATGGTAGTAACTAAATATTGGGAAAAATTCACCTAGCTCCTCAAGTACGTTCCTTAATATCAAAAAGATGAGTGGTTCTGCATACAAAAATTCATCATGGGACTAATCCCCTAGATTGGAGGAGAAGTAGATGTTCACAAACCCTAATATATGGATCAAGTGTTTGAAAGGCCATAAAACAAGAACAAAAGATTAATTCTATTATCACTTCAAGGGACAAGTACCATAAAAGGTTTGGAAACTCGAATTCTAAACAAAAGTCAAAGGGTGCAATAACGATGATTTAGGATTAAAGGGAAAGAATATGTTGGTGATTTATTACATCTTAGTATAGTTTAGTATAGATTAAATAATAAATAGGTGATAGTAAATAAATAAATAAAATAATTGTTAGTTTTTGGGAGATACTTTCCTGTAAGTAAGTTTGGGTAGATAGTATGGGAAAATAAAGGCTTTATAAGCCAATGTAATGAAAGATAAATATTAGTGAATGAAATCCTAAATCAATCATATCATATTTCATATTATTTTATGTTTTTCTTCTATGTAATAATGGTGTAATTTATATATGCAATTTGCTCACCATTTCAACTTGGCATCAAAGCATGTAACAGTTCTATCTCTGAAGCATTCATCTCTACAATCGGTGTATTGATACCAACACTCTCAATAACATCAAATCTATTGATGAATATTGTTATATATGAAAAGTGGGAAAGATGATGAATAGTGTCAATATCTATCAAATCAAACCCTCCTTTCACAATAACACTCGAGGACAACAATCGAACCAAGTCACTACAGTTGAAGAGGACTTAGCTATAGGTTGATGTACTCAGGAATGATATGGAAAGATTTGTAATGTGCCGTACCTATTGGCTCTTTTTAAGAATCTTTGAAGTGTTATTTTTAATTTTTTTTAAAGTGTTCTTTCAGACTAGACAGAAGATGCAGAAGGGGTTTCAATTTTCTTCAGATGTTTTGATTTCTTGCCATAATACATAGAAAATATAGCATGCAAGTGAAACCCAGAAAAAACACAATAGATATGAATGAAATAACAGATACCTAGATCATAAAATACCATATAATGAATTACTATCACATACTCATATGGAAATATGCAACTTAGATCCTATGTTGTAGCCAGACCAGCATATAGGCTAGTGTATAACTCCACCAAATCACTCCAAAATATAGAGAGTAAGCAATACAATTGATATCAGCTGATCTAGAACCCTAGATGCCCACATGTGGAGCCATAGCATACAACACAATGAAGAGTTTCGCCTCCATATGTACCACGTCTTCCTAACTGCCTTGTATGGCCATGATGAAGCTATGAACAACAACAAACAAGACTCCAAACAGGTTTGCAATCAACAAATAATCTCTGCACACTCCTAATACATATCAAAGGCCAAAAATGGAGTGAGGAAAACCAAGGAAAATCACAACAAATGCACCTAATGAGTGGTACAGCTGTCCTTGTTGGTACGACCAGCAAAATAAAGGAATAACAATCCAAAAACCCTCATCAAACACTACTCAAATCTACACTATAGTAGTTCCCAAATCTACATATGAAGAACCTCACAAAATCTGCAAGAATGTAGCATGAAATTATTCAAATCTTTAACAAATAAACTCCATTGAAGCTCCAGATGGAAACATTGGATGTATTTGCCAATCTAGCACCTTTGGGTGGCCTTGCACACCTGTAGAATGCTGTTACTAGTGGGAGTTTTCATTCCCAATAGCCTCTAGTTTGAATCCTCTTCAAACCCTCTCAGGGAAAACCCTAGCAGAGCAAATAGCCACAAAATCATATATTCAAGCCTATGCAAATGAGAGCTCATTTCACTTTTTATTTCCTCCATTAGGGTCGTTGCACTTTTGGGAGGGAAATATTTCTTTTAATTTCACTTTAATATTTCCCAAGGTGAGTGCTCCACAAAATAACTTAAGTGACTTTTAAATATTTTATTTTTCATCACCTAACCATTAATTCCCAAAGTCCAATATTTAACTAATAATATTAATTTACGGACTTTGAAATGGAGGCCCATATGAACTCAAAATTCAGTGATCTATAGCTTGCCAGAAAGGTCTCAACGAGGTGCTCCATCTCTAACACTGAAAATCCTAAAACGAATAGAAACCCTAATTTGCCAAAAATAGCAAGGCTGGGCCCAAAGTCTGAAATCACCTCGAAAGGCATCACCGCAAACCATTTGATATCACTGAGCTCAATGCAACATCTGGGATAGCCAATAGCTAACTGCCAAGTCACCAAAACAACGCCAAACTGACACTTACTAAAAATAGCAATGTTCTCTGAGGACCAAAAGAACAAACCCAGAAAGATTATCGCCAAGCAAGCACTTACTATAAATAGTAAGTATGGACAAGTTGTTAGAAATCCCTCTAAAAGGTGTCATATAGCTCCACTGGATCACCTGAACACATTAGTGACATCAAAATACTCCTATGATTAGGCTGTCACCAACCCAAAAAGTCAGCTCCAACTGTGCTATAAGAGAACTCGAAAATGGGGACATTGCAAGATTAATCAGATTGAAATATTTATCAAACCCTAGATTCAATAAGCCTCAAACCCTAATTATAATGAAATTGGGTACATACGAATAAATTGCTACAGATCACCACACAGGAAGACACTCAGGGAGGAATAGAAACTCACTAGAAGTTGGATTTCTGGAGGTGAAGACTTTAGGGACAACGGGGCGGGCGCCCAAGTCTAATAGGGTAGTTTTTCTATAGATCTAGAATAGTAAGATGTGTAAGACTACAACCTGCTTCAGAGTTTCTAGAGATGCCAGTCAGGAGGACTATGGGGCGGGTGTCCTAGTCCAGTAGGGTTGATTTTCTGCACTTTCTTCTTAGATCCTAAATCTCTATCCTTTGCTTTGCTTCTCTACAACTTGACTTTGCCAAATCTCGTACCTGTAACCTACAATCACAAAGAGAGGGGTTTGGGGGCTGTGGTGTTTAGGAGCTTGCCTTGGTCAAGCCCTAGAATGGCATTCAAGCCTTCCAACAACATTGTTAGATAGAGTGCGTGTCCTTGGAGGACAGAGGCCAAAATCAAATGATGAAATAGATTGATTGAAACACAAATGGATGTCACCTTGTAGGTGAAGCCCTCACAGAGATGAAGATCCTTCACACCATGAGGAGATGGATTGATGAATCCAAATCTACAACAAACAAACACAATTCTACTCTACAACACAATGAATGCTCTCAAATCCCTTAGCTCAATATCACAAGTTTGTATTATCCATCTAGGTGTAAAATGAAGAGATAAACCTACCTAAATATGCATTCCCACTAAACTTTCGTAATTCAAATTGAAAAGGCCGACAAAGGGAAACCTTTTTAAAGGTCCTATGCTAACATCCTAAAACTTAGGTCCCGGCAAATCATCCTGCACTTGGGCGCGGGCGCTCAAGTCCTAAGGCACTTTTGAGTCTTGATTAAGCTTTAAAATGAACCCCTAGGCTCCATTTAACATGGGTTTCGGGGGAAAATGCTCCGAGATAATTTTTAAACATGCAAAATGAAATTAAGGGGACCTAGGAGGTAAAAAGTCCTAGGGAAACTTTTTACGACATAACAAATATATGTATTTTATGTAGAGGCAATAGTGAGAGATAGGGAGAGGCAAATTTACAGTGGTGGAGAGAAGGTTTCCAATACAAATACACAAGAAATATAGTCACGTTGTAATTTCTGAGAAAAATGTAGTGTATTCAATGTTTAAGGGCCCATCCAACTTGTGTGGTGAATAGACCAACCCCTCCAAATTTTGCAATGGTTGTGGCAAGCCATGTGATGTATTTTTATTGAGTGATAGAAATCTTAAGTGGATATAAAAAAGCAGATTAATTTCAGAGAGTCGCCTCTTTTTAGAGCAATTTGTTTATGCTGCACGAGACAACTACATATGCTTTTGCACAACAACTACATATGTTGTGTGTATTAGGTGATAAGATGAACTCAGAAAATAAGCACTAGATGGAAATAGAAAAATGGTTTAGGGGTGCAATATGGGACATCATGGAGATGACTAGTGAAAAGGAAGTGAGATATTAGCAAGACCACAACATAAAAAATAAAGTTGGAGGCATTTGTTTTGCAAAGTCTCATAAAAAAGAGTTTAAAATGATATTTTCTTCCTTCACAATCATGTTAGTAAGTAGCCCGATTAGTTAGGGTGTTTGGTAGTTGAAGGTTTGGTAGTCAATTTCAAGCTAGAGGTTATGGTTTTAAATCTCATACAATTATTTTTTGATTATCACAAATATTTTAAATGGAGTTATAAGTTTTTGTATGGGTGCAATATCAATGGAATTTGAAACCTTGTCAATTTTACTTTTGATCATGGACACATATAATGCTTGTATTCTTGAGACTATCTGTGCTATACTTGATGGTGTGTTACTCAGAATGTGACTTAGACACAACACAGGTGAGTTAGTCTTTGATGTGGCACATGTACTTTATCCTTGTAGTTGGCACCTACCTAGTCACTCTCACTCTTGTGGCAAGAGCCATTTGAGTGGAGGCAAAACTGGGGGGTTGTTCTATTCGTAGGGAAGCATAACGTTGCAAATCATGATTGGATTTATCATCTGATGTGTGGATGTATGTGGTTGGTGAAAGTTGTTATGAAAGTTGTGATGTTGGCATAAACGTTTAATGGCTATTGTGGTGATGATTGTTATATGGCCCAAAGGTTCACTTGTTCTAAGCCTAGCTCGAAGACCATTTTGTTCATTTATGATATGAAGGTGATCTAACCTCCTTTGTTCATTTTGAATGACTTGTTGAATGAGTCTTTGTTTATGTTCTTCATCTTGTCTTCTTTTTTAATTTCTTGTTGAATGAGCCTCAAGATGAGTTCTTGCTCTTGGGCTATGTCCTTTGTAGGAATTAGTTGAGGGACAATCTCCCTAATCTTGTCAATGATGGAATTAACCCAAACTTGCCTTATGCCTAGTAACATCGAATGCTAGGTAAAGGGGGATATTTTTCATTTGAATGCTTTGTTTTGATTGTTGACCTCATGATGAAATCGAGGGTTTGTTTGATCTCTTTTTTTTTGTGTTTTTTAATGTTTTTGGGATTTTTTATGAGTTCCTAAATGCAATTAACTTATATGAATACAAACAACTTTTGAGTTCCTTTTTCTAATTTTTGAATGAACTAATTACTATGAAAGGAAAAATGTATGCAACTATACCACTTTTTGTATGTAATCTAATCTATGTTTTTGTGTATTTTTGTGGTTCAATTTTGACTTGTAATCTATTGAATTGAAATTTGCAATTTAATCTAAGTATAATGAAAATAACTCTGTTCTAAGAAATTAATTAAAGATAATCCAAACAATTTAAAAGAAAACTTATTCTAAGAAAGCAATTTAAACTACCTATCAAGAGAAAGAAAAACAAAGTTTTACTTCCCCAAGAGCAAGATTTGTTTTATAAATTACTAAAAAAGTATGAAAAACCTATACGAATTGGGCGACAATGCCTGACATAAGTCGTCAAAGGTCCTTTTTGGCAATCATATCTTCCTCTGTAACAATGGGGTCCTCCTATTGGCAACAGGGACAAAAACGGGAATATGAAAGCAATTGGATTGAGCTTAGAAGCTATGAAAATTGAAAGCAATTAGATTGAGAAAAAGCATGCTATGTAAAATTGATGAAAGGCTTGAACTTTGAAGCTATGCAGAAATAAAAAGGCACACAAGGTCCTATGTAGAGCACAAGAATGCTAATGGGGGCAATTTTATAAAAGATTGAGCAAACCAAGAATGTAATAATGAATTTTGTCTCCTCAAATGAAGAAAGGAGGGGGGTATTTATAGGTTTAGATTCCACACCAAAGGTGGTGGTTATTGGAGAGTTAACAAGGATTGATTGAAGAGCGATCTAGCTCTTATTAGAAGAGAACAATAGCTAGGGAGGAGATCTTAGAAGATTGATTGGAAGATAACAATAAAATGATTGGGAGATAACAATAGATTGATTGAGAGTCCAAGAATAGTTAGGGGAAGTCACTGGTCAGTTGTGCATGGAGGGACTCGCAATCAAAAGATAAAAATGGACTTAAACTGGGCTAAACTAGGAGAAATCATGCATGGCAAAAGATGACAGGGTCGCGTATTTTAGGAAGTGGGTTGCCCATATTGCCAAGGCAAGTCGCTTGGGTGACCCAGACTAAAGTTACAAGGTCACCCAAGAGATCCCGCGGGTAATATGGGTGACCCAATCAAAGTGGTTTGAACTATCAACTAGAAGTATGTAGGACCTTGGAAGGTTAGTTTGAAGGTAGGGGAGGGAGAAACAAAGGAGGAAAAACATTGGGGAACATGTTGCAAAGAAAGAAGTTGCTAAGAGGTGTATAATTCATGCCTTCATGGGCATGATTAGGACTCTAAATCATCATCATACTACTATGTCAACATGTGCATCTTTTTCACACTTACACATTTGCCCCCTCGAGTATAGTAGTCTACATGAAAGGTAGGTACCATTCCTGAACTTATCTTTTACATTTTTTGTAGTCCCACCTTTGGACTTGAAATGACAAGTATTAGCTCAATTTTATGTTAAATTTGTAATAAGTATTGAAAGGAAGATGAGGAAACATATTGTCGATGTGTGAGTTTGAAATATACCTAAGTCACCTTACCTTGTCATGAAGACCTGCAGTGATGAAGACATACAAAACAAGAACAAAGAACACACTATAAAGATAAACTAAGCAAACAAACTACATTAATACAAACTAAGCTAAGTAGGAGAGAGAAGGAAGAGGAAAATTTGAGAGAAAGTGAGCAAACGATGACCAAACTACGTAAATGAATAGTCAATAGTGAACAAACGACAAGGAGATTGACAAAATGGTTGTCAATCAGCCTGTCATGGATCCCCATGTATAAGAAATGAGAAAGTGCTCTCTTAAAACCCTAGATTTTTATTTGTTAATTTTGTTTGAAAATGTTGATTATTTTCATGATTTCTTGTCTCATATGTCTAGGATTTAGGTGTTTATCATTTTTCAAGTTTTTGTTTGTTTGTTTTTGCCTATTTTTCTTATTTTATGGGCCCATTGAGGTATGCAAGGGCATGGCATAGGGTCACCCATATTGCCAAGGTAGGGATCTTGAGAGATCCTACCATTTTTTTTGGATTGCTTGAGAGATCTGACCTAGTAATATGGGTGACCCTGTCAAAAGGTTTGAAGACAGGAATAGATGCAAAAATGATGTTCTTTGATGCTTGTATTTGCTCACTTTTCTCTAATTTTGACACTAAATTCTGTATTTATTACAATTTTTTGAGAATGTATTTAATTTTTTGGGGGATTTTGTGAGTTATATATATATATATATATATATATGACTTTTTTATGATTTTTTATTTTCTTCTTTTTATGATCTTTTTGAGTTTTCGACGATTTGACTTGGGATTTTATTATTTGGCAGGATACCTATATCCAATGGAATGCTACCCATGAGTAGTCTTGGTATATAGAGATCGTTGAGGCATTATCAACTGCTAATTGTTTTATTCTATGGAGGATAGGGCTGGCTAGAGTGGTACAAATCCTGATTGGTCACCCATTCTCCCATATTTGTTGTGACATCTTGAGTTACTAGGATTCTAATCAGAACACATTCCAATTTCCTTCTTTTTTCAGAGAGTGGACTATCACTCTTTATGATGTCTACTGTATCCTTGGAGTTCCTATCAAAGGAAAGCATCTTGCACTTCCTGAGAGCAAGTCTATGAGAGAGAGACTGACTTGGGTTATGTTTATGGGAGAGGCTCATCTTGGAGATTGACATGGGATTCATCTTACTTTAGTCCCTAGACTTGCTATTCTACCCATGCGAAAGGTTTTCATTGGTGTGATTGTCTCTCACCTATCAAGAGATAAGATGGCTCCTATGCTTAGGTGGTGTTGGGAACCAATCATTTAGCGGCTTGAGCAAGGGACAATCTATTCTTGGGGGATCGTTATTCTTGCTGTGGTTTATCAAGATTTATATTAGATCTCATAACGGGGGCACTTTCCTTCAGCCACCTTTCACTTATTATGACATGGATCCTTGAGCACAGTATACCATTTCATAGATAGGTGCTCCTTCCAGATCCTATGTTACTAAGAGCTATGCAATGGGGATGTCTTGGATACTTTGATGCTTCCATATGAGTTGTGGCTATGTGGTGCAGGAGCACCTAATCCACAGTGGCCTCCATGAGGCATTTAACTTCATGATGTGTCTAATGTTCATTTTTGTTGTTTCTAATAAGGTCCTACAAGACCAATCATGTAATAAGGTCTATTTGACCAATGCATGTCATTTTAGTTTGTATCTAGGTTCATTTTGTAAGTCCCAAGGACACTTATCAATCTGTAATCACAAAGGTTGTTAGACGGTTATCTCCTAGCCGCTTGGATTGGTCTCCCCGCTGCTTGGAGTCAGGTTGGTACTACTCAGGGCGAGTAGATAAATGCCCAGAGCAGATTGAATGTAATAAGTTTAGATTAGATCGAAGAGGAGTTTGATATGCAATTGTGAAACAGAATATCTGTGTATGAGCATATCTGGAAAGGCATAATAAACAAAGTCCTGTTCTGTGTATCTTTCTGTCATTCTGAATTCGTTAGGTTCTCTCTATGCAACCGAATTTCTATTTTGTGGTCCAGATGGATTCTTAGTCCATTCCACCAGTTAGATTTCTTTGAAATCGGTGGAATGACTATACAGTTCTTTCATTTCTTTGTTTTGTTCGTTGGGGTTTTGTGTCTGTAGGATCGCGTACACTGGTGCTGATAGATCCTAGCATCCTAATGTGCTAGGTTGGCAGGGAAAAGATCTGTGAAGTTGTGAAGTTGCAGAGGGTCGAGACCATCATAGGAGAATCGACAGTTAGGCCGAAGATGCTTTGTATGACCAGCACAGGAAGTCGAGCGAAGATCTGTTGAAAAGTCTTTTAGAAAGAAACCTTGTTTAGATGCATTGATTTACCTTTGATTGTCGGTGATACGCCTGATCATGCTTTAGATGACCGGTTGAGAATGGTTAAGTTATGCATCGGGAGGACTGGATGTGTCGAAGAGAGAAGGTTGAGAGCTTCCGATATTGGAAGTCTGGCCGATAGTGTATCAGCATACCAAGAGAGTCAATGGTCGGTCCCACTGAATTTATATTCTGAATGCATGTTGAGAATGCATCTTTGAAATGTACATTGTGCATATACATTGTGATGAGTACAAGAGGTGACCGGTAGCAGTGGTGAGGAGAACCAGAAGTAGCAAGTCAAGACTTGCATATGCTAAGTTGATGCACATCGGCGTATCGGAAAAGAAGAAAAGAGTCTAGCTGACGAACAAAGTCACGCCGACAGGTGGAAAGAAGAGTCTCCATCGGAGAGAGTTGTGATGTCAGGACAACAACTTTGAGGGTTGCCGATAGCATATGGTCTTGCTGATCATAAAGGAATGTATGTGGTTCGGTGTTGTATACTATGGGTTTCGATGGGTATTTCACCCTTGTTTTAAGCATTTTGCTGTGCACTCTGCATCAAATTGGTATCAGAGCCCAGCAAAACGTCTAGGCAGTTGTGTGTTCAGTTCTATCATTGAGAAGGCAGAAGTAGAAGAACTGAGAGATTACAGAAACAAGTTAGCAAGATGCCTCCGAAAAATGATGGCACTGCTAGAGAGTTGCAAGAGATGAAGGAAAAGCATGCTAGAGAGATGAGGGAGATGAAAGAGCTTACATAAGCCCTTCAAGCTAGGCTTGTAGCCTTGGAGACAAACAAAAGAAGAGAAGTGGAAGAAGTGAATCAGAAGAAGAAAAGGATGGTGGAGAATTTGAAGTTGTAGATGAAGATCAGAGATTTGCAAAACTATTAAGGGCAGTCAAGAATGACAAACCTAAGGTAAAGATTGATGTTCTAAAGTATAATGGAAGTTTAAATGAGGAAGAGTTGCTTGATTGGATTGTTGCATTAGATAATCATTTTGAATGTGAGGAGGTTCCTGAGGAGTAGAAAGTAAAGATTGCAAAGACCAAATTGGGAGGTCATGCCTTGGTATGGTGGGATTACTTACAATCAGAGAGGAGAAAGCAGGGAAAGTCAAAGATTTCTTCATGGGACAAGATGGTAGCAAGAATCAAAGGTAAATTCTAACCCAAGGATTATGAAGTTCAAATGTTTAAAAAGCTTCAATTTTTAAGAAAAAAGGAAATGGATGTGAAGGCATATACTGAGAAGTTTTATAAATTAAGTATGAGGTCTGGTCATCATGAGAATGAGATTGAAAAGGTTGCTAGATACTTGGCTGGTTTGAGATTAAATATACAAGATGAATTAGTTTTGGCTAACCCTAGGAGTGTAGAAGAATGTTATCAAATGGCAATCAAGATTGAGGAGAAGATGAAAAGGAGATAAGATAAGTCCACGAGGGGAAGAGGCAGCAATATAAGAGGGGCAGGATCAGCCCCTACAGCAAGATAAGCCAATGAGAACCGAGGAGAGACTAGTAAAGGACAAGAGTAGTCTGATTTTAGGGGTGGATGGAGAGGCACAAGAGGCAGATTTGGAGGTGGTAGATGTTCTAATGTTTTCATTGGGAGATGTTATCATTGTAATGAAATTGGTCACCTAGCATTCAAATGTCCAGAAAGGCAAGGTTCACCATCAGGAGGTGATAGGAAGAATGAAAAGAGGGTTCAATATGTGCAAGAAGAGGCGGTAGATGACAGTGTTAACTTTCCAATTGGGAGTACAGCCCCAGTTCAAGATGGAGAAGCATTGATACTAAGGAGAACACTCTTGAAGACATCCAAGGACATGATACAAATGAGAGCACTTTTTAGGACCAATTGAAAAAGCAAAGGTAAAATATGCGAGGTAGTAATAGATTCTGGTTCAACAGATAATATGGTATCTCAGGAAATGGTGGATAAATTGAACATAGAAATGATTCCTCATCAAACCCCTTACAAAGCATCTTGGGTAATTGATAGTCAATCACTTTTGGTATATGAACAAGCATATGTTGATTTTCAGATTGGGGAATATCAGGATAGGGTTTTATGTGACATTTTGCCCATGGAATGTTGTCACCTACTTTTAGGTAGGCCATGGCAATTTGATAGGCGAGCATTATATGATGGATATGCTAACACCTACACCATCAAGAAGGATGGGGGAACTTTTGTGATGACACCATTGCAGGAGGATGCTGCAGCAAAGAAGGCAGCCAAGGTCATCTTGGTGGGTAAGATAGAGTTTCTGAAGATCAATGAAGAAGAGCCAAAGAAAGTTGAGGATACCTCAGGGAGTGGGGTTGCTAAGCATCAAAATTTGAAGGTGATTTTAGTTTTGGATGATGGAGATCAGATGGATCAGCAGTCCAAGAGTAGGTCTGCAAGCAGCCACAAGTTGATTGGAAAGACAAGGATGCTATCATAGTAGGGACCATTGTTTGTCCTCTAGAACCACCAAGAGTTGAAAGGCAAACATATTCTGCCATAACAGCGGTAGAAGAAGCATTACCCAAGGTTTCCAACATAGGTGTTCAGGCAGAGATGATGGTAAGAAAGAATGGCAAGAGAAGGATAGGTCTGGTTGCAAGCACTCACTTAAGGCAAGGTGTGAATAGAGGCTACCATGCTAGGCAGGAGTCTTTGATTCCATGGAAGCAGGTTGCAGTCCAAAGATCATGGGGAAGACATGAGACAACAGAGGATAAAAGTGGAGCAAGACAAAGAATTAACTCATGGGGCATGAGTTCTTTTGTCGGTGGGGTGTATGGTGCAGGAGCACCTAATCCACAGTGGCCTCCATGAGGCATTTAACTTCATGATGTGTCTAATGTTCATTTTTGTTGTTTCCAATAAGGTCCTAGAAGACCAATCATGTAATAAGGTCTATTTGACCAATGCATGTCATTTTAGTTTGTATCTAGGTTCATTTTGTAAGTCCCAAGGACACTTATCAATCTGTAATCACAAAGGTTGTTAGGCAGTTGGAGGTTGCTAGACAGTTATCTCCCAGTCGCTTGGAGTCAGGTTGGTACTACTCAGGGCGAGTAGATAAATGCCCAGAGCAGATCGAATGTAATAAGTTCATATTAGATCGAAGAGGAGTGTGATATACAATTGTGAAACAGAATATCTGTGTATGAACATATTTGAAAAGGCATAATAAACAAAGTCTTGTTCTGTGTATCTTTCTATCATTCTAAATTCATTAGGTTCTCTCTGTGCAACTGAATTTATGTTTTGTGGTCGAGATGGATTCTTAGTCCATTCCACTGGTTAGATTTCTTCAAAATCAGTGGAATGGTTGTACAGTTCTTTCATTTTTTTGTTTTGTTTGTTGGGGTTTAGTGTCTGCAGGATCGCATACATTGGTGCTGATAGATCCTAGCATCCTCATGTGCTAGGTTGGCGGGGAAAAGATCTGTGAAGTTGTGAAGTTGCAGAGGGTCGAGACCATCATAGGAGAATCGATAGTTAGGCTGAAGATGCTTTGTATGACCAGCACAGGAAGTTGAGCGAAGATCTGTTGAAAAGTATTTTAGAAAGAAACCTTGTTTAGATGCATTGATTTACCTTTGATCGTCGGTGATACGCCTGATCATGCTGTTGTCTCTCAAATTTGCATCCTTGTTGTAGTTGTCAAACTTCAGCAATCTAGAGAAACATGGGAATTATCTCGAAGTGTGGGACCTTGCGAAATGAGATTAGACCTCCGAAGAAGGCCAGCTTCCTTAACTGGTTATCACCTAAAACTATTGAATGCTCAGAGGAAAAGGGAGAAGGAATGCTTTAAAATGAAAGATAAACCAAAAAAAACTTGAATATAAAGGGGTGATTCACCAAGTTGAACAAAAGAACCCTCACAGTACTGAGAAAATGCACAACATAACCAAATACAGCAAGCAGACATACACAGATTCAAATGGTTCTAGTAGAGGTGAGAAACAAGATGATTGAGAGGAACAATATGCTCACAGACAATCAAGTGCAGATTCACACTAAACTAAAACTCAGTAAAAGAGGTAAAATAATTTGCATATATTTAATGGGAAGGCACAATTACAGTAGTAGAAAGCTCTATTTGGAAATAGAAAGCCTAAATGCTAAAATTTTTCTAACCCTATTTACATCTCATCCCTATCCTTATATAGCATTTCAATCTGACCTAAGCCAGTTACAAAAATTCACTCAAGGAGCTGCAGCAGGAAAATATCTCTGAAGGGATGTCCAACTGCCAGGAGTTATGGCATAAAATATCTGGAATAAGGGTAGATGGAAGATATTTTGAATCTTCAATTTGCATCATCGATTTGCACCTATGAATCAGTGGAAGATATTTTGGGCATTGAATGTGAGCAGCTTCAATGGTTATCTTCAACAAGGAATATATGAAATATCTAAAACATGGTTTAAGAGATATTTCCAGTCATCAATGCGAGCTGCTGAACATCTTTGTGCAGCAATGAATGCAGCAAATATCTGCGTCTTGCCCAAAAATGGTCGCTGAAATGTCTAGTCACAAAAACATGCAAATCCAGATTCAAAAATGAAAGTGGAAAAAATCCTGTATAAACCCCGCCAAATGAAAGAGGAGGCAAAACAAGCACTTTTGCCTTTTGAATCATGTCGAAATTTGCCAGGATGTGGAAGATACAGGCAGTCAAAGTTGTGGTCAACTGTCTGTTTATATCGCTTTGCATCTGCAACCTGAATCAGCATCTGAAAGACCCTTTGAATCTGCACTGCATTTGGCACTTAAAATAGCCTTTGAAGTGCCTTTGTATATGCATTTGAATATGCATGCACCTGCATACAAACGCGGGTCTTTATCTTTTGAATCGGCCTTTGTATATCTGTGAAACATGGCACCACCTGATTTGTTGCCTTTGAAGCTAGGACCCATCGCCGAAAAGCTGCATCCTCCTATCAGTGGTCGGAATGACCAAAAATAGAGCGACCGATGCATATTGTCCTGCCGACAGTCCTTGTACATTCTCCTTGTATTTCTAAATGTATATGCCAACATACAATCACTTCAACATGCAAACTACGGACTCAACGCTAAATATGCCGAATTTGATTTTCAAATCGGGTCCGCCTTGTATATCGCCATTGTATCTGACCTTTGTATATCACATATACAATGCAAAATATACAAAGGAAAAACTGCATACAAACACTTCATTTCGGCGTATGCAAAAAACCTTTGTATATCTGATTGTATATGCAAACATACAATCACCAATATACATATAATGCACGGACTTCAAAAGATCATCATCCATATTGTAACTTTGCAGCAGGTCCGTCTTGTATCACTTCTTTGTATTTTGGTATATACAATGTACTTATACCTACAACTGCGGACCCCAAAAAGACCATCAGCTACAATTGATTCCCCAGTCGGATCCGCCTTGTATGTCTTACCTTTGTATATTTTCTTTGTATATCGCAATATACAAAGCACTCAATATACAAGCCGCAGACTTCAAACTTTGTATTTGCCAAAATTGACTTTTAGGTCGGGTCCGGCTTGTATGTTTTCTTTGTACCTTCGCCTTGTATATCACTAACATACAATCGCAAATATACAATTGGCGGACCCCACCCTTTGTATCTTTTCTTGCGACTTTTCCTTGTATGTGCCTGATATACATCTGCCTTTGTATGTCACCGATATGCAAAAGCCTTTGTATGTCCCTTTGCATCTCTTGCCGATGCATCCTTGTATCTTTTTTCCTTGTATGTGACCCTTGTATGTCGGCCTTGTATTTGTTCTTTGCATGTCGTATATACAATGCGACTTGTATATAAAATACAATTGCATTGTGCATTCAGCAGACCCCACCAATTGCATCTTACCTTTGTATATGCGCTTTGTATATTGCGGGTTGTATGTAAGATACAACTGCCCAATATACAAACACCCTTGTATCAAAGCGGACCCCACATTCTTTTGTATATTCGGCCTTGTATGTTGATTTTGCATATGCACCGATATACATTCTCCTTTGCATGTCACCGATGTACATTCTCCTTTGCATGTTTTCCTTTGTATGTGCAATTGTATGTTTGAACATACAATGCGAACATACGTTCAAACCTGTGTTCCACCCCTTGCATATGCCCTTTGTATATGGTGCCTTGTATCTCGCCGATGTACATTTCCTTTGCATATGTGAACATACAAAGGCGAATGTAAATGCGAACATACATTCAAAAATGCATATATAATACTAAGTATGAAATTGAGATTTATCTGCAATGGAAAGCACTTGAAGACAAAGGGTTTCTAGGGTTTTCTGGGTTTTCAGCAAAGATTCTCAAGGTGAGATTTTTTGGGATTTTTCGACAAGGCATAGCATAAATATTTGAAGGATTTAAGCCTTGTAGGGTCACTCCTAAAGGATTTTCAAGGAAAATACAAGGTGAACTATTTACTCTACACAGAGGAAAAATAGGTCAACAATTTGGTGACTTCTATGAGATGTTTGCCTGCTAAACAATTAGACCAGTGGCCTTAAGCATCCATTGGGCATGGAGTCATACAGAGACTAGGAATATATCTTGATAAACAATCCTGACTTTAGCAACTCAGCATATTAGTAGTGAGGAACATTTGGAAAGACCAAAACCAAAAACAAAAATGCTGAAAGCAACCCCTCCAACTGTACTAGACAGTACTTAGGGAAAGATAAAAAAAGGATCTAAGCTATTGTGTAGCAGTACTTATTGAAAGAAAGAAACCTAATTTACTGATTTACAAGGTAAGTCATACCTCAAAACACCTCTTTAGGTGCATCCCATTGACTGGGATAGGCAAATTTTCTTCATCCATGTTTGATAACTGAAATGCGTCGTGCTCCTTGCATTCAGTAATGACAAATGGGCCACTCCAGAAACTGTCAAACTTGGAGTGCTTCCCTGACTTGCTTTTCAACTCATCCCACTTGAGTACCATATCACCCTCCCTAAAAACTCTAGGAGTGGCTTTCTTATCAAAAGCCCTTTTTGTCTAAAGCTGATGATACTCCATAGCTTTCATAGCTTTATCTCTGATTTCTTCAAGCTCCATAAGCTGAGCATATCTGACGCCCATGGGATCCTCTTCTTCAAACATCTCTAGCTGATTCATGATATCAAGTGCTGGCAGCTCCATAGACACAGGCAATCTTGCCTCTTTCCCATAAACTAACATATATAGGGAGTTCCCTATAGACCTCTTGGGAGTTATTCTATCTACCCATAAGGCATATTTCAGATTAGTGTGCCAGGTCCTCTGGTTGTCCTCCATTGATCTTTTAATAATCCTTATGAGGTTCTTATTTGTAGATTCAGCCAAACCATTACCCTGTGGGTAATAATTTGATGAAGTGTTCAAATAGATCCCATTCTTAATAGCCCAGTCAGTTATCTTCAATCCAACAAAAGCTAAAGCATTGTCTGAGATGATTGATTCAGGCACTCCAAATCTGGACACCAAATCATGATAAAAGTTCAAGACAACATTTTCATTGGATTCCCTTAGAGCCACTGCTTCAGTCCACCTTGTGAAATAGTCTGTAGCTGTAACTATCCACCTGTGGCCTACGCTTGATGGTGGGTTAATGGGACCTACAAAGTCAATACCCCATCTCATGAAGGGCTGCTCTACTTGAATTGGCTGCAGAGGTAAAGCTGGCAGCCTTTCTTTGCCTGCAAAAATGACATATTTTACACATTTTCTAGCCCATGCATGGCCATCCTTAAATAAGCTGGGCCAATAATATCCCGCTCTCATTATTTTCCAAGCAGTAGTCCTTGGGGAAAAATGACCCCCTGTTGTTCCATCATGAAATTCATGCAGCATTTTGTCAATCTGACCATTATCAATGCATCTTAACAACACACCATTAAAGTTTTTTCTAAAAAGGATGCCATTAATTAAAACATATGGAATAGACTGCAGTCTAAAATATCTTCTTTTGGTTCTATCTAGACCTACTGGACATTTACCAATTTGCAAAAATTGGGTCATGTTATTAACCCAACTTGTGCCCACTGCTACTGTATCATCTTGATGTGCATCTTCAATAGTCAGAAGCACCTCCTCTTCTTTTTCTATTTCGTTCTCAGAACTGGTAGCAAGCTGTTCACTGAGTCCTCTACCTCTGACAAGCTTGGTTATTTTGATATCCACGTCATATTCCATGACTTTGGTGATCCAACCAGCCCTTTTGTCATTAACATCTTTACTTAACAGGAACTCTTTCACGCTGGGGTGAGCAACCATCAAATGTATCTTATTATTAGAAATAAGATGCCTAAACTTCTTAAGACTCCTTACCACTACAAGGACATGTTTTTCAATGAAGCTATACTTCTGCTCATACTCCTCCAGCCCCTGACTAAAGAAAGCGATTGGCTGTTCAAAGCCATCACTCTGCTACTGTACCAGAATCGCAGAGATTGTATCTAGACCACCATAAGCATACAAGATAAAATCTTTGGAGAAATCAAGATTTACCAGTGTTGGTGCGGCTGATAATGCCTCTTTTATGGGCTCAAAGCTAAGTTTAGCCTCTTTCATCCAACTGAAAACTATATTTTTCTTTAGCATAGAGGTCAAAGGCTTCAATAGATTTGCAATGTTAGGTATAAATCTTCGCAGAAAATTAATTTTTCCAATAAAACTTTGCAGTCCCTTCTTGTGACTGGGTAAAGGCAACTCCAGAATAGCTCTTACCCTTTCAGCATCAATGGTAATTCCCTCCTTTGACACGATGTGCCCCAAAAGCTTGCCCTCATGCACAACGAAAATGCATTTCTTGGGATTGAGATATATCCCAAATTCTTTACATCTCTCAAATACTTGCCTCAAGTGGAATAAGTGTTCAGCTGCATCCTTAGAAAAAATTGTAATGTCATCAAGGTATACTAGCACCAACTTATATAGCAAACCCTTAAAAGTCATATCCATAGCTCTTTGAAAAGTGGAGCCAGCATTTGACAAACCAAAAGGCATCCTTTTGTAGGCCATGGTGCCCCATTTGGTAGTAAAAGCGGTTTTAAATTGATCCTCCTCCTTGACTAACACTTGATTATAGCCAGAATACCCATCAAGCAAGGAGAATCTTTTAGAACCAGCCACTACTTACAAAATTTGCTCCATTGAGGGCAGTGGGTAGTGGTCTTTCAAGGAGGCTCTATTAAGGTCTCTAAAGTCGACACACAACCTAATCTCTCCATTTTTTTTTTCACAGGGACAAGGTTGGAGACCCAAGAAGTATGCTTGATCGGGAAAATGATCTTTCCCTCGATCAGCTTGGTTAACTCTTTAATCATCAGAGGCTCAAGTTTTGGATTTAAAGGCCTTTATTTCTGCCTCACAGGTTTTGTACCTGGTTCTAACTCTATGGTATGTTGGGCAATATGAGGGTCAAACCCCTTTAGGTCTAAATAATCCCAAGCAAACACATCTTCAAACTCTTGACAAAGAGCAATAAAAGCTCTCCTATCCTTAGGCGAACAGATTTTACCAATTTTGAGGAGCTTACCTTTGAAAATTTCTAGCTCCTCGTAATGTTCCTCTTTGACCTACATGCTAGTTTTATTTCTCTTTAACTGATCATCAGTACTAAAAATAGATTCCAAGGTTACCAATCCCTTGGGCAGCTTGTTTGTTCTCAACTGAACAATTTGATCATTGCCATATTGTTGTTTGATTTTATCCTGATTCATCACAGAAAACTCATCTTCTTCTAACAGAAACCGCAAAATCTGCTCATCACTCTCAAAAACCTGCCAATGAATGTTATTATCAAGGATAGAGGGCCTATCAACTATTTTCACATGAGGCTGCACCTTTTCTCTTTGAATATCACTGGGGATATCAAATTGAGCCCCAATTGCAGCTAACCTATCAGCATGATAGTTTTGATTTCTTAGAATAGAGATCAGATTGAAAGCATCAAACTCTTCAATCATGTCCCATACCCTATGCTTCTAGCATTTCAAAGTATCATTCTTTGTAACATGCTGTCCTCTTACCTGATTTACAATAAGTTCACTGTCCCCAAACACCTATAAACAACCAATTTTCCTCTTTCTTGCCCACTACAAACCTTGGATCAATCTCTCATACTCAACAATGTTATTTGTGCATGAAAAGGTAAAATGGAAAGAAGAATAATATCTTTTACCTTGTGGGGACACAAGCATTGCACCACCACTAGATCCATTCCTGTTCCTAGAGCCATCAAAGTACATTTTCCATACTTCCTCTTGCTGCTCTATCTGATGTTCTGCATTCTTTACAAGGTTTGGAATTTTTGTTTCAGGTTCATGGAGTATGTAAACCTCCATACCAATTTATTGAATGTGTCACTCAAGATCATCTACAACATTATCTGAGGCCCACTCCTTTAATAGCACCTCTGGTATACTTTCATCTTGCAGCTCTTGAGCAGCAATGAGCTCAAGATTGTTAGAAATAATGCAATTTGCATTAACAACACTTGGGGTATAAGGCTCTATGTGATACCAGGTAAGCAATTCAGACTTTAGGGTCATCTTTGTGCCATATCTAGTCC
This sequence comes from Cunninghamia lanceolata, assembly GCA_027924645.1. Lineage (NCBI taxonomy): Eukaryota > Viridiplantae > Streptophyta > Pinopsida > Cupressales > Cupressaceae > Cunninghamia > Cunninghamia lanceolata. The sequence goes on along the minus strand of BSBN01000292.1, from coordinate 2,826,874 downwards.
TGAAAAATATATGGGACCAGTCTAAGGATAAATATCCTCCTATATTGGCTGTGAACTCTCTTGACAAACACATAGCAAAATAAGGAGGTAAGTCTATGATGAATACCTCCTAGGAAATGGAAACATTTGGGTAAGTGTGCAAGGTGAGAGTTAGATCTTTTATCACACCTATAGTATTAACAACTGTGCTATCTAGTTGGAGTACACCTTTCTCCAGGGGCTGGTATTTCAATCCTAGTTGGTCTGCAATCTATTTTGGCATCACAAAACTGCTTGCACCACTATCCACCATATAGTTATGTACTAACTTGTCTCCAATTATTAATGACACATAAAATGGGAGTGGTTTAGCACTTTTGTTTGGCTGTTTGCTGTTGTCCTGGGATGAATTGGTAAGGACGGCCCTAGTTGGGTCAACAGTTGTATCATTGGACAATTTTAAATCAGATAAGGTAGATTGCAACATCCCCTTTTGGCCTGGGATGGCTAGGGAATCCCACATAGACATTGTCACATTCATCTTCTTCATATTTTCAATGATATTGAAAGGTGGAGTGACACTTACCTTCTGATGTGACTTTGTAGCAACAACATCAACCTACAAATGAGGCATTTCCCTTGCTGTTGCTGAAGTATTTCTTTGTAAAATATGGGGAATATGGGATGTAAAAGCATCAACATGTCCTTTTCCCTTGTTTGCTGCTTGATCTACTTAATAACCCCTCTTTTTAGCTCTTGTATTCGTTGCAACTAAGGCGTCGTCTCTATTTACACCACAGAATTCACCTTCCTGCCAATTTATGAAGGCAGAATCATTTTGAGGCTGATCCTGCTATTGAACAGCCCCATCATGAGGTGTATTTGGCTGAGAGGCTACAACATTTTGCACCATTAGTGCTTGATTTATCACCCCATTTGAGCAGGTTGCCTGACTGTGTGGCTGATTGCATGGAAAACACCATTCATACTCTGCAACAAGGTTATTCTAAATAGGGACAAGGTCCCTAACTGCATTAACGGGTGCCAGATTGTAAGGCTGAAAAGGCCTCTGGTTGACATTCTACCTGGGACCCTGATAATTGCTTTGATATGGTGGCCTATTAGCTTGGTATGGCTGGTTTTGCCCTTGGTAAGGTTGATTTTGCCCTTGGCTAGGTTGCTGATAAAGCTGTCTTTTCTGGGATTGCTTCTTTTTTATGTTTACCAGCTCATTCCCAAAAGTTTGCAGAATATTCTCTATCTTTTGTTGGCTATTTTTGATCTCTTTTAACTCTTGAGATGAGATAGAAACAATAGGTTCAGAATTGGCAGTATTTGGCAATGCTGCTACAGCCGGTAAAGGGGCAAAATATGGGATGGGCAAAGGCATTGAAGCTTGAATCTCAGGAAAAATGGGCACTGGTGGTCTAGGTACTATTTTTCCAGCCTGAATCAGGTTATTCTCTGCACTACTAGCTATTTCATATGCATCAGGTAGGCTTGTACCTCCCAATGACTCAATCATTACTGAAATATCACTATTTAGGGCTTTCAAAAAATACAGAAAATCATATTCTGATGGAAGCCTTCCATGGTAGGAATTCTGTCCCATGTCTTCTGAAATCTGAAGTTGAAATCCATCATTTGCTCCTGGGGAACTCTTTTTATTGTAGTCATCTATTCAACCAATGATAGGTTATCTGATTTATCTTGGAATTATTTATTCAATTTATCACCTAGATCATCCCAGGTTCCTATGGTCTACACTGGTAAAATCCTAAACCATTGTAATGCTTTTCTCTTGAAAGAGGCAACTAGCAGCCTGATGGCTACATTCTCTTGGGTTACATGATGAACACCGCATAGAGAAGCTACATCTCTAATGTGCTTGATTGGGGTAGTTTTATTCTCCCTTGTGAAATAGGGCAGACTCTTCAAAGCTGCCATGGGTATAACATCATGCACTGTCAAATTCAATGGGCTGCCCCCATCAAAAGCCACAAATGGCTGATTTCTTGTCATTGGAACAGCTATAGGTAGGTTTGCTTGAGCTGTTACAGGGGCTATAGGTGCAATTGCCCTGAAACTTGGTGGAGGTGATTGTACCCTTTTAGAAATCGGAGTCCTTACCACAGCTCTACCCTGTCTTCTAAGCAAAGACAGCTGCAAGTAATCAAATGAACTTGAACTCTGAGTTTGAATCTTTCTCATAAAATGTGACAGTTGCACTGATCTACTTGTCCTTTCTCAGCATGAGTCATCAGATATGCAGAAAATTGCCTCTTAAAAGGACTGATAATGCTGGTAGCATATCATAACCAGCAAAAAAATGATTGTTAGGTCCCACCGGGTGTGCCAGAAACTGTTGTCTCTCAGATTTGCACCCTTGCTGCAGTTGTCAAACTTTAGCAATCTGGAAAAACATGGGAATGTTGAAGTGTGGGACCTTGTGAAATGAGATCAGACCTCCAGAGAAGGCCATCTTCCTTAACTGGTTATCACCTAAAACTACTGAATGCTCAGAGGAAAAGGGAGAAGGAATGCTTTTAAATGAAAGATAAACAAAAAAAACTTAAATATAAAGGGGTGATTCACCAAGTTGAACAAAAGAACCCTCACAGTACTGAGAAAATGCACAACATAACCAAATACAACAAGTGGACATACATAGATTCAAATGGTTCTAGCAGAGGTGAGAAACAAGATGATTGAGAGGAACAATATGCTCACAGACAATCAAGTGCGGATTCACACTAAACTAAAACTCAGTAAAAGAGGTAAAATAATTTGCATATATTCAATGGGAAGGCACAGTTACAGTAGTAGAAAGCTTTGTTTGGAAACAGAAAGCCTAAATGCTAAAAATTTTTCAACCCTATTTACATCTCATCCCTATCCTTATATAGCATTTCAATCTGACCTAAGCTGGTTACAAAAATTCATTCAAGGAGCTGCAGCAGGAAAATATCTTTGAAGGGACATCCAACTACTAGGAGTTATGGCATAAAATATCTAGAACAGGGGCAGATGGAAGATATTTTGAATCTTCAATGTAAGCTGCTGCATCATCGATCTACACCCATGAATCGGTGGAAGATATTTTGGGCATTGAATGTGAGTAGCTTCAATGGTTATCTTCAACAAGGAATATATGAAATATTTGAAACATGGCAGTTTAAGAGATATTTCTGGTCATCAATGTGAGCTATTGAACATCTTTGTGCAACAATGAATGCAACAAATATCTGCGTCTTGCCCAAAAATGGTCGCTGAAACGTCTAGTCGCCAAAACATGCAAATCCAGATTCAAAAATGAAAGTGGAAAAAATCCTGTATAAACCCCGCCAAATGAAAGAGGAGGCAAAACAAGCACTTTTACCTTTTGAATCATGTCAAAATTTGCCAGGACGTGGAAGATACAGGTGGTCAAAGTTGCGGTCAACTGTCTGTGTATATCGATTTGCATCTGTGACCTGAATCAGCATCTGAAAGACCCTTTGAATCTACACTACATTCGACGCTTAAAATGGCCTTTGAAGTGACTTTGTATATGCATTTGAATATGCATGCGCCTGCATACAAACGTGGGTCTTTATCTTTTGAATCGGCCTTTGTATATCTGTGACACATGTCACCACTTGATTCGTTGCCTTTGAAGCTAGGACCCATCGCCGAAAAGGTGCATCCTCCTATTAACAGTCGGAATGACCAAAAATAGAGCGGCTGATGCATATTGTCTTGCCGACAGTCCTTGTACATTCTCCTTGTATTTTCAAATGTATATGCCAACATACAATCACTTCAACATGCAAACTGTGGACTCAACATTGAATATACTGAATTTGATTTTCAAATTGGTCCGCCTTGTATATCGCCATTGTATCTGACCTTTGTATATCGCATATACAATACGAAATATACAAAGGAAAAACTGCATACAAACACTTCATTTTGGTGTATGCAAAAAAACTTTGTATATCTGATTGTATATGCAAACATACAATTGCCAATATACATATAATGCGCAGACTTCAAAAGATCATCATCCATATTGTAACTTTGCAGCAGGTCTGGCTTGTATCACTTCTTCTTTGTATTTCAACATATACAATGTACTTATACCTACAACTGCGGACCCCAAAAAGACCATTAGCTGCATTTGATTCCTCAGTCGGATCCGCCTTGTATGTCTTACCTTTGTATATTTTCTTTGTATATCGCAATATACAAAGCACTCAATATACAAGCCGCTGACTTCAAACTTTGTATTTGCCAAAATTGACTTCTGGGTCGGGTTCAGCTTGTATGTTTTCTTTGTACCTTCACCTTGTATATCGCTAACATACAATCGCAAATATACAATTGACGGACCCCACCCTTTGTATCTTTTCTTGCGAGTTTTCCTTGTATGTGCTTGATATACATTTGCCTTTGTATGTCACCAACATGCAAAAGCCTTTGTATGTCCCGTTGCATCTCTTACCGATGCATCCTTGTATCTCTTTTCCTTGTATGTGACCATTGTATGTCGGCCTTGTATTTGTTCTTTGCATCTCGCATATACAATGCGACTTGTATATAAGATACAATCGCATTGTGCATTTAGTGGACCCCACCAATTGCATCTTACCTTTCTATATGCGCTTTGTATATTACAGGTTGTATGTAAGATACAACTGCCCAATATACAAACACCCTTGTATCAAAGCAGACCCCACATTCTTTTGTATATTCGGCCTTGTATGTCAATTTTGCATATGCGCCGATATACATTCTCCTTTGCATGTTGCTGATGTACATTCTCCTTTGCATGTTTTCCTTTGTATGTGCGATTGTATGTTTGAACATACAGTGCGAACATACATTCAAACCTGCGTTCCACCCCTTGCATATGCTCTTTCTATATGGTGCCTTGTATCTCGCCGATGTACATTTCCTTTGCATATGTGAACATACAAAGGTGAATGTACATGCAAACATACATTCAAAAATGCATATATAATACTAAGTATGAAATTGAGATTTATCTGTAATGGAAAGCACTTGAAGACAAAGGGTTTCTGGGTTTTTCTGGGTTTTCAGCAAAGATTGTCAAGGTGAGATTTTTTGGGATTTTTTGATAAGACATAGCATAAATATTTGAAGGATTTAAGCCTTGTAGGGTCACTTCTAAAGGATTTTCAAGGAAAATACAAGGTGAACTATTTACTCTGCACAGAGGAAAAATAGGTCAACTCTTGCTTTAGATGACCAGTTGAGAACGGTTAAGTTATGCATCGGGAGGACTGGAGGTGTCAGAGAGAGAAGGTTGAGAGCTTCTGATATTGGAAGTCTGGCCGATAGTGTATCGGCATACCAAGAGAGTCAATGGTCGGTCCCACCGAATGTATATTCTAAATGCATGTTGAGAATGCATCTTTGAAATGTGCATTGCGCATATACATTGTGACGGGTACAAGAGGTGACCGGTAGTAGCGGTAAGGAGAACTATAGGAGTAGCAAGTCAAGACTTGCATATGCTAAGTTGATGCACATTGGCGTATCGGAAAAGAAGAAAAGAGGCCCACCGATGAACAAAGTCACACCGACAGGCGAAAAGAAGAGTCTCCATCGGAGAGAGTTGTGATGTCAGGATAACAACTTTGAGGTTTGCCGATAGCATGTGGTCTTGCCGATCATAAAGGAATGTATGTGGTTCGGTGTTGTATACTGTGGGTTTTGATGGGTATTTCACCCTTGTTTTAAGCGTTTCGCTATGCACTCTGCATCACTATGCTTACTGATGCATATTTCATTTCAGACCCCTATATTGATATGGAGGGGTTATGGTCAGGTGATAGTGCTATTCGAACTCATTGTCAAGAAGTGAACCATTTGACATATAGAAATGGTTTAGTTGAGACTCATCACATTACACGCGTACTTTAGCAATTAGGAGATGATTATCTATAGGATTTGCCCCCGATGCCCCTTGTTATAGATCAGTGCAGGAGATGGTAGATGCACAACATAGGGCCCTCTTATGGGTTTCGTTATTCCTAGTGTTTCGATCACGAGACCACTTCGGGAGCCTAGTGGTAGATGGAGGAGAGCCTATCTATCTCAAAGACTGATTTCTATTGAGGAGGAGATTGATGACTCTATAGATGAGGACTATGTTCTTGAGGGAGAGCGGGGTGAGGTAGCATCACGAGGGGAGGAGGAGATTCTTGAGGATGAGGAGGTAGCACTAGTGGAGGCCTCACCTAAACATAGGCAGGTTCCTTTATCAGAGATGGCAAAGGAGGATATGAGACTTGTTGATCCCTCATGGCAACTAGGAGATCCTCGTGAGTGCCACACTAACCTTATTCCTTTCTTTATCACACTTGCTTCTTTGAAAATAACTCAATTCTAATTTTTGTTTTCTTCTTCTTTCATGATTTGGCACAGGCACTATTGATGGATGGAGGGATCTCTTTTGGAATGCTTCATTAGCCATGTCAATCCCTTTTATTAGATAGACTAGAGAGTCTCTATTAGTTGATGCCCGTGTACTCTTTTCAACTAGTTGGAACACTGTCATTCTAGCTCCTACTTATCATGTTAGCTAGGAGGTTTATTCTCAAAGGGCTAGAATTGCTACTCTAGAGGTTGAGGTTACCTTGCTTTGGGAGATGGATAGCCTAGGGGTCCACAGACAAACTTCTACTCTTTCACAGACTTAGACTGCAGGTCCATCACATTCATGCATTCATAGTCAGGTTGCTTCTTGTGCTCATAGGGCTCACTGAGTTTTAGATGTAGCAAATAGTTAGAAGAGACAACAGAGCAGGAGCCCAAATGGTTCAACTAGTCAAAGTCATCCTTGAGGTCCTAGAGAGACCTACTTTTTACTGAGTTTTGACTTGCCCCTTGCACGGCGTGATTCGCACATGTGAGTGCACTATTTTAGCTCTTTGAACTCCATTGGTGGAGTGACATGTACTCAAAGATTGATATGCACTTATTGTCCTAACCTTGATTGGTTGCATTCTATATATGGTGTGGTTTATATCTTATATTATGTCTTATCTCTTGTGCACATGGGTAGTTCATTTATTGTCTACATGATATATGATTCACATATGGATGATAGTACTATGAGCATGCTATATATATATATATATATATATATATATATATATATATATATATATATATATATATATATATATATATATATATATATATATATATATATATATATATATATATATATATATATATATATATATATATATATTGTCTTTTTTTATATGAATGGGATGCAATGTGATCATGTATGGATGAAAAACACATATGAATACAAATGTAGATCTTTCCATTTTAGTCTATTTTTATGGATGTCATGAGTTATCACATGGATTATTTCTAGTTTTCAATTGATATGTATGCAAATGGGACAAACACTATGATTGCTCTTTAAGTATGATTTTTGACTTAGGGAATTACAAGTTGACCTAGATTAGGATGACCTACTAGACTTTGATATGGAATTTTATTAGGGAATCAAGTGGGATTGGGAAGGAGGTGGAACAACTTGTAAATGCATCTTTGCAAAAGGCTAAATATCGATCCTTATCTAGACAAAACACTTTGACCTGTTTTTAACTTAGAAAAGCAACAAATTTTATTAGTACCTTTTAGACTTAGATTAGAGATGGCCAAAAAGTTAGACCTAGGGTAAATGAAAGGCTCCAAAGAAAAATATGGCCCTAAAAGATAACTAGACTCTTTTCTTTGCCCAGGTAGTATGTGTGTGTGCTTTGTACCTCTCTCTTTTATTTTCTTTGATGGATGCCACCCTTGTATCTTCAAGCTTATATTTATCTCCACTCAAGAGTACAGACATCAACAATCCTCCCTTTTCATTTTTTCTTTTCTATTTCTTTTTCTCCTTTTTTGTATTTTGTAGTATTTTTTCCTGATTCTCTCATGTTTTGCACTCTTCTTTTTTTTGTATCTTTTTTATTGCTTTGCAAAGTTTTGATCCCCCTAATGTTTTTGGCCAAGAAAAATAAGGGGTTTGACACCACTAAGAGATTTTGTTATCCTGTAGGACTTCCCCTTCACTAAGGAGGCTTAGGGAAGGTCTACTTGCAAGCTTCTATTAGTACTGTAGGTTTGAATACTCACTTTTCTTAGATTTGAAAACATTAATCATTAAGACTTGGATCAATATAAATCTAAGAGCTTGACTTTATTTTGAATTTGTTAGGAATGTAAGGGGGTAATGATATGTGGTGATAATGATTTGGGAATCTCTAAGGCATAGAAGGGATAATTTGTGCTAGACAACCTTAGACTCCTTGGTAAGACGAAAATCATACAAGAGCATATCACTAACAAATGCATGGTGAATAGAATGAAAATTCATGGTTTTGAATTTTTGACAAGTTTTGTACTTTTTATGGATTTTTGAAATTTTTGAGTTTTTTTGTATTTTTATGTTTTTATGATTTTTATGGATTTTTCAGATATAATATTTCTTCAGATGAAAGGCATTAACTATTTCACTGAATTCTTCACCTTCCATGATGCACAAGAGGTGGGCGCCATTTCTAACATCTTCCTTAACCATATACGGCCCTTCCCAATCTTATTTGAATTTTCACTTTTTCCTATGCTTTTTGTTTTTGGTGCTACCTTTGTTGAGGTCAATGGTATCTCCTATCAGTGATGGATGACCTTCTTCAAATTTTTGGGGAGCTAGTGGTAGATTGGGGTTCTTACTAATTTATAAAATTTCTAGTTCATTTCTGAAATAATCAATAGGATGAGGGAGAAGCATGTATCCCTTTTTGTGAGAAACTCTTGGGAGGACATCATAAGCATGTAAGTACTCTAGAATGGCTTTGTCATTTTCTATATAATCTCTAGTACGTGTTCAACCTAACTAAGGATGATTGGTAAGTCACCACTCTCTAAAAATGGACCACCTTGTGTTGAAATGATGAACTCAAAATTTTATCATTAGGCATGTGATGTAAACATTATAGCTTTAGCCATATAATATACCATTTTATTTTCTTCTCTTGGTATGGATTTCATTGTGAAAAAGTTAAAGGAGTGAACTAACTTTGAATGGTGTCTTTATAGGGACATAAACATCCTAATTTTGTCTCATAATTCTTTGAAACCTTATTGATTATTAATTGTGAATCTCTAACGATTCAGAGATTTTTGGCTCCCAACTTTATAGCAAGCATAATGCCTAAAGATAAAGCTTCATATTCAAAAATATTGTTGGTACAAAAGAAGTCCAACTTGAAAGCAAAAGGGAACATTTTTCTAGTTGGTGAGGTCACTGATATTTTATGATATTGACGTTTACCCTGATTGGTAGGGTTATTTTGGTTCTTTCAACTCTTCTTGTATTTCTTTTCCTTTCTCAATAATCTTGATCAAATTCGCATAGATGTTTTTGGCATCCTCAACAATATAGATGTTCAAATTTTGGTCATAAGGAATAGTTGCTAGACTAAAAAGAGAATATGGCTTTGTTGATCATGGGTCAAAAGGAAAAAAATTCATAACATTTAGTTTAATGTAATTTGAGGACCCACCGATATTTGCAACCTATTTGGATCTTTCTCCTTTTTCAAGGACTTTTATTTCTAAATTGGTTTTCACATCCTTTCTTTTCTTCTTTTGCTCCATCCTATAAACACTAAAGGGATCTAAGTCTCCTTTGATGATGTGGGTTTGTCTCATGTGTGAGAAGTGGATTTCCTGAAATAGGGTAGAGGGGACAACCTTCATCCTATGAACCCAAGGTCATCCCAAGATAATATTATAAGTAGTTTCTCTATTGATAACATAAGATTCAGTTGGGAGAGTTATTGGACCTAATGTGATTGGAAGACTAGTTTTCCTGATGGTTGGAATGTTTTGACTATTGTAGACCTTCAGAATGGTAGTTCTTTGCATGATATGCATTTATTATAGCCCATTCTTTGAAGTAGAGAGATAGGGAGGATGTTAATTGCAGCTCCATAATCTATAATGACACATTTGATGTTAATTTCACAAACTTGAATTTGTAGTCCAAGCGGGGAGAATTCCCTTTTTGAGCTATACTACCATATAATGGGAGTTTTGCAAGGTCAAAAGTGAAGGTACCATGTTCTTGTGATGGTGTCTGAGTGGGATGTCCCAATTTTAGAGTGTCAAGGAAGGTTTTTCTATGCGTAGGTGATTTTTTGAGAAGGTCTATCATTTGCAAGAAATCAGAGTCATTCATGATGGGGTTTGATTGTCATGAGCCTTAAGCAATACATACTTCTTGATCTTTATCTAACTCCACATGGCTTAGGATGTTTTGATCAAAGGTAAGCTATTGATTTTTTAATTTTTTATTCAATTTATCCTCTTTGTTACCTTGAGATTGGAGGAAGGCCATGAACTTCTATTGCTGTTCATTGGAAAATTTTGAGATAATCTTGTTGAAACCACAGTAGGTTTTTGTATCGTGTCCCTTTGCCTTGTGAAATAAGCAATATGTTTTAAGGTTGTAGGAGAAATGGTTTGATCCTTGGTGTCTTTCTTGGGACTTTTGATAAGGCCTTTTGTTGTTCTATCGGTGACTAATGATATCAACAATCTTGTTTGTTGTTGTCCTTTAGGGTTTTGGTAGTGGAAGAATTATTTCCACTATTATTATTTATTTGAATTGTTAAACATCCATTTGTACCATAAGTCCTTTATCCACTATCAATCGCAGCTTGATCAATTCTCAATGTGCTTTCTAACTCTTCTTCATAAGATTTGTATGGAAAATTTTGCACCTTTTCTCTAGTATCCCTATTAAGGGTGTGCAAAAATAGATCACATAATTCTCTATGATCCATATTTGGGGTGCTAGTTGATGAGAAGAAGAATTGCCTCCACCGTGTGACAAAGTGTGCCACCAATTCATTTGCATCTTGTTTCATTGTTAGGAACTCTCATATCCATGTCTTGATCAATTTGTTCATGCCAAATGTCATCACAAACTCACCAATGAGTTGCTAGAAGGAATGTATTGAAGCCTCTAGGAGGTGATAGTACCGATCTAATGTGATTCCTTTGAGGGTCTTAGGGAAAATTCTTGTGACAACTCCATCCCAAGGGAGCAGTTCTCTTACCACTATGGTTTAGCCTTTGATGTGTGAATTCAGGTCTCCCCTCCTTGAATTTTGGCAGATGAAGGAGAGGATGAGACAATAGTATGTTACGAATGTTATAATCAAGAGGTTCTTTTAGGTACTCTAGATAAGTTTCAGAGGATACACTTTAAGATGCTGGTGTTGAAAACATGAGCCCTATGGATGGGACTTGTTGATATTAAATGTGCATCTGATATCTAGGCATGGCTGGATATATTGGTTAAATTTGTTGGTAGTTTTGAGGAGCCTATTTTTTTTGCATTGGATAGGCTCCACTAGGTTATTGAAGTTGTTGTACTATGTCATTGCTAGCATTGTGTGATTAGAAGTTCAACTATGGGGGGTTTTGTGTTGCCCCCTGATTTTGTTCAACTCTAGCACTAAGTGGATCTACTCGTGCTCTAGTTCTTTTTCAGTCTTGTTTTGAGGTGGTTGTTCTTCTCCCCCCTCTTCTAGTGTCCTAATTTGTTGGACCAAGGACCAAGATGGCTGTAAGATCTGCAAGGGTTGCAACCTCTCTTCTTTAAACCTCTCCACCTTGTGGTGGGTTTTGTTATCAATTTGCTTTGCTTGTTTGTTCTACTAAGATGTTTTCTATTTTCTTCATCTTGACATTCAATGTGCAAAGCTTCTCAAGCTTCTCTAGCTTCTTGTAAGTGTATTTCTAGATGACTCACTTTATTATCTAGTTGAGTGGTCATTTTATTGTAACTCATTGTAGGATGGTCCACTTGATGTATTTTAGAGTGAACGAGCACTCAACATGCTTCACCTTGGTGGGACTAACTTGGCTGTATCATTGTATCTTGTTCCCATGCAGGGTCATTGTATGTTAGAGTGTAATGAGGTCCTTGTCTATCATTCTTGTAGTCAGAATCCTTGTAGTCAAAATAGTTGGAGATGGGTGCCAAAGGATCAGGTGACACATATCTATCAAATGAAGGTGTTTCTGGTTCACTTGAGGGAATGTTCACTAGGTTTTTATTTAATTTCATCATATTCAGGGGTATCATAGAAGAAATGGAATGGAGAGAGAGGAAGATGAAAATGAACAATGGGATGAAGATGAAAATGGCGTATGAATGTAAGAAATGAGATGAAAATGCAAAAAACTCACCCAAAATGATTTCATCTTCACATCGGGTTCACCAAAATATGTTTTTGGTGAATCTGGCATGAGGAGCAAAAGTGGAGATGAAAAAGTAGCAACAAAGGAAATGCAAAAGACTTATCCTGAAAGATATGTCCTTCATGTCAGGTTCACCAAAATATGTGTTACTCAAGATGTGACTCAGACACAATGCAGATGAGTTAGACTCCAACATGGCACATGAACCATGTCCTTGCAACTAGTGCCCACCCACTCACACTCACTCTCATGGTAAGATCTATTTGAGTGGAGGAAAAACTAAGGGGTTATTCTCACAGGGAAGCAGAATGTCACAAATCATGGTTGGGTTGATCGTGTGATGTGTAAATGTATGGGGTTGGCAAAATTTATTATGAAAGTTGTGATATTGGCATAAACACTCAATGGTTGTTGTGGTTATGATTGTTATATGACCTAAAGGGTCACTTTTTCTAAGCCTAGATCGAAGACTATTTTGTTTGTTTATCATATAGAGGTGATCTAACCTCCTTTATTAATTTTGAATGACTTGTTGAATGAGCCTTAAGATGAGTTCTTGCTCTTGGGCTATTTCCTCTATGGGAATTAGTTGAGGGACGATCTCCTTAATCTTGTTAATGATAGATTTAACCCAATCTTCCCTTATGCTTGGGCATAACGAATGCAAGGCAAAGAGGGAGAGTTTTCATTTGAATGTTTTTTGAAATTATTGACCTTGTGATGAAATTGAGAGTTTGTTTGATCTCTTGTTTCTTTTTTTGTGTTTTTGAATGTTTTGGTGTTTTTTATATGAGTTCCTAAATATAATTAACTTATATGAATGCAAACAACTTTGGAGTTCCTTTTTCTAATTTTTGAATGAACTAATTACTATGAAAGGAAAAATGTATGCAACTATATAACTTTTTGTATGCAATCTGATCTATGTTTTTGTGCATTTTTGTGGTTTGATTTTGACTTATAATCTATTGAATTAAAATTTACAATTTAATCTATGTACAATGAAAATAATTTTGTTCTAAGAAAGAAAATAAAGCTAATCTAAGCAATTTAAAGCAAACCTATTCAAAGAAAGCAATTTAAACTACCTATCAAGAGAAAGAAAAACAAAATTTTATTTCCCCAAGAGCAATATTTGTTTTCTAAATTACTAATAAATCTTGAAAAACCTATACAAATTGGGTGGAATCACCTGACATAAGTCCTCAGAGGTCCTTTTTAAAAATCATCTCTTCCTTTGTAGCGGTTAGGTCCTCCCCTTGGCAACATGGACAAAAATGAGAATATGAAAGTAATTGGTTTGAGCTTAGAAGCTATGAAAATTGAAAGCAATTAGATTGAGCATAAATATGCTATGGAAAATTGATGAAAGGCTTGAGATTTGAAGCTATATGCAGAAATAAAAAGGCACACAAGGTCCTGCATAGAGCATAAGAATGCTAATGGGGGAAATTTTGCAAAAGCTTGAGCAAACCAAGAATGTGATAATGAATTTTGCCTCCTCAAATGAATAAAAGAGGGGAATATTTATAGGTTTAGAATCCACACCAAAGGTGGTGGTGATTGGGGTGTTAACAAGGATTGATTGAAGAGTGATCTAGCTTTGATTAGAAGAGAACAATAGTTGGAGAGGAGATCACGGAATATTGATTGGAAGATAAAAATAGAATGATTGGTAGCTAACAATAGAGTGATCGAGAGTCCAAGAATAGTTAGGGGAAGTCAATAGTCAATTATGCATGGAGGGACTTGTTGTGCCTTGCACACACGCCCCATTTCATTAAAAGGAGGCCCCCCTCTTTCAAATTTTGGCTTAGAGTATTAGCCCCGTCCTAGGTGGTTCCTAAGGTGTTCAAGGATGTATAATCAAATAACCCATATGAAGTCAAAGTCACATTTCTCGTAGATGTATAAGTTGCTTAGGTCTCCAAAATAACTGAGTCAGAATAGCCTTCATCATCAAAAAACCAAGTCTTAAGAGCCTTAGCGCTAACAACCTTACCCACTGACTTAGCACTAAAAGTGTACTTTGTTGACTATAGCGTTGAATCCCAATCTAACTAACTTAGCACTAATATCACCTCTTACTACCTCGATGCTAAAAAGACATGTCACAGACTTGCACCAATATTGCTTGTCTCTGACTTGCACTAGAATCCTATTGCACCGACTTATGTCAGAGAACACTCGAACATGCGCAAGAGTCAGATGACCTTAAAAGTGGCGCAAAGTCAGAGATAGCTCAATCCCATGCAAAACCCTAAAGGCATTTATTCTGCATATTGCGTGCCGGACTAACAGAAGGTACCCTAGACATTAATGGAGAATTAGACAGGAAATATAATGTTTTGAATTTATTTTGGGAGCTCATTCTACGAACAAACAAACCCTTTAAAGAACTCTACAAATCAATTAAACGATGGGCAGATTCGACAGCAATAGGAATCGATTGAAAGCACCCCCCCAACATGCTTACTCCATCTCATCACCCTTCAAAACTAGGTAGGGCATTTCTTCATTTTATTATTTCAAACCTGGGGTTTCGTATCTTGTTCAAATTTTGATCTCAGGGGGTCTGTAAATTCATTTCTCTGTTTAGCAGGAGTGTTTGTTGAGGATAGGGTTTTTTTTGTTGAAGATCGTTACTATGAGCGGTTCTGGGGTCTATGCTTTAGTTTGTATTTTCTCACCTGGAAATTTTTTGTTTGATCACCAGATAGACCCTAGGGAACGATGATTCTATTTCTTTGTTGAAAAACTTTAAGTTTGTTGTGACCTCTCAAACCTTGGTGCTAGAATTTTGACTGATTATTTTGCACTTAAATGTGTTTACAATGACCTTCAAGGACTTGCTTAAAAAATTGGTCAAAACCCTTAAAAATTTGAGTTGATTACTAGTTGTTCCCCTTCACACTAAAAGCAGTCCTGATTGACCACTTGAAATGACTTCTGGATATAAGTCAGTCGGTACCTTGAAATTCCTTCGCCATCTTCAAGCTAAAGCCTTTGCACTAGATCTAGTCCTTACAGACTTTGCGCCAGATTGATCCCTTAATGACCTCTTTCATACCAAGGCTAGATGGTCACCTCAAAAATACCTGCCAAATATGAAGATTGGACTTGCCGCCAAAATCTAAGATCACTAACTTGCATTAGAAAACGTCTTCATTGACTTTGGTCAGTTGCCTCCAAAAACCCTGCCAGAACACAATAATGAACTTAGCGCTGAAAGGTGATGTGATCGACTTGCCTAAAAATACATCTCCGCTAACTTTAATCAGTCACCTCTAAAATTCACGCTGGTCGGAGGTAGTAAAAAATTACGCTAAACTCAATGTCGGAGGAAACCAAATTTAGCGCTTTTCATAGATAAAAGTTCGAGACCCCCAAATTCAACACAAATTGTGCAAAAGGATGATTTTCTTGAAAATTCTTAAGGTAGTTAGATATGTTATGCCAAGATCAATACCGTAGAAGTAAAAGTAAGATGTTTTGCATGATTTCATTTGAATTTTCAAAGTAATTAGTATTTATTGCATGATTTAAGTAGGACCTTAGTGCTATTATTATGTTATTTAAGTCATGTAATGAATGTTGTAAAGTAATGTAATCTGCAAATGATTAACTATTGTATTTGAAACTTAGAAGAGGACTTGGCATCTGTTTTATAAGGTAAAACATGACTTAGTAATATAGGACAAGTAGCTTGTAGCTAAACTATTAAGACTTAAGGAATCAAAGACCTTCAAGATAGCCTTGACTTATTAGGTCTAGTCATGCAGGTTAAATGTCTCCCCGAGCTTAAAACATGAAGTACAAATTCAAGGGCATTCCTCCTAAAACTAAGATAACTTCTGCATGGAAGAACATAGGAGACATGGATCTAGGTCATAAACCTAGAGGGCTTCAGACTCAGGGTGTTTGGACCAAACCCAACTCCTCTAGCCAAGAAGATTAGAGATAATGGGATTGCAGAAGCTGTTGCTTTCCCCACCTCTGCATAGTGTCTAGAACTCATTGTGGCATGCACAAAAAATATGATCCTCTAACCAAAACGTTTCAAATCACAAGTGGAGAAGTTCTAGCAGATTTGAGTTCACTCTCCTTAGTAGAAACCTTTGGAATACCTATTTTCCTAGTGCCCTCAATCCCAGATAAGAAAGATGCAAAGGACACATATAAGAAGGATGTAGATAAGTGTAAAAAAACAAATCAATGAAGGATGGATGAAGCACAAAAGGTCCACTTTGACCAAGTTAGCCCACACACTATATAGGAGTGATTTCCATGATGAAATTGGGGACTTAGTAACATTGTTGAGCAGAATCTATGGGATTCCCACTGCCTCCACCTTCAAAGAATGAATGTTTGCCCTCATTGAGGAAATAATACATGGAGACAAGAAACTTCACTACGCTCAAATCCTAAGTGATAACATGCATGAAACCTTTATGAATTTCATAGAGAAAGAGACATTTAGATGGACATCCTATGTGGCCTATGCTTTATCAAGAAGAAATGAATATCCGGGACTATCCAAAATAGAAGTGAGAAATGGTAATCAACAATTGAAAGTCTATGAATGCTATACACACTTAACACTCTCATAGTCATTGGTTCATTACAAGAGGGTGAATGATGCATTCACTGTGCATATAACTAGGCTTCCCCAAAACAACACTAGACTTAGAATATCTCTTGAAGCCATGAATGTTATACAACAATATGGGAGATGGTACCTACAATTTCAGAAGTTTACCTACTTGAGAATCTAGGGCTTTACAGGTACACCATATAGGCTTCCCTGGTATCCAACAGAAAAGATAGTGCTCCTAGAGCTGATTAGGCAACTCCTCATCTATGCAGAGAGTCTAAAGAATTTGCATAGGGTCAATATTAAATTTCCAATTCTATTGGGTAAGGGTCATTATTCTTGCACCACATTAGGAATAGCAGAGCACTCAGACAAAGAATTACAATTGCTTAATCTTCATCCATATATAAGAAGGAAACATTTTGATCCCCACGGGACTATGGAGAAGTGTGTAAGAAAGAAGTTGTTTCATTGGGATCACCTTGAGGATTTTTGGGCAGATTGTGTTGATGACTATGAGGTGATTGGAAGAAATTACTCTCGTGTGTCATTGGAGCACATAAAGAAATTTCATATCATACAAGTGCCAGACCAGGTAGTAGAGGATGGAAATGTAGTCCAGCGAGGGCCATGGGAAGCATTGCTTAATCAGCCTATTCCTCCTCCAAATTCAGCCAATGCAGAAGAAAGTTCATTAGATGAAGCAATGAGGAATCCGATCAAACTCAGCAAAATTTGGGTCAGGAGCCAAATTGTAGTGCTAACACAAGCAGGGGCTACATTAACATATATAGAGGAAGATTTAGAAAAGGAATCAAGGGATGAAGAAGATCAACCTCTGGAGATCATAAGTGCCGAAGAGCAGGAAGTAACAAAAGACACCAATAGTGAGGAACATGTGCCGTTGGATGAGAAAGGGAAAGCTAAGAAGACTATTCCTAAGGCACAAAAGAAGGATCCTCCTCCTGCTACAAGTACCAGAGCAACAAAGAGGAAAGATATACCTGGTAGTAAAGGGGAGAGTGTTGCAAGGTGTGACCCTTGGTCTCCTTGTTCAGTGCTATGCTATAGTGGTTTGCGACAAGGGCTTAACCACCTCCCATGCTTGTTAAGTCAAGTGGTTGTATCGGGCATTAATAGGTCGATCTTTTGGTGCAACTGTAGCTAACAATTGGTATCAAAGACGAGGTCACAGGTTCAAACCCCACGCTTACGCTGGGGGGGATTGTTACAAGGTGTGACCCTTGGTCTCCTTGTTCAGTGCTATGCTGCAGTGGTTTGCAACAAGGGCTTAACCGCCTCCCGTGCTTGTTAAGTCAAGTGGTTGTATTGGGCATTAATAGGTCGATCTTTTGGTGCAACAATAGCTAATAGAGAGTTCCAAGGCTAAGAAGATAAGGGCACAAACAATAGATGTATCTACTATCACCACTACTAACACCTCAGCTGCCCCTATAGTTCCTCCATCTCCAGTTAGTGCAACTATTACTTCCTCTACCCAACAAGTTACCTCATCTACTCCCTCTGCTCCAGACACAACATTTACGTCACCTTCAACAACAACAAATGTAATCTTACCTAGTTCTTCCTCTTCACTTACTTCCTCTACCATCATCCCTCCAATTTTATCATCACCTTCAATCTCTACCATGTCCTTGCCATCCATTGCATCCATTTCTGCTTCCACTCAAATGTTATTACCACCCATTTTGACAATCTTAGCACCTTCCTTCTCTCTCCCATCACCTGGCCTTTCTTCACCCATTGCTATCTCTTCCATGTCCTCTCGCCCTTCCATACCACATTCACTAGGTTTTGCTTCATTTGCCAATTTGTCGCATGCCTATTCATTCCCTAGCCACAATAAATGATTCTTTGACAAGTCCAATTGTAGTCTCCCCAGAGTCTATTCCTTTAGCTGTTCCACAATTACCAGGTATTGAAAAGATATGTGCAAAGCTAGAATCACGAGACCAAGAGTCAGCTAAGGAAATGTCTGAAGATCTTCTACCTATCCCTAGAAACATAGAAATAATTGATATAGCAGACAGTCCAACAAAGAAGGATACAACAGACACAATTTTGGGAATTGATCAACAAGCCATTTTGGAAAATCTACAGAATATTGGGCAGTTAGACGATGAAGGGGATGATGGAGATAAAACTAAATTGGAAATTCATGATGGATCACCCAATAAAGGAGACATTCACATTGAATCTCCTAAAGATTCTTCCTCCTCAACACCAGATTGGTTACAACAGAGGTTAGAAAATAAAGCCTCGTAAGTTGAAATAATGAAACTTGACTTGGACGCACTCTTGGCCAGGGTAGATAGACCTAAAAAGGAGAAAAGGGCTAAGATCTAGTCGAGAATCTATAAGGATGCAACAAGAGCTAGGATTGCAGAGGTGGTTGTTCCTCCTGCAAAGGCATACAAAGGAGAAGTGAGGGCCCAAGATTACACCATTACCATTGTCAATCTAGGATCAGCCACTCGGGGACAAAAGATAGATGAGTTCAAGGGGATGGTGTCAATAATTTTAGATCAATTGAATAAGGATGAAATGACAAAACAGTAGCTGAAACAACAGAACAAAGAACTTCAGGCATGCATACAATTCCTGATGAAACCATTGAATTCTAATGGAGAACTGAGAGCAACTCTTGCCCTATTGTCTAAAGAAGAATTGACTAAGTTTGATGATATCAAAACCACTGCTACCGACACACATGAATGGTTTATGAAGGTGTACAATGAAGGTTGTGAGGTAATATCCTTCGCATCCTTGCTACATAAAGACTTTCATCTTTTGAGAGAAGAATGAGAAGATATGTATGATGAATGTGAGCCGTATGATGAGTACTATTCTCACATGTTCTCGAGAATACAAGTTATGAGGAGATTATCCAATGAGGTTCTTTTGATAGAAAATATCTTGACAAAGGATAGGTTGAAGAAACCAAAGGAATGGCATGAGCAGATGAAATTAAGAAAAGGTGTTTTTGATAAAGTGAAAGATTCTTTTGATACAGTGAAGACCAAAATAATGGAGGTAATATATGAAATAAATGATACACTGAGAGATTGCATAAATACTGGTCTGAATGATTTGACCCCAATAGATGAGCAATAGTGTAAATACAGGTTATATCAGGTCATTCATGGAGACTCGTCATTGAACATGGTTGGCAAACTTGAAAAGGTCAGTGATCTCCAGGCTACCTTTTTGGCATTTAAAAGGGGAAGAAAATCAAGAGAAGATGTGTACTGCAAATTTTTTGTAGAAATCAAGAGCTTGAGGTTTGGAGCAGACTACATAAAAGACCCAGATCCAGTAGAGATCAACCCAGCTCTGTCAGCACTAGTAGCATACAGTGATAAAAAGGCAGAAGAAGACAAAAACAATTTGGAGGAGGATGAATAATAGAGTCACATGTAAATCCCGTGACTTGTAATTAATGTTATATTTGGAGGGTCATGTGACCTTATTTTGTCTTTATTATGTCTTGGAAATTGACCTTTCCCTATGGACAACTTAATGGGTGTTCAAAATGTCCAGATTCAATGTATTTAGAAGTTGTATTTCATCTTTTTGCTACAAGACAAATATTAATCTGAAAATGCAATTTAGTTGCTGTATTGCATTAAAATGCCATGTAATCTAGACCGTTGGTGTTGAGTTAATCTCCACCATTCATTCAAAACTTAGTATGGAGCCCCCTCTATATAAAGGGTTGCCATTTCTCTCATTGTAATAGACTCTTGATGCCGAATTGTTTACACTCTGCCATTTGAGATTAATATAAAGCAAGTTTCTGTAGTATTTCTGAGAATTTGTTCATTTGTGTTATCTATTTGGTTTCATGGTTCGCTTAATGATCTATAATTAATTAATTGTGCTTTGCAATGTTAATGATTTGTTGAAGGTATTTGATGAACATTCTGGTCCATACTATTAGTATCTTGTTGATTGTAAGTTGTTGTGTATAGTTAGCCTGGACCCATTGATTTGAGCTTAGTTCAATTGCATTTCATAAGTTAAATCATGCCATAATTTGGGTATTTAATGAATGAATGTGATTTGAAAATCTTTAGTCTCCATTGAAGATAGCATCATTTTTTGCAGCACTGTAGCATTCCTGTGGCTTGGTAAAACAAAAAAATGGTTAACTTAAGAATGTTTGTCTATCATCAATAAGCTTTGCATTGTGAATGTCACTTAGGATCCCTCTCTAACCCTTTACTCTTTTGCATTTTCTTTGCTACAAATTGTTAGATTTAGGTTTTCAAGCAGCACCCATATTCTAAATCTACTGAAAGTATCATAGGGTCTCTACACTTGTATTGCTATTATCTTTTACAAACCCTATTATCGTATGCAAGACCCCTTGTTGGCACAACTAAACATACCAACTAAGTCATTCTTGCAAGCTAAGACCTAGTTGTATTCTCCTTGGGGTAGTCTTATCTTGGATAGGATACCTTTTTCAAGAGGGGTGAGATACCTGTATTTCACCTACGTTGATGTGTGCTAAAAACACCATCAACAGAATTAGTGCTAGGAGGGCCACCAAGTCAAAATCCCCTCCACAAAATCAACAAGTCTGGGGACTAGTCAAAGACATACCAGGTCCAGCTCAATTGGAGAAGAGTTGTTTCCTTGAATAGAATTTAGAAGAACCAGGAGAGATCAAGGAGTACCTAGAACTCCAAGGGCTCAATCTACTCCAAGAAATCAATTGCATTCCCATGCAATCTCCCATCCATGGCCTTTTTTGCTGCTAATAACTAGTCCCCACTGAATTTCAATGCTTATCATGACATGCCCAAAAACCCTGACAAGTTATGCTCAAAGTTTTGTACCAACAACCCTAACAGAACTACCGATGAAAACATTAGAATCTTTTAAAGCAATATGTTCATGCTTCAGGTACAACATGAAGACATGGTCTACAGATTGTTTCCCTACTCACTACAAGATGAATCCTACTACTGGTTTGCAAATCTCCCTTCAGCTTCCATAAATTCATGGCTGAGTTTGAAAAATGCATTCTTGGATTGCTTCAGGATGTCCACTACCCATGTAGATCTTTATAGGTCCTTTGTGGAGATTCATCGAGCTGAAGGAGAATTAGTAAGTTCTTTCAATAACTAATTTCAAAAGGCATACAACCATTTACAAGCTACCTATGCCCTAGTTCAAGCTGCAGCCTTGTGTATTTACTATGTAGCCCTGGACATGCTTACTTCCATGTCCGTGAGAAGAGCTAGCCCAGCTCCGGCCACTCTAGCTCAGGCATATGCTGAAGCTATCATGGTAAACACATAATTGAGATAGACATCAATAAGCCCACTAAACGACATAGGTCCTACAGCCATGCCGAACCAGATACCTATGATTAATTAGGCCCTAGCTAATCATACCCCTATGATGAATCCCATCCCAGTCCCTGCATCAATGCAAGCCTTAGTGGTCCATCCTGGAGCTCCAATGGCAGAATTACCTCCTGCCCAAATGTCATTCCTCCAGTTAGTTGAAGCTGCCAAAGCCAAGGATGACAAAGATGACATTAGGGAGTTAGCAGAACAAATAAAAAAGCTTACTACTGAAGTTACTCATTTAAGAAATCAGAATGCCTACTTGCAACAAAGGAGTCAGAACCAGAATCAATATCAGAATCAAAATTTTGAGTGGCAAAATTAAACTTGGAATACCAGACGAAATAATGGTGGAGTCCCTTTGCCATTGGAGAATCAAAATGTCAAAAGTCATCCACCTGGTCGGGTGATGCTGGCTGAAGCAACGTTATCCTCATGGTGCAGGCTCCATAACACAAATGCTCATTCTGAATTGGATTGCTTAGAGTTCCAAATAGCTTCCAGTATTTTTCAAATGGAGATCTAGAATGTAGAAGTACAAGAGAATCCTCTGACAGGGTATGAACTCATCCCAACTCAGAGGTATGTCACTGCCCTTGTACTTGATAATTATACATTTCCTTTCTAAGATGAAAATCAGCTTGAGGAGGAAGAATGTGAGGAGCTACATGCTTATCAACAGTATAACAAGACTCCATACAACCTTAGAAGCAATAAGCCAAAAGGTCCTTTCACCACCTCTATCCCTCCAAATAACTACCAGATTCCACCTGACCCTAAGGCCTCTAATAATCCTGGGCCCCCAAAGGCAACACCCCAGCCAATGCATCAAGGATCCACAACTGAAAATTCCCAAAGCACTGAAATAGCCAAGTTAGGACAATATTTTGCTGATGAACTCAAGAAAATGAAAGTCAGTCAGTCAGTCAGTCTTTGAACTGTTGAAAGTTCCTGAAATCAGGACAACCTTCTTTCATGACATGGGAACAAGTGTTAGGATAGATCTTTCCCAAAAGGAAGCTCCACCAAAGGACAATATGGACAAAGGGAAAGATAAAGTCCATTTAACAGATGCCGAGCAAAAGGTCACCTTGTATAAAGATAAAAGGGAGAGTCCACCTTTCCTTTTGACCCTCAGAATATTCGGGAAGAACCTTCATAACTATTTGGTGGACTCCGGGGCCTCTACCAATGTGATGCCTTTATCAGTATGCAAGACACTGGGTCTCACTCCAGCTAAATCTTCTAGGAAAGGTACGCAATTAGACAAAACTGAGGTGAATGTGATGGGTGAATTAAATTAGATTCATATGCATCTTGGATCATATCCTAGGGTGCAACAATATATAGATATTCAAGTGGTTGATATCCCTGACCAATATGGCATGCTTTTAAGTAGGTACTGGTCCAAAACTTTGAATGGTTATATGGTGACAGACTTTTCTCATATGTGGTTGCCATGGAAGGGACTAGCAAATCATATTCGCATCAAAAGAGAGCCAAATGTGAAGCATATGATCACATAATACAATCAAACCAATGAGATTTTGTTTTCAGAAGTAGACCTGGGGGTTTATCTTCCCCAAGTTACTCAGGTAGAAGTAATACTCATGCTAAACTGTAGTAAATTTCCTGATCCTCCACTTACAAAATATCAAGAAACCAAAAGGCATGTGTGCAATCAGTCCAAGAGTCCTCCTCTAATGATGAAGAACTAGGAATATTTGAAGGATTCAAAAATTTCGTAGCTAAATTCATGAATGACTAATTGGTTGTTGGAAAGAAAATACAAATGGATGAGTTGCTACTACCAAACTAGTGTCACCTTCATGATGCCTCTCATTCCGAATTTACATGCTCACTCTGTCAAGAGGCAGTTAAACAAGTGCAAAAGCGTTTGAAGATTCCAGCAATCCCAAAGGAAAATCAGGCTACTATAGATACTGTTGGTCAGGAATCTCAGTCAGATAAAAAATAAAAAATTGCACAAAGTGACAAGGGAAATGACTCGCATTTGGACATTAAGATTTGATAGATCTCAGTGCAAACAAGGATCTAGTGAAGGTTTTGAATTGATGAATCCCACGGGAAGTTCATATCTAGCAGCGTATTGATTGCAATTCCCCCATTCTAATAACGTGACAGAGTATGAATCTTTGGTGCATGGATTGCTGATGGCACTTCAGAAAAAAGTTAAAATTATTCAAGTATTTGGTGACTCTAAGTTGGTCATCAAACAAGTGAGGAGGCAGTATTCATGCAATGATAAGAGATCGAATAGATATCGGAATAGGGTGTGGGATTTGATTGAATGCTTTGATGGTTTTAATATCCAGTTGATCCCACGTAGATAGAATCACGTTGCTGATGCTTTGGCTCAGACAAATAGTTCTCTGGAGCCACTGTCCATGACAGGATTGAAGAAATCTACTGTAGAATTGGTCTCAACTCCCTCTGTACCAGACAATATCACAAATTTTCAAGTTTTCAAGAATGACAAGCACATAATTGATTTTCTCACCTCGTCAGATGTTTTTACTGCTCAGATAATAGACGAGGAGGAATTGGAGCCTACTAAAATGGATCTAGAAGGAGTTCTCAACTTGAAGACAAACACTATTCCTCGAGGGATGGTAGAGTTAGAACAGTTGTTTGATTTAGATAAGTTTGGAATCCAGAAGAAACAGGTAGAATCCCCTAGTGTGCAATGTGAACCTTACAATTTGGGGACTCCTGAAGATATTAAGAATGTCTTCATTGGAAAAGCCAGCACTGTTGAAGAAAGGACATGAATTATTCATGCATTAAGGGATTATCATGAATTCATAGCTTGGAGTTATGAAGATCTCAAGACGTATGATACCTCAATCATAACTCATACGATACCTATTAAGCCAGGAACAAAACCTTTTAGGAAAAGACAAAGACCAGTTAATGCTCTGCTAGAACTGTTAATTTTCAAGGATGTACATAAATTGTTGTCTGCCAGAATCATATTTCCTGTAAGGCATTCCACCTAGGTAGTAAATTTAGTACCAGTGCATAAGAAAAATGGGGAGATCAGACTCTGTGTTGACTTCAGAAATTTGAATAAGGCCTCAGAAAAAGATAATTATCCGCTGCCATCCCTGGACGAAGTGTTGCAAATAGTCAATGGCTCGTAGATGATGTCATTTCTAGATGGTTATTCAGGTTATAACCAAGTAATGGTAGAATACAAAGATAGATAAAAGACATCCTTCACATGTAAATGGGGAATCTATGCATATCAAAGGATGCCCTTTGGATTAATCAACGCATGAGCTACATTCTAACATGCAATGGACATAGCCTTCAAAGGATTGGTTGGAAAATGCATCATTATATACATGGATGATCTCACTATATTTTTGAAGAAAAGGGAAGATCATGTGGAAGACCTAAGGAAAATCCTGCAGCGATGCAAAGGCTATGGGATCTCGCTTAATCCCAAGAAATGTATCTTTGGAGTGACTAAAGGGAAGTTACTTGGACATGTGATTTATGAGCAAGGTATATCAATTGACCTTGATCGAGTCCAAGCGATTCTTAAGATACATCCCCCTGTCAGTAAGAAAGAACTAAAGCCATATTTTGGTAAGATCAATTTTGTTCGCAAGTTCATCACAGGGTTTGCCGAGATTGTTCGCCCACTAAATGCTATGTTGAAACAAGATGCTAAAATAGAATGGACCCTAGAAGCTAAGGCTACATTTGCAGAAAGCAAACAGGCAATATCCAATGCCCCAGTACTGGTAAGTCCTGATTATACATTGCCATTTTGCATATATTCTTTTGCATCTGAGCATACCTGTGCAACGATGTTGACACAAAAGAGAGATGTTGACGATGAAAGACCTATCGCTTTTATCAGCATCCCTTTGAAAGATGTAGAACTGAGATATCTGAATGTGGAAAAACAAGCGTATGCCTTAGTCAAAGCAGTGCAAAAGTTATGTCATTACATCTTAAGAAGCCAAGTGATCGCAATTGTGCTTGATGCAACAGTCAAGGCATTACTAATGCAAAGTGAGCTAGGTAAACGAAGAGGAAAATGGGTCACGATCTTGTAGGAGTTTGATATAGAAATACAACCCATGAAGCTAGTAAGAGGCCAAGCATTAACGAAAACCATGGCTAAAACTAGTCCAGGCTTGGCCTCTCAACAATATATGTTAGAAGATATTTCCAAAGATGAATGGTATGGAGACATTGTATTCTATCTCCTCAATCAATGCTGCCTACCTCATCTGAATTTAGTCCAAAGAAGAGCACTCAGATTAAAGAGTAGCAGCTTTATGATCAAGGGATCAGTGTTATTTAAAAAGAACCATGAAGGTATCTATTTGAGATGTCTGGATAAAACGGAAGTGACCCAGGAATTGACCAGTTTCCATGAAAAGTTTGGGATAGACCATGGGTCAGCTCTTTCAACTACCAACCAGATCCTACAAGTGGGGTACTATTGGCCTACACTGTTCAAAGATGCACATGCACACGTTAGAACTTGTCACACATGTCAAATAGCTACAACGAGAGAATGAAATGTTGCTATGCCACTGCAACCAGTTCTGGAGGTACGACCATTCGCGTAGTGGGGGCTAGACTTCATTGGTATGATCAACCCACCCTCTTCTGTTGGCCACAGGTACATTCTAACGATTACTGACTACTGTACACAATGGTTAGAGGCTCTTGCATGTAAGCAATGAACCACTGAGGTAGTAATTGAATTTATTGAAAAACACATCATCACAAGGTTTGGTTGTCCTTTTTCTCTAGTATGTGATAATGGCCCTGCATTTTCTTCATTACGCTTTTCCAATTGGGCATTTGACTATGGGATTGTTTTGAAATTTTCATCTAATTATTACCCTCAAGGAAATGAAGTGACTAAATCAACGAACAAAAATCTGCTTGAGGTCATCAAAAAACTACTTGATAAAAATCCCAGAGATTGGCATACTCAGCTTCGGTTTGCTTTATGGGCCGATAGGGTTAGACACAAAGCTGCACTAGGCACATCCCCTTATCACTTAGTTTATGGTGTTGAACCCATCTTCCCCATCCATCTGATAATTCCTGTACTATGATTCATGCAAGATTACCTTGATCCAAATGATCAGATGTCATCCCACTTGGCCCAATTACTGCACCTAGAAGAAAAACGTGATGCTGCTATAGAAAACTTTACCAAACATCAAGGTGTAGTGAAACGGTTGTTCTATAAGAGGGCTAAAATCAAAGCCTTCCACATTTCTGACTTAGTCTTGTATTGGGACAAAGCCCATGAGAAGAAGGGTGAACATGGTAAATTTGATAAACCTTGGCTAGGCCCATATCAGATTTATGAGATCCTTGGAGACAACACGTACCGACTGAAGAGCCTTACTGGTGAGGAGCTTCCATTGCCTGTCAATGGGCAGTTTCTGAAGCACTATTTCCAGGCCTAGGAGGTATCTTTGCCTTCTTTTAGTGTACATAGTTAGGTCGCTTGTCTATTTTGGTTAGATTAGGTTGCTATTAAGATAGTTCCTGCCTACTGATTTTTCCTTCCATAGTTGTTAGGTGTTCGCTTTCACTTAGCTTAGTTGTTCTTTCCTGCTTTGCTTTCGCTTGTTGTCCTTACTTTGTTGGGGATCTCCTTTTCTTGAATATTGTGGCAGTTGTGCAGACCTGTAAGTGGTCCTTTGTTGGGTACGTAGTTTGGAATATTTCTTTGAGAAGCTAGAGTTTTATACTTAGGTCTTCCTATGGGTTCCACGGTTATACTTGTTGCATGTATGAGGTGAACCAGTGTTGTCATTGATGTCAACATACTCATATTGCATTGACAAGAGGGATTCAATGAGCAGTGTGCTGAGGATATTGAGAAAATTAGCCTCAGTCAGGAACAGTGAAGAACAGTGATAAGAAGAAGGCAAATGTATTGTATAGGATGCGAACCGGAGGATGCGGATTAAAGGGTTTGTATATATGAGTCTTGAGATGCTTCAGTTAAGATTTCAGAGGTCCGCATGAAGATCTGAAGGAGTTGTGGCTGTCGGTGTAGAACCGGTTCCAACAAGTGTTCAGAGGTGACAGTGGATCACAGAAAGGTCCGGTGAGGTCCGAAACTGTATAATCCCAATCTGCGGATTGGAAGGAGTGTTTGGGATGTCCTTGTGATGTGTCATCTCGAGTTGTGTATGATTTGGAGGTCTGAAAGTACCTTTTGTATTATGACAGTGGTGACAGACAGTGTTCTTGAAGTTCCGGATGAGGAAGAGAAAAGATTCTAGTACGTAGAGAAAGTGCGGATGTACCTGGTCATTCAGGCAGGCTTGTGAAGGTTCTTGAATCATGTTGAGGTTGTGTTGTTGGTCCGCATTGATAGTAGAGCCCAGAATTGAAGATATTCTTCCGGATGAAGTTCTTGCTCAGACTAGCCGACCGGATGAGTTGTTCATCCTGCGAATGTTCTTGTGGTGGCCGACCGGATGTGTTATTCATCTTGCGAATATTCTTATGGTTGATTGCCGACTTAGATGATTGTTCCTAAGTCGATGTCTTGTATAAATAAAGGTTTGTGAGTTCATTTGAAGTGTGGATTTGTGGGGATGAGAATGGTGTAGCGAAGAGAAGTGCGGAAGGCAAAGCAGAGGTTTTTGGGCTTAAATGGAACTGATCCGGACATGGTAAAGGTGTCATTCTCCAGTTCAAGACCGTGATTCTTATCACTTTGTAGACAGTGTGTCTCCTTGTAGGTAGTGTGCCTCTTTGTGAGCAGTGTGCTCGGGCAGTGAGCCCTAATTGGCAAGTGCCATTTTTTTTCTTATTCTTTTAACAGAGAATAATCCTTGGGTTAATCATCCCATGGTTTTTCCCTTAACCAAGTTTTCCACGTCAAAATCTTGGTGTTCATTGTGTTGATGTTTATCTACTCTTGTGTTTGTGCATTTTACTTTCATGGATGATTAATTGATATGCTGTTAACTAACAAGACGAATCAAGTGTTTGAAATAGAAAGCAAGTTTGTATACAACTGATTCACCCCCCCTCTCAGTTGTATGCCCTAGATCCAACAATTGGTATCAGAGCCAAGTTCCTCTGAAAGGAGCTTAACCGCTTGAGGAGATCTAGGATGTCGTCATACAAAAAGGATAGTCCGAAGTTCGATGGAACCAATTTCACTCTCTGGAAGGGTCGCATGAAATGTCACTTGGAATGTATGGGAAAAGCATACTTGGCCATGGTTTCAAAACCATATGTACCTCCACAAGGTGGTCTGACAACTCTGAATGAAATCACAGATGCTGAAAATAATCTGCGAACCAAGGAAGCTCTTCTAAGTGCATTGAATGACTCAGATCTCTCAAATGTTATTGACCTACCAACTGCATATGAGATCTTGACTAAACTAGAACTTCTGTATGAAGGAGATGAGTTTGTCAAGAGTGCAAGGTTGCAAAGTCTGAAAGGGAAATTTGAAAGATTGAAGATGAGAGATGATGAAAACATCACTACTTTTATGCCAAGAGTGAATGAACTAGTGTGTGGAATTAGAAATGCTGGTGGAACTCTGGATGAAAATGAGATTGTTTGCAAAATCCTCAGATCCCTTCCTGCTGCCTACAAAATCAAGGTTGCTGCAATTGATGAATTCAGAGCCCACACAACTGTCACAAGAGAACAATTGGCTGGCAAGCTAGCTGCATTTGAAATGACCGAGTTTGGAGATGATCCTCCCAAGACTGAATCTGCTTTCAAAGCCAGTGCCTATGTGAAAGGCAAACAGAGATTTGATCCGGGAGAAAACTCTTCAAGGAAGATGTCATGGTGTGATCAAGCAAGAAGAGACATGGAAGAAGAAGAAGCAGAAACAGCTCAACTTGAAGCCCTCATTGCAAAAAGACTACCAAGAGGATCCGGTAAGTATGAAGGAAAACTACCCTTTAAGTGCTTCAACTACAATAAGATTGGTCATTTCGCTTCAAGATGTCCGGAAAGATCTGCAAGGTCTAATACTAACAGACAAAGGTTTCAAAAGAACTGCTATTATGTTCATGAAGAAGATGACAATGAAGGAGTAATAAATGATGAATTAGAACTAGGAAGCAAATCCGGAAATGAATGGGTGTTTATTGCCATCAAGGAAGAAGATTCAATACTCTCTGAATCTGTCAATCACAAAGTTGTGGAAAAAGCTTTGGCTGCTCAAGTGGAAGAAAAGGATGATTGGGTTATTGACAGTGGATGTTCTCACCATATGACTAGTGACAAGGATAAGTTCTTGAATTTGGAAAGGTATGAAGGAGGAATGGTAAAGTTTGGTGACAATTCTACTGGCAGAATCAGAGGTAGGGGAACTATTTCCTTTGATGGAAAGAGCAAAACAGGTAATGTACTATATGTTGAAGGATTGAAGCACAATCTTCTCAGTGTTGGTCAGTTAGTAGACAAAGGCTATGATCTCCAGTTTAAGAATGGAAAATGCAGAATCTTTACAAGCTCTGGAACTGAAATTGCATCCGGTACTCAGATAAAAGTAATATCTTTCATCTGGTTGGTTCAAATAAAAGTTGTCTGTTTGTTCAAGTTGACCAGAGTTGGTTATGGCATAGAAGAATGTGTCATGTAAATTTTGATAACATCATCAAGATAAGCAATACTCAGGCTGTAAGAGATCTTCCAAAATTGATGAAACCTACAAATAGTTTGTGCAAAGAATGTTAGCTAGGTAAACAGAGCAGAGTCTCTTTCAAAAGCAAAGATCAGTCCTCTACCGAATTGTTGGAATTAGTACATACTGATCTCTGTGGTTCGACAAGAATCAAGAGTCTGCGAGGTGATAGATATTTCATGTTGTTAATTGATGACCATTCCCGGATGATGTGGGTTACCTTCCTAAAAGAAAAATCAGAAGCATTTGAGAAGTTCAAAATCTTCAAAGCTATGGTAGAGAATCAAACCGGATTGAAACTGAAGTGTCTAAGGTCTGATAGAGGTGGTGAATTTACATCTGGTGAGTTCATTGACTTTTGTGAGAAGCAGGGTATAAGGAGACAATTGTCTGCTCCTAGGACTCCACAGCAGAATGGAGTAGTTGAAAGAAAGAATTGGACCATCCAGGAAGCTGCCAGGACAATGATGTTGGAAGCAAATGTTCCTCAGATGTTCTGGAAAGAAGCTATCAGCACTGCAGTCTACACTCTAAATCGAGCTCAAATCAGAAACAATACCGGTAAGACCCCCTATGAACTCTGGTTTGGCATCACTCCTACTATGAAATATTTCAGAGTATTTGGTAGCAAGTGTTATATTAAAAGAGATGAAGATCTAGGAAAGTTTGATGCTAGAAGTGATGAAGGAATTTTCTTGGGTTACTCTACTCAAAGCAAAGCATACCGGTGTTACAATAAGAGACCGAGAAAGATGATAGAAAGCACTAATGTGAAAGTTGATGAAGGAATTGAGAAGCCCTCAAGATTTTATGAGTTTGATGAAGATGACCAAGACGGTGTTCAGGTTCAAGGAACTCAATCCTCTCCGGTAAGTTAGAGTCAGCCTGATCCGGTAAATCAGGAAGTAGAGATAGGTTTGAATGAGTCTGATCATGAAGCAGCAGTGCAGGATACTCCCAAAATTCCAAGGTATGTAACACTAAACCACACTGAAGATTAGATGATAGGTGACAGAAGCAAAGGTGTGCAAACTAGAAGGAATGTTGCTCAAAATCAGGATGAATGTTGTCTGATTTCAAAGATTGAACCTAAAACAGTAAATGAAGCCTGCAATGATGAAAACTGGACCAAAGCAATGAAAGATGAATTAATGCAAATTGAGAAAAATCATACTTGGGATCTTGTTCCCAGACCTAGAGACAGGAATGTGATTGGAACCAAATGGGTCTTCCGGAACAAATTAAATGAAGCTGGTGAAGTAATCAGAAACAAAGCTAGATTGGTCTGCAAAGGCTACTCTCAAATAGAAGGAATTGATTTTGAAGAGACCTTTGCTCCGGTGGCAAGAATTGAAGCAGACATATTATTTCTTGCATTTGCTGCCTTTAAAAACTTCAAGGTATATCAGATGGATGTCAAGTCTGCCTTCCTAAATGGTGATCTAGAAGAAGAAGTTGACATTGAACAACCGGATGGATTTCAATTGTCTAACAATGATGATATGGTCTGCAAGTTGAAGAAAGCATTGTATGGATTAAAACAAGCCCCAAGAGCATGGTATGAAAGGTTGGATAAACATCTTGTGCAGATTGGATTCAGCAAAGGTACTGCTGACAGTAACTTATATTTCAAAATTGATCATGAAAACATTTTGATTGTTGAAGTGTTTGTGGATGATATCATTTTTGGAGGAAGAGATAGTATGTGCAAAACTTTTGCAAATCAGATGAAATGTGAGTTTGAAATGTCTATGCTTGGTGAAATGAATTTCTTCTTGGGTCTGCAAATTACTCAAACAAAGAAAGGGATCTTCATTTCTCAGACCAAATATGTGAAAGAATTGTTAAGGAAATTTGGTATGGAAGATTCAAAGCCAATGAACACTCCCATGGCAACCGGATGTAAGTTGAGCAAAGATGATGACTCCCCAAAGGCAGATCAGACAAAGTATAGATTAATGATTGGTGGATTGTTGTATCTCACTCAGACCAGACTAGATATAATGCAGGCTGTTGGTCTTGTAGCAAGATTCCAGGCTGATCCTAAAGAATCTCATGTTATGGCAATCAAAAGAATTTTTAGATACTTGAAAGGAACAGCTGAGTATGGTCTATGGTACCCTAGAGATCCAGATTTCTCTCTTCATGCTTACACAGATGCAGATTGGGCAGGAGATGTGGATGACCGGAAGAGCACCAATGGTGGAGCATTCTTTTTGGGGAAGAGATTGGTTTCTTGGCTAAGCAAGAAACAAGATGCAATATCTCTGTCTACAACTGAAGCATAATACATTGCAGCAGTAGGTAGTTGCACTCAAATCTTATGGATGAAGCAGATGCTAAGAGACATTAAAGTTGAATATGAGAAGCCTATCACAATTTTCTGTGATAATTCAAGTGCAATTAATATTTCCAAGAATCCGGTATTGCACTCTAAGACTAAGCACATATCTATCAAGTTTCACTTTTTGAGAGAACAAGTGAACAAGGAAGAAGTTAGGTTGGAGTATGTTCCCTCCAAGGATCAGATTGCAGATGTCTTTACTAAACCTCTTCCCAAGGACTCTTTTGAATATCTCCGAGAGAAGTTAGGGGTCATGGCCCCTCCAGTGATGAACTAGGATGCACTGATGTGCATTAGTCCGGTGGATATCACAGTCATATCTTGTGATCCGGATTGATGATGGGGAGCTGCTACTAAGGGGGAGTAGCTGGTATGATTCTGATGTGTTAAAATTGCAAGTATGAGCCCTTTGCCATTGATGTCAAAGGGGGAGAGAAGACATGTGAAAAACAAGTAGCTAATGATCAAAGGGGGAGCAGTAAATGAGGAGAAGACATGTTGCTGATAGGGGGAGCTGTGACAGAAAGGAGAAGTTCTTGTCTTGATGGTTTTTCATATCATATGTTGCCATCAATGACAAAGGGGGAGATTGTTGCATGTATGAGGTGAACCAGTGTTGTCATTGATGTCAACATACTCATATTACATTGACAAGAGGGATTTGATGAGCAGTGTGCTGAGGATATTAAGAAAATTAGCCTTAGTCAGGAATAGTGAAGAACAGTGATAAGAAGAAGGCAAATGTATTGTATAGGATGCGAACCGGAGGATGCAGATTAAAGGGTTTGTATATATGAGTCTTGAGATGCTTCAGTTAAGATTTCAGAGGTCCGCATGAAGATCTGAAGGAGTTGTGGCTGTCGGTGTAGAACCGGTTCCGGCAAGTGTTCAGAGGTGACAGTGGATCACAGAAAGGTCCGGTGAGGTCCGAAACTGTATAATCCCAATCTGCAGATTGGAAGGAGTGTTTGGGATGTCCTTCTGATGTGTCATCTCGAGTTGTGTATGATTTGGAGGTCTGGAAGTACCTTTTGCATTATGACAGTGGCGACAGACAGTGTTCTTGAAGTTCTAGATGAGGAAGAGAAAAGATTCCAGTACGTAGAGAAAGTGCGGATGTACCTGGTCATTCAAGTAGGCTTGTGAAGGTTCTTGAATCATGTTGAGGTTGTGTTGTTGGTCCGCATTGATAGTAGAGCCCAGAATTGAAGATATTCTTCCGGATGAAGTTCTTGCTCAGACTAGCCAACCGGATGAGTTGTTCATCCTGCGAATGTTCTTGTGGTGGCCGACCGGATGTGTTATTCATCTTGCGAATATTCTTATGGTTGATTACCGACTTAGATGATTGTTCCTAAGTTGATGTCTTGTATAAATAATGGTTTGTGAGTTCATTTGAAGTGTGGATTTGTGGGGATGAGAATGGTGTAGCGAAGAGAAGTGCGGAAGGCAGAGCAGAGGTTTTTGGGCTTAAATGGAACTGATCCAGACATGGTAAAGGTATCATTCTCTAGTTCAAGACCGTGATTCTTATCACTTTGTAGACAGTGTGTCTCCTTGTAGGCAGTGTGCCTCTTTGTGAGCAGTGTGCTCGGGCAGTGAGCCCTAATTGGCAAGTGCCATTCTTTTTCTTATTCTTTTAACAGAGAATAATCCTTGGGTTAATCACCCCGTGGTTTTTCCCTTAACCAGGTTTTCCACGTCAAAATCTTGGTGTTCATTGTGTTGATGTTTATCTACTCTTGTGTTTGTGCGTTTTACTTTCATGGATGATTAATCGATATGCTATTAACTAACAAGAAGAATCAAGTGTTTGAAATAGAAAGCAAGTTTGTATACAACTGATTCACCCCCCCTCTCAGTTGTATGCCCTAGATCCAACAATACTTGGATGGTATGATGTCTGTTCATGGGAAAAGAGTCATTAGTTGGTGCACTTGAAGTATTTTCTAGCCATATATCTCTTACACTTTTAATGATCCTGAAGTGGCTAAAGGATTATGGGTGATGTCATATTAAGTGAAAAATCTAAAGACCATCATCTCTACCACCATTGTGGATTTTGTCAGCAAGATTGGAAGGGTAAGCGGTACTGCATTGTACTCTGTAAACAAGAAAGTAAAAAAAAAATGATTAACTACACTTAGCACACACTACAACTCAATCGAGCTGATGGGTTTACAAGACAACTCTGTCGAGGCTATGGATGCTTAATTGGTAGCGGGGCAATGTCATGTGGATGAGATGTATGTCAAAACTACGTCGCTTAATACGAAGGATCTTGGATGATCTTAGTTGCTAAGGGATGGAAATTAATGCAAATGCACACACTCAGGTTTTTAGGATATGGATGGTTGCACCCTGCTATTGATTTCTGCTTCTTTGATAAGGTATCATGTTGTCTTGTTTGGCATGTGGGAAACACAAAGATTCTAGGTTCAAAACTGATGTTTATCTTTGAAATGCTCTAAAGCATTTCCTGACAGAGTTGCCATTTGTTGTGCCTTGCACACATGCCCCATTTCATTAAATGGATGCCCCCCTCTTTCAAATTTTGACTTAGAGTGTTAGCCCTGTCCTAGTTGGTTCCTAAGGTGTTCAAGGATGTATAATCAAATAACCCATCTAAAGTGAAAGTCACATTTCTCATAGATGTATAAGTTGCTTAGGTCTCCAAAATAATTGTGTCAGAATAGCCTTCATCATCAAAAAACCAAGTCTTAAGAGCCTTAGCGCTAAAAGCCTTACCCACTGACTTAGCACTAAAAGTGTACTTTGCTGACTATAGCGGTAAATCTCAATCTAACTAACTTAGCGCTAATATCGCCTCTTACTGCCTCAATGCTAAAAAGACACATCACAGACTTGCACCAATATTGCTTGTCTCTGACTTGTGCTGGAATCCTATTGCACTGACTTATGTCAGAGAACACTCGAACCCGTGCAAGAGTCAGATGACCTTAAAAGTGGCGCAAAGTTAGAGATAATCCAATCTTGTGCAAAACCCTAAAGGTATTTATTATGCATACTGCATGCCAGACTAACATAAGGTACCCTAGACATTAATGGTGAATTAGATGGGAAATATAATGTTTTGAATTCATTTTGAGAGCTCATTCTGCGAACAAACAAACCCTTTAAATAGCTTTGCAAATCGATTAAATGGTGGGCGGATTTGGCGGTAGCATGAATCGATTGAAAGCACCCCCCCAACATACTTACTCCATCTCATCACCCTTCGAAAGCAAGTAGGGCATTTCTTCATTTTATTATTTCAAACCTGGGGTTTCGTATCTGGTTCAAATTTTGATATCAAGGGGTCTATAAATTCATTTCTCTATTTAGTAGGAGTGTTTATTGAGGATAGGGTTTTGTTTGTTAAAGGTCGTTACTATGAGCGGTTCTGGGGTCTATGCTTTAGTTTGTATTTTCTCACCAGAAAATCTTCCATTCGATCACCAGATAGACCCTAGGGCATGACAATTCCATTTCTTGGTTGAAAAAATTTGAGTTTGTTGTGACCTCTCAAATCCTGGTGCTAGAATTTTGACTGATTATTTTGCACTTAAATGTGTTTATAATGACCTTCAAGGACTTGCTTAAAAAATTGGTCAAAACCCTTGAAAATTTGAGTTGATTACCAACTGTTCCCCTTCGTGCTAAAAGCAGTCTCGACTGACCTCTTGAAATGACTTCCAGATATAAGTCGGTTGGTACCTTGAAATTCCTCTGCCATATTCAAGCTAAAGCCTTTGCGCTAGATCTAGTCCTTACTGACTTTGTGCTAGATTGATCCCTCACTGACCTCTTTCATACCAAGGCTAGATGGTCACCTCAAAAATACCCACTAGATCTGAAGATTGGACTTGGCGCTAAAATCTAAGATCACTAACTTGCGCTAGAAAATGTCTTCACAAACTTCAGTTGGTTGCCTCCAAAAACCCCGCTAGAACACAATAGTGAACTTAGCGTTGAAAGGTGCTGTGATCGACTTGCCCAAAAATACATCTCCATTAACTTTAGTCAGCCACCTCTGAAATTCGCACTGGTTGGAGGCAGTCAAAAATCATGCTAAACTCAACAGTCAGAGGAAACCAAATTTAGCGCTTTTCATAAATAAAAGTCTGAGACCCCCAAATTCAACGTAAATTGTGCAAAAGGATGATTTTCTTGAAGATTCTTAAGGTAGTTAGATCTGTTTTGCCAAGATAGATACTGCAGAAGTAAAAGTAAGATGTTTTGCATGATTTCATTTGGATTTTCAAAGTAATTAGTATTTATTGCATGATTTAAGTAGGACCTCAGTGCTATTCTTATGTTATTTAAGTCACGTAATGAATGTTGTAAAGTAATGAAATCTACAAATCATTAACTCGTGCATTTGAAACTTAGAAGAGGACTTGGTATCTATTTTATAAGGTAAAACTTGACTTATTAACATAGGACAAGTAGCTTGTAGTTAAACTATTAAGACTTAAGGAATCAAAGACCTTCAAGACAACCTTGACTTATTAGGTCTAGTCATGTAGGTTAAATGTCTCCGCGAGCTCAAAACTTGAAGTACGAATTCAAGGGCATTCCTCCTAAAACTAAGATAACTTCTGCATGGAAGAACACAGGAAACACAGATCTAAGTCACATAGACCTAGAGGACTTCAGACTCAGGGTGTTTGGACGAAACCCAACTCCTCTAGCCAAGAAGATTAGAGATAATGGGATTGCAGAAGCTGATGCTTTCCCCACCTCTGCACAGTGTCCATAACTCATTGTGGCATGCACAGAAAGATATGATCCTCTAACAAGAACCATTCAGACCACAAGTGGAGAAGTTCTAGCAGATTTGAGTTCACTCTCCTTGGTAGAAACCTTTGGAATACCTTTCTTCCCAGTGCTCTCAATCCTAGATAAGAAAGATGTAGAGGACACATATAAGAAGGATGTAGAGAAGTGTAAAAAACAAATCAATGAAGGATTGATGAAGCACAAAAGGTCCACTTTGACCAAGTTAGCCCACACACTATATAGGAGTGATTTCCATGATGAAATTGGGGACTTAGTAACATTGTTAAGCAGAATCTATGGGCTTCCCATTGCCTCCACCTTTGAAGAATGAATGTTTGCCCTCATTGAGGAAGTAATACATGGAGACAAGAAACTTCACTGGGCTCAAATCCTAAGTGACAACTGTTGATAACTGAGAGGGGGGGGTGAATCAGTTATCCTAATTATTTCTTCTTTTGAACTTTCTTATTAATCAATGCAGCATTGAATCAAACAAACAAACATTACCATGAAATGAGAAACACATGACAGTATTTTTGACGTGGAAACCTTGTTAAGGGAAAAAACCATGGGATGATTAACCCAAAGATTATTCTCTGTTAGAAGAATAAGGAATTACAAAATGGCACTTGCCAATTAGGGCTCATTGCCTGAGCACACTGCTCACAAAGAGGCAAACTGCCTACAAGGAGACACACTGTCTACAAAAGAGTGTTATACAATACTTGAACTGATTGGAAGCATCCACATATGCTGGAGTTTAGTTCCGGTTAGGCTCAGTACACTGATCTGCTACACTTCATCTTTCCTCTTCTCTTTATTCTGCTTTCCTTTCACATACCGGATCTCTCTAGCTGTTTCTTCTTTGCTCTACACTTATTCACACATCAACAACATACAACAACACTTCTCACAAGTAAATCCATCGTGCATATATATCCGCACAAGTAATTTCATCACCTTTCTAGTCGGCATCCGGAACAGTCTATTTTCTCACAAACTCTGTTCTGTCGGCTGAATCCTTACTCATCAAGTAATGTGGATCAAGCATATACTTGTAGATATCATTAATCATGTTGGCCAAACATAATCCATGTCTTCATAACCTTTACCACTATTAGAAACACATCTGGAAAGCAATCTGATGTTCTGTCAGTCAGTTCTTCCTCTGTTCACACTGTTACTCAGGAATCCGGTATTCAACTATTCATATCTTTTTCCTTGTCCATCACCAGAGGCTAAATCCTTGGAATATATTACTCAAGGTAGTCCTCTTGACTTCCCCAAATCCACACTACACCAAGATACATCTTCTGAGAGATCCAGACCAAACTGTCGGACCTTGCCACATGCTATGTTCTTGTTCACCGGACCACAACAATCTTCATTCTGACTTCCGGTAGAGACACACCATGACTTGCGGATATGTGGAATGACCTTTGTTGCCATCAATGACAACAACCATGAGTCCATACAGTGTCTCTTGCCAACAATCTCCCCCTTTGGCATTGATGGCAACACTTAGTGAAAAATGACTAAGTGTTTACACTATGCTCCCCCTTGGTTGATGCTCTATCTTTATATACAATTTCCAGAACTCCCCCTTAGTTGGATTCCTCATTTTTCACTGCTCCTCACTCCCCCTTTGACATCAATGGCAAAGGGTAGGGTCCGCACACAAAAATTTTCAAAAATTTTACTATACTTGGCTGTATATTACATATTCACAAAAATTGAAGAATGTCTGCAAAGGATGTCTTCAATTGGATGAGTTTTGTAGCCCAACTTTGCTTCATTCTATCCAAAATTGAAATGTGACCACTCAACAAAAATGCAAAAGCTTCTGCCCTCTTAAGATCCGTCGGATCATTGGTTTGGGCGGTAGTCTGAGCATCACTTATGGCCTCATGCATAGTTTCTAACTTAGGGATTATAATCCTTCTAAGTTCTCCCATCTGGTTAATTATATTCTTCCTTTCCTTCTCAAAGTTTTTTATTGCATTTGTGATTGCAAGAGTTTGACATTCTTGAGTTACTATGGAGGAAGAGAGAGGATCAAAACTTTGAGACAAACTCAGTAGTTTGTCCTGTTCCTCTTTTATTTTCTTCTCAATTTCTACTGTTGCTTTTGACCAGGAGATACAAAATTTGTAAATGTCACCGCCATCCTTAAGAGCATTTTCTAAGCTCTTTATTCCAATACTCATATTTCTCCTATCATTAGAGATTAATCCTAGTACTTCTGAAAATCTCTTATCCAAAAACTCCTTCTGGACCTTTTCTTCAGCTAATTTTTCTAGAGAATCAAAATGTGTATCAACACTGCTGACTAAGGTTTTGAGATTACCGGAAGAGGAGGCTGTCGGATCTATCTGGACCAATGGCATAATCTTTTCAAGCACTCCGAAAGCAGCCTCTATCAACTCACAGTCTTCCATATGAGACTTTAGGAGTTTTTCATTTGCCTTAGCATTTGCAAATGAAGCTATCTTCATTGTCTGTACCGGAGAGAGGGAATCAAAGTTGAATGGACCTTTTAGAAGCTCCAGTTCATCAATCTCTATTGTTTCTTGGCTCAGAAATTTTTGAACAGTTTGTGTAGTGTCTCTTGCCGGAGACAGATGTTTCTTCTCTTCTGCAGTCTTGGCACTGTCCTTTGGAATTTTCTCTCCTTCCACATTCTTACCACTTTCAGTTGTGGTTTTCTCTGTTGGAATCTTCTCTTTCTCTGCATCCTTGGTACTGTCAGCTTCTTTTTCTTTTACCGCTGCTTCTTTCTCCAGTAGTTTCTCTTCTTCTTTGGATCCGAAGACTGTAGGGGAAATCGGAGGAGAAATATTGGTTTGTTCAGGGCCCATCTCTTCTATTGCTTTCTCAGAAGTTTCTTCTGCATCACTTGTGGATGAGGGATCAGTACCCAAGTCCTCTACAACAGGAAGATTAAACCTTTTGAAGGCCTTCCGGAGGATCTCTTCTGTCTCTATGGCCACCTTGTCAGTCTCACCAAGCATGAGTTGATTCATCCTTGCTTTACTCCTGAACTCATCTTTGCAGTCTTTGAATATTATGTTCATTGTCTTGGGATCAATTTGAGGATATAGTTGAATGGCTATCTGCTCCCGGATCTCAAGATCTTTTGCCTGGGCATTGTTCTTTCTTATTTCTAATTCCTTTTCTAGGCTTTTAGGAATTAGAGATATAATCTCAATGAAAGCCTTATTGTATATGTTCAGATACTTGATTGTGGCTTCCTGCAGAATCTTTTGGTCAACCTCATTGTAGTCATCATAGAATTCAGTCATTGGTTGAAGTTTTCCATCCACCACGACTGACTTGATTACACTCTCTAGAGACAGGGTGGGCTTTTCAACAAATACCTCTACCATTTCTTCCTTGTCTTGGCCTGTGGAGGGTTTACCGGATCCTTTCTTCTTCTGCTTCTTTATTTCTTTTACCCCCTCATCTGATTCCATTTCCTCTTCATCTTTTTGACTTGTATAAGCCCTTGTGGCTTTTATTTTAGACCTTTTCTCTCCTTTACCGAATGTCTAACCTTCCAGTTTAGATATTTTTGAGCTTTTGATTCTGACAGGTGTAGATCCTTTTGATGATCTAGTCCGGGTTGAGGTTTCCATCGGAGCACTTTTCTTGCTTTTCTTTTCTGCCTCTTTCTTTTCTTCCTCAACCTTTCTCCTCTTTTCCCAGTTGGCATCAAGTGCCTCCTTTGGGATGCCTAGGCCTTGGGCAATATGTTCAACTTCTTTTCTCACCTTCCTCTTTATCTCAGGTTCTCTGAGTTCCACATGGATCTTCACACTCAGCTCCTCAAAGGTTCCAAACCTTTCTGCCTTTGGATCTTTGGGTTGACTAAGCATGTGTTGAACATGCAGTTCCACAATCTGTTCATCAACCTCATACCCCATGGGCATGATCCAGACTATCCTTGGCTCCACTGCCTCCATTAGGCACTGATCAGTATCAACCATGAAGCAGACTGAGTCTTTGTACTTTTCAACAATAGACTAGGGAATTCTTTCTCTTGCTTGCATCATGCTCTGGAAGTTTTTGAAGTATCCCCACAGAGCTATTTTTCTTACTTTAGCATCCCCAAGTCCATGCAAATAATCTTTGATTTGGATGGCAACTGGTCTGTCATTCTGCCATATCCATCCACTGGATCCGGGAAGCTCATTCATGTAATAAAAGAATAGACAAAGGATCAAACTGCCATACTTGAAGGAGTTCTTCTTGTCCTTCTTGATCTTCTTATGCGCCTTCGGTTACACGGAGTGGTTGGATTGATTTTTGTATGTAATGACTTCGGCAGGAGATCTTTGGTGAACTTGATGAATCTTGTTGCAGAGCTCCACTTTTCGCTTCTTCTTGAGTGCAGAATGAGCAAGTGATTTATGAGAAATCCCTTATATTGCTCCACAAATGCTAATATCTGATGGCAATAAATGCTCGACCTACATTATTCTGGTTTGCCTTATTCGGATAACTTGAAGAACCGGATCAGTCCTGATCTATGAACATCATGCGGATCTTCCAACCATGAACAAATCAAGATGACACATTACAAGGACATCCCAAACACTCTGTCCAATCCGCAGAATAAGACAATGTGCTTCCGGATCTCTCCGGACCTTTTTGTAATCTTCTGTCATTCTGGAGC
Organism: Cunninghamia lanceolata; assembly: GCA_027924645.1. Taxonomy (NCBI): domain Eukaryota; kingdom Viridiplantae; phylum Streptophyta; class Pinopsida; order Cupressales; family Cupressaceae; genus Cunninghamia; species Cunninghamia lanceolata. The sequence continues at coordinate 2,784,142 of BSBN01000292.1, read as the reverse complement.
ATCTCTCGAAACAGGTCTTACTTGATCGATCACAACTTCTTGACATCTTCATGCGGACCTCTGAAATCTTATCTAGATCATCTCAAGACTTATATCTACAAACCCTTTACTCCGCATCTTGTGCCACATCCGGCACCACTTGATTGGCTGGGGGAACAGGATTTTCTTTTAGTCTCCCCCTGAGCCAGAGCTCACCTTTTAATTTTCGGAAGGAATATCAACACTAGAGTCTGGTGCGGATCCAATCTCTACATTCTCTGAACTTTTCTTCACCCAAATCTTGTTCATCTGATTCCTAACTTCATCTGCATTCATCTTTTGTTTGCCCTTGTCTTGATTCTGATTATACACCGGACCTCTTTTGTCCTGATTCTTGATTCTGCAGACTTTTACATTATGACCGGACCTATTACAGATTTGGCAAATAACATTTCCTTGCATATTTGACTGATAACCTCTTGATCTGCATTGATTAGCCATATGACCTACTCTATTGCATGCAAAGCATCTACCATTGAATGATTTGTTTATTTGCATATTTCTACATTCATGAGACTTGTGTCCATACCTTTTGCAGTTAAAGCACTGTCCGGAGAAGGATGAATTAGTCTGATTCATTCTCTTTCTGCATTGATTAGCTTTGTGACCAAAGTGATTACAGTTGTGGCAATATCCATTGAAGGATGGATATCTTTGAGCATTGGGCTGTCTTACCGGAGGTCTTCTAGGCCTATTTCTTGGATTTTCTGATCCAAAATTCTTTTGACCAGATTCGGAGCTTTCTCCTTTCTCATATCCCAAACCATACTTGTCATCTGCCCTCTTTTGACTTCCAAGAAGAACTTCAAGTTGAGCAGAACTTATCTTGAATTTCTCTTTATATTCGTTTGCTGTTTGAAGATCTCTTTTGAGAGAGACAATTTGATCCTCAAGTTTTTCTTCATTATCTTTAGCATCTTCAAGATCAGATTCAAGATGTCTGATAATCCTGTCCATCTGGTGGCAATCTTCTGATTTCTCTTTAAGAGATTGTCTTAGATTGTCTTCAGTTTTTCTTTTCTCTTCAATCTCTTGAGTAAACTTTATAACTCCTGATTCCATTTCATGTCTTACCATAATGACTTCTTTTGATAACTTTTCACATAACTTGGTTTTCTCAGTCAATTCTTCATTTGTATTACTTTCTTCACTTTGTCTTGCCAATTGTTGGAGCAGCTCCTTTCTCTTTTTCATAGAGAGACTTAATTTGTCCTTTAGTTCTCTCATGAATTCATCAGCCTGTTTGAGTCTTTCCTTTAATTCATTAACTTCAGAGTTTGACTGTTCAAGATCCTCAAGGGCAGTCTTGAGTTGCTCTCTTAAACCATATGCATCCATTTGAACTCCCAGATCTTCCTCAAGCTGTTAGGCTCTATTAGGAGGAACTTAGCTTTGATACCAATTGTTGATAACTGAGAGGGGGGGTGAATCAATTATCCTAATTATTTCTTCTTTTGAACTTTCTTATTAATCAATGCAGCATTGAATCAAACAAATATTACCATGAAATGAGAAACACATGACACAGTATTTTTGACGTGGAAACCCTGTTAAGGGAAAAAACCATGGGGTGATTAACCCAAAGATTATTCTCTGTTAGAAGAATAAGGAATTACAAAATGGCACTTGCCAATTAGGGCTCACTGTCCGAGCACACTGCTCACAAAGAGGCACATTGCCTACAAGGAGACACACTGTCTACAAAAGAATGTTATATACAATACTTGAATTGATTGGAAGCATCCACATATGCTGGAGTTCAGTTCCGGTTAGGCTCAGTACACTGATCTGCTGCACTTCATCTTTCCTCTTCTCTTTATTCTGCTTTCCTTTCACATACTGGATCTCTCTAGCTGTTTCTTCTCTGCTCTGCACTTTTTCGCACATCAACAACATACAACAACACTTCTCACAACTAAATCCATCGTGCATATATATCCGCACAAGTAATTTCATCACCTTTCTAGTCGGCATCTGGAACAGTCTATTTTCTCACAAACTCTGTTCTGTCAGCTGAATCCTTGCTCATCAAGTAATGTGGATCAAGCATATACTTGTAGATATCATTAATCATGTCAGCCAAACATAATCCATGTCTTCATAACCTTTACCACTGTCAGAAACACATCCGGAAAGCAATCTGATGTTCTGTCAATCAGTTCTTCCTCTGTTCACACTGTTACTCAGGAATCTGGTATTCAACTGTTACTCAAGGTAGTCCTCTTGACTTCCCCAAATCCGCACTGCACCAAGATACTTCTTCTGAGAGATCCGGACCAAACTGTCAGACCTTGCCACATGCTCTGTTCTTGTTCACCGGACCACAACAATCTTCATTCTAACTTTCGGTAGAGACACACCATGACTTGTGGATATGTGGAATGACCTTTGTTGCCATCAATGACAACAACCATGAGTCCATATAGTGTCTCTTGCCAACAACAACATGCATGAAGCCTTTGTGAATTTCACATAGAAAGAGACATTTAGATGGACATCCTATGTGGTCTATGCTTTAGCAAGAAGAAATGAATATCTGGGTTTATCCAAAATAGGAGAACTAGTGGGAAATGGTGATCAACAATTAAAAGTCTATGAATGCTATACACAATTAACACTATCATAGTCATTGGTTCATTACAAGAGGGTGAATGATGCATTCACTATGGATATAACTAGTCTTCTCCAAAAAAACACTGGACTTACAATATCTCCCGAAGCCATGACCGTTATACAACAATATGGGAGATGGTACCTACAATTTTAGAAGTTTACCTACTTGAGAATCTAGGGCTTTACAGGTACACCGTATAGGCTACCCCAGTATCAAACAGATAAGATAGTGCTCCTAGAGCTGACTAGGCAACTCCTCACCTGTGCAAAGAGGCTAAAGCATTTGCATAGGGTCAATATTAAATTTCCAATTCTATTGGGTAAGGGTCATTATTCTTGCACCACTTTAGGAGTAGCAGAACACTCAGACAAAGAATTACAACTGCTTAATCTTCATCCATATATAAGAAGGAAACATTTTGATCCCCACGAGACTATGGAGAAGTCTATAAGTAAGAAGTTATTTCATTGGGATCACCTTGATGATTTTTGGGCAGATTGTGTTGATGACTATGAGGTGATTGGAAGAAATTACTCCCGTCTGTCATTGGAGCACATAAAGAGATTTCATATCATACAAGTGCTAGACCAGGTAGTAGAGGATGGAAATGTAGTCTAGTGAGGGCCATGGGAAGCATTGCTTAATGAGCCTATTCCTCCTCCAAATTGGGCCAATGCAGAAGAAGGTTCATTAGATAAAGCAATGAGGAATCTAATGAAACTCAACAAAATTTGGGTCAGGAGCCAAATTGTAGTGCTAACACAAGCAGAGGCTACATTAACATATATAGAGGAAGATTCATAAAAGGAATTAGGAGATGAAGAAGATCAACCTTTGGAGATCATAAGTGCTGAAGAGCAGGAAGTAACAAAAGACACCGATAGTGAGGAACATGTACCATTGGCTGAGAAAGGGAAAGCTAAGAAGACTATTCCTAAGGCACAAAAGAAGGATCCTCCTCCTGCTACAAGGACCAGAGCAGCAAAGAGGAAAGATATACCTGGTGGTAAAGGGGAGAGTTCCAAGGCTAAGAAGCTAAGGGCACAAACAATAGATGTATCTACTATCACCACTACTAACACCTTAGCTGCCCCTATAGTTCCTCCATCTCCAGCTAGTCTAACTATTGCTTCCTCTACCCAACAAGTCACCTCATCTACTCCCTCTGCTCCAGACACGATGTTAATGTCACTTTCAACAGCAACAAATGTAAGCTTACCTATTTCTTCCTCTTCACTTACTTCCTCTACCATCATCCCTCTAATTTTATCATCACCTTCCATCTCTACCATGTTCTTGCCATCCATTTCGTCCATTTCTACTTCCACTCAAATGTCATTACCACCCATTTCCACAATCTTAGCACCTTCCTTCTCTCTCCCATCACTTAGCCTTTCTTCACCCATTGCTATCTCTTCCATGTCCTCTCGCCCTTCCATACCACCTTCACTAGGTTTTTCTTCATTTGCCAATTTGTCACATGCCTATTTACCCTCCATGCCTATTCATTCCCTAGCCACAATAAATGATTCTTTGACAAGTCCAATTGTAGTCTCCCCAGAGTCTCTTCCTTTAGTTGTTCCACAATTACTAGGTATTGAAAATATATATGTAGAGATGGAATCACAAGAGTGAGAGTCAGCTAAGGAAATGTCTGAAGATCTTCTACCTAACCTTGGAAACATAGAAATAATTGATATAGCAGACAGTCTAGCAAAGAAGGATACAACAGACACAATTTTGGGAATTGCTCAATAAGTCATTTTGGAAAATCTTTAGAATATTGGGCAGTCAGATGATGAAGGGGATGATGGAGATAAAACTAAATTAGAAATTCATGATGGATCACCCAATAAAGAAGACAGTCACATTGAGTCTCCTAAAGATTTTTCCTCCTTAGTACCAGATTGGTTACAGAAAAGGTTAGAAAATAAAGCCCCGTAGGTTGAAATAATGCAACTTGACTTGGATGCACTCTTGGCCAAGGTAGAGAGACCTAAAAAGAAGAAAAGGACTAAGATCCAGTTGAGAATCCATAAGGATGCAACAGGAGCTAGGATTGCAGAGGTGGTTGTTCCTCTTACAGAGGCATACAAAGGAGAAGTGAGGGCCGAGGATTACACCATTACCACTATCAATCTAGGACTGACCACTTAGGGACAAAAGAGAGATGAGTTCAATGGGACGGTGTCCACAATTTTAGATCAATTGAATAGGGATGAAATGATAAAGTAGTAGTTGAAATAGCAGAACGAAGAACTTCAAGCATGCATACAATTCCTGATGAAACCATTGAATTATGATGGAGAACCAAGAGTAGCTCCTGTCTTGTTGTCTAAAGAAGAATTGACTAAGTTTGATGATAGCAAAACCACTGCTGCCGACACACATGAATGGTTTTTGAAGGTGTACAATGAAGGTTGTGAGGTAATATCCTTCTCATCCTTGCTACATAAAGACTTTCATCTTTTGAGAGAGGAATGAGAAGATCTGTATGATGAATGTGAGCCATATGATGAGTACTATTCTCACATGTCCCCGAGAATACAATCTATGAGGAGATTGTCCAAAGAGGTTCTTTTGACAGAAAATATCTTGGCAAAGGATAGGTTGAAGAAACTAGAGGAATGGCATGAGCAGATGAAATTAAGAAAAGGTGTTTTTGATAAAGTGAAAGATTCTTTTAATACAATGAAGACCAAAATAATGGAGGTAATATATGAAATAAATGATACACTGAGAGATTGTATAAATACTGTTCTAAACGATTTGACCCCAATAGATGAGCAACAGTGTAAAGACAGGTTATATCAGGTCATTCATGGAGACTCATCATTGAACATGGTTGGCAAACTTGAAAAGGTCAATGATCTTTAGGATGCCTTTTTGGCATTTGAAAGGGGAAGAAAATCAAGAGAAGTTGTGTACTACAAATTTTCTGTAGAAATCGAGAGCTTGAGGTTCGGAGCAGACTACATCAAAGACCCAGACCCAATAGACATCAACTCAGCTCTGTTAGCACTAGTAGCATACAGTAATAAAAAGGCAGAAGAAGACAAAATCAATTTGGAGGAGGATGAATAGTAGAGTCACATGTAAATCTCATCATTTGTAATTAATGTTGTTTTTGGAGGGTAATGTGACCTTATTTTGTCTTTATTATGTCTTGGAAATTAACTTTTCCCTATGTACAACTTAATGGGTGTTCAAAATGTCCAGATTCAATGTATTTAGAAGTTGTATTTCATCTTTTTCCTACAAGACAAAGATTAATCTGAAATGCAATTTAGCTGTTGTATTGCATTAAAATGCCATGTAATATGGACTGTTGGTGTTGAGTTAATCTCCACCGTTCATTCAAAACTCAGTATGGAGCCCCCTCTAAAGGGCTACCATTTCTCTCATTGTAATAGACCCTTGATGCCTAATTGTTGACACTCTGCCATTTGAGATTAATATAAAGCAAGTTTCTGTAGTATTTTTGAGAATTTGTTCATTTGTGTTATCTATTTGGTTTCATGGTTCGCTTCATGATCTGCAATTAGTTAATTGTGCTTTGTAATATTAATGATTTGTTTAAGGTATCTGATGAACATTCTGGTCCATACTATTAGTATCTTGTTGATTGTGAGTTGCTATGTATAGTTAGCCTGGACCCATTGATTTGAGCTTAGTTCAATTGCATTTCATAAGTTAAATCATGCCATAATTTGGGTATTTAATGAATGAATGTGATTTGAAAATCTTTAGTCTCCATTGAAGATAACATCATTTTCTACAGCACTGTAGCATTCCTGTAGCTTGGTAAAATAGAAAATGGTTAACTTAAGAATGTTTGTCTATCATAAATAAGCTTTGCATTGTGAATGTCACTTAGGATCCCTCTCTAACCCTTTACTCTTTTGCATTTTCTTTGCAACAAATTGTTAGATTTAGTTTTTCAAGCAACACCCATATTCTAAATCTGCTGAAAGTATCCTAGGATCTCTACACTTGCATTGTTGTTATATTTTACAAACCCTATTATCGTATGTAAGACCCCTTGTTGGCACAACTAAACATACCAACTAAGTCATTCTTGCAAGCTAAGACCTAGTTGTATTATCCTTGGAGCAGTCCTATCTTGGATAGGATACCTTTTTCAAGAGGGGTGAGATACATGTATTTCACCTACGTTGCTGTGTGCTAAAAACACCATCTGCATGACTCACAATCAAAAGCTAAAAATGGAGTTAAAGTGGGCTAAACTAGAAGAAATCACGAATGAAAAAATATGATAGGGTCGCCTATTTCAGAAAGTGGGTTGCAACCCATATTTCTAGGGAAGGTCACTCTGGTGACCCAAACTAAAGTTGCAAGGTCACCCCAAAGATCCTATAGGCAATATGAGTGACCCAGTCAAAGTGGTTTGAAATATTAGCTAGAAGGTATGTAGGACCTTGGAAGGTTAGTTTTAAGGTAGAGGAGGGAGAAACAAAGGAGGGAAAACTTTAGGAAACACCTTTCCATGAAGGAATTTGTTGAGAGATATATAATTCATGCCTTCATGGGCATGATTAGGACTCTAAATCATCATCAAACTACCATGTTGTTCTATGAATATTTTTCATACTTACATATTGTGCTTTGAAAGACTCACATGCGGCATCAAGAGAATAAAGTGTAATAGATTTAATTGGAAGTTGGAGGTATATTGCCATCTCAATCTAGCTTCTCACTTAGAGATGATACTTTGCATGAGAAGCACCATATTTATTTTGAGTTCCTTCATGGAGCAAGGTGGAATGAAAGTTTTTTTGGTTTGTGGAGTGTTGGGTATGTCTTGATCCACATAATTAGTGAGTTGTACCTATGGATAGTTGAGTATGTCTCAATCCATAGATTTGCATGTTTGTATTTGTGGATAATTGAGTATGTCTCAATCCACAAAGGGAAGAATGTTATTGTGGATAGTTGAGTGAGTCTCGATTCACAATTGGTTGGTGTTTTCTTGTGGATAATTGAGTGTGTATTGATTCACAAGAGGGGTGGTGTACATTTGAATAATTGAGTATGCATCGATTCACAAGTATTGTTTGATAATCAAGACATTTGCCTAGACATCAACAATTTGGGGTGTTTTGAGGAGGATTTGTAGGTTTGATAGTCAGGATATCCACTGATGGGATCAATTTAGTGTGCCTTGGGTGAGCAAAAAGATTTGGTGGAGGCACTTCATCAAGTTTCTAGATGGGTTGCTATGTTTAGTCCATGTAGTGTTCCATCTTTTGTTCATATTGATGTAATAAGGGGGGAATGTTGGAGATTTATGACTGTGCAATCAAAATGTGAAATATAAATATAAGAATTAAATGTAAGATCTAAATCCTATTTTCCCTTTCAACTACAAACCTCAGATAAAACATTAGGAAACTTGTAATAATGGACAAAAACAAATGGAAAGATCTCACCCACAAGCTCCTTGTTAGACTAACAATGGCAGTGTGCTCCAATGGATAATTGTGTTTAAGAGATTTATGTTAGGCACGCAATTTAACAAAATAACATTGCATTCAAATTGTGGATGATAATGGCTTGTGAGAGGTTTAATTTATAGATTTTTGGGAGAGATGATCAATAATGGAGATTGATTTGGAAGATCAATGTCTATGGTTGTTTGAGATGATTTAGATGCATGAGGAGTTGACAAGTGTCTTTTTGTGACATGGATCAAGGGATTAACAAGTCCTTTCTTGGAGTCCTATGCATGCATGTAGTTAAATTGTGCATGATTTTGAATAATGAAAAGAAGTAATTATTTAACTAATTGTCTCTTTTAGTCAACTAGATTTGATTGACGAGTTAACTATATTGAATAATTAAGTTAACTCTTTTAGCTTATTAGTTAATTAAATTGACTAATTAGTTAACTCTTTTAATTGATTAGTTAACTAAATTGACTAATTATTTAACTCTTTTAATTGATCAGTTAACTAAGGAGTTGAGAGGAAATTACGGAATTAAATAAATAAATTTATTTAATTCATGAGAATGAGGATAATGTTGGAATTAAATAAATAAAATATTGATTTTATTTATTTGAGATGGAAATTAAATTGATTAATTAAATAAGTTATGTTGATCTATTTGATTAATACTGAGAAGAAACATTAGTTAGTTAATTAAATAATTAAAAATCATTCAATTAATGTGGATAGAGGAAATTGAATAATTAATTAATTAAATGAGATTTATTTATTTAATGTACAAGAAAATGATGTAGATGAAGTGTCGATGACAAGAAAAATGTGATAGGCAATTTTAGGTGTCTACAATTACATCTTAGTATAGTTTAGTATAGATTAAATAATAAATAGATGATAGACTTTAGTAAATAAATAAATAAAACAATTGTTAGTTTTTGGGAGTTACTTTCCCATAAGTAAGTTTGGGTAGTTACTATGGAAAAACAAAGGCTTAATAAGCCAATGCAATGTATTGTAAACATCAGCGGATGAAATTTCAAATCAATAATATCATACTTCATATTATTTTGTATTTTTCTTATGTGTAATAATGGTGTAATTTGTATATGCAATCTGCTCACCATTTAAATTGAATAATGAGTCTACAAGGAAGGAATAGAAATTGAGAGGAAAAGAGGTCTAACAAGAGAGGACCGCTTGGGGGATGTTTTTCTTGTGGAGGTGATCATTATGCTAATACCTACTTGGACATGAATAAGGGAAACAACTTTAGAAATCCTCTTCTACCATCTCAACAAATAACTTTTTAGCAAAGAATCCATGCAACAATTGATAACCACCAAGTTGAGTTCTAGATTTCTCCAATTGAAACCTCAGGTACACTTTTTAGTTGTCCTATTTCTATATTGATTGATACTAGATCTGCTAAGTGTTTTGTGGCACATAGAGTGCTTAGTAAGATTCCTATAAGAGTAGGATTTATGGTTAATTCATGGTTTGTGTAATATGCAAATCAAGCTAAGGTAAGGGTAGAGCAATGCCTATTTAAAGCTGAGTTAAAACTTCCTACCTTTTCCACTAACGTGAACCTTTATGTAGCACCCTTAGGTTCTTATGATGTTATCCTAGGGATGAATTGGCTCTAGCACCATAGGGAAAGAATATATTGCTTTACAAAAATAGTTAATTTCCTAGATGATTTGGGGAACCATGTCCAAATCCAAGGGGTTAAGTGGGAAGTTAAACTAAGGCAGATTTCAGCTATGTGACTTAAGAGAGATAGAAGGAAGGGGTGTGAAATGTATGTCATTAGTGTGGATGAGTTGAAAGATATAAAGGAATTCACGTGGTAAGATTATCCTTTTCTTCATGAGTTTCAAGATTTTTTCCTAAAGAGTTACCTAAACTACCTCCTTAGAGGGATTTTGATTGTTCAATTAATATAATTCCAAGATTAGAGCCTTAGTCCAAAGCTCCATACAGAATGACCACAACAGAGTTCATGGAGTTAAAGGCTCAGTTATAGGAACTACTTTCTAAGGATTGATCTAACCTAGTGTGTCTTCTTAGGGTGCACCAGTGGTTTTTGTTAAAAAAAAGGATGTAACCCTACATTTGTGCATAGATTATAGGATGCTCAATAAGGCAAGGATCAAAAATAGATATCCCTTGCCACACATTGATGACCTCTTTGATCAAATGAATGGTGCAATTATTTTCTCCAAGATCAATCTTAGAGAAGGGTACCATCAATTGAGAATAAAGGAGGAAGATATTCCTAAAACAAATTTTAGGACAAGATATGGTCATTATGAGTTCATAGTGTTACCTTTTGGATTAGCGAACACACTAGCAACATTCATGAGTTTGATGAATAGTGTTTTTAGAGACTTCCTAGATACGTTTGTGCTCATATTTTTGGATGATAAATTGATATATTCTAGAAATAAGGAAGAACATTTGTATCATCTGAGGCTAGTAATGGAGAAACTAACAGAACATAAGTTGTATGGAAAATTGTCCAAATGTGCATTCTTTCAAAAGGAAGTGCAACATTTAAGTCATACTATCTTTGCCAAAGGAATCTTTGTTGATCTAACAAAGATAAGAGTGATTGTGAAATGGCCTACACTAAAAAATGTTCATGAAGTGTGAAGTTTCATGGGTTTGGCAAGCTATTACAAGAAGTTTGTGTTACACGTTTTGAGAATAGCCAACCCCATCATGTCACTTAAAAGAAAGGGCTGACCATTTGTATGGTCAGATAAGTGTGAAGAAGCTTTTTGAATCTTAAAGGAGAGATTAACTTCAGCTCCAATTCTTAGAGTGCCAAATCTCAAGGGTCATTTTATGGTTGTCATAGATGCACTTGGAGAAGGGTTGGGCAATGTACTTATGCAGAATAGTCAAGTTGTGATCTATGAGACCAAAAACTCTATATAAATGAGATGAACTATGCCCCACATGATCTAGAGCTTGTTACAATTATGCAAGCATTACAAGTTTGGAGGCATTACTTGTTGGGAAAGCCATTTGAATTAAAAACAGATAATTTGGGACTCAAGTGTATTTTCACTCATCCTAATTTTAATGCATACCAAAGGCATTGGTTAGAGTTCTTGTTAGATTATGATTTTGACATCAGTTATACTAAGGGCAAGAAAAAATTGAGTGGCTGATGCTCTTAGCTAGATACACCACATTGTTGCAATGGCTATTGTTCAAACAACCTTTCAAGAACTAAATGTATGTTCTAGACCAATGAGGTTTGAGGACATTTATTCTAAGAGAAACTCATTGTGCACCTTATTCAAGACACCCAACAGTAACCAAGTTAATGGCTGATCTAAAACCACTATATTTCTAGAAAGGACTCAAAAGGGATGCAACCAACTTTGTCGCTAGGTGTTTAGAGTGTCAACAGGTTAAGGTTGAACGCATGCATCTTACAAGATTACTCTATCCCCGTGATGTTCTAGAATGGAAATGGCAAGTAATTAGAATGAATTTTGTCCAAGGTCTTCCAATGTCTAGGAATTACCATGATATGATCTTGGTAGTAGTAGACAAGCTCACAAAGGTTGCTCATTTTATATCAAGAAACTTAACAGATGGTGCCTTGATCCTTGCAAAAAGATTTGTTCAGGAGATCTTTAGACTCCACGGAGTTTTGTAAAAGATTGCCTTGGATAGAAATGCATGGATGACTTCAAGGTTTTGGCAAACCTTATTTTCAAAGCTAGGAACTCAGTTGAACTTTAATTTAGCTTATCACCTAGAGACCGATGGTGAAATTGAAAAGGTGAATCAAGTATGGGAGGATTTGCTGTGAATGTATTGCATGGACCAATAGTACAAATGGGAGGAGTACCTACCATTAGTTGAGTTTGCTTATAATAATTCCTATCACTTTTCTTTAAAATGGCTCCATTTGAAGCACTATATGGCAGAAAATGCAAAACACCCATTAGTTGGGATAGACTGGAAAATAGGGTGTGCATTGGTCCGAAGATGCCAGTAGAAATGGAAGAGAAAGTCAAATTGATAAGGAAAAGATTACCCAAAGCCAATGATAAGTAGAAGAGTTATGTGGACTTAAAGTGAACTATAAGATAATTTGTTGTGGGAGACAAGGTTCTTCTTAGAGTCGAGTTCCACATAAGAGTTCAATTAATTTTGGCAACTTAGCTAAGTTAGCACCCATATATGTGGGCCCTTTTGAAGTGTTGGAAGTCATTAACCCATTTGGTTATAAATTAGCATTGCCGCTTGATCTTGCTCGATTGCATAATGTCTTTCATGTGTCCTATTTGAAAAAGTCTGTTGTAGATTTTTCTCATGTTCTTGTTTAGAAATCTTTACAGGTTCTAGACCTAGGAGTGGTATTGGTAGTGCCTCTTAGAGTGCTTGAGGTTTGCAAGATCTACTTGCATAATAAAGAAGTGACTCGGTGCAAGGTCCAGTGGGACCAATATTTAGAGGATAGTGCCACATGGGAGGACTATGAGGAGTTTTATAAGGCTTATCCTCATCCTTTTGCATAATAATTTAGACATTTGATATTTCAAATAGGTTTTTATTTTCATATTTAATTTAGCCATTGGGATGATGACTTTCTCTAGTGGGGAAGGATGTCACACCCCATTTTTGGTTATCTATTTGGAACATATGATTTGTAAGAATTTAACATTTATTAATCCATTTTGTACCATGCTGTAATATGATAGTTGATACTTTGTTTATCTTGACAGAATATTTATGATATGAAAGTTGATTATATGCAGTTGATATCTATTTAAATTGTGATTATGATTTTTCCTAACAAACTAACTACTATCTAGTTGGATATAAGGTGGATGCAGGATAACATTTTCCCCACCCACACGTTGAGGGAGAGTATCATCTAGTAGAGGATGATAGATGGCAACAAGTCAATAGTCAAACCAAACTAACTAAGAACCCACACACACCTTCACGAGCCGATAATATGAATGTATGTTGATGCATGGTAGATGCATAGGAGCATATTAGGTGTTGTCAAAAGACAGTTACAATAGTTTATTTTATTATTTAATTTAATATTTTAATGTCAATTATTATTTTGATAGCATTAAATAATTATTATTTTTAGTTCCTTACCATAATAAGGGCTAAGAGTATTTGTGTAGTTGCACATAAGCTTAGTGTCATCCTCATCGATCCAATTATTTAATATGAGTTTTATAACATGATCTTATTGCAAATCTATTATAGTATTGGTGTGCTTATAGTTTTATTATATTTCTATTTTATCCTCTATGTATTGTAACCTCTACTAGGGATGGGAGTGTGGAGCCATTATGGCACATTTCCTATAGTGGAGGATAAAAATAAGTGATAGGTGTGGGGTAGAATTAAGGGAAAAGAATAGTGGTGTTTTAAATGATTCCATTCCTCTTCTTCTAGGCGTGGCCTAGAGGAAAATGTATTCTCTTTCAGACTATTAACTCTAAATAAAAATATAAGTATAGCATAGTTTTATGGAAGCAATATACCAGAGGATCTTCTCAGGGCATAAAGGAGGAAAATAAAGTGTAGGGTCTTTGTTGAATGGTGCATGTGACTGTGGTGGCATTTAGTAGGAGATTGACTTGAAGGGATGGCTTAACCTTTGCAGGCATGTGCTCTTGTTAACATTTATTGTGTTAAAGCATCTACTAGTTAATTGATGAATGGATAACCATAGCTTTTGGAATCTAAACTAAGGTATCAATTTATATCAATTAGATATTATTGGTTGGAACTACAATTAAGTTATTGTTTTGATAATTGATCTTTAAACTTAGATTTTGTGTTATCCTTGGTTGCATGGCATGATGGGCATTGTTTCTTGTAATAGAATTAATATAGTACCATGTTGTGGCATCAAGACCATGAGAGGATTACATAAATCCTCAAATTCATTGTTGTGTCTTTGGTAAATTTCTACTAACCTAATGCATCAATTTGGATGCCTATAACCAAGATTTTTATCTATCAAACCTTTTTATCTTCCCATGATTCGATAGGATGCATATACCAACCCAGTGAAAAGGTTGAACATCTTATATCTCTGCATAATCGGTAATCATGTTGCTTTTGTGACTGGGATCTAAGCTAGAGTGCTTTCAAGGCATTTAATAGTATTATGGATCCTGAGCCATGTTTAGACTCCAAACTAATTTTTTAGATGTTATCAAACTTAGTTAGAACCAGTGTTATTACTGTGTTATATGGAAACTGTTGATTTACCTCGTAGGTCGATAAGATGCAGATTTAAATCATGTGACTGGGTCGAGTGTCTTTGACACTTTTGTGTAAACTAAGAATATCTTGGCTAGGAACCATATTAATTTAGCCACAGTATTGAATAATTTTATGAGATTAAAATCCATATGAGTCTCTATATGCATTGAGACTATTTTTAATTTAAACCTTGCCTTGCCTTGAAAAGTCTAGGATGGGATAGTAGGCCAATGGATTAGTCAATTGGATTATTTATTTCTATTGTGTTGCTACCAAATCACGAGACTTGATCAATGGTATTTGATTTAACCAAGTTTTCTCTCTCTATAGACTCAAATGCGAGTTGTATGGTTTAGTTTGAGCCAACTGTGATTTTCACATACTTTTCCTCTAGTGGTCGATCTAAACAATGGATAATTTAAACACCTCAATGAAGAGGATTATCCAATTTAGTAACCATATAATAACAATATAGATGTATTACATGTAAGATAGAATGTAGAAGAGAGAGATAGGAGAAGAATATTATATAATGAAGAACATAAGACATAATGTAATGTAATGAAGATTATATGTAATGAGATAATGTGACAATGAAATATGATATAATAGAGCATATATAAAAATTATGTAATGAGAATATGAAGAATATAAACAAGACTTGACTATTTCCTATGAATGTGTATTTTCTTTTGTTTATTATATAATTTTACTACATAAAAATTGATCTTCTTCCTTATGCATCACATTGAGGTAAACACAACCCTTAGAAGTTAAACTCAAACTATTATTTCAAGTTTTCTTGTCAACACATAAAATGCAATTTATGGAATATTGAATCCAAAACATATTGCTCTATAGGTAAAAAATGTATTTAGCAATAAACAAGATTTATTTAATTAGGTATAATGTTTACTTCAACTAAGTTTGTGTACTCCAAATATGGATGCTTTGAATTGAGAAGAACCCAATGAAGCTAGAATCTAAGCAAAATTATCTTTCTTTTTGCAAAATTGTAGATGATGGGAATATATTTTGGACTCCATGCACATATAAGAAGAAGAATTCAAATTTATGGAGGCAGTGCTCAATTAAAATTAGAGTTTTATTCACTTAAAGTGCATCAGAGTATGGAAAATTGGTTAATTTGGTAGAGAGCTACATGAGGAGACTATCCTAAAAAAGGAGAAATGAAAATGTATGTTGTTACAAGGATATTGGAGTATAAAGTATTAGTTAATTGAGTTAGAGATCTACATAAAACAATATGTTTTATATCCTAATTTAATTTAAAAATTCTAAAACAATCTATTTTTTATGGTTAGATATTAAGGGCCATGTTTTTATTTCCTTTACACAACTTGGTATATATGGTCACTATGTTTTGTTTCACAACTCTAGCCATTTCCATACATAAAGAGAGAAAAATTACAAGATAATTAAAAAATCATAGTCATGAATTTCTAATATGTCAATTCTATTGTTAACCAGAAAGAATTTACAAGCACCTAGACAATTGTATAAGCTTATAGGGTGACAACCAAGGGATAACATAAGTTCTAGATAATTGAGTATCAATCTACTATTTTGTAGTAACAAAATGGTCACGTAAAAGACCAACTCTTAAAAATGAAAATCTCACAATGGGTGTTGTCTTCATCATTTAGAAGCTTCCAAGATTTATCTTGATCGTAATTAATAAGGTATACACTCATGTTCATTCCTTTTGTGGCTCATATAGGCTCTCTCTATAATGAGTTACTAAATAAATAAAAAAATTGAAGGCCTTAATTACGGTTTCCTCTTGTACCACACTTTGATTGCAATACCCTGTAATTTTCAAAAATATAAAGCATGAATTCCTTCGTTATAATAATAAGAATAAAAAGGTAATATTTAAAGGAAGATAAGAATGTAGCTATTACCTACCAACATCATTTTCAAAAATATAAAGCATGAATTCCCATAGAACTTGTTGGTGCTCAAACATGCAGCTCCACAAATCCTAAAGACTTGCATCAAAGCCTAAGGCTAGGGATATGTCGTCAAAGGTAATAGGTAGGACTTATGATCAGACAGTGGCATGAATGAACCAATTGTTGTGAGTGGGTAAAATAACCTTTATCATTTGGCTCTACAAGGCTAGGGGGTGTTCCCTGAGGTCTTAACAACATAGATAACAACTCAAACACTAGGCCCTTAAGCAACCATACCCATTGTGCTATGAACCCCAAGGTTTGTCACTAAATTCATGTCAGCACTAGCAACATACAGACCTATCAGACCTTTGATAAATAGATAAAATTTCACTCTTACCATGCACCCAAAAATAACAGCTACACTATATTTTCCCTAGCAGATAACTCTTCTTAACATTTCATACACATGGGTAAGAGGAAAAATACACTATCATGATTCACTAATGATGTTTCAATTTTATTATTGCATAAGATGTATGACAATTTATAATTATGAATCATGCAAGCATGGTGGAACCTAAACCTACTCCTACAAATAACACGAGAAAATTTACATTTAAAATATGTCAACCCATTCACCAATCAATCTAGTGCCTACTCCATTGGGAAATAGGGTCATGGGTTTGCAGAAAGGAAAGAGATGCGGCAATGAAAACATATATGGAATCTCATGTGCATCATCATACAATGCATAGATCTCATCTCAAGCAGTATAATTCCTAGTAATCTAGGCAACAATGTAAAAATCAACATGAACAGAAAACAAGAGCATCACAAAATCTTTGCAATGAATTAAAATATTGTCACATATTTCTCTAACCTCTGTTGCACTCATACCGACAAATATGTCAAGAGAGGATGAGAAACTAGGTTCAAACACTCTCTTGAATAATTGTAATCTATCACGGAGACATACCACCACATGCATCTGTCTTTGAATAACCTTCCTATGCTTTACAAAGTACATTTCATCCCTTTACAAACCAAATTGCATCATTTGATGCCCTAGAACATTGATGAGGCACTTACAGTCATGAAATTGGTTCAAAGTCCAACCCTCAATACATCTTTTTTCATATTTATATAGCATTAGAATTCCATGTTGTTGCTTGGATGCAGATTTAGAGTGGTCAATACATTTGTAGGTCACCCATACCTATTGCATCATCCTCATGTGCGTTTATAGGAGGAACCATGCCAAACAGACCATTTGCCCATGTCTTAATGATGAAAATCCATCCTTAAGGGTCCACTAGGGTCCTGAGGCATATAAAGGCCTTCTTCATTGTTATCACATCCCAAATGGCCATCAATGACAATCCTAGGTCATGCAGGGGAGTCATTGAGGCATTTCGTCACGTTTCTAGGCACTACTGTGCACTTTGCTGAGGTTTTAGGGAACTTTGGAACTTGCAGACCTTGGAACCATGTTCCAAGGTGCACCAAAAATCTAGAAACTCGTGAGGGAAGAGACGGGTTGAGAAGTGGGAGCTGGGAAGGACCAAGAACTCAGAATGGGGAATGGCAGGATTCTGGGGTCTGGGAGGACTTGAGGATAAATGAATAGGGATAGAGACTAGGGACCAGGGTTTTGGGGGAACTTGGAACCTTGGGACTAAAGAATGAAGGGAGCGGGAACATAGGAACCTTGGAAATAGATGATGAGGTTCCAAGGACCCCTGGGGACCCGAAACCATGAAATATGAAGGAGAATGAGGGGAAGCTAGAACCTGGGGTTTTGGGGAACTTCAAAACCTAAGAGTTGAGGGGCGGGATTTGGGGTTCTAGGGAAATTAGGAACCTCAAGACAAAGCAGGAAGAAGGAATGGGAAATCAAGATTTTAGGGAACTAGGGAACATGAGGACTTTGGAACCAGGTGTAAAAGTTCCAAGGACCCCAAGAACCCAAATACTTGAAAAGGAAAGGAAGAGCGAAGAAAGAGATAAGGTAGTGGGGAGTTCAGACTTTCAAGGTTTCAGGGAACTGGGGAATTTGAGGATATGAGGACAAGGTTCCAAGGTTCCAGAAAAACTCATAAAGCTGAAAAATGAATGGGAAAGTGGGCAACGTGGGGTTCTAGGGTTCTAGGGAACTTTGAAACCAAACAACAAAGGGTGGGGTTTCAGGTTTCAGGGAATCTAGGGACACAAGAACAAAGTGCAAAGGTTCTAAAGACCCCTGAAAGCTTGAAAACATGCAAAGACAAGAAAATACCCAAGAAATGCCCCACACTTAGGATTTTTTGGACCATTTCATGTTGACATCATCATCACAAATAGTGACCTTGAAAAGCATGCAACCGAGGTTTAGGGTTCCAGAGGAACATGGAACAAGAGGACTAGCAGGTCGGGGGTGAGAAAACTTTTGAAACCTGAAATAGGTTTTGACAAAACCTAAAAACCTGGGAATGCAAGAAAATGGTAAAGGGAAAGCCACACTTAGATTTTTCTTTGGATTTTTGGCATCCTAACACATGGCTAAGGCAAGGGAATGGCCAAGACAACAATAAAGCACATGAATTAATATTTTACAAATTTTTGAGTTGGGTGCCAACAGAACTAATGTCCTTGTTTGGGCCCCATCCCCTATCAGTTCATATTCCATCTTGTTTAGCTACTTCGTGAGCCTCCCCATTTCTCTCCCTTTCCCTTTTTGGGCAAATGTTTAGCTCAAGCCCCTCACCTTGAAGATTAAGGTTTTCTTCTGGGTTGTTTCTCAAAACAATATTTTATCAGTGGAAAACCTTGTAAAGAGGGGCCTTATCATCATCAATAGATGTTCTCTTTGTTGTAATGAGATGGAAGGTGTTATGCATCTTTTTATTTCTTACAAGTTTTCTACAGCTGTTTGGGCCCAAATATTTTCTCTCTTCACTATGGCTTGGGTTTTCCCCTCCACTTTACCTAATCTAATTAAGCAATGGTCTACTCCTTTTGTTATCCCCACTTTGAAACTCCTTTGGTCACTATCATTACCTCATATTTTATGGATTCTCTTGTTTGAAAGGAGCAATATAGTCTTTAGAGGTTTCTCTTCAACTCATAGGGTCATTGTCCTCATTTTTTCTATCAATGAAAACTTCTTGGCTACTGTCTCCACCAAATCCCTCCTTGCAAGCTTCTCGTTCCACCCTCTAAATCCTTGATTGATTATAATTGGTGTCTTGTTGTGTCCTCCCCTCTCCCTCCCCCTCTCCCTCCCTCCACCATATCTCTCACTAGTTAAATCCCAAACCAAACTGGTGCAAGCTCAATCTTAATGGGGCCTCCAAGGTTAACCTTGGACTTGTAGGAGGTGGCAAGGTTATTAGGGACTATTCAAGCAATATCCTTGGTGCTTTTTCCATTAACCTAGGTGTATAATCTAGCCATTTTGTTGAAGCTTTAACCACCTACTAGGGTCTTTCCTTGGCCATTGATCTAGGTATTAGCTTGTTAGAGGTGGAGGGGGACTCATTAAATATCATTAAGTGTCTCCAAGGGGTCTCTATTCCTAAATGATCTATAGATAATCTTATCAATGATTCCCTCACTGTCATATCTAGTCTTTCCCATGTGGAGATTCGACACATTTATAGAGAATATAATAGTTTGGCAAATTTCTTTGCAAATAAAGGAGTTATGATCAAAGAGTTATGTAAATGGTCTCAAAATGATTTTTCCCATATGAGGTAGCGGTGATCAAACAACTTAACAATGTTGATCCCTCATGATTCTAGGACATCCCTTGCTTCTCCATTAATGATGGGATTCATTATACTATGGCATGGAAAAAACTAAGGAAATTTAAAGAGACTTCCTTTCTAGATCTAGGGAGTTTATTATTTCTTCACTTGTATTTGGTACAGAGTGTCCAAAATTCACTATAGAGTTAAAGGCAAGTTGTAGATGGGTAATATAGAATAGGAGAGTGTTAAAATAGGAGACTGAAACATGATTGGACCCCTGTCCTATGAGTCAATGAAGAAGAACAAGAAAATATGGAGAATTCTTTAGAAGGGAAGCCTTACTTCCTACATGGAGATTTTGAATGGTTTTAATAGCACTCTATTAGGGGAATTTGTCAAAAATTAGAACTATAGGGTTGTTACTATGTGGGGTGTTGAACTTCACATATTTGAGGAGCTTCTTGCCATGGTCACTAGCTTATCTATAGAAGGCGGAAAAATGTACAAGGACAAGCACAATGTTGAGGAGGTGGCGAAGAGCTTCCTAAAGGAGGATGAAATAGTTCATAGGGCTGAAATAGGGTATTCTAGATTCTCCCTTCCATGACTATGGGATGAGATTCCCCTCCAAATCATGCACTACATCACTTTAGAAGGTAGGTCCAATGCAATATACACCTACCATTTTCCCCTCTTGAGTCATTTCTGGCATAAAAGGAATGTAAGCATCCCCTTTTCTCCTCTCCTATTTAAAGTATGTAGTTCTTGAAGCTAAAAGAATGTGGCTTGAAGCCCGCCCCTTTAGCAATCCCTAATCCTTTTGCTTTTTAAACATGCTATTAATTTGAAACCCAATCCCTTTATGATGAGTCACTTTGGTTCCCCCTTAAACCCCCCAAAAGGAAAGATTTGTCCCCTTCTCCCCCACCCTCTTTACCCTCCCTAGACCATGTGTCCCTTTCCTCTAAAAGTTCCCTTGTTATTTTAACCTCAAGGATGGTGAGGATGATGGGGATGATATGGGGGTTCAGATCCCAAAGAAGGCTAGAGGTAATTCCTAGGTGGAAACCAATAGTAGTGGGGTTTCGGTAGATGCTGCCAACAACAAAGGTAATGGGGAGAGGAAGATGTATGAACAAGAGGAGATAAATGTGGAAAACAAAATTCTCAAGGTGGAAAGTTTATGCCCAGGGTGTTCTAACTGGACAATTGCAACCCACTGCCCATCTTTCACTCTACATGATGTTACTTCTGTTATTGATATGTTGGCCAACAAGACCAATGATCTTCACAAGGAGCTAGACAATCACCACAAAATTTTAAAGTGGTTCTTTGTTGAGCTAAATAAAATAGAATTCAGAGCGTACTCTTTGAAAAGTGCAACAATAGAAAGGAGCTTCTCTGAATGAAGGATCAACTAGCTCTTAGGGAAGAGAGATTGGGGAATTTTGAGGACATTAAAGAGATCAAAGGAAATATGTAGAAGATCATTAACTTTAGCAAGGCCACAATCACTAACTCTTTGGAAAACATAAAATTCCTCAACAAAAGAGTTAAGAACTATTAAGGATAGTAGTCTTCAAAGGGTCCTTTGGCTCACACTAGGGATGGTAAAAAATTTGCTATCACTATGAGTATAAAGGATTTTAGTTCTCATCTTTAGGATCTAGGAGAAGTGGGAGGCTATTATCACTTTGAATGGCATCTAATTGCTTTGGTCTTCTGTTTACTTCTTTGTGTTTTGATCTACTTCAATGTTGTTATATGGTGTTTTTTTGTTTCTTTTTCTATTCTTGGGTTGTAGTTTTGTTGTTGTGTTGTAGGTTTGTTGTCACAAAGCCATTTTTGTTTCTCTTTTGGGTTCTATGCCCTTTCAAAAACTCCTCTTTTACCTCTAATAAAAAATATAGCTATTGCTTGAAATGCATTATTGCAAGCCATAATTTTGATGGATAATGTAATAAAAAAACTAAATTGTTGCTATGGAAAGACTAAATTCTTTCTCTAAAATGAAATTAACTACATTATCAATTATGATAAAAAGTGACATACTTTTTCCTCTTCATGAATAATTATAGGTATTGTCTTGGGGTAGAGTAGTTCATCTTTGACTTGTCTAAGCAAAATTATGCTCTTCTAGATTTTCAATACCATACTTGACACATATATCCCAATAAGTAGATAAATATAGCTCTATCCACAAATGATTTCTAAAATTAATTTAAGGTTGAGAAAAATATTTGTAATTGAATTAATGTATTCAATCACACAATTTCAATAATAAGAAACATAGTGTACATACACAGTGCGATTATGATCTAATTTGTATGTGACTCACACCTTCAATGAACAACACATGATTGCATCTAAATGGAGTGAAAAGATTTTGAGAAAAGAGTCTCTCACTTAACAATTAAGATAGAGAAGACATACAACCATGTGCATTTTGGACAAATATGATAGATTCAACTTTCAATTAGGGTAAATACTAGTTACACACACAAATCACATTGTCATCAATTCCATTAGAAATTTGTCCATCACAAGCACTACTTGCATCAATTAAAAGCAAAAATAATTGTCACATTAACCTTTCTATACAGGTTTAAGATTCCTTGATTCAACATATGCCATGTTTGGATGTTAAAGGCACATTCAAAATCATGATTTTTTCATTGAATACCTACGAGGGAAAATATCTTTTGATAAGCAAACTTCTTCTTATGTAAGCATGTGACCTTGAAATTTGATAACCTCCAAGAATTACATTTGTATTCTTGTTAGCACTAAATATTTTTAAATTAGATAAGAAAATATCTACCTAGAAATGAATATGTCAAAACAAAAAAGTGAAAAGAAGCTAGATTTGTATTCTTGCAGTGAAATCCAAAACCAAACATCTTAGCAGTTTTATACCATCTCATGTTCCACAACATGCACTAAGGGGAAGAGTACTTCACCCCAATGATTGACCCATAAAAATTTCTAAGATTAATAATGCTACCCTCATACTTTCCCTTGCATTTATTAGAAAAATCAAAGAGCTACAAGACAATCACAAACATTGAACAAAACATTGGGATGCAACATGAAGTGGGATAATTTAAATTTAATGAAGATGAAAAAAATGCTTTATTGGAATATAGATTCTAAAGAAACTTATTTGACATGACTATGGAGTGCATTAGAGTAAATAGGATTGGATTCCTGAAGACTATAGAGGTGGCCTTATCATGAAAGACCCAAAAAATAACCAAAATTGCTTGCTTTAAGTTTTCCACCATAACATTTGTGCCTTTGCATATCAAAACTACCAAAAACATGGGAGAAAATTGTTGCAAGTATGGGCCTAACCGGTATTGTCATTGATGTCAACATACTCCTATTGCATTGATGATAAGGATTGGATGAGCTGTGTGCTAAGGATATTGAGAAAATTAGTCCTAATCAAGAACATAGAAGAATAGTGAAGACAATGAGGAAAAGATCCCAGCTAAGATGAAGATCAGAGGATATGCTTCAAAGGGTTTGTATATATGTCTCTTAAGATGATCCAACAAAGATCTCAGAGGTCCGCATGAAGATCTAAAGAAGTTATGGCCACTTAAGTAAAACCGGTTCTGGCAGATGTTTAGAGGTGACAGAGTGATACAGATAGATCTGGTGAGATTTGGAAATGCAATATCATGTTCTACGGATTTGGAGGAGTGTTTAGGAAGTCAATGTGAAGTGACAAGTCAATTGGTTCATGGTCTAGAGGTCCGCAAGCATCTATTCCAATATGACAGTGATGACAGACTATGTTCTTGAGGTTCTGGATGAAGGAGAGAATGATTTCAATAGGCAGAAGTACTGTGGATGTTCTTGGTGTTTTAGGCAAGCTTGTGGAGGTCTTTGGATTGTGTCCAGTTTGTGTTGGTGGTCCGCATTGAAAATTGAGCTTGTAATTGAAGAATTACTTTTGGATGATGATATTCTTCCTAAGTCTGGCTGACCAGATGAGTTACACATCCTGCGGATGATCTTGGAGATGTTCTGTGAAGAATGATGTGTTCCTAAAAGAATATTAAAGTCTTAGATCTGTGTGGCCGATATTGTGTTGATCCGCATGAAGTCTTTTTGTAATTATTCATGTTGCATTTATGTATTTGCTCTGTAATGTATGCTGACTTGGATGGTTATTCCTAAGTCGATGACTTGTATAAATAAGGAGTTGTAAAGTCATTTCATAGGATTTTTTTGTGGAGAGGAGAGTGTTGTAGGGAGGAGAAAAGTGAAAGGTAGAGTAGAAGTATTGGGCTTAAATAGAACTGACTCAAGCATGGTGAAGATGCTATTCTTCAGTTCAAGTATGTAATACTTATTATTCTGTAGACAGTGTGTCTCCTATAGGCAGTGGGCCTCTTGTGAGCAATGTGCTCAGGCAATGAGCCCTAATTGGCATGTGCCATTTTGTTCTTTCTATTCTTCTAACAGAGAATACAATCTCAGGTTAGTCACCCTGTGGTTTTTCCCTTAATCGGGTTTTCCACGTCAAAACTCTTGGTGTCATATGTGTTAATGTGTTTCTGCTCTTGAATTGTTGCATTACATTTCCATGATTGATTTATTATTATGCTGCTAAATTAAGAAAAGAATTTAAGTGATTAATTGGAAGAAAGTTTTGGACAACTGATTCACCCCCCCTCTCAATTGTCTATCCTAAATCTAACAATTGGTATCAGAGCTAAGTTCCTCTAAAAGAGATTAACCGCTTGAGGAGATCCAAGATGTTGTCATACAAGAAGGATAGCCTGAGGTTTGATGGAACCAATTTCACTCTTTAGAAAAGTCGCATGAAATGTCACTTGCAATGTATGGGAATGCAATATTGGATCATGGCTTCAAAGAAGTATGATCCTCCACAGAATGGTCCACGTACCATAGATGAAATTAGAGATGCTGAAAACAATCTATGGACTAAAGAAGCTCTACTAAGTGCCCTATCTGATTCAGAGCTGACAAATGTTATTGATCTAAAAACTGCATATGAGATTTGGCCAAAAATGGAACTTCTGCATGAAGGAGACAAGTATGTTAAATGTGCCAAGCTACAGAGTCTGAAAGGAAAATTTGAAAACTTGAAGATGAGAGAAGATGAAAATATCACTTCATTTATGCCAAGATTAAATGAGCTTGTTTGTGGCATTAGATGTGCTGGTGGAATCTTGGATGAAGATGAGATTGTTGGCAAAGTTCTCAGATCTCTTCCTGATTCTTACAAATATAAGGTTGATGCTATTGAAGAATTTAGATCCTTCTCAAGTATCACCAGAGATCAATTGGTTGGTAAATTGGCTGCATTTGAACTGACCGAGTTTGGAGATGCACCCCCTAAGACTGAATCTGCATTCATAGCTAGTGCCTATGTAAAAGGAAAACAAAAGTTTGATCCGGGAGAGAACTCTTCAAGGAAACTATCATGGTATGAAAAAGCAAGAAAAGACCCGGAAGAAGATGAAGCAGAAGCTGCTCAACTTGAAGCCCTTATTGCAAAAAGACTGCCAAGAGGATCCGGTAAGTATGAGGGGAAATTGCCTTTTAAGTGTTTTAACTGCAATAAGATTGGTCATTTTGCCTCAAGGTGTCTGGAAAGATTTTCAAGGCCAAATTCTAACAGATCAAGGTTTCAAAAGAATTGCTACTTTGTTCATGAAGATGATGATAATGAAGGAGTAATAGATGATGAATCAGAGATAGGAAACAAATCTGGAAGTGACTAGGTGTTTATTGCCATTAAGGAAGAAGATCCAATGCCCTCTGAATCTGTCAATCATAAAATTGTAAAAGAGCTCTGGCTGCCCAAGTTGAAGAAAAGGATGATTGGGTAATTGACAGTGGATGCTCTCACCATATGACAGGTGACAAAAATAAGTTCATAGATTTGGAAAAATATGAAGGAGGAGTAGTAAAGTTTGGTGATAATTCTGGTGGCAGAATCAGAGGTAGAGGAACCATTTCTTTTGATGGAAAGAACAAAACTGGTAATGTACTATATGTTGAAGGTCTAAAGCACAATCTTCTTAGTGTTGTACAATTGGTGGACAAAGGCTATGATTTCTGATTCAAGAATGGAAAATGCAAGATCTTTGAAAGTTTCAGAACAGAGATTGCATCCGGTACTCAAACAAAAGGTAATATCTTCCACTTGGTTGGTACTGGTAAAAGTTGTTTATTTGTTCAAATTGATCAGATCTGGTTATGGCATAGGAGAATGTGCCATGTGAATTTTGATAATAACATCAAGATAAGCAACACTCAGGCTGTAAGAGATCTTCCAAGATTGGTAAAACCTACCAATAGTTTGTGCAAAGAATGTCAGTTGGGTAAACAAAGCAGAGTCTCATTCAAAAGCAAAGAACAATCTTCTACCAGATTATTGGACTTAGTTCATAATGATCTATGTGGTTCGGCAAGAATCATGAGTGTGCAAGGTGATAGATACTTCATGTTATTAATTGATGACCATTCCCGGATGATGTGGGTGACTTTTCTGAAAGAGAAATCATAAGCTCTTGAGAAATTCAAAATATTCAAGGCTATGGTAGAGAATGAAACCGGATTAAAATTAAAATGTCTGAGGTCTGATAGAGGTGGAGAATTCACATCCGGTGATTTCATAGAATTCTGTGAGAAACATGGAATAAAAAGATAGTTGTCTGCTCCTAGGACTCCATAGTAGAATGGAGTAGTGGAGAGAAAGAACCGGACCATCCAGGAAGCATCTAGAACCATGATGATGGAAGCAAATGTTCCTCAGATCTATTGGAGAGAAGCTGTGAGCACTGCAGTCTATACTCTCAATCAAGTACAAATCAGAAGCAATATCGGTAAGACTCATTATGAACTTTGGTTTGGCATCACTCCCACTGTGAGGTATTTCAAAGTCTTTGGTAGCAAATATTACATTAAAAGAGATGAAGATCTAGGAAAATTTGATGCTAGAAGTGATGAAGGAATATTCTTGGGTTATTTTACTCAAAGCAAAGCATACCGGTGTTATAACAAGAGATTAAGGAAGTTTGTTGAAAGTACAAATGTGAAGGTTGATGAAGGTGTTGAAAAACTTTCAAGGTTTTATGAATATAATGAAGATGATCAAAATGATGTTTTTGTTCAAGAAGTCCAAGCTCCCTCTAAAATTTAGATTCAGACTGATCCGGTAAATCAGGAAGAAGAGATAAGTTTGAATGAACCTGTTCAAGGATCAAAAGTGCAAGAAACTCCCAAAGTTCCCAGGTATGTAAGACTGAATCACTCTGAAGATCAGATCATAGGTGATAAAAGTAAAGGTGTACAAACAAGAAGAAGGATTACTCAAGATTCAGAAGAGTATTGTCTGATTTCAAAGATTGAACCTAAGTCAGTGAATGAAACTTGCAATGATGAAAAATGGACTAAAGAAATGGAGGAAGAGCTGATGCAAATTGAGAAAAATCACACTTGGGATCTTGTTCCCAAACCTAAAAACAAGAATGTGATTGGAACCAAATGGTTCTTTCAAAATAAACTAAATGAAGATGGTGAAGTAGTCAGAAACAAAGCCAGATTGGTCTGCAAGGGTTACTCCCAAGTAGAAGGAGTCGATTTTGAAGAAACTTTTGCTCTGGTAGCAAGAATTGAAGCAGTCAGATTATTTCTTGCTTTTGCTGCCTTCAAGGATTTCAAAGTATATCAGATGGATGTCAAGTCTACCTTCCTAAATGGTGACTTGGAAGAAGAAGTTTACATTGAGCAACCAGATGGTTTTCAATTGTCTGATCATGGTGATATGGTCTACAAGTTGAAGAAAGCACTATATGGACTCAAGCAAGCCCCAAGAGCCTGGTATGAAAGATTGAATAAACATCTTTTGAAGATTGGTTTCAACAAAGATATTGCTAATAGTAATTTGTATTTCAAAATTGATCATGAAAATATCTTGATTGTTGAAGTGTTTGTTGATGATATCATTTTTGGAGGAAGAGATAATATGTGCAAAACCTTTACAAATCAAATGAAAAGTGAATTTGAGATGTCCATGTTTGGGGAAATGAATTTCTTCTTGGGTCTGCAAATCACTCAAACAAAGAAAGGAATCTTCATTTGTCAGACCAAAAATGTGAAAGAATTGTTGAAGAAATTTGGGATGGAAGACTCAAAACCAATAAATACTCCCATGGCAACTAGATGTAAATTGAGCAAAGATGATGACTCTCCTAAAGCTGATAAAAAAAAAGTACAGGTCAATGATTGGAGGACTATTGTATCTCACTCAAACTAGACCTGACATTATGAATGTTTGTTGCTAGATTCCAAGCTAATCCTAGAGAATCTCATGTCATGGCAATCAAGAGGATTTTTAGATATCTAAAAGGGACAGTTGAGTATGGTTTGTGGTATCCTAGAGATCATGATTTCTCTCTTCATGCATATATAGATGCGGATTGGGCAGGAGATGTGGATGACTGGAAGAGTACCAGTGGTGGAGTATTCTTTTTGGGGAAGAGATTGGTTTCTTGGCTGAGCAAGAAACGAGAGGCAATATCTTTGTCCATTGCAAAAGGTGAATATATTGCAGCAGCAGGTAGTTGCACTCAAGTATTGTGGATGAATCAAATGCTAAGAGATATTAGAGTAGAGTATGAAGAACCTATCACAATCTTCTGTAATAACTCAAGTACAATAAATATGTCAAAGAATCCAGTGTTGTACTGTAAGACTAAACATATATCCATCAAGTATCACTTTATGAGAGAGCAAGTGAACAAGAATGAAGTCAGATTGGAGTTTGTGCCTTCCAAGGATCAGATTGCAGACATTTTTACTAAACATCAACCTAAGGACTCTTTTGAGTATCTCAGGGAGAAGTTAGGGGTTATTACCCCTTCAATTCTGAATTAAGGTGCACTAATGTACATCAGTCCGGTGGATCTCACAGTCATATCTTGTGGTCCAGATTGATGATGGGAAGCTGCTACTCAGGGGGAGCAGCTAGTATGATTATGAATTGATGCAAGTATGTGCCCTTTTCCATTGATGTCAAAGGGGGAGAGAAGACATGTGAAAAATAAGTGGTTATTGATCAAAGGGGGAGCAGGAAAGGAAGAGAAGACATGTGAATGGTTTTTGTTGATAGGGGGAGTTGTGACAGTATGGAGAAGTTCTTGTCTTGATGGGTAAAATAGTTTTTCACATCATATGTTGCCATCAATGACAAAGGGGGAGATTGTTACAAGTATGGGCCTAACCAGTATTGTCATTGATGTCAACATACTCCTGTTGCATTGATGATAAGGATAGGATAAGCTGTGTGGTAAGGATATTGAGAAAATTAGTCCTAATTAGGAACAAAGAAGAACAGTGAAGACAGTGAGGCAAAGATCCCAGCTAAGATGAAGATCAGAGGATGTGCTTCAAAGGGTTTGTATATATGTGTCTTAAGATGATCCAACAAAGATCTCAGAGGTCCGCATGAAGATCTGAAGAAGTTATGGCCACTTAAGTAAAACTAGTTCTGGCAGATGTTCAGAGGTGACAGAGTGATACAGATAGGTCCGGTGAGATCCAGAAATGCAATATCCTGTTCTGCGGATTTGGTGGAGTGTTTAGGAAGTCAATGTGAAGTGACAACTCAATTGGTTCATGGTTTGGAGGTCCGCAAGCATCTATTCCAATATGACAGTGATGACAGACTATGTTCTTGAGGTTTCAGATGAAGGAGAGAATGATTTCAGTAGGCAGAAATAGTGTGGATGTTCTTGGTGTTTCAGGCAAGCTTGTGGAGGTCTTTGGATTGTGTCCAGTTCATGTTGGTGGTCCGCATAGAAAATTGAGCTCGTAATTGAAGAATTACTTCCAGATGATGATGTTCTTCCTAATTCTGGCCGACCAGATGAGTTACACATCTTGCGGATGATCTTGGAGATGTTCTATGAAGAATGGCATGTTCCTAAAGGAATATTGAAGTCTCAGATCTGTGTGGCCGATAGTGTGTTGATCCGCGTGAAGTCTTTTTGTAATTAGTCATGTTGCATTTATGTATTTGCTCTGTAATGTATGTTGACTTGGATGGTTATTCCTAAGTCGATGACTTGTATAAATAAGGAGTTGTAAAGTCATTTCATAGGATTTTTTTGTGGAGAGGAGAGTGTTGTAGGGAGGAGAAAAGCGAAAGGCAGAGTAGAAGTATTGGGCTTAAACTTAATTGACTCAAGCATGGTGAAGATGCTATTCTTTAGTTCAAGTATGTAATACATATTATTCTATAGACAGTGTGTCTCGTGTAGTCAGTGGGCCTCTTGTGAGCAGTGTGCTCAGGCAGTGAGCCCTAATTGGCATGTGCCATTTTGTTCTTTCTATTCAACTAACAGAGAATACAATCTTGGGTTAGTCACCCTGTGGTTTTTCCCTTAACTGGGTTTTCCACGTCAAAAACCTTGGTGTCATATGTGTTAATGTGTTTCTACTCTTGAATTGTTGCATTACATTTCCATGATTGATTTATTATTATGCTGTTGAATTAAGAAAAGAATTTAAGTGATTAATTGGAAGAAAGTTTTGGACAACTGATTCACCCCCCCTCTCAATTGTCTATCCTAAATCTAACAAAAATACCTAATATCAAGTTTCCCTTCATTAAGTAATGGGACCATGTAAGGAACTCATGACCATTGCTCCACACATACAAATTACTATACCAACAATCTTGAACTAGTTGTGTGCATAATTAATGTTTACTTTCTCCATGTTACAAACCAAAAAAACTACAGTAATTAAAATAGAGCACCTAGGGTATAAAACCAGTTCAATATTTCAAAAAGAAAAAATAACATTATTATAGAGTACTTAACCCAAAGCCCATGCCATGGAAAAATTAAATACATACACCAAGTTGGGCATTGTCCAAGAGAAGGAAGGAGATGTTTCCTTCAATCCTATAAATAACAATGCTTGAAATGCATAGACTATTTAATAATCACCCATAAACATCACAACAATAAAAACTTCAAATTGTTATAAAATATCTGAACACCCTAATAAGGGGAGCTACAAATCATACATATGGGATTAGGTTGAAAAGGGTAATACTCGACAGTGTTGGCTATAATTTTACCACTCAAAGGTCATGACCTTCTCTACCTTGAACATCTTGTCTTATAAGATCTTCAATCTCACTTTGTATTCCTTTTCCATACCTTAATTATGGTTTCACCTTATACCACACTCTATTTATAATACCTTGGTATTTTTAAAAACTATAAAGCATGAATTCATTCCTTATAGTAATTAGTATAAAAAGGTAATAGTAAAAGGAATAAAAAATGTAGTTGTTTCTTGAAATGCATTATTAAAAGTGTCATATATGAAAAAGGTGAATGATAAGACTAGCATGCACACCAGACCAAACCCTCTTCCACAATAACATTCAAGGATAAGACCATGCCAAATCACTACCAAGTGAAGGTGGACTCAGCTATAGATCTTGTACTCAAGAGTGCTATGGAAAGATCATATTTAATCAAGCCTTTTATCAAACCCTAGGTCAATCAATGCATGAAACCCTAGATTTACAAAGATCTGATTATAATAGAAGATGTACATCATATATCTGAAAACCAATTACACAAGAATGATCAGGAAGATGTTAGAACCTGTGGCCCAGAAGTGGGAGTGTCAAAGGACTATTTCAGGACCACCCAAGTCCTGAGTGGTTGAATTTGTAGAAATTGTGAACTGGAGAAATGTTGTTGAAGCTGCCCTGATGCTAGATTTGATGTCAAAAAGGGCAGGAAGACTAGGGTGGTGGTGCCCAAGTCTTCTATAGAGGAATATTCCTGAAATTATGTTGGATCCTGAAACCTTGATCCTTCCTCAATCTTCCCATGTCTTCACTTTTCCTAGATCTTGCACCTATAACCTCCACACAAGAAGAAAATAAGGGGTTTGGGGGTTATGGTGTTTAGGGACTTGCCTCAGTCAAATCTCAGGATAGCATTCAAGCTTCCTAGCACCGTTGACAGGTAAAGAGAGTGTGCCCTTGTAGGGCAGAGGCTAAACATAAAATTAATATGATGAAATAAAATGATGATGAACAACAATGATATCACCTATGTGATAAAACCCTTAGGAGAATAAATGCTCTTCAACTCATAAGGAGAGATAGATGATAACTTCAAAACTTGCAACAACACACAATGACAATATAAATCTGCTTTAGAATCACAATGAATGCTTTGAATGCTCTTTTCTCTAATGCTTCAAGTTGGCTATCTATACCCAGGTTCATAATGAATTAAAAAACACAATTATATATGGTTTCCTGCTAACATTCATCAAATTAAACCAAAAGAGCCAACAAGAAGAAACCTTTTTAAAGGTCCTAAACTGACATGCAATTGAATTTTCCCCAACCAATTAGGAGAGACTTGGGGGATGGTGCCCAAGTCGTAGGGCTCCTTTTTAGTCTGGGGTAAGGTAAAACATGGGCCCCTTAATCCCAATTTAGATTGGTGTTGGGCAATTTTGCATTGGGGTGATCATTTAGAATGTATAATGTTATCACGGGGACCTAGGAGCTAAACAAGGAGGTAAAAAGACATGTGGCGACTTTTTACTCCATAGCATTTAGCCCCCACTTTAATGTGTGTATGATCTTATGATTAGTACATGCATTAAAGTATGGTCAAAGCACATCAAACACATCACACACCAGAGTGAAGACACACCCTAACTTCAGAGAACCATTTCTAGCCCCTAAGCTTAGGCAAACATGAGAAAACACTTGACAGTCACAGAAAATACTAAGAATATAGTAAGGAAGGATGCAATACATGAAGAGGACAAAAATAAAGCACGTAATACATGAAGAAAACATGAACGTAGTCATGCAATACACACGGTATACATGAAGAGAAAACATGATTAAATAATTATATAACCCTAATTGGGTGATGGGGGAGCTCATCACTACGTGTTACCATCAAAAGCACATAAAACACAGTGTGGGGGGAGCTCATTGCTATGCACCACCACAAAACACGCAAAACACACGGCGTGGGGGGAGCTCATCATTATGTGCCACCACTAAAACATGCAAGAAACACAAGGAAGAGACATAGAAAACACATGGAATACGCGAGTGTCATAGAGTATGTCATCGACACACTATACATCTTAAACACATAAAACATGGGCGATAGGGAGGAGGTCATCGCTACGCTCCACTAACTAAGACACTCCAAACACACCTAACGGTGGAGCTATGCTACCACAACCACCAAAGACACACTTAAGGGTGAATAACTCAAGATCCAAGCCTACCTCCATAGAGGACTTTTAAAAGGATGTGCAACCACTCAAGGGAGTACAAAATCCCACCTTCTACAAAAGGGATTTAAAAAACATACAACCCCACCTGCATCATGGAGATGTCTTATGGTGAAAAGAAAGCATGTGCACAAAGTTTGCAACCCCACCTGCACCACGAAGGCAACTTACAGTGAAAAGGAAGCATACACAACACAAAACAAAGTATACAACCTCACCTACATCATAGAGATGCCTTACAGTGAAAAGAAGTATACACAAACACGCTTTATCAACAATATCTAAAATATCCAAGCATTTACCACAATATATGCCCCCACCTTAAAGTGGTTGATCCCTCTTGCCGGTATCAAATACATTTAAGGTAAAGTTGAAAACACACATTTAAGGTAGAGTGACATGTGCTAACAATCACCAATTGTTCCCAACAAACACATCAATATCATTTGCTAACAATCATTGATCAACAATATATAAGCTTTGGTTAGAAAATCTAAGCTAAGATAATAGCCAAATCATTTCGTAAAACATATCACTTAACAAACCAAGGCTACACTTATGGGTTTGGAACTGAGTATAGCCGTAAGGTTATACTTCTAGTATCTCAAAACTGAGTGTAGCTACAAGGCGAGATACAAAACATTCCAAAGTGCATAGAAGCATATTTAGAGAATTGCAAAGGTTTGTTACAAGAAGTTTTACAACACGATACATAATCACCTCACAACACAAAGTGATTCTACTAGTCAAGCATCAGTAACATATTAACCCCATCTTCATATATAGACTAGGTCCATTTTTGTTTTCTTGTTGTAGGGACGCACGATCCTTATCATTTTTTATTTGTTATTGTCATCTGTTGAATAGTAGAGTCACAGAAGAATGAAAGCACAAAAAATGAGAGAGGAGACAAAAGTGACTTAGGTTTACGACGTGGGAAAATACCCCCAAGACATCCTCCACAACGTTATGCCCCCAAGGCACCACACACAACAATTACAATAAGAGAGAGGATAATATAAGAATAGAGAAACAAATAGAAGAAGTGTCACAACAGAGGTGGTCTCCTTGTATCCTTAACCTTACAAGAGTATCAAGGGTCATCCAAGGAGACCTAAACAACATTTTATACAACAAGGGGGAACACAACACAACACATACATGTATATAAATATGTCTATTTAAGAAGAGGCCAGACTTGCGATCATCTTTGAGAGGTGCTCCATCAAGTGTGGTGGAATAGATGAGAGATTCATACCTGTGTGGTATTCATTACCAAAGTAGTCGCATGATGCTTGTTTCACCATATTGCTTATGTTTGAAATCTTCTTATGCTTGCGAGGAGGTGAATCATTACCTTTTCCAATAGATGACTCATGCCTTGCTCTTTTCCTTTCTTATTCTTCTTTGCATGATGAATGAACCACTCATGATGAAATGGGATTCTTTTCATTATTACAACTTGCTCTTGCTTAAAGTGATTACATGTGGGCTGCTTCATTTGCGTATCTTGTGCATTTTGGTTATCTCTTGATCCATAAAGGGATAACGGAGGAGGAACCTCAACGTAGATACCTTTTCCTCATGGTCAAGGTAGATCTTCATTTTTTGTCTTATCTACTTCTATCATGTCAATTATTTCATCGTAATCAAGGTATTCATCTTCATGCTCTACTTCATTATGTTGTTCCACCATGTTGTTGTCGTTATGCTTAGGGAAATGATTAGTGAAGATTTATAGATTTTGATTCAAAGGGGCTATCGACTTATTTCCATTGTCACTCACACCAGTCATTTGTATTATGTTAGAATCGATGAGGTCTTGAATTTCATGTTTCAGACGATACATATTTCAGTGTCATGTCCTGCCGAGGGATGATAATGACAATAGGCATTAGCATCAAATGAAGGTCCTTGCATCTTGCTACTATCTAGTGGATGAGCAGGCGGAAGCTTCAAAAGATTATTGTTTACTGCTTGAGTCATTATCGAATGAAGAGAATCTGATAATGGAGTAAATTGTCTTTGTTGTTGCCTAAATTGAAATGGTGTTCGATTACATTTTGTAATAGCGGACACTTGTGATTGGAAGTTATTTGAATGTTTCCCATTGATCTTGATGAAATTATTGTTATGCTTTTTAAATGAGTGTTGAGATGTTCCATCTGTGGACTAACCAACATGAGCTGATGAGGTATGATTCTCATACTGAGTAGCCAAAAGTTGGTAATCTCAGAGAGCTGTGCATAGATGTTGGAAAGAACTATACTTCATCAAAAGTATTTTATCACGTATGTTTAGTTGTAGATTCGTAATGAATACTTTTTGAACATCCTCATCTGTAATCAAATATTGTATTTGCACATAGAGAGCTTGATATCTATTGATGAATTCTGTTAATTTCTCTTTCGTACCTTGTTTACAATGGACCAAATCAATCAATGAGATAGTAGGTCCAATGTTTTCTTGGAACTGTTACAAGAACTGATCAACTAGTTGTGAGAATGAATGTATTGAATTAGGAGGTAAAGAGCAAAACCATTCCAAAGCTGTATTTTTAGAGATCAAGGAAAGAGTTTTGCTAACAATGCCTCATCAAAGAAGAAATCACTACACATTGTTGTGAATGTTGCCACATGAGTATTAGGATCACCTTTACCACTATACTTTTCAAAGTGAGGAGTCTCAAATTTGTTAGGCATTTGAGCTCTTAGGATTGTATAAGATAAAGGACTGCGAGCATGATATGTTGGTAAGGTAGGTTGAGAGGAAGCATTAGTCAAATTTGTCACTTTTTGCTCCAAGGATGACATACTCTGCAAAAGTTGGTTTAGGAGAGCATCATTGGGTGATGTGGTTTATAGATTTGAGACAATAGTATTTGATTCTACAGTCGTAAAATTGAGGTGTGGTTGGTAATAAGTGGAGGTGATGGGTGGTTGAGAATAATTATTCATGGGTATGGATACAAGAGGTGTTGAGTTTTGATAATTAAATGCAACAACTTTGTAATTGTTTCCATCAGATGTTCCCATGGTAGTGATAGCATTACTACAAGCTTGTGGACTGGTGGTGAGAATTGACAATGTAAAAGTGGATATTCCAGTAGTCAATATAGGTACTGATACTTGTGAGTTTATATACTTCGGTGGTGACACATTTTCTATGACATTTGCATGGCTAGCCACTGACATAATGTTGTGATCCACTAAATGAACTATTCCATGGAGCATGTCAACACATTCTTGTCCTTCTTGTAATAGTCCTCTTATACCTTCAACAATAGGTATCACTTCTTGAGCTAGATGTGCACCTACTACAATTTGTTGAAAATTAGCTAGTTGTTTGTCTAGTTTCTTGAGTTGATCTTCAGGCACATGTGTAACTATGTTAATGACATCTTCAACATCATGAAATGTTTGTTCTTCCAACATGTTGGTGTTTATTATATCTTGCAATGATGTTGATTCACCTTTTGTAAAGTAGTTGTGTAATGGGTTTTCTAATGTTTGCATATTGTTGCTATTGAAAGCACTAGAACCCATTAGTCTATGACTTATCCTTACAAAGGTGTTGGTGTTAGGGCAGTGGGTTATACAAATCATGCAAAGTCTTATAACACTCAATGAACTAACCAAGATTATGATAAATAAGATTATGAAGATTATGATAGTTATGCTTGTTGAAATACACAATGTGTAATTGCAAAACTATGAATTTTCAAACCAATGATATAAAATAAGAAAGATTTTCAAACTAATAATGAAAAATATACTATAAGTCAATGCAAAATCTGATTTAAACAATCAGCAAGATGTAAATGCTCAATGCTACGGGTTCACCAAAATGTTATAAATGAAAAAGGTAAATGATAAGACTAGCATGCACACCAGACCAAACCATCTTCCACAATAACATTCAAGGACAAGACCAAGCCAAATCACTACCAAGTGAATGTGGACTCAGCTATAGATCTTGTACTCAGGAGTGCTACAAAAAGATCAGATTTAATCAAGCCTTTAATCAAACCCTAGGTCAATCAATGCATGAAACCCTAGATTTACAAAGATCTGATTACAACAAAATATTTACAACAGATATCTAGAAACCAATTTCACACGAATGATCAGGAAGATGTTAGAACCTATGGCCCAGAAGCAAGAGTGTCAAAGGACTATTTCAGGACTGCCCAAGTCCTAAGTGGTTGAATCTGAAGAAATTGTGAACTAGAGAAATGTTGCTGAAGCTACCCTGATGCCAGATCTAATGTCAAAAAGGGCAGGAAGACTAGGGCGGTGGTACCCAAGTCTTCTGTAGAGGAATATTCCCAAACTATTGTCAGATCCTAAAACCCTAATCCTTGCTCAATCTTCATGTATCTTCACTTTTCCTGGATCTCACACATGTAACTTGCACACAAGAAGAAAAAAAGGGGTTTGGAGGTTATGTTGTTTAGGGACTTGCCTTCGTCAAATCCTAGGATAACATTCAAGCTTCCCAACACCATTGATAGATAAAGAGAGCATGCCCTTGCAAGGCAGAGGCTAAACATAAAATCAATATGATGAAATCAAATGATGATGAACAACAATGCTATCACCTATGTGATGAAACCCTTAGGAGGATGAATGCTCTTCAACTCATAAGGGGAGATAGATGATAACTTCAAAACCTATAACAACACACAATGACAATACAAATCTGCTCTAGAATCACAATGAATGCTTTGAATGCTCTTTTCTCCAATGCTTCAAGTTGGCTATCTCTATCTAGGTTCATAATGAATTCAAAAACACAATTATATATGCTTTCCCTCTAACATTCGTCAAATTAAACCAAAAGAGCCAACAAGGAGAAACCATTTTAAAGGTCCTAAGCTGACATGCAATTGAATTTGCCCCAACCAATTAGGAGATACTTGGGCAATGGCGCCCAAGTCTTAGGGCTCCCTTTTTAGTCTAGGATAAGGTAAAACATGGGCCCCTTAATCCAAATTTACATTGGTGTCAGGCAATTTTGCATCGGGATGATCATTTAGAATGTATAATGTTATCACGAGGACCTAGGAGCTAAACAAGGAGGTAAAAAGACATGTGGCCACTTTTTACTCCATAACAAAAGGCCATGATTTTATGGATAATATAGTAAAAGAAAATAAATCTTTCTATGAAATGAAAGTAATTAAGGTATCAATTATGATTAAAAGGTGGCATACTTTGTACTCTTCATGAACAACTATAGGTATTGTCTCAAGCCAAAATTGTTCATCTTTGAGTTGTCTAAGAAAAACTATGCTCTTCCAGATCCTCAATACCATAATTGATGCAAATATTCCTAGTAGATAAGCTTAGCTCTATCAAAACATGATGTCTAAAATCAATTTAAGGTTGATAAAATTATTTGTAGTTGAATTAATGTATTTAGTCATACAATTTCAATAATAAGAAACAAAGTGCACATACACAATACTACTATGACATAGTTTTGTATGTGACTCATACCTTCAATGAACAAAACACTATTGCATTTTAATGATGTGAAATCATTTTGAGAAAAGATTCACTCACTTCATAATTAAGATGAAGAAGATATACAATCACATGAAGTTTGGCCAAATACAATAGATTCAATTTTCAATTAGGGCAAAGACTAATTGAATACACACACCAATCACACTCTCATTACATCCATTGCAAAGTTTTCAATCACAAGAACCAACTATATCGATTTAAAGAAAAAAAATAATTATCACATTAATCATTCTATGCAAGATTAAGATTCCTCAATTCAACATATTGTATGCCAAGATGTTAATGGAACATTCAAAATTATGTTTTTTAATTTAATTACCTATATTGAACACATATATCTAGATAAGACAATTTCGTATGTAAGTCTATGACCTTTCAATTTGATAACCTCCAAGAACTACATTTGTATTCTTTTCAACATCAAATGTTTTGAAATTAGATAACATAAATATCTACCCAAAAATGACATAGTTGAGTAAAAAGGGAAAATGAAATTAGATCTATATTCTTGCAATGGAATCCAAAACCAATCATCTTGGTGGTTTTATACTATCTCGTGTTCCATGACATGTGCCAAAGGGAGGATGAAATGACTCCATTGATTGGCCTATAAAACTTCTAACATTAGTGATGCTACTCTCACACTTTCCCCTATATTTATCAACAAAGTCAAAGAGCTACAAGATAGTCATAAACATTGAATAAAAATTATATTGCAACATGAAGGAAGATAATTTTAATTTAATCAAGATAACAAATTTGTTTTATTTGACTTTAAATTCCAAACAAACATGTTTGCCATGACTATAAAGCTTGTTAGAGTAAACAAGATTGGACTCCTTGAAGACTATAGAGGAATCCTCACCAGGAAAGACCTAGAAAATAGCCAAGAACACTTGATGTATGTTTGTCATCATAACATTTGTGCCTTCCAATATAGAAGTTTATTGAAACATGGATTAAAAACACTTGTAATCAAATTTCCCTAGGATAGTGTAGGAAAATCATGACTAAGATTTATAAGTGGTTTGTAAAATTGAACAAGATTTAGAGTTTAGTATTTTTTGATATCAATTTTTATGCTAGGGAGAAGGTAACA
The DNA here is from genome assembly GCA_027924645.1 of Cunninghamia lanceolata. NCBI lineage: Eukaryota > Viridiplantae > Streptophyta > Pinopsida > Cupressales > Cupressaceae > Cunninghamia > Cunninghamia lanceolata. The sequence goes on along the minus strand of BSBN01000292.1, from coordinate 2,744,136 downwards.
ACCATTTTTCAATTAGAACAATGAATGTCAAGTGAGGTGGCTAGAACATTTAGGTGTTTTATAAGTCAAAATTGTTATTGGTATAATAGAAACAAGATTTGTAGCTATGGATTCAACACTCATTCCTTAATTTATTTTTTACATGAGTAATTGAAAGGTGAATTATGGTTTTAATTTTGTGGGTAGTAATTGGTAATGCGCATCTAGCTAAACTGCAACATAAATAGGAAAATAATTGAACTAAGAATAGAAAAATAATAGTCCATTTGAAAGTATAACTTAAAATCCAAGAAAAAAAAGACATATTAAGATGCCTCTAGAGAACTTATTGAAACTCTTAGTGTTTCAACCAACATTACACAATCCAACATATGTAATGACATCATACCTCCAAATTTAGATGAATTTGTATAGATAAACATAAAGGAATGTGCATGAAAACATAACTCACCTTTTGCAATCAAAATAGATTTGGCCTTCTTGAAACTTGCCCCAAATTTTTCATATTTAGATGTAAGTGTTTATAATGTTAGGGTTTAGGCAGATTGGAGCAATTAACATTAACAATTATATGTAGATTAAATAACACAAATATAACAATGAAGAATAACACAAAAGAGATCAACACAAAATTTTAACGTGGTTCACCCAAAATGGGCTACATCCATAAAAACTCAGCCATCCAAAGATTTTATTATCCAGTGCAAAACATATTACAATCTCACGAATTCCTCCTCGCAACATACATCCTAGTTGCTTATAAAAAGCTTTTTTGGAAGCTTCTAGAATTAGGGTTTTACAAAGCTGTTTTTCATTGTCGGTTAACAAAAATTAACTACCTACCTCGAACCCCAACAAGGATACATTACGAGTGTATAGTATTTGCATGATCGGTCGCCACATACCAACAATTGTATGTTACGGGTAGGAATTCATGAGATTATAATTTGTTTTGCACTGGATAATAAAATCTTTGGATGGATGAGTTTCTATGGATGTAGCCCATTTTGGGTGAACCACGTTAAAATTCTGTGTTGATCTCTTTTATGTTATTCTTCATTGTTATATTTGGGTTATTTAATTTGCATATAATAGTTAATGTTTATTGCTCCAATCTTCCTGAACCCTAACAAGTGTATGAACATGGATAAAAAAAACTAAAAGTTAGAATTGCAACATAATCTCAAAGTACGGGTTATATTGTACTTCTTTGTTTAATGTCATTTCAGCATTATTAATCACTCGCGTTAAGGCGAGTTGGTTATATGGTAATCATAGGGAATTTATGATTATTATGCTTGAGCATGGGAAGGGCTAGCTTCAATTAGTTTTTAGGAAGGAATTCCTGATTAATGATAACCCGTGCAGTCTCATTATCATTATTCCTTCTCAAGCTGTTACAATTACCTTTCGCAATCACTCTACGAATTCCTGGCTTTGTGTGTTCTGTGTTTTGGAGAGAAAGATGAAAATGGGAGGAGACAAGATTCGCATGGACCCAATTTCTTGCTATGAATTCAAGGATAATGATGTGGTCTGGTATTACTGCAAGGAAGGTGGAATCAACCCTTTTCTGGAGTGCCTTAATGAATTTGATGAGAATTTGTCTGTGCAATTTGCCCAATCCTGGAAAAATCATAGAGTTACTATTGGGAGAATTGGTTTCGAGATCTCTAAGCAAGTAATTTCCATGGCGACTGGTTTGTCTACTAAGGGACTAAGTTTCAAAGGAAGGTGAAAGTGGCAGACCATTCAAACTAGAAGTTGTTTTTGGGGGAAGGAGAAGAACTTGTTCCCTACCAGGGAGGGTTTGAACGGGCCAAGCTGCCAGAGCCGTGGGATGAAATGTGCTTCCTCCTCATGAAATACTTAACTTTGGAGGGTCAGTTTACCAAGTTTTATAATTACCACCTCCCTTTGCTTAATCATTTTAGGTGCAATGCTCTTATCAGTTTCCCTTTCTATTTATTGTCATCCCTTGAACACTCAGTTTTTAGGGCTAAAGCTAAGATGGATAAGAAACCTTCCAAAAAGCCTGTCCATTTGTACCAAGGTCTTATCCTCTGTTTATACAATTTTCATCTTGCTTTGGAGCCGCCCAAGCCTATCTAGACTCATAGTGGTGAGGTTTCTGTCAACCCTGATGATATTGTCATTTCTGAAGAACCTTTCCCTTCCCCTACTTCTCATAAGATGAAAGGGGTTTCTTTTTCTATGTCCATTGAGGAGACCACCACGGTGAAGGTTACTCATACTCTGACTTCTAAAGGGAGTGTGAAAAGAAAGAAGTGGAAAATCAAGGAGTTGGAGGAGGATATTGTGGGGGACGTTGTGGGGACCCCTAAATATCTAAGCAGTGACCCTGTGGGACCTGACAATAAAAAAAAGCTTATTTGTCTGCAAAAGAAAAGGAGGGTTTCTCTTCTGGGGTTAGGAGGTCGGGTAGGATAGATGGTAAGCCTGCATCACAAGCTAAATAGATTGACTACTCTAAAAGTGCTTCTGATGCCTCCACACAGGGGGATGACCAACTAAATTCTAAAGATCTTGAGGTTCAAGAGATCTCTAAAGATGAAGTGGGTAAGAATGAAAGAAAACAGGTTGATGATTCGGGTGGTGCTGATGGTGATCCTGTGGACAATGTTGGTGAAGGGGAGAGGATGATCTTGGAGGAGGCTGGTGACGAGACCGAGGAAGGGGATGACCATAGGCATGAGCTTGTTGTCCTGAGGGGTCGTGTGGAGGATCTGGAGCAGAAGGTTTCTTCTATGGGAGAGCTCATAAGCAGCGTGCTCAGTCGTACAACAATGCTTAACCTCTCTCTATTATAGTATCTTGGGACTCATGCTAATGAAGAGAAGGATGAGAAATTCAAAAAATTGGATGAATTTGTTGAATTTCTGGCTAAAGGATGGGAGAATGTTTCTCCTTAGTTCTGTTTCTTTTTATGATGTCTATCATCTGCTACTTTCTATCTACTGTCTATAGGCTGTTTATGTTGTTTATGCTGTTTATGCAGGTTATGCTGTAGTGGTCTTGTGGCTCTTTTTGTGCTTGAGCCTCTGGGGTCTCTTTTTGTCTTAATGTAAGGGTTTAGCCCCTGGTTTTTGCTGACTTATATATTCAAAAACATATACATAAGACACTAGACTTAAAATTGAAAGTAGAACCAAAAGTTAGAATGGTAAAATATATGAGACACAAGGCTTGAAATAAAAATAAAACTAATTCTATAATAAGACACTAAACATTAGTTTTGGAATTGAAAATAAAACTAAAAGTTAGAATGGTTATATGTATAATTTTAGTAATGACAACATGTATAAGAAATTATATTGAAAGAAACTTCAATACTTATACTTAATCTCATGTATGAGGTCAATAATGTAGACTAAATAAAACTTAAGCTTAATGAAAATGTTATAAAATAACAAATAAATACTCTAATTTTGAGCATATTTTATAAATTATAATACATGAAAATTCATAATTTTTTTAGACAAATGAAAACATAAAAAATATCTAGAAGGTTTAAGATAGTATGATACACACAATAAGCCTTTGGATGAAAAATTCAACATTTCTTCATAAATTTTAATTCTAGTTTAATAAAAGCAAATAGAAAATATGGAGAACCACCCACTACAAATATGTGGAAGAAATACCAATAATTTCCATGTAGATCTTTGGCAACTAACTTTTGAGTTGGAGGTTGTTGACTCATGTCTATAAAAATAGAAACTTTTTATGGGATGAATGCAAATGGATTTTGTTCATTGGATGAATGAATATAATATCCTTCCTACTATCTTCAACCAGGGCTGAGGTAAAATAAAATCAATGCTCAAATAATTGTGTATTTATAAAACTAACTAGAGTTAGAAGACATTTATCAACTCATCTCCTTCAATAATAGAAAAACCTCCATGTTTAATTGTGTTAGAAATAGTTAGAACCCCAAAAAAGTGTCATGACCCTCTTTTCTAACTTATTTATTTGAATCCTATTTGATGGATTAGTGAATAATAATTGATTTATTTGTATAAATTAAGATATGATTTTCATTTTCACTAATGGAAGTTGTAGACAAGCAAGAAAATATAGGTGATAAATATTTAGTTTCTAAAGTTGTAATGTGTCACTCTAACATTTGTAAGGATATTATGTACTTTTGTAGTTACTTTTATGAGTATTTGTATGGGTTGATAGTACTAATATAAACTTGGGTTCTTGGTATAGCTATTGATATCAAAAAATTTCACTAAGAACTATTACATCGTAAAAATGGGTGTAAGGGTGGGATTCATTATTACTAGCATGAGAGCATCATGTATGTGTAATTTGGTCATGTGAATGCCCTGATGTTGTTAGTATGGGTCCATGTTTGAGTTATGTTGTTTGCATATATTATATGTGTATAAGTCTTGTCAACTTAAGTTTTGTTGGTATTGTTATGTAGTTTTTGTTCTATACACATCTCAATAAAGTGTATATGCTAGAATAATGAAATATTCCTATTTGACATAAGCATGAAGATGCGTTGTGCTTGTAAGTATAAAAATGTATATATAATTGTGTAAAATTAATGATTTTGACACATTTATATTATATTTATGTGTATGTGTATGTATATGTGTATATACATATGCATATACATATACCTATACATATTTAAATGCATAGTAGGTTAATATTATATATAATTATATGTTTTTTAAAGTTTGTAGTTTATAAACCTAAAACCCAAACCAATGAACAAGACTTAAAACCTAAATTTAGATCTATCCTAAAGCTATATCAAATTTATTTTAAGGTCAATATTAATAAACTATACCCTAAATCTAAACCTAAGATAAAAATGTTGGATGACATTAAGCTAAGTCTTAAAACCCTATCTAAAGCCCATAACATCTAGCATTCTTTTAAAAATCTTACATTGAATTTGAATAGCTAGTTTTCACATAACTTTGAGTATATAAAGGATTGGGAATTAATGTTGTCATTAACTCTTGCTATCTTGAAGCTTAAGGAAAAAGAAAAAAAAATAATCATTTGCATGCTATATTGTTGGATTTTGATCTTGAGTCTTGTAACTTTTACTTCCATGCAAAGTTCATGCCTAGTATGGGGTTAAAGAAGTTGTGTTTAGTAGCAGTAATGGGTATGCTATTTATTTTGGTTTTTGCATCTTCTATGAGGTGGTGGTGGAAAGAATACATAATTGATTTTATGGATAGAATCTTTCTATGTGGTGGTGGAAAGAATACATAATTGATTTTATAGATAGAATCTTTCTATGTATCTTAATCTTGAACAAATTTAGAGGTTCTAGGAAAAAGACTTAATTTGGCCATAGGTTCTTGGGGTTTGTATATCTTAGAAGTTTAGTGGCATAAGTGTGAGGTGTCAGGGAGCAATAATACTTGTCTTGCCATCCTCTAGTTTGTTGCAAGTTATAGATTAGAGGTATTTTTTGGTTTAAATGTTTTTATAAGGAAAAATCTTAGATGTAAGATATTGATATTATCTTTTGTACTTTGAACTTGTTTTCCTTGAAAATGGGTTCTCTATCATTATTCAAATGGACATATGAATGAATAGAGAATGATCATTTCTTTGTTTTGGATTCTCTACATAATTGATATAATGGTGATATATACATACATGTGTAAGCATGTGGAAGTTTATGATTCGGTCTTAACTATGAATGTGCATAACAATTTATTAGGCTACGTATGGCTAGAAATATTTGTTACTCTTGAACTCTTCTCACTACTAGAAGTGGTTGTGATAGTTGGGTTGGGTTTCATACTCATATTGGACTATTGAGTATTCAACCTTGTTGATTTCCTAGTGGGTAATATTGTTTCCTCACTATTGGTGAAGGTTGTGATAGTTAATATGATCTATGACATAAGTCTTGACTTGCTTAGAAGAATTTTGTTTTTCTATAGTTGTATGGGTTTGTGGTCCTTGTAGTCTATTTATGAGAAAGTCTATTTATGAGAAAGACAATTATCTTTCCAACTTGTGGTTATGTGAAGAGATTTATTCTTGTTTATATGAGAGATGGGAGTAAGTATAGTATGTATCTTATTTGTGCATGGTCTTGTGTACTTGTTGATGGTTGTAATTGTGAGAATGGGTTAAGGCTTTGGAGATGTAAACATTTGACATCATTTCCAAACCCTTAATGGGTTTTGTAGAGTATGTAAGTCTATGTGTTACTATTTTGTGTGCTCTTTTAGTTGCAATGCATTGTTATCTTGAGCCTAGGAAGCGGGATAGGTGGCATTGGAAGTCCTATGGTTGGGGTTTTACAATGTAATATGTTCTGTAATAGGTTTCTCTATAAATTTGAAGCAATGGTGATTTAGGCTTTACAAAATTTATGAATGTTGTCTGGATGTGGTCTTTTCTTATCATTTGTAAATTTGGGTCCTTGATGGTTGTAACTCTATTATGATAAATATACTTTTTAGTTTGACAATTCATAAGGATATTTATGGAAAGAGTTTGTTGGACTTCACTTTGGGTTTATATATTAATTGTGGTAACATTATTATTTGAGTTAAGAGGATAATCTTGATATTATAAATGTATTTTTATATGCAGATTATAGAAGTTGTTGAATATAGATTTGTATAGCTAAAATAAATTTTGATAGGTTAGTTAGCCTTTATTGTAAAAGGGACACATGTTGTCCTAAGATTATTTGGAAACACATGAATTTAATAAAACTATTTATATACTTTATTAGATTAATCATTTTGTGTGAAAAATTGTAATTAGTTTAGAAACAATATCTAACATAGAGTGACTTCCTAAATTATTTCAATGTTTTGTTAGGTGGACAAATATATCCAAACCTAGATATGTCACCTCTAAACTTAAGGTTGAATGATAATTGGTCTTAAGTAGGATGATTGAAGGAAGAAAATTTAATCCTTGACCCTTTATATTGAACATTGGAATTCTTTGATCTATTGTGTTACTTTAAAAGACAAACAAGAAAGATTTATTAGATTTACCTGAATTAGTAAGGGTAATAGCTCTATATTACTATTGGTGTTAATACTAAATTTTAACCCTTGAAATATTGTCTTAAGTTTAATAATAAGGTTCTAAATAATTAATAAAAATACCAAACAAGATTAAATATACCAAATTTTATGTGCATAAACTAAGGATCTACATTTATCCTTTACACTAAAATATGTAAATATTTTGAAGTAAATAAAACTAAACTAATTGATTTACAATGAAAATTTCAAAGGACATTGATCTTCATAAGTAAAGAAATGATTTACATTTATATTAAATACAAAGTATTTTTTTTATTGGTAAGAGAGATTTTATTGATTAAAATGAAAAAATACATAAATGGCCAGCCATGGCAGGTGTGCAAAATTTGCATCAAAGAAGAACACTACACATCTATTTAGTTTAAGTTATATTCTGGACACCATATTTTGTGTGAGGTTGCAATTGCATCTTGATCTGATTTAGCTCTGACTTTAGGATTTTCTTTTTCCTGTTCTCTACTTCTTACCATTCTTCCCCGACCTCATTCTTTTGCATATTTATTGAGTCCAAAAATTAAGAAACACCCTGTGAAATACTCACGCCACCCAGTGCTGGAGATTTGCCGCTTATTAATGAGGATTTGGCAATTGGAATCGGAACTGAGGTCTGAGGATCATCTTTTGGTGAATTTATCTTCTCCATGACTAATTGTTGAGGTTGCTTTTGAGCCAGACTCACTTCTATAGGAAGTTTTGTAGCTTGATGTGCCTTATCTTTCCCAACCACAAAATCTAGAGGGGGATTGTGCTTTTGAGAAGGTTTTGACTTTTCCTCCACCTTTGTCAAAGCTTTGATTGAGTAATGATGGGGCAGAGCATCATCCCACCAGGACTGTTGAACAGATTGTTTAATGATTCTCGAGCAGGAATTGGCCATGTGGCTAGTTTTAAAACATTTCTACATCGGAAGGGTAAACCTTCATAATCTAGAGGTTGTGTCTAGCTGCGATTAGTAAATTTGAAGGTGATGTCCATAGGAAGATCTCTTGTGACATCCATGTCTACAAGGATGCGAGCAAAGGTTGTGTGGATGAAATTAGTTGTGTCTGAATCTACTACCAAGAAGCAACCCAAAGAATCACCAATCACCTGAAAGCAATCTGGTTTATGGAAGGTTCGGTAGACGAATCCAAATAGGTTTGATAGAGAAAGATGTAGTAGCAGGGTTAAAATCTGGGAACCACAGTCTGAGAAGGAGCAGACTTTGCCCCCAACACCATTTCTCTTACAGAATGGCATTCCTATCCTAAATGTAATCAAATACCACAATAAAAAACCCCTGAGCACACAGGTAGACTTCTACATTACCTTTGAGTGTGGGTTGCAATGCCCTTGAAATCCAGTCGTGCAGATCTGGTAATTTTAGCCAAAGGCAATTGAATTAGCCAATTAAACCATTGGAAGCAAAATATTGCTTGCCAGCATCCACCTCTTTCTTGAGCTTCTCTAAAAAGACCAGATTAGGAGAAGATGATGCCTTTCTGATGAGAGTTTTTGGACAACTCTTAGAGGTCTCACTAGCATTAGATGCCAAATTGTCCTTCAGTGGCTGAGCATCCCAAGCTGCAGATTTGAACTTTTTTCCTTGATTTGTACCAACAATAATATCCTTGAAGGAAAGGCTTTGCCCTACCTTTGTGTCCGTAGATCCTTGAGACCCAGCAATAGGGTAGTGAGAATTTGATTTTCCAGAAGTGGAATCTTCAGAGCACTAAAAATTAGAAACCCTAGCCGAACTAGGGCATGACATAGTAGATTTTGGGGTGATTCTTGTGGATTTCAGCCCATGAATCTGACCCCCAACATGGTTTTGAGAAAGAGGCATGGCATAAACATTTTCACCAGCCCCCGAGAAGCACACCGAGGGAACTGTAGGAACGTTGGACGCTAATGGGTTTGCACCATCTAAACCCGAGCTCACCAATCCAAGGAGACCTTACCCTGCGCCATTGTAGGAGATCTTTTTCTGTGTTGTCATTCACTTTTGATCCAAGGTACCAAAGTCTACGCCATCCAAGGGAGAATCCTTCTTTTCAGAATGACGATCATCTGGGCACTGCAAGTAGTGCCTACTAGCAGAAACCCTAGCCTCTGAAGAATCATACAGGTGCTGCATTGCGGAAAAAATTCCAGGTGGGTTATTAAATTAATTTATTATTAAATACAAAGTATTAAGAGCCATAACTTGAACCAACTAAAATAAGGGTGTAAATGTAGGCAAAATGGATTATAGTATCACCTAGAGTTGCAACTAAGATGCACAAAATTAAAGCTACTTAGAGGAATCTTTGAAAGTAATAAAATATTTTAAAGGTCTATTAAGGTAATGAGTTTATGAAAAAAATATTAATCTAGAAGGGGTTTTGTGAACCTTTGAGTTGAGAATCTCTCCATAGTGGGATCAAGAACCTTTATACCTAAAAGGCATAAGAGTTGTATGAAAATCCATCCATAGTATGTTGATTTCAATCAAAATCTAATGATGTAGGTGAAGTATGAGAGTGGTATTAATTTATTTAATGGATTTCAATTGTATACTAATTCTTAGCTAGTAAACATAAGAATTATTCAAAAAAATATTATCCCAACTAGCTACTGTTAGGACCCTTAGTTAACTAGTCATTAAATAATTAAATAATAATGGATGATTAACATAGGAAGCTTCTTATTTTATTTAAAGTTACAAATAGGGAGGATATGTTAGCTGTTCTGGCGGGAGGGCCATGGCTTTATGGCACCCATTCACTCGCCCTGTGTTCTTGGAAACCTGGTTTTGATCCCAGTACGGATTTGAATCGAACTGCCCCAGTTTGGGTGAGGCTCCCGAGGTTTCCCTTGGAATATTGGGATGAAAAGATATTTTCTGCTATTGGTAATACCTTTGGTCAGTATGTGACGTTGGATAACACCACTCGAGCTAAGTCCCATTGTGTGTATGCTAGATTTTGTGTTAATGTGGAGATCCATCAAACCCTCCCCATGTCCATAGACTTAAACTCTAAGTATGGGATCTGGACCCAGCTGATTCTCTATGAAAATGCTACTACATTCTATCAGATCTATAAGAAGAAGGGCCATTTAATGACCCATTGTAACGTGAAGCAAATGGGAGGTAATGCTAATCTTAATAAAGATGAGAATGATATCTCATCCAAACAAGACATCCCTGATAATCAGGGAATGGGGGGTAATGAGGAAAATGTTACCACAGAAGAATCTATAGAGAAGGTTATGGAGATAGGTTTTTAGAAGTCTGATGTAGAGGATTACCAACACTTTGCTCAACAGAACACTTAGATTGAAGAGGGTGAGATTAGTTCCCAGTCGGTAGAGGCTGCTGTTGAAGGAGAAGAGACCCCAGTTACTGTTGGATACAATGCTCAAATCCTAGAATTGATTTGCATTAATAAGGTTGAGACTTCCCAACCATCCTCTAAGTAGCATCCCTCTCCTTTTCTAGACATAACCATGGTTGAGTTCACTGAGGAAGGATTCCTTGAGAATTAGGCAACTATTCCCTCCCGGTCCACTAAAATTGGACCGAGTGGTAGTGGAAATGACCAATATGATTGGATTACCCCTAAGAAAAAGATTCGTAAGGCTAAAAAGGCTGCTGATGTTGGGACAAACCCTAGAGAAGGAAGACCGACTCTCAGAGAAACAAGGAAAAGAGAAATTGCCAGGGAGATTACCAGTGGTAAGCAAAAAACACTAGAGATCTAATCTCAAAAACCTTCTAAATGAGAATTCTTTCTTGGAACTTGAGGGGCTTCAATAGCTCCACCAAACAATTTGAAGTGAAAAACTGTATTATGGAAAATAAGTTAGATATTCCTTTACTTCAGGAAGTTAAGATGAATGAAGAGAACTTTAAGAGGGTAGCTGATGTAATATGGCCCAAGGCTGCTTACTATATTAGCCCAGCTATGGGAGCCTCTGGAGGGGTTATTACTATGTGGAATGTTGCCAAAATCCATGGATCTCTTACTATTTCTAGTAAGCATTTTCTGGTTGTTAACTTCTCTCTGCCTTCTTTAAACTGGTCCCTGATCAATATTTATGCCCCGAACACTAGGGCCATGAGGAAAACTTTGTGGACTGACTTGTGTAATACTCTTTCCACTTCCCCTCATTCTCATTGGATGCTAGCTAGAGATTTTAATACTCCCTTATATCCTTCTGAGAAATTGGGGGGTATTCTTGATTATTCTGATAGTATGTTTGATTTTGTGGAATTTATCAATTCCTTTGGGTTGCTGGATGTGGAGCTGTAGAACCAGAACTTTACCTGGTCTAACAAAAGAAGAGGAGTCCAATTGATACAAGTTAAATTGGACAGATTTCTTATTTCTAACAATTGGGATAACCATCAGAACATGAGTCTGAAGGCTTTATCTAGAACTTTGTCGGATCATAGTCCTATTCTCTTTAATTGGAAGGAGCAGCGTAAGTGTGGTCCTATCCCTTTCAAATTTGAAGCTATGTGGATTAAACATAAAGATTTCAGAAATCTTATGGCTCATTGGTGGTAACTTCCCATTCAGGGTACTCCTATGTTTCGGTTGGTTAAGAAGCTCCTTCACATTAAACAGGAAGTTTGTGGGTGGAACAAATATAGTTTTGGCAACGTGTTTATCTAGAAGAAAACTATCTCTAGAAGATTAGCTGACCTTCAACAGCTAATGGCTCAAGGAGGTGGTACAGATAATATTACTCAGGAGGAAAGTGATCTAATTTTTGAATGGAAGAATCTTATGAGCAAAGAAGAAATTTTCTGGAAACACAAGTCTAGGGTTCAGTGGCTCAAAGAAGGGGATAGGAATACTACTTTTTTTCATCTTTTAGCCATGAAGCATAGGAAACCTAATTCTATTTCTAAATTATGTTTGGAGGATGGCAATGTCATCACTGAGGACAATGAGATTGGGGATCAAGCTGTGCTCTTTTTTTAGAATTTACTGTCGGAGCAAGTGGATATTGCTGGCAATGGGCGGATTATGGACCAATTTTTAGATAAAATCCCATCTTTGATTACAAAAGAGGATAACATTGAAATGCTAAAACCAATTTTTGAGGAGGAGGTCCGCGCTGTCTTATTCTCTATGGGTCCCTTCAAAGCTCTAGGCCCTGATGGTTTTCCTCCAATATTATTTTAGGAATATTGGGATATTGTGGGCTTTGATGTCACTACTGCTGTTAGGGATTTCTTCAGAACTGGTAAACTTCTCAAACAGATCAATAATACTTTTATTGTGCTTGTCCCTAAAAAGCCTAAGCCTATGCATCTCTCTGATTTCAGACCCATTAGCTTATACAATACAATCTATAAGCTGTATACTAAATTGATTGTCCTAAGGTTTCAGTCTTTTTTGGACAAAATTATTTCCCCTTCTCAGAAGGGCTTTGTCCCTGGTCGACAAATTCTCGATGCTGTTATTTCCACCCATGAAACTATCCATTCTATGGATAAGAGTAGGATCCCTGGTATGGTTCTTAAGTTAGATATCTCCAAGGCATATGATAGAGTTTCATGGAAGTTCTTGTTTAAAGTCATAAAAAAATTGGGTTTTAATGATAAAACATCCCTTCTCATTCGTGAGGCTGTTACTACTGCTAAATTCTCTGTTCTTGTCAACGGGGTCCCTAGGGGTTTTTTCTCTTCCTCGAGAGGGCTTAGACAGGGGGATCCTCTTTCACCATATTTGTTTATCATGATGGCGGAGGCCCTGGGGAGATATGTACACTCTAAGATTACCTCTAAGGAAATTGTGGGTATTAAACCTGCTTCTTCTCTCTCCCCTATGTCAGTGCAGTAGTTTGTGGATGATACCATCCTCTTTGGTATCTCATCTGTGGTTGAAGCTCGTAGGTGGAGGAATATTTTAAATGACTATGCCAAAGCTTCTGGTCAATACATAAACTTTCAGAAGAGCAATGTGTATTTTTTTAATACTCTGGTTGATCTCCGGTGTAAAATCATTAATATTATTGGTTGTGCTGAGGCTGATCTTCCTGCTATTTATCTTGGCCTCCTCCTCACGATTAAAGAGGTTTCTTAGGGATTTTGGAATGGAATTCTGGAAAGAACTCAGAAGAAGTTGGTTGGCTGGAAGGGGAAATTACTCAGTAGTGTTGGTAAACTACAGCTTTTACGAGCTTCTGTACAAGGTATTCCTACTTACTTCCTTTCTCTTTTTAAATGCCTAGATTTATTGCTGACAAGTTGGAGCAGATCCAAAGAAAATTCCTATGGACAGGTGTGGAAGACAAACAGAGAATGTCCTTGGTTAGTTGGGAAAAAGTTTGTCTTCCCAAATCTCATGGAGGTCTTAACATTAGATTTGTCAAGAATATGAATAAATCCCTCCTTTCCAAAATAAACTAGAATTTGGTCCATAATAATAAAGAGTGGGGGGCCATTATGCAAGCCAAGTATCTTCATGGAACTGATAACATTAGTTTCCTTCATCAGGAGGGGCTTCCTCAGGGCTCTGTTATTTGGAATAAAATGCTAAAGTCTAGAAGTTTACTCAAACAGGGACTTAGATGGAAACTGGGGAATGGTAATTCTATCAACTTCTGGGAAGACATTTGGATGAATGATAAGGCTTTTGATGCTCAAGGTGATTATGGAGTTATTGCTGGCATTGCTAAACAGTTTTTGGGGCCAAAGTTTGTCATTATATTTACAATAATAATGGTATCAGGATTTGGAAAAATCTCCTGGATTGTTGTGTTCAAAGCCCTGAGTTCACTCCTAGGATGAGGTCTATTCAACATTTGATGCTGGGGGTTAGAATCCCTCTCTTTCCTAGGGAAGATGAGTTGTTTTGGTGGCTGGATAAGAAAGGTCATTTTTCTGTTAAGTCTGCTTACCATCTGTTGATCCCTGATGTGCATAAAAATGAGCTTTGGAGGAAAGTTTGGAATCATAAACTTATCCCTAAAATTAATATGTTTTGGTGGGCTGTTGTTCATAACAAAATCTTAACTCAAGATAATTTACAGAGGAGGGGATTCACTCTGGTAAATAGGTGTTTTCTGTGTTTTGAGGAGGAAACAGTCTCTCATTTATTCCTCCACCGTGATTTTGCCTGGGAAATCTAGAATTCTATCTTAAGGAATTTTGGCATTCAATGGGTTTGTCATCTTGATGTTAAGGAAGTCATTGCCAACTGGTGCCCTACTTTCTCTCAGCCTTGGCTTGTTGAGCTTTGGGATCAAACTCTGCCTTGTCTTGGTTGGACTTTATGGAAGGAGCGTAATAATAGAATTTTTAGGGAGACTGCCAGGGATACCTCTCAAGTCCTTCATTCTTTTTCTAAGATCCTTATGGAAAGTGTGATCAATTCCCACATCAAAACTACAAAAAAACCTCTTTCTCAAGAAGAAGAGCAAATTACAACCAATTGGAGAATTCTAAACCAAATTCTGGCTCATAATAATTCCAAACAGTTGTAGAGATTAAATACCAGATGGATTCCCACGAAGCCCCACTGGCTCAAATTAAACTTTGATGGGGCATCTAAGGCTGATGGTAAGGCTAGTGGTGGTGGAATTATAAGAGATGACAAAGGATCACTAGTTGCTGCCTATGCTGGCGGGATAGGTTTTCAAAGCAATAATTTTGCTGAAGCTGCTGCTCTTTTATGGGGTGTGAAGTTGGCTATTTCACTCGATATCCAGCAATTGTATATTCAGGGGGATTCTAAGTTGATTATCGATGCTATTACTAACGCGTCAACTTGTGGCCGGAAACTGAAAGATATCATAGTTGATATCCAGATCCTTATGCAGCGGATCTCTAGAGTTGATATCTCTCATATATATAGAGAGGGAAATAGGGTTGCTGATGCCCTTGCTAACTATGGCCAACAATTTTTAAATTGGCGATGTTGGCACAAAGTTAAAAACATCCCTTTAAACATAAGGGATTTAATTCAAAAGGAGCTGACTTGTCAAGGATGACTCATCATACTAAGAGAGACAATTTGTTTTGTTAGTTTTGTTGGAAGATACTGACATGTATCTCAAAGTACGTGCTTTTATGTACTTCGTTGCTCAATGTCACTTCAGCATTATTACTCCCTTGTGTTAAGGCGAGTTGCTTATTTTCTAATTATAGCGAATTCTTGATTATTATGTTCGAGCATGGGAAGGGCAGGCTTCAATTGGTTTTTCGAAAGGCAAATCTTATTAATGATAATTCATGCAATCCTATTATCATAATTCCTTATCAAGCTAATACTTTTACCTTTCACATTTACTCTGTGAATTTCTAGTTTTGGGGGTTCTGTGTTATTGTTTGGAAAGCTAAAATGGGAGGTGATCGGATTCGAATGGAGCCTATTTCATGTTATGAATTCAAAGACAATGCTGTGGTCTGGCACTACTACAAGGAATGTGCTATCAACCCTTTTCTGTAAAGACTTAATGGTTATGATGAGAATCTGTCTGAACAATTCGCTTGCACTTGGAAAAACCGTAGAGTCACTGTTGGGAGAATTGGATTTGAGATTTCTGAGAAAGTTATTGCTATGGAGACCGGTCTTTCTACAAAGGGGACCAAGCTGCAAAGGAAAGTGAAAGTGGTGGACCATTCTAACTAGAAGTTGTTCCTTGGGGAAGGTAAAGAACTTGTTCCCTACCAGGGAGGGTTTGAACGGGCCAAGCTGCTAGAGCCGTGGGATGAAATGTGTTTCCTCCTCATGAAGTACTTCACCCTGGAGGGTCAGTTTACCAGGTTTTACAATTACCACCTTCCTTTGCTTAATCATTTTAGACGCAATGCTCACATTAGTTTCCCATTCTATTTACTGTCTTCTCTTGAGCATTCGGTCTTTAGGGCTACTGCTAAGTCAACTAAGAAACCCTCTAAGAAACCCGTGCCCTTGCATCAAGGTCTTATCCTCTACTTATACAATTTTTATCTTGCTTTGGAGCCGCTTAAGCCTATCCAGACCCATAGCGGTGAAATTTCTACCAATCCTGATGATACTGCCATCTCTGAAGAGCCTGAGCCTTGCCCTTCCCCTGTTTCTCATAAATTGAAAGGGGTTTCTTTTTCGCTATCCAATGAGGAAACTACCATGGTGACCGTTACACACTCTGGCCTCCAAAGGGAGTGTGAAAAGCAAGAAGAGGAAAATAAGAGAGATAGAAGAGGATATTATGGGGGATGCTGTGGGGACCCCTATAAATCTTAGCAGTACTCCTGTGGGACCTGGTAGTAAATCTACTCTATCTGCTAAAGAAAAGAAGGGGTGTTTATCTTCTGGGGTTAGGAGGTCAGGTAGGATCACTGGCAAACCTACGTCCAAAGCTAAACTTATAGATTATTATGAGAGTGCTTCTAATCCCTCCACTCAAGGGGATGATACTAAGGACTTTGAAGTCCAAGAGATCTCTGAAGATGCTGAGGGCAAGAATATGGATAAACCGACTGATGTTTCGGGAGGTGTTGTCACTGACTCTAAGGACAATGCTGATGAAGGGGGGAAGATGTTTGTGGAGGAAGCTGCTGATGAGATCGAGGAAGGTGATGGCCACGAGCATGACATTGTTGTCTTAAGGGGTCAGGTGGAGAAGATAGAACAGTTAATAAGCAATGTGCTCAGGCGAACAATGTTGCTTAATCTTTCTATGTTGCAGGATATTGGGACTACTGCTGCTGATGACAAAGAGGAGAATTTCAAAATGTTGGATGAATTTATTGAAACTTTGGCTAAAAGATGGGAGAATGTTTCTCCCTAGTTCTATTTTATATTATGATGTCTATTCTTTGCTACTTTATATCTACTATCTTTAGACTGGTTATGCTGTCTATGTTGTTTATGCTAGTTAAGCGGGTTATGCTGTAACTGTTTCGAGGCTGTTTTGTTCTTTTGCCTTTGGGGTTTCTTTTTGCTATACTAAAAGGGTTTGCCCCCTTGTTTTACCCACCTTATTATATCAAAAACATAGGAAGCTTCTTTTCTCAATCTAGGTTAATAAATTCCCTCCTATTTAATCCTGTATTAAGTTGATGGTCAATTAGTTCTTTAGAACTTGTTAACAAAAGAGTTAGTCAAAATTTAGCAAACTGTAGTATGCAAATACAATATAGAGATAGTTTTCATAGTGATAACATTCATCAAACATGAGTGGGACATTATGGGTTCCTTATATACAATCTATATGATGGTATGCGAGTATCATGAAGTCTTGATTCTTTCTTAAGATTAATTTTGATCTCATATGATAGTAAGTATGTTTGTGAGGTAAAGCATAGGGTAAGAGTTTTTGATGAATAATATTACTATGTGCATGAGTTGTATAGTGTAACTCCATAATAAAGAGCATGCATCCCACACTAATTACTAAAAATTAACCCTATTTAGAAAAAAATACACTAATTTTTTTAGGAATATTACAAACAGGAATGTACAGAAGGCCTTTAAGGTAGTGAGGAGGATCCATATCATGAAAGCACTTATCTTTCTATGAATGGTACATTCTATATCAACACACCTAGTTCCTACTACAAATTTTCTATGTAATATTATGAATGTATGATAATTCATGTTAGAGATATAAGATGCATTCCATTATTTGAAGTTAATTGAAAAATGTATGCATGGAAGTCTACATGACTTTATAAAAGTGTACATAAGCTCACTTTTATCTTGAGAGATGCTAGTTGGGATGGTAGGGGAAAGCTAACTAGCATGCTAAAAAGAATTAGTTGGAGAAAAGACATCTATCCAACAATAATTGATACAACACATACTCAATAAAAACCTTCCATGAAATGCAAACTCCCTATTGTTGTAATTTCTTAAAATATTGTCAATTTGTGTAACATCCCTCTTTTTGGTTTCCCATTTTAGAATAATATGTTACTACTACTATTATGTTACATCACTATTTATTGTTGTATTTGGACATTTTTCGATTACAATAATAATAATGTCCTACTCTCCTATTTGAGTTGTAATGAAACTTATTTTGAATGTTATGATATTGTAGACATTTTCATTTAATGATGCATGTAAGATTAATGTATTGAATTTCAATAGCATTATATTGTTGTATAATTAGTTATTTTTGTACTCAATTTGTATCCAATGAGTCGGTACTACTGATGTCACTTTGTGTTTTCAAGTATAGGGGTATTGGTCAAGGATTAGTTAAGGAAAACATAGGCAACTCATGGAAAGAAACTTGATATATGTACATTGTCACTATTTTGATCTGATATATGATTATGAAGTTGAGTCATCCTATAGTGCCCCTCCGTTTTCACCCTGGTTGTGCAGGTGGTCTGACTAAGGAATTTGAAAATAAAGAGGGAACATGAGCTTTGGTGAGTACAATGCATATTGATATGTTAATAATAGAGTCATATGATGCAGTAGTATGTGGTTAGGATAGGTGGAAAAGATGACATCGTACCATTGAACGTATGGACATACGGGAAAGAGATACGAATGTCAGAGTTCCTTTCCTAGTGCTTCGGCTATTATGTATACTCTAATTGGTATGTTAGAGTGAACAGGTATCAGGCATCAACTCTAGCTGAATCAAGAGGTCTGAGCGTGCCTTAACCAATGGAGATTGTTGAATGGAGATAATGTAAGGTTCCCTTAGCTTGTCATCATCCTCAAAGAGGATGAGTTTTTGGTTCTGTGTCTTGTCTGTTTGGTCATGGTTGTGAATCTCTGTTGTTTGATTCTGTATTGTCATCGGATCCTACTTGGTGTGTAGCTCGTCAAGTTATTTATTGACGGTTAATTAGTTTATTATAAAGGAATTAATAGTTCTCTTTAATAAATAGATAATTTGTCTTTAGAGGTAAATAAAATATTTATATGGGGATTTAATTAATGAATTTAATGTGAGGAATAATCTCGAATTAATTAACACTCCTTATTGATGCCATGAAATAAATTTATTGGGTGTGTGTTGTCAAGATATTCTTTTTTTAACGTAAATCTTTTTAATATCGTCATTATGAGTTGTCTTGGTCAGGAATCTTTAAGTAAGAATCTGGGAGTTTTGTAAAAGGTAATAAATGAGTTTTGTTTAAGAGAGAGTGGTCGTTAGCGAGTTATGTTTCTTTAAATTTTTCTATTTGCTAATTTTGAAGGGAGGGAGGCTCTCTTTTATTTTTGGGCTAGTTCTCTTTCACGGAGGAAGCTCTTCCGTCTCTCTTTTTCTTTGTATCCATCACCTAGAAGCCTTTAGGCTATCCTTTTTGCTTGAGCAAAGGTTCCTGTTGCTGCATATACCATTCATAATGGAACTTGAAGATACAGTGTGTCTGCACCTTCTCTTTGGGCATAACATCCACTGATTGCAACTGCATGGATTTTAGGGAAGGGGGAAAATCCATATGCCTCTGTGTGAGTGATTCAATTTTAGTCAAGAAGGAATTTCACTCCCAATCAAGGTAATCTCCTTTCCTATACACTGAATGTTTTCTCAATGTCAGTATCTTAGATCTGAAGGTTATTATAGTTCTATGAATGCAAATAAAGATGTGTTTATGCCTATTACTGTTATAAGGATATGCTATGGTCTTTAGGTGTTCAATATGCTAATCTTGCACAAGCAAGTATTGGGTTGTTCATTGCAGCTTGTAGAGCCCAATTTGTTCATTGATTTTAGTTGTTTGAATGTTTCTTTTTTTTATTCCTTTGGAGCATATCCCACAATCTTCCATTCTTGAGATGAGCTCTCTTATTGAAGTTTTTGTATCAAATAGTCAGTGTTTTGATTTTAAAGTACCCAGCCGCCTTTACCTTCAAGGCAATTTCTCTAGTTTTTCTTCGAATCTCGGTGCCTTTGCATTTGGTCCTCAATGCTTGAAGACTCACATTTGCATATTTGTTTAAGAAGTTGAATCTAATTTTCTCCTGCCATTTCTGTGAAATATCTTTCATTCTTTGGGTTTGGCATACAAATCATTCGCTTTATAAGATACTCTTGGCATTTGCCTTATTTGCCCCTGACTGAGAATCTGAATCAATAAGCAGTAATTATTGTATTTGTTCCAAGCTTATTTTTTTGAAATAATATTACAATAAGGATTACTCTCATGTTTGAAGTATTTAGGGATGACAAACCTTCTCTCTGCGTGAGCTCTCTTAGTGCATAGTTTGCTATCATTATAATTTCCTTGAGGCACCCTGTCAGTAGAGGTGCGCCCTATCTGCGTACCCACATTTTGCATATTTGGCGCAAGTTGTGAGGAGGTCAGCTAAGGTTGAGGGTAATGGTTTTCGCTTAACATTTGATTTTGCTTGAAAATTCCTTAAGCTTGTTCAACAAATCCATCTTTGTGCTGATCCCATGATCTTTGCATTCCATGAGATGACATCTCTTTGAGGCATTCTATCAAATAGATCGCGTGCCTTAATCATTTCATACATGTTTATCACAGATAAAACTAGTTTAAACACTTATTATCAAATCACTTGTAGTATCAATCCATTTTGAGATTAATCTGGTATCTTAGAAGGATCCATTCTTCGCTTTAACCCTTATGATCTTCATTATCCTCATTCAATGTCTGAGTCATCTTGTCTGCAAACCTAGAGGTTAATGTCAAGCCGCCCACTATAGAAAATGTGTATTTTCTAGTAATCCTAATTCAAACTTAAGTTGACTTTAGTCTAGCTAACAACACCCGTAAAGACTACTATTTTTTTTTTTTGAATTCAGCTTTTATGGTCTCATCTTGAGACAATTGATTGACTTTCTTGTTTTGGAGCAAGGATAAGTGAATAATAGTTAAATTCTCTCCTTCTCCACTAAATATTCTTCACTAAATAGAATTCTAAACTTAGAATTTGTAACATACAATGTGAATCAAGTTCCTTTTAAGCTTGAATTTAGATTTAAAATAAATTTAATAGAAGAGGTTGAAAATTATTAGGAAGTATATTAAGGATATTGGGCAATACTAGTAAGATGATAGTGAGATTGGTATTTGTATTTTTCTTTTATTAGTTGTTTCATGGAATGAATAGAATAGACATAAATTGAGCCTTGTACTCTAGATAACGATTAGTGGATAATATCGGATAAATTGATAGTTTCATTCTTATCTTAGAGGTACAATATTTATTTTAGATTTTATGATTGTAAATATTGATAGGATGACCCTTATCAACATCATTTATCTATTAATTATTTTAAATAATCCTTACGGATGTCTAGACCTTCCTTGATTTGAAATTACCATTTCATCCTATAGAGATATACTTGTGTTTACTAGAAAGACAGTGAGATGAATGCCATTAATATTAGGATAACATAGAAATACTTTGTTAGGTTTTCTAGGGATGATGTCAATATAGATAACTTGGGTGGGTGTATTAAGACACTTACAAAGAGTATTAGAGATATAGAGAAATACTAAAAGGGGTAAATTCGTCTTTTGGCTTGATTTTGGTTACTTGAGGAACTTGTGAAATCTCGGTAATGATAGGAGATAGTTCCTTGAAAATTATAGAATGAAAACAACATTGGTCATAACTTTAGATAGAACTTGGTATTGGAAATAAGTTAAATTTTTGCCAGATTTATACTTGTATATGGATGTTAGAACTTCTTAGGAATAAGCTAAAGAATCTTGTATATCTTATTAGTTACAAATTTTGAAAATACATTTTGTGGATAAGTTCAAGAAACTTCAAAACTTATGTTGCAACCTAACTTTGTAATGATTCTTCTCGCGTATTATGAGTTGGATAAGATAGAACTAATGTTGAAATATCTTGTAATCATATTGCTTGAAAAGACTATCTAGTTGCCTATTGAGGATTATTTTCCAAATGAGTGTTTTTGAAACAATCAAGTTGAATGTGAAATTGCTTTTCTTGCGACCTTATATGCATCACTGAATGATCTATATTATTGGCTTTTAGAGTAACATATGGCTGATTGTTCATGATGTATATCTTCTTGCATCAATATGTTTTGGTTTTGTGAATGCATTGTTGGATTGATGTTTTATCTCACTCTCTGCCATATCATGGTATTATAATTAGTATATGTGTAACAGTGGTGTCTAGTGAGAGTTGATTCCAGAGGCTAGGAGGGGAAATTGTGGGTTTGACCCTTGTGATTTTGCAATCTTGTTAAAGGTTGAACATGCTTTGGTCTTATGTAATATTGGCTTTCCCTATTTTTGGTTTGTGTTGGTATGATTCTTGTGCAAGATGGGTTATGCCTTGCTCAGAGTACCTATTTTTGTGGTTTTAAACTCATGTTGATGTCTTATTCATGATGAGGTGGTAAAGTCCTTCTTTATTGTTGTGGTTCATTATTGTTTTAAGCATGTAATAAATTTCTGTGTTGGTTTATTTTATGGTTGAGATTTTGGGAGCAAGAGGACCCATGCCTTGCTCTGGATTACACTTTGTTTATGTTGAGATTTTGGGAGCAAGAGAACCCCTGCCTTGCTCTGGATATATATTATGTTCAGATTGGTATGCAAGAAGGTAAATGCCTTGCATGGTATATGGAATCTTGTTCTTATGTCTTGCTTGATCGATAGGGTCTTCTAGATGTAGGTGGGGAGGTGGCTTTCAGTGAGGGGCTGATGCCCAAAGTGGCTGCTAGGGTAACCCATTGAAAGTTATTAATCTAGTGATAACTTAATAATAAGTTTGGTGGGTGGGAGAGCTTTCACACTAAACAAGATAAGTGGATGCCTCACTCACGGCTCAAGTGCTCATTTAGGCTTGAGATGGGATGCGAAGGCCATGGTTGGCAAGATCAACTTCCTTGTCCTCATGAAAGGAATGTTGGTTCCGCATGTGTCACCCTATGGGGCTGATGCCTAGAGAGAGGCTGCCAAGGTGTCACTGTACCTCATCATTTAATCTATTTTCAGATGTCAATAATCCAGGGGCTGTGTCCTTGGCTGTCTGCAACTAGGGATTCTACAGTTACCAATTTTCCTAGCTAATCTTAACAACTTCTACTAATTTGAAAAGATTAATTTGTCTACTTACTAAATGAATTTAAGGAATTCTAAAATAGAATTAAACAGGAAGTTACTTAAAGCAATCTTAAAATCAGTAAATACTTTTCATAGCAAAATCTGAAGTAATAAAGCAATGGTACTGCCTTCTGCCTTGGTGGTGAGAGTGGGCCCTTGCTCCACACCTTTGGGGCTGAAGGCTATAGTGGAGAATCGGCACAAAAGAAGATCACAACTAAATTCAACCTAATTCCATTCGCTTTGCATTCATGAAAAGAATACTGATATCACACAATTGAGATTACTTAGAATCAGAATAAATCAATCATTGTATATATCTTTTGTTGTTTCTTATCAGTATATATGAAAATGAGTGATGACATATCACTTATCTTATCTACTAGTTCTTCTATGAGATGACATCCATCTCTTTATTACACTAGCTGTCTAACTATGGAAAATAATCATGTAATAGAAGTAGACTGAGTGGAACAGAAGTCCACTCAGAATTCTAAGTTTGAGTCTTAATACATTTGGGTAGCGAGGCCCTGAAAATATGGGTATTGAATTAGTTCTATCCGTAACTCATGCAAAAACTTTATAAAGATAAAAACTCCAGCAGTTTAACTAAAGATGACCCTTCACCACTCAGGGGATGATTTGAGTGAAATGAGGGGTATTGTGATCACTGCTAAGAGTGCCTAGTTGGCAGCTTATGTTAGAAATATGCCGTGCTCTTAGGAGGTGCTAGAGATATCTATCCCTGTCTGCAGCTCTGGAGATGTTTGTAGCTCTGGAGATACCATTGTGGCCTTCTTTGTTCAACTCCGGAGAGGCTTTCTCTTTCCTTCAAAACTTCTGGTGTCGTGGTATTTTGGTATTGTCTCCAAAGATCATTGAAGACTATCTCCAGAGATGTACAAAATTGTTGTTCCTGGCATCTACACCTGTTGATTCAAAAAGAGAGAAGTTTCTACATTTTTCCATCAATTCCATGCACATTAGTCACTTAATTAGAAATTATGATCTTAAGTAATCTATCTCAATTAATCATTAACTAGAATGATCTTGCTAGCTTATTTGGGTGCAGACATTAAGAAAGATGGACTCAGGAAGGAGAAAAAGAGAGGTAAAAAGATGTATTTCATAGGTGCAACTTGGCACTCATCATGCCCCCATACCTAAGGTTTGGCAGGTCCTCATGCTTCTTACAATCTGGATTTATTCTGATGAAGTAGCTTGTCAGTCAAGCTATAATCCTGTGCATAAGTGGTCCAAGTTGTGCGGTTGGTATTACCATTGCCCCAGTATTCATCAACCTGCTTTAACTAGTCCTGCAACTTCTCATCTTCTATCTGCTCAGCCCAGATAGGAAGTGGCTCAATTATTAGAGGGGGCCTAAACCGTCCACCTATCCATTCCTGCTTATGGTTATCCATCATTTTGGATATCAATTTTTCTTTTCTCATAAATAATATTAAGTTTGTAGGGGTGACCACCTCTCTCATTTTCTGCTCCGGGGTCAAAATATTCCATCTTTTCTTTGCTATGGCAAGTACTGGGTTTGCTGAACTAATCATGAAAAGACCAAAATCGATGGAGCACTCTTGCAAACTTTTTAGGTATAATGGAAAAAAATTGTTCTTACTCTTAGGGTGATAGATAAGGGACCTGAATTGGATCTTAAAAGCATTGGGATTGGGACATTCCTTCCTGATGAAGAGATCTATTTCCATATCTTTCTTGAGATGATCTTCCATCCTTTCATTCTAGATGTGATGATTCCTCATTAGGGACATAAATGCTTTAAGCTAGCATTCCCCCACAAAATGATTAAGAATGAAAGTTATATCATTAACATAAAACCCACGCATGTATAATTCACATAGGAAATTCTTGTCCTCATCATTACTCCTTGTATATGCTTTCATGAATCCTTCTGCTATCTCTGTGTCCTCAACCAGGTCAGACAGGACTAAAGAGAATTTCCTCTGCAGTACTCTTTTTTGTAAGAACATAGAATAGCTGGCACTTGGAGGCCTACAGGATAGAATTTCTGAAAAAAGGGAGGCCATTTCAATGATTTTGCCTTCCAGAGTTGCTATTCTTTTTGTTTTGGCAGTGACTGCCCTTTGTAATTGCAACATAGGCTTGGAAGCCTCATATTCTCTACACTTCTTCTCCCGAACAGGGCTTTAGGAATGTCAATGGGGATTGGACCCACATATGCATCTGTTTGGATTTCTTGTTCATTGGTTGCCCTTGGGCCAGCCAATTCCTAAATATATTCCTCCTGGTCATCCAGTTTGTTGTTGGCCCAAGTTAACTGTCTATCTTGGCTACGTATTTTCTCAACCAATGCTGCCATTATTGTGAGGCTATTGTCTCTAACGCTGGTGAGCTCATAAACACTCTGTGCTACTTCTTTCTCTTTTTCTCCCAACAATTTGACTGCCTCAATTTTTTGGGCCTCCAATTCTACTGCTTTCTCAATTCTCTAGGCCTCTAATTCTGCTTCTTTCTCCTAGATGATCTTGTTTTTACTTTGGAGTTCTGTTTGTAGATTTTCAATGATTTGTTTTTGTTCCATTTCTACCTCCATTTTGACCTTCTTGAGGTCAGTGATAATCAGATTCTTCCCCCAGAGTAGTCTCTTTAGGTTTTCAATTTCTTCTATCATTTGTTGTTCTTTTGAAATTTCAACATCCTCTTGATCAAAGGGATGAAAGAAGGTATCTGCCTCTGCCTCTGTTGTTTGCTAATCATCAGGGTTTGCCATGGCCATCTGCCCTGTACTGCCAACTGTACCCATTTGCCTTGTTTCATCTTTTTCTGCAGACTGCCTATTCTGAGGGTCCTCTTGGGGTTCCTCTGCTTCTGCTGGCACCGATGAAGGCCCAACCTTATCTTCATATGTTCTAAAACCCAGGAGTACCTCGGCTAGGAGGGCAGTATCTTTCTCAGCCTGTGAGAGCTGTCTTTTCCTTTTGCTTCTCCGTAGTAGAGGTGGGGTAGGTGCCTCCGGAGCAGGTCTCCCATCCTCAGAATCTAAGGAAATAGTAAGAGTTTGTCCGTGTTCTATCTCTGGAGCACATGATGGTTCTAAAATTGGGCTTGACCCAAGATGAACAGATGGTGCTGGGGAAACTTCTCTTTGTTTTCTCTTCCTAACCAGAGAGATCTCATCTGAATCATGAGATGGTTCCTCAGCCCAGAATCTCTATACTCTCTGTCCTGGCCTCTCCTCTGTTAATTCCTTAGGGAAAGATTCCTTAGTTAGAGTCATCTTTCCTCTAACTGATTGAGTCATATATAGAGTTTGTTTAGGAGCAGGCTCTACAATTTCCTTGCCTTTCTTCTTTTTATCAGGAACAAGGGCTGCAGATGAAGTTGCCTCCTGTGAGGACTTCTTTCCTCTTTGAACAGCTATGGAGGAGGCTAAAGGCTCAGTTTCTTCTTCTTGGTGAGTAGGAGAACTCTCACCTCCTGGCTGTGCCATCTCTAGTCCTCTGTCTTGGGAATTCTGTTCAAGAAAGTTTTGCCATAATTCCTCCCCATTGGCCTGAGACAGGAAGTGGTGTTTGACTACTAGAAAAATGAGGCCATGATGTTTCATGGGACCCTTATTCTATTGATATTTCTCTGCAGTTGCCCTGATGGTAGAATATAGGAAATTGGGAATGTTTATGCTAAACTCAGGGTGTGCATTCCCATGCCTTAGAAAAATCAGCATTTTCATGATTGGTCCTAAAACTAGAGAGAATTGACCATCACAAGTAAAATATTTCATCAGTCAGGTGGCAAGAGATTGCCAAGGGTTTGGGAGTGTGGACCTAAGAATTCCTTTTACTTCATTTTTATTTGAATGAAGTTGAATTGCAGGTTCACCTCGAACAGAGAAATTCTTAATTAAATCAATGTATAAGGTTTTCAAGTGATAAAACCTCTCACCTTGTTCAGGAAGTCCAAAAATGTGGCTGATAGTGGCTGAGAAGAAATTTATTCAGACTCCTCCAATAGCTGTCTGATTGCCCCTTAGATTTCTAAGGAATTCATCCACGACATCTTCCTAAAACCCTTCAAATTGCTCTAGAAAGTCCAGCCATCCTGCAGCTCTTAGAATGTTTGCTGCAGCTTCATCTTGCAGAAGACCCGTAGTACTTTCTAGTTCAGACTTCTTCTTTACCCCCATTGCCAAATTGGTTCCACCTTTTGTGCTTAATTCCTCACCCTCCTCAATCTGCAGTTTATCCTTTCCTCTTAACTTTGTAGGCTCCGGAGGACTGTTCAATTTGCTCTGTTCTTCAGGGTACTTCAGAGGTTCGAATGAAGATTTTTATATTTTTCAGCTTAGGCTTATGGAAGATTTGCAAATTAGTTAGAGTACCTAGGCAGTCATAAATGCGATAGAATGATAGGACACTCCAGAGGCAAGGTGGCAGTACAGCATAGATGGCGGCATGCATGAATTTAGAAAAAGAAATGATGGCTGGAGGACGTGTCATAGTGGTGGCACCCAAAAATAGAAAAACAAGACAGTTGCTATTAATGATTAATTAAAGATAGAATTACCTGGATCATTTTTAATGATGAGGGCTATGTACACAGCAGAGATGTTGTGTCATTTTATGAGACTGCATGAGTCGCGGCATATGAGCAGCTTTTGGTGGCTTGAGATGATGCCCACTACTCCACTGGCATGCAACCTGCAATCATTGCACTGAGTGGTTCGAGAATCCATGTTCTTTGGGTGATGTCAGTACCGTCTTTGTGAATACCCCTACAAATGATATGCGTGCTAATTTAATTTATTCTTGTGATAAAGTAGAGGATGAGTCATGATGACCTCATCATGTGATGTGTCCACTTACTGCCTGGAGAGGTGGGTTCCCTCCCTTATTATTGAAATTGACTTCTTTATTGACATAGCGCCGGAGGTGCTCCTAGTTTGGAAAGCACCAGAGGTGCTCCTGGTTTGGGAAGTGCTGAAGGTGCATTTAGTTTGGGAAGCGCTGGAGATGCATTTGACTAACTGCCGGCACCTGATCACCTCCGTAGCTCGATTGTTTCAACTGTCCTGAAGAAGGGAACCACCATTTGTTGGTTTTCAACTTCCTTCGTCGAGAAAGATATCCATTTATTGGTTTTCCATCTTTCTCTATTTTTTTTTAGAAGGCCACCATTGCTGGTTTTCAACCTTCCTTTTTTTTTTAGAAGGCTACCATTTGCTGGTTTTCAACTTTCCTCTTTTTTTTTTTAATCCAACACTGTGATAGAGGAGGTATCCCCTGTATCAAAACACAAATCATTAAGAAACTCCTCTTTAGTAGATGGTCTTTTATAAAGTCTGATTCAATGACCATTTACTAAGAATGTGTCTGGGCTTCCATCAATAGGTTGCAATAATACTATTCTATTTTCAAAAACTTCCTTTATTTGATAAGGACCCATCCAATGAGTTTGTAATTTCCCCTTGAACTCTTTGAATTTAGAATCATAAAGAAGAACCCAATCACCTTGTTGAAATGTCCTCCTTTTGATGTGTTGGTCATGCCATTGCTTCCTCTGATATTGAACCAGTTTTGTTTGCTGAATGGCCTCTATCCGAATTTCATCCAACTCATTGAGCTGAAGAATTCTGTTCTGTTGAGCTATAGACAATGGCAGACCAATATCCAATACAATTTTAAGTGTCTGGAGTTCAAATTCTATAGACAAAATAGGCTTTTTCCCATAAACTAATTCATATCGTGAGAACTTTGTTGTGGACTTTCAAGTGGTATTGTAAGCCCAAACTGCTTCAGGTAATTTGCTAGCCCAATCTTTTCTGTTCATTGTTACTGTCCTTGTCAGAATATTTTCAAGTTCCCTATTAGTTACTTCTACCTGCCCATTCGCTTCAGGATGGTAAGGTAAAGATTTTGTGTTTGACTTGATATAAATCTGTGAATACTTTGATTACCTGTGAAGTAAATTGAGGTCCTCTGTCTAAAACTATTGATCTTGGGGCTCCAAACCTTAAGAAAATCTTATTATAAAGGAAATCAACAACTTTTTCTTCTCTTGCAAATTGTAATGCTTGAACCTCAACCCATTTTGTAACATAGTCTGTGCATACTAGAATGTACTCCTTGCCTGATGGTGGTGGGGAAATTGGTCCCACAAAGTATAAACCCCACTGCTCAAATGGTTCCATCATGACTTGAGGATGTAGTAGCATCTCCTGGGTAGAAGTTGGCTGTCCCATCCTTTGGCACTGGTCACAGTGCTGCACATACTTCTTTGTATCTTTATGGAGAGAGGGCCAGTAGTAACCAACTCTGAGGATCTTGTGGACTGTTTGGTGGAAGGAGTAATGGCCACCAGATGGTTCATCATGACATGCTCTCAACACATCAAAAATCTCATCAACTTTTAAACACCTGCATAGAATGAAATTAGGACCACATTTAAATAGTAAACCATTCAACCATTTATAAGATAAGCTTTCTTTTACTAAACATTTTCTTTGTTTTGAGGTAAAATGGGATGGATACAAGCATGTAGCTAAAAGATTAGCTATGTTAGCAAACCAAGGTGCAATAGAGGATATAGCAAAAATATGTTCATCTGAGAACTTGTCCTCCACTGGTTGGTTTTCTCCTCCTATAAGCAATCTTGACAAAAAATCAACAACCAAATTAAACTTTCCTAGATTATCAACTATGGTAATATCAAATTCCTGCAATAACAATAACCACCTGATGATTCTTGCACCCACGACTGGTTTATTCATTAGGTACTTGATGGCTGCATGATCAGTGTGTACAAATATCTTATATCCAGTGATATAATGCCTGAATTTATTTATAGCATAGATGACTGCCAAGAATTCTTTTTCAGTTGTGGTGTAATTTCTTTATGCAGAGGTAAGGTTTTTGATGATGTAATAAATGGCATGCATACTTTCTCCTTCCTCCTTTTGTCCTAAAACTGCCCCAATGGACTCATTTGAAGCATCAGTCTGTATGTGAAATGGCAAAGTCCAATTAGGTCCTCTCAAAATTGGTGTGACAGTAAGCTTCTCTTTCAAGGTTTCAAATGTTGATTGACATTCTTCTGTCCATAGAAATTATGTGTCTTTGTTAAGCAGGGTAAACAAGGGGCAGCTATTCTGCTGAAATTTTCTATGAACCTCCTATAGTAGCCTGCATGACCCAAAAAACTTCTGACATCTATTTGATTTTTGGGTGAAGGCAACTGTGTGATCACTTCTATCTTGTTTTGATCCACTTTGATCCCCTTTGCTGAAATGTGGTGTCCTAAAATAATTCCTTCCTCCACCATCATAAAGCACTTTTCATGGCTAAGGGATAATTAATTTTTTTCACAGCATTTCAGTACTTTCTCAAGGTTTGTGAGAGCTTCTTCAAAATTATCTCCATACACAGTAAAGTCATCCATATAGACCTCCATGCATTCATTAGCTAGTTCAGCAAAAATAGCCAAAACAAGTCTCTGAAATATAGTTGGGGCATTGCATAGTCCAAAGGGAAGAACTTTGTAAGCAAAAGTTCCCCAAGAGCATGTGAAGGTGGTTTTGTCCTAGTCTTCAGGTGCTACTTGAATTTGATTATACCCACTGAATCCATCTAGAAAAGAAAAATACTTTCTCCCAGCAAGGTTGTCCAGTACTTGGTCAATGAATGGTAAGGGAAAGTAGTCTTTTTTTGTGGCCTTGTTGAGTTCTCTATAATCAATACACACCCGCCATTTTCCATTCTTTTTAGGCACTATGACAAGGGGTGAGACCTATTGACTGTCTGAGATTGGATATATAAACCCTGCTTGAAGTAATTTTTCTATTTCAATTTTGACAGTGTCCTTTAAAGCAGGATTCAATCTTCTCTGGGGCTGTCTGACAGGTCTAATATCCTCAGTGTATATATGATGGGTACAAATCTTAGGAGGTATGCCTTTCATATCTTGATATTCCCAAGTAAAAGATGCTGAATGGGAAATCAGAAGTTGGATAAGTTTTTCTTCCTGATTTGTTGTTAACTGAGTATTGATATTAAGTGTTTTCCTTGGTAAAATCATGACTTGTTTTGTGATTTGATCCATAGATGTAGTTAATCCATACATTGGAGTCATGGTATTGAGAGGACAAGAATGTGGAAGCAACATGTGGAAAGTGGCTAAGTCTCTGTAAAAGGTTTCCCCACAAGGAATGATGTTGGCGAGGGTACAATGAGAAGAAGTAAGAATTTCTTCCTAGAATCTTGGGCGAGTTCCATCACATCCCTATTGATTAGGATGAGAGTGATGTCTTTTGTTGTATCATAATATATTTCTTCTTCTAACTCTCCCAGATGTTCCTTGATGGTTACCATAGCTATTGAGGCACTATTGTCATTGTTCTTTAGTTCATCCACCCATACTCTTCCTGTATAATGTATTGATGGTTTAGCTAGAGGATACAAAGATATTTTCTTTAAATCTATCCCATTAGAAATGACCATATCTTCAGTTCAACAATCAATAGATGCTGCTACTGTAGCCAACCATGGTCTTCCTAAAATCAATGGATAAGCATTTCTCTGATTTCTAGGTTCTAATATCAGGAAGTCCACTGGAAATTCCCATGAATCTATCACAACTGGCACATCAGTGATTACTCCTTTTGGAACAGCAACTGACTGGTCAGCAAGTTGAAGAATTGTAGTTGTGGATTGGATACCTGATAGAGCTAATTTGTTCATTGTGTGAACTGTCATCACATTAATTGCTGCTCCCAAATCAACCAGAACATTTGAAATTTCTACCCCTGAGATGAAAACAGTTATGACAGGATTTCCAAGGTCTCCATACTTTGGAAGGAGAATTTCTCCCATCAATAGATCTACTACTTTTCCTTCCACCTGTATTGTGGAGGGAAAGTTTTTCTTCCTGCCTTGTATTTTGATACAATACTATTTAATGAACTGATTTAGTTTTGGTACATCTCTAATTGCCTGGAGAAGAGGAATTTCAATGTTTAGTTGCTTGATTTCTTGTAAAAGTTCTGATTCCAAGTTGGTGTGGACTTGTGTTTGTAAGATCTTTTTCTGGGGAACATACTGTTTAAGCCGTTCTGGGTATGGTGCTAGTTTTTCCATCTTTGGAGCATCTCCGGAGCTCTTGTCAGAACTGTGTTTAGGAATGTTCTCCAGAGTCGGTCTTTTAGGAGCAACTCCGGAGTTGTCCAAGGATGATTCTTCTAGCACTTTTTCATTAGTAATCTCCTTTGGGGGTTGAGTGGATGGATTTTCAGGTTCCACATCATTGGTTACTTCAACTATAGTTGGAGGAGATAGTCTTGGGAATGCTTTCCCAGAACGCAACTAGAGATTATTTGAATATATAGCATTAATTCTAGCCAAATTTTCTTGCTTTGTCATGTAAACAAATGTTCCCTGTTTATTCTGTGGGTTTGGTAGGCTAAGCTGGTAAAGGTGGTTGGCTAACTGGTTCATTTTGTGATTGACCTTGTGTGTTGGAGGGTCCAATTAGTAAAGCTTGTTGTTGAGGTTGGAAACGTCTAGGTTGTCCCTGGTATTGTTGATTATATCCCTATTGAGAACCCCATTGAGGTTGCATGTTTTGTGATCCAAACTGTGGTGGCCACTGTTGATTTCCCCAAAGCTGATTTTGTCAATTTTGGTTTTGCCAATTTTGGTTTTGCCAATGTTGACTTGGCCAATCTTGCTATCCCCAAGGAGGATTATTTTGAGGCCCGTGCCAAGTTAGATTCCACTGATTATTTCTGCAATTAGAAGGACCCCTGTAAGAAGGCTGGTTTGGATACTGATTATAAGGGAAATTCCCAGTTTGTTTTTGTCCTACATAGGTCAATTCCTCCTCTATTACAACATTCTTCTTACTCAATCTTTTCAAGGCTGGAAGTTGACTACATTGACTGGTAGGATGTTCCCTATCACAGATCTGACAAATTTTTGATTTGTCGAAAGGGCATTCTCTCAAGAGATGCTTGTTTCTACACCTAGGACAATAGATGGAGAGTGGTTCAGTTGCTCTGTTTTGATCAGTTGTTCTAGTTTTTGCTTGAATCCCATCCAGTGTGGTATTTAATTGGACCAAAATATCTATTTTTAGATTTGCAATCTCTTCCATTAATTGTCCTATTTAATTTTTCCCTTTAAAAGGTTTGGATGACCTCACTCCATCTTGGGTTCTAGAATAGTTCCTGCAGAGTTCTTCTATAACAGGTATATCCATTTTGTTGATATTCCCTTTTCCCATTAGATCTAGTGCTTGTTTTGATTCGTTATCCAATCCTTTTACAAACAAGGTTCTGGCCAAGGAGTGATCTACTGGGTTGCCATACCTTCTCAAGGAAAAATTAAACCTATCCACATAGTCCTCTAAGGTCTCTTCCTCCCCCTACCTAATTTTAAACAATTCTTTATTTTTATTACTGGATCTACAATAATCTTGATACTTTTCCACAAAACTCTATTTCCATCTGATCCCAAGAATGGATAGAATTATGGGGTAAACCCATAAACCATCTCATCACATAATCTTTCAAGGTTGAAGGGAATAGTTTGAGTTTTTGGTTATCTGATCCATAATCATAAGTTTGGCAGACTACTTTGAATTCAAATAAAAACTGATCTGGATCCTCAGAAGAAAGTCCTCTAAAATTTGGCAGGTGTGCTGGTGAGATATTCTTCATAGGAGCATTGTCTCCAGCAGCCAAAACAATAGGATATGAGAAGATTCTTGGAGCCCGATTTTCCTCTTCCTCATGATTATCATCTTCCATGTTTAGTACTGGTTCTTATCCCTGAGGTTCTAGAAAATTAGGTTCTATTAAAGGATCTGCCTGAAACTTTTGTTGTAACTCCTGGATATAATCGGCAAGTGGAAGATTTGGAGGATCTAAGGGATTATTGTTCTGAGGTGCAACTTCCAAAGTAGGCTCTAGGTTTCTCTCTTCAACAAGATCTTGTGCCACCCCACTGCTTTCCCCTATGGCTTGTTGTTGGGGTGTCTGCTTTATATATCTTCCTTTCAAATCTCTAGCTCTAACCATACAGATCTATCCTAAAAACTATTTTAACTCAGTTTCCCTAATTAACACAAGATGTCCCCGGCAACGGTGCCAAAAATAACAAGGTGTCGCTGTACCTCATCATTTAATCTATTTTTAGATGTCAATAATCTGGGGGATGTGTCCTTGCTGTCTGTAACTAGGGATTCTACAGTTACCAGTTTTCCTAGCTAATCTTAACAGCTTCTACTAATTTGAAAAGATTAATCTGTCTACTTACTAAAAGAATTTAAGGAATGCTAAAACAAAATT
The DNA here is from genome assembly GCA_027924645.1 of Cunninghamia lanceolata. Taxonomy (NCBI): domain Eukaryota; kingdom Viridiplantae; phylum Streptophyta; class Pinopsida; order Cupressales; family Cupressaceae; genus Cunninghamia; species Cunninghamia lanceolata. Next base: position 2,709,731 of record BSBN01000292.1, on the reverse strand, counting down.
AAATAGGAAGTTACTTAAAGCAATCTTAAAAATAGTAACATGCATCTATCTATTAAAATCAGTAAATACTTTTAATAGCAAAATCTGAAGTAATAAAGCAATGGTACTAGCCTTCCGCCTTGGTGGTGAGAGTGGGCCCTTGCTCCACACCTTTGGGGCTGAAGGCTACAGTGGAGAATCAGCACAAAAGAAGATCACAACTAAATTCAACCTAATTCCATTCTCTTTGCATTCATGAAAAGAATACTGATATCACACAACTGAGATTACTTAGAATCAGAATAAATCAATCATTGTATATATCTTCTGCTATTTCTTATCAATATATATGAAAATGAGTGATGACATATCACTTATCTTATCTACCAGTTCTTCTATGAGATGACATCCATCTCTTTATTACACTAGTTGTCTAACTATAGAAAATAATCATGCAATAGAAGTAGACTGAGTGGGATAGAAGTCCACTCAGAATTCTAAGTTTGAGTCTTAATACATTTGGGCAATGAGGCCCTAAAAATATGGGTATTGAATTAGTTCTATCTGTAACTCATGCAAAAACTTTATAAAGATAAAAACTCCAGCAGTTTAACTAAAGATGACCCTTCACCACTCAGGTGATGATTTGAGTGAAATGAGGGGTATTGTGATCACTACTGAGAGTGCCTAGTCGGCAACTTATGCTAGAAATATGCCCTGCTCTCAGGAGGTGCTGGAGATATCTATCCCTGTCTGCAGCTCCGGAGATATGTTTGTAGCTCCGGAGATGTCTGTAGCTCCAGAGATACCATTGTAGCCTTCTTTGTTCAACTCCGGAGAGGATTTCTCTTTCCTTCAAAACTTCTGGTGTCGTGGTATTCTGGTATTGTCTCCGGAGATCATTGAAGACTATCTCCGGAGATGCACAAAATTGTTGTTCCTGGCATCTACACCTGTTGATTCAAAAAGAGAGAAGTTTCTGTATTTTTCCATCAATTCCATGCACATTAGTCACTTAATCAGAAATTATGATCTTAAGTAATCTATCTCAATTAATCATTAACTAGAACGATCTTGCTAGCTTATTTGGGTGTAGACATTAAGAAAGATGGACTCAGGAAGGAGAAAAAGAGAGGTAAAAAGATCTATTTCATGGGTGCAACTTGGCACTCATCAATAGATGGGGGCCGGTTTCTAGTGAGAGATAGCCTGGGTAACCCATGTCTGGGCCATGCGATGACACTTTCCCTAATGCAGCCTAGCATTCCCTCTTTGGTGTTCTTTCCTTATGTTGTGTGAATGCCTCTAGAAGTTCTGTTAAGTGTGGAAGTGATGCTTATGTTGCCTGTGTTGTCTTGTTGACCCATGTTGTACGTGAGTCATGTGTAGTCCTTGCACCTGTTAGTCTTCTGTCTTCTTGTCCGTTGTTGCTACGGAACCTTATGTTATCTCCTTGCATGGAGGGGTGGACCTTAGGGTTCCACATGGTCGGGTGGTTGTGCTTTTAACTCCATTGGTTTTCCCTTGCTATTGTTCATGTGCGAAAAGAATGGATCTTGTGATGTAGATTCTAGATCATGTACCAAATTGAGGAGACAGTTATTTATGCTAATGTGTGAGCCTTGTGTATCAATTATGTCATATTGCATGTATTCCAATGTAACCAGGAAAGTGATAATGTTATGGTGTAATAATGTACCCTCTTGTAAAGAAATTATGTATGTACTTATAGTTCTAATTATATGATCTTGTTGAGTACTTATCTAATGTTATAACATGGAAATGTATGTGTTCATTCATGTGATCCAATAGATTAGAATTGAACTTTTGATGTTAGTTAATTCTTGATCCTGTTAAACTTTAGTAAGTAATGTAGCTGTGGAACCCTAGAGGACGAGGTAGTTATTGATATGTTGACATTACTTTGTTATTTCTATCTTAAAAACAAAATTGTCCTGTTTATTTAGCATAATTGTGTTGTCCTCTGGGGTTTCCTAGCAGGGCATTACACATCCTAATTTCTTTCGGTATGTTGTTCATTGTCATTGTTAGATTTAATGATGTTGATTTATTATTGATATGGATAGTTGGAGGCTATCATATAAATAATGATTTTGACTGATGGTTTGGGTCTTTGATGTTTTTTATTGGTCCTAGGGACAAGTGTGATGGTGTATAATCTTGCACATATACATTACTATAAAGGTGTCTCACATTTTAATGAATGTATATGTGAAAGCATTTATACACATTGTTCTAGCATGGTTATAGCTTGTGTTTTCGTATTTTCATATTTAACTATTCTATGTCTAACACTATTGAGTCTATCTTAACTTTGAACAATATCATTATTAAAGGATCAAGGTGAACTTCTTGTTGCAAATTTGTTGGCAGGGTGTCATCAATATTATAACTCTTCAAAGGTCGTAAGATCTCATAGGTGATTAAGGTGGGTGGTGAACTTAAGTAACTTTTACATTTGATTTATCCTAGGATCTAATGACTTTTTAACTTTATAAGTAGAGATATTTAAGTTCAAAATTATATTATCTATAGTGAATGGGTTTTGGGGGAAGATTTATAACCATGTTTTCAAACTTACCATGAACATGGTACGGGGTCATGGAATCTAGATTTGATCTTTAGGTAAGAGGAAATGATGGATTTGGTTTATGAAACACTGCCAAAGGCAAGAAGTGAAGGATAGGGAAGCTAATGTTTGGCCAGATGGCCTACGGTTGCATTGAATGCCATAGTCTTGAATGTTGTAATCACTTTTGGAATTAGTTTGTATTAATTTTTTGTTGTTAGTTTCTTAGATTATGTTCTCTAGTTTTTTGGTGAAATGTTGTTCAAATAAAGGCCAAATGCCAAGCCTAGGAATAGGAGAAAATCAAGGGACTATTGGTCATGCTTAAACTAACATATTGTTAGCATGAAGATGAGAGGGGGAGAGGGATGAAAGTTTGGAAGTCAATTGTTATCAATATCATCTCTTTTATTCCATTATCACTCTATAGTTTTTCTTGTGGGAATTTATGTGAGACATTGGCTATCAAAAACAATTATTTTGAAAGGAGAAATGAAGAAGAATGAGATGGGGTTGATTGTTCTTACTCATTTTAGGAGACTCAACACTATAACAAGTGTTGTTTACTTGCTTAAAGTTTGTTTGATATGGGATTTTCATAATATACATGGTATTAATAAATTGTTTTTCTATTATGTTCTTGTCAAGGAATGTGTTTTTAGTCAATGAGTAAATAAATGTTGATTATAGTTCTTGAGTTGTTGTTTTAACAATCTTGAAGTAGTAAAAAATGACTATATTATCAATATTAATTTGGGGTGATCTATATCATTTTTATGTTGTAAAATGTCCCCCTAGGACTTTTACCTCCTAAGTTTAGCTCTTGGGTCCCTTGTTTTGCATCTTGCATGTTGATTTTAACTTCCAAGACAAAATGGCCTAAAACCCATGTCACATGGGGCTTGAGGGACATTATGTGCTTTAGACCTAACCTAAAAAGGGGACCTAGGACATGGGCGCACGCGCCCTTGTCCTACCCTATTTTAGGCAGGTCCCAAATTTGAATGTCAGTTATGTGACCGTTAGTTAGGTCCCATGCCGACATCTTAAGTTTGAATTATGAAATTTGTAGTGGGAATGTGTGTTGTTGCATATATAAGCATGTTTAGGGATTCATTTGAAAACTAGAATATGATTATGAACTTTTGGCACACTTATGATTTGAGAGCATTCAAGATATTCATTATTGTAGAGCAGAGCATTGTTATTGTGTTTGTGATTGCAGATTTAGCTTCATCTTCTCATGTGTTGAAGGATCTTCATCTATGTGAGAGCTACACCTTCGAGGTGACATCTATTTGTGTTTGAATCATTTATCAATTTGTTTTTGCCTCTATCCTATAGGGTACGCACTCTTTATCTAATAACAGTGTTCAAAAGACTTGAATGTCCTTCTGAGGCTTGACTGAGGCAAGCTCCTATACACCACAACCCCCAAAAACACTCCTTGTGATTGCAAGTTACATGTATCAAATTTCACGAAGTGGAGTTGCAGAGGAAGGTTGCACAAGATAAGGATTTCGGATCCGGCAGAAAGAAGTAATTTGGAGCACTTTCAGGATAAGGGTGCCTTCGGCAATGTCCTCTGAGGTTGCAGACACATGAATCTTTGGGACAATGACAATCAACATTTGAAGAAGCCCCAACATCCTGAAGAACACCCTGCCTTGGACTAGGGTGCCTAGGGCAGTGTCCTCTGCATCTTCCGTGATAGAAATAGATGGAACAATGATTATTAGTACCGGAAGGAATCCTAAATTCCCTAAAAAAAATTGTACCTTGGACTTGGGCACCTAGGGCAGTGTTCCCCAACTATTCTGCATCATGAACTTCAAAAAATGGTCAGTGATTAATTTCTGTCTACTATCTTAGTCTGTGAGCATTTATCGTAATTTATTAGTTTACTTAATGTTTTACATAATTAGGGTTTTTAGCATACTTGAGCATTAAACTAATACATTATTAACAATTTCTAAATTTCCACATCGTGTCAAGCGACAACCCAACCTGTAGGTGAATCCTCTTGCAAAAGGTGTGATTCAACTCAGTTGAAATGTCCTTGAATGTTTGTAGTGAAAGGAGGATCTAGCCATTCAACCTCGTTGTCCCTCCTTTCCTATAAAACATTTTGGTAAACCCATGTTTATTTGAATTTTGTACCTTGCTAAGTGTTGTGCTTTTGATTTAAATTTATTCATCTTATTGCATTTGAAAATTTACAAAAAAAAATTGAAAAAAAATTGGCATTTTAGGCTTGCATTTTGAAATAATTTGAAATAATTTTCATTAATTTCATTTAATTTCTAATATTTTCATTAGAGATGATATAAATTATAGAAATTCATCATTTTACAATCATTTGTATTCGCATTTTCATGCTTAAATTGTTAAAAATTGCTTGAAATTGTGCATTTTTTATAAAAACCTAGTCTTTACATTAGCTAGGGTTTGTAGTTAATATCTTGTTTCAGATTTTACTACTCTTTTAAACACTCATTTAAGACCAATTTTCTAATTGTAGTGTTTCATCATAGTGTCATTTTTGCAAAAAATCATGTCCAGGGTTTGAAAACCTTGCATTTTCACTAGAGTTTGCCTTGTCATCTCTCTAGAATTGCATTATAGGTATGTTGAAAAGGATATTTCTGCATTATTGGATTGATATTGAACTTATTATTTGCTGCCCCTCTTTAATTTCTTCACAACACCTCTTCTCTTAGGCATTTGCATTGAAAAAAGTTAAAAATCAAGCATTTTAGATCTTAAAAATATCTTGTTCCTTGGGATTGTTTTATTAGTTTGTGCATTGAGTGTTGTATGCTTTTGCTTGAGTCATATAACCCACTTCCCTAATATAAATATCCCTTTGAGGATAAGTATTAGACTAATGGGCTAGTGCTCCTGAAAGTAATGACATTCCTACCTCTGAAAATCCATTAAACACATTATTTACAAAAGGAGAGGTCCACAAATTTTACGAGATATTATACCTCCTACAACTACAATGGAAGAACAAATGTTTCATGATTTTGAGGACCCTATTGATGTGGTAACAAATGTACCTGATGAGAAAATAAACAAACTTGATAAGGAACTAGCCAATTATCAAGCATTTATGGAAAATGAAAGGATAGCAGATGGGGCTATACCTGCGATTCATAACATAAGAGAATTGTTACAAGAAAGTGTTGCAAGTATGGGTCCAACCAGTGTTGTCATTGATGTCAACATACTCCTGTTGCATTAATGATAAGGATTGGATGAACTGTTTGCTGAGGATATTGAGAAAATTGGTCATATTAGGAACAGTGAAGACAGTAAGGTAAAAGTCCAAGATATGATGAGGATCAGAGCATGCAGTTTAAAGGGTTTGCAAATATGTGTCTTAAGGTGATCTAGTAAAAATTTTAGAGGTCCGCATGAAGATCTGAAGAATTTGTGGTTGTTTAAGTAAAATTGGTTCCGGCAGGTGTTCAGAGGTGACAGAGTGAAAAAGATAGGTCCGGTGAGATCCAAAAATGCATTATCCTATTCTGTGGATTTGAGGGAGTATTGAGGAAGTCTTTGTGAAGTGTCAACTCGATTGGCTCGTGGTTTGAAGGTCCAAAAGCATCTATTCCTTTGTGACAGTAATGACAAACTATGTTCCTGAGGTTCCAGATGAAGGAGAGAAGGATTTCAGTAAGCAAATGAAGTGTGGATGTTTTTGGTGATTCAAGAAATCTTGTGGAGGTCTTTGGATTGTGTCCAGTTCGTGTTGGTGGTCCGCATTAGAATTGGAGCTTGTAATTGAAGAATAACTTCTAGATGATGGTGTTCTTCCTAAGATTGGCCGACCGGTTGAGTTACACATCCTGCAGATGTTCTTGTAGTTGTTTGCCGACTTAGATGATTATTCCTAAGTTGATGTCTTGTATAAATAAGGGATTGTAAAGTCATTTCATAGTGTATCTTGTGTGGAGATGTGAGTGTGGTAGCGAGGAGGAGAGAGAAAAGCAGAGCAGAAGTATTGGACTTAAATGAAACTGATTCAAACATGATGAAGATGCTATTCTCTAGTTCATGTATGTGATACTTATTATTTGTAGACAGTGTGTCTCTTGTAGGTAGTGAGCCTCTTGTGAGCAGTGTGCTCGGGCAGTGAGCCCTAATTGGCATGTGCCATTTTGTTCTTTCTATTCTTCTAATAGAGAATACAATCTTGGGTTAATCACCCTGTGGTTTTTCCCTTAACCGGGTTTTTCACGTCAAAATCTTGGTGTTGTGTGTGTTAATGTGTCTCTGCTCTTGATTTAATGCATTATGTTTCAATGAATGATTTATCTTTATGTTGCTGAATTACAAAGTGGATCTAAGTGTTTAATTGGAAGAAAGTTTTATACAACTGATTCACCCCCCCTCTCAGTTTTCTGCTCTAAATCTAACAATTGCTATCAGAGCTAAGTTCCTCTAAAAAGAGCTTAACCACTTGCGGAGGTCTAGGATGTCTTCCTACAAAAAGGATAGTCCAAAGTTTGATGGAACCAATTTTAATCTTTGGAAAATTCGCATGAAATGTCACTTGTAATGTATGGGAATGCAGTACTGGACCATGGCTTCAACGAAGTATACTCCTCCACAGGGTGGCCCGAAAGCCCCAAATGAAATCACAGATGCTGAAACAATCTGCGGACTATAGAAGCTCTTCTAAGCGTATTATCTGATCCAGAGCTTTCAAATGTTGTTGACCTACCAACGACTTTTGAGATTTGGAAAAAATTGGAACTTCTGCATGAAGGAGACAAGTATGTTAAATGTGCAAGGCTACAGAGTCTGAAAGCGAATTTGAAAATCTGAAGATGAGAGAAGATGAAAATATCACTACTTTTATGCCAAGAGTAAATGAGCTTGTTTGTGGAATTAGATGTGCTGGTGGAGTCTTGGATGAAGATGAGACTGTTGGCAAAATTCTCAGATCCCTTCCTGCTTCTTATAAAATCAAGGTTGCTGCCATTGAAGAATTCAGAGCCCATACAGCTATCACAAGAGATCAATTGGCTGGTAAATTGGCTGCATTTGAAATGACCGAGTTTGGAGATGACCCTCCCAAGACTGAATCTGCATTCAAAGCCAGTGCCTCTGTAAAAGGTAAACAAAGGTTTGATCCGGGAGAGAACTCTTCAAGGAAACTATCATGGTATGAAAAAGCAAGAAAAGACCTGGAAGAAGAAGCAAAAACTGCTCATCTTGAAGCCCTTATTGCAAAAAGGTTGCCAAGAGGATCCGGTAAGTATGAAGGAAAATTGCCTTTTAAGTGTTTTAACTACAATAAGATTGGTCACTTTGCCTCAAGATGTCCAGAAAGATTTTCAAGGCCAAATCCTAACAGATCAAGGTTCCAAAAGAATTGTTACTATGTTCATGAGGAAGATGATAATGAAGGAGTAACAGATGATAAATCAGAGACAAGAAACAAATCCGGAGGTGAATGGGTGTTTATTGCCATCAAGGAAGAAGATCCAATACCCTCTGAATCTGTCAATCATAAAGTTGTAGAAAGAGCTCTGGCTGCCCAAGTTGAAGAAAATGATGATTGGGTCATTGACAGTGGATGCTCTCACCATATGACAGGTGACAAATAAGTTCATAGATTTGGAAAGGTATGAAGGAGGAGTGGTAAAATTTGGTGATAATTCTGCTAGTAGAATCAGAGGTAGAGGAACTATTTCTTTTGATGGAAGGAACAAAACCGGTAATGTACTATATGTTGAAGGATTGAAGCACAATCTTCTCAGTGTTGGACAGTTGGTGGACAAAGGCTATGATCTTCGATTCAAGAATGGTAAATGCAAGATCTTTGAAAGTTTTGGAACAGAGATTGCATCCGGTACTCAAACAAAAGGTAATATCTTCCATTTAGTTGTTACTGGTAAAAGTTGTCTGTTTGTGCAAATTGATCAGAGTTGGTTATGGCATAGGAGAATGTGTTATGTGAATTTTGATAATATCATCAAGATAAGCAATACTCAAGCAGTAAGAGATCTTCCAAAACTGGTAAAACCTACAAATAGTTTGTGCAAAAATGTCAGTTGGGAAAACAAAGCAAAGTCTCATTTAAAAGCAAGGAATAATCTTCTACCAGATTATTAGACTTAGTTCATACTGATCTATGTGGTCTGACAAGAATCAAGAGTGTGCAAGGTGATAGTACTTCATGTTACTAATTGATGAATACTCCCGGATGATGTGGGTAACTTTTCTGAAAGAGAAATTAGAAGCTCTTAAGAAATTCAAAATATTCAAGGCTATGGTAGAGAATGAAACCAGATTAAAATTAAAGTGTCTGAGGTCTGATAGAGGTGGAGAATTCACATCCGATGAGTTCATAGAATTCTGTGAGAAACATGGAATAACGAGACAATTGTCTGCTCCTGGGACTCCACAGTAGAATGGAGTAGTGGAGAGAAAGAACCAGACCATCCAGGAAGCATCTAGGATAGTGATGATGGAAGCAAATGTTCCTCAGATCTATTGGAGAGAAGTTGTCAGCATTGCAGTCTATACTCTCAATCGAGTTCAAATCAGAAATAATACCAGTAAGACTCCTTATGAACTTTGGTTTGGCATCACTCCTACTGTGAGGTATTTCAGAGTCTTTGGTAGCAAATGTTACATTAAGAGAGATGAAGATTTAGGCAAATTTGATGCTAGAAGTGATGAAGGAATTTTCTTGGGTTACTCTACTCAAAGTAAAGCATACCGGTGTTATAACAAGAGATTGAGGAAGATTATAGAAAGTACTAACGTGAAGGTTGATGAAGGAATTAAGAAACCCTCAAGGTTTTATGAATATGATGAAGATGATTATAATGATGTTTTGATCCAAGGAGTCCAAGCCCCTTCTGAGATTCAAATCCAGACTGATCTGGTAAATCAGGAAGAAGAGATAAGTTTGAATGAGCCTGATCAAGAATCAAGAATGCAAGAAACTCTCAAAGTTCCCAGGTATGTAAGACTGAACCACTCTAAAGATTAGATCATAGGTGATAAAAGAAAAGGTGTACAAACAAGAAGGAGAATTGCTCAAGATTCAGATGAGTATTGTCTAATTTCAAAGATTGAACCTAAGATAGTGAATGAAGCTTGCAATGATGAAAACTGGACTAAAGCAATGGAGGAAGAGCTGATACAAATTAAGAAAAATCACACTTGGGATCTTGTTCCCAGACCTAGAAACAAGAATGTGATTAGAACAAAATGGGTCTTCTGGAACAAACTGAATGAAGTTGGTGAAGTAATTAGAAATAAAGCCAGATTGGTCTACAAGGGTTACTCTCAAATACAAGGAGTTGATTTTGAAGAAACTTTTGCTCCAGTGGCAAGAATTGAAGCAGTCAGATTATTTCTTGCTTTTGTTGCTTTCAAGGACTTCAAAGTATATCAGATGGATGTCAAGTCTGCCTTCCTGAATGGTGACTTGGAAGAAGAAGTATACATTGAGCAACCAAATGGATTTCAATTGTCTGATCATGGTGATATGGTCTACAAGTTGAAGAAAGCATTGTATGGACTAAAGCAAGCCCCAAGAGCCTGGTATGAAAGATTGGACAAGCATCTTTTGAAGATTGGTTTCAACAAAGGTACTGCTAATAGTGATTTGTATTTCAAAATTGATCATGAAAACATCTTGATTGTTGAAGTGTTTGTTGATGATATCATTTTTGGAGGAAAAGATAGTATGTGTAAAACTTTTGCAAATCAAATGAAAAATGAATTTGAGATGTCCATGCTTGGGGAAATGAATTTCTTCTTGGGTCTACAAATCACTCAAACAAAGAAAGGAATCTTCATTTCTTAGACCAAATATGTGAAAGAATTGTTGAAGAAATTTGGGATGGAAGACTCAAAACCAATGAACACTCCCATGGCAACTGGATGTACATTAGGCAAAGATGATGACTCTCCTAAGGTTGATCAGAAAAATTACAGGTCAATGATTGGAGGATTGTTGTATCTCACTCAAACTAGACCTGACGTTATGAATGATGTGGGTCTTGTTGCTAGATATCAAGCTGATCCTAGAGAATCTCATGTCATGGAAATCAAGAGGATTTTTAGATATCTAAAAGGAACAGTTGAGTATGGATTGTGGTATCCCAGAGATCATGATTTCTCTCTTCATGCATATACAAATGCGAATTGGGCAAGAGATGTGGATGACCGGAAGAGTACCAGTGGTGGAGCATTCTTTTTGGGGAAGAGATTGGTTTCTTGGCTGAGCAAGAAACAAGAGGCAATATCTCTATCCACTGCAGAAGCAGAATACATTGCACCAGCAGGTAGTTGCACTCAAGTTTTGTGGATGAAGCAAATGCTAAGAGACATAAGAGTGGAGTATGAGGAGCCTATCACATTTTTTTGTGATAATTCAAGTGCAATAAATATATCTAAGAATCTGGTGTTGCATTCAAAGATTAAACATATATCCATCAAGTTTCACTTTTTGAGAGAACAAGTGAACAAGAATAAAGTCAGATTGGAGTTTGTGCCATCCAAGGATCAGATTACAGACATCTTTACTAAACCTCTACCTAAGGACTCTTTTGAGTATCTTAGGGAGAAGTTAGGGGTTATTGCCCCTCTGGTGATGAACTAAGATGCACTGATGTGCATTAGTCTGGTGGATATCACAGTCATATCTTGTGATCCGGATTGATGATGGAGAGCTGCTACTCAAGGGGAGCAGTTGGTATGATTCTAACGTATTGGAGTTGTAAGTATGAACCCTTTGCCATTAATGTCAAAGGGGGAGAGAATACATGTGAAAAACAAGTGGTTGTTGATCAAAGGGGGAGCAAGAAAGGAAGAGAAGACATGTGAATGGTTGTTGCTGATAGGGGGAGTTGTGACAGTAAGGAGAAGTTCTTGTCTTGATGGTCATAACAATTTTTCACATCATATGTTGCCATCAATGAAAAAGGGGGAGATTGTTGCAAGTATGGGCCCAACCGATGTTGTCATTGATGTCAACATACTCCTGTTGCATTAATGATAAGGATTGGATGAACTGTTTGCTGAGGATATTGAGAAAATTGGTCATATCAGGAACAGTGAAGAACAATGAAGATAGTAAGGTAAAAGTCCAAGATATGATGAGGATCAGAGGATGCGGTTTAAAGGGTTTGCAGATATGTGTCTTAAGGTGATCTAGTAAAGATTTAAGAGGTCCGCATGAAGATCTGAAGAATTTGTGGCTGTTCAAGTAAAACTGGTTCCGACAGGTGTTCAGAGGTGACAGAGTGAAAAAGATAGGTCCGATGAGATCCGGAAATGCTTTATCCTATTCTATGGATTTGAGGGCATATTGAGGAAGTCTTTATGAAGAGTCAACTCGATTGGCTCATGGTTTAAAGGTCTGCAAGCATCTATTCCTTTGTGACAGTAATGACAGATTGTGTTCCTGAGGTTTCGGATGAAGGAGAGAAGGATTTCAGTAAGCAGATGAAGTGTGGATGTTTTTGGTGATTTAGGAAATCTTGTGGAGGTCTTTGGATCATGTCCAGTTTGTGTTGGTGGTCTACATTAGAATTGGATCTCGCAATTGAAGAATAACTTCCAGATGATGGTGTTCTTCCTAAGATTGGCCGACCGAATGAGTTACACATCTTGCGGATGTTCTTGTAGTTGTTTTCTGACTTAGATGATTATTCCTAAGTCAATGTCTTGTATAAATAAGGGATTGTAAAGTCATTTCATAGTGTGTCTTGTGTGGAGATGTGAGTGTGGTAGCGAGGAGGAGAGCGAAAGGTAGAGCAGAAGTACTGGACTTAAATGAAACTGATTCAAACATGATGAAGATGCTATTCTCCAGTTCATGTATGTGATACTTATTATTTGTACACAATGTGTCTCTTGTAGGTAGTGAGCCTCTTGTGAGCAGTGTGCTCGGGCAGTGAGCCCTAATTGGCATGTGCCATTTTGTTCTTTCTATTCTTCTAACAGAGAATACAATCTTGGGTTAATCACCTCGTGGTTTTTCCCTTAACTGGGTTTTCCACGTCAAAATCTTGGTGTCGTGTGTGTTAATGTGTCTCTGCTCTTGATTTAATGCATTATGTTTGCATGAATGATTTATCTTTATGCTGCTGAATTACAAAGTGGATCTAAGTGTTTAATTGGGAGAAAGTTTTGTACAACTGATTCACCCCCCTTCTCAATTGTCTGCTCTAAATCTAACAGAAAGACAAGATGGTGTTAATGCAATTCGAGGCTTAATGCATATAGTGCATCATAATGTTATGCCAGTGATTGAATGTGCGAATGCTATTAATAACATGTCATCACCGTCTCATACACAAGTATTAGTACCTATACCGACTATTGGAATGTCTACATTTACATCAACAATTTTAACTATCAATGCACATGCTTGTAGTATTTCTACCACTGGTGTTGGAGTATCTAATGGCACTAATTCACAAAATTACAAAGCTGTGGGATTCAACTATCAAAACCTAGCACCTAGGGTGACTTCATATCACTCTCAACCACCCCTTCAATCCACTTACTCTCAATCACCTTCCACCTATCATTATGTCCAACCACCACTCACCTATTCACAACCTCCACTCATCACTACTCATAATCAATCACCCCAACATTTCAGTTCTAATTCCTCACAACAAACTGCATCCCCTAATTATGCCCTCTTAAACCAACTCTTGCAAGGCATGACTTCTTTACAACAAAAGGTGAAAATCTTGAAAAAGTCTTCACAACCTAATATACCAACTTATCATGCCTGTAATCCTTTATCCTATGCAATTTTGAGAACTCCTATGCCTGAGAAGTTTGAAACTCCTCGATTTGAGAAATATGGTGGAAAAGGTGATCCTAATACTCATGTGGCAGCATTCACGGCTATGTGTAGTGATTTTTACTTTGAAGAGGATTTGTTAGCAAAAATTTTCCCAAGATCGCATAAGGATACAACTTTAGAATGGTTTTGCTCTTTACCTCTGAATTCAATACACTCTTTTTCATAGCTAGTTGATCAATTCTTACAACATTTTCAAGCAAACATTGGACCTCAAGTCTCTTTGATTGATTTAGTTCATTGTAAGCAAGGTCTGAAAGAGAAGTTAACTAAGTTTATTAGTCGGTATCAAGCTCTTTATGCACAATTTCAATATCAGATGAAGGATGAGGATGTTCAGAAGGTATTCATTACAAATCTACAACCTAACATCCGCGATAAGATTCTCTTGATGAAGTATAACTCTTTTCAACATCTATGCACCACCCTTCGAGATTACCAACTTTCCTCTAGTCAATATGAAAACTAAAACTCATTGGCTCAATTTGGTCAATCCATGGGTGGACCTTCACAAAACAACTTTAAGAGGAATAATAAGAGTTTCATCAAGATCAATGGACATAATTCAAATAATTTTTCACAGGTATCCGCTATCACTAATCCGAAGAGGACACCATTTCAGAAAAGATAATTCACTCTCATATCTGACTCCTTACATTCTATCATGAATCAAGCTGTGAGTAATAACCTCTTGAAGCTTCCTCCAATTAAACCATTGGATCCTAGTAGAATGTAAGGACCTTATTTTGATCCTAATGCATTTTTTCATTTTCATCGACAACAAGGACATGATACTGAACGATGTATGAGTCTTAAACATGAAATACAAGACCTTATCGACTTGAATGTTATATAGGTATCTGGTGTGATTGATAATGGAAATAAGTCAGTTGCTCCTCTAAATCAAAATTTATAGATCTTTACTAATCCCTTTGCTAAGCATACTGATAACAACATGATGGAACAAAATACAATAGAAGTAGAAGATGACTATCTAGAGTATGATGAAATAATTGGTATGGTAGAAGTGGATAAGGACAAGTTTGATAACTTGCCTCATCCATGAAGAAATGGTATTTATGCTGAGGTTTTCTCCTCCGTTATCCCTTCAAGGATGGGGAGTTAACCAAAATGCATTGGAAACACAAATTGAACAACCAAAGCAAGAGATCATGATACAGGAAAAACATGCTACAATGGAACATATTCCATTTAGCTATGATAGATGAACTCAACAAAATAAGAGAGCTAAAGATCATAAAAGAGTAAGATGATTATCATCAGTAGGAAAATAACAGTGGTTCTCCTCCTCACAAGCAACAATAGATCTCACATACACAAGGATTTGAGAAACAAGCACCGCATGGACATTCTAAAAACAAAGAACAATCTAATATGAACCACTCAAACTTCAAACAAAACATGATGGAGCATCTTTCCAAGATGCTCGCAAGTTCCAAATTCTAGTATGGTTGTACTTTCAGGTAAGTATTTCTAACCCTTTACCTCTGTGTTGTTTTCTCCCTGTGATGTGTTATGTGTTGTTTAGGCCTCCTTGGATACCCTTGTGTTGAATGTCAAGAACACCGAGAGGGGGGGTGAATCAGTGTTCTATAAATCTTTTCATGTCCTTTTACTTTTAACCATTTCAAAGGAATAGTCAAACAGAAGCAAAATATACAATTGAACAACATCCACAAAAGCATGACACATAACACCAAGATTTATGTGGAAAACCCAAGAAGGGAAAAACTACGGAGAGGATTATCTCTCAAATATATATTGCAATCTTTACAAAAATGATGTTCAGGCTTGGTCACTCCATGGGCCTGGAATATGCTAGCTTACAGCCATGAAGTACAACTAAGTTTAGCAGGCCCACTGCCTCAACCCTAAACCTAGCAAGATTACAATAAGGGTTTTTAAACCCTGAGGGATGTTAAACCCTACTGAAGGCTCACTATCGGCTTACTACCTTGTTGACAAAAAACTTTCTTCCAAACAGATCACACATGAATATTGCTTCAGCATCTGCCACTATGCCAGGGTGCAGTCATTTAACAATTGTATTTTGAATCCCAAGTCTTCATCGCTACTGATCCTCTAACTCTGCTCCACTATTCGCATCCTCGCATCACACACATACTTCACACACAACTCAACCAAATTTCATCACCTTTATATATCCGCATCATGATTTACTTCATAATTAGGTCCAAGAAGTGAAACATGTACATAAAAAAATGTACCTTGTCGCTCAAACCAATGCACTATACCTTGTCGCTCAAACCAATGCACTAAGTGTTGCATGGACCCAAATCTTCTCCCAAGCATTTTCATATAGGTTGGCTCTAATCTTTCAATTGCTTACATAAATCCTCCAATCATTAACTCTTCTTTACACAATGATTTATCTCACCAGTCGGCCTGTTCCTCAAGAACATGCTTAACAACTTCATCTGTTGTCTTACAACTTCTGCTACTGATCACAAAACACTTCCAAAATCATGTCAAGGACTCTTTACACATTCCCAATCTTACCCTCAGAACTGCAAGGCATGATATCATCTTGCGGAGAAATGTGAACCATTAGAACTCAGACTCTGTCTCTATCAAACTCTGTCAAACACTATGTTGGTACTTAGCAGCTTGTAGCTATCCTTCCGATGAACTTCAGATCTCCCAACTCTGGAATACAACACTTCATATAAGTGTTTACAACACCTCAAAATTGCATAAAGAAATACTTATCTGCAGAGGAATGTGGACTACTTCACCGTGCCATGTTCACTATTCCTTCTATACCTTTGCTTACCTAGACTTAGACATTTCTCCAAGATGACTTCTGGAGGAGATCGGGACTTGACCTTTGAAGTATAACACTATCAAACAACTGAGAACATCATATCTGAACCACATCTGCCAGTCTTCAATTGTGAAGGCATACTAGCTTACTTACTGTCCTTTACTCTGCATGCTTTCCATACTTAGCCATTTTCTGACAACCTAACCGGGAATCAAATGTGTTCTTCTGGAGATATCTCTCCTTGTCATGGTGATAGGATCTCTGAGCTTTGTTGCCATCAGTGACAACATACAGATCCATACCGGAGCAGTGTCTCTTGCCAACAATCTCCCCCTTTGGCATTAATGACAACACTTAGTGAAAAAAATGCTTGACTGCTCCCCCTTACTATAAACCCTGTACTTTCTTGCTCCCCCTGAGATGATTATCCATTTTTCATTGATCTACTTCTCCCCCTTTGACATCAATGGCAAAGGGTGTGATCCAGAAACCAAAATTTTCAAAATTTCAAAATTTTATATAATCTGTTGCATATTTACAAGCACAATCTTCAACTTAATTTGTGTTTGAAGGCAAAATGTCACTATAGATAGTTTTTATTAGTGCTATCTCTCCATTCCATCAATTTCTTGCACTTTCTAGAATTTGGATGTGGCCATTCATCAAAAATACTATCTTTTCTACCTTTTGGAGATCTGATGGTGTGTCAATTGGTGCTTGAGACTTCACGGCCTCATCTGCCAACTTGATCATGGAATCAATCTTCAGACTTATCAGTCCTTTCAGCTAGCACAACCTGTCTTTGATTTCTCCCTTTTTCTTCATCAGAGTATTCAGATCATTATGGATATTTCCAAATTGTGTTTCTTTGGCATTTATTGACTCAGCTGCTGGATTATATGTCTTAGAGATATTCAACAATTTGAGTTCCAAGTCTTTGATTTTATCTTCTAGTTCCTTTGTTATCTTTGGCCAAGATAAACAAAATTTGTACATTTTTTCAGCTTCTTCAAAGGCACTTTGTATGTTTTTAATTCCATTATCTAACAAAACTTTGTCTCGATCTATCATGCTCTTCAACTTAATCAATCTTTTATCATCAATTTCTTTCCTTACTTTTACTTTCGTAGAGTTTTCAAAACATTCAAAATGTATACTTACAAAATTTAATAGTTTCTTGAGATGGTTAGCAGGGGATAATGAGCTATCCCTTTGAAATGATGGCAGCATCTTTTCCAAGACAGTGGATGCTTTGTTGATCGGTTTGTTATCTTGACCATGTGATTGTAACAACTCTTCCTGTGCCTTGGCCTGAACCACGGATACTAGTTTGAACTTTTGAAAAGGTGACAATGAGGTCAAGTTGATTGGATCTTGAGGAAGTTCAAATTCTTCTGCAATTTGTTGCCTGTCAGAGACATCCGCAGTGTCTCTTGCCCTTTTTGATATTTCTCCTCGACTTTGATCTGGAGGGTCTATGTCCATAATTTCCTGTCGATCTGTGTTTTTCTCTGGAATAGGGCTCTTCCTCTCTTCCTTAAATTCTTCTCCTTCAGACTGTTGTTTAGAAAGCAGATCAGTTTCAATTTCACCTTGATCTGTCATATCCACTGTATTAGTGTTGGGGACTTGATCACTCTATTTAGGTCCTTGATTTTGGCTTATCTCCGGTGGAGATATGTCTTCAACTTTTGTTTCCTTACTATCGTAGATGGTGGAAATATTATGTTTCTTTAGTATGCCCAAAGTAATTTCCTCTATTTCCTTGACAACCTTGTCAACTTCTCCTAACATCAATGCATTCATTCTTTTCTTTGACTTGAACTCATTGTTAAGTGCCTTGGAGATTTTTCTTTTCTATGCTGGAGTGATATTCGGACATAAGGTTATTAGTGTGTGTTCTCTGAGCTCAACATCTTTAGCAATAGTAGTTTCCTTCCTGACTGATAGAATACTGCCTAAGGTATTTGGGAGATCACCAATGATCTCAATGAGGTCTCTATTGTAAATGTTCAGATACTCTACAATAGCTTCTTCCAAAATCCTCTTGTCAGCATCATTGTAATTATCATAAAACTCAGCCACAGGTTTCAAGTTACCATCAGCAGTAACAGACTTTAATATATATTCAATCTTTAGTGTTGCATGAGACTCATCTTTTTCCTGTCTTTTGCTAGGTGTCTTCCTTTCTGATGACTTCTCCTTGCTACTTTTGGATGCTTTAGTAGCATCAACTTTCATTATCTTTACCTCCTTATCTGATTCTGTCTCTTCTTTCATCAACAATTATGCTTGCATGCATTCTCTTATCTTTAATCTTCATTCTTTTGGAGCTAGTGGCAGAAGTTTCCACATTTGGAGATGGTGTGGAACCAGAGAGAGTGGATGAGGCTTCAGCAGCAGTGGAAGCTCTAGTTTTTCTTTCTGCCTTCTCTGGCTTTTCTAGCTTATCTTTATGTTCTTTTGAAGCCCCAGTCAATTCACTTTTTCTCCTTTCTTCTGCTTCCTTGATGGCTTGTGTCTTTTCCCTTGCCTTTGCCACTTCTTTTGTAAAGCTAACTTTTATGGTGATTTATTCTGCTACTTTCCTCATTTTCCTAGAGATTTCAGGTTTTCTAACTTCAACATGAATTTTGGCATACAATTCCTCATAAGTTCCAAATCTTTCTTCCTTGGGATCTTTGGGTTTGCTTACAATATATTCAACATAGTTTTCCAGTATAGTTCTATCTACCTCATATCCCATAGGCATAATCTAGACTATTCTGGGCTCAACAGCCTCCATCAAACACTGATCTTTTGTCACAATGAAGCAAATTGTATCCTTGTATTTTTTAATAACTATTTTGGGAATTCTTTCTCTGGCTTGCATTGATCTTTGGAAATTCTTAAAATAGCCCCATAGAGCTACATTATGTGCATCAATGGTGCCTATGCTACTCAACAAATTTCTAAATTGAACTGCGACAGGTTTATCACTGGTCTAGAATAGGTTCTTCATACCAAGCAACTCTTGCATAAAATAGAAAAATAAACACATGATCAGTGTGCCAAATTTAAAGGGGTATTTACCTTCTTTTGTCTTCTTCAGATTTTCCATTACTGGTTGTCAGAGTAATTCACAGATGTCATAATCAGCATTTTCCTTAATCATTTGATAAGCTATGTAAATGGTCGTGCCTGAAACAGAGTTCTCCCGGTTGGTGAAATAAACTTTGTATCCCAATACCATTGAGGCAAATCTCACGGCATGATCCTCAATGTCATTTATCATCAAGGCTCTCTTATCAAACTTCACTCTGGTAGCCGTAATTACTATATCATTCTTCACGGCTTTCAATAGGGGTACTGATCTGGTAGAGCACAATCCAGTGACTGCCCTAATAGCATCTTTTGTAATCTTGAAAGGTCTCTCAAGCCATATGAACTCATCATGAACCCTACTTAACACATACCGGACCCATTCATCTTCCATAAATGTTGGGAAATTCAAATACTGAATAAATTTCTTTTCTTCCAATGCCAAATATTCATTTTTCAGTTTGAGATTCTCATTGCTCAAATGTTTTGTGTAGAGATCAGCAAACCTGCTATCACCAAATTCTTCTAGAACAACATGAATATATGCCCTCACATCTTCTGCATCATGACTCCGTGTGGAACATTTGAGAATGGTCCCAACTGATTGACCTCAGTTGATTTGAATGGGTGTTTTTGAACTTTGGTCATGCTCGCTCAATAATATCAACAACTTGTGGTGATGCCATTTTAGAAATTTTAACGAATTCACAAGAAGGTTTTGAATGAGATTACCTTGTACTGCCGAATTAGGGTTTCCTTTTTCTAAAATTCTCTAAACTCTTCAAATCTTGGTTATTGTGGCTCAAAGTTTGTTCTAATCTCTCTGAGTACTTGATAGCTTCGAGTGTAAAGTGATTTGAGATTAAACAAATTCCCTTTTATCCTCTGCACGACGTGGCCTAGGTGTCATTAAATGCTTATTTCCAAAAATATGTTAAAACCCTTTGTTGTAGAACACAATCTATTAGGATTGCTCTGCAATATACCGCATTGACTCCTTTTCTTCCGGTTCTTCTTCTAATATGTGTGTCACATCAAATTCCATGATACATCTTCATGCCAGATTTTGGCACCCAATTTCTGGCTAGGGGATTTGAATTTTCTACACTACTCCCCTTGAGCCAGAGTTCCCAATTTACTTCTCGAAGGAGGTATCTGCACTGGATATTGGTGCAGATTGATCTTTGACTTCAATTACTCCTTTCTTGATCCATACCTTGTTCATTTCTTTCTTGGTTTCAACCAGATCAACCTTTTCTTTTCCCTTGTCATTTCTCTAGTCTGTTTTCCTTTCTTCAAAATAGTGATTTCTCTTCTCATTCCTACTTCTGCAAAACCTTGCAACATGTCCAATTTTTTTGCAATTGTAGCACACCACATTCTTTTGAACTTGATTCCTTTCATTGATTGAATTTAATCTGCAGTGATTAGCCCTATGTCCAAATCTATTGCATGCAAAACAATTTCCATTGAATGATTGACTATTCCTTGTATTTTGAAAGTTAGTTCTCACTGAGCTTCTGCATTCATTTGATTTGTGTCTAAATTTATATTATGCATTTCACCTAATAGAATTTTGACTTACTTTACTTCTGCATACAACAGCTCTATGACCAATTTTCTTACAATTGAAACACTGAACAGAGAATAATGGAGTCTTTTGATTCATTCTGCTCCTACACTAAGTAGCCCTATGACCAAACTTATTGCATGAATTACAATAACCATTGAAAGATGGGTACCTTTGAGCATTCAGTTGTCTAACCAAAGGTCTTCTAGATCTTCTTCTTTGATTTTTAAATTGGTATCCTTTGTTTTGCCTTGACTCAGTGCTTATTTGACCAGAGTTTAAACTTTCTCCTATCTCAAATCCTAAGCCATGTTTGTCATCAGCATTCTTCTGGCTAGCAATCATTTCTTCAAGCTTGGCAATACTTATCTTGAATTTTTCTTCAAAGCTTTTGGCCTTTTCTAGATCTATTTTTAAACTTATAATCTCTTTTTCAAGTTTTGTACAGTCTTTTGATCTATTCTTCACAATCAAATTTAGATCATCTTCTGCTCTTGTTCTTTTTGTAACTTCTGCTTTCAAATTTTTAGGGCTTCATTTGTTGATAGTAATTGGTCACTGACTTCTTTGTATTTGTCTTTGAATTTCTTGACTTGCTCTTTTAGCTTTAAGATGCATTCATCTACTTGTTGCAAGTTTTCTTTCAGATCCTTGACTTCTGCTTCAGAGTTTTCAAGATCCATAAGAGTTGCTTCTAGTTGATTGTACCTTTCATAACTTCCATACCTTCTTGCTACCATGACCACACTATCCTAGATCTTCTTCAAGCCGTTAAACTTCTTCCGAGGAACCTTGCTCTAATACCAATTGTTGAATGTCAGGAACACTGAGAGGGGGGGTGAATTAGTGTTCTATAAATCTTTTCATGTCCTTTTACTTTTAACCATTTCAAAGGAATAGTCAAATAGAAGCAAAATATACAACTAAATAGCATCCATAAAAGCATGACACATAACACCAAGATTTACATGGAAAACCCAAGAAGGAAAAAACCACGGAGAGGATTAGCTCTCAAATATATATTGCAATCTTTACACAAATGATGTTCAGGCTTGGTCACTCCATGGGCCACATGCTGGCTTACAGCCATGAAGTACAACTAAGTTTAGCAGGTTCACTGCCTCAACCCTAAACCTAGCAAGATTACAATAAGGGTTGTTAAACCCTACTGAAGGCTCACTGTCAGCTTACTACCTTGATGACAAAAAACTTGCTTCCAGATAGATCACACATGAATACTACTTCAGCATCTGCCACTATGCAAAGGTGCAGTCATTTAACAATTATATTCCGAATCCCAAGTCTTCATTGTTGTTGATCCTCTAACTCTGCTTCACTATTCGCATCCTCGCATCACACATAACTCAACTAAATTTCATCGCCTTTATATATCTGCATCATGATTTACTTCATAATCAGGTCGGCATCCAAGAAGTGAAACGTGTACATAAAAAAAATGTACCTTGTCGCTCAAACCAATGCACTAAGTGTCATGCAGACCTAAATATTCTCCCAAATGTGTTCATATAGGTCGACTCTACTCTTTCAATTACTTACATAAATCCTCCAATCATTAACTCTTCTCTGCACAATGATTTATCTCACCAGTCGGCATGTTCCTCAAGAACATGCTAAACAACTTCATTTGATGTCTTACAACTTCTGCTACTGATCACATAACACTTCTAAAATCATGTCAAGGACTCTTTACACATTCCCAATCTTACCCTTAGAACCGCAAGGCATGATATCATCTTGCGAAGAAATGCAGACCATCGGAACTCGGACTCTGTCTCTGTCAAACACTATGCCGGTACTTAGCAGCTTGTAGCTATTCTTCCGATGAACTTTAGATCTCCCAACTCTGGAATAAGACACTTCATATAAGTGTTTATAACACTTCAAAACTATATAAAGAAATACTTATCTACGGAGTAATGCGGACTACTTCACCATGCCCTGTTCATTGTTCCTACTATACCTTTGCTTACTTGGAATTAGACATTTCTCCTAGGTGACTTCTGGAGGAGATCAAGACTTGACCTTTGAAGTATAACACTATCAGACAGTTGAGAACATCATATCTGAACCGCATCTGCCAATCTTCAATTACAGAGGCATACTAGCTTATTTACTGTCCTTTACTTTGCATGCTTTCCATACTTATCCATTTTCTGACAACCGGACCTAGAATCAAATGTGTTCTTCTGGAGATATCTCTTCTTGTCATGGTGATAGGATTTCTGAACTTTGTTGCCATCAATGACAACATACAAATCCATACCGGAGTAGTGTCTCTTGCCAACACCTTGATACTCTTGTAAGGTCAAGGATACCGGGAGACCGCCTCTGTTGTGACCATTCTTGTATTTGTATCATCATTCTTCTATCTTGCTTCTCCTCTATTTTCATTGTTGTGTGTTGTGTCTTAGGGGCATAGCGTTGCGATTGGTGACCTGGGGGTACCTTCCTACATGACAACCCTAAGGCACTTGTTCTCCCCTCTTGATTTATGGTTTACCTTCTTCTAGTGGTTCTATCTAGCTGGCGGATGACGAAAAACAAATGAGACTGATAAGGACCAAGTGTCCATTCAGCAAGTAAGCAAAAATGGACCTAGTCCATACATGACGATGGGGTTGATATATATATTATCCGACGCTTGGCTAGTAGAATCACTCTATGTGATATTTTGATGATGTCTTATATTTTCTAACAAACCATAACAATATTGCTACTCCGTGCACTTTGTTTTATCTTGGGTCTCACCTTGGTTACACTCGGTTCTGAGATCTCTGCAGTATAACCCCACGGTTATCCTCAGTTTTTGAATCCGTAGTATAACCTTGGCTTTTGATGTGATTGTTTTCATGCATTGTTTTTGATCATGTAATGTGGTTATTATCTTAGAGAAAGATTTCTAACCTCTCTTCTTGCAGGAAATTGTGTGTTTGTGGGAACATTTGGCAATCATAAAGTACATGTCACCTTTGGGGGCATGGGCTTTGAGAAAGCTCTTGTTCCCTTGTGGTTTTTCTTCCTACCTTAACATTTTTTTATATCGGTACATGATATCAACCACCTTAAGGTGGGGGCATATAAAGGTAAGTTGTCTGATGATTTTGATACTAATGAAGCATGTTTGTATACATTGATCTATTGCGTATACCTCCTTTTCACAGTAAGGCATCTCCATGATGCAGGTGGGGTTGTATACTTTGAGCACATGCTTCCTTTTCACTGTAAGGCATCTTTGTAACGTGGGTGGGGTTGCATTTTGAAAGCCCTCTGCAGAGGCGGGGATGGTGTATCTCTTGAGCTAGTGCACATCCTTTATATTTCAAAAGTCCTCCGAGTAGGTGGGGTTGGTGTATCCTCCCTTAAGCATGTCTTTGGCAGTTGTGTCATAAGCCCAATCATCAAGTGTGCCTATAATGTGCCTGCGATGGTGGTGAACCTAGCAGTTGGCTCCTTCCATCGCTTGTTTGACATGTTTAAGATGTATAGTATGTCTTTGGCATACTATACGACGCTCGTGTTTTCCGTGTATCTTCCATGTGTTTTCCCCCGTGTTGTAGTTTCAAGACATGTGGTGAAATGCCCCTCCTACACTCGAGTTTTGTATGGCGTGTTTGTTCCCAAGCATAGTTTCAAGACATGTGGCAATGAGTCCCTCCTATGCTTTGGGATTTGTGTGGCGTGTTTGTTCTCAAGTGTAGTCTTCAAGAGCGTGGCAAAATGCCCCTCCTACACTCTGAGATTTGTATTGCGTGTCTGTTGCCCCATAAGTAGTTTCAAGACGTGTGGCGAAATGCCCCTCCTACATTTTGGGTTGTGTGTTTACCTTCCATGTACTTGCATTTGCATTCATATATATGAAAATGAAAAAAGAAATAATCACTGCATTCACTATATTCATCGTGTTTTGCATGTCTTCAATATTGTCTTCTTCGTGTTTTGCATGATTGTTTCTGTCTTCTCTGTGTTTTGCATGCCTGTTATTGTCTTCAATGTGTTTGGCGTGTCTACGGCGTGTTTTCTATAATGTCTACCTGAGACTAGGGGCTAGAAATAGTTCCTCAATCTTTGTGTATGCATTAGCTTCATGTGCCTAGCGTGTTTGTTGTGTTTTGACCATACTTTAATGCATGTATGGGCCTTGTGTTCATGCATACATTAAAGTGGGGGCTAGATGTTATGTCATAAAATGTCCCCCTAGGACTTTTACCTCCTATGTTTAGCTCCTGGGTCCCTTGTTTTGCATCTTGCATGTTGATTTTAACTCCCGAGACAAAATGGTTTGAAACCCATGTCACATGGGGCTTGAGGGACATTGTGTGCTTTAGACTTGACCTAAAAAGGGGACCTAGGACATGGGCACTTGCGCCCTTGTCTTGCCCTATTTTAGGCATGTCCTAAATTTGAATGTCAATTATGTGACCGTTAGTTAGGTCCCATGCCGACATCTTAAGTTTGAATTACGAAATTTGTAGCGAAAATGTGTGTTGTTGCATATATAAGCATGTTTAGGGATTCATTTGAAAACTAGAAGATGATTATGAACTTTCGACACACTTATGATTTGAGAGCATTCAAGATATTCATTGTTGTAGAGCAAAGCATTGTCATTGTGCTTCATCTTCTCATGTGTTGAAGGATCTTCATGTATGTGAGAGCTACACCTCTGAGGTGACATCTATTTGCGTTTAAATCATTTATCAATTTTTTTTTGCCTCTATCTCATAGGGATACACACTCTTTATCTAACAATGGTGT
Source organism: Cunninghamia lanceolata (assembly GCA_027924645.1). NCBI lineage: Eukaryota > Viridiplantae > Streptophyta > Pinopsida > Cupressales > Cupressaceae > Cunninghamia > Cunninghamia lanceolata. The sequence goes on along the minus strand of BSBN01000292.1, from coordinate 2,684,074 downwards.
TCAGAAGACTTGAATGTCCTTCTGGGGCTGACTGAGGCAAGTTCCTAAACACCACAACCGCCAATCACACTCCTTGTGATTACAGGTTACAAGTATCAAATTTCATGGAGTGGAGTTGCAGAGGAAGGTTGCAGAAGATAAGGATTCTAGATTTGGCAGAAAGAAGCAGTTTGGAGCACTTTCGGCATAAGGGCGCCTTGGGCAATGTCCTCTGAGGTTGTAGATAGAGGAATATTTGTGACAGTGATAATCAACATCTAAAGAAGCCTCGACATCCCAAAGAACACCTTGCCTTGGACTAGGGCACCTAGGGCAGTGTCATCATCTTCCATGACAGAAATAGACAGAACAGTGGTTATCAGTGTCGAAAGGAGTCCTGAATTCCCTAAAGGAAACTGTACCTTGGACTTGGGCGCCTAGGGCAGTGTCCCTGACTATTTCGCATCACGAACTTTGAAAAATGGTCAGTAATTAATCTATGTCTACTGTCTTAGTCTGCAAGCATTTGTTGTAATTTATTAGTTTACTTATTGTTTTACATAATTAGGGTTTTTAGCATACTTGAGCATTAAATTAATACATTATTTGACAAGTTCTAAATTTCCACATCGTTCCAAGTGACAACCCAACCTGCAGGTGAATCCTCTTGCAAAAGATGTGATTCAACTCGATTGAAATGTCCTTGAATGTTTGTAGTGAAAGGAGGATCTAACCATTCAACCTCGTTGTCCCTCCTTTCCTATAAAACAATCATAACTTGGAGTATGATTTGTTTGGAAAGACAATAAATGGTGTCTTAGGTTTAATAAAAAACCAAGAGAGAAAGGATGGTTTTCAACCTAAACTAGGTTAGTTATAGAATATCATTGTGTACTCATATTCTATGTAAATGACTATGGTTTGTAAATTAGTGAATGCTCTCACTAGTATTACTAGGTGGTACTTGGAATTAATGATGAGATTATTTTGGGTATTTCACCGTGAATCAATCATCAGACTTTTGGAGTATAGTATGAGGGTTGTTTTGTCGGTTATCAATACCTAAGGGTAGAGTGGATAGTATGAAATGAAACATAGACTTAATATAAGCTAAGATAGCTATTAACTACAAGGTGAAATTTTGCGTCGATGATATAATATTATCAAATAATGAATTCTATATAGTTTTCATCTCGATAGTTGGGTTTTATTATATTGAATACATTTGTTGGTACCCTAAATCATGATAAAAACTAGAAGAAAGAATAGTTGTGAGAGTTTTACTTTTGATTGTGGCTGGATGGTATATATTATTGTTTGGTTTTAATGTTGGAACTCTATTTCATTAAGATATCAAATCTTTTGCTTACTCTTGCAAGTGAATATATATTATTAAAATAAATGTATAATAGCTATACATTTTGGCAAAGACCAAAATGTATAACTATTACACATTATAATTGATTATTTTACATTTAATGATTGTATATTATTAATGACTATTATACATTGTTAATAATAACTTGATAAGTTTATGACTATTGCATATGACTTATGATAGTGATAAGTTTATGACTATTACATATCACTTATGATAGCGATAAATTAATGATTGTTACACATGATTGTAATCTAGTCAATAAGGCTATGCTTAATGGACTATACACATGATAAGGTTCGATAGGAACTTATTCATAACCATCTAGGGAATTAAATCATGTCAAGTGCATACATTCATAAAGTGACTTGCAAGTGTTATATATTAATACCAAGTTAGTAAATTATAAACAATCTATGACAGATGTTTAGGTTGATTTTTATGAGAAAGAGGCATGAAAAAATGTTACATATTATTATGGGTCTATGGTATACTTTGAATTTAAACGATCAATGATTGGTTATTATTTAGTCCATCATGGATTTTGTGTGCATTCATGATGAAATTTTCTAGTTTCCTATTATGATGGTGAATGTTTTAAGTTGTCTATTATATATGTCATGCATGTGTAGTGTGTTGAGTAGTATTGTAGTGCTTGTACAACAAGGTTGTGTGAAATGTTTTTGGTCATGTGTCATACCAAGTTCTTTAATTGCATTGGTAAATGTATCAAGTCTCTGTGGATTATTTTTGTATTTCCTAATGGTTGGGGTATGGTAAGGGCCACTAATGGGTGAGACTAATCCTTCAACAATCCCTCCAATTGGAAGAAGTGGAAGATGGATTCAAATGATTGTAGCTTTATATGGAGTCACTATATATATTGAACTATGTGGTATTTGGATTATTTGAAAAATGAAAAGTACTAAATTATTAGGTTGATATTCCCAATATGTATTTGTAAAGGGATATATATGCACATTTTATATTTAGTGTAATTGATTTGAACAAAGGCAGACTCACGATTTGAGATATTATTGGTGTTCTTCCATAAACTATTTAATAGTTATTTTATCGCAGAAAGTATGTTGATTTTGAACTGTTTTGTAAATTGTTAGTAAGTTATAATCTTGAACATATAATGGGACATTTAAAACAAGTCTATCAAGTTCCCAATTGGTGTATAATATCTTGATAAATGCATTGTTTAAGTTAGTTTAATCTGATGATAACTATGGAATGAAAATGATTTCATTTGACATATAGATATGTGTCAATGATATAGTAACAAATAAAATTCATTGTGTTAGTTCAAATCAATAATTGAGTGAGAATAGATGAATAATGGAATTTGGTACCATGTATTCTAAATAGTAACTGGAGGTGTTTGACTTGTTATTTGTTCAATATTCTATCTGATTGATTATTATATTTGTAGCCTATTTTTAAAAGATTCTAAGGGTAAGAGATTAAACCCTAAAAATAATGTGAGATGTTTTAAGGTTAGAAATCTAATATCATTTGGTCTTAAAGGGATAAAGTTGAAATTTGAGAATAAACTACAAATACTTATGTTGGGTTAAGTAAGTGCAAAAACTTTGTGTTCACAATCTAATAAACTTAGAATATTGCTTAAAGTGTGATAGTTTAAATAAGCAAATTCTTCAAAATTTATGAAATTTTTAGTGGGCTTAAGAAAAAATAGTCTCATATTTTGGGGTCATTACAATGTGTAAAAAAAGCATTAGTCCAAGTGTAGTGAAATTTTCATGCAAACAAAATGATTCCTTGTCATACATAAGAAGACATATTTTCCATGGGTTTTACATGTCAGTCAAAGAAAATAAAATTAAGAGCCTACAACTATTTTGATATCTAGTTGTTTCTTCTGGGAGAAGCTTGACAAAACTTTAAATGACCTATTAAACATCCCTTGCTTTTATATTTCTTTTAATAATATAATTTAATAATTCCTTTGTATAAATCTCTACACAACATTGGCTTCAACAATACTCCAAGAATGGTTTTATACTCCTTAAGGATAATACAATCTAGTTTTTCCTAAAATTATAGTTCCCTACCAAATAGAATGAGACTATACAATTTATAAGTCTTGTATACCATGGGATTATATTTTTTGTATAATACACATTCTAAAATGTGAAGTACCTATAAAACACACACAATTATATTCTAATGGTAAAATTAGACTCACTTCATAAACTAAACAATGCAAATCAATCTAACCATGACCATGTTAGTTACCGTTGCACCAAAAGATTGACCTATTAATGCCCGATACAACCACTTGACTTAACAAGCACGGGAGGCGGTTAAGCCCCTGTCACAAACCAACGCAGCGCGGCGCTGAACAAGGAGACCAAGGGCCACACCTTGCAACAATCCCCCCCAACGCAAGCACAAGGTTTGAACCCGTGACCTCAGCTTTGATACCAACTGTTAGTTGTTGTTGCACCAAAAGATCAACCTGTTAATGCCCAATACAACCACTTGACTTAACAAGCACGGGAGGCGGTTAATCCCTTGTCACAAACCACTGCATCGCGGCGCTGAACAAGGAGACCAAGGGCCACACCTTGCAACATTGTTTGAACTAGGGAGAGACACTATATGGATTCATGATTGTTGTCATTGATGGCAACAAAGTTCATCCCACACATCTGCAGGACATGGTGTGTCCATACCGGAAGTCAGAGTGAAGAATGTTGTGGTTCGGTAAGCAAGAACAGATCATGTGGCGAGGTCTGACAGTCAGGTCTAGATCTCTTAGAGGAAGTATCTTGGTGAAGTACAGATTTGGGGAAGTCAAAAGGACTACCTTGACTTGTAGACTCCAAGGATTTAGCCTCCGGTGGTAGATGAAGAAAAAGATATGAATACTTGAGTATTGGGTTCCTGATTGGCAGTGTGGACAGAGGAAGAACTGACTGGCAGAACATCAGACATTATTCTGGATGTGTTACTGATAATGGTAAAGATTATTAAGGCATAAGTTATGATTGGCCGACATGATTGATGACTTCTACAAGTATATCCTTGATCTGCATTACTTGGTAAGCAAGGATTCAGCCGACAGATCAAAGTTTGTGGAAAAGATTGACTATTCCGGATGCCAACTAGAAAGGTGATGAAATCACTTGTGCAGATATCTATACAAGATGGTTTTAGTTATGAGAGGTGTAGTGGTTTTGTGTGATGTACGAAGAAAAGCAATAGAGCAGAGTGAAAGTAGTAAGAAAGGTCCGGTATGTGAAAGGAGAGCAGCACAAAAGAAGAGGAAAGATGAAGTGCAGCAGATCAGTGTACTGAGCCTAACCGGAACTGAAATCCAGCATATGTAGATGCTCCTTACCAGTTCAAGTATTGTATTACACTCTTTATAAATTGTAGATAGTGTGTCTCTTGTAGGCAGTGTGCCTCTTGTGAGTAGTGTGCTCGAGCAGTGAGTCCTAATTCACAAGTGCCATTTTGTATTTCCATTCTTCTAACAGAGAATACAATCTTGGGTTAATCACCCCGTGGTTTTCTCCCTTAACAGGGTTTCCACGTCAAAATATTGTGTCATGTGTATTTCCATTTCATGGTTATGTTTGCTTATTTGAATTAATGCTGCATTGATTAATAAGAAAGTTTAGAAAGCAAAAATAATTAGGATAACTGATTCACCCTCCCTCTTAGTTATCAACAATTGGTATCAGAGCCAAGTTCCTCCCAACAGAGCCTAACAGCTTGAGGAAGATCTGGGAATTCAAATGGATGTGTATGGTATGAGGGAGCAACTTAAGTATGCCCTAGATGATCTTGAGCAGTCAAATTTTGAAGTCAATGAATTGAAGGAAAGACTCAAACAGGCTGATGATTTCATAAATGAACTGAAAGAGAAACTGAATCTCTCTATGAAAAAGAGAAAAAAGCACCTTCAGCAATTGGCAAATCAAAGTGAAGCTAATGATACAAGTGGAGATCTAAAGGAGAAAACCAAGTTGTGTGAAAAGTTATCAAAAGAGATCATCATGGTAAGATATGAGATTGAATCAGGAGTTATGAAGTTTACCCAAGAAATTGAAGAGAAAAGAAAGACTGAAGATGATCTAAGACAATCTCTCAAGGAGAAATTAGAAGACTGCCACAAGATGCATAGAATAATCAGACACCTTGAATCTGATCTTGAAGATGCTAAAGATAATGAAGAAAAACTTGAGGATCAAATTGTCTCTCTTAAAAGGGATCTTCAAACAGCAAATGAATATAAAGAAAAATTCAAGATAAGTTCTGCTCAACTTGAAGTTCTTCTTGAAAGTCAAAAGAGGGTAGATGACAAGTGTGGTTTGGGATATGAGAAAGGAGAAAGCTCTGAATCCGGTCAGAAGAATTTTGGATTAGATAATCCAAGGAACAGGCCTAGAAGACCTCTGGTAAGGCAGCCTAATGCTCAAAGATATCCATCCTTCAATGGATACTGCCACAACTACAATAACTTTGGTCATGAAGCTAATCAGTGCAGAAAGGGAATGAATCAAACTAATTCATCCTTCTCCAGACAATGTTTCAACTACAAAAGGTATGGTCACAAATCTCATGAATGCAAAAATATGCAAATGAACAAATCAGTCAATGGTAGATGCTTTGCATGCAATAGAATAGGTCATATGGCTAATCAATGTAGATCAAGAGGATATCAATCAAATATGCAAAGAAATGTTGTTTGCCAAATTTGCAATAGATCCGGTCATATTAAAAAATTTTGTAGAAGCAAGAATCAGGACAAAAGAGGTCTGGTACATCATAATCAGAATCAAGATAAGGGAAAATGAAAAGTGAATGCAGATGAAGTTCAAAGTGAGATGAACAAGATTTGGGTGAAGAAAAGTACAGAGAATGTAGGGGATGGGTCTGCACCAGACTCTGGTGCTGATATTCCTTCCAGAAATTAAAAAGTGAGCTCTAGCTCAGGGGGAGACACAAAGAAAACCTTGTTCCCCTAGCCAGTCAATTGGTGCCGGAACTGGCACAAGAGGAGTTGCGGATTAAAGGGTTCATAAGAGAAATATCCAAATAAACTATGGTTAAGATTTGGAAGATCCGCAAGATGTTTAAGATCAAGATTGATCCGGTTCTTCAAGTCATCCGAATAAGGCAAACCAGAATGACTTAGGTCAAGCATTTATTGCAACTTAACATTAGGGTTTGTGGAGCAATATAAGGGTTTTCTCATTAAGCATTTGTTCATTCTGCATTCAAGAAGAAACGAAAAGAGAGGCTCTGCAACAAAATTCCTCAAGCTCATCCAAGATCATTTGTAGAAGTTAACTCATCCAGAAATCAATCCAGCTAACTCCGTGAAACCGAAAGATGCAAAAGGTATTTTCTGTTCTTCTCTACAAATCTTTTTAAAAGATGTCTACTCTGAATATTGTGAAGATCACTGATAGGCCTCGCCCCAAATTCAAGAAACATCCCTATAAATCCTTGGAAGTAGATCCTCTAGGAGCTTTTTCTAGTGTTCCACATGGTGTCTTGCATACAGAAGATATTAGGGTTTACATTCACGTAAACATTAAAGAATTCAGAGAGTCCAAATTAATGGATATCTATCACAAGCAGTTAATAGATGATTCTTTTGAGATCAAACCTCAGTATAAAGCCATCCAAGATAAGCATTTTGCATAGTGCATTCATTTCCCCTGTTTTCTGGAAGATGAATGGGTCTAGTATATCCTGAGCAGAATACATGAAAACTTCATGTGGTTGAACAAGCCATTTAAGATCACTAAGGATGCCATTAGGGCTATAAACAGATTACACTCAATCGGTGAATTGCCTACGCTCAAGTCTGTCAAGAACCAAATCGTCAGTGAAGCTACCAAATCAAAGTTTGATAAAAGAGCCATGACTATTGAGGATATCATAGATCCGGATATCAAATTTGCATCAATGATAATTGGATATAAGATATATCACTCCAGCAGGGAGAATTCTGTTTCTGGAACTGCTATATATACTGCTTATGAAATGTTGAGGAAGAATGTAGACTATGATCTTTGTGAGCTCCTTCTGAACCAACTATTGGAGAATATACAGAAGATAAAGAAGGATAAGAAGAACTCCTTCAAATACGGTGGTTTGATACTCTGTCTTTTCTTTAATTACATGAATGAGCTTCCCGGATCTAGTGGCTGGGTATGGCAGAATGATAGGCCAGTAGCCATTCAGATCAGAGATTATATACATGGGATTGGTGATGCCAAGGCACAGAATACAGCTCTCTGGGGATATTTTAAGAATTTTTAGAACATGATGCAAGCAAGAGAGAGAATTCCCCAGTCTCTTGTTGAGAAATACAGACACAATATGCTTTATGGTAGAGACTGATCAGTGCCTAATGGAGGCAGTAGAACCAAGAACTGTATGGATCATGCCTATGGGGTATGAAGTTGATGAACAAATTGTGGAGCTGCATGTTCAACACATGCTAAGTCAGCCAAAGGATCCAAAGACATAAAGGTTTGGAACCTTTGAAGAGCTAAGTGTAAAAGTTCATGTGGAACTCAGAAAACTGGAAATAAAGAGGAAAGTGAGAAGAGAAGTTGAAGAAATTGCCAAAGGCTTAGGCATCTCAAAGGAGGCACTTGATGCCAATAGGGAAAAGATGGAAAGGGCTGAGGAAAAGAAGAAAGAGGCAGAAAAGGGAAGTAAGGAAAGTGCTTCGGTAGAATCTTCCACCCGAACAAGATCATCAAAGAGATCTGTACCTACCACTGCTAAAAGGTCAAGGACATCAAAATCAGAAGCAAAATCATCCGGCAGAGGAGAGAAAAGAACTAAAACAAAGGCCACAAGGTCTTATGTCAGTCAGAAGGATGATGAAGAAACTGAATCAGATGAGGAGATAAAGAAAATGAAGAAGGAGAAGAAGAAAACATCAGGTGAACCCTCTACCAGTCAAGGTGAAGAAGAAAAGGTAGAAGAATTTGTAGAAAAGCCCACTATGTCTTTAGATGATGTCATCAAATCAATCACTGTGGATGGAAATCTCCAACCAATGGCTGAATTCTATGATGATTATAATTTAGCTGACCAGAAGATCTTGTAGGAAGCTGCAGTTAAGTATCTAAATATATATAATAAGGCTTTTATTGAAATCATATCTCTCATTCCCAAAAGCTTAGAGAAAGAATTAGAGATAAGAAAGAATAATGCTAGGGCAAAGGATCTTGAAATCCAAGAATAGATAGCCATTCAGCTATATCCTTCAATTGATTCAAAGCAAATGAATATGATCTTCAAAGACTATAAGGATGAATTCCGGAGCAAAGCCAGAATGAATCAGCTCATGCTTGGTGAGACTGACAAGGTAGCCAAGGAAACAGAAGAGATCCTCCGGAGTGCCTTTAAAAAATTCAATATTCCTGTCATAGAGGACTTGGGTGCTGATCCTTCGGCCATAGGTGTTGAAAAGGAATCCACTGAGGAAATGACAGAAGAACTAATGGACACTGGTGAAGATAAGGGCTTAGAATCCTCTACTCCGGAAGAGGTGGCCCATGAATAAACAAACATCACTCCTCCGGTTTCCCCTGCTGACTCCGGATTCAAAGGAGAAGAAAGAATACAGGAGAAAGAAGAAGAGGTGAAGGAAAAAGAAGATGACAGTACCAAGGCTGTAGAAGGAGAAAAAGATCCAAGAGACAGTTTTGAGATTGCAGAAGAGAAGAAGAATCTGTCTCTGGCAAGAGACACTGCAGAAACTGTTAAAAAGTTCTTAGACAAAGAGACAATGGAAATTGATGAACCGGAACTTCTGCAAGGGCCATTTAATTTTGACTCTCTTTCTCCGGTACAAACAATGAAGATAGCTTCATTTGCTAATGCAAAAGCCAAAGAAAAACTCCTGAAGTCTCACATGGAAGAATGTGAGCTTATAGCAGCTGCATCCGGAGTGTTAGAAAAGATCATGCCATCTTTCCAAAAGGATCCCTCAGCCTCCTCATCCAGTAATCTCAAATCTCTGATTAATAGCATTAGTACACATTTCAATTCTCTAGAGAAATCAGCTGAGGAGAAGGTCAGGAAAGAGTTTTTGGACAAGAGATTCTCTGAGTTGCAAGGGTTAATAGAAAATGACAGGAGAGTAATGGGTATTGGGATAAAGAGCTTGGAAATTGCTCTCAAGGATGGAGGAGATGTATACAAATTTTGTATATCCTGGTCTAAAGCAACAATGGAGATTGAGAAGAAAGTGAAAGAACAGGAGGACAAACTAACTAAACTTTCTCAAAATTTTGATCCACTTACCACATCCATAATAAATCAAGAATGTCAGATGATTGCAGTTTTGAATGAAATTAAAAAGCTTGAAGAAGAGAAGAAAAACAGAATCAGCAGGTTGAATGAACTTAGAGGAATAATTATCCCTAAGTTGGAGGCCATGCATGAGGCCTTAAGTGATGCTCAAACTACAGCCAGAACAAATGATCCGACAGATCTGAAAAAGGCAGAAGCTTATGCATTCCTGTTGAGTGGTCACATCACAATTTTGGATAAAATGAAGCAGAGTTGGGCAACAAAATTTGTCTAGTTGAAGACATCTTTTGCAGATATCCTTTAGTTTATGTAAAGTATAGCATGTATAAATACTTATGCGGCTAAGTATAGAAGTGTTTTTGAGAAATCTTTTTGGTGTGCAGACCACACCCTTTGCCATTGATGTCAAAGGGGGAGTGAAGAGTAGTGAAAAATGAGGAATCCAACTAAAGGGGAGCTCTGAAAAATGTATATAAAAATAGAGCATCAGCCAAGGGGGAGCATAGTGTAAACACTTAGTTATTTTTCACTAAGTGTTGCCATCAATGCCAAAGGGGGAGATTGTTGGCAAGAGACACTATATGGATTCATGATTGTGTCATTGATGGCAACAAAGTTCATCCCACACATCCGCAGGACATGGTGTGTCCATACCGGAAGTCAGAGTGAAGAATGTTGTGGTCCGGTAAGCAAGAATAGAGCATGTGGCGAGGTCCAACAGTAAGGTCTGGATCTCTCAGAGGAAGTATCTTGGTGAAGTGCAGATTTGGGGAAGTCAAGAGGACTACCTTGACTAGTAGACTTCAAGGATTTAGCCTCCGATCGTAGATGAAGAAAAAGATATGAATACTTGAGTATCGGGTTCCTGATTGGCAGTGTGGACAAAGGAAGAACTGACTGGCAGAACATCAGACATTATTCCGGATGTGTTACTGATAATGGTAAAGATTATTAAGGCATAAGTTATGATTGGCCGACATGATTGATGACTTCTACAAGTATATCCTTGATCCACATTACTTGGTAAGCAAGGATTCAGCCGACAGATCAGAGTTTGTGGAAAAGATTGACTATTCCGGATGCCAACTAGAAAGGTGATGAAATCACTTGTGCAGATATATATACAAGATGGTTTTAGTTATGAGAGGTGTAGTGGTTTTGTGTGATGTGCGAAGAAAAGCAATAGAGCAAAGTGAAAGCAGTAAGAAAGGTCCAGTATGTGAAAGGAGAGCAGCACAAAAGAAGAGGAAAGATGAAGTGCAGCAGATCAGTGTACTGAGCCTAACCGGAACTGAAATCTAGCATATGTAGATGCTCCTTACCAGTTCAAGTATTGTATTACACTCTTTATAAATTGTAGACAATGTGTCTCTTGTAGGCAGTGTGCCTCTTGTGAGCAGTGTGCTCGGGCAGTGAGCCCTAATTAGCAAGTGCCATTTTGTATTTTCATTCTTCTAACAGAGAATACAATCTTGGGTTAATCACCCCGTGGTTTTCTCCCTTAACAGGGTTTCCACGTCCAAATATTGTGTCATGTGTATTTCCATTTCATGGTTATGTTTGCTTATTTGAATTAATGCTGCATTGATTAATAAGAAAGTTCATAAAGCAGAAATAATTAGGATAACTGATTCACCCCCCCCCCCTCTCAGTTATCAACAAACCAAAACCACAATTACAAGCATGACCATACAAAGAGTTGATATATAATATAAATAAACAATGAATATACACTAGCCATCATTCAATGAGCTGCAACACACACACACACACATCATGAGAACAACGTAATTGTAAAGATTCACATCTCACATCCATTGTTGAAGATCATAAATGCTAACTAACCTGAAATACATTAAAAACTTCCAACTCCACTCGCAACAAATACATAGTTTTTTTCCTTTTCAACTATTTTTGGCCTCTAGTTAGACATTTGGCAACATCACACATTTATTTTGCATACCTACATCTAGAAATGGAAGTGAATAATTATCAGACAGCAAAATATAAAGCTTGTAGCCTCAAATGAAATCATAAATTTGTGTAGCAAGCAAACAATTGGATCATTGCAGTTACTATGAAAAAGAGATTACCTACAACAAAAACAAATATTTGTAATCAAAATATGTCCTCTAGATTTAACAACAAACAAGATTTAGGATGAAAGAATGACATTAATTAAGAGAAATTATAAACTATATAGAAAATATTTGATTGATAAGTTTAAACTGCTATAATTTCCTTCCCGACTATTATAAATCCTCTATAAGAATGGCATCAATCGTAGGACCTCTAAAAGCATAGTCCCATGGATTGAAAGGGTCTAAAGGTGCTTAGAAAAGGAAATATTTGAGGAAGTGAAAGCCAAATTTTTAACAATAGAGTAAGATCTTTGGATTTTTCCAGCTTCATTCCAAAACACATATAGCTTAACTGTCGAAAACACATGCACTCTAACACACAAATCCTTGCAAGCAAATGCCAAAAAGAGTTTGATTTTTCCATCCAAAAAAATTGTTAACACCCCTGAGAAAAATCTATATACCAATTAAAAGGCAATATAAAAATTAATTATTTATAACTAAAAATTGATAATTTTTTAATAAAGCACATAAATTATAGAAAAACTAGTAGAAAGTCTATGAACCCAAATTTTACAATTTAATAAAATATAGTCTCCACCAAAAGCATGGACTAATAAGAACTTTGTAATATCTATGATTCCTAGAACAAGGTGCTCTTACTAGTAATGAGTTGGAAGGTTTTTCCTTATTATATCACATGTGAAAACTCATTGATTCATTCGCCAAGGTCCTCTCATTAATGACATTCTTCCATGAAATTTGACTTAAGTGCTCATCATGAAAATTGTGGAGCTTGGAACGACTTGAATGGACTAATGCATGAATGCATGAACACGTTGAAAAAAAATGCAAAACATGTGAATGATAAATTTGTTTTTACCATGTAACATCTTTATCAAGTTGATGGAGGTGACTCATTAACATCAAATCATATAATATAAGAACGTCTCCTTTCTACCATAAATTTAGGAGAAGAGGAACTATAAGCAGAATGTCTTATGTGTGTCCCTACTCCTGCCTTTATGAAGGAAACCATTTTGCTAACGGAACTGAATAGACTAATAATTTATGAATACGGAGCATTGAAAATTGAAAGATGCAGAACACGTTCATGATTTTGAAAGGAAGAATAAAATACATTTTAGTTAAATCTAATAAAATATTAAGAATTCATTTTAGATAAAAGAGTTATGATTATAGAATGGAATTCAATGTATGGAAATTAAATAATGAAATAATAATACTTAGTTGGAGTTCTGATGGAGATAGACAATGATAGGTGTTAGGAACTAATTTGTTGAGGTGCTGAAAATTTAGTAAAGCTTAGATGAATATTTTGGAGTGAGTAAAGTTTAATGTCTGTGATTGCGGGTCACTTCTACAAATGTAAGTTTGATTGCGCACCTACAAATCTGACTAGTGCAAGGGCAGATTTGATCTAGATGTGTGAATTTAATCTCTATAAATCTCTAAATGTTCACCTTTAGTCTATCACATTTTTTGTGTCTGTTTCCTCGTAAAAGCTTGGATGTGTTGTTGGAAGTTTGCACATTATAGGGATGGTACTTCCCTTGTGTCAAACTTTGTAAGGATGCCAAGTTAATGACTTTAAAAATGATCGAAGACAAGAAGCAAACATGCACCATATGTCCTAGATGCATGTAAGTAGGTAATACAACAATAAATGCTTTGACTATGCCAATGAATGTAGCTTGAATGCTATTTGTTAGATGATTCTAGGATGATCAAAATGAACTAGGGTTACCCTTTTAAATACAAATCCAAGGGTCACAAATAAAATATTTCATGCTTCGAGTCAACACATAAGAACTAGCTGGGAGGCTTAGGTTGGCCCTAAATTTGGCTTTGAAAACTATAAGGTCAGGGGTCATTTATGTAATTACATACTTGACCGAGGTCATTTGTGTAACTATGAATCTAACCCAAGGTGAGAAACAAAAGAATATGAGGATTATGATCGATACCTAGGGGTGAGTGCAAATGGAGATAGGTAAAGACTCAAGTTATGTGCCAACTATCAATGGAAATTGTGGCATTTGTATGCTTTTCATTGCATAAAAGATAATGAATCAAACTAAGTAAAAATGAAGGGAAAAGTGTAAGGTGTGCAATTTTCACCATTACATTTTGTCCCCTCTTTGACTTGCATGTGAACTACAATGAGAATTCATGTCAAAGTAAAATCAAGCAACCAACATGAAAGTAAATTTATTCAAGCACTCATAAAAAGGATAGGGATAAGGATATGGATATTACTTCTTGGAACATGCTCCCTCAAAATGAATTTCTCGCCTTAGAAACTTGCAAAATAGAAAAAGAATTCAATAAATACAAGGACATAAATTAGTCATAAAAACAAGGACATGTTATCTACAATCGACCAAAAAAAGAAAAAGAGAAAAGGGTTGAGATATTTCACTTGTGGTGGAACAAGGATACCTCCTAGGGCAACAAACCAATAGATACCACCTTGGGGAAAGAAAAGTAATGTGGTACCATCCAATTTGGATTTTGATCATGTGGTAGTCATTGCAACCATACCTAAGAAAGAATTTTAGTGACCTTATAATGCCCCTCCAATTAGTTACATATGTATGTAACTAAGTTGGAGGAGTGTGTGTACATACATATATAAAGCTTAGAAATCTCAATAATCATATAGGAATGTAAAGATAGCATCATGTGACACACTAATAAGACACTAAAGGTATGCTCATGAAAGCACACATAATGATAGGTAGCAAAATTCCCCCAATAATACCCAAAAATAGGGTTACGAAAAGTAGCCATGATTTCTAGATAAGAGACCCTTTAAGCACATATAAGTGTGAGATGTCATCATGGTAAACTTGTTAGGAAAAGTGTAATCATCATAAAATATGTGAGTATATTAAATAATCATGGTTAGCATAAAACAAGAAAGCATAGGATCATAAGTTGTGAGCTTGAAAATCATAAAATACCTTGTAATCATCATAGAAATATATCACGTCAAATAATCATGTGATCAATAATAGAAATCATAAGCATTGAAATCATATGGAATAATCATGGAAATATTCACAATAATATGCTCTTATCTAGGTTCACAATGGATGAAATCTGAAGAGTTATTTTTTGTTTATAAAGTGAAAAGGTTCTTGGCCCTGATGGTTTTACTGCTTTATTTTTTTAGAAATGTTGGGATTTTGTTGGTAGGGATGTTTGGTTGGCCATTAAGGAATCACATAAAAATAGAAGTGTTCTAAAAGAAATGAAGAATACTTTTATTGCATTAATTCCTAAATCGTCAAACCCAAGTTCTTTTACAGATTTTCATCTTATATCCTTATGCAACACAATGTATAAGATCATTTCAAAAGAAATCACAAGTAGACTTAGCATCATTATTCCAATTTTAATTTCTTTAGAGCAAGAAGGTTTTGTTCTAGGAAGAGATATATCAGAGGGGCTTCTTATAGTAAATGAGATGATTCATTCTATTTATATGGACAAAGTACTAGCAATGGCAATACAACTATATATGATGAAATCTTATGACAAGGTGAATTGTGATTTCTTAATGAAAGTTTTAGAGAAATTTGGCTTCTCTAAAGGATGGTGCAAATGGATTTACTCTTGCATTTCTAGGATAAGATTCTCCATCCTTTTAAATGGAAGCTTGGGTGATTTTTCAATTCCTCTCAAGGGCTAAGACAAGGGAATCCAATTTTTTATTTATTTTAATGGCTGAAGCTTTGAGTAGATTTATTTTGGAAGAGAACAACTTAGGTAGTTAGAAGGGTATTATTATTCCTAGGGTTGTGGTACCAATCACCCATGCCCTATTTATGGATGACACCTTATTATTCAGTCTTTCTACATTCATTGAAGCTAAAACTATTAAGAAAGTCCTCTCAAATTACTATTCAATTTCAGGGAAGTTAATAAATTATACAAAATCAAATATTTTCTTTCTCAATACTTCCACATATATCCAAAGAAGAATAACCAAACTTTTGGGTTTTAAGGTAGAAAACCTTCCATACAAATATCTTGGAATACCTCTTTTTTTATGGAGGGAATAAGAAATATTTTTTGGAACCCTATAATTTCTTCTATACAAAACAAATTGACTTCTTGGAAAGGAAAATGGCTAACCATGGTTTGAAGAATATTTTGATAAAATTTGTGTTGTCTGTAGTGCCTATTTACATGATGTTTGTTCTTAAAATTCCAAGTACTATCTCTTCCATTATTGAAAAACAAATGAGAACTTTTCTATGGAAAGGTAATCATGAAAAAAGAAAGGTAGCTTTCTTAGCTTGGGATAATGGTTGCAAGGAAAAATCTAATGGAGGCCCTAGAGTACACAATGCCAGTCTTTAAAATGTGGTTCTTGGGGCAAAGTTAGTTTGGCATATTATACTAAACTAGAAACTAAATGGTGTAAAATAATGCAATCAAAGTATCTTGACACTCAAGATGATTATAGGATTTTTTTCTATAGCTAACCCTCATGCTAGCTCAAGAATGTAGAATTGTATTTTTGTGTGTATGAATGTACTTTTACCACATCTCTCTTGGGTGATTCATAATGGGGAAAAAGCACATTTCTGGTCAAATTCATGGAATGGTCACAAACCATTAGACAATAGAATGGATTTATTTGAGGCCTCAAAGTTTCTAATTCAGACATGGGGTAACAAAGTCAAACATTATTTTACAGTTTCCTAGTCACATCCTCTACACAATATGACTTGGAGAGACTTTAAGGATTTCCCATTCCCACAAAAATAGAAAGACTTGCTTATTGAGTTACTAGAAAAAAAAATCTTGTAGAAGGATGATGAACTGTGTTGCATGGCTTCTAGTTTTGGGGGATACATAGTTAAGCAAGGATATCAGGCTTTGACCTACTCACATAATATAATAAATTGGCCTTACTCTCTTTGTTGGGGCATTGCTTGCTTCCTAAAGTAGGTGCATTTGTATGTTATCTCTTCATAATAAATACTTACAAGTAAAAGGATGGAAAAATGGGGATCAATACCTCATTTAAATGTGTATTATGTGAAGAATAATTAGAGGATAGAAATCATCTTTTGCTTATATGTGTTTTCAGCAATAAATGTTGGAAGTGGGTGTGTAACAGGCTTCATTGGGAAGGACTTCTCCCTAATACTCTTTAGCAACTATTTTTGAGCTAGCCCATCTTATATAAGGACTCAACCTACACTTGTAGTTGGAAAATTGTCCCTTCACTTCTAATTTGGCACCTGTAGAGGGAACACAACTTTAGAATTTTTAGAGTATCTTTTTCTTTAGTGGAAGGGGTCATAAATAAATTAGAAATAATAATATCTAAAATGGTAATGTCTTAGTCTTTAAGAATTCACCAAGCCTTAACAAATTCTCAAGCTAGGATAATGAAATGCTAAAATCATGAGCACACCTAAAACCTCCTTCCACACATGGATCAGTCAAAGATAGTATGTCTAAACCTAACCGATCTATGATTAAATAGATAGCCCCTTTGGCATCCCTTGTAAAAATAAATTTTGATTGAGCTTCTTGAGGGAACCCTGGGCTTTTAGGTGCAAGATGTGTGTTAAGGGATAAAGATGGACACGTAATAATTGATGCTTTAAAAAATTACCTATATGATCCAGTAATCAGGTAGAAGCTCGAGCATTAATTTTAGGTTTAACGATGGCTAGAAAAGAAAATATTTAGAGAATTATCATAGAGGGAGATTCTATGTTGATCATTAATGTTATAGAGAAGAAATATTTGAATTAGAAGTTGAGGAATATTCTTCAAGTTGCCTAGCAATTGTTAGAAGGTTTTGAATACTACGAATGTGGCAATTAGTACAATTAAGCTAATAAACTTTCTAACATGTTGAATCTAACAATTCATCAAATGGATGAGGGAACTGAATACAATGACTTGTCAAAGCGGGGAGATAAAGAACCTCTAATGGCATAAATTGAAGACAAGAGAGCCATCATGACTTTGTTGGCCTCGCAATAGGGGGTTAATAAAAATGATTTGCTATAATCATTATAGTGTGTGTTTTTTGTAGGTACCTAAGAGATAATGGATTGTATTGTTGGGATGGTAATCTTTACTACCATCACAAGGGCTAACAAATTCTGGACATAAGGTAACAAATCTTGGATTGTGCATGATTTCTTTGGTATGAGCCAAATCTAAAAATATTCCTTTATGATTAATGAGGCTTAATATATATATATATATATATCCAAATGCACACAATTTATCTCCTCATATGTAAGGAATATTTTAATTGATTGAAGTGCAATTTTTATGCTACTTTCAAGTTTTGATACTGTCAGTGTGTCCTTCTACAATGGATCATCTATGTGACAATATTTTTGGCTAAAAGGGCATGATCTTGTAGTTGGGTTGCTAACTATGATAATGATGATTGTTTTTTATTAAGATAAGCTGCTAACCCAGGAGTAGAACCTGATAACAAAGCCAAGAGGCAGCAATAAAGGCACAGGGCCAGCAACAACCAACTAACAGTTCAACCAAAAACCATTAACAAAACATATATTGAGTCTTTTTAAACAAGTCTGAAAAGAGCAAAAAGCATAAACAAGAAACCAACTAACTAAACAAGGCCTTCTAGTCATCAGTTAACAAGTTAAAGAGATTTTTCTAATCTTTCATCAGCACATCCATGCTACTGGTGATTGTTAAATGTGTGAAGAGATTATTTATTCTCATTCTTCCCTCATCTATAATGTAGTTGTGTTTGAAGAATTCTATGTTGCTTAAGATGGAGTCTTGTACAGTTAACATGTGAGTGTATATCCATCCTTGTAAGTGGGAACCATTAGAGGTGGGATGTTATGACTCACTCAAGTTGGCACATGTTTTCTTATTTGATTATGATCAATTTAAAAATATTATTAGGTGTATGGTAGGCCACAATATTTTGATGGATCGCCTTTGTATTTTTGAGTATAGTACTATTGTGTCGATCTTCTTGTCAAATTCAATGGATATTCTACAGGATATTGGTTCGGTTTATTTTCTTTTAGAGGAAAATCTCAGTCAAGCTATGGAAGAATATGATCTAAGTGATGGCTCCATGTTTTTTGGAGGTATTTTTCCCACAATCAACTATCCTGTTGTTTAGCTATGAGATGTGTATACTTTGTGATGCATGAAGGCCTCCTCAGTGGCTGCTCTAATATTTTTATGAGAGAAATTAATTCACACCATGCACCCTTGGGAGAAACAATGATATCCAAAGCTAGACTTTTATTCAAGGCTATTTAGCTCCTATTGTGTCATACTTCTAATGGAACCTTGTCTAAGAAAGTCGCCAAGCCTGAGACAAGTTAGAATCTCTTTACACAAAATGCCTCCTATTATATTCCTACTAATATCCCTATTGCTACATTGATTTCTAATCTGGATACACCTCATGTGGAGGGTGGTCATAGTTCCATTGGTAATACTTAGCTAACTACTTTATAGTATTTTGGTTATTATATGTTTTTTGGGCTTGTGCTATGGAAGGTAAATCTTTGAATATGGCCAATCTTTGTTTTTTTGATATGTATATTGGTGGTCTATAAGGAATATCCATGAATATGGTCATTTTCCTATCTAATCTTCTCATAATATAATATAAATTATAGGTGGTATCCCACCTTTTATCGATCAAAACAAAAACCAATAATACCCAAAAAAGTTTGGTAACTATAGCTTACAAAAGTAAATAGGTATATTGAAGCTTAAAGAAATTATCCACAAATATAAACTTACAATAACCAAAATGCCACAATCCTTGATGTAAATGTTAACTTCTTCAAACTTGGAGTGTGGATGAAATCCTTTTTGTGAAGCCAACCTTAGGAAAGTTTAAGAGTTCTTCCTTCCGACAACTTGAAAGAATCCAAAAGATACATCGATCATCTTTCCAAGTGCATAAAAGTACCTCCTTATTGTTGGAAAAAGGGAGAGAGAACAAGGTAAAGTTGCAACTATGTAGCTTTTAAATGTTTTCAAATCTGAAATAAAAGCATGTGTAACTGAAAATTACTTTCAATTTAGATGTAATAGTATTTCTCCAATTTAATCAATGTAATAGAAGAAAAAAACATGATAAAAGTAGACACAAAATTTATGTGGAGAAACCCTTGCGAGAAAAAAATCCACACCCAAAGAGATTTATTCTTGTATTAATTCATGTAATTGAGTTTACAATAATACTGAAATCTTCTTTGGATTCTACCAGCACTCCGTTACTTCTTCAATCTTCAAATACCTGTCCTTCCTGTCATTACTTGTCTGTAATCTGTAATGGTTATTTCTACCAATTCAAGGCATCATTATATAGTAGCCATTGATCTCAAACATATAATAAACTATATCCAATAGCATGAGAAGAAACCTCATGCAAATCCAAGTGCCCAATATAGTGAACTCCAAAGCTACATGGTAGAAATCAACTATTAACTATAAGTCTCAAACATGGACGCCCAAGAAGTCCCAATAAAACTTAGTCAACTGAAGTGTTATGTGACAACAACGAGGTACAACTGAAAGTCTCAACATGGGTACCCAAGAAGTCAAACTCAAACTCAGTCAACTGAAGTGTTATGTGACAATAACAATGTTCAACTGAAATCTTCTTCATGAGTGCCTAGTAAATCCCAATTAGACATAGTCAACTAAAGTATCACTGAAGTACCAACACACACCAATGTCATGCAAACAACATGCATCATTGATGTCCCCAATATTATTCTGTAACATCTTGTTTTATAACATGCAAGAGTCTTGTAACCAACTGTAGCACCATGCAAGAGTTATCTAAAACTGATCCTGAGTTAGAGTGTCATGCAAGATACATGCAACACCATATAAATTACATGCAACAACATGCAAGTGACATGCAACAACATGCAAGTACATGCAAGTTCATATAAGTGACATGCAACAACATGCAAGTTCATATAAGTGGCATGCAAATTCATATAAGTGACATGCAACAACATGCAAGTCCATGCAAATAACATGCAACAACATGCAAGTCCATGTAACTAACATGCAACAACATGCAACACATGCAAACTCATACAAGTGACATGCAACAACATGCAAGCTTTTATGAGTTCATGCAAGCAATATGCAAATATCATGCATCTCTAACTTCACTATTAACTACCACATCATATTCATGCAAATGTCATGCATCTCTAATTCCACTATTAACTGCCACATCATGTTCATGAAAATATCATGCATCTCTAACTCTGTTGATGTTCATACAAAGTGTATCAACATTATCCACTCGTGCACACAAAAAGAAAACTCCTAGTCTTCATTGGAAACACCTCCAAAGGGAGTGCCCAAATTAGCTCCCACTTCCTAGGAAGTATCACCAAGTCAAGATAGACATCAAAGAGTCAACTACAAGTCTCCATGGACTCCACTTCCAAAGTGGGCACCCAAATTGGGTCCTACCTCATAGGAATTATCAATATGTCATAGTGCTACAACTAGTAAAAGCACCAAAGGTGCTATCAAATGGCCGATAGGCACAAATATTTATAGGCCTATCACTAAATAGTTTATATTTTTATTTTTATGGAAAGTCATTACATGTAGTTGTTGGTAGACAAGGCTATAAATACAATAAGAAATTCAATTATTTTTTTGCAAATAAAAATAATTGAGTGGTATTAAATGAATAACCACATGAAGTAAATTGTGAATGAACTAAATAAATTCTAAGCAACCAAGAGATTAGGTGAACCATGCAGTACCTAAATAATGTAGGATAATAAAAATCCATGTTACTAATTTTGTATCGACCAAGCATTGCACAAAATAACTTTAAAAAAATATATATGTATGAAGTGTGTGTTTGAATCAACTATGTGTGAAGTGAGAACTAACATTGTGTGAAGATTGTGCTTTAACTTTGGCATTCACTTTGTGTGTGTTTGTTCTTTGGCATATTTGAACTCGAGTGTTTACTTGTCTGTGATTGAACTAACTTTGTGCATGAAGCATGTTTAAAATTTGACACATGTTCACTTTCTATGTGTGAAGTGTGTGTTTTAACTTTGACATTCATTTTGTGTGAAATGTGTGTGAAATTTAATTTGGGCATTCACTTTGTCTAGTGTGTGTATTTAAACTTTACCATGTTTTATAAATTTGGCGCCCACTTTATGAGTGTGTTCAGAGTTTGGAATGTTTGAACTTAAGTGTTAATGCATGCTTGTACTAAATTTGTGTGAATGAATTATGTCTGAAAATTGGCATATTCACTTTTTGTTTATGTAAATTGTGTGTGTGTGGGAAAGTTAATTTAGGCATTCACTTTGTGGTGTGTGTTTTTAAAAAATAATTTTGGTATCCACTTTGTGTGGTATATGTGTTTGAACCAACTTTAGAATTTGTTGTGTATCTATGTGAGCTTGAAAGAACTTTTACATTTAGTTTTTCTTTATTTATGAATGAATTTAAGCTAACATATTTTGTGGAGTGAATGAACTTCAACTATCATATTTTGTGGAGTGTATGAACAAACTTTGATGTTCACTTTGTGTATAATGCAATTGAAAGATTTGAAATTCTTTATTTTGTGTGTGTACAAATGAGCCTTGGATATCATTTTGTGTAGAGTGTATGAATGAACTTTGATGTTCACTTTATGTGGAATGTGCTTGAAAGAACTAACATTCCTTTTTTGTGTGTGTGCATGAATGAATTTTGGATATCATTTTGTGTGATGTATGAATAAACTTTGATTTTTACTTTTTGTGAAATGTGTCTACAAACAAACATCAATGATGTTCATTGTGAGTCTTTGTGTGTTTGAATATAGTTTGACTTTCATTGTGTGTGTGTGTGTGTGTGTGTGTGTGTGTGTGTGTGAGAATAAACTTTAACATTCATTGTGTGCATGTTTGAAAGTTAACTTTGGCATTCACTTCATGTGAAGTATGTGTGTGTGTGTGTATGTGTAAAAGTTATTTAGTTTTGTCATTCAGTTTGTGTGAAGTGTGCCTATGAATTTGAATAAAATTTGTCACACTCTGTGTGTGCATGCATGTGTCTGTGAATGAGATTTTGCACTCACTCTATGTGTGTACAAAAATACTGATGTTCACTTTGTGTCAAGTGTATGTGTGTGTGAATTAACTATGGTTTTCATTGTGTGTGGGTGGGTAAGTTTGAAAGTTATCTTTGGTATTCACTGTGTGTGCACATGTTTATGTGAATGAACTTTGGCATTCACTTTATGTGTGTAAGATGTGTATGAACTAACTTTCACATTCACTTGGACTTGAGTCATTTATTGTTTGTGTATTGCCATCCAATTTGTTTATATGAAGCATATGTTTGAACTTTGTCATCACCTTAAAATCATATCATAAAATTAGAAATTAAATCTAAGTTAAGATAAAAATAAAATTATAAACTCTAACCCTTAGTATAGACCTCTAAGTAGCCTCTTTGAATGTGTATATTCAAATTTCTCAACCCAAAACAACAATGAAGCCCCCAATTGCTATTATTATTTCTATTTATTTTCCAATAATACTTTGAATTTAATTTCCATGTGAAGACTTTGTTTCCCCAACTTGAATGAAAATAGATTTAAGATTTAAAATCTTTCTTGCATAAATCTTAGGAAAGGAAAGAGGTTTTAGAGATCTAAAATACGTGCAGAGATATATAAAGATCTAAAATACCTGGAGAGAGCTAAAATATGTGTAGAGTTACAATTTCTTTAGAAACTGCTCAGACTGCACACTTACAATTTATTTGGGCATTAAAAAATAACATATTCTATTTTTTTATTTGGTTTAGTTTTTTTATTTTATTTTTTGTTTTTATATAAACAAAAAAATGAGTGCTCTCTCCTCCATAAATAGAGTCCATAAGGGAAAATAAATTAGTACATAAATGAGCTTATAATAAAAAATTATGTCTTAAAAATTCAAAATCCTAAGATTTAATTAGCATTAATATGATTTTACACCACAATACAAATCTATAAAAAATAAATAAAAATGAAGAACACAACATTTCTATATTTAAGATAGGCTATTTACAATTAAAGAGTTGATAAAGCAACTTACTATATATTTAATTTTTTTTGTAACTATTAAATTAAAGTCTAAATATTTAAATATATTAATCTTTAAATTAAAATAAAATAAAATAAATAAGATAAAATAAAATAAATTTCTTAGCTAAAAGATAAAATAAAAGATGATAAAAAAACTCAACTAATACAAAAATTAAATCCATTACTCCTACTTTAATATAATATAAAATAAAAACCTCATTTACATTAAAATTTAATAAAAAATTTAAAATAGAATATGAAGATTAATATTAAAAAAATATTTATTTCTAAATTCTAATCATATACCACTATGAATTAAACTAAAAAAAAAATTAATAATTATAAAATAATAATAAAGCACTCTAATTCCACTAAAAGTCTAAGTTGCTGCTTTTTAGGAGTATTTAAAGCAATTTAGAATTTGCCCAAAATATTAAATAATAGCATAAATATATTTTTTTCTACCTAATCCTCCATTTTCTTCTAATTGTTTTTATTGTATAGGTTTAATCTTTTTGGAGAGGAGGTTATGCAAACATGTGGCTAAATTTTTATTTTTTTTACTATTTTCCCTTCTACATTTTGTTTATGGATTTCATGAAATTTCTCCTTCTTGCTCTTCCTTATTGAATTTCTATTAAGTTTTCTGGGTCACATTCAATACTTAAGAGTAATTGATTTATGAATTTTTATTTTGTTTTGCAGGGTTTGGAGGTTTTAGTTTGCATGCAGGTTGAGAGGGATTAAGAATATATTTTTTTTTTGGGATTTACTCAGATTTGGACTTCCAAAGAAAAAGGACATCAAAAAATCTTATAATTTGTAACCCTAATACAACAACAAGAAACTTAGGCACATTGAAATAAATAATTTTTAAGTGTGCTTAAGATTTGTGCTCAAATGGCATGTAAAATGTTGTACATTTTAAAGGTAGAATTTTTTTCCTTCATGCTTGAAATCAGATGAGATGTAAATCTGTAAATCAGATGAGATGTAAATCTATTTTAATTAGCTTTAAAAACAACCATATATCTCTACATAATTCAAAGAAAAGCAAAAAAAAAATTATTGGGAAAACAACAATATATGTTTTTTTTTGCAAGGAGGGAAAAAAAATCTTCACGAATGCCTAGAAACAACTTTTTAAAAAG
Source organism: Cunninghamia lanceolata (assembly GCA_027924645.1). Lineage (NCBI taxonomy): Eukaryota > Viridiplantae > Streptophyta > Pinopsida > Cupressales > Cupressaceae > Cunninghamia > Cunninghamia lanceolata. Next base: position 2,659,021 of record BSBN01000292.1, on the reverse strand, counting down.
GGAAAAGGCCTCTCTTCCCTTTTTCATAAAATGTCATTGTCGTTGAAATGGATGATATCTTACCATTAAGTTGTGAATGGTAATACACTTCTCAATTGTGTTTCCAATATGGCATCCCCAAACAGGTTGCCAACCAGCACAGAGCAATAGAACAAGGAACAACAGGAGAGGAGAAGAAAAGGTGAATTCCACTTTACAGGAAGTATAAGCATCCAAAGCACTGTGATAATAATGGAGTCCTTAAGGGGCCTCCTCACCCTCTCCACCTCTGTCCCCAATGTTGTGCTCGCTTGCCTTGGCCTCCACAGCGGCTTGAAAATATGTTTTTCTACCCTATAAATACACTTTAGAGCTGAAACAACCACCAAGAAAAGAATCATTCATAAATGAATCCAACACAAATGAGGGGCCAACACAAATTAAACGCATGAATGAGCTGCCTCCAGAATTTTTTTTAACTATTTTTATTTTTAATTTAGTTTTCCATTTTTTTGGTTTATATTTTTCATAAATGAATCGAGCACAAATGAGGGGCCAACACAAAGAAACGTACCAATGAGCTGCCTCCACAATTTGTTTTTAACTATTTTTATTTTTAATTTAATTTTCCATTTTTTTTTGTTTATATTTTTCATAAATGAATCCAGCACAAATGAGGGGCCAACACAAATGAAAGGCACAAATGAGCTGCCTCCACAATTTTTTTTAACTATTTTTATTTTTAATTTAGTTTTCCATTTTTTTTGGACCACGAAAAAAGGAAGGACTACCAAAAAAATTATTTTTTATTAGGACTACCAATTGTTTTTGGCAGTTACAAGATGTGTGCACATATAGAATGGCCTATTGGCCAAATTAAATATTATTTTGTCTCTCAAGTTCTTATGTATTGGAGAACACTTTCCAAGAACTTTGAAGACACATGAATTTGGTTAGGATTGCAAAGTTAATGACAACTTATCCCAACACTTATATAGAAACAAGAGGGCAACATGGGGCGTAATCTCCCACTCCCCTTATTTTATTTTTTAAAAAGAAACAAATAAATATTAATCAAATTTCCTCTAAAAATTAATCCACTTCTTGTTAAATGTCTTATGTGGAAAATTTGTCATAAATATATTTGTAACTCATTAATTTCTCGCCATGGAATAATGCTATATCATAGAATTTGCATGTCTGTCTTGGCCTTCTCAAAAATATGCAACTTGAAATATCAAAAACTATTAAATTTAAAATTCATCACAATATAATAATTATTTCTTCTACACAACTAATTATATCTTATTCATGAAATAGAATTCTTTAAGTTATCAATTTTCTTATCTCTATAATTAATTAATATTAAACATATTCATCTATTAATATCTCATTTAATCAATTTTTATTTCCTCATAAAATTTTGATTTTCTTTTTGTAGCTCCCATATATTAAATTTGAATAGAAGAAAAAATTAAGTGCACGCCCTTGCCATAAGGGGTGCTTAAAAAACATAAATGCAAGCCCTTGCCACAAGGGGTGAAATTATGCTAACAAATAATCAAAAAAGACCATTATTGCAACATAATGGGTGTGCCTTTATATTGTATAATACATATCCAAATTCTCTCCTTTCTTAGAGGATCTTAAGGTCATCGGATGCTTTTGATTTGATGAAGGAGTTTTCTTCCTCTTCACCACTATCCATACTTGTTCTATTTCAAGGGGTTGCAAACTAATGTTAGTTTCTGCACTCAAAATTTCACTCTTATTGCTGGTTGTTGGAGTGACCGAAGATACTGATGAGATCTCAAAGTTCTTGTGCCAGGAGGCAGATTTCTCCAAGGGAGGTGGGGAGGTCTCCTTGGAGGCATGCTTTGGCACCTTATCGGTCACTATATCTTGAGAATGATCTTGCACAACAACCAAGGAGGCAGGGTTCATCATGGAAACCATTTCTTGAAGTGTTGGAGAAGCGGCAACATCCTTAAGATCAAAGGAGAGATAACATAGTAGCATGATTCAACCCTATCCCACCAAGAGGGTTTTCGGATAGGGGTTGCATTGGTCTTTTCATCTCACCTTCCACAATGTGTGGTAGCATGTTCTGTAGAAAAACATATCTGACACTTGAAGGAGATTCTTGCATAATCTATTGGTTGGCACCAACGCCTCTTGCCAACTTTAAGGAAGATCTCAACTGGGAGACCATTTGAGACATCCATTTCGACACAAAGATGAGCATAGGTCAAATTTTCATAATTAATTGTTTCTTTTGAAATGCTATGATATTTGCCCAAGCCATTGTCAATTGCCTTCAGACAATCATTTTCCCAAAATTGTAGGGGGGTAAGGTAGGCGTACCCATAGAAATGTTGTAGAAAATGTCTCTATTCGCAGATCAAATGAAGGGAACCACAGTTTCATGCATAAGAAGTCTCCTTAGAAGATCCACGACCCTGTGTTGAGTATCATTTCTTTGTCTTCCACATATTCAAATTCTAAAATGAAGAATCCTCTTGCGCAGGGGTAAATACTAATTTCTTCCTCCAGATATTCTTTCCAATTCAAGCTTATCTAGGAGTGGAGATCACATAGCTTTGGCCAAACCTTCATAAATCTGCATATAAGGGCATGGGCTTACAGATATTCCTCTCTGTCACCAGCAAAGTTATCCAGACAAATCTTTAGACCGGGTGTTGAATGTCGGATAGAGAAGGGAGGGCTATGCGATACACCACCATGAGGAGAGGTATGCTCTGATCTCAATGGCTGAGATTGCCCAAAAATAATGTGAATACCAAATGAACCAAGGGCATCACTGCGCAGAGCCTTTTTAAAATTTAGACCATTGTCCAGCGGCTGAGTTTGGCCAAAGAAAGGGTTTGGGGAGGTTTTGTAGCTGGCTGCCCAAGATCCAGCTGCCATAAGATTATATCCCCTTCATTGAGCTCTCCAAATGAATAAATAAAAGATTCTTTATTTTGTCAAAAGATGCTTTCTTTTTGTCAAAAGATTCTTTCTTTTACTTTCTAAAAAATTGTATACACCTAAAAATGACACGACTCTATCTAAATAAATATTCTTAATATTTATTCCATTTTAATTCCTCTATCAATAAATAAATAAATCAATTTATTTATTTGGTTCATATTCCTACCATTAATTGAATAAATTACCTTTATTTAATTAATTTCATCGAAGTCAACTTCATTCTTCCAAACAATTAAATAATTTTAATTATTTAATTAAATCACTTATTCCTCCAAATTTAAATAAATCAATCAAATTTATTTAAATTCTCTCAATCTCTAAAAATAAAATATAATCAAATATTTTATTTTATTCTTCCAAATCATGCACAAACAATTAAAGAAATTTATTTATTTAATTTGCTTTCTTCTCTTCTAATTCCTCAAAAATCTTTCAAATCTTCTAAAACTAAATCTTCTTCTTCATGCACGCAAAATTAAATAATTTATTATTTAATTTCTCTCAAATCATGCAAAAAGTAAATCACAAGTTGGGTTAATTGATTTAATCAATCTTGTTTTTATCAACAACTTTTAAATTAGAAAAAAAAAGCTAATTTATGAAATCAAATATTATCTTTATAAAAGAAAGCAGTTAACTAAAAAAAATAGCTTTTTGTGTGACACTTGTTTTCTTTCTATTCGCGCACATACTCTCAAGTATTCTATACTGTTGATCTTCTTATTCTTTCTATACCATTGATCCTCTCTCACAAGTCTATAAGTACAACCCTATTCTTCCATTTCTATCATCCAAGCTTTTAGTACCCTTACTCTGCACAAATTACAGCGCGTCTTTGGCACCAAACCATTCCATTGCTTGCGATCAACTTGTTACCATCACCATTACCATTGTTGTGAAACTCATCTTCATTACAAAGAGATATCATAGCCGTTCTTCATTGACATCTTGAAGAAATAGCAAGGAAGTGCGCTTTCTAAGGACCATATTCATACACAAGATCGATTGAGATAGGCGACCAATGGAAGCTATGAAGTATTGAGGTTTGCAAGATTTTATCTTTGTTTGTTTGATCTTGATTATTTCCTTTTTCATTAAATTTATTGGATTACTTTGATATTATTGATAATCATTCCAATTTTTTGATAACATTTTTGGCACGCACCGTGGGGCCTTGCCCCAATTTAACCCCAAAACTAAGTTTTTATGTGTTAGGTTCCGTACACAGGAGGATTCTGTGCATCTATTCATTTCTAACATGCATCTGAGCTCTATTTCAACACATCTGTCCAAACTGCGCATTTGTTCCATCCTGCAATGCATCTATTCCATACAAATGCAACTATATGACTAAACAATCTTGAGGAAAGTACCATTCCAGATCCTATCCCTATCAACCTGAACCCTACTTATGTATCCATCCAAACTATCACACCCAACGAATTAGATCTATCTTCCGATCCCCTCCCCCTTATGCATCTTGAACTTATCGACTGGGATTTACGAGGAACCCCACAACCAGACATGTTCCAAAATGATGATGCTTATATTGACTACATGGAACTTAGGGACCACCTACCCACAAGAGATCATAAAGTTGGCTTTGCCATTGAACTCAACACTGTGGCTTATTTTGGAGAGAGTGCCAAGCCTTCCAGACGCAAAAACATAAAAATAAAAACTGGATCTGATGGTGAAAACCGCTCTACGGTAGTATCAGATCCCAAAATAGTAAAAAGAAAGGACACATCGGATGGTGAAAACCTCTCTGAGGTGCCAGAGGATCGAAGGCTTGACACTCTCCCCAATGACATGTACCAAGAGAAGTCTTAGATTGTTGTGGAACCTACAGAACCTGTCAACATTGGAACATAGAGCAATCCTAAGATCATTCACTTTGCAAAGTCTCTATCTCCATCGGAAAAGACAAAATGTGTACCTTTCTTCAAGAAGAAGCAAGTCAACTTTGCTTGGTCATATGTAGATATGCCCGGCTTGGATCCAAATTTGATTCTACATCATCTTCCACTAGATCCAGGAGTCAAACCAATCAAGCAGAAGCTCAGGAAGATGCATCCACACATTGCATTACTAGTAAAAGAGGAACTCAAGAAATTGTTGGATGTAGGTTTCATCAGGGCAATCGACTATCCAGAGTGGGTATCCAACATAGTGCCAGTATCAAAACCTGATGGCAGAGTCAGATTGTGCAATGATTTTTGAGATCTAAATAAGGCTTGCCACAAGGATGACTTTCCATTACCTAATATTGATATCATAGTCGACTTGACAGTAGGACATTCCATGTTATCTCTTATGGATGGCTTCTCCGGATACAATCAAATCAGGATAGCACTAGAAGACCAACATAAAACAACTTTCACTTGTCCATGGGGCACCTTCTGCTGGAACGTCATGCCATTTGGGTTAAAGAACACAGGGTCAACATATCAATGTGCTATGACCACTATCTTCCATGATATGATGCACGTCACAATGGAGGACTATGTAGATGACATCCTTGCAAAGTCACTCACAAGAGAATCCCACCTAGATGTACTAGAGAAGGTCTTTCAAATACTAGAACACTTCAAAGTCAGGTTGAACCTGAAGAAATGTGTGTTTGGAGTTACCTTCGGCAAGCTCTTAGGCTTCATTGTATCAATAAATGGGATCGAAGTGGATCCTACCAAAGTCAAAGCTATCATGGAAATGCCACTGCCAAAGAACATCACTCAACTGCATTCTCTATAGGGCAAGTTATAGGCAATTTGTCGGTTCATTTCACAACTGGCAGACAAGTGTCAACCTTTTACTCACCTATTACACAAAAATATACCATTTCGGTGGGATGAAAAGTGTGAGGAAGGATTTCGCAAGCTAAAGGAATACCTCATGAACCCACCCATTCTGATGCCACCTATCCAAGGTAATCCATTGCATCTATATATATCTGCTATGCTAATAGTTCTCAGAGCCCTATTAGCACAACAGGACTATGAAGGCAAAGAAAGGGCTATCTACTACATCAGCCGCACATGGGTGGGCTACGAACTACAATATTCCCAAATAGAAAGATCATGTCTTGTTGTGGTTTTTGCTTCCCAAAAACTACGACATTACATGCTAGCACAGTCAGTCAAGCTTATTGCAAATATAGATCCATTAAAGTACCTATTAAGCAAAGCAGCTCTAATAGGCTACCTAGCCAAGTGGCTAATGTTGTTAAGTGAATATGACATCGAGTATGTAGAAAGGAAGGCTATCAAAGGTCAAATCATTGCTGATCAGTTAGCAGAAGCACCATTGCAGGATACCACACCAATGACATTCGAGTTTCCAAATGAATCCATATTCAATATCACAACACACTCATGGAAAGTCTACTTTAATGGATAATATACAAACCATGGATCAGGGGCAGGAATCTTGTTGGTCACTCCTCAAGGTGATACCATACCTAAGTCTTATCATCTATTATTCCCGTGGACAAACAATATAGCAGAGTATGAGGCATTGGTCATTGGTCTCAAAATGGAAGCAAAATGGAAAATAAAGGAGCTACATGTCTATGGTGACTCCCAACTGGTAATCAATCAAGTCAATGACGACTATCAGACCAAAGATGACAAGTTAATCCCATACAAGCATATGGTAGATGACTTTAAAGAGTACTTTGTGATCATCTCCTTTGAGCGGATACCTCTCATTGAAAACAAAGCAGCAGATGCCATGGCAACCATTGCCTCAAACTTTGAGATCCTAGAGAATGAGTCACGGTATGAGTTCTTGGTGGAGTCAGTTATGCAACTAGCTTATGATATCCCTGAAACACACTCCATTTGCCTCTTAGTCAGATCTGATTTGCCCTTGTATGATAAGATTTACACTTACCTCAAGGATAACATCCTACCACTTGACTTGTCTACTAACCAATGTCAAACCTTCATTTGCCAAACCTCCCATTACACCATTATCATCGACACCCTATACTGAAAAGGTCTGGATGGTACTTTACTCTGATGTTTAGAACGTGAAGAATCTCAAATCACCTTACGAGACGTGCATGAAAGAATTTGTGGAACACACTCTACCGGTCCTTCTTTAGCTAAGAAACTCATGCATTTGGGATCCTATTGGCCAAACGTGGAAACTGATTCATATCAATTTGTGAAGAAGTGCAAGTAGTTCTAGATACATGGTAACCTCATCCATGCACTAGCTCAAGAGCTACGACCTTTAACGACACCTTGGCCCCTTTGTCAATGGGGACTCGACCTTGTGGGCAAAATTCACCCTCCATCATCCAACGGCCACAAGTTCATAATAACTGCCACTGAATATTTTACCAAGTGGATTGAAGTCATTCCACTCACAAATGTCACAGGCAAACAAATTGCCTCCTTCATCCTAAATTACCTCATTTGCAAATACAAAATTCCCTCATCCATAGTCACGGATAACGGAAGACCTTTCAAAAACTAGGATGTCCAAGAGCTTTGTGACAAATTCAAAATCCAACACCATTTCTCCACCCCCTACTATCCACAAGGCAACAGACAAGCAGAGGCATCCAACAAAACAATCTTGAAAATCCTCAAGAAAATTGTCAACGATACCGGCCGTGATTGGCACATATAACTGAATCCCGCTCTGTGGGCCTCCCGAACCAGTATACGCACTCCCACAGGTGCTACCCCTTACGCCCTTATCTATGGATCAGAAGCCATTTTGCCCATCGATGTTGAGTTACCATCTCTAAGGGTGTCGTTAAAAGGTCTTATTACTGATGAAGACTACAGAGTTTCCAGATTGCAAGAGTTAGAACTGTTGGAGGAGAAATGGTAGAATGCCTTCAACCATCTCAAGGCATACCAACAGAGAATGTCACGAAGCTACAATCATAGTGTTCATCCAAGGGTCTTCAACGTTGGTGATCTAGTACTTAAGTAAAATCCCCACAATCAGTAGGATCGGGAAAAGAAAGGTAAGTTTGAACCCAACTGGCTTGGTCCTTATGTAATCATTGTTGCCTATGGATCAGGAGCGTATCAGTTAGCAACATTGGAGGGTGAGCTATTCGATGACCCAATCAATAGTATGCATCTTCACCGGTTCTATACCTAAAAGAACCCCAATGTAAGGGGGGAAAAAAGGAAAAAAGAAAAAAAAAAGTTTTTTAAAGTGGAAAAACAACAAAAAAATTGTCCTTTGGTGAAAACCTGGCAAACAGGCACCTTGGATAGGTACCATGATGAAAACCTGGCAAATAGGTGTCATGCGTACTTTTATCTTTCGTGCAAATAAAAACAAGTGGTGAAAACCTGGTAAATAGGCGCTACTTGTGATAAGCTGCTTCCTCCATCTTTGGGAAAACAATCACCTTGTGTCCATTCCTCCTACCATCATTCCTCATCCAATCCATATCTAGCTCATAATAAATACCTAGCGATAACCTATCATGGCTTGATACTCTATCTCTTTTTGTCACCTTATCAACTAAGGTCTTATCCAGTATCATATCCATAGTGTCAGCCTAGCATAGCGTTTGTCGTCAGTATCATAGGGTTAACCCTGAACTACGTTGCCTCTACGTCATCACGTAGGCAAGGCCATTATCAATGCGCCCCTGAGGCTTCCCATTCGTCTCGTATCTTGTCGTCTATCCTCTAGTCCATCCGCATGGTCCAAGTCCCCGAACTACGTTGCCTCTGTGTCGTCACGTAGGCAAGGCCATTTAGTAATGCACCCCTGAGGCACTAGGTCAGTCCCTTAGGGTTTGTTTCACCAATAAGAATTATGGAGACTTTCACCAGGCAAGCAAGTGCAAGCAAAACCTGCTTTCAAAACAGAAGTTTTGACGCAAGACATCAACCTATCCAAAGTAAAGCAAAAACAAGAGCAAAACGATCCAAATGATTCTATCTAGATTATGGCAAGAAAGATACATCTAATACAAGAATGTTTTGTTTCGATTAGTTGTGTCTTAAAGTCTTCACTTTTTGTTATCATGTTTCCTATGCTACTCAAGGATGCCAAAAGCTAGAGATGCTATGATGGGGGCATGATTATTTTCTTTGTTTATTGTTTGTGGATCAATCTTTAGTAATGTGAAGCCTTGTCTAATGACATGATCAACAAAAGATCATCAAGGACATTAGAGGTCTAACATGAAAGGGGGAAATCCTTGTCTGTTGAAACACAAGAAATACTTAGGTCATCTCGGTTCAATTATACCTAGATGCTTGTATTAACTTGCTAAATCAAAATTCATGTAAGCGATACTCAGGTCATCTCGATTTAATTATACCTAGATGCTTGTATTTTCTTACAACATGTTAAAAACACACCAAAAAAAATCCCAATGATGAAATAAGCACTTCAAAATACTTGCAATATCAAGGTGGAAAAACTATTCACATCCAGAAAGCATCCATATCCCATGCAATAGAGATCCAAAATGTAGAGTATCAATGTTTTACAAATAAAAGCTTGTGATCCTTCCATCAGTCGATCTTCTATCTATAATTGTGTCATTTCTATGTCGATTGAGTACATTTGGACATAACAAAAACATAGTATAAGTTGCATATCATATCACATGAGATAGTCATTCACATGATTAATTCATTTGCATACATAACAGTGCATTAGATCATCCATATACATTTGCATCATAACATAGTGTCAACAGAAAAAACCAAAAACATAGACAAGTACATATAAATCATCTCATAAAGTGCATAATCATATAGATAACATTCCCATTTGCATATTAGGTGCATACATGAAATCATCTAAGTCTCCATCAGATCATACAGACATCAAAAGTAATGTGCATCCATCAAGACATCACATAACATCATATAGACATAATATATGTGTGCATCGCATATGAAACACCATAAGATAGAATGCATCCATGACATATAGCATAAACAACTGCATATAGATATCATATAGCTGCATCATCATATAAATATAACATAAAGCATATCCAAATGTACAACATATCAAAGTCCATCTCTAAGTTAGAATCATATAAAGTGTATACATCACAAAAATAATGATACATGTCTCAGTGCAAAATACAAGTCATAAATACATATCAGGCTATCTATGAGCCATCAAAAAGGTGTATACATAAACAAAAATTGGTACAAGTGTCAGCTAGCCCTATTGGCGTGGGACACTACTCCCAGTACTACCCTCTCCACCCCCAGACTGTTGTGGACCCATAGCAGACATTTTAGACCGTGAACCCCCTACCCTCTGAGATGTGCCTACCACAGACTAGATCCTATAGCTAGGTGCCCTCTGGTCCACTGGCACAACCCCGTGATATAGGCCCCTGTAGTACTGAGTCTAGGCCTGCGCTCTAGCAAGCTCACCCTGAACCTGCACAAGCTGTGCCTAAGCCTGCTGCACCTGTGTAACTAAGAAATTGGTAACCACATCAGTACCCAAGGCAGCTAAGGTTGAGTCTATCTCCAGTCTAAGTGCTCGAACCCTTGCCAATATTGTATCTCACTCTGAAATGAGCCCAGATATAATCCCTGCACCTGCCTCCCTCCGGGACTGCCATCCTAAGTTGTGCCCTGAGCTACCTGACTTAACCCTTAACATAGTAATAGCCCACTGTTTAGGTCAGGCTAGGCGGGAACCTGTGCCTATGCCTGCTATTGTACAACTGCCTGTTGGGGCACCTGCTATGGTGCCAGCACCTGTATCTGCTATGCAGCCTACTGCTGGGAGGATCCCTCTCCCACTCTCCTCCTCTATCTCTGTCTACCTCCATCTCCCCCTCCACCTCCATCATCTCCATCTCCCTGTCCTCCTCTCCCCCTCCTCCATCTCCTCCTCCTCCTGCCTCCATCATCCTCATCATCTGAATCATCCTCATCTAGGTGAGAAACCAACTCTCCTGGTCCTGAATACCTCAAGAATGGGTGGGCAACAAACCACTCCTCATAGTCAGGAGTCATCCCCGCATCTACCACCTCCCTCCTCATCGGCCAACCCACATAGGGAATATGTTGAAAGTCTTCTATAGCCTCCTCATAGGATGCAATCGGGCCCATCTCAACCGCTTTGCATGTGTCCTGACAAATAGAGCCTACCCCTGTGGTCGACCCTGTACCATCCCAAACTGTCTCAACACCCGGCTCATTGTCGGCCTCTCCAAAATGTACCGTGTCCACCCAATTAGCCACCGAGTCTGAAAGCAATATGGAATCTCATCATCCTCGTCATCCCATGGTTCGCAATCCATATACGGGTGCCACATAACTCTATCCACATTATCCAGTGCATGTCTCCATTACTGAAGATTGCCCAGCTTATGCTGGGAAATAACACCTACGTAACCATAACTGTAAGGCTCACCTCTTTGCCTGGAAAAGATGCATATCAGCCGAATAATAGCAATGTGCTCCCATAACCAAAACTGTAGTAATGAGATGCCGATAGACAAACTGGCACCCCTGTGGTATACCACCTGATGCATATCATGGTACAAGTGAGCCAAAATGCAGACACCCCATGCAAAGTGGGTGCCCTCTGTGATCATCCTCTCCATTGTCCTACCCCAACCAATAGGGAACCCATGTGACCTCCTATCGGGGCATACCACACCCCCGATCAATCCGCCACTATCCCTAGGAAGTAGTCATAGTAGTCATCAATGTCATGCCATGAGATAACCTGACCCTCTTGCTTTGGATCATCAAAAACACACCTGCACTCTGCTAGTCTGGCATCACGTTGGGCCTCCTACTCCACGAGCTCGCTCTAGATAAGTAAGTACAGGATCCTATAGACATCCTCTAGAGTGATGGCCATCTCACCAGTAGGCAGATGAAATGTACCGTCCTTGCTGTGGAAATGTACCGTCCTTGCTATGGAAATGCTCCACCCCTGCAGTCAACAAACTGAGGTTCGCACGAACCTCGGGCATGAAGCACATGTAGTCCAATCCCATAGCACCAAGAGCCTCTCGATCCATCTCTGTGATCATGTACCGCTACAACATTAGCAAGGGAAACTGCTCCCGCGACATGAGTATATCACGAATGTCCTCCTGCAATAAAGAAAACCAATGCGTCAACCAAAACTGCATCAACTGCAAAACTACTCAAAGTATCAACAGTATCCTATCACTTTCTTAACATATCAAATTGGTCAAAAGCAAGCATATCATCTCTTGACTAGATTCCTGCAATCTCAGAGATAGCTTATCAATTGACGCATCAAGCAAGATGCCAATCGAGACAATTTTGTTAAGTAAACTGACTATCTAAAACACATGCACTGAACTATAAGGTTAGTGTGCCATTTCATAGTAAATGCGCCACTTCTGGCATATGCGTTGTGCCATTGAGTAGATGAGCAGTTTCATATCAAAAGCACAACTTCAGATTGAATGCACCTAAACAGGTAATACATGCGCAACTTTTGTGTATGTGCAGCTTCCCATAACGTATGTGCAAGTTCATAACATATGCGTCGACTCATATCATGTATGCGCAGTTGTAGCAGCCCGTTTCCTTCCATTTCTCTAAAATATGACCCATTTTTCTTGAAACATAACCTATTTTTCACCTTCTTCATCGTGAGATTGTCTATCTCACGTCCCTCGACCCTTCTTCCCATCCAATCTCCTGAGGGGGCATCCTATAGTCATTGTAACCTATACCAGGGGCAAACTGAGGCATGTATCATTATCAGAAAAAATTATTCTTTAAAACAACGTGATAAAACACATTGCATCAAAGAGGGGCAAAATGTATACGCCTAAAAATGACACGACTTTGTCTAAATAAATATTCTTAATATTTATTCCATTTAATTCCTCTATCTATAAATAAATAAACAAATTTATTTATTTGATTCATATTCCTCTAAATTAATTAAATATCAAATTATTTAATTACCTCTTCTAATGTATTCCAATAATTAAATAAAATTCTTTATTTAATTAAATTCTTCCAAACAATTAAATAATTCTTGATTATTTACTTAAGTCACTTATTCTTCCAAATTTATTTAAATTCTCTCAATCTCTAAAAATAAAATATATTCAAATATTTTATTTATTCTTCCAAAGCATGCACAAACAATTAAATAAATTTATTTATTTAATTTGCTTTCTTATCTTCTAATTCCTAAAAAATCTTCCAAATCTTCTAAAAATAAATCTTCTTCTTCATGCACACAAAATTAAATAATTTATTATTTAATTTCTCTCAAATCATGCAAAAGCAAATCTCAAGTTGAGTTAACTGGTTCAATCAATCTTGTTTTTATCAACAACTCTTAAATTAGAACAAAGCTTTCTAATTTATGAAATCAAATCTTATATTTATAAAATAAAGTAGTTAACTTAAACAAAACAGCTTTTTGTGTGACACTTGTCTTCTTTCTATTCGCGCACATCTCTCAAGTATCCTATACCGTTGATCTTCTTATTCTTTCTATACCGTTGATCCTCTCTCTCACAAGTCTATAGGTACAACAATATTCCTCCATTTCAATCATCTAATCTTTTAGTAAAGTTACTTTACAGGAATCACAACGCGCCTTTGGCACCAAATTCCTCCATTGCTTGTGATCACCCTTTTATCATTGCAATTGTGCTAAAGAATCTCTTCATTGCAAACTTATCATAGCCATTCCCACTTGACATCTTGGAAAATAGCAAGGAAGTGCACCTTTTGAGGGCCATATTCATACACAAGATCATTTGAGATAAGCAATCAATGGAAGCCATGAAGTAAAGAGGTTTGCAAGGTTTGAGTTCTTTGTTTGTTTAATCTTCTTTGTTTCTTATTTCATTGAGTTTATTGGATTACTTTGATATTATTAATAATCATTCTAATTTTCTGATAACATTTTTGGCGCCCACCATGGGGCCTTTGCCTTGATTTAACCCAAAAATTGAGTTTCTATGCATTAGGTTCCGTAAACACAAGGATTCTGCGCATCTAATCATTTCTAACATGCATCTGAGCTCTAATTCCATGCATTTGATAGATTGGTGCATCCATACTCTGTTTCAATGCATTTGACCTCTGAAATAGTGCATTTACCAAAACTGTGCATATGACTTTTGTTTCTACGCTTTTGAGCTCTGTTTCTGCGCATTTGTAATTCTGTGCATTTGTGTCCTGTTTCTATGCATCTGATCTCTGTAGCTGCGCATTTGTTCTAACAATGACTTTTTAGAGTTATTTCTTGTGATTTTGCTAATGCTAACACTTCTCGCAGGAAAATTCTCTGATCTACTTACAGGTTAGGGGTTGGTTTAGTCATATAGCTGCATTTGTTAACTCATCTCTATATCTAAAGGAAAGTAAATGGATGTTCATGCAAATCTCATTTAGTTCTAACTAGGAGGATTGTGATTTGATCTTGTTGCATCAACAACTTGAATTTAGTCCCAATGCTAGGAGGATAAAATTGAACCATTGCTATCTTGCTTTCAAAGTTAACAAATCGCATGTGTGCCCAAGTAGCTAACTCATTTAGTCTTTTTCACTTTAATTAGGGGAAAAGAACCATTATCTTTCATGTCTTTGGAATGATACTAGGCCTATGCTCTCCCCTATCTTGGGTGACCAAAATTTGAGACATCATTTCGCATGTGTTAAACCTTAGAGAGGCCTACCCTTGGATATCCTTTCGTCCAAGTGGGAATGACCTTAAGTGGTAACTGTGAGGGGGAAATCTAGTTATTCAAATTAATGAAAAATGAAACCCAAACATCTATAAAATATGAAGATAAAGGAAGATTAAAAACAATGAAAAACAATGATACCTTCACCTTTTACCTTTCGCCTTCTGTAGCTCGCCTATCTCTTCTTTAATCTTGATAATAAAAGCCCTCAGAAGCTTTTGCTTGCTTGCTCATTTGAAGATGACAAAGAGTGAATGGCTGTGATACTTGTGTATTTGAAGATGAGCTTCAAATATAGAAATGGATTATGAATGAGGATGCTCAAATGGAAGTAGGGGTGCCAAAGGCGCGCCGATATCTCTGCAGCATAAGTTTACACAAAATCCAACTCTGAAATGAAGAGAAGGACGTTGTATTTATAGAAAAAGGTGAGGGAAGATCAATGGTTGAGAAGAAAAGGAAAGATCAATGGAGGAGATTTGTTGAGGAACGTGCATCCAATAGAAGAAGGACACATGTCATTCCAAAAGCAGTCTTGTTTGAGTTAACTCCTCTCTTGATGAGGATGAGATTTGATTTTCTCTATTTTAAGAAAAGATTTGCTTTAAAGATGCTTTAAAACTGATTTTGCTTTTGCAACTCAGAGTTTTGCTTTTGTGTGACAAGAGGAAGGTTATTTTTGGAAGATAAGAATGATTTTTCGAAGAGATAGAAAGCATAATTAAATAAATGAATTTATTTAATTATTTTGTAGATAATTGAGAGGAATAAATAAAATATAGAAATATATTTTATTTTGTGGAGATTATAGATTTTATTTAAATAAAATTTGCATTTTATTTAAATTTGGAGGAATAAAAGATTTTAATTAAATAATTAAAATTATTTAATTATTTTAGAAGAATGAAGTTGGTGTAAGTGATTTAATTAATCAAATAAAATGTAATTTATTTAATTAAATGAGAGGGGATGAATCAACTAAATAAATAAATAAATTTATTTATTGATAGAGGAATATGATGATGAAATAAATATTTAAAATATTTATTTAAGTAGAGTCATCCCAAATTTAGGTGTATACATTTTGCCCCTCTTTGAAGCAATGTGTTTTATCACATTGTTTCAAAGAATAAGAATTTTCGACAGTGATACATGCCCCAGTTTGCCCTTGGTACAAGTTTAACGATAGGATGCCCCCCCGGGAAATTGGACGGGGAGACGGCAGAAGGCGTGAGACAGACAATCTCACAATGAAGAAGAGGAGAAACAGGAGAAGAAATGGTTGGATGCAGAAGAAAGAGGTGAATGATATGTGATGCAAGATAAAATGATGACCCATGCAAGCAAGTAAGCCAGTATGCACAAGTGATACAACAACAGGCAAGGTATTGCCCCGGTCAAGCGGTAAACCAATGATATAGAGCGATGATGTCTAGTTTCAGGAATGAAACATGTCGTATAAGACTCTGGGCTTGGTTTCAACAATGCAACATCTTGTCTAAGACATTTGATATGATAACAATATACAACAGTGTTGTCATGGCGAGGAATGATATATCCCTAGAGCAACACGAAGGATAGTTATGACTGATTGATATGGTTTACGACAAGATTAGGATCAAGACCGCTGATTGTGATTAGATAATTTGACAAGATTGGCTTGACTCGATTGGTATGGATTAAGGATAAACTTGCATTTTGATCATTACTCAGATTGATAGCTAGAACTGTTAGTGAGAGATATGAAGACAGATAAAAATTTGATTGAGTAGAAGAATGACTCGATAGAAGAAATTACAAGCTTTTGTAAACATTAATTCGCTGCATTTTGGATCTTTATTGGATGGGATATGGAGTGCAATTGGATGTGCTATGGATATGGATATGGATATGAACTGCAATTGGATACGGTATGGATATGGATATGGATATTTGTCATCTTGATATAGCAAGTATTTTGGAGTGCTTATTTCATCATTGGGCTTTATTATGTTGTAAGAAAATACAAGCATCTAGGTATAATTAGACCGAGATGACCTGAGTATCGCTTACATGGATTTTGATTTAGCAAGTGAATACAAGCATCTAGTCAAACTTGAATCTAGATGACCTGAGTATTTCTTACATTTCAACAGACAAGGATTGCCCCTATTCATGTTCAGACCTCTGAAGTCCTCGATGATTATTTGCTGATCATGTCATTAGACAGAAAGTCATCACATTACTAAAGTTTAATCCACAAGCAGTAGACAAAGAAAATGATTATGCCCCCCATCATAGCATCTCTAGCTTTTGGCATCCTCGAGTAGCATAGAAAGACATAATGACAAAAATCCAAGACTTTGTAAGTTAACCCAGTAGCAAAACATTCTTGCATTAGATGTGTCTTTTTTCCATAATTGATATAGAATTAGCTTGAGTGTTTCAGTATGGTGTTCTGCTTTTCTTTGGATAGGTTGATGTTCTGCGTCAAGATTTTGTTTGAAAAGCGGGATTGTTGTGCTTGCTTGCTTGGTGAAAAGGTGCAGACGCGGATGGAGAGAAGGACAGATGACAAAATATGGAACGGATGGGAAGCGGAGCCTCGGGGGCGCATTGATAATGGCCTTGTCTACGTGACGATGTAGAGGCAATGTAGTTCAAGAAGAACCCTGATGGACCTAAGATATGGATTGGATGAGACACGATATTGGACAGATAAGGAATAGATATGGATCAAATAGGGATCAGACATGGAATAGATATGGATCGGATATGGAACAAATATGGATTAGATATGGAACAGATAACACTGATGACAGAGGCTATGCTAGCCTGACACTGTGGATAGGATATCGGATAAGAATTATGGATAGCCTTAATGCTAGACACTGATGACAAGGGAAACACCACGAATAGGCAGAGGTATGGGTGATAAAGAATGGAATGGGTATGTATGGGGATGGGCAATAGTGGATAGAAGGAATCCAAGATGTGATCTCCAAGGACTATGTCGCATAGGGATAACATGCCCCATTATAGGTAGAATACTTAGGATTTCTCATGACAATGCTTAAGACAAAGAAGGAGGATGAGAGGATAATGAAGGATTTGCGTGGTTTTTGGAGGGGTAAGGTATGTCAAGAGACATCTAAGACATTTGTCAACATTGTGCCCCCAATCTTTATCAAGATCAAAACTTAGAGGAAAGAAAGATTTAGGATGGATGGACATGACAAGATAGGTATGTAATGGATAGAGGAATATGATAGGAAATGGTATGAAAGGAAATGGGTAGGAGAAAAGTGATATGCTGATGAGACAAGGTGCCCCCAAGTGTAGGTGATGTAGAAGATCAACTTACACATGACGCCTATTGCCAGGTTTTCATCATGGTACTTATCCAATGCGCCTGTTTGCCAGATTTTCACCGTTGGATGAAGGGATTTTTTTTTACTTTTTTCATTTTTTTCTTTTCTTTTTTCTTTTTTTTTGAATATTTGGAGAAGGTGGAATATGGAAGAGAGGACCTCTGGTATCTAGTTCCTTGAAAGGTGATAGTCCCACTAGAAAGATGTCGTCGCATGGACCATGTCAAGTGTGCTCATAGATGTTGGTATGGAATTGCATGAAGGTGAGAGATGGAGAAGGTAGATATTGGATAATGGAAGGTGCGATAGTGGATGACGATGCAGAATACAAAAGGACTCATGCAAAAATGGAAGGAAGATTTTATGCAAAAGCATGGGCCATAGGATGAGGAAGATATGTAGGATAGGAGTGGAAGGAAGGGGAAGTACACGAAAATGTTGTGGAATGGAATGGAATCATGACCAATGGTTGCACATACCATGATAAACAGTGAAGCTGGTGATGGGAAAGTAGTGTAGGAAGCAACGGAGACTTTTACTTGTGGATGAATAACTTAGGCATGTAGGGATCCACATAGACTGAGTATTTTTCTGATTTTTGCTTGCCATATGGGATGGAAGAATTTGAGACTTGTGGATGGAATGGGAGAAAGTGGATGGTTGAGATTCGTGAGAGGTAGATGCCTCATGCAACTTGAGGGCTTTTTGCTTGGGTACCCAAACCATTTTGCTTTTAGATTTTACCTGTGAAGGTATGGGCTTGGGTATATGTAGAGTTTGTACAACTTTTGGAGTAATCATTTGTTGGATGCGGACCCACACCTTTTTCAGCTTGGCGTATAGGTGTGTGGGTGTATGTCCCTCTTGAGAAGGATCTTTCTTTGATTTTGGGCTTTTACATCCTAGGTCATGAGGACTCTTAGGATTTTTGACTTTATAGGTAGAGGCATCCAGATTTTTTCTGTGAAATTCCCTTGGGATGCTGGAAGTGAGGTTGGTGGAGGCTCTTTGTTTAGACAAACGTGCATTTGTTGGCTTTGATTGGGATTGTTAGAAGATTCATAGATGGATGGATAAGGTGTTGAGAGAAGTGGTGGTAAAATGCATGGAGGGATATTAGGAGTTGGAAGTAGTGGAGGTAGATTGGATGGTGGAAGGTGTATGGTCACCTGCTTTTGGCAATTGTAGGATGATGGAGGTGGAATGGCGACATATGTTTTGGGGATATGATAGGGTTTACGATGGAAAGTGGGGGATTTAGGAGGAGTGGAGGAAGTACCAACATATTGAGATTGTTCCTCTTGGGGTGTGTATCCAAGGCCATATGAAGGTGGAGGAACATTGACATGGACAGGCTCCAAAATACCTTGTTCATGAAGGCCTAAGCCTTTTCCTTGATAGTTCATATTCTGGAGTATACGGTGGACAGTGGGATTATGTGTAGATGGAACAATAGACACAAGTTCTTTATTGGATGAAGAAGATGACATAGAGGACAATGGTTGCTGGTGTTCTAAGGAGGAACACTCATGAATGAAGGTGGTAAGACCAAGGATATACGGTGGAGGATTTGCAGCATGGTCGATAATGGATGGCTGAGGAATATTATTGGTTTGATCTTCTACGCTTTCTTGGGAGGCAAGTGTCTCATCAAGGGAAGTGGAAGTTGTTAAATCTTGGATAGGATTAGATGGGGTTATAAGCTCGGGACCATGGGACGCATAAAGTGGACTAAGAGGATCATCATGGTCTGCTTGATCATAGATAGGCTCGTCATCACATATGGGATTAAGGTGCTCGTGTATAGGTTCTTCATCAACGATAAAATCTTGATCATGGAAAGGATATAGGCCATGGAGAGGTTGGAATTTGATCTCTTGTTCATGTATAGGTATAGGATCCTCAAAAAGATAGAGGTTATGTAGGGGTCAGATGGGAGTGCTTTGATCTTGATTTAGACAAGGGGTTGATGTTTCCACATGCTCTAAAGTGTGATCTTGACATAACTCTTGATGTGCTTGAATTGGAGTGGAGGTAGAAAACTCTTGGATAGGATCTTGGCCAACAACATGAAGATATGATGGACTTTGACTAGGGCTCATGTGGGGAGGTTCTCCGATAAGCTCAAGGGTTTGCAAATGATATGAAGGTGTTGCAGGATTTGACATGGGATTGGAAGAATCTTTGGTAAGGTCAAGGACTAGAATTTGGGGACATGGTTGACTCTCTGTTGATAGCCCTTGGATCACATCATTGGTAGGTGTATGGATAGGTGAATGAGGGGATTTAGCTTTCTCCCTATCTTTTCTCTGGTTGTATAAATGTGGAAAAACTCTTTTCCACAAATCATCTGAGGATTCCTTGATTGTTAGTTTAGATCTTGGGGAACTCGATGGCGATGTTGGCATAAGACTGGTATGTTTTGGAATATGTGTCTTAGAAGACAGTGAAGGAGGACTAGTAGACAGAGTGGTATATGATTTCTGACTTGGGGTGGTGCTTGCCTTGTCATGAGTATGGGAAAAGGATATACAATTCTGGGGCGAGGCATAGCTAGTACTGGCACGTTTAGCTTGCAAGATTGCCATTTCTTGTTGTAAGACTTGGACTTGTTGAGAAATTGCTACACAATCATGGGGCGAGGGACCTAAGTTTATTTGCAATTGCAGATTTTGGAGTTTTTGACCAATATATTCTAATTGGTTTGCCATTGACACAAGATTGGAAAAGCTTACTAGTTTGAGATGCGCAACAGTAAATGTGTTGTAACAGAGTGTAAATGTGCCTAGAAGAATGAGTCGAATGACTTATCTTATGTGTTTGGTGTTTAACTTGATTTGGCAATGATCACACATGTACAAACATTATTCTCACGCAAGACACATAAGCAAATTTTTAATGTTGAATTTGAAGAATATGATGATGATTAAACAAGCATACGTGGAAGACACATCAACATGCCTCAATGTCTAGTTTGATGTAGGGTATGGCTAATTAGGTTTGGGCAATGTTTACACAAGGTTGACTAGGGATTGAAAGTAAAATCTTGTCACACAGCCGGGAGAAGGAGGTAACCCACCCTTCACCTTCACTTCCCAAAGGTAGAAAGTTCTTTGGGGCTTAGCCAAGAGTGACAGGATTCTGACTCTCAATGAGGGTGTCTTTTGATTCAACCTCGGTTGAGGTCATCCCTAGGGGTGATGAAATCCCCTAGCAGGCCTCCTAGGAAAGGGTACACAAAAGCGAAGCAAGTGAGGTATTTTTGATCTCCAAGGTCACCTTGCAGTGCAAGGAGAGAGCATACACACACACACTTGATTCACACTCGCACTTTGTAAATTAACCCTTTAAGAAATTAAATTGTGTGTGTGAAAATTGAAAGGATAAGAGGTGTTTTTGATTCTCAAGATCGCACGAAGCTCATGAGAAGAGCATACACACCCCTAATCGCATACAAATTCACCAAATAATGAAGACACTAGTTCTTTTTAGAGCTTAAATCTAAATGTGTGATGAAGACACTGGTTTATTTTAAGCTCAATTTCAATGATGTGTGATCAAGCAATGTTCATTTTATGAGCCCAAATTGAAGTGTGTGATGAAAGCAAGATTGAAGATGAAATGAGAGATAGAATGAGTGCACCTAATTATTCGCTGTCCAAGCCGATGTAGATGACGATGCTGATGTTGTTCCAGCCCCGAATGATCACCTCCGAGGCCTTCTGGACTCAACAGTGAGCTCAATTTGTGTGTAGGAGGCCGTTTGTGAGAGTTTATGCCCGAATGTTCTTTGAAACACCTGAATAACCTTCAACAAAAACTTTCAACAACAAACACTTACAAACGATAATGGGGTTAGATCATGGTGGGCGCCAAAATGTGAGGTAGAAATCTGGTTATTCAAATTAATGAAAAATGAAACCCAAACATCTACAAAATATGAAGATAAAGGAAGATTAAAAACAATGAAACAATGATACCTTCACCTTTTACCTTTTGCCTTCTGTAGCTCGCCTATCTCTTCTTTGATCTTGATAATAAAAGCCCTTAGAAGCTTTTGCTTGCTTGCTCATTTGAAGATGACAAAGAGTGAATGGCTGTGATACTTGTGTATTTGAAGATGAGCTTCAAATATAGAAATGGATTATGAATGAGGATGCTCAAATGGGAGTAGGGGTGCCAAAGGCGCGCCGATATCTCTGCAGCATAAGTTTACACAAAATCTAGATCTGAAATGAAGAGAAGGAGGTTGTATTTATAGAAAAAGGTGAGGGAAGATCAATGGTTGAGAAGAAAAGGAAAGATCAATGGAGGAGATTTGTTGAGAAACGTGCATCTAATCGAAGAAGGACACATGTCATTCCAAAAGCATTCTTGTTTGAGTTAACTCCTCTCTTGGTGAGGATGAGATTTGATTTTCTCTATTTTAAGAAAAGATTTGCTTTAAAGATGCTTTAAAACTGATTTTACTTTTGCAACTCAGAGTTTTGCTTTTGTGTGACAAGAGGAAGGTTATTTTTGGAAGATAAGAATGATTTTTCGAAGAGATAGAAAGCATAATTAAATAAATGAATTTATTTAATTATTTTGTAGATAATTGAGAGGAATAAATAAAATATAGAAATATATTTTATTTTGTGGAGATTTTAGATTTTATTTAAATAAAATTTACATTTCATTTAAATTTGGAGGAATAAAAGATTTTAATTAAATAATTAAAATTATTTAATTATTTTAGAAGAATGAAGTTGGTGTAAATGATTTAATTAATCAAATAAAATGTAATTTATTTAATTAAATGAGAGGGGATGAATCAACTAAATAAATAAATTTATTTATTTATTGATAGAGGAATATGATGATGAAATAAATATTTAAAATATTTATTTAAGTAGAGTCATGCCAATTTTAGGTGTATACAGTAACAAGCTAAAGCCAAGCTCTGCCTAGCCACTATAAATAAATTGTGTTTGGAGCGAAAGCTTCAAACAACAAGTGTTGTTCAGTTATACTGATAGCCAATCTCCCCCAAAACCCTCCAAGGCGTAACCCTTGCAGGCTATGAGACTCCATAACAGAGAGTAGCATTGCCACATGTATAACCACTCGAACGGTTGCACTTACTAATCATCCTTTATTTTTAGTAGCCAAAAACCCCTATAAGCCGATGCAGGGAAGGGCAATTATCACCTCCCGAAGATGCCTCAACTAGAAATAGTGAGAATTTAGTTTATATTGTCCCAGCCAGCCTAGGATTTGTACTTGCTTTTTAGTCAAAAAGAGTCCAAAGATTACAAAAAAAAAGATCAAAAAAATCATGTAAAATTCTTTGTGTTTGCTATGTCTTACTTGCCATAATTGAGAAATCAGATCAAAAAGACCAACTTGCAACCAAGAAACCAAAAACACTGAAAAATGTGTCAAAAACTTTGCAAAAATAGTCAAGAAAACTAGAGTTGCGCATTTACCCTGCAAAGCTGCACATCTGTGTCGACCTGCTATGCATTTACAATGACTTCCTGCACATTTACTTCTTGTTACTGTGCTTTTAAATCTACCAGAATTGCGCATTTACCTCGACTTGTTGCGCATCTATCTTCTGTTTCAGCGCATTTGTAGCTACGCATCCACAACAGTGAGCATTTCCCAGTCTTTTGAGAGAAAGTTTTCAACCTTTCTGGGTACCCATTTCAGCCTTGTTTTAGTTTCTGAGATCAAATTTACCATGCAATCACCTCTTCCATCTGTTTCTATAGCATACCTTCACTTTCGTTAGTCGTCTCGTCCACCTTTTACCAGGTCTTCCCGTAAACAAGTCAAAGGATCTATATCAAATTAGTGCAAGACCTTTTTCAGATCATTTCAAATTCAAGTAACCCTAGTCAGTCTCCACTATCAAGGATCAGACATCCTTTTCTCTCGAAACTTCACTAGTGGTCTTGGTGCAAGACTAGTCTCTACATAGTAAACGGGTACTGGCTATCCTTACTTGTGGCTATCGTCTTGTGTTGACCAACTTACTTGGAATCATTAATCAAAAGTGTCCCTTGTTCGAATCTCATCACTGCAAGTATCCCCTTCTCACCAACATACACCAACACCTTACCAGAGTCTAGTTTCACCCCACTCCTTCCCACGCCGCCTTGCATGGTCTTAACTAGATCCCAAAAGCAAAAGCAACTTGAAATGGTTGAAACATCTAACATAATTGTCTCCCCTCATGACAGCGATGAGGAAATCTCCCATGAGGACTTCCAAGAGCCCTCCAAGACCTGAAATTCCAATGCATGATGGACAAAATACTCAATGAAGACCCTCAAAAGTACTTTCTTCATCTGGCAAACTAAGGACTTAAACACCCCTCAGACTTTGATCTCAACAAATTAAGAGAAACCGTAGTGGAAGAAACTCATGAGGACCGCACAAGTGAAGATAAAACCATTGGCCTAGATAAAGAGAAAAAAGCCACAGACTCAAATGCACCTCTAGACACATTAACAAAACAAATCAAAAGCCTAACGTAGAAAGTAGTGGATCTGCAAATGGGGAGGTCCACTAAAACTTACTCGTTGGAGGATATCTCATCATATCCCTTTGACAAAAGCTTGAACATGGTACCCTTCCCCTTTTGGTTCGAAGTTCCTAAGTTTGACAAATACAAAGGGAAAGGAGACCCAAGAGATCACATTAGGGAATTTAGCGCCGCGTGCCTAGAAGTAGCTCACAATGAAACTTTCCTAATGAGACTATTCCCTAGATCTCTAGGTGGACAAGCCATGGAATGGTTCTCACGACTTCCTTCAGGTATCAAAACTTTTGATGAGTTAGTAAACAAGTTCATCACACACTTCTCATATAACATTGAACACAAATTTTCCATGCTTGACCTATGCAATACAAAGCAAAAGAGTGGCGAATCCTTCACCGCCTTCTTACAAAGATGGAGACAACTCATGAGCAAATGCTCATATCACATGCCTGAGAAGCAAATGACTGAGATGTTTGTCCACAACCTTAACCCCGATCTAAGTTCCCAAATCCAAATTCAATGCCCTACCTCATTTACAAAAGTCATTGAGATGGGATTATTTATTGAGAAAGATATGGCTGCCAAGGGGCAAATAAAGTTATACAAGGACACCCCTAACTCTAACTAACAAAAATATCATCAATGATGGAGTAGTTGATGCCAAAGTAGTGGCTCCCAAACAACAACCAATCTTCACTCTCAAAGGAGAAGCAAGCAATGCTACACCAAACAAAACCTTCTCTCTTGAGCCAAAACAATGGTTCACCTCCACTCCTAGACGAAAATTCACACCACTAGGGAAGTTCTAGGAATCTGCGTTAAGAAAGCTATTAGCCAACAATGAGATCACTCTTCCCGCCACTAGCGACTATGAACCTCAAGTAAAACCTCATTATTGGAAAGATACAGATTTCTACGAATATCATAGAGGAAAAGGCTATAAGACCAACAACTGTATCCATCTAAAACGCGTCATTTAAGACATACTTGACCAAAATGAGGTAGGCACTAAAGAACATACCTCTAATGAGATACGTGTGGCATACAAGGATCCACTCCTCAACCACATTAGGTCATACAACAACAACAACAACAAAAATAATAACAACCACAATAGGTAGAATCAAAACAATGGACACAACAATGCTAACTAAGCAAACATGTCATTCGATTATACCGTCATCTACATATCGGAGCACGTCCCAAAATTCAATGTGGTCACATTCAACCAACAGTTAGGACCCAACAAAATTGATTGCAGCATCATCACCTACAGTGGTAAGGTCATGTTAAACACGCTTCCTCCAAGGTTGTCACCTTCTCCATCTAACTCTCATAAGTATAGTGTCATAGACCAACTCTAGAAAACTTCTGCCCACATATCCATCTTAGAGTTGTTGCATTTGTCTCCCTCCCACAAGGAAATTCTCGATAAATCCCTAGTGGAAACAACTGTGCCATGAACCTGGCCCAAGAGAAGTTTCAAGCCATGGTAGGACATCTAACCTCCTCCAATACGTTATCATTTACTGAACAGGATGACCTTTCAGTATCCCAGCCCCATAACACACCCTTGCATATCGTCGCCTTCATTCATAAACACCATATCAAAAGAGTTCTCAGTGATGGAGGAGCAAGTTTAAATATTTGTATGCTCAAGCTAGTCCTTACATTGGGGTTCTTAGAAACTGCAGTGGATCTTAGGAAAAAGATCACTGTAAAGGCCTATGATGAAGAAGAAAGAACTAATAAAGGAACAGTGGTGTTACCACTACAAGTTGGACTAGTAATAAAGGACGTTGTTTACCAAGTCCTATATAGGGAGCTACCCTATAACATCCTCCTAAGTAGACCCTGGATTCATGCTATTAAAGTTGTGCCTTGTACCTACCACCAGTGCATCAAATTTCCTCATAACGAAAAATAGATCACCATCCAAGGTGATCTGAATCCTTTTCAGCATTGTAACACTATCTGCTCAAAGCTTGAATGCATCATTCCCAACAATAGAGCCTCTACATCCCCCATCTCACAGCATGATTCTACCTCCGAAGCTTCCTCGTCCAAGCCCAAAGAGCAAAAAATCACAATCAAAGAAATAAGGGTAGGGGAATACTCCATTGAGCATAGCCTCAACTTAGCCAAAATGCCTCTGTCTCTAAGATCCTTTAGACGACCTACACCTTTTCCAAAGCCATTTGCTCCTCCCAAACCTCCCACAGCTCCCTTTGTAAAATGGGGGACCCTATCAGATGAAACTGAGGAAAGAGACATCTTGCAATGGCTCTACACAGAGGAAGATAACACACAACAAGAACCACCTTAGCTCCCAATGGAAATCTATGGGCGTGGTGAGTCTATCTTACACAGAATGGGTTATGAAGGATAAGGTCCCATTGGCCTAAGAAAAGAAGGAATTACAGAACCCATCCAACCCTCCTCATCCTCTTTGGCAAGAAATACAAAAGGGCTAGGATACAAGGACAAAGGCAAAGCTAAGGCAAATGCTTGTTTTGTGGAACAAATCCATAACCTACAAGAAGATAGTGACACGACTCTAATGAGTATGAGTGGGATGAACTCACAGAGCACTCCTATGAGGACAAAGGAGTTGACACCATTCAAACCTATAGCCCCTACTATGAGGGACAAACACTAACGCATAGACCATTAGAGTGTGATTCGCCAACTCCTGAGAGTATGACTTTCGATTGAACCATTGCTATCTTGTTTCTTTCAAAGTTAACAAATCGTGTGTGTGTCCAAGTAGCTTAACTCATTTAGTCTTTTTCATTTTAAATAGGGGAAAAGAACCATTGTCTTTCATGTTTTCAGAATGATAGTAGGCCTATGCTCTCCCCTTTCTTGGGTGACCAGAATGCCAAGCCTATCATTTTGCATGTATAACCTTTAGAGAGGTATGCCCTTGGATATCCTTCTGTCCAAGTGGGAACGACCTTAAGTGGTAACAAGCTAAAGCTAAGCTCTGCCTAGCCACTATAAATAAATTGTGTTTGGAGCAAAAGCTTCAAGCAACAATTGTTGTTAAGTTATACTAACAGCCAACCTCTCCCAAAACCCTCCAAGGCATAACCCTTGCAGGCTGGGAGACTCCATAACGGAGAGTAGCGATGCCGCATGTATAACCACTCGAACAGTTGCACTTATTAATCATCCTTTGTTTTTAGAAGCCAAAATCCCCTATAAACTAGTGCAGGGAAGGGCGATTATCACCTCCCGAAGATGCCTCAACTAGAAACAGTGAGAATTCGGTTTATATTGTCCCAGCCAGCCTAGGATTTGTACTTGTTTTTTAGTCAAAAAAGAGTCCAAAAAAATTGCAAAAAAATCAAAAATCATGAGAAATTATGTGTTTGCTATGTCTTACTTGCCATAATTGAAAGATTAGACCAAAAAGACCAACTTTCAGCTGAGAAACCAAAAATATCAAAAAATGTGCCAAAAACATTGCAAAATCAATCAAAAACCTAGAGTTGCACATTTGTATTGTAGTGCTGCGCATACATCTCGACCAGCTGTGCATATATTTTGACCTACGGCACATTTATTGTATGTTCCTATGCTTTTGTTATTTATCAGAGTTGCGCATATATTCTGACTTGCTGCACATTTACCTTCTATTCCAGCGCATTTGTTGCTACGCATCCACAATAGTGAGGACTTCCAGACCTTTTGTGAGAAAAATATTAACCTTTCTGGGTACCCATTTTAGTCTTGTGTCAGTTTCTGAGGATATGACAAACCAATTAGAAGCACTTGCTCAAGAACTCCAAGCCTTACAACAACAAATGGTGATCTTACAAGCTGGACCTTCCACAAATCAATATCTGTTGGAGGGTATATCTCCTTATCCATTTGATAAAAGCTTGACTAAGACACCTTTCTCTTCTAGTTTAGATGAGCCCAAGTTTGACAAATATTGGAAAAAAGATGATCCACATGAACCAAATCCCTCCCAACATGAGCATGCCAGTACTAGCTACACTTTGCACCAAAATCATTCATTCTTTGCTCATCTTAATGATACTCTTGACAAGGTAAGTCCCACCTTAAGTTGGAAATCATATACCAATCCATCTACTAGTCCTCCTTCACCATCTCCTAGAACACATATCCCAAAGCATACCAGTTCTACACCAACACCACCATTAAGTTACCCAAGCTCTAATCCGTCAACCAAGGAGTCCTTTAGTGATTTCATGGAAATACTCTTTTCAAAATCTAAAAGCAAAAGAAAAGCCATGGAGAACTCCAAATCCACTCATCCATTACCTCATTCATACACCCATACACCTACAAATGATGTGATCCAAGGGCTATTAGCAAGGAGTCAACCATTTCCCCAAATTCCTACCCTTGAACTTACAAACGATTCTTCCAACGCCATGTCAAATCCTACAACCTCGTCATGCAATCCATAACCCCTGAAGCTTATTGAAAAACCTCCTATCATGAACCAAAGTCAAGGTCCATCGCACCTTCATGTTGTTGACCAAGAGCTTATCCAAGAGTCTTCTACCTCCACTTCAATTCAAGAAAATCAAGAGTTATGTCAAGAGTACACTTTCAAGAATGTGGAAACATCAACCATTTATCTAAATCAAGATCAAAGCACCTCCATCCAACCCGTCCATAACATTTATCTTTTCCATGATCAAGATATTACATATGAAGAAACTATCCATGAGCAACTTGATCCTATACCCATACATGAAGAAGAAATCCAAATCCAACCCGTCCATAACCTATATCTGTTCTATGATCAAGCTATTATTGTTGATGAAGAACCTATACATGAGCACATTGATCCCATCATGCTTAATCCTATCTATGATCAAGATCCCATTTACAATCAAGAGCCTATCTATGATCAAGTGAACCATGATGATCCTCTTAGCCAACTTTATGCATTCCATGGTCCTGATCTTATTACCCCATCTATCCATAACCCCATAACCATCCATGGACAAGAAACTTCCATTACTCCTATCCATCTTCCCCATAGTCCTATCCATGATCCAACAATGCCCACTTTCCTTGATGAGACACTTGCCTCCCAAGTGCACATAGATGATCAAACCAATAACTTGGATCTTAGTAAGCATAACAATAATCAAGCTCCCAATGATCCTCCACCATCCATTATTGACCATGTTGCAAATCCGTTATCCTATCCCCTTGGTCTCACTACCTTCATCCATGAATGTTCTTCCTTAGAACACCAACAACCATTATCCTCTATCTCACCTTCCTCATCCAATAAGGAGATCGCTGCTAGTGTCCAAAGCACCCATAATCCCATTGTCCACCTCATACTCCAAAATATGAACTATCAAGGTAAAGGCTTAGGCCTTCATGAACAAGGTACTTTGGAGCCTATCCATGTCGAAGTTCCTCCCCCCTCTTATGGCCTTGGTTATATCTCCCAAGAAAAGCAATCTCATGATGTTGGTACTTCCTCCACTCCTTCCAAATCCACCACTTTCCATCGCAAACCCTATCATATCCCCAAAACCTATGTTGTCATTCCACCTCCCTTATCATATACCTTCCAAAAGCATGTGACCATACACCTTCCACCATCCAATCTACCTACACTACTTCCAACTCCTAACATCCCTCCATGCATTTTACCACCACTTCTTCCAACACCTTATCCATCCATCTATAAATCCTCTATAAACCCCAATCATGGCCAACAAATGCACATGTTGTCTAAACAAAGAGCTTCCACCAACCCCACTTCCACCATCCCAAGGGAATTCAACAGAAAATATTTGGATGCCTCTACCTATAAAGTTATCAATCCTAAAGGTCCTCATGCCTTCGGATACAAAAGCCAAGAATCAAAGAAAAACCCATCTCCAGAGCTCCATACACCCACACACCTCAAAGAAAAAATGAAAAAAGTGTGGGTCCCCAAGCAACAAGTAATTACCTCAGAAGCTGCACAAAAGTTGCACATACCCAAGCCCATACCTTCACAGGTAACGTCTACAAGCAAAATGGTTTGGGTATTATTGATAGTGGTTTTAGCACGCAACAACGCAGGTGTGATTGTTGGTTTCACACCTCTCTTGAAAAGTATCTTACCCTAGGTAAGACTACTCCAAGGATAATATAGCTAGGTCTTAGCTCGCTTGGAATCTCTTAATGGTTATGTTCTAGCTATACCTACAAGGGGTCTTATATGCAATCTACAAATCTTCAGGTTTGGGGCAGCAAATACACATAAACCCTATTATGATTTTCAACTAATAGACAAGATAAGATGCTGCTGAAACTCTCGATCTAATAACTAATAGTGTTTTTAAAAGAAAATGTAAAAGGTGTAGGGTTTAGAAGGATCCTAACTGACATCCACAATGCCAAGGTTATCTTTAGTAGACAAACATTCCAAAACTTTGAACCAGCTTCTTGAGTTACCAAACTGAAATGGGTGTTACAGTGCTACAGAAAATAGTGCTATCTTCAATGGAAGTCAACAGATTTTTAGATTGCATACATTTGTTAAATACCCAATGATCGGTGCAACTTAACTTATGAAATGCAATTGAACTTTAGCACAAATATTCAGCCTAGACTAACTTTACACAGCTATTTACCATCAGCAAACAACTAAAAGTATGGACTTAGAATGTTCATCAAATACTTCAGCAAACCATTAATATTATGAAAGCACAACTAATCTAACTATGGGAGAGCCAGATGCAAACCATGAAAACCAAAAGATGAATCAACACAAGATACAAATTCTCAGATTTACTGTAGAAACTTGCTTTGTATTAGCTCAAATGGCATAGAGTCAACAATTCGGTATCAAAATCTCTCTTACAAATAGTGGAAATGGCAGCCCTTTATATAGAAAGCAGCATACCCTAGCCCTTCAAATGAATGGTGGAGATTAGCTCAACACCAACGGTCCAGATTAATTCAATAACAACCCACACCAATTCCCGGGTTACATTTTTGTCCTTTATGAAAAAGACGAAAGAACAACCCTAGATACATTGAATCTAGTCATTTTGACTAGCCAACTCAGTATACTAATGGAAAAGCTCATTTTGGAAGCAAGGAGAAGACAAAAATGAGTCACATGCTGCCCAAATATATCAAGTTTACAATTGTGACGGGATTGAATCACTAGAATATTCAAAATAGTATCAAGATTCCTTATCCAAATCAATGCTATCCCCGCTGGCCAGCTTATTTCGATAGGTCAACCATGCCTCAAGTGTTGGATTGATGTCAGATGGGTCTGGATCCTTCAAATGATGTATCCTGTAGTCAAATACCTCCAGTTCCTAATTGAATCTGCCATATATTCTTTTATCTCTACTCCTGCCTTATGAAATGCTTTGAATTCAGCCTTAAGGTCACTTGCTTTATCCAGCCTTTCCTCTATACTGAGTGTAGTATCTTCAAAAAATATCCTATGCAGCTTGTCTTTGCACTTCTCGACGTCAAAAGGAGCATAGTCATCGAAGGACTCTTCCCTATAGCTCCTCAAGGAATTGCTGATATCATATATAACGGATCTCAATTCTTTGTCGGCTAGTTTGTATGCTTCTTTTGCCTGTTCAAAGGTTTCTTTTCTCAAAAGTAACTGTTGATACCATTCAACAGCCTTTGGGAGCCTATCCCTAGTCAAAATATTCTCTATAACCAAAGTCTGAGCTGGCAATTCTCTAATACCCTTGATTCGGGGATACATGTGAGAGTAATATTCATCAAAAGAATCACATTCATCCCGCAAATCCTTCCATTTTTTATGCAAGTCCACCATTCGTTGGTGAGCTTGGGCAGAGGCACTTATGGCTTCACATCCTGCTTCAAAAACCTTTATCAACCAATTCTCTGTACCTTGGGACTTTGATCTTACCTCGCTCAATTTTGCCATCTCGTCGGTAGATAGGAAAGTAGGCACCATCCTTATATCACCTCCTGCATCCACTGGTTTTATCAAAAACTCAAGGCATGCCCGTAGCTCTTCATTCTGTCATTTTAACTCCTTCTTAGACATTTCATCTTTGTCTAACTGCTCCAAAATGGATGTAACTGAGCCTTTGAAATCATCCACTCTTTGGGCACGAGTGGTTGGACCCAACTCAACTGTAGATATTACATAATCTTATGCTCTGACTTGGTCCTTTTCTGTACCAGTAGGCAGGACTGATATTTCTGCTATCCTTGACCCTGATTCATTCTTATAGATCCTTGATTGGATCTTAGCCTTTCTCTATTTTTGAGGCTTCTGAGCTTGTGATAGGATAGTACTTAGATCCAGCTGCATTATTTCCAATTGTGGCTCTGGATATGCCAATCTGCCTTGCAGCCATTCAGGGGCAGTGGACTTGTTAAATTCAAGAGTGTCATCTTTATTAGACACGGTCAACTCTTTAGATGGTTCTTGCTCGGTCCCTCCCTCCTTCTCTGGACTTTTCTCTTTTTCTTGGGCCAACTCTTTCAGATTTTCAATCACATTCCCCTGTGCGATCCTCAAAACTTCCTCCATCGGATCCTTGCTCGGGGGACTATCAGATATATCAATTATTCTCACACCATCTGATGTTTCAGGGGGGTTTTCATCATTTACACCAGTCAATACTTCCTCGTTCATTTCAATCATTGCTTCATGCTCCTGTAATCCCAATTCCGCACAAACCTTCTCAATTCCAGTCAACAAAGGTACTTCCAATGAATCAGCCAGCTTCTGTGAAATGGGGATAGCAAAAGAAATGGTGAAGGAAGGCGTAGTAACTTGGGTCAAATTAGTTAAGGCTGGTGATAAGGAGGAAGAAATAGTAAGAGATGAAGAAAGGGTCAGTGAAGGCAAGGAAAGCGGGGGTGATAGGATGGTCGAGATGGGAGGCAATGGTAAGGGAGAAGAAGGTGTAGATGCGGTAGAGGGGTATGAAATGGCAAGAGTGGGAGAAATAGGGTTACTAGAATCACTTGAGGAGATTGCCAGTGAGCAAGAAGTGGTAGTGATGCCAGAGGTAGGAGAGGTGGAGGGAGATGATTCCTGCACTATGACAGCTGAAGTGGTAGGGGAAGTGGATGAAACGGAGGAAGGAGGAGGGATGGAAGTAGAAAGAGCAGAAGTTGAGACAATAGCTCCGGCATCCAGTACGAGAGATTGGGCAGTTGGAGGAGTTGGATCATCTTTGGTTGCAGCAGCCTCCTTGCCAGCTTCTTTTGCTTTTATCTTCTTGGCCCTGGGGCCTTCCCCAACACTACTCGGCGTATCTTTTCTTTTAGCAGCTCTGGCCCTAGTAGAAGGAGGTTGATCTTTCTTCCGAGGAGACCTTACAGGAGGCTTCCTCACTTTCCCCGCCCTTGTTGCCAGGGGGCATGTCCCTCACTGTCTGAATTTTTCTCCCCAACTAATTTTGGATCATCGACTACCAGTATGGGTTCATCTTCCTCTCCACCAGAATCTTTGTCTGATTCCACTGCTGTGTAGGTCAACTAAACTCCTTGCCCCCTCAGAACAACCACTTGTGCTCTGGCCCATGCCTTACTTAATCTAATTGGTTCCTTCATAATCACATCCAAGGAGCTTTCTTCAGCGTTAGCCCAATTGGGTAATGGAATAGGCTGGTGGTATTGCGCCTCCCATGGACCTCTGACCATAACATTCTCATCGTCCTGCAACTGATCTGGCACTGCCATTATATGGAATCTTTTAATGAAATCTAGGGACAGTCTCACATGTGCCTTTTTCATGACCTCGTAGTCATCAGGACAGTTAGCCCAAAAATCTTCAATATGGACTTTATGAAATAGCTTTCTGCTTACAAACTTCTCCATTACTTTATTTGGGTCAAAGTGACTCATGGCATTGTAATAGTGCAAACTTAGGAGTTGGAGCTCTTTATCTGAATACTCAGCTGATGCGAGAGAGGGACATACGTAGAGTCCTTTGCCAAACTTAATGGGGAATTGGACAATTGTTCTGTGCAGGTGCTTGAGCTTTTCTGCGCATGGTACTAATTGCCTAGATAGTTCTAGGAGCACTGTCTTATCATCTGGGTATCGCAGCAATCTGCACACCATTCCAGTGAAGCCTTGTACTCTAATATATGTGAATTTCTCAAATTGGATATACCACCTACCATATTGGATTATTTCGTTCATGGCCTCGGCAGAAATCCTTAAGGCTGTATTACCTTGCAACTTCCTTGTTATATACATGGTGAATGCATCGTTGACCCTCTTGAAATGTATCAAGGATTAAGACGAGGTCAGCTGAGGGTAGCATTCGTACACCTTGACCTGCACCTTTTCGTCGTTTCTAATTTCTCCAACCTTGGACAATCCATCATAGTGATTCATTCTTGCCAATGCATAGACGGCATAGGATGTCCACCTAAAATACTTGTTCTCACTGAAGTTGCTGAAATCTTCATGGATGTTGTCACTGAGGATTTGTGACCAATGGAACTTGGTTCCCTTTAGTATCTCTGAAATTACGATGAACATCCAGTCCTCGAAGGTGGAAGCAGTTGGTAACCCGTATATTCTACTCAAAACGGTTACAATATCCCCAATCTCATCGTGAAAATCACTTCTGTATAGTACTATGGGGAGCTTGATGAGAGCAGACTTCTTGCTCTTGACCCAATGGTCATTTATGTGTTTCCTGTACCCTTCCACATCTCTATTGTATGCTTGCTTGGACGCTTGTTTGTCGGGCATAGTCATGGTTTTGTGCCATGGGATGTCCAGCATCTCTACCAAAGCAGGCGGGGTCAAGTCAGCTAGGACTTCTCCATCAGCTGTCTGTATTTGTCTGGATATAACATCATATTTATTTGCACAACTAGCCATCAATTCTGCACATTGGACTGAGGTTGGAAAGGCAGCTGCTTGCCCAAGCCCATTATCTCTTAGTATCTTGGCCCTGGGAGTCAGAGTGGGTCCAAAGATTCTGAGTCTGAAGTCGTCTAGGTCTATATGACCTAGATCTGTGTCTCCTACATTGCTCCACCCAGAGTGGATTTTGGTCTCTGGAGGAATCCCTTTAAACTCGTACTTCATAGCTTGAGCCCGTGCAGTCATCTAATCTACACAACCGGACCTTATAAGTTTGATACCAGGAAAGTCTCCTAACATACCCCTAGGATTAGACAAACAAATATAAATCCTATCATTCATTACAAGCATGCATTTGAAGGAAAACTAAGTCAAACTGAAAAGACACTGCATGCAAGTAGACATCAAATGTTGCAAGAAATTTCACCCAAAACATCATTATTACTGTATCACAACATCAATTTCATTATTCTGAACAACCTTCTCTATGGAAATTTCAACAAATTCGGTCATTTAGAGGGTTTTGCACTAATTTGAGGGTTGTCTGACCCTCAGCAAGAAAAGTGCTAATATGGAGGTTGTCCGACCTCAGCGGGGAAATTGGACAGGTCCGACCTCGAGTTTGGGCCTCCTTTTCATGTTCTTTGGATTTTGTGCTATTTTTGGGGATGTCTGACTTGCGCGGAGTTTGGAGGTCTCCGACCTCGGATGGTTTGTAAGATGGTCGGTTGGCAATTTGGCGCAAAACAACGTAGATGTGGATACGGCTGCTTCTTGCACGGAAATTAGGTTGGTCTAACCTGTGCGGGTTTCGATGGGATCTGACCAAGTCAGATGAGGGGTAATATAGCGCAGGTCAAACAAAGCATTTTTTTAGCGCTAAGTTCAAGGCAAACTTCCGGTAGGGTTTTCAGGCAGCACCAACTTTGTGGGGAATGTTCATCATCCGACTAAGTCAGAGACTGGATATTCTAGCGCAGGGTCAGACCAAGGTATTTTTAGCACGAAAGGAGTTTTCTAAGTTTGCGAGGCTTTTGAAACCGTCTGACCCGGTTGAAGAAAGGTATCTCGGTTGCGTGGGTCGGATGATGTTGATTTTAGCGCAACTGGGCGCTAGGCATTTGGCGTGAAATTCTAGGGTGTCAGACCAACTAAAATGGGGGCTTTTGGTTTGCAGGTCGGTCGGAGCTCGATTTAGTGCCGACCCGTTACGCAGGTTCTTCAAGGTGAAATCCCTAAATTTCTAATTTGTTTAAGGCCATGATGGTTCCACTCCTTCTCTTAGGGTTTAGACTACGGCTACAAACTAAGAGACTCAAAATTAATCAAACCCTAGCCCCAAAAGCCACATTCAATCAATCATCCCCTTAAAACCCTAACGGTGAATATTAGAATTTCAACTGTTTGAAAACCAAAAAACTTGAAATGACGAGGTTTAAAACCCTACCTGGCAATAATGGCGGTGCAAATTCAAATTGCAGGTGAGGTCGTGGGTTCGAGCTCAGGCGAGGTCAATAGGGAAGAATGGAGCTCTAAAATTTGTGGTCGAAATGCGATTAAAATGAGCTAAAACCTGTTATTTCTCTATTTAAACCGTGGCTAATCCGCCATTAATACTCAGGAGTACAGACTATCAGTTGGAGATCTTGCGCGGATTTTCGGTTACTCTGACTTGGCAGAGAATTTGGGTGCATCTAACTTGGTCAGCCAGGACCTCATGGAAGCTCAGTTTGCACTATTTCGTGGGGCTTTCTGACTCATCTGACCTGCTAAGCTTTCAGGGAGATCTGACTAAGTCGGAGGTCGATGTTTTGAGCGCAGGTCGGATGAGGCCAATTTTAGCGCGAAGGTCTGACAACGAGGAAATCAGCGCAAAGGTCAGAGCGATAGGATTTTAGCACACAGGTCGGATAAAGCACTTTTCAGTGCTAGGTCTGACAGACATGAAATTAGCGTAAAGGTCAGTTGAGGCTAAATTTAGCGCAAAATACCAATTCAAGGGCCTCAAAGGGAAAGTAACAACCTACCCTAGCAGATTTTGAAGTGATTTTTCAATGTCATCCTTCTATCTAGGTCAAAATGCACCTGTGACCACACAATCACTTTAGGAGATCAGAAGACCAAATGACTCTCTAGCCAAAACAAAAGAGGGGGTCTCCATTTTTAGAATGGGGCGTGTGTGCAAAGCACAACAGGTACCTAAGCAAAAAGCCATCAAGTTGAATGGGGCATCCAACTCTCAAAAATCCCATTCCATCCAAAAGTCTCAAATCCTTCTATCCCACATGACAAGCAAAAATCAGAAGTATACTAAGTCTATGTGGGTCCCTAAATGCCTAAAGCATTCATCCACCAAGCAAAACTCTCCTTTGCTTCCTACACCACCTTCCCATCATAAGCTTCAATGTTTATCATGGTATGTGCAACCGTTGGTCATGGTTCCCTTCCATCCCACAACACTTCCATATACCTCCATCTCCCCTTCCTTCCACTATTATCCTACATATCTTCCCCATCCTATTCCTATGGTCCATGCTTTTGCATAAGACTTCCCTCCACCCTTGCATAGTTCTTACATAATCTACATCATTCACTATCGTACCTTCCATAATCCTCTATCTACCTACTCTATCTTCCTTTCGTGCGATCCCCTACCAACATCTATGAGAACACTTAGCATGGTCCATGCGATAACATCCATCTAGCAGGACTATCACCTTTCATGGAACTAGACACTTGAGTCTCTCTCATCCGTATTCCACCTATTCTATCCAAATATTCCCAAAAAAAAAAAGAAATCCCTTCGTCCAATGGTGAAAATCTGGCAAACAGGCGTCTTGGATAAGTACCATGATGAAAACCTGGCAAACAAGTGTCATGTCTAAGTTGATCTCCTATGTCACCTACACTTGGGGGCACCTTATCTCATCGGCATGTCTACTTTTCTCCTATCATTTCCTTCCATACCATTTCCTATCCTATCCTTCTATCCATTACATACCTATCCTGTCGAATCCATCCATCCTAATCTTCCCTTCCTCTATTTTTTTTATCTTGATAAAGATTGGGGGTACAATGTTGACAAATGTTTGGGATATCTCTTGACATAACTAATCCCTCCAAACCACGTAAATCCTTCATTATCCTCTCATCCTCTTATCGTCATAAGCATTGTCATGAAAAATCCTAAGTATCCTACCTATAATGGGGCATGTTATTCCTATGCGACTTAGTCCTTGTCGATCACATCTTTCCCCTTTTCCGCATGCATTCCATCTATCTACTATTGCCCATCCTTCTACCTACCCATCCATTATCCATTATCACTCATCTGTTTACCTATCCATGAGGTTCCCTTGTCATCAGTATCTAGCATTTAGGCTATCCAAATTGCTATCTAAAAATCCCTAAAACATCAAATCGTCTGCAAACCCAATCCATTAGTACTATTTCCCAAACTATGTTGCCTCTGCGTTATCATGTAGGCAAGGCCATTATTAATACACCCCCGAGGCTCCACTTTCTGTCCGTCCCGTTTCTTGTCGTCTATCCTCTAGTCCATCCGCATCCATACCGTCTCTCCTCCCCTAGGTCTTAGGTCCATCAGGGTTCACCCCGAACTACGTTGCCTCTGCGTCGTCACGTAGACAAGGCCATTTAGCAATGAGCCTCCGAGACACTAGGTCAGTTTCTTAGGGTCCATTTCACCAATAATGATTGTGGAGACTCTCACTAGGTAGGCAAGTGCAGCAAAGCCTGCTTCAAAGCAGAAATTTTGACGCAAGTCATCAACCTATCCAAAGAAGAAAAAAAACAAGTACCTATACACTCAAAATGATTTTATCTAAATTATGGCAAGAAGACACATCTAATGAAAGAATGTTTTGTGTTTACGAGCAGGTTAAGCTATAGAGTCTTGATTTTTGTTATTATGTCTTTCTATGCTACTCGAGGATGTCAAAAACTAGAGAAGCTATGATGGGGGCATAATCATTTTTCTTTGTCTATTGTTTGTGGATCAATCTTTCGTAATGTGACGACTTTTGTCTAACGACATGATCAGCAAAAGATCATCGAGGACTTCAGAGGTCTAAACATGAAAAGGGGCAATCCTTGTCTGTTGATATGCAAGAGGTACTCAGGTCATCTCAGTTCAATTATACCTAGATGTTTGTATTAACTTGCTAAATCAAAATCCATGTAAGTAATACTCAGGTATCTCGGTTCAATTATACCTAGATGGATGTATTTTCTTACAACATTTTAAAAGTGTCAGGTAAAAGCACAAAGTTGTGTCACACTTTTATAAAGGAAACGGCCAACACTGATCCAACTTTTAAACTTGAATCACTAAAAAGTGACATATATGTTTTGAATTTTGAAATGATGTAAACTAATAAAATATTTATTTTTTAGTATATTTTACGTTTGTATTTTTTAAAAAAAATTTAAAAACTATTTGAATATAGTTTTTAATAAATTGACACTATAATTTAGTTGTTGATAAAATGTTGAAAAATGAAGTTACATGAGATGTCAATCTTTATATAGTAATTTTTTTTTTCTTCAATTTTTTTGTGTGTAGTTATAACTTGAAACTTTAGTGCATGGATATATTTTTTTCCAATTTTGATAAATATATATTTTTAAATAAATAATAAAATGTGCGTGTATTAAAACATAGTTGTTTCCATTCGACGTCAACTTTCATATTAACTATTTATCTAAAATAGAAAAAAAATTATACCATCCTTATATAGATTCTTTTATCTAATACATCAGATTTTTTTCAATTTTTTTTAATAAGTTTTACTATTTTTCCTTGACATGGTAATCGACCTAATGTTTTGTGTTGATAACCTACTTTTAGTAAATATAGAAAGGAAAATGTAAATAATAATTAAACTATTAATATATATATATGAAAATTAAACTTATAGATCTACAAAAGGGTATTTTTATATTTTTAAAAAAATGTTATTTATACGAGTAGAATTTGTTGAAATATCAAGTTTTTCAAATAATTTTATTTTTTTGGTAAATTGGCCTCATAGTGGTGCTACATATGCATTTAGACAATAATTTTAGTTGGAAAAGTTGTGGACATATCTAACTTAGCTAGAATGAATCTTACAAGATCATGTGTTTGACCAAAATTGATTTTTAGTTAGAAAAACTTAAATTCACTTGTGCTGATAAGTCAGCTGAAAGTGTGACACAACTTTGTGCTTATACCCCGCCCAATGATGAAACAAGCACTTCAAAATACTTGCAATATCAAGATGACATAATATCCGCATCCATAAATACATCCATTTACATTTCGCATACCATCCATCAATAAAGATTTTGTTCGTAGTGTCAGAGTTTACACAAGCTTGCGAGTCCTTTAGTCGAGTCATTATTCTATCAAAATTCTCTTTCTATCTATCATCGTGTCTTTCATTGAGTCTCTTCAAGCAGTGATCCAAATGTCATCCTTACTCCATACCAATTGAGTAAAGTCAATCTTATCAAATTATCCAATTGCAATCAGTGGTCT
Source organism: Cunninghamia lanceolata (assembly GCA_027924645.1). Lineage (NCBI taxonomy): Eukaryota > Viridiplantae > Streptophyta > Pinopsida > Cupressales > Cupressaceae > Cunninghamia > Cunninghamia lanceolata. The sequence goes on along the minus strand of BSBN01000292.1, from coordinate 2,618,114 downwards.
TGATCCTAATCTCGCCGTAAACCAAATCAATCAATCATAAGTATCAGTGGGATATATCTTTCCCATGCCTATCATGTTGCTCTAGGGATATATCATTCCCCGCCATGACAACACTATCTTTTGTGTTGATCTAGGGATATATCGTTCCCCACAATGACAACACTATCGTCAATCATTATCAATTAATCATTTGGTTTACCGCTTGACAAGGGCAGTACCTTGTTTGTTCTTGTATCGTTTGTGCATACTTGCTTGTGTGTGTTATCATTTTATCTTGCATAGCGTATCATTCAGCTTTTTCTTCACCCTAACCTAACTATTTTTTACCTTATTCATCGTGAGATTGTCCGTCTCACGTCCCTTGAACCTTTCTTCCCGTCCAATCTCTCGAGGGGGCATCCTACCGTTGTTAAACCTATAGCAGGGGCAAACTAAGACATGTATCATTATCAGAAATCTTATTCTTTGAAGCAACGTGATAAAACACATTGCATCAAAGAGGGGCAAAATGTATACACCTAAAAATGACACAACTCTATCTAAATAAATATTCTTAATATTTATTCCATTTTAATTCCTCTATCAATAAATAAATAAATCAATTTATTTATTTGGTTCATATTCCTACCATTAATTGAATAAATTACCTTTATTTAATTAATTTCATCGAAGTCAACTTCATTCTTCCAAACAATTAAATAATTTTAATTATTTAATTAAATCACTTATTCCTCCAAATTTAAATAAATCAATCAAATTTATTTAAATTCTCTCAATCTCTAAAAATAGCATATAATCAAATATTTTATTTTATTCTTCCAAATCATGCACAAACAATTAAAGAAATTTATTTATTTATTTTGCTTTTTTATCTTCTAATTCCTCAAAAATCTTCCAAATCTTCTAAAAATAAATCTTCTTCTTCATGCATGCAAAATTAAATAATTTATTATTTAATTTCTCTCAAATCATGCAAAAAGCAAATCACAAGTTGGGTTAATTGATTTAATCAATCTTGTTTTTATCAACAACTCTTAAATTAGAAAAAGCTTTCTAATTTATGAAATCAAATATTATCTTTATAAAAGAAAGCATTAACTCAAAAAAAATAGCTTTTTGTGTGACACTTGTCTTCTTTCTGTTTGCGCACATCCTCTCAAGTCTTCTATACCATTGATCTTCTTATTCTTTCTATACCGTTGATCCTCTCTCTCACAAGTCTATAAGTACAACCCTATTCTTCCATTTCTATCATCCAAACTTTTAGTACCCTTACTCTGTAGGAATTACAGCGCACCTTTGGCACCAAACCATTCCATTGCTTGCGATCAACTTGTTACCATCACCATTACCATTGTTGTGAAGCTCATCTTCATTACAAAGAGATATCATAGTCATTCTTCATTGACATCTTGAAGAAATAGCAAGGAAGTGTGCTTTCTGAGGGCCATATTCATACACAAGATCGATTGAGATAGGCGACCAATGGAAGCTATGAAGTATTGAGGTTTGCAAGATTTTATCTTTGTTTGTTTGATCTTGATTATTTCCTTTTTCATTGAGTTTATTGGATTACTTTGATATTAGTGATAATCATTCCAATTTTCTGATAACAAAAATAATACATTTTAAAAACCTTACAAGTTTATTAGAAAATTTGGGTTAAATGTGAGTTAAATACTATTAAAATATAATAAAAATATTTGTAGCAAGTTAGAAATTTTTGGTGATTTTCTCCATCTTTTTCTCCTTCCTTCCAATTTCTTTTTTTCATTTTTCATTTTTAATTTTTTCAATTTCTTTTTTGGTTTGATATTTTTGGTGATTTTCTCCATCTTTTTCTCCTTCCAAATGTTTCCATTTTTTTTTTGCTTTTTATTTTTTATTTTTTCAAACTTCTTTTTTGCTTTTTATTTTTATTTTTTCTAATTGGGTTTTTATTTTTATTTTTTCCAATTTCTATTTTTGTTCTTTGATTTTCTCAGCTTTTGCTCCTTCGATAGTTTTTAATTTCTTTTTTAGTTTTTAATTTTTTCAAATTTGTTTTGTGGTTTTTTTTTAATTTCTTAAGTTTTATTTTTTATTTTTCTTTTTTGGTATTTTAATTTTTTTTTATAAATTTTAGTACACAGAAAAAATGAGTGCTCTCATCCCCACCCGACTGTCCTTTTGGCGTACTAAAAACATAAGATAGAGTAATTGTGACTTTTTAAATTTTATTTATGTTCATTTATTTTGCAACTTTTTAATTTTTATTTATTTTTAGTCAATATTGCTACACACAAAAAAATAAAAATTAAAGAAGTATCAATTGCAAATTTATTTATTTTATATGTAGCCAATCTTGCTTAATTTTTTAATTTTTATTTATTATTTGTTGCAACTCTTTTGATTTTATATATAATACAAAAATTAAAAAAATTAAAAATTCTTCTTCATCTCCAATATGATACAAAAATTTGGTGGGGAAAAGTTTATATTTTAAATTTTTTGAATCTAAAACAAGAAAAAGACTAAAATTTAGCGAGTTAAAGTTTATATTTTAAAAGATTTTGAATCTCAAACAAAAAAAACTCAAATTTGGCAAGAAAAAAATTATTTTAAAAAAATATTTTTATTTATTTTTAGTCAATATTGCTGCACACAAAAAAAATATTAAAGAAGTATTAAAATTTATTTATTTTTATATGTAGCCAATCTTGCTTAATTTTTTAATTTTTATTTATTATTTGTGGCAACTGTTTTGATTTTATATATAATAAAAACACAAAATTTTAAAGATCTTTATTTCTATAAGTCAACTTTAAAAAAATCCAATTCATAATAATAATAAAAAATTAGAAAAATTTACTCAATTTAAAAAAACAAAAAAACAATAGAAACTTTTATTTTACATAACTCAACTTAAAAAAACAAATTAACTCAGGTTAGCTTTTCAATGTTTTTAATTTTTTTTTATTTTTTAGAGAGAACATGTGCACATTTTAATGAAATATATATATTTTTAACTTATATAAAATTTTAATTAAATTTTTCCAAATAGGAGAAATTTTGGGGTTGGAAAAACCTTATGTGCGCCTGAAACGGAGCCAAAAACCTGTGTTTTAATGCCATGTTCGAGTTCCTGAGAAGGGAAGAGTGCTTTCCCACAGTCTGGTAGGAGTAGCCAAGCAAGGGCACTAGAGGATCGCGTCCATTAGAAGCGGCATACCGAGTAGGGTTTGCAGGAGCAGCATTCACAAGAGCTGGAGAAGTCATTGTGAATTTATATTTGATTTATAAATTAATTATCTATTTTAATTTAATTATCCACAAATAATTCTATTTTAATAGCCAAACTAAATTAAACAAGAACATTTCCCTTATCCATAATTTTCTCTTAATTTATTGTTTTATATTTATTCTATTGCATGTTTAATTCACATTAATAAACTTCAATTAGCTTCCCCAAATTACTCAAGCAGCCAAGCTAATTCCTTGAATTTCTAGATAACTTACACATGCCCAAGTTAACATCACTTTCAATAAAGATCCATTCCTAGCATATATTTATTTATTTTATTATCTTATTATTATCATCATTATTTTATTAAAATAGAACTTACTCATTCACTCACAAAGCTTTATAATTAACTTATTTTAATTTGTAACTATATCATGGAATTCAAATTAAATATTTCTTCTACTATTATCTTATAAGATAAATTATTTTCATCTTGTTTTCTAATCTAATCATAATTTTAATAAAATTAGATAGATAAAATTAAGGATCTAAGAAGGAAGGTTATGACATCCTTCCCCCCTAAGATTTTACATCTTCCTGATACATAATTGTAGTCAAATCAAGTAAGTATCATGTTTGAAAAATAAACAAAGTATCATACTAAACATATTTAGAGTCCCACTATACTTCCACTATGCCACTCTATAATTACTAACAGATGCCAACATTATTGATTATTTTCCCACACATATGAAAGCATAACCCATTTGACACCACTCATAAGTGTTGCTCAAATAATTTATTGTGTTTCTCTTCACATACTTCAACTCAATCTTACAAGTCTACACCATATCATAACCATCCATCACTCAAGGTAAAATAACTTATAAATGAAGGTAATTTCTCTAAGTAAATCCCTGCCAACTTGCTTAGTTACAAGTTGAGTTGACTTCATTTATACCGCATTCCTCATTCTAGGTAAAACTTCCTCAATTAAGAATCTCTTGTTTAGTTTTATACCAAATATGCATAATCTTCAATAATAGCTCATGATACACCTAGTTAACTAACTTTGAAACCTAAGATTTAGTTGATGTCTTCCAAAACCATCACATCATAACTTTTATAAGCCACCAAAATAATACAACCATTATCTTTTCCTAGCCCATCTTAGGCTTACACTTTAATAACAATGTGTCAAATATAACCATTCCTTTTTCATGACTTAGTTAAATTTGAAAAGGATCCAATATAAATGATCACCTTCCTTCATAAGGTAATTTCTAAAATGTCTTCTCTTTAATGTTGACATTTTCTTATATAATACTTTATAACAAATTGGTGTAGGAGGGTACTCCCCTCCGCAAACACAACAATTCACTCACAATTTCACAATATCAAAGACACACATACACATGAGCAAATACTCTACCCAACACAATAAAAGATTGCAACCAAATTATGATGTTATTTATTCAAACAAAATCAATCTACAAGAATGCTACAGATATGGCCTTCAATGGCCTTCTTAGCTACACATGACAATCTACTCACCAACCTCTATGGCTCCCTCTACCTTTAGTCCTTCACTCCTCTCAGCCTTCCTACTATGCACCTTTGTAATTTCTTCTTTAACTTGTATACAACCTCTCTCTACTCAGCTACTTCCACATCACTACCCAGTTGCATCTATTTCCCTCTATTTTTTATTTATAATAGCAAATCTATTCTATGCCATTTCCAACTCCTTTTCTCTCTCACATTGTCACTGATATTGACCTCTATAATAAACTACAGCATTCCTCTTCTATGATTTATTGTTGACAACTTACCTCTCCAAATCCCTTTGGAAATGAACTCCACTTCTTACCAATGATTTTTATTATCCATGGGCAGCAAATTATCCTTCATACCAGTCATTTTTGTTTTCCAATCTTCAAATTCTCCTCAAAGACCACCTTGATTTGGCTTAGTTTTCCTCAATATTTCAACATAAATTAGAATTTATTATTGGCACTGCCAACTATACTGAAATTTCTATTTACTATATTAATTTTCCCTTGAGCAACAAATTCTCTTTTTCCTTTGTTATTACTGGCAGCATTTCTTTTTCCCACTCCAATTCTCTATCCAAGGTTGCACACTCTTGGAGTTCTTCATTCATCCTTTTCACATTTTTTTCATCTGCCTTTTGGTAGCACTTCATATGTAGCGCTTTATCTTCTCTCTTTTTGTCCATTCTTCCAGCCTTTGTCTTTTTAATTTTTGTTTCTTGTTTTCTTTGATATATTATGCTTTTAAATGCATATTAAATACCTTAATGAAAGGCTTAAATCTACATGATAATATTTTAACTTTATGATTTACCTTTCCAAATCCACAGCCCCTAATACATTGTGTCATTCAAACTCCATTGACCCATGACGAATGAAGAAAATCATCCAATCTTCTTACAACAGTGGTGACCAATCAACATCTATGTTCTTTTAAATACCTCATGGAGCTATATAATCAATTTTGAGAAATTTTGACTCCGACAATGTGTGGAATTGGGTGTAACAGGAAGAATTTTCAAACTTCTCAAAACTGAATGAAATTGGTGAGTAGGCTCAGAATGACATCCTAAGGTCCCTTAGAAAAGGATTTTGATCCAAACTTCCAGAATTAGGAGATATTAAACATTCCGTAAACCGACACACTTTCGACATTAATGACACAAAATTTTGGCATTAATTTATGCCAAACAGTGAAAGATCTATGACTTCAATTCTTTTTGGACATTCAAGATGGTACCTCCAAGAATGCCCCTGCAAAAGGATTCTACTCTAACTCTTATGGATCTTTGGGAATAAATTTCACAAAACTGTCTACGGAGTGTCAAAACTGCGAACTAACGAAAGTTTGATTCTTGCAATTATGTGTCAACTTTGAAGTTATGTAATGCCGAGAGATGCCAATGACTATCAGATCAAATCAAAACTAAAAATTAAACCTAAAAATATTTTTGGGTGATGTCGATTGCTAGTCCACCTGGATGCTCCTACATCACAAATATTTTTAGTATGTACCACAACCTGATGAAAGACAATCAATAATTTTTAAATTAGTGTGAGTAATAGAAAGCTCATAGGCCTAGCTTCCAAACCCATTTCTCTTATATAATGTGTAATGACCCACTTGGTCATTAAATAAAAATTCATAACTTAACATGCAATAAAAAACCATTTTTTGTTTTGACTTTATTATTTATTTACATCACATAAGTTTGATTAGCTAGATAATCAACCATCTATCTAAATAGGACATGCATATGTCTAAATAGGAGTAGCAAAAATGCTTTGGCTAGAGACCTGACTCATCAAGACCAAATGGGTCTTGAGTTGCTCATTGAAAGACTACATGGAAGTGCACCAAAGTTGTCATCAATTAGGAGAATATAAAGTAAAAATGGCTTGATTCCCACCTCTAAATTTAGCCTAAAGCCTCAAGGAGCCAAGCAAATCCATATGTGATCTCTTCTAAGTACTAGATTTATTTTTTAATATTTATTTAACTATTATTGTTAAATTTAGAGTGTCACAAAATCCACAAGTCTTGACCTAAGAGAACTCATGGACCTCATGCACAAAAGTTAAATTGGAAGCCTCCTTTTTTTCCCCAAACTGCCTACATATCTGCATTAGCTTCTAGGTTAGGTGGTTGTAGCGAGTATGTAGTCCTTTCTAGGGCCTTGTTTCCCCATACAGTTTCTTGTAGACTACAACCTACTTGGATAAACAACGATGACGTACTTTGGTTACTATAACATCCCGCTACATAACCCCCAAAGGGTAAGAGCTAAAAGAGGACAAGATAATTTTTTTTTTTACATAAATAGATAACATACATGTGATACAGTTGCTGATTTGATAAGTCGGCAACATTCATGGCCAAGTATGGCCGAATGTACAACTCACGGGAGAGGACTAAATCACTCTCCAGAGGAAACATTGTAAAAACTACATTCAGTTTAAACACCAATTTAAATGTTCCTATAACCATTTCTAAATATAAACATGAATCCATAATCATCATAGTACATGTGGATCTGATACCCACACCAGAATCTGTAAGTCAAAAGGGAAACATCTTGAATTACTTCTCATAAAATTACATGATTACATTTTCTCTCTTAAGAGAGTACAATTACATAAAGGAATGTACAAGTACAATGATATAGTCACGAATATGTTACAATGACTGAATAAGTACAACAACTGATAAAGTAACAGAGAGAGAGGACATCTCCAATCTGGTGCTCCAATAACCTATTCACTGGTCCCCAATGGCGGTGGCAATGCCTCCCAACCATGTGGACTCATAAGAGACCACCCCACCATGCTCAGAGGTAGTCACAAGGCCCAAACAAAAGTAATCAAGTAAGGGTATACAAGATGGCCGACACTCACATCAATCACAAAGCAAACATGGAAAATAATGCATAAAGTCAGTGTCGTAATATAGAGGTACTCATCCAAGTCATAGGTTGGGTACTACTCATGACTACTAAGGTACTAGTTACTAGAGTGTAAATCAGATGGAGTGTCATCATGCATTCTTGAAGGGATGACACCACACGGAACCAAGTACTCCTCTCATGCAGACGAGGAGACTCAATCATGCCCAAATCAACACCCCGCAGAAGGATGACTCGACGCCCCGCAAATGGATAGGCCTTCTTGTTGCATCCTTAGCCTTTACAAGTGCTCAAGGCCATGCACGAGGACTCATTATCTTATTAGTGTTTTTACCCCAATATTTTATTATGTTATCACTTGTTACTATAATTCTTCTACTAGTTCCTCTGGAAGCCACTTGTGGGCCCCGGGCCCGTAGAGAGCCACTCCAAATGACAACTCTAATTACCTAGACCAATCTCATCTCGTTTAACCAAACGAGGTATCCAAAATTGACTGAAACACTAAATAATAAATTTGAAATTAAAAAAAAGTGATCTACAAGATGAGAGCTTCGATGACAGTGAAATTTATTGAAAATAGCCCTTTGTCAGTTAGGGCAGTTGTGTAATAACTCTAGTGACCCCAATGATCACTCTACACAAAGGAATTCACAGATATAATAAGAAAACATGACAAATGGTATTGCAAGTCTTCTCATAGCCTAATTTTGCATAATAACTGCCATAGTAATATAACAACAACAAAAAAGAAAAGTAAAATAAAGACTTACAAAAGGAGATCTTAGTTTTTCCTCCTATAGTATTTCCCTTAGATCCCTATGTTGCAGATTTTCCTAAATAGAATTTATGTGACCAAATTTCAATGCACAAACATAGGTCGATGCATCTAAGGTGTTTCAGTGCCATAACATTCTTTTACTCAAGGTCGATGGTTCCCACAAGGCTGGCAATTAGTAGAAAATAACAGTAAAGACCAAAATAAGAGGTCGCCCAAGTTTCTTTTAAGGAGAGTTGAAATGAATATAAAATCAGAGAAGTCATCGTATAACAAAAGGGTTACATGGGACTTAGATCTCTACAATCTCTACCATTGCGTCCCTATTTTTTAGTATGGAAGCCTTCATTATATCCTCTATAAAGAAATCAATCCCTCAGTTTTGCCTAATATAATAATTCAGAAAACATATGATCTTTCTTTGAAAACCCTTTTGATCAAATGAATACAGGAAATTTCTGTAGGTTTAAAAGAAATAATTCCAGGAAAGAGGTGATTCAAATATCTTGCATTGAAATAAATTTTGGCATATTATTTAAAATGGTGGCCATGGGGTTTCAGTTCTTTTTCGATGGTTAAGGAGATTGTAGCAAACAAACTTTAGTTTCGGTGCTGGAGAAACAAGAACTGATGCGAATACCTCTTGTCAAATCGCACTAGATAGTTTTTGTACTGGAAAAACACAAGACAAATATAAATACCTTCAAACAATTCGCACTCTCCTTCAACGCACCTTCCGAACTTGCAAATTGATATGCTTGCATGCGTACTCTACTTTTTTCCTCCTGCGTTCTTTTCTTCCTTTATTTTTGTTCTACCTTTTTTTTTTGTTTCTCCATCTCTTCCAAAAAATAGAGAGAGTCTTTTACAAGTGATTGACTTTCCTTTTTTTTCAATCCTCCACTGTCCCCCACAGATATTTTGTTGCATTTATTCTTTACCAACCTCCCTCAAAAGCCATCGAATATGGCATGAGAACAAAATAAAATAAAATTTAAAAAAATAAACTGACTTCGATATGTTAGACTTCAATAAAAGAATACTTGTAAATGACCCTTGATCTACCTAAACTCTCACAATGTTGTCATGGGTACAATGAATTCAAGCTCGGGATGATGAAGCTAAAAACGTTTCACTTGTTGGTATAGTTCATGGACAGTCATACCAATAGTTTGAGAAGAAAATTGTCTTATTATATGGCATACACCTTACATCCCACACTTTTGACTCATCATCATGATGACACATATAGTTGACTGCCCTTTTGTTCCCCTTTCCATACATAATGAGACTCTGCCCAGCTATGGTTTGATAGATCAATGTCATGTTGTAATCTTTACAATGAATATCTTTCTTATCAACTACAACAGGATTGTTGCAGCAGCTGGAACAACACCTACAAACTCCCCCGTCTTACTCAAAATCATCATCGGAGGTAGAGTGAATATCATATCAAATGACCTATGGAAATCTTCATTCATCCTCATACCTGTGCAAGGGGTTTGAAACTATATTCTAGATGCTAGAAGAGGACTGTGACAACTCAAAAAATGAATCCATTAAATTATTAAACTCTCAAAGAGATAAAAGAATCCTATAAAATTACTTAATAAAATATATCATTCTCCCATAAAGATTACTAAAATTCCCTTAAAAAGAACATATTTATAGCCACATAGTTATCACAATTGAAAATGGGATACCTCGACAAACAATACCGAAAACCCACATAAGACCAGATGGGCAATCTGAACATTACCGTTAGGTAATCGGACGGTAAACACATATCATGGCATCACTGCACTAACCGGGTGCAATGGGCTAGGCTAGGTTATACGGAACAGGGCCTATGACTAGCTCCAATAACCACCATCAGGTATAATAAGAGTATGCTCAGGCCTGTGAATCCAGGCAGAGTCGATACTCACCTGCAACACTCCAAGCACAGGTCAAGGTACCTATGCATATACATACATCATATAGCCGAAGCAACACAAATCATGTAAGCATGAAATCCATCATAAGTAATAATCATGTCAACATCATAATAGTATTGAGATTGCACATCACCGGTGCCAATACAAAATAATAACAGGACACATAATCCAATACAAAGTATACAGTCAACGAAATCTATCCAAGATAAGCAAAAGCAAAATATGAACACGGGAGTTGTTACAGTTAATAAGTTTCATTTTTGTTCTAAGTTTAATTTTTGGTTTAAGTATAATTTCATATACTATAAAAGTAAATAATTGAGGTCTAGTCTAAGGAAGATCTACCAATTCACTGAGAACTTAGAAAGAAATAAAAAGATAAAAATGTCCTTATTTCTCCTTAGTGATTTATAGGGATGAAGCCACATACATCATTGTTGTAGCTATGCTAGGCATTATATGTAGTGGTTCAAGCGTGACATATTAACCCATAAAAGTGAACCAAAGGTATCGTGTATACCAAACACTATGATATATAAACTCCTATTGTGGTCTAGGTTGATAAGGAATTCTTCAAATTATAAAAGATTGATCTACAATGATGATATAGTTACCAAAATGGTATTAAACCATAACATTTTCAATATACGATGTAATTGATTCTATCTATTTAAAGAATGCACATAATCTACTAATCATCTATTAAAAATTATGATTGTACTAATAACAAGGATGTTGAAAATAGGGCAGACAACTAAGAGGGGGGAGGGGTGAATCAGTTATCACAAAAACTTTTATCCTTTGCTGCAACTTAAACTTATTTACCACTTATTAACAGATGACTGATATAACCATGAAAGCATGAATCAATAACACATGAGCAGAAATGAATCAACACACATAACACTAGGATTTTTATGTGGAAACCTGGTTAAGGGAAAAACCACGGTGGGGGTTAACCCACAAGAATTTATACTCTGTTAAAAGTATTACAAATGGGGAAGGCACATGCCTTCAGGGACTGTCCAGAGCTCACTACTCAAAGAGTCTCACTGCCTACAAGATTGATTACAAAGCGTTCATAGAAGAATTTGAACTGAAGAGTAGCATCTAATCATGCAAGATTACAGTTCCAGTTGAGCTCAGTACACTGACTTTACACACTTCATCTTTCTCTGGTCTGCTTTACTGTTCTGCCATGATCCAAACCTCAGATCTCCTTGCTTCACACTTGTTACTGCCACACTTCACACCTTTCACATCATATTCGCACACCACACACCAAAAAGCTCGCATACATCGAATATATATACCTACAATATGAGATTTCTTCAATTATAGTCAGCCTCAAGAAAACTTAGAGGCTTTTTCAAGATCTCTATTCTGTCAGCCGAATCCATACACAAATATTAATGAGGACCAAAACTTGTGTACCCAAGTCACCTCACAAGTCAGCCAATACCACTGGATCTCACAAATTATTCAATCATCCACTTCTCTTAATCCGCACAAGGATCAAACACTAAGTCGGCATGTTCTTCACCAAACTGAACTGTCTCACCAAAACCTGATACTTAGATGCTTGTATCTTTCAATCCCTTCATCACCAGAGGCTAAAATATTAGATTTATGTAGCCCTGACATCCCTTCATCAGCAAAAATATATCACCAAAAATGTTTTTCAACCGTGATAATTCATATCCCAGTTCTTCTTTATGCTACCCAAAATGGATATATGCCCACTGAACAAAAATGCCTGTGATTCTGCCTTTTGAAGATCAGAAGGATCACTAGTAGCAGCAATAGCTTGGGACTCTGTCAATATATCATACATAGTTTCTAACTTAGGGGAGATCAGTCCTCGGAGTTCATCCAATCTACCCAGAATTTTGGCCTTTTCCTTCTCCAAATCACTCAATTCATTCCGCAGACTCACTATTTGGCATTCTTTGGTAATTACAGACTTAGTTAAAGGACTATATGACTGAGAAATATTAGACAGTTTGAGATCTATGTCCTTAATCTTTTTCTCAATATCTTCAGCAGCTTTAGATCTATTTAGACAAAACTTATAGATCTCTACACCTTCAGATAGAGCATTTTGAATACTATTTACACTGGTATCAAGCACTGATCTATCATAGCTAATTACTTTCCTTATTTTAGCAAATCTCTTCTCACTATATTCATTTTTTACTTTAACTTCTGCTGACTTCTCAAAAGTTTCAAAATGAGTACTTACAGAGTGTATCAGACTCTTCAACTGACTGAAGGGAGAGTCGGATGAATCCTTTTGAAAGGTTGGCATAATCTTTTCTAGAATTCTGGAGGCAAGACCAAGCAACTCATTGTCCTCAATGTGAGTTTTCAGAATCTCCTCTCTTGCTTTTGCTTGTGCCACAAATGCTAACTTCATCTTTTGTAGAGGGGAAAGAGTGTCAAATTTGATAGGTCCTTAAATCAGCTCCAGTTCATCAAACTCAAGCTTGTCTTTCTCAAGTAATTTCTTCACTGCATCTATAGTGTGTCTTGCCAAAAATGCAGCTCCATGTTTCAGATCCTTGCCGGTACTGTCATCTTTCTTTTGCTCCTCAATATTCTCTGATGTTTCTCCTTCTTGTTCATCCTTATCCTTAACCACTTTTGCTTCTTGCCTTTTATTCTTCATAGAATCATCTTCACCAGGAGTATCTACTTATGTATTCATCTATGTATGTTCTCCAGCAGATTGGTCCAGAGGAATTTGAGTGTCCTCTACACCATCAAAATTAACTTCCTTCACCATCTCTTCATCTCCTTTATTTAGCATTTCATCTTCTGGAGCAGAGATGTCAGTATGTTGTTCATTTTCTTTCAACTCCTCAACATTTGGAATGGAGGAATTAATTACATTATCAGTTTCTTCTTCAATAGTGGGAAGATTATGCTCTTTTAATGCCTTCAAAAGAATCTCCTAAGTATCTTCAACTACCTTATCAATTTCACCTAGCATGAGATTATTCATTCTGAACTTACTCCTGAAGTCCTATTTTACTTCTTTGAATATCAGGTTCATTTGTTCTGGAGTAATTTGAGGACATGATTTTATTAGCACATTCTCCTAAAGCTCAATATTTTTAGCTTTTGCATTTTCATTTCTTATTTCTAAAACTTTTACAAGACTTTCCAAAATTTCAGAAGTTATTTCAAATAAGGTCTTATTATAGATATTCAAGTATTTGATTGTTGCTTCCTCCAAAACCCTCTTATCAGCATCACTGTAATGATCATAAAATTCAGTCATTGGCTTCAAGTTTCCATCTACAGTAACTGACTTAATGATGTCATCCACAGAAAGAGTAGGCTTCTCAACATAGGCCTCTATCTTATGCTTTTTACTTGACTTTATGCTTCCGGAGGGCTTCTCCTTAGACACTTTAGCAGCTTTGGTGCCCGAGGCCTTCAACTCCTTAACCTCATCATCTGAGTCAGTTTCTTCTTCATCCCTCATCATCTGAGTCAGCTTTGGTCCCTTTACCTTTGTCATTTTTCTTTCTTTATCGGTAGGTTTTTCTACAGTGGGAGAAGGTGACACACCAGAGGTTGAACTAGAATTCCTAGTTGTCCTTTCTTTAGAAGTGGATTCCATTGGAACACTTCTATGTTCTCTATCCTATTTCTCCTTCTCAGCTTTCTCTATCCTTGCCCTGTTTTGTCTCACAGCTTCTTTTGTTATGCCAATGCTTTCTGCATACATTTCTACTTGTCTTTGAATCTTTCTCTTAGTCTTAGGTTTATGGAGCTCAAAGTGTAGAACACCATATGGAACACTTGAAAAGGCACCTAATGGATTGGCCTCTACTAATTTTTATGGATGCCTTTTAAATTTAGGTTGGGGCCTTTCGGTGATGTCAACAACCAATGGAGTAGCCATATCAGAGATTGCAAATTTAGAGAGTTTCATAGATAATACCTTGTTTTGCCGGTTGGGGTTAACTGTTGAATTCACTTTTCGCACTCCAAATCCTTGAAGTCTCAGGTCAGATGCTCTTCTCCTTGTTCTCTTTAGATTCAAAGTAATTCAAATGTTTTAATGAGTGACCTTTTATCCTCTGCAAAACCTAATTCTTCATTGTAATAAATGCTCTGCTCTAATACATTCAGTTGCATTGTTTCTGCAAATAGTCAATCTTTAATTGCTCTGCAATCAATCGCATTAGCTTCTTTTCTATTGGTGATTGCTTTAATAGATCTGCAATAGGCTTCTTTATCTTCATTCATCGTGCCAAATTCAAGCACCCACTTACTGGTAGGGGGAATTAGATTTTCAATGCAGCTCCCCCTGAGCCAAAGCTCCCATTTCAATTCCTGGAGGAATTATCAGCACCGGATTCTGGTGCAGACCCATCACCTTCATTATTTGCATCTTTCTTCACCCATGTTTTATTCATTTCTTTCTTAATCTCATTCACATCTACTTTACCCTTGCCTTTATCTTGTCCCTGCAATTTTTGGTTTCTATTTACCGGACCTTTTTTGTCATCATTCCTGCTTCTGCAGAATTTTGCAATATGACCAGATTTGTTGCAATTGAAGCACACAACATTTCTTTGCCCATTTACTTGACTTCCTCTTGATCTGCACTGATTAGCCATGTGTCCAAATCTATTGCATGAAAAATAGTACCCATTGAAAGAATTGACATTTTTTATGTTGTTAGAGTAGTTCATCATCATACTTCTACATTCATTAGATCTATGACCATACCTTTTACAATTGAAGCATTGACCAGAGAAAGATGGACTACTTGGATTCACTTTACTTCTGCAATGAGTAGCTCTATGACCAAATTTATTGTAATTGAAACAATTTCCATTGAAACATGGATACCTTTGGCCATTAGGTTGTCTTACCAGAGGTCTTCTAGGTCTGTTTATTTGATTCCTTGATTTAGGATTCCTTTGACCGGATCCAAAGCTTTCATCTTTCTCAAATCCTAGAACATGCTTATCATCTGCCATCTTCTGACTATCAAGCAGCACTTCAAGTCTAGCTGAGCTTATCTTGAATTTCTCTTTATATTCATTTGAAACTTCTAGGTCATGTTTGAGAATGACAATTTGTCTTTCAAGTTCTTCCTCATTGTCCCTGGTTTCTTGTAGATCAGACTCTTAATGGCCAGTATCCTATCCAATCTGTAGTATTCTTCTGTTCTTTCTTTCAGAGATTGATTCAGTTTTTCCTCAGTCTTCTTCTTTTCCTCAATTTCCTTGGTTAGTCTCATCACCCCAGATTCCATCTCATGTTTTAGGGAAACAACTTTTGTTTGCTTCTCACATTCTTTTGTCTTCTCCTTCAAGGCCTCATCCAAGTCATTATCTTCATTCTGATTTGCTAGTTGATGAAGTAGCTCCCTCCTCTTTTCATTGGATTTGCTCAGTTGTCCTTTTAAGGTCTCAATGAAATCATCAGCATCTTTAAGATTTTCTTTTAGTTCTTTGACTTCTGCTCTGGATTGATCAAGATCTTCTAAGGCAACTTGAATTTGTTTGTTGATGCCATCTGAATACATGGATGAACCCATTGAAAATACCTTCCCAAATCTTCCTCAAGTTGTTAAACTTCTTCTAAGGAACCAAGCTCTGATACCAATTGTTGAAACTAGGGTAGACAACTAAGAGGGGGGAGTGAATCAGTTGTCACAAAAACTTTTATCCTTTGCTGCAACTTAAACTTATTTACCACTTATTAACAGATGAATAATATAACCATGAAAGCATGAATCAATAACACATGAGTAGAAATGAATCAACACACATAACACCAAGAGTTTTACGTGGAAACCCGGTTAAGGGAAAAACCACAGGGGGGGTTAACCCACAAGAATTTATACTCTGTTAAAAGTATTACAAATGGGGAAGGCACATGCCTTCAAGGTACACTGCCTAGAGCTCACTACTCAAGGAGGCTCACTGCCTACAAGATTGATTACAAAGAGTTCACAAAAGAATTTGAACTGAAGAGTAGCATCTAATCATGTAAGATTACAATTCTAGTTGAGCTCAGTACACTGACTTTACACACTTCATCTTTCTCTACTCTACTTTATTGTTCTGACATGATCCGAACCTTAGATCTCATTGCTTTGCACTTGTTACGGCCAAAATTCACACCTTTCACATCATATTCGCACACCACACACCAAAAATCTCGCATCCACCAATATATATACCCGCAATATGAGATTTCTTTAATTACAGTCAGCCTCAAGAAAACTTAGAGGCTTTTTCAAGATCTCTATTCTGTCGGCTAAATCCATACACAATATTAATGCGGACCAAAACTTGTGTACCCAAGTCACCTCACAAGTCAGCCAATACCACTGGATCTCACAAATTATTCAATCATCCACTTCTCTTAATCTGCACAAGGATCAAACACCAAGTCAGCCTGTTCTTCACCGGATTGAACTGTCTCACCAAAACTTGATACTCAGATGCTTGTATATTTCAATCCCTTCATCACCGGAGGCTAAAATATTGGATTTAGGTAGCCTTAACATCCCTTATCATTCTATCAAATCTACAGCACAACATGATTATCGATGGAGAAATGCGGGCCAAAATGTTGAACCCTGTCATATACCCTATTCCTGTCTATCTGGACTTAGACAAATCTGCAATCTGACTTTCAGTATGATCCATTCATACAATGCAGATGTGTAAGTTGAATTTAGTTGCCATCAATGACAACACCTGACATACCTAGCAGTGTCTCTTTCCAACAAATAAATCACATGGTCCATCGACTCTTTAACCCCACACTATTAAGTATTCATTATCACTAACTCATTATTCATCTTTTAACCATTTAACACAACATACTAAAAAACAATTATTCTTTAAACATCAAGTTTTTGTATAATCTATCCACAATAGAAATCTTATGATGGTTTACCTTAGTTTCTTAATAATAAATTTTTCCTTAAACTACTAAACCATTTATTAATTACTTCTAAAACTAGATCATAGATTTGATCCCATTCTAAGGATTTTTCATTCTTAACCACTTATAGTTATAAATAACTTAGTCCGTAATAGATTAATATCTATTTAAAGTGGTTCATACCCAAAAATAATAAATCATTCAAGATTCCATAGTCAACAATCATGTATCCTCATTACAAGAGCTTAAAACATTACCCAAATTATCACTTCACAACATGAAGGAATGTTATCTCATTTCAATTATTGGCAAGATTAACTAATACACCTACCAAAACCTTCTATGAAGTTCTTTGCCACATGTAATAATAATATAATTTCATTACTACTTGTAAATATTTTTATCTTCAACAAGATCTTTAAATTAATGATATAAGGGTTTATTATCCTTTGGAGTTTGCAAATGCTAGATAATGTTACAATATATTATTATCACTTATTATTCTTCTAAGTTATAGAATTACAAATTAATACTCCTTAAAGGCAAGATAATTTATCTAATCAAACTTATAAATGGATAAAAGTACTCATCCAAATTACTAAATCAATAAAAGATTATGTGACATCTAATGGAAATCCCATTAAATATACACATAAAACTAGATAATTTAATTTCTAAAACACAAGTAGTTCCTCACCTTGCTTTATGTCAAACCTTAAGAGAGGAGAACTATGAGTAGAACTTCTTTGTCTACTAAGATGAACTATTTTAGTGATGATAATATATATACTTTCATGAGATCTTTCTTAATCACTTATGTTCATGCTATGCCAAATAGGTTAGATAAAATAAAATAACATTGACTCACCCAACTTGAAGTATTAAATTTTATTTATTTTCTATGCTATTATAATTCAACATAAACAACCCATTATTTGACTATTTCATATTATTCAATTCATGCTTTATATGCCTTAATAAAATTTAACTATATTTCTATTGTTCTCAACATTTTACATAAATCAAAATTTCAACCTTAATAGATGATGATCATAATGGTAAGTAATAAGAAAACCCAAAAGAGCATTAATGTTTTTTTGTGTTTTGATTGAATAGGTAAGATAATTATTTATACTAGGTAGTAGAAAGATCCCTATTATAAGTTTTTTTAATGATGAGTTCATAATTCAATGAGCACTATTATGCAAATACACCAATACAAATAGAATATTTTAACCCAATATGCGAAAGTTTCAGGATAACGGATAAATCTAGACAAGAGTGGGTTCTTTTTCAACACCACTCCTATGCTCTAGAACTAGATAGCATACACCTTAGGTTTCAACATACAACAATTCCTTGCAACTTATCTTGGAATGACCTTGAGCTCTAGAATAATCCACAACAATACATGGATTAATCTTATCCAAAGGATCTAGAAGAAGTTGGCACCATGGAAGGGTAGTCTTCTTAGCCAGGAAAGAAAACTTCAACTAATTAAATCCTCCCTCCAGAGCACTTTGGTATATCTCCTCTCCCTATTCAAAATCCCTAGATATTTTGCAGAGAAAATAGAATTGATCTAGAGAAGATTTCTTTGGTTAGGAATGGAGGAAAAGCAACGGATCTCCTTAGTGTCTTGGGATAAAGTTTTCTCATCAAAACATAATAGAGGCCTAGGAATTTGTAAAATCAAAGACATGAACAGGGCCCTTGTGGCTAAAATTGGATGGAAACTAATGACAACCAACAATGAATGGACTAGTATAATGAAAGCTAAATATAAGAACAACCAGGAAGGAAAATACCTTCTCTCCCTCACACAACTCCCAATAGGATCAATGTTGAACAGGGCAAGACAACTGAGAGTGGGGGGGTGAATCAGTTGTAACCAATATTACAAAACCATTAAGATATCATCCACTTAATTACTGTTATTAAGTTTAACCATGAAAGCATAAAATCATAATCTTAACACATTTGCACATCAACACAAGAGACACCGGATTTTTACGTGGAAAACCCTATAAGGGAAAAACCATGGTGAGTGTTAGCTCACAATATATTATGTTATATCAAAACTAAAAATTAGAGGCTCACTACCCAGATGCTCACTACAAATTGAGAAGCTCACTACCAATGGGGTGGCTCACTGCCAAGATTTGGTGAACTGAGATTGTAGCATCTAAACCATGCTAGAGTTCAGTTCCATTGAAGTACTGTAAACATCATCTACTCTGCTCTACTTTTAACTTCACATTATCTTCGCATCTCCACTCTTCGATACATTGTCACGACTCTATTACAAGTATTTATACAATTCTTCAACCTTGGAATAATCATCAACGTCTGTATTACAATCATCAACCATTGGAACATTCTCCAAGGTCAGAAAACACATATACATAAGAATAGGTCTGGACCTAAATAGATTAATGAAAGAGAAAGAATGAATGAGGACCAAACCAAGCCTTAGCTAGGACTCAAACACGATCTTCCATGCTACAACATGCTATCACAATCTCCAAAGTATAATTGCAACAAGTGAAAATAACCAAGTCGGCTAAAACTGGTGTTAATACTAAAGCTTTTGAGAACACGCTTCATGCATGATCTGGATTACACTTTGCGGACCAATTGAAAGGTAGGAACATGATATGGAGACATCCACAAGCATTTTACAATCACCAAGAACATCCCCACAACCTCAAAACAACTTTACCCACAAGATTCTTCAAACCAGAGCACTTGAACATTACTACCAGCCACTGTCATAAAAGAAAGATCACTTATAGACCACCATATCATGAACCATTAAAACTGAAGGCACATATCCTCATTATAAACTTAATTCCAAAACCGCAGACTGTAATACTTAATTGCGGAGAAATGCAGAGCAGAATACATTCTCCCTATCACCACTGAAAGCACAGAAAAATAGTTTTTACTCTGGTGAACATAACTCACTCAAATATTCATACTGGAGGCTCAAACTTGGAACATAGCAACTACAGACAACCTTCATCTTAACTTCCAAACCGCAGACAAAGATTTTCAATCTACAAGAAATGTGGAACAAAATACTTTATTGTCTTTCTACAAACCAAGATACTATGCAATACACTGTTTCCACCGGTAGAGAAAATTTTCTCAAAAGCACTTGGAAACACAATACCAAGAACACTTTCTCATTATCTTCAACACTTATCTAAGCCATTACAAACCAATTATCTCAACACAAGCAAGCATCAAAACAAAAGCACAGTTGACACCAATGACAACACAAATATGTTGGCATCAATGACAACACCGGTAAGCACATACTTGCAACAATCTCCCCCTTTGTCATTGATGGCAACATTGATGTGAAAAACTTTAAACACCATCAATACAAGATTCTACACTGATTACTTTCTCCCCCTTTCTTTTTACACTTTTGAATTCTTTCTCCCCCTGAGTTTTTCACATGATTCTCTCTCCCCCTTTGACATCAATGGCAAAGGACATTAGTTCTCCTTTTTCTGCACATACTTGCAAACAACTACTCTGATCAAGCTAGAATTTCTTCTGTCATCACCTTTGCCATACTTATCTTCATCAGGAACTTATATCAGCAACTTCTACCTACTCCCCCTGAGAGGTAGCCTTCAAAACATCAATCTAGATCAAGGAATATTGCTTTAGGCACCATTTGACTGATGCACTTCTCATGCATCTTAATTTAGAGCAGGAGGGGTAATAACCCCTAACTTTCCTTTAAGATACTCAAAAGTATCCTTAAGCAGAGGCTTTGTGAAAAGATCTGCAATATGATACTTTGTAGACACATACTCCATCTTCACTTCATTCTTAGTTACTTTTTCTCTCAGAAAGTGATACCTTATAGATATATGTTTTGTCCTTGAATGCATCACTGGATTCTTTGAAATGTTTATAGCACTTGTATTGTCACAAAAGATTAAAATTGGTTCTTCATACACAACTCTTATATCCTTCAATGTTTGCTTCATCTAAAGCACTTGAGTACAACAACATGCTGCAACAATATATTTTGCTTCTACAGTAGACAAAGAAACTAATTCTTGCTTCTTGCCTAGCCATGAAACCAATCTATTACCCAAGAGGAAAGTACCTCCACTTGTACTCTTTCTATCATATGTATCTCCAACCCAATTTACATATGTATAAGCACAGAGAGTGAAATCAGAGTCTTTGGGATACCACAATCCATAGTCTGAAGTGCCTTTCAAATACCTCATGATTCTTTTGACTGCCATCACATGTGATTCTTTGGGATCTTCTTGAAATCTTGCCACAAGACATATTACATGCATTATATCAGGTATGGTATGGGTTAGATAAAGTAGTCCTCCAATCATAGATCTATACTTTTTCTCATCGGTCTTAGGTGATTCATCATTCTTGCTCAGCTTGCAGCCAGTTACCATAGGAGTACATACTAGCTTAGAATCCTCCATTCAAAATTTCCTCAACAATTCTTTGACATACTTGGACTGAGAAATGAAAATTCCTTTTTCTGATTGAGTAATCTGCAGTCCTAAAAAGAAATTCATTTCGCCAAACATAGACATCTCAAATTCTATTTGCATTTCCTCTACAAATTTCTTACACATACCTTCATTGCCTCTAAAGATAATATCATCAACAAAAACCACAATAATTAGAATTTGATCATTATTGATTTTGAAATAGAGATTGTTGTCAGCAGTACCTTTATTGAATCCTAATTGCAACAAGTACTTGTCCAATCTTGCATACCAGGCTCTAGGGGCTTGCTTAAGGCCATACAAGGCTTTCTTCAATCTGCATACCATATCACCTTGGTCTGATGATTGAAATCCTTTCGGTTGTTCAATGTAAACTTCTTCTTCCAACTCTCCATTCAAGAATGCAGACTTCACATCCATCTAGTATACTTTGAATTCTTTGTGTGCTACAAATGCCAAGAACATTCTAATTGCTTCAATCCTTGCCACAGGAGAAAATGTCTCTTCAAAATCTATGCCTTCAACTTGAGAATATCCTTTGCATACCAATTTTGCTTTATTTCTTACCACTTCTCCATTTTGATTCATCTTGTTTCTAAAGACCCATTTAGTTCCAATCACGTTCTTATCAGCAGGTCTAGGGACCAATTCCCAAGTTTGATTTTTCTCTATCTACATAGCTCTTCTTCCATGGCCTTTACCCAACTCTCATCTTTGCAAGCCTCATTTACATTCTTGGGTTCAATATGTGAAAGTAAACAATAGTTCACCTGTTCTTCTGCATCTCTTTTCCTTGTCAATACCCCTTTATTTTTGTCACCAATAATCTGATCCTCAGAATGATTAATCCTTACATACCTGGGGGTCTTTTCCAGAGCTTTTTCTTCTTCATCTTGACTATCCATTGGTTCAACTTTTTCTTCATGCTTTGTAGTATTAGGTTCATCTGATTCATAGCCTCCCAGATTTGATATTCTTCCCATGTCTTCATCAACTCTTACATTTGTACTTTCAATGATCTTCTTCAATCTCTTATTGTAGCACCAGTAGGCCTTGCTCTTAGTGGAATAACCAAGGAAAATTCCTTCATCACATCTAGCATCAAACTTGCCTAACTCCTCATATCTTATAATATAGCATTTGCTTCCAAAAACTTTAAAGTATTTCATTGTAGGAACTCTTCCATACCACAATTCATAAGGAGTTTTGGTACCATTACCTTTGACTTGAACTCTATTTTGAATGTAGACAGTTGTATGTATAGCTTCTCTCCAATACACTTCTGGTAGGTTTCCCTCTTTTATTATAGTCTTTGCAGCCTCTTGAACTGTCATGTTCTTCCTTTTCACAACTCCATTCTGCTGAGGAGTTCTAGGAGAAAACAACTGTCTCTTTATTCCATGTTCTTCATAGAATGCATTAAATTCATTTGATGTAAACTCTCCTCCTCTATCAGACCTTAAGAACTTGATCCTTAAATCTAACTCATTTTCAACCATCATTTTGAAAAACTTAAACTTGTCTAGAGCTTCTGATTTTTCCTTTAAGAAAGTAACCCAAGTCATTCTTGAATAATCATCAATAAGCAACATAAAATACATGTCTCCTTGTAGACTTCTTATTCTTGTAGGACCACACAGATCTATATGCACCAGCTCAAGCAATCCAGCAGAAAATTGTTCCTTACTCTTGAAGTTTGCTCTTGTTTGTTTGCCCATTTGACATTCCTTGCAAATAGTGTTAGCAAGCTTCACAAGCCTAGGCAAATCTCTCACAACTTGAACTAAACTTATCTTCACCAAATTATCAAAATTGATATGACACATCCTCCTATGCCACAACCAACTCTCATATGTTTGAGCCAACAAACAACAATCATTAGTTCCTCTCAAATGATAAATATTACCTCTAGTCTTCTTAGCAGTTGCAATCACTGTTCTGGAGCTTTCCATGATCTTGCATGCATTATCTTTGAAACTCATACCATACCCTTTGTCACACATCTGACCAACACAAAAGAGTATGCTTTAGGCCTTTGACATATAGAACATCATTTGTATTGTGCTTGTCATCAAAAGGAATAGATCATCTTCCACAGATCTTTCCAACTGCATTATCTTCAAACCTAACCAGTCCTCCATCATACTTTTCCAAACTTACAAACCTACTTTTATCACCAATCATGTGATGTGAGCATCCACTGTCAATAATCCATTCATCCTTATCCTTCTCAACCTGAACATACAAAGCACTCTCTTCTACTGGCTTTTCTTCCTTCACACAACTAGCAGGATTAGTAGACACGGGTTCTTCTTTAATAGCAATAAACAAGAATTCATTTGCATTAGTATTAGCATCATCAAACTCATCATCTGTTACACCATCATCATCAAGATCTCTAACAATATAACATTTCTTCACAACTCTAGGTCTACTTTCAAATTTCTTCCTACCTCTTTCAATTCTCTCTGGACACCTGGAGGCATAATGACCAACCTTACCACAAGAAAAGCATTTGAATGGTAATTTGCCTTTGAACTTACCGATACCTCTTTCCATTTTGTCCACAAATTTGGCTTCAATCTCATCAAGATGATCATCAGATTCCACAACATATTTTTGAGCTCTTGAATACTTTTCTGAAGTGTTGGCTTTGAAAGCAATCTCAGTCTTCAATAGAGCATCACCAAACTCTCTCATTTCAAAAGTTGTAAGCTTACCAAGCAATTGATTCTTTGTAACCTTTTGCACAGCCATAAGTTCTTCAATTACATATACCTTATGACCATAGGATTTAGGCAATGATCACAAAATCTTCATGATAGCCTCTTCTTCCTTGACAGTTCCTCCAAGACCCTTGATTCTATTGTCAATTTCAGCAACCTTTTGCACATAGACTGTTATGTTCTCATCTTTGCTCATCTTCAGGGCTTCATACCTTGCCTTTAGATTTTGTAATTTGGCACTCTTTACAAAATCATCTCCTTCATATAAACTTTTCAACTTGTCCCAGATTTCATGAGCAGTCTCCAAATCCATAACTTTTACCAACTCAGTGTTAGATAAGGCATTTAACAGAGCATCTCTAGCTTTTCTATTTAATTCATACTGTTTGATTTCATCTTCATTGTTCAGACCATTTTTAGGAATAGTGTATTTTGTATCTACCATTTTCCAAACACCATAACCAAGAGAAATGAGATGACTTTTCATTTGTACCTTCCAAAGAGCATAATTCATTCCATCGAACTGTGGTGATTTCTTCCTATGCGCCATCCCGGATCTTCCTCGAGCTGTTAGACTCTTTACAGAGGAACCCTCTCTCTGATACCAATTGTTGAACAGGGAAAGACAATTGAGAGTGGGGGGTGAATTAGACCATTAAGATATCATCCACTTAATTACTATTATTAAGTTTAACCATGAAAGCATAAAATCAGAATCTTAACACATTTGCACATCAACACAAGAGACATCAGGTTTTTATGTGGAAAACCCTATAAGGGAAAAACCACAGTGATTGTTAGCTCACAATATATTATGTTATGTCAAAACTAAAAATTAGAGGCTCACTACCTTAGGGATTGCTACCCAGATGCTCACTGCAAATTGAGAGGCTCACTGCCAATGGGGTGGCTCACTGCCGTTGGGTGGCTGACTCCTAGTGGGTGGCTCACTCCCGATGGGTGGCTCACTGCCAAGATTTGTTGAACTGAGATGGTAGCATCTAAACCATGCCAGAGTTCAGTTCCATTAAAGTATTGTAAACATCCTATGCTCTGCTCTACTTTTAACTTCACACTATCTTTGCATCTTCGCTCTTGGATACATTTTCATGACTCTATTACAAGTATTTATACAATTCTTCAACCTTGGAATAATCATCAAGGTCGGCATTACAATCATCAACCATTGGAACATTCTCCAAGGTCGGCAAACACATATACATAAGAATAGGTCTAGATCTAAACAGATTAATCAAAGAGAAAGAATGAATGTAGACCAAACCAAGCCTTAGCTAGGACTCAAACACAATCATCCATGCTACAACATGCTATCACAATCTCCAAAGTATAACTGCAACAAGTGAAAATGACCAAGTCGGCTAAAACTGGTGTTAACACTAAAGCTTGTGAGAACATGCTTCATGTACAATCTAGATTACACTTTGCAGACCAATCAAAAGGTAGGAACATGGTCTGGAGACATCCAGAAGCACGTTACAATCACCAAGAACATATGCACAACCTCAAAACAACTTTACCCACAAGATTCTTCAAACTGGAGCACTTGAACATTACTATCAACCACTGTCATAAAAGAAAGATTGCTTGCAGACCACCATATCATGAACCATTAAAATTGAAGGCACATATCCTCATTATAAACTTAATTTCAGAACCGTAGACTGTAATACTTAATTGCGGAGAAATGCGGAGCAGAATACATTCTCCCTGTCACCACTGAAAACACAGAAAAATAGTTTTTACTCTAGTGAACATAACTCACTCAAATATTCATACTAGAGGCTCAAACTTGGAACATAGCAACTACAGACAACCTTCATCTTAACTTCCAAACTACAGACAAAGATTTTCAATCTACAAGAAGTGCAGAGCAAAATACTTTACTGTCTTTCTACAAACCAAGATACTATGCAATATATTGTTTCCACCGGTAGAGCAAATTTTATCAAAAGCACTTGGAAACACAATACCAGGAACACTTTCTCATTATCTTCAACACTTATCTAAGCCATTACAAACCAATTATCTCAACACAAGCAAGCATCAAAACAAAAGCACAATTGACACCAATGACAACACCGGTAAGCACATACTTGTAACAATCAACTCTCTGGAACAATATCAAAAAATTAAAGAAACTTTTAAGTAAGGGGATAAAATGGAAGATAAGAAAAGGTGAACTCATCCAATTCTAGGACCATTAGATTTTAGAAACCCCACTAGAACAAGCTCATCCTTGTGCCAGAATCATAGAGGAGTCAAGTGGAATGCTAGGAGAATTTGTTAAGGACTATCTCAAACAAGAAAATGGGTTAACCACTTGGAAAATCCTCCAAAATATGATTGATATTTCTGATTATACAGCACTGGATGATCTAATCACCAAAAAAGCAAAAATAGATTCAATTTGTTTTCTAGATAGGATGAGATAATATGGACTACTAACCTTACATGCACTTTCACTGTCAAGACAAGCTTCAAATTTGCTAGAAAATACTGAGATGACATATTTTAGTTAGGATCGTATATGGAACCACAATCTTATCCCTAAAATCAATTTCTTCTAGTGGGTTGCCTATCATGGGAAAATTCTTACAATTGACAATTTTAAGTATCATGGTTTTCATTTGGCCAACAGATGAATCTTATACAAACAAGTAGAAGAATCAGTTAATCACCTAATTATAGATTGTCCCTACTCCTGGAAGATTAGACAAAAGGTTGTAGAAAGACTTAATACTCAATGGGTTTGGCATATTGAGGTGAAATAGGTGGTAGCTAGCTAGATTCCTCTTTTCAATCATCATTTACTTAAGGAAATTTGGGCTCAAGCTCTTCCCCACATTGGCTGGAGCATATGGAAGGAAAGAAACAATCGTATTTTCTAAAGTATAAACAAACCTTGGAATGTGGTGGATAACAAAATCATACAGGGTATCCAGGAAAATGTTGGAGCAACTCAAATAAAAAAATCTAAAAGGCCTCCCACAACTATTGAGAAACAAATAGTTGCTATTTGGAAAATGTGGGACAAGTTGGAAAATATGGATGCTCTTAAGACCCTAAAAAGAAGGAATACCAAATGGACCCCCTGACACTAGTTGGAGCAAACTGAATTTTGATGGATCATCTAAGGGTAACTTGGGTCAAGTATGTGGGGGTTTCCTAATCAAGAATAGTAAAGATCAACTTATAGGTGCCTTCACTGAGAACATTGAGATCCAGACTAATAATTATGTTGAAGCATTTACAGCTCTACAAGGCATAATTTTGGTCAGGGACTACGACATTACCAAGTTAATTGTCAAAGGAGACTCTAAAAATATCATAGAAATGTAAAATTCTAGGGTTGTTCCTCACGGGTCCTACAAGACCATTATAGAGGAACTAAGGAAATCCTCAAGACTTTAAATCAAAAATCAAAAATCAACCACATATATAGGGAGGAAAACACCTCCCTAGACCTTCTTGCCAACTTTGGTGGAAATATCATGGGTTATAAATGTTGGAATGACGAGGGAACCCTCCCTCAAATTATCAAAGATAAAATATATGAAGAAGCAAGGATTAATAATTAAATCCCAGCCGTCATTCCTAATTTGTAGTGGTGTTGACACAAGTAAGGATAGGGGAAAGGACATGTGAAATGATGATCAGGTACCCAAATGGGAAGGAAAGTCGAAGCCCAATGATAACATGAAAGAATTTGCTAGAAGCAAGCAAGCTTTACGGAGGACAATATAGAAGGATTTGGAAATCAAAACTAAGAACATCACTGCAAGAAATTTTAGGATAGAGAATGGGAAGATAACTATGGGGGGAGATCTAAACATAGTAGCGTTGTCTAGCTACAAGAAGGTTCGCAATAATGTGGAAGTTTAGAACATCTTGAGCAAGCAAAATCTCACACCTTATATGCAAGCTCTCAATGGTCATGACTCGATGTTGTTGAGGGAATTTACAACCTCTTGGAAGAACAAAACACTATATGTGATGAATTTCCTTCAAGGTCTTGGAAGACCTCATAGCCATGGCAACAAGGCTTAGAATGGAGGGAGTTAAAATTCAGAAGGTAGTTAAAAACCATGATCATGAAGCCATGAACACATTCCTAAGGCATGGTGAGAAGGTGTTGAGGTATCAAAATGACTTTAAGAGAGACAACCTACCTGGTTGCTAGAAAGAGATGGCGGAAACCCTCGTGAGATACATAATGCTTAATAGTAGATATAAAAGTTTTCACTCTTTTTTGTTCCCTATGCTTAATCACCTGAGACATGGTATTAAAATTAATTTCCCTTTCTAGATTTTTTAGTTCTTTAGAGGACTCTATTCTAAAAGTTCTACTGGGAAAAAAAGAAATGCCCCTTCACCAAGGGCTTATCTACCACCTATATCAATTTCAACTTGTCAGAACCCTGACCCCACCCTCTATTCTAAGGATCTACAACCCCTGGCTGATCCCTTGGAAGCTCCCTACTCATGAGCCCACCACGGATCCTATGAAAGGTAAATTAAAATCCATAGTAATTGATAAACCAACCCCCACCTTGTGGTGAAAATTCTAGTGCCTACCTCTCAAAAGTTAACCTCATCGACGACCATTCCTCTAACTCAATCTACAAAAAGTATGGACAAGGGCAAAGGGATTTGTTGTGTAGGCCCTTTAAACCCCTCCCCCTCCTAGCCCTAAAGGTATTACCATGACATCATGCACCATTCACCCTAAGTACAAACCAAAAAGGACTAGGATACACCTAACTTTACCTCCAAAGTGGACTCTAGAGTTATTGTTACCATCCCTAATGATCCCAAACCTTCCCTGGCCCTCCGGTTGACCAACAGGTTGGGAAATGCTAGAATTGTAACACTCTGAAGGATAGGATTGTGAAACTCCAAGAAATCCTCCAATTGCACAACAATGTCATGAAATGGCTTCTTGCACAACAACACACTTCAAAGCAAAGGATTCAGGAATTGGAATTGGAAGTCTTTAAACACAATAAAATGGTAGAACTCTCAAGTTGATGAAAAAAATTGAATTGAAGTGGAAACATTTGCGGCCACTTTCAATAGGTGGGAGGAATTGGATCAGAGAATAGTTGAGATTAGGAAAAACCAAAAGGCTCTCATGAAGAACTTTGCAAAGGTGGTCGTGTTCAAAAATCCTACTATAAAATCCTAGGATAACATTGAACAATGCTAGGATACCAACTAAATAAAATCTTATTATAATTCCTAATAGAATTCTCCTAAATCACTTTGTTTCTAACATAATTCAATAATCTAATGTTCTAGAAAAATTAATCTTATTTTCAATAATCAAATATTTTAACTTTATATTAAAAAATTAATCAAATATTCTAATCAGATAATCTAGCTTATATAAAATCAATTTTAATCAAATATTCAAACCTTATATAGAAATCTATTTTAATCAAACATTCTAACTTTATATAAAAATCAATTTAATTAAATATTTGAGTTATATAAAAATCAATTTATCACTTCTAAGAACAACCATTTTAATGTGTAGAGGAAATATATATATATATATATATATATTCCATTTATCACTTCTAATAGTAACAATTTTAATATATATTTACGCTAAAAGTGTTCCTTGGTGAGCAACACCACCTGAATTATGTATATGAAAGGTTGAGATGAAAAGGACTACAATCAAAGTGATCTTGTCCACACATTTGCAATGATGCCAATTTTTGTTTTAACAACTTAACTTTGATTTGACAGGGAACTTACATGGGTTGTCTTAAAAGCTTGCAAGACTATTGCGGTGCTGTCCGCCATCCCATGGACTATTTTGTTTGCCAGCAATATTTTCCGGTCTGACCGTGTGATGAATGGATTCAAGGAGCCACTCGCTGTAACTAGCATTTCCACCACCTGCCATGATGCCTCACCTGCGATCTGCTACGTCAAAGGATCGAATCTCTCGTCCTCCGTCGATTTCTTCCGCCACTACATTATAGACATGCTATTGCACTAAAGCAGAAAGAGCTTCTTGACATTGTGGGGCACTAAGTACCATAAATATTGAACAAATCATGGAAAATAAATTTTAAGAAAATGTAGAATGCATGCCAATGTGAAGCTACCTATTAGAGTATGTAGTAATGTCACGATTGAAAGCAATTACTACACACAACATTAACAGAAAGACATATAAATATCGTTTCTTTGTATAAATATATATATTCTCGTCTTTCCATCTGGTACAATTATAATTCACACCGGGAGAAAAAAATCATGCCAGACAAGTCTCATATTGTTGGCCGGATTTCTGTGTGAAAGCCAATAACTCATGTTGTGGAGGAATTTTTTTTTAATAGTTATGCAGTAGTTCTTTGTTTTTCTAGCAAAAAAACTAAAATGTATTTGCTGCAATTTTATTTACAGATAAATTGAATATAATATATGATAGAATAATTAATATATTATATTATTATTATAATTTATATAATATATTAATATATTATAATTTATAATATTATTATAATTTACATAATATATTAATATCAATATATAATTTTAATATTCATAATAATATAATATATATAATAATATATTAATATTATAATTTATTAAAATATATTATATTAATATTAATATGTTTGTGGACACTCCTCTTCAAAAGCCGGATTCAGATGTTATATATTAATAAATTACAATTTATAAGGATATTATAATTTACATAATATATTACAACATATATTAATATCAATATATAATTTTAATATTCATAATAATATATTAATATTTTAATTTAATAAAATATATTATATTAATATTAATATGTTTGTGGACACTCCTCCTCTTCAAAACTCTGATTAGATGGGTATTAGATTATTATACCTATTTTAAATGTGCCTAGCTATAACCCATATCAATTTCCTATTTAGTTTACATGTATAATACAATCTCCATCATTATAAGTAATGTTTTGAGTATTCAAATTAGTGTTAACTCTCTTAAAGGGGCTCAAGGATTAATGTTTAATAAATGTGCGTAGCTATAACCCATATCAATATCAATGCCATGTAAAAGCAAGTTTCATTGCTTGTCAATTGAGGTTTTTGAAATTTTTGAGATAATATTTAGGTTGTTTTTATTTTTGTTCTTTTATTTTATCTAAAGGGTGTATATGGCATTGTCTTTGTATGTTTCAGCGTGCCCATTAAACCTATGGGTCCAATTGCTAGTGCTTATCCTCTTTTAAGTATTAATTATGGAATACATCAAATGGAGAATAGGCCATCCCCATCTAATTATTAGATAAAACAATGTTTTTTAAAGTTATGGCTTGCCATCGCAGCCCATAATTATGAATGGTAAGATTTTAAGATATTAAAGAGGGAGGTCGTGACTCACATAGGCTGGCCTCCCACCATAATCCAACTGCCACATAATATTTAAAAGCATTCTAAATAAGGATGTTAGCTTAAGGCCTCAACCTTCTATATGGAAAGTTCAACATTTATTTATATTTAATTTTCTTTATAGATTGTACATGCATATGGTTCCCCTATGTATATATGTATTTATATATATAAGGTATTATTTTTTTAATTAAAGATTTATTTTCATTTGATTTGTACATCTATTTCTAATAGATATTTTCTCTATAAATAATCATTTTTTTTGAGTAATTTACTTTTAAATTAATAATCTTTACATTTGGGAAAATAAAATATTGTTATAATTAAATCTAATGTAAAACAAAACTATATATATAATGCATATGGGAAAAAAAGTAATTTTTATTATGTTTCTCAGGATCATGTTTAGTTTGAATAATAACAAGAAATTTAAATATTTACCACTTTTTGATCACCAAGATCTCGTGAGGGCAAAAGGTGAGAGCATATGATGAGTAAACATTAACGTTATTCACCACTTTATAAACATCCAAATCCTATGAGAGTATGATGAGATCATATGATGGATGAATAATGATTGTTATGATTTTCAATAACTTCAATACCCCAAAAATCGTAATTATAGCTTACAAAAGTAAATGGGTATACTAAAGCTTAAAGAAATTACACACAAATATAAAATTGCAATGTCCAAAAGCGGACACAATACCTTATGTAAATAATGAATCCTTCAAACTCGGAGTACCAATGAAATAGTTTGTGTGAAGCCACCCTTAGGAAAGTTCAAATAGTTCTTCCTTCTCACAACTTGCAAGAATCCAAAATGATACACTAGCCATCCTTCCAAGTGCATACAAGCACCTCCTTATATAGCAACAAGGGAGCAACTTGGGGCATAATTTCCCACTCTCCTTTTTTATTTGTTTAAAAAACAAACAAATGAATATTAATGAGATTTTCTCTAAAAGTGGCTCCACTTGTCCTTAAATGTTGTCATGAGCACCCAAAATATGGCTAGAAATCTTTAATTAAAATATGTTAATTAGATTAAATATACTGTGTTAACAAAGAATTACACACAAGACCTATTAAGTATTCAACAAAGTAATCTTTCATCAACCATTCATCTTGTTAATTAAGTAGATTTCAGATAAGTAATCATTAGATTACCTAAGTAGGTAAAAAGTACTCTAACCATTAAGTATATTAATTCAATATTAATGGGCATAAAGAATGTTTGTGACCCTCAATATGTCTTTGAGTACCTAATATAACTTAAGTGTAATGTTTCCCTAATGTAATATGTTTATTGTAGTTTGTTAATATATAACTAAGAATTAAGTAGATTTCAGATAAGTAATCATTAGATTACCTAAGTAGGTAAAAAGTACTCTAACCATTAAGTATATTAATTCAATATTAATGGGCATAAAGAATGTTTGTGACCCACAATATTTCCTTAAGTACCTAATATAACTTAAGTGTAATGTTTCCCTAATGTAATATGTTTATTTTAGTTTGTTTATGATTGATTTGATAAATAGTTGTGAATTTGGTTATGATAGATTAAGAATTTGAATAACCATGTTTACCTTAGTTGCATTATTTATTTACATAATTCTTTAATTAAATTAAATGTATTTTTAAATTGATATGTTAACATTGTTTTATAGTTTTACCAATATATTTTTTTTGTTAAATATATGCACCCTTGGGGATGCTCCCTTTATATTGCTTAACCCAAAAAATTAACATAGTCTGATAAAGTTTTACATCCAACCCTTGTAGAGGGAATTAACCAACACATAACCATCCTTAGCTTACTGTATTATCTACCCTATTTACAAACTTTCCACCTATTCCATAATGATTTTTCTATCTATAAACTAAAACTGTCTATATTCTAAACAAAAAGACTTAAAATCATTGAAATCATTCCATATTCCTTACTAAATCCTCCACTCCCTGACAACAACTTTGGCCTCTGGTTGAACAAAGTCGAACCAATCCCTTGCCTCTGCATCCTACAAGCCCACAACTTGTTTCAGAAAACTCGCCGCCTTCTCCACTTTCTGTCGCCTATACATTTCTCCACCTTTCCTTTCCGACTGTATAAACGGCACCCACTTAACAATCACTCCATCCTATTTCACTTTAACAAAATCCTCCAGCCGCGGTATCCCATTGTCATATCTAGCTATGTCCAACACCTCCTCAAATCCTCCAAGAATGTTTTCTCTAATGAAATCTCTCACCATTAGTTCAATGTAACCTTTTGATGCTCCTACATCCAACAAAGTTGCAATAAACATAGATGAAACATCTGTGTTTACCCTGTATCTGTGCTTTGTCACCAAAAACTCATCACCCAGAACCCACTGAAAAGCAAGCATCAAATTACCATTCTTGGTTTTAAAGACCGACTATAGTCTTTTCTCTATAACTAAGCCAAGGAACATCATTTGTTGTTGAGGGAAGGAAAGGCAAATAGGTGTGTCCATGACTCTATGGAAATAGCAAATGCAACCAAATGTTGGCACAATCTGAATAAAAACACTTGCTTCTCACGGCCTACCAAATAGTATTGGTAATAAATACAACATCATGACAATGCCTCGAGCATACCATCTCGAGTGTCAACCAACTCCTCCCCATCCAAATAATGATTACTCTATATTCTCAATCTCAACCACCTCTACCACTAAGACCTCATTTCTATTGATTGCCAAGTTTGCCTCTCCATTAGCTTCTCTATAAATGTGGTTATTGGTATAATTTTCTAAATTATTCATGAGCTCTAATATTTGATCTAGAATAGCCTTATATTTCCAACAATGTATTAATTTAACCTTGACTGCATTAATAACTAGAAGTGAATCGCCTTCAATAGCCAATTTTTGAATGTCAAGATTCTTACATACCTGTAGACCAATTAAAAGAGCTTCAAATTCTGCCTTGTTATTAGTTGAATTGAAGAGTCTTTTGGAAACTTTTTCAAAAACTTTTGCCTTCCAATTTCTAACGATGCCCCTTGCCCTTGAAGGACCTGGGTTGCCTTTCGAGGCCCCATCAAAATTCAGTTTATACGACCCCTTTTTAGTAGGATTCCATTTCACCCCCTTCCTTGCAAAGAGGGTTTTAGCTCCCTCACCCACATTAACAGGGGGATTTTTAGCCCCTTCTAGTTCTTCCTCATTTGACTATCCCAAGTAGAAAAAAATTTCCCTTTTAGAGAAGACACATTTCTACTATTAACAACCTCTACAATAGCAATTTTCATTTTTTTTCAAAAGAAGCCATTGTCATCTCTTTATCCTAAAAAATTCTTCTACTACGTTTTTTCCATATTTCCCAAATTACTAAGGAGGAGCTAATAATATAGTTTTACCAATATTAATAACTATCTAAAAGTGCAAAAATAATTTTATTAAGTTGAATTAATTTCCTCTAACATATTCCTTTAAAATAATTATAAGATTGAAGTGCATTATCAAGAAAAATAGTATATAAATTGTTAAATAATAGTACAAATCTCATATTATCAATTTGAATTAACTTTCATTCTTAGATTAAAATCTAACTAATTATACAAACTATTCATTAATTAGATATAATAGTAAGAGTTTGTTAGGACTTGCCCTATAAGGTTTATCTGCGATCTAAAACCCCTTGGATTCTATTTCCAAAATCTTCTCTCAAATGTCTAATTCATCAGTGACTTGTAATGGTCGGTGTTTGTTACTTAATTCATTTAAAAAAAATCCCTCATTGTTGTGTCACTGACCCTTCCATCTGGATTATCGACTAGAGTTTTAACTTTGTTGACTCGGTCACTTATCCCTGGTGATGCTTATTTTAAATGTTTTGTGGCCCCCGCCTATTATCCAAGTGTTAAGATCTGATGGCATTGTGAGTGGTTTGATCTAGTGTAACCTCGTTCCTAACCCATATGCTTAAATCCATGCGCTCATGTTATGTTGACATGTGTACCCATAAGTTGTTATGCTCCTCAGTGGACCCTGCTTAACTTTTGTCCTTGTTGGATCCTTTCGTATCTTCTTGTTGACGTGGGCTTATCTTGTTATGCCATGTGGCATCTTTTTGCCCCAATGTTGAATCTTGATCCCAGTGCAACTTCTAATTGATGCTTACTTCTTAAAGTTGTGATGATGCATTATGTCAGCACATGTCCCTACAAGTCACTTTAGCCCTGAGTAGGGCTTGCCAAGAATGCATTCCTTCTAACAGTTGGTGCACTCTCATTGGTTGAACAGATATGCTCTCATGTTTTTCTCTACTGATATATGGAAAGTTACTCCATCTCATTGTGCCAAGTGGCGTCATCTCATTACATCACAAAGCTCACCCCTAGCATGGCCTCTCACTAGCACTTTCATCTCGAAGCTGCGCCAGTGTGATATATTGACACATGTCCTCCATGTTGATTGGGCTCGATGGAAATGAATAGACACAACCCGGACATGTGTCATTATTTAGTTGCAGCGCAAGTTTCCCTCACAGTGCAACTTGACTAAAAGCATTTTTTAAATCTTTTGCTCTGAGGGGTTTAGTAAGTGCTATCCATTTATTTGAGCTTCCACAAAAGATCGATGACCAATATTTAAAAGAGGAACATGACTCATAGCACACCATGCAGGCTTTAGCTCGTAAGAGCATTCAATATCACAAATGGTGAAGGAAATTGAATTCTACAAATTACATCTAGTGCTTAGGGAATTATTTTTAGATTATGAAGAGATTGGTTGAGCAGGCATTGTGAGAGGCATACTCTATTGTAGAAGCAAAGGTCCCATGGGCCCCCCTTTCCCACACTCTAACGATTGACTTCCGACTTGTCTCGTGGTCCCCCATTTTCCCCCTCCATAATTGTTTGCTCCCACTGTCACACTTGCAAACAACACGCAGTCATTTCCCTCCCACCGTCACACTTTCAAATAGAACGTGGTAATTTCCCTCCGTCACGGTATGGATTATGTTTTAGCCTGAATCTGCCACACCCATTGAGTTTGCAGAGACACAAGATGAGCCATACCTGTTTAGCACTCAGCTGCAGTCATTTATCCAGTGATTACAATCCATTACTAAGAGCTCAGGGATGTTGGGTGTCCTTTAAGGAGAGACTGCCTGAAAGAGTAAATATTTAGATTGTTAATCCCACATGTGCCAGGTGAGAAAAAATAAGTGAGAAGGGGATTATAAGAAGAGGCTTAAGATGCTATGTTTATAAACTTTTGACGGCAAGAGTCATAGCTACTGCGTATGTCTTTGGCTGTGAAACATTAAACAAGCTTTTTTTTAAAGCAATGGAATGGAGTGTATCATTCACAATTTGAAGCTAATTGACTGGTCTTGCTGCTCAGAGTTAATTTAAATTTGTTGATTAATTATTAAAATAAGGCAAATGGTTGGTTGTTGTTACAACGGCTAAATAATAAAAGCTATAAAAACATAAAATTTCCACTCATTTATGTACTGGGAAACCTAATTTCACTTCACACTTTTTAAGTTGTTAAACGTACCACATTTTTGTAAAACTTTTGATATGTTTTTGTATTTGAGTGAAGGCCATAAAGTTACTATTTAGAATTTTACGTAGTTTCGACTAATGCACAATTGGTAACTTTGCCTACCAATTTTTTAAAAAACAAATTAGCTGCTAAGATATGTGGAAAAGGTTTGGTAAGTTTTGATGGAAAGCATAACACTAATGATGTTCTCTATGTCAAAGGTTTAAAGCATAATCTCTTGAGTGTTGGACAGATGTGTAGCAAAGGTTACAATCTTATGTTTTAGGATGATGGTTGTGAGATCAGAAAGAGCTCCAGAAAAGTGATTGATGTTGGAAAGAGGACCAGTGGAAATGTTTATCATCTCAAAGGTGGTGATAGTTACTGATTTATAATCAGATTAGTGAGAGTTGGCTATGGCATAGGAGATTGTGTCACATCAATTTTGATAGCCTGTTAAGGATAAGTTCAGTTCAAGCTGTGAGAGATCTGCCAAAGATTACAAAGCCTATTACTATTGTCTGTAAGGAATGTGAGTTTGGAAAGAAAACAAGAAGAAGCTTCAAAAGCAAGGATCAATCATCTACTCGACTATTGGAATTGATACATACAAATCTATGTGGTCCTACCAGAGTAAGGAGTGTTCAAGGTGACAAGTATTTCATGTTATTTATTGATGATTGTTCTAGAATGACTTGGGTTACATTTCTTAAAGAAAAATCAAAAGCCCTGGACAAGTTTAAAGATTTTAAAGCAATGGTTGAAAATGAAATGGATAAGAAGATCAAATGTTTGAGGTTAGACAGAGGTGGAGAATTTAGTTCTAATGAGTTTAACATGTTTTGTGAGAATCATGGGATAAAGAGGCACTTATCTGCCCCTAGGACTCCTCAGTAGAATGGAGTGGTTGAAAGGAAGAACATGACTATTCAAGAAGCTGCAAGGACAATGATAAAAGGAGCAGACCTACTGGAAGTCTACTGGAGAGAAGCAATTCAGACTATTGTCTACATACAGAACAAAGTACAAGTAAGAGCAAATGACACAAAGACTTCCTATGAGCTATGGTATGGAAGGGTTCCTACTGTTAAACATTTTAAAGTTTTTGGAAGAAAATGTTAAATCAGAAGAGATGAAGAACTAGGAAAGTTTGATGCAAGGTGTGATGAAGGTATTTTCCTTGCGCATTCTACTAGAAGCATTTGAGCTTACTAGTGCTACAACAAAAGGCTAAGAAAAATTATTGAAAGTCCTAATGTTAAGGTTGATGAAGACATACAGAAGATTTCAGAGATTAATGGATATGAATCAGATGAGTCTTCTTGCAGAGAAGAAGAAGAAACCAAAGAAATGGAAGTACAAGTTGAAGAACAAGAAGCTTCAGAAAAAGAAGCACAAGTTGAAGAATAAGAAGCTCTAGAAAGAGTCCTTAAAACACCCAAGCATGTGCAGAGGCATCACTCTGAAGATCAAATCATTGGTGATAAGAGCAAAGGTATACTAACAAGAAGGAAAGCTGCTAAAGAATAGGTAAATCTATGTTTAATCTCCAAAGTTGAACCTAAAATAGTGGTTGAGGCATGCAAGGATAAGTATTGGATCAAGGAAATGGAAGAAGAACTAATGCAGATTGAAAAGAATCAAACTTGGGAAATTGTCCCAAGGCCAAAGAACAAAAATGTGATTGGAACTAAGTGGGTATTCAAGAACAAACTAAATGAAAATGGTGAAGTGGTAAGAAACAAGGCAAGACTTGTGTGTAAAGGCTACTCACAAGTGGAAGGAATAGACTATGAAGAAACTTATACTCCAGTGGCAAGAATGAAGGTCATTAGGATGTTTCTGGATTTTACAACACATAAGGATTTCAAAGTGTATCAAATGGATGTGAAGTCTGCTTTTCTGAATGGTGAGTTGGAAGAGGAAGTGTACATAGAACAACCGGATGGATTTCAGTTATCAAATAAACCTGATATGGTTTGAAGGTTGAAGAAGGCACTATATGGATTGAAGCAAGCTCGCAGAGATTGGTATGCAAGGTTGGACAGGTACTTACTACAGCAAGGATTCAATAAAGGCTTACGGATAGCAATTTGTACATCAAAGTAAGTGAAGATCGAATCCTGATTATAGAAGTGTATGTAGATGATATAATTTTTGGTGGAAATAAAGGTATGTGCAAGAGTTTTGCAGATGAGATGTAGAAAGAATTTGAAATGTCAATGTGTGGGGAAATGAATTTCTTCCTTGGGTTACGGATCAATCAAACAAATAAGGGTATTTTCATTTCTCAGTCAAAGTATGTAAAAGAGTTGTTAAAGAAATTTAGAATGGAAGATTCTAAACCAGTTTGCACTCCCATGGTTACTGGTTGTAAGTTGAGCAAAAATGATGAATCTTCTAAGGCTGATCAGAGAAAGTATAGATCAATGATTGGAGGATTAATTTATCTGACTTCTACTAGACCAAATATTATGCATGCAGTTTGTCTTGTGGCTAGATTTCAAGAAGATCCCAGAGAGTCACATGTTATGGCAATGAAGAGAATATTCAGATATTTGAAGGGCACTTTAGATTATGGCTTGTGTATCCAAAAGATATTGACTTTACTCTAAATGCTTATACAGATGTAGATTGGGCTAGTTGTGTAGATGACAGGAAAAGTACAAGTGGTGGTGCATTCTTTCTTGGATGCAAGTTGGTATCTTGGCTAAGTAAGAAACAAGATTTAGTGTCTTTATCTACTGCAGAGGTAGAGTCTATTGCTGCAACATCATGTTGCACTCAGGTTTTATGGATGAAACAGACCTTGAAGGATATCAAAGTTGTGTATGATGAGCCAATTTCTATCTTCTATGATAATACAAGTGCTATTAACATTTCAAAGAATCCAATGATGCACTCAAGGACAAAGCATATTTCAATCAAGTATCACTTTCTAAGAGAGAAGGTTGCAAAGAATGAGGTAAATCTTGAGTATGTGCCTACAAAGGATTGAGTTGTTGATATATTCACTAAGGCTCTTCCTAAGGATACATTTGAGTATCTCTGAGAGAAGTTACCTGGGTTATTGCCCCTCCTTCTTTAAACTAGATGCATAAGGAGATGCATCAATCCAATATGTTTCAAGATTCATTCTTTTCTGGACTAATGTTGGAAGCTACCTCTCAGGGGGAGCAGGTAGTAGCTGTGATGATTGTTGTAGTCAGGGGGAGTAAGAAGTTGTTATAGTTTGGTATGCACTTCTAGGGGGGGTATTTAGAGCAGTAGTGAGATGTGCAGTGTCATAAAAAGGGAGAGAGCTAGAAAAAGTTGTGTAGCCCTTTGCCATTGATGTCAAAGGGGGAGAGAGTTCGTGTGAAAAACTAAAAGGGAGAGAGAATTTGAAAAAGAAAAGAATCAGTAATTAGAGAGAAAATAATATGTGTAAAAGAAAGGGAGAGAGTAAGAAAGTAAAGAAGTTTGGTGCAGAGCTGTGTCTTGATGGTTTTTCACATTATATATTGCCATCAATGACAAAGGGGGATATTGTTGCAAGTATGTGCCAATCGGTGTTGTCAAGGATGTCAACATGCTTTTGTTGTCATTGGTGTCAACTGTGTCTTCTGATGAGGATGTTGTTGTTTTATTAAGTTGTCTTGATAAAGGTGATTTGGTTGCTGTGTAGAGGTGCTGAATATGTTGAGGATATGCTTTTGTTGTTGGGTTTCTAAGTGCTTTTGAGAAAATTTGATTGATTATGGAAATAGTGTGTTGAAGAAGTCTTCTGGCTTATAGAGTACTATTCAAGTTTTTGCTCCTCATTTCTTTTGTGTTGGAGATCTGAATGTGTAGTTTGGATATGTTGTTTATAAGTGTTAGAAGATACTAAATCTAGAATTTGGTGCTCCAGATCATCGTGCAATGAAAGTTATGTTCACCAGTTTGAGAACAGTGTTTGACAGTGTTTGCAAAGGTGTCTAGGAGAAAGTATTTTGCTCTGCATTTCTCCACAGAATGGTTTCAGGTGTTGTGGTTATTGATGTGTGCTTATAAGGTCTATATCCTTCTTTAGTTCAAGTGGTTCATGATTTGATTCTTCAAAAATTCATTTCTTGTGTAGTAGAGTTTGACAGTGTTGTTTGTAAGCAGATTGTGAACTTTCTTCAGGTGAAAGTTGTAGCTAAATTTGTTGGTTTTCAGGTGACTTCAAGATGTTTGTGGATGTTTCTAGATTGTGTTAAATCTTTGTGCAACATCCACAAGGTGTGTTTATCTTTGAGGAAGCATGTGCTTAAATGTTCATTGTGTTAACTCAAGTTTGGTTGACTTGGTTGTTTACCCTATTTGCGATCGTTCTTTGGTGAATGTAAAAGCTTGGTGAAGCATGTAAGAGTGGATTTAGGTCCATGCTAAGATGTGGTGTGGTTTTCATTCATTCCTTTCCTTCATGGGAATGTTTAGGTTCAGACCTAATTTGAATTTGATGAGTTATGATGTGTTGCCGACCTTGGAGATTATTTTCGTGATTGATGGTAATATAAATAAGTGTCAAGCATTCGTGGATGATGGGATGCAAAAAGGATGTGGTGTTCGTGATGCAAATTTGATCAGGGTAGTGAGAGATTTCATGTGTTAGGCTACTGGATGCAGTGAGCAGAAGGTGTTTACTATTTTTAGTGATGCTGCGAAGATGTTGTTTGTGTTGTGGTGTATATTGAGCTTCATTGGAACTGAACTCCATGCATAGGTTTGATGCAATTATATCATTTCAAATCTTGTTAGTGAGCCACCCTTCTCTTCTTTCTTTATTTCTTAGTGGGCAATGAGTCCACTTGGACATTGAGTCCACCTACAGTGAGCATTCCTTCATTTGGGCAGTAAGCCCTGGGCAGTGAGCCTTTTGTAATTCAGTATTGCTACTACATTATATTGTGAGCTAATCCTCACCGTGGTTTTTCTCTTTTAGAGTTTTCCACATAAAATCTGGTGTTCTCTTATGTGTGGTGTTGTTATGATTCAGTTTCAATTATTTTCTTTTCATGCTTAATCATCATAAAATAGTTAAAGGTTAATGTGGATCTAAATGTTTGTGAGGGTTTGAAATTTTTGATACAACTGATGCACCCCCTCTCAGTTGTCTTGTGCATTCAACAAAGTGTAGGGGAGATCATTGCATAATATGTCTCTCATTCATTAGCCAACCTTCCAATAAATATAATCATAAGACCTGCCAAATCTTTAGAAATTATTGAGATACACATTAGGGAACCAACATAATTAACATACAACAATTTATTGATTTTCTCCATAATAGTTATATACGTGTTGGTATACATATTTGCACTTTAATAAATA
Source organism: Cunninghamia lanceolata (assembly GCA_027924645.1). NCBI lineage: Eukaryota > Viridiplantae > Streptophyta > Pinopsida > Cupressales > Cupressaceae > Cunninghamia > Cunninghamia lanceolata. Next base: position 2,575,276 of record BSBN01000292.1, on the reverse strand, counting down.
TTCTGAAACTTCACTATATTTTACCCAATATGGTAGTGTAAATTGTACCAATAGTTGGTAAGGTTGCAATAATTAGATAAGCTACCTCTGCATTCAAAAGGGTAACTCCCTCATCAAATAAATATTTAATTTTGGTGGTATTTATGACCCAAAAATACCAAAAATATTATGAAAAGAATACAAGATTTGGGAGAAACCTAATCAATAAACTTATGAATATTGATTTAGTGAGTAAAACAATGATAACTAACTTCATTGCAATAAAAAGAGAATACTTCTCAAAGTTTTATAGTGAGCACCATAAAATATTTTGACATGCAACAAGAAAGGGTAAAATCTATGAATATTTAACACACATTAAATACTTCTATATAATATTTAAGAACTCTCAATATCATAAATCTATGAATCTTTAACACACATTAAATATTTCTATATAATATTTAAGAACTCTCAATATCACAAATCTATGAATCTTTAAAACACATTAAATATTTCTATATAATATTTAAGAACTCTCAATATCACACATCAAAGATAATTTCATGAATAAGACTGAATGATTCCACAATAAGATTTAAGGGAGATACAAAGAGAATTATTTATTCAACACACGAAGAACAAATAACTCATAAAATACTTGAACAACACCATTAAGATATCTTCTATTTCTTTGCAGAGTTGTACAACTCAACCCTTACAATCCAAAATTGTGAAAGCCAAAAAAGTCCCTTACAATAGCAAAAGCCTTGTATATATAGGCTTGCTTTCTATAACTACCTGTAACTACATTCGAATCACTTCTTAAAATATTTGAGAAAATAAAAAAAAACTTTATTTTGGTTCAATTTCACTCAACGTTTCTGTAAATAAAGCTTATTTTCTAACCTTTGATTACAACAAGTGACATAAGTCACTTTTATAAAAAGACAAGTCAAAACTTGAAATTTGTGATTTGTGACTTTTGAGAATAATACCAAGTGATTGGCCTTATCGAGGAAATCTTCCTTCTTTATCTGCATCATCTTTGGCACTTTCTGAATACATCATTGGCATTAAGAATTGTTGTTGATGTAGAGACAACATTGCTTTATATGCTCGAAACAACTTGACAATTGGAGTAATGAACTTGCTTTTCATAACAACATTAGCCATTTGGAGCCTCCAAGTTGATTGACCTTTCTGAACATTATCTAAATCATGATGACAATTAGATAAATGGATAATACATACATCAAGAGCAACAGAGATACCACTCAACCTCTTCATTGATTCTAAATTGAGTACTTGTTTATTGAATAGCCCTGTGTTGATCATATCTATGAAGCTTTTCTTGATAGCTCGAGCATCCATAGACTGAATTTTACCTTTCACCATTATATTAGAGTTGATTGATAAGAAATCAGTCTAAATTTTTGCCTTTACCTATTCACAAGTTTCCAGGAGCTTATTTTGTTTTGTTGAAATTTGCTCAATGTTCAACAATTTCCATTCCACATTATAAAACCAAGCATTGGATTGATTATATTCAATGCTTGAGAAGATATTTTCAGCAATCAATATGTCAATATCAGTTTTGATCATTTCTTTGAGATCCTTCATAATCCCTTGCCATACCGATTCTTCATTTTTTATGCTTCTCAACACTTTTTCAACTCCTTTTCTTATTTCTTCCTCATCATATATTTTCTTGGCTTCTTCAATGAAATTTAGTGCATTTAATTTTAATTGTTCAACCCACTTTTCAATCACTTTACCATATGATTGATATTTTCAATGTCCTCTTTTTCAACACGACCTTCAAAGGTGGGATCTATAGAAGTGGAAACTACATCTAGAGGCAAGGTAGAAGTGTCAACAATGGATCTAAGATATGAATCCAAAACATGTACCTGTTGTTTCAATTGATCCTTTGTGCATTTCTCCTTTTCTATTCTTTCCATCAACTTGGTAGCTGACACCTAAAAATTATGAATATCACCTTAATGAGTTGAAGGGTCAAGATCTATCTTCATGATGTTGAAATCAGATTTGGTGGCTTCATTTATATTCTTCTCTAAAGTGGGTTTTTCAACTTCAACATACATATCTCCTGATGAAGAATCTACTGTCAATCTTGATGTGCTCTTGATCTTTTTAGACTTCAAATATTTTTGGAGAAAATTGGAAATTGTATCAAATTTAGGGATGACCAACTAGGTGACTTTTCTTTTCTTTAATAAGTTTTTCTACAACCAAGAAGAAGAAGGATCTTGCAAAGACTCTGGGATGTCTATAGATGATGGATAAAATGATTCAGGTAGAGGAGGAACAAATGGAGTGATGACATTATCAAGGAGTGCATTCATGGGTGGTGAAGGTGGAGGTTGTGTCACGGGAGGAGAATGAGGCATATCATGAGAAGGAGATATGATAAGAATTGAAGGAGAGATGTTTGGAAAGTTCTCATCATCATAAGGGTAGTCTTTAGTATTTATAGACTTTCTCCCTTCAACTTCTTGTATGGGATTCAATGACTTTTCTTTCATCTTTGATTTTCTCTTTTTCTATTTTGAATCATCTCCACATATACTTTTAAAATCCTTCTTCTTAGATGGATCTTCATCATCACCGCCTCCTTGAATATATTTTTGAGAATTAGTAATCAAAATAGAAGGTTGAGAAAGAGAAGAAGAAGAAAAACCTTCTTGTTTATCATTTCTCCTCCTTGAAGAATCATCTTTACTTGAAGGTTCGGTAGTTGTTGCTTCGGTGACTTTCTTCTTCACCCAATCTTCTGATCTCCTGATAATATGAGCAATCCTTTCACCCAAGTCTCTGATTTATTCATTCACCCAATTGATAGGCAGTAAGGGTTGTGTTTGAATCTTGTCAAAATAACTTGACGATTAATTAAATCTGATTCATCATCTTCAATCCCTTCAACATCCCAACCTAATCTGAATTCTTTAATTTTCTCAATAGTGAGTCTCATCCAATCCCTTTTCCACACTTCATAATCATCTTCGCAATCTTCATAGAAATATTCAACCTCTGGAAAATCATAATACCCAACACCAAGTTTCAAATTGTTCCTGATGTAACCTTTGCTATCAAAGGGAAACCTCAAGGCGTAAAAGTACAAATTCAATTTCACTAATGATCACTTAATGTTTTGAACATCAAAGGAAGATCTACACCTGTAATGACCAAGATCGATGGGAAAAGGAACTCTAGTTTTCTTCCTATGTTTGCACCTTTTATTGAGCACACCATTTTGTCTGCGGAGTTCTATCAAGACAAGTTTATCATCCACATACCTTGGCAGCTTATATAGATATCCATCAAATCACCCAACTCGCAAGTAGGTGAATCTAGTAAACTGGATTAAATAACTTCCATAGTGTTTGATAAGATGTACGGATTCTAGAGCAAGTCTGAGTCCAATGTTCCCTTAAAGATCTGTTACTCTTAGCATTGTGAAGGCATCATTTACCCTTCATATGTTTAGACATGGACCAGCTAGGACTTGAACCTAGGACCTTCCATTCACTGCTAGAGTGCTCTACCACTGAGCTATTGGCCCCTCTTGGACCAGTCCATCATCAGTCCAGGTGTGGCTTATTTCCAACACCAACACCCCCCCTTAAGCTACACCTCTCATGTGCTTGGGGCTCCTAGCCTGGGCCTAGCTCTGATACCATGTTGAGACATGGACTAGGTAGGACTCGAACCTAGGACCTTCCATTCACTGCTGGAGTGCTCTACCACTGAGCTACTGGCCCCTCTTGGACCAATCCATCGTCGGTCTGGGTGTGGCTTATTTACAACACCAACACCCCCCCTTAAGCCACACCTCTCATGTGCTTGGGGTTCCTAGCCTGGGCCTGGCTTTGATACCATGTTGAGACATGGACCAGCTAGGACTCAAACCTAGGACCTTCCATTCACTATTGGAGTGCTCTACCACTAAGCTACTAGCCCCTCTTGGGCCAATCCATCATCGATCTGGGTGTGGCTTATTTCCAACACCAACACCCCCCTTAAGCCACACCTCTCGTGTGCTTGGGGCTCCTAGCCTAGGCCTGGCTCTGATACCATGTTGAGACATGGACCAGCTAGGACTCAAACCTAGGACCTTCCATTCACTGCTGGAGTGCTCTACCACTGAGCTACTGGCCCCTCTTGGACCAATCCATTGTCGGTCCGGGTGTGGCTTATTTCCAACACCAACACCCCCCTTAAGCCACACCTCTCATATGCTTGGGGCTCCTAGCCTGGGCCTAGCTCTGATACCATGTTGAGACATGGACTAGCTAGGACTCAAACCTAGGACCTTCCATACGCTGTTGGAGTGCTCTACCACTGAGCTACTGGCCCCTCTTGGACCAGTCCATCATCGGTCCGGGTGTGGCTTATTTCCAACACCAACAGCCCCCCTTAAGCCACACCTCTCGTGTGCTTGGGGTTCCTAGCCTAGGCCTGGCTTTGATACCATGTTGAGACATGGACCAGCTGGGACTTGAACCTAGGACCTTCCATACGCTGCTGGAGTGCTCTACCACTGAGCTACTGGCCCCTCTTGGGCCAGTCCATCATCAATCCAGGTGTGGCTTATTTCCAACACCAACACCCCTCCTTAAGCCACACCTCTCGTGTGCTTGGGGCTCCTAGCCTGGGCCTAGCTCTGATACCATGTTGAGACATGGACCAACTAGGACTCAAACCTAGGACCTTCCATTTGATGCTAGAGTGCTCTACCATTAAGCTACTGGCCCCTCTTGGGCCAGTCCATCATCAGTCCGGGTGTGGCTTATTTCCAACACCAACACCCCCCTTAAGCCACACCTCTCGTGTGCTTGGGGCTCCTAGCCTGGGCCTAGCTTTGATACCATGTTGAGACATGGACCAGCTAGGACTCGAACCTAGGACTTCCATTCGCTGCTGGAGTGCTCTACCATTGAGCTACTAGCCCCTCTTAGACTAGTACATTGTCGGTCCAGGTGTGGCTTATTTCCAACACCAACATCATAAACTCTTATAACTCTGCTTTAGCTACAATTGTGGATAAAATTCATAAATCTGTGTCATATTGTCATACACTCCTCTAGTGATGAGTCCTGGCCACGTCTTCATAGTTGCAATTGCATAGAACGGGTAAGAAGACATAGAAATGTTTGTCCAACTCAAAGTGAGTCAACTGGTTATGCAAATTGTCATTGATAATACTTCCCCAATCAATGAACTAGTTTCCAGTACATATGACAATAATGAACAGAAATATCCACTTTTCAAAATCATTTGATTTTTCATTTCCCATTACTTTGTGAAGCAAAACAATCATATTGGAGACATCTTCAATGAAGTATGATCGATGGAGAATCTTTGGCAATTGAGATTTCCCTCCTTTTGGCATAAGTAACCAATTCCTTGCTATGGTGTTGAGGTATTGGCTCTTCTTTTTATTGAAATATTGTTGTGCAACCCTTTTGTCTATGCTTGCAAATTGATCTCTGATAGGTATCTGAAAATAATTCCAATAGAAACACCATGCAGTCTAGCCACCAATTTATCCTCTACGGTTTTGACTTCTCTAGTCTCAGAATTGTAACCCTTCATGTATTCCAAGACCAAATATGGACACCAAACCTCCATGAGGAAGCCAACATCATGACCTAACCCACTTTCAAATATCTTTTGTGACATCAATGACCTTTTTCCTTCCTCCATGGTTTTCCAAAAATCCTGCAAGCTAATGTGTCCCAAATTTGTGTTAGAAATCTTGGGGAGTGTAGATTCTAGAACTGACTTTCCTATATTTGTCTCATAGTATTTCCAGTTTATGTCATCTGTATTCACATGAAACAAAACATGGTTGTGTATATGCTTTATTCATTGCATTACATGAGGCCACATTTCCTTTGAAAACTTCTTAGTTTCACTTTCCTTGGCTATGCTTATGCACCTTCTTAAAAGTTTCTAAAGCTTTAACAACAAATCTATTTGATGATTATGTTGCAATCACTTTAATGAAGAGTTTTAGTATATATCACACACCATTTCTTAGTCTTCATATGATGCATATAAACATCATCCACTTCAACTATCGAAAAATAATTTTGGCCAATAAAAATAGGACAAATATTTACCACTTTTTTATTGTGGATGAGGTGTAAATTGCTATTGACTATTTGATCATTGAAGTGGGTGATATTTAAGTAGAGTTGTAACATACAACAAAGACAAATTCAATTATGCTTTCATACCCATTTCATATGGAGAGATTTCATATTCATTAGTGAAATACCACTATAACACTTGTATTGAAAGTTTCTAAAGCATTTTTAACAAAATCTCTTTATGCATATGCTACAATCATTCCATTGCATGAAGTGATATCCCTTTGAGATGTTCAGAAAGCAACATTTCAACTTTGACAAAAAGTACATTCTATTATGCATTTGATGAATGTTCTCACCTTTCTCAGCGCTCCCATTTTGACACAGACCGAGATGATGTTTGCGAAGGTTGTAGAATTTGTTATCACAACTAATGGAGAGGGGCCAGTAGCCGTCCACAGCCCAATAACCGCTATGTTTTTGTGCACCCTACCCCCCAATAATTTTTTTAAAAAGAACCATTACATGTAAAAAGAATACCTAGTAAATTACCACATATGCACCAATACATGTTCACAACTCCATGTGTAGTTTACCATTGCAAAAAACTAACACACATGCTCTTCCACTTGCATTTTCAAGCCAACTTGATGCAAATATGAGAACTTCCAATTTAAATATACACTTTATTGTTTTTATTACAATAGTTCATGTTTATAAAAAACCACCCATTTGGACATTAAATAAAGTCAAACTGGTCACATTCACATACTTTTGTCCACAGCTATTGGTACCTAAGCTACCATAAACACACAACACCCCAATCTCAAAGGGCTATTAATCACACATTCTCCCATACTTGCTATCACATCCCCCCCACTTGCTGTCACATTCTCCCATACTTGCTATCACATCCACTTGCACATGCACAAACACATAATGGTATTAGGCTCCACATCCATACAATTATTTAATTAAAAAATAAAATTAAACCAGTTTAAATAAAAAAAGTGAGATTTGTAAATCACATCAATCGAATACAATAGCTTATACACATTTAATCAAATTCAAATCTCAACAACTGAGTTCAATTCTGCGTATCATAACATTGAATACAATAGCTTCTACGCACTTATTCAAATTCAAACTCACCAACCAAATTCAATGCATTTCTTTTTCTAATATCAATCCATTATAAGACGAACATTATGTAGTGTAGAGATTGTTTTAAGCATAAATTTCCTGAAGGAGCGCTGCAAACCTTGTCCGCTGCCAAAAGGAATTTTGTAGACTTCCACATTAAGGTTCAAGTTGGTACTTCACCTTCTTATATGAAGTAAATGTATATGTTACTATATGTTAATATGAAGTAAATGTATCTATTAATAGGGTTTCATTATATGAGGGTTTTCGGCACATCGATGTGCATGTATGGGGTGACATGTTGAAATGAACATTTTTTGACCCATGTGCACATAACGCATCATACAGGGAAATGTATAAATGCCCAAAAGCTGAAAGAATAGCTTTAAGCTCTTCACTCGCATACAGAAAAACCCAAAAAAATTATCAAAATTTGATATGTCTAGCTATGTACTTGACGTGCACGAAATTAGGGTGTGCAGCTACTGGCCCCTCTCCCTTACCAAATGCATTTTCTTGAAAAATTAGGCCGGGCTTAAGTCACACACTCTAACGATTGACTTTTGACGTGTCTTGTGGCCCCTCCTTTCCCCCTCTGTAACTGTTTTCTCCCTCTATCACACTTGCAAATAGCATGCGGTCATTTCCCTCCTACTATCACACTTTCAAACAGAATGCAGTAATTTCCCTCTGTCATGGTATGGATTATGTTTTAGCCTGAATCTGCCGCACCCATTGAGTCTGCAGAGACACAAGATGAGCCACACATGTTTAGTGCTCAATTGCAATCATTTATCCAGCAATTACAATCCATTATTAAGAACTCGGGGATGTTGGGTGTCCTTTAAGGAGAGCCTGCCCAAAAGAGTAAATATTTAGGTTGTTAATCCCACGTGCCAGGTGAGAAAAAATAAGTGAGATGGGGATTATAAGAATAGGCTTAAGATGCTCTATGTATACATTTTTTACAGCAAAAATCATAGCTACTACGTATGTCTTTGGCTGTGAAACATAAAACAGGCTCTCTTTTTTTAAAGCAATGGAATGGAGTGTATTATTCACAATTTGAAGCTAATTGACTGGTCTTGCTGCTTAGAGTTAATTTAAATTTGCTAATAATTAATTATGTTATAATTAATTAGCTGATAGGCTTTTATATGTGAGCATTATAGTGCTCGGAATTGTCTCATGCTGTGAAATTTATGCTGGGAAATTTTGTAAGGTTATCAGTTGTTCCTATCAGTGTATTCCTTGAACCTCCTATAGGTGCAAGAAGGCAAATGGTTGGTTGTTGTTACATCGGTTGAATTATAAAAGCTATAAAAACATAAAATTTCCACTCATTTATAGATTGGGCAACCTAATTTCATAATTTTTAAGTTGTTAAATGTACCAAATTTTTGTAAAACTTTTGATATGTTTTTGTATTTGAGTGAAGGCCATAAAGTTATTGTTTAGAATTTTACGTTGGTAACTATGCCTACCATTTTTTTTAAAAACAAATTCTCTATTTGTTACTATTCCACATAATTTCACCAGAGGTCCTTCATTTTTAAACCATAATTAGAAAGCTTGTAATCTTTTGTTGGCTCTTGTTTTTTAATTAAAATAAAAGTTTAATATAATTTATTTCACATCTATTGACTTAAACACAAACCCTAAACTTAACCTTCCACTTCATTCTTCCTACCAATGATGTCCTCTTTGACCGACCTTCACGATAACCAATACGCATGAAACCAAATTAGGATGTCATATATAGAATGTTTTTCTATTTGCAGGGCCACAAATACTATGGTTTATGTGTGTGGTAGGCAAATGGGCATTGATCCAATAGAGTGGGAGATCATGTGGAATTTATGCTAGAGCGATTTATGAATGTGGAAGTGGCTATTAGTGGAGGCAAGGGGATAAAGATGATGCCATTTGGTGTGCGGAGGAGGATTTTTCTTGGCTTGGGTTTGACCATGCTCCATGTTAAACTTATTGTGGCTACATTGGTCAAAAAATTCAAATGGCGCAACAAACTAGGAGAAATAATGGATCTTATAGAGATGCAGGAATTCACCATGGTTATGAAGAATTGATTATAGGCTATCTTAAAAGAGTGTCACAACACTTGGTTATTGAACAATAAAAGTTTTACTTATGTTGTGAGATTTAATAATCATCTCTATGAGTAAAGTAGGACTAAAATATCTAGGGAATATATATGTAGGTAGTCTCCCTTAGCATATCTTTAGATTTGTTATGTTGCATTTCAAGCTAGTCCCCTTTACTAATCCTCACTAGCACACACCTAGTACAATTTATATTTTATTTGCTTCAATTTAAATCTATTTGAAACCCAGTTTGTAGGGTCCCTTTTCTATTTGTAGGGATGAGTTACACTTCTATTTTTAGGGTTACGCTCATAAAGTTGCTCAAGGTCATAAAATTGTGGCTATAATCTATTGTCCCAATTCATAGAATGCTCTCCCTCGTTCACCTCTAGGTCCTACTCCAAAACCCTCATGTAGTCCTACTCTAGCTCCATCCTAACAACACACAAGATTTTGATAGATGAAAAAAAAGATAATTAATCTTCTTTTTGATGACTATATTCCTCCTATATATATATATAATTATGTAGCACAATCTTGTTGGGTTGCATGATAGTTGAAGCAAGGAGATCCAAACTATGAATTTAGATCCATTTATAGTAGATGGTGGCTAGACACTATTCCAAGAAGCTTTATTGAGTGCTTTAGCTTCTATTACTAGTGATTTCATGGACAAGTGGGACTAGTGATAGATGGATGCTAAAGAACTCAAGGATGCAATGTACTCTCAAGGATGAAAATCTTGATTGCACTACATAAAACATTGATCTTTTTTTTTAATGTGGTCTCCATGTGAGCTCATGAATCAACTTAAATCTTAAAATTGGAGTATCACAAATAGGGTTAAAATAATATAAGGTGAAATTTGAATGAAATGATATTTAGGGTGAAGAGCGAATGGCCTTAACATTTATAGACAATTCTTAAAAAAATTAATGGTTACATAGTAGTTATGCTTTTTATTATGATAAGCAGCTTACAAGGGGTTGAACCCTTTACAAACAAGCCCCCCAAGGTAGTTTAAAATAGGCCACAAACATGCCAAACACATCATAGAACTAGTACAGACATTGTAGACAAATAGCAACCAAGTTGCAAGAAAAAACAACAAACAGTGCACAAGATGCACATAGACAATAGGAAAACAAACGTAGGTTGCCAAACATCAAATAGCCTACAGAAAGCACCAAACAATGGATCTAAACAAAAGCAGATCCTGAACAAGCAAATCTAACTCCCTTGGCCCTAGGGCGCAAATCTGTGATAGATTTGAGGAGTCCTTTCTTTCTACGCTGGACCACCTCCATGAAACCTCTGAGTCAAAGTCCTCATAGTGTGGTGGGAGGGGGGATCCTCCCTAGTCGCTGCAATCAAAGAAGTCGTACAAAAAGAGATCAAACCAGAAGTAGGCACGACTAAGCACAGTGACTTGAATTGTCAAAGTAGTAGCCTGGCCACTAACAGGAGCTAATGAAACAATAGGTGCTGACATAGGGGCCTCAACAAGAATGGACGAATCAATAGCCATATCCACCTCCACATCCTCAGGTGCCGCATGGGGAACATGTAAGGTATCCTAGGAAGGGTTGTCTCCCTAGGAGGAGCCATCCTTTGGAGAAGCGCTAACTATCAGGTGATCCATGAGTGCATTCTTCCACCAAGTTGACGCACCCTTGTAGTGAGAGTGAGGACAATCTGAGGCCAAGTGACCAATAGAAAAACATCTTCTACACCTAAAAAGAAGGCCCTCATAGTCAAGTTGTTGCATACATAGTAGTTATGTTTCTAATATTGTAGCATTCAATAAAAAATTTAGAAGCTAAGTTAAAAATTAGGTATTTAACTACAAGCTAATTCAAATTATTGTATTATAGTTCCACCATGACACAAATAGTGTAGGCCCTAAAGAACTATATTAGCACATAAAGTGTTATTTCCTCACATACATTTGCATGATATGAAAAGTGTGTGTTTTATGTTCAACGATAAGATCTTAATTATCTAAATCTCTAAGCACCACAAACTTTGATGTAGCCTTGGCCTTCTCAAGACCTCTACCAATTTAGGTACAAACCGTAAGACAAAAAATACATCTTGGTGTCATTTAAGTTCCTATGATCCTTTACATATGTGTGAGTTATCCTTTTATGCAATATATTATATTGGTCCTAACTTGGTTGAGTTTGCTCATGATAATTACTTATAGTTGGCACCTTAATCTCATTCCATCTCTACATATTTTTTTAATTTTGTTTATAAACATTTAAGAATGTAGTTTCTAGAGCACATCATAGTACATACGACAAAAGTAAATCTTTTTGATATATGTGTGAGATATAAGAAATGTGTGCTTTAGGTGCTTTTATAATGCTTTTGAGTTCAATCATACGAGGCTCCAAGTACACTTTGAGGTAGCTTTGGATTTTTGAATCTCTTAACATTGGTAAAAATTTGATGAAGGAAGATGTTTCTTGACATCATGCATGACCTATAATTCTCTACATGTGTGTGAGATATGTACTTCATTTTGCAGTATACTATATAGGGTTGGGTCTAGTTTGGTTAGGTTTATGTACAAATCATGACTTGAATCTAGAATGGATAAGTCTACTTCTCTTTCTCCTTGAATGTCTTATTGTATATGGTCATCTTATGTTGAAAAGGGCAAGACAACTGAGAGGGGGGGTAAATCAGTTGTAACCAATATTTCAAAACCATTAAAGCGTCATCCACTTAAACATTGTTATTGTATTTTAACCATGAAAGCATGAAACTGGAAACTTAACACATTCACACATGAGACACATGAGGCACCAGATTTTTACGTGGAAAACCCCATAGATGAAAAACCACGGTGAGTGTTAGCTCACAATATAATATGTTATAACAATACTAAAAATCAGAGGCTCGCTGCCTTAGGGCTCACTGCCCAAAATGCTCACTGCAAATGAAGAGGCTCACTGCCAATGGGGTGTCTCACTGCCGGTGGGTGACTCACTACCAAATTTGGTGAACTGAGATAGTAGCATCTACACTATGCCAAAGTTCAATTCCATTGAAGCGCAATAAACAACCTCTGCTCTACTCTACTTTTTACTTCACACTTATCTTTGCATCTTCACTTGGATACATTTTCACAACTCAATTACAAGTATTTATACAATTCATCAACCTTGGAATAATCATCAAGGTCGGCATTACAATCATCAACCATTGGAACAATCTCCAAGGTCAAAAAACACACATACATAAGAATAGGTCTGGACCTGGGTAAGTGCACAAAGATGAGGGACCAAAATGGGGTCTTAAGATGCCACTTTTTTCTGAAATCAAGAAAGATTGATGTTCGATGAGAAGTTGAAGATAGTTACACTCAAATTTTGAAGATACAACAAAAACAAGAGTCATAGTGCTCCGAATCTAGTTTCTAAACTACTATTTTTCTCAAAAATGGTTGAGATTAAGGGGTTCAAAAAGGGGGAGCACACAAATTGGTCTTATTTTTCTCAAAAAAACATAACATAGCGTCTGGTGTGCTCCCCCTAAAATGTTAACTTTTTTTAGTATTTCAAAAATCACTAACACCATGTAGTTTATCCCTAATTTTTCTGATAATTTTTTCATGAATAATTGATTTTTTACTAATTTTCAAAGTGGACACATCCTAAAAAATAGAAAATTGGGCATGCTCCCCCCTAAAAGTTTTGAAAACTAATCGAAAATCAAATTTTCTTTTTGAATATGTGTAGAATGGAGTCTAGTTTTTTAAAATGTAACTTATTTGAAATTTCGATGAACAGTTAAAAAAAAGTCAAAAATACTAGACACTAATTTTTGACAAAAAATGGATACACTAACAAAATAAATTAAACATAAAACCCTTAACGTACTCAAAATGTGAAAAAAATTATATGATTAGATAGCTAACAGAGAGATTAAGATTATGGAGGTATTTTTTTTGACTTTTCATTGAAAAAAGTGCAATCCTGATGGGGAGCACACTCCAGATTATCTAAATTTTGTTAGAGTTTGGAAAAACATGTCACTGGACAACCTAATCACAGTCCAAGCCTTTGGGTTGGAAGCCCAAGGCATATCCAAATAACGCAAGAGCGTTATAATGCGAGAGCGTTATAATGTGAGAGCGTTATAATGCGAGAGCGTTATAATGCGAGAGCGTTATGGTGAACTAAAACATCTCTCCCTCCCTCTCTCTCTCTCTCTCCTTCTTGCTCTCTCACTCTCCCTACCTCCCTCTCCCTCCCTCTCTCTCTCTCTCTCCCTCTCGCTCTCTCACTCTCCCTACCTCCCTCTCCCTCCCCTCTTTACCTACTACCCTCTCTCTCTCTCACCTATCTACCTCCTAGTTTTCCTTTTCCTTTCCAATTTCCCTTTAGATCCCACTAATTTTTCCCTATTTTATTGTTTTCCACCTCTCCTGTCATCATTCTTCCCATCAAATCAACTTTCATTTTATGTTGTTTCCATTTCATCATCGCAATTTATATCCTCATTCCTCTTTGCATGTCCTAGTTTCCTTATTTCCATTTGCTTTGTTGATAAGGGAGAGGGAGATGGAGGGGGAGAAAGAGAGGGGAGAGATAGGGAATTATAGAGATAGAGAGAGAGAGAGATTCATAGTTTTCTTGTTTCCATTTCCTTCATCGATAAGGGAGAGGGAGAGATAGAGGAATGATAGCAGAGAGAGGCAAGAGATAGGGAGATAGGGAGAGATAGATAGGTAGAGAGAGAGGAGATAGATACGGAGAGATAAAGGAGACAGAGGGGATAAATAGGGAGATAGAAAGTGAGCAAGATGTCTAGAGAGATTGAGAGGTAGAGGGACGATAGAGAGAGGGAGATAAGGGAGAGATAGGGAGATAGAGGTTGAGGGTTGCTCGGGTTTAGGGGTTAGGGGTTAGGGGAATTATTTAGGGTTTACAGTTTTTGAGAGATAGAGAGGGAGTGTACTTTTGACATCCAACCCTAAACCCGAGCAACCCTAAATAATGCCCCTAAACCCTAACCCCTAACTCCTAAACCCTAAATCCTAAAACCAAGAAACCCTAAACCTCTATCTCCCTATCTCTTTGGACATCTCACTCACTCTCTATCTCCCTATCTCTCCCCTCTATCTCCTCTATCTCTCCCTATATGTCTCCTCTCTCTCTACCTATATGTCTCTCCCTATCTCTTGTCTCTCTCTCCCCTATCATTCCTCTATCTCCCTATCTCTCCCCTCTATCTCTCCCTCTCCCTTATCGATGAAGGAAATGGAAACAAGAAAACTAGAGGGGAGAGGGAGAGATAATGGGAAGAGATAGGGAGATAGAGGAATGATAGGGGAGGGAGAGGCAAGAGATAGGGAGAGGTAGATAGGTAGAGATAGAGAGAGAGAGAGGAGACAGATTGGGACAGATAGAGGAGACAGAGAGAAGAGATAGGGAGATAGAGAGACTGAGGTGTCCAGAGAGATAGGGAGAGAGATTGAGAGGTAGAGGGATGATAGAGAGAGGGAGATACCACTTGTTGGCAGAAACAGGGGGACAGAGCAGGGGAGGCAGGACAATGGCCACCAGAAAATATAACAACAAAACCAATGCTACAGCAATGTGTAATGATGGATAGCATAGAACAAATGCAAACACACAAAAAGAAAACCAAACACAAAAGGACAGCAATATATCTTTATATATATTTCTCTATTTCCATATTACATTCAAATTTCATATACAAACTACAGACAGAGCTGCTGCTCTGTTTTCTTACTATGCCCCAATCTCTGGAGCTACACACTATATATCCTGAGCTGCCTGTGTGAACTCCGTAGCTGACTACTATTGCTGCTGCAACATTCCTCTCTGTTGTACTCCTTCTGCTGTTCTCTCCTAGAACCTTCTAATTCCTCTGCTACTACAGGATGTTCTCTAACATTCTCTACTGTCCACTCTGCTCATTACATTTTCTCTCTCTTTTGTCTCTTCTCCATGCCCAGCAAAAATGGGTGCTCAAAAAACACTTCAAATTTTTCTCAAAAAAACATAACATAGCGTCTGGTGTGCTCCCCCTAAAATGTTAACTTTTTTTAGTATTTCAAAAATCACTAACACCATGTAGTTTATCCCTAATTTTTCTGATAATTTTTTCATGAATAATTGATTTTTTACTAATTTTCAAAGTGGACACATCCTAAAAAATAGAAAATTGGGCATGCTCCCCCCTAAAAGTTTTGAAAACTAATCGAAAATCAAATTTTCTTTTTGAATATGTGTAGAATGGAGTCTAGTTTTTTAAAATGTAACTTATTTGAAATTTCGATGAACAGTTAAAAAAAAGTCAAAAATACTAGACACTAATTTTTGACAAAAAATGGATACACTAACAAAATAAATTAAACATAAAACCCTTAATGTACTCAAAATGTGAAAAAAAATTATATGATTAGATAGCTAACAGAGAGATTAAGATTATGGAGGTAATTTTTTTGACTTTTCATTGAAAAAAGTGCAATCCTGATGGGGAGCACACTCCAGATTATCTAAATTTTGTTAGAGTTTGGAAAAACATGTCACTGGACAACCTAAACACAGTCCAAGCCTTTGGGTTGGAAGCCCAAGGCATATCCAAGCCTTAGGCTTGGTAATTTCCAAGCCTAAGAATAACGCGAGAGCGTTATAATGTGAGAGCGTTATAATGCGAGAGCGTTATAATGCGAGAGCGTTATGGTGAACTAAAACATCTCTCCCTCCCTCTCTCTCTCTCCCTCTTGCTCTCTCCCTCTCCCTACCTCCCTCTCCCTCCCTCTCTCTCTCTCTCTCCCTCTCGCTCTCTCACTCTCCCTACCTCCCTCTCCCTCCCCTCTTTACCTACTACCCTCTCTCTCTCTCACCTATCTACCTCCTAGTTTTCCTTTTCCTTTCCAATTTCCCTTTAGATCCCACTAATTTTTCCCTATTTTATTGTTTTCCACCTCTCCTGTCATCATTCTTCCCATCAAATCAACTTTCATTTTATGTTGTTTCCATTTCATCATCGCAATTTATATCCTCATTCCTCTTTGCATGTCCTAGTTTCCTTATTTCCATTTGCTTTGTTGATAAGGGAGAGGGAGATGGAGGGGGAGAAAGAGAGGGGAGAGATAGGGAATTATAGAGATAGAGAGAGAGAGAGAGAGATTCATAGTTTTCTTGTTTCCATTTCCTTCATCGATAAGGGAGAGGGAGAGATAAAGGGGAGAGATAGATAGATAGAGGAATGATAGCAGAGAGAGGCAAGAGATAGGGAGATAGGGAGAGATAGATAGGTAGAGAGAGAGGAGATAGATACGGAGAGATAAAGGAGACAGAGGGGATAAATAGGGAGATAGAAAGTGAGCAAGATGTCTAGAGAGATTGAGAGGTAGAGGGACGATAGAGAGAGGGAGATAAGGGAGAGATAGGGAGATAGAGGTTGAGGGTTGCTCGGGTTTAGGGGTTAGGGGTTAGGGGAATTATTTAGGGTTTACGATTTTTGAGAGATAGAGAGGGAGTGTACTTTTGACATCCAACCCTAAACCCGAGCAACCCTAAATAATGCCCCTAAACCCTAACCCCTAACTCCTAAACCCTAAATCCTAAAACCAAGAAACCCTAAACCTCTATCTCCCTATCTCTTTGGACATCTCACTCACTCTCTATCTCCCTATCTCTCCCCTCTATCTCCTCTATCTCTCCCTATATGTCTCCTCTCTCTCTACCTATATGTCTCTCCCTATCTCTTGTCTCTCTCTCCCCTATCATTCCTCTATCTCCCTATCTCTCCCCTCTATCTCTCCCTCTCCCTTATCGATGAAGGAAATGGAAACAAGAAAACTAGAGGGGAGAGGGAGAGATAATGGGAAGAGATAGGGAGATAGAGGAATGATAGGGGAGGGAGAGGCAAGAGATAGGGAGAGGTAGATAGGTAGAGATAGAGAGAGAGAGAGAGGAGATAGATTGGGACAGATAGAGGAGACAGAGAGAAGAGATAGGGAGATAGAGAGACTGAGGTGTCCAGAGAGATAGGGAGAGAGATATAGAGGTAGAGGGACAATAGAGAGAGGGAGATAAGGGAGAGATAGGGAGATAGAGGTTTAGGGGTTACATGCTAGGATTAGGGGCATTATTTAGGGTTTAGGGGTTTAGAGAGAGATTGATTTTGACATGCAACCCTAAACCCTAACCCTAACCCCTAAACCATAAACCCTAAACCCTAAATAATTCCCCTAAGCCCTACGCCCTAAGCCCTAATCCCTAAACCCCAAACCCCTAAACCTTAAACACTAACCTGAGCAACCTTAAATATTGCCCATAAACCCTAAGCCCTAAGCCCTAAACCATAAACCCTAAACCCTAAATAATGCCCCTAAAACCTAAATCCCAAACCCCTAAACACTAAACCCAAGCAACCCTAAACCTCTATCTCCCTATCTCTATCATCCCTTTACCTCTCAATCTCTCTCCCCATGTCTCTGGCCATGTCCCTCACTCTCTATATCCCTATCTCTCCCCTAGGTCTCCTTTATATCTCCCTATCGGTCATCTCTCTCTAAACCCTAAACCTCTAAACCTTAACCCCTAACCTCTAAACCATAAGCCCTAAACCCTAAACCTGAGCAACCTTAGGAGACAGAGAGAGAGGAGATGAGGTAAAGAGGGGAGGGAGAGAGATAAAGATAGAGATTTTGTTTTTGGCATGCAACCCTAAGCCTGAGCAATGCTAAACCCTAAATAATTCTCCTAAACCCCAACCCCTAACCCATAAACCCTAAACTTGAGCAACCCTAAACTCATAAACCCTAAATAATTCCCCTAAACACTGACCCCTAACCCCTAAACCATAAACCTCTCTCTCTACCCCTAAACCCCTAAACCCTAAATAATGCCTCTAAACCCTAACCCCTAAACCCTAAACCTCTATCTCCCTATCTCTCCCTAATCTTCCTATCTCTACCATCCATCTAACTCTCAACCTCTCTCCCTATGTCTCTGGCCATGTCTCTCACTCTCTATCTCTATATCTCTCCCCTTGGTCTCCTCTATATCCCCCTATCGATCCTCTCTCTCTATCCCCTAAACCCTAAACCTCTAAACCTTAACACCTAACCCCTAAACCATAAACCCTAAATAATTCCCCTAAACCCTAACCCCTAACCCTAAATCCCCGAATCCCTAAACCCAAGAAACCCTAAACCTCTATCTCCATATCTCTCCCCTATCTTCCTATCTCTATCATCCCTCTACCTCTCAATCTCTCTCCCTATGTCTCTGGACATGTCCCTCACTCTCTATCTCCCTATCTCTCCCCTCTGTCTCCTCTATCTCTCCCAATCTCTATTGGTCCCTTCTCTCTATCTCTTTCTAAACCCTAACCCCTAACCCCTAAACCCTAAACCCTAAACTCGAGCAACCCTAAACCCTAAACTTGAGCAACCCTAAACCCCTAAACCCTAAATAATTCCCCTAAACCCTAAACTTTAGCAACCCTAAACTCATAAACCCTATATAATGCCCCTAAACCCTAACCCCTAAACTCTCTCTCTCTCTCACCTATCTACCTCCTCGTTTTCCTTTTCCTTTCTAATTTCCCTTTAGATCCCACCAATTTCCCCTATTTTACTATTTTCCACCTCTCCTCTCATCATTCTTCCCATCTAATCAACTTTCATTTTATCTTGTTTCCATTTCATCCTCCCAATTTATATCCTCATCCCTCTCTCTCTCTCTCATCTATCTACCTCCTAGTTTTCCTTTCCAATTTCCCTTTAGATAGGAAGTTAGAGATAGGTAATTAGAGAGATAGAGAGAGATTCCTAGTTTTCTTGTTTCCATTTCCTTCATCAATAAGGGAGAGGGAGAGATAAAGGGGAGAGATAGAGAGATAGAGGAATGATAGGGGAGAGAGAGGAAAGAGATAGGGAGATAGGGAGAGATAGATAGGTAGAGAGAGAGGAGACAGATAGGGAGAGATAAAGGAGACATAGTGGATAAATAGGGAGAAAGAAAGTGAGCAAGATGTCTAGAGAGATAAGGAGAGAGATTGAGAGGTAGAGGGATGATAGAGAGAGGGAGATAAGGGAGAGATAGGAAGATAGAGGTTTAGGGTTGCTCAGGTTTAGGGGTTAGGGGAATTATTTAGGGTTTAGGGTTTTTGAGAGATAGAGAGGGAGTGTGCTTTTGACATGCAACCCCAAACCTGAGCAACCCTAAATAATGCCCCTAAACCCTAAACCCTAACCCCTAAACCCTAAAACCAAGAAACCCTAAACCTCTATCATCCTATCTCTTTGGACATCTCACTCTCTATCTCCCTATCTCTCCCCTCTGTCTCCTCGATCTCTCCCTATATGTCTCCTCTCTCTCTACCTATCTATCTCTCCCTATCTCTTGTCTCTCTCTCCCCTATCATTCCTATATCTCCCAATCTCTCCCCTCTATCTCTCCCTCTCCCTTATCGATGAAGGAAATGGAAACAAGACAACTAGAGGGGAGAGGGAGAGATAATGGGGAGAGATAGGGAGATAGAGGAATGATAGGGGAGAGAGAGGCAAGAGATAGGGAGAGGTAGATAGGTAGAGACAGAGAGAGATGAGACAGATTGGGAGAGATAGAGGAGACAAAGATGAGAGATAGGGAGATAGAGAGTGAGTGAGATGTCTAGAGAGATAGGGAGAGAGATTGAAAGGTAGAGGGACGATAGGGAGAGGGAGATAAGGGAGAGATAGGGAGATAGAGGTTTAGGGGTTATAGGTTAGGGATTAGGGACATTATATAGGATTTAGGGGTTTAGAGAGAGAGATTACTTTTAACTTGCAACCCTAACCCCTAAACCATAAACCCTAAACCCTAAATTATGCCCCTAAGTCCTAAGCCCTAATCCCTAATCCCTAAACCCCAAACCCCTAAACCCTAAACAATAAACCTGAGCAACCCTAAATTATGTTCCTAAGCCCTAACCCCTAACCCCTAAACCATAAACACTAAAGCCTAAATAATGCCCCTAAACCCTAAACCCAAAACCCCTAAACACTAAACGTAGGCAACCCTAAACCTCTATCTCCCTATCTCTATCATCCCTTTACCTCTCAATCTCTCTCCCTATGTCTTTGGCCATGTCCCTCACTCTCTATATCCCTATCTCTCCCCTAGGTCTCCTCTATATCTCCCTATTAGTCCTCTCTCTCTAAAACCTAAACCCTAAACCTCTAAACCTTAACCCCTAACCTCTAAACCCTAAACCCTAAACCTGAGCAACCCTAGGAGAGAGAGAGAGGAGATGAGGTAAAGGAGGGAGAGAGATAAAGATTGGGAGATTATTTTTTACATGCAAACCTAAACCTAAGCAACCCTAAACCCTAAAGAATTCCTCTACACCCCAATCCCTAACCCATAAACCCTAAACCCTAAACTTGAGAAACCCTAAACTCATAAACCCTAAATAATTCCCATAAACCCTGACCCCTAAACCCTAAACCTCTCTCTCTACCCCTAAACCCTAAATAATGCCTCTGAACCATAACTCCTAAACCCTAAACATCTATCTCCCTATCTCTCCCTATTCTCCCTATCTCTATCGTCCCTCTACCAATCAATCTCTCTCCCTATGTCTCTCCTAACCCCTAAACCCTAAACCTCTAAACCTTAACATCTAACTCCTAAACCATAAACCCTAAATAATGCCCCTAAACCCTAAACCTCTATCTCCATATCTCTCCCCTATCTTCTTATCTCTATCGTTTCTCCTCCCTATGTCTCTGGACATGTCCCTCACTCTCTATCTCCTTATCTCTCCCCTCTATCTCCTCTATCTCTCCTAATCTCTATTGGTCCCCTCTCTCTATCTCTTTCTAACCCCTAACCCCTAACCCCTAACCCCTAAACCCTAAACTTGAGCAACCCTAAACCCCTAAACCCTAAACTTGAGAAACCCTAACCCCTAAACCCTAAACTCTCTCTCAGAAATGACATGGGTGATTCAAACTCCAATGCGACAAAGAGAGAGAGAGAGAGAGTTTTACTTTTGCAAAATGTGACTTGTGTTATAACGCGCTCGCGTTATAACGTGCTCATGTTATGGCTTGATATTCATGTTATAGGCTTAGTAATACCAAGCCATAATGCGAGCGTGTTATAACTCGCTCACGTTATGACTTGTATGGGACCAAAAAGTCATGCGGTGACTTTTTGGTCCCTCATCTTTGTGCATATACCCACCTAAATAGATTAATGAAAGAGAAAGAATGAATGTGGACCAAACCATGCCTTATCTAGGACTCAAACACAATCTTCTATGCTACAACATGCTATCACAACCTCCAAAGTATAATCACAAGTAGTGAGAACAACCAAGTCGGGTAAAACTGGTGTTAACCCTAAAACCTTTAAGAACACGCTTCATGCACGATCTAGATTATACTTTGTGGACCAATCAAAATGCAGGAACACAATCTAGAGACATCCACAAGCACATTACAATCACCAGGAATATCCGCACAACCTCTAAACACTTTATCCATAAGACTCTTCAAACTGAAGCACTTGAACTTTACTGTCATCCACGGTCATAAAAGAAAGATCGCTTGCAGACCACCAAATGATGAACCATTTGTATTGAAGGGACATATCCTCATCACAAACTTAATTCCAAAACTGTAGACTGTAAGACTTAATTGCGGAGAAATGCACAGCAAAATACATTCTCCCTGTCACCACTAAATGCACAGAAAAATAGTTTTTACTTTGGTGAACATAACTTGCTCAAATCTTCACACCGGAGGCTCAAACTTGAAACATAGCAACTATAGACATCCTTCAACATAAATTCCAAACCGCAGACAAAGATATTCAATCTACAAGATATGTAGGGCAAAACACTTTACTATTCTTCTACAAACCAAGATACTCTGCAACACACTATTTCCACTAGGAGAGCAATTTTTCTCAAAAGCACTTGGAAACTCAATACCAGGAACACTTTCTCATTATCTTCAACACTTATGTAAGCCAATACAAACCAATTATCTCAACACAAGCAAGCATCAAAACAAGAGCACAATTGACATCAATGACAACATAGATATGTTGACATCGATGACAACACCGGTAAGCACATACTTGTAACAAGCTATTTCTTGCGAATCAACTATTTTTTCATGAATTAAAAATATTAAATTTGTTCATATGAAAATAAATTCTCTCCTTTCTCTTTCCTACATGGCTTTTGACGATGCTATACTCCTTCATGTCTCCAACAATTCAACATCACTTTACACCTCCTTGATAATTTTATTTATACACCATTCAATGATGATAGAGTGGAAAGATCCTATGAATGAAACCTTAAAATGAATAAGGTTGGAGTCTCATAAAGACAAGAATATGTACAAATTTAAGGATCATTTTAAGGTAAGTACAAGTTATTAAATTTTTCTACATAAAATTTATGCAATTTGAGTCATCCTTCTTTCGAGGGTTTAATTGAGATAATCCTTTATTTAACTTAAGTGAATGAGTGATCCATTAACTTTGGTTAAGTCAATACTTTAAAGTTTTGAATCTTACAAGAATTGGGTGATTGATAGACATGCCATTTTCTATCTAGCATACAAGGGGTAGAAATAATAAGGGGATATAAAAATGTAACCAAAAAATAGGTATATAGGATACTCGCTGAAATTAGGGAGGTGTTTTAGTTATAATAGTGTATGTTGAAGTAGTATAAAAATATAATTTGACGTGAAGAAATGAAATTAGGGGTATCTTTTACTACCCTATGAATGGACATGCTACACCATTGTTTTATTAAGTCAATTCATTAGGGTTATGAAAATGGGTACAAGAGGATACAATGGGTAACAATAAAAGAAATGTAAAAATAAGGAAAAGGAAAAACCCTGGGAGGAAGATACAAGGAAATATGGTAGGATAAGGAAAAATGGATGAATAAGAGGGTTTGTAGACAAAAGGAAGTTTCATTTAAAAATTAGTCAAACAATTCAATATTTTATGTTTCCAAAGTAACAAAATAGCCAACTTGTTAGGATACAAAACATAAGTATCAATCAAAGATTCAAAAGTCATGGCTATGAATGTAGAGGAACAACGTTAAATGCATCAATTAGTATACTTTCCTTTCAACCCTATAAATCATACAAGGAAAATTATTTTAGAAATTGGAATCATTAGGTTTTGTCTAAGAGCATAGTAAATTTCCATGTTTTTTCATGTAGTTGAACAAACCTAGTTTGCATAGACATTGAAAGAAAAAACACAAAATGTTCATAGCATAGTTCAAAACAAGAGACATTTTAGATGAATTTCCCATTATGGATGATGTAATTTTTGCATTAATATCATTTCTTCTATTGTTTCTTTGCCTTTTCATCCATATAAATCAATCAAATCAACTCAAGTGCTTTGCCTCATGGAAAATATGATCCATCTACTGCTAGTCCCACTTGTCCATGCAATCACAAGTAGTAGATGCTAAAGCACTCAAGAAAGCTTCTTGGAATAGTGTCTAGCCACCATCTACAATAAATAGATCTAGATTCATATCTTGGAACTCCTTGCTTCAACTATCATGCAACTCAACAAGACTATGTGCTACATAATTTTATATATATTGTGTTTCAAGGTACTATCCAAAAGCTACAAGGTTCTAACACAAGCAATCAATCAATAAATAAATCAAATATAGAGATACTATTTTTTGCAAAAAAAATCAACACAGATTCACTTATTGGCGGCATTAAAATCCATCTCTCTACCTCTTCCAACACTTTGTTGAACACCTATAGAGAATACTCTATATGTTTGGTTAGTACCCAACAGTTTCATAATTCAACCATCTAATTAGAGATTTTATAGTTAAACAGAAAAACATGAAACCTCTTGGCAATTACTTTTTGGGCTTTTAATTTTTTCTTTAAACTAACATAAGTGATAACTCCAAGCAATTTTTTAGGTGTCTTCTCAAATTAGGTTTATTTCCATCAAGGTCATGTATTCACTTAGGTAGAAGAATAGGAGGAATATAGTCATCAAAAAGAAGATTAACTATCTCGTTTTTCATCTATCAAAATCTTGTGTTGTTAGGATGGAGCTAGAGTAGGACCACATGAGGGTTTTGGAGTAGGACCTAGAGGTGAACGAGGGAGAGAGCATTCTAGGCATTGGGACAATAGATTATGATCGTAATATTATGACCTTCTTGAGAAACTTTATGAGCGTAACCCTAAAACTAGAAAAATGTAGCTCATCCCTACAAATAGAAAAGGGACCTTGCAAACTGGGTTTCAAATAGATTTAAATTGAAGAAAATAAAATATAAATTGTATTGGGCATGTGCTAGTGAGGATTAGTAAAGGGGACTAGCTTGAAATGCAGCATAAAAATCTAAAGATATGTTAAGGGAGACTACCTACATATATATTCCCCAGATATATTTTAATCCTACTATACTCATAGAGATGATTATTAAATCTCACAACATAAGTAAAACTTGTATTGTTCAATAACCAAGTGTTGTGACACTCTCTTTTAAGATAGCCTATAGTGAATTCTTCATAACCATGGTGAATTCTTGCATCTCTACAATATTCGCTATTTCTTCTAGTTTGTTTTCTCATTTGAATTTGTTGACCAGTGTAGCCACAATAAGCTTGACACGAAGCATGGTCAAACCTAAGACAAGAAAAATCCTCCTCCCCACACCAAATGGCATCATCTTTATCCCCTTGCCTCCACTAATATCCACTTCCACATTCATAAACCGCTCTAGCATAAATTCCACATGATCTCCCACTCTATTCGATCATTGCCCATTTGCCTACCACACACATAAACCATAGTATTTGCGATCCTACAAATAGAAAAACATTCTATATATGACATCCTAATTTGGTTTCATGTGTATTGGTTATCGTGAAGGTTGGTCAGAGAGGACATCATTGGCAAGTAGAATGAAGTGGGAGATTAAGTTTAGGGTTTGTGTTTAAGTGAATGGATGTAAAATAAAGTATATTAAACTTTTATTTAAATTAATAAAACAAGAGCCAACACAAGATTACAGGCTTTCTAATTATGGTTTAAAAATGAAATTTACAGTATGATGTTTGAAGGACCTCTAGTGAAATTATGTGGAATAGTAATAACAAATAGAGAATTTGTTTTTTAAAAAATTGGTAGGCAAAGTTACCAATCATGCATTAGTCGAAACTAAGTAAAATTCTAAACAGTAACTTTATGGCCTTCACTCAAATACAAAAACATATCAAAAGTTTTACAAAAATGTGGTACATTTAACAACTTAAAAAGTGTGAAGTGAAATTGGGTTGCTCAAATACAAAAACATATCAAAAGTTTTACAAAAATGTGGTACATTTAACAACTTAAAAAGTGTGAAGTGAAATTAGGTTGGTCAAATACAAAAACATATCAAAAGTTTTACAAAAATGTGATACATTTAACAACTTAAAAAGTGTGAAGTAAAATTAGGTTGCCCAGTACATAAATGAGTGGAAATTTTATGTTTTTATAGCTTTTATTATTTAGCCGTTGTAAGAACAACTAACCATTTGTCCTCTTTTAATAATTAATCAGCAAATTTAAATTAACTCTGAGCAGCAAGAGCAGTCAATTAGCTTCAAATTGTGAATGATACAAGACATCCAATTTAATTGGCTCTATGGACACCGCTAAATAGCGTAATTGCTCTGATGATTCGAGTTGGGATGATGTGTGATTCTCCTTCAAATTGATGAACCTGTAATGATTTTGATATAACCAATTTTCACAATATAATGAAAAATGTCATGATCAGAGATTAATGTTTACAATGATTTGCATAGCGAACATATAACACCAATGATTTCCAACTATGGTAATAAACCCTTTGAAAACCTGATAATGACACGATTAATGGGGTCGAACCGAAGAAACGAAAAGGACTTTTCGCATGACCTAAAAGATCACTTCAACATACAAGGAGGGTTATTTGGTGACACCAGTAAGCATGAAATGTTTGAAATCTATTCATTTCAAAAAAGTGGGCATTAATACCCAAGCATTGGTAGAGCAACAAACCCTTCTATTCGCATGCAGAGCCAAAACAAAAAATAACAAAACCCAAATGCATGAATTCAAAAAATGAACGCAGACAAGTTTCCCACTGCCCCAAAGACCTTGAGAAAAACTCTAGAGTTAATGCATGTATTCTTAAGACTAAAAGATAATCAAAATGTATAGATAAACTTGTTGTCCACTGTCCTCATGGACTGGAAGCAATAAAAGCTAGCCGCCAGTATGGCTTTGAGCCATAGTTGGTATTAATAAAAATTAAGAATAGTTAAATGAATACTTAGAACCCATGCAAAGTCAAGAATCACTAGGATTTAGGTTTAGGCAATCCTTAGATAAAGAAAATTCAAAAGTTTATAAGATTGAAAATCATAGTCTATAATACTAACATAACAATAACAATAGTACAAATATGAATATGTGTAAGACATTCAATCAAGAAATAATATAGTTTATTACTAACGAAGCGAGATTTCACTAACTCTTCAATCAAATAAATAATATATTCTATTACTAACCAAAGGAAATTTCACCAACTCCTCAATCAAATATATATTTATTAATTAACAAAACTTAACATTATATATATATATATATATATATATATATATATATATAATACATTCAATCAAGAAATAATATAGTTTATTACTAATCAAGGGAGATTTCACTAACTCCTTAATCGAATATATATTGATTAACAAAACTTAACATAGATAGTTGTACATATATTTATAACTAGATAAATAAATTTATACCTATATATTTATAAATAAAAGAAGGTACTAACAACAAAATATTTTTTATAGCCAACTAGATCATTAAAGAAAAAATAAGGAATAATGAACAAGATGATATTAACCAAACAAATACTTAGAAACTATAACAAAGAACCACCAAAATGAGTTAGATCCAAACTGGAGCATAAATTCAATGCATGTCAAATACATATACCCTACTAGGTGCCCATTCTTTGGTGAAATATATTTATGGTTATTTTTGTTGTACCTAATCTAGAAACAAACCTGAATATCAGTTAGAACTACATGATTTAAATAATAATCATACAACACTATTGCCAATCAAACATGTACTATTCGTCCTGATGAGTCAAATATATGACTCATCTATTTCATTATATTTCCTATTCTGTGAGACTTTAACAAAACACTATGGCATATATATTTACATATTATTATAATTATGTTTGTCTTTTGGGTGGATTATGAACATGTTTGGTTTCCATTTCCTTTGATGAAATCTCTTAACTTATTTACTTGAATTACATTTTCAAAGTGCATATCTTATGAATTGTGGTACAAGTAGTTTGTGTTTGCATAAGGATTACGCTAGTAAGATTTCTAGTGGTCTCTGGATCCCTCCGAAGCCCCCTTTTTTCTACAAAGAACCTGAACTCCAGACGGCTCCAAATGTCGTTACCCTCCAATAGAGTCATCCTCCTCTCGAGTCGATGACTGTTACTAACCGATCCTAGGGCTACCCAAAAGGCCCAGCAATGCAAATATGACCCACGCCTCAATTAAGGCAGTTGTTCTAATCTAAATCTCCATGTCACTCCATTTTAGTGACTAAACCGAAGTAGCTGTTAATTGGCGTCAGTTCCAACTGAAGTCATTGCCACCAAGCGCCACACCATTCCAGGAAATCACTCAAGTTTGCCAACAGCCAAGTCCATACAAATCTCTGATCTTTAGTAACCCGCAGTGGAATCATCAATATAATAAATAAGCAATTGGCTTCAATTCCAGTTCACTATAGTTAGATTCATTGTTAGTTATCTCCTTTTAATAGAGCTCGACTGTATATAAGTAGGGGTAGGTCGTCTCTTTAGGTTAGTTCCTGATTTTGATAGCAAGTTGTAATCCATTTTATATTTTCAGTTAGAGGGAAAACTCCTTGTTTTTCTAGTTCTGTATCCATGTCCATTTTTGGACTTTGATTTATTGAAGGGGGAATTCTTCTGAAAGATTGTTCAAGCACAGAGGATCATCTCCAGTTGGGAAAGTAGGGCCCACTTCCCCAAATTGGAGGAGATCACTCGGTATTTTGTGCAATTCTATTTTGTCTTTCTGTTTAATGAAATTATCTATGTATGTTAATGTTGTGATATGTTTCCTCTTTTCTGTATCACTGTTTAGCGAGTTGTTGCCTGCAAGTTTGTTTTATAAATTCTGAAAATACCAAAAATAGGATTGTGATTTCAATAGCATTGATATATTCAGAGTGTGTCTTTGCTATGATTTGACAATGGATTCAATTACCTTGAAGTTCTGTTTCAACATTTAAGATAGTTTCCTTTCAAGCAAGCGTGTTTATTTTCAAAGCAATTAGACTAGTTCCCTTTCAAGCAAGCGTATTTATTTTCAAAGCAATTAGACGAGTTTCCTTTCAAGCAAGTGTGTTTATTTCCAAAGCAATTAGAATAGTTTCTTTTCAAGTATGTGCATTTCCTTTCAAAGAAAATAGATAGTTCCATTTCCTTGCATGTATGTTTCTTTCCACAAGATAAGTAAGCCAAACTCTGTCCACCAACCACCAATTCGGATTCACTCCAAAATCCCCCACACTAAGAGTTTTATCATAGATTGCTCCAGACACCTCTGGATTGATAATTAAATGATGTGAATTAATGAACACTACCACGACCTCATCAAGTCCCTTTGAGGATTCTCTAACACGAGCTATCACAATCAACCATGTTAGTCCTAGATATCAATAACATTTGATAATCAATTAATTAAATTAATTCATAGAAATGAATAGATCAAGTGGATCAAGATGGCCCTTGATGTATCCTACCCCCTTAAAAATAGTATTATCCTTAGTACTTAAACAATAAACGAATAACATATCAGCTTTAAAAGTTATTTTAAATAAGTTTTTAACCAAATCAAGGAATTTTCTTTCCATAAAATCTTGTTCTTCCTAGATGGCATTGTTGGGGCTCATCTAATCCCATTGGACAATTATTTGTTGAATAATATGGTTATCCAATTTAACATTGCATTGACCCATCATTTAGATCATATCAAGTGTTATTTGCCCTTCCTCAACCTATAGGTTCTACCAATTTAACACATGAGATAAATCAAAAACATACTTAGGCAATATAGCAATGTGAAAAATATCATGAATCATTGCCAAGGAAGGTGGAAATTGAAGTGATAAGCCAAAGGATTAACCACTTTGAGAATCTCAAAAGATCCAACAAATTGTGGGGCTAATTTTTATTTATTGAACTTAATTAAACTTTTTTGTGGTCTAACTCAAGTAAAAACTTTATCTTCCACTAAAAAACTATGAGGTGTTATTTTCAAGTCTACCTAACTTTTTTGTTTGTTCAAGGCCTCTTTTAAGTGCTTCCTTATAATTTGGATATGTTCATCATATTCCTAAAGTATTTCAGGTTTAATAGAGATTTTATTTCCAAATTATCCCAACCAAGTGGGGTTTTGCACTTTCTAGCATATAAGGATTCAAATGATGCTATTTTATTAAAGAATGAAATGAATTATTATAGACAAATTCAACCAGATGAGGATAATCTTCCCATTTTAAGGGTTGATCCATTGCATACATATGTAACATATCTTCTGCTACCTAATTAACCCTTTCAATTTGGCCATCAATTTATAGATGTTATGTGGAATTGAAATTTATTTTTGGTTCCAAATGTTTCCATCATTGTAATTCAAAATTATAATGTAAACAACTTAACTTGATCAGAGATGATTAAATATAGAATTCTATCAAATCTTACCACTTTAATGAATTTCGATACTACAACAACTACATCATCATGAACATTCCCAATAATGAAGTGTGCAATTTTGATTAGTTTATCCACCACTACAAGACTTGTGTCATGCCTATATTGATTTATTTGCAGACTTGGAAAGAAATCCATACTAATTGCTAACCACTTATGGCCTAGAATATCATGTGGATATAGTAGATCACTGGGGTGGCCATGCTCTACTTTTAACTTCTAACATTCTAGGCATTTAGCTACAAACTAACTTACATAGACCTTCATTTGTTACCATAAAAAGTGTTGTTTTAGACTATGAAGCATTTTAACTACCTTGGGTGAGTATAATATGGTGCTTTATGTCCCTCATACATGATTAATTATATTTTCAATTTCTAGGACATAGATACACCCTTGATACCTCATTAACCCATTTGTGTCAAAGGAATACCCTAATTTTTTTTATTTCAAACTCTAATAAAGTGTAGATTTTCTGATAAATTATATCAATTTTCTACTATTTCAAAATCTTTTTGCTTAATTTGGATTGTAACCTAGTTATTGCATTCAAGTGTCAACATCTTCTTACTGCATCAATCACATAATCTCTCCCCTTGACATAAGAGATGTAAATATTGAAATCACAAAGTAATTCTATCCATCTTCACTAGTGAGCATTCAACTTATCTTGGTTGAATATGTAAACTAGACTATGATGATTGGTTTTCAATTAAAAAAATTCAAAAGATAATACCTCCATAATTTTAGAGCATGCATGATGGTCCAATCAACTCTAAATCATGGGTGGTATAGTTTATCTTATGGTCCTTGAATTCTCATGACTTGTAAGTTGCAGCTCAATCATTTTTGTATCAAGATTCCTCCCAATCCTTCTGAGGAGGAGTTTGTATACATAGTGAATTGCCTATTTGGATCATGGATTAGAAGAATTGGTGCAACTATGAGCAATTTCTTTAACTTAAGAAAGGTTTCTTCACATTTTGGCATCTACTCAAATTTCTTTCTCTTCCTTTGCAAGGAAGCTATAGGGAGGGAAAGTTTAGAAAAATTATTCATGAACCTGTGATAATACCCCACCTAGCCCATGAAGCTTCTTTCTCCATTAATATTATTTGGAGTTGGCAATTCCATGATGGCAAAAATCTTTTTTCGAATCCATGGAAATCCCTTCCTTAGAGATCATGTGACCTAAATAATATATTTTAGATTGGAATCTGTAGTGGGTAATGATTCTTAGTCATTTCCTTATTCAACATGCAATAATATTTTCATAAGTGCAAAGTTCCATCTTTCTTCTTTATGCAGAGTATGGGAGCATACCATGGTGATATGCTACACCTTATCAGACCTTTCTCAAGTAATTCATTCAATTGAACCTTTAACACTTACAAATCAGATGTGTTCATCAGATAAGGTGCTCTAGACACAAGTGTCGACCCTACCACTATCTCAATAGAGAAATCAAATTCTCTTTTTGGAGGCAATTTAGGAATGTTATCAAGAAACACATCACTAAATTCTTGTAGCACAAGATTTTTAGCATCCACAAAACTCTCTTTTTCTGATAACAAGTGAAAGTGAATGGAAAATAAGGCCTCACGTTTTCTTGTTGTTCTTTTTATTTGAAGAGTAGAGATGGTTTTGAACTCTCTAACTCCACTTAATTTAGGATTACTAAATTTCCAGAATCATCCAGGAAATGAACTTGATTATACCTACAATTTATTTTAGTTGTGTGTTTTAGCAACCAATCCATACCCAAAATTATATCATAAGATCCTAAGGGTAATATGGATGTATTTATCCATGTATTTACATTATCAATCTAAAGATTAAGCCTAGGGACAACTTCCTTAATCTATTTTTTCCTACTCATGCCCATCTCAATAATACCCCCCTTTGGAAAGGTTTTATTTTTAAGTTTACACTTTTGAATGTACTTGGTGAAATAAAACAATTACTGGCTCTAGATTCCACTAAAAAAATAACAAGTATATTTTAATCTTACCTAATAACTCAACTAGTGACATTTGCATGTTTTCTAGATTATTATCTATGGATATATAAATTTGATTACTCTACCATTTATTCTATTATGGATCAAGATATTCCCTAGAGAAGTGATCCTTGCTGCATAGTTCCAGCAACCTTTGTTGTATTTTCTTCATTGTAGTAGAATGGTATTGGCTCTAGTAGCTAGTGTTTTAGCTAAATTAAAGGGTCATTGGTAGGGAGTATTCTTATTTTTATTACCCCCTTGATTTCCTTTACCAGATTTATTCGAAACAAATTTAGCTCCCAAGCTACTAGCTTTCTTATTTTTGTTTTAAAATTATTGTCTTGCTTTCAATCTAACTAATCTTTTTCTTCAACTTTGTAGGCTAATTCAATTGCTTTTGCTAGTGTTGTAGGTTTGGTCATGCTTACATTTAATGCATAATAATTTGTTTCAATTCCAACATAAACTTGGTAATTTTGGTTTCCTCATGAATTTTGACTCATATTAAGCCATAATTGAAGTTCCCTGTTAAATAAGTTGAAACTCTGACCTTTTCTTTTCTTTAAATATAGTTGAGATGTATTTTTCTTGAAACTATGATTCAAAATCATTCCATTCAAGTGTTTCAAGTTTATAATTTTTCAAGACACTCAAGTGTTCCCACCAAAGTGTGGCTTCACCATCCAATTGAAATATTCCTAGTATTGGTTTATCATTTTTTTATAAAGCTTGTAATCTGAAGTACTTTTTTATATTGACCAACCAAGCTTTAGTTGTATTCTATTGAACCATGGAGGAGGTTGTTTCTTTAGACATGTTAACAAGTTTGAGGCTTGTTGTCTTGGAGCTTCCATTATGGGTTCCTCATTTCTAAGATCAAGTTGATTTTAATTGAACTATTTGTCTCTAAGCTCAAACAATCTCACTTCTTGAGAATCTATTCAATATTGAATTTGTTTATATAGTAAGCTGCAAAAAAGGGTACAGGTCCCTATACAAAATAGCTAGAAGGTAGAGAAAAACAAGCCCCAACAGGCCAGAGACAATGCATCAGCAGCTCATTAATAATTGATAAAACAACTAGAGACCATTATAGGAAATAAGAGCAGTGTTCGAAGAAGATTGACAGAACTTAGACAAAAGCACAAAGCAATAAATAAAGCAAATTAACTAAGGGCAGACTTTATCCCTATCTTTAGTGAGGAAAGTAAACATCTCCTCATAGTCCTCCATATAGTTAGTACCAATGCCATGGATCTTTGCCTCCAGCTCCTACATAGCTAAGAAAGAAGCAACAAAATGATGCAACACCTTGGCGGTGAAGCTTGACATAACTCTGCACTTCTTCTCCATCTCTATCATTCTAGCCTTCAGGGTAGCAAAATCTTTGGCAGTTTTCTTGTAACTATCACAAACCTTTTCCTCCACAGTTTGCACCTAGACTTCTTCCTCCTCTTGTTGAGTTTGAACCTCCTCTTGCTCTGAGTGAGCCTGGTCTTCTTGAATTGTTTCCAAAGAGTCTACAATACCTTTCAATATCTCATCCTATAGAGGAGGTGAAGGAGGCAAAGTATGAAGAGGAGGTGGTGGAGGAGGAATATTTCTCCTTCATCCATGTCCTCATCTTGGGTGAGTCTATGCTAAAGAATCTGTGCATGCCCATGTTCTCACCATAGTTCCCTTGAAAGAATAGATCTAAATTTAGTTTTTAAGTTTTCCCCAAAGGCCCCTAAGTTTTAAAAAACTTGAGCTCTAATACTAATGTCATGAGCACCCAATATAGGGCTAGAAAAATTTGATTAAAATATGTTAATTAGACTAAATGTACTATGTTAATGAATCATTGCACAAAAGACTGATTAGATATTCAACAAAGTATTATTGTATATCAAACATTCATCTTGCTAATTAAGTAGATTTCATATAAGTCATCATTAGATTACTTAAGTAGGTAAAAAGTACTTTAACCATTAAGTATATTAATTCAATATTAATGAGAACAAAGAATGTGTCTGACCCATAATATTTCCTTGAATACCTAATATGACTTGAGTGTAATGTTTCCCTAATGTAATAGACTTATTATAGTTTGTTAATATATAATTGATTAGATAGGTTTTAGTTTAGGTTTGATAGGATAAATAGTTATTAATTTTCTTATGACAGATTAAGAATTTGAATAACCATGTTTACCTTAATTTCCTTGTTTATTTATAGAACTCCTTAATTAAATTATATTTTTGAAATGATCTAGTAACAATATTTTATAGTTTTACTAGTATTAATTATTAAATTAAAAATGCAAAAATAATTTCATTAAATTGAATTAATTTCCTCTAAAATATTTCTTTAACATCTTTCAAAGATTTAAGTGTCTTATAAAGAGAAAAAACTCTTCAATAGTATATAAATTGTCAAATAACAATATAGATCTTATATTCACAATTTAAATCAACTTTCTTTCATGGGTTAAAATCCAACTAATTATACAAACTATTCATTAATCAAATACAATATCAAGAATCAACATACAATAATTTACTAATTTCCTCCAAAAAGATTAACAACTAATAATATCTAAAATGGATACATACAACATTTCAATTTACATTTTGCCTCAAAGTATAACAAGTTTTTGCTCATAAAACTTTGAAAGTATAATTGTATAATGAATCCTATTTCATCAATGTTTAGATTTCCCATCAAGAAGAATATGCAAGACTTGTGCTGCATTTTTCTAGTTTCTCACTTTTTCAAAAAACTCATATAAATATATTTCATTAGAGAATCCCTACCTTAGATCCATATCCTAGCCCAAACCCCACTCCCAAGCACAGAGTAGGGTATATATTTGTGACACAACCCTTAAGTAAATATTAAACAACAAGAATAATCATAAGAATAACATTAAACATTGTTTCAAGCACAATGAAACCATACAACTAATAATTATCTTAATTTAGGACTTAAACCAAGGTTAATATCAACCCATGATAACCAACACAAAATAGGATGAATCCCAAGTTAGAATCCTTAACTCACAGGAAAGATAATTAAATAAAAGACCTCAACATTTTCTAAAGATCAACCCTTAATAGCCATAGACCCCGTCTCATATATGAGACATATTTTTTTATAGTTCTAGGTTGAAGTATCATAACCAAAAATATTTTAAATGATAAAAACAAAACAACACCTAGATTCAATGGTGTAATAATATTCCATCAACAAAATGTTAAATATAACTATGAAACCATTATATATTGTATTCATAGCCTTCATGGTTGAAACATACTATATTTATAGCGTAAGGTTGAGCACCAAAAACAAACTATACTCACAACTTATTGATTGAAACATACCATATTCATAACCTTCAAAACCAAGTATGACCCAACAAGATATCGCTAAAAGCTATTTAAAATCTACCCATAGCTTTGACTCAACAAAAACAAGTCTAAATCTATTTAGGATTATTCATAGTCTCATAGTTAATAACAAAGATGACTCAAAGAAGTTACAAGGCTTATTTTAAAATATAATAGAAATCCCCCTACTCCAACATACAACACAACCCAATAGTTCCAAAATGAATCAAATTCATTATTTTTTTTTAATGAACAACAGGTTTCAAATCCAATGTAACATTTTAAATTAAAAAAAATGCATAATATACAACCATTGTAAACATGCAATAGAAAGTCCAATGTTTCCTAAATCAATAAGTAATTTCAAATAACAACTTATAAATACCCAAACTAGTATAAGAACATTTTTACTCAGCACCAACGAATGCAAGTTTGTGTTATTCCCTCGTTCTAGGCTCTCAACCTTTCTCTCCATCCCTTTTTCTTTATTTCTATAACAATTATAAACTGAAGCACCAACAGAGCAACAAACCCTTCCACTCACATGTAGAGCCAAAAAATATAGAACTAAAATGCATGAATCCAAAAAATTGATGAAGACAAGTTTCCTAATGCCCAAAGGACCTCGAGAGAACTCCTGAGCTAATGCATGTACTACTGAGATCGAAGGATAATCAAAATGTCTAGATAAATTTGTCATCCACTATCCCCATGGGCTGGCAATAATAAAAGCTAGCTACCACTATGGATTTGAGTCACAGCTGGTATTAATAAAAATTAATAATAGTATATCAATATTTAAAACCCATGCAAAGTCAAGAATCACTAGGGTTTAGGTTTAAGTAATCATTAGGTAAACAAAATCAATCCAAGGCTTATAAGATTGACAATCATAATTGATAATACTAACATAAGAATAACAATAGTATAAATATGAATATTTAAAAGTATATATTGTATATATAGGAGTATATATAGTATAGCATATATATTTATATTGATTAACAAAACTTAACATACATAATTGTACATAATTTATAACGAGATAAATATATCTAGATCTATATATGTATAAATAAATGAAGGCACTGAAAACAAAATGATTTCTATAGCCAACCAATGTGTTAAAGAAGAAACAAAGATGGAAAAATAAGATGACATCAACTAAACAAATACTCAAATCATAGAACAAAGAACCACCAAAATGACTCAGATACAAACTAGACCATAAATTTAATGCCTACCAAATACATATACCCTACTAGTGCCCCTTCTCTGGAGAAGTATATTTATGGTTGGTTTTGGTTGAACCTGCCAAAAGCAAACCAAAATATCAAGTAGAACTGGATGATTTACATAATAATCATACAATAGTATTAACAATCAAACTTGTGCCACTGATCCCTTTGAGGATTTTATAATAGAAGTTGTCACATTCAACCATGTTAATCCTAGTTATCAATAACATTTGATAATCAATTAATCAAATTAATTCATAGCAATAAAATAGTTCAGGTGGGTCAGGGTGGCCCATGACAAATGCCTTATATGGGAAATTTGTCATAAATATATTTGTAACTCATTAATTTCTTGCTATGGAATAATGCTATGTCATAGAATTTGCATGTCAAGTATCATGGCCTTCTCCAAAAAATATAAATTGAAATATTTAAAACTATTAAATTTAAAATTCATCACAATATAATAATTATTTCTTCTATACAAATAATTATCACTTATTCATGAAATAGAATTATTTAGTTAATCAATTTTCTTATCTTTATGATTAATCACTATTAAACATATGCATCCATTAATATCCCATTTAATTAAAAAAAAAGTCCTCATAAAATTCTGATTTGGAATTCAATTACTATTTTTAATTTAATTATCCACAATTAATTCCATTTCAACAATCAAATTAAATCAATAGAGAACATTTCCCTTTCCATAATTTTCTCTTAATTTTTTTTTAATTTGTTCTCTCCACTATAGGTCTAATTCATATTAATGAACTTCAATTAGTTTCCCCATATTACTCAAACTAACTTCTTGATTTTCTAGATAACTTACATGTTCCCAAGTTAACTTCTCGTTCCATATTTACTTTTCATTATGCATCCCTTTACAATAGTTAATGAATTTTTTAACCAACCATTTAACATATCTTTTAATAAAGATCCATTCCTATCCTATATTTATTTTTTTATTTTATTAAATTTATTATCATAATTTTATTAAAAATAGTGTAACGTCCCTCTTTTTGGTTTCTAATTTTGGACTATTATGGTGTTATTTGCTACTATTGTGTCACAATTCTAATTTTTGTTGTATTTGGACATTTTTGGATTACTATAATAATTATATCCTATGCTCATGGTTGAGTTGTGATGGAACTTGTTTTATATATTATGATATTTAGAACATTTTGATATAATGATGAATGCATGATTATTTTACTAAATTTTAGTAGCATTATATTGTTATGTGATCAATTTATTTCTATAAAAAAAAATTATCAAAATTTCCAATACTATTGATGTCATTTTGTGTTTTCATGTATGGGGGGATTGGTTAAGGATCAGTTAAGGTAAATGGATTAACTTGTAGAAAGAAACTTGATTTATTAAGAGTGTAACTATTTTGGTATGATACATGATTATGAGGTGAACCATCATGATTTCTATATGTTGTATGTTGTTGGTTGTCATTTCAATTTATCATCTTTGTCATTGATGGTTTTGGTTGGTCTTATGGACAAGTGGGATTGTGTATATACTTGCACTATACATTGCTATAAATGTGTGTCACATTTTAATGAATATATATGCAAAAGCATTATACACATTGTCACAAGTGTTATACTTTATGTTTCACATTTTTAGATTTATCTATTCTATGTCTAAGACTATTGAGTCTACATTAAATTTGAAAATAATAACATTGATTAAAGATTTCAAAATGATTATGTTGTCACAAAACTATCGATAGGTTATTAAGAGTAATATAGATCACCAAAGTTCATAGACTTAATTGCCTTGTCACAAAGGATTTAGGTGGGTGGTGACCTTAATCAATCATGGCATTTATTTTATCCTAGGATCTAATTAGGTTTTAACTTTATAAAGTAGAGAAATTTAAGATTAAAGTCCTATTATCTTTAGTGAATGGGTTTTTGAGGAAATATTTAAACCCATGCTTTAAAACTTACCATCGACATGGTAAGAGGTCAAGGAACTTCAATTAAAGTTTCAAGTATAAAATAACACATTATTTATGAAACACCACCAAGGGTAGCAAGTGAAGGACCAGGAAGTTAATATTTTGGCCAACTAGTCTATAGTTACATTCAATGCAATAGTCTCAAATCTTGTGGTGGCTTTTGGAAATTGGTTCGTATTAAATTTTGTAGTTAGTTGTTTGGCGGTTGTGTTCTTTGGTTTTGTAGTAAAATGTTGTTCAAATGAAGGTCGAATATCATACCTAGAAGTAGGAGAAATTATGGACTGTTAGTCATGCTAAAACTGATTTATTGTTAGCATGGAGATAAGAGGGAAAGAGGGATGGAAGTTTGTAAGCCGATTGTTATTATTATCATCTTCAATATTTTATCATCTACTTCATTCCATTATTTATTTGTAATTTTTCTTGTGGAAAATTGTTTAAAGCCTTGGCTATTAGAAACAATTATATTGAAGAGAGAAATCAAGAAGAATCAATTGGGGTTGAATCTTATTACATATTCTGGAAGACTCGACACTTTAACAAGTAAGCTTTATTTTCTTTCTAAATGTTTGTTTGTTATGAGTACCATGTAATATCTGTGGTATTCATAAGTTATGATGTTACGTTATTTGTCAAGGAAGTGGTTTTAGTTGAGGAATGAATAAATATTGAATATGGACTTGGTTTTTGTCACTTAATAGTCTTAGAGTCATGATAAATTGACTGGGTTACCTATATTCATATTATGGTTGATATCATAACCTGGGTTATGTTTATTTTAAAATAATAAAAGGATGCCTTAGGTTTTTTTAAAAAAAGTAAGAGAGAAAATGGATACTCGATATGAACTGGGTATATCACTATGTTCTCATATTCTGTTAAGTTATTATGGTATAAACTGTAGATAATGTGGAAAAATTGGTGTTATTAGGAAATACCATAAATTATTGATGAATTTACTTTTGGATATTCCACTATGTATCAATCATTGGTCATTTTGAGCATTTTATGAGGGTTTTTTTGTATTCTTGAAGTCAGTTACAACACATAAGAGTAGAGTGGAAAATATGAATTGAAATATAGTTTGACAAAGGTAGAGATAACTATTGATTGTGATGAGAACTTTTGGGTTAGTGATATAAATGTTATCAAATAGTGACTATTATATTATTTCCATTTCAATAGTTGGTTTCATTTGACCATAACTACTGGTCTCATGGTCCATGTTGAGGTTAGGAGAAAGAATAATTGTGAGAGTTTTTGTGTTGACTATAGCTACAAGTTATATTATGGGTTGGTTTGTAATTGACTAAATTCTGCTAAGTCAGAATAGCAAAGATTCTTATATACTTTTGAAAATGGGTAAATATTGAAGTGAATGTATAATAGTTATACATTTTGGTAGAGGAAAAATGTATAACTATTAAACATTTCTTACGTCTATGTTAAAGTCTATGTTTATGAATTGTTATACATCACTTACAACTGTGATAACTTTATGTTTAATAAAGTGTTATACATTACTTATGACTATGATAAGGTATGCTTAATGAACTGTTACCTGCTACTTGTAATTATGATAAGACTATGTTTAATAGACTATACACATGATAGGGTTCAATAGAAGCTTACACAACCATCAAGGGAGCTAAATCATGTTAAGTACACATATTTATAATGTGAGTAACTAATGAGTGTTTAGATACTAGGTTGGTAACATAATCTGTGGTAGATGTTTTTGTCACTTTTTTGAGACAGAGGCAAAAAGAAATGTTAAATTCTATTTTATATTCATTATGGGTCTGTGGTAGACTTCATGTTAACAAATGATCAATGATCAATTATTATTTACTCCATGATGGATTATGTGTGCATGCATGATGATATTTCTAGTTTCCTACTATGATGGTGTATGTTGTAAGTTGCCTATGATATATGTCATGAACATGTAGTGTGTTGAGTAGTATGTGAAGTGTTTTATACATCATGGTTGTGTGATGTGTTATACCAAGTTTTTCAATTATACCGGTAATATATCAAGTCACTATGGATTATTTTCATGATGCCTAATGGTTGGAGTGTAGTAAGGGCCCCAATGGTTGGGACTAACCCTCCACCAATCCCTCCAACTGGTAGAAGTGGAAGATAGATATAAATAATTACAACTGAATATGGAGTTATTGTATTTAATATACATTATAGTATTTGGTTATTTTGGGATGAATAGAAGTTTATGAGACATTGGGTTGATGTTTCCCATTATATATTTGTGAAAAGGTATATTTGTAACTTTGTAAAGTGCAATTGATAAATGAAGATGTGATTTATAGTATAGTTGGTTTTTTTCCATAGTCATTTGATATTTATCTTATTTGTGGATTATACAAGTATGGTGAATGTTAGACTGTTAATGAACTATCACTAGTTTTAAATATGAATTATAAAGGAGGTATTATAGCAAGTCTATTAAAGTTACTCAATAAATGTGTAAATATATTAACAATTCATTGTTCAAATGAATTATGCAATGGAAACCATGGAATAGTTTTCATTTGTCATATGAATATGAGACAATAAAGTAACTATTTGGTATATGAATATAAGAATTTTTACTTGTTTCTATTCCAAAGTTTAGGAATTTTTACTTGTTTCTATTCCAAAGTTCTATATCAATAAATAGTTACTTAGGGGATTATTTTAAAGACACCAAACCTAATGTGAAGAGACTTCACTTGAGCATGAGAATAACCCTAACAATATTGAGAGATGTTTTTGTTGGAGTACAATACCACTGAGAGGGGGGTGAATTAGCAGTATATTAATTTTAACAAGACCTTGAGACCTCGAAATAATCTTTCAAAACTTTGAAACAAAGGCAACTTCTATTGAATGGAGATGATGCATCATATTAACTATGAACATCATGACAGCTTTCGTTAAGTTAAGATAGGCATCATGACAAC
This sequence comes from Cunninghamia lanceolata, assembly GCA_027924645.1. Lineage (NCBI taxonomy): Eukaryota > Viridiplantae > Streptophyta > Pinopsida > Cupressales > Cupressaceae > Cunninghamia > Cunninghamia lanceolata. The sequence goes on along the minus strand of BSBN01000292.1, from coordinate 2,533,489 downwards.
TAAAACTGACATATCAATGTCAAGAATGCATCAAAAAAATATTATGAAACAATCTATGATAAATTCTGACTCATGAACATCAGACTTAAGAGTAAGGGTGTTCACATATTAGACACACAAACATATAGAGATTAACTTGTAAAGTTTGATTGACCATAATGAGGATGAGCAAAGAACATCATTCCAAACAATGATATATGATGAATATGTGTTCGTGCAGACCAAATTAACTTAGGATAACTTTAAAACTGAATGACACATGATAAGCAAATGAACATGAGGATCAAACACATAAGTGATAATAACAACCCATAACACAAATATTGTCCTGAGTGGAAAACCCTCATGGGGAATGAAAAGCACTCGAAATGCCTCACTGGCTTATTCAAAAATCTTGCCTCACTGGCTACAGAAAAGTGTCTCACTGACTTGCATCAATGCCTCACTGGCTTACACATTTCATTGCCTCACTGGCTTAGACATTTCACTGCCTCACTAGCTTTTTGTGCCTCACTGGCTTTTATACACGAATACAATAAAATGATCAAATATAATACAGAGGGTTGCTCTATTTCACTATAGTCCATTTCTTGATTGTCTCATTGCTTGAGACTCAAGACTCCATACTAGTCTGAACACTTAGTACAATCTCAATAGTAGTGTATGCTCTCACACACACTATAAATATCATACAAAGTGTATATATAATACATCACAATGCCTTTTCTCTTTTCATGAAACAGTTTATACTTGTAACTGAAACAATGTAACTACACAAGAAATGTCTCTGTAGAACAAATAACTACCAGACCCATATGGCCAAATAGTTCCATCTTAACCCAAGGTTCAAACCAAACTGTTCTTCCTAATAATCAATTTGATTAACTGAGTAAATCTTTTGTTTCTCAAACCCTAACTGTTTTCCATCAACAGAGAAGATAAACCCTCGAGTGTTTGTGCAATACCACAATAGTTTATAGAGCAACTATTTTGTTTTAGTTATAACTGCCTTATCACCAAAACCCAAAGTAAAGTCAACAACAAAGTCCACAAAGATGAACATAAAAGAAGTATGACAGAGTGAGCCCTTTCGGGTTAAGAAGGTCTTCAAGCTTTTAGACCAACAGAGAAGATTTTAAGACCTTTCGAACAGAAATCACAAGAGCATAGTAAAGGAAACCCATTAAGAAGAATTTCAACAGTGACTTCTTCAAGCTTCTCACCAAAAGAAACAATCTTTTATATAGAGGATTTTTAACCTGAGTGTTGTCTCTGAACCACAAAACTTTTCTTATCTTCATGCAATTAAAACTTAGAAACTTGAGAAAAGAAACATATTTCTTCAAAAGAAAAGTAGAGGAAAAAAGTCACCTATATACTGTCCACAGTCAACGAAGACACTTCTATGCACCTGAATCTTGTAACTGTCAAGCTTTAGCTTCCCAGCTCTATCAAATCACTTAGATTCTCACAGATTCTCTTTCAAATATATGAGTATTCCACAAAACTTACTGTATGTTTCATGATTTACCATCATTGTCACTGAAATGTCAAACCCTAGCTCAAAGAGAGCTCATATCCAAAGCTTACACTTTGCAAAATGAATCATTAACAAAGCTTTTTGCTAGGTTAATTCACTGTGACCTGTGACTCTAGTGTGCCCTAAGTGGCCCGATCATAACAACAACAAAAATGAACCTTTTTTACCTATTGTATATGTCGAAACCTGTTGGACAGGTTATCTTCTTAAGTGGCCCGATAATGCTTTAAGCTTATCAAATAATTATCAAACTATATCAAGTAAAATCCCTTTAACAAATAATGATACACAATATGATGCCCCTCAAGTGACTTTAATCACATATGGTAAATGAAGACTTTTTGGCATAACCTTGCATTTTGCTTAAAGAAATAAATGAAACATCATAACAATAATGACCTTGAGACCAATAACTTTGTACTGTCTCATGATACAAATGATATCATAATGCCAATTAAAAGAAACTGATACAAGTGAGTCCACTGCAATGCCAAACAAGAAATCACTGCACTTGCATATGAACTCACTGAAAGATTGCCTATGGATATGAAACCAACTTAGACTAAATACCTCTTCCAACTGAGTGTATGAAACCAATGCAACTGTAGAGCATAGAAAGTGCCATAACCAACATGCACTTGTAGAGCATGCAGAACAAATACATCTATAGAGCATGTAAATAAGACATCAAGGAACATCAAGAATACCATAGCTCAACCAACTGTAGAGCATGTGAATATAACAACAAGGATACCATACCAAATGTCATCATAGATATCAACTGTTATCATATACATACCAACTGTCAGAATATCATTATGAGAGTAAGAATACCATATGTCTGCCAATTGTCATATGCCAAGAACTATGTGAATCATAATGATCAAATCTCTTTGCCAATGCTTTGTGTTGGTTTACATTCTCTAGTGCAACAAAGTTAAGACGAGACAATGTCACACATATGTAAGTGCTTCCACAAGAGAGACCATGTGTAAATGTTGTCACAATATCAAAATAGTGCTAAAGGATAATCATCAATGCAGCCATATTACCACTGTCATACCAGGTCAACCAAAAAACTTCCATCACTAGCATAGTGCAATCTAACCACAATAGACCAAATGTGCAAGCTCATTGTCATATAAAACCAAATACCCAATTACCTCTGTTATGCCAACTGTCATGATGCAACAGTCACATGCCAACTATCGTGATGCACCACAAACCTGAGAGTTTGTGTATTTGACATCAAGGACAACAACTAAGAGGGCAACAAACTCCCCCTTTGTCCTTGATGGCAAAACACAACTCTCTCTCCCCCTTTTTGCATTAAAGACAAAGGGAGGAAGAATTGTGCAATTGCCTCAAAGAGAGATCAGGAACATAAACCATCATGCTACATAAATGATAAGCAAAAAAATAGAAAATGTAAATCATACCATGACTGTCCAATGGAGCATGAAACATATAGAATTGCCTGAAATACAACTGCACTGTTAGTACCATATAAATGAGCATGTATCAAAATAAGGACAACAATTGAAGATGCCAAGCAAAACCAGAGATATCTAAGTAGAACATCATTGTCACCACCATCAAGAACCAGCTGAAAGCATCAAAATGCATATCAAGAGAACAACATTTAACACCAAGATAACATCTGTATAAACCACTATCAAAGATAATATGCAAGATGATACATCTCTCTAAGCTTTGACTGAGAGATTTGAGAGTAGAACAGAGGCATACTGTCATATGAATAACATAGTCAACATCAGTAGATTCCTTCATTAGTACCTTGCATTTCATATCTATTATCTTAACAACACCTGTATCCAGTCTCTTCCATCTAACAATGATGTCAGGACATCATACAGTACAAACTCTTGCATAAAGTATATCTACATACCACTTGTACTATTGTGAAGAGATCATTGTATCATGCCATAGACAGATTAACAAGCAAAGATCAAACAATGACATAAGTAACCACTAAAAAGCAATGAACTCCAAGGCATTAACAAACTCAAGTCACTGACTATCTCTAAATCATCAATTAACACCACTGCTTCACTTAGAAACCTTACAACAACAAGTTAACTTTATATCATTGTCATTGTTGCAACTTCACTTTACAAAGTCAAACCCTATCTTGTAGCATCATTCAACAGCTGTCAATACTTACAAGCATTATTGTCAAGCATAATGTAATTGTCACACATATGCTTTAAGAAATCAACTGATAACTTATGCATGAAGCATTGTTACCAAATCTGACAAATGTGATCCTTTTTAAGCTATGATGAATGGCATACTCTGTCTACTGTTAACATCAAACAAAGCAAATCATAATAATATTCCCAACAAAACTTGTAAAGGCACTGTATATCACTTGAATCCATTGTATATCAAAGACTAAGAATCAAGAACCAAGAAAGAAAGGTATCAAGAGAACATCTGTAGCATCAAATAATGCACCAAGAAACACTTGTAATAATCACTAAACTTTATCAAACCAAATGAAGATTCCAAATCATGCATAACACATGATCACACCTTTGACACCTTGCACACTGGTTCGTAGTAAATTTAATGATGACAAACTATGTGTCTAAAACTATCTCCATTAAACAATTTTAATCCTTCAAAAGAAGATGACTGCCACACCAAGGTAAGAAGACATTTTGCAAGGCAAACATGATATGCACCAGAAAAGAAAACCTCATCTTATAACTTTATGTTCTGATTACTGCTTGTCTAACATTATGAAGTGCATCATTATAAAGATTTGGTCACTAAGATCTCAATGATTTCACACTGTCTGCAAATCAACTCACAAGCATCTAACCAAAAAATCCCTAATCATGACAAATTACTAGAGGGATAAGGTACTCAAACACTCAAATCAGACTTTCTACATCATCAAGCTTCTTGAAACTTCTTGGGGCATGAGATAGAACATTAGACAACTCCCCCTTACTCTAAGTTGTGTCTCAAGCAGTTTGTAATGTCTCTTGTGCAGCATGCACAAGATTCGGACTTCCTTCTTCTTGAATTTGTTTTCTTCTCCAAACTAGTAGAGGACATTTGTTTTCCTTGCCCAAGGCATTCACTTGCTTTTGCTTAAGCATATAGCCTCCAGTTGGTTTTATCCTTCCTTTACACCATTGTGATTTATGCCCAAAACTATTGCATCTATAACACAAAATATTGTAGTTTTGATCAAGAGGAGAATAGTTTCTTCTAGAGTCATACCTTGCATGCATCCAACAGTTTCTTGCAAAATGGCCAACTTTATTACAGTCATAACAAGCATTATTGTAGTTCTAATTTGACCACCCAGAAAAACTTTGCTCTTTATTCCACCCAAAACTATTTCTTTTACAATCTTTGGCCCTATGACCATAAACATGACATGCATAGCAATAACCATGGAATTGTGAATAATTATACCTGATAGGTGTAAATATTGAAGATTTGTTATCAGCAATGTTAACCTTAACTTTCTTCTTGGATTCAACCTCAGGTGCAGCAGAGTGAAATGTCAGGTTTATCTTCTTCCTAGGAGCATCTCTTGTCTTGGAACATTCTCCTTTCTTATAACCCAAGCCAGTAGTATCTCTGTAATACCTTTGCTTTCTCAACATGTCATTCAGGTAGTTAGTACTCTTTCCAAATTGAATATTCTTTTGCAATTTTGAAAATACTTCTTCCAAATTCTTTCTCAAAGAGACTATTTCTTTCTCTAATTTCATACATTCTATTCTTTTTACTTCAAGATCAGATTTAGTCATATCTATTATTCTTTTGGCTTCTACAACTTTAGTTTTTAGACTGATAATCTATTTGTCAGATTCATCAACTTGACTTCTTAATCTACAATCAACTTTCTTGCCTCTACAAATTCAACTGAAACTTTTGCATGATCAGAGATTACCTTAGTCTTGGAATCCTTCTCTTGTTGAAGTTGAACCTTTAATTCCTGGTTCTTTTTTTCAAGATATTTGTTCATTTCTAGAGCACATAAAACTTCTTCAATATCAACTTCACAGTCATTTTCATCAAACTCCTGTCCATCTTCATCTACAAAGAAATCTCCTTCTGTATCATCAATCTCAACAAAAAAGTCATTGTCTTTATCACATTTTGTGTCAACTATCAAGGATGAATTAGGCAAAAACTCATCACTGGGCTTGACTAAAGTTTGTTGTACAGCCTTTTACTTGTCCTCTTTCTTTTCTCTATTTCTTCTACCCTTTCCCATGGTACTCTGCTATCAGGACCTACCCAAGCCGGTTAGACTTTAATAGGGAACCTACACTCTGATAAAACTTGTTGGAGTACAATACCACTAAAAGGGGGGGTGAATCAATGGTATATTAATTTTAACAAGACCTTGAGACCTTGAAATAATCTTTCAAAACTTTGAAACAAAGGCAACTTCTATTAAATGGAGATGAGGCATCATATTAACTATGAACATCATGACAGCTTTGGTTAAGTTAAGATAGGCATCATGACAACTAAAACTGACAGATCAATGTCAAGAATGCATTAACACAATATTATGAAACAATCTATGATAAATATTGACTCATGAACATCAGACTTAAGAGTAAGGGTGTTCACATATTAGACACACAAACATATATAGATTAAATTGTAAATTTTGATTGACCATAATGAGGATGAGCAGAGAACATCATTTCAAACAATGATATATGATGAATATGTGTTCATGCAGACCAAATTAACTTAGGATAACTTTAAAACTAAATGACACATGATAAGCAAATGAACATGAGGATCAAACACATCAGTGATAATAACAACCCATAAGACAAATATTGTCTTGAGTGGAAAACCCTCATGGGGAATAAAAACCACTCGAAATGCCTCACTGGCTTATTAAAAAATCTTGCCTCATTGGCTACAGAAAAGTGTCTCACTGACTTGCATCAATGCCTCACTGGCTTATACATTTCACTGCCTTGCTAGTTTTTTGTGCCTCACTGGCTATTTGTGCCTCACTGGATTTTATACATGAATACAATAAAATGATCAAATACAATACAGAGGGTTGCTCTATTTCACTATAGTCCACTTCTTGACTGTCTCATTGCTTGAGACTCAAGACTCCATACTAGTCTGAACACTTAGTACAATCTCAATAGTAGTGTATGCTCTCACACACACTATCAATATCATACAAAGTGTATATATAATACATCACAATGCCTTTTCTCTTTTCGTGAAATAGTTTATACTTGTAACTGAAACAATGTAACTGCACAAGAAATGTCTCTGTAGAACAAATAACTACCAAACCCATATGGCCAAATAGTTCCATCTTAACCCAAGGTTCAAACCAAATTGTTCTTCTTGATAACCAGTTTGATTAACTGAGTAAATCTTTTGTTTCTCAAACCCTAACTGTTTTCCATCAATAGAGAAGATAAACCCTTGAGTGTTTGTGTAATACCACAGTAGTTTATAGAGCAACTGTTTTGTTTTAGTTATAACTGCCTTATCACCAAAACCCAAAGTAAAGTCAACCACAAAGTCCACAAAGATGAACATAAAATAAGTATGACAGAGCGAACCCTTTCGAGTTAAGAAGGTCTTCAAGCTTTTAGACCAACAGAGAAGATTTTAAGACCTTTCAAATAGAAATCACAAGGGCATAGTAAAGGAAACCCATTAAGAAGAATTTCAACAGTGACTTCTTCAAGCTTCTCACCAAAAGAAACAATCTTTTATACAAAGGATTTTTAAACCGAGTGTTGTCTCTGAACCACAAAACTTGTCTTATCTTCATGCAACTAAAACTTAGAAACTTGAGAAAAGAAATATATATCTTCAAAATAAAAGTAAAGGAACAAAGTCACCTATATACTATCCACAGTCAACGAAGACACTTCTATGCACCTGAATCTTGTAACTGTCAAGCTTCAACTTCCCAGCTTTGTCAAATCACTTAGACTCTCATAGATTCTCTTTCAAATACACAAGGATTCCACAAAACTTACTGTATGTTTCATGATTTACCATCATTGTCACTGAAATGTCAAATCCTAGCTTGGAGAGAGCTCATATCAAAAGCTTACACTTTGCAAAATGAATCGTTAACAAAGCTTTTTGCTAGGTTAATTTATTGTGACCTGTGATTCTGGTGTACCCTAAGTGGCCCGGTCATAACAACAAAAATGAACCTTTTTTACCTATTCTATATGTCGAAACCTGTTGGGCAGGTTATCTTCTTAAGTGGCCTGATACATTGCTTTAAGCTTATCAAATAATTTTCAAACTATATCAAGTAAAATCCCTTTAACAAATAATGATACACAATATGATGCCCCTAAAGTGACTTTAATCACATATGGTAAATGAAGACTTTTTGGCATAACCTTGCATTTTGCTTAAAGAAATAAATGAAACATCATAACAATAATGACCTTGAGACCAATAACTTTGCATTGTCTCATGATACAAATGATGTCATAATGCCAATTAAAAGAAACTGATACAAGTGAGTCCATTGCAATGCCAAACAAGAGATCAATGTACTTGCATACCAAGTCACTCAAAGATTGCCTATGGATATGAAACCAACTTAAACTAAATACCTCTGCCAACTAAGTGTATGAAACCAATGCAACTGCAGAGCATAGAAAGTGCCATAACCAACATGCACTTATAGAGAATGTAGAGCAAATACATTTGTAGAGCATGTAAATAAGACCAAGGAACATCAAGAATACCATAGCTCAGCCAACTATAGAGCATGTGAATATAACAAGGATGCCATACCAACTGTCATCATAGATATCAATTGTTATCATATACATACCAACTGTCAGAATATCATTATGAGAGTAAGAATACCATATGTCTGCCAACTGTCATATGCCAAGAACCATGTGAATCATAATGATCAATGCTCTTTGCCAATGCTTTGTGTTGGTTTACATTCTCTAGTGCAACAAAGTTAAGACGAGACAATATCACACATATGTAAGTGCTTCCACAAGAGAGACCATGTGTAAATGTTGTCACAATATCAAAATAGTGCTAAAGGATAATCATCAATGCGACCATATTACCACTGTCATACCAAGTCAGCCAAAAACTGTCATCACTAGCATAGTGCAATCTAACCACAATAGACCAAATGTGCAAGCTCATTGTCATATAAAACTAAATACCCAAATATCTTTGTTATGCCAACTGTCATGATGCAATAGTCACATGCCAACTATCATGATGCACCACAAACTTGAGAGTTTATGTATTTGACATCAAGGACAACAACTAAGAGGGCAACAGTTTTAAGATTTGAAATTTGTATTGATTTGGTCTTAAAGAGGTTGATTTTAATTGAAAAAAACTACAAAGTTAACTATGATATTCAAATAAGAAAACTTTATGATCTAAATGTAATAACTTTGGGATGTGTCTTAAACTATGATAGTTAAATGAGAAAATTCTTATGAATTTATGCATGCACTTTTTAGTGTGTTCAAAAAAAGATTTGGATCTCGTATTTTTGGGGTTCTTACAAATAGAACTTACTAATTTATTCACACAACTTTATAAATAAATTATTTTAACTTGTAACTATATCATAAAATTCAAATTAAATATTTATTTTACTATATCTTAAAATAAATTAATTTCATCTTTATTCTAATCTAATCATAATTATGACGAAATTAAATAGACAAACTAATCATAATTATGAAAAGGTTAAGGATCTAAGAAGAAGGGATATGACTGTTGGTGTGAATGGAGTACATTACCTAACCGGTTCCACATTAGGTCCTATTCACACTTGTCTAGTTAAGTTTATTTAGGGCATACTTAAAGTACACTAAGGATAGTTATCTCTTTGAATCTCAAGTCATATGATTAAGACACTTGTCATAATTTTATGTTGTCCTATGTTTCACCTTAGTCTTTATAACCAAGGGCTTCTCATTGTAATTTCATATTTATGTCATATTGTTGTACATATTATGTATTTGTATCCTTTGATAGAATAGAATTATTGTTGCATGTTGGGTCTCTCTTGTGCTTTCATTAAAGCTCCTAGATTCTGGGTGGCTACCTCGATAGCCAAACCTTGCATGGTATAGAGCATTCTATACCAACTCTTACATGGTTTCAGAGATTGTAGGATTGATTTATGTTAGTCTTTTGGGAGATATAGGTTGAAAATCTTGGTTTCTCTTGAAAATTTGAGTATGCTCTTCTCTTGCATCATATGATGACCTAGAGAATTAGAAAAACTTAATAGAAATACTAGATTTGGGAAGGTTTATTCTTTGTGGATTTGTATTGTAGGTTCATTTAGAGCATGTTGGTGAAAATCCAAGCTCACCATTGAGTTCAAGGTGTCCAAGAAAGTTAATTTAGCCTTTTGATTTGTCCAAATTGGACATTGGAGGCCAGATCTACAAGGATTTCAAGTTGGGAGGTGGTTGCTAGGTCTAGAAGGTAGCTACATTTTTGGAGTATTTTGGGTCAAATCTAACCCTGCCATCACATCCAAAAGGCCTAAGAACCTTAGGATCAACTATTAATAAATCAAATTTGAACACTTTTTCCCTATGCCCTCAAAAAATTTCCCTTCTCAACCGTACAGATCACTATGTAGAATATTCTACAGAATATTTTATACTACATAGTAGAATCTGCTTGCATCAGGTAGATGTCATCAAATCTAGTTGGAATCTATGTTATTTATAATCTGTTGGGTAAAATTTTGTATTATTCATTGGTTGATGTTTTATTGTGCAAGTTTTTATAATTTACTATGATTTTAAGAAGTTGCAGGGTACATCATATCTTGCATGTTGTAGGGTATCTATAGGTTTTCTTTGGGTGTGCCACATGGCATGGGCCCCACCACCTACCAGTCTCTTAGCCACTGACAAAATCTCACCACTAAACATCTAACCATTCCAATGACCATCGAAATTTCCCTCTATAGAATATTCTAAGAGATATTCTCCCCATAAATAGATTTTTGTTAAACAAAAACCACCATTAGCTTTCTCATAGTGGTTTCCCACCAAAAAAGGATAGTTTTAATTTTCAACTAGTGGCATTACAACCAAAAGGTAGTTTCAGGAAAAATAAGGGTGGTTTTGAATTCTAGAGGCATACTCTAGCAGACTGGGTCTCAATATTGCATCTAGACTTTTTTATGTTAGCATGATGTCATCAAACTCTTTGTCATGCCCACATTTTACATGTGGACATGAAAACTAAACCAACAATTTTTTTATAAAAATCAACTCTAATACACATTCATGCACTACACGTGTGTTCGTTTAACATGTGCACACAACATCGTTGCAGGTGCAATGAACGTTCAACACACTATAAAAAAGGGGGGAAGGTGGAAGTGAGATGAGGGTGGTACGAAACTCCTTTTGTACCCTTCCAATATGAAGGTTAACATAATTAGGGTTTGGCAACGTGACTTGCGACGCCACGAGGGGACACCCTTTTGAGGTGAAAATCCCCTAAGGTTCCTAGATGTTGCAGAAACAATCTCACCCTAAGGGTGAGATGTAACACCTCAGCCAAAGTTCAAACCCTAATCCAAATAAAATAATAATATAAAATCAAAATTACAAAAATTAAATAAATCTAACTAATCTTCTAAGTTTCCTAAAGTTGATCCAAAAATTATGACATTTAAATTTAACTAGTAACGATTGGATCCAACAAAATAACTTGATAATTAAATAATTTAATATGAACTAACTTGCATTTGAAAATTTAATTAAAATCAACATTTTAATAATTACAAAAAAATTAAATCTTTCAAACAGAAACATGTATGATTTATTTCGATTCCGGGAAATTAATAAATCCGTACATTCGAAACTTTAACCAAAAATAAATATAATTTCATTTGACAATAAAATGGTCTAATCATTTAAATTAAATCTCTAGAGGTTAACACAATTAAATTTCCAACCATAATTTAAGTCTAGACTATAGAACAAGTAAAAAAGGATTAATAATCCCTATGTGGGATTAATTAATCTTAAAACCAAGTTAGGCCACTAACTCATTTAGGGCAACTCAAAAGCCCTATAAAATAGTTATAAAGTATCTCTAACTCCCACATTTCACTTATTTTTATTGTAGGTTAGAGGAAGAAACAAGTTTAAGAAATCTCTTCCTCAAGGAGAAGATTATTTCTCCGTATTGTCTAATCTTAGCTAAATTTGCTCATTTATTCTAACATTATGTTGATAAGTCCTCTATAATGTTTTTCCATAATTTATCTAATAATGTTTATGATAGAGCAATGAATTCCTAGGAAAACCAATTGCACAAAGACCTTCACAAATGAGAGAAGCAAAGCTATTTCACCGAAGAGAAAAATGCATTGAGAATGAGATGATTAATCTACATATGGCACAGGATTTTTAAAGTCGTGAAAAATAGGTAACAAGTATGTAACTTACCAGCACGCGAAAAACAACTACCCTAATTAATTAAATGCAACTAAACTAGTCTACCTAAGTAAAACTTAAGTAAATATTCATTTACTCTAACACCCCCCTTAAGTGCAACTTAGGGAGAATGAAGATGCAATATGGCTCCCGACTACAAAACCATGTTAGGTACCCATTTACAATGTAAAAAAGAAATCTCTCACAACTGGAGAAAAGGAGAAAAATCCTGTGGGTAAAAACCCCTCCCCAAAAGAGAGAAAGAAAAACAAAAATGATGCATGTATGGAGGACTTAGTCACATCCCCCCAAGTACTACATACATCTTGTATATACAATCTATGGCCCCCCCATAAGAGGGAAAGAGAGAGACTATATAGCACCCCCACGATGAAGAAGCTCCAATACTAATGAAGGATGCCTGAAGACAGAAGATGATCTAGTGTTTGCAAGCAACACCTCTTCCCTTAGGAAGAAACAGGTCCACCAGATGAAAAAGGAACCACTCCATATCCAACTGAGAAGGGGAAGGAAGTCTCCAAATAAAGCAATCCATCACATGATCATGATCAGCCACAACCAAGAAATGCGATAGATCAAGAGAAGGCACATCCAAGTCAATCTCCAAAAACAATCTAAATGAATCAACTAGCATGCTACAACTATCATCAAAGAGGAGAGAAATCCCCTCAAGTGAATCTCCCAAATCTGTAAGGTGAGACTGTACAAACAAATCAGAAATGTCTGCTAAGTACTCATCCAACAAAGCAAGATCTGAAGGATCAAGGCAACCTACTGGGTTGGAAATTGAACCTCTGAAGTAACAGGATTAGTATCAACATCAGTCTGAAGTACCCCAAAATGTAAATGACCAATATTACTAGCAACACTAGCCAAGGGTGTGCAAGGTACATAGTCATCCTCCTTAACAAAGTGAGAGAAGCTAAAAAGTCTAGACTCATGATCAACATTACCAATAGCAATGAGTTTTCCAGAATTAGCTTCTCTGATAAACACAGAATCAGTTGTAAACTCCACAGTCTTAGGGACTTCACCATGTGTTATCTAGTTTATAGACAAAAGATTTGTGTGCAATTCTAGAATGCACAGTACATCCCAAAAGCAACCATCACCTATTGCTAGTATGGGCCTAACCGGTGTTGTCATTGATGTCAACATACTCATGTTGCATTGATGTTAAGGATTGGATGAGTTGTGTGCTAAGGATATTAAGAAATTTAGTCCTATCAGAAACAGAGAAGAACAGTAAAGACAGTGAAGCTCTATGAAGTAAAGATCCCAGCTAGATGAAGATCAGAGAATGCGCATCAAAGGGTTTGTAGATATGTGTTTGAAGATGATCTAGTCAAGATTTGAGAGGTCCTCATGAAAATGTGGAGGAGTTATGGCCATGAGAGTAAAACTAGTTCTAGCAACTATTCAAAGGTGACAAAGTGACACAAATAGGTCTAGTGAGATCTGGAAATACAATATCTTGTTATGTAGATCTGGTGGCATGTTTGGGAGGCTAATGTGAATTGACAACTCAATTGGTTCATGGTTTGAAGGTTCACAAGCAATCCTTCTAATGTGATAGTGATGGCTGACTATGTTCTTGAGGTTCCAAATGAATACGCGAATGATTACAGTAAGCAGAAGTGGTGCAGATGTTCTGGGTGATTCAAGCAAGCTTGTGGGGGTCTCTAGATTGTGTCTAGTTTGTGTTAGCGGTCTGCATTGAAGATTGAGCTCGTGATTGAAGATTTACCTTCGGGTGATAGTGTTCTTCCTAGTCTTGGCCGACCGGATGATTTGCGAATGTTGAGGATGATCTTGAAGATGTTTTCCGAAGCATGGCGTGTTCCTTGAAGAAGATTGAAGTCCCAGCTATGTGTGGCCGATAGTGTAGTGATGCGCATGAAGTTTTTTGTAATAAGTCAAGTTGTATTTTTGTAATTGCTATGTAATAAAATAAGTGTATGTTGTGCCGACTTTGATGATCATTCCAAAGTTGATGTCATGTATAAATAAGAGTTGTGAAGTCATTCAATTGTATCTGTGTGGTCATGATGAGAAGGTGGTAGTGAAGAGGAGCGAAAAATGGAGCAGAGGTGTTGAACTTAAATGGAACTGACTCAAGCATAGTGAAGATGCTAATCTCCAGTTCAAGTATGTAATACTCATATTCTTCTGTAGATAGTGTGTCTCCTGTAGGTAGTAGGCCTCTTGTGAGAAGTGTGCTTGGGAAGTGAGCCCTAACTGGCAAGTGCCATTTTATTCTTATTATTCTTTTAACAGAGAATACAATCTTGGGTTAGTCACCCCGTGGTTTTTCCCTTAACTGGGTTTTCCACATTAAAATCTTGGTGTTATATGTGTTGAATTTGTTTTTGCTCTTGAATTATTGCATTATTCTTTCATGATTGAATCATTGATATATAAGAAGGTTTCAAGTGAATAAGGAACAAAATTTTGGTGACAACTGATTCACCCCCCTCTCAGTTGTCTTTCCTAAATCCAACAATTCGTATCAGAGCCAAGTTCCTCTAGAAGAATCTTAACCACTTGAGGAGATCCAGGATGTCGACCTACAAGAAGGATAGTCCAAGGTTTGATGGAACAAACTACACTCTTTGGAAGAGCTGCATGGAATGTCACTTACAATGCATGGGAGATCAGTATTGGAACATAACTACAACTAAATATGTTCCCCCAAAGAATGGTCCAACAACTATAGATGAAGTCAAAGATGCAGACAATAATCTTCGAGCTAAAGAAACCCTACTGAGTGCCTTTACTGATTCAAAGCTAACAAATGTTATGGGATTGAAGACTGCTTATGAAATTTGGACAAAGCTGGAAACTCTATACGAAGGAGACAAATATGTTAAGTGTGTCCAGCTGCAAAGTCTAAAAGGAAAGTTTGAAAACTTGAAGATGAGTGAAGATGAGAATATCACTTCATTTATGCCAAAAGTAAATGATTTTGTATGTGGCATTAGATGTGCTGGTGGAATATTGGATGAAGATGAGATTGTTTCCAAAGTTCTCAGATCTTTACCTCCTGCTTACAAACACAAGGTTGCTGCTATTGAGGAAATCAAATCTTTAATACCTATTACAAGGGATCAATTGGTTGGTAAGATATCTGCATTTGAGTTGGCTAAGTTTGGTGATGCACTTCCCAAGATTGAATCTGCATTCAAAGCTAGTGTCTCTACAAAAGGCAAACAGAGATATGATCCAAGAGAAAGTTCCTCAAGAAAATCAACATGGTATGATAAAGAAAGGAAAGTTCTGGAAGAAGATGAGTTAGAAGTTGAACAACTTGAAGCCCTTATTGCAAGGAGACTGCCAAGAGGATCCGGTAAGTATGAGGGAAAATTACCTTTCAAATATTTTGCCTGCAATAAGATTGGTCATTTTTCCTCGAGATGTCTGGAAAGGTTTTCAAGGTCAAACCCTAATAGATCAAGGTTTTAGAAGAAATGTTACTATGTTCAAGAAGATGATGATGAAGGAGTAACAAATGATGAATCTAAGATAGGAAACAAACCTGGAAGTGACTGGGTGTTTATTGCCATCAAAGAAGAAGATCCAATGCCTATTGAATCTGCCAATCATAAGATGATAGAAAGTGCTTTGGCTGCTCAGGTTGAAGAAAAGGATGAATGGGTTATTGACAGTGGATGCTCTCACCATATGACTGGTGACAAGAGTAAGTTCATAAGCTTGGAAAGATATGAAGGTGGAGTTGTAAAGTTTGGAGATAATTCTGCTGAAAAAATTAGAGGTAGAGGAACCATTTCTTTTGATGGAAAGAACAAAACCAGTGATGTTCTGTATGTTGAAGGTCTGAAGCATAAACTTCTCAATGTTGGACAGTTGGTGGACAAAGGCTATGATCTCTGATTCAAAAATGGAAAATGGAAAATCTTTGAAAGCTCTGGAACTGAGATTGCATCCAGTACACAGGCAAAAGGTAACATCTTTCACTTGGTTGGTACTGGCAAAAGTTGCTTATTGATTCAAATTGATCAGAGTTGGTTGTGGCATAGGAGAATGTGTCATGTGAATTTTGATAATATCGTCAAGATAAGCAACACTCAGGTTGTAAGAGATCTTCCAAAACTGGTGAAACCTGCTAACAGTTTGTGCAAAGAATGTCAGTTGGGTAAGTAGAACAGAGTCACATTCAAAAGTAAGGAACAATCTTCAACTGGATTGTTAGACTTGGTGCACACTGATCTATGTGGTCCGGCAAGAACCAGGAGTCTGCAAGGAGATAGATATTTCATGTTGCTAATTGATGACCACTCCTGGATGATGTGGGTGACTTTCTTAAAAGAGAAATCTGAAGCACTTGAGAAGTTCAAAATATTCAAGGCTATGGTTGAGAATGAAACTAGCATAAACATAAAATGCCTCAGGTCTAATAGAGGTGGAGAATTCACATCCAGAGAGTTCATAACATTCTATGAGAAACATGGGATAAAGAGACAGTTATCTGCTCCAAGGACTCCACAGCAGAATGGAGTGGTGGAGAGAAAGAACCGGACCATCCAGGAAACAGCTAGGACCATGATGATGGAAGCAAATGTTCCTCATATCTATTGGAGAGAATTGTAAGCACTGTTGTCTATACTCTTAATTGGGTACAAATCAAAGGCAATATTGGTAAGACTCCTTATGAACTTTGGTTTAGCATCACTCCTACTGTGAAGTATTTCAGAGTCTTTGGTAGTAAATGCTATATCAAAAGAGATGAAGACCTTGGCAAGTTTGATGCTAGAAGTGATGAAGGAATATTCTTGGGATATTCTACTGAAAGCATACTGGTGTTATAACAAGAGATTGAGAAAGATTGTAGAAAGTACAAATGTGAAGGTTGATGAAGGCATGGAAAGTCCCTCAAGGTTTTATGAGTATGAAGAAAATGATGTGTCAGACCAAGGAGACACAAGTCTCAACTCCAGCTCAGATTCAGACTGATCTAGAGAATCCTGAAATACAAGAAGAAGAGACAAGTTTGGATGAACCTGTCCAAGAATTAGAAGTGCAAGAGAATCCCAAAACTCCTAGGTATGTAAGACTGAATCATTCTAAAGATCAGATCATAGGAGATAGAAGCAAAGTTGTTCAAACAAGAAGAAAAATTGCTCAAGATTTTATGAAGTATTGTTTGATTTCAAAGATTGAACCAAAAACAGTAAGTGAAGCATGCAATGATGAAAGCTGGGTTAAAGCAATGGAGGAAGAATTAATGCAGATTGAAAAGAATCACACTTGGAATCTTGTTCCCAGACCGAAGGACAAAAATGTGATTGGGATAAGTGGGTCTTCCGAAATAAACTGAATGAAGATGGTGAAGTAGTAAGAAACAAAGCCAGATTGGTCTATAAGGGTTATTCTCAAGTAGAAGGAGTTGACTTTGAAGAAACTTTTGTTCTAGTGGCAAGAATTGAAGCAGTCAGATTATTTCTTGCTTTTGCTACCTTCATAGATTTCAAGGTATATCAGATGGATGTCAAGTCTTCTTTCCTAAATGGTGATTTGGAAGAACAGGTATACATTGAGCAACCAGATGGATTTCAATTGTCTGATCATGGAGATATGGTCTGCAAGTTAAAGAAGGCATTGTATGGACTCAAACAAGCCCCAAGAGCCTAGTATGAAAGATTGGACAAACATCTTTTGAAGATTGGTTTCAACAAAGGGACTACTGACAGTAATCTCTATTTTATATTGATCATGAAAATATCTTGATTGTTGAAGTATTTGTTGATGATATCATTTTTTGAGGGAAAGATAGTATGTGCAAAACTTTTGCAAATCAAATGCAAAGTGAATTTGAGATGTCTATGTTTGGGGAAATGAATTTCTTCTTGGGTCTGTAAATCACTCAAACAAAGAAAGGAATCTTCATATTACAGACCAAATATCTGAAAGAATTGTTGAAGAAATTTGGGATGGAAGATTCAAAGGCAATGAATACTCCCATGGCAACCAGATGTAAGCTGAGTAAAGATGATGAATCCCCTAAGGCTGATCAAAAAAAGTACAGGTCAATGATTGGAGGACTACTCTACCTTACTCAAACTAGACCTGATATTATGAATATTGTTAGTCTTGTTGCCAGGTTCCAAGCTGATCCTAGAGAGTCTCATGTCATGGCAATCAAGAGAATTCTCAGATATCTGAAAGGAACAGTTGAGTATGGATTATGGTATCCTAAGGATCATGATTTCTCTCTTCATGCATATACAGATGTTGATTGGGCAAGAGATGTGGATGACTAGAAGAGTACCAGTGGTGGTGCATTCTTTTTGGGAAAAAGATTGGTTTCTTGGCTAAGCAAAAAATAAGAGGCAATATCTCTGTCCACTGCAGAAGCAGAGTATATTGCAGCAGCAGGCAGTTGCACTCAAGTATTATGGATGAAACAAATGCTAAGAGATATTAGAGTGGAGTATGAAGAACCTATCACAATCTTCTGTGATAATTCAAGTGCAATAAACATATCAAAAAATCTAGTGTTGCATTCAAAGACAAAACATATATCCATCAAGTTCGACTTTTTGAGAGAGCAGGTGAACAATAATGAAGTTAAATTGGAGTTTGTGCCCTCAAAGGATCATACTGAAGACATTTGTACTAAACCTCTACCTAAGGACTCTTTTGAGTATCTCAGGGAGAAGTTAGGGGTTATTACCCCTCCAGCTCTGAATTAAGGTGCACTGATGTGCATCAGTCCGGTGGATCCCACAGTCATATCTTGTGATCCGGATTGATGTTAGGAGGTTTCTACTCAGGGGGAGCAGTCAGTATGATTATGAAGTATGAGAAGTGGTTGCAAGTATGTGCCCTTTGCCATTGATGTCAAAGGGGGAGAGAAGACATGTGAAAAACAAAAAGTGGTTGTTGATCAAAGGGGGAGCAGTAAAGGAAGAGAAGACATGTGAATGGTTGTTGTTGATAGGGGGAGCTATGTCAGTCAGTGAGGAGAAGTTCTTGTCTTGATGGTTAAAACAAATTTTCACATTATATGTTGCCATCAATGACAAAGGGGGAGATTTTGCAAGTATGGCCCTAACCGGTGTTGTCATTGATGTCAACATACTCCTGTTGCATTGATGTCAAGGATTGGATGAGTTGTGTGCTGAGGATATTGAGAAAATTAGTCCTATCAGAAATAGAGAAGAATGGTGAAGACAGTGAATTTCTATGAAGTAAATATCCCAGCTAGATGAAGATCAGAGAATGCGCATCAAAGGGTTTGTAGATGTGTTTGAAGATGATCTAGTCAAGATTTGAGAGGTCCGCATGAAAATGTGGAGGAGTTATGGCCATGAGAGTAAAACTGGTTCTGGCAACTATTCAGAGGTGACAAAGTGACACAAATAGGTCTGGTGAGATCCAGAAATACAATATCTTGTTCTGCGGATCTAGTGGCATGTTTGGGAGGCTAATATGAATTGATAACTCAATTGATTTATGGTTTGAAGGTCCACAAGCAATCCTTCTAATGTGATAGTGATGGCTGACTATGTTCTTGAGGTTCTAGATGAATATGCGAATGATTACAGTAAGCAGAAGTGGTGCAGATGTTCTTGGTGATTCAAGCAAGCTTATGGGGGTCTCTAGATTGTGTCTAGTTTATGTAGGCGGTCCGCATTGAAGATTGATCTTGTGATTGAAGATTTACCTTCGGGTGATGGTGTTCTTCCTAGTCTTGGCCGACCGGATGATTTGCGTATGTTGAAGATGATCTTGAAGATGTTTTCTGAAGCATGGCGTGTTCCTCAAAGAAGATTGAAGTCCCAGCTATGTGTGGCCAATAGTGTAGTGATGCGCATGAAGTTTTTGTAATAAGTCAAGTTGTATTTTTGTAATTGCTATGTAATAAAATAAGTGTATGTTGTGCCAACTTTGATGATCATTCCAAAGTCGATGTCATGTATAAATAAGAGTTGCGAAGTCATTCAATTGTATCTGTGTGGTCATGATGAGAAGGTGGTAGTGAAGAGAAGCAAAAAATAGAGTAGAGGTGTTGAGCTTAAATGGAACTGATTCAAGCATAGTGAAGATGCTAATCTCTAGTTCAAGTATGTAATACTCATATTCTTTTGTAGACAGTGTGTCTCATGTAGGTAGTGGGCCTCTTGTGAGCAGTGTACTCGGGCAGTGAGCCCTAACTGGCAAGTGCCATTTTATTCTTCTTATTCTTTTAACAGAGAATATAATATTGGGTTAGTCACCCCGTGGTTTTTCCCTTAACCGGGTTTTCCACGTTAAAATCTTGGTGTTATATGTGTTGAATTTGTTTCTGCTCTTGAATTATTGTATTATGCTTTCATGATTGAATCATTGATATAAATTAAGAACAGAATTTTGGTGACAACTGATTCACCCCCCCTCTCAGTTGTCTATCCTAAATCCAACATCACCTACATCAACAATGCATGTCCCCCAAACATCCAACAACTTATTGTTCCCCAACAAAATTTTGGAAGAGTCAGAGGGGTGCAAACCCATGAAAGGATAGGGTGAAGAACTCATGTGGTGAGATGCACCAGAATCCAAAAACCATTTGTCACGCCAAGAATCAACTACAGAAGTGACCAGTGCATGTCCCTTACCCACATAGTGCTTATCTTCTTGATTGTTTACAATGTCTACACTACCAGACTATGTGGGCTTGGTGGATGAAGCAGATGAAGATGCAGAGGCTGTGGAAGGAGTCACAGAAGATGGCAGTGGGATATTGTTCTTCTAAAGAAGGTGGGAGAGCTCATCTATCTTATTTGTGTAACAATGATGCTCATCGTGCCCCTTCTTTTTACAATATACACAATTAAGTTTCTCCTTCTTTGGCTTTTCTTCTTTTGCAATGGTGGGGGTCTCATATGACTCTATTTTAGGTTGAAGTTTCTTCTTCCCCTTACTTTGTGGGCCATGTGCAACCAATGTATGATTTTTAGGAACCCCCTCTAACTGGGCAAGTCTGGCTTGCTCCCTTGTTAACCGGTCACAGAAGGTCTCAAAAGAGGGCATCTGGAATGCACTACCTAAGGCATCCATTGTAGAGTAAAAAGTAGAGGAAAACACACCAAAAAGGCCTCTTAACTTAGACAGAATAAAAAAAATGGACTCCTTATCAATTTTGCCCTTTCCACATCCTGCTAGTTGTGACCTTACTGATTTGAATTTCACTAAGAAGTCATCAATATAGGGAATGCATCAGGGATAAGAGAGTCTAACTCAGCCTCCAATTGCAATGCATGGATCTCACTAACCTTACCAAATAGGTTTTCTACTTTATCCCAGATTGCTTTGGGTGTATCCAACTCATCAATATGGAAAAGAAGACTATCTGAAATATTTAACTTCATCAACCCCATAGCTTGGTCACATTTATTTTGATGGGCAAATATTTCATATTCTTTGGTGTGGGTGGGTTGGGTAGCATTTAGAGTGGACCACAAGCCCTGGGACTGAAGCAATCTACGCATTTTCATTTTCTAGGTGTGGTAATTGTGGGGAGTTAGTAATTCAATAGATGCAGGGTGATCCATGATAGAATTGCACTAAAAGGCAAAATTGAACCAACTGATAAAACCTCCAAAGAAAAAATTTAGCCTCTAGAATTTAATTTTCACCAATTTTCCAAAAAATACTCCAATCAACAATTGGAAAAAATTTGGGCAAAAGAATTAAGGCACCTTCTTGTTGCATCAACCTCCAAGTCACCAAGCACCATGCACAGACTCCAAAGGCCGTTATAAACTCTTCACAACAAACTGCAAGTGTTGGTGAGTATAAAGTGCAAAAAACTCCTTCCCAGGGCCAATGTTGGATAAATGCCCCATACAAAATGCTCAACAAGCCACAAATGGGCCCACATGGCGAACCCTAATCAAATATTTGATTCAAACTTTACAATTATAAAGTTTGCAGCCTTTGCAAAAAAAAACTTATGGCTCAACCTCCAGCGTGGACGAGAATGGGGAGTTGTCTTGGCACACTCTAAACACTTTGAATTGATTATGCACCTTCTTCGTTTGGGACTATGAATGATGTCGGGAATACTAGTGTATTCCACTAATGAATTCGCGGGAATGAATATGCACCTTTAATGTGGATCAGCACCCTTCACCGAGCCTCAAAGGCTGCTAATCACTCAAAAAACCTCAAATGACCTTCAAGCAACAAGTAAATGGCCTCAAACTGCCTTCAGTTTGAAATCGAGTCCTCCAAGATGGGATACGCGCCCTCTAAAGAGGAGTCCAAGGAAAATCAACATCCATTAAATGCCCATTGATATGCGGGGAGGAGGCTGCAACATTCATCAGCATGTAAATAATGAAGCCTCCTTGCTTCAAACACCTTCAAAATCAAACAACAACTTCAATGTTTGATAGCAGAATTGATAAAGAAGAACATTCTTCTAAATGTATTTAGAAAATAATGATCTCACTAATCTCCAGCCACAACTCTCCGACAAAAACTCTCAGGGAAGATATTGCAAACTGGGAGGCTCTGATACCATGATAGAGCAATGAATTCCCAGGAAAACCAATTGCGCAGAGACCTTCACAAATGAGAGAAGCAAAGCTATTTCACCGAAGAGAAAAATGCATTGAGAATGAGATGATTAATCTACATATGGTACAGGGTTTTTAAAGCCGTGAAAAACAGGTAACAGGTATGTAACTTCTTAGCATGGGAAAAACAACTACCCTAATTAATTAAATGCAACTAAACTAGTCTACCTAAGTAAAACTTAAGTAAATATTCATTTACTCTAACAGTTTATAATGTTTTTCCTTAATTTATCTAATAATGTTTTGTTTTAATTTTCTAAATTCTTTTCAAAGTTTTACTAATATTTCCAATTTGTTTAATCTCTTTGTTTTCTAACATGTTTTCTAAGACTTTCCATTTTATTTTCTAAAAGATTTAAATCTTTGCTTTCCCTCCAAGAAATATTGCTTTTCAAATAGAATAGAACTCTAAACTATCTTTTCTATTATATATATAGCTATACATATATATTTATATAAAAATATGCATGTTGTTTATAGTTCTTTATTTATTATTTTATAAAAATATAGAGATGAGCTCTCTATTTTTATTTTTATTTTATAGAATAATACAAAGAAAACAAAATATAATATATTAAATATATAATATTCAAAAAATATTAAATATTAAAGAATTTATTTGGGCTAGGCCATTTTAAAAGATAGGGTGAAAGTATACAAATGCAGGTCACAAAATAAAATATTGTTTTATTTAAACATAGGCAGCAAAGGCTTAAGACAAGGTGAGCATAGGGGTCCACTGACCTATGTGTAGGTCGCAGATCCTTTCATGGGGTTCGCATGCTACACATAGGTCGGGCCCCATGGGAGGGGGCATAGCCCCATACCCACAGTGCCTTGCGGGGCATTGTGGATGGGGTTTCATGCCCATCCCCTCGCCCTCCCGCCCCCTCCATGGAGGCACGCAGGAAGAGCACCCAAAACCATGATTTAAAAACTTTTGTTTGAACAAAAAAAACAATTTTGCTTCTTTGTTTTTTTACCTAAACCCTCATAATATGAAACCCAAAATTCCTTCATTATATATATATTATTTATATACATATTTAAAATATATATACAAAAATAAAAGATACTTTCTTCTATAAATAACAGGCAGAAATATATATATTCTTCTATTCAACATATATATATTTATGAAAGGTATTTGAACAACTAAAAGAAATGGAACAATAGATATCTATAAATCAAGAGAATAATAAAACCCGGCTATAAAAACCATGGTTATTCTCATACTCAATGTATTTATTCACAACTCATCATAGAGAGAGAGGGTATTTAATCTTTTCCTAACAACTAAATTGCATTGGACTGAAAGGCAAGATAGAGTTTACAACTACATTTGTAACAACTTAGAATGCATCTACTCATTTATTTTAATAACTAGGATACATGTATTCATTCCTTTTAATAACTACATTTGTTTGATGAAGGATACAAGAAAGATATTTGTAATTTGCTTTATTCAACCTAGGTTCCAAAGATAAAAGATAAATGTATTTCCTTCTTCACAATATATTTAAATGCAAGTTAAAATTTATTAAGCTATTAAAAACTTATCAAAAGAGAGAGACAACATTTTCTTTATTACAACCTCTTCATTGTACAACAACCACAACCCTTACATCACCTTTCACAACTTCCCACTTTCTCTCTACAAGGCTCAATGAGACTCATCACATAAAAAAACACCTCATTACATATTGATATTCCTAAGAACAAAGATTCCAACTACTCCAAGAAGAGGAATCTCTTCTTCTTTTGACATCCACTTTAAACTTGCAAGATAGGACACAAAAATAAACCAAAGCCAATGGATTTCTCACCTCCCTACCTTAGGCTTGCTTACAAGCCACCCCCGAGCTAGGAGGTCTTCAAGGTAACCCGGGAACAACACCACACAAGGAAATGACTCATCACTCAATCAAAACTGATGACAGCTTACTAAATTAAGGACAACATTGATACATAGAAGTCTGCAATAACAGCAATAACAAACTACAGGAAGTTGTTCAATCCATTATATCATCCCTTTTCTCAGGCAATAGGAACAATTAAAATGTTCATTCCTCACACCAATAAATAAGAGACAAAACTTCTACATACATGTGATAAAATAAAGTTTACACCAATAATAAAAAGGAAACATTGATCGATCATTGATCTTTACGAATGGACTACAATTGACTACCAATTCATGAAAGAATTGTATTTGCTTACTTTTGAAATTTCTACAAACTGAATTTAGTCTGGTCTATTGACCCTCTTCTGGCGTCCATATTCCACTCATGTTCTCCTCCTATCAACATCAAGTTTCTCAATCTTTTGCCCAATGCAGATCCGCTTCTCACCAATACGTTGACCTTTCCTCTTTTTTGTTATCTGTAATCTCCCTTACATTTTCTCTGTCTAGGAGACCAAAGTCTCTCTCATTCTCTCAAATAGATTAGTGCCTCTTAATTGTCCCCCCTCTAACCATTCATCTCTCTTCTCTGCTTCCACATTGCAAACTATTCTAGATAACTAAATCAATACTACCTTATGTCCTTTCAATCGAATCTTGCAACTAACTACTCTTTACTCTACATTTGAATTGGCATCATACCTCAGTAGCTCATGGATGTGTGAGTGTCGAAAATAGAAGTGAAATTTGCCTAACCATGCCCTAGATTAGCTTATCACATGGCAAAATTACAAGAAAACTAAAATACCAAATGAAATAAAGATGCAAACCAAAATTTGTCAATGCTCCTAGATCAGGCTTCTCGGGTGAGAGAAATTTGAGTTCCATCTCAAATGATGGTTTTCTTTTTCCTCTTCTTCTAATTGTGTTGTGTTCTTATTTCTTCCTCCTCGCCGGATTTGTATTGGTTTGCTCAGAGCTTGTTTGACTCTTTCTTCATGTATCTACTCCTTCTTATCTCTTTCTCAGCTACAAGACTCTAGCACTCTATCTCTCATTCATTAATACTGTCCATTTCTATATCCTCTTTTCTTTTTGCTTGATTTCTTGTTGTTGTATTCATCTCAGTTTTCCTGATTAGTTCTATACTCATGTTTACTCTTTGCTTATCTGAAAGACCCCTTTGAACTGCATTCATGTCAATGCCAAGTAACTTCTTTTTCTGATTTGGTTCAGTTTTGAACCTCTGATATGAAGCTTCCTTCATTCTTTCTTCATTAGTCACTTCTTCAAGTGCTTCTTTTTGCACATCTTCCTCTCTCCATTCTTTCTCATTTTCTTTCATGTTCTCCTCAATGAGAACTTTCTTCTCCTCTTCCGGTGCACGTTGCTCACTTGGCAACTCCACTACCTTTCCATGTTTCTCGTTTGGCAACCCTTTGTTTCTCAAACCTCTTTCATCTTCTCTTTTCAAGGTAGTCATATCTTTCCCTCTTCTTTTCTTAAAAATCATCTTTACAAGCCACTTCAACTTCTTTTTCATTGGCCAATACCAACCATATTCTTGGTTTCTCTCCTCAAACCACTACTTACACTTCTCTAAATCTCTTCTCAATTCTGCTATTTCTTTATTCCACTCTGCATTTTGCTTCTCCACATTCAACTTCATCTTATCTTTCTTCTTGAGGCTTTCTTTTATGGCATACTGTTGCATCTTTGTATCTTTCTTTTTGGATTATCGATACCTCACCTAGGGCTTCCCTTCTTTTCCTCTACATAGTCTTTTGGCAACTAGGTTCTTCTTATTAACCTATCAAACTTTAATACACATACATGTCAAAAAATCCCATGAGCATAACCGACTTCCCCTTCCCATACCTTTTAGGCTCTGATACCACAATGATGATAGCCTGCTAAATTAAGGACAACAATAATACACAGAAGTCTGCAATAACATCAATAATAAACTATAGTAAGTTGTTCAATCCATTAGACCATCCCTTTTCTCAAGTGACAGGAACAATGAAAATGTTCATTCCTCACACCAATCGACAGGAGACAAAACTTCTACATACAAGTGATAAAATAAAGTTTAGACTAGTAATAAAAAGGAAACATTGATCTTTACGAATGGACTACAATTAACTGTTGATTCATGAAAGAATCGTATTTTCTTACTTCTGCAATTTCTACAAACTGAATTTAGTTTGGTCTATTGACCCTCTTTTGGCATCCATCTTCCACTCTTGTTCTCCTCCTATCAACGTCAAGTTTCTCAATCTTTTGCCCAATGCAGATCTGCTTCTCACCAATACGTCAACCTTTCCTCTTTTTCGTTATCTATAATCTCTCTTACATTTTCTCTATCCAGGAGACCGAAGTCTCTCCCCTTCTCTCAAATAGATCGGTGCCTCTTAAGTGTCCCCCCTCTAACCGTCCATCTCTCTTCTCTGCTTCCATGTTGCAAATTGTTCTAGATAACTGAATCAATACTGCCTTATGTCCTTTCAACTGAATCTTGCAACTAACTACTCTTTGCTCTACATTTGAATTGGCATCATACCTCAGCAGCTCGTGGATGTGTGAGTGTCAAAAATGGAAGTGAAATTTGCCTAACCACGCCCCTGATTAGCTTATCACATGCCAAAATTACAAGAAAACTAAAATACCAAACGAAATAAAGATGCAAACCAAATTTTGTCGATGCTCCTGCATCAAAAACTCATAACCAAGTTCATATTCAAGGAAACCTACAAAACTTGAATCCATAACAAGATCCGCTAAGGGAAAAAGAGGAAATCAATTATATTCCTTTCCAAATACTTCGATTGTTCTCAACAAGAGTGAGAGCCCAACTCGTCATAACCTCATTCTCAATACTACACCAAACTCAAACACCAAACTTATTATAGACACTAAAAATTATCTAGGTCTTGTTTACACATGACCTTGTATGTCTTTGCCCTAGGTCCTAGTTACACAACACATTGTCGACATGAACTTGTATATGTTCCCCTAGGTCCTAGTTCATCCTAGTTCATCTAACCTCATCCCACTTAATCCCATTTATCCCTAGGTCCTAGTTCATCTTAATCACATTGGTCCAACTTAATCACCTTCTTGATTAATTAAATAAACCCACTTTATTTAATTAATCCCACTTGATCACATTCCTAATTAATTAAATAAATCCCATTTATTTAATTAATTGCACCTAGTCACATGTCTCACTGTTGTCTCTAAGATTTGCACCCTTGCTAAGTTGCAGAACTTGGCAATCTGGAGAAACATGGGATCTTTCCAGGCCTGTGGGTCGCCTGTGATGGAAAGAACATCCAGAGAAGGCTGACTTCCTAGCTGGTTATCACCTAGAAACTACTGGATTTGCAGAGGAAAAGGGAAAAGGAATGCTTAAAAAATGAAAAGTAAAACAGTAAAAATGAGAACAAGGGTGATACACCAAACTTGATATGATTTATGGAACTCAGATTTGCATACACTTGGCCATAGATATCAAAAACTAAACCTACACAACCTATTACTGTATGCTTTGCAAAAACACTTCACAAAGAGGCCTAAATGCATTAACCTTTTAAAAGGAAGCTAACTTCACAATTAAAAGAGCATATGCAGTTTTAAGACACAGTTTGCAACCTGCACAAACACACTTTTTGCATAAAGGTATTTGAAACATAAGATAAAATGACAAGGAGATAAAACTAACCTCACAAATGACTTAATCAAATACTTGGTATTACACAATATTGCATAAATAAGAAGGCAAAACCGGACTATCAATGGTAGCCAAGGTCTGTTCTGTATTTCATATCTCAAAGGGGTTACAAAAACATGCTCAAACTAAGTAAGGATTGCAGAAAAATCACTAACTCCAGAATGTACATGAAAAGAACTTCCACTACAAAGAGTCAAATGAATGACTATATATTCTCCAAGCAGTTGTAGCAAGATAGGAATGAGAAACCTCCATGGTCGTGCATCTCATAAAAGCCCCCGAAATATCTACCTAAAGTCCTCCAAAGTGGGTTCCCATTGCAGAAAAAGTCAAGGCATGTCATTACTAAACATAAAATCACCAAAAAAATGCCATTAAATGCTCTTAAGGGCCATAAAAATCAAGTCAAATATATGCAATAACTCCCTTGCCTATTTTTCAACCTCCCCTGCAGCATCATAAATGCTTGGCATGTGCACAATAAATGTTCAGCCATATCTCTTTGACCATATCTGCAAGCTTCCTCAACTTGCCCTTTGCACAATAAATGTCATAAACACAATTATTTCTGCATTTAACCAACATTAACTAAGTGGTTTATAACCACACCACTTAGTCAAATGTTTTTACATTCCAAATTTATTACAACTCCATGTAGAAAATAATGGCACTTAGGACATAACATTTAATCCCCTGATTTTGCATAGTTTGGAGACAAATTAAATGTTGTAAAAGAATGACAAAGTAATCAACGAGACTTACCTTGCCATGTGTGATAAGTTTGCCTATTATCGCTTTTTTGAATTTTTATTACAAATGATAAAGTAATTCATAATTCATTACTTTATCATTTGTTTACAATATTTAATCTGTCTCTTGATCATGCAAAATCAACATAAAACACCTTGTAATCCCTAGGCAAAATACAACCTCCATACACTTGCATCATTACTCGCATCTCATGGCTACATCAAAGCACCTTATAATCCCTAGCCATTCATACATTTTACAACATATCTCGTCATGCTTACAAGGTCTAATGCAATACATTTTAAACTGACCCTTATACCTCCCTATAAACATTACAATGCCTTATATCATCATACTCACCTTATGACTATACCAAGACATGCCTAGCAAGATATAATGTACTCGAACCCCTCAAACTTTTCATTATGTCTTTTTTAATTTAGAAAAAATCAAAAAGGCAAAAGTCACGGGTCATGAGATTTTCATTAGGTTCTAAAGACTTGAAGTCTTTCCCACAGCTTACAATGGACAGTAATGATTTTAATTTACAAGTCAAAAGCCAAAAATGATGAAGATACACCCCAAGTCATCGAACAAAAGAAGGAAAGAACCCTAATTTTGTCATTTGCACATTTTACCTTGCATTTTTTGGGACAACTTCCTCTCTGGCCGCCTTCCTCACCTAGGGTTTCAACATTCATTCTGCATCAATTTTTGTTGTTGCAATGCACATTTCTGAGGGATCCGATGACTTTTCATTGGAATAGAAAGGTAAAAACCTCTATTGTTTCTCTGTTTGACCCATCTTCTTTGCTTTGGAGATAAATCATGGCATTTCAAGCTGCGACCTATCACATTTCCAATGTATTTCTTCTATTTTCTTGGCCGACCACTTTGCATCTATCATTGGCTATGTTTGAGGCTGATATGAAGGTCGACTAAGGAAATTTCTATGGTTTTCACACATAGCACTTGGTAGAAACAAAAAGTAAGTCTTTCAAATGTCAATCTCTCTTCATTTTTGGAGTTTTTTATATCATGGAATTTGCTGCCAGAGTCGCAATTTGATGGCATTTTTGAGTATTATGAATTCAAAAATCTACATTTTCTTTGTTTTCTGCAACTTTTCTTGCATTTCCCAAAAACATGAGGCTCGATCTCCTATTGGGCCGCGATTTGATGGTGAAAAATGGTCATTTCCTGTTTGTTTCCAGATGATACAACAATACTGTAGTAAAATTTCCATTATATTCAATTGCATTTTGCTTCAACTGCCAGACTCTTTGGAGTTCCAACACATGGATCTACTTCAAATTGTTTTGATGAAACAACAACTAAACATTTATTATGTCCTACACATGCCTTTTCCATTAACTTTTTGGATTCAACCAAGTGCCATGCACCTTTGACAAAAATGTCCACACACTCCTTGTGGATTCCCAAAACTTGCAAACTGAATAGAGGAAATAACTTTACCCACAGAGCACTAAAGTTGAAGCCTTGGTTCTACATTCTCATGTAGCATCTTGGAGTTGGTTCTCATCTTCTGCCAAGATTGAATAGGTGGGGGACTACTCTCTGAGACATGTGCACAAACATTGTTTATAGATCTAGTAAGTAGAGGTACTTTTGATGGTTTTCTTTCTGTTTCCTCAAAAAAAACTAACAAGTTCCTAGTAGTCTGCAACAATGATCGAGGGATATGGTACAATGTTTGGAAAGGTTGTCCACAATTTGTTGCACGCTTCTTCAAGCTCCAACCTCCTCGATAATCACATCTTAAACAATCTCCAGGAGAAACCAATAAGGAAATCAATTAACATCCAACATTTTCCCCATTAATCCAAATTTGGCCCTTTCCCATACTGTTTAGGTCAAGAGAAATAGGATCATCTCCCTCTAGGGCATCTATTGTTGTTATACCATGTCAAAGGTTGATTAGAATTTGATGAATTCCATTTCACAGTACATGAACCATCATTGGTAAAGATATTTTTCTTTTCTCCCACAAAACCAATCTGATATGCCCACAACTCTTGTGATAAGTCTTGAGCACCATCTTTAAACCCTTGGATAATGATGTTGCTTATTCCAGTAGTCTATCATTCAAAATGTGCTCCCCCATTCGGCAATCCGACCATCACACTTAGCAAAGATATATCATTTTTGCCAGGTCTTAGAGAAAAATGTAACTTGACGCTGAAACTGGGACTTGTTTTATTTCCATTTGCACTTCCTACAAAATCATCATTGATGAAGACATACACAGCATAACCTTGAGACCCGATAGCAAGCACTGGTGAAATGTTGCTCCTTATAAAGGGTTCATTTTCATCAACATCAACCCTTATTCTGTACCACGGTAATCTGTTGTGTCTTTGGCTGTTTATGATCATTCGACTACACTTGTAGATAAATCTGACATGACTCTCTATAGTCCACTAATATCTTTGATGACTCATGGAAAAATGTTGGATAAGCTACCTCCTGTAGTTGTAGCATAACATTGATATGGTTGTACCTTTCACTTTTGAGACTGTTGTAGCATCTTATGACTGTCCTTTACTAGATGGAACATTTCTGATACACATTTGTTTTCTTCTAAATAAAGCAAGGAGTTCTAAGTAGATCCCTGTTCACTGCCAGACTTTATGCTACCATGCATCTAATGCTAAATTGAGTTTTTCTTCGCCAAACATTGATGAATAAAATTGCCATGGAAAATCAGCTGCCTTCTGAATATTTTTCTTGACAGTTGGTATTGTGGATTCCTTATGACTGTCCCACATAGCATTGATTTGACATGACAAAAGGTTGTTTCATGTACTTAATAGTAATTTTACACTTCATTCATGACAAAAGTGGAAAAATACCTATTCTTGGATACTGCCCGCTTTATGATATGGTTGTATATCTTTATGAGACATCTTTCTTGGTTCTTTCATATGCATACAGACTTATGATGACGTGATAACAACAATTTATGATAGCAAATGCTTGCTACTGCATACATATTATCTCTGTACCTTGCTCTTTATGTGATCACTTTATTGATAAGACTTGTTCTTCTCTCATACATGACAATTGTTCCACTGCTATCCACTGTCATGGCTACATCTATATTCCTCATGCACACATCCTGACTATCCAAGAATGATTTTTTCTATGGCCTTTTGTTGCTCTATATATGATCATAATCATATTGACTTGAATTAGCTACATGTGAACAAGGAAACACACTGTTATAGTTTCAAATTATCCTCAATCTCTTGTAGATGAACAAGAATATGCCCTCTACTGTTCCATTCTTATGGGTTGTTCCTTTATTGTTTTGTAATTGTATGTGATCATTTGATGACATTTAGCTTTTAAAACACAACGATCTTTCCCTATGTTCTCTGTATATGGAAATAAGGTCACTACACTTTGATACTTAACACGGCATTTTAGCATTTTTGTACTACCTCCTGTAGCTGCATATGCCATTGCAATTATTGAATATGAATATTTCAATATAGAGAAGGCATGAGGATAGGTATGAAGTCTCTTTGTTGTCCATCTATCTGCTTGCATACATTTGACTTATATGATGAACTATGTTGACTCCACTTTGTATGTTGTTCTACTATGACTGAAACCTCTCTTTCCTTGATGGCATAATGAGCTCTTAATGACAGTAACACACGACATTAGACTTGGTTGTCCCACATGGCATTTGCTCCAACTTGACTATACCTCTCTTGGTATACCGAATACCCTATCGTAGCTTTATGATGACTATCTATGAATGTTCTTATAACAACATTGTGTGTCACTGTTTGTCATCCTGTAGCATTTCTTTAACTTCAATGCTTATTTCTTTGACTAAATTGACACTGGCTTGCTTGTATTTAGATTGAAAACCAATTCTTTCTTGTATCAAAATAAAAGTATGCCGATCTCGACCCTTGTGGGAGCCCACTTTACCCCACATACTGCAATATTAAATGAAGTAATCAGCAATGAAACTTTACATGTATTTGCACATTGGACAAACTTGTTAGACAAAACCATGAGTTTCAGATTTGCTCTTTGTTTTCCTCTGGTACATATGATGACTGTAGACTAATATAATGCATTATAGGAGTAAATTGTGCATGTAATGATGATGTATATGCAAGGATTTGGTATCCTGAGCTTTGACACAATTTTCTCCTGTCTCTTTGCATGTATTTTGGAGCAGCAGGGTGACCTCTATGAAGGAGCTGAAGATAAAGCTGCTCAACTACGGGGGTTCGTCATTACAAGTCAATGACATATCCCTTGTCTTTGTTTATGCTTTTATTTATATATGCATCATTTCCTTTTCTAATGCATTATGGTAGTCATTCCCACAGCTTGTGTGGGAGAATTTCATTTGACATTTATAAATAATGAAAATGCTTTTTAAAATATGCAATGATGTATGGTTCTTCTTGATTGTAAACAATTGCATTTAATTGAAGTTCTTTTATGGCATTTTTCTCTCGGCAAAAACACTCACTAATAATAGACATGCACCCCTTAAAACTATAAAACTTAACCAGCTCCACTTGATTGAGCTGGAAAACAAAAATGGGTAACACTCACATAATTCAAATTAAAACTTTGAATAAACCCTCACCTCTCATCACATTGCGACACATGCTGCATGTCTCCATCTTCCACTTAATATGCCTTCACATGTCAATCTAATTCAAATATAATATTTTAATTAGATTCCCTTTATTCTCCTTTGCACACTTGTCACATGAATACACTTTCTTGATGTGCAAGGAAACCTAATCAATCCTAGCTATCCATATCATCTAAACCCTAATCGATCTTGTCCATCCATTCTAACTAGGTCTTTCCTATAAACCTAGCCTCCTCTAAGTCATTTGGGGGGATGTAATCTAATTTCATACCGTTATACTGCCAAAATCTTGAGCAACCAACATTCAACCATGTCCATCAATCTCTCCTTTGCATCCATTTCCATCTCTATCTTGCATCTTTCATCATATTGCATCCATCATCTTGCAGGTATCAATCAAGCCATCATCTTGCGCATATCATTCAAGGTGTATTGAAGGTTTGGGTTTGGTAATGTATGCATTTGTTTCATCATTTCAGCTAATCCAAATTTTTAGTATACATTTTGGCAAACCTGGTCTTGGATCTAATCGTGAGTTTTTTGCATATTTTGTTGTCAAAATTTTGCTTTTTCTCTAACCCTAGGTTGTCAAAATTGCAAGTTTTGGGGGTGACATATTGCAGGTTGCATCCTAGGCAAAAACTAACCTCACCATTGCGATCAGGAGGCCATTTCCATAAATTTTGACTATAAATTTACTAGGGTTTGATCATAGAAAAATTTATTAAAATTTTTTGAAATTTTTTTAGGGCATGTGAATCCGTACCGTACAGACCCGCAAACCCATCTGTAAATACTGACTAGTTTTATGTCTAATGTTGCATGCAGGGTCAATTGTCATTTATCAGGTGTAGGTGTACATTTCACATTCATGGCAGGAAATTTTTGTTCTCTTTTAACAAAAAAAAGGGAAAACACAAAAAAAATTAGGGTCGACTGTTAAATTTCTTTTTCTTCCTGCTAACTATTAATCCCTAACTCACAGCCTGCAACAAACCCCTAAACCTTTGTCACCACCATTGGCGGTGACTATCTCCACCATCACTACTCATTGCACAGTCGCCACTCTCTATTCTTGTCGACCACCGCTTGGCTATTGTCGACCACCGTCGTTTCAACCCTAAATCCTGTTGAGGCCTTTAAATCTACGATCGCTGCCATGTTTAAAACCACCACCTAACCCATCGTAGCCATCATTGGTGGTAACCCAACTCTGCATTGGCTAACCTCCACTCGCTCGACCTAAGCCATACAGTCTTGTTGGTCATCCCTCACCTCTGCCTGTTGGTCCACAGTCGCCACCTTCGGGCGACCGCGACACCTTCTCTTAGCCGCCTGATCCTTCCTTCGCAGTCACCCCAAATCTTCCAGCTTTGAAAACCCTAAACCTAAAACCTTAACCGCTACTTCCTTTCAGCCTAAACCTTGTTATCGCATTGCTTAGAGCCCTAGCTCTGCTCTTCCTGTTGCCCACCCCTCTAAACCACTTTCCTCTACTCGACTGCACCCTCTTTGTGGTCACCACCCTGTAGACTATGGGAACCAAACAATTAGGGCATTCATTTGTCACAAAAGCCCACGGGGAGGGGCTATGAAGACCAGCGAAAGGGGATTAGGAGCTTCAAGTTTGTAAACCGGTGGTTTAACGTATTACTCTAGTCTTAGCCCACGGTCCTCTTCATAATCGAGGGTTGGGGGCTATCAAAGGCCCCCTTAATATGTATTTTTCAAAACCTCAAGCCCCTGGTCATATTAGAGACCAGGGGCCTATTTCACCCAAAACCACCAGGTTAACCATAACTACTAGGAGTTAAATTTTGCATGTGACCAAATAGTCAGAACCACTAACATTTATTGCAAACGGCAAGGTTGACCTCTTGTGCTCCCTACATGCCAAAGGAGGCTATTTTTTTCAAATTTTCATAACTGTCACATATGGAGGCAAAATCACACAAAATTGGACTCGTTGGAAAGCTGGGAAGACGTACTATGTAATGGTGAAGAAATTTTTAGGTGAATATAACATTTTCCTATTTTTTTTTATCAGTCAAAGTCAAACTTGCATGAAAATTTCAATCGAGCATAACTTTTACAAATTTCATCCTTTTTCAGAGATTTTTTTAAAAAAGTACATAGAATTTCATGTAGAATCTACTCATGCAATTCATTTTCCTGTATCAGTTCATCTACAATAGATTTTATCAATTTATTGATTTTGCACATAACGGATCCCTAGGCACTTTCACTTGCTTCTTTTTCAATTTTGTGACTTGTAGGTGACCTCAAGGAGCTGGAGCAGCATTCACATCAACATCCACAGTAGCTTGGAATAGTGAAATAATTAGGTACACTTGTTTCATCTCTTATCTCTTAATCTTGTTTGACCACACATTTGGACTTTGGGCTTAAAATGAACAACTTGTTTGCAATCACACATCAAAAATTGGGCATAAAATCAACAAGTGTCATCCATCACACATTTGGACTTGGGCTTTAAAAAGAACCGGTGCTTGAATTTTTTGCTAAATTTGCATGCAATTAGGGGTGTGTATGCTCTTCTCATGCGCTTCATGCGATCTTGAGAATAAAAAACACCTCTTATCCATTCATATTCACACCTCACATTTCATTTTCTTAAGGGTTAATTTACAAGTGCGAGTGTGAATCAAGTGTGCATGTGTATGCTCTCTCCTCGCACCGCAAGGTGATCTTGGAGATCAAAAACACCTTACTTGGTCTGCTTTTGTTTACCTTGCTTAGGATGCCTGCTTGGAGACACACCACTCCAAGGGATGACCTCGATCGAGGATGAATCGAAAGACATCCTCATTGGGAGTAGGAATCTTGTCACTCTTGGCTAAGCCCCAAAGAACTTTATACATTTGGGAAGTGAAGGTGAAGGGTGGGTTACCCCTTTCTCCTGGCTGTGTGGCAGGATTTCACTTTCAAATTCCCAGTCAACCTCGTGTAAACATAGCCCAAAACCTAATTGGCCATTGCCTATTTCAAACTAGACAATAGGCTTGTTGATGTGTCTTCCATGTGTACTTGTTTAATTATCATTATACTCTTCCACTTCAAAATTCAAAATTGCTTATGTGTCTTGCGTGAGTGAATCATGTTTGTACATGTGTCATCATTTGATTGAACATTGTCGAATCAAGCTAAACCCCAAACACATAATACAAGTCATTCAACTCATTCTTCCAAAACATTCATCCTAATCACCCATTCTTAGCCACTTTATTCCTAATCATATCCAAGTCACCATAATTCAAACCCTAATCATTCCAAACCACATTCTTTCTAATCAACCCCTAATCATCCTAGTCATCATCCTAATCAATCCAAATCATACAATCTTGCCATTCTAAATCACATCCTAGTCAACCTAAATCAATCCTAATCATATCCTTATCACTCTACATCATCAAATCATCATCATTCTATCCAAATCATTATCCAATCAACATCATTCTAATCATTACATGTCATCATTATCTCCATTCTTGTCAAATCAACCTCAATACCAATCATCCCTAAGAACATCCTAGTCACATCTTCATCATTCATCATTATCCTAATCATCATCCTAATCATCCCTAATCATTCCATATAAAACCCCAATCATATCCAAGTCATCATCCCATCAAATCAACATCATCCTAATCATCCTAGTCATCACACATCATCCAATCATTCCAAGCCAAATCACATCCCAACTACTTTCATCCCAATCCCAATCCAAATCCAAATCAACCCAATCAAAAATCAAGACCTTAGTTGATCATCATCAACCGTTATCGAAACTTTCTTGAGATCATTAGTCTATCTTAAGTAAGTCAACCAATCAAATCAATCCAATCAACCCTCTATTACTTAAGTGTCATTATTCTACCTTGAGTATAGAGAATCAATCCAATCAACCCTCTTACTTGAGAACATTAGTCTATCTCAAGCATAGAGAGCCATCCATCAAAAAAAAATCAAATCATCCTAAGGTATTGAAATTTGATCCCAATCACTCCACATCATCACCTACATTTCTCATTTAAACCACTTTCAT
Source organism: Cunninghamia lanceolata (assembly GCA_027924645.1). NCBI lineage: Eukaryota > Viridiplantae > Streptophyta > Pinopsida > Cupressales > Cupressaceae > Cunninghamia > Cunninghamia lanceolata. The sequence continues at coordinate 2,495,764 of BSBN01000292.1, read as the reverse complement.
CCCAATCCATTCATCCTAATCACCTCAATCCAAGTCATCCCACCTTGTTATCCCACATCACCCTTACCATTATCCTAAATCATCCTAGTCACCTAACCTAATAATTCCAGCATCATTCATCCTAATTCCTTCAAGTCATCCAATATCATCATCCTAGTCATCTTCAACATCCTAATCATCATCACCATAGTCCTCATCATCCAAGTAAAACCCTAATCATTTCTGGCCATTACACATCGTCATTCTACCTAGCCAATCAATTCTCCACATCTACCACTTGTAAACATGGACATGGTATTTATAAACAAAACCTATGAGAATGATCCTTATGGCCCCAAAAGAATGCTTAATCAACTTAGTCAACTTAGGTGGTTATATAGAAAGGAAGAAGACCTTGTGTCACCACAACATCAACATGCCCCACAACATCAAGTTCTAGGCCAATATCAACGATCCCACGTTCAATCACAAGTCCAACAAGCACATAATCCAAACACTAATGCCGCCACATCCATACCACAAATCACCCTCGCTATTCCTAACAACACCACAAACACAAGTGCTTTCATAAGCATACCATCCAATAATCCTAACTTCATTGCCTTCATAACATAATTACTTTCTCAGCAAACTTCCAACATCAACCAATGTCCACAACAATCCACCTCACAAAACCTTTCACCTACAAATCCTATCATGCCACCTCATCACCAAATCTATCCACATGACAATCAAATATCCTTACAAGAACAACATGCAAGTCCAAATGGCCCTATGTATATAAATCAAGAAAGTCCAAGTTATCTTATGCAAGACCTAAAATCCTTTGACAAGGGGGAAACCAACCTAGCAAGTACCTCCTCTGAGTCACCTTCACTATCCAATCATATGCCAACACATGAGCCAACTAGTCCTATCCCAACACCTTTATCAAGCCCTTCATTGCCTTCATCATCTTCATCCCCATGTTCCACTAATCATTCCTTAAAAGATTCGATGGAGATACTTTTAGAGAAATTAGTCCAAGAGAATTTGATTGAGCTATACCCGTTCAAAGCATATTCTCCATCTATGTTTAAACCTCATTCGTATAAAGAGGATGAATATTGTGCATACCATAGGTATAGGGGTCATACCATATCCACTTGTGTCTAATTTCAAAGATTGGTCAAGAATCTAGAAGATTGTGGTAAGATTGTCTTGGATAAAACCAATCCCTCTAATTCCATTATCTTTCCATCTAGCCCAAATCCTAATCCCATTATCCATCCAACAAATCCTAATCCTAAGCCTTCAACTTCCACTATTATCATCCATCCAGTATATTGCCTATTCACCCATACCCTTGCAAAGGATGTGATCCATTGGCTACTAGCAAGGAATAAAACATTGTCATGTCATCAAACACCTATTCTTGAGTCTCCCCATGAGTCTTTAAACACTTTTTCTTGTCTTCTAACCCCATCATGTGATCTACAAGCTATCAAGCTTATTAAAGAGCCTTCCACTTCCATTTAAGAAAACCAAGAGTTATGTCAAGAGCACGATCCTAAGCATGAAGAAACAATAGCCCCTAAATCTAATCAAGATTAAATCATCCCCATTTACCCTATCCATAACATGTACCTTTTCTATGATCAAGATGGTACCTATGAAGAACCTATCCATGAACAACTTGATCCTAGTCATACCCCCACAACTATACATGAACAAGACACCCAATACCTACATGCTCCATCTAATGAAAGTCTTGTTGACCTACTTGAGCATTCACCCTGTTTCATGGCCTTCATTTGAAGCAAAGACACTTCCCCTTCATCTATTAATAATGAGCAAATGTCCACTTGTCATGATGAGACATGTGTCCCCCAAGCCAACATAGAAGATCGAACAAGTAATTTGGATCCCAATGAACATAAGAAATATCCTAATGATCCTTCCACGTCCACCATTGATCCCATTTCAAATCCACCATATACTACTAGTCTATCCACATTCATTCATGAATGTTCCTCCTTAGAACACCAACAACCATTATCCACTTTACCTTCTCCATCCAATAATCAACTCAAGTCTAGTGTCCAAACTACGCCTAGTCCTATAGTCAATCGCATGCTCCAAAACATGAACTACCAAGGCAAAGGTTTAGGCCTACATGAACAAGGAATTTTGGAGCCAATCCATGTCAGGGTCCCTCCTCACTCATTTGGCCTTGGATACACACCCCAAGGTCAACAATCTAATGATGTTGGTACTTTCTCCACACTTCCCAAATCCACTTCCTTCCATTATAAACCCCATCATATTCCTAAAACATATGTTGATATTCCACCTCCCTCCTATAAATGTCAAAAGCATGTGACCATTCACCTTCCACCATCCACTTTACCTCCACTCCTTCCAACTCCTAATATCCTTCTATCCCCTTTGCCACCATTGCTACCAACATCCCTATACCCAATCATTCATAAATACCCTAAATATCGTAATCATGACCAACAAATGCATGCATTGTATAAACACAAAGCTTCTACTCATTTCATCTGCCACATGGGATTCAAAAATAAACATTTGGATTCCTCCTTACATAAAGCCAAAAATCCTAAGGGTCCTAATGCCTTAGGAAATCAATCCAAAAATTCAAAGCAAGGTACATTCAAAATCCATCCAATCCCATACCTCTAAAAGCAAAGTCAAAAACTAAAATGATATGGGTCCCTAAACAAAAATCAATCAAGTCAAATGAGGCATCCACCTCTCAAAAAATCCCAACCATCCCCCTCCATTAAAAAATGACATTCCATTCAAACATTTCAAACATCCCACATGAAAAGAAAAAATCAGAAAAATACTAAGTCCATGTGGGTTCCAAAACTCATAAATCATTCGTCTCCTAAGAAAACATCACCATTGCTTCCTACACCACCATCCAATCAAAAGCTTACATGTTTAACACGATGTGTGCAGTCGTTGGTCATGATTCCTTTCCATACCTCCATCACTCCATCATTCACTCATTAACCTACATATCTCCCCCATCACCTTCCTATGGTCCATGCTTTTGCATAAGTCCATTATAATCCACTTTCACCCCTACATAATCCACATCATAATCCACTTTTGATCCCTCTATAATTCACATCATAATCCACTATCTACCTTATCCATCTCACTTTCATGCAATCACCCTACCACCATCTTGAGAATAATGACTTGACATGGCCATTTGTGATGACATCCTTCTCTAATGGGACTATCACATTACATGGAACTAGACAATTGAGTCCCACCCATCCATATCCCCCCCCCTTTCCCATTCAAAAGTCAAAATAGGACCACAAAAAATCAAAAAAGTCAAAAAAAAGAAAGAAAAAAATTTAAAAAGTAAAGAGAAATCCCTTCGTCCAACGATGAAAACTTGGTAAACAAGCGCCTTGGATAAGTACCATGATGAAAACCTGGTAAACAGGCATCATGTGTAGGTCGATCTTCTATGTTACTTACACTTGGGGGCACCTTGTCTCATCCTTTTCCAAACTATCATACCATTTCCATATCCATACTTATCCTATTGAATCCATCCATCCTCCCTTCTTTTGATCTTGACAAAGACATGGGGGCAAAATGTTGAAACATGTTTTGGATATCTCTTGATGTACCTCATCCCATCCAGCCCATCCTATCATTACCCTCTTTCCATTACCCATTTTTCCATCCTTTCCAAATGAACCCTATCATCCAAGTCATAAGCTTTGTCATGTCAAATCCTATCATCCTATTGCCTTAAGTCTTGTCACAAAAAATCCTAAGTCTACTACCTAGACTGGGGCATGTTATTCCTATGCAACATAGTCCTTGGAGATCACATCCTTGCTCTCTTACACATACATCCATTCCATTCCATAGCCTATCCTTTTATCCTATCCATTTATCATGATTCTTTCATCTATCCACTATCATCCATCCTTTTGTCCAATCTCATTTATTCCCTTGCACCTAGACTTGGTTCCCCTTGTCATTGGTATCTAGCATACAAGCTACTCAAATTGTAAATCCATTGACGTTCAAAAATACAATAGACAAAAAAATCAAAATATGTCAAAAAAATTAAAAATCCAACAAAATCTAAGCAATAAAACCATTCCACCTCAAATCATCAAAATCACATTCTTCCAATCAAATCAATCCCAATCAAACAATCCATTACATCATCAAAATCAAAACAAGTCCAATCACATCATCAAATCAAGCCAATCTATCAATCATCCAATCTATCAAAATATCTAATCAAAAGCAAATCAAACATCCAATCAATCTCAATCACATCAATCCAACCTTCATCATCACCATCAATAAAACACAAATCAGAACTACATTTCATCTTCATCATTAAGTGCCTTGATCCCATGGATACAGGGTATGTAGGAAATCTAGGATATGAAGGAAGTGCCTAGATTCAGGCACAGGCGATAGACTTCTTCCATCCTTCTTCTAATCTTCATCAATCATCATCTTTATCCATCTCACATTTCTTCTATCATCTATCTCCCACCTCATCAATAAACACCTAAAATCCAATCAATCCATCAAACTCAAATTCATCAATCTAATCAAATCAATTCTTCAATCATTCAAATCAATCATCACTTCATTCAAACCAATTCTTCTTCAATCACTTCATCTATTCATCCTCCAATCAAACCAAATCCAAGCAATGACCCAAATGTAAGTCATCCTCAATCCATACCAATCAAGCTAATTAATTTGTCAAATTATCCAATCGCAATCAATGGTCTTGATCCTAATCTTGTCATAAACCCAATCAACCAAATCAATCAATCATCATCATCATCAATGGGATATATCGTTCCCACATCCTTGTGTTGATCTAGGGATATATCGTTCCCCGCCATGACAACACTATCAAATCACTATCATCAAATCAATCAATCAATCAATCATTGGTTTACAGCTTGACAGGGGCAATACCTTGTTTGTTTTTGAATCATTTGTGCATGCTTGCTTGCTTGCTTGTGTATGTTATCATTTTTATCTTGCATTTGCATCAAATCGGTATCATCCCAGCTAATATTCATATCTTGTACCTAGAAAAGGTTGTATTATGCTGGGGCACAAGACACATCGTCACCTTGGTCCTTATACCTTGGTGCATAACGTCTCGTGCTATATCAAACATCATGGTTGCTCACTTTCATTGTAGTATAATGTATCCTTCCATTTCTTCTATCAATTCCTTTATCTTTTGCCATTCCTTTCATTTTGAGAGCATACCCGTGTTTGTCCAACCCGCCTATCCTCTCGAGGGGGCATCATCATCCTATCCTTTTCCTTTATCCATTTTCTTAACTTCTTTGAAATGATGTTACTCGATTGAAATCTTATCATCTCGCAACATCATCTCAAAGAGGGGCAAATGTAGACACTGAAAATTGTCTAGGTCTTGTTTACACATGACCTTGTATGTCTTTGCCCTAGGTCCTAGTTACACAACACATTGTCGACATGAACTTGCATATGTTCCCCTAGGCCCTAGTTCACCTAACCTCATCCCACTTAATCCCATTTATCCCTAAGTCCTAGTTCATCTTAATCACATTGGTCCAACTTAATCACCTTCTTGATTAATTAAATAAACCCACTTTATTTAATTAATCCCACTTGATCACATTCCTAATTAATTAAATAAATCCCATTTATTTAATTAATTGCACCTAGTCACATGTCTCACATAATTCAAATTAAAAATTTCAATAAACCCCTCACCTCTCATCACATTGCGACACATGTCACATGTCTCCATCTTCCACTTAATATGCCTTCACATGTCAATCTAATTCAAATATAATATTTGAATTAGATTCCCTTTATTCTCCTTTGCACACTTGTCACATGACTACGCTTTCTTGATGTGCAAGGAAACCTAATCAATCCTAGCCATCCATATCATCTAAACCCTAATCGATCTTGTCCATCCATTCTAACTAGGTCTTTCCTATAAACCTAGCCTCCTCTAAGTCATTTGGGAGGATGAAATCTAATTTCATACCGTTATGCTGCCAAAATCTTGAGCAACCAACATTCAACCATATCCATCAATCTCTCCTTTGCATCCATTTCTGTCTCTATCTTGCATCTTTCATCATATTGCATCCATTATCTTGCAAGTATCAATCAAGCCGTCATCTTGCACATATCATTCGAGGTGTATTGAAGGTTTGGGTTTGGTAATGTATGTATTTGTTTCATGATTTCAGCTAATCCAAATTTTTAGTATACACTTATAACCACAGTACCAACCCAATAACAACAACAGACCATTAACAACACACCCATAAACATAAAACCAAGAAGAAATAAAAAACATTAAGAGGAACTTGGGAGCCTACCTCTCCAAGCTTTCAAGATATTGGTGAAGAGTTGGTGGAGCTTTCTTCTAAGACTTTTCTCCAAGATCTTTTCCCAAGCCCAAGTATGCAACTCACTACTCCCTCTCTAAAATGCTTGGCCAAAATGAAAAAGAACAAAAATCCCTTTCTTCACCCTTAAGAGGGTCATAAATAGGGATTTTAATTTCAATTCCCTTCAATGGGGATGTGACACTTGTCACCTTCCCATTCACTCTCAAGAGAACATCTCCCCACAAATGGTCTCACATGTGTGAGGCATTGGGGAGTGGGAAGTACTTGGGATCTCTTCCCATGAAAGTCTTACATTGTGTGCTCACACATATGTGAGGCTTTGAGATCAACTCAAGCCCATACATGAACCTTGGAGAATGAGAATGGGATGGTGACAAGTCACTCATCCCTCTTTCCCAAACCAAAATCTCGTCACTCCCTTCCCAAGGCACTTTGGAAGGGTCAAATCTTGGTCAAGACCAAAGGTTAGTGGCCCAAAAGGTATTTATACCATAGGTACTTGCCCTAGGCCCTTAAAAACATTAAAATATTCAACAAAAAGATTAAAAAATGCCTTTTTAAAAGCCCTTAAATCACAAATCCGAAATTGAACAACAACAATGACAACTCATCATCCAACTCAACATGATACAGCCTTAGAACACTTAAACAATTAAAATTGCATAAAACTCAATACATTTCAACACTAAAAAATTATACAAAGACCTTAGTGTTAGTGTAGGCTTTTATTTTCCTTATGTTAAGGAATATTTATTTTCCTACACATATATTAAGCTTGCTTAGGTTATATAAGACATGGTTAATAATGAGGACATGTGGCATAATCCATTAGCTACATGTGTCACTCTTACCCACCTTTGGGTAGTTGAGCCTCACACCCTCTTTTGGACTTATTTGCCACCTCTTATAACCATTTGTTTGTCTTATCTAAGTAGGTACAACCATGTAATCTAGCATTTGCCAAGTAGGTATAACTCCTGCCTATTTTGAGCAATTGGGAGTTATTACTCCTCTTGGCTTTATTTGCCCTTATTTTGCTATATATACAACACTCATCTCTCTCTTTGCTAATGAAGTGCAAGGGAGTGTTGATTTCATTCATATCTGGGTTTCTATTCTTACTTTCCCTCAGTCATTTTGATCTTGGGTGGCTTCACAACCAAATCTAACATGGTATCAGAGATGGTTGTGAGTTGTGGGTTAGCATTATTTTAGAAAATACGGGTTCCAATCCTTCTTGAAAGCTAAGTATGCTCTTCTCTTGCATCCGATGATGACTTGGAGAATCATAAACACTTGAGAGAAATTTTAATTTCTAGGGGTTCTATGTCCAAGATTTCCATTTACAAGTATATCAGAGTTTCTTGGAGACATTCTAAGCTCACTATTGATTTAAGAGTAGCTAGAAAAGTTAGATCAGGGTTTTATTTCATCCAGATCAGACACTGAAGGTGAGACCTGTGAAGGGTTGAAGAACAATGTTTTTTTGTGAAGATCCGGTGAGGCGCTCAAAATCAGGGCAGTTTGAGGCAAAACAAGTCGCGTCATCACATCCAGAAGACCTAAAAAACCCTATTTTTATATATTATTTGTCCAATTTGGACAAAGTTGTCTGGAGGGTCAAATTTTTTTAGCAGGTGAGTCGTAGGCCCACCTGCACAGCGTATGGTACGGGAAAATATTTTTTAATAAAAATATTTTGCATTATCAAAAATAAAATGATTTATTTTCAAAATAAAATTGTAGTTTGAAAAAGTTTGATTTTAAAAACTATTGTAAAAGCTTTTATTTATAAAATCTTTTTTTTTTAAATCAAAACAAAAATTTGAGGCATTGCGTAGCCTGCATAGGCCCGTACCATAAGGTACCTGTAGGCCCTTATAGGCAGCAGGGAGCCCAAAGGGCTTGGGACCTACGCCCTCTAAGAGGCTGCATCCCTTAGAAGGGTTCGTAGACCTCTTTAGGATTGGGGTATGGCCCGCGTGACTCCCCACATTCAAACTTTTTTATTTAATTTTTTTTTCTAAAAACTATAAAAAAAATACCCTGCGCTCTTTCGTCCTGCACCAGTGACCTCGGCCTGGGTTCCAAAAATTTGGCAGGCCTCTCTACATTTAGCAGTCTTTTTTGCAATCTTGCCAAATTTGGTAGAGCGTCTAACCTTCTGGTGGAGTTTTCTAAAACTAGCAAACTTCTACATCTGACTGGAGACAACTAACTTTGGTAGTTTCACCAAATTTAGCCAAATTTCTACCAAACTTGGTGAAAAAAATATTTTCAGACTCTTGACCCCTCACCATTGGAGTTTTCTATTTTACTCCTGATCTTCAAATGGCTTTTTCCCAGCCATACAGAGGTATTTTTCAGCACAATTTTTTTTATTTAGGGCATAATTTCATGCTCTTCGTAGTAGTGAAATCATTTTTTGCTCAGGCGATCCCAATTTTCTAGAAATTTAGTTTTCTCATCAGATCTGAAGGACATTTCTCATTTTTTTAACTTCAAACGCCTATAACTTTCACATACGACCTCGGATCAAGGCAATTATTTTTTGAAAGTAAATTTTTTTCGAGAACTACACATTGGTACTATTTTAAGGTTTTGATTCTAAGATAATTATGTACTTTCAATATTTGGTCCATTTTGGACATTTGTAAAACTCTAGAAAATAACTCTAGCATTGTAAACACATTGATCTATAAAGTGCCAAATCATATTTTGTTGGGGGGATTCTTGATTGAATGAAAAAGGGGGAGTCTCTTACTGTGTTTTCTAATTTGTTGCTTGTGCTCTTCTTTTCCTACACATATGGATCATTTTAAGGTTCCTTTTCTAACACCTCATAATTATGCAACTTGGCATCAACATGCATGGAATGCCCTAATGCAACTTGGGTATACTCCATATGTTGAACAAAAGGTAGTTGAACCTATAGATGATAAGGAAAAGATAAAATGTATGCTTGAACATACAAAAGCTCTTGGATGTCTTTGTAGCTTTGTTTCCCTTAATCTCTTGTTTCAGATTGAAGCATATACAAATTCACATGATGCTTGGGAAAAGTTAAAATCTTTGTATGGTAAAACAGATGAAGTAAAAGGCTATCAGATTGACAATGAATTGATGAGCCTTGATCCTAAGAACTTTGGCAACATCCAGGATTATATAACTAAGGTTAATGATATGAGAGCACAATGTAAAGCTTGTGGTATTAAGAAAAAGGACATTCAGTTAATCTATAATGTACTGAACAAACTTGGTCCTAAATTTGCAGCTTTTGTTTTTAGGTTTCATACTCACAGACTAACTATGGGATTTGTATATACTATGCCTTCATTTGCATCTTTTTCTAAGATGTTAATGCATGAACAACAAAAGCTTCTTTCTATGGGTCTCATAAAGCCATCACAAACTCAAGCGTGGTTGGTTGGTCAGCCTAAGGGACAGAAAGATTCAGGATAATCTGACAAGAAACAGAAGGAATCAAAGAAAAATCCACACACAGATCAAGCACAGAAAAAATCCTTTTCAAAGGAGGACTCGTCTAAGGAGAAGCCTACTTGTGCGTATTGCAAGAGGACTAGACATGAAGAACATTCTTGTTATAAAAAAAGTATTGATGAACTAAAACATCTTCTTAGAAATAACAATATCAGTCTACCTTCTAGAATGTTTGAGTCTTCTTTTTCTTCTTCCCATTCTAAATAGTCAGGATCTAATAAGGAAAAAGGTCATGCAAGCTTTGCTTATGAAACAACTAAAAATAAAGGTAAAGCTCTTTATGCTTCTGCAGGTCTTAGATCAGGGAGATGGCTTCTTGATTCTAGATCTTCTCATCATATGGCTTCTTCATAGTCTCTGTTCTCTTCTTTTGAGTCTTGTGTTATACCACCTATTTTGATGGGCAATAATACTTACATGAATGTAATTGGGAGGGGCTCTGTTGATATTGGGGATGTCACTTTCAATGATGTTTTGGTTGTACCTCATTTGTCAAACAATCTTCTTTCCATCTATCAGATCACCCACGGTGGAGTAGGGAAGACTATGGAATTCGCACCTGACTCGGTTATCATCAGAGACTTGGAGAGCAAAGAGATAATTGCTACTAGGGTGGTTGATCATGCATCTCAGTTGTACACCTTTTTAGACTATGCACCTGATGATGGCTTTGATCCTTTGGTTGTTGATCACACTCCTAGTGTGAACTTTGATTTTGAGGAGAATTTTGGTTACTTGAACTTGGGTATTCTCACATCCGGTCCAGTTCTTGAACCTTGTATTTCTTCTCCTCCACCTACTTTTTTTGAGCTCAACATTGCAGTAGTGTAGGAGGTTCACATTGATCTTTCAGATCCAGTTTCTTGGGACATATTCCTACCAAACATTTCATCTTTGTTTGTAGAGTCCCACATTTCAGATTTGGGAGACATCATTGATTGCATTCATCTTCTCTTTGATGAAGTTGATTCTTCTTTAGATGATTCGAAGGCACATCAGACTCCTATTCTTTCTCTGCCTACATCAACTTCTACAATGACAAATTCTGTAGATATTCATGAGTCTTATTTGACTCAATCATCGTTTGTGTTGACATCCTCTGCAAGAGTACCTGATTCTCATCAGTCCAGTTGTCTTACCTATGGTGAGCACCATACACCCATGGTAATTGTACCTGAATCTTGCATGGTACTTGGTTTATCTTATCAATGTTTGTCACAGTTTGGCATTGGCTTAGAGATTCTTGAGCAACATTTGGAGGAGGAATCTTTGTCTTCAGAGGAGATATCTTCATCTTTGGATCATGTTCTACTTTAGTTTCCACTTGGTTCTGGATTATTACTTTCATCAATTAGGCCTGGGACTCCTGATTTGGTTGTGACATCTTTCAACATCGACATGGAGACACATGAGCAATTTTTAGAGACTTCATATATTTTGAGCTTTCTTCCCTTATATTCCTTTTAGGAATGGGAAGACATTCTGCATTTACCTTTGGTTTTGTTTCTTCCTAAGGGGAGGAATGTTGTTCAACAATCATTGACCATCTTCTACACCCAGTTTCGAGCATCAACCATTGGCACAGTTGACTACTTGGGAGGAGGCTACTTAGTCTTTCTTCTCCTCTCTATTCTGGAGGGTACTTTTTCCTTGTGTGGGATTATTTCTTGTGTGGAGGAACTTATTTTATTTTCTCTCTTTTGGGGAGGAGTTTTGACCCACCGGGTTTTCTCCTTTTCTCTGTTTGTGAGAGATTTTGTTTGTACATGGGTACCTAACATGGCCTTGTAGCCAGGACCCATCTTTGCATCTTCTCACCCACCTAAGCTACACTTAGAGGGGGTGTTAGTGTAGGTTTTTATTTTCCTTATGTTAGGGAATATTTATTTTGCCTACACATATATTAAACTTGATTAGGTTATATAGGACATGGTTAATATGAGGACACGTGGCATAATCCATCAGCTACATGTGTCACTCTTACCCACCTTTGGGTAGTTGAGCCTCACACCCTCTTTTGGACTTATTTTCCACCTCTCATAAACATTTGTTTGTCTTATCTAGGTAGATACAACCATGTAATCTGGCATTTACCAAGTAGGTATAACTCCCACCTATTTTGAACAGTTGGGAGTTATTACTCCTCTTGGCTCTATTTGCCCTTATTTTTTTAGATATACATCACTCATCTCTCCCTTTGCTAATGAAGTGCAAGGGAGTGTTGATTTCATTCATATATGGGTTTCTATTCTTGCTTTCGCTCAGTCATTTTGATCTTGGGTGGCTTTACAGCCAAATCTAACACTTAGTCCACCTTAGGGACTAGGTTTGGTGTCACAACGTAAATTCACAAGGGTTACTTGATAGATCTCTAAATTTCCATTGGCCATGGAATTTTCCTGCACACTCATTTGCACCCATCAATATGTTCGATCATATAACTAGAACAACTTGAAATACAATCAACATAACATTTAAGCTTTCATAGTTTGAATAATAACTCAATTTCTATTTTACTCACCAAAATGCATCTCTACACAAATACAAATTTCATATTATCTTTCACAGACATCACATGTCCATCATTCTAATATACTTAACATAGGTATTCCCTTTCATTACAGTTCAACTTAACATAAGTATTCCCTTTCATTACAATTCAACTTGGTAAATGGATCATTTCTATTCATAATATCTATAATAATTCAAATCAAAACATACTATCATAATATAAGAATTGAATGAAATACATCATATCCAACTTCTATTAAAATCATCATATGCAAATTATTCCAATTACTCTAATCCAAACATCATCATTTAATATTTTATATAACAAAGGCCATAAGCCTATACACAATTTCCAAGGCCTAGGTGCATCAAAATAATTATCGATCCAAAAGAGAACATAATTCAGACATAATAGGGTGGGCCTCACATTCTTCCTCCTAATCTAGGCCCCCTTCACCATTGGTAGTTCAATTTTGGCACCTAAACTTTAGAGGCTTCGTTCTCAGTCATACGGGCTCCTTTTTTGGAGCAATTTTTTTAATTTGGGGCATAATTTCACATGATTCAAAATGGTGTAGTCAATTTTTTATTTCAATGTATAGTCTTTCCATAAATTTCAGATTTTCACAGCTATTGTTGAGCAATTCTCATTTTAGAAACTTCCAGGGCTCCATTTGGGCTCATATAATAACATTTTTTGGTGCATTTTTTTTGAAAGTGTATAATTTTTCATGTACTTCTCATTGATGTAATCAGATTTCTCTCATTTTGCATAAAATTAATACTTTCATTTTATGGCCTAAATTGGCATCTGCATGTACTAAGATCAAGACCACTTTGTTGTTTTGGCTAGTGGCAACTATAATCACGCTAAGTAAAAAGTGCCAAGGTCAAATATTGTTGGGGGATCACTGATTGATTAAAATTGGGGAGGGAGGGGTAATCTTGTGGTGTTTGTTTTCTTTCAATTCCTTGTTGTGCGTTCTTGCAATGGGGAAAACCTAAATTAAACTCCTAACTTGATATAATTATGCCTCATGGAAACAACCAGTATGGAATTATCTAAGACAAAAAGGTTGTACTAGATATGTAGATGAATTTGAGCCTCAACCTACCGATCTAGGTCAAAATGAGGTATGGAAGATCAATTGTGAGAAAACTCTTGGTCACATTTGCTCTTTAGTGTCTTTTGATTTTACAATTTCATCTTGAATCATGCAAAACACCTAAGGAGGCTTGGGAGACTCTTGAAAAATTATATGGTAAAACTGACAAGATTAGGGGATATCAGATTGATAATGATTTGATGAATCTTGATCCTAGAAGTTTTGACCACATTCAAGACTATATCTCTAAGATAAAGCAACTAAGGACACAACTAAAGGATTGTAAGTTTAATAAGGAGTATTTATAGTTGATTCTAAATCTGTTATCTAAGCTTGGTCTTGAATATTCAGTATTTGTTTCTGGATTTCACACCCATCAAATTTGTATGGGAGCTACATATGTTGACCCTAATTTTGATGCATTTTCAAATCTTCTAATTTAAGAGGAAGCGAAGATAATTCAAATGGGCCTCATTAAGTCTTCTAAACCACAAGCATTGGTGGTTGGTGAGCCTAAGGTACAAAAAGAATCAAGGAATCCTGAAAACAAATTAAAAAAATAAGATACACAAAGATAGAGCACAATCAGATTCTAAATCCTCTCCCTCGAAAGAGGAATCATCTACAAAGGAGAAGCCTAAATGTGCATATTGCAAGAGATTAGGGCATGATGAGCATAACTATTATTCAAAATAAATTGATGAGTTGAAGCATCTTCTAAAGAAGAATCAAATCAATCTACCTTCGAATATGTCAGTGGGTTCATCATCTTCTTCTCATTCAAAGTCAAAGAGACATAAGGGGAAAGCACTTGCTATAGTTGTAGTTTCTAAATCAGGGAAATGGATCCTTGATTCCAGAGCTGCACATCATATGGCTTCATCATAGAGTATGTTTTCTTCATTTGAGACAATATTTTTTCTTCATCTGAGACTTGTTCATCACCACATATCCTAATGGCCAACAACACATATATGTGTGTTTGTGGGAAAGGATCTATTGACAGGGACAAAGGATCATTCAATGTTGTCCTTTGTGTGCCTTCATTGTCAACCAATATCCTTTCTATTGGATCACACATGGTGGGATAGGGAAAAGTCTTGAGTTCACACCAACTTCTGTGGTTATTCGAGATTTGCATAGCAGAGATATTGTTGTAGTTGGGGAGATTAATCATCGGTACCAAGTGTACACCTTCTCACATTTTACTCCTATTGTTCGTTTGGTTGATGTACACACTTAGGCATCTAGTGTGGACACTTTTGAGTAGATACAGTATGGTCATTTAAATCTTGGTGTTCTTTCATCGATCGAGGTTATAGAGACATGTGATGACATTCTATCTCCTCCATCATCGGATATTGCTTCTATAGAGATCATTGTTACTACATCAATGGTTTCCAGTGATTTAGTGCAGCAGGACATACATTGTCTTCTAGATTCAACTCCATGGGATGACTACTTGATAGACATTGTAGATTTGGAGAACACTATTGAGGATATTCATCTCCTCTTTGATATTGGATCTTATGGAGTTTCTCATCTTCTTTAGATGTGATGAGGTAACATTCAAACCCTCTTTTTCTTTCTCCACCATTCATTTTTCACAGTTGGGAATTGGGTTGGAGATCCTTGAGTGGCATTTAGAGGATTCATCATCGTGTTTGGATCATCTTCTACATTCATTTCCAATAGGTTCTAGATTTTCACACTCTTTAGTTAGGCCTAGGACTCTTGATTTTATTGTGGTACCTTTTGACATCGACATGGTGACACTTGAGTAGAGTTCAAAGACATCATACTTTGGAGAGCATCTTTCTTGTGTTTTCTCTCTTTTGGAGAAGGGTTTTCTCCTATGAATTTTTCTCCTTTTCTCCATTTGTGAGAGATTGTTTTGTACATGGGTACCTAACATGGCCTTGTAGTTGAGACCCATTTTTGCATCTTTGCATTTATTTTGTCCTCCCTAAGTTGCACTTAAGGGGGGTGTTGGTGTGAAAAGGGTATATTACATAACTGGTTCTACATTAGGTCCTATTCACACTTGTCTATTTAAGTTTACTTAGGGAATACTTAGGGTACACTAAGGATAGTTATCTCTTTGTGTCTCGAGTCATAAGATTAAGCCATTTGTGATAATCTTATGTTGTCCTTTGTTTCGTATTGGTCTATATAACCAAGGGCTTCTCATTGTAATTTCATAATCATGTCATATTGTTGTACAAGTTATGTATTTGCATCCTTTTATAGAATAAAATTATTCTTTCATGTTGGGTCTCTCTTGTGCTTTCATTGAAGCTCCTAGATCTTGGGTGGCTACCTCCATAGCCAAATCTTGCATGGTATAGAGCATTCTATACCAACTCTTATAATGGCATACTTCCTCCTAAGATTTTGTATTGTCTTGATGCCTAATAGTAGTCAAATCAAATAAGTATCATGTATGACTAATAAATAAAGTATCATATTGAACATATGTAGAGGCCCACTATACTTCTCTTGTGCCACTCTAATAATTACTGATAGATGCCAACCTTATTGATTCCTTTCCCACACATCTGAAAGCATAACTCATTTGATAATACTCACAAGTGTTGCCCAAATAATTTATATTCTTTCTCTTCACATACATTGACTCAATCTTCCAACTTTACAACATATCATGACCATCCACTACTCAAGGTAAAATAACCTATAAATAAAGGCCATTCCTTTAAATAAATCCCTACCAACTTTCATAGTTACAAGTTGAGTTGACTTCATTTATACCACTTTCCTAATTCTAGGAAAAACTTCCTCAATTAAGAATCTCTTGTTCATTTGTCTACCAAATATGTACAATCTTTAAGAATAGATCATTATACACATGGTTAACCAACTTTTAAACCCAATATTTAGTCGATGTCTTCTAAAACCATCACATCATAACTTTTGTAACCCCCAAACTAATACAACAATTCTTTTTTCCTAGCCTATGTTAAGCTTACACTTTCATAACAATGTGCCATCATAACCATTCCTACAAGTTTTCACGACTTAGTTAAATTTTAAAAGGATCTAATATAAATTAACACCTTCCTCTATAAGTCAATTCCTAATGTGTCATTTCTTTGATCTTGACATTTTCTTATGTAATACTTTATAACAAATTATATAATTTTAGTTTGTCCCACAACTTGATGAAGGACAGTCCATAATTCCTAAATTATCTCCAAACGAGTCATAGAAAGCTCATAGGCCTAGCTTCTAAACCCAATGCTCTAATGCTCTAATACCATGTATAATTACCCACTTTATCATTAAATAAAAACTCATAACTTAACATGTAATCACAATTTTTTTTTTAATTTTTTGTTTGGACTTTATTATTTATTTACGACACAAAAGAGTGATTAGCTAGATACTCGAGCATCTATCCAAATGGGATAGGCATATGTTCAAATAGGACAAGTAATAAGATTATCCAAATATGCTCTTTTATCTAAATGGGACAAGTATCTATCCAAATAGGACAAGGAAAAGTGCTCTAGCCAGAGACTTGACTCATTGGGATCAAATGATTCTTGAGTCACTCACTGAAAGACTACAGTTCCCTACTCAAAGTGCCAAGGTCACAGTCAATCAGGAGAATATAAATTAAAAAAGGCTTGAATCACACCTCAAAAATGAGCCTAAAGCCTCAAGGAACCAAGAAAATCCATACATGATTTTTTCTAAGTACCAAATTTGTTGTTTCTTATTTAGTTAACTATTGTTTTTAAATTTAGAGTACCACAAAATCCACAAATCCTAACTTAACTAAAGAACTCATGGACCTCATGCACAAAAACCTGAGTTGGGAACTGTAGACACCTAAAATTGGCATGTCTTGTGACATCACCTTATCGACACCACCTTATGAGACACCTTATGACACATTTTGTCATAGGATCCTTTCATAACCCCTTTCATCACCTAATTAGTTAAATAAATCATATTTATTTAACTAATCCCTTTTAATCCCATTTCAATCCCATTTATCTTCCCATTAGCCAATTAATAAAATAAATTATATTTAATTAATTAATTCTCACTTTCCTTCATCCTCCAATTTAAATAAATAAAATATTTATTTGCATTAGCCCGCACCAAATAATTTAAATAATTTTATTATTTAAATTATTTCATCTTTTTAATCCCTTCTATTCAAATTAATTAAATAAATTAAAGATTTATTTAATTAATGTTTTCCACATCATCCCTCTCCAAGAATTAAATAATTTTATTATTTAATTTCCTATTTGTCTTTATCCTCACATGACTAGAAGTTTCTAGAAATCCTTATTATAAGGAAGCCTCTAGAAGATTCTTAATCCTTATCCTTGACTTAATTCCTCTCATTCAATCCTCATGAGACACTTGTCACATGACTACAACTCTAAGCCTTGATCCATATCTCACTTAATCCTAGCCATCCATTCCTATTCCTCGCCTCCTATAAATCAAGCCTCAACCAAGCCATTTGGGATCCATCTTCAAGTATTATCATGTTGTCAAAATCCCTTTAGATCTCCTTATCCATCCTCTTCATACTAATGTTATGTTGCAGAAATCATGAGCAATCAACATATCATTCTATCATAGAGAACAAAGCTAGTAGATTAGGGTGCATCTACTCCATTATATCAAAGTGTGAGGACATGGTTTGAAGGTGAAGGTATTGGGTTGTTCACATTTATCTTCCATTGTCCTTTGATCCATCTTTCTGCATACATGAACCTCCTTCATTTAGCCAAACTACATATATATTTGTATCCATAGAACCATGGTGTATAAGTATGTAGTTCTAGCTTAGATTCTACATTATGTGATTGTATCTACTATGTATCCCTTTCTAGGACCCTATTTCCTTTAATAGTTTCTCGTCAACTACTACCGACTTGGATAAATAGTGACTACCTACTTTGGTTACTAAGTCTCATTTCTATTGTACGTATAATTTTTGGTTTAATTACAATTTTATGTACTATAAAAAGTAGATAATTGAGGACTAATTTGAGGAAGATCTCCCACCTCACATAGAACTTAGAAAGAAATAAAAAGATAAAATGTCCTTATTTCTCCCCAGTGATTTATAAAGAGTATGCTATAGATGTCATTATTGCATATATTTTAGGAATTATATGTGGTAGTGCAAACATGATGACTTTGTTAGGACTTAGGTGATATTCACTTCGGAGAGTCCTATTTGGAAGAGTTAATTTGCAGGCTTCTTTGTGGTGAGTTTTTTAGATATTACAATATAGCTAACATAGTGGTTTACATATGATAATGATGTTGTAGGTCTTGTGGTACATCATATGTATTTTTCCACATGTGATGGTGCTATGAAAGAAACTATAAGGTATCTGATCGAGAACTCACAATCGTATAGGTGTTTAGTACTTGTTAGAGCATGATCAATTATGCAAGAGAACTTGCAACAAAACTAGGACATGCAACATGAACTAAGTGTTCAAATGCACAAGACAACTGAGAGGGGGATGAATGAGTTCTAACAAAAACTTAACTTCTCTCAAACATCAACACATTAACCACTCAATTATGATTTAACCATGAAAGCATATAATCAAAAATTTGAACACATTCACACATGAGACATATGAGACACCAGATTTTTTATGTGGAAAACCCAATGAGGGAAAAACCACGGTGAGTGCTAGCTCACAATACAAATGATATATCAAAATTTACAACAAGGCTCATTGCCCAGAATGCTCACTGCAAAAGAAGGGGCTCACTGCCAATGGGGTGGCTCACTACCGATGGGTGGCTCACTGCTAGAGTTGGTGAACTAAGATAGTAGTATCTACGCTATGCCAAGGTTCAGTTCTATTAAGGCACAATAAATTTCCTCTGCTCTGCTCTACTTTTTCAGTTCACACTTATCTTCACATCCTCTTTTATCATTCATGACTTCATTACATGTATTTATACAATTCATCAACCTTGGAATGAACATCAAGGTTGGCATTACAATCATCAACCATTGGAACAATCTCCAAGGTCGGCATACACACATACATTAGAATAGGTCTGGACCTAAACAAATTTGTGAAGGAGAAGAATGAATGCAGACCATACCACACCTTAGTTGGGACTCAAATGCAATCTTTCATGCTACAACATGCTATCACAAACTGCAAAGTATAATCGCAAGTAGTGAAAACAACCAAGTCGGCTAAAACTGGTGTTAACACTAAGACCTTTAGGAACACGCTTCATGCACGATCCAGATTACACTTTGTAGACCAATCAAAAGGTAGGAACATGATCTAGAGACATCCACAAGCACATTACAATCACCAAGAACTTCTGCACAACCCCCAAACATTCTATCCAAAAGATTCTTCAAACCGGAGCACTTAAACATTATTGTCGGCCACTGTCATAAAGGAAAGATCGCTTGCAGAGCACCAAATCATGAACCATTTGAACTAAAGGCACATAATATCATTACAAACTTGATTCTAGAACCGCAAATTGTAAAACTTAAATGCGGAGAAATGCGGAGCAGAATACATTCTCCCTATCACCATTTGACACTCAAAAAAATAGTTTTTACTCTGGTGAACAAAACTCACTCAAATCTTCATACTGGAGGCTCAAACTTGAAACATAGAAACTGCAGGTATCCCTTATCTTATCTTCCAAACTGTAGACAAAGATATTCAAGCTACAAGATATGCAGAGCAAAACACTATACTGTTCTTCTTAGACACTTGCTCAAACTCATTTAAATAATTTCTGTAGATGCTGACTTTAGGTGTTGACGTCAATGACAACACTTACGACACATACTTGTAACAATCTCCCCCTTTGTCATTGATGACAACACATGATGTGAAAAACCATCAAGACATACAAACTTGCTTTGCTTCTTTGCTCACCCTTACTTTATGCTTTCTTTGGCTACAACTTTCTCCTTAGGTTTTTCACATGAACTTCTCTCCCCCTTTGACATGAATGGAAAAGGGTGCTAGACCTCTTCTTTTTATTTACTGCACAACTCCCCCTGTCATCAACACTGCAACACTTACTGCTATTAATCAGGAACTCATATCAGCAACATCTACCTGCTCCCCCTGAGAGGTAGCCTTCAAAACATCAATCCAGATCAAAAGATGAAACTTTGGACACCACTGGACTGATGCACTTCCTATGCATCTTAGTTTAGAGTAGGAGGGGTAATAACCCCTAACTGCTCCCTAAGATACTCAAAAGTATCCTTAGGCAGAGGCTTAGTGAAAATATTTGCAATCTGATCCTTTGTAGACACATATTCCATCTTTACTTCATTTTCTGTTACCTTTTCTCTCAGGAAGTGATACCTTATTGATATATGTGTTTGTTCTTGAGTGCATCACTAGATTCATTGAAATGTTTATAGCACTTGTGTTGTCACAAAATATTGAAATTGGTTCTTCATACACAACTCTTATATCCTTCAATGTTTGCTTCATCCATAACACTTGAGTACAACAATTCTAATTCTACAGTAGATAAATAAATTGATTCTTTCTTCTTGCTCAGCCATGAAACCAATCTACTACCCAAGAGGAAAGCACCTCCACTTGTACTTTTTCTATCATCAACATCTCCAGCCCAATCTACATCTGTATAAACACTAAGAGTGAAATCAGTATCTTTGGGGTCCCACAATCCATAGTCTAAAGTGCCCTTTAAATACCTCATGATCCTCTTGACTGCCATCACATGTGACTCTCTGGGTCTTCTTAAAATCTTGCCACAAGACAAAATGCATGCATTATATCTGGTCTTGTATGGGTTAGATAAAGCAGTCCTCCAATCATAGACCTATACTTTTTCTGATCAACCTTAGGTGATTCATCATTCTTTCTCAGCTTGCAACTAGTTACCATAGGAACTTACATACCGGCTTAGGAATCCTCCATTCCAAATTTCTTCAACAATTCTTTCACATACTTGGACTGAGAAATGAAAATTCCTTTTTTTGATTGAGTAATATGCAGTCCTAGAAAGAAATTCATTTCACCAGACATAGACATCTCAAACTCCTTTTGCATTTCCTCTGCAAATTTCTTACACATACCTTAATTGCCTCCAAATATAATATCATCAACAAAGACCACAACAATTAGAATTTGATCATCATTAATTTTGAAGTAGAGATTATTGTATGCAATACCTTTTCTGAACCCTAATTGCAACAAATACTTATCCAACCTTGCATACCAAGCTCTAGGAGCTTGCTTGAGTCCATATAGGGCTTTCTTCAATCTGCACACCATGTTGCCTTGGTCTGATGACTGAAATCCTTCCGGTTTATCAATGTAAACCTCTTCTTCCAACTCTCCATTCAAGAATGTAGACTTCACATCCATCTGATACACCTTAAAATCTTTGTGTGCTGCAAATGCCAAAAACATTCTTCTTGCTTCAATCCTTTCCACAGGAGCATAAGTCTTCTCAAAGTCTATACCTTCAACCTGAGAATATCATTTGCATACTAGTCTTGCTTTGTTTCTTACTACTTCTCCATTTTCATTCATCTTATTTCTGAAAACCCATTTAGTTTCAATCACATTCTTATCAACAGGTCTAGGAACCAATTCCCAAGTTTAATTCTTCTCTATGTACATCAACTCTTCTTCCATGGCTTTTACCCAACTTTCATATTTGCAGGCTTCACTTACAGTTTTATGTTTAATCTATGAAAGTAAACAGTAGTTCACTTGTTCCTCTGCAACTCTTTTCCTTGTCAATACCCCTTTGCTTTTGTCACCGATAATCTGATCTTCAGAATGATTAATCCTTACATACCTGGGAGTCTTAACAACACTTTCCAGAGCCTTTTCTTCTTCAACTTGAATGTCTTCTTCTTCAATCTTTTCTTCATTGACTATAATAGTAGGTTCATCTGATTCATAGCCACTCTGATCTGATATTCTTTCCCTGTCTTCATCAACCTTCACATTAGTACTCTCAATGATCTTTCTCAGTCTCTTATTGTAGCACCAACAGGCCTTACTCTTAGTAGAGTATCCAAGGAAAATTCCTTCATCACACCTAGCATCAAACTTGCTTAAACTCTTCTTCTCTTCTAATATAACATTTGCTTCTAAAAATTTTGAAATATTTCACTGTAGGAACTCTTCCATACCACAATTCATAAGGATTTTTAGTGCTATTACCTTTGACTTGAACTCTATTTTGAATGTAGATAGTAGTATATATAGTTTCTCTCCAATACACTTCCAGTAGGTCTGCCTCTTTCATTGTTGACCTAGCAGCCTCTTGAACTGTCTTATTCTTTCTTTCAACAACTCCATTCTATTGAGTCTTAGGAGCAAACAACTGTCTTTTTATCCCATGTTCTTCACATAAAATATTGAATTCATTTGATGTAAACTCACCTGCTCTATCGGACCTTAAACATTTTATCCTCAATTCTAGTTCATTCTCAACCATTGCCTTGAAAGCTTTGAACTTTACTAGGGCTTCTGATTTATCTTTCAAAAAGGTAACCTAAATCATTCTAGAATAATCATCAATAAGCAACATAAAGTACTTGTCTCCTTGCAGACTTCTTGTTCTTGTAGTACCACACAAATCTTTATGTACCTAGTCAAGCAATCCAGTAGAAAATTGTTCTTTGCTTTTGAAACTTGTCTTTGTCTATTTTCCCAATTGACATTCCTTGCAAATAGTATTAGCAGGCTTCAAAAGCTTAGGCAGATTTCTCTCAACTTGTACTAAGCTTATCTTTACCAAGTTGTCAAAATTGATATGACACATCCTTCTATGCCACAACCAACTCTCATTTGTCTAAGCCAACAAACAACAATCATTAGTTCCTCTCAAATGATAAACATTACCATGAGTCTTCTTACTAGTAACAATCACTGTTCTAGAGCTTTCCATGATCTTGCATCCATTATCCTTGAATCTCATATCATATCCTTTGTCACACATCTGACCAACACTTAAAAGATTATGCTTTAAACCCTTCACACATAGAACATCATTTGTGTTATACTTACCATCAAAGGAAATAGATCCTCTTCCACAAATCTTACCAGCTACATTATCTTTTGTTTAATAGAAAAAAGGGGGAAGATGTCCAAATGGTGTTTTGAAAGGGTTTGTGTTGATCCTCCTTTCACTACTAAACATTCAAGGACATTCAACCGAGTAGAGAATTCTAAGACAGATCTCTTGTCACTTGGAACATAGGGAAGATTGGAATTGTGTGATTTTATTGTTCAATTAAGTCTAATTATGCTCAAAACCCTAATTTTGTGAAATCGTAAACAAACAGATAGATTACGAAAAATGATCGCACACAGAGATATCAAATGACAACCAAATACATACCAGATTTTGAAGTTTGGTGTGCGGAAAAGTCAGGGACTAATGAGCGAGCGCCCTAGTCCAGTGCCTCAGTTTTTGTCAGGATCTGGGAATGTTGTCTGCAACCTATTTGTATTTTTCCAGAGATTTCACTTTTGTGGGATCCGGAGGACTAATGAGCAAGTGCCCAAGTCCAAGCCCTAGTTTTCTTCTTAGATCTGTAATTCTGACAGTCTACATTGCTCTCTTGCAACTCCACTTCTTTCACTTCCAAAACCTGTAACCTGCAATCACATAAAAGTGGGTTGGGGGTTGTGGTGTTTAGAGGCTTGCCTTAATCAAGCCCCAGAGAAACATTCAAGTCTTCCGAACACCGTTGTCAGATAAAGAGTGCGTATCCTCGCAGAATAGAGGAAAAATCCAAATGATAAATGATAGAAAACACAATTGATATCACCTTATAGTGTAGATCTCATGGGAGGAAGATGCTCTTCATGCCATGAGGAGATGGATGTCAAATTTGCAAATATAGACACAATAACAACACAAAATACTGCTCTACGACACAATGAATGCCTTGAATCACTTTCACATAAGCCACAAGTTCACAATGCCCATCTAATTTCCATCTAGTTTACAAATGAATCACTAATCATGCTTATATATGCAACCACAAACATTCCTGCTAAGAATTTCATAATTCAAACTTAGGATGTCAGCATAGGACCTAATAACGGTCATAAAATCGACACCCAAAAATAGGTCCTGACCTAAAATAGGGCAAGACTAGGGCGCGGGCACCCAAGTCTTCCCCCTATTTCAGGCAAGATTTATGTCAAGCACACCCCTAGGTCCCATTTGCCATGAAACTTCAGGGTTTTCTCATCGGGAGTCACCATTAACATGCAAGATGACCTAAATGCATTCTAAAGGACCCGTGAGCTAAACCTTAAGAGGGAAAAGCCCCCAAGGGGACATTTTATGACATAACATCTCCAAACCTAACTAGTCCTCCATCATACTTTTCCAGACTTACAAATTTACTTTTATCACCGGTCATGTGATGTGAACATCCATTGTCAATAATCCACTCATCCTTATCTTTCTCAACCTGACAGATAGACATGGCACTCTCTTCCATTGGTTTTTCTTCCTCCACACAACTAGCAGGATTAGTAGTCATAGGTTCTTCCTTAATAGAAATAAACAAGCATTCATTTGTACTAGTATCATTAGACTCATCGTCTGTCACACCATCATCATCAAGATCTCTAACATAATAGCATTTCTTTATAGTTCTAGGTCTACTTTCAATTTTCTTCTTACCTCTCTCAATTCTCTCTAGACACCTGGAGGCATAGTGACCAATCTTTCCATAAGAAAAGCATTTGAATGGTAATTTTCCTTTGAACTTACCACCACCTCTTTGCATTCTGTTCACAAAGTTGGCTTCAATCTCATCAAGGTCATCATCAGATTCCACAACATACTTCTGAGCTCTTGAAGTCTTTTATGAAGTGTTGGCTTTGAAATTTATCTCAGTCTTCGGCAGAGCATCGTCGAACTCTCTCATCTCAAAAGTAGTAAGCTTCCCAAGCAACTGATCCTTTGTAATCTTGTTCACACTCATAACTTCTTCAATTGCTGACACCTTGTGACTAAAGGATTTAGGAAAAGATATGAGAATCTCTAGCACAACCTCACCTTCATCAATAGTTCCTCCAAGACCTTTGATTCCATTGACAATTTCATCAACCTTTTGCATGTAGATTGTTATGTTGTCATCATCACTCATCTTCAGGGCTTCATACTTCGCCTTCAAATTTTGTAATTTTGCACTCTTTACAGAATCATCTCCTTCATACAAATTTTTCAACTTATCCCAGATCTCATGAGTAGTTTCCAAATCCATAACTTTGACTAACTTGGTATTAGATAAGGCATTTAACAGAGCATCTCTAGCTTTTCCATTTCACTCATACTATTTAACTTCATCTTCATCTGATGGACCATTTGGAGGAAGAGTATGCTTAGTTTCTGCCATCTTCCAAACACTATAACCAAGATAAATGAGATGACTTTTCATTCGTACCTTCCATAGAGCATAGTTCATTCCATTGAACTGCGGAGACTCCTTCTTGTGCGCCATCTTGGATCTACCTCAAGCTGCTAGGCTTTCTTCCAAGGAACCCTTGCTCTAATACCAATTGTTGAAATGCACAAGACAACTAAGAGGGGGGGTGAATCAGTTGTAACAAAAACTTAACTTCTCAGAAACATCAACACATTAACCACTCAATTATGATTTAACCATGAAAGCATATAATTAGAAACTTGAACACATTTGTGCACATTCAACACACGAGACACTAGATTTTTTACATGGAAAACCCAATGAGGGAAAAACCACGATGAGTGTTAGCTCACAATATAAATGATATATCAAAATTTACAACAAGGCTCACTGTCAGAGGCTCACTACCTTAGGGCTCACTGCCTAGAATGCTCACTACAAAAGAAGGGGCTCACTACCAATGGGGTGGCTCAATGCCAGTGGGTGGCTCATTGCCAGAGTTGGTGAACTGAGATAGTAGCATCTACACTATGCCAAGGTTCAATTCCATTGAAGCACAATAAATTTCCTCTGCTCTGCTCTACTTTTTCACTTCGCACTTATCTTCACATCTTCACATCCTCTTTTATCATTCACGACTTCATTACATGTATATATACAATTCACCAAACTTGGAATGAACATCAAGGTCGGCATTACAATCATCAACCATTGGAACAATCTCCAAGGTCGGCATACACACATACATTAGAATAGGTCTGGACCTAAACAGATTTGTGAAGGAGAAGAATGAATGTGGACCATACCACACCTTAGCTGGGACTCAAATGTAATCTTCCATGCTACAACACACTATCACAAACTACAAAGTATAATTGCAAGTAGTGAAAACAACCAAGTCAGCTAAAACTGGTGTTCACACTAAGACCTTTAGGAACACGCTTCATGCACGATCCATATTACACTTTGCAGACCAATCAAAAGGTAGGAACATGATCTAGAGACATCCACAAGCATGTTACAATCACCAAGAACTTCCGCACAACCCCCAAACATTCTATCCAAAAGATTCTTCAAACTAGAGCACTTAAACATGACTGTCGGCCACTGTCATAAAGGAAAGATTGCTTGCGAAGCACCAAATCATGAACCATTTGAACTGAAGGCACATAATATCATTACAAACTTGATTCTGGAACCGTAGACTGTAAAACTTAAATGCAGAGAAATGCAGAGCATAATACATTCTCCCTATCACCATTTGACACTTAGAAAAATAGTTTTTACTTTGGTGAATAGAACTCACTCAACTCTTCATACCAGAGGCTCAAACTTGAAATATAGCAACTACAGGCATCCCTTATCATATCTTCCAAACTGCAGACAAAGATATTCAATCTACAGGATATGCAAAGCAAAACACTGTACTGTTCTTCTCAGACACTTGCTCAAACTCATTCAAATAATTTCCTTCGATGTTGACTTTACGTGTTGACATTAATGACAACACTTACTACTCGTACTTACAACACTAAGGGCTAGATATTTTCTTGCAATATGAGACAAGGTATCATAAGTAGTTAGGAGTTAGGATATGGTTGTATGTGCTACCATAGGCAAGAAGAGTCGGTAGTTGTGGCTATACTAGAAACATACTTGTATTGACAATGTGAAGTATAACTATTGTTTGATAGTGTGTGGTAGGGGAAAAGTATACCAAATGATTATCCATATGGATACATCATATTTGGTGGAAAGTGTAGTATGTATATGTCACATATGTATGGAATATAGTTAAATGACTCTTGGTATTCTACTAGTTATGCAATTGGGTGGTTGTTATTTCTTAAATATACCTATATATCAGTTTGTATAAATGTGCTAGGGTTACCTGATGCGAAGAATTCATGATATAGTCATTGAAGACATTGTGTATGTTGTTGGTGTGTAAACATTAGAGTGACTACAAAAGTTGAGTATGTTGTAGATTGAGACTCGTTGTCTAAAAGACCTTGTTGTATTGAATTTATCTTGGTTCTAATTAATACAATTATGAACATCTATTTTAGTGGTGGATTTTCTCTCGTAAGGTTTTCCCACATAATTTTGTTTCTTGTGTAATCTTGTGACATCATATGATTCCATTACTTTAATATATGTGTTGATATTTATATTTAATATATGTTGTTGACTATTAACTAAACACATAATCTTAAGAACTCATTATTTCAGTCTATCAATCCTACTGCAAAAGGGTGAAAATCCCTAACATTTTGTATCAAAGCCAAGTTTGGTTGTTTAGGTTATATCTGCTTCATTTGAGTGCAAACCCTAGTGTGTACATTAGTGAAATTCTACAATGGTTATAAGGTTGTGGTGGGTGTATAATTGGAATCAAATGACATCTTTGAAGCATTTTGTGTGTGAGTAGAACAACATTAAATCTATGGAGGGCACATCAAGGTTTTATATTGACAAGTTAAATGGTTGTTGTGGCATTTTTAGTTAGGTCATTTGAGTGAAAAAGGCTTTAAAATCTTGTTTAATAAATGTATGGTGGAATTCCATGACCAGTAAAGATATGGTGAAAGGTCTTGGTGATTGTTCCATTCATGTTGATTTTTCTAAACATTGTGTTCTTGACAAATATAATAGAGTTTAGTTCAACTCTAGAAGCACTAGAGAAAAGGAGGCTTTGGAGGTGATACACAATGATGTGTTTGGTCTTGTGGATATCACATCCATTGGTAAGTATCTATACTACTTGTCATTCAGTGTATGGGGATTCAAATGAGTGCTCCTTCACAAAGGGGGATAAGAGGAAGAGACTTTGGCATATAAAAACTATCAAAACCCTAAAGGAGAAAATAGATAAAGACGATCTAAAAGGTTAATAAAATTTAGAAAAGCAATCAATAATCAAATTTGAAATAAATGGAAATGCCAAACCTAAAAGGCCAAATCAAGGTTGGGTAGATTGGGCAAAAGAATAAACAGTCACAAGCAAAACCCTAAAGGAGGTAAAGCAACTAATAAACAACTAATAACACTATCAAAACCTAGTCTAATCTAATTTGATAAATAAGAAATTAGAAAATTAGATCTCAAACCCTTATGAAAATAGAAGAAAGCCTGAGGGGGAACCTTAGTTCATGTAAGGAAAGTTAGGTTTGCAAATAAAATATAAAGAAATAAAAATGCTTTACATAAATAATCTAGGCCAATTAATCTAATGCAAAAAATTGAGAACAATCATGTTAGATTAATTTGGAGTTGGGTCAATAAATTAATAAATGCAATGATTAAATGAAATAAACTAGGGTACTTATCTTTAGAGCCAATGATGTGGGGATGCTAATGATGTGTAGAATTGATTATATTGAATGCAAACATTTATCCCCTCAATATGCTAACTATATTAGATTCTATACAAACCCAAAAAGCTTTCCTCCAATATAGACAAATCATAATGGCCCTAAATACCAGATAAAAACCATACAAGTGTATTGAATATGCAATCAAGGTAATAGATAAATTGTGTAAGCATAAATAAGTAGGATATAATCATGAAAGTATGTCTAAACATGATTACCTCTCCAATGTAGGCAATATGATAATATAGCTATAAGCACAATATAAGAATATGTAAGCACATGTAGTGATAAAGGATGAAAATGATATAAAGACCATAAACATAATATGATAAGCATCTCAAAATGACAAACATGAATCACCAAACATGAATTCATAAGTAGGTGGGTGTGATAAACACGAGATATGTAAACATTGGTCATGATGAAAAATAAGCATAAGTAGCACATAGAAAATATCACAAGTGTGTAGCAGAAGGAAAATAACATATGCAAACAAGAAACAAGTGAACACCCAAAATGGGAACATGAAACATGAGCAAAGATAAAAGTTAAGCTAATTAGATTGAGAAGTGAATAAGGAAACATAAGCATGTGTAAAAAACTAAAGCACAACATATGAGGAAGTATAGATGATAAACATGGAAATGACATCAAGAAAATGCCCCCAAGTGGGAAAGACAAAGCATAAAACACAATATAGAAGGTGAAACAAGAATAGGAAAACATCACTGTCTATAGGATGACATTGATTTTGTTTTAAAATACATGAATAGAATAAGAGAACAAGTATTTAAAAAATAGTAGTTATGGAGATAAAAGATCAACATTTATACACTAAAATGTTAGAAATCTTTTGATATGGGTACAAGTAGTTAAGCCATTGACAATAAATCTTGGATTGTAAGTGTGCTTAGATAACTATTATTGGGGCCCATGTTAATAAGACTAGCTCTTGTTGGGCATTTTATTTTTCATGAGGTGGCCAACAACTATCCTCGTGACTTTGTTTTCTTACACATTTTCTTATATAGATGTTTAATATAGAGTGCCATAATTAAAGGTTCAAGATAAACAGAATGTCCATGTAGCCATGGAAAGTGACGGTATGTGGCCTATTTTTGCTAAGTTTGGTCATATTTTATAGTTTAAATTAAAGAGAGGCCATACATGTCTATAGATAATAAATTTTGAGAACCATAGATTTTTACAAGCATTAATTTTGATAAACACTAAATATTTATTGTAAGCTAATTATTTTGAATATGATCATTACTCATTGCTATCTAATATGCATAGCCCTAACCTAAAACTATTTAGATTTAAAGGCTTTTAATTAAATAAATGAATTAGACCTAGTTAATACAAGTCCTAATTTTTCCAATTTTGGTTGTATTTTACCAGATTTTACATGCATTAATTTTGATATGCTATAAATATTTATTGTAAACCAAATATTTTGAATATGATAATTACTCATTGATATGTAATATGTATAGCTCTAGCCTATAACTATTTAGATTTGAAGGCCCATGTTAAAGGCTTGAGTGGCGCACACGTGTGTGTAATTATGAATAACATACCCATTCCATTTCCCATTTTATTTTTTGCCCATTTTGAGAGAATGTATCAATACATGTACATGTTAACAAATGACACAATCTTGTGTGAAGTTGAGTTCTTTCCCCTAGCGTTTTACTTATCCCTATACACACACATCCTCATACATTTCTCTGAATCTTATTCCCACATACGCACATTTTGAAATGTTCACCTAGAATATGCATTTATTACATTTCTTTGTACATCTATTTTGATTAATCCATTATCCACTTGGATATGCTCGTTTGAATACCCAATGTCATTTCTATAGTTGCAAGGTTGACCCTACAGTCATTGACTTGATCGCTGCATTTCCAAAATTCAAATTCACATTTAATTGAATTCTGCCCATTCTATTGGTTGTTGTGAGTTGACTAAACACACATTTGCATGATTTGGTGCCATTTGGTTGTATTTAAAGATTTTCATTTGCATTCAATTCACATCCTCTCATATTCGATCATCCTCTCTCATCTTGGAAACATTGAAGGAGTAATGAATAGTGAAACACTTCATCTTGGTGCATAAAAAGGAGTAACAAATTTATATACACCATTCTAGGGCACTTGCCAATAGTCTTTGATCTTTTACACACATTTATGGGGTTGACCTAGGTGAACATGTACCCTTGTGATATAATGACAACCTTCTAAGGTATTTCTAAAAATTGCCTATCCTTAGATATTAAAAAAGAGTAGAGTAAACTTAGATCACATAGGTGAGTAGTAGAGTAGAAGTATACATTGAGTAAGGTCAAATTTGCATACAAAAGATGAATTTATGATCATGGAATAGACCTAGACCTGCAAACTCGACCTAGGACAAAGCATAGGTTCATTGCATAATTTGAGGCATTCCACTGATAGAAAGGTAGCTTTTATCAGATCATAATCAAGTTCAAAATCTTAATAAAACAACATTTATTCTTCAATCATAAAACTAAGTATCCCTATCCACTATTTTTACTTTTATAAATTAACATTTAATATTAAAGTAAATTTACCCACAACCATCATTTATTAAATTTGGATTAATCTAATATTTATTTATTTATACTATTTAACCTACATCACACTTTAAAAAAATTCCCTTACTTACAATATGCTTGACACCATTTTTTATTATTTAAATGTCCATCATTTATAAACAAAATATTTTGTAAATGAGTGCTTCTGTGTGATAGTTTTTCCCTCAACTTTTCAGATCACACTCCATGATCCATCATCGGGAGAATAGAAAGCAAGAGAGGAGAATTAGGATCATGAAGTGTGATCCAAAACGTTGAGGGAAAAACTATCACATAGTTTAATCCAGAAGCACTCATTTACAATATTATGGACTATGGAAATCTGATGTCTGTAACAAAATATTTTTGTTATATCACCAAAAGGTGTAGGTGAAATGTGAATAATTTTCTTATATCATGAAAACATGTAAGTAATATTTAATTGAATAAATAAATTAATAACAATACAAGGCGTCAAAAAACTGATTTCTATGAACATGTTATTAAAATTTACAAGCGCCAACAAATTTAAGTTTGAAATTCCAGGCCTGTCTCCCCGTCAATAACGTCATACCAAGCCAAAAGAAACTCATCGCGCACGAGCTTATTTTCTCCTCTCGAGTAATGGCACTTTCTATGTTTGTTCAACCCTTAAATCCAAACATCACCTCTGTTACTCAAACTAAATTAAAATTTCAAGTCAATTTCAACTACTTTCCAGTATATTTATCCTTCATAGATCGTAGCACAATAAAAACCACCAAGCTCTTGTTTTCAGCTCCTCCAATTTTAAGGCGACGGGCAAGTTTCAATCTGCCAAGATCAATGGCGTCTGCATCTTCAAGCGCCACAGGTTCTATTCTTTTTAAGAGGAAAATATCATCTTTACTGAATATCGATTGCAATTATTTTTAATGTTTCGTTAGCTTGTTCTTTTTCTTTATTCCTTTTTCTTTTCGGGTTAACACATCTCTTGTTCTGAATGATTTCAAATAGTTCAAAATTTTGCAGTATCCGGTCTTCAGTTGTTTAGAGTTGTTTGCTAAATTGAATTAAAATTTCTTTCTAGAAATGTATCTTATATTATTTTTAAGGAACAGAAAACTTGCGCCAATCTTGCAATAGGGTTACATGGAAAGTCTCTTTGCCGTTGCAAAAGCAGCACTGACTAAATATTTTTGTTTGTTTTCTTGTTGTAATTGTGCATTTTATCAAAAATGCCTGTATTGCACGAGTTTACTAAAAGCCACGCATTTCTATTTGTGCATTTTCTGCAATAAACAGTTTCTGACTTTAAAAGCTATTTACGGCAGAGCCTTATACATAGTTGTGAAGTTGCATTCTACAGCTTATCTGTTTTAAGCTTTTTTCAGTATTGCAGAGTATGCCCATGACCTCAAGCAAGATCATGCATCATAACATAAAAGTAAATCACCATACCAAATCCATACAACACAGTGCACACTTCCACAAATAGGAAGAGACAGAATTTGCTCCCGATGTTTCTCTTCTTTCGATTCCAAATTACATTACTTCTGTCTCCTTGCACGATTATATCCAGTGTTTCTCGAGTTTTGGGATTGGAGGATGGAGGGACGGGGTTTTGGGGACGGCAAAACTATAATTTGCACGAAATGTACAAAATTAAATATAGAATTGAGAACACAGCCGATAATGATAATTCAATGTCAATTGTCAAATCATAAATGTCACAGATAAATCAAAATGGTTTATATCATAGTAGCATTGCTTGGAATTGGGATTGACTCAGCAAACCAAAAGTATAAATGGAATTCAATTACTCAAGATTTAATTGGGAAAAACTTGGGAAAAAAATGCTGCTTTTCCATCCATGCAATACAAAACATATTTTTTTTTGGTTTCTAAAACTAGGGGGGGGTCTGGAGGCAGCCGCTTCCGGTGGGGTCAAGGGGCAGCAACCCTTGCATGGTCTAAGAGCTTCCACCCCAAGCCCAAATTAAGGCTTTTGAGGCCACAGGGACATTCATGGTGCATGCCATTTTTGGATGTGAAATAACAAATGTTTAGGACCCCCTAAATGGTTTAGGGTCTTTAAGTTTTCTTTTAAATTTTATTTTTATGACATTCTTCATGTGATGGGTGGGGGATGCCCTAACATGATGTCATAGGGATGTCATGGACGGCAGGCCATCCCCAAAACAGTGTAACAGTGAGGGGACATCCTAGGAAACATCCCTCAGTTTGGGGAGAAATTCTAGGGACGTTCTGCTGAATTTCTGCAGAATTGGGATGAGGAGATGTTTTGTCCCTCGCCTCCCGTCCCCCAAACATCCCAGGATGGGGGTACCCCAGGGTACACTGATTATATCTCATTCTATTATGTAAAACCTGCATCATCTTCTATAAATAGATTATCTTTATTCTCTTAATGTATCACTATGTATCAGATATTATATGAGCAGGCAATCTTAATTATGGGAGGTAGTGCTTAATTGTGTATTAATATTTTTTGATATAAATCTTAATATTTTCTGGTCTATACCGGAGCTCAGAACTTGTCCGTACTTGAAGAAATCATGTAATATTTTTTTAAATTCATGGCTTTAGCTAGAAGATATTTGCTGATGCTGAATTGAATCTCTCATAGTGAAAGTTTTGTAGATTTGTACTTTTATGTACTTTTTAGAAGATTTTCATGACATAGACAAGGTAATGACTCTACAAGCAAACAAAATGATTATTAATACTTGACTTGGTATTTGGCAAAAACACAATATATAGAAGTACATAAAATATTCAAAATTTGATTTTTTTTTTTAATTAGCATTTTCTAATGTGCCGAGTGTTTTTCTAGTTCAACCATGTCATGCTGAGTTTTCACAAAGTTCAGTTGAGCCTTGCTTAGTGTCAAGTGTGGATTTCTTGGCAAAACTCCATGTCTTGACTCCTCACTCATTTTTGAATTGGGTTGATTGCAAATCGCAAATAATTGCAAATCTAACCCAAGCTATGTGACCATGGTTTATAGAAGAAGAGATTGTGGTTCTATATCTTGAAATCCATTAGTTTGACCATGTTGTTACCTTTGTAATTTTGTAATTTATCTTAGAGTTATTAATTATTCCTCCATAGAATTACTAGGATAGAGAGTTGGTAAATTGACAAGTAGCTTTTGTCCATGTTGTTGCATATTTCTTTATTCTATGCAAGTCTTGCATTGCAGATATTGATATCACATTCTTCAATGCATATTCATTTTGAATGTACAATATTATTGTAGCAAAAAAGGTGTGTTAAGAGGTATATTGCATGGTCATTTTTCTCCCCTAAAATAAACGATGTTTGGTTTTAGTGCCAATTCTTATTGATTATCTTTTTGGTTTGTCCTCTACATTGTAGAAAGTGATTTCACTATAGCTCTATTATTGGGATTGGACTTACTAAAGGCTATTTCTTTCTGGTTGTCAAATTACAGATGAGATCTTGAAATTGGCAACCTTTGTTATAGGAGAGGAAGAAACTCAAGTTGGAGTTGTTCGTCACGGCTACATTTGGTAGACAAATTTTCGTTGTTTTGTATCATTATGTCATCTAAGAAACTTTTTTCTTTGAACAATTTTCTGCGGTGCATATTCATTTTCAAAGAGACCTTGATAAATCTTTGATATTGCTTGCATTTTTTTGGCCAATATAGAATTTCATAGACTTTTCATTTTTGCCTTAGGAATGCATCTTTCATGCATTTAAATAATCATCTTTCAGTAAAGTCTAGGAAATTTTATCCTTTTTAATTCTTTCTTAAAACAGCAGGTCTAGCTTGCAAGTATAGCTAAAAGGTTCTTTCCAAGTAGCGAGCAAACCATATGTTTGTGCCTTTTGTAGAGGCTAGTCATGTATAGCCTAAGTTAAGCAGGGATCAATGAAGTATTTTAATAGAGAAGTTTAGAACATTTGACATTATCTTGAATAAGGTTTGTTCAATATGGTAAGATGTTTTCTGATTTCTTTTTATATTTTCATTTTTAATATTAACTTTTTAATGATTCCTTTTGTTGCTTATAGCAACACTGACAAATTGAGGCAATGACTCCAGTAGCGATGGTGACCTAATAAATATTCTTCTTCCCATAATGAAATTCTTACAATCAATTGGTGTTAATAACACATTTGGTAGTAGACCACATGCTGGTATTAGCTTAGACTATTTAGTGCTACTCTATTGAATTGTGACTTTGTATGCAAGGGTTGTGTCAATTGTTGTAATGACAATATCATTAAGGAATATGAGCCATGAAGTGAAATAAAGGTATAGAATGAAATGAGAGTCAAGTACCAAGAATAGTCAGAAGAGGTTTTGGAAGATTCAATATAGTCTTACAACATAATCAATCAAGCAAAGAGAATGTACCTCATCCTTCTAGTATCATGCATGTATTGTATAATGTTTGTGAGCACACGTACATAGAATAATATCTAAGCATTAATTGTTGGCCTTGCATCTTGAGCCTTGGGTAGTGTTTCCTAGGATAGAAACTAACTGCTGGGTTTAGGCGTCCTACACCTTGCAACCTAATGTTCAATTTATTATCTAATTTTAATTATTGTGCCCTCATGGAAAAGGGTGTCCCACTTTGACTTGGCCAATAATGACATGTGTAATGTAATATATGATGTGCGTAAGAAGTTGTAAGAGCATCTAATGTCAAAGAGATGTGTAAGATCATCTTATGACATTGGATGTGTAAGGGATCTTATGTCAATTCTATGACACACGTAAGAGCATGTAAGAAGGGAGTTATATTGTTGACTTGATTGGTTGACCAACTTATGGTGCATGTTATGATACGTCACAGAGCATCTTGGATGGAGATAATGTGCAAATTGGAGCATCCAAGTTGGTGGGGAGTTAGGATGGGTTATGACAATGTAAGAGCATATGTTAAATATAGCCTATTGACCCATCATGGGAATAGGGCATTGGAATTTGAGCCATGAGGGTTTGGGCACCATAACTCTCATGTGTGGGCTCATGGTTTGTGAAACCACATGTGGTTTTCCCCTCTTGGCTTCTCTATTTATTTGGTGTTTGAGATGGAGGTTTCATATAGTTGTATTGCAGGTGTTGTTATGTTGCCAAAATATCTTCAGATTTGTATGTTGGTCTAATCTCCTACAAACGCTTGG
The DNA here is from genome assembly GCA_027924645.1 of Cunninghamia lanceolata. Taxonomy (NCBI): domain Eukaryota; kingdom Viridiplantae; phylum Streptophyta; class Pinopsida; order Cupressales; family Cupressaceae; genus Cunninghamia; species Cunninghamia lanceolata. The sequence continues at coordinate 2,458,613 of BSBN01000292.1, read as the reverse complement.
GCTTGAATTTGTATTTAATTGTATTGGTGTTGCTAGAAATACAATTGGTTCAAGTTTTGGAGGCTAGGTTTTTTCCTAAAAGAGTTTCTCATGGTATATCATTGTGTAATGGTTGTGTCTATTCTTTCTAGTTTTAAACTATATAATCTTTTCTTTTTGCACTTCTCCTCTCTTAGATTAATTGTGGAAGTTTCATCCTGCTTCCTTTCATTTGGTATTAGAGTTTGATCAACTCAGTTATTGGGTGTTAGTTAAAATGATTTTTTTTCATAATAATCCTGGTTTGAGTGGAAGCTATGCACAAAACATATTTTGTTTATAGGAAAAATGGTGAGCACATCTTAGGTGGAGATAAAAAAGTTCAACGGTAGCAATTTTGAGCTATGGGAGCTTAAAATGGAGGACTTGTTGATAGATCATGATCTATAGGATGTGGTCTCTAGAAGTAAATCTGTGTTAGTGCAACAAGATGTATGGGGTGCGTTGGACATAAAAGTGAGGAGCCTCATTTGACTCTATTTGGTAGAGTTAGTGATCTTGAATGTTTCAAGAGAACTCATTGCAAGTGCCTTGTGGACAAAGGTAGAAAAACTCTTTCAGCCAAATCCATGGTGAATAAGCTTTTTCTATGGAAGTTGTATTCATTGAAGATTGGTGACGGTAACTTTGTATTTGAACACCTGAACGTGCTCAACATTGTGGTTACCTATTTGAAGTCCATTGGTGTTGTGATAGACAACAAAGATCAAAGTATCACATTGCTATGTTCTTTGCCAGATTCGTGGGACAACTTGGTTATGGCCATCGAAAGTACCTCCACTAAGTTCACGCTTGAAGAGGTGGTGGGTGCTCTTGTTTTAGAGGACATGAGTCGAAAAACACAAGATAATATCAAAGATGCCTTGGTTGTTTGTGGTAGATTGAAGGAGAAAGGCAAGAAGGATAAGAAGAAAGAGAAAGGAAGATCTAAGTCAAGAGGGAGATCTAAGTCTCTTGGCAAATCCAAGGTGAAATGTTGGAACTGTGGTAAGAAAGGCCACATTTGAAAGGACTGCAAGGAGAAGAAGAAAGAAAAGAACATATTAGATGATACAAATTCCAAAAACTCTTAGGATGAATTCGATGCATTTGTTGCAACCCTGGCTATGCGTGCATGGATGATCGACTTTGGTGCCTCTTTTCACGACTCCCCGTAGGTAGTCGTTCTCTAATTATGAGAAGATTAATGGTGGAAAGGTCCACCTTGGTGACAATATAGTCCTCAATATTGTCGGACGCAACTGAGTCAAAATTAGATTTAGCAATGGGAGGATCAAAGGCCTCTTGGGAGTTTTTCATATCTTGGGTTTGGCACAAAACTTGTCGTTTGTGAGCAAGATGAACGATGTGGGTGTGTAGGTAGTCTTTGGCAAAGGAAGGTGCAAGATGGTTTATGGGACTATGGTTCTTGTAAAGCGAGTTTGTGTTGGGACTCTTTTCTGCCTTGATGCGAGCACATGTACTCAATGCAATAGTTCAGTTGTACCTGCAGAAAAAAGAGATCTACAACATCTTCACCTTTACCTTCTGAACCTGCAACAAAGAGATCTATTTCTGGATCACCTAGATGAATTGTGTGGGTTCCCAAGTTTGCTTTTACCGTAGAGACCAATAAGCTACTTGCTGAGAAGACTATGTTGTGGCACGAGTGATTGGGCCACATTGGTGAGATGGGCCTTAGAGCCTTGAAAAATAAAAATCTTGTAGAGGAGTTAACAAATTGTTTTTGGACTATAATTTCTGTTAGCATTGTATTTATTAAAAACAAAATCATGTTCAGTTTTATTCAAGCTTTTCTAGATCTGAAAGTGTATTAGATTTGATTCATAGTGATGTTTTTGGTCCAGCAGATGTAGCTTCACTTGGAAAATCTTTGAATCTTGTTTCTTTCATTGATGACTTCTCTAGGAAAACATGGGTCTTTTATCTGAAGCATAAATTTGGGGTCTTTAGTTGGTTCAAAGAGTATGAGGCTCCTGTGGAGAACTAGAAGGATAGGAAGATCAAGGTGTTGAGAACGCACAATGGTGGAGAATATTGTTTGAAGGAGTTTGATGGATTCTGCAAGAACAATGGAATTGTGTGATATAAGACAACTCCATTCACCCCTCAACAAAATGGAGTTGTTGATAGAATAAATAGGATGTTGATGGAGAGGGCTCGGAGTATGCTCAGTGGTGCCAATTTAGATTAGAAGGTCTAGGGAAAGTGGTTAGCATTGCATGCTATTTGGTGAACATATCTCTTACATTAGCTCTTGTTGACAAAACCCCACAGGAGGTTTAGACGGGCAAAAAGCCCTCACTTCAGCATATCCATGTGTTTGGTTGCGAGGCATATGTTCATGTGCCCAAGGAGAAGAGGCCTAAGTTGGACTTAAAAGCTATTAAGTGTATCTTCATTGGCTATAGTGAAGGTGTGAAAGGATACAAGCTTTGGAATCTTGTAACTAGAAAGAACTATGTACAATCAAAATGTGGTCTTCAGGGAGATTAGGTCTAATTCCATTGTTGAGCAGCCAAAGGCTGATGTGAAGTCAATTGTGCATCTATAGCCAAAGACTGAGACGGCTGCGCTAGAGGATAAACCAGAGGTTCATGATGGACCAAATGAGGAAGATAGTACTGAGTGCTCTTCGAGCTTAGAGGAAGAACCTCCACCTTAGCCTATGAGGAGGTCCACTTGGCAAAGAAGGTAACCAGAAAGGTATAGCCCACTTGATTTTAGATGCATTTTTGCATTGACTACTAACATTGATGAGCCTATAAATGTGAAAGAGGCAATGGAAATGAATGATAATGAATCTTGGATGATGGCTATGGATGATGAGATGGCTAGACCGAGAAAGAACAATACATGGGATTTGGTTCAGTTGCTTGAAGGCCGAAAACTTGTTGGATGCAAATGGTTTTTCAAGAAGTTTAGTTCAAATGGCAGTGTTGAGAAGTACAAAGCATGATTGGTTGCGAAAGGTTATTCTAGGTTGAGGGAATTGATTTTGGTGAGATCTTAGAAGCTACTATGTTTATCTTAGGGATGGAGATTAGATGGGATATAGTTAACAAAAATCTTTGGTTAAGTAAGAGGAAGTATGTTGAGTTTGTTTTATAGTGTTTCAACATATTCGATAGCAAACTAGTGAGTGTTACTAATTCTGTGGGAACAAAGCTTTCAATTGAGTAGTGTCCTTCGACATTTGGAGAGATGTCAGAAATAGTGTTGTAGCCTATGCTAGTGCTGTTGGGAGCCTTATGTACTAGACCAAACATTGCTCAAATATTGGGAGTCTTGAGCCGTTTCATGGCTAATCCTAGATAGGATCACTAGGTAGCATTGAAGAGAGTCTTCAAAATCTTAGATATTTGCGGGGTACTTTGGACTACTCCATATGTTATTAGGGAGGTAATGCCTCAGGGGACCTACAAGACTTAATGGATATCAGGGATATGTGGATTCAAATTAGGGGATGTCGATAGCAGATGGTCAACCAATGGCTATGTGTTTAGCCTATTCAGTGGTGTAGTGAGTTGGATGAGTAAGTGATAGGTTGTGGTTGCTTTATCCGCTATAGAGGCATCATTCATGGCAGCAAATCATGTTTGTACAAAGGCTATTTGGATTTTGAGATTGTTTGGATGTTGGGTTGAGTCAGAGAGTAGTTAGAGTTCATTGTGACAGTAAAAGTGCCATTAGCTTGGTAAAGAACCCAACTTGTCATTTGCAGATGAAGTACATTCATGTTCAATATCATTTTGTAAGTGACATGGTGGGGGATGGGAGGGTGTTGCTAGAGAAAGTTGATACTTAGGAAAATATTGCAAATCCTTTGACAGAGCTAGTTAGCACAAACAAGTTTAGATGGTGCAGTGAGTATGGGCCTCATGGCCTCTAGCAGATAGTTGACAATTTGTTGGTACCCCTTTTGTTCTTGTAGGTATAGGACAAGTGGGAGAATGTTGGGTTTAGGTGTCCTACACCTTGCAACCTAATGCTTGATTTATTATTTAATTATTGCATCCTCATGGAAAAGGGTGTCCCATTTTGACTTGGCTAATAACGCCATTTGTAATGTAATATATGATGTGTGCATGAAGTTGTAAGAGCATTTAATGTCCTAGAGATGTGTAAGAGCATCTATGACATTGTAAGATGCATAAGAAATCTTATGACAATTCTATGACACGAGTAAGAGCATGTAAAAAAGGAGTTACACTATTGACTTGACTTGTTGACTAACTTATGACGCATGCTATGATGTGTCATGGAGTGCCCAAGTTGGTCGGGGGTTATGGCAGAGTCATTACGGGTTATGACAATGTAAGAGCATTTGTTAGATATCGCCTATTGACCCATCATGGGAGCCATGAGGGTTTGGGTGCCATACCTCTCATGTGTTGGCGCATGATTTGTAAAACCACTTGTGGCTTTCCCCTCTTGACTTCTCTATTTATTTGGTGCTTGTGATGGAGGTTTCATATAGTTGTATTACAGGTACTGTTATGTTGCCAAAATATCTCTAGATCTTTATGTTGGTGTAATCTCCTATGAAGGTTTGGGATTGGATTGTACTGTAACTGTATTGATGTTGCTAGAAATACCATTGGTTCAAGTTTTGGACGTTAGGTTTTTTCTTGAAAGGGTTTTCCTAGGGTATATCATTGTGCAATGGTTGTGTGTTCGTTCTTTCTAGTTTAAAACTATATAATCTATTCTTTTTTTACTTCTCCTCTCTTAGATTAATTGTGGAAGTTCCATTCTGATTCCTTTCACTAACAACAATGGTCTCTTGACAAAGGGATTAATGCATATCCTTGAAACCATGTTAGGAGCTAGCCCAAAAAACAAGGCCTTGATGTTTAGTGTTGGGTACAAATGCTTACTGTCTTGAATCCAGGGGAATATTGAGACAAGTTATGATGTGCTGTGCAATAACTATCTCAAATGTTGTGTGCGTGATTGTGCTTGCAACACATACATATATCATGGGTTATGCAAATAACAATTTTTGGTTAACTATTTTTGACTCAAATGCGACCTTGTATATGGGTCATGAAAAGTGCAAAAGTAATCTACAAACAATCCTTCTTTTAACATGAGCAATGTGATCATTGTAAAAACTTTGAAATGAAGGCAATAGATTAGTAGTCCATTTGGTGTGTCTATAATTGGGTAATATTATAATCAACTCATTAAATTGTACATGTTCCTCAATACTTTTTATCTTCCTTATTTCATTTATCTAGCTCTAGAAGATGTTTAGGCAACCATTTAGATGCTTTTGTTAATTGTGTATAATTATAGACTCATGCTTTTTCACTTCATTTCAAATATTTTGCATAATGCAGTGTATCAGCATAATTATAGAAGTCATGGATGAGGACTTAGAAATTAATAGAAGTTTGCTCTTTTGTGCCTTTCCAAACTAGAAGAATTGGTGCTCAACATATTCTTTTTTTGGCAGGCGGCCATATTGGTGACTAGTTGCCAATTTTTGGGTATTTTCATCTGCAGTCAACCTCAGGTTTTGTACCTTCAAATCCGTGCTAGGGTTTTGAGCCTGTTTTTCTGTCTCAGGGTTTGTGCTGTCAATTTGTACCTTGTTTTTCATGCCTCGAAAAGCGTGAAGGATGGCCTCTTTGTCTAACATTATGTTGGAAGGTAGTCAGAAATTCAACGGCCACAACTACAATACTTGGAAGCAGCGTATGTTGACCATATTTGAGTATCGGTGCCTTGACCAGATTGTTTTGGGCAAGACTACATGTCCTCCAACGGCAGCTAAAGATCAGGACAAATTTGATGAGCAGAATCGGGAAGCCCTGATGCTTATTAAATTGTCGGTCACTGATGACCAGCTGCCTCAGGTGCCATCTGGCAAAATTGCTAAAGAAATCTGGGATCATTTGAAGGACCTACATGAAACATCCGACAAGAGCCCAACATTCTTTCTGAAGAACATGCTGTTCTCCATCATGATGGATGAGAAGACAACTCTGCAGGAGCACTTGACAAAAATCAAGGACATCCGTGATCAATTGGAGGCTATTGGTCGGAAAATGGAGGAAGATATGGTGGTCATAACTCTGAAGAGTCTGCCCAAATCATATGAACACTTTATCGAGACACTCAACATTACCTCAACTAATGTTGACCTGAAGTTTCCTAAGCTGTGCAACAAACTTCTGCAGCAGGATCCTTGGAAACAACAGTTTGGAAGTACTACTAGGTCATCCTCCATGGAATAGGCATTTACTGCCAAGGCATTTCAGAAGAATAAGGGCAAAAATCAGCCCTCTCAGCAAACTAGCCAAGGTCAATCCCAGGACCCTTCTAAGAAGAAGAACATTCAGTGCAACTATTGCCACAAGTATGGCCACATGAAGAAAGATTGCCGGAAACGCTTGGCTTCTGAACAGTCCAAGCAAGGAGAGTCTAAACCTAAAGCCCATGTTGCAGAGCACGCTGAGCAGAAGGAGTTTGCTTTCTATGCCTTTATGGCCAAGAGACCGACAGATCATGTTAAATCCTTTGCCTGGTATATTGATTCAGGTGCATCTCAGCATTTCACTCATCGTCAAGATTGGTTCACTGAGTACACACCATTTAGAGATTCTGTTATCTTTGGAGGAGGCGAAGAGTATTCTGTTGTTGGAAAGAGCAACATGCAAATTCAATCTGGAGGGAGAAATTTAATATTTCTCGATGTATACTTTGTACCTGGCATGGAGCTGAATCTGCTTTCAATTAGTCAGATCATGCATCACTCTCCTCAGCTAGATATTGTTTTCAGTTTGCATGCATGCAACATTGTTGATAGAGAGACTCGTACTATAGTTGTTCAGGGACTTGAAGATCACGGTCTGTATAGACTTGTTGATTCAGGTGATTCTCAAGAGCACGTTATGGCAGCTAGAAGAACTTCCATCAGCAACCTCTGGCATCAGCGTTATGGGCATCTGAATATGCATCATCTCTCTCAGTTATCTAGAGATGATTTGGTTGGTGGTCTACCTGCGATTCAGACTTAGAATCATGGAGTATGCAAAGCTTATCAGGCTGGAAAGCAGCATCGGACTCCATTCTCAGATGGTGATACATGGAGAGCTTCCAAGGTATTACAGTTGGGTCACGCTGATGTATGTGGACCAATGAACACTCCTTCAGTTACTGCGTGCAGGTATTTTCTGTTATTTGTTGATGATTTTAGTAGAAGAATGTGGGTGTATTTTCTTAAGAACAAATCAGAGGTGTTCGGCATATTTCAGCAGTTTAAGGCCTTAGTTGAGAAAGAGTCAGGCTCTCAGATAGTCACTCTTAGGTTTGATAATGGGAGGGAGTTTTGTTCTTCTGACTTCTCCAGTTTCTATGCTGCACATGGCATTAAGCGCCAACTTACCACACCCTACACCCCTCAGCAGAATGGTGTTGTTGAATGTCGGAATTGCACCATTATTGAAATGGCTCGTTCTATGTTGGAGCATAGAAATGCCCCTAAGAAGTTCTGGGCTGAAGCAGTCTACACTGTCGTTTATCTTCTGAACTGGTCTCCTACTTATGTCGTTAAGAAGACTCCTGAAGAAGCCTGATCTGGACACAAGCCTAAGGTCAACCACCTGAAAGTCTTTGGCTCTACTGCTCATGTGTCGATTCCAGATGCCAAACGCACCAAGATGGATTCCAAGAGCCAGAAACTCATGCTCATTGGTTACAGTGAGAATCCTAAGGCATACAGGCTGATTGATGTAGATACAGATCGTCTCATCTTCAGTCGTGGTGTTGTGGTTGATGAAGCTAGTGGGCCCTTTTATCTGTCTTCTCCTTTTGTGAGTCCTAAGGATCAGCCTCTTAAGGCCTCTGATTTGGGTGTTCGCCTTCCCTTAGCTCCACCTGATGGGAGGGATTCTGCAGTTGTGGAGGCACCTCCGCCTAATGTTATACCACCCATGCCTCAGGACAATCTGGATACTCATCCAACTAATTTTGTTCCAGCCACCCCAGCTGATGTTGTTCCTCTTGTTTCAAATGTTGGTACTTCTACTCTCCGGCCTATTGTGACCTAATCACACATTGCCCCATTGCAAATGGGGACCCCCTCTTTTTTCGCTTTCTGCTGGTTTGCTTTAGGGTTTAGGTTAAGCTTCGAGTTTGTATGTCTGGTAGTGTTGATTGGCCCAAGTTTCGCCAAGTTCTTGCTCCAATCCATGAAGTGATTGAAGAAATTGCCCAAGGGATGAATATTCAATTGAGGAATTCATATGCCTTCATCCTGATGAATGAGCCCCGAAGCCCTGAAATTGACTAAGTCTGATGTTCTGAGATCTTGAAAACTGACTAAGTCTGAAAATTGGTGGATCCTTAGAAATCTAGAATCTGCATGTTAAATCTTATGGATCCGGGACCTATCTCAAACATCCTGGAAGTATATTTCAAAATATTTAAAGTATAGGAAATTTCCACCCAGGACACTTCAAAATCAGGCGGAAAAAATTGAAGTCTTGGACCTTGAGCGGAAATTCCCTTCATAGAGGGAGAATGCGCCTAAGATGAGCGGAAAATCCTGACTCATGAGGAGAATCCGCCCTAATGAAGGCCCTTCTGATTATGCTCCTTAGTTGAATCCAGGAAAATCCATTTGAAAATCCTCCCTAAGGAATAAAGAAAGTTGAAAAATCCACATTAATGAAGAGCGCAAATTCCATGCTAGTGAGGAGAATAGGCCTAGAGTGGAAAATTCCACCCACTCAAGGAGAATGTGCCCTAGTGAAAGTACTTCCAATCATGCAATATGTGCTCACAAGGTTGATGATTTTGGAGTCAAAACAATGAAATTGTATCTCCTTAGTTGAAATTCATGGAAATCCATTTGAAGACCTTGAGAAATTGCCTAAGTAAGACAGTGAAAATGGTGGAAAATCCTTACCCTTGAGGATTATGCGCCCACACAAAGGAGAATCCTTTCACATGAAGAAAATCCTCCCACACAAGCAAAATGCACCAATTGAACAATCATTTACAACTTTTAAAAAATTCTCCAAGGAAAGTGCACATTTGAAGACAGGGTCGCAAAATCCTCATAAACAGGGAGAATGTGCCCTAGTGAAAAAATCCTTTTGAGCATGTAACATGCGCCCTAGGAAGAGAAGGTTCATTGGCTTAAGGAATAGGAGTTGCATTCCAAATCATGAACAATTTGTTAAACACTTAGAAAATTTCGAAGATTAGAAGTGAAGAAATTCAGATGAAAAGGTAGGAAAATCCTCATCAATGAGGATTATGCGCTCATACAGAGGGAAAATTCTCATAAACATGGAAAATGCGCTACTCCTTAGTGGACTCAAATCAACAACCCTTGCAAGAAGAGGTGATTTTATGAAGATTCAATGCTAAGACATGAAAATTTCACCAAGGTATAAGTAAAAGTTTAAGGAATAAAAATGAGAAATTAATGTCAAAAAAGAAGGAAAATCCTCATCAATGAGGAATTTGTGCCCTAGGAAATCATTCATATGGACATGTAGAAGTGTGATTAAGACAGAAATCATGAAGGGGTATGAGGAATAAACCCATAAGATGGATTTTATCCTTAACCTACTTAAAATTGCGAGAAAGGTGAAATCATCCTTGAAGAGCATTGTTAGAAAATCCTTGGAGGAAATTCATTGAAACAACATATAGAAAAAAAATCTTCATTGTAGAGTCCACTCCAAGGGAATGAAAAGAGTTGAAAGTTTAGAAATGAAAATGCCTAAGGTAGGGCGCAAAATCCTCATCAATGAGGAGAATGGAGTATCAATCATCAATAACTTTTTCAAGATGAAGATCCAATGAGAAGGACTAGAGGAATTCACAATGTGCAATGAAAGTTTACAATAACAAGTTAAAGTCAAGATTGCAAAATCCTCATCAATGAGGAGAATGCGCTTATGTATGAGGTTCATTCCAATGAAGATAAGAGTTTGGGAAGTTAAAGAAAATAGCAAGAGAGAGATGGGAATTTGATGATAAAAATGATATCATGTGAAGGTCGCAAAATCCTCATCAATGAGGAGGATGCGCCCTTCTTGTAGTTACCTTTGCAAACCAAAATTCGCCTAAGTCAAAAGCAAGTTGGCCAGAGGAAGAAGAATCAAAGTTTTATTTCATCACGCTTTTCCTTCCCTCATGATCTATTAGTTGATATTTTGCAATAATAGCTTTCAATTTCTCATATAAATGATCAAATACTATGACTTGTAATATTTTATTTTGCAGATATCAAAGAATCCGGAGGTGAGATAAGCACTTGTCAAGAGGAGGTCATTTCAAGGAAGAAGAATCCATCGAAGGAGACTCCACATGTAAAAGATGTTATCAAGTTTCATCCATAGAGAAAGACTTCATCGCCAGGGCAGAGGAAAATGCACTTCATTGTATCAAGGTTTCATCACTGGAGAAGAGAGCATCACTCCACCTTGCACGTTCGAGAATCCAGCATCACAAGAGGAACATTCATTCAGAAGTTCATTTCCAAAGGTTCGTTTTCATTTTCATTTTCAAGTTCCAGAATCATCCATTTCGTGCGCTAGAAGGAATTCATGCATGAAACATCTCCTCTACTTCCTACACCATCTAGAGCCAGAATCCTGCACAAGAACAAGAATTTCACAAAATGAGAATGAGCATGTACATCAAGCAAAGTCATGAATTACATTCAAAGTACTAAGGCATGAAAGACAACATGAAGAAATCCAAAGTTCCCAAATGTTCAAGTTCCAGAAGCTAAGTTCCAAAGGTGAAAATCCAAAGAAAAATGTCAAAATTTGGAAAATATTCCGAGCAATGTGAATGTATTGAAAATCAAACCAATTTGCTCAACGCTGAGGTGGCATATGCACATCAACAGGCCAATCACAGTTCACCATATCATCCATTCACATTTAATGTATTTGCAACAAGCAAGAGGCTAAAGAAGGCTCCTATCTAGAAGATTCCAAAGATTCCACTTCAAGCTTATCACCTTGGAAAATGTGCCTTCATTGCCTATGGGTTTTTATGTACACAAGTTGTGTCAACTTTTACTTTTTGCTAAAAATAGCAAGTTGTTATAACTAATTGTTGATGTGGCAAGATCTCGGCCATCAATTTGCAAATCAATCCTGGCCTTTCGTGTAATTTTTGGAGTCTATAAAAGGCTCACTTCTCTCATTTGTAATAGATTAGATTGGAGTAGTTGTAGGAGTAGAGTAGAGGGAGCTCTTCTAAGTTGTTGGAGAGAACTCATGGAATTGTTGTAATCACTTCCAAGATTAATGCATTTTTCATTGAAGCTTGGTGACAATTGTATTGTTTTGGAACGTTGCATGGTTTCTTATTTCTCAAAGATGATTGAGAAATGTTTCCAAGTAGCTTAGATAGTAGATTAGAAGTTCATTGATGTAATGAGTATATGTGAAGGTATTTGATGAATTCCTTTTGGTTCATACTTTTCATGATTTGTCGAAGATAAGTCATTTTGCAAAGTTAGCCTGAACCTTCATTTGCTTTAGTTCGATTGTGAATACTTGTTCAAATTGCGCCAGCTGTGGGTATTTGGATGAAAGTTTACAATATGAAAATCCTTGGATTACCTTAGAGGATTGCACTGGCTTCGTGTAATTGTTGGTTCTCATGGTGAAGCGAAGTTAGGTTTGGAAGGAGTTTGTCTATTGAAGCATTATTCATTATTTCATTGACCTTAGAATAGATTCTCTAAACCCTTATCTTTTGCATTTTCTTTTAAGTTTGATTGAATAAGTTCCATTCATTCATATCTAAGGAGTAAGGAATTTCATCCATGTTCGTGAAGGAGGAATTTAGCGTGAGTCCCTTTGTGATTACAAGCAAGATCACATCAAATCACTGAGTCTATCCACTGCAAATCACGTATAAGGAACCTTGGAGCGTTCTTGTTTGATCACATAGTTCAACATTCGAGAGGCTTTGTTCAAGAGAAGATAGAGCACTTGGTGTTTTATTCTATTGTTGTTGTCACAAAAACATCATCAACATGGCGTAAATGGTGGGCTAAGACCATAGGTGATCTTCATGGTGATGAATTGATTGAGGGTAGATCAGTTCGGAAAAAGAGCAAGCAACAGAGTACAATTTATTTTGCTCTTATGGCCAACCTTCACAGCATCTCTGAGCCTCAGAGATATTCAGAGGCTAAAGGCATACCTGAGTGGGAATAGGCTATGGAAGTTGAACATCATAGTCTTTTGAAGAATAACACCTGGGTCCTCTCCGATCTTCCACTAGGGAAGAAGCCCATTGGCTGCAAATGGGTGTATAAAGTTAAGTATAAGGCTGACACAACTCTTGATAAGTATAAGGCTTGATTAGTAGCCAAAGGGTTCTCATAGACAGAGGGCATTGATTATGAGGAAACTTTTGCTCCCACAGCCAAAATGAGTACCATTCAGCTTGTCCTCGCTATTGCAGCCCAGTTTGGATGGAAAGTCCATCAAATGGATGTCAAGAGTGCATTCCTCAATGGGGAATTACAGGAAGAAGTCTATATGACGCAACCCCCTGGTTTCAAGGTTGCTGGTAGAGCACACCAGGTATGTAGACTGGTGAAAGCACTCTATGGCCTTAAACAGGCTCCACGAGCATGGTACATGAAAATTGATAAGTACCTAATCGATCATGGTTTTCAGAGGAGTCCTAATTCTAATTTGTATGTCAAACAGTCTAGTGATGATATTATTTTGCTTGTTGTCTATGTTGATGACCTGATCATTACTGGAAGCTCAGAACATTTGATTGAGGAGATCAAACATAATCTCAGTCAATCATTTGACATGACAGATTTGGGACTTCTGCATTATTGTCTAGGTGTTGAGGTTTGGCAGACAGATGGTAGCATCTTTATCTCTCAGTCCAAGTATGCTCGAAGTCTGCTTGACAAGTTCCGGATGACAGATTGCAAACCTACATCTGCACCTATGGAGAAAGGGTTGAAGCTATCAAGCAAATTAGATTCACCTGTGGAGAATGAATCAGCGTTCAGGCAACTAGTGGGCAACCTCATTTATCTCACTGCTACTAGACCCGATTTCAGTTTTGCTGTGAGCTACATCTCTCGCTTCATGACAACCCCTAAAGATGAACATTGGGTTGCAGCGAAGCGTGTGTTGAGATATGTGAAAGGCACTTCCAACTTTGGTATTCTGTATGGCAGGTGCAAAGATCCTAAGTTGATTGGTTTTATAGACTCAGATTGGGCAGGTTCTGTTGATGACAGGAAGTCTACTTCTGGGTATGTTTTTAGTTTGGGCACAGGTGCAATTACATGGACCAACAAGAAGCAGCAGGCAGTGGCTCTTTCCTCAACTGAAGCTGAATATCGGGGAACTGTTAAAGCAACTTGTGAGGCAGTTTGGCTTCGAAGGATGCTTTCTGACATGCAAATGTCTCAAGCAGGCCCTTCACCCTTGTATTGTGACAATCAAGGGGTGTTGAAACTTGCCAAAAATCCAGTCTTCCATGAACGGACTAAGGATGTTGAACTTCATTGTCATTTCATTCACCAACTTGTCGAAGATGGATTAGTGATGTTGCAGTATGTTCCAACTGAGGACCAGACTGCAGATATTCTCACCAAGTCTCTGAGCCCGGATAAGTTTGTCAAATTTAGGGGGCACCTTGGTGTAGTTGATAGATTGACCATTAAGGGAGGGTATTAAAATAATATTTACTTAGTTTATTTAATGGTCAATAATGTAATATTAGATTGTTTCTATTTCTGTTATTTAGATAGCTTTAGTTTCTTTAGAAATATCTCTTTGTAATTCTGTATATAGAGCTTTGCTCTATTGTTAATATAATTATTAAGATTTTTACCATTACAGACATGTCCCCCCCAATCCAGGGTCCCTACCCCTATGGCATCCTAAGGACACGAAGACGGTAGGCAATGCCCCCAAGACATGGGGACGGTAGAGGACATCCCTTGTCCCCATGGATTTCAAGTACACATCCCCAAAATGCCTTCCAATGAGGCTCTACATCCCACCAATGTCTACATTTGTGATGTCCCTTGATTGTCCTGAGGACATCTAGACATCCCCCTTTTTTTTTGAATTTTAAAAAAATTGAAAATTAAAAAAAAAAAAAGGGTGTGGAGGGCGCACAAGTCTCTCCATGCCCCTTACAAACCCTAAAAACCTCTCTGTATCTAATCCTTCCACCCATTCGCAACTCACAATTACAACAGTCAATTTGAATTCTGTACTTGCAATTGTGAAGAGGAAGGAAAGATCAGTCATTGTTAGCATTTGTCATTGTTGAGCACTTGATCACTCATGATTAGGTAAGCTACAATCACCATGGCTGAAAAGGGGACTGTTATTTTATTTGTTTTTAAATTTTTTTTTGTCAAAGATCTTAGGCATTCTTTTTTAATAGTAAAAACAAAAATCAATTTGTTTTCACATTTTTCTTTACAAATCAAAATAAGCAGCATACATTTGTCAATTGATGAGTATGAGGGGAAAGAAGTAAATGCAAATGAGTTAAGTGTTGGGGGTTCTTTTGAGCATGCAAGTGCTATAGGAAACTCTTTTGAATGCCCTTAAGTCATTGTGAAAACTTATGCAAAAGGTCCTTTCAAACCCACAAAACCCTTATTGCAATTGTAACCATTTTGAACAAAGGCAAGTCCAAAAAATTAGGGGGAGTAGGCATTTGTTCTTTCATATTTGCAAAACTGATTTCCACGTGAGTTATAGTAGGATTGGTCACTATTTATTACTTATTAGGCATGAGTTGACATGGGGTTAGTGTTTGTGGAAACATAACATTAGAAGAGCCCTGAATTGGCTAGGTTGGTTAGGGAGGGTAAGGCAAAAGCTAGAGACATACACCTCTAGAATCTATGGTGGATCATTCCTATGTGTTGTTTACTGCTAGGATGGATGTTGTGAGGGGAGAGGGTTCTAGTAGAGTGAAGAAGGCCATTGGTGATGGGCCAAATAGAGTTACAAGGTTGTTGAACATGCAAGCATTTGAGGAAGTTGATGATGCTGTAGCCAAATTCTTTTATGCCCATGCCATCTTGTTTTATGTGGCACGCTCTTTGTATTTCAAGGAAATATTGAAAATGACATATACAATTGGATCCTTATATGCCCCTTAGAGAATGTAGATTGCGTACCACCCTCCTTGACAAACAATACTCGAGGGTGAACTTGTTGATGGAAGACATGAGACAAACATGGATAAGGACAGGTTTCTTCATTATCATGGATGGGTGGGCTGATATTAGACATTGGCTACTCATAAATATTTTTTTGTTACGTGCTCAACTAGCTCATTTTTTCTTAGAGCTGTCGATTGCTTTGGGAAGTGCAAGGATGTAGACTTCCAATTTCATCTTTTGGGAGAGGCGATAAAGGTTGGGGCTTCAAATGTTGTGTAAGTCACAATTGATTTAGCTTGCGTTTGTAAGTTAGCTGGTTTGATGGTGGAGAGTGCTTACAAATATATTTTTTGGACCCCATGTGTTCATGCATTTAACAGTGCTTTGAAATACATTGGAAAGATAGTTTGAGTGAAGATGATGTTGGCCGGAACTAGAGACATACAGATGTTTGTATGCAACCACCACACATTACTTGCACTCTTCAAGACTTTTTGGAGGAAAGAATTCTTCAGATTGGTGGAGACTAGATATGCTAGCTATTTCATTTTGTTGGAGAGGATGCTGGCTCTACAATCAATGCTGATTTATAGAGAGTGGAAAAAGTTGGCTTAAGTTGAGTCAGAAAAAGGGAAGAAGTTGAGACAAAAAGTACTTGATGATGCTTGGTGGTCCATTGTGAGGTCAAAAATTTAGAATGTTTGTCATTTATCAAGTTTGTGTTTTAATTTTGCTTTAGCATTGACCTCAAATTTTTTCATTGTTTTTAAAATGTTGCTTGCAAATACACTTGCTATGTCATATGTCATGCCCCCTTTTTCAGGCAATAATCGAGAGACCCATAGCTTATTCCTTAGGATAAGGGATAAGGTGAGAGAAATAATTTAAAAATAATAACTTAAGTTGTCCTAGTCACTTTATGTTATATGTATAAAAAGACGATTTATGTTTTATTATTATAAGTGGGTCCAATATTAAAAAGTGTTTCTAGATAATGGGGCCAATGTAATGTTTTATTAATAAGGTATTTTCTAGACACTTCCAGAATAAAGCAGGAAACTGATTTTTAAATTAAAAAAGAGGGTTATAAAAGGAGAGGTTGGGTATATAAGAAAGCATCTATTTTATGAAATCAAAACCCCTTTTTTCTGAGATCGAACATTTGTTCATCTTCTTGCTTGAGTACGTAAACCCTCTTGGTATTTGAGACTTGGAGTATGAAATCCTTTAGATTTCGAGTTGGGATTTGAGAACAAAAACCCTTTTGTCGTTTATGGCGATTTCATTCAGAGATCACAGTTGTGTTGAAAGTTTGCAGAAGTGTTGAAAGTTTCAATTGGTTTTGGTATGTTGTGTGAAGGTTTCTAGATTTTGGGTGTGATGCAATTTAGTTTTAGTTTTGTATTGGATTTAGAAATTGATATCCATTGGAGTCTAGGTATTTGTTGTTTACAACAAATCTTTATCTATACTTGGAGGTAATACTAGGCTGTACATCTTCTTAGCCATTGTAGCAATTGGTAATATTCTCGAGCTGCCGTACCATGTACAAGACTACTGTATCATTTCCTTTGGCTGTTGTACCATTCCTCAAAGACTATTTGGTGGGCTGTACAAGTTGAAGACCACTATACATATTCAAATATGGCTGAGTAAGATCCTAGTCAGCTGTACCAAGTGTGGAAGTTGCAATTTTGAAGTTGTACTTTATCATATTTTGGGTGCCGTATGTCATGTCCCTATATTGATAATTGAATCGATTATGTATTAACCATTCATATTAAAGATATGAATGACATATAAATCTATAAATCATAAATTAAATATCTTTAATTAAATATTATAAGTTAAATATATTTAATATATTTAAATTAGATAAGATATATATTCAAATTAGATATTAAATATACTATATTTTATATATATTTAATATATTTAAATATATACAGACTAAATACTAAATATACCATAATCTATATATATTTAAATATTATAAATATATTTAAAGTTAAGCGGGGCCGACTTCATACAATGAGTGGCCGACCTCCAAGGAATGGCTGGCTCCGTGCAAAATGAGCGCCTTAGTAAAGGCGATTACTATTAAAAGAAGCTTTCGCATCTAATTCAAAGAGCAACGGACGATATGGGACCCGTGCATATAAGACAAACAATGTAAGACTATGAAATGCAAGGTTTAGTTTAGGACAAATCTGTAAGTAAAATATAAAATAAAGGCAGCGATGGATAATATAAAGGCAAGCGCTTGTAATAATAGATCAAAGACTGCGGTCAACAAGGGGTTATGACTATTGAAAGGTCATGATCTTTCAGGATGCCTCTCCTCATAGGATATACAAAGCAGATTGGTGTGAAGAATCAGAGGGGAACCATCGAATCATCTCACAGTAGATCAGCTTTAAAACAATCCCAATATAAATAAAATATAAGTTACATCCACATCTAACAATCGGACCTCTGCAATAGTAAATATACTATCTCCTCTCATCATCGAAAATCAGAACGAATGGACAATCCAAGGAAAGCATTCAAACATCAATCAATCCAGCATTCAAGTATCATTCAATAACAATAAAATCCAAGGAGCGAATCATCCAAGACAGACATCATTAAATCATTGGATATCAGCCACGCCAAGTATCAATCTGATAGAAAAAAGAAACTCTTACATCCATCATTCAGTGGCTGCTAATTCTCTATAAGAGGACGTTACTCATATACAGATTGGAATCAAATATATACCTCATTCGGCAATCAGCAACTAAGAACAGTGAAGGAAAAGAGAATATAATACATACAAATTACAAACTGCGAGATATCAAAACATTAATCTGTCATAAAGGCAGCACATTCAGTCATCATATATATTGCATCTGCAAATATCAAACAATACAACTTCATTACCATAAGCAAGGTATGCCTCTCATCTCAAACTCTGAATATTTCATCAAGCTGATTACAATGCAAAATGCTTGAAGATAGCCTGATATGATAGAATAGAATGAAACGTTAACATGGCATGATATGGTATTATAATTGAATACTAGTAAAAGGTAGAATACATCAATCATAAATAGTAATGATGTCATACATAATAAATGTTATGATTAAGGAATAATTATATATAATAAGATGTATCATAAGGATAGAGTCAATCAATAAGATCATTATAGAAATTGCTATCATAGAATAAATGAATATATGGAATTGATTGAAAATATATGATACGGATCTTATGGATTGAAAAGCTCATAACTATGATTGGGGCAAAAGAATGTATATTGCCAAATAACGAGATAAATAAAATTATTATAAGTGCAATGCATAGTCATGGAATACCCGGGATGAGAAAGTAGGCCTCATAGTTAATCCACCAACACACCATATAAGTTGAGACTAAGGGTTAGCAATTGGCCTAATGATGGGTAACGCTCGAGCTGGTGAGATATCACCCCTCCGAGCTAAGTAAATAGGCCCTTATCTCAAGCTGGTGAACTATCACCCCTTCGAGATAAGTGGAAAGGCCCTTATCTCAAGCTGGTGAATTATCACCCCTCTGAGATAAGTGGAGAGGCCCTTGTCTCAAGTTGGTGAGAACATCACCCCTCTGAGACAAGTGGAGAGGCCCTTGTCTCAAGCTGGTGAGAACGTCACCCCTCTGAGACAAGTGGAGAGGCCCTTGTCTCAAGCTGGTGAAAACATCACCCCTCTGAGACAAGTGGATAGGCCTTTGACTCAAGCTGGTGAAGTCCTTCACCCCTCTGAGTCAAAGGAAAGGAATATTGGACCCATGGCAATATTGCGCCCTAATAAACCCTCTCTTGTTGGGTGAGTGGTTTGATTAACAGGTAGGCCCAAGTATGTCTCTCCCGGGGTAAATCATGAAACATGCATAGTAGATATAGTGAAAGGTGTAATGCATATAGATTATGATTATAGGGCTTGATTTAATATATCTTTGTGGTTAATATATTTAGATAAGAAGGATTGAATTCTAATGTACTCTTTTACGAGTTGAAATTGTTTGAAAGGTTGCGAAAATTTTGGCTTGCTAGAAGGGGACATTACACCGTACAACATCTAGCATGCCATACCATTTTATTTGCCAGCCGCACCATCTTTAGGAGGTGCGATTCATTTGAGTCTGCTCAATCAAGTTTATTATTGTTCACTGGAGTTACATAAAGGCTGCCTTACTTTGGAGACTACTGCTGTAGCTTCATTTCTAGTATAAATTTAATATTTCTGATTTGGTTTCAGTCTTGTCTAGTGGCTGTAAATTGAGGATTTCTGAATATTATGTCTGCTGGTCAAAATATATATATTCATAAGGGCTTCTACTTAAGAAAATGTGAAAGATTCTAGCTTTGATAATTCATTGTTTGATTGTAGAACCCTATGTGGTCCTCCGCCAAGTTTATTTTGAGAAGTTTATAATAGAGTCTGGAGGGCTCAGCTGCTAAGACCCCCATAATCTTTTAGATTTGCTTTTGTATGCATCATTCGCTGTGCGGCCTGTCGCCAACAAGTAGTTGTGCTATTCACATTCTAGTCACCATATGGTCTCACCCTGCCCATCCAAGGATCTTGGTGATTAGAAAGTGCTAGAATTTGTGCATGAATACTGGGTTATTGTCCAGAATCTCATAGTAGCAAAAATCTTTTGGGGAAAAAATCGACAAACCAAAAGTATAAGATTTTTTCAAAAAATCAGGATTTAAACGGGAAAAAATCAGATTTAAAAAAAAAAATAAAAAACATAGGAGAAGAGAGAAAAACTGCTATTTTTTGAAATTTAAAGGCATTTCAATAGCATAGAGATATGGAGAGCAAACAAAATTGAGAATTTAGCCTGCCAATTGTGAAATATAGATTTTTGTCATTTATGTTCATATCGCTGATTACATTGCATTGCATAATGTGTACATCATAGTGCATAAATAATAACTAGATGCTAATAGTTTTCAAATTTTCAATTATAATCTACTTTGTACAAAATCAACCTACAAACTAAGTACAAAGTTCCAAAAAATTAGACGTAGGCAATGACTCCTCGTGCTACAAAGAGAGTTAAGACACAAGGGCTATAACTCATTAATGAAAGTTATTAAACTAACAAAAGCTACAAAAAAACTTCTCTTTTATATAAAAATAAATGTTTTTTATTTTTATTTTTAATTTTTTAATTAAATTATCTTATTTTAAAGAAAATAGTTTCAATAAAAATTGTTAAAAGAAGAAATATTAAAAATTATAATATATATAAATCATAAAGATAACTTTTTAAGTTACCTAAAACACTTAAATATGAATAATTATATGAATATACTAAGTTACCGGTCTTGGTACTGGTTCGGGTTCACAGGTTTGGTTCGTGGGTTCGGTCAAAAATTTTTTTGGGTGTGAGTTCGTTTTGGGTTCGTCAATACAAAAACATATAAAAATCAGAAATGTATTCATATTTGCAGCAGTAATTAAGTTCAGAATACCATAGCATCATGAATATGATCATATAATAAACAAAACCACACTAGTATTAGAAATTAAAAACACTACAATGTCAATTAGTCAAACACGAACGTCAAATGTCATGATATATGACCTTGATAATCAAAAACATCAAATTTATGATGCCTAGATTTATTTTTTTATAAATCTGGGCATTATAATCTGTTCTTTCACTAGGAACAAACAATGTTCACTTCCAAGTCACAAGTGAAAAATATGACCTTGATAATGTAGCAGACTTTCAGAGTGTAGATCAGTACTGAAAGGATCAATGACTTGCATTCACATGGTTGTTTCTGTATACCTAAAAAAGTAAAATGTTCCGCCCCCACGAGGTCACCATCAAAAAATTTGTGCATCTTTTCTCTTATTGTCTTCTTTAATGTTTTTTCTTTTTTAGATTTTGAATTAAGAATCCATAAAATATAAATAGAAAACATTAAGAAGAATGAGGGAGAAAAAGAGTGAGAGAAAGAATGAGTTAAGGATATGTTCCATTTGGCATTTACCTTAACTTGATGCCTTAAGGATATATGACCTTGATAATCAAAAAAATCAAAATTATGTTGACATGAGTGAGAGTCAAAGCACCAAAAACAATAAAAAATTGTCCAGATTTAAAAAAAAAAATCAAAAAAATTGCTTTTTTGGCTGTCCTACCGTGGGTTCTGTCCAGGTTCTGCCCGGGTTCGCCCTGGGTTTCCCTGGGTTCGTCTCGGACGGATCCACAGACCCTTGGCCGAAGCCCCGGGAGGACCGGACCAAGATCCGGACCCGGGGCGGACTGAACCAGGACCCAGGCCGGGGGGGGCAAGAACCGGTAACTTAGTGAATATAAATAACATGAAAAGAATTAAATAATATTGAATTTTTCATAAATAATATTGAATAAATAAAGTTAAAAACACCTAATTATATTATATAATTAAACAATACATTTTAAAAGTTCTATAAACAAAATTAATTTATAAGACAAGTTAAATTATTTTGTTATAAATAGATATTTTAAGCCCTCAATCTTAAACATTAATATTACATATGGTTCGAATACACTCTAAATACATCGAGACTTTTTATTCAAATATTTAAACGAATGGAAAACATTCTTTTTGCAAAAGGAATATTTAAGGTAACTAGGTAAATCATTCAATACATTTGTGTCATTTTAGCTATTTTTTCTATTTTTTCCCCCATTCTGAAAGTCATTTGTCTTTGCGAGGATATAATTAATTCCAAAACTGAAGATTTGTCCTTTAATTTCTCTCACTAATAGTCACACAGAAGATAAAAGGCAGAGAACTTCAAGGCTCTAAGGCCTTCCTCGCTAATGTAGTCCATGCGTTCATGCCACAACATGGTCTTTTGAATAGACAGCTTATGGTTTTCAGTATCAGGAACCTCAAAATTATTACATTTAATTAATGTGCTAGCATCAATTCTAAAAAAAGGTAAAGTATGAATTCCCTTTTCCAACATGATGGCTCCTTTGACCATTTTACACCCTTATTGAAAACAACCTGCACTTTAGAGTCATTCATTTTACTTACAAAAATCAGGTTCCTTACAAAACCAGGGATATGCAGCACAACAGAAAGAGCTTTTGTCCTCCCATATTTGAACACAAGCTTGACGTTTCCATGACCATTAATCTTAGGAGACTTATTGTCTCCCTAGAAGACTTCTTTGTTGTAGCTCTCATACATAGAAAACCACTCCCTGTGGGGAGTCATATGGAATGAAGCACCAGAATCAATAGGCCATGCAACATCACATGCGTGAAGAATAGAAGATGCTAGGAACACATCTCCAAATTCTTCATTGGAGGTCTTTGAGTTTGATTTAACATTAGATTCTTTCTTAACCTCCTTTTCCTTAAACTGCTTCCAGATATGGCCAGTCTTCTTGTAGTTCCAGCATTTCACCTTCAATTTACTAGGAGACTTTGATTTTCCCTTGGATGCAGATCTCTTGTCTTGCTTCTTGCTCTTGTCCTTTCCTTCGAACGACCTTTGACGACCAAGGCATCCTAAATGGATTTTGAAGTTTTTTGCCTTATTTCTGCTGACAACAAGGCATTTACAATCTCCTCAAGCTTCAACTTTGAAGAAATAGAGCTGATTGCCATGACAAGGTTATCCCACAAATCTGGCAACAAACACAATAAGGCTATGCACTGATCCTCCTCATCCATCTTGACATCAGCAGATGCCAATTGACTGACAACAATGTTAGAAGCATTCAGATGCTTAGTCACAGAATAAACGTTAGACATACACAGGGAATATAACTTCTGCTATAGAAAAAGTTTGTTTACCAGGGGCTTCGTTTGACACTAAGCCCCATTCTTATCCCAAAGCTTTTTGGTGCTGTCTTATCTTGATACATTCAAGAGCACTGAATCAACAAGGCAATGCTGGATCAAGCTTCTTGCCTTGTTATCAACTATTGCCCAGTCTTCTGCCGATTTGCTGGAGGGTTTTTGACCAAAAATTGCAGGTCACAGATCTCTTTCAACACAATCTTCCTTCTTGAGCTTCCACAACTCAAAGTTCTGACCATTGAACTTTTCAATCTCCATTTTTTAGAAGTGCTTGCCATCTTTTTGTATCTGAAAACAGATTCACCTACACAAAGTCCTGCTCAAACCAAGATTAATATAAAGCCAAGATGCCCTCCTCTCATGGATCTAATAAGCAAACTAGCTTTGATACCAAATGAAAGGAAATTGCACTAATCTAATAAGCAAAGTATGGCAGGTCAGGTTACAAAATCTTTAAAATTTCAGCAACATACGATGTGGTTCTTTTTTGAAAAAAAACAAAAAAAAAACGAGGAGGCAGTACACATTACACAAGAATAGAGCAAAGCATTTACACTTGAAACACCAGTCATTCCCTAGAAAACCCTTATAGGGAAAACCCAGCAAAAACAGCACTCACTGTATTAACTTAACTGTTCACCATACAACAAGATATTTCTCACCCATCATAACCCTAATCTATGTGTAATTATTGTAGGCATGCCACTATAGGAAACTGCTAAGCAGTATTACAAAACAATGAGTATAAAACCATGTGACAAAAACCCATCTTCAAACATGTGAATTATACAACACATTCCTAATATATTCCTATAGTACTATCTACTTTTCTCTTTGTATTATCATTGAATGACGAGCTTTTATGCAAGGAAACTACAATAGACCTCTACTTTTCTCTTTGTATTATGATTGAATCATGAGCTTTTATGCAAAGAAACTACAATAAACCTCAACCGGGGGCTTTAAATTATTTGACATTTTTAAATACTACTTTCTAGAAGATATTTGGCTATAGATGTAATGGACACACTTTTGTTTTGACAGGCCATTGAAGCAGGTTTTAAATTCATCTCACAACATTAGTGCAGCTCACATCAGTGATATGAGTGATGTTATCAATCATTGGCATTTGCTTTATAATTGGTAAGCAAAAAATGAATACTAAAAACAAGGCTAGTGTAAATATTCATGCTATTGAAGATAGTGAATTCCAAGAGATTATTTTTATTTATTCTGACACTTAATTATGAACTTTGTACTATATTTACTTGGAACCCTTTTGTTGATGATAGTATAAAATTTGAGGGACCGGGTATCAAATTAGAAGATGTGAAATTACTAGCTCCAATACCAAAGCCTTGTGGAGCGATAATGTGTATTGGTAAAAACTATGCTGATCATGTTAAAGAAGTTGATACATGGAAAACAGCACCTGGCATAACTTCACCAAGTATACCAAAGGTTCGCACACAAAATCTCATAATGAATGAAATCATTACTCTCACGTTAACTTTATTCACTTCAAAGGTTCTTTGTTTTTTAATTTCAACTAATGATAGACTGGCCATGTGTTCAGAACTTCAGATAGACTTCTTAGTTTATTCCATATTTCATTTTTAGTTTTGCCTGGCTTTATGTGGGAAGTTGGTCACTAGCATTTGTGGTTTTATATTTGGGTATCAGCTTTTGGTTCAATTTTGATGTTAATTGCTTTCAATGTTTCATCTTATTGGTAAACTATATGTTAGATGGGATTTGGACTTTCAAGTTCAATTTTGAAACAAATCTAGTTTTATGGGATACATTTCTGGATCCAACCGTGTGGTAAATTTATTATGCAGTTGAATCCAGAAATTGATCTTACAAATATGCACTGCAAACACAATCTGTGCACCACAAATCTAGTTTTATAGTCACCATTATAGTTTGAACTTCTAATACACATTATAGAGTGTTAAATCTAAAATTTATTGCTATTTCTTTATTTATTAAAATTAATTTTAACAGATCATCCCTCTCTATGATGAAAAGCATAAAAATATCTTTAAGAGCATAGATTTTACCTGGTATAACTAGAAGTAAATGACTAGATAAACAATATAAAATGAATTCAAGATAAAAGAATCACCATACATTATCATGCAATTAAATCAGTAAAATTTAAATACAATGAATTCTATTATTAACTTCCCAATCTCATCATTTGACATCAATTGATAATTCAAAACTAAAAAAAATGAAACACAACGAATCATCTGATTGCAATTAAAAATGACATTCACAAGCCTGAAAGTTGAACTTCAAAATAATAAATTCAAATTAAGTTGACAAGTCTGAAATTCAAATTGAGATATGAAAATTGCAGTAATTTCTGCTACACACTAAAAAAAGTAGAAGTTACATAAATAACAAATAAACATTTGGTAAGCCTGGCTAGTGGCTCATGTATGTTTAGAAAATGTAGAAGTTACACAAATAACAAATAAACATTGAGGAAGCCTGGCTACTGGCACATCTGTGTATTTCCACCCATGCTTTATCCCCAACTTCCATGTGCTTGAAAGGGCAGTTGACTTATATGAATTAAAGAAATTGACCTCAAAACTTCATGGCCTCCTTAATGCACAACTTATGGACAATAGCACAGAAACCTTGATTTACTTCTTCATCATCAATGGGAGCCACTCTCCAAGGCCTATCAATATACCATTTTGGGTTCAATGCAAAGGCTTCCATGTATAAGGGTATGTTCTTAAAATAACACCTATTTTGAATGATTGGTCTAATCCTCTCATAAATGAGTTACATTGTGGGATCCCTGACAATTCTTAGCCCTCACTTGGCCTAATCTGATAACAAATGTCTCATATGTTTCTCCAAGAGTAGAAACGTCGTGTCTATACAACAGGTGACCTAGGCTATGGGGCCAATAAATGAGACCATATTTCTACAACCTTCGCATCAATCACTATTCAACATTTGAGCCTTTTGCTTTTTCTTCTGTTGGACTCAAACTCTGCCCACCTGAACCACTCACCTCTCAAGGCCATAATTAGCAAAGGCTGCTGGACTTCGAGCATCCTCTCCAATAAGATGAAGTGGTTGGCATACCTCGCATTGGTGGGATTGAGAAATTACTTTTTTGTGTGGGACCTATAAATTCAAATTGCTAATGTATTACAGTCATAGATAAACATCTGCACGTTCCTAGTTGTCATGACCAATATTGCAATGCCTAGCTGATTTAGAAATGACATCTGCATCAGTCACACCTTGAACCACATTTGAGGGCCCAACCTTCTTAATAGCATTCCTAATAAGCTCAAATAAGAAATTTAGCACCTTTTTGCTTCCCTGAGTAAGCAACCACCTTAAGAAATAAGGGACCCTTTGGACACGTAATGACATTGTGAGTGGTCACTTGGCAATATCTGTTCACCCATTTGTAACAATAGAGCATCCCTACCTAATCCAAGTTTCTTTCATCTCCTTTGATTGATTAGTGAATCATAAGTTTTCTTCTAACAAGATTTATTTTCAACTTTTAATCACTTGGTGGAACATAGCTTATTCTTGACTTGTAAGATGATTCACCTTCTCCTTATAGTAAGGGGAGCAGACAACATCAAAATGCCATTTAAATAAAAGGCCCGGGAGAGAGCATCATCGGTTTACTCCTTATCCTTTATGTTATGAATTTTCTTTAGTGATTTTCTAACAGGGACCTTCTTCTATGAACTAGTAGTCAGAGCTATAGTAGTGGTTTCTTGAGATGCAACATCATCTGTGCTTTCTGCTTTAGCACGTTCAAGGTTTCTGACATGCCTGCTAGAAAATTTTACCTTAAAATTTGCTGCATTTTGCAGCCTAATTATTTCATTACTTTCATCATTAGATATGCTGGTACATGATGTCACTGCTCCTCCTGTGATGCCCATAAAATGACAATTATGCCTACTTTATCTCCACTTCCATGGGTGCTTACAAA
Source organism: Cunninghamia lanceolata (assembly GCA_027924645.1). Taxonomy (NCBI): domain Eukaryota; kingdom Viridiplantae; phylum Streptophyta; class Pinopsida; order Cupressales; family Cupressaceae; genus Cunninghamia; species Cunninghamia lanceolata. The sequence goes on along the minus strand of BSBN01000292.1, from coordinate 2,431,580 downwards.
TATTGCACTCCCATGTCTGCTATTCACCTTTATTTTTCCTGCTTGCTAGATGGTAGGGTGGCTTGGTAGCCCATTGAAGAAGGGAATGGTTTACCTTTTTCAAACTTCAATAAACTCTTTGAGAGTGGCTGGACAAGAAAACCTAAACTACTTTTAGGTAAGATTAGCATTTAAATTTTTTTTTTGGCAATATAATAATATTTGTACATTTTATAGAGTGTTTATCTTTCTTTTAAACATATTGGGATAATATAGTGTTTATCTTCAAAACATAGCATGATTTGTTTAATATTATTGCTCTTATATTTACAATTTTATTAGGCTTTTATTCTGTTTCAGTTAATTTTATTAGGCTTTTATTCTTGTTGCTCTTATAGGGTAGACAAGTCCCTCGAATTTGGGGACAAGTCTCCTTGAACTGGGAACATGAGAAGTCTCCCTGGAATCTCCTTATTTTTTGGAATAAAGGTAGAGGATGGGGAAATTGGAGGCGGGGAGAGAAATTCCTCACGAGTTTGCCAAATTCCCAGAATGAGGTTGCCCCAAGAAATGGGTACCCATCGTTTGGGAATGAGTTTCCTAGTATCACTGCTAATAGAATGAAAGTAAATTGTGTGTTCATATTACAATCAGAAGCAATCACTCCACACAGTAAAGTATAATCTTTGGTATGGATTTCTATCTATGTTTTGGTATCCTCTTTGACCTGTTGTTTTCTGTTTTGCCTGAAATACCTTGTATATTCATGAATCACTATCAAGTTATCGGCATGTACACTTGCCTATTTTTTGCACATAAATGTTATTTTATTTTCTTTGTGGTACCTTTCTGTGCCATTTAGAGAGTTTACTAGATAACTGCATGCCATCATAGATATTTGTTTCTATAGGATTCTTTCTTTACTATTTTTTAAAGGACAGGTTGGATGCATAACCAAGCAGATATATTATCAATGAATGCGTATCAAAACAAATCCTTATGAATGATTTTATGCTAAAGGTCATTGCTTTTTAATCCAGCATCCTATTGTCTTCACAAAGGCACCACAGTCTGTAATTGGACCAGGAGCTGCAATAGTATACCCACAAGCAATAACAACTCAAGTGGACTATGAAACTGGTAGGTTTTAATTATATTTCTATGCTATATTGATTTCCATGACTCATCTTTATATATTCCAAGAGACATAAGGAAAATATATCCCTTTGGAGTTACAACAGAGGGGGGGGCTTCTGTTCACAAGTTACAGCAGATTAGATGGCAAAACTGAAGCCTTAAAAGTTTAATCCTTGAGAATATTGTTCATACTACTTAGGATTGAATACTTGTATTGTTGGTTTTAAATTTCAATGCATGCTTGTAAAAAGAGAGGAATTACTTAGCTAAAACTTCTCCTGAAATATTGATGATGAAGTATAAAGTATAACTATAAACCAGTATCCGTGAGTTTAATATCATTGATTCTCATGATTCTCACAAATACAGACATGTATCCACATGCCTTTACATTTGTTTTTTTGTGTATAAATAATCACACATACACACATAACCCCAGTGTTCCATGGAGATGCGTTCCTAGGAGTTTGAGTGACATCCTAGACATCTTGGGGACTTGGGGACTTGGAGGGGATGTCCCCTTTTTAAGGATTCGACAGTCTGCACCATTTGATGCATAAAAATAAAAGAAGTTAGTTTTCTAAAGAAAAGAATGCTAAAACCCCCCAAAAAGCTAAAGGGGAGAGGATTGCCATTTGAAATTCAGCTCATTGTATTTATTTTAAAATTTCAGCATCTTTTGGTTTGTTTAAGTTATTTTAATTGATGCCCCCCCACCGTCCTCAAAACTACTTTCTGCCACCCTGGAAACATGGAGAAACACTGCATAACCCTAATGGTTGTTAGTATTTAGTCACTTACTGTCTTCATCCCTACATGAACTTCTAGTATGGTCCAACACTTCAATTGGGTTTGAAAATATCAATATGTTGAAACGTATTTTGCACCAAGTATTTGCACCAGGAACTTTGAAACAAAGAAAATGAGGTTTGTAAAAACAGGTACTGCCAGGGTCAATCTCAATCCAAAACTTGAGTTTAAAACTGTAGTATTATATGCACATGAATCGATGAAATGTGAGGACACAGCAAAGGAAGAAGTTTGCTTCATAGCAGGGGGGAAAATACCAACAATTTCCAGAACACCATTTGAAGCTTTTTGAAAACCTCAAAACTATCCTTGGAAAAATCAAAAAACAACAGAGTTCCCCATTTTTGGGGGGACAGATTGGGAAGGGTTTCCTACTATGGATCTTGGAACTGCCAAGATGAGAAAATGTGTTCTAGGTAATACAATAACTAAGTGATATTCTATTACTTTGGAGAATATTGTATCTAAGCTAGTTTGTATATTTTTTGTTATGACCATGGGAAAACTAAGTTTTCACCAGTTTACTTGTCAAGAATCCAAATTTTATGCTCAAAGGCATTGCCAAGCAGACCAAATATTGCAATTTTTTAAATTTCTTAGTGGGGTTTGAAAGGGCTCTTGATAGAGGTCATGTATATCTTCTCCTAGGGATCTTATAGCCCTGGATTCATTATTTCAGCTGATATGATATTTAATGATAGAATCATGGGTTGGATCTATACAATTCAAGTAATGTTGAGCTACTCACTTTATCTTGAGAATTTGTAATGAAGCTGTTGCTTAGATTGATCCATAATGGAGAAAATGTTGTAATTGTATATTCAGAAACTCAAATGATTATCTAATACAATTGTTGAGACATAATATATATTTGTATTGTGCCTATTATTGAAGGGCCATGACTTTTTACAATTATAATGTTAATTATTTATATGAAATTTATAATTTTATTTATTTGAAATACTATTGAATAATTGAGTATATATCCTTTCATATCCCATTGAAAAGCTTTGCCCTCAAAGCATCCTCTTGTATTTGAGTGTTTCATTTCATGCATGCTGTGTGTAGGGCTCCTTTTTTGCATGAATACTCCAGACTAGACAACGCACCAGGATACATGTCTCTTAATAAATATCTCCAAAGTTTATACCATTTAAATATCTTTTTCAAATTATGTTAACATATGCTCAAGAAATATATGCATAAGTTATTCATACTCATTAGGTCCTACAAGGACCATGATAAAAGCAAGATTTGACAAGAGTTGTCCTTGTAAGGGATTTATGGCCATCTAAAAAGGGATTTCTTGGGTTCTACTGAGGAGGATTACTATGCAAAAAGACTCTTCAATCTTGAATGGTGTAAGTCAAAATTCATTCAACTTCTCTCTAGGAATAGGGCTGAATGCGAACATTTAATTCAAGGATTCTGGTGAGAGTTACAAAAGGGTGCTTTCTCTTCCTTATATTTAAAGATAACAAATAACTAATCACCACAATCATGAAATAGCTTAAAAGTTGAAAGCTAACAAGAATTGAGAGGTTTCTCTAGTAGGGAGACAGCTCTCTTTTCAGAGTCATAAAGGCCAAACTAAATTTTTTAGCTTATTCCAGCCAGTACAAGAATGCAAGTAAGTACACACGATGCCCCTGAATGTTTGAGTCCCTTTGAAGCCCATTTTGTTGTACTTAACTTTGTCACCTGTCCTTAAACAGTGAAATTCCATCAATGGCTTGTTAAGGAGGATGAAACATATTGAAATTAATCTTTTGCATAGATGCTTTCAGCCATATAAATCTGATGCAAATCTACAAACACCAAAGAGAGCAAATGATCAAAGCATATATGGATTGTGGGGATAAATGAGACATTCTAGCATAATTGTTAACTATTACTGAGTGAATTCTCCCTACAGCAGGTTCAAAGAATAATTTATCCACAAGGAGCATCGATGCCTAACTCAATGCTCATCTCTTACAATCCATCAACTTCCCTTTTGTGCATTTTCCATGCCCTTCTTTCACTTTACAAACAACTTTCTATACAACTCTATGTTGCTACTTTTTCTTTATGTAAACACTAGAATTAATTCATTGACCAAGGTAATGTTGTATTACAACTTTAGCACTTCCTTTCAATATGGTTGGTCTGCATCATATCAATCAAATTTTAGTACTGATGCTAACATGTTGCCCATCAAGTCTTATTCCTGTTGTTTAAATTCAATCTGTATGCCTGGTGTATACCACATATTAAATTATGTGTTTTATATGTTCAACCTCCCTCGGGACATCCTATACTACTCTACCAAAGACTTGCTGAGTTGGGCGATGTTGCTTTAGAATTGATCAAGTAGCATATCTGGTTTAAATATCTAGAGTCTAAAGTCAAAATATGACAAAATCTAACAATTGCATTTGGAGCATGATAAAATGTGAAGCATGGAGCGGCAAGCTCAATCATTACTAGATCCATCATCAAATGTATCTCCCTTGCACCCCACTTTGAGTACTTAATGTACTTATCGGTTCTCTCAAAGTCTAAATCATGTGACTCTTCCAATGGGATTCGAACCAATTTGGTTTGCATCTCTTGATACTTGTCTAATTGTCTCAGCTCTTGAGATTCAACGTCCCAGCATTTTGTTGGAGCCTTAATATTGAGTCCTCTTGTGATTTGGAGATGCAAGGCACAATATATTGTAATTAGCTTCTGCCCTCTTCAAGAGGTAAGCCCATTCCTCTTGAATGAGTGAATAAAGCTATGAGTGTTCTTTGATTTGAATTAAGATGGCAATTCGGAGGACAATACACTAGTTGACGAGCTTAATGTATTATAAGTAGCAATTGAACAAGACTCAAACAACACAAGATTGACGTTTATTCACTAGCTGAACAAAGTAGATTTTTATTTCAACTAAGAGCTTACACAAAATAGGCAAACTCTATAGGAGAAGTGCACGCCTTTTACTTTGATTACATGCTTCAAAGCCAACCATTATATAGATTTTCATATAGGAAAATGAAAACTTCTAAACTAGTAAATTAAAATACTTGGTGAGAACTGAAGAGTCACCACACTTGGTAGTGAGCTGTATACTCCTTGGAAGTTGAAATGAACAACCAAATAAGGACAAACTTATTAGAAATGAAAAGCTTGTTGGAGTTATTTAATTTTGGTACCTCTACTTGTTAGGTTCATAACTCCTTGCCCATTACTTGAAGTTCGAAGTTCATATTGTTGGTGTTGGAAATAAGCCACACCCGGACCGACGATGGACTGGTCCAAGAGGGGCCAGTAGCTCAGTGGTAGAGCACTCTAGCAGCAAATGGAAGGTCCTAGGTTCGAGTCCTAGCTGGTCCATGTCTCAACATGGTATCAGAGCCAGGCCTAGGCTAGGAGCCCCAGGCACATGAGAGGTGTGGCTTAAGGGGGGGTGTTGGTGTTGGAAATAAGCCACACCTGGACCGACGATGGATTGGTCCAAGAGGGGCTCGTAGCTCAGTGGTAGAGCACTCCAGCAGCGAATGGAAGGTCCTAGGTTCGAGTCCTAGCTGGTCCATGTCTCAACACATATGTGCATTGGAAATCATGGGTCATTAATTAATCAATTTGGGTTGGATCAAGGTGTAAGAAAGGCCCAATATTCACCAAATTCTGCTTTGAAGGGCATCAAAAATGCAAAATACCAAAATGTATGAAAAATACTAAAATAGATTTTCAGAAATCTTTAGAAATATTTTCAAGACTGCCACTTGGATGACCTGGGAATCTTGGATGTTATCTGGATCATTTGCTCCTTGAGAAGCAATGGGCCCCATTGCTCCTAGTTTTTGCACTAGATGGGGAAACTTTTGGTGAATCTGGTTCCTAGTGAACCACTTGCCCTAATGTGGAAATTGCCCCACTTTCACCACCTGATAGAGTAGGATCTATTGATTTGTCATCTCCTTGACCAAGCTATCAATGATTTGAACTGTCGAGACTAGAGTGGTAGTGTCCAAGTTCAGTTTGTGTTGTGCAACCGCTTAACAAACTCTGATGTGTACAATAGTGGTAGAAAGTATGGCGGAAGTAATTTTGTATTGAATGTAGAAGATTGTGGATGAATGTTTTGTTAGTGTGCATTTTCTTCGGGGATGATGTCAATTCTTCTTTGGTTTGCAAGAGTTTCTAAACATGCAGTTGCATGATCTAAGACCTCAACAAGTTTTGCTATTTGGATTGCTTCCAAGCGAGCTTTCTCTCACTAGATATCCTCAAAGATGGCTGCTTGTACTTGAATAATAGCAGTTGGAACATGTAAGGTTTCTTTCAACTCTCTTAAGATTTCCTTTACCAAAGCCAGCCACAACCCAGCACACATAACTGTGAAAAGCTAAACGTGACCTACTACAAGGCTGAAGTGAAAATTTGAAGGTCCTCTTTGTTTAGATTTGATGTTCTGATTTTGTCGGTTGTTTAAATTGCTTTGTTTGATCTTGGTTGAATGATTCAAGTTTGATGTTTGATTGTTTTGGGCGCAAATCACCGTTCACTTGTGAATGTTTGAAATGTATTTGAATGTAACTGTTCTTTTTGTGTTCTTATATGTTTTGGATGTTTTTGGTAGTTTTCAAGGCTTTCAAGTGTCTGTGATTTTTGAATACAAATAGGATGAATCTAAATGAAATTATTTTTGGAGTTTTATCTCTTTTAATGACCTAAATTAATGAATCTAATTAACCAAAGATAGTTGAATAGTCAATAAACCAAATTAAATGATTGCTCTTTTGATTTGAATAGACCCACTAATCAAGTAAAATCAATTAATAAATGTGAGTATAATTAATCTAAATGAAAGAGATCTTTTTGTTTTGTTTTGCATTTTATGAAATGAATGCAACCAATGATGAAAAATCTAAGGTCTTTTTGCAAACTAAAATTTACTAAACAATAAACAAATTTTTTTTTTACTCTTTCAAAACAATAATGTAAAACAACAATGAAATATTTCTTCTTGCATATAGAGAACAGATCAACAAACTGAAACCTTTCCATTTTCTTTTTCACAAACAATCCTTTAATGATCAGCAAGCAAGAAGGGAAAGTACTTAGGATCTGAGTTATTTCTTCCTAAAATGAGCGATGGAATGAGATACAAACTACTATTTTCCCTAAATCTCTGTCTTTGGTTTGTGTTCTGAATCTCAACAATTTGATTGCATAAAGTCTGAAATGAAACCTCTTTGTATGGCTAAATTAAAGCTTTTAATTTACTGTCTTGATGAATTTTGAAGCAAACAAAGAAAGTTTTTAACTAGTAAAACAAATATGCTTTGAAGCAAGGAGAGTGTCATGTCCCTATATTAGCAATTTATAATTGAATCCATTACGTATTATTCATTAAATTAAAGATATGAATAATATTATAAAGGGAATATATTTAATATATTTAAATAATATTTATTTAAAACAATTAACAAGATATATTATTATTATATTTATAAATAACACATATAAATAATATAATATAAATCATATATCATTTATTATGATATAAATGATATAATATAAATAATATATCATTTATTATAATGATATAATATAAATACAAATAATATAAGTAAACATCTTTTAACCTATGAGTTACGTATGGTTAGAACTAGTTTTACCACAAAAGGGAATTAATATAAAGTAATAAAAATTATAAGAGGGTAAGTATGTCTTTTACCAACAAGCATAATAAGAGATGTGCCTCTTGAACATATCCCTTGAAAGGGAAATAAATAAAGGTTGTGAGATAGAAGGAAAGAAAATATAAAAAGAGTATAATTGGGGGAATGATTTAAGAATATATATATATATATATATATATATATATATATATATATATATATATAGTAGATAAAGGATGTGATGTCCCGATAGAGATCCGCACCATTAAACATTATTAAAAATTATATTCATGATAACACTATAATAATAATGATATTATAATAACAATAATAAATAATATATATATATATATATATATATATTAAATGATATCTATATATATATTTATAATAATAATATTATAATGATAATGAATAAGTAATATATTATATAGTTATGTTAATAATAAAATAACAATAGAATTCAAATGCTGGCAAGCAATCAAATATATATATATAATACTATTAATAACATATATAATAATATAATACTATTAATAACATATATAATAATATAATATAGAGATATTATTAATATTATAACAAATACTATAATATATAAATATTAAAGAATAGGCATGGGGACATTACAAATATATCTCATGTTGCATCATATATTACTTATAACAACATTCATAATAATAATGGCAAATTGTATGTTTTGGAAATGTGTGTGGAAACTGCATGTATTGCGTTTGTGATTCAACCAGGAAGGGAGAATGCATAAACCTTAGTAGATTGCCTATAAACCCCATCTAGGTTCCGTCCCCATAGGCCCGAGATCAGGATTGGGCGTTATGCCCCGTAGGCCTGAGTCAAGGGTTTGGATCATGGAGGGATGGGGGTCCCACATTGTAACATGCCCCTATAGGCCCGAGACGAGGGATTGGGCAAAACGACCAGCCCCCATAGGCATGAGTCAAGGGATTGGGCAATAGGATTGTGGCAGGCCTTAGGCTACTAAGGGCTTATGTGTTTACCTCCCCTGGCATGATGAATGTTTTCTTTTACCTATGTGTTTCAAAATACAAGTGTTTATGTTGGACTGATGAATACTAGATATTAAAACTAACTTGTAGCAATATGGATTTGAATATACATGATGCTACAGGTACTAATTCAAAAGAACGTGTGATCTATTCAACCCAAGGTTACCCCATTAAAAGAGAAGAAACCCTAAACCTAATTCACAAGCAAATTCTAGGGCAAGTCGGGTAAGGGACATTACAGTGGTATCAGAGTAGTCATCTTGCCATCCTGTGAATAATACTTAATAAATAAAATAAATAAATAAATAAATAAAACAACTTGTATAACAATAAAATTCATTAAGTAAATATACTAAATGAAATAGTAAAATAAAGTAATTAAAATATAATTTATAAATAAATATGTAGTAAGATATCTCTAAGTTCTCATAAAGTAATATATTTGAAAAAGTTATTTTCATCTCAACTTAATGTTATTTAATAGCTATAGGATTATATCATAATATATAACCCCATATAGTAAATTCAATTAATATTATAAATATTATATGTTGTACAAATACATCATATATAGTTTATATATAGATGTATTTTCAAGAAACACATATAAATTAATTAATTTGTGATCATAATAACCATGTGATTAGATCCACAACCCTATTAAACATAACTATAACGTTTAAAAATAAATAAATAAATAAAATAAAATAAAATAAAAGTATTATATACTTTAATATTAAATTTATTATTACCATTTTTTTATGTATACTTTAATATTAAATTATTTATACTTTCGCCTAATCCTTTAATCTTAGTTGTGATTTCTTGAGGACAAGCAATTTTGAGTGGGGAGGGTTGTCATGTCCCTATATTAGCAATTTATAATTGAATCCATTATGTATTATTCATTAAATTAAAGATATGAATAATATTATAAAGGGAATATATTTAATATATTTAAATAATATTTATTTAAAACAATTAACAAGATATATTATTATTATATTTATAAATAACACATATAAATAATATAATATAAATCATATATCATTTATTATGATATAAATGATATAATATAAATAATATAAAGTAAATAATATATCATTTATTATAATGATATAATAAAAACTATGTTCCCCGGGGACGTGTCCCCTGCCTTTTTCTGGCCGTACCCGTACCGAGGACGTCCCGGGGACGCGGGGACGGCCAGGAAACGTCCCCTGGCCGTCCCCTTTTTTCCGGGGACGTCCCCTTTTTTTAGGGGACTTAGGGGACGGCTAGCCGTCCCCTAACCGTACCGGGGACAGCTAGCCGTCCCCTTTTTCCCAGGAAATTCCCAACTCAAAAAATTAAAAAAAAAAATACTTTTGGCAGGAAACAAAGAAATAGTTAGCAAGGCTGCCCTGAATTGTTTTTGTATTCATTGATTATTGCCATATTTTATTTTTTCCTACTACAAATTTGTCAAATACTTGATGTACTGATCATTCCATCTCCTTCACTGTTAGTGATGTAATCTACATGGGAACCATTGCATCTACATTTCCTTCCTACGCAGCAATTTCTTGTCTAAGTTCTTTAGCTTGGATACACACAGTTCATCCATATGTTGTTCATATGTGATTGATTAACTTGCAATTCTATTTTGCTGAAGCCTGAAGCTCATATACTTTGAACTGGTCCAAGCCAATTCTCATGTGACAAGTTGAAAAAGTGTAATGTTATGGTTATGTATGCATGTTTTAATGTTCTATAATGTATAATGAATGCCTTATCAATGTTATCATTTAAATATTTGAAATTTCCTTATATTTTTTAAAAAAACATTATTTTAGTAGCCGTCCCCTGCCGTTCCCTAAAAAATGGCCAAAAAAAAATGCCGTCCCCGAAACTCGTCCCCCCGTCCCCGCCCGTCCCCGTCCCCGGTACTTGGGGGAACATAGAATAAAAATACAAATAATATAAATAAATAATAATATAAGTAAACATCTTTTAACCTATGAGTTACGTATGGTTAGAACTAGTTTTACCACAAAAGGGAATTAATATAAAGTAATAAAAATTATAAGAGGGTAAGTATGTCTTTTACCACCAAGCATGATAAGAGACGTGCCTCTTGAACATATCCCTTGAAAGGGAAATAAATAAAGGTTGTGAGATAGAAGGAAAGAAAATATAAAAAGAGTATCTGATAAATACATATATTTAGATCTGCATTATATATATATATTTCTGAGTGATAAGTAGGAAAGATATCATAAATTAATATATAGAGATATGTACATTAGTAGCAAATTGGAGGAATGATTTAAGAGAAAAATAAATATATATATAGAGTAGATAAAGGATGTGATGTCCCGATAGAGATCTGCACCATTAAACATTATTAAAAATTATATTCATGATAACACTATAATAATAATGATATTATAATAACAATAATAAATTATATATATATATATATTAAATGATATTTATATATATATATTTATAATAGTAATATTATAATGATAATGAATAAGTAATATATTATATAGTTATGTTAATAATAAAATAACAATAGAATTCAAGTGCTGGCAAGCAATCAAATATATATATAATACTATTAATAACATATATAATAATATAATATAGAGATATTATTAATATTATAACAAATACTATAATATATAAATATTAAAGAATAGGCATGGGGACATTACAAATATATCTCATGTTGCATCATATATTACTTATAACACCATTCATAATAATAATGGCAAATTGTATGTTTTGGAAATGTGTGTGGAAACTGCATGTATTGCGTTTGTGATTCAACCAGGAAGGGAGAATGCATAGACCTTCGTAGATTGCCTATAAACCCCATCTAGGTTCCGTCCCCATAGGCCTGAGATCAGGATTGGGCGTTGTGCCCCGTAGGCCTGAGTCAAGGGTTTGGATCATGGAGGGATGGGGGTCCCACATTGTAACATGCCCCTATAGGCCCGAGACGAGGGATTGAGCAAAACGACCAGCCCCCATAGGCCTGAGTCAAGGGATTGGGCAATAGGATTGTGGTAGGCCTTAGGCTACTAAGGGCTTATGTGTTTACCTCCCCTGGCATGATGAATGTTTTCTTTTACCTATGTGTTTCAAAATACAAGTGTGTTTATGTTGGACTGATGAATACTAGATATTAAAACTAACTTGTAGCAATATGGACTTGAATATACATGATGCTACAGGTACTAATTCAAAAGAACGTGTGATCTATTCAACCCAAGGTTACCCCATTAAAAGAGAAGAAACCCTAAACCTAATTCACAAGCAAATTCTAGGGCAAGTCGGGTAAGGGAGATTACAGAGAGAATAAATCTTTCACTAATCTAAAACAACAACAAAATAATCTTAAAATTTTACAACTAAATTCCTTAAAATCTAAAATCCTAGCCTAAATCTACTTTAACCTTTGCACCTCTTTCAGCAAACAACAAGCAAACAATTTAACAAAATAAATCTCTACTACACAAAACAAATCTGATTAGAACTTCCAAACTTGGGATTAGATATATCCAAGGCCCAGAGCAAGGAACCCAGCTTGAATTCGTCTCCTCGTTCAACTCTTGGATCCTCTCCAATGGTGAACAAGATAGGTACACTAGGCTGGAACTAGTGACTTAGAAGCTTTGGAGCTTGCTGGTGGTGATTGTCTAAAATCTTGGTTGAAGCTAGAGTTCAATAAAAATCTGGACCCTTATATTTGTTGGAAAAAGAGGTATGTATAGGAGAGTATGCTTTAGGTTTAGATCTTAAGATAGAAACAAGGAAATTCTAAAGATAACTGCCCTAGGATGGGCACCAACTCTAGTTGAAAGGGCTGGAAATTAGGAAAAAGCTCGTTCATGCAGTAACTTACGTGCTGGAATAAAAAATAGCCATTCACCCCTTTCAACAAGAATTCGTTCACTGGGGCAAACAGGTGTTTGCCGGGGTAGATGTAATGTCTCACCCCTTTTCTAAGATCCAATTTTTTCCAGTTTTCTGTGGTTTAGTTGAACTTGATGTGTTTTGTGTTTTTGTGCATAACATAGAATTTCTTTGCATACAAGTACAACTCAGAAAATAACAATATGAACAATACCTAGATGCTTAAGAAGGCTAGGAATGCATTGTAAATCAGTTATAAGCAATACCCATGTGAATAAATGGCAAATACATCAAAATACAGACATACCCATGTGCTGATATGTTGAGTACAGGTCTGTGACAGCAGATTAAAGTCCATAAATTCATGCCATATTCATCAAGAACTGGATTGTTACATCAGATAAATACACAACAACATATATGAAAGTTTGACGCCATGTTTGAAGCCCAATGAACCATTAAAGGCACAGAAATGGCTGTGTGAAATCCCAACATCCCCTTCTTGACTGGTACGGCCCAGGACAGGTATAACAGCAGCAAATAAACACACACAACCCTTCAGAAAAGTCTTTGAATCTGTCCTATATGTGCTGAAAACCGACTGCAGCAACCCCACGCCCAGAATAGAGGTAAGGCTGAATGAAAAAGTCCTCACAAACTCCTCAAAAATCTGTCTTAGCTGGTACGGACTGCTGCTAGGGTAGTACGGTCAGATCTGGGGTGATAAACCCTCATCAAATGTCATAAAAATTTAGAACAATCCTTTCAAAGTATTCTCCAATATGCCCTTGTAATTACCATGCCCCAAAATTGAGGTTTCATCAAAGGAAGATCCTCTGCGACAACCCCACAAATCTGAAAATGAAGCACAATCTGCACCCTCTGAATGAGAATGCCCTCATAATGCCCTTGGGAGATCTTTCACTCCTGCAAGCACTCTCCAAATGCGAAGGTTTTCGTCTTCACAATGGCTGGATTCTTCATCAAACCCTGGTTTTTGCTCCACAACAATGTTCATTCATAAAATATCCAATAATCCAAATGAGCGTGAAAGTCTTCTTTTTGTTCCTCCTTTTCCTTTCCTTCAATGCCTCATTTGAAAGATTTATATTTTAATATTATTCTTTTCATTCCTATGACTTGGGCGCCCAACTAGAAAATATGTGACTTTAATAAAAATTAACATATCTCATCTCTTCACACATTTATAAAGTCACTTTAACACATTATATTTAAGTTAAGCCAATTATCGCGACATTAAAATTAATGCCCGAACGTACTTCGAACTGGAATTTCGAAGCACCACCGTGATCACTAATTAAAAATGAACACATCCCAAGTCGAACCGACCAACTCGCAATTGATCTTGATGCACTTATTAAAAATAGTAAGTTTGGCCTAATGGCCCCAAAAGTGCTCTAGAAAGAGTCAGAACGGAAAACTTGCCATGGTAGAAACAAAACTCCATGCCAATTCAGTTGACTAGACCCCCACAATGGTCACTGACATGGGTTCTCTAACCATCCTCATTAGTCTACGAGAACTCAGTAGTAGACTAACCCCATATACTAACTGCCTAGGAAACGGACTTTACAGTAGAAAAACCATTCATCGGGGTGAATAGATGTTTGCTTGGGCAAAGAGACAGTTCGCTAGGGTTAACTAATAGTCCAAGGGGCAAACTTGCAATTTTGGTCAAAAGAATGAAGATTTTTGTTTGACATGGGGTTACAAACACTTTGCGGGTGACCTAGGCTACACAAAGGTGACAAGTGGGAGACTCTAAGAGGCTAACATGGCATTTTCACCATGGAATAACGAGCTGAAGTTTGAGCTTACTAATTATCATGCCATGTAGGGTCATGAGATGGGTTATTGGATCATCATCCAACTGCCATTTATGCCTATTTATTTTGAGGCACTTACATATTGCTCCCTTGGGAAATGCATTCCACAATACTCGTTGGGTGCCATTTCCTAAAATATGGCGTAGGGACCTTGGAACTTACCTATACTTACCTTGGCTTGATTTCTTGCATTTGGATTTAGGAAGATGGCCTTTGTCATCTTAATCTTCCTGCCAAAGGAAGGGCCTTTGTCATCATGTAACCCATGAAATCTCTCAACAATCAACTGTAGAATCTCCTTCATTATGTCATCTTCGTTGGGAACCTCAGGAGTTGTAATTCTTGTGATCTCACTAAGACAACTGGTGACTACAAGTCTCAAATCTTTATCATGATGCCGTCTCATAAGCATTGGCTTAACTAGAGAATGCACTGATGGAGTCATAGCTAGTTGCAACAACTGAGAAGGTGATTGATCAACCATGTATAAACCAATTTCTACTTCCTCCAAAGTGTTGAGAAGAACCTTTTTCGACTGAGGTAGGTGTTCAAGTTTCTTACCTACATTGTAAAGCTTTTCACACAAAATTTCCTCTTCATTGAGTTTGGCCATAATTCAGAATTTGATAGGCCGTCACCAAACACTACATGCAATGGTTGAAAATCTGCAACAGAAGTTCAAACACCAACAAGCTGGCAGGAAAACCAGTTTTGATACCACTATAATTTACACCCTTAGTCTGATTTTTTTTCAATGTTGTTTGTTCTAGTTATAGAGTGTTTATAGAGATAGACGGAGATGCAGAAGTTGCATTTTTCACAATAGATATATTTGCAAATTAAACAGAACTGAAATAACACTTTGAAAGTGATAAAATTCAGAAATACACAAGCTGAAATATTCCAGATTTATTTTCTGAACTGAATATACAATTTGTCACAAAACTATGCACAACCTAGCTCATTAAATGACGTTACAAATGTATTTCCAACATACCCACAAAATGCAGCAATAAAGAAGTCTGATATGACAAATAAAAATGCAAATTGGCACCACTGGAAATGGACGCCACTCCCAAGAAACCTTCCCAATGGTTGAGGAAGCCCTTTATGCAGCAACCAAAATACCACCAAAATGCACAAAAAACCCCAATCGCCCTCTCCAGAAACCTCACGCCATGCTATAAGGGTGTACGACCTGCTGCAAGGAAGTACGACTAGCAAATAAGAAGGTATGGCCAACAAATAGAAGTATGTACAGCAGCAATCACCTCAAATACTCCTTCAATCGACCTCCCTAAATCAGATATGCAACGATACTCCAACAAAAACTGAATAATAAAGTTTCCAATCAGCTCAACTGTGCTTCCTGAATGAAAACACCATGGAATCTTCCAGATTGTATCTTTCAACAATGAAGAAGATGATACTTGTGAAGATTTTCGTCTCCACAAAGCCAAAGGAATGAACCAGGTTCAAACCAGCAATATGTCGTTATCAATTTCATAAAACAAGCATATCCGTGCAAATGAGCTCAAAAGACCTTTTATTGATCCTCTCAAAAACCCACGCTCAACTTGGGTTTTTTTTTTAAATTATTTTAATTACTTTATTTCCATCACTTATTTCTCCCTCAATTTGAACGCCACGTTTGAGGAGGAAATAACTTGACTTTATAACATAAAGTCTTAGCAACGCTGAGCGCTCCACATTAAATAATTAAGTCACCTTTATTAATTTATTAAGTCTTTTAACTCCAAAAAGTGATTTATTTCACTTTTAAAACATTTCCGACACTGAAATTCACTTTTTAGCATCTCATCATTTAAATCTTTTCATTCTTTTTCCAACGAGCTATAATACTGAGGTATTCGATTAAATATTTTAATTAAAATGGCAACCTTAGTGAAATTAATTAAATATAGCTCAATATTACACCCAATTAGCAGAAATGGCCGAAATGCATCGGAACTAAAAACTGATTGCGTAGGAGTGATCCCGAGGATGAAAGATGATAAATGGACCTGACTGGGTGACTTACTAAAAATAGACGCTCCCTCCAAGAATCTTGGAGACCACACTGGAAGCCAGAAATCATATTTGAAAGTGGCATATGAGTCTTCCAGACCACTTGAGCTCACTGGAAACATTAAATAACTCTTTTGATAATGCTGACACACACCTAGAAGGTCAATGCCAACTGCAATGCAAGAGAACCCGAAAATTGGAACATTACAAGAAATGTACACCAAGGGTGAGGAGATTTAGATGTTTGTGACAGACCGTAATATGCCACAAGCCATTTTAGGTCCACCAAGTCAGAGTTGTTGAAGGTAAGTTTATGAAGTTAAAAATATTTTGTAATTTACTTTAAGTTTGCAAGAAATTTTTAATTAATGACATCCACTTTTTTTAAATTTTATTTTTTTTAAACACTATATTAGGTTGTTGAGATTTGATTTACATCACTCACAATTGTCTTGAGATAACTTGTGAAGGTGTGAGAGACATTGAGTGCCATGGTCATTAGCAACCTTTGTAGTGTGTGGAGGCTGACAAATTCAGAGACGGCCCAATAGGTCAAATCATTGATCTTGGATGGTGATTGGTGGGCTTGCGTGGATTACATTTTGAGTTTCATCGAGTCCATCATGAGCATGATCAAGTTTGCTAATATGGATTGATTGTGTTTGAGAGAAATATATGATGGGATGGACTCCATGATTGAAAAGATAAAGCACATAATAGCAACCATGGAGAATGATTCTATAAAAACATTTCTCAAAAGGGTGTAAAGAATCATTGTTGATCATTGCAATAAGATGACCACACCCTTGCATCTTCTTGTGTTTGCATTTTTTCCCAAATATTATAGCTTGAAGACACTTTCTTTGCCCAAGAGAGTGGCACCATATAGAGACATAGAAGTTGTTGATGGGTACAAGGTTGCATCTCAAAGAATCTTCTTAGATCTAAATGTGGAGGATATTGTTGTGGGTGCGTTTGGCAGCTTCATAATGCTAAAGAATCACAGTCTTAGTGCTTTTCGAGACAAGTAGAAGGACACACATATATGGTGGTACCTCCATGGACAAGTTTCTATGTACCTACAACCTCTTGCAATCAAAGTTCTATCACAAATAAGCATTTGTAATTTTTTGACATTCTTACTATTCTTTTGTAGCTATATATCATGTTTTATAATTACAAATGTTGTATTGATTTTGTCTCCAATTTCAACGGGTCGCAAGTTCTTCTTTGGCTAAGCAGAATTGGAGTACATACTGTTAAGTTCAACCTCTTGGCGGCAAAAAACTAGAAGAGTTGGTCTATGTGCATTTCAACTTGCATCTCCTATCATGTTAACAGTCAACTACAAGGAAGGGGCAATAAAGAATTGGGATGTAACCCTTGAGTCTGCTAACTTGGATACATTTGTTGCATGGCTTACCATAGTCTCTTTAAAGGATGTGGAGGCTCCTACATACGATGTAGCAAGTGGGAGTGGCATTGTGGTTTAAATGAACCAAGGGATGACTTTGATGCTCTCAATGAAGAGCAAGATGAAGACAATTGATTGTATTTTGTACTGATTTGACATTTGACATTGACTTACCAATTATCTTTATCACTATCAACTGTGTTTTCAATTTTGTATATATATATATTTTCATATTATGGGTATTTTTACATTTTTAATATTATGTATATATAATATATATTGTACGACTGTACCCAGCCGTACCAAACTTGGAAATAAATCACAATATTGGTGAACTCCTACCTGACCTCGTACCGAAACCAACAACATAGCTTTTAAGTGAAAAATGGACAAAAAGTGAAAAAGCACGCTCCTAGCCATAAGCTTTCCAATGTCAACTTAGAAATATAATACAAAAAGGACATTAAAGCAAAAAGTGTGTGCCATTGTAAAGAGAGGTCCCAATTTCAAGTTAGAAACACAAAAAAGGCACAATAAAGGATGCCATTGTAAAGAGATTTCCCAATTTCAAATCAAAATTGTTGGAGAAATGAGCCAAACTTGAATGGTAATAAGGGCTTACTAGAAGGCCTTGGTCATAAATAGGACTAGTAGCTCAGTGGTAGAGCACCCCAACATGTACATGGGAGGTCCTAGGTTTAAGTCCTAGCTGGTCCATGGAAAATAACATCGTATCATAGCAAGACTAGAAGTCTTGAGCACCAAAGTGTGGCTAAAGGGGGGTATTGGAGAAACAAGCCACACCTGAATCGTAATAAGGAACCTACCAAAATTCCTTGGTCACAAACAAGGCTGGTAGCTTAGTGGTAGAGCACCTTAGCATGCACATGGGAGGTTTTATGTTCGAGTCCTAGCTGGTCCATGTAAAATAACAAAAAACACAAAAAAGGGACAAAAAGTGAAAAGACATGCTCCTCTTCATAAGTTGTCCAATGTCAACATGAAATTAGAACAAAAAGATACTTAAGTGAAAAAGAACCCTCCTCTCCATTCAGAGGGCATTTTTTAATGAAAAGTACAAAGGAACAACCTATGCATTGAAGCACTCTCCATTAAATGGACAAATTTCATTCAAAAGAAATCAACAAGGGTTTCAAGGCTAAATCTGCCCTTGAAGAGTGTTTGTGAGGATTAAAAATAGAAAATCTTCCTCCATAAAAGCTTTGTGCAATTACTCTTCATTCCTCCATTCTTTCCAAGCTGCATTTAAGACTTTCGCCTTCTCCACACCCAAAAGGCTCTTCTCTAGATATTATTCAATTAGAAAGTAGGCTCCATGATACTAACATACACCATCAATAATCCTCAAGGACTATAGGCTGCAAGAATCCTTCAGGACTGTCCCAGTTTGGGTGAGGCTTCCAGGCTTACCGCTTGAGTATTGGGATGAAGAAATCTGGGCTGGAATAGTCAGCTCCTTTGGACAGCTTATTGCTACTGATAATGTGACCAAAAATAGGAAAAGGTTGTTGTTCACTAGGTTCTGCATCAATGTGGTGGTGGATAAGGAACTCCCTCGTGGTGGATAAGGAACTCCCTCATTCAATCACTTTATCCTCAAAGCTTGGCACGTAGGTGCAACAGATCAATTATGAGGACTCTTTGGCTTTTTGCAAACATTGCTTAATGGCAGGACATGCTTCTCATTTGTGTGGTTGTGTTAAAGGGAAAAATCTTCATTCCGAGGAGGAGGATAAGGGTGCTCCTTTGCAGACCGATTTGGCCCCCCACCTACGTCTCTCTACCGGAGAAGACTAATGTAGAAATTTTTAACCCTGTGGAAGGAAGCTCAGAGGTGCTTGGTTTGGGGTTGTCGTCGGATGGCCCCAAGGGGACTGCCACCCTTTGTAGGGGGCTGTGTTCGAGGTCCCACAACAAAGAAAAAAAAGGGTGTTTGAGTGGCCTAGGGCTTCCCTTCTCATCTCAGATTCATGAATAAAACCAAAATCTGATCTAAAGGACAGTGTGCATCAAGGCATGATTGAAGATAAAGATATGGCTGCTGGTAGGTTCTAGAGTTCTTTGAAGATGTTTGGCTTCAAGCCCCCTTGAGCGTTGGGTTTGCTCGTCTCATTCTTGGCTGCCCTTGTTGGTGGTCTTTTGCTTGTTTGTTGTATTTCTGCTGTTCCTCCTTTTTGTTCTTTGTTGTGGCTTTAGCCTTATTTTTGGCTTTCTTGGTTTGGCTCTCTCGAGCTGTGTAAAAGGGTGGAGCCCTTTCAAAACCCCTTTTTCCAGTTCATAGCTCCGATTAAAAGTGTTTACCAATATAAAAAACATACACCATCAATCTTCTTAAAGAAATACAGCGATCAGCTCCAACATTGAGATGCAGGGAAGTGTTAATTATGTTGAGGGGCCCACCTAGATAGCTGTCCATACACTAATAGTAGCAACTACACTTTAACAGGGCTTTGCAATCTCAAGAGCAAGGGCCAACATTTTTTAATATTTTGAGGAAAATCATTATATGAGATTTTTTATGGACTGTGTATAGAGTGAAAAGGGAACCAAGAAACTCCATCTTCAGTACTAGATCCATTTCCAGAGAACCAAGGGATAATTGACCAAAATAACCAAGATTCTCAAGAAGGGTTCTAGAATATCAGTCTTACAGAACGTCTCTTTGCAATCTTAAAGAACTGGAGCTGTCTCTCTTGTAACCAACTTCAACTCAAAGAGTGTCCCACACACCAACAACCCTAACTGTCATCAACCAATGGGCATTCCAAGTATTGGTTTTAGCCCTTCAACAAGTGATTTAATGATTTTCCAGGCTGTATGTCACTCCCAAACAATGGAACAAGGTTTGGGCATTCATGGTAATGTTCAGATCAAAGTGATTTGGGTCATGAACCAGTTCATAAAATAGCAGATGACCAACTAAATGCAAAATCCATATCACTTACACCACATTGGAGCCACACTCAGATCCACTGCATGAAAATTGACATCAAGATGCAGATCCCTTCTCTGTTTACTCTCAGAATACTAGCAATAGTGTTTGCATCTCGAATGACAATGTTCTTTCCTATACTAGTGTTTATCAGTTTGGTCTACATTTTAAGGGTTTTCATTCTGGTCTAATACAATCCTAATGACACCATTGTGGGTTTCAAAGCCCTAAAATTTGTGTTCATTCTGATATGAGTCACATTTGTCACATTTTAGACAAACCCAACTTAGCAAATTGTGTGAGACTTACTTCAGTTATACTGATACATGATCTCAGCTTTCCCATGACCATTTTTCCCATCTCGGATGATTCCTTTTATTTCTCCTAGAAGGCATATTTTTTTCTTAGGTCTGCTGTTACAATAATCTTGCTGTGTACATCTCAAATTTTGCAGTACATGAAAATATCAGGGTTTCAACTCTATAGGTTATCACAGTTAGAAAACTTTCCTCAAATATGTCTTAGTTCACTCCCACGATGGTCTTATGTGGGTCCTCATGCCTAATTACAGTCCAGGATTTATCAGTGTTCATGTCAATATAAAGACATGCCCGAATCAGCTTTCTTTTGGCATACAGACTACATATTGGGATGCAAACTGCAGTCTTAATCTCTGACAGCCTCAATCTTGATATTGGCAGCTGGGGATCTGAAAGAAGAGCCTATGAAATGATCTGATAAATTTGTGTAGCTTGTGATAAGAACTATTATTGAACTTTTGAGAAGAGAACACAAAGGCATCTACTCTTGCCAAATGTAATTCTAAATACATGTTCTGAGAATTTCTCTCCTGCATATGATATAAGGGTGATGGCATTCCTTGTATGTAAATATGTGGAATAGTGTCGTCCCCTTTTTGAGAAAAGGAAATAATTTAATAATTTAATTTAAGTTGCCCAAAAAGTAACTTTATGTCCATAAAAAGACAACTTATTTTATTATTATATTATAAAATGATTTTAAAAAAGGACCTAAAGTGATGTTATAAAGTGTCGTTAGGCATGGATACAAAGTGATATTATTTTAAAGGGGTTCTTAAGTCACTTTTGTTTTATTAGGAGGGAAAAGGAGAAAATAGAAAATAATATTTTATTTCCTCAAAAGTGCCTATAAAAGGAGTTGTGCACAGAAGAAGGATTCCAGCTTATTATCAATTTCTTTTCCTTGATAATGAATGAGAATTCTTCTTCGTTTGTTCTAGGGCGAAAACCCTTTGGCAAAATGGTTTTCAGGAGGAAAACCCTCCTAGCCATTTGAGTAATTCCATCTAGGGATTACTTGTGTGTTGCAAGGTTTGGATTTGGTGATGAAAACCCTCATCTCCGTTTTGAGTGATTCCATTCAGGGGTAACCTTTGGTGTTAAATGTTTTCCTATTCCTTTTGGGTATTTAGTGTTTGGTATTTTGGTATTGAAGTTTTCAATTTGTTGTGTGAAAATTTTCAGATTCCAGTTGATTTTGTGGTGTTGGGTTTTGAGAACAAATATATTTTCAGTTTGGTGTGATTTTCTAATTGTGAGCTGTGAGTTTATTTCAGATTTTCAGTTAATGTCGATATTTATTTGCTTGCAAATCTTTAATCTTTACCTTATGAGAAGTTGCAGCTCCAAACATGCCTTACCAATCCTTACATCAGCCGCCCCACATAAATTGATATTTCTTTATTTTAATGGGTTGTACCACTTAATATTTGTTGGCCGCCCAATCTCAAGGCTGCCGTAAAAGTAAATAAAGGAAGACATGTGAGTTTGAAGAGGAGGCCGTATGGTTTGGAAAGATTGTCGTACCTTCTTTATGGAGGGGTGATTGGAATTAATAGATTGTTGAAGCTTATTTTTTATTGTGCTTCCGTACTACTTGGGGACACGATCTGTCTCATTTTACTTTTTGGTGGGCTGCTTTTTCAAATTTCAAATCAGATTGAAAAAAATCAGCTTTTTGGGTTTATGTGATTTTATCAGCTTTAGGGTATCAGTTTTTGCAAAGTGTTTGAACCTGCCAAATCAGCAAGAGTTTGTCTTTTTCTGCCTGCCATTGTCTCCTTGTGGGGTGCCTACCAAGTTAGTGCAGCTTTCGTAAAGTTTTTTTTATTTTGAAGAGGCCTTTTATCATTTTAGTAGCTGATTGATCTGAGGTGGGTCCATACCAACAAAGGGCTGCCAAATCACTTTCTTGTGTGTTGTTCAAGCAGTTGCACTCAATATTGGGGCTACAATTCATTTGTTTAAGTTGCCGTTTACATTTTTTCTGTGGTTGAATAACATCCAGTAACTGTCATATAGTTTGAGTTTATAGTATAAAATCAGTTTTGGCTATTACCTACATTTCTGGGTGTTTATGAGCTGCTACAGCAGTGATATAGTTGCATAATCAATAGAAAATCAGAGGTAATTGGGTAAACAATAGCAGAGTCAGTCTTTTCTACAACAACTTGCCATACAGTCTGGTAACATAGTTACAAGACTCGGACTCAACAAGCTGATTTTTGACCTGGTGTAATATCCCCAAAGGAATATTTTATGATTTTTAAACAATTTTCCCGAAATTCTAATTTTTAAATTGAATTATTATGTTTATTATAATAAATACAGAATTTTTAATTGTACTTGCAGCCATTAAAATTCTAAAGTTCTGAATAAAATATTAATATCCAATAAATCATTTATGAAAGGTACATCAAATTTAATAGTCTATAAAATGTAGAACGAAGAATAGAGCATAAGAACCTGAATTAATGTTGAGTCATCAACTTAGACCCTTTTGAAAAATGGTACAACACATATTCCAACTTGTGTGGTCTTCGGAAAAGGCAAAATAATCATAATAAACTTCTCTTAAAAAAGGTTTGACCACCTTAATATCCTTATAAGAGTTGTGATTCCTTTCAAAAAATCATGCGCCCACTTTAAACCTCTTCTAAAAGTTTTAAAAACACTTTATTTTTCCATGTGCTTCTCTTAGCATATGGTACGGCCACTTTAAACAACAACCTTTTGATAATTATAAAGTGTACGATTGCTTTTGCATTTGCACGGCCAGCTCAATGGCTATTACAATATATTCAAAAATTAATTTGATCACAATAAATTCTGAATTAAATCTGGAAATCCTCTTTGCTGCACAATTTTTTTTGCATATAAAACTCTTCACACAAACTGAAATTAATCTTGCAATCCACACTTGTAAACTGAAAACTCTATAAATGTTGTTGAAGCTCTGTGCAATTCCTGGGTGAAATTACCTATTGGAATCCCGAGAGTTTTTGTTCTCAAATTCTTAAAGACCTTTAGGGTTTTTGTCTTTTGATCTTTTGGTAAAAATGAACATTAAAATGCTCAAGCTCTGCAAAAAGGGGGCTTTTGATAATATCATAACATACCAATTATGAGGAATTTCCTTCCTTTATAAATCTTCTCTTTTCTACTTTTCTTTTTCCCCAAAAGTTTTCTTCTTGCAAGATCTCTTAAAATCTTATCAAAGATCTTTTAATATCTCATTCATTAATATGATCTTTAATAAAAATAATAATAATAATACTTAAGTTATCCCTTTTTAATATTTTAGAGTAAAATATAAGGATAAACTTAAAGCATTATTATTAAAATTATTTTAATAAAGTAATATTAAGTTGTCACTTTTTAATAAAATAAAAAGTAAATCATTAGACAACTTAAAAATATTAACTTTATTATTTCTTTTCCTTTAATTGAAAAAGGGGACATGACACCCGGACTCAGACTTGGCGCCCAGACTCGGTGCAGACTTGATGCAAACTTGACAAATTGAAAAACCCATGAAATACAAAGATTTTTAAGGATTTAAAACTTGTTCCATGCACCCTTTGATATATAAATCTTAAAGACACAATAAACTAATCAAATCGAAGCTACTTTGATCACATACACAAGTATTCATTGATCACACGAGTATAAAAGCGGATTTTAGTTGAAGGAAACAACATTGTTAGATATATAAATATTGTCAAGTGTTTTAGGTGTACAAAACTCATGGATTATGATATCGTCGGTATCAAAAACAAAAATCACAATATGGAGTCATGAACTATGGTAGAAAGGAGCTTGTATCGCTCGACTCAGCATTGCTAGCTCTATGTGGAGTCGTGTTTGTATCTCAGACAAATCTACAAATGTTGTTACAGCCATAGGAGCATTACTTAGGATAGGGATTGACTTAACAAACTAGAAGTATAAATGTAATTCAATTACTTGGGATTTAATTGGAAAAAAATCAAAAGAATAAAAAAATGTTGCTTTTCCATCTTGCATGGCCCAAAATGATTTTTATTTTTCTCTTTTAAAAACTAGTGTGGGGGTTTGAGGGTAGCACCCCTAGCAGGGTCAAGGGGTAGTGCCCCTTGTGGGGGTCTGGGGCCAACACCCCCAATGGGATCAAGGGGTAGCACCTTTGGCAGGGTCCCTATCGCGATATAGGGTGAGATTGAGGGGCAGAGCCCCCGCCACCAAGACCAAATTAAAGCCTTTGAGACCACACAGACCTTCATGGCGCATGTCATTTTTCATAATTTTATTGCTTTTAAATAGCCTTCAAAGTCCGCGAAACCCTTCAAAAAATGCTTGACTTTCATGCTTTTACGTTTAACCGTTTTCCATTTTTTATTTATGGGTCATGAGTCCCTAGGACTTGTTTTGACCTACTCGTTGAGTCTTGGCGAGTCCTAGCGAGTCTTGTAACACTGTCTGGTAAAGCTATTCTCTAAAATTATTTGAACATTTCTGGTTGTTGTATTTGATTATATAGTTTGTTGTACTTGATTATATAGTTTGCTGTTGACCCATAAGTTATTTCAATTTATGCTTAATGCTTATATGTATTAAACTAGATGGTATTCTGCTAGTTAGCTATTGCACTAATATTGTAATAATTTGGAAGGTCTACCGCCATATTTATTTTTCTTCTTGCACTTGCATTGTAATAATGATTGGATGACATAGCCGCCAAGAGTTTGCATTTCATTATTCGCCAATTTGGCGTTGATCCAGATCTGTTTGTTATCTACCATTTTAGCATTAATTAGATATGTAGTTTGAATCAACCGATTTGGCTTGAGCATTTGCATACTGTTTGTCAGTTCGGCATTGATTGTAATTTGGATGGCTTGCCGCCAATGAGTTACATCAATTTGCTTTCTTGTCCACATCCTAGCTTCCGTATACTCTCACCTTGCCCACATCGGGATTTTGAGGATCGAAAAGAGCTTGGGTTTGTGTTGATTTTGAAAATTTGGTGAAATTGAGCTAACAGTCTGGTTAGGGACATTACAAATAGCTATATGTACTTTGATAATCCCCTCTTTTTAGAAAAAAAGTTCTTTGCTAATTGTAGTTCACTATTTTCTCAACTGTACCTATAGAACTTCCAGAAAATCAGGCACAACTCTGTAATTTTATAATATTCCATTCTAAATGAAGAAAATGCAGGTTTCTATATTGTAACCAATGTTACGAGACTCACCCAGGCTTGCCTAAACTCGGCGAGTCCGAGGCGAGGCAGCCTGGCCGAGTCTGGGGGACTTGGACTCGGACTCGGACTCGGCCGAGTTTTTCCCAGACTCGCCGATTTCTCTAGACTCGCCAGTTTCAGCGAGTCCCGTCAAGGAAACTCGGGAAAAAGTGGAAAAATCAGGATTCAGGAACACAGTGACATTATATTTCAAAATATATTAAAGTATAAGTTTGTATATCGAATTTCTTATACTTTAAATATTTTGAAATATACTGTCAGGATGTTTGAGATAGGTTCGGGATCCATGGGATTTAACATGCAGATTCTAGATTATAGGATCCATCAGATTTCAGACTTAACCAATTTTTTAAGGTTTCAGACTTAGTCAAATTCAGGGTTTCGATTTTGCACAAAAAGAGTAGAGGACAAATCATTGGATCCTATTGATTTGGATGGGATAGATCCTATTGATTTGTCGATTTTTTGCCGAGTTTTCTTCAAGTTTTTGTTGACTCGTCAATTTTGGCATCATTTAAGACCTACCATTTACGCCTTCGTAGGAAGGCGAAGGATGCAGGCTCCTCTGAGCCATAGACTTCTAGACTCTAGTTATTGTTTTGATATTTCATATTTGTTTGGAATATTTGATGTCATGGATTTCATATTCCATGAGTTTTGTATACATTTGACTATATTTATAATTTTATATATCTAAGTGTGCTATTTCCTTTAGCAGCTCAGCTACAATTTGCATTTATACTTATGTGATCGATGTATACTTGTGTATGTGATCAAATTAGCTTCTATTTGATGATGTTATTGTGTCTTTAAGGTTTATTTATTAAAGGGTGCATGAAACAAGTTTTAAATCCTTAAAAATCTTTGAATTTCTTGGGTTTTTCAATTTGCCGAGTTTTTGCCAAGTTTTTGCCAAGTCTAGGCCGAGTCCGAGTCCAAGTCCAAAATCAGCTTGCCGAGTCCGAGCTGAGTCCGAGTCTTGTAACTATGATTGTAACATTGCATATCTTTGATTGACCTGTGGCTATGATTTCTCATGGACTGTGTCGGCACCTGCAAAATTAGTCCCCAAAATGCCCCATTTTGCCCCCAAGTTCCATTTGAATCCCACTATAACCTATAGTTTATAACCGATCAAAGATATTTTTTCATAGGTTTTCATGTGTTTGTTGTTTGAAAATACAAGGTAGAAAAGCCCAAAAAGTGGCTTAGTCCCAATGTCCTAAGTTTCCCCTTGTGTTTTTTCCCTTTTTCGGAGGTCAGAGTTTCGGGCTTCCTCCTTCCCTCTGTGGTTTACCTTTTGGTCCTGAAAATTTGCCTAAGTGCTAAAATTTCTAAGTGTTTGGCGGAGCTTCGGAGGTCGGAATTCCTCCCTTCCGTCTTCCTAATGGCGAGCGTTGCGGAGAATGCTTGAGGGCCAAAGTCCACTCAAAGATGTAAAAAATTATTCTAAGTTCGGAGGAATGTTGCGGTGCGTCGGACTTCAGAGTTGTGCGGTTCTGCCTTCTTCAGTGTTGTGGTGAAGGGACGAAGGCCGAAAACCGACAAGGTTGAATTTTCTAAGTATAGCGGAGGTCGGAGTTCGGGATTCCTCCCTTCCGCCTTCTTTCTTTTGGAAGGAAGGAGGAAAGCTCGACGACCGACCCCTGACAAGTGAAATTTCCTAAGGCATTCCGCCTTTCCGCATAGCCTTTTGGTGGGCCCGCAAGCTAGCTGGTGGAACGGCGGAAAGTGGACACGTGGTAGTTTCGAAGGGCGAGAGTCGGGGCTTCGGCTCTCCTTCTTCAGGGCATGTGCAAGGCGGAAGGCCGAAAGGCCAAAGTCTGCCTAAGGTTCCAAAATTTTCCAAGTATGAGGCGGACTTCGGGGGTCGGAGTTTTGATGTTCTTTCCATAGTTGAAAAACTCGGACTCGGCAAAAATTCGGCAGACCCAAAAATTTTAAAAACTCGGGACTCGGCAAAAACTCGGGGAAAAACTCGGCAATAACTCGGCAAATTTATCAAACATTTAAAAATGCATAATTTTTTAAAAATATTCTTAAAAAACACACATTTCTAAAATTGTAGAATGCATTGTTGATTTTCTTCATATATTAATATAAATCAATTTTAAGAAGACTGTATCATATGAAAGGAGAGATTTTGGACGAACTGTCAAAATTTATATAAATTTTGACAGTTCGTCCAAACTCTCTCCTTTCATATGATACAGTCTTTTTAACTTTATAATCGATCATCATATTCATCGATTCGTGATTATTCATTATTGATTTCATCATATCATATATGAATTTTAACAGTTCGTCCAAAATTTCTCCTTTGATATTATAAATCTTGATCTTTGACAGTCGACTTACCTTTGTCTTGAGTCCCTGACTTCGATTTTTGGATTTCGCTGACAATTTCGTAGCTAGGGTTTCGCTTCAGCCGCCAGGAGAAAGGGTTTCGCTCGCGGACGCAGAGTAATGAAAATGAATGACGGTTTTAGGTTTTGTTTTTTTGTTTTAACTTTTTAACTTAAGTTTTCGCGCTGCGTTTTGTAGGAATACCACGCGAGTTTTAGCGATTTTCAGTGATTTTTTGAGAAAAACTCGTCGCGAGTTTTTCAAAAACTCGGGCCAAGTTTTTAAGGACAAAACTCACGGCCAGAAATGACTCGCGATTACTCGCGAGTCGTGCGAGTCACCAGCGAGTTTTTCAACTATGGTTCTTTCTTCTTCCTTTTGAAAGGCGAAATAGCGAAGGCCCGAACGCCGAAGTCTGACTGGACGAAGGGAGGTAAAGTGGCTAAGGCAGAGTGAAACACGATAGAAGGACAAAGGCCGAAAGCCCGAGGTCCTGTTGTGATGTAATCACACATCGCCCCATTGCAAATGGGGACCCCCTCTTTTTTCTTGCTTTCTGTCTTTGTTTTGCTTTAGGTTTAGTTTTTGTCTGAGCTTGTAGGTTTGGTTGTGTACCCAAATCTCAACAGTTTCTTGCCAAGAGGTCTATATGCCTTCATCCTGATGCATGTCCCTGAGACCCTGAAAATGAGTAAGTCTGATATCCTGAAATCCTGAAAATGACTAAGTTTGAAATCTAGTGGATCCTCAAAAAGCTAGAATCTGCATGTTAAATCCTATGGATCCAGGACCTATCTCAAACATCCTGGAAGTATATTGAAAAATATTTAAAGTATAAGAAATTCAATAATTTCTTATACTTAAATATATTTTTCAATATACTTCCATTCAGGAAAATCCAAAATTTGACTAAGGCAAGAAATTCCAAGCGCACCTACCAAACCCATCCAGCCTGGGCAGCCTCACAAGGTGCTCCTAGACAGTGTCACCATCAGGAGAGCTTATCCAGACACAGGCTTCAAACCTGCCCAAGGAGGAAAGTGATCAAGTTTACAAGGTGTTTCAAGTACAAAGCACTAGGATATGATGAAATTCTAAGCAAAGTTTGTAAGTTTGAAGGAATCAAAGGCATTTCAAGTCAAAATCCAAGGGTCACCTCCAAATCTGCCCTACTTGGGCGGCCTCAAGAGGTGCTCATGGACTGTGTCTTGTCCCACATCAAACACTCCACACACTGCCTCTAGAACCGCCTAGGGTGAAGAACAACACAATTTGCAAGTATACTTGATGAAGATGATGAAGCTGACACCAGGAGGATGAGATGATCAAGTTGAAAAGAATGAAAAGTTTCTAAGTACAAAAATCCAAGGGTCACTCTCAACCTCGCCCTACTTGGGCGGCTTAGAGAGGTGAGTTTGGAATCCAGTATCCACGTGACTCTCTCCACACTAAGCCTTCAAAACCGCCCAGGAAGAATGTTAGGAGAGTTTGCCAGTAGGTGGAGAAAATGATGATGAAGTCAAGTTTCAAGCAAACATTAGAATAACTTGCAAGTTAAGGCAAAGAAGTGCATTTTTGAAAATCCAAGCCACATCTCCAAACATGCCCTTCCTGGGCGGCCTTGTGGGGTGAGCTTGGAATTGGATGTTGATATCTCCGCACAAGCCTTCTCATTCCGCCCATCCACTAGGGGCAGGTTGTAAGGTCAATCAATGAAAAGTGGAAGTTGTTAAGGGAAGATAAGGCAAGTTTGAAGAGGTTATGTTGGCCACTCCACACAACATCCTCAAGGCCGCCTAGCCTAGGCAGATTCCACTATGACATAAGGATAAGTCCATCAAACATTTCAAATTTGTCTTCTAACCTCGCCTAAGTATTCACAGAAGTTAAATCTTGCAAGGTGATAAGGACAAGGTAGGAAGGAAGAGGAATCATGAAGTAAAAATTTGTCTAAGTATGAAATTCCTTACCTCACCTTCAAACCCGCCCAGCCTAGGCGGCCTGGGCACTTTAGTAAGGAATTTCAGGTGAAACACTCCAAAGTTGCCCTTCTAACTCCAACCAAGCGCTCAAAGATACTAAATTTTGCAAAGTGGAGAAGGAAAATGTATCAAAATGATTAATTATGAGGAAGAGAAGTGTTTAAGTGTGAAGTTCTACACTCCACCTCCAGGTCCACCTAGCCTAGGCGCTTTTCACCACCTCATAGGAAGAATGCATCAAATTCTCTCCATTTGCTCTTTGACTTCGCTCAAACAAGGGTACTTTGCATGAAAACCAAAGAAATGTTTTGGCAAATGAGTTAAGTCATGCAAGGAGAAGGTGAGGGATCATCAAAGTGAAGTAAAAATTGTTCAAGTATCAAAATCCAAGACCCCTCTCCAAACATGCCCTTCTTGGGCGGCCTAGACACTCAAGCATGGAATTTCATGTTCCACAGTCCAGACATGCCTTTCAAACCCGCTCAGGCAGGTCGGCCAAGGAGAGAGGTGAATTGTCAAGTGAATTCAAAGTGTAACTTTCCAAATTTGATTTTGACAAGTGATGGATGCTTTGGAATGTCATTTTTTGATCCCACATGCATAAGAAGAATGTAATTTGTCATTGAAAATCTTTTTAAGTCCTAATTTGATGTGTTTCCTTGTGTAGGTAAGTGGTGGGAGTGCAAAGTAAGGAAGAGTGTTGTTCCGAGCTCATGAGGAAGACATCAACGCCATGCGGAAGGGAGCTAGTATAAGATGATCAAGGTTACAAGTGTAGTTCATCATCAAGAGCATCATCCGTACGAGGCGAGGATCAATGGAAGGTTGTCACTTCACCATGCACATCTTGAAGGAGGTCATCATCCAGAAGCTCACATCTCATGCGCCAGACAAGAACTCTCATCATGCACCAGTCTACTCCATGAGTCCATGCAACTGTCCAGAGGTATGATCCTGCACAAGCACAAGGACGTCACAAGATGAGAGATGAGCATGATCATCAAAGCGATCCATGAGTTACATCAAGACAACAAGAAGAAAATATTCTAAGTGAACATGAGGTGAACCGAACTAGTTCGTTTGAAGATGTTGAGGTGGCACATACACATCATCAGGCCAATCGCATTTTGCCATGTCATTCATTCAAGAGGGCCCACCATAAAGATGCTTATCACATTGGGAAACGTGCCTTTATTGCCTCTTTCATGTTCTAAAAACAACAAATTTTGTAACAAACTGCCTTGTTGTCTCAATCTCGGCCGTTGATTGCTAAATCAATCTTGGCCCTTCATGTAATTCTTGAGCTCTATATAAAGCTCACTTCTCTCATTTGTAAATATACATTAGAGGATTAGATGATACATTAGATGATATACATTAGATTAGAAAGGAGTAGAGTAGAGGAGGCTCTTCAAAGTCATTGAAGAGATATTGAGAGATTGTTGTAAAGATACACTTCAAGATTAATGCAAGCTCATTACTGAATGTTTCATGGTGATCTTGTGATTTTGGAATGTTAGCATGGTCTTCATTGTCTCTAAGATGGTTAAGAATTGTTTCCAAAGTAGCTTAGTTGATAGATTAGAAGTTCATTGATGTAATGCTTGTATGTATTGAATATTTGATCAACTCCTAGCTCATGCTTTTGACATCCATCTCTAGTGGAGTGTTGTGTAAAGCTAGTCTGAGCTTCGTCATAATTTGCTTAAGTTTGGTTGTGGATGCTTGTTTGAGCTGCACCGTCCAATGGGTGCTTATATGAGCTTTCATGATTTGAAAACCATTCGCTAACCTTAGGAGATTGCACCTACTCCATGTAATTGTAGGCATTCTTGGCGAAGTGGAGTTAGGTTTATCGAGGAGTTTGTCTATTCATGCAGCATCATTGCCTCATTGACCTTAGATTAGTTTCTCTAAACCCTTGCCTTTTGCCTTTTCTTTTTGTAGTTGATTAGAAGAAGTTCCATTTCACAAGGAAAGAGTACATATTTGAATGGAGTGATGAATAAATTCTGCATAAGTCCCTTTGTATAAACAACATTATCACATCATACCACTGAGGCTATCCATTGCAAATCACGTACAAGGAACCTTGGAGCGTTCTTGTTTGATCACGTAGTTTAGCATTCGAGACGCTTTGTTCAAGAGAGGATAGAGCACTTGGTGTTTTATTATAATGTTGTTGTCAAGAAAACATCATCAACAGGTCTAAAACTTCGATTTTTCGGAGGTTGGCTTCCTAGCCTTCCACGCTTCTCCAACTGCTTGGGAACACACCAACTACTTTCGGCGGCATCGTTACTGCGAAGTAGGTGGCCGAATTCAATGTTTTTAATGCAGTGGTTGGGGTGGTTGAGGATTTTGGCGCCCAGTTCACTCTCAGATCAGATTTACTTGTGCTATAAAGGCATGACTTGAACTTTTTTTTCAAAGGTCGGTCATCTTTATCATTTTCAGGCAATTAAGTGCAGAGCTCTCTAGGGTTTCAAAGAGCAGAAAAGTTACAGTTCTCTAGTAGATAAAACACAGGTTATGAAAGGTTTTCAGATTGATTTTAGATATCATTATATGAATTTCTCCTTCTTCTGTAATTTTTCAAGGAAAGCCTAAGTTCAGTTAGGTTTCCTCTTGCCACACTTTGTGGTATGACTATAACCGTTTATCAGATGAATTAGACAAATTCTTAAAACATTACATGCTATGTAATGATCTCTTTTATGGTTATAGATGAATGATTGTATGTTGCAAAGGATTGCTAAGTATTCTTTTCTTTGATAGTTGTCTTTATTGCATCTGGGTATCCAGATAGTGCATGTTTCATTTCTTTCGTTGTTTTCTTTCTTTTGTTGAACTGTTGACTCTGTAACCCAATGTATTAGGCATTGGTCTGAAGTTTCTATGATCACCCACACTCTTTAAAAATCAAAACAAATTTATCATGTGTGAAACAATAGTTAGTTGGTATGTTTTGCAAGCAAGCATACCTGCACTTTCCATTGTCAATGGGAGTGCCTTTCATCAGCTATATAGGGGTTATAAATGGCAACCAGTTGTTTTGGGTCCAGTGACAATCTTTGGGGTTTGAAAGACGTTTAGGGTTTGGTTGTCCTTTCATTTTTAGTTGTTCATCTGGTGTTGAAGCCAATACCTATTCAGGTATACCCCTTGGAATATCCCTCTTGAGTTTAAGCTGAGCTCAAAGTGCAGAGGAGCCTACCCACTCCTGTTACTTGGCCAAAATCGCCCTAAACCTGTTGATGAACCTCTTCCTATCACCCAGAACGACCATCCCTGGCCTAGGTGATTTAGGAATGTTTTAGGGTTTAGGGTTTTAGTTATTTTGGGTGTCAACATATTGATCTAATGGAATATGAGATCAATGTGAGGGCTTAGAAATGGAACTACTTCAATTCTAGAGGCAAATCTTCTTTCGTGTTCTAAGTCTCAATTTTATTTTATGGGTTAAGATATTGATTTCTATAGAGAGAGATACCTATTACAATAAATTAAATAGTTTCTATAATGGTCAATTAGTTAGTTTCCTTTTCTGTCTTTAGTTTAGTTTTTATCTCTTTTGCTTTATTAGTTGTAGCTTTTCTGCTTTATTGGGTGTCGTTTCCTTTGTGAAACTCCCATTCTATTTTTAGTCTTTGTAATCTCTTTATATAGAGCATTCACTCTCTCTTGTAAAATACAATCTCCTTAAATATAATATATCTGCATATTATTGAAATCTGATAACATGGTATCAGAGCCTGGGTGAGCGAGAATCTGTGTTTGAAATTTTTTTCATTTTCCTACGCTCTCTGCTCCTCCGTACATCGTACGGACACCATTTCTCTGCAATCCGCGGCTTCTAGATCGCGTTTTATTTTTCATGGGTTCTTGGCACCATTTTTCGTGAGCTGATGATCGTTCTGTTTCTTTGGTGAGATCTTCACGTCTTCTGTTTGTCTCCCGAGCATTCGAATATGCTCATGATTTGTTTTGTGGTCACCATCTGAT
Organism: Cunninghamia lanceolata; assembly: GCA_027924645.1. Classification (NCBI taxonomy): domain Eukaryota; kingdom Viridiplantae; phylum Streptophyta; class Pinopsida; order Cupressales; family Cupressaceae; genus Cunninghamia; species Cunninghamia lanceolata. The sequence continues at coordinate 2,396,926 of BSBN01000292.1, read as the reverse complement.
ATTTTTGGTGGGTTTCCTGAAGGCAGCTCATGGGCGAAACCCTAAAATTTGTGTCGTGATTTTGATCTGAGGTCGGCGTTTTTGTTTCTTTTCTATTCAGCGGCGCCAAGTTTTCTCCTTCATATTTTTCCTGAACTGGTGATTTATATCAAAAGCTTTCCTTGGAGCAGCTTTGTGTGGAGGTCCTGTGTAGAGATTGCTGCGATTTTCTTTCTCCTGCTCACGATTTCCTCTTACCCGTGCGGATTCTTCGCTCTTCTCTCTGGTTTGCCCTAGACAGGGCCCTTGCGCTAGTCTTCGGCCTCTATGGATGCGCGGGTCTGACTACTTGGTCGTGGGCTCCTGAACTCGCGTTTTTTCCATGGTCTCGTCTCTGTGTGTGCTGTGGGCGACGTAATCATTGGATTAGTCTTTTTATAAGACCGGTTTGGGCGCCACTAGTTTTGACGTTTTCTTTGTTGGTTTCCTCCATTCAGTTAGCGATCTGCAACATTATCTTCGGCAGTTTGTTTTATCCCCTGTGGTCAATATACCCTTTTGTTGGTATTTTGTAGTCATTGCAGACCTTCAGCAAGCGGCGGATATTTCCAGTTTGAGATACTTTGGTCGCAGATATTAAGATTTTGGTTGTTGTTTATATGTTTGACTTCATTAGCGGACCTAAACCATAAGTTGTGGTTTTTGGTTTTTCAAAACCCTCTCGCGGTTCTTTATCTCGGTACCAGTGCCTAGCAAACATGAAATATTTTCTTGAAATCCATGTTCGGATTTTTGAATCTGTATATTCCGTGCTTTCGGAATCTGTGCCATCATATTGCCCTGTTTTCTGTGCCATAACTATATAATCTATTTTTTCGTGCCTCAAAAAACATGAAAGATGGCATCCTGGTCCAACATCATGTTGGAAGGCAGTCAGAAGTTCAACGGCAAAAATTACAACACCTAGAAGCAGCGAATGATGAGAATCTTCAAGTATCGGTGCCTTGACCAGCTTGTTCTGGGCAAATCTACATGTCCTCAAGTGGCGGGTAAAGATCAGGATAAATTCGATGAGCAAAATCGTGAAGCGGTGATGCTTATCAAGTTATCAGTCATCGATAATCAGCTGCCTCAGGTTTCGTCTGGGAAATCAGCGAAAGAAATCTGGGATTTGTTGAAGGATCTTCATGAAACGTTCGACAAGAGCTGTGCGTTCTTTTTGAAGAACATGCTTTTCTCGATCATGATGGATGAACAAATGTCTCTGTAGGAGCATCTCACCAAAATCAAGGACATTCGTGATCAGTTGGAGGCGATTGGTCGGGACATGGACGAGGAAGATATGGTAGTCATCACTCTGAAAAGTCTACCACACTGTTACGAGCATTTTATCGAGACACTTAACATTACTTCGACTAATGTTACACTGAAGTTTTCAGATCTGTGCAACAAATTTCTACATCAAGATCAATGGAGACAACAGTTCGGTAGCAGTGCTAGTTCCTCGTCCTCAGAGCAGGCATTTACTGCCAAGTCCTTTCAGCAGAATAAGGGCAACTATTAGCCCTCTTTGCCATCCAGTGAGGGTCAATTACAGGACCCATCCAAGAAGAAAAACATCCAGTGCAATTACTACCATAAGTTTGGCCATATGAGAAAGGATTGCCGGAAATGCTTGGCTACTGCACAGTCCAAGCCTGAAGAATCGCCTCCATCAACCCATATCGCCAAGTACTCTGAGCAGAAGGAGTCTGCTTTCTACGCTTTTTAGGCCATCTCTTCTGCTTGATATTTTTAGATTCTCATGGATCAGTTATTAGATTTGGGGGGGCAACTTGGTGTAGTTAGTAAATTGACCATTAAGGGGGGGTATTACAGTAAATTAAATAGTTTCTATAATGGCCAATTAGTTAGAGTTTCCTTTTTTGTCTTTAGTTTAGTTTGTATCTCTTCTGCTTTGTTAGCTCTAGCTTTTCTGCTTCATTGGGCGTCGTTTCCTTTGTGAAATATATCTCATTCGCTCTCTCTTGTAAAATACAATCTCATTCAATATAATATATCTGCATATTATTGAAATCTGACAACAATACCAGGATGAACATGGCACGTTGAAAATGTCTTGCAAGTTGTGAAGTTCTCTATTACTAAACTTATTTTTTCATAACTAGCAGGGATGACTCTAATTTAATGAGAAAAGCATTGAATTCACACACAATCAAGGGGGACCAAACTGTTCTCAAAATTTGGGATATCAGGTGATATGTGCACAGTACCTTAAGTTGCTTTCACATATAGCAAAGAGTGGGAGGAGATCCTATCAAACAACCAAAAAAAATGTGATAGGTAGATGTGTGGTTCCATTATCAGTCAGATTAAACCATGGAAGACTAATATCAATACCACGATTCCATGGAATATTTCTCACCGATAATTTCATGAGCAGAGTGCTAATAGCCTAATACAGTTGAGGGTAACTAGTAAATGCACTATACATACCTTCAAACAATGATGGAAGACTCGCGAGTTTTTCTAGGCGGCAAGTATTAGTAGTATTTACTCGCTAGTTTTTTGGTGAGTACTCGCTAGAAACTCGGCGAGTTTCTGGCATTGACTCGCCTACATCAAAAAGTACTGGAAGATTTTTATTCTATTTGTAGATCCATCTAATGCTTTAAAGATTACTATAAATCAAAGTAAATGTGTAGAGGAAAGGGATTAAAAGAAGATTTTACAAGGGATCTACAGTTGTTTTTATTGAGTGCCAATTCATTTGTCAACCTTTTACATTTCTCACATTCATTGTGAGTTTAGTTGCCTTCTTTTGGGAGCTTCTAAACACATGGTATGAGAGATTTTTTTTTGCATTAGCTGGCCTTGCCAGCTTGTGGCTGCTTTGACTTGGTAGGATGTGAAGTTTGTTGCCTCTTGGAGATGTACAACTTCTTAGCACTTGCTTTTCCTAAGGCTCTTATATCACTGTAAGAAAGTAGTTGAAATTCTCAAACAAAATGGCCACACCGAAGAGAAACAGATTTGCTTTTCTCATGAATGTTGAATGCAGTCTCTTTTTGTTAGCTTTCTCCTTATTAACGAGTGGCCTATAGATAGTAGGGCTTTGGTTGAGTTCATTTCCTGGTGTTCAATCTTTATCCATTGGCGGGGGTAATTCCCGTTCAATCTCATATTATAAAAAGGTTGGGCTCTGGTGTCTGACCAATCTCGGTCACTACCATTGATATTTTATCAATCATAAAAAGGGCAAGTACATTGGGATGGCTCAGGTCTGCCCTCCCACAATGACTTGTAGCACCAAACAAGAAAACAACTTCAGGAATAACTTCCCAACTAAAATTTACTATATCACATTTTATGATGAAGATTAACCAGGCTAATACAAAATATTCAATCTAAGTTTATGGATCATATTCTATCAAAATTCACTCTGCTTTTATCTAGAAAAGTATTTGAAGATGTAAAATGTCGTATTTACTTTTAATTTTACTATTTTCATTTTGTCAGCTATCTATTGTATCAGGCTATCAGCCATCAGGATTCCGCATGAGGATGCGATTTTGTCCTCAATTTGCATTCATATCAATCAAATTTAATAGAAAACACTTTTGTACTCATTTATGAACTCATTGGATACATCTTGTCATTGAATTTTGCAAAAAACATGTGTTTCTAATGAAATTTAAGCAATTTTTTAAGTTGCCGAGTTTTTGCCGAGTCGAGTTTTTTGGGCCTGGTGAGTTTTTGCCAAGTCCGAGTTTTCCAACTATGCCTTCAAATATTCACTTACCATTGAAGCAAAAGAGATTCTGACCGAAATTAAAACAGGCTGGCTTAAGATATAGATGCAAATATTGAAGGTTGCTGAAGATCACTGAAGATTGATTTGAATTGCTCGAGAGCAAACTAATCTAAGATTAATACCCACTAGTACATATTAAGCAATAAAATATACAAAAGATGAGTTGAAATACTGGATCCTACCTTACAAAAGCAGTGTTGTAGATGAAATCAACAACTGTAGAATGATATATAGAATAAGAGATACAAGGAGACCCAAAGTGTCACCTGAGAAAATAAGGATTTAATATTTTAATCTCTTCCAAATAGCACTTACTGCCCCGCTAAATACTAAGGGGGATGGGGAGATGACCTCCATTTGAGAATTAGGACTTAGAATATAAGACTTGACAACATGTTTAGTTCATATTAATTATTGTGTTGATGTGGCTGTCAATTTTAGAGTTTATTTTGCTTAGTTCCTTCCTTGTATAGAACAAAGAAGTTTCTAAGTGCTTTCAAATTTTTCCTAATAGTACTTGGACATCACTGGGCCCAGACTGATTGGGGACTCAGGCAGGGTGCCCGAATCCTGTGTCCAGTGCCACAATAACATTTCTAACATTAACATATGTGCTTGAGTGTTCTCTGAGTTGTAGATCGCCTTTACATGGAGTGTGGATTTGAATTTCTTTTTGTGCAAATGATTGTACCCCATTTAGCATTACACAAGAGCCCTTCGGATGTAAATGAGGAATAGTTAATTTTGATTGGATCACATAAAAAATCAATCTATGAAGCTATCCATTCATCTTCCTTATTGATACTTTTATTTCTTTTTTTTCTTTTTTTCCTAATTTGAAATATTACAATATATTGTTCTTCAGTGCACATCATATGTGAGTTTCTATAGGAAATTAACCAGGAAGTTTTAATTTTGTTTGTTACACGATGAGAAACATTGCACATCATATGTGAGTTTCTATGGGAAATTAACCAGGAAGTTTTAATTTTGTTTATTGCATGATGAAAACATTGCTTATTCTTGGAAGTTGGGAACTTTTGTGATTGCACTAATGAGAGAAGCACTTCAACAAAATTCTAGTTGGAATAAAAGGGGTATCATGATAGAAGAAGGTAAAGGAAAATTCAAAAATTTCTTCATGAATAAGAAGTTCCTCCAGGCTAACATTAAGAAAGTTCCAATATTTCTGCAACATTATAGGAAATCATCTTTTGGGATTTTAAGTTTCTAAAGATAAAAAATTAAAAATCAACAAATAAGAAAAATAGCAAACACTAAAATATTAACAAATGTAGATAAATTTGCAATGCATTTCTTTAAACAAAGGGAGAATACCGCAATATCTAGTTTCTATATATAATATTGTCATTACTAAATAGGATAGAATCAGGATTGCTAGAAATATTCTAAGGTGCTATGTTTTCTGCAGAGCTCGCTGTGATCATTGGAAGGTCTGGACGCTGCATAAAGAGGGAAGATGCAATTTCTTATGTTTTTGGGTAAAAGGGTGTTTTTCAACAAAATTTTCAGTTTTTTTATAAGATCAGCACTCCTTTTTGTTATTTTTCATTTGCCAACCTGCCTTGTTAAGCACATAATGATATTTCTATTTTCATGTGATGTTAGATTATTGTTCTTGATTTTATATGAAAATGTGTACATCACATTTCGTGATTATGTAGATCCTCCCTTATTACTTGCCTTTAAATACTCCTCAACCTTGAAAAAGGATTGTTGACTGATATACTTGGGGAATCGAAAACATGGGTAGTGCCATGGGAAATCAAAAACATGGGCAGTGTCTCCTCTGTGTTTATTCACTTCCTCCTCTAGAATCCTTGGGGATGGTTTGTGGTCTTTTGTCTTGTTCTTTTAAGAAGTATGTGGTTTATATGCTATGTTACCAGACATTTTCTGACCTCAAAATGACCCAAAAATGGTAATGGTAGGGAAAGCAGTGTCCCAATTGAACAAAAATTTCAACTATGAATTTGGTGAATACATTATTGCACTTAATGGAACATTACAAATAAAATGCATCAGCCAAAACTTGCAAAATAAATAGTGTGTTTGACAGGAGCAAGATGAAAGCCCAAGGCTTGGGTTTCACTCTAATCCATCAGCATAGAGTCCACGTGAAAAACACAAGTATTATGGAAAATGTACTTACTGAAACCACCTTCCAACCATAAATGAGATCAGCATAAATTTATACTCAGCTATGTGAAGTTAATTGAAATGATAAGGTTCCAGAGAGTAGAGTTGCAATAGTATCTCCTTCCTATCAACAAGGAAAGAGTGACAAGGTTTGGATTGCTGGTGTGTAAGAACCCTGTCTAGTTCTGCCCTGAATTTCTGAGTTTAGTGTTTAGACATTTTGTCAAACACTTTGCATGGAATCTGATTGTACCGATTTCCCGAGTTTTGTTTGCTTGTTTGATGTTTGTTTGGATAGAGATTAAGTGCAAATACATATACCAAATGAAAGGGAAACAAATCAATAACTTGGAATTCAAGAGTTACCACAAACCATCATTGAAAATGCATCATTCTATGACTGATTACAATATATATCAGGTCTGATCTGATGTTTGACAGTCTGATATGATTATAACAGCGATAGGATCTCTTGTTCAAATTAAAGATTTGAAAGTAAGAACATCAAGTGTACATACTCGGACTGATTCTCCTTATTACATGCATGAAATATGAACCAAATACAATATAAGCACTGCTGTAACAATATAGGAAAGTCTGATAGCAATCAGCAATCCAAACAATGGTGGAATCGGCCTCAATAGGCTGCGAACTCTCCTTGATGATGCGCTTAGGGTTTGGAGTCTTCAATACCAATCAAATCGCCCTTCCTTGGCCATGATCTCCCTTTTTGATGCATGCAAATGCTATGATGCCAACCATAAACCTATACGGCCTGTTGAGTGCCCACACGAATGGCAGCGATCTCCCTTTTCTAGGGTAGCGATCCTCCTCTAGGTGTTGTCTAGGGTTTGTAGAGGTGCGCTAGGGTTTGAAGGATGACCATAGATGAATTCACACTTGAATACCTCTTCACAAATGCCAAAACCCTGAATGCTGATCTGCTAATGATGTCTCAATGAAATCGCTCCACCAATTTGTATTTGCTCCAAATCTCACAAATTGGTAACTTATTTCTCCAAACAAACCCTGCTGTAAATATCTGATTGTAGCTCCAATATAGTGCCAAAATAATGCAAATATGTGCAGTAGTAAACCCTCAGTGGATTTACCTCTCAAGTGGAATTGGGTTTTCGTCCAAACCATAGCAGCAAAAATCTTTTTGGGAAAAAATAGGCAAATCAAAAGTACAAGATTTTTTCAAAAAATCGTGAAAAAATTGGATCTCTGAAAACCGTAGAAAAATACAAAAAGGAGAGGAAACCTGTTGTTTTTTAAATGATATTAATTTTATAATAGAATAATAAATATTATATTTTAATTTTATAATAAATAACTATTAATAATATAATATATAAATATAATAATATTTATAATATATTATTATATTTATAATAAATATTAATAATATAATATATATAATTTATATTATTATAATATATTAATGTAGAAAAATATAGATTAATGATATAAATATTATATTATAATATTATAAATATTATAATAGAATAATAAATGAAAATAATATATTATATATTAAAATATTAATATTATAATATAGAACTATTATATTATTAATATTAAATATATAATATATTATTAGTATTTATTATTTTATTTATAATATTTATACATTAATATATTATAATAATATAATATTATATATAGATTTATACATTAATATATTATAATAGTGTAATATTATATTTAATATTTATTAGTCGATAGGCTTTTATATGTGAGCATTATAATGCTCCGAAAATTGTCTCACGCGGTAAAAGTCAGAAATTTTTTTGAACTCGTCAGTTCTCACGCCGTAAAAAAATTGATGCTGGAAGATTTTCTGAACTCGTTAGTTGTTCTCATGCCGTAAAAAAATTCACGCTGGAAAATTTTCTGAACTTGTCAGTTGTTCTCACACCAAGAAAAAATCATGTGAGAAATAGTCTCATGTTTAAATATCGGTGGCTTGAATCATTAGCCGTAAACGAAATGAAAACAGGCAAAATGAAATGCATGAAACCCTAGATGCCCGAAAATCAGGATAAAACACTGTTGACCTTGATTTATATAAAAAATCCCGATTTTTTTGGGGAAAAAATCGCCTAACTTGGAGATTCGCAATTTTTATAAAAAATCGCGATTTTTTGGCAAATTTTGCTTCTATGGTCCAAACCACTAATTTCTAAGGGTTTTCATCCTCATAAATCGTTGAACCAGTTGTTGCAGCTGTAAAGGAAACTCTCCAATATGCAAATGACAAATGATAGTATGATGAAATAAACTCCAAATGACCTCCTTATAAAGCCTCCAAGAGGTCCGCTCCAATTTGCCATTTTTAATCCTTTTTTGACATCTGGTGCGCTCCACTTGCATAATAAAATCATCCTCACTAAAACTTGCAGCCCCTTATCAATAAATTAGCCAACCATTAATAATACATTTATATACCTTTAGGAAGACCCCCACTTTTTCTTCTATTAGAATTATTCACTCTTTAAAACCTCTTCTTGCTTTCCCATTTCCCGCTACTCTCAAAATTGCATTAAAATAATAGAATGAGATATTAATTTATGAACTATTGATTTTCTGAATGCTGCAATTCAATTGATTTTGTTCAATAATACATAATACTAATTTATAGGACTTACATCTCCTATATTATAGGTGTAATATCCCCAATGGGATCTGCCCTAAAATTCTGAAAATAAATTTCTGAATTCTGCCCTAATTTTCTGCTTTTTAGTTTTCTGTTCAAAACCCTATATTCTGATTTTATTTTCTGATAACAAACATCTAATCACAGCGAACATATATATGCCCAAACATGACAAATAAAGATGGCAAATGATGCTACAAGTTGATATTCATAACAAGCATGAAATACACCATGACATACACAATGTAGGGCATCCAATTGCAACAACAAATCTGATTTTTCTGTAGAAAACTCTGCTACTACAAATCTGATTATTCTGATCTGATTTTTACAATAGATTCTAGGGCATAAACATGACAAACAATGCCCAGATTTCTTCACTACAAATCAGACCTATAAAGTATGATTGTACATACCAAATACATGAAAAATAGATGACAAATGCTCAACCCTAGCTGGGCGAATCCTCCATGAAGTGCGCCTAGGGTTTGCTGCTCCAAAACAAGCCAAATTCGCCCTCAAAGATGGGTGCTCCAATCTGCTCCAAAAGTGGTGCTCAATATTAGGGCGAACCCTAATGCAAGATGCTCACAAAATGCCACCAAAGTGCTGCTCCAAAATTGATCTTCAAATCTGAATATGCAATGAAGTTCTTCTCCTCCAAATGTTGCCAATGAAGCACAAATAGGACTCTGTGATGAATCCTCCACAAGGATGAGCTAGGGTTTTGTCCAACTCACCACATTCGCAAGGGTTTTTGTCCTTGGAATGAAGGCTAGCAAAGTTGCAGCCAAAGAGTATGAAACTCAAGAGAAAATATGATGTGAATGATGATGAAAAAGCCTCCAAATGACCTTGTATTTATACACAATTCTTCTTCCTCCTCAAGCCAGCCAACCTCCTCTAAAAAGCTCATTTTATTTCCTTTTTTAAAATTTTCCTCCTCTCATAGGGCCGACCTCATGCTAGGGGCCCAAACTCAAATAAAATATTTTATTTTATTTTCTTTCCTTCTCCTTGGCTGACCTAGGCAAGGTATTTTTTTTTTCTTATTTTTCTTTACATTCTCCAAGAGGAGCGAACGACTTAGGCCTCTCATATGTCATGTTTTTGACCTTCAATTAGGTTGTCCACCTCAAAGGGAAATTATCTTAATTTATTCTTATTTTTCCTCAAAATCTCAAAGGCATTTCCATCTTTTTCTTTCTTCCTTTCATTCTTCTTTTCTCTCTCCTTGGTCACTCATCTCTAGGGCAAATTATCTTATTTATTTTGACTTCACCAATAAGCTCACAAAAATACACGAAGTCATCTCACATCATCAATTTGCCCTAATACAATTGACTAAGTATGAAACCTAGTCAATTAGGTTATTTGCTTAGCCCTCCGGCTTAGCCTATGGGAATGGGATAGGCTAGCCAACTCCACTAGGTGATCACTCGTAAAATGGGGACATTACAATAGGAGAGCTCCTATAACCACTCCTTTACATAGATACTCACAGGATAAAACCATAACAAACCAAAACAAACTAACAAATGATTATTGTATGCATAGTTGGAAAACTCAGACTCGGCAAAAACTCGCAGGCCCAAAAAACTTGACTTGGCAAAAACTCGGCAACTTAAAAAATTGCTTAAATTTCATTAGAGACATGTTTTTTCCAAAATTCAATGACAAGATGTATCCAATGAGTCCATAAATGAGTACAAAAGTGTTTTCTATTAAATTTGATTGATTTGAATGCAAATTGAGTACAAAATCGCATCCTTATGCGCAATCCTATTGGCTGATAGCCTGATACAATAGATAGCTGACAAATTGAAAATAGTAAAACTAAAAGTAAATACAACATTTTACATCTCTTTCCCTAATCTATTGAAAACTAGGGGAGAGGTAGAGGTTCTAGTCCTTGGAGTCCGCTGTGGGTCCTCGCTTGGCATGGAAGGCAGTGGCTCGACCTCCATTCTGGTAGTAGATGGCAATGACTACTCCTCAACCTCATCAATGTCATCCAATCCTAGATCTTCTCCTGCACCCACCTCCTCCAATGCCTGCCTCTCAAAATGAAGCAATAGTATTTTTAGAATATCATGACTCCCCCTGCATTGTTAGGTTATAGAAAGGAGTTAGAAATTTTGCATGTTTTGTCGGCTTTGCTCAAGTTTTTTGAGATTGATGAAGGATTGTTGACTAAGGAAGAGGATATTTAATACTAGATACAAGTGCAATAACACCAGTATGTCATATATTGTTTGATGAAGATGAGGGTATGCAAGTATCCAAAGATCAAATAGGTCTTCTAGTTCCTATTGGTGTGCAAGAAGACCATGACTGCATAAGGGATGATGATGAGTCAAATTACTTTTTCTATTCATTTGAGGGGCCAATTGGAGAACCTTCTCACGACAAGGCTAAAGAATTTCAGTACACTCAAGAATCTTAGTCAATATCTTTTATGGAGATGGAATGTCTAATGCAAGAGGTTTAAGTTTTTCTTCAAAACCTAACAATGCAGGGGGAGTTCGCGCCAGAAACTCGGCGAGTTTTTTGGAGAGTAAACACCAGGAAAACTTGTTGGCTCGAAAAACTCTCAAGTTTTTCAAGACTCACCAAGTACTTGGAGAGTCTTCCATCAATGATTGTATGTATCCTAAAGACACTTACAAACCTAGAGACATGGGAATGATGTAATATTCCTAACACCCCTCCTTATTACATCATTCTCCAAATGGGGATAGGCGGACTAACAACACATGAGTAGGGACATACACATCTACTCGTGACAAGCAATAGTGAAACTAGGCACAAGTTGAAAAAGAAGATGAATTTTTGACTTCTACCAAATGTCTTTTTCCGCAGAATGGTGATGAGAACAAGGAAAAAATTGTGCAAGTGGAGCATGAGGAAGAAGAGAAGATAGCCTCAAAAATTTCTAAAGTTGTTAAAGAACCTACAATTCAGAAACTGAAGAAGAAAATGTCTTGATTCAAGAAGCATTTGTGGTGGGGCTCCAGAATGACTTAGTAGATATTGTTGATGAGATTAAGCTTGCTGAAAATTTCAGATCAGCAGCTAATAATGAATACTTGGATCAATTCTGTGAAGCTCGTTCAAAAAATGAGTGAGAGTTGCAAGAAACCTTTTAGAGTGACTTTTTGAATGACTATTGAAAGGTATATCTTAGAAGAGAATGTTGGTTTTTCCATTGATTCTAATAGAAGTCCAATATCATTGCATGACTTTGGATTTCATGAGGATGATTAGAAGGAACAATTGTTGGTAACAGAAGAGAATGAAGTGCAAGTCCTAACAGAGTTGGATAGCATGAAGAGACTCATTGAAGGATTAATGCAAATTTTGAAGAGAGAATAGTTTGAGCAAACTGTCATCATTGCCGATTTACAAATATTTACGAATGCAATGGAAACAATGAAATCAAAATATCTGCATATGGTTAAAGATAGAGATGTGGCCATCAAATTTGCAGATGGGGCCTTAACTACATCTAAGGAAATGAAGGTGAAAGTTGATAAGCTCACCTTTGAGCTTAAATCAACCAAGAATTCATTGGAAAGTACCCAAATGGCACTATTGGAGGCAAAAGATCAACCTGATGCTGCAGTACACTTCAGGGAGCAAGAGAATGAAGCAAGGACTAAGGAAATCAAGTAGGTAATTGATGAGCTTGATAGGCTTCAAGAAGATTTTGATTTAGAATAGTTTCCAGGAGAACCAAAAGTTACAAGTACAGAGTTGGGTCAGCATGAAGATTGGTCTAAACAAGAGCATGGAAATAACTTTCAATCTTTTGATAACCCACTTTTTGAAATGGATGCAAAGTTATCTTTTGATAATCCACTTTTTGAGATGGATGCTGAGACATTCTCTGGCTCGAGTTCTACAGATTGTGATAACACTAGAGTGGCTCTGCAAAGGCCATCTTCATCACAAGAGGGTTTGGAAATTGATAATGCAAATTCCCAATATTGATATGGGATCTAGGTGAAATTTTCAGTCATGAGAAAAATGCTTCATCGGATACTAATCTTGGTTTTGAGCTTGCTAAAATTTTCAAACTAGCAACTAATGATAAGCATTTGAATCACTCTCGTGATGATGGTTCAATATATGAGCAGGATGTTCCAATTCAAGGAACATATAAGATTGATTTATATAAATTAAAAAATTATGTTGAGGAGCATGCTCTTGAGCAGAATGTTGGGTTTGAGTTTGTGTAATGTCCCCATTTTCGTGAGCATCAAAGTTCAGAGGATTAGCCTATTAGTTGACCCTCGTAGGCTAATGGAGTTGTTCAGAGGGTCCTGTTTGGCAGATGTCTGGTTGACTTCTTCGTCAGAGCTCAGTTTTGTTCAGGATCGCCCTTCGTTTGACTCAGTTATACATACTATTTATAGTAAGTCAGTGGATGTTTGAGAGGGACCCTTACTATATTTAGTAAGGCACCTGGATGTGATGGGTTTGCAATGTTGATCTCCTAGTTCAGTTGGTTTGGCCAGTGGATGAGTATTTATGGAGTTATTATCATTAAAGTCATTTTAATGATAATAAAATATTATAAAGACATAATATAAAGTTTTAATGTGCACTTTATGTCCAATGGGGCCATGACCCTCAATTTAAGTCACTTAAAGTGCTTTAATGGAATATTAAAAAGGGGAGGCCATTTATGGATGCATTTAATAAAGTCAAAGGGCAATTGTAAAGTATGATGTTAAATGATTCAAAAGGGCATTACTTTGGGCGCCCACTCCAAGGAGTTATATTAAAGCATAATATAAGTTTATAATGTCACTTTATTAAAGTGGGGCCATTTAAGTTATTAATGACTATGAAAAAAGTACGCCTCATTTATGACTTATATCAAAGCCAACAAAAGCAAATATTAAATGTCATTTTTAATGATTAAAAAGCATCCAAGTGGGTCGACCAAATGAAAGAAGTATATAAGGACTCCAAAAAGCAAATCGACTTCATATCATTTGAGCACTTGACTTTGTCATTTTGTGAGTTCTTGGATTTTGAGCTTGGAGACCAAGGGTTTCAGCTCTTTGTCTTCAAACTAGCATTAGAGAACGTGCATTCTTCTTTGTTTGAGCAATTTGAAGGTGTGCAAGATCATTTGAAGAATTGCAAAGGGGTTTGACTTCATCCAGAAGTCAAAATAGAACAAATTGGTGAAAGTATTGTAGGGGTTACAGACCAGATTTGAAAGATCAGCATTTAATATTGTGTGGCTACATTTAATAATTAATTTGGCTGTCATCCACAAGCCGTACAACAGCAAGGAAGTTGTAGTCTTCACCAGAGGGTTCAAACTTGCAGCTTTGGACTCATTCTTCTCTTCTTATGGGTTGTATCTCTTCCATGTATGACTGTAATATTGTAACAACGAATATATGCTGAGAATGGATGTTTTTTAGAGGGTTTGAAATACCTAGGGTTGCTGTGACAGTCATTCCCAGCCTTGTATTTCTTGGACGAGTCGGGTATGTAAAAATCTTCATACTTTGCCAATATTATTTTTTGGGTATTGATTGCTTAGATAATAGGGGATGTTATCTCAACTGGGTCTTTAATAATTTGGCCAAATAATGAATATTTTGGGAGATATTGAAATCTAGAATTTTCAGCCATTAACTCCCTATGTGATGTTTAGTTTAAAATAAAATAATATTATTGCAATATCTTTTTTTCGCATTATATTGTTGCAAGTGTCTAAGAAAACCCAAAGACAAACTAAACAGACAGGCAAAAAACCCAGAGAGTTAAATATCCTATCTCGAGTGGGATATTACAGTGGTATCGGAGTGGTTTCCTGCCATCCTGTTGGGTTAATCTGAATTATTCAGTTGCATGTCAAGATTTGGGGTTGCATGTTGGTGATAAACACTTGCATGTCAGTTTTAATGGTTGCATGTTTGGTATCAGCTATTGCATGTAGTTTAACAGTGGGGTTTAAATTAAATATTCATTGAGCTCACATAGTCAACATTTGAGTGACCAACACTCTTGCATTTGTTCCAGTCATGGGAAAATCCAGGGAAGAAATTGATCAGGAAGCCGATATAATTTTTAAAGAATACCGGATCATGCCAGATTAGTTTAAAATATTTGATGGTTTTGATGGTTTTCTAGATCACTTGACTTTCTTCAATTAAGAAGTGACTAATACAGTGTTATATATTTGAGGGAAGTATGGGGAAAAAATAGTACAGGGCATATTTGATTCTCCTTCAGGAAAACCTCTCGAAACAACCCATGGTCCTAGACAGCTAAGGCGTGAAGTTTGGAAGGAGTTCTTCGAATACGCAGAGAGGTTTGAGGACAATAGCAATTCTGTTTTTCACAACAGCAGCCAAAACTCTTTGCATTGTCATGAGGTAGCAGCCATTTCACTTGAGAAATATGCTTCTAGTGTGTTGTCACATGAAGGCACTCAAGATTTGGGTGCTAAGGTTTCGATTTGTGATGATGGTTCATTCCATATTGAGTTTGATTTCTCAAATCAGACCTTAGAAAACAAAACAGAAAATACATTTGATGGCGATGAATCTCAGGATAGTGTTTTGGATGGTCATGCAGTTACCTTGGAAGTGGAAGTGTGTGAAGATAATGTTATATCAGCAACTTCTACATTACCAGTTGAGCCATCCTTTGAGGTACATAGCAGTGGTACCTTAGTTGTTGATGTGTGCACTGATGATAGCACACATGATGTTGCTAATCATGAGGTGAGTGATGATGATTTAGCCTCATATCATTGTGCAGACTATAAATCAGAGAATTTGTGTGGGAGTGATCACTTCCAAGGTCCTCATCATTTGGTAGGCCAACTTAAGGTTAATGACAGAATGATTGCTATCGCCATAGAGCATTTTGATGTTGCCTGTCAGATGTTGGCTACTTATGGTTGGGGTACTCCCGTGACAGATGAGCACTATGATAGTGGTCTTTCCTTTGCAGAGTTTCATGCACTTCGAGAAGCAATTGGAATAATGAAACATAATTACCTCCAATTATTTGCTGACAGCGATTATCTTCTCGAGTGGGACTACATCTGTTATGATGCATTGAAGGGGAAGGAAGAGGAGGTTGATGAGCTCACCCATGAGCTTGATGTGACTATGAACTCGTTGAAGAGCACCCAGTTGGCCCTTCAGGAGTCGTAGTCACGATTGAAGGAACTTACCGTGGAGTTGAGTTTGGCACAGTCTTCACCAGTTATAAATATAGTTCAGTTACCTATAGCAGCAGTTGGTGATGATCTTATACCCATGGGTTGTGGTGATGGATGTGTTGAGGATGTGGTTACATCCATCATAGATGTTGGTGCAGTTGATTCCGATGGGATGAGTGCAATAGTGGAGAGTTGTAGAGAACCTCTTGTCACACTTGGTTCTCCTGAGGTTAGTCCCATGACAGGTGATGCAAGTCAGATTACTGATAGCTCTTGTGTTTAAGTGGTGGGTTCTACTGAGAGTTGTGTGACAGTTCTTGACACTACTCCATCATCTTCATAGGAGATATTCAAAGCATCATTTGGTTGGGAGATGGGCTCTCGTGTTGATTTGTTTCCTTCTCCTGGAAGCAAATTGGTTGTTTCATCCCATGCAGCTGATTTTGATTAACAGCTTGTTGAGCCACAGAGTTGGAGAGATCAGCTGAAGGTTACGAGAAATAAGGTTGATTCAGACTTATATCGCTTTTATTGCACAGATAAGTTTGTTGAGAACCTACTTGGGTGTACGGAGTTTCAGGAGAGTCAGTATGGAGCCTTAGAGGGTACTCGCATTCGAGGTTTGTGCTTCATTAAGCGTGTTTTGGGAGCAATTGAAGATACTCTGACTTCAATGCTTTCTGATAGAGATTTTGTGATTGGGTTTGCAAAGAGGGTTACCGGAGCCTCTACCCAATCAGCTATTCGGGATCAGAGACCAGAGCCATCTTCTGTTTCCAGTGTTGTAAGTGATGATGAGGAGGGAGTTATACAGGGCTATGACAATCAACCATTGACCGAGGTGGGAGTTTTTTTATCGCGACTACATATTGAGGAGCGCTCATCACTTTTCTTTTGATCCACACACGAAGGATTTGATGATGCATTGGTGTGGATTGGCTCTAGGGTTGTACCATCCTTTGTGGGATGGATATTTACCATCTTCAGTAGATGGAATTAGTGGCTGCAAGTACCCGACTCATTTATTTGTAGGGAATTACTTGTAGAGTCAACACATCCATGGGAGTCTAACAGAGGATGGAGATAGTTCTTGTGTTGCAGACACTTTCAGATGTTCTTATCTCCACTCGACGGATGGATTGAGTATCGATTGCATTGGGATCCAAGTGGTGACAGGGTTAGCATTGCAGTTTGGGTGGGTCACATTGTATCGCTTCACCACTTCTGGCATGGTGAAGTTGGGATCAGTGTTGAGCAGCAGAGGTCTGAAGATGTTCTACTTAGCAGGCTTCTATTCTGGATTTGGGATCCAGGCATTGGTTGTTGGACACTCTCCAGTGTGCTATGGGATCCTTCTTGTGCATCAGCGTTCCAGTCAGAGTTCACTGATGAGCATTGCAGTATGTACATGGTGTGGATTGTTTGTAGTTTCACCTTGGGTTCTCATGTACATGAGTTGAGTTTGATGCACAGTTTTAGAGCGCATGGTTTGGACAATTGGTCTGTTGTCTATGTTTGCGCAGTTGTGTTTATGCTGGTGCTGCAGCAGTTGTGTTCTTGTGTGGGACATTACACAGTCTTCTTTTGGACCTCCGGTGGAGTGGTGTTTCTTTGTAGTAGAGATTGCTTGGGGACAAGCAATTTTAGGGAGGGCGGACTGTAATGTCCCCATTTTCGTGAGCATCAGAGTTCAAAGGATTAGCCTATTAGTTGACCCTTGTAGGCTAATGGAGTTGTTCAGAGGGTCCTGTTTGGCAGATGTCTGGTTGACTTCTTTGTCAGAGCTTAGTTTCGTTCAGGATTGGCCTTCGTTTGACTCAGTTATACATACTATTTATAGTAAGTCAGTGGATGTTTGAGAGGGACCCTTACTATATTTAGTAAGGCACCTGGATGTGATGGGTTTGCAGTGTCGATCTCCTAGTTTAGTTGGTTTGGCTAGATGAGTATTTATGGAGTTATTATCATTAAAGTCATTTTAATGATAATAAAATATTATAAAGGCATAATATAAAGTTTTAATGTGCACTTTATGCCCAATGGGGCCATGACCCTCAATTTAAGTCAATTAAAGTGCTTTAATGAAATATTAAAAAGGGGAGGCCATTTATGGATGCATTTAATAAAGTCAAAGGGCAATTATAAAGTATGATGTTAAATGATTCAAAAGGGCATTACTTTGGGCACCCACTCCAAGGAGTTATATTAAAGCATAATATAAGTTTATAATGTCACTTTATTAAAGTGGGGCCATTTAAGTTATTAATTACTTTATGAAAAAAGTATGCCTCATTTATGACTTATATCAAAGCCAACAAAAGCAAATATTAAATGTCATTTTTAATGATTAAAAAGCATCCAAGTGGGTCGACCAAATGAAAGAAGTATATAAGGACTCCAAAAAGCAAATCGACTTCATATCATTTGAGCACTTGACTTTGTCATTTTGTGAGTTCTTGGATTTTGAGCTTGGAGACCAAGGGTTTCAACTGTTTGTCTTCAAACCAGCATTGGAGATCGTGCATTCTTCTTTTTTTGAGCAATCTAAAGGTGTGCAAAATCATTTGAAGAATTGCAAAGGGGTTTGGCTTCATCTAGAAGTCAAAATAGAACAAATTGGTGAAAGTATTGCAGGGGTTACAGAATAGAGTTGAAAGATCAGCATTTAATATTGTGTGGCTGCATTTAATAATTAATTTGGCTGTCATCCACAGGCTGTACAACAACAAGGAAGTTGTGGTCTTCACCAGAGGTTCAAACTTGCAGCTTTGGACTCATTCTTCTCTTCTTATGGGCTGTATCTCTTCCATGTATGACTGTAATATTGTAACAGCGAATATATGCTGAGCATGGATGTTTTTTAGAGGGTTTGAAATACCCAGGGTTGCTGTGACAGTCATTCCCAGCCTTGTATTTCTTGGACAGTGAGTCGGGTATGTAAAAATCTTCATCTTTGCCAATATGATTTTATGGGTATTGATTGCTTAGATAATAGGGGATGTTATCTCAACTGGGTCTTTAATAATTTGGCCAAATAATGAATATTTTGGGAGATATTGAAATCCAGAATTTTCAGCCATTAACTCCCTATGTGATGTTCAGTTTTAAATAAAATAATATTATTGCAATATCTTTTTTTCACATTATATTGTTGCAAGTGTCTAAGAAAACCCAAAGACAAACTAAACAGACAGGGAAAAAAACCAGAGAGTTAAATATCCTATCTCAAGTGGGATATTACAGTTTGCTGAAAATTTCAGATCAACAACTATTGTTGAGCAATTTGATTATAGCTTATGGTATGAAAGCATTGATTTTAACAGAGGTTTATGGCAAGGCTTTTTTCATAGTGATAAGTACCATGAGTTTGAAGAGAAGAAGAAGAATACAACTTGTAGCAAAGGACAGTTATACCCTTTCAGTCAAGGTTGTCTTCACATAAGAATATGGGACCCAGGTGTTTCATTGAAACATCTTAAATCAAGAACAAAGGGCTGTCCTCCATATAGAGTTTGCAGTTCGCTAGTTAGGACAACAATAGTTTTCTCATCTTATGATGATATTGATTCAGTTTTATCCTGTAACATTGATATTTCCAATGAGCTGAATCTATATGGATGTAATAGTATATTTTGGAGATTGCGTGACAAATTTACTATTTCTTGTTGTATCAGAGTGGTGCAGCCAAAGCATGGTGAAGAGTTATTGAGATTGATTTGGGATCTTGGTATTTGTGGAAAGGTTTAGTTGGAAGGAGCTAGAAGGTTGAGTTAGTATTGCTTGGGGACAAGCAATTTTGGGAAGAGAGGACTTTAATGTCTCTTTTCTGATCCATTCCAACATTCTTGGAAAGCTCCAAGATTCTTGGAGTAGCCCATCATCCTTGAAGAGCTTCAACTTTCTGTTGATGGAAGACCTATACATGTAAGGTGTTGTTGGAGTTATTAGGAAAATATAATTGGCCTATTTTAATATTTTTCGTAGACTTTGGGAATGATGTGCGGAAAATAATTAAATAATTAACTTAAGTTGGCTTAAGGTAACTTTATATTATTTTCTTAAAGGCAACTTATATTTAATTATTTATGTAAAAGAAGGGTTGCCAACATCATAAAGTGTTTTTAAAAGAGGGCCAAAAGTAATAACACTACGCATGGGGTACAAAGTGATGACTTAAAAAGTTGTTTTTAAAAGTGGGTCATAAAAGTAACGTTGAAATTGGGAATTAAAAGTATGATCAAATTAAAAGATTTGAAAGCTACTTTATTTTTATTATTGAAGGGAAAAGTGAAAATAAAGGAAATAATATTTGGTTGCCCTAAAAGTTGCCCTCAAAGTGCCTATAAAAGAAGGTTTTGAGAACAAAAAGAGGCAATTGTTGAATTTGAGAACACCCTTGTTTCAAATATTGAACTTTGTACATCTTCTACCAAGGATGAAAACTGTTGATGTGTTTTCCTTGCACATGCAACGTAGAATAAAATACTCACATACTCTATCCTCTCTTGAATAAAATCACTCAAATGCTAAACCAGGTGATCAAATGAGTAGATTCCAAGGTTATCTTATATTAGTTCTTTAATTTTGCAATTTCGGATAGCTTAGTGGTAATGATGTGGTATTTGTTGTTCTCACAAAGGGACTTACATAAATGTTCAACAATTAGGAAATTTGCTCTCTTGGACAAAAGGTGATATTGCTTCTTCAAAGGTTCTACAACTCGACAGCTTATGATATGGCAATGAAGCGCTTGATCCTAACCCTAACAAAGTCTATGAAAAAAGTGCACAAGAGGAAGGTGTTGATGATTGTTTTTGGACAAGTCAACAATTAGAGTGAAACACAAAGTATCTGACTCCCTCTTGAGCAAAGCCTCTTGAATGCTGAACTACGTGATCAAACAAGATGACTCCAAGGTTCCTTTCTGATGATTTTGTAAGAGATAGCTCAGTGACTAAGTATGATTTTGCTATTAACACACAAAGGGACTTACGCAATTGTTCAAGTAACTGATTATTTCAATGATTATGGAAGCGGATACTGGAGAGTCTAAGTACTGTAACTGATGGCGTATAATTTAGCAATGGATGTTCTTAATCCTAATTCTAACTGAATGGTAAAAAAGGACAAAAGGAGTAGAGTTTAGAAATACTAATCTAACCCTAAATGCAAGGATGATTACCGCTTAAGTGAAATCAAACCAGATCTTGCTTCGCCAAGATGGACAACTACACAAGATAGGTGCAATCTTCTAGGGGTACAAGATGTTTAAACCAGTTATGCTCATGAAAGATTCAACAAGCATAAAGATCAAATTGATGTCCAATTGTTCAGACTAACCATGCACTGCAATCTACGAGCCGCAAACTACAAATGGTATGAACTTACTGATTTCACCACAAAGCAATAAAGAAACCTTTCATTAACTAACATAAACTTAAAGAGAAACTTAATCTAACTTAATGTTCGCTTGAAAATTGAAACCATGCAACACTCGGAAACACAAATAGAATCACCAAGGCAATGAATCTTTTTATTATCTTAGAGAGCTCTTGCAACAATTTCATAAATTTCAACCGTACAAATGAGAGCAACAAGAGCTCTTTTATAGACCTCAAAGAAAAGAAGGGTCAAGATCGATCGGCCGAGTCAGCGGACCAGATCAAGCCACATCACAAGTAGTTGTAACAAACTTCTCTTATCAAATGAAAGAGATCAACTTTATTAAATGAAGGAGACTAACAAGAAGTTATCTTTATTAAATAAAGGAGGCCATGAAGAAAATAACAAAGGCACGTCTCGCAAGAAGATAAGAATGATATATCATTGTCCTATGAAGAATCCCCATGTGAATATCCATCACTAGAAGCTTGGCATTCAATGAATTTGGACACTATTTGCTTTACCTCCTCCACAGGTACACTTGGCGCATTTTGAATGGTTCCTTCGGCTTCAAGTACATCAACTGAATAAAGGCCAAGTGTCCTTTCCCAATCAGTTATCCTTGCTTTGTTGTCGCCAAGGTGGACAGCAAGTGAGAATATACTATCAAGTCTTTCATCTGTAACATCATTTTCCTGAAAATAGAAAACTTGAACTTGTTCTTTCAGATTCTCAAAGGTCATCTCCCCAAAAGGATTGCAGATCCTCATCAAAGAAGCATGAATTCCATCTTGAATCCTCTGAAGCACACTTCTAATTCTTGACATGTGTATTTCTATCTTTTCCAGCAATTGTCCTTTAATGCGAAGACTAAAATACCAGGAGGAAAAGTTGTATGTTCTACCTTCTTCAATAACTTCAGCATGTAACAAATCATCAACTGATGTTTCCATCAAGCTCTTTAGGTGTGGCAGATGTTGATCCTTGAGGTCTTTGAATTCAACACAAGCGGTCATCAATGCAAGTACCCTCTCCTTAAGGCTAGTAATCTTATCATTTACTTGCATAATATCTCTCAGATGTCTGAATGTAGTCTCCTTTGATCTTTTCATCCAATCCTTCATTCTGTGAGATGAAGACTTCAACTCTTCTAGGTGTCCAACTGTTTCGGGAGGAAGGAGAGATGGAGGTGTAACAACCCTTTCCTGCTGATGAATAGGATGCACTAAATGCTGAATATACTGCTCCAAGGCACGACATCTTTGCTCAGCCTTGATTCTGCCTTCTGTTTCTTGTCTTATGATAGCTCGGGCATTATCAATTGAATCCTGAAGCTCTTCTTCAACTTGCATTCCAGTCAAGGGACCCAGATTGATTGTATTGATGTCAAAATCATCAGGTGTTACATCCTCTGTTCTTTTTAAGCCTAGGAACGGCTACATGTACTTTCCTTACACCTGTTTCATCTTTAGTGATCTTGGAAAGGATATTTGCCTTCTTCTTTGGTTTCTCCTTCGACATATCTAAAAGCAACTCATCAACTGGAAGGGGAGGACAGCTTTCAAGTTCACAATTCTCTCTAATTCTTTCTTGTAACCATTCTGGCAGTGATGAAAGATCCTGCTGCTGTTGTAATTGTCTTCCTTGTGCAGGTAATGACTCCTCTTCAGCATCATCCTTATCCTCGGTGTTAGCTTCATCGATGATTTCAGTATCATGTGGGCTGGAAGGCACTTCTTCTATTGGAGCTTCTGGAACTACATTCTCAGCAGGAATCACTAAGTCTTGATTCGGTGGGATATCACCTGGTTGTCTAGAAGAAGCAGTCTCAATACTTATCCTTTTCTTCTTTCTACTGGACTCTCCTTGAACAATCTCAAGCTGTTTCCTTTTCTTTCCTTGTCCCGAATCTTTCTCACTTCCTCTGCTTCGTGAATCCTTACTAGGTGCTTTATGTTGTTCTTGCGGATCCACTTCTCCCATCTTAGTATAGGTGAGTTTCTTACCTTCATCCAGCAAAGCTTGTACTTGTTTGTCTATTTGCTCTTCAGTGATAGCAATAACAGGCCTTATCAATCCTTCATCATCGACCTTTTCTCTATCTGCCCAGTTGACTTCATAAGGCAAATTGCGGATTTTATCATATTCATCACCAAGAAGAGCTCTATCACCTTCTAACTGATCAGGAATTCTCAATACCTTTGTAGCTCTTATCAGGTCCCATTTCAATCTCGAACATTTTTGCATCCTGATATCATCATCATCTATAGCATCAGCCCAGTGATCCTCTAATTGTTCTTTATGCCTGTAAGAAGAGTAAGACTGCTTGATGGCTCCATGTGGATCAAAGTTTTCCCTCCTCGAATCATGTGGATGCAGATGATAAGCCTGAAGCTCAATTTCTGAATGCTCAGCTGCCTGTAAGGATGGACAAGAATAATATCTACCCAGTTGAAGAGGGAACTGAACTCCTGCTTTCTTCCTTGCTTTCTGCATCTTATGAAACTCTAACAGTTGTCTGGAAACCTCTAGCAACACCATCCTGTTTGAAGGATATCTAGGCAGTCTATATGGGAATGATGTAAATCCTTGAATCCTGATGTAAGTGAACTTATCATACTGAATGTAATACCTTCCATACTGCTTGATGAAGTTCTTGGCTGCACCTGTTAGTCTCCGATGTAGTTCACCTCTCAACTTCCTCACTATAAACATAGCGAAGGCATCATTGAATCTCTTATAGTGATTGATGTTTTTCAGGTGGAGTTGAGGATAACACTGATGAGAGAGAATCTGTCCCGGCTTTGTACCTACTTGCCCTTTAGCTGTTAGTCCTTTGTAAACTACATTTCTTGCCAAGATATACACAAGGTATGAAGTCATGAAGAAAGACTTCGTTTCATCGAAGTTTTCAAGCTGTTCATCTAGGCAGTGGCTTATAAGGCCAGCCCAGTCAATCATCTTGTTCTTTGTAAACATATGATCAAAATAAGTGTACATCCATCCTTCGAAAGTAGATGATTGTGGCCTACCTGTTACTCGATTCAGGAACATGATCAAGTAACTTATCTCCTGCTTGAAGTCAGCCTTGTGATATTTGGGGTCTTCTGAGTTGTATATCTTCATCGAAGAATCATTCATCCACTTCTTCCTGATTTCTTGCATGTAGACCTTTGAGTTGCCTTCGAATGTCATCTGAGCTGTTGTAGGGCATATGAAGACTCCTTTCGCCTTCGGGATGTTGAAGATCTCTTGGATAGCTTCCCTTTGCAGGTAGGCGAGAACAGTTCCATCCTTTGCTATGATTTGTCTTTTCTCTTTGTCGTAATGTTGAACACACTCCAACACTAGCTCGGCACTTGGCAAGGCAGGTGGAAAGCAAGCCGCTTGTACAATCCCGCTCTTCGCGATGGCTTTGACGTCCTCATTCCTGGTGATCGCGAGCAAAAAGTCTTTCACTTCCTCCAAGTTGACGTGTCCCATGTTGGTGTCGCCGACATCCTTCCACTGCGTTTCTAGCTTGGACTCCGGTATACTGGACTTGGCATCTATCTTGATAAGTACTTGTCTTTCTTTGGCCGTCATTCCCATCTATCTGCAAGACTAGACTTGAATAAGTAGATTGAAGTAATAGATTCTATGAGTCTTCTATATCACAATTATAAAGTTATCATATTATCATGTTTTGATTCAAATTTTCAAGTACAAAGAGGTTTTCTAAATTATTTTCATAGAAGCATTATCTGATTTTCTGAATATAAGTTTGCAAATTCAGAGAAATACAAGGTAACTTGACAAAGGGGAAGAGACCAAAACGTACCTTATACCCAATTTCTGCCTTAGCAAGTACAAATTTCTGGATTTTAATGCAAAAATCAGTATAAAATGATGAAATTCAAAGCAAATCAACCCTCTAGACTTCAGATCTGCCTTAGAAATTCTGCCTTTTCTTCACAAATTGCTGCTCCTTATGAATTTCGCTGCTCCTTATTAGAATTTGCAAATAAATGAATGAAATAAGGAGGAGCGCTCTCCTTAAATAGGTGATTTCCTTTATTAAATGAGGTCGGCCAAACTTAAGGTCGGCCTTCTTAGCATTAAATATTGGCAACTTCAAAAACATAAGGGGAATTTTGGGCGCAAAAAAGGGTAATTCAAGTCTTAATGGGCGCCAAAACGGACTGCCACCTATATGATGTGTGCCTATCTTCATCTCTCAGATAGGTTGATATGAAAATGACCTCATTCTTAAATGGAGTAGGTGATGAAGACTTGGAGTAGAGTCACTAATGATGCTCTTAGATTCGAAGTTGCATGAATGTATTCGAACATGATACCAGTGATGAAGTATACTTGAACTTGATGGGATCTAACATGATGTCATTGATGTTTCCTCTTGCAACTTGAAGGCTACTCAGGTACTTGCCCTTGATGACTTCTTGGCTTCACCAATACCCCTTCCTTCAATGATGCAACTTGATGATCTTCAAAGGCGGATAGCATGACGCTCCTTACTCCTCGCTTGAAGGTGATTTAGGTACTCGCTCCTGATGGTCTCGGTGTATTCCTCAGATGATGACCCCTTCTTCAAGAATGAGGTCAAGCACTTCCCTCAACTTGTGCTCAAAATACTCCTTCTTGAAGGCGATCATCTAACTCAAATTTACTTTGAGGCGCTCAAACAACCTCAAGACCTATTTCCTTCCTTAGGCGCCAAAATTCATTTCTACCCTAGGTGCATGTGATGGACTAAACAGGATGCTTATATCATCATCCAAGGCGCTAGATCAAGACCTTTTGGATATTTAACCTCGCCCAAGGCGCTTATCACTAGATGACAACATCTTAAGGCACTTCACTGCAATCACCTAAGGCGCTTTTAAGGTCTTGTTCTCTGTGTTTCAAGGCGCCCAACTTCATCCTCAAGGCGCATATGCATCTAAGGCGCATTCTGGAGTCTCTAAGGGCACACAAACTTTCATTCAAGGCGCTAGATCATCCAAGGCGCTCTAATCCCTTAAGGAGGTCCTTTCACTCCAATCAAGGCGCTAAAACACATTTGTTTCCACTGGGCGCTCATTTGGGTTGCTCTAATCACTGGTGTTTACTCTATAATCTCTTGAAATCAGTTAAGTGTTTTATCTCAGAATAACCTGACTCCAAGGCAATAGATGGAGGTTTTGGAGTTTGATTTTTAATTGACACAAGTTACTTACCTTTTGCTTGGGCGCTATTCCATGATGATTGCTCCTACTTCAAATCCTCTCTAGTCTTAAGGCACTTTTTCTAGGTTGAAGGTGCATATCATTTTAGATTCATCAAGGCGCAGAAGGTGTTTAGACTCACTACCTTCCCTAGGCGCTATACCCTCAACTTGTGTTCACATTTCTCACAATTTGACTCCAACATAGGTACTAGAGGAAGGCGCTCAAACCATCAAGGCGCAAACCATCAAGGCGCAAACCTCCCACTTCAAATCCTCTTCTTACCTCTAGGCACAGAGAAGGCGCTCATCTTCCTAGGCGCTCCTAGCCTTACTTTCACTCAAGGCGCTTAATCATCTAAACCTTTAACACTACTCAAAGGAGCTCGTTGGATCATCAAGGTGCATTTCATCAAGCATCTAGGCGCAGAAGGTACTCATCAAGGCACTCAAACCCCCCTACCTTCTTCCAAAGGCGCTAGATCATCTAATTTTCAAATGCAAAACATCAACATCTTGATCTTAAAGCGCAGAAGATGTAGGGCGCTAGAATGAACTCTCTTCTTTAGCCCTATGTCTTAGGAGCTCAAACCTCAAATGATATCTCCATAAGGCGCTTATACATATGTCTTCTTTACCTTCAAAGGGGCTATTTCATCCAGGGCGCATTTGGATAGTTATCACTTCAAAGTGTCAACTTACTTTAGGCGCTCCACCTTATGATCTAGGCGCACTTTCCTCTCCTTAGGCGCTCAAACACTTACCATTCATTCAAGGCGCCAAAAGTTCAAAACATTGTCCTAGGCGCCAATCATCTCTCAATCTCCTCAAAGGCGTATTTTATGAAGGCGCTCATCTTCTGTGTTTCACTAAGGCGCTCAATTCCTCCTAGACTTCAACATGGTCACTAGATGAAGGCGCTCCTTCATCTTCAACAAGGCACTAATGATCCCAATGCGCCAAAACCTCTCTTTCTCTAAACGCTCCAAACACTTCAAGATCCTAAGGCACTCAAAACCTTATCTAAGGAACTAAAACTCCAACTTACTTCCTGCAATACAGGGCGCTCCTCTTCATCATCTTAGACAAGGTGTATATTCCTTTAATACTCAAGGCAACTCTTCAAGATCTACTCACCTTTCATGTGCACATGATCTTCTTCAAGGTGCATTTATCCTTCAGCATATAAAGACTCACCCCAAAGCTTAAACTATCCAAGTATAAGGCGCTAGATTGGATGAGTTTTACACAGAGGGCGCCCATTTTGCATACACCTTCTTCTAGGCGCTAAAGTTCTTTCTTTCACCTCAAGGCGCACCCTCCTAGTTTGGGCGCTCATCATGCATCAATGTGCTTAAAACTTACTAAGCTACCCCCTGAAAGGTATTCAAATTCACAAGGCACTTACACTCCAAGGCGCTAGATGGAGGTTTTGGATCAACTTCCCAATGAAGGCGCTAAAACTCCTTGCTACCTCCAAGGCGCTTACAATGCAAGGCGCTCATCATGCCAACTCAGACAGTTTCAAACTTATTCCTTTGTATATTGGGGCGCCCAATAGATCTAGAGGATATCCTTCTTTGGGCGCACTTTATGATCAACAAGGTATCAAGGCGCTCAAACTGCTTCAAGGCGCTTTTTCATCAACTTTGTTATAATTTCTTCCTCCATCTCTGTAAGGGCGCTCATTCCTACTTACCTCACCAAGGCGCCAGACAACACTAGGGCGCATTCTCAGGCTTCGAATCACTCTAAGCGCAAATCTTCAAGGTGCATATCAAACATTCAAACTCCTGAAGGCGCCAAAGCATCACCTTCCACTCAAGACATTTTTCATAGTTCATCTTCATGGTTCATCCTCCTAGATGTCGAGACTTCTCTCTAAAGGCGCATATCAGAAGGGAAGGCGCTCAAAACTGACTGGGTTCTTCCAAAGGCGCTCCATCCCAGTCAAGTTCTTCTCGAAGGGGCTAACATTTACTTCCAAACACCACAACTCATTTCTGGCGCTCAAACTCGGTGAAAAACTCCATATTAGGCGCTCAAATCCTTTGAAACAGACCAACTTCAACCCCAAGGCGCCAAAACATGACCTCCACTCTAGGGTGCACTCTGATAGTTCATTCCTCAGGGCGCCAGAAGCTATCCTTTCAATCTAGGCGCACTACTCTTCTAGGGCGCACTCTGACTCCAAGATATTCTAACAGGTCCAAGGCGCCTAATCATTGTCATCTCACCAAGGCGGAAGAACTAGTTTAAGGCGCTTGGAGCATCATTTTATCTCAACAACCATGACTTGACTCTTCTAGGAACTCCTTGTACATTGAGATGATCTCTTGAGGTGGCTTTAATCACAGGACCACTTATCTCAGACGCAAATAACACTTCAAGGCACCCACTGGAGGACCTACTCAAAGGTGGTCATCTTCCTATACTACAATTGCCTCGGAAACACTGATTGACGTGATGCCTAGTTGAACAAGGAGGGATAAAGCATTCAAAACCATCCCAACGATCATCCCCTTCCTAACGTCTTCACTGCCCCGGAGCATCCGAGCTCAAAAGAGGGGGTCCCTAGTCTGATGGGGTGATGTGTGATTTGGTCACAACAGAAGGGTTTAGGAAACTCTAATCTAAATGCAAGCAATTATCATCAATTCATTGAAATCCCAACCACACTTTGCTTCGCCATGAGACAACAACTACACAAAGGTGATGCAATCTTCTAAGGAAAACGAAAGGTTTTCAAATTACTTATGCGCATGAACTTCCACAAACGTAAGAATGAATGAACATAGAGTAATCGAAGTTAGGCTTAGAACAAGTTCAGACTAACCATGCACTACAACTTGCCTTCGACAAATCGTAAATGTTATGAACATATGAGGATTCCAATTATGAATTAATAATAACAACTTCCATGAACATAAAACAAACTTGCTGAAAAATAATCTAAGTTAAACTTATCCTATGAGTGAACACTTAGAAACCATGCAACCATCCAAAACAACACGAGGTCACCATGAAGAGCTCAACAATGAACTTGTATTTATTTCAGCGAAGTTTTGGCAACAATTTCTCAAAGTCCTCCCTCACAAATGAGAGCAAAGTGAGGCTTTTATAGCTCTCAAAATATAATGAACGACCAAGATTGAATGAAGAACCAATGGCCAAGATTATGCCACGTAGGCTTTTTGTTACAAGAATTTACTATTTTTAGACAATTAAAGAGGCAATAAAGGCACATTTCCCAAGATGATAGACATGAAAAGGCATCTATGAGGAATCTTCTTGTGGGCAACCCCCCTTGTGCTCATCCTTCTTTGAAGCAAGTTTGATGAATCTGGACACAATTCGTGCAATGTCTTCCATTGGTACACTTGGCAACTTCTGAATGGTGCATTCCGCCACTTCCAAATCTTCTGAGCATTTGACAAGTGTCTTCTCCCATTCTGCCATGAACGCTTGAGACGAGCCGTTGAGAGTGGAGAGTGTGTGAACATCATCCAAGTGCTCTTTTGAAACAGCATGAGTACTTAGAAAATAGAGTGCATGCATTTGATCCTTCAAGTTGCTTTCACTAATCTCTCCAGTAAGATCAAATATCTTATTCATTGAAATGAGTATTTTGCTTCGAATCTCTTGAAGTACCTCCTTTGCTCGGATGTTTTCACTTTCAATTTTTACAAAAGCCTGCTCTTTAATGATCAAAGTGCAATACCAA
This sequence comes from Cunninghamia lanceolata, assembly GCA_027924645.1. Classification (NCBI taxonomy): domain Eukaryota; kingdom Viridiplantae; phylum Streptophyta; class Pinopsida; order Cupressales; family Cupressaceae; genus Cunninghamia; species Cunninghamia lanceolata. Next base: position 2,366,804 of record BSBN01000292.1, on the reverse strand, counting down.
GAGGATAAATCACATGATGAACCCTGCTCAATCACCTTCCCTTCTATCAAGGTCACTTTTGGAACATACATCAACTTCTTCAATTGTAGCGTGTCTCTCCTTTGACGACTTCAAATTCTGAACAAGCAACTAAAACGGCTTGGATTCTATCCAAAAGTGAGGAAACTCCTCTATATAACTTCATGATTTCATCCACGAATCCATCAGCCTTAATCCTGAAATTTGCTATCCATTCCTGCAATACTTGAGATGATGATCGCATTTCCTCCAAATGCACAATGGACTCATGTGAAAGTAGGGCAGGGGTGGAGACGTCCTTTCTGCTTGACTTACTGGCTTCATCAACTATTGGATGTAGTGCTGAAATGCCTAATTATCCTTCTCCAACTGAATTCTCTTCTCTCGTTCCTTCTTCAACCTTTCCTTGATGGTCGCAATTGAATCCTCCAACTCCTCCATTTCTTGCTCTACTGTAGTTGGACCCAAGTCAAAAGTAGTAACATCATAATCTCCTGGAACGATCTCATCTTCGTCTTTGTTTATTCTTGGAACTGCAACATGCACTTGCCTTGATCCGGAGCTATCTCTTGTAATCTTAGAAAGTTTGGTAACCTTTTGCTTTCCTTTGTCATTTCTAGCTCGATTTAGCAAATCTTCCAAACTCAAAGTAGGCTTTCTCTCCACAATGGATTTCTCCCTGACTCTATCTCTTAACCATTCTAGCAGTTTGGACAAATCCTCTTGATCTTCTTCTTGAACTTGATTTTCTTGAAATGTAGGAAGAGCTTCCTCATCAAATTCTTTATATGGTGCCTCGTCATCTTGATTTTCCAGATTTACCTCAATGATGACTTCATCTTGATCGTTTGGTGGACTTGAAAGATCTTCTTCAACTTGATTTCTTTGCATAGTAAACTCCAAAGATTCATGTGTATCCCTTTGAATTTGTACATTTGGAGCTGCTTGATCTTCTACAACAGATATCACATTGGTGTCGTCTTGCCTTGAAAAAGTACTTGCCACATTCTGAACATTAGCCTTTGTCCTCTTTTCCTTAGGCTCTCCTTGTGAACTTACGGATTTCTTCCTCTTCTTTGATTGAACATCCTCCCTTGAACTAGCACTTGAGCTTTCGGAGTCACTGGATTCATTGTTTGATTCGTCTTTTGATGTTCCCTTGGAATGTTGTGAATCTGCATCTCCCATCAAATTGTACGTGAGGTGGACATTCCTCTCCTTAAACTTCCGAATTTGATGATCCACATATTTTTTGGTATGGGCTATATGATAGGTGCCATCAATTCATCATTGAGTGTGACTTCTTGTTCGGACCAATTGATAGTATACGGCTTATCCATTTCCTGATCATATGAACTTTGTGAAATAAGTCTATTATCTTCTTCAAGTTGGTTCGGAATATTGAATACTCTGGCTTCTCTTACCAAATCCAAAGACAACCTAGAGCATTTTTTCCTTCTTATTTCCACGTCATCTAGCGCATCAGCCCAATGATCTTCGAGATGCGACCTATGCTTGTACTTTCTCCCAAACTTCTTCCGGATTGAATTGAATGGATCAAAATTGTCCCTCCTAGCATTGTGAAGCACCATGTTATAAGCTTGCAACTCTATTTCTGAATTTTCCGCCGCTTGCAATGAAGAACAAGTTTCAAGTTTCCCAACTCCAATTGGAAACTTAGTTCCAGCTTTCTTTCTTTCTTTTGTACTTTATCAAATGCTACCAACTGTCTTGTTACTTCTAATAGCACCATCTTGTCAGTAGGATATCTTGGCAAGCGGTAAGGGAAAGATGCGAATCCTCCAACTCGGAGGTAAGTAAACCTCGGAAACTGAATGTACCATTTCCCATATTTATTCACTAAGTTCATGGCTTCTTTTGATAATCTCTTGTGAATATTGCCTTGTAATGTTCTAACGATGCGCATAGAGAAAGCATCATTGAGCCTCCTGTAATGGGCGATGGCTTGCAAATGTCGCTGTGGATAACAATCATAAACTTTGAATTGTCCTTCACCATTTCCAACTCTTCCTTTGCAGCTCAATCCTGGATATCTTTCATTTCTTCCAAGCATGTATATCACACACGAGCTCATATAGAATGACTTTGTTTCCTCTAAATCTTTGAATTGCTCGTCAATATTGTTGCTAATCGTTTCAGCCCAATCAATCATTCTCTTTCCACTCACGATTTCTTCGATGAAGAAAAACATCCAAGATTCAAAGTTTGCTAACTACGGACAACCCATTATCCAGCTAAAAAACACAACCATATATCCAATTTCCTCATGAAAATCTGACTTATGAAGCTTCTTTGGCATTCTACTTTGATGAGGCCTTGATTGTATCATCCATTTGCTATTAATCACATCTAGGCATCCCTTCGGTCCAGAATCGTATAGCTGCAATGCGGACTCCTTAGTGCAGTAGGTGGTGTTCTTATGCTTCGGAATGTCGAAAGCCTCCTCAATTGCCTCCTTCCTAAAGTGAGCCAATACTTTGCCATTCTTCGTTACAATGCATCTTCAATCGGGGTTATACTTTTGGGCACATTCCAGCATCAATTTGGGACTTGGCATGGCGGGTGGAAAGCATGTGGCTTGTACAATCTCATTTTTGAGCATCCTCTTGACTAACTTGGAAGGATTAGGCCAATATAAGTTTCTCCTGATCTCGTCCATGTTGACACGTCCAAGGTTGGTGTCGCTTAAGTTTCGCCATCTTGAGGTGATCTTGGTCTCGGGAAAAACTCCCTTCAAGTCGTTCTTCATCATCACTTGTCTCTCCTTCGCATTCATTATTCATCTGCATGAAACATCTTAAATTAGTGCCTTGGAGTGATGCTTGATAAATGAGCAAAATAATGACAAATTACATCACCTAGTGCATGTGGGATAAATCTAATGGTAAAACATGTTATTTTCCAATCACCTTGCCTAAGGACACAAGAATAGCCAATTTTGATAAAAATGATGAAATTTGTGAAAATGGAAAATTGACTTGATTTTGACAAATTGACTTCTTCACTTGAATTTTCTGCTCAAACTGCTGGTCTGCTCTGCAAAATTCTGCTTTTTGTTTTGAGTTTGAATGCTTGAAACGAGCTTTCATTGCCTTCTTTATAGTGTTTTATACCTTACCCTCTTGGCAAGTCGGCCTCCTTGATGTTATTTTCATGCTTTTGGATATTTAAAACTTGTTTTCACCCTTCTTCTGGCTGACCTCATTGTGAACTTGGCGCTGATTTAGTGTGCAGATGTATAAAAGCGCTGAATTCATGTCTTTATGAATGAAGTGTGTGATGCATACAAGGCCTAAAAGTGCGCCAAAAGGGGGAATTAGCTTTGAGTGCCAAATTTGGATGAGCTTGCATTGAATGTTCAATGCAAGGGAGGTCTAAAAGTGCGCCTTGAGAGAGAGGCGCTAATTTCATGTATGTTTGCATATTGTGCTTGATGCAAAGACCTCCAATAGATTTGCCAAAAGCGCTGATTTTAGGCAAGTGTGCATTGAACGCTCAATGCAAAGTCAAGGTGAATGAGTGCCTAAAATGAATGGGCGCTGATTTGGGATGCTCATGTATAAAGTATTTTATGCAAAGGAGGGTCAGAAGTGCGCCAAAAGCCTTGAGTGCTGATTCTATGCCTTCATGTATGAGTTGAAAAATGCAAAGTGCCTTGAAGAGTGCGCGTCAAGGGGAATGAGCACTGATTTGGGATGTTTATGTATTAAATGTTTATTGCGAAGTCATGTTTGATGTGCGCCTAAAGTGAGGAAGAGGAGTGTATGATGCATAAGTTCAAACCATCCATAATGCAAACATCTCTAAGATATGCACCTAGGACAAGGAGCGCTTTGTAATGTTCCATTTTTGGTGCATTGATTATTGTGAGCATAGTTGAAAAACTCGCCAAAAGCAAAAACCCGCCAAGCCTGAAAAATTTGACTCGGCAAAAACTCGGCAAAAAACTCGCAAAAACTCGGCAAAAAACTCGGTAACTTAAAAAATTGTTTAAATTTCATTAAAAACACATTTTTTTTGCAAAATTCAATGATTAGATGCATCCAACAAGTCAATAAATGAGAAACAAGCTGAGTCTAGTTGTATTTGATTGATTTCAAAGTAAATTGGATACAAAATGGCATCCTCATGAGGAATGCGCTGATACTGATAGTCTGAAACAAAATGGAAATAGCAAATTGTTTTTGTAAAACTGAAACTGAAAGTAAATACTACATCTTCCTCTTCCCCTTCCCCTTCCCAAGTCTACTGAAAACTAGGGGAGTGGTAGAACTAGGTCTAGTCCTAGGAATCTGCTGTGGCTCCTCCCTCCTCGGCATGACAAACCGTGGCTCAACCTCCATCCTGGATGTAGATGCTGGTAGTGGTCCTGGTGGCAATGTCTCCTGACTCTCCTCATCCTCCTCATCCTCCTCATCCTCCTCATCCTCAATGTCATCCAATGAGAATCCCAATCCATCAATTCCAGCGGCAGCCCCCTCCTCCATTGCCTGTCTCTCCAAATCATAGATCTCATCCTCAGAAAACAATGAAGGCTGCTCATCCTGCCCTGTCCAATCACTGTAAGGATCTATCTCATCCAAATCAATTGGATCATCTGATATTTCCTCTACCCTTCTTGTGCGCAGCCGAAGATTATATTGCACATAGACAAGGTCATTGAGGCGTTTCTGAGCTAGCTTGTTCCTCTTCTTTGTGTGGATGGCCTGAAATAAGCTCCAGTTGCGCTCACAATTGGATGAACTACATGGTTGGCATAAGACACGGAGGGCAAATCTCTGGAGATTTGGGGTATTTCCACCCAATTTGTCCACCAAACCTCTGCAAAAAAAATATTGAAGAGTTAGAAACTTAGAAAAGAAAGTGAAAAGTTCAAAACATATTAAATATCAAATTATCAATAGTTGTAACTTGTAAGTTTGTAACTTGTAAATTTGAAATTTTATACCTGGTGACTGATTGTTTATTGCTCGTGTAGCCAGGTCTGAAGAAAAGAGCCTACCCCTTCTTTCCCTATAAGCTTGCAATTCATCAACAATGAGGTCTGCCACCTCAGCCTGGGGTGTCATCCTCTGAATGCAAGAAGTGAGGCCCTCCATAACCTCTCCAGTAGGATCTGAGAAGGTGCCTGAATGGAAGAAACGGGGGTTCAAAAAGTACCCTGCTGCATGGATGGGTTGGTGGAGTTGATTGTTCCACCTCCTATCAATAATCTCCCATATGGGATCAAATTTGAGGCTGTCCCCCTTATAATAAGTTTTAATAGCTTCCTTGGCCCTATCCATGGCCTCATAAAGATACCCCATTGGGGTTTTATCCCCATCTACCAAGCGGAGGACTCTAACCAAGGGCTCCGACACCTACAATATAAAAATGCAAAAAGATTAAAGGTACTAATTTACAATGAAAGACATATTAAAAATAAATAAATATTCAATTTGAATTTAAATTCGAAGTTTTGAAGTTACCTTCACAATCTCTGTAGCTCTTTCTACAAATACTTTGTCAAAGATAATGCATGCAACCTTGTCTCCTTCTGGCTTCTTCGCATAAGATGATTCTGTCCATCTTGGGCACACAAACATTTGTTTCAAAGCCCCCAATGCACCAAGAATGCTTTGCAACGTTAAGAAAACCGTTGCAAACCTTGTCACACCGGATCTCACTAACTCTTTCCCTTGGGTGTAATCCCTCATCATGTTAAGAACCCAAGGGTGATTGTAGATAAATTTTGTGATCCTCCTTGCATCCTCTACAATCGGTGTGACCCAATCAAGCTTGCCTATGTCCTCCAAAAGAAGGTCAAGGACATGTGCTGCACAAGGTGTCCAAGAAATTGTGTGGTGTCTCTCTTGGAGGATTCTACCAGCTGCCACATATGCTGCTGCATTGTCAGTAATTATTTGCACAATATTTTCAATCCCAACCTCCATGCAAACTTGCTCCAACATGTTAGCCAAATTTTCTGCATTTTTCACTATGTTGGAGGCATCCACTGATTTCAAGAACACCACTTCATTCTTGCAAGCTACCAAAAAATTAATGATGGTGCGGTTTTTACCATCCGTCCACCCATCGGAAAGAATAGAGCAGCCATATTTTTTCCATTCATTTCTTTGGTCTTCCACCACTGCCCTTGCCCTATCCCTTGCATTTGTAAGCAACCTACAAGTACAAAGTGAAATTAAGTACAAAAATTTTGTTTGTAAACAAAAAATAGCTTAAATTCATCATAAATTTCTATAAATTAAAGAACATAAATTTATCAAAAACTTAAAACGTAAAAGATTATCATTAAATTAACTAACCTCCCACTCAATTCTGTGCGAGAAGGTGCCTTGAAGCCCTTTCCTGCAACCGTTTTTTCAAGAAACGAGTTTTACAGGCATCATGGAATTATAGAGTTCATGTTGTGCTATCAAGGTCTGATTTCTGCTGTCATAGACCAGTCAGCATAAGATATATGATTCTTTTTGCTTGGAACAGCTTTATACTGCAGTTGGAAGTGCTAATGGTATGTGCAGGTTTCATTGTGTCATTCAGATCTCCATTTGTTGATTGATGCTCCAATGTGATGATCTTGCTATTCATGCTCTTCATATATTGATTGTAATTATTTCTTGTAATCAAATTCACATTAAGTACCCCTGGATGGTTTACTGCCAGTGTGGAGAATGAATCCTTCTTTTATTTTCTCATCCACTGGAAAAGTGGAGTATTCCCACTGAACAAGTGGATGGCATTGTAATCTTCTTGGTTCTTTACCCACTTCAAGTGGTGAATTCCCACATGCTTGTGGATGCCCGCCGCAGCGGATGAATTGTACTTTCTTTATTGCCTAAGTAGTGCATTGTAAGCCAAAATCATTGTATGCTCTCACCTTGCCCATCCCGGGATCTGGGTGATCAGAAAGTGTGAGGCATTTAGTTGGTTATGCATTTGAGCTAACACTGTCATATCATTGTATATTTTGGAAAAAAATTTGGGGTTGTTTATTACACGCTTGAAATAGATGTCCATGCAATAAGTTCAAAGAAAATCCATAATACAAGGACCACCAATATGTGTGCCTAAGGGGTTTGAGCGCTAGTTTCAAGCCTATGTGCAAAAGTTCAAATTCCATAAAATGCAAAGGGCCTCCAAAAGTGCGCCAAGGATGAGGGGGCGCTGATTTCAAACTTGCACGCATAAAATCCAATTTGTGCACACTGCCAAGGTCTCCTCCAAGTGCGCCTAGAATGAGCGCCAGTTTTGAGTGTCTGTGCATGGAATGTAAAGCCTATGTGAAAGTGTGCCTTGAGGAGATTGAGCGCCTTAACCAATCTATGATGATGTCAATTCAAAGTATTGGTTACAAGTTCATACCAGATTGTGCAATATTGCTCATGACACATAGCTTCCCTCCAAAAGCGCCAAAATCATGCACTTATGCATAGAAATCTCAAATTGCAGAGAGAGTCCAAATGTGTGCTTAAACAAGTGTAGACAAGATTTCGACTTAAAACTTCAACTTGATGTGTTTCATTGTCTTTGAATCTCCCTAAGGTGATCAATTTCTTGAATCCCACGTTGCGAGTGACTTTGCTCATTGATGTTTCAAGTGAGAGACTCTGTAAACCCAACTACCGCTAGAACAAACTACTCTACATCTAACCCTAAAAGAGGGGTCCACATTTGCTCAATGGGGCGATGTGTGATTAGGTCACAACAAAAACCCTTTGGTAAAGAATGGTTTCGGGGACGAAGACCCTCCTAACCATTTGAGTGATTTCATTCAAAAATCATCATTGGGCTGAATGTTACTTGTCTCTTTGGCATTTGGTGTTTTGGCATTGAGTTTTCAGATTGGGAGATTTATCAGAGCTGAATGTTTGTATTTTTCTAGTTCTTTGGTGTTGTGGTATTTCAGAATAAATATACTTTCAATTTGGTGTGGTTATGTTCTTGGGATTTTCAGTTTTGGTTGTGATAGCAGTGTTGGTGAAGATTTTCATATATTTTTTTATGAGTTTATTGTCTTATTATTGTTTAGGACAGCAATACTAGCAGGCTGCACTAGTAATCAGTGGAATCTTTGTCTCTTCTGGGATCTGCTGGGATAAACAAGTCATAAGGTGCAGTTTCCAATGTAGCCGTCCTTACTAGAACTGAAACAAGACATTTAAAAGGTGCTACGATCCATTTCTGCCTGTACGGTAGTTCTGGACAGGGGTTTTCAGCCTCCAAACTTGTAGATTGTCCATCCTTCATGCTGGTAATTTGATCATCTTGTCAAATGTGAGTGTATTTCAGTTTCAGCTACTTAGGGTTTGCTACAGCAGTTGATATTTGGCTTGGATATTAAAGTTTGCATAAATTTCTAACATCTACACATGCATCTGGATTGATAAATTGTAGAAACAATTCGGGCTGCTGCTGCAAGTAATATTTAGGAAGATTAATAGTTGCTTTGAGGGCTGAACCAATGCTGTTTTAAGGTTTATGAGGCTTGTTTAACTTGCAACGACAACTGTAAGTCTGGCCACCCCTGTTGTGAGAAATCGTTTGAGCATAGTGCACTGCTGCAAATATATTTGAGCTGTTTTATGAGGTCGTACAGCAGCTGGAGTAGTGAGAAGTCAGTCATTTAATGCAAAACTCTACTGGGTTCATGTTCAAATCAAACTTTACTCCCTAATAATGGTAGTTTATTTGTTTCTATGTTAACTGATAAATCTAAGGTTGAAGAAACATATCGGGTAGCTGTTATATTTGGGATATTAGTATCTTCAAACCCTTGCTGCTGCTAAACCAGAGTGATTTTGTAAATATTTCAGTTTGCTCAGTTGTAACCATCTAGATGGTTTATCACCAGATTGAAGTTGTTTAGCATTGCAATAATCCAGAATGTCTTCTGCCGGATTCTTTCACTTTTCCTATACTTGCATTGAAATCAACTTTTGGATGGCGTAGCCGCCAACGCATGCATTCATTATCCGCCATTTTGGCATTGATTCAGATCGACTTGTTGTCTACCATTTTGGCATTGACTTGATCTAACTTGTAATCAACCAATTTGGCTTGAGCATAATGCATACTTGTCCGCAAAAGAGGTGTTGATCTGGTTGGCTTGCCACCTGTATGCTTTTGGTTGGCTATGTTGCCTTTACTTTCAGCAGTGCATTCATTTAGTTAGAGCGTGTTATCCGAACACCGTATGCTCTCACCTTGCCCAACTTGGGATCTGGGTGATCAGAAAGTGCAAGGACTTACATTTGCATCTCTCCATATTGTAAAAATGTAAAAATAATTAGTTTGAGTCATTACAAAGAGACACCAAATTGTAGATATTACCGATATGTCCTGTCATATAGAGCAGGACTGTTGCTCATTGAGGAAGGTTTGCTACTGTCACATGTGCAACCTCTAGCTATTGCAAGATTGCCTTTGTCCTGTGCTCAAATGCCGGTAATTGGCAGATTGCCACCATCACATGTAGAACTTCCATTGTCACATGCACACCCACTAGTGTTTAGGATGTTGCAAATATGTGCCTAAGCGGTGTTGCCATTGATGTCAACATATCCTTGTTGCCATTGGTGTCAACTGTATCCTATTTTGTTGCCTGTATAGAAGATTGGATTGTTGAGGATATTGAGAAAATTAATAAGGATCAATGTATGCGGACCATATGGCTGAGTAGAGGATTGTTTGAAGAAGCTCCAGTTAAGCTTTGAAAGGTTCGCATGAAGATTTGAAGAAGTTATGGCCATTTGAGTAGAACCAGTTTTGCAGTGTTCAGAAGAGACAGAGTGACAGGAAAGAGGTCCGGATTGTTCCAGATATGTCAAATGATGATCTGCAGATTTGGAGGCATGTTTGGGAAGTCAGTGTGTGTCATCCATTCAATTGGTTCGTGGTTTGGAGGTCCGCAAACAATCTTTCTAGTGTGACAGTCATGACAGACAGTGTTCTTGAGGTACCGGATGAAGATGCAAGTGATTTTGACAATTTGGATTAGTGTGCGTGTTATTGTTGAACTCAATGTGCTTGTGGAAGTCTCTGGATTGTGTGACTGCTATGTTGGAGGTCCGCATTGAAGTTTGAGCCTGTCAATGAAGATTTCCTTCTTGGTGTTGCTGTTCTTCCCAGTCTTGGCCGACCGGATGTTTCAAGCGTGTTGCGGATGATCTAAGAGCATTTCTATGAAGCATGGCGTGTTGATTAAGGAAGATTTGAGTCCCAGTTATGTTTGGCCGACAGCTTAGGGATTTGCATTAAGTCAGATGTTTGTAGTGCCGACCTTGATGTTCATTCCAAGGTTGATGAAGCGTATAAATACTTGTTGATGAGTTGTGGAAAATTATCCTTGTTTGACAATAATATAATCTGAAGAAAGGATCAAAGGCAGAGCAGAGTAGAGGAGAAACAGAAGAACAAGAGCTGTTTTGATGAAGAGTTAGAAAAGAAGTATTTGGGGCAGAGCAGAAGTTTTCTGAGCACTCAATGAAACCCAACCAGGCATGAAGTAGATGCAATTTATCAGTTAATTTTTTCTATATTAAACATAAATTCTATAGGCAGTGAGCCTCTTTTGAGCAGTGAGCTCTGGGCAATGAGCCCGAAGGCATGTGCCTTCTCTTTTCTTCTAAGTGCTTTTAACAGGGTACGAATCTTGTGGGTTAACCCCCACCGTGGTTTTCCCTTAATCGGGTTTCCACTTAAAAATCTTGGTGTTATGTGTGTTAAGTTTATTTCTGCTCATGTGTTGTTGATTCATGCTTTAATGTTTACATTATTGATCTGATTGTAAGTTGCTAAAGAAGATTAAAAGCAAAAAAGGTTAAATTTGCGAGACAACTGATTCACCCCCCCCCTCTCTCAGTTGTCCGGACTATTTCCAACAATTGGTATCAGAGCCAGATCCTTTAAAAGAAGCTTGACCGCTTGAGGAGATCCAGGATGTCGACCTACAAAAAAGATAGTTTGAGATTTGATGGAACAAATTATTCTGTTTGGAAGAGTCGCATGGAGTGCCATTTGCAATGCATGGGTGATAACCAATGATGAGTATAAATCTCCAGAGAAAGGTCCTTCAACTCCAGATCAACTCAAAGATGTTGAAAATAACCTTCGAGCTAAAGAAGCCTTGTTGAGTGCCCTGACTGATTCAGAAATGACAAATGTCTTTGGATAAAAAACTGCTCATGAAATCTGGAAGAAGTTGGAGAATCTGTATGAAGGCGATGAATTTGTCAAATGTGCCAAGCTACAAAGTCTGAGAGGAAAATTTGAAAATCTGAGGATTAGTGAAGATGAAAACATCACAATCTACATGCAAAAGATAAATGAACTTGTGTGTGGTATCAGGTGTGCTGGTGGAACTTTGGAAGAATCAGAGATTGTGGCAAAAGTGCTCAGATCTTTACCTAATTCATACAAACGTAAGGTTGCTGCTATAGAGGAGATTAGGATTGTCTCAGAAGTTACAAGAGATCAGCTGGTTGGCAAAATTTTAGCTTTTGAATTAAGTGAGTTTGGTGATTCTCTTCCTAAGTCTGAATCTGCATTTAAGGCCAGTGTATATGGAAAACAAAGATATGATCCGGGTGAAAGCTCTTCAACAAGATCAAACAGATTTGTGAAGGCAAGGAAGGATCTTGAAGATGATGAAATTGAGACTGCAGATCTTGAAGCTCTTACTGTCAAAAGAATGCCAAGAGGATCCAGTAAGTATGAAGGAAAGTTGCCACTCAAATGTTTTGCTTGTAATAAGATTGGTCATTTTGCCTCAAAATGTCCGGAGAGGTTTTCAAAACCAAACCCTAACAGATACAAAGGTCAGAAGAAATGTTACTATGTCCAAGAAGCTGGAGGAGTCACAGATGATGAATCTGATCATGGAGGTTCCACTGAAAATGATTGGGTGTTCATTGCTATCAAAGAAAAAGATCCGGTGTCTACTGAATCTGCTAGCTGTGAAAATGTGGAAAGTGCCTTGGCTGCTCAGGTTGTTGAAAATGATGAATGGGTGATTGATAGTGGATGTTATCATCATATGATTGGTGATAAAAGTAAGTTTGTAAGCCTTGAAAAATATGAAGGTGGGCTTGTAAAATTTGGAGATAACTCAGCTGGTAGAATCCGTGGCAGAGGGTCCATCTCTTTTGATGGTAAGAATAACACCAATGATGTTTTGTATGTGGAAGGGCTGAAGCATAATCTTCTCAGTGTTGGACAGTTGGTTGACAAGGGTTATGATTTCCGATTCAAGGATGGCAAATGCAGAATCTTGGAAAGCTCCAGAACTGAAATTGCATCTGGTACACAAACTAGAGGTAACATTTTTCAATTAAGTAGTTCTGGTAAAAGTTGTTTGATTGCTCAGACAGATCAAAGTTGGTTGTGGCATAGGAGAATGTGTCATGTGAATTTTGATAACTTTGTCAAGATAAGTTCTACTCAGGCTGTGAGAGATCTTCCAAGACTTGTGAAACTTGATAGCATGTGTAGAGAATGTCAATTGGGTAAACAAAACAAAACATCATTCAAAAGTAAAGAACAATTTTCAAGTGGGCGATTGGAACTTGTGCATACTGATCTATGTGGTCCTGCTAGAATTAGGAGTGTGCAAGGAGATAGATATTTTATGTTGTTGATTGATTATTCTCCCGGATGATGTGGGTAACTTTCTTAAAAGAAAAATCAGAAGCTCTTGACAAATTCAAAGTGTTCAGAGTTATGGTGGAAAATGAGATTGGTGTGAAGATAAAGTGTCTGAGATCTGACAGAGGTGGAGAGTTTACCTCCGGTGAGTTTGATACATTCTATGAAAAGCATGGAATAAAAAGATAGTTATCTGCTCCTAGGACTCCTCAGCAAAATAGAGTTGTAGAAAGAAAGAACCGGACCATTCAAGAAGCTGCCAAGACCATGATGATGGAAACAAATGTTCCACAAGTTTATCGGAGAGAAGCTGTGAGTACTGTTGTCTACACTCTTAACCGGGTGCAGATCAAAGGCAATTCTGGTAAGACTCCTTATGAACTTTGGTTTGGTCATCCTCCTACTGTGAGAGATTTCAGAGTTTTTGGTAGTAAATGCTATATCAAAAGAGATGAGGATCTAGGCAAGTTTGAAGCAAGAAGTGATGAAGGAATTTTTCTAGGTTACTCTACTCAAAGCAAAGCATACCAGTGCTTTAACAAGAGGTTGAAAAGGATTGTTGAAAGTGCTAATGTCAGAGTTGATGAGAGCAAGGAAGGACATTCCAGGTCTTGCGGATATGATTCAGATGATCAAGATGAAAATCCAAGTCAAGAAAGGCAAGTGCAAAATCAGATTCAGATCCAGATTGATCCGGAAAATCTTGTAATTCAAGAGGATAGTACAGAAGTTGAGGAACAAGCTCAAGAAACAAAAGTTCAAGCAAATCCCAAAACTACTAGGTATGTAAGGATGAATCATCCTGAAGATCAAATTATAGGAGATAGAAATAAAGGTGTTCGAACTAGGAGAAGAATTGCTGAAGATCAAGAAGAGATTTGTCTAATTTCAAAGATTGAACAAAAAACAGTAAGTGAAGCCTGCAAAGATGATAACTAGGTAAAGGCAATGGAAGAAGAATTAATGCAAATTGAAAAGAATGACACTTGGGATCTTGTTTCTAGACCTGAGGACAAAAATGTGATTGGAACTAAATGGGTTTTTCGGAACAAACTAAATGAAGATGGTGAAGTTGTAAGAAACAAAGCAAGGTTGGTATGCAAAGGATATTCTCAAGTGGAAGGAATTGATTTTGAATAAACTTTTGCTCCGGTGGCAAGAATAGAAGCAGTCAGGTTATTTCTTGCATTTGTTGCTTATAAAGATTTCAAGGTCTATCAGATGGATGTCAAATCAACATTCCTAAATGGAGAGTTAGAAGAAGTCTACATTGAGCAACCGGAAGGATTTCAGTTGTCTGATTAGAAAGACATGGTTTGCAGATTGAGGAAAGCATTATATGGACTCAAACAAGCCCCAAGAGCCTGGTATGCAAGATAAAATAAGTATTTGCTAAAGCTAGGATATAACAAAGGCATTGATGACAATAATCTTTACTTCAAGATTGATCATGAGAATATTCTAATTGTTGAGGTATTTGTTGATGATAACATTTTTGGTGGAAATGAGAGCATGTGCAAAACATTTGCTGATCAGATGCAAAGTGAATTTGAGATGTCCATGTTTGGTGAGATGAATTTCTTCTTAGGTTTGCAAATCACTTAGTCAGATAAAGGGATCTTTATATCTCAGTCTAAGTATGTGAAAGAATTATTGAAGAATTTTGGAATGGAAGATTCAAAGCCAGTAGGTACGCCTATGGTAACCGGATGTAAGTTGAGTAAAGATGATGACTCCCCTAAGGCAAATCAGAAAAGGTATAGATCAATGATTGGAGGATTGCTCTATCCGACTCAGATCAGACCTGATATCATGATTGCAGTTGGGCTTGTTGCTAGATTCCAAGTTGATCCTAAAGAATCCCATGTTGTAGCAGTCAAAAGAATCTTCAAATATCTCAAAGGAACACTTGATTATGGCTTGTGGTATCCAAAAGACAATGACTTTACTCTTCATGCATATACAGATGCTGATTGGGCAGGAGATGTGGATGACAGGAAAAGTACTAGTGGTGGTGCATTCTTCTTGGGAATTTGATTGGTTTCTTGGCTGAGCAAAAAGCAGGAGGCAATATCCCTATCTACAACAGAGGCAGAGTATATAGCAGCAACAAGCAATTGCACTCAAGTTCTGTGCATGAAGCAAATGTTGAAGGACATTAGAATTGTGTTTGAGAAGTCGGTCACAATCTTCTATGATAATTCAAGTGCAATAAGCATCTCAAAGAATCCAGTGTTGCATTCAAAGACAAAGCACATATCCATCAAGTTTCATTTCTTGAGAGAGAAGGTAAATGAGAATGAAGTCAAGTTGGAGTTTGTATCTTCAAAAGATCAGATTGCGGATATTTTCACTAAGCCTCTTCCCAAGGATACTTTTGAGTATCTCAGAGAGAAGTTGGGGGTTATTACCCCTCTTGATCAGAATTAAGATGCACTAGAGTGCATCAGTCCGGTAGATTTCACAGTCACATCTTATAATCCGGATTGATGTCAAGGAGGCACTACTCAGGGGGAGTAGTCTGCATGTAATTTTTGATTCTGGTCTGAAACAAAAATAAGGAGAAAAGACTGCAAATATGTGCCCTTTGCCATTGATGTCAAAGGGGGAGAGAAGTTCATGTGAAAAACTAGCTGCTGATGAAAGGAGCAATGAAGAAAGTGATTGCAGAAGTGATAAGAGAAAGGGGGAGAAGGTCTTGTCTTGATGGTCAAATCAGTTTTTCACATCATATGTTTCCATCAATGACAAAGGGGGAGATTGTTGCAAATATGTGCCTAAGCGGTGTTGTCATTGATGTCAACATATCCTTGTTGCCGTTGGTGTCAACTGTATCCTATTTTACTGCCTGTATAGAAGACTGGATTGTTGAGGATATTGAGAAAATTAATAAGGATCAATGTATGCAGACCATATGGTTGAGTAGAGGATTGTTTGAAGAAGCTCCAGTTAAGCTTTGAAAGGTTCGCATGAAGATTTGAAGAAGCTATGGCCATCTGAATAGAACCAGTTTTGCAGTGTTCAGAAGAGACAGAGTGACAGGAAAGAGGTCCGGATTGTTCCGGATATGTCAAATGATGATCTGTGGATTTGGAGGCATGTTTGGGAAGTCAGTGTGTGTCATCCATTCAATTGGTTTGTGGTTTGGAGGTCCTCAAGCAATCTTTCCAGTGTGATAGTCATGACAGACAATGTTCTTGAGGTACCGGATGAAGATGCAAGTGATTCTGACAATTTGGAGTAGTGTGGATGTTATTGTTGAACTCAATGTGCTTGTGGAAGTCTCTGGATCGTGACTGCTATGTTGGAGGTCCGCATTGAAGTTTGAGCCTGTCAATAAAGATTTCCTTCTTGGTGTTGTTGTTCTTCCCAGTCTTGGCCGACCGGATGTTTCAAGCGTGTTGCGGATGATCTAAGAGCATTTCTATGAAGCATGGCGTGTTGATTAAGGAAGATTTGAGTCCCAGTTATGTTTGGCCGACAGCTTAGTGATTTGCATTAAGTCAGATGTTTGTAGTGCCGACCTTGATGTTCATTCCAAGGTTGATGAAGCGTATAAATACTTGTTGATGAGTTGTGGAAAATTATCCTTGTGCGACAATAATATAATCTGAAGAAAGGATCAAAGGCAGAGCAGAGTAGAGGAGAAGCAGAAGAACAAGAGCTATTTTGATGAAGAGTTAGAAAAGAAGTATTTGGGGCAGAGCAGAAGTTTTGTGAGCACTCAATAAAACTGAACCAGGCATGAAGGAGATGCTATTTATCAGTTAATTCTTTCTATATTAAACATAAATTCTGTAGGCAGTGAGCCTCTCTTGAGCAGTGAGCCCGAAGGCATGTGCCTTCTCTTTTCTTCTAAGTACTTTTAACAGGGTACGAATCTTGTGGGTTAACCCCCACTGTGGTTTTCCCTTAACCAGGTTTCCACGTAAAAATCTTGGTGTTATGTGTGTTAAGTTTATTTCTGCTCATGTGTTGTTGATTCATGCTTTAATGTTTACATTATTGATCTGATTGTAAGTTGATAAAGAAGATTAAAAGCAGAAAAGGTTAAATTTGCGAGACAACTGATTCACCCCACCCCTCTCAGTTGTCCGGACTATTTCCAACATAGGACAGGATTGACCTTGGTGGTCCTGTCACTGTACTTGAAGTTCCTTCTCCTGAGTTTGATTCTACTTTGTTGTTGTGTGTGTGTTTTTATCCTATATGGGTCAATGAAGCCCCTTGACTTAAAAAATGACCCTGTACTAGTACATTTGAAGAATGCGAGGAGAAATCATAAGAAATGAGAGTTGAGGACTCAAAAAATTTTGAGAAGAAAGGAGGCTCACAAGGATTTTATAACAAAGATCTACATTGGAATAGGAAAACCACCACTTGCCCTCTCCCTCCCATCATACAAGCCATTTGTTTAAGTTATTGTAATGGCCATCCCCAAAACTTGGTCTCCACATTCCACAACCCCCCCCCCCCCCCCCCCCCGCGCCCCCTTTTTTGGAAACTCCGAGAAACGCCCCAATAGCTCCTCTAAAAGAGAAGTTTAACTGTAATTTAAAGTCTCTCTTGGACAAGAGACAAGAAACACTATAGATGCTATGAGGCCCTCTTCAGTCGAGAGGGGAATGAGCACTCAATGATCAATCAACTGTGGAACAATCACTCAATAATCAATCAAGAGTGACATCTAATGTTAGGGTTGCTAGGGCTAAAGCTAAGGTGGATTGGATTTTGAGCAAATCTAATGGCTAAGGCAGGCCCAAAGCAAGTGTGAAGTTCATGTCTCTTTCACCATTTTCCAACAGTAAATGCAAATCAAATCCAGCCTTTGAGATTCTCAATTAATAGTCGTCCTCAAACTTTTCCTATTCTTTCCAAAAGTAAACCTTTCAAAGGTCAGGGAACCTTAAAGCATGCACTCTTATGCAATTTGAAACATTTGTTTTGAGTAGTCATGTGTAATAACATAATACAAATTATGAAGGCCACATTGCAGTCTCTTTTTTCTTGTACTCTACTCTAAGATTTGCTTCATCTTCTATTTACTAGTAGCAATTATACATTGTTAACTTTTAATCCCAGAGTTTAATTCAATCGGGAGATTCGTTGTAAGAGTTGATCCACGCCAGCCACATTTGTATCCTAGCATATCACCAAAGTCATGATGACACATTTCTACATTTCTAACTTTATATTAAATGTCTTCTGATGATATTGACTTCTCAACAGAATGGCAGTATGCTGTTTAACTTTAACCATTACAAACTGATTTATATTTTGTGATCTGGATGCTATTGATGACCAAAGATAGAAAACACCATTGTGAATCAACACATGAATTTCCAAATTGGATTGTATCTAGTTGAAATTATCCAAATTCTAACTATTGTGATGTTTTTCATCTCTCACAACTCCTACGCCGTGGTGATATTGACTTTTCAACAGAGTTGCGGTCTATTGGTTCACCATTACAAACTGACGCTGATATTTTGTAAACTGGATGCTATATATGACCAAATAGAGAAGAAACCATAGTGGATCAATACATGAATTGCCAAATTGGATTGTATCTTGTTGAAATTATCCAAATTCTAACTAGTGTTAAGTCATTCATCTCTTGCAACTCCTATTATCCTATACACAGTTCATTTAGCTGCTTCTGCAGTGCAAGTAAATGGCTGCGACTTTGGTTTATTTTTAATCAATAATTGGTTTATGTGATTTGGTACATGTTAACATCTTCTGTGACTGATAGAAAGTTTTTTGTACTACAAAGTTGATGCTTGTTGAGAGGTTTTAGAAAACATGGACAAGGAGGAAAAATTGAATCTGAATATAATGTAAGAATAATTGAATCCAATCAAAACAAAAGGTAGAGACAAGAAGAAATATGGATGGATTTCTCCATCGGTGTAATTCACTTTTTTAAGTTTGGAGTCTGTTTTTTTCTTTTTTAATTACTTATCTATTAGAATAGACCATTGATGGAATGATATTGATAATAGGTATACCATACTGAATGATGTAACTGCAAGAGACCTGCAAAAGAAACACCAACAGGTAAATTTATGCTGCTCACTTTTATGGCTTCTTGGACGTTTATGCAGAAGTTCTTTCACCCTGTTTAGTTTTTATGTTAAAGTTGGTCACATCATTCTTTACTGGGATAACAAGCTCTACTATCTTCTATGTTGGCTTGTTTGCAGTGGTTTATGGGGAAGAGTTGTGACACGTTCTGTCCAATGGGCCCATGGATTGTTCCAGCAACTGAAATAAATGGCGAGGACCTTCAAATTCAGTGTTGGGTTAATGGTGAGCTGAGACAGGTGCTGTGTTTCCTTCTTATAAATTTCACACTGGTTTTAACTTCTTACCATTATTTTTTTGTCTTGCAGTTCTTTTGAATATGTCAATGTATGGCTAATGTTTTGTTTAATTTTGTGGGCATTTATAGGTTGCTTGCATAATCCTACAGTTGATTTTAGAATGATTTTGTCCATTCTCTACACATTGTTGTGTTAATCACATTGTTAGTGGACTCAAGTTTTATAATAAGTGGTGTGCAGAAAATTAGTTGATCTAAACATGAATTTTTCTTGGAAAATTAGAATTTATTTGAGGTCAGGTATCTTGTTGGAAATTATTCAAAAGATCAACCATGAAGTATTTGCCAATTTGAATTTCATCTTAGCATCACAATCTTACTTCAAGCAGCTGACATCCTTCAAGCCATTTATAATTTGGCTGACTGTTAGCTTCAACTGATAGATTAGAGACACTCCACATAAATGATGTAGTGCCCCGTTATTATAAAGAATAATCATAAGTATTTATAATTTCATTTTTTAACTATAGATGATATCAACCTGAATAATGGTTATATAAATATACATAATTGTAATTGTAGCTTTCCTACATCATAGAATGCTGACATTATTATCATTAAGACATTCACACAAATTAAATAATATATGATATTAATATTACTATAAGAAATACACATATATAAATATTTAATCATTACTAATATAAATAAGAAATCAACTTCAATAACAGCCAGCGCTGCTTTCCCAAATACTAGTGATAATAATAAATAATTAATATGCAAGCAGAAGTCAGGTCAGAAAGACACGATCTTTCATAAAAGAGAGACGTCACTCAAAGGTTCGCACCCTCCCAAGAATCATTGGGGGTTATAAAAGGAATGTGAAGAATAAGAAAAAGGCATCGAAAGAAGAAGACACTCCATAGGAAATACTTCTGATTTGAGAAGTATACATTACATTTAAATCCGCAGCAACAAAGGAATATCAGGGTAAAACAGTGTTAGTTTACTATGCAAGTAGAATCTAATGGATTAATGAATTATTTACTAATGATTATTTGCTTTAGCAAGTTTCTATATTAATAATCTAATTTAGGTATTATTGCTGTTTATCATTAAATAAGTTTCTAAATAAATGTGAATGCTGTGCATAATTTTATATGCTGAATTAATATATGATTAGATATATTGAATCAATATGTTATATGAATAATTGTATGGGTGTTATATGATGGAGGAATGTGGTACAAGAGGGGAACGGTGATGGGGCATCCTTCTAAGTACACCACCCCTTGAGGGGGGATTAATAAATCCCATTGGGGCCAAGGGGGTATAAAAGATACCGCTCTTGGGCTTAGAAGAGATAGCTTTCGGGGCACCCTTTGTGATTTCATCTCTTATCATAAACACTCAATTTCAAGGATCCAATTATAGAGAAAGGAGAGGGGATGGTTAGAAGAAAGGGGAATGGAACAACGGATGCCTCATTGGGTACACCACCTCATATGGATGGCATGCGCCGCATGAGGCCAAGAGGGATGGTATATCCGCTCTTGGGCCTTGGGTAGAGGATCTGGGACACCCTATCAAAGCCATCCTCCTCAATTCTCTTATGATTGAGTTTCTTGAATAACTAGATTTTATTTATTTAGATATGTTAACTGAAATAAGAAGACATTATTGTAAATTTGCTCTAACATGTTTTGCAGGATATCCTAATTTCTAGAGTGGAAAGTGAGAATTAGAACATCATTTAATATACTAGGAATTTGGGGACATTACAAATGAAGGTTAGCTAATTGTTGTTCTGCATCAAGGTATACCAGTATCTCCCTGTCTACCATTTTCTTAATTTACTTCCTACACCTTACTGGTTTCAAAAATGGGACCACAGTTAACATATATAATGTACCTTTCCTTGGTCATTGAAATTTGATAGAATCATGATAGTTCATTCATCATTGCAGAGGGATGCAAACAGACAAACCATACACTACTGAAAGTTTTAAAAAATTGCTGAAAGTAAGAATATATATATATTTGCAGTTTGTACGAGGTTGTGAGTGGTAGACATGCTAATATTTGTGTCTTGAAGTAGTAGCATCAATAGGGGAATAAGTTGGTATACAAGAAGTGTGGTGTGGGCCTCGTATAAACTGCAAATATATATATATATCTATATATATATATATATATATATATATATATATATATATATATTTGCAGTTTATACGAGGCTGTGAGTGGTAGACATGCTAATATTAGTGTCTTGAAGTAGTAGCATCAATAGGGGAATAAGTTGGTATACAAGAAGTATGGTGTGGTTCAAAGATCACTGTGTGTGCAAATATTTGAACAAATTTGAAGCTATGGTCCCGGATATGGTCCATGGTGTCTCCGGGATAGGAATGTTTCTCTGGTATGGTAGGGAATAGGAGGCCTTTTTGTGGGGGATGGTAGGGGACGACAATTAAAAAATAGGGAAAATTTTAAAAAGATAGGAAATTTTAATTATTCATATATAAGCCATTCATCATATACATTGTAGAACCATATTACATAACACTAAGATGAATTGAGAATTCACATGAGAGTTGACACACAAATTAACAAAATTTCATTTCTTTCATTGTCAATGTTGTGAGGTATACTGTATTCAACACTCCTAACTTCCTGTGATTTGGGGATGAATTATTATAGTTTGTGTCCCAACTGTTTACATAGTGGGTTAAGAGTTAGCTTGTGTTTGTATTCTTTTCCTCTAGCTACATTATGATCTCCAATCACAACTATACTATTTCCTATCAGGCTTGGTTGCTAATCTATTATCATTGTTTTTGTTTGAAGATGGATTCAGTAGATGGATTTGAAACATTTAGACAATAAACTTCCTATGCAGTTGATTGTAGAAGCCTCTAACATCACAAATGTAATATCCCAAATTGATTTTTTTTTTTTTTTTGTAAATTTATGATGAAAATGCATAACCTTCACACTTTCTGATCACCAAGATTCCAATGTGGGCAAGGTGAGAGTATACAGTGATCGGGACACTACCTAGTGGCAAGCCGCATGATCTAAATGAATGCAATGCTAGAAATGAAATTAATCTCATGGTGGCATAGCTTTCTGTTGATGATGTTTTCTTGACAACAACAACATTAGAATAAAACACCAAGTGCTCTATCCTCTCTTGAACAAAGTGTCTCGAATGCTAAACTACGTGATCAAACAAGAGCGCTCCAAGGTTCCTTGTACATGATTTGCAATGGATAGTCTCGGTGGTGTGATGTGATATTGCTGTTTACACAAAGGGACTTACGTAGAATTAACACTTTACTCCCTTCAGATACGTATTCCTCCGTATTATGAAATGGAACTTTTCTAATCAGCTATGAAAAGAAAATGAAAAAGGAGAAGGGGCTAAGAAGGCTATTCTAAGGACAATGACGTGATGAACGATGCTATGGTAGACAAATTCCCTTAGAAACCAAATTACACTTCGCCATGACAAGCAACAACTACATGAAATAGGTGCAATCTCCAGAGGATAAACCAAGGATTTTCATATTGTTGACACACTCCAAAGTACCCATAGCTGGCACAACTCGAAGGAGCATCAACAATCGAACTATTTGCAAGATGTGGTTCAGGCTAACTTTACATGATGACTTACCATCGACAAGCCATCAAAAGTATGAACCAACGGGAATTTATCAAATATCATTGCATATATCCATTACATCAATGAACTCTATCTACTTTATCATCTAAGCTACTTGGAACCACATCTCAACCATCTTGGAGAATAAGAAACCATGCGAACATTCCTTGATCGTACAAGATCACCATGCGAACAACAACAATGAGCTTGTATTGATTTAAGAAGTGTTTTGTTTACAACAATCTCATATATCTCTTCAATGATTTCGAAGAGTTATTTCTACTCTACTCCTATTGCCATAGTATCTACTCCTACTTTATCTTCCTCGAATGATTCCTCCTCTCTAATGTATCTTCTAATGTCCCTTTACAAATGAGAGAAGTGAGCTTTATATAGAGCTCAAGAATTACAATGAATGGCCCAGATTGATTTAGCAATCAACGGCCGAGATTGAGACAAGGCAGTTTGTTACAAAATTTGCTATTTTTAGAACATGAAAGAGGCAATGAGGGCACATTTCCCAATGTGATAAGCATCTTTGGAGCATCTTTATGGTGGGCCCTCTTGAATGAATGACATGGCAGAATGCGATTCGCCTGATGATGTGTACGTGCCACCTTAGCATCTTTAAACGAACTAGTCTGGTTCACCTCATGTTCACTTTACTTAGAATATTTTCTTCTTGTTGTCTTGATGTAACTCATGGATCGCTTTGATGATCATGCTCATCTCTCATCTCATGTGATGTTCTTGCAGGACTCTGGACTCTTGGAGTGTTGAGGTGGAAGATGTCTTGTGCGTGACTTCTTGTAGTAGACTTGCATATGATGAATGTACATGAAATAGACAACTCTAGATGATGACTCCTTCTCATGCGTGGCGAAGTGACAACCTTCCATTGATCCTTGCCTCGTACAGATGATGCTCTTGATGATGAACTACACTTGTAACCTTGATCATCTTAGACTAGGTCCCCTCCACATGGCGTTGATGTCCTCCTCATCCAGACATACGAAGTCTTCGAAGTAAGATAAACTTGATGTAAGAGCTCTCTTCCATGTGGATGAAGATGACAAACTTGAGCAACTATCCTCCGCCTTCCAAACTTCTCATGTATGAGCTCTCGCCATTCACCTCCTTAGATCCTCCATCACCTACAAAAAGAAACACATCAAATTAAGACTTGATATAAAGGATTTTCAATAACAAATTCCATTCACCTTATGCATATGTGATGTGAATTTGGATTGAATCCAAGACCTCCTCTCTAGGCTAGCATGGGCGGGTTTGGAGGTGATAGGTGGAGGACATCATGTGAAGAGGTGACATTATCCTGATGAAGGGCCCAAGGCCGCCTAGCATGGGCGGGATTGGAGGGCTAGTAAGGATTTTCATAACTTAGTGATTTTTAACTTGATTTTGACAACATAGAAACCCTTCACTTGTGTTATTGATGGTTTAATCTCCTTGAATGACATGTAAAATTCTTGGAAGCATGGGCGGATGTAGGGTAAGTGTATGGAGTGAATGATGTAGAGAAGATGCATGATGGTGGGATTCTCTTGACAAGGCAGTCCTGAGAGTGTGTATGGATTGCTTCACTTTGTTCATTCATCTCCTTATGAAGACCTTTCTCTCCAACTTCCTTAAGACTTAGCTAATTTTGGGGTGTTTTTTGAAGTTGAAAGACACATCATGGATGTTAAGTGATGATCTTGTCCACATGTCATAGTGAAAACCACCTAGGAAGGGCGGGATTGGAGGTGTTGCTTGGATTTTGCAACTTAGAACATTTTGCACCCTTCTAGACTTGATTGCCTCACCTATGAAGTGCTTCATTTTCATCAATTCATTGATTTCTCCTTGCAAATTTCATTGTCTTCACTCTGAGCGGCTTTGGAGGCAGTGTATGGAATGTTTGATGTGGGACAAGACATAGTCCATGGGCACCTCTTGAGGCTGCCCAGGTAGGGTGGGTTTAGAGGTGACCCTTGGACTTTTCCTCAAAATGCCTTAAAATACATTCAAACCTATGAACTTTCATCAAAACTTCATGATCTCCTTGCACTTCAACTCAAAATACTGCAAACTTGGTAAGTTTTCTCCTTGGTCGGGTTTGAGGGTGGTGTCTGGAGAGTGTGATGTGGAGGAGGTGGAGTTGTCCAAGTGTAGTGCTCAAGGCCGCCTAGCATGGGCGGCTTGGAAGGTAGGGTGTGGATTCCTTCACTTAAGGTTCATTCCTCTCATGAAGATCTCTCTCTCCAACTTCCTTAAGACTTAGCCAATTTTTCAAACCTCCCTCTCTTTGAATGATCCTCTCAAGGATGTGAAGCATCATGATGAGTTAGAGAGTCAAGATTGAATAGTTGCAATGCTTAGACACCAAAACTCCAAGCTCACTTCTCTAGGCCGCCCAGGTAGGGTGGGTTTGAGAGTAGGTCTTGGACTTTTGTCACTTAGAAACTTCTCACCCTTGTCAACTTGACTATCTCATCTCCTTGGTGCCATCTTGATCATTGAGATCAAACAAACTTTGCAATTTATGTTATTCTTCACCCTGAGCGGCTTTGGAGAGAGTGTTTGGAGTGCCTCATGTGTCAGGTGATACAATCCACAAGGACCTCCTGAGGCCGTCCAGGTAGGGCGGCTTTAGAGGTGACCCTTGGACTTCAACTTAAAACTCATTTAATCCTTCTAAACCTTTAAGTTTCCATCAAAACTTCATCACCTTCTAATGCTTTGTACTTGAAACACTTCAAAAACTTGATCACTTTCTCCTTGGGCGGGGTTGTAAGTGTTGTCTGGAGAGATCCATGTCAAGATGAAGACATCATCCATGTCCTCATGCCAAGGCCGCCCAGGTAGAGCGGGTTGAGGAGTGACACTTGGAATGTAACTTTGGCTTCACTCAAACTCATAAACCTTGCTTACAAATCATCATATCTCAGTGTTATGCACATCAAATCCTTAAAACTTAACCATTTTTCTCCTAGGGTGGAATTGAGAGTACTATCTGGACAATGTCACCTGGAACAAGACAAAGTCCATGAACACCCTGTGAAACCGCCCAGAATGGGCAGGTTTGAATAGCAACCTTGGATTTCATACTTAAAAACATTTCATTCATCTCAACTTGATCATCTCACCTTCTGAGTGTCACCTTCCTCATCCTTCATCAAGTAAACTTGCAAATTGTGTCACCTACATCTCTGAGCGGTCCTAGAAGTAGTATGTGGAGAGTTTCATGTGGCAGGAGATAGAATCCAAGACCCCCTCTTAAGGCCGCCTAGGTAGGGCGGGTTTAGAGGTGAGGCATGGATTCTTCTTTGAAATGCACCCAAACTCTTTCAAATGAATTCTCCTTGTAATTTCATCATCTTTTAAGTACTTGGAGCTCAGGACACTGCAAACTTGACAACTTATTCCTAGGGCGGATTTGAGAGTGCTGTCTGGAGAGTGTGACGTGGTGGAGACATCATCCATAAACACCTTGTGCAGCCGCCCAGGCTGGGCGGGTTGAATGATGGTGCATGGAATTCACCTTGTAGTGCCTTTGATTCCATCAAACTCATGAAATTTCGTTGGAGTTTCATCATTTCCCTGTCTTTTGTGCTTAAAACCTCGTAAATTTGATGTCTTTCTCCCTTGGGCGGGTTTGAGGGCAGTGTCTGGAGAGATCCTCTTGGTGATGATATTGTCCATGACCTCATGCCAAGGCCGCCCAGGTAGGGCGGGTTTAGACATGGAGTGAGGAATTTCTTGCCTTAGTCAAATTTTGGATTTTCCTGAATGGAAGTATATTGAAAATATGTTTAAGTATAAGTCAGATATTTATCAATATACTTTAAATATATTGAGTTTCTTATACTTTAAATATTTATCAATATACTTCCAGGATGTTTGAGATAGGTCCTAGATCCATAGTATTTAGCATGCAGATTCTAGATTTCTGAGGATCCACCAAATTTCAGACTTAGTCATTTTTTAGGATTTTCAGGATATCAGACTTAGTCATTTTCAGGGTCTTAGTGACATGCATCAGGATGAAGGCATATAGACCTCTCGGCAAGAAACTGTTGAGACTTGGATACACAACCAAACCTACAAGCTCAAAGGAAAACTAAACCCTAAAGAAAAACGAAGCGAGAAAGCGAAAAAAGAGGGGGTCCCCATTTGCAATGGGGCGATGTGTGATTACATCACAACACTTTCTAGACTAATCAATGCCAAATTGGCAGATAATGAAATGCATATCTTTGGCAACTAGGCCATCCAAATTTCATTATAATGAAAGTGCAGGAAGTAAAATAGGATCTAGCGGTAAACCTTCCAGGATCGTCTTACAATATCAAATGCAACTATAATCTGGTGGTAATATTTTCCAGATTTACAAACTAAAACTTTGAATAAGAAAGCATTGTTTTTAGATTATAATAGCAGCAACCTTGATTGAAATTAATTATATCAGCAAATAAACCCAAGGATTAATTAGAAATATAATGCATCAATAAGTCCAAATAGTATGGCAGCGTGTAGAAGATTATACCAACTGAAATAAAGAAGATTCCAACTCTGAAAGGCTGGAAAATACTGATGCTGAACTTTGATGCTGATATGAACCTCTCAAAACACTGCACAACACCTCTAAAAGCTGGAAACTGACCTCCAAACTGTATGGCACATCAACAAATGCACTGGGATCCTTTCTCAATGGTACAGCCATTGCTAAAGATCAATTTTAACCCCTCAAACAGCAGCAACTCTTTGGCAGCAAACACCCTCATACAAATCTATATGATCTATTTTTTTGAAGTTGTACACCCTAAAATGATATTAACGCAAAACTATATGGCCAGACTGGGAAGTGGTACGACTAAATGGTTGAACTGAAATGTGGCTACTAATCGCCCTTTTTGCTGCTATACGATTCGCTTCAGGTGGCTGCATATGGTACAGACTTCCCACAAATAGTACAACCCAAAATTTTAGATGGTACAACCAACCTTAAACTCCACAAGAACAACGATTAGATTAGCCAAAGGCAAATAAAATGATAAGTCTCAACTACAAACTAAAAACACACAAAACACAACCAAAAATCTAGAAAGAACTTCACAAACAAATAAATTGAAAAATCTCTCACAACTGTTCAGCACCAAGGTAATCCCTGAGTGGAATTACTCAAATGGCTAGGAGGGTTTTTGTCCTCAAGCAGAAAAAGAACTCTTGTTCATTCTCAAGAAAGTAGAAATTGATAATTAGTAGGAAGATCTTCTGTGCACAAACCCTCCTTATATAGGCTTTCGAGGGAATATAATTTAATTTTAAATTCTTTTTTTTTTTTCTTCCAACTTAACTTTTTAAAAGTGTCTAAAAAGTTCCACCACTTTTAGACCCCACACTTTTAAGTCCCTCTTTTAAAAACAATTTTATTAATAATAAAATATAAGCTGTTTTTTAATAATATAACATAAAGTTACTTTTGGACAACTTAAGTTGAATTATTAAAATATTTCCCTTGCACCACCCGATTAGCCTACGACAAAATTAAGAAAATAGGCTAAAGGTCTTTGTTCGACTTACACTTGAGAAGGGGATATGATAATCCTCTTTTCCCAAAACTGTTTGCCTATAAGCAATTGCAAATTTGAATGCTCAAGAATTTGCTCTTCTTCTCAAGTGGCATTGTCATGTCCCCATATGGATAATTTATAATCAAATCAATTATGTACTAGTCATTCAATCAAAGATATGAGTGATATTAAAATCAATATATTTAATAATAAATTAAATATTATATTATAAATATTAATATTGCTATATAATAAATAAATTATCAATATAAATAAATAATAAATATTATTATTATTATATAATATAAATATAATAATGAATATATAATAACTACAAATATAATATATAATATATAAATATGAATATAAATATAAAATATAATTATAATATAATATATAATACTGTAATGTCCCCTTTTCCTAGTGAGTTAGTCTATACTTGGTTCCCGTAGACTAACCAAAATGGTTAGGGAACTCTGGGAGTTCGTTTGGTCAGTTTTTGACATTCTGGCTGGGACTTGCTATTTTTAGTAAGTCGGAAAGTTGGCTATTTTGGGAAACTCATTATTGGAGGTGGAGCGTTTCGACGAGACCTTTCTAACGGTCTATTGCTCGTCAGATTTTGAGTCCGTTTGCCCTTCCACATTAAAGTCCGTAAATTAATATTCATATTTAATGGCTTGGACTTTATATTAAAGTGGTGACTTAGTAAAAATAATTAAAAGGCAAATTAAGTCACCCATGGACTTGGACGCCTCATGTGGAGAAATAAAATAAAGTTTTTAAAAAGTATTTTCCCTCCCAAAAAGGGGTCGATCCTCAAGGAGAGATTATAAAGGCACAAAGTGGAAAGCATTATTCATTCTTGATATTACATTCTATGCTTCTATTTGCTCTGCAAATGAGGGTTTGGGGGATTTCTTCCAGCCAGGGCTTTTGGTGATGGAAACCACCATTGGTAGCAATCTTCCGCAGGTGTGAAAGATCACCCAAGGGGATTTTGGAGCAGCCATACTCAGTGGCTGTATTTGAGCTTCATTTTGATACCACCATTGACGGAGTTGGAGATAACAAGACATATCTTATTGCAGTTTTGTTGCAGCTGAGGAAGAGTATTAGTGACGGATTGTATTGCAGATTTGAGAAGGGTTGGGAATGCTATTTCTTCATTCCTGGCCGTACTTCTTTTTGCTGGCCATACCTCTTCATGTGTAGGCCGTATCACTTATTTTTGCTGGCCGTACTTCTTGGAGGAGCCGTTTGGAGTTTATTGGGGTTGTTCTTCCTTGCTTAGTGGTCGTTTTTGACCTAAGGGTCTATGCTGATGGTTGTAGATTGTTTCTTTGCATTTGCTGATACTTTCAATGCAAAACTCCATTGTCATGTTGCTGGTCCATCAACTGTTGAAATATGAAGATGCTTATTTTGACATGGGTATATGATGGTTATTCATTTTATGCCATTCTATGAACTGGGTCTTTATTATTTAGTTCATATCTGTTATAGTTTTTCTGGGTTTTCAGTTGTGTGCTATATTCCTTGTATTCTAACATACACACCTCAAGAAAACGGAAACTCCCTTCTGCATCTTCTATCTAGTTCTGAAAGGTCACAGAAAAAACTAAAAATATAACATTAAAAAGATAAATCAAAATAACAACAGGTGCAGGTTATTACAGTGGTATTAAAGCTGGTGCATCTTGCTAGCCTGTGTTGATCAGTTTATATGAGTGACGAAAGAAGAGTCTACATTAGACCCACTCCACATTGGCATCCACCAGAGGTTCCAGAAGGTGAAATAGTTTCAGGTATATTGGGTATGCACAGGAACTCTTCCAGTGGGAGTGATAGCATAACAGGTAGTATGGGGGACAAAGGAGCTGACCCGCCTGAGAATCCTGGTGCCAAAGGAGAGAGGAAGTTCGATATTATGCTCGATATGATGTCTTAGCTCCTTGGGAAGTTTAGCCAAGGGATTCTAGTAGTTCACACCAATACCACACCCGGAGGTGAGATCAGTGGCTCCAATGATGGTCACCACAGACATGTAGGATAGGGCAGTGGATATGCAGGACAAGGTGGTGGACATGCGGGACAGGGTAGTGGACACGCGGGTCAGAGTTGTATTAATAACACCAGTGTTACCCCAGGATCGGTTACTAGACCCTTACAACCGACTTTTTCGCGTAGAGAGGAGGCATTGGTTCAACAGGACCCAGAGTTTCAGCTTCCCATGACGGATGATGTTCAGATACAACATGCAGAGTACATGACATTGGCTCCCAACATCAGAGAGATGTTGACATTCGACTAGTATATGAATTAGAAGAGACAAAGAGGATTTATGATGGGTTGAGGAGATCACGGAGCTAACAGAGCTAACCGGGACTACCAACATGCATTGAGCAAAGTCCCTATGGATCGGTTTGACGGAAGTGGCAAGATTTCAGCCAGAGCTTGGGTGCAGAAGTTGGATAACTACTTGACACTTAAGCCGATGCCAGAGGATGCGGCACTTAACTTTGCCACTATTCATTTAGATGGGTTAGCACATGAGTGGTGGTACCATGGGTTGGTCACCTTGGGCCACAACCTTATCAACACATACAATGAGTTCACTAACAGACTCATCGAGAGGTTTGATACCAAGGACCCAGACTTGCAGTTCAGAGAACTGGCGCAGTTGAAGCAGTATGGGTCACTTGAGGGATATATTTCAAATTTCCAGAGAATCAGTGTGATGGTCCCCAGCATATCGGAGAGGAGACTTGTAGTCCTGTTCATGGAAGGACTAATGGAACCACTTAAGGGTTGGGTCAAGGCATTTGATCCACCTTCACTTCAGGAGACTATCAAGAAGGCACGTAGTATGGAGTTTGCTGTGTAGGAAATAGTTTATCTCCAAACCTTTTCCTCCACGAAGAGACAAAATGTCGGTTCAACAGCGAGACACCTTCCCACAGAGGAAACCAAGGCCTCGATTAGATGATGATGCATTGAATGAATACAGGAGGAAGAGACTATGCTTCAAATGCAAAGAACCATGGGATCCTAACCACAGGTGCCCAATGAAGGGGCAAGCAAAACAATTGGAGTATTATTCTGCTGAGGAGACGGCTTCAGAGCAATCAGGGCAGCAGAGTGATAGGGAGGACAGTGATGTAGAGAATATAGTGCAGGTTGTACAGGACGTGCATGATGAGGACATTTCGACATCACATATCTCTGCTATTCAGAAAGAGGGTTCCTTCAGAATACGGGGAGTATTGGAGGGACAGAGAGTGACCACTTTGCTAGATACAGGTGCCACCCACAACTTCATTGATGAGGGGCTTGTGGCACGAAGGGGACTCAAAACAGAAGAGTTCGAGGGATTCAAAGTTAGAGTTGCAGACGGGTTTGTCATTACTTGCAAACGAAGGATCCCTAATTTAACCATCAGGTTAAATAACTATGAGTTCCAAGCCGAATACTGTGGGGTCGGTATGGGTGACATGGATGTAGTCCTAGGAATGAAGAGGCTACACATGATAGGTGAATTTTCCCTCAACCCGAGGACCATGGAGATGAAGTTCGAAGTAGATGGTCAGAAACATATTTTGAGGGGAATGTCCGATGGGGGTTTAAGAGCAGTGTCCATTCGGAGGATGGAGAGGATACTGCGGCATGACCAGGTGCAGTGGGCAGCTGAGATTCTTGTGATGCCAGAGGCACCGAAACAACAAAAACAGGATTATCCAGTGGAGATTCAGTCAATACTAACTAAGCACTCCAAAGTGTTTAGTGATATATCTCCAGGTAGACCTCTAGACAGGGGTTTTGAGCATGTTATAGAGATGGAGCAGGGGGCCAAACCAGTTATCACCGTTCCCTACAGACATCCTAAGAGATACAAGGATGAGATTGAGAAGGCTATTCAAGAGCTTCTCAAGATGGGTCACATCAGGCCTAGTAAGAGTCCTTTTGCTTCTGGTCAAGAAGGATGGCACACTCAGGATGTGTATTGATTACAGGGAACTGAACAAAAAGACTATTAAGAACAGGTACCCCATCCCCAGGATTGATGAGCTTATTGACAAGCCGCATGGTGCATGTTTCTTCTCCAAGATAGACTTGAGGTCAGGGTACCATCAAATTCGGGTACGTGAGGAGGATGTGGAGAAGACAGCGTTTAGGTGTCACTATGGGCACTTTGAGTTTCTGGTTATGCCTTTCGGCTTAACCAATGCACCTGCCACTTTCCAGTCTTGTATGAATAAGGTCTTCAGAGAATAGTTGCGGAAGTTTGTACTCATATTTTTCGATGACACTCATATTCAGCAGGACTTGGGAGGATCATTTGAGACATCTAGATATTGTGTTGGGTATACTTGAGCAGGAGTCCCTATATGCAAAAATGTCTAAATGCGAGTTTGGCATGACGGAGTTGCTGTATTTGGGACACATCATCAGTGCAGAGGGTGTCCGTGTGGATCCGGAGAAGATTCGAGCTATAGTTGACTGGCCACCACCCAAGAATCTCTCTTAGCTCAAGGGGTTCTTTGGCCTTTGTGGATTCTACTGCAGGTTCGTAAAGGGATTTTCTCAGAAAGCAGCCCCACTCACAGATTTGACACGGAAGGGAGCTTTCGTTTGGTCAGATGGTGCTCAGCAGTGTTTCGACAAGTTTAAGGAGGTGATGAGCACTTGTCTAGTTTTGGCTATTCCTGATTTTTCGAAGCCGTTTGAGCTTCAGTGTGATGCCTCCGGGGAAGGCATAGGTGCAGTGTTGATGCAGGACAAACACCCTATTGCTTTTGAGAGTTGAAAGTTAAGGGGCCCTGAGAGGAGCTATAGTATCTACGATAAGGAGATGTTAGCCATCATGCATGCATTGGCTAAATTCAGGTAGTATCTGGTTGGAGGGAAATTCATTGTTAAATCTGATCACAATAGCTTGAAACATTTCCTTAGTTAGAAGGACCTAAATGACTGACAACAGATGTGGGTACGCACGCTACAGGCATATGACTTTGACATTGTTTTTGTCAAAGGGAAGAAGAATATAGTAGCTGACGCTTTATCCAGGAGACCACACTTGTATGCCTTAGGAGGGATTGCAGAGGACTGGAGAGATATGATCACTGCAGAATATGCAAAGGATAAGTGGGCCTCTGGGATTATGGATGGCACTAACCGTGATGACAGGTACACTATTGTAAATGACTTGATCATTTACAAGGGGAGGATATTTTTGGTGCCAGCTTTTGCTATGAAGTAGAAGATCTTGAGAGCTTTCCATGACTTGCCTATGGCTAGGCATCCAGGATTCTACAAGACCTACAGGCAGGTTAGAGAGAGGTTTACTTGGAAAGGCCTCAAGTTAGAAGTACAAAAGTATGTGCGGAAGTGTCTAGTATGCCAACAGAACAAACATGAGCACTCCTACCCAGGAGGATTATTGCAGCCCTTACCCATTACCAAGAGGAAGTGGGATTGTATATCGATGGACTTCATTACTAGCTTGCCGAAAGCCCAAGGCAAGGACTGCATCTTTGTGGTTGTTGACAGGTTGACAAAGTTTGCCCATTTCTTTGCCATTTCAGCCACTTATACAGCAGCTCAAGTTGCTGATTTATTCTTTAGAGAGGTGTTCCGACTTCACGGGTTGCCTAGGAGTATTGTGAGCGACAGGGACAGCAGGTTCCTTAGCAATTTTTGGCAGGAGCTTTTGAGGTTGACAGGGACCGAGCTCACCCCCAACACGGGTTACCAACCCCCGACTGATGGACAGACGGAGATAGTTAATAAGTGGGTGGAGGGATACCTCAGGAATTACATAGCGGGCAGCAGAAGGCGTGGGTCAAGTGGCTTCACTTGGGAGAGTATTGTTATAATACCACTTACTACATGTCTATCCAAATGACATCATTTACGACACTTTATGGGTACGAGGCTCCTAGTTTCTTGGATTTATTGTTTGGAGACAACAGAGTACCAAAGGCTAAAGATCTCTTGCAGGAGGGTCAAGACATCGTGAGGTCTTTGAAAGAGAACATTCAGAAGGCGCAGAATCAGCAGAAGCAGTATG
Source organism: Cunninghamia lanceolata (assembly GCA_027924645.1). Lineage (NCBI taxonomy): Eukaryota > Viridiplantae > Streptophyta > Pinopsida > Cupressales > Cupressaceae > Cunninghamia > Cunninghamia lanceolata. The sequence goes on along the minus strand of BSBN01000292.1, from coordinate 2,332,488 downwards.
CAGACCAACACAGGGTTGAGCGTTCTTTTGAGGTGGGTGATATGGTGTACCTTATGCTGCAGCCATACAGACAATCTACTCTTAAGAGGAGTGGTGCTGAGAAGTTGAAGCCACGGTATTATGGTCCATTCAGGATCTCCAAGAGGGTTGGAGAGGTGGCTTATGAGTTAGAATTACCGGTAGAGAGCAAAGTTCATAATGTTTTCCATGTGTCACGCCTCAAAAAGGCACTAGGGCACAATGTGATACCTTCTACAGAGTTACCTCCTCTTGATGAAGAGGGGAAGTTGGTTTTTATACCTGAAGCCATCATTGATACTAGGGAACGTACACTGAGAAAGAGGGTCATTAGGGAATATCTGGTGAAGTGGAAGAACCTGCCGGTAGAGGATGCTACATGGGAGAATGAGCAAATCTTGTTGCATCCAGATCTGAGATTGCTTGAGGCAAGCAATCTTGGGGAGGGCGGACTGTAATGTCCCATTTTCCTAGTGAGCTAGTCTATACTTGGTTCCCGTAGACTAACCAAAATGGTTAGGGAACTCTGGGAGTTCGTTTGATTAGTTTCTAACATTCTGGCTGGGACTTGCTATTTTTAGTAAGTCGGAAAGTTGGCTATTTTGGGAAACTCATTATTGGAGGTGGAGCGTTTCGACGAGACCTTTCCAATGGTCTATTGCTCGTCAGATTCTGAGTCCGTTTGCCCTTCCAAATTAAAGTCCGTAAATTAATATTCATAGTTAATGGCTTGGACTTTATATTAAAGTGGTGTCTTAGTAAAAATAATTAAAAGGCAAATTAAGTCACCCATGGACTTGGACGCCTCATGTGGAGAAATAAAATAAAGTTTTTAAAAAGTATTTTCCCTCCCAAAAAGGGTTCGATCCTCAAGGAGAGATTATAAAGGCACAAAGTGGAAAGCATTATTCATTCTTGATATTACATTCTATGCTTCTATTTGCTCTGCAAATAAGGGTTTGGGGGATTTCTTCTAGCCAGGGCTTTTGGTGACGGAAACTACCATTGGTAGCAATCTTCCGTAGGTGTGAAAGATCACCCAAGGGGATTTTGGAGCAGCCATACTCAGTGGCTGTATTTGAGCTTCATTTTGATACCACTATTGATGGAGTTGGAGATAACAAGACATATCTTATTGTAGTTTTGTTGTAGCTGAGGAAGAGTATTAGTGACGGATTGTATTGCAGATTTGAGAAGGGTTGGGATTGCTATTTCTTCATTGCTAGCCGTACTTTTTTTTGCTGGCCGTACCTCTTCATGTGTAGGCCGTACCACTTCTTTTTGCTGGCCGTACTTCTTGGAGCAGCCGTTTGGAGTTTATTGGGTTGTTCTTCCTTGCTTAGTGGTCTTTTTTGACCTAAGGGTCTATGCTGATGGTTGTAGATTGTTTCCTTGCATTTGCTGATACTTTCAATGCAAAACTCCATTGTCATGTTGCTGGTCTGTCAACAGCAGAAATATAAAGATGCTTATTTTGACATGGGTATTTGATGGTTATTCATTTTATGCCATTCTATGAACTGGGTCTTTATTATTTAGTTCATATCTGTTATAATTTTTCTGGGTTTTCAGTTGTATGCTATATTCCTTGTATTTTGACATACACACCTCAAGAAAACGGAAACCCCCTTCTGCATCTTCTATCTAGTTCTGAAAGATCACAGAAAAAACTAAAAATATAACATTAAAAAGATAAATCAAAAGAACAACAGGGGCAGGTTATTACAAATACTATACATGCAGAGCTCCTCGTGAATGATAAAGGTATCTTTGGCTAAAGACAAACTTGTCTTAGGAAAATGATACAATTGGCAAGATATTAAGAGCATTGATAAACTAAGGGTATATGTTCTTATTTAGGAACAACAATCCATTTATACAAAGGGCAGCGAATATGAAATTGGGCAGCGAATATATATAATTCGTAAGACAAACTAGCCACGAATTGATAAAAACAACGCTCGTGATAAATATTGATTAAGGCAGCGATCATTATATATTATGCAGCAATTAACAAGTGCGAAGGGATTATATATCACATGCCATTTATAATAAGTGATTAATGATAAGAAGGATTATAGCAGTGGTCAAAAAAGAACGATCTGCATTTAATAATGATCAAATATCGATCAAGCATTAGATAATGATAAGCAGCAGTAATGTTGAAGAGTTAAGAATAGCATGAGACGACATAGAGATCATTATTTATGGGCAGCGATTGAGGAAAGAAATCAAACATTAAAGGCACAAACTAATAAAGGGTAGCATAAAGAAGTTTGTTAACCAAAGGATGCATCTATTGGAAAGAATGCATCCATTTGAAGTGTTGTCTCTCTTCATAAAAGATTGAAAGTATATATAGAAGTTGAAAGGCAGATCAATTGGGGGAACAATCAAGCAAGTAATTCAAATAAAAAACATCATACATTCTACTCACAATAATATCATCCAATCAAGAATTCATTCCAAGACACCTTTGCATCGAATACAACCAGAAATTCAGAAACTTGTTATCTACAACAGTGATCAGCATTCTATCCATCATACAGATCAGAACAACAGCCAAACTTGGAGAGCAAACTAGCATAATCCATCAAATCTATAACGTATAATTCCTGCATTTTAAATGAATGTTATCTCAGCAATATATTTAATTATGTATTGACAAGAGTGGCCATCAAGTGCCATGTGATTGTCTATCATGAATAATGGACAAAGTCAAATTCCTATAAGTGGAATATATGCATGAGAAGCATTACTTCTATGATCCATGAGATCACTAGGAATAAGAAGGCAAAGTCCTTAATGCTATGATTCATAACCTTACTCATGATATACAAGGGATGAGTGCAAGGTGGCCTCATCATTAATTTTAGCTAACACCCTACAAGAACGTGTAGTTAGTTAGGGAAGGGCGGTTTAGTAATCTCGCACCTAGGTGTCTCTCAAGTGTGAAGTATCGCCGGGTGTAGCGTGAAGCCCCTTGAGCCAAGTGGTGAAGTATTGCCGGGTGTAGCATGAAGCCCTTGGGCCTATGGTTGCGTAGATAAATTGTTATTAAATGGCTTACATGGTAGGTGACTCTCAAGTGGGTGAAGTATCACCGGGTGTGGCGTGAAGCCCCTTGAGCCAAGTGGTGAAGTATTGCCAAGTGTAGCATGAAGCCCTTGGGCCTACGGCAGTGGAGTCTTGTTATCCAGCGCCCTAACGAATAGATGACCGTCTCCATGGGGTTAATGATTAGATTAGATTAACGATTAGGCACGATGAATACTTCTCCCAAAGTATATCATGAGATCTCCATTTGATAGGAATGAGAAAATATGAAATATATATATAATAGTGTACTTGATATTGATTATGTTTATGATGTTACTAACCTTAATTAGGGTATTATGATTTCATAATGGATTTATTGATTACTAATGTTCTCTATAAGAAGTTACATTTGTGTGCAAGGCAAAGAAATCTAAATCTTCCTAAGAGGGGACATTACAGGCATCCTATGGTGGAAGATCCCTCCAACAGACCAAGTATTCTAAAATGCTTCTGTTTCTCAACATCCTTTCTTGCACATCTATGATAAATTCGAATACCAAAACCAACTTGCCTTCATCATTAAGTGGAGGCAACTCTACTGAAGGTATGATATGTTGCCCAAGTGTCTTTTTGAGGCACAAAATATGAAACACTATGAATTTTACTTTGTTCTTGTAGTTCCAATTCATAAGCAATCTTCATTGATCCTCCTCAAAACCTTGTACGGGTCATAGAAATGTGGTTTGAGCTTTTCAATCCTCTTCTTAAGGGATGATTACCTATAAGGCTATAATCTCAAATAAACCATATCACCAAATTCAAATCTTCTCTCTAATTTGTGTCAATCAACATACATCTTTTGCTGATTTTGAGCTTGTTGGAGATTTTCCTTGAGTGCTTTCAAAATCTCGACTTTGTTGAACCATGTCCTTCGTTCCTGGCACCCTGTTGTCAGTGATAATCAAATCCAGAAAAGATAAAACATCATATATCCATACAATGCTTTGAAAGGAGTCATACCAATGGACATATGATATGTGGTATTATAACAATGCTCTTCAAGATAGAGCCATTTAATCCATGCATTTTGCTGTCCTGCCACATAGTTTCTCAACTAACTCTCAACCCACTTGTTAACAATTTCTGTTTGCCCATCTGTTTGAGGATGATAACTTGTGCTAAGATTTAATTTTGTACCAGTCAACTAGAAGAGCTCTTGCCAAAATAAACTAAGGACCCTGCTGTCTCTATCACTCGCTATGTTCTTTGGCTACCGATGAAGTTTAAATATCTCCTGAAAAAACAAATCGGTGCCTTAAACTCTAAAAATATTGCAAAGAAATGATCATATTTAGTGAGTCTATCAACTACAACAAATATACAATCCTTACCTTGAACTCGTGGGAGTCTAGTGATGAAATCGATGGAGATACTCTCCTATTTTTGTTTTGTATCGGTAAGGGCTGCAAGAGGCTTGCTAGAAAAGTTTGCTCTAACTTATTCTGTCGGCAAGCTTGGCACTCTTTGATATGCTTAAGGACATCATCTTTGAGTCCTTTCCATCTAAACCTCTCCCTGATCTGCTTGTAAGTTTTGAAATACCCTAGATGATTAGCCAAAGGGGTATCATGAATTGCTCACAAAATCTTTTCTTTCAACTTTGATTCAAGAACAATGCATACTCTATTCTTGTAGGGTATGAGATCATTTGCTATTTGATATCTATTATCTTGCAACTTGCCTTCCATAATGTCAATGGCAAATGCATTCTTAGAATATTCTACTAAAATGTGGGCTTTCCAATCAGCTGAAATTTCAGTCATAGTACATAGTGTAGGTTTTCTTAACAAGGCATCAACTACTATATTCTTCTTTCCTTTGACATATTCAATATCAAAATCATAGGCCTGAAGTTTACTTACCCACTTCTGTTGTCTTTCATTAAGATCCTTTTGGTTAAGAAAATACTTCAAGTTATGGTTTGCTTTAACCACAAATCTGCCACCACTAGATATTGCCTGAACTTGGCCAATGCATGCATGATGGCCATCTCTTTGTCATAGATTGAGAACCCCTTTTCAGAATCTTTGAGTTTGTGGCTCTCAAAAGCTATCTAATGCTTATTCTGCATCAAGACTGCTCCAATCCCTTCTCCGGAAGCATCACATTCTAGCACAAAGGGAAGAGAGAAATGAAGAATAGCCAACACAGGTCCTGATCTCATCACTTCAACTTATCAAAAGTTTCTTGTGCTGCACTAATCCATGAGAAAGCTCCTTTCTTAGTTAAGTTAGTCAAGGGGGTAGCCAACTGTGAAAACCCCTTGATAAGCATTCTACAGTAGTTGTAAAGGCCAAAGAATCCTCTCAACTGAGTCAAAGTCTTAGGAGGAGGCCAATCCAAGATAACACGAATTTTCCCTTGATCAACTTGAACTCTTTGGGCACTTATAACATGTCCAAGATACATTATCTCTATCATGTTGAACTCACATTTGGACTCCGTAGCAAATAATGCTTGTGTTTTAAGGATGCCCAAAACTTCATCTATGTTTTAAATGATCATCCCATGTCTTGTTGTCTATGAGAATGTCATCAAAGAAGATCAAAACAAATTTCCTCAACTGCTTGTTTAACACTTGGTTCATGCAAGACTGGAAAGTAGCAAGTGCATTGGTCAATCCAAATGGCATGACCAAAAACTCAGTGTCCATAGTGATACTTGAAAGTTGTTTTGTGGATATCTTCCTCAGGAACTCTGATATGATGATATCCTGATCTAAGGTCTATTTTTGAGAAATAGACAACTCCATGAAGTTCATCGATCTTGGGGATAGGATATGTATTCTTGATTTTTCTTTTGTTCAAGGCTTTGTAGTCTATGCATATCCTCATGGTTCCATCTTTCTTCTTAACCAAGACTCTAAACGAAGCAAAGGGGCTTGAACTGGGCTTGATGTGTCCCATGTCCAAAAGCTCCTCAAATGCCTTCTCAATCTCTTCCTTAAGCCTTCTGGAATGGCGATAAGGAGTGGTGATCACAAGTTTGGCTCTTTCTAGCTCTATCACATGTTCGAAACCTCTATCAAGTGGCCTCCTTGGAGGTATATCATTGAAAATTATGCTATGCTTATCCAGAAGAGACTGGATATCTACATAATAAGACTTCTTGCCATTGGAAGAAGTTTTAGGAGTTATCAAGCATTGGGCTGCCCAAGCAAGCTAACCATGATGGAAACTTCTCTTCATTCTTTTTGCTGAAACAATTCTAGGTGCTGTTGTGACCTAATCACACATCGCCCCATTGCAAATGGGGACCCCCTTTTTTTTGAGTTCTGATGCTTTGCATTAAGTCTTGGATGATGTCTTAGATTTATTTCATGATGAAGTCAGTGGTGTTTGAGTCCAATAGTCCCTTGATGTCCTGATATCTTGATGTATGTTCTGAGATCCTAAAAAATGACTAAGTCTGGTATCTTGATATCCTGATAATCCTGAAAAATTGACTAAGTTTGAAATCTGGTGGATCCTCCAAATTCTATAATCTGCATGTTAAATCTGGTGGATTCCAGACTTATCTCAAACATCCTGAAAGGTATATTGAAAAATATTTAAAGTATAAGAAATTTCGTATACTTAAATATATTTTTCAATATATCTGACCCTGGGGACTTTTAGTTCTGGGCACGAATTTGCTCTAGGATCTTAGGTGCATTTTCCCACTTGCAGAGACCCAAAAGTGCGCCTTAGGTGGAGACTTATATGTGCGCCTAGAGGAAAATCAACTTTCAACCACTCCAAAAGATGGCGCCTTGATTGGAATTGATATAAAAGGCCTTAAACATCAAAAAAATTGACAAAGGAATGATTCAAGAGTCTAGGCGCCTTTTCATGTTCAAATGATCATCAAAATTGTGCCTTAGGTTGAAGTGAATGAGTTTAGGTGCCATTCCTTGTCGCTTTTGCCATTTTGGCGCCTTGGCAATTGTGTGGATGAATAACCTCAAAATGGGCGGCTAAGGATGATCTAGTCTCACAAGGGTGTAAACAAGTGTTGAAAACCTTAAAATGTCAAGAATGAGCAAATTCAACTTAGGTGCCAATTCAACTCAAAACAACCTCATGCATGCGCCTAAGTAGGATTTGCAATGATTGGAGCTTGAGGAAAGTGAAGGAAGGTCTAGGCGCTCTTTTAACTCAAAACCACCACAGACTGCGCCTAGTAATCAAGGAAGTTTGAAATCATAAGTTCTAGCGCCTAAAATCAAGGTCTCTTGAGAGTTTGGATATAAGATAAAACCCTTAAATGTCAAGATTTAGTCCCAAAGAAGCCAAGGCACACTTTCTAGTCCATACCACCTCCAAGTGGCGCCTTTGAAGAAAATCATGAATTGACACCAATAAGTAAGCATTTTGAAGGAAGGAAACACTCTTAAGACTTCCCAACGCTTTGGAATCACAGTAGTCATCAATATCAAGCCAATTTGAGTGTAAGCGCCTTGGAGGAAATTCACTTGAGTATACAAGCTTTGAGAGTTGTTGACTCGGGTGAAGTCTTTAAGAACATTTATAAGGTTTGAACGCATAAAAGATACACTTACCTATGTCAAGGTGCCATTTCATACTTGTAACAACCCAAATTGCGCCTAAAGGTGAGGATGATCATCTCAAGTAAGCTAGGCGCATTTCTTGCCTTTTCATACTAGTTTAGGCACCTAGAAGACATGAGGCTAAAAAGGGAAGTGTTGAAAAATTTGAGTGTAGGCGCCCTTTGCCATCAAAACAACCTCACATTGGCGCCTTGGAGGAAATCAACTTTAAAACTACAAGTCTTGGAGGTTTTTCATCTTTTGATGATGTCTTTTGAGAACAATTGCAATAATTGAAGGATGAGGTGGGTGAAAAAGGTCTTCAAGAAGCTTAGGTGCCCATTCAACTCTGAATAACCTTACATTTGCGCCTAAGATTGAAGGGGACTTTCCTAAACATTTAAGCATTGAGTAACAAGCATGAAGACCTTAGGCGCAATTTTCAACTCATTTTACCTTTGATGAGCGCCTAAATTGGAGGAGAACATCAATTCAAGGGAGGGCGCCATTTCGTGTGATTTTGATTATAATGAGCGCCTAGGAGGTGGGAGTAAGTTTCAGTGCCTAAGCAATGATTCATAGATTCATAAGGAGGTAAATCATCTAAGTTGGAAGCATTAGAATAAACCAAGTAATGAAGAGTTCCCTTAGCATTTGGGATGGTTTGAAATTTAAGAGACAAGTTCAAGAAGGTTAGGCGCACTTTTGTGTTGAAATGATCTTGTGTGAGCGCCTTGGAAGATAGTGATAAGATCATCTAAGAACATGTTGAAGGGAGTTAAGCGCATTTCCTTGCTTATTCCACCTAGTTTGGGCGCCCAAGCAAAACATACTTGATTTCATCAATTTTGAAGAAGCTTAAGTACTAAGACTCCTTTTTTGAGCCCTCCTAATGACTTATATCATTCTAACTTGATATTGGCACTCCCTTAAGCTCTAGGTGCACTTTTTTGTCCGGATCACTTCATTTTGGTGCCTAAGGAAGAAATTGCATTGAAAGACACCTTTTGGTGAATCTCTTAAGGGAGATTGACCTTTTTTTAAGTTATTACAATTGTTTGAAATCATTTAAAATGACAAATATGGAACTAACTTATGCTAGGCACCCTTTGCTCCTCTTTTTACCTATATATGCGCCTAGACTTAGGGAGGCTTATTTTGATGTTTAAATGATGATCCTTTTATGTTACAAAGTGTTTATTAGGTGATTGATAATGTTTCTTTGTTGTGTTGCAGGAGCATTGATGGAGCTGAGCATCTGGAGTCACTATCAAGAAGAAAAGTGAAGTTGGAAGGCAATCACTATTAAGAAGGAGAAGACATCATGTAGCTGCTCCAAGTGATCACTTTAAGTTCAACATGCCGACACCCTTCATCTTCTCTAACATCAAGCATCCCAAAGACATCTATAAAGTTTCAAGTTCCTCCGGTACATTCAAGCCTCCTTGAGAAGTCATCTACTCCACATATAAGGAAGGTGTTATCATCAATACCTACACTCCAAAGGACCCTTTCAAGTTGGAGCATTTCATCATCTACATCAAGTTCAAGTATACATGGCAAGTACACTACTTCATCTTCAATGGCATCATGTTCGAAGACATTCATCCATTTATCAAGCTTCAAGTTCTTTCAACTTCAAGTCTCATAAAGTCTCGTACTCCATTATCAATGTATACATCATCATCATCTACTCTTGCATGAAGGAAGTATTATCATCATCTTTCCTACTACTCTCTATGAAGAAGATGCAAAGAAGAGCTTCATGTATCTTGCAGAGAAGAAAGTACACAGAGTTAGTTAAATGAGCAACATACATCATACACATCCAATTTACAAGAACATGAACAAGGCAAGATCAACAAGATACATCTCAAGTGTTCTTCATCAAAAGCAATCATATTAGAGACATCATACAGATGATACAATTTGGGAATATGCCCAAAGGCATATTTAATTAACAGTTGAAATCCACAAGTTTGCTGAGGTGGCATCTACATGACAAGTACACATCGTCATCCAATCATAATCAACCACATCATATGACTACATTCAATGCATCTACAACAAGCAAGAAGCCAAAGAGGACGTCCATGTGGAAGATGCTCTAAAAGATTCCATCTTATCCTTATCTTCTTGGAAAACGTGCCTTCATTGCCTCTATTATGTACAAAAATAGCAAGTTGTTGTAACAAACTGCCTTGTTGACACGATCTGGACCTTTGGCTACGTGAATTGATCCTAGCCATTCATTGTAATTCTGGACCTCTATATAAAGGCCTTGTTGCCTCATTTGTAAATCAGTAGTTCAGTTGGTAGGCTAGTAGAGTAGAGTAGAGAGACTCGAAATTCTTTGAGAGTACTTGGAGATTGTTGTAAATATTTCTCAAGATTAATGCAAAGACATTGGAGCATTGTTTGGTGTTAAGTGTTGTCTTGTGGAATGACATGGTTTCTTGTATCTTAATGAAATGGAGAGATGTTTCAAGTAGATTAGAGAGTAGATCAGTTAATAGTTTAGTAGGGTAGAATAGAAGAGACTCTCGAAATTTTCTAAGAGGACTTGGAGTTGTAAATATTTTTCAAGATTAATGCAAAAACATTGGAATTCATTTGGTGTTCAAGTGTTGTCTTGTGAAATGACATGGTTTCTTGTATCTTGATGAAGTGGAGAGATGTTTCAAGTAGATTAGAAGTAGATTAGAGCTCATTGATGTAATGTATGTATGTATTGAATATTTGATCAACTCCTAGCTCATGCTTTTAACATTCATCGCTGGTGAAGTGTTGTGTAAAGCTAGTCTGAGCCTTATCATTTGCTTAAGTTTGATTGTGGATGCTTGTTTGAGCTGCGCCATCCGATGGGTGCTTATATGAGCCTCCATGATTTGAAAACCATTCGCATACCTTAGGAGATTGCACCAACTTCATGTAGTTGTAGGCATCCTTGGCGAAGTGGGGCTAGGTTAATTAAGGAGTTTGTCTATTTTTACATCATCATTGCTTCATTGACCTTAGATTAGCTCCCTAATCTTTTTTCCTTTTTTTTTATCATCGATGCATTGTACATACTTCATCCACACTCAAGGAAGAAATAAACTGAATAAAAGAAGAAGAATCCAACGTAAGTCCTTTTGTGATAATCAGCAAGATCACATGTAATCACCGAGTTCATTCACTATGAATTATAAGAAAGGAACCTTGGAGTTGTCTCGATTGATCACTTTGTTTAGCATTCGGGAGGCTTTATTCAAGAGAGAGTGAGAAACTTAGTGTTTTTACTCTATTGTTGACTTGTCTAAAAACAATCATCAATAGGTGCTCCACTTGACATTCCACAGAGAGCAATCTTCTTTCCATTTGCACGGAATTTCAGCTCCATGGTCTGAAAATTTTGAGAGTATTTCCTGAGGGAGTGCAACCACTGAACTCCCAATACCATATCAGTGTCTCCTATGCCAACAACATAGAAGTCATTAGTTACCTTGTGGTTTCCCAAAGAGAGGCTCAACTGGGAAATTTTCTTCGTGCAAGGCATGGTGAAAGCATTAGCTACCATCACATTGAATCCTTCAAAGTCTTCTATTTCAAGACCTGTTTTGGCGACCAAACTTTCATCAATGAAATTGTAGGTTGCCCCACTATCAATTAGCACTATCACTCTTTGTCCATGAAGGACTCCTCAAACTTCGAAAGGATTGTACTTCGGAGTATCGGATAATGTGGCAAAGGTACCCTCTGCAACAACTTCCTCATCTTGCCTCTCAAGTTCAAACACAACTTTTGTTTATTTTCAGGCTCAGGGTCTTCCTGTTCGGATTCTTTGTCCGAAACTACCTCAATGTAGTGAACTTATCCTCTTCCCAAGCACCTATGGCCTAGCTCCTAAGGTTCCTTACAAGCAAAACATAGCTATTTCCTTTGAAACTTGTTTCTAGCTTCTTCTTCTTTGCTTGTCTTCTTGGGCCACTCCTTTTGGAATGGCTTCTTCTGCTACTATGCCTGAGGAGCCTTAAATAAAATTTGTTCTTTGGAATAGAAGGTTCCATGTTCATCGCTCTTTTGATAGCATCTTGCAATGAAGGTGGGTCAAAGGCTTTTACACAACCCTTGAGGGACTCGATCAAACCTTCTAAGAACAGAACAATAAATCTCCTTTCAGAGACATTAGGAACCATTATGGATAGCCTTTGGAACTCCAACACATAGTTGTTCATTGAACCATACTGTTTCAATTGGGCCAACTCCTTTCAATGAATCTCAGGGTCCTTTCTGTCAAATCTATCAATGATTCTTTGGCTGAAATTAGCATATGAATCAATCAAACTATGCCCTTGTGTGATTAGCCCATGGTACCACCATTCATGTGCTACTCCTTCCAGGTGAAGGTTAGCATATTTGATTGCTTCTCCTTCAAACATTGGGTTAAGAGAAAAATAGGTGTCCAACTTTTGAATCCACAAGCTTGTTGTGCACTTGCTTGAATCATCGAAGGTGGGTATTGACAGTTTACCCAATCCCTGCTACAAATCTTGATGGTTGTAGTTTGTGTTTCTCTCCCTTCTTGGATGATTTCTCATCTTTAGGTTGCAAAAATCTTGCAAAGACATGACTAAATGAAACTCATCTCCTAGAGATTGATACTCATGCAAGTGATCATTGAAATTATCACCACCATTTTGATTAGGTTGCTCTTTTCCACCCTCAAGACCTCTTGTTAGAAACTTGGATTGGAGAGGTCTAGCTATAGAGCCAATCACCGTTTGGGTGTGGTTATTGTTGTAATTTGTTGACGTACTCCCTTCACCATTCTGATTCTTATTTTCTTTGGAAGTATCCATGTTTTGAAAAGTCTATATTATTTGAATTAACAAGTTTGTCACCTGTTGTTGACCTTGGATAATGGCATTGAGCTGCAAATTGGTTCTTTCTCCCTCATTAGGAGTTCTTCTTTCTCTTTCTACCATATCAAAATCTTCTACCTTAAACTTTGGAACTTGAATCTTTGCCTTTGTATTAAAAGGATCAAGTGACTGAACTCTCCTTTCCCTTTGATAGTATCTGAACTCTGTCACTTGGATGCGTGTGGTGTGATCCTCTGCATCAAATGATTAGCTCGTATACAGGTTGGGGAGATCACAACTTTGATAACATTGTAATATCCCAAACTGATTTTTTTTCTATATTTTTGCAAATTTATGATGAAAATGCATAACCCTCGCACTTTCTGATCACCAAGATTTTGATATGGGCAAGGTGAGAGCATACAATGATTGGGACACTACTTGACAGTAAGCCGCACAATCTAAATGAATGCAATGCTAGAAATGAAATTAATGTTGTGGTGGCATAGCCTTCCAGATTGATCAATGCCCAATTGACAAATAGTGAAATGTAGATCTTTGGCAACTAGGCTGTACAAATTACATTATAATGAAAGTACAGGAAGTAAAATGGAGTTTGGCGGTAAAACTTCCAAGATCCTCTTACAATATCAAATGCAACTATAATATGGTAGTAATACCTTCCAGACTTACAAAATAAAACTGTGAATAAGAAAGCATTATTTTCATATTATAATAGTAGCAACCTTGACTGAAATTAATTATATTAGCCTAAGTTACCGGGTTTTGCAGTTCTCAAGACCAGTCCCATACCAAATTAATCCGACGATGAGAGCGGCCAGAGCACAGTCCTGTCGCCTCATGTTCCCTGTGGGTATGCTGACCCATAGCCTTGCCACTCCCAGGCGCACCCACATGAATTTTAATAAAAAACTATAAACTATGTATTATAAATTTATATATATTATTATATGTTATATTCTATATTCTATATAATATATATTTTATAATATATTAATAATATATAAAATAATATTATATATTATATTATATTATTATTATATATAGCTCTACCGTACCCAAGGAATTTTTTTTGCCATACTGGTGTACCAGAACCCCGTACCCGACCCTGTACCAAAACCGACAACTTAAATATCAACAAATAAACCCAAGGATTATTAGAAATATAATGCATCAATAAGTCCAAATAGTATGGCAGCCTGTAGAAGATTATACCAGTTGAAACAAAGAAATTCCAACTCTAAAAGGCTAGACAATAGTGATATTGAACTTTGATGTTGGTACAGACCTTTGAAAACACTACACAACACCTCTAAAAGTTCTAAACTGCCCTCCAAACTGTATGGCACATCAACAAATGCACTAGGCTCCTTTCTCAATGATATGGCCGTTGCCAAAGATCAATTTTAACCTCTCAAATAGTAGTGACTCCTTGGCACCAAATGCCCTCATACAAATCTGTAGGGACTACTAAAGATGTACGACCTGATTTTCTGAAGTTGTACGGCCTAAAAATGATATTAAAATCACAAAAAATTGTACGGCCAGTCTGGGAAGTGGTATGGTTGAATGGCTGAACTAAGTTGTGGCTACTAATTACCCTTTTTGCTACTATACGACCTGCTTCAGGTGGTTGCATATAGTACGAACTCCCCACAAATGGTACGACCCTGAGTTTTAGATGGTATGACCAGCATTAAACTCCATAAGAACAGTGATTAGATTTGCCAAAGGCAAATAAAATGATAAGTCTCAACTAAAAACTGAAAACACATCCAAAACACCACAAATCTAGAAAGAACTTCACAAACAAATTGAAAAATCTCTTACAACTGTTCAGCACCAAGGTAATTCTTGAGTGGAATTACTCAAATAACCAGGCAGGTTTTCGTCCTTGAAACCATCTTGCCAAAGGGTTTTTGTCCTTGGTCAAAAAAGGAACTCTTGTTCATTCTCAAGAAAGTAGAAATTGATAATAAGCAGGAAGAAGATTGTTGTGACGTTTTCACACATCGCCCCATTGCAAATGGGGACCCCCTCTTTTTTCTCGCTTTTGCCGTCGTTTTTGCTTTGATCTTGCGGTTTCTTGCTTGAATCCATGTAGCTAGGAAAGAATTTCTAAGCACTTAGCTCACAAGGAATATTAAGAGTGCTTGAAGTGCTGAAGAAAAGAGTGATTTTCCCGAGGATGTGTGAAACCTTAGTTACTTTTCCTCAGGCAAGTCTGGGTAGTCCATGGAAGGAATCCATCATTCCATAGAAGAGGTCCAAATCCTTCCCCCTCAGCATAAGACTCCATGATGAATAGGCTATCCTGTTCCCAAAACTCCAATCCAGAAGTCTCTGTCCATAATTCCATTTCTGGATGGGAATCCTATTCTAAAATTCCTGTCCAGAATCCCGTTCCAAGATCTATCCGGATTCTTATTCCGAAGTTCCAATCCAAGGTCCTGAATTCGACAAAGCTTGTCATTCCATGTCAAAGTTCATCATTCCATCTCAGAACCCTCTCACTCCCGGCATGATGCCCTGTTCCAAACTCCTAAGGCTGTGATCCAAAAGGTTTCCAGTGAGTAAGGGGTCCGAGACTTAGTGAAATTTCAAAAAATGAACCCAAGAGTCATTCCAAGACCCATGCTCCGGAAGGAATTTCACCTGAAGGAATGATTCCCTGACCACCTGAAAAGTGCGACCTAAGTGCTGCATTCCTGTTGGAGGTGGAATATGCGCTCTAGGATAGAAGTTGTCCTGGGTCGCAAAATCCAGTACCTGCTGGAATTTGCGCTCAGGAAAAAAAGTTGTCCTGGTCACAAATTCCCTGACCAACTGGAATGTGCGACCTACATGATAGAAATCTTGGTCAGTCTGGAAAGTGTGCCATGAAGAAAAATTCCTTCCCTATCTAAAAATTTCACCTTGGAATCTAGAATTCCCTAAAGGGATAGAAGGTACTTCTTATGTTGGATCCTATTTTAAATGTTGAATCTTTGATCAAAGTCAAAAAATCTATCCTTGCTAAAATAGAATGATAAAGTCCTTAGCTAAGAAACGTGAAATTTTGTCAAAGTCGCAAATTCTTGTTGGGACTGGAATATGCGCTCAGGGAGAAAAATTTGTCCCGGTCGCAAAATCCAGTACCTACTAGAATATGCGCCCAGGAGGTGAAGGAATTCCAGGTCACAAAATCCTTCACCAGCTGGAATTTGCGACCTAGACAGGGGGATTCTTGTTGACAATGAAATTTGCGCTTTGGACAAGTGGATTCCTGTTGACAGTGAAATTTGCGCTTTGGACAGGAAGGATTCCTGAACCAACTGGAAATTGCGCCCTGACCTGGAAATTCCTCCTGTGCATGCTTGGTAACCCTGGAATGGAGGAAAAGTTAGTCCAAGTGTGAAGAATACCAAAAAGTGAAGAAAATCCTTTATTTGTTCAGAAGTTCATAGGTCAAATTTATCAAATCTTACAAAATCATTCATGTTTCATTTCAAATTATGTTGCATTAAGGATTTCATTCACCTTTGCTATTCAAGAGTTATCTTTCTTTTCCAGGTGTTGGAGACAAGGATTGTGTTCCATGAAGAGGGTGCTCGGCAGAAATCCAGATGTTTGAGGTGGATACAAAGAGTTCCAAGGCTAGAGAAGGAGATTATCCTATGCCAAGGAGACTTCACAAGTCCAGAACAGGACATCACTCCATTCCAGTGCCCGCCTTTCTCCCCCTAACACTCAACATGATTGGCGCAAGGAGGGCAACATCAAAGATTCCAGTTCAGTGACAGGGAGACTTCGCATAAAGGATAAAGGAAGATCAAGAGTCCTTTGAAAAATTTCAAATGACACAGGGAATACTAGATCAAGATCCTCAATGGGGAAGATGCACTACAAGTCCAGCATCAGGATTGACTAGATTTCTGGCCTGGAAGGAATTCCGCAGCATGAAGGATTCCTTTAGGTAGTGGAATTTGCGCTCAGGATGAAGGATTCCCTGAGACCATGGAATTTGCACTCCGGATTCTTTTACACCCTGAAATTTGTGCCCAAGGAACAGGATGAGATGGTAGTTGATTAGACACCTCCCTACCGAACAACTTAGTCAGCATGGGTGCCCAGGACAGGTGGCAGCATTCCTTTGGACCCATGATGTGATGTCACCTACTCCCCTAGGATTTCTGACTCATGGCGCAGATTTCGAGGAAATCAGATTTCCTCCCCCCTCCATGTACTTTTGCTTGCCTATATAAAGGCTGGGGCACCTCATTTCAAAGCGTCCTTTTCTCCTCTCATTTTTCATGCTCTGAGAGCAAGTAGTTAGTTTTCATTCCTGTATCACTCCATTTTTGGAGCAAGGAACTTTGAAGAATCAGCAAGATTGTTGTAAGACATTCGCAAATCAATATATGAACATTGAAGATTGGTGTTCTTGATATTCTTTGGATTGTGGCATGGTTTTCTGACTTCTTCAAAGCAAATCATAAGCTCTATGATCTAAGTTCTTTCATTTCTATTTTCTTTCAGTATTCCTTAGTTAGAATGATGGAAAACATTATTGTTGATGCATGATTGAAACTTCTAGTTCATACCATTTGTGGTCTGTGGCTTGCAAATCACAGTGTATGGTTAGCTTGAACTCCTTTCAAGCTTAACTTTGATTGCTTTCTGCATTTTTCATTTCCATGTTCTATGTTCAAGCAATTTGAAAATCGTCACAAACACCTCAGAAAATTGCACCATTTCTGTGTAGTTGTTGTCTCATGACGAAGCAGAAGCGTGGTTCTAGTTTCCATTCTCAGCAATAATCCTATCCGTCAGTTAGACCCCTGAACCTTTATCCCATCTTTTGCATTTTCTTTTAGATCTTCGTTAGGAATAGTCCGCAAGGAGCCTCACTGAGAAATCATTCCCTATTCAGAGGTAGAACTAAGATCCTATGCCTTGTTTTCCTTGGAAGAGATAGTGAAATCCAGGTCTTTCCTCGGAAGAAACAGTGAAATCCTAGTCTCTCTGTTGGAGGAGTAATAGGTTCCAAGTTTTCTCCTATTTGAGAAGTTCCATTCATTTACAAATCCCAGGAGTAAGGATTGAATTCCATGTCCATGAAGGAGTAATTTCACGTAAGTCCCTTTGTGATTACCAGCAAAATCACATCATTCCACCGAGTCTATCCATTTGCACTGACATTCAAGGAACCTTGGAGCAGTCTCACTCGATCATGAAGTTTAGCGTTTGAGAGGCTTTGTTCAAGAGAGGATAGGATACTCGGTGTTTTATTCTATTGTTGTGGTGTCACAAAAACATCATCAACAAAGATCTTTTGTGTACAAACCCTCCTTATATAGGCTTTTGAGGGAATATAATTTAATTTTAAATTCTTTTTTTTTCCCTTCAACTTAACTTTTTAAAAGTGTCTAGAAAGTTCCACCACCTTTGAACCCCATTCCTAATGACACCTTTAAGTCTTTTTAAAAACAACCTTTTTAATAATAAAACATAAGTTGTCTTTTTATAATATAACATAAAGTTACATTTTGGACAACTTAAGTTAAATTTTTAAAATATTTCCCTTGCACCACCCCATTAGTCTATGGGAAAATTAAGAAAATAGGCTAACGGTATTCGTTAGATTTATGCTCGAGAGGGGACATGACAACAGAACACTGCAAACAAGACCGGCTGAAAACTAAAAATAATTATCTATTATCTATTGTCATTTCTCGTCTAGTGTGAGCTTCCAGTTTGTCCTGTTTTATTCTTTTGTAACATGCATGGTTGTAGAAAAAAACCTATATCCATAGAAGTTCGGCTAATCATTGTAGGTAAAGACTTCTATTCCCATTGTCTTATGTGATTGCAAACTAGCTAAATCACAAGTGCATACTCATGATGGGAATTTTATTTGATGACTATTTATGAAATTATTCACCCATTACTAGGAATATGCAACAATATGCACTTGATTTTTTAACTTGTGGTTTCCAAAGGTCACTTCCCAATATTCCAATTTCTTGTTGCATGTAACATCAAATTTACATAAATTGTCCTGCACCTAGACTCGAAATGACCACCAAATGTGAGAGTTATTGTATTGGAGAGGTGATATAATGGTGTTTGTTCATTGTCTCAGTATATTTCTTAACAAGCAAATTGACAATCGACTTTGAAAGAATTCAATTTATTATTGGTCTATTAACCTAGGACTAATGCAGATTGCAAAATTGGTTTTACTTTTACTGCAGCAGAATTTTCAAGTATGGTCTTTTTATTTCTTACTTTTTTTTTCAATTTCTGACTTTTTTGCTTGGTTTTTTTAATTCATTGGGGACAGCCCCAGGGATGTTTCCTAGGCATCCCCACATCCTTGAAATGTCTTGGGGATGGGGATGGTTGGAAAAGCCTAGGAGATGCATCCCTATGTAACATAGATTTGAAAACGGACAGCCAGCCATCCCTTGCCAATTTTTGCCCATTTCAAGATGTTCCCCCATTTTTTTCCTACTGATCAGGGACAGCCCCAACGACATTTCCTGGCTGTCCCTATGTCCCGCAACATCTTGGGGATGACTGGAAAAGCCTAGGAAATCCATCACTATGTAACATGATTTGAAAACGTAACAATGCAAAACTGGTCAATGGATCATTGACAAGTCTTCTCCATCTATGTTCCACAAAGTCTCAAAATGGAGGGATAGGGAGACCAAGGGCCTAGATTTCGGGATGGCAGTGGGCTAACAAGGGGGTGGCAGTGCAAATATATATAGTACTTAAAAAATTAGTTATAAAAACTGTATAAGGAATAACAAACGAAACTTTGAAATACTAAACACATTGCATTGAACAATGAAAATGCCGAATATCAGTATATTTATATTATTTTCAAAATGATGATTACATTCAAAATTCAAATACAATTGGTCAACGGTCCAATGCCTTTAATCATCCCCAAAGTCCATGCCAAACTCCTCACACTCAAATTGCTTGACTCCTTGAGGTCAAGCTCCTCCAAACCAATAGCAACCAACCCTATTTGTGCCACATCATCATCAATCTATATTGGCTCCTTTGGCTCTACATCCCATTAGGCTACAAGACTCTCATTCTATGTAACAGTGTTGTAGTCAATGAGATGCAAGGCACTATGTACAATTACAAGCATCTCTACCCTCCTAGAGTTAAGCCAACTCCTCTTAATAGAGTGGATGAAGCTATAAGTAGAGCAATTCCTCTCCTCTCAGTAACAGAAGAACTAGAAACCTGGGACAACAGTTGAATGGCTAGTGTGGTTGTCAAAGAAGTAGGCCCATGCATTTTGGCCTCTTCTGGATACCCCCTAAAGGCAAATTTTGACCACTCAATATGAATGATGCCAACTTTTATGGTATCATACATCTTCTAAATAGCCTTCATGAACCTTGACTTCACCTCAACATCTTGTAGAGGGGTAACTTTGCTAGGCCTTTACATGTACACTTCAGGTTTGATGCATTGACAACCATGTGCAAGGGAGTGTTGAGCTTCTCCTATCTGGGATGAATGATTGGTTGAATATGTTCATTGTAGAATTGCAATGTGGGGTCTTTCTCTTGTACAACAACCTTCATTTGGCCAAGCATATTGTCAATGCATTCATACACCTTTCCAAGGCTAGGTGCATTAGCGTCCCCATATCTAATGACTTTGAAGACAAGAGTAATGATAGTGACCATGTATTTCGCATCAGCCCAAAAAATGTCACTCTTCACTACCTCCTTCACTCTCTTCCCTTGCTTTGACTTATAATCATGCCATCAATTCCACTTTTCTGTCATGACCATTAGTTGCAATGTCTCTTGCAACTTAAGCATCCTCTCCAAGAGAATGAAGTACAGTGCATATCTAGTCTCTCTAGGTTTTAGAAACTATTTGGAGGAGGTCCTGAAGAGTGCATTTGAAGTGTGTGGTGGTTGCAAATAAACATCTGCACATCTCTAGCATCATTAACTACCTCTTTGATCCAACTGATTTTGCCCATGTCCTTGAGTGCATTATTCATGGCATGCATACAATAAGGAGTCCACTAAATATGCTTGTAAGCTGCCTCAATCAACTTCCCTGCAACTTTGCACACATATGTTGCGTCTGTCACTACTTGCACCACATTCTGTAGCCCAACCTCCTCAATAGCATCTCTAAGGATTTGGAACTAAAAATCGACATCCTTGCAGTGCCTTGAACAATTGATAGCCCTATGGAAGTAAGGTCCCTCTGTACATGGAACCATGATGTCCATGAGTGGACTATGCTTGATGTTTGTGCACCCATCCATGACTATGTTGCATCCACTATTGACCCAGGTAGCCTTCATTTTGTCCATTAGAATATTAATCTTGGAATAGTTCTTATATAAGATTGTTATCCTCAATTTTGTCTCCCCTGGTGGCACATATGATGGTCTTGCTCTTATTATCTTTGCCACAACCTCCTTATAATAATGAGAGTGAGCCACATGGAATGGAATGCCATTGGCAAAGAAGAACTTGCCAATGGCATCATTTGCGTCATCCTTATTTTGCACATTGAATAACTATGCCCCGTGTTTGCAACATCACTACTACTAGTCATTCTACATTTCCCCTTAGGCTCTATTGCCCTTGAACTAGATGGAAAAATAGGAAGTCACGGCTCTTGGAAAGTTCTAGTACTAGTAGGAGTAGGACCCCTTGTTGACAGAGTAGAAGTTGCAAGTGTTTTGTCTTCACCACAACCCCACAATCTATTTATTTCAGCCCTTTGTTTGAGTGACAATTCACCACATACCTCCACACATTTGCTTCGGATGTGAAGGAGGTGTGCATTAACTCTTGTAATGCTGCTTTGAATTTAAGTGGATAGAAATGAAATCTCCACAACCTAGTGCCCCTCGTTGCCCTAGGTTTTGCTTGTTTTTTGGTTGCAAATTATCTTAAAGGAGGCTTCTTATCAAAGGGACCCTTGGCAAATTTGTCTAATAACTTGGAAGGACAATTAAAATGTGCACTCCCAATAGAACTAGTTGCCTCACCTCTCCCCTCCACCCACTATCTATACTCGGAGTCTTAGGTTTAACCCCCATAGGCTCTTGCCGACCCTCTTCATCACTCATGCTTTGAGAACTCATAGTGACATTGTGAGAAATGAAAATTATGGTTTAAATTTTAAATTGTACATATATCATTATGCACTCTCAAGACACAAGGATTTTCTTTTTGTTTTTTCTTACTTTAGGTCGCATGAAATGCAGAAGTAGAGGATACACAAAAGACAAAATCCTAATTTGACTAGTATTAATCAGCTATTTATGAAATATGCAAAAAAACATTTCAAAATAATTTAATAAATAAATTTAAAACCTAAACTACTGTTGTTATAAATGTTAAGTTAATACTTAACTCCTAAATGTTGTTTTTAGGGTTGTCTAACTATTGTTTTCAGTAAAAACAACAGTTCAACAAACCTGAAAACAACATTTTATAACCATATAGATTTAATGAACAATTTATTGTATATCTAAATTGAAAACAAAACAAAAAACTATACATAATCATTGATTTCAGATTAGCCATTTAGGAATGAACAAATAAAAAAAATGCAAATCCCAAAGATGAAGGGTCATGGCTTACCTTGAAGGCTAGAGGGCTTCCGGCTTGATGAATGTGTTGAAACTTGAACACTTGGCATTTGCTCTTCCTTTTGCTGCTGCTCTCCCACTTGCTGTTGCTCTCCCTCTTGCAGGTCTGTAACTCTGTTTGCTCTCACTCTTCCTATGCAGCTGTTGCATTTGCAGCCTTGCTCAATGCTTCCAAACCTTGATAGTGATTTGGAGTGACAATGTGAGGTGCATTTTATAGTTTTTTTGGAGTGCTTAGGGTGCGGGTGGGGCCCATGAACTATTAGTGAAGTTACCGGGTTCCCCAGGAACTGCCCCCATGCTGGTATGGGTTTGGTTCGGGTCCGGGTCCTGAGCTAGTTCCTGTTTGGGTTCGCCCAGGGTACCGCCCGGGCACCCCGGGTTCTCAGGCAGTACCCTGGGCGAACCCAAGTAGAACTCGGGCGAACGTAGAGGGACCGTGACTGTTGGGTGCTCAAATCCCAAAAAAACACTTTTTTTAACATTTTTTAAAACACAAAGTGCAATTTCATCCTAAAGTGAGGGCATAACCACTCTTTTCACTCATTTGACAAACACAAAAGAGCAAAACAACATTTTTTTCCTCCAAGCTGCCATTGTTGGGTTTTGAAGGTTTCTTCATTTTTCTTCAAAGGTGAGGGCTATAGGAGAGTTAAATCTACATCAACAGGGGAGGAATGGCTGCACAAAGAAGATTTAACCATCAAAGTGTAAAATGCTACCCCAATTTTTTTTTTACTTATACAAATGATAATAGCAGGGTTAACACAACAATGCAATGAAATAGAACACCTACACACTTTTTGATCACCAAGTTCCCCATATGGGCGAGGTGAGAGCATACAGTGTTTTGGTTGAACAATCAAATACTAGGCAATGAAAAGAGATACATTCTTCTGCTAAGAGCAGGCATCTGCTTTTCAGCAGGCATCCACTTATGCAGTGGGGGTACTCCACTTATTCAGTGGGTGAATGAGCAATGGAAGAACAAGTATATTATCCACACTGGCGGTAAACCATCTAGGGGTTACAATATGAGTTTGCAACAAAATAAATATTACAATGCTATGAATAACTTGCAAACTAAACTGAATGACCCTGTCTTGTACAATGATTTACAGCTGCAACCAGTCAAAGCTCAAAGCCAAAGATGACATGAATTAGACAAAGATAAGTCTTAGAATCCACCCTAATAGTACCAATGTAAAGAATATGAAAGAGTGATCTCTGATTCAAGCCTTCAAGGTACTGCTGTATGCTGTTCCAAACACGGCATTCATGATATCAGCAATTAAAACTTCATCATAACAAACCCAAACTCCTTCTATCATACTCAGAAATCATACAATAACACCCTCCAAACTCTAAAACTTGGATAGCAATACCCTTTCTCAGCAAACAACTTCTTTCAGCAGTTCAAACAATGATAATCTTTTCTCATATATGGCTGCAATCAGAACAAGACTGAATATTATTTGTATGGATAACATAGGAACATTCAGCTCACTTTTGTAATGTCCCTTATGTGAAGATTCTTATTCTTGCACACAAAAGTGACTTACTGATGTAGATGTTCCTTGATTTATATTCCTCTTTAGACTATGATATATACCTTCTCATGTATTGCTTCTACCTTCCTTGATTATTGCTTGCTACTGATCGATGTTCTTTTCACTCTGCATATATATTCTTCCTTTATCTATGTAATTTGCAAATTTAAGTCTACTATCCAATCAGCAATATAGTTTCTCGCATTGCCTTGTTATATGAATCGTGGCATTCCTTAATAGAGTGCTGCCTTATTACAAGGAACTGTGATCTCCAAATAATTGATCGCTGATTAGAATGAACAAATATAACGAGGGCGATGAGCAGGGTTCAACGAATCCTTTCCTTGGTCAATATGTTACTCTCTAGAATGCTAATAACCCTTCAGTAATAGCTGCAATTCCTTTGATAATAGTTGCTGATCTCAAAATCTTGACAAATGCTTCTAACTTGTGGCACTACCTCCATACAATGATAATACCACCCTAAGGAGTGCGGCTGGGGTTCTATCAACTGCAACTATAATCTGATGTCCAATCTGTGGTTGTAGCAGACTTGAATGATGATGTTAGGTATTCCTTTGCAATCTGCAATAAGTCTCCACTATGGCGCCACCAACCTTTAATAGAATTTGACAACAATCTTCACCAAAGTGGCAACCCAATCTGTAGTTGATCTTCAACAAAATAATATGTTTTTTTATTGCCGACTGCTATATAAAATGATCGATGATGAGAGCTGAGTTGATTCCAGCATGAGAGGAGTCGATGATCCTACTTGCTTATTATTGATTTCCTTATATATCTTGCCACATGATAAGACACAATCTTTCATCATACCCATGTGACTATTAACCCAATCTTCAAATAATATTAATAACTGATTCCTTAGCATGACCATTCATGTGAATCGTTGGGTTCTTCTTTTAATTGGTTCGCTGTTAATGAACAATTACTGTCCATTTAGTCATAAGACAACCATCATACGAGACAAGCTAATATATTCGCTAGAATATTTGTGAATTCTTGTAAGGTTTGTTTTAATATCTATTCGCTGCTTTATCTTACATATGCGTTATTTGTCTTATCCTTCCAATTCGTATTTCCCTCTTGCAACAATTATAATGTGCTAATCATTGTTAAGGAATCTTCAACCGAATCTCTTTGTATTAAATGTTTTTTTCCTTACGTAGATAGACTTCTCTTTTATCTCAGCAATTTGCAGCCTTGGTCTTTTATTTATATATTTGCTGTGGGCTCCACCGTATAAGACAGTCTTATAAAGACTCTCTTTATAGTAGTTTGCTGTCCTCATCTTTTTCATTTGTATTTTGAATAAGTCTTTTGTCTTATTCTAATTTATATTTATTTTCATATTTTCATATTACATATATAAATATATTTATTTATATAATTTTTTAACATTATAATAATATTTATTTTTATATTATTATTCTGTATATGTATTTATATATTGTATATTATATTTATATTTGTCTTTTATAAATATAATATATTCTTGTTAATAAATATATTATTAATATAATAATATTATTTAATTTATTAAATATTATATATTAATAATATATATGCCTAATTATTTCTATTGACTAAATGTTGTATGTCACAAAAGCGATTTACTTTGTTATCATTCGAATTGATATTTTTATGAACGCAACTTCACCGTCTTACTACGACGTTTAAATCTTTAATCTAAACAATGCCTTAATATCGGGACATGACAACTTTTCAATACATGGTAAAACAGCATTAACACCTTCTAAACCTCCCAATACACCTCAAAAACCTAGGACGCCAATCAAAGGAATGAACAGACCCTTCTAATCATAGCGATCAGCATAGACAAACCCAAGCTTGGTATATGGTACAGACCCCATGTATGATGATACATTAGAAACTACAGATTTAATTCCAAAGAGTCAGCATTGTACGCCCAAACATGTAGTATATAGCCCAGCCACTCTTAAAAATAATATATATTCATTGATTTTCCAAGACTAAACCATGTACGGCCCAGCATGGTGGAATGACTCACTTACTAATTCTCAATCATCAACAAAGACTCTAGCAACCTTGATCCATTTGAGTGCTTTGAAAAGACAATCACCAATGCAAAGTATTTCATACATATAGGCATTATTCCCTTACAAAAAACCATTTTCCAAATGCAGACGTACGGCCAAGAACAGGGTTTGTACGGCAGTAACATGCCCCCAATCCCAGCAGTAATAAATCTCCATAGTGTCTCATTCAAGTCGCCTCAGGATGTATATTAAGACCCTTGTTTTATTTTTGCAAGAGTTCAACAACCAATTCTTCAATAATGGCTGCATTCCCAAATGGAACAACCCTTGGTACGGCCCAGCAACAGTTTTCAACAGCACTCTAACATGTATCAACCTCAATACTAAAATAAACATCACAAAACCCAATGCAATAACATTAAACTCAAATGAACAACACCAAACAATATATTACAAACTCCATGAAAACTCAATGGCAAACTCTATATGAGCTTACTCCAAAATCCGCCTTCAGCACAATGGTGATTCTTGTATGAAATCACACTCAATTCTACAAGAGGGTTTTCGTCCTCAAGAGAATATGGAAGAACTTACAGGTTCAATCCATCTGCAAAACAATCCAATTCCAAAAAGCATAACCCTTCCAAATGAGCTCTCATCCTCTTTATAAAGGCACTTTAGGAGTTACAAAGGAAATGAATTATTTCTTGAAAAAAATAACCTTTTCCCTCCGACTTAAATACTTTCTTTTTTATCGACTCAAGGTTCACTTTTTAAGTGCCTAAATAAAATAATATGTTTTCCCCTTTCTAATGAGCTATAACACTTAATCACTTTTTTAATTATTTTCACCTTTAGGAACTTAAGTGAAAATAACAATTAAAATAGCTCATTAAATATAACTTTTTGCAGAAAATCCCAAACTTCATCCAACTGCCAAATAAACTGAACCATTATGCTCAGTAAGGTTTGGGATGTGAAACGATGCCTTCCGGGTGACTTTCCAAAAATAGACGACTCCTCCAAGAATCATGGAGAGCAATCCGTGAACCCGATCAAACATCTGAAAGCATCGTTGTAACCCTGGACATCCACTGAGCTCAATTCCATAGAAAATTAGTCCATTTCCAGAAGGAAACTCATTAATATTACACTAAGTTGCTATACTTAAATATAACCTTAGGCAACCTTAGTGAAATATTAATTAATTATTTGAATAATGGTCCCAAGCCATATAAAGCAATAGAAATGCACTGATTACGCAACTTTGACCATCCCTGATGAAAATGAAGACTTGAGACACAACTATTCTGCAGGTTGAATCACGACCACTCCAAGAACATTGGAGTTCTCCCAAACATGTCAAATAGCCTCTGAGGGACTGAGAACAAGCATAATGCGCACAAAACCCTATGCGCCAAAAAAGGGACATTACAGTCCTCCTCGCTCAAGATTGCTTGTCCTCAAGCAATACATGCTATCCAATAGAGATACCTGCATGATTATCAATAATATACCTAAATCCCAAATCAATCTCAAGAATGCTCCACACCACTTCTGTTGCGCTACTCTGATGTAACTGCAGACTGCACAGCTGGAACTCTGCTTACAACTCTAAAACATTCTATCAATCACGAATCTTTTTGGATCCCAAACATTTGTAACATCACTAACCCTAAAAGTGCAAGACTTGAGCGTAAAGTATCACCTACTTCCATGCGAATGGTGTAGAATTCATAATGCCAATCATTCGGAATTCACATGTTCAACAATTTGGGAGGCTATTCATCAAGCCCAGGCGCAATTGAAGTTCGAGGAATCATCTAGAGAAGAAGGAATTTCCATTCCATCTACTAGTGAAGATAGCACAAGTGAGTTTGATGATCAATGCACAAGTGAGTTAGAAGGTGAAATCACATGCCTTGTTCAAAAGACAGAAGGGCATATTGAGGAAATTCAAGAGGAGATAAAGAATGTTCAAGCAAGTTCAAGTAAAGATCAAGGCATGAATGCAATTAGTAGAGAAGACGACAGTTCAAGTTCATTGCAAGAAGAAGAATTCCTTACTGATTGTTCGTTCATATTACTAGAAGAAATTATTGAGAATGAATTACAAGAGATTGCAAGCATCCTTAAAAGGGGAAGTGATCAAGAAGATATGTTACACACCGTCATCCACAAGCCCGACAATGAAGAGCCATTCGGAGGGGCGCTCGACACTCTCATCGATGAAATACAACAAGAGTTCCTGCGAAAGTCATCCCAGGATGAACAAGATGAAGAAATGGAGGTCAAGGACACAAAGCAATTCGAGTTGGTGCTAGACCCTTTATTGAGGATCCATGATGAACTAACAGGTGAAATGTTCCATTCTTCTAAACTTCAATTATTTTCACCTTTTCGTTTTGATATGACCATTCTTGATTATAATGTTGATTTGCATATTGCGGACGCGAGTGGGATGATCCATCACCAACTTCGACCTCCGGACATACTGGTAGGCAACGAACAAGAATTGCTACCCGAGGACGAAGACCATCAGGTTGTATCTCTCCTTGCTTTTAATGACGAAGATCATGAATTTCCAAATTGTGAACTTGAGACATATGAATTCAACTATGGAAATTTAGGAAGGACGACCTACATTTGGATAAACCATGGTCCTTTTGAATTGCCACAACTTATAGTTTTAGGCAAAGTTTTTTCTGAATATGAGAAATGTGTGGTGAGAGAACATTTTTCCGAGTTCAAAGATAAGTTTGCCAAACTGAGGACCATTACTTACAAGTTGCTATTGCTTGTCATTCTGAGAAACCATGCCAGGTCATGTATATATTTCAGTGTTTTGAGTCGTGTCCGCTCTTTGTACATAGCTTGTTTAGAGTAGGTTTTCTTTTCTGTTGCTTTAGAGTAGTTTGCTGTGTCCTGTTAGTCCTTAGTTTAGGTTTGCTTTCTGTAGTTTAGGTGGTTGCTTTGGATTAGGTTTGCTTTCGTGGGTTTCCTGATTTGTGAAGGGCGTTGTTATCCTTAAAGCACATATAGCCCAAGTCTTATCGAATGTTAAGTTCATTTCCTGGATAAATGTTCATAAAATTCTTTGGATTCTAAGGATGATTTCCTTTAGCTTTATCAACAAGTTATGATGTGTACTTGACTCAGAAAGGAATCCTATATTGTGTCTCGACACTGGCATCTTATGATTATCATGTTTAAAATGTTAAATCTAAATCTAATTATTAACCTCTTAGTTTTCCTTTGAGAAACTTGCACCAGATGGATAGATTCATTGTGGACTCCATTGTTAGTGTTTGAATAGCATGTTGCTTGTTCTTGGAAGATAAATCGATTGTTTAGAATGACTTGAAGTATTTTGGGATCTTATACCTTAGACACTTAACAATCCTGAAGTACCTAAGTGAGTCTCGGTGATCTTACATTAAGTGAAAAATCTAAGGTCCACCTTTGCCGCCATCAGAAATCCACACCCAGCTAGCTGAGTTATCAACGTAACCCGTGCCATCAAAAAGCATGTGTTGCAAGGGTAGCGGTGCTGCATTGTACTCTGCCAAAATTTAAGCTTAGTTGAAAATCAAAAAAAAGAAAGAAAAGAAAAGAAAAATCACACATTCACACACTATAACTCAGTTAGATGGACGATCGAGTAATCTCTACCGGGGCTATAGACGCCTGACCAGCAGTGGGGCTCTGCTCGAGTGGAATTTCGAGACAAACCCGTTGGGGCTATAGACGCTCGCTGGCAGCGTGGCAATGTCCGGGTAATTCATGAGGTGTGTACTAATCACATAGCTTAATGTAAAGGAACTTGGATGACCTTAGTTGTTGATGGATGGGAATGAACTCAAACGCACACACTTGGATCTTCGGGATATGAATGGTTGTGCTAAACTTTTGATTTTGATTCCCTGATCACGTATTCATGTTTATTTGGCCTAATATGTGGGTGTACGCAAGAATTTTGAAGTTTTGATTCTTGTTTATCTTTGGAATGCTAGAGATTTTATATTAATCACTATTTTGGAAATGTTTAATTATGAAGTGTCTCGATCCAATCTAAGATTCTTCTTCCCTTTTGAGTGCATTTCCTAGCAGGTTGATAACCTTAAAGGAATTGTTTGAAGTTTCTGGGTTTGGATTGGGTCTTTATCTTAGAAATGTTTAGGAACATTTATTCGAAGTGGCGCTAGATGTTGTGATCTAATCACAGATCGGCCCATTACAAATGGGGACCCACCTTTTTTTGCAATTTTGAGCTTGTAGGATCCTCAGGAAGTGTTGTTAGACCTAGTCTCTTCCATGAAATGAAGAATGAGACTCTCCAGAGCGACGGGAAACAAGTCAAGAGAGTTTAACAAGGTGCAATTGAGAATGCTTGAGCATGTCCCTGAGATACTGAAAAATGACTAAGTCTGGTGTCCTGAAGTCTGATGTCCTGAAATCCTAAAAACTGACTAAGTCTGAAATCTGGTGGATCCTCAAAAATCTAGAATCTGCATGTTAAATCCCATGGATCCGAGACCTATCTCAAACATCCTGAAAGTATATTTCAAAATATTTAAAGTATATAAATATATTTTGAAATATACTTGATTTCAAGCACTGAAAAGTGGCTAAGTATGAAGAAATTTCCTCTGCACTAGTGGAATCCGCCCAACTTGAAGAAATTTCCTCTGCACTGGTTAGATGCGCCCTCACACAAGAAAGTTCTCCAGCCTCCATGAAGTGCGCTGACACTTGGGAAATTTCTCCTCAAACACTCTTATGCGCCCATGCCCTAGGAAGCTTCTCTGACAAACACCCAAAGTGCATTCATGCCTTGGAGGAAATTTCTTCATCACCTAGCTTGTGCGCTCATCTAGAAGAAAACCTCTTTGGCCCATCTCCAATGCAAGAGTTTCCTTAACAACATCCATATGTGCCCCTTCAAGAAGTCTCTCCATCATGCCTCAAATGCACCACCTCGAAGAGATTTCTTCATCACATGACATTTGCGCTCACCTTCAAGAGGGATTTCCTTAGCACTTGGCAAATGCGCTCGCCCTCAAGAAAAATTTCCTTAACACTTGCTAAGTTCGCTCATCATAGAGAAAAGTTCTTCATCACCTAGCCCATGCGCTCAACCTTGGTAAATTTCATTTCCCTTCACCAAATGCGCCTCACCTAGAGAAAATTTCCTTACATCATGCCAAGTGCACTCAAACATAGAGTAGGTCGGCCATGAAAAGATAAAAGGCAAGGTTAAAGCATGAAAATAAGGCCTTCCTTGCATAAAGTGAGGCATGTTAGGAATTTGTAATAAAATGTTGTTGATGATCAAATGTCTATGCATTGATAGGTGTTTCTCTTGTGTAGGTAATGGAAGGAAAATGGCGAGAACTTGAACGTGAAGGTTTAAAGCATGGAAGAGCGTTGCTTGAAGAAGGACATCATCGCCACATGAAGGAGACCTGTTCCAGACAGTCAAGATCCAATGCCAGAAGTCATACATCAAGGTCATCACTTGAAGGGAGAAGGACCAGTTCCACATTCAAGTTCCGAAGCCATCCACTTCAATCATGAAGTATACTCCAAGAATTCGCACCCAAGGTCTACTTCCGGCACCATTTAGAGTCAGAGTCTTGCACGAATCCTGCACAAGAACAAGAACAAGCACAAGAGTGTCATGAGATGAGAAAATGAGCATGTACATCAAAAGTCATGAATTACATGAAGACAACATCAAGAAATTCCCAAAGTTCCCAAGTTTTAAAGTTCGAAAGATGCTAAGTTCCAAAGGTGAAAATCCTAGTTCGGACACTATTCCACAAAAGATGACATAATTTGGGAAATATTCTGAGCAATATGAATGCAAAGAAGATCAAATCGATTGGCTCAATGCTGAGGTGGCATATGCACGTCACTAGTCCAATCACAGTCTGCCACATCACCTGGTCCATACATGTACATCAAGAAGAGGTCAAAGAGGGCGCCCATGTGGCAGATGCTCTAAAGATTCCATTGGTAAACGTGCCTTCATTGCCTCTCTTTTGGACGGTTATGCATTGTTGTCTTCATCTGGGCCGTTGATTTGCAAATCAATCTTGGTCGTTCATGTCATTTCAGAGCCTATATAAGGCCCATTTCTCTCATTTGTAAAGGTTAGAAGTTGTTAGCTCTCAATAGTAGGAGTAGAATAGGAGTAGATTAGAGGAGACTCTTCGAAGTCATTGAAGAGATATATGAAATTGTTGTACTCAAACACTTCCAAAATCAATACAAGCTCATTGTTGTTCTCATGATGATTTGTGTAGTGATGGAATGTTAGCATGGTTTCAAATTCTTGAATATGATGGAAAAATGTTTCCAAGTAGCTTAGAAATAGATTAGAAGTGCATTGATGTAATGAGTATATGCAAAGATATTTGATGAACTTCCTTAATGGTTCATACTTTTTGTGGATTGTCGAAGGCAACTCACTTTGCAAAGCTAGCCTGAACCTCCATTTGCTTTAGTTCGATTGTGAACCCTTGTTCAAGCTACGCTAGCTGTGGGTGTTTGGATGTGTGTTTGCAATATGAAAATCATTGGGTTACCTTAGAAGATTGCACCTGCTTCGTGTAGTTGTTGGTTCTCATGGCGAAGCGGAGTCAGGTTTCGTGAGGAGTTTGTCTATCTTGGCATATTTCACTATTTCTTTGTCCTTAGAATAGCCTTCTTAACCTTGTCCTTTTTTCCTTAACCTTGTCCTTTTTTCCTTTCTTTCATAGTCGGTTAGAAGAAGTTTCACTTCACAAGAAGGAGAATAACATATTTAGAATGGAGTAAGGAGCCAATTCAGCGTAAGTCCCTTTGTGATTACCAGCATTATCACATCAACTACTGAGTCTATCTGTTGCAAGTCAAGACCTGACATATCATGAACCTTGGAGTTGTCTCATTGGATCACATTGTTTAGCCTTTGGGAGACTTTGCTCAAGAGAGGATAGAATACTTAGTATTTTATTCTGAGTTTGCATGTGCATAAAAAACACATCAACAGGTTGATAGGAATAAGGACAACAACTTCATGACAGAAATTTGACTCCACAATCATACATGAAACATTCTTACCAACATCATTATCCTCCACAGAACCCTGAGGATAAACTCTATTACGAAAGTATGCCATCATTGCACTTAACTCATTGCATACCTTGACCTCATGCCAAACTTCAACAACTGATGATAACTTCAAGTTGATGAAGTTTTTGTACAAATTAACATCCCATGAGTGCACTTCACCAGGATCCCATATCCTGTTACTGTCCTCCTCTATGTTACATCAAATTGGTCTTCATCATTCAACATGGGGAGTGGATTATCCTTAGTTAACTCAACTTCCATCATAAAAAGAGAATTATCAAATGATTGGAAGTTGTCTTCTCCCCCATGTTCAAATAAATCATCAATTTGTTCCAACTCTACATCTGCGTACTTAGGAGGTTGTTCTAAGTCAAAACCTTCTTGGAACAAATTAAGTTCTTCAGTCACCAACTTGATTTCATCTACTCTAGCAACTCTATCTTGCTTCCTGTATTGATGGACATCATCAAGCTAATTTTCCACTTCTAAGAGAGCCATTTGGGTATTGTTGATGATTGTTTTTAGACAAGTCAACAATAGAGTAAAATACTAAGCATCCTACTCTCTTTTGAATAAAGTCTCTCGAATGCTAAACAATGTGATCAATTGAGACAACTCCAAGGTTCCTTTTCTTATGATTCGCAGTGGATAACTCAGTGACTTGATGTGATTTTGCTGATAATCACAAAGGGACTTACGTTAGACTTCTTCATTCACGTAGCTTATTTCTCCTTTCAGTGTGGATGAAATATACATGATGTATCAACGATAAAAAAGGGGAAAAAGGTAAGGTTTAGAGACTAATCTAAGGTCAATGAAGCAATGATGATGCATGAATAGACAAACTCCTTGATAAACCTAACTCCACTTCGCCAAGGATGCCTACAACTACATGGAGTTGGTGCAATCTCCTAAGGTAAACGAATGGTTTTCAAATCATGAAAACTCATATAAGCACCCATCGAATAGCACAGCTCAAACAAGCATCCACAATCGAACTTATGCAAATGATAATGAAGCTCAAACTAGCTTTACACAACACTCCACCAGCGATGAATGTTAAAAGCATGAGCTAGGAGTTGATCAAATATTCAATACAAACATACATTACATCAAAGAACTTCTAATCTACTTTGAAACATCTCTCCACTTCATCAAAGTACAAGAAACCATGTCACTTCACAAGATAACACTTAACACCAAGTAAACTCCAATGTCTTTGCATTAATCTTGAGAAATATTTACAACAACTTTAAGTCCTCTCAGAGAATTTCGAGAGTCTCTTCCTACTCTACTCCTACAAAACTATTGACTACCCCTTTACAAATGAGGCAACAAGGCCTTTATATAGAGTCCAAAATACAACGAATGGCTAGGATCAATTCACGTAGCCAAGGGTCCAGATCATGCCATCTCAGCAGGTAGTTACAACAACTTGCTATTTTTAGTATATAAGAGAGAGGCAATGAAGGCACGATTTCCAAGAAGATAAGGATAAGATAGAATCTTTTATATCATCTTCAACATGGATGTCCTCTTTGGCTTCTTGCTTGTTGTAGATGCATTGAATGTAGTCATATGATGTGGCTGATTATGATTGGATGATGATGTGTACTTGCCACGTAGATGCCACCTCAGCAAACTTGTGGATTTCAACTATTAATTCAATATGCTTTTGGAGATATTCCCAAATTGTATCATCTGTATGTGATATCTTTGAATGTGATTGCTTTGAACTTGTATGTTTGGGAATGCTCCTTATTGATCTTGCCTTGTTCATTGTAAATAGAAGGTATATGATGCTTGTAGCTCATTTGACTAACTCTGTTCTTCTTCTTCTTGCAGGTAGGTTGATGATCTTCTTGGATGATACTTCCTGAAGAGTAGATGAGGATAATGATGCTTCCTTCATGTAGAGTAGATGATGATAATGATGTATACATTGATAATGGAGTAAGAGACTCTCTAAGACTTGAAGATTGAGAGAACTTGAAGCTTGGATGGATGAATGTCTTCGAACATGATGCCATTGATGAAGTGTACTTGAAGTGAACCTTTGAAGTGGTGTTTCCTCTACAATAGCAACTTCTTGACTTCACTCCTTGGATGATGGTGACTCCAAGTATTTGCTCCTTGAATATCTTCTCAGCTTCGTTGATGTTTCTACAAGACAGGAGAAACAATATTAATCACTTTATAACACAGGGATCACTTTAAACATGCAATAATCCTACTTCAAATCTAGCCGCATATATAGGTAAAAAGAGGAACAAAGGGCGCCTAGCACAAGTTGGTTCCATATTTGTCATTTTAAATGATTTCAAACAATTGTAATAGCTTAAAAGGGTCAATCTCCCTTAAGAGATTCATTCAAAAGATGTCTTTCAATGCAATTCCTTCCTTAGGCGCCAAAATGAGGTGATTTTGGTGGAAAGGAGCGCCTAACTTAATGACTTGATTCAACATGTTTGATCAACTTTGGATTACTTCCCTTAAGGCTTGCTTCATGCCTACTTCAAATTGATTAATGTATACCTCTGTGATCCTAGACGCCAAAACTCACTTGAGCAATCAAGTTTCCTCCTAGGCGCCAAAAAATGAGTTTTCCAACACAAAGGGCGCCCTACTTGATGATACTCAATTTGACATGATAGATTGCCCCTTGGCATTCAAATAAGTTCAATGACTTACCTTGCCTTTGCAATAAATGATCTTTCAATTAGGAATTAGATCCTAGGTCTTACCACCTTCAACCTCCAAGGCACCAAAATTGATAATTTTGAAGGCAAAGGGCGCCTTGACTTTACTTGCTCATTTTCATGCCTTCAATCATTAGAAGATGACTTAAAGTGACCTCTCCTATCTAGGCGCCCAGTCACAGAAGGTCATTTCAGACATTTTCTCCCAAGGCGCCCATTCAAGGTTATAGAGACTAAAGAATGCGCCTTGATATGGATAAGTTCCTAGGCGCTAGAAAATGATTATCCTAATGGAAATTTGAGCCTAGGCTTGAAGATGAACTTATGTTTCAACTTAGATAGTTTCAAGCAAGTGTATTGTTGCTAGGAGGACTCCTCACTTCAAAATGATATCAAATTCTATGGTTTTATGCTTCTTTTGTCTAGGCACACATTTAAGTGTTTTGAGTAGGAAATGGCGCCTTAGTTTACTTAGCTCATTTCTTGGCAATTTGATGACTTCAATCACTTGTTCAAACCTATAGGAGATCATTCTACACTTAGGCGCTAGATCTTAAGATTTAGAACATTCTCCTTCAAGGCACCAAAATGAGGTTATTTAGACACAAAAGTTCGCCTTTATACAAGATGCTTATTCTCCTTCCACTTAAGCACTCATTCATGATGATCCAAGTGACAATAGGCGCCTAGACTTCCTTTGGTAAGATTTAGTCATTTTGAAGGTTCTAACACTAGGCGCTACAGTTGGAAGTGATTTGAAGTTCATTCTCCTCTAGGCACCAAAATGGATGGTGGAGACAAGAAAAGGCGCCTAGGCTTAAATGAGGGTTTATTAGACTCTAAGCAATTGCAAGGTGACTCAGGGAGTTCAGCTCTTCAAGGCGCCAATTTTCTTCACTACTACTTGCATCATTGGTTCAAGGCGCAATTTTGAGGTTGTTTGGATGATGAAAGGCGCCCTGAGTTCTAGGCGGGGTTTCGAGGTTGTGCAAGTGGAGAAATGCGCCTAAGGTCTTCAAGCAATTTTGCGCCTTGAATTGAAAATCCCCGAGGTTAGGTATATTGAAAAATATATTTAAGTATAAGAATTTCTTATACTTTAAATATTTTTCAATATACCTTTCAGGATGTTTGAGATAGGTCTCAGATCCACCGGATTTAACATGTAGATTCTAGATTTTGAGGGATCCACCAGATTTCAGACTTAGTCAATTTTTCAAGCTTTTCAGGATATCAGGATACCAGACTTAGTCATTTTCAGGATCTCAAACATACATCAGGATTAGTCTCAGAACGAAAGCAAATGACTCTTGAATTAGAAACTAGACTGAGAACTCAAATAAACCACTGACTTCATCATGCAATAAATCAAAGACTTAATGCAAAGCATCAGAGTTCAAAAAGGGGGTCCCCATTTGCAATGGGGCGATGTGTGATTAGGTCACAACAGGTACTCTAAAGAATTTGTAGTTGATTTGAGCTTAGGTGTAAGCTTATCAACTTCAGCCTCGCTTCTTTTCAAAGCATCATAGATCCAACCAGCAAACACAAGGACTTGATCTCTATCAAAAAGAAGGTTCAAATAATTTGATTTCAACATTTCTAGAGCCTCTCTAACTACACTCCAATCTTCAAGTGAAGATCCTCTTTCCATGCCCATTTGTCTCCTTTCAACTTGTGCCCTCCAAATGTGATCTTCAACAAACTTATGTATGTAGTCCAAGTGAGTTAAGGATTGAACAACCTTATCTTCGGTAACCAACAACTGATTCTTGAAAACCAATGTTGCATCAATAATGAAGGTTGATCCAAAGCTTTCAACAAGCTTCCCTTCATCATGCTTATCAAATGACTCTTCTGCAAAGACACTAGGTTCTTCAATTTACATGGGAAATGAATCTTCTTCTTCATCACTTTGATCAAATGTTATGGCAGCATCAAATTCAAACATTTCATCATCATCAATGGCTGATTTAAAGTCTTCATCATCATATGCTTCATCAAGGATCTTTGAGGAATCAATCAGTTCTTCACTTGGCATGGGAATTTCCCACTCATAATATGAATTACCTTCACAAGCATGGTGAAGATACTCCTCATTAGGTGTTGTCTTGAAAATTTCAGCAACATCAACTTCTTGGGCTGTCGTAGATACACCTTTCTTCATGCACTCATCAAGACTTTCTGCTTCCATGCTCTCAGGCTCGCTTGCAAAGTCACCTTCTAGCAATCTATCAATCATCTTTAACTCCTCAAATGTAGTGGCATCTTCAAGGTCTTCATCAAATGAAGGACTTGCAAAGTCCAACATTCCAGGCTCATTAACTTCATCAAAACAAAGCTCAGCTTCACTAATTTCTGCTGTAATCTTTTCCAAATCAGCTAGCTCCTCTATGCATGCCTCTTGATTTGTGACCTTGTCTTCATCATATAGAGGCTTAGACTCATTTCTTTCAACTAACAGGTCTTCATCTTCTCCTTTTTTGGATTCCACATCATCCGGAATGAAAGAACATGTGGTGAAGGTTGCTGGTTCATCTTCTTTTTTCTTGCATTGGTGGTTAGGCTCTGAAGAATCTTTGCATAGAAAACAAAGATTTCTTCTCCTGAGTTCATTTTTGCTGTCCTCTTTCTTTCTTGAAGTGAGAGAGTTCTTGTTCTGTTGGCTGGAAGGTGATGTCTTGGAATAGTTCTTGGTTCTTGCCATTGGAGTAGGTAACTCAGGCTTCCATAAAGACTTTTTCTCCTCTTCCTTCCTCGTCCTTCGAATGTAATCTATAAGGCCCTTTTTGTCAGGAGCCCCCTCCTTGATTATTTCCAAGGAAGCATCCCATGAAATTTGATGCTTAAAATCATCTGAAAGACCTTGGTACTCATCAATAATTTTTGTGGCCTCTCGATCATACTTCCTTCGATCCAACTTCTCTTGAATTGCTCTTTCTAATTCATCTTGACTTTGCCTAAGAGAATCAATCAAGACATCCGTCTCAATTCTTCTCCCCGTGAGAGATGCCATGATCTCACATTCACTGCTCAAAATCCTTCAACTGCCCAACTCTGAACACACATGCAAGTGTTGATCATGCACATGCAAGGCTGAAAACTCTTATACTCAACTTGAAGATCTGCAAAAGGATAGCTTCCCAATAGGCTAGCAAGACCACTGGCTCTAATAGCACTGTAAAATGCTACCCCAAATTTATTTTTTACTTATACAAATGATCACAGCAAGGTTAGCACAACAATGCAACCAAATAGAACACCTCCACACTTTCTGATCACCAAGTTCCCAATATGGGCGAGGTGAGAGCATACAGTGTTTTGGTTGAACAATCAAATACTAGGCAATGAAAAGAGATACATTCTTCTACTAAGAGCAGGCATCTGCTTTTCAACAAGCATCCACTTATGCAGAGGGGGTACTCCACTTATTCAGTGGGTGAATGAGCAATGGAAGAACAAGTATATTATCCACACTAGTGGTAAACCATCCAGGGGTTACAATATGAGTTTGCAACAAAATAAATATTACAATGCTATGAATAACTTGCAAACTAAACTGAATGACCCTGTCTTGTACAATGATTTACAGCTGCAATAAGTCAAAACTCAAAGCCAAAGATGACATGAATTAGACAAACATAAGTCTTAAAATCCACCCTAATAGTACCAATGTAAAGAATATGAAAGAGTAATCTCTGATTCAAGCCTTCAAGGTACTGCTGTATGCTGTTCCAAACACTGCATTCATGATATCAGCAATTACAACTTCATCATAACAAACCCAAACTCCTTCTATCATACTCAGAAATCATACAATAACACCCTCCAAACTGTAAAACTTGGATAGCAATGCCCTTTCTCAGCAAATAACTTCTCTCAGCAGTTCAAACAATGATAATCTTTTCTCATATATGGCTGCAATCAGAACAAGACTGAATATTATTTGTATGGATAACATAGGAACATTCAGCTCACTTTTCAATACATGGTAAAACAGCATTAACACCTTCTAAACCTCCCAATACACCTCAAAAACCCAGGACGCCAATTAAAGGAATGAACAGACCCTTCTAATCATAGCGATCAGCATAGACAAACCCAAGCTTGGTATATGGTACGGACCACATGCATGATGATACATTAGAAACTACAGATTTAATTCCAAAGAGTCAGCATTGTACACCCAAACATGTAGTATATAGCCCAGCCACTCTTAAAAATAATATATATTTAGTGATTTTCCAAGACCAAACCATGTACGGCCCAGCATGGTGGAATGACTCACTTACTAATTCTCAATCATCAACAAAGACTCTAGCAACCTTGATCCATTTGAGTGCTTTGAAAAGACAATCACCAATGCAAAGTATTTCATACATATAGGCATTATTCCCTTACAAAAAACCGTTTTCCAAATGCAGACGTACGGCCAAGAATAGGGTTTGTATGGCAGTAACATGCCCCCAATCCCAACAGTAATAAATCTCCATAGTGTCTCATTCAAGTCGCCTCAAGATGTATATTAAGACCCTTGTTTTATTTTCGCAAAAGTTCAACAACCAATTCTTCAATAATGGTTGCATTCCCAAATGGAACAGCCCTTGGTACGGCCCAGCAAGGGTTTTCAACAGCACTCTAACATGTATCAACCTCAATACTAAAATAAACATCACAAAACCCAATGCAATAACAATAAACTCAAATGATCAACACCAAACAATATACTACAAACTCCATGAAAGCTCAATGGCAAACTCTATACGAGCTTGCTCCAAAATCCGCCTTCAGCACAATGGTGATTCCTGTATGAAATCACACTCAATTCTACAAGAGGGTTTTCGTCCTCGAGAATATGGAAGAACTCACAGGTTCAATCCATCTGCAAAACAATCTAATTCCGAAAAGCATAACCTTTCCAAATGAGCTCTCATCCTTTTTATAAAGGCACTTTAGGAGTTACAAAGGAAATGCATTATTTCTTGAAAATAATAACCTTTTCCCTCCAACTTAAATAATTTCTTTTTTCTCCACTCAAGGTTCACTTTTTAAGTGCCTAAATAAAAGAATATGTTTTTCCCTTTCTAATGAGCTATAACACTTAATCACTTTTTTATTTGTTTTCACCTTTAGGAACTTAAGTGAAAATAATAATTAAAATAGCTCATTAAATATAACTTTTAGCAGAAAATCCCAAACTTCATCCAACTACCAAATAAACTGAACCATTATGTTCAGTAAGGTTTATGATGTGAAACGATGCCTTCCGGGTGACTTTCCAAAAATAGACGGCTCCTCCAAGAATCTTGGAGAGCAATCCGTGAACCGAATCAAACATCTGAAAGCATTACTGTAACCCTGGACATCCACTGAGCTCAATTCCATAGAAAATTAGTCCAGTTCCAGAAGGAAACCCATTAATATTACACTAAGTTGCTATACTTAAATATAACCTTAGGCAACCTTAGTGAAATATTAATTAATTATCTTAATAATGGTCCCAAGCCATATAAAGCAATAGAAATGCACTGATTAAGTAACTTCGACCATCCCTGATGAAAATGAAGACTTGAGACACAATTATTCTGCAGATTGAACCACGACCACTCCAAGAACATTTGAGTTCTCCCAAAAATGCCAGATAGTCTCTGAGGGACTAGGAACAAGCATAATGCGCACAAAACCCTATGTGTCAAAAAAGGGATATTACAAAAGGTGAGTGAATTCCATTTTTTTTCAAGTTTTGAATAATTTTTTTGAAGATTTTTCGAGTTTTTTCAACCTTTTTTTCAAAATTCTGAATATTTTTTTATATGCATAATAAGGGGTTATAATGTGGATTTTTTTTTAATTTTTTAAGTTATAGAGTTCTAAATTTGTAATGTTTTTTGTTGTAAGTTCATATAGAATGGTTGGTAGTTCCGGTTCAGTTGCCAAAATGCAAAGAGTTCATTTAAAATTGATGAAGTGTCACCTCTTTGGCGACATACGCAATGATTGAACAACTTCCTGGTGTGGGGGTTATCATTGGCGTTGTAGCCAATGTAAAATTGAGTACAAAAGCTCATACAATAGAGTGAAAGTTCACTTTTGCGCTATTCCCAACTTGGGAATAAAAGCTTGTCCTAGGTTCAATAAAAAAGGGTTGCCAAAGCAACAAATAATGGGCTACATTAAAGAACAAAAAGATGCCGACATGGTTAGCAATAGATCAAGGGAAAAAGCACATCCTCTTGCCAAGAAAAGCGTAACGAAACCTCCTAGTGGCTTATCACAATCGGCTGGCCCACATCCTTTAATGCCATTGTCATCATCTTCCCTAGTAGAGAATGTTTCACGTAAAAGTGGCCCATTGGAAAGGGCCTCCAACAATGAAGTGAGGGAAGTTGTAGATCAGAGCATTGGTTGTTGCATTTATGGCAATGGGCTTTCTTTTAACCTTGTTAGATCACAATATTGGTGGGATATGGTGACGGCCATTGCCAATGCACCTACTGATTATGTTAGTCATGGATATGAAAAGGTGTGAACCACCTTATTGGCGAAGGAGAAAGCTTCGATAGAGGCATCATTGAGAGCAATAAAGGATACATGGCCCGAAACAAGGGTGTCCATTTCTAATGGATGAAAAGATTGCAAAAATAGATTACTAATCAACGTCATTGCAGTGTACCTTAAAGGGGTGATGTTTTTGAAGGCAGTAGATTGTGAAGGGCGAGTGAAAGATGCAACTTTCATTTCCAATATCCTCATAGAATCCATTGAAATGGTGGGCCTGAAAATGTTGTCCAAGTCATAACGGGCAATGCTAAAAATTGTAGGGCAGGTATGGGCATATTTTTGGACACCATGTGCTATCCACTCACTCAATTTGATATTGCAAAAGATTTGCACAGAGATTGAATGGGTCAAAAAAATCTACATGGAAGCTGAGGAGATTCAAATGTTTGTGACTAATCATCATATGTCACAAGCCATCTTCAGGACCTTCTCCAAATTGGAGTTGTTGAAGGTAATTTTATTTTTATTTTTTACTTTTAACATATCTAATATTTTTAAATTTTTGTTAAGTTGCTACTTTTTATTATTTAAATTTTAATTTATTTTTTTTACATGATGTTAGGTTGCCGAAACTCGTTTCGCATCACACAATCGTCTTGAGACGACTTGTGAAGGTGAAAGTAGAATTGAGTGCCATGTTCATCGACACTCTTTGGAGTGTATGGAGGCAATCACAGACAGAGAAAGCCCAAAAAATCAAAGCATTGATCCTTGATGATGAGTGGTGGGCTTGTGTGCAATATGTTTTGAATTTCACCGAGCCCATCATGAGTATGATTAGGTATGCAGATACGGATCGACCATGCTTGGATGAGATTTATGATGGCATGGACTCCATGATTGAAAAAACAAGGACCATAATAGAAGCCAAGGAGCAACACCCCACATATGCATTTTTTAAGAGAGTGCAAAGGATCATTTTTGAGTGTTGAAACAAGATGACCACACCCTTGCATCTCTTAGCATTTGCTTTGTCTCCAAAGTATTATAGCAAAGAGATACTTTCCCTACCGAGTAGGGTGGCAACATATAGAGATAAAGAGGTTGTTGTTGGGTACAAAACTGCATTCAAAAGACTATTTCCAGATAGAGATTTAGAGAGAATTGTCTCAAGTGAGATTGGCGAGTTTATATCTTCAAAGAATCAAGATGCTTTCGCTCTTCAAGACAAGTACAAGAAAGATGCTCATGAATGGTGGTACCTACATGGCCAAGACTATTTTCACCTTCCACCTCTTGCAATAAAAATTATATCTCAAGTATGCATCATTTTATTTTTTAAAATTAACTTCCTCATTTTTCTTTCCCTACTATATATTAATTTTATTAATTTATAATTTATGTTTTATCATTTTATAATTGTAAATGTTGTAAGTTTGTAACTTGTATGGTATGCAAATTTAACAAGTTGCAAGTTCATCTGCAGCTGAGCGGAATTGGAGTACATACTCCTTTATCCACTCAATTAAACAGAACCCAATTGAGTGAAAAAAAGGTTGAGGATTTGGTCTTTGTGCACTCCAACTTGCGTCTCTTGTCACATAAGAACCCTGATTACGAGGGGGTGACAAGAAATTGGGATCTAACTCCCAAGTGTGTCGATTTAGATGCTACTGCTACACAACTTGTAGAAGTCTCTATCAATGAGGACCATGAGACAAATACACATGACACAAACATGGCTAGTGGGAGTGGTGTTCCAACTGATTGTGGTTCAGATGAAGTTGAACCAAATGTTGACTATAATGCTTTTGACGAAGACCCATATGATGCTTATTGAACAATGAATATTGATTGTAATTTTCATTTTGTATTGACATTAGACTCTTTGAGAAATCACTAAATTATGAATTTCAATTCATGAGTATTTTCCTTATTGCAAGTTATGAGATATTTAGATATTTTATTATTTTTGTTTATTGGCAATTATGAGTATTATTGTTTTAAAGTTTGAGTCTTATATATATATAGGTTGTCGTACTGTACCCAGGCCTTTTTTTTTTTGCCATATCTACATACCCGAACCCCGTATCCGTACGCATACCAAGACTGGCAACTTAGATTATTAGGGTTGTGGTTGGGGACATGAACATCAAGAAAAATGTCTTTTTTTAAAAAAATAAATAAAATTGCTTTTTGGAGTGTTTGGCACAAGGGAT
The DNA here is from genome assembly GCA_027924645.1 of Cunninghamia lanceolata. Classification (NCBI taxonomy): domain Eukaryota; kingdom Viridiplantae; phylum Streptophyta; class Pinopsida; order Cupressales; family Cupressaceae; genus Cunninghamia; species Cunninghamia lanceolata. The sequence goes on along the minus strand of BSBN01000292.1, from coordinate 2,288,205 downwards.
GGACTTTCAAGAGACTTTGGGGGAGTCCCGGGGATGTCTCAATGCCCCCCCCAATGCTCCCAATAGGGGAGACGTTTCAGGAATGTTCCCTCTTTGAGGCAGACATCTCGGCAATGCCTCCTACTTGGTGGCGGCGGTGGGGGGATGGAGGTGGGATGTTTCCCAGCCGTCCCCATTTCTAGAAACACCACTTTTATTGGGGGGGGTGGGGGGAGCGTGTCATCATGGAACATTGTTCTCCATTGATTTTATATATTGCACTGAAGAGACCTGCTGGTGAGATTGAAGAAACCTAGTTGTTATCATTTCATAAGGTTTTACATATTGCAAAAGATTGAAATCTGTATACTGATGTTTGACTTGGATTTATATAATTATTCTTGGGTTTTTAGATATGAATATCTTGGTATGATGGTCTATTTCTTGGAGTAAATCCAATTTCTTCTATTCTTTATTTTCTTTTTTCTAATAAGTGACTTGTATCTGTTGTAGTTCTTTCAATAAATATTCATATGGAAAGAAAAACAGTATTATATGCATCTTGAAGGTACATAGTTAATAAATATTAGAGAACCATGTTTTGGATGGCACTGACATACTCTAAAATGATTTTCCGTGCAAGCAGAATGGCAGGACATCTGACATGATTTTCTCAATACCAGAGTTGATTGAGACCATCTCCTCTGGTATCACTCTTCAACCAGGGGATATTATAGCAACTGGTACTCCATCAGGTAAACGTTATGTTTTCAGTTTCACCTTATTCTCAGGATTTTATGGTTTGGCTATTTAAGTTTTTAAGCTGAACCATGACCAAACCTAAGCAGGGTCACTATCTGTTTTGAAGCTGTTATTTTCCCCTAGTGTGAGGATGTTATCATATGCTTTTTTATGGAATGGGATGTCTTGTACATCCCATGCAATTCTGCAAGAAAGTCATAATAGTCGCATTCTTCATTTTTTTATCAGCGATTAAAAACCCTTACTGGTGATGTGTTGTGTGCATTTGGAAGTACATGCATTTCTCTGTGTATTTGATATTGAACATCAAGAGCTCTGTTGCCTACTTAAACTGTATGTTAAAGTAGTAATGCCTCTGTCTTGGTTGCAATATTTGTGGCACCAAAAATGTCTAGTGGAAGAGAGACTATGACTTAACGAGTATAAAAGAAAGAAAACATAAGAGAAGATACTCTCCTAGCTTCCAACATATTAGATTGGCTGAAAAAATAAAAAAGTAAAGTCCAGCTCTGATCATGGTTTCTGGATTCGGTGTGGCGAAAAATAGTGAATACCTGATACCCCCAACTAGATCTAATGATGTGGGGCCAGTTTCATGGAAGCCCTGGTGTTGGAGCACAGCCTGGCAGGTCTACTCTTTTCAGCATGACATCCACAGTAACAACAAGACACTTGACTTCCCCACTAACTGAGAGTAACTTGAAGGGGGATATATAAGAACTTTATAAGGACTGTCATTTGCATGCCTCGCTTTCTTGAGATACACAGCCAAGCATCTGTGGTCAGAATAAGAGAAGGGTTAGAAATAGGTGAAGGGTTAGTTAGGTTAAGTTTGTCTTTTGATTACATCAATAAAAAAATAAGTTGTCTTTTGATTTAATTTTAAAAAAAATGTTTCAGCAGTCCCCTTCCCAGAAATGTCCAGGTGATGTTTCTGGGAATGAATCGATAGTTCCGACTTTCCAAAGGAAACTGGATTTGGGATCAGAACCATAATTGAACAGGTTTCATAACAAGTGGGGTTTCAAATAATCTGGTGATGTAGATTTATAATATCACAGCTCCATCACCATTACTGTCACATGTTAAATTTATTTGCAAAATCATTATATGTGCTTATTTTTGCATGTGCTAGGTGCATAACAAATTGCATATAGAATATATTATGTAACTGTAATGATGATGGACCGCTGCTCGTATAAGTGGTAAACAAAGCACAACTTCCAAGCAAAATGATTACCCTATTCAATACAAGTATCCTTTTTCCCACATTAATAAGTAAGCTCAATTTTGTATGACCTTAACTGCTAGGTAACAAGGAGAAATCCAAGCCTCGTGGATGTATTACCATTAAAATTATCTTTATTAATTGCATTAAGTTCTTATTTGCAAGGAATAATATGACAAACATCCAAGGACTATTTGTAAGGAGGGGGTGGTCCATAAAGATGCTTATCATCCATAGAAGCACTGAGGCCTCAACGAACCAATATGATTTTCAACTTGTTCAAACCAGAAGCTAACTCTTTACATGAATGAAGAGCCAAGTACGAATACATTTAACATCCAAAGGCAGAATCACCTAAATACTGAAGTACATCAAGATAGTAGTTAGCAAACCCTTTTTCTAGGTATGTGGAGGTCAGAGTATTAGGCCTTTACTCTTTACAGGGTTGTGGTGATTTGCCCTTCAATGTGGAGTGCTCCCTGAGTCATTAGGATCACTTGTGAGTGAGTGGTGTGTATCCACCTATTAGACATTACAAACTAGGGTGCCAACCAAGATAGTTTCTTTAGTGGCCAAATTAGTAACATGGATGAGTATATGAAACATGTGGCATTCATCAAAGCGCTGAGTCTCAGCGGCATAAAACACAAAATCAACACCTAAATATGCACTTATGATGAAAAGAGTGAGTTCTGAATAAAACTTGGACAATATCTGCTTGTATCAGTTTGATTCTCATCATGTAGAACAGCTTGCAAACCAGCGCAACAATTAAATTGCCAAATTTTTAATCTTAGGAACTTGACCTTGGCAACTGTTTGTACACCTTGGCTGGCATGCTCATTTGTTTTGCAGTCAACCCAAGAGAGGTCTAGCTGATTATAAATAGGATCCAAGGGAGTGATTGGGGACTAAGAAATTTGATTTTTTGGGGCAGCAGGGAATGCATTGGACTGCACCCTAGACTCTAGCAGCCTTATACATTTTTAATTTTTTTTTTCTTGCTACAACATGGACTCTAGCAACTGAGTGTTTTTATCAATTTCATATTGCTGCATTTCTAACTCATTTTTATTGTGCATGGGTGCATATAGGTTGGGATTTGTATAAGGTGCAAAGCCATGACTAGAATATGCATTGTTAGGATGATCACATGAATCCAGACCAATGTAATTTCTAGGGTCTGAAACATAAGAAGATGCATATGGAGGGGCATCCCTAGGGTAATCATATTCATACCAATTTTCCATGACTAACACATCCTATAATGCAGGACAGAAAACAGAAGTATACAAATGTGTTCCTTCAGCATGACAGGAACAACAATCTTCAAAGGTAGGAAGAAAAGAAACCATGCACCTTTAATATCACCAACTGCTGCTCATTGAGATGGGGCATCCAAATGATCAACAACACACGAAGGAACTGTTGTGACATAATCTCAACATCGCCCCATTTTCAATGGGGACCCACCTTTTTTTAATTTTTGGTTTGAGTTTGTTTTGGCAGTGATCCTCGCTGGATTGAAGAGTTTGTAATTCATGGTGTACCCCCTTGGGTGGACTTCTGCATACTATTCGCAATTCAAATTTCCCGTTTCTATGCTTGATGGGTTACAGTGTTCACTCCAAGTGCTTGTAGAAGATCGCTCTGCAGGAGATGAAAGGTGTCATACATTGCAAATGAAGAGGTTCACCCAAGTACAACTCAGGGCTTTCAACTTATGTGAGCATGGTAGATAAATCCGCTAAGAAGAGCAAGATAGAGTAACTTGTTTGTTGAGGCGGCGAAATTCAACGTAGGTGCAATCATGTTAAACATCGTTTTATGCACTAACACTCAAAAAGTCCGCCCCAAACGTTTAGCAATGACTAGATTTGTGTGGTGTAAAGTCTTCACATTATGCATAACGAGTCCACACGACCGCTTGGATGAAAACAGGTAGATGATTTGAAACGGTAAAATCCAAACCTTAGGCGTAAGGCATCCAAAAGTCCACTTAGGCGGACATCTTTAGGGACTTTGCAAATGTGGGAAATAGATATCATGCAGCGTGATGTTAAAAGTCCACTTAGGCGGACATCTTCAGGCACTTTACAGATATGTGAAATAACCAAACGCAGCATGATATTAAAGGTCCACTTAGGCGGTCTTCTTGGGGCACTTTGCGGGCTCGAACATTGGACGTTATACATATGTATATCGGGAGTCTGCCTAAACACGTCGTTGATCAATTTGCAAATTATGCGTGGAGCATCTAGGTTCTGCTCGGGCATTTGGTGGTCATTAATTTAGCATCGTCCACTCATTTCTTCAGACTCTAATTTAGGCCTTCTTTAATGCTAAGCATTGAGCACCCAAAGATTTGCTCAGGCACACGGCAGTAGAGACATGACAAATTTAGCATCGGTTCCTTGAATGTCGATGACTTCGCCTAGCATGTGTCTTTTAGAAGGATCTTGCATAAATCTTTTTTTGTGTTGATGGCACAAAATCCTCCCCAGCGATATATTTCGCGATTCCTTGATACTGTCTAAACTTAGGTCTGCTTGGGTGATAGTCTAATTTTCATAAAGGGGAGAGTTTATTCATTATTTTTTTTCATTGGGTGCGAGTTCTAATCACTCTCATCATCTTGAGTGTTGTTTCTGTTGAAGGAAGGCCATGTCTATCAATTCTCAATGCACAGTATGTGCATATTCGAAATAACCCACTCAAATGGTATCCGCCGGATTCCCATCTCTCTACAAACTTTGATTTATTTTGATGATACAGAAAGATTTGCCTCAGCATATCATTTGGTTTTGTGGAAAGGATGAGAATGGGATTGTAAGAAAAGAGTATGCTCATTGTGCATTTGGCAATGGTTGTATTCATGCTCAAATACAAATTGCCTGTCAGGTTTTGACGTGGGCAGATTGGAGTTGCATTTGTTGATTGAGGTTCTTTAAGTATTGATCGAGTTTTATTTTCGCAAAGATTTGTATTTTTGGCCTTTCTAAACTAGGTGTTTTTAAATGGCATATTTTAAATCCCGCATGTGTTAGATGATGACATTTTATCTTTCTGCACCATTTTTAAGCATTATTTCTATATGCTGATTCAGGGTATTTGTGTAGGTGAAGAGCGATATGGAAGGATAGTGGTGAAAGGCTTGCACAAGGGAAGTTCAATGCATGGAGGAGTCTTGTTCAAGAACATTTGATGGAGAAGACATCATCACTGCACGAGGGAATTTCCGCATCAAGATCACCCATAGTTCACTCTAAGAATTCACGCACAAGGCATCTTTCTACTTCCAAAGTCCAAAGCCAAAATCTTGCATCCTACATAGCGACGTCATCAAGAAAGTTATGAACAAGAGAAATGAGCAAGTTCATCAAGCAATTGATGAATTACATTCAAAAGCACAGTTGCATGATCGACAACCACAAGAAATTCCAAATTTTCCCAAGTTTTCCAAGTTCGAAGCAGCCAAGTTCCAGAGGTGAAAATTTGAATATTCAAAGACTACTCCCAAAAGATGACAAAATTTGGGAAGATATTCTGAGTAATATGAAAACAAAGAAAATCAAACCAGTTTGTTCGATGCTGAGGTGGCACGTGCACAACATCGATCCAATCACAGTTTGCCACATCATCCATCTACATTCAATGTTCGAAAGATAGTAAATTTTTGTAACAAACTGCCTTGATGTCGAAATATGGGCCATCGATTCTCAAATCAATCTTGGCCATTCATGTAATTTTGGGGCCTATAAAAGGGCCCATTTCTCTCATTTGTAGAAGGAGGATTATTAGAGGAGAGAGTAAGAATCAAGGAGTAGGAGTAAATGTTGTAGAGGTAGATTAGAGGAGACTTTTCAAAATCATTGAGAGGACATATGAAATTGTTGTAAAAAAATACATTTCCAAAATCAATACAAGCTCATTGTTGAATGCTTCATGGTGATTTATGTGGTGATGGAATGTTAGCATGGTTTCAAATTCTCGAATGTGATGGAGAAATGTTTCCAAGTAGCTTAGAAATAGATTAGAAGTGCATTGATGTAATGAATATATGTAAAGATATTTGATGAATTCTTCTTGTTCATACTTTTCATGGATTGTCGAAGGCAACCCACTTTGCAAAGTTAGACTGAACTTTCATTTTCTTTAGTTCAGTTGTGAATGCTTGTTCAAGGTGTGCCAGCTATGGGTGTTTGGATGGAAATTTGCAACATGAAAATCCTTGAGTTTCCTTAGAAGATTGCACTGACTTCGTGTAGTGGTTGGTTCTCATGGCAAAACGGAGTTTGGTTTCAATGGGAGTTTGTCTATCTCGACATGTTTCATTATCTCTTTGTCCTTAGAGTAGATTTCCTAAACCCTTGTCCCTTTGTATTTTCTTTTCATAGTTGGTTTGTAGAGTTCCACTTCACAAGAAAGAGAAACAACATATTTGATTGGAATAAGGAGTATATTCAACGTAAGTCCCTTTGTGAGTTTTCAGCAAATCACATCAACTACTGAGTCTATCCATTGCAAGTCAAGACCTGACATCTGGAACCTTGGAGTTGTCTCATTGGATCACATTGTTTAGCCTTTGAGAGACTTTGTTTAAGAGAGGATAGAATAACTCGGTATTTTATTTTGAGTTTGCATGTGCATAAAAAACACATCAACAGGAACAACAGAAAACAAATTTATTTTTTCATAGCAGAGTCGCCACCTCTTCCACAAAGAGGAATTCCTTGAAGCGTGACAATCTCCAAGGCAACAAATACTTCTGGGTTCAGCTCTTCAGTAGAGTCTCCAAATTCATTCCAATCCAACAAACTTGAGTTGGCAACCCATTAGAAGTACCATCAAGATTTGTCCCCGACAACGGCGTCATTCTGTTACTTCCCAAAATAACCACTCCAAAACCCTAAAACATTACCCAATCACCTAGACCAGGGGTGTGTTTAGCTCAACTTAGACTTGGGAGGGTGTTCCCTGAGGTTAGATAACCAGAGGAACAACTAAAATCGGTGGCTAAACCCAACTCACCAGCTTAATTCCAAACACTGTCACTAAATCAAGAACAACTAGCCACATAAACCTCATTATAGCTGATTATACATCTTGCATATGCACCCATAGATTGCATTTCTCATATCCCCATAAGATGAATTCATTTGCTATTTTGCACAATGACAAGATGCAAGCATGCATGAACATGGCTCACAAAAGGTTAAAACAATTTTATATCACATGAGATGATTCCATGGTTATTATACTGAATCATGAACAACATGTAACTAAAACTAAACCTAGTCCTACAACTACCCAGAATGGAGATTAATTTAAAGAGTGTTTGATCCTTCCCCAATATGGACCGGTGCCTACTCCATTGAGCAATTGAATCTTGAGCAGCAAAGGGGGAGGAGATACATACAACACCCATCAACAGAAACATGAAATGTATTCACACACAAATATGAGATATTCAAACATACAATGAACATACTTAATAATCCTGAGTTGAACTGCAATAACCCACATGTAATAGAAGAAGACCAATACAAAGGCTTTGTATTGTATTAAAATGTTGTCATACATTCATCTAACTCTATTACATTCATGCTAGCAAATGAGGCAAGAGGAAACAATGAAACTGCGATTTTAACATTCCCTTGAACTATTACAATCAGCCATGGAGACATATCATTACATGAAAATATGCATTGAAGCTCTTTCCTACAGACTGTTGGTTGTATTCCCTCATTCACTGCTCAAATGATATGCTTTGCTTGATGCCCGAAAACGTCCTTAGGCGACTCCAGACGAGACAATTGGTTTGGCCACCAACTGTTTGAATATCTCTATCTTTGGTATATATAGAGCTGTGTTTTCTTTGTTGTTCTGGGTGGGAGAAATTAGGGCACGCAACAACAACATTCAAATTCACCTACCTCTTCAACAACCTGCCCCATTATCAATTTGATATGCCTTTTACTTGATCATTTGAGCATTAATGGTGTCGTTGAAGGTATGCAGGGGCGCGCCTACAACCAGCACATGAAAACCGCGTTTTGGAAGCTCTTTTCAATACTTTAAAACTTTCAATTCTGCCTAACTTTTCCCTTTGTTCCTACTCATCAGGGATTCATCGATGGCTAGGAACACAACCACTTTTACTTGCCTTTTACTCTCTTTTCTCTTTTTTCTTTCTTCTGCCTTAGCCAATTTTAGGAATTTTTACACATCTCCAAAAGCAAACAAAACATGACAAAAATAGTGGTGACATTTAGAAGGCACTTCGATGGATTTTGAAAGGATTTAGGGCCAAAATATGCATGTTTGGGAATTGGAAAATGTGGGCACTAACAGTTTCCAAATCTAAGGCTCTTTTGATAGCCTCCTATAGAGACAATAGATCAAATGCCTTACTCAAACCCCTCAGAGGTTTGGTTAACCCTTCAATGAAAAGGACAATTAATCTTCTTTCTGTTACATTAGGCACCATTATAGATAATTTTTGGAATTCCTCCACATTTCACCACTGTTCCCTCTCTCTTTAATTGGGCCAACTCTCTAAAATGAACTTCAAGATCTTTTCTATCAAACCTCTCAATCAACCTTTTGCAAAATTCATCATGTGTCAAGTAGACTACGACCTTGGGTAACCAACCCATGGTACCACCATACATGTGATGTGTCTTCCAAGTGTAAGGTGGTGAATTTGATGGCGTCATCCTCAGTCATAGGTTTCAAAGATAGATGTGTCTAACTTTTGCACCCACGCATGAGCAATACACTTACAAGAACCATCAAAAGTAGGACGTGTCAACTTACCCAAAGTTTGCTAATGATCATTCCGCCTTGGTTGAAGTCTGGGCTCAATTCGTGATCCACTTTTTGTTGAACACACAAGGATACTAAGAGGGGGGGTGAATCGGTATCTAACAAACTTCAAATCTTCCGGAGCAGATTAAAACTTAAGCATCACATAATTAACATAAACATGAAATATCAACACAATGCACATCAACACAACACCAGATATACGTGGAAAACCCAAGAAGGGAAAAACCATGGTGAGGATCAACTCACAATATATGAAGCTCAAATAACAACTTTTTTTTAGGGCTACAACCCAAGGAAGCAACTACTCTCTACAAACTTTGATTTAGGGTCACTCCCAAGGAAGCTACAACTCCCTGAAGACTTTGTTTTAGGGTCACTCCCAAGGAAGCAACTACTCCCTAAAATGAGTACAAACTCAGAAAAGATTACAATATGACAATCCTTCTACTATCCGAAAACTGACATTGAAATTCACACCTTTGATGATTGCAATTATGCTTCTTCTGATGATTGGATCACTTAGGCACACTCTTCACTTCTTTCCTATCACAAAATATCTTCAAGATGAATTAGGACAGCTTCTAACACATCTACTCTTTCTCCTTCAGTCGCACATCATAATGCAATCATTCTGCTCCTTTTTCTACTTGCGAACCTTATCAATCACTTTGCAATCACACTCACCTAACTCAATTTGATTTACAATTTATACATGATATTACATTGATTACATTGCTTGTCGACTAGAAACAACATGAAAAATACATTTACAAGTCGGCCAAACAACACACATCATGAAACGTGTAGAGGACAAGTCCTAAACAAGACTACACGCTACACCAGCAGAAGACCCATGCCTTGCGAACATCAACACTTGTTTAGCCAAGGTCCAAAACATCCTTCACAACATCAAACATCAAGGAATTACTTCCGCACACTCCGCTCATTTGAAAATAGGACAGCCTTAAGCAAAAACATATGGAACTTGAAGCATAATGGCCGCAGCAACTTGAAAACCTTGTGTGGTATTGGAAACAAGAAAGATCTTCATGAAACTCTTCCAGTTGAGTCTACAAGACTCATACAACATCTCCAAACACTCTTTTACCTTAGCACATTAAAGATTTTGTGTCATACACCTTCAACCATGAACTCTGAGAACAAGTCATCCGGAACACACTGCAACACATTGTCATTGAAAAACTGAGCTAGCAAAACACCAAGAAGCTTGAAACAACAAGCATGTAATACACATCCATAAACATGTCCACAAAACCGCAAAGACAAACATTCACATCCGGAGGAATGCAAAGCAGTCCAATAGGCCTTCAACACTACCTTACTCTAGCAGAACACATGTCGGTACTCAATCATGCATAACTTTCATGGCGGAAGGACAAGTGATCTGAAACTTTGGAATTATCACCTTCACATCACCCTGAACATATTTCCAGAACTGCATAGCCATAACTGCAAATGTGGAGGAATGCGGAGCATTCCATTGCCCTTCTGAGAACACCTTCATAGAACCAATACTGTCTTCACACTGTCAACAGCAAATCACCCTTCTGGTAGTCCAAACACCATGAAACTTGGAACATACATGCTTTGACACTATATTAAGCTATCTTCAAATCCGCAAAGGCACAACATCAAAAGAATGAAAATGTTGAGCAATCTCCCAGACAGTCTTCAAAGGCAGTCATCCTGTAGCAGAGACTTTCACCAACTTCTAGAGGCCAAGCCTTCTTTATATTAACACGTGCATTCTTAGAAACATTAGGAGAGATCATACAATATGCTTCAGGCCACCGGTAACATCTTCTCATCCTCAACAACACATCTGATCATCTTAGTGCTTCTAATTTCCATATTAATGTATCTTCTTGATCCTTCTAATTCCCATCTTAATATGACTTCATACTCAACTCTGCATTGATCAAGGCATGACATCCAACCATGAACACCATCACACATCCATGACAGTGTTGACATTAATGATAACCTAAGGAACCATATGTGTAACACTTCTATCTCTCTTCATATTCATGTAATTTGTGAGTCATGTTGCTTCTTGAATCTTTGGAGGGAGATATCTATATTCTGCATAACAGACGGTAATATCATCTTGCATTGAACTTTGTGCTCCCCCAACATGAACTTCCCTTTGAATGAAAGTAGGACGAAGAGGTCTATCAACAGACCCAACCATGGTTCTCTATGTGTGACTTTTCTGCTTATTATTGTTATTGTTATTAGCTCCAAAAGAACTTGCCTCACTATTTTGATTGTTGGAATTTCTTGCTTTATTTGTGTTTTTTGTTTGTTATGCATCATATATAATGTTTGGCCCATCATATCTAACATAAGGTCAAACTTCCTTTCAAACTTATCGAGAAGATCTTCCAAAACTTTCTTCTCTCTTTCCATATTTACTTCTTCTGCCTCAAATTCCAAAGGAGTTTCTGTTTCTTTGTTCTTAGGAAATTGATGTTGAGTTTTTCTAAGTTCCCTTTGATGATACCTACCGGCTCTGTCATTTGACTACATAAGAAGGAAATCTCACAAGCTGGCAAGATCCAATTCTGATACCATTGTAATATCCCGAATGGAATATTTTATGATATTTGATCAAATTCAAATCACCTCAATAATTTCTCAAGGGTTAGTCCCATAAACAACCAAATATTTTTAAATTGTTATGAAATTATGTATGCAACAATTGCGATAATTCTAATGAAATGAATAGCCAATATGCCAATACTCTGCCCTATAGGAGTGCCCCAACAACAAAGAATTCCCTTTATTCACAAGGCAGAATTTGAACCCAAACAAGTTGGATTAGGCCCTTGAGGGACCAGCCAACTTTCATTCTTGATCGAACAGATACGATAATGAATACTATAGTTGGCAATTGTTTATGAATATCAATTGGCCCTAAAGATATCAGCTGCTATTATGAACAGTAGAATCAACTCAGCCAAATTATGTGAGTAATCTTTATCAGCTATCGCCACTATGGTCAGCCACAAACCCTATTGTAGATTATTTGCCACCATCAATATCGTATGCCCTGTGATACCCTAACAATCGACCTTTATTATCAAATATTGGAGCTTATATTAGCCGCCCATTAACATCAATATTGCATCAAGAATGAATCAGTCCACTAATTCAGATTTGGGGTGATCTCACCCAAAGATTGCATGAGAGCTTCATGTTGATAGCGCCCTTATTGATTGAGTAGGAATTGAATGTTTTATGGCTGCTAGTATAGAGTTGAACTTATAAGATTTTGATAGAACAACCATAACTTGTCTAAGCTTTTTTATGCCCAGCCATATTTGGTCCACTCATAGACCTATCAATTAATGTAGTCCTTGGTCTGTTGGATGGTGGACTCTTGAAGCTTTGAGGTGCTTCCATGACAACATTTATCATTTTTTCATTTAAGGAACCATACAAGATCGAATAGAATACCGCTGGCATACAAAATTAGACATAACATCCTCATTTTCTATTGACGACTTAGAGTTTGGCACATATCTATTAGACTCATCATTGGTTCATTTATTGTCCAATTTTTTAGTTTTTCTCTACCAGTGTTGGATATAGTAGTTTTTTATTAGATCAGCTGGAAAAGAGGGTCCAGAACCCTTTACAAAGCAGCCCCCAGGGCAAAACAAGGCCTTAAATGAGCCAGAGATAGCACAATAACAGCACACAAAGAAGGCCAAACAAAGCAAACAACAAGGGAACAACAGCCAAGCGGCAAACAGAAACAAAGGATCTAAACAAAACCAAATCCCGAAGGCAAAAGCCTAACTCCCTTGACCCTCTGTCGCGAAGCCGCAACAGACTTGGGGAGCCCTTTCTGCTTTCTATAAACAACAATCCAAGAAAGCCCAAGGTCAAAGTCCTCAGAGCGAGGAGAAAGGAGGGGCCCCTCACCAAACCCCGCATCCAAGGGGCAGACACGCATTGAAGAAGGGGCCGGCAACGCGAAAGAAGAATCCGGAACCTCCAAAGAAAAAGAACGATTCGCCGCAAGGGGAACCGACAACCCAGTAGAGGCAACAAGAATAGGCCCAATAGGAATAGCAATAGGGACGACATCCAGCACAAGTCCAGTAGGGACAGCAGCAAGAATGACATCCAGAGAAGGACCAACATCAACCACAGAAGTGGTCACCAAGGGCTCCCCAACAGGCACCTGGGGAAGCTGAGAAGAATCGCACTCCAAGGAAGGCTCGCCCTTTTAAGAAGAGTCATCAAATAGGGACGCAAAAACAGTCAAGTGATCTGAGAGAGCATCTTTCCAACAAGTTGCTGCACCCTTACGACGAGAATGAGGGCAACCAGAGGCTAAGTGACCAATAGAGAAACAACGCCGACACCAAAAGGGGAGACCCTCATAGTCCAACAGATGTGTCCAAGGCCTGTCCTCCACCATCAAAACAACCTCTTCAAAGAGGGGTTTAGAGAAGTAAATATCCACCAATATGCGAGCAACTGTAGTACGCCCCATTTCCGAGGTTGTAACAACAACCTTCGAGAAGCGCCCTAAAGTGTTGCCAATGGCTTCATAGCAGGAATCCTCCCAAAATTGGAGGGGAAGATTAGGTAGTCGTACCCATATTGGTCTGGTATTGAGCGGCTCGGAGAGAGGATTGAAGGAGCGAGCCCAAGGTTTGATGGACAACGAATGATCCCACCACAACCATCCCCTATCCATCACTGAATCCTGCGCCTCAAAGGATTCAAAAGTCGCTATGAAGAACCCCCTAGCGTAGGGATACGGCTCAATCTTTCCATCAACAAACGGTTTCCAGGATTCCATAATCCAGTTGTGCAAGTTGGGGAGAGAGGGCCACAACCCATTGAATCTGTAGATTACTCCTTTTCTTGAATAAAAATCCTCATTCTCAGAGACCTCAGGCCCACAAACCACCATAGGAGAGGAGTGGTTGCAAGACATGGGTCTAGCCTTTACCTGTGATGATCGAACAGCTTCAGAGAAGGAACGACCTAAAGCTTTCCCAGCAGCACCGAAACCGAAAAAGCCAACATATGAAAGGAAGCTAGGTGTGCGGAAATTGCTTCCTACACTAATCTAAAGAGGAGAGATGAGTGCAAATTCGTTTTAATCTTTATAGTTACAGCAATGTTAACATAACAATGGAGATATTGCAGCAATACACAACACAAGAATGTAAGACAGAAGAGAGACGAGATATAACGTGGGGAAAACCCTTATGGGTGAAAAACCCCACACTCGAAAACCTGCACAATGTATTATCTAAACAATGAAGTTTACAACACACTTGCAATGCAAGTCTTTACAGGAGTCTTCGACACTCGTATCTGGAGACAATCCGGCAGCATACAGTACCTATCAATCATATTATACATCTCCACTCCAAGCACCTGCTTAAATAGAAGTTTACAAGGCAAAAATGTACTTTCTTTGAGATGGGCGTCCAACTTGGCCTCATGGCCCAAAACCCACGCCTTGGGACACTTGTCCAACACTGTAGCATGGTCATGACACTTGTCACATCACCCCATCCCAATGAGGTCGCCTATTCCTAAGTTGGGCAATGACAGATGCTCTTACGCATCTTACGACTGTCATAATATCCATCATAACTGACAGCTCTTATAGTTGTAAGAGAATCTGTCATAACTGCCTAAAAATAGCATATTCTACTTACAACACATCATCACCCTCCTTGGGGCGCCCAAAGATGCCTTCTTCCAAGATGCCTTGCGACACATGTCTTCACCTGTCATAGAACCTTCCATTTACGACTCTTACGCGTCATAGATTCTGTCATAGGAATCTGTCATAACCGTTTCGGTCAAGATTCACTTACACACTAGTCAAAGTGCCGACACATGGCAAAATACCTCTACCACTAAGTGGGACGCCTATCTCCTCATGTGAGAACAAAATTACATGTGGTCACCTTCCACGTAGGATGACAGATCACCGTGCCAACTCCCACAAGATGACGAAACATGACTTGCATCCAAAATACATTAATAGGCAAATATTAAATACATTACAATAAATAAATGCAAGGAATTACGAAGGTTGAGACACCTTAATTCCCAACATTCTCCCACTTGTTGAACACCTTGTAAGAGCCAATGGAAATGACAGGATTTAACTGCTATAGGCCGAGACGCCCATAGACTCCGAACACCATTTGAACTTGTTTGTGCCCACTGGTTTCGTCAATGCATCCGCAACATTCTTCAAAGTATCTACCTTCTCCAAATTCATCTTCCCATCCTCTACCATGCCTCGCACGAAATGAAATTGTACATCAATATGCTTTGTTCTGGCATGGAAAGTTGGATTCTTCGCTAGGCAAATCGCACTCTGACTGTCACAACAAATAACTAGTAATCTGTCCTGCATCAACACCAATGTCTAAACACAATCTCTTAAGCCAAATACTCAGCTTCTGTCGTGGACAAAGTGACCACAAGTTGCCGCTTATCCAACTAATTGCACCACCGAACATAGTAAACATGTAAGCATTGGTGGATCTCCTGCTGTCAATGTCACCCGCCCAATCAGAATCCACGAATCCACGAATACAAACAGAATGCAGAGGTCCTGTAGGATTACCATGATAGCATATGGAATACTTGGAAGTACCCCTCAAATATCTGAACACTCGCTTTACTACATCCCAATGTACCCGTCCAGGATTAGCCATAAATCAACTAAGGACTCCCACTGCTTGGGCAATGTCTGGTTTTGTGCAGACCATGGCATACATCAAACTGCCAACCGCACTAGCATAAGGTACTCTGCTCATGTCCTCCACCTCACTAGGAGATTTTGGACAATCATTAATAGATAACTTTGTCCCCAAAGATACAGGAATACACAATGGTCTACAATCTGCCATGCTGAACCTATCCAACACAGTCTTCACATACTTACTTTGGCTTAACCAAAGTTTTATGTTAGCTCTGTCTCTTCTGATTTCCATTCCCAGAATGTACCTGGCTGCCCCTAAGTTTTTCATCTCAAACTGTGTTGACAACTGAGACTTCAAATCAGAAATCATATTCTTACCATTCCCAATCAGCAACATATCATCAACATATAGTGCAATAATGAGAATACGATCATTGTCAAACTTATAATACACACAATGATTTGATTTTGATCTCAAAAATCCAATCGACAACACAAAGGCATCAAATTTCATATACCACATCCTAGGAGACTGCTTCAAACCATACAAAGACTTTTTCAGCTTGCAAACCAAATTTTCTTTACCTTTCTCTATGTAATGCTCTGGTTGTGACATGTAAATCTCTTCCTCCAAATCACCATGAAGGAATGTTGTCTTTACATCCATCTACTCCACCTCTAAGTCATAAGTTGTTGCAAGAGATAACAAGAACTGAATAGATGTCAGCTTTGCAATGGGAGAGAAAATTTCACCATAATCAATTCCCTCCACTTGTGAGTACCCCTTTGTAACCAATCTAGCCTTGTACTTTTAAACACTGCCATCTGCACCGAATTTCTTCTTGAACACCCATTTGCATCCAACAGGTTTCCGTCCTTCAGGCAAAGGCACCAAGTCCCAAGTTTTATTCTTCTCCAAAGAAGCCATCTCATCTTCCATGGCCTTCTTCCAGGAACCTGCATCTTTCATGCCCATAGCCTCTGTCACAGTTCTAGGCTCATCAGTGTTAATAAGCAAGGCAAAAGCACAACTAGAATCAAGCAATGAATAACCAAACCTATCAAGTTGCTTCCTTATTCATGTAGACCTCCTCAAAGGCTGAGGTTGAGGTTCTGCTTCTTCTGAGCTTTCAAAGCTGCTAGAGCTCTCATCATCAAGTCTCATAGGGTCTGTTGGTTTAGTCTTCTCAGGGGTAGAAGGAAACCGAACCACATCTTTCTTTTCTTTCTCTTCTGGCTCTAGAACAACGGAAGGTGTTAGCTCTCTGAAGATAACACTTTTGCTATACAACACTTTTTCAGCCACAGGATTCTAAAGCTTGTATCCTTTCACACCGACACCATAGCCAATGAAAATACACTTAACAGCCTTGTTCTCCAATTGTGACCTTTTCTCCCTAGGCACATGTGCATATGCCTCACAACCAAAAATACGAAGATGTCTAACTGAAGTCTTCTTACTAGACCACACCTCCATAGGTGTCTTATTAACAAGAGCTGATGTAGGAGACCTGTTTACCAGGTAGCAAGCAATGGCTACAGCTTCAGCACAAAACTTTTGTTCAAGGCTTGCTCCACTAAGCATACTCCTAGCCTTCTCCATCAGTGTCTTATTCATCCTCTCTGCAACTCCATTTTGCTGTGGGGTGTATGGAGTTGTCTTATGTCTTTCAATCTCTTACTCTTTACAGAACTTATCGAACTCTGCCGAACAAAACTCACCACCGTTGTCAGTCCTCAAACACTTAATCTTTTTACTAGTCTGATTCTCAACAAAAGCTTTAAACTCTTTGAACCGACTAAAGACTTCAGACTTGCTTCTGAGAAAATAAATCCATGTCCTACTGTAATCATCTATGAAAGATACAAAATATACAGATTTGGAAATCGAAGGAACACTAACAGGACCAAACACATCAAAATGAATAAGGTCCAACACACCAGAAGACTTGTGAGAAATAGAGTAAAACTGAACACGGTTTTGCTTTCCATATATACAATGTTTGCAAAAGTCGAACTCGAGATTACAATCATTTAATCTCTCAACGAGGTTTTTATTTTTCAGGGTTCTAAGACCCTTCTCACCAATGTGGCCAAATCTCTTATGCCATAACATTGTCTTTTCAGCAGGAAGCTTAACTTCCAAAGCATGAGCACCCTTGGGTACCCAAAATGCACTACCATCATAATTTGTTACAACAGACTTTTTCACTGCCAGTTCCAATGGTGGGGATGAAGTGACTGCAGCTCTTTTCTTCGAGTCAGAAGAACTATTGCACTGTGAAGTGCATGCCTCCAGCTGAAACAAAGTACCTCTTTTTGTACCCTTCGCAAGCACCATAGATCCTCTAGTCATCTTGCATCTGTTCTTCGAAAAGACAACCTGCACACCTACATTATTCAACTTACAGAAAGTAGGTTCCGTGCCAAGCCTGGGATGTGCATGACCCCAGTGATCCCCTTCACTCGTCCATCAGGGAATCGGATTGAGACTCCTCCACGACCAACAATCTTCAAATGAGAATCGTCACCCAGGTACACTCTTCCACCATCGAACTCTTCATACTTCGTGAACCAGCTTCGATGCGAGGTCATGTGGAATGATGCACCAAAATCAATCAACCACACATCATCAGATGCATGGGTGGCCAGGGTTGCGATGAAGGCATCACCATCATCTTGTGACTTGTTAGAATCTGAGTCTGGGACATTCTTCTTCTTTTTCTTTTCCTCTTTGCATTCCTTTCGGAAATGCCCAGTTTTTCCACAGTTCCAACAGAGAGCCTTGGACTTTCCAGGAGATTTGGATCTCCCATGGGATTTGGATCTACCCTTCTCAGCTTTCTTGTCCTTCTTTTTCCCTTTCTCCTTGGGTCTTCCACAAACCGCAAGAGCCTCTTTGGCCGACTCGGTTGTCTTTCTCCGCATTTCTTCAGATAACAGCGAAGACACTACATCATCCATCTTGAAGGTGGTTGTAGTACTTCCGATGGCCATGACAAGATGATCCCACGAATCCGGCAAAGAACAAAGCAGAGTCATACATCGATCCTCCTCCATTTTCACACCCACGGATATCAACTGAGCAACAATCATGTTAAAAGCATTCATATGGTCCGCAACAGATCCTCCGTCTTCCATCTTCAGAGCAAACAACTTTTTCAGAAAAAGCTTGTTCACCAAGGACTTGGCCTGATAAACATCTTCCAGCTTCTTCCAAAGATCTTTCACAGTCTTCTCCTCATGGACATTGAATAGGATAGAGTCTTATGAGAACCTTAGTGTTCCGATCTTTGAGGTCCCAATTAGCTTGTGACATTGCCGTAGGTTTTGTGCCATCAACGGTTTCCCATAGGTCTCGATCAACAAGCATATCTTTCATCTTAAGTTTCCACAACTCAAAATTGGTGCCATTAAACTTCTCCGCCTCTAATCTTCCGGATGTGCCTGCCATCTCCTTCTTGCAACAAGATTTCAGAATACTCTGCACAGACTCCCACTCAACCTAAGATTAGCTCAAAAAACCCCTACCCAGCAGCTAGAACCAAAACTGGCCAGGCTCTGATACCAACTGAAAGGAAGCTAGGTGTGCAGAAATCGCTTCCTACACTAATCTAAAGAGGAGAGATGAGTGCAAATTCGTTTTAATCTTTATAGTTACAGCAATGTCAACATAACAATGGAGATATTGCAGCAATACACAACACAAGAATGTAAGACAGAAGAGAGAGAGAGAGAGACAAGATATAACGTGGGGAAAACCCTTACGGGTGAAAAACCCCACACTCCAAAACTTGCACAATGTATTATCTAAACAATGAAGTTTACAATACACTTGCAATGCAAGTCTTTACAGGAGTCTTCGACACTCGTATCTGGAGACAATCCGGCAGCATAACAGTACATGTCAATCACATTATACATCTCCACTCCAAGCACCTGCTTAAATAGAAGTTTACAAGGCAAAAATGTACTTTCCTTGAGATGGGCGTCCAACTTGGCCTCATGGCCCAATGAGGTCGCCTATTCCCAAGTTGGGCAATGACAAATGCTCTTACGCATCTTACAACTGTCATAATATCCGTCATAACTAATAGCTCTTACAGCTATAAGAGAATCTGTCATAACTGCCTAAAAATAGCATATTCTACTTACAACACATCATCACCCTCCTTGGGGCGCCCAAAGATGCCTTCTTCCAAGATGCCTTGCAACACGTCTTCACCTGTCATAGAACCTTCCATTTATGACTCCTACGCGTCATAGATTCTATCATAGGAATCTATCATAACCGTTTCGGTCAAGATTCACTTACATACTAGTCAAAGTGCCGACACATGGCAAAATACCTCTACCACTAAGTGGGACGCCTATCTCCTCATGTGAGGACAAAATTACATGTGGTCACCTTCCACATAGGATGACACATGACCGTGCCAACTCCCACAAGATGACGAAACATGACTTGCATCCAAAATACATTAATAGGCAAATATTAAATACATAACAATAAACAAATGCAAGGAATTACCAAGGTTGAGACACCTTAATTCCCAACAACAGACCGACTGGCCGCAGGCACAGAAGCCTGATGCAGAGTCCCGTTTTGGATTGTTCCTTGGGGTTGAACATTCACCCCTCCACCCGTCAAACTCCCAACGACCCCACGACCATGCGGATCACTAGAGGCACACCCATCCGGCTCCCGAATAGGCACCTTAGGACCGTTAGCAGGCACGCGTGCAGAGCTCATTTCAAAATTAATTCCCATGCTGGATATAGTAGTTAAAACATCGTCGTTACATACTTCTTCCTCTTTATTTGCATTCTCAACTTCATTTTCTTCATATTTGTATTTTTACATTAAAGGCAACCTATTATGATTTGGCCTCATAAATTCCTAGTGTTTGTACTCATTGATGTCATAGGTCATAACTCCATGACTTTTTCATGTTGCAAATGCCCTTTTATCCTAAATAGATGCCTTGAGACTCCAAGTTGTAAAGTGTGCACTTATATCCCTATTTGAAGATTGTGTTCTAATATAAAATTTAACTATATTTGTTGTTGCCTCCACTATTCTTGGCTCTTTTGGTAACCAACATATAAGATTTCATGGCTGATGTTGTGTTGACAAAACAAGACACACTTTTGTGATTTGAGGTTGGATGTCTGGGACAATGCATTGGAGCTATTGAAATTCTTAAGAGCATTAAATTTTCAACCATACTAGAGGAAAGGAACCATTTTTCTTACCTTGCATTCCAAAAACTTAATCTCCAAGCCTTTATGCAAAATGAAAATCATGCACTTGAGTGGGCGTGATAATGAGCAACCAATGTTTCATCCTAGATACAACTTCAAAACCAAATGAGGATATGGTAAATATGCCCCATAATCTAAGCATGGACAAGTGTGATGGATGGTCTCATGTATTAAATGTTATTCAGGAGTCTTAAACACAATTAGTATATGATCTATAAGGCATTGTGGATCTTAAAAGGACCTCTCGTTTTCCTTCCCTTAGTGCTTAGGTTTACCTGCTAGCTATTAGTAATTTAGACATGTGGTGGGGGCCATGTTTCCCTTTTCCATCCTCTTTTGTGTGTTTTTTTAAAAGAAATTTTAGAAAATTGACTTAAAGGTCGCCATAAACTTAAAAATTTGCCCAAGTTCTTGTAAACATATTTCTTTTTTGGAGACTTCTTGATAGGCTTTTCAACCCCCTATAAAACATCTTTATGAACATAAACATACTTTTAGGAATTGAAGACTAGTTACGAGTTACATTGTCTCTCATTCTTCCTTTGCTTTTGTCATAAATGATTGGATGTTGAACAAAAAGGAGAACTACACTTATAAAAGCTTTTTACATATTCTTTGAGCTCATATTGACATTAAATTTGTTTCTTAGTCATTCCTAAGCTTGAGAGGACCTAAGCTCATTTTTGTAGGAAGGAATGTACCAATGAACACTAGGTGTAGTCCTTATGGTACAAACCATAGTGTTTGAGACATTAATATTTCCTAAGCTGTGCATTGAGGCAATCTCAAAGAGTACTTGTCAAATCTATTTGAGTGCTGAAAAATCAGAAAAAGAAAAAGGAAAAATATTAAAATCAATTGTCTAAATATTATATTTTAAAAAATTATTGAGTTTTGGCCAAGTTTTTTTTTGTTGAGTTTGAGGTCAAGTAAACAATTGGCCTGTCAAGATTCCAAGTCTCAATACTATGGTACAAACCAATAGATTGGACCATTTGTACTTAGGCTTAGCATCTTCTGTAACATTCCTTAGTGGTTATAACTGAAATTTTATCAATCAAAACTCGCAAACAATTATTAATTCAAATGTACAACACATGAGAAATGGAACCCAAACTTCAAATGCTTTCTTTGCTTATTCAAATGAAGTAATTACAAATGTTTACTCGCTGTTCTTTATGACAGTCATACAACTTTTTATATCAGTCCTTCAAATGATTACAAAACTGCTCCCAAACCTATGCCAAATGATAGCCAAACAATAGGAATTGATTACAAACTAGTTGCCAAATGATTCCAGCCTTTGTTGGATCTTGAAACACAATGAAGTACTGCTGTAGGTAGGCTCATATGACTGTCGCAAATGCTGATATCACTCCAGCCAAGTGATACAAGCCAAAAACACCCTCGAATGTCAATCAGTAGTCTCAAAAATGATAGAGGTGGAATCCAATATCTTCAATGCACCCTTGAACCTCCAAATAACCTTCAAATACGGCTGTAGATGACTGTAGTAACCCGGCAAGTGACTGTAGATGACTGTAGCAGAGTTGTTTATGGCTGGAAGATGCCAAAATGCTTGATACAAAGTTTCCACAATGATAAAACTATGTTTGAATGATATCCAATGCTTGAAATATCTCCAAATACCTGCAAAATGAAGCTCAATGGTGAAATCAGAATCAATAACACCTCATAAATCATAGGGGGTCATCTCCCTATTGGCAAGGGCACATCTCCTTGCAAGAAAGCAATGAAAATCGGAATCTTCAAGCTTGAAATGAATAGGAAAAACATACCAAATCAGTCATGTCTTCAAATGTCATGAGCTCCTCTATTTATCTTTAGCTTTCATGGCCGATTGGGCTTGTGCATTGGTAGGAGTGATCCTTCATGGGTAGATGTGATTGCATGGCCCAATTCCTTCATGTCAAGGCGAATGGGCATTAAATGCTTTTCTTCTATCATAGCCTTGGCTGAATATGTCTATCTTCTATCATGGCCGAACTGGCATAATGGCTTCCATGCATCAATTCATATCTCTTGAATGCATTGTTTATTGCATCGTGTCTTTGGCGAATAGGATTGAGCACTTGTTTCTCCTTGGCGAATGCATCTTCAATCTCCATAACCTTGGTAAATGCTATGGCTGAATGACCTAGGCAAATGTATTGATCCTCAACATGGGCGAAAGGCATTATGCATCGAACTTCCTTGGTTTTGGTGAATTCCCCTTACTTCATTCCTTGTATCATTGCTTTGGCCGAACCTCTACTTGAGCGAACCCTCTTTGCATAGGCGAATACATCCTTCCTTGGCGAATGGCATCTCTTTAGCTTGGCCCGCAAATCTCTAAGCAATGAACATTGGGCGAATGATTTCATCGCACATGATCCAACTTCTCCAACCGTTGGCACATATTTCCATGCTATTATTGGCCTTTGCTTGAGCCGAATTTCTTCATGTGGGTGACCGCTAGGAATGGCACATGATCCTAGGTGGCTGTTGGGAGTTTGGAGTGAATGCTTTTCCCATGTGAATGCCTCCTTTTGAAATATAATTTGAATTTGAGCTCTATTTCCCTCCAAGTTGAGTGTCCTATGCGATTGCTTAGGCGCTTGCTTAGCTTGGATCTATTTCAAATACAATCGGTTGCTCTTCTTTGTAATTGACCACCTTTTTAGCTTGGACCTATTCACTCAACACCACTTGTCAATAGGTCCTATCTAAAATAGATTAGAGAAAATGTAATTAAAGATTTCATTTTCCCTTTTACAATTTTGGCCTTAGAAAACACTTATTAATTTGGCCCCTCAATTATAGGTCCTACCCCCCTAAATATGAGAAATTACAATAGAAATTGAAATTCCCACATGATGAAGTGCCAAAATTATACTTAGCTCAAAAATGGGGACATTACATCTTGCTATATTTGACGTTTGTAAATCCTATGAGAGACTAAGTGTGATTGAAGTGTTGGTCCAGTTCCATGAAGATATTTTATCATTCTTCAAAAAGCTAGTCTACTCAATACCTTGATGTTTATAATAGGAATATTGGGTTAATAGGACAATATGTCTTTCAATTTTTGACTAGTTTGACTATGCTTCTAATGTCTAATGGGAAAAAGAGTGTTTTCATTAGTTCTATCACTATGGCATGAAGGTGCTTGAAAGATTTTTTATGGGAACACTTTTTAATAACAAATGCATTCATGAAAGTTTGATATAGTGTAGTTTATTGCATTTGTGATAGATAAAGTTATCATCTTCAAATGTGACTATTTAGGTTCCAACCTAGCAAGAACTTATTGATGAATAAACCTCTAGAGGGATACTACATATTCATATAAAACTTTTTAATAACTACTCTTTGTGAAAGGTGCTTTTCAACATTTACATAACCTATCTTTGCACAACCCAATATGTCTTTGAACAAAGTAATATTATACTTTTAATGTAACCATATTATTGTCATTTGTCCCACTTGTTTGGTGAAACAATAAACACTATTCTTAGAAAGGAGCCATGTGATTTGAAGAGAAGATTATCAAGTCACACCATATTATATAGTAATTGTATTACTTAGTTCTTGAGACAACTTATACCCATTTTAGTGGATATTCCCTTTAATTATAAAAGAAGCTTTTGTTAAATAATTTTTAGAGGTAATTTGTATTTTGTTTGAAAAGATTAATTCACAATTGTCCATTAGAAGGATTTATGCTTTAAAATAACAACTATTTTATGTAGGTGTTGGATCAGGATTCAATCCACCACGCCATCTTGTTCCAGGAGACTCCATTCGTATGAGAATTGAAGGTATTGGTGAGTTAAATAATTACATAATGTAAGTGTTATTATCACAATATACTTATTGATTTATTTCAACTTGTAAGATGAATATCAAATTGATATATCATTTACCTTTTTCTATATAAGATAGGGAGCATAGAAATCAATCACAATTCACAATAAAGTAATGAATAGAACATGATCTTATGTCAAGTATGATGGGTAATGTAAACAATAGAACATGGTGTTTTGTTTGATATATCAAAATGTTACATGGTGGAACTATTTTGTCAAGCATAGTGTATAAGCATGAATGCTAGTTTAAGTAATTAGGAATGGAAGATAAAACATCATCAAGGTTTGCCATTATAACTAACTAGTGTGAAGAGAAATCAAAGTGATAATAAACATGTTTAGTTTAAAGTAGTGTTAAATTCTTTAACCAACCAACCTTTCAATTTGATAAATATATTGACTATGAGGCCAAATTGAATAGTTATCTAAAATCTAGTGTTTTCTTATTAGGTAATGGTAGAGTGCACACATATGTCATGCAAGAAAATATAATTTCAAATGAAGTTTACATAGCGAAGTAAGATACAAGAAGAAAATGTTTTATTTAAAGTGCGTATAAATAGTAATTCATAAAATTTTAAAAATAAAATTAGTATTCTATGTATTATTAAAAAACTTTATTTTTCTCCAAGTTTCCAAAATAATAATTATTTCAAAATATTATATTTATGTTTGATTGGCAATATCAAATGCAAACGCAACCACATTTTAGGTCGAGAGCAACCTTGTTGAATGAATCTTTTAATAATGTTCAATGTAGGTATTGTGAATTTATGGATAAGTTTTCATTATTATTGAAGAATTCTAATTAACTTCAAAATGTTATTAATTAGATGTCATGCAAATTTAGGTTTACATTGCTCTCTTTTTTACTTAACAAGTTTTTAATACCCTACATTAGCAAAATTAAGGATTGGAAATAGATATTAGCATCCTTAGATGTCATGCAAAGCTAGGTTTACATTGCTCTTTTTTTAACTTAACAAGTATTAACAAAATAAAGGATTGGGAATATCTATTAAAATAAGTATAAACCATTGTTTCTTAAATATCTGTCAAATGAACACTAAATGTCTCTTGTAACAATCTATCATTGTAATAAAACAAAACACTTAATAACAATCTCACTGCAATAAAGTAAATTATAATAAACAATCAAAATGCCACAACAATATAAAGGCACAAACTTAAGTGTTTGTTTAATCAATACAACAATGTTGAATAAAACTAGATTGGTCCTAAAACCTATTTATCATTAAAGATTGACTCAAATTTGGTCCTTGTGAAGGCCTTGAACTACTACATTCTTCCTTAATTCTTAAAAAATTTAATGGTTGGGAAACACATGATATCTTCTTTTAGAAAAATCTCTTTCAGAATTTTACTTTTGAAACACAAAAAACTCCAACTATTACAACATTTTAATAGGAACTACTAAGGAAACTTTTCTCAAAATTTTTGAAAGCTAATGAAATGGTCCATACATCACTCAAAATAATGTTTTTATGCACAAGCAAACACAACTTTTAACAAGCCTTTCCATGCAACAATAATTCAAAAAAACTAAATTGAAATGTTTAAAAGTTTTATGTTGTCCATAGAAAAACAATTTAAGATTCATCCCTTCTACTACAACCATCATATTAGATATAACAAACTTTATAAAACACACACACACATGCACACCCCCCTTGACACACACACACATGTATATAAAGGCCAACTTAAACAAGTAACTTGCAACCATTTCAAAACTTGTGATGGAAGGAAGTTTAAAGAAAAGCACTATCAATCTTTATGAAATAATCATGTATGTCAAATCTTATTTTCATGTATGTAATACTTTAAAAAAATACACAAAGTTTAAACAAAGGTACAATTTTTTTGAAGTGAATTATAGGATTAATCAAAATTTAGGCTTCAATGCATGTTGATAGCACAACAATGAATACATAGGTTATTTACCACTCCATGACATCTATGTGTGTTCTACTTGCATGAACCCATGTCTTTGTCCAATGTTCTCAAGGAGATTGATAAAATGATTCATTACCCACCATGGTGAGTTAGTCTGATGCCTTAGACTTGCTAGAAAGGCCTCAACCATTCTTGTCGTTGTGAAACCATGTTTTTGATTAAGATTTACAAGGATGTTGATTGATTAAATAATCAAGTAATTAAGATTTTTATTTTCTATTAAAAATAATTTCAAAGATTATAAGGATTGCACTAGGTCTAATGTGTACACATCTCCAAGGTTTCTAACCAAAGAAAAATAAGTGTATCGTAACAATTATTAAATTAAACCCTCACACGTAGGCCTACCCACCAAGGTCAATTAAATTAAATAAGTGCAACTAAAACCACCCTTGTGTCACTCAAGAAAAAGTAGGGGTTTTATTTGGTTGCAGAGAAGAAATTGGGGGATCAAGGTTTCTAATGCTATCTGCCTCAACAATCAATGAATCTAAACCATTAACCCTCAAACAAACTTCTATCCACCAACAATGGGGAGAGATTAGGTTTTCTATCAAGATTTGCACCCTGCAAAAATCACTACAACCATGGAAATGGTTAGTGTGCTTTTACATTCCTTATATATTTAATGGCTCATTTATGCCTCTTCCATTTACATCAGTGGTGCCATAGCTATGACATGGGGTTAGGATGGTGAGAGGAAGCCACTCTTAAGGCCACCTAGGGCTTCCCTAGGTGCTTTAGGTGTGGCACTTTTCCTCTACTTTGCGACCTAGTGCAACCCAAGCACCTTGTCACCACCTCCATTGGCAAGTCAAGACTCTTTCTTCTACTACTACTCCCTCCTCTACTTGTGCACGTTGTCACTACTCATGTTTATCGCTTTCACCCAAACTTTCATTTTCAAAGCTTTCAATTCCTTAATTATTGATATTTTTGTTATAAGGAGGGTATACATTTTTCTTTGGAATGTGTGTCTATACACACACATTTTATTTATTGGAATCTCTCTCTCTAACTTTCTAACTTATAGCTCATTAACTTGGACAAGATGAAAATAAGTGAGGGGAAAGGGTTAGCCCTTGGTTATTTCCACCTTAATGCTTGGTTGCTCGATTGCCAGCCCTTATAGAGTTGGCATGGCCTAGAGCCAATGCAACCTTCACTTACAAGGTTGCTCCTACAAGTTGCAACTCCTTTTATTTTTGTTTTGTTTGATTTAATTTTTTACCTTTTTAATTTAATGTATAACCCAAATACATATAAATTTCTTATTAGAAAAATTATTAATTCTATGTCCTTGTTGAAATGTGTGTGTATTCATATATATACACACATGTATGCATATAAGTATGTGTATATACATATATCTACATGCATGTATATATGCGTACATATATATATATACATGTATTTATATATGTATGTGTACACACACATGATGCGTAAATGTGGCCTTGGGGGCCACTCCCTTTATATTAAGACAAAAAAAGAGTTTACAAAACCTTTTCTACCATGAACAAGTAGTCAAAGAGAGATTCAAAAAGATCTCAAGGCACTCTTAATACAAACTAAAATTTTACATAATCTAAAACCACTATCAATTATTGCTACTAGAGTTAATAACTTGCTCAGAGATTAGCACCTCAAGCCTCTTCCACTGTGCTTTGATGTCTTGACGATGAGTTGGCATTGCTAACTTCTCCTCTATCTTTCCTTGAATGGTAGTGTTATGCAAGAGGAAAGAGATTGTGTTTATGACCCCCTAGATGGAGTCTACCATGGAACCAAGTGCTTTCTCATGTACACTCAATGTGGCTTGAATATTCGTTAGTGATCCATCGTCTAGCCGAACACTTGCCTCTTGTAGAACACAGTTCACCATTGTTGAAGATGCCAGGAGATTGCCCAAGGAATAATCCCCCAATGTCCATTGTGCTCACCTCCTTATCATAAGTATCCATGGCCTTTGAAAGTCTAGAGCCACAAATGAAACCATCATGTATATAAGTGTGTGCAAGATTCATCACCATTTCCTTGTCTTGTAGTATGTCCATTATGTTTGAGAGAAAGATAGCTACCGCCTATTAAGATATTCCTCTAGAATCATCTATTTTTAGTTTCTCGAGATCTTTTATGGGTTGCTTCCAAATTTTTCTGATCATCTCGAAGTTTGTGCCTCGATTTTTGTGCTAACAGTTTTTTAAATCTGTTCATGTACTTGCCTCAATACATTGGACTTTGTGCTTCAGGTTCCGTGTATTCCGCCTCTTCTCAGTGCCTCATTTTTCGTGCCTCAAAAAGCGTGCAAGATGGCGAGTTTGAACAACATCATGTTGGAAGGCAGTCAGCAATTTAATGGCCAAAATTATAATACTTGGAAGCAGCGAATGATGACCATCTTTGAATATCGCTGCCTTGCTCAGATCATAGACAGCACTACCACTCGTCCTGCAACAACGAGTAAAGACCAGGATAAGTTTGACGAACAAACTCATGAAGCACTCATGCTCATTAAGCTATCAGTCACAGATGATCAACTACCTCAAATTCTGGCTAGAAAGACAGCAAGGAGATTTGGGACCATCTGAAGGGTTTGTATGAAGCCTCTGACAAGAGCCGTGCGTTCTTCCTGAAAAATATACTGATTTCTATCATGATGGATGAGAAGACATCTCTGCAGACGCACCTGAACAAGATCCAGGAGATCAGAGATCAACTGGTGGCTATTGGTCGAAAAATGGAGGAAGAAGACCTGGTTGTGATCACTTTGAAAAGTCTACCTAAGTCCTATGAACATTTCATTGAGACTCTCAACATTACATCAGCTAATGTTGATTTGAAGTTTCCAGAACTCTGTACTATCCTCTTGCAGTAGGATCACTGGAAACAACAGTTTGGTAGTAGTGCTTCTTTGTCCTCTTAAGAGCAGGCTTTTGCAGCCAAGTTTTAGGCTCAGAATAAAGGCAAAAGTCAGCCTCCACCGCAGACACAGCCAGTGTCATTTCAGGACAGCGGTAAGAGGAAGAACATTCAGTGTAACTACTGTCACAAGTTTGGACACATCAAGAAAGATTGTCACGCACGTATTGCTTCTGAACAAAAGAAGCAGGGAGGGTCTCAGCAGAAGGCCAACAGTGCAGAGCACACTGAGTAGAAGGAGTCTGTGTTTTACGCCTTCATGGCTAAAACCCCTGCAAACCATGCAAAATCCTCTGCCTGGTATATTGATTCAGGTGCTTTGCGTCACTTCACTCATTGTCGTGACTGGTTTACAGAACTCTCCCCTTTCAGTGATTCAGTGGTCTTTGGTGGTGGCGAAGTGTACGCAGTTGCCGGGAAGGGCACTGTTCAGCGTCAGTCTGGTGGAAGGAAAATCATATTCCTCAACGTATATTATGTTCCTGGTATGGAACTTAACTTGCTTTCAGTCAGCCACATCATGAAACATTCTCCACACCTTGATGTGGTGTTCAGCGCTCACTAGTGCTCGATCATCGACCGGGAGACCAAATGCACTGTAGCTGTTGGCATTGAGGACCATGGTCTTTATTGACTTGTGGATTCGGATGGTCCTCCTGCATCAGCCCTAGCAGCTCGACACTCTTCAATTACCAGTCTCTGGCATCAGCGGTATGGGCACCTGAATGTGCACTACCTGTCCCAGCTCTCCCGGCAGCACCTTGTAGATGGGCTTCCTGAGATTCAGTCTAAGCACTTCGGTGTCTGCGGATCTTGTCAAGTTGGCAAACAACACCGCACTCCTTTTCCGACTGGTGACTCCTGGCGTGCATCCTAGGTACTTCAACTTGTCCATGTTGATATTTGTGGACCTATGAACACTCCTTCTGTTACTGGATGCAAATATTTTTTACTGTTTGTCGATGATTTCAGTAGGAAAATGTGGGTTTATTTTCTTAGACAGAAATCAGTTGTTCCATTATAACTCTTAGGTCAGATAATGGGGGGAATTTTGTTCCAATGCGTTCTCCAACTTCTGTGATACACATGGCATCAAATGCCAATTGACCACACCCTACACTCCTCAACAGAACAGTGTTGTAGAGCGGCACAACCGCACTATAACTGAGTTAGCATGTTCCATGCTGGAGCACAGATGTGTTCCTAAGAAATTTTTGGCAGAAGCAGTCTTCACTGCAGTTTATCTTCTTAACCGGTCTCCGACCTATGCAGTTAAGGACAAAACTCCAGAAGAAGTCTGGACTGGCCGCAAACCAAGGGTCAGTCATTTGAAGGTTTTTGGCTCTCTTGCTTATGTTTGGATTCCCGATGCCAAGCGCTCCAAACTGGATTCCAAGAGTCAGAAACTCATGTTCACAGGATACAGCAATAACCATAAAGCCTACAGGCTAATTGACATTGAGACAGACCGTCTCATCTTCAGTCATGATGTGATTTTTGATGAAGAGCGAGGACCTTTCTTCTCTCCCTCTGCTGTGCAGCGATCCGAGGATCAGCCTTTGAAGGCTTCTGACCTGGGTGTTCGTCTTCCATTAGGTCCACCTGATGGGAGGGATGTTGATTCTTCCTCAGACTCAGATTCCGATGAATCTCCGCCTGACATTCCTGAGGATGATGCAGAGCCTTTTTCTGATGCACTTGTTCCCGATCCAAAACCTCCTGTTGAACCTGATGTTGGCCCCTCTACCCGTCGTCGAAAATGGTGGTTAAAGACGATTGCCGATCTTCATGATGATGAACTTGTTGAGGGTAGATCCTCCCAAAATAAGAGCAAACAGCAGCATACAGTAAACTTTGCTCTCATGGCCAATCTGCACAGTGTCTATGAGCCTCAGACTTATTCAGAGGCTAAAGGTATTCCAGAGTGGGATACGGCGATGGAATCAAAACTCCAGAGCCTTCAGAAGAATCACACTTGGGTCCTCTCTGATCTTCCTCCAGGGAAGAAACCCATTAGCTGCAAATGGGTGTATAAAGTTAAGTACCAGGCTGATGGAACCCTAGACAAGTACAAAGCTAGGCTTGTTGCTTGGGGTTTCTCGCAGAAAGCAGGCATTGACTACGAGGAGACTTTTGCTCCTACAGCCAAGATGAGCACCATATGGGTTGTCCTTGCCTTAGCAGCCCAGTTTGGATGGAAAGTCCATCAGATGGATGTGAAGAGTGCATTCCTCAACGGTGAGTTGCAAGAAGAAGTCTACATGACACAGCGTCCTGGTTTCAAGGTTGCCGGTCAAGAACATAAAGTCTGTAGGCTGGTCAAAGCACTTTATGGTTTGAAGCAGGCTCCCAGAGCATGGTACATCAAAATTGATAAGTACCTCACAGAACATGGCTTTAAGCGGAGTCCATCTGACTCCAATCTGTATATCAAACACACTGGCAGTGATCTCCTGTTGCTTGTTGTCTATGTGGATGACTTGCTTATTACTGGCAGCTCGGCGCACTTGATCGATAAGATCAAACAGAACCTGTGCACCGCCTGTGATATGATAGATTTGGGACTTTCTCACTATTGTCTCGGTGTTGAGGTTTGGCAAACTCAGAATAGAATCTTCATCTCTCAGTCGAAATATGCTCGCAGTCTTCTGGATAAGTTCTGAATGCAAGACTGCAAACCTGCCTCCACCCCTATGGAAAAGGGACTTAAGCTGTCAGCTAAGTCCGCCTCACCAGTGGTTGATGAGTCTATTTCAGACAATTAGTAGGCAGTCTTACCTACTTAACTGCTACTAGACCAGACATCAATTTTGCAGTCAGCTACATCTCCAGATTCTTGACAGCCCCCAAGGCTGATCATTGGGTAGCAGCTAAGCATGTGCTACGGTATGTGAAGGGTACCTCTGACTTTGGTATTCTTTACACAAGGAATTCTGATCCCAGCCTTCGGGGCTTCACAGATTCAGATTGGGCAGGTTCAGTTGATGACAGAAAATCAACTTCTAGGTATGTGTTCAGTTTGGGATCCGGTGTTGTCACATGGACAAGTAAGAAACAGAAGGCTGTGGCACTCTTCTCAACCGAAGCTGAATATCGAGGTGCAGTAAAGGTAGCATGTGAGGTAGTTTGGCTTCGCCGGATGCTTGCAGATATGCAACTATCTCAAGCAAGACCGACTCCCCTGTTCTACGACAATCAGGGAGTTCTCAAACTTGCCAAGAATCCGGTCTTCCATGAGAGAACCAAGCACGTCGAGACACACTGTCACTTCATCCGATTGTTGGTTGAAGACCGCACAGTTTAGTTACTGTATGTTTCCGCTGAGGATCAGACAGCAGATATTCTCACCAAGTCCTTGAGTCCTGACAAGTTTGTAAAATTCAGGGGGTCTCTTGGTGTTGTAAATCGGTTGACCATTAAGGGAGGGTATTAAGATATTCCTCTAGAATCATCTATTTTTAGTTAATGATCAGTACCGTGTAAGTGTAACGGTCTTGTATTCATATCCTGGATCGTGTGTCAATCCTTGGCAGTTTCTAAATATAGAAACATGCCTGTTATTGTACATCTTGTAACCTATATATTGAGCACTCGCTCATTTTTAATATCATCCAATAATTTACCAATTACCTGTGTAATACCGCCATGGAATCCATGCATTTCTAAGGAAGTTCCATCAACAAGTGTGGTCATATAATCTTCCTCAAGACCCTTCTCATATGTTCAAAGTTTTATCTTGTTATTTCTACTAACTCCCATTTTCTTGACATGAGGTAAACCTTGTGATTCATAGCTACAATGAAGGCTCTCACTAAAAACACCTCACAGTTGAAGCCAATGTTGATAAAATAGATGAACAAATGAATTGAGTATAAAATTATGTGTTTTAATCTGATTTAGATCATGTGAAACCATTATAAATCTAAAATAGAACTTGGAGAAGCATGTAGGAATTCAAAACAACGAAATAAATTAACACGTATAAATAAACACATAACACTAGATGTATGTGGAGAAACCCTTTCGAGGAAAAACTCCACCATCAAAGAGATGACAAGTTTGTATTAATTCGATAGAAGTGTTACATCAATACATCCAACTTTCTCCTTTCAATATGGTAATATTTTGATAGCATAACAATGCTTAGCCTACAAAAGACCCATGAAACAACTACCCAAAGCATCCAATTTATAGAGAACCAGAGAGCCAAAACCTATGGTATGGCAAAAATCCAATGCCACCATGACCAATCATTTAATGGTTCATGAATATAAATCATTATTAACATCTTTGACCAATGTGAGGAGTGATCACACATTCCCTAGTATGGCACTCCAAAATGGAGTGACCAACTAATGTCAACCCCACTTGTCATAACAAGATGATCACCTCTCTCTCCTAGTGCATATGATTGAGAAAGTGGTGTAAACAAAGTCAAAACAATTCATAATTGTCATTATCATAAGTAACCTCCCTCATGAATGGAACTACAACTAATATTCCAGGTTACAAGGAGAATAATGACAATAATATCTCTTGACCACCTACATCGACATCTAAGTACTCATCCCCAAGATGTTGGAGATACGACATTAGTACATAGGATTGCAAGGTTAATTTCACCTTATCCTAACATTCTCCCACTCAATATTATACGTTGCAGTGACACAAATAGGAAACATAAAATAAATCAAATGAAATTATTCGTGCTCACTAGTTTTGTAAGTGAATCTGCAACATTATTTTGAGTGTCAACCATCTGAATCATAACCTTACCACTCTCTAACATCTCACGAACAAAGTGATACTAAACATCAATATGCTTTGTACAAGCATGATATATGGGGTTCCTAGCCAAACAAATAATACTTTGACTATCACATTCGATCTAAACCACCTTGTAGTCAAAACTAACCCCTGGACACAATCTTTGTAACCAAACTATCTTTTTATGGGCATGTGTAGCAGCTATACCCTGCTTCAGTAGTGTACAAAGTAACTATGACTTTTACTTATCCAACTAACATCACTAAATAGAGAAAACACAACTACTAGTGGACCTTCGACTATCCAAGTTACCTACACAATCTATGAAATATGTGATGTTGATTATGATGAAAATGTGCTCCCCATCTCCATGAACACACCTTTAATCATCATCATAGATGGCTTTAAAAGCAATCATTATATTCATAACTAAAACCTCTCACAATCTCTATATGATGAACTAAAAAATTAAAATAAATATCAGTCATATTCTCAACTTCTGTGTCAACTAACCAATAAAGAATCAAAATCAAACTTAATCAAAATTGCCATGTATAAAATTAATCCAAATCAAATTCAACTTAGACTCATACACATGTCAAAGTTATCCCATGTCAAAATAGATTCTCACATTAAAATCACTTTGAAATAAGAGAAACCATTATCATTGTATGCTTGTGTCCAAACAAGATCAAGTGTTTCGCAAACTTAAGTGACATTGATGTATTATAATCAAAATACTAGTAGAAAAATAACACTTGCTTTTGTATTCACCATATTTCATCAATTAGACTAGAACAAGTTTGAAAACTTCTAAACCTTGAATACATATTTATGATCATATTCTATCATTTTTAAATGTACATCGGAAAACCTTCTAAAGCTAAGTTAAACCCTAGAATTGTGCATGTTAACTCTTTTCATGTTTCCTCTTTAAAATCCAAATAGATTTGAACTAACAATAGACAAGTCATCATTGTAAACTTAGCATTCAAAATATATTATATTCAAATTCCAAGTAAAATTGGATCACCTTTCAACTATCAAATTGTGCTCATAATCAAGTTTGTACCAACACCTCCATAGACTATTAAATTCAAGTGTATATCAAAAACTTCCATCATGCATATCTTCAAAACTGGGTGTAACAACAACATGAATCCTTTAGAACTAATTCCAAAATAAAATGGAAACCCTAATTATTCATGTATACTTCTAGTGTCATTTGAACTTCTTCATATTCTCTTCTCCAACATTCAAACAAAACTTAATCATTTCAACAAGGAAACAATGTTAACAAGCAACAAATTATTTATCATCTACTCTAGCCAAAAGTGCATGCATATGTACTAGAGAGAACTAGGCTTAGCAATGATCTTTTGAGCACCCAGATGATATTTTCAAAATAATTAAACCCTTGAAACTTGCCAATGAAATAGATTTAAACAAATAACACCATCACTTGAGCTATGAAAGTGTTAATAGACCAATTCAAATAACTTCTTGTATATCTCAAATAGCAATAATGTGTCAAGAAAACCCACAATCAAGTGGTTGGTAGTTTTTAACCTACAATGAATACTAAACCATTATCTAGCTTTGAAACACCACAAAGACTTTCAAAAATAATTTGCTCAACCTTTCATTATCATTTCCCCCAAAAAATATTTATACTAGATGAACTTTAAAGTTTAAACAAAGATATATTAACTTTATTTCCATATCAAGGAATGTGTTTGGATTACCATAGATTATAATGTTAATGATACAAGACTATACTAGTTTTACAACTGGGTATTATTTCATCAAAACCAAACTTTAGTATTCCCAAAATAACAAAGCTATATATGACATATCCTTATCAAAGAATGTATAGAATAATCAAACTAGATTAGCATGATATGCATGTATGAATTTGTTCAAAATAATAACATATTTGTTATTAGAACCCATTTGCACCCTTAAAAATATGATATTTTTAGATCAAAGATGAATGTAAGGATCAACACCAAGGAAATATGAATCAAAATAACCTCAGTTGTGTGTGAGATCTTTAAATGTCTTGACAAACTAGAATAATTCATCTTACATGACAATGATAGAGGGTCATGTCATGTCTAAGCTAGAAATCCAATAAAACAGCTACATCAAGCAAAACATGATGATAACTCCCAATTTACAACCACAAGCATAAATAGAGCACGTGACTTCCCTATTTAAATGATTAAACTACAAAAAAAGATAGTGAAACATAAAAATAACTACTTTGAGTGATCAAATCATCAGGGCCATGCCATCTAACAATGAATAAATGACAAAACTAGGGTTCAAGTGTAATGTCCCAAATAAAAATGTTTTCAAACAATATCAAATTTGAAAATGTATTTTAATTCAACTTTTAAAACACCCAATTTTCCCCTACACTGATTGATCCCGAAATTGATAATTTTATCAAAAATGCAAAGGGAAACTTCTTGAAACATAAAATACTGATAATTATCTTCAAATACCATTAATGATACGGCCTCTTGCTGTATGATATCATAAAATTACCAGATTTAATATAAAATATAAATGTGCATACCAAATCAATAATTTCGCTTCACCTGATTTCACTAGAAAACACAGAAATGACAACCAATAACCTCCAGGTTATATTAATGACATATCTGATGTAAGTACAGCATAAAGGTAATGTTGTACAGTCACAACAACAGCAATAAACAATTGAAACAAATCTGGAAACACTACTCTAAAATCTGCTCAAACTACACCTCCAAAACCCTGCAGCAACACACCAACTGAAACTACATTGAACAAAGCTCTAAAGCAGCCTTTGTAGCTGAACCAAGAGGATCTAATAATAATAACACATCTGAAACATGGCTTCTACAGCAACCATAACATACACACACAAATCATAAATCCAAACTCCACAATGCTACTACCAAAACCTGCAAAACACATAAATTGAACTAGCTGAAATCCTACAACTGTGTGGAGCTCCAATGCAACCTCTGTATGAGATTACCCTCATGTACCAAAGGGGTTTCGTCCTCTGATACCTACAACCAATGGGTTTCCATCCACTGATCACCAATCTTCAATGGGTTTTTGTCCACAGAAGATTATTTGTTGAACACTAATGTCCAAACAAATTTCGGCAGAGTTTTTGTATGATGAAATGAGATGCCTAGAAAGTGAAATTGCTTGCAAATATATAGAGGAACAAATCCAAACAACCCATTCTTGGAAAAATAAATAAAATAATATCATTCCCACCAATTTCCCTCCAAAAAAAGTCCTATAAAGACTTTTCATAACCTCCACTTGATTCCCGGCTAAAAATAGGCAATAACTCCCTCTTGCAAGTTGTCATAAAATTTGTCATAGAATATTTAGAACAATTAGGTGCAATATGATCTTTGAAATTATTAATTGCACCACAAGATACTCTACACCCCACTTTGGATTTCCAATACAAAATAAAATTGTAAAATATATAATATTTAATTGGCCCCAATTAAGTAGCTTCAAAATATAAATTAATCGTCGGTTCAAAATATTAAATATTAAATCTTCTTCCTCAACCCATAATATAAAATGTTGGAATGAGCATTTTTCCCATGAAATTGAATTAATAAAAATTTGGGATATGACTAGTCCTCCCTCCTCAAGATTGCTTGTCCTCAAGCAATGCAAACCAAGATGCTTCAAAATCTTCATGCCAAAATAAATCAAGTTATAATGCATAGAAAGCCTTGATCCTGTACCTGAGAGATGTTGCAATTTCTTCCATAAGACACTGTGCAAACTTAAAAACATAAATTCCTCAATGCCATGTACCAAACCAAGATATACATGTAATATGAAATCTATTATATGGAAATCTTGGATGCATTCTTTCCCATACTCCAACTGGTCTTCATCCTTCCATTGAGAGTTGGTAACAAATCCTTGGAAAGTATACCTGGGATGATTGACATTGTGTTTTTTCTGTTGTGTGGTATTGCTACAGCAATATTCAATGTACAACAAAATATCCCATGTTACCTATGGGCATGTAGAATGCATTGTATTTGTCCCATTCAACAACCTCTTCCTTTTAGTTTGCACCTCCCAAAATGTGTGTATTGTCACAAGACAAATTAAACAAAATAATCCTACAACTTCTCCCAATGGTACAATTCTGCTTTTCTCTTCTATTAGGACTATTGGAGCATTCATTGCATCCTCTACAACAATGCGTACATGTTTGGGAAACAACAACTACTTCTACCTTCAAAACAATGAAATCAATATGGCTGAAATGCACTCTAATTTGCCCAATTTTTACCTCAACATGAGAGATGATACCTTCAACTTTAAGGATTGATCTATAACAATAAGAATTTAGTAGAGGAGTGAAAAATAGCATCATACAACAGCAACATATGCTCCGTAAGTCTCCAAAACCTGAACCAAAACTCCAATGCCAACATTGTTCCACTCCCAATTGAAAGACTAAAACCACAACTTCTGAAGCTTATATAAATTGACAAAATAACAATATAAAATGGTATACATCAGCATCAAATTGTTCTACAACAGCAGCATACTCCATCATACACAACACCCATGACTTCAGTGGAAATCTGCAAACAATACACATGATGTAATAATTGCAAAAAGGGCAAACATGTGCAACACTCATCCATGTGATCAATGAGTATTTGATGATTAGCCATGTAAGGATTGAAAACTCCCCATTAGAAGTCACAAACTGAAAAATACTCTTCCCCGTGACTAGAATTCCCACTATACCATAGGCTGCAATACTCATGAATGTGTACCAGTCATCTCGTATGCAAGTGTGCATGGTTGCAATCAGCCATTGAAGGTTATGAAACATTAAAATCATCGATGTCAAAAGGGTGGAACAATAGTAAATCAACAATGTCTGCAATATGGAGGTAATTAACCACACAATGATATAAAATCCTTCCACAAACATCTACACACTTTTGAAACCCTTCAAAAATAGCAACCTACTCTTTCTCATTATAACTTGATCCAAGTAGGTGATGTCAATATCCCCTATAGATACTTTGGCAAAAAGATCATGTTGCTGAAATACAATCCTAACTGCATCCAAATGCTCCGAAATAATTTTCCAAGTCTTGTTGGAGATCAAAATATCATCATAAACACAATCAAAATTTCTTACCTCCTCTTCCTTGATCCGAGGCCAAGGCATGCTCAAAATTTGCCTCTTCTCTCCAAGATTGTAGTCATGATAATTACCGTGTATTCCAAGGACTCTTACCATGTTGTCCAAAGCCCTACCACTTGAAAGATGGTTCGGAGATCAGATTGTATGTGGGCTAGAAGGTGGCTATAACAGTCATAGTTAGCTTGAGATTTCCTTTCAAACAACAATATATCAGCTAGAATATTGACACTTAGTATCCCCAAAGGATGAAACTTCCTACACACAATATGAGGCAAAAAGAACTTCCCAAAACCATGGTTGTAACACTGCATTCTTTTACTAAAAATCAGAAATGTGATATTTAGAAACCACCTTGTATTAGTTGCAAATAACTCAACAATGACAATGGGCTGGAAACTCCTCCACTTTGTGACTAAAAACTCTTCTTGGGCTTGCAAAAAGGTCATGAATGTCTCCCATTGATATTTCATCCACATTACTATGGCAACCTTTGGAACTTCATCTTCAATGCCTTGAAGCTCCACCTCCCTTCTCTTGGATTCCATCTCCATAGTTAGCCTCCCCATAGAGTGCACCCATTGCAAGCTCCATGTTTTGTTGATACCTCCAAGACCCATGATATAGAAGTCTTTGCATATCTCTTGTTCACCCAATAGGATGACCAATTTCCTTGTCTTCATGATGCTAGGAATTTGTAGTGTCTCCTCCTTCATGAGTCCTTCAATCTGCTTGTAGGTTGATACCCAACGCACCTTAACAAACTTAGTCACAAAATCTTGAACTTCAAAAAGACACTTATTTTGCTTACCCGCATCTAACATCAAGCTTCCCAAAGGAGCTATCTCCATTTGGCTATCACTCATGAGCTTGTCTTCAATTTTGGTGCTTGGCTCCCAC
This sequence comes from Cunninghamia lanceolata, assembly GCA_027924645.1. NCBI lineage: Eukaryota > Viridiplantae > Streptophyta > Pinopsida > Cupressales > Cupressaceae > Cunninghamia > Cunninghamia lanceolata. The sequence goes on along the minus strand of BSBN01000292.1, from coordinate 2,247,778 downwards.
AAGTGATCTATAAACTGCAAACATTGGTCCTTCCCAATGGGGTTAGAAAATAAAACAAATCCTATGTTATTCATCATAAACCTCCTTTCATTCCATATGCAAGAGATGAAGAACTCAATAGTAACATCAAATCCGCTACATGTTTTAACCCTCAAGAGATTACTTGGATCCCTTATGCAACAATAATTTCAAACTTGAAGCAAATAGTCCACATGCCCTATACTGCAAGTTGTACCCTTACCCTATCACCCATTTTTGCATGCTTTCCATAATGACAAAAATTTTGTAGCAACATAGGAAGCATCAAATCTAAAATATTTTCATACCTTGGGCTGCAAATAAAATGATCATCCACCATTGTCAAAAGAGACATTGTTGAGATATCCTCAACACTTCCATCCAAGTGGCTCAATTTTTTGTGCTAGGGATGACCACAATGCTCTTCCCAAGTGTATAACCATCTATAATGATAGTCTGAGCATCAATCCCTAACTCATTCCCAACATCAGCATGCTCTTCAACTGAAGCTTCTAACAAGATAGTCTGAAAATCTTCTTGATCCACCTTTTCATCCGATACTCCTGTAACTTTTGAATCTTTATCTTTGACTTCATTGATATTTTCCTCACATATACAATCATTAGAAGTCAATAATGAATCTTCAATGAACAAAGATTTTTTACCTTCAACCTCTATGGCTTAGAGTGTCTCTGGTTCATCTCTTTCTTCCTTCTGCAAGAAAATTTCATGTGGTTCATGTTTGATGATTTGTTCCGTAATAACTTGGTGTGACTCAAGTGTATCAACCATTAAATCCGGTTCCATTATCTTCTTTTATGGCACTCTTGATCCTTCTTCTAGCATCCTCTCTTCATTGTTCCCACATTTATGACTTGACTCCCAAGGTTCTTTGCATGTAAAAGAAAGCCCCTTTCTTCTGAGTTCATTTTTGGTGTCTTCTTGCATCTTCTTTGTAATAATTGGACTTGACTTATTTTGTGGCTGCTTTTGGAATCCTCCCTTAAACTTATTCTTCAACTCTCCATTACCTTGAATCTGGTAATGTTCTTGACCTTTTTTCTAAGGTTTACTCTTCCTTGCAACATCCTCATATTTTTTATGAGACAATTTAAATTTTACTTCTTCCACCTTCCGATCTTGATATTTTTTCCTTTGCCCCTTACCAAAAATTTCTAGAAGTCTTTCAAATGAAATAGCTAATTTGTAGACTTCAGATTGCTTGGAATATTCTTCAAACCACTTTGATATCTCAATATCTTCAACCATGATTTGCTCTTCTCCAAATTTGGAATCAACTATTAATTTCCTTTGCTCTCTTCTCAAAGCTCTGAGGTCTCATTCACAAAGAAGCATAAATCAAACAACCCTACAGGCTGGCAAGATCATGCTCTGATACCAATGTAATGTCCCAAATAAATTTTTTTCAAACAATATCAAATTTGAAAATGTATTTTAATTCAACTTTCAAAACACCCAATTTTCTCCTACACCGATTGATCTCGAAATTGATAATTTTATCAAAAATGCAAAGGGAAACTTCTTGAAACATAAAATACTGATAATTATCTTCAAATACCATTAATGGAACGGCCTCTTGCTGTATGATATCATAAAATTACCAGATTTAATATAAAATATAAATGTGCATACCAAATCAATGATTTCACTTCACCTAATTTCACTAGAAAGCACAGAAATGACAACCAATAACCTCCAGCTTATATTAATGATATATCTGATGTAATTACAGCAAAAAGGTACTGTTTTATAGTCACAACAGCAGAAATAAACAATTGAAACAAATCTGGAAACGCTACTCTGAAATTTGCTCAAACTACAACTCCAAAACCCTGCAGCAACACACCAACTGAAACTGCACTGAACAAAGCTCTGAAGTAGCCTTTGTAGCTAAACCAAGAGGATATAATAATAATAAAACATCTAAAACATGGCTTCTACAGCAACCATAACACACGCAAATCATAAATCCAAACTCCACAATGCTACTACCAAAACCTGCAAAACACCTAAACTGAACTAGCTGAAATCCTACAACTGCGTGGAGCTCCAATGCAACCTCTGTATGAGATTACCCTCATGTACCAAAGGGATTTTGTCCTCTGATACCTGCAACAAATGGGTTTTCATCCACTGATCACCAATATTTAATGGGTTTCCATCCACAAAAGATTATTTGTTGAACACCAATGTCCAGACAAATTTCGACAGAGCTTTTGTATGATGAAATGAGATGCCTGGAAAGTGAAATTTCTTGCAAATATATAGAGGAACAAATCCAAACGACCCATTCTTGGAAAAGTAAATAAAATAATATCATTCCTACCAATTTCCCTCCCAAAAAAGTCCCATAAAGACTTTTCATAACCTCCACTTGATTCCCGGCTAAAAATAGGCAATAACTCCCTCTTGCAAGTTGTCATAAAATATGTCACAAAATATTCTAAAATTAGGTGCAATATGATATTTGAAATTATTAATTGCACCACAAGATACTCTATGTACCCCACTTTGGATTTCCAACACAAAATAAATTTATAAAATATTTAATATTTAATTGGCCCCGATTAAGTAGCTTGAAAGTATAAATTAATCGTTAGTCCAAAATATTAAATATTAAATCTCCTTCCTCAACCCATATTATAAAATGTTGGAATGAGCATTTTTCCCATGAAATTGTATTAATAAAAATTTGAGACATGACATCAAGAAACTTAGTTAGCTTCCTATTAATGGCACATACTATGCTATTGCCACCCTCCATTTCTTTATTAATACAAATTAAAAATCATTTAAAGCACTTTCTATGTCATTCTTTGTCATCCAAAACTACCAATAGTTTGCTATGTGAACCCACGTCCTAAAAATCATTTAAAGCACTTTCCATGTCATTCTTTGTCATCCAAAACTACCAATGGGTTTCTATGTGAACCCACGTCCTCCATGTAATTGAAGCTTAGAGATTAGGTTTAGATAATGGGCAAGGCTCAAGCTACTATTCAAGCCAAAATTGTATTCAAAAGACTTCAAATAAAATCCCGATGACCTTGAGAGCATTAAACTATAACACTTACCATAGTCTTAACACCTATCGATCATCAATTATTAATCCCACCATGATTTTCAATGCTTATCACCCTAAACCAAGCTTTGTCAAGATTAAAATCAAAAGTCCATTAGATTGCCATTCGAAAGATTGATTTTCAATACTTATCTTTGTAAGATTATTTTTTCTATCAAAATATTAAACTATAGGGTATAAAGTTAGAACACTCCAACAAAATCTTCTCATTATGAGCCTTCAATGTTTAACATAACTTCTAGACAAAGTCTTGTCTAAAATTAAGTTCTTATAAAAAAATTACTTATACCATTTAAATTGAATTGGTCATAATGATTTCTTGCAACCTCTTTCAACAAAATTCATAAACTTATGATGACTTTGATCATACAAGAGATGACCTAAAGCTATAATGAACATTTAGGAGAAGTAAAAATAAAATAAGGCACATGCTAAACTTATGAGTTACCGACATATGACAACGAAATCTTAGAATTACTAAAACTAGATTTTTTGACATGGTCTTGATTATCAGAAAAAATGTACTTTTAAGACCAATTTGATCTTGATCTCAAAAACCAAAATATCTGATTTGATTTCAAACTCCATTTCATATCTCATAATTGTTAGTTCCTAAACTTAGAAAGAGAAAAAAACTCATTTCCTACTCAAGTACAACGAAATGAAAATTCTAATTAAACCATGCGCAAACTTTCAATGATCACAACCAATACTTTAGATCAAAGCTAATTATCATTTTAATGCATGATTTATATATGTTTGTATACTCAAATTTCAATAATGCATCATGACATCATGTTCCCTGAAATGTAACTGGTAATCCCATTAGTGATCACACAAACTAGAAAAAGTAAATTTGATTAGCCAATTACAAACACATAAGAGAAATCAATTAATTCAAACCCTAAAGTATTTAGCCAAAACATAAAATAAAAGTTCCACCAAGAAAATAAAGATGGTATGATCTAAGGCTCATGTTGAATCTTGTTGGACAACTCTCTAGATGAAGTTGTAGGTGTGTGGAAGCTAGACAAAGTGGTAAGAGAGAGATATAGAACTAAAATTTAGTGATGTAATTTTATTCTTATGTTCATTTTGGACATGGCATACTCTTAAGAAATATGTATTCAATAGTTATCTTCTTCTATCTATCTATATGTCTACTTATTTGAATGATTCCAAGTTGTGTTATATATATGTGTATATAGATTACATAGATTTCATTCCATGAAGGCCAAGAGTCACTAGGAAGTTAATTGTTTCCTTGTATACCTCTTCATCTCTCAATCTAGAGTAACTATTTATTGGTGGATTCTCAATGTATTAGAAGATGACTTCGCATAATGTGAGCCTTGGGTATGCCACTTGGATTGCCATGTCAACTACATTATTTTAAGTCCTTAATGTGATGTTCATATTAGTGTGGTAATTATCTATGTGAATTAAAATTTGGCATTTGGCATGGAGGTGTCTTGGACTCTGCTAAAGTTTTTTGGATAAAGTATGGTTATCATAGATGTGTCTAACCTCTAGTAGATTGCTCTATGCCATTATTGAATTATGTGAAACACTTGCTAGAGTAGGATGGATGATCCTTATGTCAGTAAAAGAATTTGGGAGGTGCTCTGGTGTATGACAGACTAGTGAAGTGTTCCCACAGTTACTACAAAGAATGAGGATTGTATTAGTGTTCCCATAGGAATCAATGTTGGTAGACCCTCCTAGATCAGTCACCCCTCCTTGTGAAGCAAAAATTTTGATTGCATTGAGTCTAGGAAGCAAGTGTGGAGCTTTGACTTCTAGTTGCTACTCGGTGAACCACTTGGCTTATTGTGGGATTTGACCCTTTCTAACTACTCTATATATAGGCAAAGACTAGTTTTATGTAAACTTTATTTCCAGAATATGATCTATCTTTGGCACAATAGGTTATGTGTTAGTTAGCAATGAGGTGTAGAAAGTTGAGTATGCATAGTTGTACATGGCTAAATCTTCTTTGGAGTTGGTGTGGCATGTGTTGAGCATGAATTCACTTTAGGAATCTGGTATCTCTTATTATCTACTGATAGAACTATGCTCAAGGATTCATGTTGTATACACAATTTGTAGGGCTATGGATGGGGCACAGTTGGTAAATTTGATTGCTTCATAAATTTTGAAGAAATTAGGTTCTTCATGCTACCACCATTAATCATGAATTCTAGTGGTTTCTCTTGCACCCACATACCTTAGCTTCTTTAGGTATTACATGTGTAGTGTTGACTATGATGTTGAGATCTATGCCAATGATTCCATCTAATGTCTTGACATCATTATCCTCTATTATAGCCTTCATAAATAGACCATGACACTCAACATTGGAATGACTACAAATCTTGTACTTATCACACCACCTACCTATCTTAGATAGTTTGCCCTTGTCTGAAGGCAATGTTTTCCTTAGCATGTTGGTTGCTTCCTACTTCCCCTTTTGCTTGAACTACTCCTCAATGGTAATCATATAGAGATAGGCTTCTCCCATCATCTTGACTTTGATCAACTTTAGTCTAGACTAATTAGATGGCTATAGTTCACTATGGTACTTGAGGACTTGATGCTACTCTAATCAAATGAGTCTAACCTTGCATAGATCTCATGGAAGGAATCAATGTAGGCTTAGACTAACTAGTCATGTCCTTGCCATAATGGTGATAACTTTGTGTAGCAATTAACATAAACATCTTTAGGATAATATTCATCCTTGAAGGTTTCCAGGACATGATCCCAAGTTGGTTTATGGTGCAGGAGCTCCTAGCACAAGGTCGCCTCCATGAGGCATTCAACTTCATGTTTTGTTTTGATGTCATGTTTTGATGTAATAAGGTCCTAGAAGACCATTCATGTAATAAGGACTATGTCCAAATATCTATTGTTGTCATGGTATGATGGAGTAGTTTTAAGGTGTAATAGGCAGTTTGCAATAAGTTATGTTTGTGAGCCTTTAGGTATATAGGGACAGTCATATATTTCATGATGTAAGCCTTGCAAAGGGCATGTCCAAGTGTTAGAAAAGATGTTAAGTCTTGTCAAAGGTTTATGACATTATCAAAAGTGTTGACAAGTGATAAACCCATCGGTATCATTATGCCACAATTGTCATTAGTTTTAAATGATAAAACAGGGCAGTTGCTGTCCCAAACACAGAAGTAGTTGCAAAAGGGAAATTCGGTGGTTGTGCAAGTTACATCGACCACAAACTACTCCAAGGGAATGGTAGAAGGCTTCTTTAAGCCCTGCCAAGGATTATTGTAGATAGAGAGACATTTTTGATTGAAGGAAATAACAAAAAACATCAGTTTTATGCCTTTTTCTGTATCATTCACTGTAGCAGGGCGTACTGTACTTCTGTACGAAACAGTCATGGTCCCAAAGTCTGTGGCACATGTGAGGGGTTGAAGTAGCTTTCAAACAATCCTGGTTAGAGGTTTTGACACTAACTATCAAGGAAGATATCTCTATTGTCCTCCGGGCTGCTTTTGTGACTATTTTTTTCTGAATTTACATGTTGCTACAGGTTGTACCATGTGAAGGTACAGGACTGTCCTTACTCTTTCATGTTTTGATCTATTAGTATATTGAGTTGTCTATCATTTAAAGTGGATTTGGTTTCTTGAAAGTTGTAGTGAAGGGAGTTATAAGGTTTCTTCTAAATTTGGTTTGTAAAACCCTCCTCTAGGGTTTTGATAGGAGAATATGCATCATTTTGCCATTCCACTGATTTGATCCACTTGTTCAGTGGAATGGATGGTGGTAGCACTGTGCTAGTATGTTGTGATGGTTTTTTGGCAGAGAACTTGCAGAGAAAGAGTTTGCATTGAGAAACCTAACAAAACCATGTGTTAGGTGTAGTTTTAAGGCACATTGAAGGAACCAAAGGTGTGTTTTTGGGAACAGCAGTTAGTAGAAGTCTAAAACCCACAAATTCCTTTGTTTTAGAATGTATTCTAAGTGTCCAAACCTTTTTTTGAGTTCTGGGCTTGCATTCTTTGGTAGTCTCTTTGTAAATTTGGCCTAATTGAGGCACTAGGCAACTGACAGGGGTTATTGATTGGGAAATTCCGTCCAAACAACCTATGCCAAGTTTGGGATATGTGATAGAGGGCCATAATGGGTATCTACTGACTATCTAATATTTGAGTTTGGAGTTCTGAGTCAAAAGTTATTAGGTCTGTTGTCTTTTTGAAGGGCTACAAGCCATTTTGGAGGGTTTGTGAAGGAAGTACCAACCCGGAGTCTAATCTACCTTGGCCAATGGATGGAATGGATCCCCTGACATCCCAAACCAACATTTCCATGATGATACTGGAGTTTCTTTCTGTTGTTCCCACTTTTGCATAAAGATCTATGTTTTTGGGCTAGTAGGTGTAGTTGAAGCTTGTCTAGTTTGCCTATCGTTTCCCATCCAATTTGCCTCTACATCATAGTGGTATCAGAGCCATAAAAGGTTCTATTGTTGGCCTGGTATATGTCAGCAGAGGAGAGTGAAGGAGAGGCTAGCAATATGCCTCCAAAGGGGATGACCACCGAAGTGGTTAAGAAGTTCAAGGAGATGGAAGAGAAGATCAAGAGTGGAGTCAAGGAAGCACTCCAAGCAGAGTTGAAGGCATTGAGGATAGGAAAGAGGATAGATGAAGGTTCATATGAAGAGGAAGAGAAAGAGGAAGAAGAAGAAGAGCAAGAAGAGGTAGAAGTACCGGCTGATCAAAGGCATTTCCTTGAAGCCATCAAGGCAATTGGCAAGGATTCTTCGAAGGCTCGGATGGAGATTCCCATGTTTAGTGGGAAGATGAATGCTGATGAAGTCATGGAGTGGATTGAGGCTCTAAACAACTACTTGAATACAAAGAAGTTCCTGAAAGCAAGAGGGTTAAGTTTGCAAAAACTAAACTCAAAGGTGTTGCCCTTACATGGTGGAATTACACCCAAGGAGAGAGGGTAAAGAATGGGAAGAGTATGATCTCTTCATGGAGCAGAATGTTGGAGAGGATCAAGTCCCAATTCCTATCATCAGACTATGAGGTGCAGATCTACAAGAGGATGCAAAATCTCAAACAAAGAGATTTGGATGTGGCTACTTACACCGAGGAGTTTCACAAATACACTCCTCGTTGTGGGTACATGGAGGATGAAAAAGCTAAGGTAGAAAGGTATCTAAATGGTTTGAGGTTTAATATCCAAGATGAGATAAGTTTATTAACCCCTAAAACTATGGAGAAATGCTTTCAAGTAGCATTAAGGGCTGAAGAGAAGTTGAAGAGGAAAGGTGAGCAGCAAAGTAGAGGAAGGGGTGGCAGAAATTTCAGAGGTAGGGACAGTTTTGAAGACAGAAATCAGTCCCAAGGAGACACAAGCAGAGGTAAGGGCCAAGTTTCTGATTTTAGAGGGGGATTTGGAGGCACAAGAGGTGAAGGTAGAGGTTCTAATGTTTTCACTGGGAGATGTTATCATTGCAATGAAACAAAGTTCTACACCCGGTGATAGTGAGAGGACGAATGAAAAGAGGGTTCAATATGTGCAAGAAGAGGAGGTAGATGAAAGCGTTAACTCTCCAATTGGGAGTGCAGCCCCAGTTCAAGATGGAGAAGCATTGATGCTGAGGAGAACACTCTTGAAGACATCCAAGGAGATGATACAAAGGAGAGCACTTTTCAGGACCAATTGCAAAAGCAAAGGTAAAATATGCAAGGTAGTCATAGATTCTGTTCAACAGATAATTTGGTGTCTAAGGAAATGGTGGATAAATTGAACCTAGAAAGGATTCCTCATCAAACTCCTTACAAAGCATCTTGGGTAAGTGATAGTCAATCACTTTTGGTAGATGAATAAGCATATGTTGATTTTCAAATTGGAGAATATAAGGATAGGGTTTTATGTGACATTTTGCCCATGGAATGTTGTCACCTACTTCTAGGTAGGCCATGGCAATTTGATAGGCAAGCATTATATGATGGATATGCTAACACATACACCATCAAGAAGGATGGGAGAACTTTTGTGATGACACCATTGTAGGAGGATGTTGAAGCAAAGAAGGCAGCCAAGGTCATTTTGGTGGGTAAGAAAGAGTTTGTAAAGATCAATGAAGAAGAGACAAGGCAAGTTGAGGATACCTCAACTAGTGGGGTTGCCAAAGATCAAAGTTTGAAGGTGGTTTTAGTTTTGAATGATGGAGATCAGATGGTGATGTCTAAGATGGATCAGAAGAAGGTCCAAGAGCAAGTCTACAAGCAGCCACAAGATGGTTGGAAGGAAGACGATGTTGTCATAGTAGGGACCATTGTTTGTCCTCTAGAGCCAACAAGAGTTGAAAGGCAAACATATTCTACCATAGCAGCAGTACAAGAAGCATCAAACAAGGTTTTGAATGCCAGTGTTCAGGCAGAGATGACAGTAAGGAAGAATGGCAAGAAAAGGATAGGTTTGGTTGCAAGCATTCACTCATGGCAAGGTGTGAGTAGAGCCTACAATGCTAAGCATGAGTTTTTGATTCCATGGAAGCAAGTTGCAATCCAAAGATCATGGGGAAGACATGAGGCAGCAAAGGATAAAGGTGGAGCAAGACAAAGAATCAACTCATGTGGCATGAGTTCTTTTCTAGGTGGGGTGTATGGTGCAGGGGCACCTAGCACAAGGTGGCCTCAATGAGGCATTCAACTTCATGTTTTGTTTTGATGTAATAAGGTCCTAGAAGACCATTCATGTAATAAGGACTATGTCCAAATATCTATTGTTGTCATGGTATGATGGAGTAGTTTTAAGGTGTAATAGGCAATTTGCAATAAGTTATGTTTGTAAGCCTTTAGGTATATAGGGACAGTCATATATTTCATGATGTAAGCCTTGCAAAGGGCATGTCCAAGTGTTAGAAGAGATGTTAAGTCTTGTCAAAGGTTTATGACATTGTCAAAAGTGTTGACAAGTGATAAACCCATCGGTATCATTATGCCACGATTGTCATTAGTTTCAAATGATAAAACAGGACGGTTGTTGTCCCAAACACAGAAGTAGTTGCAAAAGGGAAATTCGATGGTTGTGCAAGTTACATTGACCACAAACTACTCCAAGGGAATGGTAGAAGGCTTCTTTAAGCCCTGCTAAGGATTATTGTAGACAGAGAGACATTTTTTATTGAAGGAAATAACAAAAAACATCAGTTTTATGCCTTTTTCTGTATCATTCACTGTAGCAGGCCGTACTGTACTTCTGTACGGAACAGTCATGGTCCCAAAGTCTGTGGCACATGTGAGGGGTTGAAGCAAATTTCAAACAAGATTGGTTAGAGGTTTTGACACTAACTATCAAGGAAGATATCTCTATTTTCCTCCAGGCTGCTTTTGTGACTATTTTTCTCAATTTACATGCTGCTACAGGCCGTACCATGTGAAGGTACAGGACTGTCCTTACTCTTTCATGTTTTGATCTATTAGTATATTGAGTTGTCTATCATTTAAAGTGGATTTGGTTTCTTGAAAGTTGTAGTGAAGGGAGTTATAAGGTTTCTTCTAAAATTGGTTTGTAAAACCCTCCTCTAGGGTTTTGATAGGAGAATATGCATCATTTTGCCATTCCACTAATTTGATCCACTTGTAGTCAGTGGAATGGATGGTGGTAGGACTGTGCTAGTATGTTGTGATGGTTTTTGGGTAGAGAACTTGCAGAGAAAGAGTTTGCATTGAGAAACCTAACAAAACCATGTGTTAGGTGTAGTTTTAAGGCACATTGAAGGAACCAAAGGTGTGTTTTTGGGAATAGCAGTTAGTAGAAGTCTAAAACCCACAAATTCCTTTGTTTTAGAATGTATTCTAAGTGTCCAAACCTTTGTTTGAGTTTTGGGCTTGCATTCTTTGGTAGTCTCTTTGTAAATTTGGCCTAATTGAGGCACTAGGCCACTGACAGGGGTTATTGATTGGGATATTCTGTCCAAAACAACCTATGCCAAGTTTGGGATATGTGATAGAGTGCCATAATGGGTATCTACTGACTATCTAAGATCTGAGTTTGGAGGTCTGATTCAAAAGTTATTAGGTATGTTGTCTTTTTGAAGGGCTACAAGCCATTTTGGAGGGTTTGTGAAGGAAGTACCAACCCGGAGTCTAATCTACCTTGGCCAATGGATGGAATGGGTCCCCTGACATCCCAAACCAACATTTCCATGATGATACTAGAGCTTCTTTCTGTTGTTCCCACTTTTGCATAAAGATCTCTGTTTTTGGGCTAGTAGGTGTAGTTGAAGCTTGTCTAGTTTGCCTATCCTTTCCCATCCAATTTGCCTCTACATTAGTTTATATTTGTCTTTCAGCTGGTCCTCCTCCCAAAGTGCATTAGCTCTCCACCACTTCTTCATGGGTAAAGGTACTTTTAGGAGTGCAATCTTAAATTTCTCTTCATCAAATAATTCATTCATGGAAAACTATGATTCTAACTAATCTAACCAATAATCTATGACATCTCCATTAATCTTACCATCAAACACATGAATGTCTAGGTTTACTTGAAACCTAGGGGAATTTGACCACTAAAATCTCTACTTGATGATGAGGTTGATGGAACCACCTATTTGGGGAATTTTGCAAACAAATTAAATACAAATTTCCACTAGTCCATGCTTTTTTAGTTTCATTCTTGATCATTATGTGCATCTCCTCTTGTGTTGGTTTGGCCATCTTGAAATGAGTCAACATGTAATCTAATGGTTCTTGCAATTTGATACCAAAGCTCAAATATGATCGCATTTGATAGGTCATGCAAGATGAAGATGAATCACTTTGATACCATTGATCTGCTAGGTCCGAGGTTGAATACTATTGAATAACTCTCTAGATAAGGATATAGGTGAAGTTGTAAGCTTGTGCAAAAGTTAGACAGAGAGATATATACAACTAAAATAGTAAATGCAATTTTATTCATTTATTTTTTTTGTAGGTAACATACTCTTGAAAAAGATGTATGACTGATATCTTTTGCTATCTAACTATTTATCTATTTATTTGATCAATTATAAGAGATGCTACAGATATGCATATATAGATTACATAGATTTTATATCATGAAGGCTAAGAGTCGCTAGGAAGTTGAATTATTTCCTTGTATAACTCTTCATCTCCTAATGGTTGTGGAGAGTAACTATTTATTAGTAGGTTGCCAATGTGCTTGTAGATTACCTAGCATAGTACGAGCCTTGAGGGTGCCACCTAGATTGCCACATCAACTATACTACCCAAAGTCCTTAGTGTGATGCTCAACATAGGGCAGTAAGCATTTATGTGAATTAGACTTTGTGGTTTGTCCTAGAGGTGTCTTATACTCTACTAAATCCATGGTAGAAACTATTGGGTCTTGAAACCGTGGCTTCACAATCCTAGAGTATTTTCTTACCTTCAAGGCTAGGGTTTTCCATCAAGAGGGTAAAACAAGGGATCATCAACAAATTGTGGATGGTTAAAGGCCAATTAATGAGTGGATAATCTCTCCTACACTTTGAGCTCAGCTAGACTCAAGAGGGTGTTCCTAGAGGTATCCTTAACAAGATTGAAAATAATGAATGAATGAACAGGATGAAATATTACAATCATATCTAGAGTATGCTTGACCACTAAGATTGTCACTAGGTCACAGACTAATCAACTGTACTTAGAACCTCTTGTTAAGCCGATGAGGGCATCATTGTAAAAATGAAACATGCATATATACATAACATGATTCTCTAGGATGAATAACTACTTGAAGTTGCAAAAATATTTATTTGGTTATATTATTGAATCATAAAATGCATATAAACTAATATCCTACTCCTAAACTACTAGTTAAAGATTTGTTTCATTTTAGGAATGTGATTAATCATAAACCTCCAAGACCAGTGCCTATCCAATGGGTAACAGAGTCGCAATTCACCAAGAAAGACAATGAAGTAAAAATGCAATTAGACTTGATCCAAGCACGTACGTATATCAAATAATAGAGCATACTTAATAATCCATCATCAAACTGCAGAAATCCATATGTAGTACAAAAATGACCATTACAAAGCATGTAACAAATTAAAATGATGTCACATTTATCAAATTTGTATTACATTCATACCAGCGAGTGTGGTAAGAGGAAACCCTAATAAAATATTATAAATTCCCCTAAAGATCTACGTATAACTATGGATACATTCAATTATTGACACCATTTACAATATTACAATCTTCCTTTGATTCATGAATGCATTGCTTCCTAGATGAACTAGATGAGCAAATGTTGAAACCCTAGAAAATACTCAACACTCTCAAAGGGCATGGAAGAGAAGAATAATCAACCCTTTGAATGGAAAATAACTCTGCCTTTATAGATTTTAAAATTTCGTGCCCTAGTTTGATTGTGGGAAATCGATGCATAACTAAAGGTTGGTGTAATGAATGCAAAATGTTGCCCACTTAGAATGGACAACTAATAATTCTTGTAGAGGAAACTGGTATCTAGAATTCACCTATCACATTCATGGTGACCATCATCCACTATTGAATATTCATTTGGAATCATGCCCTTGAGACTGAACAATGTTACTTGGGCAAGAAAATGTCTTGAAGGAGTTGCAAGGGTCTAATCAAATCATTAATGGTGATCCAAGGAGTTGTTAGAGTGATTTGAAACATTTCTAAGAAGTTTTGGAAATTTGTATGGATTCGATGCGGGATGACATGTAAGAATAGGATATGAGTGGATGGAAGATGTCCTATAGGATGAGGGAGTTCCATGCAATGTGAATGAAGAAATGTGGGAAAACATGGAAGAATTGGATGTGGGATGTTTGAAGGGAGGCAGAGAAATCCTACATAATGGGATGTGGAAGCAGACACATGGCAACATATCACAACGTACAACTTTGTATTTGGGGACCACAACAGAAACTGTGATGTAAAGGATGTGTGTGATGCAATAGGCATGTGCAACGTATCAAAGCAACAGTAAGAAAGCAAATGAAAAGATTTTGTGGGAAAGGAAAGGGGAACCAGATGTGCAGTAAAAGGAAGACATCTAGAAGTCCACTAGGAATCTGCAAAGGAGAAGATTTGAATGAAATGGTCCAAGGGGACAAATGCGAAAATTCAACCCTAAGCCAGATCTTGAGGAAAATGAAGGAATTTTAGTAATAGATCAGGATCCTGCAAACTGGAGGGAAATGGTGATGATAAAATACTAAGGTATGACAAGAGGATTTTATGGAATATTCATGCAAAAGTAAAATTGGATAGAGGATGTGATACAAGGAAGAATGATCCAATAGCAAGTCAAGTTTCTGCATACTTGGAACATGAAGGAAACATAAGGAAATGAAGGGAATGAAGTTTGCAGGTAAAATAGGTAGAAAGGGATGATGGAACCAGATGTGGGAGAATGTTATACATCTGATAGGAAGGGGAATCTTGCAAACAACTAGAAACACAAGGAAATTGCCACAGACCCTCTAAACTTAGAATTTTTTATATTTTGGAACCTTCAACACATAAGGGACGTGAGGGATGACAAATTGCAAAACTTAGGAAAAATTCAACAAAATGGGCAAAGAATAAAATAAATTTTGTAATTTTCAGATTGGGTCCCAACAGAAACCATAGTGTTTGGATGAAGTATGTCAATTGCAGGTGTGTTTGATTTATGGTAGAGTGTAATATGCCACTACTAGAGTATGTGAAACATTTGCTAGAGATGGATGGATGTTCTTTGTGTTACCATGAGCATCTAGGAGGTGCTTTGGTGTGTCACAAACCATTAATGTGTTGCCACAATTATCGTAAGCCATGAGGATGGTCTTGGTGTTACTACAAGAACTAATGTTGGTAGATCCTCTTGGATCATGGTAAGACTAGTTTTACAAGACAAGGTCAACTATCAACTTTGAAAAGAGGGTATGGGTAAAATTTTGCAACTCACTAGTGTGGTTTGCAATCAAAACAAGGATGGTATAATGAATTGAAAAAACCTTAAAAGTACAAGGTATAGTTATTTCTTAAGTTGCTAAGCACAAACTCCTCTCAATATTGTATACAAGTTAGGGATCAATTATTTGGCTAGAATGGAATGAAGAAGGGAAAAGAAGATGAGTTGGGAAATGACAGGCTAGAAGGGCATTGTTCAAGGAAACCAACAAACAAAATTTGAAAATAAAGTATCTTCCCAACAATAGAACCAAGCATTGATTAAAATCCAACTCATTTTTTATAAGATCATTCATGTTATTTAGTTGAAAACAAAACATACTTACAAAATCATGTAGACTCATAGTTCTTTACTCTTCTCTCCAAAGATGAATACTCAAGTAGTAAAGCATGACAACAACAAAACAATGAAATAAATAGAAATGAGGAAGTAAAAACAAACTATAATACAAAGACATGGATAAAGTTCAATTATAAAAATGCTTTAAGAGATGATCATTGACTATATGATGTAGATGATTTTCATCCAATTTCTACAAATGAAAAGGATCCCTACCAAGTGCAGCAATAATTTTATAAATATTTGACCATAAAGAGTTAAACTTGTGGTGTTTACCTGGGTCTTCCTTGGCTTTATTCCAAAATAAAACAAGGTCACCAACTTTGAAGGCCTTAGATATTTTCTTGTCAAAGAACCTCTTAAATTTGTCTTTATATTTCTAAATTTTTGGAGGGCAATGAACTTGGTCTTATGTAAGGAAAATAGTTCACAAAGCCTTTGCTATAAAGAATTTGGGTCTTCAATACCATACTATAAGGTAGTCCTAGAAAATGAAATTTGAAGTTCAATAAGCATAGTAGCTTGATAACCATGGGCTATCATGAAAGGTGAGAACCTAGTTCTAGCCTTGATCATTGTTTGATCATCCTAAAGAGGTTAAAAAATATTGACATGCTAATCTCTCTTATTGTCATTTATAATTTTCTTCATGTTATTGATTTAGTTTTTTATTAGTAGACATGGCTTATCCATTTCCTTGTGGATAATACTTAGACGAATGAATAGAGATAATAGAGTAACATATCAAAAAGTGTACTCATTAGAAATGAATTGAGGACAATTATCAAAATAATCTCATATAGAACACCAAATATGGAAAATATCTTATTTTGAAAAAACATAAATGATTACTTCAACGGTGACAACTTCTAAGGGCAATGGACTCATGCCATTTAGTGAAGTAATTATTTGTAGTTAATACATACCTACACATAGTAGATGAATGGGGTGAATATTACAAATAAAATCAATGCCTTACTTAGTGAAGGGATTCTCCAAAATTATATGATTTAAGGGCATAACAGGTAACTTGTATGTTCCTGCAAATAGTTGGCAAGGAACACAAGAGCTAACCAAATGATAAGCATCTTTGAACAAGGTGGTCTGGTAATAGCTAGTACAAAGGAGTTTATGAGATGTGGTTTTTTGTAGTGAAATATCCACCACAAACACCCTCATGATAGCTTGTAAGAACTTTCCTAGTTTGATCATGTGTTAGGCATCTTAATAAAACACCATCTTGATTCATGAAGAAGAAGAAATTTTCAAGAAAAATATTAAGAGCTTGTAACCTCAAAGTTCTTCATTTATTATCTAAGGAATTGGTACAAGATTAGTTTTGAAAATAATAGATTAGGTTATGGTACCATTCATCTTGTAGAAACATATAGTTCTATTCTTACATCTCCAAGCCAATTTTCAACTTAGTCACAATCTCATGACCCTTCATGGTTTGAAAGTTATGTTTGGCCTTTAAATGACCATCAATAAAAAAAATTATCCACACTCGCATTAGTTTGAGCATTCTCTATAAGATGTTTAGCTAGATCATTTCCTTTAATGGTTTACATATTTCAAACTCTATATCAAACTCTTTGATCCTAAAAATCCACTTAGCTAGTCTACCATCAAGCATTGGTTGCCTAAGAAGATATCCTAGAAGAAGGATATTTGATCTAACAATAACTTTGTTCCCCATTATAAGGTATGTGAACTTACCCCAATTTATGATTATAATAAAATTACTTAGCACGAGATAAGAATATAAGAGAAAATAGATGCAAATACTTGATTATAATAAGCCACTTTGAGGGTGAAACTCCAAAATTCTTACAATAAGAACATAACTTGCAATATGATTCTAAACAAATACTCACTACCTCTTATTTATAGGTATTATTGGGCAATTTTAATACACCAATCCCAATAAGGTTGACATAGCTTGTAATAAATATACTTAAGGACTAATAAATGAATCAAATAAGGATTATGTGAGCCTTAGTTGGTTATCATATATTAATAGAAAACCAATGGGTTAAGGGCATACTATTCCCCACTTTAAACAAGCATTGTACTTATTGCAACTCAACTATGGATGCTTATGCATGAAAATTTCATCTTCCCACGTAGCATCTT
The DNA here is from genome assembly GCA_027924645.1 of Cunninghamia lanceolata. Taxonomy (NCBI): domain Eukaryota; kingdom Viridiplantae; phylum Streptophyta; class Pinopsida; order Cupressales; family Cupressaceae; genus Cunninghamia; species Cunninghamia lanceolata. Next base: position 2,230,221 of record BSBN01000292.1, on the reverse strand, counting down.
TGATAAGCAAATTCTTCTACTTGATGAGGCACTCTATGATTGTCCCAATCTTCAACTTCTTTGTGCATGTCTAGAGAATTAATTTAGGGTCCAATTTATTTCTTCTCTCTTCATCAAGATCAGTTAATATTGTTTTCCCTAGAATCTATTGTCCAATAACCTTCTTTAAACAAGAGACATGAAAAACTAGTATTTTTGTCGTTGGAGGCAACTCCAACTTGTATGCCCTACTACTAATCTTCTACAAAATTTGATAAGAACCATAATATTTGGGTGAGAGCTTGTTATTCTTCTTTTTCTATTTCAAGGACATTTGCTTATATGGTTGCAACATTAGAAAAACCCAATCTCCTAATTCAATCACCAGGGTATTGGTTGGCCTGTTGCTTCATTTAGTTTTGTGTCATGGCCAAATTGTCTTTTGAGACTAGAAAGTATTTGTTGTTGACATTTAATGTGGTCTTTAACAACTTGAACTCTTGATGGAACCTTAAATGATGATGTGATGAATGGAGGATGGTATCCATACAATATCATAAATGAGGACATTTTTGAAGCACCATGGAAGGAAGTGATGTACCAGCATTCTGCAAATGGTAGCTAAGGCATCTATTGAAACTACTTAAATCTAAAGTAAAACAACATAGATATCCCTCCAAGTACTTGTTGACTACTTTAGTTTGATCATTAGACTAAGGATAATATATAGGTCTGCGAGTGACTTGAGTACCTAGATAAGAGAATAAATATATCTAAAAATTACTAGTTAATATAGGATCATGATCACTTATGATAACATTTAGGGTACTATATAACTTATGTATCTTCTCCATAAAGGCTTTTTCCATTGTACTTGTTGCAAAAGGATGAGATATGTACACAAATGGGCATATTTGAATGAATCAATCCACCACTACCATGATGATATTCTCCCCTTTAAACTTTGGTAGGCCTATGATAAAAATCCATGGAGAACTCTTCCCACCACTGTCCAGGAATAAGCGAAGTCTGTAAAAGACTAGGTGCCTTAATAGTCTTCTTTGACATATAAGATATTTTGCCATAAATTTTTTAAATCACCTTTAATCCCTTCCGAAAATAAATCATGCTTGATCCCTTGACATGCCTTCAAAAATCTTAAGTGATCCCCTACTAGAGAACCATGGAGCTCCTATATAATATTTTGTTTGAGGGTTGAACTCTTGCATAGGTGTAATCTCTCTTTATACCATAAGGAGTTCCCCTTTAAATAAAACTTACCCAAGCTACTCAAATCATTTTGTAACTATTGAATAAGATTCCAAGTAGCAATTCTTGTTTCCACTCTAATCTTACTACTTTGAGCCAATCCACTTGTAATATTGAAATGTCACACAACAATGTCTCATCCTCTTCATCCCTTCCACATGATGTATCAACCACTAGATTCTCCTTCCCTTTCTTATAGACAATCTCAAAGTCATATCCCAATATCTTAGTGGCTCATTTTTTTTGTTCATGAGAGGATAACTGTCGCTCCAAGAAATACTTTAGGTTGTCATGATATGTCTTTAATTTAAAGTGTCCACCCATAAAATATAGCCTGAATTGTTTGACTACATGATGAATAGCTAGTGTTTCATTCTCATAAATAGAGTTGAGTTGATTCTTACCCTTCAATTGGTAGCTTTCAAAATGAATGAGCCTTCCCTCTTGCATGAGAACCACTCCTATATTGTGCCCTAAAGCATCACACTCTGTAAAATTCTTGGTGAAATTTATAGTGGCTAGAACTAGAGTGGTACACGTAGCCTCCTTGGGTCTCCCAAATGTTGAATTTTGTACCTCACTCCATTGGAAATCATTCTTTTCAAAAAGGGTGATACTATGTAACCATAATTACTTACAAATATTCTATAGTATCCAATGATCCCTAAGAAACCCCTCAAATTCTTGAGAGTTTTAGGAACTTGACACTCCATCATAGCCTTGATATTGTTAGGATCAACTTTGACTCCTTCATGAGACACAATGTGACCAAAGTACTTGACCTCCTTAAGTTCAAAAACACACTTACAAGGTTTAACATAAAGTTTTAATGTTGTTTGATAATTTCTAACACTTTATCAACATGGTGCAAATGGTCTTCCTATGTTTTTCTATAAATCAATATATTATCAAAGAACAGTAAAACAAACTTCCTCAAAAATAGCATAGAGATGGAATTCGTCAAAGTTTGATATGTAGAAGGAACATTAGTAAGACTAAATGGCATCACCATAAACTCATAATGGCCATCATGACTCATGAGTCCTAAATGCTATATTGAGAATATCTTCTTAATTAATTCTAGTTTGGTGATAGTCTGATATAAGATCAAGTTTTGTTAAAAACATAGCTCCATTGTGACTAGAATGGGAAACTTATCTTTGATAGTGAGATTATTTAGTTCGTTGTACTCTAGGTACATGTGTGAAATATCATTCTTCTTACTTGAACTATAACCACTGGAGAAGAATAAGCACTTTGACTAGGAAAAATAATACTTACATCCAACATCTCTTATATCATTTTCTTAATCTCACTTTTGTGCACATGGGGGTAATGATATGGCCCAATGTTAGGTTGTTAGCCCCTAGAACTATCTATTTCACAATCCTAGTCTCTTTTGGGTGGTAAAACCTTTGGCATCTCTCCAAATATTTCAAAATCATTTTCAATGGTGGTCTAAGGGTCTAGAGGTGTCTTTTATGGTGACTTTTGAGCCTCTATGAAAATAATTGTGCCACAAAACTTGTTGGCCCTTTCTTGAGAAACTTATGCATTTGATGAGAGCTTAATATTTGTGGATACTTTTCATGCAAACCCCTTAATTCAATTGTTTTACCCTTAAAATTAAAGCATGGGAATATCTCTGAATGGTGCCCAAAATTATGAGCCATTTGGCTCCCAACACTATAATTGCCCCCCATTGGAATGGAAAACATAGCGCTATTCAACATGTAATCCCCCATGGTAAGTTTGAAATTATGGTATTCCCCTAAAGAACTAATAGTACCCTCATACATGTAACCATAACTACTAGTGCATGAAAAATAAATCCGTTCAAATGCATGGCTAATTTTGTGTTGGCAAAATAGTGAGCACTTCTTGAATCAAATAACATTATCTCCCTTTGATTTTTTAGAAATCCCATTACTATGAGGATTTGGGGGGTACTAAAACCCGATAGTGCATGGTAGGATATTTTTGAATTGAGCTCTTCCAATGATTTCTCTAATGCCACTTCTATCTCTAGATATTTGCTGTCAATGTTAAAACATAACCCTTTTCCTCATTTTTATTCAATTTGGGTAGGTTGAGGGAAGGCTAGTGATGGGTTGTTAAGATCTTTGATGTTAGTAATTGCTTGTCTCCTAATGGCCAAATTTTTCCCTCCACCTTCCTTGCCATAATGAATTTGGAGATAGAAGTTGGATTGAAAATGTGTACCTCATATTTGATATGGTCCTTTGGCTCCCATAGATATATTTTCATTCAAATTTTCCTCTGTAACATGTTCAAATTTTAAAGATAGGGTCAAAATTTCCAAGTATACTCCTTGACTATAACTATTTACTTTAATTTGGTGAGTTGGTTGAAGTATTTTCTCACGAGACTACTATCATAATTTGTTGTGAGTTCCTCTTGGAAAACAAACCATGTGACAATACATACCTTCTTTTTCTTCTGATCACATAGCCAATGATACTAAATGAACTGATTTGGTTTCAAATATAAGGATGCCATTACAACCTTTAGTTGGCGTGATACATGATGAAGATAAAAGAATTTCTCTATTTGGTAGTCAATCGATTGGATCCTTGCCATCAAAATTACTCATATCCATATTTGGAAAGAAGTGCCTATAGCTTGCAATAGAATTATTTAGGTTTTGGTCTTAATTTAGATTCCAATCAAAGTCCAACCAAGAATCATTGTTTCCCTTCAAAGATACATTTGTTTCCTAAGCCTTGTGATGTGAATCTACCATTAAGGAGTCCATAACACTCTTTAGATAATGTAGTTGGTTGAAGATGTCAAATTATAGAGCATCAATATCTCCTCTCTTAGTCATCCCTTTGAACTTCTCTTTTGTAGCCACTACTAAAAAAATTCCTCCTTGACCTTGGTAGTTGTTGCATTTAGAGTAGCTTCAAAATAAAGGGAGTCCATTTGTTCTAATACTTGGTCATATTTTTTAGTAGACTTTCCAGGTGTGACTGGATTCCTTCCTTTGCCTCTTTGTGAAGGCCCTGCCATGATGTTGCTAGAATAATTTTCACAATAACTTATTCAAAAAATCTAACTATGCTAAAATATTCATTATAACTTACTTGAGTCTAATCCTAACTTTGGTGAAAAATAATCTAAAAAACTTAATGTTTTGTAGCCTTGGAAGTGAATTTGATGAAACTCCTAATATCATAATAACTCTAAATCAAAAATGATTCAAATTTCCTCAAATATAGAATGTAACTTCTTTGATGTGCCTTTGATTAACACTCCACATTTTAGGAAAAAAATCACATTTATGAGAGAGATATGCACTTAACAACAAAACCTCCAAAACAAAAAAAAAATTGCCCTTACTCTTACCTTCAAGATGCCAAGAACATACTCTAATATCCCCTGTAATAAAATTATTAGCTCAAAAGAAGAATATAAGAGAAAATACATGTAAATAATTGACTATATGCCACTTTGTAGGGGAAACCTCCAAAAGTATTACAATAGAAACATAACTTTCAATATCTGGATAAATAACTACTCGCAACCTCTTATTTATAGGCATTATTGGGAAATATTAATAGCCCAATTGCAAGAGGCTAACCTAGATTATAATAAATATACTTAGGAGATAATAAATGACTTAAATAAAGATAATGTGAGCCATAGTTGGTTATCAAATGTCCCAATACAATTATTGGGTTAAGGGCATATCAGCGATAAGTGACAACAAATTTCTCAATCAAAGGGTAGCTTATCTCAACATCAATCAAAATTTGACTTACATTACCAATCAGTCTATCCTCCTTATTCTCATCATATTGCACATTAACAATACCCACAACCTTTTTAGTGGTATTGACGTACAAAATTCAAGGCTTTATTAAATCTAGTTTTGCTAGAATTGAAGCAACATATATTGCTTCTTTACACTATCAAATGCCAAATAAACATTTTTGTCTCAAATATTATCACAATTTTTCTTAAGGAAAACTTGTAAAGGGTCTACTTTGTTACCAAAATTAGAAATTATTTTGTGTATAAATTTAATCTTGCCAAAAATGAGTGCAAACCTATTCATTTTTGAGAGGTGGAAGCTCTCTAATTGCCTTGATCCTATCAAGATCAATTGAAATCCCATTCTTTGAAATTATGTGATCTATGAGTTTCCCCTTGGTCACTCCAAACACTAATTCTTTAGATTCAAAGAGATTCTAAACTTTCTACATGGTGTAAAAATATTTCTCATAAATGATCGAGATGTTTCTTTCTCTTCTTTGAATGCATTGCTAGGTCATCCAAGTAAACATGAATAATTATGCTAATTAGTTCATCAAAGCACACATGCATAGCCTTCTAAAAAGTGATACCTACATTCACAAGCACAAAGGACATTTTAAAAAATCAATGGTGCCTCTCCTAGTGTTAAATGTGGATTTGTGTCTATCCTCAGGTTTGACCAAAAAAATGATTATAGCTAGAGAATATGTCAAGCAAAGACATCATATTAGATCTTGGAGTGCCCACCCATGTGTAACTCTTACCATGTCCTATTATTTCTTATGATTAGATCAAAGAATATATTGAGTTGATTATTATAGGATGTAATTGCAAGATGGATATGCACCTTGCTAGATTACACATCCTCATTGGTCATTATATGTTGCTTCAACAATGATCTCCATTGTTGGATTTGATGCTTTGCCTTAAGTGTGCAGGATATATTTATACAGGTGTTTGACCAATTAATAGATGCAAAGGAGAAGACATGGATTCACTTGACCATCTCACCTTATCTAGTCCCAGTGGTCGAGTTATTGACCCTGTGTTTCATGTAGTATGTTGGTTGCTTAACCCATCGTATTTAGTTGTGAATAGAAGGATGTTTCCAGTGTCTATCCAAGTTTCCTCTAATCCAAATCTTTTATGATTCTCAATCTTTGTGGTGATTAAACCCACGAAGTGTGTGTTACCTTTGCGTGTGTTTATTTTAACAATTGCTTTATGTTTTCATTATATCAATGTATGCATTGTTGCTATGAAGTGTTTGCAAATGATCTTTATGTCTTATAGATGAAATTAATTTAATTTAATAATTGTCGTGGATTGACCCTACACATTTTAATATAGTGTTATTTGAAAATGCATTGTGAATTTAAAAGAATGTTAGGCCTTATGCCATAGCCAATCACATGTTTTGTATGTGTTAATTGAATTGGGAAAATAGTTAATTTAATTGCTATTAGTTGGGAGAATATAATTATTTTTATAGTTGAAATGTCTTAATTTTGATATTAGCTCCAAGTGAAATTTGGAATGTGAAATGGGAAAAAAGACTTAAGTTGTTTTTTTCCTAAGTTTAGGCTTATATTGGAAAGGTATGTTATTTTCCATTCATTATGTTGTGTAAAAAATGAGAGAAAAATAGAAGAAAGAGACATTTTTCAAAAATCTTCCTTGAAGAAAAATTAGATTTGCTATTGCTTGTTAATTGCATGAAGTTGATTGGATTGCTTGTGGAGACAAGGAGAATCATCTTGGAGTTATTTTGGATTCATTGAGGTAAATTTTACCTTGTTAATTATAAGACTTGAATTTTAATTGAGATTTCAAAGTTGTAGGAAATTATTTTTGAAAAATGAATTTTCATACCCAAACTTTGGCAAAATTTTCCAAAATTGAAATGTGTTGGGAAAAATGTGTTGTTGGGTAGATTTAGTCCAAGAGGGTAATCTTGCAACTTCATTTATGTTTTTTTAAATTATGTGAAAATTATGTGAATTTACCCTCTACACCCCATCAAAACTTCTTGAAAATTTTATTTGTTTGCAAAAGTGTGATGTTGGGTGGATTTGGAGCAAGAGGGTATTTTTAGAATTTTTAGATTTTATCTTTTTAAGAATTTAGAAAAATTGGAGAAAATTTTGGGAAGGTAGCTTCAAGATCCATCAATGGCGGAACCTAGATATTCTTGAAGATTATTTATTTTTATTTCTTGGAATTTGGAATTTCTGAAATGTTTGTATTATGTGGAATCATGTATTCTCCCATGGAAATTAATTTGTGTGTGCATTGAGAAGTGTATTTTATTGGTCACTGAACCTTACCTATCCTCAAGCTTCTTAAAGAAAAGTTGACTTTTTATAGGCCTTATGTTAGAATTGTATATTTTTTCCCTTGTGGACATGAGTGTTATGTGTTTTGACCTCATTTCTCCATGTCTTGATATTTTCAGTCAATTTTGACTTTTGGACTTAGGAATGGATACCTAGTCTCCTTGGGGGTTATTAGTAGAAGGCCTAACCCCTATGCATCGTTGTCTTGTCTTGATTGTAGTATGTGTTTTTATTTGATGTGATGATGTTGTATCTTTTTTATGTGCTATGTTCATTTAGTGAAAATGATGATTTAGCATGCATTAATGGATGAATTATATTATGGCTTTGGAGTGTTTTTTGTTAGATCTTCTCAACTACATTGGAATGGAATGGTTAGTGTTGATGGATAGAAAAGGATATGTATGTGAATTTAAAAGTATTTATTCTTATTGTGTTAGACTCTTCCCATTCTCCTACTTTGGTTGGGTAATGAGTAACCCTATGATGAATTATGCATTGGGCCCTTGATATGTGTGTATTCATGTGTGTGTGCATTGAATTCTATTAGTTTTATAATTGATCCCCTTGGTGTTCATGTTGGGTTTGTGTGGAAACCATGTTCAACCCTTGTGTGGATTATTTTGGTGTCTTTCTTGAGACTTTGTTGTGTGAGATTGACCATGCTAGAAGTGCACCCTTGATCTCCTCTCTCTGTAGCTCAGGGGTTGCCTAGAGTGGTATATACATATATTGTGCTCAATGATGGTAATATGGTTGGGAGGTGGGTAACATTCCCCATTGGTCCCCTTTTGGAAGATCTCTCAGGAGTTGGAAGAGTTCCTTGTGCAGTATTTTATGTTGTGATCATATTTTGGTTTGTGACTATTGGAGCACCTTTAAGGTGACTCATCATTGATGTATTATTATTCTTGGTATCATTTATGTATTGGAGTGCATCCCTTCCATGTTTAGGAAGTAGCCTCTATCTTGTCATCATGCTATGTTATCATTTGGTTGAAATTTGATCCTTGTTTCGGAAGGAAATTATCTTGTTGTGAAAGTTACTATTGGTGTTGAAATGATTATATTGAGATGCTGGAGTCCTCCTTTGTATATTGTAAAATTGATCTATGTTAAGCTTATGTGTTGGCTTGCATTGTGCCCACATAATGGGTGAGAGTTTCATAATTGCCTTTGGCCCATGTCAACATTGGTGTTGAATGAGCATGGCATTCTGTAACATTTTTCTCATGTTTAGCTATGTGTAATAGCATGAATTGGAAAAATATCTCATTTATTATTGCATTATTCTCTTTCTTCCTTAATCGATGTGTAACATGTTATTTAGTTGTAAGATGGTTTGATTTTACCTTTTTTGTAAGAAATTCCTCCTCTTGTGTGGGTTTTCTAGTGTGTTTGGATGTTCTTTTGTGTTGGCATGGAATGGACTTGAGATATTTGTCATTCTCATCCTGCTTTATGTGTTTGCAAGAGAGTGAGGTTGTGGACTAGTATTTGATCTTCATTATGGAGGAAGCTCCATCTTCTCGTATGCTTGTCGTGGTGGATTCATCACACAATGAGTGAAGTCTTCGACTTGTGTTTTCATTGTGGTGTGCATTGACCATGTGCATGGTCATTTGCTTGGTGCCTTGTTGTCTTATCCTTGAGTTCCATTGTGTGGTGTTGTGGTGGTTTATGTGCTTAAGTGTGCAATAGTGATGTGCGAGTGTTGCAATTACATCGCAAAAAAATTGTTCACCCTATTTTTAGTCATTAATGTCTTGAGCGTAAGCTTGGAGAATTACATTTGGTATCAGAGCCCCTATTGTAGCATTGGGAACTCTAGTTCATTATTCTGCTTGTTATGTTCAAGCATGTGCGAGGTCTGAGTGTGATTGTGCAAACCTTTGTATGAAAAGGAATGTTGATGTTTTGAATTTATAGATGAACTTTGTGCATTCTCTTGTGGGATACATTTTTTTGTGAAATAGATGATATTATGTTCATATGCCTAGTATTTGGAAGAAAAGTGAAGTAGTAATGCTTGTGTAATTAAACCTTGATGCAGTCACGGTTAGGAGGGTCCTCAAAGAGAACTATCCAAGTTGTGCATCTAGAGTAAACACAATGGAAAAAACCCAAAGATCTAAAGCAAATGCAGATTCAGTCATTCAATATATCATAGAATTCAAATACAATTTGGTTGGCAACATGCAGGCTTACAATTAGGGCTCACAAGCCTAATTGCAGAATTTATGCTCAAGATATGGCTTTGAAGCTCCTTCACACAAAATTCAAACTCTCAACTATCTCTAACGTGATGAACTTGATAACTACTTTCCTAGGCATCTATTACATCAATATATATCATCTCCAAAACCTTAGATTCCTCTGTGTCGGCCAAGGAAGTTCACAAACTCCAATAAAGAGTTGTAACGTGTGTACACGAATAGGTCAGACCTAATTGAATAGAACTCCTTCACAAATGAATGGAATGATGTGCGGATCTTAGGGAAGGTCAAACATGAACTAAAGAACATTGAATGATGTGTCATTTAGCTCCACGAGTCGTGAAATGCTCCACAAGTCTTCTCCTTTAGTTGATTGTCTGAGACTATCAGAATGCTCTGTTATGACAAAATAGTTGATCTTCTGATAGCGATATCTTACCAGTACCTGATCCAAATGATCTGAGATTTGGATATGATGTGCATGAATGTGTCTAGATGTTAAGTCTAGCTCCACAAGGTTTGAAATGCAACTACAGTAGAATGTGGACCAAAATACAGAAACTACTACTAACTAAACTACCTGAACTGAACTGGAAAATGAAAAGAAACAAACTAAAATTAATGCAAGATTGCTCTTGAACTAGGGATGCTCCTGCATTAGACATTCGAGGTTATTGAAAAAGTGAGCCCCTCACTTTGCTGGGGCTAGAGGAAAACCAAGATGGTCCACCTCAGCCTGAGAGATCCATGATGAATCTTCAGCCAGTCTGCCTTTCCACTTCACAAGGTATTCTTTGTATTGTCTTCCTCTGGTGTTGCGTCCAACTTTGTTGTCCAAAATGTCTTCAATCTGCTCCAGTACTTGTGGTAACTACTGCTTCAAGTCTTCTTCAATTCAGTCACTGAACTCAGCTTCATGATACTGATATAGGTCTACAATGTTAAAAATAGGTGATATATCCAATGTCTCTAGTAGCTCCACTTCATATGCATTGCCTGAATCAAACTTTTTGATTATCCTGCAAGGTCCAAACTTCTTCATCTTTAACTTGTTATATGTCCCAATTGGAAATCTTTATTTTCTCAAGTATACCATCACTTCATCTCCAACTTCAAATTCCTTATGTATTCTCTTCTCATCTGCATGTTCCTTATATTTGCTATTCATCTCCTCCAAATGCTTCTTCACTTGATTATGCACTATCTCCATGTGTCCTGCAAATTCTTCTGCTTTTGCACTCCTCTTTTCTTCCTTACTGATATCTCTCAACTCTGCAACTCCTCTAGGGTTAGTTCCTATCACAATCTCAAATGGTGTTATTTCGGTACTCCTATTAACTGAATTATTGTAAGCAAACTCTACTTGTGAAAGAATTAAATCCCAATTTCCTACCTTCTCTCCAACTAAACATCTCAACAAGTTTCCCAAACTCCTATTCACTACCTCTATTTGTCCATCAGTCTGTGGAAGAAATGTTGAACTAAACTTCAAATCTGTCTTCATCTTCTTCCAAAGTGTCTTCCAAAAGTATCCAAGAAATCTTGTATCTCTGTTTGAAATTATGCTCTTAGGTAATCCATGCAATCTCACAATCCTTGAAAAATAGGTCAGCTACATGTACTGCATCAGTTGTCTTCTTACAAGGTATGAAATGTGTCATCTTTAAAAATCTGTCCACTACTACAAATATTGAATCATGCCCTCTCTGTGTCTTGGGCAATCCCATTACAAAATCCATACTTATGTCTTCCCAAGTCTCTCTAGTACTGTCAAAAGTTTATACAATCCAGTATTCTGACTACTCCCTTTTGCAACTTGACAAACTCTGCAACTTTGCACAAATTTCCTAACATCCTTATGTATATGAGGCCAAAAGTAATTTTCACTCACCAAAGCCACTATTTTATCAATGCCAAAATGTCCTGCCAATCTACCACTGTGTTTCTCCTTGATCAAATTGTCTCTCATGGAACTTCTAGGTATGCACAATTGATTTCCTCTGAACAACATATCTTCCTAAATGAAATAGTCTGGTGCAGTCATGGTAGGAGGGTTCACAGAATGAACTATTCAGGCCGTGTAGCAAGAGTAGACACAACGGAAACAACTCAAAGATGTGAAACAAGTACAGATTCAGTCATTCAATATATAATAGAATTCAAATACAATCTGGTCAGCATCATGTGGGCTTACAATTGGGCTCACAGGCCTAAAATCAGAATATACACAAGATATGGCTTTGAAGTCCCTTCATGAAGAATGTAAACTATCAATCTTCTAAATAATGAGAACGTGATAACTACTTTCCTAAGGATCTATTACATCAATATATATCATCTCCGATACAAAAGATTCCTATGTGTCGTCCAAGGAATGTCACAAACTCCAATGAAGAGTTGTAACGTGTGTACATGAATAGGTCAGACCTAATCATGAAGAATTCTTCTGCAAATGAATGGAATGATGTGTGGATCTCAGGTAAGGTTGGCCACGAACCAAAGATCATTGAATGATGTGTCGTTAGGCTCCACAAGTCGAGGAATGCTCTGCAGGTCTTCTCCTTTGGCTGATTATCAGAGACTGTCAGGATACTCTGTTCTAAGAAAATAATTGATCTTCTGATAGTGATATCCTTCCGGTACTTAATCCAAATGCTTTGAATTCTGGATATGATGTAGATGAATGAATCTAGATGCTAAGTCCAGCTCTGCAAGATGTAAAATACAACTATGGCAGAATGCAGACTAAAATATAGAAACTGCTTCTGACTAATCTGCCTAAACTGAACTGGAAAAAGGAAACAAACTAAACTGCAAACAAACTAAAATGTAAATATTTTTGGTTGATGCAAGATTGCTCTTTAACAAGGGATGCTTCTGCATCATACATCTGAGGTTATTGAAAAAGTGAGTCCCTCACTTTGTTGGGGCTAGGGAGAACCAAGATGATCCACCTCAGCCTGATAAATCCATGATGAATCTTCTTCCGGTCTGCCTTTCCACTTCACAAGATATTCTTTGTATTGTCTTCCTCTAGTGTTGCGTCCAACTTTGTTGTCCAAGATTTCTTCAATCTGCTCCAGTGCTTGTTGTGGTAATTGCTTCTTCAAGTCTTCTTCTATGTTGTCACTGAACTTTGCTTCATGATACTGATAAAGGTCTGCAATGTTGAAAATAGGTGATATACCCAATGCCTCCAGTAACTCCACTTCATATGCATTTCCTAAATCAAATTTTTTTAGTATCTTAGAAGGTCCAAACTTCTTCATCTTCAACTTTTTATATGTTCCAACTAGAAATCTTTCTTTTCTCAAGTATACCATTACTTCATCTCCCACTTCAAATTCCTTATGTCTTCTCTTCTTGTCCACCTTTTCATTATAGTTACTGTTCATATCCTCCAAATGCTTCTTCACCTAATTATGCATTGTCTTCATGTGATCTACAAATTCCTCTGCTTTTGCACTTCACTTTTCTTCCATACCAATGTCCTTCAATTCTACAACTCCTCTAGGATTTATTCCAGTAACAATCTCAAATGGTGTTCTTCCGGTACTCCTATTTACTGAATTATTGTATGCAAACTCTGCTTGTGAAAGAATCAAATCCCAACTTCCTATCTTCTCTCCAACCAAACATCTCAACAAGTTTCCCAAACTCTTATTCACTACCTCTATCTGTCCATTAGTCTGTGGATGAAATGTTGAACTGAACTTCAAATCTGTCTTCATCTTCTTCCAAAGTGTCTTCTAAAAGTACCCAACAAACTTTGTGTCTCTATCTAAAACTATACTCTTAGGTAATCCATGAATCTCACAATCTCCTTGAAAAATAGGTCTGCTACATGCACTGCATCAGTTGTCTTCTTACAAGGTATGAAATGAACCATCTTTGAAAATCTGTCAACCGCTACAAATATTGAATCATGTCCCCTTTGTGTCTTTGGCAATCCCATTACAAAATCCATGTTTATGTCTTCCCAAGGTCTCTCTAGTACTGTCAAAGGTTTATACATCCAGTATTCTAACTACTCCCTTTTGCAACTTGACAAACTCTACAACTCTGCACAAATTTCCTAACATCCTTATGTATCTGAGGCCAAAAGTAGTTTTCACTTACCAAAGCCACTGTCCTATCAATGCCAAAATGTCCTACCAATCCACCACTATGTTTCTCCTTGTTCAAATTATCTCTCATTGAACTCTTAGGTATGCACAACTAATTTCCTCTGAACAACATATCTTCTTGAATGAAATAATCCATCCACTTACTCCTATCTGTCACAACAGGTTCCTTACATGCTTTCCAAGGTTCTATAAAATCAGTGTTTCCCTCATACATGTTCTTTAATTCATCAAAACCCAATACTTCAACTCTCATTTCTATCAACAAGTTTCTTCTTCTACTCAATGCATCAACAACTTTGTTTGATTTTCCACTCCTATGCTTCAACACAAAAGCGTAACTCTACATGAACTCTACCCATCTCATGTCTCTGATTCAACTTACCTTGACTGTTCAAATACTGCAAAGCTTGATGATCTGTATATAGTACAAACTCCTTAGGCAACAAGTAATTTCTCCACTTCTTCAAGGCTTGAATTATGGCATAGAACTCTTGATCATAAACTAAATATCTTCTCCTTGCATCATTCAACTTTTCACTAAAATATGCTACAGGTCTACCTTCTTGACTTAACACTGCTACAATCGCATTTCCACTTGCATCACAATCAACTTGAAATACCTTATTGAAATCTGGTAATGCCAAAACAGGTTGCTCTGTCACTTTCTACTTCAACAATTCAAAACTTTTATCTGCTCCAGTTGTCCACTTAAAGTCTTTCCTGTCACCTCTCATTGTCTCTGTCATAGGGTTACATAATGAACTAAAATTTCTAATGAACTTCCGATAGAAACTAGCCAATCCATGAAATGATCTAACCTCTCCAATGCTCTTCGGTGTAGGCCATTCAACAATTGCTTTCACTTTCTCAGGGTCCATCTTTAATCCTTCCGCAGAAATCACAAATCCCAAATATACCAACTCTTCCTTCATGAAACTACACTTCTTGATGTTTATCAGCAATTTCTTTTCTCAACCTCTATAAAACTTGTCTAATATTCCACAAATGTTATTCTTTTGTCTTACTAAAAATCAGAATGTCATCCAAGTATACAATCACAAACTTACCCAAGAATTTCTTCAAGACTTCATTCATCAATCTCATGAAAGTACTCAGTGCATTTGTCAATCCAAAGGGCATCACTAACCACTCATACAATCCTTCATTTGTCTTAAAAGCAGTCTTCCATTCATCTCTTTCTCTGATTCTAATCTGATGGTATCCACTCTTCAAGTCTATCTTTGTGAAATATCTTTCTCCACTCAAACAATCCATGATATCATCCATCCTAGGTAAGGGAAATCTATACTCAACTGTGATCTTGTTTATTGCTCTCGAGTCAGTACACATTCTCCATTCTCCATCTTTCTTAGGTGTTAATACTGCAGGTACTACACAAGGACTCAAGCTTTCTCTGATCAAACCTTTCCTCAGCAACTCCTGTACCTGTCTATTCAATTCTTTATTCTCTATTGGTGTCATTCTGTGTGCTGCTTTGTTAGGCAAACTTGCTCCTAGTATAAGATCCATGTGATGACTGATACTTCTTATAGGTGGTAATCCTTCAGGTACATTATCTAATATGATGTCTTCATACTCTGTCAACAACTTTGTTATCTCCTCTGGTTGTTCTCCTCTAGTCTCTTCAATGTTTCAGGTTTCTTAGGAATCAAAGCATAACACATATTCTCATGTCTCAAACCATCAAGAAATTTTCCTCCATCTACCAAACAGATTCTAGAATTTCCACATACTTCACTCTTAGGATCATCTTCTAAAGGAATCAGGGTAATTCTCTTTCCATTTGTTGTTATAGTGTATGTATTCTTTCTTCCATCATGTATAGCTTTTCTATCATACTGCCAAGGTCTACCCAACAAAATATGACATACATCCATAGGCATAATATCACACAAAACTTCATCATGATAAGATCCAATATGAAATTTCACCAAACATTGTTCACTCACCAGTACCTTATGATCATCCTAAATCCATGCTATCTGATAGGGCTTAGGGTGTTTCAATCTTTCCAACTTCAGCTTATTTACCATCTCCTCTGAAACTAGGTTATCTGAACTACCACTCTCAATCACAATTTTACAACACTTACCTCATGATTTGTATCTTGTCATGAACAAACTTTTCATCTGCAGTGGTTCCTCAATTGCTTCAACTTGAAATAGTGCTCTCCTCATCACCAATGATCCTCCTTTCTCCAGCTTACCAACAGAACTGGGCGATCCAACAGGTTCTTCTTCAACATAGGCCACTCTTCCACTGTTTTCTGTCTTCTTACTTGTACTACCCTGATTACTTTCAAATGCTCTATGTCCTTCACCTCCACACTTGAAACAAGTACCTCTAAATGTTCTCTTATCAAATCCTCTTCCCTCTCTTTTGTATCCTTCATTCTGTTATGCACTAAGGTTTCCTCTCTAGTAAAAATTTATGTCATCTCTCCGGTAAGCATTATTATCTCTAGCCTCCTTCCTGAATGTGTTGTCAAAATTGTTCTGCTCTGAATGTGATTTGTCTCCTCTGAAAAATATTCTACCTCTCTGAAATTGACCTCCTCTGCCTTCTTGTTTCAGATCATGTCTTTTATTCATCTTCTCTTCAACTTTCAGGTCAAACTGATATGCTTCTTCCAAAGATGTCATCCTTACCAAGCTCAGTTCTTCTTGAATGCTCAATCTTCGTCCATTGATGTATCTAGCCACTTTCTTTTTGCTTGCTTCACTATGTCATGTCCTTGTAATCATCTTATGAAATTCTTCAGTGTACTCCACAGATTTCTCCTTTTGTCTCAGGTTCTGCAATCTTTTCAACATCTCCAACTCATAGTCAGCAGGTATGAATTGATTCTTCAATTTTGTCACCATCCTATCCCACTTTGTAATATTTTCTTTTCCTCTTCTGTTTCTTTCCAACTAAACTTCTTTCCACCATATAGCAACATGTCCTTTCAATTTTGTCTTTGCAAACTTTACCTTCTCCAGATCTTTGACTTCTTCATATTCAAAATATTCTTCCATGTCATTTATCCAATCAATCAATTCTTCAGGATTCAAATTACCAGTATAGTTTAGCACATCTACTCTAGGTCTTTTTTTGATCTTCAAAATAGCTCGCAACATCTTTACTTGATCTGATTCTTCTTCTCCATCACCTCCTAGGGTTTCGTCAATTTGTTCGACGAATTGAAATTCTTCTTCATCATCACTTTCAACATTAGGTCTCGGTGTCAATCCTCTTCATCTATCTTCTTCAACAGCGTCCAATCAAATTCACATCATTTTCATCATCTCCATCATCTCGTCCATTCTACCATCCATTGTTCCAACAGCAACAACTCTCCTCAGGAGCATTCTTCCTAGGATCAAGTACAAACTGCCTCAAATTTGGTGATCAGGCTACAAGGTGACAACTGCCTCACAATCGACGATTGGTTGCGACACAAGTAACCTGCCTCAATTCGGTGATATGTCCACAGCAAGATCTTATGGAATTCCTTCACTAACTTTGCTCAATTCGCTCCCAAAGATTTGAACTTTCGCTCTGATACCACTTGGTGCAGTCACAGTAGGAGGGTTCACAGAATGAACTATCCAGGTTGTGCAACAAGAGTAAACACAACAGAAACAACTCAAAGATATGAAACAAGTACATATTTAGTCATTCAGTATATAATAGAATTCAAATACAATCTGGTCGGCATCATGTGGGCTTACAATTGGGCTCACAGGCCTGAAATCAAAATATACACAAGATATGGCTTTGAAGTCCCTTTGTGAAGAATGTAAACTATCAATCTTCTAAATCATGAGAACTTGATAACTGCTTTCCTAAGGATCTATTATGTCAATATATATCATCTCTGGTACAAAAGATTCATCTACGTTAGCCAAGGAAGGTCACAAACTCCAATGAAGAGCTGTAACGTGTGTATACAGATAGGTCAAACCTAATCACGAAGAATTCTTCCACAAATGAATGGAATGATGTGCGGATCTCGAGGAAGGTCAGCCACGAACCAAAGATCATTGAATAATGTGTCGTTAGGCTCCACAAGTCAAGGAATGCTCCACGGGTCTTCTCCTTTGGCTGATTATCAGAGACTATTGAGATGCTCTGTTCTGATAAAACAATCGATCTTCTGATAGCGATATCTTTCCAGTACTTAATCCAAATGCTCTAAATTCTGGATATAATGTAGATGAATGAATCTAGATGGTAAGTCCATCTTCGTAAGATGTAAAATGCAACTACGGCAGAATACAGACCAAAATATAGAAACTGCTTCTGACTGATCTGCCTGAACTAAACTGGAAAAAGGAAACAAATTGAACTGCAAACAAACTGAAATGCAAATGCTTTTGGTTGATGCAAGATTACCCTTGAACTAGGGATGCTCATGCATCATAGTCCAACCACTTACTCCTATCTATCATAACAGGTTTCTTACATGCTTTCCAAGGTTCTGCAAAATCAAGATCTTCCTCATACATGTTCTTCAATTCATCAAATCCCAACACTTCAACTCTCATCTTTGTCAACAAGTTTCTTCTCCTACTAAATGCATATGCAACTTTGTTTGATTTTCCACTCCTATGAGTCAACACAAAACTATAACTCTGCATGAACTCTACCCATCTCATATATCTCTGATTCAACTTTCCTTGATTGTTCAAATATTGCAAATCTTTATTATTTGTATACAACACAAACTCCTTAGGCAACAAGTAATGTTTCCACTTCTTCAAGGCTTGAATTATGGCATAGAACTCTTGATCATAAACTAAATATCGTCTCCTTGCATCATTCAACTTCTCACTAAAATATGCTACAGGTCTACCTTCTTGACTTAACACTGCTCCTATTGCATTCCCACTTGCATCACAATCACAATCTAGTAATGCCAAAATAGGTTACTCTATCACTTTCTGCTTCAACAATTCAAAACTCTTATCTGCTCCTGATGTCCATTTGAAATCTTTTATGTCACCTCTCATTGTCTTTGTCATAGGGTTACAAACTGAACTGAAATTTCTGATGAACTTCCGGTAGAAACTAGCCAATCCATGAAATGATCTGACTTCTCCAATGTTCTCTGATGTAGGCTATTCAACAATTGCTCTTACTTTCTTAGGGTCCATCTTCAATCCTTCTGCAAAAATCACAAATCCCAAGTATACCAATTCTTCCTTCATGAAACTACACTTCTTGATGTTTATCAACAATTTATCTTCTCTCAGTCTCTGCAATACTTGTCTAAGGTGCTGCAAATGTTCTTCTTTTGTCTTACTGAAAATCAAATTATCATCCAAGCACATAATGACAAACTTACCCAAGAATTTCTTCAAGACTTCATTTATCAATCTCATGAAAGTACTCGGTGCATTTGTCAATCCAAAAGGCATCACTAACCACTCATACAATCCTTCATTTGTCTTAAAAGCATTCTTCCATTCATCTCCTTCTCTGATTCTGATATGATGGTATCCACTCTTCAAATCTATCTTTGTGAAATATTTTTCTCCACTCAAACAATCCATGATATCATCAATCCTAGGTAAAGGAAATCTATACTTAATTGTGATCTTGTTTATTGCTCTAGAGTCTATACACATTCTCCATTCTCCATCTTTCTTTGGTGCAAACACTATAGGTACTGCACAAGGACTCAAACTTTCTCTAATCAAACCCTTCCTCAACAACTCTTGTATCGGCCTATTCAATTCTTCATTCTCTGTTGGTGTCATTCTGTGTGTTGCTTTGTTAGACAAACTGGCTCTAGGTATAAGATCCATATGATGACTGATACTCCTTACAGGTGGCAATCCTTCAGGTACATTATCTGATATGATGTCTTCATACTCTACCAACAACTCAGTTATCTCCTCTGGTGGTGATTCTTCATTTTCCTTCTTCAATGTTTCAGGTTTCTTAGGAATCAAAGCATAACACATATTCTCATGTCTCAAACCATCCAAAAATTTTCTTCCATCTACCAAACAAATTCTAGCATTCCCACATACTTCACTCTCAGGATCATCTTCCAAAGGGATCAAAGTAATTCTCTTTCCATTTGATGTTATAGTATATGTATTCTTTCTTCCATCATGTATAGCTTTTCTATCATACTGCCAAGGTCTACCCAACAAGATATGACATACATCCATAGGCATAATATCACACAAGACTTCATCATGATAAGATCCAATATAAAATTTCACCAAACATTGTTCACTCACCAGTATCTTATGATCATCCTAAATCGATACTATCTGGTAAGGCTTAGGGTGTTTCAATCTTTCCAACTTCAACTTAGTCACCATCTCCTCTGAAACTAAATTATCAGAACTACCACTATCAATTACAACTTTACAACATTTATCTCCTAATTTGCATCTGGTTCTAAACAAACTTTTCCTCTATGGTGGTTCCTTATTTGTCTCTGCTTGAAATAATTCTCTCCTCATCACAAGTGATTCTCCTTTCTCTGGTTTACCAACTGAACTAGGTGATTCAACAGATTCTTCTTCCACATAGGCTACTCTTCCACTGTTCTTTGTTCTCTTGCTTGTACTCCCTTGATTACATTCAAATGCTCTATGTCCTTCACCTCCACAGTTGAAACAAGTGCCTATGAATGTTCTCCTATCAGGTCCTCTTCCTTCTCTTTTGTATCCTTCACTCTGGTATGGACTAGGGTTTCCTCTACAGTAGAAATTTTTGTCATCTCTTTGGTATGTATTATTATCTCTGTCCTCCTTCTTGAATTGTTTTCTTGTCTGTTCTACTCCGCATATGGTCTCTCTCCTCTGGAAAATGTTCTTCCTCTCTAAAATTTAGCTCCTCTACCTTTCTATCTTTGATTATGTCTCTTGTTCAACTTTTCTTCAACCTTTAGGGCAAACTGATATGCTTTTTCCAATGATGTCATCCTTACCAAACTTAGTTCTTCTTGAATGTTCAATCTCAATCCATTAATGTATCTAGCCACTTTCTCCTTTATTTCTTCACTATGTCATATCCTTATAATCATCTTATGAAATTCTTCAGTATACTCCTTCACAGATTTCTCCTTTTGTCTTAGGTTTTGCAATCTCTTCAACAGTTCCAACTCATAGTTAGCAGGTATAAACTGGTTCATCAATTTTGTCACCATCATGTCCCACTTTGTAATTTTTTCTTTTCCTCTTCTGTTTCTATCCAACTGAACTTCTTTCCACCATATAGCAGCATGTCCTTTTAGCTTTGTCTTTGCAAACTTCACCTTCTCTGGATCTTCAATTTCTTCCAATTCAAAGTATTCTTCCATATCATTTATCTAGTCAATCAACTCTTCAAGGTTCAAATTGCTAGTGTAATTAGGTACATCCACTCTAGGTCTCTTTCCAATCTTTGAAATAGCTCGCAACATCTTCACTTGATCTGATTCTTCTTCTTCTTCTAGGGTTTCTCGCAGATTAAAATTCTTCATCATCACTCTCAATATCAAGTCTAGGGCTTAGTCCTTTTCTTCTATCTTCTTCAATAGCATCCAATCTAGTTTGCATTGTTTTCATCATTTCCATCATCTCATTCATTCTACCAGCCATTGTTCCAACAGCAGGGATTCTCCTCTGTGGTATTCTTCCTAGGATCGAGTGTAATTGCCTCAATTTCGGCGATTGGGCTACAAGGTGACAACTACCTCACAATTGGCGATCGGATGCAACACAAGTAACCTGCCTCGGATTTGGCAATCTGTTCATAGCAATATCTTACGGAATTCCTTTGCCAACTTCACTCAATTCACTCCCAAAGATTCAAACTTTTGCTCTGATTGGTGCAATCATGGTTAGGAGGGTCCTCAAAGAGAACTATCCAGGCCGTGCAACTAGAGCAAACACAGTGGAAACAACTCAAAGATATAAAGCAAATGCAGATTCAATCATTTCATATATCATAGAATTCAAATACAATTTGGTTGGCAACATTGGGGCTTACAATTAGGGCTCACAAGCCTGATTACAGAATATGCTCAAGATATGGCTTTGAAGCTCCTTCACACAAAATTCAAACTCTCAACTATCTCTAATGTGATGAACTTGATAACTACTTTCCTAGGCATCTATTACATCAATATATATCATCTCCAGAACCTAAGATTCCTCCGTGTCAGCCAAGGAAGTTCACAAACTCCAATGAAGAGCTGTAACGTGTGTACACGGATAGGTCGAACCTAATTGAATAGAACTCCTCTGCAAATGAATGGAATGATGTGCGGATCTTAGGGAAGGTCGGCCACAAACCAAAGAACATTGAATGATGTGTCATTTAGCTCTGCAAGTCTTCTCCTTTAGTTGATTGTCTGAGACTGTCAAAATGCTCTATTTTGAGAAAATAGTTGATCTTTTGATAGTGATATCTTATTGGTACCTAATCCAAATGATCTAATATTTGGATATGATGTGCATGACTGTGTCTAGATGTTAAGTCTAACTCTGTAAGGTTTGAAATGTAACTGCAGTAGAATGCGGACCAAAATACAGAAACTGCTACTGACTGAATTGCTTGAACTGAACTGGAAAATGAAAAGAAACAAACTGAAATGCAAATATTTTTGGTTGATGCAAGATTGCTCTTGAACCAGGGATGCTCTTGCATCAAACCTTGGGCCTTGTGTGCGTATATCATGAATATGCAAGAGTAGCATACCTTCTTACCCACTTTGTCATATTTGGAATCAATATTTGCCTTTTTTGTATGGTGACTAGGAATGTTTTCATGAAGTGCATCTTACATTTGTCTTCTATGAGTACATGCCATTATGTGTGAATTATTTATGTAGTTTCACGAAATAAAAATGTTGAATTGTTGGAATAGATCATTTGGGTAATGAATTATGTCCCCAAATCACATTCTCCCCTAGGATTCATGTGGGAACCTAGGTGTGTTATTGCATTATATTAATTGAAAAGTTAAGAAAAAAGGGTTGTAAAGGAGTCATGTGCATGGTAATTGTTAAGGAATAATGTATGTTATTTAAATGATAGCAATAGTGAATCATGTGTATGATGACCACAACTATGTGTTTATCATTTCGTTTACTATGTATGTGGGTGCATGGGTAGAATTGTTGCTTGAAGGAGTTACTTATTGGGCTAGATTGAGAGTTCCCAGTTGTATTTCTCCTTTTGTATGAGGTTTGAATGTTTGTGTGTATGGTGTTAACCATTTTATTATGTACTTCCATGATGTGAATTTTACATTTTATACTCTTGACCTTGTGTGAATCTTATAGAAAATTATGTCTACCATCATGTGGAAGAAATGTTTGGCATTGTAATGGTAGAATGTTTGGGTAGAGACTCAAGTCCCAAATTGGATTCTTCTTATTGTGTACCATTATTTAATGAATTTTGTTGTTAAATAAGTATATTTATCATACTTGGCATAATTTTAGTATGATGTTGGTCTATAGAGAACTCTATGATGTGTATTGTGTTGTGATGCACCACCTTGTGAGTTGGAATATTTTTGCTTTGACTCAACTATGACCTAGTATGTGAATACTAGCATGTTAGTGTACTTGTTTGGATGTATTGTGATGCCTTTAAATGTGAAATAATGGTTAGATTCTATTTATGTCTTGAAAAGGTTAATACTAATCGATAATTGGGTGAACTTCTTAGAAAACCTTATGACAATTATTGTATAATTTTGCGTAAGAAAGTTGTTCTTCTACACTAAGTAATGAATGGGAAAAGGAATTTATGTTTTATGTTCCCTTGTAAATGTGATTACCCCATTATGAGTGTACATGTTATGTTTTGTGAACACCTTATACATGATTTGTATACCCAAGAGCTTGTGATACTGGGTATCCATCCATGGATTGTGTGCATAGCTACAAGTATGGTGTAGTCATTCTTGTGTGGTTGTTTGATTATACACCCTATTAAAAGCCAACCTTGGAGTTGATGACCTCAACATGTGTGGAGCTAAGTAGTGGAGAGGAAAACTTAGGAATTTATGGGGACATGTTGAGGCATTAGTTTGTGGTAACCCAAATAACCATACCTTTATATGCAAGAGTACCTCCTACTTCTCCTTATTGAATGGACCCTTGAGGGGTTTGTAGTGCTAGCCTATCATGGATTATTTTCTTGATGTTACTATTAGCATCTAATTTGTGGCCTTGGTTATAGTTTGGTATAGGGCATGTGCTTTGTTTGAATCCATGACACTTGGTGCAGGTTTTCTCTTACTTTTGGTATCTTATTTCCAAGTTTGGATGTGTTACATTTTGGAAACATTGGTATTATGATAGAGCTAGCGATTAAAGAAAAATGTTATTCATTTTCTAACATGTTAGAATATTAATTGTGTTGCAATTTGATCTATGTTATGTTATGGTAATTACCACGTCTGCAAATGTATTGATATGATGTGAATGGATGTGATGCCACACCACACTGATGTTCTGACATAATGTAGGTAGTGATGATGTGTTTCTCTAGGGAGGACATGATTCCATATAATCATAGATGAAGGCGTATTTGATATTATCTTCCTACATGATGCTATTATATTTCTTGTGTCTACATAGCATATGTAGTGACCGTGACTTTCCTCCTTCCTTATTGGTGACTTGATGATTAGTCAGATTGCGATGTAATGTACAATTTTGTGAACTATGAACATTTCATTTGGTTATTGGTGATCTTTTTAGATTTCTTGTGTGGGCCAACAATGTTATTTTATCTTGTCTAAAAGTAGCTTAGCCACAAATATCAAGTTTTTCATTTTCACGTAACTCTTGTGGTTAGGTTTGATTTATTGTTGAAATTGTGCACATTTATTTACCTTATTGTTGGATTCAAAAATTCCTTTCTTTTGGTATTTTTGAAATTTGTGGTGGTAAAGCTAGATTATTTTTGTTTGCAAGTGTTGGTCATGTGTTGTGATGTTCTTCTCGCCATGTCGATGGAGCAATCTTTGATTGAGTGTGTATAAGGAAGCAGATGTGGGAAACTCTTGAGGATGGGTTGTTATGGGGTAGTCATCATCCACTTACTTTCCTAGTGATGTTTATTCTTATGTTGATTATCTCTTGAAGACTAATCCCCTTATACAAATAAGAGGTAGGTCAATTGTGGAAATATATGTAGGGCTCCCCAAATGTGTGGCCCCGAGACCATCATTTCACTTGGTTCTTGGATCTTTGGTTACTTAGCATTGGTTCTTGGTTACTTGGTACTATGATGTGACTGTGACATTCCCATGGACCTATATGTGAACCTTGTGTTGTTATCCTTGTGATGTGGATAAATGAAAATATGTGTTATGATGTAAACTCTGTATTGGGTGTATCTGCATATGAGTTTTTGGTTTTATATAAACATGCTTTAGAATGTGTAAATTCTTCTATGGATGTGTGAAAATGATTATGATCATGCAATTCTATTATGTGTTGAATTTCAATCAGTAGAATGTTCTTTGTGAAAAGAATTATGCTTGTATGGCATTTAGTTTACCATGTTTTATATTCTATTGAGTAGCTCTATATTGCATGTGTTACTTTCCATCTTATGGGTGTTTGTTATGTTTTTTATTAGATCAACTAGAGAAGAGGGTCCAAAACCCTTTACAAAATAGCCCCCCGAGCTACATACTATTAACAAGCCAGAAACAGAACATTAACAGCGCATTGACAGCAAACAAAAAACCCCTAATCAAAAACAACAGAAACAACAAAAGCAACCAGAAACTAGGGACTGTCAGCCATCCCAAACTTGGCCAAAAAATCAACCATGTCTTTGTAGTCTTCAAGGCTATCAAGTGCCACCTACTTGACTTTGTCATCTAAGTCCTTGACAGCCGCGAAGATCGACGTCGCACGATGCAGGGCCTTTGCAGTAAACTTGGCCATAATCTTCCACTTTTTTTGCATTCCCTCCATCTTCCTCTGGAGGTGCCTCAGATCCTTAGTAGTCTTAACACACAGGGAGCAATTCCCCTTGTTGTCATGTCCCCCAGAAACCCTAACAGCTTCACCCAAGTCCTCGAAAATGGACTTGTTCATGGAGGCGAAGTGACTCGCTCCTTCAACTTCATGCATAGACTTTGTGGGGGTTTCCTCTCCTCCCTCCTCCATCATTTCCTCAACAAAATTTGATTCATTCAACATCTCCACCTCCTGGGGGTTCACAGAAGATTTGCCAGCAATGTGGGTTGACCAACGAACCCTCGGGTTAGCAGCCTTCACACCTTCACCACTACCAACAAGTTTATGCCCAGTGTCTAGCTCAACAATTTTCACAGGCTCAACCATAGTCACATCCTCCTTACCCTTTTTATCTTTTTTCTCAGTAGCATTCCCTTCATCCTTTGAATCTAGTCTATTCCTTTTACCCAACTTTTTCCCTAGCCCCGGGGTGGCACAATGTTGGGGCTTCTTTTTAGAGGTGGCAGGGATTCCAATAGGGCTATCATCCACAGTATGGGGATTAGCCTTAGGGGTTTTGATTTTTGGGGTCCCCACACAGGTCTCCACCTTGCCTTTAGAACCAAGAGACACACTCAGCTGGGGGTCCTCAAGCAGCTTAACCTTAATTTACTTCGAGGGGCACAGGGCAAGGTGTAATTGGTAAAGTCTTAGAATGAGGCCCTGGTGAATGGGAATAAGTGGGTGGCCATCACTTTTAGCCCTAAGCTCTCTAACTGAATTGATAGAGTTATCTAGAGAAGAAAGCAAAAAAAAAGGGAAACTAATTTCCATTTTATTTCTAAAGTGGTTAAGGAGAGCAAAGTGGTAGTGGTTAAAAACCTTGAATCTCCCTTCCAGCATGAAGAACTTCATAATCATTAAGCAAATATGGCCCCATGGCTCTGACAGCTTTTCTCTCTCGAACCCACCATGTAACTTCACGGTCGCCTCCCCCTCTCTAAAGAAGAGAGCCATATGCTCAGGGTCAGGCACCCTGTTGCATCTCGAATGCTTCTTCCCTCTAATAGGAAGCCCCGTAGCCTGTCCAATCACTTCCTTAGACACTTGGAAACTAATGCCACCAATCTTGACTTCTATGGTTTCATCATCCAAGTCTCCGTGAACTAGCATGAAAGGTTCTCATCATGGCCAACCATCCCTTCCAAAAAAGAGACCACCTCCCCTTCTTGAATGATATGCCACACTATAGGGTCCTGTTTGAATTCCTCCACCGAAATGGGTTCAATCTTGACAATGTCTCTGCCCATTGTGACAATTTGAAACTTGCAGAGGCAATTGATTTTGGAATTGTTAAGGCAGCTAAAACTGAAATAGGTAGTATTGAAAATAGCAAGCAGCCCATTAAAAATGGGAAAGCCACGGCAAGGAAATAATAATTACAACTTAATTAATGAGGCGTTATGCCTCATCCTTGCCACTCAAAAACATCTCCTTGGGGAGAGAACTCAGCCACCACCTCGTGTGATAGTAGACATCACCAGCCGCAACCATTAACCAAATATAATTACCATCTGCAAAACCCTCCAATCAATCCTTTGTAATCCTACCAACAAACCATGCGGTGTCCTTATTATCGAGTTGTGCCTAGCCATTAGATATCCCCTAGTCCTGATGTCCATATATCTTATGATTTGCCAACCTGTCCTCCCGGCCATCCACTTATCGACAAAGGGGGAGGTGGCACTCCAGCATTCCACACAAGCCTTCATCCTAAAGCACTTAGGAAATCTAGTCCACTGACTAGGCCACGGCCCTTCCAAAGCACCTCTATTCCCGCCTCTGCAATTTTTAAAGGTCAAATTCCCGCTCATGTAATTTTGAAAATTCAAAAGGTTGGACTTGCCACTTCGACAAACTAGACCACAATCCTCCCTTGACTGGCCGCAAACAGAAGCACCATTCCCGCCACCCTCCAGCCAACCCCAGAGAATTACAACAATCCCAAGCCACCTAGACCCTGTAGCTATTACCATCCTTCAGAATGAGAGTATGAATCTCTTTAGGCAGGCTGGACATACTCTTCCAGTAATGCCATCCTTCTCTGCCACTTCCCGCATTCACCAAGTCGTCAGCGGTAGCATTCCCTTCTCTGTAAATATGCAAAATCTTGAAATCCTCCAATCCGTTGAGGAGCAATTTGATATCTCCCATCATGTCCGCTAAGTTCCACCTGATCTGGGATGAACCCAGGGTAGCATTAACCACCATCTAAGAATCTCCTTCCACTTGAAGAAGCCTGATGTCCAAGGAAATGGCCAGCTTGATCCCCCAAAGCATAGAAAATGCTTCTGCCTCATTGTTTCTCTTTATACCAATGCCTCCTGAAAAGGCAGCCACAAAGGTTCCCGTGTCAGTTCTAATAATTCCTCCTCCACTGGAAACCCCCAGGTTCCCCTTAGAAGCTCTATCAAAATTGAGTTTGAACCATCCTTGCTGAGGTAAGGCCCATTTGGTCTTGGCCCTAGCAATCCTTTTAGAATTGTCAACCTAGCAGGAGTCTGGACTGATGTTCCATTGTTTTAAAAGCCTCTGTTCTTCTCCCCATGGAGAACAATCTACGGCTTTACACTTGCAAGAGTTGATGTTCTCCACAATCAGTTTGGAGAAGCACAGGAAAACTTCCATAGGTGTTCTGCACTTCTCCCTAAAAATTCTATTGTTGCGTTCTTTCCATAGGCTCCAAGCTAAATGGGGAGGAATTTGGGACCAAATATCCTTGGAATCTAGGAGGACAAGTCTAAAGGGGGCCTCCAATTCTAGACCAAAGCTTCTAAATTGATGTTCAAGGACCAGCTCATATTAAGTTTTTCAAAATTTAAACCCCACACCTCCCAAGCAAAGCTATAGTGAAGAAAGAGATGTCAGTCCTCTCTTCCTCAGAACCACAAAGAATACATCTACTCGGTATTTGAAACCCTCTCTTTCTCAGATTGTCAATAGTTAGAATTATGTTGTGCATCAGGATCCACTAGAAGAAATTGACTTTTGGTAGAAGTTTGGGCATCTAGACTTTTCCCCATAACTGGTTCACATTTGGGTCTAATAGCAGACCATAGGCACTTTTGACTATAAATAAACCTATGTTGTCCTTGTGCCAGATCATCCTATCTCTCTTGGGGAAGAGAGAGAGTCTGTAGTCATCCAATTCCCTTTGGAGCCGAAGGGCAAGCACCCTATCCTCATCCCCCTCTGGGCCACCAACAGACAAGATCATCCAGCTCCTGAGACCCCTGTTAGTCCTTATGTAATCAACCACCTTACAACCAAAGACCCTGCAGGCCCTATCCCCAATTCTACCACACTCCAACTCGATCAGGGGTTTGTCCTTCAGCCATCTATCCTTCTAGAAGTGAACATCCCTTCCATCTCCTATTTTCCACCTAATGCCTTGTCGAAGAAGGCCACGGGTCTTAAGGATCCCATGCCAAATGACCGAGCCTTTGGGGAGGCCAACCTCTGAGAGTAATCTCCTGCCCTTATCCCCATTGAGATACTTGGCCATCATGATGTCCCCCCAGTCAGTATTACCTTGAATGAGGTTCCACCCCACCTTGGACAAGAGGGCACGATTCATAAGATGAATTCTTCTTAGCCCAAGACCTCCCTGATATTTGGGAGTGCAAACCTTTTCCCATCCAACGAGAGCAATTCTCTATTTCTCTTCAACACCTGACCAAAGGAATTTCTTATGGATCTGTTCAATCTTTTCCACCACAAACTTAGGGATCTTGAAGAGACTTAGAGAGTAATTAGGTATCCCCTGGAGGGAGGCTTTGAGGAGTTGGAACTTCCCAACCTGGCTCAGCAGAGCCCCTTTCCATCCGGCTAGTTTCCTTTGCATTCTCTCCAACAAACCTTTCCAGAATTCAGCAGAGACTTTAGTAGTGGTGAGGGGGAGGCCCAAGTAGGTGGCTGGGAACCTTTCGCTCAAGCAACCCAGGACTCTAGTGATCTTTTGTTACAAATCCTCTAGGGTATTCAGAAAATAAATATGACCTTTATCAAAGTTGATACTCTGACCTGAGACCCCCTCATAGGTTTTGAGGAGCTCCTTCCATCTTCTAGCTTCCACAATAGAGGCTTTCCTGAACAGAATAGTGTCATCCACGAACTTTTGTATGACCACAGTCTAAGTGGTAGAGGTAGGTTTGATACCCCAGAGAGTTCCCTACATCAACAAATTACAAACATTCGTACCCAACACTTCCGCAAGCAATATAAAAAGATAGGGCAAAAGAGGGTCATCTTGCCTATGGCCCCTCTCGGAGGGAAAGAATCCTATGGGAGAACCATTAACTAGCACCGAGAAGCGCACCATGGAAATACATTATTTAATAATATTTACAACCCTCTCATTGAAGCCAAATCTCTTGAGGACTTTAAACAAAAAATCCCAATTCACCCTATCATATGCTTTAGACATATCCAATTTGAAGATCATACCTGAGTTGTTGCTCTTGTGGATGGAATGGATAATTTCATGGGTGGTGATAGCCGCATCCAGAATCTATCTCCCTGGTACAAAGCCCTTTTGATTCAGACCAATGAGTTTATCTAGGAGGGGTTACAGCATAAAGACCAGGATTTTGGTGAAGACTTTGCACATAGTATTGCATAGACTAATAGGCCTAAAGTTAGTCATAAGCTTGGCGTCGATCTTCTTCAGAATTAAGGCAATAAAGGTACTGTTCAACTGTCATAGGAGTCTACCCATCCTAAAGAAGTCCTTGGCAGCATTGAAGACATCATTCCCAACTATCTCTCAGAAGGTTTGGAAGAAAGTCAGGGGGAAACCATCTAGGCCTGGGGCTTTGAAGGCACCCATTGAAAAATAGCAGTTTTAACCTCCTCCACCAAGATGGGTTTAGTCAATGAGCAATTATCATCCTCTGAAAGTATGGGAGGAATGACCCTTAATAGGGAATCGATGTCCTCAGCCAAGGTACTGGTATGCTGGTCAGCAAGCAGAGATTCAAAGTGATTAGAAGCTAAACCCCTGATCTCCCCATCATCTTCAAGCTCCCTCCCTTGCTCATCTCTAAGCATCCTAATTGTATTTCTCTTTCTATGCCTTAGGGTGGACTGATGGAAGAAAGAAGTGTTCCTGTCCCCTTCCCTCAGCCATTGGACCCTAGACTTCTACTTCCAGTAGATCTCTTCTTTTTTGAGTGTCCGTGCCCATTCCTTAGATAGGTTATTCTCAAGGGGTTGCAATTCCTCCGACCTGTCCCCCTGCTCCATTCTGCTTTGCACCTCCTTAAGTTTCTCCATGATACTTTTCTTCATGGCCAAGACATTACCAAAAGTGTACTTATTCCATCCTTTCACCTTGTTCCTCACGTTAGCCAGTTTCTAAGTTAATCTGAACATCGCCAGTCCTTGGACAGGAATATTCCACCACCCTGATAGACAGTCCCTAAAATCAGGGTGAAGAGACCACATCATTTCAAATCTGAATGGGAAGGGGCCACTTTTACACCTTTCAAACTAGTTAAGCAATAGAGGGTTATGGTCTAAGCCCACCCGGGGAAGGGCCGACAGATGTACCAGATTCATAATGGCCGAATAAGAGGAAATTAAGAATTTGTCAAGCTTTACCTAGATAAGGTTGCTCCCTTGTCTCCTATTGGTCCAGGTAAAAGCTTGCCCCATCAGCTCAATATCCATGAGTCCAACATTTCCTAAGAAATCATCTAGGTTTGACATACTATCAGAGTAATCCGTAAGTCACCCCATTTTTTCTGAAGGATGGAGGGGGGAGTTGAGATCCCCTGCAACCATCCAATTGGTGCCTCTATTATTCTTAATTTTATCATCCATGCTATCCCAAACCTCCTTCCTAATGTTGCGGGTATTAGGAGCATAGACATTGATAAGGTTCCACTTGTCAGTATGACATTGGAATGAAACTTCTATATAATGCCTAGCATAGGAGATCACATTGCTAGCAATATTCTGATTCCATAAAGTAGCAACACCACCCGAGGCACCCTGAGCCCCACTGATAGCGTAGTTCATGTTGGGCTAGATGTTCTTTAGAGCAAGTTTGAAGTTTTCCTCTGTTATTTTAATTTCCTGCAGAAGAAGAATATCAACTTTATTATCAAAAATACAGTTTCTTACCAGCAACTATTTTTGAGGGCTTTTAAGCCCTCTTATGTTCCAAGAAATAATCTTCATTTCTTGATCCTTCTAGGGGGGGCCAACAAGGTGGCCTACTTTCCCCTAGCAATTTCTTATTCCATCTCTCTCTGCTCGGTCTTCATATGCGAGGATCTACCTTTGCTGCTATCTCCCCCCACATCAACTATTTTCCTACTGCTTCCCTTTCCCTTCTTCTTCGTGATAGACCAACCCTCTTGGTCCTCTGCCTCCCTGCTCAGACCTGCACCTAGGGATGCGGAGAAGTTCTTCTCTAGAGAGCTCATTCCAAGTTTGGAAAAGCTCGTCTTCTCACCTGGGTTGTTCACTCCATTTACCTTGTTCTGTTGTGAGAAGACACCCTTCCGAGAACTAGAATCCAGTCCAAGTTCTCCTTCTTCCAAATCCTCCTGTCCCTTATCAACAATGGCCTCAACCTCCAACTGTTTAGGGGTTTCCACTGACTCTTGTCCATCAGCCTTCTGGGTCTCCTCATTGACAACCATTAAGTGTTCAGCTACCTCTGGGGGAATGACTGCCAAAGAATGAACCTACTCCATAGGGGGATCCAGCTATGTGACCTCCTCTGAGACCACAACTGCTAAAGACTGAGCCTACTCCACAGGGGGGTCCTACTATGTGACCTCCTTTGAGACCTCAAATTTCCCTGGGGAGGTTGGGGCAAGTCCACTATTTTCAAGATGTCATCTTTGAAGGGGTAGTCTTCTGGGGCCTCTTCCGACGCCACCAGCATCTCCTTTGGGGGTGGGGGTGCTTAGGGGTCCTGCATTGGGTAAATACATGACCAAATTTCATGGAGTTCTAACAAAAGACTCTAGAGTTCTCATACTGAATACTTTGAGTCCATTTCCCATATTTGGATTCCAAAATAATGGAGGTAGGAAGGACTTTAAGAACATCCACATTGATGCAGAACTGAGCATAGACAAGCCTCACCTTGGCCTTAGTGACTTTATCCACCGTCATGTACTCTCCAAAGGTATTGCCTATCCAGGCAAAAATTTCCTCATCCCAGAACTCCAAGGGAAGACCCGACAAGCGCACCCAAACAAGAGCCGACTAGTTAAGATCTGCCTTAGGGTCGAAGCCAGGTTTCCATTTTCATAACGAGAGCAAGTGCTTCCCATATAGCCATGGACCACCCGCCAGGATTGACAACATGTCCTCCTGAGAGGTAAACTTAAATAGAAACAAACCCCCTGCCATAGCACTGGTGGAGGCGCTCCCCTTGAGAGACCATTTGGCCGCCATCCAATGATGGACTAGGTTGATATTGGGCCTGAAGGCGAAGAATTTTCTGACAAGGGTGTTATCCATAGATGCCACCACTCTCAAAATTGCATGATCAGGAAGCTTGAGCACATTGGCTCCTTCAATCTCAGAGATAACCGGCAGGCTGACTGAGCCATCAACCTTGCCATTAGCAGCTCCCACAAGAGCCTCCTTCCACTTCTTGGGATCCTGTTTCAAAGATGAAAACACGTGATCCCTCTGACAACTCATGCCAGTAGTAGAGTCCCCCGGAGTTAGGGGAGGGGACTGGGTCACGCCCCCCTCCCCCCGGACTATCACCATCCATTCTCGCCCAATACCAAATTCAAAATATGAGTGGGATAGTTGCAGATCAAAATTGATTTTCAAAACTGGATGGTGATGTTATGGGTGTTTGTTATGTTACTTCTATTATTAGGTATGAATTAGTTTTGATGTGGTGCTTTTATCCTAACCTTGGTGACTTCCACAAATAAGTCAATCCCTAGGGAGGATGTAGTGCCCAAGTTGTGCTATTGTTTATTATGATTAAATTAAAGGATATATTGAGTTGATTATTATATGATATAATTGCAAGATGGATATGTGCTTTGCTATATTACACATCCTAATTCATCATTATATGTTGCTTCAACTATGATCTCCATTA
This sequence comes from Cunninghamia lanceolata, assembly GCA_027924645.1. Classification (NCBI taxonomy): domain Eukaryota; kingdom Viridiplantae; phylum Streptophyta; class Pinopsida; order Cupressales; family Cupressaceae; genus Cunninghamia; species Cunninghamia lanceolata. The sequence continues at coordinate 2,196,427 of BSBN01000292.1, read as the reverse complement.
TTAGATTTGATGCTTTCCTTGAGTGTGCAAGATATATTTATACAGTTGTTTGACCAATTAATAGATGCAGAGGAGAAGACATGGATTCACTTGACCATCTCACCTTACCTAGTCCTAATGGTCGAGTTATTGACCTTGTGTTTCATGTAGTATGTTGGTTGCTTAACCCATCATATTTAGTTGTGAATAGAAGGATGTTTCCAGTGTCTAAATATAGTTTTCCTCTATTCCAAATCTTTTATGATTCTTGACCTTTGTGGTGATTAAATCCATGAAGTGTGTGTTACCTTTGTGTGTGTTTATTTTAACAATTACTTTCTGTTTGCATTTTATTAGTTTTCACACTACTGTTATGAAATGTTTGCAATTGATATTTATGTCTTATTAGATGGAATTAATTTAATTTAATAATCACCGTGGATTGGCCCTGCATATTTTAATATGGTGTTATTCAAAAATGCATTGTGAATTTAAAAGAATATTGGGCCTTATGCCATATCCAATTAAATATTTTGTAAGTGTTAATTGAATTGGGCAAAGAGTTAATTTAATTGTTTTTGATAAAGATAAGTGACAAAAACTAGGGTGTCGATCCCATTACAAAATAGCCCAGTGGACACACAAAAGAGGCATAGAAGGCCAAACCAGAAACACTAGACCAATAGAAACAACAGACCGACAATCGACGGATAAAGCACAAACCACCAAAAAACAACATAGAAAAAACACACAAGACTAGTTGAACAATTGACCCCAATTTTCTGTCAGGAAGTGGTAGATTTCTTCGTAGTCCTTCAGTTTCTTCTTACCATTGTCGTGTTTGTTCAATTGCAGGTCCTGTAGAATGTCCAGGGTGGTGGCCGAGCGGTGCATACTTTAGAAGTAAACCGACTGATGATTTTGAAGCTTTTCTCCAACTCAGTAATTCTGGTGTTCATAGCCTCCATCGCAAACACATCCTTGGAACTGGTTTCCCTGTCCTTGTTGATTGGGGCATCCTCCATTTGCTTGGTCAGTGTCTCGGTCTCCAAATCAGGCAAGTTCATCTCTAGGAAAAGGTTGGGACCTTCCACATCCATAGCACCACCAATATCCGAACCAATGGTCTCCTCCTACTTATCAGCATTTTCCTTGTTGTCGATGGTTTCCTCTTTCTTATCTGACTCACTAGAGGCTATCAACTCCTTTAGGGAGGGAGTGGGCTTCACAGGGAGCCTACTAGACCTCCGGTTTGTAGGCTTTCTCAGTTTTGCCCAAAGAGTAATCTTCCCCTCATCCTGGGTCTCATCACTATCTTCCTCATCACACACCGAAACAACAACCTCCTTACTTGTCTCCAAATTAGGCCCCTCCTTCTTGAGTAACTCACCCACATTCACAAATTTGCAAGTGTCCTCCTTGTCATCCTTGGCCCTATTCAGATTATTGTCACCCTTATCATCAGAGACCACAAGCTTCCTCTTAGAAGACTTCTTACCTGGGCTGGGACTGTCAACTTTTTTAGCAATGTTGGCCTCAACCTGGCTGAGGGGGGAATAGCCAATTTGTGGGTTTTCACTGGGATAGGTTTGGAGCTAGGTTTTTTCTTGGAGGTCGAAGCCCTAGGGTCAATGGGACTTTCTAGCGGCATCTCAGGAGTGAGTTCCCTGATCACCACCCCGTGACCTGGTTTACCTTTGGTATGCTTAGGAGCACTAGCAAGAGGACTATCAATCAAGCTAATTGTAAGCTGCTTAGGGGGACATAAAGCCAAATGAAAGTTGTATAAGTGAAAGATCAGGCCTTGGTGTAAAGGAATCATTAGCTTATCGGGGTTTTGGGCATGCAAATCGGTGATAGCCTTAACCGAAGTCTCAAGGGATAAGAGAAGGTAAAAGGGAAAACTAATCAATTGGAGTTAATTTAATTGTGGTTATTAGGAGAATACAGTTATTTTTATAGTTGAAATATCTTAATTTTGATATTGTCTCTTAGTGAAATTTGGAATGTGAAATGGGAAAAAGACTTAAGGATATATTTTTTTCTAAGTTTAGGCTTATATTGGAAAAGGTATGTTATTTTCTATTCATTATGTTGTGCGTGAAAAATGAGAGCAAAAAATAGAAGAGACATTTTTTAAAACCCTTCCTTGAAGAAAAATTAGATTTGCTATTGCTTGTTAATTGCTCGAAGTTGATTGGATTGCTTGTGTAGACAAGGAGAATTATCTTGCAGTCATTTTGGATTCATTGAGGTAAATTTTACCTTATTTATTATAAGACTTGAATTTTAATTTAGATTTCAAAGTTGTAGAAAATTATTTTTGAAAAATGAATTTTCCTACCGAAACCTTGGCAAAATTTTCAAAATTGAAATGTGTTGGGAAAAGTGTATTGTTGGGTATATTTAGGCCAAGAGGGTATTCTTCAATTTCATTTATGTTTTTTTAAATTATGTGAATTTGCTCGATAAACCCCATTAAAAGTTCTTGAAATTTTATCTGTTTGGAAAAGTGTGATTTTGGGTGGATTTGGACGAAGAGGGTATTTCTAGAATTCTTAGATTTTATCTTTTTCCAAACTTTAGAAAAATTGGGGAAAATTTTAGGAAGGTAGCTTCAATATTCGTCAATGGTGGAACCTGGATATTCTTGAAAATTATTTATTTTTATTTCTTGGAATTTAATTTTTTTGAAATGTTTGTATTATGTGGAATCATGTATTCTTCCATGGAAATTAATTTGTGTGTCCATTGGGAAGCATGTTTTCTTGGAAACTGAACCTTACCTGTCCTCGGGCTTCTTGAATAAAAGTTGACCTTTTTATAGGCCTTATGTTAGAATTGTATATTTTTGCCCTTGTGGACATGAGTGTTACATGTTTTGACCTCATTTCTCCATGTTTTGACCTTTTTGGTCAAAGTTGACTTTTTGACTTAGGAATGGATACCTAGTCTCCTTAGGCACTAACCCCTATGCATCATTATTTTGTCTTGATTGTAGTATGCATGTTTATTTGATGTGATAATGTTGTAACTTATTTTTCGTACTATGTCCATTTAGTGAAAATGATGATTTAGCATGCATTAATTGATGAATTATATTATGACTTTGGAGTATTTTCCCTTCTCTTCTCAACTATATAAGAATGGAATGGTTAATGTTGATGGATAGAAACAGATATGTATGTGAATTTAAAAGTATTGATTGTTTGTGTGTTAGACGCTTTCCCTTCTACTACTTTGGTTGGGTCATGAATAACTTTGTGATGAATTATGCATTGGACCCTTGATATGTGTGTATTCATGTACGTGTGTGCATTGAATTCTATTAGTTTTATTGATCCCCTTGGCATTTGTGTTGGGTGTGTGTGGAACCCATGTTCAACCCTTGTGTGGATTATATTGATGTCTTGCTTGAGGCCTTATTGTGTGTGAGATTGGCCATGCTAGAAGTGTATCCTTGATCTTCTCTCTCTGTAGCTCGGGGGTTGCCTAGAATGGCATAGATATCTATTGTGCTCAACAATGATAATATGGTTGAGAGGTGGGTAACATTCCCCATTAGTCGCCCTTTGGAAGATCTCTTGGAAGTTGGAAGAGTTCCTTGTACAATATTTTATGTTGTGATCATATTTTGGTTCGTGACTATTGGATCACCTTTGAGGTGACTCATCATTTATGTATTATTACTCTTTGTATCATTAGTGTATTGGAGTACAACCCTTCCATGCTTGGGAAGTAGCCTCTATATTTTCATTGTGTTATGTTATCATTTGGTTGAAATTTGATCCTTATTTTAGAAGGAAATTATCTTGTTGTGAAATTTATTATTGGTTTTAAATAATTATATTGGGATGTTGGAGTCCTCCTTTGTATATTGTAAAATTTATCTATGTTATGCTTATGTGTTGGCTTGTATTGTGCCCACATTATGGGTGAGAGTTCCATCATTGCCTTTAGTCCGTCTTGACATTGGTGTTGAATGAGCATGGCATTTTGTAATATTTTTCTCATGTTTAGCTATGTAGTAGCATGAATTGGAAAAATATCTTCTTTATTATTGAATTATTCTTTTTCTTCCTTAATAGATGTGTAGCATGTTGTTGAGTTGTGAGATGGTTTCATTTTATCTTTTGTCCTTGTGTGATTTCAATGGTCTTGTCATCGGTTGATTAGTCATCTTGTCATTGTTGGTGATCCTTTTCATGTATATAAGGTTGTGTTATTGGTTTCTCCATCCTCTCTTGTGCCTTGGTGCTTACCCTTGTTTCCCTTTTTGATCTCCTTCCTTGTTGAAGCGTGCTTCCGACAAGTGCGTGGTTTGGAGATCTTGGGTGGCCCTCTAGCCCTTGTTGTGTCTTTTAGTGGTTCATAAGTGGTCTTAGAGTGGAGTACTTGGTAGGAGAGCCCTTGTTAAAACCTAAGTCAAATTCATGAGGAAGAATGTTGAGGAAATATTCCATTCAAGAACCTTGTAAGGACTACAGTGCAATTTTTGGACTCCAACACATTTTCTGGATGTTGGAGTGAAACCATACTACAACACATTTTCTAGACAATAGATTTTTGTGCTAGTGTCCATCTTTAGTGCTAATGTCCCTTCCTGGCACTATAGTTCACCTGGGGTGCTATGGTCCTAACCGCTCAGATGTTTGTGAGCCTTTAGACAATGAGCACTTCCCAACTTCTCTTAGGGAAAGTTTCTATATGAAATTTGTTTCCCTAGGTTTGTTGAGTCTTTCCATGTCAACACTTGGTTGACAGGTGTCATGGTTGGGGAATTATTTCCTCTTTTATAGTGGAAAATGTGTCATGCATTAAGATGGCTCGTGGTCATTCCAATTGGTTGAGGTCATGTACCTCCTAATCATTCCTCCTCTTGTGTGGGTTTTCCCGTGTGTTTGGATGTTGTTTTGTGTTGTCATGGAATGGACTTGAGGTAGTTTTCACCCTCGTCCTACTCCATGTGGTTGTGAGAGAGTGAGGACGTGATGTAGCGTTCGATCTTTATTATGGAGGAAGCTCCATCCTCTTGTATGGTCATTGTGGTGGATTCATCACATGATGAGTGAATCCTTTTGCTTGTGTTTTAGTTATGATTTGCGTTGACCATGTGCATGGTCATTTGCTTGGTGCCTCGTTGTCTTATTTTTGAGTGTCACTATGTGACACTATGGTGGTTTTTATGTTTGAGTGTGTAATTGTGATGTGCGAGTGTTACAATTACATCACAAAAAAAATATTTGCCTTGTTTTTAGTCATTAATGTCTTGAGCATAAGCTCAGGGAATTACATATATAGTGACTTGCTAAAAAATTGATCTATGTTAGGTAGTGGAAATTCATCTTTGATGCTTGGCTAGTTAAGATAATGGAAATCAACACAAAGATGAATTTCAAAACATAACTCACAAAAGGAACATTAATTACATATATGCCCCCCTCCAATTAGTTGCATACAAATAATGCAGGGAATTGTAGGAGAGGAGGAAAGATATAACCATGACGAGGTATGTAAACATGGTAAAATATATAGTATCATTTAATAACATAAGCATGTAAGGGCATAGGCAAGATGTAATCATGAAAGTACATACAACAAGGGAAGGGAAAGATGTCCCCCTCCAATGTTGCACCAATGTAGGTAAATGATAAGATAATGATAGCCATAAATGTGAGATAAGGATAATGTAAGCAAGGATAAGATGTGAGCATGAGAAGGATCATAACATGTAATCATAGAATATAAGCATGGTAATGGTCATAAACATGGAATCATAAGATATAATCATGATAAGGATCATTAGCATAGAATCATATGATATAAGCATGACAAGGATTATAACATGTGAGGCATGTGAGCATAAGATAAACATGTAAGCGTGATGATCATAATAAAGAGAAGCACAATAGTCATGGTGTGTAAATAACAATGACTATACATCATAAACATGATAACTTCAAGAATTATGTAACATAAGAACACAAGGAATGTGTGGAAATTAAAGTGGTAAATATAGGATATGGGAAGTGTAGACACCTAAAAAGGGTCACAACCACCTTCTATTACCATCAACATAATAAATCAATCCAAATTGAATAAATTCCACTATTCCACCCAACACATATGTTAATTAAATAATGCATAATTATTTAATTAATATTTTCCTATCTCTCCCTATCGCAAAAAGTCATTTCCTCCTACTATAGTCCAAAAATCAAAAATTCATTTAAAAGACTATAGTTCATATTCACCTACAAAAAATTAAATAAATATACCTATTTATTTAATTACCTATTTTGTCCATTTTTATTACTTTTGTAATCAATCATTAAATTACTCCTAAGTGTGTGCACATGGGTTAATTAACTTAATCCTAGGTTACCCCTTTCCCCCATGCTTCTAGATGGACACTTGTCATCTCATGTACATGCATGTACATGACAAGTGGTGCCTTGGAAGTATGGGAAAATATTTCTTTTGTCATACTTGTCCTTCTTTCCACTATTCTTCCAATTTTAAATTTCATGTGGTACTATTGCATGGAATTTAAAATTACACTTGTCCTCTCTACCAAGTTTTAAATTCTTCACAAAATCCAAACCATACTTTTTAATAAAGGAGTCCTTACATGTCATACACCTACCCAATCCTATCCATCCATCCATTCAACCTTGCAATATCATCCCTTGATCTCCCCTTGAATCTTGGAGCAACTCCCTCATGCAATCTCCTTGTGTCATTTTTCCAATTCTCCTTTCTTAAGGATCCTAAATCAATTGGAGCCCTTGATCTTCAAAATTGATCCTAGCCCTCCATCCTCACCTCCAAAAATCTATAAATTGAGCTCTTCCCTTCTATTTTCAACAAGCAATTTGAATGTAATGAAATTTTGCCTCATTGAGCACTTACCTTTTAGCAATTAGCATATAGCTTATCATATCATAGGGCAAATCAAGAGTGTTGCATAGTGATAGGGTGCAATTTAGTTGATTTATGCATCTCTCTTTAGCCTAGTCTTGAGGTGACTTAGATTGATGAACTAGGGTGAATTAGGCTTGTCTATCCATCCCTCTTGGGTTCATCTCTTTGGTGTTCACATTTTTGGCACGCCCAGTGGGACCCCCACCTCCTAATCTTATATTTTTTTATGAAATTGTGTTAAAATTTCATTGTGTAGATTGTAGCAGCGCTCATACTTCAACTATCAACACCTACACGTCACATTTCAGTGCATGTGATCCTCTGTTCAGTGCCCAAGCTCTATTGTCCACTGGGTCACCCTGTCATATGTATGTGCCTAGTTTTCGTGCATTAGCACCTACATTTTATGAAGTAGCGCCTACGCCACATGCACTAGTGCCCGAGTTCAAGGAAGTGTTACTTGTTGATTGCATAGGAATTTAACATCTAATTAATTTGCATTTGTGTTGGGGACTATTTTATTATGTTTCTTAACACTTTGTTTGCAGGTGTTTAGTGTTTTGTTTTGCAAGCCCAAGTCAATTTACAAGCCACCACTTTACCTACATCAGTTCAGCTCCCAGACAGCAGACTTCAGTGCCCAGATAGTAGGAAGCAATGTGCACACTTCACAGTTTAGTGTCTGGTTTTGAATCTGTTTCAACTTTGATTTACAAATTATTTCACATTAGAGTTCAAATTGATTTATGTTGTGCATCTAACTAGTCTAACAAGTTGTTTTGTAGGTTTTATCAAGATTGCAAGCCATCACCGTCGTGAGGTCAGATCAGTGCTTGGACAAAACAGATCAGCACCTACTCGGTCAGGTATAAACCTCTGTGTTTCAACACCTGCATTATTTATTTTAGAGTCTAATTTCCTATTTTAGCATTTGTATTGTTTGTGGTAGTGCCTATATTTCTTGCTTTAGTGCCTGCACTGTCTGTTTCAGTGCCTACTATTGTCAACGCACAAACAGGTTGTTTCAGCGCCTTCTTCTATTTTGGCTTCGTTTTCTAACTTGCCATCTTTTTTGGTGGACTAATCCTTGTTTTCGCAGCACATTTCGATCGTCCAAGGCCATTTTATCAAGCTACTAATAGTTTTTTTGTAGCCCTGCATGTCAAAGATTCATTTTATACTAGCATTAGGCACTAATTTAAATTAGTGGGTTAATTATTGTTTGCCATGTTTGTAGAGTTATAGGAAGGTGTATGCTCTCCCCTCGCACCCTTGGGTGATCTTGGGGATCAAAAACCTTCATTGCGCTCTTTCTTGTCATTTTGTTAATCCTAGGGTGTTGTTTACGTATGCTCTCCCCTCGCGCTTTGTGCAATCTTGGGGATCAAAAGTGATCAACATTCCTTCCTTTTAGGGGGCATGCCTTAGATTTCATCACCAAGGAGATGACCTCAACCGCGTGTTATGAAGTGGTATATAAGAGTTGTGAGAATCGAAAGACTCACTTCAAAGGAAGGATCCCCTCCTAAGCAAAAACCCCAAGACCCTCAATGCATCGAGACTTGTATTTTGGTTGGCGCTTGGTTGGATGATTAGGACACCCTCGTTCATAGATTTGTCCCCCGTACCTAGCGTATATTGGGACAACCCCTAGCAACTTGTATATCCTAGATAAGACCTTTAGCCGTCATACCTTGTTGTGCACCACTGTAATAGGAGGAAAAGAAGCTCACATGTACCGTTATGCTTGAGATAGGGCCTACTTTGGGAAAGACAAAAGTCTCCAAGGTAAGGGGCATATGGTGGTACATGACCATATATTCCCTATCTATCCAAGATATAGCACTATGGTATTGGGGGTGGGAATCACTTCCCTATTTTGAGTTGAGATTGACCCATGGCCATTTTGTGAGATCCACAAGGTATGTCACTCCCACTTGAACAATTTAGGATTGTGATCAAGTGCTTGGCATGTCTTTTTGTGTAAAACCTGTGAAAGCCATATCAACTTTATTCCCAAAAAGTTGGCAAATCAACCATTGTGAATGTTTGTTTGAATGTCTCTTGTCAAATCAACCCAACAAACATCTTGAAAATCAAAACATGCTCAATCTCACCTATACATGTCTCTCAGTGCCTAAAACTTGGATGTTAACACTTTTACTGCCTACATTAGCACTTGGATTAAACACTAACTCATACTATCCTTCAGTACCTATCCATCATCTATTAGAGCCCAGACTCATCTGTTAGCGCTTATACACCCAGACTTAGCGCCAAGACCCTCTATCTCAGCGCCTATCTGTCGCCTATCAGCGCTGAGACCCTCTATCTCGGTGCCTATCCATCATTTATTAGCGTCGAGACCCTCTGTCTTAGCACCTGTTTGATAAGTCACACAAATCTGGGTATATTCACTCTTGTAAACATTGATTCAAATCCACCACCTCTTCCAATCACTCCATGTATCCTCACAACCAGAAAACCATCCACACTTTCCACATTTGATATCTTCACCTTGTGAAAATATCACCCGCCATTATCCATTTTGAACCTTATCTTGTGACTCATCACCCATTTTTTCCTCTTCATCATCAATCTTGATTAAGTCATCCCATTTATCCATCTAAGGTAGCCTTCCTACCCTAATCCAATCAAAACAAACACATCATCCAAATACAACAAAATCAAAACATCTCGTCTAAAAAATCAAACCAAACCAATTCCATCACATATAAAGGTTAGAATCTAGATCTTTTCATCCTCTTCTGGTTTGTATTAGGCTGAAGAATTCATCTATCTTAAGTTTAGTACAAATTAGATATCACCCCACTTGGATAACCTAGCTTGGGAGCTTAGACTACTCCTAAGTTGGTGGACTTCAAGAATCACATTTTTCTTGGTGTGTCTTGTCTACCCCAAGTAAGACAATCTCGTTATCCTTTTTGCTTAGGCTCTTTGTCCACCCTAAGTAAGAAAATATAATATCCCATCAAAGCTCACAAAAAGATCTAGATTTGAACTTAGTGTTCCTCTTGAGGATACTATCATCCCCCAACCACCATCAATCCTACAAACACTCATTCACATCATCAAACCTCAACCAATCATCCATTACACATTCACCATTTTATGCCTCCTATCACATGATAACAAGCTAGATGAAAAATGGATTCTCTTTATTAGCCCCTCTTTGCACATGGCTCCACCAAAAGCAATATGGAGGGATATGTCAACCAACCCAAAATGGGTGAAACATCCATACCGACACACATATATTCTCCCACCTTTGTCAATTTCCTTAACGAAAGAGGATTGCATTACAAATTTGAACAATTCCTTGACAATCATAAGGATGAATTCCTCGAATGACTCGTTGAGCATGGGGCACGTCTCCCTCACTCATTTGACCAAGACAAACTCAAGACAATCATGCATGATAAACCACTATCACCCATTCAGGATCAACCACGGGGACGTGTCCCTAATCCCAACAATCTTTTCTATGATAATCCATGGGCTCACTTCACTACAACTACCAACACCATTCACACCATTGATCAATATTTTAGGGGTAACACCATTTCACAACCACAAGTATCGAGCCCCCTTTATGGTCTACCATTCCATATGTTGCCATCCAATTTTTTAACTTCCACCATGCCTACCAATTCAAGAGTCCTTACTGCACCACCCATTCCCCAAAACACTTCTAATACCATTACGATAACACTTCCCACCTTAGTCATCCCACAAAGGACAACTATAACCCAAATGGCATTGCCCCCTACCATACCTTCATAAATACCTCTCCAATCACAACATCCATTCACATCTCAACCACCACATCAATCTCAAAATCCCTTAACAAGTTATACGCATCCCGCACATACACAACACATATTATTCCACCACCCATCAACAACCCCCTCACATGCAACATCAAAACATCACCCAACAACAACAACCTCCCTTCCAATCACATCACACATATCATTCCTCTACTCGCACCCAACCACAACATCAAACATACGAACCCCCTATCCACTCACAAGCTATGGCTCCACCACCACATAACCCTCAACAATACACCATCCCACAACAACAATCATCATTTCAACAACAACCTCTCCTTGCTAATTCGTTTGGTCAACAATGGCAAGAAATGAAAAATGCTCCCAAAAACATTCAACTAGGGACCCAAAAGAAACATTATAAGTTCAAAGACTTATGTCCCTACCCCTTTGATCGAAACATGAAAACCATACCTTTTCCTCAACATTTTGAAGTCCCTAAATTTGATAAATACAAAGGAAAAGGAGAACCCCATGAACACATCAAGGAATTCTTCATGGCATGCCAAGAAGTATCCTATGATGACCAATTCCTCCTTCGTCTTTTCCCATGAAGCTTAGGAGGACAAGCTTTAGAATGGTTTATGCACTTGCCTTATTGCACCATCTCCACCTTTGCCAACTTATCAAAAAAAATTGTCGCCCATTTCTCATATAACGTAGAACATGTGATCACCATGCTTGATCTTTGCAATACCAAACAACGAAATGGTGAACGTTTTGTTGTATACCTTCAACGATGGAGATCACTTGCTAGTAGGCTACCTTGGACCACACTTGAAAAAAACTTGTCCATATTTTCATTCAAAACATAAATCAAGAAATGGCCTTTCACTTGTAAGTGCATTGTGTCTCAACCTTTGACGGGACCATAGAAAAGAGGGTCACTATTGAAAAGTCCCTCATAGCAAAAGGCCTAGTCAAAATCCACAACAAAAATGACAATGACAAACCATCAAAAGATAAACCAAAGTTTTGGGCTAAAAACAAAAACATTGTAGGAAACGGTGCTATCGATTCGAAGTACATTCAAGTAGCCACACCCAAACCAAAGGAAACACAAGCAGTGCAAAGTGTTTCAAACAATGTCTTGGTACCATCAGGTCAACCAAAACGAAACCCTCCCAACAATCCAAAACGTAAATACATTTCTTTAGGTGAACCACTTGAAGTTGTGTTTCAAAAATTGGTACAAGCCGACATGGTTGAATTTCCCACAACCAAACCTTTTGATGAAAACAAACCTAAGCTAGTGTGGTATAAAGATAATGAGTATTGTGATTATTATCGTATCAAAGGACACTCCACTGGAAAGTGCATGAAATTAAAGAACTATATCCAAGACCTTGTTGATCGAGGTGATATCCAAGTGGAAGGAACCAACAATACCTCACCAAATGATGGCTTAGGAGTTTACCAAGACCCCCTTCCCAACTGTGCTAACACTTCCTCATCCAATCCATCATCCTCCAAAACCAATCCCAATAATCAAGCCAATAACATCAACTACAACAATGTTCCACCTCCCTCCGACAATGTAGTGGGCCAGATCGATTTCGACTCCACTCATGTCACCACCATCAAAATCAAAGGCAATACCCCCGAATGTGTTGTTACTACACGGGGTAGCCGGTAACCATCAAAGGACCCTCTTCATCTTCTACCACAACACCTTCTAAATATAACCTCCTTGACCATCTTGGGAAGACGCTCGCACAAATCTCTATTTTGGAACTTCTCAAGACATCTCTGATCCACCATGACATCCTTGTCAAAGCTCTCTAAGAATCCCATGTCCCCACTAACATTCCACCCACACAATTCCAAAACTTGGTAGCCCAATTGTCTTCTCCTCACCATCTCCCTTTTAACCAATCCGACATGCCACTCATCGACCCTACACATAATAAAGCTCTCCATATAGAGGTTCAAATTGCCAATCACAAAGTCAAAAGAGTCCTCCTGGATAATGGATCCAGTTTAAACATATGCACTCTAAAGTTCATAAAACTCTTGTGGTATTCAGCAACCGATCTAGAACCCCTGGTCATCTCCATCAAAGCATATGACAACACAGAACGAGAATCAGAGGGCACCATATGTCTCCCTATCAAAGTAGGTCATCTGAGGCTACCCACCCTATGTCATGTGGTTGATCTTGACCTACCATACACACTTCTCCTCAGCCGACCATGGTTGCATTACATGCAAGCTATCCCTTCCACTTATCAATAGTGTCTAAAGTTTCCTCATAACGGCATCGAAGTCACTATTCCCGCCAATCAACAACCCTTTTAATATTGTAAAGCTTTGGAAGTTGTCTATGATAGGTAATTCCATTGTCCAAGCACTTATGGGGAAAACATTAAAGATACTCCATCCACTCCATCTACTGTGTCTAATCCTTCACTGCATCCACTTCATCATCCACCTTAGTTGCTCAAGTATCCCAGGTCAAGATCATAGACAAAGGGTGTGGTGAATATGAGCTTCACAACACCTTTCATGTGGGACGGTTGCCTTTGTCCCCTCGCTCCCATGTTCGTCAACTACAAAAAAGAAGTCAAGAACAAAAAATGAAGGATGAATGACAAGATTCCCTTTATTCTAGCACAAGTCTCATGAGAAGAAGAAGAGATTGAAGAATCCTTGAATGATTGGTTATACCGTGATGAGACCACTCCAGCAAAAGTAGATCTTGAATATTTCAAGGAGAAATATCTTGTGCCCTATCAGATATGCACTAAAATGCCCTACCATGGAAAAGGACTTGGCATCGACGAGCAAGGCACCACTGAGTCGATTCCAGTTGATCCCACATCTCCCAAACAATATGCCAAGTACTTTGGCCTAAGATATGCTTCGCCCAATGTGGAAATCAAAGGTCTTGCTAAAACTTCAGCAGACGTGGTTGAATCTTCTTCTAATATTAAAAACATTACACAGGCTGTCATCATAGCTTCATGTGAAGATCTTGAGCTCTCATGCATCTTCCCTGATAACGTCATTTTCCTCATCGACCTCCCCCTCATCCCAACCTCATTACTTGGGATTACCAAGGAACTCCACCTCTCGATACATTCCAAAATGATGAAGCTCTCACTACATTCCTAGAACCCCATGACACCTCACAATATGAAATATGCTTGAATGTCGATGCCTACTTTGGGGAAGAGGAGATCCTTAGTCCAAACAAAAAATTAGAAAATAGAAAAACATCCCCTAGTGAAAACCTCTCTAAGGCACTATCAAACACAAAAGAGAAAAATAAGGACATATCTCCTGGTGAAAACCTCTTTGAGGTGCTAGGAGATGAGGAATTCCATCTTCCCCCCATACCCTCCTACTGGCAAGAATGTTCCACCATCTTGATTGAAGGCACATAGAAAATCAACCTTGGCACCAAGGAACAACCCAAGGTCACCCACATTACAGAAAGGCTCGCTATCAAAGAAAAACCCAATCTTTTAGTCATACTTCATGAGGCACCAGATGTCTTTGCTTGGTCCTATGCAGATATGCTAGGGCTAGATCCTTCCTTTGTGGTCCATCATCTTGTATTACATCCAGAAGCACGACCAGTCAAACAAAAGCTCCGCAAGATGCATTCTCAAGTCGCCCTTGTCGTCAAAGAAGAACTGCAAAAACTGTTGGAAGTAGGCTTCATTTGCCCTATAGACTACCTTGAATGGGTTTCCAAAATTGTTCTAGTTGCTAAGAAACCTAGGGGCATCTAAGTCTATACAGATTTCTAAGATCTAAACAAAGCATGTCAAAAATATGACTTCCCACTTCCTAACATTGACATCATCGTGGATTTCACGGTTGTACATGAAATGCTCTCCCTCATGGATGGATTCTCTGGGTATAACCAGACCAGAATTGATCTCGAAGATCAACACAAGACAACTTTCACATGTCCCTAGGGTACCTACTGCTGACAAGTCATGCCCTTTGTACTTAAAAATGTAGGAGCAACTTATCAATGTACCGTGATCACTATTTTCCATGACATGTTACACAAAATTATGGAAGACTATGTAGATGACCTCCTTGGGAAATCAAGAACAAGGGAAGAACATCATGTGGTTCTACAACAAATATTTGAACACCTTAGGGAATACAAACTACGCCTCAACCCCAAGAAGTGGGTTTTTGGGGTTGGATCAGGAAAGCTCTTAGGCTTCATTGTCTCCCGCAGAGGAATTGAAGTGGATCCAACAAAAGTCATTGCCATCACAGAAATCCCATCACCAAGAACCTTGAAACAACTTCATATCCTACAAGGCAATCTTCAAGCTATCCGTAGATTCATAGCTCAAATTGTAGACAAGTGTCAACCTTTCTCTCATCTACTGCAAAAAGATACACACTTCAAATGGGACCAAAACTGTCAACAAGCCTTTGATCACATTAACGAATATTTGACAATGCCTGTAGTCCTCATGGCACCCATTCCCGGAAAGCCCCTACTATTGTATATATCAGAAACTTCAGTGGTACTGGAGGCACTTCTAGCACATGATGAAACTGGATGTGAAAGAGTTATCTATTACATCAATAGGACTCTTGTCAGCTATGATCTTAACTATACACCTATGGAATGAGCATGTCTAGTTGTTGTTTTTAGCTCTCAAAAGCTATGACACTGCATGTTAAGTCACTTAATCAAGCTCATTTCAAAATTCAATCCTCTCAAGTACCTACTTTCTAGAACCTTGCTCACAGGACGAATGGCAAAACGAGTTATGCTACTCAACGAGTTTGACATTGAGTATGTGGATCGTAAAGCTATTAAGGGTCAAGTTGTGGTAGATCAGTTAGTATAAGCACCTCTAATTGACCATCAACTACTTTCTATTGACTTCCCATATGAATTCATCCTAGCTACAATAGAATCAACAATCTGGAAACTATACTTTGATGGATCATTCACAAATCATGGTTCTAGAGATCGAATACTCTTGGTCACTCCCCAAGGCAACTACATCCATAAAGCATACAGGCTTGCCTTTCCCTACACTAATAATGTGGTTGAATATGAAGCTCTGATTATTGGTCTTAAGACGATATCTCAATGGAATATCTAGCAGTTACAGTTTTACGAAGACTCCCAATTGGTCATCAAACAAGTAAATGATGAATACCACACTAAGGATGTCAAGTTGATTCCCTACAAGCAAATGGTGGATGAATACAAACTTCACTTCACCTACATTTAGTTTGAACAAGTACCCTGTCTCCATAACAAAGCATTTGATGTCATGGCTACCATTGGATCCCTCTTGGATATGCCCCATGATAACCATCAATTTGAATTCCTTGTGGAACAACTCCTCTTGTTATCATATAGAGTCGCCGAATCAGAATTCATATGTGAGATTGTTGGTCTTGAAACCCCTTGGTATCATAACATCTATGCTTATCTCCAACATCACACGATCCCTTCTGAATTCTCCTGCAAACAATGAAGATCCCTTATTTGCCAAGCCTCTCGCTACACTCTCCTTGCCAATACCCTCTATTGCCGAAGCTATGATGGCATTCTCTTGCGATGTTTAAATATAGAAGAAGCTTCGCTCACCCTACACAAGGTCCATGCAGGTATCTATAGTGCCCACACAAGTAGTATTATTCTAGCCAAAAAGCTCTTGCGCATAGGATATTATTGGCCTACTATGGAACATGATGCATGTGAATATGTGAAGAAATGCAAGCCTTGTTAGCAGCATGAAGAACTCATTCACACTCCCTCTCAAGCATTGCAACCAATCATGACACCATGGCCCTTCTCTCAATGGGGCCTAGATCTCATTGGCAAGATCCACCCTCCCTCCTCTGATGGCCACAAATTCATCATCATCGCCACCAAAGACCTTACAAAGTGGGTTGAAGCTATTCCCCTCACTTTTACCACTGGCTCACAAATTGCTAATTTCATCCCCTACCACATCATTTATTGGTATGGCATCCCATCTGCCCTTGTCATAGATAATGGCAAACCCTTCAAAAATAATGATGTTCATGCCCTTTGTGAACAATTCCACATTCAACATCATTGGTCCACTCTATATTACCCCCAAGGAAATGGTCAAGCCGAGGCAACTAATAAGACCCTACTCAAAATTCTCAAGAAAGTTGTCAATGAAACTGGTCATGACTAGCACCTCCATATCCATCCCACCCTTTGGGCCTACTACACTAGCATCCATACCCCAACTAGAACCACTTCATACTCTCTTGTCTTTGGAGCTGAAACCATCTTGCCAATTGAAATTGAACTCCCCTCCTTAAGCAATATCATCACTGAGGAAGAATACCGTGTTGCATGCCTGTAAGAGTTAGAGCTATTGGATGAATGGTGCCTCAATGCCTTGAATCACCTCCAAGCATACCAGAACCAGCTCCATAGATCTTACAACAAGAAAATTTGTGCCAAAGAATTTGTAGTAGGTGACCTGGTCCTAAAAGAAAATCAAAAGAATCTCTCAGAGCAGGATAAGAAAGGCAAATTTGAACCTAATTGGTTGGGTCCATGTGTAGTTGTCTCCAAATATGGTTCAGGGGCATATCATCTTGCCACTCTTGAATGCAACGAACTTGAAGAACCCATGAACATCATCCATCTTAAAAGGTTCTACACCTAGGTTGTTGAATACCTTATCAACAATACAAAAAAAAATGTCAAAAAATACAAAAAAAATCAAAAAATCAAAAATAGCAAAAGAAAAATCATTCATTCTATGGTGAAAACCACTTCTCGTGGCACCTTGGGCAAGTACCATGATGAAAAACTATTCACAGGCATCATGTGTAGTCTCAAACTGGATCCGCTATTCATCCATTTTCCATCATCACTACATGCATCATTCCCACCCATTCCGTCAACTTTCCACCCACTCCATAAAACATCCCCGCTATCTGAGCTTCCATCCCCTTGTCCTCCAACTACCATGCTAGGATCATCATACCTCCCCAATTTCCTGCCTAGCTCACAAACCTACCCACATCTCCTGTCACCCACCCTTGCCTTCATCACTTTTTAAAAGAGAGTGAGTAATAGAAAAGCATAAATCTCACTCAATCCTTACACCTAGACTCTCCCTCACCATCCACCTAGCCTACCACATCGACCTAGTCTCCCTTCACCCCTCATCCTACCACCCACCCCCTCTCTCCCATCCCTCATCCCCAATCCCTTCCATGGTTTTATAGCATCACATCTTTGCACTGCCAAAAATTCACCCAGTTGGTTACTCTATCCCCCCCATCCATTCATCCTCCATCTGTCATCCCCGTCGTATCCTTCTCCTAACCATGATTTTAATACCATGGTACGGTTTGAAAATTGACAATTCCATCCTCTATCTAGCCTTCACCCATTCCATTGAACCCTCCTCATATCCCATTCATCACGCCACCAGAACTACATACATCACCACTCGCACCCTCGTGTGCCTTGATCCCATGGATATAGGGTATGTAGGAAGTCTGGAATACGAAGGATGTATCCAATACTTAGGCACATAGGATACCACCTCCCCAACCTTTTCAATTGACCCTATTATCTGATTTTTCTTTCTCCACCATTCCCATCCCATCACTCATCTACACTTGCTCCATAGGAAACATACACCATCTCCTCTCATCTCCATCTTAGACTTGACCCTCCTACGACAAGCATCCTACTTTTATCAAAATCACATATAGCAAGATTCCCTTTGACCACGGCCTATAGCCTACATATCTATCTTCTTATCATTCGACTTATCCAAATCATCATCAAACACTGCCATATGGATGCATCCTTCCTACAATAGGCAAAATCCTAAATCCATACAACTCTTGGAAAGAGATATGATGGTTGTACGTTGGTCAATTGGTCTTTTGTTTGCTGATTTTCTTTGTTCCATTCCCTTATCACTTCAATACCACCTTGATCTTTCTATATCTTGGTGTGTGGCGAAGGACTCAGAATGGGGCATCATCATTGTTTTTGTATGTTGTGCTTGTTGGATGTTCTTATTACTCCAACTTAATATTCATATCTTGTGTGTGTTGGAATGGCTTCTTGCATATCAATCATCCTTTTACATCTAAGGTCCCTTTATACCTTTTGTGCACTCAGGACTTATGCTCTAAGTTCTTCTTCCTTATACATCTAGACATGATTGTATTATTTTGGGCATGTTTAAGGTCATCCTTTGTTTGTTGTGTCAATCCTATGCATGGGATACAGTGTCATCTTGGTTCCTCATACCCTAGTGCATAACATCTCATGCTATATCAACATAAGTGCTCATAATTTATGCAGTATTTGTAATACATTCAAAACTCTCCTTCCCCCTTAGGAATCATGATGTTTGGTCTCCTCTGAAGGGTTTGGGTTCACAAACCCCATCCTTTATCGGTACCTACATTTTACATTCCTTCCCAACCACCATCATCCCCCTTTGCTCCAAGATTCATCAAAGAGATCTTACCATTTCACCTCCTCCATTCATATATTGAAACCACCTTCCCCCGTACCCACATTATCCCATATGCACACCTTCTTCTCTACAATTATCCTATCCACCTACATTATTCCCTATGACCATTTTCAGGACCTATGTATCATGATCAACAAAATCAACACACAAACCACCCTTACATCACCTATATGCATACCCCGTCATACCAACCCTGTTTAGGTCTCATCATATATCCCACTATTTGTATCCCTTGTTACATTCTTCTTATCGCTATCTATTTTCATTATCTTTCTTCTCACCATTCTTACCATTATCCATATCATTACTACATCTTTCTTATTATTTCTTACCATTATCCATTATCTTTCTTATCACTATCCATTTTTCTTACCATTATCCATGCCATTACTACATCTTTCTTATCATTTCTTACCATTATCCATTATCTTTCTTATCACTATACATTTCCATTATCTTTCTTATCATTATCCATATTCATTACTTCATCTTTTTTATCATTATCCTTATCTTTCTTACCATTATCCATTATCTTTCATTATCCATATCATTACTACATCTTTCTTATCCATATCATTATTACATCTTTCTCATCACTATTATTATCATTATCCATTATTATCATCATCCATTATCATTTTTATCCATTATTCTCATCATCCTTTCTCATTTTTATCCATTATTACATCCCATTATTCTCATCATCCATTACCATTTTTATCCATTATTACATCTCATTATTGTCATCATCCATAATATATGTTTATTAATCTCAACATTATCCATTCCATTACCATTGCATCCACAATATATGTTTATTATTCTAAACACTATCCATTCCATTACCATTACATCCATAATATATGCTTATTAATCTAAACATTATCCATTCCATTACCATTGTATCCATAATATATGTTTATCAATCTAAACATTATCCATTCCATGATATCCATAAACACATAATCCATCATCATGCATCTAATCATAATCATACATAATCCACATCATACATAACCATACATAATCCACATCATAATCCATATCCTAAATCATACATAATCCATCATCATGCATCCAATCATAAGCATACATAATCATCATCCTCATGCATCAATACAACATCATACATAAACATCATAATCCATATCATACTGGCGACATCAAAATACACATCAATACATCATCATACATCAAGATCATACATAAACATCATAATCCACATAATAATCCATGCCATACATCATAAACATTGTAATCCATGCATCATAATCCATATCCTACATCATAATACATGTCATACATCATGATACAAAAACATAAATAAACCATCACATCATCTCATCCATAACACATATAACAAAGTCCATAGATCATCGCCAAAATGCCATCTCATATACATCTAACAAATGAGCATGATACAATATACACATGGGCTCCACAAGAACCATAAAAATACAATATCAGCCCATGGGCCTGTATATCAAAACTATGTCTATGTCAGCCCCTAGGTGAAACTGTCTCTCTGGGAAGTCCCTAATTGGGACGACCCTACTACTCATGGTGGCAGTGGTCCCATCGACTACTACACTGCTAGTTGTAATGGCACCTGTGGCTATTGCTATGACGGTTGGTGTATTGACCTCTCTGACTGTCTTGTCCTTCGTGATGTGGTAGCCCTTGATCGACTCCTATAGATCTCTCGTTGTCCAATCAGAACCAGACACTCATAGAGAATCCTATAGTGTTATGCCTCTCAGGTGGCATCATTCCCTCATGCCTATAGTCCTCTCAGCACATCAGCCATCCCTGGTCCCAACGCCTGTCATGCCTCATCATGCTCGCACTGGTATCTCAACACCTGCCCCTGTAGCTACACTACTTATGCCTGTAGTTGTGCATCTCCCTGGGCCAACGTCGATTGTGCTTATAACTATGTTATCTGCCCCTGCAGTTGTGCAATCTACACTTGTAACTTCTCAACCTGCACCTATAACTACTCAACATGTACCTGTAGTCTAGCTACATCCTTGCTATCATCTCCTACCTCCTCCTGTCCTGTTGGTACCGTGCATTGAATCGATCGCTCACACACCCACCATGCTTCATATAGCGATGTAGTCCTTGCATCTACAATACTTGGCTCCATATCCCAAGCTCTCAGCTACAATCCATCAAACTCTACAATCACCGATCGAGGATCGATTGGTACACCCCACCATGGTGCCTTTGACTGTACCCATGGGAATACAACCTCCTCCTGCAGGACATCCTGCACTATCCCGAACTGCTATAAAACTCAATCAGGCATGTACTTGTCCATGATATGATAGGTTCACCCCATTAGATACTAGGGTTTTCGTACATATGGCAACTAATATGCATCATCTGACCACCTCTCACATGCTAACCATGGTCTCCATATCAACGTTTGTACATCACCGATCACCCTCCGCCAGTAACTCAAATCTCCTAATCTGTGGTGCCGTAGCACCCCTCCATAGTCAAAAACATAAGGTTGTCTCCGATCCCGTGTCTTGACTATAATAGGTCGTGTGATGGCAATGTGCTCCCATGCCCAAATGTGCAGGAGTGTCACGCCGCATCCCAGACTGGCTCCATGTCGGTAAACCACTGCATCCATGTCATGATACAGATGGGCCAACACACACGACCCCCACGTGAATACCATCCCATCTCTAAACATCTGTAGTAATACTGCTCCCCACCCCACTTGAAACCCCTGGGATCTCATGTCTGGCACAAGAGTCCCTACTATCACCCCAGCCACAAACAATGGCAATGCACATAACCTGCCCATGGCTTGGGCATACCTCATCTCCGTCCTCCTGGCATCAATTGGTACCACTACTGGTGCAAACACCACCTCGATGTATCCTACCCCTTGATGGTAGTCATACACTACCCTCTCTCCATGGATGAGGATACACAGTATCCTCCACACATCCTCTAAAGTGATGGTCATCTCTTTTAAAGTAATAGGAAGGAGCACCACTCATTCTACCACCACTCCACCAGGGTTGTCATCAACGCCCGATATGCACATATCTCAAGCATCTCTAATATCCACTGCAACCCCACCATCCACAGAAAGAATCTATCTATCCAATCCAATTGCCCCCAAAGTGTTGCAAGTATGTGCAATTGTTGCATGTAGTGTTGTCATTGATGTCAACATGTTAGTCAGGTGTTGTCATTGTTTACGAAAAATTTAGACAAAATGAAAAAGATAAAACAAAACACATGCATTTACCTCAATCCAAACTCTTCGATACCTCAGATATCTCGAATGATAGATGCATGCATGATTAATTGATGAAGATTAATTTAATGTTGATTGCTCAATTATGTAGCATAATGATAAGATGAAGAAGATAGATAGAGATGGATGAGAGGATTGGAAGAAGATTGCAGAAGAGTGTGGATACTAGAAAAAGATGGATACAAATGGCTTGTGAGAGGCCATACTTATAGGCAAGGCTGACTAGGGCTTTGATGTGGAAGGAAGAAGATTTGATTTTGGAGATAAGATTTGATAAGGATTTGATTTTTGCTTTATTTCTCAAAAGAGGAAATAAAACAAGATAGGATAAGATTTAAGCAGATAGAAAGATTTGATTTTCTGTTTTAAAGGAAATAAATCCTAAAAAAGATGGGAGGAAAAATTGATGAATTATCTAATTAAATAAATAAATTAGATACACATGAGTTACAATTTTGGAAAGAAAGCAAGAAGATATTTTTAGGATTTTATTAATTAAATAAATATTTGATTTATTTAATTAATGTTGGATTTATGATTTAATTAATTAAATAATATAAATTATTTAACATTAGAAGAAAGAAGGGATTATGAATAGAAAGGAAATAAATGAAAATTAGTCAAATAAATAAGATTTATTTAACTAATTAGGTGATGACATGGGTACCTAGGGCAAAACATGCTATTTGAAAGAGATGGACATTTTTGGGTGTTTGCATTTTGCCCTTCTTTGAGATGATGTTCGAGATGATGAAATTTGTGTCGAGTAACATCATTTCAAAGAAGCTAAGGTATGGATAGAGGAAAAGGGTGGATGATAGAAAGATAAGATGAGGATGCCCCCTTGAGAGGATAGGCGGGTTGGACAAACACGGGTAGGCTCTCGAAATGAAATGGATTGGTCAAGGAAGAAAGTTAAGGAAATGGATAGAAGAAATGAATGATGTGTTATGTTGCAATGAAAGTGGGCAACCATGGTGTTTGATATAGCACTAAACGTTATGCACCAAGGTATAAAGACCAAGGTGACGATGCATCTCATGCCCCAGCATAATACAACCTTGTCTAGACACAATATATGAATATTAGCTGGGAGGATACGGATTTGATGCAAATGCAAGATAAAAAGATACACACACAAGCAAGCAAGCAAGCATGCATGCACAAATGATACAAAAACAAACAAGGTATTGCTCCTGTCAAGTTGTAAACCAATGATTAATTGTTTGATTGATGATGGTGATAGTGTTGTCATTGCTGGGAACGATATATCCCTAAATCAACACAAGGATGATTGAGTAATTGATTCATTATTTAATTGATTGGGTTTACAACAAGGCTAGGAACAAGACCATTGATGAAATTGGATAATTTGACAAGATTGATTAACTTGGTTGGTATGGATTTAAGGATTGGTTTGCATTTGGATTTATTGCTTGGATAATTGATGATGAGACTGATTGGAAGAAGTGATGGATTGATGATCTGAGGAAGTGATTTGATTGGAATAAAGTGATGATTGATTGGATTTTAGGTGTTTTATTGATGATGTGGGAGATCGATGATAAAAGAAATGAGATGGATAAAGATGATGATTGGCAAAGATTAGAAGAAGGATAGAAAATGGAAATGGGCTATCGCCTATGCCTAAATCTGGGTACTTTCTTCGTATCTCAGATTGCCTACATACCTTATATCCACGGGATCAAGGTATTTAATGATAGAGATGAGATGTAGTTGTGATTTGTGTTTTATTGATGGTGATGATGAAGATGGATTGATTGGGTTATGGATTGATTTGGATTGATTGGATGTTTGATGATATATGATGTTATTGATGAGATGATATGGATTTGATTGATGTGATTTTGATCGATTGATAGATTGGCTTGATTGGATGATGTGATTGGATTTGTTTTGATAGATTTGATGTGATTTGTTTTGATGATGATTGATCTTATTGCTTGGATTTTTTTTGTTGAATATTTGATTTTTTTTGTATTTTTGAAATATTTGATATTTTTTTTGTATTTTTGGAATGTTGTGATTTTTTTATACTTTTGGAAATATTTGATATTTTTGTATTTTTGGGAATATTTGATTTTTTTTGTGTTTTTTGGATGTTATGATGTTTTTGTATTTTTGAAATATTTCATATTTTTGTGTTTTTGGGAATATTTGATTTTTTTTTGTGTTTTTTGGATGTTATGATGTTTTTGTATTTTTGAAATATTTGATATTTTTGTGTTTTGGGGAATATTTGATTTTTTTTTGGATTTTGAAAAAAATATTTTTATTTTTTTGGTATTTTTGGGATATTTGCATGTTTTGGTGTTTTTGGAAATATTTTGGGATGGCATTGGATTACAATTTGTATAGCCTTTGCGCTAGATACCAATGACAAGGGGAAACCAAGTCTAGGTACAAGGATGAATGTAGGATGGATGGATAAACAGATAGGCGATAGTGGAGTGGAAAGGATGTATGTGTAAGAGAGCAAGGATGTGATCTCCAAACGCTATGTCGCATACGAATAACATGCCCCATTCTAGATAATATGCTTAGGATTTTTCATGACAACACTTATGACAATAGGACTATGATAGGATTAGGCTTATGACAATGGGATGATGATAGGATGATAGGATGGATTGGAAGGGATGAGGTATATTGAGAGTTTTTTTAAAGCTTGTTTCAACAATTTACCCCCAATCTTTATCAAGATCAAGATGAGGAAGGGAGGATGAATGGATGCAATGGGATAGGTGTATGTATGTGGAATGGATAAGGATGGTAGGAAATGGTATGGTAAGATAAGTTGAAAATGATATGTTAGATGAGACAAGGTGCCCCCAAGTGTAGGTGACATAGAAGATCAACCTACACATGACGCCTATTTGCCAGGTTTTCATCATGGTACTTATCTAAGGCACCTGTTTACCAAGTTTTCACTGTTGGACAAAGGGATTTCTCTTTATTATTATTATTTTTTTTGACTTTTTTGAATGGGATAGGTGGATATGGACGAAAGGGACTCAAGTGTCTAGTGCCATGAAAGGTGATAGTCCCATTGGAGATAGATGTCACCACATGGACCATGTCAAGTGTGCTCATAGATGTTGGTAGGGGATTGTATGAAAGTGAGATGGAGAAGGTAGATAGTGAATTATGATGCGGATTATGACATGGATTATGATGTGGATTATGGATGACTTATGTAATGATGGATGAAAGACTTATGCAAAAGCATGGACCATAGGGAAGTGATGAGGAAGATATGTAGGATAATGGTGGAATGAGAGGGAGATAGGAGTATGTGGAAATGTTGTGGGATGGAAGGGAACCATGACCAATGGTTGCACACATCGTGACAAACATTTAAGCTTTTGATGGGAAGGTGGTGTAGGAAGCAATGGAGATGTTTGCTTAGAAGATGGGTGACGTAAGCATTTAGGGACCCACATAGACTTAGTATTTTTATGATTTTTGCTTTGCTTGTGGGATTTTTGGGATATTTGAATAGAATGGGAATTTTGGATGGAAGTGGATGGTTGGGATTTTTGAGATGTGGATGCCTCATTTGATTTGATTTCTTTTTGCTTAGGGACACAAACCATTTTTCTTTTGGACTTTTTCTTGGAGGTATGGGCTTATATATCTTTTTAGATGGATTTTTCTTTGATTCTTTGCTTTGGTGTCCTAAGGCATGAGGACCCTTAGGATTTTTTTCTTTATAGGTAGAGGCATCCAATTTTTTGCTTTTGAATCCCATGGGTATGATGGAATGAGTGGAAGCTTTGTGTTTAGACAATGTGTGCATTGGTTGGTCATGATTAGGAGTTTTAGAGGATTTATGGATAAGGGGATTGCATAATGGGGATATTAGGTGTTGGAAGTAGTGGAGGCATATTCGATGGAGGGATGTTAGGAGTTGGAAGTAACGGAGGCAAAGTTGATAGTGGAAGGTGTATGGTCACATGCTTTTGACTTTTGTAAGATGATGGAGGTGGAATGTAAACATATGTTTTGGGGGTATGATAGGATTTGTGATAGGAAGTGGTGGAATTAGGAGGAATGGAGGAAGTACCAACATCTTTAGATTGCTTACCTTGGGGTGTATATCCAAGGTCAAATGAGCATGGAGGGACCTTGACATGTATGGGCTCCAAAATTCCTTTTTTCAAGAATGCCTAAGCCTTTACCTTGATAATTCATGTTTTGAAGCATGCGATGGACAATGGGACTATGTTTGGTATGGACACTAGGCTTGAGTTCTTTATTGGATGAAGAAGGAAAAGTGGTAGACAATGGTTGTTGTGATCCTAGAGAGGAACATTCATGAACGAAAGTGGAAAGACCAATAGGATGTGATGGCTTTAAAATATGGTCGATAATGGATGTGGAAGGATCATTAGGATCTTGCTTATGTTCATTATGATCTAAGCTATTGGTTTGATCTTCTATGCTTGCTTGGGAGCCATATGTCTCATCAAAGGAAGTGGATGTTTGAAGGAAGGCCATGAAATGGGGCAAATGCTCAAGGAGGTCAACAAGACTGTCATTAGATGGAACATGTAGGTCTTGGGTATATTTTTCATGAATAGGTATAGGATCAAGTTGCTCATGTATAGTTTCATCATCGTGGATAATATCTTGATTATGAAAAAGATAAATATTATGGATAGATTGGATGGAGATGATTTGATCTTGATTGGAATTCGGGGCTACTATTTCCACATGCTTAGGATTATGTTCTTGACATACCTCTTGGGTTGCTTGGATGGAAGCAGAAGGCTCTTGGATAGGCTTGACATGTTCTTGAAGGTTATCGACATGAAGGTATGATAGAGGTTGACTTGGACTACATGAAGGGATAGAAGGACTAGACATGACATTTGAGGATTCTTTTATAGGCTCAAGGACATGACTTTGATGACATGGTTGATTCCCTGCTAGTAGCCAATGGATCACATCCTTTGCAAGTGTATGGGTGGATAGACAATATAATGGATGGATGATAAGGGTGGATGGTGTAGGCTTAGGATTAGGTGGAGGGATGATGGGATTAGATGGACCAGGACTTGGGCTAGATGGAAGGATAATGGGATTTGGAATAATAGAATTTGAATTGGATGGAGGAATAGTAGGATTGGATATATTAAGGTTCAGATTGGATGGAGGGATAATAAGGTTGGATGGATTAAAAGGTTGGTGGATCAATGGACTAGGACTAGGATCATATGGTGGTGTTGGGATAGGACTAGTAGTCTCATGGATTAGCATTTGGGTGGATAGTGATGGAGGGTATTCATAAGATACTTGCTCTAGATTGGTATCTCCCTCATCAAAAGATATTGAGTCTGGCATTGGGTAACTTTGCCTTGCATGTTCTTGTGGGAAAGGGACTTGATGATGTTGTGGTGTGGATTGATATGGATGTTGGTTGGTGTTAGGAGAAGTGGGATATAGTGATGTAGAATTGATATGATAGGTGGATGGATTATGTTGGTATGAAGGGGGATAAGTTAATGTGGGATTGTTATGGAAGGATGTGGGATAAGGTGATGTGGCATTATTTTGATAGGTGGATGGATAAGATTGTTATGGAATGGGATAAGTTGATGTGGCATTGACTTTATAGGTGGATGGATTAGGTTGGTATGAAATGGAGGGGTATGACACATAGGATTGAGAGGGCATTGGTTGTTGATGTTGGTATTGTGGTTGAGTTTGTTGAATTTGGGATTGTTGGTATTGGCTTATGACTTGATGTTGTGTGAATTGTTGATGTTGTGGTGGCGTAGGGACGTGTTCCTTTCTATATAACCACTCAAGTGTATCAAGCATTCTTTTGGTTCCATTAGGATCATTCTCATAGGTCTTGTTTGGGAATGTCATGTCCATGTTTACAAGTGGTAGATTAGGATGCAAGGATGTGGAGTGATTAAGAGGTGAGGATGTTTACAAGAAAGCAAGATAATAGACACTCACACACAAGACACACACCTCTTAATCACAACCTAGGCTGGCAAAGACAATCTTTGTTGGATTCCCACTACAGATAAATCCAAGCCGCACTTATTCAGAGCGGATAGCTTAAAAGTTTGGTGGCACTGGCTCCCCCTTACACAGCACACACTTCTCAGACACACCAAACTTCAAATTCTCAAATACCTGAAGATCTTAAGGAATTTTCTATCTCAACTTTCAACTGCGAGAACTTGGGATAGCTTCAGAGGTCTGACCTCTTGCGCCAGCAAATAGAAGGATTTTGGCCACTAAACAAAGGTTTCTAGTGAATATCCGAGGACTGGCACATTATGTGCATCCATCAAGCCACTTAAGGCTCTAACTAGCTCTACTAGGAGTTTTAATATATGCTAGGTACACCTCCTTTCGAACCAGCACTGCACGATAAGTGTTGATACCGGTTTGGACTTGGCTTTCACCCTATCCTATTTTGTATAGCAAATCAGATGAAAGTATTGCTTGGGGTCGCAAATGAGTTCTCCTTGAGGATGTGTCTCAAGAGTAGGCCCACTCTAAATTAAGGTTACAAACATGCACAACAAGCAGCCAAAAAAGATAAAGCAAACACGGAGCAAACAGGGTTCTTTTTAAGCACCAAACCCAAATGTTCCTAACTTAGTGGAAAACAAGATTATTCTTCGACCGATCGTCCTGCAGCAAATATGTCAGTAGATTTAGATCCACCTTTCTTCGACAGACAATAAGATACTATACAAATAGATGTTAGATGCCAAAGAAAAATCAAGTTGCAAATGCATAAACCATATGCGAATGAACAGTGATCAAATGTGATTTCCTGCAGACCAAATGCGATGATATTTTGCCAGATGCGACTGCTTACCATTCAAATGCGATTCAGATGTTACCAGATGCGACTGCCTGTCATTCAAAGGTGAGTCTATACTATGCAAAGGTGACCAAGGATTGTGCAAATGAGACTGACTATTCACCAAAGGCGCTCGGGTGTCTAAAACTTAGTAAAAACCCTAATCAACCAAAGGCGATGAGATATAGACCAAAGGTGAGTTTCTGCAGACCAAATATGAGCTTCTACAGACCAAATGCGAGTTTCTATCGACCAAAGGAGAGCTTCTATAGACCAAAGGTGAGTTTCTGCAGACCAAAGGCGAGTTTCTTCACCAAATGCGAGTTTTTGCAGACCAAATGTTATTTTCTTCACCAAATGCACTTTCTTCACGAAACCTAGGCAAGTTTATAGTCAAAATTCATGGAAACGACCTCCTGGACGCAATGAGGTCATATTTGAGCTAGGAGATCACCTGCAAAAATTCTCTTGCAAAACTCGATAACCTAAGGTTAGAAAAAAATACAAATTTTTGCAACAAAAACCTACAAAAACTAATGATTAGATCCAACAGGGCATGTTCACATCAGGTTCACCAAAATGTATACGAAAAATTTGGACAAAATGAAAAAGATAAAACAAAACAAGTGCATTTACCTCAATCCAAACTCTTCGATACCTCAGATATCTCAAATGATAGATGCATGCATGATTAATTGATGAAGATTAATTTAATGTTGATTACTCAATTATGCAACATAACGATAGGATGAAGAAGATAGATAGAGATGGATGAGAGGATTGGAAGAAGATTTTGGTAGAGTGAGGATACTAGAAGAAGATGGATACAAATGGCTTGTGAGAGGCCATATTTATATGCAAGGTTGACTAGGGTTTTGATGTGGAAGGAAGAAGATTTGATTTTTGCTTTATTTGTCAAAAGAGGAAATAAAACAAGATAGGATAAGATTTCAGAAGATAGAAAGATTTGATTTTTTATTTTAAAAGAAATAAATCCTAAAAAAGATGGGAGGAAAAATTGATGAATTATCTAATTAAATAAATTAATTAGACACACATGAGTTGCAATTTTGGAAAGAAAGCAAGAAGATATTTTTAGGATTTTATTAATTAAATAAATATTTGATTTATTTAATTAATGTTGGATTTATGATTTAATTAATTAAATAATATAAATTATTTAATCAACATTAGAAGAAAGGAGGGATTATGAATAGAAAGGAAATAAATGAAAATTAGTCAAATAAATAAGATTTATTTAACTAATTAGGTGACGACATGAGAACCTAGGGCAAAACATGTTATTTGCAAAAGAGGGAGATTTTTGGGTGTCTACAGTCATTAGTTTCAATTGGTTGAGGAGAGATAAGGACAAAGGTTGGCTTCAAAGAGTAAAGATATAGTGGTGTCGAGAACAACAAAGACAGTAACAACAAAGGATAATGGTACAGTGATCTGGAAAGTGATAATCAGGTATAAGGATAAGGAGACAGGTGTGCAGATCAGGTTGATTGATAATTTTGCAAGAGGGTTTGATCATCTTCCTCACAAGATGACTTTACTCTTCATAGAAGACTACTATGCAATAAGATCTGATTCGGTAAGAAGACATGTTATGAACTTTGGCTAAGTGTCTGTATACACCTAAAAATGACATGACTCTACTTAAATAAATATTTTAAATATTTAGTTCATCTTCATATTCCTCTTTCAATAAATAAATAAATTTATTTATTTATGTGATTCACTTCCTCCCATTTAATTAAATAAATTACATTTATTTAATTAATTAATTCCTCCAATATCAACTTTATTCTTCTAAATAGTTAAATAATTTTAATTATTTAATTAAATCTTCCATTTTTCCAAATTTAAATAAAATGCAAATTTATTTAAATTAAATCTCCACAAAACAAAATATATTTATATATTTTATTTATTCCTCCAAATTATCTACAAAATAATTAAATAAATCTATTTATTTTATTATGCTTTCTTGTCTTCTAAAAAATCTTCAATATCTTCTAAAAATAAATTATTCTTGTCACGCAAAAGCAAAAGCTGAGTTAAAGCAACTTTAAAACAACTTTGTTTTTAAATTAGAAAAATCTATTCTAATTTAAGAAAAACAAAAACTCATCCTCATCAAGAAGGTAGTTAACTCAATAAAGCTTCTTTTTGAATGACACATGTCCTTCTTCTATTTGTTGTATGTTCCTCAACCATTCTCCTCCGTTGATCTTATTTCTTCTCAACCATTGATCCTCTCTGACACAACTCTATAAATACAACCCTTTTCTTCTTCATTTCATCATCCATCATTCGAGTAAACTTATGTCGTAGGAACTATAGCGCACCATTGGCACCCCATTGCATATCACCTATCATCCACTTACATTTGTGTTTGAAGCTCATCTTCAAATACAACAAGTATCAGAGTCACTTCTCCTTGTCATCTTGAGGATCGAAGCAAGGAAGCAAGCTTTCTGAGGGCCATTTTCATCTCCAAAAGATCAAGAAAGAAAAGGTGAACAATGGAAGTCAAAAGGTAAAGGTTGTAAGTATCTCTCTTTGTTGTTTTAAATCTCCTTTTACCTTCATATTTCATTGATGTTTGGGTTTTTAATATTCATTTGATTATCCCATTTTTACCCTTACATTTCTGGCACCCACCATGGGGCCCTTGCTCCTAATCCAATCAAAATCTAAGTTTCCTTAGTGACAGGTTCCGTACAGGTGTCGTACATGCTTCTAACAGGTTCATCCAGCGCATACATCTTCTGATTTGGCGTGTTTGCCTCCTGTTACGACGCATATATAATTCTAGTGCAAACACTCTCTAGACCGGTGCTTCTATCTTCTGTTCCGGCGCCTGTGGTAATACAGCGCATACGCTTCCTGTTTTGGCGCCTACGTAACTCTGTCATATACACCTTCTGAAACGGCGCTTTCATATTGTCTCATGACGCATTTGTTAAAATGACGCTTCTGTCTCATTTTCCTGCGCTTTTGACTTATGTCTTAGTGCATATGTAAAATGACGCTTGCATGCTCTGTTTCCGTGCATACAGACTGCATAGTGGCGCATCTGATTTCTCATTAGGGTTTTTAGATTTTCTATTGATTTTTTAGGATTAATTCTAACGTTTGTCTTGCAGGATTAGAGGCTAGAATAGATCATTTAGCTGCAATGGTTAGTTCACTTAGATTAATTAGGAGAAAAAGTAACAAAAAAATGCATGCATACATATCTCACATAGTCTTTAACTAGGGGGATAGTAACTGAACCACTGCTATCTTTGCATTGTTATTTTCTTTCCTAGTTTAGAACATTGCTATCTCACAAACGGGAATGAACATTGCTATCTTTTAAACACTTCAAAGTTAACAAATGCGTGAGTGCACAAGTAGATAGCCCATTTAGTTTTTTTTCTTTTGACTAGGATTAGATTAATCAGTGTATTTTGTGACTGTTGAATGACAATAGGCTTATGCTCTCCCCTTAATTGGGTGACCAGAACGCCAGACTTGTTATTCCATTTGTATAACCTTTAGAGGGGCTTGCCCTTGGATGCCCGCATGTCCAAGTGGGAACGACCCTGAGTGGTAATAGGCTAAAGCCAAGCCCTACCAATCCACTTAAAATAAATTGTGCTTGAGGTGAAAACCTCCTGCAATGAGTGCTGTTGTGTTACACCGACGACCAACCTCCCCCAAAACCCTCCAAGGCGTAACCCTTGAAGGCTGGGAGACTCCATAACGGAGAGTAGTGCCGCCGTACGTGTAACCACTCAAACGGTTGCCTTGACTACTTAGCCATTTGTTTAGTATACCAAAAACTCCTATTTGTTGACACAAAAGATGGAGTCTTTGAAGCGGCCTTGATTCATGTGATTCTTAGTAGAGGTAGCAGGGACAATCCTAAGGTTCGGTGAGGGTACGAGCCTAAGGAAACCTGGATCTGGTATGCGTGAGAAGTGAGTGCTGTGGAGGGGAGTCAGTGCTACTAGATCCTGGAGCTACACGGTTTGAATATGCACAGCTAGAGGATTCAACAAATACTGTCCTATCCAGCCTAGGGTGTGCTTGTTTTTGTGTCAAAAAGTCTAAAAATACAAAAAAAAAAAGATAAAAATGAAAAACTTCTATGTGTTTGCTGTGTCTTTTGCCATAATTGAAAAGCAAAATTCAAGAAAAGACTAAGTTTTCACCAAAAAATAGAAAATCTTGAAAAACATTCCAAAATTCTGCAAAATCAGACTGAAAAACCAGAACGGCACTTTTGCCTCGACCTGCAGCACACTGTTGTGGCGCATTTACTGCTGCGCATCCAAAACAACAAGCTATTCCGTACAGCCAAGAGAAAAACTATCAAACTTTTCAAAATCTCATTTCAAACCTGTCTGATTTTTCCAAAATCTAATTAAAATCATGCAAGTCAACCATTTCTCTCTTCTTCCACACCATAACTACTTTTCATCATCCAAAATCTCACAAAATTCTTCCAAAATCCATTAAGGTTAGAACCAAGCTATTCTTGATCACATCACATCTCAGACAAACCTAGTGAGTCTCCACTATCAAGGATCACTTATCCTTCTCTATCGGAACTCCACTAGTGGCTTGTGCAAGACTAGTCCACATCAAGTAAACAGATTTCTATCATCCTTACTTCGACTATCATTTTGTGCACCCAACTTGTTTGACACCAACTTGATCTAAGGAGAACCTTGTTCAAACTTTGGCGCATTCTAGCACCTTGCTCAAAAATTCACTTCATCCCATCTCTAGTCACTTTGCATGGTCTTAACAAGATTACAAAAACAAAAACAGATTGAAATGGCTAAGAAAACTACCCCAAACTCTCATGAAAGTGATGAGGAAATCTCTATGGAAGAGGTCCTCCAAATGCAACAAGACTGAAGATTTCAACGCTTAATGGATAGAGTACTTGCCCAAGATCCTACCAAATTCTTTCTACACTTAGCACATCTAGGAGTCAAGCTCCCTAAAGACTTTGACGTAGAAGCTCTAAAAGAATCTGAGGAAGAAAGACACCCTGAGGGAAGCACACATGAGGACATACCCGCAAAAAAAAGAAAAACAACCAATGATCCTACGGATGCCTTGAGTTTAGTGACCCAACAGATCCAATCTTTACAACAATAATTCATGGACATGCAAACAAGAGCACCAACTAAGCATTACTCCCTAGAGGATATTTCACCATATCCTTTTGATAGAACCTTGATCATGATTCCTTTCCCCTCTAAATTTGAGGTGCCAAAATTTGATAAATATCGAGGAAAGGGTGATCTAAGGGACCACATTAGGGAATTCAATGCTGCTTGTCTTGAAGTCGCACACAATGATACTTACCTTATGCGACTATTTCCACAAAGCTTGGGAGGACAAGCCATGGAGTGGTTTTCTAGACTACCACCCGGCATTAGAACATTTAACAAACTTGTGGACAAATTTGTCATGCACTTCTCCTATAATATTGAGCATGGCACCTCAATCTTAGATCTTTGTAACACCAAGCAAAAAGGTGGAGAGTCTTTCGCCGCCTTCCTACAAAGATGGAGGTAGCTGGCAAGTAAATGCCCACATCAAATGTTAGAAATGTTTGTCCATAACTTGCAAACTAACCTAAGCTATCAGATACAAGTCCAATTTCCTACTTCCTTTAGTAAGGTCATTTAGATGGGTCTAATCATCAAAAAAGCTTTAATCGCCAAAGGTCAAATAAAACTCTATAAAGACACTCCTAGTACCAACACCAACGTAGACAAACCAAGATTCTGGACAAAGAACAAAAACATTGTGAACGATGGGATGGTAGATGCCAAGAATGCGGCACCTAAGCAACCAATCTTCAACTTATCGACTCCTCAAAACAACCCCCAACAAAACAAACTAAAAAACACTAAATCACGGTTTACAAATTTTCAACCTAGGAGAAAATTCACACCTTTGGGAGAATCATTGGAAACTGCCCTACAGAAGTTAGTCACAAGTAAGATCATAACACTTCTAACTGCGCATGAATATGAACCAAAATTCAAACCTCATTGGTGGAATGACAATGACTTCTATGAATTCCACTGAAACAGGGGGCACAAAACTAACGACTACATTGCGCTCAAACACACTATCCAAGACTTGATCAA
This sequence comes from Cunninghamia lanceolata, assembly GCA_027924645.1. Lineage (NCBI taxonomy): Eukaryota > Viridiplantae > Streptophyta > Pinopsida > Cupressales > Cupressaceae > Cunninghamia > Cunninghamia lanceolata. The sequence continues at coordinate 2,160,866 of BSBN01000292.1, read as the reverse complement.
ACAAAACAAAGTGTCACTTGACGGACATACCTCTAATAGCGATCATCATGCATTCAAGGATCCTCTTCCCAACTATGAGCAGGGAGGACCTTCCAACCAAAACAACAGTGGATCTAACAATGCAAATTACACAAATATCAGCTTTGACTATGTTGTTAACAATATCTCAGAAGGTGATTCACTCATCAATGTGATCACTATAAATAAAGATCTGAATTGTAATATCACCACCTGCAGTAACAGAGTCACTCTTAGAGGAGCCTCTGCCCCTCCGGCTAATCAGTACAGTATCTTGGATCAGCTACATAAAACACCTGCACATATCTCCATTCTGGAACTTCTGCATCTATCCCCATTTCATAGGGCCATACTTGACAAAGCTTTAGCGGAATCCTTGTCCCAACAAACCTTGCTGAGGAACAATTCCAAACCATGGTAGGTCACATTACCTCGCCTCACTCCCTATCATTCACTGAAAATAATGATATGTCAATCACCCAACCCCATAATGCCTCCCTTCATATCGAAGCCTTCATTCACAAACACAAGATAAAGAGAGTCCTAATCGATGGAGGAGCTGGTTTGAATATTTGCACCTTGAAGCTAATCCTTACATTGGGGTTTTCAGAGAAAGCTATAGATCCAAAAAATAAAATCACTATCAAAGCCTATGATGAGGAGGAGAGAACTTCTAAAGGAATTGTTATTTTACCAATCAGAGTGGGACCTACAGTAAAAGATGTGGCTTGCCAAGTCCTCGATATGGAACTAGCATACAACATTCTCCTTGGGAGACCATGGATACATGCTCTGAAAGCAGTGTCGTCAACATACCACCAGTGTATCAAATTCCCTTACGAAGGTCAAGAGATCACCATCCAAGGTGACGCCAACCCATTTCAGTATTGTAACTCCATTCATCCTAAACCTGAAGTGGTGATTCCTAACAACCGTGCTTCTACTTCATCTTCATCCCGTGTTGACCCAACCTCACTTGCTTCCTCTTCAAAAGCCTCACAACCCGACCTCAGGCTCAAAGATAAGGGCTTGGGTGAGTACACAATCTCCCAATCCCTTTGTTTGGCACAACTCCCCCTATCTCCAAGATCATATGGAAAACCCACTCTGAGCAAACCAAAAGCAGATAAAGCTACCAAAGGTCCGTTTATCAAATGGGGAAGCCTCAAAGATGAGAGTGACGAAAAGGATATCCTACAATGGCTAGACAAGGATGAAGATAGTTCATCCACACAACAAGACCATCACACTATACCAACTGAACAATATGGTCAAGGATTCCAAATGCTACAAAGAATGGGGTATGAAGGACATGGTCCACTCGGTTCAAGAAAAGATGGTATCACTAAACCCATCCAACCTCATAGCTTGACAGCCCGAGACACTACAGGGCTAGGTTACAATGGCACATCAACAACCAACAGAGCAAAGAGGAATAAAGGCAAACAACCAAAAACATCCACTAGTAATCTAGTTGATCAGATTCAACAACTGCAACCGGGTAGTGAGACTGATGAATATGAATGGGAAAGCCTCTCTGAGATATCTTGTCATCTTGAGGAATCGAAGTGAGGAAGCAAGCTTCCTGAGGGCCATTTTCATCTCCAAAAGATCAAGAAAGAAAAGGTGAACAATGGAAGTCGAAAGGTAAAGGTTGTAAGTATCTCTCTTTGTTGTTTTAAATCTCCTTTTACCTTCATATTTCATTGATGTTTGGGTTTTTAATATTCATTTGATTATCCCATTTTTACCCTTACAGTGTCAGTTTGGCAAAATTAAGCTACAAAGTTCTAGTAATTTGGTCTGCATTGGTCCGCTATTGAAAATCTTGCTCTGCAGTCCTAGCATATGGTTATTGGTCATTGGATACATCCAAATCTAGAATTTTGCTTACTTATGATCTCCGGTGTGAAAGATGTGAACAAGAAAAGTCTAGACTAACAGAGTACAATTGTTTCTAGAATAGAGCATGTAAGTAAATGTATCTGCATTTCTCTGGCATGAAATATCTTTCTTTGTTGTTGTAAGGTGTTGATAGTGAATTTTCAGAGAGTCCAAATCCAAAGTTTTAGGTTTTGAAGTCCTCCAGAATGAGAGTTAGTGTTGAAAGAGTATCGCACTCTGTATAGACAGTGCCAGTGACAATTTAAGGTATTATGCATTTCATTGTGTAATGTCAGAAAATGTCCCCTTGGGGGCTTTTCCCTCATAAGGTTTAGCTCCCGGGTCTTTAGTATGCATTTAGGACATCTTAGTTCATATTTTGGCATCCCGATGGAATGAGCCCTAGGTAACATGACAAATGGGACCTAGGAGGACCCCTTGAGCTATACCTTGCCCAAAATAGGGGGGAGAACTTGGGCACCCACGCCTGCGCCCTAGTCCTGCCCTATTTTGGGGCAGCCCTAATTTCTGGGTGTCGGTTTATGACCATTATTTGGTCCTTTTGACGACATGGTAAGTTTTGATTTTTAAAATCTTGGTGGGAGTGCTTGCAGTTGCATATATAAGCATGCTTAGGCATTCATTTGTAAACTATATTTCATTTAGATGATCATTGTGAACTTTAGGCATTCTCAAGGTGATTCAAGGCTTTCTATTGTGTTGCAAGAGCAAACTTGTGTGTTTTGTGTGTTGATATTTGCAGATTTGAGCATCAATTTCATCATGGCATGAAGAGTATCTTCCTCCCATGAGAGCTTCACTACAAGGTGACATAATATTGTGTTTTCATTATTGATTCCTTTAGTTTTTTCCACTGCCTCACAAGGGCACACACTTTTTATTTGACAACGGTGTTCGGAGACTTAAGTGTCCTCCGGGGATTGACTGAGGCAAGCCTCTAAACACCACAACCCCCAAACCAAGTATTGTGATTGTAGGTTACAGGTGTTGCATTTGGGAAAAGTGAGTTGCAGGAAGGATTGGCAGGCATCAAGGATTCAGGATCTGAAGAAAAGAATGCACAGGAGCACTTCCAGGACTTGGGCGCTCGCTCTAGTGTCCTCCACATCCAAGTTTTGGGAAACAGAAGTTACAGGACTGATAAATGTCGGAAGGAGGTCTGAATTTCGCGAAGAAACAGGTACCTTGGACTTGGGTGCCTGCTCTAGTGTCCCCGACTGTTCTGCTTCAGAACCCCAAAAATAGGTATTCTGTAATTTGGTATTTTACTCTTGTCTGCAAGAGCTTTTTTTCCGTCATTCGTCAATTTGTTGTCGTATTTTCATAATTAGGGTTTTAATGGTTAATTGGACATAAGAGAAGGAAAATTAATAATTAAGTTCCCTAATCCAAGTTTCCCTAAATCTACAAGTGACCTAGGGTATGATAGTGCTTGTCACTCGACCCTAGATCCTTGAATGTATAGTGGAGAGGCAAATTTAAACATCTAAACATTAGAACATTAACAAATCCAATTTTCCCCTAAACACATCGCAAGTGAATGGTTTGCTGTGCGGATTTGAGGATAAGACTATGAATGTCTGTAGCATGTATATTCCAAGTTTCAAGCAATTTGGAGGTCTACATACAGTTTTGTGAAATAACAGATATTTCATATTATGGTTATCTTGCCTAGTGGACCAACCTGAAGGTGTTGATGTTGTGTGGAGAAAAAATATGCATTGAGGAGTTAAGTGGGAGCTATTTCAGGTCCATGCCGACCTATCTCAAAGTTTGAATCTTGGTGTGAAGCGTGTGTGTGAAGATTTGGGGGCCAACAAGTAATATATGGCATGTTTTGCACGTTACATCCAATTAGGCCGACCTAATTGATGTTGTTGTAAAATAAGCGGATATATATATGAAGGATTATTTTTTATGTTTTAGAAGCATGAAATAATGATGTAATCTAAATGATGTGACAGGTGCTTATAGATGCAAATTGAGTGAATACAGAGCAGTGTGGTATTTCAAAATAGTGTGCTGCAACTTGTGCTTCATTAGAGTTGTACTCCATGCACATGTCAGATGTAATTATAACAGTTCAAATCTTGGCAGTGAGCCACTTCTTCTATCTCTTTCTTTCATGACAGTGAGTCCTTTGGTAGTGAGCCACATGCAGTGAGCATTCTTGGATAGTGATTCCACCTATTGTATCAACCTTAATTGGTTGTCTTGTTAATATATTGTAAGCTAATCCTCATCGTGGTTTTTCCCTTTTTCCATGTAAATATCCTAGTGTTCATGTGTTATGAATTATGGTTGTTTGTTTTATGCTCAATTTCCTTCACTGCAATTGTTTGTGCTAAATGGATTAAATTTCTGAAGGGTAAATGGTTTAAGAGAATACTGATTGACCCCCCTCTTAGTATACTGGGTGTTCAACAATTGGTATCAGAGCCAAGTCCTTTGGAAGAAGCTTAACCACTCAAGGAAGATCTTGGAGATTGAACACATGGGTGCTAGAAGGTTACGTCTTCCTCCAGAAGAGATTCCTGCTACTAAATACATTGGAGAAAACTACATACTTGACAAAGCTAGAGAACTCAATGCTGCCTTTGAAGATCTTGAAAGGACTGAAGGTGAAATCAAAGATCTGAAGGAAAATGTTAGAGAAACAGATGAATGCATCAGAAAATTGAGAGAGCAAGTCAAAAAATTTAAAGAAAGGCATAAGGAAGTTAGTGAACAATTGAAGCATGCAAATGAATCTCTCAGTGGTCTGAAAGTGCAAGTTGAGGAGAAGACAAGAATTGAGGAATGTCTAAATTTGATGATGAAAGGAAAATTAGAAGAATGTTCAAGACTTGAACAAGAAGTTGTGACTTTGAAATCATATCTGGAGAAGGCAAGGATTCATGAAGACACATTCAAGATGAGCTCTGTAAAGCTTGATGAAATGATTGCAAATCAGAAAAGTCCAAATGATAAAAAGGGTTTAGGATTTGAAAAAGGTGAAAGCTCAAAATTGGGTCAGACATCAAATGTTGAAAATAAGAACAATGCCAAGTAGTTCCAGAATCAAAGGAATAAAGTTAGAAGACCACCGGTCAGACAAACAAATGCTCAAAGGTATCCATCTTTCAATGGATTTTGTCATTCTTACAATAAGTATGGACACAAAGCAATAGAATGTAGAAGTATAAGGAATCAAAATGTTCCATCTTTCTCTGGTCAATGCTTTACATGCAATAAAGTTGGTGATAAAGTTACTGAGTGCAGAAATAAAGTGAGTCAGAACTCTATTAGGTGTTATAAATGGAATAAGATGGGACACATAGCAAATGAGTGCAGAAGCAAAATACCAAGATATAATAGGAACAATGCTCAACCATTTTATGGATATTGCCATACATTAAATAAGTTTGGCCATAAAGCAGCCAACTACAGATCAAAGGCAAGAAGAAGTAGAAATGCTCAGCAAGATATGTGCAACTATTCTGAGTGCAATGAAGCGAGATACCCTCAAAGGTATAAGGAACCCTTTGATGTCACTCCACAAAAGAAGGAAATGAATAAGGTCTGGATAAAGAAGGATGTAACAGAGGTTAAGGATGAGTTTGTACCAGCATCTGGTGCAGACGTTCCCTCTGAGAACTACTATTAGAGCTTTGGCTCAGGGGGAGTTTTATTGAAAAAAAAATTTCCCCTACCAAAGGAATGGTGTTGATGCTTCAACACGAAGATATGAGATGAAGATTAACATGCTTAATCACTTGGTGAAGATTGCGGTAGAAAAGCTCCTAATGCAAAAGTTTACAAAGCACTTGAAGATGACTGTGTACACAAAGAAAGGTTTGACAACTTTATTGTTTAAAGAATTAAATGCGAATTAGGTCAGATCTAAAGGGTCTCAAAAGGTAATTTACTCAGCAAAATCTTTCACAAAAGCATTCGAAGAGCAGATCAAGAGCTGAGTTGAGTAGAAAAAGAGATCACTTGAGGCGATTCAGAGTTTATTGCTTACAAACCCTAGTCTTGCAGAAGCGAAGAAAAGGTATTTCCCTATTCGCCCTATTTCACTTTGTACTATGCATTGAAGTTTTGAATTCACTTGCAATGGATACACCACAAGTTGTAGAGGTTATTGAATACCCACGACCTAAATTTAAGAAACACCCCTTCAAATCCATGGAAAGGGATCCAGATGGCACCTTCTCATATATACCATACGATGTCTTGCACATAAAGGAAGAATGTATATACATACAAATATGGAAGAATACAACCATGCAAAACTAGGATATATTTGGGTTAATGAGTCAACAGATGACAATTTTGATCTAAAGCATGAATACAGTGCCCTAACCGGGAGAAGGTTGGATGTTTGGAATGATTTTCCCAATTTGTGTTACGAAGATGCATGGGTAAGGTATGTGTTGAGATGCATTTATGATAGATTCATGTGGCTAGACATTCCACACATGATAAACAAGGAGGCCATTGGGGTTGTAACAGGGTTGTGCTCCATCAGAGTTGTTTCGGCACTTAAATCTATTAAAAATGATGTTGTATGAAACTCACAAGAGCCAAATTTGACAAGAGAGATTTGACTGTGAATGACATTGAAGATCCGACAGTAAAATATGCATCTATGATGATAGGATATAAGATCTACTTCACAAATAGGGAAAATTTTGTTTTAGCTACTGCAATATACACTACATATGAGATGTTCAAAAAGGGTATGGATTATGACCTGTGTGAGCTGCTAAAACTACAATTACTCAAAAACTTGCAGAAGACAAAGGATTCAAAATATCCTTTCAAATTTGGTACTTTGGTCATTTGCTTACTATTTTATTTCCTCAAAGAAGTTCCGGGTGCATAAAACATTGTGTGCTTAGGACACATTCCGGTAGCCACCCAAATCAAAGAGCATTTGAGAAGAATTGGGGACATTCAAGCTCAAAATGTTGCAGTCTAGGGTTATTTTAAAATATTTCAGGAGAAGATGAATGCTAGGGAAAGGATCCCTAAGAAATTTGTGGATAAATACAAAGATAATATACCCTTTATAGTAAGCAAAGATGGATGTTACATGGAGGCAGTAGAACCCAGGACAATCTGGATTCCAAAAATGGGATATGAAGTGTCTGAAGATATCATTGTAGGTCTTGTAGACCTAATGCTGAGCAAGCCTAAAGACACCTCTAAAGAAAGACTTGGAACCTATGAAGCAAAATATACTGAGGTGCATCTTAAGCACAAAGAGAGAGATCAAGAAGAATGCTAAAGAAATGAAGTCTAGAGTTAAGGAGATGTTGGCACAAAAAGGACCTACAAAGAAATCCAAGAGTACATCTGAACCTAAAAGGGATTTATCAGGAATCAGAAGGTCAACAAGGACCTCTAATCTCTCTGTTGCTGCTCCTAATACCTCCTGATCCATGCCTGCAACCAGTCTTGAGAAGAATGAAGCAGTCAGTGTTTCTGAACCTGCAAAGAAGAAAAGAGAGGCCCTTGCCTCTGAAGAAGAGACACAAATCAAAAGGACAAAATTTGATATTGTTACAGAAGAAGAATATATTGAAGAAGAAAAAGATGGGTTTATCTTCAAGAGAAGAGAAGTCAAATCAGGTGAACCTTCAGGAAAAAGAAAGAAAAGAAAGGAAAGTGAAGTTGTAGACAAGGGAAAAGGCAAGAAAAAGAAATTAGAGAAATCATGTCTTCCACCTTTTGAATTGGAAGCCATAATTAATGCTATTATTGAGTATGGCAATCTGAAGTAGGTAGCTGAGTTGTATGACGAAAGGACAACAAAAGATCAATCAATCATTGAAATAGCTATTATCAGATACATGGATGCTCTCAATGTTGCAATAATAGAAATAATTGACAATCTACTTTGATAGTCTTGTTGATGTAATGACAAAGAGGAGAGATGATGCAATGAACAAGGACATTGAAATAAAGAATAAGGCTCTTGAGAAGGTTTGTCCTACAATTTTAGAACAAGACAAGATTAAGGTTATACAAAGGTTAGCCAAGGAATTAAAGACAAAAAGAAGAATAAACATTTTGATGTCAAATGACAAAGATGAAATAGAGAGATTGAAAAGGAACACATTCAAAATAACTGCAAATGTTCTTAAAGAACTATAGATTGCTACAATTGAAGAATGGTCTTCTAAAGAAGTTGGAAATGATGAAAATTAGATTGAGAAAAATAAAGAAAAAGGTGAAACCAATGCAGAACCACGTGTTAACTGAAGAAAATTTGCCATCATCTTCAATAGAAATGAATGGAGAAGGTATGAATGTGGTTGGTTCTTAGGAGAACATAGAAATCACTGATGAACAAAAGGAGTCTCCAGAAGAAATTATAGATGGAGATAAGGAAGCGCAAAGAGAGGATAGTACAGATCAAGTTGGAAACATTGTGGATAATCCCTTTGTTATGGAGAATGTTGGTGAAGAGGAAGCACATGATAGAAGTCATCCACCGGAAACCTCTGATTCTAGAATGATATCTGAAGAGGAGAAGAAGGATAAGGGTGGTGAAACCTCTAGATCTCTCCAGTAGAATCTATTAGAGAATTTTTGGTGAAACAAAGACAATCTCAAACGTTGTCTTTACTACAACTACTACAGGTGCAATCCTTGGATGGACAGATTAACCTGTCTAGCATAACTCCCTTGCAAAATCTTTTGTTGGGAATCATTTTTTAGGCGTTTGCACAGGAAGAAATCCTATAGTCTCACATAGAAGCAAATGAACTAATGGAAGAGGCCTTAATTTTTTTTGAAAAGATACTACCTGATATTAAGAGAGATGTCTCTCTGGCCCCTATGCTGAAAATGAAGAAACTATTGGAGACAATCGACAATCATTTTGAGCCTTTTGAAGAAGCAGCTGAAAAGAAAGTAAGAGAAGAAATAGATAATAAGAGGTTAGTAGAATTGGCAGATAAGTGCTCCAAGCACACATTTTTCTAGACAACAGTATAAAGAGTATTCACAATGCTTTAAGTGATGCCAATGTATTGTATCAATTATGTTCGTCCTGACCCATAACTACTAAAGAAATAAAAGACAAAATTGAAGGCCTTGAGACACAATTGCTAAAAATCTCCAGAACCTATGATCCCTTGAAAGATGCAAATGGAGATCTAAGAGCAAAAGTTGAGAAGACTCGTGCCATAATAAAGAAATTGAAGAGCCAAAAGGAGTTGATAAAAGATCAAATGGGTCAAACATGAGAGAGATAATAAGCTTTAAAATGGCTTCTTTGATTGGTATGTTAAAAGAGTCTGATAAGGTTGTGATAGGAATTTAAAAATTTGTAGTGGTTCTATGGTCGTATTTCAGAATTTTGGTCATCAATTGGTCCCCTGAAGGTTAGGGTTTCATTTTCCATCTGCTAGGGTTCAATCTTAAGACTTAAACCTTATAAAAACCCTATTTATGCAAAAACCCTAACTTTTCTTTTAATTTGTCATTGGCTTATATTCGCCTTTCCTAGTCGCTTAAGTTACAACTTAAGTCATTAGCGTCATTAATATGTTGGCCCCTTGTTCCTAGCTAGGCATTTGGTTGCATGTGCTTTTAATTTTTGTCTGTGTCCTAAGTCTGAGCAAGCAAAGAGTCTTAATATTTTATTTGTGCTTTAGGTAGGGTCAAAATATTTTATCTAAGTGCCTAGGGGGTCCCCTTTTTAATTTAAAACTTAAGGCACGTGCTCAAGTTTACTTTAAGTATGGTGCGACGTGGCTCCACAGCTCATATTCTATTGGTCACCCGCTAGCCCACAACAATAAAATAATCAGTGAAAAATTTGTGCGGGACAATGGGCGGACGCCACGTGGCATGTCCTCATATGCCCTTGGTAGTTTCTAAGGTGACATCAGAGATGGGCCCAGGATCTAAGGGTCTGGATTGATTATGAGGATCTAATCCTAACCATTCCCCACCAGCCCATAGGTGATCTACTGATAGGTGCTAGTATCGTGTGGGGCAGTGGGTGGCCGCCACATGTTTTCATCAGGGGCATCCCGATGCATTTCACTAGAGAATCAACAGCTAAAATTCAAAATTGAATTCAAAGTGCATGAAATTGTTATGGTTTGCACGAGCGGACAGATTGGCATTGTGATGGAGCGTAGGGATCAACATAACGGTGCAGTGGTGGACTATTTTCAAGTGTGTGATGGGTTCTCTCCACCGCCGTCATACAGCGTGTTTTCTCTGCTTAAGTCGGGTGTTGTTTTCACAGATATTTGTCAGGATTACCACTTAATGTTGGGATCAGGCATAATATGTGCGAATTGTCTGAAAATGGGAAGGTGTAGAAATCTAGAATTCAACTTTGGCTCTCTCATTATTGAAAGTAGATGTTGTGATTGAGTTTCGTACTTAGGGATCCTAGATGTGTTAAAATTGATGTAATTGTGGCGTCTCCTTTTCCTTATCGGGTTGTTGTGGCAGAATCCCCAAAATTTCTAATTAAGAGTGGGAGTATTGTACTACTATCAGTACTGAAGTAACTTGGATATAGCAAGAAATGAGGGAGGTACTGATATCAACTTTTGCTATAAATAGATAATACTCCTTTGCCTTTGGTCACTTCTCTTGTTCAGAAAGATAAATGAATTGTCTTATCCTACCATACTATGTTCACTATCCCATATCTTAGGAAGTATGTCTCTCTTTTCCTAGTTGTTGCTCTGTGCATACAGAGTTAAGGAATGAAGTACATTTTTCTAAGGTATGGATGGTTTAGGCAAAATTCAAGGAGTAGGCCAGCAGGGAGTATGCCACCTTCATTTTCATGCTATCCTTCGGTTTCACCCGGGTGGGCGATTTGGTTTCCTGTTTGGCAACTATAGTGAATTAATGCTACAGAAAGTTGCTAGACAGGGCTCGGTGGTAGAGGGGAATCATTGATCCCTCTTCCCCTTCCCCAAGACAATTGCATTCAACAGAGCTTAGGCAACAATGGAAGGAGTGTTGTCTTCTTGGGTGAAGCAAGCAAAAGTGGAGGGGCAAGCCTCGACTACTGCTGCTACCTTTTTGGTAGGGAGTTTGGCACCACTAGGGTCTATTGTGTGGTTTCCACATATAGCCTAAGGATTGATGTGGGAGAGACCTTCACATCGAAATATGGGGAGTGATCTTCCTGTGCCTGAAGCATGGTACACAACTGAAAATACCAACACTAGAGCTGTAGGGGACTTTGTCTTTTGCAAATATGCTCTCGTTAAGGGTGTCTGAGCTCTACATGCATATGATTAGCCACGCTGGTGGGGGATTATTTTGTTATAACAGCTCGCAAGCAAGAAGGGGACATGAAAGTGACAAAGTGGTTGGCATTCCCTCTCTAAGAAATGATTTAGTCTTATGATGTGATCACCAAGTTGTTTCAAACTGTAGTGCAGAGAGGAGTGTGTTTTTGTCTTGTTGTATTCCGTTAGAACAAGATGAGTCAGGAAAGTTTGTCAAATGAAAACATGACATCTATACATGGCATGTAGCTTGTTTGCTCCCATGTTTCTATAAATGGGAATTCAAGGCCATTTTGTGGAGGTTCCAATTTCTCTAGGTTTGGGAGTCTATAATTTTTGTACAGGGTTTCTACTTAGGCTTTAGGGTTCTTTAAGTTTTAGTTCTCAAATACTATAATCATATGTTTAGATAATGGTATGCATTTCAGTTTCTAGTTAAAATTGAACTATGTCATGCAAAAATGTCTCCTAGAATGTATTCTTTATTCCTTCAATCAAAATAATCAAAGATTAAGATGATTTTTGTTGCACATTTGCTGCAATAAATGTTTGGTTGATGGCCCTTGTTCAAAGAACGAGTTAATTTTTCTTTTAATCAAATATTGGGGATAATGTGTTTCGTTTAGGATTAATAAGAGTGTTTTCTGCATGAGAGGCCTCATTATTGTAAGGCAGTAATGTTTAGAAGGTCACTGATCTTGCATTTCATGTTGTTATCTGATGGGTTATTTGTATCTTGACTTTGTGAATGGACAAGGTACTAGTCTAGTGTGTTTCTTCTGTACAAACTCTGGAGGGAATTACTGACTTTAAAATCTGAAAAACCCTTTTACTTTGATTTTCGTTTGCTTTATTGTTTAGGTTATCTTTGTCTTTATATCTTCATGGTGTTCAAAGAAACATAGAAGCTGAATCTGAAAGAATTCTACCTATCATTCTTCTACATGTGTGAGAAGAAGATGTTTTTGATTATTTGTTCTTAGTTGTATTCAATGCAAAAGGGGATATGCTTGAATCTCGTTAAATATGAAACACCCATTACCATACTCCTAAGAACTATCCACTTCCAATAGGTCTGTAATTTGTTATTTGGCACAGGTTTTATCATTCATTCAAGCCTACATATAGGTACACCCACATGAGTCTGGTGGAGCTCAAAGTGTAGAAGGCTTTCATAGCCTTGTTAATTGGCTTTTTCTTGTATTAAATATGTTGATAGTGCAGATTCCTTACCCTAAACCCCTAATCCCCTGGTTTGAGCAGTGTGTTTCTCCTTAGGATTGAAGGTTGCAAGAAAAAAACACCAACATGTTGGAAAGATGACTGATGCTCCTGCAACTGTGGATAAAGCAGAAGAATTACTCTTGCAGATAAATGGACAGATACAAATATTATACTCTGCAAAGGTGTATTAGGACTCATATGTGATCTAGTTGAAGAATATCTATAAAGATATCTTTCCTACAAATCAATAAGTTTCTTATTTTTTGATTTCTTGTACATATGTGGATGGTTAGAAGGAAACATTTTTGATATTTGGGTATAGAAATAAGATAGTAAGGGGAGTGCCATGTAAAGGAAAGTTAAAGAAGTTTTTGAAATAGTCCCTTTGCCATTGATGTCAAAGGGGGAGAGATATCAATGTGAAAAAGATGTTTTGGGAGAGAGAGTAAGATGTGTAAAAGAAAGGGGGAGAGCAAGTTTGTGGCAGAGTTCAGTCTTGATGGTTTTTCACATCATATGTTGCCATTAATGACAAAGGGGGAGATTGTTGCAAGTATGTGCAGTTGCTGTGAATAGTGTTTTCATTGACGTTAACATGTTAGTCATGTGTTGTCATTAGTGTCAACTGGTTGAGCAGAGATAAGGACAAAGGTTGGCATCAAAGAGTAAAGATACAATGGTCTGGAGAACAACAAAGATAGTAACAACAAAGGATAATGGTACAATGATCCAGAAAGTGATAACCAGGTATAAGGATAAGGAGACAGGTGTGAAGATCAAGTTGATTGATAATTTTGCAAGAGGGTTTGATCCTCTTCCTCACAAGATGACTTTACTCCTCATAGAAGACTACTGTGCAAGAAGATTTGATTCGGTAAGAAGACATGTTATGAATTTTGGCTAAGTGTCCGTCTGGCAAAATTAAGCTACAGAGTTCTGATAATTTGATCTGCATTGGTCCTCTATTGAAAATCCTGCTCTGCGGTCCTAACAATTGGTTATTAGTCATTGGATACATCCAAATCCAAAATTTTGCTAACTTATGATCTCTAGTGTGAAAGATGTGAACAATAGAAGTCCAGACTAACAAAGTACAGTTGTTTCTGGAGTAGAGCATGTAGGTAAATGGATCCGCATTTCTTCGGCATGAAATATCCTTGTTTGTGGTTGTAAGGTGTTGATAGTGAATTGTCAGAGAGTCCAAATCCAAAGTTTCAGGTTCTGAAGTCCTCCGAAATGAGAGTTAGTGTTGACAGAGTATTGCACTCTATATAGACAGTGCATTGACAATGCCAATGACGATTTAAGGTATTCCGCATTTCATCGCAAGTGAATGGTTTTCTACGTGGATTTGAGGATAAGACTATGAATGGTTGTAGCATGTATATTCCAAGTTTCAAGCAATTTGGAGGTCCACATATAGTTTTGTGAAATAACAAATATTTCATATTATGGTTATCTTGCCTAGTGGATCGACCTAAAGGTGTTGATGTTGTGCAGAGAATAAATATGCATTGAGGAGTTAAGTTGGATCTATTTTAGGTCCATGCCAACTTATCTCAAAGTTTGAATCTTGGCGCGAAACGTGTGTGTGAAGATTTGGGGGCCGACAAGTAATATATGGCATGTTTTGCACATTACATCCAATTAGGCCGACCTAATTGATGTTGTTGTAAAAGAAGCAGATATATATGAAGGATTGTTTTTGATGTTTTAGAAGAATGAAATAATGATGTAATCTGTGTGATACGACATGTGCTTATAGATGTTAATTGAGTAAATACAGAGCAGTGTGGTATTTTAGAACAATGTGATGTAACTTGTGCTTCATTGGAACTGTACTCCATGCATATGTTAGATGTAATTATAACAGTTCAAATCTTGGCAGTGAGCCACTTCTTCTATCTCTTTCTTTCAGGATAGTGAGTCCTTTGACAGTGAGCCACATGCAATGAGCATTCTTAGATAGTGAGTCCACCTATTGTATCAACCTTAACCAATTGTCTTATTAATATATATTGTGAGCTAATCCTCACCGTGGTTTTTCCCTTTTTTCCACGTAAAAATCATGGTGTTCATGTGTTATGAATTATGGTTGTTTGTTTTATGCTCAATTTCCTTCACTACAATTATTTATGCTAAATGGATTAAATTTTTGAAGGGTAAATGGCTAAGAGAATATTGATTCACCCCCCTCTTAGTATTCTGGGTGTTCAACACAAAGCACGCGAGTAGGTGACCAACGCTCTCTCGACTGCAACACATCCTCATCATCCTGTAATCATCAAAATCCATCTCATTAATATCATTTTTTCTTCTATCCATTTTCTTAGGTGCTAATCCTACTTGTCTAAGTGCTACCCCTGGTGCAGGTGCTACTTCTCTCCCTCTCAGCGCTAATTAGTGCACCGACGCTAATTCCTGCCATGTCTATGCTAATCGACACGTATGCACTAATTCCCGCCTCATTTGCGCTAATTGGCACATAGGTGCTATCCCTATTCACCTCAGCACTCATCGTCCTTCTGTCCACTTGCCCCTTGGGTGCTACTTTGTCCTCCTTGACGCTAATCGCCAGAGTCGGTGTTGATTGCAGACTCAACGCTAAACCAATCATTTTAGGTGCTACTTCCTGTTGCCTCGACACTAATCACCCCTCTTTTTTTCTCCCCCTTTGATGCTAAACCACCTTTCTTAGTGCTAATCACCTCTACCAAGCGCTAATCATGACGATGCGCTACCTTATCCCTTTAGCGCTTTGCCCCTCATTTATTGCACCTAAATGACCCCTTTCTCAAAATAAAAAAGTATCGATAGATCAATTACTGGTTCACCAACTGTTGCAGGCCACAAGTCCTCACACATGTGATCCCCTTGATGTTCCTCAAGTGGAATTCGATCCATCTCATCCTATTAGCTTTTCTCTCCTCTAATCACAATTCTCCACTTGGCTATAGACAAATAAGGAATATGGGCCCCCAAACCCCTATTTGTCACCCTGTTTACCCTAATCATTCTTTCGTGACCTAATTTTCCCTCTCTTCTCCTCATTTTTCCCTCCTCCACTTTCAATCATGCTCCTCCCCCCCCACGTCCGCCCATTTCTTCCTACTTTATCGTCCCATCACTCCTTTCGAGACATCAATGAAAATTTTGTTTTATTTTTTTCGTCGATTTCTTGAGGGGGCATCACCTCACCACATTCTCCTCTCCCATTAGCCGATTGGGGCAAATAAAATCCAAAATTTCTTTGACATGCCACCAACACTCGACAGTTATGATGCCACATCAAAGAGGGGTAAAATGTAGACACTTGAAAAGGGTCACAACCACCTTTCGTTGCCATCAACATAATAAATCAATCCAAATCAAATAAATTCCACTATTCCAACCAATGCATATGTTAATTAAATAATACATAATTATTTAATTAATATTTCCCTATTATCCCTATCGCAAATAGTCATTTTCTCCTACTATAGTCCAAAAATTAAAAAAAATCCATTTAAAAGACTATAGTTCGTATTCACCTCCAAAAAATTAAATAAAATATACCTATTTATTTAATTACCTATTTTGTTCATTTTTTATTACTTTTGTAATCAATCATTAAATTCCTTCTAAGTGTGTGCACATGGGTTAATTAACTTAATCCTACGTTACCCCTTTCCCTTATGCTTCTAGATGGACACTTGTCATCTCATGTACATGACAAGTGGTGCCTTGGAAGTATGGGAAAACCTTCCTTCTGTCATACTTGTCCTACTTTTCACTATTCTTTCAATTTTAAATTCCATGTGACACTATTGCATGGAATTTAAAATTACACTTGTTCTCTCTTCCAAATTTTAAATTCTTCACAAAATCCAAACCATACCTTTTCACAAATGAGTCCTTACATGTCATACACCTACCCAATCCTAGTCATCCATGCATTCAACCTTTCAATCTCATCCCTTGATCTCCCCTTGAAGCTTGGAGCATCTCCCTCATGCAATCTCCTTGTGCCATTTGTCCAATTCTCCTTGCTTGAGGATCCTTAAGTAATGTGAGCCCTTGATCTTCAAAATTGATCCTAGCCCTCCATCCTCACCTCCAAAAATCTATAAATTGAGCCCTTCCCCTCCATTTCCAACAAGAAATTTGAATGTAATAAAATTTTGCATCATTGAGCACTTAACATTTAGCAATTAGCATATAATTTATCATATCATAGGGCAAATCAAGAGTGTTGCATAGTGATAGGGTGCAATTTAGTTGATTTATGCATCTCTCTTTAGCCCAGTCTTGAGGTGAATTCGATGGATGAACTAGGATGAATTAGGCTTGTCTATCCATCCCTGTTGGGTTCATCTCTTTGGTGTTCACAGGAAGCACAGGATCATGAAACATAAAAATAAGAAAAGTAGTAAGGAAACATTTTGAAAACATAGATGGCAACACATGGCACATAGGAGGTCATGAGAGTCAAAAAAAGGCACATAAGAAAACGTGAAAGCTAACAAGGAGAGATAGGCAAGCATGTTTGAGATAGACATGAAAGAATCGAAAGGAGAGATGTCCCCAAGGGGGGAATCAAAGCATAAAACATACTATAGATGGTGAAATGAGAATAAGAGATGCACATTATAGAATGGCATAAATAAAAAGGCCAAAATGTAAGGACATACAAGGTAAATGGAAGAGTAAGAAAGGAGAATCACAACATACATGACATAAGAAAAAGGACAAAGTAGAGATGATAGAAAATACAAGGGGGGAGTGACAAACAACACAACATAAACATAATTCCAAGCAAGGAAAGAAAAAATCCCAAAAGTGGCAAGCACTAAGAAAGATAGGTTAGGTCATCTAACAAATGAAATCATCCTTGTCGGGTGTGTTTACAATATGCTATGAAAATGTATATATAAAATCACTATCCCCATGGGATTATCCATGTCATCACAAAGTGCATTCTTGTGAATAAAGGTGCGATGTAAAGATGCCAGGTGTGATAGATGTGTTGTATCGCATGCCTTTTTTCCTTGTGTAACTTTAACATGTAGTGCACTATGATATATATACACATTAGTGGAAGAATCCTTGTCAATACAAGAATCCTCATTATGCAATACCATATGACTAGCCTTAACTTGTATAATCTATTTATCTATAAGATCTTGAATTTAATGTTTGACTTTTATGTAGATCTACCCATAGAATGTCTATGTATGTAATGATAATCATGCAAATAATTAACCCTATGTGGTGTAAGATTAGGCATATCTATTGGCTTAACTATAGGGAAAGTAATAAAGTTATGTTCCAAAAGTTGTTCTAATACAACACATGGAGGCTTCTTTAGTGTAGTGAATTCTTTGAGTCTCTTTGGTTTGATATTCATATGATCATCATTTGTTACATCCTCATTTACCCCATTATCTCACTAATATCATATTTTTCTTAGATGTTTTCTCATAAGCATCACCATGCCTTTCTAGATAGTCAATCTTATTGATGAGGGAGCTTAAATAAGTATTTTCAACATGTCCTATATAATGGTAGGAGAGGATGGGAAAGATGTAGATCATCAACTAGTGGCACATTTTCCTTGTGCATATCTAAGTCACGTGTTTGCTCAATAGATGGTTTACAAGAATGTACTCAACGATCACTCAAAGATACACCATAAGAAAGCATGAAAGGATCCAAAGGAGGGTCTCCATCAAAAAGTGGTATATCATTGTGATGCATAGAAAACCTATGAGATCCACTAAGGATGGGTCACTAAAAGGGGAAGTATGAGAATCATGAGTAAAACATGGTCTAGGGCCAATAATAAAGTAATCAATGAAAGCACGTGACATATCACAAAAGGATGTACATAATAAGTATGACATGAATTACACTAATGTCTATCTCTTTCAACCAAGGTCTCACCAAATGCATTCATCAATAAGTCACTATATATGTAAGAATAACATGAGGATAAGAAAGATTTAGTGTATAAATATGCATCTTTGTTTTTTTATTAGAATAAGCAGGGAAAAGGGTCCCTGTCCTTTACAAAGCTTTAAAAACAAAGTCTAACATAGAACAATCCATATAACAGTCCATCAAAACATGAAAAAACAACCAGACCAGACACAGAGCTGGGCAAGAAAATAGGAAAGACAAAACAAACAACAAACAACAAGAAAACAACACAGAAACAACTACAGAATACACTGTAGAAGCAGATCACTTCTTCTTCTTGTTAGGCAGGACATCCCAATCATTTTTCATGGTCATTAGAGTATTCTCCCATGAAGAGGTACCTAAGACCAACTCTTCTTTATGCTTATTTGTCTTCTTCTTGATGCCCTGCAGATCTTGGTCCTATTACCACTAAATGTGCATCTTTTTTACCACTAAATGACTCTATCATACGTGTGCTATAAGAATTTGCATCACAAACCAAATTATCGTGAATCAAAGAGTCATCAACCTCGTCATAGGAACATAAAAAACTATTACTATGCTCTTCACTAAATATATCATCAATAGACCAAGTGTCATAAGAAAGGGAAGAAAGGATAGCCACCTTATGTGAAGGTGAAACATGTGTATCTACATCACTAGGATCCTCAAGGCAAGATGAGTTAGGAGAGGCACAAGTAGGAAAATCCATAAGTGAATAAGGAAAGATGACATGAGATGTATAAAGGATATGTTCACTAGTTATATCATCATCACAATATGGGAGATCCCTGGATGTATCATGAGAAGTGAGAGATAAAGTATCAACAACATGAACTAAAGCGTGAGGATGAAAGATGCTTAAAGGCAAAAACATCAATATGCTTATGCACATTGCTATCACTAGTCATAGGAAAAATAGAGGTAACATGAAGCTCATGGACAAGTGAAAGAAGTATGTCTAAGAGAGAAGGAAAAGCAACAACTAGATCTATCAAGAGAAAAATCATATATAAAGATGAAACATAACCTCCATAGAAAAGACATCCCCATTTGCAGGGTAAAAGACTTTAAACACTTGTCAAGGATGAAGAATCACGAGTAAAAAAGCTTAGAAATATATCAAGATCTACAACACAGCCATGGATAGAGGCTAAGGACAATGATGCATAAGAATCCATGACAAAAGATATATTAATGATGCACAAACAAGGGTGGGTGGGTAAAGATTAGAGAAAGATCAAGCAATACAAGACCAAACCCTAATAAAGATAAATAAATAATAGACAAATAAAATTGGATCCAAATCTCAAATTTGAAATAAAGATATAATTAGAATATCAAATCTAAAACCCTAATGTAGAAAGAGTAAACCTTGAGGACTAAACCCTAGTGAGTGTAGGAATGTCAGGGTCACCAAAATAAATGGGAAAATAAACCACATGCATAAAATATTTATGGTTAATTAATTAAGCAAAGCAAGGCAATAACAATAAATAAATAATCAATTTTGATAAATGAGTTGGGACTAGAGATAATAAATGTTGAATTAATTGTAGGGATTAAATGAAATCAAATGTGATACTTAATGGATTTCAAAGGCAAGAAGATGATGCTAATAACATTGAGAATCAATTTGTCACAATGTTGGATTTTTAGGGCTTGATCAAATCACTGTCTCAGAATCTATAAACTTACTATCAAGTTCTTATAGAAATAGTCTCTGGGAGTGCAAAAATGATTTGGCGCATGGACTTGACCCTGTACCCATGAGAATGAAATTGAATTTACTCACCTTGATCTTCTGATATTTAATTTTTGTAGGGATTGGTGATGTTCATAAATGATGCAAAAGCATCCTAGACCAACAAGCCATCTTGCATCAACCAAAAATATTTCTTTACTTGTCTTGTTTGTTTGTAGGTTTACAACAATATTTTAGTCATCATTTGATCATTGCAACATACGGTTTTCACCACAAAGGTATATCAAAGTTCTAGACTCACAGAGTTAAGTCAATTCACTATTTTTAGTTTGCAATATGAATCACATTGAGATCCAATGCATATTCTTTATCGCATCCACTTTGGAAGGTTACCAACCACATATTGGCCAACTACATGTTTCTTCTCACACTAAGTTTTACGCCACCTTGTGACTAACATGAATCATTACTAAGGCTAAGAGTTGCTATATAAAAGTAACTCATAATCATTTGGAGGTAGCCAAGTTGGAGATTTTAGATGGGAGTCGAGTTGGAGAATTGTATTGTAATATCTTTCAAGTTCTATGTTTTGTAATCAAACAACTGAGACCTAGCATGTTGGAGACCCATTGTGACATATTGTAATTTTGTTATGACTATGAATAAATGAACATATTGTTGTTTGTTGTGTAATTGAGTTTCATTGTGTGCATGTTTATGTCAAGGCTGCATGGTTGGGCCATCCTTCAGTTGGACTCTCCATCCATGACTACATCAATAAACACCTATGGGGAATCTATTGAATCATAAGGGTCATGTTATTCTCAACTAGATCCGTATTTAGATCGATTCAATGACTTTGGAACAAAGATCAAGGAAAGTAAGCAATTGCGTAATGGACCTAAGATGGTGTGTGTTGATATAATGCTTTGCCAATGCTATTATGGCTCTCTCACAAATGATCTATGATAATTATTTTGATAACCCTAACATGTCCTGGATGATTTCCAAAATAATCTAAAATGGATGAATGCCTTTAAATACAATATAGCACACAAATTAACAAAAGTGTGCACTAGGTTGGCTCGTACCAATTAGTGAAAAGATCAACAAGCTACAAATTTAAATTTTAAAAGTTTAAGGTTCAAATTCGTGATTGTAGAAATGACACGGGTCAAGTCGACACTCACATATCTAATCTAGACCGGTGAACAAAGGATCTAAAAATCATGATTAAATATTTGGAGATGAGTGATACTAAAGTTTGGATAGAGTGATATAACGAATTGAATTCACACACAAACATATGCCACTTATAAACTAATTATTACATTAAAAACACTAATCAAAATGGAACCAAAATAATTAAATTAAAAGCATAAGCATACAATTTCCCCATTACACTATTGAAGGCCTAAATTTGATGGTCGTATGCCTGTATTTAAAGATTTTTGCTGTAAATACAATTATTATAAATATTTGGCTGTATGTTAATACAGTCAATTTATTTTAGAAATTGTAAAAAAAGATTAATATTAAAATTTGATTGTAATATATTATATATATAATATATATAACATCTCTATAATTTCCTGGAGGCTTCGATAAAGGAGGGGAAGTCTATCAACAAGGTAAACCCCTGCTCCCTTTGTGAAACTAATGCTAAAATTATTGCTTCTTTGCAAGACAAAATGGATACCCTGGAAGACAAGATGAACAAGGTTCTCAATTTTAGCACCAAGGTTATGCACAGGTCTGCTACCACCCTTTTGCTTCTCTAGTTTGCTGTGAGAGACAATAGGAAAAGAATTTGAATAGACTCTGACAATAGCCCTAATCAGGAGAAGAACAAGAAGAAAAGACTTCCAAAGATGACCTGTATAATTTCCTCTCAGAGGACTGGGGGAATGTTTCCACCCCCTAGAGTATGTTTTAAGTTTGGTTGTGTCCCTTTGGTTGTTTATGTGCTGCGTTAGGTGTTGTTTGTTTGCTGTTAGTGCTCTGTGTGGGCTTTTTATATATTCTTTTTAAGAAAGCTACAAAGTATTTCATATTTCTTCTATATAAATAAACATCATCTTAGAAAACCGATGCATTCTAGAGTTTTAACGTTGCAAGAGAAAGCCACTTCTATTAATCTTGTTAAACAATAACCTATTATTAGTAACTCAAACCCTCCATATATTTCATATTTTATTTGTTATATTTAATTTTTAAGAGAAATTTAACTCATCCTTTTAACCTTTGAGATTCACAAGAAAAGCAAAGGAATTGAAACATTGAATTTATATTAAACTAGATAATATTAAGTAGAGCGATAATGAAGTCCATAATTCCTAAGGCATTGTAATCCATTATCAAGCCACGATTTCTTGAGATAAGGATGTTGTTAACATCTATACAAAGGACAAAAATATTAATTTAACATGCAAATCTTCCCTTTTGTCATTTGTGTTTGAAAATTTATTGTTCAATATTCTTTAATCAAAGGTCTACCTTGTATTTTGGATAGCTATAGCACAAGATGAGAGTAAGACATTTACTATTGTTTCAGTTTGTGTGGTCAAAACCAAGATACATCAAATGGTCTAGACATTCCAAAATTTTCCCTCCCATGGTAATTTTAGGAATGGAAAATCAATTGGTATTTTAGTATATTGATTTTGTACTGTAAGGTGTAAATTTATTTTTAATGATATGAAATGAATATACTAAAATCATTTGTAAAGATTTTTTAATCATATAAAAAAATTGCTTGATGGGCAAGGTAGACTGTCAAATTTAGGCCCTGACACTACTTCCCATCTCATTCTTTTTTGGGGGATAATTATAAATTATATAATAAAAATTAACGATTGCAGCCACACAACGTACTTTAGACCATGTTCCTTTATGAATGAATGAATGCAAGATTTTAATGACACCCATAAGATCGAGTAGTCTAAGGGACCAAGAGTCGTAGCCTTAAGACATTTTCAAACTCCTTTCAATGTCAAATCTTCTATCATGGATCCTGACTTAAAAACCCACAGTTTTGTTAAGCCTTGCTTCCTCGAATAACTCAAGTTAGGCCGCCTACATTTAGGTTGTTTTCATACTAAATATGGATATCCTCGTATGTTGTGCACTCCATGATGAAGTGCCATTTTGTCTCCACCACCCCTTTATTGCAGAGTAGGCAAGTTCTCTCTTTCTAATCTTCTTTAGGTATAGTCCATCTATCGTCTCACATCTAAGATGATGGGATCCTGTCCTCAACTATGCAATTAACAACCTTGCTTTCCCCTAAATTGCCACTCCCAAATACAATTTTTTGTCATGTTCCTAAGTGGGGTTAAATTCTTTGATATAATAAGTTTTTCTTCGGCCAATCAACTTTGTCCACGTGCTGAATTTTTCTATCACATTTTTTTTTATTTCCTCATTGGTGTTATATGACATTTTTGCAAATTAATGTCCCACTTATTCATCCACTTGCATTTCATCCAAGTCTTCTTGAGAAGACTTAATTCCTCCTCCACAACTATTTTGGTCATCCATGTTTCAAAATTTTTTTTAGATAACCTAGCGTTCTAGTTATCGGACCTCATACAAGCGCGTAATTCAAACAACAGTTAATGCTTTGCATTGATCCTGAAAAAAATAGGGGTTCCTACGTGATAGGTTGTATTGAATGCCGTTGCTGATTACGACTCGACAAACTAACTGGGCGGGAACGATGCAGAATCATTTTCGTGACAGCTGGTAGAACTGATGACCAAATACTTGTGCAAACATATATCAGTAATGTTCAATTTGTTGTGGGTCTAAGGAACATGCATTCATTGCCAAGGCTATTGATAAGAAATATTGAAAAGAGATGAATACAGAGTCACCCACACAGAGTACAGATGGAGGAGGAGGAGGAGGAGAGGGACCAGAATTGGTGTGTCTGCTGGAGAGTGTTCAGGGGCTGGTGGATGCTCTTTCCTCTGTCAGATGGAAGAAGCAACAGGTTGGTTTCCTCACATTAGTTACCCCTTCATCCTTTTTGAGATAATTAACAATGATTAGTGGCATACACCACCATAAGATAAATTCAATTCCACCATTAAATAAAAAAATTGTTTCCTGTTGCAAATGTTAACTACAATTTTGGGCTACTTTCTAAAAACTATCAAAACGAGATCTTTTCAGAGCAGTCGACGGTTTTCTTAATTTTAAGAATAATTTTGGGGCGCACTGCTACAGACATTGATCTTTTATTCCGAGTCCAATGGGTTGTGATGGAAGGGTAATGGGGGTTTCTCGTAACAGCATGATCCAATTTTATATGCTCTCATCCACTACTCCAGCAAACATGCCACAAAATCCGTGGAGTAAAAATTATGGGGAACATATGGGCATGATCCATGTTGACATATTTTAAGAATAGCAGCCCATACAGTTAAAGATCGAGTTTGTTTTTAGGTCATGCCCAATCCAGACTCCAATTTGGCTTACAAGTCTCTCCTTGTAGAAGCCAATAAGTGCGTTTCTTTCCATTTACCGCATATATTGTTAAAATTTTGTCCTCTTAAATTTCAACCTCATGACTAAACTTGAGTGTAAACTGGACTGTACCAATCCATCTAGACTGAGGGTACACCCAAGATTTACCAAGCAATTTTTTTGTTTTGTTTTTGCTTTATTGCACTCTATTAAACTAGTGGAAGTTAACCCTTTCATGATCGACCAAAAGTATTTTGTGCCTCACTTTAACATGATTTTACTGGACTTCTCCATAGGATGAAGTTTTGTTACTTCACCATTGCATACTGACCAGTCATGAAATTCAGCCCTACCTTGCAGTTAGATATGTTTTTTTAAGATCTATGGTGCAGTTTCCTTCTATGCTTGTTCATAAGGTTGAAGGCTAAGGGATACAAAAATTGAACAATATATAGGTTAAAGTAAGAAGCCCCCTTGTTCTCATAAGTGGAGTCTTGTGTGCCTAGGAAGTGTCCTGGCAAGGTTGGGTCTTAAAAAGGCAACTTCACCTTTCAACTTTTAGGCTGATTTCCTGTTTATGATCTGTTTTTAATTTTACCTGTTAAAGGAAAACATTCAAAAGGAAACAAAAACGGATTTTGAATCAGAATTGGGCTATGAATCTGTACATCAAACACTTATTTACTTCAACCTTGAGTAGTGTAACTATCAAGGTAATGCCTTTTTCTATCAGTTTGGCTGATTAACTGCATATATGTTAATTCTGATAAGGACAGAAGAGGGTTAACATATGGAGGTTTTGTCGAAGCCAGACAGAACAAAAGCAAATGGCAGTCAGTGTGCCCGCTAGTCCAAATTACTATCTTTACTAGATTATGGGTTTTTGTCTCTTTTTAAAAGAAAAACACAATAAGAGAAAATTACATGATTCATAATACACATTGCTCAAATCTTTATCAATCTTTGAGTTGCAGATTGCAGTTTACCAGCATTTTAATTTCATGCTTGGCATTATCTTCCCCATCATGCTCCTCAAAATTGAAGTTTGTGGTTTGAACCTTCAAACCTTGGGTCATTTAAAAAAAAAAATATTCATTCTAAACTGTTTTTATTGTAATTTGAGTCTTTACCTGTCCAGCGTTCACCATTTCTACACCATTACGAGAGGGAGAATGGCCAAATGGAAAACCATCTTCCTCTTCCTAAGGCAAGGGGCCTCTATGCTTCAAACCCTGGGCCCCTTATAGTTTAACTTAACATTAAATGATAATACGTCTCCGATCAAGATGTATACCTTATAATCTGGACCTGTAAAACATACGTTTAATCTGATTTGCAGCACATTATTCATTCTATTTGTTGAAATTGTTTTGCCTTTTATGAACATGCATAACAATGTTTAAGGATAGGTAAATAATTTCAAAATGTATCTAATATTGTGACATAGTCGAGACCTATGCAGTGCTTGCAACTGATACTATTCCATTGGAATTTAATTCCAAAAGTATCTTTTACATCTTGGATTCTGGTACCTAACTGTTCAACAGAAACTATTTAGATGTCTCTGAGCAGACAGTTTGGAATGTTAATGCAGATAAATTCATTATTGAGTTCTAGACTCTTAGTGAAGTATATATTTTACAGTTGCAGGGAGACAGGTTTAATTGAGGAAATATTTGTACAAAAAATACTGCAGTGAATTATACATCAGGTATTCATCAACAGACACATGCTTTGAATTAGCATGTTCAGTACCTTTTCAGAAATAGATAAAAATTCTATTAAATTGAAAAGGAAATATAAACGGACATCACCAGCATCCACATTTCAAGTTCATAGATCTTTTAGTCTTCCAATACCCAACCGCAAACACAGTTTCCAGAAATTTTTAACCCAGTTAGCCTTTAAAGTTTGCAACCCATCCAAGGACACTGTGGAAATTACCCATCTTCATAATTGTGTGGTTCCTCTTCTTGACAACACCATTTTGCTGCAAGATGTAAGGAGTTGAGAATTGCCTCTGTTATCCTTTCCTTGCCACAGTATTCTTTGAAACTGTTTGGAAGTAAACTCTTCCCCGTTATTTGACTTGAGAGTTTAAATGTGTCTACCCGTTTGATTTTCTATCAATGCTTTGAACTTAACAAAGTTACTTAAGCATTCAAGCTTAAACTTTAAGAAGTAAACCCACATTCTCCTGGAAAAATTGTCAACCGAAAAGAAGAAAACATCTTGCTTCTGGTGTTGCTGATTTCCAGGATGACTCACTCGAATCAGCATGAATGAGATTAAGAACTTCTTTGATCTGCCATGTACTTTCAGTTGGAAATGGCTATTCTTTTGTTTTGAAGCCAAACACTTTGCACAGGTGTCCTGCTTTTCCAGAATGGATGGCCTGTGTAACATGTTTGTGTGCCAATGACCCTGCTAATGGTATTATGTAAAGCGTATTTATTTTCTTTTTACATCATTGACCACTTTTTGAAGGCTCCCAGTGACAATGATTTGGGCTGCTCCATAAATATCTGTCACAGATTTGAACATTGAAACACAGCATGCAGTATTTCCCGGGTCAACTGAGACAGATTGATCCATATCATTTTTCTCAATGGTTTCATCCATTCTTGGCTTTTTCTTCCATCTTTGCAAGATTGCATAAAGGATTGCTGCATTTCTGAAAAACCCTCCTTATGCTGGGTTTTCTATTCTTCATAAGCTACATGACATTACAATTACTTTCTAGTCTCGGTGGCTTTTCAATCTCTCTTTCTTTCATGTTGGCTGTCCATTCTAAAGGAAGCTCTGCTCCAGGAGTCAGAGTTAAAAACTCTGAACCAGAGGAAATAGAGCTGGCAATGGTTAGTCTTTGCAGAACAGAAAAAGAAAATTAAAATTACCTTGGAAATTTAGAGACTGGCCGTGCATACAAGATCTTAGTTATTGCATGACAGCTCAGAGCATGCAATGAATTAATGAGATATGTAGAATGTTCTTGAGACCAATTAACGGCACTGGTGTTGATGGACTAAACATGTTGAAGATCAGGTGAAATGATTGTGACAGGCTATGGAAACGTCACTTGTAGTCCCTCCAAATTTTCATAGCCAAGTAGTATCATGGTCTCTGAATGGCATTAAAAGAGTTTTTGAACATATTTATCAAACCCAGTCAGATCTGGTCTATATCTGGCCTTAACCAAACTATTCAGGGGGGGCATATTTGTCTGATTTCATCTGGACTTTTTTTTTTTGTTTGTAATTAATTTAATGTAAAAATAATTAAAAACAAAAATAAGAAACTGTTTAATAGGCCAATAAAAAAAAAAGTACAACTGAAAGACTAAAATCTAACTAATTGCTAATCTCGGTTCAGGTTTTGATGTTGCAAATGTTTAAAACTTTAAAGTCCCATTTTAAATTTTGAGCCTAGGGTCTAAATTATGGATATCTTTGAATTTTCAGCTTTTAGTGTTACTGAATTCTCAATTGAAATTTGTGACTCTTATGCATTTATCATTTTTTGCTTATGCAAATGACTTGTGTGTGTATTGCATATTTTTATGTTCTATATGACTTCAAATATATTTTGGTTTTTCTGAATCAAACCACTTTTTTTTTGAAGTTCATAACTTCAGAACATTTTCTCTGTTGTTGACAACCAGATTTATGTGCTTTGTAACAATGGTTTTTGAAACCATTTACATGATCTAAGGGAACAAATCCAAGATTCATGGTACCAAAATTGGCCATGGAGATTATGCTTATTAGTATAAGGAGGGAATGGGAAAGATCCATACAAGTATCAATTGTTTTTTATCAGCAGAGATATGTGAAGCAATGTTTCCATATTAACTGAAACTTTCTTCCTTGAAACTTGACGTTTCATCTTTCATCGGTTAACTGAAAAACTTTCTTCCTTGAAACTTGACGTTTCAATCTTTCATCGGTTAGATGGGCACTTGGAAGGAGGGAAGTCGCTTCCACCTTGTTACTATCTCTTTGTTTATTTGTGTAACAAGTTAGGGTTGTTTGACCATAATCATGGGTGGTGGTTGTTTCTCCACATTATTTTTCACATGGACAAGTTTTTCCATCAAGGATGAAATAAAGTACTAAAAATATTAGCCAGGGCTATGATGTGAGAGCAAAATCTTTTTCCTTTGACACTAGCTTTGAGATGTCCATGTTATTTCATATACTTTGCTCTTTGGTGGTTGAAAAATCCACCATATTTAGTATAATGCATGAATATATTTTTTAGTTCACGGGATAATTATGTAGCCAGTGAGATTTATGTGCACATGGGGGTAGTTAAGCTAATTTTTTAATTGTGAACCAGGTATTTGAAAAACCATTTGTGGGAGAGGAGAGACTCCTAAGATTTGTGAGTCGGTTTCTACTATGACAACATCCACTCCTCTTTTAATAGCCATTACCTCATGCCCGCTGCTTCCACAAGGTTATTTATTTAGATGCCAAAAACTCCTGCAAGCCAAAAAGTCAATTCTCCTCTGTGACCTTGATAGACGCCTTTGAAGCCAGACGGGCCTGGGGTTGCCTCTAGAGCCACCATCTGCGTTTACCTTGACCCACTCTCTTGGGACAGGGGCCCATATGGTCCCAAGATTTTTGTGTTTGTAAACCTCATAATTGGGAGTAGCTTGTTTGGTTATTTGAAACAAGGAAGATAAGTACAATAAACTGCTCAAATGGAATTATAGTTAGTGTCACATGGCAAATCCTGAGTGGGTAGATTATGTCCAATTGAGAAGAAAAGACATTTGACTGCATTGTGATTCTTAACAAGGATTTTCCATCACACTGATAGACACAATTTAAATAGTGTGATTTAAACATTCACTGAAAATCTATTTTGTTGTCTTTTTCTACATCTTGGAATTTTTCTCTGTTTGTCAAAAGAGCATGCGTAGAAGTCATCCAGATATGTAAAAGTCATTTGTTATTTCAGAATAAAGACAATCAATACAATAAGATTCAATGGGAACCTCTTTCTTGAATTTTTTTTTAATTTTCACAAGCCACCAGCAAGTACAAAATTAAATCTTTGCCACCAACTTTGGTAAAACTGAAAATGTGCAACTGCAAATAAAATTGGTGAATAATGATTCTACCTACTGTGAATTAATCAAGAAGAGGATGGTGCCCTTAATTCTAATCAAATAAAACATTTTCTAAATCATGGTGCCTGTCAATTTTTGCTATGTCTATGGTAAAGCCTGATATTAGAATGGTTGACTTGACATTTGTTATATCCCTTTTCCATTTGCAGGATGCACTTGTTGAATTGTCAGAACACGGAATTGTAATAATTGTAGAAGAACGGGGTTGCCTTCAAGCAAGGGTTTATTTTAGGAAAGAGGTACTCTATTATTATTATGACTGGTTTAAACCTTTTAATTTTTTTTTTTCAAGAAATTATTATGTGTTGATCTAGAATATTATATCAGTCTTTTGGAAGGTTAGAATAGTGTAGTCCCTCCTGTTTGAATCCATTGATTCAATATTTCATGTCCTTATTAGGTTTTAGCAATAGTATGAAGCAAAAAAACTTTTGAAGTGCTCATTATAAGAATGATTCACTACATTATCGATAGTGAGATTTAAATGTATTTTATTGAGTACTGTATATCCATGCAATATTAAAGAGCAGATATTGCTCTATAATAATAATGCTAATTTGCGCAGGTAACCTTGTTAACTTGAAATCCTGCAGCTCTTTCGCACATATAGTTACAACGCTGAAGTACGGCCACGGTTTGAGTGAGCTTGGGCCTTTTTGTTGACTGCTTCAATACCTTTACGTTGTCTGGTGGGACTACAGTACTTGAACTTCGGTATCCTGGTCCTGACATGCAATTACTTTTCAGGTATTCTAGAGGATCATTCTAAAAATGTCACATGTGATTTTAGTTTAGACTGATCATGATGTCCCTGTTATCTCTGTTACAAGATTGAGTGGCATGCATTCTGTAAGAATTTATTGGGAGGATTTACAGTCCATGTGTTTCATACAAGCCAGGAGACAGAATTTGTTAGTTGCTGTTGGCTCCAAAAATTTTGTAAGTCTAGTATTTGAAGTAACTTTGACTCAAAAGTATTTGTTATTGAGCTCAAGTCATCGAACAGAGCTCTTCAAATTTCAAATAATATTTCCAAAACATGAACACAAAAAAGAAAACATGGTAATTTTGGATCTAGGTCGCTTGAAGCAGGGAAACAATCAAAGGGGAGGAATAGTAGTAAATTCTAAAAAATGAGATTTTTTAAAGATTTTAATTAGATTTATCATTATTACATTACACGAAGAAGATATATGATTGTACGAGTCAATGATTATAGATTAAAAGTTAAAATGTCATGTCCTGATATTAAGGC
The DNA here is from genome assembly GCA_027924645.1 of Cunninghamia lanceolata. Taxonomy (NCBI): domain Eukaryota; kingdom Viridiplantae; phylum Streptophyta; class Pinopsida; order Cupressales; family Cupressaceae; genus Cunninghamia; species Cunninghamia lanceolata. Next base: position 2,129,946 of record BSBN01000292.1, on the reverse strand, counting down.
ATTGTTTAAGATTTAAACATCATGATAGAAAGAGAAGTTGCTTCGATAATATTAGATAATATATTTACAATGAGATATATTATATCATTTAATATTATTATAATTATAAATATATATAAATAAATATAATTAAAATATAACATATAATATATATTATTTAGATAATTGACAAGATAAATATTAAATAAATATTATAAATTAATTAATATGAATTAAATATTATCATAATACATATCATTGTTATATTATAATATGTATTATAAATATTACAAATTAATTATTAGTAATTAAATATTATCAAGAGCTATCGGGCAAAGCCCACATATGGGGATGGCCGATCCTTATAAATAATATAAGTATTGCTTGTTTTAATTAACGATAACAAAACTAGACTCACTGCACCTAAGAGAATAAACAAAGTGCAATGTAACTAAAACTCAATAAAGCGATTGCAATAAGATTAAACAGTATTAAGGGAAATACTCAATGAAAGAGCATCGATGGAACAAAAGGAAGGTCACGTCTCCTTGAAAGGAGGCAACAGATGAGGAATGACATCTTTGCAAAAGGCATATAACACCATCGAAGCATCTAATCAAGATGTATACCGGCGGCAGCAAGTATTATGATATAATCCCATATGTCACTTGGAATTTATATGTATACCATCATCAGATCTACTTCCTCATCCGGCAATATGAATACCGTCGAATATCATCTCAGTTCAAAAGACATTACAGTCAGACCCATGGGCACACTTACAGGTGGCATATAAGATTACATCAGCAATTGAGCCATGTCATAGTTACAAACCATCTGCAAGTAGAATAAGTAAACAGCATCAGCAATCTCATTTATCTCATTTAAACACCTCTTCATCTTGGAATCGACTTAGTATATAATCTTAATACTTAGTAATAATATCATCAAACGAGTCACATCTTCATACAAAGGAATGATCACCGAATGACATCATCTCTGTCCAGCAGCGGTCAAAGAGCACATCTCATATCATCAACTCAGTCCATTGCAAATACATTAAAGATGATAAAGGTCAGCGACTAAAAGGAATCTCATCAGCAGCAATATCTCTCATCAACCAATAATAATCATCTCAATCAATCACTCATCTATTCCTCAAAACATCAAAGAACATTTATTCACAGCCTTCAGCATTCCCATGGTATATTAGCCATTACAATAGCAGCAAGGCAGAAATATCTAAATAATATAGGCAAAGATTGCCATATAAGGAGCCATCCAAAGAGGTGGAAATCCTTCCAAATCTGATATAGATCCTTGCATAAGGATTTCTGAATATTGTGACAGCCTTCTGAAGGCAAAGCATCATCATTGTGATCTACAAGATCACCTATACTTCCTTGAGGAGAGCAAACCGTCAAATCGGTATGATATTTCTAACTTATATTTATCTATGCTTAGTCTCGCCCATGATATACTAGGGATAAGTGACCAGTGCCATGTCATTAATCTTTTCTATTACCCCTACAAGGATGGTTAAGTAGTTGAGGAAGGGCAGATTAGTTGTTAATTGATTCTCACACAGTAGTGTTGATGATTGTTTTTAGACAGGTCAACAATAGAGTAAAATCACTAAGTATCCAACTCTCTCTTGAATAAAGTTCTTCAAAGGCTAAACTGTGTGATCCAATGAAGCAACTCCAAGGTTCCTTTTTTTATGATTCGCGATGGATAAACCCAGTGATTTGATATGATTTTGCTGATAATCACAAAGGGACTTACGTTAGACTTCTTCATTTATTCAACTTATTTCTCCTTTCAGTGTGTATGAAGTATGTACAATGTCTCAATAATAAAAAAGGGAAAAAGACAAAGGTTTAGAAACTAATCTAAGGTCAATGAAGCAATGATGATGCAAGAATAGACAAACTCTTCGATTAACCTAACTCCACTTCGCCAAGGATGCCTACAACTACATGGAGTTGGTGCAATCTCCTAAGGTGAACAAATGGTTTTCAAATCATGAAGGCTTATATAAGCACCCATTGAACAGCGCAGCTCAAACAAGCATCCACAATTGAACTTAAGCAAATGATAAGGCTCAGACTAGCTTTACACAACACTTCACCAGCGATGAATGTTAAAAGCATGAGCTAGGAGTTGATCAAATATTCAATATAACATGCATTACAACAAAGAACTTCTAATCTACTTTTAATCTAATTGAAACATCTCTCCACTTCATCGAGATACAAGAAACCATGTCATTCGACAAGACAACACTTAAACACCAAGCAAACTCCAATGTCCTTTGCATTAATCTTGGGAAATATTTACAACAATCTCAAGCACTCTCAGAGAATTTTGAGAGTCTCTTCTACTCTACTCCTTTATAATTTTACAAATGAGGCAACAAGGCCTTTATATAGAGGTCCAGAAATACAATGAATGGCCTGGATCAATTTAGATAGCCAAGGGCCAAAATCATGCCATCTCAGTAGGTAGTTACAACAAATTGCTATTTTTAGTGCATGGGAGAGACAATGAAGGCACGTTTTCCAAGAAGATAAGGATAAGATGGAATCTTTTAGAGCATCTTCCACATGGACGTCCTCTTTGGCTTCTCGCTTGTTGTAGATACATTGAATGCGGCTGAATGATGTGGCGAATTATAATTGGATGATGATAGGTACGTGCCACATAGGGGCCACCTCAGTATATTTATGGACTTCAACTGTTTATTCACTTTGTTCTGTGGGCATATTCCCAAATTGTATCATTTTTGTGATGTCTTCGATGTGATTACTTTTGATGATGAACACTTGAGATGTATCTTGTTGATCTTGCCTGGTTCATTGTAAGTAGGATGTGTATGATGCTTGTAACTCATTTGTCTAACTCTGTTCTTCTTCTTGCAGGGTATGTGATGATCTTCAGTGATGATACTTCCTTCATGAAGAGTAATGTATATGATGATGCTGTTTCGTTCATGTAAGAGTAGATGATGATGCTTGATTGAGTAGGAGGCTCTTTTGATACTTGAAGATGGTGAGAACTTGAAACTTGATAGATGGATGAATGTCTTCGACGTAGTAGATGATGAAGTATACTTGAAGTGACCCTTGGAAATGGTGTTTTCTCTACAACTTGAAGATGATTCAGGTGCTTGCTCTTGAAATGACTCCTCAACTTCACCAACGCTCCTGCAATACAACAAGGAAACAACGTCAATTACTTGATAAACATTTTATTTCATAACATAAGAAGCATACTAAGCATTCAATATCCTTCTCTAGATCTAGGCGCTCATCTAGGTGCAAGGAGGAGCAAAGTGCGCCTCACTTTGACTTAGCTTACTCTTTGACATTTCAAACTCATACTGATAATTACAACTTTCCACTTTATCAAGGTGATGTCTTTTATCTTTGATTCTTGCCTTCACAAGGCTAGGCGCTAGTTGAGGGTTGTGGAGATGTGTATTAGCGCCTTCAAGTGAATGAGAGTTTACTCCAAGTTAGGCGCACATCTAAGGTAAAATGAATTGAAAAGTGCGCCTAAAACACTTCATGCTTGTTGCATAAGCTTTAATGACTTCAACTTCATATTTAAGATGTTTTACAGACTTTCCATCCTAGGCGCCCATTTAGGTGATAATGAATCATGCTTCTATGAGCAAGGCGCTAGATCTAGTTTATATAGACATGAATGAGCGCCTAGGTATCTTTGACTTAACTTCTTGGCTTTCTAAGATTCTCAATCACTCTTCTAAGCCTCCAAGAGATCCACTCATGCTAGATTTCAAAGTTTCATTGCTCCCTTCATGTAAGGCGCCAAAGTGGATGTTCTGAGTAGGAAATGGCGCCTTAGCATGCTTAGCCTATTTACTTGAACATTTAATGATTCAATTCACTTGGCATGCTCATGAGGGGTTCCAGACACTCAAGTACCCTTAAAAAAATCATAGATTCAATCATGTTTTGCTTAGGCGCTCAAATGGTGTCATTTAGGAGTGAAATGGCGCCTCAGTTTGACTTCAACCTAAGGTGCACTTTGAAGGCCATGTAGATGTGAATTGGCACCTTGGTTCCTTGAGATAGTCATATTCAACTCTAGGCGCCAATTTGAGTTGCTACTAGTGGTAAGGTGCGCCTAGGTTCCTTTGGAGCTAATTCTCGGCATTTTCATGGTTTCATCTTATATCTAAACTCTCAAGAGACCTCCTTAATTTTAGGCGCTAAAACTTATGATTTCAAACTTGTTTCATTGATAGGCGCACTTTGTGGTTGCTTTGATGTTAAAAGGGCGCCTAGATTCATGAAGTTCAATCTCCTTCCTCCTAGGCGCCAAAATGGATAGTTTAGACAAGAAAAGGCGCCTTGGCTTATTCTTTGAACTTGTTTACACCCTTATAAGACTACATCATCCTTAGGCGCTATCTATCATTAATTTAAACCTCATCTCACATCAAGGCGCTAAAAATGGTGGCTACACATGCAAAATGCGCCTAGTCTCCAGATGGATGAATTGGCGCCTAGACTTAAATGTCTTATTTTTGTCAAATTTTCAATGCTTAAGGTCTTTTGGCAACTTTTTCAATCAAGGCGCCTTGGTCTTAACTTCTCCTTGCTCAAGGCGCAATTTGAGGTTGTCTGGATGATAAAATGTGCCCTGAGTTGTAGGTGCCATTTGGAGTCACTGCAAGTGGAGAAATGCGCCTAAGGTCTTAGAGCAAATTTGCGCCTAGAAATGAAAGTCCCCAGGGTAAGGTATATTAAAAAATATATTTAAGTATATTTCTTATACTTTAAATATTTTTCAATATACCTTTCAGGATGTTTGAGATAGGTCTTGGATCCACCGGATTTAACATGTAGATTCTAGATTTTGAGGGATCCACCAGATATGAGAATTAGCCAATTTTCAGGATATCAGACTTAGTCATTTTTAGGATCTTAGAACATACATCAGGATATCAGGACATCAGGGGACTATTGGACTCAAACACCACTGACTTCATCATGAAATAAATCTAAGACAGCTTCCAAGACTCAATGCAAAGCATCAAAACTCAAAAAAAGGGGGTCCCCATTTGCAATGGGGCGATGTCTGATTAGGTCACAACAGGTAGGTGACTCTCAAGTGGTGAGGAATTGCCGGGTGTGCAATGAAGCCCTTGAGCCAAATGGTGAGGAATTGCTGGGTGTGCAATGAAGCCCTTGAGCCAAGTGGTGAGGAATTGTTGGGTGTGTAATGAAGCCCTTGGGCCTATGAATATTATTATCCAGCGCCTTAACTAGCATATACCTATCCTCCAATAGGGCTAGGTTAGATTAGTGACTAGGCACGATGATAACTATTCCCAAAGTATATCATGAGGCGAAAGACATATCAAGTATAAATATATTAATATGAAGAAAAACAATTGAATAAATACTCCTCCCAATTATGTTATATTCTTGTTCACTATTATGATGTAGTTATTTCATTACTAAATTGAATTTTATTGGTACTAATGTCCTTGTCCAGTAGTCATTCTTGTGAATAGATTGAAAAATAAAGGATAACCAAAAAGGGGACATTACATAAAACAACTAACAAGTACTAAGCTAGAGCCTATAGTCTTTATAAATTAGGTTTTAATTTCTCAAAAAATAACTATAAAGGCCAAGGGGTTGAGATCAAGTGGTTAAAGCATTGGATTCTTATTGTGTAGACTCAAGTTCAAATTCCCAAAGTGACATCGAAGGTGGAATTCTAAGTGGTGACTCTTGGTCTTCCACTATTTGGCTTCTCGTAGAAATTTCTAAGTTGTTGCTCGTAAAGGAGCTGAGTATTGTATTGCTCGTAACGATCTAAGTATTTGAATCAGTTGGCTTAGACGCTCATTTGAGCTATATTTGTAGACTATCATAAATATATTAAAAAAAATATAAGTGAGATGCTCAATAATTATCAAGACCAAGCTCATAAGCATACACTTCATTGAATCTAGATTGATTATGCTCGGGATTGTAACAGGTCCGTTTCCGAAACTAGATTTGGTTATTTTGATGCTGCACAAGATATTATAAAACTTGTAGAACACAAAATTTTGGTATATGAAGAACAAGAAATACAAAATAAGTTGGCATCTTTAGGATCTATGTACAAATCTTTTGTGCCTTTAATGACTATTGACTGATTTTTATGAGAGATATGGTCAAATCTTAGAATGTTCAATGCCAAATATTTTGCCTTTTCCTCAAGTCACAAAGGAAGGGTGAGGAAACATTCTTAGCATCGAAATGTGAATCCATATGTGATTGAAAGTTGGGGCCTATTCAATCTAGTAAAAAAATCTAACTCAATGGCATGGCGACCTCTAGACCTGTTCTCCTGTAGGGTTTTTGCCATTTTTGAAACCCATCCCCCCTCGACCCTGCAGACATGGAGCTTCTAAAATCATAGTGTGCTCCCAAAGTTGGCAAATCTACCTTTTCAACCTCCTCTCAAACGCCTACTCCATCCAACAGGGATCTTTCATCCCTAAATTTGATGAGGTGCTATTGGTTGAAGTTCCTCTAGACAATCTCCACCACACAATATTGAATCTCTTTGCTAATGCACTCGTTGGCTATTTTATTGGGCTTTGGCCAAGCCCTCTCACTTTGGAAAAGTGGATTTCCAAAGCGTGGGGTTCCAAAATCTTCTCTTTTGAGGTTTGGCTGCTGGACGAGGCTATTTCGTGATTATTTACTCCACCAACAAAGAACAAGATGTCTTCTAGGGAGGACTGGTTTATGGGTTCCAACCTCCTCTTCCTTTGCCATTGGACGTCTCATTTTGACCCTCAAGTGGATGTTCATGAAGAAGTTCGGATTTGAGTAAGACTTCCTTTCCTCCCCTTGCATTTATGGAATAAACCGATTCTAGAATAAGTTGGAAATCAGTTAGGCAAGTTTGTTGACTAGATTCCCCCCAAAGCCCATAATGCTTCTTGTGCCAGAATTTGTATTCAAGTAAACCTCAAAAAAGGGTTACCTGAAGCCATTGGCATCAAGGTCATGAACTGGATTCACACTTAGAGTCTAGATTACAAGCATATCCCCTTTAAAGTTCTTCCTGTTGCACTTATGGACATTTTTCCAGGAACTGTCCAAGCAAGCTTGTGCCTGATCAAACCCCCAAGATCCAAAAAGAGGATGGATTTTACCTTGCACAAAACAAAAAAGATAGGTCTCGCAACAGGCACCCTTGACCTCAACAAGACTCGCATCCTCGCCATGCTGATTTAAACCTTCTTTCTCTTTTGGATTCTGATCATGATACAACTGGGAACTTGGAAGCAAATTTAGTCACCGAGGATCCAAATGATTTGGAGGTAGACATCCCTAATAACATTTTTTTTTTGAAGATATGGCGGCAGATGATCCGAAATTTCTTCTTGTAGAGACTTTAGGGCAAGATCACAATATAGAGAGTATAGAGGAAGGTCCCCTTCCAGGAATGATCTCTGACCCACTTCAAATGGGATCCACTTCGTAGGTTGGCAGGAAATCTAATTGGGAGTTGAGAACTAAAGAGGCTAAGAAGAATGTCATAGCCAAGGCTCAAGCAACCTTGGAGGGTTTCTCCAAAAATAAAAAATCTTCCAAGAGGTTTTGGGTGGACCCTTGAAGAAAAATTACCTCAAATGTCTATTGAAAGATCTGTTGATGATGTTTTTGTGACACCACAACAATAGAATAAGATACTGGGTATCCTATCCCCTCTTGAATGAAGCTTCTTAGATGCTGAACTATGTGATCGAATGAGACTGCTCCAAGGTTCCTTTTATGTCAGGTCTTGACGTGCATAGGGATAGACTCAGTGGAATGATGTGATTTGCTGGTAATCACAAGGGGGACTTAGTGTTTCAATGCTCAAGAAAGAAAGTCGGAGGGGTTTCGGTAGATTCGGGAGTACTGGACGCAGATTCCTCTTCTCATAGACTGGATTTTCAGTTTGTGGCAGAAAAGATCTAAGTTTGACCAGACTAACCTAAGTGGGTAACAAATGATTTTGCAGTTTGGCTCTTTTATAATCTACTCCTAAGGAAAACTCAAAGAAAATGGAAAAGATAGGGATGGTGGAAAAGAGTTCAAGAATCTAGGTGACGGGAAGAACTATTGTTGAGGATTGATGTTGGAACCATACTTCTGTTTCGTCATGCGACAACAGCTAGGCAGAGATGGTGCAATCTTCTGGGATAACGGCAGGGATTTTCACACAGTCCTGACATGGAACATGGGATTTGATCACTCAAGAACAGTTGAAGTTAAGCTTGGAATCAGTTCAGACTAACCATACAAAGTGATTTGCAAGCCACAAATCACGAATGATATGAACAAATCGGCACTCGATCATTCAACAATAACATTTTCCATCATACTAACTAATAAAACTTGAAATAAAGGAAATAACTTGAATAACTTTCAGATTTGCTTCATGGAATCAATAAAACCATGTCAAACATCCAAAGAATCATATGAACACCAATATTCAATGCTTATATCTTTGCTTCAGAAGTTTGTATTACAACAATCCAACTGATCCTTGGAGTTTCAGCTCAGAAAAAACAATGCAGAAATAAGAATGATAGAAATGAGAAAAAGAGAGAGCTATAATGAGGCATCCCTTAGCCTTTATACAGGCTACCAAAAATATATTAGGGCAAAAGGAAATCAGATTTTCTTGAAACATGTGCCATGGGTCAGAAACCCTAGGAAAGCAGGTGGGGTCATCAGATTGCTCATGCAGGAGACTGCCACCTGTCCTGGGCGTCAGAAGGTGTAAGGAAATCCTCCAGCTGTCCAAGGTGTCCCAGTTGACTAGGACTATCGGACAGGACTGTCCTGCTTGTCTGGAACTTCTTCCTGCTCTTTAGTCTCTGCCTCCAGGACCCTGATTAGGACAACTTCCAACTCCTCCATAGGAATACTGGGCATGTTTTCAATCCGGAACTCCATGACGGATGCGGTGGTGGTGCAGGTGACAAGGATATTTTCCCAATCCGCCCTTAGCTCCTCGATACTGTTAATGAGGATCAGAAACGAGGATGCATCCTCAAGATGGGATTCCTCAGTCGGATAAGTTGCTTTGAAGTATATGCTCCGCATCTTGCCTTTCAATTCTTCCAAGTCAATGACTCCATCCGGTGCTACATCCAGATCAAACCAGGTCTCCAATGATACAAGGATTTTGTCTTGGATCTCCTTCAACATGGTGTGGGCCTGGGAAATGTCACCTTCAATCTTCTCCAGGTTATCTTTCTTCACGAGCAAGGCGGAATACCAACTGAGGAAGTCATATACTGAATTTGCATGTATTACCTTGTTCTTGATCAAGTCTGGCTGCGGAGTGTTCATCAGTGCCTTCAGTCTAGGGATAGTTTCCTCCCGGACAACTATGAATTGCTGACATGTATCCAGAATTGCATGAATCCTATCCATGAGTGCTGTAACTCTGCCGTTTACCTGGACGAGGTCTTCAATGAATTTATGGGCTCTATCCGAGACCTTCTCTATCCAACCTTTTGCTGTGTGGCCGGCTGTCCTCAAAACTTCAACCTCAGCTAATGAATCCTTAGTTATGCTTAGAGGTTGGGACGTTGCTCCTTGGGCGGACTGCAATGGGCCCATGAGCTGTTGGATATGCTGCCGCAGTTCCTCATTCTCTGGCTTCAACTGGTTCTTATTTTCTTCTTCCTTCCTTAACCTTTCTCGGATGGTGGCAACGGAATCCTCCAACTCCTCCATTTCTTGATCCTTCGTGGTTGGTCCCAGGTCGACCTTCAAGATATCAAAGTCATCCGGACTGATGTCCTCCTTCGCCTCGGTTACCTTGGGAATTGCCACCTCTACTCGGCGGGATCCGGATTCATCCCTTGTAATCCTGGAAAACTTCTTCACCTTCTTTGGATCTGCAGATTTCCCTATCCTGGCCAGAAAATCACCAAGTACGGTGGAAGGATCATTCTTCTTGATTGTCTTCTTCTGCAACCTGTCCTATAACCAATTGGGTTTTGTGGAGGGAATGACTTCCTCCTGTGGTTCCTGAGGGCCTTGACCAACTTGTGGCGTGGATGTCAGTACTTCTTCGTAATTGAACTTCTCGTTGAGGAATTCCAAATCAGGGTGATGGAGCATGTCCTCAAGATGGACCTCCCCTGGATTCCGTGGTGGAGGGTTAGGCTGATTTCCCACTATGAGGCTGGGAGTCCGTTCCCGGGTGGAATCCATGGACTCATTATCTCCCTGATCATCCTGCTCATTTGGGACCATTTCCTCCTCCATGGGTCCCTTGCCTTTAACTGTTTGCAAATCTCCAAAAAGATCCACCTCCCAGACGGAAGAAGTGCTGGCCGAGTGACGCCTGGATGCATTCTGCTCCTCCTGGTCAGGCTTGCTGATAGTTTCCTTCCGGGCCTTTACTCTCTTTGTTGGTGGATCTTCCGCCGTTCTGTCCTTCACTTCCTGTCTTCCCGTCCCTTGTTCTTTCACAGGAGTGTCCTTGGTCATATCCTCTTTGGAAGACTGAGAATCCAAGTCCCCCATCAGGTCATAAGTCGGGTGGATACCTTTCTTGTGCAATTTCTCTGTCTGTTGGCCTATCCATTTCTGTGTTATCGTTAGCACGGGTGCCATTAGATCATCCAAGTGGGTGACTTCCGGATCAGACCAAATCAAGGGTGGCAGAGGTTTATCTTTCTCCTGTTCAAAGAATGGCTGGACCAAATCAAGGGTGGCAGAGGTTTATCTTTCTCCTGTTCGAAGAATGGCTGGACCTGCCTCCCATCCTCCTTGACTTGATCTGGGACTGCAAAGATCCCAGTGGTCCTGATCAAGTCGCCTGAAAGCCGGGAACATATCCTCCTCCGCACTTCAAAGTCATCCTCAGCGTTTGCCCAATGGTCCTCCAGGTGTACCTTATGTCTATGTCTCCTTCCACATGCTACCCGGGTGGTATTGTACGGGTCAAAGTTCTCCCACAAGGAGTGAGTCACCAAGTTATAGAACTGCAGCTCCTCCTTGGATCTTTCGGCGGCTTGGAGAGATGGACATGACTCGACCGCATCTTCGGTCTCGACTGGATAGGTCACCCTGGCCTTCTTCTTCTTCTTCTGGACTTTGTCATACGCCGAGAGTTGCCTTGTTAATTCCAACAGGACCATCTTGTTCGACGGATATCTTGGCAGTCTATATGGATAGTCGGAGAATCCCTGCACCCTGATGTATGTGAACTTTGGGAATTGGATGAACCAGGAACCATAAGTTATGATCAGCTGCTTGGCCTCGGGTGATAACCTTTGGTGAATGCCTCTTTGGAGGGTCCTTGTAATGTGCATGTCGAATGCGTCATTGAACCTCTGGAAATGGTTTATGTTCTGGAGATGGAGCTGGGTGTAGCAGTTGTAGACCTTGACTTGCCCTTCTTGATTGTCGATACGTCCCTTCCATGACAGTCCTCGATATTTGTTGTTCCTTGCCAGCATATAGATCACATAGGAACTCATGTAAAAGGCCTTCGATTCCTCCAGGTTTTGGAATTGTGCATCAATACTATCATTGAGGAGTCGAGCCTAATCAATCATCTTTGTCCCAACGATGACTTCCTCGATGTAGCAGAACATCCATGGCTCGAAGGTAGAGGACTGCTGACTTCCCATGATCCTGTTCAACATGACGATGAGGTCTCCATGCTTGAAGTCAGATTTAAGGAGTGTCCTTGGCAACTTGGAATGGTGAGGCCTTTTCTTCTGCATCCATGTCTTGTTAATGATCCTGAAACAGGTTGTCGAATCGGCCTGGAACATGTCCGCTGACTCCTCCTGGCTTGTGAATTTGATGGGACTGTAGACAGGTATGTTGAAAGCTTCCAGAATCTTTTCCTTGGTGAAATAGGCCACCACTGTGTTGTTGTGATCGACGACCATCCTTCGTTCCGGATCATAGTGCATGAAACACTCCACGTTTAGCTCGGGACAAGGAATGGCGGGTGGGAAGCATGCGGTGGCGGCAACTCCATTCCGGACGATCTTGGTTGCAAACTGGGATGGGGGATGTCCATCTACTCCATACATTCGCTTCCCAATTTCTTCCATGACTAAAGGATGGATGTTGGTGTCTCCGACGTTTGCCCACTTCGAGGTGATTCTGGACTGTGGGAGTGTTCCTTTGAAGGCAGCCTTCATCTGAGTTTGTCTTGAGGAGCCCGCCTTGGCACTTGCCATTCACCTGTGGAGTCAAGGAAAGAAAAGGTGGAGTATGAGTTTTAAAGAGGTATGGATAGAAGTGAGACTGGGGGTTTTATTCCCACACGTGGGATGTTAGTACAACAGTTTTATGCATGTGGCACTAAAATCACGATTTTTCAAGTACATAGGAAGGAAAAAAAAATCAATATTCTAAGTAAGAAGAATCCTTCCTATGCATTCACATACCTCTCCTTGCACAAGGAACTTTTGACCTTTAATGGAATCTCTGATTTTTTTGATGGATTTCCGACCTTCCAATGGATTTTCTGATTTTTTTTATGCAGGAATTTCTAAGTTTTAATGGGTCTTCCAACAAGAAATCTGCCCTAGGAATATTCAGAACTATGCGTCTTGGTGAAGAACTTACCTTGGAATGGAGGAGTTTTGTCTTGGCGGATGAATTTCTGCCTTTGGAAGATGAATTTCTGCTCTTGGAAAGTTCAGAAATCTGCTTTAAACCTACAGAAATTCTGCCCTAATGAAGAATTTGGCCTTGGAAATGCTAAAATCTGGAATCCTCCTTGGATAAATTTGTCCTTCACTTGATGAAATCTGCCCTTGGAATGTAATTTCTGCTCTTGAAAGGTATATTTCTGCTTTGGATTTGAATTAGAATGATTAAAAATGACTTGAGCGCCCCCTTTATATAGGTAACTTGACCTCCTTTGCCACTTGGCCGACCTAGGTTGGAGGAAGAGAAATTTAGCCGCCAAACTTTATCACTGGCCGACTTAGATTTTTTGTCTTTTTCTCCCTTGTCGGTGGTCGGGGATTTCTGAATGTCGGAGATTTCTGAACGTCGGGGATTTCTGAATGTCGGGGATTTCCTCCAGTCAGGGATTCCTTCCAATCAGGGATTCCTTCCAAATTCTCTTGTCCAGATTTTGCTAAGTTTTGGAGATCTTTTCCTTGGTGAATTTCATGAAGGTTATTGTTTCATTTTGGACAGGAATCACTCGTGGATGGAATTGGAATCCATCCGACACATTTTCCCGCAAGTCCCAGATCAAGTTGTTCAGTTGCATCCATGACTGGGTCAGGAGAGTCATTCTGCAGGATTTCATGAAGGTTAACATTCCATTTTGGTCAGGAGCTATCAGTGGAGGAACTGGAAGAAACTGTCCAAGAGCGCAAAAGTCCAAAGGTGCAGGATTTTGCGCCCAAGGACAAAAATTGCCCTGGAGCGCACATTTCCATTAGTCAAGGATTTTGCGCCCAAGGACAAAAACTCTCCTAGAGCGCACATTTCCATCAGCCAAGGATTTGGCGCCCAAGGACAAAAACTGTCCTGGAGCGTACATTTCCATAAGTCAGGGATTTTGCGCTTTCGACCCTGCCTGTCCAGTTTCTAGGATTTTAGGCTAAGGACTTATCTTTTCTTCAGTCTTGAGTGGGGTTTCAGTTTTACAACAGGTTCACTTTTAGCTGTTTTTACGGAGGTTTGATTATCGACACGGGATCCGAAACACGGGGCTTTCGTTTCTTCCATCCCCTCAAGGAATCTCTCATTTCCCTGGTGGAATACGGAGCTCGTTTCTTCCATCCTTCGTTTCTTCCATCTTTCGTTTCTTCCATCTCTTCAAGGAATCTCACATTTTCATGGTGAGATACGGACTTGGTGAACTCAGAGTCTTTCGTTTTTTCCATCTTTTGTTTCTTCCATCCCTCTCAAGGAATCTCCCCTTTTCGTGGTGAAATTTGCAGAAGGTGAACTCTAGCCGCCTTAGGAAGGTTCAATGGCGACGTGGGATCTGGAATACGGGACTTTCATTTCTTCCACCCTTCTCAAGGAATCTTCATTTTCATAGTGAACATGAAGTTTCAAGGCCAGACTGTGAATTCCTTGATTCAAGCATCTGCAGAGGAGTCAGAGAATGATTTTCAAGCCAACTGCATTGATTGGACAGGTTAGGAGGCTGAATTGGACACTTCCAGTCCTAGGGCGCAAAATCCAGTAGGTACTGGATTTTGAGACCAGGACAAAAAAATTGTCACAAAAAAATTTCTTGGGCGCATAATCCAGTACTTGCTGGATTATGCGACCAGGAATAAGTTTCTTCTTTGGGCGCATATTCCAGCAAGTACTGGAATATGCGACCAGGAATATTCCTGTTGCACTTCCAGCCTTCCGGAGGGGTACTTAAATACTGATTGCTTTTTGAAATTTGCCCTAAGTTCTTGAAAACTTCATCGACTCGAGAATCCTCCGAGTTCTGAGATGAGGTTGAGTGTCGGACTGGGATCAAAAGGATATCCCTTGGATTGAACTTCCGGACCGGAGCTGTCGGACCAGGAACTAAGTTCCATGCTGAGGATGAACATTCCAAGAAATGACGGTCTTAGTTGAGTTCCGGGTTTGGTCGGGATATGAATTCGGAACAAGACTCCGGGTAGGAATTCCTTGGACAAGACTCCGGGATAGGCACTTCCGGACAGGACTCCTGGATAGGCACTTCCAGACAGGCTTCCAAGCTAGAGTCCGGGAACGGTTTCCTGAGTGGGACATGGAGTCCTGTAACCAGACTAGAACTGAGTTCCGTGTCGAGGATGGAATGGGTTCATTTCCTAAGGATGGAAAAACAAAACCCTTCCCTGAGGACAGTTTTAGAACGGACAGTTAGGGTTCCAGGGCTATGCGGGTGGAAATCTATGCGTTCACTTCTTCGATCATCGGTGAGCCGATTCTGAAATCCTGCCGGAGAGTCCGGGATCGGAACAAGAATCCAAACAAGTCAAAAAAAGAGGGGGACCCAATTAGGAATTGGGGTTGATGTTGTAAAGTGGTCACAACAAGATCTTAATCCCTAGTTTGTTGGCATACAAGAAACCAAAATGGAAGATTATAAGTATGCAGAACTTGGAATCACATTTGGAGCAAATCTAATTTGGTGACTATCTTGGCAAAAGGGGCTTTTGGTGGTATCCTCATTGCTTGGGATTTTGCTCTGCCTACTATGATCATTTATGACAAAGGGGAACATTGGTGTAATGTCCCTATTTGGGATATTCCTGATTTCTTGGCCTGCAAACAATAATAATCACTAGAAATGATATTAGATATATTAAAGATCAAGAAATTATGATAATATTTCGATCAATACATCCTAGCATTATTAATATTCAGATCAATACATCTTAGCATCATTAATATTCAGATTAATACATCATATGCACCATTAGTATTTAGATCAATACGTCATAGCATCATTAATACTCAGATCAATACATCATAGCATAATTCACACAGCCAATCACATTGTGAATTTCTTGGAATTACTTGCAAATGGCAATATCAAGGCTGGTCGTCCTTGACTTGCCAAGAACAGGGAAGGTGGGCCATCCTTCCCACTCTCAGTCCACCTTGGAGGCTGGCCGTCTTCCTTGATCAAGCCCAAGAGCATGGAAGGCTGGCCGTCCTTCCAATTCCGGTCCATAACTTGATAAGAGCATGAGAGGGGGGCCATCCTTTCATCTCTCGTGAAGTAGAAGGGGGGCCATCCTTCCTATTTGCAAGACTCTTTTTTAAATTCAAAATTGTTTGCTTAGGGAATTTGCTAGATGATTGCTGATTGAGTACCTCTTGATGGATGGGCAAGATTATTCTTTAATGGCTGCAATAAATGATTTTCTGCTGTATATGTTTGTTGTTATCTGCTGTAGATCTTTTTATATATTTTTATTTATTTCCTGAGTTATTGAATCGGTCAAAAACCTAGATGTTTCCGGTTATGATTCGTTTCAGAATCAGAAATGGGTTCAATTCGTCTATGGATTCGACTAGGGCATGGGTTGTTTTTACTTAGATTCGTTTGGAATCATGCCTGCATGTACCCAAGCGATTCCAACTGCGTTGAGGTGATTCCAAGACCATTGTTAGAAAATACATTAGAGTTTCAATTTTTTTCCATAAAACATAGTGATATTCACTACAAAAACCAAGTGTTTTTGTTTGAAGCCCGTTTGATGGTGCTTATTGGCGTCCTATATACATCGGCAGGGGCTTTTGCTAATTGACGGAGAATCCTGTAATCCACATTAAGTGTTTTTGACTGGAAGTGGACGGCTTTGAAAATGCCAACCTATTTTGTTTTAAACGACATTGGTCTTTTCTTTTCTTTTTTTGGGTTAATAACTGAACCACTGTAAGCTATAGATTTATTTGTATATGTATATTCTTATATTCCGAGTTATTGAAAATTTATCATGGCATTATGTTTATATTTATATTCTACATTATTGTAGAATTATCTTATGTTTTACTTTTGTTTCTTGTTCAAAGTTTTTAAACTCACATTGTTGAAAATTAAAAAAATTCTTTTCATTTCTTGTTAATATTTATTATTTTATAAATTATTATCAATATTATATACATGAGATAGATTTTCGTTTTATTTTTTATTTTGGTTATAGTAACCCTGGTTGGGGACCAGGGACCCATAAAAAACAGGGCAAAGCCCTAACTGTTTGTATTAGTCTTAATACATCCATATAGAAATATACTATCTGGGTGAGAGGGCAAATTACATGGCCCTCTCCCCATTAACAGTCTTACTAACTATAAAAACTAAGAAACATGCTACACTATGCAACACAAAAACTATTAAATGCCGTCCTTGCCTGTAAGATCCACCAGGTCCATCTCCTCGTCGCAAGGGCACTTATAGTCCGCACGGACTTTAGCTTCCACCTGAAATCCCACCCTTTGCTAACTTCTCCAACAACTTCCTAGTCTCCAGCAAGAATTCTACACATCCATCTTCTCAGCATTGGGTTCTGTATCTCCGAGTCAACCGGAGCTATGAAACTCTCCAAAGCCTCGTCCCCTGAAACCTTGGGCGTCCTCTTGTGAGGAGTGTAAGCTCTCTTGTTCCTTCCTCCATCCGACTGGCTGGCTGCCTTCCTCTGTATTTGACGCCGTCGGGGAATGTGGGGCTCTGCCATTCCTTTGCCTTTCTCCTTGCTTCCGCCGTCCAAAGCCTCGTTTTGCAAACCTTTGCCCTTCATTTTGCCTGAGAAGAAAAAGCATAATGAGACTGCCATAAGGCATCTAGTCTTCATATCAAAAGAGGCAATTGCCTCGACTTCTGACACCCGCCACCCTTATTGATGATCGGCCAGCTTGGCCTCGATCCCTTCGCACGTTCGGCCTCTCGGTCACTTAGCTGAGTGTCAGATTAATGATCTAGCCCTTTATCGGGCGAGTTTTAAAATTTATTTAAATTTCAATAATTTTAAATTTATTTAATATTTCAAAATTTAAATTTAATATATTATATTTAAATAAATTATAAATTTTTATTATTTAATTTAATAACTATTTTTTCCTCAAATTTAATAGGCTAATGAATTTGTTTCAATTTTTTATCTGGCCGTACTTGAATTCAAACACAAACATGAACCCTGTGATATAGCTTCATCTAAACTTATTCCTAGATTTATTGCAATCATGTGAAGAGTTCCATTAAAGGTGACTCTAATTATCGATTACATTGATTACTAATTATATTATTTTAATATTGAACAATGAATATCTATCATGACATTCAATTTTGACAAATTGATATCAAATTAGTATCTTATATTTCAAATTTGTAATATTTATGGTAGTTTTGTTTAGCATATGCATGATATGTGGTATTTTGAACCTAATTTCTATTTTTTAGGCTGCAAATATGTATATATTTATGATTTTTATATATTTTTTGTACGGATGTACCCAGAATGTACCCAGCCCCCTAATTATTTTTGCCATACCAGCATACCATACCCACGTACCCCTACCCATACCCAATTCTGATTTTGGTAACTCAGGTTATGAATGACTCGTGGTAAGAAAACTTGTAGATTGTGGCATAGCTCTAATGTTTTTGTTGACATATACAGGGATCTTCCTACTTGTTGTGACCTAATCACACATCGCCCCATTGCACATGGGGATCCCCTTTTTTTTTGCAATTTTGAGCTTGTAGAAGTCCGTAGGAAGTGTCATGCAATCACGTCTCCTCCACAAGTTGGACAATGACTCTTTCTCCTAGGTAGCTTGAGATGGATTAAGTGGGTGCGAATGAGGTCCTGAGATCAATCCTGACACATGTTTGAGGTCCTGAAATCGACTAAGTCTGATATCCTGAAAACCTGAAGAAATGGCTAAGTCTGAAATTTGGTGGATCCTTAAAACTCTAGAATCTGCATGTCAAATCCTATGGATTTGAGACCTATCTCAAACATCTTGGAAGTATATTTCAAAATATTTAAAGTAATATCTGGCATATACTTAAATATATTTTGAAATATACTTGAATTTTAGAGACTGAAAAGTTGTCTAAGTGCGAAATTCTAAGCACACCTACCAAACCCGCCCAGCCTGGGCGGGAATAACATCTGGGCTTGGATTATGTCTTGTCCATGAGAGTATCTCCATGCACCTACTCCAAACCCGTCTAGGGAGAAAATCAAGAAAAGTTTGCCAATTGAAGAGTGAAGAAAGGATGATGAACAAGTCTAGTTTCAAGCAAATGTGGGAGAAGAAAACACCTTTTGAACAAAATCCAGACCTCACCCCCAAACCCGCCCAGCCTGGGCGGCCTCACAAGGTAGTCATGGACAATGTCATCTTCACCAAGAGAATCTCTCCACACAGAGCCTCCAAATCCGCCTAGGGAAAGTTAGGACATTTTCACGAGGTTTTTCCAATTGAAGAGAGTTAGGAAGTGATGATGGAGTCTAAAAACTAAGTTTAACTTGCAAGGTAGAAGACAGAGAACACATTTTGATGAAAATTCCATGCATCACCTCTAAAGCCGCCCTTCCTGGGCGGCCTCAAGAGGGGGTCTTGGATTTTTCCATGTTCCTCATGCATCTCTTTCCATACTAAACTCACAAACCCGCTTAGGAGAGATGACATGAAATTTGAAGTGTAGAGACGGAAGGTGATGAATAACACTAAGTTTTGAACAAAGACATGGATAACTTGCAACTTTGGAACACACATGAAAGATTTTAAGTGAAAGTCCGAGCCTCACTCCCAAACCTGCCCTACCTGGCCGGCCTAGACATGAGGTCTTGGATTCCTTGATCTTTACATGAACTATTCCACATTCAACCCTCCAAACCATTCAAGAGAAAGATCTTAGGAAACTTGCAAGGAAAAGATGAAGATGATGATGATAAAGGCAAATTGCAACCATGGAAGATAAGGAGCTTGCTCAAAGACAAAGATAAGCATGTTTTAGTCAAAATCCACACCATAGTCCCAAACCTGCCCTACCTGGGCGACCTAGGGAGGTGAGCATGGAATCAAGTGTTTGAGCACTCATGCCACTCATCATTTGCCTACCAACTCCACCCATCTGCTTCCACACACATGCAAGTCCAATAAGGAGGTGAAAATCATTGAAAATCACTAGTATTGGAGTCAAATCCACACATCACCTTCAAGGCTGCTCATCATAGGCGGTCTCCACCATTGCACATGGAGAATACCTCAAATGCCATTCAGATCACTTCTTGACTTCACTCAAATGAAGGTAATTTACATGAAGAACATGAAGAGAACACTAAGTCATGCTAAGGAGGAAGGAAAAGATCATGAAAATGAAGCAAGAATTGCCTAGGTATAAAAATCATCACACCCTCTTCCAGCTCGCCCAGCCTAGGCGGCCTAGACCATGACCCTTGGATTTTCATCACACATTCCTCACAGGCCCTTCAAACCCGCCTGGCTAGGTCGGCCTAGGCACTGAGACAAGGAATTTCACGCATATCAATCCATACTACCCCTCTAAACCCGCCTAGGCACTTAGGCATGGATTTCACGCAAAAGGGTATGTTTTGAAATGTCATTTTTTGATCCCACATGCATAAGATGAATGTAATTTGTTATTGAAAATCCTTTATATCAAGTCTTAATTTGATGTATTTCTTTTTGTAGGTGATGGAGGATCCAAGGAGGTGAATGGTGAGAGCTCATACATGAGAAGTTTGGAAGGTGGAGAAAAGTTGCTCAAATTTGTCATCATCACCACACGGAGGAGCTCCTACATCAAGTTCATCTTACTTTGAAGACTTTGTATGTCTGAATGAGGAAGACATCAACGCCACGCATGAGAGGGAGTCATCTTCCAGTGATTCATTCCACGTGCCAAAGGACAATCATCATGTAATCTGCTCCAAGGACTCGTGCACAACATATCTTCTACTTCATGCAACTGTCCAGAGGCATAATCCTGCTCAAGCACAAGGACGTCACAAGATGAGAGATGAGCATGATCATCAAAGCGATCCATGAGTTACATCAAGACAACAAGAAGAAAATATTCTAAGTAAAGTGAACATGAGGTGAACCAGACTAGTTCGTTTAAAGATGCTGAGGTGGCATGTACACATCATCAGGCCAATCACATTCTGCCATGTCATTCATTCAAGTCTAGGTCGTCTATAACAAACAAGTGGATAAAAGGGCCCACCATAAAGATGCTCCAAAGATGCTTATCACACTGGGAAACGTGCCTTCATTGCCTCTTTCATGTTCTAAAAATAGCAAATGTTGTAACAAACTGCCTTGTCTCAATCTCGGCGGTTGATTGCTAAATCAATCTTGGCCCTTCATGTAATTTTTGGAGTCTATAAAAGGCTCATTCTTCTCATTTGTAATATATACATTAGATATACATTAGATTAGAAAGGAGTAGAGTGATATACATTAGATTAGAAATGAGTAGAGTAGAGGAGACTCTTCGAAGTCATTGAAGAGAGATTGAGAGATTGTTGTAAAGATACACTTCAAGATTAATGCAAGCTCATTGTTGAATGTTTCATGGTGATCTTGTGATTTTGGAATGTTAGCACGGTCTTCATTGTCTCCAAGATGGTTAAGAATTGTTTCCGAAGTAGCTTAGTTGATAGATTAGAAGTTCATTGATATAATGTTTCTTATGTGAAGATATTTGATGAATCCCTGTTGGTTCATACTTTTCGTGGATTGCCGAAGGTAACTCACTTTGCAAAGTTAGCCTGAACCTCGCTTGCATAAGTTCGGTTGTGGATGCTCGTTCAAACTGCGCCAATTGTGGGTGTTTGGATGGAAGTTCACAACATAAAAATCATATGATTACCTTAGGAGATTGCACTTACTCTATGTAATTGTTGGTTCTCATGGTGAAGTGGAGCTAGGTTGTGGAAGGGAATTTGTCTATCATAGCATGTGCATTATATCATTGTCTTAGATTAGCCCTCTTAACCCTTGCCTTTTGCCTTTTCTTTTTGTAGTTGATTAGAAGAAGTTCCATTTCACAAGGAAAGAGTACATATTTGAATGGAGTGATGAATAAATTCTGCGTAAGTCCTTTTGTGTAAACAACATTATCACATCATACCACCGAGGCTATCCGTTGCAAATCACGTACAAGGAACCTTGGAGCGTTCTTGTTTGATCACATAGTTTAGCATTCGGGACGCTTTGTTCAAGAGAGGATAAAGCACTTGGTGTTTTATTCTAATGTTGTTGTCAAGAAAACATCATCAACACTACTGTACTTCAATTTACTATGCAAATCTTATGGCTTCTGAACTGTTTTTCTTCACTTTATTAGAGACATGATAAGCCCTTATACTAGGCATATCAATAGAATGTCTTGTTTCACTTTGTCAATCCCCATAATGAAAAAAATAAACTGAAACTATTGTCATTTAATTTTACAGGTCAAATGATTTGCACAATGCCTCTATATATGCTGAAATCAGGACAAGGATTCCAGATACTATTCCTTGGGATTACAATTCAGAGAATATGGTTGGCGTGCCAGTAAGCTTTGCAGTTAAGGTAATATTTGCCTGGACAGTAGCCAGCTAAATAAGATCATTGACCTAGATAATACTAGACTTTATAGATCAAAGAAATATATGGACCATATATCTTGAAATTGGTGCAAGTGGATATATGTACAAACGTCATGGGAATAATAAGCAGAGCACAGATAAGAATTAAGAAATCTGCTGAATACTTATCACAAAGCTTATGAGAGTGGATTGTCTAGTAAATTTGGTAGGAGACATGCAAAGTGTACATCTGATTAAAGAATGCTTCCAATTACATCTGTCAAAGTTATGCAATTGGATATGCAGTGTTGCATTACCAGCATATAATAAATCTGCAACAGTTTGCCAGTATGTGATTTTTTGGAAAAAGTTTAAATATTGTTAGAACTCAGACGTATGATTTCTTTCTTCCAGAAAAATGAAGATCATTTAAAGTGTATTTTAATTCTGATGTGGTGTTCTAGTCTGCTGCATTGAAAGAAGCGATAGATGACCTTGAATGGCCTGGCTCAAGCATCCAACTGTCGATAAATCCAGACCCTCCTATAGTTACTTTTAAAGGTGAAGGTCACGGTGATTTGCAGGTATCAAATATAAAGTTTTAAACCCTTAGTATCATAAGTAATTAACTCATTTTTTATTTTTACTTTCAAGATCCATGTACTGAGAATGTACTCTTGGGTTTCTATTTTACAGATCGACTTCTTTTATAATACTCAATTTGATCTTTTCATTGCATTTCAGTGTGATCGCTATGTCTCTTACAGGTAACAACCAGATAGACTGAGGAATGTCCTTAAATAGAAAACTAACTTGGTTACTTCTTGTCTGATATTACATAATTCCTCATAACAGTTAACAAAATTTTAATGTTAAGTGCGCTTTCTTCAGTGTGAATTTGGCACTCAGAAGATAAAATTCCCTTAAATGGTTTCTCTCAATAAGTTACATCTGCAGGTACAAATATAAGTTTCTTCGTGCAACTACTGCAAATATTCCAACTAGTGTTTTGAAGGATAACAGAGGAAGCAAGCTAACAATTGGGAGGAATGGATTATTGAAGATTCAACATTTGGTATCTGTGCGTCCGGCACCTGGTCATCCGCAGCCTGGAGATTCTTGTGGCAATCAGCAGCAGCAGAAGCGTATTTCATACATTGAATTTTTTGTGAAACCTGAAGAAGATGACGAAGAAACAAATGATTCTTAAACTAATAAACAAATTGGATATTAATAAACTGGAAAATTTTCTAGCAGGTTGCAGCAAGCAATTTCTGGCTTGCTTTAAAAATATAGCAGCATGCTTTCTCCATAAGGAAAATGGGATGAAATGACTTCTAACACCCTTTAGGTGCAATTGGTCTGTAGGACTTATCCAAGTGTACTTACTACCTTTTCAGATTAGTGTTTCCATGCGTGTTAATTACTGCATCTGACTCATAACTAAGAGTGGTGGGGGGGTTTTGAGGACTTGAGAACTTTTATCAAACAAAATTATAGATAGCTGCTTTGAAATTTAAAATTGACCGGCAGCATAATGTCCATGTTGAGAACTCACATATTTAAATGACAAGCTCTGCTCCTCTAGAACGGGAAATTTGATGATGTTGAATTTTTTAGAGTTGATTATGATTTTGAACTATTGTTGGGGTAAATATCAATGTAGTTTTGATGGTACTCACTAATGTATGAGAATCAGTTAGAAACAGGTGATTGATGCTGCATTTTTTAGTGCCATTGGTGACAATATAAATGATAATTTGTACGTTGGCCTCTTTGCTAAGCTTTCTAAACTGAATTCTATGATAGAGTTATGGTACTATGTATTTTATACCTGGAATTGTTGTTTTATAACTGTTGAGAGTCATGAAGCTAATTTTGGACTGGGTTGTTGGGGTTGTTTGAGTAGATGTAATTTCTGCACATAGCTGCCGTTGGGTGGAAGCTGGTATTAATTTTGATTCTCTACCCAAGAGCAAGATGGTTGAATATCTTAGATTAAAATCTCACAAGTTATAATTTAATAAATGAGAATAAGCTGCAAAAGTTTCATTTATTAGAGTATGTTATTAGTCATAATTCTTTTGGTGATCTCTTTTCTGTGGGAAATGTGGAGTGCTATTCAAATCGTGGTAGCAGCCAATCGACTTATTATAAGGTTGAAATTCATGAAGCCGTTTTAAGGTGTGGTTTATGCCATTTATATGTATTTATTGTAGCCTCTTTCGAGCGGGGTTTAAAAGCTTGCTTAGCATATAATGCACTATTTTGAACTCGAATCATTTATAAGCAAATCTAACTTATTTGGCTGTATCATGTTTTGTTGAAACCAGTTTCAATGCTGGGATAGGTTCATGCTAAAATGATCTTTCCTTGGAAAATGTTTGGATCAGGATTTGCCCTACCATGCTTACATTTCCTCTCTTCCTCTCCCTTTCCCTCTTCTTCGACATTAATTTTGCAGAGTGGAATTTAATAGCATGTATTAAATCACACCACTAACTCTATTTTGTGGAGACACTTAAACCTTGACATTTAACGTGGAAAAATGAAATGAAAGATTTTAATAACGTCCACGAGGCCAAAGCAGCCTATGGGACCAAGAGCAGCTAGCAGCTCCGTTGAGAAACAGGGCACCAAAGTCTTACACAGTTTGCATTCTCCTCTTGAGATCAGACCTTCTGCAGTGAATTTTGATCAAGAAGTTAGCAGTTTTGCCTAACCTTGCCTCCTCAAACAAGGTGCTTAACTTGTCAATTCTCAACGTATCTTCATAGCTGGTACGGATGTCGCTGTACGCTGAGCACTTGATGATGAAGTTTTATCAACAAATATAACAAAGGTAGGGTCCATAATTTGAAGCGCTGTTTAGAGATTGCATGTTAACCAAGTGTCGCGTAACAATTAGCCCTTGCCATTGCAACATGCTTTAAAGTAGAATTAAATATGGGTGTTGTGTAGTAGGTAATTCTCGTTGTTGCAACATGTTCGAGAATTAATTTATTTGGTGATTACACATGTTTGTCAATCATCTATGTTTGGACATCAGTCTCAACGTGTTGAAGATGTACAACTTGGGCAAAGGTTGAAGTGAGTTTGAAAGTTAATATTCTAGTGTTCTTGGAAATCTACAATGCTTATTAGTTTGAGGTTTTTGCTCTCTTTCCATTATAGATGCAGAAACAAAAAAGCACATCATAAAATGGCACTAGAAATAGTTAGCCATCCTTACAAATTCCCTGAACTCTAATGACTAAGTATTGCCCAAGTGGTATTTTAGCATATGATTATAGCAACTTCATGAGTTCTTAACATTGTCTTTGGCTAATTTGGCATGGTGTAGTACTAGATATTTAGTGGTTTTTAATGTTTTAAATTAGTACTTGATATAGTGTTGACTAGGCAAAAGTATTGGAAATAAATAGTAAAATAAGAGTATGGTCATATCTTGCACCATTAGCAAGCATTCAACATACAATAAATGACTTATGGTGCCACAAATTGACTGCCTAGGAAAACATGATTCTTTTCCAAGAAGCCTCTCAAGCACTAAACCTAGTATGGTGTTTATTGTTTGGCATTGGTAGCTCACAAATGGTGGAGCCTTGCTTGTTGGCAATTGGAGGTGGTTCTTTACTACTTTTAATCAGTTGTCAATAGCATTTCAACTAGACATGGATCATCAATGGAGTTGAAATTTGATGTTTGTTGGGGATTTTAACCCTAGTTGCAGATGACCAATGGATTGGGATGAAAGAAACTTAAGATTATGTATTTAGAAACTAGTCAACAACACTTGCAAAATCTATTTAACATGTACAAAAGTAAATGGATCGGTATGCATTCACAAAATTATACACTAGACTCAAGATTTATGTGGGAAACCCTTTTGGGAGAAAAACCCACCACAAAAGACATTCACAATATTATTATTCATAATTAGAAAATATACAATACAACAAGGTCTTAACAAAGTCTCAATCTACAATATACTTCTGTAATCACTCTAATGTTTTTGTATCAACAATGTACAATCCAATGCTATTTTTTTAGCCTGTACAACTATCTCAATGTCTAACCTTGGTGCATCCACATGAGGTGATACATATAGACATATTCATGGGAATATTAATTGTCTAACTATCCAACCAACCTGAGGAACACCAAGAGTCATGCAACTATAATTTAACCATACATGACATCAACATGTCACATGACATCAACATATCACATAAATCACCAAGTATGATGTTTTCAAGTGGACAATCACCTTGTATACTTTGTTGTTGCCGCATACTATGAATCAATAGTTACAACCTTAACACTGTCGGTATACATACATGTTTCCAATATAGCCACCACTTCCAACTCCTCGCTTACACTAGCATATACAAACATAGCTTTTGATTGCTTGTGGTACCTTGTGCCATCTTTCAGAACATTATCATGCTCTTAGATTGTGTTGCATGAACTCTGGTTTTGCTACAAGTGCCCCTGCATCATTGTTCATACTTCCAACAAACACTAATTTCATATGTGGTTGTGAGTTGTTCTAAATGGTTTGCGGTTGTTGTCACGCCACCACCACCACATGTAGACAAACCATGTATGTTGCATTGCTACTTACTGCTACAACATCACCACATGTCAGTCAACATAAATGCTATACTGAAATACTTGAAAACTCACCGCATTTCACTACAATGTATTTTGTAGACAAATTCTTCCTCCAAGGACTCTTTGCAAGTGAATATCACCTAAGTCCCAACAATGTTTGCATAGAATAACATGAAAGCTATAGTAAAATTGTTGGCAATATGTGTTGTCATTGATGTCAACATAGTATACGGCAACATAAGGACAAACTTGTACAGAAGTTGTGTATAGGAGAAGATGATGGACAGTGGAAGCTTTGAGAGAGACGGTTTGACTTAGTTAAATTCAAAGGGTCAGCATGAAGACTTAGCAGATGAAGTGAAACCAGTTTGGAAGAAGAGAAAATTGTCTAAGTATGATGCGGTGAGCAGTCTTATGTCTAAACATGATGCAGAGGTAAACACTTATGTCCTAACATGTTTCCTGTATTCCTACATGTATATCTCATCGGTCTGGAGTATCGCAATTAGTAATAAGTAGCAGAAATTTGACTAAGGCATTCACAGTGCATATCCTAAGGGAGAGTCACAATGTTTTCGCCTGCATTTCTCCGCAGAGCAAGATTTAGTCTTGCGGTTTAGAAGATAAGTTTATCATGATATTAACATGATATACTCAAGATTTCAAGTCACCACACCTTCAGTAGAAAAAGTTACAAGTGACAGAGTACCAGTTACTACTTAGACAGGGCAAGCAATGGTGGAGACCTATTGGAATGCTCTGTATTCCTCTGAAGAAATTGTTTGGTCATGCGGTTTTGAGGATAGGCCCAGGGATGTATAAGGTATGCTATATTGAAGCTTCAAGTGGTCTGGTGGTTCGCAAGGTCAACATTCAAGTAACATAGGTAATACAGACTATTTTAGAAGCCTCAGAACACATGTTTGAGTATTTGCAGAAGATAAAATACATATAGATCAGCCATAAAAGATTGTGTGGAGGTTCTACATGCTCCAATATACCTCAGGTTTGAACCGCACACAAATATCTCTTGTCCCCGGTACCATACAAGATATGTTAGTTAATGAAGAGTTGTATTTCCTTGTCCCCCAGACTCTAGTATACCTTAGTCTAGCTTTTGTTTTTCTTCAGAAATGATAGATGAAGATGTGCGGATCTAGGAGTATGCATGTAATGATGTTTTAGTTCATCTCTAAAGGTTTCAGGGTTTTTGATGTACCGCAATGCCATATCCTGAATAGTGGAGTATCACAGTTAGTCCGGATACTTTGTTTCTAGCAGTTCATCATATCTCTTGTCTTGCAGATGTATAGATTGATCTGATACTTCAGTAGAAAGGTGGTTTAATGATGTTGAGGTGGTACAATGTTGAATTCTTGGTCCGCATGATGTTTTCGACTTCTCCCCGGTGGTATGAAGATAAACAGTTAGCAGTGTTTGTGCAATTTGGGTCGATAGACCAATTTCTGTTATATGTGGTGGATCCTGATCAATTGTTTTGACTTTGAAAGATGTGAAGTGATGTTCCTTGAACCCTTTCATGAAGTCCTAAGGTCCGCAACAAGTTTCCTTGACATATTGTATGTATTGAAGCCGACCTTTGAAGAGTTACACGTTTCATCTAAAAGACTTTCATGGTGCTGACCTAATCAATGTTGTGATGTGTTGCGGAGGGTATTTATAGAAGATCAAATTAATTTGTCAGAAAGAGATGTGAATACGAATGTGAGAAAGCAGAATGAGAAGTATGAAGTGTGTAGAATCAGTATGATGGAGTAATTGTGCAGAAAAGAGGACTGCAATATCAACATAAGTCAGATGCTTTCTTTATAGCAGTTCAAAGTTTTGTTTTTCATTATAATTCTTTGTAGCAATGAACTTTCTTCAGGGAGTAGTAGCTTCCTTGGGTTGTAGCCCTAAAACAAAGTCAACAGGGAGTTGTAGGTTCCTTGGGTTGTAGCCCTAAAACAATGTTGTAAAATTTTATATAGCAGTGAGCATTATATTGTGAGTTAACACGAACCGTAGTTTTTCCCAGTTTTGGGTTTTCCACGTAAAAATCTTGGTGTCATTGTGTTGATAAATGTGTTGCATGTTTTACTTCCTGTTTTCTAAGTAAATGAATCTGATCTACAAATGAAGTAGTTAAGTTTTAATATATGTTGATTCACCCCCCCTCTCAGTATCATTGTGTGTTCAACAAAAATATCAAATTTGTGAACCAACTAAAGGAACATAAGATAAAATGAAGTTATAAAATAAAGTTTAATAAGCAACTTTATTATAACTTAACAATGATTTTGGGTCTTGATCCATCAAGAATAGAATGATTTTGACACCAATAGTCTCTTGAAGGAATAAGGAATCACACATCAAACAATATCTTAGTAGCTTCAAAACATGGTTCATACTATCTATAATATTAGTCGAAGCTAGAGGGGTTAAGCATGGATGTTTCCTCTTGTAATGTTGGGCATGTCATCACTTCTTTATTATTTTGAAAATAAATTCCAAATCAACTTGAATCATTATATATTATAGGCTAACAAAGAGAAGTGTATATAACTTCTACAACATATTTCACAATGGTTGAAAACACATACAGATATATGGAGATCATTAAGTCATATTATCACGTGTTTCAAATATCACCAAGATCATCAAATCTGCAAGCATGGTATCCAAATATTGAACCATATCAAAATTATAGCCATTGCAAAGTGTCATGTACCTAGGGATATGATATTATAATGTATTTAGGTGGATGGAGATGTCGACATGTGACATACATCCCTTAAGTTAGTTATATTGGGTCACGTGGACAATATTGAAAATGGTGAGCACATAAATAAAATTGCATATCACTCCATTTGAACAACAATATCTAAAATATAAAATAATATATTGATATCTTCGGGATACACACAACTTAATTTTTCATTACAATACAATATTGCTTTATAAAGCCATTATTATTCCTGTGTAACTTCCCAAAACTACTAACTACTTCTATGAGAAAGTAACTCCCATTTACTAATAAGAAACTAACCTATATTTATAAATTAACATTTACATGTTAATTTATTTATTGACTATTATTCTATACTACATACTAAACTATATAAAATGATGTAATAAATCCAACACTCCCCCCTTATTACATCAACCCGAATAAGAGACGAAACACTGCAAGGACTGAACACAGCAACCCTTCTGGAGACTTTGATAAAGCACCGTCACCAATTCTCCTCACTCACCCATGAAACACCAAACTTAATGCACCAACAGATCAACTGATTGTCAAACATGAACAACCTCTGTACAACATGAGGAAACATAAATATTCCCATCCTCCATGCACAATGAGAGAACAACTCTCCTCGAAGAGTCCACATCTCCTCTAAGTGTGTCAAAATTCCTCCTCAGTGCTACATCTGAGAGAACAATTCTCCTCCGATAGTCCACATCTCCTCCAAGTGTGTCAATATCCCTCCTCCAATGCGATGAGAATCAAATCTCTCCTCTGGTGTACAAAAAGAACTAAACCATTGTGAATACACTAATCCCACCCTATTTCAAAGATTACACTATCCACAGACTGAGCAAGTGTAGATACACTAACTCCACCCTATTTTAGAAGTTACACTATCCACACATACTGCTAAAAATTGCCTACACTGCAAGGAATGAACACAACAACCCTTCTGGAGACTTTGATGAAGCGCCTTCACTAATTCTCCTCGCTCACCCATGAAACACCAAACTGAATGCACCAGTAGACCTCCTGACTGTCAAACCTGAACAACCTCTGTACAACATGAGAGAACATAAATATTCCCATCCTCCATGCACTTTGAGAGAACAACTCTCCTCCGAGAGTCCACATCTTTTCCAAGTGTGTCAAAATCCCTCCTCAGGGCTACATCTGAGAGAACAACTCTCCTCTGAGAGTCCACATCTCCTCCAAGTGTGTCAATATCCCTCCTCCAATGCGATAAGAATCAAATCTCTACTTTGGTGTACAAAAAGAACTGAACCACTGTGAATACACTAATCCCACCCTATTTCAAAGATTACACTATCCACAGATTGAGTAAGTGTAGATACACTAACTCCACCCTATTTCAAAAGTTACACTATCCACACATACTGCTAAGAACTGCCAAGCCGCCTTTGATCCATGAAGGGACACATATTGATGGTGCTTCTTATGCAGTGGATTGTCTTTGAGCGAGAAGCTAGCTCGAGATGAGAAAAATCTCTAGCCTCCGTTTTCCTCCAACCTCCAATTCAATGTGCTTACACTTTATCCGCCTGATGTTACACATGTGAGTCTTTTGAAGCCTCATCAAGTGTAGCAAAAATGGCCTCGAAAGCACAAGAAATGTTTGATACATATGCAACCATAACTAAAAGCAAGAAATTGAGTGTCAAATTCGATTGATAATACACCCTTACAATAAATTTGTTTGCTTCAAAACAAGAATCTCAAAACTTCTATTACATAGAACATGTATCCATAAATAATATGATATGACTTCAATTTAAAAAATAACTTTGTATGTTTTGAACTTGTAACCTTTCACACCAACTATTAATTCCTTCGTCAACCAACTCATCCAAATATCACCTTTGAAATGTAGTTTCACAAATTTATATATAGACCATAGTCTAGAATGTGTGTCTCAACAAAGTAAATTGCAGTAATGCAATTGTGAAAATAATATACATCAATATTTATCTGGCAGTAGCAATATTTATTAAATTGTAAGTTTCCAACACCCAACATCAAACTACTTATCCAATACTTACAATATCCTCAAAACCTTTCTGGGTTTTATTCCTCTCTTCGTTACCTTTCCAAAACATTTGAATTTAAAATTTTTATTATAAAATGACAAAGATATTGCAGTTTTAGTGAGACTGTGTTAGGCTGGTATAAAAAAATGTCATTTTAAAATTAAAACAATCTAAATACTCAACTATAATTTGAACGTCAACACCAATTATCACAGTCAAATTAATTCCTTTCCATCCTCATTGCTCCCCATAGGCTCAACATCTTCATTGTTTTGATACCATACTGAAAATGGTGAGCACATAAATAAAATTGCAGATCACTCCATTTGAACAACAATATCTAAAACATAAAATAATATATTGATATCTTCAGGATACACAACTTAATTTTTCATTACAATACAATATGGCTTTATAAAACCATTATTATCCCGTGTAACTTCTGAAAACTACTAATTACTTCTACGAGAAAGTAACTCCCATTTAGTAATAAGAAACTAACCTATATTTATAAATTAACATTTACATGTTAATTAATTAATTAATTATTATTCCAGACTACATACTAAACTATATAAATGATGTAATAAATCTAATTAATTTTATCAAGTGATGAGTAGGCATTCACTGGGATTACCCATCCATTATGTTATTGGGAGGTCTATATAAAGGAGGTGACTATCATTGTAAGGATAATGTGTTGAGTATGATACTATATTTGGGATCTCTTGGGGATATAGTGTGGAGTGGCTTCTTCCATAAGGAGTATTGTATGGTGTTACCCTACCTCAAGGGTTCATTCTATTTTTGCATTTATTGGATGTTAGGGCATCTTGGCCCATAAACATCTTGTGTTGTGTGAGATCTATCTTCTACATTATCTTATTACCATTATTATAGGTGTGGACCTTATCACAAAGTCTAATGTCATTAATATCACTTGTGGGTTCATCAAAATAAGCATAGGATTCCAGATAACAATCCTTTCACAATAAAATCTTGTCGGAAATATGAGTGAGGGGATCTTGATAAACATGAAGGACTATAACAATTAATTTTTTTTGAAACCCTATGTAATGACTACCTTTGGCAAAGGAAGAACCATATAGAATTCAATATAAAAATCTTCAAGTTTAACGAGCCATGAGGTACGATTCCCAAACCAATGGGACAAATAGAGGATGACATTGATACAATCCTTCTTGCAACAGATTATCCAAATAACGAAAATACATAAAATATTTGTTGTAGATGGAAACTCAAGAATAATATTACATTGAAATGACAAACTCACATTACATTATATTGCTAGCCTCTTCAAGGGGGAAACCTCTTGGAACAATGCTCAATACTATATAATTAATGGACCCTCCATTCTATTATCAAACCCTTTATTTATGCTAATTCTACCCAAGGAGACCATTACTTCCTAAGCATGTGGGATAAACCAATTTAGCAAAAGGGATGACTTACAAAGCATATGTGTCTGATGCTTTTATTAATAAAGCTTAATACAAAAGTAATTAATTAGGAAGAAGTAGTTAGGGCCATAGGTCCTAACATGCCCTCCCCCTTAAAAGGCATTGTCCTCAAAGCTTGAGATGAGAAAATTGTTGCTATAGGTGGAAGATGGATTCCCATGTTGTATCTTTTGGTTGCAACCCATGCCATTGTATGAGGACCTATGCTGTAATTGTGGAGGTGGTGCGACCATTTGTCAAGGATAGTAGTAGTTGTTAGGATAATAGATCCTTTTGTATCCAACTCAGGTAATGTTGACTGTGTATGAATATGTTGGCCAAGAGCCAGCTTCAAACAAGAGACATGGAAAATTGGATGGAGCTTCAAGGAGGGAGAAAACTCCAACTTGTAAGCAATGAAACCAATTTTTTGTAAAATTTTATAGGTACATAAAACTTGGGGACAATTTTTTGAGGAGTCTTCAACTTCAAGGATAATTACTTGTACAACTCTAGTTGAAGGAAGACCATGTTGCCAACAATGAAAGTGTGCTTTGAATGGTGTTGATTAGTTTGTTGCTTCATGCGTTTTTATGCTAGGTACAAGTTGTCCTTGAGGGTGTGAAGAGTTGTCATGTGTGAAGAGTGAAATCCAATGCATGCACCTTTGAGCTACCTTGTACATATGTCTAGAGAGAGGGTGGCAATTGACCATATGCGACTTTATATGGAGTCATCTTGGTTGGTGTGTGATAAGTGATATTATACCACCATTCAACCAATAGTAACCATTTGGTTCAATGATGTGGTTGATTGGAAGCAAAGTAACGTAAATAAGTCTCCAAGCATTTATTGACAATTTTGGTTTGGCCATTGGTTTGAGGGTGATAAGCAAAGCTCATTTTAAGTTGGGTACCATGGCGTTGGAAAAGTTCTTGCCAAAAGTGATAAGTGAAAATTGGGTCATGACACTAACAATGGAAACAAGTATGCCATGGAAGCAAAAAAAATGGTCAATGAAGGTTTAGGCAATAGTGGAGGTAGAATAGGGATGAGCTAAGATAAAGAAATGGACATATTTGGAGAGGCAATCTACCACCATCAAAATGACTAATTTCCCAATAGACTTTGAAAGTCCTTCAATGAAATCCATGGAAATATCTATCCATGCTTTAACATGAATAGGCAATGGTTGCAAGTGGTTGGGGGTGGCAACACTTTCACCTTTGTTGCATTGATAGATCTCAAATTCCTTCATAAATTGCTTGATGTTGTTTTTCATACCTTCCCAAAAAAATTACGACAAAGTCTTTCATACGTTTTGAGGAACTTAGAGTGACCAAAAAATAGGGTGATATGTCATTCAAACAAAATTTCTATTGCAAAGGTGATTGGGAGGCCAATAATACATAATGGGATCAATACAGGAAAAACAAAATGGAATCAATACATAAGAAAGAAATAAACAATACTAGCCTTCCTTCTGTCAGTGGGAGTGGGCCCTTGCTCCACACCTTCAGAACTGAAGGCTAAACAAAGATTTCAGAACGCACAAAGATAGAAGAACCGCCTTCCTTAATCCAGTATTTCCAAAATAGAGTATATTAAAAAAGTATTTGTTTCTGCAACTATCTGAACTATATAAAAACCAAATAAAAACTATATATTATTTTGTTGTCTCCATTCAATATATATCAGTTTGTTGTTGATATAATATCTCCGGAGTTTACTATCTTTACTCTCAGTTCATCTTGAGATACAAAAGATCTTTTATTCTAAAACTAAACATGCAACTTCCTCTATAAAAGTATAACCATGCCGAAATTAAAGAGACTTAAGTGACATTGGAGGTGTCCTTAAATCTAGAGTTTTGATTTTTAATAAAATAGGTCATGGAGGCCTTGATAAAAAGGGCATTAACTTTAAAACAGTGAACTCTTGGAAGTCGCTAACTCATGCAAAATCAAATGGAAGTTGTACTTTGTCCCCTCTGAACCACTGCAGTTATCTGCTCAAAAACCCTGGCCTTGATGTGCGGAACTCCATAGCTTTATAGCAGCTCCGGGGATTCTGTGCAACTCTGAAGACTCCATGCAGTTAACAACAACTCCGAAGATCACCATATGGCTCGTTAGGACATAGCTCTGGAGGTCTCGTGATCAGCAACCCTTCCTGTCCTGCCACTCCAACTCTGGAGATCCTCCAAGCATCCTAGAAAATGTTGGAGTGTTGTGTAGTGTATCTTCTGCTCAACTCCAGAGATAGTTAGGAACATCTCTGGAGTCTCTAAAAACCTTTCTTCGCCTAATAGATAGATAGTTGTTATAAAAAACGAGACATTTCTATATAATTGTGTCATTTTAAATCCAAAACATGAGTCTTTTCATCACAATAGTAACTTTAGCATTTCATCTTTAATTAACATAATTAAACAAGATCTCACATTTTTCATAGTGTAATCAACAGATCAGGTGGTGCATGAAATGGGAAAAAGGGAACAAAAAGGTGTGTTTGGATGAGTGCTACATGCCACTCATCAACATCTTTCAACATATCCATGGCATTGGATAGGAAAGTAGAAATTACCTCATTATCAAATAAATGCTTCTCCATTTGGTCTAGAATCTCATACCTAATCGTAATTTGAAATGCCCCAATGACCATAAGGGAGCCACTACAAAAAGATTAGGTCATGTAATCTAAGTCATATTTGTCTAGACATTTCACCTCCCAATTGCCTATTGGCAAACAAATTAAAAAATGCATCTTGTACAAATGCAATCATGACTTGTACAATAATTACAAACTTTACTAGGCCTCATGGGATGCAATATATGCTATAAGTACACATTACTCTAACCCTCCACATAACCTATAATAACTAAGCTACCATCACTATCACTAAATGCTCTTGTCAATGTTATTAAAATTTTTCCTTTCATTCAATCTTAACAAATTTTTCATGTACATGAAAATTTGATAGGTTTTCCTTGAGACCCATAATTGACTATTGAGTCATTGACACTTGTCTCTTCCCTAGGCATATTTTGGAAATTTTATCAAGAAATGTGGGTGTGTTAGAATTTCCTCCCAAAATACAATTTAAGTTATTAATAATTCTTCATGAAATGATGTAAAATATTTATAAAATTATATACTTGTATAGAAGTTTACAAAAATATTTATAAAATTGCATTAGAAATAACAATAGAAATATTTATATACTTGAAATTAAGAACACGGTGTAAGGATATTATTATGTTATCTATGTTAGACATAATATTATTAATATTATGATAAATATTTTATATTGTTTACCATTAATATTATATTAGTAGTTAACAATAATGTATAACATTGTTATAATATTAGGTCACCATAATATACATTATTTGAAGATATTAATTAATAGTTATTATTTAGTAATTATAATATATTAAACATTAGTATATAATTAATATAATAAAATATTTTAATTAATATATTAGTTAATACTTCATTGGTGGGTACCTGCATTGATTCGAGCAACTCCATCTTCCTAAGCACTATTGTGTATGCTCCTACTAATTGTCAAGGTAAGGCTCTTCTTTGGTCCCACATTAGATTTGTTAGTTCAACGGTCTCTTCTGCTCCTTGGATTTTGGTGGGCAATTTTAATGCTATTCTTAGCCTTGATGAGAAACTTGGAGGTTGTAGCTAACTAGACCCCTCTTCTGCTATGTTCAGAAATAATTTATCTTTTCTTAACCTACTGGATTTGAAACCAAGAGGTGGAGTTTTTACTTGGAATAATAGAATATGCGGGCTTGCTTCTATTTCTAAAATAACTTGACAAGTTTTTAGTCTCTGACTGTTGAGTTGGTGACAATTGGGACTCTTCTTCTAACATTTTGTAGTGGAAGGGATCAAATCATTGACCTATCAAATTTTCTTCCTCTTTATTTTCCCTTCCTAAAAAGCCTCCTTTTCATGAATAATTGACGTTCTTTTGGAAATATATTTTGGAAAAAGGCTTAGGTACATGAAAAATTGGGTAGTATCACTTTCTAGATTAAGGAACATGGAATGACCAAGGAGTATCTTATTGAGGAGTCCTTGTGTTCCAAAGAGCTCAATGAATGGGAGCTCCGAGAGGAGATATTCTGGAAGAAAAAATATAGAATTAACTGGCTTTAGGAGGGAGATAAGAGCACATCTTTCTTCTATAATTTAGTCAAAGAAAGGATAATTGGCAATGTTATAGATCATCTCTCATCTTGGCTCAAGGAGATCAACCTCCTCTTTCCAAGATATTACTAGGGAAGTTGTCATGCATTTCTCCTCACTGTTCACAGAAAGTGGCCCTAGTGCTTTGGAGGAACAATTCATTTTGGACTATAAACCCCCTTTGATTTGTAAGGATATGAAATATTTTTTCTCATGGGGTCAATTTCTATTGAAGAGATAGAGAAGTTGGTGTTTTAGATGATGAAAGGTAAATCCCCTGGTATTGATGGTTTTCCTATTATTTTTCTCACAAATTTTGGGATATTTTGAAGCTTGATCTTTTGGAGGTTGTTTGGGAATCCTAGGCCAATAAGCAGATGCTTAAGGCAATTAATTATACCTTCTTGGTCCTAATTCCTAAAAACGAGGAGGCTAATTATTTTGATTTTTTTCTTTGTATTGTCTTTTGCAATGTTACATACAAGATTGTCAAAAAAATTATTGCAAAACACTTGAAGTAGATTTTGGCCTCTATTATTTTTTCTATGTAGGGTGGTTTTGTGAAAGGGTGTCAGATCCTTGATGGTATTATTTTTAATACTAAGGATATTCATTTTATGTCTAGTTCTAAGGATAAATTTATGGTCATTAATCTGGACATGTCCAAGGCCTATGATAGGGTTAGATGATCACTCCTTAGGAATGTCTTATCATCCTTTGGGTTTTGTTCAAGGTGGATTGATTGGGTTATGAGCTATGTGGTTTCTCCTTCCTTCTTTGTTCTTATTAATGGTTTCCCCTCTCCTTTTTTTTTTCTTCTAGGGGACTTCAGCAAGGAGATCCTCTATCTCCTTATCTTTTCATCTTGATGGTGGAAGGTTTAGGTAGAATGATAAAGCACCAAAGAGTAAATAGTTGCATTTAGGGGTGGTCTTAGGCTTGGGACTTGGACTCATGATCCCACCTTCAATTTGTGGATGATACTGCTGTTGTCACCTAGATTTGCACCCTTGCTGAGTTGTGAAACTTGGCAATTCGGAGAAACATGGGATCTTTCCAAGGTCTGTGGGTCACTTACGTTTGGAAAGAACCTCTGGAGAAGGCCAGCTTCCTAAGCTGGTTATCACCTAAAAATCTACTGGATTTGCAGAGGAAAAGAGAGAAGGAATGCTTCTAAAATGAAAGATAAAACTGGAAAACTTGAAAAAATAAGGGTGATTCACCAGGTTGAATAAAAGAGCTCTCACAGAACTGAGAAGATGCATAACATAAACAGATACAACAAGTAGACATACACAGATTCAGGTGATGTTAGCAGAGGTGAGAAAGAAAATGGTTGGGAGGAACAAAACGTTCACAGACAATCATATGCAGATTCACACTAAACTAAAAATCAGTAAAAGAGGTAAAATAACTTGCACTGTTCAATAAGAAGGCATGGTTACAGTAGAGGAATACTCTGTTTGGAATCAAAAGCATAGATTTCCTAAATCTTCCAACTTCCAACTTATGTACATCTCATGTTTTAGCATATATAGCATTTTTACTTGACCTAAGTCGGTTACAAAACAATTTTTAAATTGCTGTCACATAGGCCAGTTGGGAAAAATCATCGCTAGAAGGGACGTCCACCTGCAAGAAGTTATGGCGTGAAATATCTGGAACATGGGCAGATGGAAGATATTTTGAATCTTCAATGGAAAATAGCTGAGTTGTTTGATTTGTAGCAATGAATGCTACAAATATATGGAAAGGGTGGGTGAGGAATCAGATTTGTATTGCACACCAGCAGGATGCAAACCGTCGAACAAAGTTTTATGGCACTGTAGATTCCTCAGTCCTCTAAATCCGGCATCTGATCACTTGAAATTGTTGAATGATCAGGCCCTGCATCTGATACAATTGCCCCTTAAATTCCTTGTTTGAAACTACAAATTTGAATGCATGCCATCAAATTTATCTTTGCTGCAAAAGGGGCGTCATTTGTATGCATACAAACATTGCATCAAATCTGAAAGGGAAGATATCCTCCTCAAAGCTTGCCAAATGAAAGAGGAGGCAAAAACAAGCACATTTGCCTTTTGAAGCATGCTAAAATTCGCTAGAATGAGGGAGATATGGGTGGTCAAAGCTACGGTCAACTGCATCTTATATCTATTTATCGCTTTGCATCTGCCTTTGTAAATGCTTGTATCTTGCAATTGTATATACAACTGCAACTGCACTTTGGCTGCTAGGTTCACTTTACGCATTTATGCAACTTCCCTCCTTTTGCATATTCAAATCGCCTTGCATCTGCCACATACAATCGCGGGTCTTTACCTTTTGAATCGGCATTTGAATCGGCCCTGACACGTGGCCCTACTCCATTGGTCGCTGAGCTGAACTTGAGACCCATCGCTGAACATTTGCATCCTCCTTATCGGCCGTCGGAAAAACTTTAAACTGAGCCATCGATAGACACTGTCTCGCCGAAAGACCCCTTGCATGTGCCTTTGTATATGCGACTGTATATGAGATACAATCGCATATACATATAATTGTAGAACTTAGGAGATTATCAACTAGAATGAAACTTTGAAACAGGTCTGGCCTTGTATCTTTTCCCCTTTGCATATCGGCATATACATGCGCTTCTACATACAACTACAGACCCCACCGCTGAGTTTGCCAAATTTCATTTCCTAGTCGGGTCCGCTTTGTATATCCTTGTTGTATCTAACCATTTGTATATCTCATATACAACGTGAAATATACAAACAAAACTGCATGCAAACACCTGTTCAAACAAACATTGCATCAGTCCCTTGCATGTGACCTTGTAGATGCCCCTTGTATCTGCCAACATACGATGTGAATATACATACAATCATGCATACAATCGCATCTCCCTTTATAAACCAAAATGCATATCTTTTCGGGTCCGGGATTGTATCTCAGAAATGTATATGCCATTGTATATGCGATTGTATGTGCAAAGATACAATCACATATACATACAATTGGTGGACCCCACCCTTTGTATGTCCTTTATTTGCTGCTTTGTATATGCGATTGTATATGAGATACAATCGCCCGATATACATTCACCTTTGTATCTCCTCTTTGCATATAGACTTTGCATCTTTCCTTTGTATATACCATTGTATGTGCGATTGTATATGTGAACATACAACGAAACATACAATAGTATATGCATATAAAAATGACTAAGTATAAAACTGAGAATTATTTGTGATGGAAAGCACTTGAAGACAAAAGATTTCTGAGTTTTCTGGGTTTTCTGCAAGGATTCTCCAGGCGAGATTTTGGGATTTTTGGCAAGGCAGAGCATGGGTAATTGAAAGATTTAAGCTTTATAGGGTCATTTTCTAAAGGATTTTCAAGGAATATACAAGGTGAACTATTTAACTCTAGACAGAGGAAAATAGGTCAACAACTGCTTTGATTGGGGTTGCTAAAATCTATGAGGTGATCAATTTCAAGAAAGCTTTGGACATTTATTTGGCTACTTTTGGTCAACAAATTAATGTGGATAAATCCAACATTTTTTCTTCAGTACTCCTATTCCTATCCATGAAAGAATTATGCAAAATTTACACTTTAGAATAGGGAATCACCCTTTAGATTATCTAGGAATTCCCTTATCTACTGGTAGCCCCAAAAGAGAGCAATGTAAGAGGATTTTGGATAGATTTTGAATAAGGGTCAATCATTGGACTTTTTGATGGTTGTCTTTTGCTGGATAAATGATGTTGTTAAAATATGTTTGGCTTGTTAGCAAGAAATGTAGAGGGATACTGGTCCAGAGAACCGGTCCTTAGACAAGTCTTTGTAGTTAGTTTATACCCCAGTCAGGTA
Source organism: Cunninghamia lanceolata (assembly GCA_027924645.1). NCBI lineage: Eukaryota > Viridiplantae > Streptophyta > Pinopsida > Cupressales > Cupressaceae > Cunninghamia > Cunninghamia lanceolata. The sequence goes on along the minus strand of BSBN01000292.1, from coordinate 2,088,930 downwards.
GCTAGAGATTGACAACAAAACATACAGAATAACAGAACATAACATCACATATACATCATAATAATATAACACACATAATTACCCGGTACTGGCAGACTTCATATATATATATAGATTAGTAGCAATCAAAGGTATACATCAGTATCCATCCTCCGACATAGTTACATACATGACTTCTATGTCATTGCTTACATCAGAATATATATCTATTATTATATCATCCTTACTTGCTTACATTCTACTACTCCTATCTATATATACTATATCTATTACATAGGGATGTGTCCTCTGTCAGCCTCCGGTCTCCACATATTGTATAATATTTTCCGATTGGCTTTGTTCTCTGTCAACTAACCTGCTAACATCATCCCCCCCACAAAAGTATGTCTTGTCCACAAGACATGTAAGGTCAACTACTAGGTAGGATAGTCTTGTATATTTGCTTGAGCTGAAGTAGACTGGTATCTCACTGCTTTTTGGCCTTAGCCACCATGGCCATCTGTCCTACTTTGTATGTTTCCTCTGCTTCCTCTATAATTGTCGGTATCTTTATAGTCTGTGTGGTTTGTTTCGCCTCTGCAAAACTACCAGTTAGGTTAGCCAATCTCAAGTTTACCAGTTCCCTTAGCTATTTTTGTGATGTCTTGATATTAAGGCATTGTTTAAATTAAAGATTTAAACATCATGATAAACGATATAATTGCTTTCTAGAAATATGGTCAATTTAAATGATAATTGTGTATATATAAAATATAAAATATAAAATATTTAATATTTTTAATATAATTAAATATAATATATTTATTTCAAGAATATATTATAATATTTATAAATAACAAATAAAAATAAAAATATAATATTAAATTAAATATTATGATTATTATAACTATATATATAAAACTAATAAATATCTTTACAAACATGAGAAAGACTGATCAAAGTCAAAGTGATAAACAAAGACAAATAGAGGTGGTAATACAACGATTCATATTATGGTGCAGCAATTATTAAAGGCAGCACTAAAGTAAGTTAGTAATAGGCAACGATTAATAAAGGGCTGCGGTGATTAATATAAGGCAAGAGCAACGCTTGTAAAGGCTGTGAATTAGTTTAGACAACGATTAGTAGAGAAACAACGAATGTCACTAAGGGTGCGGTCTCCTATTTGAGAGATATATAACCTTTCATCAAAAGAAACATCTCTTGAGATGTTTAAAAAGAAAAGCTTCTACCTCATTCAAGGCATTGATCAAGCACAAAAAACATTTGAATTATATACTGATCAGAAAAATATTTCCGAGTTGGAAAATATACTTGGAAGCCAATCTAACATATATATACATAACAATATATTGGACTGCAGATAGCATAGAAGGAAGATATTAAATAACTACATCAGATCATTGAGTATCTTAGACGTCTTTCATCCAAACAAAGTCAACACTAAAGGAAGGAATACAATCCTTAGAACTCCAAGGATACAAGGCAAGAATTATATACTTGGTATGATGTATCTAACCCTATCTTTATTATGATGAATGTCATGTATTAAGTAGTGGCAAATCATATAATTGAAAGATTATCATTATATATATATATAAGCATTGTGAAACTTGCTATGAAATATATATAGGAAAACATCAATAGATTACATTCACAACACATTAAGTAATGGTATGTTCAAACTCATTGCCTATTCACTTCTATTGCCTTCAACCTGTGAGTGAGTGGCGTGGTTTTGTTAGGGAGAGGTGGAGTAATCCCATCCCAATGAGATTGGAGATGGTTTAGCGCGCCCTAGACAAGTAATTCCCCCTCCAAGGTTGAGGATTAGAAAGGAAGTAAGGATTAAGATTTGGACATATCCAATATAGAATGTGTTATGACTAATATGATCATTTGTTCAAGAAGTATGTTTAAATATATCGAAGTATGTTCAAGTTTAATACTTAGATATTTCTATTGCCTTCAACCTGTGAGCGAGTGGCGTGGTTTTGTTAGGGAGAGGCAGAGTAATCCCATCCCAATGAGATTGGAGATTGTTTAGCATGCCCTAGACAAGTAATCCCCCCTCCAAGGTTGAGGATTAGAAATGAAGTAAGGATTAAGATTTGAACATAGTCGAAACCGAATTGTGTTATGGATTGAACTGAATGTGGATTATGCTATGGTGATTTGATCTCATTGTTTATGCTATGTAGTATTGTTCTCATTATTAATTATGCTATTATAGACGAGTTTAATATGAATGATAGATGAATTTAATATGAATGATGCTAGGAACTGAATATTATCTTAATTTACTGATCTTTAATATCTCTAATGTCCCCTTTTTAGTGATCTTATTGTATGCAAGTAAGAAATCAGGAATATCCTAAAAGGGGACATTACAGTTTTACTTGACCCTTTATCTGATCCCTATGTTCCTGGAGCTTGTGATGTTGATTGTGTAATGTCTCCACCTGTGCTCTTATCACTCCATCCTTATCCACTAGAGGGTCATATTGTGCCACCACATTTGTGATCTGAAGCTCTAAAGCATCCACCTGATCTTTATTGCTTTTGTGGATTGTGGCCATTTTAGACAAAATTGGTAAAGTATATTAGCCTCTAATATGCTTTGTTGTATGTTCTTTATTTGTATCTCCAGCTGAGTATGTGCCTTGGCACACTTATTTGTTATTTCTTCCAATTTTTTCTTGTTTAGTTGCTTAGTGACCTTCTTCTCTAGTTGGCTTGAGTACTCCTTGAACTCTTGTGTTGGTTGTTTCAACTGATTCGGCAAAGGTAAGGTAGTATCTCTTGGTGTCTTCGACATCTCCTTTGCCAATGTGTCCACCGCATCTTATAGGAGTTCACTTCCTTCCACATGTTGCTTCAAAATTTTTGCTCTAGTAGAGGAATGAAACACATCTCCCAGTTGTAGCTTCTGTATAGGGGATATTCTGGAAAGGTTTATCTGTCCTTCGACTATTGACAGTTGTAGTAACTGCGTTGTCAAAATTGGTGTTATTTGTTTTTTTGTTCCAAAAACTCTCTGATAGACTCAATGGAAGATGAGGTCTCTAGAATATCACTTTGCTCTGCTTCTCTTGGTTCCTCTGTATTCTTCTCTATTCCTTCTTTATCCTCTGGATTCTCTATTTGCTGCTCTGTATTCTTCTCTTCCATCCCTGTGTTCTCTGGAGGGAGTACCCCTTGTGTCGGAACTTCCAGAAAAATGTCCTCTATTCTATTCTCTTCCTCTATTGGTGTCTCAGTGCTATGTGGAGGTGAAGGTGTCAGCTACGGTTGTTCTTTCTCTTTGATAGCTTGGTATTTTTTTGTTGTCACCTCTTCTATTTCTTTTTGTATTTTCTCGTCTTCTTTCTTGTTCCCACTCATGAGGGTGTCTACCCTATGTTTTCTTCTCAGCTCCAAATCTTGTTGTTGTATCAACTTATTTTTCTCTTCCAGTGACAATGTTTCACTGATTTTATTAATAGCATCGTGCCTTATTTGTTCTTCCAACTGGAGGGCCTTATTTCTCCTTTCCCTTAGTGCTTTAGGCTCTTCAGAAATCCCTCCATTATTTCATCCAATGTCTTGTTCTTATCTCTCATGTATTGTATCATAGCAATTACTATGTTTATTTTCTTCAGTTGAATCTTCATTTAACAGAGCAGTTTCCTTTAACATACCTACATTTTCCATTGCATTGATCAGTGCCTCTAGGTTATGAATCTCCCGTGAAAGATCCTTTGATTGTTATGGTGCTAGTTCCTCCTCTAATTTCCTTTGTGTCTTCTTCTTCCTCTTCAACTTTGATTTTTGTTCCTCTCCTTCTTCATCTGACTCAATTTCCTCCAGTATTTCCTTAATTTTCTTTCTTTTTGCCTGTAGTTTCTGTCGGGGGGCCTTCTTTTATGTGTTCCTCTTCATCCTTGATAGGACTTCTGATGTTGCTCTTCCTCTAGATGATACAGTAGAGGATGATGGTTCTTGTGAGGATGTCCTTTCTGAACTTATTACTGTCGGAGCCTCTTTAGTAGTTAGGGGAGCTGATGTGGCTAGCTTAGGGGCAGAAGTAGTTCCTTTCTTCAGAATTCCCCATTTTTTATACATCATTTCTCTATTCTTTTCCAACTCTTTTTCTACCTCCTTGTATTTCTTATCCATCACCTCTTCATAAGTGCCATATCTTTCCACACTTTTGTCCTTAGGTTTGCTTAATAAATGTTGTGCATAAATATCAACTTCTATTGTAGTTATCTCATATGGCAACTTAGGTATCCATGTTGTCCTCGGCTTCACCATGTTGTCAAAATTACTGTTATTTGTTTTTGTTGTTCCAAAAATTCTCTGATAGACTCAATATAAGATAAGGTCTCCAGAATATCACTTTGTTCTGCTTCTCTTTGTTCCTCCATATTCTTCTCTCTTCCTTCTTCCTTATCCTCTAGATTCTCTGTTTGCTGCTTTGTATTCTTCTCTTCCATCCCTGTGTTCTTCAGAGGGAGTACCCCTTATGTCGAAGCTTTTGAAAAAATGTCCTCTATTCTATTCTCTTCCTCTGCCGATGTCTCAGTGCTATGTGGAGATGAAGGTTTTAGTGCTCTTTGATAGCTTGGTATATTTTTGTTGTCACCTCTTCTATTTCTTTCTATATTTTCTCCTCTGCTTTCTTGTTCCCACTCATGAGGGTGTCTACCCTATGTTTTCTTCTCAGCTCCAAAGCTTGTTGTTGTAACAACTTATTTTTCTCTTTTGGTGACAATGTGTCACTGATTTTATTAATAGCATCTTGCCTTATTTGTTCCTCCAACTGGAGGGCCTTATTTCTCCTTTCCCTTGGTGCTTCTATTAGGCTCTTTGAAAATCCCTCCATTATTTCATCCAATGTCTTGTTCTTGTTGTTAGGGTTAGCCGAGAGATGATATCAATTAAATGCAGATAAAGATTAAAATAGAGGAATGAAAATACATAGAAATAATAACAACGAGAGATAATTTTTAACGTGGTTCACCCAAACTCAGTCTACATCCACCAACAGAGAGTCCAATATAATTATCCAGTAAATCAAACCGATTACAACTAGCAATCCTTGCAACTCAATACCGCTGCAAATGCTACAATGCAAAAATAAACGGAAACCCTAACCCTTAGCTGCTTTTATCAAGCCTTATGTCAGTTACAAAACTAGGGTTTTTTATGTTGGCCAATAGAAAAATAACTCCTATCTTGGGGGCGCTGCCCCCAAACCCCCACAAGGGGCACTGCCCCTTGACCTCATTAAATAATTTGAGGGGAAATTGTGTTGATAAATGTAGGGAACATTTAACCTCCGAGTCTGATTAGGTTCTATATAACAACAATCTCCCACTTGGAGACTAATAAGACTCCACAACATATTATCTCCCATTTGGAGACTGATCATAACACCACTGACCTTGTAGCTCCCACTAGAAATAAACACCCTGGACCCTGTTGTTATGATTTTATTATTTTCAATCTTGAAGACCAACCGAAACTGAAGAGGAGCTCAACTTCTCCCTTGTCATTGCCTTTGTAAACATATCCATTAGATTTTCATCTGTATGTATCTTTTCCAGCCGTAACTATCCATCATCCAACACTGATCGAATGAAGTGATACCTCAACTGTATGTGTTTGGTCTTTGAATACAAGACAAAATTCTTTGCAAGATGTATGGCACTCTGGCTGTCTGTAAACAAATAATTGTTAGCCTATTGTCTGCCCAATTCTTCTATAAAAGATTGTAGCCATATCATCTCCTTGCTTGCCTCCGTTGCAGCTACATACTCTGCCTCTATGGTGGATAAAGCAACCACCTTTTGCAACTGGGAGATTCAACTCACTGCTGTCCCACCTACAGTAAAGAAATAACATGTAGTACTCTGCTTGGTATCAATATCCCCTGCCAAATCTGAGTCCACATAGCCTGCTAAATTAGTATTAGAGCCCTCAAAACATAAATGTTTATTGGATGTACCTCTCAAATATCTGAGAATCCATTTGACTGCATTCCAATGCTCCAATCCGAGATTACTCATATACCTGCTTACAACTCCTACAACATGTACAATATCTGGTCTTGTGCAGACCATGGTGTACATTAAACTTCCTATAGCTGAAACATATGGTACCTTGGACATTTTTTCTTCCTCCTCTTGTGTCTTAGGACACATCTCCTTAGTCAATTTCAAATGACTAGGCAAAGGTGTGCTGACAGCTTTTGCATTCTCCATATGGAATCTCTGCAACACCTTTTCAACATAATCAGCCTGAGATAGAGTCAATTTTTTGTTCTTCCTATCTTTGCAAATTTTCATACCAAGGATTTGTTTTGCTGCCCCCAAATCCTTCATAGCAAATGATTGTGCTAATTGTTGTTTTAACTCACTTATGTGATCCATGTTAGACCCTGCTACAAGCATGTCATCAACATATAAACATAAAATAATGTAGCTATCATTATCCAACCTCTTAAAATAAACACAATGGTCAGAATTACACCAGTTGTAGCCTTGCTCAACCATAAAACTATCAAATTTCAAATACCATTGCCGAGGTGCTTGTTTCAGGCCATACAAACTCTTCTTCAATCTGCACACCAGTTTCTCCTTACCTTTGACCTCAAATCTCTGTGGTTGTTCCATATATATCTCCTCCAAATCACCTTGGAGAAAGGCAGTTTTCCCATCTAGCTGTTCCAAATGCAAATCTTCAGCAACCACAATACTTAAAACAGTACGAATAGAAGTCATCTTAACAACTGGAGAAAGAATCTCATCAGAATCAATACCTTTTTTCTATGCAAATCCTTTTACCACTAACCTGGATTTCAATCTTTTCTTACCTCAATCTTCCTTTTTCAGCGTATAAACCCATTTGTTTGGTAAAGCCTTTTTTCCTGCAGGTAACTTACATAATTCCGAAGTCTAATTTTTCAGCAAGGAGTCCATTTCTTATTTCATTGTAAGCTCCCACTGAACCTTTGTATCCACCTACATAGCTTCATCATACCCTTTCGGTTCACCAGCATCTATTAACAAAATAGAATACAAAGAGGGAGAAAACCTTTCAAGAGGTCTACTTAGCCTTGTTGACCGTCTAACATTCACTAGAGTTTGTGGTATTTCTTGTTGCTGTTGTGGAGCATGAGGAACCACTAGAACATCACTATCTGGGGTATCATCCAGCACCACATAATCCTTTTCTTTCTTCTCATGCTGCTACAACTAATCTGTTGGATCTAGGGCATACAACTGAGAGGGGGGGGGTGAATCAGTTGTATAAAACTTCTTCTCATTCAAACACTTAACTCACTGTTGTTAGTTAGCAGCATATCAAATAATCATCCATGGAAGCATAATACATAAACACAAGAGCAGATAAGCATCAACACATTGAACACCAAGATTTTGACGTGGAAAACCCGGTTAAGGGAAAAACCACGGGGTGATTAACCCAAGAATTATTCTCTGTTAGAAGAATAAAAAAAAATGAATGGCACATGCCAATAAGGGCTCACTGCCCGAGCACACTGCTCACAAAGAGGCCCACTGCCTACAAGGAGACACACTGTCTACAAAGTGATAAAAATCACAGTCTTGAACTGGAGAATGACATCTCTATCATGTCCGGATCAGTTCCAATTAAGCCCAACGATCTCTGCTCTGCCTTTTGCACGTTTCTTCGCTATATCATACTCATCCTCACACCTCACACTGAAATGAACTTACAAACCGTTATTTATACAAGACATCGACTCAGGAACAAGCATCTAAGTCGGCAAACAACCATAGGAGTATCCGCAAGATGACTAACACATCCGGTCGGCCATCACAAGAACATTTGCAGGATGAACAACTCATCCGGTCGGCTACACAGAGCAAGAACTTCATCCGGAAGAATAACTTCAATTCCGGGCTCTACCATCAATGCGGACCAACAACACAACCTAAACATGATCCAAGAACCTTCACAAGCCTGTCTGAATGTCCGGATACATCCGCACTTCCTCTGCTTACTGGGATCTCTTGTCTTCCTCATCCGGAACTTTAAGAACACAGTCTGTCGCCACTGTCATAATGCAAGAGGTACTTCCGGACCTCCAAATCATACACAAATCAGGATGATACATCACAAGGACATCCCAAACACTCCTTCCAATCCGCAGATTAGGATAATACAATTCCGGACCTCACCGGACCTTTTTGTGATCCTCTGTCACCTCCGGATACTTGCCGGACCCGGTTCTATACCGGCAGCCACAACTCCTTCAGATCTTCATGCGGACCTCTGAAATCATAACTATAGCATCTCAAGACTCATATCTACTAACCCTTTAATCCGCATCCTCCGGTTCTCATCCTATACAGTACATTTACCTTCTTCTCATCACTGTTCTTCACTGTTCCTGACTGAGGCTAATTTTCTCAATATCCTCAGCACACAGCTTATCAAATCCTTCTTGTCAATGCAATATGAGTATGTTGACATCAATGACAACACTGGATAACCTCATACTTGCAACAATCTCCCCCTTTGTCATTGATGGCAACATATGATGTGAAAAACCATTAAGACAAGAACTTCAACTTTTCATATGTCTTCTCTTCCTTTACTGCTCCCCCTTTGATCATCAACCACTTGTTTTTCACATGTTTTCTCTCCCCCTTTGACATCAATGGCAAAGGGCTCATACTTGCAATTCTCATACATCAGAATCATACCAGCTGCTCCCCCTTAGTTGCAGCTCCCCATTAGTCCGGATCACAGGATATGACTGTGATAGCCACCGGACTGATGCACATCAGTGCATCTTAGTTCATCACCGGAGGGGCCATGACCCCTAACTTCTCCCGGAGATATTCAAAAGAGTCCTTGGGAAGAGGTTTTGTAAAGATATCTGCAATCTGATCCTTGGAGGGAACATACTCCAATCTGACTTCTTCCTTGTTTACTTGTTCTCTCAAGAAGTGAAATTTGATAGATATGTGCTTAGTCTTAGAATGCAATACCGGATTCTTGGAAATATTAATTGCACTTGAATTATCACAGAAAATTGTGATAGGCTCCTTATATTCAATTTTGATGTCTCTTAGCATCTGCTTCATCCATAGGATTTGAGTGCAACTACCTGCTGCTGCAATGTATTCTGCTTCAGTTGTAGACAGAGATATTGCATCTTGTTTCTTGCTTAGCCAAGAAACTAATCTCTTCCCCAAAAAGAATGCTCCACCACTAGTGCTCTTCCGGTCATCCACATCTCCTACCCAATCTGCATCTGTGTAAGCATGAAGAGAGAAATCCGGATCTCTAGGATACCATAGACCATACTCAACTGTTCCTTTCAAGTATCTAAAAATTCTTTTGATTGCCATAACATGAGATTCTCTAGGATCAGCCTGGAATCTTGCCACAAGACCAACAGCCTGCATTATATCTGGTCTAGTTTGAGTGAGATACAACAATCCACCAATCATTGATCTATACTTTGTCTGATCTGCCTTTGGAGAATCATCATCTTTGCTTAACTTACATCCGGTTGCCATAGGAGTGTTCATAGGCTTTGAGTCTTCCATACCAAATTTCTTTAACAATTCTTTCACATATTTGGTCTGAGAAATGAAGATCCCTTCTTTTGTTTGAGTAATTTGCAGACCCAAGAAGAAATTCATTTCACCAAGCATAGACATTTCAAACTCACTTTTCATCTGATTTGCAAAGTTTTGCACATACTATCTCTTCCTCCAAAAATGATATCATCCACAAACACTTCAACAATCAGAATGTTTTCATGATCAATTTTGAAATATAAGTTACTGTCAGCAGTACCTTTGTTGAATCCAATCTGCACAAGATGCTTATCCAACCTTTCATACCATGCTCTTGGGGCTTGCTTCAATCCATACAAAGCTTTCTTCAACTTGCAGACCATATCATTATTATCAGACAATTGAAATCCATCCGGTTGTTCAATGTAGACTTCTTCTTCCAGATCACCATTTAGGAAGGCAGACTTGACATCCATCTGATATACCTTGAAGTCTTTGAAGGCAGCAAATGCAAGAAGTAATCTGACTGCTTCAATTCTTGCTACCGGAGCAAAAGTCTCTTCAAAGTCAATTCCTTCTATTTGAGAGTAGCCTTTGCAGACCAATCTAGCTTTGTTTCTGATTACTTCACCAGCTTCATTTAGTTTGTTCCGGAAGACCCACTTGGTTCCAATTACATTCCTGTCTCTAGGTCTGGGAACAAGATCCCAAGTATGATTTTTCTCAATTTGCATCAATTCATCTTCCATTGCTTTGGTCCAGTTTTCATCATTGCAGGCTTCATTTATTGTTTTAGGTTCAATCTTTGAAATCAGACAACATTCATTCTGATTTTGAGCAATACTCCTTCTAGTTTGTACACCTTTGCTTCTGTCACCTATGATCTGATCTTCAGAGTGATTCAGTCTTACATACCTTGGAATTTTGGGAGTATCCAGCACTACTGTTTCTTGATCAGGCTCATTCAAACCTAACTCTTCTTCCTGATTTACCGGATCAGGCTGACTCTGTCTCACCGGAGAGGATTGAGGTCCTTGAACACTGTCTTGGTCATCTTCATCAAACTCATAAAATCTTGAAGGCTTCTCAATACCTTCATCAACCTTTACATTGGTGCTTTCTATCATCTTCCTCAATCTCTTATTGTAACACCGGTATGCTTTGCTTTGAGTGAAGTAGCCCAAGAAAATTCCTTCATCACTTCTAGCATCAAACTTTCCTAGATCTTCATCTCTTTTAATATAACACTTGCTACCAAATACTCTGAAATATTTCACAGTAGGAGTGATGCCAAACCAGAGTTCATAGGGGGTCTTACCGGTGTTGTTTCTGATTTGAACTCGATTGAGAGTGTAGACTGCAGTGCTAATAGCTTCTTTCCAAAACATTTGAGGAACATTTGCTTCCAACATCATTGTCCTAGCAGCTTCCTGGATGGTCCGGTTCTTTCTCTCAACTACTCCATTCTGCTGTGGAGTCTTAGGAGCAGACAACTGTCTCCTTATACCCTGTTTCTCACAAAAGTCAATGAATTCACCAGATGTAAATTCACCACCTCTATCAGACCTTAGACACTTTAGTTTCAATCCGGTTTGATTCTCCACCATAGCTTTGAAGATTTTGAACTTCTCAAAAGCTTCTGATTTTTCTTTTAGAAAGGTAACCCACATCATCCGGGAATGATCATCTATTAACAACATGAAATATCTATCACCTTGCAGACTCTTGATTCTTGTCGGACCACATAGATCAGTATGTACTAATTCCAACAATCCGGTAGAAGACTGATCTTTGCTTTTAAAAGAGACTCTGCTTTGTTTGCCTAACTGACATTCTTTACACACACTATTTGTAGGTTTTATCAACTTTGGAAGATCTCTCACAGCCTGAGTATTGCTTATTTTGATGATGTTATCAAAATTTACATGACACATTCTTCTATGCCATAACCAACTCTGATCAATTTGAACAAACAAACAACTTTTATTTGAACCAACCAGATGAAAGATGTTACCTCTTGTCTGAGTACCGGATGCAATTTCAGTTCCGGAGCTTGTAAAGATTCTGCATTTTCCATTCTTGAACCGGAGATCATAGCCTTTGTCCACCAACTGACCAACACTGAGAAGATTGTGCTTCAATCCTTCAACATACAGTACATTTCCTGTTTTGCTCTTACCATCAAAGGAAATAGTTCCCCTACCTCTGATTCTGCCAGCAGAATTGTCACCAAACTTTACCATTCCTCCTTCATATCTTTCCAAATCTAAGAACTTATTCTTGTCACCAGTCATATGGTGAGAACATCCACTGTCAATAACCCAATCATCCTTTTCTTCCACTTGAGCAGCCAAGGCTTTTTCAACAACTTTGTGATTGACAGATTCAGAGAGTATTGAATCTTCTTCCTTGATGGCTATAAACACCCACTCATTTCCGGATTTGCTTCCTAGTTCTGATTCATCATCTGTTACTCCTTCATTGTCATCTTCTTCATGAACATAATAGCAATTCTTTTGAAACCTTTGTCTGTGAGTATTAGATCTTGCAGATCTCTCCGGACATCTTGAGGCAAAATGACCAATCTTATTGCAGTTGAAACACTTAAAGGGTAGTTTTCCTTCATACTTACCGGATCCTCTTGGCAGTCTCTTTGCAATGAGGGCTTCAAGTTGAGCTGTTTCTGCTTCTTCTTCTTCCATGTCTCTTCTTGCTTGATCATACCATGACATTTTCCTTGATGAGTTTTCACCCGGATCAAATCTCTGTTTGCCTTTCACATAGGCACTGGCTTTGAAAGCAGATTCAGTCTTGGGAGGATCATCTCCAAACTCGGTCATTTCAAATGCAGCTAGTTTGCCAGCCAGTTGTTCTCTTGTGACAGTTGTGTGGGCTTTGAATTCATCAATGGCAGCAACTTTGATTTTGTAGGCAGCAGGAAGGGATCTTAGGATTTTGCAGACAATCTCATTTTCATCTAAAGTTCCACCAGCATTTCTGATTCCACATACCAGCTCATTTACTCTTGGCATAAAGGTAGTGATGTTTTCATCATCTCTCATTTTCAATCTTTCAAATTTCTCTTTCAGACTTTGCAACCTTGCACTTTTGACAAACTCATCTCCTTCATACAGAAGTTCCAGTTTAGTTAGGATCTCATATGCAGTGGGTAGGTCAATGACATTCGAGAGATCTGAGTCATTCAATGCGCTTAGAAGAGCTTCCTTGGTCCGCAGATTGTTTTCAGCTTCTGTGATTTCATTCAGAGTTGTCGGACCACCTTGTGGAGGTACATATGGTTTTGAAATCATACCCAGATATGCTTTTCCCATGCATTCCAAGTGACACTTCATGCGACCTTTCCAGAGAGTGAAGTTGGTTCCATCGAACTTCGGACTATCCTTCTTGTATGACGACATCCTGGATCTCCTCAAGCGGTTAAGCTCTTGTCAGAGGAACTTGGCTCTGATACCAATTGTTGGATCTAGGGCATACAACTGAGAGGGGGGGGTGAATCAGTTGTATAAAACTTCTTCTCATTCAAACACTTAACTCACTGTTGTTAGTTAGCAGCATATCAAATAATCATCCATGGAAGCATAATACATAAACACAAGAGTAGATAAGCATCAACACATTGAACACCAAGATTTTGACGTGGAAAACCCGGTTAAGGGAAAAACCACGGGGTGATTAACCCAAGAATTATTCTCTGTTAGAAGAATAAAGAAAAATGAATGGCACATGCCAATAAGGGCTCACTGCCCGAGCACACTGCTCACAAAGAGGTCCACTGCCTACAAGGAGACACACTGTCTACAAAGTGATAAAAATCACAGTCTTGAACTGGAGAATGACATCTCTATCATGTCCGGATCAGTTCCAATTAAGCCCAACGATCTCTGCTCTGCCTTTTGCACGTTTCTTCGCTATATCATACTCATCCTCACACCTCACACTGAAATGAACTTACAAACCGTTATTTATACAAGACATCGACTCAGGAACAAGCATCTAAGTCGGCAAACAACCATAGGAGTATCCACAAGATGACTAACACATCCGGTCGGCCATCACAAGAACATTCGCAGGATGAACAACTCATCCGGTCGGCTACACAGAGCAAGAACTTCATCCGGAAGAATAACTTCAATTCCGGGCTCTACCATCAATGCGGACCAACAACACAACCTAAACATGATCCAAGAACCTTCACAAGCCTGTCTGAATGTCCGGATACATCTGCACTTCCTCTGCTTACTGGGATCTCTTGTCTTCCTCATCCAGAACTTTAAGAACACAGTCTGTCGCCACTGTCATAATGCAAGAGGTACTTCCGGACCTCCAAATCATACACAAATCAGGATGATACATCACAAGGACATCCCAAACACTCCTTCCAATCCGCAGATTAGGATAATACAATTCCGGACCTCACCGGACCTTTTTGTGATCCTCTGTCACCTCCGGATACTTGCCGGACCCGGTTCTATACCAGCAGCCACAACTCCTTCAGATCTTCATGCGGACCTCTGAAATCATAACTGTAGCATCTCAAGACTCATATCTACTAACCCTTTAATCTGCATCCTCCGGTTCTCATCCTATACAGTACATTTACCTTCTTCTCATCACTGTTCTTCACTGTTCCTGACTGAGGCTAATTTTCTCAATATCCTCAGCACACAGCTTATCAAATCCTTCTTGTCAATGCAATATGAGTATGTTGACATCAATGACAACACTGGATAACCTCATACTTGCAACATAATCTTTGTACAACACCTTCTCATTGAATACAACATCCCCGCTTCTCACAATTTTCAAATTTTCAACATCCCAAAGCCTATAACCAAATTCATCAATGCCATATCCAACGAAGATACACTTTTTTGATTTTGCATCTAGCTTGGTTCTATTTTTTAGAATCTACATGTGCAAATGCTTCACATCCAAAGGTTTTGAGAAAAGAATAACTCACCTTCTTACCTATCCATGCTTCCTTTGGAATACCACAACCCAAAGGAACTGAAAGACCTCTATTAATTAAATATATATTGACAGCCTCTGCCCACATGTTTAAAGGCATCCCAACATGCAATCCCATTCTCCTTACACGCTCCATTATTGTCCTATTCATGCGCTCAACCACTCCATTTTCTCGTGGAGTCCCTGGAACCATTTTCTGCCTACGAATTCTATTAAAGGAACAATAATCCTCAAATTCTTTGCTACAATACTTGCCACCATTATTAGATCTAAGACATTTTAATCTTTTATCCATCTCATTCTCAACCAAGCTTCTCCATTTCTTAAATGTTTCAAATACATCATATTTTTGCCTAAGGAAATAGATCCAAACCTTCCTAGTTGCATCATCTATGAATGTAACATAATACCGAGAGCCACCGAGAGAAGATAGCTGAGCAGGTTCCCATACATCTGTATGCACAAGCTCCAACTTTTCATCTTTCCTTTGCTTCCCATCCTTGAGAAAACTAACTCTCTTTTGCTTGCCATACACACAACTTTCACAGAAATCCATATTAATACATTTCAAATCTGGTAAAACTTTCTTAGAATGAAGTACCTTCATACCTTTTTCACTCATATGCCCAAGTCTGTTATGCCACAGTGTTGTCTCAGAACCTGCATTAACTATTTCAGTCTCTTCCTACGAACCTGCAACAATTGTTCCTGAACCTGCTTGGTTTTTCTCTGCAACAACTAAAGTAGAAGGAACAGTATGACCTGTACAAAGATATAAGGTACCTACTTTCACACCTTTTTCTACTATTAAGGCACCTCTTGAAACCTTCCAATTTTTATCACTAAAAGTAACTATGCAACCTTCATCAACTAGCTGCCCTGCTGAAATTAAATTCCTACTTAGCCTTGGATCATGTCTTACCTCTTGTAGTAGCCAATGATTCCCATTCTGCAACTAAATCTTAATTCTTCCCTTTCCACCAATCTAACAGGGTTCATTATCTCGCAAATAAATCAACCCAAAATCCCTTTGGACATAATCAAGAAAATAACTTCTATGGGGCGTAGCATGAAATGAGGCCCCTAAATCTAAAACCCATGAATCACCAGCATTATCTAGGGAAAGAATCAAATCATCATCTTTAGATTTATTACTTACCACATTTGCTTTCTTATTGCCTTCTTGTTTGTCTCCTTTATTCTTTCGAGACCAGCAATCTTTCCTCAGATGACCTGGTTTTCCACAGTACCAACAATCCTTCTATCCTTTGGATTGGGACCTCTTGTCCTTTGATTTTCCTCGTGACTTCCCATGACCTCTAGAACCTTTTCCTCTCTCCTTTGGTCTGCCCCTACTTTCTGCATTCAAAACACTACCTGATGTGGACCCTCCTGAGCTTTTCCATTGCATTTCCTCGCTAAGGATAACACCAACAACATCATCAAATTTCAAAGTGTTTTAACTAGAGACAGAGTTACTTACAGCCATTACCAAGCTATTCCATCTTTCTGGCAAAGAACATAAAACCAAGTGAGCCCTCACCTCTTCATCAAATTTCACTTTTACAGAAGTTAACTGACTGGTAATCATATTAAACTCATTTAAATGATCCATCATAGATCCACCTTCAATCATTTTCAGATTAAACAAATGCTTCATAAGAAATACCTTATTTGAGGCTGAGGGTTTTTCATACAATTTAGCCAAAGCTTTCATTAGTTCACTTGTTGTCATCACTTCTGTTATGTTGAATGCCACAGATGGTGCCAGGCACAACCGAATGGTTCCCAGTGCCTTTCTGTCCAGAAGATTCCAATCCTCATCAGTCATTGCTGCCAGTTTCTTGGCTATTCCTTCCAATGGCCTCCTTAAATCCTTCTGATAGAGATAATCCTCCATCTGCATCTTCCATAACTAATAGTTCTGCCCATTCAATTTATCTACCTTCAATTTACCCTTATCTGCGATTGCTCCCACTCAACCGTGAGACTCCCACTCAACCGTGAGACCTTCCTACAGATGATAATCGAACACAACCTGCTCTGATACCACTTGTTAGGATAAGCCGGCAAATGATATTAATTAAATGCAGATAAAGATTAAAACTGAGGAATGAGAATACATAGAAATAATAACAGCGAGAGATAATTTTTAACGTGGTTCACCCAAACTCGGGCTACATCCACCAACAGAGAGTCCAATATTATTATCTAGTAAATCAAACTGATTACAACCAGTAATCCTTGCAACTCAATACCGCTGTAAATGCTACAATGCAAAAATCAACGGAAACCCTAACCCTTAGCTGCTTTTATCAAGCCTTATGTCGGTTACAAAAATAGGGTTTTTTTATGTCGGCCAATAGAAAAACAACTCCCGTCTTGGGGGCATTGTCCCCAAACCCCCGCAAGGGGCGCTGCCCCTTGACCCCGTTAAATAATTTGGGGGGAAACCGCGCTGATAAAAGTAGGGAAAATTTAACCTCTGAGTCTGATTAGGCTTCATATAACAACACTTGTCTCTCATGTATTTTATCATAGCAATTACTATGTTTATTTTCTTCAGTTGAATCTTCATATAATAGAGCAATTTCCTTTAACATATCTACATTTTCCATTGCATTGATCAGTGTCTCCAGGTTATAAATCTCCCGTGCCAGATCCTCTGATTGTTGTGGTGCGGGTTCCTCCTCCAATTTCCTTTGTGTCTTCTTCTTCCTCTTCAACTTTGATTGTTGTTCCTCTCCTTCTTCATCTGACTCAATTTCGTTTGGTATTTCCTCAGTTTTCTTTCTTTTTGCCTGTTGTTTTTGCCGGGGGGCCTTCTTTTCTGTGTTCCTATTCATCCTTGATAGGACTTCTGATGCTGCTCTTCCTCCGGATGATACAGTAAAGGATGATGGTGCATGTGAGGATGTCCTTTCTGATCTTCTTATTGATGGAGCCTCTTTAGTAGGTAGGGGAGATGATGTGGCTGGCTTGGGGGTAGAAGTAGTTCGTTTCTCCAGAATTCCCCATTTTTTATGTAGTGTTTCTCTATTCTTTTCTAGCTCTTTTTCTACCTCGTATTTCTTATCCATCACCTCTTCGTAAGTGCCATATCTTTCCACACTTTTGTCCTTAGGTTTGCTTAATAAAGGTTGTGCATAAATATCAACTTTTGCTACAGTTATCTCATATGTCAACTTAGGTATCCATGCTATCCTCGACTCCACTGCTTCCATATATATGAAGTCCTTATCCACCAAAAATGTGATATCTTTCATGTATTTCCTCATTGTTCCATAAGGGATTCTATCCCTTGCCCTCATATCTTCTTGTAGGGTTTTGAAAAACCCCCAATATGTGGCACTATACGCTTTTGTATCAAAAAATGAAGCTATGTGTCATTTGACCTCTAACCCTACCAGTATATTGTGTTGCCATTGCTTCCCCTTGTATCTTGGTAGTTCCTTCAAAAAATAAAATGCAAGACAAATGAGTAGAGTACCATACCAGAAGTTGTAGCCATAATCCTTGGTCTTTTTCAGGTTCTCCAAGAGCTGTTGTCGTATCACCTCACATAGGTTGAAATCTTTGCCCTCTTTCACCATCTGATATGCTGTGTAAATTGTAGTTGTTGTGGTCGAACCCTCCCAGTTGGCATAATAGACTTTTTAAGCAATACCCATTGTAGCATAATTTACCCTCGAATCTGTGATGTCTTTTACATGCATGTTTCTTCCGTCTATTGTAGCTCCAGTCAACTTCCTTACTTGATCTATTCTTATAGCTTTCATTGCTAGCAGGGGCCCTACGACACTTAACCCTGTCACTGCCGTAATCACCTCCTTTGTTATTCTGTAGAGTTTATCCAGGTACATAAACTCATCATGCACTCTGCTTAGGACGATCCTTATCCATTTGTGGGCATCTATGAATTTAGGGTATTCTTTCAATACATCCAATTTCTTTGCCTCTATGTTTGCATATTTTGGTAGATACCTTGTATCTTCCAACAGTTTGTCCCTCAACTCTTCAAATTTCATGCAGTTGATCTCTGCCAGAGTACTATGAATATATTTCCTGACATCCTCTACATACACTTGTTTAGGGTAAAATTTGGATTGTTTAATGTTTTAGTGTTTAGATGTTTGAATCCTCCTTTCACCCTTTACATACAAGGATCTAGGGTTGAGTGGCAATTCACTATCATACCCTAGGTCACTGTGAGATGTAGGGAAACTTGGATTAGGGAATTTAATTATCAATTTTCCTTCTCTTGTGCTTAATTGACCATTAAAACCCTAATTTCGCAAATATGTCTGTAAACGGAAGAATAATAGAAAAAGCTCTTGCAGATGGAAGTAAAATATCAAATCACAGAGTACCTATTTTCGGGGTTCCGAGGTAGAAAGTCAGGGACAAAAGAGTGGGCGCCCAAGTCCAATGCCCTGCTTTTTATCCGGATCTGGAAACTCAGTCTGCAACTCTTCCCTGCTGTCCCAGAGATTTTCCTGTCACGAAAGTTGGAGGACTAATGAGCGGGCGCCCAAGTCCAGGGTGCTATTTTTCCTTCTATTCTACAATTCTGACACTTCAAGATGCCTTCTTGTAACTTCACTTTTTCTAGCTCCGCAACCTATAACCTGCAACCATGAAAACTTTGGGAGGGGGTTGTGGTGTTTAGAGGCTTGCCTCAGTCAAGCCCCGGAGGACACTTAAGTCTCCAAACACCGTTGTCAGATAAAGAGTGCATGCCTTTGTGAGGCAAAGGCAAAAACCAAAGGAAATGATGGTGAAAACACAATATAATGTCACCTTGTAGTGAAGATCTCATGGAGGAAGATGCTCTTCATTCCATGATGAAATGGATGCTCAAATATGCAAACACAAACACATAAAACACACAAATCTGCTCTTGCAACACAATGAAAGCCTTGAATCACCTTGAGAACACTTGAACATCACAATTGCCATCTAGTTTACAAATGAATGCCTAAACATGCTTTTATATGCAACTACAAACAATCCTGCCAGCATTTTTGTAATTCAAACTTACCGTGTCGGCATAGGACCCAAATAACGGTCATAAATCGACACCCAAAAATTGGGATTGCCCTAAAATAGGGCAGGACTAGGGCGTAGGCGCCCAAGTCCTCCCCCCCTATTTTGGGTAGGGTAAGGCTCAAGGGGTCCTCCTAGGTCCCATTTGTCATGTTACCTAGGGCTCATTCCATCGGGATTCCAAATTATGAAGTAAGATGTCCTAAATGCATGCAAAAGACCCGGGAGCTAAACCTTAAGAGGGAAAAGCCCCCAAGGGGACATTTTCTGACGTTACAACACCACACTTGCCAACACATTTGAGATTGTGTCGGTCGGATCCACTTCTAGGGCTTTCCAGGGATAAGTCTTGAATTTTGGTTGTGGCTTGTGAGTAATGTCTATCAGCTTAAGAGTCTCCATTACCTCTTCTCTGGTTGCCTGTGTGCTTCTTCTCTTCACTATTGAATTCTCCATTTGCTTCTTCTCTGAGAGCTCTGATTTAGCCAAATTATGAATGCAAAGTGAGGTTACTTTAGTGAGATTAGGGTTAAATACCTTTTCGTTTTGCCCTAATTTTTCCCACTTATCTTTATTTTTCTTTATCTTCATTACTTTATTCTTTTTCTCCTTATGGATTAAGCTTTGCTTCTCGTTAGTGGCTAGGTTTTGATACAGAGTGTTGTCATGACAAAATCTTTCTGCAATCACTTCCTTTCTTCCAGAGGTTGTTGATCAAGTGACTTGGTATCCTAAAAAACCTATTCCCAATGTTTTCCTTGCATTCCTCCTTCCTTTTTTCATCTTCTTGACTTGTGCTTGTGTTGTTTGTATGTCCGATACTTCAGCCATCCATGTATGTTGATTTGTCTGCTTCTTTTGTTTCATTTTCTGACATTTTTGAGATATAGCTTTCGTGTCCTTCCTAGATGTGACGCAAGTGGTCTGCGGTGAGTTTTGATGAAATGCAGAGGATTGCGGTATGTCTTTTTTCCCAATTCGGATCATAAATATACTCCGATAGCCTAACATTTTTCTTGTTTTTAGTTCCAATTCTTTTCTTATCCAAGCTCCCAAAACCTCCTCATTGTTTGTACTGTGATGATCATCCTCTATTTCCATTTCACCCTCAGAATTAGGCTCTTCTGTTGTCTCCTCTACATCCAACCTTGTAATTGTATATAGATTCCTTGCATCCTTGTCACTGTATTCATCCTAATTGATTTCTTCTATGTATGCTTCCTCCATTGATGAACCCAGAGGGATGTTGACAACTTTATTTTTATTGGCAAATGATAATTCTTCTCTCTGGGGGTCTATGACTCCATTTGCATCTACAAACCATCTCAAGCCCAAAAGTGCATTGAAATTGTCTCCTTGATCCTTCATGGTTACCACAATGAAATCTAAGACATGTTTGATCCCCATTAGTTTAACTTTGGCCTGCTTCCATGTTACCATTGTTTGCATGTTAGATCCATTTGCCAAGATTATATTGTAAGTGATTTCTATCAGCTTGGTTCTTCCTAACTACTCCTGCAGCTTCTTTGTGATCATATTGACATCTTTTGCCAAGTCTATCATGACATTCCAGACCTTTTTGTGATTGATGTGGACATCCACCATCAATAGTTTTGTCTTCCAATCTCTGTCTGTCCTACCCATCCTCTGGAGTTGACCTTTCTGACCTTGTTCCTTGTTCCAGTACTTAGAGAATTGCTTCAGTTTGTCAATAAGTCTGTGTTGCTGTGTCAATTGGGCTAACTACTTGAGAGCATCCACTTCTTCTTCGGTGAAATATTGCTTGTATTGCTTCTCCTTTCCTTGCTCCTTCTTGATTGTTTGTTTAGCCTCCTTCACCACTTCTTCATGTTGTTTCTTTGTTGGAACAAATTCTTCATCCTCCTCACTGTCTTCCTCCTCTGTCTGAGGGATATAATGTCTTCCGATATTGGTTCCTTGTCTTGTTACTACCGCATCTTTCCCCTTCTTCTTCCTTCTCTCCTTTCTGGTATGTTTTGGTGTGCTCTTCCGGTAGTACTCTTCTTCCTCTGTGGATTCTATTGAAGATATGTTTGTCTCCTCTCTATTGTTCTTCTGGCAAGTTCTTGCTCCTTGATCTTTTGGTGCTCTTCTTATGATCCTTGCTCCTTTTTGATTGTTCAGGTTCTGTAACTCATCACTCTTAGACTGTGGCTGTGCATTCTAAAAGTATTGTCATGCTCTCTCACAAGAAAATAAGTCATGCTCCATGCTATTACAAAATGAAAATTGTGTCTTCTTTTCAGCCCAACATTCATTAGCAAAATGTCCTAACTTACCGCAATTGAAGCATGTGGTATCCTCCCTCCTCCTTTGATTTATTCCATGGCCTACGCCTCGTCTATAGCCTCCAAATCAGTCTCTATCATCAT
Source organism: Cunninghamia lanceolata (assembly GCA_027924645.1). Classification (NCBI taxonomy): domain Eukaryota; kingdom Viridiplantae; phylum Streptophyta; class Pinopsida; order Cupressales; family Cupressaceae; genus Cunninghamia; species Cunninghamia lanceolata. Next base: position 2,066,939 of record BSBN01000292.1, on the reverse strand, counting down.
TATTGTAGCTATTTCCATTTGATGGACCACCAAAACTTGAATTTTGTATTGCATTCACATTCTTTTGATTTCTCCAACTTGGTTGCTTGTAGTCCTGATCATATGAATTTCTCTCTCATGTTACTGCTCTCCGCAGAGTTTGTATTGTTTCCACCATACCATTGTTCATCTTCTTCATCAGCAAAGTCTTTCTTCCTCCAGAAGTTCTGTGAAGGGAAATCCAGTGTCTCATGGTCATCCCATTTTCTGCATAATCCACAATATACTAAATTGACTTTTTCATTGTTGCTTTGGTATCTTCTTTTATTGTTGCTGCTTGTCTTTCACCTCTCAGCCTAGGGCAGTCATTTTGCAAGTGGCCCTCTCTTGTGCACTATGAACACCAAATATTAGGTCTCTCCTTCTGTGTATTCTCTTCTTGTTTCACCAATATCTCCTGTCTTAGCTTCAACTGCTTCAATTCCAACTTCAACTTTTCCAATTCTAGGTTTTCCTTCATCTTATCTTGTCTGCACCAGGATTGAGACTCTATCCAGCAGGCCAATATCACTACTTCTACATATGTTTCAAACACACTTCCGTCTAGGGATGACCTTATTTCAGGGCTTATTCTGGAAATAAACCATTCTATCCTTTTCTTCTCAGTCAATGGTTCCTCCAATCTCGTAGTTGTCTCCTTGAACCTCTTATCAAATTCCTTCTCCAATTGCATCAGATCTCTCATCTTACTTACTCCTTCTGTCAGAACATCTGGAACTCCAACGTTCTCCAAAAATAGCTTCCTAATCTCATTCCATTCCTTGTCACTATCAGGACATGCTTTCCTATACCACTTCAATGCTTCATTCCTCAAGGTGCCTATGAAGTCAAACAACTTGATTTCATCCCTTATTACTCCTTTCCAGTTCCAAATAGCCTCCAAAACAAAAATGTGCTCCGTTGCTTCAGTAGTATCCTTCTCAAACACATGTAACTTAATTGGGGTATCCACGGTTGCTTTCCTCCCACTTTCTGGTACTTTGTGGTAGATTTCCTCCGGTTTGCTTTTGTGGTTCAACTATTTTATATCAACTTGCTTTCCTTCTCTTCCCTTGCTTTTTGCAATTGGATCTCAAAGTACTCTTCTCCTAAAACTTTTTAAAAATTGCTCCAGATCTCTGTTATTCTCTCTATTTCTTTGTTTTCTTGAATATCTTCCTTCTCAACTAAAATTCTCTTGACTTTATATGGCACTTGGGGTGGCTCATGGTCCAGGGGTTGTGTCTCTTCAAATTAGGGGATTCTCTTATCTTTGTAAATGACATCATGTCGGCATCCAATGATTCAAATAGCCTTCCAAAATCCTCAAAACTTCTCTCAATATTTACCGCATCTTCTCCTTCTTCTCTTATCTTCTCTATGCTTCAACAAATTAGCTCCTCTATATATTCCTCATCCATCTTCAAAATCTCTGGTGTTACTTCATCTTCTCCAACACTTTGCGACATAAACCCTAATTCGCTTGCTCCTTCTCTTTCTCTTGTACATTCCTCTTCGGCAGCACCCATAGTAGCACACTCTTCTGCATTCTCCATCACATCCTCTCTTCCTTCATCTTCTGATCTCCTTTCTTCAGCAACACCCTCCATGGCACGCTTAGCAACATCCTTCATGATGTGCTTGTCTTCTTTCTTCCTTCCGGCAGCACCCACAGTGGCGCACTCTTCAGATTCTTCTGTCCTTTCTTTTGCACTCTCCATTATCCTTCCTTTCTCCATCATTTGTGCCCTTTCCATCCTTCTGCGGTAATGCTCATGTCGGTCCTGAGTTTGTTTCAATCTCTCTTCTTCACTTATTTCCATTCCGATCTTGATTTCTTTGCCAATCTCTCTTTTCCTCCTCTTTTCCCCTTTTGCCATGGGTTTTTTGGACTCGGCGTTCCATTAGTCCTCTTATATCCCATGGAATCCTTATTTGAAGAGACACATCATTTAGAAGGTCCTTGCAGACCCTACCCCCTTTCCACTCGCCATCCCCTTAAGTGCAGGTGCCCCCCCCTCATAGAGGAACAAACCTAAGGAAATGTGAATTCCTCCGCAGTTTGAAAACTTCTCCCGCCGACCTCACCTTTTATCCTTTCCAGAACTCTACGCTACTTCTTTAGGTGTTTTTCCATTTCAATCTTTAACTACCATCTTCCAGGGTCTCGGCAACAGAACCAAATGTTAGCAACAAATGTAGAGGGATACCAGTCTAGAGATCCGGTCCTCAGACAAGTCTTTGTAGTCAGTTTATACCCTGGTTAGGTAGCTAGAGATTGACAAAAAAACATATAGAATAACATAACAAAACATCACATATACATCATAATGAGATAACACACATAATTACCTGGTATCGACAGACTTCATATATATATAGATTAGCAACAATCAAAGGTATACATCAGTATCCATCCTCTGACATAGTTACATACACGACTTCTATGTCATTGCTTACATCAGAATATATATCTATTCTTATATCATCCTTACATTCTACTACTCCTATCTATATATACTATATCTATTACATAGGGATGTGTCCTCTGTTGGCCTCCAGCCTCCACATATTGTATAATCTCCTTTGGTCAGCTCTGTTCTCTATCAAGTAACCTACTAACATGGCTCTTCCTATTTATAGATTCTTGGTGCTATCGACCCCTAATAGCTTTCTCAAGGAATTCAATTATCTTTTTAGGACATTCTTATGAGTAGGGAATCTAGATTCCCCAAAATGGAGTTTGATAAGTTGGGATCAAGTCTACAAGCCTAAGCAATATGGTGGCCTTGGCCTTAGGCAGTCAGAGCTTAATATCCAAGACTTGGTGGCCAAATTGTATTGGAAATGGTGCAAGCATCTAGATCAACCTTGGGCTAGAATCTTCAACTTCAAGTACTTGGGAGGAGTAGCTAATGAGGATGTTCCTCAGATGGATCTAAGTGGGAAAGGTTCAATGGTTTGGAATACCATTAAGAAGGGGGATTCAATTGTCAAAGGTCTTTTCTGGTTTATCAAAAATGATCATAAAGCTCTTTTTTGGAATGATTCTTGGGACCTCCAACCCCTGATCCTCTCTTATTCCCCCCTTCTTTAGCTCTTGAGTGAAATTTTTAGGCAGCAGGGTGGTCAAAAGTTGTCAATTTTAAGAGTTCTATCTATTGGAGAGTTCTTAGATATATCAATAGAAGGATTCTATTAGTTGTCTTAGGGGGCATGCCTAAAGCTCAGACTACTTTTTCTTCCATTCTTGCCGATTGACCTTGTTGTTCTTTGGAGGGAGCCAATGTTCTTGCTTGGGGTCATGACCCTAAAGGGGCTTATTTGGTAACTCTTGGTTATCAGTTTTTAGAGCTCAATAATGATGTGATTAGAGTCTTTTCTTGGTGGAGCAAATTCTAGAATAGATTAATTTGGCCCAAGTGTAATTTTTTTATTTGGATATTATGTTAGAACAAATGTCTCACTTGGGATACTATCATAAAGAGAGGATTTCAAGGCCATTCAAAATGTGTTTTGTGTGGCAATAGTGAAGAAAGTGTTGATCACCTTTTCTTCTAGTGCTCCTTCCCCTTGGGCATTTGGGGGCAATGGTGGTAAAGGTGGAACCAACATCTCATTCATGCTACTTCTTTATTTGAATTTTGGGCCAGCTTGGGCCTTCCTCTTGCATTGCCTTCTTTCCTTTTGGTTGCATGGGATCTTGGTCCCATTTTTTTTCTTTGGTAGATTTGGTTAGAAAGGAACCATCAATCTTCTAAGGTCACTAGAGTCTCATTGTGCAAGTGTAGAAGATTATAGATTCAGTCAAAGAAAACATTATATCCAAATGTTCTTTTGAAGAGACCCTCTCTCCCGACTCTCTCCTATCAAGTCGCTTGAAGATTTTTTCCTTAGCTGCTCCTCAAGTTTAGTCTAGCCTCTAAGTCAAAAGATTCTAGGAAGGTGAATAGGTTTGGTAAGTGGTTTCCTCCCCATCAAGCTTTTTCAAAATTAAGACTGACGGATCTTCATGGGGCAACTCGAGTGTTGTTGGGCTTATAGGGGTTGGTTGTGCTAGTGATGGGATGGTTCTTTACTTTTTTCTTATGCTATGGGGATCAACACTAATAATCTGATAGAATCTCAGGCCATTCTAGTGGGTCTTGAGAAGGCTTGTGAATTGGGTTATGTTGTGACCCCCCACAACACACCCCTAATTTGTGCCAAATTGGGGACCCTTATTTTATAGTCATGTTGAGTCACGTTGCATTTTAGGCATCCCTCCTGTGTTTGGTCATGTGTGACTAGTTGCATTGATATTCATGTCGTATTTTTCCCTTTGTTGCTTGGTTGCACGTTGTCGCATTTGCCACATTAAGCTCATCACATTTTGTTGGATTTTGTATTTGTGTTTCCTCTTTTCTTTTTCTTGTAATTATGGCGTTGAATTGTTGCACTTCACTGCACTATACTTTATTGTCACATGTTGCACTTTTGTCACCTTGTCACACTTTATATTTTGGTGCTTTGATGTGTTTGAGATTATGTTTCAATCTTTTCTTGGGCTTGTGAATGTGTTTTCATATGTCATCACCTTGTTGCATTTGGTGGTTTCAATGTATTGTTGTACTTGTTTCGTCATGCTTTGTTTTCATGTCGTGTTGTCATATTTTAGGTGACTCGGTACATTTGCAATGGTGTTGCATGTTTTCTATTAAATGCGCCTAGTTGTATGTTGTAAAAATGATTCAAGTTTTGAATATTAAAATATTTAAGTCTAATAATTTCAAATATAGGCTTTCGAACATTTTTGATAAATTTTAAAGGTTTAAATTTGAAAAGAGTTAATTTTAATATTTAAAATTGGAATCTCACTTTGTTTCAAATGTTTAAGATTAAATATTAAAATTCCCGGTTTTAATATTTAATCGATTTAAAATTAAATTTTTCAAAATTGAAATTTAGGGATTGATCTTTAATTTTTATTTGAAAGTAAAATTTTAATGTGTTCTAAATTTCTAATATTTCTTAATTTGAGTTTTAAAGATGAAATGCAAAGTGTAAGTTTTCGTTGGAAATGCAAGTGCAAGTTGGCTATCAAACTCTGAAGTTACAAAAAGTCACACAAAGCTCAAATTGTAAAGGTACAAAGCTTCTCAAGATCCCATAGTTGCATATTGCAAAAGGTTTCTAAATTCTAAAAATTCTCAAGTGCAAATAGTGACAAAATGCAAAATATACTTGAATTGTGAAATATTGCAAATTGCAAAGTTAAACTTGTTGGAATGTGAAGTCAGTTTTATTTATTCCTCGACAAGAGTACCATAGTAGTGCCACATGTACACCATGCAAAATTGCATGCGGAAGTGATGGCACTTTTATGCATGAAAATCTATCTTTAGATTTGATTTGTTTTTTGCATGTGCTTTTTTGTGATTATTTAAGTTAGTCCCTAGGTTTTCATATAAATTTGTATTGTTTGTTTTGTGCTTTTTATTGCATTCACTGTTATTTCAAATTCTACACTGCTTATTTCTCTAACAAAACTCACCTCCCAAACTTTGTATTGCACTTGCAAATGGCTTTCCTACTCCAATCTCTGGCTAAAGCGCATTACAGGTTTTTAAACATTGAACGAAAAGTGCTGTGAAAGGAAGGATTTAGAAATGTTTTGAAAAGTTAAATGCAGTGTGCCTAGGAAAGATTTGACATGATGAAAATGCATCCACTAAACTGTTTGACATAATACCTCAAAGGTATTGATGAAGACATCCATTAGGTTGCTAACTATTTGACAAAATGTTGACCTTCCATTATCTTTGCCAGAAGGGAATCATTTCTTGTTCCCATGGAGGAATTTAGGCAGTGTATCATTGAGGGGATGAAGAGTAAAATTAGAAACTGGGTGAAATTGTTGAGGTGATTTACAATTTGGAATAAAGAATGCTGAACAAAGTGTTAGAAAAATATGCAGTGCAAATTTGAAATAACAGTGAAATAGTAATAAAAAGCAGAAAAAGACAATACAAATTTATGTGAAAAAGGAAAAAACATAGGCAAAGATCTCTCAATTTTATTCTTAGAAGAAAATTCGCTATTACAAAATAATTTTCTCATGCATTAACATTCAAGCTCAACCAACTTAAATAACCATGAAAAAATACATGCAAAAACCAAATCCTTTCCCAAGAAAGATTTCCATGCATAAAAGCGTGAGTGGCACTTCACATGCAATTCCAAAGGCTTTTGGAGGGAGTTACAACAAGAAGAAAGCACATTGAAAACAATATCACAAATGACCAATGATTAAACTATGCGAGGCTCCTTTATGAGCGGCCTCAAGAGAATGTTTATCCTCCCATAGTTATAACTTCGACAAAACTCTTCTCGGTTGAAGACATCGTGCAAGGTATAAAGAAAATGGCAAGTGGCAAAGCGATTGACATAGACGGGTTATAGGCTGAATATCTTAAGTGGGGAGTTGAGTACTTGGCACCGCACATCAAAGATATTTTTAATGACATCACTCAGGGGGGCTTTCCTACTGAGTGGACCACTAGTGTTGTTATTCCCCTCTCCAAGAGTGAGGATATCGAGAATCCCTCTAACTACCAGACTATCATGGTGAATCCTCTACTGGGAAAACTATTTGGGAGCCCGATTGAGCGTAGGATTAGCTCTTGGGCAGAAAAAGAGGAAAAAAGAGCAAAGGGGTAGGCTGGTTTTAGACCTAGGCATTCTACCATTGATCATTGCATCACTCTCAGACACTTGATCGAAAAAGTTTGGGACACTCAGGGAGGGGAGGCCTTTTGCTACTTTGTTGATTTTAAAAAGGCTTTTGACATGGTTCCTAGGGACAAATTATGGAGAAGGATGGAAGAACTTGGGATTCCTGATGAGTTTAGGGCTGCTGTTCACAAGCTTTATGAGCAGGTTAGAGCTAAAATTAGAACTAAAGAGGGTTTTTCGGAGTGTTTTGGCAGTGACATCGGGGTCAAACAGGGCTGCCCTCTTTCGCCCACTTTATTTGGCTTATATATTGACAGGCTGGAAGAATGGTTAAACAACACTGTTGGGGATGGTATTCAGCTGGCTGGTTTTGTGGTGAAATTACTCTTATATGCTAACGATCTGATCCTGGTTGCCAGAACGACACATGGTTTGAGAGAACACCTGAAGGAATTAGAGCATTTCTGCCAAGAGGTGGGGATGCAAGTGAACACTAGTAAGACCAAAATCATGATCTTCTCATTAAAAAGAAGGCAGCAGCATGACAACTTTATTTTTGAAGGGAACGCTTTGGAAACTGTTGAAGAATACAAGTACCTTGGTATTATTTTCAACAACAAGCTCAGCTGGGACACTTGTAGGGCGAAAAGGATTCAAGGGGGTTGGAGAGCTTCCTACATGCTCCAGAATAGATGTAGGAATGCGGAGCTTTGGGATTGGAAGACCAAGAAGACTCTGTTTGGTTTGCTGGTCACCCCCAGTTGTCCTATATGGCTGAGAAATTTGGGGGAGTAGCGTATCAAATCACAAATGGAGACAATTAGAAAGAGTCCGAAAGCATCTTATCACTGGCAATCTTAAGGTCAAGGCTACTGTTCCCTCTGAGATCCTTTTGGCTGAGGCGGGCACCTTCCCGTTGGAGGTTGTTGCGATTATAAGGCTTCTTTGCTATCTAAAGAAGGTTGAAAACATGGATAACCAGCGTTGGCCCAAGTTGGTGGTGGAGGAAAGGTTAGACCGTAGGAAAAAGACGTGGATGAAGCAGAACGAGAAATGGTTGAGCAAATGGGATATTAATTTCCAAGATTGTCCTAAAACCAAAGTTGAAATTAAATAGTTTGTGCTGGAAAAATTCAAGATTGCCATGTGGTCTAAACAGTTGGGCCGAAAAAAATTACACTATGTCCAAGAGTTCAATCCCACGTGGGACCATGGGGAAAAAGCCTACTTGCATGTCACCATTAAAGGTAAAGCTAGGATTCTAATTGCGCAGCTGAGGATGGGTTCCCATCATCTAAGGTGTGAAACTGGTAGATGGGCGGTGCCTAAAGAAGCATGGGAAGATAGAATTTGTACTTTCTGCAGCAAAGGTACAGTCGAATCAGAATGGCACTTCATCTTTGAATGTGCTACCTACGGTGATATCCGCATACATTACGGAAACATCTTGAGGGAGGGAAGATTAAGCGGGCTCTTCGAGGAAGATAAACTCCACATAACGGCTGGTTTCTTGGTCAAGCTGCATGCTAGAAGAGCTGACATTGATAAGAGTTCAAAAGTTTCTTAAGGTCGTGGCTCTTGGTCCCTTAGGCTGATGTGGCCTTGTGGACGTCATTAAAATCCATTCATTCATTTCGTATGATGTACACGTGGCAGCCCCCCTACGACCCCCTTGGCCCTGCCCTTCAACCTTCGGTGAACTTCCTTGGTCTTCAATCTTGCCTGATTGGTACATCGAGTAAACTACCGTTATATTCGTTGTCGACTACTCGTCATTGCTAGAATATAATAAACTGACTTCACATACCAACACAGAGGTGTGCTGGTTTTGCCAGCCAGGCACGAGGAAACTATTTCCGTGGCTTTGAAAGCGGAATTGATTGTTGTAAATACATCAAATTTGGGAAAATGAATTGACTTTGTTTTGCATATGATTCTTTGATAAATTTATGAGATGCTAAGTCACAAAGAAGGAATCGACTAAGCAAGCGGGATATATCAACATCTAGACTGCCGTTTGACAGAAAAGGCACGTGATGTGTTTGACAGAATGCCTGTGAAGACACAAGGACGCACAACTGCATAGTCAGAACACGTGAATTGTTCAAAACGTAAGAAAAAAAGAGATGAACATGTAACAGGCCATGCCACAATGGAATATGAACTGCCTAAAAGGTCACATGGCTATTTAGGAATATGCTCCATGGGCATGTTTTGGACACTCTCATAGGCTTTCGTACATAATCTAGTTGGAACGCCACGAGGAGAGGCATATGAATCATTTGATAAAATACCAGTTTGAAAAATGGAAAAATCTTGGTTCCTGTCACAATACATGGTTGAGAATGCTTAAATCACCTGAAAGATCTAAAGTTAGACCTCCTTTGCATCAGTATGTTTGGAAACTACTTTTTAAATCTTTTTTTTTTTTGTCATCAACTACCTTGGAGTGAGTGTGAACCAAGGAAAATATACCTCATTGCATCTCTTATTGTGGGTTTAAGCTATGTTAAGAAGCGTTTTCTGTTGAGGAAATAAGACTTGCTAGGCATGGAATAAATTTCTGGTGTTGAAGAGGAGAATATTTCAGTAGGCTTGGTCTTGTCTTCAATTTCAACTTCTGTTCTCAAGTTTGATGCTCAATTATAGATATTGGAACTACTGGACTGTAAGGCAATATTTACTCTTGGTTATAAAATTGTATTGCATATACATTTCATTGTGGAGGAATGTGAGATCGTGGAATTGTTACATCAAATTGGTCAGAGGACCAAAAAACTGATAAAAAGAAAACCCTTTTTTTTTGGTTAAAAGTGGAGCAGTTGTAGTGTGATGTATTTAGATCAATGCTTCAATTTGTGTTGAAAAGTTCTCTAATATTCCACAAGTTGGAAGGTTTACACTTCGAGATGAAGATAGGACAGTTGCAATTGGGAAAATAGTGGAGCTACCAACAGTTGCAAGTCAAGAATAACAGAGTATCATTTGATGAGATTAAATCCCTCAATAATGATTCTGTCTGTGGAATCATGCCCAAATGGCACGTTGCATAGATAGCTGAGTTAATTTGCAAGTCATTATGATATTCAGGATACAGGTCAATATAATGCCAGTTATTTTACATGATCTGAACAACGCAATGAAATAGAGCATAATGGGGGAGAGAATGTGTGCTAGAGGTCTCAGCCCTCAATTTATTCCTGTGGAAGAGTTTTCATTAGCCAAACTTGCTATGACTGAATTCATGTTTGATTATGTAGTTGCAATCTCAAAGGCAATGGAGAATGAAGATGGAGTTTCAGGGGCAATAAAGGCCTTTCATAAACATTTATTTAGAAAATTTCCACCACAATCAGCACCAACCAGGCTAATTTTTTCCTTCTATGCTCCAAAACATCATCTTCAAGGCTTACTGCAGAGGATGTGAAAGGCTCTAAGGGATGAAAGATGTGCAAAAATATGGATTGCTTCAAAAACGGGAATCACTTGAAGAGGTAAAGAACATATATGTTTTGCACAAAGATGAAGTACAAAGAGATACATGAACAAATTAGAAAGAAGAAAGTGCAGGGGTAATAATTTTGATAAGGATTGGGAAAAAATCAAAATGGAAGAGACTTGCAGAGTTGTAGAACAGAGTAATTTGAAAATGCAATTTGTGTTGAGGATGAAATGTGACAAATTGTTTCAAATAGTAGAAAGGATGGCAAGAAAAGTGGAGATGCAAATTAAAGAGGGAAATCGCTTTGAAGTGGATGGAGGGAAAGGGTGGAATGTGAAAAACAAGTCCCTTGACTTTTCATTTTTGAATGCATTTTTGTCATTTTGTGATTGTTATTGAGGGGAAAACTGCTAATATTCCCTCCAAGGTGCCTATAAATACTTGTTTGCTGCTCACTGTTACTTATTGGAAAACCCATTGGGGTTTGGAAGCTTTGAATCTGAATATTTTTTTTCATTTTGCTCCATTTTCTATATTTTCTTCTATTCAATGGTGTTTTCTAAATCCAGATCTGCATTTTTTTTGTTAAAACTTATGTGTTTAATTCAATGGATGTCGATGAATGTCAACACGTGTTTATACCATTGATACCCTGCTGATTGTAGGGTGTTTTGTGTGGTTGACTAAACATGTTTGTGCCTGTTCAGATTGGTCAATACTCACACACATTACCTTCCCTCAAAGATCACACTCTCTCACATTAGGATTGTGGCAACGGGTGTGACGGAGATGGATCTTTGTCAAATTTGTCCATTCGCTGAATGGCACATGAGAGGATTGAATACAGGTTTAGATTTTACTTTTTATTTTTCTTTCCCTTCTCTGCCCCCCTTCCTTTTTACATTGTTTTACATCAATTTAATTTCTATTTTTGATGGTAAATTTTTAGTCACACAGGGTAGGATTTGAGTTGTTTTTTTTATTTCTTTGTGGTGAAATTTTGCAAACTTTAACACATTTATCCCTGTCCATAGATTTTAGAATTTAATTATTTTAAAGATGAACAAATTTAACATGCAAATCATTCAAATTTCTCAATTAAAATTTGATTTTTAGGGGAATGAACTATTGTTTTGAACAATTTTAATGAACATTAATGTTGTTTTTAGTGTTTCAATCCCTCTCAAATCAAATTAATGTTGAAAACAATTGTGCGAAGTCAAATAGATTTAAATCATAAAATTGAAACTAAAAATTATTAATTCATTTAAAGGTGAAAACGAGTGTTTGCGTGGCTAATAGTAACTCAATTTGTACTAAGTGAACCTCCTTTTTCCATGAACAATGCCTAATAACCCCTTGGAGCCCCTTGAATGGACTAGCCAAAGTGCTCTCTAATTGAGGGATTCTGGGAAACCTCACAAACAAATCGCAAAGACTCTTAAGGCTAGCCACCTTTCAAGTAGGGAAACCTTTTGTTAGCACTTATTTTGACCTGGGGTTGATTTGTCATGATCAGGAGGTTTCTTCATCTGAAGCCTTCATCTTCTTGCCCAATTTTTCTAAGTGTTGGACCTCCTCCGCGTTTTTCAGCTGCAGCATCATATTTTTTCTGAGGAGGTCGTCATCATCATCTTGTCTTCGATGATGATCTTCATCAGCATGTTCTTCGTCGGCTTGTTTTTCTCATCATCATCATCATATTTCAACTGTCGGGTGATGTGTGCTTATTATCCTGATGATACTGGTGAGCTACAGTGCGCCCTCAGTTGCTTGCGAGGGTGATCTTTTCAAGTATCCGGTGATCTTCCGAATATCACCTTGCTCAAACATGATGACGATGTTGCCCCAATATCTTGAAGGGGTTATTCTCTAAGTGTTCGACCTAACTTGTTTTTTCCTAGGGGTCGTCATCATCATGATATTTCCAGTTATCATCCTGCTGCTTGCGGAGGTCATCATATTTTCTGCCTTCATGATATTTCGCCGGGGTGATATTTTTATCATCGGGTGATCTTGGTTATGATCATCCTGATGATGTTGTTGAAGAGTTCTAATTGCGACCCGATATTCACTAGGGTCATCATATTTTGAACGTCAGGATGATCTTAGTCAATATCATCCTGATGATGTTGTATCACTTCTTGTTCTTTGTTTCTCATCCTGATGATGCTGACGTCATCCGTATGACAGGGTGATATTTGTTTTTCTGCCTATCTGCATCATGATATTCCGAAGGAAGGGGTGATATTTTCATATCACCCGGATATATGTTTGCTCGAACATCATGATGATGTTGATATCAAGGAGATATCCGCCTGTTGGTTTCGCGCATTATCTCCGGGGGGTGATTTTTTCAAGCATCATCATCATATTCAGTTATCGCCCCGATCTTATAGAGGAGCTACAGTGCATCTTGATATTTGAACGTCAGGAGGATATTTCCAAATATCCGGTTGTCTTCCGAATATCATGATGATGTTAATATGATGATGACGTCATCAAGGTCCGCGGGGGTCATATTTCTAACAACTGATCATCTTGAAGAGACCTCCTGATATTTGCAAACATGATGATGACGTCATCAGGATGTGAGGAGGTGCGCAGTAGGCAGATAGGATGATGACGTCAGCAGTATATGATGATGACGTCATCAGGATGTTCATCGGCCAGACTTTTGTTATAAGCTCAGCAGGAGGATGTTCCTCCGAAGGATCAGGTTGTGCCGATTATCATGAAGGTTATATTTCAAATATCATGATGACGTCAGGGTGATATTTCAAACAACAGGATATCATGCTGCTGGAGGATGATGATGATGAAGTCTATACTAGTGTCGTCAGGAGCAAAAGCGCCGACATGATATATGCTCATGACCTAGTATATAAAGTATTATTGAGGTCATCGCGGGGTGCATGTGGGATATTGTTATCCTGCATATTCAAAACATCATGATGATGAGTCTCGGCGGGAAATGGTTGCGATTGCAGATTTGATGATCTTCCCAAGGCCGCGGGTTGGTGCGCCATTAATGGCGATTGTTGCAGAGGTATGGGCGATGGCGTGGGTCGATCTTGTACCCGACTGAAGATGTACATCAGCGGATGGTGGCGCAGGGCTCGAGAAATCTTCCTGTCTCCTCCCCTACCTGCTGCATTCAAGTTTGGGCGCCAATCCGGTTGTGTTTGAGCGCCATTTCCATGATATTGTGTATCTGGCGAAATCTTGGTCAACCATGTAATTAATTGCTGAGCACCTACCTGGCTGTTATAAGCAGGTGGTCCTGCTCATTTGAGTGGTTGTTGAAAGTTGATGATTTTGGCTCTGTAATGCATAACAAGCTGATCTGGTTGCTCTGTACAGCTTACCTGTGAGTTTATGTATCTCTTGTTGTTTGTTTTTGGCATGAACCCACTGATTTCATGATTAAACTTATATGAGAAATGCTGTTTAGCATGTGTTGTGTTAATTCTGTCTCCAGTATTGCATGTATTCTTCTTCTGAATCTGGATGTTTGGTAATGTTTGGATTCTAGAGCATAGAATTCCTGTGTTGATTGTCTGATCTTTTAACTTCTACTCAAGGGGTAGATTAAACTATTTTCAGGTTGAACATTGGGAAGAGTATACTGCAGTAGGGATACCATAAGTAGAGATAACCTAACACTCTGTGTTGGGAGATGCCTGTAAGGCAGGTATCACACATATCCCCTTGAAATCCAGTTTTAGTTGTTCATGCTGATCATTCACAGGTGTATGTCTACTGACTCCAGGCCCTGGATAGGCACCAATCATGCTTTGTTTTGTGTTATAACCATATCCAGCTTTGCATCCACACTTAAACTCCAAAGCAAAATCTAAAACAACCATTAGGACTTTAGAGTTAGTTTAGGATCCTCAGTCCTCTGTCTACAACTGCTAATAGGCCCAAAGCTAGCCCCTTTGCTCTTATCATTCAGTTTTGGTCTACTTACAGGAGGACTATCTGCTTTCTGTCAGCATCCCAGCCTTGTATGCATATCCTCATGGATGTTGAGTAGGGAATACCCCCCTAGGTCTTGCAGAGCCTGAAGAAGAAGAGGAGATAAAATATAGAGTCTATCTCCTATACTATTGACCCCCTGGCCCAGAGATCCTGTTGATCACTGATGGCTACCTTGTAGGGATATCTGGGAATAAGCATCCAGTCTGGGAAAAAGTCAACACCTTTATCATTCCACCCTGTGTGCTTCACAGTGTGTAGGTAAGTTGGTGTGTCAAAAACCACATCAATAGGTTCGAAGAAGGTTATCTATGAATTTGACTCCATGATTTTGGTTTCTCTTTTGAACAAAGCAAGTTTTTAGGAGTCCTCTTATAGGATGGCTTCTCTTGTTGAATAGATCATTCGCCTCATTCCAAATTTTGAGGCTCTCTTTTGTTCATATTCACAAGGAAGAATGCAGTAGCTGATTACCGTGCCAAATGGGCTTCAAGGGACACCTCTAATTGACACGTATATGAGATGGGGTCCTTGCCTTCTAATAAATCTTCATAGCTTCTCTAGCTTATTCATAATGAAAGACTTGAGTCTCCTCAATCTTTGTAATTTGGGATGAAGGTGTTTGTGTTTTCTTCTTCTTGGATGTTTCTCTTAGACTATCTTGTAGAATGGGTTTGGATCCTCTTTTTTTCTGTTAGGGGGATACGGGGATTCAATCTTTCAAAGAGTATGGTAGCCAATTGATCTATTCTAGTTTCTATTAGGAACATGACAGTGGCAAACCTCTTTGGGTTTTCTCTCTTGTGGCATTAATAATGGCTCTTTCCATTTGGAAGTCTCAATGCTATAAAATGTAAAATGTTTCTATTATTTTAATAAATATTTTTCGCCAAAAAAATAAAAATTAGCTAATACTAATGATAATTATGGATATAATTGTTATATTAGTTTATTAACTAATAAATAATAATTAATTAATATACTTATATTAAATTAATTGGGTGATGGCTTGGATGTAGTAGACTTGAATGAATGGAATCTCCCATATGATGAGGAAGAAGATGAAAGTTTGTTGTAGATCTAGTTGGATGTGCAATGTTTTGTGTCGTGTGCGTGTGTTTCTTCTGTAGATGTTGTACCCATCTGAAAAATTTCGTATGTTTCTATCTTTTCAAACTAGGGTCCTTGTAATCACCTCGATTTGTCAATCATGGCATGTTGTTTTGGTCAAATTTGCTAACCCTGCAGGTTCAAAATATGGAGGAAGCTTGGAGTCAACAAAACACTTCTCAGGAAGAAAAGATGTGCATAAGGCTAAAGGTGTAAGAACAAGTGCGCCCTTGATTGAGGAGGTGTGTTTGGGAGGCTAACAGGTATGCCAGAGGATACTAAGGACATTAGGATGTTTTGAAGTAATAAAACACGTGTCCTAAAGCATAAAGGCGTGCCAGAGGAAGCCAAGGCACGCCTGAAGTCAGGGAGGGATGCCAGAGGAAGCCAGGGCGCGCCAGAGGAAGCCAGGGCGGGCTAGAGGAAGCTAGGGCATGCCAGATGAAGCCAGGATGTGCTAGAAGGATAGAAAGCATGCCTGGAGGAGGTTAGGCACGTCAAGTATAAGAAAAGTACGCCTTAAGATCCTAAGAGTGCCTAACACATGTAAAAGACGTGCCCAGGAGCTCTTTAATGTGTTCAAATCTTCAAGGTACATCCCAAGAAAGTTCTTCAAAAAATACTTAAATCACATTCATAAAGTGTGAAAACTGTGTCATCTTGATTGGAGGAGCGTTTAGTCATCCTGAAGTGTGCCAAAAACACAAAAGCCCACCAGGAGGAAAAATGATGCGCTTGATTGTCCAAAAGCATGTCTGGGCCAAGTAAAGTGCGCTTAGTCTTCCAAAAGCATGCCATGGTTTGTTAGGTGCATCACATAGAGTGAAAGCATGTTTTAGAGGATTAGAGGAGCATCCAAAGGGTAGAAAACACACTTGTTTTAGGAGAGGCATGCCCATAGGAAGATAGGCGTGCCAGGAATTGATCAAGCGCACCAAGATTGTGAGAGGAGTGCCATGAATGAGGAAAAGCGTGCCTGGATGTTTGAAAGCATGCCTAAAATGGAGAAAGCATGTCTCACTCAACAAAAGCACGTTTCAATCAACAAAAGTGTGTCTAACAAGGAGAAAATATGCTAGGAGAGGCCAAAAGCGCACCTTGAAGAGGTTAGATGCACTAGGAAGATAGAAAGCGTGTCAAAGTGGTAAGAGGCGTGCCTGTGAAAGGAAAAACGTGCCTAAAGAAGACAAGGCATGCTCAAAAGAGAAAAAAATGCGCCTAGAGAGGATAAAGCACACTTGATAGAGCAAAAACGTGCCTATAGAGATAAAGTGTGCTTGATAGAGGAGAAGTGCGCCTAGAGAGGAAAAGATGTGCCTGGTCAAGGAAAAGTGTGCCTGGAGAAGAGAAGACACACCTAAGAGAGAGAAAACACGTCTGGAGAGGACAAGGTGCACCTGAAGCATTAACTTGGAGTTGGCTTTTTGTTTGATCGCCATGTGTCAAATGTGAGCACGAAGTCAAGTTAGCAACTAGTTCAATCCTTAGTTCAAATGGAGGTTGCATGTTTTAAATCATTAGTTGAGCCGCAGTTGCATAGATTTAATTTCAGTTTAACTGGAGTAGATACTTTCTAATAAAGTTTGCATGTCATGCAAACAACAATCGATTAGGGTAGAAGTCCAGTTAATTAGTTTATTTTATTCTCATGCATTTGCTTTGTAGTAGTATAAATAAGTGCTTTTGCACAAGCATAAGGGGAGGGATTTTAGAATTCAAATTCATTATTAGTTAGCTTTTTTCAAAGCTTTTTAGGAGTTAGCTTTTTCAACAATTTGAAGAGCTTTAGTGTTAGTCTTTTTTAGTATTCAGATGCCAGCGATGTATTCAATTAGTGAATAAAAAGTAATGAAAATTCTCATGCCTGTAATTTGCTTAGATTGTTATTCTCGTATATTCATGTTCTTGTGATCTTGTTGTTCATTTAATGGATTCTAGTACGCCTATTTTGCTTCCAAGTATCCATTGAAATGTGTCAATTGTGCTGAAGGTTAAGTTGATTCAACAAATCTGGAAACTTTGTGTCGCAGGTGAAATTGAAGGTATAAGTCGTATCTTTGCATTATCTTATAGTTGATTTAGTCAAGGCATTTGTAAATCTTTTCAATCCAATTGTGTACTTGTGTTGCTTAGCCTCTGGGTTTAGTTGAATGGTGCAAGAGTGTAGTCTAGGTTTGGATTTCAAGTCAAAAACACAAAATCCTTGCTTCTAGGTTGAAAGTGTGTTTTTACCTTTCACTTACGGTATACCTAAAAAGATTGTAAATTTCCCTTTCATTCAGCATAAGTATGAAAAATCCTTGAAAACACTGTTCATACTCCGTAGTTTTAAGTTTGTTTTATTTTACAGGGAGCTTCCCCTTCAAATTTGAAGAGCAGTTCTACCACACATCTGTCTGTTTTGCTTTCGCATTGAAAGGTGCGAAATAAAACACTAACAATAGGGAAGCCATTCTTGATTGCAAATGAGAATGTTGGCTTTGGTAGGGCCTTGAGGAGAGGTTTTCTTATCTCACCTCTCAATGTTGCATGTGTGGTAGCTTCACCATAGGCTCTTTCCTCTTCCCTGGCTACGGGCTTGTTATCTAGTTTGGTGGCTAGGGTTCTATAGGATCCATGCATGGGTCTTGGTGGTGCCTCTGTCCCAGTGGATACTTTGCCTGTTGTTTCAAATGTCCCCTATTTGTAGGGCACTAGTGTGGTGCCACCTCCCCTATTGTTGGGTAAGGAGAAGCTCCTTTAAGCTCTTCAAAAGTCTGGCATGGAAGATCTTTCTACCTTTTTTTAGCCAAGAGCGATGGCTTCTTCCTCTGTTGGAGTGAATGATGGCATTTTGAGATTGTAATTTGGTTTGCATACTCCCAAAATTGTTGTTCAAAAAGGTGTGAAATAGATCTTTGTCTCAGATGAGGTTGTTGATAAAGCTTCCCCATGTTTCAAAAACTCCCTCGTTGGTAGGTTCTCGGGCACAAGACCTAACATTGATGCTTTCAGGAGATGGGCAAAAGGAAAATGGTCTTGTTATGGCCTTATGGGGATTACCACAATGGCCAATGGTTTCTTCCTAATTTTCTTCTCAAATTAGAAGATTGTGTAAAAACTCAGCTGGGTGGTCCATGATTTATGGGCAAATCTAGGTTGTTCCTATGGAAATGGTCCCCAAGCTTCAATAAAAAATGGAAAGCTTCAATAAAGTCTTGGTGTGGATAAGACTCTTGAGTATGCCCTTGGAATACTAGGAGGAGGAGATCTTGTTAGGTATTTCTTTGACTATTGGCCAGTTCTTTGGATTTGATCCTCTTACCATCTCTAGAAAATGTCTTTTGTTTTCTAGATTTTGTATGTGGAGGTGGGAAATACATTACC
The DNA here is from genome assembly GCA_027924645.1 of Cunninghamia lanceolata. Taxonomy (NCBI): domain Eukaryota; kingdom Viridiplantae; phylum Streptophyta; class Pinopsida; order Cupressales; family Cupressaceae; genus Cunninghamia; species Cunninghamia lanceolata. The sequence goes on along the minus strand of BSBN01000292.1, from coordinate 2,048,308 downwards.
ATCCTCTATTAACCTATGCTCCAAATTGGGTAAATGGGATAAACATATTGCTTTTGAGGAGTCTGCAGTTGTGTGTGGAAGTTGTCATATGGTTGGCCATTCCTCTTCCTGTTTCCAGAAGAATTGGCAGTTGCAACATAAGGGAAAGGAAAAAATCCACTGATGCAGGATGGTTTTTAGGTTACAAATGCAAGGAAGGTTGTCCCTAGTAATTCCCCTTCAGCAAGTGAGCATAGTCAAGGTTTTGGCAACATCAAGAGAAGAAAGAAGCTTTAGATTGAGTTGGATGGCCACCAACCCTCACTTGGTGGTTCTAACATGAATTGTGATCAACTAATCACTGTTGTGGATGGTCTCGAACAGGCACATTACAGTCCTAGTGTCTCTATGGAAGGTCTCAAAGGGAAAGTTCAATGCTCATTATAGCACTTTGGTTTCAAGCCATCGTGACTTCTTGTTGTGACTTCTTAGGTTTGGTTGGTGTTTCTTACCATTTCTTGGTTGTTGTTGTGTTGTTGCTATGTTGTTGCATAGCTATTTCATTTGTTCCTTGTTTCATTTGATCCATGCTTGTAAAAGGGTTGGGGCCCTTTCAAAAACTCCCTTTTTACCCTTTATCAAAAAAATATTAAATTAATTTATATTTTATTATTTACTTAAATAATTAATTTAGTAATCATTTGTCTAATCAAACTATTATTAAATTTTCTTAATTTTATTAGATATTACATTATCATCAATAATAACAATCAAATACTTCTCCTCACCCTTCCCCAAATGCCAAAGTTTGACTTATGGCCTGCTCTCAAACTTCCCTAGTTGTGGTTTGCTTATGCTTGTTGTGGCTTGATTGGAAGGTTTAACATATTGTGGCCTTCTCTTCTAGACCTACATTGGTGGGTAATGGAGTCATGGAAGCCTCTCACTAAGGGCAATATTGAGCTATTTCCCTATGTTAGGGGATTCTTTATTGCGAGCTTTCAATCTTTTGAAGACAGGGAGGCAGTGCTGGAGGGTAGGCTTTGGATGTGGGGTGAGCATTCCCTTTATCTCAAGTTGTGGTTTCCCTCTTTCAACCCTCTCATAGAACCATTAAATATTATGCTTGTTTGGGTCAAATTACCTAACCTCCCCCTCCAATTCTGGGAATGCTTTGAGGATATTGGCAATGCTATTGGCCAATTTTTGAAGGTGGATTCATTCACTTCTAAAGCTAGCCACTCTAATTTTGCCCGTCCTTTGATGGACACTGACACCTCCAAGGCTCTTCTTGGGGATATTGTCCTTATGGTGGAGGATAGGCCATGGACTCAATTGATTGATTATGAGGGTATCCCCTTTCACTACAGACTTGCTTCACTACTAGTCATCTCACCTTTGATTATTCTTGTACTCACCGTAGGAATGTGGGCTTGGCTACATGGTGGAAAAATGCCCTTCTCAAATATTTGATAGTTGATGTTAAGGATTATGATCCTTCTAGTCCCATAGTGGTGGATTCTATTGAGGTGGCTTCCCTTGGGACTGGTGCAACTCTAGTTTTATCCTTAGCCCTTGCTAAGGATTCTTCTCTAGACTAGTTTTAGTTAGCATCTTCAACAAATCCCTTTTCCCTCTCGGTGTGCGGGAGGCCCTTGCTCATTCTTTGCCTATGAATCCAACATCTTCAGTCAGTATTTCTTCCTCATTAAGAGAGGTGACTTAGTTTGAGGCGACAACAGAGTAGTCCCCTCTTCTTTCTCCTCAGTTCGAAGATTTAGACAATAGTGTGTCTTGGACGATTGTTGAAAGAAGGAACAGAGGTCTTCCTAAATCAATTACAGATTCCCATACCTAAGCAAAGGGTGTGCGGATAGTTAGGTTGGGGTTAGACATTGTGTATGATGTTGACCTTTGGTTTTTGTACTGTTGAAGCAGTTTTCCTATAGTTGTTTTATGGAATGACTTTTTTAGTAGTCATCAATTTGTCTTCACTTTAGTCTTGGTTCTTGCTGGTTCCATATCTCATGTAACCTATTCCTCTCGGCTTTTAGTTGTTTATTTGTAAAAGGGTTTGGGACCTTTCAAAAACCCATTTTTACCAATATTAAAAATAATCAAATATTGTATATTTTTTTAAGATTAACTAGATGGGGTTTCTATAGGGGTCTCTTCCCTTGAAATTTTAAAAGTTGATACATATGGATAGAAAGCATAAAACTTAAAGGATATATAGTAAATGAAGCAAGGCATATGCAGATATTGCCAATACCCAACAAAACACATTGCAACCCTTAGAGCTGAAACCATGATCCAAAAACCTTATTACCACTATGAAACAAACAATGCCATAACCAAAAACTAGTGAACACACATAAATCAACTCACCCCCTAGTGGCTAACCCCAAAAACCTATACTCCTCCCCTCCCCACTTTGTCATTTCCTCTATTGATTACCTCTAGGCCTAGGCATGTGATCTAGTGCTTTAAGGCAAACCTTGTGCAAGACTTTTCTTTGTGCTTGGCATTATTAACACCTTTGTCATTGCAACAAAATTTTCCCTTATCATGCATCATTGCTAACCCCAACATTACTTTCCTCATATTTGAGTAGTATGCCCGAAGCATTTGTACCTCATGTTGCAACATTTTTTTTTTCAACTTAGGTATTGACTCCTCTATGCCTTGAGCAACCTTCACCTCCTTAGGTTTAACACCAATTCTAGCTAGAGCCAACGCAAAGGGGTGTACAAATACAACATCATGGTGGTCTAGAAGCATGAATTGCAATAGACAAACCCTAATGGATGCATCAAGGACATATTTCTTTAGCCTACCAACAAAATTTTGCCTCACCATACCTTTAGACTTGGGAGGTACCTACACTACCAAACATGCCTCTCTTAACATTGCCTTCACAAATCCTAGCACCATCAATGATCGACAACAAAAGATTGATGTCAATGCCTAAATGAGACGACGTGTTTATGGCAAGGGTCTTGACCAATTTTTTCATTCTTGTGAGATGCCATGATATAAACACACAAAACATAAAAAAAAAGTCCTATGCTACCACTCAACCTAGTAGAAGATTCTACCACATCGACGTCATTCAACTAATCCTCTCATCAATTTAAATAAGCAATATGAACATGCAAAATTATTATCCTTACATCTTTACACACTCCAAATCTTAACCACAATTAAGAACATTAATGGAGAAAATTCTCACGAGACTAGAAAAATTATTTCCCTTACATCTTATACGAACCATAAACAAGTAAACCAACATTAAGCTCCCCCCACCAATGCCATCAATAAATTCTTTGAGGTCTTGTCAAGTTTGACGCTATTACAAAATTTCATTTGATTACAATAAATGTTTAGTGTGCATGAGATGTGGTGGTGTAGGGAATAAATTAATAATGTATAAAAAAAGGACATGTGGTCCCACCACCAATCATATTACTATGGTACTAATTTGTCAACTAGAAGCTTTGCATTATGCCACCATGTCACATAAACCTCAACAAACTGCTATGCAAATTTGTGGGATGTCATAACAATCCTTGAAAATCCACAAGTTTTCCCAGCTCTTGTGGTGCAGGAGCACCCCTTCAACAGGATCAACATACACAAGAGGGAGAAGAATAATACTAATATAGTTTTGACATTTCATGTTACCTTATAGCATCTTCAAAATGTAACATTTTATATTGGCATTTCATGTTTGTAAACTCCAAACTTGACATTCTAGACAAGTTGGATTAAGGGAAGGGTTAATCAAGGTGTCTTAACATTAGGAGTTTTGCTGTCTTATGCAAAACAGATGTCATAATGTAAATTAGGAGTTTTTACCACTAATCTTGGTAAAATCAAAATCCCAGAAACAGAGAGGAATGTCGGTCTCTCACCATTGGGAAAGATAAATAGGAAAATCCTTTGGAATAGAGGAGGGGTGGTGTGTGTTTTGGTTTTTTAGTCAAACAGTTGAATGTGGTTTTGAAACACTAAGAAGGAGAAATAGAAATTCTACAAATTGGTTTTTCTTTTCAAATTCTGAATTCTGTGTAGATACTCTGTGTAGAAATTCATTCTGTATAGAATTTGTGTATAATCTGAATCTAGTGCCTCTGTGGTCGAAATGACTAGATAAATCCATTCCATGGGTGGATTTCTGTGAAATCAGTGGAATGGACTTGTAAATTAGTTCCCCATTTTTGTTTATTCGTTTGTCTGTTAGGTATGGTAGGATAGGAATTACAGAATCACTCCAAGTATCTCATCAGTGTATATCGTTGCTACAGGAATGACCTCCGTGTTCTTAAGTTTGTTTTCTATTCTGTAAGAATCAATTTCGTCTGTGTGTTGTTCAGTTACAACAGTTGCAGAGGAGGAATTGTACATTTTGTGTATATATTGCATTTGCATGAGGGGCATTTTGTGTGTATCCGTCAGTTGTATCTGTATGTGTATCGCTGACCAGTCCGGGTGTCAAAAATAAGTCAATAATGTATGTTTTGAAGACATCGGCATAAGTTCCATTTGTGTCATCGACAAAGGAAGCATCGGCGTGATATTCTGCATCAGTGTGTCAGAGTTATGTTCAACTGATGGTGAAAGTCTCACCGAAGGAGTGGATCGGGGTGACCGTTGGCAAGTCTCACCGACGATAGCATTGGCCTAATGCATTGGTGTGACCAGGAATATCGGCAGAGGATGCAAGGTTTTCTCCGATAGTTCTGGGTCTTGGCGATAGGGAGTTCATCGGTAGGAGACTACCCATCGGAAGGGGAGAAGAAAGTTCTGTCGATGGTATAAGTGTTGCCGATAGGCAACCAAAGGCGGGAATAAGTCTTTGGCGAGAGAGTGTCCATCGGGTAAGGTCCGGGAAGTCATAGCGATGTTGTATATCATCCCAACGAAAGAGGTATCGGCGTGAGTCATGGTATCGGCCAAGCGAAGTTGAGTTTCACCAATGTGAAGAGTCTGACCGATAGGCGTAAGGTGTGGATAGTCTATCAGGGAGAGGAGAGTCATCGGCGAAGGGTTTCCAGTCTCTCCCGATCAGTTAAGTCATACCGATGGTAGGGGATATCTAGTATATCAGGGTAAGTAAGTATATCGGCGGAGGAGTTTGAAGTCAGCCCGATAGACGATATCCTGCCGATAGGCACATAAATGAGATACTCATCGGTGTGAGATGGATATCGGGGTAAGGTGTTCGAGGGGATGCCGATTGTTATTATCAGACCAATAGGGCATGTCGGTAAGACATTTAGGCAGTTCTTGCCGATGGCATAAAAAATCATAAAATTTCAAGAATAGAGAACGTTTCCAGCTGTGGCTCTACATCACCTTGATTTGAACAAATCAGATGGCTAATGGTTAATTTTGGGACTTATTTCCCTACACGTTTGTGGGCATGATTTATCTCTTTCTTAAATTAAATTTTAGGGAATAAATTAATAATGTATAAAAAAAGACGTGGTCCCACCATCAATCATATTACTACAGTACTAGTTTACTAACTAGGATATTTGCACCATTTTACCATGCTACATAAGCCTGGTAATGAATTTGTGTGCAAATTTATGGAATGTCCACAAGCAACCACAACCCTTGATTTGAACAAATTAGATGGCTAACAATTAATTTTGGAACACATTTCCCAAGGTACAATTAATTAGTGAGTAGTTTGATAATTTGCAATATGATTTAATCTTTATTCTTTTAAGATTTAAAATTTAATTCTCCCATGAGTGAGCATTACTTTATCTCCCACAGTCAATAAATTAATAATACTACATGGAACTCACAAGTGACAACAAATGCCATTCAATTGTTTGACACTTCTCTTCAATAAACCTATAATATAAGTGTTTATAACTTCATACAACATAGACCTATTTTTTTGATCTTTTAACTCAAAATGTGAGTGTGTATAACTTCAACTTAAACTATTGATCGTGAGTGTGTATAACTTCATACAACTTAAACTAATGATCAATGTATATAAGTTCAAAATTTGATAAGATTCACCAAGATATATATATATATAGATATATAGATATATATATATATATATATATATATATATATATATATATATATATATATATATATATATATATATCTTTTAAAGAAAATGAGTTCAAAATTTGATTAGATTCACCAAGATTTTATATAAATTTTAAAATCTTTTAGAGAGTTTATTTAAAGTTCACTATGACCTATCATTTATGAGACTTTTATATAATTTTTTTAGAGTTTCTTTAAAGTTTACTATGACCTAGCATTTATGAGGCTTTTATGGGCATATGTTACTAAACGTTGGTGTCATATGACATCTTTTCTATGACCACTAAAAATATTTATGAGGCTTTTATGGACATATGTTACTAAATGTTGGTGTCATATGGCATCTTTTCTATGACCAAACCTTTATTAGGTTTATCTTGTTATATATATAATTTACCCTCCAATCTATTTGGAGAAAGGAATATGGATGCATAACAACCATATGATTTATAATTTACCCTCCAATCTATTTGGAGAAAGGAATATGGATGCATAACAACCATATGATTTAAAACTATTTGTAGACATATCGGTGCTACCTACCCATGTTGCATTTCTTTTCTTTTCTTTATTTTTCTTTCTATTTCTATTCTTTATTTTTCTTTCATTTCTAATTTGCTTTGGAAGTTTAGAAGTATCCTTATTAGTATCTATATCAATATTCTTTTTAAATATATAATTTACCCTCCAATCTATTTGGAGACAAGAATATGGATGCATAACAACCATATGATTTAGGAATATGGATGCATAACAACCATATGATTTAAAACTATTTGTAAATATATCGGATAGTATGGATGCATAACAACCATATGATTTAAAACTATTTGTAAACATATCGGTGCTACCTACCCATGTTGCATTTCTTTTCTTTTCTTTATTTTTCTTTCATTTCTATTCTTTATTTTTCTTTCATTTCTAATTTGCTTTTCTTTTCTTTATTTTTCTTTCATTTCTATTCTTTATTTTTCTTTCATTTCTAATTTGCTTTGGAAGTTTAGAAGTATCCTTATTAGTATCTATATCAATATTCTTTTTAAATATATAATTTACCCTCCAATCTATTTGGAGAAAGGAATATGGATGCATAACAACCATATGATTTAAAACTATTTGTAAACATATCGGTGCTACCTACCCATGTTGCATTTCTTTTCTTTTCTTTATTTTTCTTTCATTTCTATTCTTTATTTTTCTTTCATTTCTAATTTGCTTTGATTTAAAACTATTTGTAAACATATCGGTGCTAATATATAATTTACCCTCCAATCTATTTGGAGAAAGGAATATGGATGCATAACAACCATATGATTTAAAACTATTTGTAAACATATCGGTGCTACCTACCCATGTTGCATTTCTTTTCTTTTCTTTATTTTTCTTTCATTTCTATTCTTTATTTTTCTTTCATTTCTAATTTGCTTTGGAAGTTTAGAAGTATCCTTATTAGTATCTATATCAATATTCTTTTTATAATAATTTAAATGCAAATCAAAGTAAAGGAAAAATGTAATGATGAAAAAAAAAATATATTTCACACTTTCACATTCATTTTGGAATGATATATCCTTCTACTGTGATTGTTTGTTGACTTAATATCCAACAACATTGTTAGTTGACTTAACATCAAACAACATTGTGTTTTTAACCCTTGGTGTTAGTTGACTTAACATCAAACAACATTGTGTTTTTAACCCTTGGTATTGGTGTTGCATATAAAGGGTTGACCCTAGTTCATTTTAGATCTAATTATCACATTCTAGAGCTATCATTTACTATTCACTATTCTCAAGAACATTTATTAAGAAATCATGATTTAGAGTGTGATCCGATTATCTTGTGTTCAATTTGCATGATTGAGAGTGTGATCCTTAAATCTTTTATGTAGTCATTAAGTAGAGAAACAAATGACAACACCAAATACCAAAGTGCAAACCATCAAAACACCACATACCAATTTTACTGCATAGTCATTAAGTAGATAAACAAATCAAAACACCAAATACCAAAGTGCAAACCATCAAAACACGAAATACCAATTTTAATGCATAGACATATTAAGACATTAAAACAAGTTGAATGTGATATTCTTAAAAACTTCCAAGATATCGGATCCATGAGATTAGATCAAATCCACTCTCCTAGGATCAACATCTTAACATCTATCACATTATGATAGAATGGAGCTAAATATATTTATCCTTTTAATTATTTTTCAAAACAGGGGACATTTCTAACAAAATAAATTTATTGTTATATTTATTTGTTAACATTTAATTCAATATATTGATTAAATTTCTGCAAGAACTTTTTAATTCAATAAAATTATTACATTTGTGATTTTTTTTTGGTCTAGAATAAATTCTGAATTCTCTATAATATTTCATTTTTACACTAGATTTATTTAGAAGGTTATTCTCCCTTTCATTTTGGTGGAGGATATTTTCAGCTTTCAAGATTAAATTATTCATTCGGATAGCCATAAGCAATCTTTCTTTCTAGACGTTCCACAACATTGGTAACTGTAAACACCCTGCAGGTGATCTGTAAATCTAAGCACCATGAACATGAATCTCCAAAACCTAAGTAAGCTAATTGGTTAAAATTTTAACAATAACAATAATGGCTTTATCTCCAGAACAAACATATACATTAACCAAGAAAAAAACCAGACAGAAAAAAACAGAAACAAAAAAGAGACTCCAGTTTATGTGAGACAGCGCTCTCTTCCATTCTTTCCACATACACTGATAAACCAGACTGAAATTATTTCAAACCATATAAAAAAAATCAGTCCCTTGGTGTTTTCCCCTTCAGCTTAGTACAAGCTGCCACCACGGCTCCCAGAACCGCCAACACAATACCGCTAACCGCCATACCGATCTTCCACTTATCCATAAAACCGCCATCGCCTTTCTCCTCTCCCTCTCCCGCCGTCTCTTTCTTTTCGTCACTCTGCAAGAAACAAATCCACAAAGAATAAACTAAAACCCTAAAACTAGGGTTTCTTTGCACCAAATTTAAAAGAACGCAGCAAATTTAGCCAAAAACCTGTAAAGATCAAGAGAAAATGTTCTTTAAACCTGCGGTGGATCGACTCTGCGGAAGGCAGAAGGATCGCCGGAGTGGCGTTCGGCCATGGCGGCCGCGATTTTCTCACTGCTTTCTTCTTCTTTATTCGGCATAGCTATTTTAGTCGGCTGGACGGAACTCACCGAGGGTTTTAAGGTTGTATACTGTCCGATCGATTCTGCCGCTGAATCAGCCTCGCTGTTATTGTTGTCGCTTGAAGACATGCCTGCTGTTTGCGATTCCACAACAAAGATCGATTCTTGTCTTCCAGTTGCTTCTCTCTTGAACAGAAGATTTTAGGGTTTGATCTGCCAAGGAATTTGCAGGAAATGGTGAGGATGAAAGAGGAGACGCCTTTCTTTTACTCAGCACGTTGCAACTACGTGGCGGTTTCCTGATTAACGTGCTACAAACTCGCCACCTGATGTTTGTCGTTAATCTCTTTCCAAATCCAAACCGTTGCGTTGTGTAACTAGATGATTATCTTGACTATTATCTTGGCGTTTTTAGTTGCATGGGGCTAAATATATGGAGGCAAGCTGTTTTGAACCATCTTTTATAGCATTTTGGGTGTACATTAGTGCATTGTGAACTTTTTGTTTTACACTGTTTTTTATATGATTTTGATTGATTTTGTATTCTATATTATTTTTGTTTAGAACATTATCAAAGTGTTTTCTCTTTTCAGTTCAAGATAACACATGTAGTCTTAACCTAGTTTATGGTTGTAGGTGCAGTCTTAAAATACTTTTTCAAATTTCAAAATTAATTATGATTCTAGATTGACTTAGTTCTAACTAGTTGTTATTTACTAACTTCCGTAACAAGAAGTTTAAAATTGTGTGCCTAAGATATGTATAAGAGAATATCACTCCTAGGTCATTCTCCTAGGTCATTTGCATACTAACTATAATCTAGAGTCACTTTCTACAATCATTGGTCATACATGGAATTGCTCATATCTCTGTGAAACATCAACCATTCCAATTATATCAACAAATATCAAACCTTAGTTGTTGCAGTAGGTCACTTTGTCATCCATTACACTTGGTCATAATTGCATCATTGTCGATTAAATTTCTTGCTTGATTTGTTTTCTAAATTTTACCTAAGTCATTCAATTGATGAAAGGAGGTAAAAGAATAAAATATCCAAAGTTATCCCCAATAGGTTGCAATTAATTTTTTGTATATTGATTTCACTTTCTAGCATAAAATTAAAGAGGGGAAATATTTTCTTGGATAGATATTTGGCTCATACTACTTTTCTTGCACTTGTCCTAAAGTGAAAATGTAAGGCTCATTTATGTTAACTCTTGCCTCATCCCAATGATGTAAGGCCCAAGCATATGTGCATACCTCATTTTGTTGTTTGGTTTTAAGTTTTGATACTAATATTGTACTTTCTGAGGATGTTTTGTATTGCCATCAAGGTGTATGGATTATGTATTTTGGATACATATGTTGGGATTTTATATGTTTGAACTCTATAGCATGTTTTAGCTTCATTGTTTTCATTATCATATGTGAGTATGTTTATAATATTATCGAGTTTAACATTGTGATTATTTACCATGCATCTTTATATTTGAATCATGCTTAGTGATAGATGTAGATATGGATATGATATTTTGGGTCTATCTCATTGGCCATTATATACCATGCTTCACCTATCTCTTATTGTGCAAATATTCCTAATGTTTTAATTGAGTGTGTGTTGGCAAGAGACACCGTGTGGCTTCATAAGTGTTGTCATTGATGGCAACAAAGTCTATCCCACACATCCGCAATACATAGTATGTCTATACTGGAAGTCAGTTTGAAGATTGTTTTGGTCCGGTGAACAAGAACAGAGTGTGTAACAAGGTCTGACAATCAGGTCCGGATCTCTCAGATGGTGTAACTCAGCAAGTTACAGAGTTGGACAAGTCAAGAGAGGTATCATGACTACTGTATTCCAGAGATTTAGCCTCCCGTGATAAAGCATGAAAAAAGATATGAGCATCTGAGTGTTGGGTTCTAGTGAGGCAGAGTAGACAGAGGAAGAACTGACCGGCAGAGTATCAGACTTTGATCTAGATGAGTAAAAGGTGTTCATCAAGCAATTTGTGGGATTATACATTGTTGGCCGACATGATTAATGACTTCTATGCCTCTATTTTTGATACGCATCACAAATTAAGCATGGATTCAGCAGACAGATTAATTACTTGCGGTGTTCTTGTTGCTGACTAGGAAGTTGATAGAAATCCTTGATGCGGATATATATACCAGATGGATTCCAGTATGTAGGTGTGTGTGTAAACAAGTGATGAAATAAAGTACAAAAAAAAGTAGGGATAAGTGTGAGCAGAAATTCAAATCCAGTATGTGCAGAGTAACAATATTAAAACAGAGGGAGAGTGAAGTGCATCAAATCATTGTATTGTGCCTAACCAGAACTAAACTCTTGCATTTGTAGATGCTTCTCATCAGTTCAAACACTTGATTACCTTCTGTAAGTTCTATAGACAATGAGTCTCTTGAAGGTAGTGTGCCTCTTGTGAGCAGTGTGCTCGGGCAGTGAGCCCTAATTGGCAAGTGCCATTTTATACTTCCTTATTCTTTTAATAGAGAATACAAGCTTGGGTTAGTCAGCCCATGCATTTTCTTTTAACAAGGTTTCCACATAAAAATTCTTGTGTTATGTGTGTTGATTTTATTTCTATTCTTGTGATTACATATGCTTTCATGCTTTGATGCAACACTATTTATTAAGATAACAAAAGGAAAAGAAAGTTAAGGAAATTTTGAGATAACTGATTCACCCCCTCTCAGTTATCTGCCTTCTTTCTAACAATTGGTATCAGAGCTAAGTTCCTCTGAACAAAGCCTAACAGCTTGAGGAAGATAAACTGGGAATCTTAATGGATGCATATGGTATGAAGGAACAACTTCAGTCTACTCTAGATGATCTTGAACAATCCCACTCTGAAGTCAATAATTTGAGAGAAAGACTCAAACAAGCTGATGAATTCATAAATGAGCTAAAAGAAAAGCTTAGTATCTCTGTGAAAAAGAGAAATGAACTACTTCAAAAATTAGCCAATCAAAGTGAAGCCAATGATACTAATGAAGATCTGGATGAGAAAAATAAGCTATGTGAGAAGCTGTCAAAATAAGTCATTATGGTGAGGCATGAAATGGAATCAGGGGTTATGATATTCACCCAAGAAATTGAAGAAAAAAGAAAGATTGAAGATAATCTAAAACAATCCCTCAAGGAGAAAATAGAGGAGTGCCACAAAATGGATAGAATAATCAGGCATATTGAGTCTGATCTTGAAGAAGCTACAGACACTGAAGAACAACTTGAGAATCAGATAGACACTCTTAAACAAGATCTTCAAACTACAAATGAATACAAAGAAAAATTCAAGATAAGCTCAGCCCAACTTGAAGTTCTTCTTGAAAGCCAAAAGAGGGTAGATGATAAGCATGGCTTGAGATATGAGAAAGGTGAAAGCTCTGGATCCGGTCGGAAGAACTTTGGATCAGGAAATCAAAGAAACAAGCCTAGAAGACCTCCGATAAGACAACCAAATGCTCAAAGATATCCATCCTTTAATGGATACTGCTTCAATTGCAACAATTTAGGTCATAAAGCAACTCAGTGCAGGAGGAGAATGAATCAGACTAATCCATCCTTCTCCAGACAATGTTTCAACTACAAAAGGTATGGTCACAAATCTCATGAATACAAAAATATGCAAATAAATAATTAATTCAATGGTAGATGCTTTGCATGCAATAGAATGGGACATATGGCTAATCAATGCAAATCAAGAGGTTATCAATCAAATAAGCAAATAAATGTTGTCTGTTACAATTGCAATAGATCTAGTCATATTGCCAAATTCTGCAGAAGCAGAAATCAGGATAGAAAAGGTCCAATGCAACATAATCAGAAACAAGATAAGGGCAAAGGTAAAGTGAATGCGGATGACGTTCAAAAGGAGATGAGCAAGATTTGGGTAAAGAAGAGTACATAAAATATTAGGGATGGATCCACACCAGAATCCAGTGCTGATATTCCTTTCGGTAACTGAAAAGGTGAGCTCTGGCTCAGGGGGAGTCATAGAGAAAAACAAATTCCCCTAGCCAGTCAACTAGTGCCTAGATTCAGCACATGGAATGCTACAGATTAAAAGGTTCTCAGAAAAACCTCCAAATAATCTTCAGTCAAAATGTGAAAGATCCGCATGGAGTTTTGTAAGACTTATAACTGCTCAAGTTAATCAGGTTCCGACGGCCATCCGATAAGGCAGAATTTCATAGACAGATCCAGTATGATTCAGAATTGAAATGATTTGATCTGCGGACCTATGGCATGATTAAAGAAAAGAAGATACATTGTCAATCCTCACTGGCAATGATTCTAAGCTCAGTGCAGTGATCTGAGAAGATCTCTCTCAAAATAGGGCAACCAGATAACTTAAGTTGTGCATTTATTACAAAAAGAAATTAGGGTTTGCACAAGAATAAAAGGGTTCTTTCACTCATTATTTGCACACTTGCACTCACAAAGAAGAGAAGAAGAGCTCTGCAACAAAGTTTCTACAATTCACTCAAGATCAACTAGAAAATTGAATTCAACCAGCGATTTGTTCTGGCTCCTATTTCAAACCCTAAGGTGTGATAAGGTACTTCCATTCTAAAAATCTCTCTCTGAATCTATTGCAAAATGGCTACTCCAATGGTTGTCAAGATCACTGATAGGCCGCGTCCTAAATTCAAGAAACACCCTTATAAGTCTCTAGAAATTGATCCTTTAGGCGCATTTTCTAGCATTCTGCATGGGGTATTGCATGTAGAAGATGTTAGGGTCTATATCCATGCCAACATTGAGGAATTTGGAGACTCAAAATTGATGGACATCTATCACAAACATCTAATAGATGAGAGTTTTGAACTCAAACCTGAATTCAAGGCCCTCTAGAATAAACACTTCAGACATTGCATACACTTTCCATGTTTCGCAGAAGATGATTGGGCCCGATATGTTCTAAGTAGGATGCATGATGATTTCATGTGGCTAATGAGGCCCTTCAACATAACTAAAGATGCCATCAGCATAGTGACCAGACTGCATGCATCCGGTGGGTTACCTGCACTTAAATTCGTGAAGAACCAAACAGTAACTGAAGCCACTAGATTTAAATTTGACAAAAGAGCAATGACCATAGATGACATCACAAATCCAGATGTCAAGTTTGCCTCAATGATAATCAGGTACAAGATCTATCATTCCAGCAGGGAGAATTATGTGTCTAGGATAGCAATCTATGCAGCATATCAGATGTTGAGGGAAGATGCAGATTATGATCTGTGTGAACTTCTCCTAAATCAACTATTAGAAAACTTGCAGAAGGTAAAAAAGGATAAGAAGAATTCCTTTAAATATGGTTATCTAATACTATGTCTATTCTTCTATCAAATGAATGAGCTACCTGGATCTAGTGGTTGGGTTTGGCAAACTGATAAACCACTTGCAATCTAGATTAGAGATTATATGTATGGACTTGGTGGTGATCAAGCTCAAAACACAGCCCTCTAGGGTTACTTTAAGAACTTCCAAAGCATGATGCAATCCAGAGAGAGAATACCTCAATCCATAGTTGAGAAATACAAGGACACAGTGTGCTTCATGGTTGACACTGATCAATGCCTAATGGAGGCAGTTGAGCCCAGAACTGTGTGGATAATGCCTATGGGATACGAGGTCGATGAAAAAATCTTGGAGCTACATATTCAACACCTGTTGAGCCAGCCTAAGGACCTTGAGGCAGAAAGGTTTGGAACCTTTCAAGAGCTAAGTGTAAAAATACATGTTGAGTTAAGACAACTAGAAATAAAGAGGAAAATAAGAAGGGAAGTTGAAGAATTGCTAAAAGATTTGGCCTATCAAAGGAAGTTGTGGATGCAAATAGAGAGAAGATGGAGAAGGCTGAAAAAGAGAAACAAGAAGCAAAGAAATGAGACACTCCAGTACAAGCCTCCTCCTGGACTAAATCTTCTAAGAGCTCTGTACCTGCCACTTCTAAAAGCTCAAAGGCTTCCAAACTGGAAGTCAAGACATCTGGAAAAGGAGAAAAGAGGACAAAGATCAAAGCCATGAGGTCATATACAAGCCTTAAAGATGATGAAGAAATAGAATCCAATGAGGAAATCAAGAAAATGAAGAAGAAAAAAACATATGGGAAATTCTCTGCCAGTAAAAATGAGGAAGAAAAGGCAGAGGAATTTGTTGAAAAGCCCACTCTTTCCATTGATGACATCATCAAGGCAATTATTGTGGATGGGAACCTAAAACTAGTAACAAAGTTCTATGATGAATATAGTGATACTGACAAGAGAATTTTTGAAGAAGCTACTGTTAGGTACTTGAACATTTACAATAAAGCTTTCATTGAAATTATATCCTTAATTCCTAAGAGTCTAGAAAAAGTACTTGAACTGAGAAAAGAGAATGCAAAGGCAAAAGACTTAGAGATTCGGGAACAGATAGCAATTCAGTTTTATCCTTCTATCACTCCAAAACAAATGGACATGATCTTTAAGGACTGTAAGGATGAGTTCCGGAGTAAAGCAAGAATGAATAAACTTATGCTTGAAGAAACTGACCAAGTAGCAAGAGAAACAAAAGACATCCTCCAGAATGCTTTCAAAAGATTCAATCTTCCTATTATAGAGGAAACCGATGAAGAACCTTCTACCATGGATGTTGAAGGATTAAATATAATCAATGAAGAATCTTTTGACAAGGATGTAGAAGGATCAAAGAAAATAGATGAAGATAAGTCTGAGGACTTAGATTCCTCTGTTTTAGAAGAGGAAGCTCATGAAGCAGTAAGCACAGGTGATATCTCTCCTCTAGATCCCATTGCAGACATTCCAAACTCAGAAGCTGAAGGAGAAGGTAGAAGAGAGGAGAAGAAGATTCAAGAAGAGGTAAAGGGAAAAGAAGAAGAACAAGCAGAAAGGACTAATGAAGACTCTTCTGATATTTCAAAGAAGTCCCAATCTCTAGCAAGAGAAATTGCAGAGACAATGAAGAAATTTTTAAACAAAGAAATGATGGAGATAGATGAACCTGAGCTATTTCAAGGACCACTAAATTTTGACTCTCTCTCTCCACTTCAGACAATGAAAATAACATCTTTTGCTCAAGCTAAAGCAAAAGAAAAACTCTTGAAATCTCACATGGAGGATTGTGGACTATTGGAGATTGCATCCGGGATGCTGGAGAAGATCATACCATCCTTCCAAAAGGATCCTTCAGCCTCACCATCCGGTAACTTGAAAACTTTGGTAAATTTTGTCAACACTCATTTTGAATCTCTAGAGAAATCAGCAAAAGCAAAGGTCCAGAAGGAGTTTCTAGGAAAGAGATTCACTAAAGTGCAAGGACTTATTGCTAATGATAGGAGGACCCTTGACATTGGAATAAAGAGCCTTGAAAACACTCTTAAAGATGGTGGGGACATATACAAATTCTATTTATCTTGGCCCAAAGTGACAGAGGACATTGAGAAGAAAGTGAAAGAACAAGAAGGAAAACTATCAAGTTTATCTCAGAATTTTGATCCTCTTACTACCTCTCTAATGAATCAAGAATGCCAGGATATTGTTATCATAAATGAAATAAAGAGGCTGGACAAAGAAAAGAAGAACAAAATGAACAGAATGAGTGAACTCAGAGGGATAATTATCCCTAAGCTAAAGGTAATGCATGAGGCCTTGACAGATGCTCAAACCACATCCCGGACCAGTGATCCAGCAGATTTAAGATGGGTAGAAGCATATGAATTTTTGTTGAGTGGTCACATCTCTATTTTGGATAGGATGAAGCAGAGCTGGGCCATAGAGTTTGTACAGTTGAAGGCCACTTTTGCGGATATACTTAAGTATAAGTAAGTATAACATATATATATTCTTATGCGGCCATGTATAGGTTAATTTTTACAAAATTTTGGTGTGCGGATTCTACCCTTTACCATTGATGTCAAAGGGGGAGTGAGAAGTAGTGAAAAATGTGGAATCCAACTAAGGGGGAGCTCTGATAAAATAGTGCAAAAGACAGAGCATCAGCCAAGGGGGAGTTACTGCGACACTTAGCTATTTTTCACTAAGTGTTGCCATCAATTCCAAAGAGGGAGATTGTTAGCAAGAGACACCGTGTGGCTTCATAAGTATTATCATTGATGGCAACAAAGTCTATCCCACACATCCGCAATACATAGTATGTCTATACAGGAAGTCAATTTGAAGATTATTTTGGTCTAGTGAAAAAGAATAGAGTATGTAATAAGGTCTAACAATCAGGTCCGGATCTCTCAGATGGTGTAACTCAGCAAGTTGTAGACTTGGACAAGTCAAGAGGGGTATCATGACTACTATATTCTAGAGATTTAGCCTCCCGTGATAAAGCATGAAAAAGATATGAGCATCTGAGTGTTGGGTTCCAGTCAGGTAGAGTAGACAGAGGAAGAACTGACCGACAGAGTATCAGACTTCAATCTGGATGAGTAAAAGGTGTTGATCAAGCAATTTGTAGGATTATACATTGTTGGCCGACATGATTAATGACTTGCCTATGTTTTTGATACGCATCACAAATCAAGCATGGATTCAGCTGACAAATTAATTACTTGCAGTGTTCTTGATGCCGACTAGGAAGTTGATAAAAATCCTTGATGTAGATATATATACTAGATGGATTCCAGTATGTAGGTGTGTGTGTAAACAAGTGATGAAATAAAGTACAAAGAAAAGAAGGGATAAGTGTGAGAGTAGAAATTCAAATCCAGTATGTGACAGAGTAACAATATTAAAACAAAGGGAGAGTGAAGTGCATCAAATCATTGTATTGTGCCTAACCAGAACTAAACTCTTGCATTTGTAGATGCTTCTCATCAGTTCAAGCACTTGATTGCCTTTTGTAAGTTCTATAGACAATGAGTCTCTTGAAGGTAGTGTGCCTCTTGTGAGCAGTGTGCTCGGGCAGTGAGCCCTAATTGGCAAGTGCCATTTTGTACTTCCTTATTCTTTTAACAGAGAATACAATCTTGGGTTAGTCATCCCGTGGTTTTTCCCTTAACAGGGTTTCCATGTAAAAATCCTTGTATTATGTGTGTTGATTTTATTTCTATTCTTATGATTACATATGCTTTCATGCTTTGATGCAACACTGTTTATTAAGATAACAAAAGGAAAAGAAAGTTAAGGAAATTTTGAGATAACTGATTCACCCCCCCTCTCAGTTATCTGCCTTCTTTCCAACAGTGTGTAGGCACATGTTTCTCGAATGGTGAATAAATTAGAGACAAGCGGCCTGGGAAAAATGTGTTGTTCTATTTCCCATCTCAGTCAACCTTGAGTTATGCAATGAGTCTTGTGTGACCTTGTAATCCTAGATCTAAATTAGTCAATTCTAGATTTCTGAACTCGTGAAATGTGTGTGTTTTTTACGTAGGTTGTTGGATTCTTGTGATATTTGCATTTAATCCTTTCCATAATGCTTGAAAAATAATTTTTATGTTGATGTTGGAAAGAGTTTATATTTATATGATGCCTTATAATATATCTAAAATTGTTTGATTAAATGCAATCTAAGTTAAATTGAATTATAGATATATGTATTATTAATGCAATTTTAATATTATCTTTTAGTAAAAAGAATTAAAAGAGGCATATAGTGTTAAAGGGAATGCTAGATTTTTAAAAATAATCATTTAATTGAATGTATTATTCATTTCCACTAGAATGCCAAAAAGTTCATTTTATTTGAAATATCTATTTTCAAAGGGTTTTTTGGTAAATAGGCAAAACTGAGTTCATTTCCAAGGAATTGGTTACTTTTGGCTTGAATTTTCATTTGTGTGGCCTTAGGATTGATGATTCTAAGCTTGAATGGAGTACTCTCATGCCCATCTATTTGTAATGCAAACTATGTGATGTGGCAAGAAAGAGGTTAAGAAAGAAATCAATAACTAAAATAAATGGAATTACACATTTAAATATTTACAAGGTTAATGTTAGAACACATAGATAAATTGAGAGGGCAGGTGAATCAGTATATGCCACTTTTTAATTCAATTCTACCGCATCAATTAGATTATGTAAAGAACTATGCAAACATATTCACACATCAACACAAGACACCATAACACTAGATTTTACGTGGAAACCCAAGAAGGGAAAAACCATGGTGATAATAGTTGCTTGGGTCTACTACCCAAATCCAGCTTCACAAAATGAAACAAAGAGTTACAGTATTTTGTAGGCTCCAACCCACAGGAGTTTCAAATTGAGAAGGACAACAATCTTTTTACAGATATGTAGGCACCAACCTACAAGAGATTTCAATCTCCTTACCAAACTGAGCACCAACCCATCAATAAAGTACCAAATTCAATCTATAAGCAACAACCCATCAATGAAGCTCCAACTTCGTCTTCTAAGCACCAACCCAACAATAGACTCCAACCCCCACACAAACTGAGCTCCAACCCATCAAGCTGAAACATAGTCAATCAAAACATTCGTCATTTTCTGTACAAACTTAGGATCTTCAATTCATGCCCTTCACACACTTCAACAAGTTGCATATCTGTTCATGCCTAATCGCTTGATGTTATCATGTATTTCGCTTCTTACTCACATTCACAGACACATTCATATTTTTCACTTCAATGCACACATACATAGATACACACCTCAAATACACAACCTAATCTTCCTTTTATATTGAGCTATACAAATTAAAATCTTCATGTCAGCTATACTCATTTAGATTATTCATCACAATCAACCTCTATGTTTTTAATTCCAATGTTTACAATCCATAAGGTCGGCCCAATTTTAAATTCCAATGTCTACATGTCATAGGGTTGGCCCAACTTGAATTTTTGTACATATGAATCCGGCCCAAATTTAGAACAATTGAGTCGACCACAATGATATATTTAAATCTTTAATTTAAATATGTTTTATCTTTATATCATTGCCTCACGAACTTTGCCTTTGTCGGCAATAACATGTTTTCATGAACCTCAACTTAGCTGCCTTTATCGCCAAAAGTATACCTCCACAAACTTAGCCTTAAAGGCCTTTATTAGTAAAATCCATAGTCTACGAACTTGGGGCATTCTATCCTTTATCGGCAAAAGTGCCACTTTGTGAACTTACCATCTTCATCATATTGCCTATCGGCGAAATCATCTTTCTGCAAACCTTCATTTCCTCGAACCGTCGATCTTTTCTCTATCAGCAAAATTTCTTGTTGGCGAACCTTGCTATAAGCGAACTAAGCCCTTCGCGAACCAAAACATTTTTTGAAGCTTTGCTAATGAATCATGAACTAACTTTTCTCTTATTGGAAAAATCTCATTTTCACAAATTTACACTTTAATGGCAAAAACTCATTTCCACGTGAACTTGACCTTACACACTTTTGTCGGCTAGTCGGTGAATTAGCGAACTTTGAAACCTGCGAACCAGTTCGCAAACCAAAGGTTTTTCCAATAACTCAAACTTTGTACTTCAAGATTTCTTCTTCACACCTTTGTTGGTGAATTGATGAATCGGTGAACTTTGAAACTTGCGAACTAGTTGATGTGGCAAGAAAGAGGTTAAGAAAGAAATCAATAACTAAAATAAATGGAATTACACATTTAAATATTTACAAGGTTAATGTTAGAACACATAGATAAATTGAGAGGGGAGGTAAATCAGTATATGCCACTTTTTAATTCAATTCTACTGCATCAATTAGATTATGTAAAGAACTATGCAAACATATTCACACATCAACACAAGACACCATAACACCAGATTTTACGTGGAAACCCAAGAAGGGGAAAACCATGGTGATAATAGCTGCTTAGGTCTACTGCCCAAATCCAACTTCACAAAATGAAACAAAGAGTTATAGTATTTTGTAGGCTCCAACCCACAAGAGTTTCAAATTGAGAAGGACAACAATCTTTTTACAGATATGTAGGCACCAACCTACAAGAGATTTCAATCTCCTTACCAAACTGAGCACCAACCCATCAATAAAGCACCAAATTCAACCTATGAGCAACAACCCATCAATGAAGCTCCAACTTCGTCTTCTGAGCACCAACCCAACAATAGGCTCCAACCCCCACACAAACTGAGCTCCAACCCATCAAACTAAAACATAGTCAATCAAAACATTCGTCATTTTCTATACAAACTTAGGATCTTCAATTCATGCCCTTCACACACTTCAACAAGTTGCACATTTGTTCATGCTTGATCACTTGATGTTATCATGTATTTCGCTTCTTACTCACATTCACAGACACATTCATATTTTTCACTTCAATGCACATATACATAGATACACACCTCAAATACACAACCTGATCTTCCTTTTATATCGACCTATACAAATTAAAATCTTCATGTCAGCTATACTCATTGAGATTATTCATCACAATCAACCTCTATGTTTTTAATTCCAACGTTTACAATCCATAAGGTCGGCCCAATTTTAAATTCCAATGTCTACATGTCATAGGGTTGGCCCAACTTGAATTTTTCGTACATATGAATTCGGGCCCAAATTTAGAACAATTGAGTTGACCACAATGATATATTTAAATCTTTAATTTAAATATATTTTATCTTTATATCATTGCCTCACGAACTTTGCCTTTGTCGGCAAAAACATGTTTTCACGAACCTCAACTTAACTGCCTTTATCACCTAAAGTATACCTTCACAAACTTAGCCTTGAAGGCCTTTATCGGTAAAATCCATAGTCTGCGAACTTGGGGCATTCTATCCTTTATCGAAAAAAGTGCCACTTTGTGAACTTACCGTCTTCATCATATCGCCTATCGGCGAAATCATCTTTTTGCAAACCTTCATTTCCTCGAACCGTTGATCTTTTCTCTATCAGCAAAATTGCTTGTTGGCGAACCTTGCTATCAGCGAACTAAGCCCTTCGCGAACCAAAATTTTTTTTGAAGCTTTGCCAGTGAATCACGAACTAACTTTTCTCTTATTGGAAAAATCTCATTTTCACAAATTTACACTTTAATGGCAAAAACTCATTTCCACGTGAATTTGACCTTACACACTTTTGTCGGCTAGTCAGTGAATCAGCGAACTTTGAAACCTGCGAACCAGTTCGCAAACCAAAGGTTTTTCCAATAACTCAAACTTTGTACTTCAAGATTTCTTCTTCACACCTTTGTTGGTGAATTGATGAATCGGTGAACTTTGAAACTTGCGAACTAGTTTGCAAACCAAAGGTTTTACCGATAACTCAAACTTTGCACTTCAAGCTTTCTTCTTCACACCTTTGTCAGAAAATTGGTGAGTTTGAGAATCTGTGAACCAACCAACTTAGTTCGTAAACTTGATATTTTGCCGACTTAATCTCACCTTCTCCTAAATATTGGCAAATCGACAAATCGACAAACTTAGAAACTCATGAACCAAACAACTTAGTTCGCAAACTTGATATTTTGTCGACTTAACTTCACCTTCTCCTTTATTGGCAAATTGGCAAATCGGTGAACTTCAAAACTTGTGAACCAACTCTTTTCTGAAACTTTAACTTTTTCTTCTTTCAAGCCTTCATCGCAAAACTTCTTTGTTGGTGAATTAGTTGTCGGTGAAACCTATTGTCGATGAACTCAAGAGTTCACGAATTGAACATTTTGTCGACCAAAGGTAGAAATCATTCATGCCTTAGAATTTTCTTTGACAACTTTTCATCGGCCAACTGGATGTCAGAAAACTGGTTGTCAACGAACTTGTGAGTTTGTGAACCAAACAAATTACCGACTAAAGGAAAAACTCATGCCTCATAAAATTTTTCTCTTCTCTGATCTCCATTTCCCTTCGACATTGACTTCCCTTTGACATCAATGACAATATACACCTTTGACATCAATGACAACACTTCCAACAATCTCCCCCTTTGTCATTGATGGCAACACAAACATAATCTATCTCTATCTCTACTCTTACTCTATCTCTTTTTGCATTTGCTCGCCCTTACTCTATCTCTCCCCCTTTGACATCAATGGAAAAGGGAGGTAGCCAACCTCATTCCTTTTTGGAAACTGATACTGCCAAGAGAAGCTCCCCCTAACTGCAATGCTTCTCCACACCAAGTCATACCAAACTTTGATCATCCAAACTGTCTTCTTTCTACCTGCTCCCCTTGAGAGGTAGCCACTGTCCAAACATGGATGAAGGATATGCCTTGAGATGCTCCCCCTAGACAGATGCTTCATCATAAGTTTTTACTGATTTGATGAGAGTGATATCACTCCCAACTTTTGGCTTAAATAGTCAAATGTCTCTTTAGGAAGGGTTTTTTTTAAAATATTTGCAATCTTATCCTTTGTAGCCACATATTCCAACTTTACCTCCTGATCTGCAACCTTTTCTCTCAAGAAGTTGTTTAGAGTTAAAAAGGGGGGAAATGTTTTGGTTTATGTTTCAAAGGTAAATCCTCCCTTTTCACTAAACATTCAAGGGCATACCAACTGAGTTGAATCTCCACTAAGCAAGAGCAATCACCTAACAAGTTGGGCTGCCACTTGGAATGATGCGAAAGTTCAAATGTATCAAATAATATCTCAATTGAATGCTCAATTACTCTTAAAACCCTAAATATACAAAATAGTAAGCAAATTAATGAATTACGACAAATCCTTTTAGACTAAGGTAAAGCACAGAGATTATTAACTCACTATTTTTTGAAATTTGGAATGCAGAATAGTCAGGGACATTGGCACTAGCACTCTAGTCCAAGGTATAGTTTTCGTCATGAAATCTGAATCTCCTTCAGACACTGATCTGCACTGTATCTTCCATTTCTATCCTAGAAAAGATGGAGGACATTGGCACTAGCGCCCTTGTCTGGAAATGTTCACTGTTGTCCTCTTTCTTTTAGATCTTGAATCCTTGTTGTCTGCAACCTCCTTTCTACAACTCCACTCTGCGAAACTCAATACCTGTAACCTACAATCACAAAGGAGTGTGGGAGGGGGTTGTGGTGTTTAGAGGCTTGCCTCAGTCAAGCCTCGGAGAGACATTCAAGTCTTCTAAACACCGTTGTCAGATAAGAGTGTGTATCCTGATGGGATAGAGGCAAAAATCCAAATGATAAATGATTGAAAACACAATAGATATCACCTTGAAGTGTAGATCTCATGGAAGGAAGATGCTCTTCATGCCACGAGGAGATGGAGTCAAATTTGCAATCACAAACACAATAACAACAAAGTACTGCTCTGCAACACAATGAATGCCTTGAATCAAAATCACAAGTTCACAATGTTCATCTAGTTTCCATCTAGTTTGCAAATGAAACCTAACCATGCTTATATATGCAACTACAAAGATTCCCACTAAGAATTTCGTAATTCAAACTTGAGATGTCGGCATAGGACCTAAATAATGGTCATAAAACTGACATTTAAATTTAGGGTAGACCTAAAATAGGGCAAGACTAGGACGTTAGCGCCCAAGTCCACCCTCCCATTTTTGTTCAGGGATCATCAAAATAGCACCCCTAGGTCCTATTTGCCATAAGACTTCAGGGTTTTCTCATTGGGAGTCAAAATTAACACACAAGATGCTTTAATTACATTCTAAAGACTCGAGAGCTAAGCCTTAAGAGGGAAAAGCTCGCAAGGGGACATTTTCTAACATAATAGAAGTGATACTTAATGGATATATGCTTGGTTCTAGAATGCATCATTGGATTATTTGATATTTTAATGGCACTTGTATTATCACACAAAATAGGAATGGGCTCATCATATATTACTTTGATATCCTTCAATGTTTGCTTCATCCACAATACTTGAGTACAACAAGATGTTACGGCTATGTATTCTACTTTTGTTGTTGATAAAGAAACCGAATCTTGCTTTTTTCTTAACCATGAAACCAATCTATCACCTAGAAAGAAGGCTCCAACATGTGCTCCTCCTATCATCAGTGCTTCCAGCCCAATCCGCATCTATATATGTCATCAAAGAGAAATCCTGTCCCTTCTCATACCACAATCTGTAGTCCAAAGTACTCTTCAAATATCCTAAAAATTATTTTAACAACATTTACGTGAGTCTCTTTTGGATTGGCTTGAAATCTAGCTACCATACAAACTGCTTGCATAATATCTGGCCTTGATGCAGTCAAGTATAATAGGCTTCCAATCATGGACCTATAAAGGGTTTGATCAGCTTGAGGTGACTCATCATCCTTGCTAAGATGACAACCTGTTACCATAGGTGTACTTACTGGTTTGCAGTCATCCATACCAAACTTTTTCAACATCTTCTTGACATTCTTAGTTTGTGAAATAAAAATGCCCTTGTCTAATTGAACAATTTGAAGTCCAAGAAAGAAAGAAAGTTCACCTATCATAGACATCTCAAACTCCTTTTGCATCACTTCTGTAAACCTTTTGCACATATCATCATTGCCGTTGAAAATAATATCATTAACATATACAACTACTATCAACATGTGCTCACCTTCTACTTTGATATAGAGATTACTGTTTGCAATACCTTTCTTGAAGCCTTGTTGATGTAAATACTTGTCCAACCTAGCATACCATGCCCTAGGGGCTTGCTTGAGACAATATAAAGCCTTTCTAAGTTTGCATACTAAATTCTGATCTTTTGATAGCTAAAATCCTTCAGGCTGCTCTATGTAAACTTCTTCTAGATCATCGTTCAAGAAAGCATATTTGACATTCATTTGATATATCTTGAAGTCTTTGTGAACTGCAAATGCAAGGAACATTGTAATTGCTTCCAATCTTGCTACAGGAGTGAACGTCTCCTCAAAATCACTGCCTTCCACTTGTGAATAACCCTTGCAGACTAACCTTTCTTTGTTTCTAACCACTTCTCCATCTTCATTTTATTTTTGAATACCCACTTGGTGCCAATCACATTCATACCTTTTGGCCTTGGGACGAGTTCCCATGTCTTATTTTTCTTGATCTGATTTAGCTCTTCTTGCATTGCTTGAATCCAACTCTTATCCTTGCTGGATTCAGAAAAATTCTTTGGTTCTATATTGGACAGCAGTGAGAAGTTTACTTGTTCACTAATTTTTCTCCTAGTCATAACTCCTTCATTCTTGTTTCCAATGATTTGATTTTGAGAGTGGTTCTTTTGAACATACTTTGCAGGTGTCTTAGTAGTCTCCTTGGGTGTTTCTTCTTCTACAACTTCATCATCTTCTTCTGTGCATGCTGAATCATCTAAACAATAGTCTTCTTGATCATGTGTGGATGGATGTAACTCTTCATAAACCCTAACATTTGCACTCTCAACTATCTTCCACAGTCTTTTATTGTAGCATTTGTAAGCCTTGCTTCTTGTTGAGTAGCCAAGAAAAATTCCTTCATCAGATCTTGAGTCAAACTTGCCCAAGTTGTCTTCATCTCTTCTAATATAGCATTTGCTTCCAAAAATTCTAAAATACTTGACAAAAGCAAGTCTGCCTTTCCATAGCTCATATGGTGTTTTAGTGTTGTTCACTCTTAGTTGTCCTCTGTTAAGAATATAGACAGTAGTATGGATTGCTTCTTTCCAATATACACCAGGTAGCTCAAGGCTTCATTCAACATTATTTTTGCCATCTCCTGGACTGTTCTATTCTTCCTTTCAACTACTCCATTTTGTTGAGGAGTCCTTGCAACAGAGTATTGTCTCCTTATTCCATGTTCTTCACAATATTCTTCAAATTCATTTGATGTGAACTCACCACCTTTGTCTAAACTCAGGCACTTGATTCTAGCATTCATTTCATTCTCAACCATAGATTTGAAAATTTTGAATCTATTAAAAACTTCTGATTTATCTTTTAAAAATGTAACTATTGTCACATAGAATTGCACCCAGCTTGGAGAGAGTCCAAGCATTGTAATGACACAATGGGAATGATCTCAAGGTGTGGGACTTTACAAGTTTAGATCAGACCTCCAGAGAAGGCTGGTTCCTCATTCTAAGCCTAAAGCTCATAGAAATCAACTAAACCTAGTGCTAATACTCCAAGGGGAAAAGGGTTAGGAAGAAAATGAATGGAAATAAAGGTGATGCACCAGATTTAATGAGTAGTAGTAAGCCTAGAATAGACACAACAATGATCTCAATCACAACAGAAGGTTCACACAAACTTATAGAACTGATTGAGGCTTCGGGATGAAGATCCAACCTATAGAGGAGCCATTTTACTCACAGAATAGATCATAACTTCAAGTAAAACACAGAAACTAGAGCATAAGAGAGGCAAGATATTGTGCATATATTGATCATGAAGGCTAGAAACTATTACAATACAAAATAACTTATAGCAAGAAAAGACACAGTATAGCCAATTACATTCATGGGTGGATTAATAAGAAGACAACAGAAGCCAATCTATAGACATAGTGAGTCAAATTCTGATAATCCTGCAATTGCACTAAGAGGTCTGACTACAAAGAATTCGACAGAATAACAACCCAGAAATTACTAACTCCCCCAATAATGAGATTACAATGCATTTTTATAGCAAGTCCATGTGCAGAGAATGCTGAAGCAGATGCATGGAATCCGAGACCACCAATTCTACCATCAATGTAAAGCTAGGAACCAACGACAAAGAGGACATAGGCCATGCCTCTAGTAGATATGCAACCCTAGAAATGGTTTCCCATACACAAGATATGATTGGGCATTGAAGATGAAAGCCCAAAAGTCATTGCAGACCATAGAAAGATCTGCCCTCGACCCACTGAAGTCTTTTTTCATTGAAGAATTGAGCCAACCCTTTTAATTTTGCCTGCGGAGCTCACCAACTTGATTGAATGTTTTTGGCACCAGGGAAGTTTGAAAATCTTGAGTTTGAATTGGGGTCATTGGATGAAGAAACGATTTGAAGATCGATGACCCCATGATCTCCATAGCATACACCTTTTACTTTGTGCCGACACCTTAGGATACATGGAAAGATCTTGCAGACGCGCAAAGAATTTGCCCGGCAAGCAAGATTCCACTGTGACACTGCGCTACCGTCTGATGGAGTCAACGATTCTATAGTCGTAGGCCCACGATGCACTTTACATGTGTCGTGATTCTAGAGCTACGCAGAAGGAAATAAGCCATCTTCATTTGGGCTTCACGGAAGTGCCTAAGCCCTCCATGTGGCACCACGGTAAAGGAGCCAAGGGAGCAGGGAGCATGTTCAGTCAATGAGTCAAGGATTTATGGAACTTTCAAACCACAAGATGAAAGTTCAAAATTTTGAAGAACTCCTGACCTCTCGACAAGAAAGGATTTCTTTTAAACAAAGGCAACCAAGACCGACAATGAAAAGGCTTAGAGATGCAAGACTTGGAGACTAGTCAGGAAGTCAGGTGGTTCGCGAACTTCCAAACTTGTTGACTTAGATTCTAAGATTCAAAGATCTCCTGACAACACACAAAAATAAAAGGCTCGGGGTCAGTGACTTCACGATATAAAAGGCTCAAGGTCATAACTTAAGTGATTAGCAACCGAGAATAGACGATCAACTATGAATTAGAACAAAGGTAAGATCTGACTATGAAACCTTAGAGTTTAAGGAGAAACAAGGGAAACCCTAAGAGGTTTGGAGGGTTTGGGCAATTCGGCCTGCATGCCAAAGAAGGAAAACACCAGAATTAAGGATTCTTTAGACTATTTAGCCAAGAGGGCAAAATAGTATAACATTTTGGTGACTTTGCAGGGGTGTTTGCCTACCTAAACACATGGAAACTAGAGGCCTTATCAATCCATTGGGTGTGGGGGTCAAAGAGCTGCAACAAGGATAGAGGAGTTGAAACAACTGGACAACCTAACAAGGCAAAATAGAAAAACAAGCAAGCACGTATCCTCCTAATGAGAATACAAAAGAGTGCAATGGCACTTATTGAAAGCAGACACCTAACCTATTTACAAGATCTCACAATTATGCTAAAAGAAAGGTTTGAGATGAATACCATTGACTGGGATTGGCAAAACCTCTCCATTCATCCTGGAAAGTTGGAATGCATTGGCCTATTTGCAACTGGTAATGATATAAGGACCACTCCACATGGCATCAAACTTTCAATGTCTTCCCACTTTGGCCCTATCTGCATCCCATTTTAGCACTATATCTCCTTCACTGAATCTTCTGTTAGTAGATTTCCTATCAAAGGTTCTTTTAACCTGATCTTGGTGATGCCCAAGGGTCTTCATAGCAACATCTCTCTTCTCCTCAAGTTCCAACAGCTCTACAAGTCTGACTGTCATGGCATCATTCTCTATTAGTTCCAGTTGCTGCGCCAACTCAAGAGAAGGAAGTTCTAGTGATAATGGAACCCTTGCTTCCCTTCCATATACAAGCATGAAAGGGGAATTACCTATGGCTCTTTTGGGAGTGATTCTATTAGCCCAAATAGAAGTCTTTAACTTGGAGTGCTAAGTTCTTTGATTATCTTCCATTATTTTCTTGATGATTCTGATCAGGTTTTTGTTGGTAGACTTAGGCAAGCCATTTCCTTGTGGGTAATAATTAGATGAGGTCTTCATGTATACCCCATAGTTCAATGCCCATTCACTGACTTTTGTGCCTACAAAGGCCTTAGCATTATCAGAAATGATGGTGGATGGTACACCAAACTTTGTGGCTATACCCTCAAGGAAGTCCATAATAGATGCTTCTGTAGCATCCCTTAATGCAACTGTCTCTGTCCACCTAGTGAAATAATCAGTGGCTATGAGAATCCACTTATGGCCTACACTAGAAGGTGGATTAATCACTCCAATGAAGTTTAGACCCATTGAGCAAAAGGCTGATCTATTTGGATTGGATGAAGGGGAAGAACTGCCAGTCTCTACTTCCCAGAAAATAATGCACATTCTTGACATTTGTTGATCCATCTATGTGCATCACTGAAAAGACTAGGCTAGTAATAACCAACCCTCATGATTTTCATTGCAGTTGTTCTGGGAGAATAATGGCCACCAACAGGGCCATTATGGAATTCTTTTAAGACTTTAGAAGTCTGATCTTGTGTGATACATCTATGAAGGACTCCACTGATGTCTCACTACAACAAATCCCTGTGATTATCTCCCTTTTTTGCTTCCACCCACTGTTTTAATGTATTTTTCTCCAATTTTTTGAAAAAATTGCCTCTATTTATCGGGATGGTGCTATTTTTGACATTTTTTGCACCGATCAGAACAAGTAGGCATTAAATTAGGCACAAATTAGCACCTAGTTTAGTGCTGAGTTTAGCACCTAGTTGAGCGCCGAGTTTAGCACCTAGTTGAGCGCCGAGTTTAGCACCTAGTTTAGCACCTAATTTAGCGCCTAGTTTAGCGCTGTATCTCTAAGCCTCTATGGATTGTTTGAGATGTTTTAGTTGGAATGTCAGAGGTTTGGAATCCTCTGAGAGGAAATATGCAGTTAGAGATTTTTATACCACTCTATGACTTTTAAATGACACGGTTCAATGCTATTCCACCCATGTAAAGGAGTTGTATACCATCATGCAAGCCATCAAGAAATGATCTCACTACATCTTGGGAAAGGAGGTCCAATCATCCACTTTGATCACAAGCCACTCCAATTCTTACAAACTCAGAACAAATTAGAAAATGTGCACCACATGAAATGGATGACATGTCTACAACAATTCCATCTAGTTATCAATCACGAGAAGAGAAAAGACAAAAAGGTATTTGACTACCTAAGCTAATAGCTAGTTCATGCACTCACCACAATGTTGGACTCATGTGGTCACAACTTTGACCGGGAACCTATCTACCCACCAGACTTGGACTTTGCATAGATCTACACCAAGCTCTTACAAGGCAAATAGGTTGGTGAATTTTACATGTCTAATTAACAAGCTTCTCTACAAGCTCAAGTATCTCTATGTTTTAGACACCACACCACATACCTAGAGACTCATCTAGGAAGCATACTATGCCAAAATAAATCAACACTTCAACATTACTAAAATACTAGAAACACTTGAACAACACTTCTAGTGGCCTCACATATGTGCAAACATTGAGAACCACATCAAGTCTCTCATTCTTTGTAGCATTGAAAAATATTGCAAATAGGAAGCTTGGACTCTACACCCCTCTCTTAGTTTTGAGTACACCACCTTGGGAATCATTAACATGGATTTATCAAGAAGACTACCTATGACAAAGCACTGGTGTAACTCCATGTTTCTTGTGGTAGATGAATTCTCCAAGATGACCATCATGATTGCTTGCAAGAAAAGTCTCACCATGCCAAATATATATTGTGCCACTTTTATTCACCCATGTTTGGGTCCATTTTAGCTTACCCACATCCATTATCTTTACTATGACCATCATTTTGTTAGTCACTTTTAGTAAATTTTGTGTATGATGTTAGATGTGCAACTAAATCAATCTATATATTTCCACATATAGAGAGATGGATAAATAGAAGTGGTCAACTGCATTGTTGTGCATCTATAATAGTGCACACCTACACACTTGAGATGACAACATCCTTTGCATTTAAAATTCCTACAAAAATGCTCTACACAACTCTATGAGGCATAGTCCTTTCTAGACATGTCTTGGGTTCCACTAGGAAGCATCCCTTGATATATCCTATTGCACACCATCCACATTAGAGTCATGTACATAGGAATAGGAAATCAACAAGGCATAAACGTTTATGCAGCACATCCAACATGTGTTCCAATGTGGACTAGCTTCAAGGATCTAGATAGTGTGGCTATACACATTGCTACACATGTTGGTGTCTAGTTAGACACATGGAACATCAACAACCACATGTTATGCTTCCATACAGGTGTGCCACCTAATGACATTTGTACTGCAAAACATGATCATATAATTGGCATTGTATGTGTCCGACACATGGTGATGTCCACACCACATGCCACAATGATCTAGTTGGCACCATACAAGTTTGACATTTATTCTCATCCCATCCACATAAGAAATGCACCATACATGTTGGATACTTGTAAACATCTACATGGAGCATAACTGATGGTATTCTTGAACAAATGCCTACTTTGTACATTTTATAGAGTAAAAGAGGTATAACAAATTTTCATCTTACCTCTCTGTATATTTCCTTTGTTCATTTTGAATAGAAGTGACATATATGTTAGAACCCTTCTATATTTGAATGTGTTTTGGTTTACATATCTTGTTTAGGTACATTGTCTCTTGGATAGTAGGTAATAAGCCCTTAACAAATATTCTTTGCAATTCATCATTAGGAATTTGATAGTGTATCTTTGTTGACAAAGTTTGAAATCCAATAACATAATCATGATTGCACTCATTTGATCCTTGTTTACATCCTACTAAATCTAAAATTGTAACCTTTAAACTTGTTAGGACCTCCCTGAATTTGCTTGATCCTATTCGGTTTGATGCTCTCCTTTTCCTTCAATCTATCTTGGAACCTATACTTTTGCCAAAATGCTCTAACATCCAGTCTCTGGAATATATATTAGGGCCATTGTGAAACAATCTTGAATATTTTTTACTATACGAGTGTTTTTGTTTATTACCGCTATCCCGCAAGTTAATTGAATATCTTTTGCAGTTATGCGGGAACAAGAGGAATGAAATATGGCACATACCGCATTCTCGCAGAGAATAAAAGAATAGGTTGTGGCTTGGTGGTAGCAAGTAGTTGATATGAAGAATCTACTACTACCCCGTGGACGGTTCATCTCACCCTTGTGGCTTGGCGGTGTTCGGGTGTAGATAGTCTCTTCCTGCAGTCCCGCGGATGTTTGAAAAGTAACTGACAACATTGCGGTAATAATATCAGGAGGTATCACTTACCGCGTCCTCGCAACAGTTTCAACCAAGACCCTTGGTAGAGTAGCAAGAGGAGAATGTAATGGGTTTTCACCTCTCCGTCCTGCGACGGTCATTCATAACATTTGTGGGTGGGCGGTAAACAAAAGGACATCAGGTAATAATTTCCCACAGTCTCGCAGGGGTCAATCTAAGCATTTGTGGTCTGGCGGTAAAGGATGAAATAGAAGTGTAGTGGTTGTAAGCCATTTTGAATGTGAAAGGTCTGAATCTTGTTGCTTCCTTTATAAAAGGAAACCAAGACCTTATGGCTTGGGATTTATCTGGGATTTTGATTTTTTGAAAGAGACATTGCACTGCCTGTACTTTGAAGCAAATCAATATAAAAGCTGCTATTCTCTGGTGCTCAACTTTTGGTTCTCATTTGTTTGTTGAATTGGATTGCTAATAATTTATCTGGTTGTCTCCAATTTACTTTTTCTTTGTTATTCAAATCAACCTATCAAGTATATTGTTGATTTGTCAGAACACATTTGATGTTTCTTGTGTGGTTTGTTTATTGGTCTCCTTCAAGCAAGGATTAAAATCCTATAGGTGAATCACAGTAACTTTGGAAAGTTAAATTGGATTTTTAATGAAGAACCTGATAACTTACATATTTGCATGTCTATGCAAGTCATAGACCTAGAATTGCCAAGCAAATCGAGTTGTGGCTAAAAGGGAAGCACATATTCTTCTTAGAGTGAAAAATCTATAACCCAAAGGCAAGCACCAGTCATTCTCTTTTGAAAATCATTCCCTTGTATATATTTTCAAAATCTAATTTTGTTTTTCTATTTTAGGAGTAGTGTTTAAAGATTTATAGAAAACATTAATCCAAATCATATGCCAGATTGAGTTAAGTGAAGTGGATGATTTAATTGACAAAATTACATAAGCTCCTTAATATGTTCTGAAGTCACCAGCAAACTTAAAAAAGTAAATTATCATTGGTGAAACAAGGTAACACCCACCTAGGCTTGAACAGAGCCTAAAGTGCAGAGAATTTTGATTAATATGATCAATTCTGTTAGTTGGCCAAATTCACATATAAAACCTAATCATAAGATTTGGCATATCTTTAGGGTTTTATAATTTGCAAATTTGAGTACCAACAAAACCAATATTGACATTAAAGTGATGTACACAAGCATTGGCCAAATCATTGAAGGAATGAATAGAACTATGAGGAAGAGAATAAAGACATTCAATTGCATAATCCTTTTAGTTTCTAGGGAAGAGCTTTGTAAAAAGTTTATCATCATAAACATAATCAAAACAAACTCCCAATTATGTCATAAGGTCCCCTTCATTACTATACATTACAAAACTAGGGGCCACCGAACAAACTAGAAATGGATAAGAAATAACTCAAATGAAAGTGGATTATGCTTGATTAAAATGGGAGTGGAAGTGGCAACATGAGATAATAGGTGGAGTGTAGGTTGATTGGGGGACAAAGAATGAAGTTGGAATGATAACACTAGAAGTGGGAACATGAGTAGTGGGTCAAAAGTAAAAACAATCAGGGGATGAGTGGAAGGTACAATATGAGAAGTAGGTACAATGAGAGGATCAATGATATGAGCTATGAAAAATTGATAAGAAATATAGAGAAGAGAAGAAATATGTGGCATGTCTAATGCAGGAGAAGATGTGGAAGGAGGCACACTAGATGAAGAGGCTTGTGAAGGAAGGGGAGGAGACACACTATTTAAGGAACTTGATGAGCTTATCCTTTGACCTATATCACTTAATACTTTCATCACATAAGGATTATCCATTAACAAGTTATGAAGAACATCAATCAAATTTGAATAATTAACATTATTGCTCAAATTTGTAAAGGTCTAATATAAGTATTTGTGTAGTAAGATTCATGTCTTGCCTATCCATATGTGCAACATGTGCATCATGATGAAAAACATCTTCCCCATTAAAATATGTAGTAGTCATCAAATCCTCAATCATAACTTCCTCACAATGAATCGAGGCCATTGTAGAGTTAAGCCTAAGGTTTCTTCTTAATGCAAAATGAGGATTAGGTTGAGACCTTGACATTCAAGCAAAATATAAAGCAATGAAAAGGAAATTGATTCCAAGTAATCCTAATTTTTTCTGCCAACAATTCATACCAAAGATTGAATAATTTAAGGATATTGCAATAGGTAATTTGTATCGACACAAATAATATTAATGAAGCATTTCAAAGTTTAGGCCATAAGAATCATCCTTTTTTAAACATGGATTGCAAATAATTTTGAAAATTTAGAAGTCTTGGTCATTAACATTATTATCTACTACAATGTCATCCAGTGTATCATTGCCAATGTTCATATGTTCTTTCAAGTATTTAGTATTATCATCATCCTCATCTTGACCTGCATCATCTTCATCATCATTGAAATTTGACTGTAGAGTCTATATTGTTACCATATGTATTTGGATCATCATTTTCTATACCATCCATATTGTTGTCATCCATAACATCATCTAACTTTGGATTGTTGTCTTCTTGTGCCTAGACATAACCATCTTCAACATCATCATGAATGTCAATTTATTCGATGTTCTCAAATCCCTCTCTCTCATTTTGTTGGCCATCATTGTTTTGCTCAATATCCACTAATTCAACGTCGAATACATGCCTTAATCTTGGATCATAATGTATGAC
Source organism: Cunninghamia lanceolata (assembly GCA_027924645.1). Lineage (NCBI taxonomy): Eukaryota > Viridiplantae > Streptophyta > Pinopsida > Cupressales > Cupressaceae > Cunninghamia > Cunninghamia lanceolata. The sequence goes on along the minus strand of BSBN01000292.1, from coordinate 2,012,555 downwards.
AAATATCCATTTAAGGTCTAAAATATATTCATAGAAAAATACTTGCACATGAATGACATACATATATTAGACGTATGGTATAACAATTTTATTGATTAATAAACACATGTATATATTCACAATAAACTATGAATTAATAGATTAATGATCACTACTGCTTCTTGTTTGAGTTAAAGAAATACCTACTCACAATGAATTGGTAGAACATAAGGCTCCTTATCCTCCGGTAGGAAACATGAGTAATCTATAGAAAACAATCCACTATGGGTATCATGTCTTCGTGTCCTCTCAAATGCTTCATACCATCTACACTTAAAAATACAACATTTAAAAGAGCGGTAATCCAACTCAATAATTTCTTGTATTTTCCCAACATATTGTAGATTCCCATCAATTATATTCTTATCTTTTGAGATTGATTGATTGGATTGCTTGAAGTCAACCATGATGCCACAATCGAAGGATCGTCTCTTTACATCTACCTTTTCTACATGATAATGTTGACCATATGCCCACATTGTTGGATATTTCCTCACCTGTGAAAGACGATTTATTTCAGTGAATAAAATAGTTAATAATGTCAAAACTGTAAGGAAACAACATTTTGTAAAATTCCAATGTACCTTTCTTTCACATCCTCTAGACATGTTGATTTCATCTTCTATTATGTTTGAATCTATGCTTGCATCTTCTATTTGATTTTGAATTTGTTCAGTAACCCATTCTAGTGTGCAATCTTTTCCCCATTCCCCAAGCAGATCAGTGGGAAGTGGAGTATTCCTTGGGTTCGATCTCTTAAATTGTCTCCTTGCTTCTAACACTTCTTCTCTCTTTTTATCATACAGATCAATCCATTTGTTCATAAAGTCCATGTGGTACAGAATGAAATTGTTGAGTATAGCACTTTCGTCTACACCTATTACATGTCAACATGTTTATTTCAAACTCCAAATGTCATGCTATTAATTTGACAAATAAATTATAGAGTAAATTACTGATTGCAAGAAAAACAACCACACTGATCATGAATTTACTTACTAATTTCTACTTGAACACCATTAGATTGTGGTTTTTCTTCATCAATAATATCAGATGCTCATTCTTCATTTTAGAAGTGTGGCCCATCTTCAAAATCCTTACCAAGGAATTCACACAGGAAGAAAAATACTTCATTCAATACATACCCTTCAGCCATGCAACCCTCTGGATGTGCCTTTTGTCAGACATATCTTTTTAGAGTTTTCATATACCTCTCAAAGAAAAACATCCATCTCATTGATACGACACCCTCCAATTCAATGCCATCAACTAGGTGTATAAGTAAATGGACTTGTAGGTCCATGAAACTTATAGGGATCTCCTTCTCAAATACACATACAATTTCTACAATTTCCTTCTTCCATTTTGGCACTTCACATTCGTGGATCTCCTTGGAGGTCACCCACCTAGTATAAAAGTAGTAAATTAGTATGAACCTTTAGTCAAAAATTAAAATGTAATATAATATCTCTATGTCTCTCACACATGAACATTTCATATAACCACATACCTTGTAAATGCTGACAATCGACTTATGGCATTCCTTAAGTCAACTGTAAGACAAGAATCCACCCTAATTTCCAATGACATGATATGCTATCAAACACATTTATGAAAAGGTCATTAGTAATTTTTTCTCACACAACAAAATATCAAAATATATTTATTACTTAATCAATGTTACCAATAAATGTTAAATGATGATATATAATACCTTCATAAAATTATGAAAATTATGTGTTTTAAATCCTGTGATATGTCCATCAACTGTAAAAGCTTTAGCCAATGATGACCCATAGCAAGTAGGTGTCCTTATTGAATGGATGACATTTTTTAGTTGGTTTAGCTCTTTTTTGTTTCAAAATCCATGGAGCTTCTACATATGTTTCATTTTCCCTATTTGGCCACAAATGTTTTCTATCAATTTTGGTACGCGAAAGAGCAATATCTCTCCTTGAAGACAAGGTGTCCTCTTTGCCTGATATATATCGAAATATAGAATTTGGGACATTTTTGAAGATGTGCATAGGATCTAATAGGTGAGATATTAATAGATCCTTCAAGTAAGGGAGCTCATAAAATATGGATTTCCTTTTCATTCCTTCTAGCATATTAACTACAACTTGTTCTGGTTCTTCAATTGAATCACCCCAATCAAAAAAATCCTCCCAAGATTTCAATTCAGCATCTTCATACTTCTTAAGCCAATCACCTAGACCCATAATCATGGGAGGGCCTATATTTTCAACTTTTCCATCAAATTGATTCTTCAGGCGATTTCTAAACTTATGATCTAGTGGTAGAAAAACCATGTTGTTTACGTAAATAAATTTATATAGATCTTTAGAATATTGCCCTTGAAATTATCCTGCACATCTTGGACATGCAAATATCCCCTTTATTTGAAGCCTTGCAATTCAATAAGTAATGTTAATAACATTAAAAAAAAGTATAAAACTAAGTATGAAAGTTGGGATGAAAATAAATTATGAGTGTAAATACGTAAATATTTTATCTCACCAGAACAAACACTAAGTCCTGGGAAATCATGAATAGTCCAACATAGCACACCATACAACATGAAGGACCTATTTGATGGGGGATGTGATATGTCATACATTCTTATGCCTTTCCATAGAAGTTGTATCTCATCAATAAAAGGCGTAAGATAAACATCCATGTTTTTAACTTGATGTTTTCTTGGAACAATGAGAGTCAGCATAAGGTGCTCCTTTCTAACACTCATCCATGGGGGAATATTGTATACTATCAATCTAACTGGCCAAACACTATAATTTGAGCTCAAGAAAAAGAATGGGCACACTCCATCAATTGCAAGACCAAATCTGATACTACAGGGGTCCATCTTTGAATTTTCTTGGCCATTTTTCCTCTATGTGTTTCATCGCTTTGGAGTCAGCTGAAATTCGCATGAATCCATCTTTACTCCTGTTCTTTGCATGCCAGTCCATCAATTGTGCAAGTGACTTGCAACGAAACATTCGTTGAAGTCTAGGTATAATTGGCATGTGACGTAAAACCTTCTTTGGAATTGTAGGTCCTTGTACATCTGTATGATATCTCTTCTCTTTGCATACAGGGCATTCTACCTTGTTTTGATATTCATCTCTGTATAAAATACACTCATTTTTACATGAATGAATTTGCTTATATTCAATCCCCAACTCAACCAACAATAGACGCGCCTCTCTGCAAGTTGATGGCAACACATTCTCTTTAGGGAATATTTTAGTTTTTAGTGCCCTGTAAGATTGCTAGAGATTAAATCAATTGAATGTTTGACTTATAATGAGCATGTTTGATATGTCAATCTATACTAGGACTATTTATATACAATATATGATTTTAAAATCCCCTTAAAGAAATATAAATGAAGCTGATGAATTTTTACGAATTATGTACACCAATTGACAATGCAAAGTAAGAAATAGATTTCAACTCACTTCAGTAGGGTAGTGAATCCTTTGTCTGACCAACCAAATAGTGACTTGATTTCTAATAATATTAATGTGCATGCTAGTTTTGAGGTTCTACTTGCACCTGATTTGAACACGAGTGTCTTCATTGCTTGCTTGATGGAGTCTTTCAGGTTGTTATCATCAAGATTACATTGGTGGTAATTACCCCTACTATCATTGTTATTGTCAACTATATGATCATTATTGTCATCATTGTTTCCATCCCCAAAGAAAACTGTAATAATTTCATTCAATCCTTCTTCATGCACTGCATTTTCACTATCATGATCATCATCATTAAGTCTAGGTGGCATGTCATCAGTGTATGCGGATCTCATCAGCTCTTCAAATTTCTCAGATGGTAGTATTCTCTTCAATGTTGCTCTTTTCACCCTGGTATGGTTTTGATCATCCCGTCCAAATCTTAATAACCCAGTTGGATCTTGGGTATTAGTATATGTTTCATCAACATCTTCTACCTATCAACAAACACAAGCATTATTTAATGTTTGGCAATAATTGGATAAATCATAAATGTATCAATTTAAAAGAAATATAATCAAATATGGCTTAAAAAATAAAAATAAAAATTGTATGAACATATATACATCAATTGAATAATGGAACATTATTTTATAGAATACCTTTTTTATACAATAATTAAAATAAAACACAATTTTGACAACATAGTTTATAAAATATCAGTCCACACTCATTTATTATTCTTTGGTTTTCTGCCCTTAAGACCATCCTTAGGGAGACCTTGTTCTTCCCTCTTCTTTCGTGTAGGAGTGCATTTTAGGAAGGGGTAATCAATCAATAACTCATCCCCAATGGTAAGGTCCATAATAGCCTCAACCATTATCAATCTATCAACCTCTCTTTCCATATCTCCATCTTTATCATTTATAACCTCAACAAATTAACAATTCGGTCTTATAGTAGGGTCCCTTCCCTTACTACTATTTATAAATCCTGCAATATTTTTGTGTGTGTATGCACGTCCATCTATATACATAAGATGACCTCTATTAATTTATTTTCCACTTTCCAATTGGAGATGATGTGTATACATATTCAAATTTAGACCATATGCTGACATGCTAGGCTTATATTCTGTTAGCCTTCTCCATTCACCACTGTAATATGATGGACCATAATATGACATTAATCTCCTAGTGGTTTGTTTTGAATTGTTTCTATGTTTAGATCCCACATGTACATTTTGGGCAATAAAGAGGCCTATATTTGCTCCATGAATATTGGAGGGTCATATCATTTAACTGTATCCCCGAAATTGAAACACCTCGTACCCTCTAGGTAGTTGTTGATCACTAGGCCAAGCGCAATATAGTCAATGATCAAATGTCTCTTTGTAAATTGACCTCAAACTCAGGGGAAAGTCATCATCTCCATCACATTCATTCTCATAGGGTATGTAGTCCACCTTCCCCTTGTCTTTAAGCAAATTATGCATCTTTAAACCGGTTCTTGTTTTGTTGCTTGTTTTCATCAATTCCTCATCTTCTGAGATGGTATATTGGCACATATTTTTGTTAGATGTATCATCTGATAAATGATCATTGCCCTCTAGGTTGGAAGTTGGTGATCCACGAAACTTTAAACCAAGAACTTTATCCTGCAAGTATCCATTAAGAAAAAAATTAGTTATTTAAATAATATAAAACAATGTTTAAACGAAGTATACATGTTATTTATACCAAATTGGAAAATTCCTTACCATAATTTCTATTGGATTTGAATTGATTGTAGGAGGCATACTACCGACTAGAAGCTCATCATATATGTAATGTCTTTGTACAATCGCTCGTTTGAATTATTTCTTTCCACGACATACAGAACATTCACAAACAACAATTTTCTCAAAGTATTCATCCCATGTACTATAGTCTTGACCAACCTCTTGTTCAATGCAATCATTTGTTGTGTCTGCAGGATCCACTGTCATATCCTCTTCCACCCACTATCCTCTACGTGATTTAACAATTTTAGGTCCATGTCCACATACATATCTTTTTCTTTTGCTAGTTGAACGCTTAGGTCTGCATTTGCTCCAATCTCCATCTAAAATAATCAACAACATGCATTAATTTATGTCAAGATTGGATAATACATTATAAATTTAAATAATACTGTGAAAAAAGATAGACGTATCACAAAATGCCATTAGATCATTTTTTCCTAAGTTAAGTCAAAATTTGAGTACTTGATGTCCGCTTCATCTGTTGTGTCCTCATTTGATATGACACGATCTGTTGCCATGGCCTCGTCTGACCCCTATAATACACAACATAGTAAATAATGTTTAGTACACCAATTATATCATTTCAATGAATATGCTATCCAACACAGAACCTCACTTTAGTCATATATTTGACATATTGATAGCATGTTTTGGCCATCCTAATTTTCAAACTTTTCGCTTGATCATAGAATCACATTTAATCACCATTCCTTTGCATTTTCAACCAATAAGTTTGACCTCAGAGGACTCATGGACAAAAAAATGACTTTATCTCCTCTATGTTGTAGCATTTGTGAATTCATAAACACCTTCCTCCTTTGGTTGAGGTTGCTTTCTCTTCTTACCTCTATTGTATTTGTAGATTCCATTGTCATATCTATTTCCATCCACTTTCCTCTCTGCGATTTAGTAGTTCTACGCCATCCACGTCCTCTCTCCATGGCCTCCTCTGGATCCTGTAATACACAACAATGATAATAGTCACATAACAGCTATGCACCAAGAGAATATTATTGAAATTATCTTGTTAATATGCTCGCTTTTCATTAAGACGCACTATGAAAAACAAAATAGGACATTGCAACATTTTGCTCTTCACAAAAAGTTTACACACGGAATCTTGACAACTAGAGCTCAAATCTTATGATTACAAGATGACTACAAATTCACATCAAAAAGGCATTTATTTACAAGCTAACTACAAATAAAACCTATTACAAATAATTTTAGCTGAACATCCCTTCCATGGTCCCTTGTTATCCTAGATGAAAGAAAACCTATTACTAATAATTTTAGCCGGTTCTCTACCTTACACTTCTTCCACAAATTCATTAAAACCGTAGATATTTTCTCTTTGAAAATTAGATATTGGATTCCTTATTCTTGATTGAAACCTACTTTACATTGGATAGTATGAGAATATTTATCTTAGATAAGATCCAAAACTTTAATTCTTGATTTTTTATTTTTCACGATTGGTGTTTATCCTCCATAGAGGCCATGGTGAAAGTAGTTGGCTTGGTTATGTAGAAATCCCCTCATCAAATAAAATCCAACAAATATTTACAAATGGCTCAACCCATATAAGACTTAACAATTTACTACAACTTTAATGAAAAGTTCTATCAAATTATGTTTTTATTATGTAGAGTTTCTAGGATGTATCCATTTTTTTCCAAGCTAGTTGGTGGTATGTTGTTGTCACACTAGATTCCAATATTATAAAACCCTTCCTACTTAAACATTTACCTCAATTCCAAATGTTTGCATGAGGAAAATTTTGGTTTGGCACAGCTAGGCACTAAATTAGGTGCACTTTGCGCCGCCTTTGGCACCCCAAAGAGATTACATTTAGGGTTGAAAGTTGGCGCTAAAGTTGGCATTAACTACGCCGACTATAACACTGACTAATGAATCAAAAACAAAAAATTACAATTTCCCACCTACGTTAAAACATAACACACAACAAAAAAACACATACCATTAAAAATTCCCATCTAGCAGTATTGTTGCTTTGCCACAACTGTTTTGTTAATGTAATGAAAATATTTTCTAAATTATTTATCTCTACATTTTTATCATCCACATAGCTAAATGTTTAGGGTTTGCTCTCCAATATAGCTAAATGTTTAGGGTCTATACTCTTGGATGACACAATAACATTTAGAGGAGAAAAGAGTTTCGAGGTCATTGATAAAATTAAGACTTGGATTGTGAATGTGTGCAGCGGCATTGTTTTTGACATTGTTGTCCAAGTAAATATTTTTGCACTCCTCTACTTTCGCTTACATTTTTTTCTAATGTTATAGACAAAATATTCCTGCTCTCCTCTATAATGACATTAGAAATTTGTGCTTATAATTGGTAGTTGGGGAGGTCCATACTTGGCAGTGTGTACTTCATTTGCCTCCACAGATTGAATGAAAATAATTTTCCCTAGGTCGCCTCAAAATGTCAAGAAATAGAGGGAAGGGAGCAAAGGGAGCAAACTCTGGCCACAATGAGGTAATTCATTGTCAATTTATAGATTTGTAAATGTTTCCATTGTTTCTTTGATTTTTAGTTTTTTATTTCTAAATTTAAAAGAAGAAATTTATTTTATATATATTATATATATAGGGACATGAGACTGACAAAGATAAAGAGGCATTGGCTTCCATATTGGGGTTAGAGGCAGTGAAGAAATTGGATGGTGTGGACTTGACAATGCTTGCCAGATACATATAAAAATGATCTAGTAAAGCCCCTGGAACATTGCAACCAAATCAATTGTGCCAAAGGGAATTAATTGATTCCCCAAGCAGTCCTAGATTGAGCAAAAGATCTAGGAGGAAATCAATAACAATAAACTCTAAGAATGTGGAACAAGGAGCAGAGACTTCCAATGTCCCAACCACTCCTGGGACATAGATTTCTTCCACTCCTAGGACACAGACTTCTTCCACCACACCATGTTTTGCATCTTGCATTGGTAGGTATGATACCAAGATAGAATATGATGTGGTTTCAGGGGAAGTCCGAATGACAGATGCTGTAAAAATGTTTGTGAATTAGTTGAAGGAATCATGCCTTCAATGGTTCAAAGACCATCTACATTTGCCATTCTCAAAGATACCCATGCACTTGCAAAAAGTAGTTATCCATGACATGGAAACTGAATTTGGCACAGGTTGGTCTGTAAAGAAGATAAAGCTATGAATGTCTCAAAACTGCAAGAGATTTTGGTTCAATAAAACAAAGAAGATAAAAAAACTCCCTCCCGAGCTAAGGCTTAGAAAAAGGCCAATTGATGTAAGTGTGAAAGTATGGAAAGAGCTTGTAAAAGCATATGAGAAGTCTGATGCATGGAGGAAGTCCGGTGAGGAGAGTACATAGGTATTTGAATTCGCTCATAAGATTATATCAAATTTTTTAAATGAGTTTTAAATTTTATTTGTGCATAGTTAAATTGAATTAGTATATGTTTCAAGACAAGGCCTCCAAGGCTAGGCTTGACAAACTTCGTGCCACGCATCACAGTGGCCAAAAAGGTTTACAGGCCTTGATTTGTACATTTGTAAGTATATTTAATATGTTAAATGATATTTTTTTTATTTTCTCGAAAAAAGTAAATGATTGCATATTAATTAGTTTAACTAGTCCATGTGCCATGTTTTGACAGGAGGAGAAATATGGCCGGCATCCAATGCAATTTGAAAAGGAAATGTTACAAAGAAAAAAGTGCACCGATTTTGTAATCTGGATGGAGAATGAGGTATCAATAGTTGACTTTCAATAACTTAGTTGGATATTGTTGTGTTAATATGTCAATTTGCATTTCTTGTGTTGAGTTGTTTATTGATGCATAGGATGAGTTCTAAAGTGCTTCTTTGTTGGCCCTAGATCCCAATCAATTGTCCCATTATTTCATGTTGAGGAAAAAAATAGTGTTTTCCTTAAAGGGCAGTAGGTGACATTCATGCCTTATTTTCATCGCATCTTTTAATTAATGACCATGGTCTTTTAATATCTCTTAAGTGTCCTCATTTAAGTTATGAGTTGTATCATTTGAGTAACTTAGTCCCATGTTGATTTGATTTATCTTCTTTTCTCTCAAACATGGTATCTCAAGGAGTGCTTCCTTGTGATGTAGAGCAGGGGTGGTTTCAACATTTCAACATCTCACAACAAGATTTGGTGTTTTCTTTCTCATAACCTTCAGTGGATGCAAACTAGGTTTCAACCCCTAATGGGCCATTTATGCTTCAATAGGTAAATCAACACCAGGAGGACTCTCAATGGAATACAGATCCAAAATATGTTTATTCTGGTACAGATCACACGACAGAGGATGATGATGACGCAGATACAGAAGACACCAAGGCCAATGACGATGATGATGACGATGACGATGATGATGACGATGATGATGATGACGATGGTGATGATGATGAGGCAATTGCTGGTGGTAGTACTGGTGCTGGAATTGAGGTGAGTGCTATTTATTATTTTTATGTCTTTCATGGTAGTCATTATTGTTTTAACACACACATGCAAGTAAGTACTATTCAAGTAAGTTGTTTTAATTCTATTTAAAGGAAAACCCACTAGTATGATTTACTTTAAAGGATTTAACTCTAGAGAAAGACCAATAAATGTAAGTCACTTACAGGGAATTACATCAAATTCTAATAGAAACCAATTAAAAGCATCCACACAATGACAACAAACGTGCCTTGATAAATCTATTGACTTGAATAATTGGAAATAGCCAATATGAGACAATCAAACAACTTATGAACTTGAATATTAACACAAAATTAGAACACCATACATATCCACAAAGTTACTTGCTGATTATAATGTTAAATTATCATAGAAGTGTAATGTCTTGAATCTGAAATATGATTGGATAGATAATATTGGAATATATAAATTGTTTTACTGAAAGATGATGATTGTCTAGGCCTTGGCTTCCCTTATAACTATGGGAAGCAACAAGCTTTAGGCCTGAACCAACACAACTGTTCATAAATCACATCCTCTTGTAACTAAAAATGTTTACTGAAGAGAAATTAAAGGCATAAGCAAGTTAACCAAGATCTGAATCTGTTAGTCATCATAGAGCACCCGTGACCTCAGGCCTGACAAGGTACTCATCTCCATGTTGCAGTATCTGTTAAGTGTGTTGTGCCCCTGTCTATTATCACAAAAAAGTGTCAAAATTTTGTCCTTGTTCTCCATGTTGATGCCAACAAAACTACTCATTTCTCCTTCTGCACTTGAACCTGTAGCTGCACATCATTCTTTCAAGTATGTCTACTCCCACTTATCGAATGTAAGGTCACTAGGCCATTTGAATTCCTAAATTTAGAGCAGATTGGTCTGATGGTCCTTCCATCTTTTGTCCAACATAGCTTTAACATCAATTACAAATTTTCCATATCTTGCATCTAGGGCTATGACCCTATCCAAAATCACGTTAAAGCTCAAAGTATCTATATCATGCTCCTTTTTCAAGAATTCCATAACCACAGACACTATTGTTCTAAATTCTGCCTTCCAAGTATCAAGGCCTTTAACTAGTTTGTTTTCCTCTGTCAGAATAGAGGGGATAAATTGATGCTTGAAAGTAGAAAAAGATTCAAGTCTAGCCTGTATCCTTTTGTCTTCACTGCTGGCATATTGATGCTCTTCAATGATCATAGTCACCGTCTACTCTGTGGGCTTCAATTCAGCAGGAGCATCAAGATTTCTTTGAAGTATCCCACAAAGCATGCCTAAATTGTGAAAGGAAGACTGCCATTTCTTGTATAGTGGCTCCAAAATAGAAAAGTTTGCTTGCAATTTTTTAATGGCCTGAGATAACATGGAGTAGCAATCATGCACATCACCAAGTTTATCCACAACCAACTTTATCCTATATTCCAGAATTTTCTCAAAGACTTCAAGGACCTTGATCCTTATCTCATTTTTTGTTTCCTCATTTTGCTTCTTGAGGTCCTCAACTTCTTTTTCAAATTTTGTTCTCAAAGCATTAAAATATTGCATTGTCATTGTGACATCACCAGTTGTTGGTGGCATAGAAGGTTGATATGGAACTATTGACAGACTCTGGGAAGAACCCACATCTTGTAGTTGCTTTTTTAATTGCCTATTTTCAATGAACAACCTATTCACTTCATCATTCATGTCTTTTTGTGTTTTCTCATAATCCTGCATTTTTTTTTCCTTTTTTACAACTGCATAGGTGGACATGGTAGAGTGGATTGTAAGAGCAGAGGCCTTAGTTCCTGAAGTATCTCATAAGGTTTTCACCACAATAGATCCCCTCATTTCCTAAACAACATCTAGCAACCTTGGTTTACTAGTGTTCTTTTGTTTTGTCCATATGGAAAGAGTCTCTATCTTTGGGTTGAAACCACATCCACTCATTCCATCCTCATAATCAAAATTTAGACACAAGATTAGGGTCATCTTGACTCCTAACTTGGTCAAGCAAGAATACCTTTTTCAATTCAAGACTTGGGATGATCAGCATGTTACTCTTCAAGACCATTTGTCTTGCTTCCTTAGGAGTCCCATTGATTTCGCCAACTTTTAGTTCTTGGATTGTTCAGGTGGTTATTTGATCATACTGAGACTCATTAGCACTCATCTTATTGATTTCCACCTTTTCATCAAATTCCTTCATCTTTATTTTTAACCAAAAATATGGAAACTCTAGAGTCTTGATGAAATCATCATCTTGAATAAATCTCAATGATGCCACCACCCTTTCATCTTCATGTAGCTCTGGATCAATTTGGGCTTGTTCTTCCATCCTAGCCTCGAGCTTGTGTGCATCAGTTTCTTGACCAACCAATGGTTGATCAACTTCCTCTCCATCATGCAATTGTGTCAAAATATTTGCAACTTCATTAGTATCCCCCACACCCTCAGACATCTCATATGGGACCAGAGGAGACATGCCTTCAATTCTCTACCTTTTATGTGGTGGTGATTCAGGGATTTGTGGATCTTGAATTGATATGACATCAGGGGCAGGTTCATGAATCTCAATTCTTGCAGACCTCTTCATTGGAAGTTTTGTAGCCTTGGTAGGCTGTGCTTCAGATTTAGCATAAATACTTTCAAAAATTTCAATCATTGTATTAATCCTCTTTAGAGGATCTTTCTCTTCAGCAAAAAATCCTTCAAAAATTGGATTCTTTTCCTTTTTGTCATCTTCAATTTTCTTGAGGATCTCCCATTTCCTCTTCCTATCATACACTTCATTAAAAGTAACCAGGTTCCTTATCACATCCTCATCATAAAGAATTTGATGGAGATGCCCATCTTAGTCAAGATCACTTGTCTCACAAAGTTCATATGACATTCAGGGTCACAAACTCTTTCAACACCAGATTCCAAAGAGTACTTGGCCTTCAAATAAGCCTGCAGCTCCTCAAGAGTGTCCGAACCAATTGACCAATCTCCAAAGATAGTGGTATCAGGAAAAAAGGTGCCTTTCTTTTGCTTTTTCATCACTTCCTTTTCCCTCCACATCATTTGCCACATGAATTTCAAGAATGCAATTATGTCATAAACAAACTTTGGAAATTTGTGAGGTGGTTGGGGGCAATCATTTACCCTGATTATTGTGTGCTCTGGTAGGAAGAACCAATCAACATAATTGAAAGTATGACCTTGCTCTAGTTTATGTGCAAGAGGTCTCAGAATTACCCTAATTTTTGGTGATAATCTGGGGACCCAATTACCAAAAGAATTCATTATTTTCATAGAAAATTCATTATGAAATACATTATAGTTACCAGTCTGGCAATGAGAATCCCACATGTAACACCAAAATTGAGTAGGCATTCTTTCCCTTGTCCTGTCAATCATGCTAATGTGTATTTTACTCGACCATTTACTCCTATTTTGATATAGGATCAGGTGGCAAACCAAAGAATAAAACTTGAAGTTCATGGGTTTCTTATCTTCCTTCACACTGATGAATCCATCATGTATTTTCTTTTCAATACATGAGGCAAAATCATACTCAATGTTCACCTCTGAATTTTGTATCTTCATAGCCATCATCATCAAATTAACTGGCATCCTCTGATCAACATCAATTCCTAGTACTTGGCACAATGCACAATAGGTCCATTTGAAATAGACTGCAAAATCTTCCATAGGGAATGGTTTGACTACATTGGAAGGAATATCATCTATCCTGTTGCTTGCACCTCTTCTCGTAAATATCAACAGCTCATCACTTCTGAGTGAGTGTTCTTCTCAAACTTTTGTATTCTTCTTTAATCTTTTGTAGGTCAATTTCAGTGAGAGCTTGTTTGTTCAACATAAAACAATCAATTATAGCATTTCTGTCAATTCTCAATAGAGAAGATCCATTTGGCAACATTACTATTTTAGTAGCCAGGTGATAGTGTAGTGCCAGAGTACAAATCAGTTCCACATCCATGAATACATTTGAAACAATTAGCTTGACCAAATCCAGCTTCCATGGATTGCCCACTGGTCCCTGACCATCCTTCTTCTGATAGAAGTACCAAAATAGTTTCTAGCCAGAAATGGGAATTATGGCATCCCTACAACCCTCAACAACATCTCTAAATACTTTCTTTTGACCTTTGTCAATTGAATTGGGTAAAACATCTAACAAAGATTGTTGCACTGATCTTTTCTTAGGGGTAGGATTAGGCTTACTGGTCATACTTGTGGATTCAAACTTTTTGGGTGCCATTATACAAATTAGGGTTTCAAAATTTAAGCAAATGCACAAAGAATTGAAACAAAGCAAAGATTCTTCAAAATTTCTTGCAGAGAATGTAGAGATGGACTTACTTGAACAATTCAAAGCTTGCTAAGAACATATTGAACTGGGTGCCTTCTCCAAGCTAATCTGCAATCTCTGAACTGAGTAAATGCTAAGAGATTTCAAAATTTTATCGAGTTAGAATGTTCATCATTCCACCATTATTTTTGGTTCATGCCACGAGATTATAAAATCTCAGCATTCAATTCATTTCAAATATAAGCCCTTGATCAAATTTGATCCAACGATCAGATGAAATGACAAGATCTTTCAAATTTCTTGGTAATCGCACGCCCACATTGAGTATGTTTACTTTTTTATTATCATTACCACACTACCACAGAGCTTTTTTAAACCGGTCACGGGATGGCGATAAGCTTCAATGCCTTTTGTTCACTTTTCTTGATTATCGCCAACCTTTAGCCCTTATGCTCAAACAAAGCAGGATCGCAAGGCTTATAGCCCCCTTTATTCCATTTTCTTCTATTACCATCAACTCACAAGTGCTTGTTCTCATTACTACGGTGAGATTATGTTGCCAACTTTTAGTGCTTACCACCTTGCCGCAAACATTCTTTGAAAGCCATCGCGGGAGCTTGATAACTTGGACACTTACTACCGCCATGCCGTAAACAACTTGCCGCCAAGCTGCAACCAAGTGGTGAGACCTCTGAGGGATTGTGGTACACATGGTTGATGGAGCCCTTCCTACCGCCATGCCGCGAACAAATTGTATGTTTCCACCGAGAGTGCGGTATACATGATTCTTGTTGCTCTAGTTCCCGCACTGCCGCCAAGACAATGAGGATGACCTGTGAGATTGTGGTAAACTGCAAAAACACAGAAATGATTAAGAATAGCTGCATACTCCTCAAAATGACCATGTTATGTGACCCTGGGAAATAAATGGCATAAAATTTTGGCATGAAAGTCTATTAAGAAATGGTCATATACAAGTGAAAAGATCAAGTAGGATGGAAATGTGCAAAGTTTTTGAGAGGTCCTAACAAGTGAGACATTAGAATAGTTTATTTGGAATAATGGTAGGAATTAACAAAATTTTAGGGTTTTAAAATTTTGTTCCAACATAAGTAATGGTTATTTTATTATGTAAATAAGGGTAATCCTTACCTATGTAATAATTATTATGTTTTTCAATATAATGTGTATTTTTTTTTGTTTTTGCAGAAATGTATTGATAAACTCCAAGAAGGGGATAAAGTTAGGGTGTTGGGTCCTTTTGATGGTGCTATTGTGGGCAGTGGGCAGATTCACTCACTATCTATTGTACATGGAGTCAACTTGGAAGGAACAGGAGATGCAAATGTAAATATTTTAAAGGTCACAAGTAATGTACCCCTTGCTTATGACGACAAAATAGATGGAGCTGTCCATCTGAAAGAGAAAGAAGGAACCTTCACACAGTGGCCACAAAAATATTTGCAAAAAATGGCATAGTTGATGTTTATCATGTACTAGTTGTTAGACATCTTGGCCCACTGCTTTATGTAGTATTTTAAATGTGTTGTTTAGGGATCTTAATTTTCATGGTGTATTTGAAAGAGTTGGAAACTCTTACACAACTATGACATTTTTTATTATATTTTTATATATACTCTTAGACAGTTTTGATATCTTATAACTTGATATATATATATATATATATATATATATATGCATTATGTACAAGATTGGGGAAGGAGTTTATGTTCAAGCTTCAACTCTTGGATCTTTGGAGGCTTTACTTGAGTTCTTGAAGACCCCAATTGTAAGCATCCCAGTTAGTGCAATTGGTATTGGGCCTATGCATAAAAAAGATGTCATGCGTGCGAGTGTAATGCTTGAGAAAAAAGAAGAAAGAGTATGTTGCAATTTTGGAATTTGATGTCAAAATTACTCTTGAAGCTCGGGAGCTTGTAGATGAAGTTGGTGTCAAGATATTTGCAGTGGACATTATTTATCATCTGTTTGACCAATTTAAAGCATATATGGACAATCTTAAGGAAGAAAGGAAAAAGGAGGTTGTAGAAGATGTTGTTTTCCACTGTGTACTAGGCATTTTTCCAAATTGTATTTGTAACAAGAAGCATCCTATAATTGTTGGTGTTGATATTCTTGAAGGCATTGCAAGGGTCAGTATCTAAACCTAGTCTTTTTGGTGTTATGAATTATGCATGTAAAAGATTGTTGTATCATTTTTGGTTTGTCTAAATCCATATGTGGTGATTGCATCTACAGATTGGCACGCCATTATGTGTTCCCACAAAAGATTTCATAGATATTGGCAAAATAGCCTCAATTGAGATCAATCATAAAGCTGTTGAAATGGCTAAGAAGGGTGAAAAAATGGCCATGAAGGTATTTTGAGAAGCTGTCTTTATTGTTAATAGTTTTATATGATTTTAGATGCTATTTTTTGAAATGTTTTTGTTAATGAATTATCATACAAACTTTACAGATTGTTGGGAGCAACACTAATGAAGCATAGAAAATGTTTGGTAGGCATTTTGAAATGGAGGATGAATTTGTGAGTCATCTCACCAGAAGATCCATAGATATATTGGAAGAAAACTATAGGGTAAGGCTATTTGATATCCACATTATGTAATTTTATAGTGTATTTACTATTATGCATTTTATACTAATTGAACATTTGTGCTTTTCATTTTTGGCTGATAAAACAACTTTTTAATGTCTAAAATTGAATATTCTTCTTATTTTTTCAAGATGATTTGTCCAATGATGATTGGAAAGTTGTGGTGAAATTGAAAAAGTTGTTAAAATTTCCTTGAGCTACTACTAATGATGCATTGTGCAATGGAACTTTGGATTGGAGAAAAACCTTTTGATGAAAATGGGAAAATACACCCTACAACATTACAAACACCACAATCAAGATAACAAATAGTGAACTTTGTTGATACCAAAACAATAGCTTCTGCATCATAAGATTCTTCTATATGTTTTGCTATGTGGTGTACATGCTGCACCTTTGGCTACAATAAGATAGTAGTGAAATTTAGATCCTATCTATGCAGGAGGTCATTTGAATGTCTATTGTTTAGCTCATTTTCTAAAATTTAATAGTCTGAATGGGCAAGTGCGGTATTCCCATGTGAGAATGTTCATCATTCCACCATTATTTTTGGTTCGTGCCACAAGATTATAAAATCTCAGCATTCAATTCATTTCAAATATAAGCCCATGATCAAATTTGATCCAACAATCAGATGAAATGATAAGATCTTTCAAATTTCTCAGTAATTACACACCCACATTGAGTATATTTACTCATTTATTATCATTACCGCACTACCACAGAACTTGTTTAAACCCGTCATGGGATGGCGATAAGATTCAATGCCTTTTGTTCACTTTTATTGATTACTGCCAACCCTTAGCCCTTATGCTCAAACAAAGCAGGATTGCGGGGCTTATATCCCCCTTTATTCCATTTTCTTTCATTACCATCAACCCGCAAGTGCATGTTCTCATTACTGCGGTGAGATTATGTTACCAACTTTTATTGCTTGCCACCTTGCCACAAACATTCTTTGAAAGCCATCGTGGGAACCCGATAACTTGGACACTTACTACCGGCATGCCGTGAACAACTTGCATCCAAGCTGCAACCAAGTGGTGAAACCTCCGAGGGACCATAGTATACATGGTTGACCGAGCCCTTCCTACCACCATGCCATGAACAACTTGTATGTTTCCAACGAGAGTGCGGTATACATGATTCTTGTTGCTCTAGTTCCCGCACTGCTGCCAAGACAATGAGGATGACCTGTGAGATTGTGGTAAACTGCAAAAACATAGAAATGATTAAGAATAACTACATACTCCTCAAAATGACCATGTTATGTGACCCTGGAAAATAAATGGCATAAAATTTTGGCATGAAAGTCTATTAAGAAATGGTCATATACAAGTGAAAAGATCAAGTAGGATGGAAATGTAAATTTTTTTTGAGAGGTCCTAACAAGTGAGACATTAGAATAGTTTATTTGGAATAATGGCAGGAATTAAAATTTTTTTAGGGTTTTAAAATTTTGTTCCAACATAAGTAATGGTTGTTTTATTATGTAAATAAGGGTAATCCTTACCTATGTAATAATTATTATGTATTTCAATATAATGTGTATTTTATTTTTTGTTTTTTCAAAAATGTATTGATAAACTCCAAGAAGGGGATAAAGTTAGGGTGTTGGGTCCGTTTGATGGTGCTGTTGTGGGCAATGGGTAGATTCACTCACTATCTATTGTACATGGAGTCAACTTGGAAGGAATATGAGATGCAAATGTAAATATTTTAAAGGTCACAAGTAACGTACCCCTTGCTTATGATGACAAAATAGATGGAGCTATCCATCTAAAAGAGAAAGAAGAACCTTCACACGGTGGCCACAAAAATATTTGCAAAAAATGGCATAGTTGATGTTTATCATGTACTAGTTGTTAGACATCTTGGCCCACTGCTTTATGCAGTATTTTGAATGTGTTGTTTAGGGATCTTAATTTTCAAGGTGTATTTGAAAGAGTTGGAAACTCTTACACAACTATGACATTTTTTATTATATTTTTATATATAATCTTAGACAGTTTTGATATCTTATAACTTGATATATATATATATATATATATATATATATATATATATATATATATATATATATATTTGCATTACATACAAGATTGGGAAAGGAGTTTATGTTCAAGCTTCAACTCTTGGATCTTTGGAGGCTTTACTTTGAGTTCTTGAAGACCCCAGCTATAATAATCCCAGTTAGTGCAATTGGTATTGGGCCTGTGCATAAAAAAGATGTCATGTATGCGAGTGTAATGCTTGAGAAAAAGAAGAAAGGGTATGCTACAATTTTGGCATTTGATGTCAAAATTACTCCTGAAGCTCAGGAGCTTGTAGATGAAGTTGGTGTCAAGATATTTGCAGCGGACATTATTTATCATTTGTTTGACCAGTTTAAAGCATATATGGACAATCTTAAGGAAGAAAGGAAAAAGGAGGCTGCAGAAGATGTTGTTTTCCCCTATGTACTGAGCATTTTGCCAAATTGTATTTTTAAGAAGAAGGATCCTATAATTGTTGGTGTTGATATTCTTGAAGGCATTGCAAGGGTTAGTATCTAAACCTAGTCTTTTCAGTGTTATGACTTATGCATGTAAAAGATTGTTGTATCATTTTTGGTTTGTCTAAAGCCATATGTGGTGATTGCATCTACAGATTGGCACGCCATTATGTGTTCCCACAAAAGATTTCATAGATATTGGAAAAATAGCCTCAATTGAGATCAATCATAAAGCTGTTGAAATGGCTAAGAAGGGTGAAAAAGTGGCCATGAAGGTATTTTGAGAAGTTGTCTTTGTTGTTAATAGTTTTATATGATTTTGGATGCTATTTTTTGAAATGTTTTTGTTAATGAATTATCATACAAACTTTACAGATTGTTGGGAGCAACGTTGATGAAGCATAGAAAATGTTTGGTAGGTAGTTTGAAATGGAGGATGAATTTGTGAGTCATCTCACTAGAAGATCCATAGATATATTGAAAGAAAACTATAGGGTAAGGCTATTTGATATCCACATTACGTAATTTTACAGTGTATTTACTATTATGCATTTTATACTAATTGAACATTTGTGCTTTTCATTTTTGGCTGATAAAACAACTTTTTAATGTCTAAAATGGAATATTCTTCTTATTTTTTTAGGATGATTTGTCCAATGATGATTGCAAACTTGTGGTGAAATTGAAAAAGCTGTTAAAATTTCCTTGAGCTACTACTAATGATGCATTGTGCAATGGAACTTTGGATTGGAGCAAAACCTTCTGATGAAAATGGGAAAATACACCCTACAACATTACAAACACCACAATCAGGATAACAAATGGTGAACTTTGTTGATCCTAGAATAGTAGCTTCTGCATCATAAGCTTCTTCTATATGTTTTGTTATGTGGTGTATGTGTTGCACCTTTGGCTACAATAAGACAGTAGTGAACTTCAGATCCTATCTATGCAGGAGGTCATTTGAATGTCTGCTCAAAGACTTTTCTCAAATGACCCAAATGGTTAACTACATGCTTGGAATACACAGTCAGATCATCAAGATACACTAAAATAATATCATTGATTAGGCCTTTGAAGGCCAAATCCATTGCTGAAAAGTGGCTCCAACATTTGTCAATCCAAAAGGCATCTTTTGGTAAGCCAAAGTACCCTATTTGATGGTAAAGGTTGTTTTCTACCGATCTGATTCTTTCACAAGGATTTGATTGTATCTTGAGTAGTCATCTAGGAGTGAAAACCTTTCAGCACCTGCTACTGTTTGTAAAATCTACTCCATGGAAGGGAGTGGATAGTGGTCCTTAAGTGCGGCCTTGTTTAAATCCCTAAAGTCCACACATAATCTAATTTATCCATTCTTCTTCCTAACTGGAACTAAGTTGGCTACCCAAGAGGAATGTTTAACGGGATAAATTATTTTAGCCTCTATGAGTTTGGATATCTCTTTTCTCATTAATGGTTGAATTTTTGGATTGACAAGCCTTTGCTTTTGGTAGACAGGCTTTGCATTAGGGTCTAGGTCAATAGCATGCTGGATTACACCAAGATCAAAGAATTTTAAATTCCTATAATCCCAAGCTATCAAATCATTAAATTCATTACAAAGCTCAATGAAACCTTGTTTCTCAGCTTGGCTACATACCTTACCATGTTTTAAGAATATGCCATGTGCAATCTCCACTTCTTCATAGTCTTGCTTTCTGGTTGTCATATGCATTTTTCTTTCTTTTGCTAATCATCAACACCAAATATGCTTTCCAAAGTGATCAATCCTCTGGGCAACTTGTTGGTCTTTAGCTGGATTATTTGATCACCATATTTCTCTTATAATACTAACTAATTTTTGGTAGCAAACTCTGCCTCATCTTGCAAGAAGTTCACAATTTACTAGTCATTTTCAAACACTTGCCAGCTTATCATATTATTAGGCACATCGGGCCTTACAACAATCTTCACATGCTGATCTGAAACTTGCTTGACATTCTAAGGAATATCAAACTGGGCACCAACTTGTTGATGAGTGTTTTAACACACAACAACGCAGGTGTGATTGCTGGTTTCACACCTCTCTTGAAAAGTATCTTACCCTAGGTAAGACTACTCCAAGGTTTCTACAGCTAAGTCTTAGCTTTCTTGGAATCTCTCAATTGGAATGTTTTAGCTGTGCCTACAAGGGGTCTTACATGCAATCTATAAATTTTGGAGTTGGGATAGCAAATACATATAAACTCGTTATGATTTCAACTGATAAAATAATGTAAAATGCTGCTGAAATTCCTAATCTAACAATGGTTTCTCAAAGAAAATGCAAAAGGGGTTAGGGTTTTAGAGAAATCCTAAGTGACATTCACAATGCATGGACTACTTCAAGTAGACAAACACTCTAAAATTTAACCAGTTTTTTGAGTTACCAAACTACAAATTGATGTTATAGCACTGTAGAAAATGATGCTATCTTCAATGGAATCGAAAGATTTTCAGATTACATTCATTCATTAAATACCCAATAGACAGCGTAATTTAAATCTTGAAATGCAATTGAACTCAAGCACATCTGATTAGCTTAGACTAACTTTGCACAGTTATCTACCATCAACAAATAACTAAAAGTATGGACCTAGAGTATTCATTAGATACTTCTAGCAAACCATGAACATTATAAAAGCATGACTAACTAACAATGGGAGAGCAAGAAGCAAACCATGAATACCAAGTAAGGAACACAATACACAAATTCTTAGAACAACTGTAGAAACCTTCTTTGTATTACTTCAAATGGCAGAATGTCAACAATTCAGCATCGAGAATTCTCTCTTGCAAATAATGGAACAGGTAGCCCTTTATTTAGGAAAGTGACATACCAAGTTTTTAAATGAACGGTCGAGATTAACTCAACATCGATGGTCTAGATTACATCAATAAATGCATTTCTTACAGCTCATAGAAAATCCTGAATTACATTTTGTCTCTTATGAAAAAGACAAAAAACAACCCCCAGATACATTGAATCTAGACAATTTGACTACCCAACTTAATATATATATGGAAAAGCTCATTTTTAAGGCATAATAAAGAAAAAATAGTGTCACATGTTGCTCTAAATATATCAATTTACATCAATGACGGGATTACATTTCAAAATAGTCAAAACACATTAAGGTTCTTCATCCACATTGATTTTGTCTTCTTCTGCCAGCTTGTTGCGGTAGTTGAGCCATGCTTCAAGTGCTGGATTGATTTCCAAAGGATCTGGATTCTTGAGATGGCTGACTCGATATTCAAACATCTCCAGCTCTCAGCTGAACCAGCTATATATCCTTTCTATTTCTACCCCTTCTTTATGGAATGCATTGAATTCAGCCTTGAGGTCGCTAACTTTATCCAACCTGTCCTCCACATCCAGCTCAGTATTCTCAAAAATGACTTTATGCAATTTGTTCTTGTATTTCTCAACATCATAGGGTGCAAAATTATTATAAGCTTCTTCCAAGTAATCCTTTAAAGTATCATTAATATCATAGATTAAAGCCTGAACTTCTTCATCTACTGGTTTGTAAGCTTCTTTTATGTTCTCAAAGGTTTCCTTTCTCAATTTCAGTTGTTGGTACCATTCAATAACCTTTGATAACTTGTCGTAAGTTAGAATATTCTCAACCAGTAAAGTCTGTGCAGGCAAATCTCAGATACTTTTGACTCTGGGAAACATGTGAGAATAATATTCCTTGAAGGAGTCACATTCCTCCCGCAGATCTTTCCACTTCTCATGAAGCTCAACTAACTTGTTATGTGATTTGGCTGCAATATCAATTATTTCACATACTTTGATTAGCCACTTTTGAGTACCTTGTGACATGGTCCTTACCTCACCGAGCTTTGCCATTGCATCCGTCAATAGGAAAGTTGGCACTGTCCTTATATCCCCACCAACATCAACAAGTTTTATTAGAAACTGGAGGCAAGTCCGGAGTTCCTCATTCTGTTGTTTTAACTCTTTCTTTGACAGCTCATCCCTATCTAACTATTCCAGAATTGAAGTGATAGACCCTTTAAATTAATCAACTCTTTGAGTACGTGTGGTCGGTCCCAAATTAACCATTGAGATGGCATAATCCTCGGTCTTTTTCACATACTTTGATTAGCCACTTTTGAGTACCTTGTGACATGGTCCTTACCTCACCGAGCTTTGCCATTTCATCCATCGATAGGAAGGTTGGCACTATCCTTATATCCCCACCAACATCAACAAGTTTTATTAGAAACTGGAGGCAAGTCCGGAGTTCCTCATTCTGTTGTTTTAACTCTTTCTTTGACAGCTCATCTCTATCCAACTGTTCCAGAATTGAAGTGATAGACCCTTTAAATTAATCAACTCTTTGAGTACGTGTGGTTGGTCCCAAATTAACCGTTGAGATGGCATAATCCTCGGCTCTAACTTGTTCTCTATTTGTGTTGGCTGGTGGGATAGTTATTTTAGCAATCATGGATCTAGTCTCATCTTTATAAATCCTTGATTGTATTTTTACTTTCTTTTGTTTCTTTGGCTTTTGAGGTTGTGACAAGATTGTACTCAAAACCAATTGCATTATTTCAACCTACGGCTTAGGGTATGCCACTCTGTTCTATAACCACTCAGGTGCTAAAGAAGAAGGCTTACTTAGTTCATTGATCTTTTCACTGTTAGTTTCGAGAGGTCCTTCAAGTAACCCTTGTTCTTGCTTTGACCCCTTATCTTTATCCAATTCTTTATCTCCTTCATCAATGAGATTTCTCCAATTTACCATTCCATTCTCCTAAGTTAATTTGAAGATTGCCTCTCTTTGACCTTTCTCTGTACGACTGTTAGATATATTGATAACTTCAACACTGACTGTTTCGGCCAAGGATTCATTTGATATTTCATTATTTACCTTGGTACCTACAACTTTTTCTAGCTCAGAGTCTTGCAAACCTAAATCAACACATACCTTGTCAATTCCTGGTAGCAATGGCATAGCCAAGGAGGTTGAATTTTGATCCATGGGTATCTGAGAGATAGGAATGATAGAGGATATGGGTACTGCAATTGAAGCTAAGTTCATTTGTGTCAAATTGGGAAACATGGTTGACCCCAAAGTTGGTGAGATAGAAGAGGTTGGCAAGATAGAAGAAATGATGATGGGTGAAGAAATAGATAGTGAAGGTAAGGGAAGAGAAGGTGAAAGAATTGTAGAAATGAGAGGTAATTCTAGGGAGGTAGATAATAGAGTGGAAGAGATGGAAGGTAAAGGCATGGTAATGGTAGAGGAACATGAGGTGGCAACAATAGAGGAAATGGGACTGCTAGGGGTGTTAGAAGATACTGCCAATGAGCAAGAAATAATTGAAACAATAGTATAAGGTGAAGTGGCAGCAGAGCCAGTTTCCTGAACAATGGTAGCCAAGGTCATAGGTGCAGAAGTGGAAGCAATAGAAGTGGGTGTAGCAGCAATAGTGGAAGCAATAGAAGTGGGTGCAGCAGTAGCAGCTATTGAGGAGAGTACAACTGTATTCACATATGGAGCAGAAGGAGATGGGGAGGCTGGTAGATTGGCCTCATCATGAGTTACAACAGAAACTTCTGTAGTATGATTAGAAGTTTTTACCTTGATTTTATTTGCCTTGGACCCTTCTCCAAAGCCACTGGGTACATCCCTTTTCTTCGAAGCTCTTGTCTTAGTAGAAGGAGGCCAATCCTTCTTAGATGATTTTGCAAAATTTTTCCTACTCTTTTGTGCCTTAGCCTTCTTTGCTAATGGTACATGCTCTTCACTATCAAATTTCTGCCTTTGAGCTAGCTCTGCCTCATCTGTTATGTCTATTGGTTCATCTTCTTCTCCTCCAGATTCTTTATCTGACTCAGGTCCAGTGTATGTGAGTTGCACCCCTTGTCTTTCTAAGGCAGCCATCTAACCTCTCACCAAAGCTTTGCTCAGTCTAATAGGTTCTCTCATTATGATGTCAAGATAACTCTCCTCAACATTGGCCCAATTAGGTAGAGGGATTGGTTGGTGGTATTGAACCTCCCAAGTTCCTCTGACCATAACATTCTCATCATCTTCCAACTGGTCTGGTATTGCAATGATGTGAAATTTCCTTATAAAAGCTAAAGGTAACCTTGAATGATCTTTCTTCATAATCTCATAACCATCCATACAATTGGCCCAAAAGTCTTCTATATGCATCTTGTGGAACAATTTTTTGCTTACAAACCTCTCCATCACCTTATTTGGATCAAAGTGTTCCCTTGCATTGTAGTAGTGGAGGTTGAGAAGTTGAATTTCTCTATCTGAATGCTCAACTGATACTAATGAAGGGCATGCATAATTCCCTTTGCCTAATCAGATGGGAAATTGTACATTGGTTCTGTACAAGTGCTTGAGTTTTTCAACACAAGTAATCAATTGCCTAGACAACTCCAAGAGCACTATCTTATCATCAGGATATCTAGGGAGTCTGTAAGCTATACCAGTGGAACCTTGTATCCTTAGATATGTGAACTTTTCAAATTGGATGTACCACCTTCCATATCTGGTTATTTCATTCATAGCTTCTATAGAAATCCTCAATGCTGTGTTACCTTCTAACAATCTTGTTATATACATGGTGAAGGCATCATTCACCCTTTTAAAATGCATAAGAGATTGAGACAATGTGAGCTGTGTGTAACATTTATAGACCTTGACTTGAGTTTGTTCATCATTTCCAACTTCTCCCACCTTAGACAAGCTAGCATAATGGTTTCTTCTTGCCAATGCATAGACATCATAGGATGTCCATATAAAGAATCTTTTTTCTTTAAAGTTACTGAATGCCACATGAATATTATCACTAAGAATTTGTGACCAGTGGAACTTAGTCCCTTTCAATATCTCTTCAACTATAACAAACATCCACCCCTCAAAAGTCGATGCTACAGGCAGTCCATATATTCTACTAAGAAAAGTTACCAAATCCCCTATTTCATGATGAAAGTCACTTCTGTACAATATTTGAGGGAACTTGCTCATGGCAGACCTTTTGCTCTTTGCCCAATTTTCATTCATATGCTTCCTACATCCACTTTCAACCTTCTTGTAAGTGGCCTCTGATCCTTCCTTATTTGGCATGGTCATTACTGTGTGCCATGGGATATCAAAAGTTTCAACCAAGGAGGGTGGACTTAAGTCAGCTAAATTGTCTCCTTTGGCAGTTTGGATTGTTCTGGTCATGATGTCATATCTATCTATACAGGCAACTATAAGTTCAGCACACTGAACAGATGTAGGGAAGGCAACAGCTTGTGCAATCCCACTATCTTTCACTTTCTTTTCCCTAGGTGTTGGATTCAGACCAAAGATTCCAAGTATAAAATCATCAAGGTCAATATGACTTAATTCTGTATCTCCTATATCACTCCATCTGGTATGAATCTTTGTCTATGGAGGGATGCCTTTAAATTCTTACCTCATGATCTGAGCTCGTGCAGTCATCTAACCTACAAGACTGGACCTTATAAGTTTGATACCTTGAGAGATTTTCACTATCTCCTAAGTTTAAGTTCTATGATTATCAAGTGGACCACTAGGCTCTCAACGATGTCATAACCAATGAATCTATAATGGACCTGTTAAGTTACCAACATGCTCTTAAAAGAATAGAAATCTAACATTTACCATTATTGCATCCATTACATAATCCAACAATAAGCAATTTAATATCAATGCATGCAATAAACACTTCAATGCTGCAAAAATCTTATTTAAAGCATGTAAATCATCATTATTCATCATTTACAGTCATTATTACATCATTTTAGACACTTCTCTTTTTGGGAATTCCTTAAAAACAATCATTTTGCTCAATTTGCGCTAATTTCAGGGTCAACTGACCTACAGACAGGAAAGCACTACTTTTGAGATCAGCCGACCTCAGCGGGGAAATTGGGTCTGTCCAACCAAATGATCTTTCATCATTCATGAGTTTTCAAGCTTTGCATGACTTTCATGATCAACTGACCTGCACAGATTTTGGAGGGTACTGACTTAAGATAGTCATTTCAGTCTATCGGTTGAAAACTTAGCGCAATATAATCAAGATAGTTTTACTGATTTTTGTGCGGGATTAGGTCTTGTCAGACGTTGCGTGGATTTTAAAGTCAGCCAACTAAGTTGGTGATAGCGTACTCTAGCGCAAAGTTTGATGGAGTTACTTTTAGCGCAAAGTATTTCTTTTGTCGCCATCGGAGGTTTTGGTTGCTGCCGACTGGCAGAGATTTCTTAGGCTTCTGACCAAAGTCGGAGAGGAGCTCTTTTGGTGCAAAGTTGGCACAGGGTAGTTTTAGTGCAAAATAGTCTTCAGAGCCTTGTGGTATTTTTGGGTTCTACTGACTAAATTAGTTATATAAGAAAACATCATGGAGGTCAGAAGGTCAAGTTTTCAGTGCTAAGTGAGTTCCATATTCTAGCGTGGGTTTTTGTTGCCACCGACCGACTAGATGGATCAGGATTTTGAAGGTCGGTCGGATACATCATCAGCGCAAACTCATTCTATTTGTCCAATTTTGAAGATTGATTCAAAGGGTCCAGATTTGCACTTAGTTTGCTAAGTTTGGTGAGTTTTTGGTTTTGCCTAAGGTGCTTAAAAACTACACACCCTTTGAAGAATTCAAACTAGGGTTTGTAAATCGATAAAAATAGTTTAATTCATGAAACCCTACTAACATGCGCAACTCCATACTACTAAAAATGTGTTTTGAACATGAAACCCTAGTCACACAGAAAGAAGCCCTAAAGGCAAGTTGAAACCCTACCTTGTTTAGCTGAGGCGAGTTGATTTTGAAATGTGTAGGTAGGGGGAGGTCACCGGGTCGAATCCGCATGCTATGCAAAGTAATCACTTGATAAATTGCCAAGAGCTCCAAAAATACTTAGTCAAACGAAGAAATGAGCTTTGAATGATGTAAAACCCCTTTTATTCCTCTCAGCTTAATTGCCATAAATGTAGGATGTACGCCGTGTCAGTCGGGAGATTCGGTAGATTTAGGGTTTGCGCGGTTTTCGGTCACCTCCGACTTGGCGGGGGTTTGGGGTGCGACGAACATGGTCAGTGGATGATGCTTTTAGCATTGTCGCAGCAAGTTTGGTTACATGCATTTTGTGGGGCTTTTAAGTTCCTTGGACTAGCATGGACTTTGCCACCGCTTGACTTGGTCAGCAGACAGGCAAAACAACGCAAGTTGGAGATGTTTAGTTTTAGCGCAGAAGTTCATGCAAGCCAAAGGTGGAGCAAGAGTCAGTATGTGAGTAGAATAGTGCTGAGGTCAAAGATAAAGGATTATAGCGCAGAGGTCAGTTGGAGGGCAATTGAGTGCAAAGGTCAGTTAGGACCAAATTTAGCTCAAAAAGGATGATCAGACCAACTGGGAGAAATGCAAAGGCATTAACTTAGCAGATTTTGGAATAATTTTTCTACTTCAAACTTTCTACATCGAAAAAAGTACACTTTGACCATTTGACCACCTAGGAGAAGGAAAAAGACTCACTTGACACTCTAGACCAAATTTGAAAGAGGGGTGTGCGAGGCACAACAAATGGTGACTCTGTTGGGAAATGCTCCCGAGCATTTTGATGATAAACTTTTAGTTCAAACCTAGAATCTTTGTGTTTCCCACACATTAGATGAAAAAGCATGATATCCTATCAAAGAATCAAAGACCACTAACTAGTGCAACCATCCACATACTGAAAACCTGAGTGTGTACAATTGCATTCATTCCCGTCCTTTAGCAACTAGGTTCATCCAAGATCCTTCGTGGCAAGCTATGAAGTTGGGATCATTCTACCACCAAGAGAATGCTTGAGTGTTGAGATATGATGAGCCTCAAGGGAAGAAAATAGTGATTCTTCCAGTAGCATTTCTGATGCAATGATAATTGATGATAATAATTTCTAGACAATACTTTTTATGAGAATTTTCAACTGATAATCTCTTTTGATGCATTGTAATGGGTCTGGTGTTGAAAAATACCTTTTATTTTTACCCAATATAGGCTAGCGACACTTAGTGTCACCTACCATCTCTGTTGGATTAATAGTGTAGGTGGTAGAATGGGAATCCAACCCTTTCACTTAACACAAGATCACTCAGACTTGCTTAGCTACTTTAGGATCATTTAAAGTGTGAAAGATATATGGTTAGAAAATACTTCAGGCACACCAACTAATGACTCATTTTCCATGAACAGACATCATAACCCTTAGCATAATAGTGGAACCCATGGTGAGACTTAAGCAGAACCTTGGTTTCTCAAGGAAAGACTTTAGATCATCTACCCAACCAAGAAGCATTTGCAGGTCTGTATAATTGCCACCACATTCTAGAAACAAAGAACCCCACGCAAAGCAAGTGCAGTGAACAAAAGCAAACAAAAGGACAACTAATCTAAGCCAAAACAGAAACACTAACAACTACAGAAAGCAAAAGCAAGAAAGCAAACCTAATCTAACAGCAACCTACACTAACCAAAGAAGACAATCAATCTAAGTATGTACACTAGGGGGAGGCATGATTGCCTTTCAATCTTGGAAGTAGTGCTTTAGGAACTGTCCATTGACAGGCAATGGGAGCTCCTCACCAGAAAGGTTCTTGAGTCGATATGTGTTGTCACCAAGGATCTCATAGATCTTATATGGACCCAACCAAAATTTATCAAACTTACCATGTTCTCATTTCTTCTCATGGGCTTTATCCCAATATAGGACCAAATTCGAAATGCAGAAGGCTTTGACCTTGGCTCTCTTATCAAACCATCATTTCACTACACCCTGGTGTTTAGCAAAGTTCTCTATAGCAGCGTCGTGTTTCTCTTCAAGGTGCAACAACTGAGCTAATCATGAAGACAATTGGTCATCAGTTTTGAGATAGTCTTGCATGAATTGTAGTATGGGAATCCTCAAGTGATAGGAAAGATAGGCTCAATCCTATAAACTAGATGATAGGGCGATGTGCCCAATGTGGCTTTGTGTTGAGTTCTATCAGCCCATAAGACAATTTTGAGTTGAGTGTGCCAGTCCCTAGGGTTTTTGTTTACCAGTTTCTTAATGACTTCAAGAAGATTTTTGTTCGTTGATTCAACTACCCCATTTCCTTGTGAATAGTAATTAGATGAGAACTTCAGGATGATTCCATAATCAAATGCCCAGTTAGAAAAATGCAATGATGAAAAGGCAGGACCATTATCACAAACTAAAGAAAATAAACATCCAAACCTGGTGATAATACGCTTTTCAACAAATTCAATAACTACCTCCGTGGTGCATTGTTTACAATCTATTGCCTCAGACCATTAAGTGCAGTAGTCAGTAGCGGTTAGAATATACCTGTGGCCTGCAGAGGAGGGTGGATTGATCATATCGATAAATTTGAGGCCCCATTGAGCAAATGGTCGTACCTCTACCACTGATTGCAAGGGCATGGGGGTGTGTCGCTCTCTGTGTGCAGCAGTCTAACAAATATGATAGGTCCTTACATGTGAGTATGCATCTTTGAGCAAGGTAGACCAATAATAGCCAGCACGGAGAATCTGATTAGTAGTTGAGTGAGTTGATCTGTGACCTATCCCAAATTTCTCGTGCAAACTGGTCAACACCTAATCCACTTCTGTCTTGTCCAAACATCTCAGATAGATCCCTCATGATTCTTCTTGTAAAGGACTGATCCCTTTATCATATAGCTGTTGCTTTTTAGCCGAAGTGCTCTTCTTTGAATCAAATTTAACTGTAATGGACAGTGCTGATTGAGTAGGTAAAATATGATGTCTCCATACCATTCATCTTTTGAGCTATCTTCTAACATATACTACTGGGAGACTAATCTTGGCTCTACTTCTGCATAGATTTGGTCAATGCTTGCCCTCTTACCAACTTCATAGGCTAAATATCTATATCAAACTCCTACAAGATGGTGACCCATTTTCCTCTCCTTTCTCCCAATTCACTTTGCATCAAAAGTGCTTTAACTGCTACATCTAGAACTATGGCGATCACTTGACTCCTTAGGATCTAGTGACAAAACTTTTTGACTGCCTTTACCAGAGTGTAGGCTTGTTTTTCCACATTAGGATACCTTGACTCTGCATATTTCAATGGAGTACTCATGAAGGCAATGGGCCTTTCATCATCAACTAATCTCTTCTGTGTCAACATTGCAGCACAAGTGTGCTCGGATGTGAATGAGTAAATTTGAAATGGTAATGCATAATTTGGACTTACCAATACGGGTGCATTGGCTATGGCTTGTTTAATTTCTACAAAGGCAGTTTTGGCTTCTGGAGTCCAATCCATTTTAGCATCCTTCTTTAGCATGGCATTAAGGGGTCAAACTATCTCAGCAAAACCCGTAATGAACTTGTGTACAAAGTTGATCTTACCAAAATATGACTTGAGTTCCTTTTTGCTAGCTGGGGGTGGTATTTTGAGGATTGCTTGTACTTAGTTAGGATCAATAGATATACCTTGCTCAGATATTACGTGCCCCAACAACTTCCCTTCAGTCACTCCAAGATACACTTCTTAGGATTGAGTGATATACCATAATCTTTCCATCACTGTAATACTTTCCTCAAGTCT
This sequence comes from Cunninghamia lanceolata, assembly GCA_027924645.1. NCBI lineage: Eukaryota > Viridiplantae > Streptophyta > Pinopsida > Cupressales > Cupressaceae > Cunninghamia > Cunninghamia lanceolata. Next base: position 1,980,756 of record BSBN01000292.1, on the reverse strand, counting down.
ACCACATGGTCTTCTCGCCTCTTTGAAAACACTGTAAGATCATCCATGTAGATAATAATACATTTCTAACTAGCCCCTTGAAGGCAACACCCATTGCTCATTGAAAGGTGGCACCAACATTTATTAAACCAAATGGCATTTGACAATATGCATAGATACCCCATTTACATGTGAAAGATGTCTTCAATCTATCTTCATAGTCAACCATTACCTAGTTGTAACCTGAATACCCATCTAGAAAAGACATCATCTGTGACCCATTATCAATTTGCAATACTTCATCCAACGATGGTAGTGGGTAATTATCTTTTTCAGATGCCCGATTTAAGTTCTGAAAGTCGACACACAATCTGATTTCACCATTTTTCTTTCTGACTGGAACTAGATTTGCTACCCAAGAGGAATGCCTAACAGGAAATATGATTCTTGCTGATAGTAGTTTCTGTACTTCTTTGAAAATCAAAGGTTCTAATAGGGCATTCACTAGCTGTTGCCTTTGTTTGAATGGCTTTGTTCCGGGCTTCAACAGAATGGTGTGAATAATAATCAATGTGTCATACATCTTGAGGTCTTCATAGATCCATGCTATAACTTCATGGTAATCCCTTAATGCATGAATAATTTTGGCCTTCTCCTCTTTTGTGCTACCCTTGCCAATTAATACATTTTTAGTATCTTCCTCCATCCCCAAATTAAAAGGCTCACTTTGCCTTCCAGGAGATTCTCCTTCTTTTCTCTGGGTTCCTAGGTTGTCTGAATCAAACAATCTTTCGAATTCTACCATTCCCCTTGGAATTGTGTTTTTTTTCAGATTTAATACTCCTTCAAAATCCATCTCAGCAGGCTCCATTTCTTCTTCATCTATTATTTGAGCTGTGAAGACATCTGATGAAGTAAGGAAGTCAATTATATGCTTATCGTCCTCAAAGACTTGGAAATTCTTGACATTGTCTGGTACTGACAGGGTAGCAATGAACTCAACAGAAAACATTTTTCATCCTACTACGGCTGTTGGTTCTAACGTGCTTGCTGTCTAAGCCAAAGCATCTGCCACATGATTCTATCTTCTAGGTATCAGTTGGATATTGAATCCATCAAAACATTCAATCAAATCCCATACTCAGTTTTTGTACTTGTTTAGCCTCTTATCATTACATGAGTATTGCTTTCTTACTTGTTTCAAAACTAATTCTGAATCACTGAATACTTGGATAATTTTGACTTTCTTCTGTAGTGCCATCAGTAATCCTTGCACTAGAGCCTCATACTCAATAACATTATTCGTGCATAGAAATTGAAGTCTGTGTGATGCTAGATATGAACTCCCAGTGGGACTAATTAATTCAACACCTGCCCCAGACCCTTATTTGCATCTTGATCCATCGAACCTCAAAGTCCAAAGGCAGAAATCTTTGCTATTATCATCCTATTTTGCGGATCTTTTCTCATCAGTCAGAGGCTTTGGTTCTTCTTTCTTCGTGGCAGCTGGATCTTTCTTTGGGATGATAGGTACTTTCAACTGTCGCTGCACTTGCTCCACTGCCTCCCGACAGAGTTGACATGTAAACTCAGAGTGTGATGCATCATGTATATGACACCAATTTGGTATTAGTAACTCCTCCATCTGAATCTGTTTTCCTACAGCAGCCTAATCTTTTACAAATTTGGCTACAAAATCTTGGAATCCTTCGAATATCCCAGGTTCTTCTTCTTCTAAAGAATTTCCTGAATCTGATTGCACATATGCTTCTGTAGTTTCTGGTTTTTCTGCAAGTGGAGGATTAGGAAATCTATTGCAGCTTAGCATGAGAATCTCCTCTGTTTGATTAACATGGGGAAGATAGACTCCCAAATCAACTTCTACAAACAAAATCTCATTGGTTTGGTTATACTTCGTAATCATATGTTTCATTTTTGGTTCTCTTTCAATGCGTATCTGGTTCGCCAATCCCTTCCATGGTAGCCACATATGAGAAAAATTAGTTGCCATATAACCATTCAAAGTTCTGGACCAGTCCCTACTGAGGAGCATGCCATACTGATCTGGGATATCTACCACTTGAATGTCTATATACTGCTATATTCTTGGATTAGAAGCTAGCTGCATATGTATCCTATTCAATTCACCCACTACATTTACCTCAGTCATATCTAGCTGTGTTACTTTCCTTGAAGACTTGGTCAGAGCGAGACCCAATTCCTTACAAACTGATAATGGCATTACATTAGTGGAGGCACCAGAATCTACCAAACAGTTGTGAAGATTTCTGTTGAATATCCTAAGTGTTAATAGGAAAGGAGGACTCTCTTTCTTATCCTTGTACAATGTCATCTTTTGCTCAACATCAGTCACATGCACTCTTTCCTTCCCTTTTTTAGTATTATCTTTCATAGGTACATCCTTTTGAGGGAAGTCTATTTTACTACCTACACCCACATCTTGGAAGAAGGCTATTGTAACTTCGGGTATCTTTAATAACTCATAAACAGATAAGTTGAACTTCATCTTCTTGAGCTCTTCAGCAACATACTGCCCCATTTTAGTTATGTTAGACCATTGAGACTTCTCAACAGCAACTCCTTGATATAATGGTTGAGGTGTGGCTTTCAGAGGTTTAGGATTATTAGAACCGTTTAGATCTAGTAGATTTTGATAGCTATTCAGAGGAATGGAAGTGGAAAAAGGACCTTTGGGTTTACTACTTCTCAGGTTGTATGGAGTTTTATTATATTGCTGATAAGCATTGACCTCTTCAGACTCTTCTTCCTCAGGCTGGTTATCATCTTGAAATGGAAATGTATAACTATCGAGTACTAGAGTAGTATCATACCTTTATGAAGGAACAAGTTCATACCCCATTGGTGGATTCTCCTGAGTTTCAGCATTCTGAATCTCCATTTGGAAGATACTGGATGCTAGCTGAAATTCTGGGTAGTCTAGTTCAGAATGAGCATTTGTATTATGCAGTTTGCACCAAGTAGACAAAGCTGCCTCAGCTAACATCACGCGGCCAGGAGGTCTGGTATCATTGCTTTGATTCTCCAAGGGTAATGGCACTCCTCCATTATTGGGTCTTATGTTCTAAGATCGATTGGATCACTGCTGAAAATTTTGATTTTGGTATTGATTTTGGCCTTGATTTTGAAACTGATTTTGATTTTGAAATTGGTTCTGATTTTGACCTCTCTGCTGAAGATATGCATTTTGATTTCTGAGGTGGGCAACTTCTGTAGTGAGCTTCTTCATTTGCTCAACTAACTCTCTAAAATCATCCCTATCTTCTTTTACTTTAGCTGCCTCTGAAGACTGTAGGAAAGGCATTTGTGCAAGAGCCATTTCATCTAATGGGTTTCCTGGATGGACTACCAAAGCTTGTGTTACAGTTGGATTAGGAATTGGATTCATCACCGGGGTATGGTTGGCCAAGGCTTGATTAATCATAGGTATTTGATTAGGCATGGCTATAAGTCCCATGTGATTCAGTGGACTAGTGGATTTTTGTCCTAGCTGAGTACTTACATTGACGGCTGCGGAGTATGCTTGAGCTAAAGTAGCAGGAATGGGGGTATCCCTCCTTACGAACATGGATATAAGTTTGTGTAGGGCGGCGTAATAAATTAACAAAGCTGCATCTTGCGCTATGGCATAAGGAGCTTACAAATGACTAAAATCTTTCTGGAATCTATTTTTAAAAGGACTTATCATCTCACCTTCACCCCGACGAATCTCCACAAAAGACTGGTAGAGGTCATCTGGGGTGGTGGGCATTTGAAAACTATCCAGAAATGCATCCTTTAAACTCTGCCATGAGTTTATGGATGCTGCAGGGAGGTTAGCAAACTGATAATAAGATTCATATTGTAAAGAATAAGGAAACAACCGACATATCACATTTTCATATTTTACTTGTAGCATAAACATGTTGCTTTCAAAGATTTTGATATGCTCATCTACAGTTTTGTCCGGATCATTTACCCTGAATTTGGAACAGAACTTGTCAAGATTTTTAGGCATATCATGATAATCATTGAACTAAAATGGGGATTGGTTGTTTGCTGCAAAAAAGGCCATGAATGGAGGATTAAAAGGTGTTGCAGCTACGTTCCTTGGGGATGGCTAAGCTCTTGGTTCCCTTTGATATCCCTTGATCCATTCTGGTTTGTCTGAATTCTGTCAGAGACAACAACTCTTCTCCAGCTGAGCTGGATCTGGTATGTCTTTGTCTAGTCCCCAGACTTGTTGATTTTGTACAAGGGAATAGTTCTTCATGGCCCTCCTTCTAGCGCCAATTCTGTTGATGAGTGTTTTAGCACACAACAACACAGGTGTGATTGTTGGTTTCACACCTCTCTTGAAAAGTATCCTACCCTAGGTAAGACTACTCCAAGGTTTCTAAAGCTAGGTCTTAGCTTTCTTGGAATCTCTCAATTGGAATGTTGTAGCTATGCCTACAAGGGGTCTTACATGCAATCTATATATTTTGGAGTTGGGACAGCAAATACATATAAACCCGTTACAATTTTAGCTAATAAAACAATGTAAAATGTTGCTAAAATTCCTAATCTAACAATGGTTTCTCAAAGAAAATGCAAAAGGGGTTAGGGTTTTAGAGAAATCCTAAGTGACATTCACAATGTATGGACTGCTTTAAGTAGACAAACACTCTAAAATTTAACCAGTTTTCTGAGTTACCAAACTAAAAATTGATGTTACAACATTGTAGAAAATGATGCTATCTTCAATGGAATCAAAAGATTTTCAGATTACATTCAATCATTAAATACCCAATAGACAGTGCAATTTAACTCTTGAAATGCAATTGAATTCAAGCACATCTGATTAGCCTAGACTAACTTTGTACAATTATCTACCATCAACAAATAACTAAAAGTATGGTCCTAGAGTATTCGTCAGATACTTCCAACAAACCATGAACATTATAAAAGCACAACTAACTAACTATGGGAGAGAAAAAAGTGAACCATGAAGACCAAGTAAGGAACATAATACACAAATTCTTAGAACAACTATAGAAACTTGCTTTGTATTACTTCAAATGGCAGAATGTCAACAATTCAGCGTTAAGAATTCCTCTTACAAATAATGGAACAAGCAGCCCTTTATATAGGAAAGTAGCATACCAAGTTTGTCAATGAACGGTGGAGATTAACTCAACACTGATGGTCTAGATTACATCAATAAATGTATTTCTTACAGCTCATAGCAAATCCTGAATTACATTTTGTCTCTTCTGAAAAAGATGAAAAATAGCCCCTAGATACATTGAATCTAGACAATTTGACTACCCAACTTAATATATATATGGAAAAGCTCATTTTTAAGGCATAATAAAGACAAAATAGTGTCTCATGTTGCTCTAAATATAGCAATTTACATCAATGATGGGATTACATTTCAAAATAATCAAAACACACTAAGGTTCTTCATCCACATTGATTTTGTCTTCTTCTGCCAGCTTGTTGCGGTAGTTGAGCCATGCTTCAAGTGCTGGATTAATTTCAAAAGGATCTGGATTCTTGAGATGGCTAACTTGATATTCAAACATCTCGAGCTCTTGGATGAACCGGATGTATATCATTTCTATTTCTACCCCTGCTTTATGGAATGCATTGAATTCAGCCTTGAGGTCGCTAACTTTATCCAACCTGTCCTCCACATCCAGCTCAGTATTCTCAAAATTGACTTTATGCAATTTGTTCTTGCATTTCTCAACATCATAGGGTGCTAAATCATTATAAGCTTCTTCCAGGAAATCCTTTAAAGTACCATTAATATCATAGATTAAAGCTCAAACTTCTTCATCTGATGGTTTGTAAGCTTCTTTTATGTTCTCAAAGGTTTCCTTTCTCAATTTCAGCTATTGGTACCATTCAATAGCCTTTGATAAATTGTCACTAGTTAGAATATTCTCAACCAATAAAGTCTATGCAGGCAAATCTGAGATACTTTTGACTATGGGAAACATGTGAGAATAATATTCCTTAAATGAGTCACATTCCTCCCACAGATCTTTCCACTTCTCATGAAGCTCAACTAACTTATGTGATTTGGCTGCAACATCAATTGTTTCACATCCTTTTTCACATACTCTGATTAGCCACTTTTGAGTACCTTGTGACATGGTCCTTACCTCACCGAGCTTTACCATTTCATCTGTTGATAGGAAGGTTGGGACTATCCTTATATCCCCACCAGCATCAACTGGTTTTATTAGAAACTGGAGGCAAGTCTGGAGTTCCTCATTCTACTATTTTAACTCTTTCTTTGACAACTCATCTATATCCAACTGTTCCAAAATTGAAGTGACACACCCTTTAAATTCGTCAACTCTTTGAGCACATGTGGTTGGTCCCAGATTAACCATTGAGATGGCGTAATCCTCAGCTTTGACTTGTTCTCTATTTGTGTTGGCTGGTGGGACAACTATTTCATCAATCCTGGATCCAGTCTCATCTTTATAAATACTCGATTGTATTTTTGCTTTCTTTGGATTTTGAGCTTGTGACAAGATTGTGCTCAAATCCAACTGCATTATTTCAACCTGCGGCTTAGGGTATGCCACTCTATTTTGTAACCACTCAAGTGCTGAAGAAGAAGGCTTACTCAGTTCATTGATATTTTGACTATTAGTTTTGGGAGGTCCTTCAAGTAACCCTTGTTCTTTCTTTGACCCCTTATCTTTATCCAATTCTTTATCTCCTTCATCAGTAATATTTCTTTAGTTTACCATTATGTTCTCCTGAGCTGATTTGACGATTGCCTCTATTTGACCTTTCTTTGGAGGACTATTAGATATATCAATAACTTCAACACTAACTGTTTCGGCCAAGGATTCATTTGATATTTTATTCTTTACCTTGGTACCTACAACTTTTTCTAGCTCAGAGTCTTGCAAACCTAATTCAGCACATACCTTGTCAATTCCTGGTAGCAATAGCACAACCAAGGAGGTTGAATTTTGATTCATGGGCATTTGAGAGATAGGAATGACAGAGGATATGGGTACTACAACTGAAGATAAGTTCATTTGTGTCAAATTAGCAAACATGGATGACCCCAAAGTTGGTGAGATAGAAGAGGTGGGCAAGATAGAATAAATGATGATGGGTAAAGAAATTGATAGTGAAGATAAGGGAAGAGAAGGTGAAAGAATTGTAGAAATCAGAGGTAATGCTAGGGATGTAGACAATTGAGTGGAAGAGATGGAAGGTAAAGGCATGGTAATGGTAGAGAAACATGAGGTGGCAACAATAGAGGAAATGGGACTGCTAGGGGTGCTAGAAGATACTGCCAATGAGCAAGAAACAATTGAAATAGCAGTAGAAGGTGAAGTGGTAGTAGAGACACTTTCTTGGATGATGGTAGCCAAGGTCATAGGTGCAGCAATAGTAGTTGTTGAGTAGAGTACAATTGTAATCACATCTAGAGCAGAAGGAGATTGGGAGGCTGGCAGATTGGCCTCATCATGAGTTACAACAGAAACTTTTGTAGTATGATTAACAGTTTCTACCTTGATTTTCTTTGCCTTGGACCCTTCTCTAGAGCCACTGGGTACATCCCTTTTCTTCAAAGCTCTTGTCCTAGTAGAAGGAGGCTGATCCTTCTTAGATGATTTTGTAGAAGTTTTCATTGTCTTTTGTGCCTTAGCCTTCTCTACTAATGGTACATGCTCTTCACTAGATTTCTACCTTTGAGCTGGCTCTGCCTCATCTATTATGTCTATTTGTTCATCTTCTTCTCCTCTAGATTCTTTATCTGACTTAGGTCTAGTGTATGTGAACTGCACCCCTTGTCTTTCTAAGGCAGCCATCTGACCTCTCACCCAAGCTTTGCTCAGTCTAATAGGTTCTCTCATTATGATGTCAAGAGAACTCTCCTCAGCATTGGCCCAATTAGGTAGAGGGATTGGTTGGCGGTATTGAAACTCCCAAGTTCCTCTGACCATAACATTCTCATCATCTTCCAACTAGTCTAGTACTGCAATGATGTGAAATTTCCTTATAAAAGCTAAAGATAACCTTGAATGAGCTTTCTTCATAACCTCGTAATCATCCATACAGTTGGCCCAAAAGTCTTCTATATGCATTTTGTGGGATAGTTTTTTGCTTACAAACCTCTCCATCACCTTATTTGGATCAAAGTGATCCCTTGCATTGTAGTAGTAGAGGTTGGGAAGTTGAAGTTCTTTATCTAAATGCTCAACTGATGCTAATGAAGGGCATGCATAATTCCCTTTGCCTAATCAGATGGGAAATTGTACATTGGTTCTATGCAAGTGCTTGAGTTTTTCAGCACAAGTGATCAATTGCCTAGACAACTCCAAAAGTACTGTCTTATCATTAGGATATCTAGGGAGTTTGTAAGCTATCCCAATGAAACCTTGTATCCTTAGATATGTGAACTTTTCAAATTAGATGTACCACCTTCCATATCTGGTTATTTCATTTATAGCTTTTGTAGAAATCCTCAAGGCTGTGTTATCTTATAACAATCTTGTTATATACATGGTGAAGACATCATTCACCCTTTTAAAATGCATCAGAGATTGAGACAATATGAGCTATGTGTAACATTCATAGACCTTGACTTGAGTTTGTTTATCATTTCCAACTTCTCCCACCTTAGACAAGCTAGCATAATGGTTTCTTCTTGCCAATGCATAGACGACATAGGATGTCCATCTAAAGAATCTTTTTTATTTAAAGTTACTGAATGCCTCATGAATGTTATCACTGAGAATTTGTGACCAGTGGAACTTAGTCCCTTTCAATATCTCTTCAACTATAACAAACATCCACCCCTCAAAAGTCAATGCTGCAGGCAGTCCATATATTATACTTAGGAAAGTTACCAAATCCCCTATTTTATCATTAAAGTCACTTTTGTACAGTATTTGAGGGAACTTGCTTATGGCAGACCTTTTGCTCTTTGCCCAATTTTCATTCATATGCTTCCTACATCCACTTTCATCCTTCTTGTATGTGGTCTCTAATTTTGCCTTATCTAGCATGGTCATTATTGTGTGCCATGGGATATCAAAAGTTTCAGCCAAGGAGGGTGGACTTAAGTCAGTGAAAATGTCTCCATTGACAGTTTGAATTGTTCTGGTCATGATGTCATATCTATCTGCACAGGCAACTATAAGTTCAACACATTGAATAGATCTAGGGAAGGCAACAACTTGTGCAATCCCACTATCTTTCACTTTCTTTGCCCTAGGTGTTGGATTCAGACCAAAGATTCTAAGTCTGAAATCATCAAGGTCAATATGACCGAAGTCTGTATCTCCTATATCATTCCATCTGGTATGAATCTTTGTCTCTAGAGGGATGTCTTTGAATTTGTAGCTCATGATTTGAGCTCGTGCAGTCATCTAACCTGTAGGATTGGATGTTATAAGTTTGATACCTCGAGAGATTTTCACTAACTCCTAAGTTTAAGTTCTATGATTATCAAGTGGACCACTAGACTCTCAACCACGTCATAACCAATGAATCTATAATGGATCTGCTAAGTTACCAACATGCTCTTAAAAGAATAGAAATATGACATTTGCCATTATTGCATCCATTACATAATCCAACAATAAGCAATTCAGTATCAATGCATGCAATAAACACTTCAATGCTGCAAAAATCTTATTTAAAGCATGTAAATCATCATCATTCATCATTTGCAGTCATTATTACATCATTTTAGACACTTCTCCTTTTGGGAATTCCTTAAAAAAAATATTTTTTCTCAATTTGCATTAATTTTAGGGTCAATTGACCTACAAACATGAAAGTGCTACTTTTGAGATCAACCGACCTGCACAGATTTTGGAGCGTACCGAATTAAGATAGTCATTTCAGTCTATCTGTTGAAAACTTAGCACAAGATAATTAGGATAGTTTTACTACTTTTTTTGTGGGATTAGGTCTTGTCAGACCTTGCATGGGTTTTAAAGTTGACCAACTAAGTTGGTGATAGCGTACTCTGGTGCAAAGTCAGATGGAGTTACTTTCAGCACAAAGTCAGTCTTTTGTTGCCAGCAGAGGTTTCGGTTGCTGCTGACTGGCAAAGATTTCTTAGGCTTGACCAAAGTTGGAGAGGAGGTCTTTTGGTGCAAAGTCAGTGTAGGGCAATTTTAGCACAAAATAGTCTTCAGACCCTTGTGGGCTTTTTGGGTCCTATCGACTAAATTAGTTAGAGAAGCAAACATCATGGAGATCAGAAGGTCAAGTTTTTAGCGCTAAGTGAGTTCCATATTCCAGCGCGGGTTTTCATGGCCATCGACTGACTAGATGGATTAGGATTTTGAAGGTCAGTTAGATACACCGTTAGCACAAACTCATTTTGTCAAACCAATTTTGAAGATTGATTCAAAGTGTCAAGAGTTGCACTTAGTTTGCTAAGTTTGGTGAGTTTTTTGTTTTGCCTAGGGTGCTTAAAAACTACACTCCCTTTGAAGAATTCAAACTAGGGTTTGTAAATCGGTAAAAATAGTTTAATTCATGAAACCCTACTAACATGCCCAACTCCATACTGCTAAAAACATGTTTTGAACATGAAACCCTAGTCACATAGAAAGAATCCCTAAAGGCAAGTTGAAACCTTACCTGGTTTAGTTGAGGCGAGTCGATTTTGAAATGTGTAGGTAGGGGGAGGTTACCGGGTCAAATCTGCATGCTATGTAGAGCAATCACTTGATAAATCACCAAGAGCTCGAAAAATACTCATTCAAATGAAGAAATGAGCTTTGAATGATGTAAAACCCCTTTTATTCCTCGTAGCTTAATTGCCATAAATGCAGATGTAAGTCATGTTAGTCGGGAGACTCAACACATTCAGGGTTTGTGCGATTTTTGGTCGCCTCTAACTTGGCGGGTGTTTGGGGTTTGACGGACTTGGTTAGCAGACGATGCTTTTAGCACTGCAGTAGCAGGTTTGGTTACATGCATTTTGTGGGGCTTTTAAGTTCCTCGAACTAGCATGGATTTTGCCACTGCCTAACTTGGTCGGTAGATAGGCAAAACAATGCAAGTCAAAGATGTTTGGTTTTAGCACAGAAGTCCGTGCAAGCCAAAGGTGGAGCAAGAGTCAGACTGTTAGTAGAATAGTGCCTAGGTTAGAGACAAAGGATTATAGCACAGAGGTCAGTTGGAGAGCAATTTAGCACAAAGGTTAGTTAGGACCAAATTTAGCACAAAAGGGATGATCAGACCAACTGGGAGAAATGTAAAGGCATTAACTTAGCAGATTTTGGAATGATTTTTCCACTTAAAAATTTCTACATGGTAAAAAGTAAACTTTGAGCATTTGACCACCTAGGAGAAGGAAAAAGAATCACTTGACACTCTAGACCAAATTTGAAAGAGGAGTCCCTATTTTTCGAAATGGGGCGTGTGTGCGAGCCACAACAACTGTAGGTAATCTATCAACATCCTTGTTTCTCTATCTGGGAACTGCTTGAATATTGAAGGCATCAAAGTCTTCAACCAGGTCCCAGACTCTATGTTTGTATGACTTTAACAAGTCATTCTTTGAAGCACTTACTTTTCTGATTTGGTGGACAACTAGTTCACCGTCACCAAATACTTGTAAAAGTTTTATTTCTCTTTTTTGAGACAATTGTATGCCCTGAATCAAGGCTTTATATTCATTTGCATTGTTAGTATAGCTAAAGTACAATCTGAATGAAGAGAAATAACTTTTTGTTTGGGGTGAAATCAGTACAACCCCAACACCTGCTCCATTTTTGCTTCTAGAGCCATCAAAGTACATCTGCCATATCCCACTTGGATTTAATTTTTCTTTTTCAAGATTGGGGATAATAGCATCCTCCTCAGGGATACAATAAGTGCCCATCCCTATTTATTCTATGTGATCAAAAGTGTCAAACTGAAAACTATTAGCCCATTTATCTAGCAGCATATCAAGTATCTCCTCCACAGGCGTGGTAGCTTCATGCCTAATGCTATCATCCTCTTCTTCATGTATTGTGCAACTCATGTTGTTTGGGTTAGGAGAGTAGGGTTCTATATGATCATTAGCAATAGGCTCAGCCCTAATGGTCACTTTGGTGCCATATCTAGTTCTAAACAACATGTAGGACCAATCAGAAGATACCCATCTATCTTAGCAGTGAAATCCCTAGATAAACATATACCAAAGTATGCAGGGAGATCTATAATAGATATATCTTGTGAAACAGAGCAGCCAGGACATGCATGTAGAGTGAGTTCCAAACCTTTAATAACTCCTATTATCTTGATGGTAGTACCATCTAATTGAACTACACCCTTGTTCACAGGCTCATATTCTATACCAAACCTATCAACAATTTTTTTTGGCATGACAGAGGTACCCGCTCCAGAATCTATCATACAATTATGCAATAATTTATCACCTATGATTAGGGAAACATAAAATGGAGGAGGCTTGTTAGTTTTGCTTGTACTTATTTCCTCTTTTAGATGACATAAGTTGGTTGGGGTAGTTGTCGTTTCTTTTATTGTTTCAATAGCAGGCTGAATAAATTCTGTTAGGGCCTCTTGAAGGAGATTCCTTTGGGCTGGGATCAACAAAGCATCCCACATACTAACATTTAGATTTGTCTTCTTCATGTGGTCCACAATGCTGAAAGGTATCTGATTACCCTTCTGAGGTGTTTTAGTGACAACTAGGTCACTCTTTGACTGCTGATTGGATTGGGGCCACACAATTGATACTAAATCTGTCTTTTCAACTGTCTGATTTGTTTTCTTTGATAGAACCTCAGGCACTTTCTCTTTAGCTATGACTATTGGGGACACTTTAGGTATGGGGGCATGAACAACTACAGGCACTGACATGTCTTCAATAGCTCTCCTCTTTGATCTTGTATTGAATGCTATAGGACCAGCACCTTGATTGACACCACAATATTCATCAAGGGTCCAGTTCATCAAGGTACCATTATGTTGCATTTGTTCTTGACCTCCAACCATTCCTTGATCGATGATAAGTTGCTGCTCTGAAATTGTTGGTTTCTCTTGCACTATCAGAGCATGATTGAACTGTCCACTTTTACACAAATTTTGGTCATGTGGCTGATTGCAAGGGTAACACTAGTTGTCATCTTGGGCTAGGTTATTCTAAATTGGCATAAGGGGCCCTGAAGTGCTTGCTGCATTAGGATTAACATCATTCAACAATCTAAAATAACTAGGCTGCCCTTGCCTTTGCATGTTACCTTGGTATGGCGGCTTGTTTTGATGATAACCTTGATTGAAGGGTTGATATGTCTCGTTGGAGGGCTAATAAGGCCTACTTGATTATGCATTATATCTCTTTAGTGCCACTAACATATTACCAAAACTTTGTAATAGGCTTTTGACCTCATGTAATTCATTTGGGGGCATAGATAAAGGAGTTGTGGAGGTGGTTTCTATAGGAATTGGAGCCACAATAGACTAATTAGCAGGAGCCTCTAGAAATATATGCATGGGTGGCCTTGGAGCAATCTTTCCTACCTAAATTAGGCAATTTTCGGCCTTTATGGTTGTATCATAGGCATCAGGTAGTACAGTCCCACCCATGGACTGAATCATGACAATAATATCTGGATTCAAAGACCTTAGGTAATAGATAAATGTTGTGTTTGGAGAGGATTTTACTAACAAGGGGATTCTATCCCATGTCTTCTAGAATCTGTAATTGAAATCCACCATGTATTCATGTGGAGCTATCTTGATAGTAGCTAATTGCTCCATCATTGACAAGTGGTCACTCTTGTCTTCAAAGTGTTGGCATAGTTTGGTGCCCAAATCATCCCAGTTGTGCATTGAGTTAGCTTGAAGACCCCTATACCACTGTAAGGCCTTTCCCTTGAATGAAGAAGCTAGCAATCTCATAACCACGTTGTTAGTAGTGACATTGTGGACAGAGCAGACACTAGCAACATCTTGAATGTGCTCAACATGAGTACTAGAATCTTCACTAGTAAAGAATGGGATAGCCTTTAAGGCTGAGGTAGGGATGTCATCATACTGTGCTAAGTCTAGAGGACTACCCCCATTAAAAGAAACAAATGGAAGATTTCTAGCCATATTAGGGATATTCAAGTTAATTATAGGTATGCATAGGGTTCTCCTTGAATATTGAGACCTAACCTGAGAATTGAATGGAGGAGGGGTAGATTGAGCTCTTGAATGGTATGAATTATTAATTCTACTTGTCCTCATAGTGGATCTAGATAGTCTATTTCTTCTTCTTCTATCAGCAAAAGAGAGCTCTCTAAATTGGAAATTACCTCTAGAAGAAGACCTTGTCTGCACTCCAGGCATGAAATGTTGAGTTGTTGTGTAGGAACTGGATCAACAGAGTTACCAGGTTCCTATTAAATACTTTCACAATAGAAAATGAACCAAGAACAACACCAAAATCCTTAGTCCAACTCTCACTCAGAGTAGAGTGTCCCATCAGGCATGCTAGAAACTGTTGTGGTGCAGTCACGGTAGGAGGGTTCACATAATGAACTGTCCAGACCATTCAGCAAGAGTAAACACAACAAAAACAAATCAAAGAAATGGAACAAATGTAGATTTAGTCATGCAGTATATCCTAGAATTCAAATAGAGATTGACCGGCAACATGTGGGCCTACAATTAGGGCTCACAGGTCTGATTACATACATGCGCAAGATAAAGCTTTGAATCTCCTTTGCACAAAATATAAACTATCAATCTTCTAAATCATGATGACTACTTTCCTAAGGATCTATTACACCAATATATATCAAGTCCAGATCAATAGATTCCTCCGCATCGGCCAAGGAGGATCACAAATTCCAATGAAGAGATGTAATGTGTGTATACAAATAGGTCGGACCTAAATGCATAGAACACTTCTGGAAAATGAATGGAATGACATGTGGATCTTTGAGGAAGGTCGGCCATGAACCAAATATCATTGAATGATGTTTCATTAGGCTCCAATGATCAAGAAATGCTTTCGCAAGTTTCTCCTTCAGTTGGTTGCCAGTGATTATTAGGATGCTCTGTTATGAGAAACAATCAATCTTTTGATAGCAGTATCTTTCTGGTAATAATGTGTAGATCTCTAAATTCTTGGTATGATGTAGATGAATGAATGTAGATGCTATGTCCAGCTCCACAAGATTTGAAATGCAACTGGACCAAAAAAATATAGAAACTGCTTTTGACTAAACTGAACTAGAAAATGAAGGAAACAAACTGAACTACAAACAAATTGAAATGCAAATGTTTTTGGTTGATGCAAGATTTCTCTTGAACCATGGATGCTTCTGCATCATGTTGTCACATAGAATCACACCCAGCTTGGAGAGAGTCCAAGCATTGTAATGACACAATGGGAATGATCTCAAGGTGTGGGACCTTGCAAGTTGAGATCAAACCTCTAGAGAAGGCTGATTCCTCATTCTAAGCCTAAAGCTCAGAGAATTCAACTAAACCTAGTGGTAATACTACAAGAGGAAAAGGGTTAGGAAGAAATTAAATGCAAATAAATGTGATGCACCAGATTTAATGAGTTGTAGTAAGCCTGGAATAGACACAACAATGATCTCAATCACAATAGAAGGTTCACACAGACTTATAGAACTGATTGAGGCTTCAAGATGAAGATCCAACCTATAGAGGAGCCATTTTACTCAAAAAATAGATCATAACTTCAAGTAAAACATAGAAACTAGAGCATAAGAGAGGCAAGATATTGTGCATATATTGATATTGAACACCATAAACTATTACAATACAAAATAACTTATAGCAGGAAAAGACAAAGTATAGCCAATTACATTCATGGGTGGATTAATCAGAAGACAACAGAGGCCAAGCTACAAGCACAGTGATTCAAATTTTGATAATCCTACAATTACACTAAGAGGTTTGACTACAAAGAATTCGGAAGCATAACAACCCAGAAATTACTAACTCCCCCCAATAATGAGATTACAATGTGTTTTTATAGCAATTCCATGTGCAGAGAATGCTGAACCAGATGTACAGAATCTGAGACCACTAATGCCACCAATAATGCAGAGCCAGGAACCAACGGCAAAGAGGACATAGGCCATGCCTCTGGTAGATCTGCAACCCTAGAAATGGTTGCCCATACGTAAGATAAGATAGGGCATTGAAGATGAAAGCCCAAAAGTCATTGCAAACCATAGAAAGATCTGCTTTCGAGCCACTGAAGTCTTTTCACATTGAAGAATTGAGCCAACCCTTTTAATTTTGCCTACAGAGCTCACCAACTCGATTGAATGTTTTTGATACCATCGAGAAGTTTGAAAATCTTAAGTTTGAATTGGGGTTGTTGGATGAAGAAACAGTTCAAAGATCGATGGCCTCGCGAGCTCCACAACATACACCTTTTACTTTGTGCCGATGCCTTAGGATATGTGGTAAGATCTCGCAGACACACAAAGAATCTGCCCAACAGGTAAGATTCCACTGTGACACTGCGCCACCATCCGATGGAGTCAACAATTTTGTAGTCGTAGGCCCACAATGCACTTTACATGTGTCGTGATTCTAGAGCTGCACAGAAGGAAATGAGCCATCTTCTTTTGGGCTTTGCGGAAGCGTGCTAAGCCCTCCACATGGCACCGCAGTAAAGGTGCCAAGGGAGCAGCGAGCATGTTCACTCAGTGAGTCAGGGATTTATGGAACTTTCAAACTACAAGATGAGAGTTTGAAAGTTTGAAGAACTCTCGACCTCCCGAAAAGAAAGGCTTTATTTTAAACAAAGGCAGCCAAGACCGACGATGAAAAAGTGTTAGAGATGCAAGACTTGGAGACTAGTTGGGAAGTCGAGCGGTTCATGAACTTCTGAACCTACCAACTTAGGTTCTAAGATTCAAAGATCTCCCAACAACACACGAAAATAAAAGGCTCGGGGCCGGTGACTTCATGATATAAAAGGCTCAAGGTCATAACCTAAGTGACTGACAACCGAGAATAGACAGTCAACTATGAATTAGAACAAAAGTAAGATTTGACCGTGAAACCTTAGGGTTTAAGGAGAAAAAAGGGAAACCCTAAGAGGTTTGGAGGGTTTGGGCAATTCAGCCTGCATGCTAGAGAAGGAAAACACCAGAATTAGGGATTCTTTAGACTATTTAGCTAGGAGGGCAAAATAGTATAATAGTAACCCATGTCATTCTAGAGTAATCATCAATGAGCAACATGAAATACCTTTCACCTTGGAGACTTCTTGTTTTGGTAGGACCACATAAGTCTATATGAATCAGCTCCAACGACTCAGTAGAATAGTAATCTTTAGTCTTGAACTTGGTCCTTGTTTGCTTCCCAATTTGACATTCCTTACAAAAGGAGCTAGTAGGCTTGGCAATCTTTGGCATGTATCTAACTGAAAGTTGAGAGTTGATCTTCACAAGGTTGTCAAATTTGATGTGCCACATCCTCTTATGCCACAACCAACTCTCATTTGTTTTTCCTAGAAGGCAACTCCTTCCTTTGACTTCACTAAGATTATACAAATTATTTTCTATCCTGCTTTCTTCTGCCACACATTTGCCAGTGCTTGCTCTTCTAATTTCACATCCTTGTGCATTGAAAATGAGATTATATCCTTTTCTACACATCTGACTTACACTAAGAAGATTGTTCTTGAGACCTTCTACATAGAACATCTTCTATTCTATTCTTTCCATCAATACTTACTGTACCTTTGCCACATATTTTTGCAGAGGTGTTGTGTTGTGTGGTTACACAACACGCCCCATTTTGACTTGGCAAAACAGGGACCCAGCTTTTGTTTTGGCTTGTGTTGTCTGTTTCTGGCGGTTTTGGTAAAAATAAGTCAGGTGCATCATCATCATGAAGGTCAGGATGAGGTAGGTCATCATCATGAGGTTAGTTTGTCAAAGTTCATATTTTGTTTCTATGACTTCATGGTTAGAAAGAGCTTGAAATTCCATGCAGGTTTGCCTTTTACATCACTTGAAAATTCATCCATATGAAGGAGTGGTGAGCAGTCAAAGTTTTGGTCAAACCTGATAATTGCTGTATGATGGTCATCATCATGATATTTGAAAAGCCCCCCGATAATATCCTGAGGTCGAAACATCCGGACGTCAAGTTTAAGTCGTATTAATCCTTTCCCGTCGGGCGGTCTTTTGTGTCGCCAAAGGTCATCATCATGATCTTACTCTATCGCCTGATAAAAATCATGCAGTCCCGAAGCATCCGGACGTCAATCTTAAGTGCTAGTGTGTTTTACCCGTCGAGTAACCTTAGAAACATTGCGAGCATCATCATGATATTCCAACATCACCCGGTATTATAATATCATGCTGATATTATAATATCACCTTACTTAGAGAAATCTGCCATCTACATAATTTGCGCGCGCACGACAGTCTTGGTGATCAACATCATCATGATATTTCGAGACCCGACATTTCTTAATATCCTCCTGACCTCCTTTTGCGTGATCATGATGATCACCTTATCTTTCGAAGCGGAGGGTGATTTTCATTTCTTAAGTCATGTTGAACAAGATCATCATGATCTTGTTCGTCTCTCCCGACAGTTCGTAATATCCTCCTGCCGAGAAGTATAAACTTTTGCGAATATGATGATGACGATGACGTCACCATCACCTTTGTCCTTCGGCAGGATATTTTCCAAGGCGTGATCCATTTCACCAATATGATGATGACGATGACGTCATCTTCGAAGATTAACACAAGCCCCAGATATCCTGATGACATTATCAGGACTTTCGGCAGGATCATATTTTTGATCACCCAGTGCGTATATGATGATGATGATGTTCATCATCCTGATCTTTCGAGCGGATTGCCTTGGCCAAAAAGGGTCATATTGCATTCATCCACGCGATCATCTTCCTTGGAGGTAACCCGATATTCCAGTTATCTCCTGATCTTAACGAAACATGACGATGACGTCATCCCTTTGCATTTTATTGAAGCCTGATGATGACGATGACGTCATCATGATTTTCCTCAGCGGCAGGATCATTTTCCAAGTCCTCCTGTTTGTCTTCATCATGATGATGATGACGATGTCTTTCTTTCCCGAATATGCAAAAACAAAACATCCTGATGTGCTTTTCATCAGAGCATTAGGAAAGGAGGATCATCATATTTTGTGATATCCTGCGGCCACTTTGAAGATATATAGTTGGTCATCATCACGATTTTTGGCGTCGGTATAACTGTTGCCGTCGGCCTAAGGTAAAATTGTCACCCTGATCATATGTAGTCACGCCGATGCAAATATGATGATGATGCAAAGCCGGATTCTAAGGATGGTTGAAAGGCGATTATTTCCTTGTATAATTTGATATCATCATGATCATATTTTGAACCCGATATACAAGAAAATGGGCAAAAACATGAAGCGATGGAAATTTGGAGCCCTATTGCCTGTAGCTGCGCATTTTTTCGGGGCTTGTTTAATAAAACGTTTTAATTCCTGTTGTTATCATGATGATAATGAACTTAATGTTTGTCTGTTTATTTGCAGGAAGTCATGATGCTGCTGAGGATGAACATTGAAGTCATGATGCTGCTGAGGATGAACATTGAAGTCATGATGCTGCTGAGGATGAACATTGAAGTCATGATGCTGCTGAGGCTGAGCATTGAAATCATGATGCTGTTAGAGCTGCTGCTGAAGTTGAGCATTACAAAGTTGCGCATGGAGGCAACATGAGCCAGAAATGAGGAGGATATTGTCAAATATGCTGTTCGCCAGCTGGAGACCGAATCAAGTTGAAGATGCTGGAATATTATGTGCCAGCTGTACATTTGCTAACTGACGAAGCATGTGCTTTTCATCTGGGCCGTTGTTTGTTATGAGAGGATCCTGATCCTTGGATCATTGTAACCGTTTTCTGGCAATTGCTCTATATAACATCCAGAGCTTGTCATTTTAAAGGGAGAAATACATTAGAATACACAGACGCATCTGGCGCAAAAGGTCAATTACTGTAGAATCAATTAGGAGATCGGATTACTGAGACTAATGAGGATAGAATTGTTGAAATGTCAAGGTTCTTTCTTCAGATCACTGTAAATGTACCTGTTCTTGAGCATACTGAATGAATATGAAGTTCCAGATTACATCCTGATTGTAAATTTTACGTAATCTTCTGTTGATTTCTGGATATGTACTGGTGAATGCTGTGTTCAACTGGAAGCGCTTTCATTTCATTACATGTTGTTGTCAACTTTCCTTTGAAGCTTTGCACTAGATCATGCGGATTTGTGGAATGTCCTGGTGAAGTATGATTTCTAGTTTTTCTTCTTTTCATTGCAAGTATGGGAGCTTGTATGTGAATCAGTGATCTAAGTCCAGTAATTTTAGGAATCTCACTCTCTAACCCTTTTCCTTTTTTCAATTTCATTAATTCATCACCATAACTGCAAATCATGATAAATAACAAGCAGAAACAGTGAAATATGCTGAAATCCCGTAGGTAACTGAAGATCCTTAGCATATTTGAGTTAAGTGCATGTAGTATTGAAAATATCATGCAAAGAATCATAAATAATGGTAGAAATCATGCAAATATCAGCCTGTATGCACATTATTTGACTAAATTTACAGTGCAGAGGTAGAATCGTTGGAGACTTGCAGAGCGAACATCCAGAGCAGGATATTTGAAGATGATGATGATGAACAGTGCAGAAACACGTAAGGCCCCTGAATGGAAAACAGCAACACACATCAACCACTGAGTAACGTCAGTAGATTAAGACCTAATCAACGGAGACTTGGGATCATGAATTCTTTGAATTCATCGTATCTTTCAAGATGAGTAAAGGTTGTTGTGTAACTTTTATTCTATGTTTGTGAATGACTAACATCATGACCAACATGTTGTCACCAAACTTGACTGATCTGCCATTCCATTTGGCAAGGCTAATAAACTTAATTTTATCTCCTATCACGTGACTTGAGAATCCACTATCTATAACCCAAGGATTTGCTTGTCCTTATGCATGAAATGTGGCTTGGACAATCATTGAGTTTTCTATTGATATGTGCCAGACAACTGAGAGGGGGAGGTGATTCATTTGTCCTGAAAACTTAAACACTTTCTGCAATTAAACATTCATTACTTATCCATAATTATTATGATATAACAATTAGTGTATGAAATTAGAAACTTAACCACAGATACAACATCAAACACAAGAGACACCAAATTTTTATGTGGAAAACCTCAAGGTGGGGAAAAACCACAGAGAGGATTAACTCTTAATATATATTGCAATCTTGAAATAATGATGCTCAGGATTGGTCACTCCACAGGCCTAAACATACTGGCTTACTACCATCAAGAACAACTAGGTCTAGTAGACTCACTACCTCAACCCTAAACCTAGCAAGATTACAATAACGGTTGTTAAACCCTACTAGTGGCTCACTGCCAGGCTCTTTGCCATGATCAACACTTTCTTATGTCTGTGATTGAAGTACAATAATTCATGTGCTCTGATCTACCTCTATTCTACTCTTCCTCTTCTCTGCTCTTCCTTTTGGACCTTTCTTAATATCTTTCCATTTTTGCTCAAGGACACCTTTTCCACGACTCAACTACAAGTATTTATACTCTTCATTAACCTTGGAATGATCATCAAAGTCGGCATCACAATCATCAACCATTGGAACAATCTCCAAGGTCGGTATTACAAACATTTATAAAATAGGTCCTGACCTATTACAACATTATGCAAAGGAAATGAAATGTGAATCATGCCATGCCTTAGCTAGGACTCAAACATGATCTTCCATTCCACAACATGCTTCCACAATCTTCCAAAGATCTCCGCAATCACTGGGATTAACCAGGTTGGCCAAATTGGTTACACGCTACATTATCTAGGAACAATCTTCAAACACAATCTTAATTTCTTAACACAGACCAAAGTCCAGATAGGAACATGATTAGGAGACATCCACAAGCATGTTATAATCATAAGGAGCAACCACATGAACCTTAACCACTTTATCCATAGGAATCTTCTCACTGGAACACATGAACTTCACTGTCTTCAACTGTCATAAAAGAAAGATAGCTTGTGGAACACCAAACCACAAACCATTGCAACTGTAGGCACTTATCATCATCCTAGACTTCCTTCTAGAACCACAGAGCAAAATACTTTATTGTGGAGGAATACGGAGCAGAATAGTTTCTTCCTATCCCAACTAAACTTACATAAAAAGTAGGTTTCACTCTGGTGAACACAACTCACTTAGATCTTCATGTAGAGGGCTCAAACCTGGAATGTAGCATCCTTAGTCATACCTCTAACTTACTTCCAATCCATAGACCATGATCTTCAAGAAGAAATAAATGCGGAGCAATTTACCAGACTGTTCTTCAGCATACAACTCACTGTCTGTACTGCACTTCTCTATAACTCACTTGTTCCTTCTAGAGAGGCTAATTTTCTCAATATCCTCAACATACAAATCATCTAAACAAGTAATAAAATAAGATACAATTGACACCAATGACAACATCGATTAGGCACATACTTGCAACATTTTCATCTTCAAGATTGTTCTTCTTGATTTTCCATTCCTTCTTCTGATTCATCTTCTA
Organism: Cunninghamia lanceolata; assembly: GCA_027924645.1. Classification (NCBI taxonomy): domain Eukaryota; kingdom Viridiplantae; phylum Streptophyta; class Pinopsida; order Cupressales; family Cupressaceae; genus Cunninghamia; species Cunninghamia lanceolata. The sequence goes on along the minus strand of BSBN01000292.1, from coordinate 1,958,117 downwards.
ATTTTCATAAATGTCTATCATTTTGTCTTGGTTATCTAAATCTGTCATCTAAGACTTTGACTTTGCAAAGGTACGTCTAAAAATGTTGCTATGTGCCCAAAATTGTTGCAAATATGACATATTATATTGAAATCAAACAAAGGGGCAAAAGAATTTCTACTTACATAATTGCTTCTCATTTTTGATTTACACTCAATGGTTTTGTGACCATACTAATTGCAACTAAAAGAATAACCAGAGAAAGCATAATTGAACCTATTCATGAATGCCTGTCTTGTAGGAGTTGATCTTTTGAATTTTCTTCTTTGAGAGATGACATGGATGAAATCAACTTCTTCAATTTTCTTTCTTTCTTTCTTCATTGGGATATCTTCATTTTGCATTGTCTTCTTTGAGTCAGTCTTCTTTGTGGGAGCAGAAGATTGTGTGGCTTCTTCATCATAGCCCAAACCTAACTTTATGAATAGAGGTCTCTGAATGTTTATTATATTATCTAGAATTTTAGAGCTCTTCCCAACTTTGATATTCTTACTTAGCTGGTCAATAACTTTTTCAACTTCCTTTCTCAGTGAAACAATTGCTTCTTCAAGTTTTAAAGACTCATCTAATTTGGCTTTGAAGATAGTGTTCATGATGTTTGCAATCTTTTTTCCCTCTTCAATTTGAATCTTCAAGATAACAATCATTTCCTCTGATTCTTTGAGCCTTGCCTTTTGTTTTTCATTTTCTTTCCTTACTAAATCCAAGTCTTCAAGTGCAGAGATCAATTCACCTTCAAGATAAACTTCACATTCTTCTTTATCAATGACTATCATGTCTTCTTCATCATTAGCATCGTTATCTGAGTTGTCCAAGACTTCCATAGCCATGAATAGGGCTTCTTCTCTTTCATCTTCTGACGAGCATTTGTCAGCTTCTTTTGCTGAACTGCAATCATCCTTAGAGTAAAGGCTTTTCTTGTTCCTGTTGAAGTTAGATATTTTGAAACCCTTGTTTCTATCTTTACTCTTTCTAAGAGGATAGTTAGATGCATAATGCCCAATTTCATCATAGTTAAAACACTTGAAAAGAAGCTTACCTTTGTACTTACCTGAACCCTTCTTTAACTTTCTTACAAAGTTTGCCTCTTCTTCCTTAGATCCACTACTTGGATTAGATTCTTCTTCTTTCTTTGTTACTTTGAATGCAGCTTCCTTTTTAGATATGTTTGCATGAATTTCTCATCTCATAGGCAGTGAGGTACCAAATAATTCATCCATTGTAAATTTATTCAAATCTTTGTCTTCTTCAATAGCAAAAACTTTTGAATCATACCTTTGAGGGAGTAATCTCAGTACTTTCTTAACAACCAATTAATCCTCTACCTCTTCACCAAGACCTCTGATCGCATTCACAACTTCATCTATTCAAAGTAGATAGTTAGCTATGTTCTCTTCTTCTTTCATCTTCAATTTTTCAAATTTACCCTTGAAGGTCTACAATTTTGCTTACTTTACCTATCATCTCCTTCATAGAGATTTTTGATTTTATCCCATATGTCCTTGGTCATCTTGCACTGCATTACTTTGACAAACTCTATGTTAGTTAAACCACTCAAGATAACATTCTTAGCTTTAACATTGTTCTCACAAGCCTTCTTATCAGCTGGATCTATGAGAGGATTTGCAGGAGCAATATAAACATCAATCACAAATCTCTAAACATCATACCCTAGAGAGGTAAGATAGGATTCCATCCTTATACTCCATAAGGCGTAGTTAGATCCACCAAATAGAGGTGCTTCTCTAGAAGAGGATCCTTCCTATCTAGCCATGTGTTCTTATCCAAGATCTACCTTCAACTGTTATGCTGCACCAAGGAACTTTGCTCTGATACCAATTGTTAGAACACACAGGTATATATTGAGAGGGGGGGGGTGAATTAGTATATGCTACTTTTTAATTCAATTCTACTACATCAATCAGATTATGTAAAGAACTATGTAAACATATTCACACATCAACACAAGACACCCTAACACTAGATTTTACATGGAAACCCAAGAAGGGAAAAACCATGGTGAGAAGAGTTGCTTGGGTATACTACCCAAATCCAGCCTCACAAAATGAAACAAAGAGTTAAAGTGTTTTGTAGGCTGCAACCTACAGGAGTTTCAACCTGAGAAGGAAAACCATCCTTTTACAAATTTTTAGGCACCAACCTATAAGAGATTTTAATCTCCTTACCAAAATGAGCACCAACCCAGCAATGAAGCACTGATTTCAACCTCTGAGCAACAACCTAGCAATGAAGCTCCACCTTCATCTTCTGAGAACCAACCCTACAATAGGCTCCAACCCCAACACAAATAAGCTCCAACCCAACAAACTGAAATAGAGTCAATCAAAACATTCATCACTTTTTGTGCGAACTTAAGATCTTCAATTCATGCCCTTCACACACTTCAACTTCACATATCTATTCATGCTTGATCACTTGATGTTATCATGTATTTCTCTTCTTACTCACATTCACAGACACATTCAAACTTTTTGCTTCAATGCACATATACACAGATACACACCTCAAATACACAACCTGATCTTCCTTTTATATCGACCTGTACAAATTAAAATCTTCATGTTGGCTATACTCATTTAGATTATTCATCATATTCGGCCTCTATGTTTTTATTTACAACACTTACAATCCATAAGGTTGGCCCAATTTTAAATTCCAATGCCTACATGTCATAGGGTTGGCCTAACCTAAATTTATGTACATATGAATCCATTCCCAAATTGAGAACAACTGAGTCAGCCACAACTATATATTTAAATCTTTAATTTAAATATATTTTATCTTTATATTGTTGCCTCATGAACTTTGTCTTTGTCAGTAGAAACATGTTTTTGTTAGTGTGAAAGTTGTCTTTAGTCATCTAGTTTACATCTATCTAGTTTCACACTAGCTTAAGTTCATTAGTGGTTTAGTTATATTACCTCATAGGCATTTGACACATGCTCTCACACTTGTCCCAAGTGTTCTACATGTGTCACACATCATGGAGGGTTAGTGAGTGTTTGACTTTCACCTTCTCACTTCCTCCTTGTCCTACATATACAAGGAGTTCTTTATACATTCTCATACATTTTATGATAGTTTTTAGCCTCTTTTTTTATGCACATTCATCTTGTGGAAGTTTGGTTATTCAATTCATTTTATTTCTGCTCTATAGTTTTCACGAACCTCAACTTAACCTCCTTTATCACCAAAAGTATACCTTCACAAACTTATCCTTAAAGGCCTTTATCGACAAAATCCATATTCTACAAACTTGGGGCATATATCCTTTATCAGAAAAAGTGTCACTTTGTGAACTTGTCGTCTTCATCATAACGCCTATCAACAAAATCATCTTTCCGCAAACCTTCATTTCCTGGAACCGTCAATCTTTTCTCTATTGACAAAATCGCTTGTCGGTGAACCTTGCTATCGGCAAACTGAGCCCTTCACGAACCAGAACTTTTTCTGAATCTTTTCCAACAAATCACGAACTAAATTTTCTCTTATTAGAAAAATCTCATTTTCATAAACTTACACTTTAACGATGAAAACTCATTTCCATGAACTTGACCTTACACACCTTTGTCAGCTAGTTGGTGAATTGACAAACTTTGAAACCTATGAACTAGTTCACAAACCAAAGGTTTTGCCGATAACTCAAACTTTGCACTTCAAGCTTTCTTCTTCACACATTTTTTGGTGAATCAACGAACTTTGAATCTTGTGAACTAGTTTGCGAACTAAAGGTTTTTCTGATAACTCAAACTTTACACAAGTCAAGCTTTCTTCTTCACACCTTTGTTAATGAATCAGTGAATCTGATACCCTATGAACCAACCAACTTAGTTGACAAACTTGATAGTTTGCTGACTTAATCTCACCTTCTCCTTTATCGACAAATCGACAAATCAAGAATCTTAGAAACTCACGAACCAAACAACTTAGTTCACGAACTTGATATTTTTTCAACTTAACTTCACCTTCTCCTTTATCAACAAATCGACAAATTCGTGAACTTTTGATGTAGGAGCATCCCTTGTTCAAGAGCAATCTTGCATCAACCAAAATCATTTGCATTTCAGTTCTTTCATTTTCCCCAGTTTAGTTCAGGTAGTTCAGTTAGAAGTAGTTTTAGCTTGTGGTCCAGTATTGGCATTTCACATCTTGTGGATCTGGACTTAGTACCTACATGCATTCATCTACATCATATGAAGAATTCAGAGAATTTGGATTAGTTACCGGAAAGATATCGCTATAAGACGATTAACTATTTTCTCATAGCAGAGCATCCTGATAGTTTTAGATAATCAGCTAAAGGAGAAGGCTTGCGAATCATTCCTTGACTTGTGGATCTCAATGACACATCATTAAATATCCTTTGGTTCATGTTTGACCTTCCCCAAGGGTCCACACATTGTTCGATTCATTTGAGGAAATGTTCTATGCATTTAGGTCCGACCTATCTATGAACATGTTACAACTCTTCATTGGAGTTTGTGACCTTCTTTAGCTGACGCGGAGGAATCTATTGGTTTGGATTTGATATATAATGATGTCATAGATCCTTAGGAAAAAGGTTATCAAGTTCTCATGATTTAGAAGATTAATAGTTTTGATTTTGTGCGAAGGAGCTTCAAAGCTTTATCGTGTGCATGTATGTAATCAGGCCTGTGAGCCCTAACTGTAAGCCTGCATGTTGCCGGCTAGATTGTATTTGAATTCTTTGATATACTGAATGACTGAATCTTCATTTGTTCCATTTCTTTGAGTTGTTTTTGTTGTGTTTACTCTTGCTGTATGGTCTGGACAATTCATTCTGTGAACCCTCCTATCGTGACTGCACCAAGTGGTATCAGAGCAAAATTTTTGATTCTTTGGAGTGAATTGGCGAAGGGGATTCCGTAAGATCTTGTTGTAAGTAGATCATCGATCCAAGGTAGGTTACTTGTGCGCAACCATTCACCGATTGAGAGGCAGTTGTCCTTTGTAGCTTGAACACCAAATTTGAGGCAATTTGCACTTGATCTTAGGAAGAATGCTGTCGCGAAGAGTTCCTCTTGTTGGTACAATGGCTAATAGAATGGATGAGATGATGGAATTGATGAGAACAATGCCAATTCAATTGGATGATGTTGAAGAAGATAGGCAAAGAGGATTGACAATAAGACCTAATGTTGAAAGTGATGATGAAGAAGAATTTCAATCTGCTGAACAAACTGGTGAAACCCTAGAAGGTAGTGAAGAGGAAGAATCAGAGTAGATAAAGATGTTGTGAGCTATTTCAAAGATTGGAAAGAGACCTAGAGTTGATGTACCAAATTATACTGGTAATTTGAATCCTTAAGAGTTAATTGACTGGATAAATGATATGGAAGAATACTTTGAATATGAGGAAATTGAAGATATGGAGAAGGTGAAATTTTCAAAGACAAAGTTGAAAGGACATGCTACTATATGGTGGAAAGAAGTTTAGTTGGAAAGAAATAGAAGAGGGAAAGAAATGATTACAAAATGGGATAGGATGGTGACAAAGTTGAAGAATCAGTTTATACCTACTGACTATGAGTTGGAGCTGTTGAAAAGATTGTAAAACTTGAGACAAAAGGAGAAATCTGTGAAGGAGTACACTGAAGAATTTCATAAAATGATCATAAGAATATGACATACTGAAGCAAGAAAGGAGAAAGTGGCTAGATACATCAATGGATTGAGATTGAACATTCAAGAACTAAGCTTGGTAAGGATGACATCTTTGGAAGAAGCATAACAGTTTGCCTTGAAAGTTGAAGAGAAGCTGAATAAGAGACATGATTAGAGATAGAGAGGTAGAGGAGCTAAATTTCAGAGAGGTAGAATATTTTCTGGAGGAGATAGATCATATCCAGAGTAGAGAAAGTTTGACAGCCCAGTTAAGAAGGATGATAGAGATAACAATGCTTACCGGAGAGATGATAGAAATTTCTACTAGAGAGGAAACCCTAGTGCATACCAGAATGAAAGATATAGAGGAGAATGAAGAGGATTTGATAAGAGAACATTCAGAGGTACTTATTTCTATTGGGAATTAAGGTGTCTCAACCTTGGTAATTCTTTGCATTTGTAATGTTTGTATTTATTATTCAATTACCTATGTTGTAAATAATTGGAAATTCCACTTTGTCATATTGTGGGATGTGGCACGGTGATGTGTCAGTCCTACATGGATTATGACAACTTGTTATTTTGTCCTCACATGAGGAGATAGGCATCCCACTTAGTGGTAGGAATATTCTACCATGTGTCGGCATCTTCTATGTTGTGTAAGGAATGTTTGACCGAAACAGTTATGACGGATTCCTGTGACGAATCTATGACATGTAAGAGTTGAGAATAGAAGATTGTAAGACAGGTAATGACATGTGTCATGAAGCATCTTTGAATGAGGTATATTTGGGCACCCCAAGGTGGAATATGATGTGTTGTAAGATAATATGCTATTTATAGCATGTGTATGACAGATTCTCTTACAACTGTAAGTTGTAACTGCTATGACAGATTCTATGACGGTCGTAAGTGTCGTAAGAGCATCTGTCATAGCCCATTTTGGAAATAGGTGACCTCTTTGGGATGGGAGTTGTGGAAAAGTGTCAGACACATTCTACAATGTTGACCAAGTGTCCCTAGGCATGGGTTTTGGTCCAAGATGCCATATTGGACGCCCATTCCAAGAAAGGTCCAAAATTACCTTGTATGTTTTATTTAAACAGGTGCTTGGAGATGGAGTTTGTATCACAGGTTTACAGGTACTGTTATGCTACCGGATTGACTCTAGACATGAGTGTTAAAGACCATTGAAGCTTGCATTGCAAGTGTATTGTAAACATTCTTTCAGATTTGTTAATACATTGTGCAGCTTTCTGAGTGTGGGGTTTTTTACCTGATAAGGGTTTTCCCCACCGTAAATCTTTGTCTCTCTTTTTTTGTCTTCTTTCTGGCTCTTGTATTTTTCTATTATATCTCATGTTAATGGTTAACATCACTATAATAGTTAGGATAAATTTGAATTTTCATAGCCCTCTCCTTAATAGATTAGTGTAGGAAGCGTTTCCGCACACCTAGCTTCCTTTCAGTTGGTATCAGAGCTTGATCACCTTTGGTCCTAGTTGTTGGGTAGGGTTTTTTTGAGCTAATCTTAGGTTGAGTGGGAGTCTATGTAGAGCATTCTATATCTTATTATAGCAAGGAGATGGCAAGCACATTAGGAAGGTTTGAAGTCGAGAAGTTCAATGGCAGTAATTTCGAGCTGTGGAAGCTCAAGATGGAAGACATGTTAGTTGACCGAGACCTTTGGGAAAGTGTGAACGGAACTAAACCAGCTACAATGACTCAAGATGAGTGGGATATCAAGGATCAGAAGGCTAAGGGTCTCATAAGACTTAGTCTTTCCAATTCTGTGTTGTTAAATGTCCATGAGGAGGCTACTGCAAAACTCCTTTGGAAGAAGTTGGGGGATGTGTATCAAGCCAAATCCCTAGTCAATAAACTTTTTCTGAGAAAGAAGTTGTATTCTCTTTGAATGGAGGATGGAGGATCCGTGGCTAAGCATATGAATGCCTTTAACATGTTGGTTGCATAATTGACATCTATCGGTGTAAAGATGGAGGAGGAGGATCAGTGTATGACCCTACTTTGTTCTCTGCCAGACTCATGGGATCATCTTGTCATGGCAATCAAAAGCACCACATCCACATTCAAAATGGAAGAGGTGGTTTCTTCACTGTTATATGAAGAGATGTGAAGAAAGTCTTTTGAGGTAGCCAAAGAAGCCCTTGTAGTTCATGGAAGACCCAAGGAGAAAGGCAAGAAGGACAAGAAAGCCGAGAAGGGTAGATCCAAATCTCGTGGGAGATCCAAATCTCGTGGGAGATCCAAATCTCCTGGAAAGTCCAAGGCTCTTTGTTGGAACTGTGGCAAGACTGGGCATTTTCAAAAGGAATGCAAAGAGGAGAAGAAGAAAAAGAAGAAAGCTCCTGATTCAGATTCTGACAAATCACAAGATGACGGTGATGCCTTCATTACAGCCCTGGCAACCCATGCATCTGATGATGTGTGGCTAATCAACTCTGGTGCATCATTCCACATGACCTCGCATCGAGATTGGTTCACTAAGTATGAGGAGTTCGATGGTGGAAAGGTGTATCTGGGTGACGACTCTCATTTGAAGATCGTTGGTCGTGGAAGAGTCTCTATCCAATTCCCTGATGGTTGAGTGAAAGGGATCTTTGGGGTTATGTACATCCCAGGCTTAGCATGGAACCTGCTTTCTATAAGTAGTTTGAATGATGCAAGTGTGTAGGTTGTCTTTTCGAAAGAAGGATGTGTTGACACTCATTTTGACCAGGGGTTGATTTGTCATGATCAGGAGGTTTCTTCATTTGAAGCCTTTATCTTCTTGCCCATTTTTTCTAAGTGTTGGACCTCCTCAGCATTTTTCAACTGCAGCATCATGATATTCGCGAAGGAGGAGGTCATCATCATCATCATCTTGTTTTCGATGGTCTGCATCATCATGTTCTTCGTCGACTGGGTTTTTCATCGTCATCATCATATTCAGTCATCGGGTGATGTTTGGTTTTTATCATGATGATGCTGCCGAGCTACTGTGCGCCCTCATCTGCTTGCGAGGGTGATGTTTCAAAGTCTCCGGTGATCTTCCATTTATCACCTTGCGCGAGCATGATGATGATGTTGCTTATTCTTTGAATTGCTCGACCTAACTTGTTTTTTCCTAAGGGTCGTGTTCATCATCATCATATTTCTAGTTATCATCCTGCTGCTTGTGGAGGTCATCATATTTTCTGCCTTCATGATATTTCGCCGGGGTGATATTTTTATCATCGGGTGATCTTGGTTAACATCATCCTGATGATGTTGTTGAAAGTTGATGATTTTGGCTCTGTAATGCATAACAAGCTGATCTGGTTGCTCTGTACAGCTTACCTGTGAGTTTATGTATCTCCTTTTGTTTGTTTTTGGCATGAACCCACTGATTTCATGATTAAACTTATATGAGAAATGCTGTTTGGCATGTGTTGTGTTAATTCTGTCTCCAGTATTGCATGTATCCTTCTTCTGAATCTGGATGTTTGGTAATGTTTAGATTCTAGAGCATAGAATTCCTATGTTGACTGTCTGACCTTTTAACTTCTACTCAAGGGGTAGATTAAACTGTTTCCAGGTTGAACATTGGGAGGGATATACTGCAGTAGGGATACCATAAGTAGAGATAACCTAACACTTTGTATTGGGAGATGCCTGTAAGGCAGGTATCACATAGATCCCCTTGAAATCCAGTTTTAGTTGTTTATGCTGATCATTCACAGGTGTATGTCTATTGACTCCAGGCCCTGGATAGGCACCAATCATGCTTTGCTTTGTGTTATAACCATATCCAGCTTTGCATCCACACTTAAACTCCAAAGCAAAATCTAAAACCAACATTAGGACATTAGAGTTAGTTTAGGATCCTCAGTCCTCTGTCTACAACTGCAAATAGGCCCAAAGCTAGCCCCTTTGCCCTTATCTTTCAGTTTTGGTCTACATACAGGAGGACTCATCTGCTTTCTGTCAACATCCCAGCCTTGCATGCATATCCTTATGGATGTTGAGTAGGGAATACCCCCCTAGGTCTTACAGAGCCTGAAGAAGAAGAGGAGATAAAATATAGAGTCTATCTCCTATACTGTTGACCCCCTGGCCCAGAGCTCCTGTTGATCACTGATGGCTACCTTGTAGGGATATCTGGGAATAAGCATCCAGCCTGGGAAAAAGTCAACAGAAATTGGCGACTCTGCCGGGGAATGAGAAGTAAAAGACTATCTAATCATCTCCAGTGATATATATGTGACCCATCTGAGTCAGCAATAGTAATTTACTCCACTGGGGAATCTTGTGAAAGAACCCTAGTTTTCAGAAGAAAACAGTTCCTAGCAATAGGTGGCGACTCCGAAGTAATCTCCCAACCGGTCAAAGTAAATTTATATGCAGGGGAGAAGATCCCAACAAAATCCTCTATTTGAAGAGTTACCATTAACAAAAAGAATGATGTATAGAAGAAAGGGAACTGTCTCAGCTAGTCATGAGAGCTCCCCCAGAAAAAGTGATGAGATACAAGATAACCCTAGGCCATCAGGACAGCATGCTCCTTATTTTTCAAGTGCAGAAGCTGATATCCAAGGTGCATATGAGAGGCAACAGGGTGGTAGTATGAGAATGAGGTCAGAGGTGTTCCAAGAACGCCCTTTTCTAGACCCAAGTGAGAGGTTTGAAGAGGCAGAGTCCCTAAGGGATGATGAGGATGATGACCAGAATGGCATGAGACCATCTACCTCCAGACCTAAGGATGAACAGCTGGCTGAAGAAATCAAAAGCCTAAGAGCAGAACTAGAATACCTACAAGCCATGAAAATCAGAGATGATATACAGCAGAAAGTGCAAGCCTTGAGAACTGCCCAAAATAATTCAGTTCCTACCTTAGAAAATGCAAATATGCAAAGACATCAGCAAAGATATGAAGTGCATCATCAGCATCATGATGACAGACAAAATATGAATGATGCTAGGATACCACTGAACCATGCAGGAAACCAAAATGCAAACAGAAATGTTAATGTTAATCAGCCAAACAGACAGCCCATGCAGCTAGATAGATTCAGGCAGCTGGTGTTTGATGGTATTCCTGGGTATCCTAACCCCATTGACAAGCATCTGAGGCTGCAAGTGCCTAAGTTTTCAGGAAACAATACAGTGTCAGGAGAAGATCATCTAAAGGCCTTCCAAAATGTCATGGACAATTTTGAGGTTGAGCATGAGGATGTTTTCATGAAGTCATTCATGCAATCCTTAATAGATGAGGCAAGAGAATGGTACAGGAATCTGCCTGACCGGAGTATTTCATCATGGGATGATTTTAAGAGGATATTCAAGGAGCAATATGGTGATAAAACTGACCCTAGCTTCTTTGTAAATGAGTTCACCAGCATCACCAAAGGGTCAAATGAGCAGGTTGCAGACTTTAATGCAAGATTTACTAAAGTGTTGAACAAATTGCCACATCATATGAGGCCAAATGAACCAATGTGCATAATTTTGTACATCAATGCCTTTGATGCAAAGACTGCATATGGACTGAGAGATAAAGGTCCTGCCACTCTCAGGGATGCTTTCAGAATTGCAGTAAATATTGAAAACAATAGGAAAGCATCAGGCAAGACAAATAGAAGGGATGATGTAAAAATTCTGCAGAATCCAAATAAGCCTCAGAACACTCAAGGTAGTACATCTGCTCCTGAAGATAAGATAGACAAACTGGCAAATGTTGTTAAGGACCTGAGCTATAGATTAGCTAGAAGTGAAAAAGGGATGGGCCCTGATAGGCAAGTCTATCAAAGACAGGAAAAGAGGCCATCATTACATGATATGCCTTATAACACCAATTGGCATGATGGTAAGCCTATATATCCACGTAACAACACAAGTCAGAGGGCTCAACATGCCAAGGAAACTCCTGATCCCCTGAAGAAAACTATAAATATTGCTGATGATGCTCCGTGGTGTATAATCTGTCAGATGCCATATTCACAGTCACAGTGCATGATTGCCCAATCTTTGTATGATAATGCTACATCTTGTAATGAGTGCAATGAGCCACATCATGTGCAGGATGATGATGTTAACATGATGTCCATAGGTAATGGATATACTCTTTATGGTGCTGATGAGAAGACAGATGATCAGGTTCAGGCCTGCCAACAGTGCCCATATGATGAAGATCATGAGGATAATTATGTGTATGCTCAGAACTCACACAATTTTCTGAGTAGCCTACACCGACCTTCTGATGAGGAAATCAGAGCCTTCACAGCTGCAGCAGTTGCTCAGGTCAAGAGCAACTACAATCTCAGAGGTAAAAATCAGGTTGGCAGCCCACATCAGCCAGAAGATATTTCTGCAGGTCAGCAGATGCATGGTCATAAGGGAACTGAACCACAAAAAAGGCAGTGGGTAAATAACAAGCAGAACTTTAGATACAGAACAGGTCATGATTTCCAAGGACCAGAAAACAAAACCCCTCAGGCTGAAGATCAAAGTAGAGGTTCCCGAGACAGGAATGATGATTAGGGAACTATGAGAATGAAAGCTAAGTCAGCTCAGGATAAAAGCAAGGTTGTGGAGCAAGCTACAACTGCTGTACAAAACTGTGCTCCATTTGATATAGCCCAGATCCTCACTCAGGTAAAGGTCTCTGTTCCACTTATGGAACTCATGAAAGTGGAAGAGATCAAGAATAGAACAATATCCCTAATCTCAGGGGTACCTTTTCAAGCTAAGCAAAATGATCAGACCCAGGGTGAGAAACAGGTCATGTGTAATGAAGAAGATGAGACTCCTGAAGTCTATTTAGGAATGACCATGACAAAGTGTCCTTCACAGGTGGAACCATTTTATGTTTCCCTGGTTATAAATGGTAAAATAATTAGAAATTGTATGCTTGACTCTGGAGCATCCACAAATGTCATGCCTTTGGCTATCATGCAACAAACAGGATTAAAAATTGACAAGGCATGTGGAAAATGCTATGCAATGGATGCCAGAGAGGTACCAGTTATTGGAATCATGAAGGATGTGGATTTCAGACTGGCAGCATTTCCTGAAAAGAAATATAAGATGAATATAACAGTGGTTGACATCAAGCCACAGTATGGTATGCTGCTGTCAAGAAGATGGGCAGCACTAATAGGTGGAAGTATGCAGCTGGACCTGTCATATGCCATGATTCCAATGAATGGCAGGGATGTCAAGTTAATTAGAGAGCAAAGATCATCAGAGACAGTGGAAGACCAAGAAGCAAATGAACAGGTGTGCTTCGTAGACACTGACTGTGATAACTTCAGGGTTGTCTCAGATGATACAGAGGATGAAAAGAAAAATGTCTGCACTGAAGAGCTGGATCAGCAAGGATTGTGGACCATGTTTTTTGATGGAGCTTGTGCAAAAGAAGGTTCTGGAGCTGGAGTTGTCTTCCTGTCTCCAACTGGTAAGCTCCTCAAATCCTCTTTGTTGCTGAGGTTTGATTGCACAAACAATATTGCAGAATATGAGGCTTTACTTTTAGGCCTGAATATTGCTCTCAAACATGGAATTAAAATGTTAAGAGTATTTGGAGACTCTGAGCTGATTGTATCCCAAATCAGAAATAAGTATGCTGCAAAGAATAAAAGACTGAAGCAATACAAGCATGCTGTTTGGGATACTATTGAACTTTTTGATGCATTTTCAATTGGCTGGGTAGAAAGGTCAAAAAATGTTATGGCTGATTTCTTAGCCAATGTTGCAATAAGGCCAGATGACATCACTCTGTCAGGTGTCACAGATGTAGAAGTTAAAATTAGGCCTGCCATACCAGAAAACATATGCAGTTGGCAAGTTTTTAATGATGATAGGGATTTGCTGAAATTTTTGCACTGCATAGATGAGTATGACAACCAACAGATTGATTTCCAAGCTTTTGTAGAAACTGTAGATGGAAAAGAGACTCTTGTAGGGAAGGAGATCATCCAGTTGAAGACTAACAAGATCCCTAGAGGGTTAGTGGCTCTGGAAAGAGCCTTTGACAGTAGAGACAAAATGGTCACAAAGACATCCCCCACAAATAAGGAGGATTTAGAAGAAATAAATTTGGGGACATCTCAGGCCCCTCAGAAGGTATATATTGGCAAACAGCTCAAACCACACATAAGAAGTATGCTGATTGCATTGCTAAAAAGGTATAAACATGTTTTTGCTTGGTCATATGAGGACCTAAAAGCTTATAGAGAAGACTTATTCCAGCATGAGATCCCACTGAAGCCTGAAGCTAAGCCATTTAGACAGAGGCAAAGGCCTATAAATCCTACCTTAGCTCCCAAGATGCAGGAAGAACTCAGAAGGCTCAGGGAAGCTGGAATAATTGTGCCCATCAGACATTCAACTTGGGTGTCTAACCTTGTCCCAGTCAGGAAAAAGAATGGTGATATTAGGCTTTGTGTGGATTTCAGGAACTTGAATGTATCCTCTTTGAAGGATAACTATCCATTGCCTAATATGGAAGCTATGTTGTAGAGGGTGACTGGTTGTGAACTCCTATCCATGATGGATGGATTTTCAGGATATAATCAGGTAAAGGTAAAAGAATCAGAACAGTATAAGACTGCCTTTACCACTCCATGGGGAACATATGTGTATGTTAGAATGCCATTTGGACTAACAAATGCAGGTGCTACATTTCAAAGAGCAATGGATGTTGCTTTTGCAGGGCTGATTGATTCAATCCTGGCAGTATATCAGGATGACCTGACTGCCTACTCAAAGAAAGAGGAGCAGCATTGCATGCATCTGGAGCAGATCTTCATAAGAGCATTAGAATATGGTATTTCTTTAAACCCAAAGAAGTGTGCCTTTGGAGTAGTTGAAGGAAAACTTCTGGGACATATTGTTTCCAAGGATGGAGTCAGGATAGATCCAGACAGAGTGGCAGCCATTGACAGGATCCAAATGCCAAAAACTGTGAAAGGAGTTCAGTCCTTCTTTGGACAGGTAAACTTTGTCAGAAGATTTGTTCCCAACTTTGCAGAGATCACAAGGAACATTTCCAAGATGATGAAGAAGGATGCAACTGTCAACTGGGAAAGGGAAGCAGCAGAATCATTTCAGAATATCAAAGAGGCAATTAAGATGGCCCCTGTTCTTAAATCTCCTGATTTTTCTAGGCCATTCCAAGTGTTCTCATTTGCTTCCTTTCATACTGTAGCTGCATGTTTGTTACAGAAAAATGAAGATGGTTTTGAACAGCCCATTGCTTTCTTCAGTATGTCCCTGCAGGCCTCTGAATTGAAGTATGATATTATGGAGAAGCAGGCATATGCACTAGTTAGAGCCATCAAAAGTTTCAGACCATACCTGGTAGGGTCATATATCATTGCATATGTACCTCATGCTGCAGTCAAAGACATATTCACTCAGCAGGAGGTGACTGGAAGAAGGTGCAGATGGATAAACAAACTGCAGGAATTCAACATAGACATACAGGTTACTAAGTTGATAAGAGGACAAGGATTAGCCAAGATGATGGCACAGTCAAACTTGGAAGCATGCCAAGTTAATGCAGTCCAAGATGAAAATGTAAGTGTATCAGGATCTGAATGGTACAAGGATATTGTCTATTATTTGCAAAATCTGAATTGTCCTTCCCATTTCAGTGACAATCAAAAGAGGACTCTAAAGCTACATGCAATCAGGTATGTCATTGTTCAAGGTGAGCTGTACTGGAAAAATCCTGATGGTGTGCTGCTGAGATGTGTGGATAAGAACATGGCTAACAATATTTTGATTGACATGCATAAAGGATTATGTGGTGGCCATTATACTGCCCAAACAACAGCTCATAAAATTCTCAGGGCAGGATATTGGTGGCCCACTCTCTTTTCAGATGCACAGAAGTTAGTAAGGAAGTGTGACCCTTGCCAGAGATTCTCAGGAAAGCTGAAATATCATGGTGCTTTACCCCTCAGAACTGCACCTGTGGATGCTCCATTCCAGCAATGGGGAATTGATTTTATAGGGGAAATTGCAGACAAATCAAGTGGGGGACACAGTTGGATTTTGGTGGCAACTGACTACTTTACCAAATGGATTGAGGCCATTCCAACTAAAAGAGCTACAAGTAAGGTGGTGACAGACTTCATACTAGAGAACATCATCATCAGGTTTGGAGTACCATCTAAAATAATCACTGATAATGCTATGTGCTTCAGATCAGGTGAGTTTGTTGATTTTTGCAACAGGTATGGGATAAGCCTGTCATATACATCACCATATCACCCACAAGGAAATGGTCAAGCAGAATCAAGCAATAGGAGCATCATGAAAATTGTCAAGAGGATACTGGACAAGAACAAGAGAGCTTGGGACTCAAAGTTGAATTTAGCAATATGGGCTGACAGAGTGACTGTGAAAAGGGCTATTGGGAAGTCACCTTTTGAGCTAGTATATGGTGCATCAGCTAGACTGCCCATAAACAATCTCCTACCAGTTTACAGATTCATTCAAGAGTATGATGAGGAGATTGAAGATCCCATGACAGAAAGAGTGAATCAGCTGGTTGCATTGGATGAAGACAGAAGGAGAGCCCACCAGATCAATCTCAAAAGACAACAAGGGGTGAAATATCAGTTTGACAGGAGAGCTACAAAAAGGAAGTTTCAAGTAAATGATCTGGTGCTCATTTGGAATGCTAAAGATCAGGAAAAGGGTAAACATGGTAAGTTTCAACCCTTATGGATGGGCCCATATCAGGTTTGCAATACTCATGGGGAGGATTCTTATTTCCTCCAGGCCCTAGATGGTGAAATTCTGGAATTGCCTGTGCATGGCCAATTCCTTAAGCTCTATTTTGCATAATGACTGGTTGCTGTGCACATTTGTAAAATATGTATGTAGTGTAAATGCCTTGTACAGCTCGCGTTTTTTGGCTTTTTGTCAGGTCTGCCCGGAGATCTGGTTCTCGCTGCAGGTTTTCACCTGCACGTCCCCATTCGGAGCCACTGTTGACACTCATTTTGACCAGGGGTTGATTTGTCATGATCAGGAGGTTTCTTCATTTGAAGCCTTTATCTTCTTGCCCATTTTTTCTAAGTGTTGGACCTCCTCAGCATTTTTCAACTGCAGCATCATGATATTCGCGAAGGAGGAGGTCATCATCATCATCATCTTGTTTTCGATGGTCTGCATCATCATGTTCTTCGTCGACTGGGTTTTTCATCGTCATCATCATATTCAGTCATCGGGTGATGTTTGGTTTTTATCATGATGATGCTGCCGAGCTACTGTGCGCCCTCATCTGCTTGCGAGGGTGATGTTTCAAAGTCTCCGGTGATCTTCCATTTATCACCTTGCGCGAGCATGATGATGATGTTGCTTATTCTTTGAATTGCTCGACCTAACTTGTTTTTTCCTAAGGGTCGTGTTCATCATCATCATATTTCCAGTTATCATCCTGCTGCTTGTGGAGGTCATCATATTTTCTGCCTTCATGATATTTCGCCGGGGTGATATTTTTATCATCGGGTGATCTTGGTTAACATCATCCTGATGATGTTGTTGAAAGTTGATGATTTTGGCTCTGTAATGCATAACAAGCTGATCTGGTTGCTCTGTACAGCTTACCTGTGAGTTTATGTATCTCCTTTTGTTTGTTTTTGGCATGAACCCACTGATTTCATGATTAAACTTATATGAGAAATGCTGTTTGGCATGTGTTGTGTTAATTCTGTCTCCAGTATTGCATGTATCCTTCTTCTGAATCTGGATGTTTGGTAATGTTTAGATTCTAGAGCATAGAATTCCTATGTTGACTGTCTGACCTTTTAACTTCTACTCAAGGGGTAGATTAAACTGTTTCCAGGTTGAACATTGGGAGGGATATACTGCAGTAGGGATACCATAAGTAGAGATAACCTAACACTTTGTATTGGGAGATGCCTGTAAGGCAGGTATCACATAGATCCCCTTGAAATCCAGTTTTAGTTGTTTATGCTGATCATTCACAGGTGTATGTCTATTGACTCCAGGCCCTGGATAGGCACCAATCATGCTTTGCTTTGTGTTATAACCATATCCAGCTTTGCATCCACACTTAAACTCCAAAGCAAAATCTAAAACCAACATTAGGACATTAGAGTTAGTTTAGGATCCTCAGTCCTCTGTCTACAACTGCAAATAGGCCCAAAGCTAGCCCCTTTGCCCTTATCTTTCAGTTTTGGTCTACATACAGGAGGACTCATCTGCTTTCTGTCAACATCCCAGCCTTGCATGCATATCCTTATGGATGTTGAGTAGGGAATACCCCCCTAGGTCTTACAGAGCCTGAAGAAGAAGAGGAGATAAAATATAGAGTCTATCTCCTATACTGTTGACCCCCTGGCCCAGAGCTCCTGTTGATCACTGATGGCTACCTTGTAGGGATATCTGGGAATAAGCATCCAGCCTGGGAAAAAGTCAACAGGATGCAAGATGACTAGAGGATCTATGGTGCTTGCTAAGGGTACTCGGAGAGGTACTCTATTTCAGCTGGAAGCATGCATTACACAATGCAATAGTTCTTCTGACTCAAGGAAGAGGGTAGCAGTCACTTCATCCCCACCATCTGAACGAGCAGTGAAGAAATCTATTGTTTCTAGTCTTGATGGTTGTAATCGTGCATTGGAAGTTAAACTTCCTACAGAAAAGACAATGTTATGGCATAAGAGATTTGGCCACATTGGTGAGAAGGGTCTACATACCCTGAAAAATAAGAACATTGTTGAGGGGTTAGATGATTGTAATCTTGAGTTTGAGTTTTGCGAACATTGCAATTATGGAAAACAAAACCGTGTTCAGTTTTACTCAAGTTCTCATAAGTCTTCTGGTGTGTTGGACTTCATTCATTTTGATGTGTTTGGTCATTTTAATGTTCCTTCGTTATCAAAATCTGTATACTTTGTATCTTTTATAGATGATTACAATAGAAGGACATGGATTTATTTTCTCAGAAGCAAATCTGAAGTCTATAGCAAGTTTAAGGAGTTTAAAGCCTTTGCTGAAAATCAGATTGGTAAAAGGATTAAATGTTTGAGAACTGACAATAGTGGTGAGTTCTGTTCTACAGAATTTGATAAGTATTGCAAGGAACTTGGGATTGAAAGACATAAGACAACTCCATACACACTGCAACAAAATGGAGTTGCAGAGAGGATGAACAGGACATTGGTGGAGAAGGCTAGGAGTATGCTTAGTGGAGTTGGTCTAGAACAAAAGTTTTGGGCTGAAGCTATTGCCATTGCTTGCTATCTGGTAAACAGATCTCCTACATCATCCCTTGTTGGAAAGACACCTATGGAGGTGTGGTTTGGCAGAAAGCCTTCAGTAAGGCATCTTTATGTTTTTGGTTGTGAGGCATATGCACATGTGCCAAGGGAGAAGTGGTCAAAGTTGGAGAACAAAGCTGTTAAGTGTATCTTCATCGGCTATGGTGTTGGTGTGAAAGGATACAAGCTTTGGGACCTCATGGCTAAAAAAGTGTTGTATAGCAGAAGTGTCATCTTCAGAGAGCTTACACCTTCTTCCACTATTTTGCAGCTAGAAGAAAAAGAAAAGAAAGAGGATGTTGTTTAGTTTCCTCTCACCCCTGAGAAGACTGAACAGAAAGACATTGTTGGACCTGATGATGAGGAGAGCTCTAGTAGCTCTGAAAGCTCAAAAGAAGAAGCTGAACCTCAACCTCGGCTCTTAAGGAGGTCTACACGGATAAGGAAGCAACCTGAAAGGTTTGGTTTTACATTGCTTGATTCTAGTTGTGCTTATGCTTTGCTCACTAACAGTGATGAACCTAGAACTGTATCAGAGGCTTTGGATATGAAGGATGCAGGTTCCTAGAAGGAGGCCATGGAGGAAGAAATGGCTTCTTTGGAAAAGAATCAAACTTGGGCCTTGGTACCTTTGCCTCCTGGACAGAAACCTGTTTGATGCAAATGGGTGTTCAAGAAGAAGATTGGTGCAGATGGCAGTATTGAGAAGTATAAGGCCAGATTGGTTGCGAAGGGGTATTCACAAGTGGAGGGTATAGATTATGATGAGATCTTCTCTCCCATTACAAAGTTGACATTCATTTGATTCCTGTTGTCTCTCGTAGAAGCTTATGACTTGGAGGTAGAACAGATGGATGTGAAGACAACTTTCCTTCATGGTGACTTGGAGGAGGAAATCTACATGTCATAGCCAGAGCATTACATGGTAAAAGGTAAAGAAAATTTGGTTTGCAAAATTAAGAAGTCTTTGTATGGTTTGAAGAAATCCCCTAGGAGATGGTACTTGAAGTTTGATGCCTTTGTGTTGTCAATTAGATTTGTGAGATCAAAATCAGATCACTGTGTTTATTATAAGTTTGATGGTGATTGTATTCTCATTGTTGCACTGTATGTTGATGATATGTTGCTCATTGGGAAGGGTAAGAATATGATTTCTAAATTTAAATCTCAGTTGTTAGCTCAGTTTGAAATGAAAGATTTAGGGGCGACCAGGTACATTCTAGGAATGGAAATCAGAAGAGACAAAACCAACAGAAAACTTTGGTTAAGTCATAGTAAGTATGTTAAGACCATGTTGGACAGATTCAGCATGGGAGATTGTAGACAATTGCGTGTTCCCGTTTCCTTGGGGACAAAGTTGTCTATTGAGGATTGTCCAAAATCTCCTAGTGAGGTGGAGGACATGAGCATAGTACCTTATGCTAGTGCTGTTGGTAGTTTGATGTATGCTATGGTCTGCACAAGACCAGACATTGCCCAAGTAGTGGGAGTCCTTAGTCAATTTATGGCTAATCCTGGACAGGTTCATTGGGATGCAGTTAAGTGAGCATTTAGATATTTGAGGGGTACTTCTAAGTATTCCATTTGCTATCATGGTAATGTTTTAGGACCTCCGCATTCTGTTGATATTCATGGATTTGTGGATTCAGATTGGGCAGGTGACATTGACAGCAGGAGATCCACCAGTGCTTATGTTTTTACACTGTTTGGTGGTGCTATAAGTTGGATGAGTAAGTGACAACCTATTGTTGCTTTGTCCACAAAAGAAGCTGAGTATATGGTAGCAACTCATGCTTGTAAGGAAGCCATTTGGATTAAGAGATTGTGTTCTGATATTGGTGTTGATGCAGGTCAGATCGCGATCAGTTGTGATAGTCAGAGTGCAATTTGCCTTGCAAAGAATCCAACTTTCCATGCTAGAACCAAGCACATTGATGTTCAGTTTCACTTCGTGGGGGATATGGTTGAGGATGGAAAGGTAAATTTAGAGAAGGTAGATACTTTGAAGAATGTTGCAGATGCATTAACGAAGCTAGTGGGCACAAAGAAGTTCAGATGGTGTTCAGAGTCTATGGGCCTCTCGGCCTATAGCGGTTAAATCCTATTTTTCTATTGGCTCTTACAAGGTGTTTGACAAGTGGGAGAATGTTGGGAATTAAGGTGTCTCAACCTTGGTAATTCTTTGCATTTGTAATGTTTGTATTTATTATTCAATTGCCTATGTTGTAAATAAATGGAAATTCCACTTTGTCATATTATGGGATGTGGCACGGTGATGTATCAGTCCTACATGGATTATGACAACTTGTTATTTTGTCCTCACATGAGGAGATAGGCATCCCACTTAGTGGTAAGAATATTCTGCCATGTGTCGGCATCTTCAATGTTGTGTAAGGAATGTTTGACTGAAACGGTTATGACGGATTCCTGTGACAAATCTATGACATGTAAGATTCGAGAATAGAAGATTGTAAGACAGGTAATGACATGTGTCATAAAGCATCTTTGAATGAGGCATATTTGAGTGCCCCAAGGTGGAATATGATGTGTTGTAAGAGAATATGCTATCTATAGCATGTGTATGATAGATTCTCTTACAACTGTAAGTTGTAACTGCTATGACAGATTCTATGATGGTCGTAAGTGTCGTAAAAGCATCTGTCATAGCCCATTTTGGAAATATTTGACCTCTTTGGGATGGGAGCTGTGGACAAGTGTCAGACACATTCTACAATGTTGACCAAGTGTCCCTAGGCATGGGTTTTGGTCCAAGATGCCATATTGGACGCCCATTCCAAGAAAGGTCCAAAATTGCCTTGTATGTTCTATTTAAACAGGTGCTTGGAGATGGAGTTTGTATCATAGGTTTACAGGTACTATTATGCTACCAGATTGAATCCAGACATGAGTGTTGAAGACTATTGAAGCTTGCATTGCAAGTGTATTGTAAACATTCTTTCAGATTTGTTAAAACATTGTGCAACTTTCTGAGTGTGGGGTTTTTCACCCGATAAGGGTTTTCCCCACCGTAAATCTCTGTCTCTCTTCTTCTGTCTTCTTTCTGGCTCTTGTGTTTTGCTGCTATATCTCATGTTAATGGTTAACATCACTGTAATAGTTAGGATAAAGTTGAATTTGCATAGCCCTCTCCTCAATAGATTAGTGTAGGAAGCATTTCCGTACACTTAGCTTCCTTTCAATTTCAAGTGTGGAGGTGAAGGACATAGAGCATTTGAGTGTAATCAAGGTAGTGCAAGTAAGAGGACAAAAAATAGTGGAAGAGTAGCGTATGTTGAAGAAGAACCTGTTGAATCACCTAGTTCAGTTGGCAAACCTGAGAAAGGAGAATCATTGGTGATGAGGAGAGCACTATTTCAAGAAGAAGCAAATGAGGAACCACCGTAGAGGAAAAGCTTGTTCAGAACTAGATGCAAATCAGGAGGTAAGTGTTGTAAAGTTGTAATTGATAGTGGTAGTTTAGATAACCTAGTTTCAGAGGAGATGGTGACTAAGCTAAAGTTGGAAAGATTGAAACACCCTAAGCCCTATTAGATAGCATGGATTCAGGATGATCATAAGGTACTTGTGAGTGAACAATGTTTGGTGAAATTTCATATTGGATCTTATCATGATGAAGTCTTGTGTGATATTATGCCTATAGATGTTTGTCATATTTTGTTGGGTAGACCTTGGCAGTATGATAGAAAAGCTATACATGATGGGAGAAAGAATACATATACTATAATAACAAATGGAAAGATAATTACTTTGATTCCTTTAGAAAATGATCCTAAGAGTGAAATATGTGGGAATGCTAGAATCTGTTTGGTAGATGGAAGAAAATTTCTGGATGGTTTGAGACATGAGAATATGTGCTATGACTTGATTCCTAAGAAGCTTGAAACATTGAAGAAAGAAACTGAAGAATCACAACTGGAGGAGATAAAAGAGTTACTGACAGAGTATGAAGACATCATATTAGATAATGTGCTTGATGGATTGCCACCTATAAGGAGTATCAGTCATCACATGGATCTTATACTGGGAGCAAGTTTGCCTAACAAAGCAACACATAGAATGACACTAGCAAAGAATGAAGAATTGAATAGATAGATACAAGAATTGTTGAGGAAAGGTTTGATCAGAGAAAGTTTGAGTCCTTGTGCAGTACCTGTAGTTTTGGCACCTAAGAAGGATGGATAATGGAGAATGTGTATTGATTCCAAAGGAATAAACAATATCACAGTTAAGTATAGATTTCCTTTACCTAAGATGGATGATATCATGGAATGTTTGAGTGGAGCAAAATATTTCACAAAGATAGACTTGAAGAGTGGATACCATCAAATTAGAATTAGAGAAGGAGATGAATGGAAGATTACTTTTAAGAAAAATGAAGGATTGTATGAATGGTTAGTGATGCCTTTTGGATTGACAAATGCACTGAGTACTTTCATGAGGTTGATGAATGAAGTTCTGAGTAAATTCTTGGGTAAGTTTGTTATTGTGTACTTGGATGATATTCTAATTTTTTAGTAAAACAAAAGAACATTTGTGGCATATTAGACAAGTTTTGCAGAGGTTAAGAGAGGAGAAATTGTTGATAAACATCAAGAAGTGTAGTTTCATGAAGGAACAGTTGGTATATTTGGGATTTGTGATTTATGTGGAAGGATTGAAGATGGATCCTGAGAAAGTGAGAGCAATTATTGAATGGCCTACACTAGAGAGTATTGGAGAGGTTAGATCATTTCATGGATTGGCTAGTTTCTACTAGAAGTTCATCAGAAATTTCAGTTTAGTTTGTAACCCTATGACAGAGACAATGAGAGATGAAAGAAAAGATTTCAAGTGGACATCTTGAGCAGACAAAAGTTTTGAATTGTTGAAGAAGAAAGTAACAGAGCAACCTATTTTGGCATTACCAGATTTCAATAAGGTATTTCAAGTTGATTGTGATGCAAGTGAAAATGCAATTGGAGCAATATTAAGTCAAGAAGGTAGATCTGTAGCATATTTTAGTGAGAAATTGAATGATGCAAGGAGAAGATATTTACTTTATGATCAAGAGTTCTATGCCATAATTCAAGCCTTGAAGAAGTGGAGACATTATTTGTTGCCTAAGGATTTTGTGTTGTATATAGATCATAGAGCTTTGTAATATTTGAGTAGTCAAGGTAAGTTGAATTAGAGACATATGAGATGGGTAGAGTTCATGCAGAGTTACACTTTTGTGTTGAAGCATAGGAGTGGAAAATCAAAGTTCCTGATGCCTTGAGTAGGAGAAGAAACTTCTTGACAGAGATGAGAGTTGAAGTGTTGGGTTTTGATGAATTGAAGAACATGTATGAAGGAGACACTGATTTTGCAGAACCTTGGAAAGCATGTAAAGAACCTATTGTGATAGATATGAGTAAGTGGTTGGACTATTTCATTCAAGAAGATATGTTGTTCAAAGGAAGTCAGTCATGCATACCTAGAAGTTCAATGAGAGATAATTTGATCAAGCAGAAACATAGTGGTGGATTGGTAGGACATTTTGGCATTGATAAGATAGTGGCTTTGGTGAGTGAAAATTACTTTTGGCCTTAGATAAATAAGGATGTTTAGAGATTTGTGTAGAGTTGTATAGTTTTTCAAGTTGCAAAAGGGAGTAGTTAGAATACTGGATTGTATAAACCTTTGACAATACCGGAGAGACCTTGGGAAGACATAAGCATGGATTTTGTGATGGGATTACCTAAGACACAAAGAGGACATGATTCGATATTTGTAGTGGTTGATAGATTTTCAAAGATGGCTCATTTCATACCTTGTAAGAAAAAAACTGATGCAGTGCATGTAGCTAACCTATTTTTCGAGGAGATTGTGAGATTGCATGGATTACCTAAGAGTATAGTTTTAGATAGAGATACAAAGTTTGTTGGATACTTTTGGAAGATGCTTTGGAAGAAGATGAAGATAGATTTGAAGTTCAGTTCAACTTTTCATCCACAGACTGATGGACAGATAGAGGTAGTGAATAGGAGTTTGGGAAACTTGTTGAGATGTTTGGTTGGAGAGAAAACTGGAAGTTGGGATTTGATTCTTTCACAAGTAGAGTTTGCATACTATAACTCAGTAAATAGGAGTATTGGAAGAACACCTTTTGAGATTGTGACTAGAGTGAATCCTAGAGGAGTTGCACAATTGAGAGATATTAGTACAGAAGAAAAGAGGAGTGCAGAAGCAGAAGAATTTATAGAACATATGAAGACAGTGCATAATCAGGTGAAGAAGCATTTGGAGGATATGAACAACACATATAAGGAAATGGTAGATGAGAAGAGAAGACATAAGGAATTTGAAGTTGGAGATGAAGTGATGGTGTACTTGAGAAAAGAAAGATTTCTAGTTGGGACATATAACAAGTTGAAGATGAAGAAGTTTGGACCTTATAAGATACTCAGGAAATTTGATTCAAGAAATGCATATGAAGTGGAATTACCGGAGACATTGGGTATATCACCTATTTTCAACATTACAGATCTATATCAGTATCATGAAGCAGAGTTTAGTGACAGCATGGAAGAAGACTTGAAGAAGCAATTACCACAACAAGCACTAGAATAGATTGAAGACATTTTGGATAGCAGATTTGATATATAATGATGTAATAGATCCTTAGGAAAGAGGTTATCAAGTTCTCATGATTTAGAAGATTAATAGTTTTGATTTTATGTGAAGGAGCTTCAAAGCTTTATCTTGCACATGTATGTAATCAGGGTTGTGAGCCCTAACTATAAGCCCGCATGTTGTCGACTAGATTGTATTTGAATTCTTTGATATACTGAATGACTGAATTTGTATTTTTTCCATTTCTTTGAGTTGTTTTCGTTGTGTTTACTCTTACTACATAGTCCAGATAGTTCATTCTATGAAGCCTCCTACCGTGATTGCACCAACTTTAAAACTTGTGAACCAACTCTTTGTTGAAACTTTGACTTTTTCTTCTTTCAAGACTTCATCGCAAAACTTCCCTGTCGACGAACTAACTATCAATGAAACCTACCATCAACTAACTTAAGAGTTCACAAATTGAACATTTTGCTGACCGAAGGTAGAAATCATTCATGCGTTAGAATTTTCTTTGACAACTTTTCATCAGCCAACTAGATGTCAGAAAACTGGCTGTCAGTGAACCTATGAGTTTGTGAGCCAAACAAATTGCTGACTAAAGGCAGAACTCAAGTCTTAGAAACTTTTTCTCTTCTCTAATCTCCATTTCCCTTCGACATCAACATCCCTTTAACATCTTTGTGGGAGAAGAAGATTGTGTGGCTTCTTCATCATAGCCCAAACCTAACTTTATGAATAGAGGTCTCTGAATGTTTATTATATCATCTAGAATTTTAGAGCTCTTTCCAAATTTGATATTCTTACTCAGCTAATCATGAACTTTTTCAACTTCCTTTCTTAGTGAAACAATTTCTTCTTCAAGTTTTAAACACTCATCTGATTTGGATTTGAAGGCAATGTTCACGATGTCTGCAATCCTTTTTCCCTCTTCAATTTGAATCTTCAAGATAGCAATCATTTCCTCTGATTGTTTGAGCCTTGCCTTTTGTTCTTCATTTTCTTTCCTTAATAAATCCAAGTCTTCAAGTGCAGAGATTAGTTCACCTTCAAGATAAACTTCACATTCTTCTTTATCAATGACTGTTATGTCTTCTTCATCATTAGCAGTACTATCTGAGTTGTCTAAGAATTACATAGCCGTGAATAGGGCTTCTTCTCTTTGATCTTTTGACGAGCAGTTGTCAGCTTCTTTTGATGAACTGCAGTCATCCTTAGAGTAAAGGCTTTTCTTGTTCTTGTTGAAGTTAGATCTTTTGAAACCCTTGTTGCTATCTTCACTCTTTCTAAGAGGACATTTAGATGCATAATGCCCAATTTCACCATAGTTGAAACACTTGAAAGGAAGCTTGCCTTTGTACTTACCTGAACCCTTCTTTAACTTTCTTACAAAGTTTGCCTCTTCTTCCTCAGATCCACTGCTTGGATTAGATGCTTCTTCTTTCTTTGTTGCTTTGAATGCAGCTTCCTTTTTAGATATGTCTTTGCATGAATTTCTCATCTCATAGGTAGTGAGGGTACCAAATAATTCATCCATTGTAAATTTATTCAAATCTTTGGCTTCTTCAATAGCAGAAACTTTTGAATCATACCTTTGAGGGACTGATCTCAGTACTTTCTTAATAACCACTTAATCCTCTACCTCTTCACCAAGACCTCTGATCGCATTCACAACTTCATCTATTCAGAGTAGATAGTTAGCTATGTTCTCTTCTTCTTTCATCTTTAGTTTTTCAAATTTACCCTTGAAGGTCTGCAATTTTGCTTACTTTACCTTATCATCTCCTTCATAGAGATTTTTGAGTTTATCCCATATGTCCTTGGTCTTCTTGCACTGCATTACTTTGACAAACTCTGTGTTAGTTAGACCACTCAAGATAACATTCTTAGCTCTAACATTGTTGTCACAAGCCTTCTTATCAGTCAAATCTGTGAGAGGATTTGCAGGAGTAGTATAAACATCAATCACAAATCTCCAAACATCATACCCTAGAGAGGTAAGATAGGCTTCCATCCTTATACTCCAGAAGGCATAGTTAGCTCCACCAAATAGAGGTGCTTTGTTAGAAGAGGATCCTTCCTGTCTAGCCATGTGTTCTTATCCAAGATCTACCTTCAGCTATTATGCTACACCAAGGAACTTTGCTCTGATACCAATTGTTAGAACACACAGATATATACTGAGAGGGGGGGTGAATTATTATATGCCACTTTTTAATTCAATTCTACTGCATCAATTAGATTATGTAAAGAACTATGCAAACATATTCACACATCAACACAAGACACCTTAACACTAGATTTTACATGGAAACCCAAGAAGTGAAAAACCATGGTGAGAAGAGTTTCTTGGGTATAGTACCCAAATCTAGCCTCACAAAATGAAACAAAGAGTTATAGTATTTTGTAGGCTGCAACCCACAAGAGCTTCAACCTGAGAAGGACAACAATCCTTTTACAAATATGTAGGCACCAACCTACAAGAGATTTCAATCTCCTTACCAAACTGAGCACCAACCTAGTAATGAAGCACCAACTTCAACCTCTGAGCAACAACCCAGCAATGAAGCTCCACCTTCATCTTCTAAGCACCAACCCAACAATAGGCTCTAACGTATTAGAGGCTCCAATCCCCACACAAACTAAGCTCCAACCCAACAAACTGAAACAAAGTCAATCAAAACATTCATCACTTTTTGTGTGAACTCAAGATCTCCAATTCATGCCCTTCACACACTTCAACTTCGCATATCTGTTCATGTTTGATCACTTGATGTTATCATGTATTTCTCTTCTTACTCACATTCACAGACACATTCAAATTTTTTGCTTCAATGCACACATACATAGATACACACCTCAAATACACAACCTAATCTTCCTTTTATATCGACCTGTACAAATTAAAATCTTTATGTTGGCTATACTCATTTAGATTATTCATCGCAGTTGACCTCTATGTTTTTAATTACAACACTTACAATCCATAAGGTTGGCCCAATTTTAAATTCCAATGCCTACATGTCATAGGGTTGGCCTAACCTAAATTTTTGTACATATGAATCCATGCCCAAATTTAGAACAACTGAGTCAGCCACAACTATATATTTAAATCTTTAATTTAAATATATTTTATATTTATATTGTTGCCTCATGAAATTTTCCTTTGTCAGCAAAAACACATTTTTGTTACTATGAAAGGTGTCTTTAGTCATCTGGTTTACATCTATCTAGTTTCACACTAGCTTAAGTTCATTAGTGGTTTAGTTGTCTTACCTCATAGGCATTTGACACATGCTCTCACACTTGTCCCAAGTGTTCTACATTTGTCACATATCATGGAGGGTTAGTGAGTGTTTGACTTTCACCTTCTCACTTCCTCCTTGTCCTACATATATAAGGAGTTATTTGTATATTCTCATACATTTTATGATAGTTTTTAGACTCTTGCTTTGTGCACATTCATCTTGTGGAAGTTTGGTTATTTAATTCATTTCATTTCTACTCCTATAGTTTTCATGAACCTCAACTTAACCTCCTTTATCACCAAAAGTATACCTTGACAAACTTAGCCTTAAAGGCCTTTATCTACAAAATCCATTTTCTACAAACTTGGGGCATTATATCCTTTATCAGAAATAGTGCCACTCTATGAACTTACCGTCTTCATCATAACACCTATTAGCAATATCATCTTTCTGCAAACCTTCATTTCCTCGAACCGTCAATCTTTTCTCTATCAACAAAATCGTCTATTGGTGAACCTTGCTATCGACAAATTGAACCCTTCACGAACCAAAATTTTTTCTGAATCTTTTCCAACAGATCATGAACTAACTTTTCTCTTATTAGCAAAATCTCATTTTCACAAACTTACACTTTAACGACAAAAACTCATTTCCATGAACTTGACCTTACATACCTTTGTCGGCTAGTCGACGAAACAATGAACTTTGAAACTTGCGAACCAGTTCACGAACCAAAGGTTTTTCTGATAACTCAAACTTTGCACTTGAAGCTTTCTTCTTCACACCTTTGTCAGCAAATCAACAAACTTTGAAATTTGTGAACTAGTTCACAAACCAAAGGTTTTGCTGATAACTCAAACTTTACACAAGTCAAGCTTTCTTCTTCACACCTTTGTCAGCGAATCGGTGAATCTGAGAACCTGTGAACAAACCAACTTAGTTTGCAAACTTGATAGTTTGTCAACTTAATCTCACCTTCTCCTTTATTGGCAAATCGACAATTCAAGAAACTTAGAAACTCGTGAACCAAACAACTTAGTTCATGAACTTGATATTTTTCTGACTTAACTTCACCTTCTCCTTTATCGACAAATTGACAAATCAGTGAATTTCAAAACTTGTAAACCAACTCTTTGTTGAAACTTTAACTTGTTCTTCTTTCAAGACTTCATCGGAAAACTTCTCTATCGACAAACTAGCTATCAATGAAACTTGTCATCGACTAACTTAAGAGTTCACAAACTGAACATTTTGCTGACTGAAGGCATAAATCATTCATGCCTTAGAATTTTCTTTGACAACTTTTCATCAGCCAACTAGATGTCAGAAAACTGGTTGTCAGTGAACCTGTGAGTTCGTGAGCTGAACAAATTACTGACTAAAGGCAGAACTCATGCCTTAGAAACTTTTTCTCTTATCTGATCTCCATTTCCATTCAACATCAACTTCCCTTTGACATCAATGACAATATGCACCTTTTACATCAATGACAACACTTCCAACAGTTAATCCATGAGTTCACTTTCGTATACGTATATGGGTACATTGTTTGACTGTGAAGGGCATTAATATAATCCATAGAGATTGATTTAAATGTCATTGATGATCCCCATTAGATGGAGGCATACTCCTTAACTCTTTGAGGTTTGGAGAATCTCATGATGACGTCTTATCATGGTAGCCTATGATAATATTGTTGGCAATACAAGCATGATGGTGTAGAAAGTGATAAGCATGATGTCAGGCAATGTTGTCATTGATGGCAACAGAGTTTGTAGTATGATGGAAATCGAGATTGTAGTATTTTCACTATTGGCAGCAAAGGGTAAAGATACATTGGTCTAGAAAATAGAATCACATGTCAAAGATAGTGACAACAAAGGATAAAGGTAGAATGTTCTGAAAAATGTTAACCAAACATAAGGAGACATTTGTGCAGAATAGTTTGATTGATAATTTTGCAAGAGGGTTTGATCCTTTTCTCTTCAATATGATCTTGATCCTTAGTAGAAGACACATTTGTAAGAAGGTTTGATCTAGTAGAGAACTTATGATTTGGCTAAGTGTTAACTTTGGATTTCTAAGTTATAGAGCATCTGATATTTTGGTCCGTATTTCTCTGCTATTGAATATTTTGCTTTGCAGTTCTAATATGTTGTTGTTGGTTGTCAGAAACTTCTAAATCTAGAATTTTGTCTGATTTTAATGTATGATTTGAAAGAAATGAGTAACAGAAGTTTGGCTTGACAGAATAAAGGTATTTCCTATTCAGAGCAGGTGTGTAGGAGAGTCCGCATTCCTCCATGGTTTGGTTTTTGACCTTGTAGTTTTAAGGGGATGTTAATAGATGTGAATAGAGTGTGAATTCCATTTTTTATGTTGATTGGAGTTATTTGGTTCAGTTTATGGATCTATAGTTAAAGGGTTTTTGTATTAGGTCTTCAGCAGAGCTGACCTAATAAATATGTAGTTATGAGGAAGGTAAATAAGCTATGCAGAGTTAAGTGGGAGCTATTTTAGGTCCATGTCAACCTATTTCAATTTTTTTCAAAGTTTGAATCTTGGCGTGAAGTGTGTGAGTGAAGGTTTGGGGCTGATAAGTCCTATATGGCATGTTTTGCATGTTACATCCAATTAGGCCAACCTAATTGATGTTGTGAGAGAATTGGATATATATGAAGGATCGTTTTCAGTGTTTTAATGAATGTGATTAGCATGATGCAAAAAAGAGCCTATAGATGCATGAATTGAGTGAATGTAGAGAAGTGCGGTATTTCATAACAGTGTGTTGAGTATTGTTTTGTAACTTGAGCTTCAGTGGAACTATACTCCATGCATATGTTAGATGCAATTATAATAGTCAATTCTGGTAGTGAGCTACTTCTTCTGTGTCTTACTTTTAGGACAGTGAATCCTTTGGCAATGAGCCACATGCAATGAGCATTCTTGGATAGTGAGTCCACCAATTGTATCAACCTTAACTGGTTGCCTTATTATATTATATTGTGAGCTAATCCTCACCGTGGTTTTTCCTTTTTTAGGTTTTCCACATAAAAATCTTGGTGTTCATGTGTTATGAGTTGTGGCTATATGTTTTATGCTTAATTTATTTTATTGCAATTGAATATGCTAAATGGATTAAAATGTTTGATGTGTAAATGGTCTAAGAGAATATTGATTCACCCCCCCCTCTCTCAGTATTTTGGGTGTTTAACAATTGGTATCAGAGCCAAGTCCTTTGGAAGGAGCCTAACCGCTCAAGGAAGATCTTGGAAATTAAACACATGGGTGCTAGAAGATTACCTATTCCTCCGGAAGAGATTCTTGTTGCTAAATACATTGGAGAAATTGCATACTTGACAAAGATGGAGAACTTAATGCTTCTCTTGAAGATCTTGAAAGGACTGAAGGTAAAATCAAAGACTTGAAGGAAAATGTTAGAGAAGTAGATGAATGCTTCAAAAAATTGAGAGAGCAAATCAAAAAGTTTAAAGAAAGGCATAAGGAAGTCAGTGAACAATTGAAGCATACAAATGGATCTATCAGTGGTTTGAAAGTGCAAGTTGAGGAGAAGACAAGAATTGAAGAATTTCTTAATATGATGATGAAAGGAAAATTAGAAGAATGTTCAAAACTTGAACAAGAAGTTATAACTCTGAAATCAAATCTGGAGAAGGCAAGGATTCATGAAGACAAATTCAAGATAAGCTCTGCAAAGCTTGATAAAATGATTGCAAATAAAAAAGGTCCAAATGATAAAGAAGGTTTAGGATTTGAAAAAGGTGAAATCTCAAAATTAGGTCAGACATCAAATGCTAAAAACAAGAACAATGGCAAGCAGTTCTGGAATCAAACGAATAAAGTTAGAAGATCACCAGTCAGACAACCAAATGCTCAAAGGTGCCCATCTTTTAATGGTTTTTGTCATTCTTGCAATAAGTATGGACAGAAGGCAATAGTATGTAGAAGCAGAATAAATCAAAATATACCATCTTTCTTTGGTCAATGTTTTACATGTAAGAAAGTTGGTCATAGAGCTAGTGAGTGTATAAGTCAAATGAGGAATGGCTATAATAATGATAGAATGCTTCAATCTTTCAATGGATTAGATTTGGGCATAAATCTAATCAATTCAGATCTAGAGTGAATGGAAGGAATACTAGTTAGAAGAATGTTGTGTGCTATAATTTCAATAGACCTAGACACATTTCTAAGTTTTGCAGAAGCTGAAACATGAAGAAGGATAATCTGACAGAGAAGAATGAACCACTACAAAAGGTTGATCTGGCAGAGACCAAGAAGGAAATGAATAAGATTTGGATAAAGAAGGATGTAACAGAGGTTAAAGATGAGCTTGTACCAGTATCTAGTGCAGATGTTTCCTCTAGAAACTAAGATGAGAGTTGTGGCTCAAGGGGAGTTTTAATGAAAATGTTTCACCCCCTGGCAAAGGAATGGTGCTGATGTCTCAGCACGAAGATATAAAATGAAGTTCGACATGCTTAGTTCTTTGGTGAAGACTGTGATAGAAAATCTCCTATTCTAGAAGTTTGCAGAGCATTTGAAGTCGACTGTGTATATAGAGAAAGGTTTGATAGCTTTATTAGACAAGGCATTTATGGTGACTTAGGTTAAGGAAAAGGAGGTTATAAGCAATTATACTTGATCAAAATTCATATTGCAATCAAACTTTCAAGTGAGAAAGAGATGAGCAATGTAGTGGAAAAGAGATGACAAAGGAAAAGGAAAGGAAAAGAAAAGAAAGAAAGGTGAAGCTGTAGATAAGGGAAAGAGAAAGAAAAAGAAAATAGAAAAATCCTGTCTCCCCCCTATGCAATTAGAAGCTACAATTAATGCTATAACTAAGTATGACAATCTGAAGCAAATAGCCAAGTTATATGATGAAAAATCATCAAAAGATAAATCAATCATTGAGACAACTTTTATTAGGTACATGGATGCATTCCATGTTGCATTAACAAAAATAATAGACAAAGTACCTGATAGTCTTGCTGATGTAATGACAAAGAGAAGAGATGATGCCATGAATAAGGACATTAAAATGAAGAGTAAGGCACTTGAAAAGGTTTGTCCTACAATTTCTGAAAAATACACAATCAAGGCTATATAGAGGTTACCCAAGGAATTCAGAACAAAAAGAAGACTAAACACCTTGATGTCAAGTGACAAAGATGAAATAGAGAGGTTGAAAAAGGACACACTGAAAACAACTGCAAGTGTTCTTAAGGTACTACAAATTGCTACAGTTGAAGAGTGGTCTTCTAAAAAAGATGAAAAGGATGAAGATCAGAATGAGAAAAATAAAGAAAAAGGTGAAACTAGTGTAGAACCATGTGTTAACTAAAGAAAATTTGCCATCACCATCAACATAAATGAATGCAGAAGATCTAAATGTGGTTGGCTCTCAGGAGAACATAGAAATTGCTAATGAGCAGAGGGAGTCTCCAGAAGAAAAGATAAATGGAGATGAGGGAGAACAAAGAGAGGCTAGTGTAGATCAAGCTTCTAACACTGTGGATAATGCCTTTGTCCCAAAGAATGTTGAAGAAGAAGAAGTACATGATGGAATTCATCCTCCAGAAACCTCTGATTCTAGATTGACATCTGAAGAGGAGAAAAAGGATAATGTTGGTGAAGGCTCTGGAGTCTCTCTGATAGACTCCATTAGAGAGTTCTTGGTAAAGAAAAGACAAATACAAATCATGTCTTCACCACAACTACTATAGGTACAATCTTCAGATGAACAGATTAACTTGTCTAGCATATCTCCATTGCAAAAATTTTAGTTGGGAACACATTTTTAGGTGTCTGCACAGGAAGAAATTCTACAATCTCATGTATAAGTGTTGTTCTCAAAATCAGCTACGCTTGTTTTGTAGACAACCCCATGAAACTTGTCTGTTTCGTGAATCTACACTCTAAGATCGCAGATCGAGACAAGATTCCCTTGATCTCGTGCAAAGTTATTTGACATTCTGAAGTGGTCTACGACATTTTCCTTGAATTGGTTTCTCGATATTCACGAAGATCGTTCAAGTTGTAAATTGACGAGGATTGACAATTCTTTAATTTCAGGTGTTAGAAAACTTTCGAAGTTTCAACATGTAAAGGCGGTGATTTCGGCCACTCATACATGTTAAAGATTATGTTAAATGTAATAGCGGTCATTTTCACCGCGTTTACGTGTTTGGAAGTTTTTGTTTTAACACATGTAAAAGCGGTGGAAATAGCCACTATTACATATGTTAAACCCTTTTTGTTTGTTGTTGTGTAACGGCGGTTGATTCACCCGCATCTACATATAACATGTCGGAGCGGCCGAAATCGCTGCTCACGCGAGATCTTTGGGATTTGGACGTCGAGTGCCATTAATGGCCACTCGTGCCAGGCTTTTAAAGCTCGGTCTCAAACCTTTTAAATGCATTTTTCACTCCCAGTATTGTCATTTCTTATGCTGAAGCTTTTTAGTTGACTCGCCAACGTCCTCCTCGATCGCTTGATCATATACCTCTGAGTTTGTGACAGATCTCGCACCGCAGGTTGGACCTAGGGTTTCGAGTGTTAACGGGTAAGTTTCTTTCATTTTTACCATTGTTACTCGTTAAACTCCTTGTTAGTTTATAAGGTTTTTTTTGTTAGTTTTTATGTGTTTTTAAGTTTCTTTTCGGATTAGGGTTTTTACTGTTCTCATTTTGGAGACTTTTATCTCTCGTCAGTTGAACCCTCACAGAATCTACCAACCCTCCCATTGCATGCGAAAGCGGCCGAGTTCGCCGCTGGATCCTCCTGAAATTACCTACATGCCATATACCATTGTGTGAAACCGGCGATTTCTACCGACCCTGCTAAAGACACCTTACCAATGTGCGAAGACGACGGATTTCGCCGCCGATGTATAAACCCACAACACCTTACCAATGTGCATAATCGGCCAAATTCACCGATTGATACATGACTTAGGTTTTTGTATCTGGTGTATGGGCGGGTGGTTTTGCCGACTTTACACGAGGAATCATTTTCATATTCCATGCAATAGCGGTCGTTTCCGCCGCCCCTGCATCAAACCAAAAACCCTTAAAGTTTCCTACTTGCCTGAGCAGTGTTTTCACCCGCCCTTACACCAAAACCCGAAACTCTTCTAACTTGCGAGAGCGGTAGAAAACCCCGCTCGAGCAAACTTTCGCCAAGTTACATGCACAAGCGGTGAAATCCCCCGCCCCATCATTTGAAGTTTCGAACTCCCCATTACATGCAAGAGCGGTCATTTTGACTGCCTGTGAATGTTAAACAAATCTCCAAGTGCATGCAGAAGCGGCTATTTTCACCGCTTTTACACCTATGAATTCTTCCAACTTGCAAAAGCGGTCAATACACCCGCCCAAGCACATTTCCTTGATTTTTCCCTAACGCTGGAAAATTCATTTTTCAAAGCTGAAAGCCCGCTTTCACCCTCGCCTCGATTTGCGCACTCAAGCCCTTTTAACGCATGCTTTCTCATCCATGATCATCAAAACGCAGTTGACCCAGTTTATCCAATTTTCCCCTAACTGCGAGATCATGGCTTTTTGCAGTTCTCTGTCAGCGTTCGTGGTGGTGTTCGAATTCACAGTTTTCTCAGGGCTCATGTCAGAATCATCTCCTTCGAAGTCCAGAGCTATGAAGTACAAATATCAGGGTGTCTTTCCAGTAACGACAGTTCAGTCGAATGTCGATGAAATCAGAGACACTGAGATTGGACATGTGGATATGGCTGAGTTCATAGATAGAACTAAACAAACAAACCCCTCCTG
Source organism: Cunninghamia lanceolata (assembly GCA_027924645.1). Taxonomy (NCBI): domain Eukaryota; kingdom Viridiplantae; phylum Streptophyta; class Pinopsida; order Cupressales; family Cupressaceae; genus Cunninghamia; species Cunninghamia lanceolata. The sequence continues at coordinate 1,921,478 of BSBN01000292.1, read as the reverse complement.
GCATATGCAGAAAATCATTGACAGCAATATCCATTTGGTAGCATCCTTTCCTGTTAGTGCTCATAATCCAGAATTTGTCTTACAAGTGGCTAACCACTACAATAGGGACACTAGAGCCGTGACAGATTCACATGGGAATGTTATCATGAGATTGGATGCAGAGTTCATGGACAAAATCTTCATGTGTCCACCACTTGAAAATGTCGGGAAAATTGATTTTGCTCAAGGTCAGCAAGATTATGACAATGATTTGGAATCTGCTAGGAGGCACATAAACAACAAATGGCTAAAGATTCCTAGGGCAACTTTGACCAGATGGCCAAAAGGCCTTCACAGGAGTGATTTTGTGGAGGAAGTGTGTGACTTGATTACACTCTTGAGTCGCGTCAGAGGACTCCCTTCTGCCTCCAAATTCCAAGAATGGATGTACACTTACATCAAGGTGATTCTACGAGGAAATCAGAAGATATTCTGGGGTGAACAGATCAGTAATGCTTTGCACGAGCAACTGGTAAGGGTCAACACTACTTTCAAATTTTACATGACCTCTTACCTTGTCTACGCTGTTGCAAGTATGAGGAACTTTCTAGGTTTGACCCAGGTAGGGGACAGAAGATTGGTCCCAGTATATGAATACTACCCCCAAATCACTCTGAAGGGGTCGATTCACCATTTTAGAAGAGTCAATGATGCGTTCTTCTTAGTTTTCATGTGCTTATGGGATGGTACACTGGTTCAGAGAAGAGTTTCAGATGAGGCATGGCAAGTTATAAATTCTTTTGGTTGTTTATTCCTTCAATTCCCCACCTTCACATATCTTCGGGTAGGATACTATCCTGGTTACCCTTACATGCTGCCACGGTATCCCAGTGATCGCATTGTTCTTATGGAGCTTTGCAGATAACTAATTGTGGTTCATAACAAATAGATGGAGCTCAAGAAGTCAGGAATAAAGTTTCCTATTGAAATTGGGAGGTATTCAGTTCAGTTTGCAAACAAAGCTAAGATAATTGACTCTGGGTTGCAGTTAGTCACTATGAAGACCTACAAGAAGAGAAATCATTTCGACTTCAGAAGAGTCCAAGACAAGATCAAGAGGAAGTCAAATTTTCATGAGCCAATGGTGGAAGACATATGGGCAGATCTCAGGACCCAAAATGAGATCAGAAAACTGGATTTCTGTAGGCTTCATCTAAGCCAAATTGAAGAACTGGGACTAGCTGATATTCCAGATGGAATGGAGGATGATGGAGATGTCCTAGATCATGAATATGAGGCAAAGAATGTGGAAGCTTCACCTCTCCCAGAGGTGAAATGGTCAGTCAAGGAAGAGACATCCATCAAGAAAAGATTCCAACCTATATTAGCAAACACCAACTTGTGGTTGGAAGGTAAAGGGATCAAGTTGAAAGAGTTCCTTATAGGATCCGAAGAGGGGACACAGGAGCAAACAGGTAAGAAGGTTGAGAACCAAACCAAGAACAAGAGTGATACCCCTTCTTCCTCTAAGGTACACAAACCAAAGATCAAATTCATATCCAAGGGAGGAAAGAAGAAGGAAACCACAGAGGTTTCGGATGCCACTAAGTCAGATGTGGAAGACATCAATGATGACCATATGGAAATTGAGGATGTTGAGACTGAAGAACAAAATGTTCAAAAGTCTAAAGATAAGGTATCTGATGAAGCTGAACAAAGTGAAGATGAAGGTACAAGGGTAGAGCAACTTGATGGTTCTCTGCAGACTCCTGTGAAAGACCTTCCTTTTGATACACAAGTTCTTACGCCCCCTCCTCATGTTTCATTTTCTGATGGTTTTCCAGTGATTTCTAATGTTCCTCTTTCTCCCATTCTTGTTGTTTCTTCTGATAATACTCCTCAATCCATGAGGGCTAGTATTGGGACCGTTTTTTATTCTTCTAGTTCCATTCCAAGTTTATCTTCCCCTTCTTTTGATAGCGGGGAACAGACTGTTTTGGAGAACCTTCTTGATGCTTCACAAAAGGTGATTGATACAGGTGTTGTGTTCACCAACACAAGTCCAATTGTCACCATCACGGGTGTAAGCACGGAGCCAACCAAGCAAGTAGTGGATCCCCCTCCAGCTGTCAATGCATCAATACTTCCTCCATGGCTATCTGCCTACACTCTAAAGAGGAAGAAACAAGCTATCTCACCTGATGAGGTTGACATTGAAAAGCTGTTGCCCGTGAAAGCTAAGAATCAAAAGAAGAAGCCTAAGACTGTTTCTAGGCTAGTCACTGAAAAAGGAATCAGATATGCTGAAATTGCCAAACCTCCTGAAGATGCCACAGTTGATACTTTTGACGTGAGCAGTTATGTCATTTCAAGGGTTGAACTTGGTAAAGTGACTCATGAAGGAGTCAAAGCAGATTTCCAAACCACGGCCACTACTCTACTGGAAAAGTATGATGAAGCCAAAAGGGAAAAAGAGCAATACAAAGCAAAAGCAGAACAACTGGCTGCTGTCCTTCAGAAAATAGTGAAGTCATCAGAGATAGTGGAACCAATGGCAGTGACAGTGGAAGATCCCCTGATACAGAAGGTTGAAAAAGCCCAAGCTAGAGAAAATAGTGGGGGATGTAGTGGAACGGTTGTTGGCCCAAGGACGAGTTCTATTGAAAACCGCTATGGAAAGAAAGGAGAAAATGGACAAGGCCAAAGCTGAGCTGGATAATCTGGTGGATCTACTTTCGCAGGAGCTGCAGGATCAGGAGGAGAGTCTAGAAGAGTGGACAGATATGAAGAAGATCAAGATAAAGAATTTGATCACCATTGGGGTCGTCACCAACAGGGAATCATATCTCAAAACCAAAGAGACTCTAGCTCATCGTATTTTCATAATAAAGAGTCTACTTGAAGATCTGTGTCAAGCTCGAGAAGCCAACGAAGATAGTGATGTCACACTCCTACATCGGCTGGAAGAACTTCCTTGCACCTTGACAAGGGAAGATCATAGCTTCCTCACGGCATAGGAAATGATAAATTCTTTTGAAGAAATGGTACAAAAGAAATTTGAAGAGGAAGCTCCCTCTGTGCTCTCAATGGACAACCTGTATGATCAACATTTGACTCTAGAGAACCTGAAGGATAATTTAGAAAAACATGAAAAGGCAATAAAGGCAGTGAAAGATTCAATCCTCCGAGCTCGCACCATCTCTGAAAACACAGTAAAACCAGATGCATGCGAGATGTCAGTTGTTCAAACCATGTATCAGAACTTCTTAAGGAACAAGGATGGAGGAAGCTAATGCCTTAGCTTATTTTTCTTAGTTTTTATGTAAATGGAATTTTGTTTTGGACATCTACACATGTAATTTTCCAAAATGTAATTACATGTGAGACAAGAGAAGTCATAAGTCAAATAGGACTCTCTTGTTGAGTAAGTCAAATTAGTTATAGATTTCCTAGATTTTCTCAAGGTCTTTCCCTATAAATAAAGGGGACCTCTTTTGTAAATACTATCTTTGGTCTATTGCAAGAAAACTCTGGCGAATTGAGAATCAAATCAAGACTTTGTGCTTTTTGTGAAAATCAATATTCAAATATTTATCAATACAAGAAAGCAAGTTCAATTCCAATCTTTGTCTTGGAATTATTTGTGTTGTGATAGTTTTGTTCTTACGTCTTGCTATCACAATCTTATTTGATAATAATTGAAGTGTGGAGTTTGTTACAAGTGATTGAAGAGTGCTCTTAATTTGATTCTGGTAAACTTTGTGTTATCAAATCAGTTGTGGGTTATATGTTCATGTTTGTGAAAATACAATAGTTTGGAGACTTTGTGCTGCAAGTTGTTCTATTTGATTTACTTTTATCATCTTGAAGAGGAGTGAAGACTTTGGGCTGCATTCTACTTCAAATAGTTCCGTTTACAAGTAATCAGTGAGGTAACAGAAAACTTTGTGTTTCTGTGATTTTATGATAATTTATAAGTTTTATATCAAGAGTTTGAAATATATACATCTATTCTGAAAAAAGAGAATGAGATGAAATGGAACCACCACCAACATAGTTTTTAGTGTACATAAATTTGATAAGTTGTTTTATTTGTAAAAGTTAAATAATTAAAGGGAACCTCCCCTTGTTGAGAGGAGAGACTTTGTCTCATCATAGCTATGGCTGATATACCCATTTTGCCATTTGCGAGTTAACGACAAAATATTCACCCAACAGTTTTTTGGCAACTCTACTGGGGAAGAACGCACAACTTGAAGCCTCACGCTTCAAGTTGAAGCATTTTCAGTTCTTTTCCATTTTCTTGCAATATTGTTTTTAGTATAATACAGTCTGGCAGATTCCCGGTACACCAGAAGTAAGAGGGCTCAGGGTATTGTTGATCCTGCATTTGAGTTGATGCAGCAGAATAATTTTGGATTCTTAACTCCACGGCCTCGTCTTCAGCGCACTAGGAGTTTTCCCCCTACAAACACCAGGTCCCCAATACCAGGTGAAGTTTCTATTGCCAGTGCTAACAGAGTTTTGGCTATTCATACGCCACCAAGGTTTGTTATACCACCTTTCAATCAGCGCGTCATGGCAGCCCAAGGTCCTTGGGGTAATACGTTTGGTCCTCTAAATTTGACCCCACCATTACATGAACTACCTCGTAGTTCAAGAAAGAATTTCCCCAAATTCTATGGTGATGGAAAAGTTCATCCTAATGAGCACATTGCGGCTTTCTGTATAGCCTGCGGTGTGATAGGTGTCGAGCACAAAGACGTGGCTGTGCGACTCTTTGTAGAAACACTACAAGGCGCTGCCGCAGACTGGTTCTACCACCTCCAAGCCCAGACCATAACAAACTGGGCTACTCTCAAAACCAAGTTCGAAGCCAGGTTCAAACCTGCGGAAGATGCTCATGCATTGTTGGCATAGTTGACACAGATGAAAAAGGAACCTCATGAACCAATGCGAGATTTCATCACTAAGTTCAACAAATTGAGAAACAGGATTCCCACCACTGCTGAGCCCACAGCGGAAAACCTCAAATGTTTCTTTATCAATACACAGCTTCCGGAGGTGAGTTTCTTATTGAGGCGCGCTGCCCCTACTGATCTTGCTGCGGCTTAGATTCTGGCAACTGAAGTAGAAGATGATCTTATCCTTGCGGGTAAGATAAGAAGGGACACTAATAGAAATAAAAGTTCCTCCTCTATCGAGAACATTCCCACAAGCATCACAGATCCCATGGTGCAAAAGCTAGCAAATGAATTACTAGCTCTCAAAAGACAAATGTCCCAAGGTATATCTGCACCTCCTTCTTACCGAGATATACCAAAGAGGACATTTCCAAATAATTCATATCAAGGCAATGCTGCTAGGAATCAAGGACAACAAAACCGTCTTCCTCCTACACAGGGGAAGCTTGCTATTGAAGCAGCGCCGGTCAACTCTGCTGTTGGCTACTATGAAGCTAAGAATGAACTTTCTTTCCAACCTGAGTTGGAATATGAAAATGGTGCTAATCTCTTCACAGAAGGAGAAGAAGAGATAGCTGGCGACTCTACCATCAGCTTTCTGAACTATCAGGACGAAGCTGAAAAAGGAGAAGTGAGTGAAGGAGCATATGCTGTTTTCACTAGGTCTCAAAATCAGTCAGCTCTTCAAGCTGACAAAGGAAAGGCGAGAGAAGAATCTCAACCAGCAATTTCAATTGCTAAACGGGGGACTCCGCTACCTTTCCAGTCAAAAGACCTGGTGGTCAATAAACAAGTAGGTGCCTCTAATGAATTTGTACCTTCCACTTCTACTCCTCAGACTAGTGTTGTTTCTACTAAAAATCAAAATGATGGTTTTTCTTCCTCCGTATCTAATTCTTTTCAGCAGTTCGATATAATAGACCATGCTAGGAGAACTAAGATACAAATGTCTAAAGTTGAATATTTACAGGCTAATCCTGAACAATTTGATAGATTAGCCAAATATGTCAAAAACAAGGCTGTCCCTGTAGGACAAGAGTTTCCCAAAGCCACTCATGATTCCTCCAAAAGTAAACCTACCGAAAACAACCTAGTTACTACCCCCCCTGAAGCCTCTGGGAAAATTGAACCTTTTTATGTTTCCCTATTGGTAAATGGTCACAAGTTGAGCAATTGCGTAATAGATTCTGGAGCCTCAGACAACGTTATGCCTACTAAGGTAGTAGATGCCCTTGGCCTCACCTTAACCAAAACTTTTGGGAGGTGTTTCTCTATGGAGAATAAGCAAGTTCCACTTTTGGGTCAAATCAAGGACGCCCAATTTGCATTTGCAGCTTTTCCGGATAAGATAATCAAGATGACAGTCTTGGTAGCTGATGTCCCAGCTTCATACGGCATCCTCCTTGGACGTAATTTCTGCAAAGATGTGGGTGGAGACTTTGTGCTGCAAGTTGTTCTATTTGATTTACTTTTATCATCTTGAAGAGGAGTGAAGACTTTGGGCTGCATTCTACTTCAAATAGTTCCGTTTACAAGTAATCAGTGAGGTAACAGAAAACTTTGCGTTTCTGTGATTTTATGATAATTTATAAGTTTTATATCAAGAGTTTGAAATATATACATCTATTCTGAAAAAAGAGAATGAGATGAAATGGAACCACCACCAACATAGTTTTTAGTGTACATAAATTTGATAAGTTGTTTTATTTGCAAAAGTTAAATAATTAAAGGGAACCTCCCCTTGCTGAGAGGAGAGACTTTGTCTCATCATAGCTGTGGCTGATATACCCATTTTGCTGTTAGCGAGTTAATGACAAAATATTCACCCAACGATAAGGAAATGAACTTTTGGAAGAGGCTATGGAAGTGTTTGAAAAGATGTTGCCTGAAGCTAAAAGAAATGCCTCTCTGGATCTTTCCTTGCAAATGTGGAAACTAATGAAGGTAGTCAATAGTCATTTTGAGTCTTTTGAAAATGCAGCTAAGAAGAAAGTAAGGGAAGAACTAAATATTAAGAGGTTAGTTGAATTGACGAAGAAGTGCTCCAAGGCACACATTTTTCTAGATAATAGTATAAAGAGTATTCATAATGCTTTATGTGATGCCAATGGATTATGTCAATTTTGCTTATCTTGGACCATAACCACTAAGGAAATAAAAGACAAAATTGATGGCCTAGAAGGGCAACTAGCAAAAATCTCTAGAACCTATGATCCCTTAAAAGATACAAATGGAGATCTAAGAGAAGTAGAGAAGACTCATGCCATAATAAAGAAATTGTAGAGCCAAAAGGAGTTGATAAAAGATCAAATGGGTCAGATGAGAGAGATAGTAAGTTTTAAAATGGCTTCTTTGATTGGTTTGTTAAAAGAAGCTGACAATGTTGGAAAGATGACTGACACCCCTACAACAGTGGATAAAGAAGAATTACTCTTGAAAATAAATGGATAGATACATATATTATACTATGAAAAGGTACATTGGGACTCGGCAATGATCAAATTGAAGAATATCTAAAAAGATATCTTTCCTACAAATCAGTAAGTCTCTTATCTTCTGATCTCCTGTACGTATGCGGATGGTTAGTTCAAGGAAACAATTTTGATATTTTGGTAAAAAAATAAGATAGTGAGGGGGAGTGCAATGTAAATAAAAGTTAAAAAAGTTTATGATTTGTAAATAGTCCCTTTTCCATTGATGTCAAAGGAGGAGAGTGTTTTGGGGAGAAGTTTTGGCTATGTTGCCATCAATGCCAAAGGGGGAGATTATTGGCAATATAAGCATGATGGTGTAGAAAGTGATAAGCATGATGTTAGGCAGTGTTGTCATTGATGGCAATAGAGTCTGTAGTATGATGGAAACATAGATTGTAGTATTTTCATTGTTGGCAGCAAAGGGTGAAGATACACTAGTCTGGAAAATAGCATCACAGGTCAAAGCCAGTGACAACAAAGGATAAAGGTAGAGTGTTCTAGAAAATGTTAACCCAACTAAGAAGACAATTGTGCAAAACAGTTTGATTGATAATTTTGTAAGAAGGTTTGATCCTCTTCTCTTCAATATGATCTTGATCCTCAGTAGAAGACAAATTTGCAAGAAGGTTTGATCCGATAAAGAACTTATGATTTGGCTAAGTGTTAACTTTGGATTTTTGAGTTACAGAGCATCTGGTATTTTGGTCTACATTTCTCCGCTGTTGAATATTTTTATCTATGGTTCTAGTATGTTGTTAGTGTTCAGAAACTTCTAAATCTAGAATTTTGTCTGATTTTGATGTATGGTTTAAAAGTAATGAGTAACAGAAGTTTGGCTTGATAGAATAAAGGTATTTCCTATTTAGAACAGGTGTGTAGGAGAGTCTACATTCCTCTGCAGTTTGGTTTTTGACCTTGTGGTTTTAAGTGGATGTTAACATATGTGAATAGAGTACAAATTCTAGTTTTTATGTTGATTGGAGTTATTTGGGTTAGTTTATGGATCTATAGTTAAAGGGTTTTTGTATTAGGTCTTCAGCGGAGCCGACCTAATAAGTATGTAGTTATGAGGAAGATAAATAAGTTGTGCATACTTAAGTGGGAGCTATTTTAGGTCCATGCCGACCTATTTCAATTTGTTTCAAAGTTTGAATCTTGGCATGAAGTGTGTGAGTGAAGGTTTGGGGTTGATAAGTCCTATATAGCATATTTTGCAAGTTACATCCAATTAGGTCGACCTAATTGATATTGTGAGAGAAGCGGATATATATGAAGGACTATTTTTGGTGTTTTAATGAATGTGATCAACATGATGTGAAAAAGAGCCTATGGATGTGAATTGAGTGAATGTAGAGCAATGCGGTATTTTAGAATAGTATATTGAGTATTGTTCTATAACTTGAGATTCATTGGAACTACACTCCATGCATATGTTAGATGCAATTATAATAGTTCAATTCTGGCAGTGAGCCACTTCTTCTATTTCTTTCTTTTAGTATAGTGAGTCCTTTGGTAGTGAGCATTCTTGGACAGTGAGTCCACTAATTGTATCAACCTTAACCGGTTGCCTTATTATAATATATTGTGAGCTAATCCTCACCATGGTTTTTCCCTTTTTAGGTTTTCCACGTAAAAATCTTGGTGTTCATGTGTTATGAGTTGTGGATGTATGTTTTATGCTTAATTTCCTTTACTACAATTGAATATGCTAAATGGATGAAAATGTTTGATGTGTAAATGGTTTAAGAGAATACTGATTCACCCCCCCTCTCAGTATTTTGGATGTTCAACAAATATCTTCCTTCTTTTGTGCATGATATTGTGAGTTTGATGTGTACTTGTGATTCCATATATGTATGCATTGGTTGGTGTGGTCTTTCTTGATCATATGTTTGTTGGCATCCTTGTATGATATGTATTGGTGTTGTGTTTTCTTATGATTGAGTTGGTCATGTGTTTTACTTATTATTTTTGGTGTGCATGTTGAATTACTACCTAGTAGATTGCCTCCTAGTACGTAGGGGTGGGCCTGAACATTCCACATGTTTAGGTGGTGTTGATCTGATGTAGAAGCATCCTTGGGGGAATAGAGCAATCTTACATCGCCATAATTTATTTGTAGGTAGTTTTAGAAGTTGTCATGTATCACCACATTTTATATTTGAGAATTGAGGTTTTGGTATAACATTTGGGAGTAGGGTAACTTTAAGAACTGACCCTTGGAAAATTCTATAGAAATCCTGGTGAATCCCCTATGTTGTGATAAAATCAACTTAGTGATTTGTTCCACAAATTGAACCGAAGTCATCAAGAGGGTGGCTATTTTATGTTAGAATATAATTTTAAAAATAAATTGTGGGTGATTTGAAACCCAAAATTCATTCTTGTTTTTAATCAGATTGGTGAATGAGGACCTAATTTTTCCATAAATTATTAATTTAGTTGGAGAAATAAGGCTAAAGTTTTTCTAATTTTTTAATTGAGGTGGCAAATTAATCTTGAATTGCTAAAAAAAAATTAATTGAGGTGCTGAATTAACACCTAATGTAATATAAATTTTTAATCATGGTGGTGAATTAAAACCTAATGTAATATAAATTCTTAATTCTATTTTTGTAGCACTTTTAGTTTCCAATCAATATTGATTTGAAAGTTTTTTTTAAGAAAAAGGTGTAAAGCACCTAACTATATTAATATCAAAAGTCATCAAAAATTACATCAAAGGGATCCACAAAGTTAGAAAGGCTACTACAACCACTATGAAAGCATATAGGGATAAGATTTTACAATCATATAATCAAAACAAAAAATAACATATGTTAAATGCCAACTGAAGGTAGTACTAAATCCAAGAGAACACATCCAAAAAAACCACACTAGCACGAGACACCCTTAATCAAGGTCTTGAGAATTCGTAGTGTCATCAACAAGAGGAAAAGGAATAGGAGGAACCAAAATATTAACATTCATGGGTTGAGGAGAAATATCTAGTGCATGTGTTCACAAGAAGCAAATGGAATTAAAATCCCTTTTACATGAACATCAAATCCCATGGGTAACTTGAATTTGTGCATTTCCAGCACTAAATTCAAAGCATTCTCATAGCCAAAATGAAGCCCCTTTTGGAGAGTGTTAAAAATACATGCTAGAGCAGGATAAATTTGAAGGAGTTGGATGGAAAATAAACCACCTAGTGGAGCCTCACTTTCATACATGCCGTAGTTTTCCATCGCCGATTGAAGTTTTTCTATAGTGACAAGATATTGATGAATGTAAGAGAAGGCCAGAGTTTCCACAAATTGTGCATCTTGCATTAGATCCATCGTGTTGGAGAGAAAGATGGAAGCAAGCTCCAAGTAGAGAAGCACCCGTAGGAATTCTTGCAACAAACCATCACCAACCACACAACATAGTGCAAATTGAACCATAACACAATCAAAGTAAAAAAACTTCTACAATTTGGTGGTCATAGGTCCCCAATTCCATGGGTTCCCATTTCTGGGGTTGGATAAAATATGACAGTTCTTTATAACATTCTTCATGGTTATGCAAAGAGAGTAGGGCAAATATGAGGGGGGAATAAAGGAACATGGGGAAGTTGTAATTGAAAACCCAATAGCCAATGATATTTGAAGAGAATGTTGCCATTAATAGACATAAGTATTACTAGATTTCATGCACAATAGATTGTAGGAAATAACATATCAAAGATTGCAAACATAAATGATAATTTACTCCCAAAATAATCATGAGAAAGGATGGTGTTGAGCAATACTGATTTGAAAGTTGTGTGCATATATCTTGCATCACATTGGTGCAATACTTTTTATGAAAAGACCTCTGAACACATTAGAAAGATTTCTATTTAATTTAAGATAACTTTAAAGAAAAGTTGTACCATACTACCATCCATGAGATCATCATCTAAAACATTTGCATTTAATGCCACACACCTAAACTATCTATCCGAATGGTTTTTGAGATACGTACAAATAATATCTGGACATCTATAATATCATGTCTAAGCCGGAAGGCCATCCTTTCACTCAACGTATCACACATATGCGATTACTAAATTAAATTAAATAAAACATTCATTTAATTTAACTTTCTTCAATTTAAATAAAACATTCATTTAATTATCTTTAAATTGTAACATAAACGAAGACTTATCTAATCACACACTTGACCAACCATTATAATCTTCTTCTGCTCTCTTCATTTTGTAGAAATATTATTGAGCTCTTCAAATCTTGGCCTATGAGATCATGAAGCCTCTCTTCTTCTTGCATTCTAATCATAGAGAGACAACTTTCCGTGGACCAATGTGGAGAAGGTAATTCAACTTGTGTTTGAATTTTTCATTAAATAGTCAAGTTTAATAGTTGTTTTTAATGTAATCTAAAATATCTTTTTATTTATAATAGTTTATTTATGCTACCTTTCTGGGCTACACAGAATGTTATCTATTTCTAGTGATGGGAATGAAGAATTACAATCCTTTCTCCACAGTGATATAGTATGTTGAGAGTTAGCAGTTTTGGCTTTAGCTAATGAGTTGTACTACTATGACTAGTCAATTGATTTTGACCTATTAGACCCTAGATGGTACAAACTTACAATTAAAATTTATGTGTGGATGTGGTGGTGTAACATGAGTGACAACGACAGTGAGAAAAAGTTGATAAATTTAATCCTCCTTTTCTGGCCTCATTATTACCCTCATCTAGTGTTGTGTTGTACATATACTTCAAAATTCAATGGAATACTAATCACTGACATTGCGAGTGACAATGCTCTTGAATACATGTCATGGAAAGGTTCCCTATCAATCAGCTCATTTTGGATCACACTAAAGAACTTCTAAGAAATCATAGAATTCATAGATGAGAAAGATTTTGGAGGACAAGGGAAAGGATGAACTAGTCTTGAAGGATGTTTAGAAACCTTCGCATGTTTTCAATTTTTTTTCTTCTAGCATGTTTTGAAGGCCAAGGATAAACTATTCTAGGTTTCAAAGCTGCCTATAAGTGTAGTAGTGTAGCTTGTTACTATTTTTTATGACAAATATAAATAATGAGTTTAGGGTTTTCTAGCATTTATCCTTGAAGGTGATATGGTTTTGTGGCTTCAAATTATTCAACAATTTTGAGAAATTGAGACAAATGTAAATGCCCATTTTGTTTTTAGTTATTGAACAAGCATTTTGTTTAAAATCACAAATACATTTCAAGCTTTGTAAATACTAAATCTATTCCAAGATTATCTTAAATATATGTGCAATATATATTTGTGAAATATAAAGACTACAATACAAAGATAAATTCTACAAATTTGACTTTAGTCTTTCTAACCTTCTCAAAATGCCCTATCTACAACAAAAACTTGGCTTCAAAACTTGGGCCTAATGACAAATTGAGTCAGTTGGTGAGGTAAAGGATGAGACTTTTCTTCAGGGTGGTGATAACCCCTATCTTCTATGTATCTTTCCATGCTATGGATAATCTTGCCTATATCTACATTTGGTTGGGTTTCTTTCTAGTCTGACATAGGTGTCCAAATGATTGAAGAGTACCACTTTAAGCCAACCCATAAGATACCCTTCTTCTTCATATCCCTTATATATTGTCTTGCCCTTGTGTTATGTCGTAAAATGTCCCCCTTGGACTTTTACCTCCTAAGTTTAGCTCCTAGGTCCCTTAGAATTAATAATGCATGTTAAAAATGAATCCCGGAGCAAAATCCCCTGAAACCCATGTCAAATGGGGCCTAGGGGTGCATTTTAGACCTTAATTAAGTCCCAATACAAGACCCTAGACATGGGCACCCACACCCTTGTCCTGCTCTATTTTGTTGGGGCCCAAATTTTAAATGACCGCAAAGAGACAGTTAAAAGGTTTCCCTTTGTTTGCCTATTCAATTTGAATTACGAATGTTTAGCAGGAATGCATATATAATCATGTTTAGGACTTCATTTGTAAACTAGAAGATGATTTTGAGATTAAGGTAAACTTATGATCATAGAGCTTTCAAGGCATTCATTATGTTGCGGAGTAGAATTGTGTTGTTGTTGTGTTTGTTATTGAAGATTTGGCTTCATCTTCTCATGTCGTGAAAGATCTTCATCTCCTTGAGAGCTACACCTCTGAGGTGATATCTATTTGTGATTCAATCTATCTACTTTATCATTGGTTTTACCTCTGTCCACCAAGGACACACACTCTCTATCTAACAATGCTGTTGGAAGGCTTGAATGCCATTCTAGGACTTGACAGAGGCAAGCTCCTAAACACCACAACCCCCAACCCCTCTCTTGTGATTATAGGTGACAGGTGTTGGATCTTGCAGAGAGGAGTTGTAGAGGATCATTGCAAAGCAGAAGGAATCTAGATCTGAAGAAAAAGGTAGGAAATAACCCTAAAAGGTCAAGGGCGCATGCTCTTTTGACCTCCAGTTTTGCAATATCAGAAATCTCTGAAGTGGTTGTAGTTTGTAGCAGATTTCATCTTGAAGCCCTCAAAAAAAGTAGTACCTTGGGCTTGGCACCCGCTTTTTCAACCCCAAAGTTTTCACATTCTAAAATCTAAGATCTGGTATGTATCTCATATGTATTTAGTCTTTTTGTGGATGCATTTATCGTGTTTCATCCATTTACTTATGATTTTGCATAATTAGGGTTTTAGGCTTAACCTCTAGGGTTTAACAAATTAATCAACAAATTCCAAATTTCCTTATCATTCCAAGTGACAACAAACCTGATAGTTGAGTCCTCTTGCAACAATTGTGATTCAACTCGGTTAAATGTCCTTGAATGTATGTAGTGAAAGGAGGATCTAACTAAACTATCAATCAAATCAACGAACCCTCTTTTCCTTCATTACATTTTGGTGAACCTGTGTTTTGCTGAACAGTGCATCTTGCTGAGTGTTGTACATCAGATTTGCATTCACACATTTCATTTTCATCACTATACATTTGAAAATCTTACAAAAAAAATTGAAAATTTTGAAAAAATCAAGCATCCTAGGTTTGCATCTAGGCATAGTTTGCACTATTCTCATTGTATTTCATCTAAATCATTTAAAATGTTTGATATTTACATAAGATCTGACATAAATTGCAGCAATTCATCATTTCATCATTGTCTACCTTGCATTTACATAGTTTATTTGCTAGGGTTTGCTTGAAATTTTGCATTTTTATATAACCTAGTTATTCCAAAAGCTAGGGTTTGTACATAAAATCTTGTTTCAAATTTTACTACTAATTTAGACACTCTTTCAAATCTGATTTTGGACAGTAGTGTTTCATCATAGTGTGTTTTTCCATTTATACATTGTGTATTTCAACAAAAACTAGCATATTCATTCACATTGTTAATTTGCATTGAGCATGGTAAGATTGGTGTGTTGTGACAAATTTTTCTGCATTATTAGACTTATTAGAAGGTCTTAATTTTTTGGCCCTCATCATTCTCATAATTTCATCACATATTTTTGCATTTGCATTGAAAAAGTGAAAAAATTGAACATTTTAGAAGCATAAACAAGCATAGTTTGGTGTTGTTTCATTACATTCATCTTAGATATCTTGCATAAATCAAATCTTGCATTCATATTCAAGCATAAATTCATTTTTCATTTGAAAATTTTGCTTAATTCTACATCATTGTGTGAAAATTGGCATAATTGTTAAATCACATAGTGTGTATTTCAACACTACTTGATTACACACCTTTTCACATATTTTGATCAAAACCTTAAAAACCATCAACTTTGCCTTGTTGTGTAGTACTCTTTTCTCCTATCCACTCTATTTGATTGTGGACTATGTGTATCTTTTAGAACCCATTTCCCTCAAACAAGTGTTTGGGTGTGAACATCTAGGGTGTGTTAAGTATCATAAAACTTTGCATGTCTTGTCTTACTAGATCTTATTGGACACTTATGTTTCAAGACATTTCATTATGGTATCTTCATCTCATTGCTCTTTGGTATCTTTACATGCATATATCAAAAAATTTGTGAATTTCTACACATTCCTTAACATGAATCCTCATGTTCTCACCCATATACAATCTATGTAGGACAAGGATATCTTTAAATGCTCTTTATTTGAAATCCTTGATTATGTATCTGATTTTGACAATTTCATAGCTCTAATGAATACATACCCTTCGACATTAGAAGATCTAACCAAGTAAATCTCTATGAATAATCCTTATAAGGATGATCATGATGACTCTTCTTCTACTACAAGTCAAGACCATGCCTTAGATCTAAACTATAATACATGTGATGGTGACCTACATTCATCTATTTCACATAATGATTCCTCTCCTTATGAGGACATCTTGGCACAAAAAGATGAAATCATTGATACATTCCTTAACATCACCCAACCCTCTCTTCATTCCAATACCACCCCTTTGAAAGAGAAAGCATTAGAAAATGAAGAGCCTCCTCTAAAAAAGGATCCTCCATGGGTAGTTAATACATCTAATCATCACATGGTACATGAGACTATTAGGGATCATCTAATGGATCTCCCTACTTTGGTTGAACATTCAAGTACCTTAGATATCTCTAAGGATATGAAGATCATGGATAGCCCTCCTTTTGTTTCATATTCAAACCCTTTAGATACAAACAACAACAACATTTTACATTCCCTTCGATCCAATGCTCTACTTCCAAAAGATGAAGCATTGATGAATGAAGAAAGTAAAAACAATGTTAATTCAATTATCTTTAATAAATTTCTTCCACCTACTACGGGAATAGTAGATAAGTGTATTAATGTTCCTAAGATGATTGTACAAGGGGAACCTAATGCACCTTCTTGCTTAAAACTAGTGATTATAGTTCAAGGTGATCTAAAACCACCCCGACCCCCAGGTTACATTCTAAGTGTTGTACGACAAATAACTCAAATAAATCAAGGTGTTCAAAATGTGCCACAACATCACATGATTACTCAGACATACAACACCTGTAATAACAAGCAAAGTAAGCAAGCACCACTTGTGCCTATCTCTCTTCTAGCTTCTCAACCTATGCTCCCTCCACCACCTTGTCTTACTCATTAAAGTGGTCAAGAATATGATATTGTTGAACAGCTTCGCGCTACTCTAACTAAGATCTCTCTTTGGGATTTAATACAAACATTGCCTACATACCATGGAATGCTCCAAGAAGCTTTACAAAAGGTAATTGTACCACCTATTAAGCCGAATGATGTAGCAACTCTGTTAGATTGTATACATGTGACAAAAATAGATATTCTATTTCAAACACATGAAATACCATCAATTAAAGATGAATATGATCCTCTTATAATATTTGTCATGATAGATAAAAAGTTGATAAAGTGAGTTATGATTGAGAATGGATCATCTCTTAATGTTTGTGGCATTAACTTACTACGTAGAAGCAAGATTGACACTTCTTTAATCAAACCGGGTAAGATTAGCATTTGTGGCTTTGATAATACTGGTAGCCAATCTATAGGTACTATAACATTACCCATAAAGGTTGGTCCTATGATATTATCTACCCTTTCTCATGTCATGTCTGGTTTTCTTTCATATAATATGATTCTTGGTAGACCGTGGATCCATGCCATGGGGCTAGTTTTGTCTACCCTTCACCGATCAATAAAGTTTATTTATCGAAACAAGCTCTACACTGTGGAAGCCAATCCTAACCCAAATAACTGTTTACATATCGAAACGTAAAAATAAGTTAACAATCATAGGAGTCTAAACAACTTACAGGTTGATTCATCAATACCTCTTGCCACATATAATGTTGTGCAAGACTCTAAACCATCGAATGCACTGTTTGGTGATGATTGGGGTTCATTAGATTTTACTCCTTGTATGGAGGAATATAAACTTAATAACTCTGACACATCAAAATTTGCATCGATCAATCTCATCTAAGCAATCTTTGGAAACACCTGAGAAACCCAAAGTCTCCTTGGTAGAAAACAAAGACAATACTCTTACTTATACTATAGATTATGAGACCTACGAGGCTTCACCATCTTCTAAAGAAATGACATCCCTCTATGGTTGAGGATTTAAAATCCTTTATAGCAATTGTGACTACATAGGCAATGGTTGTGGTGTAAATCAACAAGGAAGTAGAGTACCTCTACAAGTTGATGGAATTAATTACATGACCGGTATTGGATACCGCTCTTTAATACAATATCAACAAGACCAAAACTACATGCAAGATATCCTGAGTTGGTAGACAAGGAATGTCCACCAAGAAATATCCCATTGAATCAGGCAAGTATTTCTCCACCCTTTATCCACACTTGATGTAGCACCTATTCTAGTTGCTCTCAAGGGTGGTCTCCTCTTAGATATATATGTTGTTAACATTGTGTTGTGTTCCCTCGTGATGTGTTATGTGTTGTTTAGGCCTCCTTGGATGACCCTTTGTACTCTTGTAAGGTCAAGGATACTAGGAAACTGCCTCTGTAGTGACCATTCTTCTATTTGTTTCATCATTCTTCTATCTTTCCTCTCCTCTATTTTATTGTTGTGTGTCGTGCCTTAGGGGAATAACATTATGGTTGATGACCTAGGGAAATCCTCCTATGTGGTGTTCCTAAGGTACTTGTTCTCCTCTCTCATTTTATTATTTACCTTCTTCTAGTGATTCTACCTAGTCAACGGATGATGAAAACAAACAAATACTAATACGGATCGTGTGTCCCTTCAGCAAGCAAGAAAAAATGGACCTAGTCCATACATGACGATGGGGTTGATATATATATCCGACACTTGACTAGTAGAATCACTCCATGTGATGCATCATGTTATCTTATCTTTTCTAACAAACCATTGCAATACATCTGCTCCATGCACTTTAGATTTTCTTATATCTCACCTTGTTGTTACACTCAATTTTTGAGGTGCCTATAGTATAAGCCCAATGGATATACTCAAGTTTGAATCCATATGTGTAGCCTTGGTTTCTTTGATGTGATCTCATATGTGATTCATGCATATCTTTCATGTTTTGCTTTGGTTATTATCTTAGAGTAACATTTGTAACCTCTCTTGTTATCTTAGCATATCTTATCATTGTGTTTGTGGGAACATTTGGCGATCATGAGCACATGTTACCTTGGGGGCATGGGCTTTGTGAAATCTCTTGTTTCCTTGATTGTTTTATCTATACCTTAACGTGCTTGATATCGGTACATGACATCAACGACCTTAAGGTGGGGGACATATATAAGGTAATCTATTTGATGATTTTGGTACTAATGAAGCATGTTTGTAAGCCCTCTTTGTGAGGTGGGATTGTTGAAAGGCACACCACAACTGAGAGGGAGGGTGAATCAGTTGTGTCAAAAACTTTAAATTCTTCAATCAAAACACACTCACATTTACTTTTCTTAACTTCTTAAACTATATTACAGATTAAACATAAGGAGTAGATTCAAAATATGAACACATTAATGCCATAAACACATGAACACCAGATTTTACATGGAAAACCCTAAACAGGGAAAAACCATGGTGAGTGTTAGCTCACAATATAATATGTAGTAACAATACCAAAAATCAGAGGCTCACTACCTTAGGGATCACTGCCTAGGGCTCACTATCCAAAATAAGTGTTCACTGCAAGAGGTGGCTCACTGCCAAGGGTTGAACTAATTAAGTAGCATCTACATTATGCCTGAGTTCAGTTCCATTGAAGCGCAATATATCTCCTCTATTCTACTCTGCTTTTTCACTTCGCACTTATCTTCACATCTTCACATCATCATTTATTCATGACTTTATTACATGTATTTATACAATTCATCAACCTTGGAATGGACATTAAGGTCGGTATTACAATCATCAACCATTGGAACAATCTCCAAGGTTGGCATACACACATACATTAGAATAGGTCTAGACCTAAATAGATTTATGAAGGAAAAGAATGAATGTGGACTACACCAAGCCTTAACTGGGACTCAAATACAATCTTCGACACTACAACATGCTATCACAAACTCCAAAGCATAATCGCAAATAGTGAAAACAACCAAGTCAGCCAAAACTGTTGTTAACACTAAGACCTTTAGGAACATGCTTCATGCATGATCTGGATTACACTTTGCAGACCAATCAAAAGGTAGGAACATGATCTAGATACATCCACAAGCACGTTACAATCACCAAGAACTTTTGCACAACCCCCAAATATTCTATCTAGAAGATTCTTCAAACTAAAGCACTTAAACATTACTGTTGACCATTGTCATAAGGTAAAGATTGCTTGCGGAACACCAAATAATGAACCATGTGAATTGAAGGCACATAACATCATTAAAAACTTAATTCCAGAACCGCAGACTGTAAAACTTAAATGTGGAGAAATGCGGAGCAGAATACATTCTCCTTGTCACCATTAGATACACAGAAAAATAGTTTTTACTCTGGCGAATAGAACTCACTCAAATCTTCACACCTGAGGCTCAAACTTGAAACATAGAAATTGCAAACATCCCTTAACTTAACTTCCAAACTACAAACAAAGATATTCAATCTACAAGATATGCGGAGAAAAAAACTGTACTGTTCTTCTCAAACACTTGTTTAAATTCATTCAAGTAATTTCCTTAGATGCTGACCTTAGGTGTTGACATCAATGACACCACTTACTACTCATACTTGCAACAATCTCCTCCTTTGACATTGATGGCAACACATGATGTGAAAAACCATCAAGACAAACAAACTTGCTTTGCTTCTTTGCTCCCCCTTACTTTGTGTTTTCTCTGCCTGCAATAATCATAAATTTTCTCCTTGAGTTTTTCACATGACTTCTCTCCCCCTTTGACATTAATGGCAAAGGGTACCAGACCTTTTCTCTCTCTTTAGTTATTAAGGCTCAATTCATATCTTATTAATATTGCACTACTCCCCCTATCAATAACACTGCAACACTTACTGCTCATTATCAGGAACTCATATCGGTAACATCTACCTACTCCCCCTGACTGCAACAATCAGTTCCCTAATTTCTTCCCTTAAAATTTATCTTTCAACATTAGTTCAACTAGAGATGTACTTCTTAGACCTTTGTTATTAATCCTTCACTTTGTCTCTTCATGCTGAGGCATCAGTATCAATCCTTTGGCAGGGGAGAAAAGATTTTCAATAGAAGCTTCCCCTAAGTCAGAGCTCCCAATTTACTTCTCAGAGGAAGTATCTACACCAGAGGCTAGTGTGTATCCATCCTTGACCTCATTTACATTATTCTTAATCCAGATTTTGCTCATTTCCTTCTTGGTTTCTGCCGAATCAACCTTGCTCTTTCCTTTATATTCCCTCTACTCTATTTTCCTCTTTACTATAGGATTATTTCTTTTCACATTCTCACTTTTGCAGAATTTTGTAATGTGTCCATGTTTATTGTAATTGTAGAAAATAACATTACTCTGTCCTAGGTTCCTTCCATTGATTGGATTAATTCTTGATCTGCATTAGTTAGCCATATGCCCAAATCTATTGCATGTAAAGCATTTTGCATTGAAAGATTGAGTATTCCTTCTATTGTTGAAACGATTCCTTATTTGAATTTTACATTCATTTGCTCTATGACCAATTCTTTTGCATGTAAAGCACTGATTGGGGAAAGATGGAACTTTTTTGCTCCTGCATTGAGTAGCCTTGTGACCAAATTTACAACATGAATGACAATAACCATTGAAGATGGATACCTTTGAGCATTTGGTTGCCTGACTGGTGGGCTTCTTGATCTATTCCTTTGATCATGATTCTATTTACCTTTGTCCTCTTTGACCTTAGCATCCTTCTCTTGACCTATTCTAGAACTTTCACCTTTCTCAAGTCTCACACCTTCTTTGTCACTAGGATTTTTTTGACTTGCTATTGCCATTAATCTATCAAATCTGGTAGCACTCACACCGAGTTTGTCTTGTTGAGCCCATGCATGTTTCAGATCAGCTTTTAGATCAAGAACTTCTTCTTCAAGCTTTATGTAGTCTTTAGTTTTGTCTTTCAGACATTCCTCATTTTTTTCTTTTTCTTCATTTGCTAACCTCAATTCTTCACTATCCTCTTTGAGTCTTTGCTTAAGCTCCCTAATTTGCTTTCTTAACTCTTTGATGTATTCATTTGCTTCTATTATGTTTTCCTTTAAGTCCATGTTTTCTTCTTTAGATTTCTCAAGGTCTTCAAGAACAATTTTGGGTTATTCACTGTCATTGGACATACATTCATCTTCTGAGGATTTTATATTATTGCAGGCTTCAATCATTGATTTAGATTCAGCATTGGCAAATAAACACAAATTTATTTGTTCTTCAGCAGCTCTTTGTTCCTTCACTTCACATTGATTATCTTCTTGTATTTTATCCTACAATTCCTTTGCTTCAGTCTCTTCTTCTTCTCTGGTATATACTTCCCCTCTTTTTGTATTTTCCTCTTCTTTGTAAGGGAACCTATTTGAATCTGATGCATATTTATTGACTATTGAACACTTTTGTATGTCTTCATCAATCTTGACATTAACACTCTCAACGATCTTTCTTAGTCTCTTATTGTAGCACCGGTAGGCCTTACTTTTAGTAGAGTATCTGAGGAAAATTCCTTCATCACACTTAGCATCAAAATTTCCTAGCTCTTCTTCTCTCCTGATATAACATTTGCTTCCAAAAACTTTGAAATATTTCACTATAGGAACTCTTCCATACCACAATTCAAAGGAGTTTTAGTACCATTACCTTTGACTTGGATTCTATTTTGAATGTAGATAGTAGTATGTATAGCTTCTCTCCAGTACACTTTCGGTAGGTTAGCTTTCTCTATCATTGTCTTTACAGCTTCTTGAATAGTTCTATTCTTTATTTCCATCACTCTATTCTTTCCAGAGTTAGATAGTTGTCTCTTTATCCCATGAGTCTCATAGAACTTATTGAATTCATTAGAGGTAAACTCTTCTCCTTTGTTAGACTTCAAACATTTGATTTTCATATTCAACTCATCTTCAACCATTGTTTTGAAAGCTTTAAATGCATCTAGAGCTTCTGATATTTCTTTAAGAAAACTAACCAAGGTCATTCTAGAATAATCATCAATAAAGAACATAAAATACTTGTTATTGTTGGTGATTGTTTTGATGCAATCATAACAATAAGTTAAAATTCACATATAATGAACTGAAACTATACTTGAAAGATAAGAAGGAATCATTTGAGATTCAACTAATCCCAAGTCTACAATGGTTCGGTTGGTCAAGTTCAGTTGGTCAATGTGAAGCTGTAATGTTCAAGGGGCCTTACGTAGTTTAGGTTTGTTTGGTGGTTTACTGGACTAAGAATATGCAAAAAGGTCATGAGATATGTCAATACTTTTCATTCCTTTGCATAAAAGTGTTACTGTGCTGCAAGTTTTAGATGGTTTTCTTGAATTTTTGCAGCTCTCTTCTTTATCTATTTATGAAAACTGTCTACTTATAGCTCTGTTATGCATGCTTCTTCAAATTTGAGACAATTTCCTTTAGATTTCTACGTTTTCAGCTAAATATTTCAGATGGGTTGGGAAAAGTTAGAAAGATCTAATCTATACCTCATTTAATCCACCGAAGGATCTAATTGTTTTTGTTATGCACTATGTAAATACCACAGTAATTTGATCAAATCCACAGTAAAAACCTTAAATGTAAGTTCTGAGCATTTTCACAAACATACATTTAAAATTGCAAGCTCTCAAAGAAAATATTTCAAAACACAAAGAAGAGCAGGAGAACACTCAGAAGATAGATGCAGAACTCCAGATTCTATTGTATTAGAAACGAATAGTCATACATGATTTACAATATAGGAATGACTCTTAGTTTCATTGATCATACTACAGAGAACTTACAAGCTTTACAGATACATTAAGACAGCCAGACATTCCACGCGCACCTTACTGCAGACAAACAGGCGACCTCCTTCTTCTACTTCTAAACTATGCTAACTTGCTGTATGTTCCTAAAAGAAAAATCTTGTTGTAGCCACTGTTATTTTCCTAAAATCCCTGTTGTAAAGTATTACAGTGTAGAGAGGCACAATATAAAGACATTCTGATTGTCCTCACTACAGCAAAAAACCTAACTGAACCCCTGGTTCAAACCCTTGGTTACAACAATAAATACAGGTGAACCAGCTCTTCAAAATATCTCTGAGCAGTGTCAAATCTGGGCGAAATATTGCCCCTTCTGAGAAGTTCCGGCAGCTGGGTAATAACTTCTGTTTGTCTGTTGTAGTAATACCTTCAGCTGCTACTCTGTCCTTTACTTGAATGGCCTTGACTTCTTCGCACTTCATCTTTATCTTCCTGCTCCTGAGATCAGATTTCCTTCCTCCATGAGGTCACTGTGTTGACTTTCCAGCTGCTTCCTCAACTGCAAGCCTGCAAGACAAGACAAGCAATAAGTATTTCATTTATCACATAAACAGCAGGAAATTAAAATAATCGTTTAAATCCAGGTGACTGCGCAAAATTGTTGAAATCAGATCCAGAATACTCTCAAAACGCGTTCAAAACACATTCAGACCGCTCAAAACCCATCGGGTCAACCATCGCTGACCGAAAAAAATGCCACGGGCGCCAAAAAAATGGTTTAAAACTCCACCGCTTCATTTCCCGCCCATCGGCATGACTATCGCTATCGGCGTGTCAAAAAAAATGTTGGCCGATATTCCCTTCATCTGCATGATATTTTGGAAATATGATGCTCTCCCTTCTGAAGGTCCAGATGACGTCATCAGGATGTTTCGCTTCTGTATATTGGAGAAAAGAACAACATCATCATCATCATCATCATGTTGAAGGAGAATAGGAGGATATGGAATATGATCCTGCTGCTGAGGAAAGGAAAATGATGGTGACGTCATCGTCATATTCGGGCTTCATTAAAATGCAAAAGATGACGTCATCAGGGTGTTTCGCTAAGATCAGGGGATAATTATGATATCGGGTCACCTAAGGAGCATGATCAGGATGATGAATGTAATACGACCCCTTTGCGGCCAAGGCAACCCTCTCGAAAGATTAGGAGGATGATGATCATCAGGATATTTGGGGCTTTTGTCGAACTTAGAATAAGACGTCATCATCATATTCGCGAACCGGATCGTGCTTTGGAAGATATCCTGCCAAAGGGAAATGTGATGATGATGATCATCAGGATATTAGCTTCTTCGTTTATTAGATTGGGATGACGTCATCATGATATCTGGAGCCTTTGTTAAACTTAGAACATGACGTCATTAGGATGTTTCGCTAACCGGATCATGTTTTGGAACATATCCTGCCGAAGGGAAATGTGATGATGATGATCATCAGGATATTTGCAAAAGGTCGTTCTTTCTCGGCAGGAGGACTTTACGAAATATCGGGTGAACAAACAAGATCATGATGATCTTGACAACAAGACAGGATAAAAAAATACGATGATCCTCCTCATCGAATATCATGATGACGTCATCATCATATTTCGTCTTCGAAGCATGAGGATGAATTGAGGTCATCATCAGGTTAGCGCTAGGGTGATATTCAAAATATGATCATGCTGTTGAGGAATGGAATATCACCTTCTTCTTAAAAGATAGGGTGATCATCATGATATTGCAAAAAGGAGATCAGGAGGATATGAAGACGTCATCATCATCTTAGCAAATTTCAGCAAATATTAGGATGATGACCCTCCGATAGGTTTTTAACATGCGCATGCAAATATGCCGATGGTGAATTTTCTAAGTCAGGGTGATCTTATAATATCAGCATGATATTATAAGATCAGGTAATGTTAAAATATCATGATGATGCTCGCGATACAAAAGACCGCTCGACGGGGAAAACTTACTATGACTTAAAGTTGACGTCCGGATATTTGAACCTCAGGATATTATCGGGGGGGCGTTTCAAATATGATGATGATGTTCTTCATTCAGCAAAACCGAGTTTATAAAATACGACCCTCCTAAAATCATGATGCTCACGATGCGCATAAGGCCTTTTGACGGGTAAAGGGCACTACCACCTAAGATTGACGTCCGGATATTGCAACTGCATGATTTTTATCGGGTGATAGACCAAGATCATGATGACCTTGACAACATGACAAAAATATGATGATCACTTGCGATTATCAGGTTTGACCAAAACTTTGACTGTGCATAACTTCCACATATGGACGAATTTTTAAGTGAAGTAAAAGGCAAACCTGCATGGAATTTCAAGCTTTTTCTAAATATGAGGTCACAGAAAATAAAATATGAACTTTGACAAACTAACCTCATGATGATGACCTACCTCATCGAATATCATGATGATGATGCACCTGACCTTCATTTTTACCAAACCGCCAGAAAGCAGACAAACACAAGCAGAAGCAAAAAGCAAAACATCAGCAGGGGTCCCCATTTTGCTAAGGAGCATAATGGGGCGTGTTGTGAACAACACAACAGTTATCATGGGAACTTCCAACTTTTGTGGGACCACAAAGGTTTGTATGAACTAATTCCAATAGTTTAGTTGAAGATTTTTCTTCATCCTGTAGGCTTCCTCTTGCTTGATTTTCAACTTGACACTTCTTGCAAATGATATTGTTAGAATATATAATCTCTGGTAGATCTTTTACAATTTGAGTTGAGCTTATCCTTACTAGATCATCAAGATTGATATGACATAGTTTCCTATGCTAAAACCAACTTTCACTATTTTGAGTCATGGATGAAATAATGTTACCTTCTCTTAGATGATAAAGATTTCCTTCTATCCTTTTTCCACCAGCTATTACAGCTCTAGATTTATCTTTGATTTCAAAAGCATCATTCTGAAATACAAGTCTGTATCCTTTTTTTCACAACTATCCAACACTCAAGAGATTTTTCTTTAATCTTTCAACATAAAGAACATCATTAGTATGTTGTTTTCCATCAAGACTGATTGATCCTTTTCCACATATTTTAGTAGTATAGTCATCTCCAAATCTGACTAATCCTTCATCATACTTCTCAAAATCAATAAACTTACTTTTATCACCAGTCATATGATTTGATCAACTACTACCAATAATTCTTTTCTTGAAGCATATCTTCACTATCAGTACTTACCTCTCGATCAAGACATTTTTCATTATTGCAATTGACATCCTTTGAATTAGTGAAAAGCAATCATCATCTTCATTGTCTTCAACATCATAGTATGTTCTTTTGGACATTTTTCTTTTATTTTCTTCATCATTACTTCTCAAGTTTCTTTTCGGACATCTAGATGCATAGTGACCAAGTTCATCACACTTGAAACATTTGTGAGATAGCTCATCCATGTGTGCCATCCTGGATCTACCTTAAGTTGTTACTCTTTATTCCAAGGAACCTTCGCTCTTATACCAATTGTTGAAAGGCACACCACAACTGAGAGGGGGAGGGGTGAATCAGTTGTGTCAAAAACTTTAACTTCTTCAATCAAAACACACTCACATTTACTTTTCTTAACTTCTTAAACTGTATTGCAGATTAAACATAAGAAGCAGATTCAAAACATGAACACATTAATGCCATACACACATGAGCACCAAATTTTACGTGGAAAACCCTAAATAGGGAAAAACCATGGTGAGTGTTAGCTCACAATATAATATGTAGTAACAATACTAAAAATTAGAGGCTCATTGCCTAGGGCTCACTACCCAAAATAAGTGCTCACTGCAAGCGGTGGCTCACTATCAAGGGTTGAACTGACTAAGTAGCATCTACATTATGCCTGAGTTCAGTTCCATTGAAGGGCAATATATCTCCTTTGTCCTGCTCTGCTTTTTCACTTTACACTTATCTTCGCATCTTCACATCATCATCATTTATTCACAAATTTATTACATGTATTTATACAATTCATCAACCTTGGAATGAACATCAAGGTCGGCATTACAATCATCAACCATTGGAACAATCTCCAAGGTCGGTATACACACATACATTAGAATAGGTCTGGACCTAAACAAATTTATGAAGGAAAAGAATGAATGTGGACTACACCAAGCCTTGGTTGGGAATCAAATGCAATATTCCACGCTACAACACGCTATCACAAACTCCAAAGCATAATCATAAGTAGTGAAAACAACCGAGTCAGCCAAAACTGGTGTTAACACTAAGACCTTTAGGAACACGCTTCATGCACGATTTGGATTACACTTTGTAGACCAATCCAAAGGTAGGAACATGATCTAGAGACATCCACAAGTATGTTAGAATCACCAAGAACTTCCGCACAACCCGCAAATATTCTAACCAGAAGATTCTTCAAACTAGAGCACTTAAACATTACTATCAGCCATAGTCATAAGGGAAAGATTGCTTGACCAAATCATGAACCATTTGAACTGAAGGCACATAACATCATTAAAAACTTAATTCTAGAACCATAGACTGTAAAACTTAAATGCAGAGAAATGCGAAGCAAAATACATTCTCCCTGTCACCATTAGATACACAGAAAAATAGTTTTTACTCTGGTGAACAGAAGTCACTCAAATCTTCACACTGAAGGCTCAAACTTGAAACACAGAAACTATAGACATCCCTTAACATAACTTCCAAACTATAGACAAAGATATTCAATCTACAAGATATGCAGAGCAAAACATTGTACTGTTCTTCTTAGACACTTGTTCAAATTCATTCAAGTAATTTCCTTAGATGCTGACCTTAGGTGTTGACATCAATGACAACACTTACTACTCATACTTACAATAGGAATGTTCTATCTCTGGCATGAGTACACATCTTTATTTATATTGCGAGAAAAAGCCCTCTCCGTGGGGCGGGATAACATATCTCTTGAGCTAGTGTGTATCCTTTTATTCAAAGCCACTTCTGCAGAAGGCAGAATGTTGTATCTCTTGAGCTAGTGCACATCCTTTTATTACAAAAGTCCTATGTGGAGGCGGAGTTGGATCTTGAGACTATCCTCCCTTAAGTGTGTCTTTGGTAGTTGTTGTGGCGTAAGTCCAATCGTCAGGTGTTCCTGTAGCGTGTTTGAGATAGTAGGACTTAGCAATAAAGCTCCTTCCATTGCCCTTGTTTGTTATGTTTAAGACGTATAGTATGTCTATGGCATGCTATATGGCACTCATGTTTTCTGTGTGTTTTCCCCCTTGTGTGGTTAACCCCCACTTGGGCTTTGTATGACATGTTTTCCCCTCTTATGTGTGTGTGGTGACGAGCTGTACTCACACTTGAGGTTTGTTTGGCATGTTTTCCCCCTTGTGTGGCCTTCACCCACACTAGGGGTTTTATGTTGCAATTTTATTTCCATACATATGTATATGAAGATGTTATGAATATTTTATGAAAATGAAAATGTTATATCAGTGTATTCATCATGTTTCACATGTCTTCAATACTATATTCTCTGCATTTTGTGTGCTTCCTACTATCTTCATTGTGTTTTGCATGTCTACGATGTGTCTTCTAGTGGTTACCTAAGATGGGGGGCTAGAAATAGTTCCTCAATATTTGTGTATGCCTTAGCTTCAAGTCCCTGGCATGTCTGATGTGTTTTCGATTGTACTTTAATGCATGTAAGGGTCATAAGATCATACATACATTAAAGTGGGGGCTAAATGTTATGTCATAAAATGTCCCCCTAGGACTTTTACCTCCTAAGTTTAGCTCCTAGGTCCCTTAGAATTAATCATGCATGTTAAAAATGAATCCTGAAGAAAAATCCCCTGAAACCCATGTCAAATAGGGCCTAGGGGTGTATTTTAAACCTTAATTAAGTCCCAAAATAGGACCTTGGACATGGGTGCTCGTACCCTTGTCCTACCCTATTTTGTCAGGGCCCAAATTTTAAATGACCGCAAAGAGACCGTTAAAAGGTTTCCCTTTGTTGGCCTATTCAATTTGAATTACGAATGTTTAGTGGGAATGCATATATAATCATGTTTATGACTTCATTTGTAAACTAGAAGATGGTTTTGAGATTAAGGCAAACTTATGATCATAGAGCATTCAAGGCATTCATTGTGTTGCATAGTAGAATTGTGTTATTGTTATGTTTGTTATTGCAAATTTAGCTTCATCTTCTCATGACGTGAAATATATTCATCTCCTTGAGAGCTAAACCTTCGAGTTGATATCTATTTGTGATTCAATCTATCTACTTTATCATTGTTTTTGCCTCTGTCCACTAAGGACATGCACTCTCTATCTAACAATGGTGTTGGAAGGCTTGAATGCCATTCCAGGGATTGACCAAGGCAAGCTCCTAAATACCACAACCCCCAACCCCTCTCTTATGATTGCAAGTGACAGGTGTCGAATCTTGTGGAGAGGAGTTGCAGAGGATCATTGCAGAGTAAAAGGAATCTAGATCTGAAGAAAAATGTAGGAAATAATCCTAAAAGGTCAAGGGTGCCCACTCTTTTAACCTCTAGTTTTGTAGTACCAGAAATCTCTGAAGTGGTTGCAATCTGTAGCAGATTTCATCTCGAAGCCCTTAGAAAAAGTAGTACCTTGGGCTTGGATGCCCGCTCTTTCAACCCCAAAGTTTATGCATTCTAAAATCTAAAATTTGGTATTATTTGATCTATATTTAGTATCTTTCTGTGGAAGCATTTGTCATGTTTCATTTGTTTCCTTATGATTTTTCTTAATTAGGGTTTTAGGCTTAATCAAGCTAGGGTTTAACAAATTAATCAACAAATTCCAAATTTCCTTGTCATTCCAAGTGACAACAAACTTGATAGTTGAGTCCTCTTGCAAAAGTTGTGATTCAACTCGAATAAATGTCCTTGAATGTATGTAGTGAAAGGAGGATCTAACTAAACTATCAATCAAATCAACAAACCCTCTTTTCCTTCATTACACCTTGTAATAGCTAGTTGAAAATTTGGATAACCTAAGGGGTCTTTTCTTTTCAATATGGTTGTGAGCTCATCCCATTGATCATTACAATGGCCTCTACTATTTGTGATATGTAGTAACATTCCTTTAGGTACCTTAAGCACTTTATCCTTGGCACCCTACATCATCTCCATGGTTTCTTTATTAGTTGTAAATCTATATAGATTATGGAACACTTCCCTCACCAGAATATGTTCCCCTCTTATCATAATTTCTACATCTGTCTCCATGTTGTCATACCTCTTCTTCTCCAATCCTTTTTCTATTTGTCCTTGGACAAAAGAACAAAATGCTCTTAGCTGAACATCTCCCATGTTTGGATTGGGATTCTAGTCTTTATCATTAGATAAAATAAAGTTATGCAAATACAACTCACATAGCAAATTCTTTTCTATTTCAGCTTGACTTCCTAAATAAGATTCACAAAATTCTATAGGTGTATCCAGGTTTTTTTATGATCCTTCAATCCCTTTTAATCTATATCTTATGCAATTGTTCCTGTAGCCATAATGCATGCACTCTCGTGGGGGCCTACACTGTAACATTTTACTCACAAGCATTGAAATTAATTGAATTATGTCCCTCAAAATCCTATTTTCCTCATTCAATTTTTTATTTTCTATTTTTACCTTTCTCAATTGTTGTAATTTCTCCTTTTGATTGATATATGTAATGAACCAATCATTTTTAATTTCTCCAATTTTACCTCATGTTCCTTTACAATACATATTTCTTTATCCTTTACCTACATTAAAGTAACATCTAATTTTGTAACTTTGTTTTTAAGTGCCCTTATCTCATCTTCTTGTTTCGTGATCAACTCACGGGCCTCCTCTAACTCCATCAGACTTGTAGTAGACTTATTGAACCCTGTTGTAGGCCCATCTCATTTAATATCTTCAACAAGATCAACAGGTTCTTCTCCCTATTCTACATTAACTATCTTTGCTACAAGTATCACTGATTTAGGTTCTCCTAGAATAGAGCCTTCTACTATAGGCATTTCTACTTCAAGATTCTCCATCACAAAACTTTTACCTACAAGTGTTCTCTTTTATTTAGTGCTCCATGACACTGCTTCCTCCAAAATCTCCACCTCTAAATCAGATTGAGCTTGTTTCTCTAATCTTGTAGCATTTTTACTTGCCATGGATGCTAAATTCTTAAGTCTCATAGACGACCTTATATTCAGTTTTGGAGTAGGGGGTTTTGCGTATTGTTCATCCCAATGTTCAGATTCTTCTATACAAATATGTTGTCTTGTTCACTTTCTAGTATATCTTGTTACAACTATAGAGGGCCTTGCTTTATCTCCTGGAGCCATACCTATAGGAGGCATATTACTTGCTTCAATATGTGCATCATGGAGAGGGGTGTGGTCATCTTCCTCTACAACATCCTCTCCTTGTACAACATGTGTTGCAACAAACACTTCCTAAGTTAATTGGGGTTGCCTTTGTTTCAAGGCCTCTCTTACCACCAACTAAATTAACCCATGATGCACCAGGTATTTGACTTTTACATTTTGCACTTCTAGAGACATCTTTCTCAAGGATTTGAATAAAAAATAAGGAACATTCATGATTCTTTGATGTCTCAAATGCACCATTAAACAAAAATGAGAACTATAGATAAATGAGTACCTTCCCTCACAAGTCACATCCTAAATGAGAGCATATGCCACCTCTCACCATAGCTCTGATAGTGAGGTTTTCAAGATTCCTTGACCATGTACCATTTGAGTTTGCTCTACTGGATTCAAAAACTCCTTGCAAATTCTTTCTAAATATTTTGGCCTACCAATGGGAAAATACTGCTCCCCAGTGTTAGGGAACCCTATAGTAGCTGCGACCAACTCCACATCAAAAGGAAAATCAATGCCCCTCATTACAATTTTATCCTCCACATCCACGCTTCTCCAAGTCAAATAACATCATGCAAACTATAGAGAGACAATCCACAACATCCACACATCTTTCCAAAATATTCAGTATCATCAGAATCTTCTGCAATAATGCTGCAACCACCTGAAACAAAGAATGTCTTCATTTTGTACATCAAGATACAATGCTATTGAACACCAACATAAGAACTGAACTTACGGAGCACCCCAACACTAGAAACTTCAAGGGAAGGTAGATACAGATAATATAAGCACTTTCCCAAATCCGCAAAATAAGTAACCTTAATGCAGAGAAATGCAGAGCAATCTCATTTCTCCCAGACAACCTTCTCCATAGGCAAACACTTTGTTAAACACATCTTCCACTTTCACATGATCTAGAACCTGAAAATCTAGATATAACACCTCTAACCACCTCTGATCAACACTTCCAAACTATACAAGCATATCTTCAATTATGAAGAAATGTGGAGCACAAAATTGAACATACCTTTGTCACACTATACACCTTTTTATTCAAATTTTCTCAAAAGCACTCGGTAACCAAGTGGACCATCTGCTGGAGGTTGACATCAATGACAACACCATCAAGCTTCCAACAATCTCCCTCTTTGTCATTGATGGCAACATCAATTTTTTGAAAAACCATCACCAACAAAAACAACCAATCAATATCCCTACAACCAGTAGTACTCCCCCTGACTGGAGCAACTCTTACTCTTCACACACTTTTTTGCACAATCTTTCCTACACAATGGTTTTTCAATCATTTCAACTCTCTCCGCCTTTAACATCAATGATCAAAGGCAACACTTGCAACACTAGCAAGCACTTGCACTCACTCCACTACTTTCACTCTTTTGCACTCTCCCCCTTAGGGGCATAAGGTATGCTCCATCTGACTGCACCAACTAATAGTACCACTACCTAATCCCCCTGAGAGGTAGCCTTCAACATCTGTCCAGGACTAAGAATGTATCTTGAAATGCTTCTCAAATAGATGCACACACTTATGCATCTAATCAAAAGGAGGGGCAATAACCCCTAACTTTTGCCGAAGATACTCAAAATTATTTTTAGGAAGAGCCTTTGTAAAGATGTTTGCAATTTGATCCTTGGTAGGCACATACTCCAATTTCCCCTTATTCTTTGCAACCTTCTCTCTTAGAAAGTGATACTGGATTGAAATATGCTTTGTTCTTGAATGCATTACCATATTCTTTGAAATGTTGATGGCACTTGTATTGTCACATAAGATAGGAATAGGTTCATCATATGATTCTTTGATATCTTTCAATGTTTGCTTCATCCACAAAACTTGTGTACAACAAGATGCTAATGCAATGTACTCTGCCTCTGTAGTAGATAATGACATTGAATCCTACTTCTTACTCAACCATGAAACTAGTATGCTTCTAAGAAAGAAAGCACCACCACTTGTACTTCTATCATCTGTACATCCTACCCAATCTGCATCTGTATATCCTTGGGATACAATAAGACAAAATCTAGAGTGCCTTTCAAGTATCTAAATATCCTTTTTACTATTGAAACATGTGACTCTCTAGGATCTAATTGAAATCTAGCCACAAGGCAAAATGCATACATGATATTTGATCTAGTAGTAGTCAGGTATAATAGTCCACCAATCATTGATTTGTACTTGCTTTGATCATCCTTAGGGGATTCATCATCTTTTCTTAACTTACAACTAGTAGACATGGGAGTATGTACTGGTTTGGAGTCTTCCATTCCAAACTTCTTCAACATTTCCTTAACATACTTTGACTGTAAAATGAAAATACCTTTTTCTAATTGACTAATTTGTAGCCCAAGGAAGAAATTCATTTCCCCAAACATCGACATTTCAAACTCTTTCTACATCTCCTCTGCAAATATTTTGCACATACCTTCATTTCCTCCAAAGATTATATCATCAACATATACTTCCATAATCATGATTTGATCTTCTTCAACTTTGAAGTATAGATTATTGTCTGCAGTGACCTTTTTGAATCCTTGTTGCAACAAGTATCTATCCAATCTTACATACCAAGCTCTAGGAGCTTGTTTGAGTCCACACAGTGCCTTCTTCAATTTGCAGACCATACTTGGATCATCTGATAATTGGAAGCCTTCTGGTTGTTCAATGTATACCTCCTCTTCCAATTCTCCATTCAAGAATGCAGATTTCATATCCATCTGATAAGCTTTGAAATAGTTATTAGCTGTAAAGGCCAAGAACATTCTAATGGCATCCATTCTTTCCATTGGAGCATATATTTCCTCATAATCTATTCCTTCCACTTCTGAGTAGCCTTTACAAACATGCCTAGCCTTATTTCTGACTACTTCTCCATTCTCATTCAACTTGTTATGGAATACCCATTTAGTTCCTATTACATTCTTGTCTGTTGGTCTTAGAACAATTTTCCAACTCTATTTTTTCTCAATCTACACCAATTCTTCTTCCATAGCTTTGATTCAATGTTCATATTTGCATGCTTTAGTCATTGTTTTGAGTTCTATTTTAGACAACAAACACAAATTTAGCTATTCATTTGTCATAGCAATTTTCCTTCTTGTTAATACACCTTTGTTCTTATCTCCAATGATTTGATCTTCAGAATGATTCTTCTACACATACTTGGGAGTCTTGGGAACCCTTTCCAAAGCATCTTCTTCATTAACAAGTTAGAACCCTTTCCAGAGAGTCTTGAGATTTGTAGCTAATGATCAAAAAATATGACAAGTTAGAACCCTGCAAATCAGAAAACAAAACAGAAACCCTAAGAAACCAAAGGCATTCTACTGCTGTGCAAAGGCGCGGGACTGCAGACTAGAGGCACTTTACTACACGCCTGAGGTGCGTTAGTGTCACTTGAAGGTGCTTTGTTACAGACCAAAGGTGATTTACTGTGTTGCAAAGGCACTTTTCTGTGTTCGATTGTACGTTTCCATACTGTACTTCAAAAAAAAAATTCTAACAGAAAATAGTGGTTAGTGGGTGATGAGTGCCAAATTGCACTCATGAAATACATCTTTTTGCCTCTCTTTTTCCTCTCTCTCAGTTCATCTTCCTAGTGTCTGCACCCAAATAAGTTAGCAAGATCATTCTATTTTGTGATTAATTAAGATAGATTACTTAAGATTAGAATTTCTGATTAAGTGACTAATGTGCGTGGAATTGATGGAAAAATGCAGAACTTCTCTCTCTTTTTGAATCAACAGGTGTAGGTGCTAGGAACAACGATTTTGTGCATCTTCGGAGATCGTCTTCAATGATCTCCAGAGACAATAACAAACAACCATGACACCTGAAGTTTTGAAGATATGGGGAATGCCTCTTCGGAGCTCTGTGAGAGTCTGGAGTATCTCCGGCGCTGCAGACAGGAACAACTATCTCCAGTGCCTCCTAAGAATAGGGCATGTTTCCAAGTAGAGCTGCCGACCAGACACTTTCAGCAGTGATCTTAATACCCCTCACTTCACTCAAAGCATCACCTAAGTGGTGAAGGGTCAACTATTAGTTAAACTGCTGAAGTTTTATCTTTTCAAAGATTTTGCATGAGTTACGAACTAAACTAATCCAATATCCTTATTTTTAGGGCTTTGATGCCCAAATGTATTAAGACTTCAACTTAGACTTCTGAGTGGACTTCTGTTCCACTCAAGTCTACCTTTCTCGCATGGTGATTTTTCATAAGTTAGACAGTTAAGTACAATAAAGAGATGGTGTCATCTCATAGAAAGACTGGTAGATAAGTTCAGTGATATATCATCACTCATTTTTATATATACTCTCAGAAATAGTAGAAGAAAAAAGACAATGATAAAATTATTCTGACTCTCAGAGATCTCAGTTCTGTGATAGCCATATTTTCATGAATGTAGAAATGAATGAATTAGACTAAATTTAGTTGTGATCATCTTTTGTGCTAATTTCCTGCTATAGCCTTTAGCCTCAAGGGTGTGGAGCAAGGGCCCACTCTCACCACTCAGGCAGGAGGCTAGTACCACTGTTTTATTGTTTCAGTTTTCTCTTATAAAGGTGTTTCTTGTTTTAATAGATAGATGCATGTTATTGTTTCTTTGCTTTTAGTAAATTTCCTATTTTATTCTATTTTCCAACATTTATTACATTTATTCAACAAGCAGATAGATTAATCTTTTTTTTTTAAATTAGGATTAGCTATAAATTGGTAACTATAGAATCCCTAGTTGCAGACAGCCGTGGACACAGCCCTGGTTTTTGACATCTGAAAACAGATTAAATGATGAGGTACAACGACACCTTGTCATTTTTGGCGCTATTGCCGGGGAACAAGTTTGTGTTAATTAGGAACACTGAGTTAAAACAGTTTTTAGAAAAGATCTGTATGGTTAGAGCTAGAGATCTAAAAGGAAGATATATTAAGCAGACACCCCAACAACACACCATAGGGGAAAGCAGTGGGGTGGTACAAAATCTTGTTGAAGAAGGAAACCTAGATCTTACTTTGGAACCTGCACTTCAAAACAACAATCCCTTATATCCTCCAGACATTCCACTTGCCAATTATATCCAAGAATTACAACAAAAAGTTGAGGCAGATCCTTTGGTAGAACCTAATTTCCTAGAGCCTCAGGAAGAAGAACCAGTACTAAACATGGAAAATGATAATCATGGGGAAGAGGAAAATCAGGCTCCAAGAACCTTCTCTTATCCTATTGTTTTGGCTACTAGAGACAATGCTCCTATGAAAAATATCTCACCAACACATCTGCCAAATTTCAGAGGACTTTCTTCTAAGGATCCAGATCAGTTCTTGTTTGAATTCAAAGTAGTCTGCCAAACTTATGATTATGGATCAGATAACCAGAAACTCAAACTATTCCCTTCAACCCTGAAGGATTTTGCGATGAGATGGTTTATGGGTTTACCCCAGGATTCTATCCGTTCTTGGGATCAAATGGAAATAGAGTTTTTGGAAAAATACCAAGATTATTGTAGATCCAGTAATAAAATGAAGAATTGTTTAAAATTAGGCAGGGGGAGGAAGAATCCTTAGAAGACTATGTGAATAGGTTTAATTTTTCCTTGAGAAGGTATGGCAATCCAATGGATCACTCCTTGGCTAGAACCCTATTTATAAAAGGATTGGATAAAGAATCAAAACAGGCACTGGACCTAATGGGAAAAGGGAATATTAACAAAATGGAAATACCTGATATAGAGGAACTCTGCAGGAACTATTCCAGAACCCAAGATGGAGTAAGGTCATCCAAAACTTTTAAAGGGAAGAATGAAATAGGACAGTTGATGGAGGAAATTGCAAATCTAAAAATAGACATTCTGGTCCAACTAAATACCACATTGGATGGGATTCAAGCAAAAACCAAACAACTGATCAAAATAGAGCAACTGAACCGCTCTCCATCTATTGTCCTAGGTGTAGAAACAAACACCTATTGAGAGAATGCCCCTTGGACAAATCAGAGATTTGTTAGATCTGTGATAGGGAACATCCTACCAGTCAGTGTAGTCAACTTCCAGCCTTGAAAAGATTGAGTAAAAAGAATGCTGTGATAGAAGAGGAGTTGAACTATGTGGGACAAAAACAAACCAGGAATTTCTCTTATAATCAGTATCCAAACCAATCTTCTTACAGGGGTCCTTCTAATTGGGGAAATAATTAGTGGAATCCAACTTGGCATGGCCCTCAAAATAATCCTCCTTGGGGACAATAGGATTGGCCAAGTCAACATTGGCAAAACCAAAATTGGCAAAATCAGCCTTGGGGAAATCAACAGTGGCCACCACAGTTTGGATCACAAAACATGCAACCTCAATGGGGTCCTCAACAGGGATATCATCAACAATACCAAGGACAACCTAGACGTTTCCAACCTCAACAGTAGGCTTTACTAACTGGATCCTCCAACACACAGGGTCAAACACAAAATGAACTAGTTAGTCACCCACCTTTACTAGCTTAGCCTATACCAAACCCACGGAATAAACAGGGAGCAGCTGTCTACATGACAGAGCAAGAAAATCTGGTTGGAATTAATGATATATATTCAAATAATCTCCAGCTGCGTTCTGGGAAAGCATTCCCAAGACCTTCTCCTCCAACTATAGTTGAAATAACCAATGACAAGGAACTTGAAAATCCATCCAATCAACCCACAGAGGAGATTACTAACAAAAAAGTGCTAGAAAAATCATCCACAGACAACTCCGGAGTTACTCCTAAAAGGCCGGCTCCGGAGAACAGTCTTGAACACAATTCTGATAAGAGTTTCAGAGATGCTCCGGAGATGGAAAAGCTAGCACCATACCTAGAACGGCTTAAATAGAATGCTCCTCAGAGAAAGATTCCACAAAAACAAATCCAAACCAATCCGGAATCAAAACTTTTACAAGAAATCAAGCAGCTAAACATTGAAATTCCTCTTCTCCAAGCAATCAGAGATGTACCGGAACTAAATCAGTTCATTAAACAGTATTGTATCAAAACATAGGGCAGAAAGAAAAGCTTTCCCTTCACAATACAGGTGGAAGGAAAAGTAGTGGATCTATTGATGGGAGAAATTCTCCTCCCAAAATATGGAGACCCTGGAAATCTTGTCATAACTATTTTCATCTCGGGGGTAGAAATTTCAAATGTTCTGGTTGATTTAGGAGCAGCAATTAATGTGATGACAGTTCATACAATGGACATGTTAGCTCTATCAGGTATCCAATCCACACCTACAATTCTTCAACTTGCTGACCAGTCAGTAGCTGTTCCAAAAGGAGTAATCACTGATGTACCTGTTGTGATAGATTCATGGGAATTCCCAGTGGATTTCTTAATACTAGAACCTAGAAACTAGAGAAATGCTTATCCATTGATTTTAGGAAGACCATGGCTAGCTACTGTAGCAGCATCTATTGATTGTCAAACTAGAGATATGGTCACTTCTAATGGGATAGATCTAAAGAAAATATCTCTGTATCCTCCAGCTAAACCATCGGTGCATTACATAGGAAGAGTATGCGTGGATGAACCAGAGAACATAGACAACAGTGCCTCATTAGCTATGGTAACCATTAGGGAACATCTGGGAGAATTAGAAGAAGAAGTATACTATGATACAATGGAAGACTTCGATCACATCCTAATCAATAAAGATGTGATGGAACTCGCCCAAGATCCTTAGAGAGAACTTCTTATTTCTTCTCATTGTACCCTTGCCAACATTATTCCTTGTGGGGAAACCTTTTACAGGGACTTAGCCACCTTCCACATGTTACTCCCACATTCTTGTCCTCTCAATGCCATGACATCAATGTATGGACCCACCACATCTATGGATCAAATCACAAAACAGGTCATGATTCTACCAAGGAAAACACTTAATATAAATACTCAGTTAACAACAAGTCAGGAAGAAAAACTTATCTAGCTTTTGGTCTCCCACTCAGCATCTTTTGCCTGGGAATACCAGGATATGAAAGGCATACCTCCTGAGATCTGTACCCATCATATCTACACTAAGGATATTAAACCTGTCAGGCAACCACAAAGAAGATTGAATCCCGCTTTAAAGGACATTGTCAAAACTGAAATAGAAAAATTACTCCAGGCAGGGTTCATATATCCAATCTCAGACAGTCAATGGGTCTCACCCCTTGTCATTGTGCTGAAAAAGAATGGGAAATGGAGGGTGTGTATTGATTATAGAGAACTCAACAAGGCCACAAAAAAGGACTACTTTCCCTTACCATTTATTGACCAAGTTTTGGACAACCTTGCTGGGAGAAAGTATTTTTCTTTTCTAGATGGATTCAGTGGGTATAATCAAATTCAAGTAGCACTTGAAGACCAAGACAAAACCACCTTCACATGCTCTTGGGGAACCTTTGCTTACAAAGTTCTTCCCTTTGGGCTATGCAATGCCCCAGCTACATTTCAGAGACTGGTTCTAGCTATTTTTGCTGAACTGACTAATGAATGCATGGAGGTCTACATAGATGACTTTACTGTGTATGGGGATAACTTTGAGGAAGCTCTCACAAACCTTGGAAAAGTACTAAAATGCAGTGATAAAAATCAACTGTCCCTTATCCATGAGAAATATTTTATGATGGTGGAGGAAGGAATTATTTTGGGACACCACATTTCAGAAAAAGGGATCAGAGTGGATCAGAACAAGATAGAAGTAATCACACAGTTGCCTTCACCCAAAAATCAGACTGACATCAGAAGTTTTCTGGGTCATGCAGGCTACTATAGGAGGTTCATAGAAAATTTTAGCAGAATAGTTGCCCCCCTGTTTACCTTACTTAACAAGGAAACAGAATTTCTGTGGACAGAAGACTGTCAATCAGCATTTGAAACTTTGAAGGAGAAGCTTACTGTCACACCAATCTTAAGGGGACCTAATTGGACTTTACCATTTCACATACAAACTGATGCTTCAAATGAATCCATTGGGGCAGTTTTAGGACAAAAGGAGGAAGGAAAAAGTATGCATGCCATTTATTACATCAGCAAAAACCTTACCTCTGCAGAAAGAAATTATACAACAACTAAAAAAGAATTCTTGGCAGTTATCTATGATATAAACAAATTCAGGCATTATATCATTGGATATAAAATATTTGTGCACATTGATCATGCAGCCATCAAGTACCTAATGAATAAACTAGTAGTAGGTGCAAGGATCATCAAGTGGTTATTGCTATTGCAAGAATTTGATATTACCATAGTTGATAATCCAGGGAAGTTTAATTTAGTTGCTAATTTTCTGTCAAGATTGCATACAGGAGGAGAAGACCAACCAGTGGAGGACAAATTCCCAGATGAACATCTTTTTTCCATATCCACTACTGCACCTTGGTTTGCTGACATAGCTAATCTTTTAGCTACAGGCTTGTATCCATCCCATTTTACTTCGAAACAAAGAAAACGTTTAGTTAAAGAAAGTTTATCCTACAAATGGTTGAATGGTTTACTATTTAAAAGTGGTCCTGATTTCATTCTACGCAGGTGCTTAAAGGCTGATGAGACTTTTGATGTGTTGAGAGCATGTCATGATGAACCATCTAGTGGCCACTACTCTTTCCACAGGACAGTCCACAAGATCCTTGGAGCTGGTTACTACTGGCCTTCTCTTCATAAAGACACAAAGAAGTATGTGTAGCACTGTGACCAGTGCCAAAGGATGGGGCAGCCGACCTTTATGCAGGAAATGCTGCTACATCCTCAAGTCATGATAGAACCATTTGAGCAATGGGGTTTAGACTTTGTGAAACCAATTTCACCACCATCATCAGGTAAGGAGTATATTCTAGTGTACACAGACTATGTTACTAAGTGGGTTGAGGTTCAAGCATTATAGTTTGCAAGAGAAGAAAAAGTTGCTGATTTCCTCTACAATAAAATTTTCTTGAGATTTGGAGCCCCAAGATCAATAGTTTCAGATAGGGGACCTTAGTTTACTTCATAGGTAATCAAGGCATTCACAGATTTATACCAAGTCAAGCACAGAAAATCTTCACCTTACCATCCTCAAGCAAATGGGCAGGTAGAAGTAACTAATAGAGAACTTGAGAATATTTTAACAAGGACAGTGGCAATGAACATAAAAGATTGGGCTAGTAGATTACCTGAAGCAGTTTGGGCTTACAACACCACTTGGAAGTCCACAACAAAGTTTTCATCATATGAATTGGTTTATGGGAAAAAGCCTATATTATCTATAGAATTTGAACTCTAGACACTTAAAATTGTATTGGATGTTGGTCTGCCATTATCTATAATTCAGCAGAACAGAATTCTTCAGCTCAACGAGTTGGATGAGATTTAGACAGAAGCCATTCAGCAAACATAACTGGTTCAATACCAGAGGAAGCAATGGCATGACCAACACATTAAGAGGAGGACATTTCAACAAGGAGATTGGGTTTTCCTTTATGATTCTAAATTCAAAGAATTCAAGGGGAAATTGCAGACTCACTGGCTGGGTCCTTATCAAATAAAGGACGTGTTTGAAAATGGAACTATATTATTGCAACCGATTGATGGGAGCACAGACACATTTGTAGTAAATGGTCACTGAATCAGGCTCTACAAAAGACCATCTACTAAAGAAGAGTTTCTGAATAATCTGTGTTTTGATACAGGGGATACCTCCTCTGTCATGGTGTTGGATTGAATTATTCTAAAAAAAAAAAAAAGAGGTTGAAAACCAGCAATGGCTGCCTTCTAAAAAAAAAAGGTTGAAAACCAGCAATGGCTGCCTTCTAAAAAAAAAAATAGAGAAAGATGGAAAATCGGCAAATGGCTGTCTTTCTCGACCAAGGGAGTTGAAAACTAGTAAAATGGCGGTTCCCTTCTTAAGGAAAGTTGAAATAATTAAGCTCTGGATATGATCAGTTTCCAGAAGTTGGCCCAATGCATCTCCGACGCTTCTTAAACGGGAGCACCTCTGGCGCTTTCCAATTAGGAGCACCTCCGGTGCTCTGTTAATAACGCCGTCAGTCTCCATAATAAGGGAGGGACCCACCTCTCCAGGTGGTAAAGTAGACAAATCATATGATGAGGTCATCATGACTCATCCTCTACTTCATCACAAAGAGTAATTAAATTAGAATAATAATCATTTGTAGGAGTGTCCACGAGTCGGCGCTGACATCACCTAAGGGCGTAGATTTTTGAGCCACTCAGCGCAATGATTGTAGGTCGCATGCAAGTGGGAAGTGGACGTCATCTCAAGCCACTGCTCAATTGCCACGACGCGTGCAGTTTCCAAAACGACGCAGCATTTCTCCCATGTACATTGCCTCATCATTAAAATTGATCTAGGTAAATCTATTTTTAATTAATCATTATTAGTAACTGTCCTGTCTTTCTGTTTTGGGTGCTACCACGATGACACATCCTTCCGCCATCATTTCCTTCTTCACATCCAAGCATGCCGCCATCTGTGCCTTAATGACACCTTACCTCCGGAGTGCCTTGTCAGTCTGCTACATTTATGGCTACCTTGGTCCCTTAACCCATCTACATAAGCCCAGCCTGAAAAAAAATAGCATCCCTCATTCAAACCTCTAGAATAGACTGAAGCATAAGGTAAATTAAACAATTCTTTGGAGTCTACAGAGTAATTTGAACATTACTCTGGAGCCCACAGAGATAAGAGGGAAAGATAGACTGCAGATTGGGGAGGTAAAAGAATAAACACAGAAGGTGGCATCAATTCAGCAATGGGAGTCAAGAAAAAGTCTGACCCAGAAAATACTGTGGGTCTTCTGAAGGATGCAGCTGCAACAAACATTTTAAGGGCTGCTGGATGGTTAGATTTCCTAGACAAATTTGAAGGGTTTCAGGAGGATATTGTGGATGAATTCCTTAGAAATTTAAGAGACAAACAGACAACTGTGAGAGGAAACCAAATCAATCTCTCCTCAGCAACTATCAGCCACATTTCTGGACTTCTCGAACAAGGTGAGAGGTTCTACCACCTGAAAACCTTATACACTGATTTAATTAAAAAATTTTCTATTCATGGTGAACCTGCTATTCAATTACATACAAATAAGAATGAAGTTAAAGGAATTTTGAGGTCCACACTCCCAAACCCTTGGGCATCTATTGCTCCCTGGTTAATGAAGTACTTTATTTGTGATGGCCAATTCTCTATAGTTTTAGGGCCAATAATGAAAATGCTGATTTTTCTCAGACATGGAAATAGGCACCCTGAGTATAGCATAAATATCCCCAATTTCCTATATTCTACCATCAGGGCAACTACAGAGAAATATTAGCAGAGTAAGGGACCCATGAAACATCATGGCCTCATCTTTTTGGTAGTCAAGCACCACTTCCTATCTCAGGCTAATGGAGAAGAACTATTGCAAAACTTTCTTGAGCACAACCCCCTAGTTAGAGAACCAGAAATAGCACAACTAGAAGGTGAGAATTCTCCTTCTCACCAGGA
This sequence comes from Cunninghamia lanceolata, assembly GCA_027924645.1. Taxonomy (NCBI): domain Eukaryota; kingdom Viridiplantae; phylum Streptophyta; class Pinopsida; order Cupressales; family Cupressaceae; genus Cunninghamia; species Cunninghamia lanceolata. Next base: position 1,877,238 of record BSBN01000292.1, on the reverse strand, counting down.
TAAGGAAACTGAGCTTTCAGCCTCCTCCACAGCTGTTCACAAAGGGAAGTCACCCTCACAAGAGGCTACGTCATCTGCAGCCCCTGTTCTTGACAAAAAGAGGAAAGACAAACAAATTGCAGAACTTGCTCCTACACAACCCCTATACATGACTCGGTCAGTCAGGCGAAAGATGACTCTACCTGAGGAATCTTGGCCTAAGGAATTAACAGAGGAAAAGTCAAGACAGGGAATTGAGGAAAAGTGGTGGGCTGAAGGACCATCCCATGATTCAGATGAGATCCCTCTGGTCAGGAAGAGGAAGCAAAGTGAGAATTCTCCAGCACCATCTGTTCATGTGGAGTCAAGTCTAGTTTCAATACCACCATGTGTCCCGGAGACACGAAACTTACAAACTTTTACCCTCTCCTCCAATTCTGAGGGAGACTTGCTCTGGAGGCACCAGCCCCACCTTTGCTCCAGAGAAGCAAAAGGAAGAAACAACTCTCACAAGCTGAGAAGGATACTACCCTGCTTGCTGAGGCACTCCTGGAGTTGAGAACATGTGAAGATAAAGCTGGGCCTTCATCAGTGCCAGCAACAACAGAGGATCCTCAGGACAGGAAGACTGAAGAAGGAGGAACAGGGCAAATGGATACATTAAGAAGAGCAGGGTAGATGGCCATGGATAACATTGATGATCAGCCAACAGCCACAGAAATAGGGGCAGAAACTCCATCTCATCCCTCTGACCAAGAGGATATAGAAATTTCAACAGAACAACAATTGATGGAAGAAATTGAAAATTTAAAAAGAATGCTCTGGGGAAAGAATTTGATTATTACTGACCTCAAGAAGGTCAGAGTAGAGGTGGAGATGGAGCTAAAACAAACTATTGCAAATATCCAAACAGACCTCCAAAGCAAGGATAAAATCAACCAGGAGAAAGAGGTAGAATTGGAAGCATAGAAATGTGAGGTAGCCAAATGGATGGAAGAAAAAGAGAAAGAAGCAGCATAGAAGGTTTCTAAACTCACCATGGCCAGAGACAATGGCCTCACAATAATGGTGGCACTAATTGAGAAGGTACAAAGCCAGGATAAATAGTTAACTTGGGCCAATAACAGCTTGGATGACCAAGAAGAATATATTCAAGAATTGTCTGGCCTAAGGGCAACCAATGAGCAGGAAATTCAAACAGATGCCTATGTGGGTCCAATCCCCATTGACATTCCCAAAGCCCTGTTTCATTGGGAGAAAAGGTGTAGAGAATTTGAGGCCTCCAAATCGATGTTGCAATTACAAAGGGTAGTAACTGCCAGAGCAGAAAGAATTGCAACTTTGGAAGGCAAAATCATTAAAATGGCTTCCCTTTCCTCAGAAATTCTATCCTGCAGGCCTCCAAGTGTCAGCTATTCAATGTTCTTACAGGAGAGGGTACTGCAAAGGAAACTCTCCTTAGTCCTGTCTGACATAACTGAGGATACTGAAACAGCAGAAGGATTCATGGTAGCTTACACTGGGAGCAATGATGAGGACAAAAACTTCCTATGTGAATTATACTGGCATGGATTCTGTATTAATGATATAACCTTCATTATTAATCACTTTGTGGGAGAATGCCAGCTTAAGGCATTCATGTCCCTAATGAGAAACCACCAGATCTAGAATGAAAGGATGGAAGATCATCTTCAAAAGGATTTAAAAACAGATCTTTTCATCAGGATAGAATGTCCCAATCCTTTTGCTCTTTGGACCCAATTCAGGTCCCTTATCTATCATCCTGAAAATGCAACCAAAATGTTGCCATTATACCTAAAAAGTTTGTAGGAATGCTCCATTGACTTTGGTCTTTTTATGGTTAATTCAACAAATTCTATACTTGCTGTAGCAAATAGGAGATGGAATATTTTGACCCCAGACCAGAAACTTAGAGAGGTGGTCACCCCTGCAAACCTAAGATTATTCATGCAAAAGGCAAAGTTGATATCCAAACTGATGGATACACATAAATAGGAATGGATAGGTGGACAGTTCAGGCCCCCTCTAATAATTGAACCACTCCCTGTCTGGGCAGAACAATTGGAAGATGAAAAATTGAAGAACTGGTTGAAGCAAGTTGATAAGTACAGAGGAAATGGTAACACCAACAGAACCACTTGGACCACCTATCTCCAGGATTATAGACTGACTGACAGGCTGCTTCACCAAAATAAATCCAGAATGTGAAAAGCAGGAGGGCCTGCCAAACCTTAGGTATGGGGGGGATGATGGGTGCCAAATTGCACTCACGAAATACATCTTTTTGCCTCTCTTTTTCCTCTCTCTCAGTTCATCTTCCTAGTGTCTGCACCCAAATAAGTTAGCAAGATCATTCTATTTTGTGATTAATTAAGATAGATTACTTAAGATTAGAATTTCTGATTAAATGACTAATGTGCGTGGAATTGATGGAAAAATACAGAACTTCTTTCTCTTTTTGAATCAATAGGTGTAGGTGCCAGGAACAATGATTTTGTGCATCTCCGGAGATCATCTTCAATGATCTCCGGAGACAATAACAAAGAACCATGACACCTGAAGTTTTGAAGATATGGGGAATGCCTCTTCGGAGCTCTGCGAGAGTCTGGAGTATCTCCGGTGCCTCCTAAGAACAGGGCATGTTTCCAAGTAGAGCTACTGACCAGACACTTTCAGCAGCGATCTTAATACCCCTCACTTCACTCAAAGCATCACCTGAGTGGTGAAGGGTCAACTATTAGTTAAACTGCTGAAGTTTTATCTTTTCAAAGATTTTGCATGAGTTATGAATTGAACTAATCCAATATCCTTATTTTCAGGGCTTTGATGCCCAAGTGTATTAAGACTTAAACTTAGACTTCTGAGTGGACTTCTATTCCACTCAAGTCTACCTTTCTCGCATGGTGATTTTTCATAAGTTAGACAGTTAAGTACAATAAAGAGATGGTGTCATCTTATAGAAAGACTGGTAGATAAGATCAATGATATATCATCACTCATTTTTATATATACTCTCAGAAATAGTAGAAGAAAAAAGACAATGATAAAATTATTCTAACTCTCAGAGATCTCAGTTCTGTGATAGCCATATTTTCATGAATGCAGAAATGAATGAATTGGACTGAATTTAGTTGTGATCATCTTTTGTGCTGATTTCCTGCTATAGCCTTCAGCCTCAAGGGTGTGGAGGAAGGGCCCACTCTCACCACTCAGGTAGGAGGCTAGTACCATTGTTTTATTGTTTCAGTTTTCTCTTATAAAGGTGTTTCCTATTTTAATAGATAGATGCGTGTTATTGTTTCTTTGCTTTTAGTAAATTTCCTGTTTTATTCTGTTTTCCAGCATTCATTACATTTATTCAACAAGCAGATAGATTAATCTTTTTTTTAAAAAAATTAGGATTAGCTATAAACTGGTAACTATAGAATCCCTAGTTGCAGACAGCCGTGGACACAGCCTTGGTTTTTGACATTTGAAAATAGATTAAATGATGAGGTACAGTGACACCTTGTCAGTGGGTCCCACCGAGCATGCCAGAATGTGTATAGGAATAAAATTGAGATTGTATAATATCAAAAACAATGAAATAATCAACAACTCAATCCTATAACATCAAGATAACAATCTAAGAAAATAATGAAATAATCAATGAACAACATGAAATAATGAAAGCTTTCACTTAGATTGTATTGTTATCTTGGTCGAATGTGGATTGCTCTTTAAATTGCAAAACCATGTTTGCAACAAGTGGATGTAGATTGTGTTTGTGCTCAAAGTGCTCAATGTGCTCAATGATGCGATGAATGCTCAATGCACTGTAGGGAGGCAAAAACTTCAATGATCAAAGAGGATTTGTTAAGGAGATGTGGGGGGTTTATATAGGTTTCAGTGAAGATCAATCAACGGTCCAAATAATTCAAAGGAATCAATAGATGAGATAAATCTAGAATTCATGATGAATGTGCACCTGACATGTGTCACACAAAAAGATATTTTTGTTTGAGTTAATTGATTGATTTGGCTAAAAGACATGGAACAAACATGAGATATGATTAGATTTCATAAAAATAGAAATATTTTTTTTCTAAATTATGAGTTGGTGATAAAAACAATAATGATTAAGTCAATTAACTCAACTTATAATTTGCATTTTGCATGATTTGAGTAAAATTAAATAATAAATTATTTAATTTTGTGTGCATGATGAATAAGATTTATTTTTAGATGAATTTAGAAGATTAACAAAGCAAATTGAATAAATAAATTTATTTAATTGTTTGTGCATGATGGAAGACATAGAATAGTTTTGAATATTTAAATAAATTAAACAAATAAATTGATTTAATTTATTTTGCATGATGAAGGATAAATAAAATATTTGATTTGATTTTATTTTTAGAAGAGATGTTCAATTTAAATAAATTTGAATGATTTATTTAAATTTGGAAGAACAATTGATTTAATTAAATAAATTAGAAATTATTTAATTATAGATAAGAGGATTTAAATGATAAATTAATTAAATATTTAATTTATTCAATTGATGTGGATTTGAATTTTGAAAGAAGATAATGATTTAATTAAATAATTGAAATTATTTAATTTTGGAAGAATAAAGTTGATTTTGATGAAATTAATTAAATAAATAGAATTTATTCAATTAATGTTGAATTTAGAAGATTTGGAAGAATTTGATGATTTTGTTGAAATTAATTAATAATTTGATTATTTAATTAATGTCAAATTTAGGAGATTTCGAAGAATTTGATGAAATGCAAGTGATGCGATGACATGGTCATTTTTGGGTGTCTACATTTTGCCCCTCTTTGATGCTATGTAGTTTATAGCGTTGTTTTAAAGAAAACAATTATTGAAGATATGATAAAATTTTGATGCCCCAGTGTAGCAAGCTACCCCGGTGTAGCTGGCGTAGGATGCCCCCTCGAGAGGAAAGACAGGGAAGCAACAGAAGGACTGGGTTGATGCTTGACTAGAAGATTGTGTTTGAGAAAGACGAAGTTGGATAGATAGAGGCTGACACAATGAAGACGATTAGCAGACATGAGGATAAGATGGATTAGAGGTGGGAAGAAATAGGGTTGGGTCACTATAAATAGGGCCCCAGGGGTCAACACTACTCATTAGCACACCTAGAGTTCACAAAAGTCAGAGCCTTTTGCCTTTTTGCCTAGTTGAGTGCTTATTGCTTAATGTGAGTTTATAGCTTGCAGACATGCTAATTCTTATGCATATGCACTGGGCTGAGTGGATTTGAACCTGCGAGAGACCAGCAGGAGCGTCGAGAATGGTAAGTGATCGAAAACCCCGTTTTTGTTTACATTTTTAAGGTCATTTTTGAGGCTTTGCAAAATTTTAGCCAAAGGTGCTGAGGTCAAGGAGGGCGCCTTTGGCACTTGCTAAAGTGCTTTTGGCACGCTGAAGCACTTTTGGTGCGTGCTATCGCGCCATTGGTAAAATCTCAGTGTTGTTGGTTTTGTATTCCACGACAAAGTGCCTTTGGTTAGCGTCGCAGCACTGTTGGTAGCGCAGTAAAGTACCTTTGGTTGAACAGCGAGGCACTATTGGTATGCTTAGTATTATGGGTTGGTTAGCAATGAAGTGCATCTGGCTCGTAGCTAGGTGTGTTGGGTAGAACAGTCAAGCGACTTTGATAAAATCAAAGTGCTTTAGGTTGGTAGGAGCTAAGTGCCTTTGCTATGCAGCAAGGCACCTATGGTTTGATAGCTAAGCGTCTTTGATAAAATCAAAGCACTTTTGGTTTAATGCAACTTTGACCTAGGGTAGCCATGAAAAATTGAGTTACGCAGGTTGGACTAGGGTTTTACTAAGGGATTTGGCAATATTTTTACCTAGTAGTTTGCTATGTTGACGTTGGATGAAGACTTACAATTAGGTTGAATTTTGCAATATTTATAACAAGTGGTTGTCATGGATGCAGATTGTCTTACCACCTTTGTAGTCCTGAGAGAGACATTACTTGATTGCTGGCTTGGTTACATAGCTGGGCTGGGAGGAGGAGATATTCCTAGAGGTCATGGGATTGTGGCATGTTACTCATCTGTCGCTTATCAGGGTGAACCTTGCACCATTGACAACGATTGTGGAGAGATATCACAATGAAACCTCCTCCTTCCACTTTCTGACAGGTGAGGCAATTGTGACACTTGAGGATGTTCGGCGCATCCTACAGATTCTGATTGAGTGCACTAGAGTGGACTATGACACAGAGCATGGAGAGGTAGGCATGTGAGAGGTTTTTTCTATAGATGACCTAGGTGTGTAGGATCGTGAGATTTGGTGGGCTTGAGTGCAATGACTCTACGACAGGATTCGATGGATTGTTGTATCTCTGATTGGAGGATTCTTATGTCTAGATAGACAGTCCAGGGGTTTATCTAGTGGATGGGGTACTGTGCTATTAGGGATGTTTACACACGGGATCTGATAAGCATGGGGACCTTGTGTTTTGGGTCAATTGTATCATGATTTGCATGACTGTGTTTATAGATTAGGGAGAAGCTTGTCAGCAGGTGTGACATTGTTACAGGTATGGGCCTGGGAGCATATCTCGGTGATTAGACTAATCATTCGGCATCACCGAGATCATGGCAAGCCATATTCTTTCTTATACGAGGGTGTTATCACTCACCGGTGACTTGGTTCAGTGAGTTACTGGTGGAGGCATTTAGATGATATGGATATCTTCATTTGGCACCCTTGGAGGGACTGTGGACCTTGGGATGATGATCATGAGGAGTTGGCTTACTGCCAACAGGCGAGATATTTGTTTGGCTAACGTATTGATACCATTGAGAGATACCTTCCAGAGAGAGTACTGAGACAATTTGGTTTGCCACTGGGGGAGCTCGTAAGCGAGGCTATATTTTCTCAAACTTAGAGGGAGGTGGAGGATTGAGGGTCGGAGATAGTTGTAGCAATAAATTTGGCAAACTTACAAGGACTTGCCCCAGTGATGTGGGATTGGATCCTCGAGGAGGTAGACCCGGGCACACTTACAGCATATGTTACCTACTGGAAGACACATAGGCTAGTGAGACTTACTAGACTGGGGGTGGCGAGAGCAGTACGAGAGGTGGTAGTTGGTGGAGTTGAGGTGAGGGCTCGGAGAGAGTTCCGACAGCAAGTTGTAGTAGAGAGACAGGCTGGGGGAGATGATGGAGGACATGAGGAGGATGTTCAGATGGCCGAGGCTAGGGGATATTAGGTGGCTTTTCCAGTAGAGACACCATTACAACATGCCCAGAGATTATTGTAGGAGGAGATAGCAAGGAGGACTCACTTGGAGCTTCAGATGGTGCGGATGAAGAGAGACAGGGACACTACTCAGGCCAAGGCTTAGGTGTAGCTACATGCACAGGAAGCAACAACAACATAGGGAACATTGGCAGAAACATAGGTAGTGCCATCACCACCACCACAAGCAGATGATGGGTAGGTTGCCCAGTTGACAACGGAGAGAGATGCAGCAATACAGTTGTATTTGACTTCCAAGGCCACCTTACAGAGGGTGAGATGTGAGAGAGATGTTACACACTGTGCAGTGGGTGTAGACCAGATGACATTGGTTGGGGAGCTTACCTGAGTTCAAGGTGAGCTGTTTACAGTTGGGAAAGAGGCTGAGTACTATAGAGGCCTCTATTTTGGAGCAGTGTCGGCCGATCAGAGAGAGCCTAGCTTCCGAGAGTAGAGCAGGTCAGGGGCCTCCTCATCACACAGGATGGGGAGATCAGTGTCGTCAGTTAGGGGACCACCACATCCATCATAGGGAGGGGGACCAACAAGGGGACCTTCACTAAGTACTGGCAGTGCACAGGGTTCAGAGCAGGCAGGGAGCTCCACACACTAGCTCACACTAGAGCATGTTGTTTGTATATGTTGTACCACATTTTTGTATCATTGACATATTTGTACATATTGATTGATGTTTGTATGCATTTGAGGTATATTGTAGGCTCTTGACAACCATGATGCACTTTTTAATGTATATTTGGATGTATATATGGACTGTTGATGTAGACACAGACATTTGTATTATTTTGATGACCTCAAATGATGATATATGATGACATATGATGATCTTTATGCTCATGGATGTTATGCTTTTGTTTGTGATGTACTTCTATATGCTATCGATGTGATGACATGTATTTATGATTATGATTTGACATGATGATGTATATGCTTTTAGATGCTTATAGATGTATGACATATGATGACACTATGACATGATGACATGATGATGATATTATATGACGACCTTATGACATGTGATGACCTAATGATATGATGATGATATTAAATGATGATAATGATGCTTATGAAATGCGATGTCTAACATGTGGTTTTGTAGATATGCGTCAGACATTGATGGATAGAAGAAAGTGGAGATAGAATAGAACATGATAGAAAGACAATTGATCAATCTTATTGTGAAAGTCTATATGATGATTTGGATAAATGGATGGTTAAATGGATGAGCTTGTTGCAATGGTTTCACAAATGTTTATAAAGAGCAATCCTTATTTTTGATATAGAACATGGATAGTTTGCGACCAAGGTATAAAAGATCAAGGTGCTGTGATATCCTAGTGAGAGGACGTTGACTCTGCAAGCATGCGGTTTGAACTTAGATCCCTTAAAAATAATATAACCTTGTTGGATATGTGAATGATCCATATTCTTGAACATAAAATAAACTTCAATACATGAATGCAAGAAGCATATTAATATGTAAGGTGCTACGTTGTAACACACACATGTGAATGAGCCATAGTCTTGAACATATAATAAATTTAATACATAAATGCAAAAAGTATATTAATATGTAAGATGCTAGATTGTAACACATGCACAAGATAGATACGATGCTAAGTAAGATAAAAAATCATTCCTCAAAAACATCACACAAAAGCAATGACTATGCCCCCAATCTGTACTGCATCACAACATACCAAGATATAGATAAAGCAAGGTAGTCTTGAATAAGTAATGGGAAAGGGAAAAATAAGATAAACCAAAAAGAAAATTGACTAACTTACAAAGTAAACATACAACCAAAATATTCTCTTTCCAAAGAGGTTGCTCAAGATAGATTGGATTGGTTGGGTAGATTGGATAGATAACAACCTTATTGTAGGAATGATATATCTATTAAAGGGTGTTGATTTGTTGATAGGATAAGTTGATTGATGTAGCAGATATTGGCAATTGATATGTAGGATAGCATATGGCTCTACAAGTAGGTTTCTTTGCTTCAAGTTGGTTAAGGATTTTTGCTTTGATAGGATGCATAGTTTTTGTGCTACTTGAGTTAGTCAAGTTGGAGTGATAGGATGGATTGTGATAAATGGAAGACTAGAAAGATGGAATGTCAATGGATTGAGATGGATGAAGAATGATGAATCATATGTGCCTGAGTACTGGAAATGTCCTTCATATTCTAGACTTCCTACATATCATGTATCCATGGGATCAAGGCACATTATGATGAAAGATGAATATGATAATATGTAGTTCTAGATAGAGTGATGAGTGGGTCAAGGTGTTTGAGCTTGGGTAGGTGAAATGATGTGAGGGGATATGATGATAGCTTATGTACCAGAGTATTGGATACTTCCTTCATATGTCAGACTGCCTACATACCCATATCCATTTGATCAAGGTACCTTAAGATTGAGATGAGATGATATATAGTTCTATTAGATTTTGATGATGTAAGATAAGATGATGTGAGGGGATATGGTGATATCTTATGTACCTGAGTACTAGATACTTCCTTCATGTACCAGACTACCTACATACCCATGTCCATGGGATCAAGGTACCTTAAGATTGAGATGAGATGATATATAGTTCTGATAGATTTTGATGATGTAAGATAAGATGATGTGAGGGGATATGATGATATCTTATGTACCTGAGTACTGGATACTTCCTTCATATACTAGACTACCTACATACCCATGTTCATGGGATCAAGGTATCTTAAGACTGAGATGAGATGATATGTAGTTTTGGGTTTTGTTTGATGATGTAGGATAGGATGAAGTGTTTTGGTTTCGGTGAGATTGTTGAAGTGATTTTTGTTTTTGTTTGATGGGTGAAATGTTTTTGTTTTTGTTTGAGATGGTTGAAGTGTTTTTGTTTTTTTTTTATATGGTTTCTCAACCGCGAACAAGGATCCATTCCTAGACCTAGGTTAAGGAAAGAGTTGCCGCCATTCTGGTAGAGGTGTTATTATGAATGACTGACATAGGATAACTAACAATGACATGGATAACAAGACATAGGATAATGATGATGCATGAACTGACATAGGATAATGATGATGCATGAACTGACATAGGATAACTTGACATAGGATAAGCTAACGATAGACATAGATAACTTGACATAGGATAATGATGATGAATGAACTAACATAGGATAACTTGACATAGAATAAGCTGATGATTGACATGGATAAATTGTCATAGGAGAATCTAACGATTGACATGGATAACTTGTCATAGGATAAGCTAATGATTGACATGGATAACTTGTCATAGGATAAGTTGACGATTGACATGGATAAATTGACATAGGATAGCCTGATGATTGACATGGATAACTTGACATAGGATAGACTGATGATGGATGAATTAACATAGGATGAATTTCCAAGCTATTCTAGATAGGGAAATGGAAATGCAAAAGGTCAATGGTTTTATTATGGATGGATGGATGAAGTTTATTATGAAATGGACAAGACTCGATAGATGATGGATGTTGACTCTACACATAGTGCCTGTTTGCCAGGTTTTCACTATGGTACTTATCCAAGGCACATGCTTACTAGGTTTTCACTAGAGGACAAATTTTTTGTTTTGTTTTTTCTTTTGTTTTTTTTTAATTTTTTTTTTGATTTTTTTGATTTTTTGACATGGATACTTTGAGAATCAGGCAAAGAACTTCTTGAGATGAACACTGTTGAGTGGCTCATCTAGAGGAATGCCTTCAGGTGTTGCTGAAGTATAAGCTCCTGATCCATATGTTATTGTGATAACAAGGGGTCCTAACCAATTAGGCTTGAACTTGCCCTTCTTTTCTTGATCTGCTTGATTTCTTTGATTTTCCCTGAGGACAAGATCACCAAATTGAAACCATATTTCTTTGATCTTCTTGTTATAATTACGTCAGAGGAGGTTTTGATAGACATGGAGATGATTAAATGCGACAAGGTGCCTTTCATCTAGTAGTTCTAGCTCAGCTAATCTAGAAGTGCGATACTCTTCTCCATCAATCAGGTGCTGCATGGATACTCTAAGGGATGGGATCTCGACCTCTATGGGGAGGATGGCTTCATAGCCATAGACCAAGGCATAGGGTGTTGCACCAGTTGGTGTTCTGATACTAGTGCAATAGGCACATAGGGTGGGATTGAGTTGCGGGTGCCAATCACAACCAGCTTCATTTACTATTTTCTTGAGGATTTTGAGAATGGTTTTGTTGGAAGCCTCAGCTTGGCCATTACTCTATGGATAGTAGTGAGTGGAAAAGTGATGTTGGATATTGTATTGTGTGCATAAGGCATGGACATATTGATTCTTGAATGGTCTCCCATTATCAGTGACAATGGCTTGGGGGATGTCATACCAGCAAATGAGGTAGTTAAGGATAAACTTGGCTATTTGCTTGTCGGTGATATAAGTCATGGGAATGGCTTTGACCCACTTCATGAAATACTTAGTGGCAGTAATGATAAATTTATGGCCATTGGATGAGGTTGGATGGATTTTTCCTACGAGGTTGAGACCCCATTGTGAAAAAGGCCATGGAGTTGTCACAAGTTGTAGTTCATGAACTGGTGTGTGAATTAAATCTCCATGTTGTTGGCATTGTAGACACTTCTTAGAAAAACTATAAACCATCTTGTTCTATGGTAGGCTAGTAATACCCTATGTGGAGTATCTTAGCAAGGTTAGGACTGGTAGAATGTGTGCCACAGACACCTTCGTGTATGTCTCATAAGGTAGCATCAGCTTCTTCTGTGTTATGACATCGTAAGAGGATACCATCAAGACTCCAACGATATAGTGTATCACCCAGATGTTGGGAATTAAGGTGTCTCAACCTTGGTAATTCCTTGCATTATTTATGTTTGTATATATTTATTAATTGCCTATGTTGAAAATAAATTATAAATTCCATATTGTCATTTTGTGGGATGTGGCACGATGATGTGTCATCCTACATGGAAGATGACAACTTATAATTTTGTCCTCACATGAGGAGATAGGCATCCCACTTTGTGGTAGGAGCATGTTTCCATGTGTTAGCATCTTTCATGTTGTGTAAGGGAATGTTTGACCGAAACAATTATGACGGATTCCTATGACAAAGTTATGACATGTAAGAGTTAGAAATAGAAGCATGTAAGACAGGTGAAGACATGTGTCATGAAGCATCTTTGAAAAAGGCATATTTAGGTACCCCAAGGTGGACTATGACATGTTGTAAGAGAATATACTATTTATAGCCTATGTATGATAGATTCTCTTACAGCTGTAAGTTGTAACTACTATGACATATTCTATGATGGTCATAAGTGATGTAAGAGCATCTGTCATAGCCCATTTTGGAAATAGGTGATCTCTTTGGGATGGGAGCTATGGACAAGTGTCAGGCACATTCTTCAATGTTGACCAAGTGTCCTTAGGCATGGGTTTTGGGCCATTAGGTCAAGTTGGATGCCCATCCCAAGATAGGTCCAATATTGCCTTGTATATTCTATATAAATAGGTGCTTGGAGAGGGAGTTGTAGCATAGGTTTACAAGTATTGTTATGCTGCCAGATTAACTCTAGATATGAGTATTGAAGACCATTGAAGCTTGCATTGCAAGTGTATTGTAAACACTTTTTGTTTTTATAATACATTGTGCAGGTTTCTAAGTGGGGTTTTTCACCCGATAAGGGTTTTCCCCACCGAAAATCTTTGTCTCTCTTCTTCTGTCTTTTTTCTGGTTCATATGTATTGCTGCAATATCTCTGTTAGATGTTCTATGTTGTTGTACTTGTAAGGATTAATTTGAATTTGCATAGCCCTTTCAGTTGGTATCAAAGCCTGGCCAGTTTTGGTCTTAGCTGTTGGGCAGGGGTTTTTTGAGCTGATCTTAAGTTAAGTGGGAGTCTGTGCAGAGTATTCTGAATTCTATTACAGCAAGGAGATGGCAAGCACATCCAAAAGAATGGAAGTGGAGAAATTCAATGGCACTAATTTCGAGCTGTGGAAGCTCAAGATGGAAGACATGCTTGTTGACCGAGACCTTTGGGAAACTGTTACTGGAACTAAACCAGCTGCAATGAAACAAGCTGACTGGGATCTCAAGGATCATAAGGCTAAGGGTCTCATAAGACTTAGTCTTGCTGATTCTATGTTGTTAAATGTCAATGAGGAGAAGACTGCAACCTTGCTTTGGAAGAAGTTGGGAGATGCATATCAAGCCAAATCCTTGGTTAATAAACTTTTTCTAAGAAAGAAGATGTATTCTCTTCGAATGGAGGATGGAGGATCCATTTCCAAACATATGAATGCTTTTAACATGCTAGTTGCACAGTTGACATCTATTGGTGTAAAGATGGAGGAGGAGGATTAGTGTATGACCTTACTTTGTTCTTTGCCGAACTCGTGGGATCACCTTGTCATGGCTATTGAAAGCACCACAACCACATTCAAAATAGATGAAGTGGTTTCTTTATTGTTATCTGAAGAGATGAGGAGAAAGTCTTTTGATGCACCCAAAGAGGCTCTTGCAGTTCATGGAAGACCCAAGGAGAAAGGGAAAAAGAAGGACAAGAAAGCTGAAAAGGGTAGATCTAAATCCCGTGGGAGATCTAAATCTCTTGGAAAGTCCAAGGCTATCTGTTAGAATTGTGGTAAATCTGGGCATTTCCAAAAGGAATGCAAAGAAGAAAAGAAAAAGAAGAAGACCCCAGATTTAGATTCTGACAAATCACAAGATGATGGTGATGCTTTCATCGTAGCCCTCGCAACCCATGTATCTGATGATGTGTGGCTGATTAACTTTGGTGTATCATTCCACATGACCTCACATCAAGATTGGTTTACTAAGTATGAGGCGTTCGATGGTGGAAAGGTGTACTTGGGTGACGACTCTCATCCGAAGATTGTTGGTAGTGGAAGAGTCTCTATCCAATTCTCTGATGGTCAAGTGAAAGGGATCTCTGGGTTATGCATATCCCAAGATTAGCATGGAACCTACTTTTTGTAAGTAGTTTGAATGATGCAGGTGTGCAGGTTGTCTTTTCGAAAGAAGGATGCAAGATGACTAGAGGAGCTATGGTGCTTGTTAAGGGTACTAGGAGAGGTACTCTGTTTTAGTTGGAGGCATGCATTTCACAATGAAATAGTTCTTCTGATTCAAAGAAGAGGGCAACAATCACTTCATCCCCACCATTTGAATGAGCAGTTAAGAGATCTATTGTTTCTAGTTCTGATGTTTGTAATCATGCCTTGGAAGTTAAACTTCCTACTAAAAAGACAATGTAATGGCATAAGAGATTTGGCCACATTGGTGAGAAGGGTCTGCATACCCTGAAAAATAAAAACCTCATTGAGGGGTTATATGATTGTAATCTTGAGTTTGACTTTTGTGAACATTGCATATATGGGAAACAAAACCATGTTCAGTTTTATTCAAGTTCTCACAAGTCTTCTGGTGTGTTGGACCTTGTTCATTCTGATGTATTTGGTCCTGTTAATGTTCCTTCATTATCAAAATTTGTATATTTTGTATCTTTCATAGATGACTATAGTAGAAGGACATGGATTTATTTTCTCAGAAGAAAATTTGAAGTCTATAGTAAGTTTAAGGAGTTTAAGGCCTTTGCTGAAAATCAGACTAGTAAGAAGATTAAGTGTTTGAGAACTGACAACGGTGGTGAGTTCTGTTCTACAAAATTTGATAAATATTGCAAGGAACTTGGGATTGAAAGACATAAGACAACTCCATATACCCCGCAGAAAAATGGAGTTGCAGAAAGAATGAATAAGACACTGATGGAGAAGGCTAGGAGTATGCTTATTGGAGCTGGCCTAGAACAAAAGTTTTGGGCTGAAGCTGTTGCCACTATCTTGTAAATAGATCTCCTACATCAGCTCTTGTTGGAAAGACACCCATGGAGGTGTGGTCTGGTAGAAAGCCTTCAATAAGGCATCTTCATGTTTTTGGTTGTGAGGCATATGCACGTGCTTAGGGAGAAGCAGTCAAAATTGGAGAACAAGGCTGTTAAGTGTATCTTCATTGGCTATGGTGTTGGTGTGAAAGGATACAAGCTTTAGGACCCTATGGATGAAAAAGTGTTGTATAGAAGAAGTGTCATCTTCAGAGAGATTACACCTTCTTCCACCATTTTATAGCCAGAAGAAAAAGAAAAGAAAGAGGATGTTGTTCAGTTTCCTCCTACCCTTGAGAAGACTGAACAGAAAGACAATGTTGGACCTGATGATGAGGAGAGCTAAATCAGCTCTGAAATCTCAGATGAAGAAGCTAAACCTCAACCTTAGCTCTTGATGAGGTCTACATGGATATGAAAGCAACTTGAAAGGTTTGATTTTACATTACTTGATTCTAGTTGTGCTTTTGCTTTGCTTACTAATAGTGATGAACCTAGAACTATATTAGAGGCTATGGACATGATAGATGTAGGTTCCTGGAAGGAGGCCATGGAGGATGAAATGGCTTCTTTGGAAAAGAATCAAACATAGGACTTGGTTCCTTTGCCTCCTGGATGGAAACCCATTGGATGCAAATGGGTGTTCAAGAAGAAATTTGGTGCAGATGGTAGTGTTGAGAAGTATAAGGCCAGATTGGTTGTGAAGGGGTATTCACAAGTGGAGGGTATAGATTATGGTGAGAACTTCTCTCCCATTGCAAAGATGACATCCATTTGATTCCTATTGTCTCTTGCAGCAGCTTATAACTTGGAGGTAGAACAGATGGATGTGAAAACAACTTTCCTTCATGGTGATTTGGAGGAAGAAATCTACATGTCACAGCCAGAGCATTACATGGTGAAAGGTAAAGAAAATTTGGTTTGCAAACTTAAGAAGTCTTTGTATGGTTTGAAGCAATCCCCTAGGAGATGGTACTTGAAGTTTGATACCTTTGTGTTTTCTATTGGATTTGTGAGATCAAAATTAAATCACTGTGTGTATTATAAGTTTTATGGTGATCGTATTCTCATTGTTGCACTATATATTGATGATGTGTTGCTCATTGGGAAGGGTAAGAATATGATTTCTAATTTCAAATCTTAGTTGTTAGCAAATTTTGAAATGAAATATTTAGGGGAAGCCAGATACATTCTAGGAATGGAAATCAAAAGAGATAGAACCAATAGAAAACTTTGGTTAAGCCAGAGTAAGTATGTGAAGACCGTGTTGGACAGGTTCAACATGGCACATTGTAGACCATTGTGTGTTCCCATTTCTTTGGGGACA
This sequence comes from Cunninghamia lanceolata, assembly GCA_027924645.1. Lineage (NCBI taxonomy): Eukaryota > Viridiplantae > Streptophyta > Pinopsida > Cupressales > Cupressaceae > Cunninghamia > Cunninghamia lanceolata. Next base: position 1,860,694 of record BSBN01000292.1, on the reverse strand, counting down.
AAGTTGTCTGTTGAGGATTGTCCAAAATCTCCTAGTGAGGTGGAGGACATGAGCAAAGTACCTTATGCTAGTGTTGATGGCAGTTTGATGTATGCTATGGTTTGCACAAGACTAGGCATTGCCCAGGTAGTGGGATTCCTTAGTCGATTTATGGCTAATCTTGGACGAGTTCATTGGGATGCAGTTAAGCGAGTGTTCAGATATTTGAGGGGTACTTCTGAGTATTCCATATGCTATCATGGTAATGTTATAGGACCTCTGCATTCTGTTGATATTCCTGGATTTGTGGATTTAGATTGGGCAAGTAACATTGACATAAGGAGATCCACTAGTGCTTATGTGTTTACACTATTTGGTGGTGCTATTAGTTGGATGAGTAAGAGACAACCTATTGTTGCTTTATCCATGATAGAAGCTGAGTATATGGCAGAAACTCATGCTTGTAAGGAAGCCATTTGGCTTAAGAGATTATGTTCAGATATTGGTGTTGATGTTGGTCAGATCATGATTAGTTGTGACAGTTAGAGTGCAATTTGCCTTGCAAAGAATCTAACTTTCCATGCTAGAACAAAGCACATTGATGTTCAATTTCACTTCATACGAGGCATGGTTGAGGATGGAAAGATAAATTTAGAGAAGGTAGATACTTTGAAGAATGTTGCAGATGCATTAACGAAACTAGTGGGCACTGAGAAGTTCAGATGGTGTTGGGAGTCTATAGGCCTCTCGGCCTATAGCAGTTAAATCTTGTTATTCTATTGGCTCTTACAATGTGTTTGACAAGTGGGAGAATGTTGGGAATTAAGGTGTCTCAACCTTGGTAATTCGTTGCATTATTTATGTTTGTATATATTTATTAATTGCCTGTGTTGTAAATAAATTGTAAATTCCATATTATTATTTTGTGGGATGTGGCATGGTGATGTGTCATCCTACATGGAAGATGACAACTTGTAATTTTGTCCTCACATGAGGAGATAGGCATCCCACTTTGTGGTAGGAGCATTTTTCCGTGTGTCAGCATCTTTCATGTTGTGTAAGGGAATGTTTGACCGAAATGATTATGATAGATTCCTATGACGAAGTTATGACATGTAAGAGTCAGAAATAGAAGCATGTAGGATAGGTGAAGACATGTGTCATGAAGCATCTTTGCAAAAGGCATATTTGGGCACCCCAAGGCGGACTATGACATGTTGCAAGAGAATATGCTATTTATAGCCTGTGTATGACAGATTCTCTTACAACTGTAAGTTGTAATCGCTATGACAGATTCTATGACGGTCGTAAGTGTCGTAAGAGCATCTGTCATAGCCCATTTTGGAAATAGGTGACCTCTTTGGGATAGGAGCTATGGTTAGGAACATTCTACAATGTTGACCAAGTGTCTTTAGGCATGGGTTTTAGGCCATGAGGCCAAGTTGGATGCCCATCCCAAGATAGGTCCAATATTGGCTTGTATATTCTATATAAACAGGTGCTTGGAGAGGGAGTTGTATCACAGGTTTACAGGTACTGTTATGCTACCAGATTGACTCTAGATATGATTGTCGAAGACCATTGAAGCTTGCATTGGAAGTGTATTGTAAACACCTTTTTGTTTTGATAATACATTGTGCAGGTTTATGAGTGTGGGGTTTTTCACCCGATAAGGGTTTTCCCCACCATAAATCTTTGTCTCTCTTCTTCTGTCTTCTTTCTGGTTCATGTGTATTGTTGCAATATCTTTGTTATATGTTCTATGTTTCTGTAGTTGTAAGGATTAATTTGAATTTGTATAGCCCTCTCCTCATTAGATTAGTGTAGGAAGCATTTTCTGCACACCTAGCTTCCTTTCACTAGAATGGTGTAACGGGAGGCTCGACAGATAAAGGTTTTGCGTTGGTTTGTAGATAGCTCAAAGGGAAAGGTACCGTGTTTAAGGTAGTCATAGATATTTTCGTACCAATGGGAATTGGGACCAACAAGTTCGTAGATGATTTCAATAGTTGTAACCTCAATGGCTAGTATCAACAATTGCTCGATCAAGAATTCACATTTCTGTGTGTTTGCAGGCATGTCTATAAGTGACCCTACAAAGGCCATAGAATCTGCAGCTTTGTTATGCTCTCTTGAAATTTTCTCAAAAGTGATGCTATAAAAGTGTGGTTTGTATGCATCCACTAGTTGCTTATAGGGGACCAGCTTTTCGTCTTTTGTTTGGTACTCATCAATGACTTGTTGAATGACTAGTTGTGAGTCTCCATATACCTGTAGTTCTTTGATTTCCCATTGGACTGCTATATGGAGACCTATGAGGAGTGCTTCATACTCAGCTATGTTGTTGGTGAAAGGAAATGAAAGCTGATATGACTTTGGGATATAGTCATTTTGAGGCGTGATAAAAAGGATGCCAGCCCCTGATCCATGTTGTGTGTAGGAACCATCAAAATACAATTTCCACATTATTGAGGTAGAAAGATTAAAGAGATTTTCATCTGGAAAGTCAGATACCATAGGATGTACATCTGTCATGGGTGCTTCTACTAGTTGATCTGCTAGGGCTTGTCCCTTGATTGCTTTACGATCCACATACTCAATGTCAAACTCACTAAGGATCATGACCCATTTAGCTAGTCTACCTATAAGAGCTGCTTTTGCTAGTAGATACTTCAATGGATCAATTTTGGCTATTAGATTTGTGTGTTGGTTTAGCATGTAATGCCGCAACTTTTGGGAAGCGAACACTAAGACTAGACAAGCTCTTTCCATAGGTGAATAATTGAGTTCATAACCCACCAAGGTTTGACTGATATAATAGATTGCATGCTCTTTTCTTGACTCATCATGCTGTGCTAGAAGAGCCCCTAGGGCTGCAGTTCTAGTTGAGATGTACAAGATCAAAGACCTATCAGTGACTGGTGGTACCAAGATAGGAGGTGTAGCTAGATATTCCTTGAGCTTATCAAATGTTTCTTGACACTTACAATCCCATCAAAATGAGACATCCTTTTAGAGCAAGTGTTGAACTGGTTGACATTTATCTGCTAGCTGTGAGATAAACTGCCTAATGGATTGTAACCTTCCCTAAAGGCTCCTTAATGCTTTCAGATTCTTTGGTGGATGTATCTCCACTATAGCCTTGACTTTTGCTGGATCTACTTCAATGCCTTTGTGAGATATGATGTATCCCAATAGTTTTCCTAAGGTTACCCTGAAGACACACTTCTTTGGATTGAGTCTTACTTGATATTTTTTGAGTCTGTCAAAGATTTGTCTGAGAACCTGTATGTGATCTTCCCTAGAAGACTTTGCTAGTATGTCATCAACATAGTCCTCCATGATGTGATGAAAGAGATCGTGGAGTATCAATGTCATTGCTCTTTGATAGGTTGCACTTGTGTTTTTAAGACCAAATGGCATGACACACGAACAATAGGTGTAGACACCCTAAAATGACCATGTCGTCACACCACTTGCATTCCATCAAATGTGTCGAATCACTTGCATGTCAACATTAATTGAATAATCTAATTATTTAATTAATTTCATTAAATTCTTCCAAACCTTCTAAAAATTGACATTAATTAAATAAATTCTATTTATTTAATTAATTAAATTGAATTCCTCTATATTCTGCCAAAATTAAATAATTTTAATCATTTAATTAAATCATTGTACTCTTTCAAATTTCAAGTCTCCATTAATTAAATAAATCCAATTATTTAATTAATTCATCATAAATTCCCTCTTATCTACAATTAAATAATTTACATTATTTAATTAAATTAAATATTCTTCTAAATTTAAATAAATCATGCAAATTTATTTAAATTTGTCTCAATCATCTAAAAATAAATAAAATCAAATATTTTACTTATAATCTTCATATTCCTCTATCATGCACAAACAATTAAATAAATTTATTTATTTAATTTTAGTTATCTTCCAATTCCTCTTAAAATATTTTGTTAACTCGTGCACAATCAGTCTTATTTTTAGAACTCTAAAAAAGACAAAAGTACAAGTTGAGTTATCTATTCAATCAACCTTGTTTTTATCAATATCTCTGAAATTAGAAAAAAGCTTTCTAATTTATGAAAAGCATGTCTTATCTTTAGAAAAGAAAGTAGTTAACTCCAATAAAACAACTTTTGTGTGACACTTGTCTTCTTATTCGTGCACGTTCTCTCAACCGTTCTATACCGTTGATCTTCATTCTCTCAAGTCTATAAATTAAACCTCATTCTTCCATTTCATTCATCCAAGCTTTAATTATTGTTACTCTGCAGGAATTTTAGCGCGCCTTTCACACCAATTCCTTCATTGCTTGTGATCACATTTGTTACTACGCACTACTATGTTGTGAGTCTCATCTTCATGGTAATATTATCATAGTCGCTCCCATTTGACATCTTGGAATCATAGCAAGGAAGTGCACCTTCAGAGGCCCATATTCATAGACAAGATCATTTGTGATAGGCGATCGATGGAAGCTATGAATTAAAGGAGGTTTACTTTGTTGTTTTTCATTGTTTATTTGAATCTCTTTTGTTCACCATTTCATTGAGTTTTGGGTATTTTGATATTTGATATTATTGATTTTTCATTTGAATCCAATTTTCTGTTAACATTTTTGGTGCCCACCGTGGGGCTTAGCCCCAAATTTAACCCAAAAACTAAGTTTTTGGGTTTTAGAAAGCCATACATAGGAGGGAACATCGCATCTGATATATCCTAACATGCATCTGACATCTATTATGGTGCATACGTTCCTACAGTACATACAGACTCTATTACGATGCATTTACCCTTTGATACGACACATATATAAGATTAGTGCATATACACTTTTTTCTAGTGCTTTTGACCTCTGTCTTAGCGCATATGTACTGCAGTGCTTCTGTTCTCTGTTTCTGCGTGTTCAGTCTCTGAAGCAGCGCATCTATTTTAGGCAGTGATTTTTAGGGTTTCCTTGAAGTTTTCGCTAACGTCGACATCTTTTTGTAGGAACTCTCTTGATCTATTTTGCAGGCTAGATATTGGTTTAGACTCATATAGTTGCACTTGTTAGCTCACACTTCAATTTCTAACGAGAAAGTAAAATGGATGCTCATGCAAATCTCACATAGTTTAACTAGGAAGGCGGTAATTGAATAAGTGCTATCTTGTATATCATTGAATCATTGCTATATTACTATCTTTTCAAAGTTAACAACTCATTACTATCTGGATAAAATTGAACTCATCATTGCTATCTGGGTAAAATTGAACCATTGCTATCTCGACCATCACTTCAAAGTTAACAATTCATGCTACGTGGATAAAATTGAACTCATCATTGTTATCTCGATCATCACTTCAAAGTTAACAATTCGTGCTATCGAGGATAAAAATTGACATTGCTATCTTGGTAAAACTGGACCATTGCTATCTTGTTATCACTTCAAAGATAACAAAATTCTGTGCTTGCCCAAGTAGATAGCTCATCTAGTTTTTTTTCATTTTTACTAGGGGAAAAGAACCACTATATTATGTGTTTTGGGAATGATACCAGGCCTATTCTCTCCCCTATCTTGGGTGACCAAAATGCCAGACATATCATTTTCGCATGTGTTTTTCCTTTAGAGGGGCCTGCTCTTGGATACCATTCATCCAAGTAGGAATGACCCTAAGTGGTAATAGGCTAGACGCCAAGCCCTTCCAAGACACTATAAATAAATTGTGTTTGGAGCGAAAGCTTCAAACAACGAGTGCAGTTGTGTTATACCGACAGCTAACCTCTGCCAAAACCCTCCAAGGTGCAACCCTTGCAGGCTAGGGGACTCCATAACGGAGAGTAGCGCTGCCACATATATAACCACTCAAACAGTTTCCCTTATTACTCACCTTTATTCTAGTGGTAATCCATTTGAAGCCTAGGATTGTACTTGCTTTCTTTAGTCCAAAAAGAGTAAAAAAATCACAAAAAGATAAAAAACCATAAAAATATTCTTTGTTTTTGCTGTGTCTTCTTGCCATAATTTTAGAAAATTAGATCAAAAAGACCTTCTTACAACCAAAGTACCAAAAACATCAGAAAATTTTGAAAAAAATGCAAAAATACTGAGGAAAAAACTAGAGCGGCACATCCATCCTCTGTTGCTGTGCATTTGTGCCGACTTGCGGCGCATATGTATTGACTTGCAACACTTTTACTACCTGTTATAGCACATTTGATTTTTACCAGTGCAGCACTTTTGTGCTGACTTCCTACGCATTTACCAGTTTCTGTAGTGCATCTATTCCAGCGCATGCGTGACAGTGAGCACTTGCACAATTTTTGAGAGAAAATGTTTATCATTTCTGGGTACCCATTTCAGTCTAGTTCCAAATTCTGAGATCAGATCTTACCTTGCAGTCTTTTTCCCATCCATTTTGCATCAAAGTCTCTCTTTCGTTGATCATCCCATACGCCTTCTATCAGGTCTTCCTAGTCCAAAGTCAAAAGTATCCCATATCAGGTCAGCATAGGCCCTTTTTTCGTATCATTTTAGATTCAAGTAACCCTAGTAAGTCACAGAGCTTCACTAGTGGTCTTGGTGCATGGCTAGTCCCTACATAGTAAGACAGGTATCGAGTACCCTTACTAGTGACTATCGTCTTGTATCGGTCGTCTTACTTGGAATCATTGATCGAAAGAGTCCTTGTCCAAATCTTGTCATAAGTATCCTATTCTCAACAGTCTCCATCGACATCTTGCCAAAATCTCTAGTTTCATCCCACCTCATCCCTCCTCACCTTGCATGGTTTTTACTAGATCTCAATACAAAAAGCAACTTGAAATGGCTAGATCATCCAACCACATCATCACACCTCATGATAGTGATGAGGAAATCTCTCGCCAAGAGTATGAAGGAACCCTCCAAGATCAAAAATTTCAACACTTGTTAGAGAAAGTGCTACATGATGAGCCTCACAAGTATTTTTATCATCTTGCAACTCTTGGAATTAAACTCCCTGTGGATTTCAATCTAAGCATAATCCAAGAAAATGTGGAGAATAATCATGAAAAAGGAAAGAAAGACATAGACCCAAACATAGAGGATGATCATGAAAAAGGAAAGAAATCCATAGACCCAAGCATTCATATGGAAGAAATGAGAAAACAACTCGAGAGTCTAAAGCAACAAATGACGGATCTCAAGACGGGTACAAACACTAAAACCTACTCCTTGGAAGATATTGCACCGTACCCCTTTGATAAAAGTTTGAACATGACACCATTTCCCTTTCGATTCCAAGTTCCTAAGTTTGACAAGTACAAAGGGAAAGGGGACCCTAGAGATCACATTAGGGAATTCAATGCAACATGCATGGAAGTAGCTCACAATGAGACTTACTTAATGAGACTATTCCCTAGATCTCTAGGAAGTCAAGCCATGGATTGGTTCTCACGGCTCCCACCAGGCATCAAAACTTTTGACAATCTAGTCAACAAATTCATCATGCACTTCTCATACAATATTGAACACGAAGTCTCTATGCTTGATTTATGCAATACCAAGCAAAAGAATGGCAAATCATTCGCCACCTTCCTACAAAGATGGAGACAACTAGCAAGCAAGTGCTCGTATGATGTGTCAGAAAAGTAGTTAATGGAGATGTTTGTCCATAACCTCAACTCCAATCTTAGCTATCAAATACAAATCTAATTCCCTACTGCATTTTCAAAGGTCATTGAAATGGGATTGTTTGTCAAGAAAGCTATGATCACCAAGGGACAAATCAAGTTATACAAGGACACACCTACCTCCAACTACACGACTAACAAATCAATGTTTTGGACTAAAAACAAAAATGTCATCAATGATGGAGTAGTTGATGCCAAGGTGGCGGCTCCCAAGCAACAACTGATATTTACTCTCAAAGGAGAGGCAAACAATGTTACACCCAATAAAACATTCTCTCGGGAGCCAAGACCATGGTTCAACTCAAATCCAAGGTGAAAGTTCACACTGTTGGGTGAGTCCCAAGAATTCGCATTAAGGAAGCTATTGGCCAACAATGAAATCTCTCTATTGCCAACAAGTGATTATGAGCCTCAAATTAAACCTCACTATTAGAAAGACACCGACTATTGTGAGTATCATAGAGGAAGAGGACATACAACCAACAATTGTATCCATCTCAAACATGTTATTCAAGATGTGCTTGATCAAAATCAAGGAGGAACCCAAGAACATACTTCTAATGAGACACATGTGGCTTACAAGGATCCACTTCTCAATCATGAGAGGTCGTACAACAACAATACCAACAATGGAAACAACAACAACTACAACAACAACAACAACAACCGCAACAGGCAAAATCAGAATAGTGGGAATAGTAATGCCAACTACGCAAATGTGCCATTCGACTATACCATCAATTGCATAACAGAGCACATACCACAAATCAATGTGGTCACACCCAACCAAAAATTGGAGCCTAACCAAAATGATTGCAGTATCATTACCCGCAGTGGTAAAGTCACGTTGAATACCATCCCTCCAAGGTTGTCACCTTCTCAGTCCAACTTCCATCAGTATAGTGTCATAGACCAACTACGGAAGACTCCTACCCACATTTCTATCTTAGAGTTGTTGCGTCTATCTCCTTCCCATAAGGAGATTCTCAATAAAGCCTTAGTGGAAACCACTGTCCCCACTAACTTGGCCCAAGAGAAGTTTCAGGCCACGGTAGGTAATCTGACCTCCTCAAGTACCATATCATTTACCGAACAAGATGACCTCTTAGTATCTCAACCTCATAACACCCATCTACATATTGTCACCTTCATCCACAAGCACCGCATCAAGAGGGTTCTCATTGATGGGGGAGCTAGTTTAAATATTTGCACATTGAAGCTAGTCCTTACATTGGGGTTCTCTAAAAATGTAGTTGATCCAAGGAAGAAAATTACTATCAAAGCCTATGATGAAGAGGAGAGAACTACAAAAGGAATAGTAGTCTTACCCATACAAGTGGGACCGATAATAAAAGATGTTGTGTGCCAAGTCCTTGATAGCGAGCTTGCCTATAATATTCTTCTAGGTAGACCATGGATTCATGCCATGAAAGTTGTTCCCTCTACTTATCACCAATGCATAAAATTCCTGCATAATGGCAAGCAAGTCACCATTCAAGGTGACCCTGATCCCTTCCAGCATTGCAACTCTGTCCTTTCAAAACTTGATTGCATCATACCAAACAATAGAGCATCTACATCCCCTACCCCACAGCGTGATTCTACCTCTGAAGGTTCCTCATCAAAGCCCAAAGAGCAAAAAATTACCATCAAAGAAAAAGGAGTTGGGGAATACTCCATTGAGCACAACCTAAATCTAGCCAAGATGCCTTTATCTCCTAAATCCTTTGGTCAACCCAAGCATTTTCCAAAGCCATCTGCTCCTCCTACACTTCCCACAACTCCCTTTGTAAAATGGGGGACCTTGTCAGATGAGACAAAAGAAAGAGATATCCTACAATGGCTTTATATTGAAGAAGAAGGGAACATACGATAGGAACCACCTAGGCTCCCAATAGAAATCTATGGGCGAGGTGAATCTATCCTACATAGAATGGGTTATGAAGGACAAGGCCCCATCGGCCTAAGAAAAGAAGGAATTATAGAACCCATTCAACCTTCTTCATCCTCATTAGCTAGAAATACAAAAGGCCTAGGATATAAGGATAAGGGCAAAACTAAATAAAATGCTTGTCTTGTAGAAATGATCCATACACTTCAAGTAGACAGTGACACAGATTCCAATGAATATGAGTGGGATGAGTTGATAGAGCATTCCTATGATGACAAAGAGGTTGATACCATTCAAACTTATAGCCCCTACCATAAGGGACAAACACTACGGCATAGGCCATTAGAGTGTGATTTGCCTATCTGTGAGAATACGAGAGGAAAGTACCATCCCGAACACTCTCCCTCCCAATACTCCTAGCATATCCATTCAAACTATCAATGAATCAGATCTATCCTCTGACTCCCTCCTCCTTGTGCATCCCGAACTTATTGACTGGGATCTACGACGAACCCACAACTAGATATGTTCCAAAATGATGATGCCTATATTGACTATATGGAACTTAGGGACCACCTACCCAAAGGGGATCATAAAGCTAGTTTCTCTATTGAACTTAATACTGTGGCTTATTTCGGAGAGGGTGCCAAGTCTTCTAGTCACAAAAATATCAAAATAAAAATTGGATCTGACGGTGAAAACTGCTCTGCGGTAGTGTCAGGTCCCAAAACAGTAAAAAGAAAGGACACATCTGAAGGTGAAAACCCAACTGTGGCACCTGACGATGGAAGGCTTGACACTCTCCCCAATGACATGCACTAGGAGAAGTCTTAGATTGTTGTAGAACCCACAAAGCTAGTTAATATTGGAATAGAGAACAACCTAAGATCATTCACTTTGCTAAGTCTCTAACCCCACTAGAGAAGACTAAGTTTGTACCATTCTTCAAGATAAATCAAGTCAATTTTGCTTGGTCATACGTAGATATGCCAGGGTTAGATCTAGATTTGATTCTACATTATCTTCCATTAGATCCAGGAGTGAAACCAGTGAAACAGAAGCTTAGAAAGATGCATCCACACATAGCACTACTTGTAAAAGAAGAACTCAAGAAACTACTGGATGTAGGGTTCATCAGAGCTATAGACTATCCAGAATGGGTTTCCAACATAGTACCAGTGTCCAAACCTGATGGCCAAGTTAGACTATGCAATGACTTTAGAGATCTAAACAAAGCTTGCCACAAGGATGATTTTCCGTTGCCAAATATAGATATCATAGTCGACTTAACAACAGAGCATACCATGTTATCTCTCATGGATGGCTTCTCAGGATACAATCAGATTAGGATAGCACCAGAAGACTAGCATAAGATAACTTTTACTTGTCCATGGGGCACTTTCTATTGGAATGTCATGCCATTTGGGCTAAAGAACGCAAGAGCCACATATCAACATGCTATGACCACTATAATTCATGATATGATGCATGTCACCATGGAAGATTATGTAGATGATATCCTAGCAAAGTCACTCACAAGAGAATCACAATTGGATGTGTTAGAGAAAGTCTTTCAGAGACTCGAGCAATTCAAAGTCAGGTTGAACCCAAAGAAATGTGTGTTTGGAGTCACCTTAGGCAAACTCCTGGGTTTTATTGTTTCAGCAAATGGAATAGAGGTGGACCCTGCCAAAGTCAAGGATATTATGGACATGCCACCACCCAAGACTCTCACTCAACTAAGATCTCTACAAGGCAAGCTACAAGAAATCTGTAGATTCATATCACAACTGGCAGACAAGTGTCAACCATTCAGTCATCTCCTACATAAGAACATTCCATTCAGATGGGATGACAAATGTGAAGAGGCATTCAAAAACCTGAAAGAGTATCTTATGAATCCACCCATTCTCATTCCTCCTATCCAAGGGAAACCATTGATACTATACATATCTGCTACACCAACAACTCTTGGGGCTCTTCTAGCACAACAAGATTATGAGAATAAAGAAAGAGTTGTCTACTATATCAGTTGCACATTGGTGGGCTATGAGTTGCAATACTCTTAGATAGAAAGATCATGTCTTGCAGTAGTTTTTGCTTCCCAAAAAATCTGACATTATATACTTGCACATCTAGTGAAACTTATTGCAAAAATAGATCCACTGAAGTACCTACTAAGCAAAGCAGCTCTTACAGGTCGCCTAGCAAAATGGGTAATGCTCCTAAGTGAATACGACATTGAGTATGTAGACATAAAGGCTATCAAGGGACAAGTCATTATTGATTAGTTGGCAGATGCACCACTACAGGACACCACACCAATGCAATTTGAGTTTCCAGACGAATCCTTATTCAATATATCAACACACTCCTGGACACTTTACTTTGATGGGTCCTACACAAACCATGGATCGGGGGTAGGAATCTTGTTTGTAACTCCTCATGGTGACACCATACCGAAGTCTTACCACTTGTTATTCCCATGCACTAACAACATAGGAGAATATGAAGCCTTAGTCATTGGTCTCAAAATGGAAACAGAGTGGAAAATCAAAGAGCTACATGTCTATGGTGATTCTCAACTAGAGATAAATCAGGTCAATGATGATTACCAAACCAAAGATGACAAGCTTGTCCCATACAAGTGGATGGTCGAAGACTTCAAGGAATACTTTGTAATCATCTCTTTTGAGTAGATACCTTGCATTGAGAACAAAGCAGCAGATGCCATGGCAACCATTGCCTCTCTTCTAGAAATACCAGAGAATGAGTCATGGTACGAGTTCTTAGTGGAAACTATTCAACAACCAGCTTATGATCTTCTTGAGACCCATTCCATATGCCTCTTAGTTGGATCTGATTCACCTTGGTATGGTAAGGTTTACACTTACCTCAAGGACAACACCCTCCCACCTGACTTATCTTCAAACCAATGACGAACCTTTATATGCCAAACCTCTTGTTATACCATTATTGCTGACACCCTATACTGACATGGTCTAGATGGTACTTTACTCCATTGTTTAGAATGAGAAGAATCCCAAACCACCTTATACAACGTACATGAAGGGATTTACAGAACACACTCTAGTGGTCCTTCCTTAGTTAAGAAACTCATGTGTTTGGGTTATTACTGGCTGAACATGGAAATAGATTCATATTAGTTTGTAAAGAAGTGCAAGCAGTGCCAAATACACGGGAACCTGATACATGCACCAGCTCAAGAGTTGAGACCTTTAACGACACCTTGGCCCTTTTACCAATACGGGCTTGACCTTGTGGGAAAGATCCATCCACCCTCATCCAACAGCCACAAATTCATAATAGCCACCATTGAGTACTTTACCAAGTGGATTGAAACTGTTCCCCTCACCACCATCACAGGTAAACAAATCTCCTCATTCATCCTCAATTACCTCATCTGCAGATACGAAATTCCCTCATCCATTATCACAGATAACAGAAGACCCTTCAAAAACTAGGATGTCCAAGAACTCTGTGACCGATTCAAAATCCATCACCATTTCTCCACACCCTATTACCCCCAAGGCAACGGTCAAGCTGAAGCATCCAACAATACCATCTTGAAACTCCTCAAGAAGATAGTTAACGATGCTGGCTGTGATTGGCACATCTAACTCAATCTTGTTCTGTGGGCCTACAGAACTAGTATATGTAGTCCCATAGGTGCTACCCCTTACACCCTTGTCTATGGATCAGAAGCTATCCTCCCCATCGAGGTTGAATTACCATATCTTAGGGTGTTGTTAAAAGGTCTCATATCAGATGAAGAGTACAGAGTCTCCAGATTGCAAGAACTAGAGTTGCTAGAGGAAAGGAGACAGAAAGCCTTTGACCATCTCAAGGCATATCAACAAATGATGTCATAGAGCTATCACCACAGAGTTCACCTAAGAGTCTTCAAGGTTGGAGATCTAGTACTTAAGGAAAATCCCCGCAATCAATAGGATAGGGAAAAGAAAGGCAAGTTTGAACCCAACTGGCTTGGGCCTTATGTGATTGTAGCTGCTTATGGATCAGGGGCACATCAGTTAGCAATATCAGAGGGTGAGCTGTTAGATGACCCAATCAACAACATGTATCTTCGCTAGTTCTATACCTAGGAGAACCCCAATGTAAGGGGGCATAAAAATACAAAAAAATAAAAAAAATTAGAAAAATACAAAAATTGTCCTTTGGTGAAAACCTAGCAAACAGGTGCCTTGGATAGGTATCATGATGAAAACCTGGAAAATAGGCGTCGTGTATACTTTCTAGCTTTTCATGCAAATAAAAGCAAGTGCTGAAAACCTGGTAAACATGAGTTACTTGTGATAAACCACTTCCTCCATCTTTGGGAAACCACTCACCTAGTGTCCATTCTTCCTCGTATCCCATTCGATCCATATCTGTTCCATAATAAAAACCCAATGATAACCTATCATGGCTTGATACTCTATCTCTTTGTTGCCTTGTCAATAGGGCTTTATCCCATATCCTATCCATAGTGTCAGCCTAGCATAGTGTCTCTCATTGGTATCCATGGTCCAAGTCCATGAACTATGTTGCCTCTGTGTTGTCACGTAAGCAAGGCCATTTCTCAAATGCACCCCCAAGGCTCCACTGTCCCATCTATCCCATGTCTAGTCCTTCTATCTATCTGAGTTCACACTACTTTCTATCACCTAGGTCTTAGGTCTGCTAGGGTTTACCGTGAACTACATTGCCTCTGCATCATCACGTAGGCAAGGCCATTTAGCAATGAGCCCCCGAGGCACTAGGTTAGTCCCTTAGGGTCCGTCTCACTGATAAAGATTGTAGAATCTTCTCACCAGGCAAGCAAGCGTAAACAAAACCCGCTCTTTTCAAGCAGAAATCCTGACGCAAGACATTAACCTATCCAAAGCAAAGCAAACAAACACCTAAGGCATTCTAAATGATTTTACCCAAATTATGGCAAGAAACAAACACATCTAAATGCAAAAAATGTTTTGTGGATTGGAAACATGGTTAAGGTACAAAGTCTTGATTTTTTGCTATCATGTCTTTCTATGCTATTCGAGGATGCCAAAAGCTAGAGATGCTATGATGGGGGCATGATTATTTTTCTTTGTTTGTTGTTTGTGGATTAAACTTTAGTAATGTGAAGCCTTGTCTAAAGACATGATCGGCAAAAGATCGTCGAGGACATCAAAGGTCTAACATGAATGGGGGTAATCCTTGTTTGTTGAGCAAGAAATACTCAGGTCATCTCGGTTCAATTATACCTTGATGCTTGTATTAACTTGCTAAAAGAAAATCCATGTAAGCAATGCTTAGGTCATCTTGGTGCAATTATACCTAGATGCTTGTACTAACTTGCAACATTTGGAAAAAATACCAAAAAAATTGCCCAATGATGAAATAAGCACTTCAAAATACTTGCACCATCAAGATGTCCAAAGCATAGCATCCATTATACATCCATTATACATCCATACATCCATATCCCATGCAATAAAAGATCCAAACAGGGTAGGGTAACAATACAAAGTCAAAGCTTGTGAGTCTTTCTATCAAATCATTCTTTCATTCAATCTTCTATCTGTCACTCTGTCATTTCTATGTCGATGGAGTACATTTGGACATCACAAAAACATAGCATATAGTTACATATCATATCACATGAGATAAGTCATTTACATGATTAAATTAGTTGCATACATAGTAAGTGCATCAGGTCATCCATATATAGTTTTTTGCAATCATCATATAGTGTCAATAGAGAAAAAAATCAAAAACATAGATAAGTGCATCACATAAATTGCATAATCATATAGATACCATTTCGCATTCACACACATTAGAGACATATCAAGTAAAACGTCCAAGTCTGCATTAGGTCATATAGCATCACATAGCATCATATGAAAATCTGCATTAGATAACATCACATAGCATCAAGTAAACCTCTAAGTCTACATTAGATAAACACATGCATCACATCATACAATAGAAATGCATCATTAACTCATACATATAGAGAGCATCAAAATAGCTGCATCATCATATAAATATCATAAAAACATGTCCAAATGTACAAAATCAAGTGGTCCATCTCTGAGTCAATGTCATATACAATAAATACATCCTAAGGATGGTGATACATGTCTCAAAATACAAGAAAGTGGTAAAAAAGTATATCCATCTATCTGAGGATCCAAAATCTGCAAGTCTCTGCTATCCCTGCTGCTATGGACCGCTATTCCCAGTAGTGTCTCCTCCTCCTCTGCTAGCCCCAAACTGCTGTGGGCCCATCATGGAAGCTCCTGACCTTGATCCACTTGCTCTCTGAGAAGCCATGGACTGGCTCCTATAGCTTAGAGCCCTCTGACTAACTAGCATATAAACCTTGATAATATTGTGTCTGAGCCTGCGCTCTGGTAAGCTCACCCTGCACTTGCACTAGCTGTGTCTATGCTTGCGCTGGCTGTGCCTGTGCCTGGTGCACCTGCCCAACCAAAATGCTGCTCGTTACGTCTGTCCCCAAGGCTACCACTGTGGTATCCCGCTCTACTTAGATAACGTGTAGCCGCACCTCTGCCATATCTCTCTCTCTGGTGAGCCCTGCAATAACCTCTGCATCTATCTCTTGCCAGGCATCAGCCATCCTGAGTTGTGCCTGTAGCTGCCTAACTTGTCCTCTCAAAGTAGCTATAGCCCTCTCCTAGACATCTGACTATGCTGGACCCTGGGTTGCTTGTGCCTATCCCCACCCCTGTGACTGGGGTCCCTGCTGTTGTGCCACCTGCTGAGGTGGCAGCATTTGTACCTATGGAGCCTGCTGTGCAACCTGTGGTGGCACTGCCTACTAAGCGTGGGAAGGTCCCTCTCCATCTCTGCCACCTCTCCTCCTCCTCCTCCCCCTTTGGCCAACCTAGCCCTCATCCTCTGAATCCACGTCGTCTATACGAGGCACCAGCTCCCCAGGCCCTGAATATCTCAGAAATGGGTTGGCAGTGAACCAATCCTCGTAATCCTGGGTCATCCCAGCATCTGCAATCCCCCTCCTCATATCCCAGGAGACATAAGGCATCTGCCAAAACTCTGTCAGTGCCTCCTCATAGGATGCCATCGTCTCCCATCTATAACTCTCAGCATGAGTCCTTGCAAATTGGGCCTGCCCTGCCTCCTCCCAAATTGTTTCTGTACTCGGCTGACAATCTACCTTTCCAAGATAAACTGTGTCTGTCCTATCAACCATTGCGTCTGATAGTAGTAGGGTAGCTCATCCGCCTTGTCCTCCCAGGGCTCACAAGCTAGATATGGTCTCCAGATGACCACATCTACTCCATCCAAAGCATGCTGCCAATACTCAAGCTTCCCCAACCTATGCTGGGAAATCACTCTTGCGTCGCCATAGTTGTATGGCTCTCCTCTCTGCTTGTCAAAAACACATATCGGTCTGGTGATCGCTATGTGCTCCCATAGCCAAAACTGTAGCAAAGACACGCTTGTAGATAGGCTCGCACCCCTATGATATACCACTTGGTGCATGTCGCGGTATAGGTGTGCTAGTACACAGACACCCCAAGCATACCGGGTGCCCTCTGTCACCATCCTCTCCATGATCCGACCCCATCCAATGGGGAACCGGTGTGATCTCCTATCGGGGCATACAATGCCTCTGATCAGTCCTGCTACTATACCTGGGAAGTAGTCATAATAGTCATGGATATGCTGCCAAGAGATGACCTATCTGACTAGCTTAGGGTCATCGAATACTCGCTTGCACACAGCAAGTCCCGCATCTCTCTGTGGATCATACTCCACAAGCTCACCTTGAATAGGAAAATGGAGAATCATGTACACGTCCTCCAAAGTAACAGTCATCTCGCTAGTAGGGAAGTGGAAGGTCCTGTCCTCATTGTGGAACCTCTCCACTACTGCAGTCAGCAACCCACGGTTCGCCCAAACCTCAGGCATGAAGCAAATGTAGTCAAGTCCCATCGCGCCAAGCGCCACTCTATCCATCTCAGTCAGGATGTGTCTCTACAACATAGGCATGGGGAACTGCTCCCTTGATTGCAGGGTATCCCGTATATCCTCCTGCAAGCACACAAAGCAAGGCGTCAACCTAAAGTAGCAAGTACCATACTCAACATATCTATAGAAACATATTAACTAACTTCACATATTAAATTGATCAAAACAGCACACTACATCTCTTGATTAGATTCCTGCAATCTCAAAGATAGCTTATCGATTGACACATCAAACAGGACGACAATCGAGTCAATTTTGCTAAGTAAACTGCCTATCTATATCATATGCGCCATAACAGGTGGTACATGTGCCATTTCCTAGCAAATGTGCCATTTCTTTACAAATGCGCCACTTCTTACAAGTGCACTACAAGAATCCATGCATGTGTTGTCCTATACCATAAATGTGCTAACCAGTCAAAAGTGCTGCTACATACCGTAAATGCGCTACAGAATTATGCATGCACCCCCTAAACTCATGCATGCGCTGCTTGAGTGGATGTGTCGTTTTATATCCTAAATGTGCTACAGAACTACGTATGCACAGTTTCGCGTGGCATGTGCGCCACATTGTGTTCCAGTGCATTTGTCTATCTAGTTTTTCTCCTAGCATTTATTTCTATCAAACTCAACCCAAGGGGAAATTTTTTGAGATACATATCGGGGGCCCTGCCTTTGCTGGCCGGTCAAATCGATGGACTCGCTCGAAACGATGCTCCTCGCATGGAATGTCCATCCTCGTGCTGACTGCTCTGTGCTCTATGCTCTCCTAAGCTCTCAGAAGCAAATCAAAGAAAGACAAGTGTGTAAATGAATTGTCTTGTGGACCCAGCTCCTATATATAGCATGCAAACCCTAATCTAGCTATGTGGTGACTACAACTACTTCCCGCACCCGTTTCTTCCAGTTTTCTTCCCATTTCTCTGAAACACGTCGTGTTTTCTTCAAACCTAACCTCGTTTCCCTTCGTCTTCGTGAGATTGTCCATCTCACGCCTTCTACCTTCTTCTCATCCAATCTCTTGAGGGGGCGTCCTGTTGTCATAACCTATACCAGGGGCAAACTGGGGCATGTATCATTATCAGACAATCTTATTCTTTGAAGCAATGCTGTAAATTGCATTGCATCAAAGAGGGGCAAATTGTATACACCTAAAAATGACATGATTTGATCTAAATAAATATTCTCAATATTTATTTCATTTTAATTCTTCTATCAATAAATAAATAAATAAATTTATTTATTTGATTCATATTCCTCTAAAATAATTAAATATCGAAATATTTAATTACTTCTAAAGTAAAAATTAAATAAAATCTTTTATTTAATTAAATTCTTCCAAACAATTAAATAATTCTTAATTATTTAATTAAATCAATCAAATTTATTTAAATCCTCTCAATCTCTAAGAATAAAATATAATGAAATATTTTATTTATTCTTCCAAATCATGCACAACAATTAAATAAATCTATTTATTTAATTTGCTTTCTTATTTTCTAATTCTTCAAATATCTTCAAAATCTTCTAAAAATAAGTCTTCTTCTTCATGCACACAACATTAAATAATTTATTATTTAATTTCTCTCAAATCATGCAAAAGCAAATCTCAAGTTGAGTTATCTATTCTATCAACCTTGTTTTTATCAATATCTTTTAAATTAGAAAAAAGCTTTCTAATTTATGAAAAGCATGTCTTATATTTAGAAAAGAAAGTAGTTAACTCAAATAAAATAGCTTTTGTGTGACACTTGTCTTCTTCTTATTCGCGCATGTTCTCTCAACCATTCTATATCGTTGATTTTCTTATTCTCTCTATACCGTTGACCTTCATTCTCTCAAGTCTATAAATTGAACCTCATTCTTCCATTTCATTCATCCAAGCTTTAAGTATTGTTACTCTGCAGGAATTTCAGTGTGCCTTTGGCACCAATTCCTTCATTGCTTGTGATCACATTCATTACTACGCACTACTATCATTGTTGTGAAGCTCATCTTCATGGCAATATTATCATAGCGAGGAAGTGCACCTTCTGAGGGCCATATTCATAGACAAGATCATTTGTGATAGGTGATGAATGGAAGCTACGAATTAAAGGAGGTTTGCTTTGTTGTTGTTCATTGTTTATTTGAATCTCTTTTGTTCACCATTTCATTGAGTTTTGGGTATTTTAATATTTGATATTATTGATTATTCATTTGAATCCAATTTTCCCTGAACAATAGGTACCCCAAGGACAAGTGAAAGTTGTTTTATGTTGATCTTCTTCCACTATCATTATCTAATTGTAGCCAGAAAATCCATCCATTAGAGAAAGCATTTCATGACCAGCAGTCAAGTCTACTATGAGATCAATGTTTGGCAATGGAAAGTCATCTTTGGGACATGCTTTGTTGCTATCTCTGAAGTCGGAACACATGCAAATGCCCCCCATTTGGTTTAGCCACAGGTACAATGTTTGAGACCCATTCTAGATAATCAATTGGTGTGATGAATTTTGCATCTAACAATTTATGTATTTCAACCTTGACTAAGAGAGCAATCTGTGGGTGCATCTTTCTTAGCTTTTATTTGATCAGTTTAGCTTTTGGATCAACTGTGAGATAGTGAACTACTAGTGAAGGGTCCAACCCTGGCATATCGACATAGGTCCATGTAAATTTGATGGTTCGCTATAAAACGAAGTTGGTAAGATTCTTGTGCTCTTGTTCTGATAATGATGCTGCAAGGAATGTGGTTTTAGGATGTTGCTCTGTGCCAAGATTTATCTCTATAGAATCTTCTACTAGGAGAGTTGATTTCTCTTGATACTTAGATGGTAGGGGGAGGTCAAATCCTCCATCCTCAGGTACCACAATTAGGTTTTCACCTTCAGATATGTCCTTTATTTTTACTATTTTCTGATCAGGAGGTGCCAAAGTGTGGTTTTCACCTAGAGATCTTTCTTTATTTTTACTTTTGCGACTGGAGGATTTGACATTCTCACCAAAATAAGCAGCTTGATCTAGTTCTATTACAAAACCAGCTTTGTGATTGCCATGTGATTTCAGGAATAGGATTAGGATTAGGTTCAACTTCAAAGGTTTTTTTTAGATTTTTAGAGTTGACATACAAGGGGAATTCATAGGCTTTGTCATTATTTGGCACTTGGTTTCTATTCTTATAACTGCCTTGCAAGGTACGAAAGAATTCAAAGGGAGTAGGGTCGCCTGGGATAGTGATCTCTATACCATTAAATGAAAATTTGAGAGACTGATGGTACATGGAGGGAACAACTTTCATGGCATGGATCCATGGGCATCCTAAGATAATGTTATAAGGTAGCTCAATGTCAAGGACTTGGCACCTAGTTTCAAGCATGATGGGGCCTACTTTTATGGGCAAGTGGATAACACCTTCTGAATGGCATTCAACATCATCATACCCCTTGATTGTAATGCTTTGATCAATGTTGACATGATCCTTAGAGTATCCCAACTATTTAAGTAACTTGAGAGAATAGATATTGAGACCAGCACCACCATCTACAAGTATGTGTTTGATTTTTTGTTTATGGATGAAAACTTCAATGTGAAGGGCATGATTATGACATGGATTGTGGGATGGGAGGTCCTTTTCAAAAAAGACCACATTGTAAGGTGAGGAGATGTTACCTATTATAGCTTGGAAATCTGTGACCATTGTTGGGACCTAAAATTCCTACTATTTTTTGAAAAATTTTAGGTTCCTATGTGTGAAAAGTTTTTGATTAAAGAACTCAAAAAACTATAGAAAGGTGTTAAATGTCACTACTTCGAGACTTACTATAGAAATTCTAGACTAATGGTGTGGTGGTACATGAACTATGATAGCAAATAAAATAGCAAATTCAAGATTCCATGCTCCAAAAGAAGACAATAAAAGCAAAAGTCCTTGAGATCTATAATAAGCAATGATCCTTATCAAGTAATAAGTTTTAAAATTTTAAGACAACATGGAAAATTCCAATGAGAATCTAATGCTTAAATGAAATATGCAATGAAATATGCAAAGGGTGAAAAGCTTCCATTCCACTGGATGGGCCCAATTAATGACCCATAGGAGTTTTGAGAGGTTTGCAAAAGTTGATTAGAAAGAATAATTTATTATTTCCCGTGAAAATGCAAAGGAAGCTTTGGAGAAGAGGATTAATCCTGGTCTGTTGATCTTGTTAGATCAACAGTCCACATGGTTTTAAAAAATTAAAAAGATGAAAGGCCAAAAGTCCTACCATTGGCCCAAGAAATCTGAGTTGGTAACATTTAATATTATTTTAATGTTGCAGATTAAATATTTGCTGAGAAGCCTTCACAAATTTTAAATCCTTCTACCCTCCTCCAGAAGAATACTGACACTATCCACGAATAGGCCCAAAATCTGCTATGATGCTACTATCATTTGCAACAAAAATAAAGTCAAAGAAAACAGTCCAGAGTGCTGGATCAAATCAAATATTTGCATTGCCAGGAGCTGGAGGCTACGAAATGAAAAAATTAATTAAATATTAGAGTGTGAATTTTAATATTTAATGAGGTAAAAATCAAACTGCAAGGAGGAGGAAGCTATAATAATGCTAGGTGAATGCATTTCACGCTTAGGTGAAATGGAGGTAAGAAAACATTTGCAAAGTTTAATTCAAATAAGGAGAAAAATGAAATACAAGTGTGAATATTTCATGGGATGTGAATTAATCAAAGAGAGAAAAGAGATTAAATATGTCAAGAGTAAAGTGGAGGAAAAAGTTTAAACTTTTCATGCACAAGTGAATTAAGAATGGGGATTATTTCCAATATTAAAATCAAATGGCAAAAAAGAGAAATTTACTCACAAAAGGGATATCATGAAAGGGTGAAAACCGTGCTAAGCAAAAGTTGCATGAAATTGAAAGATCTCAATATAGTTGTGAAAAGATCTCAAGTTCACTCCTAGGATAACAATTTTGTCGAAGAGACGTGTGATTGGGGTGGGTTTTTTAGATCTCTCCGACTATGTGGGTTACTCAGATAAGGAAGACAATCCTTTCTATGATGTCCTTGGATTTGAAAATGCATGCATGAAGCTTTTAAGACACGTTTCATTTGTTGATTGCCTGGGTCATGATATTCTTATGGCTACTATGCTAAATAATGAGAGATGTCCTCAGTCTCAAACTTCTAAGCACCTTGCTGTTGTAGAGATAATGCACCTTTAGCATATTATTATTCTGCAAAACAAAATTAACCTAATCTAGAAGAGTGTAACCAACAACCAACATGATGGTACCATTGCTTATGGAGCTCTAGTGGTACCAATATATGCACAACTAAAGTACAACATTGACACTGTATGTGAATACATAACAACAAAATTCCTATTCCTGAGCGTAATTTTGTTGCCCCAACCAACATGATTGTAATCAAATCATTTGATGTGAATAAACCTAGTGAAGTTGATGAAATAAAAGGTGATGTTGCTGGTGGAAGTATACTGTTCTGAAGGTGAATCAAAAAATTGAAGTCCATCCTGGCATTGTAGTCAAAGATGAAAGTGGCATTATCAAATACACACCTATCTTTTTGAGAATAATTTCACTTTATGCTGAGCAAAATGAGTTGCAACATCGGAGTGAGGTTTGTGGAGGTCTCTCCGATAAACCGATATAGGTGCAACCCTAAAATCAAACAAAGCAGTTAAGGAAATTGACGGTGAAGTGTACATTGGCTTCTTCACAAAGAGAGGAATGGAAATGAAGTTTGAACAACACAAACCAAGAAAGATAGTTTTAAACAAGAGGTCAAACAATTGAGATCAATTGTTGAACATAGGATACAATCAAATATCAAACATGTTGCTCTGACGTCTCAAGGCTTAAAATGATTGTAGGATATGTATTAAATGAAATTATTGAGTAGATTTTGATGAAAGCTTCAGGCAACGGTAATGTGTAGAAGTGAATCCATATTCCACAGCCAACATCAACATCTCCCAACCCGTGCTACAGTAAGAACTTTCAAGTGGTAGTAAATATGATTAAAAGGAATTTTCATTAGATATTATAGTTACTCTGGTGGACATAATGCAAATATGGAAGCATGAACGATGCACGTAGGCTGTTTTACACGCTTCACAAATGCAATGATTGCAGTTTTTACATAATTCATTGGGAATGCCTTATAAAATTTCAAGCAAATGTGTTGGACAGGTCCAACGTCAAATTCCACAATCTTTGCAGAAATTTTCTATCTACACCAATATGGGAGGAAACCAAAACAAGAAGCCCTATAAATGGCAAAGTGCTATGCGGAATATCACAATGAAACCCTATATCAACGAGACTAAATATATCAGAAAGGAATCTTATTCTCTTAGCGATGATACATGTTAGCCTGATGATAATATGAATTTAATCAAAGATATAATAAATTTACCAAATGAAGATTTAATAATCAAATTGGGAATTTTTCACTTGGAGATAAAACATTTTCACCGAGGAGTAATCATTTTCACCTAAATAAATATTTTGTCAAACAAAAGTGAAGACATACACAAGTGAATATAATGAGAAATGGAATAAATATTGAAGTATTGGGGAATACTTTATTTTTTCACGGAATTGCCGAGACAAGTTGAGTTAATTAATTATTTTATCTACTGAAAATAATTAATTAAATATGAAAGGCTGCAAAAAAAGGGTGAGTAAAGGGTCATAACCCTAGAAGATATAATGTATATATGCCAGATGAAATCAAATGAAGAAAGAGCTATTAGTAGTAGTAGGTTAGGAAATCATTAGTGATTGAGAAAGTTGATCAGTTGCCTCAACAGAACATTATGCTATGTATTACAAAATCTTTTGAAATTATATAATGGAGAAGAATGCATGAATTAGTGGTCCAACACTAGTGTCAATTGTTTGTTGTTAATATTTGATTATTTGGCTATCTCTAGATTGGTGCTTTCATATTATTTAAATTGCAGTGTCAGAACTCAATTTTTCAAAACACATTTGATGTTCTTGTGTGGTTTCATTGATTGGTTTCTCTCAGAGAATTAAATATCCTTTTAATAGATCATAGTAATCTGGGAGTATCACTTGGATTATTAAAGAAGAGCCCTGTAATCGATAAAATTATCATACTGTCTCCAATTTGATTTTATCTTGTTATTCAAATCTACATTTGATTTGTCAGGGTACATTTGATGCTTTATGTGATTCAATTAACTGGTTCCTTCAAAAGTATTAAAATTTTCTATTAATTAATCACAGTAACCTGGTAATAATCATTTGGATCAATAAAGTAGAGTCTGATAGTTACATTCTTTCACATTTGTACAAGGTGCAAACAATCACAAGTGCCAAGCAATTCAAATTGTAGCCAGCAAGTAGGTCACATTCGCCTCTTCACTCCATTAGCCCACAGATAAGGCATTGGTCACACCCATTCCATTTTAGAATTTTATAAAATCTTATCCATACATTCACATTTCAAATTTCACTAGGAGTATTTAGTAAGCCTTCATCTATTTCACTTCATGCCACCATGGATAGATCCATAAATTCAACTAAGTCATATAACTCTTAATATGCTTCAGCTATCAAGGTCCACCCACCTAGGTTTAGTAGAACCTGAAGTACAGGGAGTCATCAACCATATAGGTTAACTTTGTTTGTTAGTTCAAAAATGTTGCAAGTCTAATCATAGAGCCTGGCATCCTCGTAGGATTTGTAACCTGCATTTTTGAGACCTAACAATTGCTATGTTATTAAGAATAGAAGACTCTTGTAGGGATTTTTCTAGCACAGCTTTATGTGCAGGAAATGACCGTAGAAGGTCCAAAATAGAGATCTGTGCAAGGGTTTTCCCTAGATGTTCTACAAGATTGTAATCAGATTGGGTTGGGAAACTTGGTGAAGGCCCACGAAGGGTAACTCGACCATGATGAGTTGTGACTACACAATCCGTAGATTTACCTTTGATAGTGATGGTATACACATGACTTTCTTCAAAGTGACCGACAATAGAATCATAGGAAGTTGAGGCTTTGTTAATGCTTTTACCTTTATTAGGATTTTAACCTTGACCATGGTTAGGGAATGGCTCCTTGTACATGTTGAGATCTTTGTTGATTTTTTGATTAGGAGGTGCATAAAAAGTGACGTCGCCTCTATTAATAAGGTTTTGGATAATGTGCTTGAGTTTCATGCATGATATGGTTATGTGACCTTTGGTCCTATGATATTCACAATATTCCTTATCTTTGTACCATGTGGGTTTGAAAGAAGGTTCCTAGTAGTGTGACGAGTCCATTTTGCACAAGTTTCTTTAGAACCAACTCTATAGGCTCTCCCAAGGGAGTGAACTTATGCCTTGGAGGGTAAATTTGGGGAGGCCTCTCTTGTTGATGTTGCTGGTTTTGGTTTTGTTGTCATTGTTGTTGTTGAGGTGGAGGTTGGTTTTTTTTGGATGAAAGATTAAGGGGCGTTTGTAGTGTTTGTACATGTTTGAAATCCACCACACCATCATTGACCACATTTTTGTTTTTGTTCCAAAATTTGGGCTTATCATTTGATTGTTGTTGGGGTGGATTGTGTTTATTGTCTTTGAAGATTTTGACCACACCTTTAGCGATGAGGGCTTTTTTGATATTGATGCCTTTGTAGGTAATCTCATCAAAGGTTGTAGCACTTAGTATTTGCAATGGAAACCTAATTATTGGTTAAGGTTTTGCACAAATATGTTAACAAGCTACTTTTCAGGTATTTTGAATGGGAATTTGCTAGCCATGTGTCTCCATCTTTGAAGGACGGAGATAAGAGTTTCCCCATTTTTCTATTTATTGTTACATAAGTCTGTCATAGAGACCTCATGTTTTGTGTTGTATGAAAAATGGGTGGCAAATTTTTCTGCAAGCTCGTTAAAAGATTTGATAATCGTAGGTAAATGTGAGAACCATTCTATAGCTTGACCTCCAAGGCTACGAGAGAAGAGGCACATGAGATATGTGTCGTTATGTGCAACCTCTAAACAAGTGAGATAGAATTCTCTAAGGTGATCTTTTGGGTCACCTCTTCCCTTATATTTATCAAATTTGGGTATAGTGAAGTTGGGAGGAAAAGGGATCATTTGCAATGACCAATCAAATGGATAAGGACAAACCTCCTCCAAGGAGAAGGTTTTCTTAGTGTGACCAAATGTTAAATCAGATACTTGTTGTACATTGGCAAGTTTAAGCTCCATAGTTGTTGGGGGTGTTGGGAGAGTCTCCTGTTGCACTAAGGGTGGTTGTTGTTGCCCATAGGGAAGATTGTAGTTAAAGCCATAGGAATTGATGTTATATGGGTCGTATGATTGATTTGGGGCATATGATAGATTTGGATTAGGTTGGGTTTGGTTGTTTTGAGGTTGTATATGTGGAGGTGGTGCTAGATAAGAATGTTGGCTTTGTGATTGTTGTGATGGGATGATGAAAGAGTTTTGTCGTTGGTAATATTGAGGAGGGGTGATGAATGGATTTTGTGGTGGAAAGCTAAATGTTGTTGGATTTGATTGTGATGGTGGAATATAGCCATAGGAAGTTTGGATTTGAGAATGTTGAGGGTTATTGAGATAGGTGTTGGTGAGATTGAACATGGATGATCTTTGCGGTGGAGGGACATAAGTAGATGGATTTTGAGATGGTTGGGGTTGATTGAGATAGGTATGGGTAAGATTAAGCGTGGATGACCATTGTCATGGAGGATATAGTTTGTGTTGATGTTTTGGGAATGTTGTGGTTGCATGACATTGCTTGGATTAGTGATATGGATGGTTGATGATGTTGGGGGTAGTGTTGGTTGTGACCCTTGTTGCATGGATACATAAGTGTTTCTCAGATTGTAATTTGGAGGAAAATCATCTTGTGATGGGGTGGCCAATGTTCCACTTGTGATTTATGTGGGCATTTGTGATATGCTAGGAGGTTGTTGTTGGTTTTGTTTAGCTAGAGTGGCTTATCGTTCGAATTCAGCTTGATGATGAAGAGTCTCTTGTTGTAGTTCATAAATCTCCATATGAGTCAAGAGTGGTGATATTGGTCTTTCTATTGTTGGATTTTGGTTTTGATAGAGAGGATTTTCATATTGATTATCAAAAGGATTAGTCATTCTCCCTTGTGAGACTTGTTCAGGTATAGGGGTGGATAAGGTTGACATAGTTTGGATAGTGGTCATAACGTCATGGGATTTGTTTTGTTGTTTAAGTTTAGCTCCTTGTTCCACAAGTAAACGAAAGAAATGATCTTGATTTTCACTAAGGAGTTTGTCAAATGCAGCTATGGCTCTAGGATCTTGCATGATTTCATCAAGGTCTTATCTATCTTCTTGAGAGGATTGACCTTCTTAAAAGCTTCTCTCTTCTTGATATGGGACTTGACCTATGGTGTAACTGAGTGTAGTAAAATCATGAGGCATGCCAGTAGTGAATTAAGTTACATCTACCAAAGGGACATTACCTTCTTGGGGATTGGTTGGTTTGTCATGTTGCGGTCTATTTTGAAAATTGGTTGGTCTGTCAGTTGGTGTGTGGGGTGTACCTTTTTGAGACATGGTGGAATGACTTGGTTGAGGTGTATGAGGAGGTGATTTACGTTTCTTTGGGGTAGTTTTCTTAGCCTTCATAGATTTTTGGAGTCTAGTGGTTACCATGGGATACACTAAGACAAGACAATTTGATTGATTTTGGACTCAGAGGTAGATGTTTGACCAAAAAGGTGTGATTTTGCTAAGATTGGGAAAGGCAGTATGATAAACAATGTACTAGACCAAAAGGTGCTGGACTATGCTGCAAAGGTGTGACTGTTATACCAAAGGTGAGGGACTGTGTTGTAGAAGCGCTGGACTATACTGCCAGAGGCACTAGACTATTATACCAAAGGCGAGATACTATGTTTCAAAGGTGCTAAAATGGTGTCAGTGATGTTTATAGGGAAAATTTTGATAGATTTGGATTGAATTTTTTATTGGTTTTGCTTTGACAAGAGAAAACACAGCAAACAAAGTGGCAAAAAGGACTGACACAACAGATAGTGTATGTTCTAGGCTCATAAAAAAGGCCAATGTTTTCATGGGTATTTAGACAATTACAAACAATTCAAGTACTTTTATCCCTAGAGACATGGTTTCATTATGGTAGATCAGCTCACAACTTAGTTCTCCATCAACCAAATGTCATTCCATATAGGTGTCATACATTTGTATCTTTGTGAGTGATGATAGGTAGGGATATCTCACCCTCCCATCAGAAAGCTACAAGTAGGTCCCAAGAGCTTATGCTAGATGAGGGAATACTATCTCTTCTCAAGGGAGTCAATGGTGAGTAATCTTGGGGGTTTATACTGATTTCCCTTGCACTGATGATTACCGCAACATTCAGAGGTGAAATGGGTAGTCACTATCTAGATGGTTCTTAGTAGCTTTGAGGGACCAATGCCTTGCGAGCATCCGGCAAGCTACTAAAAGATTTGACCAATCCTACTAAGAGTATCAAACACTTTGCACAATGTGAAAATTGATTTCACAAAGTTCTAGTACACCTCTTTTCAATTTAGCATCATAAGGCAAGGCTGATGCTGGTTAGGACTTGGCTTTCACCTTATCCCTCTTATATAGTGGTTCAAAGGAAAACTCCGCTTAGGGTCATCTCTTTTGGATGAAGTGCAATCCAAAAGCATGCCCTTCTAAAGGAATAACTGAAAGTAAGATCAAGCATGGAAAACAAAGGTTCAATTGTCCCGTTATAAGAAAAAATAAGGTGCAACTAGATTAGGCACACACACAATTGTAGTTGTCAATTGTCCCTTAATAAATTGAAGTGTTTTGCATTTATGTCAATTGTCCCTTAAGAAATTGGTGTTTTTGCATTCATGTCCATTGTCCCTTAAGAAAACAATATGTTCCTATGACTTAGATTGCAAAAGATGATTGTTTAATTGTCCCTTAAGAAAGAAATATGTTTCTAAAATGTAGTGATAAGTTTTGCAATTCTTCAAAGCTCATCCTGCATGAACACGTTAGAAAAACCCATTTTCTCTTATTGAGTAATAAGAAGCTGCAAAAGTTGGATTAGTTCCACTAAAAACTTAATAGTTAGCAAGAACAAATCAAATTGACCAAAAGCACTCTACTGTGTTACCAAAGGCGCTGCACTATGTTACCAAAAGTGCTACACTATGATGCAAAAGCGCGCTATTGTGGTGCAAAAGTGTGCTATTATGGTGCAAAAGCGCGTTACTGCTCCAGATCTTAAAAAACTCAATATTTTGTCAAAAAGCTAGATTTGAAAGATGATGTAATGATTATAGGATGATCTAGAATGTTTGATAAGGCTGAGATCTGTAGCTAAAGATCAAAAAATATGACAAGTTAGAACCCTGCAAATCATAAAACAAAACAGAAACCCTAAGAAACCAAAGGTGTTGTACTGTTGTGTAAAGGCGCAGGACTGCAGACCATAGGTGCTTTATTGCGCACTAGAGGCATGTTACTGTTTCCTGAAGGCACTTTGTTACAGACCAAAGACATTTTACTGTGCTGTAAAGGTGCTTTCTATGTTTGATTGCACGTTTACGTACTGTACTTCAAAAAAATAAAATTTCTAATAGAAAACAGTGGTTAGTGGGTCCCACCAGGCATGCCAGAATGTGTATAGGAATAAAATTGAGATTGTAGAATATCAAAAACAATGAAATAATCAACAACTCAATCCTATAACATCAAGATAACAATCTAAGAAAATAACCAAATAATCAATGAATAACACAAAACAATGAAAGCTTTCACCTAGATTGTATTGTTATCTTGGTCGAATGTGGATTGCTCTTTAAATTGCAAAACCATATTTGCAACAAGCAAATGTAGATTTTGTTTGTGCTCAAAGTGCTCAATGTGCTCAATGATGCGATGAATGCTCAATGCGCTATAGGGAGGTAAAAGCTTAAATGATCGAAGAGGATTTGTTAAGGAGATGAGGGGGGTTTATATAGGTTTCAATGAAGATTGATCAATGGTCTAGATAATTCAAAGGAATCAACGGATGAGATAAATCTAGAATTCATGATGAATGTACACCTGACATGTGTCACACAAAAAGATATTTTTGTTTGAGTTAACTGATTGATTTGGCTAAAAGACATGGAACAAACATGAGATATGATTAGATTTCATAAAAATAGAAATGCTTTTTTCTAAATTGAGTTGGTGATAAAAACAATAATGATTAAGTCAATTAACTCAACTTATAATTTGCTTTTTGCATGATTTGAGTAAAATTAAATAATAAATTATTTAATTTTGTGTGCATGATGAATAAGATTTATTTTTAGATGAATTTAGAAGATAAACAAAGAAAATTAAATAAATAAATTTATTTAATTGTTTCTGCATGATGGAAGACATAGAATAGTTTTGAAGATTTAAATAGATTAAACAAATAAATTGATTTAATTTATTTTGCATGATGAAGGATAAATAAAATATTTGATTTTATTTTATTTTTACAAGAGATATTCAATTTAAATAAATTTGAATGATTTATTTAAATTTGGAAGAACAATTGTTTTAATGAAATAATTTAGAAATAATTTAATTATAGATAGGAGGATTTAAATGATAAATTAATTAAATAATTAATTTATTCAATTGATGTGGATTTGAATTCTAAAAGAAGATAATGATTTAATTAAATAATTGAAATTATTTAATTTTGGAAGAATAAAGTTGATTTTGATGAAATTAATTAAATAAATAGAATTTATTCAATTAATATTGAATTTAGGAGATTTGGAAGAATTTGATGATTTTGATGAAATTAATTAAATAATTTGATTATTTAATTAATGTTGAATTTAGGAGATTTGGAAGAATTTGATGAAATGCAAGTGATTTGACGAAATGCAAATGATGTGATGACATGGTCATTTTTGGGTGTCTACAAATTGATCCCTAGTATAAGTATCCAAATTTTGAACTTCCTCAAGAATGGAAACCTTAGCACTATAAGATTTTGGAAGAGTTCTTAGTACCTTCTTTATCACTTCACTTTCCTCTAGCTTTCCACCAAGACCATTGATGGAGTTGACAACTTCATCCACTCTCTCCATGTAGCTTGCAATATTTTCATCCTTTGACATCTTCAAGGTTTCAAACTTGGCCTTCAAATTCTACATCTTTGCTTGCTTGACCTTGTCATCTCCTTCATAGATACTTTCTAGCTTCTTCTAGATCTCATGAGCAGTTTTGTAGCTCATCACCTTCACTAATTCAAAATTAGAGAGACTATTCAGAAAAATACTCCTTGCCTCGCCATTGTTCTCATAATCTTTGATCTCATCTTCATCCTTTAGACCATTAGTAGGTATAGTATATTTTTTCTCAACTAACTTCCATACACCATATCCTAAAGAGATGAGAAAGATTTCCATCCCGGTCTTCCAAAAAGAATAATTTGTTCCATCAAACACTAGAACCTCAATACCTTTCCTGTGTGCCATCCAGATCTTCCTCAAGTGGTTAAGCTTCTTCAAGGAAATTAGCTTTGATACCAATTGTTGGATGCACATGACAACTGAGAGGGGTGTGAATCAGTTGTACATTAAAACATTAAACCCTCAATGCTATTTCAAACTCTTATTAAGCATTAGCAGAATGTAAACATATGAAGCATCAATGCAAAACACATCAAACACATAAGAACACCATATTTACATGGAAAACCCAAGAAGGGAAAAACCACGGTGAGGATTATCTCACATATATATGAATAGCAACATTGAAAATAAGTAGGCTCATTGCCAAGGGCTCACTACCTAGAAGAAAGGCTCACTGCCCAAAAGAGAGAAGAATAGAAGAGGACTGTTACAGAGAGATTCACTACCTCAAAGAAACAGAAGAAATCCACCACTGTAACTTCTTTCCATCAGCAACCTTTGTCTCACTGCCTCCAACAACTTCAAGCACACTGAAATGTAAACACCTTCTGCTCATTACATTCAAGAGTCATAAGCATTTAAGCTTGCACTCAATTCACTACCTTTGATTCACATTCACATCATCTTCTCTACTTTTCTCCACTCAAATTCATCTTGTATTTATACCATCAACAACCAAGAACCATCTCAATTAGGTTGGTCCTAATGAAACATATGCACCTCAAACATGCAATACTAAAAAAGGTCGGCACTAAACACTTCCATGGTGGAAAGAAGTGAAAGTGGACCACACCAAGGGTTAACTAGGACTCAAATTTGTATCACCATGTTGCTCATCACATCCATAATCCATGAGGTACCTCCGCAAATGGCGCTAGCAAGCCAGGTCAGCCAAACCTGAGCTAACGACCACATCCACACTTCTCCAAGTCAAATAACATCATGCAGACCATAGAGAGACACTCCACAACATCCACACATCTTTCTAGAATATTAAGTATCATCAGAATCTTTAGCAATACTACCGCAACCACCTAAAATAAAGAATGTCTTCATTTTGCACATCAGGATACACTGCTACTGAACACCAACATAAAAATTAAACTTGCAGAGCACCCCAACACTAGAAACTTCAAGGGAAGGTAGATACAAAAAATATAAGCACTTTCCCAGATCTGCAAAACAAGAAACCTCAATGCAGAGAAATATGGAGCAATCTCATTTCTCCCAGACAACCTTCTCCACAGGCAAATACTCTGTCAAACACATCTTCCAATTCCACACGACCCATAACCTGAAACTCTGGATATAACACCTCTGATCAACACTTCCAAACTGCACAAGCATATCTTCAATTACGAAGAAATGTGGAGCACAATACTGAGCATACCTTTGTCACACTATACACCTTTTTATTCAAATATTCTCAAAAGCACTTGGAAACCAAGTGGACCATCTTCTAGAGGTTGACATCAATGACAACACTAGCAAGCCTCCAACAGTTCCACACCATGCCACTGTTATTATTTTTTATCAGACACATCATAAATAAAAATAAGAAAAAGTGGCACGTGTAAGGAGTCTACATTGGGATTGTACAACTCAAAACCATCAGACTAACATAGTAACTTGATAGGATGGGTCATAAGTACATGGTACTTTCCCCAAAAGTTAAAGAGTTGCACAAGCTTTTGTAATTTTTCTTGTCGCTTCGAATTTCACATCATACACGTGTTGATTATTTAAGATTAAGTGTACCACCTCATTTAATATTGTGTTACGTGTGATCTATTCTTATAATCTCTTCATAATTCTTCTCCAACTTCTTGCATATTTTTTAGAGGAGTTATGACAATCCATCATCATGGCTGGCATTTGTAGCATAAAATTCATTCATTGTGTGTATCTAAAGGTTTTAAAGCCTCCTAAATGGAACTTTAGCATTTCACTATAAGTTAAAAATTTGAATAGATCGTATATTGGTTTTGGATTTTCAAATATTAGGGCTACTCATTGTAATATCTTTGTGTTTTTTATACTTTGGTTATACTCTAGCTAGGTATATATTTCTTCGTAATCTAATGATACCATGCATTTTTCTTACTTCTAGAAATTTTTAATATAATTATTAGTGTTTACACATGTTATCAAAAGGAAAAAAAGAAATGAAGACATGCACAAATATAAAATATAATAATGTTATGCTAATTGATTATATTGACTAGATTTTCAAAGGAAGAATGAGTTGGAAATTATAAAAAGAAAATACATATTTTAAATTTTGGAGAAATTGTCCATAACAAAGTTCATTAATCAAGTTCATGAATTTTCTAAATATCTGTGCTTCTTGTGTTTGACATTGGTTGGTAACCATCCTTTTGTTCTTCATCTCATGGTTCAACCAACTCCTCTAAAACCCTATTTGAATTCTTTGATTGGTCCCCTTTTGATTGAGACAAAATATTTGTCACACCTCTTCTTTCACAAGTTGACTTCCAAATTGCAATAGCTCTGTCAAACAAAAATGTTTGAATATTGTATCTGGTCATATAGATCCTCAAACAATTCTCCAATTTTTTTCAAGTTTGTTTCCAACTTTGACTTTAAAAATGATAAGGCACTGAAAACTCTTTCATCCTCCACTAAACCCAGAATCATTGTTTGGCACAGATCTGCAAGTTTGAAATAGAATATCATGGAATTTTTCTCAAAATTAATTGATTCCATAACCTGGTTTGATCCATGTTCCAAAGGACAATCAAGGAATTTATACTATTCAATCATTGTGGATGTGAACTGAGCAAATTATTCTACCAACTTTGTCTTATCTATTATTCCTTCTATTTGTACTCCATTTATTTCTACCATTTTGTTAAAATGATCAGCCAAGTACCTCACCTTACCTTGAAAATCCTGTGGAAAACTAACATAGGACACACTAATTGTTGGGAATTAAGGTGTCTCAACCTTGGTAATTCCTTGTAATATTTCATTGTATTTATTTATTTATTGCCTATTATTGTAATTAGGATGCAAATCCTTATTGTCATCTTGTGGGAGTTGGAACAGTGATGTGTCATCCTACATGGAAGGTGACAACATGCAAATTTGTCCTCACATGAGGAGATGGGCATCCCACTTAGTGATAGGAATATTTTTCCATGTGTCGGCATATTGGATAGTGTGTAAGGGAATATTGACTAAAACGGTCATGCCAGATTCCAATGACAAATCTCTGACACGTAAGAGTCGTAAATGGAAGATTCTATGACAAGTGAAGACATGTGCCACAAGGCATCTTGGAAGAAGGAGTTTTTGGGCACCCCAAGGAGGGTTATGACATGTTGTAAGAGAATATGCTATTTATAGCCTGTGTATGATAGATTCTCTTACAGTTGTAAGATATGACAGCTATGACGGATTCTATGACAGTCGTCAGTGTCATAAGAGTATCTGTCATTGCCCAACTTGGGAATAAGTGACCTCTTTTGGATGGGGTGACTTGACAAGTGTCATGAACATCCTACAGTGTTGGACAAGTGTCCATAGGCATGGGTTTTGGGCTATGAGGCCATGTTGGACGCCCATCTCAAGATAGAGCCATTTTTGCCTTGTATCTTCTATATAAACAGATGCTTTGAAGAGGAGATGTATTATGTGATTGAGAGGTACTATTATGTTGCCGGATTCTCTCCAAATACGAGTGTCAGAGACTCTTGCAAGAGCATTGGCTCTGTAACTATATTGTAAACCTCATTGTTTAGATAATACATTTGAGCTATGTTTTGGAGTGGGTTTTTCACCTGTAAGGGTTTTCCCCACGTATATCTTATCTCTCTCTTCTTCTGTCTTACATTCTTGTGTATGTGTTTGCTGCAATATCTCTATTGTCGGGTTAACATTGTTGTAACTATAAAGATTAAAAATAATTTGCACTCATATCTCCTCGTTGGATTAGTGTAGGAAGCGATTTCCGCACACCTACTTCCTTTCAGTTGGTATCAGAACTTGATCACCTTTGGTCCTTGTGATATACAACCGCGGACCCCAACTGAAGTCTACTAGGATTAATTCTCCAGTTGTGTCCAGATTGTATCTTTTCCTTTTTACATATCGCATATGCATGCAATCATACATACAAAAGATGTTAACCTTTCTACCTTTCACTATGCATAAACACACTTTGCACTTTTTGATTTTGCATTGGCATCAGTGACTACATCTTGACTTTTGTATCTCTCATTATATCTGGCTTTGTATATCACACACATGCAATTTGATATACAACATACAAGGGCAGAGCTGAACCATTATCAAATATAGCATGAAGGAATGGTCAAGTCCAGAATTACATCTACCTCCTTTGCATCACCTTTTGTATATCTGAACCACTAGCATGAAGGCGAATTTCAACATGCTTCAAAAGGCAAAGTGCTTATTTTTGCCTCTTCTTTCATCTAGCAGGCTTTTGAGGGGAATATTCTCACTTTCAAAATATGGTCTGTATTTGCATTCTCAGCCAACAGGACGTCTCAATGACCATTTTGGTGTTTGTAAAGGCTGTTTCCTTCACAGTAATTCCAGTTGGTGAACTCTATATTCATAATTCATAGCGAATGGCCCTGTTCTTCAATGCGATTGACTTTGCTGGCTTGCTGGTGGATATCCATGTGGTCTGTGAAGACTTTTGGGCTCTCCCCTTCAATGCCCTGTCCTATCTTGCGTATGGGCAACCATTTTCTGAAGTTGCGGACCTGCCAGCAGCATGGTTCCTATCCTTTTCACCACGCCCCTACCCATGTGCCCCTATTCCTGCATTGATGACCTCAGATCCTATGGATCTACCTCAGCATCCCCTACACAAGAACTTGATCTATAAAAGACATTGTAACCTCATTGTTGAGGAGGATGGTAATTTTTGGTCTATTATGCTACCGAATTTCTTGTAGTCAAACCTCTTAGTGTAATTACATGGTAAGGGAATGTGACTCACTGTGCCTAAATCTGGTCTCTGTTGTCTTCCTGTTTATCCACCAATGAATGTGATTAGCTATACTGTGTCTTTTCCTACTACTGGTTATTTTGTAATGTAATATTTTCTAGCCTTCATGATCAATATATGCATGATTTCTTGCCTCTCTTGTGTCCTGATTTCTATGTTTTACTTGGAGTTATAGTCTATCCTGTGAGTAAAGAGTCTCCTCTGCAGGTCTGATCTTCATATTGAAGCCTTAATCAACCTCATAAGTCTATGTGAACTCCTTTCATGATTGATATCATTGTTGTGTCTACACCAAGATCACCATTGCTCACTAAATCTGGTGTATCACCCTTTCATTTTAGTTTCCTTCTAACCCTTTTCCCCTACAGCATTAGAATTAGGTTTAGATAGTTTTCTCTAAGAATTAGGCTTAGAATGAGGAACCAACCTTCTCTGGAGGTCTGATCTCAATTTACAAAGTCCCACACTTTCAAGATCATTCCCATTGTGTCATTAGAATGCTTGGACTCTCTCCAAGTAGGGTGCAATTCTATGTGACAATAGTCCTAGTTGTTGGGTAGGCATTTTTTGAGCTAATCTTAGGTTGAGTGGGAGCTTTGTGCAGAGCATTCTGTAATCTTGTTCCTGGAAAGAGATGGTAGACACATTCAAAAGATTAGAGGTGGAGAAATTCAATGGCACTAATTTTGAGTTATGGAAACTTAAGATGGAAGACATGCTTGTTGATCGTGACATATGGGAAACCATATCCAGTGTAAAACCAACTGCAATGGCACAAGATGATTGGGATCTCAAAGGTCGAAAGGCTAAGTGTCTAGCTGATTTTGTCATGTTAAATGTCCATGAGGAGAAGACCACGAAAGATCTTTGGAAGAAGTTGGGAGATGTTTATTAGGCCAAATCCATGGTGAACAAATTTTTTTCTAAGAAAGAATTTGTATTCTTTGAGGATGGAGGATCTATTGCAAATCACCTGAATGCCTTCAACATGTTAATTGCACAGTTGACATCCGTTGGTGTGAAGATGGAGGAGGAGGATCATTGTATGACCTTGCTTTGTTCTTTGCCAGACTTGTGGGATCATCTTGTTATGGCTATTGGGAGCACCACATCTACTTTCACAATGGATGAAGTGGTATCTTCACTGTTATCTGAAGAGATGTGGAGAAAGTCTTCTAAGGCAGCCAAAGAGGCTCTTGCGGTTTGTGGAAGACCCAAGGAGAAAGGGAAAAAGAAGGACAAGAAAGCTAAGAAGGGCAGATCCAAATCTCATGGGAGATCTAAATCTCTTGGAAAGTCCAAGGCTCTTTGTTGGAACTATGGAAAAACTAGGCATTTCTGAAAGGAATGCAAGGAAGAAAAGAAAAAGAAGAAGAAGAATGTCCAAGATAGGATGAGGATCAGAGGATACGGATTAAAGGGTTTGTAGATATGTGTCTTAAGGTCATCCAGTAGAGATTTTAGAGGTCCGCATGAAGATCTGAAGAAGGTGTGGCGGCTCAAGTAGAACCGGTTCCGGTAGGTGTTTAGAGATGACAGAGTGATACAATCCGGTGAGATTTGGAATTGCATTGTCTTGTTCTGGGGATTTGAGGGAGTGTTGAGGAAGTCTTTGTGGAGTGTCAACTAGATTGGTTCATGGTTTGAAGGTTCGCAAGCATCTATTCCTTTGTGACAGTAATGATAGACTATGTTCTTGAGGTTCCGGATGAAGGGGAGATGGATTTCTGTAAGCAGATGAAGTATGGATGTTCTTGGTGATTTAGGAAAGCTTGTGAAAGTCTTTGGATCATGTCTAGTTTGTGTTGGTGGTCCACATTGAAGTTGGAGTTTGCAATTGAGAAATAACTTCTGGGTAATGGTGTTCTTCCTGAGATTGGCTGACTGGATGAGTTACACATCCTGCGGATGTTCTTGTTGATGTTTGCCGACTTAGATGATCATTCCTAAGTTGATGTCTTGTATAAATAAGGGATTGCGAAGTCATTTCAAAGTTGTCCTTGTGGAGATGAGAGTGTGGTAGTGAGGAGGAGAGCGAAAAGTAGAGCAGAAGTATTAGGCTTAAATGGAACTGATTCAAGCATGGTGAAGATGCTATTCTCCAGTTCAAGTAGGTGATACTTATTTCTTTGTAGATAGTGTGTCTCTTGTAGGCAGTGAGCCTCTTGTGAGTAGTGTGCTCAGGTAGTGAGCCCTAATTGGCATGTGCCATTCTATTCTTTCTATTCTTTTAACAGAGAATACAATCTTGGGTTAATCACCTCGTGGTTTTTCCCTTAACCGGGTTTTCCACGTCAAAATCTTGGTGTCTCATGTGTTGATGTGTTTCTGCTCTTAATTTGTCGCATTGTGTTTCCATGATTGATTTATTATTATACTGCTGAATTACAAAGTGGAGTTAAGTGTTTAATTGGAAGAAAGTTTTGCACAACTGATTCACCCCCCCTCTCAGTTGTGTGCCCTAAGTCTAACACTATTAGTGTTCCTTCGATCTCCAAATCTGTATATTTTGTATCTTTCATAGATGATTACAATAGAAGGAAATGTATTTATTTTCTCAGAAGAAAGACTGAAGTCTTTAGTCAGTTCAAAGAGTTTAAAGCTTTTGTTGAGAATTAGACTACTAAAAAGATTAAGTGTTTGAGAACTAATAATAGTGGTGAGTTTTGTTTGACAAAGTTTGATAAGTTCTGTAAAGAGCAAGGGATTGAAACACATAAGACAACTCCATACACCCCACAACAAAATGGAGTTGTAGATAGGATGAACATGACACTGATGGAGAGGGCTCAGAGTATGCTTAGTGGAGCAAGCCTCGAACAAAAGTTTTGGGCTGAAGTTGTAGCCACTGCTTGCTATCTAGTAAACATGTCTCCTACATCAGCTCTTGTTGGTAAGACACCTATGGAGGTGTGGTCTGGTAAGAAGCCTTCAATTAGACATCTTCATGTTTTTGGTTGTGAGGCATATGCACATGTACCTAGGGAGAAATGGTCTAAATTGGAGAACAAGGTTGTTAAGTGTATTTTCATTGGCTATGGTGTCAGTGTGAAAGGATACAAGCTTTGGGATCTTGTGGTTGAAAAAGTGTTGTATAACAAAAGTGTTATCTTCAGAGAGCTAATACCTTCTTCCATTGTTCTACAACCAGAAGAAACAGAAAAGAAAGAGGATGTGGTTCAGTTTCCTTCTACCCCTAAGAAGACTGAACTGACAGACCCTGTGAGACTTGATGATGAGGAGAGCTCTAGTAGTTCTGAAAGATCAGAAGAAGTAGAACCTCAACCTCAGCCATTGAGGAGGTCTACATGAACAAGGAAGCAACCTGATAGGTTTGGTTATTCATTCTTGATTCTAGTTGTGCTTTTGCCTTGCTTACTAACACTGATGAGCCTAGAACTGTGACAGAGGCTATGGGCATGAAAGATGCAGGTTCCTGGAAGGAGGCCATGAAAGATGAGATGATTTATTTGGAAAAGAATAAAACATGGGACTTGGTGCCTTTTCCTAAACGATAGAAACCTGTTGGATGCAAATGGGTGTTCAAGAAGAAATTCAGTGCAGATGGCAGTGTTGAAAAGTACAAGGCCAGACTGGCTGTGAAGGGGTACTCACAAGTGGAGGGAATTGATTATGGTGAAATTTTCTCTCCCATTGCAAAGCTGACATCTATTCAGTTCTTGTTATCTCTTGCAGTTGCTTATGACTTAGAGG
Source organism: Cunninghamia lanceolata (assembly GCA_027924645.1). Lineage (NCBI taxonomy): Eukaryota > Viridiplantae > Streptophyta > Pinopsida > Cupressales > Cupressaceae > Cunninghamia > Cunninghamia lanceolata. The sequence continues at coordinate 1,819,948 of BSBN01000292.1, read as the reverse complement.
TGGAGCAGATGGATGTGAAGAAATCTTTCCTTCATGGTGATTTGGAGGAAGAGATTTACATGTCAAAGCCAGGGCATTACATAGAGAAAGGTAAAGAAAATTTGGTTTGCAAGTTGAAAAAGTCTTTGTATGGTTTGAAACAGTCTCCTACGATGTGGTACTTGAATTTTGATGCCTTTGTGTTGTCGGTTGGATTTCTAAGATTGAAATTGGATCATTGTGTGTATTACAAATTTGACAATGATCTCATTCTCATTATTACATTATATGTTGATGATATGCTATTAATTGGGAATGGTAAGAATATGATTTCTAATTTAAAGTCTCAGTTATCAGCATAGTTTGAGATGAAAAATCTAGGGGAAGCCAAGTACATTCTAGGAATGGAAATTAGAAGAGACAGAGTTAACAGAAAACTTTGGTTAAGCCAAAGTAAGTATGTGAAGACTGTGTTGGATAGGTTCAGCATGACAGATTGTAGACCATTGTGTGTTCCTGTTTCATTGGGGATAAAGTTGTCTGTTAATGATTGTCCAAAATCTCCTAGTGAGGTGGACATGAGCAGAGTATGTTATGCTAGTGTTGTTGGCAGTTTGATGTATGCTATGGTCTTCATAAGACCAAACATTACCCAAGCAGTGAGAGTCCTTAGTCGATTTATGACTAATCCTGGATGGGTACATTGTGATGCAGTTAAGAGAATGTTTAGATATTTGAGGGGTACTTCCGAGTATTCCATATGCTATCATGGTAATGTTACAGGACCTCTGCATTCTGTTTGTATTCATGGATTCGTGGATTATGATTGGGCAGGTGACATTGACAACAGGAGATCCACCAGTGCCTATATGTTCACTATGTTCAGTGGTACAATTAGTTGGATGAGTAAGCGGCAACCTGTAATTGCTTTGTCCATGATAGAAGCTGAGTATATGGCATCAACTCATGCTTGCAAGGAAGCCATTTGGCTTAAGAGATTGTGTTTAGATATTGGTGTTGATGTCAGACAGATTACGATTTGTTGTGACAGTTAGAGTACGATTTGTCTAGCAAAGAATCTAACTTTCCATGCTAGAACAAAGCATATTGATGTACAGTTTCACTTCGTGTGAGACATGGTAGAGGATGCGAAGGTGAATTTGGAGAAGGTAGACACTTTGAAGAATGTTGTGGATGCATTGATGAAACCAGTGGGCATAGAGAAGTTTAGATGGTGTTCAGAGTCTATGGGCCTCTCAGCCTATAGCAGTTAAATCCTATTATTTCCATTGGCTCTTACAAGGTGTTCGATAAGTGGGAGAATGTTGGGAATTAAGGTGTCTCAACCTTGGTAATTCCTCGTAATATTTCATTGTATTTATTTATTTATTGCCTATTATTGTAATTAGGATGCAAATACTTATTGTCATCTTGTGGGAGTTGGCACGGTGATGTGCCATCCTACATGGAAGGTGACAACATGTAAATTTGTCCTCACATGAGGAGATAGGCATCCCACTTAGTGATAGGAATATTTTTCCATGTGTTGGCATATTGGATAGTGTGTAAGGGAATATTGACCGAAACGGTCATGATGGATTCCCACGACAAATCTATGACACGTAAGAGTCATAAATGGAAGATTCTATGACAGGTGAAGATATGTGTCACAAGGCATCTTGGAAGAAGGCATCTTTGGGCACCCCAAGGAGGGTTATGACATGTTGTAAGAGAATATGCTATTTATAGCCTGTGTATGACAAATTCTCTTACAGCTGTAAGATATGACAGCTATGATGGATTCTATGACAGTCGTAAGTGTCGTAAGAGTATTTGTCATTCCCCAACTTGGGAATAGGTAACCTCTTTTGGATGGGGTGACTTGACAAGTGTCATGAACATCCTACAGTGTTGGACAAGTGTCCATAGGCATGGGTTTTGGGCCATGAGGCCATGTTGGACGCCCATCTCAAGATAGAGCCATTTTTGCCTTGTATCTTTTATATAAACAAGTGTTTTGGAGAGGAGATGTATTATGTGATTGACAGGTACTGTTATGCTACTGGATTATCTCCAGATACAATTGTTGAAGACTCCTGTAAGAGCATTGGCTCTATAACTATATTGTAAACCTCATTGTTTAGATAATGCATTTGAGTTGTGTTTTGGAGTGGGGTTTTTTAGCCGTAAGGGTTTTCCCCACGTATATCTTGTCTCTCTCTTCTTCTGTCTTACATTCTTGTGTATGTGTTTGCTGCAATATCTCTATTGTTGGGTTAACATTGTTGTAACTATAAAAATTAAAAATAATTTGCACTCATCTCTCCTCATTAGATTAGTGTAGGAAGTGATTTCTGCACACCTAGCTTCCTTTCACTAATAGCATTCCAATATTGAGGATAAACTATAGCCATTTCTTCTAGAAGTTCATCTTGAGGAAAGTGCTCTCTTATCTCAAAAGATAGACTTCTCACAATTTCTTGCAATGTATCCTTTACAGAAGACACAAGATCTTTAAAATCCTCTCTTGTAACACTTTTTTGTTTGACCTGAGAGCTCTTCCCAACTTTATTGAAGTAGTGTAATTCTATGATATACCCATGCACTGATGCACATAAATCACCTACATCATTATACTCCAAAAAAATTTCTGGGTTTTCAATGTCTATCGTTATTTGCCAGCTTACTTTGGACCTACAAACACTTCAGATTGATTGATATATAGATTGTCTAGAGTAAGACATACCATTTTCCATAGCTTTGAGTATTCTGCAATGTACTTTGTTCTGTCTTGTGCCTTCTTTGACAGAACATTCATTTCTTCCAACAAGGGAAGTCCCAGATAAAGTCAATAGTATCTCAGCATTAGTGAATAGTGTTAACATATTTTCTGGATCTATGCAATTTTCATAGAATAGGTATAGCAATGATTGATACTCTTCAATTAATCTATTTTCTAGTCTGTGTAATGATATACACCTAGTATCCACATCCTTAAGTATCTTGTTACCTAAAGTAAGTTCTTCAACAAATCTTTGATACTCTAAAAATATTTTTGGACTTCTACAAAAATATGTATACATCTCACACACAAGATCTTTGACTTTGGAAACAGATTGAAACTAGCTTACAATTTTAAAATCCAAATTCATTTTGTGGGCCATACAATGTATGCTAATCATGTATGGTGAACATGATGTCTATAAATTAATAATAAGCCCATTTCTGTGACCCTGCATGACTAATGCCCCATCTGCACCAATGCAAACCAACTTCCTTATGATTGCCAAATCATCCAGGCCTACAAAATTGATCAAATATTTTTGATTATTTCTATAAGGCTAGTAGAGGTAGAATTTTCTTTCATTTATGAATTGCAAGTAGATGAAGTTGGAAAATATAATTTTTTACAATATAAACGTGCATACACTACCAAGAGGTATTGTCAATGGTTGTCAACTTGTCCAGAGATAAGGAAAAGAAAGTCACCTAACTCAATTTATCCTTTATATACTACCTCTCCACCATAGCTAGACATTAAACCCATTCCCAACAATTATTGATAGACCAATGGGATAGTGGAAAGTTGGGCACTCCAATAAATTACATTAAATTCCTATATTCTAGAAATTTTGTCAATGATCAACCTCTATTTAAAATATGGAATATAATTGCGAGCTGTATAGTTTTAGATAAATGACTCGCTTCCATGACCTTTCCAAATAGAGAAAATATAGAACCTCCAATAGTGGCAAGACGTGCCTATGATTGCATATATTCTTCCTACTTGGCTGCATTCCAAGCATGAGTGCATTCATATTTCATTTTCCAGCACATCACTAACTTCAACTCTCCATTTACATTTACCTTTTTGTAAGCTTTACCTACATGCTTCTCAATAGTGTCTAGTTTCAGTTGCAACATCTTGTCTTTCCTTAATTTCCAGCTGCAAATCATATAGCGACATAGTTTTGGCATGCCCTCTCCATCTTCATTCTTCACAGGTTCAATGAATGATTACTTATAAACCCATTCGAGCTGGAAATTTATTGACATGTCCCACTAACATGCTTTACGTTTGTTCAAAAGGCTTTTAGACTCAGGTTTACCACCACCAGTACCATGGATATTTTCCCCCTATGTGATCATCATCACATTATTCATGCTTTCAATACCAGATTGAACCACATCATTGCTACATCCTTCAATATTTTTATTTGATGTCTGTTCATCCTCAAGGTCATTCCAATAGAATTCCTTGATCTTAGGTAATTTTTCCTCGTTATTTAATCTTGATGGACCCTCACCCATTGTAGAATATCATTGGTGTTGATTAAAATATAGGACTTTATGGTGGCCTTCTTTCTCTTGATGGGGATCCTCTCACTCTTTGATTTTCTAGATTTGAGGATGTCATCTTTCTCTGACAGTGTTAAAAAAGTGTTAAAGCAATGTTCTCAAAGTTGCAAATTCAAAATATTTGTGTTATGCATATGTGAATCATTACTAAATGAAATGAAGAAAATTGAACTACTTATAGAGAAAGCGAAGAAGATGGCACATGTATTTTAATATTTAATCACTATCACATAGAATTGAAGTATTTATAATTTAATCATTTACATTTAATTAAAAATACTCCACACATAGATAATTGCAATGTCACTATTTATAACCAATGGTGTGGCCTCTCGCTTTGACTATCTTCATTTTATGCTTGGAGCATCACGAGCCATCAATGCAATTTGATTGCATGCTATGGAAAATACTATGAGCTCCTAAAACATAATCAAAATTTAGGGAAGTAGTAATTAAAAAATAATATAATAATGAACATATGCTTATATAAAATAATTAAAAATTTACAATATAGAACATTTAATTTAATATGAAATTATTGTGGTACTCGACATCTAACACATCAGTTTTTTCTAGCGAATGGTGTTGCCCCTCGCTTTGACCATCTTTATTTTCTCATTGGAGCCCTATGAGCCATTGATATAATTTGATCAAATGATTATGAATAAATAAAACATGTTGCTTCAGTTGATTAATACGAGTTAATTATAAACAACCAACATAAAGAAATCATCACAAGTGGGGCCCAACAACTATGACAAATACACCAAATACTATGGCCTCGCCAACTGACACATCACCTTTTCTATCTAGTGGTGTTGTTTCCCGCTTATATAATCCTCATTTCGACCTTTCAGCCTTGCTAGGCATTGATGCAAATTGATTCGACAATTCAGAGTAAATAAAAGATGTTCATTTATATAATATGGTAGCTTAATAAATTTATACAGGTTGGCCCCAAGACCTAAGACCTATACACACATAGCTTCTATGTAGACACTTGTAGGTATGACCTATACACTTGTAGTGATGATTAATATCCTTAATACTATGGACCCGATGACTGAAACATCACCTTTTCTAGCTAATGACATTGTCTACGACTTGTATAATCTTCATTTCTACTTTTGAACCCCATGAGGTGTTGATGCAATTTGATCCAATAGCCAAGATAAATAAAATGTGTGTTTAGTACTATGGGAAGTTAATAAATTTATACAATAAGGCCCCGCCAACTAAGACACATACACATGTAGCTATGACTTATACACCTGTAGCTAGGACCTATACACTTAATATTGTGGGGTTGAGGATTGACACATCATCTTTTCTAGCCAATGGCATTATCTCATGCTTGGATAACCTTCATTTCCACCTTTAAGCCCTGGCAACTATTTATGCAGTTTGATTCGATGGCTCGATGTAAATAAAACATGAGTTTAGTACTATATAATTTTAATAAATTTATACATGTGGACCCCACTAGTGTATTCAAGTCTACAGACATTTAAATAAAATGACTGTGCACCTCTCAACTGACACGTAAGCTTTTACAACCAATGGCGGTGCCTCCCTTGCATCTTTATTTTCTCTCTATAGCCCTGCAAACCATTGATTTGGTTTGATCTGATGGTGTGGGTTAACTAAAATATGCACCTTTCACCTTTCTGTAGAAAGGAGGCAAGGGACATAGAGGTAAAAACCATTGACATATATTTATTTGGAATGAAATACAGTGGGGACCATTGATATAGTTTATGTAAAAAAGAAATATAAAACTAACTGTAAAAAATAAATATTTAAATCACTATCAACACATGACAAATATGCAAGACCACAGGTGCACATGAGAAGTAGAACTACTATTATAGAGATTAATCATACAATATACAATACAAAATGTGATGCAAATTAAAAAATGTATTTTTGTTATTCACCAGTAATGGAATAATGAAGTCGAGTTGCAACTTGTCTATTCCCCAACTTTTCAATAGCTCACAACGGATCAAATACCACTCCAAAGGACCAAAAATTGCAAACTCACAATGTAGGATGAAATGGGTGAATCCAAAATCAAATGCCAAAAGAGTGAATCGAGTATTATTTTGCATAAATACCACTCCATACTACATAGTCATACTATGTTTTGCAATGGGTGATTAAACACATTAACCCTAAAAGACTTATAATTATGAGGCGATGGGCCATGCTTTATAAGAATTGCCTATAATTCAATGGCTATAATAAATGTTTTCCCAAATATTCCTATCATTACGTGTTGATATTACATGTTTCCCCTAAATTCACTATAATATCATTGGTGAATGAACCACTATTTTCCCTTAATTAATTATAATTTCACTAGCAATCGTGCCCCCTTTTCCCTAATTCCCTATAATTTCATTGGCGATTGCACCACCTTATGCCGTTAATTTATGTAAAAAGGTCGGCGATTGAAACCTAATTAAAAGGTGCCTTTATAATATGTTAGTGATCGAGACCAAACTACAATAAATAGTATGGAGATCTAATGCTATTCTAGGATTTTAAAATATCAATTCATGGGTGATCTAGAGCTATGGGCCTAAAAATACAATCAATTTTTGGTGAAAGCATATACTGCCAAAGCTAGTAATATTTTCCATTTTCAACCCCCCAAAAGTAAAAAAATACCAATTGGCGATAAATTGCCTCTAGAATTTTCCTTGTTTGGGAGGTATACTAGGTGGACATATCCACATTTGAGGAGAATTAGATCCATGTAAAAACTTATGTGGGGTATTAGACTAGCAAGTTGTCACAATTATAGAATAATTATTGGAGCTAAAGAAATGGAAGCTTGTGACAATCAAGGAAGACATGTGAAGATTTATTGGAACCATGTAAGGATACATTAGGCACTGCACTATTCACTCACCATTATTTTGTTTTGGTTCAAGAAATTAACACGACACTAGATGATTACATGTTTCAAGGAATTTTAAACTTTGTGCCACCTTACCACTGACATAGATCATTTAGGAGGTTAGGGATTGACATATTTAGGTGGTCCATGAATATTTAAGGGGGAGGAGTTGGAGATCGGGGCACGAGCATGGACACTTGAGGATTCAAAATGGGGTTTAGGGAATAAGGATACTACTTGTTGTCAAAGGTTGTAGCTTGTCTTACACACCCTTGTGATAGATTTTAATATTGTTTTGAATTCAATAATATAATGGTGAATCTTTTTGAGGCTAAGTTTTTTCCTCTTCAAGAGTTTTCCCAAGGTATACTTGTGTCACTCTTGTTTTTCTTTTGTGTTTGTGTCTTCAGTTTGTTGCATGGTCAGATAGTCCTTCATGAGACCTTCCTACTATGATTGCATTATGATCACCATTGGGCTTGTGGATCCTTTGGATATTCTTGGAGAGTGTGCAAGGATTTCATGACCTTATATAAGTAGTAGAAATTCATTATGTTATCTTTTGATCAAAATGTATAAATTGGGACATTTGGATCCTTGTAAACAAAATTGTATTAATGATTGAGAAGTACTCTTGTGATGGATTGTAATCCCCCCACATAGGTGGAATGAGTTCCATTCTGTATCTTGTTATTGATTGACCATAGTGTCAATAATGTATGGTGTTTTAGAAGTGATTTCTCATGTTTGGTTAATATCGATAGGATGATGTGAAAGCATAATTAAACTTTCAAATTGAAATGAAAAATGTATGTGTGGTAGATCCACTATTTGAATATGATGTGTGAGAAAATAATAATGACATTATGTTTAAAGTATCAAGTTGTGTTTAGGAGTTGATTACCTTGGTATGCCTTGTTGCATTTTGCTTCTGTGAAATTAATACTAGTGATTAGTGTAGGCATTTACTTAAAATTGTTAATGTTTTTTTTGGAAATATTATGTATGGAAAATAAAATCTTGTTCATGTTCAATTCCTTGTTTCAAGCCATTTTTGAACAAAACGTAAAATGAGAAAGATATGTCATGTTTAAATAGGTTGCTATAGGCTTGCCTAGGCCTAGCCCTTCACTTGTTTTGGGGTTTCATGCCTCATTTATTGTTTTGTGATTTTGGAAGTTAGTGTTGAGTATGTAGGATGTTTGTAGGTTTATAGGGGGTCCTTTTTTGTACTTCAGGATCAATTTATAGGTCTCTAGGAAGCCCATTGTCCATCCAATATCTTATTGTAGGTTGTAGGTCACCTGTTTGACTAAGGGTGACTTTCCCTAGCATTAGGGGTGATCTGGGGGTCAATAGTTTTACTAGGGGTAACCTTAGAAAAGATAGGGGTGACCTCAAGAATGCCAAGGGTGACCTAGACTTGCAGTATGAGCAACTTGGTCCTAAAAGGGGTGATTTTGGGTACAATAGTATAGTTTTCACCATTTTCACTATAACTTCTTATATATTGTGAATTTATAATAATGCTTAGATTATTTTCTAGATAACATGACTCCCTCTTTTTGTTTCATATTAAAAGTTGGAAAAATGATGCATTTTGAGGGTTATGATCAATTTATTCTAAATTGTATTTGTTGCAATTAAATGCTAAAAATCAATGTTTGGAAGGACTTATTTACCTTGTTAGAAAGGTATTGATTTCCTTTATCATGATCTTGAAGGATGAAATTATTTTTTGTTTCTTCTACAGTTTTGTAAATGGTTTGTGAAACCTAGTCATTCCTACCATAGAACTAGTGGATTGAATGTTGATGCTTTTCCTTGCTAGGGAGATAACATCTCATTCACTTCTATCTTTATCATTTGTGAGAGTTGAGGATAGTGATCTTATACCCCATTTTCATGGTTGGAGGTGACTCCACCCTCTCACATGGTTTTTGTGGCTATGATGTGTAAGTCCTTTTCTTGTGTCGTCATACTTGGTGCATTGGCATTACATGCTTTAAGTGTCATTGTGTTGTGTCATGACATCTCAAGTGCATAGGCATGCAATTGAGAGCACATTAGTGTTGAAACTGCATCGTGAAAATTTTTGTGGGCATGTGCATGGAAATGGAGGACCAAAAGGGGGTCAAAAGTGGGCACTTTTTTCTTGAAATTAATAAAAAACTAATTTTGGACAAGAAATTCAAGATAGCCACACTCAAAGTTTGAAGATGTGACAAGAAAAAGATTAGTAGTGATTAGAATCTAGTTTATAAACAAAATTTTTTAAATGGTGGATATTAAGAGGGCCAAATAGGGGGAGCACACTAAGTGCTCCTATTTTTGTAAAAAAATATAACATAGCATCGAGTGTGCTCCCCCTAAAATGTTTAATTTTTAAAAGTATTTCACAAATCCCTTTAGTGGAAAATTAACTAACATCACATAGTGTATGCTTATTTTTTTTGCTATTTTTTTAATGAATATATGACTTTTACTAATTTTTAAAGTGGACACACCTTGAAAAATGAAAAATTGAGTGTGCTCCCACCTTAATTTTTTGAAAACTAAGAAAAAATCATTTTTTTGAATATGTATATAATAGAGTCTAGAATGTAAAAAATATAATTTATTTCAAATTTGGATGAGTGTATAAAAAATGACATCAAAAACACCATACATAGGTTTTCAAAGAAAAATGAAGACACTGGCAAAATAAATTGAAGATGGAAACCTTAATGTTTTTGGATTTTAGGAAAAATTACATAGTTATAAAGGTAATAGAGAACTTGAAGTCATTGTGGCATTCTTTTATATTAACATAAAAAAATATGCAAACCTGATGGAAAGCATGCTCATCATTTACTTGTTTTCCTATGTTTCTACAAAACAGGTATTTGGGCATGTGGCATGTAGGTCCAACCCTTTAGGTTGGATGTCTTTAAGGAAAATCCAACTCTAAGGGTTGAAATTTCCCAAAGCAAGTTATAACACATACATGTTATAAAATTCTTATATAACACGTATGTGTTATAATGTGTACTCATTTTGGTTTACCTAAAAAATAGAGCAATGGTCTACAATAGGTGAAACCCATGATTCTAGATCCACTTGCTCTATTATTCCTATGCGCTGCATGTTTTATAATATGCAATCAGACTTTTCATGCTTTTGAGGAATTACAATCATTTTTTGACTAAACTATGTCACTTTTTCTTCTTGTATTGACGTAAAAGATTTTAATTGCATGTTTTAAAATTGAAATTGAATATTATAAATCATTGTTTTCATATTTTAAGGAATTTGAATAATTGTTTAACAAAACTCACTAATTTTTTTCTTGCATTGACATAAAACATTCTGATTGCATGCTTTTTGTTTGAATTTGATAAATTATCAATCATTGTTTTCATTGTTTGACAAATTATGTTAGACTGATATAGAATTAAACACATTCCAAGGAAATGAGCAAAAACTCAAACAATAGAGGAGTATGAAGCTGAGAATGTGAAGAAAAGAGAATAGATGAGACAACTTCATGAAATAAGAAATTTGACTCTATAGATGAAGAGATACCATCTTTACCAATTCAATTAGATCTTGAAGCATCCATTGGATCCATGAAAGAGAAGAATTTAGAGAAACAAAGGCAATGAATGCAAAACTTTTGTGCAATTAAGAAATTGAATCCTAAAGTTGAAGGTATGACATTTTTTCCATCTCAATTCAATATTGTAGAAAATCCTTAAACATCGATTGAATTAATAAATAATGAAACAGTCAATGATGATGTAATTTCAAATATAAATTTAGATGTTACACCAATTGATCAACCTATTGAAAACACACAAAATTTACCAAATATTGAAGATGAACAAAATTTGTGTAATGAACAAAATTTATCTAACGAATCAAGTTTATTGTTGATGTTTAATTTTGTAAGAAATCACCAACAATGGGAAATTTCAAGAATGTGGGACTTGATTCTTGAAATCACCTCCATATTTTAAAGAAGCTGGCTCTTCTCTATTGTTTTGAGGTAAAGGGAAGAAAAAAACAAGATTATAAAAGAATACTTAAAACTACTAAGGCGTTACGCCAAAATCATTATCTAAATCCAACAACACAATGATCAAACATAATAGATTCTACTGGTAAATTTAAAGAGCATAAAGCATGATTAATATTTCTAGTATATATATTAGATCAACCAAAGGCTTAGAACAGAAAGTAAGAAACAAGAATCATAAACAAATTACAATTTGCACAAAACACCACTTTGTCTACATTAATTGATAGGAGAACAAAGTACAAGAGACAAAGATTTGCACAAAAAAACAATATTGGATCCCTTAGGAGAGGCACTTGTTAAGTAGTAAAAATGCTTCTATTCTAGTTTAGCTGATAAAACTCTCTTATCATCTATTTGTATATCTCCCTTTTTGTGTCTCTGATCCACCGCTATTTAAAGCACAAAAACTCCTTCGAAGATCCTCTGTAACTAACCAAATCTTTTAACTACAAATCCCACACATATCAGCTTTGATGTTCTAGCTAACTGACTCTTTTCTATTTTGAATCCAATGTTGCAGATCTTCCTGAGAATCTTGAACCTCTGTTTATCTGTGTCGTTATAACTTTCTCAACTGTGAGCTCCTAGGCGTAGAGACTCAAAAAACTAACACATGGTGGTCCCCGCTATTCTCTATGATTCATATTATATCATAGACTCTCCTTCTGACTCTCATGACCTAGCACTGACACCTGTCTATAACAACCAATGACACAACAAACAAAACCTTTGAAAATGAGGCACAATACAAAATGCATTGTTGAAACACGTGGAGTCTTCTACTTTCTCAACAAAATGGACACATGGCAGGTTGGCACATCCTCTACAAAACTTTACCAAAAAGACTCTTCAAATGAACGCCAAGCTGACAAGTGGCTCTTTCTATTGCATTCTCTTTGATAAGAGTTGGGCACTATTTAATAATCGACAATGGGACACGTGGAAGGCTCTTGCAACAACTTGAAGTCTTAACAAAAAGGGACTCTTTATTAAATGTGGTGCTGACACGTGACATCTTATGTTGTATTCTATTGAGACTCATGATTTATTAAAATCTGACTATGATGTCACCAAAACTTTTCCTTCACCTTTTTCCCTTCGAACCTTGGAGACCCAACGTTTCACCACGTGGAGCCTTTGCATAAGTTGGGAGAGTCTTTTGTTTTGAGAGCTCTTCAAATGAGTGCCAAGATGACACTTGGTAGCTTCTGCTACCTTCTAGACTCTTAAAGACTTTTTTCTGCTTTGATGCTTTAACATGACTCAAAACATTAATATTAGCTAAATAATATATACTGGAAATATATATTCAAAACGTAGAGTTTTAACTCTACATTTACCATTGAGAAAATCTCCTAGAATTTTGTGTAAAATACCTAAGTTTTTAATTAAAATTGATGAGAACATCCTAAAACCAATTATTGATAAGATTCCTTAACGTACTTGTAGGAGAAATGTTAATAAAATATGGACAACATTTTTTGAGAAAACAAAATAGGAAGATGCCAATTATTTATTGAAATGATGAGAAATCTTAATTAGACCCGTCATGAATATTTTTGGTCTAAAAACATCAAATACTGATAGTAAAAAATCTATTGTAAAAATCTAATCAACGCATATCAAATAGTGGGTTTGAACTCATGCACCAAAGATAGCAATGCTATATGATATGCAATTACATCAACTATAGTAATTAATCAAGCTATAAGAAATCTATTTTAATAAGGAAAACAAGTCAAACACTAAAATTAAGTAGAAAAATACTAATGAAATCCATTGGTAGGCTTGAAAGAGTTGAGGATCCAAATAGAAATGAGCTATGGTCATTCTTTGGTAGACTCCCATGGAAATATAAAGTCATAGTTGAAGGCTTAAAATTCTTAATTGAAGAATTTTGAAAAAATAACACAAGAGTATCACATAATCAAAACGATGTTGTAAAAAGAAGAATTGGTAGTCTAAGCCATGAGCCACATCCAAAGCATTTTTGGATATGACTCAAACACAAATTTTCTTCAAATTTGTAGAGAGTTATCCTCAAATAAAAATTAGTCAAATGCATTTTAAAATTACAAAACTTTTTTATGTTAAAATAAATCACACATGCACAACTTGTTGTAGAGTCCACGTTGTGTTTTCTATGCATTATGATGTTTTTTGACATATATGTGTAGCTTTGCATACTAATGATATTTTGTAGGAGTGTGTGATAGAAGCTCCACTTAGATTGATAATATATTTCATTTCAAGCATTTTTTGTAAAAGAGTAGATAGACAATTGTTTTATAAGAAATCATGTTTGGATGGAACATGTGATAGTTATGGTGGTTTGCAATGCTTGAGAAATTTTGTACACATGGAGAATACACGTGATTGGAAATGAACTAGTAAGTTTTAGAAAATATAAGTGAATGGAATACACTCTAAAATATGGTAAAGAGGCAAAACCATGTGAATTAGTGAGTGAAGAAATACTAGTATCATAATTTATGCCTATTTTTGAGAGAAAATAGTGTATGAGTAGGCATGACATATACATAGAGCTCAATGGTTGGACTTTCAATTTAAGTTATGCAAGGACATGTTTCCTCTTCATGCCACTATGTCAATTATAGACTTTAAAGAGAATTATACACAACTAGTGAAAGAGGTTTAATCACAGTACTACAACTCCATTTAGGTTGCTATATCTGTGCATATAACATTCATTCATGCACCCAAAAATATAGAGGAAGATAGAAATATCTTGAGCAAGTATTAGTTTTATACTAGTGATGATCGTACACATTCTACAAAGTTTGTGTAAGATTTATTTTAGATATTTTATGGTAATTTGAGTAGTAGGAACATCATATTTGGTCAACATATCATATGGTCAAATAATTGTACATCATAATTGAAGTGCTTACGGATGTTCTATTGGTTGAATAGGATGCATATGATTAGTGGTGTTCAACATATATGGAATTTCTCTGAGGTTGGGCATGGAAAAGAGGAGCATGATGGTGTAGGAGCATGTATTACAAGAGTCTTAGCATGGTTGAAGTACAAAGAAAATCTGAAGTTGATAGATGCAACATCTATTATCGAATGGTGTAACTCTACATTGGCTCTAGGTAATGAAGGTAAGTCTAGAGTTCATAGATTTTTTTGGTTGGTAAAAAAAGCTAACATTACAAAATATGAATATTGTTGTACTGTGATAGGAGTGAGTGAGTTCCACTCTTTTAGAAGCTCAAATGAAAGCTCATGGACTATTCATACGAGGTGGATGCCATGATTTTGTTCTTCATGTACATATTTTACTTGGAATGAGTGTGAGTCAAAAAAGTGGGTCGATGAATGGTGTGATGGAACTTTAATCCCACTTGAGACTATAAACTTCCAAGAGAACTACAAGTCATGTAGATGGAATCATCAATTGACTTTGACTATATTTTAGATCTAGTTCAACTAGGTATTATAGATGCATTATTTAATAAAAAAAATATTTTATCTTATTATGTATTATTTTTGAATCATTTATTGAATTAATATTTTTTGTACAATTTAATGCAGGGCATGTTTAAATGTAGTTCTTGTAGATGAAGATAATGAAGAAGGAATGAATTATTATTTGTCATTGTGAGAGGTTCATCATAGTTGTCAATTTCCTTATCATTTAATTTTGTCAATCTAGGGTGGTGTTTGGAGCTGTCTGCGGTAAGGTTTGTGGGGGTTTCTAAAATGATTTTATTCTAAATTGGAATTGAAATACAAAATAGATTCTATGCTACTATTCACTTGAATGAAATGAAAGCACACCAAATTGAAATGAAAGAATACCAAATTGAAATCTACACTACTGCTACTAGAAACACACATGCTGAAATAAATAAAACAAAATAACTTCATTCTATGCTATTGCTCAATTGAAACACACAAACATAAGTAAATGTTTAGAACAAGTTGAAGAAATAAACTAACATCAAAGTTGGAAAAACATCTTAATCTATGCTAAACAGTAATGCTCAACAAAGTTAAAAAGATTGTTGCTTAGAAAGATGAATGTTGGAAAGATAAATGTTTTTGTAATTTTTCTCTTATGATAACCTATTGGCAAACAATAAAAAAGGACAACATAGACTCTACTTTAATAACACCATGTAAACTCTAATACACAAAATAATTGCAACCACAAAGAGAAAAATACCATGAGATCTCCTCCTTCAGGTAGAGTGAGCCCAACTCCCCATCTGGAAGGATACTCCTAAGTTAACACCAAATTAGGATAATGTTCCTATTATTTGCATGTAATGGAAACCTGAATGGGCATGCTTATACGAAGGAAAGGAAAATTTTTCCTAAAAGACAATACTGAAAAATAGAAAAAGGACTAACCTCATACTACCTTCTTGGCTCACTTTTATACATATGAGACTTATTCATTAGACTAAACTAAACTAAACTAGAGACTCCACTAGAACTAAACTCTGTTTAATCCTTATTCCTAAAACTAAGAACTTCTTATTAAAGAGCTAAAGATATTACTAGTTCAATCAAAGAAAGGAAATCCTTGATTGACAGTGAGATACATAGAAGATGGGGCCTAAATTATAGGAACTTAAACTAAAGTAGATATTCAGTTACTCAATTGACCTGTCCTTTGAACTGGAACTAAACATGGTATAAAGAGAGTTGATGTTAGCTGGCATTGAGGGACCAATGGAATAGTTAGAGTCAATTTATTCCTTGGATGGTGCATGTTGAGACTGAGATTAGTGTGGAACCTGTCGATCAGTTCCTGACTCAAGGAAACGATGATCGGTTATAATGCAAGGGGTGCTTTGGAGCTATTCAGAGCTGACTATTTCTCCTTTATAGGTAGCTCTAGAGGGATTTGGAGTGCCTAGTTTACAAGTCCAATGGCTCTCTATATCAAAAATCACAAATATTCATGCATATAAACCAAAAATTATAGAAGTAATCAAATAGGATTTGAAAAATAAATACCAAACACATCATACATTCATTCATAAAGCAATTATAGATATTTAATTATGTATTTAAATGTGCCAAATCTTTAAAGATAAAAAGTATTGCAGTGTCTAATATGAAAATAAACATATATATATTTGGGCTCATCACTCCCCCTTCTAGAACTACACCATGTCTTCATGGTGAGAGTTGTACAACATCTTCATCAACCAAGTTTTTATCTTCCACAATTTTGTTGTAGTCATAATCTTCTTGCTTGTACATGATGAAGTACCTACCCTTTTCTGTAAACCCATTGTTTTCAACAATTTTACCAAACCATTTTTCTATTTTCCTTTGTGGCATTGGACTTTTTGCAAACAATAAAGGAGTTGGTGTGAGAAGAAGAGGAGGTCAAAACCTCATAGCAATCTAATCCTGTTGCTGCTCTTGAATGAGATTAATAACATTACATGCCTTGGTGAGAATCCATTGGAGGTTGGCTAGAGAGATGGGTTCTCTTTGTTATACAAGTTACATGGTAGGGTGCCTGAATAGCGGTAGGGGGAAGGTAGCCTTCATGATCTTGGAGAGCAGGAATCTTGGAATTTAGATTTTGGATGTACTGATCCCTAATACCTTGCCTATATGCATGTGCCTTGAATGCCTTGATGAACCAAGTGGTCTTTGGGAATTCATGGCACATTGTGAGGCCAATAGTAGTGGAATCATTATGGTATTCTACCATACGATTCTCCTATTCTATCTAGTGCCACAAGAGGGAGATAAAAATCCTTAATTGAGGTTCTCCAACATACAAATTTAGCATGGATGTGTTTAGGTGTGCTATATCGAACCCGTGTTGGAAAAACTCACACAACATATCCCTCTTCTCTTTTGAACTCAAAATAATTTTCCATAGATTCTTTATCATTTTCAAAATTGAATGGAAGATTGTAGCTAATTTTGAGAAGCTTCCATTGTAAAAATTGCTCCCTTAAGAACAAATCATACACACCTGATGATTGTCGTTGGGCCAAAAGGGATTCTCTAGTCTCACATGCTTGGGTAACTCGCTCTTCTATTGTGGCCTTTTCTTGTTCTAGGGTCTCCATATCTCTTCGTAGCCAGGCATTTTCTTCTCAAAGATGAGTTCTTGCAAGTGATAGAGGCCTAGGAGGTGGAATGAAGGAAACTTGAATACCCTTATCTGTCATAGAGGTAGGATGGGAGCACTATTGAGCAAGGATAGCAATTCAGGCATCTTTGGTAGAAGCATTGTCTCTTTCTTTCTCAAGATTTTGCCGCAAGTTTGAGACTAGTTTATAATATTCTTCTCTATCTTATGTGACCTTTTGCTATATTTCCTCTATTTCTATCCTCCTCCCCACAATAAATTGCTTCAATTCCTTGACCTACCATTTGTATTCCAAGAGATCAAGCTCTACTTTTGAGAGGGCAAGGGTTATAGGGTTTAGACTTCCTTCTCTTCTACTATGAATTCAAATTGAGGATGCTTTCCTTCCCTCTGGAGGGCTCTGGAAACTTGTTCTTCTTATTCTGATGGAGTCGACATACTCCCCAAAATTTTAGTTGAGCTCCCTTCTCTATGTTAGCCTCCTCTTCATCATCTGTTTGCACAACTAATTTTTTGTGTGGTAGCTTAGGTCCGCAAACTAAGGGAGCCATTCCTTTTACTTTTTCCTCATCAACCGACTATGTAATGGTTCTCTAGAGGTGTTTGGAGGGATGTGTGACTGGAACTGCAGAAATAGAGACATACGTAGGCTTATATTTCTTTGCTTCTTCTTTTGTGGCTCCCGTAGGAGAAACTCTTCCCATCTAGTTTGACAATTTTCTTTCTTCAAAAAGTGATGCTTAGTTATCAAATTTATAAGGCCATGGTGGTTGATTTGGCCATTGGTTTGCCTCACCTTATTTATCATTACTTACAAACAATTATAGAGGAAAGTAAGAAAATTTATCAAACTCTCTGGTCGAGTGGCTCCATGCCGCAGATGTTTGAGTATATGCATACGTGGGACTAGTACTGTGCCATACTATCCATCACATGTCAATAATTTTGTCACCCACAAGACGACAGTACCCCCAAGTTTTGGAAGACTAGTTCTATTGATTCCTTTTTTGTCCCCTTTATTGACTATGTATTGAGGAAGGGGCTCTGGAGTGACATGGACGTTCTGGATGAGCTCTTTGTAGGAAATCTTGGATTGGGAAAGATCCTCACCCACCTCTAGAATTTCTAACATTTCATTGATGAATGCAAGGATGATGGGAATTTTATCCCTCTTTAATATTGAGAAGGTGATATGGTAGTTAGCCATGAATTCCTCAACCAACTTTGTCTCAAACCCCTCAAATTTATTTTAAAGCTCCAACCATCAGGCTTGCTCATGCCTTAATTAATCACAATTGTTTGCACCTTGAGTGCAATAAATTCCATTCATGTTGTGGTTAAGAGTGCTGATTTGTCATAATGGATTGCTCATTAATATTCTTCAATCCAACTATCCCATCTCTTGTTGTACACTGTATTATGCCACCATGTAGCCAAGTGGAGATTTTCCAGGAAAAGTTTTGATTGTATGATGTGGCTTATATATGACATGACTTGGTACTTTTTAATACATTTTTAAACAATCATAAAATTTATGTTAAGAGATGAAATTAAGAGTGTGTAAGGTACTTACTTCATAGGTGTAATCTTATTGAATGTTACTAACTAATCAACATATGGTAGGATGAATGGTTCTATATATAGAGTATGTAGTAGTGGTGTTTGATGCCATCCAAAGTTCACCAATCTTCTTATTTTGAAGTTTCAAGGATGTCTGGATCTCATTTATTTTGAAGATTTGGAGTCTTCTAGAGCTCAACAATCCCATATCAGAAATCCTATAAAATGACTTCCAAGGTGAGTTTATTAGATTATAGGAACAAAATACTTGAGGAAAGGCCACCATTGTTGGTTTTCAACGCTTCCACTATTTTTGGATAGGTAGGGCCACCATTTCTAGTTTTTAACCCTCATATTTTATTTAGAGTTGCAACTTTATTGAGGGATCAAGGAACCAAACCCATGGAAGAAAGATCTTCTAGGGTGAAGTACTCAATCCTAGCTTGAATTTCAGTAGAAAACTCCTCCTTAGATGTTGGTTTATGTTATATTTTCAACCTGTGACCATTAACTAGAAGAGTCTGATGTTCTCTATCAACTAGTGATGGTTGCATGGTACCATTATTGAAAACATGATCTAGCTCATAGGGTCCCAATTACTTGGTGTGAAATTTACCTTTGAAATCTTGGTACTTGGAGTCATACATTAGGGTCTAATCTCCTACCTTGAAATGCTTGTTGATGATGTGCTTGTCGTTCCATTCCTTTCTCTATTGTTGAATCAATTTTGTATGCTGGAGTGCTTCTAATCTCATTTCCTCCATACTATTGTGCTGCATGATCCAGTACTTTTGAGCCTCTGTTAAATCAATCCCTATCTCTAATGTTGTCTTTAGTGTTTCTAATTCATATTCAATGGGGAGTACTAATTTCTTCCCATAATCCATCTCATAAGGGGTGAATTTAATTTTAGTTCTCTAGGTAGTATTGTAGGCTCATACAACCTCTGTCTTCCTATCAGACCAATCTGTTCTCTTGGTTGAAATTGTTTTTGTCAAAATATTCTCTAACTCCCTATTAGTTACTTCGACTTGGCCATTTATCTAAGGGTGATAGGGAGAAGATTTTCTGTGGCTAATTTGGTATCTTCTCATGAATGCTTTGATCATAGTGGACATGAACCTTGGTCTGACACAAGTACCCTTAGAGCCCCAAACCTCTGCAATATGTGCTTAAATAGGAAATTTTCCACCTTCTCTTCTTTTGTAGTCGGTAGGGCTTTTTCTTCAACCCACTTGGTAACATAATCAGTGTAGACTAGGACGTAGTAATTAACTCGAGAGGGTGGGTCAATTGGACCTACAAAATCCATACCCACTTTTCAAATGGTTTAAGAACCACTTGGGGATGAAGAGGCATCTCGCTAGATAATGTAGGTCATCCCATTCTATGACATTGGCCACATTATTTGACATATTGTTAGATGTCCTTTGTAATGGTGGGCCAAAAATATCCAACTCCAAGGATCTTATGTCTTGTTCAGAGAGCTAAAAAATGTCCTCCAGATGGCTCATCATGGCATGCATGAATAAAATCATAAACTTTAGTTTCCTGCATGCACCTTCTCAAAACATGATCAGGGTAGAATTTAAATAAGATACCATTTAGCCATTTATATATAGAGCTATTCCAAATTAATTGTTTTGTTTCTTTTGGGGTAAAATGTAAGGGGAACTTCCCTATGGCTAAATAATTAGCCAAATCAGCAAACCATGGAGATTGAATTGAAATAAAAAATAGGTGTTCATCTAGAAACACATCATCAACTAGATCATTATTTTCCCTACACAATCAATCTTGACAAAAGTCAGCAACCACATTATCTTTTCCTAGTTTGTCAACTATGGTTATGTCAAATTCCTACAATAATTGTTGTCACGAAGGATTGTACCCTTGTCAAGCATGACGCTCAACAATCCTGTGAAACATGGGATCACCTTCAGGCTGTGGGTTACCTATGGTGAAGGTGAACCTCTAGAAGAGCTGGTTCCCTTGAAATACCTCCTAGAACTACTGCTTTGATGAGGTAAAGGGATAAAAGGATTTCTATGTAACTAAAAATTAGATCCTAGGAGGTGATGCATTGAGTTTATAAGTTCTATTCTAGCTATCTCGACTCACAATTTTCTCTTAGAAGGACCTGGTTACACAACTCAGTTTGGATAATGCTCACACATCAATATTTCATAGGAAGGTTAGAATATTTTCTACTTCTTTGAAGGAAAACTAAGCTTTCACAACTACAAAAGTTAGAAAAATGGCTAGCTCAACCTACAACCTGTATGAATCAATTGCTTCTTGTATCAAATTCAAGGAATGAGACATGAAATTTAAAAGGATTTGTTTACAATCACAATCAAACTTCTCATCAAGATCATTCAATCAATTACATAACACATGTATCTCAGAAGGTAACACATTGATTTATTGAGAAATAATAGGAGTACCTTACAAGAATCTCTGAAAAAATTGTAAATAATGTTGCTGCTCTATATGAAAATAAATTTGATGAGTTACAATACATAATTTTTCTTTGCTATGTGCAAAGGAAAACAAGCAAGAACTTAGAAAAAAACATGGACTATGCTTTCTCTTTTACTATACAAACTCTCTCCAGACAATGGGGAAGTCAACTCCACTCAAACTGAAATGTCCTCTGATGCATGAAGTGGTTGGAAAAGAAGCCTTCAACCAAATCAGTAAACTCCCAGTTGATGGGCGAACAAAGCCAAAAAGCCTAAATATGAGAGTTCAAAACTAGTCCATCTTGAGAGATTTTAGCCTTGAACTCCCCTCATCTTACCACTTGACCAAGTGGATCTCTAAAAATAGCATAGTTTGACTAAAAAGTCCAAGTAAACTGCAAAAAATCCCCCTTTTGCATGCCCTTATACCTCATGTTGGACTTGGTCTTAATCTCTCTTTGCATGATTTGTGATGCAGAGCTGCCAATGGAAATGTTCAACACAGGTGTGTATTGCTTACCAACTTACATTTACCCTTTGTGTGTTCACTCATCGGCCGGACAAAATAACCATACTCCGGTCGCATATGTTACACTGATGTATGCACTTGCATTGGTTGCCTATCAGAAACACATATCATATCAGCTTCCCCAATATGTTTCACTCTGATTTCTACAGTCACACCGATACATTCGGTGGGATACATATAATTCCTTACCTGTCGTGCCAGTCCCTCCCACTGCTCCTGCTGGTCACCTCCTTGCACATTTGCCTAATGTATGAGTGCGTTGTATATCTACAATAATCAAAGGATGCATTCAAAAAATGCATTCAAATAGTTTGACTGCTAACTTCGTTGTATCTGCCAATTGATACTTCACTTTCTCTCTCCTTTGTATGTTAGCAGTTTGTACATTTTAAAATGTACATTTGTCACATACAACTCCGATAGACATATGCAGGATACTCACAGCCCTTAACTACGGGATATAAAGGAAAAGTAACCCGATACACCTCAGCGATATACACATAAACTGTATATCTGAAATGTATGTCTACAATCTTTAATCTTTGACATACAACCCTTTCATGTGTCCCGATATGTTTTGCGATATATACACTCGACGAACTACTGCGATATACACACAGAATGTATATCTGACATGCGAATGCGATATACACACAAATTGTATATCCAATTGAACAATGTAGAATTTTGCTGATTTGATCTGATGAAACCCTCACGATTTCACAGAACTGTTTCTCCTACAAATATACAGACTTTTCCACCTTCCCAACCTAGCACATGAGGATGCTAGGGTTTATCAATGCATGCTACCAATGATCCTGCAATCATGGAATGAACAAATAGAAAGTACAAAACAAAAACACAAACTAATATATACAACCATTCCACCGATTATGAAGTAATCCAACTGGTGGAATGGGTTAAGAACCCATTTCGATCCCAAAGCAGAAAATCGATTACACAGTGAACTTGAAAACTAGAAAGACAACACAAAACAGGATCTTCTTATTGCTTTCAGAAATGTATATAGATGTCTGATTTCACAGTTCCACAACTTAACTTCACAACTACTACTCTATCTAACATCTGATCAACCTCACTCAAATCAATCTGAGCTAAGCTATTTACCTACTCATAGCGAGTAGTACTGACTAGCTTCCCAGCAGCTGGGAGACAAATCCAAGTGGCTGGGAGATACAACTGGCTAACAAATTCTTAACTAACTAACAACCTTGTCATTACAGAGCAACAAGTGTCCTAGGGACTTACATAGAAACCTAGATGCAACTTACAATAACAGATATTGGTCAAACAGACCTTATTAAGACATATCAAGATTTTAATTTTCTCCCTTAGACATACAATTGACTTGATGAAGGGGTGCTCCTACACCATACTCCCCGAGAGAAGAAATCTCAAGTCCACTTGAGATGAGAGTTTGAAGATCTGTACCCTATTTGATGATCTGCTCTTCAGTCATCCAAACTGCCTCTGAATTAGGTTTCCCTTGCCAAGCTACCAAGTATTCCATATACTCTTTGTTCCTTGTCTTCTTTACCACTCTTGAGTCTAAATCTTTTGTAATTGTGGTGGATCATGTTTGGGAACATCATCAGCTATTGTACCTTGGAATGGTGCCTATTCTACATCTGCATTATGCTTGTAGGGGGTTAAATCACAGACATTGAAAATAGGTGACAATCCAAGATCAGAAGGAAGTTGGATCTCATAAGCATTCTATCCACATTTCTTCAAAATCTGACATGGTCCAATCTTCCTCTACATTAGTTTGGTATGTTTACCTTTTGGAAGCCTCTCCTTCTTCAGATGAACCCATACCGAATCTCCAACATCAAATTGTACATCTCTCTTCTTCTTATCAGCATAGGCTTTATACTTCAATGTGGTTTGTTAGAGTTGATACTTGACTTGATCATGCACCTCTTTGATAGTTGATGCAAAAATTTCTCCATCTGCACTAATAGATTCTCCTATAGGCAAATCTCTTAACTCCAAAATACCACTTGAAAAGGTGATTTCCCTATACTCCTATTGATAGTGTCATTATAAGAAAATTCTGCTTGTGGTAGGATGTTATCCCACTTCTCTCCATGCTGTCTTGTCAAACATCTGAGCATATTTCCCAATGAACGGTTGACCACTTCAGTCTGGCCATCAGTTTGAGGATGATAAGATGATGAGAAAGATAAATTGGTGCCAAGCTTCTTCCAAAGAGTCCTCCAAAAATGACCAATAAATTTCACATCCCTATCTGACACTATGCTCAAGGGCAATCCATGTATCCTCACTATTTCCTTAAAAAATAGATCTACAACACATGAAGCTTCACAAGTAGTTTTGCATGGCAAGAAGTGTGCCATTTTACTAAATCTGTTGACTACAACAAAAACACTATCATATCCCTTCCTTATTCTAGGCAAACCCAATACAAAGTCCATGCTTATGCTCTCCCATGGCTTAGAAGGAATGGGTAGTGGTTGATATAAGCCTGCATTTGTAGATCTCCACTTTGCCTTTTGACATATCACACATGTCTCTACAAATCTCCTCACATCTGACTGTAACTTTGGCCAATAGTAATGTCTCTTTACAAGATCAAGAGTCTTATCCAGACCAAAATGTCCTTCCATAGCTCCATAATGTTTC
This sequence comes from Cunninghamia lanceolata, assembly GCA_027924645.1. Classification (NCBI taxonomy): domain Eukaryota; kingdom Viridiplantae; phylum Streptophyta; class Pinopsida; order Cupressales; family Cupressaceae; genus Cunninghamia; species Cunninghamia lanceolata. The sequence goes on along the minus strand of BSBN01000292.1, from coordinate 1,795,327 downwards.
TCCTTAATGATGTTCAATCTCATAGAGCACCGTGGAATGCACAACTGTCCACCTTTGAAAATTAATCCATCTTGTATCAGAAATTCAGAATACTCAACATGATATTTGTCTCCAAAGGAAGTACATACTTTGTAGATCTCACCAAAGTCTTCATCAACATCATACATAGTCTTTAAGGAATCAATGCCAACACTTTCCAATTGAATCTAATTTATGGTTAGAGCCCTCCTGCTCAAAGCATCTGCTACCTTATTCTTGACCCCTTTCTTGTGCTTGAGTTTGAAGGTGAAAGCTTGCAAAGTCTCCACCCACTTCATGTTCTTATGGTTCAGCTTCTCTTGACTATTTATAAAACTAAGGGTCTGATTTTCTGTATACACTATGAATTCTTTTGGCCTCAAGTAATGCCTCCACTTTTTGAGTGACTGAACTAGAGCATACATCTCCAAGTCATATGATGAGTATCTCTTCTTAGCATCATTTAGTTTGTCACTAAAAAATGTGATAGGCTGACCTTCTTGACTGAGTACTACTCTAATTGCCAGATGGCTTGTATCACACTCTACTTGAAGAATTTTGTTAAAATCAAGTAGTGCAAGGACTGGCTGTTGTGCCAACTTCTTTAATGTTTCAAATGAATCGTCTGCTTTCTTTGTCCAAGTGAATCTGCGCTTCTGGCCTCCCTTTATGGTATCCAACATGGGTGTACAAACATGACTAAACCCTTTTATAAACTTCCTATAGAAGGTTGCTAACCCATGGAAACTTCGGACATCATTCATGGTTCTAGGGGTTGGCCAAGACAATATGGCACTTACCTTCTCCTTATCCATTTTTAATTTTCCATGAGAAATGACAAAACCCAAATATGTGATCTCTTCCTGCATGAACAAACACTTCTCTAAATTGATCATTAGCTACTCTTCATGTAACCTTTTGAGAACCAGGTCTATATGTTTGAGATGCTCTTCCCTTGTATTACTGAAAATTAGGATGTCATCTAGATATACTATGACAAATTTGCCTATAAATTCTCTCAAGACCTCATTCATCAGCCTCATAAAGGTACTAGGGGCATTGGACAAACCAAAAGGCATGACCTTCCACTCATATAACCCCTCATTGGTCTTAAATGCAGTCTTCCATTCATCTCTTGGCCTAATCCTGATCTGATGATAGCCACTTTTTAAATCTATTTTTGTGAAATATTTGGCATTTCCCAAACAATCAAGCAAATCTTCTATCCTTGGGATTGGGAACCTATACCTGATTGATATCTTGTTAATAGCCCTGGAATCAGTACAAATTCTCCAAGTACCTTCCTTCTTTGGTGCTAGTACAACCGCTACTGGACATGGGCTTAAACTCTTACCAATTAGGCCTGTCTCTAACAATTCCTTAATCTGCCTTGCTACCTTTGCATTCTGCTCTGGGGTAAGCTTGTATGCTGCCTTGTTTGGAAGTGTAGATCCTAGGATTAGATCTATGCAATGGCTGATGTCCCTTACAGGTGGTAGGGACCTTGGCATTCCATCAGAGATGATGCCTTTGTACTTATCCAACAACTCTTGGACAGCAGGATCTATGAACCTCTATCTCTTCTCTCCCTTAATTTCTTGCTGTTGTTCCTTGTTCACTTTCGGGTATGGAATTAGGGCATATGCAACTATACCCTCTTCTACTATCTCTTTCATGAACTATTTACCTTCTACCAGCATTACTTTGACTTCTTTCCCTTTTGACTCTACCTCCTTCTCCATCAATGGTAGTAACTCTATCACCTTACCATCCTTGGTGATTGAATATGTATTTCTAACTCCATCATGTTGTGCTCCCAAGTCATATTTCCATGGTCTTCCAAATAGGAGATGGCAAGCATCCATCTGAGCTATGTCAAACAATAACTTGTCCTTATATGGTCCAATTTGAAACTCCACCCAATCCTGCTCTTCCACAACTGTTTGCTGACCTTGAGTGAGCCATGAAATCTTGTATGGGCAAGGATGTGGCAGTCTTCTAAGCTGAAGCGTTTCTACCATTTCAATAGACACAAAATTTTTAGTAGATCCAGAGTCAATCAGAACTTTACATACCTTTCCTCCTTCCTTGCAAGTAGTTTTGAAAAGAGATTTTCTCTGTGGGGGTTCTCTGTCAGGCACCTTCATGGTGATCATTGCTCTCCTAATCATCAAAGACTCTCCTATCTCAGGATATCCATAGCCATTAGGAGCTTTTACACTTGGACAAGTGTTTGAGCTTGTCACACTTTGACAGTTAGATTCTTAGATCAGATTTGTCCTTCTTTCTCCCATTGAACTTGTTGCTTTGTCTGGACATTTGCTAGCTATGTGGCCTTCTTGATTGCAATTGTAACATCTGAGAGGTCATCTGCCCTAAGATCTCCCTCTAAATGGCGGTCTTCTTCCCCTAAAGTTTCCTTTTTGATCATAACTTCCCTTTTGAGTTTGACTATTATCTCCTTTGCTGCTCTCTTGATAGGATTCACCTTGGTATCCAAATACATGTCCTCTACCTCTGAAAGGACTTCTTCCCCCTCTTTGTTGTCTTCCTCTTCCTCTACTATTCTGCTCTTGTCTTCTCTTTAATTTTTCTTCCACTTTGAGTGCTAATTGGTAGCACTTCTAAACTGTATCTAGATTATACAGATTTAAATCTTCTTGGATGACAAATCTCAATCCATTGAGATACCTTGCCACCTTCTCTTCCTCACTCTCCTTCACCTTTGTCTTGATACATAGTTTCATGAATTCTTCAGTGTATGAACTGACATCTAACTTCTTCTTCAAATTTTGTCTCCTCTTATGTAGTTGGATGTTGTAATCCAATGGAACATAGGCTTCCTTCACTAAAGCCACCATTTTCTTCCAAGTAGCAACTCTGTTCTTTCCTTCTTTCACCCGATCATCCTGGTTGAAATTCCACCAAGTTAATGTAGCCTCTTTCATTTTGGATTGAGCCATATTCACCCTTTGATGGTCTGGTATTTCCTCTATTTCAAAGAAATTATTCAAGGAGTCTATCCACTCCATCACTGAATCAGGATCTATTTTTCCTGTAAACACTGGCAGGTCGAGTTTCATATCCATGGTCCTTCTCTCCATGGATTTGAGGGCATTAAGTAAGGGTCTCTGGTCTGCAGGAACATCTATCTCTTCCTGCCTAGGGATCTCCTCTTCATCCTGGTCTTCTTCTTTATCAGAACCTACTTTGTCCCTCAACTTCTCCAACTCATCCTTCAAAGCTTGATTCTGAGCTTTGATTGCTTTGCTTTATGCAATTTGCTTCTTCACTAGCATAGCCAACTCAGCGTTGGTCATCCTTGCTAGGAGCTCTGATGATCCTTCTTCATCTGACATCTTGTCTTCTTCTTCTTCCAAAAGATACTCCTTTGCTCCGATACCACTATGATGTAGAGCTGCCAACGGAAACGTTAAACACAGGTGTGCATTGCTTACCAACTTACATTTACCATTTATGTGTTCACTCATCAGCCAGACAAAATAACCATACTCTGGTCCAATATGTTACACCGATGTATGCACTTGCATTGGTTGCCTATCGACAACACATATCCTATCGGCTTCCCCAATGTGTTTCACTCTGATGTCTACACTCACACTGATACATTTGGTGGGATACATACAATTCCTTACCTGTCGTGTCGGTCCCTCCTACTACTCCTGTTGGTCACCTCCTTGCACATTTGCCCAATGTATGAGTGCGTTGTATATCCACAATAATCAAAGGATGCATTCAAAACATGCATTCAAATAGTTTGACCGCTGACTTCGTTGTATCTGCCAATTGATACTTCACTTTCTCTCTCCTTTATATGTTGGTGGTTTGTACATTTTAAAATGTACATTTTTCACATACAACTCTGATAGACATTTGCGGGATACTCACAACCCTTAACTGCGGGATATACAGGAAAAGTAACCTGATACACCTCAACGATATACACATAAACTGTATATCTGAAATGTATGTCTATAATCTTCAATCTTTGACATACAACCCTTTCATGTGTCCTGATATGTTTTGTGATATATACACTCGACGAACTACTGTGATATACACACAGAATGTATATCCGACATGCGAATGCGATATACACACAAATTGTATATCCAATTGAACAATGCAGAATTTCACCGATTTGATCCGATGAAACCCTCGCGATTTCACAGAATTGTTTCTCCTACAAACATACAGACTTTTCCACCTTCCTAGCCTAGCACATGAGGATGCTAGGGTTTATCAATGCATGCTACCAACGATCTTGCAATCATGGAATGAACAAACAGAAAGTACAAAACAAAAACACAAACTAATATATACAACCATTAAACCGATTAAGAAGTAATCCAACCAGTGGAATGGGTTAAGAACCCATTTCGATTCCAAAGTAGAAAATTGATTACACAGTGAACTCAAAAACCAAAAAGATGACACAAAATAGGATCTTATTATTGCTTTCAGAAATGTATATAGATGTCTGATTTCACAGTTCCACAACTTAACTTCACAACTACTGCTCTGGTCTAACATCTGATCAACCTCACTCAAATCGATCTGAGCTAAGCTATTTATCTACTCATAGTGAGTAGTACTGACTGGCTTCCCAGCGGCTGGGAGATAAAACTGGCTAACAAATTCTTAACTAACTAACAACCTTGTCATTACAGAGCGACAAGTGTCCTGGGGACTTGCACATAAACCTAGATGCAACTTACAATAATAGATATTGGTCAAATAGACCTTATTAAGACATATCGAGATTTTAATTTTCTCCCTTAGACATACAATTGACTTGATGAAGGGGTGCTCCTGCACCAATTTGAGGGCAATTATAAGTTTATTCTAACAAATATTAAGGTAATTATAGTTATTGATTTACCTTAATAAGTGTTAGCATAAATTACAATGTGACTTATTTGATTTATTTAACAAGTATTAAGGTAACTTTAGTAATCATTTACCTTGATATTTTCTAAAGTACATTATAATGGTCTTTTGACCATGCAAAGAGAAAAAGGGCTAATGATGTCTAACTTTGGCTTCAAACTTTTCTCAAGACCACCAGCTCATGATGCAATTTCATTAATTTTTTCTAACACTGTGCAAGTGTTTCGTAGGACCTCATAATGTATTTCCTCATTTGATTTATCAAAAACAAAGAGAAAAAAGACTTTAGAAGTCTCTTTGGATCGATGTTTAACTAAAATTTTAGGGCACCATCTTTGTCAAAAGGGTTTTCAAACCCTAACTCAAGCATCTTTTATTTTTTTCTTTTCACACTTTGTTGCTTTGTTGAGGCATCATCATGGAACCTGGATCACTGTTCTCTCCTTCACTGGATCTCCTCTCTGTAACTAGTAAGCATTTTATCCTTTCTTCTGCTCTGCTGCTCTGGTTTTCCTAAGAAAACAGTGAAAAACTTACCTTTATTGCATTCCTATATGGCTCTTCTCTATAGGTTATGATGAGATCTTTACTTCTACTACTCTTTTCTTGACAAAGTTGTAAAAAACATCGTGGACTGGAACAATGCATTAAAATTTTGGTTTCTTTCTTTGAATAGTCTCTCCAAGTTGTCTCCTATTGTGAATCTCTGTCATCATATAAGGGTTTGAGATACCTCTTTATAGTATGTTCATTTTATTGTTCTAGGATCTCATTCACTGTCTCACAATTAATGCTTTCCTTCTTCAAGGGACTGTTCATTTTGCTAGAAATGGCTCTACGTTTTCATTGTTGTTGTGACTGTTTCCTTTGATATTTTAGGACCACTGCTGCCTATTTTTGACCTCCCCTGCAAGCTTTAAGAAGGCTTTCTATTAGTTAACAAATCCTCTACATTGTCCTTACAAAACCTACTGTCAAGGTTTTTGTACATGATTTAGTAATATTTCCTTCTCAGTCATATAAAACTTTGCATTACTAAAGACAATTTAAAGAGATTTGAGGAATCTTGATAAGATTTTGAACCTCTTGCACAATTTATTAGGACTTGGTAAACCCTAAGAACATTGTCAAATGCCTCTGTCTATTTTACTGCTCCATCTCTCTGTCAAGACTAAGATAATCCTCTAATTGTATCTTCATAGCCAACAATGTCTCACAGCCTTGTCTTATCTCCACTGTCTCTGCTCATTATCTACATCTACACTCTTTGACTATTCCTTATCTTCAATAGTTTAATAGACCACAATGCACTTTTAGAACATGCATACTATGTCTTAGACCTCAGTGGATATGTCTCTTTCTTGTAAAACAACACATAAACTATCATCACTATCTTCTTCAGTCATATTTGCATATAGATTGTGGATATATCTTGTATTTACATACCTCTGATAGAATTTATACAAAAAATTCAAAGAATGAACTCATCCATATCACTTTTTCTACCTACTAAGGACATCAATGCTAGTATTCTATGAACTTTTGCACCATTTGCATACTGTTGTGTCTTACACTTTTCATTAGGACCTTCTAGCATGTTTCCTGTTTGCTTGTCTTTCAGACCTCACACTCTTCATAACAACTCACTCTGTGAACTTATAAATTTCTAGACTATTTGCAAGATTGCTTCTTGTCATCTTCCATGCATACCTCTGTCAGGCATCATAGTGACCTCTATCATGTATCTTCTATTGTATACTTAGATTTCTGGGATACTATGCATACCTTGACAAATTTGTGGACTCCTCAATGGTGTTTCTCTGTGCCACTCCTGGCCTTTCATCGTACTTGGCATTTGTGTTTTCCATAGTGGTGTTCCTTTCAGGGATAACTTTAAGGAACCCCCCCTACAATAACCTATAAAATCTTGGTGAATCCTAGTCCGAGGCCATAAAAATGTTGGTGAATCTATGCCTATTTTTGGAAAAAAAAATTCATTGGCGATTTTTTTCAAATTTGTCGACATTGGTTTTTTTGCTGGCGAATTGTATATAGATATGAAAAAAATTAATTTCCTTGGTGAATTATAGTTGTATTCCAAAAAATAAAATAAATTAAGTGGTGAATTATACTTGTATTCCAAAAAAATAAAATAAATTAGGTGGCGAATTATATAGATATTAAAAAATGTAAAATAAATTATTTGGCGAATGTGCTGGCAATTGTTTTGAAAAATCATAATGTGCCTGGCGAAAATATCAAATGCCAAATTATAATGACTAATTTACTTGGCAAATTTATAGCTTAAAAAAAAATTTACATTTAGATCGATGGGTAGTCAGTATCAGAGATCAACGACATCAATTCTATTCTGGGTTGTAGTTTTAACACACCCATCTTCCTCCATAAAGTCTCCAGAATAGAGACAAGTGTCAACAAAGGAACAATTCAGATTAACAAAAAATGATAGATAATAATTTAATAAAAGAAAATTCAAAAGGATACATAAGAAGAATACAGATTCATCCACCATAACACAAAGTTTATGACTTCAAAAATCAACTCATCAAGCTTCCATTCATATATTGAAAATAACTGAAATATAGAGTAACACAAAATTGACCTATCAACAACACAAAGTTTGCCAAAAGATCCTAAAGGCATCGAAAGACTTAGTATATATAGCCTTGTCATAAAATAATTGTCTTTGAAATAATAATAGCTTCTTGGGAACAACTGATTTAAAACATAAAATAATAATAAGTCTTTTGCCACAAGAGTATCCAGAGCATGTTTAAAGAAATAACATAAAAATAAGAAATGCCATCACATGGCAATAGTTTGGTCTTCGTCCTGAGTCACTTCGCTTTCCTTGTCATATTCACTAGCAACAGTCAAGTCCACCTATGCTGATGCTCTCAATTTCACTTTGTACCTCTTGTATCTAGTAATGATGGGATTTAAAATCTTAACACTTGGTCTACATGTAATGTTTGTCCAAAGTTTCCACTTATTTATCATTATGTCTGCATCTGTTAGTCTCTTATAGACATCATCAATTTCATGCTTGAAAGGTCTAAGATACATTGCTATATGTCCAAGCTTCCCTAGTGATTCACCATTAACTGTGTTAGCACCAACAAGCTCTTTAGTAAGCATCTTCTTAAAAACATTCTTTACTTCCTTAACATCAAGCAAGTTCTCTCTGCTTTCATCTGAAATCTCTACATCTAAGATGGTACAATTATTTTTATGATCAACCATATTAGTGTAACATTGAGTCAAAATTCTTCTTATTTGTCCACTAAAATCCCCTAGCATAGACCTCTTCCACTCTAGTGCATCTAACCAAGACACAGAATCATTCTCATTTGGATCATTAAAAATTTTCTCAGCTACAAGAATATTTGTATCAATTTCCATCATATCGTTTATCTTTGTACAGACACCGTGAGCATATTACTGTCTTCCCTCTTTACATTTCGTAACTTTGCAACTAACCCTTTCCTTTTATTAGAAATGAGGGTATATAGTTTCATGACCTCCTCGATGTACAACAAACCATCAACGGTGAGTTTCTCTACCCATTGCTCGATGGCCTTACCTAGAGTTTGATATCTCATGATTTGTTGCAACATGCTAAAATTGATTCCATCAATAGAAACACTTGGAGTTGCATCGAAGGATTGAGAAGTACTATTCAAAATAGATTGAATGAAAGATGTCAGAGAATTCACCTAGGCTTGCAACTTTGCATTCTCTTGTTGCTCAGCTTTAACTCTCTTTACTAGCATGCCTATAGAGAATTTTGCATGATATATACCACCTTCCACGGTAGGAGGACCCATGTCAATCTTGGTCATATTGAAATCCACTTGTGTGACTTTATTTTCTTTTTTATCCCCAATGGGGTCTGCAATCTCCAAAAAATTATGCCCTAAGGAAGAATCTGTTACCATCTGAGACACCCTCTTAGCCTTCTTAGGCTTAGGTGTAGGATGCAACAATTTAGCTAAAGTGTCAACATTTGTGTCTACCATTGGGGCATCTCTCCTCTTTTTCTCAATAACTTTCTTTAGCCAGGAAGGGGAAGAAAAAACTATACCACTCTCACTTGCACCTAGGACAACTGTCTAGCTGATTAGGAGTATCTTGCACAAGAATTGCATTTGATACGAGGGAGGCTGCAATCTCAAACAAGGAATGAAAAGTATTATCAACAATCCGTTAAAAAATGGAAGAATCATTACCAGGTGAAGGAGACACGGGAGAAGTCATGTGATCTTCCTACAATTGTTGTAAAGCATCCAACTTCTTTTTTACTCATGGTTTCACAAATGCAGGTTGACCATCCTATTCACATACACCTTTTAGTTTACTATTATCTTCAGCTGGTCTCCATCCTCACCACTACCAGATTGTGAACCAACTCTATGATGACTTTTCTCCACACCAGTTGAAGTTTTATGAATTCTGGAGGCTTGAGAGGTTCCTTGCTCTCTTGTTCCTGATTCTTTATGCATAGAAGAAGAACCAATGTGCTCTCATAATTTCCCCTTAAGCCACCTCTCGATCTTCTCCAAAACAAAGGATGACCAAACCTTAATATCAGGATAATAGTTATTTGCACATGCAACAACTAGGTCTGGACATGGCACAATAGGTGGGAAACCCCCAGCACGAGCTAACCCACTTGTTAGGATTTTCTCGACTATAGGTGACTTGGGGTTTTGCTCTAATCGAGCTTAGAAATCCTCTAAATCCAAATCTATATGTCCTAGCTCGGTATCCTTCACCTTAGCTAAACTATTCTCAATAAACAAAAGATTCATCTTTACTTGTTTGAGAAACCAGTAAACAAAAGCTTATGTAACTGCTAAGGGTGCTAAATAAATCTCTAGAATATTTGGGGTAAACAAACAGTCCAGACGCATGAAAAAATAATTGTTCTTCTCACGCAATGGACTTAAAGAATTCATATTTATCACTATAAGAAATGGGCAAGAAAGAGCACCAATTATCTAACATGGTTGTGAAGGCCCATGTTCAACACCTGTATAAGACGCGGTCCAAAGTTCCTCCAAAGTACACCAGCAAAAATGCAGAATAAGGTATTTGCGAGGGTTACAAACCTAATAAAATGTTTCCATAAATTGCATTGATTTCGGTGGCATGTACTGTTGTACGATTCATAAATGAGATGTGTAAATTACCTTTTGAAAAATGTGTAATTGCACTTCTCATGAGGATAGCTAAGGAGGATACGAAAAGCACGAGGAATTGATCAACATAATTTGCATTCACAGAGAACTCTCCAGGTTTCCTTCTTTTTATTCTCCTTCGTGCTTACTTAGATTTAGTTTGAAATAAACACATTTGTCTGGTTGTTGGCTTTCTTGTATACTATAGGGAGTAGCCATCTGGGTTATTTCTTGGTTTCTAGTCTGAATCTTAATGGATCACCGTATTCATTCTTGTTGGCTTTCACTATATATTCAAACCGTACTAATTATCCGTCCTCTTTACTTATCGAATACATATGGCATGTAGCATAGATGCCTGTAAATTTTGAATTTGTTCACCCTTTTTATTATATGATACGGCCTTCCCGTGTTTCCTGGTCTTCTCCAACCGTGGTGAGTAGTCTTGATTTCTTTTAGAAAACCTTTTTAAACTATGATCAGCCTTCATCTTGATTAAGACGTTGATAATTTTGTTGAGTCAACATTCTTTATACTTGAAACGCCTTCTTTTGAATCAGTTTCTCCAACTAGGATTGAGCCTCACCAGAAATCAACGCTTGAGTTTAAACCTGTTATGACTTGCTTTCGGCCTCTTTGTCTTTTTAAATTGGCCTTGGATTGTATCATGATGATGTTGTTTTCAATCTTTAACAGCAGTTAAACACTTTTGTGGAAATGATCACTTTACACAATGTTGGAGGTTTTCCTTAAATCATTCGGCCTTCTTGTTCTTGAAGTCAAACTCTGATACCTTACACTACGTTGGTGATCTTGTTCTTATCCACCAATAATCTCCATAAGAAAGGTCTCTTTGTATTACCGATGTAAACACTTATTATTCAAATTGTTTTATTTAGCAACCCATAGTTACTCCATGCCAGGCACCCCGCATGCATTCCCATATTTTTGGCAATCACTAATGCCTTTTGTTGTAGCTTATAACAAACTTCTTTGTGAACAAATCTTGCACCTTTTCAATGTCTTGTTGGTTGCTCCTTCATTTATATTGGAATCTAATTACTCCACGCAACATAATATTAGTGCGAGCCTATTTTGTAGATTGACTTATTGAGCATCACCAATAAACATCATTAAGATATTGTCTCAGTTTTAATGTTGGAAATGGTTCACATCTTTCTCTTTGTCAACATTTTCTCTTGCCTCATTACCCCTGTTTACTTATGCATAGATGTTTGAGAAGAGGACCTAAGTCATGTTTCAATCATAGAATCCATATCGTAACCCTCATAGCTTGAGCAGGCCATGAGAATGTTGTGTACAATTCTTTTGAAAAAGTCTTATAGGTTTTCACATTAGTAAACACTTGTATATTGATAAGTTTTGCTAAACTATGCATTATGTCATACATCTTTAAGCATATGACTTAAAAATTAGTGTGTATTAAATTCCTTTTTTTTGGCATGTCATATGCATATAATTAGACTTTACTTATTCTTGCCAATAATCTAAAATAAATGCAGAAATGAGAGAATTTAGTCTAGAATGCATTACGAACTAATGTAGTGTGTTTCCGTATCCTAATCCTAGTAGGAATATCGGTTATATTTCTAGCTAATACAATCATGTGTTTGGATTGTATCTTGTCTAGAATGAAGGAAATATAATAACAGTTTCTTTAGTATAGTCGGTAATTGATAATTGATGGCTTCGATTAAGGGTAGTGTTATATATTTATTCTATCTGTGAAATATATATATTGTTGATTCTATGAATAGAGTAAATCAAACATTATTAGTGGAATGAGGGTAAATTGTACTTGTATGATCATTTGAAAACAACGTAACTCTAGAGTAAGCACATTTCTCAGATGTGAAGGAACATTATGTGATGTAGATTTTAAGGTTGAGTGTGAAATTTCGTTAGGACCTTGATTCGAGAATAAAATAATCAAATGTATAACTTTGTAAATTAAAAAGAAAGTATAAATGCCTTTTAAAGTTGTTGGTGTTGATAAAGTTAAGTATAGCTAGCAGACTAAAGCTAGGAGTAATTGGTTTAATGTGAATATATGGAAGAATATGATGTCTCTGCTCGCATGTATACCTTGTGATAATAGTGGTATGATCTTTCCAAATGCATCCTCTTAATATCATTGTTAAAAATCTAAATTCGAAAAAATTAGAATTTTATCCTTCATAGAAAAAAGTTATGTTTTACAGAGTACACGTCACTCTTTAAAATTGTTGTTTACTGTTAGAAATTAGTTATTGAAGGAGATGGAAAATGAAATATAATTTGATTCCAAAAAAAATTAAACAAATATATTTAGAATCTATAGATAAAATTTGACAAATCATTAGTTTACATCATCTTCAAATTCCTCACAGTTTACCAACTATAGGTGTCTGAAAGTGAAGATTTTTTTCAAAATGTTCATTTCAATGCCAACTTTGGCCAAAAAGTGTAACCCACTATTATGGTATCACCCTGGTCTGGCCAACTCTTGTTTCAAATGTTGTTGCAATTTCCCTTTTTCGACTCTGTGCCCAATGCATTGTATAAGGCCACTGGATCCATGTGTTTAACAGGCAAACACCCCTGCATAGTCTTCAAAATATTGTCATATTTTAGCCAAGGCCAAAATAGTCCAAAATCCCACCTTTCTTCCATTAGAAATATCTGATCTGAGAAATCTTAAATGGAAGAAGGCTTCCCCTCAAAAATCCCAAAATTTCTAAGTATTTTGCCTTTATTGTTTTCCTTAGTTAGGAAAATTTGATTTCGGCAAACCTTTGGTTCACCGATTGGCCAGTTCACCGATTGGTCGATTCACCAACTAAAGGAACCAGCAAGCGAGTGGAATTATCTAAGGCAAAAGTGGTGAACGCATGCCTTAGTCAGAAAATTTTAAGTTCAACGGACTTAAAGTTTTCCAACCAGCTAGTTTATCGATCAGTTGGATCGCCAACTAAGGAGGGCAAGGCATCGGTGGTGCAGGATCACTTAGAAAATCATGTTTTGTGTTGTAATAAGATCTATTTGACCAATGCATGTCATTTCAGTTTGTATCTAGGTTCTTCAAGACCTAGAACCAATTTTGTAAGTCCCAAGTGACTTAGGACACATTTGTCATATTGTAATTACATAGTGCCAAAATAGAGTAGTAGAACAGTTTGAAGCCATTTTGGATCGGTTGGTTTTTCAACTGCTGGTAGATTAAGTTGATAACAACTAGAAGAAGGAACTATCGAAGGAGAAAAAGGAGAAGTGTGTGAATGTGAGTGTGTATTGTTCCAAGGAGAAATAAAACTATTTTGTTCCGTCAATTTGATTTCCGTTCCCTGTAACTGCAATTTGTATAACTGTAGATTTCTATCCTTCCTATGCTTTCCATTGTTGCAGTATGTTGTCGTGAATCATTCCACTGATACGATTTCTATCGAAATCAGTGCAATGGCTTCGTTGTACAAGTATTTGTTTTTATTTTCTATTTTGTTTTTGTGTTCGACGGTGCAGAAGATCCAGACAGAATGTTTTGCACAGTAGGTTGACCTAGCATCTCCATGTGCTAGGGTTCGGTTGAAGAGGGAGAAAGCAAACTGTGCATCGGCGTATCGCTGGGACTCAGAACTGAGCTTCCGTTGAAGTCAAATAGAGTCAAGAGTATCAGCACATCGGCCAGAGTTTGTAAGCGCTCACCGATGAGAAGAGTCTCACCGAAGACAAATGCCATCGGCGCATCAGGTAGATAACTTGGCGTTGGATCGACAGTGTTGGTCTTACCGATCGAGGGTATCGAAGTGATAAAGGATAAGTGATACCGACAGAGATCCATCAGGAGAAATCGGCTAGCAACAAGAGATCTTAAGGTTTGGCCGATAGCATTTGTCTGGCCGATGAGTGATCAGAGTGACTAACGTATCAGAGACACAAAAAGGGAGTTTGCCGAAGGTTGAAGTCACGCTAAAGAGTGGTTGGTCCATCGGCATATCGGCAAAGAAAATTCTAATGAGGCCGATAGTAATTGTCTTGCCGACAGGCAAGAAGCGTAGAGTCACCCATCAAGAAGAGTTGAGATATCGAGAGACAAGTTCAAAGTTATGCTGATAGAAGTGAGTCATACTGACACAGTCATAGTTAAGACAAAAAGGGATGTTGGTTAAGGCATTGGGGCTTTGGCTGAAGGATAGAAGACTTCACTGATAGAAGTAAGTCTTGACGAAGGAAGTTTCGTGGTCACATCGGTGTAAGTTTGATCACGGAGAGACTTAAGAAAATCATTCCGACCGACGGTTATCTAACTGATCGAGGTGTATCGGTGGCCAGTAAGTGGAGTCTTGTCGACAAAAAACAAAATTTGATTTTGTCTATGTTACAACTATGCCTCCTCATCATATTGGTATCAGAGCTTGAAAGGTTTTGTGGTTGATTTGGTATATGTCAGCAGAGCAGAGTGAAGGAGAGGCTAGGAATATGCCTCCAAAGGGGATGACCACCGAAGTGGTCAAGAAATTTAAGGAGATGGAAGAGAAGATCAAAACTGGAGTCAGGGAAGCACTCCAAGCAGAATTGAAGGCACTGAAGATAGGAAAAAGGATAGAGGAAGGTTCAGATGAAGAGGCAGAGAAAGAGGAAGAAGAAGAGGAACAAGAAGAGGCAGAGATACCGGTTGATCAAAAGCATTTCCTGGAAGCCATCAAGGCAATTGGCAAGGATTCTTCGGAGGCTAGGATAGAGATTCCTATGTTCAGTGGGAAGATGAATGCTGATGAAGTTATGGAGTGGATTAAGGCTCTAAAAAACTATTTTGAGTACAAAGAAGTTCCTAAAAGTAAGAGGGTTAAGTTTACAAAAACTAAACTCAAAGGTGCTACCCTTACGTGGTGGAATTACACCCAAGGAGAAAGGGTAAAGAATGGGAAGAGTATGATCTCTTTGTGGAGCAGAATGCTGGAGAAGATCAAGTCCCAATTCCTTCCATCTAACTACAAGGTGCAGATTTACAGGAAAATGCAGAACCTCAAGCAAAAAGATATGGATGTGGCTACTTACATTGAGGAGTTTCACAAGTACACTCTTCATTGTGGGTACATGGAGGATGAAAAAGCCAAGGTAGCAAGGTATCTAAATGGTCTGAGGTTCAATATTCAAGATGAGATAAGTTTATTGACCCTTGAAACTGTGGAAAAATGCTTTCAAGTAGCATTAAGAGCTGAAGAGAAGCTAAAGAGGAAAGGTGAGCAGCAAGGTAGAGGAAGAGGTGGCAGAAATTTTAGAGGCAGAGGCAGTTTTGGAGGGAGAAGTCTTAACCAGAGGCCTAATGGTGAGTCTAGCCAAGGAGAGCAAGTTGGGGACTCAAGTAACAGAGGAGGCTACCGAGGAAGAAGGCCTAATGGAAGAGGTGGGACAAATGGATCAAGTAGAGGATCCAAGTTCTCCAACATGAGATGTTATAATTGTAATCAGATAGGGCACCTAGCTTATAAGTGTCCAGAGAAGGCCTCAACTTCTCATGGTAATGAGAGAAGAACCACATTGACTCAAGAGGATGCAGGGAGTGTGACATCTCCTGAAGTGAATTTGACATCAGAGATGGGAGAAAACCTGATGATCAAGAGGACGCTTCTCAAAGAACCAGTGCAGACTGAACCGTCACAAAGAAGAGCTTTGTTTAGAGTCAACTACAAGATCCAAGGTAAGGTTTGTAAAGTTATTATTGACTCTAGTTCTATTGACAATATTATATCTTTGGAAGCAGTAGATAAATTGAAATTAGAAAAGATACCCCATAGCTGCCCATATAGGGTCAGTTGGTTAAACAAGGGGCAACATATAGTCATCAATGAACAAGCATGGGTAGAATTCAGTATTGGGGGGTATAGAGACAAGATTTTGTGTGACATCCTTCCAATGGATGCTTGCCATCTTCTACTAGGCAGACCATGGTAGTTTGACAGAAAGGCTCATCATGATAGGGAAAAGAATGCTTGCTCATTCCAAAAGGATGGTGTAACTTATAGGATATAGTCGTTGGAAGAAGGGGATCCACAGCATGTAGGGTCTAGTGTAATGATGGTAGGAGAAAAAGAATTCATGGACACATTAAAGGAAGGTGGTGGAGTAGGTTTTGCTTTGATTGTGAAGCCTAAGGGGGAAAAGAAGGAAACTGTGAGAGAAGTAGGGCCTATGGAGGTCAGAGATTTGCTTGAGAGTTACAAAGGAGTGATTGTAAAAGATATACCTGATTCCCTACCACCTATTAGAGACATTAGCCATCAGATAGACCTCATACCCAGAGCAGTACTTCCTAATAAGGCAGCATATAAAATGACCCCTCAACAGAATGAAGAGATAACAAATTAGATTCAAGAACTCCTAAATAAAGGACTGATAAGAAAGAGCCTTATCCCGTGTGCAGTCCCTATTGTTTTAGCCCCAAAGAAGGATGGGAGGACTTTTGTGATGACACCATTGCAGGAGGATGTTGAAGAAAAGAAGGTAGCCAAGGTCATCTTGGTGGGTAAGAAAGAGTTTGTGAAGATCAATGAAGAAGAGACAAGGAAAGTTGAGGATACCTCAAGGAGTGGGGTTGCCAAAGATCAAAGTTTGGAGGTGGTTTCAGCTTTGAATGATGGAGATCAGATGGTGATGTCTGAAATGGATCAGAAGAAGGTTAAAGAGCAGGTCTACAAGCAGCCACAAAGTGGTTGGAAAGAAGGAGATGCTATCATAGTAGGGACCATTGTTTGTCCTCTAGAGCCAACAAGAGTTGAAAGACAATCATATTCTACCATAGTAGCAGTACAAGAAGCATCAAGCAATATTTTTAATGAAGGTGTTCAGGTAGAGATGACAGCAAGGAAGAATGGCAAACAAAGTATAGGTCTGGTTGCAAGCACTCACTCATGGCAAGGTGTGAGTAGAGCGTACAATGCTAGGCATGAGTTTTTAATTCCATGGAAGCAAGTTGCAGCCTAGAGATCATGGGGAAGACATGAGGTAGCAAAGGATAAAGGTACAGTAGATTCTGCCCAGGACAATGAAAAGTGGGTGCAACATTTACCACCTAAGGAACCACCAAAACTAGAGTGCATCTTGGATAGCAGGATAGCTAAGAAGACTAGAAATTAGACCTATTTTGAGCACTTAGTCAAATGGCAAGGGCTAGACTCAGAAGCCACATGGATGCTGGAAGAAGAAATCAAAAAGTAGGGTGGTGATTTGTAGCAGTTAGTCTCTAAGAGGACTTAAGACAACTTTCACCCAAGGAGTATGGTGCAGGAGTACCTAGAAAATCATGTTTTGTGTTGTAATAAGGTCTATTTGACCAATGCATGTCATTTTAGTTTGTATCTAGGTTCTTCAAGACCTAGAACCAATTTTGTAAGTCCTAAGTGACTTAGGACACATTTGTCATATTTTAATCACATAGTGCCAAAACAGGGCAGTAGGACAGTTTGAAGCCATTTTGGATCGGTTGGTCTCCCAACTGTTTGCATTGGTTGGTTTTCCAATTGCTGGCAGGTTGAGTTGATAACAACCAAAAGAAGGAACTATTGAAGGAGAAAAAGGAGAAGTGTGTGGATGCGAGTGTGTATTGTTCTAAGGAGAAATAAAACTATTATGTTCCGTCAATTTGATTTATGTTCCCTGTAGCTGCAATTTGTATAACTGTAGATTTCTATCCTTCCTGTGCTTTCCATTATTGCAGTATGTCATCGTGAAGCATTCCACTGGTACAATTTCTATCAAAATCAGTGGAATGGCTTCGTTGTACAAGTATTTTTTTTGTTTTCTATTTCATTTTTGTGTTCGACGATGTAGAGGATCCAGACAGAATATTTTACACAATAGGGTGACCTAGCATCTCCATGTGCTAGGGTTCGGTTGAAGAGGGAGAAAGCAAATTATGCATCGGCGTATCACTGGGACTCAGAACTGAGTTTCCACTGAAGTCAAATGGAGTCAAGAGTATCGGCACATCAGCTAGAGTTTGTAAGTGCTCGCTGACGAGAAGAGTCTCACCAAAGACAAATGCCATCGACACATCGGGTAGATAACTTGGCATTGGACCGACAGTGTTGGTCTTACCGATCGAGGGTATCGGAGTGATAAAGGATAAGTGATACCGACAGAGATCCATTGGGAGAAATTGGCTAGTGGTAAGAGATCTTAAGGTTTGGCCGATAGCATTTGTCTGGCTGATGAGTGATCGGAGTGACTAACGTATCGGAGACACAAAAAGGGAGTTCGCTAAAGGTTGAATTCACGCCGAAGAGTGGTTGGTCCATTGGCGTATCAGTGAAGCAAATTCTAACGAGGCTGATAGTAATTGTCTTGCCGATAGGCAAGAAGCGTAGAGTCACCCATCGGGAAGAGTTGAGATATCAGGAGACAAGTTCAAAGTTCTGCCGATAGAAGTGAGTCATACCGACACTGTCATGGTTAAGACAAAAAGGGATGTCAGTTAAGGCATTAGGGCATCGGCTGACGGATAGAAGACTTCATCGATAGAAGTAAGTCTTGGCGAAGGAAGTTTCGTGGTCACATTGGCGTAAGTTTGATCATGGAAAGACTTAAGAAAGTCATTCCGACCAATGGTTATCTGACCGATCGAGGTGTATCGGTGGCCAATAAGTGGAGTCTTGCCGACAGAAAATAAAATTTGATTTTGTCTACATTACCACTATGCCTCCTCATCAATCGAGAAAGGTTTCCTTTGGAGGAGCGAAAGAAAAGACAAAAGCATTTGCCTTTATCGAAAAAACTCAAAGATGGCAAACCAATTGGTTCACCGATAGGCGACTTCACTGACCAAGGAAAGGAAAAGACAAAGTAAGGCTGCATTTGTGAAAGGGAAAGTTTTCCAATAAGGAAGAAAGAGACAAAGCAAGCCAAAGACTAAATGAAAGAGCTTATCGAGAAATCAAGGAATTGGTGAAATCACCAACTCACCAGTGAGTTCGTGATTCCTGGGGTTCACTAATAAGGTGATTCACCAACTAAGGGGCCCAAAAGGATAAAAGAAAGATGGAAGTTGCAAGAAAGATGATAGTCAGCCAAAGACTAAGGAAAGGGAAGTTGATCGCTTGGTCGATAAGTTCTTGAAATGGCGAACTTGCTGACAAATTCATGATTTTTAAATTTCACCAATAAAGCAAGGGGCCGACAAGGAACAAAGATAAAGACAAAGACGATGGTTCACTAAATGGAAACTTCACCAATTGAAGAGGGAAAAGAAACACATAAATAGTTCACGAAGGAGAATTTTCTTCGATAAAGGGGAGAAAAGTAAAGATCAGCTAAGTGGTTAGCAGGGCAAGTTCGTGAGCAAGAAGATTCATTGATAAGGTGAAAAGAAGGCAAAAGATCGAACAAAAGGGAGAAATCGAGGGATCGGAAAAATTGCAAACTCACCAATCAGTTCACAGTTTCTCAAGTTTGTCGATAAGGTGATTTATCGACTAAAGACCCAAAAGGAGAAAACAAAGAGGACCCGATGGTTCGCCAAATAAAGATTTCACCAACCAAAGGGGGATAACTGAAGGAAATCAAAAAGCAGGAGTTTGCCGAAGGGCAAATTTACCGATAATGGAGAAAATCAAGTAGCACCAAAGGCAGAATTGAAAATAAACACTTTTAAATTGTTTCTTGAAATCATGTCATTGTTGTAGAATGAATTCAATACCTGAAGGACAATGTTGCAAATCAGTCAGATTCTAGTGGTTGAAACAGTTAAATTCTTCAATGTGCCAGTACAAACAAGGGACAAAATAAATTTGCAGGTACCATGGAAGGATTTTAGACCTTCCCTCTTCAATGCGCTCGACACCCATACGTGTAGGCAATTTTCTTCTGAAACCTTGTCGACCTATCAGAGCATGGTCGTCGTCCCTATTGCATATTTCCTGACAGGGCCATGGGCCAAATTAAATGTAGCATGGGCGCATGACCAAATCAATTGACCAAATTTTAGCACCTATAATTGCATAGTGATTTGTAAAAGCTATATATGCATATGTCGAAGATGTATTTTGGGTTGGTTGGTTGCACTGTGTCATTTTCAGAGGAAGAAAGTTCTTTGCAGGTTCGAGCCTTGTGGTTTTCTCGAGATCTGGGTGGGTTTGATGGACTGTGCTCTTTCATGAGCCTCTCATGTCTCCGTATCAGTTCACCAATGAAGGAGAGTCTATCATTTTGTGTCTATTTCACGCATGTAATTAATTCTTCTTCTTTTGTAATGGCTATTTATCCTCTATGATCAATATAAACTAATTTTTTTTGCCTCTCTCATTGTTCTTACACTGTTTATTTAATAGATGTAAGCTATGTATTGTGAATAAAATGGTCCCTTTCATACTTTCATCTCTTTGCCTTAACCTCTATTTGAACCTGCATGAGTCTATGTGAGTTTCTTTCAACATTTGAGATCATTACTGTGTTATGTCAGTTGCATTTAAACACCCTAAATCTTGGTGCATCACCGTTTTCTTTTTTGTATTCCTTCTCTCTCTTTTCATTG
Organism: Cunninghamia lanceolata; assembly: GCA_027924645.1. Classification (NCBI taxonomy): domain Eukaryota; kingdom Viridiplantae; phylum Streptophyta; class Pinopsida; order Cupressales; family Cupressaceae; genus Cunninghamia; species Cunninghamia lanceolata. The sequence goes on along the minus strand of BSBN01000292.1, from coordinate 1,774,672 downwards.
ATGATCGGTAGCATAGGTTTAGTTAAATTCTCTGGAACTTAAGTTCAAAAAGAGGAACCATCCTTCTTTAGAGGTTTGATCTCATTTGCAAGGTCCCACACCTTGAGTTCATTCCCATGTTTCATTGAATTTGTTAAAACTGCCAAAAGCTTCAACAACAGGGTGCAAATTCAGGTGACAACAAATACATGGCTACTGACTTCTCTCACACGTGGTTACCTTGGAGAGGAATTCTGAACCAGATCCAGATAGATACTAAACCTCAAATGAAACATATGATTGCGAAGTATAACCGAAATAATGAAGTGTTATATGTAGAAATGGAGTCGGGAGTGTATCGCTTAAAAACTCCAGATGTCTGTATTGAAGAAGTCCTAATGTATAATCATGTGTGGGATGAGAGCAAAGTTCAAGTCACTCCAGGAACTGTTATTCTGATAGAGTCTGATTATGAATGCTCAGATGAAGATGAAAGTCATTTGCATAGTTACGCAAAGTATATCTCTAAAGAAGCATGAAGATGCCAAGAACAAATAGTACCATTGAAAAGCATACTCAGGGAACAAGTAGTATGAAATGCTTGCTTTTTATCACAGTTGGTAGTGAACTGAGAAAAGGATGGGACCCACAGTGTAGCATGTAATGCACCAACATTCCTTTTCTGTACTTAAGGGCTTATGTGTTAGTAAACTAGGTAAAGGGGAAGATGCTTGTAGTAAGGTTACAACCATTTCCTTTTGCTAGGAATTCACTATGTGTACTTGTGATGTATGTATGAGCCAGTCACATTGTGAAGGTGTGATGTATGTGTGGGCTAATCACATTGAGTATATATGTGTGCACTAATTACATTGGGTATGTATGTTGTATGCATGAGCTAGTCACATTATGTATATGTGATGCATGTATGAGTTATTCACATTATGTATATGTGATGCATGCTTGAGCCACTCATTGTGTGAACATGTGGTGTTTATATATGAGTTGGTCTCTATGTGATTTTGTGTATGCTTGCACACTGATGTTGGCAATAGACTAACATTTGTTTGGAATGCATTGCTATCCTAATAGTGTGTATGGATGGATTTGGAAGCATAAGGTCAACTAATGGTTGTGATTTAATCTCTATCAAAAGAGAGGATGAAATATATTTATTGTGGTGTACGAACTACAAAGCCTCTAATTCCCAAGAGGGGATATGTAGGCAAGGCCATTACGAATGAACCTTTGTGATTTAGGTCTAGGTCTATAGATGACAATGACTTTGGGAGCTTGCCATATTCTAGAGTGAAAATATGAGTCGTGGCATAAAGCGGATTCCAGGGCTAAGGATGACAAGTCTATGAAGTTAGCACTTCTAAATCAAATAAAAGATGCTTGGTCAATTAAGTAGCACTTGAGGTGTATTGCGTTAAAAAAAAATAGTAGTAACCTATTTGGTTATTATACTTTTCTCCTCTACAAGTGCATATTGATAACAATCTAACATCTAACATTAATAATGTCTTTTCTATATTTTGCTAAAAAACACACTAGTGAGAAAGGATCTAAATTAACTTATTTATAATAATTTGAATTGTAACAAAAACTCAACTCTTTGATAATTGTATTAAAGTATAATACCTTAATTTGTTTGATTATTCTAAAATTAAATACACCAACAATAGATATAGTCTTTAGAATATTTTTTTGTGTTTGTTAGGCTTTAAAACAAACTTCAAAAACATAAGGAAAATTATTATAATGAAAACTATTATGCAATAAGTTATCTTATAAAGAGCATTTTGATAAATTCTTTTCATTAGAAAACCCCAAATTGTGAACATTTGTAAAATTCTTGAGTTATTTAGGCTTGTTAAGGGGCTCGATGAGAAGATAGGAAGAGTGGGGATCAAATTGGTGGCACATGCAAAGTTAAGAAGAGTGGCAGGTTACCTAAGAATTGAGAAAATAATTAAGTATCAAGGGCATCTCATTATTTTTGGAGGCGGGTGGTGTAATCATTATGTTACAAATAGGTGATGACATTAAGGTTGGTGAAATGGGGTAAGAAGAGATGTTAGAATTTGGTAATTGAGGCATTTTGATTAGTTGAATGTTGGAAGCAGGTTGCTCAAGTGGGTGCAACAAGAAACCATGGCTTCCTTAGCAATATCTAGTAAAGGAAAGAGGAGAATGGTAGAGAGGAGTGGGTCGACAGGTGCTAGTGGGGGAAGGAGGAAGGAAAGAATTGGAGGGGAGAAGATGATTGGAGATTGAGGATGTGGGTTCTAAGAATATGGGAGCTTGCAAAAGAAATGGATAGCTCCCCATGTGTTGGTATTAGGATAGCAATTTGACAAAGCTTCTTCTAGACCCAAACTAGTTGGTAGGTAGGCATAATGTCCATGGCTACATGTACATACTTGCTTCATGATGATATTGAGGGAGTAGAAAACTGGGAAAAAGCCTTCTTCAACTATTAGTTGGGCCACTTTCATGAATTGAGCGAAAATATATGTAGACTCCATCAAGCGATTATAGAGCTAGCTAATGGTCTGAAGGTAAAACTTTCTATATAGGTTATTTTCAATACAACTATTTGCTATTGTGATCAGGAGTCTAGTGATGACCTTGTGGAAATCCCAACCCTGGTTGTAATGGAGAAATTTAAGAAATGTAATTGTGTTATGGGGGCTAAGGGGGGCCTATGTAATTTGCCCTGCCTGTTTTAGATATTGTTGCTAATGATTTGAATACTTGACTATTGGAGGGAGGGATAAGGTAATTTGCCCTCCCTCCTAGCATGATACTACTAATCAAGCAGAGCTACGAAGAGGTTTGTTTGTTTTTTGGGATATGTGTGGACTCAAGACAAGGGATTGTTCTGTGTTTAAATAGTCTCTATTTTAGTTTTGGGAAGAAAAGTTAAAAATCAGTTGCTTGTAGCTCCCCTCTAATTTGGGAGGTGGAAATGAAATGTTTATTTTTCCTTGATTGGACCTAATGAATTGATCAATTATTGGAATTTAGGCTTTACAAGGCTATTTTTTTGTAACTTTTGGGTGCCTTACCAAACTTAATTTAGTAAAAAAAGAACTCAATTTACTTGATAACAACTATAGCAACTAAGGAAATACTACTCATTTTGGTAATTAAAATATATTTTTAAAATTTTATCTTTGCAATCCCATGTAATATAAGCTAGCTTAAATTTATTAAACATTGTTTAAATAGTACTCAATTTGGTAATAATCAGTTCCTTGTAGCTCCCCTCTAATTTGGGAGATGGAAATGAAATTTTTCCTTGATTGGACCTAGTGAACTAGTCAATTATTGGAATTCAAGCTTTACATGGCTCTTTATTTGCAACTCTTGGGGTGCCTTACCAAACTTAATTAGTAAATAAAAACTCAAGTTACTTGATGACTATTGCAACGAAGGAAATACTACTCAATTTGCTAATTAAAATGTTTTTAATTTTTAATTTCATCTTTACAATCACAATTTTATTTATTTTTAGAAGTTCACCATGCATGTAATATGAAATAACTTAAATTTATAAAATATTATTTACATTTAAATGACAAATATTTACAAATAATGTTCTCTTAGCTTCCAGAATATTTATTCAAATATTCTCTACTAACAAAGCCAACCATGTGAAGGTGGAAGCTCTAATGGCCTCCTCTAATTGACCTAAGGCTAGTCACTCTAAATAAAAATTGAATTGTAAAAAAAAATTCCAAGTTATTTGATAATTAATAACTATAGCAATTAAGAAAATACTGCTCAATTTGGTAATTAAAATGTTTTTTTTTTCAATTTCACCTTTGCAATCAGAATTTTCTTTAGAATTTCACCATGCATGTAATATCAACTAGATTAAATTTTTAAAACCTTGTTTATATTTAAATGACATAAATATTTACCAATAAGCTTCTCTTAGCTTCAAGAATATTTATTATTCTCTACTAACAAGGCCAACCACGTGAAGGTGGAAGCTTGCATGGCCTCCCCTAATTGACCTAAGACAACCACAAAACAACACAACATGGTGCAGGAGCACCTACCTGACAGCTGGCCTCCATGAGGCAGTTAGTTTGTTTTAGGTCTGGTTAATGTTTCCAAGAAGGTCTTGTAAGACCAATGCATGTAATAAGGTCATGTTGACCATACTTTACTATTTTTAGGTAGTTTGTTAGGATAGCTGTTATGCTGTAGGTCTGGTTGGATCTCCCAGCCGCTTGGAGTCGGGTCAGTAGTACTCGCAAGAGATCCTATTTATGCATTAGGATCGGTTGGTTTTAGACATAGATGTTGAGAAGCTAGGTTGCAGAGAGTGAGACAGAGGGAGAGACTGAGTATTGTAATTGCATCTTTTGAAATCAATAAAGAAGATCCTGTTTGTGTTCATTTTCTGTTTGATCTCCATTGTGAAATCGATTTGCTGTTTTGGTGGTTTCATGGATTCGCTGATCCATTCCACCGGTTGATTCGTCGAATCGGTGGAATGGCTGTGTACAGTAGTTTAGGTTATAGTTTGCATTTTCTGTTTGTTCATGTGCATGTTTGCAGGATCGCAGTCGAAAGGTGTTGAGGACCCTAGCATGGGTATGTGCTAGGTCATGCTGGTAGTTAGAGTCTGGAAGATCACCCTGAAAGTAGATCGGGTCATCCCAGGAGGTTCGGCGGACTGAAAATTCGCTAAGGTTGGAAAATCCATCGCAACGGCATCATCAGGATATTCCTGTGTATATCCTGTGGTTACTTCGGGCGTCATCCGAGTAAGTGGAGATGAACATGATGCAGTCGATTGCATAAAGTGAATGTGCATTGGGGTGATCATCATCAGGTGTTGCCGAGGAGGAGCGTATCGGCATAAGGTAGAAGATCGGGTTGATAAAAACCATCGCGGGCCTATAATGTTAAGTTTGGCCGACAGCAGGATATTGAAGGAACTGCATGTGATGTCATCGTCATCAGGATAATCATCATCAGGATATCGGGCAGCAGGATATTGAAGGAGCTGCATGTGACGTCATCGTCATCAGGATAATCGTCATCAGGATATCGGGGTGACGTAAGCATCGAAGGAAGGGTGCATGAGGTTGTCGTCATCAGGATATATGGGAGGAACCGGATGTTCTATATCCTGCTGATGAACATGATGTTGAACATCATGATGATGAAGAAAGAGGTTGGCGGTAAGGTGAACAGTGAACATCAGGAGGATGTTTGCGCTTGCCGAATGTGATGATGCTGCCGATAGTCGGATATGATGATGCTACTGACAGGCGAAAGGTTGAAGGTTTGTCTGCAGGAGGATATCGGTCGGTAGAGTTTATATGATGATGCTGACAGTGTTAAGGGAAATATGATGATGATGATGGGTTGCGGACATCCATGTTGTATGTCAAGGTTTTAGTGTGGATGCCTCTGCATCATAGTGGTATCAGAGCTCAGCAAAAGGTCTGGGCTGTTGTGTGTTGATTCTGTCACCGAAAGGGCAGAAGTAGAGTTGATTCTGTCACTGAAAGGACAGAGGTAGAGGAGTGAGAGGTTGACAAAATGCCTCCGAAAGGTAGTGGTACTGCAAGGGAATTGCAGGAGATGAAGGAAAAACATGCCAGAGAGATGAGGAAGATGAAGGAGCTTGCTGAAGCACTTCAAGCCAGGCTTGTAGCCCTGGAAAAGAACAAAAAGAGGGAAGTGGAAGACAGTGAGTCTGAAGAAGATGAAGATACTGTTGAAGAGTATGAAGAAGTAGCTGAAGATCTGGATGCTGAAGACCAGAGATTTGCAAAACTGTTAAAGGCAGTGCAGAGTGATAAACCTAAGGTAAAGGTTGATGTTTCCAAGTATAATGGAAGTTTGAATGAAGATGAGTTGCTGGATTGGATTGCTGCACTTGATAATCACTTTGAATGTGAAGATGTTGCTGAGGATCAGAAGGTAAAGATTGCAAAGACCAAGTTAGGAGGTCATGCTTTGGTATGGTGGGATTATGTACAATCCGAGAGAAGGAAACAAGGAAAGTCAAAGATCACTTCATGGGATAAGATGGTAGCAAGGATCAAAGGTAAATTCTTGCCTAAGGATTATGAAATTCAGATGTTTAAGAAGCTGCAATTTTTAAGGCAGAAGGAAATGGATGTGAAGGCATATACTGAGGAGTTTTATAAATTGAGTATGAGATCTGGTCATCATGAGAATGAGGTAGAAAAGGTGGCTAGGTACTTGGCTGGTTTGAGATTGAACATACAGGATGAGTTAGTTTTAGCTAACCCTAAGAATGTGGAGGATTGTTACCAAATGGCAATCAGGATTGAAGAAAAGATGAATAGGGGACAAGATAAGTCCATGAGAGGAAGAGGCAACAATATGAGGGGAAGAGGATCAGCCCCTACAACAAGGCAAACCAATGAGGGTCAAGAAGACACTGGTAAAGGACAGGGACAGTCTGATTTCAGAGGTGGATGGAAAGGTAATAGAGGAAGATTTAGAGGTGGTAGAGGTTCTACTACATTTTCAGGAAAGTGTTACACCTGTGGTGAGTTTGGTCATCCATTTTTCAAATGTCCAGAAAGCAAAGGTTCATCATCCAGAAATGATAGAACGAATGACAAGAGAGTACAACTTGTGCAAGAAGAGAAAGTAGAGCAAAGTGTGCAAAGTTCAAACACTTATCAAGGAGATAGAGTACCTGACAATTATGCATATCCTGAGGAGGGAGAAGCATTGATGCTAAGGAGAATTAGTTTGCAGGCATCAAAGGATATGATGCAAAGAAGAGCTCTTTTCAAGACCACATGCAAGAGCAAAGGTAAAGTATGTAAGGTTGTCATTGACACTGGTTCAACAGACAACATGGTATCTCAGGAAATGGTGGATAAACTGAATTTGGAAAGGATTCCACATCAACACCCTTACAAGGCATCTTGGGTGAGTGATAGTCAATCACTTTTTGTCTATGAACAGGCATATGTGGATTTTCAGATTGGAGCATATCATGATAGAGTTTTGTGTGACATTTTGCCCATGGAATGTTGTCACCTACTATTGGGTAGACCATGGCAATTTGATAGAAGAGTACTGTATGATGGGTATGCTAATACCTACACCATCAAGAAAGATGGGAAGACTATTATGTTGATGCCATTGCAGGAAGCAGCTGCAGCACAGGGGGCAGCCAAAATCATTTTAGTGGGAAAGAAGAAATTTGTGCAGATGCCTAGAGGAGCAGGCATAAAGGCAGTTGAGGACACTGCAGGGAAAGGAGTTGTTAAGGACAACAGGTTGAAGACAGTTTCAGTTTTGACTGACAGAGGTCAGCAGCAGGTTCAGAAACAGGTTTGCAAACAGCAACCAGTTGAGAGGAATGACAAGGATGTTGTCATAGTTGGGACTATTGTTTGTCCTATAAAAGTTGAAAGGAAGATAGAGTTGAACATTGCAGAAGTTCAAGAGGCAGTTCAGACAGAGGTTCTGGTCAGACAACCTGACAAACACAAGGTATGTGTGAGAAGGGCCTACATTGACAGGCATGAGGATTTACTTGCAAGACAGCAAGTGACAGTTCAGAAGTCTTGGTGCAGCCAAGATCCAGCAGAGGATAAAGCTGGAACAGGTCAGAACACTGACATGACAAAGTGTAAAGGTGGAGGACTTCCACAACCAAACTCATGGGACATGAGTTCTTTTCTGTTGGGGAGTATGGTGCAGGAGCACCTACCTGACAGCTGGCCTCCATGAGGCAGTTAGTTTGTTTTAGGTCTGGTTAATGTTTCCAAGAAGGTCTTGTAAGACCAATGCATGTAATAAGGTCATGTTGACCATACTTTACTATTTTTAGGTAGTTTGTTAGGACAGCTGTTATGCTGTAGGTCCGGTTGGATCTCCCAGCCGCCTGGAGAGATTTCCCAGCCACTTGGAGTCGGGTCAGTAGTACTCGCAAGAGATCCTATTTATGCATTAGGATCGGTTGGTTTTAGACATAGATGTTGAGAAGCTAGGTTGCAGAGAGTGAGACAGAGGGAGAGACTGAGTATTGTAATTGCATCTTTTGAAATCAATAAAGAAGATCTTGTTTGTGTTCATTTTCTGTTTGATCTCCATTGTGAAATCGATTTGCTGTTTTGGTGGTTTCATGGATTCGCTGATCCATTCCACCAGTTGATTCGTTGAATCGGTGGAATGGCTGTGTACAGTAGTTTAGGTTATAGTTTGCATTTTCTGTTTGTTCATGTGCATGTTTACAGGATCGCAGTCGAAAGGTGTTGAGGACCCTAGCATGGGTATGTGCTAGGTCGTGCTGGTAGTTAGAGTCTGGAAGATCGCCCTGAAAGTAGATCGGGTCATCCCAGGAGGTTCGGCGGACTGAAAATTCGCTAAGGTTGGAAAATCCATCGCAACAGCATCATCAGGATATTCCTGTGTATATCCTGCGGTTACTTCGGGCGTCATCCGAGTAAGTGGAGATGAACATGATGCAGTCGATTGCATAAAGTGAATGTGCATTGGGGTGATCATCATCAGGTGTTGCCGAGGAGGAGCGTATCGGCATAAGGTAGAAGATCGGGTTGATAAAAACCATCGCGGGCCGATAATGTTAAGTTTGGCCGACAGCAGGATATTGAAGGAACTGCATGTGACGTCATCGTCATCAGGATAATCGTCATCAGGATATCGGGCAGCAGGATATTGAAGGAGCTGCATGTGACGTCATCGTCATCAGGATAATCGTCATCAGGTATCGGGGTGACGTAAGCATCGAAGGAAGGGTGCATGAGGTTGTCGTCATCAGGATATATGGGAGGAACCGGATGTTCTATATCCTGCTGATGAACATGATGTTGAACATCATGATGATGAAGAAAGAGGTTGGCGGTAAGGTGAACAGTGAACATCAGGAGGATGTTTGCGCTTGCCGAATGTGATGATGCTGCCGATAGTCGGATATGATGATGCTGCTGACAGGCGAAAGGTCGAAGGTTTGTCTGCAGGAGGATATCGGTCGGTAGAGTAAATATGATGATGCTGACAGTGTTAAGGGAAATATGATGATGATGATGGGTTGCGGACATCCATGTTGTATGTCAAGGTTTTAGTGTGGATGCCTCTGCATCACAACATCACACAAAACAGCACAACACAACATCACACAAAACAAGACAAAACAACACAACATTACACAAAACACAACACATACATTTTTATTTTATTTATAAAAATATACATTTACATACTTTTAAATATGCAACTCTAGTATAATGATTATAAAAATTATATTACATGTCAAGTTGTCACATTTTCTAATTTGTTGTGACCAAACATTGTTTTAAAGTTTTAAAAGCAATTAGTTGTCATTTTGCAATAATGTTAACATGTGATGGTCAAATAGCCCAATGTCTTTAGTAATGTGCAAGAGGTTTGTTTTAGTCATTTGCAATAATGTTAATATGTGACGGGTATGGTGACATGTAATGTTGTGTGAATTGTGTTCATAAAGTGAGTTCATGACTGTCTTTTAAATGTTGTGAAGGAAAGGATTGTCCATTGTGAACCATTTTATAAAGGAAGTGACGTGTTGTGATTCATAAATGTCTTTTAAATGTTGTTTTCGTAAGGGAAGGAAGTGACTTGTGTTGTGAAGGGAAGGATTGTCCATTGTGAACCATTTTATAAAGGAAGTGACATGTGTTGTGATTCGTAAATGCTAAATTTATTGTATAATTGCTATTAATAGTGTTGAGATCAAAATTAATAAATTCTTAAATAAAAATTAAACATTAGCAAAAAAAATTCAAAAATGCAAGCGACACAAGATACAGACCTTAAAGAATGGCCTTGGCCTAATGACCATTCTTTAAGCTGTTGGAAAAATACGCGACCTTAAGGAATGACCATGGCCAATGGTCATTCCCTTTAGCCTTTGAAAGGGGTTTTTAGCCCCTTCCAATAAATTTTTTTTATTTAAACATTGTATTTGTACATGTTACAAATCTACTAGGTCAATGTGATTGACGAAAGTATTACTAAAGAAATGGCAAATAATGGTGCTCTAAATCCCATCCCTTGCTGCTCTGAATCTGCACCAAGTCTCTCCTAGGCTTGCTCCCACCATAATGGTGAAAAACAAGTAATTAAAAAAACTGCTTAGCTCTTTTTGGGATAGTTGTTATCAAACTGCTCGGCACCCATTGTTGGAAGAGTGGCCTTCAACCCGCCTGTTCCAAGAGCAACTAGGTACAATTGTAGTGTTTTTGCCTGCAACATGCTAGCAATTCGTAGCAAGATTAAATGTTTTGCATTGAGGAGGTCACATGGAGGGGTTGTGAGCTTGTAATGTCTACTTGAATTGTGTGTAACCCTACCACCTAGTCATACCAATTTAGCCATAAATCAGTAAACATAATCCAACAAATATCAATATTAGACTTAAAAAACATTGTGAGTTTTGTAGATGGTAAAATAAATAATGTATATAAATCGAGAATCCATCTAGAAAATGAAATCTAAGATGCTGAAAGATTCACAAATTCTACAAGTGCGCAAACACAATTGAAATCACAAAGGTAAAAAACTTTCTGAAGAGTTTGAAGACTCACAATTATAGAAAAAGTCAAAAATCATAGAAATAGAAGTCTTGATTTTTTTTTTCAAAGAAAGGCTGTTGTGCACAGTATTTGATTTCTGCCATTTTTTACAAGGTGGAAATGATGTAATGTGATTGAATGAAAAATATTTGGTAAGAGGTTGTGAGCTTGCACTGTTATCAGTGTGCAACACTGCCACCCAATCATACCAATTTAGGCATAAATCAGTCAAGCCCCACCATTTCTGAAAATTAATGCATGGCTAACCCATTTGAGCAAAGCAACTTACTATTCTACATATGCCCAAAAAAAATGGTGTGGAATCAAAGAATGAATGAATTGGATATAAAGGCTTCAAACTGTCCTGAACTCCCAACCCCCTGGAAGAAAAGATCAAAACATAGACACTAAGTGAAAGTTATTATTAGCTCTGCAGTGTGCATGGTGTATCAACAAGCATGATCTTTTTAAGAATAATGATTCTCTGTCTGTGGCTGACATCCTTCTGCCACAGACTCCAGACCATCTGAAGTTTTCATTGCACAGGCCTCCTACAATGGTTCCCTCATTCATTCTCCAGGACCTTATCAGTGTGGATCATATCCATGTTTCTTTTTTGTCATGTCTTCTTTTTAAAAACTGTTATATCATTGTCTCAAGTTCAACTATCAAGCAAATTATTCAGTCTATGTTGGAACTACAATTCATTTTCTTACCATGTTCTGTTTTTCTCAAGCAAGTTAGTCAACCTATACTCTATATTTCACATAAGGGTCAGCCTCTTCAATTTTTTGGAGGAATGATAATCATTCATTATACACCTAAATGGAGCTAATTAAGGGTAGCGAATGGCACCAGATTGTAGAAGCATCCTCACGGTTGAGATCGATCATTGGGCTCATTCTCAAGGGCAATAGAATATCATCCTCCATCTTTCATAACCAGGATTGCACTTCAAAACACCTTGTAATATTGTAGAGAAGAGTGGGCAATACCAACTTAAAGCAAAACCTCACAAGCGAGACATAAAGAGCAATGTGAAATCGTCAATGATCCACACGGTAAAGTCCAGTGCCCATCTAAGATCAGCTGGAAAAGATATGCTTACACGAAACTTAGCATTTTGGATCATAACTCAAGTGGATGGAAATTTAAGTTGGTAAAGTTTTGCGATGAGCCTTCTCAATATTTAAAAAATGGGATATATCTCATTCATTGCTATCTTGGCTAATCTGAGAAGAGAAAAGGTATTGATCTACCACGACATTGGCACTTCAACTCCATTATGTTTTTTTTAAACAATGATTGAAATTAAGAGTCTCAAAGCTTCTACTTATTTAACTTATTTCTTCAATTATGCTATGGGGATTCCAATCTAATAGACCTTTGCCAACCACTTTTTAGCATGTTGAAACCTTGGGCCACAAACCTAGATTTCTATGTTTGACAACTGCTGACGTGACAGACTTGAGAAAATGCTGAACAAAGGGTGGTAAGCAGGAGATCATAAGGAGTAAAAAGGACATTGCGAAGGTGAAGTGAAATGGGAAAAATAAATATTGCTCATTGTGTCCAAAAGGGATGTAACTCCTAATATTTTTTGGTGTCTGCCGTTCAATGTTTGCCATTGGACCATAGTGTCATCTGCATCTTACAACTAACGAATAACTTTCAATCTAGGGTATATGTTAGCAATTTCCCTGGTATGTCTATCTGGGTTCGTTTATTCATTGTTGGCATAACTCAAAACAAATAAGCTTTAAACACAATTTTAGCCTTGTATGGCTCATTCCTCTTCATCAAGGTCTTCCATTTTTCTTAGTTGGTATATCTGAATACTCTGTTAAAGCCTTAATGGTTCTTATTCTTCTTCAAGATATTGATTAAATTTCTTACAGTTTTATATTTTACTCATTTAGCTATTTTGATTGCTTGTCTCTTGCATTTATCTTCAGCTGCCTCCTAATCAAAGGTGTTTGGTCTTTGAGACAGACAATGCAGACTAAACAGAGGGAGAAGAAAGTAGAATTGTTACAACATATGGTTTATCACTGTATCTGATTTCTGCCATTATTACAAGGTGGGAAAAAAATAAAGTGATTAAATCATAAAAGGGACTCAATAAAATCAATGTGAGGAATGATTTTTTAAAGGGTGGTTTTCCATCTGTCTGTTAGACAAAATGGTGGTGTGGATGGCATCTTTTACAGAGAAGAGAGAATATTATAGCAGAATGAATTTTCAGGCAAGTCATTCAACCTATCAATTTCAATCTCCATTGCAATTCATTTATATTCAACACAGCAATGTAATGAAATGCATACCAACACAAAAATGCCTAATGTGTAAAATAACTCTTAGAGATTCAAGAGAGAAAAAGGAAGGGGATATGCAAGAAACAGATGAAACAAGGGCAGGTAATCACAGAAAATGGTCATCAAAACAATCTAAAACATCAGGCATGATGTACATACCAGGTCCCTTTTTATCATTGTTGCCAACCTCACCAAGCACGTCAACTTCAATGATTGCATCTTTTCTCTATATTATTACAACCCACGGACAATTCTGATATCTACAAATTCTCTTGATTGTCAGTCCCAACATTCCACAACTTGACCAAAAATACTTAAAATATAAACTACTCCACAAACATTTTTCCTGAGTGAAGCAATGGCACCCGCCTAATAAATCTTCAGAACTTAAAAATGTAGAAAGAGAGAGTTTAAAAGAAAACCACAAGCTTAAATTTACCTTCCAGCATTTTGTTGAGTATCTTGTCTGCAAGAACATAGAAATAAATGAGTGAGTCTATTAGAAATGAAAATAAACGAGAACATTCATTCCCAAGAAAAGTAAAACACAGTAAAAATGACCTCTGAAGTGGTCAAAATCTGAAGCGTTTTTTCTACATATTTATATTCCAAAGGAGCAAAAAATACTAATACGTATCAGGTGAAAAAGTATTAATTACAGCGAAGCATTATATTATCTCCAATATCCAACATGTAATGCCAATCTTTTATCATCATCATGCCATGGAGGGGAGGCCCACACTAGAAGCAATAAGGATAATAATACTGAAGGTAAATAAACCAGGGTTTACAGCTTCAAACTTATGTTTATTTTATTATCTTCCTCAATAAAATCAACTGACCATAGGGTAAATAATAATAATATCTATTCATTCTGGCGAGGTAAACAACCCATTGATTCTTATCAAACAGCAACACATCTTACACTCAGAAACAAAAATGTACTTACTTTAAGGGAAAGAAAATAACATTATTAAGGTCTCGAATAGTCAAAATCTCAAATGTGCTCACTTAACAACTATTACAGATAAAAAGCGCTCTGCCACCCATTAGGTAAACAACTAATACAGTGAAAAACAACGCAAAATGAAATGAAATTACATTTCTGCCCACAAATGACCAAAGTAAACGTACAACATATTACCTATGACAGAATAGGGTAAACATTCCACCAAGAACACAATACAAATTACTTAAAAATAAACTTGTCCTGTGAAAATGCAATTAAAATATAAATACCAACTTCACCAAAACCTAGGTTCATATCATTTGGGTTTAAGAATGCTGTATTGAATACCTCTGTAGGAGAACCTCCCATGATGTGTAAGCCCTCCAAAAATTCTGCCTTTTCCTCTGCTTTGCTCTGCCTCTTCCTGTGCTTTGCCTCTTTCTCTGCTACCACACATGTAAAAATGTACTTACTATCAAATGTACTTACTGCCTCTTCCTCTGCTTTGTTATATTACTAAAAAGTATTACTATCACTACCTTCTCTATGCTCATCAATGCCTATAGCCACAATGGCATGTGCATCGAGGCCATTCAAGTATTTTGCCTCATGAAATGTTGCAATTGCAACCCCAATCTCGTCATTTCAACAATGCTCTTTTTTTACATCTAGTCTCCATAGTTTGTTGAGTATCCTTGCACATCTAAAAGGAAAGTCATACGTGGGAGACTTGTGGATTGTGTCCTTGTTAGTGAGTGATTGTAGTCAACTAAGCTCACTAGTGTGTGCGAGAAATATCTTCAACATTGTTCTTGAAGCAGAAGGCAACTTTCAACACCTAAACCAAAAATACCTTCAACATCGATCCTAGAGATGAGTACACTCCTCCACAATACTTTCCTAAAATAGTATTTAATTCTAAATTAGCCACTCCTGTAGATAAAACAATTTGATCCAAGTTGATTTATGTATAAAAAAATTGGGTAGAAATTCCTTGCCCTACGCATGTTTCACATTTCTTGGTATCATTTTGTCAAACAGTTTATGTGCTTTGCCTAAGCTTAGATAATGCTCATATAAAACATCCTTGAATATCTCTATACTAATTGAAATAGGTAGCATGGGCCACTTCACTTTGTATAGTGATTTCATATGTTAACCCCTACCATGTAATGTGATATTCAAGACATCTATGCTCTTAGCTTTGTGATAGTTATTATTGTCCTTGCTATGTTTTGTTAGCTTATGGATTAAACTTGTTACTTGAATAATCTAGAAATTAGTAAGAGATATAGACTTGTTAAAATAATATCACCATTTCATAACATCATCTATATGCTACTTTTGATACATTCATAGTGAATGGGTTGAGAATGTATAGTGACATGGTGTAAATGATACATTCAAGTGCATTAAGAGTATTCTTAATTGGGGTAGTAAGGTACCAAACCATGCTATAGTGTGCCTAAGGGGGTGGGGTTGTTCAGTCTTGTTGAGATAGAAGGATAAAAACCTTACATGGCTTGGAATCGAGATATAATTTTAGATGTTGGGATTATGATTGAATAATGTAGCTAATTGTTTATGTTTCTTCTATGGTTTGAACTTTGAAGTACTAGATAAGAATGCTTCCTTACAACTAAAAAATGCACTATAGTTTATATGGAGTGCTCATCTTGAAAAAGATGGTTCTCAGGACTTTGATAATAGTCCATTACCATGATTACTAGAAGTGGTTATAGGACAATGGAATTTGACTTTTATTTGATATGACTTGATATGAAGTGTGTATTAATGTCAGTTGAGCTAAATGTATATACATATTCAAGTCAATATCTTGTTAGCATCAACATGGGATGATAGATAACTACAATTAAATTTGACATTAATGAATGTAACATATCATGCCTAGAGGGAAATTTGAACAAGTTGGTAAGGAGCTATCCTGGCTCCTTATTTATCATATCAAGTCTATGCGAAGACTTGAACAAGTGGCTCTGTAAGTATTAAGTTTAAAGAGCTTGCTTCTATATTGTTTTTTTGTCCATTTGCTTGTTGGCCACATGATGTTTTATATTAAAGATGTGTTGCAGGTATATGTGACTCCTGTATTAATAATGTAAATTATGTAACTGAATATTCTTCATAGTGGAACATATGTAGCGATTGATTGGGGGCATGGTATTATTGTTAAAACACTTTGAGTAGAGCAAAGCTTAACTATAGATGGTTATTCTATATAGTTGAATAATCTAATTTTCTTTCCTTATGATAAATTTCATGGAAACAATACATTAAGCTATGTATTACGAATATATAGCCCTCTTCTAGTGAGATTAATGAGGTCATTACAAAGTCAACAAAATGTTAGAACATTCCCCTGGTTATAAACAACAATATGTATCAAGTACTCAATCGCAAGGAGATGTATTCATGATTCATGAGGTAGGTGATAGATACATGTGTGGTGTTATCATCAGGGTACCAAATGTTGCATGATATCCTTTATATATAATCATTAGGGAATGATTGTCTTAGATATGACTTGAGTATTGTTCATGTCGAAAGAAAGTTTATAATTATTGTTGTGATTCTTTTGAAGTATTAGATAGTCTTTATGTGATCTTACTAATGAATGTTGTGTTCCAATTAAGAAGAATGTCATAGTATGATATGATTATGATATTGATATACTTGAATCATATTATAGTAGGACAACATTTGGGGCCGTATCAAGGCTTTGCATAACTATTGCATTGTGAAGATATTTTGATTACTATTATATTGGGTTCATAAATGACTGAATTTATCTTATGTTAAGTATGATGTTGTGCATATTTATGTGTATGGATTTGATTATGGAAATATTAGTAAGTGTTGGTATGAAATTGGATGACAATGTAACCTTGATGCTAAGAACCTATGTGTATAACCCTTGATAGATTAAAGTGAGGAGAACTACATGGGACTTCAATCCCATTTGGATGTAGGTATTCAGGGAGTCTTTGGGTGAAGGATGCCCCTGGACCCAAGTCCATAGGCGAGGGGTGGAGTGTTCCTAAAATTGATCAACCTTCCCTCTTTAGTGGGTTTCATCTTGAGGCTAAAATTGCATCAGATGGTTGTGAACTCACCTTCCAATTAATATGTCCTGACTATATAGGCATGAGTTGATAAAAGGCACTCCATTACCATCAAGCTTATCTATTCTATGGTTTGTGGAGTTTGGCTTGAACCACAATATACTCTAATTTTGGACGAGCTTTTAGAGTCACTATCATCGTGGTTCATCTTTAAGGTGAATGTATAAGAGTTCCTTTGGACTTTCCTAAGAATAAGTATTAGAGTTGTGTGTGTTGAATACTATGGTCTTATGTTTGGGATTGATAATAGGTATAGGAAGGTGTATTTTATCCTCAAGACCCTAGAGAGGTCTATTCTTCTAATAAGTTAGGGCATGATAAACTTGGCCATGACATGGTTATGAATGAATTGTGGAAACGTGCTAGCTTTGTATTTAATTTTCATGTTAAACTAAGCCATATGATTTGATGGTGTCAACAAGTCTAAATATGTGTGGATGATGTACTTGCTCTAAATATGTGCCTGGATCTATGTTGACTCAGGACATAATTTCTTACGATTGTCTTTGCCAAATGCAGGCAACTAACATTAAGTATTATCAAATATGGTATGGTATTTAACTTTATTTTTGTTTGGTGGGTAATTGTATGTTAAGCTTGTAATTGGTAATATGTAATGTTATGTCCCCAAAAGTAGGTTGCTGCATAGTATTACTACCATGGGTTTGAATTTATGTCTAATAAATATTGTGTCTACAAGTAACAATGGAATGACATGTGTGAGGGGGAAAACATGTTAATCAATAAGATTATAAAACCCAAACATCTATAGACTATGAAGATAAAAGGAGATTAACAAATAAATAACAAATGATACCTTGCACCTTTACCTTTCGCCTTTTGTAGTTCGCCTATCTTTCTTTGATCTTGATTGTGAAGCCCTCAGAAGCTAGTTGCTTGCTTGCTTGTTTGAAGATGACAAAGGAAGAATGGCTGTGATACTTATGTATTTGAAGGCGAGCTTCAAATATAGAAATGGAGTATGAATGAGAATGCTTAAATGGGAGTATGGGTGCCAAAGGCATGCCGATATCTCTGCAGCATAAGTTTACACAAAATCTAGATATGAAATGAAGAGAAGAAGGTTGTATTTATAGAAGAGAGTGAGGGAAGATCAATGGTTGAGAAGAAAATAATGAATCAACGGAGGAGGATTGTTGAGGAACGTGCATTCAATAGAAGAAGGACACATGTCATTCCAAAAGTAGCCTAGTTGAGTTAACTCCTCTCTTGATGAGGATAAGATTTGATTTTCTTAATTTAGAATTTATTTTTCTAATTTAAGAGAAGATTTGCTTTTGTAACTCAGAGTTTTGCTTTTGTGTGACAAGAGGAAGGTTATTTTTGGAAGATAAGAATGATTTTTCAGAGAGATAGAAAGCATAATTAAATAAATGAATTTATTTATTTATTTTACAGATAATTGAGAGGAATAAATAAAATATAAAAATATATTTTATTTTTGTGAGGGTTTTTTATTTTATTAAATAAAATTTGCATTTTATTTAAATTTGGAAGAATAAGAGATTTTAATTAAATAATTAAAATTATTTAATTATTTTAGAAGAATGAAGTTGGTGTAAGTGATTTTAATTAATTAAATAAATGTGTTTATTTAATTAAATGGGAGGAAGTGAACCACATAAATAAATAAATTTATTTATTTATTGATAGAAGCATATGAAGGATGGAATAAATATTAAAAATATTTATTTAAGCAAAGTCATGTCAATTTTAGGTGTATACATTTTGCCCCTCTTTGATGCAATGTGTTTTAGCATGTTGTTTCAAAGAAAAAGAATTTTTGACAGTGATACATGCCCCAGTTAGCCCTGGTACAAGTTTAACGACAGGATGCCCCCTCAGGAGATTGGATGTTAAGAAGATAGAAGGGCATGAGACGAACAATCTCACGAAGAAGAAGGTGAAGAATGGGGTAGGGCGGAGAAATAGACATGGGAAGTAGCCATAGACGTCATGCAGTCAGGTATGGGTCATTTGCTATATATAGGAGCTGGGGCCACATATTCTATTCATTTGTACACTTGCCCATAGTTGATTTGTCCTCTAGAGAGCTTAGGAGAGTATGGCAGCCAGAGAGTTGGATATTCCGTGCGAGGAGCATCGGTTTGAGAGGATTCAACGGTTCGATCGGTCAGCAGAGGCAGGACCCCCGATATGTAGTTCTTCAAAACTTATCACAAGTCAATTTTTATGCGTATTAATGGCTAGGGAATCCAACTGAGACAGATGTGCAAAAACACCCATTTTGCGCATATGCGCCCTGAAATGGCGCATGTGTTGCGGAATGGCGCATTCACGCCTCAAAGTGGCGCATTTGTTTATTTTGTGCATTTGAGCCATGAATGTGTGCATTTGATTACTTTTGCGCTTTTGAGCTATTAAGTGGCGCATGCATCCAGAAATTGCGCATATGTGTTTTGAATGGGCGCATATGCGAGTGTTGTGCATGTGATTCCTGAAATGGCGCATTTGTTGTGATATTGTACATTTAATAGAGGAAGTGGTGCATGTGCCAGAATGGCGCATACGCGTCAGAAAGTGGCGCATTCATGGTGAAGTGGCGCTTTTGGTATGAAACAGCACATTTGACACCTGGAGTGGCGCATTTGTACTTAGGAAAATCAGTTGACTTAACAAAATTAACCCAATTGGCATCCTGATCGATGTGTCAATTGATTTAGCGATCTCCGAGATTATCGAGAATCTAGTCGAGAGATGATATGTTGTTTTGATTAATTTGATATGTTAAGCCAATGATCGGATAGCTAGATTGCCTTGAGTAGGTTTCGATATGGGTCTGGATTTGATTGTTGGTATGTTTTTCTTGGAAATGGATTCTTGTTGACGGTATGCTTTGCTTGGTTGCAGGAGGATATTCGGACTGTCCTGACATCACAAGAGCTGTTCCCGTTACCACTGTTGCAGCGGTATATGTTGACCGAGATAGATCGCGAGGCTTTAGGTGCTATGGGACTGCACTATGTTTGCTTTATGCCTGAGGTTCGCACAAACCGGGCTATGTTGATGGCAGCGATGGAGTGATTCCACAACGAGGATGGTACATTCCATCTACCGACGGGGGAGATGGCAATTACTCTCGAGGATGTGTATCAGATTCTGCACCTCCCGATTCAGGGAGAGCTGGTTGAGTATGAGTTGCAGTGGGATGACGGCTTAGAGGAGTGCAGGTGTGTTTTTGATGACCCAGAGTTGGCGGGGGAGGAGATTTCGTGGCAGGACATGCATGACTGTTATGACTACTTCCCGGGCATAGTGGCTGGACTGATTGGTGGCGTGATATGCCCCGATAGGAGAGCGCACAGCTTCTCGATCGGCTGGGGGAGGGTGCTGGAGAGTATGATTACAGACGGGACCCGATATGTGTGGGGGGTGTGTGTGCTTGCACACTTATACAGAGACATGCACCAGGTGGTTTATCACAGAGGAGCCAGTTTATCTACGAGTACGTCGCTATTGCAGTTTTGGTTGTGGGAGCACATTGCTATCACACGGCTAATATGCATTTTTCATAGGCAGAGGGGTGAGCCCTACAGTTACGAATATGCAGGTGTGATTTCCCATCACAGGCTGGGGAAGTTGGAGTACTGGAGGCATGCCTTTGATGGCGTAGATGCAGTTGTCTGGTGGCTGTACATTGACTGCGAGGTATGGGACGACGAGCCAGATGCAATGCCTTACTGCTTCCAGATGAGATGGCTTATTCGTAGGACTCGGTATATTTTGGAGCGACAGATTGTCAGCCGAGTTCAGAGATAGTTTGGTCGTGTACATAGCAGACCACAGGGCGAGGCACGCTTTGCCAAGACTCACGTAGAGAGGTATAGGTGGGGTCCTGTGGCATCTTACGAGGAGGCATTGGCCGATTTTCAACAGATTCCCTATGTAGCCTGGCCGATGAGGAGAGACATAGTAGATGCTGGCATGACACTAGACTATGAGGAATGGTTCGCGGCGTACCCATTCCTGAGGTACTCAGGACCAGGAGAGTTGGCTCCTCATATTGACGAGGAGGATGTAGATGAGGAGGGTGCAGCGGGTAGGAGGAGGAGAGGACAGAGGAGGAGGAGAGATCAGGTAGATGATGGGAGACTAAGACAGAGGCAGAGGGTCAGAGAGGGGCTTGCGGGCCAATAGGCAGTTGGACAGGTACAGGTCCAGGGGCCAGTTCAGCCAGAGGTAGCACAGAGACAGATGCCGCCGTCACAACAGGTGGCGCAGCCGATACAGGGACAGGTGCCAGCGCAGCAGGTGGCACAGGCAGAGCAGGTTCCACAGCCTGATGTGCATCAGCAGGTTATGGTCTCACTACAGAGCTAGAGTAGGCAGCTGAGGGCTCATCTGAGAGCTGCGGAGTCATGGAGAGAGTCAGATGCGACTCAGATATCAGAGTTGATGTGGGAGAGAGATGCAGCCTTAGCTAGCATGCGGGCTATGAGGTCAGAGAGAGATGCAGCCGTGATGGCCATGGGCACAGATGGGACTTTCTAGTTTTTTGGTTTTATAGGTGCAGCAGGCACAGGCACAAGTGGTCCAGGTGCAGGGTGAACTTACTAGAGCTCAGGCACAGGCTCAGTACTATAGGGATTTATATTAAAGAGTTGTGTCAGTGGAGCATCGTGCCCCTAGCTTCAGGAGCCAGTCAGAGGCATTCCAGCGGGTAGGTGGTTCTCGGTCTGTAGGCTCAGTGAGGGGTCCCCAGCAGTCAGGGGGAGGCAGAGGAGAGGCTAGTGTAGGGAGCAGTATTCCACAGTAGCAAAGTTAGTCAGACCCAGATACTTGTACCATTTTTGATTGAATTGTAGCACATTTGCGATAGAGGGCTGAGATAGCCGATATATGTACTTTTATTCTGAGACATGTATCACCATTTGCTGTATGCATTTATGACATGACTCTGAGATTGGATAGAGATTGTGATATATTGTACATTTGGACATGTGTTTGATGTTTATGTGATGATGTTGTTGTTTCCTGATCTATATGCATGGGCTATATATGTGATGCTTTGATGTTGATATGCTATGGATGCCGCTTATCTTGTGATGTGTTATATGTGATGCGTACTAAATGAATGATTTTGATTTATGCAAATGCTAATGTGGATGAATATGATTTATGCAGCTCTATATGTATGTGATCTATGTTTTTGATTTTCTTTGGATATGATATATGGATGCATATGTATGTGGATGACCTAAAAAAATGTATGGAAATTGATCTAATGCGCTTATGTATGCAGATGATTTAATCATGTAAATGACTACCTCATTGGATGTGATATGCAATCTATGCTATGTTTTTGAGATGTCCAAATGTACTCAATCGACACAGGTGATGACATAGAAGGAAGAAGAGATGAAGAAATACTGAATTTCATTTGATATACTGTAGGATTGATTTATGGCATGGATGATATGGATTTGCTGGATATGAGACGGATACGGATGTGGATTTGTCATCTTTGCAAGGCTTTTTATTTTCATCATTGGGCACTTTTTGGTATTTTTTCACTTTTTGAAATGTGGTAAGAAAATACAAGCATCTAGGTATAATTAGACTGAGATGACCTGAGTATCACTTACCTGGATTTTGATATAGCAAGTTGATACAAGCATCTAGTCAAACTTGAATCTAGATGACTTGAGTACTTCTTGCATTTTAACAGACAAGGATTGCCTCGTTTCATGTTTAGACCTCGGAGTCCTCGATGATCTTTTGCTAATCACGTTGTTAGACATAAGTTATTATATTACTAAAGTTTAATCCACAAGTAGCAGACAAAGAAAAATTATGCCTCCATCATAGCATCTCTAGCTTGTGGCATCCTTGAGTAGCATAGGAAGACATAATGACAAAAATTCAAGACCTTATAAATTAAACTGTGGACAAAACTTATTTAAATTAGATGTGCCTTTTGCCATAATTGATACAAAATCATTTTGAGTGCTTTGATATGGTGCTGCGCTTTGTTTAGGACAGGCTGATGTTTTGAGCCAAGGACTTTTGTTGTTGGGTAGCTTGTTTTGCTACTCTTGCTTGTCTAGTGAAAGGTATCACAATCCTTATTGGTATCCTCTGAGAAAAGTGGCATTCAAGAATCCAAATCTGCAACTAGGTCAAGGAGTTGCCCCCAGTTGAGACAAGGATCGACTTATTATGGGCGAGACAACAGACAGACATGGAGAGACGGACCCTAATGGATTGACCTAGTGCCTCGGGGGCTCATTGCTAAATGGCCTTGCCTATGTGATGACACAGAGGCAACGTAGTTCAGGGTAAACCCTAGCGGACCTAAGACCTAGGTGATGGCAAAGTGGTAAAGAAATAGCACGGACTCAGATTGATAGAAGGACTAGATATGGGACCAATGAGATAGTGGAGCGGAGTGAAGAGGAGCCTTGGGGGTGCATTGAGAATGGCCCTACCTACATGATAACTCAGAGGCGACGTAGTTCGACAATGGTTCAAAGGACTGGGTCAAGATGGACGATACGATGGACACAAGAGATATGAAGTCAGAACGGATGGAGGAAGTGTTTTGTCGCAGATAGCGCCTATTTACCAGGTTTTCACCCCTTGCTTTTATTTGCATGAGAAGCTAAAAGTACACATGACGCCTGTTTGCCAGGTTTTCACCATGGTACCTATCCTAGGCGCTTGTTTGCTAGGTTTTCACTGTAGGACGATTTTTTTGTTATTTTCTCATTTTTTTGGTTTTTTTGTTCTATTTTTTATCACTTTTTCAATTTTTTTGGATTTTTTCAGGACTCCCTTACATTGGGGTTTTTAGGTATAGAACTTGCGAAGGTGCATGCTATTGATAGGATCATCGAACAGTTCACCTTCAGATGTAGCCAATTGATATGCCCCCAATCCATAAGCTGTGATGACGACATAGGGACCCAGCCAGTTAGGTTCAAACTTTCCTTTCTTTTCTCTGTCTTACCGATTTCTGGGATTTTCTCTTAGGACTAGGTCACCGACTTGGAATATCTGGGGTTTTACTTTGTGATTGTAGCTTCTGGACATGCGTTGCTGATATGATTTCAAGTGGTTAAAGGCTTGTTACCTTCGCTCTTTGAGCAACTCTAATTCTTGGAGTCTGGTTACTTTATACTCTTCATCTGATATGAGGCCTTTTAATGAGACTCGCAAGGATGGGATCTCGACTTCAATGGGCAAGATAGCATCAGATCCATAGACTAGGGAGTACGGTGTTGCACCTGTGGGTGTACAAATGCTTGTGTGGTACGCCCATAGTGCAGGATTCAGTTGGACATGCCAGTCACGACCAGCATCATTGACAGCCTTCTTTAGGATTTTCAGAATGGTTTTATTTGATGCCTCAACTTGGCCATTACCTTGTGGGTAGTAAGGCGTTGAGAAGCGGTGCTAGATATGGAATTTGTCACATAGTTCCCTGACATCTTGATTTTTGAAGGGTTGTCCATTATCAGTGATGATGGACGAAGGGACACCATAACGACAAATGATATAGTTCAAGATAAATGAGGCAATCTGTTTGCCTGTGATGTTGGCTAAGGGTACGGCTTCAATCCATTTCGTGAAGTACTTCGTGGCAGTGATGACGAATTTATGGCCGCCTGAGGAAGGAGGGTGGATCTTGCCCACTAAGTCGAGTCCCCACTGACAGAAAGGCCAAGGAGTTGTCAATGGCTGTAACTCTTACGCTGGTGCGTGTATCAGGTTCCCATGGATTTGGCACTTTTTGCATTTCTTTACAAACTAATAGGAGTCTTGTTCCATTGTTCGCCAGTAGTATCCCATGCGAATGAGTTTCTTGGCGAGGGTAGGGCCACTAGAGTGAGCCCCGCATATCTCGGCGTGTATTTCACTTAGAGCAGTTTGATATTCCTCTCTATCTAGACACCTAAGGAGAGTACCATTGAGACCTCGGCGATATAGGGTGTTAGCGACAATGACATACCGGGATACCTGCCGGATGAAGGTTCTTTTCTGGTTATGGGAGAGGTCAGGTGGGAGGGTATTATCTTTTAGATAGGCAAATATTTTACCATAGAGAGGGGAATCGGTTCCTACGATGTGGCATATGATATGGGAATCTGGAGTGTCATAAGCAGGACAAGAGACTAGCTCTACTAAGAACTCATACCTTGTTTGATTACTCGGTATGTTGAGAAGAGATGTGATTGTGGCCATTGCGTCTGCAGCTTTATTCTCGATCCTTGGTATCTGTTCGAATGATATATTGACGAAATATTCCTTGAAGTCATCTACCATTTGTTTGTAAGGAATCAGTTTCTCATCCTTCATTTGGTAGTCATCATTTACTTGGTTGATGACCAGTTGTGAGTCACCATAGACTTGAAGTTCCTTGATGTTCCACTCAACTACTAGCTTGAAACCGATGACCAGAGCCTCATATTCCACTACGTTGTTAGTGCAAGGGAACATTAATCTGTATGACTTTGGAATAGTGTCTCCATTAGGTGTGATTAATAAGATACTTGCCCCCGATCCATGTTGAGTGTAGGAGCCGTCGAAGTACATTTTCCAGTTTACTGTGTTGACGTAGAAGATAGACTCATATGGAAATTCAAATCTCAGGGGGTTGTCATCTGTTAAAGGTGCCTCTACTAGTTGATCTGCAAGCACTTGTCCTTTTATCACTTTTCTATCCACATATTCGATGTCGAACTCATTGAGAAGTATGACCCATTTGGATAATCTACCTGTTAAGGCAGCCTTGTTGAGTAAGTATTTCAGTGGATCAATCTTTGCCACCAGTTTAACAGAGTGTGACAGCATGTAATGTCTCCATGTTTGCGAGGCAAATACAACAGCTAGATATGCTCTTTCTATTGGTGTGTATTGCAATTTGTATCTGATGAGTGTTTGACTAATGTAGTAGATAGCTTGTTCTTTTCCATCATAGTTCTGTTGAGCAAGGAGAGCTCCCAAAGCCATTGGTGTAGCTGAGATATACAGTAATAGAGGCTTGCCCTGAATTGGTGGCATTAATACTGGTGGCTTCATTAGGTATTCCTTTAGCTGTTGAAATGCCTACTCACATGACTCGTTCCATTTGAAGGGTACATTTTTGTGTAGCAGATGAGAGAATGGGTGGCACTTGTCTGCTAGTTGGGAAATGAATTGTCTAATAGACTGTAGTTTGCCCTGTAGGGATCTCAATTGAGTCAAATTTTTAGGAGGTGGCATCTCCATTATGGCCTTCACCTTAGCGGGATCAACTTCGATACCATTTGCAGACACTATGTATCCCAGTAGTTTTCCTAATGTAACCCCAAACACACACTTCTTTGGGTTAAGTCACACATTGAACTGTTTCAGTCTGTTAAAGATCTTGTCTAGTACTGCTAGATGCCCCTCTCTTGTGAGAGACTTTGCTAGAATGTCATCGACGTAGTCTTCCATTATAGTATGCATCATATCATGGAAGATCATTGTCATGGCTCTCTGATATGTTGCCCCAGCATTTTTCAGACCAAACGACATAACACACCAGCAGTAAGTGCCCCAAGGACATGTGAAGGCAGTTTTGTGTTGGTCCTCGGTTATATCCCGAGAAACCATCCATGAGTGATAGCATAGTGTGTCTTGCTGTGAGATCGACAATCATGTCTATGTTGGGCAGGGGGAAGTAATCTTTGGGACAAGCCTTGTTCAAGTCTCTGAAATCATTGCATATCCTAACCCTGCCATCTGGTTTAGCCACTGGTACTATATTCAAAACCCATTCAGGATAGTCTATAGGCCTGATAAATCTAATGTGTAACAGCTTCTTTAGTTCCTCTTTTACCATGAGGGCCACATGCGGATGCATCTTTCTGAGTTTTTGTTTGACTGGTTTAGCTCCCGGAGCTAGAGATAAATGATGCATGATAAGAATTGGATCTAGCCCTGGCATGTCAGTGTATGTCCATGCGAAGTTGATCTATTTTCTTTTGAAGAAATCCGTAAATGCTAGTTTTTCGTGTTCTGTTAGAGCCTTTGCCATGTGGACCATTCTTGGATTATCACCTGTGTTGACATTGACTGCTTTTGCTGGTTCTATCAAGATCGACGATCTCTCCTGATGTGTAAGATTGGGGAGAGGGTCAAGCCTTCCATCCTTCAGTGCCTCAGAGAGGTTTTCACTGTTGGATACGTCTTTATTTTTACTATTTTGATGATCTAACACTGCCGTGGAGTGGTTTTCACTGTTAGATCGTTCTTTTATTTTGATGTTTTTATGACTGAAAGGCTTGGCTCTCTCTCCAAAATAGGCCTTCTCGTTGAGTTCAATAGCATAGCCAGCTCTGTGGTCACCTGCAGGTATGTGATCTCTAAGCTCAAGGTAATCGATGATTGCGTCATCATTTTTGAAGGTGTCTAGTTCAGGGGTGGTACCTTCCAAGTCCCAGTCAATAAGTTTAGGGTGTACTAATGGTAAGAGATCATTAGGTTGGTCTGGTTCAATGGCGTTGATGGTTAGGACAGAGTTATTGAAGGAGCGGACAAAGTCTGCGATGGTACTCTCTATTAGTGGGTCCATCAGGGGGGAAACATTCCTTCCTCACGATTGTTGCTATGCGGGTCAGACTCTAATGGCCTAGCCCTTGGACCTTGTCTCTCATTGGCATGGGTCAGGTCGTACTCATGGACAACGCCAATATCCTTTTCGTCACAAGATATTTCAAAGAGGCTATCCCATTCATACTCGTTAGAATCAGTTTTGCTCCCCAGTTGCATTCTCTGAATTTGTTCAACCAGATTGCTAGTGGATACTTCTGGTTGTTTGCCTTTGTTCTTGTTGGTTCTGTTGTTTCTTGGTGCTCTAGTGTAGCCTAGCCCTGTAGTGTCTCGGGCTGTTAAGGTATGAGGTTGGATGGGTTCAGTGATGCCATCCTTTCTTGAACCAAGTGGACCATGTCCTTCATACCCCATTCTCTATAGTATTTGAAAGCCTTGACTGTACTGTTCTGTCGATAGAGAGGGATGGTCATGTTGTGTTGAGGAGCTAGCTTCATCTTTGTATAGCCACTATAGGATATCTTTTTCATCACTTTCATCTTCTAGGCTTCCCCATTTCACAAATGATCCTTTGGTTGGCTTCTCTGCTGTGGGTGTTTTTAAGATAGGTCTCCCATAGGATCAAGGAGATAGAGGTAGTTGTTCCAAGTAGAGGGACTGAGATACCGTGTACTCACCCAAGCCTTTATCTTTGAGTTGGAGTTTAGGTTGAGATGCCCCTGAAGAAGAAGCAAGTGTAGCTAGGTCAACATGAGAGGAGGAAGAAGCAGAGGCACGATTATTGGGGATCACCACTTCTGGTTTGGGCTGAATGGAGTTGCAGTATTGATAGGGGTTAGGATCACCTTGGATGGTGATCTCTTGTCCTTCATGTGGGAACTTGATACATTGATGGTATGTAGAAGGTACTGCTTTCAAAGCATGTATCCATGGTCGCCCAAGAAGAATGTTGTATGCTAGCTCCATGTCAAGGACTTGACAAGCTACATCTTTCACTACGGGGCCCACACTGATTGGTAGGGTAGCAATTCCTGTAGACGTTCTTTCTTCCTCATCATAGGCTTTTATGGTGATTTTTCTTTTCGGATCTATAGCCTTCTCTGAAAACCCCAATGTAAGGATTACTTCAATGTGCAGATATTCAAACTAGCCCCTCCATCGATTAGGACTCTTTTGATCTTGTGCTTGTGTATGAAAGCTTCAATGTGAAGGGAGGCATTATGGGGTTGAGTGATAGACATATCATCCTTCTCAGTGAATGATAGGGAGTGTGGTGAGGTGATGTGACCGACCATAGTTTGAAATTGCTCTTTAGCTAGGTCCGTGGGAATAGAGGCTTCTTCTAAGGCTTTGTCAAGTATAGACCTATGAGAAGGAGATAGACGCAGAAGTTCCAACATGCAGATGTGTGCAAGTGTTTTGTGGAGTTGATCCATGATACTGTATTGACTAGACGGAGGAGATGAAGCTCCTCTAAGGGTGACCCTGTTACTACGGGTAGTAACATTACAATTTGGATCCTTGTTGATAGTGATCACATTGATGTGTGATTCACCTTCTGAGATATGGTTAACAACATAGTCAAAGCCAACATTTGTGTAGTTTGCATTGTTAGAGCCACTGTTATTTCTGTTGGAAGGTCCTCCCTGCTCGTAGTTAGGAAGAGGATCCTTGAATACTTGATGATCACTGTTGGAGGTATGTCCGTGAGATTGTCCGTTAACGGATATTTGTTTTGCTCTATTAAGTCTTGGATTATATGCTTGAGTGCAATACAATCATTTGTCTTGTGCCCCCTGTTTCGGTGATATTCACAGAAGTCATTGTCGTTCCACCAGTGGGGTTTGACCTTTGGTTCGTACTCTCGTGCTGAGGGAAGCGTTATGAGATTGTTGGCGATTAGCTTCCGTAGGGCATTTTCTAGTGACTCATCCAAAGGTGTGAACTTTCTCCTAGGCCGAAAGTTGGTGAACCTAGATTCGGTATTTCTTGATTTTTCTTGCGGGGGGTTATTTTGAGGTGTTGATAGATTGAAAATTGGTTGCTTAGGTGCCATATTTTTGGCATCTACTACCCCGTCATTTACGATGTTTTTGTTTTTCGTCCAGAATCTAGGTTTGTCATTGTTGGTGTTGGTACTAGGAGT
Organism: Cunninghamia lanceolata; assembly: GCA_027924645.1. NCBI lineage: Eukaryota > Viridiplantae > Streptophyta > Pinopsida > Cupressales > Cupressaceae > Cunninghamia > Cunninghamia lanceolata. The sequence goes on along the minus strand of BSBN01000292.1, from coordinate 1,744,982 downwards.
ATCTTTGTAGAGCTTGATTTGACCTTTTGCGATTAGGGCTTTTTCTATGATGAGGCCCATCTCAATGACCTTGCTAAAAGAAGTAGGACATTGGATTTGGATTTGGTAGGTTAGGTCCGTTTGCAGATTGTGGATGAACATTTCTAGCATCTGTTTCTCCGGCATTTGGTGTGGGAATTTGCTTGCCAGTTGTCTCCATCTCTGTAAGAAGGCAGCGAAAGATTCTCCACCTTTTTGTTTTGTGTTACAAAGATCCAATATTGAGATGTCGTGCTCAATATTGTAGCAGAAATGGGTAACAAATTTGTCTATAAGCTCATTGAAAGTTTTAATACCGGGTGGCAGTCTACAGAACCATTCCATGGCTTGCCCACCTAAGCTTCGTGGGAAGAGTCGCATAAGGTAGGTGTTGTTATGTGCGACCTTGAGAGAAGCAGTGTTGAATTCTCTGATGTGATCCCTTGGGTCACCCTTTCCTCGATATTTGTCAAACTTAGGCACCTCAAATTTTGAGGGGAAAGGTATCATGACCAAGGCCCTATCAAAAGGATATGGTGAAATATCCTCTAAGGTGTAGTGTTTAGTTGATGTTCTCGTTTTCATGTCTAAAAATTATTGTTGGAGAGCTTCGACTTTTTGGTTTATTAGACTTAGGGCATCCAAGGAGTCAATTGTTGCTTTGCTCTTATCCGTGGGTATTTCATCATGTCTACTTCCTTCAGGGATTCTCTCTTCGTCAGTTTCTTTGAGAGCCTCTACGTCATAGTCCTTAGGGAGTTTGACTCCTAGACTTGCTAGATGTAAAAAGAATTTTGTTGGGTCTTGGGCAAGCACCCCTTCTAATAGGTGTTGAAATTTTGGGTCATGCTGCGTGTGAAGGATCTCATCCATAGAAATTTCTTCTTCATTTTCGTGAGTGTTTGGAATCATTTTCTCAGCCATTTCTAACTATTTTTATTTTTGTAACCTAGTTAAGACCATGCAAGGGTGGTAAAGAAATGGGATGAAATGAAATTTTGAGCAAGGTGCTAGGATGAAACAAGGTTTTAGCAAGGTTCTTCTTAGATCTAGGTGGTGTCAAACAAAGTGGGATATATAAAAGCGATAGTCAAAAGCTAGGATGTTAGGAATCCGTTACTTGATGTTGACTAGCTTTGCACACCCCCTAGTGGAGTTCTGAAAGGATAAGTAACCCTTGATATTGGAGTCTCACTAGGTTTTTGCTTGAGATTTGATTTTGATCAAGAATAATTTGGCTATAACCTTGTTGGAAATTTGGAAAAAAATTAGCGAGATTTTGGATAAACAAGCAGCTATGGTGTGGAAAAGAAGTAGAAATGGTTGATTTGCAAGGTCTCAATCAGATTTTGAAAAACTGAAATAGGTTTTTGAAGATGCTTTTTGAAAAGTTTTCGACAGTTTTGCTCTTGGGAGGTACTAAATTTTGTTCTCTGGTTCAAATGCGCAACAGTTTGAATGCGAAACAACTGGAGTCAAATGCACCAGAAGTCGGCGTGAATGCGCAATTCTGTGTTTGTTTAAATGCACCGCCTAATCAAATGCACAATAAGTCAAAGAAGATTCACAAGAAGTTGAGGCCAATGCACAATTATGGCTTTTTTGCTTGTTTTCTCTGAATTTTGGAAATTTTGGATCGTTTTCAGGATTTTTGCTATTTTTGGTTTGAAAATCTTGGTGTTTCTGATGATGTTGATGTTCAATTATGGCAAAAACACAGCAAACACATAGAAGTTTTCCATGATTTTTATCTTTTTATATTTTTTTGTGTTTTTGGACTATTATGACTTAAAACAAGTACAACCTAGGCTGGATGAGACAATATTCATTGAATCCTCTAACTGTGCCACTCAAAGTGTGTAGCTCCAGAATCTGGTAGCATCGGCTCCCCTCCACGGCACTCACTTCTCACGCATACCAGATTCAGGTTTCCTTAGGCTCATCCCCACACCGAACCTTAGGATTGTCCCTGCTACCTCTACTAAGAGTCACTTGAATCGAGGCCGCTTCAAGAGCTCCGCCCTTTGCATCAACGAATAGGGGTTTTTGGCTTGCTACACAATTGGTTCTTAGTTAGGGCAACCGTTTGAGTGGTTACACATACGACAGCACTACTCTCCATTATGGAGTCTCCCAGCCTCAAAGGGTTACGCCTATGAGGGTTTTGGGGGAGGTTGGCCATCGGTGTAACATAGCAGCACTCGTTGCTTGAGGTTTTCACCCTAAGCACAATTTATTTTAAGTGGCTTGGTAGGGCTTGGCTTTAGCCTATTACCACTCAGGGTCGTTCCCACTTGGACAAGCGTGCATCCAAGGGCAGGCCCCCCTAAAGGTTTAACAAAAAGAATGACAAGTCTGGTACTTTGATCACCCAGTTAAGGGGAGAGCATAAGCCTATTGTCATTCGCAAGCACAGAAAACACTTGTTTATCCAACCTAGTTAAAAATAGAAAAACTAAATGAGTTAATCTACTTGTGCACTCACATGATTGTTAACTTGGAAGTGTTTAGATCATAGCATTGTTCATTCTCGTTTGTTAACTTTGAAAGTGATTAGGACATAGCATTGTTCATTTCCCGTTTGTAAAGATAGCAGTGGTTAAACTAGAAAATAAATCAACAATGCACCGATAGCAATAAGGTTCAGTTACTTCCTTCCTAGTTAGAAAACTATGTAAAGTTTGTTATGAAATGCACTTGTTACTTTCACCCCTAGTTAGTCTAAATGAACTAGGCAAATCATCTAAATGGCCTAATCCAGCAACTACTCCTGCTAAACAGAGGTTAGCTCAACATGCAAAAATCAGAAATTGTACAACAAAAAAGTAGAAGACGGATGCGCAACACTGCAGCCTGAATGCACAGAAACAGGGAGTGTATGCATCTTTGTACATAAGCGCAAGAATAGAAAGTAGATGCGCAAGATCACGAGGTATATGCGCAATAAAAATAGATGTACCGTTTGACCGAACAGATGCGCAAAAAGATAGGGTAAATGCGCAACTTGGATAGATGCGTAATTAAATAGAGTGTATGCGCAAGTTGAAATCAGGTGTCGAAGCCAGGGTTGGATGTGTAACTTTGGAGGTTGGATGCACAACTACAAAGGTCAGATGCACCAAAAAATCATATGCGCAACTGCGGAGGTCAAATGCACCAAAAAATCATATGCGCAACTGCGGGAGGTGTATGCGTCATTTCAGAAGTTGAATGTGCAAAAGCTCTCTGTCAGGGACCTGTTCGTCACCTATACGGACCTGTCTACAAGAAAACTTAGATTTTTTTGATTAGTAGAGGGACAAGGGCCCCACGGTGGACGCCAAAATGTGAGGGGGAAAACAGGTTAATCAATAAGATTATAAAACCCAAACATCTACAGAATATGAAGATAAAAGGAGATTAACAAATAAATAACAAATGATACCTTGCACCTTTACCTTTCGCCTTCTGTAGTTCGCCTATCTTTCTTTGATCTTGATTGTGAAGCCCTCAGAAGCTAGTTGCTTGCTTGCTTGTTTGAAGATGACAAAGGAAGAATGGCTGTGATACTTATGTATTTGAAGGTGAGCTTCAAATACAGAAATGGAGTATGAATGAGAATGCTTAAATGAGAGTATGGGTGCCAAAGGCGCGCTGATATCTCTGCAGCATAAATTTACACAAAATCTAGATATGAAATGAAGAGAAGAAGGTTGTATTTATCGAAGAGAGTGAGGGAAGATCAATGGTTGAGAAGAAAAGAATGAATCAACAGAGGAGGATTGTTGAGGAACGTGCATCCAATAGAAGGACACATGTCATTCCAAAAGCAGCCTAGTTGAGTTAACTCCTCTCTTGATGAGGATAAGATTTGATTTTCTTAATTTAGAATTTATTTTTCTAATTGAAGAGAAGATTTGCTTTTGTAACTTAGAGTTTTGCTTTTGTGTGACAAGAGGAAGGTTATTTTTGGAAGATAAGAATGATTTTTCGGAGAGATAGAAAGCATAATTAAATAAATGAATTTATTTAATTATTTTACAGATAATTGAGAGGAATAAATAAAATATAAAAATATATTTTATTTTTGTGAGGATTTTTGATTTTATTAAATAAAATTTATATTTTATTTAAATTTGGAAGAATAAGAGATTTTAATTAAATAATTAAAATTATTTAATTATTTTAGAAGAATGAAGTTGGTGTAAGTGATTTTAATTAATTAAATAAATGTGTTTATTTAATTAAATGGGAGGAAGTGAACCACATAAATAAATAAATTTATTTATTTATTGATAGAAGCATACGAAGGATGAAATAAATATTAAAAATATTTATTTAAGCAGAGTCATGTCAATTTTAGGTATATACAACATGAATAGCCTTTGAGATTACTCTATTGAATTATTTATGTTATGTATATGTGACCCAGTACATGTGGGTTCAATGTGTTACTTGCATGTGTTGACCAGTAATTTAGACCCCTGGACCTATAAGACCATGTGTATAGGTTTATAGATCATTGTGTGGTAATGTAATTGGATTAACCAGTCTAAGGTGTAAACCCTTAAGACAATGTTTTAGATCAATATTCTTGTACCTTCTAAATGTCAAAATGTTGAATTGAGATTGATATAGGAGCCAACTTCTTGGCATCACAACTAGGGTTGAGTAAGCAACTCTATGAGAGAATAAGTAGATAATAGTTATTTCTCTTAACATAGCTTATCCCTCTCATCTTGAGTTGATCACTAAAATTGTAAAACTTATAACCCACTTATAGATAAACTTATCATTGCTCCATCTTGATAAGAGTCAGTGAGCGTGCTCTGCCCAAAGAAGTTTTTAGTCATATCATAGGGTTAGAAGGCTTTCACCAGTGGTATGTAGGTGATAGATGACATGAGATACTTGAATTCATAGGATTTAGATAGGCTTTTGCTAGTGGCATGTAGGTGAAAGATGCTTGTAATATATTAACTTTTGCCAGTGGTATGTAAGCCATGGATGCCAATATCTACCAATCTCAAGAGTTCAATATTGGCATTGGGGTATCAGAATGATTGTGTGTGCTTCATGTGTTGTTTCTATCCAATGTATGGTTCTCAAGGTTCCAATTATTAAATTAGTCCAAATGATTAATAGTACATGCACTAATCTTAGTTGAGGTAAAACCATAAGATATTGTGATTACTTTTATTCAGTTATAAGATGACTCAGATGCTTAATGGTATATGAAAATCCTATTAATAGTTGTATGTGTTGTAAGTGTCACACTTACATCTATGCCTTTGATGACAATAAGTATACGATGCTTGCTTGTCAGCATAGTTGGTAGTAAATCAAGAAAAAAGATGGGATCCATGGGGTGTTGCCACAATAATGGGTTACACTTTCTAGGAGATCCTAATTTTTTGCTAAAATCACATATTTTTAGAAAATATAATGATTTAAGCCTTGAAAGGTTCCATTTAAAGGATTTTAATTGAAGAGGTTTGATCAAACCCCCTTAGATTCAAACCCCCTTGGATAGAACCCCGCTAGTTTTAAACCATACATATAATGGAGTCTCCTCTACACCTATCAAAATGATAATAAAAAACCACTTTTGATTTACCTTTTGGGGATCAAATGAATTCATTTAAAATTTATGTTTTGTAAGTATGTAGTCCTTATTATAAGCTTCCCAAAAAGTATAATTTTAAATATATTTAATTTGATTATTATATTTATTTTTTTATTTCTTGTGAATATAGGTTTTTCACCGAACATCAAGTTCTCTGTTCTACACACATGGAAAATTAGTAAATTAGTGAAAAAAATTTCTAAAAAATATCTATGCCCTAGGTATTGATGTCCTTGTTTCAACAAAAGAAAAAGAATTGAATTTCGATACATACAAAAAAGTTATGTATTACGGATTACGCCTATGTCTAAATTATAATTGGTTTGACTTCAAAACTTAATTAAAAAAAATATTCAACAAAACATTATGAAACCAAATGCATGCCCTATATATCGGTGTTACCAATCTAAATTCAAAAGAATCAGAATTTTATCCTTTGTAGAAAAAAAGTTATGTGCTATAGAATACACATCACTTTAAAAAAATGTTGTTTACTATTAAAAACTAGTTATCAAAGGAGACGCAAAAAAATTTACAATTTAACTCCAATTTTTTTTAAAAATATATATTTAGAATCTACAAACAAAATCTCACAAACCACTAGTTCGCATCATCTTCAAATTCCTAACAGTTTAGCGGCTATAGGTGTCAGAAAGTGAAGATTTAATTCAAAATGTTGATTTCAATGTCAAGTTTGGCCAAAAAGTGTAACCCATTATTGCGGGATGACCCCATGGTGTAGCACGAGATGCACCAACATTCTTTTTTACTTTCTAGGATGTACTAAGGGATTATGTATTAGTGAATCAGATAAAGGGGAAATGCTTGTAGTAAGGTTGCAACCATTCCTTTTTGCTAGCTAGTCACAATGTGTACTTGTGATGTGTGTATGAGCTTGTGTATATGTATGCATGAGCTAATCACTATGTATAAATGTGATGTACATATGAGCTAGTCACTATACAGATTGGTGTGTGTTCATATATTGATGTTGGCTTAGAACTAACATTTGACTATAATGCCTTTGTTATCATACCATTGTGTATAGATTGTATTGAAAAGCATAAGTTCAATTAATGGTTGTGATTAAGAGTGAGATCAGTGATCTCATATTAGAGGAGAGGATAATTAATTCTCTCTATTATATGGTATGAACTATGGAGCCTCTGATTCATAGAAAGGGATTTGTAGGTAGGGCCATTAATAATGAACCCTCAAGGTTTAGGTCTGGGTCTAGGAATGACCCTAAGGCTAGAGCAGATTCCATGACTATGGTTAAATAGTCTCTAAAGTTGGCACTTCTAAATCAGATAGAAAATGTATGGTCATTATGTTAGTACTTAATATGTAATGAAAAAATTAGTAGTAATCAAGGGCGGTTATCACACTTTGACATTAATCCTCATTGTTAACTTGACCTGATGGGGGTTGACCTAGGAGAACACATTCACTGTTGAGACAACAATCTATCAAATGTATTCATAAAAACCATCTTACATCAACCATATTAAGTTCCCAAAGGAGAAAAGATAAAAATAGATTTATTGAATAAACATTTTTTCTATTGAAGGCACAAGACAACTGAGAGGGTGGGTGAATCAGTTGTATCAAAAACTTCAAACTGTTATAAACATAATCACAGCCACATCAGTTCATGTAAACCCTTAATCTGTTATGAAGTTTAAACATGAAAAGCATCTAACAAAAACTTAAACACATCAATACCATGCACAAGAGAACACCAGATTTTTATGTGGAAAACCCTAAAAGAGAAAAACCATGGTGAGGATTAGCTCACAATATAATGTAGTAACAATACTGAATTACAAAGGCTCACTACCATAGAGAGAATGCTCACTACAGGGGACTCACTGTCCAAGTGGACTCATTGCCCATTGAGAAAGAAAGAAGAAAGAGAAGAGTGGCTCACTGCCATGCTTTGAACTGATACAATTGCATCTAACCTATGCATTGAGTTTAGTTCCAATGAAGCTCAATATACATCACAACAAACTCAACACCTTCACAGTTTGATGGAACAGTTGATCCAAAGTTTGTCACATTTTTTTCTTAGGGCTCTTGAGAGATTGTCTGCATTCGATATAGCCAAGAACGACCATGAGGCTTTGCCACCAAAAAGATATCCCCCCTAGCATTTACCTGCCCACCTGGATGCATTGGCGCCATCCGTTTGGCCCTAGGAGATGCCAAATGTAAAAATTCAGTCATAATACCTTTCTGGTAGATCAAAATTTAGTACATAAAGGTGTTCTCACTTGATCCAATGTCTTATAGGGCATCAATTGAGGATTCTATTACCATTGCTATCAATTGTTTGTCATTAAAACTCATTAACACTCATTATGAAATAGTAACATCATTAAAATGAATTAGAACTCATAGTAACATCGTTAACAATCATTATGAAATAGAAAGTAAAGGACATATCATCATGAAATAATCATGAAAACCTACCTTACTTTCCTTCCAAAGGCAACTTCATAAGGATTATGCCTACCTCCATCATACTAAAATCCTGCATGCAAATGCAATTGCACTATTTAGCTAAAATATAGAAGGTGAAATCAAGATAGAAAAGAAAAATAACAAACATTTTTGTCATTCCACTAATTCAATTCAATGAACCATCAGGGTCTGTTCTACTCTTTATTGTGTCGAGTATTGCCTCGTGATCAGACTCACGAACCTTCCACAAGGTCCTATTCAATGGTCTAACCCCATATTTGATCAAATGAACGTTTGAAGCCACAACAAGGTTAGAATAATGAAGAATCTTCCTATGTGGGTCAAAGTCCTCAAACACCCACACATCAGACTTCTTTAGTGGGTACCTTCTAAGCCATGTTCCAGTATTAACCACTGATCCTGTAGGGTGCTTGATGTTTTCTCCATCTATAACAGGGGAATCTAATTTCTTTTTTCCTCAACATAACAACACAAATAATAATCCATTCCTTCTTCATTATTTTCAGCTGCAATAATTGCATAAACATGCCCTGCATTGATACGTGCATTCAGTATGATGAATATAGTCAACAATACAAGAAAAAATACAAAATAAGATGGCATATTGAATTTTATTAAATTTGATTGCTGATAATACCCGATTGAACTAGATCTGAAACATGGTCAAAATCAACCAATGATTCAATCTCTGTCATATGTAGTGTTGTCAGTAGTCAATACATGTCATTCGGGCTTAGGCCTCTTGTACACCAATCATCAACCCACTCCTTTGACTCACAATCATACCAAGCTTCATATGTACATTAAGAACAAAAGCATGTCATATGTCGCATATGAATACTACATGAACTTGCATTAGAGCTTCTAAAAGAGTGTAGCTCACTTGATCCTATCAATATACAATGGTCCTCATATTTTGCAATGTTAGTAAAATCAACCAACCAAAAATATCTACAAACTATAGACTTACCTTCATTACCTGGACCCATTGTAGTGTTACACCATTCGATAATAGATCTCACATCTATCAACTTTGCATTGTCTTTGTACTTCAACTCTTCTCATGCCAATGCTCTTTTGATACATGCTCTTGGACTATCATGCTTCCCCTTTCCATGCCCGACCTCACAAAAATTCCACATATGTTGAACACCTTTCATCGTATGCATCTTGCTCAACCAATAGAACATCCGCACATTCTTGAATTGTGATGCACAATTGTCTGACCATATGATATGTTGACGAAATGATATGTTCCTAGTGGCCAATTCATGGTAGAACATCTGAAAGAAACCTTGCACAAACTCTATAGAATGTGAGTTATGTGCTTCAGGATTTAACTGTGTGATCAATTTTTTGTCTCAATGTTTCAGATCACACTCCATGATCCATCATCAGGAGAGAAGATAGCAAGAGAATAAAAAGTAAGTTTTGCAGACCAAACAGGCTAGATAAAAAGAGAGAAATGGATGCTGCGGGAAACAAGTTACCATAGGAGAAATAATAAAAATAAGCAAACAACTAGTCAAACCAAAAACCTACAACACTAAAACATCCAAACACATAAACACCAAATTATAAAAGTAAAAATATAAACATAATGAAATACACACACACACATAAGTCTATATGTATATATGGGAATACTAATAAGTAACATATTAATATATGGGATATAAATGCACAAGGAGCAGCAGCAAGGCAAAATAAATAAACAAAACATATAAAGCCTACAAAAACCAATAGATAAACCCAACAAATAGAAAAAAAAAGAAAATATCAAAAGGAATATGTGTGTGTGTTTGTGTGTGTGTGTGTGTGTGTGTGTGTGTGTGTGTGTGTGTGTGAGAGAGAGAGAGAGAGAGAGAGAGAGAGAGAGAGAGAGAGAGAGAGAGAGAGAGAATAACATGTATATGTTAATAAATGTGATATGAATTTACAAAAGAGAAGCGATAAGCCAAAATAAATCAACAACCATAAATCAACAACAAGACCAAACAGATGAACCAACAAATCCAAACAAAAACAATGGATATAAGTGAAATATATATATATGGAGGACAAAAGAAAGCCAATACTCTAAAGAATAAAGGAGGACAAGCTAAAAAGTAAAGAAAGAAGCATGAAACAAACCAAGAAGTAATAGAATCCTCATAAATCTTAAAAAGCAAGAGAGAAACCTACATAGGAAGATGTAAAACAAAAAAGATGCATCGAGAAGACAGGGGAATATAAGATAGACCAAGAAATGAAAAAGAAACAAAGAAAACTAAAAAGGAGTGCCAAAATCTAGGACCTACACCAAAACACTCAAAGACATAGCCAGTAAACTAGAAAGGATGAAGATGAAGAGAAACCCGTGTGAAGAAGGGGTCTATGAGGGAACGAAGTCAAGAGAAAAGAGGCAAGAGAGGTAGAATGGGGAAGGCTCAAACAAGGAAAAAGAGGACATGGAAAGGGGGAAAAAAGAAAGTGGAAGGATCACAAAAGGATAGAACAAGAGACATAGAACTCAGGGGAACATGATCGAAGAGAGGGGGGGCTATAAACCATAAGGGATGAGGGAGAGGTGAAAGGTAAGAGGGAATGGGGAATGAAGGGGAATGAGAGGGGAGAGGGGAAAAAATGAAAGAAAGCAAGAGTTTAAGAGGGTTGGTGAGAGTAGTTTCTGATGCGGGTTAAAAGGAGGTTCTAGGAGAAACTCAAACTCCATCCTTCGTCACGATTGAGGTTGGACAAGTGGTTACTAATCTCTATGGCCTCTTTAAGTTTTCTCTTGAAGAAGTTATCTTCGTTGACTAAGATTTGAGTGTCTTCTAAGCAAATGTGGTGTTTGGTTAATGTTGAGTGCTCTGCAAGGGTGGATTTATGGACACGTTCATGTCTGATGTCTGCACTATGCTCTTTGATCCTAGTGCTAAATGAATGCCCTGTCTCCCCAATGTAGGGAGTGTTGTAAGAACAAACAATTTTGTAGACTCCAGAGTTGAGAAAAAGATCTCTAGGGTCTTTGGGAGAGGGGATTCGAGTCCTTAGAGTGGAGATAGGTTTGAAGGTACATTGGAGGCCCTTTTTAAGTAGAATCTTAGAAATTTTGTTAGCAAGGCCTTCAATGTACGTTTCAGATCACACTCCATGATCCATCATCAGGAGAGAAGATAGCAAGAGAATAAAAAGTAAGTTTTGCAGACCAAGCAGGCTAGATAAAAAGAGAGAAATGGATGGCACGGGAAACAAGAGACCATAGGAGAAATAATAAAATAAGCAAACAACTAGTCAAACCAAAAACCTACAACACTAAAACATCCAAACACATAAACACTAAATTATAAAAGTAAAAATATAAACATAATGAAATACATACACACACACACATAAGTCTATATGTATATATGGGAATACTAATAAGTAACATATTAATATATGGGATATAAATACACAAGGAGCAGCAACAAGGCAAAATAAATAAACAAAACATATAAAGCCTACAAAAACCAATAGATAAACCCAACAAATAAATAAACAAGAAAATATCAAAACAAATATATATATGCACATACATATGTACATATGCACATATACATATGTACATATGCACATATATATATACATATGCATATATATATATGTATATATATATATGTACATATGCGCGCACGCACGCACACACACACACGTGTGTGTGTGTGTGATATAATAACATGAATATGTTAATAAATGGGATATGAATGTACAAAAGAGAAGCTACAAGCCAAAATAAATCAACAACCATAAATCAACAGCAAGACCAAATAGATGAACGAACAAATCCAAACAAAAACAATGGATATAAGTGAACTATATATATATATATATATCTATGTGTGTGTGTGTGGAGGACAAAAGAAAGCCAATACTCTAAAGAATAAAGGAGGACAAGATAAAAAGTAAAGAAAGATGCACAAAACAAACCAAGGAGCAATAGAATTCTCATAAATCTAAAAAAGTGAGAGAGAAACCAACATAGGAAGATGTTAAACAAAAAAGAAGCATCGAGAAGACAGGGAAATATAAGATGAACCAAGAAATGAAAAAAGAAAAAAAGGAAACTAAAACGGAGTGCCAGAATCTAGGACCTACACCAAAACACTCAAAGACACAACCGGTAAACTAGAAAGGGTGAAGATGAAGAGAAACCCGCATGAAGAAGGGGTTGATGGGGGAACAAAGTCAATAGAAAAAAGGCAAGAGAGGTAGAATAGGGAAGGCTCAAACAAGGAAAAAGAGGACATGGAAAGGGGGAAAAAAGAAAGTGGAAGGATCGCAAAAGGATAGAACAAGAGACATAGAACTCAAGGGAACGTGATCAAAGAGAGGGGGGCTATAAACCATAAGGGAGGAGGGAGAGGTGAAAGGTAAGAAGGAATGGGGAACAAAGGGGAATGAGAGGGGAGAGGGGAAAAAATGAAAGAAAGCAAAAGTTTAAGAGGGTTGGCGAGAGTAGTTTCTGATGCGGGTTAAAAGGGGGTTCCAAGAGAAACTCAAACTCCATCCTTCATCATGATTGAGGTTGGATGAGTGGTTACTAATCTCTATGGCCTCTTTAAGTTTTCTCTTGAAGAAGTTATCTTCACTGACTAAGATTTGAGTGTCTTCTAAGCAAATGTGGTGTTTGGTTAATGTTGAGTGCTCTACAAGGGTAGATTTATGGACACATTCATGTTTGATGTCTGCACTATGCTCTTTGATCCTAGTGCTAAAAGAATGCCCTATCTCCCCAATGTAGGGAGTGCCACAAGAACAAACAATTTTGTAGACTCTAGAGTTGAGAAGGAGATCTATGGGGTCTTTGGGAGAAGGGATTCGAGTCCTCAGAGTGGAGATAGGTTTGAAGGTACATTGGAGGTCCTTTTTAACTAGGAATCTTAGAAATTTTGTTAGAAAGGCCTTCAATGTAGGGGAGGGTGGCCACTGGGAGGTTAGAAAGGTTGGCATCCTTGGGCTTGGTGCTAAGGTGGGATCTAGCTTGTTTAAAATCTCTCAAGATGGGTTTTCTCTTGTATCCGTTTAGTTTAAAAACTTTAGTAAGGTGTGCAAGCTCTTGGTCTAAGTTATCTTTATCGTAGATACGAAAGGCCCTAGTGGCTAAAGTTTTGAGGGTACCATATTTTTGGGCAGGGTGGTGATGAGAGGAAGAGTGAACATAAAGGTCGGTGTGGGTGGCTTTACGAAAAACTTGATGACCTAGGGAGCCGCCAGGTTTTTTGATGAGCAGAATGTCAAGGAACGGGAGCTCGTTATTAGTTTCAAGCTCTTTGGTAAAGGAGATGCAGTTTCAAGCTCAGTACATCTAAGATTCTACTTAAAAAGGGCCTCCAATGTACCTTGAATGTACCAAAGGCATTCCTTCTAACCTCCCAATGGCCACCCTCCCCTACATGGATTGTGATCAAGGCCTCCAATGTACCAAAGGCCTTAGTACCAAGCCCAAGGATGCCAATCCTTCTAACCTCCCAGTGGCCACCCTCCCCTACATTGAAGGCCTTTCTAACAAAATTTCTAATATTCTATTTAAAAAGGGCCTCCAATGTACCTTCAAACCTATCTCCACTCTAAGGACTCGAATCCCTTCTCCCAAAGACCCCATAGACCTCCTTCTCAACTTTGGAGTCTACAAAATTGTTTGTTCTTGCGGCACTCCCTACATTGGGCAGACAGGGCATTCATTTAGCACTAGGATCAAAGAGCATAGTGCAGACATCAGACATTAACATGTCCATAAATCCGCCCTTGCAGAGCACTCAGCATTAACCAAACACCACATTTGCTTAGAAGACACTCAAATCTTAGTTAGTGAAGATAACTTCTTCAAGAGAAAACTTAAAGAGGCCATAGAGATTAGTAACCACCTGTCCAACCTCAATCGTGACAAAGGATGGATTTTGAGTTTCTCCTGGAACCCCCTTTTAACTTGCATCAGAAACTACTCTCACCAACCCTCTTAAACTCTTGCTTTCTTTCATTTTTTCCCCTCTTCCCTCTCATTCCTCTTTGTTCCCCATTCCCTTGTACCTTTCACCTCTCCCTCCTTCCTTATGGTTTATAGCCCCCCTTCTCTTCAATCGCGTTCCCCTAAGTTCTATGTCTCTTGTTCTATCCTTTTGCAATCCTTCCACTTTCTTTTTTCCCCCTTTCCATGTCCTCTTTTTCCTTGTTTAAGCCTTCCCCATTCTACCTCTCTTGCCTCTTTTCTATTGACTTCGTTCCCCCATCAACCTCTTCTTCACGCGGGTTTCTCTTCGTCTTCATCCTTTCTAGTTTACTGTCTGTGTCTTTGAGTGTTTTGGTGTAGGTCCTAGATTTTGGCACTCCTTTTTAGTTTCCTTTTTTGCTTTTTTCATTTCTTGGTCTGTCTTGTATCCCCCTATCTTCTTGATGCTTCTTTTTTATTTTACATATTCCTGTGTTGGTTTCTCTCTCACTTTTTTAGATTTATGAGGATTCTATTTCTCCTTGGTTTGTTTCGTGCTTCTTTCTTTACTTTTTAGCTTGTGCTCCTTTATTCTTTAGAGTATTGGCTTTCTTTTGTCCTCCATATATATATAGAGAGAGAGAGAGATTTCACTTATATCCATTGTTAAATGTTTGGATTTGTTGGTTCATCTATTTATTCGTTTTGATATTTTCTTGTTTATTTATTTGTTGGGTTTATCTATTAGTTTTTGTAGGCTTTATATATTTTGTTTATTTATTTTGCCTTGCTGCTACTCCTTGTGCATTTGTATCCCATATATTAATATGTTACTTATTAGTATTCCCATATATACATATAGACTTATGTGTGTGTGTGTGTGTGTGTGTATTTCATTATGTTTATATTTTTACTTTTATAATTTGGTGTTTATGTGTTTGGATGTTTTAGTGTTGTAGATTTTTGGTTTGACTAGTTGTTTGCTTATTTTATTATTTCTCCTATGGTATCTTGTTTCCCATGCCATCCATTTCTATCTTTTTATCTAGCCTGCTTGGTCTGCAAAATTTACTTTTTGTTCTCTTGCTATCTTCTCTCCTGATGATGGATCATGGAGTGTGATCCAAAATGTTGAGACAAAAAATTGATCACATAGTTAAATCCTAAAGCACAGAACTCACAATATCATGGACTATGGAAATTTGATGTCTATCTATAGAATGTGTGCGATCATCACTAATATAAAAATGATATTCCCTCAAGATCTTTCTGTCATCCTTTGTACTATCTTTTGCATGAATGAATGCTATTTGCACAAATATAGCAACCTGCGTATAGTTGTAATACTGTGATTGCACCTCATTCTGTGGCTATAGTGTGTAGTTCTTTGCAAAGTCAACAACTTAAATGATGGTACCAAGTGGAAATGTGTCCTTGCATAACTTGAACTGCAAGTCCAACCATCGAGCTCTATGGGTATGCCTTGCATACTTGTACACTATACTGTCATGAAATGTAGACATAAATTGATACATTGGAATCTTTTGAATAACCAGATCACACATCTTTGCTTCTTTACCATCTTTTGTATTGTAGGCCACTATTTTATACTTTCTAAACTCTACTAGTTCATTTCCAACTACATGTGTGCTTTCCTTATGTTCACATATTGGCATATGTTGCAAGCCACCGCAATGCTGACATGTGCCATCCAAGCATAATTTCCTGTAGAATATTTGACCTTCCTCTCTTTCACATAAAATTGTTGATATGAAGTCTCTTGAAGTAGTTGGTGGGGCATGTATGCCACAATCTTGCAAAATATTGTTAGTATGCAAATCTAAACATATAGACCGATAAACATCAAAATAGTTAGAAAATTCAATATGTAATCTACAACAAGTAGTGCATGTGTGATTTATTTTGACATAGAAAGGTTTTAGCATTTCAAAATATCTTTGACAAATTTTAATTTGAGGATACATCTCTTATAATTTTTTGAAAAATTGTGGTTGGGTCACATCAAAAAAATGCTTTGGATGTGGCTCACGATTTCAACAACCAATTCTCTTTCTCACAACATCTCTTGCATTAGGAGATACCCTTTTGTTATTTTTCTAAAATTATTTAATGATGGATCTCAAAGCTTCAACAACAACTTTGTCTTTCCATGGGAGTCTCCTAGAGAATGCCCACAATTCATTGGTGTTTGGGTCCTCAACTCTTTCACGTCTTCCAACAGCTCTCATTAGAGTTTTTCTACTTATTTTCAATGCTTGACTTGTCTTTCTAATGAGGTGAGATTTTTTTGTTTGTTTGCTTACTATTGTTGATGTAATGACATGTTGTGTGACATTACTATCCTTGGTGTGTGAGGTGGAACCCACACTCTCCTATGCACTCATTAGATTCTTGACAATTGATTTTTCACTTGAGGCATATGATGTTCTTAGGCCAAGAATCTTCATAATGGGCCTAAATTTTAGATTTCTCATCAATTCAACAAATAGTTGACATCTTCTAGTTTCACTTAAATTCTCAAAGAATAATTTCCATATCTTATTCGCATATCTTTGGCAAGTGCGCTTGGGAATCTTATCCTACATGGGCTTCAACACATTCACATCGATATCGATTAGAAACTTAGGCTTCCTATGCAAAATTCTAGGAGGCATTTTCATTGGTAAAGTTGACTCAACATTAGGAATTTCTTCAATATTTACTTGAGATGGGATCGATGATGTACCTTCTGTTATGTCAGAAAATGTCCCCTTGGAGGCTTTTCCCTCTTAAAGTTTAGCTCATGGGTCTTGTTTATGCATTTAGAGCATTTTTCATGATAATCTGACACCCCGATGAGGCATATAGACTGATAAACATCAAAATAGTTAGAAAATTCAATATGTAATCTACAACAACAAGTAGTGCATGTGTGATTTATTTTGACATAGAAAGGTTTTAGCATTTCAAAATATCTTTGTCAAATTTTAATTTGAGGATACATCTCTTATAATTTTTTGAAAAATTATGGTTGGGTCACATCAAAAAAATGCTTTGGATGTGGGTCACGATTTCGACAACCAATTCTGCTTCTCACAACATCTCTTACATTAGGAGATACCCTTGTGTTATTTTTCCAAAATTCTTCAATGATGGATCTCAAGGCTTCAACAACAACTTTGTCTTTCCGCGGGAGTCTCCTAGAGAATGCCCACAATTCATTGGTGTTTGGGTCCTCAACTCTTTCACGTCTTCCAATGTCTCTCATTAGAGTTTTTCTACTTATTTTCAATGCTTAACTTTTCTTTCTAATGAGGTGAGCTTTTTTTGTTTGTTGGCTTACTATTGTTGATGTAATGACACGTCGTGTGACATTACTATCTTTGGTGCATGAGGTGGAACCCACACTCTCATATGCACTCATTAGATTCTTGACAATTGATTTTTCACTTAGGCATATGATGTTCTTAGGCCAAGAATCTTCATCATGGGCCTAAATTTTAGATTTCTCATCAATTCAACAAATAGTTGACATCTTCCGGTTTCATTTAAATTCTCAAAGAATAATTTCCATATCTTTAGCAAGTGTGCTTGGGAATCTTATCCTGCATGGGATTCAACACATTCTCATCGGTATCAATTAGAAACTTAGGCTTCCTATGCAAAATTCTAGGAGGCGTTTTCATTGGTAAAGTTGACTCAACATTAGGAATTTCTTCAATATTTACTTGAGATGGAATAGATGATGTACCTTCTGTTATGTCAGAAAATGTCCCCTTGGAGGCTTTTCCCTCTTAAAGTTTAGCTCTTGGGTCTTGTTTATGCATTTAGAGCATTTTTCATGATAATCTGACACCCCAATGAGAAAACCCTGAAGTTTCATTGCAAATGGGACCTAGGGGGTGCACTTGACATGATTCCTGCCTGAAATAGGGGGGGAGGACTTGGCCGCCCATGCCCTAGTCCTTCCTTATTTTAGGTCAGGCCCAATTTTTAAGTGTCAGTTTATGATCGTTATTTAGGTCCTAGGCCAACATAGTAAGTTTCAATCACAAAATTCTTGGCGGGTATGTTTGTAGTTGCATATATAAGTATGATTAGTGATTCATTTGTAAACTAGATGGCAATTTTGATTAACAAGCTTATGTGAAAGTGATTCAAGGCATTCATTGTGTTGCAGAGCATATTTTGTGTTGTTATTGTGTTTGTATTTGTAGATTTGGCATCCATCTCCTCATGGCATGAAGAGCATCTTCCTCCCATGAGATCTTCACTACAAGGTGATATCAATTGTGTTTTCAATCATTTATCATTTAAATTTTGCCTCTATCATGCAGGGATATGCACTCTTTATTTGACAACGGAGTTTGGAAGACTTGAATGTCTCTCTAGGGCTTGACTGAGGCAAGCCTCTAAACACCACAACCCCCAACCCATTTTTCCATGATTGCAGGTTACAAGTTGTAGGAGCAGAAAAAGTGGAGTTGTAGGAGAGTAGTGTAGACTATCAGAATTATAGATCAAAAGAGAAAATAGGGACCTGGACTCGGGCACCTGCTCATTAGTCCTCCAGATCCCACAAATGAAAAATCTTTGAAACAACAAGAACAGGTTGTAGACAAGGTTTCCAGATCCCGACGAAAAGTATGGCACTGGACTAGGGCACCTTCTCATTAGTCCCTAACTCTTCCATTCTCTGAACTTCAAAATCTGGTATGCATTTGATTGTCATTTAATATCTCTGTGTGCAAGTATTTTCTGTAATTTGTTCGTTTACTTCCAAATTTGCATAATTTAGGGTTTTGAGCATAATTGGATTTAATCAAACAACAAAATCACACAATTCTAAATTTCCCCTATGTTCTGAGTGACTGAAGACTTGTAGTAGACTTCCTACTTGATTGAAGTCCTTGAATGTTTAGAGGTGAAAGGAGGATTCATACAAACTAGCTAAATAAACACAAAAATCCTCTTCATCAAATTTTACCCTAAACATTTTGATGAACCCATGTTATTTTGAATTTTGCACATTGCTGAGTGTTGTGCTTTAGATTTACATTCATTTCATTCATTCGTATCATTGTTCATCTTATTGCATTTGGAAAATAATTGAAAAAATTGAAAAAATTGGAAAAAATTGAAAAATTTGGCATTTTTAGCTTGCATTTTCATATAATTTGAATTAGTTGCATTTAATTTCATTAATTTTTTGTCATTATCATCAGATCTGATTTAATTTACAGAAAATTTTCATTCATCATTCATTTAGATTGCATTTTCATGTTTAAACTAATGAAAATTGCTTGAAATTGTGCATTTTTTCATATAACCTAGTTTTGCATTAGCTAGGGTTTGTAGTCAAAATCTTGTTTTAGATTTTACTACCCTTTTAAAACACTCATTAGGATTGATTTCTAACTATAGTGTTGCATCATAGTGGTTTTCTTGCAAAATTCCATGCCTAGGGTTTAAAAACCTTAATTTTTCACTAGATTTGGCCTTATTGTCTCTCTAGATTTGCATCCTAGGTGTGTTGTAAAGAATTTTCTGCACTAATTGGATGTTATCAAGGTTATTATCTACTACCCATCCTCAAATTATTTACAACACCCTTTTTATTGGGCCTTTGCATTCCAATTTGGTGAAAAATCTCATATTTAGACTATATTTGCCCTAGGATTTGACCTAGACTTGCACTCCAAGTGTGTTGTGATGGATTTTATGGATTTAGGTCACTGATATTACTATTATAATATACTTCACCTCCTAAAATTCTTTACAACACCCTTTCCATTGGGTCTTTGCATTGAAAATTTGTGAAAAATTGCATATTTTAGTGTATTTTCACTAGGTTTTGACTTGTCGTCATTCTAGGTTTGCGTCAAAAGTGTGTTGTGAAGGATTTTATTGCTTTATTGGACTAATATCAGACATATTATTTTCTAACCCTAATCAATTTCCTTACAACACCTTTTCTTTCACTTATTTGCATCAGAAAAAGTTGAAAAAATCAAGCATTTTAGGTCATTTTCATACATAGTATTACACTTGTCTTTTGCATAACTTTTGAAAAGATTTTAAAATCTGATTTTACATTGATGTTACAAGACATTTCACCATGGCATCTTCATCTCATTACTCTTTCATATCTTTACATGCATATATCAAAAACTTTGAGAGTTTCTACAAATTTCTTAATATGAATCCTCATGTTCTCACTTATTTACAAGCTATGTATCACAAGGATATATTTAAATGCTTTTCATTTAAAATCCTTGACTATGTATCTTATTATGAAAACTTCATATCTCTCATGAGTACATACCCTTGGGTAGTAGAAGATTTAACAAGACACATTGAGAATAATGAGAGTGAAGCTCCTCTTAACGCGTTGGAATTCATATCTAAACAGGTGATGATGACATAGAAAATGATTCCTCCTATGAGGATATACTAACACAAGAGGATGAAATCATTGACACATTCTTAAACATTACCCTACCTTCTTTGGAAAATGAAACACTAGTGGATAAAGGGCTCCCTCTCAAGAAGGATTCTTCATGGGTGGAAAAAGACTATTCACCTAACAATCATTTGGTGCATGAGACCTCTACGGATAATACATTAGACCTTCCACCTTTGATTGAAAACTCAAGAACCTTCAATGAGAATACTATGGATAGATCTATTCTGCCTAGCAACACCATACCTTCCTCTCATCCCAATGCTCTCCCTGGCCAAGATGTAGCATTACTGGATGAGAAAAGGTCTCTCACATTAAATCCTCTAGAGATGGATGTTGGGTATAATCAAGAGGAAAACAATGTTAATTCAATATTCATTAATATATTTTGTAGAAATATTCCTAAGATGATTGTCTAAGGGGCACCTAGTGCACCCTCTTACTTAAAGCTGGTGATTATGGTTCAAGGTAGACCTCTCGATCACATCTACAAATATGCACAACAAATTTCTCAACTGAGTCAAGGTGTTCAAAATGTGTTACAACGACCACACCACAATGTGATTTCTCACACATACAACACCCGTAATGACAAGAAAAGTAAGCAAGCACCACATGTGCATGTCTCTCTTCCATGTTCTCAACCTATGCTCCCTCCACCACATCGTCTTACTCATAAAAGTGGTCAAGAATATGATCTCGTCAAGCAGCTTCAAGCTACTCCGGCTAAGATATCTCTTTGGGATTTAATACAAACTTCACCTACATACCATGGTATGCTCCAAGAAGCTTTACAAAAGGTGATTATACCACCTGTTGTTAAGCCGAATGATGTAGCAGCTTTGTTGGATTGTATGCATGCAACAAAAACAAATATTATGTTCCAACCGCATGAAATACCATTGATAAAAGATGAATATGACCCACTTATGATCTTTGTCACAATTAATAAAATGTTGGTAAAAAGAGCTATGATTGATAATGGATCAACTCTTACTATTTGTGGCATTGACCTACTACACAAAATCAAGGTTGACACATCTTTAATCAAACCGGATAGGACTAGAATTTGTGGCTTTGATAATGTTGCAAAACAAACTGTGGGCATGATAATCTTACCTATACTGGTTGGACCTGTGACATTGAATACTCTTTTTCATGTTATGCCAGATCCTCTCTCATATAATATGATTCTAGGTAGACCATGGATTCATGCCATGGGGGTAGTTCTGTTGACCCTGTATCAATCACTTAAGTTCATCTATCAAAACAAGCTCTAGACCTAGAAAGCTGATCCTGAGCTAGATAGCTATTTACATATTGAAACGTAAAAACAATTCAACAATTATATGAATCTAAATAGCTTACAAGTTGAGTCATCAGATAATGTTGTGCAAGACTCTAAACAATTGAATGCACTTTTTGGTGATGATTGGGGTTCATTAGATTTTAATCCTTGTAGTATAGGGGAATATAAATTTAATAGCCCTGACACATCGAAAGTAGCATCGATCTCTAAGCAAACTTTGGAAACACCTAAGAAAACTGAAGCTTCCTTGATAGAAAATAGAGACAATGCTCTTACTTATACTACAAATTATGAAACCTATGAGGCTTCACCATCTTCTAAAGAAATGGACTCTCTCTACAGTTGTGGATTTCAAATATTGTACAAAAATCGTGACTATGCAGGTAATGGATGTGGTGTAAATCAACAAGGAATTAGAGTACCTTTACAAGTTGCTGGAATTAACTACACAGATGGTATTGGATACCATTCTTTGAAACCCACCAAAGCCTCTTGTCATCCTAAACTCAATGTTAATGCAATAGCAACAACACCGAAACAACATGTAAATATTTCTCCATCTTTAAGCGACACACGTTGCAGAAAATATTATAATTGCTCTCAAGGTTGGCCTCTTCCTAGATATGTATATTCTTAACATTGAGATGAATTAGGTAAGTATTTCTAACCATTTACCTCTCGTGATGTGTTTCCCCTGTGATGTGTTATGTGTTGTTTAGGCCTCCTAGGATGACCCTTGATTCTCTTGTAAGGTCCAGGATACCAGGAGACTACCTCTGTTGTGACCCTTCTTCTATTTGTATCATCATTCTTCTATATTGCTTCCCCTCTATTTTCACTATTTTGTGTTGTGTCTTACGAATATAGCGTTGCAGTTGGTGACTTGGGGGCACCCTCCTATGTGACTATCCCTAAGGCACTTGTTTCTCCTCTCTTGATTTATTGTTTCCCTTCCTCTAGTGGTTCTATCTAGCAGGTGGATGACAAAAAACATTTTATACTGATGTGGACCTAGTGTCCCTTTAGCGAGAAATCAAAAATTGGACTTATTTCCTATATGACGATGGGCTTGTTATGCATTATCCGATGCTTGGCTAGTAGAATCACTCTGTGTGATCTTGATGGTGTCTTATCACACTTACAAAACATAACAATACTGCTACTTTGTACACTTTGTCTATCTGGAATCTTGCATTCCTATTTTATGTGATTGATCATATGTATTGTTGTTTATCATGATTATATGGACACTAACACTTTTCTTGTAGGGATGTGTTTGTGGGAACATTTGGTGATCATAAGGTACATGTCACCTCCAGGGGGGCATGGGTTTTGTGAAAGCTCATGTTCCCTTGTATGTTTTCTACCTACCTTAACATGCTTGATATCGATACCTGATATCAACCACCTTAAGTTGGGGGCATATATAAGGTAAGCTATCTATTATAGATGTTAGCAATGTGCTTGCTCTTAGGTGCAGTCTTAAAGACTGGTGGTGGTGAGTCCCTTCTGCACTCTGAGATTTGTTTGCAATCATTTAAGCTCCCTGCGAAGGTGAGATATCGCATCCTTTTCTTAAGCCCTCATCATGAGGTGAGGATAGTGTATCTCTCATGGAGAGTGCACATCTTATCATTTTCAAAAGTCATTGTGAGGCGGGGAGTAGTTTTGTGACTAACTCAACCCTTAAGTGTGTCTTTGGCGATTGTTGTGGCAAAGCCCAATCGTTAGTGTGTGTATGAGATGGTGATGAACCTAGAAATAGGAACACTCCATCACTTGTCTATCGTGTTTTCTCTGTGTCTTCCAAGTGTGTGTGTGTATTACGTGCTTGTTCCCAAGCATAGTCTTAAAGACCAGTGGTAATGAGTCCCTCCTATGCTTTGGGATTTGTATGGTGTGTTTGTTTTGTTTGGTGTGCTTGATCTATTTGGCATGTCTATTGCCCCATATGCAGTCTTAAAGACTGGTGGCGATGAGTCCCTCCTACATTATGAGTGGTGTGTTTACTTTCCTATACTTGCATCTGCATTTCATATATAAAAAGAAAGAGAAAAAAAAGAAAATTATCACTGTCTTCACTGCATTCACTGTATTCACTGTGTTTTGTGTGTCTTCAATGCTATCTTCTCCATGTTTTGCGTGACCGTAACTATCTTATCTGTGTTTTGTGTGCCTATCACTGTCTTCTCTATGATTGGTGTGTCTTCTCTGTGCTTGGTGTGTTTGTTGTGCTTGTTGACAGTACTTTAATGCATGTATTGGCCTTGTGTTTATACATACATTAAAGTGGGGGCTAAATGTTATGTTAGAAAATATCCCCTTGGGGGGTTTTCCCTCTTAAGGTTTAGCTCCTGGGTCCTATTTATGCATTTATAGTATTTTTCATGATAATCTAACACCCCGATGAGAAAACCCTAAAGTTTCATTGCAAATGGAACCTAGGGGTGCACTTGACATGATTCCTTTCTGAAATAGGGGGGAGGACTTGGGTGCTCGCGCCCTAATCCTACCCTATTTTAGGTCAGGCCCAATTTTTAAGTGTCGGTTTATGACTGTTATTTAGGTCCCAGGCCGACACGGTAAGTTTCAATTATGAAATTCTTGGCGGGAATGTTTATAGTTGCATATATAAGCATGATTAGTGATTCATTTATAAACTAGATGGCAATTTTGATTGACAAGCTTATGTGAAAGTGATTCAAGGCATTCATTGTGTTACAGAACATATTTTGTGTTGTTATTGTGTTTGTATTTGTAGATTTGGCATCCATCTCCTCATGGCATGAAGAGCATCTTCCTCCCATGAGATCTTCACTACAAGGTGATATCAATTGTATTTTCAATCATTTATCATTTGGATTTTTCCTCTATCCTGTAGGGATACACACTCTTTATCTGACAATGGTGTTCAGAAGAATTGAATGTCTCTCTAGGGCTTGACTGAGGCAAGCCTCTAAACACCACAACCCCCAACCCATTTTTCTATGATTGTAGGTTACAGGTTGTAGGAGAGCACTGCAGACTATCAAAATTATAGATCAGAAGAGAAAATAGGGACCTAGACTCAGGCACCCACTCATTAGTCCTCCAGGTCCCACAAATAAAAAATCTTCAGAACAATAGGAACAGGTTGCAGACAAGGTTTCTAGATCCCAACAAAAAGTATGGCACTGGACTAGGGCACCCGCTCATTAGTCCCCAACTTTTTTGTTCTCCAAAATTTGAAATCTGGTATGCATTTGATTGTCATTTAATATCTCTGTGTGCGAGCATTTTCTGTAATTTGATGGTTTACTTCCGAATTTGCATAATTAGGGTTTTGAGCATAATTGGACTTAATCAAACAACAAAATCATACAATTCCAATTTTCCCCTATGTTCTGAGTGACCAAAGGCCTATAGTAGACTTCCTACTCGGTTGAAGTCCTTGAATGTTTAGAGGTGAAAGGAGGATTCACACAAACTAGCTAAATAAACACAAAAATCCTCTTCATCAAATTTTACCCTAGACACCTTCAATTAGAGGTGAAAAAGATGAAAAGGCTTGAAGTTGGTGTACCTTCAACTTGACATGTGAATGATGTCATTCCACCAACTTGAGAAGAAAATTAAGATGTACCTTCTACTTCACCTGTGAAAGATGGAGTGTCTCCAATATGAGAAGATAATGATGGTGTTCCTTCAACTTGACCTATGGATGATGGAGTGCCTCCAGCTTGGAGATTCACTTTCCTCATTGAACAAAGGTTTTGCATTCATTCCCTTTGTGCCACCAATTCCATCTCTCTCTTACCTTTATTAGATGTGTCATGTTCATCTTCAATTGGCAATGGTGGAATGTCTTCTTGTATGGTTGATAATTTCCTACTTTCACAAATTCACCTCATTCTTTCTCTTTTCTTCTCATTCTCAGCTTCATGCTCTTCTGGTGTTAGAGTCTTTGCTCATTTCCTTGGCATGATTATGATTTCTACAAGCATGATGAATAAGAGGATGATAATTAGAACTTTGATAATGACAATGAATAATAGTTGACAATGAATAACAGTTGATTCATAATAGCATAGCCTATCCTTTATCAACAACTGATAATGACAATGAATAACAGTTGATTCATGATAATAGAGCATATCCTTTATCAATAGCTAATAATGATAATGAATAACAGTTGATTCATGATAGAAGAGCCTATCCTTTATCAATAGCTAATAATGACAATGAATAACAACTGATTCATGACAACAAAGCCTATCTTTTATCAACTATCTTGGTATGGTTCTACAAGTCTGATTTTTAGTAGAGTTAGGGTTAGGGTAGGGTTTTGTTTCATGATGAATGAATTGTAAAGGAGGATCTTTTATGAGTTTTAGCACTATCCTATCAACCATGACTATCATGAAGTTGTTTATAATGCCTTGTCCAAATATCTTTGATATTTTTCCATAGGTATCAATAAGGTGAACATAGATCATTAGTGCAAGGTTTCCAAGATAAATTATCACAAGTAATACATAACCATCACCCTAAGATGCAAAGGTATTGTCCCATGATGAAAAGATATCCACCACATTCACTACCCTATTCACATGAAAGATTACTATATCAAATGAAAGATTATGAGGATATCAATATGTTGTATGGTACTCCTTAGGATTACAAGATAAGAGATGACAATGATGAAAAGGACTGATAGTTATCATGCATAGAACTAGTCAAATTTGGAAGAGAAAGAGTACTTGCAGCTACTATAGGTATTTTTACATACAACCATTGGGAAGGGAGTCACCATAGTGAAAATACACTTGTAGGAAAGGTGGCTACTTGCAGCCATAGGAATTGCAACAAAAGGAGAGTGTGGGCATTACTTCACTTGCAACAATTGGGAGATAAAGTAGAAGGTGGCTACTTGTACCCATAGGACTTGTAGCAAAAGAGAGAGTAAGAAATGTATCACTTGTAACAATAAGAAGTTATAGTAAAGTAGAGGCTACTTGCAACAACTTGAGGTGTACCCATGGAGTGATGGGCACTTGAAACAAAAGGAGTGAGGTGCTTGGGGTAGGTACACTTGCTAAAATAGGGAGATTGCTAAGATTTGAGGGTATCATAAGAGGCAATGTTACAAGGTGGCCATGGGGTCATGAAGAGGAGTGATGGTGTTGCACACACACATGCAACAAAGGTAGCATAATGAGAGTTCTCATGTAGAGAAAGAGAGGTTGCAAGATCAACAATGAGGAGTTAGGTATTTTATGCTTGAAGAGTACATGGTTGCTAGTAGAGTAGAAGCAACCAAATAAGAATGGGTCATGAAGATGAAGAGGTGGTAGTGGAAGTGTTGGTTGCTGATGTAGTTGCATTAGTTGTGTAATGAAGGTACAAGTTGGTTTCATGGTTGTGACATGCACAGAAGATCTAAGAAGGAGATCAAGAGGCTACATGTAGGTAGAAAAATAGTAGAATGGGTAGCAATAAGGAGCCATGATTATGGAAGGACATTTCAAGTAGTGTGATTTATGACAAAGAGATTTGAAGGGATATTTGGAGGCAATGATTGGGTGGCAAAGGAAGTTGCAACAATATTGAAGGAATCCATTCAAGTAAGGATGGAAAAAAAGGATAGTTGAGTAGATGTTGGTAGCAAAATAATCAGTTGCAAAGGATGAAGGTAGGAATTTAATTCCTATTATGAGTGGTAGGTAGTGGTGGCTTCAAAGAGGTTGTAGAATACATATACTATATCAAATGCAAAGGTATTGGCACTTTGGAAGAAGCCAATCATAGTTTGTAAGTTAGACAAATGCACACTATCAATAACAATCATGTTTCAAGTTCTGCACATTTCATATTGTTTGTCATGTATCATGACAAGATAACCCTAAGAATAAATCCCTCATAGATTGTATCAAATCCCAAGAACATTACCAATTATATTCAAAATAACTAGTGACCTAAGAACACCTAGAAACAAACTACTTGCTAGTCTATCATGCCTAGGTTTATGGATAGTTATTTTTCTACTAATTTTGGATGATTATGAGGATATCAATGCATGGTCACCTATATTGTATGGTACTCCTTAGGATTACAAAGTAAGAGATGACAATGATGAAAAGGACTAATTATATATAGATTAGAATTGTCAAGCACCTTAAATGGACTGTCAATACAACTAGGACTATCATGACAATCAATAGGAACATCAAACCATATGAAGATAATTTCATATCTTGTCAAGGTGTAAAGGAGGGGGTTTCTAGGAATCATAAATGTATAGGACAGTCATTGTAACCTTAGGAATATCACATGACATTGTTTGAATAGTAGTCCAAAATAAGAATGATCGAACCCTAGGGCTTTCATAAGTAAATTTGTGCATTAGGCAATCACAAGAACATTGAAGGATAAATGGTGAGATAGGTTATTCAAGAAGAATATGATGATGAGAAGATGAGAAGGAATAATATCTAATGAAAATCTAAGGAATAAGTTCTCATGACAGCAAATAGAAGATCTAAGGAAGAAGTTATCATGACAATGTAAATAGAATGTTTCTATCAAGCAAATGTGTTTATTAAAAATAGATATGCTCTAAAAGAAACTCTTGAGGATACAAATTGGTTATGTCATGTGGTTAGTATGGTCAATTGACCTTTAAGGACTTGAACTTGTTACATACTATGAAATTTGTGGATTGTTCAAGATATTGTTGAAGAGTTTGATCATAAATTGATAAGATAGTGATAGAAGCCTATGTGGTAACCATGAATTGAGAGTCAAATTGCACTATGACTATGACAAACAACCACATAGACTATCACATCATAAACATAAAAGACAATCATGAAACTCTAGATCACTATTAAGGTTAGATGTTTAAAATATGCAATAGGCTCTCACTACCCTATTCACATGAAAGATTACTACATTTAATGCAAAGGTATTAGCACTTTGGGAGAAGAAGATTATAGCTTGTAAGTTGAATGGCCAAGAGGATGATAGTGACAACTCATTACTATATGAGAACCAAATATATATCAGATTTGCAGCATCAATATGTAATGTTCCATTTTCTAGCTTGATCTTTTATAGTTGACAGTTGGCCTATTCCGGAGACCCGTAGGCTACTCGGAGGTTGAAATTGGGGTTTCATGTTTTGGTGGTTACTTTTATTCGTGGAATGTGGTTTGGTTGGCGGTTTCTTTCCAGGTTTGTTCTCTTTAGTCCCTATTGGTTACTAATATTTTTAGTAAGTTTAGGATTGGCACCAAAATGGGATTTTGAGAGTGGGGTTGGATTCGTCTTGTCAAGACCTTTCCAACGAGCTATAGATCATTGATTTCTGACATCATCTTGGCCTCCATTTTAAAGTCTGTAAATTAAACATTATTATTTAATATTAATGTTGTTTTAAAAGAGGGGACTTTAAGGGTGAGGTTGAAAAAGAATTGAAGAGGATTATATTATTTTCCCTCTCATGTTTTATCCCATATGCAAGAGGATTTTAGAGACTCCCAGTTGGAAAAGTATAAAAGGAGGAAGAGTGCTCTCATTTGGGGATCAGAAATCTTGATAATATTATGCTACCGTAATGGTTCTGGGACTGCTTCGAGGAATGAATGCCTCCTAGCCTAGGCTCACTTCGTGCTTGAGAGATAGCACCTAGGGAGAGGTTTGCTGATAGTAGTGATTTTTGTAGTGAGGTTTGCGTTGTAGCTTGAGTCTGTTGTAGTTTAGTTATTTGCATTTTATGTCATTTTTTGGAGTTGCTGATAACAGGGATGAATCTGTAGTTTCATTCATAAATCTGAAAATAAAAATGCATTTGTTCTGGGTATTTCATATTTCCCTTTGTCTATGCTAGGCGCCCCATTGTGCTAATTTGCTGATTTTTTTATGAAGAATCTGATTTTTCTAGAAGGAAATTACCCTTCCTGCCAGGCCCCCCCTCTTTGGAGTGCATTGGAAAGCATGCTAAATAAATACTTGGGTTTAAGAGTGGTCTCTGGTGTGTAGCTTGGTCGCCATTGTCATAGGAGTGCATTGCATCAGATTTGAGGTCATTTAGTTGAGAAATGAGTGAGGTGTGAGCATTTTTGTAGGGTTTTATGTTGCTGGTATGGTCTTTTCAAAGTTGTTGATCTGTCATTTCAGTTTGCTAACTTCTATCATTTGAGTTGGGTTGGAAGTCTCTAATTATTGTAAGCTGAACAGTAGTACTGTCAGCACTTCATACTTCTTCTAATATTTGCTTTGTAATACTTTGCATCTCTGTCATATGGTAGCTCCAATTCCACTTCGGGTTGGAAAGCACATTCTTGATGTCGAGTTATTTCAGCATAATAGTTGGTAGGGATCCTCTGACCACATGCTTGTCGACATCCGGCGCATTCTTGGTTAGAGTTCTTTGTATCAACATTGCATCAAGACCCTCTAACCATATGCTCGCCATCATCAGGCGCATTCTTGGTTAGAGTTCTTTGTATTAGCATTGCATCAAGACCTTCTGACCATATGCTTGCCATCATCAGGGGCAATCTTGGTTAGAGTTCCTTTATCAACATTGCATAGAGATCCTCTGACCATATGATCATGCCATCCTGGTGTACATTCTTGGTTAGAGTTGAATTCCGCATCATTTGGTTTAAGTGCTAACTTCAATGATTGTGTATTGCTCTACTTATTGTAATTGGAAAAGTGAAAAAATTGGCTTGGTATTTTTCACAGTAGCACTATATTTTAAATGTTAATACAACTGGTTACATTAGTGATTGTGAGTGTTCTAAAGAACATAGAGTGAATTAAATTGGACATAAATAACATTCCTTAGAATTCAATATTCAAGTTGACCAATCCTCCAAAATTTGGCTTCAAAATCCTCAAATTGTTCTTTTTTGCAAGTTTGATTATGAATTCTATATAACTCTAGCATAGGATTAGTGAAATTTATGGAAAAAACAAACATATATCATCAAATTCAATCTATATCAATGGTAATTAGCTTTTAAACAATATGAAACATGAAACTTTTAGTTTAAATAATCAAATTTTGTTCAAAAACATGCAAAATCAGTTCCTCTACGTTGAAAAAACAAAAAAGGTGGTGGATTGATAAAAAATGATTCTTAATATGTCAAACAACATGAAAAAGTGTTTTCTTGTCTGATAGCACGCATGAAAAGAAGTGAATAATAGACATGTGGGGTGTCAATCATGGATCCCACATGGTTTTTTCCCATTTTTTTTGCTTCTCATAATGCGAGCGCGTTTTGGGAAGCATGAAAACATTAAGCTTTCATGCATGCAAACAAGTAAATTTAGTGTTTTCTCTCTATGTATAAGTATATATCATCTCTATCATCCCTCTACTTCTCAATCTCTTTGCCTATGTCTCTAACCATCTCTCTCACCCTCTATCTCCCTATCTCTCCCTCTCTAAACTCCTAACCCCTAAACCCCTATCTCCTTGTCTCTATCATCCCTCTACCTCTCAATCTCTCTACCTATGTCTATGGTCATGTCCCTCACCCTCTATCTCCCTATCTCTCCATATCTAAACTCCTAACCCCTATCCCCTTGTCTCTATCATCCCTCTACCTCTCAATCTCTCTGCTTATGTCTCTGGCCATGTCCCTCACCCTCTATCTCCCTATCTCTCCCTTTCTAAACTCATAACCCCTAAACCCTAAACCCGATCAACCATAAACCCCTATCTCCTTGTCTCTATCATCCCTCTACCTCTCAATCTCTCTACCTGTCTCTGGCCATGTCCCTCACCCTCTATCTCCTTATCTCTCCCTCTCTAAACTCCTAACACCTAAACCCTAAACCCGATCAACCCTAAACCTGATCAACCCTAAACCCTATCTCCTTATCTCTATCATCCCTCTACCTCTCAATCTCTCTACCTATGTCTCTGGCCATGTCCCTCACCCTATATCTCCCTATATCTCCCTCTCTAAACTCCTAACCCCTAACCCCTAAACCCAATAAACCCTAAACCCCTATCTCCTTGTCTCTATCATTCCTCCACCTCTCAATCTCTCTGCCTATGTCTTTGGCCATGTCCCTCACCCTTTATCTCCTTATCTCTCCCTCTCTAAATTCCTAACCCCTAAACCCTAAACCCAATCAACCCTAAACCTGATCAACCCTAAACCCTATCTCCTTGTCTTTATCATCCCTCTACCTCTCAATCTCTTTGCCTATGTCTCTAGCCATGTCCCTCACCCTCTATCTCCCTATCTCCCTCTCTAAACTCGTAACCCCTAAACCCTAAACCCATATATCCTTGTCTCTATCATACCTCTACCTCTCAATCTCTTTTCCTATGTCTTTGGCCATGTCCCTCACCCTCTATCTCCCCATCTCTCCCTCTCTAAACTCCTAACCCCTAAACCCTAAACCCGATCAACCTTAAACCTTATCTCCTTGTCTCTATCATCCCTCTACCTCTCAGTCTCTTTGCCTATGCCTCTCCCTCACTCTCCCCTCACTCTCTATCTCCCTATCTCTCCCTCTCTAAACTCCTAACCCCTAAACCCTAAACTTGATCAACCCTAAACCCTATCTCCTTGTCTCTATCATCCCTCTACCTCTCAATCTCTCTACCTATGTCTCTGGCCATGTCCCTCACCCTAAACCTAAGCAACCCTAAACCCCTAAACCCTAAATAATTCCCCTAAACTCTAACCCCTAAACTCTAACCCCTAAACTTGAGTAACCCTGAACTCATAAACCTCAAATAATGCCCCTAACCCCTAAACCCTAAACTCAAGAAACCATGCTAAACCCCTAAACCATAAATAATTCCCCTTTAACCCTAACCCCTAAACCCTAAACTTGAGCAACCCTAAACAAATAAACCCTAAATAATGCCTCTAAAGGTCTGAGCAACCCTAAACTCATAAACCCTAAATAATGACCCTAAACCTAAGCAAACCTAAACCTCCCTCTCTCCCAAAACTCATAAACCCTAAATAATGCCCCTAAATCCTAACCCCTAAACCATAAGCCATAAACCTGAGCAACCCTAAACCTCTACACCCTAAATAATTCCCCTAAACCCTAAACTTACACAACAATAAACTCATAAACCCAACCAACCCTCTCTTTCTCGATCTCCATTACAAGAAAACTAGGACTCTCTCTCCCCATCACCCTATCTCTCTCCTCGCTCCCTCTTCTTCCCTCTCCCTCTGCCTTGTTGACAAAGAACATGGAAACAAGAAAACTAGGACATGCAAAGAGGGATGGGGATATAAATTGGGATGATGAAATGGAAACAAGATAATTTATGAAATTTCATTGGATGAGAAGAATGATGAGGAGAGGTAGAGAGGGGAGGGAAGTAGAGAGTGAGAGAGAGAGGGTAGGAGGTGGAGACAGGAGAGAAGTAGAGAGTGAGAGAGGGTAGGAGGTAGACAAGGGAAGGAAGAAGAGAGTGAGAGAGAGGGTGTTGGAAAGAGGCACTGCTAGGATTCATAAGTGTTGTCATTGATGGCAAAAAAGTATATCCCACACATCCGCAGTACATAAATTACTCATACCGGAAGTCAAATTGAAGATAGGTTGGTCTGGTAGTCAAGAACAGAGCATATGATAGGGTTTGATAGTTGGGTCTGGAACTCTCTGATGGTGAAACCCAACATGTTGCGGATTTGGATGAGTAATAAGGAGTATCTAAACTATTGCAGTCCAGAGATTTAGCCTCCAGTGACAAAGCATGTGAAAGATATGAGCATCTGAGTATTAGACTCTAGTTAGATAGTGCAGACAGAGGAAGAACTAGCCAATAGGGTATTAGACCTCAATCCGGATGTGCAGAAGGTGTTGATCAAGTAGCTTGAGGTGTTATATTATTTTGGCCAACATAGGTAATGATTTCTATGCTTAAGTTTTTGGTGTGCATCATCAAACAAGTATGGATTTAGCTAGCAGAATAGTAACTTGCAAATATCCTAAGTGTTCTTGTTGCTGACTAGAAAGTTGTTGGAAATCCTTGATGCGGATATATATACCCGATGTATTCAAGCTTTTGAAGGTGTAAAAGTGATAGCACAATAAATTAAATATGAAGAAAGGTAGAGATAAGTGTGAAGGTAGTAATCTAAGCTTGGAATGTGATAGAAGACCAATACTGAGCAAAGGAAGGATGAAATGTGCTAGATCGGTATATTGTGCCTAACTGGAACTAAATTCTTGCATATGCGGATGTTGTTCATCAGTTCAAACACCTTGTTATCATCTGTAAGCTTTTGTAGATAGTGAGTCTCTTGTAGGCAGTGAGCCTTTTGTGAGCAGTGTGCTCAGGCAGTGAGCCCTAACTGGCAAGTGCCATTTTGTACTTCTTTATTCTTTTAATAGAGAATACAATCTTGGGTTAATCACCCCATGGTTTTTCCCTTAACAGGGTTTCCACGTAAAAATCCTTGTGTTATGTGTGTTGATTTCATTTCAGCTCTTATGGTTGCTTATGCTTTCATGTTTTGATATATCACTGATTGATAAGATAAGAAAAGTAAGAAAGTTTTGAGATAACTGATTCACCCCCCCCTCAGTTATCTGCCTTGTTTCCAACAATTGGTATCAAAGCAAGGTTCCTTAGAAAAAACCTAACAAATTAAGGAGGGTCTGGGAATCTCAATGGATGCATATGGTATGAAAGAACAACTGTAGTTTGCCTTAGAAGATCGTGATCAATCCCAATCTAAAGTCAATAATTTGAGAGAGTGACTTAAGGAGGCTGATGATTTCATCAATGAGCTGAAAGAAAAACTCAGTAATTCCATGAATAAGAGAAAGGAACTACTTTAGAAATTAGTAGATCAGAATGAAACCGATAATACTGATGAGGACCTGAATGAGAAAACAAAGCTATGTGAAAAGCTGTCAAAAGAAGTTGTTATGCTAAGACATGAAATGGAATTAGGGGTTATGAAATTTACCCAAGAAATTGAAGGGAAGAGAAAGAATGAAGATAACTTAAAACAATCCCTCAATGAGAAAATAGAAGATTGCTACAAAATGGATAGAATAATTAGACATCTTGAGTCTGATCTTGGAGAAGCCAGATACAATGAAGAACAACTTGAGAGATAGATTGACACTCTTAAACAAGATCTTGAAACTGCAAATGAATACAAAGAAAAATTCAAGATAAGCTCAGCCAAACTTGAAGTACTACTTGAAAGTCAAAAGAGGGTAGATGATAAGCATGGCTTGGGATATGAGAAAGGTGAAAGCTCTGGATCTGGTCAAAAGAATTTTGGGTTAGGAAGACAAAGAAACAGGCCTAGAAGACCTCCAATAAGACAACCTAATGCTCAAAAATATCCATCCTTCAATGGAAGTTGCTTCAACTACAACAAATTTGGTCATAAGGCTACTCAGTGCAGAAGCAGAATGAATCAGAATAATCCATCCTTCTTCGATCAATGTTTTAATTGCAAAAGGTATGGTCACAAATCTCATGAATGCAGAAACATGCAAATGAACAATTCTTTCAATGGTAGATGCTTTACATGAAATAGAATGGGGCATATGGCTAATCAATGCAGATTAAGAGGATATCAATCAAATAAGCAAGGAAATGTTGTGTGTTACAATTGCAATAAATCTGGTCATATAGCTAGATTTTGCAGGAGCAGAAATAATGATGGAAAAGGTTTGGTGAAACATGATGAGAAACAAGACAAAGGTAAAGGTAAAGTGAATGCGAATGAGATTCAGAAGGAGATGAGCAAGACTTGGGTAAAGAAGAGTGATGAATATTGGTGATGGGTCCGCACCAAAATCTGGTGCTGATAATCCTTCTAGAAATTAAAAGATGAGCTCTGGCTCAGGGGGAGCTGCAAAGAAGATCAAATTCCCCCAGCCAGTTAGTAAATGCCTGAATTCGACACATTGAGTAAGAATCTGAGGCTGTGGATTAAAGACCTTTTTGAGGTTCATCTAAAAATCATTCAGTTAAAAATTGAGAAGTCCACATATAGATTTGAAGAAGTTATGAGTAAATCTAGTTCCGGCAGCTATCCGGTAAAAATAGAATTACACAATCAGATCTAGTATGATCTGAAATTGCAATTTTATGGTTTGCGGATTTAGAGGCATGTTTTGAAAGGCTAAATTTATGTTGTCAACTCACTTGGATAATGATTTGAAGACCCGCACAGTGATTCATAAAATTCACTCAAAATAGGGTAACTGAATGACTTAAAGTGTGCATTTATTGCAATGGGGATTTAGGTTTTTGTGCAAGGATAAAAGGTTCTTCATTTGTCATTTACAACACTTTTCATTCATGAAGAAGAGAGAAGAGCTCTGAGAAGAGATCTTGTAGAATATTCAAGTTAAAGTTGAAGATCGAAATCAAGTAGAAATTCACTCCGGCAGTCATCAAACCCTAAAGCGTAAAAAGGTATTTCCTTTATGCAAAATCTCTTTGAATTTCATTGCTAGAATGGCTACTCCCATGGTTGTGAATGTCACTGAGAGGCCAAGACCAAAATTCAAGAAACATCCTCATAAATCTATTGAAGTTGATCCCTTGGGTGTGTTTTCCCATATCCCGTATGGTGTTCTACATGTAGAAGATATTAGGGTTTACATTGATGCAAACATTGAAAACCTTGGAGACTTAGAATTGATGGAAATATATCATAAATAGTTAAGAAGTGAGAATTTTGATCTCAAAATTGAATTCAAGGCTCTAAAAGACAAGCACTTTGCACATTGCATAGATTTCCCATCTTTTGCAGAGGACGAATGGTTCCGATATGTCTTGAGTAGGATGCATGATAACTTTATGTGGTTAATGAGTCCATTTAAGATAACCAAAGATGCCGTCAAGGCTGTAACTAGATTGTACTCAATTGGTGGGTTGCCTGCACTCAAATATGTGAAAAAACAAACCATAACAGAGGCCACCAGATCAAAATATGACAAGAGGACAATGACTATAGATGATATTACTGATCTAAATGTCAAATTTGCATCAATTGTAATTGGTTACAAGATTTACCACT
The DNA here is from genome assembly GCA_027924645.1 of Cunninghamia lanceolata. NCBI lineage: Eukaryota > Viridiplantae > Streptophyta > Pinopsida > Cupressales > Cupressaceae > Cunninghamia > Cunninghamia lanceolata. Next base: position 1,708,121 of record BSBN01000292.1, on the reverse strand, counting down.
CAAATAGGGAAAATTTTGTATTCGGTACAACAATCTATACTGCATATCAGATGCTGAAAGAAAATGCAGATTATGATTTGTGTGAGCTTCTATTGAATCAACTAATGGAGAATCTGCAGAAGATTAAGAAAGATAAGAAAAATTCCTTCAAGTATGGAGATCTGGTGTTGTGCCTATTTTTCTATTACATGAATGAGTTACAGGGATCAAAAGGTCTGATCTGGGCAAATGATAGACCTGTTGCAATTCAAATCATAGATTATCTGTATGGACTTGGTGATGCACAAGCCCGAAAGATAGCTCTCTGGGGTTACTACAAGAATTTCCAGAGCATGATGCAAGAGAAAGAATACCAAAATCAATAGTGGAGAAATACAAAGACACAGTTTGCTTCATGGTTGACACAGATCAATGCCTAATGGAGGCAGTTGAGCCAAGAACTGTATGGGTAATGCCCATGGGTTAGGAAGTTGATGAAAACATATTGGAGGTACATGTTCAACACTTGCTAAGCCAACCCAAGGACACTAAAGCAGAGAGGTTTGGCACCTTTGATGAGCTAAACATAAAAATACATGTTGAATTATGGAAGCCTGAGTCAAAAAGAAAAGTGAGGAGGGAGGTTGAAGAACTTGCTAAGAAGTTTGGCATAACAAAGGAGGCAGTAGATGCAAATAGAGAAAGAATAGAGAAAATTGAAAAGGAAAGGGAAGGAGCAAAGAAAGAAAGCGTTCTGGTGGAAGCCTCTACCTGGACAAGATCTACCAAGAGTTCTACCCCTATCACTCCTAAAAACTCAAAAACTGCTAAACCGAATGATAAACCATCTGTTAAAGGAGAAAAGAGAAAGAAGCCTAAGGCTACAAGAAAATATGTGAGCCTTAAGGATGATGAAGAGATAGAATCAGATGTGGAGATTAGAGATTTGAAGAAAGCCAAGAACAAACCTTCCAACAATGAAAGGAATGATGAGGAGCAGAATACAGAAGAGTTTGTTGAGAGACCCACTCTCTCCATTGAAGACATCATTAAAGTGGTCACGGTGGATGAAACCTACAACCGGTAACAGAATTCTATGATGAGTACAATGATGCAGACAAGAAAATTCTTGAGGATGCAATAGTAAGGTACCTGAACATTTATAACAAATCTTTCATTGAAATAATTTCCTTGATTCCTAAAAGCTTAGAAGAAGTTTTGGAGTTAAGAAAAGTAAGTGAAAAAGCAAAAGACTTGGAGATCTAGGAACAGATAGTTATACAATTATGTCCAACCATCACTCAAAAACAAATGGACATGGTTTTCAAGGATGTCAAAGAAGAATTCCAAAGCACGTCCAGAATGAATAAACTCATGCTTGGAGAAACTGACCAAATAGTTGATGAGACAAAAGAAATTCTCCAGAGTGCCTTGAAAAGGTTCAATCTTCCTATTGTAGAGGAAGCAAATGAAGAGCCTTCTAACATGGATGTTGAAGGATTAAAGAAAATCGATGAAGAACAGTCTGAGGCCTTAGGCTCCTCTGTTCTGGAAGAGGAAGTGCAGAAAGAAGAGACAAACATTGTTGATGGCAATAAGCAAATCGGTCCGGATGCCCCCAAAGGAAAGGAAGGTGAGACTTCAAGAGACACTGCAGAAGCAGTGCAAAGTTTCTTGGACAAGGAAGTTGTGGAATTAGATGAACTAGAGTTGATTCAAGGGCCACTGAATCTTGACTCTCTCTCTTCAGTTCAGATAATGAAGATAACATCTTTTGCTCAGGCCAAAGCCAAAGAAAAACTCTTGAAATCTCATATGGAGGACAGTGAACCACTAAGTATTGCATCCCGAGTGCTGGAGAAGATAATTCCCACATATTAGAAGGATTCGTCTACCTCTCCATCTAGTAATTTGAAAAACTTAGTTAATTCTATCAATACACATTTTGAGTCTTTAGAAAAACCAGTAGAAACTAAGGTATGGAAAGAGTTCTTGGGAAAAAGATTCAGTGAGGTACAAGGGCTAATTGATAATGATAGAAAAACCCTAGACATTGGCATAAAGAGCATTGAAAATGCTCTTAAGGATGGTGGAGACATTGAGAAGAAAATGAAAGAACAAGAAGGAAAATTGACAAATCTATCTCAGAATTTTGATCCTCTTACTATCTCTCTGGTAAAACAAGAATGCCAAGCAGTTGTTATAACAAATGAAATAAAGAAACTGGTTAAGGAGATGAAGAATTTAATGGATAGTTTGGGTGAACTCAAAGGGATAATCATCCCTACGTTAGAGTTAATGCATGATGCCTTAGCAAATGTTCTAAGTACAACCCAGACCAGTGATCCAATAGATTTGAAGAGGGCAGAAGCATATGTGTTTTTGTTGAGTGGATACATCTCCATTTTGGATAGGATGAAGAGAAGTTGGGCAACAGAGATTGTACAGTTGAAGACTACATTTGTAGATAGACTTAAGTATACGTAAGTTTATCTTATGAATTGTATGTACATATGTGGCCTTACATAATAAATTTTTGCACATTTTTGGTTTGTGGATTGCACCCTTTTCCATTGATGTTAAAGGGGGAGTGAAGAGTAGTAAAAAATGAGAAATCCAGCATTAAGGGAGCACCGGTAAGTAGTGTGGAGAGATGAAGCACAAGAAAAGGGGGAGTTCCAATGACACTTAGTCATTTTTCACTAAGTGTTGCCATCAATACCAAAGGGGGATATTGTTGGCAAGAGACACTACTAGGATTCATAAGTGTTGTCATTGATGGCAACAAAGTATATCCCACACATCCACAGTACATAAATTCCTCATACCAGAAGTTAGATTGAAGATAGGTTGGTCTGGTAGTCAAGAATAGAGTATATGATAGGGTCCGACAGTTGGGTCTGGAACTCTCTGATGGTGAAACCCAGCATGTTACAGATTTGGATGAGTAATAAGGAGTATTTGAACTATTATATTCCAGATATTTAGCCTCCGGTGACAAAGCATGTGAAACATATGAGCATCTAAGTATCAGACTCGAGTTAGACAGTGCAGACAGAGGAAGAACTGGCCAATAGGGTATCATACCTCAATCTGGATGTGCAGAAGGTGTTGATCAAGTAACTTGAGGTGTTATATGATTTTGGTCAACATAGGTAATGATTTCTATGCCTAATTTTTTGGTGCATATCATCAAACAAGTATGGATTTAGCCAACAAAACAGTAACTTGCAAATATCCTAAGTGTTCTTGTTGCTGACTAGAAAGTTGTTGGAAATTCTTGATGTGGATATATATACCCAATGTATTCAAGCTTGTGAAGGTGTGAAAGTGATAGTACAATGAATTAAGTGTGAAGAAAGGCATGCATAAGTGCGAAGGCAGTAATCGAAGCTCAGAATGTGACAGAAGACCACTACTAAGCAAAGGAAGGATGAAATGTGCTAGATCGGTATACTGTGCCTAATCAGAACTAAATTCTTGCATATGCGGATGTTGTTCATTAGTTCAAACACCTTGTTATCATCTGTAATCTTTTGTAGATAGTGAGTCTCTTGTAGATAGTGAGCCTTTTGTGAGCAATGTGCTCGGGCAGTGAGCCCTAATTGGCAAGTGCCATTTTGTACTTCTTTATTCTTTTAACAGAGAATACAATTTTGGGTTAATCACCCAATGGTTTTTCCCTTAACAGGGTTTCCACGTAAAAATCCTTGTGTTATGTGTGTTGATTTCATTTCATCTATTATGGTTGCTTATGCTTTCATGTTTTGATATATCACTGATTGATAAGATAAGAAAAGTAAGAAAGTTTTGAGATATCTGATTCACCCCCCTCTTAGTTATCTACCTGGTTTCCAATAGAGGGTAGGAGGTAGAGAGGGGAGGGAAGTAGAGAGTGGGAGAGAGGGTAGGAGGTAAAGAGGGGAGGGAAGAAGAAAGTGAGAGAGAGGGTAGGAGGTAGAGAGGGGAGGGAAGTAGAGAGTGGGAGAGAGGGTAGGAGGTAGAGAGGGGAGGGAAGTAGAGAGTGAGAGGATAGGAGGTAGAGAGGGGAGGGAAGAAGAGAGTGAGAGAGGGAAGGAGGTAGAGAGGGGAGGGAAGTAGAGAGTGAGAGAGGGTAGGAGGTCAAGAGGGGAGAGAAGTATACAGTGAGAGAGAGGGTAGGAGGTAGAGAGGGAAGGGAATCAGAGAGTGCTCCAAGAGAGAAGGTATGAGGTAGAGACAAGAGGGAAGTAGAGAATCATAGAGAGGGTAGGAGGTAGAGAGGGGAGGGAAGAAGAGAGTGAGAGAGAGAGGGTATGAGGTAGAGAGTGGATGGAAGAAGAGAGTGAGAGAGGGTAGGAGGTAGAGAGTGGATGGAAGAAGAGAGTAAGAGAGAGGCTAGGAGGTAGAGAGGGGAGGCAAGTAAAGAGTGTGAGAGAGCGTAGGAGGTAGATAGGGGAGGGAAGAAGATAGTGAGAGAGAGGGTATGAGGTAGAGAGGGGAGGGAAGGAGAGAGTGAGAGAGAGGGTAGGAGGTAGAGAGGGGGGAGAAGAGAGTGAGAGAGAAGGTAGGTGTAGAGAGGTGAGGGAAGCATAGACTTAGAAAGAGGGTAGGAGGTAGCGAGGGGAGGGAAGTAGAGAGTGAGAGAGAGGGTAGGAGGTAGAGAGGGTAGGGAAGAAGAGAGTTAGAGAGAAGGTAGGAGGTAAAGAGGGGAGGGAAGCAGAGACTTGTTGGCAAGAGACACTGCTCCAGTATGGACTTGTATGTTGTCATTAATGGTAACAAGGCTTAGAGATCTCATCGGCATGACAGGGAGACACAACTCCAGAAGATCACATCAGATTTTAGGTTCGGTTGGAAGAAATGGCTAAGTATGGATGTGCACAGAGTAGAGAACAGTAAGTTGGATAGTATGCCTCCGCAGATGATGATCCGGTAATGTGGTTTAGGTATAATGTTCTCAATTGTTTGATAGTGCTATGCTTCAGAGATTAAGTCCTAACTTCCTCTGAAAGTCACCTTGAAGAAATGCTTAAGTCTGTGTAAGCAATTGTATAGCAGGAACAATGAATAGGGTATAGTGTAGTGGTCCGCATTCCTCCGTAGGTGAGCATTTTGTTATGAGGTTTTGAGGTGTTGTAAAAACTTATATGAAGTGTCTAATTCCAGAGTTGGGAGGTTTGAAGTCCACCGGAAAGATAGTTGCAAGCTGCTAAGTATCTGCATAGTGTTTGACAGAGCTTGACAGAGACAGAGTCTGAGTTTTGATGGTCCGTATTTCTCTACAAGATGATATCATGCCTTGTGGCTCTAAGGGTAAGTTTGGGAATGTATGAAGAGTCCTTGATATGATTTTGGAGGTGCTTTGAGATCCATGGTAAAAGTTGTAAGTCAGCAGATGAACCTGTTAAGCATGCTCTTGAGGAACAAGCCGACTAGTATAATAAATCATTGTACAGAGAAGAGATAATGTTTGAAGGATCTATCTAAGTGATTGAATGATTAGAGCTGACCTATATGAACACGTTTGGGGAAAGTTTTGGGTCCGCATAATATATAGTGCATTGGATTAAGCTGACAAGCCACATCTTTCTATGTACATGTTTCATCTCTTGGATGCCGACCTGATTGTGGATCAAATCATGATGCAGATATATAAAGGTGATGAGTTTCATTTGTGAGGGGTGCAAAGGTGTGTGTGATGTGAGTATGTGAATAGTAGAGAAGAGTTAGAAGATCAGCAACGATGAAGACTTGGGATTCAAAATTTAGTTGATAGATGGTTGCACCCTGGCATAGTGACATATGCTTATGCAGTATTCAGATTTCTTGTGTAGCTTGCTTTGTACTTGGAAGTGAGCCTTCTTCTTCAAGGCAGTGAGCCTGGTAGTGAGCTGTCATTAGGGTTTAATAGCCCTCATTGTAATCTTCCTAGGTTTAGGGTTGAGGCAGTGAGCCCGCTAGACCTATTTGTTCTTCATGGCAGTGAGCCAGCATGTTCCAGGCTCGTGGAGTGACCAAGCATGAACATCATTATTTGTAAAGATTGTAATACATTTTTAAGAGCTAATCCTCTCCGTGGTTTTTCCCATTTTGGGTTTTCCATGTAAAAATCTTGGTGTCCATGTGTCATGCTTTTATGGTTGTTGTTCATATGCATGTTGTTCCTTTGTTTAATTAATTTTGGAAAATGGTTGAAAGTTAAAGTGCATCAAAAGATTTTTAAAACATTGATTCACCCCCCCTCTCAGTGTTCCTAACACTCAACAATTGGTATCAGAGCCAAGTTCCTTGAAAAAAGTCTAACGGCTTAAGGAGGATCTGAGATAGTGCGATCATGGCAGCAAGAAGACTTGGAAACTATGAAAGCAACAAACAACTAGAAGCGGCTCTTATGGATCTTGAAAATTTTGAAGTAGAAGTTAGGGATCTGAAAGAAAATTTGCAACAAGCTAATGAATGCATCTCAAAGCTAAAAGAGCAAGTCAAGAAATTCAAAGACAAATACAAAGAAGTTAATGATCAACTGATATCAGTAAATGAAGCCCTAAATGAATTAGAAGCAGAAGTTTGTAGAAAGAACAAAAGTAGAAGATGATCTAAATCTAATTATGAAGAACAGATCAGAAGATTGTGCAAAACTTGAAAAGGAAATTGTAAATCTGAAAATAGATCTGGAAAAGGCTAGAAGTTTTGAAGAAAAATTCAATTTAAGTACTGCAAAGCTTGATGAAATGATTGCTAGCCAGAAGAATGCTGATGATAAGCAAAGATTGGGATTTGAGAAAGGGGAAGTTCAAAATCTAGTCAAGAAAACACTAAAATAAAGCAAAACAGAGGAAACCAGTTCATAAATCAGAGAAGAAGACCTAGAAGACCTCTAGTCAGACAACCAAATACTCAAAGGTACCCATATTTCAATGGTTATTATGATTCATGTAATAAGTTTGGCCATAAGACTACTCAGTGTAGGAGTAGAATAAATCAAAAGGTTCCATCATTCTCTGGTTAGTGTTTTAATTGCAAGAAAATTGGTCATAGAGCAAATGAATGTAGAAATCAGATCAAGAAAAATTTCAACAATGGATTCTTCAAAGGTAAATGCTTCACTTGCAATAAAATTGGTCATAAAGCAGTTGTGTGTAGAAGTGAAGTGAGTCAGAATCCTATTAGGTGCAATGCATGCTATAAAATGGGACAGAGATCAAATGAATGCAGAAGTTAGGTAAGAAATGTTTTTCAAAATATAAGGAACAATCAATCATTCAATGGAAAGTGTTTTGCATGCAATAGATTTGGACATATGGCTAATCAATACAGATCAAATCCAATCAATAAAAGGAATCAAGGTCAAAAGAATGTGGTGTGCTTCAATTGCAACAAATCTAGACATATTACAATATTTTGTAGAAGTAAGAATGTGAAGAGAAATTACTATTCTAAAGAAAGGCAAACAAAATAGAGGAATGAGAAGGGAAAAGAAAAGATTGATCTGATTTGAATTGAGGAAGAGATGGACAAGATCTATGTTGATAAGGAAGTAATTTTAATTGAGGATAGATTCGCACCAACATCTGATGCAGATACCTTCTTTGAAGAATAAGTTGTGAGCACTGGCTTAGGGGGAGCAGTGTTGAAAATCCAAACTCCCCAGCCAGGAAGTTGGTGCCACGGAGGCTTGAGGTTGAATCTAATGAGTAAAATTCTTTGGAAGAAAATCCAAAATGAGTTAAGTTAATGCGACACTTTGCAGAGTGATTTTTAGCCTCTGTATCTAGCAAAAGAAAAGTTAGACAGCTTAAAAAAAAACAAGCATTAATGATAATTAGGTCAAGACATGCAGAAGTCAAAAGGAAATTTGTTGAGTATCAAAATCACTTTGCACTCGACGCTTTCAGATATCCAGAAAGCTTGAAGCAAAAATTGAACAACGACAACCAAGATTTGAGGAAATTGAAGCGATTCAGAGAAAGGAAACCCCAGTTCAGCAAAACAAGGTATTTTCTCTATTAACTCAACTATGAAATTATGAAAAATGGAAAATCCTTTTGTTATTGCTATTATTGAAAGGCCAAGACCCAAATTCAAGAAGCACCCCCATAAAGCAATCGAAGTCAATTAAATGGGTGCATTCTCAAGTATACCACATGGAGTTTTATATGTTGAAGATGTTAGGGCATACATTCATGTTGCCCTAGAAAAGCATGGTGGAACCAAATTCATAGACCTATATCGAAATCATTTTAGTGATGACCAGTTTAACCTAAAGAAAAGAGCACATAATTCTAAAAGAAAAGAAATTCATCCAATATATTGAGTTTCCCACATTTCCTAAAGATGAATGGGTGTGTTACGTACTGAGCAGGATCCATGATGAATTTATGTGGCTAGGAAAGGGGCATCCCTTCAAGATAAGAAAAGATGCAATCCAAGCAGTTACCAGATTAAATTCCACTAGAGGTATGCCATTGCTAAAAGTAGTTAAAAATCAAGTAGTCTCAGAAGTTACCAGAGCCCAATTTGATAAAAGGGCAATGACAATAAATGATATCATCGATCCTGCGGTAAAATTTGCTTCAATGGTCATAGGGTATAAGATCTACTTCTCCAGCAGAGAAAACTTTGTTTCAGGCATGGCAATTTACGTTGCATATTAGATGATTAAGGAAAATGTTGATTATGACTTATGCGAACTGTTGAGGGTTCAGTTAATAGATAATCTGAAGAAAATCAAGGAAAGTAAGAGTTATCCATTCAAATTTGGTATGCTCATTATCTGCTTATTCTTTTACTTTCTGAATGAATTTCCTAATCACAAGGGTTTAATTTGGTTAAGTAATCAACCTGTAGCTATCCAAATAAGACAATGTCTTAGTAACCTAGGTAGTCAAAATGATCAAAAGGTAGCTCTATGAGGATTCTTCAAAAACTTTTAGAGCATGATGCAGTCTAGGGAAAGAATTCCTAGGGGAATCATTGAGAAATACAAAGACAACATCTATTTCATGGTTACCAAGGACCAATGTCTGATGGAGGTTGTTGAGCCCATAACAGTCTGGATCATGCCCATGGGATATGAAGTGGATGGTCAGATACTAGACAATTATGCCCAACATATGTTGATTAAACCTAAGGATACAAGGGAAAAAAGATTCAGTACATATGAAGAAATATTTGTGAAACTGTATGTTGAACACCAGAAACCTGAATCCTCTAGAAAAGTGAGGAGAGAAGTAGAAGAACTTGCAGCAAGATTTGGTATAACCAAAGAACAACTCAAGAAAAAGATAGAGAAAGCAGCAGAAGAGAAGAAAAAGGATGAGCCAGTACAGATTCTGGAGGAATCTCAATTGAAGCAGAACAAATCAAAAAGGACTTAGAGGACTACAAGAAGCTCTGCCACTCCATCTGGTGGTACAACATCACCAAATCTAGAGAAATCATCAAAGGAATCCACTACCAAACAAATGAAGAGGAAAAAGATGAAGGGAAGGAGGTTATATGTTAGTATTGATAAGAAGGATGAAGAAGAGACTGAGTCAGATGAAGAGGTCAAGAAGATGAAAGATGAGGCTGTTAAAGCCTCTGGAAATAGTAAAGAAAAATCTTTCAAAGAAGAGAGGTCTAGTAAAAGATAGAAAATATCTCCAACGCTTGCAGATATAGTAAAGGTTGTCACTGTAGATGGGAATCTAAAACCTATGATTAAGCACTATGATGAATATAGTGATGTTGACAAAAGAAGTATGGAAGAAGCAACTATAAACTATCTTAACATTTTCAACAGAGCCCTCATTGAGATCATCTATGATCTCCCAGAAATTCTAGCAAATATTCTGAGCATCAGCAAGGAGACTGCTAGAGCTAAAGATATTGAGTTAAGGAAACATGTGTTGACTAGACTATGTCTGGAGATCACTGCAGAAGAAGAAACCTTGATCTCGAAAGAGACCAAGGATTAGTTCAGAACTAAAACAAGAATGAATTTGTTAATGTTGGATGATATTGATAAAGTGGTGAAAGAATCATAAGAGATCATCTTGAAAGATTTGAAACAACACAATCTTCCCATTGCAAGTGTCAATGAAGAAACTGATGTTACTGACAATTCATTTGCTCCAGAAATAAATTTGGGTCAAGAAATAGGTACAGATGGCAGAATATCTGAGGAGAAAGAGGCACCTACTAGTGACTCTCAAGTTAGAACCACACCGACACAACAATCTAAGGATGTTACCGACAAAGAAAAGACTGAGGAAGAATTGATAGTGAAAAATCCTCCACCTGAACAAGAAGAAGACACCAATAAGGATATGGAATTAGATTGTCCAGAGCAAAGCCAGAAAGAAGAAGTCTCTTTCACAACAAGAGACACTGCAGAGCCTGCAAAAGAATTGTTGGAGAAAAGAAAACAAGCTTTGGATGAGCTAGAATTTCTACATGGTCCAATAGACTTGGACACAATGTCACCGGAACAAAAGTTTAAGTTGGTTACAATTGTTCAGGCAAAGGCTCAAGAGGAGATGTTAAAATCACATATTGAGGATAGTGAATTGATTGATGAAGCATCTGGGATTTTGGAAAAACTGCTGCCCACCTACAAGAGGGATTCATCCATGCCCTCAGCAAATCATCTAAAGGGGTTAATAAATTTGGTAAGTAAACAATTTGAATCTTTTGAGAAATTTGCAGAAACAAAGGTGAGACAATAATTTGATGAGAAACAATTAGAAGAATTGAAAATAATGATAGCAAATGACAAAACTTCATTAAACAATACAATAGACAACATTCAGAAAGTTGTGAAAGATGTCAGAGATCTGTACAAGTTTTGTCTATCTTGGACAAAAGCTGCTTAGGAGATTGAAGAAAAGATCAAAGAGATGGAACAAAAACTGATGGACATCTCTGAGAAATTTGATCCAACAATAGAGTCAGTAAAAAATAAAGAAGCAAAAGTCATTAGCATTCACAATGACCTGACTAATTTAAAAAATTAGAAATATCAAATAAAAAGCAGAATGTGACAACTAAGGAGACTAGTCTGCCCTAAACTAGACTCAATGACAAATCTTATCGTAGAGGCTAGGGTAGCTATACAAATAGTCACACCTTATGATCTCAAAAAGGTAGAAACCTTATCTTTTCTCTATAGTGGACACATTTAAATTTTGGATAATGCCTAGAAAGGTTGGGACATTGAGTGGACATAGATTAAAAACATATTCAATGACATTCTCAAACATATGTAATATAAAGATGAAGATTGAACTTGTAAATATGTGGCTGAGTACATAAATTTTTGAAATTTTGACAATTTTTGGTTCTAGGTAACACCCTTTGCCATTGATGTCAAGGGGGAGAAGAAGATCAGTGAAAAATGGATAAACATCTTAGGTGGAATAGGAGAATGAAGTGTATATAGTAAGGGTGAGCAGTTAAGCATTTTTCACTAAGTGTTGCCATCAATGCCAAAGGGGGAGATTGTTGGCAAGAGACACTACTCTGGTATGGACTTGTATGTTGTCATTGATGGAAACAAGGCTCAGAGATCTCATTGGCATGATAGGGAGACACAACTCTGGAAGATCACATCAGATTTTAGGTCCAGTTGGAAGAAATGGCTAAGTATGGATGTGCACAGAGTAGAGGACAGTAAGTTGGATAGTATGCCTCCGCAGATGATGATCTGGTAATGCGGTTTAGGTATAATGTTCTCAATTGTTTGATAGTGCTATTGTTCAGAGATTAAGTCATGACTTCCTTCGGAAGTCACCTTGAAGAAATGTCTAAGTTCGGGTAAGCAAAGGTTTAGCAGGAACAGTGAATAGGGTATAGTGCAGTGGTTTGCATTCCTCTGTAGGTGAGCATTTTGTTATGAGGTTTTGAGGTGTTGTAAACACTTATATGAAGTGTCTAATTCCAGAGTTGGGAGATCTAAAGTCCACCAGAAAGACAGTTGCAAGCTGCTAAGTATCGGCATAGTGTTTGACAGAGCTTGACAGAGATAGAGTCTGAGTTCTAATGGTCTGTATTTCTCTACAATATGATATCATGTCTTGGGGCTCTGAGGGTAAGTTTGGGAATGTATGAAGGGTCCTTGATATGATTTTGGAGGTGCTTTGAGATCCACAGTAAAAGTTGTAAGTCAGTAGATGAACCTGTTAAGCATGCTCTTGAGGAACAGGCTGACTAGTATGATAAATCATTGTGTGGAGAAGAGATAATGTTTGAAGGATCTATCTAAGTGATTGAATGATTAGAGCTGACCTATATGAACACATTTGGGAAAATTTTTGGGTCCACATAATATATAGTGCATTGGATTAAGCCGACAAGCCACATCTTTCTATGTACATGTGTCATTTATTGGATGCAGACCTAATTGTGGATCAAATCATGATGCAAATATATAAAGGCAATGAGTTTCAGTTGTGAGGGGTGTGAAGGTGTGTGTGATGCAAGTATATGAATAGTAGAGTAGAGTTAGAAGATTAGCAGCGATGAAGACTTAGGATTCAAAATTTAGTTGATAGATGACTACACCCTAACATAGTGACAGATGCTTATACAGTATTCAGTTTTCATGTGCAATTTGCTTTGTACTTGGAAGTGAGCCTTCTTCTTCAAGGCAGTGAGCCTGGCAGTGAGCTGCCATTAGGGTTTAACAACCCTTATTGTAATCTTGCTAGGTTTAGGGTTGAGGCAGTGAGCCTGCTAGACCTAGTTGTTCTTCATGGCAGTGAGCCAACATGTTCCAGGCCTGTGGAGTGACCAAGCCTGAACATCATTATTTGTAAAGATTGCAATATATTTTTGAGAGCTAATCCTCTTCGTGGTTTTTCCCATTTTAGTTTTTCCACAAAAAAATCTTGGTGTCCATGCTTTTATGGTTACTGTTCATATGCATGTTGTGCCTTTGTTTAATTAATTTTGGAAAATGGTTGAAAGTTAAACTGCATCAAAAAAAATTTAGAACACTGATTCACCCCCCCTCTTAGTGTTCCTAACACTCAACAAGACTCATAGAGAGGGTAGGAGGTAGAGAGGGAAGGGAAGTAGAGAGTGAGAGAGGGTAGGAGGTAGAGAGGGGGGAGAAGAGAGAGATAGAAGGTAGGAGGTAGAGAGGCAAGAGAAGCAGAGACTCAAAAAGAGGGTAGGAGGTAGACAGGGGAGGGAAGTAGAGAGTGAGAGAGAGGGTAGGAGGTAGAGAAGGGAGGGAAGAAGAGAGTGAGAGAGAGAAGGTAGGAGGTAGAGAGGGGAGGGAAGCAGAGACTCAGAGAGAGGGTAGGAGGTAGAGAGTGAGAGAGATGGTAGGAAATGTAGCTGCCCTTGTAGACATGTATGTAAAGTGTGGAAGCATAGACAAGGCATGTCAATTGTTTGACCTAACACCTCAAAGAGATGTTTTGTAATGGAATGCAATGATTGCAAGATATGTAAAAAATGGATTTGTTGAAAAGGCTTTAGAAACTTTTAAACAAATGCAATTGGCATGTGTAAGGCCAAATTAGCTCAGCATATTTGCATGTGCATTATAATGCACCCGCGTTATGCTAAGCTAATTTGGACATGTTTTTCTAGTTTCTAACCAAATTTTTAGATAATCTGGAGCGTGCTCCCCAACAAGATTGTACTTTTTTCAGTGAAAAGTAAAAAAATAACCACCATAATCTTAAGCTCTATGTTAGCTATCTAACCATATAATTTTTTTCACATTTTGAGTATGTTAAGGGTTTCACCAGGAATTTCTTTTGTTAGTGTATCCATTTTTTGTCAAAAACTAGTGTCTAGTATTTTCGACTTTTTTTTAACCGTTCATTGAAATTTGAAATAAGTTACATTTTTAGAAACTAGACTCCCTTCTACACATATTAAAAAAAAAGATTTTTGGTTAGTTTTCAAAAATTTTAGGCGGGAGCACGCTCAATTTTCTATTTTTCAGGATGTGTCCACTTTGGAAATTACTAAAAAATCAATTATTAATGAAAAAATTATTAGAAAAATTATGGATAAACTACATGTTGTTAGCTAATTTCTCACTCAAGCAATTTTTGAAATACTAAAAAAAAGTTAACATTTTAGGGGGAGCACACCAGACGCTATGTTATGTTTTTTTGAAAAAAAGGACCAATTTGTGTGCTCCCCCTTTTGAACCCCTTAATCTCAACCATTTTTGAAAAAAAATAGTAGTTTAGAAACTATATTTAGAGCACTACGACTCTTGTTTTTGTTGCATATTCAAATTTTGAGTGTAACTATCTTCAATTTCTCATCCAACATCAATGTTTCTTGATTTTAGAAAAAAAAAGTGGCATCTTAAGACCCCCTTTTGGTCTCTCATCTTTGTGCACTTACCCATATATGCATGTAATGAATTATCTACTTATTTATTTTGAAGCTAGATTGCAAACACAATGTTTTTATATGTAGCAGTTTATTGGATTCCATATGCAGCATATATATATATATATATATATATATATATATATATATATATATATATATATATATATATATATATATATATATATATATATATATAACACTAGAATTAAATGTGTACACAACACTAACTGGGCATGAGTACATAGACACAGAAACACAAATTTCGTTCACAGAATGATAAGGAAAATAGAGTTTATAGACATTTACATATTTAGTTTTTTTGGATAAAATTATTGAAAATTTCATGAGTACAAAAGAATAAAAAGAGAGATACAATCTCCTAGATTTACAAGAATTTCAACAATCTAGCTTATACAATGGCATCTTGCCATGAGGTACAAAACAAAGTATCTCTTTTCTTGAGCAAATTTAGTAATTTCTTTGACCTTCAAAATCCTTCAGTAGACTTCATCATATCTACAATAATTTAACCAACTAGATGACCAAGACTTGCTCTCCACCCCACCATAGGGTTTGTCACACAAACCCACCTCTGAGCAGGAGACTTCCAAGAACTAGAAACTTACATGCAAACACATAGAATACACAAAAATAAAAACTTCATTTATACACACAAGCAAACCCTGTGGCTAACTCACAAACTTGGTATCCAAACTAGATCCCACAAAGGATGAGAGAGGGGATAATCCTCCCTCTTGGGGAATAAACATTCTCCATACAAATTTCAATGTCACAAAACCCAAAACCTCCATTCACATTAACCACTTATACCTCCCAATACCCGACATCACCATAAAACACCAACCATTTCAACCATCAAATCCACCATTTTACCACATATCATAATAAACCTTCCCCAAGAGAGGCTCTACACCTCTCTCTACCTCAAAATTGGGAGGCTCTCACCCCTCAGGGGAGATCTGCTCCCTACACAAATCAAAGGATTTTAGTATTGGATGTAATATTTCACAAGAGATTTAATACAAGCATAAACACCTTTGGTGTGGAGTTTTTTCCCTTAGGGTTTTCTCCACGTAAATACTTGTCTTCTTCTTGCAAGTTATTTTCTTCTACTACATTGATGAAATTTGAGAAATACTCTAACATCTAAATTAAAAGTAATTTTCAAACAATGTCCAACTTTCAATTAACTACCTCTTCATGATGTGGACACCCAAGTATGCTAAAACTAGTTTTGTCAACATCAAACATATTTCCAAATAAAAGTAACAACAGAAAGTCTTCCAAATGGGCGCCCATATTTGCCCAATTACTTTATGTTGACTGAAGTGATCAATACACATCAATTTCATGCAAACAACATGCAAGATTGATGTCCCCAAGGTTATTCTAAATTACTTTGTTCTATACATGCAAGTGACATGCAAACACTGGATCCAACATGCAACTGATACCCATTACCTAAAACACTGAGATGTACCATCCTGCAACTTTCTGGAGTTGGAGTGTTCTGCAAGTAATATCTTAAAGCTAACATGCAAGCATTTGCAACAACATGCAATTGATACCCATTACCTAAAACACTGAGATGCACCATCCTACAACTTTCTAGAGTTCGAGTGTTTTGCAAGTAATATCTTAAAGCTAACATGTAACTGACATGCAAGCATTTGCAACAACATGCAACTGATACCTATTACCTAACAATGAGATGCACCATCCTACAACTTTCTAGAGTTGGAGTGTTCTACAAATAATATCTTAAAGCTAACGTGCAACTAACATGCAAGCATTTGCAACAACATGCAACTAATACCAATTACCTGAAACAAAGAGATGTACCATCCTACAAGTTTCTAGAGTTGGAGTGTTCTACAAGCAATTTCACAAAATTAACATGCAACAACATGCAAGGTCATATAACTGACATGCAACAACATGCAAGGTAATACAAGTCCATAAGAGTGACATGAAACAACATGCAAGCACATGCAAGTGACATGCAACAACATGCAAGGTCATACAAGTCCATAGGAGTGACATGCAACAACATGCAAGCACATGCAAGTCTATAGGAGCAACATGCAACAACATGCAAGCACATGCAAGTACATGCAACAACATGCAAGTACATACAAGCAACATGCAACAACATGAAACAACATACAAGTACATGCAAGTAACATGCAAAAACATGCAAGTCCATGCAATCTTTTCTGACCTCATGCAAGTAATATCCAATTCATGCATCTCTAACATTGTAGTTAAAAAAAGCATGCAAGGTGTCTCAACATTATCCACTCATGTACATTAAAAAGCACAACTCTAAGTCTAAATATAAGTCCCCATCAAAAGGGGATGCCCAAGTTTAACTCCCACTTACTAGGAGTTATCAAACTCTCAAAATAGACTTAGGAGAAGTCAACAAAGTCTTCATGGCCCCCACTATAAAAATGGATGCCCAAGATTGACCTTATCAATTAGGAATTGATTGCAAAAATCAAAGTGATATAATTAATAAATAATTAGTCTCTCTAAGTCATTATGTGTTGGAGAACACATTCCAAGAACTTTGGAGACACATGAATTGGTTAGGATTGCAAGTTAATGGCAGCTTATCCCAACATTCTCCCACTTGACATTATACATTGCAATAACTCTAAATGATATAATCAAAGTTTAAATCACAGAGAAAAACATCCCTAGCCATCAATGTACCATTGATTCTTTTAACATGCTTTTGTGCTCCAACAAGATACCTACAAAAGAAATCATGGTAACCATCATCTAAAATAAGAACTCCTCACATCATGTCACCCATGATAAACAAGAAACAAACTAAGGTGAAACAAATCAACTGCCACTAAAACCTACACCAATCTCAACATGACACACAAGCATCAAATCATATGATAACATAAGACTCTGAGTGTCTGCCACACTCATACCAAATGGAAAAGCAACCACAACAAGTTGCTAGCTCATCCAAAAATATCCATATCTCAAAATCAAGGTAAACAAACCATCATAGGTAGAAATCCATGTCATCAATGTACCAACCCAAAATTGCAATCAAGTCCCTGTAAAACAATCCTGCTAATTATCCATCCTCCCATTTCAATGCAACATACCAATGTACAAATGACCAAAGACAAGGTCAAAAAACAAAATTCACAATAACATTGAATGGATCTGTGGATATTAATAGTCCACATCCAAGTCTTCAATGTAACCAATGGGTAAAGACATCCCACTAAACTGCACAACTTGTAGATCCCAATAGTGAAACATGCAAAATCATTTTCACATCAATAACATGCAAACTGAGACAACCAAGAAGATATCGTGTCAATAAAGAGCATACATATCTAGGAACTCCCACTGCATGGGTAATATCAAATTTGAAAAAAAGATCAAAGCATTACCAAATCCTCCTATAAGAACTTCACTTAGAGGATGTGGCTGACTCCTCTACCATGATGGGACTCTATAAGATTTTTCCTGATTCTAGTGTTTGGCCCATGTCTTGTGTCATCATGTTAAGGTGGTCTCTTGCCTAGGATTTTTGCATGCTAAAAGACTATGAATTGTAGCCCTTAAACCCTAAACCCTTGTGTCATTTGGTCATGGGTAATGAAAATTACTTTTGTTATATTCTTAGGTTGACTACCTATCACCTATTACTCAGTTCTTTAAGTCCCATGTTATGTCTTGAGGTACGATGATTACCGGCCTCTTACCATATAGTTTACCGCCTCTGGCCCATGCCCAATACTTTTCAAATATGTCAAGATATTTTACATGTCTACCCTTTAGTGGTCCTATGGCCCCCTCATTCCTAGTAGACAAAGGTTGTTTTAAAAGCAATATACTAAGGGTTGGGTCCCACTAACTCTCTTGACAGGTGGCACATGCTGATTCATCTTCATCGTTCCACCAATGTTAAAATATTGATAAAGTGATCGCCTGTGGAACTGTAGAAGGGCACCATCTGGAAAGAAATCTTTCATTGACTATAACAAGAAGAAATGGTGGATCCCATTGCTACATGGAAACTTCTCAATAGCCTCTGCCATTTTGCCAAGCTTCACCAATGGACCCCACCAAGTGTCTGCGGAAAGGTGGAAAAGTGACATATGGCATTTGTGTTACAATTTGAAGTCCAGGTGGAGAAAGACATGCCAGGTCGAGTGCCCTTACATCTTTCTGTCATTCCACAGAGTCATAGATTTATATGACTTGCTGAACTGTGGAATGGCAGAAAGCTGCCACAAGGCAAGGATGACATATTTTTGATGGCATTTTTTTTGGTAACTATCGAGAAATAATGAGAAGGAGCCTCATGATTGGTCTAGTGGATTTCACATGACATGTCAAGTGGGGTCAAATCTTCGAGATCGATTGTGGCCATCCAATCTTTGCCAGTGCTATATGATCTGACGACTGGTATTCAAATCTTAAAGAAACAAATGATTCTGTAAATCTAGTTCGTACAAGATGGAGTGATAGTGGACGTGACTAATTTCAGCCCTGAATTAATGGTGATCTTTATATAGCTCATGCTCCAATTTTTCTGTGTATTCCATTTCATACACTTGAGACATTGAAGCATTGAGGCTGGTAATTGCTTTGACATCCCTGGCATCAATTCAAAGTTGGTTGTGCAAAACAATCCGGTAAGTGGCATACTTCTTGTCTCATAACACTCTGTTGTTCCTGCTAGGGTTTTTTATTTCCTTTCTTCTCTTAAAATTTTATTTTGAAGCCTAAGTTAAGAACCCCTAAACAAGAAAAGAAAGAAAACCCTCAGAGATATTCCTCCTATCTACTAAGATTTTATTGCATGCAACTGATGACTGATTTTTTTGTGTTTTCTAATTTTTTCTTGTTTTTTTTGTATTTTTTGAATAAGATTAAAGAAATGCAATGGAAGGAAGAATGAGGTGGACACTATGTAAAGATATGCTAATGGCTAAAACAACTTCAAGCATATGTATTTGGAAATCAGATCTAAATTTAGGATCATTACAATGAATCCATACTCAGAAATTGAAGACAAATTCCTATTGTAATCTGGAAATAGCAGGCATCAATAAATATGTCTGATAAGATGATCAATCTGCTGCAATGAAGGATTTCTCTACCCTAAAAACCACAACAAACATCTTCCATAGCTTGGATGCCAAAATTGGTGAAAGTAAATGCACAAAAATCAAGGCAATTTGTCCTGGACTTCACACGCCTGGGGCTGGAGGTGGTACAACTGGCATTAATGGAGTTGTACAGTCCTTGAGATGTGTGTACAACAATTGATAAATGCAACCTTCAATCAATCTTCCCTTTACAATAAATTCTGATTCATACCCTCAATTAATTCTTCAACAAACTTGCAAGCAACTTCACAAATTGGATCAAATATGATTGTTGAATGAAGCCAAACAAACATGCAACCTTCAGCTGATATTCCACAACCTCAGGAATGCTAGAGAAATTAAGTAGCAATGCTCTCCATAGCCAAATAGTGCAGAAACCCTAGTTTCACCATTCTCAATGCACAGAGCTCACAAAAGACAAAGGTAATAATGATGAACGAATGAATGCCTTTGCTCTTTGGGAAAAACTTTTATACTCCCTCAAAAAGGCATGACTCCCCATGACTTTTTTCAACTTTAAATCATTTATTCAATTTGCTTTTTGATGTGACTTTATTAATTCTTATTAAATAAGTGCGAGCTAACCAAAGTCACTTTATTATTTGACTTTAATATCATTAATGACTCCTTATTATAAAGTCAACTTAAGACCTTATAATATGCACCTTGAATAATAATTAATTATTATTAAAGGTTACCTTTAATGATAATTAAAATCACATATGTTCTTAACTAAACATCATTTCTCAATTTCGTCTAAACCTGGGAGTTCACCATTGTACCCTCTGTGCATCCAACCACCTTACTAAAAATAGTAAGGGTCCCTCTCTACATCCATAGACTTACTATAAATAGTAAGTGTGCCAATCTGAGTCTGAAAACCTCTGCAAAGGCCTAATCCTGAACCAACCAAAGCTCTGGAGAGGAGTAATGTCACTAATTGACCAAGTAACTTCCTTAGTGGAACCTCTATCTAAGTCCATTAGCCTATGAGGGTCAGAAAAATAGGCTAACCCCTATGCAACTGGAACTGACTACAAAGGGGACATTACATTCCGTCCTCCCTGAAATTGCTTGTCCCCAAGCAATCTCCACTGCATCGAAACACCTCTCCACCTGGGTCCTAAGGGAAGACCTATAGAATGTCCCTCATGTCTCCAACTGACTCCTGAAGCACCATGATGAGTATAACTGACCAAGCACAATAATCAAGATCATTCTTGATGTCAAGTACCTTAGGAGTATGAACCTCAGGAGAAATCAATTCTAAAAATTGAAATGATTTGCTTCCCTCATCCATGCAAAGTAATGCATCATACCAACTATCTAACTTGGGCCCACAATGGTTATGCATCGAAATCAAATCATGTACTGGTGGATCAAAGGTGAAACTGTATGCACTCTGCACAATGTACATGATATAGAACTCATCTATTACCCCTTGCTAATTTGAGTTACCTTCCTCTGAACCTATGGAGGAATGCATAGGATCATACTCCTCTAGGATATACTCATGCTCCTCCACCACCTGTTCAAACTTCTCCTTTATCCTTCTGCCCTTCTCCCTACTGACGGAGATGGCTTGTAAACTACCATCTGCATGTTGATCTGAATTTTTAGAATCTAACTGATCATGATAGAACCACTCCATACAATTTTCTTTACTCTTGGGCCTCAAAGGACAAACATAGTCTCTAGTGAAGGGTTCTTTACACCAGTAGCACAAATTTTTGTTCCTTAGATCATCATGTGTCTCTTCATCAACCTTAGTTGCTGATTTCTGTTTCTGATCAGCAGCTAGAGGGCTCTCATCCAAAGGAGGAGTGATGGATTTAGGCAGAAACTACCTTTTTGGGCAGCCAACTCCATGCTACGTGCTTTTTTCATAGCCTCCTATAAAGTAGGGGGATCAAAAGCCTTGACCCATCCACGCAAAGGATCCATTAATCCTTCAATAAATAGAACCACTAGTCTTTTCTCTGAGATGCTAGGAACCATCACTGCTAACTGCTGAAACTCTAAAATGTATGACTCCAAAAATCCAACTTGTTTGAGCTGTGCAAGTTCCTTGAAGAATAACTCAGGATCTTTATGATCAAACAGTTTGATGAGCCTATTAGTGAAATCATCATATGGGTTAATCAAATTGTGACCTAATGTCACCAAGCCATGATACCACCATTCATGTGCCTCACCCTCAAGATGCATTGTGGCAAAATTGATAGCCTTATCCTTAGGTATTGGCTTCAAAGCCAAGTAGTTGTCCAGCTTCCAGAACCATGACCTTGCAGTGCATTTACCACTACCATCAAACTGTGGCATAGATACTTTACTCACAGCCTGCTGATAGTCATGGTGACCTTGTGTAGCCTGGGGTACCCTGTGCTCTGTCCTACCTGTACCACCCCCGTGTGGCCTCTTCTGACCTAAAAACTAATTAAAGGTCAACATTTACCTCACCTCTGGTGGCATTGTCATATACTCAGCATGGTGCTGAACAATATCGACAGCTGAAATAACCTGTGGTTCCTAAACAACTAGAATCTCTGGTACTTGTGGCACCTCCCTAGGAGAAAAAATAGGTTGTAAAGGCCTGAAGACTAAACTTGATGAAATGGTAGCACGATTAGCCAGTATGGTTGCCTGTACATGACCCTGAGTACCACTGGTCTCTCCTACATAACCACTTTGCTGCGAAACTATAAACTATCTCATAGTCCCTAACAACTATGACATCATGTCCATATTATCAAACTTCCACTCTGCTTTGGAATTAGGAATGACTAATCCTGAACATCCCTTTTCTCTGTCTACCATAGCACCTATCACACTCTCACTAATATCACTAGAACTTTGATGATGACCAGGAACTCTGTTACTCTCACTGGATGAACTTTTATGAACAACAATCACTCTAGAAGTAGTATCACCTTCAGCTAATTCTGGTGGCTACTAGTGTTTGGTTCCTCTAGTATAGACAAATATTTTTTCACCTTTTCTCATGTAATTTTGTTTCCAATCATAGGATGGTAGGATGATAGTTCTAATGCCACTAAGATATCCATCATGTCTGCTAAGATTTTATTGCATGCAACTGATGACTGACTTTTTTGTGTTTTCTAAATTTTTCTCATTTTTTTTTGTATTTTTTGAATAAGATTAAAGAAATGTAATGAAAGTAAGAATGAGGTATACACTATGTAAAGATATGCCAATGGCTAAAACAACTTCAAGCATATGTATTTGGAAATTAGATCTAAATTGAGGATCATTACAATCAATCCATACCCAGAAATTGAAGACAAATTCCTATTGTAATCTAGAAATAACATGCAACAATAAATATGTTTGATAAAATGATCGATCTGCTACAATGAAGGAGTTATCCACCCTAAAAAAACACAACAAACATCTTCCATAGCTTGGATGCCAAAATTGGTGAAATTAAATGCACAAAAATCAAGGTGATTTGTCCTTGACTTCACATGCCTAGGGCTGGAGGTGGTACGACTAGCATTAATGGAGTTGTACAACCCTTGAGATGTGTGCACAACAATTGATAAATGCAGCCTTCAATCAATCTACCCTTTACAATAAATTTTGACTTATACCCTTAATTAATTCTTCAACAAACTTGCAAGAAACTTCACAAATTGGATCAAATATGATCGTTGAATGAAGCCAAACTGACATGCAACCTTCAACTGATATTCCACAACCTCAGGAATGCCGGAGCAATGAAGTAGTAATGCTCTCCATAGCCAAATAGTGTAGAAACCCTCTTTTCACCATTCTCAATGCACAAAGCTCACAAAAGACAAGGTAATAATGATGAATGAATGAATGCCTTTGCTCTTTGGGAAAATTTTTTATACTCCCTCAAAAATGCACGACTCCCCATGGATTTTTTAAACTTTAAATCATTTATTCCATTTGCTTTTTGATGTGACTTTATTAATTCTTATTAAATAAGTGCTCTAACCAAAGTCACTTTATTATTTGACTTTAATATCATCAATGACCCCTTATTATAAAGTCAACTTAAGACCTTATAATATACACCTTGAATAATAATTAATTATTATTAAAGCTTACCTTTAATAATAATTAAAATCACATATCTTCTTAACTAAACATCATTTCTCAATTCTGTCTGAACTTGGGAGTTCACCATTGTACCCTTTGTGCATCCAACCACCTTACTAAAAATAGTAAGGGTCCCTCTCTACATCCACAAACTTACTATAAATAGTAAGTGTGCCAATTTGAGTCTGAAAACCTTTGCAAAGGCCTAATCCTAAACTAACCAAAGCTCTAGAGAGGAGTAATGTCACCAACTGACCAAGTAACTGCCTCAGTGGACCCTCTATCCAAGCCAATTAGCCTACAAGGGTTAGAAAAATAGGCTAACCCCTCTACAACTGGAACTAACTACAAAGGGGACATTACACCCTTGCCTTTGTTTCATCATTTCAAATGGCTCCCCCCAAGGCCTAGGCTCCCTCCACCTCCCAAAAATGTGCCCTGCATGAAGACCTCATAACCCAACTCCCAGGTTCTTATACACAGAAGATAAAGGTTAGTGGCCCAAAATGCAAGGATGGATTAGTTGGTAAGTATTTTGAATGTAGGGATGCAGAGATCTATGTTCCTAGCTGGTCATTATTATACCACTGGTGGAGAAAAAGAAATGCCCACTCACCATTGTCCAATGTATGGGTATGAGACCTAGGAAAGTTGGTAGTCACTAATGTGTTTGAAGATGTTGAACTTCTCCTAGCCATGGCCACTCATTATGATGAAGCTGCTAAAGTAATTAGGGGTAAGTGTTGGTTTTTCTTCTGAATCAGCATCAGGGTTTGCCAGTTCCTATGCACATGCAGATTCAGCCAACTAATACAGGAGGTTACGTGAGCTCCTCCCCTTCACTTCTGGTTCTGCCGCACCAAGGGGGGTATCCCTATAACTTAAGATGTAACCTTGACTAGCTCAACAACACAATGATTTAGCTTGACAGCAACAGGCAGACTACTCTCATGTATGGACCAAGATCTGTATGATAGATCACAAGGTGGGCAACGTTCTTGGACATACATGTTTGGTCGGGTATGAGAGCATGCATGGGGTTCCTAATCCTAATCCTACAACTAACAGGTGGAAGTGATGAAATGGGCGGACATAATGTCCGGGATGCAAGACAAGGGGTTTTGGCTCATAACTACTGATCCAGGAGCAGACTGGTGCCTATCCATTGGGCAAGGAGTCAACTAGACGTATACAACAGATGGTTTGCAACTTTCACTCAAGTTTCAGGGGGTTGGACTGATGCTTGCCTTACAAACATCACCCAAGAATGGGTATCTAATTGCCTCTACTTACAGATATCCCTGCTGATATGCAACCAGATTCAAAAGAAAGAGAATAACATGCAGCGAATGGAGACAAGTAGATAGACACATGCAATAAGCATTTTTCATATAACATTAACACTGAAACTAAAAATATGTGCAAAATACATTCATGTTGCAACTCATAAACAACAAAATGGGATAAAACAGCCAAGATCATGCCCTGTTCTTCATTATTTACACAAAAGTGCCTCAGGCCTTCAACAACCTAAAAAATGGTAATACAGTCTGCCTATATCGGCCAGAAAGTGTACCACAAGCAATTAATTACATGGTTGACCAAAGATCTTGCCAAATACAGATCTCAGAAGGAATGGCGCTCAGAAGTTATTGCTGCAGCAGACAAGGGAGGCCTCGAGCCTTGCACCGCCATCTGGGGTCTTCATTCATAATTAGACAGCTTCACCATTTGTACCATAGCCCATACCTCTGCTACAGTCACCATTTATGGCTCAACCACCCGCGGCCTACCTGGAAACCGTCACTGTGCTCAAAAAGGAATTTCTTGCCAAAACGTGTTTTACTGAAGGTTCAAATTAATACAGGGAGATTAATCCCACATGCATGGTGCGGAGGCTCCTTCAACACTTTAAAAGCATGGCCGCGACCATGATAGGTGTCGAGCGCTTTTGCCACGCTCAACATACGCTCCTTCTCCAAAAGCCCATCGCTAAGACTTAGGCCATCGGCCAACCCCACAAATCTCTCATCGATCTCAATTGTCTCGCCGATGCCTACCTTACAATCCAATCCATCGGCTAGAGATAGACCATCGGGCCAGCACAAAACTCCTTTGCCGATGCCCATGGTCTCGCCGATGCGTTCAAAAATCCTGATGACGTCATCATCATGTCCTGATGATGTCACCATCACCCGTTTGCATACCGCGCAACTCTCATATCCGGATGATGTCATCGCCATATCCTGCCTACTGCACACCTCCAAATATCTGGATGACGTCATCGTCATATTCACAACATCGAGGGATCTCCATAAAATGACTTAGTGTTAGCAATATGACCCTCCAGACCTTGATGATGTCACCACCATATCGGCATCAGGACGATATTCGGAAGATGACCAGATATTTAGAAATATCATCTTGATGCACAGATATCATGCTGCACTGTAGCTCCACGAAACATCAGGGTGATGTTAGATCACACCTGATATTTGGAAATATCACCCCGCACTAGACAATGCATGAAGCCGACAGGCGGATATCTCCCTTTGGAAATATCATGATGCAGACAGGCAGAAAAGCGGATATCACCCGGATGTTCAAATATGATGACCCTGATGAATATCGGGTCATGCTTAGGACTTTGCAGCAACATCATCAGGATGATGACCAGAAACACAAAATGATGACCTCCTCCCCTTAAGAAAATATGATGCTGCAGCTGAAAAATACTGAGGAGGTCCAACACTTAGAATATGTTTTTGATTTTTTGGGAAGGTGCCTGCATGAAAATTGTTCCAAAACTGAGAGTCAAATCAGGCACCAACAGTAAGAATGGGGGATTTTTGGTGGCAATTAATAAAGAAACTATTGCCACAGTCTTTAGGCTAAACTTGGCTTCTTCTACAACAATTGATACAGATAAATTCAAGGCGCTATATGCAAAGGATAGGAGCAGTTATAGAACTATATATCTGCCTAGATTTAGGGAAAAGGTGCCAAATGGTAGGTCAATAAGAATTCCTCAAAACGAGCAAGAGCCCTTCAGGTTAGACACTTTTGAAAGCTACTTTGCTAAAACCTATTATGCTCTCTGTCAAGTTTTGGGGGAGGACAAGAATGAAAGAATCCCCATTGATTATACCTATATGACTGTTGATATTCAACACCCATCTCAAAGTGTTCAATTTGATTTTGATTCTTATCTGGCAAAACAAATACATGATGGATTGGTAAAAATAAAAAATAAGAAGGAACTAGTCAAATTTCAATGGTTTTCATTGCTATGCCACATGTTCCTACATCAGGGGAAAATAAAGATAAATTGGAGCCCTAAGTTGATGATTAACCATGTTGACAGCATGGGGAATGTATTGCCAGTCCAGTGTTGGACTCATATATGGGACAAACATGATCCCAATTCTAGTTATAGGTTCTTTAGAGACCATTTTGTGGTCACAGTATTGAGACAATTTTAGACAAATATCCCAAGAATTCCAACCCCATTGTTGAATTTCCTTAGACCTATAATGACACCTGCTTAAGACATTAAGCACAATTGGGGAGATTTCTTCCTCCATGAGGAATGCACAGCCCTAAGAATATATGGTACCCCTATCGGCCCTCATCTCCTTCCTAAGTATGTGTCATTAAGGGTTGGTTTCTTGGAGGTCATTTGGCAATTGGTTGAGTCAGATAGGATTCACCTTGTAGGACATAAGAAGGGATCTTTCTTCCATTACCTAACAACTTTTTCTGATTTCAAAATGAACAGGGAAGGATTTGCTAAGTTGAATGACAAATTACTTGATTTTAAGATGAGGCAAGAGCAAGTCAGATTCTTTGATCCTGAGGATTACATAAATAACATTAGACAAGGTATTAACAGGTCCTATGTTGCCCATCAGGTGTTTTTCCTTGAAGATGTTATCAGGAATTCTACTATTGATGAAGAAGTTAAGGTGAAAAGAACAAAATGGGCCATGTTCATGAAATATGATAAAGCAATGAAGAAGAAGAAGCCTTCTTACAAGGGAATTTTCCTAGATGTTGCCAACCCCATCACCAGAATAAAGAAGATTTTATCACATATTGATGAATTAGTTAACATAAAGGATAGCAACTCTCTTGAGCCCATAGAAGAAGAAAGGCCATTATGCTCGCCCTCTGCTAGCAATCAGTTGAGGTATACTTTCAAGAAAAGAGTCATGAGGGAGGAAGTCAAAGAACAAGCTCCACAAGCCCTTCCATAGACTCAACTTACTTTGTCTCTTTTAACAACACCACAAGTATCTCCCCCTCCTATGCCAATAATTGAATTAGATTATCCTCATAGGGAATCATCTCCAAAGAGGAGGAAAATTGAACAGGCCCCCTTAGTTGATTATCTAGATGATGAAGAAGAAATAGAAATCATTGAAAAGGAGATACAACATGAGATGCCATCCCCTAGAAGAAATGAAACTGAGCAAGGACCTTTGGATAGGATCACTGACATTGCCCTTCAGAGGAAGGAACTTTCAGATGACATGAGAGTTGTGGCTTGTAAGAATTTCATTAGTGATGATGAATTTGTTAACTCTCAAGAATTTTTTAAATTCTTGTGGAAGAGTAGGAGGAATGAGTATGAAAAAAGATTGGAGGAAGAAATGTCTAAATTTCCTTAAGAGACTAAGGTGCAAGTATCCATCAGGATACTTACACAAATGGAGGAAGTTAAGGATATCACCCCAGAACAAGGTAGAAAGATGATCAGAGATAGTGTAATCTTATTACACCCTGAGTGGGATATAGCTTCTGCCATTGTTCTGGATACTGTAAGAAGGCAAGATCAGGAATTTTTTTTCACAGAGGAAGAGGCTGAGGCTGCATTATGAGGAGTTGGATTCAATCCAAAATGGGAAACCTTATCTATCTAGGCTTTGGCCCTTAATACTGATAAACATTTAGTTGCAGCACCTGATAGAGATTTGAAAGGTGGCTTGATAATTAAAAGAGTATGTGATACTTCTGCTCTAGAGGCATCTAAGTTGGTAGTGGAAGGTGCAAGGTTTAGTAAGGCAGCTACTGATGCCCTTCAGAAAAAGTACGATGAATTAGAAGAGGAGCATATGCATTTACTACATGAATATAATAAGTTAAAGGAGAGGGAAATTCAGTGGCAACAACAATAATATCAAGCCTCAACATCAGCCTCACCACAAACAACTTTGGTAATAAAAGATTTAGGTCTTCTATTTTTTGACCCTTCTTCCTCATCAAAATCTATACTTGAAAAAGAAAATGAAGAATTAAGGCAACAAATCAATGCTTTTGAAGAAAGTTTTGCAAATTCTATTGATAGTCAACAAAAGGATAATTGGCTTATTGTTTCAAGTATTTTGAGGTTATTAATGGAGAAGATTTTAGACAAGGCAGTTAATATCCACAAGTGCTACTTTGACTTGTCACAAGTCACTAAGAAAATAGCTGAAGATAAAGGGCAAACAATGCCTTTGTTCAATAAATGGATCCCAAGGATTGCTTCTTTACTAGGTATTTACAAGGGATCAAATCATGAACCTAATGTTCCCAAAGAAATCAGACAAATTTACATGGCAGCAAAAGAAGCAGGGGAGTCACAGGCATTTATAAATTGCCTCAAAGAGAAGGTATTCAAGTTGATTCAGAGTTTTCACAGTGATGAAATTGGAGTGATCCTTGCAATAAAAATGGATAATGGTGAAAATAAACCTTCCCAATCTTGGATCCTCCAGTTCAGTAATATCATTCCAACTATTTCTTTCTTTATCTACCAAGATGACAAGGTTGACATTCCCCTATTTAGAAGAAGTATCAACAAATTATGGGATTCCTATCAACTTGCAGCAAATTTCACAAGGGAAGCTAAATCAACTACAGCCAAGTACAACAACAAATATACATCTTGTGAGAATAATCTCATCACCTTTCAATGGCCAACGGAGGAACAATACAAAGCTTGGGATGAGAAGTATAATAACTTGCCTTACATTTGATGTTTTGAGTATTGTGAAAATTCATAAGGTTGAATATTGTTGTTTATTCCTTTCTCAAGTATACTTCTATGAGTCTTTTGTTGTTAACAAAAGGGATATTCTTATTTCCACATTTTGAGCATATTTGTCCCATAGTGGTTTCCTTTTGTCTTCTTGTGAAACATCAAGTTTCTTAAAAGGGAAGGAATCAGAATGAAAGAGAGTGGACAAAGGTCGGCAGAGTTTGTTATCACATTTATCAACTCACATCTTCCAAGGCAACTTGTTTTGTGGCCGC
Source organism: Cunninghamia lanceolata (assembly GCA_027924645.1). NCBI lineage: Eukaryota > Viridiplantae > Streptophyta > Pinopsida > Cupressales > Cupressaceae > Cunninghamia > Cunninghamia lanceolata. Next base: position 1,678,257 of record BSBN01000292.1, on the reverse strand, counting down.
ACATGTAACAACTTATGCTGCTAGGAAAATATCTGATCATAATCAGTTATCTTTGTTTCTGATTGATGTAAGTTTGTCAAATGTAAAAGTGACATTTGTGTCTAGGTCTAAAGCTTGTTTTTGCTCCCTTGTTTCTATAAAAGTGAATTTAGGACCTATTGACAAGGATCTTGGAGAAATTTTTGTAACACAACACTTAATCATAATTAGGATTTTTCTACTTCTAGGTGTTTTTCAAGAATAGAATCATTTGTACTTGCAACTATTTGTGTGAACTGTATCAGTTCATCATTTTGAATATATTGTCAAAGTTCAAACTACATTGTCTCCTATAGTTGTATCTTTTGCTATATTTCTAAATACTAGTTGATCAAGTATCAATTTTATTCATCTTCATAGTCTTTCCTATGCAAGGATATCTTTTCTAAGTGGCTTTTACTCAAAGAGTAAATTTAATGCTTTAAGGAAGATATCGAATATAGTAAATGTATGCGGCAATTAGCAAGTAGAATTAGTTCTGGACTGATTTCAAGGTGTAATGGTGTAATGCATCATTGCAGTATTCTTATATGAGTTGGGAATGTGTTATTACACATTAGCTTAATTTATATTTGTTTTGATTCTATGACCCAGATTTAGGCACTGATCTTTTAGGATTATTGTTCTCATTCAATCTCCTTGATCATTTATAAAATCAAAGAACAATTTCATTTCTATATTTCATGTTAGTGTTAGTTTATTTACATGTTCTTCTGCAAAGAATTGTGTTAAAGCTTAAGAATCTAGTCCATTGCTTCACTATATTAGCAAATCTTTAAGCAATCTAGAAAGAACATATTTGTTTTAAAATGGTATTTTGAGAGAGTATTTAGAAACCCCACAATCAAAATACACCCCATTTCAGGAACACCCTCCTTGGTCTTGCAGAGCCTAAAGTGCAGAGGAAAAGGATTGAAAACCCCTTTCCTGTTCATTGGCCAATCCGTCAAGATAGATTACTTATTAGAAATGGCTATTTTATAGATCTATTTTTCTTGAGATCAGGTTGGGAATTTAAAACAACCAACAGATTGACAACTCTACTAGGGACTTCGTCTATAAAGTTCTAACATCAATATAGTAGTTTTGTCATGGGTTTTTTAGAGTTTGCATAAAATTTATTCTCATTATTATCCCCTGAAAAGGGTGGTGACTTTGATAAAGTTTTCCTTACCCACAATGATAAGGAAAATTACTCTTAAGAATGACTTGTGTTTATATGTTATTCTAAAAATTATCATATGGTGCTAGTTAGTTGAGAAGGATATATCCTTTTTTTGACTAACAATATTTCTTGGTTGTATCATTTCTCTAACATGACTAATATTTTTGTTGAGATTTCTAACTCGTTGCAAGTTAAAAATGTATGGAAGAAGATCACAACAATAGGGGCATCCTAATAAATCCCTAATTTAGGAGCCTGTTGCTCAAAGGTGAAGAACCAAGGAATCAGGTGAGTACACCCCCCTCCAATTTGTGATCTCATGACATTTGGTGTGCCTCTTTTGGGTGATAATACTGATAATCTACAAATGAGGGAAGAAAGAAGAGAGCATAGTATTATAAATGCAAGTAAAAATGTTCCTGAGGGTCAAGTTGATTCTGATGGAGATGAAATATTTTATGAGGAACCACCTTTTGTATCACAAAATAATAAGGTCATCCCCTTGAAAGAATCCCAAGCAATCCCTATGTAAAACCCCCATGAGTCTAAAATGGCCACACCCTATGTAAGATTGCACTCTCCCAAACTAGGAAAGGGTAAGTCTATTGATGCTACTAATTGCCCTAATGTTAGCATAGCTTCTGGCACAAATCAGATAGATGAAGAATTAGATAAAGAGGTTAGGGAGTTGACCCTTAGGGTAGCTAGGATGGAAACATTAAAAAGAAAAGAGGAGTTACTGCTGAGATTGCAAACCATGAATAAACCAAGTGCTATTGACAATAGTGGAACCCTTGGTGCATCCACAACAAATAGGCCACAAATAAGTAGCCCAATACCTAATGCCCAACATGATCCTCTGATCCAACTCCAAATGAATAATCCTTTGTCCTCTATACCCACAAGTCATTTTCAGGGTCCTCCTCAAAATCCATATGCTAGAGTGGCTGGAAAAAATTCCCATCCAAGACAAGGGGGTGGATATAACCAAAACCCTCCTGTAATGCCCAATATAAATCCCCAGCCAAGTATTCAAAACCTATACATACCACAACAACCAAATTTGCTAAATCCTCCAAGTTCCTCAATACATCAAAATAACCAGGGAGGACATCCCTTAATAAATCCTTTTGTTAGAAGACCAATGCAATTAACTAGATATAGGCAGATTGATTTTACTGGTATACCAGGATATCTAAACCCTATTGAGAACACAGTAAGAAATGTTGTCCCAAGGTTTGCTGGAAATAATGCAATATCTGGTGAGGATCACCTAAGGGCATTCATCAATGTGATGGATGACTTTGAGGTTGAATGTGAAGATGTAACAATGAAATTGTTTATACAGTCCCTGATAAAAGATGCAAGGGAGTGGTATAGAAGCCTACCAAATGCCAGTATTGATTCTTGGATAGACTTTAAGAGGATTTTCAAGGAATAGTATGGGGATAATATTAACCCATGGTTTTCTATGAATGAATTTACAAGCATTGAAAAGGGGCTAAATGAAAATGTCCATGATTTCAATGCAAGGTTCTTAAAAGTGAGTAATAAGATCCCTCCTTACTTAAGACCAAATGAGCCCATGTGCTTGGTAATTTACCAAAATGCATATGATCCCAAAATGGGATATGAATTAAGGAATAGAGAGCCTCAAACTCTCAAGGATGCTTTCAAAGCAACCTTGCACATTAAAAATAATAGAAAGGCATCTGGAAAAACTTCTAAGAGAGGTGATGTAAGAATCACCCCACAAGATAGAGGACAAAATAGTAAGGCTCCTATTGCTGCTGAATATGATAAATTATGGAAGGAGGTTAAGGAAATAAAGAATTCTATGGTAAGAAATGATAAAAGGATCCCTAGTGATAGGCCTCCTTTTGTTAGACAAGAAAAGATTGCAAGGTTAGCAGATCAACCCTATAACACAAATTGGTGAGATGGAAAACCAATCCCTCCTAATGATAGGGGAGGTCTATCTAAACAAACCCCTAGCCCTCTGAGGAATGGGGTACATGCTGTAGATGAAGATCTATAGTGTTTACTGTGCCAAACTCCCCATTCTTCTGCTTCATGTGCTATTGCAATATCTATGATTGACAACACAACCCCATATGTGGAGTACAAGGATGGGGATGATTATGAAGACCACAATGTGAATATGGTTTTTAACCATGAGTGCATTATTGAAGACCGTGTCACTTTTGACAGTGAATGCTAAAAAATGAGGTTATAATAGAAAAGGGAAAGTTGATAAAGCAAAAATCTATCCCAAATATAAGTAAAGATGATGACTGTGTTCTTCAGTTGAATACTAAGGACATTGACATCCAATTAAGAAGACCCTCTGCTAAGGAAATCAAGACTTTAACTGCTTCCAAGATTGCTCAGGTTAAAAGTGATTACAACATGAGGAGTAAGAAGAATTAAGGAGAAAGTAGTACGAGGGGAAATGTAGGAAGCATTTTTATAAAAGAAAGGCAAAATGTCCCCAACCCCAAGAGAGAAGTGGAATCTTTGGGAAAGCTTAAGGAGGTTGGGGGAAAATCTAATCCACATCATAATCCACCCCCTAAGGCAAAAATACCAATAGAAAGGGACAATGTTAAGAAAATTCCTACTGAACAAAAATATGGTAAAAATAACACATCTCAAAACCCTATAGCGAATACTGATACAACTTGTACTAGTATAGTGCCCAAGTATGTCCCGCTAGACATGGCTGACATATTCATCTATATAAGAGTGACAATCCCTTTGTTAGAAATGATGACGATACCTGAGCATAAGAGTAGGGCCATGGCTACAATAAATGATGCAGTCAGGCTGATACACCTGGGTTGGCCAATGAACTTACTAAGATGCTTGAAGAAAAGAAGGTACTCTCCAAAGATGTTAAGAAGTGGAGTACTAAGATACCAGAGGTCTATCTAGGAACCACTTTATAAAATTGTCCTTCTCAAGTAGATACTTTCTTTGTCACTCTAATGATAAAAGGAAGATTTGTAAAAAAATGTATGATTGACTCAGGTCCCTCTGCGAACATAATGCCATTAGGAGTCATGTAAATCTTAGGCTTGCAAGTAACCAAGACCTATGGGAAATGCTTTTCCATGGATTCTCAAGAAGTCTCAATTATTGGAATTATAAAGGATATCAGTTTTAGACTTCCAGCATTCCCACACAAGGAATATAAAATGAATATTACTGTGGTGGAAATTCCTCTTATGTATGGGATGTTGTTGTCAAGAAAGTGGGCCTCTATTGTGGGTGGCAGCATCCAAATGGATTCATCATATGCTATGATCCCCATGGATGGTGAAGAAGTAAGACTTGATAGAGAAAAGAAGTGTCCTCAAATTATAGATGGCATCAATGAGGAAGGTGTTCAAGTATACTTCTTGGATGTGGCTATAGACAATTTTAAGATTGAGGGCATTAAGAATGATTAGGATAATTCAGTAGATCATGGTCTTGAATCAATTTATGATAAGGAAGGATTATGGTCTATGCAATTTGATGGAGCCTTCTCCAAGGAACGTTCTGGAGCAAGAGTGGTGCTTATTTCTCCTTCAGGAAAAGCATTTAGATCATCCTTTAGATTTGGTTTTGCATGTACTAACAATGTTGTAGCATATGAAGCCTTGCTTACAGGCTTAAAAATGACCCTTAAGTATGGAGTTAAAAAGCTTAGAGTTTTGGGAGATTCTAAATTGGTAGTCTCACAAATTAGATCCAAGTATACCTCCAAAAATAAAAGGCTTAGGCAATACAAAAATGCTATTTGGGATACCATAGAAGAATTTGATGCTTTTTCTATTGATTAGATTGAATGAAGTAAGAATGTTATGGCTGATTTCTTGGCTAATATTGTAGTCAAATAGGAAGATATCACATTAGTAGGAATTTCAAAGGTGGAGATACTAACAAGACCCTTAGTTCTTGATAATATTCATCACTGGCATATTTTCAATGATGACTAGGATCTTTACAAGTTCATGAACTGCATGGATGAATACCATGCACAAGAGATTGATTTCCAAGAGTTTATGGAGATAATAGATGGGAAACAAACTATCTTTGGAAATGAGATCAGCCAGTTGAAAACTAATAGAATTCCAAGGGGACTGGGGGATCTAGAAAGAGTTTTTGATGGGAATGACAAATGGACTGTAAGATTTGCTCCAGTGCACCAAAATGACCTTGAAGAGGTGAACCTATGAACTGAAGCTCATCCAAAGTTTTTCTATGTAGGTAAGCGCCTGAACCCTAAAATTAAGACAATGTTGATTGCTTTTCTCAATAAGCACAGAAATTTTTTGCATGGTCCTATGTGTTGAAAATGAAGGTAGAACTGCGGCTATAAACTTTAAAATTTTGTGTATGCAAAGCTGAAATTAAGATTAATTTGTAACAATTAATGAATAAGTACTTATGTACTTTCAAACCAATGTAGAAGAGAAAAGAAAAAGCTTGCATAGTATTTACATGGAGAAACCCTTTCAGGAAAAAAATCCACACTCAAAGATGTTTCCTGCTTGTATTAAATCTCTTTGGAAAAGATTACATTCAATACTAAAATTCCTCTAAGTCCTTGATACATTTCAAAAGCTTCTTCAATCTTCAAACCTGTAAAAAACATAAAAAAAGTTTCTTGCTTTTTTCTTCAAAAACTTCTTCAATAAAAAAGCTTCTTCAATAAAAAAAGATTCTTACTTTTTTATTCTATGTCAAAAGAGCTCTTTGCTTTTTTATTCTAAGTCTTTTACAAAAAACTTCTTGCCTTTATCGTCTAAGTCTTTTTCCTCAAAACAACTCTCTGGAAAATGTATGGGGTTCTCAATTAAATAAAAACACCCTCTTTTTAATTCAAGAACTTCTTTTTAATTCAAGAACTTCTTTTAATTCAAGAACTTCTTAACAAGAGCTTGAAATTCAAAATATAATCAATTACATTTGATAACATAGCTTCCAAAGCTCATACAAAAATCAAGCTCACTTAAATTGAGAAGACTGAACTCAAACAAAGTCCAAACTTTGAGTTAACTACCCCTTCATGATGTGTGCACACAAGTATGCCAAAAATAGCTTTGTCAACATCAAACATATTTCTAAATAAAACCAACAACTGAAAGTCCCAAGATTGGGTGCTCAAGTTAGCCCAATCTATTTCAGTCAACTGAAGTGATCAACACACACCAATTCTCATGCAAGAACTTGCATAATTGATGTCCCCAATGTTATTCTAAATTACCTTGTTCTGTACATGCAAGTGACATTCAAACATTGAATCCAACATGCAACTGATACCCATTACCTGAAACACTGAGATGTACCATCCTGTAACTTTTGGGAGTTGGAGTGTCTTGCAAGTAATATCTTAAAACTAACATGCAAGCATTTTCAACAACATGCAACTGATACCCATTTCCTAAATCACTGAGATGTACCATCCTGCAAGTTTCTGGAGTTGGAGTGTTCTGCAAGTAATCTCACAAAACTGAAATGCAACTACATGCAAGGTCATATAACTGACATGCAAGAACATGCAAGGTCATACAAGTCCATAGGAATGACATGCAACAACATGCAAGCACATGCAAGTGACATGCAACAACATGCAAGGTCATTCAAGTCCGTAGGAGTGACATGCAACAACATGCAAGCACATGCAAGTGACATGCAACAACATGCAACTCTAACACTGTAGTTAACTCCAACATTATATCCATGCAAGGTGTCTCAACATTATCCACTCATGTACATAAAAAAGTACAACTCCAAGGCTAAATATAAGTCCCCATGAAAAGGGAATTCCCAAGTTTAACTCCCACTCATTAGGAGTTATCAAACTCTCAAAATAGACTTAGGAGAAGTCAACAAAGTCTTCATGGCCCCCACTCTAAAAATGGATGCCCAAGTTTGAACTTATCAATTAGGAATTGATTGCAAAAGTCAAAGTGATATAATTAATAAATAATTAATCTCTCAAAGTCCTTATGTGTTGGGGAACACATTCCAAGAACTTTGGAGACACATGAATTGGTTAGGATTGCAAGTTAATGGCAACTTATCCCAACACTATGATGATTTGGAGGCATATAGGAAGGATTTATTTTAGCATGAAATCCCATTAAAACCAAATGCAAAACCTTTTAGGCAGAAGCAAAGGCCTATAAATCCTACTTTGAGGAACAAGAAATAGCCAAATTGAGTGAAGGAGGAATGATCAAACCTATTAGGCATTCCACTTGGGTTTCAAACCTAGTTCCTATTAGAAAAAATAATGGAGACATTAGGCTTTGTGTTGATTTTAGAAACTTGAATATGGCATCATTAAAAGATAACTATCCATTGCCAAATATGGAGGCCATGCTACAAAAGGTAACTAGTTGTGAGCTCTTGTCTATGATGGATGGTTTCTCAGGATATAACCAAGTAATGGTTAAAGAATCTGAGCAATATAAAACTACATTTACTACTCCAAGGGGTACATATGTATACATTAGAATGCCCTTTGGGTTGACTAATGTAGGAGCCACATTTCAGTGAGCTATGGTTGTAGGTTTTTCTAATCTCATAAATGTAATAATGGTGGTATATCAGGATGACTTGACTACATATTCAAAGAAGAAACAAGATCATTGCTCTCATTTGGAGAGAATTTTTGAGAGATGCATGAAATTTGGCATTTCTCTGAACCCCAAAAAAAGTGTGCTTGGGGTGACAGAAGGAAAGCTCTTAGGCCATATAGTGTCTAAGGAAGGAATTAGGATTGATCCAGAGAGGGTTGCTACTATTGAGAAAATCCCAATACCCAAAAGTATTAAGGGGATTCAGTCTTTCTTTCGGCAGGTCAATTTCCCGAGGAGATTTATTACAAATTTTGTAGAAACCACTAGACTGATATCCAAGATGCTAAAGAAAGGGGAGGATATCACATGGAATGATGAACTAATGAATGCTTTCAAGAATATCAAGAGAGCCATCAAAGAAGCCCCTGTATTGAAGTCCCCTGATTTTTCCAAACCCTTCCAATTATTTTTTTTTGCTTCTTGCCATACTATAGAAGTTGTTTTACTAAAGAAAAATAATGAGGGTTATGAGCAACCCATTTCATTTTTTAGTAAATCTCTCCAGGCTACTCAGTTAAAATATGATATAACTGAGAAACATGCTTATTGTCTGGTAAAGTCTATTAAGAATTTTAGGCCATATCTAGTGGGGGCAATGATTGTTGCTTATGTCCCAACAACAGCTATCAAAGATGTCTTTACCCAACATGAAGTAACTGGAAGAAGATGTAGATGGATTAATAGGATCCAAGAATTCTATATTGATATTTAGATTACTAGGCTGGTAAGGGGACAAGGATTAGCCAAATTGATGGCTGAGTCAAACTTAGAAGCTAATCAAATAAATAGTGTTGAGATTCAGGAGGTAGTTGTTGATTGTGACATGAAGAACTTTGAATGGTATAGGAATGTTGTTTACTACTTACAAAGTATGTCTTTCCTTTATGGAATGATTAAAAATAAAAAAAGGACACTAAGGTTGCAAGCTATAAAATATGTGATCATAGAGGGTGAACTTTGTGGAGAAATTTTGAAGGCATTCTACTCAAGTGTGTAGACATGAACTAGGCGTTAGAAGTGTTAAATGATATGCACCATGGTGTGTGTGGAGGCCATTAAATGGCTAAGACAACAACCCATAAAGTCCTTAGAGTTGGATATTGGTGGCCTGCCTTTTTCAAGGATGCTCACCAAATGGTCCGAAGCTGTGATTCTTGTCAGAGATTCTAAGGGAAATTGAGATTCTCTGGAAATCTTCCCCTCAGGCCCCTAACAGTGGAAGCTCCCTTTCAACAATGGGGATTAGATTTTATAGGGGAAATAAGTGAGAAGTCAACTGGAGGATATAGCTATATTTTAGTGGCCACTAATTACTTCACCAAATGGGTTGAGGCTATCCCCACCAAGAGAGCAACTAGTAAAGTTGTGATTGATTTCCTAATAAATAATGTCATGACAAGATTTGGAGTGCCTGTAAAAATAATCTCAAACAATGCAATGTGCTTCAGATCTGAAGAATTTATAAATTTATGTAGCCAATATGGGATTTCAATTTCTTATTCTTCCCCATACCATCCTCGGGGTAATGGACAAGCTGAATCAAGCAATAAGAGCTTGATGAAGATTATAAAAAGAATCATTGAAAAGACCAAGAAAGCTTGGGATACCAAATTAAGACTTGCTATCTGGACTGACAGAGTAACTATAAAAAAGGCCATTGGGCAAGCCCCATTTGACCTAGTATATGGCTTGGATGAAAGAATGCCCATAAATAATTTGTTGCCAATTTTTAGGTTCATTCAAGAGCATGATGATGACATTTCTGATGCAATGCAAAATAGGATCAGTCAGGTGACTTAGTTGGATGAAAAAAGAATGATAGCTCAATAGAGAAACATCAAATTGCAGCAATAGGTCAAAAATTTGCATGACAAAAGAACATCTGAGAGGAAGTTTCAGATAGGGGATATGGTATTATTATAGAATACTAGGTCTCAAGATAAAGGGAAACATGGCAAATTTGATGCCTTGGACCATATTTGATCAGCAATACTCATAGAGAAGACTCCTATTTCTTGCAAAATATGGTTGGAGAATTACTTGAATTGCCAATGCATGGACAGTTCTTGAAATCATACTTTTCATATGGTATGAGTGTTTTCTATGCATATTATATTTTAGTTTTTAGGTATTTCCATGCTTTAGTTTTTTTTCCTTTGGTTTGTTTTCATTTCCTTTTCTATGCTATGGTCTTCTTCCCCAGAGTTCTTCTGTGGTCTCGCTCTATTCAAGTTGAATAAACATCCCCAACTAGAGCCACTGATGAGACTCTATAAGATTTTTCCTGATTCTAGTGTTTGACCCATGTCTTCTGTTGTCATGTTAAGGTGGTCTCTAGTGTAGGGTTTTTGCCTACTAAAAAGACTATGAATAATAGCCCTTAAACCCTAAACCCTTGTGTCATTTCATCATGGGTAATGAAAATTACTTTTGTTATATTCTTAGGTTGACTACCTATCACCTGTTGCTCAGTTCTTTAAGTGTCATGTTATGTCTTGAGGTATGTTGTTTACCAGCTCCTTGCCATACAGTTTACCACCTCTAGCATGTGCCCAATACTTTTCAAATATGTCAAGATATTTTACATGTCTACCCTTTAGTGGTCCCGTGGACCCCTCATTCCTAGTAGATGAAGGTTGTTTTAAAAGTAATATACCGAGAGTCAGGTCCTGCTAACTCTCTTGACAGGTGGCACATGCTAATTCATCTCCGTCATTCTGTCAATGTTAAAATATGGATAAAGTGATCACCCACAGAACGACAAAGAGCCCCATTTGGTAAGAAATCTTTCATCGAATGCAACAAGAAGAAATGATGGATCCCATTGCTACGTGGAAAATTCTCAATGGCCTTCGTCGTTCTGCCGAGCTTCACCAAGGGACCCCACCAAGTGTTTGCGGAAAGGTGGAAAAGTGACATATTGCATCTGTGTTACAATTTGAAGTACAAGTGGAGAAAGGCATTGCAGGTCAAGTGCGCTTACGTCTTTCCGTCATTCTACGCAATCATAGATTTATATGCCTTGCCAGACTGTAGAATGGTAGAAAGCCACCACATGGCAAGGATGGTATATTTTTTATGGCATGTCCTTTCTGGTAATAATCAAGAAATAATGAGAAGGAGCCTCCTAATTGGCCTAGTGGACCTTGTATCACATGTCAAGTGGGATTAAATCTTTGGGACCGATCATGGCTGTCTAATCTCTGCCAGTGCTATATTATTCGATGGCTAGTATTCAAATCTTAGAGAACTAAATGATTATGCAAATCTAGTTTGTGCAAGATGGAGTGATGGCGGATGTGACTAATTTCAGCCCTGAATTAATGGTGATCTTTATGTAGCTCAAGCTCCAATTTTTCTACGCATTCAATTTCATACACTTGAGACATTGAAGCATTGAGGCTAGTAATTGCTATGACATCCCTGGTATCAATTCAAAGTTGGTTGTGAAAAACAATCCAGTAAGTGGCATACTTCTTGTCTCATAACACTCTATTGTTCTTTCTAGGGTTTTTTCCTTTCCTTTCTTCTCTTAAAATTTTATTCTGAAGCTTGAGTTAAGAACCCCTGAACAAGAAAAGAAAGAAAGCCCTCGCCTTTGTTTCATCATTTCAAATGGTTCCCCAAGGCCCAGGCTCTCTCCACCTCCCAAAGATGTGCCCTGCATGAGGACCTCATAACCCAAATCTCAAGTTCCTGTACACAGAAGATAAAGGTTAGTGGCCTAGAATGCAAGGATGGATTAGTCGATAAGTATTTTGAATGTAGGGATGCAGAGATCCCTATTCTTGGCTAGTCATTATTTTACCACTGGTGGAGCAAAAGAAATGCCTACTCACCATTGTCCAATGTATGGGTATGAGACCTAGGAAAGTTGGTAGTCACCAATGTGGTTGAAGATGTTGAACTTCTCCTAGCCATGGCTACTGATTATGATGAAGCTGCTAAAGTAATTAGGGGTAAGAATGGGGGTGTTTTGGTGGAAATTAATAAAGAAACTATTGCCATAGTCTTTGGGATAAACTTGGTTGCTTCTACAACAATTGATACAGATAAATTCAAGGCTCTATATGCAAAGGACAGGAGCAGTTATAGAACTATATATCTGCCTAGATTTAGGGAAAAGGTACAAAATGGTAGGTCAGTGAGAATTCCTCAAAATGAGCAAGAGCCCTTTAGGTTAGACACTTTTGAAAGCTACTTTGCCAAAACCTATTATTCTCTCTATCAAGTTTTGGGGGAGGACAATAATGAAAGAATCCCCATTGATTATACCTATATGGCTGCTGATATTCAACACCCATCTCAAAGTGTTCAATTTGATTTTGCTTCTTATCTGGCAAAACAAATACATGATGGACTGGTAAAAATAAAAAATAAGAAGGAACCAATCAAATTTTGATGGTTTTCATTGATGTGTCACATGTTCCTACATAAGAGGAAAATATAGATAAATTGGAGCCCTAAGTTGATGACTAATCATGTTGACAACATGGGGAATGTATTGCCAGTCTAGTGTTGGACTCATATATGGGACAAAAATGATCCCAATTCTAGTTATAGGTTCTTCAAAGACCCTTTTTTGGTCATGGTATTGAGACAGTTTCATACAGATAGCCCAAGAATTCCAACCCCATTATTGAATTTCCTTAGACTTGCAATAAGGACACCTACTTTAGACATTAATCACAATTGGGGAGATTTCTTCCTCCATGAGGAATGTATAGTCCTGAGAATATATGGTACCCTTGTTGGCCCTCATCTCCTACCTAAGTATGTGCCATTGAGGGTCAATTTCTTGGAGGTCATTTGGCAGTTGGTTGAGTGAGATAGGATTCACCTTGTAGGAGAGAAGAAGGGATCTTTCTTCCCTTACCTAACAACTTTTTCTGATTTTAGAATGAACAAGGAAGGATTTGCTAAGTTGAATGACAAATTACTCTTTTTTAAGATGAGGCAAGAGCAAGTCAAATTCTTTGATCTTGAGGGTTATATAAATAACATCAGATAGGGTATCAACAGGTCATATGTTGCCCATCAGGTGTTTTTCCCTAAAGATGTTATCAGGAATTCTACTACTGATGAAGAAGTTAAGGTGAAAAGAACAAAATGGGCCATGTTCATGAAATATGATGAATCAATGAAGAAGAAGAAACATTCTGATAAGGGAATTTTCCTAGATGTTGACGACCACATCACCAGAATAAAAAATATTTTATCACATATTGATGAATTAGTTGATAGAAAGGATAGTGTTGTCAATCAGGATTGCACCCTAGGTAAGATTTGACTCAAGTATCCTATTGAAACATGGAAACACTCTCAGGTTGTGGGTGACCTATGGCTAGAATGAATCTCCAGATAGGGCTAGTTCTCCTAGCAAATCACATAATCTAAAAGACTTTTCTGAGAAAAGGGTTTAGAAAGATAACTTGAAATGAAATTCTAAACCTAATGGCGATGCACCATAATTCTAACTTATTTCAATAATTTCACTCACAAACAGTTTCTCAAAACATTAACTCTCACAATCTTATTTAAAACACACAACTCAATAATGATTTGCATGAAGGCTCAAATTGAACACAACACAACCTAAATCATATGAAATTCTTGCACATAGATTCACAACAATGAGACATAACAAAGGACCTAATTCTTATGATCACAATGAAACATCAAATCAACACTATAAATATGAGATAGGAATGCTCTGCTACTTTATTAAACTGAAGGAGTATGCAAATTAAAAATTTGAGTACAAATATTAGTTTACAAAGCTTTCTATAAGTGAGAAAGAAAGTAAGAAGGAAATTTGAACTGCCAAAACTAAGTTTTTCCCCCTATATATAGCCAAAAAGACTTTCTAAAAGCTTAGCCAACTGTCTATCCAAAAAAGAAAACAAAGTCTCATTTTTGAGCAAAGGGAAAAAGCCACAAAAAGAGGGCCTAGAACTAACCCAAACTAAGTGAAAATAGGTGGCAAGTTTCCTTACCAAGTGGACCCACCCAAATGGATACTAAAAATAAGCTAAAACTGACTGAAAATAGAAATAGAAAGTCACTTCACTGAAACTTTCCAATCTGTACAATTTGAACATAAAAAGAAAGTTTCTACTCAACGCATTCTTTATTTTACTACATTTTTATTGACACTTATTAAAGTAATTTATAAAATATTACTTTTAATAAGGCCTTACAAATGTTTTATTGTAGCTTCAGCTTTTACAAAATAGAAAGAAAGGTCGATTTGAGTTTGATTTTTGCAAAAAAATACAAGGCTAGTATGATTTTAATGAAATTTTGCCAAGTATGAAGTATTCTAAGGTGTTAGGTGTTTGATTTTCTACAAAAATCACAAAACTAAGGCATATAGCCATATGATTTTCTTTAAAAATCATAAAATACTAAGGCATATAGCCTAAGGTTGCAAAATATGAAAAGATTTTAATACCACAAAGGGTATTAATATTTGCATAAATCCAAAATCATGAAAAGAAATCCCCATAAAGGGGTCGGCCAAACTTAGGGCAAAAGAAACCCTAAAAACAAAAGCCACGGCCTTCCCACATTTCGCCCTTCATTTGGCACTTAGCATTTTGGGCGCCGTCATTGTTGGAGTTTTGTTCAAGCTTTTAGAGGCTTTTTGTATGTAGACTTAGCAAAAATTGAGCTTGGGTAAGCTCTTCACTTGTATAACTTACTTTTTCCTTCAAAATCTACAGATAGAATGCTTGTTTTGAGCTTTAAAATGCAGAAAATGATGAATGTATTTTGCATTCCATGCATTCACTGTGAGCACAATATAGTTCATATTTCAATTCTTCATGATTTTTGATGTTCCTATAGTCGCTGATCTAGCATAAATAAAATTTATACACTGGCTTCTTTTATGCTCTATTATGCTTCTCAGTTGTTGCTAGGGTTTTATGGAAACCCTCTATTCATTCCCACTGAGATGAATTCATAGACATACTTGGTTTCTTGATAAAATCACGGAGGAAAAATGAAGTATTGATTGTATTTTGCTGCACTACAGGTGACTGTCGCCATGTTCATTGTTGGCTGCTTCAAACAATGTATTCTTGACCATACTGATTGCATTCTTCTTGGTATAGAGATATCTACATGGCAGAGTTTATTGAAGCCATTCATAACTTGTGTATATTATGTATTGGGGCATATTTGGTTTGACAGACCTTTGCAAGTGCATTAGAGTTAAATAGATTGTCATTATGTATTGTTGCAACCTTTATGATGATGACCATTTAAGCTTTGTTGTTCTTCAATATTCATGACTATCCCATCCTTAAGACTGAGCTGACACAAGATCAAACCATTAGGGAGAAATATCATACAGACCTTTGGGTCTTGAAACATCTTCATGACTCCTACATCCTTCTTTGATGGGTTTTTGTCCTTCTTGTTGTCAGATATCCTTTGCAAATCCATTGGTCTCTCACTGTCATCTATTCTACTGTCCTTTCATTTGATGACTATCATAGAGGAGAGATGAAAACAAAAGACTTGATTGAAGACAATGGCATTGATATTGCAGGTTGACTATCCTCTATTCATGCAACACTTGCTTCTTAACTATTCACTGTCAATATATGTCCCCTTAATGAACTAGTCCTTAGCATTCTTGCTTTGGATGCTTTTAGTTGATGACTAGTTTTCACCTTGTTTGACTGTCCTCTGAAAGTACTTGTGACTATCTTTTGACAGTATGGGGACCAATTTTTGCTAGCATGGCCTAAGGCAGTCTTGGAATGTCGTTGTATGCTAGCTACTATGTACAATCATTGTGTTATTCCTTTTCTACATTGCATGCAGTCATTGTGACTATCTTTAACAGTCCTTTGATTGTCAACAAGAGTCTTTTATATCTCTGCCATGACTGTTCTTCAAAACTTGACAGTCATCTATTGCTCTTGATGCCTTCTCCATAAGACTGCTCCTTTGCTCTGTCAGGACTGTTGTTTACTTTATAGATGTTGACAATCATTTAGATATGACTGTTCTTTCTCTAAACACTGATAACTTTGGGAAACATCATTGCAAAACTAGGCTCTAATGATGACAAATTCAAGGACTGTACCTGATTTCATACATGCAACAATGGATATCCCTATTCATGACTAAATATTGCCTCTTACTCAATAGAACATCTTTGTCCAAAGTTATCTAAGAATGTCCAAAACTGTGGCAGGTTATGCCAAGAATCTAGAGAGTTTTATCAAGCACTGAGATGCAGAATGAAAAGGCATAGCAAAGGTTTGACATGATGAAAGACACTAATGGAGTTTACTTAGTATGAAGATGATTCATTAGAAAATGTAGATGAATGATACCTCCTTGTTTGATCCTTGTTGTACCAAACCTCTTGTATTATGTTTAGAAGCTCTTGGAAACTCTAAGTCATCACTATAGCCTATTGTCAACTAATGAATATTCAGTGATGACTGCACCCTCTATAACTACTAGTCATTGCTTCGTTTCTCTAAGCATGCTATCCCATTAAGTGTTAAGACATTGTGTATTTTGTGGTTTCTATCCCTCTACATATCTCTATCATATGATGTTATTATTTCTATAATTGTTCTCTCAGTGATTTTGACTGCTCCTTAAAGGCCTCTTTGAGACTATTGCTATAGCTTCTTGTTGTCTCTTTTACATTGTCCAACTATCCTCTTATGCTGCTAATGACGACTCTTTCTCACAAGAAGACTATCCTTGTTGCTATTTGTTCAATATATCATCCACTTTCATGCTTTGAACTGCTCATTTAAACTGTGGACTGTTCTTTCATGATTGATGATTGCTCATGAATATAGCAGTGTTTTGGATTTGCTTGATACAATGAATGCCTATGTTCTTTTGCTGTTTGTAAGGTCTTCATGCCTTTATTTCACTGTGTTAGACCTTCTGCTGCACTTTATATCTATTATTGTGTTCTAGAACAACAAATGTGATTCTCATGATCTTTATGACTTTATGAGTCGATGATAGACTCAATTTAACAATGCTTTAGTATTCAATCATGGTGGCTACCTATATCTTGTAATTTATAATAGTGATATCATCCAATTCACTATTATAGATGATGAGATATATGCATCAAATTGATAGATTTTACCTTCTTACTCCTCTCAAAAAGCCAAGAGGGCAGAATGCTGGGCTCAACCCTTGTGGGAGCCCATTTTTGCACCACATGCTGAAATGTCATCAGAAATGAATCAACAACAAGATTTCACCTATACCTGCATAGTGAACAAACATGTTAGATAAAAAATAATGAAGTTTAATGTTGTTGTGATGTTTGATTTTCAGGCTCTCTTGCATATTTCTGATATTTGTTGATCCAATGCATCATGAACATGTGTTATATTTTTGTTGGTAGGGCACATAGGAAGATTCATATTTGGATCTCTAACCAACTCTTTATCATGATGCAGGTTCACTTGAAGATCAAGAGTGAGGAGGAGTGAAAGACAATGAAGATCCACCCAAGACTCTTCTAGGCAATGATGGATATGTCTTTTCTTATATGCTTCTTTTCATTTCTTTCATCTTCAGGTGTATAGCATATTTTATGTTGCATTGGTTCAGGTACTCCCACTGCTTGTGTGGGAGATTTGATTAATCCTTTATTTCCAATTTATATAAACGCAACACTTGTGCAATTCTATATATATTTCATTTGTAAAATGAATGAAACATTGTGAAATGAATGAATCATTACAGAATTGAATGAAAGCAATGTCTTCTGTTCTTTATGTACTTTCCTTTGCAAAACTATGAACAACAAAACTAAATTCAATCATTTTTTCAAGCACTTAAAATATGCAATGGTTAAGTATAGTAGAAATGTGTTAGATTATTCTTCACCTTAAATATAATGAAATTGTTTCAGCTCTACCAATTTGAGCTTTTGGCAAAAAATTGGTAACATTTCTGGTGATTTCTATTGAATGCTTGCCTGCTAAGCATATAAACCAGTTGCCTTAACCATCCATTGGGCATGGAGTCAGATTTTGCCCCTCCAAACTCAGAAAACCATTGTAACTCAGCTGCAAATGCTCCTAATAGTAGCAAAACCAAACATAAAGCAAACTACAGGGTCCTAGAGGCCAACAATTGTACAATAGCACTTAGGGAAAAGAAAACAGAACTGAAAAGATGTGCCTAGAGCACTTATTAACTAAAAACCTCTACTCTACCCTACACTAACCAGTAGTGCTAGTGTTTAGACAAAGCCATTAACTGGTATTGGGAAAAAACTTCCCTTTCTAATTAAGAAAGGGTGTTCTGCAAGGTGATTTTTTACTGATAAGATATGATTCATAAGAATATACCCTACAAACTATTGCAAAACTCTCTGAAGAACAAAAACAAACCCACTCACCATCTGAACCTAATCATAGATACTGCTATTATGGGGTGAATAGATGATCTGGTTCTGCTATTCTAAGGCTGCAATCTCCTCTTTGGGTACAACAGTAACATGTGCCTCCTTATTTGGCTCTCTGCTATCTAAATCCCTGATTGGACATCCTTTTGAAAGGATGAACTTCCTGCTCATACTATTGGTTTCTTGCTTAGAATTTGCTATCCTGTTGTCACTTGCAATTTCAACCTGATTTGAAAAAGTTAGCTCACATGAATGAAATGAAGGAATGCTTGCCTCTTTGACTTGAACAGGCTGATCACATACTACTGGTTCACATGGCATCAAATTATCATCAATGTTAGAACAAAAATCTTCTATGATACTAGAGAAAATGTTCTCATCAAACTCATAATCTTGTACTAAATCTAGATGAGTTTCATCACTCCATTGCTTAAAACTAGGCATTGATGTTAGTATGCATGTGTTATCTTGATTCTCATCTACAAATTTAGGAAGTTCATCAAATGAATTAGCTAGCTCTTGAAATTCAACCTCTATTTCTTTCACAAAAACATGTTCAACTTGATCTTGTTTGCCATCTAAGTTTGACACAAAGGACTCAAGATCATCCCAAAATGAATTTTCATCACATTCTTCTTGGATTTTTGATAAAAGAGGACTGATTTTTACCTCATGGCAGCTCTTATAAAACCTTTTAGACTCCACAAAGGTTTCATTTTTGTGCTCTGCTTCTTGAACCAAAGCTCCATTATCCAATTGACTATCTTCAACCAGCAACTCATCAGATTGTTGAGGATCTTCTTGTTATTCTAAAACTGCTATTGGTGAAAATAGAAACACACCTTCTTCATCGTTTTCAACAAAATAAGGTAACTCATCAATCCAAGTTATAGGATAATCCTCTTGATCATCCTCTTTTACTTCTTCACCCTGCTGACCTATCGAAACAACTTGATCATTTTCAACAAAACTAGGAAGATCATTAGCTAATACATTAAAAGATTCCTCTTGAAAGGTCTTCTCCTATTCAATCTTTTACTGCTCTAATCGGTAATACTCTACAGCTAAATGCAGTGGATTTATATTTCTAATCTTCTCCACGATGAGTAAGCTATTTTGATCAATGGGCTGCTCTGTAACTACACTAGGTTGTACCTGATTACTTTCCTCAACTTGTAAAGGATGAAGGCTTGTGAAACTTGGAAATTCAAGCTTAAGAGGCTGATTTGAAGAGTTAAGAACTTTATCTTGCCTGAAATTTGGAATCTTAACTATAGGAGGGTTAAGAGGCTCACTTTGCTTGAAACTCGGAAACTTATGCTTACAAACCTCTACTTGAATAGGCTGATCTGGAATGAATGGATTTGTTTGGACCTCATACCTTTTGTGTTTGAGCAAAAAAAACTTCATTTGCTCCTCTTTTTCAGCTAGCTCTTTTTCAAGATGTTCTTGATATTGCCTTCTTTGAAACTCCTCCTCTTGTTGGCATTGATAATCTGAGTAAGCCCACTCTTCCTGTTGCAAATCAAACTCTTGCTCCCTCTTAACACTTTCTTCAAACTGTATCCTTTGTACCCCAACTCCTGCTCATAATGATAGACTTGATTAGCCAACTCTTGCTGCTATAAGTTATATTGTAGTTCTCTATTGATCTCTTCTATCTACTTTGTGAAGTCAAGCAACATACTCTTTATGGTTGCAATCTCCTCCTTTTCACTCACTTGGAGCTGGTTGGGAAGGGTATACTACTACTTTTTAAGAAAATAGGCTTCTTGAAGCTTATTTGGCTTATGTATAGACTACCAACAAGGCTAAACTGGGGTGGGTGGGAGGTAAGAGTACTGAACATGTTGGTTTCCTTGAAAAACCATGGAATTTGGGCTAAAACCAGCTGCATGCTTAGCTTGATATGGCTGATAAGGATATGGATGAGTAGTATTTTCACAAAATAGAGGTGGAAACATGCTCTTTTCATGAAAACCTGACATGTTAAAGCATTTGAAACATGGAAAACTTCTTGAAATCAATGTGAATCAGCTTTCTTTTATAAAAATGAAACATACCAACACTTTATCTACTTGAAACCAGTAGATTGAACTCTGATTGAACACTGAGTCACCATGAGTATAGATCTATGCCTCTAAAGGTAGAAATTGCTGATATACACACCAAAACCAACAATAAAATGATGAGATTTGAACTATGAAAGTTCAAAGAGTCCCACCGGGCGTACCAAAAATTGTTGTCAATCAGGATTGCACCCTAGCTAAGATTTGAATCAACTATCCTATTGAAACATGGAAACACTCTCAGGTTGTGGGTGACCTATGGGGAGAATGAATCTCCAGATAGGGCTGGTTTCCCTGGCAGATCACCTAATCTAAAAGACTTTTCTAAGAAAAGGGTTTAGAAAGTGTAACATCATAAAATGTCCCCTTGGGGGCTTTTCCCTCATAAGGTTTAGCTCCTAGGTCTTTAGCATGCATTTAGGACATTTTAGTTCATATTTTGACACCCCAATGGAATGAGACCCAGGTTCCATGGCAAATTAGACCTAGGTGGACCCCTTGAGCTGTACCCAGCCCAAAATAGGGGGAGGACTTGGGCGTCCGTGCCCTAGTCCTATCCTATTTTGGGGCGGCCCCAATTTCTAGGTGTCGGTTAGTGACCGTTATTAGGTCCCTTTCCCAACATGATAAGTTTGAATTTCAAATATCTTGGCGAGAGTGTTTGTAGATGCATATATAAACATGTTTAGGCATTCATTTGTAAACTAGATGATTACTAGCAAGCTATTGTGTTCTCAAGGTGATTCAAGGCTTCTATTGTGTTGTAAGGGCAGACTTGTAGGTTTTATGTGTTGATATTTGTAGATTTGAGCATCAATCTCCTCATGGCATGAAGAGCATCTTCCTCCATGAGAGTTTCACTACAAGGTGACATAATATTGTGTTTTCATCATTGATTCCTTTGGTTTTTGCCTCTGCCTCACAAGGGCATGCACTCTTTGTTTGACAATGGTGTTCAGAGACTTAAGTGTCCTCCAGGGCTTGACTAAGGCAAGCCTCTAAACACCACAACCCCCAAACCAAGTCTTGTGATTGTAGGTTACAGGTGTCGCATTTGGAAAAAGTGGAGTTACAGGAAGGATTGGCAGAGATCAGGGATTCAGGATCTGGAGAAAAGGACATACGAGCACTTCCAAGACTTGGGCACTCGCTCTAGTGTCCTTTGCAAATAGATTTAAGGAAATAGAAGTTACAGGGTTGTTCAGTGTTGGAAGGAGGTCCAGATTCTGCGAAGAAACCTATACCTTGGACTTGGGTGCCCGCTCCAGTGTCCCCAACTGTTCTTCTTTAGATCCCTGAAAACATGAATTTTGTGATTTGATATTTTACTCCCATTTATAAGAGTTTTTTCTGTCTTTCGTCAATTTGTTGTCGTATTTGCATAATTAAGGTTTTAATGGTTAATTGGGCATAAGAGAAGGAAAATTAATAATTAAATTCCCTAATCTAAATTTCCCTACATCAAAAAGTGACCTAGGGTATGATAGTGCTCACCACTTGACCCTAGATCCTTCAATGTTTAGAGGAGAGGCAGATTTAAACACATACAGACTAAAACATTAACAAAATCCAATTTTACCCTAAACATTTTGGTGAACCTGGGTTTTTGGAATTAAATTGCAACTTGCTGAGTGTTTGTCTTCAGATTTGGATTGATTTCATTCATTCATTTAATCATTCAATTTATTGCATTGAGCAAAATTCAAAAAAAATGAAAAATTGGGAAAATTCAAAAAAATTGCATTGTTGGGCTTACTAAATTGTATCAATTCTTCCTAAATTTTCCTAATTCATGATTTTTGCATAAGATTTATATAAACTATAGAAAAATCTAAAAATTCAAAATTTTGGTTTGCATTTTCATCATTTAATTGCTAGGGTTTTGTGGAAATTTTGACAAATTTATATAACCTAGTAATTCCAAAATCTAGGGTTGGTAGGCAAAATTTTTTATCAGATTTTTCTACTGATTTTAGAGGCTCATTCAAATTGACATTTGGTTGTAGTCTTGAATTTTATTGTGAATATGTGTCATGCCCACATTTCCCATGGGGTCACGACACGCATCACACGTGTCGTGACCGCATGGGAAAATGTGGGCATGACAATTTGCATTTAGATTTAAAATATTTGCATTTTTGCATTGAAAATTTCAACAAAAGCTAGCAATTTTGATGCATTTTCATTAAATTTGCATGGGCATTTTGCATGTTTAAGCTTGAAAATCATTTTCATATTTGAGAGAATGTAATTTCCATCAAAAATCAGTCTTCAAACCATTCACATAGCATTTTGTCCTAAGATCTCAAACCTAGGGCTTCAAAAACAATGATTTTCACTAATTTTGGCCTTAACAACTTTATAAACTTGCACCATAGGTGTGTTGTGAAAGATATTTTGGCATTATTTTTCTATTATTAGGGTAATAATTTTTTGCACCTCATTAAAAGCTTCACAAAATTTGGTGAAAATCTACACATTTTGACTATTTTTGCCATAGGGTTTGACCTAGTTTGCACTCCAAGTGTGTTGTGATCAGTTTTATGGACTGAGGTGACTATTATCATTGATATTATTTTTTTCCCCTCCTAAAATTCCTTACAACACTCCTTTGGCTAGGTCTTGGAGTTGAAAAACCATGAAAAATAACCCATTTTCGCTATATTGTCACTAGGGTTTGACCTTAAGTGGCACTAAAAGCATGTTGTGTTGGGTATTTTGGCACAAAGTGGTTGTTATTACTGATATTATTTTCTTTCCATCATCATTTTTCTCACAACACCCTTTGTTATGCTCTCTTGCATTAAGTTTTGATGAAAAAAAAGTGCCTATTTTGACATATTTTTCACTATATTTTGACTTGGCATCAACTTGAAATCGCATCAAGAGTGCGTTGAGAGTGATCTTATTGCTGTTTTGGATTGATATCAGACATATAACTTGCTGCCCTTGACTGAAATCCTTACATCACACTTTGTTTCATTCGTTAGCATTGAAAACATATCAAAAAATCAAGCATCTAGGTCATTTTTGCATAAAGTTGGAAAAGCTTCTCAAAATCTGATCTTACATTGAAATGGCACCTTCATGTCATTTTTCAATGCTATCTTTGCATGCATTTATCAAAAACCTTGATTTTGACCAATTTTTAACCCTCATGAGTGAATATCCTACGATTTTAGAAAGATTAATTGAGTTCTTCTCCATGAGTAGTAAGGAAAAAGCTGATGATGATCCCATAAGTTATCCTACTTCCCCTATAACTAAATACTCAAATGAGAAGACTAGGGATAGATTTAGTAATTCCACTTCTCTCCTTGGCCAAGATGAAGCATTAGTGAATGAAGAGCTCACTTTAACAAAGAACATTCCATGGGTAGAAAATAAGCATTCATTTAACAATAATCATTTGATTTCTACCTCTGTGGATCCTCCCACCAATCTTCTTCCTTTAGTAGATTATTTGTACACCTTGGATTTCACTAAGGAAGAGAAGACCTTTAATGTCCCTCCTTTGTTTGAATATTCAAGTCATTTGGACATCACTAAGAGGATAGAGAATAAGTATGATAGTAAGCTTCAACAAGAAAACATTCCACCTAGACAAAGGACCTTTGATCTTGGTGCTTCCTCCTCTACAACACAAAAATCCATAACAATGCAAAGCCCTATGTTACAAAAACTAAGTCATAAAATACAACAATGTCAACTTGCAAAAAGGAGGAAGACAAGGCGATGAGCTTACCCTACATCTCAACAAGAAAACATTGATCCTAACAGTGAACTAAACAAACATGATCCTAACAATGAACAACATGATGAACAAGACATGAATTGGGCTACAATACCTTATATCCCACATCCCTCTAACATTAGGGAGTGGGAGGATGATGATGATTTACTTCATGATAAGACTTAGCATGAAGACCCTATAGGTAAGTATTTCTAACCCTTTATCTCTCTCGTGATGTGCTTCCCTTGTTATGTGTTATGTGTTGTTTAGGCCTCCTGGGATGACCTCAGATTCTCTTGTAAGGTTTGAGATACCAGGAGACTGCCTCTATTGTGACCTTCTTCTATTTGTATCATCATTCTTCTATATTGCCTCTCTCTCTGATTTCATTGTTGTGTGTTGTGTCTGAAGGACATAGCGTCGTGGTTGGTGACTTGGGGGCACCCTCCTACATGACTATTCCTAAGACACTTGTTTCTCCTCTCTTATTTATTGTTTCCCTTCCTCTAGTATTTCCACCTAACGGGCGGATGACAAAAATTTATACCGATGCGGACCTAGTATCCCTTTTGAGAGCAATCAAAAAATGGACTTAGTTCCTAATATGATGATGGGGTTGTATATCTTATCCGACGCTTAGCTAGTGGAAGCACTTGTGCTTTCCGCGTAGTGAATTTGATGATGTTTCTGTTGCATTTACAAACCTTAACAATACTGCTGCTCTATGCACCTTTGTTTACCTTTGAATCTAGCCTTGGTGGTACTCAATTTGGAGAGCTTTGTGATATAGCCCTACGGTTATCCTCGAACTCCACATTCGTTGGCTCTTTGTGTGGTTAATCATATGCATTGATGTTGTTGTTTATCATGATGTTGTAGACACTAACATGTTTCTTGCAGGGATGTGTTTGTGAGAACATTTGGTGATCGTAAAGTACATGTCACCTTTTGGGGGCATGGGCTTTGTAAAAGTCGATGTTCCCTTGTGTGTTTTCTTCCTATAGTAACGTGCTTGCTATCGATAACTGATATCAACCACCTTAAGGTGGGGGCATATAAGGTAAGTTGTCTATTATAGATGTTAGCAATGTGTTTGACCTCAGATGCAAAGACTTGCACCCCAGAGTAGTGCATTGTGCATCCTGATTTTGCTTGCAATCAATCAATTAATCATGTAAGCCCTCCACGGAGGCAGGATATTGAGCATATCCTTTTTCTTAAGCCATCTGCAGAGGTGGGGATGGTGTATTTCTCGGAGCATATTGCATCATCCTGTCATTTTCAAAAGTCCTCTGTGGAGATAGGGAGTAGTTCTGTGACTAACTCAACCCTTAAGTGTGTTTTTGGTGATTGTTGTGGTGAAGCCCAATCATCAGTGTGTGCCTGTAATGTGCCTGAGATGGTGTTGGACCTAGAAATAGGTACACTCCATCGCTTGTCTACCATGTTTTCTCCATGTCTTCAAGTGTGTGTGTTTGGCATGCTTGTTTTGTGTGGTGTGTTTGTTGCCCCATATGTAGAGACCAGCACCCTTGAGTAGTGCTTCCTACTTTTTAGGAGGTTTTGCATGTCTTGCATGTGTGTTGCCCCATTTATACAGAGACTTGTGCCCTAGAGTAGTGCATCGTGTATTATGGGAGGTTTGTTTACTTCCCAGTACTTGCATTTACATTTCATATATATGAGAAAAAGAAAAAGAAAAGATATCATTTCTATCTTCCATGCATTAATGTGTCTTCTCCGTGTTTTGCATGTCTATTATTGTTTTCCATGCGATTGACATGTCTTCTCCGTGCTTGATGTGTTTGTTGTGTTTGTGACCTTACTTTAATGCATGTATTGGCCTCACGTTTATACACACATTAAAGTGGGGGCTAAATGTAATGTCAGAAAATGTCCCCTTGAGGGCTTTTCCCTCATAAGGTTTAGCTCCTGGGTCTTTAGCATGCATTTAGGACATTTTAGTTGATATTTTGACACCTCGATGGAATGAGACCTAGGTTCCATGGCAAATTGGACCTAGGTGGACCCCTTGAGCTATACCCTACCCAAAATAGGGGGGAGGACTTGGGCACCCGTGCCCTAGTCCTGCCCTATTTTGGGGTGGCCCCAATTTCTGGGTGTTAGTTAGTGACCGTTATTAGGTCCCTTTTTCGACACAGTAAGTTTGAATTTCAAATATCTTGGTGGGAGTGTTTGTAGATGCCTATATAAACATGTTTAGGCATTCATTTGTAAACTAGATGATTACTAGCAAGCTATTGTGTTCTCAAGGTGGTTCAAGGATTCTATTGTGTTGCAAGGGTAGACTTGTATGTTTTATGTGTTGATATTTACAGATTTGAGCATCAATCTCCTCATGGCATGAAGAGCATCTTCCTCTATGAGAGCTTCACTACAAGGTGACATAATATTGTGTTTTCATCATTGATTCCTTTAGTTTTTGCCTCCACCTCACAAGCACGCACTCTTTGTCTGAAAATGGTGTTCGGAGACTTAAGTGTCCTCTAGGGCTTGACTGAGGCAAGCCTCTAAACACCACAACCCCCAAACCAAGTCTTGTGATCGCAGGTTACAAGTGTCACATTTGGAAAAAGTGGAGTTGCAGGAAGGATTGACAGACATCAAGGATTCAGGATCTGGAGAAAAGGACGTAGGAGCACTTCCAAGACCTGGGCACTCACTCTAGTGTCTTCCGTAGATAGATTTTGGGAAACAGAAGTTTCAGGGCTATTCAGTGTTGGAAGGAGGTCCAGATTCTGTGAAGAAACCTATACCTTGGACTTGGGTGCCCACTCCAATGTCCCCAACTATTCCGCTTCGAATCCCCAAAAATAGGTATTCTGTGATTTGATATTTTACTCCCGTCTATAAGAGCTTTTTCTGTCTTTCATCAATTTGTTGTCATATTTGCATAATTAGGGTTTTAATGGTTAATTGGGCATAAGAGAAGGAAAATTAATAATTAAATTCCCTAATCCAAATTTCCCTACATCTGAAAGTGACCTAGGGTATGATAGTGCTTGCCACTCAACCCTAGATCCTTTAATGTTTAGAGGAGAGGCGGATTTAAACACATAAAGACTAAAACATTAACACAATCTAATTTTACTCTAAACAGAAAGATAACTTGAAATGAAATCCTAAACCTAATGGCGATGCACTAGAATTCTAACTTATTTCAATAATTTCACTCATAAACAGTTTCTCAAAACATTATCTCTCACAATCTCATCTAAAACATACAACTCAATAGTGATTTGTATGAAGGATCAAACTGAACACAACACACAACCTGAATCATATGAAATTCTTGCACACAGATTCAGAACAATGAGACATAACAAATGACCTAATTCTTATGATCACAATGAAACATCAAATCAATACTGCAAATATGAGACAAAATATGAGATAGGAATGCTCTACTACTTTATTAAACTGAAGGAGTATGCAAAATGAAAATTTGAGTACAAATATTAGCTTACAAAGCTTTCTGCAAGTGAGCAAGAAAGTAAGAAGCAAATCTAAACTGCCAAAATTAAGTTTTTCCCCGTATATATAGCCAAAAAGACTTTCTAAAAACTCAACCAGCTGTCTATCCAAAAAAGAAACCAAAGTCTCATTTTCGAGCAAAGGGAAAAAACCACAAAAAGAGGGCCTAGAACTGACCCAAACTGAGTGAAAATAGGTGGCAAGTTTCCTTACCAAGTGGACCCACCCAAATGGATACTATAAACAAGCTAAAACTGATTGAAAATAGAAATAGAAAGTCAGTTCACTTAAACTTTCCAATCTATACAGTTGGAACAGAAAAAGAAAGTTTCCACTCAACGCTTGCTTTATTTTACTTCATTTTTATTGACACTTATTAAAGCAATTTATAAAATATTGCTTTTAATAAGGCCTTACAAATGTTTTATTGCACCTTTACCTTTTGCAAAATAGAAAGAAAGGTTGATTTGAGTTTGATTTTTGCAAAAAAATACAAGGCCAGTATGATTTTAATGAAAATTTTCCAAGTATGGAGTATTCTAAGGTGTTAGGCATTTGATTTTCTACAAAAATCACAAAACTAAGGCATATAGCCATATGATTTTCTTCAAAAATCATAAAACACTAAGGCATATAGCCTAAGGTTGCAAAAAATGAAAAGATTTTAATACCACAAAGGGTATTAATATTTGCATAAAGCCAAAATCATGAAAAGAAATCCCCATAAAGGGGTCAGCCAAACTTAGGGCAAAAGAAACCTTAAAAACAAAAGCCATGACCTTCCTACATTTCGCTCT
This sequence comes from Cunninghamia lanceolata, assembly GCA_027924645.1. Classification (NCBI taxonomy): domain Eukaryota; kingdom Viridiplantae; phylum Streptophyta; class Pinopsida; order Cupressales; family Cupressaceae; genus Cunninghamia; species Cunninghamia lanceolata. The sequence continues at coordinate 1,649,910 of BSBN01000292.1, read as the reverse complement.
TCATTTGGCATTTAGCATTTTGGGTGCCACCATTGTTGGAGTTTTGGTTAAGCTTTTAGAGGCTTTTTGTATGTAGACTCAGCAAAAATTGAGCTAGGGTAAGCTCTTCACTTGTATAACTTGCTTTTTCCTTCAAAATCTGCAGATAGAATGCTTGTTTTGAGCTTTAAAATGCAGAAAATGATGAATGCATTTTTCATTATGTGCATTCATTGTGAGAAAAATATAGTTCATATTTCAGTTCTTCAAGATTTTTGATGTTCCTATAGTCGTTGATATGGCATAAAGAAAATTTATACACTAGCTTCTTTTATGCTCTTTTATGCTTCTCAGTTGTTGCTAGGGTTTTATGGAAACACTCTATTCATTCACACTGAGATGAATTCATAGACATACTTGGTTTCTTGATAAAATCACAGAGGAAAAATGAAGTATTGACTGTATTTTGCTACACTACAGGTGACTATCACCATGTTCATTGTTGGCTGCCTCAAACAATGTATTCTTGATTGTGTTGATTACATTCTTCTTGGTATAGAGACATCTACATGGCAAAGTTTATTGAAGCCATTCATAACTTGTGTATATTATGTATTGGGGCATATTTGGTTTTGTTAGGGGTAAATTGGATTCAACAATGAATATGCAATAACAATCAATATCAAATACCCAAAACTTCAATGAAATAGTGAACTAAGGAAATCCAATAACAATGAATCAAATAACAAAGAAAACCTTCCTTAGATCGAAACTTCCATTGATTGCCTATCAAAATCGTCCTTGCGTGTATGAAATAGGGCCCTCAGAGAGTGCACTTCTTTGCTTTGTTCAAGAATGTCGATTGAGAATGGCGGTGATAATGTCACAATGAAGAGGAGCTTCCAGACGAAGGTAGTAGTGCATAGTACATAGTAAAAAAAGTGTGATCACAAGCAATGAAGGAATTGGTGACAAAGGTGCGCTGTAATTCCTACAGAGTAACAATACTTAAAGCTTGGATGAATGAAATGGAAGAATGAGGTTGAATTTATAGACTTGAGAGAATGAAGATCAATGGTATAGAGAGAATGAGAAGATCAACGGTTGAGAACAGTTGAGGAACGTGCAACGAATAAGAAGAAGACATGTGTCTTGCTTTCTTTTGCATGAGAGGATTTGCTAAGAATAGAAGAATGAGTTAAAGCAATTAAAAGAATATAATAATCAGTTAAGTGATTTAAAACAAGAAGGGATTTGCATGAGAATAAGAAGATATTTTGCTTTATTAAATATTAGGAATATTTAATTGCACGTGCAAAAAGATTGAATTATATTTAGAGATAACTCAATTTAGAAGAAAAAGCAACTTAAATAAATAATTGATTTATTTAAATTTAGAGAAGATATTATTGGAAGAAACAATTAAATAATTGGAATTATATAATTTAGAAGATAAGAAAGCAAATTAAATAAATAAATTTATTTAATTGTTGTGCATGATTTTGGAAGAATAAATAAAATATTTGATTGTATTTTATTTTTAGAGATTGAAAGGATTTAAATAAATTTGATTTGATTTATTTAAATTTGGAAGAATGAATTTGATTTAATTAAATAATTGGGAATTATTTAATTGTTTGGGAAGAATTGAATTAAATAAAGGATTTTATTTAATTGTTGGAAGAATATGAATCAAATAAATAAATTTGGTTATATATTTGTTGATAGAAGAATTAGAAGGGAAGAATATTTATTTAGATCGAGTCGTGTCATTTTTAGGCGTATACAGGTTTGACAGACCTTTGCAAGTGCATTAGATTTTAATAGATTGTCATTATGTATTGCTGCAACCTTTATGATGATGACCATTTAAGCTTTGTTGTTCTTCAATATTCATGATTGTCCCATCCTTAAGACCAAGTTGACACAAGATCAAACCATTGGGGAGAAATATCATACAGACCTTCAGGTCTTGAAACATCTTCATGACTCTTGCATCCTTCTTTTGATGGGTTTTTGTCCTTCTTGTTGTCATATATCCTCTACAAATCCATTGGTCTCTCACTTTCATCTATCTTGTTGTCCTTTCATTTGTTGACTGTCATAGAGGAGAGATGAAAACAAAAGACTTGATTGAAGACAATGGCATTGATATTGTGGGTTGACTATCCTCTGTTCATGCAACACTTGCTTCTTAACTGTTCACTGTCAATACTTGTCCCCTTAATGAACTGCTCCTTGGCAGTCTTTCTTTGGATGCTTTTAGTTGATGACTGATTTTTACCTTGTTTGACTATCCTCTGAAAGTACTTGTGACTGTCTTTTGATAGTATGGGGACCATTTTTTGCTAGCATGGCCTAAGACAGTCTTGGAATGTCATTGTATGTCAGCTACTATGTACAATCATTGTGTTATTCCTTTTCTACATTGCATGCAGTCATTGTGACTGTCTTTAACAGTCCTTTGATTGTCAACAAGAGTCTTTTATATCTCTACCATGACTGTTCTTCAAAACTTGACAGTCATCTATTGCTCTTGATGCCTTCTCCATAGGACTGCTCCTTTGCTCTGTTAGGACTATTATTTGCTTTATAGCTGTTGACAGTCATTTAGATATGACTATTCTTTCTCTAAACACTGACAACTTTGGGAAACATCATTGCAAAACTAGGTTCTAATGATGGAAAATTCAAGGACTGTACCTGATTTCATACATGCAACAGTAGATATTCCTATTCATAGGGACAATAGCAATGTTTCCTCACTGTGAAGATTAGTAGTGGTAAATTCATAACTAAATATTGCCTCTTACTCAATAGAACAACATCTTTCTCCAAAGTTATCTAAGAATGTCCAAAATTGTGGCAAGTTATGCCAAGAATCTAGAGAGTTTTATCAAGCACTGAGATGTAGAATGAAAAGACATAGCAAAGGTTTGACATGATGAAAGACACTAATGGAGTTTACTCAGTATGAAGATGATTCATTAGAAAATGTAGATGAATGATACCTCCTTGTTTGATCCTTGTTGTAGAAAACCTCTTGTGTTATATTTAGAAGCTCTTGAAAACTCTAAGTCATCACTGTAGCCTATTGTCAACTGATGAATATTTGGTGATGACTGCACCCTCTATAACAGCTAATCACTACTTCCTTTCTCTGAGCATGCTATCCCATTAAGTGTTAATACCTTGTTTATTTTGTGGTTGCTATCCCTCTGTGTATCTCTGTCATATGATGTGATTGTTTCTATGACTATTCTCTTAGTGATTTTGGCTGCTCCTTAAAGGCCTCTTTGAGACTATTTCTATAGCTTCTTATTGTCTCTTTTACATTGTCCAACTATCCTCTTATGCTACTAATGACTGCTCTTTCTCACAAGAAGTTTGTCCTTATTGTTGTTTGTTCAATATATCATCCACTTTCATGCTTTGAACTGCTCATTTGAACTCTGGACTGTTCTTTCATGATTGGTGATTGCTCATGAATATAGCAGTGTTTGGGATTTGCTTGATATAATGAATGCCTGTGTTCTTTTGCTGTCTGTAAGGTCTTCATACCTTTATTTCATTGTGTTGGACCTTCTTCTGCACTTTGTCTTTGTTATTGTGTTCTAGAACAACAAATGTGATTCTCATGGTCTTTATGACTTTATGAGTCGATGATAGACTCACTTTAACTCTACTCCAGTATTCAATCATGGTGGCTGCCTATATTTTGTAATTTATAATAGTGATATCATCCAATTCACTATTATAGATGATGAGATGTATGCATCAAATTGATAGATTTTACCTTCTTACTCCTCTCAAAAATCCAAGAGGGCAGCATGCTGGGCTCAACCCTTGCGGGAGCCCATTTTTGTACCACATGCTGAAATGTCATCAGAAATGAATCAGTAACAAGATTTCACCTATACCTGCACAGTGAACAAACATGTTAGATAAAAAACAATGAAGTTTAATGCTCTTGTGATGTTTGATGTTCAGGCTCTCTTGCATATTTATGATATTTGTTGATCCAATGCATCATGAACATGTGCTATATTTCTGTTGGTAGGGCACATAGGAAGATTCATATCCAGAGCTCTAACCAACTCTTTATCATGATGCAAGTTTACTTGAAGATCAGGAGCGAGGAGGAGTGAAAGACAATGAAGATCCACCCAAGACTCTGCCAGACAATGATGGATATGTCTTTTCTTATATGTTTCTTTTCATTTCTTTCATCTTTAGGTGTATAGCATATTTTATGTTGCATTGGTTTAGCTACTCCCATGGCTTTTGTGGGAGATTTGATTACTCCTTTCTTTCCAATGAATATAAATGTAACACTTGTGCACTTGTGTGTATATTTCATTGGCAAAATGAATCAATCATTATAGAATTGAATGAAAGCAATGTCTTGTGTTCTTTATGTACTTTCCTTTTCAAAACTCTGAACAACAAAACTGAATTCAATCCTTTTTTCAAGCACTTAAAATATGCAATGGTTAAGTATAGCAAAAATGTGTTAGAGTATTCTTCAACTTAAATATAATGAAACTGTTTCAGCTCTACCAATTTGAGTTGTAGGTGAAAAATTGGTAACAGATAGCAACTCTGCTGAGCCCATAGAAGAAGAAAGGCCATTATGCCCGCCCCCTACTAGCAATCAGTTGAGGTATACTTGTTATCAACTTGAATTGCACCCGTGATGCAAAGCTGCAAAGCTCAACAATCCTATGTAACATTAGAATATCTTCAGGTTGTGGGTGCCCTATAACTAAGATAGACCTCCAAATTATGGGCTGCTTCCCCTTTAGATCTCCTTGAAGCTATTGGATTTGAATGGAAAAGGGATGGAAAGATAATAGAAAATGTAATCAAATTCTAGGAGGTGATGCACTATTAATGGATGAGAGTTTAAACTGCTGCACTAACTCACAATTTGCTTCAACAAAGAGGTTAATCTATTTACAACTTGATTCAGGACATGAAGTACATGAATATTTCATATGGAGGTAGCTGACCCTAGCATTTACATGAAGGATGAAGTTTCACAACTAAAAACTACTGAAAACATCTGAACACAACATATAACCTGTACTAATCATGAAATAACTTGTTCAATCATTGCAAAGATGGAAAAGAATCAAAGGATTTACCAATTAAATCATAGTAATTGATTTACAATCATACAATAACAATGAGAACTAAGAATAAAACTAGAAGGAACTGCTTTACTTTATTGAATCATAAAGGAATTCTGTACCAAGAGCATCGAGAAAATGCTTTCAAACAACTAAAACTGAGTTACAAATCTCTCTCTATCTCTCTGCAACATGCAAGAGAAAGAAAAACAATAAGAACTGCCAAAAACATAAGTCTTTTTAAATACAAATGGGTACCTCTAAGGGACTCTCTTGAGTCAACTATAGTCAACTCAACTCTAGAAAATCTCCCTCACAAGCACAGACAAAAAGCCTCAAAAAAGGGGTCAAAACTAAAGTAATTTGAGAAAAAATAGGCTCAAACTCCCCCTCACAATCAGTTTGACCAAAGTTGACCTTAAAACCACATGAGATAACTAAAAATTAGGACCAAACTCTCCAGTTCAACTCCTCTCCTCTGTTTTTGCATGATTTGACATGAAGTTAACAATTTGAACAAATAATAAAGTAATCAATGATGAATTACTTTAGTAGGTGTCATGGATTTGCTCAACTTTTGCATTTTTACGACAAATAGTAAAGTAATTTATAAACCATTACTTTATTACTTGCTTACATTTTCTATTTTCATTTCAACTCATACAAAATCAAGGGGGCTGACCTAGGTTTAGTTTGACTTAAAGATTTTGCAAAAAAAAATACAAAAGTATTTACAATGATGCCATAGGCATTAATTCGTGCAAAATTTTTTTTTTTAAATAAAGGCAAAGAATGCCTTATGTTGAGGTCGATCATTCTAGGGTAAAAGAAACCCTAAACTCAAAACCCGTGGCCTCTCTCACTTCATTTCATTTTACACTTGCATTATGAGGGTGCTGCTAAGAGGGTTTCAAGCTGGTGTTGTTGAGTCTGTTGGAAAGGCTCCTTCCTTAGTGTTTCACCATGGTTTATGCATAGGTAAGCCTCTTTTTCCACTCTGCTCTGTATTTCTCTTTGTTGTACTGTAAATTTTTCTTTCCTCTGTGTATACTCCTGCTTGCATTACTCTAGATCAAATGTGAAGATCATGCTTTGTTGTTTGCACACGCTGGACCTTTGTGTCTCATTTCTATCTACATTTCTAATGGCTATCAAAAGATCCTTGACTTATGAAGATTCCCATGGCTCTGCATACTTAGTCTGCATTCTTTGTAGCTTATCCCACTGCCATGGTTTGTCAAGGTTTCCTCCAAGCTTTTATTGATTTTATTGTTATGGCTGCTATAGGCACCAAGTAAACACTGCCATACACTTGCCCTAGGTTTTGTTGGCATCTTGCAAATAAAGTTGTGTGCTTCAATTAGGAGCCCTGCATATCCAAGAAAGTACACCAACAAAGGTGACATGATGTGGTTTAACGCCCATGCATAACATTTGTTCAAATAGGTTGAGGGCCTTCTTGCCACAGTCATTCATGGCGTATATCCAATAATCATTGTATTCTAAGAGATCACATCACATTGAGGCATTTTATCAAACAAATTTTTTTGCATTCTGTATGCTCCCTCATTTTGCATATGTGTCTAAAAGAGCATTCCCCACAGTGACAATGGACTTCACTCCACTCCTAACTATTTCCTGATGGATTTGCATTCCCTGTTCAAGGGCTTCCAGATCTTCTCATGCATATTCATTTTGAGTAGAAACATAAATAATTGTCCTCTAGGATACATCATTTTGCTCAGGCATCTGCCAAAAACAAGTCTACAGCCTTGTCAATACAACCATTTTGTGCATATCCAGTAATCATTGTATTCCATTCACAACAAAAAGTGGTAAATATTTGTCCTATTTTCTGCCCAAATTGGCTCTTGAATACTCTTCTATGAGGATTGCTCCTAATGGTTGTTTGACAAGGCTACTTTATACATTGTTTGTAGTCATTTAACTATCTTGATTTTGTCTCTTACTGCTATCAAGCTGTGCTTAATGAACCTCCACTTTCATTCCTTTCTATTGGCTGTCCTCATGCTCTTTTTGTTACTTACAACTCCAGTTGAATGAACTTTTGACATCATATCTTTAAATTATGGGAATCTTTGATGAATTTTGAGAATCTTAACCTCTAAGGAATCTATATTTAGACTGTCTTGGACCCATGCTATTCTCAGACCTCTTATTGTCCTCTGGTATTGACTGTCTTTTGATATCTGCATTGTTACAACTTTGCGTCATTTGGATTGTCCCCTCTTGGTTGTAGCACCTCATGCATTCACTGTTACCTCTGATGACATCATCCTAGCTTTATGTATTGTCATGGTGCCTTAATTGTTCCCTACCAATTCTTTCATGTTTCTGAGTATGAAGAGCTTCTTACTTACCACTATTCTCTATATGAGAGGTTTATGACTGTATCACCAATGCTTCCCTATTCCACCTTTTCATCAATGAGCCTCACTACTTTTTGATGACAATGAAGTTCACCCTACCTTTCATGACAAAGAAATGTCCTTTGCTACCTGGACTATGGCCTTGAATGATCACTCTATGGTTGTCCTTCATATGCTTGGTTGTGGTTTGAACATGCTGCATCTGTCCAAGGCATGACTGCACGATTGTTGACTGTAACAATGAGGTTCCATTCCTTAACATACCTTTGTGTTTCTAAGCATGCTTTGACATATGGCTATCTTTTATAACAATGCATTTGGATTATTCATGGCATTGGTTGTCCTCTATAGTGTGAGATTGAATCCTACGATGCTTCTTTTTAATGAACAATTATATCATGTAGCATTCAAGGTCATGCTAGTTTGTCCACTGTAAGGAGGCACCTCACTGGTACAAGAATGAGACCCTTAGTGACTGTCATGTCATTACTTGACCATTCCATTATCCTTCTTATTTTGAATGGGATTTATTGGACTGTTGCTTGCATTCTTTTGTAGCCCTTAGCATGCTAAGCTCAACCCTTATGGGAGCCACATTTCCTCCACATGCTATGATGCCAAACAAGATGAATTGTGATGATAAATGAACATGTACCTACATAGTGAACAAACAAGTTAGATAAAACAATGAAGCTTGGTGCTATTCCTGATGATTTGATTTTCATTTGATGATCTGATTTTGGCTCTCTCGTATACTTCTAATAATTGCTCAACTAATCAAATGCATCATAGATACAGGCTATATTTCTGTTGATAAGACATATGATGAGATTTATATCGAGAGCTCTAACCCAATCCTTTCATCATCATGTAGGTTCATCTGAAGATCAACAACAAGGAGGAGCTGGAAATAAAGATCAACACAAGACTACCCACAGACAATGATGGATATACCTTCTTCTCACATGTTTTTCTACTTTTATATTCAGTTGTATAGTCTATGTTTATGTTGTATTAGTTTAGCTACTCCCATGGCTTGTGTGGGACACTTAAGCATTCCTTTGATCTTAATGTATAAAACATCAGCATTTATGCAATCTTGTATACATTTTCATTACAGAATGAATGAATGACAACAATATCATGCAATTTATGTAATTTCCTTCTACTGTAAAACATTGCATAATAAAAACTAAAATCCATTTGAAAGCATTTACATGCAAATGGTTACGATGGGCATAAATTTGCTAGAGTACCTTTCACCTTTGATGTAATCAACTATTTCAGCTCTACCAAATTGAGCTATAAGTGAAACTTTGGTACCAATACTTTCAAGAGAAGAGTCATGAGGGAGGAAGTCAAAGAACAAGCTCCACAGGCCCTTCCATAGACTTAACTTACTTTGTCTATTTTACTAGCATCACAAGTATCTCCCCCTATTGTGCCAATAATTGAATTAGATTCTCCTCATAAGGAATCATCTCCAAAGAGGAGGAAAATTGAACAAGGCCCCTTAGTTGATTATTCGTATGATGAAGAAGAAATGGAAATCATTGAAGATGAGATATAGCATGAGATGTTGTCCCCTAGCATAAATGAGCCTGAGCAAGAGCCTTTGGATAGGATCACTGACATTGCCCTTTGGGGCAAGGATATTTCAGATGACATGAGAGATGTGGCTTGTAAGAATTTCATTAGTAATGATGAATTTGTTAACTCTTAGGAATTTTTTGAATTCTTGTGGAAGAGTAGGAGGAATGAGTATGAAAAAAGATTAGAGGAAGAAATGTCTAAATTTCCTTAAGAAACTCAAGAGAAAGTATCCATTAGGATACTTACACAAATGAAGGAGGAAGTTAAGGATATCACCCCAGAACAAGGTGGAAAGATGATCAGAGATAGTGGAATCTTACTACTCCCTGAGTGGGATATAGCTTCTGCCATTATTCTGGATATTCTAAGAAGGCAATATTAGGAAGTTTTTTCCACAGAGGAGGCTGAGGCTGCATTATTAGGAGCTAGATTCAATCCAAAATGAGAAATCTTAGCTATCTAGGCTTTGACCCTTAATACTGATAAACCTTTAGTTGCAGAACCTGATAGAGATTTGAAAGGTGGCTTGATAATTAAAAGAGTATCTGATACTTCTGCTCCAGAGGCATCTAAGTTGGTAGTGGAAGTTGCAAGGTTTAGTAAGGAAGCTATTGATGCCCTTCAAAAAAAGTATGATGAATTAGAAGAGGAGCATATGCATTTACTGCATGAATATAATAAGTTGAAGGAGAGGGAAATCCAACGGCAACGACAAGAACAACAAACCTCAACATCAGTCTCACCACAAACAACTTTGGTAATAAAAGATTCAGGTCTTCTATTTTTTGACCCTTCTTCCTCATCAAAATCTGTACTTGAAAAATAAAATGAAGAATTAAGGCAACAAATCAATACTTTTGAAGAAATTTTTGTAAATTCTATCGATAGTCAGCAAAAGGATAATTGGCTTATTGTTTCAAGTATTTTGAGGTTATTAATGGATAAGATTTTAGACAAGGCAGTTAATATCCACAAGTGCTACTCTGACTTGGCACAAGTCACTAAGAAAATAGTTAAACATAAAGGGAAAACAATGCCTTTGTTCAATAAATGGATCCCAAGGATTACTTCTTTATGAGGTATTTACAAGGGATCAAATCATGAACCTAATGCTCCCAAAGAAATCAAATAAATTTATATGGCAGCAAAAGAAGTAGGGGAGTCATAGATGTTTGTAAATTGCCTTGAAGAGAAGGTATTGAAGCTGATTTAGAGTTTTGACAGTGATGAAACTAGAGTGATCCTTGCAATAAAAATGGATAATGGTGAAATTAAACCTTGCAAATCTTGGATCCTCAAGTTCAGTAATATCATTCCAACTATTTCTTTCTTTATCTGCCAAGATGACAAGGTTGACATTCCCTTATTTAGAAGTATCAACAAATTATGAGATTCCTGTCAATTTGCAACAAATTTCATAAGGGAAGTTGAATAAACTGTAGCCAAGTACAACAACAAATATACATCTTGTGTGAATAATCTCATCACCTTTCAATGGCTAACTGAGGAACAATACAAGGCCTAGGATGAGAAGTATAATAACTTGCCTGACATTTGAAGTTTTGAGTATTGTGAAAATTCATAAGCTTGAATATTATTGTTTATTCCTTTCTCAAGTATACTTTTATGAGTCTTTTCTTGTTAACAAAAGGGATATTCTTATTTCCACATTTTGAGCATATATTTCCCGTAATGGTTTCCTTTTGTCTTCTTATGAAACAGCATGTTTCTTAAAAGGGAAGGAATCAGAATGAAAGAGTGGACAAAGGCTGGTAGAGTTTGTTATCACATTTCTCAATGCGCATCTTCCAAGGTAACTTGTTTTGTGGCCACACTTGTAACAAATTATGTTGCTATAAAAATATTTGATCATAATTAGTTATCTTTGTTTCTGATTGATGTAAGTTTGTCAAATGTAAAAGTGACATCTGTCTCTAGGTCTAAAGCTTGTTTTTGCCCCCTTGTTTCTATAAAAGGGAATTCAAGACCTATTGACAAGGATCTTGGAGAAATTTTTGTAACACAACACTTAATCATAATTAGGATTTTTCTAATTCTAGGTGTTTTTCGAGAATAGAATCATTTGTACTGGCAACTATTTGTGTGAGCTGTACCAGTTCATCATTTTGAATATATTGTCAAAGTTCAAACTACATTGTCTCCTATAGTTGTATCTTTTGCTATATTTCAATTTACTAGTTGATCAAGTATCAATTTTATTCATCTTCACATTCTTTTCTGTGCAAGGATATCTTTTCTAAGTGGCTTTTACTCAAAGAGTAAATTTAATGCTTTAAGGAAGATATTGAATATGGTAAATGTATGTAGGGATTAGCAAGTAGAATTAGTTATGGACTGATTTCAAGGTGTAATGGTGTAATGCATCATTGTAGTATTCTTATATGAGTTGGGAAGGTGTTATTACACATTAGTTTAATTTATATTTGTTTTGACTTAGTGACCCCAGATTTAGGCACTAATCTTTTAGGATTATTGTTCTCATTCAATCTCCCTGATCATTTATAAAACCAAAGAATAGTTTCATTTCTATATTTCATGTTAGTGTTGGTTTATTTACATGTTCTTCTGCAAAGAATTGTGTTAAATCTTAAGAATCTAGCCCATTGTCTCACTATATCAGCAAATATTTAAGCAATCTAGAAAGAACATATCTGTTTTAAAATGATATTTTGAGAGAGTATTTAGAAACTCCACAATCAAAATACACCCCATTTTAGGAACACCCTCCTTGGTCTTGAAGAGCCTAAAGTACAGAGGTAAAGGATTGAAAACCCCTTTCCTGTTTGTTGGCCAATCCCTCGAGACAGATTAGTTATTAGAAATGGCTATTTTATAGATCTATTTTTCTTGAGATCAGGTTGGGAATTTAAAACAACCAACATACCATATAGTGTCAAAACATACAGTGATATGCATAAAACATCTCTCATTACCAATCTCTGAATAACTCTCCCAAGTCCTCTTAACCAATGAAGAAAGAGATCAAGGAGCTACCAAATTATTGTTAACAACAATAACACTTGACTCCAATATAGACCTCAACTCAATAAACATGAGAACCTTTAAGAAGAAGACAATATACGAGGACATAGAGAAACTGCAAAATCATACCATGTCTTTATACCACACTAACCTGTGCCAAACTGTGTAAAGTAAGATCTCTTTCAACACTCCCAAACTGAAAAGGTATCAACATCTAACATCCAAATTATGATGAAAACATGGAAGCAATAGATGTTAAACTCTCACTGAAAGTAGATCAAAATAGCCAAACATTCCCACTACAAAGGGAATAAGCCCAAAAACCACAAACCATTTCTATACCTCTCTAAAACAAATCCTTAGAACTAGTTCCATAGCTCAAGATCAAATAATGAGAACAACAGAAATCCATAAATCCATGCAACTACTTCTCAACAATCCTTTTCAAGACTAGTGTAAAAGGGAAGACAAGATACATATAAAGAATGCATCTAATAATCAGGTGGGCAACACCTATTAGATCATTTACCTACCAAGTAGACCAAGAGTGGGATACAAGATTATCCTTGCATATAATACTAAACAATAAAATCTTATAATAAAAACAACCTTCTATTAAGGTCTATAATGGACTCACATCCATTTCCAAGTGTAGGCTTCTTGGTCCTTTTGTTGACATCTCATAATGAGAAATCTTTCCAACACATATCTCTAAGTTCAAGAGATATCAAGACTCACCCAACTCTCTCTAGTATCCATGAGTTTTCAGCAATCAATCCATGCCAACTTCAAATACAATTTGCACAATCATGAAGCTCCATGCAAATGATTAATACTTCAAAACCAAAGAGAACTAACCAAACCATTGTCAAAGTTCCAACTATAGAATTAGGAACATATCAAGACATCATGATCTAACATCTTCTCAGAAAAAAATCATACGCTCCAATGAACATATCTTGCTCCCAAGAGCACCTGTATTATGCCAAAAACTCTAACTCATGATCAAGAGTGCATCATGACACAATACTAGACATCTGCTAAACCAAGGATCATATATCAACAAACTGATAAGTTATAAACTCAACACCTCACCAAAAACTCCAAGAGTCCTCCATGGAAAACCAATATGTCAACACCTCTTCAAAAAAAATGAATATCTAGCATCCTCTATCAATAGAACCAAAAATGTCAATGAACCCTTACTGCAAACTAAAGGCATAATCCAAGATCTTCTTATGACACCAACAACCATTACAAAAGATCATCCATCTTCTAATCAAAGATTTTGCATGGCTCACAACACTGCAACAACAATAGTTTAGAACCAATATCTTTAAACAAAGAAGATATAACACATTATGTAACTACACAAAACTCCCACTGAAAGTGATACCAAGTTATGTATGGTATCATGATCAACATCATTACCAAAACTCCACTGAAAGTGAAAAAAGCTTCTTATGCAACATAACTTTACTGCTATAGATTCCAATGAATAACTAAATTGGGTACTCCAAACTACCCTTTTATCTCAATACAAAAAATACCAATGTAATTAATGTGACCAAGAAGAGGCCTACCAAATAGAACCCTCATCAACTTATTCACAAGATCTGCACACATGCAACATCTCATAGGAGAAAAGAACATGATCAGTGCTTCAACCTTTAATAACTGAAAAATAGATTCAACCCCACATCAATAACATGTAAAACAAATGTAATCAGGTATAACATATAGATTTCCAAGACTCAAACACCAGAATCAACTCTAGATCTAATTTTCCAAATAGATCCACATAGGAGAAACCATAGATCATAAGAACCCAACATGCAGCCTTGCAAATCTGAAATTGTTTCCATCTAGAAAGTGTCTGAACACAATTTTCCACAGATCTACAAACCATAGATTTTGGTTAACATGTAAAACCTGTAAAACCATATCTCTATAAATCTAAAACCACTTAAACATCCAAACATTCACACCAATAAACACCATCAAATATGTCATCTAAAATAATGGAATATCACAGATCTACAAAACCACAATCTTTTGAACCAGGAAAACTGTGAAAACCTACATATTAAAAAAAGACTAAATATTAGAAAAGAGAAATCAGTTTGTTTAAGAGTATCCATATCATAAAAATACCAACTCCACAACCTCCATACAACTAGTAATAAATCATCTAGTGCTTTCATGTAACCATGGACTGAAACCATGAACCCAACATAAGCACTCCAAACTGTAGTCCAAGAAATGAGTGTTTTTCCATGTGATTAAGGTACCAGAAGTAACCATCCAACGTAAACACCCTTTCACTACACATGACCACAAGGTAAAGGAATAAAACTACCAAACAAGAGAAAATACACATATTTTTCAAAATGGAGCTCCAAATCACTATCACATAATCAACTCCATAAAGATCCATAACCTTGAGCCTCAAGTGCCCAACAAAGATTCTTTTGATAATATCCATCTGAGAGGTAAATACCATGGCTTCCAAACTCACATATCTGCAAAACAAAATTAACACATAGAACTTTCCCTGTAACCAAAATTTCTTCAATACTTTAGAAAAAAAAAAGCATCCCTCTCTCACTGCAACCAATGGCTCTAATACCACATGTTGGAAAATGTGAGAGAGAAAAAGGAAACGTTGCAGCTATGTAGCTTTTAAATGTTTTCAAATCTGAAAGTAATAGTATGTGTAATTTTGAAAATTACTTTCAATTAAGATGTTAGAGTATTTCTCCAATTTTATCAATGTAGTAGAAGAAAATAAGTTGCAAGAAGAAGACAAGTATTTACGTGGAGAAACCCCTGAGGGAAAAAAATCCACACCAAAGGTGTTTATGCTTATATTAAATCTCTTGTGAAAGATTACATTCAATACTAAAATCCTTTGATTCCTTGATGCACTTCAAAAGCTTCTTCAATCTTCAAACCTGTAAAAAACTTAAAAAGCTTCTTGCTTTTTTCTTCAAAAGTTTCTTTCTTTTTTATTCTAAATCAAAAAGGCTTCTTGATTTTTTCTTCTAAGTCTTTTTCACAATTCAACTCTCTAGAAAATGTATGGGGCTCTTAATTAATTAATATGAAGCTTCATAATTCAAGAGCTTCTTAATTCAATAGCTTGAAACTCAAAATACAATAAATTGTAGTTGATAACATAGCTTCCAAAGCTCATGCAAAAAACAAGCACTCTAAATTGAGAAGACCGAACTCAAACAATGTCCAAGCTTTCAGTTAACTCTCTTCATGATGTGGGCGTCCAAGTACGCTAAAATTAGCTTTGTCAACATCAAACACATTTTCAAATAAAAGCAACAATAGAAAGTCTTCCAAATGGGCATCCATACTTGCCCAATTACTTTATGTTGACTGAAGTGATCAATACACATCAATTTCATGCAAACAACATGCAAGATTGGTGTCCCCAAGGTTATTCTAAATTAGTTTGTTTTGTACATGCAAGTGACATGCAAACACCAGATCTAACATGCAACTAATACTCATTACATGAAACACTGAGATGTACCATCCTGCAACTTTCTAGAGTTGGAGTGTTCTGCAAGTAATATCTTAAAGCTAACATGCAATTGATATGCAAGCATTTGCAACAACATGCAATTGATACCCATTACTTGAAACACTGAGATGTACCATCCTACAACTTTCTAGAGTTGGAGTGTTCTACAAGTAATATCTTAAAGATGACATGCAAGCATTTGCAACAACATGCAATTGATACCCATTACCTGAAACACTGAGATGTACCATCCTGCAAGTTTCTAGAGTTGGAGTGTTCTACAAGCAATCTCACAAAACTGACATGCAACAACATGCAAGGTCATATAACTGACATGTAACAAAATGCAAGGTCATACACATCCATAGGAGTGGCATGCAATAACATGCAAGGTCATACAAGTCCATAGGAGTGACATGCAACAACATGCAAGCACATGCAAGTCCATAGGAGCAACATGCAAGCATATGCAAGTAATATGCAACAATATGCAACAACATGCAAGTAACATGCAACAACATGCAAGTACATGCAAGCAATATGCAACAACATGAAACAACATGCAAGTACATGCAAGTAACATGCAAAAACATGCACGTCCATGCAATCTTTTCTGACCACATGCAAGTAATATCCAATTCATGCATCTCTAACATTGTAGTTAACTCCAACATTATATCCATGCAAGGTGTCTCAACATTATCCACTCATGTACATAAAAAAGCACAACTCCAAGTCTAAATATAAGTCCCCATCACAAGGGGATGCCCAAGTTTAACTCCCACTTACTAGGAGTTATCAAACTCTCAAAATATACTTAGGAGAAGTCAACAAAGTCTTCATGGCCCCCATTCTAAAAATGGATGTCCAAGTTTGACCTTATCAATTAGGAATTGATTGTAAAAGTCAAAGTGATATAATTAATAAATAATTAATCTCTCAAAGTCCATATGTGTTGGGGAACACATTCCAAGAAATTTGGATACACATTAATTGGTTAGGATTGCAAGTTAATGGCAACTTATCTCAGCATATCTACCCCAAAAATTGGGAGGCTCTCACCCCTCAGGGGAGATCTGCTCCCTACACAACCTAATTCCCTCAACAATCACTAATAACAGAAAATAAAGTCATCATACAACAAATATTTACACCCCCACAACATTTATACATAAAACAAAAAATTTCAAAAAGATTCAAGCCTACCTCAGCTCCCCAAGTTAGGGAGAGCCCAAAAATCAGAATGCAAATTCCCTTCAACCAAAATCAACAGAGAGAATTTCTTCTTCAAATTTCCAAGCAGATCTTCTCTATTCTTTTCACAAATTTCCTCTCCTTTTCTTCCACACACTTCTCACAAAAAATTCTCCCAAAAAATAATGCAAATCCAAAACATCCCCAAAAAGACAACTTCCTCCCATAAATAACAACAAAAAAAAACTAAAAAGAAAGGAAACTTCCTTCTTTTCTTCCTTTCCCTCCAACCCCACAATTCTAAAAAAAACAATAAATAAACATCCCTTATCCTCATAAAAAAAAAAAAATTAAAAATAAGATTAAACTCACACAATTAATAATTTAATTTTGATGAAATATAAATGAACCCAACTTTAGCCTAAAACAAATAATTAATTAATTCACTCAACAAATTAGTCTTCACCCCTTCCATGGGTTAGACTAGGCTAACATGTTATCACAAAAAGGGGTTCTTGAAAGTCTTTGGAACTAATTGATCTTGGCCACCCACCTGCACACTCTATTTTCAAATATTAGTATATCAAGAAATATATAGCCAAAGAAACATAAATAATGGATAAACAAAAGTAACTTAGAACTTCTAACTCATTCATGATTACATAATCAAATAATTTATTTATTGACTATAATTCATGCATCTGGCTCATCCAATAAATTCTTTTAACACATGAATAATAATCTATTACACATCTAATCATGAGTTCAAATATACATTCTGAAATATAATGTCCATAGAGGTCAATCTTAATATTTATAACATAATGTCCATAGAGTTTAAATATAATGTCTATAACATAACATCCATAGCATAGTAGCATGAAAATCACACACATAAAGCATATAAGTAAAACAACATATTCAAATAGTTTGAAATGAAGTAACTAAAGTAATTGAAAAAAGTTGGGCCTCACATCCTCCCCCTCTTAGTATTAGGATTCCTCCTGGAAGCCCTCAAAGAGGTGAGGGTATAAGGTCCTCATCTAAGCAGTATCCTCTCATGTATTTGTAGTCTCATCAAAGTGGTCCCATTAGACCCTAACCTGGTCCAACACTTATCCTCACAGGGCCAAGGTTTGATGATCCAATATGCGAATGAGCTCTAGTGATAACTGCTCGTCCTATGTCACATGTAGGGCATCCAATCCAAAAAATGAGATAAATATGGCATGTACTTCCTAAGAAGTGAAACATGGAAAACATTGTGAATACGAGATAGGTTGGGTAGCAACGCTAAGCTGTAAGCAACTCAACCAATCCTATCAAGGATATCAAAAGAGCCTACAAATCTAGGTACCAACTTGGAGCCTTTCCCATAATGAATTGGGCTCTTATGAGGGTAAAATCACAAAAACACCTTATCTCCAACCTGAAAATCCTATCTACCACTAGAAGAATTTGGAAAATAAATGACTACGTGACTAAAAATTTTAGTCACAATACTAAAATGACTAAATTCTACTAATTTTTTGCAACTCAACTATTAATGAGTAAATAAATGACCAATTTGGTCGTCGACTAAAAAATTATTTAGTCATACAAATAAAAATGACTAAATAGTTAGTCACGCAAATACAAATTAGACAAAAAAAAAACATTTTAAGAAATTATTGGCAGGAGTGTATTGAGCGCGATTCATTATTCATTGAATTCCTTGTTTTGTTAGTTTGTTAGCCTGGCACTGAGGTGTTTTGGTTTATAGAAGCTACTTGCATGGATGATAAAGCTTGATTGGAGAGGACCTGGAGACTTCTAAAAAGGCAGGTAAGGAATTTGGAGTTTGCTGCAATGAATATGAAGTCGGCAAGGCCCTCTGCAGTGAAGTCAGATTTGGGGACACCCTCTGTAGTGAATTTAGAGGTAATTCAAAACCCTCATTACATTAAACACAAAATCTATAGCTTTCTAATTGGCAACTTATAGTAGTTACATGGGCAACTGAATACCAAAACCATATAGGTAGTTTAGGGTTTAGGGTACTATTTTTCATTAGTTTCCTCTACACATTTTGGAGCATATGGGAATTGAACTTGTAACTCAAGTGAAACAACACCTTCTTCTAGTTGTTGGAAGAATTCCATATCCTTAAAGCACATAGAAAAAACTACAGAATTGGCATTGGGGCTTTTATTTATGAATTCAACCCAAATGCCATTTCCTAATGCCTCCATAAAAGTTTGTTGAGCCAACTCTAGTTCATCACGCTCAACATGAAGAACCCCAATGTTGTTTAACAATTCAATGGGTACTTCTTCTCTACTCTTCTTCAAAAGAGACTTTATTGTCTTAAGAGAATCTAAGGCTGCACTGGGGTCTGATGATATTAATAACTCACCCATCTTGATAAATGTATGGGCATCACATGGATCTATGTGAGTTGCCTTTCTTAAAATTTCCAAAGCCTTCTCTCCCTGCCCTTGCTGAGCATATATATGGCCTACAAATTTAAGTTCTCACAGTTCTCAGGGTGGACCTCTAGAACCTTTTCAAAATTTGAGAGATCTCCCAGCTTCAATTGAACCTATCCACAAAATCCTGTGGCATCTAGCTTTCCTTGATTGATGCCATGTAGTAGCAGCTAGTGGTGTCATAATCACCTTTACTATGATAAGATCATGCAAGATTATAATATGAATGAGATTTCATGAGAGGGTGGTCAGTTAAAACAAGAGCCATCTCAGTCAATTGTTCCACAAGAAAATGTTGCCCTATGAAGAAAAAATGGTTTGCTAAATGATTCAATGTCATTGCATAGTATGGGTGTAATTCAAAGGCTCTATGTATCTTTTCCATTCCTTCATGAACACTACCTTTTTCACTAACTGTGAGAATCCTACATGTAAAAAATGGACAAAACTGACCACAGAGATTTATGTAGAGGCAGAACATCATTTCCTAATGCCTCCATAAAAGTTTGTTGAGCCAACTCTAGTTCATCACGCTTAAAATGAAGAACCCAATGTTGTTTAACAATTCAATGGGTACTTCTTCTCTACTCTTCTTTAGAAGAGACTTTGGTATCTTAAGAGAATCTAAGGCTACACTGGGGTCTGATTATATTAATAACTCACCCATCTTGATAAATGCATGGGCATCATGTGGATCTATGCGAGTTACCTTTAATTTCCAAAGCCTTCTCCGCCTGCCCTTGCTGAGCATATATATGACCTACAACTTTTAAGCTCTCATAGTTCTCAGGGTGGACCTCTAGAACCTTTTCAAAATTTGAGAGATAACTCTTAAGATCTCCCAGCTTCAATTGAACCTATCCCAACCCAAAGTATGACAACACAAAATCCTGTGGCCTCTGGCTTTCCTTGACTGATGCCATGTAGTACCAGCCAGCAGTGTCATAATCACCTTTACTATGACAAGATCATGCAAGATTATAATATGAATGAGATTTCATGATAGGGTGGTCAGTTGAAACAAGAGCTATCTCAGTCAATTGATCCACAAGAAAATGTTGCCCTGTGAAGAAAAAATGGTTTACTAAATGATTCAATGCCATTACACAGTAGGGGTATAATTCAAAGGCTCTATGCATCTTTTCCATTCCTTCATGAACACTATCTTTTTCACTAACTGTGAGAATCCTACAATCAAAAAATGCACAAAACTAACCACAAAGATTTTTCCCCATTTCAAACAGCAAAATTGCCAAAAAATGCATTTAAAACCTATAAAAAATGCAAATAAAATCATGCTGATTTTCACGCCAAAAAAAACCATGAGACCATATCTTTTTGCTTACTATTATGCTTTGATAGATTTTTTCCAAGCATCCATAGCTTGTTTGAAATCACCTATTTTAGGCTTTTAGCCATAGCAGCAAGGCAGTGAACTGTTTGATAAAGTGCTTTGGTAGACATGTATGAAAAATGTGGTAGCATAGACAAGGCAATGAACTTTGCAAAAAATACCTCAAAGAAATGTGGTCTCATGGTGATGGAATGCCATGACAAGAAAATTGTTATGGAATGTCATGGAATTCCATCACCATGAGACCACATTTCTTTGAGATATTTTTTCAATTAGTTCACTACCTTGTCTATGCTATTGCTTACTATTATGCTTTGATAGATTTTTCCAAGCATCCATAACTTGTTCGAAAGCACTTGTTTTAGGATTTTAGCCATAGCAACAAGGCAGTGAACTATTTGAAAAAATGCTTTGGTAGACATGTATGAAAAATGTGGTAGCATAGACAAGGCAATAAACTATTTGAAAAAATGCCTCAAAGAAATGTGGTCTATGGAATGCCATGACAAGAAAATACAATTGGCAGCTGCTCCTATTTATTAGTTATGCAATGTGAAGTGACTGCATAACTTCTTAGGTTGACTTTGTAAAAACTATATTGTAATTGAAATTTTGTCATCTATCAGCATCTAGTTATTAGTTACACAATGTGAAGTAATGCTTTGAGTTTGAAAGATGTGCAATGCAATGTAATCAACAATTTGAATATAAACTACAAAAATCTATTTTTTACAATTCATTAGTTAAACTCTTTATTTTATTTTCTCTCTATAACTCTATTTCTATGGAAATGCCTTTCAATTAAAAAAATAGTTTTGTCTCTTAGTCTAGAATTTTTTACCTCTTTTTAAAAATATGATTTTTTCTAGATTTTTTCAAAAAATCTTGAACTTTTGGTTTGCCAATTTTTTCCCCAAAAGGTTTTTGTTGCTATGTGTAGATCATTATAGATGGATCAACATCGAAGGTTGACTATGAATCAATACCATGCATTTGATGAGAGATTAGCAGATGAGAGGGACATAGACAAATATCCATGTCCATGTAATGACTGTCTTGGTGGAAAGGTGATAAAAATAAATCTGATTTATCGACATATGATAAGATATGGGCATAGTGGTATAAGCCCTTGGGATTACAATTATTATGAAGATATGATAGAATTGTAGAGTGTGAGAGATGAAGAGGCAACAAACATAGATGAAGTGGCACCAAACATAGATGAAGAGGCAACAATGTTAGACAAAGGGTTTGAAGTTGATAAAATGTTGAATGAGGGTCTAAACAATGATTGGGCCAAGTTGATGGAGGATGCTTTCAAGCCTATGTATGCTAATTGCAAGTTAAGTCATTTGACAATAATCCTTCAAATTCTTAACTTGCAAGTGGTGTTTTGTTGGACAAATGAGAGTGTAGATTAGTTATTGGCATTATTAAGTTCGTTGTTACCACCCGACTCCACATTGCCAAAAAAATGAAGTCAATGTAAAAAGGAAATTACTAAGCTAGGCTTTAGGTATGAAAACATCCACACATGTGTGAATGGTTGTGTATTATTTCTCAATAATCTTGCAAGTGAGAGTGAATGTCTGAAATGTCATGAAGCGAGGTATAGACAAGGGTTAAAATCGGTTGTTGTTCCTAGAAAGATTCTTCACCACTTTCTAATAATCTCACGATTACTCTAAATGTATAGGTGTAGAGACATTGCTGAACTTATGCAATGGCATGCCCAAAATAAGATTACTGATGATAAACAAGGACATGTGCCTGATTCTAAGATGTGGATAGAATTTGATAACAAATGGCCTGATTTTTCTCAAGATCCTCATAATATAAGGTTGGGTTTGGCACTAGATGGGGTGAACCCATTCTCAGATCAAAGTACTAAATGGTCAACTTGGCCAGTGTTTTTAATAAATTATAACTTGCCTCCATGGTTAGCAACTAAACCATTTTTCTTAATGCTATCATTGATTATACCAGGAAAGAAAAGTGTGACTTCACATATAATCGATGCTTACCTAGAGCCATTATATGATAAGCTAATGGAATTGTGGAAATGAATTGAAGCAATTCAATCTTTAAGGGATGGTCATTCAATCAAATTCACTTTAATAGATTCCTTATTGTTTACTATTTATGATCTTCTTGCATATGGCACATTGTCTGGTCTCAGCGTTCATGGATACCATGGATGTCTTGCTTGCAACTTTAAGGATTTTGTGAGGCACTCAAGAAGTTTGCGTAAGTGTATTTATTGTGGATATCATGCCTACCTTAAAATGGATTATCCATATCATCAACAAAAAAACATGTTTCAATGGTCAAGAAGAGAATCGTGAAGCATCATTGCTAATAACAGGTGATTACATTGTTGAGAATAGACAAAAAATAATGTCATTTATTGAAAATGATGGGATTGCTAGTAATAGATATGATCCATGTAATGAAAGTGGTGTAAAACAATTGTGCATATTCTATAAGTTGCCATACTTTAAGGATATAGCTATTAGGCATACTATTGGCTGTATGCATACTGGGAAAAATATAGCCTATGCTATTATAGAAACTCTTTTTGGTGCTTTTGATACTATTTCATCACGTGAAGACCTTTGACAACTAAAGATTCATCAAAATCTTTGGGTTGAAAAATGTGATGATGAAAAATATAGAAAACCTAGTGCTCCTTATGTCTAGACAAAGGAACAACGTGCACAATTCTTACAATTGATGTCTCAGACTCGCTTTCCCACTAGATATGTAAGTAGTAGTATTAGAAGCCAAACTAACATTAATGGCTTAAGAGGCCTCAAGATCCATGACTATCATGTCATAATCAAGAATATTTTACCTATTGTGGTAAATATATTAAGTTTGGAAAAGGGGCAAAGATTGGCAATTACAAAGTTGGGCCTAATATTAAAGAGAATGAGTTTACATGTATTAGATCGTTCAAACTTTGATAGTTTGAGGGAGGAGGTTCTTGAAGTCCTTTGTCTATTGGAATAAGAAATTCCACCAACAATCTTTAACATTTCTATGCATCTTTTGATACATCTAGAATATGAACTAGAGCATTGTGGCCCAGTAAGAATGAGATGGATGTATCCTATAGAACGATATATGAAGGTTTTGAAAAAAAATGTTCGTACTAGGGCAAAACCGGAAGGCAGCATGTTTGAGGGATATTCAATGCAAGAGGCCATGGGATTTTGCACAGAATATATGAAGGATTCTAAAAATGTCAATTGACGTGTATGGGATGATGACGAAGATGAGAGAGTTGCAGGTGAAGTAATAGAAGGCAATGGATGTTGCTTCAAGTTATCACATCAAGAAAGAAGTGTGATACATGCCTATATTCTTCAAAACACATCTTCATTCGATAAATGTTGTAGGTAAAAAAAGTTTACACAAGAATTTATTTGCTCAATTGCATTAACACATTTATATTATTAATCTTACTATTTGTACATTAATATTCTATGTGTAAAATATGAAGAAGAGAATCAATCTTAGATGCAACATTGACCTCAAGTGCAGACGTCATGATTTGATTGGAGGTGATTCTTTTCCAAAATTTGAAGAATGGATTGCTAATGAAGTCAATGATGCAAAAGAAGAAGGTCAAGATATAACAATGGAGGAAAGTGAGCTTTCACAATCTCCACATTTATGGGCTATGTGTTTTAGTGGAATGTGGGCCTATGGTAGTCATTTAAGAGTGGAAGAAAAAGACAAAGGGAAGACAAATTGTGATTGTGTTGTTAGTGCTGAATTTCTTCACGAAACATAGAAGAAATTTTATGTTGGATTCATCCAAGAAATTATTCAAGTGGATTTTGGTGAAAATAGTCCTATATTATTAAAATGTAAGTGGATCCGACCATCCATAGTACAATTTGATGAGTATGGATTTGTACACACAAATACACGACAATTTTTATCAGAGACGGATGAGCCGTATGTTTCCCCTCTTCAAATTAACCAATCATTTCTAATTGATGATGTAAGAAGCCTAGGATGGTTGTATGTCATTCAAACAAAGTCTCATTAGTAACAAAAATTCATGGAAGTTGTCGATATAATGCCTAACGGACAATATGTTAATTTACAAGAAACATTAGAAGAAGTGGATGAAGACGATGATGGAGTGTTTCAAGAAGAGATTTTGATTACCAATGAAGAGATTAGGAGAGAGAATGTATTGCATGTCATAGATGAGGATGAGGAAGAAAATCAAGCAGATGCAGACAAGAGTGATGAGGATTCTAATCTTGTTGGCAATGCAGATGATTATGATGATGTTTTGTCACCTTAACTAGCCTATCACCTTAAGAGGTTAGCTTTTCACCTAAACTTTGGTTATATGTGGTGGTACCTATCTAGGTTTTAGGGTTTTGAGTTAGCTTTTATCAATTGTCTTCTTTATTTCCCCTTGAAACCCTAAGTCTTGCAGTCATGTTGTTAATTTATGTTATAATCCATCGTTGATTGCCTAGCTTAAGTTACCAGTCATCTAAGTTACAACCTTGAGTCTATTATGTCATGAAGTGACCGACCCCAAGACCTAGTGTTTACCTATTATTGCCTACCAAAGTCATATTCTATATAAAGTTCTTAAGTCCTAAGTCTTTGTAGGGGCTCAGAGGTTCCACATGGCAGGATATCACAAGCCCGCAAAACTATTGATGCTGACATCATATCTCCACCGTGCGGCTAGGAAATGAGGATATCGTATATCATGGCCTATGGTCATAAGATCGATGATGCAGGAGATTGTGCCAGGTGTCAAAAGATGAAGTGAAGAGGCAGGGTTGATAAGGATCAGACGGTAGCGCAGTGTCGCAGAAGGATCTTGTCTATAGGAAAGATTCTGTGCACAGCCACGAGATGATGATACGTGGTTTGTTTTCCCTTAAAGCCTTAAGTCTTATAAGTCATGGTTTTACTTTATGTTATAATCTGTTGTTGATTGTTTAGCCTAGGTTATCAGTCATCCAAGTTACAACCTTGAGTCTATTATGTTATGAAGTGATCAGCCCCGAGATCTAGCATTTACCTTATGTTACCAGTCAAAGTCATGTTCTCATAAAATTCTTAAGTCCTAAGTCTTTGTAGGGATCCAAAGGTGCCACATGGCAGGATTTTGTAAACCCGTAGACTGCCGACGCTGACATCATATCTCCACGACACAGCTATAAAATGAAGACAAATGTAAGATATTTTGTGGCCTATGGCCATAATATCGACGATGTAGGAGATTGCAGGTGTCAAAGGATAAATGAGATGGGCTTGATAAGGATCAGACGATAGTGCAGTGTTGTAGAAGGATCTTGTCTTAAGGATAGATTCTATGTGTGGCCGCAAGATGATGACATGTGGCCTATTCCCAGGAAGATTGAAAAGGATTATGAAGGGGATACATGTGGAAGGCTTAGGATGCTCCCGTAGAGCCAAAAGAAGGTAGCCCACCTACTATTGCGTGGCCGCAGAATGATGCCACGTGCCTATGTAGGACAAAAAGGAAAGAAAATTTAGCAAAAGGAGTGTTCAAGATGGAGAGGTTTGATTGGCTGTTGGCTTTTCAACATAAAAGTTTAGATTTTCAAAATCTAGTGGGTAATTCACAACTGTTGATCTCACAGTTTGAAGACTTCATCGATGGTCTAAATTCAAATTTTCTGTATAGACATTGGGCACCACCCCTATGCCATGAATTTGCAATAATGGCTGAAGTGACACAATAATGAGGCGAGCCCTAATTTGTAAGCTGAATTAAAGCAAAAGGAAAGGTTTTTTCATGGCCTTTTCACAAGCACGAAGAGAATTCCTACACACAACGAGCACTTGGTCGAAGAAATACTGAAATTCCAACCTTCTACAAGTAAAACTAGTAAGTTTAATCTTTTCCAACTACTTATATTTCAATTGAAATTGATGTCTTGCTTAAGAAATTTGAGCATTACTAGAAGAGAAAAACCCTAGTTTGGTAGGAAACTACTTTAAAGATGAGTCACACAAGCCAGCCTTTGACTTTGAAGAGGGGTCTAGATGAAGACTTGATGATTTAGTTGCCCTGGTCTTCAAGAAGGCCTGTAAATGTGCACGGTCCTGGTGGGCTAAATGATAGGTTGTTAGACTTATGCTTTGTGTGCCGAGATGCTCAATTACCTGTACCTAGATGGATCCTATTTAAACATTAGTATGATAGGAGGGAGTTCAAAGCCCCTGTCTGTAATGTTCAGAACCTTGACCTGGCAAAGTCAATGTTCCCTAATGTGTTCATAAACCCTAATTTTGTAAGGGTAGCTTCATAGAGGTATGATCCTGGGTCTAGGGCTGTTTTGGCAGGAAATAACGCAGTCATGATCAGAACCAGAAAGGCCTGCATCACAAAAGTGTTTGGTTTAAACCCTGCTGCCAGCAAGAAAATTGATCTCAATGCTCTGAAGGAAGAATATAAGAATGTTCAGTGTGCATACAAAGATTTCAAGTTGCCCAAGCACAGACTGAGGGGAATTGACTATAAATTGGTGAAAATCTTAGATAAGGAGGAAGAACCTTTTGATGTGTGATAGTTTATGCACTATTTTGCGAAGACATCATACTCTATGCCAAATATTATGAAGAGATGCATTGGAGAAGATGCCAGTCTCCATGATGATGCTAGCTGCTAATGTACAAGATATTTCAACCATGGAGCCCTTTGATTATGTAACTTATATAGTAGACAAAATGCATAAGCAGTTGATTGAAATTGAGAATAATCTATATACTGTGGATGCAAAGGTGGAGTTTAGTTGGTATTCAATGATGTGCCATATGTTTTTACATGTTGGATCAGGAATGTGGCACAAAGATTTGCATGTTAGATAAGTTGATCATGATGGTACTTTGCTCTCTGTCTAGATGTGGACTTGTATGATAGACATGCACTGCATAGATGCAGACTATGTAATTTTTGAGGAGCATTTTGTCATAAAGCTATTGGGTTTCCTAGAACCTGAAGGTGAAAGAATTTATAGGGATGTACTTGATTTTCTAAGACCACTGGATAGAACCCCAACACAACTAGGGTGATTGGTTTCTTCATACTGATACCACCTATATCAGAGTTTATGGGAGTAGGGTTGCCCCATACATATTGCCAAAATATGTACCAAAGAGAATTACATTTTAGAAATCATAAGGCAATTAAATGAGTCAGATAAAGAGCATCTGAGACTGCAAAAGAAGGGGTCTTTCTTCCCCACTTCTATCAGGTTTTGTGATTTTTTGGCTGCTAATAAAGATGCTCTCGATCAAATTGATTCAGTGTTGGCAGTTTTTCAGGATGGGGTTGGAACAACCAAGGGTGTTTGACCTAGAAGGATTCATTAATAAAGTGAGGCTTGGCATCAGAAGGCCCCAATTTACCCACCAGGTTTTGTTTGATGAAGATGTAGCAAGAAACTGTGCCACAATGGAAGAGGTTCATTTTTTGAGGAAAAGGTGTGAAACAATGATGGAAGGAGAAAGAATGAGAAAGAATTTGAAATCTACATATCTTGGGGCATTTGCAAAAGAGAATGATCCAATAGTAAGAATCTAGAAATTTTTTACCAATGCAGATGATTTGATTGAAAGTGTTTCCCTAAGTGAAGAGAGGCCTGCATATGACCCAAGAAGTTTAGGCAGGGCATACAGAAGAAGGAGTGAATCACCTGATGCACCTCCAGTCAAGAAAGTAAAAATCATTGACTTGGAGCATGAAGAAGAAATAGAGCTAATAGACTTGGAGGACAAAATAAATAAACAAGAACAAGAAATTTCCCAACAAGTGAATTCACTTGTGAGAATAAGGCCTTATGCCTCTCCTGATAACAGATTAGCAAGGTCAATTTTTGGTCATCAAATAGATACAAAGGACATCAGAATACTTGCTTGCTTCCAATTCTTGGAAGATGATGCCCTTGTTAACACCCTTGAGTTCAAGGGATATGTATTGAAGGTGAGGAATGAAGAATTTTAGAAGAAAGTAGAAGAAGCAAAGAGAGGAGCTGATCTAGAAAAATATGAAGAGATAACTCAGAGGGTGTTGAATGAAGTAAGCCAAGACATTAGCAGGATGACCCCTGATGAGGGAAGAGCTTTGGTGAAGAAGAGTGGTCTATTGTTGCTTCCCCACTAGACTTTGGCATATATTTGACACTATCACAAGGAATGACATAGATGTCTCTGATGATCAAGTGGATAAGACTCTCTCTAGTGTAGGTTTTAATCCTAGATTTGAGACCTTGGCAATATGGGCATTGGCCCCAAACACTAAGGCTTGGTCTAGGAGAATTGACAAGGGATATAATAATAAAGAGAGTGTCAGACACTCCTACTCCTCAAGTTGTAAGCTTGAGTGTTCACACAACCCAATTTGTTGAGGCTGTAACAAATAAATTACAATAAGACTATGATGAGCTTCTATTGAAGTATGGGAAAGCTATGTTCGAAGTGAATAAATGTAAGAGGCAATTGCTGTTGGCTCTAGGCACTTTAGCTCAGAGTGTTCCTACTCTTGTAGAGACTGTAGAAGCATTTCCAATAGATAGAGAGGCACTGCTCTGAGAAATTAAGGAACTAAAAGAAGAGGTGAAGAAGCTGAAGGATGAGAAAAAGAACACTGTCAGAGAAATGGCTACAAATCTGATCAATCATAGGTTATCCAAGATCATAGCCAGGGTTGATGACACATGGATGTCTTATTCAAATTTGAAAACATCCTTGGACAAACATGAGAGGGATAAGGAAATCTTGAAAGACATGTGTAGAGTGTGGCTACGAAGAACTGGAGAGATGAGGGAAGTTCACAGATGTTCTAGGTTTGCCCATGATGCTCCAGCAGAAATAAAGTTGACCCTGGATATGTTAATTTTGTTAGAAGAGGTGGTGGCCTTTCAGTTAAAATTGGACAAGGTTTTGAATGAGAAAAGATAGTCAATAGAGAATATAGACAAAAACATTATGCCAAGCATATTGGAGGATGATGGGCAAATCAAAAGTCTAGATAAAAGGAAGGTTGACTTTGAAAGTATAGCTGGCCAACTTATATCATCAAGTTGTATAGATGGTGACCCAAGCATGAAGATTATAAATTCTACATTTGATAGGTTACATGTACTGGAATTGAATTTTGAAATATTCTGCAAGGAATCAACGATTTTATTGGTTGCAATATATACAGGGCTGCTGCAAGTATGTGCCTAACCGGTGTTGTCATTGATGTCAACATATCAATGTTGTCATTGGTGCCAATTGTGCTATTGTCTTGATGATTTCTTGTAATGTGTTAGATGCCTATGTAAGTGTTGGAAAGCCTAATATTGAGGATATTAAGAAAATTTGCTTCTCCGGTAGAAACAATATGTTGTAGAATATCTTTGTATACAAAAGAACAGTCCAACAGATTGCTCCGCATTTCCTATAGAATAAATATCTTTGTCTGCAGATTGGAAGTCATTTAAAAGTTTGTCTAAAGATGTTATGTTCCAAGTTTGAGCCTCCGGTATGAAGATTTGAGTGAGTTATGTTCACCAGAGTGAAAATTGCTTTTCCTATATGTTTGGTGGTGATAGGGAGAAAGTGTTATGCTCCACATTCCTTCGCATTGAAGTATTTTTGTGTGTGGTTCTAGAGTTAAGTCTAAGATGATGTTAAGTGCCTTCAACTTCAATGGTTTGTGATTTGGTGGTCCACAAGCGATCTTTTCCCTATGACAATAGTTGGTTGTGTTGTTTATGTGCTCTGGTTTGAAGAATCTTCTTGACAGAGTGGTTAGAAGTTGTGTGGTTGTTTCCTGACAATTTCAATGTTCTTGTGGCTGATCGTGTTCTTACCCTTGGATTGGTCCGCAAAGAGAAAGTTGCATCGTGGATGAAGAATGTTCTTAGAAGACATAGTGTTCTCACTAGTCTTGGATGACCTAGTTGATTTCATTATTTATAGAGATGTTTTGAAGATTGTAGAAGCATGTCATGGCATGAAGGATTGTGTTTGAGTCCCAGCTAAGGCATGGCATGATCAGCATACATCTTTACATCTTTCCCTTAGCAAATTTTTGTATTAGGTCCTGACTTATTTTTATGTATGTTTTTGTAATGCCGACCTTAGAGATTGTTCCAATGGTTGATGAATGTATTGCCAACCTTTATGTACATTCCAAGGTTGATGACTTGTATAAAGACTTGTAATGTAATTGCAAAAAAGAGTGTGTGTGGAAAAAATGAGAAGATAAGTGTGAAGAGTAAGAAGAGTAGAGTAGAGGAAGAACATTGTGTTTCAATGGAACTGAACTCAGGCATAGAATATATGCTGTCAAATTAGTTCAACAATCCTTGGCAGTGAGCCACCCCTTAGCAGTGAGCCAATCTTTGTAGTGAGCATTTTGGGAAGTGAGCCTCTATTTTTCAGTATTGATATAACATATATATTTCTGTGGGATAACACCCACCGTGCTTTGTCCCTTTTATGGTTTTCCATGTAAAAATATGGTGTCTACTATGTTGATTGTGTGATTATGATTAAGTCTATGGTTTCATGCTTTTATGGTTAAATCTGATTATCAATACTTAAGTTGTTGATGGTTTGATATTCATATGAAGTTAAGTTTTTGTGACAATTGATTCACCCCCCTCTCAATTGTCCTGTGTATTTCAACAATTGGTATCAGAGCAAGTTCCTTAGAAGAAAGACTAACAGCTTGAGGAAGATCCAGGATGTCTTTTAAAAAGGAAGCTCCACAGTTTGATGGGACAAATTATGCTCTTTGGAAGGTACAAATGAAAAGCCATCTCCTTTGTCTTGGTTATAAAGTGTGGAAAGCTGTAGAATCAAAATATACCATGCCTCAAAATGGTTTGTCAACTGAAGATGAAATCAAAGAATATGAGTTGAATATAAAAGCTAGAGATGCCCTATTAAGTGCTTTGTCTGACATTGAGTTGATAAAAGTCATGGATCTAGAATTTGTAAATGAAGTTTGGGAAAACTTGAAGAAACTGTATGAAGGAGATGATTCTGTAAAAGAATCCAAGCTACAGGGCCTAAAAGCAAAATATGAGAGTTTAAAGATGAATGAAGATGAAAGCGTTACAACCTTCATGCAAAGGGTTGATGAACTTGTCAATGGAATAAATGGTATGGGAGGAACTATTGGTGATAAGGAAGTTGTGATGAAAATTCTTAGATCACTACCAAAGTCCTACAGTCACAAGGTAGCTGCAATTGAAGAAGTGACGACTGTAAAAACTATCGACAAAGATCAATTGCTTGGAAAGCTTACAACCTTTGAGATGAGAGAATTTGGTGATGCTCTGCTGAAAGTTGAGACAACTTTTAAAGCCAGTAGTTCAGAAAAAATCTCCAGAGCTGATAAATATAAGGTGGAGCCTGATGATGACTTTGATGAAATTGAAGCTAACTTTGTTGACAGATTGCAAAGGGGTTCCGGTAAGTTCAAAGGCAAACTACCTTTCAAATGTTTTTCATGTGGTAAAGTAGGTCATTATGCTTCCAGATGTCTTGAAAGAATTGAAAGGAATAGAAAAAGATTTGAGAACAAGCCTATAGCTCCAAAAAAATGCTACTATGTTAGAGATTTTGATGATGAAGGTGTGACTGATGATGAATCTAATGATGCTAGTACTAGTGCAAATGAATGCTTGTTTATTGCTATTAAAGAAGAACCCATGTCTACTAATCCTACTAGCTGTGTGAAGGAAGAAAAAATAGTGGAAGAAAGTGCTTTGGCTATTCAAGTTGAGAAAGATAAGGATGAATGGATTATTGATAGTGGATGCTCACATCACATGACCAGTGACAAAAGTAATTTTTTAAGTTTGGAAAAATATGATGGAGGACTAGTTAGGTTTGGAGACAATGCAACTGGTAAGATTTGTGGAAAAGGATCTATTTCATTTGATGGAAAGCATAATACTGATAATATCCTGTATGTGAAGGGTTTGAAGCATAATCTTTTGAGTGTTAGTCATATGTGTGACAAAGGCTATGATCTAAGATTCAAAGACAATGGGTGCAAGATCATGGAAAGTTTTGGAACTATTATTGCTATCGGTAAGAAGACCAGAGGTAACATCTATCAATTAAGAGGAACTAATGATTGTTGTTTATTAGCCCAAGCAGATGAGAGTTGGTTGTGGCATAGAAGGATGGCTCATATAAACTTTGATAATCTGGTAAAGATAAGTTTAGGTCCATTTCTTCTTTCATTGCAAGCTCCCACTGAACCTTTGTATCCACCTGTATAGCTTCATCATACCCTTCTAGTTCACCAGCATCTGTTAACAAAATAGAATACAAAGAGGGAAAAAACCTTTCATGAGGTCTACTTAGCATTGTTGACTGTCTAACATTCACTAGAGTTTGTGGTATTTTGTGTTGTTGCAATTCATGAGGAACCATTGGAACATCATTATCTGGAGTATCATCCAGCACCACATAATCCTTTTCTTTCTTCTCATGTTGCTGCAACTGATCTTCGTACAATAGCTTCTCATTGAATACAACATCCCTTCTTCTCACAATTTTTTAGATTTTTAACATCCCAAATCCTATAACCAAAGTCATCAATGCCATATCCAACGAAGATACACTTTTTTGATTTTGCATCCAGCTTGGTTCTATTTTAAAATCTACATGTGAAAATGCTTCACATCTGAAGGTTTTGAGAAAAGAACACTAGTAGAATTTTGGCAAATAAATGACTAGGTGACTAAAACTTTTAGTCACGACAGCTAAAAATGATTAAATTCTAGTCATATTTTGCAACACAACTATAAATGACTAAATAAATGACTAATTTGATGGTGGGTAAAAAACACAGCTATAAATGACTAAATAATTAGTCACACAAGTAAAAATTAGAAAGAGAGTGAAATTAAAATAATATTTCAAATTGGAAAGAGGGAATTTTTTCCATGAAAAATAATTCAAACAAAAGAAACCTGACTGCCTCTACACTCAAGACATTGTTCATGCATTGGACGTGCTATACAGGGGTTGAATTTGTGCTCAAAAATAGGTAAGGCTCATTGATGTCCCTCTTTTTGCATTGATGAATTGGAACACAATCGCTTGAAGATGTTAATTTTATTGTATTTTGTTAAATTCTGTATTGGGCATACCCATTTCAGGGAGATTTCCTGGAAGTGATAGAAGAGTTTCTGGAGAAGGGCATGGCCAGGTGCATTGCATTCAATTGCCGAGGAACCTTACTAGCAGGTCTGGTATTCATGCATTTTTTAAACTATAATTTTTTGTTGTGTTTGATACTATGTTTCAGTTATGCCCATTTGCTAGATGTTATAAATACAGACATTGAAATCTAATTCAATCTGTTGACTATTAATACTCAAACAACAACCCACTCTTATTAGGGATCAAGGTTTCAAAGCTCAGTTGTGAAGGATCAGGGTTTCACCTAATTATAGAAGAACTGCCTCAACCTTGCAAACATTTTTAAAAGAAAACAACAAATAATCTTATATTGCTTAATATCCATTTTGGTTTCTGCCAACCCTATCATAGTTTAGTCCCCTGAATAGTCATTATTGTGTTGAAGTATTGGTTATTAATACTAGTGTTGGTGTGTTCTGAAGAGTATTTAATATGCTTTGTTGTTAAAATGGGGTTTGATTTTTCTTAATTGGGGTCATCTTAGGTTATTCAACTTGGCTTAAGATGCCCAAGTGATGAGCTTATAGATCAATCTAGGGTTTCTAGCTTTTTTTCAGTGATATGGAAGTCACCCTTTCAGATGTTTCTCTCCCTGATGATCATCTATCTAAAATTTCCTTTTAGCATGATGATTATTACTTTTTTTTAAATAGAAAGTTCATAGTTTATAATACTAAGAAATCATCAATCTTTTTGCCATTTCTATGATCTGAAAGCAAATAACAAGCACTCAAGAAAGAATCAAAAATAACAAAGTCAAATAATATGGCAGCCTAAAATAAGCCTCAAACAATACAAGGAAACAAGGATTACAACCTAGTTTGAATTCTTTCCCAAAATTTTGAATCAAGAGTAAACCACTAATGATAAGAAACAATAATAGGAAACATGGTTTACAACTTGGTTCCCATATATTGTTGACACAAAGCAACCTAAAGAAAAAATAAACTAAAAGATGACATTTTTAAATAATCAGAGCTCTATAATTGTTTAATTATGATTAAGTATGTGTACATGCTAAGCCTTCACTGTATGACGCAAAATACTGGTATGCCCAATGTGTTGATGATTACCACCACCATGAGGATGCTCAACAGGATTCATTGCCACACCATGAACCTTAGGCCAACAGTTTCTTTTGACCCAATATTTGTGATATGCATTGCCAGCTTTGAGCATTGGCAAGTTTATGTCGTTCCACCACCAGTAACCTAACCAATCATGGCTCTGCAACTACTTGGCACAATCTTCTTAGCTCCAAATGGAAGCTTTACCTTGTAAATTGAAACCAATTGCCAAGACTCGTCAAACAAGGCTATTAAAAATCTACAAAATAAAAAATTATACAAATCTAAATATTAAGAGAGAACTTAGATAATTGTTCCAAAATTATTTCCACTACCTTTGGAATAATTGCATTTATTAGCTCACTGTAACCTTAGAAAAAAATTAAGCATAGAAATATGTCATAAGTCTCCACAAGGCGTACATCTAGAACTTTAAATAGTTTGAAAATAATTTGGAAAAAGCCACCATCCATAGGACATCACAACAGATGCATCACATGTTTGTTGCTAGCCAAAAAGCAAGATGATAAACAAAAATGATAATGAGTCAAGGGGAACATTAAGAAGTAGTACATTCAAATTAAATTTCAACTAGCTGCTAAATGAGCACAACCCACTTTGACTTGTCATAAGTTCAAAATATTATAATAGGTACATTTTAATGTCTGTAAAGGTGACAACAATCCAATAATGGATCAAATGTTTCAGATTGAAATGCAATAGAAATGCATTGCAAATAACAGCAATCAAATTTGAAATTACTCAGCTCATAAAAGAATAGTGGAGAAATTGTAGAAAAAGTGTTCTTTGATTTGATCGGGCCAATGAAAAATATTGTCTCAAAAACTCAACTTTATCACCATGTCTTTGGCAACTTCATTACCAATACCTTGGCCAACATTATTACACAAATGAAGAGCATTATGGGAAAAA
Source organism: Cunninghamia lanceolata (assembly GCA_027924645.1). Lineage (NCBI taxonomy): Eukaryota > Viridiplantae > Streptophyta > Pinopsida > Cupressales > Cupressaceae > Cunninghamia > Cunninghamia lanceolata. The sequence goes on along the minus strand of BSBN01000292.1, from coordinate 1,614,029 downwards.
ATAAAAACTGATTTGAGGCTTCACTAATATAGCTTGACAAAGAGAAATGATATATCTTACTAAGATAGGCATATGACCCCATAGATGGGATAATACCAAAAGCTAAAATAGATCATACATCTAGACACAATCCACAATGCTATTAATGGTGATATCATCTAGGATACCAATAGGCATTAAAAAAATGAGATTAGCAGTGATTGTCTGTTGTTTGACTTATTTTAACAAATGAGTTTCCAATGTGAAGTGTCAACCAAGGATTTTATTACCATTCTATTGACTGTCATTTTCTAAGTCATGACTATCAATTTTGAACCAAATGAGGTCTTCTAATGCTTTGACTTTGGGGGCTTATGATTTTATCGATTGCCTGTGATGGAGTTGCCTGTAGAAACAAGATAGGATGGCAACTATAGGAGCCAATGGGCCATAGATGCAAAATTAAAGTGAATGTCTAAGCATGGTTAATGATCTTTCATTTTGTTGCTTCTAATTATATTTGTTCAGCTGTCAAGGGGGTGTAATTCATGCCATAGCTCTGTATCTCTTTATTGCCATAAGGTAGATCCTCACATGATTCTTATCTTGGTAGCAGGGGTATCTCAATACCAAAAATTATTTAGGATCCCACTCCTTCATGAAATGTAATGATTGCAAACTACTATCCCTTGACATATCTCTACCATAAAGACAACTCTATGGAACATGTAGAGGGTGTAAGTCATGGCTTGGCTGTGTCTACAAAAGTTCATAGTTTGTTCATCTCCATTTCAGAAATATTGTCTCAAAAATTCAACTATATCACCATGACTTGTTCCTTGCCGTAGTACAACAAACTATTTCTTTGACCATCACGGGACCGTGGTATACTAAACATCACTTGAATCCTTTCATTGCACTACCAAACTCCTTTATTGAAACTGTTGTGGGGCCGCGGTATTCAACACTTAAATAACTTAAACTCCTTATACCACCATACCGCAAGCCTCACTTGAGGCCACCATGGGAACGTGGTGTACTATTTTCCTCTGCTCCCTATTATTGCCATATTGCAAGCCTCACTTGATGTCACCACAGGGGCATGGTGTACTATTTTCCTTTGCTCCTTCTTATCGCCATACCACAAGCCTCACTTGAGGCCACCGCAGGGGCTCGGTGTACTGTTTTCCTTTGCTTTTTCTTACCGCATTACCACCGGTTATTCTCTTGACTACCGTGGGACCACAGTGAAGTATCATATGCCACTTAAATTTATACCGCCAGCCTACCACTTCATTTTGAGACCACTGTGGGGCTGCAGTAATAAATCTCTGCATCTCACAATGCCACAAGTGCAATCTCTTCATGCTGTGGGATAGCGATAACTACTCCCTTGTTATCCTTGGTTCTCGCACACCCACCAAGACCTTTTGAGTGACTTGTGAGAGTGTGGTGAGAGACAAAAACACATCAATGGTAAAAAAATACAAATATCTTTCACATGGACTTGGTATGGGGTGCTTATGAATGACTCCTGGAATAATTTTAAAAGAAATATGGATCCCTAAGATGGATTTATGGAAGGAAATTTGCATGGATTTATGGATTTATCAAATGTATGAAGGTATCTTTATTGTAGGTTATTTTCCCTATATTATTTATCCTTGGTTTAAACTCCTTGATTTTGTGGTTTTTGTTAGGACCCATAGCTTTCATATGTAGGACCACCTACAAGGCACCAAAGGAGTCATCTGGATCATGACTTAGGAGCTGGTTAGTACTCATTGAGTGGTATAATGGTGGTTGAACTATCCTGGTCTATAAAACTAAGAGATGTATTTGTGTGCTTTATATTTTGTTTGTTTAATTTTTTGATGCTTAGAAAAATATCATAAAAAGATAGGATGATATTTTTGTAATTTATACCTTAAATCACTTGTCATAGGTGCAATTGGAGGTAGAAGAGTTGGTGGAATGGAGGGTGTACCTTATCCGCCTATTTATCAAAGAAAAAATGTTGCAAGTTCCACTTCAAATCACCAAAGCCTTCACAAAAACATCTACATAAAATTTAATAATGAAGAATTTATGCACAAATTCTCTTTTAAATGATGCACAAAGCCTCCACCGCAACACCACACTATTGCTAGGCCTTGTGGTGATGCGGGTGATTCCCACATCACCACAAGGCCTAGCAACAAACTGTGTGGTGTTGTGGTAGAGGCTTTGTGCATCATTCAAAGGAGAATTTGTGAATAAATTCTTCATTATTGAATTTTGTGCAATTTTTTTTGTGAAGGCTTTGGTGATCCAAAGTGGAACTTACAACTACAATATTTGATAAAAATCTACTTCCAAATATGCCTTTAATGGATGTTCATATCCTCATCCAAAGCTCCAATTCACACACAGGCAGGAAAGATGCTTTCAAAGGTTGAGGAGTTGGGATTTACACCCACTGGTTGCATTTTCTTAAAATTTTCTAAGGACTTTTCAGAAAAACCCATTTTAAACATATCCTTTAATCATGACATTCCATGATATCACATTTCTTTAAGGCATTTTTTGAAACAGTTCACTTGCCTTGTCTATGCTTCCACATTTTCAGGTATGTCTAGCAAGGCACTTGTAACTACAACATATAATGACAAAAAAATCCCTGCTATTATGCTTTGATGGATGTCCTTTTGTTATTAATGGATATCTGATGTAGTGTACATTATTATAGTGCAATCCTATTTTTCAGATTGTTTCATTTAGCATCACCAATATTCTCCACAAGAACATTCTCCCTGTTTAAAATGATGGAAATGGTTCACATCTCTCATAACAATTTCTCTTGCAACAATCTTGGAGATGAATTTAGATGCAGTGCAAAAATCAAAACATACTCGAAGGTTCTTAACAACTCTAATGGTTGTACCAGGGGCCATGTTTAACAAACCAAATGCAATTGCTCACTTTTCACTATGGTGGCAGACAAATGATTTTTTTTCTTCTATTCCATAGCATTAAGTAAAAGTCTTGAATCTGGAAATACCCTATTGCCTTCATTTCCCAAGCTAATTTCTCCAATTTTGCATAGCTTTCCCATGTTTGTGGATGTGATCTGTCTCCTACACAAAAAAGCATGTACCATTTTATGCCCTTCAATCCAACTACATGCAGGTATGTTCGTAATTCCTCTTTCATCAATCTCCTTACTATTTGAACCTCACCACCCTTGCCTGCTTTTGCACAGATGTTTTAGAGAAGAACATAAGTTGCAGCATTTTTAAGATCCAACTAAAAAAGTAGTGTTGCTGTAATACTCAAATTACATTCAAATTCTAAATTTTGGGAAATTATATACAATAAATAGATTGATGGTTGTTTGTGTTAGATTTAGAACATACAACTGAGAGGGGGGGGTGAATCAGTTGTCCAAAACTTTCTTCCAATTAAACACTTAAGTTCCCTTTGTGATTCAATAGCATAATAATAAATCAATCATGAAACATAATGTATTAGATCAAGAGCAGAAACACATCAACACATAAGACACCAAGATTTTGACGTGGAAAACCCGGTTAAGGAAAAAACCACGGTGTGATTAACCCAAGATTCTATTCTCTATTAGAAGAATAGAAAGAACAAAATGGCACATGCCAATTAGGGCTCACTACCCGAGCACACTGCTCAGAAGAGACCCATTGCCTACAAGAGACACACTGTCTACAAAATAATAAGTATCACATACTTGAACTGGAGAATAGCATCTACACCATGGTTGAGTCAGTTCCATTTAAGCCCAAATCTTCTGCTCTGCTCTCCTCTTCGCTACCACACTCTCATCCCCAAAGACCCACTTTGAAATGACTTTACAACTTATTTATATAAGACATTGACTTAGGAATTATCATCCAAGTCACCATACATTATAGAGCAAATACATAAATACAACATGACTTATTACAAAAGACTTCATGCAGATCAACACACTGTCGGCCACAGATCTGAGACTTCAATCTTCATTTAGGAACGCGCCAATCCTCACATAACATCTTCAAGATCATCCGCAGGATGTGTAACTCATTTGGTCAGCCTGTCTTGAGAAGAACACCATCATCCGGAGGTTGTTCTTCAATTGTGAGCTCAAACTTCAATGTGAACCACCAACATGAACTGGACACAATCCAAAGACCTCCACAAGCTTGCCTAAATCACAAGAACATCCACACTACATCTGCTTACTTAAATCCTTATCTCCTTCATCCGGAACCTCAAGAACATAGTCTGTCATCACTGTCACAATGGAATAGATGCTTGCGGACCTCCAGACCACAAACCAATTGAGTTGTCACTTCACATGGAATTCCTAAACACTCCACCAAATCCACAGAATAGGATATTGTATTTCTAGATCTCATTGGACCTATCTGTGTCACTCTGTCACCTCTGAACACCTACCGGAACCAGTTTTACTTGAGCAGCCACAATTTCTTCAGATCTTTATGCGGACCTCTAAAATATTTACTGGATCACCTCAAGACACATATCTACAAACCATTTGATGCGTATCCTCTGATCTTCATCTTAGCTATGATCTTTAGCTCACTGTCTTCACTGTTCTTCTCTGTTCCTGATTAGGACTAATTTTCTCAATATCCTCAGCACACAGCTCATCCAATCCTTATCATTAATGCAACAAGAGTATGTTGACATCAATGACAACACTGGTTAGGCCCATACTTGTAACAATCTCCCCCTTTGTCATTGATGGCAACATATGATGTGAAAAACTATTTTAATCATCAAGACAAGAACTTCTCTTCACTATCACAACTTCTCTTCCTTTCTTGCTCCCCCTTTGATCAATGACCACTTGTTTTTCACATGTCTTTTCTCCCCCTTTGACATCAATGGAAAAGGGCACATACTTGCAATTCCACCACTTCAGAATCATACCAGCTGTTCCCCCTGAGTAGAAGCTCCCCATCATCAATCCAGACCACAAGCTATGACTGTGATATCCACCGGACTGATGCACATCAGTGCACCTTAGTTTATCACCGGAGGGGTAATAACCCCTAACTTCTCCCTAAGATACTCAAAAGATTCCTTAGGTAGAGGTTTGGTAAAGATATCTGCAATCTGATCTTTGGAAGGCACAAACTCCAATCTGACTTCATTCTTGTTCACTTGCTCTCTCAAAAAGTGAAACTTGATGGATATATGTTTAGTCTTTGAATGCAACACCGGATTCTTAGATATATTTATTGCACTTGAATTATCACAGAAGATTGTGATAGGCTCTTCATACTCCACTCTTATGTCTCTTAGCATTTGCTTCATCCACAAAACTTGAGTACAACTACCTGTTGCTGCAATATATTCTGCTTCTGCAGTGGAAAGAGATATTGCCTCTTATTTCTTGCTCAGCCAAGAAACCAGTCTCTTCCTCAAAAAGAATGCTCCACCAGTGGTACTCTTCCGGTCATCCACATCTCCTGCCCAATTTGCATCTATATATGCATGAAGAGAGAAATCATGATCTCTAGGATACCACAAACCATACTCAACTGTCCGTTTTAGATATCTAAAAATCCTTTTGATTGCCATGACATGAGATTATCTAGGATCAGCTTGGAATCTAGCAACAAGACCAACAACATTCATAATGTCAGGTCTGGTTTGAGTGAGATACAACAGTCCTCTAATCATTGACCTATACTTTTTCTAATTAGTCTTAGGAGAGTCATCATCTTTGCTCAATTTACATCCAGTTGCCATGGGAGTACACATTGGTTTCGACTCTTCCATCCCAAATTTTTTCAACAATTCTTTCACATATTTGGTCTGAGAAATGAAGATTCCTTTCTTAGTTTGAATGATTTGCAGGCCCAAGAAGAAATTCATTTCCCCAAGAATAGACATCTCAAATTCACTTTTCATTTGATTTGCAAAGGTTTTGCACATACTATCTCTTCCTCCAAAAATGATATCATCAACAAATACTTCAACAATCAAGATATTTTCATGATCAATTTTGAAGTACAAATTACTATCAGCAGTACCTTTGTTAAAACCAATCTTCAAAATATGTTTATCCAATCTTTCATACCAGGCTCTTGGGGCTTGCTTGAGTCCATACAATGCTTTCTTCAACTTGCAGACCATATCACCATGATCAGACAATTGAAATCCATCCAGTTGCTCAATGTATACTTCTTCTTCCAAGACACCATTCAGGAAGGTAGACTTGACATCCATCTGATACACTTTGAAATCCTTGAAGGTAGCAAAGCCAAGAAATAATATGACTACTTCAATTCTTGCCACTGGAGCAAAAGTTTCTTTAAAATAACTCCTATTTTAGAGTAACCCTTGCAGACCAATCTGGCTTTATTTCTGATTACTTCACCAACTTCATTCAGTTTATTCTGGAAGACCCATTTGGTTCCAATCACATTCTTGTTTTTAGGTCTGGGAACAAGATCCCAAGTGTGATTTTTCTCAATTTGCATCAGCTCTTCCTCCATTGCTTTAGTCCAGTTTTCATCATTGCAAGCTTCATTTACTGTCTTAGGTTCAATCTTTGAAATCAAACAATACTCTTCTGAATTTTGAGCAGTCCTTCTTCTTGTTTGTACACCTTTTCTTTTATCACCTATAATATGATCTTCAAAGTGATTCAGTCTTACATACCTGGGAACTTTGGGAGTTTCTTGCACTTCTGAATCTTGAACAAGTTCATTCAAACTTATCTCTTCTTCTTGATTTACCAGATCAGTCTGAATCTGAATTTTAGAGGGATCTTGGACTCCTTGGATCAAAACATCATTCTGATCATCTTCATCACATTCATAAAACCTTGAGGGTTTTTCAATTCCTTCATCAACCTTCACATTTGTACTTTCTACAATCTTTCTTAATCTCTTGTTATAACACTGGTATGATTTGCTTTGAGTAGAATAACCCAAGAATGTTCCTTCATCACTTTTAGCATCAAATTTTCCTAGATCTTCATCTCTTTTAATGTAACATTTGCTACCAAAGACTCTAAAATACCTCACAGTAGGAGTGATGCCAAACCAAAGTTCATAAGGTGTCTTACCGGTATTGCTTCTGATTTGTACTTGATTGAGAGTATAGACTACAGTGCTGACAGCTTCTCTCCAATAGATCTGATGAACATTTGCTTCCATCATCATGGTCCTAGATGCTTCTTGGATGGTCTGGTTCTTTCTCTCCACTACTCCATTTTGTTGTGGAGTCCTAAGAGCAAATAATTGTCTCTTTATCCCATGTTTCTCACAGAATTCTATGAACTCACCGGATGTGAATTCTCCACCTCTATCAGACCTCATAAATTTTAATTTTAATCAAGTTTCATTCTCTACCATAGCCTTGAATATTTTGAATTTCTCAAGAGCTTCTGATTTCTCTTTCAAAAAAGTAACCCACATCATTCGGGAATGGTCATCAATTAATAACATGAAGTATCTATCACCTTGCACACTCCTTATTCTTGCCGGACCACATAGATCAATATGAACTAAGTCCAATAATCTGGTAGAAGATTGTTCCTTGCTTTTGAATGAGACTTTGCTTTGTTTCCCCAACTAACATTCTTTGCACAAACTATTTGTAGGTTTCACCAGTTTTGGAAGATCTCTTAGAACCTGAGTATTGCTTATCTTGATGATATTATCAAAATTCACATGATACATCCTCCTATGCCATAGACAACTCTGATCAATTTGCACAAATAGACAACTTTTATGAGTACCAGCTAAATGGAAGATATTACCTTTTGTTTGAGTACTGGATGCAATATCTATTTCAAAACTTTCAAAGATCTTGCATTTTCCATTCTTGAATCAGAGATCATAGCCTTTGTCCACCAACTGTCCAACACTGAGAAGATTGTACTTCAATCCTTCAACATACAGTACATTACCGGTTTTGTTATTTCCATCAAAAGAAATAGTTCCTCTACCTCTAATTCTACCATCAGAATTATCACCAAACTTTACCACTCCTCCTTCATACCTTTCCAAATCTATGAACTTATTTTTGTCACCTGTCATATGGTGATAGCATCCACTGTCAATGACCCAATCATCCTTTTCTTCAACTTGGTCAGCTAGAGCTCTTTCTACAACTTTATGATTGATAGATTCAGAGGACATTGGATCTTCTTCCTTGATGGTATTAAACACCCAATCACTTCTGGATTTGTTTCCTATCTCTAATTCATCATCTGTTACTCCTTCATTATCATCCTCTTCATGAACATAGTAACAATTCTTTTGGAACCTTGATCTGTTAGGATTTGGTCTTTAAAATCTTTTTGGACACTTTGAGGCAAAATGACCAATCTTTTTGTAGTTAAAACACTTAAAAGGCAATTTCCCTTCATACTTACTGGATCCTCTTAGCAATCTTTTTGTAATAAGGGCTTCAAGTTGAGCAATTTCTACTTCTTCTTCTTCCAGGTCTTTTCTTGCTCTTTCATACCATGATAGTTTCCTTGAAGAGTTCTCTCTCAGATCAAACCTTTGTTTACCTTTTACAGAGGCACTGGCTTTGAATGCAGATTCAGTCTTGGGAGGAGCATCTCCAAACTTGGTCAATTCAAATGCAACCAATTTACCAACTAATTGATCTCTTGTGACACCTGAATGGGCTCTAAATTCTTCAATGGCAGCAACCTTGTATTTATAAGAAGCAGGAAGGGATCTGAGAACTTTTCCAACAATATCATCTTCATCCAAGACTCCACTAGCACATCTAATGCCACAGACAAGCTCATTTACTCTTGGCATAAAAGTAGTAATATTTTCATCTTCTCTCATCTTCAGATTTTTAAATTTTCCTTTCAGACTCTGTAGCCTTGCACATTTAACATACTTGTCTCCTTCATGCAGAAGTTCCAATTTTTCCAAAATCTCAAAAGCAGTTTCTAAGTCAACAACATTTGTTAGTTTTGAATCAGACAGGGCACTTAGAAGAGCTTCTTTAGTCCGTAGATTATTTTTAGCATCTGTGATTTCATTTACAGTTTTCAGGCCATTCTGGGGAGGAGTATAATTTGTTGAAGCCATGGTCCAGTACTGCATTCCCATACATTGTAAGTGACATTTCATGTGACTTTTCCAAAGATTAAAATTGGTTCCATCAAACTTTAGACTATCCTTCTTGTAGGACGACATCCTGGATCTCCTCAAGCAGTTAAGCTCTTTTAGAGGAACTTAGCTCTGATACCAATTGTTAGATTTAGAACAGATAATTGAGAGGGGGGGTGAATCAGTTGTCCAAAACTTTCTTCCAATTAAACACTTAAGTTCACTTTGTGATTCAGTAGCATAATAATAAATCAATCATGAAACATAATGTATTAGATCAAGAGCAGAAACACATCAACATATAAGACACCAAGATTTTGACGTGAAAAACTCAGTTAATGAAAAAACCATGGGGTGATTAACCCAAGATTGTATTCTCTATTAGAAGAATAGAAAGAACAAAATGGCACATGCCAATTAGGGCTCATTGCCTGAGCACACTGCTCACAAGAGGCCCACTGCCTACAAGAGACACACTATCTACAAAATAATAAGTATCACATACTTGAACTGGAGAATAGCATCTTCACCATGGTTGAGTCAGTTCCATTTAAGCCCAAAACTTCTGCTTTGCTATCCTCTTCGCTACCACACTCTCATCCCCAAAGACACACTTTGAAATGACTTTACAACTCCTTATTTATACAAGACATCGACTTAGGAATTATCATCCAAGTCAGCATACATTATAGAGAAAATACATAAATACAACATGACTTATTACAAAAGACTTCACACAGATCAACACACTGTCAGCCACACAAATCTAAGACTTCAATCTTCATTTAGGAACGCGCTAATCCTCACATAACATCTTCAAGATCATCTGCAGGATGTGTAACTCATTCGGTCAGCCTATCTTGAGAAGAACACCATCATCCAGAGGTTGTTCTTCAATTGTGAGCTCAAACTTCAATGCGGACCACCAACATGAACTAGACACTATCCAAAGACCTCCACAAGCTTGCCTGAATCACCAAGAACATCCACACTACATCTGCTTTAAATCCTTATCTCCTTCATCCGGAACCTCAAGAACACAGTCTGTCATCACTGTCACAATGGAATAGATGCTTGCAGACTTCCAGACCATGAACCAATTGAGTTGTCACTTCACATGGACTTCCTAAACACTCCATCAAATCCGCAGAATAGGATATTGTATTTCTGGATCTCACCGGACCTATCTGTGTCACTCTATCACCTCTGAACACCTGCCAGAACTAGTTTTACTTGAGCAACCACAACTTCTTTAGATATTTATGTGGACCTCTGAAATATTTACTCGATCACCTCAAGACACATATCTGCAAACCCTTTGATGCGTATCCTCTGATCTTCATCTTAGCTATGATCTTTAGCTCACTATCTTCACTGTTCTTCTTTGTTCTTGATTAGGACTAATTTTCTCAATATCCTCAGCACACAGCTCATCCAATCCTTATCATCAATGCAACAGGAGTATGTTGACATCAATGACAACATCGGTTAGGCCCATACTTGCAATAGTTTGGATAGTGAAATTATTAGCTTTCTTAGAAATTAGCTGAAATATCTAGAAGGATTATTTTAATTAAAGAGGATTTTGTGGTTATTTTTGTAACAATGATTTTATAGTGCAGCTAACTTGCTATTTTCATTCAAGATACAAGTCATCAAAGTCAAGCACATACCAAGAAGATGGTACTCTACTTCAAACCCTCAACCTCACTTAGTTTAGTATGCTTACATGGGGATATTAAGGAAGTTGCTAAACAATTAATATATATCATTTGTTGTTTGTGAAGGAGAATCCTGTGAGATCCAATATGGCAGTGGATCAATATCTGGTTTCTTAAGTAAAGATGATGTCACAGTTGGGAAACTTGTTGTGAAACATCATGTTAGTAATTTTTGGATGTTAAGGCTTCCTAGTTAGATATCAAAGATCTTTTCTCATCAACTTAATTTGTAATTTATGTATAATTAATGGATTCTTTCATGGTGTAGGTCTTTACTGAGATAACACCTAAACTAGGGTTGACATTTTTTTCAATGGGTAAGGATTCTTAGAGAATCATAATATATTAATAGTAATAAAAATATTTTTACAGATTACAAAAAAGGGCCTTCCTAGCTAAAAAGATAACATATGAAGAGCATTTTAACTAAGACCCCTGAATAAAGCTACAGATCTAAAAGGCCCTTTCTAGCCAAAAAGGAAACCAAAGTTACAGCGAAGCCAAAAACTTAAAATAGAAAGAGTGGTTCACATGTTGTCCATATTTAAATCTGCATCCCTAAATCCATGAACCCCCGGTTAGATTCTCTTGAGAAAGGACTGTGTCATCATTGGTGAAGGGAACTACTGGTGGTTGGAAATTTGACAAGAAGCTCCATGCATTGAATACTTCCTCTATCCTTTCCCTTTTGGACCTTCCAAATGTAGATTTGTGAACCCGTAGTGAATTATGAAAGAGCTCTCTGTTACCTGATTGTAAACTTGAAATCATCGCTTGATAAACACAGTTAAAATTGAGTTTATTAATGATATCTTCACAAAGGAAGAGTCCCCCTACCAAGGCTAAGCCATCATGGAGATTATATGTAGAAAAAGATTCAAATAGCTTGACATCTGGGACTAGATAGTCATGAATAAACATTTATGCTATCCTTTTAACCTCATCAACCTGATGAAATAAGTCCTTCACATTTGAGAGAAAATGAGATACCAGATGTGAAGCATATCATACCCTGGATTATAGAAGAAAATCTCTATCACATACATCTATCAAAGCATCCGCCACCGACTCTTCATTGAGTAGTTTGAAGGCCCTAGCCATGAAATCTGAGTTGATGCTTCCGTGAATTGGTTGTTCCCATGATTGAACAGGCAAATGAAGTCGACAATTACAGGGATAGATAGACATTGCAGATACACAGCAAGAGCAAAAATGAAGAGGCAAGAATGAAATAATTAATGACACATATACCACTGTCTCTTGCATAAAATGAGGATTGCATGAGCCAACATAATGAATTGAAGTCATTCAAGCTGGTGGGGAAATAAAACCAAGGCAGATGAGATCCAAATTGGATTATATTGCTCAGCTCACAACACTCCTCTTATAGAGAATTCAATGAATAAAATCAAAAAGACATGTGCGAAGCAAACATCTAATTCCAGATGGAAATCTACATAGATTGCAAGATTCAGAATGACTAAATATACTACTAATTGACGTGAATTAATAATTAAATTGACTAAATATACTACCAATTGATAGAAATCAGTGAACAATGAATAAATATGACTAAATATATGACCAGTGTTAAATCAGTGAATAAAAATGACTAAATATACTACCAAATTGATCAAAATGATGATTTAAATTAATGACTAAATACACTACCAATGGACAGAAATCAGTGAGTAAAAATGACTAAATAAGTGACCAGTTAACAACAATCAATGACTAAATTAATGACTAAATATATTAGTGAAAAAAATGAATAAATAAGTGACCATATTACAACAATCAATGACTAAATATACTACCAAATTGATCAATCAAAACAACCAATAAATGACTAAAAATGGTTTAGTCATCAATTTGTTCGTGTTATAAATGACTGGCAATAAACTACTAATGGTCACATGACCATGTTTGGTCATTTATAAGTAGTTTTTAGTAGTTTTTACAGTCATATATTGCTCTTTCTCTACTAGTTGAATAACTCACCTTCTTACCTATCCATGCTTCCTTTGGAATACCACAACCCAAAGGAACTGAAGGATCTCTATTAATTAAATATACAATGCTATTGATAGCCTCTGCCCACATGTTTAAAAGCAGCCCAACCTGCAATCTCATGCTTTGTGCATGCTCCATTATTGTCCTATTCATGCGCTTAGCCACTCCATTTTCTTGTGGAGTCCCTGGAACCATTTTCAACCTACGAATTCCATTAAAAGAACAATAATCCTCAAATTATTTGCTACAATACTCAGCACCATTATCAGATCTAAGACATTTAATCTTTTACCCATCTCATTCTCAGCCAAGCTTCTCCATTTCTTAAATATTTCAAATACATTAGATTTTTGCCTAAGGAAACAAATCCAAACCTTCCTAGTTGCATCATCTATAAATATAGCATAATACTAAGAGTCATCGAGAGAAGATACTTGAGCCGGTCCCCATACATTTGTATGCACAGGCTCTAACTTTTCATCTTTATTTTGCTTCCCATCCTTGAGAAAACTAACTCTCTTTTGTTTGCCATACAACATTCACAGAAATCCATATTAATACATTTCAAGCCTAGTAAAAATTTCTTAGAATGAAGTACCTTCATAGCTTTTTCACTCATATACCCAAGTTTGTTATGCCATAGTGTTGTCTCAGAACCTGCAACAACTGTTTCAGTCTCTTCCTGTGAACCCGCAGCAACTGTTCTTGAACATGTTTATTTTTTCTCTGTAACAACTAAAGTAGAAAGAACAGTATGACCTGTACAAAGATATAAGGTGCCTACTTTTACACCTTTTGCTACTATTAAGGCACCTCTTGAAACCTGCCTATTTTTATCATTAAAATTAACTGTGCAACCTTCATCAAGTACCTATGTGATAGGTGAAAGTCAGGTGTGGAAGATCAGACATAGTCATGAAACCCTAACCCTACCATCATCAAGGAATCTAATCTAAATGAAGCCAAAAGAACAATGCAATGCAAGCATAACATCACCTAGACCGTGCGATTCCTTGTTTGAGAGAGAAATGTGGACTGCTTCTTCAACAATGAACAATCACAAAGCTGAAAGCTGCCATTGATGGATGATAAAAGCTCAAATGCTCGAATGCTCAAGATGATAATGGAGTTGCTATATGATTGCTGGATTGCTAGATACTATATGAATTCTGGATTGCTAGATTTCTGGATGTCTCATATGGAATGAGAGGCTGTTTATATAGGACTCAACCAAGATCAACCAACGGTGGAGATTCAAAGGCTATGTGAATGGCTAAGATTGAAAGTTACTAAATTTAGGTCCAATTAGTTGTACATGTGAAGGATTTTAAATGAAAGTTGTCTTACAACACATGATAAATGGGAAATGGACAAGTGTTGAAATGTGATAAATGATAAAGGCTTAATTCAAATAAAGTATTTGAATTAGTGGGATATGAGTTGGAAATTAATTAAATAAATAAAATTTATTTAATTAATATGATAAATGCATAAAATGAGATAAGACATGATGTGGAATTAATTAAATAAATACAATTTATTTAATTAATTGGCTAAGTGAATGAGAATGGGATTTTAATTAAATAAATAAAATTTATTTAATTAATTGGATAATGGATTAGGGATGTAACAAGGTGTCGCTAGACATGGACAAATTTGGGTGTCTACATTTTGCCCCTCTTTGATACAATGTTCGATAGAACGTTGTGTCAAAGAAGATGTGAGATATGTTCGATAAACAAGTTATGCCCCAGTGTAACTGGCAGGTGATGCCCCCTCGAGAGGTAATCCAGGCGAACCAGGAAAGACTGGGTTGGCGCTCGATAGAAGAAAAAGCAGAAAAGAGGGCAGATGCAAAGAAAATAGGCTGTGGTATAGAAGAATTAGGGTTTGGAGAAGGGCTATAAGTAGGGGCTGCAAGGGCAAATAGGCTCATTTGTGCTCATTTGTGCTTAGAAACCTAGAGAAATCCAGAGCTCCTGAGAGTGAGAGTGGCAGAGCTAGCGGGATGGTGATTCCATGCAGAGATCATCGTGCGGAGCGAGTGAGGACACATGGACGACCAGAGGGAGCAGGCGCACCGGTATGTCTCAAAACTTTTCCCAAAAGCGTGCATTTAATAGCCTAGAAGCGTAATTAATTCACACACGTCACCAAAAGCGACTAGTTTAGGACCTGGCACATATAGGTCGCTTATGTAGGAGTAGAGGTCGCTTAGAGTAATATAAGTCGCTTATGGGCGCGGGTAGGTCGCTTAGGAAAAAAGTGGTCGCATCCTGTCGGCGGGAGAATAGCAGCGGAAATGCGCGTGTAGATGAAAACGAGTCGCTTATGAGCAGATAGTAGTCGCATAGAGTAGTTTAGCTCGCATAGGACTAGAAATAGATCGCATATGGTAGATAGCGCGCATATAGGGCGAAAATGGTCGCTTAGTGTGAGTTGGCTCGCTTATGATGAGAAAATAGGCGCATATAGGAAAAGGGCTCGCGTTTGGAGTAAAAAGACTCGCATGTGGGATATGGCTCGCAGGTAAAGTAAGGATGAACGCATATGGTAATAGTGGTCGCGTTTAGGAAAACAGTGAGCGCATGTGTAAAAGAGCTCGCATGTAGGTAAAACAGAGGCGCATATGGGGAAAGGGGTCGCTAATGAGCAGAAAGAGGTCGCTTGTGGGAAAGTGAACCGCATATGATAGGTGTAGGAGAAAATAGCAGATAGATAGGCAGATTTTGATATGAATGATTAACGGGATGGACTGACAAGAGTAAATGGATGATGCAGGATGTACTACCGCCATTGCTATCACGGGAGCCCCATCCGAGAGATTTGCGGTTAGTGAGACAGTTGGATGCAGAGGAGCTACTGGTGTTAGAGATCCTGGGCTTAGAGCATGTGTCACGATTAGAGCCAGTGCAGGCACATCGAGGACTGATGACTGTGATGGTGGAGCGATGGATGAGCGAGCACAGTTCATTCTTGTTACCGACAGGAGAGGCGACCATCACCTTAGAGGATGTGTTCCAGATTTTGAGGATTCTGATAGATGGGGATCGGGTAGATTATGATCCGGAGATGGGCCCAGCTGCATTCAGGAGATTGTTTGGGACACCAGACATCGGAGCAGAGGGTTCGGAGATACCGATGGGGAGGATGGAGGAACTCTGTGACAGGTTGCAGCGAGTGGTAGTGGCTATCATTAGATGGCTAGTGGGTGATAGGAGAGCGAGAGGGTTTCCTGTAGGATGGGGGACAGTGATGGAGGGCATGTTCTCCTATGGCACGAGATATGCATGGGCAGAGTGCGTGTTGGGACAGCTCTATCATTACCTACATGATTGTGCATATATGTTCGGAGCCAGTATGTCAGCAGGAGTGACAGTGTTGCACGTATGGGCTTATGAGCACATTCCAATGACGAGACCAGAGGGATGGGTGGCTAGAGCAGCAGGAGAGCCATTTGCACGGATGTATAGAGGAGCCTTGACGTATCGACAGCGCCGAGGGGTGGTATACTGGCGACGGAGGTTGGATGAGATAGACAGGTTTGTATGGAGGCCATGGCTAGGATGTGAGCAGTGGGAGGAGGAGGATGCCGAGCTTGCTTATGCGAGACAGGCAAGGTACATTTTTGGACGCGGCTTGTACATTATAGAGCGCTATTTGCCAGAGAGAGCCCTGAGACAGTTTGGAGAGGCACAGGCAGTACCTGTAGGGGATGCCATTTTTGGGAGGACGAGGCAGGAGGTGTTCGATTGGGGTCCAGAGGTTGTGGTGGACACAGCCTTGACAGAGAGAGATGGATTGCAGCCAGTAGTATGGCAGTGGAGACAGGGTCCGGCAGAGCCAGGTACATTGCCAGAGTATGATGCATACTGGGCGACAGCTAGGCCGACTCGGTTGACACGAGATGGAGAGATTGGGGAGATTGGGATGGAGAGACCAGTTCAGAGGCGACGACGACGGGCTCCACCAGCACAGGCAGTAGTGCCAGCTGCACCAGGGATACAGATGCCAGGGCAGGTGCCAGGTCAGCCAGCTATATTAGCACAGCCACAGGCACAGATCGGAGCAGGGGATGATGTGGGCATTCAGCAGCTGCGGAGACGGATCAGAGAGGAGAGGAGATGGAGGCAGCGAGCACAGATGAGGCTGAGGAGGGTGGAGATGGATAGGCATCAGGCCGTGATCAGTCTGAGGCATGCTAGAGCACAGGCACAGGCTTATCAGACGCAGCTACAGTTGGGAGCGCAGAGAGGAGATGGACAGGAGGATGGTGCGCTCGCGAGAGTTACAGGAGAGAGGGATACAGCTAGGCAGCATGAGCAGATGATGAGGCTTGAGCGAGATGCTGCAGTACAGCAGGAGCAGGCTATGAGAGCAGAGAGAGATGGTCTGCGAGCTGAGAGAGATAGTCTGCGAGCTGAGAGAGATAGGGCAGTACAGCAGTTGCAGGTTATGACTAGTGAGCGGGATAGAGCAGTGACTGCCTTGGGGACTGATGGAGCTACTATGTACTTAGCCACACAGTTGACAGCAGTACAGGCCGAGCTTCGGAGAGTGCAGGGTGAGGCTGAGTATTATAGAGGCTTATATTATGGAGCTGTGCCGGCAGAGCAGAGACAGCCTAGCTTCAGGAGCAGGTCAGGGGCTTCGAGCTCACGGAGGTCAGGTGGATCTCGGTCAGTAGCTTCAGTGATGGGGCCACCGAGAGATGGAGGACCAGGTACAGGACCTGTTGGTGGTGGTGGTCAGGGTGAGGGAGCTGGCAGTAGTCGCTAGGGCACACCTTGTTGACATTGTATCATGATGAGGCCTAGAGCCATTGTTGTACATTCATTCTTTTCAGGGCTCAGCTTGTATTGTAGACACTTGTATTTTGACACACATGTATATATATATATATAGCAGTTTTGGCGATCTATATGATGTTATAATGGTTGTGATGTTGATATTATGATGGCTATGCATGTTATGTGTATGGATTATATATGGATTATGGATGGATATTTATGCAAATGGTAATGGATAGAAAATATGTGAAAATGTAAAGGGTAATGACATGAATAGATGTATGCATATAGGTAGATGGGAAAGAAAAAGATATGTAATGGACTTATGTATGGCTAACACTTGTTTTGCAGGAGCGGGAATATGGACAAAGGATGATGGAGATGATTGATCTTGGCTGAGGATGACGGAACGAATGGATAGATAAAATGGATAAGATAAGATGATGATGGGCAGCTTTCAAGTAATTGCTCAAAATGAAAAGAAATGCAGTCCTTATGTTTGATATAGCATATGGATGTTATGCACCAGGGTATAAGAGACCAAGGTGTCGAGGTATCCAATGCGTAACTAACGTGTTACAATCTTGTCTGAACGCATGTGGTCAAGATGGTGAGCCAACATACACAAGATATGAATAACAGCTAGTGTTGGACTTTGACGCTACAAACAATGGTTTGAGCTTATCTCCACTACACATAATGATAGCTTGCTGGTTATATGTATGGAGTTAGTCTTAACATAGAATAGTCTCTAATGCATAAGAGACTGTTTAGCTTCTCAGATGCTAGAGATATTGATATGTAAGATGCTAATCCCAACACGTACAAGATACCAAGACGCATAGGAAGAGAATAAGATCATCCCGCAAACACGGCATACGAAAGCTATATGACCATGCCCCAGTCCTTACTTCATCGCAACATACCAAAATATAAATAGATCAAGGCAGTCTTGACGAGGTACAGAAAAGGGACAAAAGATAAATCAAAAGATAAAACAAAAGATACTGTCATCACGTTCTCTTGCCAAATTTGGGTGCTCGTGGATAGATTAAGCTGGCGCCTTGTTAAGAGGAAAGCTACATCCTGGTGAAGGCTAAAGTTGTTGATAAATGGCTATAGCAAATGTTGGCTTAAGGCATTCGGACAAATAGCTTCTGGCTTACCTATGATTGGTTAAAGTGCTTGAGCTTGTAATATACACATGGATTGCGTCCTGTTTGAGCTGATCAAAGAGGAGAAGATGAATGATGAATGAAGATGAAGAAGATGGGGGGATCATCGGTGCTTGAGTACTGGAAACTTCCTTCGTATTCCAGACTGCCTACATACCCTGTATCCACGGGATCAAAGCACATTTACGATGAAGATGAGACATGATGAATATGTAGTTCTGGGTTTTATTGATGATGTAAGTGATGAAAGATAGAAGAATATGAGCTGAAAGATTGAAGAATGTTTAGAAGGAAAGATGACAGATGACTGATGAAAGGGGCTATCGTCTTAGCCTGAATCAGAGTGCTTCCTTCGCATCTCAGATTGCCTACATACCCTGTATCCACGGGATCAAAGCGTCAACGATAGAGCTGGATGTAGTTCTTATTGATGTGGCTAATCGATTGGATGTTTGATCAAGCGATGTTTGTTGCGATTGTTGGATGAGTGTGGATGAATTGTGACGGTATGAGTCCTGGTTGCAAGTCGTTAGGTCATAGTTGTCGGTGGACATGTGCCATGGCTGAAGTTGATAAGGTGTGCTGTGTTGAAAGCTGAGTTGGTTGATGTGTTATGAGCTAGAGATAACAGGATCCACGTCCAAATAAGACTCAACAAATGCCCCCAGTGTGGGATGAGGTTTATTATGCAGAAGCGACAATGCAGAAAAGATGTGGCCAAGATGCTAAGGTGCCAAAAGATATAGATATCACAACAATGTCTCACATATGATAACTAGCATCGGCAAAGGATGAAGAGGAAAGGCTATGTGTGAGATTGCGATAGGGCATATGAAAATAGCTTATACAAGATGCAGTGGGGAAAATGATCAAATGAACCAAACAAATGAGGGAAGCTGGTCACTACACATAGCGCCTGTTTGCCAGGTTTTCACTAGAGGACGGATTATTTATCTTATGTTTGTTTTTGTTTTTTTTGTTTTTTTGTTTTTTTGTTTTTTGTTTTTTTTTTTTTGACATATTTTGATTTTTTTTTTTTTTGTTTTTTTGGTGTTTTTGTGGGATAGCTGAGATTCATGGATAAAACTTCTTGAGATGAACGCTGTTGACGGGTTCATCCAAGGGAATGCCTTCAGGTGTTGACAAAGTGTATGCACCAGATCCATAAACTGCTGTGATAATGAAAGGACCAAGCCAATTTGGTTCAAACTTGCCCTGTTTCTCTCGATGTTGTTGATTCCTTTGGTTTTCTTTAAGGACAAGGTCGCCAACCTGAAATCTGCGTTCTCTGATCTTTTTGTTATAGCTGCGACGTAGCCGGTTTTGATAGACTTGAAGATGGTTCAATGCTGTAAGGCGGCGTTCATCTAAAAGCTCAAGATCATGGAGTCGGGAGACTCGATATTCTTCATCTGAAATAGTATGTTGCAAGGATATGCGCAAAGAGGGGATCTCAACCTCGATAGGCAAAATAGCTTCAGTGCCATAGACTAGAGCATAGGGTGTGGCGCCAGTAGGAGTTCTGACACTTGTTCTATATGCCCATAAAGCAGGATGCAGTTGTAGATGCCAATCTCGACCAGTTTCGTTAACAGTCTTTTTAAGGATCTTGATGATTGTCTTATTAGAGGCTTCAGCTTGACCATTGCTCTGAGGATAATAAGGCGTAGAGAACCTATGTTGAATATGAAACTTATTGCAAAGATCTCTAACCTCTTGGTTCTTGAAAGGCCGGCCATTATCTGTGACAATAGCTTGAGGAACTCCATAACGGCAGATGATGTAATGTAGGATGAATTTAGCTATTTGTTTACCTGTGATGTAGGTCATTGGTATGGCTTCTACCCACTTTGTGAAATACTCAGTGGCAGTGATAATAAACTTATGACCATTTGATGAAGTAGGATGGATTTTACCCACAAGATCAAGTCCCCATTGCGAAAAAGGCCATGGAGTGACAATAGGCTGAAGCTCATGTGCTGGTGCATGTATTAGATCTCCATGTTTCTGACATTGTAGACATCGCTTTGCAAATTGTTGGGCATCTTTTTCCATAGTTGGCCAATAGTATCCTGCTCGCAGAAGTTTCTTAACAAGGCCAGGGCCAGCGGAATGCGAACCGCAGACACCTTCATGTACTTCACGTAAGGCCGTTTTTGCTTCCTCAGAATCAAGACATCTAAGAAGGATACCATCAAGACTTCGGCGATAAAGGGTGTCTCCTAAGATAGTGTAACGAGAGGCTCGACGGATAAAAGTTTTACGTTGGGTGTTGGATAGTTGAAGAGGCAAGGTGTGATTACGGAGATACTCGTATATATCTTTGTACCACAACGAGTTGGGACCAACAATCTCACATATAAGCTCAGACTGTGGAACTTCAAATGCGGGGATCAAAAGCTGTTCGACCAAGAATTCACATTTATGGGTGTTAGATGGCATGTCTAAAAGAGACCCAATCATAGCCATGGCATCAGCTGCTCTGTTTTGTAGTCTTGGAATTTGCTCAAAGGTAATGTCCTCGAAATATTGCTTGAAATCATCCACCATTAGTTTGTATGGAAGAAGCTTCTCGTCTTTTGTTTGATATTCATCTAAGACTTGTTTGATAACTAGCTGAGAATCACCAAAGACTCGTAACTGTTTGATAGCCCATTGTACTGCCATGCGTAAACCTGTGATTAAAGCTTCATACTCTGCTATGTTATTGGTACAGGGGAATGCTATTCTGTATGATTTAGGTATGCAGTCTCCTTGGGGAGTGACAAACAAGATACCTGCTCCAGATCCGTGTTGAGTGTATGATCCATCAAAGTATAGCTGCCATCGTGCTGGAGAGCTGAAAGTAAACAATCCTTCATCAGGGAATTCGGGATATATTGGCTGAATGTCTGTGATAGGTGCTGCAGCTAATTGATCAGCAATGACTTGTCCTTTGATAGCTTTACGGTTCACATATTGTATGTCAAATTCACTCAAGATCATAACCCATTTTGCTAATCTCCCTGTGAGAAGTGCTTTTGAAAGGAGATACTTGAGGGGATCCACATTAGAGATGAGCTTTGTTGTTTGGTTCAACATATAATGTCGCAACTTTTGGGAAGCAAACACTAATGCTAAACAAGCTTTTTCCATGAATGAGTAATTGAGTTCATATCCCACAAGAGTTCTGCTAATGTAATAGATGGCTTGTTCTTTTCCTGAATCATCATGTTGAGCTAGAAGTGCACCTAATGCTGCGGTTGTTGATGATATATAAAGCAGTAATGGACGATCAAGTACAGGAGGTATTAACACAGGAGGTGTTGCCAAGTATTCCTTTATCTTATCAAAAGCCTGTTGACACTTTTCATCCCACTTAAAAGGTTCACCCTTACGAAGAAGATGCTGAAAAGGATGACATTTATCTGCGAGTTGTGAGATAAATCTGCGGATAGATTGTAGCCTACCCTGTAAACTGCGGAGCTGTTTGAGATTCGTTGGTGGAGGCATTTCTATGATAGCTTTTACCTTAGCTGGGTCCACTTCTATGCCTCGTCGAGACACAATATATCCCAATAGTTTTCCTGATGTTACACCAAATACACACTTCTTTGGATTTAGTCTGACTTGGTATTTCTCTAATCGATCAAAAATTTGTGCCAATACTGGTAGATGTCCTTCCCTTGTCTTAGATTTTCCCAGGATGTCATCAACATAGTCTTCCATGATAGTATGAAAAAGGTCATGAAAAATAACTGTCATGGCTCGTTGATAGGTAGCTCCAGCGTTTTTGAGACCAAAAGGCATTACAACCCAGCAATATGTGCCCCATGGACAAATAAAAGACGTTTTATCTTGATCTTCCTCTGCTATTCTGATTTGATTATAACCAGAAAATCCATCCATCAAAGATAGCATTTCATGTCCTGCTGTAAGATCAACAATGTTGTCTATGCTTGGTAATGGAAAATCATCTTTAGGACATGCTTTGTTAAGATCTCTAAAGTCCGTGCAGCAGCGAACTCGTCCATCTGGTTTTGCTACAGGTACCAAGTTTGAAACCCATTCTGGATAATCAATAGGCTTTATAAACTTTGCTTCTAATAGTTTCTGAATTTCTGCTTTAACCAATAAGGCAACTTGTGGATGCATTTTGCGCAATTTTTGTTTGACAGGCTTTACATCAGGGAATACTGCTAAATGATGTACCACAAGTGAAGGATCTAGTCCTGGCATGTCTGCATAAGTCCATGCAAAATTTATAGCTCGTCTCAGGAAAAATGCTGTGAAGTTCTTTCGTTCTTGCTCTGATAGTGATGCTGCCAAAAAGGTGATCTTCGGATTTTGTTCTGTTCCCAAGTTCATGTCTTGTGATTTTTCAACTAGCACAGTTGATTTCTCATTGTAATCAGCGGTGACAGGAAGATCAAATCCCTCATCCTCAGGTGCCTCAGAGAGGTTTTCACCTTCGGATACGTCCTTTATTTTTACTTTTTCACGGTCAAGAGGCGCCTTGCGGTTTTCACCTAGTGACCTATTTTGTTGAATTTTGTTTATTTCACTTTTGCGACTGAAGGATTTGATACTTCCGCCAAAATATGCTAGTTTAGGTAATTCCATCATGAAACCTGCTTTGTGATCACCCAATGGGATACCTTGTCTCAAACCCATGAATTCTGCAATGGCTTAGTCATTTTCAAATGTATCTAATATCGGTGCCCCCTGTTGGTCCCAATCGATGAGGTCAGGATATACGAGTGAGAGGCTAATGGAGGGATCGTGATGGCTAGAAGAGATTGCGGAAAACATGAAGATGGAATGTTCTTGAAAGAGATCGGTGATATGAAGGGAGGAGTCGTCGATGGTATCCGAGTTAGAAGTCTCTCCTACCGAAGAAGATCCAACGTCAATATCGGAAATACACTTAATGTCTTTGGATCGCGGTACCTCCGGTTGGTAACCAAGGCCTTGCTTATTAAACTTCTTAGACACAATAAGGGGCTCAATAGGTCCTTGTTCCTGTGATCCCAAGCCGCCATGTCCTTTATAGCCCATGTTCTTGATGATACGAAACCCGTTTTTGTATCGCTCTACTTCAAGTTGGACTTGGTCATTTTCATCAAAGAATATCCAAGAGTCTATGTCCTCAATGTCTTCGTCATCCAAGAAACCACCTTTAATGAATACGGTAGGGGGAGCTTTGATAACAGCGGAGGATGAAGTGGGCTTAGATATAGAAAGCTTACCGTGGGATTTAGGAGATAACGGAAGGGTGCCAACGCAACAGGATTCCTGCAATTTGTACTCACCAGGGCCATGTTCGGTATATTTGATATGGAGGTTGGAAGCGGCTTTGCTAGATGAGGGCTTGAGGAGATCGGATGGGTCGACATAGGAGGATGATGGATATGCCTCGGTGTTGAGAGGGATACGGTTTGGGCTCTGATATTTAGCTTGAAAAGCACGGCAAAACTCAAATGGATTAGGATCAGCTTGAATGGTAACTTCAACACCCTTATGCAGAAATTTAAGGCATTGGTGATATGTAGATGGAACTGCTTTAAGGGTATGGATCCAAGGGCGACCGAGGATGATGTTGTAAGGCAGATCAATATCAAGGACTTGATAGCGAGTTTCTGTAATGACCGGTCCAACTTGAATAGGCAATAAGATGATCCCTTCAGTATCTCTTTCAGCGTCATCATATGCTCTGATAGTTATAACCTTGGAGGTGTCAACATTTTTCTCAGAATATCCCAATTGTTTGATAAGTTTCAAAGAACATATATTTAGACCAGCTCCCCCATCTATCAAGACTCGTTTGATACGGCGTTGGTTAACAAATACTTCAATATGGAGGGCCTCATTGTGTGACGGATGCATGGAGGGTTGAAGATCTTTGTCAGAAAAGGTTAAATGACAAGGGGCTGCAATGCTAGCGACCATGGATTGAAATTGTGTGATATTAATATTATTAGGCACCGAAGATTCTTGTAAGGCCTTATCAAGGATAGCTTTATGTGCGGGGGATAGGCGGAGCAGCTCAAGGATAGATATGTGTGCGGGGGTTTTGCCAAGGTGATCCAAGAGGTTATAGTCAGAGAGAGGTCGAGGAGGATGAGGAGGTGCTCCTTGAACGGTAACTCGACCTCTTCGCGTGGTTACGGCACAATCAGGTGCTCCTTGGATGGTAATGGTAGAAATGCGAGCATGGTCAATGCGGCCAATGGTAGATGATGCATAGCTATAGGGAATAGCATTTCCAGCTTGAAGGTTATTTGTCTGATCATGAGATGGCAGTGGATTCTTGAAAGTCTCTAGATCATAGTTTGATGTGGATTGTTGAGCAGGTTGAGGTGTTGAAGGTGTGACGTTGATTAGACCTTGATCAATGCAGTCTTGGATAACATGTTTTAAGCGCATACAACCATTTGTTTTGTGTCCTTTAACGCGATGATAATCACAATACTCATTCTCTTTGTACCAAGGAGCTCGAAAGAGTGGTTCGCCATTTGGTGGTGCATCGGGTAGAATAACATCTCCGGCTTGAAGCAGCTTTCGAAGAATAACTTCCATGGGTTCCACTAATGGTGTAAATTGTCGGCGTGGATTAGAAGTTTGGCGTTGGTTTCTTCGTTGTGGAAAAGACTGTCTTGGTGGAGAGGCTGCTTGAATGTTGATAGGAGCTCTCATAGTTTGGATATTCTTTGTATCAACAATACCGTCATTGACAACATTCTTGTTCTTGTTCCAAAAGCGAGACTTATCATTGGAATTTTGGGGAGAATCTTTGTTATCACGAAAGATCTTGATAGTTCCTTTGGCAATTAAGGCTCGTTCAATAATAACTCCTTTGGAAACTAGTTCGTCAAAGGTGCTAGCACTTTGCAATTGTAATTGGAATGACAGCTCAGGATGAAGATTTTGAACAAAGATGTCAAGCTGTTGTTTCTCAGGGATTTCCCATGATAATTTGCTAGCCATATTACGCCATCGCTGGGTAAATGAGGAAAAGGTTTCACCATTGCGTTGTTTGTTGTTGACAATGTCATTCATGTTTACCTCATGTTCAATATTGAAGGCAAAATGTGATCGAAACTTGGTTGCCAATTCGGAAAAAGTCTTAATTCCTGGAGGTAAATGGGAAAACCATTCGAGAGCTTGTCCTGCTAAGCTTCGAGGAAATAGTCTCAAAAGATATGTATCATCATAGGCAACATCGAGACATGCCACGAAAAAGGCTCGAAGATGGTCATCCGGATTTCCTTTCCCTTTGTACTTATCAAATTGTGGGATTTCAAAGTGTGGTGGAAAAGGTATCATATTAAGAGACTTGTCAAATGGATAAGCGCATATGTTTTCGAGAGAGAAGGGTTTCTTGCCTTGTCCTACCCTTTCATCGATCATCTGTTGGATATCGGCTGAGGATAACTGCTGTTGTTGCAAAGGGGGTGGGGTGTGATATGAAACATATTGTGGTTGCGTTTGTGGTATATGTGGAGTTGTGACAGTTTGTTGTGGTTGTGGGATGTATGAAGCTGTAACGGTTTGTTGGGGTTGTGTGCCCACAATGTATGTCAAAGGAGTGGTATGTGACATGTATGTGTTAGAGGATTGCTGTCCTTGAGACACAAGTGGTAAGTGGGTGTGCATTACATTAGAAGTGGATGTGGGATTGATAGTAGCAGATGGTTGGGAAGTTGGAATTGAATTCATGACATGATAAGTGACGGAGGGATTGGTAGATACAACAGAAGGGTGAACATTGGGATTGGTATTTTGGACAATATGAGGATTGGTATATGTCATGTGTTGGGTGATATTAGAGAAGCCTTGGGTAGCATAAGATGGATTGATAGTGTGTGAAGGATTGGAAGAAGAGGACAGCATGGATGTAAGTTGATCAACATAAGCGATCTGATTGTTTGGATTGGCTTGAGAAATGAGGGGATCACTCATGTCAATAAGGCTAACATTGGGATTATAGGATAACATGAAGGAATTAGCAGTTGGTGTATGAGATGTGGTAGATCGCAATGGTTGTGAAGCATGGAGGACATGTGTTGTTGGAATGGTTTGAGAGGTATGCACACCATAAGATATGGGAATTGCTTGTGATGCTCGAAGTGTTTGTGCTTGCGTTACATGGACAGCTTGTGTGACGTGAGGCATGGAAACAGTCATGGTAGAAGGAGAGATATGTTGAGGGACATGAAAAGGTGGGATGTTGAGATTTTGTGACATGAGAGGAAGCACATTGGTGGGCACTATCAATGGTTCTAAGGTATGCTCTGATCGTGGTAACTCAAATGAAGCAACAAGAGGCAATGAGGATGGTGTTTGCGAGGTAATAGGAGATGATGTGACTATAGTAGATGGTTTATTCGCAACAACAGCAGTAGTGTTGGGATCGTGCTCTCTAATAGTGGATATATCAAAGTCTTTAGGTAGTTTAGCACCCATGCGAGCAAGTTGGAGAAAACAGCGATCAGGCTCAGATATCATGAGTTTCTCAACTTGGTCCCATAGATAGGTATCTTGAAATTCTGATGAGTCGTCTTGAGATTGTTCTTCGAAAGTTTCCAAGGATGGTGGAGGGTGCATTTGTTGTGAAGATGATTCGCCCCTAGTGTACCCTTGAGGTATAAACATATGAGAAGGCATACCAGTTGTGAATTGAGTTGCGTCCTTAAGAGGTGTTGTGAATTGTTTCATCTCAGCTTGCAATTTGGCATCCATTTCAGCTTTCAATTTGGCTTCTATTTCAGCTCGATATTGACTCCTAGTTTGAGGCATGATGTTGATGATGAAGTTGAGCTTGTCAAAGTTTTAAGACCCAAAAGATGATAGTTGGTTGATTGGTTGTTGTTTTGGTTTTGCTAGTTTGGCTAAGTTGCTTGGTTGATTTGGTTTGGCTGAGTTGTTGTTGGTTGTCCCTAGAGGTAGCTTAATCACTCAAGGGAAAGATTGTTTGCTGTTGATGTTTGTTGGAGCTAAAGCTAAAAAGAGATTGTTTGCTGAAGCTAAAGCTGAAGGTTGTTTGCTGGCTGAAGCTAAAACTGAAGGTTGTTTGTTGATCGAAATGATTGGATTGATGTCTGATTTGCTGGTTGGGATCTCAAAAAGATGGAAAAGCTCATGAGTTGTGATTGATTGATAAGCTCAAAATAGGAGACAAAGTCCAGGTGTTTGCTGTTGATCAAAGGTAAGTCTGAAAGCTGATGTTTAAGGTTCAAGCAAGCTGGTCCTGAGGCTAATTTAGCTGATGCACTAAGATTTGCAAGAATTTTAGCTACAGGCGACTGATGATAGCTCAAAGGCGACTCAAAGGATGCTAAAGGCGATTAATGATAGCTCAAATGCGACCTGGTTTAGTTTCGACAGAAAAATGACAGTGCTAACCAGAAGCGAATGCTATGCCAGAGGCGATGACTGTTGGTTCAAAGGCGATTACTGTTGGTTCAGAGGCGACTCAGATATCCCTAAAGGCGACAGTCTGTTGTTCATAGGCGAGCTTGTTCTGGAATCAGGCGAATAACTGTGGATTAAAAGTGACTTGGCTCAAACAATATGCGACTGGTAATGAATCAGATGCAACTTGGTTCAGACAGTAGGCGATCAGCTGTGGTTCAGAAGCGATTCTGTTCAGGCAAAAGGCGATCAACTACGGTTTAAAAGCGACTCTGTTTAAGCAGTATGCAGGCAGTTGTTGTTTAAAAGCGATGCAGTTTGGGCAGAATGCGAGTCACTACAGTTCAGAAGCGATGTTGATGGTCTGTGCGAGCAGTTTAGGTTCAAAAGCGACTGTGTTTGTGTACCGGTGGTCTGATTTTTGCAGTTTTTTTTAGCAAGAAAACAATGATAACAGTCACTCACACTCACAACAAGCACAAACTGATACAACCTAGGATAGGATAGGACAGTATCTGTTGAATCCCCTAGCTGCGCCTATTCAAAGCGGGTAGCTCCAGGATCTTGATAGCACCGGCTCCTCCTTACATTTGCACACACTTCTCACGCATACCAAGATCCAGGATTCTTATAAGGCTTGACCCTCTCCAAACCTTTAGATTGTCCCTGCTACCTCGGCTAAGAACCGCATGAATCGGGGCCGCTTCAAGGGTTTTGCCCTCTGCGTCAACAGATAGAAGGTTTTTGGCTACTACACAAAGTTGCTAATAAGGGCATCCGTTCGGGTGGCTATACATGCGGCAGCGCTACTCTCCGTTATGGAGTCTCCCAGCCTCCAAGGGTTGCGCCTTGGAGGGTTTTGGGGGAGGTTGGCTGTCGGTATAACACAACTGCACCCGTTGTTTGCGGCTTTCGACACAAACACTTTTCTTATATAGCGGTTCGGAAGGACTTGGCTTTAGCCCGTTACCGCTTGGGTCGTATCCCTTCTCACACCGGGAAGGCAGGCCCTCTAAAGATAATGACAAGTTCTCATGCACCCAAGATCCATTTGATAGGCAAGGGGAGAGGATACTTTTGTCATTAAATTTGGGTTACAATCAGGCACATGCAAGCAATCAAAAAGATAAATCAAGCACGGAGCAAACAGTAATTCATTTTAAGCACCAAGCCCAAATATGCCTAATTTAGTGAAAAAAAACCACAAATCTTGGACCGATCGAACCTGCAACAGATATGTCAGTAGTTTGATAACCTCCTTTCTTGGACAGATCGATAAGATGCTGCGCAAATACCCAGTTAATAGCCAAAAATCAAACTGGAACTGAAACAGGCTTGAAAACAACAGAGCTTTACCAGATGCGACCCACTGCTGATCAAAAGCGACCTCTATTATGTCATAGGCGAAAGTCTGCAGATCATATGCGATGCGCAAAAACACTGTATGCGACGCCTGTTAGCTCATAAGCGATGCATATTTTCCATAAGCGATCGGTTGAGGGCTGGATGCGACCTGTTTCTGCAAAAACACAGCCGATAAACAAAA
Organism: Cunninghamia lanceolata; assembly: GCA_027924645.1. Classification (NCBI taxonomy): domain Eukaryota; kingdom Viridiplantae; phylum Streptophyta; class Pinopsida; order Cupressales; family Cupressaceae; genus Cunninghamia; species Cunninghamia lanceolata. The sequence goes on along the minus strand of BSBN01000292.1, from coordinate 1,584,302 downwards.
ACCCTAGCCTAACAGGCGAATAATATTAGTCCATAAGCGACACAAATATATTCAAAAGCGGCGTCTGTCGTCTCATATGCGATCGCAATATACCGGAAGCGACCTGTTGGAAGTCGAAAGCGACCTGTGTCTGCAAAACAAAAATCAAAACCCTAACCTGCACAGGCGAATATTATTAGCTCATAAGCGTATCATATCAGAATAAAAGCGTGCACCGTTAGGTCAAAAGCGATGCGGATTTGTGCAAAGGCGACCCCTGTTAGATTAAAAGCGATCTGATTATGCGCAAAAGCGGCGGCTGTTAGATCAAAAGCGGCGAATACAGTGAACACAGTCCCGGGCGATCATTTTAATGATAAAAGCGATGCGTTTTACCTAGGGCGACGGCTGTTAGGTCAAAGGCGATCCAGAGAGGTATATGCGGCCTGCTCCAGCTCAGAAGCGACGCAGAAATCTCGAAGCGGCGGATTTTCCTTAAAAAGCGACTGGAATTTTCTGCGAGCACCTGCAAAATCTGATCTTCAAGGAAACAACTCCAAAAAACGAAGTTAATCAGGGACGTGAGTCCCACCGTGCGTGCCAAAATGTGATAGGTGAAAGTCAGGTGTGGAAGATCAGACATAGTCATGAAACCCTAACCCTACCATCATCAAGGAATCTAATCTAAATGAAGCCAAAAGAACAATGCAATGCAAGCATAACATCACCTAGACCGTGCGATTCCTTGTTTGAGAGAGAAATGTGGACTGCTTCTTCAACAATGAACAATCACAAAGCTGAAAGCTGCCATTGATGGATGATAAAAGCTCAAATGCTCGAATGCTCAAGATGATAATGGAGTTGCTATATGATTGCTGGATTGCTAGATACTATATGAATTCTGGATTGCTAGATTTCTGGATGTCTCATATGGAATGAGAGGCTGTTTATATAGGACTCAACCAAGATCAACCAACGGTGGAGATTCAAAGGCTATGTGAATGGCTAAGATTGAAAGTTACTAAATTTAGGTCCAATTAGTTGTACATGTGAAGGATTTTAAATGAAAGTTGTCTTACAACACATGATAAATGGGAAATGGACAAGTGTTGAAATGTGATAAATGATAAAGGCTTAATTCAAATAGAGTATTTGAATTAGTGGGATATGAGTTGGAAATTAATTAAATAAATAAAATTTATTTAATTAATATGATAAATGTATAAAATGAGATAAGACATGATGTGGAATTAATTAAATAAATACAATTTATTTAATTAATTGGCTAAGTGAATGAGAATGGGATTTTAATTAAATAAATAAAATTTATTTAATTAATTGGATAATGGATTAGGGATGTAACAAGGTGTCGCTAGACATGGACAAATTTGGGTGTCTACAACCTGCTCTGCTAAAATTAAATTTCTACTTAGCCTTGGAACATGTCTTACCTCTTATAGTAGCCAATGATTCCCATTCTGCAACTTAATCTTAATTCTTCTCTTTCCAACAATTTGACATGGTTCGTTATCTCCCAAATAAACTAGCCCAAAATCCCCTTGGACATAATCAAGAAAATAACTTCTATGGGGCGTAGCATGAAATGAGGCCCTTGAATCTAAAACCCATGAATCATCAACATTATCTAGGGAAAGAATCAAAGCATCATCTTCAGATTTATTACTTACCACATTTGCCTCCTTATTACCTTCTTGTTTGTCTCCTTCTTTATTCTTCCGAGACCAGCAATCTTTTTTGATATGACCTAGTTTTCCATAGTACCAGCAATCCTTCTGTCCTCTGGATTGGGACCTCTTGTCCTTTGATTTTCCTCGTGACTTCCCATGACCTCCAAAACCTTTTCCTCTCTCCTTTGATCTGCCCCTTCTTTCTACATTCAAAACATTACCTGATGTGGACCCTCCTGATCTTTTCCATCGCATTTCCTCACTAAGGATAATACCAACAACATCATCAAATTTAAAAATATTTGAACCAAAGACAGATTTACATTACAACCATTACCAAGCTATTCGAGCTTTCTGGCAAAGAACATAAAACCAAGAGAGCCCTCACCTCTTCATCAAATTTCACTTTTACAGAAGTTAACTGACTGGTAATCATATTAAACTCATTTAAATGATCTTTCACAGATCCACCTTCAATCATTTTCAGATTAAACAAACACTTCATGAGAAATACCTTATTTGACGCTGAGGGTTTTTCATACAATTTAGCCAAAGCTTTCATCAGTTTATTTGTTGTCTTCACTTCTATTATATTAAATGCCACAGATGATGCCAGGCACAACCGAATGGTTCCCAGTGCCTTTCTGTCCAGAAGTTCCCAATCCTCATCAGTCATTGCTGCCAGTTTCTTGGCTATTCCTTCTAATGGCCTCCATAAATCCTTCTGATAGAAATAATCCTCCATCCGCATCTTCCATAACTGATAGTTCTGCCCATTAAATTTATCTACCTTTAATTTACCCTTGTCTACCATTGCTCCCACTTAACCATGAGACTCCCACTCAATCGTGAGACCTTCCTGCAGATGATAATTGAACACAACGCGCTCTAATACCACTTGTTAGGAATTACATGCAAAAGATATCAATTAAATGCAAATAAAGATTAAATAGAAGAATGAAAAAAAATACATAGAAATAATAATAGTGAGAGACAATTTTTAACGTGGTTCACCCAAACTCAGGGTACATCCACCAATAGAGAGTCCACTATTATTATCTAGCAAATCAAAATGATTACAACTAGCAATCCTTGCAACTCAATAACACTGCAAATGCTACAATACAAAATCAACAGAAACCCTAACCCTTAGTCATTTTTATCAAGACTTATGTTGGTTATAAAATAGGGTTTTTTATGTCGGCCAATAGAAAATTAACTCCTGATGCCTGGACCCCATAAGGGGCACTGCCCCCAAACCCCCATTAAATAATTTGGGGGGAAACTGTGCCGATAAAAGTGGGGAAAATTTAACCTTCAAGTCTGATTAGGCTCCATATAACAACAAGGTCAGACTGTGAGAGATTTACCAAAACTTGTGAAACCCACCAATACCATTTGTAAGGAATGTTAGTTGGGGAAGCAGACAAGAACAAGTTTCAAGGGTAAAGAGCAATTTTCTACTGGTTTGCTAGATCTAGTTCATACATATCTATGTGGTCCTACAAGGATAAGAAGTCTACAAGGTGACAGGTACTTCATGTTGCTTATTGATGATTATTCTAGAATGACTTGGGTTACTTTTCTAAGAGACAATTAGAAGCCCTAGAGAAGTTCAAATCCTTCAAGGTGATGGTTGAAAATGAAATAGAGCTGAAAATCAAATGCTTGGAGTCTGATAGAGGAGGTGAGTTCACATCAAATGAATTCAACATTTTCTATTAAGAGCAAGGAATAAAGAGATAGTTGTCTGCACCTAGGACTCCTCAGCAAAATGGAGTTATGGAAAGAAAGAACATGATAGTTCAAGAGGCTGCTAGAACAATGATGACAGAAGGAGGTTTGCTGGAAGTTTTCTAGAAAGAAGTTATACATACTACCGTCTACGTTCAAAAAAGAGTTCAAGTGAAAGGAAATGGTACTAAAACTCCCTATGAATTGTGGTATGGAAGAACTCCTACAGTAAAATATTTCAAAGTTTTTGGAAGCAAATGCTATATCAGAAGAGATGAAGATCTAAGGAAATTTAATGCAAGATGTGATGAAGGAATCTTCCTTGGATACTCTACCAAGAGTAAGGCCTACCAGTGCTACAACAAAAGGTTGAAAAAGATTGTTGAGAGTGCAAATGTGAAGGTGGATGAAGGAAATGGAAGAAAATTAGATTAGAGTGGCTATGAATCAGATGAACTTCCTACTATAACTTACGAAGAAAAAGTTGAACAAGAAGACAGTCAAGATGAAGAAGAAAAGGCTCCGGAAATTGTTGCTAAGACCCCCAGGTATATAAGACTCAATCACTTTGAAGATCAAATTATTGGAGACAAAGAGAAAGGAGTACTAACAAGGAAAAGAGATGTAGAAGAACAAGTGAATTACTGTTTGCTCTCTAGAGTTGAACCAAAAACTATGAATGAAGCCTACAATGATGAAAATTGGGTAAAGGCAATGGAGGAAGAACTAATGCAGATAGAGAAGAATGAAACTTGGGAATTAGTTCCCAGACCTACTAACACAAATATTATTGGAACCAAATGAGTTTTTAGGAATAAGCTAAATGAAAATGGAGAAGTTGTAAGAAATAAAGCAAGGCTTGTGTGCAAAGGATATTCTCAAATTGAAGGGATAGATTTTGAAGAGACTTTTTCTCCAATCGCTCAGATTAAAGCAATCAGAATGTTTTTGGTATTTGCAGCTCACAAAGATTTCAAAGTATATCAGATGGATGTAAAGTTTGCATTTCTGAATGGTGAGTTGAAAGAGGAAGTCTACATTGAGAAACCAGAAGGATTCCAACTATCAGATCAAGGTGATATGGTATGTAGGTTGAAGAAAGCATTGTATGGACTCAAGCAAGCTCCTAGAGCCTAGTATGCAAGGTTGGATAAGTACTTATTACAGTTAGAGTTCAATAAAGGTACTGCTGATAGTAATCTCTATTTCAAGATTAATGGTGATCAAATTTTGATTGTTGAAGTCTTTGTTGATGATATCATCTTTGGAGGCAATGAAGGTATGTGTATGAAATTTGTTGGTGAAATGCATAAAGAGTTTGAGATGTCTATGTTTGGTGAGATGAATTTCTTTCTAGGTCTACATATCAATTAATCAGATAAAGGAATCTTCATATCTCAATCTAAGTATGTGAAAGAGTTGTTGAAGAAGTTTGGGATGGAAGACTCTAAACCAGTATGTACTCCCATGGTAACTGGCTACAAGTTGAGAAAAAATAATGAATCACCCAAGACTGATCAGAAAAAGTACAGATCCATGATTGGAGGATTGCTTTATCTAACTCAAACTAGACCTGATATTATGCATGTAGTTTGTCTTGTTGCAAGATTTCAAGCAGATCCAAGAGAATCATATGTGATGGTAGTAAAGTGAATCTTGAGGTATAAAAAAGCCACTCTAGATCATGGCTTATGGTATCCAAAGGATAATGATTTCACTCTTAGTACTTATACAGATGTTGATTGGGCTAGAGATGTTGATGACATGAAAAGTACAAGTGGAGGTGCTATAAACATTTCAAAGAATCTAGTGATGCACTCAAGAACACAACATATATCTATAAGGTATCACTTTCTAAGAGAAAAGGTGATAGAGAATGAAGTAAAGTTGGAATATGTGACCACAAAGGATTAGATTGCAGATATTTTCACCAAGCCTCTACCTAAGGATACTTTTGAGTATCTCAAAGAAAAGCTAAGGGTCATTACCCCTCCTATCTTAAACTAAGAAGCATGGAATTGCATCAATCCAGTGGTGACCAAAGTCCCACTCTTTGATTTGGATTGATGTTCTGAGAGCTACCTCTTAGGGGAGTAGCTAGATGTTACTGGTATGAGTTCCTGATAAAGAAAGTATTAATATCAGAGGAAGTTTAGTTGGATCAGAGCAGCAACATGAAAGTATGTGCCCTTTTCCTTTGATGTCAAAGGGGGAGAGAAATCATGTGAAAAACATAGAGGGAGAAAGAGTACAGATGTGTAAAGAGAAAGGGGGAGAATCTTGTCTTGATTATCTTTTAAGTTTTTCACATCATATGTTGCCATCAATGACAAAGGCGAAGATTGTTGCAAGTATGTGCCTAACCAGCGTTGTCATTGATGTCAACATATCAGTGTTGTCATTGGTGCCAACTGTTCTCTTGTCTTGATGATTTCTTGTAATGTGTTAGATGCCTATGTAAGTGTTGGAAAGCCTGATATTGAGGATATTGAGAAAATTTTCTCCTCTAGTAGAAACAATATGTTGTAGAATATCTTTGTATATAGAAGAATAGTCCAACAGATTGCTCTGCATTTACTGTAGAATGAATATCTTTGTTTGTAGATTAGAATTTATTTTGAAGTCTGTCTGAAGATGTTGTGTTCCAATTTTGAGCCTCCGATATGAAGATTTGAGTGAGTTATGTTCACCAAAGTGAAAACTGCTTTTCTTGTATGTTTGGTGGTGACATGGAGAAAGTGTTATGCTCCGTATTCCTCCGCATTGAAGTATTTTTGTCTGCGGTTCTAGAGTTAAGTCTAAGATGATGTTAAGTGCCTTCAACTTTAATGGTTCATGATTTGGTGGTTTGCAAGTGATCTTTTCCCTATGGCAGTCATTGGCTGTGTTGTTTATGTGCTCTGGTTTGAAGAATCTTCTTGACAGAGTGGTTAGAAGTTGTGTGGTTGTTTCCTGATGATTTCAATGTGCTTGTCGATGTCTCCTGATCATGTTCCTACCCTTGGATTGGTCCGCAAAGAGAAATTTGGATTGTGGATGAAGAATGTTCTTAGAAGACATAGTGTTCTCTCTAGTCTTGGCTGACCTGGTTGATTTCATTATTTGCAGAGATGTTTTGAAGATTGTAGAAGCATGTCATGGTGTGAAGGATTGCGTTTGAGTCCCAGCTAAGGCATGGCATGATCAACATACATATTTACATCTTTCCCTTAGAAAATTTATGTATTAGGTCTTGACTTATTTCTATGTATGTTTTTGTAATGCTGACCTTGGAGATTGTTCCAACAGTTGATGAATGTATTGCTGACCTTGATGTACATTCCAAGGTTGATGACTTGTATAAATACTTGTAATGTAATTGTGAAAAAGAGTGTGTGTGGAAAAAATGCAAAGATAAGTGTGAAGAGTAAGAAGAGAAGAGTAGAGGAAGAATATTATGCTTTAGTGGAACTGAAATTAGGCATAGATTAGATGTCAAATTAGTTCAACAATCCTTGGTAGTGAGCCACCCTTTGGCAGTGAGACGATTCTTGGCAGTAAGCCCTGTAGGTAGTGAGCCTCTATTTTTTGGTATTCATATAACATATATTTCTATGGGTGAACACCCACTTTGGTTTTTCCCTTTTAGGGTTTTCCACGTAAAAATCTGGGGTCTACTGTGTTGATTGTGTGATTGTGATTAAGTCTATGGTTTCATGCTTTTATGGTTAAATCTAATTATCAGTACTTAAGTTGTTAATGGTTTGATATTAATATGAAGTTAAGTTTTTGTGACAATTGATTCACCCCCCCTCTTAGTTGTCCTGTGTATTTCAACAAGGGCACAATGAAAAAATAGCAAAATTAATTCCTTTCCAATGGCCATCGGAGAAGTCATGTGCAGCTTGGGTGGAGAAATATGGATGAATGTGTCCAATCATGTGATAAGTCTTCTACATCATCAGAATAAAGCATCTCCAATGGTTTTTGTCATCCCCAAGATAAATTGTATTTTTGTCTTTTCTCTTGCATATGTAATTTGAATTAGTTTCCCAATGCCTGTGGGCAGTCGCTTGTAATGTAAGATTCTGTAACCAACAATGTGATAATGAGTTTTTGGGAAAATGCTCGTGTCTATAAAAGAGCATGTTGTACTACTTTGTATGGTTGTTGTTGGAAGATTTGGGAAATTTTGATAATGAAAATACAGAGTAGTTCTGGGAGGTTGTCCAATTTCTAAGTTGTAAGTTTTAATTTTTGCATGTTGAATATATGTTCTCAATAAGCATTTTATCAGTTTCATATTGCAATATATGAAAAGTGCCTCTGAGCATGTGTTTCCATCAATTGTCTCCTATGTTGTTTGCATTTCTCTTTTGAATGAGGATACTAAGGGTTTCTGAATTCTTGAATATACATTTGCTATATTGCATGTCTGATTCACTACTTCTATTTAAGGAATAGATTAAAATGCTTTAAATTAGATATGGGGAGGTGTGTTTTGCAATAGGTATATCTGTAAGAAGAGTTTCTAGAAATACCCATTCTTGGATTGTTTTCTGTAAGATAGGAAGATAATAAATCCTTTGAATCTACATATTTGTGATGCTTAAGAGAAGTAATCTGCATTTGTAAGGAATTGACTCCAAACCCTAGGATTGGCAATGATCAGAGTTGGGCTTATTTTCACAAATTACTCACAATCAGACAATCATATACATAAAAAGAAAAACAAGTCAACTTGTTAGTTTTAGGAGTAGGGTTTAGTTCCGTGTTCTCTAAGCCATCTAGTGAAATAATTTCCAAAGCTAGCCACTTTGAAACAATCATATAGTTTTGGTCTGCATTAAGGAGAACATATCTGCTTAAGTGTTAATATCCAGCTGAAACAAGGGATAGTCATATTGATAGTCTGACACCTGTAATTGTAAACATCTTGGTTTTTGACTACAAATTCTTTTTAATCTGTAAACTAAATTCTATTTTAAGTTTTCATTTGCAGTTATTAGTGGATTGGAAAGTCAACAGTTAACAACTTATGAACTCAATAAAGATTTACTGATTCAAGTTGCTGATTTATACATTATTGTTTATTTGGACTTCAAGAAATGAGGAAAAGGACTGTAAGGCACAAATTAGATGATAGTGATCATAATGCTAAAATTTTAGTGACAGATTATGAGTGCTTTCATAGAGAAAAAGTGGCCAAGAATAATGAATATTTATCATGTCTTGGTTTGATAAAGAGGCAAGTTGTAAATCCACTAAGTAGTATATTATTTGTTTAATAGTGTTTAATGAAATTTTATAGGCAAGAGTTTTATGTATATAAGACATAATATGATATTTTTTTTTGTTTTATAGGTAAGAAAAAGAGTGCATAGAAAATGCAGAGAAAAAACAAAAGGAAAGAAAAGATACAGTGCCACCATCTCGTAGAAGCCAACACAATTGTGATTCAACAAATGTAGTTGATGAAAATAATAGTTGTGATGATGTGTAGCCTGATATAGCACATGGTGATGTGTAGCCTGATATAGCACATGGTGATGTGCAACGTTGTGATGATCTCTTAGCACAAAGTCTAAGAGAGGTTATTGAAAAACATTAGAGCAAAGGAACAATAGGTCTGTAGATGATTTATTTAAAATTAAAGGATGTGTTTGAAGTGAAATCTGCAGAAACTAGTACTGATCTATGTACTCATGACACACTTGATGTGGCCAAGGAGCATGAAGTTTTAGTTAATGAAAGTTATGAAGAGAGACCGCTTGCATTTGCTGTGCCTCAGAGTGCACCTGTTGCATCTAGAACTTTTTATGGAACTAGTGGATTAGCCATAAATACTAGTAGTGGTTTAATAGAAGATGTGTCTACTTTTTTCAAAAGACAAAGACTGAGTCAAGATTAGTACAGATCTATAGATAGGAATGCAAAAGAAAGAAAATTAGAAAGCAAGAAGCCATTCTTGGTTGAGGTATTGAGAGATAGTGAGCCCATTGGGCCAAATGCTATAAAGTGGACCTCCAAGTTGGGTGTAAGATGTAGGGCCCATTTGGATATTTGCAAATCAAGCTTTGCAGAGAAAGATCCATGAATTGTGGAAAATGTTATACAAAAAATGGAAAATGATTTTGAAACTACTAGTGGACAAATCTCTAGAAAATAATACAAGCAAAAGATGAAAATTTTGATGAATAATTTTAGATACAATTGTAGAAAAACAATCATGGAGGGAAAAGAGAGGTTAGACTCCACTCTATCTCCCAAATAGTGGGAGGAATTGAAATAAAGTATGCATTCTGAAGAATATTTGGCAAACAGTAACAGAGGCAAGAGAGAAAGAGATAATGTGAGGGCTAGATATACATTTGGCCGAGGCAGGTTGCAAGCCAAAATGGACAAATTTGTAGTAAGTGTATGGCTTTTGGGTTCAATTTACATTGTCTTAATTATTTCAATTTTTTATTGAACTAACTATTTGTTGAAATTGACATTGTATTTTAGGTGGAAAATAGTAATAGAGAAGCAGGTGCAGAAGATATTGTCAATTATATGGTAGCACTAGATTGACCTAGCAAATCTAAGAGTAGGATCAAGTGGAAATCTAGTTTGTCAACAGAGATTTCATAGCCATCTATTAAATGCCTAGTAGGAGCCTCTCTAGATCATGTCAACTCAAATAAAGGGTACCAACAGGTAATGAGTTGCATATTTGGTCTCATTCAACAAGTTTCACAGTTGGTTGCCTCCATTAACCCTATAGTTTCTGCATGGAATGAGCATAAATCCACGGATTCAGATGAGGTAAGAGGGTCTATTGATCTCATTTCTTCTTGTTTGGAAATTCTATATACAAATGCCTCTTAATATGTAGATTATTGAAATTTGAGTGTAGGAGAATCCAACCCAGTTTCTTTATTGTTGGAGTGATCTATAAAATGTTCTTTTGGACAAATTTATAGCTTGCATTCTTTACTTGACTATTGAATGCTTTGTATTTTTTGTATGATGGTTAAACCACATGCAGAGAAATTTTATCAAAGCAACAGGAAAACAAAAATGCCTTCATGATGTCAACAGAGCTGCCGATAATGATAGTGATCATGATGAACTGGACAAGAATGTGCAGCACAATCATCATAGTTGTGCTGAATTAGTTGAGGTAATATAATAGTTGTCATTCTTCATTCTTAAAATGTTCTTTTGGACAAAAAATTATAGCTTTTGCATTCTTTAAGTTGTAAGTTAATCTATCCCAATGTTTTGTCATTCTTCTTTTAGCCAAAAATTTATAGCTTTTGCATTCTTTAAGTTGTAAGTTAATTGGTCCCAATGTTTTGTCGTTCTCCATGCTTAAAATATTCTTTTGGACAAAAATTTATAGCTTTTGCATTCTTTACTTGACTTATATTAATTTTTGCATGATGATTAAATCACATGCAGAGCAATTATATGAAAATAGAATGAAAAAAAAAGGCCTTGTCAATAGAGCTCTCTGCAAAATTGTACAACTTCATGTTAATGTTGATAGTGATAATTATGATGAATTTGATGAGCATGCACATGATATCCATAGTAGTAGTCATGTTGAAATCGAGGTGAGTGCTATGAAACCACATGCAAATAAGTACTATTCAAGTAAGTAATGGTTGTTTTATTATGTAAATAATAATAATCATTACCTGTTTGATAGAAGCTGGTTAGAATAGTAGTGAAGTGTAATTAGCTAGTATACATAAATTATGGAAATAAGGGAGAACATATAACTTACATATGAAAGCTTAGAGCTTAGTTGTAATAGAGTGCATACATAGATTTTGACAATGCATTAGTGCATTGTGTTCAAGGATGTCATGGTCCTCAGTTGCGGGGACTTCATTGCCAATCCATGTCTCTTTCTAGAGTACTCATACAATCTAGCACTATTTTAGTCTTGCCCTCCATTTGTTTGTACCTCACAATGGGTTAATTTTCTTTTTGGAGTAAAAAGTTGCTTCTTTGTTATTCAACAGAATAAAAAAAGCACATACAAAAACTAATTTGTTCCAAGACATAAGACATTACATACAGCTATCAAAAACAATATAATGTGTGCTTTATATCTCAATATAATGTGTATTTTTTTTGTTTTTGCAGACATTTATTGATAAACTCCAAGAAGGGGATAAATTTGGAGTGTTGGATCCATTTGATGGTGTTGCTATGGGCATTGGGTGGATTCACTCTGGTGCAGGAGCACCTACCTGACAGCTGGCCTCCATGAGGCAGTTAGTTTGTTATAAGTCTTGTTAATGTTTCCAAGAAGGTCTTGTAAGACCAATGCATGTAATAAGGTCATGTTGACCATACTTTACTATTTTTAGCTAGGTTGTTAGGACAGCTGTTATGCTGTATGTTCGGTTGGATCCTCCCAACCACTTGGAAGCTCCCAGCCACTGGGAATCGAGTGGTAGTACTCGTAGGAGATCCTATTTATGCATGAGGATCGGTTGGTTTTAGACATTGAGCAGAGGAGTTAGATTGCAGAGAGAGACTGAGTATTGTATTTGCATCTTTTGAAAATCAATAAAGAGATCCTGTTGTGTCAATTCTCTGTTTGGATTCCTTTGTGTGATCAATTTGCTGTTCTGGTGGTTTCATGGATTCGCTGATCCATTCCACCGGTTGATTCATCAAATCGGTGGAATGGCTATGTACAGTAGTTTAGGGTTTAGTCTGCATTTTGTGTTCGTTTGCATGCAGGTGTGCAGGATCGCAGTCGAGAGGTGTTGAGGACCCTAGCATGGGTATGTGCTAGGTCGTGTTGGTAGTTAGAGTCTGGAAAGTTGTCCAGAAAGCGGATCGGGTCACCTCAGGAGGTTCGGCGGATCGAAATTCGCTAAGGTTGGAAAATCCTTCGCAACGGCATCATTAGGATATTTCTGTGTATATCCTGCAGTTACTTCGGGCGTCATCCGAGTAAGTGGAGATGAGCATGATGCAATCGTTTGCATAAGGTGAATGTGTTTTGGGGTGATCATCATCAGGTGTTGCCGAGGAGGAGCGTATCGACATAAGGTAGAAGATCGGGTTGACAATTCCTTCGCGGGCCGATAATGTTAAGTTTGGCCGACAGCAGGATATTGAAGGAACTGCATGTGACGTCATCGTCATTAGGATAATCGTCATCAGGATATCGGGGCAGCAGGATATTGAAGGAGCTGCATGTGACGTCATTGTCATCAGGATAATCGTCATCAGGATATCGGGGTGACGTAAGCATCGAAGGAAAGGTGCATGAGGTTGTCATCATCAAGATATATGGAGGGAACCGGATATTTTATATCCTGCTGATGAACATGATGTTGAACATCATGATGATGAAGATAGAGTTTGGCGGTAAGATGAACAGTGAACATCAGGAGGATGTTTGCGCTTGCCGAATATGATGATGCTGCCGATAGCCGGATATGATGATGCTGCTGACAGGCGAAAGGTCGAAGGTTTGTCTGCAGGAGGATATCGGTCGGCAGAGAAAATATGATAATGCTAACAGTGTTAAGGGAAATATGATGATGATGATGAAGGGTTGTAGACATACATGCTGTATGTCAAGGTTTTAGTGTGGATGCCTCTGCATCATAGTGGTATCAGAGCTCAGCAAAAGGTCTGGGCTGTTGTGTGTTGATTCTATCACCGAAAGGGCAGAGGTAGAGTTGATTCTGTCACTGAAAAGGACAGAGGTAGAGGAGTGAGAGGTTGACAAAATGCCTCTGAAAGGTACTGGTACTGCAAGGGAATTGCAGGAGATGAAGGAAAAACATGCCAGAGAGATGAGGAAGATGAAGGAGCTTACTGAAGCACTTCAAGCCAGGCTTGTAGCCTTGGAGAAGAACAAAAAGAGGGAAGTGGAAGACAGTGAATCTGAAGAAGATGAAGATGCTGTTGAAGAGTATGAAGAGGTAGCTAAAGATCTGGATGCTGAAGACCAGAGATTTGCAAAACTATTAAAGGCAGTGCAGAGTGATAAACCTAAGGTAAAGGTTGATGTTTCCAAGTATAATGGAAGTTTGAATGAAGATGAGTTACTGGATTGGATTGCTGCACTTGATAATCACTTTGAATGTGAAGATGTTGCTGAGGATCAGAAGGTAATGATTGCAAAGACCAAGTTAGGAGGTCATGCTTTGGTATGGTGGGATTATGTACAATCCGAGAGAAGGAAACAAGGGAAGTCAAAGATCACTTCATGGGATAAAATGGTAGCAAGGATCAAAGGTAAATTCTTGCCTAAGGATTATGAAATTCAGATGTTTAAGAAGCTGCAATTTTTAAGGCAGAAGGAAATGGATGTGAAGGCATATACTGAGGAGTTTTATAAGTTGAGTATGAGATCTGGTCATCATGAGAATGAGGTAGAAAAGGTGGCTAGGTACTTGGCTGGTTTGAGATTGAACATACAGGATGAGTTAGTTTTAGCTAACCCTAAGAGTGTGGAGGATTGTTACCAAATGGCAATCCGGATTGAAGAAAAGGTGAATAGAGGACAAGATAAGTCCATGAGAGGAAGAGGCAGCAATATGAGGGGAAGAGGATTAGCCCCTACAACAAGGCAAACCAATGAGGGTCAAGAAGACACTGGTAAAGGACAGGGACAGTCTGATTTCAGAGGTGGATGGAAAGGTAATAGAGGTAGATTTGGAAGTGGTAGAGGTTCTACTACATTTTCAGGAAAGTGTTACACCTGTGGTGAGTTTGGTCATCCATTTTTCAAATGTCCAGAAAGCAAAGGTTCATCATCCAGAAATGATAGAATGAATGACAAGAAAGTACAACTTGTGCAAGAAGAGAAAGTAGAGCAAAGTGTGCAGAGTTTAAACACTTATCAAGGAGATAGAGTTCCTGACGGTTATGGATATCCTGAGGAGGGAGAAGCATTGATGCTAAGGAGAATTAGTTTGCAGACATCAAAGGATATGATGCAAAGAAGAGCTCTTTTCAAGACCACATGCAAGAGCAAAGGTAAAGTATGTAAGGTTGTCATTGATACTGGTTCAACAGACAACATGGTATCTCAGGAAATGGTGGATAAACTGAATTTGGAAAGGATTCCACACCATCACCCTTACAAGGCATCTTGGGTGAGTGATAGTCAATCACTTTTTGTCTATGAACAGGCATATGTTGATTTTCAGATTGGAGCATATCATGATAGAGTTTTGTGTGACATTTTGCCCATGGAATGTTGTCACCTACTGTTGGGTAGACCATGGCAATTTGATAGGAGGGTACTGTATGATGGGTATGCTAATACCTACACCATCAAGAAAGATGGGAAGACTATTATGTTGATGCCATTGCAGGCAAATGCTGCAGCACAGGGGGCAGCCAAAATCATTTTAGTGGGAAAGAAGGAATTTGTGCAGATGCCTATAGGAGCAGGCATAAAGGCAGTTGAGGACACTGCAGGGAAAGAAGTTGTTAAGGACACCAGGTTGAAGAAAGTTTCAGTTGTAACTGACAGAGGTCAGCAGCAGGTGCAGAAACAGGTTTGCAAACAGCAACCAGTTGAGAGGAATGACAAGGATGTTGTCATAGTTGGGACTATTGTTTGTCCTATAAAGGTTGAAAGCAAAACAGAGTTGAACAGTACAGAAGTTCAAGAGGCAGTTCAGACAGAGGTCCTGGTCAGACAACCTGACAAACACAAGGTATGTGTGAGAAGGGTCTACATTGCCAGGCATGAGGATTTACTTGCAAGAAGGCAAGTTACAGTTCAGAAGTCTTGGAGCAGCCAAGAGACAGCAGAGGGCAAAGCTGGAACAGGTCAGAACACTGACATGACAAAGTGTAAAGGTGGAGGACTTCCACAACCAAACTCATGGGACATGAGTTCTTTTCTGTTGGGGAGTATGGTGCAGGAGCACCTACCTGACAGCTGGCCTCCATGAGGCAGTTAGTTTGTTATAAGTCTTGTTAATGTTTCCAAGAAGGTCTTGTAAGACCAATGCATGTAATAAGGTCATGTTGACCATACTTTACTATTTTTAGCTAGGTTGTTAGGACAGCTGTTATGCTGTATGTTCGGTTGGATCCTCCCAGCCGCTTGGAAGCTCCCAGCCACTGGGAATCGAGTGGTAGTACTCGCAAGAGATCCTATTTATGCATGAGGATCGGTTGGTTTTAGACATTGAGCAGAGGAGTTAGATTGCAGAGAGAGACTGAGTATTGTATTTGCATCTTTTAAAAATCAATAAAGAGATCCTGTTGTGTCAATTCTCTGTTTGGATTCCTTTGTGTGATCGATTTACTATTCTGGTGGTTTCATGGATTCGCTGATCCATTCCACCGGTTGATTCGTCAAATCGGTGGAATGGCTATGTACAGTAGTTTAGGGTTTAGTCTGCATTTTGTGTTCGTTTGCATGCAGGTGTGCAGGATCGCAGTCGAGAGGTGTTGAGGACCCTAGCATGGGTATGTGCTAGGTCGTGCTGGTAGTTAGAGTCTGGAAAGTTGTCCAGAAAGCGGATCAGGTCACCTCAGGAGGTTCGGCGGATCGAAATTCGCTAAGGTTGGAAAATCCTTCGCAACGGCATCATCAGGATATTTCTGTGTATATCCTGCAGTTACTTTGGGCGTCATCCGAGTAAGTGGAGATGAGCATGATGCAATCGTTTGCATAAGGTGAATGTGTTTTGGGGTGATCATCATCAGGTGTTGCCGAGGAGGAGCGTATCGGCATAAGGTAGAAGATCGGGTTGACAATTCCTTCGCGGGCCGATAATGTTAAGTTTGGCCGACAGCAGGATATTGAAGGAACTGCATGTGACGTCATCGTCATCAGGATAATCGTCATCAGGATATCGGGGTAGCAGGATATTGAAGGAGCTGCATGTGACGTCATCGTCATCAGGATAATCGTCATCAGGATATCGGGATGACGTAAGCATCGAAGGAAAGGTGCATGAGGTTGTCATCATCAGGATATATGGAGGGAACCGAATATTTTATATCCTGCTGATGAACATGATGTTGAACATCATGATGATGAAGATAGAGTTTGGCGGTAAGATGAACAGTGAACATCAGGAGGATGTTTGCGCTTGCCGAATATGATGATGCTGCCGATAGCCGGATATGATGATGCTGCTGACAGGTGAAAGGTCGAAGGTTTGTCTGCAGGAGGATATCGGTCGGCAGAAAAAATATGATGATGCTGACAGTGTTAAGGGAAATATGATGATGATGATGAAGGGTTGTAGACATACATGCTGTATGTCAAGGTTTTAGTGTGGATGCCTCTGCATCACACTCACTATCTATTATACATGGAATCAAATTGAAAGGAATAGGAGATGCAAATGTAAATATTTTAAAGGTCACAAGTAACATACCTCTTGCTTATGAAGACAAAATAGATGGAGATGTCCGTCTGAAAGAGAAAGAAGGGACCTTCACATGGTGGCCACTAAAATATTTGGAAAAAATGATATAGTTGATGTCTATCATGTACTAGCTATTAGATAGCTTGGCCCACTGCTTTATGCAATAGTTTGAATGTGTTGTTCAGGGATCTTAGTGTTTTATGTATGTTTTGGAGCTATATAAGCAAAAAAAGGCATTGTAACTCAGTTTTCTTAGTCACAGCACTGAGAAACACACTTTGTAACACATTTTTCAAAGAAAAGACACATATTTAAGTCTTATGGGTTTTTTGGACATTATTTTATGTTACTTTTCCTCCCTAAACATTTAGCATCACTACCTTATATGCCTTTATGAAACTCCTAAACTAGTTGTTCATAAGTAGAGTTATCTTGCAGCTTTCTTGGATGGAATTTGAAATGCACAATGCAACACTTGGAAGGACATAATATTCTTAGCAATATAAAACAAATGACCATCTCCTTCCATCTCTACACTATCCAAATCTACATCCTGTCAACTACTAATTTGATGATAGTCATGAGAAAATGAATGAAAATTTCAAATTTAGATGAAGTTTTACTATTTTAGTAAAAAATGTCAAAGAACCTCATCCACCTAGCGAAGAAAATTCTCCCCTATAGAATGCATCGTCAATTCCTAGGCTTAAGCATGCAAGTTCAATAGGCAAATTCAACTTAAAATGCTCTACTTTTGTTTGCAATATGAGGTGAGTGTTTGTATGCACACAGTAGATCATTTTCCCTAGAAGATAACAACTAATTCTTACTGAATGAAAGTCACATGCTCTAATTTTTCTTTGCTTACTGAAGAATATATTATTTGGAAAAGAATATGAATGGCAATGAATTGCAACTCATGTTTTGGAACCATAACCAGATCACTATTTAGGGCTCAACAATAAACAATAATAAATAAATCCAGTCATAGAGAACTTGCACACATAGACATACTTGAAAATGTGGAAGCATAGACAAGGCAAGTGAACTGTTTCAAAAAATGCCTCAAAGAAATGTGATATCATGGAAGGCACCCGCTCTCCGGCAAACTCTTCAAGTCATGCCAGATTTCCGTTGGCATAACTTGAAGAGTTTGCGGGAGAGTAGGTGCCTTCCATGATATCACATTTCTTTGAGGCATTTTTTGAAATAGTTCACTTGCCTTGTCTATGCTTCCACAATTTCATGTATGTCTAGCAGGGCACTTGTAACTACAACATATGACAAAAAAATCCCTGATGTTATGCTTTGATGGATGTCCCTTCGTTATTACTGGATATCTGATGTAGTGTACATTATTATAGTGCAAGCCTATTTTTCAGATTGTTTCATTTAGCATCACCAATATTCTAATACTCTTTCCAAGTGTATACATTAAGAGAGAGATTCAAAGACAGAGGAGAAGGTTATACAATGGTTCTATTTTTGCATTATTCATGGTTTTCCTTGCAATGGACTGAATATGTTCAAGTGACAGAAGTTTGTTTGAGTGTGAATGTATTGTGTAAACCCCTATAACAGTACTCAAGTTATGCAAATGTTCATGTGAATGGAGTTTAGTAATGTCAAGGGTCTGTGATTATCATAAGTGTGAAGATCATTGTGTTGCATTTACTTGTGCACAAAGAAGAGAATTGAATCACAATACTACATAATGCCATTATACTACTATTTTCTTGGAGTGTGTTTTGCTTTGGATAGTAGTATGCTCTAACTAAGATCATTGACACTTGAAGGTTGAGTGAATTTGTCAATATTCATGTGACAGGGGTCTTGTGGTGTCTTGGATTGATTTATGATTCTTAGGATATCTATCTATGTTTAGTCAATGTTTTGATTACAGACAAATAACATAATTTCTTGTTGCATTTATCATAGAAACAAAGGCATCTTCTGATTGTAGCAGAGGATGTAGAGAGTGAAGCATTGGCTACTTTGATCTTGAATAAGCTTCATGCAGGGGTGAAGGTTGGTTGATTTTTCTATTTAAATCTTGTTTACTTTTTAAATTATTTTTTAACTTTAAATTCTAAATCCTTAGCATTTTAAAAATATATTTGTGTCTAAATCAGGTTTGTGCTATTAAAGCCCTTGGTTTTGGTGAAAATAGGAAAAATAACTTGCAGGATCTTGTTGCACTTACTGGTGGATAGGTTAGGTTTATGTTTCTATGTATCTACTCTCTTTTTTGGCTTTGGAGTTTCTTGTTTGTTATGCAAGTTTGGCTTCTTCATTTGACACCTATTGAACCAAATTTATTTCTCAATTGAGTTAGTTTGCATGTATTTTTCCATTTTGTTTTCTCCACTTCTCAAGGAAAAGTATTTATGGTTGGTAGTTATCTTTAGGTCATATCAGAGGATCTTGGTATGAAGCTTGACAAATTAGAATTTGGCATGCTTGGAACAACTAAGAAGGTAGGTAAACATAGTAGTATCCTTGTATATAGGCATATAATTTTACTGTCATCCATGGACAAGGTTTTTGTTGTGTTGTTACTCAAATTATTTTTGTCATTCAAACATTTTATTGTATGATAAGATTAGTTGTTCTTTATTCTTGGTGACTATCTCTAAGGATGATACTATAATTCTTGATGGAGGTGATGACAAAAAAGAAATTGAAGAGAGATGTGAGTAGGTGAGTTTTATTAGAGTGAAGTGTGATAATATTTTTGCAAGACTATAATGCTTGGTGACAATAGAGCTGATAAGAGATTTGTGTTGGTATGCTTGGCATGACTGACAAAATATTTGGTCACAGATTTGTACTAATATTGAAGCAAGCATATCTGATTATGACAAAGAAAATCTCCAAGAGAGGTTGGCAAAGCTATCAGGAGGAATTGTTGTTCCTAAGGTTTAACTTATAATCAAACTGTGATCAGTTGTCTGAAGATAATTTTCAATATTTTCAATTTAGGATGATACATTGTATCTAGATTTTTTTATGGTCTTTTTAATTTAATTTAGATTGAAGGAGCCAATGAGATTTAAGTTGGAGATAAAAAAGATAGTCACTGATACATTGAATGCAACGAATGTAGCAACAGAGAAGGGCATTTTACTAGGTAAACAAATTTGTAAATTTCATTAAAGCATTAGAGATGGTAATATTTTTGTTAGGAAGGTTATAGCTCTATGCTTACTGGAAGATACATTCCAAGTGGTGGTGTTGCTCTTCTTTATGCAACAAAAGAGCTTGATACAATTCCTACAGCCAACTTTGACTAGAAGATTAGAGTTTAGATAATTCAAAATGCATTGAAGGTATAAATTACTAACCTGGACTTTCTTTTGTTTATGTCTAGAAATAGGCTTTATCTCAGTGTTTAATCATTCATTTTTTCTATTTTTTTAAGTCTCCTATACATATAATTGCTTCCAATGCTAGTGTCAAGGGTGCTATTGTAGTGGGAAAACTAGTACTAGAACAAGAGAATCTTGATTATGGCTATGATGCTGCTAAAGGTGCACTTAGAATATGAGCATATTATGTTCTTAGTACTTAACATTATAAAGTTTGATGATCTTTGAAATTGATGATTTTTTTACTAAATTGATAATACTCCTTTAGTTGTTGGTTAGTTACTTGATGATGATTGTCCCGAGGACTTCATCAAAGGTCTTATTATTTTTTTTCATTCTCTCCTTCTTATTGAACCACTTGTTGAAGAATGTGAGAAAAAGGTAATGTATAAAATCTCCAAAGCTATTTTTCAATTTCCATAAGGTTTATATTAAGCTAATAGTTCTTGTTTTGTCTTTGTTTATTCTAGGAACTGGCTTCGATTGTTGACACAATTTTTAGAGCATCTTGTGAGTGAAGGAAGTCAAGATGTACATAGTACCCTTAGGATTCATGTACGGGATGAGATATAGGACCCTTAAGCTTCATTTTTCAAGGAGTTCTTTCATGTAGTTTTGGAGCTGTATAAGCAAGAAATAGAGCATTGCAACTCAATTTTCTCAATCACAGTACTAAGAAACACACTTTGTAACACATTTTCAAAGCAAAGACACATATTTAAGTCTTGTATTTTCTATAAGAACACCTTTTCTCAATAAAATTTTAGTATTTTTCCTTCTTAATAGTTGTTTCATTATGTGCAAATGAATGATTGATTATGTTTTTCTATGTTTTATGTTTAAACTTCAACAACATTGTCTCATTTCAAACACTTTTAGGTAGAAATCAGTGAACAAAAATAATTAAATAAACTACCAATTGACTAAATATGCTACCAATTGACAGAGCAGTGAATAAATATGACTAAATATAATGATTATTCAATTGATAAACAATGTATCAATATACTACCAGTTAACAGAAATTAGTGAACAAAAACAATTAAATAAACTACCAAATTGATCAAAATGATGATTAAAATTAATGACTAAATAAGTGACCAGTTAACAACAATCAATGACATTAACGACTAAATGTATTAGTGAATAAAAAATGACTAAATAAGTGACCAGTTTACAACAATCAATGACTAAATTAACGACTAAATATACTACCAAATTGATCAATCAAAACAACCAATAAATGACTACAAATGGTTTAGTCATCAATTTAGTTGTGTTATAAATGACTGGCAATAAACTACTAATGGTCACGTGACCATTTTCAGTCATTTATATGCAATTTTTTGTAGTTTTTTAATCATATATTGTTGTTTCTGTACTAGTGTACGCTCTTAGCATCAGCATAATGCTTTTGTCTATCCTGTACCTTCTGCAACTATTCTCGTATTTGAATCACCTGTTTCTCCATCTCTTGAGCTAAATTAGGTCCCACTGCAACTCTATACTCTACATGATCCCAACTCAAGGGTGTCCTGCAATGCCTACAATACAAAGCCTCATATGAAGCCATACCTAAGGAGCTATGATGACCATTATTGTAAGAAAACTCTACTAAGTACAAATAGTCTTCCCACTTAGTCTATTGGTCCATAACATACATTCTCAGCATGTCCTCTAATACCTGATTCACCCTCTATGTTTACCTATCCGTCTCAGGGTGATATGTTGTACTGAACTTTAGTTGAGTTCTTAAGGCCTGTTGTAGAGTAGTCTAGAAAGATGATATAAAAAATGGATCCCTATCTAAAATAATCTTACGGGGGATACCATGGAGCCTAACAATATCATTCAAAAAAACCCTCACTACTGAAGCTCCATTATAAGAAGATGTCATGGGTGAAAAATGTGCTGCTTTTGTTAACTTGTCAACAATGACCATTATGGCATCATTCCTC
Organism: Cunninghamia lanceolata; assembly: GCA_027924645.1. Classification (NCBI taxonomy): domain Eukaryota; kingdom Viridiplantae; phylum Streptophyta; class Pinopsida; order Cupressales; family Cupressaceae; genus Cunninghamia; species Cunninghamia lanceolata. Next base: position 1,562,229 of record BSBN01000292.1, on the reverse strand, counting down.
TGAGCTGACATCGGGAGACCTATAATAAAATCCATCAAAATGACATCCTGCTTCCTTTCCGGAATAGCATGAGGATACAACATTCCTGCTGGATGCTAGTTTTTGGCCTTCACTCTCTAACATTTGAGGCATTGGGCTACAAAATTGGCTATGTCCTACATACCAGCCAAAAAATACAATTTTCAAAGGTCTGCATGCATCTTCTTGACCCCTGGCTAAGCTGCATAAGGAGCTCTGTGGGCCTCTACTAAGACAAATGATCTAAGATCCCCCAAAGGAGGAATATATATATATATATATGTTTGTAATGCCTAAGAAAACCATCTAAATCTAGAGAATAACCCTCAAACTTATCCTTTAAGGAATCATAGAGTCAAAAATCTTGCACTACTTCATTGTACCAAGTATCTTGAGGCAAGAGTTCTAGAACACACCCCCACAAATATGTCTACAAAACCAAGGAGGATAATCCACGCTTTCTTCTACTCAAAGCATCTGCTACCATATCCTCCTTTCCCTTAATATATTGTACATCAAATTCATACTCACAAAGGAATTCTATATATCGCTATTGATGAGCATTAAGATTTGGCTCTGTGAAAATGTACTATAAATTGTGATGATCTGAATGGAGTTCAAAATGATGCCCTAGGAGAAAATGTTGCCATCTCACCAATGCATGAACAACTGCTAGCTCCAAATTATGTGTCAGATAATTGAGCTCATGAACTTTCAACATATGGGACTCATAGGTAATCACACATCCTTCTTGCATAAGGACTACACCTAGACCCTCAATCAAAGCATCAGTGCACACCACAAAATCAATAGTAGGGTCAGGTATAGCTAAAATAGGAGTGCTAGTGAGTTTCTCCTTCAAGATCTGAAAATCTCTCTCACATTGCTCCATCTACAAAAACTTTTTCCTTTACTTCTGAAGTAAAGTGATCAGGTGAGCAATCCTAGAGAAACCTTCGACAAATAGATGGTAATAACCAGCCAAACCGATAAAGATTCTAACCTTAGATACATTAGTCGAAACATACCATTCTAAGATATCCTTAATCTTTGATGGATCCATTGTAATTCCATCCCTTGAAATGATGTGGCCCAAGTACTGGATTTGTTTTTGAAAGAAGTCACATTTGGATAAATTTGCATATAATAGATTTTCTTTCAAACATTGCAAAACCATTCACAAATGTTCCTCATGCTCTTCCTCTGTATGAGAGTATAGCAAAATATCATCTAGGAAGATGACCACAAACCAGTCAAGGAAAGTGCAAATGACTCCATCATTAGACTCATGAACATCACTAGGGCATTAGTTAGCCCGAAGGGAACTATAGTAAACTCATAGCAGACATAGCAAGTGCAGAAAGCTATTTTGTGAATATCTACTTCTGCAATCCTCAACTGATGGTATCTTGATTTGGGATCAATTTTTGAGAATTCCTAAGCTCCCTAAATTTGATCAAATACGTCATCAATTCTAGGCAGAGGGTAATGATTCTTCACTGTGAGTTTATTCAACTTCCTGTAATCTATACAAAGGTGAATTGACCCATCCTTCTTCTTGATAAAGATAATAGGTACACCACAAGGAGAAACACTAGGGTGAATGTGGTTCTTCTCCAAAAGTTCCTCTAATTGAATTTTTAATCTCCTAAAGCTCCTGAGTAGTCATTTGATAAGGAGCCCTAGAAATAGGTTCTACCCCTGGCACTAAATCTATATGGAAGTCAATCTCTCGCCGAGGTGGCATCCCAAAAACCTCTGAAGGACAAACACCATCAAATTCCTGTAGGATAGGATGATCATCAAGGATGTCACAGGTCCTTCTGATCTATCACTAATAGAAACAGTGAAGAGTTGGCAACCCTTACTCATGCTATGCTTAAGCTACTTTGTGGAAATCATTCTTAATGACACTAGTCTCTAAACTCCTAAATTTTTCACTAGATTACCCGCATTGTCTAGGCACTCAATTATTTTGTTTCAGCAATCTAACTTAGCCTCATGGGCATTCAATCAATCCATTCCTAAAACCAATTCATAAGGTCCTAAGGGAAGAACTCGAAGGTCCACTAAAGTGGTGAAAACCTCTAGTCCTAGCTGACAACCTTACTAAAGAGTTAATTGACATCTTAACTCTTGTGGCTAATTCTACATCCCAATCAACTTCTTGCCTGGTTTCCACCAACTTGCATTGCTTCACTATAGATGGGGATATGAACGAATCCGTAGCCTCAGAATCAAAAAGTATAGATACTGAAACATCACCAATTTTACCTGGAGTCTCTATGACCATAGTTTGATGATCTTCCTAGCGGTTATTGACCACTACAAAAACCCTATGGGACTTTCCCACATCCCCAACTATAGGCTCTGAATATGCTTGCTGCTGACCTCCTGCTATTAAAAAATTTTGAGGGCATTCTTGAGCAATATGTCCAATGCCCCAACAAGTATAACAAGGAACTCTAGGGGGTGCCTGAGTCTACTGTTGAAAAGATGGTCTGCTAGAACTAGTTTGTTTGCTCTTAAAAATCTACTGTGAATGGGTGGGCCCCACATTCTCTATCTGTGGTCTTTGATCTCTATGCTGAGGTTGTGCCTGCCAAGCCCTAGAAGATTCCCCTACACAGTCCTAGGTCTCTAACTCTACTACTACTACTATGGAGTTGGTCTAGGTGGGAGTGTATCAGTCATAAATCCTCCTCTCTGAGGTAAGGGTGGTCTGGAGAAATTTTAGTTCTATTGGGTTGGTCACGGTTCCTAAAATGATCACGATTCTCCTAGTTTTTAGGGTGTATTTCCTCTATAATTAAGGCCTTCTCTACTACGTCCTATAAAGTTTGAGGCTGCCAAATGTACTAGTCCAACTATCCCATGATTAGTCCCCTGATGAATCAATTGACCATCAAATTTTCCTCTTGTATATAGTCCACGTACTATAGCAATTCTAGAAACGTATTTTCATATTGCGCTACCATGAGTCCCCTCTGCTAAAGGTCATGGAACTCATCAATATTTATCTAGCTAACGTGTTCTAAAATATACCTTTTTTCTGAACTATTCAAGGAAGGTTTCCCAAGTCAAGGTGTCTACTACAATATAGATTTTTCTCTCCTCCTGGTGCCACCAAATTCTGGTACAATATAGAATTCTGCCTTCACAAGCCAAGTTTTTTTCTGAACTATTCAAGGAAGGTTTCCCAAGCCAAGATTCTGCCTTCACACCCTTAGAAGTTCTAGCAAAATGTGGGGGTTGAAGATGAAGAAATTCTTTGATCTGTCTATCTGTGTCTAGTGGTGCCCCAGGTACCCCAAAGTTATCTAACAGACTAAACCATGGAGGAACATGGTACCTTGATTCACCAACCCCTTCCTCATTATGTTCTGCTCTATCTTGAGGAGGAATTCTAATGGAACCCCTATGTGATTCCCTTATCCAATGGTGTTGAAACCTTTGAAAAATGGCTAAGTTTGAGTATAGTTGGCTTAAACCTTAAATCAAGGCTTAAATTTGATAGTTGTATAGCTATATTTAGGCATTTTTGTTGTAAAATACAATCAAAATTTTAAAAAGATTGTATCATATGAAAGGAGAGAATTTGTACAAACTGTCAAAATTTATATAGAATTATGATGATTTATATATTTGATTTTTATATGATTTAGTTATACTAAGGCATGCCATAGTATTTGAAGGGTACCATTGAATAGATAGTTGTCATAAAAAAATTCCTTGATAGGCAAGTTCGACTGTCAAATTTAAGCCCTGCCTTAAACCCTTATTGTTTTTCATGTGTGCTTGTGTTCTATTCTTGAGTTGACTTGTTATTAGCAGTTAACCTGAGCTTAATTCATGACCTTATGTCTTATTTCCCATTCAAAATTGGCCCCTTGAGCCTAGTTACGTCAGGCTCATCTGAAGTAACTAAATATTTCCTAAGTCTAGGTTAAAGGCTCTTGAGATCACATTGACAGTTATCATGGCATCGCGAGCTCTAGATCCATCTAATCTATTAGAGTTACACTGATGCACTAGCTATAGATTTTTAGATAGCAAGCCTAAAGCTTTTCTTGCTAAGCCCTATGTCATATTCTCTCCTTGATGGATCGCATGGGTGCACATCTGGGAGATACCAAGGAATATGCTACGCGATGCTATGATAGAGTGACACATGTCACGTGGGCCCCATCCATTCTAGGTGCACTGAAGCTAGCGCTTAGTGCGCAAGTGCAAAGGTGGTAGTGTGGGTCCCTCCCGAGCCTACACTACTACGATGAGCCACCATATGGATCCATAGTGAAAGGATTTCTATTGAGCTAGCTAATTCTCATTGGTCTACATTATTTGGGGTGTGTGAACTGATATTCAGTGATAGAAATTTCAAATCAAGACCATCGATTCTCCTGCAAGCTGATTGAGATCAATGATGCGCATTCAAACATGAAGAATGACTAGTCTTATCCTGCATGTCATCACATGATCACATTTATGGTGATTTGATTGAAAATTGGCCAGAATTGTGTCTAGTTCATGAACTATATGCACAAAGTTAATTGTTTTCCATTAATTTAGTTATTGGTAATAGAGGTTCTTGTAGAAATTGAGCAACACAAGAAAAAATCAAAGAACTGGGGTTTTCACTTGCAACCTGTTGGTTTTTCTTCTGAATCAGCATTAGGGTTTGCCACTTCTAATGCACAGGCAGATTCAGCCAACTAAATACAGGAGGTTGCATGAGCTGCCTCCCCTTCACTTCTGGTTCTGCCACACCAAGGGGGGTATCCCTATGACTCAAGATGTAACCTTGACTAGCTCAAAGATAGAAAGATTTAACTTGACAACAACAGGCAGAATACTCTCATGTATGGACCAAGATCTGTATGATAGATCACAAGGTTGGCAACATTCTTGGACATGATGTCTGGTTGGGTATGAGAGCATGCAGGGGGTTCCTAATCCTACTCCTACAACTAACAGGTGGAAGTATGAAATGGTTTAGTTTGAATTTTGGATGCAAAGCTGGACATGGTGTATAACCTCAACACAGAGCTAGATTGGTGCCTATCCAGGGCTTGGAGTCGGTAGACATACACCTGTGAATGATCAGCATGAATAGCTAAAACTGGATTTCAGGGGGATACACATGATACCTGCCTTACAGATATCTCCCAATACAGAGTCTTAAGCTGTCAATACTTATGGCATCCCTATTGCAGGAAGAAAGATACATGCAAAACTGGAGATAGAATCAGCATAACACATGCAAACATAGCATTATTCATATAAGATTAACCATGAAATCAGTGGATTCATGCCAAAATGTACAACAGGAGATACATAAACTCACAAGTTTTGCTGCACAGAGCAACCAAAACTAGTTTTATCTTATTACAGAGCCAAAATGTCCAGTTTTCAACAACCTTCAAATGAGCAACACAACCTGCTATATACAGCAAGGAGGTGCTCAGCCTTAATTACATAGTTGACCAAAAAAAACTTGCCAGATACACAGTATCATCAGATTGGCGCTCAAACATTCAATGCAGCAGGTGGGAGAGGAGACAGGAAGAAATCTCGAGCCTTGTGTCGCCGCCTAGGGATCCACATCTTCAATTGGGTACCAGATCCGTCCACGCCATCGCCCATACCTCTGCAACAATCGCCATTAATGGGGCACCAACCCGCGGCCTTGGGAAATGCAGAAAACTGTGCGTCGCAAACATTTCCCGCCAAGATACATCGTCATGATATTTGAAAATATGCAGGGTCGAATTATCCCACATGCACCCTGCAGCAACCTCCTCATCACCTTATATACTAGGTCGCGAGCATATATGATGTCGGTGCTTTTGCTCCCGACGACACTAGTATAAACCTTCATCATCATCCTCTAGCAGCATGATATCCTGTTGCTTGAAAATATCACCCTGACGTCAGCATCATCATCGTAATATCACCTGCATGATAATCGCCTTCATCGGCACAACCTGATGCATCGGAGGAAGATCCTCCTGCTTTGCCTATACCAAATGTCTGGAAACATGATGATGATGACCTCCTCCAAAGAAAATATGATGCTGATGTTAAAACATGCTGAGGAAGCCCAAAGACTTAGAACTTTTTGGATTTTTTGGGAAGGTGCCTGCATGTTTATATGCTTGAAAACTGACTGCTCATGCAGGCACCAACACAACCAACAAGTAAGTGTGAACCTACTTTCTTATTGATCCATTTGCTTGCAAATTTTATCAATTCCATTCTAAAATTGGTCATAGAGGTTGAATATATAAAAATAGTAGAGTGAATAGTTTAATTAGCTCTATTTCAAGTAAGCCCTATCTTGTAGTAAATCCATATGAAAAGAATAGCAAGCACTTTAGAGAAAAAGGGTTTTGAGCAAGATTTATTCACTCAGTGTCTAGGTTCCTCAAAACGAGCCCTTCTGGGAAAGAATAAAGATGAAAATTTTTTGGATAGCTTTGGAGAAGTTAGAGATGCATGTGTCCCTATGCCAGGGTGGTCTTCGTTTCTACATTCGTATAGAAAGAGGAGTGTCAGGTCCCCGATGTGTAATGAATGGAATTTGGATCTAGGCAAAGTTGTGGTCCCGAATATATTTGTTAATGTAGAATCAGTCAAGCTTATTGCAAGCAGATATGATGTTGGCACAAGAAGATTATTGGCAATTAATGGAAGTACTATGATCTCTTTCACTAAGTCCTACATTGTTGAAGCCTTTGGTCTTAATCCAGCTACAAAAAAAAGCCATTGACATTGAAAATTTAAGAGATCATATGAGATAGATAGAGCCTTATATCAGTCTGTCAAGATCCCCAAACATAGACTCGGGACTTCTGGTGGCTGAGGGTTGGAAATTTTTAAAAAGGAGCCTCTCAGTATAAATACTTTTAAATATTATTTCAACAAGACTTACTATTCACTGTGTCAGGTTTTGGGAGAGGATAAAGGTGAAAGCATTCATGTGCACTTCATGTATATAGCCATAGACATCCAAGACAACATTTTGAATGTAGAATTTGATTTTGCTTTCTACATGGCAGATGAAATGCATAAGTAGATGGTGGCTTTGAAGAATGGTCAAAAGCTTGAATTCAAGTGGTATTCTCATTTAGGCCACATGCTCTTATATTTTGGTAGGAATCAATGGAGTCAGACATTAAATGTGTAAAAACTTGATAAAAAGGGACAACCCTTGCCAGTACAGTGTTGGACTTACTTGTGGGATAGAGATTATCCAGATTCAAACTTCATAAGTTTTGAGGAATTCTTTGTAAGAAAACTGATGACATGCATGGGTGAACACATAGACAGAATACCCTTAGAAATAAGGGATTTCCTCAAACCTGAAGAGGTAACTCCTGTAGTTGGAATGAAACATAATTGAGGGGATTGGTTCCTGAACAAATATTCATTATACATTAGAGTGTATGGTTTCACAATGAGATCACACTTATTTCCCATTTATGTGCCCAAAAGAATAACTTATTTGGAAATTGTTTGGCAATTAAATGAGGTGGATAAAATGCATCTCAGGGGCTAGAAGAAGGGTTCCCTTTTCTCTACTACACTAAAATGATCATATTTTCAAGTAATGAATAAGGAAGCTCTAGATCAGATATATCTAATGATTAACATTTACAGGTTGAAGTATACTACTATTAGAGAGCAATTTGATCCAAAGGGTTTTGTCAATTCATTGAGACTGAGTGTGAAAAAATCATATTTTACACATAAGTTAGATTTTTTTGAGGATGTTATAAGGAATTCTGTAACATTTGCAGGGGTTGAAGAGAAAAGAGAGAAATGGAATAGAATCATCTCTATAGAAAATGAGAAGAAGAAGAAAGACCCTAAATTTCCTAGGTTTTATTTTGAAGAAAATAATTTGATTGTAAGAATTGCAAAAGTCTTGCAGAATGCGGAGAAGTTTATGGTTCCTGTTGAAGAAAGACCTCCCAATGTGGAAAGGCCTCTAGGTGTAAGAATACATCCCTATATATAGCCAAGAAGTGAGTCAAGGAGTGAGGATGTACAAGAAGAAGATCTACCAAAGACTAAGGAGGTAGACAGTCAATAGGCCAAAAGGCAAATTATTGCCCAGGATAGGGTAGCTCCTCAAGAGAAAGAGAAAGCTCCAATGAATATTGTAGATTTTGAAGAGACTTTAGATGATGTGGGAACTACTGAAACATTGGCAAGCATGTTTGTTCCTCTTATGTCTTTTAATAGAAGTCTTGATTATTTAAAAGTTTCGAATGATGAAATAGGAGATGTAAGAGCACTAGCTTGCAAATAGTTTTTTCTAATGATCAATTCATCAAGATACATGAGTTTAAAGATTTGGTCCTAAGAAGAAAACAAGTTGCATACCACCAAAGGCTTGAGGAAGAAAGGAATAAAATGAATCCTTTGGATGATAGTGACTTGGCTAAGAAAATATTGTTTGAGTTTGATTTCAAGTTTGATGACATTACCCTTGAAATGGGAAGACTAATAGTTATGGAAAGTCGTATGTTGTTTCTACCTAATTGGAGTATGGTGGATGCTTTGGCATTCAAAACCATAAGAAGACAAGAGGAGGTTGTTTTCTCCACTAAAGATGAAGTAGGAAAGGCTTTTGGTTTTGGCTTCAGTTTATCTTATGAGACATTGGCCATATGGACTCTGGCACCAGGAACAAACAAACTAGATGTGGTGTAGAGCCTTGACCAATTTACAAGAAATTTGATTGTAAAAAGAGTGGCTGATATCCCAACACATGATGCAGTAGCTTTGGTAGTGGACACGATAATGTTTAGCCAAGCTACAATGATGAAATTGCAGAGAGATTATAATGAAATTCAACAAAGGTATGCAAATAATTTGGCTAGGTTGAGAGTTTTGGAAGATAAGGAATTGACATCTTTTAGTGCTCCAGTACCTATAATTTCAAGCCCATCAAGGGATTCTTTTTCATTAGATAAGGATACTTTAGTTGCAGAGATTGCAGAGTTGAAAAATATTGTTGACTTGTTAAAAGGAGACAGGCTACAAGTATTTTTTGAAATTGTTTTTGATTAGTTCAGCTGGAAAAGAGGGTCTAGATCCCTTTAACAAAATAGCCTCCTAGGTATCAGGCCATTAATGAGCTAGAAACAACAGATTAACAGCTCAAGAACAACAGACCAACAAAAACAACTAACCAAAAACTACAGAAACAACAAGGATGACAAAAAATAGCAAAACCAAGAAACTATGGGCTATCAGTCACCTCAAACTTAGAAGTCACCCCAAACTTAGCAAGGAACTCAACCATCTCTTTTTAATCACCCAAACTATCAATTCCCACCTGCTTGACCTTTTTATCTAGATCTTTGACCGCAACAAAGATGGAAGTAGCCCTGTGCAGGGCTTTGGCCGCAAATTCAACCATAGCCTTCCAGTTCTTCTACATAGTTTCCATCCTACTCTAGAGCCATTGGATATCCTCAGAATTCTTGTCACACAAGGTGTAGCTCCCCTTTTTGTCTTACTCCACAGCATCCCTCCCAGAGTGTTTACCAACGGCAGCCCTCACAGTGTCACCCAGACCTTTAGACCTTGACTCGTTCATAGAGGCAAAATGACTAGTGCCTTCAACCTCATGGGATGATTCCCTGGGGGTTTCATCCTTGCCTTCCTCCATAGTCTCCTCCACAAAATTAGAATCATGAGAAACTTCCACCCCTTGTGTATTCACCAACGGCTTGCTAGTGATCCTTTTAGACCGACGAATCCTTGGATTGATAGCCTCTCCACCTTCACTACTACCCATAGGATCCAACCCGGGGTCAAGCTCAACTATCTTCACTGGAGAATCCACAGTAGCAACATCTTTACCTTAGATTTTTTCTTCAGGGTGGTCTCCATAGCCTCCACCTCTACTCTCTCTCTCTTTTGGTAGTCTTCTTTTCAGTCACCAGGGTGGTAAGTTTTAGTTTCTTGTTCTTAGCAGTAGCAGGGGTCCTAGCTTCTCCAACATAGGGGCCACCCTTAGAAATTTTAGGGGTCCCCATACAAACCTTCACTAAGTTTAGTGGAAAGGTGGATGATGCTTACAAGGGAATTGTAGATTTGAATCATGCTTTGGTTAAGCATGAGAATAATTCTTCCAGTCTACGGGAGATTATGAATAAATGGGTGCCAAGAAATGTTACTATAAAAAAATGATCAAGACGTCAAGGTTTGATCTAGACAAGCCTATTGGGTTGCAAGGCACATTAGAAATCATGAATATCTTACATGATGTGACCTCCTATATGATAAAACTTGATAAGCAGTTGAGAGAAAAGGTGACATCTATTGATCTAGTGAAAAAGAAAATGTTGCCTCATTTCAAGGACAGTTAGGGTCAACCCAAAGTAGTGGACCAATGGAAGGATGAGTTCAATATTATGGGGTCCATGATTGTTTCTCAGGTTCCCATTGATGGTGAGATAAGGATAGATGTTCTAAATTTAGTGTTGGATTAATTCTTGTCATTAGAGAAGTTGTGCGATCATATCAGCAGGGAGTCAAAAGATATCCTGGATGCTTAGTATACAGCTCATAATGATAAAGTGACCAAGGTGATGGAATTCCAATGACCATAAGACAAGGAATTTGGAGCACGGTTATAGAAGTAAGAAGTTGAATGAACTTTGAGATAGTCATCAGTTTCCCAAGGATGACTCATTTTGGCAGCTTCTAAGTGATACTACATTTTTGGCTCTCATAAGTGAATCAAATACTTACATTGGAGAATTTTGTCAACTTACATGTGAATTGTAACTGAATTTTAATCAATTGTTGTAATCAACACGATCTCCAAAACTATTTTGTATTATAATGGTCAAATTTTCTAAAATAGTTAAGTCTTAGGAGCTTAGCTGACAATCTTTGTATCTCTCCAATATAAGGAGAAATTTTTCATAGTATCTAGAAGTAGATAGTAGAAGATAGATAGAAGAAGAATGAGAAAGATTCTCTAAAAATATTGTAGAAACTTTGAGACTTTGATGATTTTCCAAAAAGAAAGGAGTACTTCAAGGTTGTAGGTTAAATATTCTATGTGAGATTACTTGTTCTTTTCATAGCTATATTCTATTAAGATTGAGTTAAATAAGTAACACTAATTATGTGTGTGTTGTTTATGGTTGTCTCTTTTGATATGGATGCTTTTCTTTTGAATGAGGGTGCCAAGGGTTTCTGAACTCATCAGTATACATTTTCTATATTGTATGTCTGATTTGTTGCATTTGTTCAAGGAATAGATTAAATTGTTTTGAATTGGATATAGGGAAGTGTGTTGTGTCAAAGGATTAGTGAAGAAGAACCATAAATAATACTTTTTCTTAGGTTCACCGCTGTGAGGTAGTAGTGATGTTATCACCCTTTGAACGAGAGGTTTAACTGTTATGAGGAAAACAATTGCATGTTGAGTTTTGACTCTGTTACCTTGAATAGGCACCAATCTGAGAAAAGTTTTCAAGTCCAAGCACATCATATCATGTACAAATCATAAGGACAAAGCTTTTATTTTATTTTTGTTGTAGTATGTAGTAGTATTTTCATGTTCTCTGAGCTCTAAAATTGATGCATATTAAGGATTTATCTCATATGAAGCAGGATCATTTAGACCTCAATTTATTAGTGAGAACATCTCTACTTAGTCAATATCTCTTTATACTTGAGAATAATTTACAAATATTGTTGTATGGGAATACCCCTAGGTTTAGCAGAGCCTGAAGTGCAGAGGAGAACAAGCAATTGTCTCCTATTCATTGGCCAATGACCTGAGAGTCTTGAGCGTTAGGGATAGCTACCATATAGGGATAATCAGACAATCAGTTGGGAACACCAACATATTGTCAACTCTACTAGGGAGTTGTCAACAAAAGAATCAAGACCTTATCCCAAAGTATAACAAACTGAATCCCATTTCATTTGGGTGGCAACTCCAAAATTTATCTGCTAACCAGTGAATCCATATTTTATGCAAGGAAGGAGGTCTCAGCAGAACCCCTAAGTCCTAGAGTTACCAGCAAGAATGTGATCAAGAAAGAAGTCTCCTAATCCCCAAACTAGTCAGGATGGCTTTCCATCCTCCCAATACAATGTTGATAATCCAGATAGAACTCAAGAGGAGAATTTCACAGATGTTGAGGCTCAAATTCATGAAACTTTCTAGAAATAAGAAGTGGACAGGCAACAAATGAGGTTTGATATGTGTTATAGAAGCCCTGGTACTAATTTATTTGGTAATCCTAGAATTGGTGAGTCTCTAGAAAGTGCAAATGATTAGGATTCAAATTGTAAATGGGAATATGAGATTGATCAATAAAGATAAATAAACCCAAACATCAATGAAATATGCAAGTAACAAGAATAAATAAATGAAGTACAAACTTACAAAACCTGTTACCCTGCGGCTTCCATTATTCACCTATCTGTTCTTGACCTTGATGCTAAAGAAGATTGGCCCTTAGTGAGCTTGCTTCCTTGCTTGTTGACGGTGACAAGAACGGAATGGCTAAGATACAATATGTGATTGAAGATGAACTTCAACACACTAATGATGGAAGATATGGGATGACTAGAATGAGGAGGAGAAATTGAGCATGATGAGGGTGCCAGAAGAGATCTTTCTAGAGGAAATTGGGCAAGGATTTGATGCCAGAATGAATATCCTTAATTGCTTATAGAGGGGTCTTATTTATAGTGTTTCTAAAAAGAGAATGGAGGGTGAGGATCAACTGATGAGATCAATGGCTAGGAATAAAAGTGAATCTTTTATTCATAGTGGATGAATTAAAAATTCAGAGTGGAGGATAGTGGATGAGTTAAAAATTCAGAGTGGAGGATAGTGGATGAGTTAAAAATTTATTTTTGGGAAGAGTGGAGGATAGTGAGGAACAATTGAATTAAGAATTCAATGAGTGGAGAATAGTGGGGGACAACTGAATTAAGAATTCAATGAGTGGAGAATAGTGGGGGTCAATTGAATTAAGAATTCAATTTTGGATAATAGAGGATATTAGCTAATTAAATATTAAGAATATTTAATTATATGTGCAACATGGTGAGGTGGAGGAGATGAGGTGGAAAGATGAGGTGGATTGATGAGGTGGATTGATGAAGTGGATTTTGTGAGGTGGATTTAGGATTTGAGACATTAGAAGAATTTAGGGATTTTAATTAATTTTATTTAATTGTAGGATAATGAACCAATCAAATAAACTTATAATATTTATTTAATTGACAGAAGAAAATATGAATTAAGATAAATATTAGAATATTTACTTAATTCAACCTGAGCCAATTTTAGGTGTCTACACAAACAACCCAACTTCGTCAAGGCTTAATGAGAACCAAGTAGTAGACAAAGTAAGAACCCTTAGAGCTGAACTTGAATACTTAAAACTCCTTAGACTGAGGGAAAGGGTTGGAACACTTAGGACTGCTTATCAAGATGTACCTCCTATGAATTTAAGTGTCAATCATCAGAATAACTAGAACAATCAGAATGTGGTTAGTCCTAATAATCATAATATGGGTAGCCAACAAGTGGGGATTAATAAAAATGTAAATCAGAACCTGCATGTGATTCAAAATCAAAATTAGAATGTTTTGGCTAATCAATGACAAAATTTGTATCAACAAGGAGCAAATCAAAACCTCCTAGGGAATCAAAATGCCAATATACATGGAAATGCAAATCAAAATGTTTTTGGTAGAAGGCCAATGCAAGTGGACAGGTATAGATAGTTAGACTTCACTGGTATCCCTAGTTATCCTAATCCAATTGATAATGCTATCAGGAAAGCATTGGCAAAATTCTCAGGTAGCAATGTAATTTCTAGTGAGGAACATCTAAAAACTTTTTAAAATTTGATGGATGATTTTGAAATTGAACATGAAGAACTAGTTATGAAATTGTTCCTGCAGTCTCTAGCTGATGAAGCCAGGGAAGGGTATAGGAATTTGCATGATTTGAGTATTGCCTCATGGGATGAATTTAAGAGGCTTTTCAGAGAACAATATAGAGATTAGAATGATCCAAGGTTTATTATAAATGAATTCACTAGTATAACCAAAGGATCAAATGAATTGATAACTGACTTTAATGCAAGGTTCACTAGAATCTTGAATAAGGTTCCACCTCATATGAGACCAAATGAGCCTATGTGTATGGTTTTGTACACAAATTCTTTTGATGCAAAAATGGGATATGAATTGAGGGATAAAAGCCCATCTAGCTTAAGAGATACTTTTAGAATTGCAACAAACATTGAAAATAACAAAAAAGCATCTGGAATTGGGGTAGGAGAGATGAAGTCAAAATCTTATAGAACCCAAATAGTAAGATCCAACAAAATGAGCCCTCCATATTTAAAGACAAGTTGGATCAAATGATGAATGCTTTAAAGGATCTTAGCTATTTTAGATGAATGTATCAGAAAGAACAAGTGTGCCAGCAGGTATTTTCAGATGATGAAAATGAAGACCATTATGTATATGGACTTGATTCTCAAGTCCCTAATATTCACTTGAGGAGGCCCTCTAAAGAAGACATTAGAGCCCTCACAACTGATGCAGTTGACCAGGTGAAAATTAATTACAATCTTAGGAGTAAGGTTCAAGCAGGAGATCCTGGGAAACTAGGGAGTTTGTTCATAAAGAAGTTTCAAAATAATGCCAAAGCTTCAACTTTAGAGACTCCTAAGAGGCAAAAAAATAGTGATAGTAAGGAACCCAGGGGTAGACAAACCAATAACACCAAGAAGCTAGGAGGTGCTAAAATTGGTCAAGTTGATGACAAAGGTAAGGATCATAACACATCAGGTATGAACCAAAGAGTCACTCATGCACAGAACCCCATTTCATTTGATATGACCCAGGCATTGTCTCAGATGAAAGTTTCTATTCCATTACTTGAAATGTTGAAGATTGAAGAGCATAGGAATAAAGCATTATCTTTAATCTCTAGTGTTACCAAATAGAAAGGTCAAGATGATAAGCATCAAGAAATAAGCCCTAACTAAGTGGTGTGATAGAAGAGGAAAATCCAAAAGTGTATTTGGGAGCTACTCTCACAAAATGTCCATCTCATATAGAGCTTTTTTATGTTTCTTTGATCATAAATGGTAAGAAGATTAAAAATTGCATGCTTGATTCATGAACATCTACTAACATCATGCCTTTGGCCATTATGAAAGATATATGATTGGAGATAGATAAGGCATGTGGTAAGTGTTTTTCTATGGATAACCAAGAAGTACATGTTATTGGAATTATCAAGAATGTTGACTTCATGCTTGCATCTTACCCTGAGAAGTGGTATATAATGAATGTTAAAATAGTGGATATTGAACCTCAATATGGCATGTTGTTATCCAGGCACATTGGTTGGAGATAGTATGCAGTTAGATTAATCTTATGCCATGATTCCCATGAATGGCAGGGAGGTTAAGTTGGAAAGAGAAAGAAGGGTGCCACATATGATTGAAGAAGATAAGCCTACTGGTCAGGTATGCTTTGTTGATGCTGGTTGTGAAATTTCTAGGTAGTATCACCTAATTCTGATGTGGGTATGAAAAGGTCCATTGATTTTGAACTAGAAAAGTCACAAGGCGAGAATGAGATATAGTTTATGTTCTTTCATGGTGCTTGTTCAAAATAAGGATTGGGTGCAGGAGTAGTTTTTGTTGCTCCTAGTGGTAAGATTTTTAAATTTTCATTCCTGCTGAAGTTTGAGTGCACAAATAATATTACAAAATATAAAACACTCTTGCTTGGGTTAAACATAGCAATGAAACACGGGATTAAAACACTCAAGGTTCTAGGTGATTTAGAACTCATTGTTTCACAAATTAGAAATAAACATGCATCAAAAAATAAGAGGCTAAATCAATATAAACATACAGTTTGGGATACTATAGAGTTATTTGGAAAATGTTGCAATTAGGTTAGATGACATTACCTTCGCTGATATTGCATATGTGGAAATAAAGGTGAGACATGCTGTCTCTAATGATATTTCCAATTGGTAGGTGTTTAATGATGATAAAGATTTGGTCATATTTTTGCATTCCATAGATGACAATGAAAATCAAGAAATAGACTTTTTGAATTTTGTGGAAGTTGTTGATGAAAAGGAGATGTTGTTCAGTAATGAGGTAATACAACTTAAGACCAATAAGATCCCAAGAGGTCTAGTTTCCTTGGAGAGAGATTTTGATAATAGTGATCAGTTTGTTTCCAAGACCACTCCAACCAGCAAGCATGACCTAGAAGAGATAAATTCAGGAACAGATAGTGCTCCAAAAAAGGTATACATTGGTAAGTAGTTGTCTCCTCACATTAGAAGAATGTTAATTGTTTTGTTGAGAAAATATAAGCATGTTTTTACATGGTCCTATGATGATCTAAAAGATTATCAAGAAGACCTATTTCAACATGATATTTCATTGAAACTAGATGCTAAGTTCCATTTAGGCATAAACAAAGGCCTATCAATCCAACCTTAGATCTAAAATGCAAGAAGAACTGATTAAGTTGAGGGATGGAGGAATTATCAAACCTATTAGGCACTCTACTTGGGTCTCAAATTTAGTTCCTGTAAGAAAGAAGAATGGAGACATCAATCTTTGTGTTGGCTTCAAGAACTTGAATATATCCTCTCTGAAGGATAACTACCATCCACCAAACATGGAGGCCATGTTGCAAAAGATTATAGGTTGTGAGCTCTTGTCCATGATGGATGCATTTTTAGGGTACAATCAAGTAAAGGTGAAAGAGTCTAAATAGTACAAGACTACTTTTACCACACCTTGGGGGACATATGTATATGTGAGAATAACATTTGGATTGACAAATGCAGGTGCTACATTTCAAAGAGCAATGGATGTTGCATTTGCATGTATCATATATTCTATATTAGTTGTGTATCAGGATGATTTGACAACATACTCCAAGAAAGCTAACAAACATTGTATGCACTTAGAGAAGATTTTCATTAGGGCGTTGGAATATGGTATTTCATTGCACCCCAATGAAGGTGCATTTGGATTTACTCAAGGCAAATTGTTGGGGCATATTGTGTCCAAAGATGGGATCAGAATTGATCCTAAAAGAGTGGAAACCATTGACATAATCCCAATGCCCAAGAGAGTTAAAGGTATCCAATCATTCTTTGGGCAAATCAACTTTGTAAGAATATTTGTTACTAATTTTGTAGAGATAACTAAGCCCATATCAAAGATGATGAAGAAAGGTGCAGTAACAACTTAGGGAGATGAAGCGGTCCTAGCTTTTCAGAACATAATGGAAGCTATCAAATTAGCCCTTGTGTTGAAGTCTACTAATTTTTTAAAACCTTTTCAGGTATTCTCTTTTGCATCCTTTCATACAATTGTTGCAGTCTTGTTGCAAAAGAATGATGAAGGGTATGAACAACCAATAGCATTTTTCTGTAAATCATTGCAAGCTATAGAACTCAAATATGATATAATGGAAAAGTAAGCATATGCCCTAGTTAGAGAAATAAAGAAATTTAGGCCCTATTTGGTGGGTGCATAGATTATAGATTATGTCCCTCACTCTGTAGTAAAAGATATTTTCACACAATAGGAATTAACAGGTTGATGTTGCAGGTGGATAAAAAAAATACAAGAGTTCAACATTGACATCCAAATTACCAAATTGGTGAGAGGACAAGATTTGGCAAACTTAATGACTGAAACTAACCTTGAGGCTTGTCAAGTTAATGTAGTAGATGATGACAAGAAAGCTATTGAGAAGGATGTGTAGAGTTCATAATGGTATAAGGACATTGTCCAATATTTGTAGGATATGATATGTCCAACTCACTTAAATGACACCCAAAGGAGAACATTGAAGTTGCAAGCACTAAAGTATGTCATCTTGCAAGGAGATTTGTATTGGGAAAATCCTGAAGGTGTATTGCTCAAATGTGTGAATGAAGATCAAGCTGCTAGAATTCTAGTCGAGATGCATAGTGGAGTATGTGGAGGACACTTTATGGCTAAGACTACTGTGCACAAGATCTTGAGGTTAGGCTATTGGTGGCCTATGTTCTTCTTTGATGCTCACAAGATGGTATGCAAATGTGAAGCTTGCCAGTAGTTTTCAGAAAAAATGAAATATGCAGGTGCCTTGCCACTTAGAACTATGATTGTTGAAGCACCTTTCTAGTAATGGGGTATTGACTTCATTGGTGAGATACCAGAGAAATCAAGTGATGGACATAGTTGGATACTAGTTGCCACATATTATTTCACAAAATGGATTGAGGCAATTCCAACCAAAAGGGCTACAAGTAGAGTGGTTGCAAACTTTATTTTGGATCACATAATAACTAGATTTGGAGTTCCTATGAAGTTAATCATAGACAATGCAATGTGTTTCAGGTTAGATGAATTTGTGAACTTCTGTAATAGTTCTGGCATTACCTTGTCATATTCATTGCCATATCACCCACAAGGTAATGGCCAAGATGAATCTAGCAGCAAGAGCTTGATGAAAATAATTCAAAGGATAATTGGGAAGAATAAGAAAGCATGGGATTCCAAGCTCAAATTGGTAGTGTGGGCTGATATGGTAACTATCAAAAAAGAAATAGACAAATCCCCTTTTGAGTTAGTGTATGGAGCAGAAGAAAGAATGCCTATAAATAACCTCTTGCCAATATATAAATTTATTCAGGAAAATGATGATGAGTTGCAAGATGCAATGTCAGAAAGGGTTAATTAGTTGATTGCATTAGATGAAACTAGAAGAGAGGCACATAACACTAACTTCAAGAAGCAGCAACAGGTGAAATATTTGTTTGACAAAAGGACTTTAGAAAGGAAGTTTTAGGTTAATGAAATGGTTCTCATGTGGAATGCTAGATATCAAGATAAGGGCAAGCATGGAAAATTTGATCCTCTTTGGACATGCCCTTACTTGATCAGTAATATACATGGAGAGGATTCATATTTCTTAGAAAATCTTGATGGTAAATTTTGGGAATTGCTAGTGCATGGACAATTTTTGAAACCCTTCTTTTCTTGAAAGAAGGATTTCTTCCATGCACACTATACATAGTTAGTTAGGTTGTTATTCCCTATTTTCTATTTGTTTGTCTTCTATTTTGGTTTTGGGGTTTTGTGTCATGTTTGGTCTGCACCCAGAGTTCTATAATTCTCGTTATGCTTACAAGAGTCATCTATCCCCAACCAGAGCCACTGGTGGAAGCCCTGTGTTATTCCCTTATCCAATGGTGTTGAAACCTTTGAAAATGGCTAAGTTTGAGTATAGTTGACTTAAACCCTAAACCCTTAGTCTTTTTCATGTGTGCTTGTGTTTTAATCTTAAGTTGACTTGTTATTAGCAGTCACTCTGAGATTAAGTCATGACCTTATGTCTTGCTTCCTATTTGAAGCTGGCCCCTTGAGCCTAGTTATCAGCTAGTCTAAAGTGTCTAAATATTTCCTAAGTTTGAGTTAAAGGTTCTTGAGATCACATTGATGGTTATCGTGATATCACGAGCTTCAGATCCATCTAATCTATCAGAGCTATGTTGATGTGTTGGCCATAGATTTTTAGATAGCTGAGCCCAAAGCTTCACTCACTAAACCCTATGTTGTGCTTGCTCCTTGATGGATCGCATGGGTGCACAACTGGAAGATACCAAGGAATATGCTACATGTTGCTGCGACAGAGTGATGCATGTCACATGGGCCTCGTCCATTTTAGGTACATTGAAGCTAGTGTTCAGTGCACAAGCGTGAAGGTAATAGTGTGGGTCCCTCTTGAGCCTGCACTACAATGTGCCACCATATGGATCCACAGTGGAAGGATTTCTATTGAGCTGGCTAATTCTCATTGGTCTGCACCATTTGGGGCATGTGAAGTGACATTCAATGATAGAAATTTCAAATCAAGATTGTTGATTCTCCCACGAGCTGATTGAGATCAACGATGCACATTCAAACATGGAGAATGACTAATCTTAGCCTACATGTTAGTGCACAATCATATTTATGGTGATTTGATTGAAAATTGGTTAGAATCATGCCTAGTTCATGAAGTAAATGCACAAAGTCAAGTATTTGCCATCAATTGAGTTATTGGTAAGAGAAGTTCTTGCAAAAGATGAGCAGCTCGAGGAAACAATCAAAGAACTAGGGTTTTCACTTGCAACCAACAAGTAAGTGTGAACCTACTAGGTTATTGATCCATTTTCTTGCAAACTTTATTAATTCCATTCTTGGTCATAGAGGCTAAATATATAAAAATAGTAGGGCGAATTGTTTAATTGGCTCTGTTTCAAGTAAGCCCTAGCTTGTAGTAAAGCCCTGTGAAAAGAATGTTGCCAGTATGTGCCTAATTGGTGTTGTCATTGATGCCAACATATCAATGTTGTCATTGGTGTCAAATATGCTCTTGTTTAGATGGTTGCTTGTAATGAGTTAAGTGTTGAAGATAATAAGCATTCTTGATACAACAGAACAGTCTAGTAGATTGCTCCAGATTTCTTGTAGAATGAATATCTTTGTTTGCAAATTGGAAGTTACTTAGAGACATGTTTGAAGATGCTATGTTCCAAGTTTGAGCCTCCGGTATGAAGATTTGAGTGAGTTATGTTCACCAGAGTGAAAACTACTTTTTCTATATATTTGGTGATGACAGGGAGAACGTATTATGCTCCGCATTCCTCAGCATTTAAGTATTTTAGTCTATAGTTTTGGAATCAAGTTTGTAATGATGATAAGTGCCTTCAACTCAAATGGTTAATGATTTGGTGGTCCGCAAGCGATCTTTTCTTTATGATAGTAGCTGACAGTGTTGTTTATGTGCTCTGGTTTGAAGAATCTTCTTGACAGAGTGGTTAGAGATTGTACAATATTCCTGGTGATTACAATACGCTTGTGAATGTCTCCTGATTGTGTCCTACCTTTGGATTGGTCCACAAAGAGAAATTTGATCATGGATGAAGACTGCTCTTAGAAGACTTAATGTTAACACCAATCTTGGCCAACTTGGTTGTTTTCATTACTTGCAGAGATACATCACAGATTGTGGAAGCGTGTCGTGGCGTGGAAGATTGCATTTGAGTCCCAGCTAAGGCATAACATGATCCACATACATCTTTTCCTTAGCTAATTTTGTTTAGGTCCAGACCTATTTCTATGTATGTTTGTAATGTCAACCTTGGAGATTGTTCCAATGGTTGAGGAATGTAATGCCGACCTTGATGTACATTCCAAGGTTGATGAAGTGTATAAAAACATGTAATGTAGTTGCGAAAAAGATGTCCTTGTGCGAAAATGAAAAGATAAGTGTGAAGGTGTAAGAAGAGCAGAGTAGAGGAGTTATATTGTGCTTCAATGGAACTGAACCCAAGCATGGAGTAGATGCTATCAAATCAGTTCACCAACCCTTGGCAGTGAGCCCTAACATTTGCAGTGAGCATATTTAGCAGTGAGCCCTAAGGTAGTGAGCCTCTATTTTTTGGTATTGCTATAACATATTTATATCTATGGGTGAACACCCACCATGGTTTTCCCCTTATAGGGTTTTCCACATAAAAACTTGGTGTCTCATGTGTCTCATGTGTTATTGTGTTAAGCTTCTTGTTTCATGTTTTCATGGTTAAATCGTAATAATAGTAATTAAGCATTTGATGTGTTGATAAGTGATTAAAGTTTTAGAGACAACTAATTCACCCCCCCTCTCAGTTGTCTTGTGCATTTCAACAATTGGTATTAGAGCAGGTTCCTCGAAAGTAATCCTAATAGCTTGAGGTTGATCTAGGATGTCTTTTAAGAAGGAAGCTCCACAGTTTGATGGGACAAATTATTCTTTATGGAAGGTACGAATGAAAATCCATCTCCTTTATCTTGGTTATAGAGTATAGAAAGCGATAGAGATGAAGTATACCATGCCTCAGAATGGTTTAACAACTGAAGATGAAATCAAAGAATATGAGTTAAATATAAAAACTAGAGATGCTATGTTAAGTACCTTGTCTAACACTGAGCTGGTAAAGGTCATGGATCTAGATTCTACTAATGAAGTCTGGGAAAAACTAAAAAATCCATATGAAGGAGATGAATTTGTAAAAAGAGCCAAATTGCAGGGCCTGAAAGTGAAATATGAGGGTTTAAAGATGAATGAAGATGAAAACATAACAGCCTACATGCAAAAGGTTGATGAACTTGTCAATGGAATAAAAGGTATGGGAGGAACTATTGATGAGAAGGAAGTTGTGATGAAAATTCTTAGGTCATTACCTAAGTCCTATAGTCACAAGGTAGCTACAATTGAAGAAGTAATGACTGCAAAAGAAATTGATAAGGATCAGTTGCTTGGAAAGCTTACAACCTTTGAGATGAGAGAGTTTGGTGATGCTCTATCGAAGGTTGAGACTGCTTTCAAAGCTAGTACTTCAGAGAAGATCTCCAGAGCTGAAAAGTACAAGGTGGAACATGATGATGAGCTTGATGAAATTGAAGCCAACTTTGTTGACAGACTATAAAGAGGTTCTAGTGTGACAGATGATGAATCTGATGATGCTAGTACTAGTGCAAATGAATGCTTGTTTATTGCAATTAAAGAAGAACTTGTGTCTACTAATCCTGCTAGTTGTGTGAAGGAAGAAAAAGTAGTGGAAGAAAGTGCTTTGGTTGTTCAGGTTGAGAAAGATAAGGATGAATGGATTATTGACAATGGATGTTCACATCACATGACCAGTGACAAAAGTAAGTTTGTGAGTTTGGAAAAGTATGATGGAGGACTAGTTAGGTTTGGAGATAATACAGCTGTTAAGATTATGGAAAAGGATCTATTTCTTTTGATGGAAAGCACAACACTAATAATGTCCTATATGTGAAGGGTTTAAAACATAATATTTTGAGTGTTGGTTAGATGTGTGACAAAGGTTATGATCTAAGATTCAAAGATAATGGGTGCAAGATCATGGAAAGCTCTGGAATAGTGATTGCTACCGGTAAAAAGACCAGAGGTAACATTTACTAATTAAGAGGAACTAATGATCATTGTTAATTAGCTCAAACAGATGTGAGTTGGTTGTGGCATAGAAGGATGTGTCATATCAATTTTGACAATTTGGTGAAGATAAGTTTTGCATGGGTTGTAAGAGATCTACCTAAACTTGTGAAGCCTGCCAACACCATTTGCAAGGAGTGTCAATTTGGGAAACAAACAAGAACAAGTTTCAAAAGCAAAGAACAATTCTCTGCTGGACTACTGGAGCTAGTACATACAGATTTGTGTGGTCCCATAAGAACAAGAAGTCTGCAAGGTGACAGGTATTTTATATTGCTTATTGATGATTATTCTAGAATGACTTGGGTCACTTTTCTAAAAGAAAAAATTGAAGCCCTAGACAAGTTCAAAGTTTTCAAGGCAATGGTTGAGAATGAGTTAGAGTTGAGAATCAAATGCTTAAGGTCTGATAGAGGATGTGAGTTCACATTAAATGAATTCAATATTTTCTGTGAAGAACAATGGATAAAGAGATAGTTGTCTGCACCTAGAACTCAGTAGAATGGAGTTGTTGAAAGAAAGAGCAGGACAGTTCAGGAGGTTGCTATGACTATGGTAAAGGACGCTGACCTATCAGAAGTATATTGGAGAGAATCCATACATACTGTTGTGTACATTTTAAACAAAGTTCAAGTCAAAGGAATTTTTCTTGGTTACTCTACCAAGAGTAAGGCCTACTGGTGCTACAATAAGAGATTGAAAAAGGCTATTGAGAGTGCTAATGTGAAGGTGGATGAAGACAAGGAAAGAACATCAGATGTGAGTTTCTATGAACTAGATGAACCTGTGGCTATAGTGAATGAAGAAAAAGTTGAACAAGAAGATAGTCAAGATGAAGAAGAGGCTCCAGAAAGTGTTGTTAAGACTCCCAGGTATGTAAGGAATAATCATTCTGAAGATAATATTATAGGTGACAAAAACAAAGGGGTGTTCACAAGAAAAAGAGTTGCAGAAGAACAAGTGAATTACTATTTGCTTTCAAAGGTTGAACCAAAAACTGTGAATGAAGCTTGCAATGATGAAAATTGAGTAAAAGCCATAGAAGAAGAACTGATGCAGATAGAGGAGAATCAAACTTGGGAATTGGTTCCTAGACTTGCTAATAAGAATGTCATTGGAACCAAATGGGTTTTCAGGAATAAGCTGAATGAAAATGGAGAAGTTATAAGAAACAAAGCAAGGCTTTTGTACAAAGGATATTCTCAAATTGAAGGAATAGATTTTGAAGAGACTTTTGTTCTGGTGGCTAGGATTGAAGCAATCAGAATATTTTTGGCATTTACAGCTCACAAATATTTCAAAGTGTATCAAATGGATGTGAAGTCTGCATTCTTGAATGGTGAGTTAGAAGAGGAAGTTTAATTGAGCAACCAGAAGGGTTTCAATTATCAAAACAAGGTGATATGGTGTGCAAATTGAAGAAGGCATTATATGGATTGAAGCAAGCCCCCAAAGCTTGGTATGCAAGGTTAGACAAATATTTGTTGCAATTAGGGTTTAGTAAAGGTGTTGTTGACAACAATCTCTATTTCAAAATCAATGATAATCAAATCCTAATTATTGTAGTTTTTGTTGATGACATTATCTTTGGAGGAAATGAAGTGCATGAAGTTTGATGAAGAAATGCAAAATGAATTTGAGATGTCTATGTTTGGTGAAATGAATTTCTTTCTAGGTCTGTAAATTACTCAATCAGATAAAGGAATCTTCATTTCTCAGTATAAGTATGTGAAAGAGTTGTTGACAAAGTTTGGGATGGAAGACTCCAAACTAGTATGCACTCCCATGGTGACTAGCTGCAAGTTGAGCAAAACTGATGAATCATCTAAGACTAATCAGAAAAGGTACAAATCTATGATTGGAGGATTACTTTATCTAACTCAAACTAGACCTGATATAATGCCTGTAGTATGTCTTGTGGCCAGATTTCAAGAAGATCCTAGAGAGTCACATGTGATGGTAGTCAAGAGAATCCTAAGATATTTGAAAAGCACATCAGATAATGGCTTATGGTATCCAAAAGATAATGATTTCACTCTCAATGCTTATACAAATGTAGATTGGGCTGGAGATGTTGATAACAGAAAAAGTACAAGTGAAGGTGCTTTCTTCTTGGGAAATAGATTGGTTTCATGGCTGAGCAAAAAGCAAGATTCAATCTTCTTGTCTATTGTAGAAGCAGAGTATATTGCAGTAGCATGTTGTTGCACTCAAGTGTTATGGATGAAGCAAACTTTGAAAGACATAAGAGTTGTGTATGAAGATCCAATTGTAATCTTTTGTGACAATACAAGTGCCATAAACATTTCAAAGAATCCAGTGATGCACTCAAGAACAAAGCATATATTAATAAGGTATCACTTTTTGAGAGAAAAGGTGATAGAGAATGAAGTCAAGATGGAATATGTGTCCACAAAGGATCAGATTGCAGATATTTTCACTAAGCCTTTGCCTAAGGATACCTTTGATTATCTCAGAGAAAAATTAGGGGTTATTACCCCTCCTACTCTAAACTAAGATGCATAAGAATGCATAAGTCTAGTGGTGTCTAAAGCCTCATTCTTTGATCTAGATTGATGTTTTGAGTGCTACCTCTCAGGGGGAGTAGCAAGTGTTTTTGATATGTGTTCCAAAAAAGAGCAGTAAGTGTTACAACAATGATGAAAGAGCAATTTGAATAGAACAACAAAGTGCAAGTATGTGCCCTTTGCCATTGATGTTAAAGGGGGAGAGAAATCATGTGAAAAACTCAAAAGGAGAAAGAGTGCAAATGTGTAAAAAGAAAGGGGGGGTATCTTGTCTTGATGGTCTTTATATTTTTTTACATCATATGTTGTCATCAATGACAAAGGGGGAGATTGTTGCAAGTATGTGCCTAACTGGTGTTGTCATTGGTGTCAACTGTGCTCTTGTTTTGATGCTTTCTTGTAATGAGTTAAGTGTTGAAGGTAATAAGCATTCTTGATACAGTAGAATAGTCCAGTAGATTTCTTTGCATTTCTTGTAGAATGAATATCTTTGTCTGTGGATTGGAAGTTAGTTAGAGACATGTTTGAAGATACTATGTTCCAAGTTTGAGCCTCTGATATGAAGATTTGAGTGAGTTATGTTCACTAGAGTGAAAAGTGCTTTTTTGGTATATTTGGTGATGACAGGGAGAATGTATTATGCTCTGCATTCCTCAACATTTAAGTATTTCAGTCTACAGTTTTGGAATCAAGTTTGTAATGATGATAAGTGCTTCAAACTCGAATGGTTCATGATTTGGTGGTCTACAAGTGATCTTTTCTTTATGATAGTAGCTGACAGTGTTGTTTATGTGCTCCGGTTTGAAGAATCTTCTTGATAGAGTGGTTAGAGATTGTGCAGTTGTTCTTGGTGATTAAAATGTGCTTGTGGATGTCTCTTGATCATGTTCCTACCTTTGGATTGGTCTACAAAGAGAAATTTGGATCATGGATGAAGACAATTCTTAGAAGACTTAATGTTAACATCAGTCTTGGCTGACCTGGTTGATTTCACTACTTGTAGAGATACATCAGAGATTGTGGAAGCATGTCGTGGTGTGGAAGATTGCATTTGAGTCCCAGCTAAGGCATAAAATGATCCGCATACATCTTTCCCTTAGCTAATTTTGTTTAGGTCCAGACCTATTTCTATGTATGTTTGTAATGCCGACCTTGGAGATTGTTCCAATGGTTGAGGAATGTAATGCCAACCTTGATGTACATGCCAAGGTTGATGAAGTGTATAAAAACATGTAATGTAGTTGCAAAAAATATGTCCTTATGTAAAAATGAAAAGATAAGTGTGAAGGTGTAAGAAGAGCAGAGCAGAGGAGTTATATTGTGCTTCAATGGAACTGAACCCAGGCATGGAGTAGATGCTATTAAATTAGTTCACCAACCCTTGGTAGTGAGCCACCCCTTGGTAGTGAGCCAATCTTGGCAATGAGTCCTAACATTTGCAATGAGCATTTTGGGCAGTGAGCCCAAAGGTAGTGAGCCTCTATTTTTCAGTATTGCTAAAACATATTTATATCTGTGGGCTAACACCCACCATGGATTTTCCCTTATAGGGTTTTCCATGTAAGAACCTAGTATCTCATGTGTTGAATGTGTTATTGTGTTGAGCTTCTTATTTCATGTTTTCATGGTTAAATCTTAATAATAGTAATTGAGCATTTGATGTGTTGATAAGTGATTAAAGTTTTAGAGACAACTGATTCACCCCTCCCCCCCTCTCAATTGTCTTGTGCATTTCAACAAAGAATGGAAGGCACTTCAGAGAAAAGGGGTTTTGAGAAAGATTTATTCACTCAGTGTCTGGGTTCCTCAAAATGAGTCCTTCCAGGAAAGAATAAAGATGAAAAATTTCTAGATAGCTTTGGAGAAGTTAGAGATGCATGTGTCCATGTGCCAAGGCGGTCTTTGTTTCTACATTGGTATAGAAAGAGGAGTGCCAGGTCCCCGCTGTGTAATGCATGGAATTTGGATCTGGGCAAAGTTGTGGTCTCAAATATATTTGTTGATGTAGAATTGGTCCAGCATATCACAAGCAGATATGATGTTGGCACAAGAAGAGTATTGGCAATTAATGGAAGTCCTATGATCTCTTTCACTAAGCCCTACATTGCTGAAGTCTTTGGTCTTAATCCAACTACAAAAAAAGCCATTGACATTGAAAAACTTAAGAGATCAAATGAGATACATAGAGCCTCAAGATCCCTAGACACAGACTTGGGACTCTTGGTGGCAGAGGGTTGGAAGTTTTTGAAAAGGAGCCTCTCAGTATAACATTTTTTGAAGATTATTTCAACAAGGCTTACTATTCACTGTGTCAAGTTTTGGGAGAGAATGCAGGTGAAAGCATTCCTCTACACTTGATGTATATGACCATAAACATCCAAGACAACATTGTGAATGTAGAATTACAACTTGATAAAAAGGGACAGCCCTTGCCAGTACAGTGTTGGACTTACTTGTGGGATAGAGATTGTCTAGATTCAGACTTCATAATTTTTGAGGAATTCTTTGTAAGAAAATTGATGACATGCATGGGTAAACACATAGACAAAATACCCTTATAAATAAGGGATTTCCTCAGACCTAAAGAGGCAACCCCTGCAATTGGAATAAAACATAATTGTGAGGATTGGTTCCTAAACAAATATTCAACATACATCAGAGTGTATGGTTTCACAATGAGACCACACTATTGCCCGTTTATGTGCCCAAAAGGATAGCTTATTTGGAAATTGTTTGGCAATTAAATTGTTGAATATCAGGAACACTGAGAGGGGCGGTGAATCAGTGTTCTATAAATCTTTTCATGCACTTTTACTTTTAACCATTTTCCAAAATTAATTGAACAAAGGCACAACATGCAAATGAATAGCAACCATAAAAGCATGACATGGACACCAAGATTTTTATGTGGAAAACCCAAAGAGGGAAAAACCACAAAGAGGATTAGCTCTCAAATATATATAGTACAATCTTTACAGATGATGATGTTCAGGCTTGGTCACTGCATGGTCTTGGAGCATGCTTGCTCATTGCCATGAAGTACAACTAGGTCTAGTAGGCTCACTGCCTCAACCCTAAACCTAGAAAGATTACAATAAGGGTTGTTAAACCCTATTGGAGGCTCACTACCAGGCTCATTACCTTGATGAAGAAGGCTCATTTCCAAGTACAAATCAAATAGTACATGGAAACTGAATACTGCATTAGCATCTGTCAATATGCCAAGGTGCAGTCATTTAGCAACTGAATTTTGAATCCCAAGTCTTCATCATCACTAATCCTTTATCTCTGCTCTACTATTTGCATACTCTCATTATTCCAACACACACTCACACTCCCTCAACCAAAATTCATCGCTCTTATATATTCGCATCATGATTTGATCCATAATCAAGTCAGCATCCAAGAAATAAAACGTGTACATAGAAAGATGTAGCTTGTCGACTCAATCCAATGCACTATAGTTATGCAGACCCAAATCTTTGCCCAAACATATATAGGCCATATCTAATCAGTCAATCACTTAAATAGATCCTTCACACACTATCTCTTCTCTGCACAATGATTTATCATACTAGTCGGCCTGTTCCTCAAGAGCATGCTTAATAGGTTCATCTGTTGACTTACAACTTTTACTGCGGATCACAAAACACTTCCAAAATCATATCAAGGACTCTTCACACATTCCCAATCTTAACCTCAGAATCGCAAGGCATCATATCATCTTGCGGGGGAATGCGGACCATCAAAACTCAGACTCTGTCTCTGTCAAACTCTGTCAAACACTATATCGATACTTAGCAGATTGCAACTATCTTTCTAGTAGACATCAGATCTCACAAATCTAGAATTAGACACTTCATACAAGTGTTTACAACACCTTAAAACCACATAACAAAATACTCACCTGTAAAGGAATGCGGACCATTACAATGTGCCCTGTTCACTGTCTCTACTATACCTCTGTTTACTCAGACTTAGATAATTCTTCCAAATGACTTCCGGAGCAAGTTAGGACTTAATCTCTAGAGTATGACACCATCAAAAAATTAAGAACATCATATCTAAACTATATTTCTAGATCATCATCTGCAGAAGCACACTGACCCACTAACTATCCTTTACTCTGTAAATACCCATACTTAGCCACTTCTACCAACCGAACCTGAATTCCAATGTGACCTTCCAGAGTTATCTCTTCCTATCATGGTGATAAGATCTGTAAGCCTTGTTGCCTTTGTTACCATCAATGACAACATACAAGTCCATACCGGAGCAGTGTGTCTTGCCAACAATCTCCCCCTTTGGCATTGATGGCAACACTTAGTGAAAAATGCTTGACCTCTCCCCCTTTCTATATACACTTCATTCTCCTACTACCGCTGAGATGTTTATCCATTTTTCACTGATCTTCTTCTCCCCCTTTGACATCAATGGCAAAGGGTGTGATTTGGAACCAAAAATTTGTCAAAATTTTAAAAAATTTATGTACTTTGCTGCATATTTACAAGTACAATCTTTATCTTTATATTACATGTATTTGAGAATGTCATTGAATATGTTCTTAATCTATGCCCACTCAATATCCCAGCCTTTCTTGGTATTATCCAAAATCTGAATGTGTCCACTGAAGAGAAAGACTAAGGCTTCTGCCTTTTTGAGATCAGAAGTTGTATCTATTTGTACAACTAACTTAGCCTCTGCAGCAAGATTTGTCATTGAGTCCAGCTTAGGGAAGATTAGTCTTCTTAACTATCCCATTCTACTTTTTATCTGATACCTCTAATTTATTAACTCAGTCAAGTTATTGTGAATGCTAATGACTTTAGTTTCCTTATTGCTTACTGACTCTACTACCAGATCAAATTTCATGGAAATATCCATCAGTTTCTGTTCCAGATCTTTGATCTTATTTTCGATCTTCTGAGTAAATTTTGGCTAGGATAAACAAAATTTGTACAAATCACCAGCTTCTTTCATAGCTTTTTGAATGTTTGCTATTTTGTTATCTAGCTGAATTTTATCATTGGCTATCATTATCTTCAATTCTTCCATCCTTTTCTCATCAAATTCTTGCCTTACCTTTATTTCTGCAAACTTTTCAATGGATTCAAACTATTTACTTACATAGTTTATTAGGCCCTTCATATGGTTTGCTAAAGACATGGATGAATCCTTTCAGTAGGTAGGCATCAACTTCTCCAAAATGTCGGATGCTTCATCAATAAGTTCACTATCCTCTATATGAGATTTTAACATTTCTTCTCTCACTTTTTCTTGTACAATTGAGGCCAATTTTAGTTTTTGCACAGGGGACATTGCATCCAAGTCTGTTGGACCATGTAGCAATTTAGGCTCATCCAAAATTTGTTTTTCTTTCTCTAACAATTCCTTCACTGATATAGCCATGTCTCTTGGCACAGTAGAAACTCCTTCTTTCTTGCATTGTTCTAGACAATCTAAATCCATATCCTTATTAATATCCTCTTCTTGTTCTGGTGGAGGATTTTCCATGACCGATTCTTCCTCAATCTTTTCCTTGTCGGTATCATCCTCAGTTTGTTGTGCCGATGAGGGTCCCATTTGAGAGTCATCAATAAGTACATCTTTCTCCTCAGATACTCTATCATCTTTATCTATTTCTTGGCCCAAGTTTACTTCTGAAATAGATGAATTATCAATAACATCATTCTCTTCACTGACACATGTGGTGGGAAGATTGTGTTGCTTCAGAGCTTCCAAAATAATTTCCTCTATTTCTTTCACCACCTTATCAATCTCACCCATCATTAATAAATTCATCCTCATTTTTGTTCTGAGCTGGTCGTTGGTCTCCTTCGAGATTAGGTCTTCTTCTTCCAGAGTAATTTCCAGACATAATCTAGTCATCACATGTTTTCTTAGCTCAATATCCTTAGCTCTAGCAGTCTCCTTTCTGATGCTCAAAATATTTTCTAGGCTTTTAGGGAGATCAGAGATGGTCTCAATAAGAGCCCTGTTGAAGATGTTTAGATATTTCACAATGGCTTCTTCCAAGCTTCTTTTATCAACATCACTATATCCATCATAAAGTTCAATCATGGGCTTCAGATTTCCATCAACTATGACAACTTTTATTACATTTGCAAGTGTTAGAGGCTTTTCTTTTCTCTGTCTTTTACTAGATTTTTCCTTTCCAGGGGGATTTTCTTTAATGCTTCCAGAGGCTTTGATAGCCTCAGCTTTCATCTTCTTAACCTCTTCATCTGACTATGTTTCTTCTTCATCCTTTTCACCAACACTAACATATAATCTTCTTCCCTTCATATTTTTCCTCTTCATGTCTTTGACAGAGGATTCTTTTGATGTTTTCTCTAGGTTTATTGATGATGTGGCACCAGAGGAGGTAGCAGAGTTCCTAGTGGTCCTTTGAACCTTTTCCAGTTTGTCCTATTTCATCTTAGATTCTTCTGGAACCTGTACTGGTTCACTCTTTTGTTTTGCTTCTTTTGCTTTCTCTGCTTTTTCCCTGACTTCTTTTAGTTGTTCTCTGGTAATACCATACCTTGCAGTAATTTATTCTACTTCTCTTCTCACCTTCCTGGTGGATTCTAGCTTTCTAAGTTCAACGTACAGTTTTACAGATAGTTCATATGAACTAAACCTTTCTTCCTTTGTGTCCTAAGGTTTGCTTAGCATATGTTGGACATAGCTGTCTAGTACTTGACCATCCACTTCATACCCCATGGGCATGATCCAAACTATTCTGGGCTCAACAGCCTCCATTAAACATTGGTCCTTGGTGACCATGAAACAAATGGTATCTTTGTATTTCTCAACAATTGCCCTAGGTATTATTTCCCTTGACTGCATCATGTTTTGAAAGTTCTTGAAAAACCCCCATAGATCTACTTTTTGCTCATTGTGACTACCTAGGTTGTGAAGACAATTTCTTATTTGAACAGCTACTGGTTGATTACTTAACCAAATCAAGCCCTTGTGGTTAGGGAACTCATTCATAAAATAGAAGAATAAACAGACAATAAGCGTACCAAATTTGAAAGGATAGTTCTTTCTTTCCTTGATCTTTTCCAAGTTGTCCATTAATTGAATTCTTAGCAGCTCACACAAGTCATAATCCACATTCTCCTTAATCATTTGGTATGTTATGTAAATGGCCATACCAGAGATAGAATATTCTCTACTTGTGAAGTAAATCTTGTACCCTATGACCATTGAGGCAAACTTTACTGCAGGATCAATAATATCATTTGTTGTCATTGCCCTTTTGTCGAATTCGGCTCCAGTGGCATCTGTAACTATTTGATTCTTGACTACTTTCAATAATGGCACACCTCTAGTGGAGTTTAGTCCAGTGACTGCCTGAATTGCATCCTTTGTTATCTTAAAGGGTTGCCCCTTCTCTAACCACATGAACTCATCATGAATCTTGCTTAGCACGTATCAAACCCATTCATCCTCAGCAAATGCAGGAAACACTACATATTGGATGAATTTCTTTTCTTTTAGGATTTTGTATTCTTCCTTCAGGTGGGATTGATCATCACTTAAATGATTTTGATATAAGTCTATGAATCTGTTGTTGTCGTGCTCATCTAGGGCTACATGAATATATGCCCTAACATCTTCCACATATAAAACTCCATTTGGTATACTTGAGAATGCACCCATTTGATCAATTTCAGTTGCTTTGTGAGGATGTTTCTTGAATTTGGGTCATGGATTCTTAGTGATATCAACAACTAGAGGGTTTGCCATTTCTTTCCAATAAATTCACAGTCAGATAAATACTTTGTTTCACTAAGTTAGGGATTCCTTTCTCTGAAATACTTTAATCACCTCAAATCTTGGTCATCATTGCTCAAATTCAACTTCAATCTTTCTGAATTCCTGATAGCTCTGAGTGCAAAGTGATTTTGAGACTTGATCGATTTCCTTTTATCCTCCACATGACTTGACCTAATCATCATCAATACTTTTTCCAAAAAGCTGTCTGGCTTTTCTTCTGCTAGACACAGTTGCTCAAAACTGCTCTACAATGTATCGCACTAACTTAATTTCTTCTAGATTTTCTTCCAAAGGATTTTTCTTGTCAGATTCTACCACATATATCCATGTTGGATTCCAGTACTAACTTTCTAGCTAGGGAGTTTAGATTTTCAACACTGCTCCCCTTGAGCTAGAGCTCTTAATTTACTCTTCAGAGAAGATATCTTCTTCAGGTGTTGGTGCAGATCTATCCTCAACTTTAATTACTTCCTTTCTAATCCAGACTTTGTCCATTTCTTTATTAGTTTCAATCAGATCAACTTTTTCTTTTCCCTTCTCATTCCTCTACTCTATTTTACCAAATTTTGCATGATAGTCTCTTCTTGTGTTTCTGCTTCTACATATTTTGCAAAGTGTCTAGATTTGTTGCAAATGAAACAAGCAACATTTATCTACCCTTGATTTCTCCTATTATTATAGATTGGTCTTGATCTACACTGGTTGGCCATATGCCCAAATCTACTACATGCAAAACACTTTCCATTGAAGAATTGGATGTTTCTTGGAATACTAGGGGTTTTTCTTGACACACTTCTATACTCATTAACTTTATGACCAACTTTGTTGCAATTAAAACATTTTCCAGAGAAGGATGGAACATATTGATTTGTCCTACTCCTACACTGAGTAGCCCTATGACCATACTTATTGCATTTGAAACAATAACCATTGAAAGATGGGTACCTTTGAGAATTTGGTTGCATGACCAGAGGTCTTTTAGGTCCTCTTCTTTGATTCCTAATCAGATAGTTTCTACCTTTTCCTTCTCTAGATCTAACTTGTCCTAAATTTGAGCTTTCTCCCTTTTCAAATCCCAAGCCTTGCTTGTCATCAGGATGCTTTTGACTGACCATCAACTCCTCAAGTTTTGCAGAGCTTATCTTAAACTTTTCTTCAAAGCTCTTGGCCTTTTCTAGATCTGCTTTTAGACTCACAATTTATTTTTCAAGTTTGACACAATCTTTTGATTTGTTCTTCATCATTGAATTTAGGCCTTCTTCTGCTTTTGTTCTTCTTATAACTTTATCTTGCAAAAGATTCAAGGTTTCATTTGCTGATATCAACTAATCACTAACTTCTTTGTGTTTGTCTTTGAACTTCTTGATTTGTCCTTTTAATTTTGTGATGCATTCATCAGCTTCTTGTAAGTTATCCTTTAGATCTCTGACTTCTGCCTCAGATTTTTCAAGATCCATAAGAGCTGCTTCTAGTTCATTGTTGCTTTCATATTTCTAAATCTTCTTGCTGCCATGATTGCACTATCCTAGATCTTCCTTAAGTTAATAGACTTCTTCCAAGGAACCTTGTTCTGATACCAATTGTTGAATATTAGGAAGACTGGGAGGGGGGTGAATCAATGTTCTATAAATCTTTTCATGCACTTTTACTTTTAACCATTTTCTAAAATTAATTGAACAAAGGCACAACATGCAAATGAATAGCAAACATAAAAGCATGACACATGGACACCAAGATTTTTACGTGGAAAACCCAAAGAGGTAAAAACTATGAAGAGGATTAGCTCTCATATATATATATTACAATTTTACAAATAATGATGTTCAGGATTGGTCACTCTGCGGGCCTAGAACATGTTGGTTCATGACCATGAAGTACAACTAGGTCTAGCAGGCTCATTGTCTCAACTGTAAACCTAGAAAGATTACAATAAGGGTTGTTAAACCCTACTAGAGGCTCACTACCTTGATGAATAAGGCTCACTGCCAATTAAAAATCAAATAGCACATGGAAACTGAATATTGCATAAGCATCTATCAATATGCCAAGGTGCAGTCATTTAGCAACTGAATTCTGAATCCCAAGTCTTCATCATCACTGATCCTTTATCTCTACTCTTCTATTTGCATACTCACATTATTCCAACACACACTCACACTCCCTCAACCAAAATTCACCGCTCTTATATATCCACATCATGATTTGATCCATAATCAGGTCGACATCCAAGAAATAAAACGTGTACATAGAAAGATGTAGCTTGTCGGCTCAATCCAATGCACTATAGTTATGCAGACCCAAATCTTTGCCCAAATGTGTTCATATAGTTTAGATTTAATCATTCGATCACTTAAATAGATCCTTCACACACTATCTCTTCTCCGCACAATGATTTATCATACTAGTCGGCCTGTTCCTCAAGAGCATGCTTAATAGGTTCATCTGTTGACTTACAACTTTTACTGCGGATTACAAAACACTTCCAAAATCATATCAAGGACTCTTCACACATTCCCAATCTTACCCTCAGAACGACAAGGCATGATATCATCTTGTAGGGGAATGCAGACTATCAGAACTTAGACTTTGTCTCTGTCAAACTCTGTTAATCACTGTACTGATACTCATCAGCTTGCAACTATCTTTCCAATGGACCTCAGATCTCACAACTCTAGAATTAGAAACTTCATACAATTTTTTACAACACTTTAAAATTGCATAACAAAATACTCACCTGCCGAGGAATGCAGGCCATTACAATGTGCGCTATTCTGTCTCTACTATACCTCTGTTTACCCGGATTTAGATAATTCTTCCAAATGACTTCTAGAGTAAGTCAAGACTTAATCTCTGGAGCATGACACCATCAAACAATTAAGAACATCATACCTAAACCGCATTTTCAGATCATCATCTGCAGAAGCACACTGACTGATTGACTATCCTTTACTCTATAAATACCCATACTTAGCCACTTCTGCCAACTGGACCTATCAATCGGACCTAAATTCTGATGTGACCTTTTGGAGTTATCTCTTCCTATCATGGTGATAAGATCTCTGAGCCTTGTTTCCCTTGTTGCCATCAATGACAACATACAACTCCATACCAGAGCAGTGTCTCTTGCCAATAATGAGGTGGATAAAATGCATCTCAGGGGCTAGAAGAAGGGTTCCCTTCTCCCTGCTGCCCTCAAGTGGTCATATTTTCAAGTGATGAATAAGGAAGCTCTGGATTAGATATATCCAATGATCAATAGTTATAGGTTGAAGTATGCTACCATTAGAGAGCAATTTGATGTAGAAGGTTTTGTCAATTCATTGAGACAAAGTGTAAAAAAATTAGCTTTTCCACATAAGATAGATTTTTTTGAGGATGTTATAAGGAATTCTACAACATTTATAGAGGTTGAAGAAAAAAGAGAGAAATAGAATATAATCATCTTTGTAGAAAATGAGAAGAAGAAGAAGAACAACCCTAAATTTCATATGTTTTGTTTTGAAGAAAAGAATTTGATTGTAAGAATTGCAAAAGTCTTGTAGAATGCAGAGAAGTTTATGGTTCCTGTTGAAGAAAGACCTCCTAATGTGGAAAGGCCTCTAGGTGTAAGAATACATTCCTATATTAGGCCAAGAAGTGAGTCAACGAGTGAGGATGTACTAGAAGAAGGTCTACTAAAGACTGAGGAGGTAGACAGTCAACAGGCCAAAAGGCAAAAGATTATCGAGGATAGGGTAGCTCCTCAAGATAAAGGGAAAGCTCCAATAAAGATTGTAGATATTGAAGAGACTTTAGATGATGTGGGAGCTGCTAAAACATTGGCAAGAATGTGTGTTCCTCCTGTGCCTTTTAATAGAAGTCTTGATTATTTAAAAGTTGCTAATGATGATATAGGAGATGTAAGAGCACTAGCTTGCAAATAATTTTTTTTTATGATCAATTCATCAAGACATAGGAGTTCAAAGATTTGGTCTTGAGGAGAAAATAAGTTGCATACCACCAAAGGCTTGAGGAAGAAAGGAACAAAATGAATCCTTTGGATGATAGTGACTTGGCTAAGAAAATATTTTCTGAGTTTGATTCCAGGTTTGATGACATTACCCCTGAAATGGGAAGACAGATAGTTATGGAAAGTGGTACGTTGTTGCTACCTAATTGGAGTATGGCAGATGCTTTGGCATTTGAAACCATCAAAAGATAAGAGGAGGTTGTTTTATCCACTGAAGAAGAAGTAGGAAAGGATTTTGGTTTTGGCTTCAACTTATCTCATGAGACATTGGCCATATGGACTCTGGCACTAGGAACAAACAAACCAGATGTGGTGCAGAGCCTTAACCAATTGACAATAAATTTGATTGTAAAAAGAGTGGCTGATACCCCAGCACCTGATACAATAGCTTTAGTAGTGGACACGACAATGTTAAGCCAAGCTACAATGATGAAATTGCAAAGAGATTTTAATGAACTTCAACAAAGGTATGCAGATAATTTGGCCAGGTTGAGAGTTTTGGAAGATAAGGAATTGGCATCTTCTAATGCTCCAGTACCCATCATTTTAAGCTCATTAGGGGATTCTTTTTCATTAGATAAGGATACTTTACTTGTAGAGATTGCAGAGTTGAAAAATACTATTGACTTTTTAAAAGGAGAGAGGCTACAAGTATATAATGAAATTGCTTCTAAAGTAGTTAATCACCAGTTAAATAAGATTAGTGGAAAGGTGGATGATGCTTATAAGGGAATTGTAGATTTGAATCAAGCTTTGGTTAAGCATGAGAAGAATTCTTCCAGTCTATGGGAGATTATGAATAAATGGTTGCCAAGAAATGTTACCATCAAACAAATGATCAATACGTCAAAGTTTGATCCAGACAAGCCTATTGGGTTGCAAGGAACATCAAAAATCATGAATATCTTGCATGATGTGGCCTCCTATATGATAAAACTTGATAAGTAGTTGAGAGAAAAGGTGACATCTATTTATCCAGTGAAAATGAAAACGCCGCCTCATTTCAAGGACAGTTAGGGTCAACCCAAAGCATTGGATCAATGGAAGGATGAGTTCAATACTGTGTGGTATAGGATTAATGTTGCCCAGGTTTGAATTTATGGTGAGATAAGGATAGATGTTCTGAATTCATTCT
Source organism: Cunninghamia lanceolata (assembly GCA_027924645.1). Classification (NCBI taxonomy): domain Eukaryota; kingdom Viridiplantae; phylum Streptophyta; class Pinopsida; order Cupressales; family Cupressaceae; genus Cunninghamia; species Cunninghamia lanceolata. The sequence continues at coordinate 1,523,657 of BSBN01000292.1, read as the reverse complement.
TGGATGAATTCTTGTCATTGGAGAAGTTGTGTGATCATATGAGCAGGGATTCAAAAGCTATCTTGGATGCTCAATATATAGCTCACAATGATAAAGTGGCCAAGGTGTTGGAATTCCAATGACCAGAAGACAAGGAATTTGGAGCATGGGTAGAGAAGTATGAAATTGAATGAGCTTTGATATGGTCATCAGTTTCCCAAGGATGACTCATTTTGGTAGCTTCTAAGTGATACTATGTTTTTGGCTCTCATAAGTGAATCAAATGCTTACATTTGAGAATTTTTTGGCTCACATGTGAATTGTAACTAAATTTTAATCAATTGTTGTAATGAGAACAAGCTCCAAAACTATTTTGTATTGTAATGGTCAAACTTTCTAAAAATAGTTAAGTCTTAGGAGCTTAGCTGACAATCTTTGTATCTCTCCAATATAAGGAGAAATTTTCATAGTATCTAGAGGTAGACAATAAAAGATAGATAGAAAAAGGTTGAGAAAAAATCTCTAAACATATTGTAGAAGCTTTGAGACTTATGATTTTCCAATAAGAAAGGAGTACTTCCGATTTGCAGGTTAAATATTCCGTGTGAGATTACTTGTTCTTTTCATAGCTATATTCTATTCAGATTGAGTTAAATGAGTAACACTAAATGTGTGTGTTGTTTATGGTTGTCTCCTTTGATATGGATGCTTTTCTTTTGAATGAGGGTTCCAAGGGTTTCTGAATTCATTAGTATACATTTGCTATATTGTATGTATGATTTGTTGCATCTGTTCAAGGAAAAGATTAAATTGCTTTGAATTAGATATAGGGGGAAGTGTGTTGTGTCAAAGGATTAGTGAAGAAGAACCTTAGATAATACTTTTTCTTGGGTTCATCGATGTGAGACAGTAGTGATGTTATCACCCTCTGAATGAGAAGTTTAATTATTATGAGGAAAACACTTGCAAGTTGAGTTTTGACTCTGTTACCCTGAATAGGCACCAATCTGAGGAAAGTTTTCAAGTCCAAGAACATCATATCATACAAATCATAAGGACAAAGCTTTTCTTTTGTTATTTTGTAGTGTGTAGTAGTATTTTCATGTTCTCTGAGCTCTAAAATTGATGCATATTGAGGATTTATCTAATATGAAGTAGGATCATTTAGACCTTAATTTATCAGTGAAAACTATTGGAAATAGGACAAACAACTGAGAGGGGGGGTGAATCAGTTGTCTCAAAACTTTGGAGCTTTCTATAATTAATTCTTTCTTTTACTATTTAATAATAATTCAATAACTTAACCAAAAAAATAACAATCATAAGTGTAAGAGCAACAATACAAAACACACTTGACACCAAGATTTTAACATGGAAACCTGGTTAAGGGAAAAACCATGGTTGAGGTTAACCCACAAGAATTAATACCCTGTTAAAAGTATTTTTACAAATGGGAATCCACATGCATTCGGGCTTACTGCCCAGAGATCACTACTTAAATGGAGGCTCACTGCCTAAAGAAAGATTACAAGAGAATAATAGAGATTTTGAACTGATAAATAGCATCTACCCATGCAAGACTTTCAGCTCTGGTTAAGTGCAAAAACTGATCTTACACATTTCATCTTTACTTGCTCTTCTCACTGCTCTGCCTTCATTCGCACTTTAGATTTTCTGCTCTTCTCACATTTATAATTTATTCGCACACACACACAAAATCATCCAATTCCATTGGCTATATATATCTGCAACATGATCTACATTCATTTTACTAGTTGGCTTCAAGAACATTTAGAACTTTGTTGAGTACTCTACTCTGTCGGCTAGATCCATACATAATATGAGATGCAGACCAAGACTTGCACTTTCAAATCATCAACCATGTCAGCTACCATCATTGATCATCACCAATTGCCCAATAAACAACTTCTATACATTCAGAATTAAGATCATTCACAAGATCGGCATGTTCTTCTTCTGTCTATTCTATCAAACTGAAACCTGATACTCAGAAGCTAATATCTTTTGAGTCCATCACTGGAGAACAAAACTCTAGATTTAGAGTGTCTTAACAATTCTTACAACTACCTTAGATCCACAGCAAACCATGCCTTTGCACTGGAGAGATCTGGACCAAGATACCGGACCTTGTCACCTGCTCTATTCCTGACTGCTCAAACTTAGACAAATTCTGATTCTGACTTCCGATGTGAACAAATTGTGTTAAGTGAATGATTGGGATGATCTTAGTTTCCATCAATGACAACACCTGTCAATGGGAAGTAGTGTCTCTTGTCAACAAAAACATCTATGCTTAGTCAATATCTCATTATACTTGAGAATACTTTATAGATATTGTTGTAAGGGAATACCCCCTAGGTGTAGCAGAGCCTAAAGTGCAGAGGAGAACAAGCAATTGTCTCCTATTTGTTGGCCACTAATCTAAGAGTCCTGAGCATTATGGATAGCTACCCTATAATCAGGAAATCAATTGGGAAAACCAACAACTCCTATTGCACTCACGATGCACTGAAGCATGCTCCTTAGAATGGGGTTGAGACAAAACTCTAGGTGGTGTCTGAGCTAGAGGTGGAAGCCTAGCTTGAACTACAACAACCAGTTGCAGTAAAACTTGTAGAATCTGAGGACCCTGATCTACAGGTTCTTCCTGATGAATGGAATCTAAATGAGTAGGCTGAGAGACAGTGAGTGTGTCTACGTCTAGGAGGCATCCTAATAAAACAATCAATTTCAAATTTTAGTCACATACAATTAAATCCCCAGAGTTCCCAAAGTGTTGGAAACCTTACTCTGATACTAAATGTCATGCCCACCTATATGTTAACCATACAAGTGAGCATAAACAAGGGAAATAATTTTTTTTCTAAAGAAATTAAATTAAATTTGAAACTAATATACAATCTTACCTATAGTTCACTTAGGTGTCATGTTCACTGCCAGGTTTGTCGAATTATCTCTCTACTTAGCAGAATAACCTAATGTTCCAAAAGAGTACAGTTAAGACCTAGATGGTTAAATAAATTCATCATACAACTTAGTCTATACGGTTACCTGATTTATTTAACTAATTAAATTAAGGATAACAACATTACATTATTAATTAAATTATCAACAATTAAATATTTTCCTTAATTAAAGATTATAAGAAGATATTAACAAAGGTAATAATAAATTCAATGTATAAGTAAAGTTCTACATTAACTTAATAAAAACATATTTAATTTAATTTAATTGATAAAAGGAACAATTAGGTTAGACAATGCAATATTATCATTTTTAGTTAATTATCAATATTAAAATAGAATTAATTTTTACAACTAAATATTACTACCAAATAACAAATTCTCAAGAAAATAATCCATTAACTAATTTTCTATTTATAATTGAAGCAAATTAAATATCTGAAACAAATCTTTTTAGTTGGTTATAAAAACATAAAACTAACAAATAACAGTTCTTTTTCAAAAAAAAAAAATATAAATCTACAATTAAGCATCTTTTTTCTATTTAACACTATTTTTTCCATATTTTTATAAACATATAATTTTTTTAAAACAATCTTTTAACTAACAACAAATCTTTTTCAATATAAACAGAAACTACATATCTATTTAATACCACAACAATAAATAGCAAATACTTCTTTTCTGTGTGTTGTGTGTGCGGTGTAGAGCTAAATAAAATCAGAGCTTCAACTGAAAACATATATATATTCGAAGATAATCGAACCGTAAATAAAATGCAGGCACAAAATGAATTATCGACAGAGATTCCCATTACAGGTATGCAACATTATCATGAAGTTTGGTTTAAAGAAAAATATAAGTAAGGTCAATTGGGGAGCGTGGTCTGCGGTCTCAGCAGGACCGTTGCCTCCTTCACACAAGTGTTGTGGGAGCTCCACAATTCACACAGGTTGCGGCTTATGGGATGCCATGGGAGCCCCATGGCTCCCACAGGCTGCGGCCTGTGGGATGTCATGGGTTTTCCCACAGCCCTCCCTTGGGGCCAGGCATCGATTTAAATAAAAAACATACACTTGTTTATACCTATTCAATGCTCATAAAAATTATATCATATAAATTCGTTTTATGATACTCAATCAAAATTTCACAATTACAGTTATATGAAGTTTCAAAGCAACGCAAATATATATATATATATATATATATATATATATATATATATATATATATATATATATATATATATATATATATATATATATATATATATATATATTTATATATATATATATATATATATATATATATATATATTTGCATGCAAAGATTTATCTACTTATTTATTTTGAAGCTAGATTGCAAACACAATGTTTTTATATGCAACAGTTTTATATATATATATATATATATATATATATATATATATATATATATATATATATATATATATCAACACCAGAATTAAATGTATACACAACACTAATTGGGCATGAGTACATATACATAGAAACACAAATTCCGTGCATAGAATGATAAGGAAAACAAAGTTTATAGACATTTACATATTTAATTTTTTCAGATAAAATTATTACAAACTTTCATGAGTACAAAAGAATAAAAAGAGAGATACAATCTCCTAGATTTATAGGAATTCCAACAATCTAACTTATGCAATGGCATCTTGCCATGAGGTACAAAACAAAGTATCTCTTTTCTTGAGCAAATTTAGTAATTTATTTGACCTTCAAAATCCTTCAGTAGACCTCATCATATTTGCAACAATTTAACCAACTAGATGACCAAGACATGCTCTCCACCCTACCATAGGGTTTGTCACACAAACCCACCCTCAAGCAATAGACTTCCAAGAACCGGAAACTTACATGCAAACACACAGAATACACAAAAATAGAAATTCCATTTATACACACAAGCAAACCCCATGGCTGACTCACAAATTTGGTATCCAAACTGGATCCCACAAAGGGGGAGAGGGGATAATCCTCCTTCTTGGGGAATAAACATTCTCCATACAAATTTTAATATCACAAAACCCAAAACCTCCATTTACTTTAACCACTTATACCTCCCAATACACAACATCCCTATAAAACACCAACCATTTCAACCATCAAATCCACCATTTTACCACATATCATAATAAACCTTCCCCAAGAGAGGCTCCACGCCTCTCTCTACCCCAAAACTTGGGAGGCTCTCACCCCATAGGGGAGATCCGCTCACTACACAACCTGAATCCCACAACAATCATGAATAACAAAAAATAAAGTCATCATATAGAAAATATTTACACCCCCACAACATTTATACATAAAATAAAGAATTTTAGAAATATCCAAGCCCACCTTAGCTCCCCAAGTTAGGGAGAGCCCAAAAATCGCAAAGCAAATTCCCTTCAACCAAAATCAACAGAGACAATTTCTTCTTTGAATTTCTAAATAGATTTTCTCTATTCTTTTCACAATTTTCCTCTCCTTTTCTTCCACACACTTCTCACAGAAATTTCTTTCAAAAAACAATGCAAATCCAAAATATCCCCAAAACAATAACTTCCTCCCATAAATAACAAAAAAAACAAAAAAGAAAGGAAACTTTCTTCTTTTCTTCCTTTCCCTCCAACCCCACAATTCTTAAAAAACAATAAATAAACATCCCTTATCCTCATCAAAAAAAATAATAAAACAATAAATTAATTAAAAATAAGATTAAACTCACACTATTAATAATTTAATTTTAATAAAATATAAATGGACCCAACTTTAGCCTAAAACAAATAATTAATTAATTCACTCAACAAATTAGTCTTCACCCCTTCCATGGGTTAGACTAGGCTAACAAGTTATCACAAAAAGGGGTTCTTAAAAGTCTCCGAAACTAATTGATCTTGGCCACCCACCTGCACACTCTATTTCTGAATATCAGTATATCAAGAAATATATAGCTGAAGCAACATGAATAATGCATAAATGAAAGTAACTTAGATCTTCTAACTCATTCATGATTACATAGTCAAATAATTTATTTAATGACTATAATTCATGCATCTAGCTCAAACAATAAATTCTTTTAACACATGAATAATAATCCATTACACATCTAATCATGAGTTCAAATATAAAGTTTGAAATATAATGTCCATAGAGTGCAATCATAAGATCTATAACATAATGTCCATAGAGTTCAAATATAATGTCTATAACATAACATCCATAGCATAGTAGCATAAAAACTCACACACATAAAGCATATAATTAAAACAACATATTTAAATAGTCTAAAATGAAGTAACTAAAGTAACTGAAAAAGTTGGGCCTTGTTGGAAAATTGCTGGTGTTGTCATTGATGTCAACCTCTAGCAGGTAGTTCACTTGGTTTCCAAGTGCTTATGAGAAAATTTGAATAAAAAGGTGTGCAGTGTGACAGAGGTGAGCTCAGTGTTGTGCTCTACATTTCTTCCTAGTTGAAGATATTCCTGTACAATTTGGAAGTGTTGATCAGAGGTGGTTAGAGGTGTTATATCTAGAGTTTCAGGTTCTAGATCATGTGTCAATGGAAGATGTGTTTGACAGAGTGTTTGCTTGTGTAGAAGGCTATCTGGGAGAAATGAGATTGCTTCACATTTCTCTACATTGAGGTTTTTGGTTTTGTGGATCTGGGAAAGTACTTATATTGTCTGTATCTACCTTCCCTTGAAATTTCTAGTGTTGGGGTGCTCCGCAAGTTCAATTCTTATGTTCGTGTTTAGTAGCAATGTATCCTGATGTGCAAAATGAAGACATTCTTTGTTTTAGGTGGATGCGGCAGTATTACAAAATATTTTCATGATGTTAAAAGGTGTGTTGATGCTATGGTGTGTCTCTTTGTTGTCCGCATGATGTTTTTGGACTTGGAGAAGCATGGATATGGTCATTAGTTTTTGGACTTGGAGAAGCATGGATATGGTTTGGCCGACTTGCGTGGCTAGCGCTATTTGTGGAGGTACTTCGTGGATTGTGGATGTGATGAGAAGTATGGTGATATAGATTTGGGTCCTAGTTAACCATTTGGAGTGGTCCACTTTCACTTATTTCCACCGTGGAAGTGTTTAGTGCCGACCTATTTTGGTATTGCACGTTTGAGGTGCATATGTTTCATTAGGACCAACCTAATTGAGATGGTTCTTGGTTGTGGATGGCATAATGCAAGATGAAGTTGAGTAGAGAAAAGCAAAGATGATGTGAATATGAATCAAGGGTAGTGAGTTGTGTGTGATCTTAAATGCTTAGACTCCCGAATGCAGTGAGCAGAAGGTGTCTGCATTTTAGTGTGCTTGAATTTGTTGGAGGTAGTGAGCCAAAGGTTGCAGATGGAAAGAAGTGGTAGTGGTGGATTTCTCCTATTTATTTGAGATAGTGAATCTCTTTGTAATAGTCTTCTATTCTTCTCTCTTCTAGATAGTGAGTCCTTCTAACAATAAGCCTTTTTTTGGCAGTGAGCCTTTCTTCTGGGTAGTGAGCCTATTTGTTTTCGGTGTTGCTATTCATATATATGTGAGCTAATCCTCACTGTGGTTTTTCCCTTCTTGGGTTTTCCACGTAAATCTAGTGTTCTTATGTATTTGATGTGTTTTGCACTGATGCTTCATATGTTTACATTTTGTTAATGCATAATAAGAGTTTGAAGATTGGAATAGCTTGAGGGTTTAATGTTTTAATGTACAACTGATTTACCCCACTCTCAGTTGTCTTGTGAATCTAACAATTGGTATCAGAGTTAGGTTCTTTGAAGAAGCTTAACCTCATGAGGAAGATCTGGATGGTGCATAGGAAAGGTATTGATGTTCTAGTGTTTGATGGAACAAATTATGCTTTTTGGAAGACCAAGATGGAAAGATTTCTCATCTCATTAGGATATGGCTTATGGAAGTTAGTTGATAAATAATATACTATACCTACTAACGGTTTAAAGGATGAAGCTGAGATCAAAGATTATGATAACAATGGCAAGGCAAGGAGTGCTCTTCTGAATAGAATCTTTGATTCTAAATTAGTGAAGGTGATGAGCTACAAAACTACTCATGAGATCTGGAAAAAGCTAGAAAGTACATATGAAGGAGAAGATAAGGTCAAGAAAGAAAAGATGCAGAATTTAAAGGCCAAGTTTGAAACCCTAAAGATGTTAGAGGATGAAAATATTGCAAGCTACATGCAGAGAGTGGATGAAGTTGTCAACTCCATCAATGGTCTTGGTGGAAAGCTGGAGGAAAACGAATTGGTAAAAAAGGTACTAAGAACTCTTCCAAAGTCATATAGTGCTAAGGTTTCTACTATTGAGTAAGTTCAAGATTTGGATACTTATACTAGGGATCAAATGTTTGGTACTTTAACTACTTTTGAGATAAGAGAGTTTGGTCAAGATGACTCAAGAAAAGAGACTACTTTTAAGGTTAGCAAAACAAAAAAGAAAGATGAATCAGATTCAAATTACTTTGATAAAATAGAAGGAAATTTTGTAAGAAGGTTGAAAAAGGTCTCTAGAAAATACAAAGGTAAGTTACCTTCAAATGTTTCAACTATGGAAAGATAGGTCATTATGCTTCAAAATATCCGGTCAAAATCACTAATGAAAAATACAAGGATGACAAAGGAAAATCATTCAAGAGGAGTTATTATGTTAAAGAAGATGCTAGCATATTTGATGATGAGTCTGACTATCTGGATGATGGAAGTGATGAATGCTTGTTCATGGATTTGAATATTGGAACTAATTCTACAAATCCTAAAAGATGTATAAAGGAAATTGCTCTGAAAATAGTTCACAATATCAAAGGAGCTTTGGTAACTACTTTTCATGCAAGAGTCTAAGAGGAAAACTACTGGTAAATTGATAGTGGATGTTCGAATCATATGATAGGTGATAAGAACAAGTTTTTTAAGCTTGAGAAGTTTCATGGAGGTTTTGTTAAGTTTGGAGATGATGCATCTGCTAAGATCTGTGGAAAAGGTTCAATCAGTTTTGATGGCAAGCACAATACAGATGATGTTCTTTATGTCAAGGGTCTCCGACATAATATTCTAAGTGTAGGAAAAATGTGTACTAGAGGATATAACGTAGGACAAATGTGTACTATAGGATATAACTTTGTATTTTAGGATGGTGTGGAATTAGAAAAATAAATTTTGGAACTCTGGTTGCTACAGGGACAAGGACAAAAGGAAATGTATATCAGCTCAAAGGTGCCAATGGTATGTGCTTCATGACTCAAATTAATGAATGTTGGCTATGCCATAGAAGAATATGTCATATCAATTTTGATAGTCTACTGAGGATCAACTCTACTCAAGCTATGAGAGATCTGCCAAGAATTACAAAGCCTATCAATGCAACCTGCAAGGAATGTCATATTGGGAAACAAACAAGGAAGAATTTCAAAATCAAAGAGTATTCTACTACTAGACCTTTGGAGTTGGTGCATATAGATCTGTACAAACCTACAAGAGTAAGACACTTTCAAGGTGACAGGTATTTCATGTTGTTAATTGATGATTTCTCTAGAATGACTTGGGTAAGTTTTCTCAAAGAAAAATCAAAAGCTCTACATAAGTTTAAAGAATTCAAGGTTATGGTTGAAAATGAATTGATATGAAAATCAAGTGTTTGAGTTCTGACAGAGGTGGTGAGTTCACCTCCAATGAGTTTAACTATTTCTGTGAGGATCATGGAATAAAAAGGTATTTATCAGCTCCTAGGACTCCTCAGCAGAATGGAGTGGTGGAAAGAAAGAATAGGATAGTTCAAGAACCAACAAGGACAATATTGAAAGAAGCAAATCTACTAGATATCTATTGGAGAGAAGCTATTCACACTATAGTCTATATACAAAATAGAGTGCAAGCAAGGGTCAACCATTCAAAGACTCCATATGAACTATGGTATGGAAGAACTCCTACTGTAAAATATTTTAGAATGTTTGGAAGCAAGTGCTACATTAGGAGAGATGAAGAAAATTTGGGAAACTTTGATACAAGATCAGATGAAGGAATCTTTCTTGGATATTCTACAAAGAGCAAGGCTTACAGGTGCTACAACAAGAGGCTAAAGAAGTTAGTTGAAAGTGCAAATGTCAAAGTGGATGAAGAACAACATCAAAGCTCGGTACTGATAGAAGGATATGAATCTGATGAGCCTCCTTGTAGAGAAGAAGAAGGAGAAGAAGAAAGGGAAAAAGAGATGCAAGTTAATGAAGAAGATGCTCCAAAAAGGGTTCCGAAGAATCCCAAGTATGTGCAGAAGGATCACTCTGAAGATCAAATCATTGGAGATAAGAACAAAGGTGTATTAACAAGAAGGAAAATTGCTATGGCAAATGAACAGGTAAATTTGTGTTTATTGTCTAAAATAGAACCCAAAATAGTGACTAAAGCATGCAAAGATAAGCACTGGATCAAGGCTATGGAAGAAGAATTGATGCAGATTGAGAATAATCAGACTTGGGATGTTGTCCCAAGACCAGCAAAACAAAATGTGATAGTAAGTAAATGGGTCTTCTGGAACAAATTGAATGAGAATGGAATAGTCAGAAATAAGGCTAGGCTTGTGTAAAAAGGATACTCACAAGTGGAAGGAATAGATTATGAGGAAACATATGCACGAGTGGCAAGAATGGAGGCCATTAGAATGTTCCTAGCCTTTGTAGCTCATAAGGATTTCAAAGTTTATTAGATGGATGTGAAATCTGTATTCTTGAATGGAGAATTGGAAGAGGAGGTATACATTGAACAATTGGAAGGCTTCTAGCTATTAGATGATCCAATTATGGTCTGCAAATTGAAGAAGTCATTGTATGGACTCAAATAGGCTCCTAGAGCTTGGTATGCATGATTAGATAGATATCTACTACAACAAGGATTCAAAAAGGACAATGTAGACAACAATCTATACTTCAAAGTTGAAGAAGATCAAATCTTGATTATGGAAGTATATGTTGATATAATCTTTGGTGGAAATGAAGGTATGTGCAAAAGATTTGTAGAGGAGATGTGGAAAGAGTTTGAAATGTCAATGTGTAGGGAAATGAATTCTTCCTTGGGTTACAAATCAGTCAATCAAAAAAAGGTATTTTCATTTCACAGTCAAAGTATGTTAAGAAAATGTTAAAGAAGTTTGGAATGAAAGACTCCAAACTGGTATGTACTCTCATGACTATTGGTTTTAAGTTGAGTAAAGATGATGAATCTCCTAAGGCTAATCAAAGGAAGTATAGATTGATGATTGGTGGATTGTTATACCTGACTACTACTAGACTGGATATCATGCATGCAGTTTGCCTTGTGGCCAGATTTCAATCAGATCCTAGAGAGTCACATGTTTTAGTAGTAAAAAGGATATTTAGATACTTGAAAGACACTCTAGATTTTATCTTATGGTATCCCAAGGATATTTATTTCTCTTTGAGTGCATATATAGATATAATTGGGCAAGATGTACAGATGATAGAAGAAGTACAAGTGGTGGTGCTTTCTTTCTTGGAAGCAGACTTGTCTCATGGTTGAGTATGAAGCAGGATTCAATTTCATTATCTACTACAAAGGTAGAGTACATTGCAACAGCATCTTGCTGCACATAGGTGTTGTGGATGAAGTAGACATTGAAGGATATCAAAGTGTCATATGATGAACCTATTCCCATCTTATGTGATGATACAAGTGCTATCAACATTTCAAAGAATCCAGTAATACATTCAAGAACAAAACATATTTCAATTTGGTATCACTTTCTAAGAGAGAAGGTTGCAGAGAATGAGATGAAATTGCAGTATGTGCCTACCAAGGATCAAATTGTAGACATCTTTACAAAGGCTCTTCCTAAAGATACTTTTGAGTATCTTTGACAGAAGTTAGGGGTTATTGCCCCTCCTTATTTTAACTAGATGCATAAGTGTGTGCATCTGTCCAGGAATCATTTCAAGATACATTCTTAGTCCTGGACTAATGTTGAAGGCTACCTCTTTGGGGGAGTAGGTAGTGATACTATTGGTTGGTGCAATTAGATGGAGTATATCCTATGACCCTAAGGGGGAGAGTGCAGAAGAGTGAAAGTAATGGAGTGAGAGAAAGTGCTTGCTGGTGTTGCAAGTGTTACCCTTTGCCATTGATGTCAAAGGGGGAGAGAGTCAAAGTGGTTGAAAAACCATTGTGTAGGAAAGTGTGTGAAGAGTAAGAGTTGCTCCAGTCAGGGGGAGTACTACTGAGATGTTGGTTGATTGCTTTAGGTCCTGATGGTCTTTCAAAAAGTTGGTGTTGCCATCAATGACAAAGGGGGATATTATTGGAAACTTGTTGGTGTTGTCATTAATGTCAACCACTAGTAGGTAGTTCACTTGGTTTCCAAGTTCTTTTGAGAAAATTTAAATAAAAAGGTGTGTAGTGTGACTAAGATGTGCTCAATACTATGCTCCACATTTTTTCCTAGTTGAAGGTATGCCTGTACGGTTTGGAAGTGTTGATCAAAGGTGGTCAAAGGTGTTATATGCAAAGTTTTAGGTTCTAGATCATGCAGCAGTGGAAGATGTGTTTGATAGAGTGTTTTCCTGTGTAGAAGGCTATCTGGGAGAAATGAAATTGCTTCGCATTTCTCTGCAATGAGGTTTCTAGTTTTTTAGATCTGGCAAAGTGCTTATATTGTCTATATCTACCTTCCCTTGAAGTTTCTAGTGTTGGGGTGCTCCACAAGTTCAGTTCTTATGTTGGTGTTCAGTAGTAGTGTATCTTGATGAGCAAAATGAAGACATTCTTTATTTCAGGTGGATGTGGTAGTATTGTAGAAGATCTTGATGATGCTGAAAGGTGTGTGGATGCTGTGTCATGTCACTCTATTGTCAGCATGATGTTTTTGGACTTGGAGAAGCGTGGATGTGGTCGTTAGCCCAGGTTTGGCTAACCTGGCTAGCTAGTGCTATTTGCAGAGGTACTTTGTGGATTGTGGATGTGATGACAAGTATGGTGATATAGATTTGGGTCCTAGTCAACCCTTGGAGTGGTCCACTTTAACTTCTTTCCAACGTGGAAGTGTTTAGTGCCGACCTATTTTGGTATTGCATGTTTGAGGTGCATATGTTTCATTAGGACCGACCTAATTGAGATGATTCTTGGTTGTGGATGGTATAAATGCAAGATGAAGTTGAGTGTAGAAGAGCAGAGAAGATGATGTGAATGTGAATCAAGGGTAGTGAGCTGTGTGTGAGCTTAAATGCTTAGGACTCTCGAATGCAGTGAGCAGAAGCTGTCTAGATTTTAGTGTGCTTGAAGTTGTTGGAGGTAGTGAGCCAAACGTTGCGTATGGAAAGAAGTGGTAGTGGTGGATTTCTCTTGTTGCTTTGAGATAGTGAATCTCTCTATAATAATCTTCTATTCTTCTCTCTTTTGGATAGTGAGTCCTTCTGGCAGTGAGCCTTTCTTTTGGCAGTAAGCCTTTCTTTTGGGTAGTGAGCCCTTGGCAATGAGTCTATTTGTTTTTAGTGTTGCTATTCATATATATGTGAGCTAATCCTCACTGTGGTTTTTCCCTTCTTGGGTTTTCCACGTAAATATGGTGTTCTTATGTGTTTGATGTGTTTTGCATTGATGCTTCATATGTTTACATTCTATTAATGCATAATAAGAGTTTGAAGATTGCAATAGCTTGAGGGTTTAATTTTTTAATGTACAACTAATTCACCCCCCTCTCACTTGTCCTATGCATCTAATAGGCCTCACATCCTACTCCCTAAAGAAAGAGGGTAGGACAACCCCTCATTCCCACCTCTTCTCCACTAGCTCCTGCCACATGAGTGGGAATGACTGGGAGGCCACCTTTAGTAAGGAGGATGGTTCATGTGTCATGCTAGACTATGACTCACCTGCAAGATCATCTAGGTCACATTCTAAACAATACAAATCTGGAGCTCGAGAGGGACCAAGGACAATGGAAAAGGGGATGCAAGATTATTGGGAATAGAGAAAAAAAGGGACCAAATTTAAAGCACCCAATGGAGCCTAAAATATCTTGAGGAGAAAGAGGGAAAAGCATAGGAGTGGGAACCAAGAGTTAGGAGGAATTGAGAACTCAAGAATAGAGGATGCGGGGAGGACCAGGATCAGGGATCTGAGATAGACACATGAATCTAGGAAAGCGAGGTTTTGGGGGACTTAATAACTCTAGGAACAAGATCAAGATTAAGATTGAGATCGGGTCTAAGAAGTGGATAAGGATTGGGGACATGGAGTGCGGAGAATGCTAAGATCTGAGGTCCAGGAATGATTAAGGATTAGGGATTGGGGACCAGGGTTCTAGGGGAACTTGGAACCTTAGGACTAAAGGGTGAAGGAAGTGGTAAATTAGGGTTTCAGGGAACTAGGGAACTTAAGGATCTTGGAACCAGGTCCAAAGGCTCCAAGAACCCTTGGGTTCCTAAAAACTAGAAAGTGAAAGAAGAAACAAAGAACACTAGGAATCGAGGTCTAGGAAGGTCTAAGGACAAGGGAAAATAATGGGTCAGGGGAACTAATGAAGCCTAACACCAAAGTGGAGTGTGGGAAATCAAGAAACTGGGGAGCTAAGGGATCTTAGGACAAGGTTCCAAGGTTCCAAAGACCCCTAGAAATCTAGAAACTTGCAAACAGGAAAAAATGAAAAGGAAAATCCTGATAGTTAGAAATTTTTAGACTCCACGCATGTTGACATCATCACCACTACCACAAGAAGTTGAAAGAACATGTGATCAGGGATTAGGATTTGGGAGGAACCATGGACCTGAGGACCAAAAGGTTGTGGGTGGGGGAAATTTTTGGGCCTGGAACATCCCTATATTTAAGAAAAACCCAAAAACTTAGGAAAGCCAAAAAATAGCCAAGGGGATGTTCAACTCAAATTTTATTTGGATTTTTAGAAACTTTGGGACATGGCCAAGGCATGGGGAAGGGGGAAAATAGCAATGGTGCACAAGAATTAAGATTTTTGCAAATTTTTAGGGTGGGTGCCATGTAATGAAATAAATTACACAAAAAAGGAATATAATAGGAAATATGTTGTAAATAATTGATAATAACTAAAAATAAAAAGCCACTTTGAGGGGGAAAACCTCCAAATATCTCCAATGAGAACATAATTCACAATATGACGATCATAAACTTACCTCTAGCTCCTATATATACCTAATTATGTCCTTCATTATTAATAGGATCTCCTTCATTGTTGAACTGGTACAGAGACGTGAGAGGCTCAAAAAAGAACACAGTCCATAAAATCCACTTAGTTCTAGAGAAAACCACAAGGTCTGAGCCTATAAATGAATCCTCTACCTATAAAAATGACCTAGAGCAACTAACCAACCCAAAATACATCTCAAACATATGCATATATAGCATTCTGATCACTGTAGCAGCCATAGATGTGGGAAAGAGTGGTCAACAATGAAAACCAATTACCCATGCTACAATAAATTTATTTATGTGTCCTTGGAGCATGCCCACATGACTCTGTCCTAGAAATCTATTGAAGAAGAGTGTTTTCCCATGCCTTAGGTACAAGAAATTTAATGTAAAGGAGCTACAATGGCATAGGGGGATGAGAAATCCATATTCCACAAGCAATCAGACCCTAAATAAGCATTAATGGTAGATAGGAAGGTTGTTGAACAGTCCCATCATGTCAAGAATAATAGAAAGAGTTGGGAAGGTGAAACATGTCAGGCCCCAGTCAATCGGGCTTCCTTCGATAGGGCCTTTGAAAGGTGAAGAAGGAAACCCTGATCTCCAAAGTCTAAAAGGGGCAATAGGGAAATTGTCAGGATTTAGACATCAGGTCTTCACCATGCGTCATGCTTTTGAAAAGAAGAAACACTTGATCCACAACTCTGAAATACTTAGAAGAAATTATAAAGTTTTGTTGAGGATCGGGCCTCAGACCTTCTGCCTTCCGCCTTCTTTTGGGAAAGAATGAGAAAAAACTCTCGACCACCGATGTCTGAATGACTTAGGCAATTTGAGAAACTTGACAGACTTTGGAGATTGGGCCTTTCACCTTATGACTTCAAAAAAGAAGGAAGAAAAGAGAACTCCCACTTTCCACCACCCGCAACACTTAGAAACACTGGAACTCATCGGGCTTCGGCAATCGGACCTTCCATCTACTGCTTGCCAAAAGAAGAAGGAAGAGAAAACTCCTGACCTCCGACGCTCAAAACACTTAGGTGATTTTACAAATTATCAATATGGAGCTATTGGAGCCGACGGGAAAGGCATGATGAAGAGGAGAACCCCAAACTCCAAAACCCTGAAAAGGCAGAAAACACAAGGAAAACACTTAGGATTTTGGACTTAGCCATTTGGGAGCTTTTTTCCTTGCACTTAAAAAGGGAAAACACTTAGAAATCTCATGGATCTTTGGGCTATTTAGCCTGAAAGAATATGACAACAATTACCACAAGAGATATAACCTTAGTTGATGAAGATGACTCAAGATCTTACACCAACAAAGGAGAGTGATGAAGAAGGCTTGAAACTTCCTTGAAGACCTGCAAACAAACTTCAATAGCATCCACAAGTAGATAACACTCCAAGCATGAATAACACTTTAGCATTGAGCACAATGTGAGAGCTAACTTCTAGCATTCATCTAGGTGTAAATGAACTACAACACTCATTTAAATATGCATTCCTACTCACTTATGACAAATGAAACACAATTAGGCCAACAAATACAAACTAAGGAAGTGTCCTAAGATGACACTACACAAGTGGGGCTAAAGGTCCCTACTCAGACTAGGGCACTTGGGCATCCTAGACCTTTAGCCCACAAACTCTGGGGAGTGCCAAATATAGTGGGCTTAGTCCAGTCCTAAGTTGATTCCATCGAGTTTATTTATCGGTATCAAGATTTCATCATTTTAAAATAAAAAAGGTGTTAAAATAGGTCCAATCAAGAGCTAAACTAAGTGTAAAATGCTAGTGTACTTATTTTACGATGTTACATTTAGCCCCCACTTTAGTGTGGGTATGAACTTATGTTCAAACTCATACTAAAGGATGGAGAAACACACTCAAACATAGAAGCCCAAAGAATTCTGCCAAGTTGTGGACTACAAGTAGCCCCCAAATTTAGGATCCTAAGGTTGCAAACACATAAGCAAAGACATATTCCAAACACACAAGACATTGCAACATTAACTCACACATACATGGAGTACTAAGAGCATGCATAAGAATACATGTGCAAGACATGTAATACACAATGCATACACACTTAACACGAAGCATACACATAAGATAGAAAGCATACATAAAAGTCATAATGAATACATATAAGGCACATAAGTCACAGTGAACACATAGAGAACACATGGAAAACATGATGAAAACACATGAAAACATAAGTTAAAACATAATGCATAAAAGAAGAAAACATAAGAATACGCATAGAACAAACACACAAGGCACATGACTCTGACACTAGCTTGCTCTGCCACTAGGGGTCATGTGGAAAGAAGTGCCACCATGGATCACACACTAGTAAGGACCACCAAATTACTAGGTGATCACGACAAGTCACATGAAGCACACGGGATAGACAACTACATTGCACTAGGTGGCTCATGGACCAAAGAGAAAGCACCATAGGCTAGTGAGGACCAATGAGTAAATATGCAACCAAAAGAGAGCATAGCACGATGTATGCCCCTGCCTTAAAGTGATTGCTAACTCCTATCAGGAAGAAATTGCTTGAAGGTAGAACAAATCACAAATAGGCACGAGAGATTTCTGGAAGCACATGCCCATAAGATATGTGTTCCCAAAAACTACATCACACAAAAGGGGTTGCCCCCAAAAAAGGAAAACTGAGGCGATGTTGTAGGCATGATACACAATGGCTTGTGTAGTCATGGTATGATGTTGAGCATAGCAACAAGGTACCACATGAATCAAAACATCAAAGAAGTGATCAAATAACACAAAGGGATCTACTTAACTGGCATCTGTATATGAATGGTTGTATGATAGAAGAATTCTCAAGACTATATATATGGAATTGTCATCATCTGCTAGCTAGTAGAACTATAGAGATAAAGGAAGAAGTATCACATGAAATAAAAAATAAACATCCCTTGGGTCAATAAGGGAGAATACCGAAACATTCTATGCCTTGCATCGTCCCTTATAAGAGGAACTATATCATGTGAGGTATAAGGAATAAGGGGCATACCTATATTATCTTTGGACTCGCTATTGGAATATAGTACAATAGGCTCCATACAGGCTTGCAAAGCTTCTTCTTTCTTTGTAGGAGACACAACGGTAGTACCTGTCTCTTTAGCAGCCATCAGTGATAAATGCTTATGAGGAGGGAGATTCTCCTCTCCTATGGCAAGGTGAGCCATAACATGACGATGCTTCTTTCTTTCTCTTGCAATCTTATTTCACCTAGATTTATTCATGATGTTTGTGAGGGGAACTGTAGTGTCTTCCAATGCGGGTTCCTTTGCTTTAGGAACATTAGAAGAAATAGGAGGAACCACCAAAGGTTGGGAGACTATGGGGGAAGGGTTCCTTAATGTGGGCTGCTCTTCCTTCTCATCTTGTGATATAGGTGGAAGTACATGAGCAACCTCTAGCGGTTGAGAAACCTCAAGAAATAAAACACCCAACCGATGAATTTCCACTTGTCTCTGTAGAGACAGGTTTTACAAAAGTAACATTGTGATTGTGGAGAGGTCTATTTTGTGCATGAAGGTTGCCTCATTTTCCTTAAATGGATGGTAGAGGGGGAACCTTAGCATATCTACAAGACACTCGATAATGAGGAAGAACCTTCGATTCAGGCTTAGCTTCATTGGCTACTACAGGAGGAATTACAGCTATAGCCTCAGAAGTTTGAGGAGACTTAGGGACATCACAAGGAGGAATATTACTAAGTGATAACTCTTCTATTTTCTTTTCTTTGAACTTCTAATATGATAAGAAAAATATATCCTCTCTAGGTCAAGCAACTCCAACTAATTGTGGCCAGAAGCAGTCAAGTGAAAAATTTCCATTGCGAGCAATGGGTTAGTACTGACTGTGATGTACAACATGAACCCCCCTCAAATGGAAATTTTAAGCACTTGTGAACCATAGAGGGGACTACCTTCATGGAGAAGAGCCATGGTTACGCCAACTTCACATGAAATAAGTCCGATGTAGGAATGATGACAAAATGAACATCTAAAGTTCTTGGCCCAACCTTAACTTCAAGAGTCAAAGCACCAAGAGTTGGAATCTGATAGATCCATTGTGTGATTTAATAGCCATCTCTGATACATCATATGTATCTTGATGTAAACCATGCATGTAGAGAAACTCTTCAGTCACTACATTCACCATGCATACAGGATCTATCATAGAACCCCAAATAGGTTTATCATTGATTAAAATAGTAATATAAAGAGGCCCATCAGGAGCTTCAATAGTAGCATCATGTGGAGTAAAAGATATAGCAGGTTCTGAATCCACTCGCTCTTTATGAGGGTGCATCCACCATGCAAATATCAACAACATTAGACTCATGATGAGGTAGAGGATTAGTATATATTTGTAGATTTTTTATAGGAGCTACCACCAATTTATTCCCTTAATCATTCATGCTAGAAACTTGGATGACATTGGAGTCAACGAGGTCTTGAACTTCATGTTTAAGATGCATACATCTTTCAGTGTCATGGCCAACAAAGTGGTGAAATTGACAAAAGGCCTTCGCATCAAAGGAAGATGATTGCATCTTACTTGGATTGAGAGGTCTAATGGGTGGAAGCTTAATGAGATTTCTTTGCAAAATTTGTGTCATGATAGCATAGAGAGATTCTGATAATGGTGTGAAGTTTCTTGTTTTTGGTTTTAACTTGTAACAGGTGGAAATAGGAGATGAATCTATCACCACATGTTTTCTTATGTTATTCACTAAAATTTCATTTATCTTGATGAAATTTTTGTTTTGTCTTTTGAAAGAATAATTATAAGAGGCTTCAGATTGACCAACTAGATCTGATGAGGGATTATGCTCATACTGACTAACCAAAAGTTGATAATCATGAATAGTCATGAAAAGATGAGTAAATGAATCACATCAACAATTTCTTATCATGAATGTGTGGTTGTAAGTTTCTTATAAATATTCATTGCACATCAGCATCTGGAATAGGATATTGGATTTGTGAGAAGAGGGCTTGTTAACAACCCATGAAATCTATTACTTTCTCTTTCGTTCCTTGTTTACAATGAACCAAGTCCATCAAAGAGACTTGAGGTCCAATATTCACTTGAAAATGCTCAAGGAACTTGTTAACTAATTGTGAAAAAGAAGTTACAAAATTAGGAGGTAACTAGCAAAACCAATACAAGGTTGTGTCTTTGAGTGACCTAGGAAAGAGTTTTTCCAAGATTGCATCCTCAAAGAAGAAATCACTACACGTAGCAGTAAAGGCTGCTACATGGTTGTTAGGGTCTCCCTTCCCATTATATTTCTCAAAGCGAGGGGTCTCAAACTTCTCAGGCATAGGAGTTCTTAGGATGGAATAGGACAATTGGTTTATGACAGGATCTGGAAGCTGAATCAAGTAGAGATTGGAATGAATTGGAAGGACTAGGTGATGGTGCATGAGTAGCCTTTTGGAATGTGATAAGAGGTTTAGATGTAGGTGGAGTGGCATTCAGTGTGGAATTTATGTACTTATATGGAATGGTACTATAATGGTGAATAGGATTCCCAGTGGATAACCCAACACATGTGGTAGCATTATTACTTGGTTGTGTAGTAGTGGTGAGAATAGTAGAAGAATAAGTAGGAATAGGGAGTGTAGGTATGGGTGCCGAAACTTGAGTTCCTATGTGATTAGAATAAGTGACATTATTGATGATTCCAGTGCAACTAGATACAGATAGAATATTGTTATGCACTATATGAGCAAGGCCACACAAGACTTTCAATCCTTCTTAACCTTCGAGAAAAATACTTCGTAGACTCTCAACAACAATGATAGCCTCTTCAGTTATGTGTTTTGAGCTTACATTTTGTTGTAAATTAGCTAACTCCATGTCTAATTTCTGAACTTGAGCTTCAGAAACATGAGCCACAAGGTCATCAATGTTGATGGATTCATGGAAGTTTGATGCTTTAGGAAGATGTAAAGTAGTGATATCAGAAAGAATTGTTAGACCTTCTTGTGTGATAAGCCTAGGAATTTGGGGTTCCAATGTATTGGTATCATCGTTATGAAAAGAATTCAAACCCATAATTTTATGACTTCTTCACACAAGAATGTTGGAATGGGAGCACCAAGTCACAAAGCTCATAAAGCATATATAAGATTTACTAACACACAAGATGAACCAATAGAAGAAATGAATGATGAAAAAAAAGAAATATTTGAGTTTTTTTTTAAGTGAAGCAATAATATACCCTTAATCAAATTCAATTCTACTCAAATCCACTTAAATATCAACAATACTAATGCTTAAATCACACCCACATTTCAATGCTTTTTCCAAAATGAAACAACTCAAAATTATTCCTATCTTCAATTTTCAATGCAAGATGACATTTGTGATGTTGTCAAACAATGAACAATTAGATTTGGAATGCAAATGATAGTATAAAATCTGAAATTAAACTATCAATCATAAACCCTAGAACGCAACTTTTTTTTATAATTTCTAACAATAAAAAGGATTCAAATGCACAATGCAACAATATGAAATTACTAATTATTGTAATTCCCAATCAGATCTAATGCAAAAATCAGAAAATTAAAATATGCTATGAAGATCTATCCTTTCTAAATGCTAACAAAGTAACAACTATGTTTTTTTCAAATCTAGGATGAAACTTTTTTTTTCCAAATTCCAAATGTAAGGATGAAAGAATGTTTTGAATAGAAATAATGACAAGGTACAACAAATGCAAGTGCTCTTAAAAAACTAATCAATGCAACAAGATTCAAAAATAACTCATAAATCTACAAATCCTAGGTTCAAAACTAGCAAGATTTTCTATAAATGCAAGGTTTTATTAAACCCTAGTTTTGAAACTATGCAAAATTTAACTATGTATGCATGTAAAATGATTAATTAACTCACTCCCAATCAGATCTAGAGTTAAAAATAATTTAGATCTAGCCTAAGGAGTTAAACTAGGTCAAAATCTTCTTCTACAAACATTAGGACACAAACCGAGCTTGGATTCTACCCAAGAAGGAGAGCCAAACTATAAGGGTTTTGTCCTTTTGTTGTATATAGATGGATCAACCAAGTTCAACCAAGGTCAAGCAAGCAAGCTAAGACAAATGATCAAACCCTAGAAGATGAAGATTAGACTGTAATTAACTACTGAAAGCAGATCTCAGAAAATAAAAAGTACAACAGGGATCATAGAAGGATTCAGAACCTAGATTTTATAGTAGAAATGCCTTAAACTAGGGTGCTTGGGCACCCTAGGCCTTTTCTATGGTTTATCATAATCTCAGATATCACTAGACCTATACCTGTTTGCTCTGCCTTCTTCCTGGAAATCAGCTCCAAAAACCTCTTTCTCTGACCTGCACACAAGGAAAGAGGAAAAGGTTGTGATGTGTATAAGGGCTTGCCTCAGTCAAACCCCATGTTGGTGTTCCCACCTCCACTACAAAAATGATTAGATCCAAGAGTGTGTGCCCTAGGAGGGAAGAGGCCAAATCTGTAATAATATGATAGATAATGAAAGATAATGATGATGATTACCACAAGAGATATAACCTTAATTAATGAAGATGACTCAAGATCCTACACCAACAAAGGAGAGTGATGAAGAAGGCTTGAAACTTCCTTCAAGACCTACATGCAACTTCAATTGCATCCACAAGTAGATAACACTCCAAGCATGAATAACACTTTAGCATAGAACACAATGTGAGAGCCAACTTCTAACATTCATCTAGGTGTAAAATGAACTACAACACTCATTTAAATATGCATTCTCGCTCACTTACGAAAAATAAAACACAATTAGGCTGACAAATACAAACTAAGGAAGTGTCTTAAGTTGATACTACACAAGTGGGGCTAAAGGTCCCTATTGGAACCAAGGTGCTTGGGCTCCCTAGACCTGTAGCCCACAAACTCTAGGGAGTGTGAAATATAGTGGGCCTAGTCTAGTCCTAAGTTGATTCTATTAGGTTTATTTATCGGGATCGATATTTCATCATTTTAAGCTCAAAAAGGTGTTGAAATAGGTCCAACTAGGTGCTAAACTAGGTGTCAATACTAGTGTACACATTTTACGATGTTACAATAACAAGCCACTTCGAGGGGGCTAATGAGGCCATGTTTTGTCTTATTTCTCTTGCTTTAAGTACATGCTTCCTAAGACATTTCTTGAATTTTATATATATTAACTATGTCTATAATCACCCTTAAGACATTGAAAGCATGAAGATGGGTATATAATATGTTGTTAACTAATTATGTGTGAATTGATGATTATTCATGACATATGATGGTACTTTATGTTAATTTTAGTAATTGTGATGTATAGATATCATATGATGGACTAACCCCTCATGCAGCAAGTACATGGCTACATCTCATGAAGACCACTAGGTAGCTCATGACAAAGGAGGTGTTGATGTCCCAATAGACAGTACAACCACTTGTAGCCAAAGGAAGAAGACTCTAAATTGATTGGAATGAGTTATCCATAACTCTTCACTCTTTGATGGTTATCCTTTGACAGTTGATGCAATCATGAATAATGAAGGAATCTCAAATTGTGCTCCATATTATGTTCCTAGTCTTGACTATTTTTCATAAAGACTAGAGAGAGTTATAGTAGGACTGTGCCATCTATATTACCTTCATGACAATTTAGTTTCCTATTCCTATCTTACTTTGTAATAAAGTCCTCTCCCTATGTTGTTGGATGATGGAAAGTTATGGTGTTTATTGATTAGTAGTTTTGTTCAAATAGGAGAAGTTTGATCTTGTATATATGAATTGTTAGATTCTGTATACAAGGAAAGAATGTTAGATAAAGATTGTATTATCAGATTTGTTATTGTACTTTTCTCTTCAGCATTCAATAAAAAAACACATGTTTTGAGGTTAGTCAATGGTTTCAGAGATACAGTAGGGATCTAGTTAGATTTCATGGGATCACAGTCACTCAAGAAAGGGCCACTTGAGGTAACTGTGTCTCTCCTATATGTTCATGTGTTTAGTTCATGTTATATGTTTATGTGTATGTGATTAATGCATGTTGTAATGAGTTATGTTATATGAATTAGTTAGATTCTGATAATCTATGTTGTTGAGTCAAAGTGATCACTGAATAACTATTAGTTGTTTTCTTATTTGGAATTACATAAGACCATTTGATTATAGCCAACCGAATAGCATTAGTTATTTCTTATCAACATTGCTTACTTAGAGTACTTGTCAATCCTTGCAAATAGAGTTGTTTACTTTTCAATTAGTTTATTCCTATACACAACCCCTAGATTAAAACTCTGGAATCCTTGACTATGCACATAGTATGAGCATCATCCAAGAAGAATACAATTCCCTAGTTTGACAATTTAAATGTAACACATTATAGCCAATAGGTTGCCTGATATAGGATATGTTGGTCTATTGAGTTGTGTGCATGCCCTTTCTACATCAATGTATTGGTTAATAATGAAGTTTGACATTTTTGGCACCGTTACCAAGGATGGTACTAAGGTTTAGTGTTTCTGATTTCTTTTTTATTCATGTTTATATTTTCTTTCATAGGATACAATATTTGTCAGCATTTAGAATTGCTTAGACATTCAATCCATCTCTAAACTATCCACTAACATGGTGCAGGAATAAAGCTATTAGCTTATACATCATTGTATGCGGTAGCCAAGAGACCAGAGAGGGAGGTTTCTTCCAACCAGTTCAACAAAATAAGAACACTTTGAATTATCCCTTGGACTGGAGAACATTGAAGATTTTGAGTGGTAAAAGAAGTAGAAAACCTAGTTGAGCTAGTTACCTTTGCCTTTCCTATTACAAACCAGGAGAGAGTTGATACCTTGAAGAACATTCCTCCTTCAGCCCTACCAAACTTTCATGGGCTAATCACTGAATACCCAGATACCTTTCTCTTTGAGTTTAATGTACTTTGTAGGAGCTATGACTACACTACAGGTGCATACAAACTCAAGCTCTTTCTAGCCACCCTTAAGGATGTTGCATTGTGATGGTTTATGGGATTGGGTGAAAATTCACTAACAACTTGGGCTACCATGAAGGAGATGTTCTTCCAAAAGTACCAAGATTATTGTTGTGGTAGAGATATGAAGGGAGATGACATATTTAGGATGTCACAAAAGGAAGATGAACCTCTAGAAGGTTATGTTGAGAGATTTCAATTTTGCCTCAAGAAGTCAAGACAGAATAGGCTCTCCCCAGAGTCACTCAAGTTGGTCTTCCTAAGAGGTGTGAGTGAAGAATGCATGGATGCACTAATTTTAATTGGAGTAGGGGACATCTCTCAACTCTCTTTTGATGAAATTTATCAAATCTACAAAAACTATTCACAGTCAACCTTGAACAAAAATAGAGGCCTGAGAACCCTGTCTTCCACTAAATCATCTACTAGAGTCTCCAGGGTAGAACTCAGCAATCTACTATCAAACATGACAGAAGATATCATAATCCATCTAGAAACATAACTAGACACTCTGCACATAAATAAGAACCAAGAGGCAGTAGAGGCAGCTTTGGTTGAATACTATCCACACTGCCGATAGAAGAAGGCCAACTGCAAATGCAAGGGTATTGCCAGTATTTCTGAGGGAAAGAATGGGAAAGCAAATTTCTAAACCATAGAAGATGAAGGTCAAGTGTTTTACATTGCACAATGAAGGCCATGGAAGCAAAATCAAGGTATGCCTCAAGACCCCTTGACATTTAATATGCCATTTGCATCATCTACTTCAAATATCCCTAATTGGAACAATGCACCTTGGTATAACCCGCCACAACAAAAATAGGCAACTATGCCACCTAGCTGTAACTAGCAGTAGGGGGTATGGCCACAACAACCATTTCAACCCTCAAATTATAATCCACAATGGCAGGCTGATCAAAACCCCTAGTTACAACAATCGCATGGAAACCAACCTTGGCAAAATCCAAATATGAACTACCCACAGCCACAATAAGCCCTACCTCAACAACCTACCCTTATGCCAAATACATCTTCACCTACTCTTGTTCTACCTAGAGCCACTCAATTTCCAGCCCAACCTGCACCTAACCCTAACAACAAGCCTGTTCCATAGGCCTATACTAATGAAGCCATCCAATACCCAACCTATATGGTTGAGGTTAGTGATGTGCACCTATGCTCAAGAAAGATGCTTGCTTGACCTTCATCTCCACTTATCACAGAACTTCCTGATGAGGAGCAAACCTCTGTCACTGATAACCATTTGAATAACTAGTAAAGACCTTGTGAGACAACCTCTCTGTAGGAGGAAACCATCACCAGGAGCCCTCCATTTCCAAAGAGATTAAACATGCAAGCACCACCTCCATCTAAACCTAACTTTGATTTCATGGGGCAGTTGAAAAATGGTTGCGTTAAAATTCCCCTCATCCAAGCTATCAAGGATGTACCCATATATACCAAGGCTATAAGGGAATTATGCCTTAAGAAACTAGGAAGGAAAAGGAAATATCCTTAGATAGCACATGTTATAGGACAACTTGTTGATATCATGTTAGGTAAATTGGTTGTCCCAAAATATGTCAATCCTAAAAGCCATGTAGTTGATATAAACATCAATGGTACCCTTATCAAAAACACCTTGATTGACCTAGGTGCAACCATCAATGTAATGATAAAGGAAACAATGAATAACCTTCAGCTGGATAATCTAAGACCTACTCCAATAGTATTATAGCCTGTCAGATTGGAGGGGTTCATTAAAGATCTTGTAATTACATTAAATTCATGGGAATACCCTTTAGATTTTATGGTCTTACAACTCAAGGCTAGCCTAGGAGGATATCCACTCATCCTAGGGAGACCCTGGTTGGCAACAGAAGATGCCTTCATAAGATGTAGGTCTAGGAATATGATAATTTCTAATGGGAATATAACAAAGAAATTGGTCCTTTATCCACTTGCACAGCCTTTTGCTGATATGGAGCAAACTATTTGGCCAGACCTAGAGGATACTGACCAATATTCTCTTCAAACATTAATGACAATTGAACGAAGCCCATTATTGGATATCCATGATGAAGATGAAGTGCTTTCTAATGTCATACAAAACAATTATAGAAGGGACTTATAGCAAGACCCTTGTCTAGTATGTCTGACCTGCCCACTGCACAATATTCTACCTACAATCAACACACCATCCTATACTTCTACTAGTATTATGTTTCATCACTTGTTACCCCATAGTTGTAGCCTCAATTTATCAAGATTAGATATTGCATCTATCATGGTATTTGCAACACCAGTTGACATTACACTAGGTAGGACACTTAATATCAACAGTGAATTGACATTTGTCTATAAGACTAAACGATAAAAATGCTATAAACTCATAAGACATCATTTGCATGGGACTATCATGATATGAAAGGCATTGACCCTGACCTCTGCATGCATAGGATATACATTAATCAGGGGTGTAGACCAGTTAGACATCCTTAAAGAAGGATGTACCTTGCAGTGAGAGACAGTGAAGAATGAATTGCAAAAACTATTGGATGCAGGATTCATATACCTAATATCAGATAGCCAATTGGTATCCCCACTAGTCATAGTACCAAAGAAGGGAGGTAAGTGGCAAGTTTGTGTAGACTACAAAGAATTAAATACTGCCACTAGGAAAGATCATTTTTCTCTTCCTTTCATTGACCAGGTATTAGACTCCTTAGCTGGGAAAAAGTATTTTTCTTTCCTTGATGGATTCAATGGATATAACCAAATCAAAATAGCCCCTGAGGACCAGGATAAGACCACATTCACATGCTCATGGAGGACATATGCCTATTCAATCCTTCCATTTGGACTCTATAATGCACCTGCCATATTCCAGAGGGATGTTTTAAGCATCTTTGATGACCTTGCCCATGACTCTATGCAAGTATATATGGATGATTTTACTACTTATGGAGATTCTTATTATGAGGCCCTAAAAAACCTTGAAAAAGTACTCCAGAGATGTCAAGATCATAACTTCTCCCTTATTCATGAAAAATGTTTCATGATGATGCAAGGAATAGTGCTTGGACACTTTATGTCCAAGGAAGGCATTCAAGTGGATCCACACAAAATTGAAATCATTTCAACATTACCTATTCCTCAAAAATAGAAGGATATTAGAAGCTTTCTCGGCCATGCAGGGTACTATAGAAGAATCATAAAGGATTTTAGTAAGATAGCTGCCCCTTTGTTTGTCTTACTATCTAAGGATGCATAATTTAATTAGACAATTGACTATCAGACATCCTTTGACAATCTCAAAGAGTCATTGACAAAGACATCTATACTCAGAGGATCTAATTGGGAAGTACCTTTCCATATACATACAGATGCTTCTAACTTTGATGTGGGGGTTGTGTTAGGACAGAAGGAAGGAAATTTGGAGTATGCAATTTACTGCATCAGTAAGAATCTACAAGGTGCTGAACTTAACTATACTGTCACTAAGAAAGAAATGTTATTTGTTATCTATGCAATCAATAAGTTTAGACATTATATCACTATATATCTTGTTTTTATTCATACCGACCATGCAACAATAAGATACCTAATGAACAAACCAATGGTAAGTGGTAGAATGGTTAGATGGTTATTGCTACTTCAAGAATTTGATATCACCATTGTGGACAAGCCTGGGAAGGCCAATGTTGTTGTTGACTTCCTCTCCAGGCTACCTACTTGTAATGAGGATCCAATTATTAATTATTCTTTTCTAGATGAGCACTTATTTGCACTAACTATACAAACTCCTTGGTATCCATATATAGGAAATTATCTAGTTGTAGGAAAAGACCTCCACACCTCTCACCAAGGGAGAGGTGCCACCTAGTGGAGAGCAGCTTTCCCTATTCTTGGATAGTTGGTTACCTATTCTACATAGGTCCTAATCATATCATGAGAAGATGTATTAGCGAAGATGAAGTATATGACATTCTCAAGGCCTGTCATGATGAACCATATGGTGGACACTTTGCAGCTAAGAGGACAACAATCAAGATTTTGAATATTGGATACTATTGGCCAACCTTGCACAAAGATACAACTCTCTATACAAGGAGATGTGACCATTGTCAAAGGATGGGAAGACCTACAAGAAGTGATGAAATGACCCTGCAACCACAATTGGTGGTCACACCATTTGACAAATGGGGCATTGATTTTATTGGGCCCATTGATTCTCCATCTAATAACAAAGAACATATACTTGTTTGCACTAATTACCTCACAAAATGGGTGGAGGTGAAAGCTCTAAAAGTAGCCAGAGACAGTAAGGTTTCTACATTACTATATGAGGAAATATTTACAAGGTATGGCATCCCAAGGGAAATAGTAACAGATTAGGGACCATAGTTTACATCAGCACTAATTGGTAGCCTTGTTTAAATCTATGAAATCTAACATAAAGAGTCTGTTGATGAATGTTTTAACACACAACAACACAGGTGTGATTGTTGGTTTCACACCTCTCTTGAAAAGTATCCTACCCTAGGTAAGACTACTCCAAGGTTTCTATAGCTAGGTCCTAGCTTGCATGGAATAAATTCAGTGGAATGTCTAGTTGTGGCTACAAGGGGTCTTACATGAAATGCAGAGTTTATGAAAAGATGGTAGCAATGCAAGTGCAGAAACCCTAGGTGGTTCAGACTGTGAAGTCTAAAATTTTAGAAGATGATTAATGTAATGCTACTCAAATCCTAAATCTACCAAACTTTATGTAAAGAAAATGCAAAAGGAAGAGGAGAGAGAGAAGGGATAAGAGATCCTAAGTGACAATCACAATGGGGTAAAATGTTGCAGATAGATAAATACTTTCAATAAACCATTCCCTATTTCACCAGGATAGGAAACCCACAATGTTGCAAGAAATGATGTAATCTTCAAAGGATCCTTATGATTTTCAAGTTGCATTCACTCATTAAACACCCGAACAATGGCGTAACTTAACTAGTGGAATGTAACTGAACTATACTCAATGACAGGGCCCAGGCTAACTATACACAGCAACTTACCATTGATAAGCACTAATAGTATGGACCAAAGCATTCATCAGATATCTTAATTTATCCATCATTGCAAAAACACAAATAATTAAATTCAGATTGATATGAACCATGAAAACCAAAATGAGACAACATATAAACACAAATTCCCAGCAACCTGCAAAACTTGCTTTGTATTGACTAAATTTTGGTAGAGTCTCAGCAATTCATTATCAAATCTTACTTGTTACAATGAGAGAATGATGGCCCTTTTATAGACAAGGCACCATACCGCATTTTTCAATGGACGGTGGAGATTAACTCAACACTAACGGTCTAGATTACATGGCATTTAATTAGATGCATCAGTTAGTTACAATTTCATATTTGCATTTGTCATCTAGGAAAAAGACAAAATATAGCTTGCAAATACATTTGAATCTGGACAAAATGGACACCCATTTGGTTGTAAATGATGAAAAGTCAATTTTCAAGGCCTAATAAAGCCAAAATAGAGTCACATAACACTTGAAAACTTGAGCTGATGTGAATGAATGGACCAAGAGGAGTATGTGGCACTTTATTAGTGAAGATATATCCAACTGGATGCTTGTTGGATCATCATTGCATGACTGGACTACTGGGACAGCTATATGTATGTCTTGGACATTATACTGGAACTGCAAGAACAACAATGAAATAAACTTGATCTTGTATGTATTTAGCTCTTGTAGCTCATCTCCATCATCTTGGATATCATACTGACTTCCTCTTGTAGGTGTAGCAACAATTTGGTTGATAAAATGAAGTTTCTACATTTCTGGGTCAGTATTGCATATCTGTGTGTACATCTTTCCAAGACGGCTTCGACAAGCTCTTGTGTCCTCCAAGACCTACAATTCACAATGTAAAGCATCAATTTCATCTTAACAAGTCATTTTTCACCAATTTGGATCAAAACATGTCCATTTGCAGTCATGGATCAGTAAAAAATAGCTCATTGTCAATGCCACCTTCTTATAAACAACCTCTTAAATCTAGTGATTTTCACATGATTTTCTACATTTTTTTGCCATTTTCAAGTACCCATTTGGCCAATATATTGATCTAGGAAGTTTTTGTAGTCATTAGGATCCATTTGGGAACTTTTATTTCATATTTTTCTAGCATTTTCTGCAAAAAGTGGGATTTTTGGGGGTCACCGACCTTTTATGTGCAATGGCATTAACTATCATAAAACATGCCAAAAATCCACACAAACTTGGTAAAATGTTCATCATGATGTGACAAATAGATATGTAATTCAAATCCATCAAGAAAATCCAAGTTGCCCCTTGAAAAACTCAATTTTTGGCCTAAAATACCAAAAAGCACTGATTTTGCTTTCAATCGACCTAGCAGGGATTTCACCTCCAACTAACCTAGCAAAGATTCTGGGTTCATCTGACCTTGCGTGGATTTGGGTCTGACTAACTAAAATGATGCTTCATGTGGTCAGTCGGTTCACTTTTTAGTGCAAGTCTGTTGGGTATGTTTTTAGTACAAAGTGTGTTGGCGGGGATTTTGGTGCCAACCGACTTAGCGATAGTGTGGAAGGAAGTTGGTCAGAGGTAATTTTAGCACTAAGGTCAATGGATGATGATTTTTGTGCAGAAGTCCGTGAGCAAGGTTTTTAGCGCTAGAAGTCGGTAGGAGGCAGTTTTAGCGCAAAAGTCGGTAGGAGGCAGTTTTAGCACTTTTTGCAGTTGGGGTCATTTTTAGCGCTAGATTTTGAATTGGCCAGGGTGAAAGTATATTTAAAAATATGTTTAAGTATGAATTTCTTATACTTTAAATATTTTTAAATATACTTTCAAGATGTTTGAGATGGGTTCCAGATCCATAGGATTTCATATGCAGATTCTAAAATTTTTTGGTTCCACCAGATTTCAGACTTAGCCATTTTTTAGGATATTCAGGGTTTCAAACTTAGCCAAATTAGGGCTTTAGGACCATGTGATAGAATGAAATTATATGAACCCCTCAGTGAAATCTTGTGAAATTTGACATGATTTTACAACTGTAAGATCTGGAAACTAGGAATTTCAACATGACACATCTTGTAGTAGCAATTTCAAGGGCAATATCTAGTAACATAAGATTTTGAAGCAAAATGCAGTAACACCCAATTTTAGTGTAGAAGGCAACAAATGGCTATTTTTTAAGCACAAGACCACCCAAGACACCTCCAAATCAATCATGAAAGACATCAAATGACTCCAAACATGCCAGGTACTAAAACTTGAAGCAAATCATGCATTCTAAGCACATATTCACCCTCTCATCATGATAAGTAAAAAAAGTTGAGACTCCAAGCCAAAGCGAAAGAGGGGTTCTCTATTTGTCAAAATGGGGCGTGTGTGCAAGTCACAACAGAGTCCACTCCCTATCATCCACAGTCAAATGGCTAGGTTGAGGTCACAAACAGGGAGATTGAGGCAATATTAACAAAGATAGTTGCATTACACAAGAAAGATTGGGCAACAAGACCCTTTGAAGTAGATTGGGCATATAGAACTACTTGGAAGAAAACAATAGGGTATACGCCTTATGAACTACTTTATGGTAAGAAAGTTGCCCTCCCTATTGAGTTTGAATACAAAACATTGAGAACCAATGTACAACTTGGAATGGACCTATCAACAACTCAAAAGGAAAGGTTGTACCAGCTTAATGCCTTGGAAGAAGTAAGGATGGAAGAAGTTCATCACACTGAAATAATTCAAAAATAGAGAATCAAATGGCATGATCAGTATATCAAAACCAAGGACTTTCAGGTAGGTGATTGGGCCCTCTGCTATGACTCCAAGTATAAAGATCATAAGGGCAAATTGCAAACCAGATGGTTAGGCCCTTATGAAATAAAGGAAGTTTTTCCCAATGGTGCAGTCCAATTAACCATTATTGACCCAATTAGATTGTCACTGATGGTTAATGGATAGAGATTGAAATTGTATAAGAAGCCCTTGGATAAAGCTACATTCCTCCAGCAATTAAGGGCAGATATGGGTATAGCAACTCCATAGTAGCTTGCCTCAGATGAGGCCTACAACCAAGTTATAGATGATCACAACATTACAACAGTAGATCAAGCTACCAGCTTGACTGCATTACCACATCAGGCTTGATTTTCTATGAACCTTACACATAAATAAAACATAAAATATCAAAAAAAAATTCAATCAGAGTTTAGGCTCCATCAACTCAGCTCCTATCTAGTTGAGATTTCCTTTAGCCGTCAGCCACTTCACTGAAGGAACCTATAGCCAAAGCCTCTCTACTATTTCATAGGACCTGTACATTTCCACATGTAGCAGCTACATTGGTTGTCATTTCCACGGGACCTATAGCTGTTGCACCCACAGCCAAAGCACATGGGACCTATTCACTTCACGTTTTGATTGCATGCATTCAACTACTCCTGCCTGTGGCACCTTTTCTCACGACATCTACATGCCGGCATCTTCCACTATTGATTGTACCTCCACGCTACATGTCACACTACCACTTCACACTCCATTCATACACTTCTTCAATGTCAAATCATTTTGATTCATTCTGGCTCATTCATCGAGCACATCAACTCTAGCTGCCATATCACCATTTTTCTATGCAACATTTCCAAGTTAGACATCATTTCAAAGGTATTTCTTTCACTATTTCTTTAATTAAGATTTATTACTTCTTATTTTATGGCTTTTGCACTTCACACATTATTATTTTCACATATTATACCCAATTTGAATTGCTTTCAATGTCGTGTTCCGTACACTTCGCTTGTCTTTTCGTTTGAGGACAAATGACACCATAGTTGGGGGGAATTCCATACGTAGGAATTATTTTACATACATTCAAATCTCTTAAATATCTTCCTTCATAATTATGCCTATCTGTTCCACATAACATACAAGCTAGCAGATAGTAACTTGTAAGAAGAAACTGATAAGAAGTGTCTGGTAAGGAGAATTTGCCGAAGAACAGGGGATTTAGTTGAGGGAATTGAGTTTGTAGAGTGGAATTGGGTTCAGTAGCAGAGTTTCATGAGATATCACAATGGGAGGAGATCTTATTAGAAGAGAACCTACTATCCACACAACATTATTGTCTGACGGGGATTGCATGCCTATCTTTCAGCAAGTAGGAGTTAACAAAGTATAATGAGGACATGACCCAACAATTTGAGGGAACATTCCATAATGAGGAATCTACAGTAAAGGCTTGCGGGTTGATATGTCTATAGCTATCATAGCTAAGGTAACGAGGCTATGGGTAGTTGGAGAAGAATTCCCTGTAAGAGTCAACACCATTTCAGTAAGAGTTGGATTCAGACAACCAAGAGAAAGAATGGAATCTACATCTCAAGGTACCAAATGAACCTCTTTGCCCTTGCTATGGATCTATGTTGCTACCTATATTATTAGATATCTTACCTATGATGGGAGGCAATCTTTGTTTTATATTGTGCATTTCAAACTTTTAAGCCATCTCCATCACAGGAGTGTAGTGAATGTTTCAAATTTCTTGTTCAATTTATTAAAAAGGATGTCTACTAAATATAGAAGGAAAAATAACCAGTCTTCATTGTCCCATCATGGCCTAGTTGTGCTATTAGTAAAAAGGATTTTGTCTATTTAGTACCCCAATATTTATTGGGAAATTTTTCTTGAAATTAATCATGTTGATGAGGGACCTTTGAGGGCTGAACTAGAGAGAGAAGAAGAGGCACAAACAGGAAATTTACAAATAGGGGAAGGAGAGGAAACACCTGCGACCTCTTCTCAACCTAAAGCTTCACCTACCTACTGCCATGAAACTACCGAGGAGCACCCAACTCCAAACCCTAATAATCCTATAGGCAAACCTGTTAGGTCTCCCACACCTACAGCTTCACCAGTGTCAACCCCCTTGCCAGAGCATTCACCCTCACATACTTCTAGCCACCCAAAGAAAAAGTCAAAACAAAAACTATAGCCTGGATATGCTAGCTCACTGCTCGTGGCACCTAAAACTGCCTATGAAACTCCTTCTACCTCAAAGCCCACCAAGAAGAGAAAATCATCCTCTTCTTCATCCAAAGCCAAGAAGAAACAAAATGCCACTACTTAATCACATAGGCGCTCAAAGCACCTAAAGGAGAACGAACTTTCAGGGGGAAAACCTAGACTGAAAAGAAGAATGTGGTTGACATAGACACTGATACAGACTTCGAGAGGGAGCATCTATTTGTTGACAGGGAACAGAGGAATGTGGGCCACACACTCATCCTAGAGACTGATACAAAGTATGAGGACAACTAGGAAAAAGCATCAACCTCTCCCTGATACTGAAAACCAAGACTTATCAGCCTCTCCAGATGAAACTCAGGAAGAGGAATTGTTGTTGGACTCTAAAGATGTAGAGCGAACGAAGGATGAATTGCAGAGAGCCTTGTAGAAAATTATAGAATTGGAGAAGCAGTTGAGGGATTACCAACAAAAAGAGATAGGGTTAAATGAACAAGTTAAAAAGTTGGAAGATTAGCTGCATGTTTTCCATAAACAAGGGTTAGGACTAGATCATTTGGCCCAATTGGCCATTATAGAAATCAATAGAAGGAATCTAGAGCCTGTGCAACCTGAAGAACAACTAGAGGAACCTGCCCCATCAACCTTATTTATAGTTACCTTGCAATTATGGAATAATATAGATGAATTGGTGAAAGAACAAGGTGAATTGAAGGAGAAGCATAGCAAAGAGTTAGACATGAAGAACACAGAAATAAAGAGACTAGAATTCAAAATGGACAGAATGGTAGATATGAATGTCCAACTAATGAGGTGTCAACCACCTGTAAGGGTTTATGCCCTCTATCTACAGGAGCAGTATTTGAGCTTTTAGTTTAGCCAACTTTATAGTGATGCTCTTATTTCACTTTTAAACTTGCCTTATTTCTAATAGCCTACCAAAAAGCTACCCTTGAAATGCATAATCAACTGTGTGAATTTTACCTGCATGAATTAGCCATTCCATATGATACTCACTAGAACCCCCTAGTTGTTATTGGGGATATGCAATTGAAGGCCTTAGCATCATTCGTCCAAAATGAGCATAGGAGAGGAGTGTTACAACAATAGTATAATGAGAGAGAAATCACTCCCTCTCAAACTCAGGGTAGAATCCCTAGATCCTAACAAGATAGTAGAGGAATGGATTGATCTAATTGAACATCCAGAGGTAGAAAACAAATTCCTAGAATGTAGAGCAATAGATTAAAAGAAATTCAGGGAATTAGCTGAAGGGATTGGTAAGGAAGCTTTGGGTTTCTCAAAAGGTAGGTGGAAAGAATTGACACCAACATTGCAAAGAAAAGAGCCTCATTAAGTATTCAACCTCTTAGTAGAAATCAATAGGGTACAAAATATATAAGATTATCCAATGAACATGGCATAACTTGGCTACCATTAGTGTTTCATCCTCCCCTACTTATTTATCCCATTCCACATTGGCTAGAGAAGAGGACAAATCAGGTGGTAGAATGGGCTAGGTGGAATAGGCTGGCAAAGCAGAAGGGTTTCTACCTCAAATAGGATAGAGGAGTAGAAGAACCTATAGATTATAGGGAGATAGATCTTCAATACAATTAGAGACCTTTGTTTCTAGAGGACCATCAATATGTTTAGTTGGGGGGTGTGATGAGGCCATGTTTTGTCTTTTTTCTCTTGCTTTAAGTACATGCTTCCTAAGACATTTCCAGACTTTTATATATATTAACTATGTCTATAATCATCCTTAAGACATTGAAAGCATGAAGATGGGTATATAATATCTTGTTAATTAATTGTTTGTGAATTGATGATTGCTCATGATATATGATGGTACTTTATGTTAATTTTAGTGATTGTGATGTATAGATATCATGTGATGGACTAACCCCTCATACATCAAGTATGTGGGTACATTTCATGAAGACCACTAGGCAACCCATAGTAAAGGAGGTGTTGATTTCCATAGTAGATAGTACATGCACCTATAGCCAAAGGAAGAAGACTCTAAATTGATTGGAATGAGTTATCCATAACTCTTCACTCTTTGATGGTTATCCTTCGACAGTTGATGCAGTCATGAATAATGAAAGAATCTTAGATCGTGCTCCATGTTCTATTTCTAGTCTTGAATGTTTTTCATAAAGACTAGAGAGATTTATAGTAGGACTGTGCCGTCTATATTACCTTCATGATAATTTAGTTTCCTATTCCTAGTTTGCTTTGTAATAGAGTCCTCTTCCTATGTTTTTGGATGATGGACAGTTATGGTGTTTATTGATCAGTAGTTTTGTTCAAATAGGAGAAGTCTAATCTTGTATATATGGATTTCTAGATTCTATATACGAGACAAGAAGGTTAGATAGAGATTGTGTTATCATATTTGTTATTATACTTTTCTCTTCAGCATTCAATAATGGAACACATGTTTTGAGTTTAGTCAATGGTTTCAGAGATATAGTAGGGATCTAGTTAGATTTTGTGGGATCACAATCACTCAAGCAAGGGCCACTTGAGGTAACTTGTGTCTCTCCTATGTTTATGTGTTTAGTTTATGTTATATGTTTATGTGTATGTGATTAATACATGTTGTAATGAGTTATGTTATATGAATTAGTTAGATTCTGATAATCTGTGTTGTTGAGTCAAGGTGATCATCGAATAACTATTAGTTGTTTTCTTATTTGGAATTATATAAGACCATTTGATTACAGTCAACTGAATAGCATTGGTTATTTCTTATCAACATTACTTACTTGTAGTACTTGTCAATCCTTGCAAATAGAGTTGTTTACTTTTCAATTAATTTATTCCTATGTACAACCCCTAGGTTAAAACTTAGGAATCCTTAACTGTACACATAGTATAGGCATCATCCAAGAAGTATATCATTCCTTGGTTTGACAATTTAAATGTAACACATTGCAGGCAGTAGGTTCCTTGATATAGGATCCATTGGTCCATTGAGTTGTATGTATGCCTTTTCTGCATCAATGTATTGGTTAATAATGAAGTTTGACAGGGTCAAACCTCCAAATATCTCCAATGAGAACACAATTCACAATATGAGGATCATAAGCTTACATCTAGATCCTATATATACCTAATTATGTCATGGCTACCACGTAGGCCAACTTAGATACTAAAATATAACCCCTAGGATAACCTAAATATCTAATTAAGAATAAAATAATGATCCTTTGACTTAACTAAGGGTGAAGGTAGCCACAATTTGACTACTCATAACCTTATGCACACTCTAGGATTAAAGACATAGCAACATGTACCTCTTGCAAGCACAACGAGGATCTAATTACCTCTGGGAGAAGATCAAATGACAAAATGGAAAAGGAGGGAGGGGAAATAAAATAGACCAACCAGTATGTATAAGGAAAAACACAACACATAGACTATGTCCAAGAACAAACATACAACGAATGACATGAAGGCACAAATACACATTGAAAGGTTGGTTATAAATAGAATTTAAACACACTAGCAAGTTAGACCCTGCAAAGCAGATCCATGGAACAAGGCCATGGATGAGCTTCCATATATCACTTACCTCTATCAAAGACAAGCTTGAAGAAGGAATTGAGCATCTTCAAGTTGATGTTGCCTCCATCTCCTAGTAGTAGTAAGTGAAGATTCTTCCTAGTGATGCAGAGGCATCCACACTATAACCTTCGCATATAGCATGAATGTTTGCAGACCAACCTCATCATCATCATCTTCGCCATCATCATCATATTCCCTAGAACTACCAACAGCATCATCATATTTCACTTTACACAGTCAGCATCATCATATTTCAGACGATCGCAAACATCCGCCTGCCGACTACTGTTCACCTCCGCTTTCCTTCTAACATCATCATCATGATGTTCAGCGGGCGCACACATCCTCCGGTTGCACTGTTCATCGGGCTCCGAACTCCATCGTCATCATCATATGCAACACTTCCTTCGTCAGCAGGATATTCAACATCCGGTTGTCCCAAATATCCTGATGACGATCGCCTTCAGCACCTTCCCTACGATGCTCCAACAGCCGACGACACAAGCAACAGCATCATGATATAATTCATCCGGTTCTCTTCGAAACCTCCTGATGACGATGTTAA
This sequence comes from Cunninghamia lanceolata, assembly GCA_027924645.1. Lineage (NCBI taxonomy): Eukaryota > Viridiplantae > Streptophyta > Pinopsida > Cupressales > Cupressaceae > Cunninghamia > Cunninghamia lanceolata. The sequence goes on along the minus strand of BSBN01000292.1, from coordinate 1,484,236 downwards.
CACAACTTCCTGCCACGGACTTCCGCCGATACCTTAGCACTTTAACGATGGCAGGATAAACTCGCATAAGGGGGATATCTCAATATCCTGATGACGATGACGTCATATCCTGATGACGATGATGTCACCCAATATCCTGATGACCTCTTCAACACTTAGTCAAAAATCTGAACTTTCTCTCCCGCATCTACTCGCGATATGCGGATGTTTGGCACTCCCGATAGATGATCCTGATGCCGATACGCTCCTACTCGGCTCCTCCAGATGATGATCACCCAGACGCACTTGCACTTCATGCGATCGACAACATCATGCTCTCCTTCACTTATCCGGATGACGATGTCTAACCCGACTGCAGGATATTCACCTAGATATCCTGATGATGCCGTCTTGACCAGTTTCTTCACTTAGCGAAATTTCACTTCGCCGATCCTTCAGGGATGACCCGATCCAACTCAGGGTGATCTCTCTCAACTTGAACTTCTCAACTTGACCTAGCACATGAGGATGCTAGGGTCTTCAACATCTCTTGACCGCGATCCTGCACACCTGCATGCAAACAAACAAACTACCTACTAACCTACTGTACATTGCCATTCCACCGATCAGATGAGTCAACCGGTGGAATGGATCAGTATATCCATGAAAACCTCTCAAACCAGCAATCGATTACAGGAAGGAGATCAAACAGAAAATGAAACAGGATCTTTATTGACTCAAAGATGCAATACAATATGATGTTCCTCACACAGAACACTCAACTCCTCTGCTTGATGCAACACTACACTGCCGATCGATGATCTCTACAATCAACCGATCTCATGCTTATAAAGATTTGCCTACGAGTACTACTGACCCGACTCCAAGTGGCTGGGAACTCTCCAAGCGGCTGGGAGATCCCACCGAACATACATCATGACAGCTGTTATAACTAACTAGCTAAAAATAGCAAAAGCCTGGTCAGCATGATCTTATCATGATCAGCATGACCTTATTACATGCAATTGGTCTAACAGACCTTCTTGGAAACACAAACATGACCTAAACTACTAACTGCCTCATCAAGACCAGCTGTCAGGTAGGTGCTCCTGCACCATACTCCCCAACAGAAAAGAACTCATGTCCCATGAGTTGAGTATGTGGAAGTCTTCCACCTCTACACTTTGCTTTGTCAATAGTCTGACCTGCTCCAGCTTTGTCTGCTGCTGTCTCTTGGCTGCTCCAAGACTTCTGAACTGTAACTTGCTTGCTGGCAAGTAAATCCTCATGCCTGTTGATGTAGGCCTTTCTCTCACATACCTTGTGTTTGTCAGGTTGCCTGACCAGAACCTCTTTCTGAACTACCTCTTGAACTGCTGAAATGTTCAACTCTATCTTCCTGTCAACCTTGATAGGACAAGCAATAGTCCCAACTATGACAACATCCTTGTCATTCCTTTCAACTGATGGTTGGTTGCACCCTTGTTTCTGAACCTGCTGCTGACCTCTGTCAGTCACAACTGAAACTTTCTTCAGCTTGTTGTCTGTAACAACTCCTTTCTCTGCAGTGTCCTGAACTGCCTTCATGCCTGCTCCTCTAGGCATCTGCACAAACTCCTTCTTTCCCATTAAAATGAGTTGAGCTGCCTTCTGTACTGCAGCTTTTGCCTACAATGGCATCAACTTAATAATCTTCCCATCCTTCTGAATGGTGTAGGTGTTAGCATACCCATCATACAGTACTCTTCTGTCAAATTGCCATGGTCTACCCAACAGTAGGTGACAACATTCCATAGGCAAAATATCACACAAAATCCTATCATGATATGGTCCAATCTGGAAATCCACATATGCCTGTTCAGAGACAAAAAGTGATTGCCTATCACTCACCCAAGATGCCTTGTAAGGGTGTGGATGTGGAATCCTTTCCAGCTTCAGTTTATCCACCATTTCCTGAGATACCATGTTGTCTGTTGAACCAGTGTCAATGACAACCTTACATACCTTACCTTTGCTCTTGCATGTGGTTTTGAAAAGAGCTCTTCTTTGCATCATATCCTTTGATGCCTGCCAACTAATTCTCCTTAACATCAATGATTCTCCACTCTCTGGATATCCAACATTATCAGGTTCTCTGTTTGAACTCTGTGCACTTGCTTCTACTTTTTCTTCCTGTACCAATTGTACTCTCTTATCACTTGTTCTATCATTTCTGGATGATGAACCTTTGTTTTCTGGACATTTGAAAGATGGATGACCAAACTCTCCACAGGTGTAACACTTTCCTAAAAATGTAGTAGAACCTCTACCACCTCCAAATCTTCCTCTATTGCCTTTCCATCCACCTCTGAAATCAGACTGTCCCTGTCCTTTACCAGTGTCTTCTTGACCCTCATTGGTTTGCTTTTGTGTAGGGGCTGCTCCTCTTCCCCTATTGTTTCCTCTTCCTCTCATGGACTTCTCATGTCCTCTATTCAGCTTTTCTTCAATCCTGATTGCCATTTGGTAACAATCCTCCACATTCTTAGGGTTAGCTAACACTAACTCATCCTGTATGTTAAACCTCAAACCAGCCAAGTACCTAGCCACCTTTTCTACCTCATTCTCATGATGACCAGATCTCATACTCAACAGATAAAATTCCTCAGTATAGGCTTTCACATCCCTGTCTTTCTGCTTTAGAAATTGCAGCTTCTTAAACATCTGGATTTCATAATCCCTTGGCAAGAATTTACCCTTGATCCTTGCTACCATCTTATCCCAAGAAGTGATCTTAGACTTCCCTTGTTTCCTTCTCTCAGATTGTACATAATCCCACCATACCAAAGCATGACCTCCTAACTTGGTCTTTGCAATCTTTACCTTCTGATCCTCAGCCACATCTTCACATTCAAAGTGATTATCCAGTGCAGCAATCCAATCTAACAACTCATCTTCATTCAAGCTTCCAGTATACTTGGTAACATCAACCTTTACCTTAGGTTTTTCACTCTGCACTGCCTTTAACAGTTTTGCCAGTCTCTGGTCTTCAGCATCCAGATCTTCAGCTACCTCTTCATACTCTTCAACAGTATCTGCCTCTTCTTCAGACTCACTGTCTTCTACCTCCCTCTTTTTGTTCTTTTCCAGGGCTGTCAGCCTGGCTTGAAGTGCTTCAGCAAGCTCCTTCATCTTCCTCATCTCTCTAGCATGTTTCTCCTTCAGTTCCTGTAACTCCCTTGCAGTACCACTACCTTTAGGAGGCATTTTGTCAACCTCTCAATCACAACACAATCAACTCTATCTCTTACCTCTGCCCTTTCGGTGACAGAATCAACACACAACAGCCCAGACCTTTTGCTGAGCTCTGATACCACTATGATGCAAAGGCATCCACACTATAACCTTCGCATATAGCATGAATGTCTGCAGACCAACCTCATCATCATCATCTTCACCATCATCATCATATTCCCTAGAACTACCAACAGCATCATCATATTTCACTTTACACAGTCAGCATCATCATATTTCGGACGATCGCAAACATCCGCCTGCTGACTACTGTTCACCTCCGCTTTCCTTCTAACATCATCATCATGATGTTCAGCGGGCGCACACATCCTCCGGTTGCACTGTTCATCGGGCTCCGAACTCCATCGTCATCATCATATGCAACACTTCCTTCGTCAGCAGGATATTCAACATCCGGTTGTCCCAAATATCCTGATGACGATCGCCTTCAGCACCTTCCCTACGATGCTCCAACAGCCGACGACACAAGCAACAGAATCATGATATAATTCATCCGGTTCTCTTCGAAACCTCCTGATGACGATGTTAACACAACTTCCTACCACGGACTTCCGCCGATACCTTAGCACTTTAACGACGGTAGGATAAACTCGCATAAGGGGGATATCTCAATATCCTGATGACGATGACGTCACCCAATATCCTGATGACCTCTTCAACACTTAGTCAAAAATCCAAACTTTCTCTCCCGCATCTACTCGCGATATGCGGATGTTTGGCACTCCCGATAGATGATCCTGATGCCGATATGCTCCTACTCGGCTCCTCCAGATGATGATCACCCCGATGCACTTGCACTTCATGCGATCGACAACATCATGCTCTCCTTCACTTATCCGGATGACGATGTCTAACCCGACTGCAGGATATTCACCTAGATATCCTGATGATGCCGTCTTGACCAGTTTCTTCACTTAGCGAAATTTCACTTCACCGATCCTTCAGGGATGACCCGATCCAACTCAGGGTGATCTCTCTCAACTTGAACTTCTCAACTTGACCTAGCACATGAGGATGCTAGGGTCTTCAACATCTCTTGACCGCGATCCTACACACCTGCATGCAAACAAACAAACTACCTACTAACCTACTGTACATTGCCATTCCACCGATCAGATGAGTCAACCGGTGGAATGGATCAGTATATCCATGAAAACCTCTCAAACCAGCAATCGATTACAGGAAGGAGATCAAACAGAAAATGAAACAGGATCTTTATTGACTCAAAGATGCAATACAATATGATGTTCCTCACACAGAACACTCAACTCATCTGCTTGATGCAACACTACACTGCCGATCGATGATCTCTACAATCAACCGATCTCATGCTTATAAAGATTTGCCTACGAGTACTACTGACCCGACTCCAAGCGGCTGGGAACTCTCCAAGCGGCTGGGAGATCCCACCGAACATACATCATGACAGCTGTTATAACTAACTAGCTAAAAATAGCAAAAGCCTGGTCAGCATGATCTTATCATGATCAGCATGACCTTATTACATGCAATTGGTCTAACAGACCTTCTTGGAAACACAAACATGACCTAAACTACTAACTGCCTCATCAAGACCAGCTGTTAGGTAGGTGCTCTTGCACCACCTAGCATGTACATGTAGACTACTAACATCATGATCATCATGTTGGAAAAAGAGGTGGTTATCATCAGGATAGGGTAGCCATAGATAATAGGACCCATCATCATGATGACCCTCATAGAAATATTTACTTTCAAGCTCCATGGCAACATGATGGATATATGGACCCACATCCTCTTGAACACCTAATTGAAGTGGATCCAATTCAAATGCAACCACAAACTAGGCTATGTCATCTGATAGCTCATATTCATCTTGCAGCGCAATTGCACCATAGATGCTAATGTATTCTTCTATAATTGAATCAAAGACCTGATGCAAATCCAACACAACCCTATTAGCATACAATAGAAGTTTGAGATAGTTCAGTTGAAGACATAATTTGGAAATTGTCTCACTATTTTAGGCTCTTCACTACAACCTACTCAAACAAACTGTTACCCAAAAACTAATTAATGATCTAATCTTCCTCTTCCCCTTCCAACAAGCAAGCAATCTGATCTTCACAAGAACACACAACACTGATATCAACATGCTCAATCAATGATCCTAGAAAGGTGTCCTTAATGCAATCCACATTAGCATAAGACAACTATCCCAAACCACATTCTAAAAACTCATCACGATCCAAGGATTCATGACTTGAAACAACAATATGATCATGCACACCTTCACATACTTCTTTCTCATTTGCAACAAGGGGGGCATGAGCATCTACCTCAATAAAGAAAGGAAGCACATCTAGTGAATTACAAAAAAACTTGTACTTCAACTTCCTTACTTATCTCAGTAACATCAAGATCATTGTCAAGAGGAAATAATAATGGGAGTTCATCTAATAAATAGTCATCATCATCTTCAAGACCATGGATAGACCCATCTAAGCATAAATCAGTGCAAAAAATTGTGTCATCACCTACATTGTTATCATATGTTGCACTTTCACTAATTTCAATCCTCCTGACCACACTATCAAACTGATCCAATGTTGTATCCATCTTTCCAACACCACCATTGTTCAGAGTAATGCCCTCAAACTTGAATGTAATGCATGCACTATTATCTATCTCAAATAAGTTATCATCAGGTGCATGCACATCAATTTCATCCTTGACCTTAGGTTAAGAAGCAGTTGATAAAGCAACATTATCATCATCCCCAAGGGATGATACATCCAACTAAAGATAGGTGGCCACACTATCTTCACTCTCCACATAACTATCATATGAAATTGTATCACATTTTTCTATCCTTTTGACTACACATCCAACCTGATTCATTGTATTGTTGCCCCCCATAAGTTCATCTATTACAAAATCTCCTTTTGGGGACAACTTTACAATAAGTTCATTTCTCATTCTTTCCATGGCATTAAGGCATAGGTAAGCCTGTTGCAAGCTTGTAAGCCTCAAGTCCTCCTACATTGAACTCAATCCAACCTCATACGATTCAAAAAATATGTCAATGCAAGCGAATACAAAAGGTTTGAAAGTTGATGGAGTTTTTAAAAGTGCAACAACAAACTAGTGACTGAAGTCCTTACTAGACTCTTCCTCTTTCTCTTTTACATTTATCAATTTTCGGACAAGAGCATTAAGGTCTAGGCCAATTTCATACTCCTCAAATGTTGCCACTAGGTCATTCCAAGAGGTAAAGTGATGTTCCGAAAAACCCTCTATCCATCTTTTTCTTATTCCACTTAGAGATCTCACAAAAAATATCATCCACATGTCCTCATCTTCAAATTGATATTTATCCATGAATTCTAAAAATGTAGCAACATGTGCCTCTAAATCATATAGATCATGCCCATCAAAGATAGAAATCTGACTGAATACCTTAGCTATCATAGTTTGCATTTCATAACCAAACCATGAGAGGTATAGTTGTTTTTAGATGGTGTCAAGGGGAATGGAAGGGGACCGAGCACTTAAACAATTTGGGTCAACAGGAAGAGCATCAAACTACACACTAGACTCAAGCAACCTAATTTAATTTTAAATTTCTTTTTGCTACCTAATAATTTCATTTTGATGGTGTATGGATGCATGACCTTGAGAATATGTTGGAGATGAAGAATAATTACTAGAGATGGATATCGCTGAAATAATTTGAGTTATACTCATTTGTATCATACCTAGGGAATGAATCATAAGATGGAACATAAGGAGGGGCTACCCTATCAACATATTTAGACATAAAGGCTATGACCAAAAATTCATGACATGCTGAAACAAAACTGCACCTCTTTCTAAAGATAATTCCTTTGTAAAACCACAATACTTGCTTCAAGAAAGGAAAAAAAAGAAACATAATAAGTACCTTGACCTACTGCAATACCAATGTAGGATATGATTTATTGCACCACCAGCAGCCATCAACCAACAATAAATTTTTTGTTGTAACAGTAGAGTTGCCACCTCATGAGGTGAGGAATTATTTGGAGTAGATTGAGTCTCCAAAACCAAAAATTTCTTCTGGGTCTAGTCACTAATAGAGTCCTCAAAATTTTCAAACCATTTAATATCTCCCTAGTAACGACACCATTTTTTTGGTGCTCAAACATGCAATTCCACAAATCTTAAGGACTCAACACAAGAACCTAAGGCTAGGGATATGTCGTGCTTAGGTAGTTGGTAAGGCTTATGATCAGACAGTGGTATGAATGGACCAATTTTTGTGAGTGGGTAAACTCACCTCTGTCTTTCGACTCTACAAGGCCAAGGGGTGATCCCTAAGGTCTCAAGAACATAAACAATATGGACATTAGGTCCCCAAGAAGCTATACCCAATGTGCTATGAACCCCTATAATTGTCACTAAGTTCATGTTAGTGCTAGCTACATATAAACCTATTAGACCTCTGATAAATAGATGAAAGTTCACTCTTATCTTGCACCCAAAGATAATAATTATAATATGTTTCCTCAAGAGATGAATCCACTTAACAACGTTGCATACACAGGGATAAGAGGGAAGAACACACATGCATGATTCTCCAACGATGTTCAATTTCAGAATTGCTTAAGGTATGACTGAGTTTACAATACTAAATCATGCAATCATGGTGGAACCTAAACCTACTCCTACGACTAACTAGGGAGAGATTTATAAATTTAAAGATGTTATCCCTTCACCAATTAGACCGGTGCCACTCCATTGAGAAACATAGTCATAAATTACAAGAGAGAAAGAAATACAGTTGTAGAACATAAATGGAACCATGTGTTCATCATCATACAATGCATATATCTCATCTCATGTAATGGACATACTCAGTAATCCAAATAAAACTAAAAAAACTCACATGGAATAGAAACAAAGAGCATTACAAAATCTCTGTAATGAATTAAAATATTGTCTCATATTTCTCTAACATCTGTTACATTCATATTAACAAATGTGGCAAGAGAGCATGAGCAACTAGGTTCAAACACCTTCTTGAATAATTACAAACTTCCCTAGAGACATACCATTACATGCATCTATCTTTGAATAACCTTCCTATACTTTACAAAGTGCATTTCATCCCATTACAAACTAGACTGCATCATTTGATGCCCTAAAACACTACTTGAAGCACTTACAGTCACAAATTGGTTCAATGACTAACCCTTTTTACATCTTAGGAACATGTATATATAGCATTACAACTCCATGTTGCAACTTGGACATGGATCTAGAGTAGTCAACACATTTGCAGTTCACCTATACTTGTTGCCATCATCCACATGCAGGTTTGTAGAAGGGAGCGTGCAAAACAGTTGAATTGCCCATGCTTGAGTGATGAAAATCTATCCTTGAGGGGTCCACAAGAGTCCTGAGATGTATGGATCTGCTCATATTCATTTTTACACCTCAAAATGACCATTAATGGTGGTGCTAGGAATAGTTGGGGTGTCCCATCACATTTTTGGTCGCTACAGTGCATTCTGTCAAGGTTTTGGGCTTTTGAGGGACACAACATCTGTAGACCTAGGAAAGGGTAGGTTGAGATTCAAGGCCTAGGAGGGACTAAGGAAAAGGAAAAAGGGGACATGAGATTCTAGGGAATAAAGGGATGAAGGAACCATATGCAAAGGACCCAAGGGAACCCAAAATCCTCTGAGGAGAAAGGGGGAAAAGAATAGGAGCGGGAACCAAGAGTTGGGAGGAATTGGGAACTCATGAACAAAGGATGTGGGGAAGTCTGAGATTTGAGGTTCGAGATGGACATGGGAAGTTGGGAAAGTGGGGTTTTGGGGGACTTAGGAACTTTGGGAATGAGATTGAGACCAGGATTAGGTTCATGAAGTGGATACTGATCGAGGATTGAGAGCATGGAGACAGCTGGGATTTAGGGTCGAGAAATGATCAAGGATGAAAGACTGGGGAATGGGGTTCTTGTGGAACTTGGAACCTCAAGACCAAAGTGTGAAGGAAGCAGGAAACTAGGGAATTCAAGGATCTTGGAACCAGGTACAAAGGTTCCAAGAACCTCCAGGTTCCTAAAAACCCAAAAGTGAAAGAAGAAGCAAAGAACATTGGGAATCAGGATTTAGGGAGGACTAAGAACTAGGGATAGGAATGGGCTGAGGAAACCAAAGAAGTCCAACACCAAAGCAAAGCATGGGAAACTAGGAAAGCGGGGAACCGAGGGATCTTAGGACAAGGTTCCAAGGACCCTCAAAAACCCAAAAACCCACAAAGTGGAAAAAATGCAAAGGAAAAGCCTGACACTTAGAAATTTTTAGACTTCGCGCATGCTAACATCATCACCACCACCACAAGAATCCAAAAGAATGTGTGACTAGGGATCAAGATTCAATAGGACTAAAAGGCTATGGGTAGGGAAAATTCTTGTGCCTAGAACATCCTCTATTCCGACAAAACTCGGAAACCTTAGAAAGCCAAAAATGGCCAAAGGGATGCCAAATTAGACCTTCTTTGGATTTTGACAAATTTGGGACATGAACAAGGCATGGGAAAGGGTAAAAACAATAATGGGGCACATAACTTAATATGTTTACAAATTTTTAGGGTGGGTGCCAACATTGGTTCTAGTTGGGGAAGTGTACCTCTTGCAGGAAAAATGAGGATCCAATTATCTCTGGGGGAAGACCAAAAATGCCAAAAGGGATAAGGAGGGAGGGGAAACAAAATAGACCAGCTAGTATGTACAAGGCAAAACACAACATAGAGACTATGTACAAGAACAAACATACAACCAATAACACAGAGGCACAAAGACATAATGAAACGATGACTGTAAATAAAATTTAAGCACACTTGTAGGTTAGACCCTACAAAGAAGATACATGACACAAGGCCATGGATGAGATGCCACAAATCACTTGCCTTTGTCAAAGACAAACTTGAAGAAGGAATTGAGAATCCTTAAGCTGAAGTTGCCTCCATCTCCTAGCAGTGGCAAATGAAGCTTCTTCCCAGCATGCACATGTAGATTGCCAACATCAAGATCATCATGCTAGAAAAAGAGGTGACTGTCATTAGGATAGGGTAGCCACAGATAATAGGGCCCATCATCATGCTGACCCTCATAGAAATATTTACTTTCAATCTTCATGGTAGCATGATGGATATCAAGTCAAAAACTTGGTTTTATGTTCTAGGATGACAACATGAAACCAGGATGACAATACAAAACCACTAGCCTCCAAACTAAATGCCTTCCAAATTCATCCTCCAAGTTCTATGTGATTTTAGATTTATTATTATATTATTTGTTCTTGTTTTATGTTTATCTATTTCTAATTATTCCAATATTTCCTATTTTCCCAGTTAATGTGATAAGTTTTAAAATAGTTATCTATTATTTGTTGTTTCATTGAATACTATTGTGTGTGCGTATTTGGTTGTATGGATGAATAATCCTTAATTAGACCCTTTGACCATGACTACATCAAGGATTGTCCAACTAAAATTTCCACTATGTCAACTTTGGTTATGAATGTACACCTTTAGGTTTTTACAAAATCAAGTCATTGAGAAAAAATAATTTTACCCTTAGAGAGGTTGATATTAACATCTTTGAAAAATTCTCACATTAAACAACTTTGCATAAAGTTTGATTGTGTAGGCAATTTTTAGTGCCTAGCCCCATAACATGCTTTTAGACTCATTTAACCTGATCCTAGCCTTTAACCTATCCTAGGTGCCAACTTAGGCTTTAGTTTTTGTGTATAAGTCTTTTATTTACATTTGTAAATGTTTAATGTGGTCTTGTGATGTCATGCTTTCATTTTTTCATGTTTTTGGCCCTGCTATACTTGGAAACTAGTGTGGGCACACACAAGTTTGCATGAACTTGGACTCTTTGTAGACCAAAGATTTAGCATTTATATATAATTTTTATTTCATTGTTCTTGTCCTAGACACATGTAGGCTTAAACTCACACATGAATTTTCATTCCTCATTCCAATGATTGTCCATGGAGGTCGAAAGACCAATCTAAGGGCTTGACTTGGAGGCAAGCTCCTAAGAAGTCACAACCTTTTGTTCTATTCATAAACATGTATTTCATAGCTTGATGATTGCACAAAGGTTTGTATCACTCTTTCTCATTTTCTTGTTATATATGTATTTCATTTAAAATAATTAGTTTAGATTAGTTTATTGAGATTATATACATTTTTGGACATATCCTAGACTTTTTCTTTTGTCTCTTTGCTTCCCTGTGCAAAGATAGAGTAGGTCCAGGTAAAAATATGGGTTTTCTATTTTCTAGGACAACGTGAAACCAAGATGACAATGCGGAACCCAGATGACAATGTGGGCATTATAACATCCAAACTAAACACCTTCTATATTCATTTCTAGGTTCTATGTGATTTTATATCTAGTATTCTATTATTTGTTCTTATTTTTTGTTTATTTATTTCTAGTTATTCCAATATTTCCTATTTTACCAATTAATGTGATAATTTTAAAAATAATTAAAATTTTAGATTACATTTTAGTGAACTTACCACTTCAACACAGAAACCTTTTCTCTTCTTTTCCATTTTCTTCACAAAAATAAATAAATAAATAAACCTTTTCTTAAAATAAAATTTAAGGCACTACCCCGAACCCTATTCCATAGTCTTAAAGGAGGATAACAATAGCCTTTAGCCAAATTATCTACACATTTATTCATTAATCTTCTCCTTCTATCTTCCACCATGGACTTGTTTTCCTCCTTTCTTACCTCACTTTCTAGATAATTTTCTCATGAATTTTATAATGATGATACTTCCTTCTATGCATGTGCTAGTGATTTAGTTCTTCCTATTTCACTAGATTCTCTTAACCTCTCTATGAAAATCCCTACTACTTCTTCCCATCCTTCTTCTACTTCCATTACCTCTCCTATAGTCCATCATGGTAACGTGTCTTTTACCACTTCTTTTTCTCCTCTAGCTACATGTTCAAACTAAATGGATCTCTCACAAGATGTTGAGGCCTCCTGCTCTTCCCTCACTACGTGCAAGGATCCTATTCTTATAGTTGATGATACTCCTTCACCACATGGATCTCAAACTTCTATTAGTAATCTTTCTTGTAGTGCCTTTGATGACTCTTCTTTAAGTGATGATGAACCTCAAGATTTTATTACTTCTTTCTCTTGGCAAGATGGACTCTTCTCTTATTCTTCCCCTTACCTTCCTTTAGAGGATGAACTCCCTCTTGCAGACAATATTGAGCATGCTAGCATTATTCATCTCTTCCTTAATGTCACATTAGTTGAACTTCCTATGATAAATATTATTTATCCTTCTTATTATTTATCTATTATTTCCTCTCCTACATCTAAGCCATCTCTTTTAGATATAGACACTTGCCATTATATTTCTTCACCTTCCTTGCCTACTACCCCTTCTAGATACCACTTTTTTTCTGAACGCATCACAATCTATTTCTCATGAGCTATGTTCTCCTAAAATTGCTTATACACCTACATGGCTATGCTCTCCTTTGTCTTACGATATTTTCTCTTTTGAAAAATATAATGGCCATGGTGATTTTTTTGCATCATATGAGACACTTGTGCACTCTATGCATGATTCATACATGTGACAACTATGTCTTGGCCAAATTCTTTCATAGTATACTAACCAATCATGCCTTATACTAGTTCTATACCTTAACTATTGATTCCCTACACTCCTTTCCCGATGTTTCTCATGCCTTTATCTCTCATTTTTAGTATAGCATGAAGCCCAAAATCTCTCTTACACACTTGACTTAATGCAAAAAAAATATTCATGAAAGTGTTTAGGGCTTTAGTTCTCATTTATTTTCCTTGTTTGTTCAATGGGGTTCTAACCTCTTGATGGCCTTCTTATTCCTCTTTTTTGGTAGAATTTACTACCGCATATCCAACATGCCTTACTTTAAGCAATTTTGTTCTCTTTCTAACTTAGTTCTTTATGCCATCGAGGTTGATCAAATCCTCTTAGAGAAGATCCTCACCTCAAATATGATGAACCCTTATGCCCCTCCATACATGGATCCTCCTAGTAAATTTTCTCCACCTACCCAACCTTCTTCCTATCCATTAAATCTAACTACCACATGTGAGGCCTCTACTATACCCACCATGTCCCCTAGTTTTCTTTTAACTAATACACTTCTCCCTTCTTCTAATAATAAGTTGTTTCAATCCATTACTGATATCCCTTCTACAACTTATATATTTACTCATGATACATCTCTGCATTTATAGAACTCTCTTCTTTATTCTCCTTGTGAGGGGTACATGGTTGATTCATCAAATTATTTCACCTCTATCATTGATTGGTTTGACTAATGTACATATTCTCTTGTTTGTGTTGGTACCTATTATGTGGCACATAGCTTTCTTTCTTTGCTTCTTGTCATTTCATGGTGGCACAAATTCAAGAGCAACCATCTTCCCTTCTCTTTGGTCACAACACAACCATCTTTATCTTTGTTGTACTCACCCATATTATGAGGGAATCACAATTTATTTTTCTTATTCTAAGGGCAACACATCATTGACACTGGCCACATACATTCTTCCTACAAACCTTTTTCCTTTTCTATCCCCTTTTATCTACCTTAAAATTAATTGTATACATTCTTATATGTAATTATGTTAAGGGGGCATACACTATTGCATCTACTACACTTTTGGCATGCTTTCCTATCATCATTGTCTTGTGGTCCCAAGTATAGAGAATGCTTGGACATGGCCACCCTTATCAAGATTGCCTAGCAATAGACTATGCTAGCACATGAAATCCCTGATATTGTATTTATGTCTAGAACACCTAGAAACAGAGCATGCTAGTCTAAATAGTCCTAAATTTTATCAAAAATTTGAATCACCTAGCAATAAAGTAAGCTAGTACAAGTGGCATCGAGGTCCTTGATAAAAATGATTGTAGGACAAGTTCTAGTTTAGTGCTAAATTTGAAGGGTACCATGTTTGTTGTGGTTGATTAGGCCACTGAGAATTTAGACATGGATAATTAGGCCACTCCTGGGTTCCCCACAAATAGGCTCCTCACTATTGTGGTATTTTATGTCCAGGCCATGGCATTGTCCAAGGGTTATTATTCCAATTTGGTGATGGATGTCAAGCAAGTTGGTTGGAGGACTTGTTAGATGTGAAGTTCCCACCCTAACATTGTCCCATGTAATTTGATTCTTCTTTGACTAGTGGAGTCTTTTTCCTCAAATTATTTATGGCTTGTAGAATCTAACACTAATCTATGGGATGATTTTTATAACATATTTGGCATATGGTTATTTTGTCTAGAGGCCATTCTCTTAGGAGGTGCTTACTCTGGCACCTAGTGTAGTGTCGTAAATTGTTGCCACTCACAATTTCACACTAGACATGGCCCTTTGTTTAGCGTGCATGATTAACTCTATTTGTAATATGACCGATCATTGTTTACATAAGAAACTATGATAAACCCCTTAACAAATGACATTTCAGGGGAAAATTGGGCTTGGACACTAGTACCCCACACTAGGGTACTACTCGTTGGCCCCGAACGGTTGTGAATTCAATTGCCAGCTTTTGTGTATTAAATTATTTACCTTGATTTTTGTCTTAAACAAGTGACTCTTCAAAATGATGTTTAATTGATATAACAAGAATTTCCCCCTTATTTGTGGATCAAAGGAATCTTTACAATAATGAACCACTAGATTTCATGATTCCTAGCAATAGAGTAAGCTGAACTAGAATCATGCATTTTCTTTTGTATCAACTATCTTCCTTTCTCTTCGAAAGAATTAGTTTATTCTTTTTGAATAAAATAGTCTACTCATTGCATTATTCTCACCATATAAGATTTCCTCTCTAGTAGTTTCATTATGTACACTATTTTTCTTTTCTTTCCATATACATGTTTGTGATGTTCTAACATAGTTGTTTTACAGATTTTATGTTTTCTGAGATTATTGTGTTGTAGAATTTATTTGTTAATGTGTTTTTTTGTAGGTCTTAGCTTGGGGACATGGTTTCCTCATATGGAAACTATAGTGTATCCTTATAGTGTTATTATTTTTATGTACTTTCATTTTAGTACTTTAGCTAGCTTTATCACCTAGTGATATAAGCCCGCCAAAGTGGGGGGAAAATGTAAGGGCAAAACTTGCATACCCTACAATTTCAACATTACAAGTTGACCTCATTTTTAGTGTCAACCCCTGTAGCATGTTTTGAGGCTCATTTAGCCTAATTCTGGCCATTAGCCTATACCAGGTGCTAACTTAGGCTTATGTTTTTATATGTCTAAGTCTTTTATTTATGTTTGTATATGTTTCATGTGGTCTTGTGATGTCATCTTTCCATTTTTCCATGTTTTTATCCCTACTATACTTGGACACTAGTGTAGGCATGTAGATGTCTACATGAGCATGCTTATATCCCCAACAATACAATTGTCTAATGGCCATTTCTTGCTAATTTTGTAACTAACCACCTTCCATTATTTTTAGTTTGTAACCATCATGTGATCCACTGGGTGAATCTCAATAGCCATATTACTTCTTTGTAGGCCTTTTGCTCTTTCTACAATAGTTTTTCCTCTAACACATCACATTCTCATATTCAATTGACATTTTACTATATATCATTCTTTTCAACCTCCTTGAGCAAGTTCTACAAACATCTTCATGAGCTTGGACATTGACATTCTTGAGCACATTCACTTCTTGGTTGAGTTTTGAGTGCATGCATTAGAAGAACTCCATCCATAGCCATTGCAACTCCTATCATCCTTTTTCCAAGTGACATTATTGTTGTTCATTTGTTTTCTCAAGTTTCCATTCCTTTATCATATTTTCATCTAGTAGAGCATTTGGATATTTTTTTATTATTGTTATTTTTAGTGTTCCTACACCATTAAGAGATTGGTGAACTCTCTTGTATTTGTTTCTTCATCTTGCACATTGTTGGCACCTTGGGGTTTCATCTCCTATTCTTTTTCCATTTACACATACTAGGGTGTTACTCTTTATAGATCAAAGATTTAGCACTTATAAATTATTTTTATTTTGTTGTTCTTGTTTAGTGGAAAAAGAGGGGTTTCAATTTCAAGGTTAAATCCTCCTTTCACACCTTACATTCAAGGACATAAATCGAGTCAAGCCATAACCTTTTGCAAGAGGGCTCTACTACAGATTTAGTGTCCCTTAGAACAAAGAGGAAACTTGGAATTTGTTAATTAATTGATCAATTAAAGCCCAATTATGCTTAAAACCCTAATTTCATAAAATTGTAAACAAACGGATGAAACACGACAAATGCTCATAGACTAAGATAGAATATTCAGAGTAAATACATACCAAACTTTGAGATTCTAGATAAAGGGAAAGTCAGGGACTAATGAGCAGGCACCCAAGTCCAAGATACCAATTTTTGTCAAGGTCTCTAAAAGTCGTCTGTAACTTATTTCTGATGTTCCAGGGATTTCTGTGTCTTGGGATCTGGGGACTAATCAACGTGCATCCAAATCTAGGTCCTACTTTTCTGCTTTGATCTGCAATTCTGACACTCTGTTATGTTTCCCTGCAACTCCACTTCTTCTGCTTCTGCACCTATAACCTGTAATCATAGAAAAGGGGGTTGGGGGTTGTGGTGTTTAGAGGCTTGCCTCAGTTAAGCCTCGAAGAGACATTCAAGTCTTACAAACACCGTTGTCAGATAAGATTGTGTATTCCTATGGAATAGAGGCAAAAATCAATTGATAAATGATTGAAAACACAAATAAATGTCACCTCGGAGGTGTAGCTCACATGTAGATGAAAATATTTCACATCGTGAGAAGATGAATCCAAATCTGCATAACAAACACAATAATAAGACAAATCTACTATGCAACAATGAATACTTTGAATGCTCTAAAATCACAAGTGTGCCAAAAGTTCATAATCATCTTCTAGTTTACAAATAAATCCCTAAACATGCTTATATATGTGACTAAACAACTTCCCACCTTAATTTCATAATTCAAATTTGAGATGTCGGCAACGGACACTTATAATGGTCACATAACTGACATTTAAAATTTGGGACCCTGCTAAATAGGGCAGGACTAGGGTGAGGGCACCCAAGTCCTCAACCCCTATTTAGGCCAAGGTTAAGCTCACAAGAGTCTCCTAGGCCCCATTTAACATGGGTTTTTAGGGACTTCCATCAAGAGTTAAAAAGAACATGCATGATTACACTAAAAGGACCCAGGAGCTAAACATAGGAAGGAAAAAGTCCTAGGGAGACATTTTTTGATGTAACATTTAGCCCCCACTTTAATGTATGCATGAATGCAAGGCCCATACATGCATTAATGTATGGTCAACAAACACAGCAAACACACTAGGCACTTAGAGCTAATGCATACATGAAGATTGAAAATTATTTCTAACCCCCAGTCTCAGGTAGACATTAGAGAAAACACACCGTAGACATGCCAAACACAATGAAGATAGTAACAGGCATGCAAAACACAAAGAAGACAGTAATAGGCATGCAAGACACAGAGAATACAACATTGAAGACACACAAACCACAGTGAATGCAATGATTATTTCTTTTTTAGTTTCTCATATATAAATGAATACAACTGTAGATACATGGAAAGTAAAAATGCAACACACCACCCAAAGAGTAGGAGGGGAATTTCACCATGCTCTTTGGACTACACTTGAGAACAAACACACCATACAAATCCCAAAGCATAGAAGGGGAATTTCGTCATGCTCTTTGGACTATACTTGGGAACAAACACATGGAAGACACACAGAAAACATGAACGTCGTATAGTATGCCAAGGACATACTATACGTCTAAAACATGGCAAACAATTGATGGAAGGAGCCTATTGCTAGGTTCACCACCATCTCAAGCACATTACAGGCACACCTGATGGTTAGGCTTATGCCACAACAACCGCCAAAGACATGCTTGAGGGAGGATACACCAACCCCACCTGCTTGGAAGACTTTTGAAATAAAAAGGATGTGCACTAGCTCAAGAGATACACCATCCCTACCTCCATATAGGGCTTTACATAAAAGGTTACACACTAGCTCAAGAGATATGATATCCCACCTCTGCAGAGGGCTTTCTCATTGCAATATAAAATAAAGATGTGCACTCACGTAGAGATACAACATCTCGCCTCCGCAGAGGGCTTACAAACATGCTTCGTTAGTACTAAAATCATCAGATAACTTACCTTATATGCCCCCACATTAATGTGGTTGATATTGTGTACCGATATCAAGCACATTAAGGTAGAGAGAAAACACACAAGGAAACAAGAGCTCATACAAAGCCCATGCCCCCAAAGGTGACATGTACTTTACGATCGCTGAATGTTCCAACAAACACACAATTTCCTGCAAGAAAGAGGTTAGAAATATTTCTATAAGATAATAACCACATCACATGATCAAAAGCAATGCATGTACATCATTCACATAAAGAGCCGAGGCTATACTACGGGTCCAAGATCCGAGTATAACCATGGGGCTATACTGTAGAAATCTCAAAACTGAGTGTAACCAAGGTGAGATTCAAAGATAAACAAAGTGCACAGAGTAGATGTAATATTATGGTTTGTTACTACGATAAGACAACATCAAAATATCACATGGAGTGATTCTACTAGCCAAGCGTTGGCTAATATATATCAACCCCATCATCATATATGGACTAGGTCCATTTTTGCTTACTCGCTAAAGGGACATGTGGTTTGTATGAGTATTATTTGTTTTTCATCATCCGCCAACTAGATAAAACCACTAGAGGAAGGTAAACAATAAATCAAGAGAGGAGAACAAGTGCCTTAGGTTCGTCACATAGGAAGGTGCCCCCAGGTCACCAACCGCAACGCTATGCCTCTAGGACACAACACACATCAATGACAAATAGAGGAGAGGCAAGATAGAAGAATGATGATACAAATAGAAGAAGGGTCACAATAGAGGTGGCCTCCCAGTATCCTTGACCTTAGTACAAGAGTATCAAGGCTCATCCATGGAGGCCTAAACAACACATAACACATCATGGGGGAAACACAACGCAGACATATAAAGGGTTAGAAATACTTACCTGTGAGTGCAACCGAGTTAAAATTTGTGACTTGCGAGCATTTTAGAAAGATGTTCCATCATGTTTTGTGTGAAGCTTGAGTGGTTCATATTAGATTGTTCTTTGTTGTCAGAAAGTTCATGTGGGACTTGTTTCCCAAATCCTTGTAAATTTGAAATTTTTTGTTGCTTGCGAGGTGGAGAACCACTATTATTTCCTACTAATGATAACCATCTTATTCTTTTCTAATCCTTTGATTTCTTATTTTTTTGAATTCATCTATCATAGGGAGAAGGACTATCTTGCACCGTATCATTCTTTTCTTTTGTCATAATCTCTTATTTTAGTTGTTCTGTTTATCTTTCCAATGCATTTTGGTTGACTCCCGATCATTGAAGCGATAACAGAGGAGGAACCTCAGCATATATACCATTAGAGGTGTGTTATCAAGATTTTCCTTATACACTTCTATCATACCCACTATTTCATCATAATCCAAATAGGTGTCTTCTACTTCTATATTTTGTTCCATCATGTTGTTATTAGTGTGTTTAGGAAAGGGATTAGTAAAGATCTATAAATTTTGATTCAGAGGAGCAACTAACTTATTTCTATTATCATTCACACCAAATACCTGTATAACATTCAAGTCAATGACGTCTTGTATTTTGTGTTTAAGACACATACATTGTTCACTATCATGTCCTTGTTGTCAATGAAAATGACAAAAAGCATTTGCATCGAAATAAGGTCCTTGCATTCTACTAGGATCCAACGGTTTAATCAGAGGAAGCTTCAAGAGGTTATTACTCACAACTTGATTCATGATAGAATGTAAGGAGTCAGATATTAGAGTGAATTGTCTTTGTTGTTGTTGATTCTGAAATGGTGTCCTCTTTGGATTAGTGATAGCAGACACTTGTGAAAAGTTGTTTGAATTCTATCCATTAACTTTGATGAAGCTCTTATTATTCCTCTTAAAGTTGTTTTGTGAAGGTCCACCCATGGATTGAATAACTTGAGCCAATGAGTTTTGGTTTTCATACTAACTAGACGAAAGTTGGTAATCATGAAGGGATGTGCATAAATGTTGAAAAGAGTTATACTTCATCAAGAGAATCTTATCACGGATGTTAGGTTGTAGATTTGTAATAAATACCTTCTGAACATCCTCGTCCTTCATCTCATACTAAATTTGTGCATACAAATCTTGATACCGGCTAATAAACTCAGTTAACTTCTCTTTTGCACCTTTCTTGCAATGAACTAAATCAATCAAAGAAACTTGAGGTCCAATGTTTGCTTGAAAATGTTGTAAGAATTGATCAAATAGCTACGAAAAAGTGTGTATTGAATTTAGAGGTAAAGAGAAAACCCATTCTAAAGAAGTATCTTTAAGAGATCACAAAAAATTTTTTGCTAACAAATCCTCTTCAAAGTAGAAATCACTACACATAGTCGTGAATGCTGCCACATGAGTATTAGGATCACCTTTTCCACCATATTTTTCAAAGCGAGGAGTTTCAAACTTCTTAGGCATAGGAGTTCTCAAGAATGCATAAGATAGGGGATTACGGGCATGATAAGTTGGTATATTAGGTTGTGAAGAATTTGCCAAGCTTGTCACCTTTTATTGTAAAGAAGTCATGCCTTGCAAGAGTTGGTTTAGGAGGGCATCATTAGGGGATGTGGTTTGAGAATTAGAAGCCGTGTGCATGAAATTTTGAGGAGATTGGCTGTGAGTGGAAACAAGAGGTGGTTGAGAGTAATTGTAGGTGTAAGGTGGTTGTGAATAATTGTATGTAAAAGGTGGTTGAGAATAAGTGGGATGGAGAGGTGGTTGGGAATAATTATACATGAAAGAGGTCACCTTAGGTGCTAAGTTCTGATAGTTGAATCCCACAACTTTGTAATTTTGTGAATTAGTGCCATTAGATACTCCAATACTAGTGGTAGCATTACTACAAGCATTTTCATTAGTAGTTGAAATTGTTGATGTAAATGTAGACATTCCAGTAGTCGGTATAGGTGCTGATACTTGTGTATGAGATGGTGACGACATATTATTAATAAAATTTGCACATTTAGTCACTGGCATAACATTATTATGTACTATATGTTCTAAACCTCAAATTACATTAACACCATCTTGCCCTTCTTTTATCAATTCTCTTATGTTATGAATCGCAGGTATAGCTTCTTCCGTTATCCTTTCATTTTCCATAAATGCTTGAAAATTAGCTAACTCTTTATCAAGTTTGTTGATTTGCTCATTAGGTACATGTGTTCAAACCTCAATAGTGTCCTCAGCATCAAGAAATATTTGTTCTTCCATTATAGTTGTAGGAGGTATAATGTCTTGCAAAATTTGTGTCTCTCCTTTTGTAAAGAAGGTGTTCAATGGATTTTCAGAGGTAGGAATGATGTCACTTTCAGGAGCACTACATCCCATTAGTCTAATACTTATCCTTAATTGGATATTTCTATTAAGTCAGCGAGTTATATGACTCTTTCAAAAGCATACAACACTCAATGCACAAACTAATAAAACAATCCCAAGGAACAAGATATGTTTAAGATCCAAAATGCTTGATTTTTCAACTTTTTTCAATACAAATGAGTCAAAGAAGAGGTGTTGTAAGGAAATTGATGAGGGACAGCCAATAATAAACCTAATGTAAGTCCAATAATGTAGCAATATCCTTCACAACACACCTTTAATGCAATTCTATATGCAAAAATAAGTCAAAATCTAGTGAAAATGCAAGATTTTAAACCCTAGACATGAAATCAAAATGTAAAAATGCACTATGATGAAACACTATAGTTATAAATCAGTCCTAAATGAGTGTTTAAAATAGTAGTAAAAACTGAAACAAGATTTTAACCACAAACCCTACCTAATGCAAAAACTAGGTTATATGAAAAATGCACAATTTCAAGCAATTTTTAACAAATTAGGCATGAAAATGTAATGCAAATGAATAATAAATGATGAATTTATGTAATTCAAATCAGATCTAATGAAAATAACAGAAATTAAATGAAATTAAATGTAAATTAATTCAAATTATTTGAAAATGCAAGCCTAAAATGTCAAATTTTTCAAATTTTTCAATTTTTTTGTAAATTTTCAAATGCAATAAGATCAAAATTAAATGAGTTTCAAATCAAATGAAAAATCCAGAAATTAAATGAAAATTAATTCAAATTATATCAAAAATGCAAGCTAAAAGGTCAATTTAAATTTTTCAAATTTTTCAATTTTTTTGTAAATTTTCAAATGCAATAGGAAAATGATGAATGAAATGAATGCAAATCTGAAGTACAACACTCAGCAAGGTGTAAAATTCAAATAAACACATGTTCACCAAAATTTTTAGTGGAAAAAGAGGGGTTTCAATTTCAAGGTTAAATCCTCCTTTCACACCTTACATTCAAGGACATAAATCAAGTCAAGCCACAACCTTTTGCAAGAGGGCTCTGCTATAGATTTAGTGTCCCTTAGAACAAAGAGGAAAATTGGAATTTGCTAATTAATTGATCAATTAAAGTCCAACTATGCTTAAAACCCTAATTTCGTAAAATCGTAAACAAACAGATGAAACACGACAAATGCTCACAGACTAAGAATATTCAGAGTAAATACATACCAAACTTTGAGATTCTAGATATGGGAAAGTTAGGGACTAATGAGAAGATGCCCAAGTCCAACGTACCAATTTTTGTCAAGATCTTTGAAAGTTGTCCGTAACCTATTTCTACTATTTTGAGGATTTTTGTGTCTCAAGATCCAAAGGACTAATGAGCAAGCGCCCAAGTCTAGGTCCTACTTTTCTGCTTTGATCTGTAATTCTAACATTCTGTTATGTTTCCCTGTAACTCCACTTCTTCCGCTTCTGTACCTGTAACCTGTAATCATAGAAAAGGGGGTTCGGGGCTGTGGTGTTTAGAGGCTTGCCTCAGTCAAAGCCCTGGAGAGACATTCAAGTCTTTTGAACACCGTTGTCAGATAAGAGTGTGTATCCCTATGGGATAGAGGCAAAAACAATTGATAAATGACTGAAAACACAAATAAATATCACCTCAGAGGTGTAGCTCACATGTAGATGAAAATCTTTCACATCATGAGAAGATGAAGCCAAATCTACATAACAAACACAATAACAAGACAAATCTGCTCTGCAACAATGAATACTTTGAATGCTTTGAATTCACAAGTGCGCCAAAAGTTCATAATTATCTTCTTGTTTACAAATAAATCCCTAAACATGCTTATATATGCAACTAAACAACTTCCCGCCTTAATTTTTGTTTTAGAGTTAGTGAAAAGAGGGGAGAATGGTTGGGGTTTTAATGGTTTATGAAAAATCCTCCTTTCACTATAAACATTCCAAGGGCATATCAACTGAGTTGAATCTCCACTAAGCGAGAGCAATCACCTATCAGATTGGGATGCCACTTGGGAAGCTGTGGATTCATGGATGTATCAAACAATGTCTCTATTTAATGCTCAATTGTACTTAGAAACCCTAATTATGCAAATCAATAAGCAAATTATCGAATTATGGTAAATCCTTTCAGACTAAGATAAGGGATAGAGATATTTAACCCACTATTTTTTGAAGTTTGAAAGGCAAAGAAGTTGGGGACATTGGGACTAGCGCCCAAGTCCAAGGTACCTATTTCTTTACAGAAACCTGATCTCCTTCTGACACTGATCTGCACTGCAACTTCCATTTTTGGGAATTCAACTATGGAGGACATGGGGACTAGCACCCTAGTCTAGGAAAAGCTTCAGTGTCATGCTTTTTTTTAGATCCTGAATCCTTAATGTCCGCCACTCCTTCCTGCAACTCCACTCCATCTAGATATGACACCTGTAACTTGTAATCACAAGGAATGTGGGAAGGGGTTGTGGTGTTTAGAGGCTTGCCTCGGTCAAGCCTCAGAGAGACATTCAAGTCTTCCAAACACCATTGTTAGATGAGAGTGCATATCCTAATGGGATAGAGGCAAAAATCCAAATGATAAATGATTGAAAACACAATAGATAACACCTTGTAGTGAAGATCTCATGGAAGGAACATGCTCTTCATGCCATGAGGAGACGGATGTCAAATCTACAAATACAAACACAATAACAACACAAAGTACTACTTTGCAACATAATGAATGCCTTGAATCACTTTCATAAAAGCTTGTTAATCAAAAATATCATCTAATTTCCATCTAGTTTGCAAATGAAACCTAATCATGCTTATATATGCAACTACAAAGATTCCCACTAAGAATTTTCTAATTCAAACTTTAGGTGTCAGCATAGAAACCAAATAACAGTCACTAAACTGACATTTGAAATTAGGACAGATCTAAAATAGGGCTGGACTAGGGTGCTAGCGCCCAAGTCCACCCTACCATTTTTGCTCAGGATTCATCAGAGTGCAGCCCCCTAGGTCCTATTTGTCACAAGACCCAAGGGTTTTCTCATTGGGAGTCAGAAATAACATGCAAGATGCTCTAAATGAAAATTAAGGACCCGAGAGCTAAACCTTAAGAGGGAAAAGCTCCCAAGGGGACATTTTCTGACATAACATCTAGCCCCCACTTTAATGTATGTACAAATGAAAGGCCAATACATGCATTAAAGTACGGTCAACAAACACAGCAAACACACCAAGCATAGAGAAGACACGTCAAACACAATGAAGACAGTAATAGGCACGCAAAACACAGAGAAGACAACATGCAAAACATAGTGAATACAGTGAATGCAGTGATTATTTTCTTTTTCTTTTTCTCATATATATGAAATGCATAATGCAAGTACAAGGAAAGTAAACACACAACCCAAAATGCAGGAGGGACTCATTGCCACCAATCTTTAGACTGCACATGGGGCAACATACACACAATACAAATCTCAGAGTGCAGGAGGGACTCGTCACCACCAGTCTTTAGACTACACTTGAGAGCAAACATGCCATACAAATCCCAAAGCATAGGAGGGACTCATCACCACCAGTCTTTAGACTATGCTTGGGAACAAACATGCCATACACACACACACATGAAAGAAATGGAGAAAACATAGTAGACAAGCGATGGAGTGTACCTATTTCTAGGTTCATCACCATCTCAAGCACATTATAGGCACACACCGATGATTTGGCTTCGCCACAACAATCACCGAAGACACACTTAAGGTTAGAATAGTCACAAATCCACTCCTTGCCTGCTCAGAGGACTTTTTGAAAATGACAGGATTGCGCACTCTCCTCGAGAAATACATCCCTACCTTGCACGAAGGGCTTAAGATAAAAAGGATATGTGCGATATCCCGCCTCTGCAGAGGGCTTAAGATTAAAAGGATATGCACGATATCCCACCTCCACAAAGGGCTTAAGTTATTGTAATAGATTCAAGATTCACAAACAGACATTGCTAGCATCTACAACAGACAACTTACCTTATATATGCCCCCACCTTAAGGTGGTTGATGTCGTGTACCGATATCAACCACGTTAAAGTAGGAAGAAAACACACAAGGGAACACAAGCTCTTGCAAAGTCCATGCCCCCTGGAGGTGACATGTACTTTATGATTGTCAAATGTTCCCACAAACATATTCCTGCAAGAAACGTGTTAGTGTCCATATAATCATGACAAACAACTATGCATATGATCAATCACATAAAGAACCGAGGAATTGAAGATTCAAGATAGACAGTGCATGAAGTAGCAGTATTATTATGTTTTGTAAGTGTGATAAGACAACATCAAAATCACATGGAGTGATTCTACTAGCCAAGCATCAAATAATATATAACAACCACATTGTCATGTATGGACTTGGTCCATTTTATGATTACTCACTAAAGGAACACTAGGTCCGCATCAGTATAATATGTTTTTCATCATCCGCCCACTAGATAGAAACATTAGAGGAAGGGAAAAAATGAATCAAGAGAAGAGAAATAAGTGCCTTAGGGACAGTCACATAGGAGGGTTCCCCCAAGTCACCAACTACAATGCTATGTCCATAAGACACAACACACAACATTGAAAATAGAGGAGAAGCAATATAGAAGAATGATGATACAAATAGAAGAAGGGTCACAAAAGAGGTGGTCTCCCAGTATCCTTGACCTTACGAGAGTATCAAGGGTCATCCTAGGAGGCCTAAACAACACATAACAGAGGTAAAGGGTTAGAAATACTTACCTGCCAGTATAATTGTACTAAAATTTGGAACTTGCAAGCCTCTTAGAGAGATGCTCTATCAAGTTTTGTGCAAATCTTGAGTGGTTCTTATGAGAGTCTTGTTTGCTGTCAGGAAGTCCATGTGATGTTTGTTTCTCATATCCTTGTGTATATGAAGTCTTTTGTTGCTTATGAGGAGGAGAACCGCTATTATTTCCAACTGATGATAATCATCTTACTCTTTTCTGATTTTAGCTAGATTTCTTTGTTGAGTTTGTCTATCATAGTGACAAGGACTATCTTGTACTATCTTGATCTTTTCATTTGCCAGTCTCTTGTTTCGATTGTTCCATTTGTCTTTCTGATGTATGTTGCATATCTCCCAATCCTTGAAGGGATAGCAGAGGAGGAACTTCATAATAAATACCATTCCTTCATGGATGAGGTGATACTTCAGTATTTTCCTTATCCACTTCTATTGTAGCAATAATCTCATTGTAGTTCAGGTAGTCATCTTCTACTTCAAGTGTATTTTGTTCCATCGTGTTATTATTGGTATGCTTAAGGAAGGGATTAGTGAAGATCTGTAAGTTCTGATTTGGCGGAGCAACCGACTTATTTCCATTACCATTCACACCTGATACCTGTATCACATTCAAGTCAATGAGATCTTGTATTTCATGTTTAAGATGCATACATCATTCGGTATCATGTCCTTGTGTCTGATGGTAATGACAAAAAGCATTAGCATTGAAATAAGGTCCTTGCATTCTACTAGGATCTAAAGGTTTAATTGGCAGAAGCTTCATAAGATTATTACTCAGAGCTTGATTCATGATAGAATGATAGGATTCAGATATCGAAGTAAACTTTCTTTGTTGATACAGTGCCTTCTTTGGGTTAGTGATAGCAGGCACTTGCAAAAAGTTGTTGGAATTTGGTCCATTAACCTTGATGAAACACCTATTATTCTTCTTGAAGTTATTTTGTGACGGTCCACCCATGGATTGACCAACTTGAGCCGATGAGTTATGATTTTCATACTAACTAGATGAAAGTTGATAGTCATGAAGGGCGGTGTATAAATGTTGAAAGGAGTTATACTTCATCAAGAGAATCTTATCACGGATGTTAGGTTGTAGATTTGTAATAAACACCTTCTAAACATCTTCATCCTTCATTTGATATTGAATTTGTGCATAGAGAGATTGATATTGACTAATGAACTCAGTTAATTTCTCTTTTGGACCTTGCTTGCAATGAACTAAATCGATCAAAGAGACTTGAGGTCTAATATTTGCTTGGAAATTTTGTAATAATTAATCAACTAACTGCGAAAAGGAATGTATTGAATTTGGAGGTAAAGAACAAAACCATTCTAGAGTTGTATCTTTGAGAGATCGCAGGAAAAGTTTTTCTAACAAATCCTCTTCAAAGTAGAAATCACTACACATAGCCATGAATGCTGCCACATGAGTATTAGGATCGCCTTTTCCACCATATTTTTCAAAGCAAGGAGTCTAAAACCTCTCAGGCATAGGGGTTCTCAAGATTGTATAAGATAGAGGGTTATGAGCATGATAAGTTGGTATACTAGGTTGTGAAGAATTTGTCAAGTTTGTCACCTTTTGTTGTAAAGAAGTCATGTCTTGCAAAAGTTGGTTTAAGATGGCATCATTGGGAGATGCGGTTTGTTGTGAAGAATTAGAACCAAAGTGAGGAGGTGATTAAGCCTGAGTAGTGATGAGTGGAGGCTATGAATAGTTTAGTGGTGGTTGGACATATTGATAGGTGGAAGGTGGTTGCGAATAGGTGGGATGGAGAGGTGGTTGAGAGTAATTATTCATAGGAGAAGTCCCCTTAGATATCAAGTTTTGATAGGTAAATCCCACAGCTTTGTAATTTTGTGAATTTGTCCCATTAGATACACCAATACCAGTGGTAGCTTTACTACAAGTATTTACGTTAGTGGTCAAAATAATTGATGTAAATGTAGATATTCTCATAGTCAATATAGGTGTCGATACTTGTGTATGAGACGGTGACGACATTTTCTTAATACCATTCACACATTTAGTCACCATCATGACATTATTGTGTTAAACCTCGAACAACATTAATACCATCTTGTCCTTCTTTTATCAATTCTCTTATGTGGTGGATCACAGGGACAACTTCTTCTGCTATCCTTTCATTTCCAACAAATGCTTGAAATTCGGCTAAGTCTTTATCAAGTTTGTTTATTTACTCATCAGGTACAAGTGTGACCACCTCAATAGTTTCATTGACATCATGAAATGTTTGATCTTCCATAGTGGTTGTAGAGGGTATAATGTCTTGCAAAATTTGTGTCTCACCTTTTGTAAAGAAGGTATTTAATGGATTTTCAGAGGTAGGAATGTCGAATTCTTCAAAAGCACTAGATCCCATGAGTCTTATACTTCTTCTTAAAGGGATATTTCTATTAGGATAGTGGGTTATAATACTCATACAACAACATTCAACTCTTAATGCACAAACTAATAGAACAAACGCTAGGAGAAAGATATGTTTAAGATAAAAAAATGTTTAATTTTTCAACTTTTTTCAATGCAAGTCACTGGAGAGAAGGTGTTGTGAAAATTTTCAGGAGGGATAGAAAATAATATGCCTAATATCATTCTAATTATGCAGCAATATCTTTCACAACACGCTTTTACTGCAAACCTAGAGTGATGACAAGTCAAAACCTAGTGAAAATGTGCTAAAATATGCAATATTTTCAACAATTTTCCATGCAAAGGCCTAGTAAAAGGGGTTTTATAAGGAAATTAAGGAGGGGCACCAGATAATAACCCTAATAACAACCAATTAATGCAGCAAAATCATTTACAACATGCTTGTGATGCGAATCTAGAGAGACGATAATGCCAAATCTAGTGAAAATACAAGGTTTTCAAACCCTAGACATGAAATTTTGCAAGAAGACCACTATGATGCAAAAATAATATTAGAAATTAGTCCTAATGAGTGTTTGAAAATGGTAGTAAAATCTGAAACAAGATTTTCAATACAAACCCTAGTTAATGCAAAACTAGGTTTTTATGAAAAATGCACAATTTCAAGCATTTTTTGTCAAATTAATCACAAAAATGCAATGCAAATGTATTCTAAATGATGAATTTATGTAATTTAAATCAAATCTAATGAAAATGACAGAAATTTAATGAATTTAAATACCAAATAATTCAAACTATGCTAAAATGCAAGCCTAAAATGCCAATTTTTTCAAAATTTTCAATTTTTTTGTAATTTTTTGAATGCAATAAGATAAATGAATGCAAATCTATCAAACAAAACTCAGAAAGGTGCCAAAAAGTTTAAAAACATGGGTACACCAAAATGTTGGGAATTAAGGTGTCTCAACCTTGGTAATTCCTTGCATTATTTATTGTAATATATTTATTTATTGCCTATTGTGTAATTAGGATGCAAATCATGTTTTGTCATCTTGTGGGAGTTGGTCCAGTGATGTGTCATCCTACGTGGAAGGTGACCACATGTAATTTTATCCTCACATGAGGAGATAGGCATCCCACTTATTGGTAGAGGATTTTTGCCATGTGTCAGCATTTTGACTAGTGGGTAAGTGAATCTTGATCGAAACGGTTATGACAGATTCCTATGACAGAATCTGACACGTAAGAGTCGTAAATGGAAAGTTAAATGATAGGTGAAGACATGTGTCACAAGGCATCTTGGAAAAAGGCATCCTTGGGCACCCCAAGGAGAGTTATGAAATGTTGTAAGAGAATATGCTATTTTTAGTCAGTATATGACAGATTCTCTTACAGCTATAAGTACTGTCAATATGATGGATTCTATGACGGTCGTAAGATGCGTAAGAGCATCTGTCATTGTCCAACTTGGGAATAGGTGACCATTTTGGGATGGGGTGATGTGACAAGTGTCATGACCATGCTGCACTGTTGGACAAGTGTCCCTAAGTGTGGATTTTGGGCTATGAGGCCAAGTTGGACGCCCATCTCAAGGAAAGTTCATTTTTGCCTTGTAAACTTCTATTTAAGTAGGTGCTTTGAGAGGAGATGTATTATGTGATTGACATGTACTATTATCCTGCCAGATTGTCTCCAAATACAAGTGTCAAAGACTCCTGTAAAGACTTGCATTGCAAGTGTGTTGTAAACTTCATTGTTTACATAATACATTGTGCAAGTTTTGGAGTGTGGGGTTTTTCACCCGTAAGGGTTTTCCCCATGGTATATCTTGTCTCTCTCTCTCTCTCTTCTATCTTACATTCTTGTGTTGTGTATTGTTATAATATCTTTGTTGTTGGGTTAATAACACTGTAATTGTAAAGGTTAAAAAGAATTTGCACACATCTCTCCTCATTAGATTAGTGTAGGAAGCAATTCCCGCACACCTAGCTTCCTTTCAGTTGGTATCAGAGCTTGATCACCTTTGGTCCTAGTTGTTGGGTAGGGGTTTTTTGAGCTGATCTTAGATTGAGTGGGAGTCCATGTAGATATTCTATAATCTTGTTGCAGGAAAGAGATGGCAAGCACATCTAGAAGATTAGAGGTGGAGAAGTTTAACAGCACAAATTTTGAGTTATGGAACTTAAGATGGAAGACATGCTTGTTGATCAAGACCTATGGGAAATTATTTCTGATGTAAAACCAACTACAATGGCACAAGCTGATTAGGATCTTAAAGATTGGAAGGCTAAGGGTCTCATAAGACTCAGTCTAGCTGATTTTGTCTTGTTAAATGTCCATGAGGAGAAGACCACAAAAGATCTTTGGAAGAAGTTGGAAGATGTTTATCAGGGTAAATCCCTAGTGAACAAGCTTTTTCTAAGAAAGACGTTGTATTCTCTGAGGATGGAGGATGGAGGATCTGTTGCAGATCATTTGAATGCTTTCAACATGTTAGTTGCACAATTGACTTCCATTGGTGTGAAGATGGAGAAGGAGGATCGTTGTATGACCTTGCTTTGTTCTTTGCCAGACTCGGGGGATCATCTTGTTATGGCTATTGGGAGCACCACATCCACTTTCAAAATGGATGAAGTGTTATCTTCACTGTTATCTGAAGAAATGCGGAGAAAGTCTTTTGAAGCAGCCAAAGAGGCTCTTGCGGTTCGTGGAAGACCCAAAGAGAAAGGGAAAAAGAAGGACAAGAAAGCTAAGAAGGGTAGATCCAAATCTTGTGGGAGATTCAAATCTCCTAGAAAGTCTAAGGCTCTCTATTGGAACTGTGGAAAAACTAGGCATTTCTGAAAGCAATGCAAAGAGAAAAAGAAAAAGAAGAAGAAGAATGTCCCAGACTCAGATTCTGACAAGTCACAAGATGATGGTGATGCCTTCATCGTAGCCTTGGCCACCCATGCATTCGATGATGTGTGGTTGATTGATTCTAGTGCATCATTCCACATGACCTTGCATCAAAGCTGGTTTAGGAAGTATGAAGAGTTTGATGGTGGAAGAGTGTTCCTAGGTGATGATTCTCATCTGAAGATTGTTGGTCATGGAAGAGTCTCAATCTAATTCCCTAATGGACAATTGAAGGGGATCACTGGGGTCATGCACATCCTAGGCTTGGCATGGAACCTACTTTCTGTAAGTTGAATGATGCAGGTGTGCAGGTTGTCTTTTCGAAGGATGGATGCAAGATGACTAGAGGATCTATGGTGCTTGCGAAGGTTACTTAGTGAGGTACTCTATTTCAACTGGAGGCATGCACTTCACAGTGCAATAGTTCTTCTAACTTGAATAAAAGAGCTGCAGTCACTTCATCCCCACCATTGGAACTGGCAATGAAAAAGTCTATTGTAACAAATTATGCTGGTAGTGCATTTTGGGTACCCAAGGGTGCTCCTAGTTTGGAAGTTAAGCTTCCTACTGAAAGACAATGTTATGGCATATGAGATTTGGCCACATTGGTGAGAAGGGTCTTAGAACCCTAAAAAATAAAAACCTTGTTGAGGGGTTAAATGATTATAATCTCGAGTTTGACTTTTGTGAACATTGTATATATGTTTACTCTAGTTCTCACAAGTCTTCTGGTGTGTTGGACCTTATTTATTCTGATGTGTTTGGTCTTGTTAGTGTTCCTTTGATTTCCAAATCTATATATTTTGTATCTTTCATAGATGAATATAGTAGAAGGACATGGATTTATTTTCTCAGAAGCAAATCTGAAGTCTTTAGTCACTTCAAAGAGTTTAAATCTTTTTTTGAGAATCAGACTAGTAAAAAGATGAAGTGTTTGAGAACTGAAAACGGTGGTGAGTTTTGTTCAGTAGAGTTCGATAAGTTTTGTAAAGAGCAATGGATTGAAAGACATAAGACAACTCCATACACCCCGCAGCAAAATGGAGTTGTGGAGAGGATGAACAGGACACTAATGGAGAAGGCTAGGAGTATGCTTAGTGGAGCAAGCCTCAAACAAAAATTTTGGGCTGAAGTTGTAGCCACTACTTGCTACCTAGTAAACAGGTCTCCTACATCAGCTCTTGTTGGTAAGACACCTATGGAGATGTGGTCTAGTAAGAAGCCTTTAGTTAGACATCTTCGTGTTTTTGGTTGTGAGGCATATGCACATGTGCCTAGGGAGAAATGGTCTAAATTGGAGAACAAGGTTGTTAAGTGTATTTTCATTAGCTATGGTGTCGATGTGAAAGGATACAATCTTTGGGATCCTATGGCTGAAAAAGTGTTGTATAGCAGAAGTGTTATTTTCAGAGAGCTAACACCTTCTCCCATTGTTCTATAGCCAGAAGAAATAGAAAAGAAAGAGGATGTGGTTTAGTTTCCTTCTACCCTTGAGAAGACTAAACTGACAGACCCTGTGAGACCTGATGATGAGGAGAGCTCTAGCAGCTCTGAATTCTTAGAAGAAGTAGAACCTCAACCTCAGCCCTTGAGGAGGTCTACATGAACAAGGAAGCAACCTAATAGGTTTGGTTATTCATTGCTTGATTCTAGTTGTACTTTTGTCTTGCTTACTAACATTGATGAGCCTAGAACTATGACAGAGGCTATGTGCATGAAAGATGCAGGTTCTTGGAAGGAGGCCATGGAAGATGAGATGGCTTCTTTGGAGAAGAGTAAATCTTGGGACTTGGTGCCTTTTCCTGAAGGATGGAAACCTGTTAGATGCAAATGGGCGTTCAAGAAGAAATTTGGTATAGATGGTAGTGTTGAAAAGTACAAGGCCAGACTGGTTGCAAAGGGGTACTCACAAGTGGATGGAATTGATTATGGTGAAATTTTATCTCCCATTGCAAAGCTAACATCTATTCAGTTCTTGTTATCTCTTGCAACAGCTTATGACTTAGAAGTGGAGCAGATGGATGTGAAAACAACTTTCCTTCATGGTGATTTGGAGGAAGAGATTTACATGTCACAGCCAAAGCATTACATAGAGAAAGGTAAAGAAAATTTGGTTTTCAAACTGAAGAAGTTTTTGTATGGTTTGAAGCAGTCTCCTAGGATGTGGTATATGAAATTTGATGCCTTTGTGTTGTTGATTGGATTTCTGAGATCAAAATCAGATCATTCTGTGTATTACAAATTTGACAATGATCACATTCTCATTATTGCATTGTATGTTGATGATATGTTGTTAATTGGGAATGGTAAGAATATGATTTCTGATTTAAAGTCTCAATTGTCAGCACAGTTTGAGATGAAAAATCTAGGGACATCCAGGTACATTCTAGGAATGGAAATCAAAAGAGATAGAGCTAATAGAAAACTTTGGTTAAGCCAGAGTAAGTATGTAAAGACCATGTTGGATAGGTTCAACCTAGCAGATTGTAGACCATTATGTGTTCCTGTTTCATTGGGGACAAATTTATCTATTGATGATTGTCCAAAATCTCCTTCTGAGATGGAAGACATGAGCAGAGTACTTTATGCTAGTGTTGTTGGCAGTTTGATGTATCCCATGGTTTGCACAAGACTAGACATTGCCCAAGCAGTGGGAGTCCTTAGTCAATTTATGGCAAATCCTGGATGGGTACATTGGGATGCAGTAAAGTGAGTGTTCAGATATTTGAGGGGCACTTCTAAGTATTCCATATGCTATCACAGTAATCCTACAATACCTCTACATTTTGTTTGTATTCGTGGATTCGTGGATTCTAATTGGGCAGTTGACATTGACAACAGGAGATCCACCAGTGCTTACGTGTTTACTATGTTCGGTGGTGCAATTAGTTGGATGAGTAAGTGAAAACCTATGGTCACTTTGTCCATGACAGAAGTTGAGTATATGGCAGCAACTCATGCTTGCAAGGAAGCCATTTGGCTTAATAGATTGTGTTCAGATATTAGTGTTGATGCAGGACAGATTACGATCTGTTGTGATAGTCAGAGTGCGATTTTCCTAGAAAAGAATCCAACTTTCTATGCTAGAACAAAGCATATTGATGTACAGTTTCATTTTGTGTGAGACATGGTAGAGGATGGGAAGGTGAATTTGGAGAAGGTAGACACTTTGAAGAATGTTCCAGATGCATTGACAAAACTAGTCGGCATAGAGAAGTTCAGATGGTGTTCGGAGTCTATGGGCCTCTCGGCCTATAGCACTTAAATCTTGTTATTTCTATTGGCTCTTACAAGGTGTTCGACAAATGGGAGAATGTTGGGAATTAAGGTGTCTCAACCTTGGTAATTCCTTGCATTTATTTATTGTAATATATTTATTTATTGCCTATTGTGTAATTAGGATGCAAATCTTGTTTTGTCATCCCGTGGGAGTTGGCACGGTGATGTGTCATCCTACATGGAAGGTGACCACATGTAATTTTTTCCTCACATGAGGAGATATGTGTCCCACTTAGTGGTAGAGGAATTTTTCCATGTGTCAGCATTTTGACTAGTGGGTAAGTGAATCTTGACCGAAACGGTTATGATAGATTCCTATGACAGAAACTATGACATGTAAGAGTCATAAATGGAATGTTCTATGATAGGTGAATACATTTGTCACAAGGCATCTTGGAAGAAGGCATCTTTGGGTGCCCCAAGGAGAGTTATGACATATAAGAGAATATGCAATTTTTAGTTAGTATATGACATATTCTCTTACAGATGTAAGTGGTGTTAGTATGATGGATTCTATGATGGTTGTAAGATGCATAAGAGCATCTGTCATTGCCCAACTTGGGAATAAGCGACCATTTTGGGATGGGGAGATGTGACAAGTGTCATGACCATGCTATAGTGTTGGACAAGTGTCCCTAGGCATGGGTTTTGGGCCATGAGGCCAAGTTGGACTCCCATCTCAAGGAAAGTTCATTTTTGCCTTGTGAACTTCTATTTAAGCAGGTGCTTTGAGAGGAGATGTATTATGTGATTGATAGGTACTGTTATGCTACTAGATTATCTCCAGATATGAGTGTCAAAGACTCCTGTAAAGACTTGCATTGCAAGTGTGTTGTAAACTTCATTGTTTAGATAATACTTTATGCAGGTTTTGGAGTGGGGTTTTTCACCCGTAAGGGTTTTCCCCACGTTATATCTTGTATCTCTCTCTTCTGTCTTACATTCTTATGTTGTGTATTCCTACAATGTCTCTGTTGTTGGGTTAATAACACTATAATTGTAAAGGTTAAATAGAATTTGCACACATCTCTCCTCATTAGATTAGTGCAGGAAGTGATTTCCGCACACCTAGCTTCCTTTCACAAAATGTTTTGTGGTGAAAAAAGAGGGAAGAGAATGGTTGGGGTTTTAATGTTTTATGCAAAATCCTCCTTTCACTACAAACATTCCAAGGGCATATCAACTGAGTTGAATCTCCACTAAGCGAGAACAATCACCTATCAGATTGGGCTTCCACTTCGGAAGCTTTGGATTCTTGGATGTGTCAAACAATGTCTCTATTTAATGCTCAATTGTACTTAGAAACCCCAATTATACAAATTAGTAAGTAAATTATTGAATTATGGCAAATACTTTCAAACTGAGATAAGGGATAGCGATATTTAACTCAATGTTTTTTGAAGTTTAGAAGGCAGAGAAGTCAGGGACATGGGGGCTAGTGCCCAAGTCCAAGGTACCTATTTCTTTGCAGAATCTTGATCTCCTTCTGACATTGATCCACACTGCAACTTCCATTTCCAAGAATTCAACTGTAAAGGACATGAGAACTAGTACCCTAGTCTCGAAAAAGCTCCAGTGTCCTGCTTCTTTTTAGATCCTAAATCCTTAATGTCTAACACTCCTTCCTACAACTCCACTCCATCTAGATGTGACACCTGTAACATGCAATCACAAGGAGTGTGGGAGGGGGTTGTGGTGTTCAGAGGCTTGCCTTGGCCAAGCCCTGGTCAAGCCCCAGAGAGACATTCAAGTCTTTCAAACACTATTGTCAGATGAGAGTGCGTATCCTGGCGAGATAGAGGAAAAAATCCAAATGATAAATGATTTAAAACACAATACATATCACCTTGTAGTGAAGATCTCATGGAAGGAAGATTCTCTTCATGCCATAAGGAGATGGATGTCAAATCTGCAAATATAAACACAATAACAACACAAAGTATTGCTTTGCAACACAATGAATGCCTTGAATCACTTTCACAAAATCTTGTTAATCAAAAATGCCATCTAATTTCCATCTAGTTTGCAAATGAAACCTAATCATGCTTATATATGCAATTACAAAGATTTCCGCTAAGAATTTCGTAATTCAAACTTTAGATGTCAACATAGAACCCAAATAGCAATCACTAAAATCACATTTGAAATTAGGGCTGGACTAGGGTGCTAGCGCCCAAGTCCACCCTGTCATTTTTGCTCAAGATTCATCAAAGTACATCCCTCTAGGTCCTATTTGTCACAAGACCCAAGGGTTTTCTCATCGGGAGTCAAAAATAACATACAAGATGCTCTAAATGCGAATTAAGGACCCATGAGCTAAACCTTAAGAGGAAAAAGCCACCAAGGGGACATTTTTTGACATAACAATTTCATAATTCAAACTTGAGATGTTGGCAACAGAAACTTATAACGGTCACATAGCTGACATTTAAAATTTGGGACCCTGCTAAATAGGGCAGGACTAGGGTGTGGGTGCCCAAGTCCTCGGCCCCTATTTAGGTTAGGGTTGAGCTCACAAGAGTCCCCTAGGCCTCATTTAACATGGGTTTTTAGGGACTTCTATCGAGAGATAAAATGAACATGCATGATTACACTAAAAGGACCCAGGAGCTAAACATAGGAGGGAAAAAGTCCTAGGGAGACATTTTCTGACGTAACAATTCTTAAGTCCTAGACACATGTAGGCTTAAGCACACATAAAAAAATTTGTTTTCTCAATCCATTGACTACCCATGGAGATTGAAAGACCAATCTAGGGTCTTGACCTAAAGGTAGGCTCTTAAGTAGTCATAACCTTCCCTTCTCTTTAAAAACAAGTATTTCATGGCTTGACAATCACACAGAGGTTTGTATCCCTCTTTCTCCTTTTCTTGATGTCTTTGTATTTCATTTGAAATAATTAGTTTAGATTAGTTTATTGAGATTTTGTACATTTTAGGACATTTCCTGAGATTTATGTTTTGTGCATTTGCTTCCCTATGTACACACAGAGTAGGTTCAGGTCAAAAACTTAGGTTTTATGTTGTTCTAGGATGACAACCCTAAAACAAGATGACAATGTAGAATCACTAGCCTCCAAACTAAATTCCATCCAGATTCATCCTCTAGGTTGTGTGTGATTTTAGATTCACTATTCTATTATTTGTTCTTGTTTTCTGTTTATCTATTTCTAGTTATTCCAATATTTCCTATTTCCTAGTTAATGTGATATAAGTTTTAAAATGGTTAAAAATTTACATTACATCTATTATCTATTGTTTCATTAAGTATTTTTGTGTGTGTGTATTTGGTTTCATGAAAGAATGATCCTTAATTGGACCCTTCGACCATGACTACATCAAGGGTTGTCTAGCTAAATTTGCCACTATGTCAAATTTGGTTATGAATGAACATCTTAGGGTTTTTACAAACTCAAAAGTCATTGAGAAAAATTAGCTTTATCCTTAGAGATATTGATATTAACATATTTGAAAAATTCTCACATTGCAAAGACCCAATCCTTGTTACCCAAATTCATCACTAATTTTTTTCTTGTTTATTAATCATTAATCAAGTTGTTAGTGTTCAATTCAATCGTAT
This sequence comes from Cunninghamia lanceolata, assembly GCA_027924645.1. Lineage (NCBI taxonomy): Eukaryota > Viridiplantae > Streptophyta > Pinopsida > Cupressales > Cupressaceae > Cunninghamia > Cunninghamia lanceolata. The sequence goes on along the minus strand of BSBN01000292.1, from coordinate 1,445,412 downwards.
ACTAAAGTACTTCTATCCAAATGGGATATGCATTCATATAATCAGGACAAGCATCTATCCTTATGGGATAGACATCTCTCCATAAGGGACAAGTGTTCTCCATCCAAACAGGATGGGCATCTGTCCTAATGGGACAGGCATCTATCCATAAAGGGAATAAGAACATGCTCTGGCCAGAGACTTAGACCCATTAGGATGTAACGGATCCTGAGCCACTCACTGAAGACTACACCCCCTAACTAATGGGAGTGTACCAAGGTCATCGTCATTAAGAAGTAATATATACATAAAGTTTAATGGCTTGAGTCCCACCTTGGAATTTGGCCTAAAGCCTTAGGGAGTCAAATGAATCCATTCGAGTATACGTTGAATGTTTTTCTAGCTTGTCTTTATATTGGGGTTTCACCTTAGGTTTTTTGGAGTGATTCCCTTGATGAAAGTAATTTAGTTGAAGGGTTGAATCAATAGAACGAGAGTTTAAACATCTCCCAATCCCATTCCTGAAACCCTGTGCAATGAGAACATTCTTCATTTGCCAGGCTGCCTACATACCCACTTCCGAATGGGATCAAGGACTAATTTATATGTAGTTCTATTTTCTACTCTATGTTTTATGTGAACTATTTAGTGTGGGTACGTAGCCCTTTCTAGGGCCTAATTTCCCTAAATAGTTCCTCTACGATTGCTACCCACGAAGGGAGCAATTAATAAGTATTTGGTCTTCTCAACCAATACTTGTTTACTAAATTCACTACTTCCTAATCCTATCAAAATAAAACATTACAACTGTTTAGGGGTAAAAAGAGGGGTTTATGTTTCAAAGGCAAATCCTCCATTCACACCAAACATTCAAGGGTATATCAACTGAGTTGAATCTCCACTAGTAGGAGCATTCACCTATCAGGCCAGGTTGCCACTTGGAATGATGCGAAAGCTCAAATGTATCACACAATATCTCAATTTAATGCTCAATTTCACTTAAAACCCTAAATATGCAAAATAGTAAGCAAATTATTGAATTACGAAAAATCCTTTCAAACCAAGGTGAAGGACAGAGATATTTAACTCACTATTTTTTGAAGTTCAGAAAGCGGAACAGTCGGGGACATAGGGACTAACGCCCTAGTCCAAGGTACACTTTTTGTCACAGAATCTGGAACTTCTCCCAAAATTGATTTGCACTGTATCTTCCATTTCTGCCTCAGGACAAATGGAGGACACAAGGACTAATGCCCTTGTCCCAAAATGTTCACCAGAGTCCTTTGCTTGTCAGATCCCAAATCCTTGTTGTCTGCAACCTCCTTTCCACAACTCGACTCCGTGAAACTTGGTACCTGTAACCTACAATCACAAAGGAGTGTTGGAGGGGGTTGTGGTGTTTAGAGGCTTGCCTCAGTCAAGCCTCGAAGAGACATTCAAGTCTTTCAAACACCATTCTCAGATAAGAGTGCGTATCCTAGTAGGATAGAGGCAAAAATCCAAATGATAAATGATTGAAAACACAATAGATATCAGCTTGTAGTGTAGATCTCATGGAAGGAAGATGCTCTTCATGCCATGACGAGATGGAGTCAAATCTACAAATAAAAACATTCCTGCTAAGAATGATGTAGAGTGGCACATGGGAAGCAACAAAGGTCTTCTTTTGTCTCTGCCCACTCACCCACTTCACCACTTTATACAAGCAAAGTCACACCAAGGGCAAATTAGGGATTTTGTATCCAAGCTATCCTTCAACCCTCAAGGCTTCTTTCACACCTCAAGGCAGGTCTGCAAACACTTTACCAACAGTTGGTTTGGTCCCCAACTTCCCACAACTCTCCAACCTTGACTAGGCCTAGTGAGGCTACTAGTCCTCCTAAACTAGTTTTCTCTACACAACTTGACAAAACCCTAAATGACCAGGCAAACAAATGGTGGATTCTAATACCCTTTAAGGAACTCCAACAAACTTCCAAACCTCTAGTTCCAACTCTACTCCAGCAACTCAAAACACCTACTAGGTCTCTAGGCCTAATTGATCACTTTAGGTCTAGGTTACAAAGCAAAGGGTCTAAGTTGGCGTCATAGATCAGGGACAGGAATTTGGAACACTTCCACAACCTTCAAACATCTCAAAACCACCACTCATTCACTTACCCTATCAGGATCTTGTCATTTACAACAGCAAATTGCATAATTTTGGTCAAATACCTATGAATACTTGATCTAGGGCATCACTCCAAAAATTGAAGACAGTCTTTCCCAGCCAAAAGCTTTTGGAATCATGTAGTATACACCCCTAGCCTACATTTCACCAATTTGCATGAGATTTCACTGGTTGGAATGCATTCTAGGGTCGGATTTGTATAACAAACCCTAGAAAATAGGGTTTTAGACCAGTTTGGAAACAAAATGCAATATCTCCCTCCTACGATCACTTCAAGACCTCAAATTTAATGCATTGGAATCCAGACTCAACCTATTTTGTGAAAAACCACATTGATCTGTTCTGCCAATCCATGCAGTCCATACAACAATGAAAATGCAAGGAAAAATAGTCACTTTTCTTGATTTCTTTGCCCAAAACACCGTACAGGAACTTCTCTACTGTACTGGAGAGAGAGAACAACCATATCAACCGATCCAAGTTAGTAGGCAACTTCTACAAATAGTTTGAACTATCCAAAATGAGTTTCAACCACCCATATGTGTTATGACACATTAACAACCATGATTTTGCAACCACAAAGGATGTCGATTTATTTAGCTTGGCTAATGGAACCTAAACATCCACCATACTCCCAAAAACATGACAAAACATCAAGACTACCAACTAGACTCAAAGAAACATCATTAGACCTATTCGGCCTAAGTGACTCAACTAGGGTCCAAGTGGACTAAGAATGATTGAGGTTTATATGATTACTCCAATCATCTTGACCACACAAAAGGACCTTACATCCATGGCTAAAGCCTTATTACAGAACACATTGAGCAAAAACCACAACTTATCAAAAATGCAATCAAAATGATTTAGGTGCCCTGCACCATACACCCACTGTCAAACAGAACTCAAGTCTCTTGAGTTGGGAATGTTGTCAAATGTGAAACCTGCCTTCTCAATGGCTGCTCTGCTCATCCAAGTTGCATCTTCCTGAGGCTTATTAAGCCACTTCACCAAATATTCATAATAGGTGTGCCTCCTAGTCTGTTTAGCAATCCTTTGATCCAAAATGCATTCAATCTGATCAGGAGATGAAGGAATCAATTCTTGAAGTGTCTGATCAGTTTATTCCTTTGCCACAGTTGTCTGAGGATCAGATCCTTTATAGGGATAAAGGTCTGATACATTAAAGATTGGTGACAAAGCAATGCCATCTGGAAACCTAATTTTGTAGGCATTTTCTCCACATTTCTTTAGCACTTCACAAGGCCCAACCTTCTTCATAAGTAGCTTGGTGTATTTACCTGTAGGGAGTCTCTCCTTTTTCAGATGTACCATGACTAAATCCCCTTCTTTGAACTATAGATCCGTTCTCTTTTTGTCAGCAGATAGTTTGTACTTTGCAGAGGTAGACTGTAATTTCTGTTTTACTTGCTCATGGATATCTCTCATCACTTGGACAAAGTCTTCAACCAAGGCATTGCTCTTCTCCAGTCCTCTAACCTCTCTAAGTTCCAAAATACCCCTTGGGTGAGTGCCATAAACAATTTGAAAAGGTGACAGGCCGGTGCTTCTGTTGACAGTGTCATTGTATGAGTATTATGCCTGAGCCAAAATTGAATCCCAACTAGCACCCTACTCCTTAGTTAGGCACCTTAGGAGGTTGCCAAGTGACCTGTTAATCACCTCAATCTGACCATCAGACTAAGGATGATAGGCTAATGACAATGACAAGTTTGCACCTAGTCTTTTCCAAAGTGTCCTCCAGAAGTGTCCTATGAACTTGGGGTATCTGTCAGAGATTATGGACAAAGGTAAACCATGTAATCTGACTACTTCCTTGAAGAAAAGACTAGAAAAATGTGAGGCATCATGTTTGGTTTTACATGGGATGAAGTGAGCCATTTTGGAGAACCTATCAACAACCACAAAGATGCTATCATGTCCATTCTTGGTCCTAGGCAAACCAAGTACAAAGTCCATGCTTATGGAATCCCAAGGCTTTGAAGGGATAGGTAGTGGAGTGTATAGACCTGCATTGGATGTATGACCCTTGGCTCTTTGATAGATTTGACAAGTTTCTACAAACTTTCTTACATCAGTTGGCAACTTTGGCCAATAGTAGTATCTCCTAACCAAATCTAGGGTCTTATCAATGCCAAAGTGGCCTGCCATGCTGCCACAATGCTTCTCCTAAATTATATTCTCCCTAATAGACCCTCTTGGAATGCACAACAAGCTGCCTTTAAAAAGAAATCCATCTTGTATCAGAAAATCAGAAAAATCAGTGTTATACCTGCCTGTCATGGCTTTGCAAGATTGGTAGGGTTGCTTGAAGTCTTCATCTTCTGCATATTGATCTTTGATGGCATGTATACATGTACTCTCCAACTGAATGGTTTGTACAACAAGATTCCTCCTACTTAAGGCATCGGCTACCTTATTGGCCACTCCCTTTTTGTGCTTAATAGAGAAAGTATATGCTTGGATGTACTCCATTCACTTGACATGTCTGTGGTTTAACTTCTCCTGCCTGTTCAAGAAGCTCAAAGCATGGTTATTAGTGAAAACAACAAACTCCTTGGGTAATAAATAGTGTCTCCATTTTCTCAATGATTGGATCATTGCATATAATTCTAGATCATAGGTAGAGTAGTTCTGTTTTGCCTCATTTAACTTCTCACTAAAGAAGGCTACAGGCCTCCCCTCTTGACTTAGGACTCCCCCAACAGCCCTCTAACTTGCATCACACTCAACAATAAAGGTCTTAAAAAAATCAGGTAGCACGAGGACCGGTTTTTCTGATATTTTCTTCTTTAACAGTTCAAAGTCTTGATTGGCCTCATTTGTCCATACAAACACACACTTCTTGCCCCCTTTTATAGTATCAACAAGTGGAGCACAAATAGCACTAAACCCCCTGATGAACTTCCTATAAAAACTGCATAAACCATGGAAACTCCTTACCTCAGAGGCTGTAGTAGGTGTGGGCCAATTAAGAATGGCTTCCACCTTGCTTGGATCCATCTTGAGGCTGCCCTTAGAGATGGAAAACCCCAAGAATGTCAATTCTTCTTGTAGGAAGACACATTTGTCAAGGTTAATTCTCAACTTCTCCTCTTGAAGCCTCTTGAGCACTTGATGAATATGTCTTATGTGATCTTCCTTGCTGTCACTAAAAACCAATGTATCATCCAAATATACAACAATGAACTTGTTAAGGAATGGTTTTAGCACCTCATTCATCAACCTCATGAAGGTGCTTGGTGAATTTGACAAGCCAAAAGGCATCACAACCCATTCAAATAGCCCTTCATTGGTTTTGAAGGCAGTTTTCCACTCATCCCCCTCCCTTATCCTAATTTGGTGGTAACCACTTTTTAGATCCATCTTGGTAAAATATTTAGCCCTACCCAAGCAATCCATTTTGTCTTCTATTCTAGGCATTGGAAATCTATACCTGATAGTAATCTTGTTGATGGCCCTGGAATCAGTGCATAGTCTCCATGTTCCTTCCTTCTTGGGTGCAAGTACTGCAGGTACTGCACATGGACTAATACTCCTCCTTATAAGTCCTCTATCCAACAAGTCTTGAATTTGTCTTGCCACTTCTGCATTTTTCTCTGGGGTCAGCTTGTAGGCTACTTGATTTGGTAGGGTGGATCCAGGGATGAGATCAATGCAATGACTAATCTCCCTCTTTGGTGGAAGGGCATCCTTACCTTCATCAACTATCACATCATGAAACTTCTCCAATAGTTCCTCCACCTCTTTTGGTCCAATCCTCCTAAGAGGCTAGTGCACTTTGATCTTCTTAGCGTTTGCATCCTTGGGCTTGATGACCATTGCAAAACATGGCACTTTCTCCTCCTTGAGGTTAGCCAAAAACTTTTTTCACCTACTAACATAACTGAACTAGGAATGATCTTCTCCTTGATGTCATCAATCAAAGGAGTCATTGTGAAATTTTCACCATTTTTAGACAAATGAATTACATTTTGCTTACCATCATGTTCGGCACTTGTATCATGTTGCCAAGGTCTGCCAAGAAGAAGGTGGCATGCATCCATATCCACTATCTCACAAAGAATCATGATATTCACCTATCTTGAATTCAACCCAACATTGTTCTTTCACCACAATTTGTTGGTCCTTGGTTAACCAAAAGACTCTATAGGGGTTAGGATGAGGTATCCTTTGCAATCCTAACTTAGTCACCATTTCATTAGAAGCTAAATTCTTAGAAGAACTTGAATCAACTATTACCTTGCAAACTTTTCCTTTCACCTTGCAAGTGGTTCTAAACAAATTGTTTCTTTGGGGCTGCTCCTTGGTGGCTAGCATGATGAGAGACTGGTTAAACATGATGCATTCTCCACTCTCTAGTGCTGCAGGCTTGGAAGAGGCAGTTTGGTATGATGTGGTGCTTTGACAGTCATCCTCTTGAAGGAGCTGCACCCTTCTGTCTTTCTGATTTGCAGCAGTGTTTCCCATCTTCTCCGGGCACCTAAAGGACTGATGTCCTATCTGATTGCAGGAGAAACACCTTCCAGTGAACACAGTGGAACCCCTGCCTCCACTTCTTCCTCTACCATTACCTCTCCCTCTAAACTGACCCTAATTAGCACTGTTTCTATCAGCCTGCCCTTGACTGCCTTCTTGTGCTCTGCCATCTTGGGGTCTAGAAGAGTTATCTCTATTCTGAAATCTGCCTCTGCCTCTGAAATTCAGATTGCCTCTGCCTCTGCTATTTGAATCACCTCTCCTTCTATGTTTGTCCTCAATCCTCAATGCCATTTGAAAACACTTATGGACTGTCTCAGGGTTAAAGCGACTTAATTCATCTTGAATGGAGAACTTAAGACCATTTAGATACCTTGCAAGCTTTTGTTTTTCATTCTCAGGCATCTTGGCTTTCAAAGACATCTTGTGAAACTCCTCGGTGTATGTGCTCACATCCATGTCCTTCTGTCTCAAGTTTTGCAACTTTTTGTGCAAGTTGACTTCATAGTCTTCAGGAACAAATTGCTTCTTGATTTCAAGCACCATCTTCCTCCATGTAGTGATAGGGTTCCTATCATCTTCTATCCTCTCATTTTGAATGAAGTTCCACCAACTCAAGGCTAGCCCTTTCATTCTAGATTTAGCAATCCTCACTTTCTGATTTTCTGCCACTTCTTCACATTCAAAATAGTTCTCCATTGCCTCTATCCAATCTAGGCACTCCTCTGGGTTCATCTTACCAGGAAACATAGGTAAGTCCACCTTAGTGTCCTTCCTACTCAACTTTCCAAGTACATCTAGGAATTGTCATTTTGACATGCCTCCTTGTGACTCTTCCATTTGCACTTCTTTTTCTTCATCTTGATCCTCTTCATCTGAATCCAAGATGACCTCTGGTTTCTTCTTCTTATGCTTGTCCTTCTTCAACTTCTCTATCTCAGCCTCCATCCTTTTGTTCTTGGCTTCTTGCTCTCTTACTATCTTTGCCAATTCGGCATTTGTCACCTTTGAAGGAATTTCCTCCTGTTCTTCTCTATCTCCCATCTCTTTGATGACTCTGATACCACCTGATGCAGAGTGGCACAAGGGAAGCAACAAAGGTCTTCTTTTGTCTCTACCCACTCACCCACTTCACCACTTTATACAAGCAAAGTCACACCAAGGGCAAATTAGGGATTTTGTATCCAGGCTATCCTTCAACCCTCAAGGCTTCTTTCACACCTCAAGGCAGGTCTGCAAACACTTTACCAACAGTTGGTTTGGTCCCCAACTTCCCACAACTCTCCAACCTTGACTAGGCCTAGTGAGGCTACTAGCCCTCCTAAACTAGTTTTCTCTACACAACTTGACAAAACCCTAAATGACCAGGCAAACAAATGGTGGATTCTAATACCCTTTAAGGAACTCCAACAAACTTCCAAATCTCCAGTTCCAACTCTCCTCCAGCAACTCAAAACACCTACTAGGTCTCTAGGCCTAATTGATCACTTTAGGTCTAGGTTACAAAGCAAAGGGTCTAAGTTGGTGTCATAGATCAGGGACAAGAATTTGGAACACTTCCACAACCTTCAAACATCTCAAAACCACCACTCATTCACTTACCCTATTAGGATTTTTTCATTTACAACAGCAAATTGCATAATTTTGGTCAAATACCTATGAATACTTGACCTAGGGCATCACTCCAAAAATTGAAGACAATCTTTCCCAACCAAAATCTTTTAGAATCATGTAGTATACACCCCTGGCCTACATTTCACTGATTTGTATGAGATTTCACTGGTTGGAATGCATTCTAGGGCCGGATTTGTATGACAAACCCTAGAAAACAGGGTTTTAGACCAATTTGGAAACAAAATGCAATATCTCCCTCCTACGATCACTTCAAGACCTCAAATTTAATGCATTGGAATCCAAACTCAACCTAGTTTGTGAAAAACCACATTGATCTGCTCTGCCAATCCATATAGTCCATACAACAACGAAAATGCAGGGAAAAACAGTCACTTTTCTTGATTTCTTTGCCCAAAACACCGTATAAGAACTTCTCTACCATACTGGAGAGAGAGAACAGCCATATCAACCGATCCAAGTTAGTAGGCAACTTCTACAAATAGTTTAAACTATCCAAAATGAGTTTCAACTGCCCATATGTGTTATGACACATTGACAACCATGATTTTGCATAACCACAAAGGATGTCGATTTGTTTAGCTTGGCCAATGGAACCTAAACATCCACCATACTCCCAAAAACATGACAAAACATCAAGACTACCAACTAGACTCAAAGAAACATCATTAGACCTATTAGGCCTAAGTGACTCAACTAGGGTCCAAGTGGACTAAGAATGATTGAGGTTTATATGATTACTCCAATCATCTTGACCACACAAAAGGACCTTACATCCATGGCTAAAGCCTTATTACAGAACACATTGAGCAAAAACCACAACTTATCAAAAATGCAATCAAAATGATTTAGGTGCCCTGCACCAGAGAATTTCATAATTCAAACTTGAGATGTTAGCATAGGACCTAAATAATGGTCATAAAATTGACATTTAAATTTAGGGAAGACCAGAAATAAGGTAGGACTAGGGTGTTAGCGCCCAAGTCCACCCTGCTATTTTTGTTCAGGGATCATTAAAATAGCACCCCCTAGGTCCTATTTGCCATAAGACTTCAGGTTTTTCTCATCAGGAGTCAAAATTATCACACAAGATGCTCTGAATGCAATTTAAGGACCCGGGAGCTAAACCTTAAGAGGGAAAAGCCCCCAAGGGGACATTTTATGACATAACATTTAGCCCCCACTTTAATATATGTATAAATGCAAGGCCAATACATGCATTAAAGTAAGGCCAACAAACACAGTGAACACGTAAAACATGGTGAAGACATACCAAACACATTGAAGACAATATTAGGCACGCAAAACACGGAGAAGATAGTTATAGTCACGCAAAACACAGAGAAGATAGCATTGAAGACACACAGAACACAATGAATACAGTGAATGCAGTGATTATTTTATTTTATTTTTTTCTCATATATGAAATGCAAATGCAAGTACAAGGAAAGTAAACACACAACTCATAGTGTAGGAGGGACTCATCGCTACCAGTCTTTAGACTGTACATGGGGCAATAGACACGCAATACAAATATCAAAGTGGAGGAGGGACTCATCACCACTAGTCGTTAGACTATACTTGAGAAAAAACACACCATACAAATCAAGCATGCCATACAAATCCCAAAGCATAGGAGGGACTCATCACCACTAGTCTTTAGACTATGCTTGGGAACAAACATGCCATACACACACACATTGAAGACATGGAGAAAACATGGCAGACAAGCGATGGAAGAAATCTATTGTTAGGTTTGCAACCATCTTAGGCACATTACAGGCACACACCAATGATTGGAATTCACCACAACAATCACCGAAGGCACGCTTAAGGGTTATGATATTCTTAGATCTGCTCCTTGCCTCTGTAGAGGACTTTTAGAAAATGACAGGATTGTGCAATCTCCTTAAGAAATACACCATCCCCACCTCTGCAAAGGGCTTAAGATAAAAGGATATATACGATATCCTGCCTCTGCAGAGGGTTTAAATTATTGCAATAGATTCAAGTTTTTCAAACACACTTTACTAGCATCTAAATCAGACAGCTTACCTTATATATGCCCCCACCTTAAGGTGGTTGATATCATGTATCGATATCAAGCACGTTAAGGTAGGAAGAAAACACACAAGGGAACATGAGCTCTCACAAAGCCCATGCCCCCCAAAGGTGACATGTGCTTTACGATCCCCAAATGTTCCCACAAACACACAATTTCCTACAAGAAAATGTGTTAGCATCCATATAATCATGATAATCAACAATGCATATAATTTTTCACATAAAGAACCAAGGAATGCAAGATCCAAGATAGACAAAGTGCATAGAGTAGTAGTATTGTTATGTTTTGTAAGTGCAATAAGACAACATCAAGATCACATGGAGTGATTCTACTAGCCAAGCGTCAGATAATATATCAACCCTGTCGTCATGTATGGACTAGGTCCTTTTTTTTATTTCTCACTGAAGGGACACTAGATCTACATCAGTATAATATATTTTTCTTCATCCGCTAGATAGATAGAACCACTAGAGGAAGGGAAACAATAAATCAAGAGAGGAGAAACAAGTGCCTTAGGGACAATCATGTAGGAGGGTGCCCCCAAGTCACCAACTACAACGCTATGTCCATAAGACACAGCACACAACAATAAAAATAGAGGAGAAGCAATATAGAAGAATGATGATACAAATAGAGTAAGGGTCACAACAGAGGCAGTCTCCCAGTATCCTTGACCTTACGAGAGTATCAAGGGTCATCCTAGGAGGCCTAAACAACACGTAACACATCACAAGGGAAACACAACACAGAGGTAAAGGGTTAGAAATACTTACCTGCCAATACCACAGTACTAAAATCTAGAACTTGCGAGCCTCTTGGAGAGACACTCTATCAAGTTTTGCAAGAAGCTTGAGTGGTTCTTATGAAAGTCTTGTTTGTTGTTAGGAAATCCATATGATGCTTGTTTCTCAAATCCTTGCGTATGTGAAATTTTTTGTTGCTTATGAGGAGGAGAACCACTATTATTTCCAACTGATGATAATCTTCTTTCTCTTTTATGATCCTTAGCTCTTTTTCTTAGATGATTTTGTCTATCATAGTGACAATGACTATCTTGTACTATCTCAATCTTTTCTTGTGTGAGGGTCTCTTGATTCAGTTGTTCCATTTGTCTTTCTGATGCATTTTGGTTATCTCCTAATCCTTGAAGGGATAATAGAAGAGGAACCTCAGCATAAATACCATTCCTTCATGGACGAGGTGATACTTTAGTACTTTCCTTATCCACTTCTATTGTAGAAATAATCTCATCATAGTTCAGATAGTCATCTTCTACTTCAAGTGTATTTTGTTCCATCATGGTATTATCACTATGCTTATGAAAAGGATTAGTAAAGATTTGCAAATTTTGATTTGGCAAAGCAATAGACTTATTTCCATTATCATTCACACCTGATACCTGTATCACATTCAAGTTGGTAAGGTCTTGTATTTCATGTTTAAGATGCATACATTGTTTAGTATCATGTCCTTGTTGCCAATGAAAATGACAAAAGGCATTAGCATCAAAATAAGGTCCTTGCATTTTATTAGGGTCCAAAGGTTTAATCGGGGGAAGCTTCATGAGGTTAATTACTCATGGCTAAATTCATGATAGAATGATAGGAATCAAATATCGGAGTAAACTTTCTTTGTTGGTACAGTGCCTTCTTTCGATTAGTGATAGCAAACACTTGTGAAAAATTGTTTGAATTTTATCCATTAACCTTGATGAAAGTCTTAAATTATTCCTTTTAAAGTTGTTTTGTGATGATCCATTTGTTGATTGACCAACTTGAGCCATGAGTTTTGGTTTTCATACTGACTAGACGAAAGCTAATAATCATGAAGGACGGTACATAAATGTTGAAAGGAGTTATACTTCATCAAGAGAATCTTATCACGGATGTTAGGTTGTAGATTTGTAATAAACACCTTCTGAACATCCTCATCCTTCATTTGATATTGAATTTGTGCATAGAGAGATTGATACCGACAAATAAACTCAATTAACTTCTCTTTCGGACCTTGCTTGCAATGAATTAAATCAATAAAGGAGACTTGAGGTCCAATTTTTGCTTGAAAATGTTGTAAAAATTGATCAACTAACTACAAAAAAGAATGTATTGAATTCGAAGGCAAAGAGCAAAACCATTCTAAAGCAGTATCTTTGAGAGATCACGGGAAATTTTTTGCTAACAAATCCTCTTCAAAGTAGAAATCACTACACATAGCCATGAATGCTGCCACATGAGTATTGGGATCACCTTTTCCACCATATTTTTCAAAACGAGGAGTCTCAAACCTCTCAGGCATAGGAGTTCTCAAGATTGCATAAGAGAGGGGATTACGGGCATGATAAGTTGGTATATTAGGTTGTGAAAAATTCATCAAGTTTATCACCTTTTGTTGTAAAGAAGTCGTGCCTTGCAAGAGTTGGTTTAGGATGGCATCATTGGGAGATGTTGTTTGTTGTGAGGAATTAGAACCAAAGTGAGGAGGTGATTGAGCCTAAGTAGTGATAAGTAGAGGCTGTGAATAGTTTAGTGGTGGTTGGACATAGTGATAGGTGGAAGGTAGTTGTGAATAGTTGTATGTAAGAGGTGGCTGAGAATAAGTGGGATGGAGAGGTGGTTGAGAATAATTATTCATAGAAGAGGTCACCTTAGATACCAAGCTCTGATAGTTAAATCCCACTGCTTTGTAATTTTGTGAATTAGTGCCATTAGATACTCCAATACCAATGGTAGCATTACTACAAGCATTTGCATTAGTGGTTAAAATCGTTGATGTAAATGTACATATTCCCGTAGTCGATATAGGTGTCGATACTTGTGTATGAGACAGTGACGACATGTTCTTAATACCATTCACACATTCATTTACCATAATTATATTATGGTGTACTATATGTGTTAATCCTCGAATAATATTAATACCATCTTGTCCTTCTTTTATCAACTCTCTTATGTGGTGGATCACAGGGACAACTTCTTCCGCTATCCTTTCATTTCCAACAAATTCTTAGAAATCGGCTAACTCTTTATTAAGTTTGTTTATTTGCTCATTAGGTACATGTGCGACCACCTCAATAGTGTCCTCAAATCCATGAAATACTTGATCTTCCATAGTGGTTGTATGAGGTATAGTATCTTGCAAAATCTGTGTTTCTCCTTTTGTAAAGAAGGTATTCAATGGATTTTCAGATGTAGGAATATCATTTTCTTCAAAAGCACTAGATCCCATGAGTCTCCTACTTCTTCTTAAAGGGATATTTCTATTAGGACAGAGAGTTATAAGACTCAAACAAAAACATGCAACACTCAATGCACAAACTAATAGAACAAACCCTAGGAGCCAGATGTGTAAGATCCAAAATGCCTAATTTTTCAACTTTTTTCAATGCAAATCACCAAGAGAAGAGGTGTTGTGAACAATTTCAAGAGGGACAACAAATAATATGCCTAATAACAGTCCAACGATGTAGCAATATCATTTACAACACACTTTTGATGCAAACCTAGAGTGATGACAAGTCAAAACCTAGTGGAAATGTGCTAAAATATGTAATTTTTCACTAATTTTCAATGCAAATGAGTAATAGAAAGGGTGTTTTAAGGAAAATTGTGATGGACAGAAGATTATAACAGTAATATCAGTCAGCTAATACAATAAAATCCATCACAACACGCCTATAGTGCCAAGCTGAGTCAAACCCTAGTGAAAATATAGGTAAAATATGCAAATTTTCATAAATTTTCAATGCAAAGGTCTAATAGAAAGGGTTTTGTAAGGAATTTGAGGAGTGGAAATAGATAATAACCCTAATAACATCCAATTAGTGTGGAAAAATCCCTCACAACACGCTTGTGATGCAAATCTAGAGAGACGATAAGGCCAAATCTAGTGAAAATGCAAGGTTTTCAAACCCTAGACATGAAATTTTACAAGGAAAACACTATGATGAAACACTACAATTAGAAATCAGTCCTAATGAGTGTTTTAAAATGGTAGTAAAATCTGAAACAAGATTTTAACTACAAACCCTAGCTAATGCAAAACTAGGTTTTCATGAAAAATGCACAATTTCAAGCAATTTTTATCAATTTAAACATGCAAATGCAATGCAAGTGGATACTAAATGATGAATTTAAGTAATTCAAATCACATATAATGAAAAAGATAGAAATTTAATGAAATTAAATGCCAATTAATTCAAATTATGCTAAAATGCAAGCCTAGGATGCCAATTTTTCAACTTTTTCATTTTTTTGTAATTTTTTGAATATAATAAGTGTATGATGGAAAATAAATTTCAGATTTAATGGAAAAATCAGAAATTAAATGAAATGAAACTAAATCAATGCAATTTATGTGAAAATGCAAACCCTAGAATGCAAAAAAAATTGAAATTTTTGAAAATTGTTCAATTCTTTTGTAGTTTTTCAAATGCAATGAAATGAATGAATGCAAATCTATCACATAACACTCAGCAAGGTGCAAAAAAGTCCAAAAACATGGGTTCACAAAAATGTTTAGGGGTAAAAAGAGGGGTTTATGTTTCAAAGGCAAATCCTCCATTCCCTCCATTCACACCAAACATTCAAGGGCATATCAACTGAGTTGAATCTCCACTAGTAGGAGCATTCACCTATCAGATCAGGCTGCCACTTGGAATGATGCGGAAGCTCAGATGTATCACACAATATCTCAATTTAATGCTCAATTTCACTTAAACCCCTAAATATGAAAAATAGTAAGCAAATTATTGAATTATGGCAAATCCTTTCAGACCAAGGTTGAGGATAGAGGTATTTAACTCACTATTTTTTGAAGTTCAGAAAGCAGAACAGTCGGGGACACAGGGATTAACACCCTAGTCCAAGGTACACTTTTCATCACAGAATCTGGAACTTCTCCCGACACTGATTTGCACTATATCTTCTATTTCTACCTTAATAAAAATGGAGGACACATGGACTAACGCCCTTGTCCCGAAATGTTCACTGGAGTCCTCTGCTTGTCATATCATAAATTTGTTGCGAGTATGGGTCTAACCGGTGTTGTCATTGATGTCAACATATTCATGTTGCATTAATGAGAAGGATTGGATGAGCTGTGTGCTGAGGATATTGAGAAAATTAGTCTCAATCAGGAACAGTGAAGAACAGTGATGACAACAAGGTAAAAGTCCAAGATAGGTTAAGGATCAGAGGATGCGGTTTAAAGGGTTTGTAGATATAAGTCTTGAGATGCTCCGGTCAAGTTTTTAGAGGTCTGCATGAAGATCTGAAGAAGTTATGGTCGCTCAAGTAGAATTGGTTCCGGCAGGTGTTCAGAGGTGACAGAGTGACACAGATAGGTCCGGTGAGATCCGGAAATGCATTATCCCATTTTACAGATTTGAGGAAGTGTTGAGAACATCCTTGTAAAGTGTCAAGTTGATTGGTTCATGGTTTGAAGGTCCGGAAGAACCTATTCCTTTGTGACAGTGAGGACAGACTGTGTTCTTGAGGTTCCAGATGAAGGAGAGAAGGATTCCAGTAAGCAGATGAAGTGTGGATGTTCTTGGTGATTTAGGAAAGCTTGTGGTGATCTATGGATCATTTCTAGTTCATGTTGGTGGTCCGCATTGAAGTTAAAGTTTGTATTTGAAGAATAACCACCGGATGTTGGTGTTCTTCCTGAGACTGGCTGACTGGATGTATTACATGTCTTGCGGATGTTCTTGTAGGTGTTTGCCGACTTAGATGATTGTTCCTAAGTCGATGTCATGTATAAATAAGGGTTTGTGAAGTCATTTCAAAGGGTGTCTTGTGGAGATGAGAGTGTGGTAGTGAAGAGTAGAGTGAAAGGCAAATCAGGAGTATTGAGCTTAATGGAACTGATTCAAGCATGGTGAAGATGCTATTCTCCAGTTCATGTATGTGATACTTATTTCTTTGTAGATAGTGTGTCTCTTGTAGGCAGTGAGCCTCTTGTGAGCAGCATGCTCAGGCAGTGAGCCCTAATTGGCATGTGCCATTTTGTTCTTTCTATTCTTCTAACAAAGAATACATTCTTGGGTTAATCACCCCGTGGTTTTTCCCTTAACCAGGTTTTCCACGTCAAAATCTTGGTGTCTTATGTGTTGATGAGTTTCTGCTTTTGATTTGAATGCATTATGTTTCATGTTTAATATACTGCTAATCACCAAGAAGATTTAAGTGTGTAAATTGGAGAAAGCTTTGCATAACTGATTCACCCCCCCTCTTAGTTGTGTGCCCTAAGTCTAACAATTGGTATCAGAGCCAAGTTCCTCTAAAAGGAGCTTAACCGCTTGAGGAGATCCAAGATATCATCTTACAAGAAGGATAGTCTGAAGTTTGATGGAACCAACTTTGCTCTTTGGAAAGGTCGCATGAAATGTCACTTGCAGTGTATGGGAATGGCGTACTGGTCCATGGTTACAAAAGCGTATGTACCTCCACAGGGTGGTCCGACAATCCTAAATGAAATCACAGATGTTGAAAACAATATGCGGACTAAAGAGGCTCTTCTAAGCGCATTATCTGACTCAAAGCTCTCAAATGTTATTGACCTACCAACTGCCTTTGAGATTTGGAATAAACTCAAACTTTTGCATGAAGGAGACCAGTATGTTAAATGTGCAAGGTTACAGAGTCTAAAAGGGAAATTTGAAAAACTGAAGATGAGAGATGATGAAAATATTACCACTTTTATGCTAAGAGTGAATGAGCTAGTTTGCGGAATTAGAAATGCTAGTGGAGTCTTGGATGAAAATGAGATTGTTGGTAAAATTCTCAAATACCTCCCTACTTCTTACAAAATCAAGGCTGCTGCCATTGAAGAACTTAGAGCCCATACAATTGTCACAAGAGATCAATTGGCTAGGAAATTGGCTGCATTTGAAATGACAGAGTTTGGAGACAACCCCCCCAAGACTGAATCTGCATTCGAAGCCAGTGCCTCTGTTAAAGGTAAACAAAGGCTTGATCCGGGAGAGAATTCTTCAAAGAAATTGTCATGGTATGAAAAAACAAGGAAAGATCTGAAAGAAGAAGAAGAAGAAACTACTCAACTTGAAGCCCTTATTACAAAGAGGCTGCCAAGAGGATCCGGTAAGTTTGAAGGAAAATTACCTTTTAAGTGTTTTAACTGCAATAAGATTGGTCATTTTGCCTCAAGGTGTCCAGAAAGATTTTCAAGGCAAAATCCTAACAAGCCAAGGTTCCAAAAGAACTGTTAGTATGTACATGAAGATGATGATAATGAAAGAGTAACAGATGATGAATTAGAGATAGGAAACAAATCCAGAAATGAATGGGTGTTCATTTTCATCAAGGAAGAAGACCCAATGTCCTCTGTATCTGTCAATCTTAAGACTGTGGAAAGAGCTCTAGCTACCCAAATTGAAGAGAAGGATGATTGGGTCATTGACAGTGGATGCTCTCACCATATGACAGGTGACAAAAATAAGTTTGTAGATTTGGAAAGGTATGAAGGAGGAGTGGTAAAGTTTGGTGACAATTCTGCTGGTAGAATCAGAGGAAGAGGAACTATTTCTTTTGATGGAAGAAACAAAACTGGTAATGTAATGTATGTTGAAGGTTTGAAGCACAATCTTCTTCATGTTGGATAGTTGGTGGACAAAGGCTATGATCTCCGATTCAAGGATGGAAAATGCAAAATCTTTGAAAGTTCCAGAACAAAGATTGCATCTGGTACTCAAACTAAAGGTAATATCTTCCATTTGGTTGGTACTGGTAAAAGCTGCTTATTTGTTCAAGTTGATCAGAGTTGGTTATGGCATAGAAGGATGTGTCATGTGAATTTTGATAATATCATCAAGATAAGCAATACTCAGGCTGCAAGAGATCTTCCAAAATTGGTGAAACCTACCAACAACTTGTGCAAGGAATGTCAGTTGGGTAAGCTGAGCAGAGTGACATTCAAAAGAAAGGAACTATCTTCTACCAAATTATTGGACTTAGTTCACACTGATCTTTGTGGTTCAGCAAGAACCAGGAGTATTCAAGGTGATAGATACTTCTTGCTGCTAATTGATGACTATTCCCAGATGATGTGGGTAACCTTTCTAAAGGAGAAATCAGAAGCTCTTGAAAAATTCAAAATATTCAAGGCTATGGTAGAGAATGAAATAGGATTAAAGTTGAAATGTTTGAGGTCTGATAGAGGTCGAGAATTCACATCTGGTGAGTTCATAGAGTTCTGTGAGAAACATGGAATTAAGAGACAGTTGTCTACTCCTAGGACTCCACAGCAAAATGGAGTAGTGGAGAGAAAGAACCGGACCATCCAGGAAGCATCTAGGACCATGATGATGGAAGCAAATGTTCCTCAGATCTATTGGAGAGAAGTTGTCAGCACTGCAATCTATACTCTCAATCGAGTTCAAATCAGAAGCAATACCAGTAAGACCCCTTATGAACTCTGGTTTGGCATTACTCCTACTGTAAGATATTTCAGAGTCTTTGGTAGTAAATGTTACATCAAAAGAGATGAAGACCTAGGCAAGTTTGATGCTAGAAGTGATGAAGGAATATTCTTGGGTTACTCTACTCAAAGCAAAGCATATCGGTGTTATAACAAGAGACTAAGAAAGATGATAGAAAGTACAAATGTGAAGGTTGATGAGGGAATAGAGAAACCCTCAAGGTTTTATGAATATGATGAAGATGATCAGAATGGTGTTCTGGTTTAAGGAGTTCAATCCTCTTCTGAAAGTCAGATTCAAACTGATCCAGTAAATCAAGAAGAAGAGATAGGTTTGAATGAGCCTAATCAAGAAGCAAAAGTGCAAGAAACTCCCAAAGTTCCAAGGTATGTAAGACTGAACCACTCTGAAGATCAGATCATAGGTGACAAAAGCAAAGGTGTGCAAACTAGAAGGAAAATTACTCAAAATTCAGATGAATATTGTTTGATTTCAAGGATTGAACCTAAGACAATAAATGAAGCCTACAATGATGAAAACTGGACCAAAGCAATGGAGGAAGAGTTGATGCAAATTGAGAAAAATCACACTTGGGATCTTGTTCCCAGACCTAGAAACAAGAATGTGATTGGAACCAAATGGGTCTTCCAGAACAAACTAAATGAAGTTGGTGAGGTAATCAGAAATAAAGCCAGATTGGTCTGCAAGGGCTACTCTCAAATAGAAGGAATTGATTTTGAAGAAACTTTTGCTCCGGTGGCAAGAATTGAAGTAGTTAAATTATTTCTTGCATTTGCTGCCTTCAAGGATTTCAAGGTGTATCAGATGGATGTCAAGTCTACTTTCTTGAATGGTGACTTAGAAGAAGAAGTGTACATTGAACAACCGGATGGATTTCAATTATCTGAGCATGGTGATATGGTCTGCAAGTTGAAGAAGGCACTATATGGACTAAAGCAAGCCCCAAGAGCCTAGTATGAAATATTGGACAAACATCTTTTGAAGATTGGTTTCAACAAAGGTACTGCTGATAGTAACTTATATTTCAAAATTGATCATGAAAACATCTTGATTGTTGAAGTATTTGTTGATGATATCATCTTTGGAGGAAGAGACAGTATCTGTAAAACTTTTGCAAATCAAATGAAAAATGAGTTTGAGATGTCAATGCTTGGTGAAATAAATTTCTTCTTGGGTCTGCAAATTACTCAAACAAAGAAAGGAATCTTTATTTCTCAGACCAAATATGTGAAAGAATTGTTGAGGAAATTTGGAATGGAAGATTCAAAGCCAATGAATACTCCCATGGCAACTGGATGTAAGTTGAACAAAGATGATGACTCTCCTAAGGTAGACCAGACAAAGTACAGATCAATGATTGGAGGATTGTTGTATCTCACTCAAACTAGACCAGATATAATGCAGGTTGTTGGTCTTGTTGCGAGATTCCAGGATGATCCCAGAGAATCTCATGTCATGGCAATCAAAAGGATCTTTAGATATCTAAAAGGGATGGTTGAGTATGGTCTGTGGTATCTTAGAGATCATGATTTCTCTCTTCATGCATATACAGATGCTGATTGGGCAGGAGATGTGGATGACTGGAAGAGTACCAGTGGTGGAGCTTTCTTTGTGGGGAAGAGATTGGTTTCTTGGCTAAGCAAGAAACAAGAGGCAATATCCCTGTCTACAACTAAAGCAGAATACATAGCAATAGCAGGTAGTTGCACTCAAGTTTTGTGGATGAAGCAGATGCTAAGAGATATTAAAGTAGAGTATAAGGAGCCTATCACAATCTTCTATGATAATTCAAGTGCAATAAATATTTCTAAGAATCCGGTGTTGCATTCTAAGACTAAGCATATATCTATCAAGTTTCACTTTTTGAGAGAGCAAGTGAACAAGGATGAAGTCAAACTAGAGTTTGTGCCTTCCAAGGATCAGATTGTAGGTATCTTTACTAAACCTCTTCCCAAGGACTCTTTTGAGTATCTTAGGGAGAAGTTAGGGGTTATTGCCCCTCCAGTGATGAACTAGGATGCACTGATGTGCATCAATCTGGTGGATATCACAGTCATATCTTGTGATCTAGATTGATGATGGGGAGCTGCTACTTAGGGGGAGCAGCAGGTATGATTCTGAAGTATTGGAGCTGAAAGTATGAGCCCTTTGCCATTGATGTCAAAGGAGGAGAGAAGACATGTGAAAAACAAGTGGTTGATGATCAAAGGGCGAGCAGTAAAGGAAGAGAAGACATGTCAATAGTTGTTGTTGATAGGGGGAGTTGTAATAGTAAGGAGAAGTTCTTGTCTTGATGGTTTTTCACATCATATGTTGCCATCAATGACAAAGGGGGAGATTGTTGCAAGTATGGGTCTAACCGATGTTGTCATTGATGTCAACATACTCATGTTGCATTAATGAGAAGGATTGGATGAGCTGTGTGCTGAGGATATTGAGAAAATTAGTCTCAATTAGGAACAGTGAAGAACAGTGATGACAACAAGGTAAAAGTCCAAGATAGGTTGAGGATCAGAGGATGCGGTTTAAAGGGTTTGTAGATATAAGTCTTGAGATGCTCCAGTCAAGTTTTTAGAGGTCCGCATGAAGATCTGAAGAAGTTAGGGTCGCTCAAGTAGAACCGGTTCTTGCAAGTGTTCAGAGGTGATAGAGTGACACAGATAGGTCTGGTGAGATCCGGAATTGCATTATCCTATTTTGCAGATTTGAGGAAGCATTGAGAACGTCCTTGTAAAGTGTCAAGTCGATTGGTTCGTGGTTTGAAGGTTCGGAAGAACCTATTCCTTTGTGATAGTGAGGACAGACTATGTTCTTGAGGTTCCAGATGAAGGAGAGAAGGATTCTAGTAAGCAGATGAAGTGCGGATGTTCTTGGTGATTCAGGAAAGCTTATGGTGATCTGTGGATCATTTCCAGTTCATGTTGGTGGTCCGCATTGAAGTTAAAGTTTGTATTTGAAGAATAACCACTGGATGTTGGTGTTCTTCCTGAGACTAGCCGACCGGATGTATTACACGTCTTACGGATGTTCTTGTAGGTGTTTGCTGACTTAGATGATTATTCCTAAGTTGATGTCATGTATAAATAAGGGTTTGTGAAGTCATTTCAAAGGGTGTCTTGTGGAGATGACAGTGTGGTAGCGAAGAGCAGAGCGAAAGGCAGAGCAAGAGTATTGAGCTTAATGGAACTGATTCAAGCATGGTGAAGATGTTATTCTCCAGTTCATGTATGTGATACTTATTTCTTTGTAGATAGTGTGTCTCTTGTAGGTAGTGAGCCTCTTGTGAGCAGGATGCTCGGGTAGTGAGCCCTAATTGGCATGTGCCATTTTGTTCTTTCTATTCTTCTAACAGAGAATACATTCTTGGGTTAATCACCCCGTGGTTTTTCCCTTAACCAGATTTTCCACGTCAAAATCTTGGTGTCTTATGTGTTGATGAGTTTCTGCTTTTGATTTGAATGCATTATGTTTCATGTTTAATATACTGCTAATCACCAAGAAGATTTAAGTGTGTAAATTGGAGAAAGTTTTGCACAACTGATTCACCCCCCCTCTCAGTTGTGTGCCCTAAGTCTAACAAAATCCTTGTTGTCTGCAACCTCCTTTCTACAACTCCACTCCGTGAAACTTGGTACCTATAACTTGCAATCACAAAGGAGTGTGGGAGGGGGTTGTGGTGTTTAGAGGCTTGCATCGGTCAAACCCTGGACAGACATTCAAGTCTTCTGAACATCGTTCTCAGATAAGAGTGCGTATCCCAGTGGGATAGAGGCAAAAATCTAAATAATAAATGATTGAAAACATAATAGATATCACCTTGTAGTGTAGATCTCATGGAAGGAAGATGCTCTTCATGCCATGAGGAGATGGAGTCAAATCTGCAAATACAAACACAATAACAACAAAGTACTGCTCTACAACACAATGAATGCCTTGAATCACTTTCACAAAATCACAATGCTCATCTAGTTTCTATCTAGTTTGCAAATAAAACCTAATCATGCTTATATATGCAACTACAAACATTCCCACTAAGAATTTCGTAATTCAAGCTTGAGATGTTGGCATAAGACCTAAATAACGGTCATAAAACTAACATTTAAATTTAGGGCAGACCAAAAATAGGGCAGGACTAGGGTGCTAGTGCCCAAGTCCACCCTGCTATTTTTGTTCATGGATCATTAAAATAGCACCCCCTAGGTCCTATTTGCCATATAACTTCAAGGTTTTCTCATTGAGAGTCAAAATTATCACACAAGATGCTCTAAATGCAATTTAAGGACCTAGGAGCTAAACCTTAAGAGGGAAAAGCCCCCAATGGGACATTTTCTGACATAACAACAACTACACGTTTAATGATCCCTTTCTCTCCCTTTTGATATTATGTTCCCTTGCATGGAAAATGTTCTAATTTTGATAATGCTACAAGGTGATTCCAAATTCTCTTTAAAGTAAAATCATGTAACATGAGATATTTTCTAAGTCGGATCAACTCATTTATTCAGGAAATTAATCTTGTTAGTTTGGTGTCCAAGGGAGATTACCCGTCATGTTCCTTATTACTCCCCAGTGATTTAAAGAGATGATTCCACAGACGTCGTTATTGTAGCTATGTTAGGCAGTATGTGCAGTAGTTCAACGTGATGACATTACCCTTAAACATGACCTAGAGGCACTGTAGATACCGAAAACTGCACGAGATGGTTTTTGTTTTTATTTCTTGATTAAGTTGTTTACCTAACTAGAAAGAAAGAAAATTTTCATATACTTTGCATAATACTACAAAAGATAATTTGGGAAACTAAACTAAATATCCATTGATATATTACATTTCTATAATTCATTGAATTGGAAATAATTTCTAACAAGTTCCCATCTGTACACTATTATTTGAATTTGAAAACATATTTTGTGACTAACTAATTTTGCATTGAATTTTAAAGTCACTATTTAAATTTTACTTGAAATAAATCTAAAACTGAAAAAGAAATTGTCTCTTAAGAATAACTTCATTAAATAAAAAGTACATACATGAACTTGATTAATAATCAAGACAAGACATATAATAGTTTTCAAGTTTAATCAAGTGGTTTGATAAAATCAATTATACTAATGAGTATCTTATCTTTGGCTCAATCATGTAGTAATGTGTTACTTTAGGGTTTAAGATCACTACTAATTTGTTGTTTAAAGTATTCATAGCTAATTAATCGAACTGGATATAATTAGTCATTCTAAAATAAAAGGGATTTTTCCCATTCAAGAGTAAACTAATAAAAGTATTTTCAATTTATCAACCTGCTAAGGGTTCAAGCACACACTAATATGCATCTTTGAGTTAGTTTGAGGTGTTTACTAAATCATTTAATAAGGTATTTACAACTAACATTTGAATCTCATTCTAACATTATGTGAAGGTTGAATCTCTAGATTGATATATTTGTTCAAATCATCTAGATGTGTGGTATGAATTCGTTGAATAATGGGGTGTAGGTTTGATGTTTAACTATCTAATTAGTGTATTTGAAGAAGTAGAACCTTAAATTGTAAAAAGAAAATGATTACAATATTGTACTATTATTTTTTTATCCAAATGTAAGGTGTTGGTCAATTAATCCATCTAACTAAATCATGGGTATACATTATAAATATCACATTTACATGCATATATACATTGAAATATCCTAAACTATATTTAAACTTTATTTAATTAAACTTATATTATAAAATTATATTAACATGAGTATATATTGAAAATATATTTAATCTATATTTAAAATTTATTTATTTAAACTTATATTGTATATTTACATATATTAAAATAAAATAAACTATTTATTTATTATATAATATATATATTAAAATATAGTTTACATATTAAATTATATAGAAAACTTTATTTATTAATATTTATTAAGATAGACGAACCTATCTTGAGCAATCAACGGCTGAGAATGACTTAGAAAGATGCAAGACGATTAAAATGATCAGAGCCATCAAATCTCATTGAAAAATCTCCGTGCGAGTATTTTGAACATGGATTTGGCAGAATTTTTACAGTTATTTGAGATGTTGGGGGCTTTTTACGGGTGGAGACTGAAGAATCAAGAGACCCGTGTTTATCGTAGAAGAAAAAACCAAACATGATCTGCCACTAAACTTAAACTCTTCCCAAATTAAACTCTTCCCAAATTAAATGGTTTTTTTATTAGCTCTTCCCAAATTAAATTCCAATCCCGTAATTCATGTCCTGGTCATTTGACATGTGGAACCATGATATTTTGCCAGTTGGAAAGGCCGTCAATTGAAAATGGATCCGTGATATTTTAAGAGAAAATATGTTCCTTCTTTTTTTCAATGCATGATTTTAATGGCATTCTCCCAAAATAATAAGAACTTGAGTTTATCTTATCTAATGTTCTCCATATTCTTTAAATTGAATTGATCTTCCAATTTTATTATTTAATTTATAAAAAATAATGAATTCAAAAATAACCTTATATTATTTATTTACAACTTAAAAGTATTAATCAAAGGCAATATAATTGTAATGATAAAAATTGTGTATCCATGCTCCTTTTTTATTTTGGGTTCATTTTGAGTAAGGTATTACATATGTAATAATTAATTTACAAATGGCATATTAGTGTGTAAATTTGGTTCGTATTTTGATCCATATTATCATAAATTCTCGTAGCTTCACCTTGATCCCTATACTCCTCATTTGTTACTTGGATTAAATCCACAAATGTGGACTTGACCCAAGTCACTTTTGTAGTTGTAGATCTGATCCTTCCACTTTTACAATTCAAAATTCAAATTAATGCCTTGTTGACCATTTCAGTAGTCATTTTGAGCCGACTTAGCACACATTCTTGTTAACCTGTGTCCTTGGTTGTATGCTTAGATTTTTCTTATGAGGATAAGATTTTTGGCCAACTTATTTCCAAGAACCTTAAAGGAATGTGTTATACAATGGTTTTATTCTTTGCCTTCATGCTCTATACACTCTTTTGAAAAGCTTGCCACTACTTTTCTAAAGCACATTCACATCAATATGGGCTTGAAATTAATTACGAAATATTTAACCAAGTGTTCCTAACAAAGAAATGAGTGAAATAATGATTGTGTTATATAGTTTAAGTCTTTATGTGGTGATTTAAAGATCAGTTTGATGATGACAAACTTCAAATCATGTTCCTCGAAGGAATTCTCTTAACCATTGAGAGTAATGTGCATTTGAGTAGTTTCATTCTTTTAGATATGTGTACTCATTTGGAAAATCTTGAGGCAAAATTATTAGTGTCCAATACACTTAAATGTGGATAATCATAATTATCTTCATTATATTATCATTTTAAGTTTTAAAAGTTGAACAATTTCTCAAAGGGTAATGAAACTAGAGAACCAAAGAGAATGTACATCAAGTGGCCAATACTTATAATGTCCCATCTTCCAAACAAAATGCTCCTATAAAGTTCATTAAGTTGAAAGATCCATTGGATAATGTGCTTCAAAGTTTGTTGAGCTCAAATTTTATTACTCTTCCTCCGATACATCTATTGGATCATACTAAGGAAAATCACAAGTTTTGATACTTTGGATCATCCTTGCAAGTTCACTAAGTTGCATGCCCTTTCAATACATGCAATTACTTATAAAAACACATCAAAAGGATAAATTGATTGAGATGGAAGATGTACAAAAATTGACAAAAGAAAGACTTGATTAAATGATTAATTCAAAATTTGGAGGTTTTGATACGATAATAGGTGGAAGCCCCTATAATAATTTGACAAGCAACAATAGGAACAAAAGGGATGGGCTACAGGGGAAGCATTCCTCTGTTGTCTACTAATTTCCACAGATTGTGAATTATGTAGGGCATGCAATGCAGAGAGTGATACTTGACAAGAGGTGAGTGAAATGGAGAGTTAGTAATTTCTTCATCATATGTTTCAACATTATTAGCTTTTCTTGGAAATGGATTAGTATAGATTTGCAATTTTTGGTTATGTGGGGTTGCTGAATGATTTGAACATTGTCATTAATAGGTGCCTTAATGGAAATATCCATGCTACCACGAGTGTGAATGAAATGATAAATACTAAGAATACATTTGTTTTTACCTTACTGTGCAATGGGTATGCTGAGATAGCATGTAGATAAAAGTAATTAGTGGTTCCTTTATAATTGCACATTAAACATTGAAATTTATTGAGAAGAGAGCATACAGTTTTGTTGTTGGTGAATTGTTGTTGTTCATCCATGATTTGAACATTGAAAGAATGTAGTGATATGTGTTGTTGTCCTACATTAGAAAAGAAATGTCCAGTAAAGTAAATATGTTGACAAGCATGAAGGTTAAGTTGCTTTTTAATGGTAGTGGGTAAAAGCAGGTTTGCAAGTAAAGTTTTTTTTTGGTCAATTACTTGCAAATGATAGTTCCATTAACTGGTCGAGCCCTCAATATCATGAGTTAAACTATCCTATCGAGTTACGTCTCAAAATCATTCAAAAATCTGATTTGTATTTTTCAATTCAATCAAATGAAGCCAAAAAAGACATACGACTTTAATATTTAAAATGGTGCCTTTGATATCACATGAGAGATGACATTATCAACAAGTTTCCATAGAAGTCTCCACCCGCAAGATCAAAGTTTTTAACAATTAAATGAGTAGCCAAAAAGGTTGTGAAAAAGTTTAGAGAAATGATAATATAAACAATTAAAACATATTATATAAATAAAGATTTTAAGAGAAAAAATTAATTATAAAGGTTACATACATGCATAGTTATACAAACAATTTGTTGAATATAAGATTAATGCAAACTTTGCAACAAGAAACCATAGTTTTGATGGCCTTTTAATACAAATTAGTTCAATCTTAAGGAACCTAGGGATTTATGATCATAAATTTCCATAGGCCAAAACTCAAGGTATAGGAATCCAATTCTATCTCCAAGTGTTACATGATGAGTTCCCTTGCCTCTCTCTCCTTTAGCTAGGACCAATGGCTTAGGTACCTTGTGTGAGTGTGCCCTCTTACTAGTCGCTTTGTGTGTTGATCTAGCATTGTGTTTCTATAATGACATTACAACATAGCATAGAGGAAGAAAGAAGGGTCCAGATAGGGACATGAGGATAGAGAGAGAGAGATAGAAACTGAGAGAGATAGAGAAATGGATAGATCTACTATTAGGTTGTGTCTTTCTAATTCAATCTTGATAAATGTCTTAGTTAAAAACATTGCTAAGAGTTTATGAGATAAATTATTGCATTATATCAAACTAAGTATCTTGTAAACAATCTATTTTGAAAATAAATTTGTATTCTTTAAATATGCATGAAGGAGACTTTGTAACCAAACATTAAAATGCTTTTCATCTAGTAGTGAATCAACTGGCTTCCATAGATGTAAAAATGGAAGAAGAAGGAAAATGTATCACTTTGATTTGTTTATTATAGTATACCATCTTTTTGTTTTGAAGCCTATTTATCTAAAGGGGATCAATATCCTTTCTTTGTTCTCTAGAATTGGGGGTGCAAAAGTTTCTTTGCATTGTTTGGGTATACCACTCAATTATGTTATATCTGCAAAAAAATGTAAACAAAACAAGCTTATCCTTAAAAGTTGGGTGGAAAAACACATCAAAAATGTAAATTGATTGAGGTAGAAGATGTGCAAAATTTGACAAAAGAAAGACTTGATGAAATGATTAATTTAGTTGGAGGTTTTGATCTGATAATAGCTAGAAGCCCCTATAATAATCTTACAGGCAACAATAGGAACACAAGGGATGGGCTAGAGGAGAAGCATTCCTCTATTTTCTATGAATTTACACAAATTGTGAATTATGTAAGGCATGCAATTCATTCAACTATAACTTGAAAGAATAATGTAACCTTCATTTTGTACTAGTCTAGACTTCAATGGATTATAAATTCCTTATTTTTCATACCCAAGTTCCCACCTAAATTGAAGAGGCTACCAAAAACAAGTATTGAAAATTATGGATATTATTATTATTTTGATTCTATGTAGAAAATTTGTTTGCACAATCAGCATGGGACTAATTGCATATATAGATGTTGCGAATTGTAGACCCATATGGTATTTTGGTAACAAATTCTTTATTTTGTATTTGTTTTCACTTAAATAGATTAGTACTTTCTTGTTTTTTCATAGTCATGTTCCCCAAATTGAAGAGGTTAGGAAAAATAAGTATTGAAAATTATGGACATTATTTTGATTATATGGAGCAAATTTGTTTGCACAATCCTATGGTTATTAGGTTTATTAGTCATGCTAACCATGGTTTCCTTTGGCAAGGATTGAATGAAAGATTAGAGGATGTATATAAATTCAAATTTCATAAAAGAAAGCACTTATATTTAGAAAAGGTTTACTATGAAACCCATCAGAAGAAACTATTTCAGAAGATAAAGCTCAAAGAAAGTATGTCTTCCAAAGGTTTGTCTTAGAAAATAAAGATATAATTTTTGTTTACCACACCATGTTAAAGGATTCGTTGGATTTGGAGTTCTAGGTCATCTTATGGATCAGCAATGGAAGCTTAAAGAGTTTGACCAAGGTTCACCATACTTTTACTTTGAATATGTGTATAGTTTTCTAAATGGTGCATGAGAAAACCATATCCTTGTTTATCTATGGTGTTGAACTAAAATTTGTGAATTCAAAGTACTTTTCAATTTCAAGTAGAAAACATGGCTACATGCATGACCTTCCTATGAATAATTATTTTTAGATTTAACCTTTACCAGCCATGACAATTGAAGAGACATTTCCTAAAACACAAAATAATCGCCCATCATGGTATTACAAAACTAAGCTTAATTACATAAACATAGTGGCAAAAAGGAAAACCCTACAATAAAGATCAAGCTATGGTAATTTTACAATGTAAAAAGTGGAGCTTGGTATGGGTTGGTCTAGATCATCTAGCTCCACTATAGCCTCATTAAATGGTAGAGAGGGGAATAAAGAAAGAGAGATAGAACAACACACATCCTTACATGGTTTCAATGTTTTTCACAACCAAGTTTATTTACCACCATGTATACATGTTCATTCTAATCCATGAGAGAAAAATAAGAGACATAGATATATGGAGAGAGGTAAATTGATATAGAGGAATAGAGATAGAGAGATAGAGCAAGAGAGAGATATAGACTAACTTTTGATCAACCATTTCATGCCAACAATCCAAAGAATGCAAGACAATAGAAATGATGGGTGTGGCTAGATCCATTCCTTTCTTGTGTTTATTGACCAAAAACCTAAAGCGTGAAAGAAAGAGAGAGGGGGAAATAGAGAAAGAGAGAGAGAGAGAAAGAGAGAAAAATAGAGATATAGAGAGAGAGAGAGAACAAGAGATATAGGAAGAGAGAAGGGGAGAGAGAGAAGTAGCGAGACAGAGAGAGGAAGAGGGAGGAATCTAGAGAAGGGGATATATATATTCATTTCTCATATATAAGTAGTGTTTCATGCATGATAGCCTACTCCTTTCACCACCTATTAACTCGATTTAAAATAGTACAAAATAAATTGGATTGTCTCGTGAATGTATCTATGCATGAAGGGAGAAACAATATTGAGTAAAAAGACTTTTAAAGAGAATTGTGTAAATTTGTGTCAAGTTTGAACTAACATACTTTGAATGATGTGCATTCTATGTCATGTTCCTTTACAAAAGTTGTTCTAGAGAGAGATTGATCACAATGGGCCCTCCATGACATAGAATGTACACCATTTTTGAGATCTTGAGATCGTTCCCATATCATCTGTAAATTCAAACAAATCAAAAAGTTTTTCCCTTAAAATTTAATATTTTTAAATAATTGGGAATTCTCAATCTAAAATTATAGCATGTATAAATTTAATTCTAAGTCATTTGACCTCCATATTATGCAAGGGTGTGAAATCATAAAACTAATGATGATCACTAAGTTTAATCGATATTTGTATCATATGATGTCCCCATGAGAGGATGCATGATGGTAGGCTAGATGACAAATGGACATGATGTAGGTGGTGGCCATGCTTATATTTTCAAGATATTGCCTATTAAACGTAGGTGATGACTAATGGAATGCAAGTGAACCCAATTGCAGTGCATGAAGAAGAATCTAGAAAGGGGATGCATGCAAATAGAGACTAGACACTAAACATGAAAGCTCAGAAGGATCTTGAAATCAATTAACATTATGCAAATTAATTCAAGACACTCGAGAAAACAAAAAATGACATGGGCCATAGGGATAGAATATAATCATTATTCACTTAAAGACATGGCAATTGAACTTCCACAACTCTTTGGCGTACCCATTGCACACCAAGGTGTGATTGCTAGTTAATATTATATTAATAAGTTTAAAGATTAAATTTAAGCTTTAAACGTAGCTTTTAGTTTTGTTTTTATTTTATTTTTCTAATAAATTAAAAAAAGAGATTTCTTTAAGTTTATAAGGCATGTGCCATAGAAATGGCTAAATAAAAAAAAACATTCCTTTTGTTTTAAATATATTTATATATATTAATGTTATTTTTTAAAATCTATTTTATAATAATTTGTAAAATATAGAATGTAGAATTTTTAAAAGATTTTATGTTTTCACAGAGAGGAAAATTTTCTAAATCTACACATTTTATAAATATAATAATATTTTTTTTAAAATAAAATATATGTAATCTCTAAACTTATTTTTCTAAGAGAATAATTTGATGGAATTCATAATATTTTAAAATTTATTTATCAATTTCCATCACATAATATTGAACTTAGTTTAATTTCAATAAATCTGATACAATTATAAATTTCACAAATCAAAGTAAGAATTTGGTTTAAGATCTAAAATCTAAATTTGAATTTAACACATATTTTCAATTGAAATAATAAAATAACAAATCTAATAACAACCCTTTCTATAGCATTCTATAGAAAGAGACTTGAATACCCATCTTTTTTTCCCAGAAGCAATCCAATTATCAAAGGAAGCTCTAGAAGGAAGTTTATCCATATTTAGGCAAATTAGAAAGACTGCAATATTTCTTAGTCTATTTTCCTCATTTTTAATAGAAATCAACATACTTTCATTCGAAATCAAAGTTAAACTAGAAGGAGGATGAGAGTTCTTACCCACATCTTTTTCTCCTCTCTTCCTCGCCTCTTCCTCTGTCAGAGAGTTCACCGTCGGGTCTGATTTCACAGTCTCCCTTGATGATCTTGAAACCCCCATTTTCTGGTGGAGGCACAACATTCTTGGCTACAATGGCTTCATTGTAGGTTTTCCTACCCTCCTTATTACTCACCTTAACTTCCCCCATCAATGCTCCCAGCTGAGCATTAATTGCTTCGACCGGATTTGCCATGTTATTGCCTTGGGGTTCACCCACATTAACTCTATTGGACGTCAGTCATTGTCCAAGCAGAGGTGGGAAATCCTCACTCCCTAATTCAAATTAAATCTAAGGCCACACAAAATAATGACTAATAGATAGCAAACAAACCTATATCCAGAACTGAATAGGGTTAAAAAAATAAATGAATAGCACACAAGACACTTTATTACACAGATAATGAATTGAAACCAGGGAAGAAAAAGAGGCTTTCAAACCCTCGTTCTTCTCAGAGCGCCCCTATCCATGATTTTAGAGAAAAGAAATTTTCCTCGTGGACATGTTTGTTTGAATTAAGGGCTATTTAATGGAGGAGGGTAATGGTAATGCTACAATTTAAAGTGGGTTCTCTACCGAATAAGAGAAGTTGGTAAGAAAATGAATAATTAGTATTGTTAAGTTGTGTATCAAGGCCCAACAGATACTTGTTAATTCCTTTTTAACTGATCAATTTTAGATCAGAACAAACCTATAAATATAACTATGCACAAATTTTAATTGAAATAGCTTCAATCACTCACCTCCTATGCAAAGAAATCTCTATGTATCATTGAAAACTCCAACAAGGGCCTCCCTCACAAAAGCTTAACCCTATGAGTGCTCTTCTCCAAGAAGCAGTGTATCTCTGATCTGTAACCCTAAAGTTGTTAATGATTTTTATGCCTTTCCTTTTGACGATGGGGTAACTCCTCATGTTTGCCCTCCATTTTTATATATTTTACTGCCCTATTTTGGGAATTTTTAGAAGAGTTGACCAAGCCAAAGCTTTACTTCAGTTCATAAAATGAGACATACTTTTTCATAGAATTCCTGGTGCATGAACAGCCCATCATGCGCTAATATTTAGATTACTTTGAAAACTTCACTTTACCATTGTTTTTATATAATTAGCCATGCATATATGTATATTTATATATATACATATGTATTTATATATATAAATTATATAGATGTACATATATATATATATATATATATATATATATATATCCAAAATCAATCACTATATATATATAATTGAAAAGAAAATAATTACATTGTGAAACCAAAAATAGTCATTAAGACAATAACGTTAATATAAAAGAGATGATATTATCTTTTTTCCTAACAAATCATTGTTAAAAAGAACGTACATAGTAAGCAAAATTGCATATATGTAAACTAATTGTTTAAACCATCATAACCATAAACAATATTTAAAGTATAATGCACAATTAAAACTATGTATCCATGATAACACAAATGCATAATGAAACTATTTATAATGCAGTATGTATGCAACTACGTGAGTGTGTGTGTACATCGGGTTTTCCATCATGCCAACTCTTACCGGGCAGCTAGGACACTTCTACCTCAACCATGTTCTTGTCTTCAACATGTTTCTACACTCATTTGCACTCAGATTCTCGTCAATAGGTTAGCCCATAAAACCATAGCTGAAGCACGAGAAAGATATAAAATCATAATCATAAACATAATAATTCATCATCATTTCAATTTCAATTTTATGCATTTTTAGAAATATCAACAAATTACCATTCACGCACATGTAATTATCCAATAATCAATCATAATGTAATGACCCATAGTCTCATCAAATTTACTGAATTATAAATGCAAGAAAAATGTCAAGATGTGACATCTAAGAAGTTGGTCCTTTGGTTAAATTAAAGTTTTGATTCCCCTTGAATTCTTGTTTTCTTTTGAAAGAGTGGTTCCTATTATTGTTGAAGTTCTGCCTTGCTGCTAGGCAATGATAACTTTAAGAAATCCCCCCTGAAAAAGGATATAAATGTTGGCAAATCTTTCATTTTTTTGGAAAAAATATTAATTTCTATTGGCAAATCTTTCTTTTTTTTGAAAAAAAAACTAATTTTATTGGCAAATTTATTTAAATCACTAGAAATTTGTAGAAAATCTTGGTGAATCTTGATGAAAAATAAGCAAATGAATTGATTACCATGGCAAATCCTTCCTTTTTAAAAAAAATAAATTCCTATGGAAAAGTTACAAGTGTCTGAGGGTGGCATTGATTGACTAGTTTAAGGTGTAGTACTCATGTCTATAATTCCTTAATATTTTAAATCAAACATTGAATATTTTAAATCGGTCCTAAATTATTTTTCACCACCCTTGATTTTATTTATAATCTATTGGTTTGGGTTCTATTCCATGGGCTAATATGTACCCATGAAGCTCCAATGCCCATGGGGACCGAAATTGTATTTAGGTCGTTGATCTCAATGGAGATCAATGGCATAAATGCAATTTCGGGTCTAATGGGCATTGGAGCTCTGTGGGTACAATTTGACCTGCAATTTTTAACCCCGGCCATTAGACTATAAATTGAGATCAATGACACAAATACAATTTTGAGCTCGATGGGTATTGGAGCTCCATGGGTACATTTTAACCCATGGAATACAACCCCAATTGTTAGATTATAAATAAAATCAATGGTGGTGATTAAAAATTGGTGATATGGCCCTAAAGTAGCCAATAATTATATAATATTATTGGAAAATTAATTTTATTTTGTACTATAATTTATAAAATATAGGTGAATCTAATCTAATCAGGTATCGAATATTGTGGCAATCTTTGAGTTTAAAAGTTTAATAAAATAAATGTTCTGGCGATTTAGCTAGGACTAAAATAAAATTTTGTAAAAATGTGGCGATTCATGTCGCATTATAGCTTGTACTATTAGCCAAATTTTGAATCCCCAATTTCAACTATTAGCCAATTGGCAAATATTAGTCACTAAAAATCACTGCTGCTAGGGCCTGTAGTTTCCTTTCTTGTTTTAGGGACTTTTCTAGTACCTTATTCATACTTTCAGGGCCATGCATATCCACTTCTGCCCCAATAATAGCATTTAGTCCTAGTATGAATTTCCTAGTTTGACTCTTTTCATCACCTTGGTATATTGGTACATATTTTAGCAATTTAGGAAACCTATCCCAATATTATTGTACTATTAAAGATCCTTGCCAAAGGTTGTGGAACTCTGTCATCTTTTCATCAAAGAATAGTTGTAGTAACCACCTCTTGCAGAAATGATGAACAAATTGCTCCCATGTTATATTTTCCTTAGTATATCCATTTTGTTCTTTAACATTTATCCACAAACTTACAACTTCTCCTATTAATTGATAGAATCCCCATAATGTTTTGGTCATTTCATTGTAGTCCCTTAGTTCAAACTACTTTTCCATTTCATTTAACTAATTTTCAACTACTTCTCCTAATTATTTTCCATCAAACTTGGGTGGTGTAATCTTCTTCAAATCCTTAGAAAGTTCCATGATAGAAAATACTTGCCTAGGTGCATCCATGTTCCTTGCATTTTCATGTGGATTGGCCCCTCCAAGAGGATTTTTGAATTCAAGTTCCACTATGTTCTCAAGATTTGTTTGCCTTGTTCTAAGATCTTCAACTATTTTCTCTAAGGAGTTTATTGTATCTCTCTGTTTAGTTAGCAATGGAATGATTTCCTCTATCCCCGCCTCATTGTTCCCTTGAGTCTTTTGTTTCTCATTAGTGTCTTTCCTTTGCCTATGGGTTGTGCTAGCTTGGGTTGTTCTAGTCCTTTCCATTTATGATTCTTGAAATCAAAATTTTCTAATTAATGTTTGCTTCAAGGTTTGTGTTCAAAAATCTTAATTTTACTCTTTCTTAATTAATTACATTCTTAATTTCTTTCAATTTGCACGAGTCATAGTAGGCTCAAGGCCTAGCTTCCAAACCCTGCTCTAATACCACATGTAATGACCCAATCCTTGTTACCCAAATTTATCACTAATTTTTTTCTTCTTGTTTACTAATCATTAATCAAGTTGTTAGTGTTCAATTCAATTGTATACTGAGGTACTTCTATCAAAACATGATAGTAATTCATCCAATCGAGACAAGCATCTATCCTTATGGGATAAGTATCTCTCCATAAGGGACATGTGTTCTCCATCCAAATGGGACAGTCATCTTTCCTAACGGGATAGGCATCTATCCATAAAGGGAATAGGAATGTGCTTTGACCAGAGACTTAGGCCCATCGGGATCTAATGGATCCTGAGCCACTCGCTGAAGACTACACCCCCTAACTAATGGGAGTGCACCAAGGTCATCCTCATTTAGGATTAATATATACATAAAGTTTAATGGCTTCAGTCCCACTTTGAAATTTGACCTAAAGCCTTAGGGAGTCAAGTGAATCCATTTGAGATTCTTCCAAGTATACGTTGAATGTTTTTCTATCTTGTCTTTATATTGAGATTTCACCTTAGGTTTGTTGGAGTGATTCCTTTGATGAAAATAATTTAGTTGAAGGGTTGAATTAATAGAACGAGAGTTTAAACATCTCCCAACCCCTTGCTTAAAACCCCGCACACTAAGAACATTCTTCATTCCCCAGGCTGCCTGCATACTCGCTTTTGAATGTGATCAAGGAGTAATTTATATGTAGTTATGTTTTCTACTCTATGTGTTTACGTGAACTGTTTAATGTGCGTATGTGTAAAGGGTAAAATTTGGATGATTGGTTTTGGTAGTTTTTGTGTGTGTATCCTCCTTTCACCCTTTCATTCAAGGACTTAGGTCGAGTGGCAATGCACTATCAGACCCTAGGTCATTGTGTGATGTAGGGAAACTTGGATTTGTATGATTTGATTATCAATTATGCTCAATTATACATCAAAACCCTAATTATGCAAATACGGAAACAAACGGATGAATATCAGAAAATGTTACTACAGAAAGATGTAAAATGACAGATAACTGTGCACCTATTTTTAGGGTTCAAAAGCAGAACAATCGAGGACTAATGAGCAAGCGCCCAAGTCCGATGCCTAGGTTTTTATTGGGATCTAGAAGCTTGATTTGCAACCTGTTCCTGTTGTATCAGATATTTTCCCGTCATGGAACCCAGAGGACTAAAGAGCGGGCGCCCAAGTCTAGGGTGCTATTTTCAACTCTGATTTGCAAATCTGACACTCTGTAATGCCCTCCTGCAACTCCACTTTTTCTATATCCTCAACCTGTAACCTACAATCATAGAAACTTGGGGAGGGGGTTGTGGTGTTTAGAGACTTGCCTCAGTCAAGCCCTAGAGAGACATTTAAGTCTTTCGAACACGGTTGTCAGATAGAGAGTGTGTGTCCTTGAGAGGTGGAGGCAAAAACCAAATGATAAATGCTCAAAAACACAAATGATGTCACCTTGTAGTGAAGATCTCATGGAAGGAAGAAACTCTTCATGTCATGAGGAGATAATTGCTCAAATTTGCAAATACAAACACATAGACAACACAAAGCCTCTCTTGCTACACAATGAATGCCTTGAATCACCTTCACATAAACTTGAGAATCCAAATTGCTAGCTAGTAATCATCTAGTTGTCCTCTAGTTTACAAATAAATGCCTAAACATCTTTATATATGCAACTACAAACACTCCCACCAAGAATTTCGTAATTCAAACTTACCGTGTCGGCATAAGACCCAAATAATGGTCACAAGCTGACACTCAAAATTTGGGACTGACCCAAAATAGGGTAGGACTAGGGCGCGGGCGCCCAAGTTCTCCCTCCCTATTTTGGTTAGGGTTAGGTTCAAGGGATCCCCCTAGGTCCCATTTGTCATGAAACTTAGGGCTCCTTTCATCAGGATGTCAAAATATGATGCAAGATGTCCTAAATGCAGATTAAAGATTCAGGAGCTAAACCTTATGAGGGGAAAGCCCCCAAGGGGACATTTTCTGACGTTACATTTAGTCTCCACTTTAATGTATGTATAAACACGAGGCTAATACATGCATTAAAGTATGGTCAACAAATGCAACAAACATATCAAGCACGGAGAAGACACGCTAGACACATTGAAGACAATGACAGGCACGCAAAACACAGAGAAGACAATAAATGCATAGAAGATAGGAATGATTTCTTTTCTTTTGTTTTTCTTATATATATGAAATGCATATGCAAGTACAAGAAAGTAAACACACCTCCCATAATGCAGGAAGCACTCATTGTGCTGGTCTTTAGACTACATATATGGGGCAACACACACGTAAGACACACCAAACCTCCCAAAATGTAGGAAGCACTCATCGTGCTGGTCTTTAGACTGCATATGGGGCAATAGACACGCCAAACAAAGCAAGCTCGCCAAACACACACACTTTGAAGACATAGAGAAAACACAGCAAACAAGCGATGGAGTGCTCCTATTTCTAGGCTTATCACCATCTCAGGCACATTACAGGCACACACCGATAATTGGGCTTCACCACAATAATCGTTGAAGACATGTTTAAAGGTTGAGTTAGTCACATAACTGCTCCCTACCTCTGTAGAGGACTTTTGAAAATGACAGGATGATGCAATCTGCTCCAAGAAGTACACCATCCTTGCTTCCGTAGAGGGCTTAAGATGATTAATTGATTGCAAACAAACTCAGAGTGCAGAAGGGACTCATCGCCACCAGTCTTTAAACTGCACCTGAGGACAAGCACATTGCTAACATCTATAATAGATAGCTTACCTTATATATGCCACCACCTTAAGGTGGTTGATATCATGCATCGGTATCAAGCACATTAAGGTAGGAAGAAAAACACA
This sequence comes from Cunninghamia lanceolata, assembly GCA_027924645.1. NCBI lineage: Eukaryota > Viridiplantae > Streptophyta > Pinopsida > Cupressales > Cupressaceae > Cunninghamia > Cunninghamia lanceolata. Next base: position 1,406,566 of record BSBN01000292.1, on the reverse strand, counting down.
CAAGGGAACACAGACTCTCGCAAAGCCCATGCCCCCCAGAGGTGACATGTACTTTACGATCATCAAATGTTCCCACAAACACATCCCTGCAAGAAACATGTTAGTGTCCATAATCATGATAAACAATAACATCAATGCATATGATCGATCACACAAAGAGCCAAGGTTATACCATGAATTCAGAGATTGAGGATAACTATGGGGCTATATCATGAAAATCTTTGAACCGAGTACCGCCAAGGTGAGATTCAAAGACAAACAAAGTGCGCGAAGTAGCAGTATTGTTAAGGTTTGTAAGTGAGATAAAAACATCATCAAAATCACTACGCATAAATCATGGAGTGCTTCTACTAGCCAAGTGTCAGATAAGATAGACAACCCCATCCTCATATTAGGATCTAAGTCCAATTTTTGATTTTTCGCTAAAGGGATGCTAGGTCTGCATCAGTATAAATGTTTTTCATCATCTGCCCACTAGATAGAAACACTAGAGGAAGGGAAACAATAAATAAGAGGGGAGAAACAAGTGTCTTAGGGATAGTCACGTAGGAGGGTGCCCCCAAGTCACCAACCACAATGCTATGTCCGTAAGACACAACACACAACAATGAAATCAGAGAGAGGCAATATAGAAGAATGAAGATACAAATAGAAGAAGGTCACAATAGAGGTGGTCTCCTAGTATCCCGAACCTTACAAGAGAATCCGAGGTCATCCCAAGAGGCCTAAACAACACATAACACATCACGAGGGAAACACATCATGAGAGAGAGAGAAAGGGTTAGAGATACTTACCTGGTAGGATCTTTGTATCGATTTTTGAACTTGCAAAACTCTTGGAGAGGTACTTGATCATATTTAGTGCAAAGTTTGAGTGGTTCTTATGAAAGTCTTTTTTATTATCATATGATACTTGTTCCTTAAATCTTTGTGTAAATGAGACTTTTTGTTGGTTGTGAGGAGGAGAACCACTATTATCTCTCACTATTGACAGTTGTCTTACTCTTTTCCAATTTTTAGTGAGTTTTCATTGTTGATGTTGTCTAACACAGTAACAAGAATCGTCTTGTACCATCTCACTCGTCTGTATCGGTTGTTCTTCTTGTTTTTCTGATATGTTTTGGTTATCTCCCGATCCATATAAGGATAACAGAGGAGGAACCTCAACATAAATTCCATTTCTAGTTGGACGAGGTGGGTTATCCAACTTTTTCTTATCCACCTCAATCATACCCATGATGTTATCATATTCCAAGTAATCATCATCAGGTACTTCTATTAGTCCTTGTTCCAACATAGTGTTATCAGTATGTTTAGGGAAAGGATTAGTGAAGATTTGTAAATTTTGATTCGGCGGAGCAACTGACTTATTTCCATTATCATTCACACCTGATACATGTATGATATTCAAATCAATGAGGTCTTGTATTTCATGTTTAAGATGCATACATCGTTTAGTATCATGTCCTTCTGTTTGATGAAAATGACAAAAGGCATTAGCATTGAAGTAAGGTCCTTGTTCTTTACTAGGATCAACAGGCTTAATCGGGGGAAGCTTCAGAATGTTATTACTCACAACTTGATTCATGATAGAATGATAAGACTCAGATATCGGAGTAAACTTTCTTGGTTGATATGATGTCTTCTTCGGATTTGTGATAGCAGACACATTAGAAAAGTTTTTCGTAATCGGTCCATTAATCTTGATGAAACTCCTATTATTATTACTTCTCTTAAAGTTGTTTTGTGATGATCCACCCATGGATTGACTAACTTGAGCCGATGAGTTTTGGTTTTCATTCTGACTAGACGAAAGTTGGTAATCACAAAGGGCGGTGCATAAATGTTGAAAGGAGTTATATTTCATTAAGAGGATTTTATCACAAATATTAGGTTGTAGATTAGTGATAAACACCTTCTAAACATATCATCTTTGATCTAATATTGAATTTACATATATAAAGCTTGATACCGACTAATAAATTCAGTTAACTTCTCTTTCAGAACTTGCTTGCAATGAACTAAGTTAATCAAAGAGATTTGATGTCCAATGTTTGCTTGAAAATGTAAAAATTGATCAATCAACTGCGAAAGGAGTGTATTGAATTCGGAGGCAAAGAGCAAAACCATTCTAAAGCAGTATCTTTAAGAGATTATAGGGAAAGTTTTGCCAACAAGTCCTCTTCAAAATAAAAATCACTACACATAGCTGTGAATGCTGCCACATGAGTATCAGGATCACCTTTTCCACCGTATTTTTCAAAGCAAGGGGTCTCAAACCTCTCAGGCATAGGAGTTCTCAAAATTGCATAGGATAAGGGATTACGGGCATGATATGTTGGTATATTAGGTTGCGAAGAATTTGTCAAATTTGTTACCTTTTGTTACAAAAATTGATTTAGGATGGCATCATTGGGAGATACGGTTTGCTGGGAGGAATTGGAACTAAAGTGAGGAGGTGATTGAACCTGAGGTATGATAGGCAGAGGTTGTGAATAAGTCAACAGTGGTTGGACATAATGGTAAGTGACAGGTGGTTGAGAATAACTATATGTAATGGGAGGTTGAGGATAAGTGGGATGAAGAGGTGGTTGAGAGAAATTATTCATAGAAGAGGTCCCCTTAGAAAACAAATTATGATAATTAAATCCCACAGCTTAGTAATTAGTGTCATTAGATACTCCAATACCAGTGGTAGCATTACAAGCATTTGCATTAGTCGTTAAGATTGTTGATGTAAAGGTAGATATTCCTGTAGTTGGTATAGGTGTCGATACTTGTGTATGAGATGATGACAAAGTGTTGTTTATCACTTTTACACATTCAATCACTGGCATTATATTGGTTTGTACAATATGTGCTAAACCATGGCTTGTATTAACACTGTCTTGTCGTTCTTTTATCAATTCTCTTACATGGTGAATCACAAGTATAGCTTCTTCAGCTATCCTCTCAGTTTGCACATAGTCCTGGAATTTAGCTAGGTATTTATCAAGTTTATCTATTTTCTCATTAGATACATGTCCTATCACCTCAATGGTATCATCAACATCATGAAAAGTTTGCTCTTCCATTGTACTTGTGATAGGTGTAATATCTTGTAACATTTGTGTCTCTCCTTTTGTAAAGGTGTTCAATGTATCAACTTCTTCAAGAGCACTAGATTCCATGTGTCTTATTCTTCTTCTTAAAGGAATATTTCTCTTAGGGCATCGATTTATTAGACTCATGCAAATTTAGGATGACAACAAGTTAAAACTTAGTGAAAATGCCCTAAAATATGTGATTTTTTTTACCAAGTCTCAATGCAAAAGAGAATGACAAAGGGTGTTATGAGGAAAATGATTATGGAAAGCAAATTATATCAATAATAACAGCCACCTAATGCCAAAAAATCTATCACAACACACTTATAGTGCCACTCAAGATCAAACCCTAGTGAAAATATAGCAAAAATATGCAATTTTTCACAATTTTTCAACTCCAAGACCTAGCAAAAGGGGTGTTGTAAAGAATTTTAGGAAGTGAAAAAAATAATAGTAATTATATCAGTCACCTACAATCATAAAATCTTTTACAACATGCTTGGAGTGCAATCTAGGTCAAACCCTAAGGCAAATATAGCAAAAATGTGTAATTTTTTGCCAAATTTTCAAAAAAAGAGGCTCATAGCAAGGTATTGTGAAGATTTTTAGGAGGAGTAGAAGATAATAACCCTAATAACAACAAATTAGTGTAAAAATATTCTTCACAACATGACTATGGTGCAAATTTTGAGAGTCGATAAGGTCAAATCTAGTGAAAATCAAGGTTTTTCAAGCCCTAGGTTTGAGATCTTTATGCAAAATGCTATATGAATGTCTTGTAATCTATTTTATGATGAAAATTAAGTCCACTCAGGTCTGAAAATGATTTTCACATCCTATCATGCAAAATGCAAGTGCAAATCTAAGGAAAAATCAATGAAAATGCTAGTTTTTGTTAAAATTTTCTATGTAAAAATGCAAATTTTTGAGATCTAAATGAAAATTTACTCTAAAATGCAACACTACAACTAAATTCAATTTTGAATGAGTGCCTAAGATTAGTAGAAAAATATGAAACAAGATTTTGCCTACAAAACCCTAGATTTTGGAATTACTAGGTTATACGAAAAATTCACAATTTTCAACAAAACCCTAGCAATTTTATGATGAAAATGCAATGCAAGCTATTGAATTTTTGTAATTTTCTGCAATTTAACTCAGATATAATGCAAAAATCAGAAATTTGATGAAATTCACATTAATTGTTGCAAAATAGAAACCCTATAATACAAATCAAAGCAAATCTGAAGCAAAACACTCAGCAAGGTGCAAACAAGTCCAATAACATGGGTTCACCAAAATGTAAAGGGTAAAATTTGGATGATTGGTTTTGGCAGTTTTTGTGTGTGTATCCTCCTTTCACCCTTTCATTTAAGGACTTGGGTCGAGTGACAATAAACTATCAGACCCTAGGTCACTGTGAGATGTAGGGAAACTTGGAAAGATGGAAACAAATGGACGAATATCAGAAAATGCTGCTACAGAAAGATGTAAAATGATAGATAACTATGCACCTGTTTTCAAGGTTCGGAACCAGAACAGTTGGGGACTAATGAGCGGGCGCCAAGTCTAATACCTAGGTTTTTGTCAGGATCTGGAAGCTTGATCTGCAACCTGTTCCTGTTGTATCAGAGATTTTCCTGTCATGGAATCTAGAGGACTAAAGAGCAGGCGCCCAAGTCCAGGGGCTATTTTCAACTCTAATCTACAAATTTGACATTATGTAATGCCCTCCTGCAACTCCATTTTTCTTATATCCTCAACCTGTAACCTGCAATCACAGAAACTTGGGGAGGGGGTTGTGGTGTTTGGAGGCTTGACTTAGTCAAGCCCCAGATAGACATTCTAGTCTTCCGAACATTGTTGTTAGATAGAGAGTGCATGCCCTTGAGAGGCAGAGGCAAAAACCAAATAATACAAGCTCAAAAACACAAATGATGTCACCTTGTAGTGAAGATCTCATGGAAGGAAGAAGCTCTTCATGCCATGAAGAGATGATTGCTCAAATCTATAAATACAAACACATAGACAACACAAATCTACTCTTGCTACACAATGAATGCCTTGAATCACCTTCACATAAACTTGAGAATCCAAATTGCTAGCTAGTAATCATCTAGTTGTCCTCTAGTTTACAAATGAATGCCTAAACATGTTTGTATATGCAACTACAAACACTCCTGCCAAAAATTTCGTAATTCAAACTTACCATGTCAGCATAGGACCCAAATAACAGTCACAAGCCGACACTCAAAATTTGGGACTTACCCAAAATAGGGCAGGACTAGGGCATAGGGGCCCAAGTCCTCCCTCCCTATTTTGGTCAGGGTTAGGTTCAAGGGATCCCCCTAGGTCCCATTTGTCATGAAACTTAGGGCTTATTTCGTCAGGATGTCAAAATATGATGTAAGATGTCCTAAATACAAATTAAAGACCCGGGAGCTAAACCTTATGAGGGAAAAGCCCCCAAGGGGACATTTTCTGACGTTATAGTGTGTAACCCTTTCTAGGGCCTAGTTTCCCCAAACAATTCCTCTGCAACTACTACCCATGAAGGGAGAAATTAATAAGTATTTGGTCTTCTTGACCAATACTTGTTTACTAAATTCACTACTTCCTAATCCTATCAAAATAAAAATTTACAACTACACATTTAATTTTGATAATGCTACAAAGTGAGTCTAAATTCTCTTTAAATTAAAACCATGTAACAGGAGATATTTTCTAAGTTGGATCAACTCATTTATTTAGGCAATTAATCTTATTAGTTTGGTTTCCAAGGGAGATTACCTGTCCCTTGAACTTAACATCATGGTGTTCCTTATTACTCCCTGGTGATTTAAAGGGACAATGCCACAAACGTCGTTATTGTAGCTATGTTAGGCAGTATTTGCAGTAGTTCAACACGACAACATTATCTGTAAATGTGACCCAGAGGCACCGAGATACCAAACACTGGGAGATGGTTTTTCTTTCAATTTCTTGATTAAGTTGTTTACCTAACTAGAAAGAAAGAAAATTTTCATATACATTGCATAATACTACAAAACATAATTTGGGAAACTAAACTAAATATTCATTGAAATATTACATTTCTATTATTCATTGAATTGGAAATAATTTATAACAAGTTCCCATCTACACTATTATTTGAATTTGAAAACATATTTTGTGACTAACTAATTTTGCATTGAATTTTAAAGTCACTATTTAAATTGTACTTGAAATAAATCTAAAACTGAAAAAGAAATTGTCTCTTAAGAATAACTTCATTAAATAAAAACTACATACATGAACTTGATTTCTAGATTGAAGAGTTAAGTTCTTATTCTAATCACGTGTGATGGAAATAATTAAGACAAGACATACAGTAGTTTTCAAGTTTAATCAAGTGGTTTGATAAATTCAATTATACTAATGAGTTTCTTATCTTTGGCTCAATCATGTAGTAATGTGTTACTATAGGGTTTAAGAGCACTACTAATTTGTTGTTTAAAGTATTCATCATTCTAAAATAAAAGGGATTTTTCCCATTCAAGAGTAAATTAATAAAAGTATTTTCAATTTGTCAACCCGCTAAGGGTTCAAGCACACACTAATATGCATCTTTGAGTTAGTTTGAGGTGTTTACTAAATCATTTAATAAGGTATTTAAAACTAACATTTGAATCTCATTCTAACTTTATGTGAAGGTTAAATCCCTAGATTGATATATTTGTTCAAATCATCTAGTTGTGCAGTATTAATTCATTGAATAATGGGGTGTAGGGTTAATGTTTAGCTATCTAATCACTGTATTTGTATTTGAAGAAGTAGAACCTTGAATTGTAAAAAGAAAATGATTACAATATTGTACTATTATTTTTTATCCAAATGTAAGGTTTACTAAGAAATAGTATGATGTCTAAGATCATGAACCAGGTATTGATAAAGTGCTGATCAATTAATCCATCTAATTAAATCATAGGTATATTAATCCATCTAACTAAATCATAAGTATACATTGGCATTTACATACATATATACATTGAAATGTTCTAATTTAAACTTTATTTAATTAAACCTATATTATAAAAATTGTATTAACATGCCTATATATTGAAAATATATTTAATTTATATTTAAACTTTATTTATTTAAAATTATAATATATTTACATATGTTAAAATAAAATAAACTAAATATTATATATATATTAAATTATATATAAAACTTTATTTATTAATATTTAATATATATTTATAAATGTAGTGCCCCTCCATTCTCACCCTGGATGAGAAAGTGGTCGGGCTAAGGAGCATGAAGAAGAAGGTAAAATACTTAGAATACGTAGGGTATGATAGACATGTTGATGGTAAGCTTATTGTTATGATATAGTTGATGACACTCGTTGATGTTTATTATGATGACATTGTTGATACTTTATGATTAATACATTATACTTATTTTGTGATCAGTTATAGGTTAATTGATTATGTAAATTAGTTTTATTACGTAATTAATGCGATTATCTACCTTGTTACTAATGAATTTGTTTAATGTGGATACTTGTGATGTGTTTTGTGAAGGGACAGTGTAGTATTACTCATAATGAGTACCCTACTATGCTGTGATTCCTTGTCACTATGTGCCTGCTTGGATGATTATATGTATGTATTCGACACTTTTGTTTGCTACAGGTTGCAGGTACTAGGCATCGACTCCACCTGAATTGGCAGGTCTGAGCATGCCTTCATACCAATGGAAGTTGTTGAATGGAGATAACATATGGTCCCCTAGCCTAGCCATCATCATTGAAGAGGATGAGTATCTAGTTGTGTACCCTGTCAGTGTTGTCAGTTTGGTCATGATAGTCAGTCATTGTTGTGGTGGTCTTGCTTTCTGATCTTGCATAGTAGTCAAGTATGGTTTGATAGTTGGGTTATTTTGTTGGTATTGTTTTGGTTATTGTTGCCTTAAAATAAAATAATTAGTTATGAAGCATTTTTGCTAAATAAATAAATATATAAATGTCCTTATGTAAATTTAGTTTATGAAAAATATATTATTCTAGAAGTTAAGTTAATAAATAATAATAGTAATAGTAATAAATGTAATTGCAACTAGAGTTAAATAAATAAATAATATTTATGTGTTGCCATAAAATATATTTATCTTGGTCTAGTTCTAAAATGTTAAAAATAGCAAACTATAAGATATTGTTCTTGCAGGAGTTATTGCCTCTTGTGGGGGGAATCTTCTAGAAGATTTTAGGGGATTTCTTTCTCTAAATAGGGAGTTTTTGGACTGTATTTAGGGGGGATTTCTCTCTCATAAGAATCTTCAGCAGATGGAACTTTTTGGGGGGAGAGAATGGTTTGTGATTGCAACAGTTGAACCCGCCATCGAATCTTCAGCCAGTCAAGCAAGCGAAATTAGGTTCCTTTGGTTCTAATTTTTGTCTCATTTTTCTATTGAAGCAAATGTTTGATTTATAATTTTTCCTATTGATTGTAATTTGCTTGAGAGGTTAGAAACCTTGTTGTCAGATCCAATTGTGCATGTCTGTATCATTGCATTTTTGGGAATCACCGATTGATGTGACTGTCTATCTCTCGCCCATTTCATCTCTATTTTTATAGTCTATTGTGGCAGCCATAACTTTTGTTTTACAAACTGTGTTACTCTAAAGTTTTGATATATGGTGTATGACCTAGTTATCAAAATCATATCCAAAATTCGTTTATACCCAGTTTGTCGTTTTGGAGATATAAATATTTTGTGACTGTCTATCTATCGCTCATTTCATCTTTGTTTTTATAGTCTATTGCGGTAGACATAACTTTCATTTTACGAACTGGGTTCCTCTAAATTTTTGATATATGGTGTATACCCTAGTGATCTAAATCATATCCAAATATTGTTCATACCCAGTTTATTGTTTTGGAGATATGAATATTTTGTGACTCTCTACCTCTCGTCAGTTTCATCTATCTTAAAACAGTTAGTTGCGTCACCAATAACTCTATATTTTCGAATTGGGTTTCTCTAAGATTTTTTCTTAACAAATTCATTTTGTGCATATCCTATGATCATTGCTTTCCATCATATGACTCTCTTTGAGGCATTCCATCAACCAGTCTGCATGCTCTGTCTATGCTTTCACATTTAAAAGTGTGGTAGATTTGATGAAGATGTTAGATCTATAGGAATGTTTTACTGTTCTGTAATCCTTTCCTCTCAAGCTAACCTTAGAACAATGTTCTTTCATTGTAGCTTTAGGTTTGGTATCCCGTGATTCTAACTAGTGTAAGATATTTATAGCATTCTAATATTATAGGCTTTTAGCCTTGCTTTTACAGTTATATTTAATAGTATTTACAATTATCTAGATTATTATTATATGTGTATTAATCTAATTATTATTAGAGCAAGTCTCTTTAATTTACTAGTGTATGAAATTAAGATATGTAATTAGTATATGAAATTAAGACATGTAATTATGCCTATTAATTTATGTATTGTGAGGGAATGGAATAAAGGTAATTTAATGTATTTTATATTTTTTTTATAGGTTTGAAAATAAGAGTTTTAGATTAATGTAATTAGTTTGGTATTAGAATTTTATTATTAATGTTCTATGAATTTGGCTATGTTGAGAGAACATTGTATGGTATTGAATTAGATTATAGATGTGTTATTTGTCATTAGTTTTAAATCATCATTTTATTTGAGTTGTGTTGCAAGTGATATTGTTGAAGTATTTTGATAACCGGTTTGAGCTAAGATCTTACTTGTTAGAAACCGTAATCTATGGTTGGAATAGGTCAGTTTAGGAGTTGTTCTACTTCGAAAAGTAATGTTGGTTATCGTCTTGGTCATTAATACCATTGTCTAGAATAATGATCTTGTTAAGGTTTTATTCTATTAATTAAATAAGTTTGAATAATGTCATTATGATCATCATTTGGGAAATTATAATCCTAATCTTATGTTTTCTCTTTGATCTATTTGAAGGACATGATATCTTATACCATTCTTGAAATCTAGTGCCTTAATGAATGTTATTAAGTGTGTAGGTAATGCGAACATGAATCATGCTAATCTAGTAGACATGAGGTATATAACTTTAGAAGATATTAAAGGGGTGACTAGTTATGATGTAAGTGCTAGAATATTAAGTCCTACATTGTAGAGATAGATTCACCTTATGTTTGTTGAATGTTTGACCATGTTTGGAATTAATGTTACATTTTTTTAGTCCCATGCTTGGCACAATATTTCATGTGTTTCCATTGTGTTGTAAGTGAATTATTGGTTAAAGTTCTTAGTCTATGTTGTGAATTTGGAAGTGAACATCGAATGGAACCATTATGTTATAGAGGTGTCATGTGTCTGTGTCATTAGGGAAGTTGATTCCAGAGGCCTAGAGGGGGAGTCATGTGTATGACTCTAGTGGTTTTATGTAGTGTTTACTTCCCTCTGTTTATGGATTCATGTGGTTATGACGGCTGAGCAAGAAGGATAATACCTTGTTTAATGTTCCTAACTCGTGCAGTTATGTTTAAACTCATGTTGATGTTGTTTTCATGATGAGGTGGTAGAGTCCTTCTTTATTGTTGTGGTTCATTATTGTATTAGGCATGTAATAAATTTCTGTGTTGGTTCATTTTATGGTTGAGATTTTGGGAGCAAGAGGACCCATGCCTTGCTCTAGATTACACTTTGTTTCAGTTAAAATTTTTGGAGCAAGAGGACCCACGCCTTGCTCTGGATTACACTTTGTTTCGGTTGAAATTTTTGGAGCAAGAGGACCCATGCCTTGCTCTGGATACTTTTGTTGAGATTTGTATGCAAGAAGGTAAATGCCTTGCACGGTATGTGGATACTTGTTGTTATGCTTGTTGGTTAAGGGTCTTATAGATGCAGGAAGGGAAGTGGCTTCCAATGTGGGGACGATGCCCAAAGTGGCTGTCAGGGTAACCCATTAGAAGTTGTTAATCCAGTGATAACTTAATAATCAAATTTGGAGGGTTGGAGAGCTTTCACATTAATCAAGATAATTGGATACCTCACTCATGCCTGTAGTGCTCATTCAAGCTAAGGATGAGATGAGAAGGCCGTGGTTGGCAAAATCAACTTCCTTGTCCTCATGAAAGGGATGTTGATTCTGCATGTGTCACCCTATGGGGCCGGCATCTAGTGAGAGACTGTCAGGGTAACCATAGATGGGGGTCGGCACCTAGCGAGAGACTATCAAGGTAACCCATGGATGGGGGCCAACATCTAGCTAGAGACTGTCAGGGTAACCCATGCTAGGACCATGTGATGACACTCATCCCTACTATAGTCTAGCATTCCCTCTTTGTTGTTCTTTCTTATGTTGTGTGAATGCCTCTGGAAGTCCTGTTAAGTGTGGAAGTGTTGTTTATGTTGCTTGTGTTGTCTTGTTGACCTGTGTTGTACTTGAGTCCTATGTAGTCCTTGCAATTGTTAGTTTTCATCTCCTTGTCTGGTTGTTGCTACGAAACCTTATGTTATCTCCTAGCTCAGGGGGTGGACCTCAGGGTTCCACATGGTTGGGTGAAAGAGCTTATTCCATTGGTTTTCCCTTGCCCTGGTTTATGTACGAAAAAGATGGACCTTGTGTTGCAGTTTCTAGATCATGTTCCAGTTTGATGAGACAACTTTTTGTGCTCATGTGCTAGTTTGGTGTATCAGATTTATCATATTGTAAGTATTCCAAGGTAATTTGGAAAGTGATAGTGTAAATGATGTAATGACGTACCCTTATGTATGGGAAATTGTATATGTACTTGTAATTCTAATTATATGATCTTGTCGATTTCTTATTTAATGTTATTTCATGGAAATGTATGTGTTCTCACATGTGAAGCAATAGATTAGAATTAAATTATTGATGTTAGTTAATTCTTGATCCTGTAAAGAGTTTAGTAAGTAATGCAGCTATGGAAACCTTAGAGGACAAGATAGTTTAATGATATGTATTGATGTGGTTGACATTACTTTGTTATTCTATCTTTAAAAAAAAAAAAATTGTCAGGTTTATTTAGCATAGTTGTGTTGTCCTCTGGGGTTTCCTAGCAGGGCGTTACAATAAAAGTATTAAATATTGGATATTATAATTATTTATTAATGTTGAAATGCATTCTACAATGGCAGCAAGGGGTGGAGTGTAATGGCGTGAGTGTGTTAAAAAAAATCTTACCTTTAATCTTAAATTTGACAGCGATTTACATGTCAAAATATTAATACTTAATAAAAAGCATAATATAAATTCAAAATAAGTAGCATGTAAAAATATGTTGTCATCTACAAGAACTTTGGAAGAGAAGTAATTTACCAGTATATGAAGTTTTAAGTTTTACTCTTAATTAATTTATAAAAATAAAATAAAATGTGGAAGTGTAGTATCAATGAAAAATCAAAATTTGAAAATATTTTAATTTGTTAATTTAAGTTTTTTAGTTATATTTAATTTGTTAATTTGAGATAATTTTTTATTTGTTAATTATAATTGAAAAATTGATGGACACAGGGTTGAGTGAAGATATAGACCTTACATAATTAAATAACAAATATAAATAAAATTTTATAACTAAATTATTATTTTTACAATAAAATTTCTTTGGAAGAGAAGTAATTTACATTTAAAGTAGTGGTATATGAAGTTTTAAGTTTTACTCTTAATTAATTAATGTCGAGGGGCATTCTACAATGGCAGTAAGGGGTGGAGTGTAATGGTGTAAGTGTGTTAAAAAAACTCTTACCTTTTATCTTAAATTTGATAGCATTTACATGTCAAAATATTAATACTTAATAAAAAGCATAATATAAATTCAAAATAAGTAGCATGTAAAAATATGTTGTCATCCACAAGAACTTTGGAAGAGAAGTAATTTACATTTAAAGCAACTGTTATATGAAGTTTTAAGTTTTACTCTTAATTAATTTATTAAAAAAATGTGGAAGTGTAGTATCAATAAAAAATCAAAATTTGAAAATATTTTAATTTGTTAATTTGAGTTTTCTAGTTATATTTGATTTGTTAATTATAATTGAAAAATTGATGGACACAAGTGAAGATATAGACCTTAAATAATTAAAAAACAAATATAAATAAAATTTTATAACTAAATTATTATTTTTACACTGAAATTTCTTTGGAAGAGAAGTTGGGTATATGAAGTTTTAAGTTTTACTCGTAATTATTTTATAAAAATCAAAATTTGAAAATATTTTAATTTGTTAACTTGAGTTTTTTAGTTATATTTGATTTGTTAATTTGAGATAATTTTTATTTGTTAATTATAATTGAAAAATTGATGGACACGGGGTTGAATGAAGATATACACCTTAAATAATTAAATAACAAATATAAATAAAATTTTATAACTAAATTATTGTTTTTACAATAAAATTTATGTGTCCATGTATATAGTTCTAATATAAAATAAAATAAGTTCAAATTGATATCTCTGCACATTTTTTTAGATAGATATATTTAAGATATCTATACTAGTTAATATTATATTAATAAGTTTAAAGCTTAACTTTAAAAATGTAGCTTTTTGTTTTTCTTTAATAAATAAAAAAAATCTTTAAGTTTATAAGGCCCATGCCATAGAAATGGCTAAATTAAAAAAAAAAACATTCCTTTTGTTTTAAATATATTTATATATATTAATGTTATTTTTAAATTTATTTTCTTTTTTCAAAAGAAAATAATAGCAATTCTAAATTAAATTAAGTGAATAAAAAAAAAAGATTAACATAGTTTTATTTTCAATTTCCTAATTTTATTTTAGAAATAATAAAAACTAAAATCCAATTTGTATTAAAAAAATAAATTAAACAAAGATTAAAATAAACTTCAATTTCTTCTTTTCACTAATGTTCTCCACTAATTCCTTATGTTGTTCTAGGATGACAACACCAAACCATGACAACAATGTGGAACCACTAGTCTCCAAACTAAATGCCTTCTAGGTTCATCTTCTAGGTTCTATGTGATTTTAGATTTACTATTCTAGTATTTGGTCCTATTTTATGTTTAACTGTTTCTAGTTACTCTAGTATTTCCTATTTTCCCAGTTAATGTGATATAAATTTTTAAATAGTTAAAAAATTACATTATATCTATTATTTGTTGTTTCATTAAGTATTGTTGTGTGTTCATATTTGGTTGCTTGGATGTATAATCCTTAATTGGACCCTTCAACCATGACTACATCAAGGAGTTAGAACTAAATTTGTTGTTATGTCAAATTTGGTTATGAATGAGAATCTTTAGAGTTTTTACAAACTCAAAGTCATTGAGAAAAACTGGTGTTACCCTTAGAGAGGTTGAAATTAACATCTTTGAAAAATTCTCACATTGAACAACTTCGCATAAAGTTTGACTGTGTAGGCAAGTAATTATCAACCATTCTTAAACATCAAATAATTTTAGTGCCTTTTATGACTCTTCTTCAAGTGATGATGAGCCTCATGCTTTTATTGTTCCTTTCTCTTGGCAAGATTGACTCTTCTCTTATTCTTCCCCTTCTCTTTCTTTAGAGGATGAACTCCCTCTTGTAGACAATATTGAGCATGCTAGCATCATTCATCACTTCCTTAATTTTTCACATTAGTTGAACTTCCTATAATAAATATTGGTCATCCTTCTCCTTATTCTTTAAATCTACTATTTCCTCTCCTACATCTAAGCCATCTCTTTTAGACATGGACCCTTACCATTATATTTCTTCACCTTCCTTGCTACTACCCCTTCTAAACCACTTTTTTAGGAATCACAATCTATTTCTTGTGAGCTATCTCCTCCTAAAACTACTTCTACACCTACATGGCTATGTTCTCCTTTGTCTGACAAGATTTTCTCCTTTGACAAATATAATGGCCATGGTGATTTATTGCATCATGTGAGACACTTAGGCTTATGTTTTATATGTCTAAGTCTTTTCTTTATGTTTTTATATGTTTCATGTGGTCTAGTGACGTCATCTTTCCATTTTCCCATATTGTTATCCCTACTATACTTAGATGCTAGTGCGGGCATGTAGATGTCTACATGAGCATGCTTCTATCCCCAACAATACAATTGTACAGTGGTTGTTTCTTGCTAATTTTATAACTAACCACCTTCCATGATTTTTTGTGTAACCATCATGTGATCCATTGGGTGAATCTCAATAGCCATATTGCTTCTTTGTAGGCCTTTTGATCTCTCTCTATATTTTTCTCTAACACACCACATTTTTATATGCAATTGGCATTCTACAACATTTTACTATATATATATATATATATATATATATATATATCATTCTTTTCAACCTCCTTGAGCAAGTTGTACATGTTGTGTTGTTCACAACACGCCCCATTTTACTCCTTAGCAAAATGAGGACCCCTACTGTGGCTTTTTTATTTTTGCTTGTGTGTCGTTTTGCTTGGTGGGAAAGGGAAAAAAGGAGTTAAAATTGCAAACCTTGTTAAAAATGGAGAAGAAATGCATTTTAGTACTAGTGCATAGTATGGTTGGATTCCTTGTCAAAAATGAGCTAGGGTTGCTTTTTGAACCAGCTTAAAATTTGCCATATTTTGCAAGTTATGATCATTTTGGTAAAATGTACATTCAGGTTTGTATGTTGCATGAACAATGCCCTTTGTATATTGCTATGCATATACAAAGTCGTTTGTAAATGCAGGGTTTGTTTTATACTTAGTCACATGGGCTATCGGGTTGCATATGCATTATTTGTTTGCATGTTGGGTCGTCATAATATTAC
Organism: Cunninghamia lanceolata; assembly: GCA_027924645.1. NCBI lineage: Eukaryota > Viridiplantae > Streptophyta > Pinopsida > Cupressales > Cupressaceae > Cunninghamia > Cunninghamia lanceolata. The sequence goes on along the minus strand of BSBN01000292.1, from coordinate 1,390,692 downwards.
ATACATTGCCCTTTATACATCGCTTTCATATACAAAGTCATTTGTATGTCCTTTTTACCTTGTATGCATTTGTTAATGTTATATTTGTACATACAAGATGGACCCGAGGTGGTTTTAGATTGAAATGAATAAATGTTTAAATCTGTTGCATGTATCTCATGTTTGTATGTTTGGCAGGTCGTAACATACAATGCATTTATACAAGGCCGGAACCGAAAAGTTATTAAGCAATGTTAATTCATTGTATATTTCGGGCTTGTATATTTAAACATACATTTGATATATACATGTGCAATGTGTAGGCCGTGGATTTGAAAAGGCTATCAAATGAGGAGTAATCGTTGTATTTTCTGCCACTTGTATGTTTGTTTCGAATGCATATGGGTGTGAACATACAAGAGGAGAGAGAAATGTGGTCCCCATCACTTGTATATCGGGCGTTTGTATGTTGTCGATATACAAGCGAAAGATACATTACTTTGCATACAGGCCAGAATCCAAAGGAAATTGAAATGTGATTAATCTGATGTATAATGTCTAGCTTGTATATCGGAGGATACAAAGATTTAAACAAGGAAAAAGGGGCGGGAAAGCAAAGTGATGGAAATTTTGAAGCTTTCTTGGGCACCCAATGCATGTTTCTGGTCAACGATGGTTGACCCGACTGGTTTTAATGCTGTATAGGCATTTTGATGTGCATTTTCCATGGTTTTTGAGCCCGATGGTTGTGTTCATGCATTTGGAGCTTGATTTAATGTAGATGTTCATTTTTCCTACTGATTTATTAAACGATGGTGCGAATTCCTGCTTGTTTATTGCAGATTGTTGGAGTAGCTAGGAAGAAGCAGAGTTGCCGACACAGTAACGGCGTGCAGGTGAACGCAAAGGCAGGGTTTTAAATGACGATGACGTCCCAGGCGGTGGGCTAGATCCTGAGAAGCCAAACACACCAGAGGAAGGCGACGAAGCTTTCAATGCGAAAGAGTTTTGCAAGTGGAAACATTATTGAGGGAGCGGTGCCTTGTCTGGGTATGCTGCTTGAATTCTTGGCGGGATTCATTTCTCACCATTGGATGCTGCATTTCAAGATGCTGACTGTTGATATCCTAGGGTTTTTGGGCACCAGATTGGGGAAAAACCAGAGATATATATATTGAACCCCTGTACTGTACAAAAAAAAAGGAGGAGGTCAATAATACACAAAAAATCAGACCTGTAATAGTTTTAGGAAGAGATCGGATTACTAAGACTAGTGAGGGATGAATTGTTGAAATAATCAAGGTCCTTTCCTCAGATCATTGTAAATGTACCTATTTTATGAACATACTGTATGGAGATGAAGTTTTATACTATACCCTGATTGTAAACCTTAAGTAGTCTTCAAGTTGATTTCTGGATATGTACTGGTGAATGTTGTGTTCTATAGAAGCGCTTTCATTTCATTGCATGTTGTTGTCAACTTTTCCCTTGAAGATTTGCACTGAATCATGTGGATTTGTGGACTGTCCTGGTGAAGTATGATTTTAGTTTTCTTCTCTCCATTGCTGTATGGGAACATGTATGTGAATCAATGATCTCAGTCAAGTAATTTTAGGAATCTCACTCTCTAACCCCTTTTCTCATTTTAATTTCATTGAAATCACTTTCATAACTACACATCATGATAAATCAGAAGTAGAACAAAAAAATATGCTGACATCCCGAAGACAACTGAATATCATTAGCATATTTTGTGCTAAATGCATGTAGTATTGAAAATGTCATGCAGAGAATCACAAATAAGGGTAGAACTCATGCAAATATCAACTTAGACACATCATTTCGAGATATATGCTGTGTAGAGTAACTTCCCTTTATAGCATAGTTGCAGAAATAGAATCTACTAATCTACGTAAGGCCCCAAAATGGAAAACATCAATACACATCAACCACATAGTAACATCAGCAGATTATGAACTAATCGACAAGGACTTGGGATCATGAATTCTTGGAATTCATCGTATCTTTCAGGATAAACAAGGGTTGTTGTTTGACTTTTGTTTTGTGTGCTTGGTTGTAACTGACATCACAAACCAATCAATAGGAAATTGGCGCTAGAAGGAGGGCTGGACAAAGAATATGTAGATTTCTGTAAATATTGTATAAACATTTTCTGAACTTTCAAGTTTTATTCTGAGATATGATAGATCTCTTTAAAATTTCAAAAAAAAAAAATAGAAAGTAGGGTCTCATTTCAATGGATGCATATGAGGACAATTATCAAGTTAACATTCCTTTATTTCAGGAAGGTTTGACTAAGCATCTTTATCCTCAAAGTTTGTATAGCTTTGGTTTGTCCACTTGTTGTAGGATACACCAGACTGTAGTGCACAGTGAAATTAATTGTCTAACTTTTCTCACAAGGTTGGATTTATATTTGAAGGGACTGATACTTTTTATAGATATGCTCAGGGCTGAAGTCTGGTAGGAAAATGAAAGAGTTCTGGAGTGATAGGACAATACATCTTCAAAGGCTAGGAGACATACAAAAGAGGTACCGGTTGAATCAATTCCAGAAGAGCGTAGGTATGAACCTTTTGAAAATAGAAAAGAGGAAATTACTCCCTTTTTTTAGTCATCAAACAATCAGCAAGGAGGGTTTGATGAGGGGGAAGATAAAAGTGAGATTCATCTTGATACATTTGGTAGATATATGGAATTACTAAGGAATACTTGTCAAGAGGAAATCTCTGGATCTGACCTGAAAAGTCTTAACGAAAATGATTTGGCAAAGAAATGTAGACTAGCATTGGTAGAATTAAGGTGCACTAAAATTAATGAGGTTCCTATTATAGCAACTAGTGGAGTCACAGAAAAGGAAATAAATATTGATTTCATATCTGACTCCTTTAAATTGAGTGATCAAATGCAAGAGTGTTGCAGGTCAATGGAACCAGATGCCTTACTGGATGGCAGAAGTGAGATGCTTGATGAACCATTCATGAAAGTTGAAGATGTAGAAAAATTTGGAGCTGTTGTGCACGATCAGATGCCAATCCAATGTCGTGAAACAGGGGAGTATTCCTATCAATTGGAAGTTGTTTCACCTTTACAGTCAAATGATTTAGAAATGATAAATTTCTGTATATCAGGTTATGATGATGAAGATACTCATTTAGATACTGATGTGTAGGGAATTAAAGAAAATGTTGAGGTGTTTCCTGGAGTCAAAAGTCATATAAATTTGCAAAATGAAGAGATGAAATTGGATAATGATGAGGAAGATCGCTTCAGGAATTTTAAATCATACTTTTCTAGAAATATACAGTGTAGTCGAATATTAGGTTTACCCACTGATGACATATTGATTGAAAATTGGTGCAGATTACATGAAGAAGCACATTTAGAAAGGAATTGTGATGTCTGCTTAGACATGATGAAATTAAAAATTAATGAAAGCCTTGAGGTGCTTCCTGAGGTCAAGAACCAGATGAACATCCAGAATGAAGGAACAAAGCTGGATAAAGATGAAGGAATAATACATTAGGAGTCATACATCCTTCAGTTTGAAGTGAGACCTGACATTGAGCTGAGAAATGAAAATATAAAGCCAAATGGGAGGCCAGCTGTCAATGAACAAGCATGTCCAACAAAACCAGAGATACACCAGGTTGTATCTTTCCTTTCCATAGTGAATATTGTTGATTATTATTTTGATTATGGAAATTCAGGAAATAGGACATGCATATGGGTTAATCATGAACATGATGAGCTTCCTCAGTTACTGATAATCAGAGATTATTCTGTTAAACACAATGAGTTTAGAATACAAAAATATTTTTTAGAATACAAAGATGAATTTGCCAGGGTCAGAACCACAACTAGTGCCCTAATGCTCCTGCACAATCTAAGGAAGTATGCAAATACAGGTGTCTTTGGGTCTTTTCCTGGGTTTTATTTACCTTGTAGGGTTTGTATGTAGTTTGGTAGGATAGTTGTTTTGTTTCTTTTCTTTGCTTTCTTGTCTTGTTTTTTGCTGTTTGCTTTCTTTGTATAGTGGCTTTGTTTTGCTTGTTTTGTTTTGGTTTCTTTGTTTCCTCAGTAGGGATCTTTCTTTTGATTTAGAGTATAAAGGGGCAGATTAACAACCACTGAAAACAATGGAAAATTGAGATCATTAAGGTTAATTATTTGAAATCTATGCATAACTTGTTGTGACTATCATGAATGTAGAAAGTTGTTTAACTTGTGAAATTTTGTATTCAATAAGAATGGGTTGAGTATTCAAGGAATGTTTCTCACAATGACACACCTAAAATCCTTGGGTTTGTTGAACTTACCAGTGTAGATATTAGGTGAAAAATCAGAGGTCACCCTTGCTACCATTACAATTCTTAGCTTAATTTCAGCAAGTGACCACTCCTTGCATCATGAAGTTACAAATGGAATATCTTATGAAATCTCTATGAAATACAAAAATAAATAAAATAAATAAATAAAATAGATTATACTAAAAATCTAGATTAAGCCATCTAAGTAACTCTACCTGGGCTATAGACGCTCGTTGGCAGTGGGGCTCTACTTAGGAGAATTGTAACGATAACCTTGCCGGGGCTATGGATGCTCGCTGCCAACAAGGCTCTATCCGGTTGGCTATGAGGGAATGTCCTCACCTACATAGTCTAAAATTAGTCACTGGTTTGTTCTACTAATCTTCAAGATGAGGCTTATTAATCACGTGCACCCACTTAAACTGAAATAAAAATTCATGCACCTTATTGAATACATTGAGTCTCAAGTTCGATAATAATTTGCAGAAAAGATAGCTGGAAGTTATGAATTTATTTCATTCAATTTTCTTTAATGGGTTGAATTTGATTGTTTTGTTTGGTTGCTAGTTGTTGTGATGTTCACAACACGCCCCATTTTACTCCTTAGCAAAATGAGGACCCCTACTGTGGCTTTTTGCTTTTTGCTTGTGTGTGTCATTTTGCTTGGTGGTAAAGCGAAAAAAGGAGTTAAAATTGCAAACCTTGTTAAAAATGGAGAAGAAATGCATTTCAGTACTAGTGCATAGTATGGTTGGATTCCTTGTCAAAAATGAGCTAGGGTTGCTTTTTGAACCAGCTTAAAATTTGCCATATTTTGCAAGTTATGATCATTTTGGTAAAATGTACATTCAGGTTTGTATGTTGCATGAACAGTGCCCTTTGTATATCGCTGTGCATATACAAAGTCGTTTGTATATGCAGGGTTTGTTTTATACTTAGTCGCATGGGCTATCGGGTTGCATATGCATTATGTGTTTGCATGTTGGGTTGTCGTAATATTACATACATTGCCCTTTATACATCGCTTTCATATACAAAGTCATTTGTATGTCTTTTTTACCTTGTATGCATTTGTTAATGTTATATTTGTACATACAAGATGGACCCGAGGTGGTTTTAGGTTGAAATGAATAAATGTTTAAATCCGTTGCATGTATCTCATGTTTGTATGTTTGGCAGGTCGTAACATACAATGCATTTATACAAGGGCCGGAACCGAAAAGTTATTAAGCAATGTTAATTCATTGTATATTTCAGGCTTGTATATTTAAACATACATTTGATATATACATTCGCAATGTGCAGGCCACAGATTTGAAAAGGCTATCAAATGAGGAGTAATCGTTGTATTTTCCACCACTTGTATGTTTGTTTCGAATGCATATGGGTGCGAACATACAAGAGGAGAGAGAAATGCGGTCCCCACCGCTTGTATATCGGGCATTTGTATGTTGCCAATATACAAGTGAAAGATACATTACTTTGCATACATGCCAGAATCCAAAGGAAATTGAAATGCGATTAATCCGATGTATCACGTCTGGCTTGTATATCGGAGGATACAAAGATTTAAACAAGCAAAAAGGGGCGGGAAAGCGAAGCGATGGAAATTTTGAAGCTTTCTTGGGTGCCCGATGCATGTTTCTGGTCAACGATGGTTGACCCAACTGGTTTTAACGCTGTATAGGCATTTTGATGCGCATTTTCCATGGTTTTTGAGCCCGATGGTTGTGTTTATGCATTTGGAGCCTGATTTAATGTAGATGTTCATTTTTCCTGCTGATTTATTAAACGATGGTGCTAATTCCTACTTGTTTATTACAGATTGTTGGAGTAGCTGGGAAGAAGCAGAGTTGCCGACACAGTAACGGCATGCAGGTGAACGCAAAGACGGGGTTTTAAATGACGATGACGTCCCAGGCGGTGGGTCAGATCCCGAGAAGCCAAACACACTAGAGGAAGGCGACGAAGCTTTCAATGCGAAGGAGTTTTGCGGGTGGAAACATTATTGAGGGAGCGGTGCCCTATCTGGGTATGCTGCTTGAATTCTTGGCGGGATTCATTTCTCACCATTGGATGCTGCATTTCAAGATGTTGTCCATTGATCTCCTAGGGTTTTTGGGTGCCAGATTGGGGAAAAACCAGAGATATATATATTGAGCCCCTGTACTGTACAAAAAAAAGGGAGGAGGTCAATAATACACAAAAAATTAGACCTGTAATAGTTTTAGGAAGAGATCGGATTAAGACTAGTGAGGGCTGGATTGTTGAAATAATTAAGGTCCTTTCCTCAGATCATTGTAAATGTACCTATTTTATGAACATACTGTATGGAGATGAAGTTTCAGACTATACCCTGATTGTAAACCTTAAGTAGTTTTCAAGTTGATTTCTGGATATGTACTGGTGAATGCTGTGTTCTATAGAAGTGCTTTCATTTCATTGCATGTTGTTGTCAACTTTTCCCCTAAAGATTTGCACTGAATCATGAGGATTTGTGAACTATCCTGGTGAAGTATGATTTTAGTTTTCTTCTCTCCATTGTTGTATGGGAACATGTATGTGGATCAATGATCTCAGTCAAGTAATTTTAGGAATCTCACCCTCTAACCCCTTTTCTCATTTTAATTTCATTGAAATCACTTTCATACCTACACATCATGATAAATCAGAAGCAGAATAGAAAAATATGCTAACATCCTGAAGACAACTGAATATCATTAGCATATGTTGAGCTAAATGCATGCAGTATTGAAAATGTCATGCAGAGAATCACAAATAAAGGTAGAACTCATGCAAATATCAACTTAGACACATCATTTGGAGATATATACTGTGTAGAGTAACTTCCCTGTATAGCATAGTTGCAGAAATAGAATCTATTAATCTACGTAAGGCCCCAAAATGGAAAACAACAATACACATCAACCACATAGTAACATCAGCAGATTATGAACTAATCAATGGGGACTTGGGATCATGAATTCTTGCAATTCATCGTATCTTTCAGGATAAACAAGGGTTGTTGTGTGACTTTTGTTTTGTGTACTTGGTTGTAACTGACATCACAAACCAATCAACAGTACAAACAACATCTTCATGAGCTTGGACATTGACATTCTTGAGCACATTCACTTCTTGGTTGAATTTTGAGTGCATGCATTGGAAGAACTCCATCCATGGCCATTGCAACTCCTATCATCCTTTGTCCAAGTGAAATTATTGTTGTTCATTTGTTTTCTCAAGTTTTTCCATTCCTTTATCATATTTAAATTTGGAAAAGCATTTGGATATTGTTTAATTGTTCTTATTTTCAGTGTTCCTACACCATTAAGAGATTGGTGAACTCTCTTGTATTTGTTTCTTCATCTCGCACATTTTTCGCACCTTGGGGTTTCATCTCCTATTCTTTGTCCATTTACACACACTAGGGTGTTACTCTTTGTAGACCAAATATTTAACACTTATAGATTATTTTCATTTTGTTGTTCTTAAGTCCTAGACATACATAGGCTTAAGCACACACATTTTTTTTGGTTTCTCATTCCATTGATTACCCATGGAGATTGAAAGACCAATCTAGGGGCTTGACCTGAAGGTAGGCTCTTAAGTAGTCACAACCTTCCCTTCTATTCAAAAACATGTATTTCATGGCTTGACTATCACATAGGCTTTGGATCCCTCTTTCTCCTTTTCTTGTTATCTGTGTTTCATTTAAAATAATTAGTTTATTGAGATTCTATAATTTTTTGGATATTTTTTAGGCTTTATGTTGTGTATGTGCTTCCCTATGTACACATAGAGCAGGTTCAAATCAAAAAATTGGGTTTTATGTGATGGAGGTTGATTGTCATTAATGTCAAAAAAAGTGTTGAGTTGATTATGCAAAGTTGTTAATGCTGATCAGAGAGATATTCATATGATCACTCATGTTGATTGGATTATGTGCCAGGATGTGTTTATCTCATTTGATGTTAGATGTTGGTCAAAGTTATTTTTGAAGCAAGATTTCATTTTGCCAAAATTGGGATAGGACATCAGGAGGTCAGTAGTCCTTATGTTTGGTCTTCATATGATAGGATGTCATCTTCATATGTCATGTCATTACTTCAAGAGTTGTGGAGGTTGAAGAGAACTTAGATCAAGTTGGATATCTTCATGTTGAGGAGAATTCACATGCTTCACTCATACTTAATGATAAAAGGTATTTATACTTCACCTTATATCAAGAGATTTCTCATATGATGTTGAGCATCTATATCAGGAGAATGATTGTTCATATTTCAGTTGAGTTGAATTCATGGATGTTAGCTTTGGTGATATCAAAGCTCAGAGGATGGTGTTTAGCTTACAGGACTACTTCATGGGACTGCATCATGGCATAAAGAATTTCATGAAGTATCATCCAAATTGTACTTATGACAAAGGGTCATCTATTAATCTCATATCATCACTTTAATGGAATCAAAGGTTGTCATGGTGGTGAGATACCATATATGTATGTTGGTGAGATACTATGTTTGATAGTGTATCATTATGTTGGTGATATGTCATGATTTCTTGAGTTGTCATGATTGTTTGAGTTGATGACAAAGATGAAGGTTACATGATATCATGGTAATGTTTACAGTATAGTGTTAGACATGAGATGACTAGAATTCAAGTTGATGTGATGACAAAACTTGTAAAGAATGGTGTTAGATAAGAAGTGTTAGAGCTCATGTTTTCAGGACCTCATCTCTCATGATTCATAAACATGATGTTATAGTGTTTTGGTTTTCATCCATCTTTCATAAGGGTTAATGATAATCCAGTGGCAAGTTGAGATCAAACAAGGATCATCAAAGGAGGTTTTCTTCATATGTTTCATATCATCAAAGGATCAAAGGCATCAAAGATGGCATTCTTCATATGTTTCATATAAGGAGTTAGATCTTCATTATACTTTATGATTCCTGACTACAATGGTAGAGATTATAGTGACAGAGGTGTTCAATGATCAGTCAAGGAAATGGTTATACAATAAAGATCATATCTTTTAAGGTTTAATGTGTTTTAAATGGTAATCAGACACCTAATAAAAGTCCTAACACAGTCTTTTTGAAACCATCATATATTGAAAGCACTTTATGTTTTAATTTGAAAGTGACTTCCTATTGAAGTTTATATGTCACTTAAGTGACATCTTGAAGGGGTTGTTATCATGCTCTAACTGGCCCTTCTACCTAGCTTTACCTCCTACATCGGTATTCATCAAATCCATCAAGCAGGAAAAAGAGATCAAGGTCTTAAGTTTAAAGTTTGAAGGGTGTGCATATGAAGATCGATGGCTATTATTAAAACTGACATCCTCTCTCCCAAGTATCCACTTTGACGGGTATTAGAATGTCATCTTCTTATGACTGCAGAAAATGTGGCTTTTTATAAGGGCTATTTTTAGTATTTCAAAAGGTAGAATCATTTGGAATTTTTAAAGTAGTAATTTAAGAAGATTTTTTTTCTAATATTAAACTCCACCTCATGGATTTGAATTCAAAAAGATGGAATCCAAAGAAGAGAGATCTTCTTTTAGTTGTGAATAAAATTCTTTTTTTGTGAGTAATGTTTAAAGTTATGCCTTCTATTTTTATTCTCATAAAGATGGAAAGTAAGTCCGAATATGTAAGAGATCTTTTTAGAGGGCAGTATTGATTAAAATATTATTGAAGATTATTTTTGCAGATTGAAGAATGTTGAAGTTTTTTTAAGGGAGAAGGAATATAGAGAGAAGAGAAAAATGAATGCAAAGAAAGAAGAGGAATATGAAAAGTCTTTCTTATTTGCAGGTGAATGGATTTTTTGAAAATGATTTATGCAGAGAAAATGAAAATGCAAGGAGACTTTGAAGATGGAAGATTAAGGGCTTAATGTTCATTGAGAACTAATATATATGCAGGCTGTGAAAATGAGTATGTGTTGTTGAGATATGCAGCATTGATGGAGGTTGATTGTCATTGATGTAAAAAAAGGTGTTGAGTTGATGATGTAAAGTTGTCATTTTTTATCAGAGTGATATTCATATGATCACTCGTGTTGATTGGATCATGTGCCAGGATGTGTTTATCTCATTTGATGTTAGATGTTGGTTAAAGTTCTTTTTGAAGAAAGCTTTCATTTTGCCAAAGTTGGGACAGGACATCAGGAGGTCAGTAGTCCTTGTGTTTGGTCTTCATATGACAGGATGTCATCTTCGTATGTCATGTCATTACTTCAAGAGTTTTGGAGGTTGAAGAGAACTTAGATCAAGTTGGATATCTTCATGTTGAGGAAAATTCACATGATTCACTCATACTTAATGATAAAAGGTATTTATGCTTCACCTTATGTCAGAAGATTGCTCATATGATGTTGAGCATCTATATTAGGAGAATGATTGTTCATATTTCAATTGAGTTGAATTCATGGATGTTATCTTTGGTGATATCAAAGCTCAGAGGATGGTGTTTATCTTACAGGACCTCTTCATAGGACTGCATCATGGCATAAAGAATTTCATGAAGTATCATCCAGATTGTACTTGTGACAAAGGGTCATCTATTAATCTCAGATCATCACTTTAATGGAATCAAGGGTTGTCATGATGGTGAGATACCATATTTGTATGTTGGTGAGATACTATGTTTGATAGTGTATCATTATGTTGGTGATATGTCATGATTTCTTGAGTTGTCATGATTGTTTGAGTTGATGACAAAGATGAATGTTACATGATATTGTGGTAATGTTTACAGTATAGTGTTAGACATGAGATGACTAGAATTCAAGTTGATGTGATGACAAAACTTGTAAAGAATAGTGTTAGATAAGAAGTGTTAGATCTCATGCTTTCAGGACCTCATCTCGCATGATTCATAAACATGATGTTATAGTGTTCTGGTTTTCATCCATCTTTCATAAGGGTTAATGATAATCCAATGGCAGGGTGAGATCAAACAAGGATCATCAAAGGAGGTATTCTTCATATGTTTCATATCATCAAAGGATCAACGGCATCAAAGATGTCATTCTTCATATGTTTCATATAAGGAGTTAGATCTTCATTATACTTTATGATTCCTAACTATAGTGGCAGAGATTAAAGTGACAAAGGTGTTCAATGATCAGTCAAGGAAATGGTTATACCATAAAGATCATATCTTTCAAGGTTTAATGTGTTTTAAAAGGTAATCAGACACCTAATAAAAGTCCTAACATAGTCTTTTTGAAACCGTACAGCAAGTTGATGATGAGGGAAACGATAGAAGTAAACAACGAAATTGATTATTAGAAGATATTTATAATAGAATTTCTAGAAAGTCTGAGTAAAACCTACCAAATGGCCTTGTAATTTCCATCTCATCTTTGTCTAGACAAGCTTAATACGGTTGAAACAAATGTTCAACACAATCCAAATCAGACAAAAAGGCCACCATCAAAGCAACTTTTAATCCACATTAACAGATGGTCTTTGTAATTAGAGTCTGATGATTTTGTGGCCTTATGGAGCCGATCTCTTTTTCAAAAACAAAACTTGCATTGCGATGAGTTCTTTCTTTAAAGAGATGTAGTATGTTGAAAGGAGAGGTTGTTGATAATATTAGATATCTTTGAAAGTGACTTCCTATTGAAGGTTATATGTCACTTAAGTGACATCTTAAAGGGGTCATTATCATGTTCTAACTGGCCCTTCTACCTAGCTTTACCTCCTGCACTGGTATTCATCAAATCTATCAAGCGGGAAAAAGAGATCAAGGTCTTAAGTTTAAAGTTTGAAGGGCGCGCATATGAAGATTGATGTCTATTATTCAAACTGACATCCTCTCTTCCAAGTATCCACTTTGATGGGTATTAGAATGTCATCTTCTTATGACTGCAGAAAATGTGGCTTTTTATAAGGGCTATTTTTAGTATTTCAAAAGGTAGAATCATTGTAGTTTTTAAAGCACTAATTTAAGAAGATTTTTTTTCTAATATTAAACTCCAACTCGTGGCTTTGAAGTCAAAAAGATGGAATCCAAAGAAGGCAGATTTTCTTTTAGTTGTGAATAAAATTCTTTTTTTGTGAGTAATGTTTAAAGTTATGCCTTCTATTTTTATTCTCATAAAGATGAAAATTAAATCCGAATATGTAAGAGAATTTTTTTTAGAGGGCAGTATTGATTAAAATATTATTGAAGATTATTTTTGCAGATTGAAGAATGTTGAAGTTTTTTTTTTAAGGGAGAAGGAATACAAAGAGAACAGAAAAATGAATGTAGAGAAAGAAGAGGAATATGAAAAGTCTTTCTTATTTGCAGGTGAATGGATTTTTTGAAAATGATTTATGCAAAGAAAATAAAAATGCAAGGAGGCTCTGAAGATGGAAGATTAAGGGCTTAATGTTCATTGAGAACTAATATATATGCAGGCTGTGAAAATGAGTATGTGTTGTTGAGATATGCAGCATTGAAGACATATTTTGGAGGTGTTTTGAAGAGTAAATGCAGATAAATTAGGTGAATATTTGGTTTGAGAATTGAGAGATAAATGAGATGTTTTTGCAGGTGACATATACACAAGATGAAGACAATATGCAGCCAATTGCGGAGATGGTTATATGTACCAGAGCATAGCTTGATCAAGTTATAATTGAAAAGAATTTTGACAAGTAAAAGGAAATGAGAGATAAGGTTTTTGTATAAAAGTGAATTAGGGTAACCCCATGAGTTATTTTGGTTTGTATCCAAGGTGATTGGACATTGTGTCAGTGAGACACCAATTTACTAGTGAGGTATATTATAGCCAGTGAGGCTTGCATGGTCAGTGAGACCTGTTTGTTGCTAGTGAGGTATGCATGACAGTGAGACAATTGTTGTAATCAGTGAGATTCAAATAAGCCAGTGAGGCAAATTTTTAGAGTGGTTTTTAATCCCTATAAGGGTTTTCAACTCATCAAAAACATGTGTTATGGTTTATGTTATTTGTGTCTATGTATGTGTGTCCTAATGTTTTGCTCATTAGGTTTTGTTCACACTATTCATCATCATACTTGTACATATGTGTTTGATAGATTATTGAAGTCTCTTTCATTCTTGGTCTTGTAAATTAAAAGGTGCAAAAAATGTTAAAAATTATACAACACTGATTCATCCTACCCCTCTAAGTGTTGTCCTGTACTCCAACAAGTGGTATCAGAGCATAGGTTCCCTATAGAAGTCTAACCGGCTTGGGTAAGTCCTGATAGTGGAGTACCATGGGAAAATGTAGAAGAAATAAGAGCAGGAGAAATGTCAAGTCACATACTAGTCAAAAGACACCTTCTATACCAAACTCAAATGATGAACCACAATTGGTTGATAGAAATGTCTCACAAGTATAGTTAGGTATTAAATTAGAGGAAGAGTTTTCTAGAGTTCCTTTCTTTGATGGTTCAGATTTTTCTATTTGGTATATTATAATGCAAGTCTATTTATCTTCTTTAGGGTATGGTGTGTGGATGTCAGTTGAGAATGGGTATTGTCTTTCCTCTCAATCACCTAATACTACAAATAAAAAAGAAGCTTATGAATGTAATCATATAGCAAAGAAGGTTATTCTATCTAGATTATCTAATGAATTTTCTTGTAAAGTTATGCATTGTGAAACAACTCAGAATGTGTGGGGGTTGATTAGAATCTATCAAGGTGATGCACTTGAAGAAGAGAACAACTTGGTGTCTGAAGAAAGTGACAATGAAAGGAGACATTCACATGAAGAAGATAATATCCAATCTTATTCAAAAGAAGAAGATTACATTATGAGTTATTATGATCAAGTGTATGATGAACAAGAATGTGAGGTTGATTTTGAAGGAGAACTCATATGTGCTTTGAGTGAGATCAAGAAATACAAAAAGGAGAATCAGATATTAGAGTTGCAGCTACAACAAGAAAAAGAATCCAAGTACAAAGCACTTTCAGATTTTGAAAGAGTATCTTTTGATCTTGAAGAAGCAAGAAATGAGATTGTGAATTTAAGGACACAAATTAATGAATCGGACAAATTGATTATCAGTCTAAAGACAAAAGTTGAGGAAGCTAAGAGGATCGTTGATGTAACAACGTCTGATCTGGAAACTAAAATAGTTGAATGCCAAAATCTTGAAGGAGAAATAATCTCTTTAAGGAAAGATCTTGAGGATATTAGGAAGCAGTTGGAAAAGAATCTGAAATTTGAAGAGAGCACAAAAAAGTTGTATGAAATTTTGGGCAAACAAAAGCATCATAAGGACACTATTGGTCTAGGTTATGAAGAAGGAGTGTGTTCCAAAGTCAAAGAGACTCCTAGAAGGAAAATTGATCTAAGTTATCATGTTGTTGCTAATAAAGGCAAAAAGAAGATTAAAGATGAGTTTGTAAAAATGCACAATCAAAGAAGAAATCTCAAAAGGGTTTCTCGAGCAAGACAAGCATATATGTACAAGTATAATTATTCATTTTTTTGTTATTGTTATACCTGTAATCATTTTGAACACAAAGCAATTGATTGTAGAAGAAATCAATCTAATGTTAATCTAGTGTGTTACAAGTGCAATAATGTTGGTCACATACAAAGAAACTGCAGTATGTATTGAAGAATTGTATCATTTGGTTTGAAAATTTGGAAAAGGAAAGAGGCTAAAAAGATTTGGAAGAAGAAACCTAAACAAAAGAAGGAACCTATGAAAGTTTGGAGACTGAAACAAAGCAAAGAGAAGATAGATTCTAAACTTGTGCATCTTGCACAAGTCATATCATCAGTTGCATAAAACATAGCATGAAAATAGGGGAGTTGTCCAATGTCCTATCACTTATCCCCAAGAAGTTTCAGGAGGAGATCATTTGGTGCTTGTCAATATGATGATCTTGTCTTGTTTATCATACTATTAGATTCTTGCCTGATAATATTTGCTAAGATGCTACTCATATCATTCTTATGAAATGAAGTTCATGTAGTTGATGATGGTGTTGATATCTATTTTGATCTTCAGTGTATGTCAGTGATACAATTAATAGTGTTCTAAATATGTTAGTGAGAATGTGAAGTGTTGGTTGTCATAGCAAAGAGCTGTTCAATTCCAGTTAAGGTGTACTCAAGGAGCTCTCATCAGATGTTAGCATATGTTGGCTGAGGAGGTTGCAAATGGAAGAAGTTAATTCATAGCACTTGTCTCTACATTTGGTTTTACAAAGATAAAGTTGAATGGTATTTGATAGCAGACCTTGTTATATCTTTATAGCAGACATTGCTAGCAAACATCTTGTAGCAAATATTGCTAGTTGCTCTTATCTTGTATCACTTGATTCTTGTATCACTTGATGTCAGTTGTATCTCTAACCTTGTTGTGATAAAGGTATCAGACTTTGCAGTGGATTGATGGTAGACTTGTTGTGTAGACTTGTCTCTTGTATATTGTAGTCTCTTGCAGAGATATTGTAGAGATGGTAGCAGACAGTTGATGAAAGCAATGATTCTATGTTAGAATTTCAGACATTGTTGTATGAGAGCATGGTTAGAATGCTTCATGTTATGGATGTTTATCTTGTCATGAAACTTGGCTCAGGAGTTGAAATTGAGGTAAGTCACAGATCTTATTGAGGTGTCTCATTATGGTGTTGTTGCAAAATGATCAATATCAAAGACCTCTTTTTAATCTCTTTCATGATTTATAGTGCAAGCAGTGATATGAGTTGATATGGTTTATATTAGGTGCTCACATTTTTCTTAGTGATGGTGTTGATTGCAAGTCATGCTTATGGATAATCATGGTGATGATCATGATGGTTTGTCGAAGTTGTCTTCTTGGAACAGTACTTTATGTTGTATTGATGAATGGATATTGAGTCTAAGTTGAAGAATTTGATACAAGGCATTTGGACTCAATGCTAAGTGAGTATTGCCATTTGGAATCCAAGACATGGGGAGTTAATTCATCCTTTGTTATTTAATGACAAAAAGGGGGAGAGTGAGAAAATGCATCATGTAGTTTTGCCATCAATGACAAAGGGGGAGATTGATGGAGGTTGATTGTCATTGATGTCAAAAAAGGTGTTGAGTTGATTATGCAAAGTTGTCATTGTTGATCAGAGAGATATTCATATGATCACTCATGTTGATTGGATCATGTGCCAGGATGTGTTTATCTCATTTGATGTTAGATGTTGGTCAAAGTTATTTTTGAAGCAAGCTTTCATTTTTCCAAAGTTGGGACAGGACATCAGGAGGTTAGTAGTCCTTTTGTTTGGTCTTCATATGACAGGATGTCATTTTCATATGTCATGTCATTGCTTCAAGAGTTATGGAGGTTGAAGAGAACTTAGATCAAGTTGGATAGCTTCATGTTGAGGAGAATTCACAGGCTTCACTCATACTTAATGATAAAATGTATTTATGCTTCACCTTATGTTAGGAGATTGCTCATATGATGTTGAGCATCTATATCAGGAGAATGATTGTTTATATTTTAGTTGAGTTGAATTCATGGATGTTAGCTTTGGTGATATCAAAGCTCAGAGGATGGTGTTTAGCTTACAGGACTTCTTCATGGGACTGCATCATGGCATAACGAATTTCATGAAGTATCATCAAGATTGTACTTGTGACAAAGGGTCATCTATTAATCTCAGATCATCACTTTAATGGAATCAAGGGTTGTCATGATGGTGAGATACCATATCTGTGTGTTGGTGAGATACTATGTTTGATAGTGTATCATTATGCTGGTGATATGTCATGATTGTTTGAGTTGATGACAAAGATGAATGTTACATGATATTGTGGTAATGTTTACAATACAGTGTTAGACATGAGATGACTAGAATTCAAGTTGATGTGATGATAAAACTTGTAAAGAATGGTGTTAGATAAGAAGTGTTAGAGCTCATGTTTTCAAGACCTCATCTCTCATGATTCATAAACATGATGTTATAGTGTTTTGGTTTTCATCCATCTTTCATAAGGGTTAATGATAATCCAGTGGCAGGTTGAGATCAAACAAGGATCATCAAAGGAGGTATTCTTCATATGTTTCATATCATCAAAGGATCAAAGGCATCAAAGATGTCATTCTTCATATGTTTCATATAAGGAGTTAGATCTTCATTATACTTTATGATTCCTGACTACAGTGGCAGAGATTAAAGTGATATTCAATGATCAGTCAAGGAAATGGTTATACAATAAAGATCATATCTTTTAAGGTTTAATGTGTTTTAAATGGTAATCAGACACCTAATAAAAGTCCTAACATAGTCTTTTTGAAACCATCATATATTGAAAGCACTATATGTTTTAATTCAAAAGTGACTTCCTATTAAAGGTTATATGTCACTTCAGTGACATCTTGAAGGGGTCGTTATCGTGCTCTAGTTGACCCTTCTACCTAGCTTTACCTCCTGCACCGATATTCATCAAATCCATCAAGCGGGAAAAAGAGATCAAGGTCTTAAGTTTAAAGTTTGAAGGGCATGCATATGAAGATCGATGGCTATTATTCAAACCGACATCCTCTCTCCTGAGTATCCACTTTGATGGGTATTAGAATGTCATCTTCTTATGACTGCAGAAAATGTGGCTTTTTATAAGGGCTATTTTTACTATATCAAAAGGCAATTTAATCATTTGGAGTTTTTAAAGCACTAATTTAAAAGATTTTTTTTCTAATATTAAACTCCAACTCATGGATTTGAAGTCAAAAAGATGGAATCTAAAGATGGCAGATTTTCTTTTAGTTGTGAATAAAATTCTTTTTTTGTGAGTAATGTTTAAAGTTATGCCTTCTATTTTTATTCTCATAAAGATGGAAACTAAGTTTGAATATGTAAGAGATATTTTTTAGAGGGTAGTATTGATTAAAATATTATTGAAGATTATTTTTGCAAATTGAAGAATGTTGAAATTTTTTTTAAGGGAGAAGGAATACAGAGAGAAGAGAAAAATGAATGTAGAGAAAGAAGAGGAATATGAAAAGTCTTTCTTATTTACAGGTGAATGGATTTTTTGAAAATGATTTATGCAGAGAAAATGAAAATGCAAGGAGGCTCTGAAGATGGAAGATTAAGGGCTTAATGTTCATTGAGAACTAATATATATATGCAGGTTGTGAAAATGAGTGTGTTGTTCAGATATGCAGCATTAAAGACATATTTTGGAGAGGTGTTTTGAAGAGTAAATGCAGATAAATCAGGTGAATATTTGGTTTGAGAATTGAGAGATAAATGAGATGTTTTTGCAGGTGACATATACACAAGATGAAGACAATATGCAGCCAATTGCAGAGATGGTTATATGTACCAGAGCATAGCTTGATCAAGTTATAATTGAAAAGAATTTTGACAAGTAAAAGGAAAGTAGAGAAGGTTTTTGTACAAAAGTGAATCAAGGTAACCCCCTGAGTTGTTTTGGTTTGTATCCAAGGTGATTGCACATTGTGTCAGTGAGACACCAATTTACCAGTGAGGTATATTGTAGCCAGTGAGGCTTGCATGGTCAGTGAGACATGTTTGTTGCCAGTGAGGCATGCATGTTAGTGAAACAATTGTTGTAATCAGTGAGATTCAAATAACCCAGTGAGGCAAATTTTCAGAGTGGTTTTTTTATCCCTATAAGGGTTTTCCACTCATCAAAAACATGTGTTATGGTTTATGTTATTTGCCTCTATGTGTGTGTGTCCTAATGTTTTGTTCATAAGGTTATGCACACACTATTCATCATCATACTTGTACATATGTGTTTGATAGATTATTGAAGTCTCTTTCATTCTCTGTCTTGTAAATTAAAAGGTGCAAAAAATGTTAAAAATTATACAACATTGATTCACCCCCCTCTCAGTGTTGTCCATTATGTTGTTCTAGGATGATAACACAAAAACAAGATAACGACGTAAAACCACTAGCCTCCAAACTAAATATCGTTCAGATTCGTCCTCTAGGTTTTATGTGATTTTAGATTTACTATTCTATTATTTGTTCTTGTTTTATGTTTATCTATTTCCATTTATTCCAATATTTCCTATATCTCAATTAATGTGAAATAAGTTTTAAAATAGTTAAAAATTTACATTACATTTGTTATCTGTTGTTTAATTGAGTACTATTGTGTGTGTGTATTTGGTTGCATGGATGAATAATCCTTAATTGGACCCTTCGACCATGACTACATCAAGGGTTGTCCAGCTAAATTTGCCACAATGTTGTCAAATTTGGTTATGAATGAACATCTTAAGGTTTTAACAAACTCAAAAGTCATTGAGAAAAAATAGCTTTATCCTTAGAGAGGTTGATATTAAAATCTTTGAAAAATTCTCATAGTGAACAACTTTGCATAGGCAAGTAATTGAGTCATTCTTAAACATCAAATAATTCAATAGTCAAAGGTAAAAATGACTCTTTTCTAAACAATAAATATAAGCCTTCTAAAGAGCAATAAATATAAATGACTCATAAGACTATATATTTATACCTATCAACTATTTAATAATACCTTTAAATATTATTGCTAATAATTATTTTTCAACTAGGTGAATCACCAAACTTTTCATATGGGTATTAAAAATTTAACAAATAAATAAGAATACCTTTAAATACTATTCGCTAATAATCATTTTTCAACTAGGTTAATCACCAAACTTTTGATAAGAGTATTATAAAATTTGAGAAATAAATAACAATACCTTTAAATACTATTTGCTAATAATAATTTTTCAACTAGGTGAATCACCAAACCTTTCCTAAGGGTATCATGAAATTTAACAAATAAATAATAATACCTTTAAATACTATTGCTAATAATAGCTTTTATAAAATTTAACAAATAAACAATGATACCTTTAAATATTATTGATAATAATAGTTTTTCACCAAACTTTTTGTAAGGATATTATAAAATTTAACAAATAAATAATAATACCTTTAAATACTATTGCTAATAATAGCTTTTATAAAATTTAACAAATAAATAATAATACCTTCAAATACTATTGCTAATAATAGTTTTTCACCAATTTTTTTTTTAAGGAAATCATAAAATTTAACAAATAAATAATAATACCTTTAAATACTATTGCTAATAATACTTTTTCAACTAAGTGAATCACCAAACTTTAAACTTTTTGTAAGGGAATTATAAAATTTAATATATAAATAATAATACCTTTGATACTATAAATTTTCAATTAGTTGAACCACCAACTTTTTACTTTTTATAGCTGTTTTTTCCGGATTTGCTTTGTTGAAACTTTTTGATTTTCATAAAAGTATTAAAAAATTTAACAAATAAATAAATTATAGAAAGTTAAAAAAGGAATAACTTTATATATATATACTAAGAATATAGATATCTTGTCTATGCATTTATTAAACCACCAAGATCAAATTAGGTATTTATATGAAATGAAATGAAACTTTCTAATGACTCCAAGAGACTCTATGGGCTCAGAAGTAAAACTCAACTATCCGAAACAAATGAACCAACCAACAACCACAGTTTAATCCAGAAGCACTCATGTACGTTATCATGGACTGTGGAAATCTGATGTTTATTATAAATAAATTATAGAAAGTTAAAAAAGGGAAAACTTTCATATATTTTTACCAAAAACATAGATATCTTGTCTCTGCATTTATTGAACCACCAAGATCAACTTACGTATTTATATGAAATAAAATGAAAGTTTCTAATGACTCCACGAGACCACCAAACAGTCTAACAACCACAGTTTAATCTAGAAGCACTCATGTACATTATCATGGACTCTGGAAATCTGATGTCTATTATAAATAAATTATAGAAAGTTTAAAAAGGGAAAACTTTCATATATTTTTACCAAAAACATAGATATCTTCTCTCTGCATTTATTGAACCACCAATGAAAGTTTCTAATGACTCCACGAGACCACCAAATAGTCTAACAACCACAGTGAAAACTTTCATATATTTTTACCAAAAACATAGATATCTTGTCTCTACATTTATTGAACCACCAAGATCAACTTACATATTTATATGAAATGAAATGAAAGTTTCTAATGACTCCACGAGACCACCAAACAGTCTATGGACTGCCGAAGTAAAAACTAAACTATCCAAAACAAACGAATCAACCAACACCCACAACACCTACCTTTTCTGATCTTGGTTGATTTATTGGGCTGTTTGACTTTGTTCCTCTTTATTCCGCGTAGCAGGGCAAGTAGATCAACACAAATAAACAAAAGTATAAAAAAAGAATAGAAAAGTGGTTGTACGGCATTCACATGACAATTCCGTACAGAATTCGAGCACACGTGGCGGCGCTGCGACAAGAGATCGAGCTAATCAAATATGTTTGTTCATGTATTGAATTTGTGACAAACTCGAGAAAATAAATTCTTTTACAAGGAGCAATTGCGTTGACATTTAACCGACCCGAGTAGAAATAGGAAACATCTATGCAGATGCGACGAAAGAAACAGAAATTTCAATGGCAGCGAAGGAAACAGAAATTTCAATGGTAATAAAAACAGAGTAGAGCAGAGCAGAGCAGAGCAGAGCGCAGAGCACAGTCGTCGTTATTAAGGAGTCATGACAACGGCATCATCATGTGCGCATTGGGACTTTAACCGGGTACCTATCAATGCAATCGAACCAAGGATTTTTAGGAGACTTAGCTGGCACGTGTCGGAGGGCTTTCCAGACCGCACTGTTACACTTGAAACCAGAGCCGAAGGCGATCTGCCAGAGGCGGTCCCCTTTTCTTACGCGGCCTTTCGCCTCGGTGTAAGCGAGCTCGTACCAGAGTGAACTACTGGAAGTATTCCCCCACCGGTGCAGAGTCATCCGAGACGGTTCCATATGCCAGGTGGAAAGCTCCAAGTTTTTCTGCAGCTCGTCCAGAACGGCACGCCCACCGGCATGAATACAGAAATGCTCGAAGGCGAGCTTGAAATCCGGTATATAGGGTTTCACTTTCTTCATCTGGAAAACTTTCCGAGCAATGAGAGTGCCGAGAAAGATGAGCTGCTCGGACAAGGGAAGAACCAGCGGGCCGAGAGTCGTTATGTTGGTTTTTAGGGCATCACCTGCGACGGCCATGAGTTCTCTGGCGAGAGAAACTCCGACGCTTCCTGTGTCGTCTTCACGCTGGAAAACGCAGTTGTAGCTCTTGTCGTCGGCGCCTTTGTGAGTTCGGACTGTGTGAACGAGCTCGTATTTGGAATGGCGTCGATCTTTTCGTCTGTTGCTGAGAAGAATCGCGGCGCCGCCCATGCGGAAAATGCAATTGCAGAGCAGCATGGATTTGTCGTTGCCGAAATACCAGTTGAGGGTTATGTTCTCCATGGAAACGACGACCGCGAGAGAATTAGGGTTTGCTTGGAGAAGATCCTTCGCTAGGGCAATCGAAATCATTCCGGCGCTGCATCCCATGCCGCCAAGATTGAAACTTTTGATGTTTCCCCTCATCTTGTAGTGATTTACGATCATGGCGGACAACGATGGCGTCGGATTGAAAAGACTGCAATTCACGATGAGAATACTCACATCTTTGGGCTTAACCCCCGTTTTCTCGAACAGTTCATCCAGAGCCCCAAACATAACTGCTTCCGCTTCGAGCCGAGCTTCCGCCATGCACAGATTGGGCGGCCGGGAAAGCACGCCGGCGGGGAGGTAAGTTTCGTCGCCTAATCCAGACCGCTCGGAAACCCGCTTCTGGAACTCGATCGTGCTCTCTGTAAACGCATTTGCATTTTCCGTGCAGTCGAAAAACCGCTCCATCGTGCATTTCCGCTCCTCGTCCGGCTTGTAGCAGGCAAAGTCGCGCAGATAAACCGCTCGCGGTCTAGTCATGAAGTAGACCGTAACGACAAAGACGAACACGGTTGAGCAAACCGTGACGCTGAGAAGATTATACTGTAACTGTTCCAACATCCGCCAAATGTCTTCTACGCCCAATCTTCCCATTTCCGCTGCGGCGAGAAGCAAAAGCGGCGTCGACAGAACATACATGCCGTGTTTCATCAGCTGCTGATAACCCAACTTCACATACTTCAACTTCACGGACTGTAAAAAATCCGGCAGCTTTTGGGTGATTTTGATTTGAATAGGGCTTCCCTTGACGGATTTTGAGCCTTTAATGGCGACTTCAGCAGTCAGTCGTTCCTGATTCCCGTCGTCCCCCATTTCGATTCTCTCTTTGCTTCCTTCCATCATCAAATATACCTACAACTTCTTCTCTACAACTTCTCTGCAAAACAAGAAATGTGAAGTGAGTTTCTAAATATTTGGAGACTGGTTAATGGAGATGGTGGTTATATAGCGCTGGGTAGCTGAGATCTTAACTACTGCTTACACTAACTCTAACTATAATCTCAGTCGTCGCCATAACTCACGAAATTTCTGACTTGGACAAGAAACAACTAAATGTGGATGGGTGGCTGGCTCTGTCGGCGGTGGAGATAACATTAATGTGGGAAACTATGGACTGTTAAATAATGAGGTTGCTGATCCGCTATTAACAACTTGTCGTGAACGTTATCCGGGGAAAGTTTTAAATGAAAAATGTAACCCTGTTTGCTTGTTGGACTCATCAAAGCAGGCCAACAACTTTCAGGCGAGACTCGAAAGCATTAAAGAAACGTTATTCATATAAATGAGGTAGATAGACAGTTGTTGAGCTTCATTCAAAACTTTTTCACTTCGTCGCGATTCGCGATTACCGTTCACAACCGTCCTCAGTTCTTTAATCATTCTACTCGCTTTTTACGTCGTCGGGACAAACTCCGTCCAACTTCAATGCACGCTTCGCATATTTTGCTGTACATTTAATATGCCTGCCTCAACGTGAGCGTCTATACAAGAAATCCAACACTACTTTTAATTTCCTTACAAGTGTTCAATAATACGCTCACGTCAGATAATACTCTCACGTCACTCCTATAATTGGAGGACTCACCCTGATCAATTTATATATCATTACATCTCTAGTAAGAGTTGATCAATTTCTACACCATTGCATTTCTAGTAAGAGTTGATCAATTTAGTGGTATTAAGTTCAACGTTTCTTCGTATTTCTATTTCTATTTGGTTAGTAGTCTTTTTACTAAGGAGGCACTTTTGGAAATAATATTTAGTTTTGAGTCTATTTTAAAACAATGATTTGATATTTTCATATACTAATAAATGGTATAATTTTATGTGAAGTTAGGTTTATTTCTTCATATTCTAACTATTTAGAAAAAGAGAGAGAGAGTCATATTTGCACATCTTTTATGTGAAGTTAGGCTCATTTCTTTATATTCTACCTATTTAGAGAAAGAGAAAGAGAGTCATATTTGCACGTTCCTACTGAGTGAGAGAGAGAGAGAGAGAGAGAGAGAGAGAGAGAGAGAGAGGTATGATTTTATGTGAAGTTAGGTCCATTTCTTCATATTCTACCTATTTAGAGAGAGAGAGAGAGAGAGAGAGAGAGAGAGAGAGAGAGAGAGAGAGAGAGAGAGAGAGAGAGAGGCATATTTGCACAACCCTTTATATTATTTACATCTATAGAGAGAGACACTGAGTGTCATATTTGCACATTCCTTTATATTATTTACATCTATAGAAATAGTCATATTTGGACATTCCTTTATATTATTTACACACAGAGAGAGAGAGAGAGAGAGAGAGAGAGAGAGAGAGAGAGAGAGAGAGAGAGAGATTTGCACATTCCTTTTATGTGAAGTTAGGCTCGTTTCTTCATATTCTACCTATGAAGAACTAGACCCACTTTCAACTCTTAAGACATCCAAATTTTAGAATCTTCATCAGAAAATACATTGTCAAGTTTAGAGCTAAGTGGCATTAGCCTTCTTTGCATTTACTTTTCTAAAATAGTTGTAATTATCTAATTCATCATTCCCAACTAACATTCATTAATCTAGGTTAATTTATGCTAGATTGATTACATCTACTTAGTTAAGCTAGATTAAGTTTAGGGAAAGGTTATTTTCCTTCACATTTTTTGGTGAACCCCTTGATCCTACACCACCCTAGGGTCAAATCAACATTTTCTAATTACAATAT
Source organism: Cunninghamia lanceolata (assembly GCA_027924645.1). Taxonomy (NCBI): domain Eukaryota; kingdom Viridiplantae; phylum Streptophyta; class Pinopsida; order Cupressales; family Cupressaceae; genus Cunninghamia; species Cunninghamia lanceolata. The sequence continues at coordinate 1,365,331 of BSBN01000292.1, read as the reverse complement.
CACTTTGTAGATCTTTCTACGGTTTGTATATCTTTCATTGCTATAAACCTTCTTTTAGGTTTCGAGCAGCATCATTTTCTACCTCTTTTGCCTACCCTACCCACCCTTGGCTATATCATTAGGGTTTCACTTTCAAATCGAATATATAACAATATACTATAACTTAAGAAACTTAAACCTAACACAAATTTGGAACCTACAAGAAAAAGGAGAAATAGTGGGGCTATTTTGGGGGTTTCCCTTCAGGTCAAACCCTTGCTTTGGTATTTCTACCTCCACAACAACCAAGATTGAAAATATGGAAACAAACATGTGTACTATTATTTTCTGTGTCTAGAAGGAATAACAATAGTGACAAACAACTTGTAAATGTAAAATAAAACTAATCTACTCAAGCATGAGAGAAAACTAGTGTGAATGATCAGAGAGAAAGGAAAATGGAGGTAACCCACACAAAATGTAACCAACAAATAAATAGATTACACTACACAAATGAACAACAAATAGAGGGTAAATGGAACTCAATCACCTTGACAATCAAAGATGTGAACTGCTTAACTGAAGACATGAAGAATCCAACAAGCAATGGTCCGAAGAAAACCCATGAAGAATCTATAAACCCTCAAGAAATCTAACATAAGCTTGTATACAATAGCATAGCCATAGAAATCCTTAAGAATGCCAAAATAGAAAGCTGCTTGTGAGAACAACAAGTGCAATAACTTCATAGATTTTCCAAGAGTTGTAGAAGAGAGTCAAAGGAGTTCAAAAGATTGCTTGAGATTGAAAGAAATTGCTTTAAATTAAAAAGATGAGAGGGAAATTGAAGAAGGGAGGTCAAAGAAGGTCATTCAAGAGTGTAGTCTTACAAAAAATCTCCCACATTTCAGAAGGTGACTAGTAACACCTGGAAATGGTCACTTGGTGCCACATAGACATGGGATGCTAGCACAATGCATGGACATCCGCACTAAGCGCTAGGGTCTAAGTGAATTTAGCTCTTGGTCACATGAAACACCTTAGGATGATGAGAGAAACAAGGCACTAAAATAGAATTTAATGAAAATAAGTACAAAGGTTAAAACACAACACAAATGCATATGTGTGGGTTAGGGAAAAAGGCTAAGGTAAGACCAAAGTGATTCTAAGAACATACTAAGGGAGTAGACATCAAAATGAGTTCAAAAAGTAGAGTGAAATTGCAAGGGTATGTAATTTTTGACATTACAATAGAAAATGTACACATCAAAATTCATATTTCCTAAAGCAAGAAATGACACAATGGAGACAATTTGATATTTTAAATTAAAAAAGTTTTCTTACACTAAATTCTCAGACAAGAAACATGAACATCTCATTGATAATGCATATGACACAAGCTTAGAGCTGCTCCTTTATAATTGGACTCCTTTTACACCTAATCAAAGGTTTTTCTAACCCCTTTTACAAATTATTCCCACTCTTTTATAAGGAATGACAAAGCTCACCTCAACAAATTATTGATTTTTGTCACTTCCTTTTACAATCTTGAGTTAAAAAAGTGATTAACAGTTTTGACACAAATAAAGATTAAAACCCGTGGCTTCCAACTATTAGAAGTTGAATGATTTTAAATTAATTCAGGTCTCCTTTAGGTGTAGTGGAAGAAAAATGCATCCCAAATTCTACATGTACTTGATTACACCTTTGAGATGCCATAGTTACATTCCATCCACCCTTAGTAGTGTACCACCCAACAATAGTAGCATAACTCCCATGCCACCTCAACCAAAAGAGATAAAAGTCTCTACAAGATTTGTGGAGGAGTCATGCTGATGTAGAAGGGTGGACAATGGCCTTAGACAACTATCCTTCAGGCTCAATAAATAATACAACTCAAAAGGAGGTTGGGGAGCTTTTAAATTTACCCCCATAGCTCAAATCTAAAGGCCATTGGGCACATGAGGGGTTTGTCTAGTGCCATGGGGTGGTGTTTGAAGACTTCCCAACCTTAGTTCATGTCCATGATTACTCACCCTTGGAGATGAAGCTAAATATGTGGGAAGAGCTTGAAGAACTCATACCACCACATGAAGGAACACACCATCTCTAGAGTTGTAGTTGACCTAAAATATACCAGGAAATATTCACTATAATTTTTACCTCGCCCTCCAACCATTTGACCCCTCATAGAAAAATTACATCACATATGATAAAAAGAAAAAACATAATTAAAAGGATGTGAAAAAAGAATGGTTGGTAATTGGTGAAGAGAAAATTTGAGTACAACTAAGTTATGCCAAAAAGGCGCATATGTCCACCTAATCTTTATATTGTCTCTGTGGTCATGCGAATAAAACAAGCAATGTTATTTATGAATGTGGAATATAAAAAGAAAAAGAAAATATAAGTTGCCACATAAATAGCCTCACATGAAATAGCCACGCAACAATAAATATTTTATTAGGAACAATTCTAGAAATAAATATAACTTATGAACATGGAACATAAGTAGCCACATAAGAAAAAAAATAGAGTTATACCAATTTCAGAAGTTCAAAAAATTTCTATTTATATATGTATAAGGTTCAAGTAGTTGTGATAGTATTTATATAACTAAAGTTTAATATTTGAATAGGTATTATTCTAGTTGTGAGACAACACTTAATAGTTGAACCCTGATTTTAATAATTGAATAAAATGTGCCTATTAAATCTAAAAAGAAACAAATCATGTGATGTCACATTAGCGCACAAACAAAACAGGACTTAATACACAACTATTGATTTCTAATGTACAACTACTGGTCAAATATATTTTTGGGTCTATTAAGATACCTCAACAAAAAGCATGGCATGGCATAAGTCTGATGGGTGATAATAATGGTGAAATAAAAGATTTAATTTTTACTACCAACATCATACATAAGTTGCCATGTGAACGAGTAAAGTTAGCGTGTACCATTATTGCCCTCTCCCCTACCATTGTAGAGGAAAATAACACCACCTACATAAATGTCTAAAGGTGAGTTTTAACCTTTTAGATATTTAAATGTCTAAAGATGAGTTTTAACCTTTTAGATATTTATAAGTTGAGTAATATTGAAAAGTGAAAATAGAGTACCTTTTTCATTTGGGGTTTTAGAATAAATAAATTAAATAGTAATAATTCTTAAATATTTTAGGATAAAGAGTTGAAATTGAAGTTATTCAAAATAAATGTTATGGAATTTTAAATAATAAAATAATATTGTGTAGGATTTAGTTTAATATTATTTTGATTGTGATAAATATTGTCAATTAATTTGTTCGTATACTAGAACATTGAGATATGTTAGACAATTACTTTGAGTAAAAGAAAATTTGTGTTTTTTGTAGTAGTTTACTTATGTAACTATGCAATTGATCTTATTTGAACTTTGTGTGTATATTTGAATTTGAACTATGGATCTAAACCTATTGACTGTGATTCTTCTTCACCTACAAATAGAGATTCACTTGGTTAACTAGACATGCAATAATAAATGGGTGGTGTTGACAAACACTTTTAAGGAGCTTGCTAAGATAGGATGATTCTCCCTTGGTCAAACCCCTAGATATTAATTTAACATCTTGGTATAATTATTGAAGATAATAGGTAGTTATGTACAAATGCATAAATCCTAATCTAAGGAGATGATGCAATATTTGATACTCTATAATGCTCCTTAAATGATGAATAAAGTAGGAATGAGAGATTTTGAATGTCTAGATTATTTCAAATGAATTAAGGTTCGTCCTTAAATACAACTCCAAAGGATGTAAATGAAATGTTTCATGCTTCAAGCTGACACACGATGGTCACTTGCGATTGGTTAGCTTAGGCCCAAATTTAAATTTGAGTTTTGAAATGTTTAGGGTCATTTCTATAACCGTAGATCCAAACTTGGGTTGTGGATGGATAAACAAAGGGTCATGTGTGATGCCTAGGAATGACTATAGTTGGATTAGGTTAGGCTCGGGTTATATGCCAACTTTTACATAGAAATCATGTCACTTCTACACTATTCATTCATAAAGGACAACTAGGTCAAAGTGAGCCCAAAATTAAGGGAAAGTGCAACATGTGCAATTTACAGGTCATTAGATTTTGCCCCCACTTTGACTTGCATGTGAAGTACAATTATGAAGATGCATGTTAAAGTAAAACAAGTAGCCAACATGAAATAAAATATTTAGATATTCATAAAAGGATATGAGTATGAATTTTAGTTTGGTACATTTTCCTTGCAATGAGTACTCCATATTTAAAACCTACAGTTTAACATAAAAATTCAATGAGTGGGATTTGATAAGTATTTAAAAATAGAAATCAAATGTCTATTGGAATGCCCCTCAATTTTGGCTTGTGTCAGTTGATAGTTTTCCATTGCTTTTAGACAATTTTGAGACATTTGAATGGTTAGATTGATGGTTTATGCTTATTATGTTCATGATGGACTATGTTCGACTAATATAGTTCTGACATGTGGTATGAGTTTATGATGACATTGTTATTATTCCAGTTATGATGAGATGGACATGTTTAGTGATGGTTTAATATTATCATGTTTTATGCATCTGATTTTAAATAGAAATGGTTATAGTCTTGTTTTAGAGTAGGGCACCCTACTATGTCGTGATTCTCTGACTTGGTGTGTGTTTGATATATATGTAGTTGATCATATACAACTTGTTGTTCTTATGCAGGTTGCAGGTACCGGGCCTCGACTCCACCTGACTTAGCAGGTCTGAGCGAGCCCTACACCAATGGATAATGTTGATGGAGATAACATGAGGTTTATCCCCTAGGTTAGTTCAACCTTCTGTTTGATGGTTGTCATGTAATCTTGTATATGAACATTGTTTTAACGTCATAGGCATTGATGATGTTAGTAATATAAGTTTAAATGTTTTTAGTAACCTTCTATATTGAGGGATCTTAGTAGTAGGAATAGGACTTTAATGCATCTTGATTATGACTAACATTCTTGATAGTAAGATAGTAGGAGCTTGATGTCATGATTCAAATCTTAATATTGTTTTATTGTTTTAAAAATCATTTTTGTTTTATATCTTTTTAGGGTCATAGATTTACTTGCAATTGAGTTGAGATTGGGATGATTATAGTTATTCTTTTTAAAAGTGAATAGATGTGAATTGTAGTAGTAAGTTATTAAATAAATCATAGAGGGAATTATAGATCTTGAGATTTGATTAGAATATTGTTATCTTAAGTAAGTTTATGATTTAACTAAAAAGAGAGAGTTAAAGTCTTTTATTGAATCCATAGTAAAATAGTTCGAATAGTGTTTTGATTATATATATATATATATATATATATACTCTTTGATGTTTATTGTTAATTTTAAACCAATGTGTATCAACGATGCAATTGGGTCATTGCATTTAATTCGGTTTTGAGTCTTGCTGTTATGCTTTGTCTAGTTAATGTAATGGTGATCATGTTAGTTTTGTGGGAGGTCAAGTTTGTAAGCATCATGCTTTGGTTAGTTGTTTATTGATAGTTGTGTTAAAATCTATTTAACTCTAGAGACTTATTACCTTGAAATCTAGTGTGATATGGTGGCAAGGATATATTGGTATTCAGTTATTTTCTTTCTCTTTATCCCTTGTTGACCTTATAATGTTGTCATGGTCGTTGAAACCTAGTTTCCATATCAGGAAAGGTATTGTGGTAACTTAGTAAGGAATTCAATTATCGACTCTAGAGGCTTAACTGTTTGACTTGATACTTGTGTCATACTATTTCATGATGTATTGTGTGAGTTTTAGAAGGGGACAAGGGGACTTATATTGTTGTGGTCAAGTGAATGGCATATGTAATAGATCAGAATCTATTGTAACCCTTGTCCTTACATATTTTTGGTTTTGGTTGATTGGTCAGAAATTGCTAGGAGAGTGGCTTTCATGGTGGGGCCGGTGCCCAGAGAGGCCACCTGGGTAACCCCATGGAAGTTGTAAGCAAGTGATAATTTAATAACTTATTTAGGAGGGTTGGGGTAGTAAATCACATAACAAGATAAGTAAGATACCTACCCATGCCTTGAGTGCTCTCGCAGGCTAAGGATGGGATGAGAAGGCCTAGTTGGCAAGGCCGACCTCCTTGCCTCCACAAGAGGACATGTCAATTTTGCATGTGTCACCCTATGGGGTCGGTGCCTAGAGAGAGGCTGCCAGGGTAACCATAGATGGGGGCCAGATTCTAGTGAGAGATAGCCTGGGTAACCCATGCTAGGACCATGTGATGACACTCTCCCTACCGCAGTCCAGTATCTTCCTCTTTATCTTTTGTTATGACCTCTGGAGTGCAAACCTGTCTTGATGGTTGATCTTAGCTTGATGATTTAATTTGTCTTGTTTTGGCGAGTACTGTCATGTCTGTACAGTCTTGTTATCCTGTTTTGTCTGCATGGAGTCTGTGTCTTGATGTTGTTGTAATTATGGTTGTAACCTTGACCTAGTGGAACCTCATTGTTATCTCCTAGCTTGGAGGCATGGACCTTAGGGTTCCACATGGTTGGGACGCAGAGCTATCCATTGGTCTTCTTGGATGTTTGGTTTGAGATCAGAGTAGAAGTGTTCCAGTTCCAATTTTTCTCTACACCTTCATGTGGTTGTTTACTTTCATAATTGTACTATTTGTAAACCAATGTAATCAGTCTTGTAACTTTGTATTGAAACTTGTAATTATTTATCTCTGTAAATGTAAAATGAATATTCTTCTATTGTATCGTGATGCATATCACTTGTATGGTTTTAATCTTATCTGATGCAGTTATGTTCCCTAGAAGTGTTAGCTATTCATTTCATGTTGTTATAATTATTATTATCTCTAATGTGTAATGCATATCCTTGCTTCAAAAAAATATTTATGTAATACTGTTACTTGTTAACCTAGCACTCTAGGGTTCCATGGCGGGGCATCACATCTATGACCAAAAAGAAAGGAAAAATGAGTAAGAGGATGTTATAGAGTAAAATGTGTACACTAGCATTTTACACTTAGTTTAGCACCTGTTGGACCTAATTTGTTGCCTTTATTAGTCAGAACCTATTTTAACACCTTTTTGAGCATAAAACAATAAAATCTCTATCCTGATGAATAAACCTAATAGAGTCAACTTAGGACTGGACTAAGCCCACTACATTTGACACTCCCCGGAGTTTGTGGAGCTAAAGGCCCAAGGTGCCCGAGCCCCCTGGTCCCAGTTGGGATCTTTAGCCCCTCTTTTGTAGTGTCATCTTGGTACACTTCCTTAGTTTGTATTTGTTGGCCTAATTATGTTTTATTGGTCGTAAGTGAGTGGGAATGCATATATAAAAGAGTTTTGTAGTTCATTTTACACATAGATAGATAATGACAAGTTTTTCTCTCACATTGTGTGCTATGATAAAGTGTTCTTCATGCTTGGAAGTACAATCTACTTGTGAATGTTATTGAAGTTTGTTTGTAGGTCTTGAAGGGATTTTCAAGCCTTATTCATCACTCTCCTTTGTTGTTGTAAGATCTTGAGTAATCTTCATCAATTAGGGTTATACCTCTTGTGGTACTCATCATCATTTTCATTCATATTTCTATCATATATCACAGATCTGGCCTTTGCCCTCCTAGGGAATGCACTTTTGGATCTAATCTTTGTTGTAGTGGAGGTGGAAACACCAACACAATGTTTGACTAAGGAAAGTCCTTATACGCAACACAACCTTTTTCTCTTTTCTTGTGTGTAGGTTGGAGAAATAGGTTTCTAAAGATAATTTATGGGAAGAAGACAGAGCAGGCAGGTACAGGTTTGGTGAAACTCATAAGTTCTGTATAACCCTAATTTGGGTCTATGGCACCTGAGCGCCCTAGTCCCTAATCTCTATTGTGATTTTAGTTTTTTGATATCTATCTCTAACAATTAGTTATAGTCTGATCTTTGCCATTTAGGGTTTGGTCATTTGTCCTAGCTTACTTTCTTGATCTTGGTTGAATTTGGTTGACTCATCTATATGTACAACAAAAGGGCAGAACCCTTGTAGTTTGGCTCTCCTTCTTGGGTAGAATCCAAGCTTAGTTTGTGCCCTAATGTTTGTAGAAGAGGGTTTGACCTAGTTAACTCCTTAGGTTAGATCACTCTTTTCTACTAAAACATTTTAGTGAACCTGACTTGTCTTGCGCTTTTGCATCCTTCTTCTTTCAAATCTGAGTTATTTGTCACCCTAGATCTGATTGGGATTGAGTTCATAATCATTTTGCATGCATACATAGTTAAATTTTGCATGGTTTTGAAACTAGAGTTTATAAAAATCATGCATTTCTAGAAAATCTAGCTAGTTTTGAACCTAGGGTTTATAGATTTGAGTTGTTTCACATCTTGTTGCATTGTTAGCTTGTTTAAACTAGTTGCATTTGTTGTACCTTGTCATTCATTGGTGGTTAAAACATTCTTACATCATTGCATTTGAAATTTGGAAAAGAAAAACTTCATTCTATATTTGAAAAAAACATGTTGTCACTTTGTTTGCATCTCATAAGGATAGATCATCATAGCATAATTTAAATTTCTAATTTTTGTATCAGATTTGATTGGCATTATTGTAGTTAATCATTTGATAGTGTTATATAGTGCATTTGAATCCTTTTCATTGCTAGAAATTGTCAAAAAACATTAGAAACTTATATATATATATATATATATATATATATATATATATATATATATATATATATATATATATAGGTAAAAATTAGAAAACTTAAACCTAACACTTAATAAAAATAAAAATTCCATCACATTTTATAAAAAGAAAAAATGTAATTAAAAGGAAGCGAAAAAAGAATAGCTAGGAATTGGTGAAGAGAAAATTTGAGTATAACTAAGTTATGCCAAAAAGGTGCATATGTCCACCTAATATTTATATTGTTTATGTGGTCATGCGAATAAAACAAGCAATGTTATTTACGAATGTGGAATATAAAAAGAAACACAAAATATAAGTTGCCACATAAATACCCTAATGTGAAATAGCCACGCAACAGTAAATATTTTATCAGGAACAATTCTAGAAATAAATATAACTTATGAACATGGAACATAAATAGCCACATAAGAAAAAGAATAGAGTTATATTAATTTTTGAAGTTAAAAAATTTTCTATTTATATATGTATAAGGTTCAAGTATTTGTGATAGTATTTGTAGACACCTAAAATTGGCTTGCTTCGCAAAACAATTCCCCATGTCTCGACACCCTCATTATCCCTCCTATTAATTAAATAAATTCATTTAATTAATTTATCCCTCATTATCTACCTTGACCATTTATCCATCCCTTGTGATCGATTAACCTACTTAATTTATCACTAAGACATTACAACACTATCCCTCATTAATCAAATAAATATTCCCAATATTTATTTGGTTCAATTCTCCTTTTCCCTAATCCTTATCAATTAGATAAATCATGGTTATCTAATTGATCTAGCCTACTAATTGACCTACCCTAACCTACCCTAGCCTACCTCATCCTAGCCCTAGGATCAATTAAGCAAAACCTCTGTTTGATTAGTCCTAACCATTCATTTGGGTGGTCAAACCTAGTTTAACACCCTTCCCCATATCCCCCAAATTTAAAATTAAAATAAATCACACATCACATTTACTTCTCTTACACACTCCTTACCTCACCCATCCTCATTCATTATCTCTTATCCCCAAATGAATTCTTAATTCATTTCCCATTCCCTTAATTCATTTCACATTTTTTCACACCCATACCTCATTTAATCACCCCTTTCCCCAAAATGAATAAAAGATTTACTTTTATTCCTAGCCCTTGATCTCACCTTTCAATCCTCACCCTCCATCCTCATTTCAGAAACTCTATAAATGAAACCCTCTCCAAGCCATTTGGGAGAGACTTCATCATGCATCAAACCTCTACCAAAATATCTCCACAATCCTCTCATCCCAACATCATAATGCCAAAATCATGCCTCACCCCCATCTCCATCTCCATCTCCATCTAATCCCTCATCTCACATTGTGTTGAGCATTTGAACAATCCACATCTACACACTAGTCTTGGGTAAAATCGGAGGAGACTATTGGGTGCAACTCCTTCCCGCTTGGATTTATGGGTCATTATGAAGGTATAATCATTCTGTTTTGTATTTGATTTAGTTTTAATCTTCATTTTGTCCTCATTAATCACAGTATTTCTATATTTAAAGTTTAATATTTTGAATATATACTATTAGTTGTGAGACAAGACTTAATAGTTTAACACCCAATTTTAATAATTGAATAAAATGTTCCTATCAAATCTAAAAAGAAATAAATCATGTGATGTCACATTAGCGCACAAACAAAACATGACTTAATACAAAACTATTGATTCCTAATGTACAACTATTAGTCAAATACATTTTTGGGTCTATTAGGATGCCTCAACAAAAAGCATGTCATGGCATAAGTTTGATGGGTGATAATAATGGTGAAATAAAAGATTTAATTTTTACTACCAACATCATAAATAAGTTGCCATGTGAACAAGTAAAGTTGGGGTGTACCATTGTTGGGCACTCTCCCTTACCATTGTAGAGGGAAATAACACCACCTACATAAATGTCTAAAGGTAAGTTTTAACCTTTTAGATATTTATAAGTTGAGTAGTATTGAAAAGTGAAAATAGAACTTACCTTTTTCATTCGGGGTTTTAGAATAAATAAATTAAATAGTAATAATTACACCAAAGGCATTCCCTTTAGCAAATAGATACCTGTTTTGACAGATTGACGGTAGATATCCAGCAAGAGGCATGCAAGACAATTCACTCGTTGTCTGCCATTGGATCTTGCCATTGACATTTTCCATCGGTCTGTCGCATTTCCACTAGTTCATCACGTTTTTTCATTTTTTGTCACCGCCCATGGAGTCTAAGCAAGTAGCATGTAGGGTGCACTGGGCGTAAACAACTGATGAGTGGTTAAATGGGTAGAAATTGGCGATGCCGTTAAAGAAATATCCTACGTCTGTTAAAACTTTTTATACTTTAAGCAAGGTTCATTTGAAGACACATCACCTATTCTAACATTAAAAATGCCACAGGGTTTAAATGTTAAGGTTAATAATATTCAAATTTTATGACAATTTACATAGTCATCAAAAAATTATTCATCCATTTTTTAATGATAAGATTAATAATATACGTTCAACTTAAATATTTTATTTTAGGTATTTATAATTGCAATTTATGAAATTTAAATATTCATGTAAATTCATAATTAGTTTTGGATTTTTTAAAAATTGGATGTCTTAATATAATTATTATATAATATTATAATTATGTGTATAGATAATAATATTATAAAATAAAATAAAATTATATATAATACAAATATTACATATAAGTCCATAAGGGCATGGTTGGGTGGGCAAGTCGCTCGGTTGTAGTGGCGGCCACCTAGGTTCAAACCCCCATTGGGCCAAAGAGCTCGCAGGTCTTGTGCCTTCGTTGGGCCAATGAGCTCACGGGTTTGAACATATAATATATTTAATACAATTTTATACTATAATATTATATTAACAATATATTTAATAATTTACATTATATAAAATATAATAATAAATATAATTAAATATAGATTTTATATATAAGTAGATCTAATTAAATAATAAATATACATAATATATTTAATATAAATATACAAATTTATAATTTAATATTATATTAAAAAAATTATATTTAGATTTTAATTGGATTTCTTTAAATGTTATAATCAAAAATCTAAATTAGAATTTTATGTCTTTAACTTTTTGTGAATCAATCCATCTTAATTAAAATAGGAAACATAAAAAGAAAAAAAATGATTCTATCTTTTTCCTTAGCCCACAATGATAGATTGATGGTCACATGTCCTCTTATTGTAATTGATGGGGAGAGTCCTTAGTGTATGATGTTAAAGCTTGCAAGCATCTGAGTCTATCTTGTGGAGATACATCGACCAAATAGTAGTTGATGCATCAACAAGGATGTGAATGTAGGTTGATAGCTAAGTATGGTTGCTATATAGATTGATGGTCACATGTCCACTTATTGTAATTGATGGGGAGAGTCCTTAGTATATGATGTTAAAGATTGTAAGCAACTGAGTCTATGTCTATGGAGATACATCGACCAATTAGTAGTTGATGCATCAACAAGGATGTCAAAGTAGGTTGATAGCTAAGTATGGTTGCTATACCTTTGATAAATTACTTATGACTACAATTAAATACATAACAACTTAGAATCCTTACACGTGTCCATTCATTTAGCTAGCTGGCACTTATAGTACTTCTTGCATGTGTTCCTCCATAATTGACCTGCAATACGTGCCTATACTTAAAAAGACTTCCTCTTTCTACAATCGTTGCTCATCGGCTTGTGTGTCAAGTTCTCTAAATTGGGATCTAAGTGATCATATTCAAAGATATGTCCTAGGACCATAGTTTCATAACTCAAATCATTAAAAGCATCATTTAATCAAAGAGGAAGGAATCAAAACATTGTAAATCCTAGGTCTGTATCATAGAGAGAGAGAGAGAGGGACACAAAGATCCCAAACACCCATCACCTCCTCAAAGTGTGAAACTAAGCCCATAGAGGGGGGAACAATGAGAAACAATAAAATAAGGGGGAATAGAGTGAAAGAAGAGAGAGAAGAATAGAAAAAGAGATTGATAGAATAGAGCAAAAAAGATAAATAGAGATAAGAGATATAAAGAGGCATAGAAATAGAGAGAGAGAGAGAGACCAATGGGATACTACCATTAGTGTTGATGAAAGATAACAAAACTTATTTAACTGGCCTTTGACATTAGCATGTATTTGCCATAATTGTGACCTCACTAGATGGCCATATGCCATGTAGTTCTTAGCATACAAAATCTAATCTATGACCAATCTAACTTGTTTAGTTTTAAATAATGGGCCATCAAGCACTAACTCTAGAATCCATTACTTTCAATCCACCCACCATAGATCCTATCTAATATGATAACTCAAATATATCCTTAACTAGCACACGAAAGTGTTAATGATTACCTATATGCAACCATTGATAAAATGCTTCAAACAAACTATAGTTAATGCAATTTTTAATGTAAATTTTTTTGTTGGAACTCAACCTTACATATGTGTCAAAGGAATCCATCATATAGTATCAATAAAATACTAATCAAGCTAATGTACAAATACCTAGTAACAATGCAAGATAACTGAAAAAACATAAAGGATGCATTATTAATGTCACATTGAGAAATAAGTCATGGGTGATCGAAATCAAACAATTAGTGTCTCGACACACACACTCAAAGAAGCCCACTCATGGTTTACTAGCATTCCAATCCATTTTCATTTTTACAAAAAAAATGCATCAATAATTAGATTATGAATATTGTAACAATGGCTAGCTATGGAATTTTATAATTTTATTACTTTGTAATGTAAGGTTTAAATCTACTATTATGTGTGGTCAATTTACAATTAATAGAGCTTGACTCTTATGAGATCAACTTAGTTAAACCTATTATGAGTAGAGATAAGGGATTCAAAAAATATGTCGGCTCTTTGCAACTAGGTTCAAGAGCCAATGTATTGGCCCTTTTCTTAACATTTTGAACATATGGCGGACTCTTAAATGTGGTACCCATATATAAATATTTTTTCTTCTACATGTACTATGTGATGCATGGATATTAAGAATGATAAAACAAGGAAAAATAAAATGTCACATTTGCAATAAAGATGCATCTTCTCCTCAAAATAATAACTTGGAGCTATTTTCATGAACACTACTTGCTTAAGACTTTCTTTGATATCAATAATTTGTGGTTTGTACAAATCATGTATATCGTGAATAGATAATAATTCTTCTAATACATATCTGTCAAGAGACCAATGGACTAGAACATAGCTTAACAACATATATGCTTTGGGAAAATTAAGTCAACAGAATGCATTGCAATATTCTATGAAGATTGGCATTTCTCTCTTCCTTGTTGCATGTACTTCATCCATTAATGTCTACTTCCTTTTCCCACTAATTGGATGCATTTCATCATTTTGAATAAAAATGAGTCAATATTGTTTGCATAAATATTTTTCCTACATGCTAAAATTACTTAGAGGCTATCAATTACAGTTTAAGACACTCTCAAAACAATGGAAGCAACTAGAAAAATACACTAGAAATCAAGCATGGTCAACCATATAATGTAATGTGTTCTCCATCTTTCTAACACTTTTCAAAATGACACTATTTAAATAAGAATAATGATTTCACTATACAATTAAAGTTTCATCAATGCTTTCTACTCTTTGCCAAACATGGGGCTAAGAATCTACTCCAAAACATATGAATCCATAGGAAATGTAAATATACCCTCCTCTTAGACTTATAAGCTTTATGAGAATGTAAAATGAATTCAAGTAAACACAAGGATAGGTATAGAAGAATAATAGTAACAAAAAATTGAACAAGAGAAACATATAAGTACTAAGAAGCCATAGTGAAAACCAACAATTATACTCAAATTTGGTTAATTTATGTCATAATTGTTACTACTAATCTATATACATAATAAAAATCAATTCAAAATGGCTCTCACTAAAGCCTATCTGCCTCTAAAAAATCAAGACAAGGACATGCATGTTGATTACAAATAACTCAATATTCGATTAATACTATTAGCATTGGTTCAAGATTTATCAAAGGTATAGCCACCATACCTAGGTGTTGACCTACATTAACATCCTTATTTATGCATTGAATACATTTTGGTCCATGTATCTCCACATGGATAGATAGAGAGAGAAATAAAGAGAGATGGTAAGAGAGATTGAGAAGGAGAGATAGAGGAAGAAAGAAGGGAAGATAAAGATGGAGAGAGATAGAGAGATAGAGTGGTAGAGCAATAGAGATAGAGAGACAAAGAGATAGAGAGGTAGAGAAAGAGAGATAAAGAGAGATGGTAAGAAATAAGAAAGAAGAGAGATCAAGAGAGAGAATGAGAGAGAGGAGATAGATAGAAGAAGAAACAAGGGGATATAGAGACATGGACTTATAGAGAGGAAGACAAAGAGATAGAAACTGTGGTGAGCATGACTAATCAAACTAATATCTTCCCTAATTTGTTCCTCTATCTCTTTTTCTCTCTTCCTTTCTTTTTCTCCTTTCTCTATCTCTCTATCTTTCTCTATGTTTCTCTTACCATCTCTCTTTCTCTCTTCTACTTTATCTCTCTATATCTCTACTTTTCTATCTCCCTTTCTCTAGATCTTTATCTTTTTCTCTTTCCTCTCTCCATCTCTCTATCTTTCTCTATTTCCCTCTCTTACCATCTCTCTATCCCTCTCTATCTAATTCTCTCTTTAGTGTGCAATGGGTACATTGGGATAACATGTAGAAAAGAAGTAATTAGTGGTATAGTGCATGACCATTTATTATACTTGGGAAGAGAAGATACACTTTTATCAAGGGCAAGGTTAAAATGGAGTAGATTAAATATGTCGACATCATGCATGCATATATGCATATTTATCTCTATATATCTCTACCTCTCTCTATGCACCTAAGTCTATTAAACATGTTTTCTAGACTTGCATGAATGTAAACAGAATTTATCCTGGATCTCTCCACTTATAGTGGGCCATGGAAGACCACACTAGTAGTCTTTAAAATTTTATACAATATAATGGCTGAAACATGCAGGGAACTTATAGTGAAACCTATTTAAAAGTTTTGTTGTTTGGAAACATTCTCCACCTCTTGCTCTCCTCATGAAATTCAAATGCAATATTTCTACTCTAACTTGTCTCTTCAACTTGCCTATCTCTTAGTTATTATGAAGCAATAGTTCCAAGCACATCAAAACCTCACTTAGCAAGTGTACAACTTGCAAACCCAACTCAATCATATCAAACAAGAAACTATGGGCACTAAAGATGCCACCTTGGTAGCCAATTCTCAATGAATCAATGGGATAATCTACCCCTCATGTATCAAATTCTCTATTAGATCAAGTTATTGTATTCAATCTACATACTATTTTTTAGCCATTGTTTAATGGTTTCAACATATGCTTTTGCTTGTCATTTTCATACAACAAACTTATGCATCAAAACCTCACTCAACAAGTGTACAACTTGCAAACCCAACTCAATCATATCAAACAAGAAATTATGGGCACTAAGATGCCACCTTAATAGCCAATTATCAATTAATCAATGGCATAATCTACCCCTCATGTATCAAATTCTCTATTCTAGATCACTATTGTATTCAATTTACATACTATTTTTTAGCCATTGGTTAATGGTTTCAACATATGCTTTTGGTTGTCATTTTCATACAACAATATTATGAAATAAATAGAGATGGTAAGAGAGAATGTGTGTGTGTGTGTGTGTGTGTGTGTGTGAGAGAGAGAGAGAGAGAGAGAGAGAGAGAGAGAGAGAGAGAGAGAGAGAGAGAGAGAGAGAGAGAATGGTTAACATGCATAACCTTCCTATGAATAATTATTTTTAAATTTTACCTTTACCACCCATCACAATTGATGAGACATTTCCTAAAACACAATATCATTACCCATCATGGGATTTAAAACCTAAGATTAACTGCATAAACATAGTGACAAAAAGTGTTCCATTGTGTGATAGACTTGAAGTTATGGTCAACCATTCCAATACTCTTTCAATTTCGACGTACCCATTGCACACTATGGTGTGATTGCTAGTTCTTAAATATTTTAGGATAAAGAGTTGAAATTGAAGTTATTCTAAATAAATGTTATGGAATTTTAAATAATAAAATAATATTGTGTAGTTTTTAGTTTGATATTATTTTGATTGTGATAAATATTGTCAATTAATTTGTTCTTATACTAGAACATTGAGATTTGTTAGACAATTACTTTGAGTAAAAGAAAATGTGTGTTTGTTGTAGCAATTTACTTATGTGACTATGCAATTGATCTTATTTGAACTTGGTGTGTATATTTGAATTTGAACTATGGATATAAACCTATTGACTATGATTCTTCTTCCCCTACAAATAGAGATTCACTTGGTTAACTAGACCTGCAATAATACATGGGTGGTGTTGACAAACACTTTTAAGGAGCTTGCGAAGATAGGATGATTCTCCCTTGGTCAAACCCCTGGATACTGATTTAACATCTTGGTATAATTATTGTAGATAATAGTAAGTCATGGGCAGATTTATAAATCCTAATCTAAGGAGATGATGCAATATTTGATATTCTATAATGCTCCTTAAATGATGAATAAAGTAGGAATGAGATATTCTGATTGTCTAGATTATTTCAAATGAATTAGGGTTGGTCCTTAAATACAACTCCAAAGGGTGTAAATTAAATGTTTCATGCTTCAAGCTGACACACGATGGTCACATGGGATTGGTTAGCTTAGCCTAAGTTTAAATTTGAGTTTTGAAATAATTAGGGTCATTTCTATAACTGTAGATCCAAACTTGGGTTGTGGATGGATAAACAAAGGGTCATGTGTGATCCCTAGGAATGAAAATAGTTGGATTAGGTTAGGCTCATGTTATATGCCAACTTTTACATAGAAATCATGTCACTTATACACTATTCATTCATAAAGAATAACCAGGTCAAAGTGAGCCCAAAATTAAGGGAAAGTGCAAGGTATGCAATTTCCACCATTAGATGTTGCCCCCACTTTGACTTGCATGTGAATTACAATTATGAAGATGCATGTTAAAGTAAAACAAGTAGCCAACATGAAATAAAATATTTAGACATTCATAAAAGGATATGAGTATGAATTTTAGTTTGGTACATTCTCCTTGCAATGAGTACTCCATCTTCAAAACCTACAGTTTAACATAAAAATTCAATGAGTGGGATTTGATAAGTATTTAAAAATAGATATCAAATGTCTATTACCAAAAAGAAAGGAAAAATGAGTAAGAGGATTCTAGTTGGAAATGAAAATAGGATATTGCCCAAGATAGAAGAAGCAATAGGTACTACTTCGAATAACACAAGTAACGTGATACCATCTAAAAGGAAAGTGATAAAAAGTAGTCAATACAACCATACTCATGTAAAAAAAATATTGGTGACCTTATATGCCCCCTCCAATTTTTTGCATGAAAAGAATACAATAAATTTGAAGGAAATGAGAAAATATGCATAAAATAATGTAAGCCTAGAAATCCCAATAAGCATTTAGAAAGATAAGGATATCATCATGCAACAACATAATGAGAAGTAATCATAATATCATAGACAATTATAGGAAGCAATGTGCCCCTAATGTTGCTCCTAAATTATAAGAAGCTCATTTGATTTCTTTTAATGAGAAGGGGAGGAAGTAGATATGATAAGAACATAAACATGAAACCACTAGAATCAATATAGGTTTAATATAATATCTACTTAGTCTCAAGCATCAGTTTTGCTAACATTAAGCTTACATTAGAGGCCTACAATAGCCACCACAACCTACTTGATCCCTAACCCCATTAGTCTCTTTCAGCATGTTGGTGCTCCAATTAGTTCACAATATTCCAAAGAGATGCACTAATGAGAATCTCTAACTCCAAGGTATAGAGTCCATTTAAAGAGTCAAGTGAAGATCTATGATAAAAGCACTAGTAGATCAGGCCAATTAATACGAGTAGTTTTAGATCTTCTACACTTTGAGCTCTGTAACACTCAGGAGGGTGATCCTATTGATGATTGTTTTTACACATTCATAACAAAAGTTAAAATTCATAAAATGAACCTAACTATCTTGAAAGATATGAAGAAATCAATTAAGATTACTTAATCCCAAGTTTTCGTATGGTCAAGTCTTGACCTTGTGGACAATTCAGTAGGTTATTATGAAGCTGTAATATGCAAGGGGCCTTACTTGATTTAAGGTGATTGATGACTTACTGTACTCAACTTATGCAAATTGTTGCAAATATCAACAAATTATCTCTCTTTGCATAAATTTGTTACTTTATCCTAAATCTTTGTATGATTTATACTAAAACATGCTTTTTTTTTCAAATATTTATGAAGATTGCCAAATATCAACTCAATTGTTTCTATTTCTTTCAAATGTCAGACAATCTCCTTTAGATTTCTGCATTTAAGCTAAGTATTTCAAATTGTTTGGGAAAAGTTAGAGAAACTCAAATGAAACATTATTCTACTATAGGATCTAAATGCTCTATTGTGCACATGGTAAGAAATACAACAAATTTAATTAAATCAGCAAACTAAATCGTTAAATGCAAATGTCCTGAGTATTTTCATGAACATGCATTCGATATTGCGAGCTTTAAGAGATATTATTCCAAATACAAAGAAGAGCCAGCAGACACTCAGAATATAGACGTAGAATTCTAGATTCATTTGTATTCAAAACACACAGTCATATATGATTTACAATGTATGAATGACTCTTAGCTTCATTAATCAAATTCACAAAAAAAACTTACAATGCTTTACAGATACAATAATAAAGTTGGACATTCCACACATTCATATTCTGAGTGTCTTCTAGCTCTTCTTTGTATTTGGAATAATATCTCTTAAAGCTCGTGATCTTGAATGCATGTTCATGAAAATACTCAGGACATTCACATTTAATGATTTAGTCTGCTAATTTAATTGAATTTGTTGTATTTCTTACCATGTGCACAACAAAGTATTTAGATCCTATAGTAGAATAATGTTTCATTTGAGTTTCTCTAAATTTTCCCAAACAATTTGAAATACTTAGCTTAAACGTAGAAATCTAAAGGAGATTGTCTGACATTTGAAAGAAATAGGAACAATTGAGTTGATATTTGGCAATCTTCATAAATATTTGAAAAGAAAAGCATGTTTTAGTATAAATCATACAAAGCTTTAGGATAAAGTAACAAATTTATGCAAAGAGATAGATAATTTGTTGATATTTGCAACAGTTTGCATAAGTTGAGTACAGTAAGTCATCAATCACCTTAAATCAAGTAAGGCCCCTTGCATATTACAGCTTCATAATAACCTACTGAACTATCCACAAGGTCAAGACCTGACCATACAAAAACTTGGGATTAAGTAATCTTAATTGATTTCTTCATATCTTTCAAGACAGTTAGGTTCATTTTATGAATTTTAACTTTTGTTATGAATGTGTAAAAACAATCATCAACAAATCCTTTGAAAGATCTCATCGTAATTAAAAACTTATTAAAAAACTAATTGCAAACAAAATTAAACCCTATAACACATTTCTAAACCCAAATATTCTACCACTAATTCTTTCTATGTAAGTTTTTTGTAAAATTATAATTAAACATCTAAAATTGTAGACAAGATAATTAATCCATAAATATATGAGTAAAGGGTGTGTAAACAATTAATTTACTAAGTGACCCTTTATGCCATTAAGTTCAATGTTGATTCATGAATTGCATAATTTACACTTGAGTGATATATCATTTATGATTTGTAATTGTAAGATCAATAGTTAATGCAAGAATGATGCCTAAGCATAGATGGTCAAAGTCAATAAAATAAATCAATTACACTAAAGTAGATAATATTTCATTTCCATATGGATTTAAAGTATTTTCTATGATTATAGAGTTTAAATCCTTGAAAAAGTTCTTGTTCAAACTTTAAAAACCATACTTTTCCATCACACCATTTAACAAAATACCCCCACATATCAAGACAAAGATTTATAACTATTGTTTGAATGTTAAACTAACTAATCTTCAACATAAGCACAACAAATGTGAGCCTACAGATTTGTCATATCCCCTAAAATATCTAGTGAATGGTAGAGACATCTTGCAAAAAAGTTAGAAGATGTCTTATATTGATTTCTAAAAAGTAAGTACAACTTTTAATCCATGATAACAAAAATCACATTACAATAATGTCACACTTTCTAAGAACTTTATAACGGGGCTTACACAATTGTACTTACAAAATAGTTATGACTAATCCTTTTTATACAAGTGATTAACCTTTATTTATAGCAAAGGGACAATCTTCATCTCATGTGAATAATTGACACTTGTCCCAATGCTTTAGAATCTTAAGAAAGTGGCTATCACTTGGAAAAAAACTTTTTACCAAAATATAGCGAGCTCACAATTAACTTAACTTCTAGGCCCATGCTCTCAAAAATCTATCGGGACAAGAACTAATAATAAATATAACCCTCACCATAGCTAATTTCCCTCTGTAAATTTTTAAGTAGGAAAAGACCCAATCACTATCTGTTACAAAACTTCTTACTCCATTTTTCAAAGGAGAAGCCAAAATCTAAAAATTGGAAGAACTATTCTTCGTCATTTAACTATCTCCTTTGATTCTTGCTCATGCTAGATCATTCATATCATGAGAACCAAGTGAAACTGATCCCATACTCTTCTCTAACATCTTTGAGATCTTCAAGCTAACAAGAACTTGTACATTTTTATTCTTTGTTGAAATAATGCAAGTTTAACTCTCTTTATATATGAACAAAAGACTGATTCACATGTTACTTCATGGGGACATCTCTTTCTACCATCCCATGTGACCCTACCAATACTATTACATGTGATCACATCAACTTACTATGTGAAGCTTCAAAATTGGATCCACATTGATAAAGTAGTAGGGTATGTGAAAAATAATTTAGTGAATTCATGTGGAACCTTTGTACTAGATTTGAACACTCACTGCAAATTTGAAAGAACATAAAAATGAAATAATACAAAACTCTAACATAGATTTTAAAAAATACAATTATACTGACTACCCCACTCTATCATTTGACATGTCAACTTCAATTAATGATTTTGCTTTGTGGACATTCATTTCATATTTGGCATCTAACATGTCTTTGAATTCCTTGATGAAATTACTCTTTTGTCTTTAATGTCATACTCTTATTAGTTTGATCAATAAATAAGACTAGATTCACTTTATCACTTGATAAAATGGGATCAACAAACAAGGATGCAAGATCATTGAATTCATCCTTCCAAAATACCAATGCCTTTCTAAAGCCATCTACACTCTCAACTGTAGAAAACTTAGACTCCATCAATTATAGATACTCTAATATCTTCTCATCCAATTCACCCTTCTACTTCTCAATAAAGGATGCAATGTCATACAAAATTCCATAGACCTCATGAGTCCCTAAAATTTTAGTGTTTCTAGCTATAACATTCTTGGCATTTCCTTCAATCCTATCCATCTAAAAGACTCTAGGGATCATTTTTTTATTAGCTTGACTCAGTTTCACTTCTTTGTCTTGATGGATTAACTATGTCACAATGGAACTTCCATAGGTCATTAGCCAATCTCAATAAAAAATTACACTTTCCTTGAAAATACCTCTAACTAGGTCATTTGAATTAGCCTTATATTCCTTAACTTTATTAATGGATTCCTTCCCTTTCTCTTTACAATTTATTAACGAGTCTCTTAACTAATTTGCCTTCTACTCAGAAAGATGCTGCCTTTCTTGTTAAGTGCTTGCAGGGGACATGATTAATTTTTGTTTCACCATTTGGTGTTAAACATAACTTGTTTATTTATCAATGAATTATTATTCTTCAAAGCATCCTTCAACTCCATTTTTTCCTTTTGTTCTAGATTGAAGTCAACCTACAACCTTGTTGTAGTAGCTTCACTAAAATGGATAGTATGAACTACTAATGAGACTACTTCTAGGGCAGAAACATATCCACCCTTTTTATAATTAATTGGCCAACCATCCCCTGAGGATCATAGTCTACTTTTGGTTTATCATGTTCTAGGGCTATGGACCACATTGCCAAGTTTCTATAGTTTGGGTTATAAGCACACCTAAAATAGAACTATCGCCTCATTAGGGGTTTTAAATACATCTTCTTCATCATTTCTTCTCTTGATCATATCAAATGATATTGCTAAAATAATGCCCCATCCAGGTAGAAATAAATATATACTCTCTCTAACTATCCTTCTTCTTTGTTCAAGAGTCATATTTTCATTATTTACTTCAAAGGCTAAGAGGTTGCTTTGAGTTGTATCTACATCCTCTCCCATTAGCTCAACATGAGCTATTCTATCTTTCTCATTATATTTCTATCTTTAATCCTTATCATTATTACAAACATCATGAATTCCCTAGTTTTTATGAATTCATCATCTACAAGGAACTCATTATAATCCTTCTACCTAACACCTCTAATATCATCTACTCCTTCAAAGAAATTAAACATTATTGGGGCATCTAGAATAGTTAGTTCTATCCTTAATTGTCATGAAGGTGGTGTAATTACATCAATAATAGGGTCATTTAAAGGTACAAAGTGTCTAACCCCTTCAGTATCTTCATAGCTAACAAGATGAGTTTCTTGGGCCTAAAATCCTTCTTGTCTAAATCAATTCAAAAAAGTGATGTCACCTTTGGAGGTTCCCCTCTTGATACTTGTAAGGGAAAAGATGTAGTTGTTGATTTAAGAAAGTGCTTCTTGTTCTTTCTTCTTAAAATTGAATAGAGGGTTTGATAAATTGAGGCCAAAGGTGAAGCAGGCCTAAATACAAGTTTCTCCTTTAAACTTTGCATATGAAGCCTCTTTATTTGTAGGCAATCCCCTTTCCAAGGTTGTCTTTATATTATCTTGTATTACTTGCATCTTTTCAATCTTGTTTGTTATCTCTATAAATGCACCTTGATAGGTTGGATTGTTTAATATTCTAATTATTTATTCCATCTTAATCTTCACCTATTTTTAACTCCTAATTTGATTATAAAGGTCACCTACATACCTAATTGGCTCCTTAGACTCATATACTCATGTTGGAATCCATATCTATTTTTCTCTCACATCATGTTATGGACGAAATTTTCTTGATCAAATTTTCTTACCATATTTGTACCATCCTTATAGATAAACCCATTCAAATGCCTTCCCAAAGCCTTATCTTCCCCATATAGTAAAAATTTTTAATCCTAATTTGGCATGGGAGGAAGCCTTTCCTCTGGGGATATTTAAAATGGTACTTGTCCATAGAATGTGCTTGCCTTATGGAATCTATAAAGGCAAATCTATCCGGTACAATATAAGGTAGTTTATAGCGGACAACCATGGTACCATGCATTGTCAACAATGTGTAATCCTCATGGAAAAACTAGTCTCCCTAATTGTTTATGATTGTTCCATCTAGCTTGAAAGCTATAATCCCAATGAATTCCTTTACCTCTTGTGATATTCAAAGCCTATTACATATTATCCTCTTCAATAAGGGTTTGAAAAAACATGTCTCAAATACATTATACTAAGAATATCGATGATCCTTATCTATGTGAATAGACCACCTCTACACTAGTTTGATTTGATCATCAGTCAACAATGGGGAGGTATACTTAATTCATATCTTATGATCCCAATCCCTTACTAGTATATACAAGTAAATGTGACATAACATTGGATATATTTTGAAGGTCTTCTCATTTCCTAACTTCTTAAAGTTTACAAAGTATGTATTAGGTTGAGCCAAGTATTCCCCATAGTTAAATAATATGTTCAAGGAGGTGTTAAATTTTATTTTCCAAAACCATAGCTTCTTGAGACATCTAAGGCTACACATCAATCCCATAACATGACACAATGCTTGATATATCACTTAGTTGTATCCCTGAAATTTATCCACGTCAAGGGCCTCTACCTCTTCTTCTAGAATAGTCTCTAAGTTATGAGGACACTCTTAATTCTATTATGTGGGAACCATTTAACTCTATAGTTGAATCTATCCTTTTGATACTTAGTAGTTGACTACCTCAAATTGAAAGGAACCTTAGCCTATAGTTTAAAGCAAAATTCCTCTAAAACAATTACCTATTCAAGGTGAATATAGTGTTTCCTTCAACATCCTTTATAGTTTTAGTTTTTTCATCATACCTCTTGGAGGCCCAACAATTTTTAGGGCCAGGAAACAATTGGGGACTATTAACCTTTCTAGGTATAGGGTCCCAATAATTACCTAATGGTCATTCTTTGAAACATTTCTCATACATGGTTATAAATAGGTCTATGTTAGGTTTCAAGGTCTTCACATCTCTAATTCCCCATTTTGTATCTTCACATTGATCAATTAATAATCCCTTGCTTGTGGACCTCTTATCTTTCTTCATGGCCTAGGGAATGACATCTAAAATTTCTTTGGGTATGTGCTCATTTTGGGTAATTTTTAAAATTTAGGGTTGCTCTAAAATGGAAAGGGTTTGTAGAGTTAGAAATTACATACCCTTTGCAATTTCTACTCTATAACTTGCATGCATTTTAGTATCTGGTCTCATATCATGTTTGAGGTCTCATTTAACCACTTGACCTAGGATCTTACCCTAATGCAAGTGTCAATGAAGTTATGAACTTAAAATTGGTTACCATTGGCTCTCTCTCTCTCTCTTCTCTCTCTCTCTCACTCTCTTCTCTCTCTCCTCTCTCTCTCTCTCTCTCTCTCTCTCTCTCTCTCTCTCTCTCTCTCTCTCTCCTCTCTCTCTCTCTCTCTCTCTCTCTCTCTCTCTCTCTCTCTCTCTCTCTCTCTCTTCTCCTCTCTCTCTCTCTCTCTCTCTCTCTCTCTCTTCTCCTCCTCTCTCTCTCTCTCTCTCTCTCTCCTATTGGCTACACTAGAGGCACCAAACCTAAATCTAATTGAAATGCATCATTTCAAATTCTTCTCTCCTAATTTTTTGATTCTCATGAGAAGAGCCTCCATTGTTGTGACAACACATTTCTCTTTCTTTGGTAAAATATTTCCATTTTACTTTACATAATATAGATTTCAAAATGTCATGTTATTTAAAAGATTTGATAAAGATTATTGGAGATTCTTGTGAGGAATATTTATCCCTTGTTTGATTTTCTTCCTTCTTTATCTAACTGATAGTATGTTATCCTCTCCTTTTGTATTCTTTTATTATTCTAAATACTAGGGACTACTTGTGATTTTCCCTTTATCTCTCTTTTGAGGAAGTATCCACACATCTTATGTTCCCAATTATCTTCTTCTTATTTAAAAGGATTGATTTCCATTGAGTTAGTATTGATTTGGGAACCCCTTTTTTATTCTTTCTTCATTCTCACACATTTAAATAATTTCTAAAAGTTCATTGGCACACTGGATGTTTTATTTTCTACTTATCTCCATGATAGGCATAGTCTATTGATCTTTGAATCTAAGATAGTTTTTATTTCACACTATTTAATTTCCTAACCCATAATCACAAATTTAAGTAAACACACAAAAGATTTGATTAACTATGGAGTCCAAAGACCAAAATAGGGGGTTGAGCACTTTGATAAGATCCTATGCAGTATTTACTATTTTTATATCCCATGTACGTAGATTGTGGATTGATTCTTTCCTTTGTTGATTCAACATTCTACTCAATGGTTTTGTATACTAACCCACCCTTTTTTTAATTTCAATGATTTCCTTTATTTATTCAATTTTTATATATTCTAGCATTCAATCTCTTGCTCTTTCATATCTATTTTGTAGGAATGTTTTAACACTATATGAAGCATTCTTGATTTTTCCTACATAAAGGATGGATCCATGGAGGATAGACTATTCCACAATTGTAGTAGCATCCCTACACCAGTAAGAATCCATATTCCTCCTCTTGCCACAAGTTTTTAGTTTTGCATTTGAAACATCAACCATTGAACTAGGAACACCTATCCTCTCCTTTGTGCTTTTATAATTTTCCTTTCCATAATATAATTCAAAAATTTTAACACAATTTCCTTTTTGAATTTACCTAGTTGTAGTGTTTAATTAAATTAGTTGGACTTGTTATTTTAATTAAAGATTCAATAAACTCCCCCTTAACAATAAAGGAACCATAATTTTTATCTTTCATTTTCGTGAACTTGACCAATCAACTCATACACATTCTCCTTGTTTCCTTTTTCTTCTTTTTCCTTCCAAATTAAGAAAAAAAAAATCAAAATTAAAATTGCCCAAAAAAATTTGGGGCATTGGCCAAACCCCATTCTATATTAAAGGAGACAAATAACAACCTCCATCCAACTTGTTCTTTTCTTCCCTTTATCAAAACTTACACATCATTCTAATTCTTCCCATTATATATTCCCTTACCTCTTAATACCCATGCCTTTCTTGATTAATCTTCCATCTTCAACACTTTACCACGGATTCTTGTATTTATTTCTTGTGGGATTTGTTACATGCATACATCATGAACTATGATTTACTTTCTCAATTTCTTGATTATATCCTTATGTTCTTGATGATATTGCCTTCTTCTATGAAATAGAAACACTACATGTTCCATGTAAGATCCTTGATTGTTTGTCTCATTTTTCCTCCTTTATGGACTTTATGCATGTCTTCCCTTCTATGCTAGAATGTTTTATTTCATTTGTTTCTATGAACCATCATGATACTACATGTTATGATAAAAATAATGTTGACACTATAATTGTTGCATTTCCCTCCATTTCTCATCCCATTGAGAAATCTTCTTCTCCTTCCACCATATCTCCCATGGTCCATGATACTAACATGTCTAGTCCCACTTCTCTTCCTCCTCTAGCCACATCTTCACACCCCTTGTATCTCTCATGATATGTTAAGGCATTTTCTTCTTCCCTCATCACCTATGGTGATCCTCTTCACATTTGATGATACCTCTTCACCACATGGCTCTCACACTTCTATTGATATTCTATTTTTCCATGCCTTCAATGACTCTTCTTCAAGTGATTATGAGGTTAGTGTTTATATTGATACTTTTTCCTATCAAGATGTACCCTTCTCTTATTGTCCTTACCATCCTATTTCTTTTTTGAGGTATGAACTCTATCTTGCTAACAATATTGAGCATGCTAGAATTAATGGTTGCTTTCTCAACATTACATTGGTTAACCTTCATAAAACATTGGACATTAATCATTATTCTAGTGACTCTTTATCCACTCTTCCTTCTCCTATATTTGATAAATCACTCCCTCCCATGATATCAATCCACCCTCTTCTTCTCATAACTATGAACCACCTTTCTTAGACATAGATCCTTCCAAATATATTTCTCCACCGTCTTTTACCCACTACCCCTTCTATACCATTTCTTGTGAGCTACCTTCTCCTCTCTCTCCTCATCTCCTCCTATTATAACACCTCTCCAACTTGTCACTCCAACTTTTACCTCTCCCCCTTACACACGTAAAATTGTTACCTCTTTACAACCTACATGTTACTCCCTCTTCTCCTTCCCTTGACCTATCCTTTGTATATGTTTCCCTCCAATAATTTTTCTCTAAGCTATATACCTCCCTTTGTCCTCCTTTTGCTCCTTCTACACACTAATGGGTCTGTTCTCATTTGTCTCCTAAGATTCTCACATACCCCTCTCCTCCTATCATTGGGACCCTTTCTTCTAATAAATATAATGGTCATGGTAATCCCATAAATCATGTTATGATTCTTGACTCTATGCTTGACTTATGCTTTTAATGACCCCATCCTAGCCAAATTATTTCTTAGTACATTGAAAGATCTTGCTTTAGACTTGTCCTATACCTTACCCCCATTGTTCCCTCCACTCTGTTTTTGATATGTCCATGCATTTATCTTCCACTTTTAGTATAACATGACCCTCTAGTCCAAATTACACACTTGGTCCAATATAAACAAGGTCCTCATGAAAGTGTTAGATACTTTACTTCTTGCTTCTTTCTTTTCTTGTCTACTTGGGATGCCCAACCTCCTAACAATTATATCATACCCCTTTTCCAAGAGAACCTATTGCCATGTATGCAAAAGGCCTTGCTCTTTAAATAATTTTGTTCTCTTTCTGGCTTAGCTCTTCATGCTATTAAAGTTGAACAAACATCAATTTCTAGGAGGATAGATGGTTGAAGGATTTATCCCTTAGAGAACTAGATTACAACAAGTTAGCTAATAGGGCCAGTGGGTTTTTTGGTTGTAAAGTGTCCAATTACATCGAAGGCCATAGGATCATAAGGAGTTGGAAGGATATCAAGGATTATATTATGAATCACAATGAGGATAAAGAGGTAGAACTACAGCTTCAAAGGGAGTTGAACAACTTTAGGCTCTCCCTTCTTCCTAAACAGGATCAGATGGTGTGGGACAAAGACAACAAAGGCCTGTTTACTGTGAAGAGTGCCTATGGGCTACTGTTAGACCTAAGGGAGGACAAGTTGTGGGGGAAAATTTGGTTACGTAAGCTTCTACCCCAAAATTAACTTCTTTAGTGGACTTTGATGCATAACACAATCCTTACTATTGACAATTTAAAGAGGAGAGGATTTCATATGCCGAACAGGTGTGTTCTTTGTGGTGAAGAGGAGGAGTCTGCTATTCAGCTCATTCTACATTGTAACTTTGCTGGGGAGGTCTGGAGTCTAATTATGTAGAGACTGAATTTGTGTTGGGTTTTAAATGATAGCATGTATGTTCTGGTCAAAGCCTGGAGACCCCCCTTCCGACCAACATTCTCAGTTGTTAAGGAACTTTGGTTACAAATCCCCCCATCTAGCCTAGAACTTGTGGAAAGAACGTAATAATAGAATCTTCAGGGAGAAGTATAGAACCCCCTTGGAGGTTTTTCATACTTTTTCCAAACTTGCTAGCTAAAAACATCAATTTCTGTAAGTTCAAAGTAGTGGAGAATCCCCCCAGAGAAGGAAGAATAGATTTTAATGCAATAGTAAACTATCAATCTAAATAATTGTCAAATTGGTAATTCTAAAAAGATAGCTAGGGTCAAAACTTGCTGGACGTTGCCTCAAAAAGGTTGGTTTAAACTCAATTTTGATGGGGCAGTCAAAGGGAACCCAGGGGAGGCTAGTGGAGGAGGCATAATCAGAACCAACTCAGGAATGTTTGTGGTTGCTTACATAGGGGGCATTTGCATTAAGAGTAACAATGAGGCCAAAGCTTTAGCTATGCTATGGGGTATCAAACTTGTTATTTCCTTGAACATTCGAGATCTGCATGTGGAAGAGGATTTACAGTTAATTGTTAATGTTGCTTTGGGATCTACCAGTATAGGGGTGGAATCTGGCAGACATTCTTGGAAATATTCGCCCTACTCCTTAACACCATGGAGGAGTACAAGGTCTCTCATACCTATAGGGGAAGGTAATGCCATGGTGGATGCTATTACAAACCTTGGGACTAAAACAATGGTTGGTGGTGTTGGAGGCTTTCTTCTAGGCTGCCTAGTACAATTCAAATTCTCATCATTAAGGATGGAGGTAAGCACAAAGATTAAGTTTTACGAGCTCCTCATCATTTGCATGCTCTAGATGTGTAGGTGCAATTATTTTATTATGAGGGGTAGCAAGTCACTAAATGCATTAGGAGCTATTTGTTTTCAAACCCATAGTGGCGGGGAAAAGAGTTTTTGCTATTCAAATTTTAGTGAGCGGGAATTTTGTGATGGATATATGGGGGCTGACTAGGAGACCTTTAAGGATGCTAAGGTGGCAAGTGATTGAGGGGTGTGACGACTGGATGATAGGCTGGCTTGGGAGTAATAATTTTCTTACCATCCTTGTCTCTAGTGAAGGTTACTTTCACACATGGTGGCCGGTGCGGGGTCTTTCCAAAGGAAGAGAACCAAGGTGGCAAGGGTGATGCATATCTCCAAAATTATGATGTCAAATTTATTGTAGGGATCCCATGGCTTTTGAAATGATGGAAGTGCAATGGAAGGATTTATTTCCTTTTTTGTGTATCCTACTAGGC
This sequence comes from Cunninghamia lanceolata, assembly GCA_027924645.1. NCBI lineage: Eukaryota > Viridiplantae > Streptophyta > Pinopsida > Cupressales > Cupressaceae > Cunninghamia > Cunninghamia lanceolata. The sequence continues at coordinate 1,334,518 of BSBN01000292.1, read as the reverse complement.
ATTTTAGCATAATTTGCCTTCAACATTTCCTTTCAACCTGGTTGCTTAGTTTATAGGATTTCAAGATGGGGTAGCGACATTGTTAAGATCGAGCCGACCTCACTTGAGGAGTTTAGGCAGGATCCTACAGTCTGGAATATCATATAGGAGGGGGATGTGGCCTCCTTCCTTGAAGCAATGATTGGTCACAATGAGAATTTATCCCAATAGTTTGCGGAGTCATGGGACAACGATATCAAGTAAGTCTGCCATGGGGATATAGGATTCAAAGTCTCTAAGGAAGTGATTGGCCAAGCCATGGGGCTTCCTATCAAAGGCAAGAATCACAGTCGATGTAGCAAGGTGTTGGACCCCAAAAATATGGGGATTTTTTTTAGAGAAGAGGAGAAGCTGCTGTGAAACTCCATGGTGGGTTTGAAAGAGAGAAAAGATACCGGCTCCATGGGGGCAAGTTCTACCTCATGATCATGAAGTATTTCACATTGGAGGGCTAGTTCAAGGTATTTTACCATTACCATTTCACTTTACTTAACCATTTCAGGAATAGGTTGGAGCTTAGTTTCCCCTTTTTTCTGATGTCTTCCTTGGAGAATTTCATTAAGTTTGCTAAAGAAATTCATGCTAAAAACCCTAACTACCCTCTCATCCCTATTCACCAAGGGTTCATCCTTAGGCTTGTATCATTTCCATTTGGCTCTGTGACCCCCAAAACAAATCAAAGTTAGATTGCTCGAGGATACCCCATTTGTTGGAAATTAAGGTGTCTCAACCTTGTAAATTCCTTACATTATTAATGTTTGTATTTATTATTTAATTTCCTATGTTGTAAATATTTGTAAATTCCAAATTGTCATATTGTGGGATGTGGCACGGTGATGTGTCAATCCTACATGGTTATGAAAACTTGTAATTTTGTCCTCACATGAGGAGATAGGTGTCCCACTTTGTGGTAGGAGTGTTTTGCCATGTGTCGGCATCTTCCATGTTGTGTAAGGGAATGTTTGACCGAAACAGTTATGATGGATGCCTATGACGAATCTACGACATTGTAAGAGTCAAAAATAGAAGGTTGTAAGACAGGTGAAGACATGTGTCATGAAGCATCTTTGAAAAAGGCATATTTGGGTGCCCCAAGGTGGACTATGACATGTTGTAAGAGAATATGCTATTTATAGCCTATGTATGATAGATTCTCTTACAACTGTAAGTTGTAACCGCTATGACAGATTCTATGACGGTCGTAAGTGTCGTAAGAGCATCTGTCATAGCCCATTTTGGAAATAGGTGACCCCTTTGGGATGGGAGTTGTGGACAAGTGTTAGGCACATTCTATAATGTTGACCAAGTGTCCTCAGGCATGGGTTTTGGGCCATGAGGCCAAGTTGGATGCCCATTCCAAGAAAGGTCCAATATTGTCTTGTATATTCTATATAAATAGGTGCTTGGAGAGAGAGTTGTATCACAGGTTTTACAGGTACTGTTGTGCTGTTGGTTTGACTCCAGACACGAGTGTTGAAGACCATTGAAGCTTGCATTGCAAGTGTATTGTAAACATATTTCAGATTTGTTAATACATTGTGCAGGTTTCTGAGTGTGGGGTTTTTCACCCCGATAAGGGTTTTCCCCACTGTAAATCTTTGTCTCTCTTCTTCTATCTTCTTTTTGGTTCATGTGTATTGCTGCAATATCTCATTTTATGTATTTCATATTACTATAGTTGTAAGGATTAAATTTGAATTTGTATAGCTCTCCACTCATTAGATTAGTGTAGGAAGCGATTTCCGCACACCTAGCTTCCTTTCTGTTGGTATCAGAGCTTGATCACCTTTGGTCCTAGTTGTTGGGTAAGGGGTTTTTTGAGCTAATCTTAGGTTGAGTGGGAGTCTGTACAGAGTATTCTATATCTTATTATAGCAAGGCGATGGCAAGCACATCCGGAAGATTTGAAGTGGAGAAATTCAATGGAACTAATTTCGAGCTCTGGAAGCTTAAGATGGAAGATATGCTTGTAGACCAAGACCTTTGGGAAAGTCTTAATGGAACTAAACCAGCTGCAATGTCACAAGATGAGTGGGATCTCAAGGATCGAAAGGCTAAGGGTCTCGTAAGGACTTAGTCTTGTTGATTCTATTTTGTTAAATGTCCCATGAGGGAGACTACTGCAAAACTACTTTGGAAGAAGCTGGGGGGATGTGTATCAAGCCAAATCCCTAGTTAATAATTTTTTCCTAAGAAAGAAGTTGTATTCTCTTCGAATGGAGGATGGAGGATCTGTCACTAAACATATGAATACCCTTTAACATGTTGGTTGCACAATTGACATCTATTGGTGTTGAAGATGGAGGAGGAGGATCGATGTATGACCCCTTCTTTGTTCTCTTCTGGACTCATGGGATCATCTTGTCATGGCTATTGGAAGCACCACATCGCACATTCAAAATGGAAGAAGTGGCTTCTTCACTGTTGTCTGAAGAAATGCAGAGAAAGTCTTCTGAGGCAACCAAAGAGGCCCTTGTAGTTCGTGGAAGACCCAAGGAGAAAGGGAAGAAGAAGGACAAGAAAGCTGAGAAGGGTAGATCCAAATCCCATGGGAGATCCAAATCTCCTGGAAAGTCCAAGGCTCTTTGTTGGAACTGTGGCAAAACTGGGCATTTTCGAAAGGAATGCAAAGAGGAGGAGGAGAAGAAGAAGAAGAAGAAAGCTCCTGAGGAGGAGAAGAAGAAGAAGAAGAAAGCTCCTGATTTAGATTCTGACAAGTCATAAGATGATGGTGATGCTTTCATCACAGCCCTAACAACCCATACATCTGACGATGTGTGGCTAATTGACTCTGGTGCATCATTCCACATGACCTTGCATTGAGACTGGTTCACTAAGTATGACGAGTTCGATGGTGGAAAGGTGTATCTGGGTGATGACTCTCATCTGAAGATTGTTGGTCATGGAAGAGTCTCTATCTAATTCCCTAAATGGTCAAGTGAACAAGATCTCTAGGGTTATACGCATCCCAGGCTTAGCATAGAATCTACTTTCTGTAAGTAGTTTTGAATGATGCAGGTGTGCAGGTTGTCTTTTCAAAAGAAGGATGCAAGATGACTAGAGGAGCTATGGTTTCTTGCTAAGGGAACTAGGACAGGGTAACTCTATTTCAGCTAGAGGTATGCATTTCACAATGCAATAGTTCTTCTGACTCAAGGAAGAGGGGTAGCAGTCACTTCATCCCCACCATCTAAATGAGTAGTGAAAGAAATCTATTGTTTCTAGTCTTGATGGTTGTAATCGTGCATTGGAAGTTAAACTTCCTGTTGAAAAGACAATATTATGGCATAAGAGATTTGGCCACATTGGTGAGAAGGGTCTACGTACCCTAAAAAATAAGAGCCTTTGAGGGGTTAGATGATTGTAATCTTGAGTTTGACTTTTGCGAACATTGCATTTATGGAAAACAAAACCGTGTTCAATTTTACTCGAGTTCTCATAAGTCTTCTGGTGTATTGGACCTTATTCATTCTAATGTGTTTGGTCCTGTTAATGTTCCTTTGTTATCAAAGTCTGTATATTTTGTATCTTTTATAGATGATTATAGTAGAAGGACATGGATTTATTTTCTCAGAAGCAAATCTGGAGTCTATAGCAAGTTTAAAGAGTTTAGGGCTTTTGCTGAAAATCAGACTGGTAAAAAGATTAAATGTTTGAGAACTGACAATGGTGGTGAGTTATGTTCTATAGAATTTGATAAATATTGCAAGGAACTTGGGATTGAAAGACATAAGACAACTCCATACACCCCGCAACAAAATGGAATTGCAGAGAGGATGAACATGACACTGATGGAGAAGGCTAGGAGTATGCTTAGTGGAGTTGGCCTAGAACAAAAGTTTTGGGCTGAAGTTGTTGCCACTACCTGTTATCTGGTAAACAAATCTCCTACATCAACTCTTGTTGGTAAGACACCCATGGAGGTGTGGTCTGGTAGAAAGCCTTCAATAAGGCATCTTCATGTTTTTGGTTGAGGCATATGCACATGTGCCTAGGGAGAAGCGGTCAAAGTTAGAGAACAAGGTTGTTAAGTGTATCTTCATTGGCTATGGTGTTGTTGTGAAAGGATACAAGCTTTGGGACCCTGTGGCTGAAAAAGTGTTGTATAGAAGAAGTGTCATCTTCAGAGAGCTTACACCTTCTTCCACTATTTTACAGCCACAAGAAAAAGTAAAGAAAGAGGATGTTGTTCAGTTTCTTGCTACCCCTGAGAAGACTGAACAAAAAGATAATGTTAGACCTAATGATGAGGAGAGCTCTGGTAGCTCTGAAAGCTTAGATGAAGAAGTTGAACCTCAACCTCAGCCATTGAGGAGGTCTACATGGATAAGAAAGCAACCTGAAAGGTTTGGTTTTACATTGCTTGATTCTAGTTGTGTTTATGCTTTAATCACTAACAGTGATGAACCTAGAACTATGTCAGAGGCTTTAGATATGAAAGATGCAGGTTCCTGGAAGGAGGCCATGGAGGAAGAAATGGCTTCTTTGGAAAAGAATCAAACTTGGGACTTGGTGCCTTTGCCTTCTGGATGGAAACCCGTTGGATGCAAATGGGTGTTCAAGAAGAAAATTGGTGCAGAGGGTAATGTTGAGAAGTATAAGGCCAGATTGGTTACGAAGGGGTACTCACAAGTGGATGGTATAGATTATGGTGAGATCTTCTCTCCCATTGCAAAGCTGACATCCATTCGATCCCTATTGTCTCTCACATCAGTTTATGACTTGGAGGTAGAACAGATGCATGTGAAGACAACTTTGCTTCATGGTGATTTGGAGGAAGATATCTATATGTCATAGCCAGAGCATTACATGGTGAAAGGTAAAGAAAATTTGGTTTGCAAACTTAAGAAATCTTTGTATGGTTTGAAGCAATCCCCTAGGAGATGGTACTTGAAGTTTGATGCCTTCATGTTGTCAATTAGATTAGTGAGATCGAAATTGGATCACTGTGTGTACTTTAAGTTTGATGGTGATCATATTCTCATTGTTGCACTGTATGTTGAAGATATGTTACTCATTGGGAAGGGTAAGAATATGATTTATGATTTCAAATATTAGTTATCAGCACAGTTTGAAATGAAAGATTTAGGGGCTACTAGGTACATTCTAGGAATGGAAATCAAAAGGGACAGAGCTAACATAAAACTTTGGTTAAGCCAGAGTAAGTATGTGAATATCATGTTGGATAGGTTCAACATGGTAGATTGTAGACCATTGTGTGTTCCTGTTTCTTTCGGGACAAAGTTATCTATTGAGGATTGTCCAAATCTCCTAGTGAGGTGGAGGACATGAGTAGAGTACCTTATGCTAGTGTTGTTGGCAGTTTGATGTATGCTATGGTCTACACAAGACCAGACATTGCCCAAGCAGTGGGAGTCCTTAGCCAATTTATGGCTAATCCTGGATGGGTTCATTGGGATGCAATTAAGTGAGTGTTCAAAAATTTGAGGGGTACTTTTGAGTATTCCATTTTCTATCATGGCAATGTTACAGGACCTCCGCATTCCATTGGCATTCATGGATTTGTGGATTCAGATTGGGCAGGTGACATTGACAGCAGGAGATCCACCAGTGCTTATGTGTTTACACTTTTGGTGGTACTATTAGTTGGATGAGTAAGTGACAACCTGTTGTTGCTTTATCCACGACAGAAGCTAGGTATATGGCAGCAACTCATGCTTGTAAGGAATCCATTTGGCTTAAGAGATTGTGTTTAGATATTAGTGTTCATACAGGACAGATAATGATCAGTTGTGACAGTCAGAGTACGATTTGCCTTGCAAAGAATTCAACTTTCCATGCTAGAACCAAGCACATTAATGTTCAATTTCACTTCATGCGAGACATGGTTGAGGATGGAAAGGTAAATTTGGAGAAGGTAGATACTTTGAAGAATGTTCTAGATGCATTGACGAAGCTAGTGAGCACAGAGAAGTTCAGATGGTGTTCAGAGTCTATGGGCCTCTCAGCCTATAGCAGTTAAACCCTGTTATTCTATTGGCTCTTACAGGTGTTCGACAATTGGGAGAATGTTGGGAATTAAAGTGTCTCAACCTTGTAAATTCATTACATTATTAATTTTTGTATTTATTATTTAATTGCCTATGTTGCAAATATTTGTAAATTCCAAATTGTCATATTGTGGGATGTGGCATGGTGATGTGTCAATCCTACATGGATTATGACAACTTGTAATTTTGTCCTCACATGAGGAGATAGGCATTCCACTTTGTGGTAGGAGCATTTTGCCATGTGTCAGCGTCTTCCATGTTGTGTAAGGGAATGCTTGACCAAAACGGTTATGACGGATTCCTATGACGAATATATGACATGTAAGAGTAAAAAATAGAAGGTTGTAAGATAGGTGAAGACATGTATCATGAAGCATCTTTGAAAAAGGCATATTTGGGCACCCCAAGGTGGACTATGACATGTTGTAAGAGAATATGCTATTTATAGCCCGTGTATGACAGATTCTCTTACAGTTATAAGTTGTAACTGCTATGACAGATTCTATGACGGTCGTAAGTGTCATAAGAGAATCTATCATAGCCCATTTTGGAAATAGGAGACCCCTTTGGGATGGGAGCTGTGGACAAGTGTCAGGCACATTCTACAATGTTGATCAAGTGTCCTTAGGCATGGGTTTTGGCCCATGAGGCCAAGTTGGACGCCCATTCCAAGAAAGGTCCAATATTGCCTTGTATATTATATATAAACATGTGCTTAGAGAGAGAGTTGTATCACAAGTTTTACAAGTATTGTTATGTTGTCGGTTTGACTCCAGACATGAGTGTTGAAAACCATTAAATCTTGCATTGCAAGTGTATTGTAAACATATTTCAGATTTGTTAATACATTGTGTAGGTTTTTGAGTGTGGGGTTTTTCACCCAATAAGGGTTTTCCCCACTGTAAATCTTTGTCTCTCTTCTTTTGTCTTCTTTATGGTTCATGTGTATTGCTGCAATATCTCGTTTATGTATTTCATATTGTTGTAGTTGTAAGGATTAAATTTGAATTTGTATAGCTCTACCCTCATTAGATTAGTGTAGGAAGCGATTTCCGCACACCTAGCTTCCTTTCACCAGTGGCCCAGACTCCTGCTACTAAAGGAAAAGCCAAGAAAGTTGTTGGGTCCCTCAAAATATCCCCAAAAAATTCCAAGGGGGGACCCAGAATTGAGGACAACCAAGGTAGTACCCCCATTGGGACCCCTACTCCTAATTCTAAGACTAAAACCCCCAAGATAGTCAATCAGAAGCTTGATACCCCTAACTTGGAGACTGGGAAGGATACTGTGGTGTCTGTTAAAAGGGTTTGGATGGATGAGGAGGATGAGGACAACCTATAGTCTAAGAAGGATAAAATGGGGAGAGGGGAATGTACAAGGGATGAGGGGCCCTCGAGAATCATAGACCTTGATTGAGATCCTAAACAAACAAAGAGTGGAGATGGGGGTGATGCTGGTCAGAATATTGTCCAAGGAGTCCTTAGGTGCAGTTGTATTGCTGGTGTCCCGTCCACCAATCCCTAGGGCATGGACATTTTTGAGGATTCTGAATTTGTGGAGGACACCATTAGGGAGGGAGAAGATGAAACACCCACTGAATCTATTCATGAGGATGAAGGAGCGAGCCACTTTGTTGAATTGAACAAGTCTGGCTCAGAAGAGATGGAGGAGGATGTTGAGGAAGTTCAGGGACATAAGAAGAAGGGGGTTGTTCATTGTGTAACAAGATTGTAGAAGAGTTGAAGTTGCTTAGAGCTAGGATGGACAATATGCAGAAGAAATGGCAAGTGATGACTGAATTTTCTGCCAAAGCGCTTCATCGTGCGGCCTCGATGTTTGCTACTGTCAAAGAGTTCAATGACAAGGTTAGAGATGTGGAGGTGGACAGCCTGGGTGACTACAAGGATATGGTTACCTTCCTAGCTAAGTATGGGACGTCTGATAGTCCCTAGTGGGTCTGATGGTTTTTTGTATTTTTGATTAGTCTCATTTTTTGGCTGCTATTTCTATGTTGTTAATGTACTATTTTTCGCTCATTTGAGGCCTTTTTTTGCCCTAGGGGCAGCTTTGTAAAGGGTTCTGGACCCTTTTTTCTAGCTAAACTATTCAAAAACATCCACACCTCCTCCATGACAAACCTTCTTCTACCCCTCCACACATGGATCCCTCTTGTGAGACCCTTCCAAGTAACCAACCCTCTCCCCATATAACTAAAAACAAAGAAAGATCTTACAGACATTGTACCAACTCTTGAAAACATATCCTACCCATTCTCTTAGAATCTTAGCTAATCACTCTCCCTCCTCCTACATGTAAGTAACTTCATTAGTATAGTCATTCAACACCTCTTTTGTGAATATTGTTAACAAGATGCAGGGCATGAAGCAGAGCTAACCAAAAGCTGGTGTATACATTATGCGGAGGTTGGGGCTGACCTATGATGCTAGAAGACACATCCCTAGATGTAATAGATACAATACATACACACACACACACACACACACACACACACACACATATATATATATATATATATATATATATATATATATATATATATATATATATATAGAATAAGATAAGATAGGATATAGTAGATGATATGATATGATAGCATATGAAATGTGAAGATAGGAGATAGTATGATGATATAGCAAAGACATAGAAGTCTAATTAAGCATGTATATAGATGGATGAGGTAGAGACTTAGATCTGCTAGAAGATGGATGTACGATGTTTGACTGTTGTTTATAGACAATGGATATCTATAGGTACTGGATAATCCTTTGTTGTTGTATTGTTATGATCTGTTTGTGATACTATGCCTTTGTTATTCTTTGTGTTTTTCTATCAATCTCTAACTACTTGACTGAGGTATAAATTGACTACAAAGACTTGGTTGAGGACTGGATCTCTAGATTGGTATCCATCCCCATTTCTTGCCAACATTTGGTTCCATTGCTGGGACCCTAGAAGAGAGTAGTTAAATATTAAAGAGGCAAAACATTCAAAGGAGTAGCACAGAGTTTCAAAAGGAAGAGAAGGCTAGGTTGGTGGAGAAAATTTTTAATTTGTCGAGATATTTAGGTCTCCTTAAGTTCCTACCTCTATGAGAGGGGGGAAAGCACTTAAGGGAATGTCAAATGGAAAGGGGGTAGGATCCACAAGGATCTTTCAAATGATGTGACTCTTCAAACAAGGCTACCATGGGATATAAAAGGACTAATGGAACACCAAATCAAGAGAACCCATGGTGAAAGGGGAGAAGCGGAAGAAAAGAGAAATTAGCAAATACATCAAAACTGAAATGGAGATAAGTAGGGAAGAAAGGTTGAAGAAAACTTAGGAATGATAGGAACACTACCACAAAAGGACGGAGAGGGCACAAGAGAGGAGAAAAGAGATTATAATAGAAGTTGTGAAAGGAAAGGAAGAACAATTCATTGAGTGTGCCATGGAGGGTGCTGCCAGAAGGAAGAAGAACAATTCATTTAGATCTAGATTGGACATATCCACCTTAGGTAGCAGGTTCCTTGATCCTTTTCATCAAACTTGCACATATCCACCTTAGGTAGTAGGTTCCTTGATCCTTACCATCAAACTTGCATATATCCACCTTAGGTAGCAAGTTCCTAGATCCTGTATAAGTGCTAGATTTAGATCTAGATTGCCTAGCTTGGAAGGTCCACATTGATTTCTTGAAATATCATGTTCCTCATTTTATTGAGACATAGAGCCTTAGAGTTGTAACATTGTGTCCTTGATGCAAGACATCATGTCTTCCTTCATACTAGTGAATTCGTTTTTCACTTGCTCAACCACTACCAAGATTTCCTCCATTTTGTTGGTTTCTTTCCTTACATATTTCATGGATATTGTACCCATATCCTTGATGAATCACCTTTATTAAAATTCTTTCTAGGAGTGTAGGAATTCTTGCCCCTACCTCTAGTCTATGATCCTACCATGCTAAGGCTTGATAATGAAAAATCTATTTCTTTTGTTGACCAAAACTTGATCAGATGATTTTAGAATTTTTTCGACATAAAATTAAAATTTTAAAGAGATAATTTTTTCCAAGCTTATCAAAAATGTAAACAAATCCAAAAATTCAAAAAATTAATGGAAACTCTAATTTCCTAATAACTCCCTCAAATCTACTCCAAATGGCCTTAAATCTAGACTATAGTAGCTTCAATATATCCTTGATCAACCATCTAGAAATTATAAAATATTTCATCAAATTGAGAGAGATATGCACTTCATAATTTGACCTCCCAACTCAAAAAGATCATCTTGTTTCTTGCCTTTAGGGTGCCAAGATCATACTCTGATACCACTTGTAATGAAGTAACTTTCACAGGAGAAGAATGTAATATAAAATATGATGTAAATACCTAACAATGCTTGAAAATAATAAGCCACTTCAAGGGGGAAAACCTCTAAATATTTGTAATGAGAATATAATTCATAATATGATCATAAACTAACAACTAGTTCCTATATATACCCTCCTTATTGTTAGTGGAATCAATGTTATTGCTTAACTAGTTAATCTCCTAACTAGTTAGTCATATTCACATTAGTCACTTAAGCTCACTTAGAGACTTTTACCTTTTAGTCTCACCTCATGAGTGTAGTAGATATGTCCACACACTTGTCCCAAATGTGCCCATTTGTGTCACCACATTGGAAGGGTAGTTAATCTTTCAATCCTACCTTCTCTCCTCCTCATTTTCCTACATATACAAGAAACCTATTGTACTTTACAAGATTCACTTGTTGATTCACTTGTATGATAGATTTTGGAATTCTTATTGTGAACATTCATTTGTGGAAGTGTTTGATATTGCAAGTGTGATTTGGATGCTCCAACATGGTATTAGAGCCATCTTCAAAATCCCTTCCCAAAATTTCTTGAGTTTACAGGCCCCTTCTCTTATTAGGGGATTTTCATTAACTAATTTCATATGGTGCATCTTGGAGCAAAGCCAACCTCACCGTTGCATCTGGAAGGCCCACATATGTATGGATCAATAGTAAACTTGATAGGATTTTCTCATGGTGCTTCATAAAGGTTTTTTAAGGGTCTCCATTAGCAACCATATAGAAATATGTATAGTCATATAACTGCCAAACCATTGTACTATTGTTGCTTTATTACTATGCATCACCTATATTAGGCTTGTACTTCACCTGTGCAAACTTTTGGCATCATTTGACATAAATTTTGTATTTTTTATTTTTTTAAATAAAAAATTAATTGCAAGGTACAACCTATGCAAGGCTAAAGTCAACCCTACATCAATGCTAACACCTGCAACCTTCAAAGTGTGGTCATATGGGGGGGCTAGCTCCTAGTTAGCCATCATCAAAATGGGATTAGGCCCTTGTGGTGCCACCACTTGCCAACCACTGCCACTCAACTAGTAGTGCCACCTCCTACTCTACGCCTACGAGAAAAAACCACCCAATCCTCTAAAAAGTAGTTTTGTGCATATAGTAGGTAGTTTCTTGGTAAATAATGATAGTTTTTTTGGTTTTTGGGGTAGGTTCATAGGCAACTAGTGGTGGTTTCATAGTTATAGAGAATATTTTGAAAATCTTAGCTGTGACGTCATTTTCCAACAATTGACATCATCTTTTCAAGTAATGACATCATCATTTGGTCACCTAGTTGCTGATGTCACTATTCTATTTTTTGATGTCATCAAACTATCAGGAATAGTTTTTTTCTATTTGTTGACATCAACAAAATTTTTTGCCCCCATGACCATTGACAATTTGGTTTTCAAGGCCCAATTTCAGGGGCTTCATTCTTGCTCATACAAGCTCATATTTTTAAGTAATTTTTTTGAAATGGGACATAATTTTGCACTCTCTATGATGGTGTAAGTAATTTTAATTTTGGACTTCTAGTGTTTCCATAATTTTTGTTTTCTCAATGATCTTGTTGTGCAGTTCTTGTTTTGGTAACTTTCAAGGGCCATAACTTTTGTGTCTGGACTCCTTTTTGGGTCTTTTTTTGAAAGTGTATTTTTTCATGTACTTTGCATTCATTCCATCATTTTCCTCTCATATTCTACCAAAATTATATTTTTATATTGTACTCATTTTTAGACATTGTGAAACTTTACATCTGTGCATTTCTTTGTAAATACACTAAAATAAAGTGCTTAACCCAATTTTATGTTTTCTAGGATTATTACACATCATATTGTGTCATTTTATATTTGCACTACCTATAAAGTTCCATGGGGGTTCTTGTGTGTGCCTTGTTTTGCAAACACAATACTTCATAATCCTCCTAGGTGTGTTCCTTATTTATTGCACACCGTTGTTTGGTAACTAGTTTCCCAAACATCATATTAGACCTGATGTTGTATTTACATCTATTTTCATACCTTTGTGCCATATTTTAGTGGATCTACAAATACCTCTTCCTTGTCAACATTATGCGAGGTATCACATGGTTCTGCTAATGCTTCCTTGGTTTCAATTAAGTAATGGAAATACCTCTCTCATTTTAGTTGATTGATATTCATGAGACTTTGGTACCTTTGTAGAGCACCATCTATACATATAGTAGTGTCATTGGGGTCACTTGTACAGGTACATGCATATATAGTAGTATGGTTGGGAATCACTCATGTAGTGTTTTGTGTCTATTTGATCACAATACCATTTGCATTTTTTACCATCAAATTGTTTTCTTATTGCAATATTTGGTGTGATCCACCATATGAGCATATATGGTTGAGTAGTGTCATTGGGGTCACTCATGTAGTGTTTTGTGCCTCTCTTATCCTAATCTACATTCATTGGAGGGTTCTTTGATTCTAGAAGAAACCAGTTGTTCTTTGGTAGTGTACAACTTCTATGTGCTTCAAGAGTTCTTCATGTTCCTCATTTTTTAGGGATATTTTTTGGGTTGTTTGTGCCATCTTGTTCTCTCTTTTGGAGATGAGTTTTTCACACAAGGTTTTCTCTATTTTTAAGAGAATTTATTGTACATGGGTACCTCATCAGGCCTTGTTGTTAGGACCCATTTTCAGTGTTTAGCTTTCTCCCTAAGTATCACTTAAGGGGGGTGTTAATGTGAAAAGTGTTATTACTAACTAGTTAATCTCCGAACTAGTTAGTCCTATTCACAATGGTCACTTAAGATCACTTAGAGACTTCTACCTTTTAGTCTCACCTCATGAGTGTACTACATGTGTCCCACACTTGTCCCAAGTGTGCCCACATGTGTGACCACATTGGAGGGGTAGGTAGTCTTTTATTTCTACCTTCTCTCATCCTCCTTGTCCTACATATACAAGGAGCCTATTATACTTTACAAGCTTCACTTTGTTGATTCACTTATATGATAGTTTTTGGGATTCTTATTGTGAATATTCATTTGTGGAAGCATTTGATATTGTAAATGTGATTTGGATGCTTCAACACTTATGCCTTGGATTACACCCAAGCTAACTTAACTACCTATATAATAATATACTAATGATCATATAACTTAATTAAGAGTTAAGGTAGCCACAAGCCAAATACTCGAAACTGTATGCATAGTAAATGATTAAGAGCATAGAAAAAACAATTGAAGACTACTTTTGAACTTGTTTTTAGATTAATGACTCATCTAGCTATGGTGATGTTCAACATGTAGGAGAGTAAATAAGCCTACAAAGGACCCTACCCACAACAAATAGAAGTAGAACACATTAAACATAGTATTACTTTGACAAGTAATAGACATGACATTATTTGGAAAAGCATATGTGGATATCATGAGCCTATGTAAAGGGTGTATTAATGAATGCATGATAACCATGTAGGTACATAGTGTACCCATTTAGTAAAGCACTTAGGTATAAAGATTAACATCATAATTTTTGCAATAGGTATAGGTATAGAAATTTTGACCAACAAAGGCATTATCTATAAAGAAGAATTGTGCCTATAATTTTGATATCTCATTATCTCCAAGCAGAAAGGAAATAACTTAAGTGACTTGGATGCTACTAGTAGTAAGCCACTATTGAAACATAACATAAAGAACTTTTTTGAAGGTTTTACCAATATCTAAAGCCTATTATGAGCTACAAAAATATAAATGATGATCAATAGAGCCATTACCCACAAAGAAGGACCCTATCTACAATTCGAAAAGTTAGTTGCTTCCAAATGGAAAAGAAACAACTTAAGTGAAAAGGCTAGCACTAGTAGCATGTTAACATTAAAACATAACATAAAATACCTTATGAAAGGTTTATTAAGTTTTTAAATGTTTATGGGCTATAGGGAGGTGAAAGTAGACTAGCTTAGATAGGTCCCAAAAGTCAAAGATCTTGTTACTAGTTAAAAAATAATATACATGGGGGAACTTAAATAATCTATGACTGTTAACTATAATTCAACTTCAAAATAGATAAAGTGCACAAAAATATAAGTAATGCTTTAGGCTTAAGCTTACAAAGGGTTTTATAAGGGTTTCTCAAGGCTTAAAACAAAAAATCTTTTAGGCTTTCACAACATGAACAAAGACCCAACACTAAATGCAATTTCTAGCATAATTTGGTAGGATACCAACACAAAATAAAAAAATCACTTTAAGAACAATATAAAACCCCTTGATAACCCATCTACTTTTCACTAATAAGCTTCCCTAGGTTCTTTCATCTAACATTCCTACATGGCACGTGAATCATTTAACATGAGTTAAAAGGTTATAGAAGGGAAGAAGGGAAAATTCTAATAGATGCTACTCATTAAAACTTTTTGTGTGTGTAGGTTTCAAGATAGAATTCTCATTGTGAGGATAATGTGCTAAATTGTCATCCTTATTTGTATCCTTTTTATGAGTGTATAAGTATTTATTTTCATGTTAATTACTTTTTTTCATTTGACACGCATATTTGTAGTAGTTAACATGCAAATCAATGTGGGGGGAAATGTAAGTATGAAAATTGTATACCTTGCACTTTTCTGCTTCATTTTCAACTCACCTTGACTAAGTTTTTAATAATGTAATGACTAGTGTACAAGTGTCATGTTTCTACACAAAAGTTGGCAAATAAGTTGAACTTAACCATATAAGAACTTCACACATACCTAGGTACTAGTGTTGGTCTTTAGTTTATCCATTTGTTTATCTAGTTGGGTGGGTATAGAAATGAACTTGGTTCATCTACATGACACAAAAATGATACCAAAACTTAAAATTAAAATTAAAATTTATGCCCAAGATGACTCCCTTCTTACTAGTTGTTACTTTTTGAATTGAGTGTAAAATATGTTAATTTGTGTGCCAGGGTGTTATATAAAAGGGTAAAACCTAATTCACTTTTACCCCTCTAGGATCCATCATAGCATTACATAACATTATCATTTAAGCATCAAAGCATTCATTGCACCATTAACTTACAACAATATTTTTGCTTAGTAAAAAATAAGGTATCTTACATGGTTTCTTTATGCCTTCAATGGGACTTCACCAACCATTTATGGTTAATGGTATTCACAAACCTATAAATAGGTTTAGGTGCCTTCAAGAGATGATGCATTAAATTTGTGGAAAATAAAGATTTGTATAGATTTTCTGCACCTATCTTAAATGCTTGAGAAAGAGGAGGTGTGGACTATACTTGTAAGTTATGGGGCTACTTTAAAATGGATTATGAATTTCCCTTTAACTAGTCATGAAAGGTTGTGAAATAAATGATATATTAGGAAAGATTATATATAGTGATATACATAAAATCCTCTCTCCTAATGTATCCCTTGTGAATATGTATGTATGTGTTTTTATTTTGTTTTATTTCTATGTTTATTTTAGGAAAATGTTTTAATATATGTATATTGATAAATGGTTCAATTTTATGTGAAGTTGAGCTCATTACTCTAACTTTTTTACCTATTTTAATAGCTACACATTTATATATATCTTAACCCTTACCTAATCCTTGCATACACATTGTTATACATTCATCTTATACATACATTTATCACACTTATCCATACAACAACCACATTATAGTTATTATCCATCTTGATTCAATCACCTGCCCCCCTAAGGTTGAACCTATGGTTGTAGAATTTTCACTTGTAAATTTAAAATTCAAATTCAATATTTGGCCAATTGGGCACATTTATTTTCTTTCCTTAAACTGGTTAAGTACACATTTTGTAAAACTTAGTGTTATGTGCTAGTATTTAAAGGCATTTAATTGCATTCATTTCACACTCTATCCTCTCTAGTCATGCTAATCATTGTCATTTTTATTTAAGGAAGGAAACACTTTAGTTTGGTACACTAAAAGGAATCTCATCGTGTATGAGCATTCTATGAGCACATGCATGTTTGAAGAGTGTTGTCTTCAATCATTTGTACAAATTTTTGTGGGCCAACCTAGGAAAATACATCCATTAGAAACAAAATGGTAGCCTACCAGGGTATTTATAAATAATGTCAGTCTTCAAATATTAGAAAGAAGGAAGGTAGGTGAAGGATAGTCAAGTGAACCATAGAATAGAAGTAGATATCTTATAAGGTAAATTCCCTATGTAGAGCACAAGTTCATTGTCATGTAACTGGCCCAGATTATGAAATTTGACCCTAGAAAAAGAAAAGATTTACTACAAAAAAGAGACCACACTTTCAAGGTTAAAGCATAGAATATTCTAGAATCTTCTCCAAAGGCAAGTGCAATGCCTCAAGTTTATACCCAAGGCATTAGTTGAACAAACACTGAACCAACAAATTTTTCACATTTTCAAGTGCGACATTCACATGTCGCATTGCACTCACATGCACACAAGGTATCGTAACAAGGAAAAAACACCAAAAGTGACATCACCATTGCACTATGCAAGGTGGTACAAGCATAAGACTTCACCCATCATGTGACAACTCACTATGATGACCAAGCGAGAGGTGGAGCTCACTCCATAAAGAAGATTAGATACATGTCCACAAACTTGCTCCCTCATGAACACATGGTGTAGGATGAGGGTGATATCCACCTTAGTCCATTCCATGATGACATAAGACATCCCAAACACAAGGGTAATGCTCACCCATGAGATGGTCTAACTAGGAGGTATGAGTCCTCAACCAACTGCAATGGTCACTAAATGAACTCGTGCAAGGAACACTTCCCAATGTAACATAGGGAGACAAAGAAGGTATGAAAACACTCTAGACACATCAAGGAAACTACACAGAAGATACTTCCAGAGGCCAAAAGTGCCTCTTACAAAATCCCTATGCATAAACTGAAGGAACATGAAATACTAGGCAACCCCGGGGAGTACAGACCCCAAAGGAGGAGCTCTTTGCTAGGGACACTAGTACCCAAGAACTATTGTCCTCAGGACACTAGGGCCCTAGCATTGTACTTCTCTAGACTCCAATGCCCTAGCACTATAGTCCTTCTAGGACAGGGTCAAAATCACCTAATCAGCCCAGATTTGGTCAAAATAGCCTAGAAAAGCATGAAATTGAAGGTGCAAGTACAAAACATGATTACACATCATATTTAACTATCACAAGTAGAAATTGGTTCATTTTAAGCACCAAAATACAAATTGTTGTTTTTTCACCATTTGTTACATACAAGTTCACAAAGGGAAAACAAGACAATCCAATCATGCCTTCGACACCAACGTCGAAGCACAAACCCATAGAGAGATACATCACCACTTAGGTGGTTAATTTATAAGTCCTCATGCGTTGAGGATCAAACAATAACAATGTTTCAATAATCAGTTACATAGCATAGGAAACCAACATCCTTCAAATTAGACAAGTTTATGAATACACCAAAATATCCCTCACACTCTCCAAGGTGCAACAAGGCACAAGGCACAAGGTAAACCACCTACAAATAGATCACGGAACCCATCTAGCACCTAAAGATCATCATGAAGGACCAACGAGGAAATATTGCTCACCTCCCAACCATATTGCCATTGTCGAGGGCAATAGCTATCTACGCAACTCTAGGCAACCCCCAACCTATGGAGAAGGTGATCATGGTAAACCCACTAAGAACATCTCACACAATCGAAGGTATACATAGCAACATATGGCATACACGCCAATTAATGAACACAAATACTAATACAATGCATATAAATAACACATGGTACAACTACCATACAATATGATATAATGCACACCATAAATCATGAATAAACCATTGCAAACACAAAAATGCAAGGTACACAACACACACCAAGTCCAACTCAAGCGGTGACAAGCATAAGTAAGAGAGTACTAGCAAGCCTAGGATAAGGAGTGTCAAAATGAGGGCACATACCTCCTCATAGAAAATATGAGGGCACTACCTCCTCATAGAAAAACTAGGTATTGTATCACAAAGAGTTGGTCTTTACAGTGCCCAAACCCATAACAGGGTATTGTATCACCAAGAAATGTTGTTTGGTGTAGACGATCTTGTTATTAGTTAATTTCATTTTTCGCCAATGAGTTTAATGTTTATCTCTTTACAACTCTCCACATGCTCAACCCATTGACAACTTCATGTCATGGTATGCATTTAAGGAGCCACTCCCTACCCTACTCCTAATCCTCTTCCTAGACATCCAACGTGTCAATTTAACAAACCAAGCGTGGCACATATTTCAATGCACCAAAAATACGTGGTCTCAAAAGATGTAGAATCACATTTTAATTGGGAGACAACTCATCCCACAAAATAATTTTATGAATTTAGGTGTGGCACATAAACCAATGCATAAAATTTCAACATAATATATTTTTTGACAATGTTATAAAAAAATATAAAATCTTAAAATAATAGGGAGACTACTTATCCCACATTTAGATTCATCAAGGAAATGCCTACAAAGAAATTTTCATGTTTTCCAAATACAAGAAATAACCATAAGGCCCTAAAACTCCATTAGAGCTCCTTATGGCACCTTGACCAAGTTTGACCAATTTTCTAACTTTGATTTTACAATGGCTATGGAAAAACTGACAACAACCCATTGTAGATAATATGTGCAACATCCCAAATCTTCAATAACAAGTTGGGGGTTTATAGAATAATTTTGACAACGTTTGGTCTGTTTTGGCATGTTTCCAAATGAAAAATACATGCAAATAAATAAAGAACAACTATAAATGAATTCTAAGTTCTCTAACTACTAAGCAAAGCCATTCACAATCATTCTAGATGACATGGCAAGAAGGAGAAACAACAAAAGAATTCATGGGAAGAGTTTATTAACTTACCTTTCAACAAGTAATGAAAATCCAAGAAAGAATGAAGAGATGAAGACAATATTTCCTCAAACAATCACCAAGCATCTACAAGAAGTCTCCAATCCAATTCCACCTTTCAAACAAGCAAGAGAATCCTTCCTCCAAGCACACCAAAATTCTATCTTTTTCAAGCATGAGAGGGTTTCAAGGATGGAGAGCACAATTTTGAAGAGTAAAAATAGAATTCTATTCCTCAAAAGGCCATAATTCTTTTCTCACAATATAACATTCACTTAAATGATTTTGAAAAATCGTACTTAAGACTATTACCTTTGCACAATAAAACATTTAATCATTAAATATTGTTGATGGTGTTTTTAGCACACAACAATGCAGGTGTGATTGTTAGTATCACACCTCTCTTGAAAAGTATCTTACCCTAAGTAAGAATACTCCAAGGATAATACAGCTAGGTCTTAGCTTGCTTGGAATTTCTCAGTGGGATGTTCTAGCTACTCCTACAAGGGGTCTTACATGCAATATGACATGTTTGACAGGCTAGGACAGTAATACATGCAAACCCTTATATCATTTCAGCTGTTATGGCAATATGAAGTGCTGCTGAAACCTAATACTAACAGTTCATTAATAAGAAATTGCAAAAGCAGTAGGGTTTAGAAAGAGATCCTAAGTGACATTCACAATATAAAGATTGTTGTAGGTAGACAAACATTCAGAAATTAAACCAATTTTCTGTTTTACTAAGCTAATGACTTTGCTACAGTGCTGCAGAAAATAGTGTTATCTTCTATAGATTCTCCAGATTTTCAGATTACATACATTCATTAAATACCCAAGTGCTAGCATGATTTAACTATTGTAATGCAATTAAACTCAGCTCAATTTAACAGCCAAGGCTAACTATGCACAGCTACTTACAATTAGTAAGCAACTAATAGTATTGACTAGAATGCTCATCAAATATCTTCAACAAATCAACAACATTGCAAAGCATGATTTAACTAATGAAGATTAAGATGTGAACCATGAAACCAAATTGATAATACAAAGAAACAAATTATCATAAAAGTACTGTAGCAACTTGCTTTTGTATCAACCAGAAAATTTGGCAGAGCGTCAACAATTCAGCATCAAGATTCTCTTGTTACAATAAGAGAATGATGGCCCTTTTATAGACAAGGCACCATACCAAGTTTTTCAATGGATGATGTAGATTAACTCAACACCAATGTCTAGATTACATGGCATTTAATGAGATACATCAGTTAGTTACATTTTTAGATTTGCATTTGTCCTTTAGGAAAAGGACAAAATACAGCTTGCAAATACATTGAATCTAGACAAAATGGATACCCATTTGGTTGTACATGATGAAAAGTTAATTTTCAAGGCCTAATAAAGCAAAAATAGAGTCACATGACACTTGAAAATATGAGCTGACGTAGATTCATGGGATTCCAAATGCTGACTGAATCAAGGGGAGTATGTGGCACATTTTTATGAAGGCATGTCTAGTTAGATGCTTGCTAGACTGATTCTTGATGACTAGACTACTGGAACAACAGTGATTTGGCATGATCTTCTATGTCTTTCAGCTCCTAAGACTCATATTTATCATCTTGGACATTATACTGATCTTCTCTTGCGGGTATAGCAATAATTTGATTGAGAGAATGTCGATTCTGCAGTTCTGGGTCAGCAGGGTACCTATGTATGTTCATCCTTTAAAAATGGCTCTAGTTGGCTCCTTTGTCTTCTTACAAATGCAATCAACAAGGCCAAGAATCAATTTTATCTTAAACAATCATTTTCCATCAAAACATGTCCATTTACAACCATAGATCAGTCAGGAACAACTCATTGTCAATGCCACCTTCTTATAAACAATCTTTATAAATCCAGTGATTTTCACATGATTTTCTACATTTTTTACCATTTTCAAGTACCCATTTAGCCTATATGTTGATCTAGGAGGTTTTTGTAGCCATTTGAATCCATTTGGGAACCTTTATTTCATGTTTTAAAGCCTTTTTTAAAGTAGGATTTTTGGGGGTCACTGACTTTTCATGTGTAGTAGCATTACTCATTATTAAACATGCCCAAAATCCACACAAACATTCTAAAAATGTCCATCTTGAAGTGATAAATAGTTGTGCAATCCATATCCATCAAGAAAATCCAATTTGCACCTTGAAAAACTCAATTTTTAGGCCAAAATACCAAAAAGAGTTGATTCTGGGGGTCACTGACTTTAGCGCTAATTTTTGAGGTCACTGACTAAAAGCCAGTCAAAAGTGATTTTAGCGCTAAAGTCAGTGAGGTGTAATTCTAGTGCTAAACACCTTTAGCGCGGGTTTCATGGGTCACCGACTTGTGCAGATTTGGGAGTCATTGCCTAAAAGTCAGTGGGAGGTGAATTTAGCGCTAAGGTTGGTAGGTGATGATTTTCGTGCAGAAGTCCGTGAGCGATGTTTTTAGCACCGAGAGCTAGTAGCGATTATTTTTAGCGCAAAGTCAGTGAGTTTAATTTTTAGCACCAAGTCAGTGAGAGTTGTTTTTAGTGCTTTTGGCAATAGGAGGCAATTTTAGCGTCAGATTTTGACAGTCCCTGGGTGACAGTATATTTCAAAACATATTTAAGTATATGTTTAGAATACTTTAAATATTTTGAAATATACTATCAGGATGTTTGAGATAGATTCCATATCCATAAAATTTCATATGCAAATTCTAGATTTTTGAGGTTCCACCAGATTTCAGACTTAGCCATTTTTCAGGGTTTTCAAGGTTTTAGACTTAGCCAAATCAGCGCTTCAGGACCATGCATTAGAATGAAAGTATATGAACCCCTTAGTGAAATCTTGTGGAATTTAACATGATTTTGCAACTCTAAGACCTGGAATCTAGGAATTTCAACATGACACATCCTGTAGTAGCAATTTCAAGGACAATATCTAGTGACATAGGATTTTGGAGCAGAAAGCAGTAACACCTAACTTTAGCGCAAAAGGCAACAAATGGCTATTTTTTAAGCACAAGACCACTCAAGACACCTCCAAATCAATTATGAAAGACATCAAATCACTCTAAACATGAAAAAATACTCAAATCCGGAACCAGTCCTACACTCTAAGCACAATTTCACTCTCTCATTGTCATAAAGAGGAAAGGTTGAGACTTCAAGCCAAAGCAAAAGAGGGGGTCTCCATTTGGCAAAATGGGGCATGTGTGCAAGGCACAACAAATACAATCACTAATAATTAAAATATTTCCTTTGCAATCACATTAAGCATTTAATCAAAATGCACTAATAATTCAATTTCACTAAAAACACCTAAGTAAATCACTTAAATTGACATGAAATTAGTT
The DNA here is from genome assembly GCA_027924645.1 of Cunninghamia lanceolata. Lineage (NCBI taxonomy): Eukaryota > Viridiplantae > Streptophyta > Pinopsida > Cupressales > Cupressaceae > Cunninghamia > Cunninghamia lanceolata. The sequence continues at coordinate 1,311,847 of BSBN01000292.1, read as the reverse complement.
AATCAACTAAACTTGATTATTCCAAACAGGTTATTGCTATTTGATCCAATCTCATTCCAAAAAGACCAAACATGTCATACCAAGCATTCAGTTTCTTGAAATAATGCACTTCTACCTTTAGACAGAAAAATATTAAATGTTGAAATTAAATTGAAATCACTCAAATTTATTCCTCAAGCATATCATGATGCAATAAACATTTTTGCTAAGGCAATAATAATAATTTTCAATTTAAAGTCACTAAAATACTCTGAAACCACATAAAACATGTTTTTCAAGATAATTTAAAAAATAATGCAAAATGCTAAGGAAACACACACAACTGACTTCAATAACACATTACAGGTTTCCACAACACAAGGATAAGGCTGAGATGGCTTAGCATCCCACGTCAAACTTCTCCACATTTCCCACATTAGTTAACATCTGTAATTACTTGCACACTCATGTCAACCATCAGACATACCTACTCCACATATAATAGTCAAAGAAACATAATCCACTCCAACGTGGTATAATCATACATGATATACAGTAATCACATTCACTATAATCATCTATGACTACCATGATTCAGGAACATGATGCATAAATGACAACATTTCACAATGCAAGAATAATATGACAATCATGACTATAACAAGTATAGTGAAAATAGTGAAGCTGAAGCACTAAAATGATCTAACATGCACGATCAGATGAACACTAAGGTGGGCATTGCACAATCACACTTCAAACATAGAACTAAATATTCTTGGCCACCACATGTAATTTTATACATTAGCATGTAAATTATTCAAGTATTCCATCCTTTCTAACATAATTGAATGCTCTAGGTTAGTTATGTGTATGTATATGCATTTCATTGGATTAGACTAGAATAATCTTAAGGAAAGTATAATTTCCTTCACATTTTTGGTGAACCCATCTAACCATACATGACTTGGTCTTATTTCTAGGGCGTCTCATTTCATTAAAGGGTTTTTAGATCTATACTTTTTATATTACATTCTATTTTCAAATTTGGACATTTTTTACATCCTTTTCCTTCATTGATACATCTTTTCTTTTAAGGTTTTGTGTGCTTACTCATTTATCCTATCTTTAATCCACCCCACCCATACTCAATTATAATTTAAGATTAATATTCTTATCTACACAATTTGTATCTAATTTATATATCATTTGATTACTCTTATTAGGGTTTGCATTTATTGGATACTTCTATGAACCATGAATTCCTAGATAGATCCTTGTTTTCTATTATGAATTCTCATAGTCCTTTATCGTTGGTATCTACTCATGCTTCCCTTACTAATTATGACATGTTTATACAATGTGTGATGTGATCCATTTGTTCTTGATTCAATTATGACATGCTATCACACAAATGGGGTCACATTATCTATGGAAACATTATAGCATTGAATATATGCTCTTTTTCGACATTTAGGGATTTGATCATCACTTTCCCTTCTCTATTAGATACTATTACTTCAATCCACCATGATTATCATATGTTGAATATTTCTCATATGAAAAATGATAGTAGTTAAATTCTAGAATCAAATTACATTTTACCTTTGATCACCTCTCCTTCACATAATCCATTTGTCATAACCCGATTTTTATAAAAAAATGCATGTAATAACATTATTATTTAGTTTTAGATCTACTATTATATTTTTCACCTGTGGATGATATTGACCTAGCAAGTTGGCTAAAGAGGTTGCATAACATTTTAGTTTGATCTATAATGTATAATTTTACATTTGACTTTTAATTCTAGGTAATGGATTATTAGATGCAATTGATAGATTTTATATTTATTAGGCATGTGTGGATACTAGTAATATGATTTATGTTTCTAGTGCAAGGATCCTCACACACTTGATTAGAGTGTAGTGGTTTAATTAACTAAGTCTTGCATGAGTTCTCTATTGGGAAACACAACAATGGTGGACACAAACTAGTGATGTTATTGTGTTATTGTGTTTGTCTGATCTTTAGTCATATTATGTCATCTTTTGTATTATTCGTTGTATTGTGACTAGATTTTGTCTTCCAAGGTTGTATCCGTTTGGCTTGTTTCTTAGGGGATGATCTTGGTACATAATGTTTATTACCTTAGGTCTAACCCTATGTTGTAAGGTCCTAAGTTTTACTTTTACTTTTTAATTTAAGAGGTAAACTTATGTTGGTGGGAGGTTTTGGATGGAAGATAGTACTTAACTGTGGTTATTAAATTCTCCCAATACATGCTTTGAAGGACTCTCTCTCTTTGAAGTGTGTTGATGGTAATTAAGTTTTTCTATCATTTGTTGTGTTTTTGGTTTTTTTAGTGGTATTTTGGCAATGGTGGAGGTTGTTGGTTGGATAGTTTTGATTGCATTAATTCCTACATTTTGTGCATCATAATGCCTAAAGATAGGTTTATTTTGTGGTGGAAAGAGGAGAATACGAGGGAAGATTATCATGGCCATAGAAGGAGAATCCTAGTTTTTGGGAATGGCATTCCTATAGATATTTTCCTCTCATGTGTGATTTACATGGTATGGTCTTGGGGTGGAAATAAAATTGGTTTGGGGAACTATTTTGGTCAAAGGGTATTGTTGATCCAATCTTGAGAAGTTGCAGGCTAGTTTTACTTCAAAGGTCTTCTAGTTGGAATCAAAGAAAAATGAGATTATCTTTTTGAGAAGGCCAAAACTCCTACCTACTTGGTATCTAGTATAAGAAGGTACTAATTTCCATTAATTCTTTTCCAATTGATATTACTTTTACTTTGCTTGCATTTATGCTAATATTTTCTTTTGCTTGGGTATATTTAGATCCTATGACTATGATGGAAGTCTCTTTTATATGGATGTTTATTTGTGCTAACTCTAGTTTGAAGAGTGCTAATGTGGGTGATGTTATATGGAGCCTAATCAGACTCGGAGGTTAAATTTATCCCACTTTTATTAGCGCAGTTTCCCCCCAATTTCCTATGGGGTCAAAGGGTAGCACCCCTTGCAGGGTCTAGGGGCAGTGCCCCCAAAACCTCACATAGTTTTTTATTATTTTATTAAGGCATCGGGAGTTATTTTTCATTGGCCAACATAAAAAAACCTATTTTTTAACCGATAAGAGTCATGATAAAAATGGCTAAGGGTTAGGGTTTCCATTGATGTATTGTAGCATTTTGTAACGGTATTGAGTTGCAAGGATTGCTGGTTGTAATCAGTTTGATTTACTGGATAATAATATTGGATTCTCTATTGGTGGATATAGCCTGAGTTTGGGTGAACCATGTTAAAACTTGTCTCTCGCTGTTATTATTTCTGTGTATTTTCATTCCTCTGTTTAATTTGTATTTGCATTTAATTGATATCTTCTGTCGGCTAACCCTAACAGGTGATTGTATCATCACTACATGAGGTTTTCTTGTATTATAAACATAGTTCCTTTTGAGGGTTTTGTTAGTTCTTTTGTGGTTGGCTAGGTTATGTATGATGAGTTATCTCTCTATATAGAATTTTGTGATAGACTAGGGTTTTAGACTCTATCAAACATGGAAGAAATAATTTTTCTTGTTCTACATTTATGGGATAGTAAATATTAGTGGTTCCATCCTTTGAGGGAAACAAACCTTAGAGTGTCTTGAATGATTTTTACTTTTGGTCTCTTCATTGGCTTGTGGGTATCACTATCCTAGTCTTAGATGAATTTTCATGCATCACTAAGATGGAGGTTGGGTTGATGGTCCAAGGTAGAGGTTTTCTTGCACCATTGTGTGATAACTTGATAATAAATCTTATTTGCATAGTTAGAGTTTATGGGGGTGTAGGAACATCAATTACATTTAGAAATGTTGATGAAATTTGGGCTTTGTAATGACCCAAAAATTTAGGACTAGAAAATTTTGAAAATTAAAGACTTTAGAACCTATGTTAAACATATATTGCATATGCAACTTATACATATTCAATGAGATGTTCTTATTTATAACCATTCACCTTGTCAATTTAATTAGAATAGGCATACCTAACTAATGGCTTGGTTAAGCAGGTTATAAGTATGCTATCCTTTAGGTATACTTATTGTTGAATTAATTATACACAAAAAATGCTTGTGCCCCACAACATCTTATTGAATACCTATTAGTGCATGTAAAATATTTTTAACACAAATTCTACTAAGGACTCTATAAGATTAAGTTATTATAAAATTGAATTGACTGAATAAAATAATTTTCTCATTAGAAATTAAATGTAAATATTAAGCATATTGAATTACTATTCTTTTTTTGTTTTAGATAGAATTCATAAATTTTATACGACATCAAAAGAATAACTAAATTTTTTATCATAAAAAAAAAGGAAAATTCCTGAATTAAAAGGCATATCTTATTAAGGTCCTATTGCTTGATATCTATACTAAACAATATTTACATTTAAAGACTAAATTTAAAGCTAAATAGTAAATATCTTACATCAACCAATAGACATAAAAAATATCTTTATTACATTATCCATAATTCCTATTAATTTAATACATCATGATCCCAATACTTAAAATGTATCTCTTTACAACAATTACAATCTTGAATTATAGATATAATCATATTTCCATAATTTTTCCAACTTTTCATGCAAGCAAAAGTATCCAATAGAATTCTCCCTATGAGAACTACATGAACACATTGCATCAAAGGATCCTGACCATGGATATGTGACCTTACCCAAAGCCCACTCCTAGGCATAGGGTAGCATGTAAGACATTTTGGCCAATAGTACAACATACCATAATAAAGAAAACTAGTCAAGACTAACACAAACATAAATTCATAATTTACCAAAAACTCAATTCATTTTGATAAACTATCACATGACCTCAATTTTTCAAGAGTTTGATAAATTTCAATTATAGTTATGATTCATGACCAATAACCACAAGTTTTACATATGGAGAATGAACTCCAACTTATCATCCTAAGTTCTCATTCTCAAGTGGAATTATTGATAAAAATTAAACCCATAACTAATCAAGTAAAATAATCTCATGAATGAAATAATAAAACCAATTTTTGAAAGATAACTACTCAAGGGGTCCAAGACCACTCTCAACATACGTAATAGTTCATAAGTCCAAGGGCCTACATTCATGTTACTCCCAAATTCTAAACCCAAATAGTAGTAACTTAAAAAAAATCTTAATAGATAGAAAACTAAAAAAATACTTATTTATAAAGCTTAACAACCAAATCCCTAATATAATAACTTATAAATTGAACAAGTAAATACTCATCATATCATCCTTGTAACATAAAAAGTTATTGATCAAGTCAATGACCCAAACTATTAACACCATGTACATATATAGAGTAGGTAGAACACCCAATTAATGTAAATATAATATACAATTTAAATATAATGTAAATGTATTGTATGGGCCAAAAACCAAAACTTTAACATATTGTAAATATGTTGTAAATGTAAATCAATACTACATCATGTAAATATACTATATCATGCAAATATACTTCATAGGTTGAAGGCCCACAAATTTAACACAATGTAAATGAATTGTGCAATGTAAAACAATACTACACAATTCTAAGTCTTAGCTAATTTAACATAATTTATAATTATAACACGGTGGGTCAAAAGTCCATGCATAAAGTTGGCATTGGCATTTAAAATATAGCTGGCCATAAGCCATTGTAATTTATAAAACATAAAAGCATAAATTGGTTGAAGGTCAAACATCATAGAAGCATATATCGGCCAAAGTCCAAAACAACATGTACAAAAGCATAAACACATAATTGGGTTGAAGGATAAAATTTCATACTAAAGTATAAAGTATATATGGATCGAAGGCCTCAAAGTAATCATTTTTATTTACCAATGGATACATTCTATTAAACTTTCCAAACAAAGATTTAACAAACTAAAATGTTACTAGTTATCCAAGTTAACTCCTTTGGATGTGCTCCATAATCGATTCCTTCTTTCCTCCTTTTTCTTCCTTGTTCTTCCCCAAAACCAAGCCAATATATAAACCCATTAAAGGGAGAAAAGATTCATGCATAACCACTAAAAATATGAGAACAAAGAGTTAATAGTGTGAGAGAGAAATAAAACTCTAAAAATAAAAATGCCAAATAAACAACAACATATGGTTATTCAAGTTCAAGAACCTACTTATTAATGAGAATAATTAATGAATATCCTTTGAGGTTCCAAAAACCTTAAGTTAATAGCTTAGACTAGCTTCTTAATCAGTGGTCTTTACCCTAATTATGTTTCCACCTTAATGTGGATAATAACAATAGTTCATAGCTTTCAAAGCAAGATCAGTTTTAATTAAGGAATATGGAATAGGTTAATATGGACAAAGATCATTGATCTTTTTCATATTAACTTATTTCTTATTAAATTTAACAACAAATATGTAAGTGTTAGCATGAATGCTAATTATGGCATAATTCATATATATAATTCATATATAGTCCATAACCACCTAGTGAGATCCCTTTAACATATCATTGGGAGTTTATAAATATACTAATGCATACATATCAAGTTTATATAACTAAATGCCTTCAAACATAACCAAAGACTTAACTTAATTAATAATCAAAACAATACCAACACAACTTGGACAAATAGATTATATTAACAAAATAAAAATAAGGTACAACAATACCACTGAAATTTAAGACACAAGAAAGGAAGCAAATAACCTATATGATTTTGGGGTCAACAAAATAAGTTGACAAAAATCTTGCACCCTACTAGGTGCCCTTCCTTAGAGTATATTCATGTGGTTATGGTGTACATGCAAAATAAACCAACAATTCTTTGTAAGAACTTGATCACTTGTTAATTGAAATAATTAACCTAATCAAAATCAAACTTGTAGTTGTTTCCCTCTCTATCAAAGTATTCTACACAACTATCACAATTGTATGTCAAACAATGTCATTGCACTAAATAAAATAAAATCATTAAATCAAATGAAGTGTATTCAAGTAGGCTAGGGGAGTCCCATGACATGGCCCAACTAAGAATGATGTAAACTATATCATTCATGTTACATTATGTGTTTTCACTTCTGTAAAAGAAGACCCTTCAACAATGTCTTAAGGGTGTTGAGTTATGTTAATAGTATTCACTTGATCCAACTTGCTTGAAAGTACTCTTATTTTTTAGTCATGGGACTATGTGAATTTTTCCTAGAGTATCTTGAAATTATATAATTTATGCTAATGAATTGCATTAAAGTTTTTCTTTGATGTAGAAAATATGATAATCTCTAATGGTTTTAGACTCTATCATTTATTTAATGATAGGGATATCAAGTGGGTACATTATGTAGCCAAGATCAAGAGGTCCAAGGGTGGAAAACTTAATCTAGTAGCCTTACTCTCAACTAACACATTCATATGCACAATAAAAGTAAAATTTGAAAATCATAGTAAATTTTATTGGTTATTGGCCTCCTATAGCACCATTAAAACTTGCATTATAAAGATATATTCAACTATAGAAAATTACAATAACTCCTATACCCCACCTCTCTCTTTCTCTCACTACAAGGCTTCACAAAGTTATCCTCTCATTACAATTCAACCTTAAGGTTCTTACTTCCTCTTCAATATAGATCAATTTCCTCAACTTCCTCTCTGTTATTCCCCTTTAAAACTAGAAATGAACTTGGTGAACGTCTACATGACATGAAAATGATACAAAATTTAAAATTTGTGCCCAACATGACTCCCTTTTTACTAGTTGTTACTTATTAAATTGACTATAAAATGTGTTAATTTGTGTGCTAGGGTGTTATATAAAAGGTTAAACCCTAATTCAATTTTATCCCTATAGGGTCCATCATAGTATTACATAACATTATCATCCAAGCATCAAAGTATTCATTGCACCATTAGCTTACAACAACATTTTTTCTTAGTAAAAATTTAAGGTATCATACATGGTTTATTTTTGTCTTTAATCCTTAGTGAAAAACCATTAAATTAGAATCTAGGGGTTTGACCAAATGATATGAACCTTGCCTAACACAAACTCCTAAAGGTGTTTGTCAACACCACATTGATTTTTAGAAATAGACTTTAGAAAGTGAGGAGAGAAGATTATGGGTATCTAGGAGTGCTTAGTTGGTTTCTATACACAAGTTTCAGTTGCGTGGATAGGTTTTATTTATATAGGAGAAGATTCAACCCACAATAAAGAACATTTTAGTCAATCATCTATTGGAGTTTACTAGTTTTTGATATGTTTTCATAGCATAGTTTTTGGTGCAGAGCACCTTTGTGTTTTCATGTTTTTATGCATTTTTGTGTCCAATAAAGTCCTAGGGTGGTCTAGGGCTAGCACAAGAATATGTTTTGTCATCTCAAGCATTGTAATAAGGTCAGATCATGACCAACAAGTGAGTTTTAGTTTTGTTTTGTTACACAATGTGAAGCAAATGTAGGTCCAAGGTGGCAGGGTGTTTGGAAAACGAATGTAGGAAGTTGGTTTTCAGTTGGAGACCGATCCCAACTGATTGCAATGAATGTAAACATGAATAAATTCCCTCAAAAACATCAAATGGAGGATGATGATGAAGTTTTTGGTGAAAATATACTGAAACTCTGCTATTTTTCTATTTTCCTATTTTCATACAAGTTACAGACCGTACTTCTCTCATGTATGGAACTATCATGAATGGTTAGTGCATTGGGCTGATAGAGGATAGTGTTGGCTATTCTTTGCTTTTGGTTTGAGGTCCTATCATTAGAGTTTAAGAGAGATATTTAGTTTTTTTGCAAAACAAACTTAAACCCTAAACTAGGGTTTTTGCAACCAAAACGATGGCAAATTGAGTCATTCCACGAACTCTGTCAAGCCACAATTGGTGAAATGGATCTAAAAATAGTAGAATCTTTTGTCTTAATCATCCTCTTGTGCAAAAGTGTGAGTTTTATGGCAATTTGGTGTGGACAAGCCTAACAAACCCATGTGTTAGGCCATTGTGATAGGACAACAGTCATAAATCTTGTTTGTCTAGCTATGGCGGCCCTCAACCCACAAAATCCCTTGATTAGCCATTAATCTCACCTATCCAAGTGGTTGGAATAGTTCTTCAAGTCCATTAGAGGGTAGTCCCTTTGTAAAACAGGGCTAATTGAGCCCCTGCACAGTGATACCAGTCTAATTTTGAGACACATGTTCCTAAGTAAGCCATAGTCATTTTAGGTTATTTGGTGCATCTCCCAAAAGGGTACTCAAAACTAGTTTTGATTTTTGGGAATAGTGTCATAGTTGGAAGTTATTTGCTACAGTCTGTAAAAAGAGGGCTACAAGGAGTTTAACAGGTTTGTGAAGGGACTAGCATTTCCTTACACCCAAGACCCTAACAAGTGTGATTGGGAGGTTTGTTTGGAAGCCCTAAGATGGTTTATGTGACTGCCCTCAAAATCTTGAGTACATTGATGACTTATCCTATAGTGGGCTCCTTGGCCTAGGTCTAGTGAGACTAGGTAGATTGGGTATTGGAAGGGTATAACTCCCCCCCATGTCAAGTAACTTAAGAAACAAATTGTTGAAGTCATTTGTTCCCTGCCACCTGCATCAATTTTTTATTATCATAGAGCATATCTTACAATATAAGTCTTTAATACACATAAAGCTAATTCCTAGTCCCTCTAAATCAATTTAAAAAACTGTATAATTTACATATATGAAATTTAAAAAGTGTATTTGTATATCAGTTATTGAATCAACTCTTTAATTTAAATTTATTTTCTTGTTGGTATTGAATTTATTATTTTTCCCTAGATTAAATTGAGATGTTATTTTTAATCTTTCAAATATAATTAATAGCATTATTATATCTATGGAAAGTAGTGATTGAAATATTAAGAATGTATAGACTTGATCTAAAAGAAAGGGCAACTGTGCTAAAATGATATTGTTAGAAATTGAAGAACATAACTTAGAGTTATTCTTACATGTTATTAATATTGTATTAGATATGATATGGGTGAAGATATCATAATAATGTTTGGATAGCAAAATTTTAATTTTAATTATTTAAAAATAATAAAAGTACAAGTTTTAGTTTAGAATTTTAAAATGGTGTTGTCATGCAATCAAATGTTATGTACCTAGGGATACGATATTATAATGTATTTAGGTGGATAGAGATGCTGACATGTGGTACACATCTCTTAAGTTAGTTATATTAGGTCTTATGGATAACTTGTGTAATTAATTATATCAGGTGTTGAGTAGGCCTTCATTAGGATTATCCTTCCATTATGTTATTAGGAGGAAGTATATAAAAAGGAGGTGATTATCATTGTAAGGGGAGGTGAAGAGTATTATATTGTATTGGAGATCACTTGGAGATATAGCGTGGAGTGGCTTCTTCCTTAAGGAGTATTGTATGGTGTCACCCTACATTAAGGGTTTATTCTATTTCTGCATATATTGAATATTAGGGCATATTGGCCCATAACATCTCTTGTGTTGTGTAAGATCTATCTTCTGCATTATCTTATTACAATTATTTTATGTTTGGATCTTATCAAGTGGTATTAGAGCATGATCTTGGCACCGTGAAGACAAAAACAAGGCCATTTTTTTATTTATTTTGGAGGTCATTTTGGGAAGTGCATATATCTCTTATTTTTGTGAATGTTTGCAAGATTTTTGGTGGGTTTTTCAAGGGAATATTGACTCTACTACAATCTAGATTTGAGCACAATTGGAGCATAATTAAGGTATTTATTGGAGAATTAGGGTTTTCACCATGTTTTCTCCTAGGGCTACAATTCAGAGAAATTTTTGCTAATTTATAGAGAGTTGAATAAGGCCACTTTCATACACCTATATTCGTGATTTGGAAGAATTTGGAGTTTTTTAAATAATAAGTTATTGCAATTTTATGATTTTTCATAAATTCACAAAGTAGGGAAATTTTCTGAGATATTTATATTTATGGAAATCTCATTAAATTTTAGTAGGGATCTATTCTTTATAATGTTATTTTTGAGTCTGAAAGTATTATGAAATAATTCAATCAAAGTCGAGTATGCTGGAAAAATTTAGAAGACCTAGTTTTAATGAGGAATCCTAATTTTGATGGAAGTGGAGATGCATTAGAATGGTGGCACGAATATAAAAGAGATTATGGTCAAGAGGAAAGATGGAAATTAGATTTTTATTATAAATTAAGGGGTGAATCTTTTAAGTGGTATTCACCATTGCATGAGGATATTTCTTCTTTAGATGAACTAGAACAAGCTTTCTTAGATAGATGGGCTCAAGAAGAAGATGATGAACATAAAGAAGGAGAATAAAATGGAGAAGATGAAGAGAATTAGAAGGATGGGGAGAATTAAAAGAGGATGAGGAAGAGAAGGAGAAGGATATAGGCACATGCACTTTAGCTCCAAGGAAGAAGGATTCAATCCTTCAATTTCATGGATGCATTCAAAAGGAAAAGGTTATTGTTCCTATAAACCCTAGCAACAAGTATAACTTCATCAACATGGAATTAGTCAAGAAATTATAGGTGAAAGAAAAACACGTCATGAACAATCAAATATTGGGTAAGGATATTCAATTTTTTGAATATTTGAATCTCTCTATGGATAAATATGTGTTGCATTCAAATTTTCATGCTTTGGATATGGATGGGTTGGATATTGTTATTGGTTATCTATGGTTATAATCATTAGGAACAATAAACATCAATGTGAAAAAGAAGTTCATGAAGCTTTGGTATAGGAGGAAAAAGTTACATTATAGGATTTTACACATAATGAAGTCCAAAGGAAAGTCAAGGAAGAGAAAGTTCAAGAATCACTAAAGATAGAACCATTGAATCAGAGGACATACAAGAGGAGAAAGATGTAGAGAGAAAAGAAGATACAAGTAATTCTTGTCATGAGCCAACAAAACAAGTGGAAAAAATGATGAAGTGGAGAAGGTTCTAGTGATAGTAAAGGGTGCAATATATAGGCATCCACATCATTGTGAGATAAAAGAATCTTGGAGGACTAATACTACAGGGAAATGACAATACAATTACTATGGACCTACATGGAATCAAAGGAACAACTACAATGATCCATGGTATCATAGAAGTAAGGGTTATTCATGGTAACAAAGGAGGACTTATTGTGATAAGGAATGGAATCAAATGGGTGTAACAAAATATGGATCAAGGATGGGATCTAGGTACTATCAAGCTAAAACCACTTTGAAGATCAACTATGGATGGATGGATGATTGGTCATGGTGGCACATTTATAATGACTTGTGACAATCATACTATTTGGCTTCTTCTCATGTTTTGGGGATGAAACATGTCAAGGAGGGATGACATGTTATGTACCTAGGGATATGATATTATAATGTGTTTAGGTGGATGGAGATGCCGACATGTGGCACACATCTCTTAAGTTAGTTATATTAGGTCTTATGGATAACTTGTGTAATTAATTATACTAGGTGTTGAGTAGGTCTTCATTAGGATCACCCTTCCATTATGTTATTAGTAAGAGGTATATATAAAGGAGGTGATTATCATTGTAAGGGGAGGTGAAGATTAATATATTGTATTGGAGATCACTTGGAGATATAGTGTGGAGTGGCTTCTTCCTTAAGGATTATTGTATGGTGTTACCCTACCTCAAGGGTTTATTTCATTTCCACATATATTGAATATTAGGGCATATTGGCCCCTAACATATCTTGTGTTGTGTAAGATTGATCTTCTGCACTATCTTATTACAATTATTTTATGTTTGGATCTTATCATCATATATATATATATATAGGGAGAGAGAGAGAGAGTATTATCAATCTACAAATGAATAAATTAATAACAATTAACAATTGATCTATCTTAATATAAGATGATGTAAATGTTTAGGGGAAAATTGGATTTTTCAATGCTCTAGATTTTAGATGTTTAAATCTGCCTCTCCACTATACATTGAAGGATCTAGGATCGAGTGGCAAGCACTATCATACCCTAGGTCACTTACAGATGTAGGGAAACTTGGATTAGGGAATTTAGTTATTAATTTTCCTTGCTTTATGTCCAATTAACCATTAAAACCCTAATTATGCAAATATGGTAACAAATTGATGAAAGACGGAAATAGCTCTTGTAGACAGGAATAAAATACCAAATCACAGAATACTTGTTTTCGGGGTTCTAAAGCAGAATAGTCAGGGACACTGGAGCGGGCACCCAAGTCCAAGGTACCTACTTTTTCACAGAATCTGGACCTCCTTTCGACACTGATCAACCCTGTAACTTCTATTTTTGAAGATCTATTTGCGGAGGACACTAGAGAGAGTGCCCAAGTCCAGGAAGTGCTCCTTTGTCCTACTTTTCTTCAGATCTTGAATCCTTGATGCCTACCAATCCTTCCTACAACTCCACTTTTCCCAAATGTGACACCTGTAACCTGCAATCACAAGACTTGGTTTGGGGGTTGTGGTGTTTAGAGGCTTGCCTTAGTCAAGTCCCGGAGGACAATTAAGTCTCCGAACACCGTTGTCAGCTAAAGAGTGCATGCCCTTGTGAGGTAGAGGCAAAAACTAAAGGAAATAATGATGAAAACACAATATTATGTCACCTTGTAGTGAAGCTCCCATGGGAGGAAGAAGCTCTTCATTCCATGAGGAAATTGATGCTCAAATATGCAAATATCAACACACAAAACACACAATTCTACTCTTGCAACACAATAGAAAGCCTTGAATCACCTTGAGAATGTCTAGAGTCCACAATGATCATCTAATTAAAATCTAGTTTACAAATGAATGCTTAATCATGCTTATATATGCAACTACAAGCACTCTTGCCAAGATTTTAAAAATCAAAACTTACCGTGTCGGCAAAAGGACCAAATAATGCTAATAAACTAAGATGAACTAAGATGTACTAAATGCAAGCTAAAGACCTGAGAGCTAAATCTTATGAGGGAAAAGCCCCTAAGGGGACATTTTCTGACGTTACATTTAGCCTCCACTTTAATGTTTGTATAAATGCGAGGCCAATACATGCATTAAAGTAAGGTCACAAACACAACAAACACACCAAGCATAGAGAAGACACGCCAATCACATAGAAGACAATAATGGGCACACAAAATACAGAGAAGATAGTTACAGTCATGCAAAACACGGAGAAAATAGTTAATGCCTAGAAGACACATTAATGCATGGAAGACAAGCATGATTTTCTTTTCTTTTATTTTTTGCATATATATGAAATGTAGATGCAAGTACTAGAAAGTAAACAAACCTCCCATAATACAGGATGCACTACCCAAGGGCGCAGGTCTCTGTATATATGGGGCAACACACATGCAAGACATGCAAAACCTCCCCAAAATGTAGGAAGCACTACCCGAGGGCGCTAGTCTCTGCATATGGGGCAACAAACACGCCATACAAAACAAACATGCCAAAACACACATGCTTGAAGACATAGAGCAAATATGGCAGACAAGCGATGGAGTGTACCTATTTCTAGGTCCAACACCATCTCAGGCACATTACAGGCACACACTGATGATTGGGCTTTACCACAACAATTGCCAAAAACACACTTAAGGGTTGAGTTAGTCACAGAACCATTCCCCACCTCCGCAGAGGACTTTTGAAAATGACAGGATGATGTAATCTACTCAAAGAAATACATCATCCCCACCTCCATAGAGGGCTTAAGATAAAAAGGATATATGCGATATCCCACCTTCGTAGATGGCTTACATGATTGATTGATTGATTGCAAACAAACTCAGGATGCAAAATGCACTACCTTGGGGTGCAAGTCTTTGCATCTGAGGTCAAACACATTGCTAACATCCATAATAGACAGCTTACCTTATATATGCCCCCACCTTTAGGTGGTTGATATCAAGCATCGATATCAAGCACATTAAGGTAGGAATAAAACACACAAGGGAACACTAACTTTTGCAAAGCCCATGTCCCCCGGAGGTGACATGTACTTTACGATCACCAAATATTCCCACAAACACATCCCTGAAAGAAACATGTTAGCGTCTACAAGATCGTGATAAACAACAACATCAATGCATATGATTAACCACACAAAGAGCCAAGGTTATACAATGAATTTAGAGTTTGAGGATAACCGTGGGGCTATATCATGAAGCTCTTGAAATCGAGTACCGCCAAGGCCAGGTTCAAAGGCAAACAAAGGTGCATGGAGCAGCAGTATTGTTAAGGTTTGTAAATGTGATAGGAATATCATCAAATTCACTATGTGGAAAGCACGAGTGCTTCCACTAGCCAAGCGTCAGATAAAATATACAACCCCATCGCCATATTAGGAACTAAGTCCATTTTTTGATTGCTCTCAAAAGGGACACTAGGTTTGCATCAGTATAAATGTTTGTCGTCATCTGCCCGTTAGATCCAAAAACACTAGAGAAAGGGAAACAATATATAAGAGAGGAGAAACAAGTGTCTTAGGGATAGTCATGTAGGAGGGTGTCCCCAGGTCACCAGCCATGACGCTATGTCCATAAGGCACAACACACAATAATTAAATCAGAGAGAGGCAATTTAGAAGAATGATGATACAAATAGAAGGTCACAACAAAGGCGGTCTCCTGGTATCTCGAACCTTATGGGAGAATCCGAGGTCATCCCAGGAGGCCTAAACAACACATAACACATCATGGGGGAAGCACATCATGAGAGAGATAAAGGGTTGGAGATACTTACCTGTAGGGGCCCTTCTAGGCTAGAAGTTGTCTATAAGCAAATCATTGTCGTCATCTTCCCACTCCCTAATGTTGGAGGATAGTGGGACATATGGTACCATAGCCAAATTCATATCTTGTTCATCATGTTGTTCATCATTAGGATCATTATTGTTTGGTTGAATGTTGGGATCAATATTTTCTTGTTGAGAGGAAAGGTTTATAGCATAAGCTTGTCTTCTTTTTCTTCTTTCTCTTGCTTTTCTATTTCGTCTTCTTTTACCACTTATCTCTTGTAAGATAGGGCTATCCTCTTTCATAGGATTGTGCAAATTAGAAGATGAAGCACCAGGATCAAATCTCATTTGTTGTGGTGGAACACTTTGTTGTTGACAACGACCTCCCGATCCTTGTAAGGATTTCCGGGGAGGAACCTCAGCATAGGGACCTTGTCTTTTCGGTCTAAAGTTCTCTTCACATGCGATTTGTTTATCTTTTGTCATTTATTGTGTAGGAGGACTAGGTACTTCAGTTTTATCCCAAAAGTAATTCAACTTGTAATGTTTTTTCTGAACCAAAGGTTTATACTTGTTTCGAGGGATGGTGATTATATGGCCATCCAGAGGGAATTTCAGACAATGGTGTATTGTTGAAAGGATAGCTTTCATTTATTTTAGCCAAGGATGTCCCAATTTAATATGAAAGAGGTCAGAAATAGGGACAAAGTCAAACCATTGTTCAACATGTTTTCCAGGTAATGTTACTAACAATGATATCTTACCCAAAGGCTTGATAAAAGTTCCCTTATGTGCCTTAATTATCATGCTTGAGAGGTCATAAGAACCTTGCATTAGTTGATGTGAGAAGAGGAATTCTTCGGTGGAAACATTAGTCATGCAATTAGGGTCAATAAGGGTTCCATTCATGAGATTTCCCATTATTTTCACAGTGATGTAAAGAGTTCTTTTAGAGTCACCGATTGTTCTATCATGAGGTGTAAAGACAATTTCAGGTTCGGGAGCCTTTCTTTTCATGTAAGGTCTAGGAGGGAACCTATTGTTTCTGTTGTGATTAGAGGCCATGTTTATATGCTCAAATCAATTCCAAATCATATTTTGAAAGATTTTCAAAATTGGTGCAAAAGATAAGAGCAAAAATAGCCTAAAATGCTTGATTTTTCGATACTTTTTCAATGCCAATGAATGAAACAAAGGATGTTGTAAGGGTTTTGATCAAGGGTAGAAATTTATATGTCTGATATCAGTCCAAAATAGAAATATAATCACTCTCAACACAATCTTGATGCAAATCCAAGATAATGTCAAGTCAAAATATAGTGAAATATGTCAAAATAGGCACTTTTTTCACCAAAATTCAATGGAAAAGAGCATAAAAAAGGGTTTTGTGAGAAAAATGATGATAGAAAGAAAATAATATCAGTAATAATATCCACTTGGTGTCAAAATACCCATCACAACACACTTTTAGTACCACTTAAGGTAAAACCCTAGTGAAAATATAGCAAAAATAGGTTATTTTTCATGGTTTTTCAACTCCAAGACCTAGCAAGAGGGGTGTTGTAATGAATTTAAAGAATTATAGAAAATAATATCAATAATATTAGTCACCTCAATCCATAAAATTGATCACAACACACTTGGAGTGCAAACTAGGTCAAACCCTAGGGCAAAAATAGACAAAATGTGTAGTTTTTCGCCAAATTTTCACTACAAGAGCCCGATAAAAGGGTGTTGTGAAGCTTTTTAGGAGGGGAAGAAAATTATTACCCTGATAACATAAAATAATTCCAAAATACCTTTCACAACACACTTATGGTGCAAGTTTATAAAGTCGATAAGGCCAATTTTAGTGAAAATTGTTGTTTTTGAAGCCCTAGGTTTGAGATCTTGGGATAAAATTCTATGTGAATTCTTTTAAGTCTGATTTATGATGAAATTGACTTACTCTTAGATCTGAAAATAATTTTCAAGCCTTAACATGCAAAGTGCCCATGCAAATTTAATGAAAATGCATCAAAATTACTAGTTTTTGTTGAAATTTTCTATGCAAAAATGCAATATTTTAAATCTAAATACAAATTCACACTAAAATGCAAGACTGTAGACAAATGAAAATTTTAATGAGCGTCTAAAATTAGTAGAAAAATCTGATAAAATATTTTTGCCTACTAACCCTAGATTTTGGAATTACTAGGTTATATAAAATTGTTAAAATTTCCACAAAACCCTAGCAATTAAATGATGAAAATGCAAGGCAAAATTTTGAATTTTTGGATTTTTCTGTATTTTATATCAGATCTGATGCAAAAATCATGAATTAGGAAAATTTAGGAAGAATTGATGCAATTTAGTAAGCCAAACAATGCAATTTTTTTGTATTTTTCAAAAATTTTAATTTTTTTGAATTTTTCTCAATGCAATGAAATAAATGACCAAATGAATGAATGAAATCAATCCAAATATGAGGAAAAACACTCAAAAAGTTGCAATTTAAGTCCAAAAACATGGGTTCACCAAAATGTTTAGGGGAAAATTAGATTTGTAATGCTCTAGATTTTAGAGGTTTAAATCTGCCTCTCCACTATATATTGAAGGATCTGGGGTCGAGTGGTGAGCACTATCATACCCTAGGTCACTTACAAATGTAGGGAAACTTGGATTAGGGAATTTAATTATTAATTTTCCTTCCCTTATGTCCAATTAACCATTAAAACCCTAATTATGCAAATACGACAACAAATTGATGAAAGACAGAAAAAGCTCTTGCAGACAGGAATAAAATACCAAATCACAGAATACCTATTTTCAGGGTTCCGAAGCAGAATAGTCAGGGACACTAGAGTGGGCACCCAAGTCCAAGGTACCTACTTTTTTGCAGAATCCAGACCTCCTTCCGACACTGATCAACCCTATAACTTCCATTTTTGGAGATCTATCTGCGGAGGACACTACTAGAAGTGCTCCTTTGTTTTGCTTTTCTTTAGATCTTGAATCTTTGATGCCTGCCAATCCTTCCTACAACTCCACTTTTCCCAAATGTGACACTTGTAACCTGCAATCACAAGACTTGGTTTGGGGGTTGTGGTGTTTAGAGACTTGCCTCAGTCAAGCCCTGAAGGACAATTAAGTCTCTGAACACCGTTGTCAGATAAAGAGTGCATGCCCTTGTGAGGCAGAGCCAAAAACTAAAGGAATCAATGATGAAAACATAATATTATGTCACCTTGTATTAAAACTCTCATGGGAGGAAGAGGCTCTTCATTCCATGAGGAAATTGATGCTCAAATATGTAAATATCAACACACAAAACACACAAGTCTTCTCTTACAACACAATAGAAAGCCTTGAATCACCTTGAGAATGCCTAGAGTCCACAATGATCATCTAATTTAAATCTAGGTTACAAATGAATGCCTAATCATGCTTATATATGCAACTACAAGCACTCTCGCCAAGATTTTAAAAATTAAAACTTACCGTGTTAGCCAAAGGACCAAATAACAGTCATAAACTGACACCCAGAAATTTGGGGTTGCCCCAAAATAGGGCAGGACTAGGGCGTGGGCGCCCAAGTCCTCCCCCCTATTTTGGGCAGGGTACATCTCAAGGGATCCACCTAGGTCCAATTTTCCATGGAACCTAGGTCTCATTCCATCGGGATGCCAAAATATGAACTAAGATGTCCTAAATGCATGCTAAAGACTCGGGAGCTAAACCTTATGAGGGAAAAGCCCCTAAGGGGACATTTTCCAATGTTATAGTAAAAATTAGTAAGATACATGGGAATTAGTGATGCATGTAAAAAGACTAATTTCCTTAGTTGATAACACTTTATATGATAGCAACTTTTGAGGATATAGATTGCTACTGGGTTGATTTAATTTTTTAGGTATTTACTATTATTTTAATTGGGATTTATTATAATTTTAATTATAAGTAAATAAAATTATTTACATAAACATCTAGGGTAAATAAATGTAATAAAACAATAATAATAATCAAATTAACCTAGATAAGAGGGCTAGGTAAAAAATGTGTACCTAATTGGATTTGGAACATGAATAAAATAGCAAAAGTAAATGTGTATCTCGATTTTAGAGAAGAGGATACTAAAAGGACTATGACATTTATGCTTGCTACCCAATTTCTAAAACTAGACTTGAGATGAATAAACTAAGACAATTGTGCTATGTGAAACCTAAAACTATGCATGAACTTGGGTCAAACATTCACCTATAGAATTGATCCTTGCATGTGTAGTTTTAACTTAAATTGTGTAGGTCTAACCTTCTAGTGCTACCTTGAACTTGTGATCCTAAAAAATTTGGTACCTATAATAAAGACTTTCATGTAGCAACATTTGCAATGGAAAACTTGGTGATGTTGAAGATCATTGTTGGAACTTGCTATGTTAGGGATGAGAAATCAACTTGTTTTATCCTTGTCCCTTTGTCAAGCCTCATTGATCAATTTAATGATTTTGATGACATTAGAAGACAATAAGAAAAAAATGAAACTAACAATAATGTAATTGTGATGATACTAAGTGCTTAAGAATTGCAATTTGATGTAAGGGAAGGTGATGCAATGGATGCCAATGTGACCTAGTACAAGAACTATGGTTTTAATGTTTTTTGATGCAAGGGTTGGTGTAGCTAATGTGATCTATAAAAGAGATTGATTAGTGATTGTTGATTGATCCTTTATGATAGATAGATGCAGAGGGTTTGTCCAAATGATGGATCTTATTTATGATCAATCAATTTATTCAAATGATCTAGTAGTGATGTCCTTTTATCCTAGGCACATAATTTGAAAGTTTTAGCATGAAAATAGGTGAGTAATGGCTAGTTGGATTTGATGTTTTTGGGGATCATGATCAAATTTAAAATTTTACAAAGTTAATCAAGCTTGCATGTGTGTCCTTGACCTAGGTCAAGGCCGTACCTACAATCTTGAACTTGGCAAAGGAACTGATATTCTAGAATGTGGGAATTGTCAAAGAAGGGGTTAGATTGTATTTGTAAATGTGAAATTGATGTTGGGGTCAATGAGAATGTCAAGTCATTCAAAATGTGCTAGATCAATGTACTTAGGATACCTATAAATTATGGTGTTAAACAAAGGGTAAAAGTGTAATGTATGGACTTTTCAACCTTACATTTTGAACCCACTTTATTTTGAGTGTAAATATACATGAGCAAGCATACCAAAGTAAAAAGAAAACACAAACACAATTGGAAGAAAAATAGTTGGAAAATTGATCCCGAGTCAACTTGTGAACTTCACATAAAATTGAAAGTGTGATTAGTAATAATATGCCCCTTGATTCTATGTTTTCAACAAAGGGGTGACCACGAATCAAGGAGAAAGAAAAGTTGGATAAAACTAAGTGAGCATAAGAATGATAACTTGATTCTATGCTCAATTTTTATACAAAGTGAGCATAAGAATGATAACCTGAATACAAATATTAAGCATAATGAATTGAGAATTTTTTTTTTGAGATAAAATAAGAGGAAGATCATAATGCATACCTAAGATACTTACCTATGCATCTATGTGATATGAAAGATAACCCCATTTTCTTCATCCAAGTGGATTTTGTGTATACTTGTAACTTGGAAAAGGCAAACAACAATCTTGTCT
Source organism: Cunninghamia lanceolata (assembly GCA_027924645.1). Taxonomy (NCBI): domain Eukaryota; kingdom Viridiplantae; phylum Streptophyta; class Pinopsida; order Cupressales; family Cupressaceae; genus Cunninghamia; species Cunninghamia lanceolata. The sequence goes on along the minus strand of BSBN01000292.1, from coordinate 1,290,427 downwards.
CCAAGTGACAATACCACTTTGAAAAGCATAGAAATGGAACATAGAACAAAGAACATAGTATATAGTGTTCAATAAAAGATATAGTTAAAGAGATTTAATTGGAATGAAGTTATAACCATTGGGTATGTCTATTTCAATTTTCTCAAGAGATTTGTCACTTAAAGCCATATCCTCCATGGGACTATTGATACTATGTTGCATAAAGGATGAAATATGATGATGAAGTATTTATCTATGATCAAAAGTGTGATGTAAAAAGATGCCAAGTTTGATGTATGCTTTGAATCAATTGGCTTATATGTTATGTCATGCATTTTTTCTTTTCCTTTATGTTCATGTTATTTTATAGCCTCATCTATAATCTCAACATATGGTGTGGTATGATAGTCAAAACCTATATACTAATCACCACTAACAATAGAATAATCCTCATCATTCAATTCCTTATGATTAGCCCCATTAGGTGGAGTATATGCATGATCTTCAACTTGTATCATCCTTTTGTGCATAAGATCTTGAATTGTATATTTGCGTGTGATGCATATATCTATAGAATGTCCCTGTGTGCAATGGTAAACACAAAATATTTAACCTTGTAATGTGGTGCAATACTAGATGTATCATTAGTCTTAACATGAGGAAAAATTATCAAATTTTTGTTGCAAAATTTATTTCAATATAACATGTGATGGATCCTCCAATCTAGTGAACTCTCTAAATTATTTTGGTTTGATGTTTGCATGATCATCATCACTATGGTTAAATTCATCCTCATTGACCATATTTTCCAAATTTGGCATTAAAGCCAATATTGAAATATAGGATAAATGACCTAATGGAAATAATGAACAATATAGAGTTTAATTTGATTACATTGTGATTAAGCCAATAAAATTATGTCAATGAAATAATGGAGAAACAATATAACAAATAAACAAACTCATAAAGTATAAACTATTACACCAAATATACATGGACAAACCCTTATGGGAAAAACTTCATCCCTAAGAGACCCACGATTGTATTATTGTCAAGATGAAGTACAATAATACAATCCACTTATCTCTCTGATAGTAGAGGTCAACTACACAAGAGTGCCTACAAAGAACCATACAATCAAGTATCACATGCCTCTAATATATAGGAAAACTAGAAACAAGAAACCATTAAGAGGCATCCAAAACAATGAGTGAAAACCATGACCCATGGAAAAATACTCAATGCCCCTATGATCATGGTCAAACAACTCAAAATAGTATGTAACTACTTTTACAACTCTTACACACTCTTTACACAACATATATATCATAGATTTGGTCATAATGGTCAAATTGAGCAAGATCCCAATCCTTAGTGCTCCATGAGGGCATTGATTTCCTTGTCATAGCATCGAATATGAAAGATCTTCTTACAACTTGCAATCTTGACCAATTATTTGTATCCTCCCTATTAAATATATTTTTACACAATATCCCAAGTATCCTAGAGAATAAATAAATAATAAATAAATCTCTTCCCTCAAAAGGACATCCAACATGGCCTCATTATATGATGTTTCGACACTAAATATTATTTATCATCTACATAATTACATTACAATTGCAAGACTTAGGACTTGCAAGGTGAATGACATACCTAGTCCTAATAGACAACTCATGTGAAGAAGTAAAAGTTCTAGAAGCAATATGATGTAAAAGATCATTTTTCAATAAAGTATGCTGACATTTCCATGCATTAGCACATAAATGTAAATAGGAGTGATAATATTTACAAAACACTTGCTCTTTGAGTAGATAAAGTAAATATTTCATAAATAAACTTTGATGTTCCTCATTTGGTAATGTGGAAGTCATATTAGTGACCATAGTTTGAAATCTTAATCCTCCATTTACTTGGAAATTTAGTATTTGTAATAAAGACTTGCTTACATTTGTACTTGCAATGGAAAACTTGGTAATGTTGAAGGACACTATTGGAACTTGCTATGCTAAGGATAGGAAATTGACGTGTTCCCTTCTTGCACCTTAGTCAAGCCAGATTGATCAATTCAATGATATTGATAAAGTTGGAAGAAAACAAGCAACAAATGCAACCGACACTAATGCATCATGATGATGCTAAGTGCTTGAGACTTGAGATTTGATGCACAAAGTAATGTGATACAATGGATACCTGAGTAACCTAGTGCAAGGACTAAGGTTTTGATATTTGTTGATGCAAGGGTTGATGTAGTTGATGTGATTGATGGAAGAGACTAAGTAGTGACTGTTGATTAATCCTTTGTAATAGATAGATTTTGAGGAGTTGTCTTAATGATGAATCTCATTTGTGATTGATCAATTAATTCAAATGTCAAGGGTGATGTCCTTATATACTTGTCCTAGGCACTCAATTTGAAAGTTTGATTTTAAAAGTGTAAAGGTTGATTTCCAATTGTAAAATTAAATTATTTTACACCAAGATTTCAAATTGAAATAGGAAGTGAATACTTTAAAGGTTCTTAAAATAAGAGAAGTTAAGATTAGTCAAAGTTCACATAATTTACCAACTTTTATACATAAATATACTTCTTATATACTAATCATTATATAAAAACTAGCTTAATCAAAATAAATAAATAAAATACAAAATATACAATTTTCACTATTACAATATTATTCCACAAATAATATACAACTTAGGAATCGCCCCCTTTCAACATAGACCAATTTTAACAAGTATTCTAAGAAAATGATGTACTAATTTTTAAGCCTTTAAAATAGGAGAGCTCTTACCTAATATTTCATAGATTGAATTGCGAATCGTTAGAAATCTAACTAGATATAAATCTGCATATAAATGTTTGGGAAAGATTTGAATTGCAGGTTAAAGGAGACGGGAAACCAACCGCCAATTTTATTGAAGCTAAAAAACTCGTGGTTGTGAGGTATCCACATTACTTTGGTGGCAGTGAATGAAATGCTTGTGTCTCATAACACACATTTTTTCAATCCATAAATAGTAGTCATTAGTTGTTTAGACACGACTCACTACCGGATGGGATGGGGAATTTTATATTTTTATGGAAGCCATTTATGAGTCCACACGAACCATTTATGGTTAATGGTATTGCCAAACCTATAATTATTATTAGGTTTATATTTATTGTAGGAGAATGTTTTAATATATGTATATTGATAAATAATTTAATTTTATGTAAAGTTTCGGTTCATTCTTTTAGTTTTTTTACCTATTTCAATAAATGCACATTTATATATGTTTTAATTCTTATTTTATCTTTGTACATAAATTTTTATATATTTGCTTTATACATATATTTATTACATTTATTCGTACACCTACCACATTATAGTTATTATCCATCTTTAGTTATTATCCATCTTGATTCAAACATCTGCCCACCCAAGGTTGACCATATGGTTGTATATTTTACACTTTCCTTTTTAAAATTTAAATTCAAATTTTAGCCAACTAAGCCCCTTTATTTTCTTTCCTTGATCTACTAAGTACACAGCTTACAAACTTTAGTGGTATGTGCTAGTATTTAAAGGCATTCAATTGCATTCATTTTACATCCTATCCTCTCTAGTCATGCTAATCAGTATCGTTCACATTTAAGGAAGAAAATACTTCAATTTGGGCACTAAAAGGAATCTTGTTTTGTATGACCATTCTAGGAGCACATGCATGTCTGAAGAGTGTTGTTTTTGATTATTTGTGCATATTTTTGCGGGTTGACCTAGGAAAATATGTCCCTTAGCAACACAATGAAAAACCCTACCAAGGTATTTATAAATAATCCCAGTCTTCAAAAATAAAAAAGGAGAAGGGTAAATGAAGGATAGTCAAGCAAACAATAGAATATAAGCATACATCCTATAAGGTTAAGTCCACTTGTAGAGGACAAGTTCACAATCATGGATCTGACCCATATTACTGAACTTGACCCTAGACAAAGCAAAGATCTACTACAAAGAAAAAAAGATCACACTTTCAAGGTTGAAGCATAGAATATTCTAGAATCTTCTCTAAAGGCAACCATTCTTCAACTATAGACCAAATATTCCTACTCACCACATGTAATTTCCTACATTAGCATGTAAGTTGTTCAAGTATTCAGTCTTTGCAAACATAATTAAATGCTCTAGGTTAATTATGTGTATGTATATGCATTTCATTGGATTAGCCTAGACTAAGCTTAAGAAAAGTATATTTCCCTTCACATTTTTGGTGAACCCATCCAACCTTACATGACTTGGTCTTGTTTCTAGGGCTTCTCATTTCATTAAAGGGTTTTTAGATTTGTAATATTTTTAGTTTACATTCTATTTTCCAATCTGAACTTCCTTTACATCCTTGTGCTTCATTAATATATCTTTTCTTTTAGGGTTTTGTGTGCTTACTCTTTTATCCTCTCTTTAACCCATCGTACCCATCCTCAAGTCTAATTTAGGACTAATATTCTAATCTACACAATTTGTATCTCATTTCTCCATATCATTTGATTACTCTTATTAAGGTTTTACATCTTTATTGCATACTTTTGTTAACCCTACATCCATAGATAGATCCTTGTTTTCCCATTATGAATTCTCATGGTCCTTTATCCTTGGCATCTATTCATGCTTCCCTTATTAATTATGACATGTTTATACAATTTGTGATGTGATCCATTTGTTCTTGATTCACTTATGACATTCTATCACACAAATGGGGTCACATTCTCTATGGAAGCATTGTACCATTGCATATACTCATTTTCTACATTTAGGGATTTGATCATCACTTTCCCTTCTCTATTAGATACTATTACTTCAGTCCTCCATGATTAGCATATGTTGTATACTTCTCCTATGGAATGTGATAGTAGTTTTCTTGAATGAAATTGCATTTTACCTTTGCTCACATCTCCTTCACATGATCCACTTATCATAACCTATTTTTATGAAAATTTGCATGTAATAACATTACTATTTAGTTTCAAATTTATTATCAAATTTTGGCCTATGGATGATACTAACTTGGTACATTAATTGAAGAAGTTGTAGTAGATTTTAGTTTGATCTATAATGTATAAGTTTACATTTGATTTTTAAATTCCTGGTAATGGATTATTAGATGTAATTGATAGATTTCATCTTTATTAGGCATGTGTGGATTCTTCTAATATGATTTATGTTGGCTAGTGCAAGGATTATTACAAATTAGAGTGTAGTGGTGCAATCAACCAAGTCTTGAATGACTTCTCTATTGGGGAACATAACAATGGGGGACACAAACTAGTGATGCCATTGTGTTATTCTATCTGTTTGATATTTGGTCATCTTATGTGGTCTTTTGTATTATTTGTTGTATTGTTGCTTGAGTTTGCTTTCCAAGGTTATATTCTTTTTGCTTGTGGATTAGGGGATGATGTTGGTACCTAGTTTTTATCACCTAAGGTATAATGCTATGTTGCAAGATCCTAATTTTCTTTTCCTAAGTTTGATTTTTAATTTTAATTTGAGAGGCCAACTTATGTTGGTGGGAGGTTTTGGATGGAAGGGCAATCCTTGACTATGAGCATTAAATGCTCCCAAACTATGCTTTTAAGGGCTCTCTCTAAAGTGTTGAGGGTCATTAGGTTTTGTTATCATTTAATGTGTTTTCATTTTTCTTGAGTGATATTTTGGTAGTGGTGGAGGCTATTAGGTTGATAGTTTTGATGGCCTATATTCCTACATTTTTGTTGGCACCATCATGCCTAAAGCTAGGTTTCTTTTGTGGTTTAAAGAGGAGAATAACAGGGATATAGAAAGAGAATCCTAGATTTTGAGCATGACATGCATGTAGAAATTATTCTCTCATGTGCTATTTACATGTATGGTCTTGGGGTGGAAAGAAAAGGGGTTTAGTGAACTATTTTTATTGAAGGGTATTGTTGGTCCAATCTTGAGAAGTTGTGCACGAGTTTTGTTTCAAAGGTGTTCTAGTTAGAATCAAATAAGACTTAGAATATCTCTTAGAGAAGGCCGAAATCCTTTCCTAGTTCATCTCTAGTATAAGAATATTCTAGTTTCCCTACTTATTTTCTAATTGAAATTAGTTTTACTTTTCTTTCTTATATGATAATATTATTATATTTTCTTGGGTATGTTTAGATCCCATGACTATGATGGATTTTTTTTGTAAATGGATGTTATATTTGTGTTAAGTCTAGTTTGAAGAGTGCTAATGTGGGTGACTGTATCATCATTGCATGAGGTTTTGTAGTTTTAGAAACATAGTTCCTTTTGAGAGTTTTGTGAGTGCTTTTATCATTGGCTAGGTTATGTATGATGAGTTAACTTTCTATGGAGAATGTTGTGATAGACTAGGGTTTTAGACTTTGCCAAACATGGAAGCAAGTATATTTATTGTTCTAAGTTTGTGGGATATTAAATATGGGTGGTTTCATCCTTGGAAGGAAAATAAACAAGTGTCTTAAGTATTTTTGACTTTTTGTCTCTTCATTGGCATTTGGGTATCATTGTCTTGGTCTTAGAGGAATTTTCATGCACTAGGATGGAGTTTGGGTTGATGGTCCAAGGTAGGGGTTTTATTGCACCATTGTGTGCTAATTTGACAATAAATCTTCTTTGTATAGTTGGATCTTATGGGGGTGTAGGAAATTCAGTTACATTTAGAAATGTTGATGAACTTTGGGCTTTGTGCACTATCAATGGAGGCTTGTAATGACCCTAAAATTTAGAACTAGAAAATTTTAAATTAAAAGACTTTATAACCTATGTTAAACATAGATTCAATACACAACTTATACATGATCAAAGAGATGATGTTATTTACAACCATTCACCTTGCCAACTTAATAAGAGGCATACCTAACTGATGGACTGCTTAAGTGTGTTGTAAGTATGCTATCCTTTAGGTGTACTTATTATTGAATTACTTGTAAATGAAAAATGTTTGTGCCTTATAACACCTTATTGAATACATATTAGTTACGCATGTAAAATATTTTTAACAAAAAATTTACTAAGAACTCTATAAGATTTAGTTATCATAAAACTAAATTGATTGAATTAAACAATTTTCTCATTGGAAATAAAATGTAAATAGTAAGCATATTGAATTACTATTTTTTTTCATTTTAGATAGAATTTATAAGTTTTAAACAACATCAAAAGAATAAATGAATTGTTTATCATAAAGAAATAAATAGAAAATTCCTAAATTAAAAGGCATATCTTATTAAGGTCCTATTGCTTAATATCTCTACTAAACAATATTTGCATTTAAAGACTAAATTTAAAGTTGAATAATAAATATCTTACATCAACCAATAGACTAAAAATAATCTTGATTACATATCCATAATTCTTGTTAATTTGATACATCATGATCCCAATACTTAAAATGTACCTCTTTACAACAATTACAATCTTGAATTACAACTATAATCATATTTCCATAATTTTTCCAACTTTTCACACAAGAAAAATCATCCAATATAATTCTCCCTATGAGAACTACATGAACAAACTACATCAAAGTACCCTGACCATGGATCTGTAGCCTTTCACTAAGCCCACTCCCAAGCATAGGGTAGTGTGCAAGACATTATGGCCAATAGTACAACTTATCGTAATAAAGAAAACTAATCAAGACTAACACTAACATATATTTAGACTTTACCAAAAACTTAATTCAGATTAATAAACTATCACATGACCTCACTTACTTAAGAGCTTGATAAATTACAATTATAGTTATGATTCACAACCAACAATCACAAGTTTCACATCTATAGAATGACCTCAAGCTTATCATCCTAAGTTCTCATTCTCAAGTGGAATTATAGATCAAAATTAAACCCATAATTGACCAAGTAACATAATATCATGAATGAAATAATAAATCCATTTTGCAGAAGATAACTAGTCAAGGGGTCCAAGACCACTCTCAACATACTTATATAGTTCATAATCCCAATGGCCTATATTCATTATACTCCTAGGTTCTAAACTTAGGTACAAGTAACTTTTAAAAAAAGCTTGATAGACGAAAAAATAGAACAATACTTATTTATAAAGCTTAATCAAGCAAAGCTCTAATATCATAACTTATAAACTAAAAAAGCCAAGACCCATCATATCATCCCTGTAACATAAAAAGGTACTAATCAGGTTGAATATCTAGACTATTAACACCATGTACATATAAAGAATAGGTCACACCCAAATAATATAAATATAATGTTATTTACACTGTAACTTATAAACTAAAAAAGACAAGACCCGTTATATCATCCCTATAACATAAAAAGGTACTAATTCGGTCGAAGACCTAAACTATTAACACCATCTACATATAAAGAATAGGTGACACCCAAATAATATAAATATAATGTTAGTACACTATATGGATTGAAGATCAAAAAATTTAACATATTGTAAATATACTGTATAATGTAAATCAATACTACACCATGTAAATATACTATATCCTGAAAATATACTTCATGGGTCACAGATCGCCAAATTTAACACAATGGAAATGAACTATGAAATTTAAATCAATACTACATAGTTATAAGACCTAACTAATTTGACATAATTTATAATTATACTATAGTGGATCAAAATCCCATGCATAAATTGGTCGAAGGTCAAACATCATATAAGCATATCTAAGCTAAGGGACAAAACAACCTACAAAAGCATAAATGCATAATTGGGCTAGAAGCCAAAATTTGATACCAAAGCATAAAGCATATATTTTTTGAAGACCTCAAAGTAATCAACATTTTTACCAATGGATACATTCTATTAAACTTTCCAAACAAAGACTCAACAAACTAAAATGTTATTAGTCACCCAAGTTAAGTCCCTTGGTCATGCTCCATAATCTCTTCCTTCTTTCCTTCTTTTTCTTCCCTATTTCTTCCCCAAAACCAAGTCCACGTATAAACCCATTCAACTAAGTGAGCAGAGATTCATTCATAACTGGTAAAAAAATGAGAACAAAGAGTTAATAGTGAGAGACAAAAATAAAACTCCAGAAACAAAAATGTGAAATGAACGATAACATAGGAATCTTAAAGCTTGAGAGCCTACTCATTAATGGGAATAATTAATGCATAACTGTCAAGGAGCCAAAAACCTTAAGTTAATAGCTTAGCCTGGCTTCTTAACTAGTGGTCCTTACCCTATTTATGTTGCAACCTTTGTGTGTATAATAGCAATAGTGCATAGCTTTCAAATCAGGAATAATTTGAGTTAAGGCATAGGGAATAGGTTAATATGGACAAGGATCATTGATCCTTTTTCATATTAACTTATTTATTTTTAAATTTAACAACAAATATGTAAGTGTTAGCATGAATGTTGATTATGGCATAACTAAACTATATATATAATTTATTTGAATTATAGTGATACTCTACCTAGTAAGATCCCTTTAACATATCATTAGGAGTATATATATACACATACATATACATATACATATACATATTGATGCAGGAGCATCTAGGGTGTAAGAGCAATCTTGCATCAACCAAAAAAAAAAATGTTGTTTCTTTTCAATAAGGGCTAAATTTGGCAGGGTTACTATTTTTAGTAAGTTTGCATTTGTGCACGGTTGGCTACAAAATCTTACACAGACCTCTAGAATGGTGAATTGAAGCTAATGGTGAAGAAATCACTTCAATATCATTTGTTATTTGTGAGATATTAAAATTTCAAATTCCAAAAATCCTATTGAAATATTCAAAGTCAAATTTGAGGCAATCAGAGGCTCCAAATGGGCCCAAAATTTGGTGGGAAACCCACGTAGTCTACCTATCGGCACTACTTGGCGCACCATCGTCTTTTCGAGAACTTTCCGAAAAGGTATTATAATTGAAAATCCAACAGTCGGATCGAAAGTTATGGCCCCACGAAGTTGAACCTATTTTTGGAGGGAGATGCAAATTTCAAAATTAAGCTGGTGGTCACCAAAAAGGGCTATATATAACCACTTTTGGGAACCCTTAGGGTAGTAGAGTTAAGGGGGGAGGTGTAGAGTCAAGAAAGGTGGGAAATTAGAAACCCTAGTTGATTTGGGAATTACAGAAGACTGAAGATTCTAGAGTTTTGAGAGAGGGAGCTGTAATGTGTTGCAACCTGTAGGGGATTCATCCTCTGATTGTATTTGAGCTACTGTAATGTAATGTTTTTCCCATATTAATAAAATATCATTCTATTTTCTGTGTGCAATTTTTGTTATTGTGTGTTTTATGATTTACCCCCTTGATCACATATACATACATATACATATACATATATATACACATACATATACATATATGTGTATGTAAGTATACATACATATACATATATATGTATATGTATGTGTAAGTATACATACATATACATATATATACACATATATGTATATGTATGTATACTTACACATACATATACATATATATGTATATGTATGTATACTTACATATACATATACATATACACACACATACATAAATACATACATACATACATGTACATACATACATACACAAACACACACACACACACATACCTAAATGCACACAAACATAACCAAAGATTGAACTAAATTAATAATCAAAACAACACCAATACAACTTGGATGAATAGATTAGACCAACTAAATGATAACAAGGCACAACAATACCACTGAACTCAAAGCCATGAGAAAGGAAGTAGTTAACCTATGATTTTGGGGTAAAAAAAAAATAGGCTAGCCAATATCTTGCACCCTACAAAGTGCCCTTCCTTTAACTAGTATATATTCATGTGGTTGTGGTGTACCTACCAAATAAACTAACAATTATTTTTCAAAACTTGATCAAGTTAGTGTGAAACAATTAACCTAATCAAAATGGAAGTTGTAGTTGTTTCCCTCTCTATCAAAGGATCTTGCACATCTATCACAATTGTATATCAAACAATACCATTGCACTAAATCAAATCAAATCATTAAATTAAATGAAGTGTAATCAAGTAGGCTAGGGGAGGCCTATGACAGGGCCCAACTAAGAATAATGTAAACTATATCATTCATGTTACATTATTTATTTTCACTTTTATGAAAGAAGTCCCTTGAACAATGTCTTAAGGGCATTGAGTTATGTTAATAGTATTCACTAGTTCCAACTTGCTTGAAAGTACTCTTATTTTGTAGTCATACTTGACCATGTGAATTTTTCCTAGAGTATTTTGTAATTCTATACATTATGATAATGGATTTCTTTCAAGTTTTTCTTGGATGTAAAAATTGTGATAGTCTCTAATGATTTTAGACCCTATCACTTATTTAATAATATAGCTATCAAATGGGTACATGATGTAGCCTAGATAAAAGGGTCCAATGGTGGACAACCTAATCTAGTAGCCCTAATCTCAAGCGACACATTCATATGCACAACAAAAGAAAAAATTAAAAATTATAGTAATTTTATTGGCTATTGGTTTCCTATAGAAGCATTACAACTTGCATTACAAAAATATATGATGAGTCAAATATATGACTCATTTATTTCATGCTATTTCCTGTTTTGAAAGACTTTAACAAAATATTATGGCATATATTTACATATTATTATAATTATGTTTGTCTTTTGGATGGATTATGCACATGTTTGGTTTTCATTTCCTTTGATGAAATCTCTTAACTTATTTACTTGAATTACACTTTCAAAATGCATATCTTATGAATTGTGGTACAAGTGGTTTGTGTTTGCATAAGGATTATGCTAGTAAGACTTCTAGTGGTCTCCGGAGCCCCCTCTTTCTATGAAGAACCTAAACTCCAGACGACTCCAGATGTCATTACCTTCCAATAGAGTCATCCTCCCCTTGAGTTGATGACTATTACCGGCCAATCCTAGGGCTACCCAAAAGGTCTAGCAAGGCAAACATGACCCACACCCCAATTAAAGTAGATTTTATATCTAAATCTCCACGTCACTCCATTTTAGTGACTAATCAAAGTAGCTGCTAAATTGGTGTTAGTTCTAACTGAAGTCACTGCCACCAAACGCCATGCCATTTCAAGAAATCATTCAAGTTCACCAAATAGCCAAGTCGATGCAAATCCTTGATCTTTAGTAAACCGCAGAGGAATCATCAATGTAATAAATTATCAACTGGTTTCAACTCCAGTTCACTGTAGTTAGAATCATTGTTAGTTATTTCCTTTCAATAAAGCTCGAATGTATAAATAGGAGCATAGGATCTCTCTAAGTAGTTCTAGTTTTTCTTAGACAGTTGTTCGCCAAATTGTGTTTTCAGCAGGAGGAAAACTCCTTGTTTTTAGATGTGTACTTTCATCCATCCTTTGGACTATGATTGAATGCAAATGAAGGGGGAATTCTTCTAAAAGATTTAGTTGAGAAAAGAGGATTGTCTTCAGCTGGGAATGTAGGGCTTGCTTCCCCATTTTGGAGATCTCTAGTTATTTTCATGTTTGTTCATTTCTATTATATCTTCTGTTCAGTTTGTTTTGTACTTGTGTTCATGTGACGTGTATTTCTTTTCTATGTGATTGTTAATTAAGTTGTTCCCTACAGGATCATCTTATAAGTTCTAAAATAGATTTGTTATTCAGCAGCACTGTCATATTTAGAGTTTTTCATTGTTGTAGCTTAACAAGTAAAGGCAATTTATCTTCATTTACTTTTCCAGCAAGTTAGAATAGTTTCTTTTTTAGGAAGTGTGTTTATTTTCCAGCAAGTTAGAATAGTTTCTTTTTCGGCAAGTGTGTTTATTTCCTAGCAAGTTAGATTAGTTTTTTTCATTGCATGTGTGTTTATTTCTGAAGCAAATAGATAGATTTTTATTTTTGTATGACCTTTCATTTCCGTAAGATCGATAAACCAAGTTCCATCCACGAACCATTCAACCAATTCCCCCATACCAAAGAGTCTTATCGCAGATCGCTCCAAACACCTCCAGATTGATAAAATTAAATTATGATGCATTAACAAACACTACTTTGACCCTCATCATTTTTGGCTCCGTTGCCGGGGAAAATCTACAAATCATTGTAGGTTTAAGGTGTTGATAAGACTTTCAATCCATTAGTTTATGAGAAGACCTAGGGACTCCTTAGGATGATTCATAAGGCAAACTATAGTTAATACATCTCTAGAAGCTCATTTAGAAGAACCTCTAGATCATCTGATCAATCAAGGATCATCTGTACTATTAGAGTCTCCCAATTCATCTACTACATCTTCAACAATGGGTGACAATGGTGGTAACCATGACAAATCGGCTACTAATAGAACATTCTATTATCCAATCTCCATTATTCCTGAGAGAAATGAACCTCCTATGAAAAATATATCTCTTGCATTTCTACCTACCTTTAGGGGAAAAACTTCGGAAGATCCAAACCAATTCCTATTTGAATTCAAGGTCCTCTACCAAACTTATGATTATGCCACAAATAATCAGAAATTAAAATGGTTTCCTTCCACACTTAAGGAATCAACATTACGATGGTTCATGGGTTTGACTGCAGACTATATCACTACCTAGGATGAAATGGAAACTATTTTTCTTGACAAATATCAGGATTACTGTAGAGTCAGGGATTGAAAAGATGAACTCTTTTGCATGAAACAAATGGAAGATGAAAATTTGGAGGATTATGTGGATAGATTTTTATTTGTCCATAGAAGGTGTGGAAACAATCTAGATGAGGAATTAAGTAAAACCATCTTTCTAAGAGGAATTGATGATGAGATCTGTTGGGTGAATATTTTGTCATTAACTTGCTAACGACAAAATGGATATATCAGCCACAGCTATGATGAGACAAAGTCTCTCCTCTCAGCAAGGGGAGGTTCCCTCTAATTATTTAACTTTTGCAAATCAAACAACTTATCAAATTTATGTACACTAAAAACTATGTTGGTGGTGGTTCCATCTCATCTCATTCTCTTTTTTCAGAATAGACGTATATATTTCAAACTCTTGATATAAAACTTATAAATTATCACAAAATCACAGAAACACAAAGTTTTCTGTTACCTCACTGATTACTTGTAAACAAAACTATTTGAAGTAGAATGCAGCCCAAAGTCTTCACTCCTCTTCAAGATGATAAAAGTAAATCAAATAGAACAACTTGCAGCACAAAGTCTCCAAACTATTGTATTCTCACAAACATGAACATATAACCCACAACTGATTTGATAACACAAAGTTTACCAGAATCAAATTAAGAGCGCTCTTCAATCACTTGTAACAAACTCCACACTTCAATTGTTATCAAATAAGATTATGATAGCAAGACGTAAGAACAAAACTATCACAACACAAATAATCCCAAGACAAAGATTGGAATTGAACTTGTTTTCTTGTATTGATAAATATTTGAATATTGATTTTTACAAAAAGCACAAAGTCTTGATTTGCTTCTCAATTCGCTAGAGTTTTCTTGCAATAGACAAAAGATAGTATTTACAAAAGAGGTCCCCTTTATTTATAGGGAAAGACCTTGAGAAAATCTAGGAAATCTACAACTGATTTGACTTATTCAACGAGAGAGTCCTATTTGACTTATGACTTCTCTTGTTTCACATGTAATTACATTTTGGAAAATTACATGTGAAAATGTCCAAAACAAAATTCCATTTACATAAAAACCAAGAAAAATAAGCTAAGGCATTAGCTTCCTCCATCCTTGTTCCTTAGGAAGTTCTAATACATGGTTTGAACAACTGACATCTCGCATGCATCTAGTTTTGCTGTGTTTTCAGAGATGGTGCGAGCTCAGAGGATTGAATCTTTCACTGCCTTTATTGCCTTTTCATGCTTTTCTAAATTATCCTTCAGGTTCTCCAGAGTCGAATGTTGATCATACAGGTTGTCCATTGAGAGCACAGAGGGAGTTTCCTCTTCAAATTTCTTTTGTACCATTTCTTCAAAAGAACTTATCATTTCCTGTGCCGTGAGGAAGCTATGATCTTCCCTTGTCAAGGTGCAAGGAAGTTCTTCCAACCGATGTAGGAGTGTGACATCACTATCTTCGCTGGCTTCTCGAGCTTGGCACAGATCTTCAAGTAGACTCTTTATTATGAAAATACGATGAGCTAGAGTCTCCTTGGTCTTGAGATATGATTCCCTGTTGGTGACGACCCCAATGGTGATCAAATTATTTATCTTGATCTTCTTCATATCTGTCCACTCTTCTAGACTCTCTTCTTGATCTTGCAACTCTTGTGAAAGTAGATCCACCAGATTATCTAGTTCAGCTTTAGCTTTGTCCATTTTCTCCTTTCTTTCCACAGCGGTTTTCAACAGAACTCGTCCTTGTGCTAACAACCGCTCCACTACATCTCCCACTATTTTGCCTCTAGCTTGGGCTTTTTCAACCTTCTATATCAGGGGATCTTCCACTGTCACTGCCATTGGTTCCACTATCTCTGATGACTTTACTATTTTCTGAAGGACAGCAGCCAGTTGTTCTGCTTTTGCTTTGTATTGCTCTTTTTCCCTTTTGGCTTCATCATACTTTTCCAGTAGAGTAGTGGCGGTGGTTTGGAAATCTGCTTTGACCCCTTCATGAGTCACTTTACCAAGTTCAACCCTTGAAATGACATAACTGCTCACGTCAAAAGTATCAACTGTGGCATCTTCAGGAGGTTTGGCAATTTCGGCATATCTGATTCCTTTTTCAGTGACCAGCCTAGAAACAGTCTTAGGCTTCTTCTTTTGATTCTTAGCTTTCACGGGCAACAGCTTTTCAATGTCAATCTCATCAGGTGAGATAACTTGTTTCTTCCTCTTTGGAGTGTAGGCAGATAGCCATGGAGGAAGTATAGATGCATCGACAGCTGGAGGGGGATCCACTACTTGCTTGGTTGGCTCCATGCTTATACCCGTGATGGTGACAATTAGACTTGTGTTGGTAAACACAACACCTGTATCAACCACCTTTTGTGAAGCATCAAGAAGGTTCTCCAGAACAGTCTGTTCCTCGATATCAAAAGAAGGGGAAGATAAGCTTGGAATGGAACCAGAAGAATAAAAAACGGTCCCAAGACTAGCCCTCATGGATTGAGGAGTATTGTCAAAAGAAACAACAAAAATGGGAGAAAGAGGAACATTAGAAATCACTGGCAAACCATTAGAAAATGAAACATGAGGAGGAGGTGTAAGAACTTGTGTATTAGATGGAAGGTCTTTCACAGGAGTCTGTGGAGAACCATCAAGTTGCTCTACCTCTGTATCTTCATCTTCACCTTGTTCAGCTTCTGTAGATACCTTTGTTTTAGACCTTTGAACATCTTGTTCTTTGGTCTCAACATCCTCAACTTCCATACGATCATCATTGATGTCTTCAACATCTGACTTAGTGGCATCAGAAGCCTCTGTGGTTTCTTTCTTCTTTCCTCCCTTGGATACAAATTTGATCTTTGGTTTGTGTACCTTGGAGGAAGAAGGGGTATCACTCTTGTTCTTGGTTCGGTTCTCAACCTTCTTACCTGTTTGCTCCTGTGTCCCCTCTTTGGACCTTGTAAGGAACTCTTTCAACTTGATCCCTTTTCTTTCCAACCACAAGTTGGTGTTTGCTAATATAGGTTGGAATCTTTTCCTGATGGATGTCTCCTCCTTGACCGACCATTTCACCTCTGGGAGAGGTGAAGCTTCAACATTCTTTGCCTCATATTCATGATCTAGGACATCTCCATCGTCCTCCATTCCCTCTGGAATATCAGCTAGCCCTAGTTCTTTAATTTGGCTCAAATGAAGCCTACAGAAATCTAGTTTTCTGATCTCATTTTGGGTCATGAGATCTGCCCATATGTCTTCCACCATTGGCTCATGAAAATTTGACTTTCTCTTGATCTTGTCTTGGACTCTTCTGAAGTCGAAATGATTTCTCTTCTTGTAGGTCTTCATGGTGACTAACTGTAACTCGGAGTCAATTATCTTAGCTTTGTTTGCAGACTGAACTGAATACCTCCCAATTTCAATAGGAAACTTTATTCTTGACTTCTTAAGCTCCATCTGTTTGTTATGAACCACAATCAGTTGTCTGCAAAGCTCCATAAGAACAATGCAATCACTGGGATACCGTGGCAGCATGTAAGGGTAACCAGGATAGTATCCCACCCGAAGATAAGTGAAGGTGGGGAATTGTAGGAACAAACAACCAAAAGAATTTACAACCTGCCATGCTTCATCAGAAACTCTTCTCTGAACCAGTTCATCATTCCACAAGCACATGAAAACTGAGAAGAACGCATCATTGACTCTTCTGAAATGGTGAATCGACCCCTTCAGAGTGATTTGGGGGTAGTATTCATATACTGGGACCAATCTCCTGTCCCCTACCTGGGTCAAACCTGGAAAGTTCCTCATACTTGCAGCAGCGTAGACAAGGTAAGAGGTCATGTAAAATTTGAAGGTAGTATTGACCCTTACCAGTTGCTCGTGCAAAGCATTACTGATCTATTCACCCCAGAATATCTTCTGATTTCCCCGTAGAATCACCTTGATGTAAGTGTACATCCATTCTTGGAATTTGGAGGCAGAAGGAAGTCCTCTGATGCGACTCAACAAAGTAATCAGATCACACACTTCTTCCACAAAATCACTCCTGTGAAGGTCTTTCGGCCATCTGGTCAAAGTTGCCCTAGGAATCTTTAACCATTTGCTGTTTATGTGCCTCCTAGTAGATTCCAAATCATTGTCATAATCTTGCTGACCTTGAGCAAAATCAATTTGCCTGACATTTTCAAGTGGTGGACACATGAAGATTTTGTCCATGAACTCTGCATCCAATCTCATGATAACATTCCCCTGTGAGTCTGTCACAGCTCTAGTGTCCCTATTGTAGTGGTTGGCCACTTGTAGAACAAATTCCAGATTATGAGCACTGACAGGAAAAGATGCTACCAAATGGATATTGTTGTCAATGATTTTCTGCATATGCTGGGAGGGGTTTGCTTGTTTAGTTCTATCTATGAATTCAGCCATATCTACGTGTCCAATCTCAGTGTCTCTGATTTCATCAACATTCGACTGAACTGCTGTTACCGGAAAGACACCCTGGTACTTGTACTTCATGGCTCTGGACTTTGAAGGAGATGATTCTGACATGAGCCCTGAGAAAACTATGAATTCGAACACCACCACGAACGCTGACTGAGAACTGCAAAAAGCCATGATCTCACAGTTAGGGGAAAATTGGAAAAACTGGGTCAACTGTGTTTTGACGATCATGGATGGGAAAGCATGCGTTAAAAGGGCTTGAGCATGCAAATCGAGGCGAGGGTGAATGCGGGCTTTTGGCTTTGAAAAGTGAATTTTCCAGTGTTAGGGAAAAATCAGGGACATGTGCTTGGGCGGGTGTATTGACCACTCTTGCAAGTTTGAAGGACTTCTAGGTGTAAAAGCGGTGAAAACAGCCGCTTCTACATGCAAGTTTGGAAGATTTGTTTAACATGTTAGAGCGGTCAATATGGCCGCTTCTACATGCGATGTGTAAAAACTTTGAGTGTGCGGGCGGGTGTATCGACCGCTCCTACATGCAACTTTGGCGAAAATATGCTCGGGCGGGGAATTTGGCCGCTCTGGCAGGGGAAGTGCTTTTAAAGGGTTTTGGTGCTAAAGCAGCGAAAATGCCCGCTATCGCATGGAGTATGAAAATAGTTCCTCGTGTAAGGACGACAAAACCACCCGCCCATACACCAGATACAAAAACCTAAGTCATGTACCAATCGGTGAATTTGGCCGACGATGCACGTTGGTAAGGCGTTGCGATTTTATACATCGGCGGCAAAATTTGCCGACAATGCATGTGAGGTTTGGTTTGAGCACCTGACAACATGTCTGAGCGGTAAATAATGCTGTCTTTGCACATTTCGAAGATGACTTTAGCAGGGTCGGTAGAAATCGCCGGTTGAGATTTGGCCTGGGCGGTAAAAATTATCGATTTTGCACAATGGTATATGGCAAGGGTTTTGAGGGACTAAGCGGTAAAACCGCCGACCTCCCTAGGATACAAATATCGGGCTTCTAAAGACATATTCAAAACAAAAACACAGAAATGACTAGAGATTACAAGATGACCAAAACAATCTTTCATCAGAAAACGTAAACTAAAATCAAGACAAAAGAAAGCCATATCAATCATGGACGAAAACCCTAAATTTGAAAATGAAACGGATAGAGGACTTACCCATCCAAGCATCAAAAACCCTAAGTCCGACAATGAAGAGTGCGATTAAACCGCAGTTCGGCGCGACCAAACAACGTTGGAGGAGTCAGGCGAACAGCTCAGGAGAAAGAAACGAAATGGCGAAATGAACGATCAAAAAGACGTATTTAAAACTTAAAAACAAGTTTTAATAAGTGGCATGAGTGGACATTAATGCACTCAATGATCGTGATTCCGGAGATCTCGCTCGAGCGGAGGTTTCGGCCGCTTCGGCACAAACATAAACAAACATGTACTGGCGGCGAAATCCACCGCTTTTACATGTTAAATAAAAAGACATATGCACAAGCGGCGATATACACTGCCTTTACATGTTACATAAAACAAGCTGAAAGGAGATATGTAGGAGCGGCATTTTTAGCCGCTCTTGCATATCAAGACTCAAAAACTTACTAACTTCTAAAAATGACCTAAATCGACATTTTTATCGATTTACGACTTGAACGATCTTCACACATATCGAGAAAATGATTCAAAGAGATGTCATAAACTAGTCTAGGATGTCAAACAACTTCGTACGAGATCAAGAGGATCTTGTCTCGATTCACGAGATTAGAGTGTAGATTTACGAAACGGACAAGTTTTGTGGGGGTTGTCTACAAAAACAAGCGTAGCTGATTTTGAGAACAACAAGATCAGAGAAGCTTTAAATCTGATGGGTAAGGGAGACATTAATAAACAAACTTTTGCAGAAATTGTAGAAGTCTATAGAAACTATTCTCGCACCAGAGCAGGTAAAAGAATACTAAAAAGAGGTAGTACCAATGATGTTACACAAGTAATGGAAGAACTAGCAAACCTCAAAACTGACATCCTACTTCATTTGAATGCCACTTTGGATGGTATACAAGCTAGTAAAAAGAACACTAAACCCTTAGCTATTTATTGCCCTCGTTGTAGAGAAAAACATCCACTTAGGGAATGTCCCTTAAATCAAACTGAGTTGTGCAAGATATGTGAGAAAAATCACACTACAAATGAGTGTGGCCTACTTCCTGAAATTAAAAATAGATTGAAAAAGTTTCTGACAGATGAGGCAGAGCTAAACTTTATCGGCTAGAAACAACCTAATTATGGATTTAATCAGTTTCATAGTCAATATGCTCCAAGAGGAACATCAAGCTGGGGTATAAATGCTTATAATGGACCTTGGGGAGGCCCAATGCAAATGCCAATACAAATGCTGATGCAATGGGGAGCAACATGGCCTCAACAAGATTAGACAAACCAATCATGGACCAACCCTCAATGGTCAAACCAGCAATAATATCAACAATAGTGGGCACCTCAATATAACTAGAGGAGATTTGGAAACCAACCCCAAGCTTTACTCCCTGGATTCTCACAACCTGCAAATTCAAATTCCAATGAACAAGTGAACCAACCATCGATGCCTACTCAGCCAGTTCTGAATCCCAAGAATAATAGGCCACAACAACAAGTGTACAACACTGACCCAAATACAACCACCCTTAATGTAGTTGAGATTAATGACATCCAACTTCGATCAAGAAACATTCCTGTAACCATTCCTGCTAGAGAAGTCACTGAAGAAGAAGAAGCAGTCCCCAAGATTGAAACACAACCAAATGAGAAGGCTGAAGTAAGGGATTCAGAAGAAATTTTGAAGGAGACCTCTGTTCCATTCCCAGAATGATTAAAACAAGCTCCTCCAAAATCTGGAGAAAACCAGCTCTCACAAAATGACTCCCAGTTAATTAAGGAACTCAGAAAAATACACATCAAAGTCCCTTTGTTACAGGCAATAAAAGATATTCCTGAGATAAACTAGACCATTAAGAGTTTGTGTCTGAGACTTATAGGTAGAAAACAAAAATTGCCCAATACCATTCAAGTAGATGGAAAACTTGCCGATGTCCTATCAGACAAATTAATTCCTCAAAAATATGGAGATCCTGGAAGTCCTGTCATCATAGTAGACATAAAAGGGGTTTCAGTTTCAAATGTTCTGATTGACCTGGGAGCTGCCATTAATGTAATGACATCAGATACTGTGGAAGCATTGGCATTGACACATGTTCAGCCAACATCAACTATGTTACAATTGGCTGATCTATCCATCACAAAATCAAAACATATTCTGGAAGATATCATTGTAACTATCGATACTTGGGATTACTTAGTTGATTTCCTCATCCTTCAGACCAGAAAGAAATGCTCAGGGTGCCTAATAATACTAGGTAGACCTTGGCTGGCTACCACAACAGCCCTTATTGAATGCTGATCAGGAAACATGACTATTTCATAGGGGAAAAAGCTGAAGGAATTGTCCATCTATCCCCCTACCAAACCATTCCTACAATATGAAAATATCCGTGGATAGATGACCCAATAGATTTTGATGAAGAAGATGCCTCCTCACTGGCAATGGTAACAATTGCAGAACATTTTGAAGAGTGTAATGAGGAATACAAAGAGTTGGAATCAAACAATGAAACCTCTTTATATAGTGCCACCCAACAAGAGGTCTCTGGATGGCTCCAGAGAGATCCAAGAGGATCTTTCAAGGCATTCCACTATCCCTACTCTAAACAAAGTGCCTCCCACTTAAGTTATCAACAAGCAAAAAAGTTACACCAGATTGTGCCTCACCTTTGTTCAGTAAATACTCTACAAAGTCCATACAAAGACCTTCTTTCTATTCATAATGGCACAAAGCAAATCACTGTCCAAACCAACAAACAACTCTCCATCAATAGTTGGTTAATAAAGGCAGAGGAATTTCGGTTGACAAAACTTTTGCAAAATCATACCCAGGATTTTGCATGGGAATACAAAGACATGAAAGGGATCCGTCCCAGTGTATGTACACACTATATTTACATAGAAGATGTCCGTCCTATTAGGAAACCACAATAGAGAATCAATCCAGCCTTGAGAGATATAGTGAAGGAAGAGATAGAAAAACTATTGCAAGTAGGATTCATCTACCCCATTTCAGATAGCCAGTGGGTATCACCATTAGTTATTGTACCAAAGAAAAATGGTAAGTGGTGAGTATGCATTAACTATAGAGAATTGAACAAGGCCACTAAGAAAGACTACTTCCCACTTCCCTTCATTGACTAGGTGTTGGATAACCTGGCTGGTAGTCTTTATTTTGCCTTCCTAGATGGATTCAGCTGCTACAATCAAATCCAGGTTGCTCTAAAAGATTAGGATAAGACTACCTTCAAGTGTCCATGGGCTACATTTGCTTATAGAGTTTTACCATTCGGATTATGCAATGCACCAGCCACGTTTCAATGTACTGTGTTGGTAATTTTTGCAGACCTAGCAAATACATGCATGGAGGTTTATATGGATGATTTTACAGTACATGGGAAAACTTTAATGAAGCCTTGACTAGACTGAACAAAGTACTTGAAAGATGCAAAGAACATCAGCTGTCCCTAAACCACAAGAAATGCTTTCTTATGATGATCAAGGGAATTGTACTTGGTCACCATATCTCATAGGAGGGAATGAAAGTAGATCCAAAAAAGGTTGAAATTATTATTCAAATTCCCCCTCCTCAAACTCAAACAAAGGTAAGAATCTTTCTGGGACATGCTGGATATTATTGAAGGTTCATTGAAAATTTTAGTTGAAAAGCTGACCCTTTGTTCACTTTGCTTAAAAAAGATTCTGAATTCAAATGGACACTGGAATGCCAATAGTCATCTAAGGCCATTAAAAGTGCCCTCATGATAGCCCTAGTGATTAAAGGACCAAATTGGAATGAGCCATTCCACATTCACACAGATGCATCCAATCAGGCTATTGGAGCAGTGTTAGGACAACTAAATGAATCTAGAGGAATGCATGCAATATATTACATTAGCAAAAACTTAAACCCTGCAGAGAAAAATTATACCACAACTGAAAAAGAATTTCTAGCAGTAGTTTATGCTATCAATAAATTTTGCCACTACATCACAGGCTATAAAATTTTCATACATACTGATTAGGTAACTATAAGATATCTGATGAATAAAGTGGTGGTAGGAGGTAGAATTATTAGATGATTATTATTATTGTAGGAATTTGATATAACCATTGTTGATAAACCAAGAAAAGATAATGTTGTGGCTGACTTTTTATCTAGATTGACTATGTAGGGAAATAATGAACCAGTGGATGATGCATTCCCAGATGAACATCTATTTGCCATGTCCATACAATCTTTGTGGTTTGTAGACTTAGAAAACTATTTAGTTTCAGGCAGATGCCCACAACATTTCAATTCAAAAGAAACCAAACGACTGGTTCAAGAGAGCTCCAGATACAAGTAGGCAAACAGACTCTTATTTAAAAATTGCCTTGACCATTATTGCGTCGTTGTGTGTAGGAAATAGAAGTGTATGACATAATCTGAGCATGCCATGATGAACCTTCTGGTGGACACTTTTCAGCCCTCCGAGCGGGACATAAAATTCTGGGAGCAGGATATTTTTGGACAACAATGACCAAAGATATTCAACATTATGTCAAGCATTGTGATCAATGTTAGTGGATGGGATGTCCAACTCCTACCACATAAATGCTGCTCCATCCTCAAGTGGTTCTTGAGCCATTTGAAAAATGGGGAATAGATTTTGTGGGACTGATAGATCCACCTTCCAGAGGAAATCACTACATTTTGGTTTGCATCGACTATGCAACTAAGTGGGTCAAAGAAAAAGCATTGCCATCAACAAAGGAGGATAATGTTGCAGATTTTCTGTATAAGCACATTTTGAAAAGGTTTGGAGCACCTTGAGTTCTTGTTTCTGATCAAGGACTATAGTTCATGTCTACTATGTGTTGCAAATATGTGCATAGGATGTGTTGTCATTGATGTCAATATATATATTTGTGAGACATAGTGAAGACAGTGTAGGTCAACAAAGTAGATTGCTCCGCATTTCTAGTGAGATGAAGATCAGAGTCTATGGACCAAAGGATTTTGTAGAGGATTGCCCGAAGTTTCTCCAGTTAAGATTTGAGAGGTCTGCATGAAGTATTGGTGAAGTTATGACCATCTGAGTAAAACCGGGTTTTGTAGTTGTTCAGAAGTGACAGAGTGGCAAGAATTTGGTCCGGATTGCTCCACATTGGGATATTATGGTTTGCCGATCTAGAGGTATGTTTGGGATGTTGGTGTGTATACTCAACTCAAGTGGTTTGTGGTTTGGAGGTCCACAAGCAATCTTTCTAGTGTGACAATCATGATAGTTGGTGTTCTTAAGTTCCTAGATGAAGATGCAAGTGTTTTTGGTGATTTGAGGTAATGAGGTTGTTCTTATTGATTTTAGTGTCCTTTTGGTTTTCTCTAGATCATGTGCCTATTGTGTTGGTGGTCCACATTGAGGATTGAGCTCGTGGTTGAAGATTTCTCCTTGAGTGTTGTTGTTCTTTCTAGTCTTGGCTGATCGGATGCTTGGTGCATGTTGTGGATGATCTAAGAAGAGTTCTATGGAGCATGGCATGTTGATCAAGGAAGATTTAAGTCCCAACAATGTTTGGCCGACAGTGTAAAGATTCGCATGTAGCATTTTAAGTCTTGTGATTGTAATTGCTTGTAATGCCTATCTTGGAGAATGTTCCAGATAGATGATTGTAAGGCCAACATTGATGTTCATTCCAAAATCAATGACATGTATAAATAAGTGCTGTGAAGTTGTGGAAATGTGTGGCGATGAGAGAAGATGTGGATGTAGCGAGCAAGTGAGTGGGGGCAGAGCAGAGGTGTTGTGTGCTTCAATGGAATTAAACCTTGCATGAAGAAGATGTTGTTTCTCAATTCAATCTTTCTATGTTAACATTGTGAATATTCTTGTAGGCAGTGAGCTTTGGGTAGTGCACCCAAAGGCAAGTGCCTTCCCATTTTTCTATTCTTTTAACAGAGAATAAATCTTGTGGGTTAACCCCACTATGGTTTTTCCCTTAATCGGGTTTCCACGTAAAAATCCTGGTGTTATGTGTGTTGATTATGTTTCATGTGTTGTTGATTCATTCTTTCATGGTTATATCATTAATCTATTAATAAGTGGCAAAGAAGATTAAATGTAGCAAAAGATAGAATTTTTGTGACAACTGATTCACCCCCCTCTCAGTTGTCTACCCTAATTTCAACAATTGGTATTAGATCCGGTTCCTCTCAAAGAAGCTTGATTGCTTGAGGAGATCCAGGATGTCAACATACAAGAAGGACAATTTGAGATTTGACGGAACAAATTACTCTCTTTGGAAGAATCAGATGGAGTGTCATTTGCAATGCATGGGTGATCCTTATTGGTTGATAACTAAGGATGAGTATAAGCCTCTAGAGAAAGGCCCTTCAACTCCAGATGAACTCAAAGATATTGAATACAACATTTGAGCTAAAGAAGAATTATTGAGTGCCCTGATTGATACAGAAATGACAAATGTCCTGGAATGGAAAACTACTCATGAAATCTGGAAGAAGTTGGAAACTCTATATGAAGGTGATGCATATGTCAAATGTGCTAAGTTGTAGAGCCTAAAGGGTAGATACGAATGTTTGAGGATGAGTGAAGTTGAAAACATCACTTCCTATATGTAGAAAGTGAATGAACTTATGAGCAATATTAGGAGTATTGGTGGAATACTGGACGAATCAGAGATTGTTGCCAAGGTACTCAAATCCTTACTTGCTTCATACAAGCATAAAGTTACTGCTATTGAGGAAATCAAGACTGTGACAACTGTTACAAGGGATCAGTTGGTTGGCAAGCTTTCAGCATTTAAAATGAGTAAGTTTGGTGATTCTCTTCCTAAATCAAAATTTGCTTTTAAGGCTAGTGTTTCTGGGAAGCAAAGATTTGATCTAGGTGAAAGCTCTTCAAGAAGACTAACCAGATATGAGAAGGCAAGGAAGGAACTTGAAGAAGATGAATCGGCGCTTGACAAACTTGAATCCCTTATTGCCAAAAGATTACCAAGAGGATCTGGTAAGTATGAAGGAAAGTTTCCTTTCAAATGTTTTGCTTGCAATAAGATTGGTCATTTTGCTTCAAGATGTTTGAAGAGGGTTTTAAAGCCAAACCCTAATAGACATAGGTTTTAGAAAAAATGCTACTATGTCCAAGAAGCTATTGATGAAGGAGTTACAGATGATGAATCTGATAAGGAAAATACCTATGGAAATGAATGGGTGTTCATTGCTATTAAAGAAGAAGATCCGGTGCCTACTAAATCTGCTAGCTGTGTGAATGTGGAAAGTGCCTTGGCTGCTCAGGTTGAAGAAAAGGATAAATGGGTGATTGACAGTGGATGTTCTCATCATATGATAGGTGATAAGAATAAGTTTGTAAGTATGGAAAGGTATGAAGGTGGAATTGTGAAGTTTGGAGACAATTCAGCTGGTAGAATCCGTGGCAGAGGGTCCATCTCTCTTGATGGTAGGAATAACACTAATGATGTTTTGTATGTAGAAGGGTTGAAGCATAATCTTCTCAGTGTTGGACAGTTGGTTGACAAAGGGTATGATCTCTGATTCAAGGATGGAAAATGTAGAATCTTGGAAAGCTCCAAAACTGAGATTGCATCTAGTACATAGACTAGAGGTAATATCTTTCATTTAAGTGGTACTGGTAAAATTTTTTTAATTGCTTAGATTGATCAGAGTTGGTTATGGCATAGGAGAATGTGTCATGTAAACTTTGATAATATTGTCAAGATAAGTACTACTCAGGCTATGAGAGATCTTCCAAAGCTTGTAAAACCTATTAATAGCTTGTGTAAGGAATGTTAGTTGGGCAAACAGAGTAGAACTACATTCAAAAGTAAAGAACAATTTTCAAGTGGATTGTTGGAAATTGTGCACATTGATTTGTGTGGTCCTGCCAGAGTTAGGAATTTGCAAGGAGACAGATACTTTATGTTGTTGATTGATGATTACTCCCAGATGATGTGGGTTACTTTCTTGAGAGAGAAATCAGAGGCTCTTGACAAATTCAAGGTGTTCAAGGCTAGGGTGGAGAATGAGATTGGTGTGAAGATAAAGTGTCTAAGATCTGACAGAGGTGGAGAGTTTACCTCTGATGAGTTTAATGCATTTTCTAAAAATCATGGAATAAGAAGATAGTTATTTTCTCCTAGGACTCCTCAGTAGAATGGAGTTGTGGAAAGGAAGAACCAGACTATTCAAGAGGCTACTAGAACCATGATGATGGAAGAAAGTGTTCCACATGTCTATTGGAAAGAGGTTGTGAGTATTGTTGTCTACACTCTTAACTGGGTGTAGGTCAAAGGTAATACTGGTAAAACACCTTATGAACTGTAGTTTGGTAATACTCCTACTATGAAATACTTTAGAGTTTTTGGTAGTAAATGCTATATCAAAAGAGATGAAGATCTAGACAAGTTTGATGCAGGATGTGATGAAGGAATATTTCTGGGTTATTCTAACCAAAGCAAGGCATACTAGTGCTTTAACAAGAGATTGAAAAGGATTGTTGAAAGTGCTAATGTCAAGGTTGATGAAAGCAAGGAGAGACTTTCCAAGTCTTGTGGATATGAATCAGATGATCAAAATGAAAGTTCAAATAAAGGAAAGCAATTTCAAACTCAAACTCAGATTCAGAGTGCTCTAGAGAATCCAGTAACTCAAGAAGCTAGTGCAAATGTTGAGGAACAAGTTCAAGAATCAGAAGTTCAAGAAAATCCCAAAACTCCCAGGTATGTGAGGTTGAATCATTATGAAGATCAGATTATAGGAAATAGAAATAAAGGTGTTCAAACTAGAAGAAAATTTGTTGAAGAACAAGAAGAGTATTGTTTGATTTCAAAGATTGAACCAAAATCAGTGAATGGAGCTTGTAATGATGAAAGTTGGGTAAAAGCAATGGAAGAAGAATTAATGCAAATTGAAAAGAATCATACTTGGGATCTTGTTCCTAGATTTGAAAACAAAAACGTAATTGGAACTAAATGGGTCTTCCGGAATAAATTGAATGGAAATGGTGAAATTGTGAGAAACAAAGCAAGATTGGTGTGCAAAGGATATTCTTAGGTAGGGGGAATTGATTTGAAGAAACTTTTGCTTTGGTGGCAAGAATCAAAGTAGTTAGATTATTTCTTACCTTTGCTGCTTTCAAAGATTTCAAAGTTTACTAGATGGATGTCAAGTAAGCATTCCTGAATGGAGAATTGGGAGAAGAAGTCTACATTGAGCAACCGGAAGGATTCTAGTTGTTTGATCAAGGAGATATGATTTGTAGCTTGAGGAAAGCATTGCATGGACTTAAACAAGCCCCAAGAACATGGTATGCAAGTGTTTAGGGGAAAATTTAATTTATTAATGTTCTAGATTTTAGATGTTTAAATCTGCCTCTCCACTATACATTCAAGGATCTAGGGTCGAGTGGCGAGCACTATCATACCCTAGGTTGCTTGCAAATGTAGGGAAACTTGGATTAGGGAATTTAATTATCAATTTTTCTTCTCTTATGGTCAATTGACCATTAAAATACAACAACAAAATGATAAATAATGGAAAACACTCTTACAGACAGGAGTAAAATACCAAATCACAAAGTACCTATTTTTTGGGTTTTGAAGCAAAACAGTCAGGGACACTGGAGCGAGCACCCAAGTCCAAGGTACTAGTTTCTTCACAGAGTCCAAACCTCCTTCCGACACTGATCAGCCCTGTAACTTCTATTTCCTGAAACTCAGATGCTAAGGACACTAGAGTGAGTGCCCAAGTCCTGGAAGTGCTCTAGTGTCCTACTTTTTTTTAGATCCCTAATCCTTGATGCCTTCCAGTCCTTCCTGCAACTCCACTTTTCCCAAATGTGACACCTATAACCTGCAATCACAAGACTTCATTTGGGGGTTGTGGTGTTTAGAGGCTTAGCTTAGTCAAGCCCCAGAGGACACTTAAGTCTTTGAACACCAGTTTTAGATAAAGAGTATGTGCCCTTGTGAGGCAGAGGCAAAAACTAAAGGAATCAATGATGAAAACACAATATAATGTCACCTTGTAGTGAAGCTCTCATGGGAGGAAGATGCTCTTCATTCCATGAGGAAACTGATGCTCAAATTTGCAAATATCAACACACAAAACACACAAATCTTCTCTTGCAACATAATGAAATCCTTGAATCACCTTAAGAACACAATAGCTTTCTAGTAATCATCTAGTTTACAAATGAATGCCTAAACATGCTTTTATATGCAACTACAAGCAATCCCACCAAGATTTTAAAAATCAAAACTTACCATGTCGGCAAAAGGACCAAATAATGGTCATAAACCGACACCTAGAAATTAGGGCTCCCCAAAATAGGGCAGGACTAGGGCATGGTTGCCCAAGTGCTCCCCCCTATTTTGGATAGGGTACTCCTCAAGGGGTCCACCTAGGTTCAATTTGTTATGGAACATAGGTCTCATTCCATCAGGATGCCAAAATATGAACTAAGATGTCCTAAATGCATGCTAAAGACCCGGGAGCTAAACCTTATGAGGGAAAAGCCCCCAAGGGGACATTTTCTAATGTTACATTTATCCCCCACTTTAATGTATGTATAAACGTGAGGCCAATTCATGCATTAAAGTAAGGTCACAAACACAACAAACACATCAAGCATGGAGAAGACACACCAATCACATAGAAGACAATAACAAGCACGCAAAACACGGAGAAGACAGTTATAGTCACGTAGAACACAGAGAAGATAGTCAATGCATAGAAGACACGTTAATGCATGGAAGACAGGCATGATTTATTTTCTTTTCTTTTTCTCATATATATGAAATGCAAATGCAAGTACTAGAAAGTAAAGAAACCTCCCATAACACAGGATGCACTACCCTAAGGCATAGGTCTCTGAATATATGGGGCAACACACATTCAAGACACACAAAAGCTCCCAAAATACATACTGCATATGGGACAACAAACATGACAAACAAAACAAGCACGGAAAAACACACACACTTGAAGACACGGAGAAAACATGACAAACAAGCAATGGTGTGTTCCCTATTTCTAGGCTCATCACCATCTCAGGCACATTATAGGCACACACCAATGATTGGGCTTTGCCACAACAATCTCTAAAAACATGCTTAAGGGTTGAGTTAGTCACAGAATCTCTCCCTGCCTTCGTAGGGGACTTTTAAAAATGCAACCCCACCCACGTCATGGAGATGCCTTATAGTGAAAAGGAAGCATGGCATACCACCCCACCTGTGTCACGGAGACACCTTACAATGAAAAAGAGGTATGAGCTCAAAAGTATACAACCCCACCTGCATCATGGAGATGCCTTACGGTGAAAAGGAGGTATTCACAATAGATAAATTGATTGATTGCAAATAAACTCAGGATGCGGGAAGTATTCATCATACTAGCCTACACCTGAGGACAAGAACATTGCTAATATCTACAATAGACAGCTTACCTTATATATGCCCCCACCTTAAGGTGGTTGATATCAGGTATTGATATCAAGCACGTTAAGGTAGGAATAAAAAACACTAGGGAACACCAACTTTCACAACGCCCATGCCCCCTAGAGGTGACATGTACTTTATGGTCGCCAAATGTTCCCACAAACACATCCCTGCAAGAAACATGTTAGTGTCTACAACATCATGATAAACAACAACATCAATGCATATGATTAACCACACAAAGAGCCAAGGTTATACAATGAATCTAGAGTTCAAGGATAACCATTGGGCTATATTACAAAGCTCTCCGAATTGAGTACTGCCAAGGCTAGATTCAAAGGCAAACGAAGGTGCATAGAGTAGCAGTATTGTTAAGGTTTGTAAATGCGATAGAAACATCATCAAATTCACTAGGTAGAAAGCATGAGTGCTTCCACTAGCCAAGCATCAAATAAAATTTACAACCCCATTGTCATATTAGGAACTAAGTCCAGTTTTTGATTGCTCTTGAAAGGGACACTAGGTTTGCATCAGTATAAATGTTTGTCGTCATCCGCCTGCTAGGTGGAAACACTAGAAGAAGGGAAACAATAAATAAGAGAGGAGAAACAAGTGTCTTAGGGATAGTCATGTAGGAGGGTGTCCCCAGGTCACCAGCCACGATGCTATGTCCATAAGATACAACACACAACAATGAAATCAGAGAGAGGCAATATAGAAGAATGATTATACAAATAGAAAAAGGTCACAATAGAGGCGATCTCCTGGTATCTTGAACCTTACAGGAGAATCCAAGGTCATCCTAGGAGGCCTAAACAACATATAACACATCATGAGGGAAGCACATCATGAGAGAGATAAAGGGTTAGAGATACTTACCTGTAGGGCCCCTACTAGGCTAGAGATTGTCTATAAGAAAATCATCGTCGTCGTCTTCCCACTCCCTAATGTTGGAGGATAGTGGGACATACGGTATCATAGCCCAATTCATGTCTTTCTTATCATGTTGTTTATTTTTAGGATCATGTTTTTTTGGTTGAATGTTGGGATCAATGTTTTCTTGTTGAGAGGCAAGGTAAGCCCGTCGTCTTCTCTTCCTCCCTTTTGCAAGTTTACGTTGTTGTACTTTATGACTTAGTTTTTGTAACATAGGGCTTTGATTTGTTATGGATTTTTGTGTTGTAGAGGAGGAAACACCAAGATCAAAGGTCCTTTGTCTAGGTGGAATGTTTTCTTGTTGAAGCGTACTATCGTACTTATTCTCTATCCTCTTAGTGATGTCCAAATGACTTGAATATTCAAACAAAGGAGGGACATTAAAGGTCTTCCTTTCCTTAGTGAAATCCAAGGTGTGTGAGAAATCTACTAAAGGAAGAAGGTTTGTGGGATGATCCATAGAGGTAGGAATTTGATTATTGTTAAATGAATGCTTATTTTCTACCCATGGAATGTTCTTTGTTAAAGGGAGCTCTTCATTCACAAATGCTTCATCTTGGCCAGGGAGAGCAGTGGAATTACTAAATCTATCCCCAGTCTTCTCATTTGAGTATTCAATTATAGGGGAAGTTGGATAACTTATGGAATCATCATCAGCCTTTTCCTTACTACTCATGGAGAAGAACTCAGTTAAGCTTTCTAATATCGTAGGATGTTCACTCATGAGGGTTAAAAATTGGTCAAAATCAAGGTTTTTGATAAATGCATGCAAAGATACCATTGAAAAATGACATGAAGGTGCCATTTCAATGTAATATCAGATTTTGAAAAGCCTTTTCAACTATATGCAAAAGGCAAGTGCAAAACTATATGCAAAAATGATCTTAAAATGCTTGATTTTTGGTACTGTTTCAGTGCAAATGAATGAAACAAAGGGTGTCGTAAGGATTTTTTATCAATGGAAGCAAGTTATATGTCTTATATCAGTCCAAAAAAAAAAAAGTATCCTTCTCAACACACTCTTGATGCAAATCCAAGATAATGCCAAGTCAAAATATAGCGAAAATATGTCAAAATAAGCACTTTTTTCACCAAAACTCAATGCAAAAGAGCATAACAAAGGGTGTTGTGAGGAAAATGATGATGGAAAAAAATAATATCAGTAATAATAGCCACTTTATGAAAAAATACCTAACACAACACGCTTTTAGTGCCACTTAAGGTAAAGCCCTAGTGAAAATATAGCAAAAATAGGCTATTTTTCATGGTTTTTCAATTCTAAGACCTAGAAAAGGAGGTGTTGTAATGAATATCAGAAGGTAAAGAAAATAATATAAATGATATTAGTCACCTCAATCCATAAAATTGATCACAACATGCTTGGAGTGCAAACTAGGTCAAACCCTAGGGCAAAAATAGCCAAAATGTGTAGTTTTTCACCAAATTTTCACTACAAGAGCCCGTTAAAAGGGTTTTGTGAAGATTTTAATGAGGAGAAGAAAATGGTTACCCTAATAATATAAAATTAATGCCAAAATCCCTTTCAAAACATGCCTATGGTGCAAGTTTATAAAGTCGATAAGGCCAAATTTAGTGAAAATTGTTGTTTTTGAAACCCTACGTTTGAGATCTTGGGATAAAATGCTATGCGAATGTTTTGAAGTCTAATTTATGATGGGAATTAAATAATCTCTGATCTTAAAATTATTTTCAAGCTTCAATATGCAAAATACCCATGCAAATTTAATGAAAATGCATCAAAATTGCTAGTTTTTGTTGAAATTTTCTATGCAAAAATACAAATATTTTAAATCTAAATGCAAATTTACACTAAAATGCAATACTACAGCCAAATTTTAATTTTAATGAGCCTCTAAAATTAGTAGAAAAATCTGAAAAAAAGATTTTTTCTACTAACCCTAGATTTTGGAATTACTAGGTTATATGAAAATTGTCAAAATTTCTACAAAAACCTAGCAAATTAATAATGAAAATGCAATGCAAATTTCTAATTTTTTGGATTTTTTCTGTATTTTATATCAGATTTGATGCAAAAATCATGAATTAGTAAAATTTAGAAAGAACTGATACAATTTAGTAAGCCAAACAATGTAATTTTTTTGAATTTTTCTCAATGCAATAAAATGAATGACTATATGAATGAATAAAATCAATCCAAATCTGAAGAAAAACACTTATAAAGTTTCAATTTAAGTCCAAAAACACGGGTTCACCAAAATGTTTAGGGAAAAAATGGATTTATTAATGTTCTAGATTTTAGATGTTTAAATCCACCTCTCCACTATACATTGAAGGATTTAGGGTCGAGTGGCGAGCACTATCATACCCTAGGTCACTTGAAAATGTAGGGAAACTTGGATTAGGGAATTTAATTATCAATTTTCCTTCTCCTATGCTCAATTGACCATTAAAATCCTAATTATGCAAATACGGCAACAAATTGACGAATAACAGAAAACGCTCTTGCAGATAGGAGTAAAATACCAAATCATAGAGTACCTATTTTTAGGGTTTTGAAGTGGAACAATCGGGGACACTAGAGCGAGTGCCCAAGTCCAAGGTACCAGTTTCTTCATAGAATCTAGACCTCCTTTCGACATTGATCAGCCTTGTAACTAATGTTTCCTAAAACTCAGATGCGAAGGACACTAGAGAGAGTGCCCAAGTCTTGGAAGTGCTCTTGTGTCCTACTTTTTTTTAAGATCCTAAATCCTTGATGCTTGCCAATCCTTCCTACAACTCCACTTTTCCCAAATGCGACACCTGTAACCTGCAATCACAAGACTTGGTTTGGGGGTTGTGGTGTTTAGAGGCTTGCCTCAGTCAAGCCCCAAAGGATACTTAAGTCTCCAAACACCGTTGTCAAATAAAGATTGCATGCCCTTGTGAGACAAAGGAAAAAACCAAAGGAATCAATGATGAAAACACAATATAATGTCACCTTGTAGTGAAGCTCTCATGGGAGGAAGATGCTCTTCATTCCATGAGGAAATTGATGCTCAAATATGCAAATATCAACACACAAAACACACAAGTCTGCTCTTGCAACACAATGAAAGCCTTGAATCACCTTGAGAACACAATAGCTTGCTAGTAATCATCTAGTTTACAAATGAATGCCTAAACATGATTTTATATGCAACTGTATTCAAGAAATTTGAACAACGAAGATAAACACATTAAATGCAAATTTACCTTTATGTCCAACTTTCCAAATACCTCAAATGATCCATGCAAGATTGATTCAATGTAGATGTTCAAATGTTGATTCCACACAATCACAGTATAACAATGAGAAGATGATTTGACAAAGTAAGGATGTTTAAAAACTTAAATGATCATCTCACAAATGGCTTGAAAGTGGGGGTATTTATAGATTTTCAGGGATGAGGAAAAGAAGATAAGGATAAGATTCGATAGGATTTGATTTTTTAGATAAGATAGGGAAAAAGATAAAAAGATTTGTTTTTCTATTTTAAATCCTCATAAATCTTTGAAAAGAATGGGATAAAAGAAAGCAGAGTCTTTTTAGGATTTTATTAATTAAATAAATATTTAATTTATTTAATTAATTTTGGATTGGGGAAAGATAATTAAATAAATATTTAAATATAGGAAAAGGATAAATGACTAATTAAATAATTAGAAATAAGTATTTAACTAGAGAGGATTAATGGTCATGAATAATTAAATAAATAATTAAGATTTATTTAATTATAGAAGATACGATAAATGGATAGAAAGGGAATAAATGAAAATTAGTTAAATAAATAAGATTAATTTAACTAATTAGGTGAATGATACGGGTACCTAGGGCAAAACATGTTAATGACAAGGTGTTGGACATTTTTAGGTGTCTACAACAACTACAAGCACCCCCGTTTCGCCGATAACACATTGTCAGACCAAACCACCATCGGGGAGACACAAGCATATCGGAGACAACATTCCAATTCACGCCGATGTCACATGTCTTACTGATGCCTAACCTCCATAGGAGTGACCCAACATTGTCGGAGCAACTACCACCAACTTTGCCGATGGTCAACCTCATGCCGATGTCTCACTACCATTGGTGAGACCAAAGAGATCGGAGACACTACCATAGGCTCCATCGATGGTCATAGTCATGCTGATGGACTTCTCTATTAAACCATTGAAAAACTTTAACTAAGCCCAATGGCCACTACCATCAGTGAAACACCTGTCATCGGTAAAGCCCAACATAGGTATACCGATAGTATTCTGTCAGGCCGATGAACCACCGAACCAAGGAACTAATGAACCTGTAATTTGAGTCACTAGTACTCAACATTCTCCCACTTGATGAAGGAATTACAGGAAACCATCAATGCTCCATATCACAGAACCAAAGCTGATACTGCCTCCACTCCACTGTGCTCACAAGCTCCAACTTCAAAACTTCCAGAACACAGCCATGAAAATCATCCTCCAGAAACAAGATAAACCATCAGCTAGAACAACAATCAGTAAGCTGACTGTACCCATCCAACTGAACATAAAACCCACATGACTAAAAATAGCACACATAGCCAGTGCTAAAACATCCAATCACTCATACCTTAAAGGTATGAACATCAGTAGACTCATGCCACCTACATATACACCCATCAACTATAAATACAGGCTCAAAGTGTGAACCAGTCAAAGAAGACCAAACACTTCAAGAACTCCCACTGCATGGGTAATGCAGATCTGAAAAGATCATGGCATACAAAAATCCACCAATGGCATTACATAAAAAGTGTAAATAATCATGTAGTACCAAGGAAACATCCACCATGATATGAAAAAACTGTAAGCAAATAACCTGCAAGAACAACTCCTCACCACCAGTCCAAAGTTCTCCCAAGTTCTCCACATCCAACAAAGAAAGAGATAACAGAACAGAACCTTCATGCTATCACCCAACAACATAAATGAAAGCACATGACCACAAACTAGTGATCACTTCAGCTCCAATCAAATCTCAAAACAATGTAATGTGAAACACACCATCAGAGAAAATAACTGAGACCAAGAGATACACTGCGCATCATATACCAGTAGACA
Source organism: Cunninghamia lanceolata (assembly GCA_027924645.1). Taxonomy (NCBI): domain Eukaryota; kingdom Viridiplantae; phylum Streptophyta; class Pinopsida; order Cupressales; family Cupressaceae; genus Cunninghamia; species Cunninghamia lanceolata. Next base: position 1,253,749 of record BSBN01000292.1, on the reverse strand, counting down.
ATCCTTTTACATACACCTCTGAATGCCAACTGTGTCATGTACGATCTCCTTCAAAACACCCCAAAGTGAACCAGCATAACAACATCCAAACAAACATTAAATCTCCAAGATCAAACGCAACTAACATGGATGTAAGCCTCACAAACCAAAGAAGATCAAACTAATTCATTTCCCATTTCAAGAAATCAGCCCATTAACCATCTCCTAACAATCCTCATCAATGAATGATATCTCTAAACTCAAATGCACAAGAAGATAATCATGTTATTCATTTCTCACAATGAATCCATTAGAACCATCAATGAGCAGTTCAAGATCCATATCTATGAAAGAAAACATAAAACACCTGAGAGAAATAATGGGCAATACCTCTCAAGTAATAAACTGCCGAGAAGACCAAGAGTGGGAATGAGAATGCTCCTCCAGGGTAACCGAGTCTGTATGACTTCTCCAAGAGCAATCTCCTCATTGGTCTCTGTTGAACTCACATCTAACCAAGTTAAAGACTCCTCGGACTTCCTACTGCAAAATCTGAATAAGCATAGCAAATATAGTCTCACCTTATTCTCCATGTATCCATGAGTACCTTTGAACAATCACCTCATGCTGAACTCCAACTGCATCACTACAACACTATGAAGTAATCAAGCAAATGATAAATGTACCCAAACATAGAGAAGTAACCAGACCACTGTCAAAACTCCAATCATCTAAATCAGGAACTTACCATGACATCATGATCTTACCATCTCCATTAGGAGATTCCATGCTCTAGGTGAACATAACCATGGTCTCTAGATCAATGTATCATACCAAAATTCAAAAGTAGAAATCATGATATGAAACAAACCAAAACTCTAAACCAACATCACCTGTCAAGCACCACCAACACCTCAGCCAAGGATTTCATGAATCCTCCATGACTGCAAGATGTTACATATCCTCAAATAGTGCCCCTACAAATGCGAAAGAACCCTTCTATAGCAACAGGATCAAAGAGCTCCTCCTAGTAACATCTGCAACACTAAAGAAGATCATTCACCACTAAGTGATGAACTTTTAGTCATTTGCTAAAGCTCCCACTGAACAGTGACAATAGAGCTTTCCAAGCATTCTGACCAAACATCTCCTAATCTAAAGAACCTCCAGGTCCACATATTAACATGTCCATGTGACAATAAAACCAAATGGCACCAAGATCTCCAAACCAAGGAAATATAAATTATCACTATCAATAGCTTACACAAACCTGTGTATTCAAGCTATACATGACATCATGATACACATACTACAAGCCTCCATAACCAACTATTCAGATACTCTACAACATCCATCCTCATCTCGAAACAGTCACACCAATGCACAAGTGACCACAGACAAGGCCATCTAACAAGTCTGCACAATCAAATAATCAATCTTGTGGATATAGACCATCCACTTCCAAGTTATCTCACTGCAATCAATAGGTTGTACACACCTAAAGAACTGCATAACTCATAGATTCAAAATTACTAAAACATACAAACCCATCATTGCACTAGAAAACTACAAAACTGAGATCTCAGGAAATAGATAACAATGTAGACAACATGACTTAAACACCAGATTACTTACAAAGCCGATTTGCCAAATATGTCCACAACCTAAGCACCATAGTCAAGAAACCAGAAGCATTACCACAGAAATACTGAGTGTCATATCACATACCAGCACTCCCATGTAGAGAAAGCATTTCACCTCCTCACACCATGCATAGAGCATGCATGCAAAACTGCAACTATATCATCCAGCAACATCCCAAAAGCTAGGGTCTAGAAATAGCTTAACTGCAGCTTCACAAAACCACAAGTTTTTCTTTTGACTGTGTAAAACCTGCAAAACCACTGTGTTTAAAAAACACCCATCCATACCCACTTCACATCTGGAAAACCCAAAAGTCTACAACACAAACTCCATAACAGTTAAACCAGAATAATGGATCATCATGAATATGCATAACCATAGATTTTAAGGAAAAACTATAAAACCCCTCAAATCCAATAAACATGAATCTGAGTCATGCAAGTACAAAATATCCATTTAAGGAAACAACAGTTCAAAAGCTTCAGGCCCACTTGTAGACCAATCTCAAACCACCAACATGTACATGCATCCAAGAGAATCAGGCTATTACAGAAGCTCTCAGATCATCCAATGATCAACTCCAAAGCCTACATGCAATCAGGGTAATAGAAAATTATGCCTTCTAATACCAAGAACAAAACACCCAACATAAGCACAATACTCCATGGCTGAGCAGTAACACAAACTTCTTCATATCATCAGAGAGCCTCTCACACAGACACCCACTATGAAAGTTACTGCAGCAACACAACCACAAACCAAACCCTATGCAACAGATCAAATATTGTCTATTAAGAGCCTTAGGCCACATCATGACCAGCTCCAGTCTCTTCAGTTTCACCATCCTTCAAGCGCTGCTGAAACAGAAACACAAGATCAACTGCCAGACTTTCACTCAAACAAGGATCAAACAAACAAACATTTCCTTCAGATTTCCTCAAGCCTATCACACTAAGAAATCATCATAGAAGGAAAAACCTAGACCTTATACACCAAGAACTCTTACATGCAACACATCCAGCACACAAATGTACCTATGTGAGCAACAAAGCAAATCCCAGAAGATGGCTCTGATACCACTTGTAAGGAAATGAGAGCATCTTAGAACGTATTTCTAAGAACAGTGGTGTCTTCGACAGATTTAAATACTTTTCATTTGCTTCAAAAACACGCACAACTATGCCACAAAGCGGAAACAAACATAGAACATTTCCTACATTGACCCTTAGAGGAAAGCATGAGCTAACATTAACTAGTTTCAACAACAGAGACATTAAACATGAAAGACAGAACAAGAACACAGATTTACGTGGGGAAAATCCTTACGGGTAAAAAACCCCACACTCCAAATCATCGAGCCATTGTATTAGTGAGCAACTAAATAGTTACAATACATTTACAGGCTCATAGCCTTTACAGGAGATTAACATCTTGTTCCTTTTGAAGAATAGCTGACAGTATAACCCTTCTTAGCCAGAACTCCCTTTCTCCTGAACTCTGTTTTCATTCTCTTCTTATTCCCTTCACATGCTGTTTACATGCTACATACAACATACAGCAAAGGACTTCACAGAAGGAGAAAACTAGAGCTCCATCAGATTGAACTCACCTTCTCATAGACTCTCTCACTTACCGTCTGTCGATTTCACAATTGCTTTTAGCAATCTAATCGATCCTCATGCAAATGACCCGACCACCCAACGATTCGGTTACACTCACCAACTGTTCAAACTATTGTTTCTGAATATTTGCATTCGTGAGATTAGTCCCACATGCATCTGTTGATTGACACATCAACTGCATATATGCACGAACACATGGTAAGTTTACTGTCTACACTTTTGCCGCCGACGACCCTAGCCTGTCAACAAACCATCGGAGTGATTTCTTCCTTCGACGTGACTCCTTCCTTCTTCACCGACAAGGTTCCTCCTGTCGATGCCAACCCCTCACCAACTTCCATTGGGGTGACAGTTGACATCGGAGCGACATCCCTAGGCTTGGCCAATAGTATTTCTCATATCGATGTCAACATCGCCAACCTTCACCAGTTCATCAGTGTCCATTGTCATCGGCTTGACATTTCAAGGCTGGGCTGATAGAGATCCTCGCACCGACGCCTAACTCCATCGGTGTAACACATAGCTATCAGAGAGAGAGCACAAACCTACACCAAAGGCCCCCGTTTCGCCGATAACACATCATCAGACTAAACCACCATTGGGGAGACACAAGCATATCAGAGACAACATTCCAATTCACACCGATGTCACATGTCTTACCGATGCCTAACCTCCATAGGAGTGACCCAACACTGTCGGAGCAACTACCACCAGCTTTGCCGACGGTCAACCTCATGCCGATGTCTCACTACCATCGGTGAGACCAAAGAGATCGAAGACACTACCACAGGCTCCACCGATGGTCACCATCATGCCGATGGACTTCTCTGTTGAACCATTGAAAAACTTCAACTAAGCCTGATGGCCACTACCATCGGTGAAACACCTATCATCGGTAAAGCCCAACATAGGTATATCGATAGTATTCTGTCAGGCCGATGAACCACCGAACCAAGGAACCAATGAACCTGTAATTTGAGTCACTAGTACTCAATAGATATTATGAATGCCATTGGCCTTGTTGCTAGATTTCAAGCTAATCCTAGAGAATCTCATGTTGTAGCAGTCAAAAGAATTTTTAGATATCTGAAGGGAACATTTGATTATGGCTTATGGTATCCTAAGGATGATGATTTTACTCTTCATGCATATACATATGCTGATTGGGCAGGAGATGTGGATGATAGGAAGAGTACTAGTGGTGGTACATTTTTCTTGGGAAAGAGATTAGTTTCTTGGTTAAGCAAAAAGTAGGAGGCAATATCTCTATCTACTGCAGAGGCAGAGTCTATAGTAGTAGAAAGTAATTGTACTCATGTTTTGTGGATAAAGAAAATGTTGAAGGATATCGGAATTGTGTTTGAAGAGCCTGTTACAATCTTCTATGATAATTCAAGTACAATAAACATCTCAAAGAATTTGGTGTTGCATTCAAAGACAAAGCACATATCCATCAAGTTTCACTTTTTGAGAGAGAAGGTAAATGAGAATGAAGTCAGATTGGAGTTTGTTCCTTCAAAGGATCAGATTGCAGATATCTTCACTAAACCTCTACCTAAGGACACTTTCGAGTATCTCAGAGGGAAGCTAGGGGTGACTACCCCTCCTGTTCAAAACTAAGGTGCACTAGTGTGCATTAGTTTGGTGGAACTCACAGTCATATCTTGTGATCTGGATTGATGGTAAGGGGACACTACTCATGGGGAGTAGTCAGTATGTTCTGAGTTCAGTTTGGTCTTGTCTAAGAAACAAAAAGGGTGAGAGATGATTGCAAATATGTGCCCTTTGCCATTGATGTCAAAGGGGGAGAGAATGTTGCAAATATGTGCCTAAGTGGTGTTGTCATTGATGTCAACATATCCTTGTTGCAATTGGTGTCAACTATATCCTATTTTGCTGTTTGTATAGAAGACCGGATTGTTGAGGATATTGAGAAAATTAATGACAATCAATGTAGGTAGACCATATGAATGTGTAGAGGATTGTCATAGGTTGCTCCAATTAAGAATTGAGAAGTCCACATGAAGATTTGAAGAAGTTATGGCCATCTAGGTAGAACTGAATTTTACAATATTTAGAAGAGACAGTGTGACAGTAAGTTGGTCCGGATTGCTCCATAGTGAAATACTATGGTCTGCGGATTTGAAGGCATGTTTGGCAAGTCAGTGTGTATCATCAACTCCAGTGGTTTGTGGTTTGGAGGTCCACAAGCTATCTTTCTAGTTTGACAGTCATGGCAGATAGTGTTCTTGAGGTTCCGGAGGAAGATACAAATGATTCTGGTAATTTGGTTTAGAGTCAATGTTATTGGTGATTTCAATGTGCTTGTGGAGGTCTCTGGATCATGTGGCTACTATGTTGAAGGTCCGCATTGAAGTTTGAGCTCGTTGATTTAAGATTTCTTCTTTGGGGTTGATGTTCTTCCCAGTCTTGGCCGACCAAATGATCCTAGCATGTTGCGGATGATCTAAGAGAATTTTTATGAAGTGTGGCATGGTTGTAGAAGAAGATTCAAGTCTCAGTTGTGTTTGGATGATAGTGTAATGAACCACATCAAGTTTAACTGACCTTGTTGATCATCCCAAGGTTGATGAAGCATATAAATACTTGTTGAAGAGTTGTTGAAAAGCATCCTTGTATACAATGAATTAAATCCGAAGAAAGGATCAAAAGAAGAGTAGAGAAGAAGAGGAGCGAAGGGAGTATAGAGTGAAGAGTTAGTGAAGAAGAATTTCAAGATAGAAGCAAAAGTTTTTGAGCCTTCAAAGGGACTGGTCCAGGCATGAATGTAGATGTTATTTCTCAGTTCATTATCTTTGTGCAAATCATAATTTCTTATAGGCAGTGAGCCTCTTCTTGAGCAGTGAGCTTTGGGTAGTGTGCCTGAAGGCATGTGCCTTTTATTTTCTTAAGTACTTTTAACAGGGTAAGTATTTTTGTGGGTTAACCCCCACCATAGTTTTTCCCTTAACCAAGTTTTCCACTTCAAATTTTTGGTGTTATGTGTTCATGTTATGTTTGCTCTTGTGTTGATTTATGCTTAAATGTCTTCATCATTAATCTGATTATAAAGAAGATTTAAAAGGTTCATAAAAGGTTAAAATTTAGGGACAATTGATTCACCCCCCCTCTCAGTTGTTTGAACTATTTCCAACAATTGGTATCAGAGCCAAGTTCCTCTAAAAGAAGATTGACTGCTTGAGGAGACCCAAGATGTTGATCTACAAGAAGGAAAGCCCAAGATTTGATGGAACAAATTACTCCCTCTGGAAGGTACGCATGCAGTGTCATATGGAATGTATGGGTGATGGATTTTGGACAATAATCAAGAATGTGTATAAGATTCTAAAGAATGGACCTTCAAATATAGATGAACTCAAAGATGCTGAATGCAACACTCGAGCCAAAGAAGCATTGTTGAGTGCCCTGTCTGATACCAAATTGGCAAATGTCCTGGATTTGCAAACTGCTCATGAAAGATGGAGTAAATTGGAAAATCTATATGAAGGTGACAAATATGTTAAATGTGCCAAGCTATAAAGCCTAAAGGGTAAAAATGAAAGATTGGTAATGAGTGAAGATGAAAACATTACTTCCTACATGCAGAAAGTAAATGAACTTGTGACCGGTATCAAAAATGCAGGCGGAGTATTGGATGAATTAGAAATTATTGCCAAGGTGCTCAGATCCTTACCTGTAGCTTACAAGCACAAGGTTGTAGCCATTGGAGAAATCAGGATAGTAACAACAGTCACAAGAGATCAGCAGTTGGCAAGCTTTTAGCATTTGAAATGAGTGAGTTTGGTGATTCTCTTCCTAAGTTTGAATCTGCATTCAAGGCCAGTGTGTATGGAAAGCAAAGATATGATCTGGGTGAAAGCTCTTCTACAAGATCAAATAGATTTGTGAAGACAAGGAAGGATCTTGAAGATATTGAAATAGAAACTACAGATCTTGAAGCTCTCATTGCCAAATGGATGCCAAGAGGGTCCCGTAAGTATGAAGGAAAGTTGTCATTCAAATGTTTTGCTTGTAATAAGATTGGTCATTTTGCCTCAACGTGTCCAGAGAGGTTTTCAAAACTAAACCCTAACAAGTACAAGGGTCAAAAGAATTGTTACTATGTCCAAGAAGATGGAGAAGGAGTCACAGATGATGAATTTGATCATGGGGAAGGTGATTGGGTGTTCATTGCTATTAAAGAAGAAGATTAAATGTCTACCGAATCTACTAGCTATGCAAATGTGGAAAGTTCCTTGGATGCTCAGGTTGTTGAAAAGGATGAATGGGTGATTGATAGTGGATGTTCTCATCATATGACTGGTGACAAGAGTAAGTTTGTGAGTTTTGAAAATTATGAAGGAGGACTTGTGAAATTTGGAGACAACTTAGCTGGTAGAATCCATGGTAGAGGATCCATCTCTTTTGATGGTAAGAACATGACCAATAATGTTTTGTATGTGGAAGGATTGAAGCATAATCTTCTCAGTGTTGGACAATTGGTTGACAAGGGTTATGATCTTCATTTCAAGGATGGAAAATGTAGAATCTTGGAAAGCTCCAAAACTGAAATTGCATCTGGTACTCAGACCAAAGGTAACATATTTCACTTAAGTAGTTCAGGTAAAAGTTGTTTGATTGCTCAAATAGATCGAAGTTGGTTATGGCATAGGAGGATGTGTCATGTGAATTTTGATAACATTGTCAAAATAAGTTCCACTCAAGTTGTAAGAGATCTTCCAAAACTTGTGTAACCTAATAGCATATGTAGAGAATGTCAATTGGGTAAACAAAATTTCATTCAAAAGTAAGGAACAATGTTCAAGTGGGAGATTGGAACTAGTACATACTGATCTTTTTGGTCCTGCTAGAATTAGGAGTGTGCAAGGAGACAAATACTTCATGTTGCTGATTGATGATTACTACTGTATGATGTGGGTAACTTTCCTAAAAGAAAAATTAGAAGCTCTTGATAAGTCTAAAGTGTTCAAGATGATGGTTGAAAATGAGATTAGTGGGAAATTGAAGTGTCTGAGATCTGACAAAGGTGGAGAATTCACTTCCTGTGAGTTTGATGCTTTTTGTGAAAAGCATGGAATAAAAAGATAATTATCTGCTCATAGGACTCCTTAGCAAAATGGAGTTGTGGAAAGGAAGAACCTAACGATTCAAGAAGCTACTAGGACCATGATGATGGAAACAAATGTTCCTCAAGTTATTAGAGGGAAGCTATGAGTACTATTGTCTACACTCTTAACTACGTGCAGATCAAAAGAAATTTTGGTAAAACTCCTTATGAACTATGGTTTGGTCATCCTCCTACTGTGAGATGTTTCAGAGTTTTTGGTAGTAAATGCTATATCAAAAGAGATGAGGATTTAGGCAAGTTTGATGCAAGAAGTGATGAAGGAATATTCTTGGGATACTCTACTCAAAGTAAGGCTTACTGGTGTTTTAACAAGAGGTTGAAAAAGATTGTTGAAAGTGCTAATGTTAAAGTTGATGAAAGCAAAGGTCATTCCAAGTATTGTGGATATGATTTAGATGATCAAGATGAAAGTCAAAGTCAAGGAAGGTAAGATAAAATTTAGACTCAGATCCAGATTGATCCAGTAACTCTAGTATCTCAAGAGATTAGTGCAGAAGATGAGGAACAAGTTCAAGAAATAGAATTTCAAACAATTCCCAAAACCCCCAGGTATGTAAGAATGAATCATTCTAAAGATCAAATCATAGGATATAAAAATAGAGGTGTTCGAACTAGGAGAAGAGTTGCTGATGATCAATAAGAGATTTGTTTGATTTCAAAGATTAAACCTAAATCGGTAAGTGAAGCTTGCAATGATGAAAACTGGGTTAAAGCAATGGAAGAAGAACTGATGCAAATTGAAAAGAATCACACTTGGGATCTTGTTCCTAGACCCAAGGACAAAAATGTGATTGGAACCAAATGGGTCTTCCGGAATAAACTAAATGAAGATGGTGAGGTTGTAAGGAATAAGGCAAGGTTGGTATGTAAAGGCTATTCTCAAGTGGAAGGAATTGATTTTGAAGAAACTTTTGCTTCGGTGGTAAGGATAGAGATAGTCAGATTATTTCTTGTTTTTGCTTCTTTCAAAGATTTTAAAGTTTATTAGATGGATGTCAAATCAACATTTCTAAATGGAGATTTGGAGGAAGAAGTCTACATTGAACAACTAGAAGGAATTCAGTTGTCTGATTAGAGAGATATGGTTTGCAGACTGCGAAAAGCATTAGGTGGACTTAAGCAAGCCCCAAGAGCCTGGTATGCATGATTGGATAAGCATTTTCTCAAGCTAGGATTCAACAAAGGTACTGCTAATAGTAATTTCTACTTCAAGATTAACCATGAGGACATTCTAATTGTTGAATTCTTAATTGATGATATCATTTTTGGTAGAAATGAATGTATGTGCAGAGCATTTGTTGATCAGATGAAAAGTGAGTTTGAGATGTCAATATTTGGTGAGATAAACTCTTTCCTAGGTCTACAAATTGTTTAGTTAGATAAAGGTATCTTCATATCTCAGTCCAAGTAAGTGAAAGAATTGTTGAAGAAGTTTGGAATGGAAGATTCAAAGCTAGTAGGTAGTCCTATGGTAACTGGATGCAAGCTAAGCAAAGATGATGACTCCCCAAAGGCAAATCAAAAAATGTATAGATCAATGATTGGAGGATTGCTCTATCTGACTCAAACCAGACCTGACATCATGAATGCAGTTGGACTTGTTGCCAGATTTCAAGTTGATCCAAAAGAATCCCATGTTGTGGCAGTCAAAAGAATTTTTAGATATCTCAAGGGGACAATTGATTATGGACTGTGGTATCCAAAGGACAATGATTTCACTCTTCATGCACATACAGATGCTGATTGGGCAAGAGATGTGGATGATAGAAAAAGTACTAGTGGTGGTGTATTCTTCTTGGGATGAAGATTGGTCTCTTGGATGAGCAAAAAGCAAGAGGCAATTTCTCTTTCTACTACAGAGCTAGAGTATATAGCAGCAACAAATAATTGTTCTCAAGTTCTATGGATGAAGCAAATACTGAAGGACATCAGAATTGTGTTTGAGGAGCTAGTCACAATTTTTTATGATAATTCAAGTGCTATAAGTATTTCCAAGAATCTAGTATTGTACTCAAATAAAAAGCATATATCTATCAAGTTTCACTTCTTTAGAGAGAAAGTTATTGAGAATGAGGTCAGGTTGGAGTTTGTGTCTTCCAAAGATCAGATTATGGATATCTTCACTAAGCCTCTTCCCAAAGATACTTTTGAGTATCTCAGAGAAAAGTTAGGGGTTATTACCCCTCCTGATCAGAACTAAGATGCACTAAGGTACATCAGTCCGGTGGAGTTGACATTCATATCTTGTGATCTAAATTGATGTTAAGGAGGTACTACTCAAAGGGGGAGTAGTCAGTATGCAAATTTGGGGTTCAGTCTGAAGCAAAAAGAGAAAAGATAGCAAATATGTGCCCTTTTCCATTGATGTCAAAGGGGGAGAGAAGTCATGTGAAAAACTAGTTGCTGATGTAAGGGGGAGTAGTTGCAGAAGTGAGAAGAGAAAGGGGGAAAAGTTCTTGTCTTGATGGTTGAATTCAGTTTTTCACATCATATGTTGCCATCAATGAAAAAGGGGGACATTGTTGCAAATATGTGCCTAAGTGGTTTTGTCATTGATGTCAACATATCCTTGTTGCCATTGGTGTCAACTGTATCCTATTTTGTTGTCTGTATAGAAGACCGGATTGTTAAGGATATTGAGAAAATTAATGACAATCAATGCATGTGGACCATATGACTATGTAGAGGATTGTCAAAGGTTGCTCCAGTTAAGAATTGAGAAGTCCACATGAAGATTTGAAGAAGCTATGGCCATCTAGGTAGAACTAGATTTTATAGTATTTAGAAGAGACAGTGTGACAGTAATTTGGTCTGGATTGCTCCATAATGAAATACTATGGTCTTTGGATCTAAAGGCATGTTTGGGAAGTTAGTGTGTGTCATCAACTCCAGTGGTTCATGGTTTGGAGGTCCGCAAGCTATATTTCTAGTTTGACAGTCATGGTAGATAATGTTCTTGAGGTTCTGAAGGAAGATACAAATGATTTTGGTAATTTGGTTTAGAGTGAATGTTATTGGTGATTTCAATGTGCTTGTGGAGGTCTATGGATCATGTGGCTACTATGTTGAAGGTCCGCATTGAAGTTTGAGCTTGTTGATTGAAGATTTCTTCTTTGAGGTTGATGTTCTTTCCAGTCTTGGCTGACCAGATAATCCTAGCATGATGTAGATGATATAAGAGCATTTATATGAAGCATGGTGTGGTTGTAGAAGAAGATTCAAGTCTCAATTGTGTTTGGCTAATAGTGTAATGATCCGCGTCAAGTTTATCTGAACTTGTTGATCATTCCAAGGTTGATGAAGCATATAAATACTTGTTGAAGAGTTGTTGAAAAGCATCATTGTATACAATGAATTAAATCCAAAGAAAGGATCAAAAGCATAGCAGAGAAGAAGAGGAGCGAAAGGAGTATAGAGTGAAGAGTTAGTGAAGAAGAATTTCAAGATAGGAGCAAAAGTTTTTGAGCCTTCAAAGGGACTGATTTAGACATGAATGTAGATGCTATTTCTTAGTTCATTATCTCTGTGTAAATCATAATTTCTTATTTGCAGTGAGCCTCTTCTTGAGCAGTGAGCCCGAAGGCATATGCCTTCTATTTTCTGAAGTACTTTTATTAGGGTACACATTTTTGTGGGTTAACCCCCATGACATTTTTTCCCTTAACTGGGTTTTCTACATCAAATTTTTGGTGTTATGTGTTTATGTTGTTTTTGCTCATGTGTTGATTTATGCTTAAATGTCTTCATCATTAATCTGATTATAAAGAAGATTTAAAAGGTTCAGAAAAGGTTAAAATTTAGGGACAACTGATTCTACCCCCTCTCAGTTGTCTGGACTATTTCCAATAGAGAAGTCATGTGAAAAACTTGGATGGAAGTGAGTAGTTACTGGTGAAAGGGGGAGTAGTGAAGAAAGTGGTTGCACGTGTGATAAGAGAAAGGGGGAGAAGTTCTTATCTTGATAGTTGAATTAGTTTTTCACATCATATGTTGCCATCAATGACAGAGGGGGAGATTGTTGCAAATATGTGCATATGATGTGTTGTCATTGATGTCAACATATCTCTTTATCAGAGACAGTGAAGATAGTGTAGGTCAACAAAGTAGATTGCTTCGCATTTCCAGTGAGATTAGAGATTATAGGCCAAAGGGTTTTGTAGAGGATTGCCTGAAGTTGCTCCAGTTAAGATTTGAGAGGTCCACATGAAGTATTGGTGAAGTTATGACCATTTGAGTAGAACTGGGTTTCGCAGTTGGTCAGAGTTGATAGAGTGGCAAGAATTTGGTCTAGATTGCTCCGCATTGGGATATTATGGTCTGCGGATCTAGAGGTATGTTTGGGATGTTGGTGTGTATCTTCAACTCAAGTGGTTCATGGTTTGGAGGTCCACAAGCAATCTTTCTAGTGTGACAGTCATGATAGTTGGAGTTCTTAAGTTCCCAGATGAAGATGCAAGTGTTTTTGGTGATTTGAGGTAATGCGGTTGTTCTTGTTGATTTCAGTGTGCTTGTGGTGGTCTCTGGATCATGTGCCTATTGTGTTGGTGGTCCGCATTAAGGATTGAGCTCGTGGTTGAAGATTTCTCCTTAAGTGATGTTGTTCTTTCTAGTCTTGGCCGATCGGATGCTTGGTACGTGTTGCAGATGATCTAAGAAGAGTTCTATGGAGTGTGGTGTGTTGATCAAGGAAGATTTAAGTCCCAGCTATGTTTGGCCAATAGTGTAAAGATTCACATGTAGCATTTTAAGTCTTGTGATTGTAATTGCTTGTAATGCCTATCTTGAAGAATGTTCCAGATAGATGATTGTAAGGCTGACTTTGATGTTCATTCCAAAATCGATGACATGTATAAATAAGTGTTGTGAAGTCTTGGAAATGTGTGGTGATGAGAGAAGATGTGGATGTAGCGAGGAAGTGAGTGGGGGCAAAGTAGAGGTGTTGTACACTTCAATGGAATTGAACCTTACATGAAGAAGATGATGTTTCTCAGTTCAATCTTTCTGTGTTAACATTGTGAATGTTCTTGTAGGTAGTGAGCCTCCTTTGAATAGTGAGCTCTAGGCAGTGCGCCCGAAGGCAAGTGCCTTCCCATTTTTCTATTATTTTAATAGAGAATAAATCTTGTGGCTTAACCCCCACTGTGGTTTGTGTGTTGATTATGTTTCTACTCATGTATTTTGATTCATGCTTTCATGGTTATATCATTAATCTGTTAATAAGTGGCAAAGAAGATTAAATGTAGCAAAAGATAAAAGTTTTTTGACAACTGATTCACCCCCCCTCTCAGTTGTCTACCCTAATTTCAACACTATGATCAAAGCCTTCTTGGGAAGATATCAAATCAGTCATAGGAAGTCCTCTCCATATCATCCTCAAAGCAATGGTCAAGTAGAGGTAACAAATAGAGAACTAGAGAACATTCTTGCAAAAACCATTTTAGGTAGAATATCAGATTAGGATGAAAGAATGACAGAAGCTATTTGGGCTTATAACACCACATGGAGAACCACCACTAATTTCACACCATATGAATTAGTTTATGGAAAACACCTAGTGTTGCCCATAGACTATGAGGTGGAAACATTGTGAACAACACTTTAAGTGGGTATAGATTTAACTGAAGCACAACAAAATAGAATGATGCAACTCAACAGATTGGAAGAGATGTGGATGGAAGCACTACAACATAGAGAGTTGATCCAATAATAGATAAAAGAATGGCATGACAAGCACATTATCAGTAAGCAGTTCAAGCAAGGAAATTGGGCCCTGTTGTATGACTCCAAATATCAAGATTTGAAAGGGAAACTGCACACCAGATGGTTGGGGCCATATGAAATCAAAGAAACCTTTAGCAATGGGGTTGTTTAGTTAGTTCCCATTGATGGAGATCACAAAATTCTTCTGGTAAATGGACATAGATTGAAGCTGTACCACAAACTAGCTTCAAAAGAGGAGTTTTCTATAGAAATCCAATCTTGGATAGAGTATTTCACCCTAGAAGAACTCTCTTCCATGGGGCTCATGTTCTAAGTGATGACTCTAGATAACTAAAGTAGTAAAGGTTGAAAACCAGAAATGGCGGCCTTTCCTGCCAAAAAAAAAAAAAAAAAAATTTAAAAAAATATCAGGCAAAGGTTGAAAACCAGCAATGGTGACTTTGCCTAGAGGGAAGATTGAAAACCAGCAATGGTAATCTTTCCTTGGAATTCCCCATTTCCTTCAATAAAATTCCTTTTTGCAGTTCTATAGGTTTTTGTGTTGAATTTTTTTGAAGAGCTCCAGATAGATAATGATAGCTCCATATGGCTATGGATTGCTCTAGATGAACATTGGTGGATGTTTTCTTTCCAAAGCATCATCGAGCATTAGGTGACATTGCATTGCGAAAAGTGATTCGGTAAAAACGTTAAGGTGAAATAATCAAGGGGACAAATACTTTAAAAGGTATATTCTTTCCTTAAAACTTATATAATTATTTTAATATGTTTATATATGCCACGTGTTCCCCCAACAAGTTACCTGCATGCAACCCTCATCCTTTGCATGACACAACAAGTGCATAAATGATTACAGTATGATAGGTGGAAACCACAGATTTGTCTTTAGATCTTGCATGCTTCACAATGAGATACAAGTACTTAGTCATCATGGCATGACATTTCAAATCAATGTGATAAACACAAATAAAAATTGGATTAAGGAATAATGATGATCATTATTTATGGCCATTTAAAGGAAGTACACTTGAAAAGACATAAACGTGAGGATCATTGGCGTCAACTTTGGAAGAGTATGGAAGAGAAGTTAAGGTGGCAGCTGAGAAATTACACTTCGCACGCAGCCACTCTGGTTCAAAACTTCAAAGTTCATGCCATGATTGATGAAAAGATGGGCAAAGCAACTGCCATTCCGTCCACCTCACATGCAATCATTTGCAATTGACAACGCAGAGTTCAAAGTTCCTTCTTGTTTGAAACCAAAGATAGAAAATAGAGAAAACATAAGGCTCCATTATCACATTTTCCTAAAAATTCATTCTACTGATCAAAATGGGCAACAAAAGGAAGGTTGAACCTGAAAATGTCATTTTTGATGACGCCAGCGCGTAAATCTTCCAGTGAGCTAGATGGTTGGAATTTTTACAGAAATTTCAAGGCTTTGAAGCTGACTTGGTCGAGGAGTTTGTTTCAAACTTCCATAAGATCTTCACTACTATGAAAGGGGTAAGGATATGAATCAACTCTACAATAATTAGTCAAATTTCTGGTATTCCTGCATTAGGTGTTGATTTGTTTGCAACAAAACCATCATATGAAGAATTAGTTCAAAATTTTCATGTTGCTTTGGAGCCCCTGCCCCATTATATTGTAAGGGAACAACTAAAGGTATTGACAAGACTAGCCTTCCAGATGCATGGAAGACTGTGATCTTGTGGCTCATGAAATTTTTCACATGTGACGGCCAATTTGGTACATTTTTGGGCCCTTGGGTGTGATTAATCACCTACCTAAGGCATGGAGCCAACAATCCCCAATTTTTGATAAATGTTCCTGCATTTTTGCATGCAAGTCTTGTTACAATGCTGACCAAATGGGAGGATAAAGAAGGACAAATTAGTAATCTAGGTTTGATTCATCTGATTATCAAGCACCACTTCCTGCAACAAGAGGAGGGCCAACAGAAATGGGAGGACTTCCTCACCTTATAGCTCCAAAGGAAAAAAGGTAAAATGTAAGACTTCTACTATCTCTATTTTAGGAGACCCTGTTGCAGTCTCTTCCGATGACTCTGGAGAAGAATAGAGCAAAGCAGTCAGCAAGGTGAAGCTATATCATCTACCTCTGCCAAAGTATGACACCACCAGTTAGTCATCTCTTTAGATGAAGAGGAAAGATGAGAAGCAAAACAAAACCCTACCACTCTTTCAGGCAACCTCTCATCCCTTGTTTCACACCCTGAAGAAGACACTCATGAGGAGAGGGGAGCTGAGGAAGTCAGTGGTCATGAGATTCCCAAGGAAGTTGGCAGTGAGGGCATTCCAGAAGAAATAGGGGAGGACACATTATAACACCGAAAGGGAAAAGAAACCCTTGAGGAAAGCTCTGAGGACACCATGGCAAAAGAGACTCAGCATGCCCTAGTTCTATCCAGAGCTGAATTTGAATTGTAGCAGTGTAGGACATAATTGGAGGCCTTGGCCCAACAATTGAAGGCCAAGGATGAGGAGCTGGGAAAGTAGAAGGCAGAGGCTGAAAAGGAGAATAAAGAAAAAGAAAAGAAAATTTCTATTTTCAAAGCAGAGCTGGATAACCACAAGCCATGGTGGCTTAGAGGGACATTCAAAGAACTCAACTCAGGAAACAGACTGCTTAGTAAGCCCTTGCACCCTCCTCGCTAAATATCTATGCTCAAAACCTACAAATTACATTGGATAATAGGCAACTCCAAGGAAAAATCATACAGCTCTGGAGAGACATGGAGACACTAAAACAAGAAAAGGTGGCGGTAGAAAATAACTTGGCTCTAGCCTATGAGACAGGAGAAACCCTGCTAGCACAATGCTCACCATCAGGTGTGTATGCCTTGTTCCTCCAAGAACAATTTTTAAGATAGAAATTAATTAGGATAAGCTACAATCTTCCATATGATTTTGACAATGATAAAGATTTTGTTGAATGTTATATGCAAAATCCTAAAGATCAACAAAACCTTTTGTGTGAATTCTTCCAACATGGCCAAATTATGGGGCGTGTAAATACATCAATGCTAAATCTATATGTGGGAGAACTTCAAATCTGGAGCTATCTATCTCTGCTTTGGAATAACAGGTTATGAGAAGAAAGAATGGAGGAATATGATGTTGTAGTAGGATCCATAGGGCTACTAATGAGACATGAGTGCCCTAAAACTACATGGTTTTCCAACACTTTCAAAGCAAATGCTTACAAGCAGGGCATCATAGGCTAGTATGTGAGAAATTTGAATTCCTGTATTTCTGATTTCTTTGCCATTGCAGATTATCTCCCTAGTGTAGTAGTCTCAAGTTGCATATCAAGATTTGAGGAACTACCCCATATTTTCAAAAGAAGAGAACCAGTGTCTCCTGCAAACATAAGGTGGATGACAAAAAGGTTAGAAAAATCATACCCTTGATCTAGCAGAGACAACAAAATTGGATTGGGATGAGATTTAGACCACCACTAATCCTGATGCCAACTCCTCGCCTAAGTCATCCTCAAGGGCAACCAATGAGAGAAGGGAAATTCAATACATGGTTCAGCAAGGTATAGGAGAGCGATGGGTTCCAGCCAAAAGGGAGAAAGTTGTTCCAATACCATGATGAGGATTACAACTATAGTACAATCATTGAGTGCAAGAACATACTGGATGAAGTAGATGGAGCATAGCCATGAGGACATGGCATACTTTGAGTTGGGGGGGATGATGAGTCAAATATATGACTCATTTATTTCATGCTATTTCCTATTATGAAAGACTTTAACAAAACATTATGGCTTATATTTACATATTATTATAATTATGTTTGTCTTTTGGATGGATTATGCACATGTTTGGTTTTCATTTCCTTTGATGAAATCTCTTAACTTATTTACTTGAATTACACTTTCAAAATGCATATCTTATGAATTGTGGTACAAGTGGTTTGTGCTTGCATAAAGATTATGCTAGTAAGACTTCTAGTGGTCTTTGGATCCCTCCGGAGCCCCCTCTTTCTATGAAGAACCTAAACTCTAAATAGCTCCAGATGATGTTACCTTCCAATAGAGTCATTCTTCCCTCGAGTCAATGACTATTACCAGCCGATCCTAGGGCTACCCAAAAGGTCCAACAATGCAAACATGACCCTTGCCCCAATTAAAGTAGATGCTATATCTAAATCTCCACATCACTCCATTTCAGTGACTAACTGAAGTAGCTGCTAAATTGGCATCAGTTCTAACTGAAGTAACTGCCACCAAACACCACGCCATTTTAGGAAAGCACTCGAGTTCTCCAAACAACCAAGTCAATGTAAATCCTTGATCTTCAGTAAATCGCAGAGGAATCATCAATGTAATAAATTAACAATTGGTTTCAAGTCCAGTTCACTGTAGTTAGAATCGTTGTTAGTTATTTCCTCAATAAAGCTCGAATGTATAAATAAGAGCATAGGATCTCTTTAAGTTAGTTCCAGTTTTTCTTAGATAGTTGTTCACCAAATTGTGTTTTTAGTAGGAGGAAAACTCCTTGTTTTCAGACATGTACTTTCATCCATCCTTTGGACTATGATTGAATGCAAATGAAGGGGGAATTCTTCTAAAAGATTTAGTTGAGCAAAGATGATTGTCTCCAGCTGGGAAAGTAGGGCCCGCTTCCCCATTTTGGAGGAGATCTCTGGGTATTTTCATGTTTGTTTAGTTTTGTTATATCTTTTGTTCAATTTGTTTTGTACTTGTGTTCATGTGAGGTGTATTTCATTTATGTGTGATTGTTAATTAAGTTGTTCCCTATAGGATAGTCTTATAAGTTATAAAATAGATTTGTTATTTAGTAGCACTGTCATATTCAAAGTGTTTCATTGTTGTAGCTTAACAAGTAAAGGCAATTTATCTTCATTTAATTTTCCAGCAAATGTGGTTACTTTCCAGCAAGTTAGAATAGTTTCTTTTTCAGCAAGTGTGTTTATTTTCTAGCACGTTAGAATAGTTTCTTTTTCAACAAGTGTGTTTATTTCCCAGCAAGTTAGAATAGTTTCTTTCACAATGAATGTGTGTTTGTTTTTGAAGAAAATATATAGATTTTCATTTCTGTATGACCTTTCATTTCTGTAAGATTGATAAACCAAGTTCCATCTATGAACCATTCAATCAAATTCCCCCATACCAAAGAGTCTTATCGCAGATTGCTCCAGACACCTCCGGATTGATAAAATTAAATGATGATGCATTAACAAACACTACTTCGACCCTCATCAATATATTTGACTATAGAAATTTATAACAACTCTTATACCCCACCTCCCTCTCTCACTACAAGGCTTCACAAAGCCATCCTCTAATTACAATCTTCAACCTTAAAGTTATTACTTCCTCTTAATACAAATCACTTTCCTTAGCTCCCTCTCTATCATTCCTCTTTAAAACTAGAAATGAATCTAGTTCATCTACGTGACATGAAAATGATACCATAACTTAAAATTAAAATTTATGCCCAACATGAGTCCCTTCTTACTAGTTGTTACTTGTTGAATTATGAGTAAAATTTATTAATTTATGTGCTAGGGTGTTATATAAAAGGGTAAACCCTAATTCACTTTTATCCCTCTAGGATCCATCATAGCATTACATAAAATTATCATTCAATCATCAAAGAATAAATTGCACCATTAGCTTACCCCAACATTTTTGTTTAGTGATAAATTATGGAATCTTACATGGTTTCTTTTTATCTTCAATTCTTATTGCAAAACCATTAAATTAGAATCTAGGGGTTTGACCAAATGATAAGAATTTTTTCTAGTACAAATAGACTCTAGAAAGTGAGGTGAGAGGATTCCAAGTATCTAGGAGTTCTTAGTAGGTTTCCATGCACAAGTTTTATTTCCATGAATAGGGTTTATTTATGTAGTCAAGGATTCAACCCATAATAAAGAAAAGTTTAGTCAATCATCTATTAGAGTTTACTAGTTTTAGATATGATTTCATATCATAGTTTTGGATCATAGACCATATATTACAATATAAGTCTTTAATACACACATAAAGTTATGTCCTAGTCCCTCTAAATCAATTTAAAAAGTGTATTTGTATATTAGTTATTGAATCAACTCTTTAATCTAAATTTATTTTCTTACTCATGTTGAATTTATTGTTTTTCCATAGATTAAATTGAAATGTTGTTTTTAACCCTTTTTAAATATAATGATAGAATTATTATAGCTATGGAAAGCAGTGATTGAAATTTTAACAATGTAGAGATTGGATCTAAAAGAGAGAAAGATGTGATAAATTGATATTGTTAGAAATTGAAGAACATAACTTAGAGTTATTCTTACATTTTATTAATATTGTATTAGATTTGATATGGTTAAAGATATGAAAATAACATCTCACTCTTTTCCCCTTTGGTGACTTGGACTAAAAAGTGTTTGGATAGCAAACTTTAATTTTAGTTATTTAAAAATTAATAAAAGGTACAATTAAAATGGTGTTATCATATTTATGTATATGCTATTGTCAATATAAAAATTAATAAATTTATAAAAAATGATCTATCTTAATACAAGATGATGTAAAAGTGAATAAGATACAAGGAAATTAGTGATGCATGTAAAAAGGATAATTTCACTAACTAATAACAGTTTCTATGATAACAACTTCTATGCCAAGTTACATAAAGGATGAAATATGAAGATGAAGTGCTTATCTATGATCAAAAGTGTGATGTAAAAAGATTTTAAATTTCATATATGTTTTGAAAATTTGGCTTATATGTTATGTCATGAATTTTCCTTTTTCCTTATGTTCATATTATTTTATAGCCTCATCTATAATCTCAACATATGTTGTGCTATGATATTCAAAACCTATATACTCATCATCACTAACAATGGAATAATTTTGATCATTTAATTCCATATGATTAGCCTCATTAGGTGGAGTATATGCATGATTTTCAACTTGCATAATCCTTTCATGCATAAGTGTTGTGTGGTTACACAACACGCCCCATTTTGACTTGGCAAAATAGGGACCCAACTTTTGGCTTGGCTTGTGTTGGCGGTTTGGTAAAAGTAAGTCGTGTGCATCATCATGTGGAACTAGGATGAGGTAAGTCACCATTATGAGGTCAGTTTGTCAAAATTTGTATTTCATTTTTGTGACCTCATATTTTGAAAGAGCATTAAATTCCATGCAGGTTTGCCTTTTACATCACCTTGATATTCCTCAGGATGTGAGAATTATGAACGTTCAAAGTTTTGGTCAAACCTGATATTCGCAAGAGAAGGATCATGTTTTATAACCTCAGTCATGTTGTCAAAGATTATCCTGATCTTGGTGCATCATATTTCCAAACATCCCCGATAAGTCATGCGGTCCAGATATCCGGACGTCAATTTTAAGTGGTAGTAAATCTTCCCCGTCAAGTGGTCTTATATATCACGGGCGTCATGTTTTTGAATGTAACTCGATATTTCTTAATATCCTCCTACCGTGAAATACCACCCGTGGCCAATATCCTGATGACGTCATCCAAATCGGATAAACGAAGAAACAAACATGACAATGACATCATCATCACATTTACATTTCGACAGAATATTTTCTAAACATGATCATATTTGTCTAATATGATGATGACGTCATGATGCCTTTCCGATACAAAGAACGAATATCAGGATGATGTCATCCCCATATTCCAAAAGAGGGACATGTAAGTTTGTCTCGTCATCATCATATTTGAAACATCACCCAATACATCGAAATATCCTCCTGATGTACCAAACATAACCAAAGGGTGCTTTTGTCACCCGAGTCTTGTTGCGATAACAATTCCAATATAAGGAAGGAAGATGATATTGAAACTCGACCCGATATTTGCAAATATCATCCTATCTTCATGATATCCTATCATATGGATATCCCCCCGCTCCCGTTGCCGCCATTATCATTTAATGCGTGCAGACATGGTAGGTGGTTCCCGCTGACCCCGGAACCCAATGAAACACCTGGCGAGATCCTGCATTTTCGCACGAATAATCAAGGAATACAATCTAATTTGTCAGAGTTGCCCTAAATTTACCCTAATTGGAAGGTAAAAAGGTAATTCCACCGTCATTTTTACATTTATCTTGCGATAAAATTGTTTTACAGAGCACCAGCTTCCATATCCGCATACCAGCTACTGTTGCACGATTTGAGCTCACAGACAGAAGGAAGGAGGTGATCATCAGCTGAATTAAGAGCGTCTTAGCAATCTACTGGTATAAAAGAGAAATCTGCATAACCAGGTAAGTAAATGAAACCCTTATCATGTTATTATTGTTCAGGTATAATGATCTAAGTTCTGGTTTATGCATCCATATGATTAAGTAGTATTGAAAAGATACAATAGGCATGGTGATTTTAATTGCAATATGCATGCATGTGTATACCCATTGTGAGATGGGATTTTGTTAATTACAGGTACTCATGGCTGACAAGTGGTTTGTCAAGTGTCAAGAGGAATTCAGTAGGCCCATGTTCTCTTCTCAGAGGGGGGTCCTATTCAAATATGGAGCAATTACAGACACCCATCAGGGAAGCACCAATCTGGAAGCCTAGTCAGCGAAGCTGAATGATGGGCATGACAAGAGTCCTGTGCTGGACGTAGTGTTCATATCAGGGATGTGGAACACTGCTGGTTTTCTGTACTCCATGGAATCTCCGGAGTTGGTCATAGAATGTGCCCAGAATTATAATCCTCAAACAAGGCAAGTGGTGAAGCATGGGAGGATATATGCAAACCTCTCCATCAAGGGTCTTTCCCAGACATTTGGATTGCCGTTGGGCAGTAAAGTTAAGAGAGTGGACCTGAAGAAGTCCAAAAAAGAGTCTGAAGCCAACAAGAAATCGGCCAGGAAGAATATGTATCAATGGTGTGCTGAGAACATCACCTATCCTGCAGCAGCCAAACTTCCTGTGCACATGTTCAAATATGATTTCAGTGAGGAGTACCAATACATGATTGCACTCCTGAATAGAGTAATAGGCCAGCCTGATGCTAGTAGTTTCAGAGATTGGATGTATGGAATAATCATGATGTGTCTATATTCAGACATCAAGCCACTATGGGGCCAGATAATAAGTGATGCTCTGCATGAGCAGCTGATGAACCTGGGAAGTTCAAATTGTGCATTTTATATGACATCGTACATTGTTTATTCTTGTGCTTATAAAGGCACTTTTGATGCCTTAGTTACAGATGGAAAGATTACAGGCACAAATGCTGTGTATATTTGGGACCATCATCCCCAGCTGCAGAGAACCAACTACCTCAAAGATTACAAGCTGGTCAATGATGCATTCTCCATGCATTTGGTGAGGACCATGGAAGAAGATAGAACAAAGAGATTGAGCATGGAAGCTCAGGAGGTAGTTTACAGGCATGGGGCCTGGTACATACAGTTTGCAACCTTTTCATACATAAGGGTTGAAGGTTTTGAGGGACATCCCCTGATGCTGCTGAGGTATCCTACTGATGCAGTAATAGTAATGGAGTTTATCCGGCAGGGCGCCACAATGATAAAAATGTACAAGGATGCCAAGAAGCTGCCACCAATTTTGTTCCCAGTCAGCATTGGCTGCTATATGTGCCCTGACTCAGATAATATAAAGAAGGTGATGGTCACCCTAAATAAAATGAATTTGCAGCCTTTCCCACTAACAAGACCATATGATCCTTACGACAGGATACAGAAGATACTAGGAAAGCCTATCCACCAGAGGCACCTAGAGGATTTTTGGGCTGACTGCGAAGATGAGGCAGAAGCCAGGAGAAGAAGGTATCAGAGGTTAACTCTGAACCAAGTTAGAACTTTTGATTACATCTCCCTTCCCCAACAATTGAAGAAGGATGATGGCAGGATCATGGCAGATGAATATGAGCAGAAAAAGATATATAATGACACCATCTCTGCGCTTGACCTCACCATGCAGGAAGACATATCTTTGGACCCATTCATTGCCAGGACCATACAACTAACTCAAGCTTGGGTTGATGAACAGGTGGAGGCATTGAAAAAGAAAGGTGTTGCCATTATGGTGGACAACAAAAAGAAGGGACAAGATATTCCTGGAGATGAATATGATGACTTCCTGATTGAGAAGAGGAAGACCAAGGGAGATAGAATCCTTCCACCACAACAACAGAGCAAAAGACCCCCAAGGGGCAAGAGGGTGGATAAAGAACCCAAAGGGGTTATAATTGACAGGGCAGTATTTGTAGCTGAGGAGGTAGCAGGATCAGGATCAGAATCATAATCCCCTCTGAAGAAGGAAAAGCCCAAGAAGAGTAAGACAACAGAGGCTGGAATCACAGAGACCCTAGAAGTGGGTCAATCCTCAAGAAAACCTGGAACAGAGGATATCTTCATGGAGGATGAGCCTGAAGAAGAAGAGGCTCCGTTAATAATAAAGAGAAAGAGGAGAGCTCCAGAGGTGCTGGTGTCCACCACACCTAAGAAACAAAGAACCTCCATGAGAGGTGGAATAAGCCAACCCCCTACACTATTACAAGGGGCATGTAGTGAAGTACCAAAGGAACTTTAGCATAATGTTCCACTTCCTACCATCGTCAAGTTCAAAACTGAACTTGCAGAAGAACAAATGAAAGAAACTGATCAGACGCAAGTAGAAATACGTGTCTCGCTAGACGAGACAATAAACTTGTCTGATGATGAGATAGTGTAGGATGTGGCTGCACAGAAGATGGAGACACTTGCTGCCGGAATAACTATGACTCCTCATAAGCCTCCATCCGTTCAAACTATGTTTGAGGAAATGAAGCAAGTAGAAGAGGAGCAAGAAAAGAGCCCAGAGTAGGTAGCTCAAGAAATAGGGCTAGATACATTAATCACAGAGGTGACAAGCCCTGTAGTGGTAGACCTGATAGAGAAATAGGATGCAAGTCCTGAACAGCCAACAGGATCACCTGACAAAGGGCACTCAATAGAAGAAATAGAGATGGCAGAGTCAGAAGGCCATGCTCTTGAATTAAACCAACAAAGCCCACAGGATACATCAGCGGAACCTACTATAGTAGAGGTTCAAGAAATAAAGGCTGATGAAAAGGAAAAAACAATAGAAGATCCTACCGCTAGGACACAGGAGGTTGACAGTGCAGGCCCGGAACAAATAATCACCACAGAACAAATTCTAGCACCTCAGGCAGAATCCCCAGTATCTAGCGCAGTGGATAAACAACAAGGGGAAGATTTGAGAATAGATGAAATAATGATGGAGAAAGATCATGATCATCATGATCAACATACGGATGCACCGCAAGGTTCCCCACCCCAAGAAGATGCTCCTCTAGAGAAGGAAATCCCTCAATAGGAGGAGGTGCCACAAGATCAACAACAAAGTGAGCATCAAGAAAAAGAAATGAGAAAGTCACCATCTCCACAACACTTGCTGACAGAAGCGGGAGATACGGGTGAACATCATGATGATGCTGAAAAACATGATCAGGTGCCTCCGTGGTTAGCAAAAGAAGTAAATATTGAGGAAGAACTTGAAATTCAAGAATTCGATGTCTCCACCTTGTTCTCCACGGATATAATGAAACCTAGGAGGAAGACCAGAATGACATCGACCATCAAGAGAGATCCAGCAACCGGGAGAAGGACCGCACAAATTGCCATACCTGTGGTGGAGAAAGAAAAAGGTAAAATTACTGTTGATGAATTTCAAATTAGCACAGTAGATTTGGGTTTTGCCAATGAAGACCAAGAAGGTCAAGAAGGCAAAGACATTATTGACTCTCTAATTCAAAAGGTGAAAAGAGAGAAGGAGAAGAATAAGCAACATAAAGAGCACATTGCTCAGTTGCATGCCTACATCAAGGGGCTGACCAATCCTGATGATACCACAACTGAACATGCAGTCCCATTGACTGCTATTTCTCAGGAAGAGGTAAATAAATTAGACTTCATGAAACATGAGGCTTCTGTGATCAGAAAATGGGTGTCATCCACATTGGATGATGCTATAGAAATAGTGAAGGCCTCTTTGAAGAGGTGGAGCATTCTAAGTGACTCCAGGACCAAGGTGGATAAATTGCAGATGCAAACTGGGAAAAGGTCTTATAAACTGGAAAGGGTTCTGATCCTTTTGGGAGAAATAAAGGGGATAAATCCTCAACTTCTTATTAGTAAGCAGGTACTGAACAGTAATACCGCATTGTTGGTAGCCATCTGGTATAAAGATATTCAGTTTGAATGTGGAGTCCTCAAAAGATGCAATAATAAGCTGAGAGATATCAGCATGAGGCTACACGATTTAATGGCTGAGGAAGTGGAGATATTAGAAACATTGGAAGGGAAGGTGGAAGGTAAAATAGAAAATCAAGATGAAGAGTCTTCCATCAAGGCTCTGCACAGCAACTTCCAATCCGAAGCAGATGGTCCACTTGTCCACTTGACGGAAGAACTTATAGATAAAATAATGAGGATCAAGTTCAAGATGGAAACATATAATGAAACATTGCAAGATAGGAAAAACAAGCTAGAGAACAGCAGAGATAAGTATGAAGCACATAAGCACGCCATTTTCAAAGCAAAGACTCAAGATGGCAGAGGAATAGATCAAGTTGTGCATTCATATGAGCAGATCAGGAATAGCATGCAGCCCCATATGCAGCATCATCATCATCAGGATAGCGCAAGTTCAGGAAGTGATGCACATGATGATGATCCACATGAATCAGCTAAGGAACATGATGAAGATACATCATAAAGGGAATATAAGCATAAGCAATCTAGATAAGTTGCCAGCTGGCAAATTGTGCCATTTTGTAGAAGTTGACAAAGTCAAGAGAATGATGACCATAGATTTGTATTGATAAATCAAGATCGTAGATCATTTTGTAACTGCCTCCTCACCTTATTCTATAAAAGGTGGTGGAATACCTTATTGTAAACATTCCAAACTTAATTGAAATCCATTTGCTAAAACATTCAGAGCTCATTTCAAAGTTTTTGTATACATTTATATTTTTTGCATGCTTAATGAATGAGAAGATTGTATCGATTACAATTCATAGTAAATCTTGAGTAATCAGTGTATGATTTCTGGATATATGTGGTGATTTGCTGCGTCCCTTGGAGCATCTGTCTACTTACATGTGTTGTCTTCATACAAATTCCTTTGAAGTTAGCATCAATTATATCTAGCTTTGGAATGTCCTGGTGAAAATATGGTTTGGTTTTCTTCTCTTCATGACAGTATCTAATATACATGTGGTTCAAAAGCTGAAGGTTCAACTTTAATTAGAAGCATTTCCTCAATTTCTTTTAAATTTTAGGGCATTTCATCTCCATAATTGCAAATAATTGATGATCTTAAGCAAATAATATAGATATGCAGACATCTTGTAGATAATTGCAAATATTTAGCATATTTGAGTACAGAGCATGCACAATTGAAAATATCATGCAAAGATTGAAGTATATCTACATCTTTTCACCAAATAACTGTATAATAGATTTCTCTGTAAAGAATTTCTGCAGGAAAATCATGATGATGATAAACTTCTATGTAATGCCCCAAAATGGAAACAGCAACTCACATTAACCTCTGAGTAACTTCAGACGATTAAAACCTAATCACCGGAGACTTGGGATCATGAATTCTTTGAATTCATAGTATCTTTCAAGATGAATAAAGGTTAATGTGTACTTTTATTCTATGCTTGTTTGTGACTAACATCATGACCAACATAAATTGGCGCTAGAAGGAGGGCCCTAATCTGGAAGACCACGCTCATCATCATTATTCTTAGGTTTGATGATACAGAGAGTGAGGTAACCTCAGATCATCTGTGAATTTAAAATATTACGCAAATATTTACTGTAAAAGGCTGATATATGCTCATTCTGTGTAAAGATTTCTAGATCTCACATAAATATTGCAAGCTTTACAGTAGATCATTCTGAATTCACTAATATCGGCTAAAGATACATAAATTTGTTCAAGCTTTGAAGAATTTAGGCCTTAAAAACTTGAGATCTCGTGCTAGGGGTCATTATACTTCAAATATCCTTGCGTATTTGTAGTATCTTTACAAATATTTCATAAATATCCAGTCTGATCAGCCATCTGACCATAAATATCACCTCATCTGGTGAAATCCAGCCAATATTCACAAAGTTTCAGCCAATTTGCCTCAAAATTGAGAAATCCTGGCTCATAGGATAAATACCAGGTCTAGACCTAGTGGAATTTTCGAAGAATTGCCTGTTAGAGGTTTCAGACCGAGGACTGTAGACATTCATCATACTCCAGGGTCCAGTACACCAAGAGCTTCATCAAAACCTCCTCCTGTAACTCCTGTGGGTTTACAAATACCTTCTGGGATATCTTTGACATCTCCTATTCAGCCTTAGGGTGTACCTTTAGTTGAACCTCAGCCAGTTGCACCACCAGCTCAGCCTCCTCTGGTTGCAATGTCTTTCTTTTCAGTAGAGTCACCTTTGACCTTCACTACATATCATGAGTTACCAAAGAATCCAGACAAACTTTGTCCAAAATATCATCCTTATCAAGATGCTGAAGATCATATCAGGACCTTTAAGGAAGCTTGCTGCAGAGCCAGAATAGAGCATCAAGATGTGGTGTGCAGATTATTTCCCTTCTCCTTAGGGGAAGAAGCTTATAATTGGTTCATCAGTCTTGGTCAGGGTTCTGTTAATTCCTGGGCCTTATTAGAGAAAGCTTTTCTTGATAGATTTAAGGTTCCAGTCGATCCCTCAATAAACTATCACTTATTCGCCACTATCAAGAGATTTGAAAATGAACCTATCGCCACTTTCAATTCTAGGTTTCAGAAAATGTTATCCAGAGTGGTCACTCCTTATACTATGTCTGATGAAGCTGCAAGGAGCATTTATTATTCAGCTTTAGATCCTTTGACTTCCATGTTCATAAGGAGGACACATCCCCGAATCACAACTTTAGCCTTAGCTTTTCAAGAAGCTATACAGGTAAATCAACAATTAATACCTGCTCCTACTCCAAATATGGTATTTCCTACCTTGCCTGGCATGCATCCACAATATCCTGCATCATACTCTGCACAGTATCCTACACAATATCCTAATGGAGCAGTGGTACCCCCAGCAGTCATGCCTGCACCTTTGCAAGTACCTCCACTGAGCATTATGCCCCCTCCTAATGGAAATGGCCAATTGCCACAATATCCTGCACAAGCTCAGACACCTCAGGGTGTTGACCTGTCCAATAGTAACCATGGATCCTCTTTCTTCAAGCCTCAGAATGGAAATGTGGTGGCCAAAGCTCAAGAAGAAAAAGAGGAAATCAAAGAAATTTCTGCTCAATTGAGAAAACTCACCACAAAAGTAACACATTTGAGAAATTAGGGTTTCTATTCCTAGTCAAACCAGAATAGAAATTATCCTAATGATAGACCAAATTATCCTGACAGAGGATATAACACCAATAATTTCAATAATGGTGGTGGAAATAACAATAATCCTCAGAGATAGCCCAGAATATGGAACTCTAGGCCAAATAATGGCTCATTACCATCACCCCTGGACAATCAGCCTCCTGGTGAAGCCAAACAGACTACTTGAGTCAATCTTGCTGAGGTAGCTCTTACTAATTGGTGTAGGATCCACAATACAAATGCACATGCAGAATTAGACTGTCCACAATTTCGAATTGCTGCTAGCATCTTTCAGACTGAAGTGTCTAACACTTCAGGAAATCCACCTCATGCAGAAGGAAATGAGATTGTTCCTTGTGGATATGACTCAGCTTTTGTGCTAGAAGCCTATATTAATCAACCTCATCAGAGTCATAACCAGACATGTGAAGAGTCTAGCTTAACTTTTGAAACAAATTATGTTTTCCCCTTTGAGGATGAAAATGAGCCTGCAAAAGAACATGAGGAAGTACATGCATATCAGCAACAATATCTTGGTAAGCATAGTTATAACTTGAGGAATAATGCCAACAGACCTGCTGGTCCATTGACATCATCCCTACCTCCAAATAACTTCAACACACCTCCTGATCCTAAAGCTAGTAATAACCCTGGGTTCCCCAAGGTAAATGCTTAGTACTTGTCACCTCAGAACACAGGATCAAAGGTTGCAAATACACCTCATGAATCTGACAAGTTAGTCACCTATCTGGCTGATGAGATGAAGAGAATTAAGATCAGCCTATCCCTGTCTGAGTTATTGAAAACTCCTGCCATCAAACAGGCATTCATGAAATCACTAGATGATCCTTCTCCTAAAGAGGATAGTCATCTTTCAAATCAGTCTAGTGGCAAAGATCATGCTGTCAGGGACAATATTACCAAGCCTAAAGCGTCAGCTACAGTCCATGCTACTGAAACCTCCCACATGACCTTGTATAGGGATAAAACTGAATCACCCCCATTCCTCCTCACCATAAGAATGTTCAGCAAGAATCTGCACAATTGTCTGGTTGATTCAGGGGCCTCCATGAATGTTATGCCCTTGTCAATATGTAATGCCTTAGGACTACATCCTACTAAATCCTTAAAGAAGGTCACTCAACTGGACAAAATAGAAGTAAGTGGAGTAGGAGAGTTAACTCACATCCACATGCAATTAGCATCTGATCCTAGGATCCAATATTACATTGATATTCAGGTAGTTGACATACCTGATACTTACGAGATGTTGCTTAGCTGAGATTGGTCCAAGATGCTCAACGGATATATGTCTACAGATTTCAGTCACATGTGGTTACCATGGAAGGGTATACCTAATTAGATCAGAATTGATGTTGAGCCTAGAATGAAACATATGATCACTGAGTACAACAGAACAAATGAGATCTTGTACGTAGACGTAGAGCCTGGAGTTTACTACAACAGGCGACAGACTGTCAAAATAGAAGAGATCCTGATGCTTGATCTTCATCATCATCATCATGATGATCATCAGGAAGATATGCCAGTTGTAGAACCTGATAATAATCCTGATAATGAGAATGAAATAGATCACTTTAGAGACTTTGAGATGCATCTGTCTAATCAAGTAAAACGTTGTCAATTATTAAATATACCTGCTAATGATATTTTGATTGATGGATGGTGCAGATTACACGATGAAGCACACTCAAAAAGGACTTGTGAAACATGCTTAGATATGATGATGCTGGAGCAGACATGCAGTGAGGCGTCATCATCATATTCTGAGGTAAATGCTACATCTGATGATGATGACGATGATACTAATTCTTATCTGTCTTCTGCAGGAGTAGAGGAGCCGACAGATCATGATGAAGATCATATTCTAAAAATCAAAGAAGTCCTGGTGTCTGATCAGATAAATCATGTAAGGAAAGAAAGGATCACTCCTGGGAGTGATTGTTTTATGGAACCAGATTATGAGTTGTCCGATGAAGACAAAGGTAGTGACCTGACTAAGTTCGAAGAATTTCTAGTAAAAGAAATAGAGAAGATGACACGACAGCATAAATCTCCCCACGAGGTTTTAATCAAAGGTTGGTGTAGGTTGCACGAGGCACCTCACTCAGAAACAACTTGTTCACTATTTTTACACATTTTGAAAAAGCATGCATCTGCAGAGCTGGAAGATCATCCTCCTACTGAAGTGAAAGGAAAGAAGAAATTAGAGCGCAATGACGTCCCTAAGTTAAAATGGATATCAGGTGGAGCAGCAGCCAGAGCTGCAAAGAGAAAAGAAAGTTTAGCTAAATGTCCTGCTAAAGATAAGCCCTGGATCCTAAGGTTTGATGGATCCAAGTCCAAGCAAGGTGCTAGGGTAGGAATTGATCTGATTGATCCAACTGGAAAATCCTACTTAGCAGCTTACAGATTACAGTTCCCCTACACTAACAATGTAACAGAGTATGAAGCTCTGATTCATGGGATGCTGTTTTCTCATAAGAAGAAAATAAAGATTTTGCATGTCTTCAGAGATTTTGAAAGTAAAGCTGTCCAATTGTAGACATCGTGTGTGGGACTTGATTGAAGATTTTGACACCTTTAACATCACCCACATACCCAAAGAACAAAACCATAGGGCAGATGCACTTGCCCAAGCCGCCAGTACATTGGAGCCACTGTCTATATCTGGTCTGAAGAGATTTTCTGTAGAATTGGTGTCCGTACCCTCAGTACTTGATAATGTGACCAATCTCCAGGTGTTTGATGATGATCAGCACATTCTGGACTTCATTTCAAATAAAGATATATTTGAAGCTCAGATTATAGATGAGAATGGTATGGAAGATCATGTCTGGGAGGAAGATGAGATATTAGAATTACCTAGTAACAGGATTCCCAAAGGTATGATTGAGTTAGAAAGAGCTTTTGATTTGGATAATATGCTTAAACAGAAAGACCTGCCCAAGGCAGATGGAGGTTAGTATTCACAAGTGAATATTGGACAAGATGAAGACAAGAAAAATGTTCTGATAGGTAAGGTTTGCACATCAGAAGAGTTAGAAGGAATAACTCAGGCACTCAAGGATTACATCCATGTAATTGCATGGACTTATGATGAACTAAAGACATATGACACCTCTGTCATAACTCATACTATACCTCTCAAGCCAGATGCTAAACCTTTCAGATAGAAGCAAAGGCCAGTCAATGCCTTGCTTGAACCAATAATTCTTGAAGAAGTCAAGAAATTATTAAATGCTAGGATAATATTTCCTGTCAGGCACTCCACTTGGGTGGCAAATCTCGTGCCAGTCAAAAAGAAGAATGGAGACACCAGGTTATGTGTAGATTTCAGGAACCTTAACAGAGCATCAGAAAAGGACAATTATCCTTTACCCTCATTGGATGAAGTTCTGCAGATTGTAAATGGAGCTAAAATGATGTCCTTCTTGGATGGCTTTTTAGGATACAACCAAGTGATGGTTGACAAAATTAACAGATTGAAAACTGCCTTCACTACAAAGTGGGGGATATTTGCATATAGACGTATGCCATTCGGCCTCATAAATGCTAGAGCTACATTTCAGCGAGCAATGGACATAGCCTTTAGAGGCTTAATAGGAAAATGTATAGTCATCTACATGGATGACTTGACAGTATTCTCCAAGGAAAGGGGGAATCATGTCGCTGATCTCAGAAGTGTACTGAAGAAGTGTGAGGAGTACGGAATATCTTTAAATCCTAAAAAGTGTATATTTGGGGTGACAACAGGAAAATTACTAGGTCACCTGATCACAGAAGATGGAATTATCATTGATCCTGACCGGGTGGAGTCTATCATGAAGTTACAACTTCCAGGAAGCAAAAAGGAACTCAAGTCTTACTTTGGTAAGATAAACTTTGTGAGGAAGTTCATCACCGGCTTTGCTGAGATTGTCAGACCACTAAATGCTATGTTGAAAAAAGATGCACAAATTGAGTGGACATCGGAGGCCAAAGCTGCATTTGAAGATATAAAGAAAGCCATATCGGATGCTCCTATCCTTATCAATCCAAACTACACAAAAGATTTCTACATCTATTCATTTGCTTCAGAACATACCTCTGCAGCAGTGTTAACTCAAAGAAATGAAGAGAAAGAAGAGAAACCAATTGCTTTCATGAGCTGTCCTTTCAGGGATGCTGAATTGAGATATGTAGATGTTGAGAGACAAGCACTTGCATTAGTCAGAGCAGTAAAGAAATTCAAACATTACATACTAAGAAGCAAAGTAATTGCTGTAGTACCAGATGCAGCAGTGAAGATGCTACTGATGCAAAGTGAGCCTGGTGAGAAAAGAGCCAAATGGATTAATGTATTACAAGAGTATGATATGGAAATTACACCAATGAAGCTGGTAAGAGGACAAGCTCTGAGCCAGATGATATCTGAAATTGATCCAAACATCACTAGTCAGCAATATGTGATCAATGAAAAAGACAATGAAGAGTGGTATTCAGATATCAGGCACATCCTGATCACTGGAAGATGTCCATCAAGAATGCAAGCTTCACAGAGAAGAGCCTTAAAGATAAGATCCCAAAAGTATATGATGAAGGGAGGAACCTTATTCAAAATAATTATGAAGGAATATACCTGAGATGCTTAGAAAAGCCAGAAGCAAATAAGGTCCTGTCAGAGTTACATGACAAGTTTGGAACGACACATGGATCAGCGTTGGCGACAACACATGCAATCCTCAGAGCAGGATATTACTGGCCTACAATTTTTAAAGACACAGCTAATCATGTTAAATGTTGTCATATTTGCCAGGTTGCTGCCCATAGAGAGAAATATGCTGCACAACCCTTGCAGCCAGTGATGGAAGAGCGCCCATTTGCACAGTGGGGCATGGACTTCATAGGACCAATCAATCCTCCGTCTTCCTCAGGTCATAGGTATGTATTAACAATTACTGACTATTGTACTAGATGGACTAAGGCTGTTAGCAGCAAGACTTGTACTGCAGATGATGTCATTAAATTTCTGGAGAGCAACATTGTCACCAGGTATGGAACTCCTTATGCTTTGGTAAGTGATAATGGTTCTGCTTTCACTTCAACTAAATTGTCAAGTTGGGCTTTTGATCATGGGATCATACTCAAGTTTTCATCCAACTATTATCCCCAAGGGAGTGGATTAGCAGAATCCACCAATAAAAATTTATTGAATATCATAAGAAAACTGATAGAGAAAACCTTAGAGAATGGAACTCATTTCTAAAGTATGCCTTATGGGTTGACAGAAGTAGAATGAAAACTGCATTAGGAAACTTGCCCTTCCAACTAGTATATGGGGTGGATCCCATCCTCCCTGTAAACTTGAAAATTCCTACTCTGCAGTTTGCCCAAGAATACCTAGGCATAGACAATAAGCAAGAAGTCAGGTTGCATCAGTTGATGCACCTGGAAGAAAAAAGGAGTCAAGCAATTGACCAATTTGCAAAACATTAGGCTGTTGTCAAACGCTAGTTTGACAAGAGAGCCAGAGTTAAAGCTTTCAGGATATCTGATTTAGTCTTGATGTGGGATAAAGCCCATGAAAAGAAAGGTGACCATGGTAAGTTTGATAAATTATGGATAGGTCCCTTTCAAATTTCTGAGATACTAGGAGATAGTACTTATAGGCTTAAGAACCTGACAGGTGAGGATGTCCCATTGCCAGTCAATGGACAGTTCTGCAAGCATTATTTCCAGGCCTAAATGACTCCATGACAGTCATATGTATCATATTGTATATTTTGTATAGTTGTTTGTACAGTTGGTTTGTTCTGTTTGTTTTGTTTTGTTGGTTGGGATCTTGTTTTGGTAAGTCAGGATGATGCACTTCATCGCCGAAGAAAATAACTAAATTGTTAGGATTCAAGTGATGAGAACACATTTAGACATAGGTTATGATTCATTCTAAGAAGTGTTCATGATCAGGTCTGTGATATCGTTTCATCAGGGTGCCTTTTCTTGGTCAAAGTGAATCAATCACAATGAAACATCTAACAGCCTTGGGTTTGTTGAACACACAAGTATAGGTGTTAAGTGAAAAATCTAAAGGGACTCCCTTGCTACCAATGCAATCTCCAACCTAAAGCTACAAGTGAATGTACCTTGTACGAATAAGCTGACATGATGATATCAGATACAAATTTTAAAGAGAAAATCAGAAAAGAAATAAAATTAGGCCATCTAAGTAACTCTACCGGGGCTATAGAGGCCTGCTGGCAGTGGGGCTCTACTTAGGGAGATTGTATAAATAACCTTGCCAGGGCTATGAATGCCTGCTGGCAGCAAGGCTCTATCTAGGTTGGCTATGAGGGATGATCTCCAACTATGTAGTTTAACACCAGTTACTTATGTTTTCAACTTGCTTTCAAGATGAGGATAATTAATCATATGCACACACCTGATCCTTTGTTAGCATTGTTACCATGATGAAATTTTATCATTCAGAGGATCATGATGCTTATGCTTAGATGGAATTAGAATACTATAGATGAATGTGATCACATCACTTGAATCATTGGAATTTGTTTGTTTTCTTTGGTGGCAAGTTGTTGTGTGGTTACACAACACGCCCCATTTTAACTTGGCAAAACAAGGACCCAACTTTTGGCTTGGCTTGTGTTGGCGGTTTGGTAAAAGTAAGTCGTGTGCATCATCATGTGGAACTAGGATGAGGTAAGTCACCATTATGAGGTCAGTTTGCCAAAATTCATATTTCATTTCTGTGACCTCATATTTTGAAAGAGCATTAAATTCCATGTAGGTTTGCCTTTTACATCACCTTGATATTCCTCAGGATGTGAGAATTATGAAAGTTCAAAGTTTTGGTCAAACCTGATATCCGCAAGAGGAGGATCATGTTTTATAACCTCAATCATGTTGTCAAAGATTATCCTGATCTTGGTGCATCATATTTCCAAACATCCCTGATAAGTCATGTGGTCCAGATATCCGGACGTCAATTTTAAGTGGTAGTAAATCTTCC
Organism: Cunninghamia lanceolata; assembly: GCA_027924645.1. NCBI lineage: Eukaryota > Viridiplantae > Streptophyta > Pinopsida > Cupressales > Cupressaceae > Cunninghamia > Cunninghamia lanceolata. The sequence goes on along the minus strand of BSBN01000292.1, from coordinate 1,217,156 downwards.
CCGTCAAGTGGTCTTATATATCACGGGCGTCATGTTTTTGAATGTAACCTGATATTTCTTAATATCCTCCTGCCGCGAAATACCACCCTTGGCCAATATCCTGATGATGTCATCCAAATCGGATAAATGAAGAAACAAACATGACGATGACATCATCATCACATTTACATTTCGACATGATATTTTCTAAACATGATCATGTTCGTCTAATATGACGATGACGTCATGATGCCTTTCCGATACAAAGAACGAATATCAGGATGACGTCATCCCGATATTCCAAAAGAGGGACATGTAAGTTTGTCTCGTCATCATCATATTTGAAACATCACCCGATACATCGAAATATCCTCCTGATGTACCAAACATAACCAAAGGGTGCTTTTGTCACCTGAGTCTTGTTGCGATAACAATTCCAATATAAGGGAGGAAGATGATATTGAAACTCGATCCGATATTTGCAAATATCATCCTGTCTTCATGATATCCTGTCATATGGATATCCCCCCACTCCCGTTGCCGCCATTATCATTTAATGCACGCAGACATGGTAGGTGGTTCCCGCCGACCCTGGAACCCAATGAAACACCTGGTGAGATCCTGCATTTTCGCACGAATAATCAAGGAATACAATCTAATTTGTCAGAGTTACCCTAAATTTACCATAATTGCAAGGTAAAAAGGTAATTCCACCATCATTTTTACATTTACCTTGCGATAAAATTGTTTTACAGAGCACCAGCTTCCATATCTGCATACCAGCTATTGTTGCACGATTTGAGCTCACAGATAGAAGGAAGGAGGTGATCATCAGCTGAATTAAGAGTGTCTTAGCAATCTACTGGTATAAAAGAGAAATCTGCATAACCAGGTAAGTAAATGAAACCCTTATCATGTTATTATTGTTTAGGTATAATGATATAAGTTCTAGTTTATGCATCCATATGATTAAGTAGTATTGAAAAGATACAATAGGCATGGTGATTTTAATTGCAATATGCATGCATGTGTATACCCGTTGTGAGATGGGATTTTGTTAATTGCAGGTACTCATGGCTGACAAGCGGTTCGTCAAGTGTCAAGAGGAATTCAATAGGCCCACGTTCTCTTCTCAGAGGGGGATCCTATTCAAATATGGAGCAATTACAGACACCCATCAGGGAAGCACCAATCTGGAAGCCTGGTCATCGAAGCTGAATGATGGGCATGACAAGAGTCCTGCGCTGGACGCAGTGTTCATATCAGGGATGTGGAATGCTGCTGGTTTTCCGTACTCCATGGAATCTCTGGAGCTGGTCATAGAATGTGCCCAGAATTATAATCCTTAGACAAGGCAAGTGGTGAAGCATGGGAGGATATATGTAGACCTCTCCATCAAGGGTCTTTCCCGGACATTTAGATTGCCGTTGGGCAGTAAAGTTAAGAGCGTGGACCTGAAGAAGTCTGAAAAAGAGTATGAAGCCAACAAGTAATCGGCCAGGAAGAATATGTATCAATGGCGTGCTGAGAACAACACCTATCCTGCAGCAGCCAAACTTCCTGTGCACATGTTCAAATATGATTTTAGTGAGGAGTACCAATACATGATTGCACTCCTGAATAGAGTAACAGGCCAGCCTGATGCTGGTAGTTTCAGAGATTGGATGTATGGAATAATCATGATGTGTCTATATTCAGACATCAAGCCACTATGGGGCTAGATAATAAGTGATGCTCTGCATGAGCAGCTAATGAACCTGGGAGGTTCAAATTGTGTATTTTATATGACATCATACATTGTTTATTCTTGTGCTTATAAAGGCACTTTTGATGCCTTAGTTACAGATGGAAAGCTTACAGGCACAAATGCTATGTATATTTGGGATCATCATCCCCAGCTGCAGAGAACCAACTACCTTAAAGATTACAAGCTGGTCAATGATGCATTCTCCATGCATCTGGTGAGGACCATGGAAGAAGATAGAACAAAGAGATTGAGCATGGAAGCTCAGGAGGTAGTTTACAGGCATGGGGCCTGGTACATACAGTTTGCAACCTTTTCATACATAAGGGTTGAAGGTTTTGAGGGACATCCCTGATGCTGCTGAGGTATCCTACTGATGCAGTAATAGTAATGAAGTTTATCCGGCAGGGTGCCACAATGATAAAAATGTACAAGGACGCCAAGAAGCTACCACCAATTTTGTTCCCAGTCAGCATTGGATGCTATATGTGCCCTGACTCAGATAATATAAAGAAGGTGATGGTCACCCTAAATAAAATGAATCTGCAGCCTTTCCCACTAACAAGACCAAATGATCCTTACGACAGGATACAGAAGATACTAGGAAAGCCTATCCACCAGAGGCACCTAGAGGATTTTTGGGCTGATTGCGAAGATGAGGCAGAAGCCAGGAGAAGAAGGTATCAGAGGTTAACTCTGAACCAAGTTAGAACTTTTGATTGCATCTCCCTTCCCCAACAATTGAAGAAGGATGATGGCAGGATCATGGCAGATGAATATGAGCAGAAAAAGATATATAATGACACCATCTCTGCGCCTGACCTCACCATGCAGGAAGACATATCTTTGGACCCATTCATTGCCAGGACCATACAACTAACTCAAGCTTGGGTTGATGAACAGTTGGAGGCATTGAAAACGAAAGGTGTTGCCGTTATGGTGGACAACAAAAAGAAGGGACAAGATATTCCTGGAGATGAATATGATGACTTCCTAATTGAGAAGAGGAAGACCAAGGGAGATAGAATCCCTCCACCACCACAACAAAGCAAAAGACCCCCAAGGGGCAAGAGGGCGGATAAAGAACCCAAAGGGGTTATAATTGACAGGGCAGTATTTGTAGTTGACGAGGCAGCAGGATCAGGATCAGGATCAGGATCAGAATCAGAATCCCCTCCAAAGAAAGAAAAGCCCAAGAAGAGTAAGGCAGCAGAGGCTAGAATCACTGAGACCCTAGAAGTGGGTCAATCCTCAAGAAAACCTAGAACAGAGGATATCCTCATGGAGGAGGAGCCTGAAGAAGAAGAGGCTCCGTTAATAATAAAGAGAAAGAGGAGAGCTCCACAGGTGCTGGTGTCCACCACACCTAAGAAACAAAGAACCTCCATGAGAGGTGGAATAAGCCAACCCCCTACACTATTACAAGGGGCATGTAGTGAAGTACCAAAGGAACTTCAGCATAATGTTCCACTTCCTACCATCGTCAAGTTCAAAACTGAACTTGTAGAAGAACAAATGAAAGAAACTGATCAGACGCAAGTAGAAAGACATGTCTCGCTAGACGAGACAATAAACTTGTCTGATGATGAGATAGTGCAGGATGTGGCTGCACAGAAGATGGAGACACTTGCTGCTGGAATAACTATGACTCCTAATAAGCCTCCACCTGTTCAAACTATGTTTGAGGAAATGAAGCAAGTAGAAGAGGAGCAAGAAAAGAGCCTAGAGTAGGTAGCTCAAGAAATAGGGCTAGATACATTAATCACAAAGGTGACAAGCCCTGTAGTGGTAGACCTGACAGAGAAACAGGATGCAAGTCCTGAACAACCAGCAGGATCACCTGACAAAGGGCACTCAACAGAAGAAATAGAGATGGCAGAGTCAGAAGGCCATGCTCTTGAATTGAGCCAACAAAGCCCACATGATACATCACTGGAACCTACTCTAGTAGAGGTTCAAGAAATAAAGGCTGATGAAAAGGAAAAAATAATAGAAGATCCTACTGCTAGGACACAGGAGGTTGACAGTGCAAGCCCGGAACAAATGATGGCCGCAAAACAAATGCCGGCACCTTAGGCAGAATCCCCAGTATCTAGCGCAGTGGATAAACAACAAGGGGAAGATTTGAAAATAGATGAAATAATGATGGAGAAAGATCATGATCATCATGATCAACATACGGATGCACCGCAAGGTTCCCCACATCAAGAAGATGCTCCTCCAGAGAAGGAAATCCCTCAACAGGAGGAGGTGTTGCAAGATCAACAACAAAGTGAGCATCAAGAAGAAGAAATGAGAAAGTCACCATCTCCACAACACTTGCTGATAGAAGCAAGAGATACGGGTGAACATCATGATGATGTTGAAAAACATGATCAGGTGCCTCCGTGGTTAGCAAAAGGAGTAAATATTGAGGAAGAACTTGAAATTCAAGAATTCGATGTCTCCACCTTGTTCTCCGCAGATATAATGAAACCTAGGAGGAAGGCCAAAGTGACATCAGCCATCAAGAGAGATCCAGCAACCGGGAGAAGGACCACACAAATTGCCATACCTGTGGTGGAGAAAGAAAAAGGTAAAATTACTGTTGATGAATTTCAAATTAGCACAGTAGATTTGGGTTTTGCCAATGAAGACCAGGAAGGTCAAGAAGGCAAAGACATTATTGACTCTCTAATTCAAAAGGTGAAAAGAGAGAAGGAGAAGAATAAGCAACATAAAGAGCACATTGCTCAGTTGCATGCCTACATCAAGGGGCTGACCAATCCTGATGATACCACAACTAAACATGCAGTCCCATTGACTGCTATTTCTCAGGAAGAGGTAAATAAATTAGACCTCATGAAACATGAGGCTTCTGTGATCAGAAAATGGATGTCATCCACATTGGATGATGCTATAGAAATAGTGAAGGCCTCTTTGAAGAGGTGGAGCATTCTAAGTGACTCCAGGACCAAGGTGGATAAATTGCAGATGCAGACTGGGAAAAGGTCTTATAAACTGGAAAGGGTCCTGAGCTTTTTGGGAGAAATAAAGGGGATAAATCCTCAACTGCTTATCAGTAAGCAGGTACTGAATAGTAATACCGCATTGTTGGTAGACATCTGGTATAAAGATATTCAGTTTGAATGCGGAGTCCTCAAAAGATGCAATAATAAGCTGAGAGATATCAACATGAGGCTACACGATTTAATGGCTAAGGAAGCGGAGATATTAGAAACATTGGAAGGGAAGGTGGAAGGTAAAATAGAAAATCAAGATGAAGAGTCTGCCATCAAGGCTCTGCACAGCAACTTCCAATCCGAAGCAGATGGTCCACTTGTCCACTTGACGGAGGAACTTATAGATAAAATAATGAGGATCAAGGTCAAGATGGAAAGATATAATGAAACATTGCAAGATAGGAAAAACAAGTTGGATAATAGTAGAGATAATTATGAAGCACATAAGCACGCCATTATCAAAGCAAAGACTCAAGATGGCAGAGGAATAGATCAAGTTGTGCATTCATATGAGCAGATCAGGAATAGCATGCAGCCCCATATGCATCATCATCATCATCAGGATAGCGCAAGTTCAGGAAGTGATGCACATGATGATGATCCACATGAATCAGCTGAGGAACATGATGAAGATACATCATAAAGGGAATATAAGCATAAGCAATCTAGATAAGTTGCCAGCTGGCAACTTGTGCCATTTTGTAGAAGTTGACAAAGTCAAGAGAATGATGACCGTAGATTTGTATTGATAAATCAAGATTGTAGATCTTTTTGTAACTGCCTCCTCACCTTATTCTATAAAAGGTGGTGGAATGCCTTATTGTAAACATTCCAAACTTAATTGAAATCCGTCTGCTGAAACATTCAGAGCTCATTTCAAAGTTTTTGTATACATTTATATTTTTTGCATGCTTAATGAATGAGAAGATTGTATCGATTACAATTCATAGTAAATCTTGAGTAATCAGTGTATGATTTCTGGATATATGTGGTGATTTGCTGCGTCCCTTGGAGCGTCTGTCTACTTACATGTGTTGTCTTCATACAAATTCCTTTGAAGTTAGCATCAATTATATCTAGTTGTGGAATGTCCTGGTGAAAATATGGTTTGGTTTTCTTCTCTTCATGACAGTATCTAATATACATGTGGTTCAAAAGCTGAAGGTTCAACTTTAATTAGAAGCATTTCTTCAATTTCTTTAAATTTCAGAGCATTTCATCTCCATAATTGCAAATAATTGATGATCTTAAGCAAATAATACAGATATGCAGACATCTCGTAGATAATTGCAAATATTTAGCATATTTGAGTACAGAGCATGCACAATTGAAAATATCATGCAAAGATTGAAGTATATCTATATCTTTTCACCAAATAACTGTATAATATGACTTCTCTGTAAAGAATTTCTGCAGGAAAATCATGATGATGATAAACTTCTACGTAAGGCCCCAAAATGGAAACAACAACTCACATTAACCTCTGAGTAACTTCAGACGATTAAGATCTAATCACCGGAGACTTGGGATCATGAATTCTTTGAATTCATAGTATCTTTCAAGATGAATAAAGGTTAATGTGTACTTTTATTCTATGCTTGTTTGTGACTAACATCATGACCAACAATAAGATCTTAAACTTTATGTTTGACCATGATGTATATATCTATAGAATGTAGATGTGTACAATGGTAAGCACAAAGATATTTAGCCTTGTAATGTGGCACAATACTAGATGTATCATTTGTCATAACTTGAGGTAAAGTTATTAGTTTTTGTTCCAAAATTTGTTTTAATATACTATATGAAGGATTCTTCAAAGTAGTGAACTCTAAATATTTTTGGTTTGATGTTTTCATGATGATCATCACTATGATTAAATTCATTGTCATTGACCACATTTTCAAAATGTGACATCAATAATAATGTTAGAATACAAGATAAATGACATAATGGAAATAATGAACAATATAGAGTTTAAGTTGATTATAATGTGATTAATCCAATTTAAACTTATATCAATGAAATAATGGAGAAGTAATATAACAAGTCAAAAAAAAACATATAATGCAAACTATTACACCAAATATATGTGGAGAAACCCTTATGAGAAAAAACTCCACCCCAAAGAGACCCAAGCTTGTATTATTCTCAAAAGATGAAGTACAATAATACAATCCACGTATCCCTCTAATAGTAGATCGAATGTGTAAGAGTACCTATAAAGAATTATACAATCCACTATACCATGCCTCTAATATATAGGAAAAGTTGAAGCAAGAAACCATTGAAAGTCATCCAAAACCATGAGCGATGGAAAAAATTCAATGCCCCTATGGTCATGGTCAAACATCTCAAAATAATATGTAATTGCTCTTACAACTCTTACACACTCTTTAAACATCATAGATTTTCTATTTTTGGTCATAATGGTCAAATTGACCAAGATCCCAATCGTAGGTGCTCCATGAGGGCATCGATTGCCTTATCATAGCACAAAATATGGAAGATCTTACAATTTCTAATCTTGATTGATTATTTGTAACCTCCCTATTAAATATATTTTTACACAATATCCCAAGTATCCTATAGAATAAATAAATAATAAATAAATCCCCTCCCTCACATGGACATCCAACTTGGCCTCATTCCATGATATTTGGATGCTAGATACTATTTATTGTCTACAAAATTAAATTACAATTACAAGACATAGGAATTGTAAGGTGAATGGCACACCTAATAATGGTAAAGTTGGAAGATAACAAGCAACAAATTCAACCAATACTGATGCATCTATGATGATGCTAAGTTCTTGAGACCTAAGATTTGATGCACAATGTAATGTGATACAATGGATACTTGAGTGACCTAGTGCAAGTGTAGGCACCTAAAACCACCTTCCAACATTTCTGCTATCACATATCTCATCCCATAATCATGCTTCTAAAATTAATTAACTAAATTATATTTATTTAATTAATTTACCTAGTTATTCCTCCAAAGTTTTTTTTTTAAATGTGCCTGGTAAACTTTTTAACATGACCGGTGATGCTGGTGTGACATGCCCTCTAGCTCCAAGCAACGCTTTTTATTGGAGCTATGAACCGGTGAGGCCACAACACAGGGGACCTCATCCCCAAGAAAGAATAGCACTTCAAACCCACGAGCTTGTTAGCCCAACGAAGGCATAATGCCTATGAACTTGTTGGCCCAGCAGGGGTTTGAACTCTGGTGGCCACCACTACAACCGAGCGACTTCACCACCGAACCACGCCCTTATCGGCAGTTATTCCTCCAAAGTTAAATAAATAAAATTTATTTATTTAATCTAATTATTCTTCCAACATTAATTTAATAATCCTTGATTATGTAATTAATAAATTCAACCTATCTTCCTACATTAATTAAATAAAATGCAACTACTTATTTAATTAATTAATAAAATTAGCCCTTAGTTTAATGTTCAACCTTAATTGAATAAATTAGCATTTATTCAATTAGGCCAATAATTCCCACATCATTCTCCCAAAAATTAAATAAATACATAATATTTATTTAATTCATCCAAAGTCACCCTCAATCATTAGTTGACTAAATAACCCAATTTGATCAACTAATTAATTATTTTTACATTCAAAAATCCAAATTATCCAAATCAACATTGCACATGGCTCTAGGTTTGCACAAGGCTCCACACATGCACATGGATCCAAAAATCTCCCTTTTCGATCTCATCCCTCCATTTAATCAAGAAAATCCTCACCATCCAAATCTCTTAAATCATGTGCCTAATCATGTGTATTAATCATAAGGTGCCACTTGTTGGCCTCTCAATCATTCTTGGGTCTCAGTCAACCCTAGCCCTCCATTTTAAAGATCTAATCCCACCCACCCATCCTCCCTCATCAAAATAAATAGATCATCACCCAAGCCATATCTAAGTTTTGGAGTTGAATGCATGCAAGGTAATGTTGTCCAAATGAGAAACTACATCTACTCATCTTGAGCAAGATGCTTCATTGGAAACAAGATTGCATTGGTGAGACCTCTTGGTGCAGGGGCACCTTCAGGCCATATGGTCAAATTTGGTCAAACTTTGGTTTTATGTTTTGGTTTTGATGTGTTTGGTCTAATAAGGTCATTTATGACCATTTGGTATCATTTTGATCCATTTTGGAATGTTATAGGTCCATTGGTCAAAAGTTGTAAACATTTGCAAAAAAGATGTAAAAGTTGTCATTGTGAAAGTTGTCAAAAAGTGCATTAAAGTTGCAACTTTGATTAGGAAGTTAGTTGTGGGTGATTGGTAGTTGGAAAATTATTGGGAAAGCATAAATACATGTTGTAAATGTGAATCCCAAGGTTGGGAAGGTTGGGAGGAGATTGGAATGAAGAAATTTCAAATTTTGCACTCTAAAAAAACTACTTTTTCCAGAAAATTGACTGTTATTCACATGATTGTACAGACTGTACAACCCTAAAACCAACTATAAAAGTTGGAGGGTGATCATACCTTTCTAATGCAAATGGTTTGAGAAATTTTTGTTAAGTTTTGTACAGTTTATAGCATTTTTGTAAAAACTATCATAAACCCTACCTAGGGTTTTAGGAAGCACAAAAATGCAATTTCTCACGTTTCCCACATGATCTGGTCAGGACACTTGGTAATAAAGTCTATTTTTATGTCCTCTAACATCTCACAAGAGTTGGAGTTGGGGTTTTGCACATGGAAGGAGAATTTCATGACAGTTTGCTGCATTTTACCTTGTTTTCACCCTGTTTTCAGTTAAGAACCCTAGTAGGTTTAGAGGGTTTGATGAATATGATTGTATAGGACTGTTCATGATAGAGGAATGTTTTATTGGGATCTTGTTGAGTTTATTGGATGTGTAGGAATAAATAAAATCCCTTTCAAAGTCAAGAACTAGAGGAACACCAAGCCTAGGAGACCTAATTAGGCATAATAAGAAAGAGGATAGTCAATTTTTGAACCCTTCCATACAAAGTAATCATGCCACATTTCTTGATATGTGTAATAATGGCCAAAAGGGTATCCTAAATGGGCCTCCTTTCATGTAGATCAGGTCTTCTCCAAAAGTTATGCCCAAAAAGGCCTATTTGAAAGGCTACAAGGAACAATGGTGATTTGTGAAGGAAAGCCCATTGATTGATGACCGAGAGCTCTTGAAAGTGGTTGTATGAGTGAGTTTGATCATTCCATACCCTTGCTCTACATCAAATTGGTATCAGAGCCCAAAGATCTCAGGAAGGAAGTTTTGGGAGTTTGTGTATGGTCTTTTTTGTAGGTTGAAGGAAGAACCTGGATACCAAAAGACTAGGCGAGGAAAAAAGAAAGGGGCCTAAGGTGAGGTATTATGAAGACAAGAAGAAGAATTGAGAAGAAGCAAGGTGAAAGAGACTTGATTTCAAAAGGAGAATCGAAGTGTTGAGGAGAAAAGTCCATGGAGACTTGTAGAGTAAGGAGGTATCAAGCAAGAAACAAGTGATGAGAAGAGAGGGAAGTGAGATGAAGAAGAAAAATGAGAAGGAAAAACAAATAAATGTTCAGTAAGAAATAATAGAGTTGAGGCATGCCTTAGAACAAATGAAAAAAGTTCAAGAAAGAATGAATCTTGAGATGCAGTAGTATCTTGAGAAAGCAAACGAGGAAAATGGTTAGCATTAGCCAATAAGAAAGAAGGTAAAGTGGCCCATCAAGAAGATCATTTAGAGGCAAAGAAGGCAAGAGAGAACAATAGAACCAGACCTTGGAGAGTCTTTGTTGATGATGGAAGAGCCTAAGCCATCTGAGGAGGAGAAAAAAGTAGACTTTGACACAATAATCAGACCTAGGATAGTCATAACAGTAGTACACATTGGTGAGTTGCCTTAGGACATACAGGACATGTTGAAGGGTGGTATAGACATTGTTGTTGATGAACCTACTAATTCATTACCTCTAATGAGAAGAATCAGTTATTATTTAAGGATGTTAGAGGGCAGTAAATCTGAGTCTATTGACTTATTTACCAATATGGGAATGTATGACAGTAATAATGTCAAGAGGGAGCAGGATGATCAGTCTACAAAGTCTATGGGGAAGGTAACAATAAACCTAGTCAATTGGGATGGTCAAGAGTATATGCAAGGTCACTATTCTTTGTACCCATTCCAATATGTTTTCTCATCATGTTCTCTGCCTGAGGATGATATGAAGAAGTAGCAGATCAATCATTCTACAAGCACAACAGAGAGGGCAACAATTAACAAGGTAATTTGTGATATTGTGAATGCTCAACCTATGACTCCTCCATCAAAAGTTGTCATATTTGCAGGATCCATAGAAGAATGTGGAAAGCAGAGCAAACAAGAAATTCTAGAGGATAATGCTACACAAGAAGTTGAATCCTTTCACACCAAGGAGACCAAGGGCTTTGAGTTTGATGCTCCTACACAATGTAGTGGTAAAGTTTTCACTATTGAAGAAATAGGGATAGAGGACTTTAGAGATGCATCTGCAAGAATGATTTCTCCTTTTGACATGCTTAAATACTTTTGTAAGGCACTAAGGCGACCTAAAGTTAAGATGAGACACTTCTTGATATGTTTCACCAAAGCACAAGTATAGAGCAGCATGAAAGAGTTGGAGCAACATAGTACATGCCAGATTAATCAGTTCAAGGAGTCCAAGTTGAACAATATTAATGCTTCCCATTCAAGTGGACTTGAATTTTTTTTCTTTTCCCTGGGAGTATGGTGCAGGGGTACCTTCAGGCCATATGGTCAAATTTGGTCAAACTTTGGTTTTATGTTTTGGTTTTGATGTGTTTGGTCTAATAAGGTCATTTATGATCATTTGGGATCATTTTGATCCATTTTTGAATGTTATAGGTCCATTGGTCAAAAGTTGTAAACATTTGCAAAAAAGATGTAAAAGTTGTCATTGTGAAAGTTGTCAAAAAGTGCATTAAAGTTCCAACTTTGATTAGGAAGTTAGTTGTGGGTGGTTGGTAGTTGGAAAATGATTGGGAAATCATAAATACATGTTGTAAACATGAATCCCAAGGTTGAGAAGGTTGGGAGGAGATTGGAATGAAGAAATTTCAAATTTTACACTCTAAAAAAATTATTTTTTCAAGAAAACTAACTATTATTCACGTGATTGTATGGACTGTACAGGCTATACGGCCCTAAAACCAACTGGAAAATTTGGAGGGTGATCATACCTTTCTAATGCAACTAGTTTGAGCAATTTTTGTTAAGTTTTGTGCATTTTATAGCATTTTTGTAAAAACTCTCATAAACCCTACCTAGGGTTTTAGGAAGCACAAAAAGTGCAATTTCTCATGTTTCCCAAATGATATGGTCATAGAAATTGGTAATAAAGTCTATTTTTATGTCCTCTAACATATCACAAGAGTTGGAGTTTGGGTTTTGTATGTGGGAGGAGAATTGCATGACAGTTTGTTGCATTTTACCCTGTTTTCACCTTGTTTTCAGTCAAGAACCCTAGTAGGTTTAGAGGGTTTGATGAATATGATTGTATAGGACTATTCATGATAGAGGAATGTTTTATTGGGATATTTTTGAGTGTATTGGATGTGTAGGAATAAAGAAAATCCCATTCGAAGTCAAGAACTAGAGGAATACCAAGCCTAGGAGACCTAATTAGGCCTAATAAGAAAGAGGACAGTCAATTTTTGAACCCTTCCGTACAAAGTAATCATGCCCCATTTACTGACATGCATAAGAATGACCAAAAGGGTATCCTAAATGGGTCTCCTTTCATGTAGATCAGATCTTCTCCAAAAGTTATGCCCAAAAAAGCCTATTTGAAAGGCTACAAGGAACAATGGTGATTTGTGAAGGAAATCCCGTTGATTGATGACCAAGGACTCTTAAGAGTGGTTGTTTGAGTGAGTTTTATCATTCCATACCCCTTCTCTACATCACCTCTCCTTTGGTTTCATTGTCTTGATTGCAACTTTTGATCAATCTGAGGTGTTTGATTAGTGTAGGTTAGAATAGGTTTTACACATTGGGCATGTGCAAAAAGATGGGGGGCCAAAAAGTGGCCAAAAACACTTTTTGGTCCAAACAAGATATAATGTGAGCACGTTATAACATGCTCATGTTATTTCTTTATAGAAATAAAACCCATTAAAATATCTTTCTCCACCATATCAATCTATTTCTTCACCATATCACTTAGAGCCTACACCATCTCCATAAACTATATGGCTAGAGTAAACATTTCTCTCGATACATAGCCATTATATAATTTTTACTAGCTGTCATTCAGTTTTACAAGATAATTTTTTAAAAAGATTCTCTCCGAGGGTGCTTCCCCTGAACCCTCACTAGGGGGCTCCAAAACTTGTTGCCACCCCTTGGACCCCTTGGCGATAGAAGTGGGGAGGAAAGCCCCCCACACCACCCTATCAGGAACTAGGACCCAAACATGGCTGAAACAAAACCTCTGATCTAGGAAGATAATTAGGCTCCATTACCAACACTTTCAATGTAATGTTCACATGGCTTAGATGATGTGGCCTCCATTTTGGCCTTGAAATACGATCTTTACAAGACCTTGATGTGGTCAAGGGAAGACACTAACTATTTGTGTCTCAATTCAATTCATATAGTACTAAGGGCATAGATCTTCAGTAAAATGATGCCACATACATCTTGGCCAAGCACAATATATTAGCATTAAACACATCTTAATTGACACATAATTATAGAGAAAGATTTCACTTACAAGAATATAAATTTCACCTAGGATCAATGAATAGGTATATGAATAGGGGATAATATTTCATGGTGGATATACAAGTTAATCAAATTAAGACCAAGGGTACAAATCATGTGTATTCAATTTACTTTTAGCCGATGCCTTTAGGTTGTAATAATGATAATCCATTCCCATAAATGGAAGTAGGTCAACCTAAGGAGAATCTAAAAGCTTCTCCTACTCTTTGTCCAATGAAAAATTGATCTTCTATAAGAGTCTAAAGTGGAACTTTAGTTCAATTTTGCATTCATAGGATACCTCCTATGCTTGAGCCACATATGTTTGTACAAGGGCCTCTATCTCTGTCAATATCTTGAAAACTAATTGAACCCCTTGGATAAAAGGAGCTAAGGACCACATGTTGAATATAGTTTCTTCTTGGCTCTTCTCATTCACTAGCTCTATAAATTTGGCTCTTATCATTCATAATGCTTAGATGATGTGGCCTCCATTTTGGCCTTGCAGTATGATCTTCACAAGACCTTGATGTGGTCAAGGGAAGCCACTAACTATTTGATCTCTTTAATTTGGTCCTTTAACCTCTTGACCTCCTCCTTTGATTCTTCTAGTATATTCTTTAGGTTATCCTATTTTTCTCTTAGGCCCTTGAGTGTCTAGGCCTAGGTGTTAACTTGATTATTTAGCTTTGTTAGCTCATAATCTTGGCTAGAGGCCTTTTTATTTAGTGATCCTATTTCAATAGCCTTGGCACTAGTTTTAGCCTTTTCATGGCTCAATTATACATCCAAGTTTTCCACTTTATTTGATAATGCATTCTTGGTGGTTGTCTTAGTTACCATCTAGCTTTTCCTTACTGCCAACTCTATTCTTTCTTTAGTAAATTTTGTTTTAACCTCTAGGAGTTTTTTTCAGTTGCTTCTACCTATGTATCTTTAGCTTCAATGGATTTCTCTACAACTATGGTGACCTAGCCTTCTAATGCCTTTATTTTCACTTCAAATGCTTTAAGTATGTATAGATTTTTCAAAGTCTAAAGTACTTTCTGTAAAGGCTTATTCTACTCAATATCTCTCTATATCTTTATGCCTATCTCTTTATCTCTTCATCTATCTATCTCTATCTCTCTATATCCCTATCTCTACATCTCTCTCTCTCTCTCTCTCTCTCTCTCTCTCTCTCTCTCTCTCTATCTCTCCCTCTATCTATTTATATATCTATCCTCCCTCTCTTTTTATCTCTCTCCCTCTCTATCTATATATCTCCCCCCCTCTCTCTCTATTCCCCCCTCTCTCTCATAATGTATCTGTTTCATTATTGATAAAATTCATTTCATCCTGATGTGCATCCATTCATTTCATCGTGATGTGCATTCATTAGTAACTGTTGGTAACTATTTATCAACCCTATTTCAGTGTGTGTGTGTGTGTGTGTCTTAAGACTACTACATGTGTGTTTTATTCTTGAGCATATGTGTTATTTGATTCAATGTGTGCATTTTGATATCAATCATTTCACATTTTTCTTAGTTTTTGCACCTTACTGATCTATTTACTAACCTTGTCTTGTTGTTTTATGTTGTTCTAACCTCATCTGTGTAGAAAAATTGTGAGTTATTTTTATCCAAACTACTAATGTGTGGGTTGTAAGTTTTACCTAACCAAGACTTATTCTCAAAATCCCATTTTATATATTTTTAATCATTTTATTAAGGAAAGTTAACTTGTTTTTTAGATAATTAGTTTGCCCAAGGGTGTGTGTATTCTCTTCCCTTGCACTACAAGATGATCTTGCAAATCAAAAGTATCTTGTATGCATATTAGTCTTCACTTTTCACATTTGCTTTTCTTAAGGTTAATGAACATGTTTTTTGTGCTTGTGTGAATAAGAGGTTTGTATCCATCACACCACAAGGTGATCTTGAGAATAAAAAAAACCCTTGCACTTTTTGTTTAATCCTAAAAGGCTAGGCACATGTATGGTCTTTCCTCATGCCACAAGGTGATCTTGGAAATCAAAAGTGACTAGTCCCTTTTTAAGCGAGCCTATCTTGGATTTCATCACCAAGTGGTAAGCTAAACCCACATGTTCTAGTGAGGTATATAAATTTGGGAGAGTATCAAAAGACTCTCCAATCAAGGTACATTTGTCTTTAAGGACTAAGCTTGCAAGGAACTTTATACCTTGCAAAGTTAAGGCAAAGAGTGGTTTACCCTCTCACACTAAGGCATTAGACATACACCTCATTTCATAGACTTTGGCCTCATGTGCCTTTAGGTATATCAAGTAAATCCCTAGAAAACCATTTCATGTGTCTTTGGAATTGGGACCAAAAAACCAAAACTTATGTTTGTGGTTAGCACTTGAGATCATGGGCCAATACTATGCATGACCAAGCTCAAGAATTAATTGGTGGGCTCATAACCTAAATATTCCTACTTGAATAATTAGATTGTTCATTTGTTTTATGTGTTTGCAAATTGTGTAAAACTTATAAAACATCTAAAAAATCCAAAAACATCAAAATGTCCCAAATCTAAAAAACTAAAAAAAATCTTAAAAAATCCTCAAAATCCAAAGGTTAAAAACCCTCCAAAATCTAAATATTGAAAAAAATCCAAACACCTTCACCCCACATGAAATTCATCCATCCAAAAACTAAACTTTCACAAATCAACCTCCAATCCCAAAGTCCTAGAAACACAAAAATCAAGAAACATCCCAAATCAACCCTCATCCATAAACCATCAACCAAAACCAACCTCACATCCCAAATCCCAAGGAAAACATCATCTTCAAATAAATCAATCATCCATCTGAAATCAACTTTGTTTAAGGACCTAAATCACTTAAGTATAATCAATCAATCAAGCTACTTAAGGTCTTGCACCTTTCCCAAATCACAATCAATCCCCCAAATCAAGTTACCTTTCAAAATCAATAATTCCAATTAACCACCATCCAAGGTCTTGCACTTTAAGCAAACCAACACCTAATCAATCCTTATCCAAATCAAGAAAAATCCAATCAAACATCAAGGTCCTCAACCTTAATCAACCCATCATGAAGTTACATAAATATCTTACACCCCAATCTAAGCACCATAAACCCATCCAAAATCTCAAGAATCAATCCAAATTAAATCACCTCATCCAAATTAAAATCATCACCTTATTCCCCCCATTACTTAATCGCAAGAAAAATTGAGAATGAACATCAATAAAAATAACCCTTTTGGGTCAGGTTTTGACCACAAATCTCATGTTGGGGATACTTATCATCAAGGATTTATTGATAACATTAGAAAACATAAGAGTCTTGAAAACCAAATTGAATACTCACCATGATTTAAAGATTTCCTCAATGTCGAGCAAACTCACAACTTGATGTATCAATTTTTGGACACTCACAAGGATGTCTTGCTACAACATCTCATTGAAGTAAAGGCTAACACCCTCTAGGCTATGACTTGGATAAAATTATTGATCCCATCTACACATGACTTTGATAATCCATGTGGTCATGAATCCGTACAACCTACCCATGATCCTACAAGTTGCCATCTTGATCAAAACATAGAGGGTGGTGTTCAACCATCCCCTCTCACCTGAAATAATGTACCAGCTTCTCATCCGCCCCATCAAAACACATCGCAACCACTCAAATTATTGTGGCATATCTACCACCATAACCAAGAAAAACAACCATCACAATCCAATCTAAACCCTCCTCTTCATCAAGATAGCCACATATTCCCTCAAATCAATTCACAACCACAACCATCCAACCAATTAATTTCTAACCCATAAATTCCCAATCTATTAAATCCACATCAATCAAATTAAAATCAAATAATTCCAAACCAACCCATTCCACTACCATTTTTCCCAAACCAATGCACATACCAATAAAATTCAACACCTTCAACCAACCCCCTTCATCAAACCTTCCAACAAAATAATTCCATATCTTGTTTCCCTCCACCTCTTGGTACCCACTTTGACCAAGAGTGGTAGGAGATGAAAAATTACATCAAGGGATTACAATTTGGGATGTCTAACCAACACAAACAATACAAATTTGAATAACTTTATCTCTATCCCTTCGATTGGTCCATCTCCACAGTACCTTTTCCCCCTCATTTTAAAATTCCTAAGTTTGACAAGTACAAGGGAAATGGTGATCCACATGACCATGTAAAATACTTTTACATTATATGTTAAGAGGTCACTTTTAGTGATATGTACTTGCTAAGGCTCTTCCCTTGAAGTCTGGGAGGACAAGTCTTGGAGTGGTTTTTAGACCTCCCCCAAGGCTCCATTATGACTTTCTCCAACTTGACAAAGCAATTCGTCACACACTTCTCATATAATGTAGAGCACAAGCTCACTATGCTAGATCTTTACATAATGAAAAACAACATAATGGAGAAAGCTTCTCCTCCTTCCTACAAAGATAGATGATTCTTGCAAGTAGGTTTCCTTGGCCAATCCCTGAGAAACAACTCATTCACATCTTAGTCATGAGCTTAAATAAAGAAATGGCCTTTCACCTATAAGTGAATTGTGTCTCTACCTTTAATAATATCATTGAAAAATGGATTCATTTCAAAAAATCCCTAATCACCAAAGATTTGGTCAAACTCTTCTCAAAAGACAACAACCAAAATGGTAAACCTAAATTTTGGGCCAAAAATAAAAATGTTGTCAATGATGGGGTCACTAACTCAAAACATGTACAAAATGCTCAATCTACCGTTAAATCTAAACATGTACAAAATGACCAAAATCCTACCAATAGCTATGCTCCATTAAGACAATAAAAAATGACAATTCCAACATGCCAATACACTTCTTTGGGGGAACCCTTGGAGGTTGTATTTCAAAGTATTGTCCAAGCCAATATGGTGACCTTCGTGCTCACTAAACCTTTTGATGACACCAAACCAAAACCCACGTAGTTTAAAAATCATGAATATTATGATTATCATAAATCAAAGGGCATGCCATTAACAAGTGCATGAAATTTAAAAATATATCCAATAGCTCATTGATAGAGGGGAAATAAAAATAGGAGACACATTATCCTCACCGAATGCACAAATAGGAATATTTGAAATCCTTTTTAAAAACATGACTAGTCACAAGCTTCCACATCCAAACAAGGTCATAATCAGAATAACCATACCCACAAAATTCATTCTAAAAAATCCTCCTCCACCTACAACTCAGTTGTAGGCCATACTGACCAAGCTAATATGTGATTTTCCACCATCAAGATCAAATCCTTTAATTGTGTTGTCACCACATGGCATGGTCATTCCATTATTTAAGGGGTTTCCTCATCTAATACAACCACCTGATATAACCTCATTGATCATCTCAAGAAAAATCCACCATAGATATCCATGTTGGAGATTCTTAAAACATCTAATGTTCATCGAGAAATATTGGAATGTGCCTTACAGGAGTCAATATCTCCTAACAAAATTACTAGGTCAATCAATTCCAAGCCCTCATTGACCACCGCTACCAACTTATATTTATCCAAAATGACATCCATCCCATAACCATCCACTCCATATTGAAGTTCTCATCTCCAAACATTAGGTCAAAAGAGTCCATCTAGATAATGGATCTGGCTTGAACCTTTGTACTTTAAGATTGATTAAATAATTAGGATACTCTAAAAATTATCTAGAACCACACATACTCACCATAAATGTCTATGAAAATATAAAGCATGAATCAAAAGTTACTATATGCTTTCCCATTTAGTTGGGTCATGTTGGCACCCAACCCATAAAATCCAAAGCCTAAAATATATGTGCCTAAAGTCCATCAATATCCCCTTGTTGGGCCATTGTTTTCCTTGGCCTAGTTTGATTGTCATAAAAAATTCTAAGTATGAAATCATCTAAATCCCCATGTATTACTTCATTGAAAATTTCTAAATGTAATTTTGATGAGAAAGTCTTCTTTACGCACCAGCACAAATTTGTTCAAAATGGGCAAGTTTGAACTTGCACTATAGCGCTAACTTCTTTTGACAAGGTCTCCTTATGCATTGACACAACTTAATCAAGGGATGGAAGTCTCAAGGTTGCGTCACTATGCTGACATGCTTGTGCGATAGTGCAAATTTGCTAAAATCATGGGGATCCTAAGGTTGCATGGTGCACTAAACAAGGTGCTAGTACGCCAGTGCGGCTTCACCAAATCAAACGGATCTCAATGTTGTGTTGTGTGCTAAAGAAAGTGCTAGTGCACCAATGCAACTTTAACAAATCCTAGGGATCTCAAGGTTGTACCCATGCACTAAACCTCGCTTAGTGCATTAGTGCAACTTTGTTGAATCAAAAGAATTTTGAGGTTGCACCCATGTGCTAACCATTGATGAGAGGGACTATCAGCATAGCTTTTATTTTAGCATGTAGTTTTGAGGTTGCGCTCTTGTGCAAAATGTTGTAAAGGTTAAGTGTAGGATTTTTCCTGGGTTTCTCTATTCAGATGCCTGCACACCATGAATACAGAAAAAATATGATTGCAGATAGGTGGAAAGTTGGTGGGCTTCAATGCAGCCTATGCAAAGGTAGATGGGTGTTTAGGGTTTTCTCGCCCATAGTGCAAAGGAAAAAATCATGCTATATGTACATGGATGAACAGGTAATATAGGTTGGTCATTTTGGGTAAAAAAATTCTCTCTCCAGGTGCCAGACATCCAAGTGTAGCTAGGGCTTCAAATAGTGAATAGTCTTAGTTATTCAGGAATCAATTATAAAAATGTATGAGGAACCTATTGTAAGTTTCAGTATCAATCTTTGTTTTTATCCATTGTTGTAAGTGTTCTTTTAGGAAAACCTCTAAGTGCAGTTAGGGTTTTCTCTTGCCACACTAAATGGTATGACTATAATTTTTTATTTCAATGAATATGATAGTTCTCAATCCATTTCCAATTTTGTAAATGGTCATTTCAGAGTTACATATGGATGAATGTTGTATGGTGTTGGATTATTAAGCATTTTCATGGTCTGATATTGATTTATATGAATCTAAATCCATTCGATAGGCAGTTATACACCCCTTCATAATTGTTTTCCTTTGATAAATGTGAGACTTTGCAACCCACTAGATAGGCATTAGTCTGAGAGGCCTAGGATCATCCACACCCATTTAGAAAATCAAAATAATCATCTCAAGTGTGAAGTAGTTTCTAAATCTGTATGCACTCTTAATTATGTGTTTTAGTCAGGGAATCATCTTTATTAAAGCAAGCAAATGCCATCATTTATGACTAGTTGTGCATACCCAAATCATGCATTGTCGCATTGATGTTTCTGTCAACTTAAAAGAGGTCATTGTATGTAGTGAGCTTATGTATAAACTAGTGACACCATTAGTTTTAGAAAGGTATATTGGGTATCACTGATTTTGTCATTATCCTACGCGTATCTCTTAATGTGATCAATCCCTATTGAGGGGCACCTCTAGGAACACCCTCCTAGTTTTAGTTGAACCAAAAGTGAATAAGATAATACACACTCTTACAGTTGGCCTTTAACCATCCTGAACTTGTGGATGAGTCTTTGCTCTATTTTCTTGATGACATCGTCTGGCCTAGAAGATATGATCATACTCTAGGGTTTTGGACCTACAGTTTTTGGTCCCAACATTTTGGTGCCATTAATGGGGACAAGTGATTCTAGTTGAGGGTTATTACAAACTTTTAACATATAAAAATTTAATTATTTATTCCTATTAGGGAAGTGGTGACTCTATTTAACCTTACCCAAAGATCAGTTATAGTTGAAATAATTGAAAATTGATCATAGAAAAAGACCAGAAGATCTATTAGCCCAATAAAGCTTATCAGAGTGCTCAAGGATCCAATTGAATAGATGGAGGGAAAGAAATGATGGTGAGTCATATAGATTAGGTTCTCAAAATCAAGTGGGAACATCAGGAAGAAATGACATCTTTGTAGATCTGATGGACCCATTTCAATGCACATCAGATGATTCTATTGATAGCCAAGCTAGAAATAATAGAACAACAAATATGGGTTAGTATGAAGTCATAAGGGATGAAAATGTTATTGGTGGGGGAAGTAGGGATAGATTTTGGGATGCAAACATGAGGGCATTTGGAATTTCAAATGAAAATGAAGACACATCAAAACACTCAACATCCCACTTCGCTTACAAGATCACTCAGAAATGAGCATCAGAATATTCCTAATAATGATGGTCAGTTTGGACAACTTGATGCTAAAGAAAGGGAAAGGACTCTTGATGATGAGCTAGACTTACTTTAAAATATCAGACAAAGGAAAAGGGAAGTACATGCTTTACTTGATGCACATCAGGTTCAACTTGCCCAGCAGGCCCAAGTAACTCAAAATGCCTAGTAACAGGGCATGAATCAACATCACAATTAGTAACAACAATATCAGCAAGTGGAAAAACAAGGTAGGAATCCTATTAATGTTTATAACTAGCCACCACAAAATCAAATAAATCAACACTATGGGAATGCCCAAAATGTGAGGGCTACACCTAGAAAAGAGGCACAAAGGTTCCCTTCACCTAGGCAGCCTTTGGGAGTAGAAAGGTACATGCAACTTCTCTGATATTCCTAAATTTCCTAATCATATTCCTAATGAGATTAGAGGGAAGATACCTAGATTCCAGGGTAACAATGCAGTCACAGGTGAAGAGTACCTTAGACACTTCATAAATGCCACTAATAAATATGAGATAGAAAAAGAAGATGTCATGATGAAATTGTTTGTGCATTCATTAGAAGAAAGTGAAAAATAATGGTATAAGGGCCTCCCAAATAATAGTATTGATTCATAGGATGAATTCATGAGATCATTTCAATTACAATATGGGGATAGGATTGACCCTAAGTTTGACATCCATGAACTCGCTACCATCAAGAAGGGAATCAATGAAACTTTTGCAGACTTCAATAGCAGATTTATCATGTCAATGGGAAAAGTCTCTCCTCATCTCAGGCCTAATTAATCAATGTGTTTAGTGTTGTACTATGGTGAATTTGACTCTAAAATTGGTTATTTCTTAAGGGACAAGAGTCAACAAACATTAAGGTAAACCTATGTCACAACCATTAACATTGAAAGTAACATGAGATCTTTAGGGAAGCTTATTAAGAGATCAGATATAAAACTTTCCCAACTAGATAAGGAACCCTTCAACAAGCCTTTAACAAATGAAGACAAATTAGAAAAACTCATGAGAGTCATGAAGGATATGTCCTATAAGATAACATGGAATGAGAAATGGTTGCCACCTTAGGGTGCTACAACACACTTCAATGAGGGAAAAAGATTACACAATAGACCTTACAACACTAATTGGTCCAAAAGGGCTCAACAAAGTGAAAGACAAGCAACTCCAAAGCAGGTAAGTTTCAAACAGTAAAATGAAAAGGAAACTTGAATCCTTTAAAGATGGATCATATAAATTTTCAAGAGAGTTCATTATGGTGCAATGCATGTTATCTTCCACATGATCCTACAAATTATGTTGTTTCTTACTCAGTAAGTAGGGAGGATGAATTTACTAATGAGGATGGTGCTACAGAGTACTGTGAAGATTACATCAAATAGTTTGATACAGATGGTCTTGAAATATGATTATGACAGCTATGAGGAAGATGATCATATCTTCCAATATGCTTATGATGCAGGGCCTAAGAAATATCATTTTCTTGCTCATGATTTTGAGCACTTGAGAGATCTCATGCAGAAGAAGTACAAGAAATCCAAGCAATCTAATGAACATATGAAGGCCTTGACTAATGCAACCATTATGTAAGTTCAAGGTGGACACTAGTTGAGGAATAGGTAGGTGCCTGTGAAAAACTCTCTTGTTGCCGAGTCAAGGAAAGATGGATTGGATGGTGAGAAGAAAACACCATAAATTGATGTTGAAAAGAAGGACAATAACATTTTGAAGAAGAAAGTGCAAGAGAGGAAGAAGGTTCCTATACAAAAGCCAATGCCAAGAAAGAAATATGTATAAAAGGCCTTGATGCCTAATGTCCAATCAAATACTATGCCTATATTGGATGCTCACAAACTTGTTATGTCAGAAATAGTAACCTTGAGGGCTTTTTTCTCTTAAGGTTTAGCTTCCAAGTCCTTTAGAATGCATTTAGAGCATCTTGCATGATTTTGATGACTTTTGATGAGAAAACCCTAAAGTTTCATAGAAATTGGGACTCAAGGGATGCACTTAACATAAATCCCACCTAAAATAGGAGGGGAGGACTTGGGTGCACGCACCCTAGCCTTGCCCTATTTTAGGTTAGGACCAATTTCAAAGTGTCGGTTTATGACCGTTATTTAGGTCCTATGCTGACATGGTAAGTTTGAATTATGAAATTCTTAGAGGGAATATTTGTAGTTGCATATATAAGCATGATTAGTGATTCATTTGTAAACTAGATGGATATTTTGATTAAGAAGCTTGTGTGAAGGTGATTCAAGGCATTCATTGTGTGTTCCAAAGAAGAATTTGTGTTGTTCTTGTGTTTGTATTTGTAGATTTGGCATCCATCTCCTTATGGCATGAAGATCATCTTCCTTCCATGAGATCTTTACTACAAGGTGATATCAATTGTGTTTTCTATCATTTGTCATTTGAATTTTGCCTCTATTCCACAGGGATACACACTCTTTATCTGACAACGGTGTTCTGAAGACTTGAATGTCTCTCCAGGGCTTGACTAAGGCAAGCCTCTAAACACCACAACCCCCAACCCATTTTTCCATGATTACATGTTACAGGTTACGAAAGGAAAAAAAGTGGAGTTGCAGGAGAGTAGTGCAAACTGTCGAAATTGCAGATTAGAGAAGAAAATAGGTACCTAGACTTGGGTGCCCGCTCATTAGTCCTCTGGATCCTGCAATAGGAAAATCTCTAAAATAGTAGGAATAGGTTGCAGATAAGATTTCCAGATCTTGACAAAAACTGTGGCACTAGACTAGGGTGCCCACTCATTAGTCCCTGACTTTTCTATTTTCTAAACTTCAAAATCTGGTAGGCATTTGATTGTCATTTGATATCTCTATGTGTGATCATTTTCTGTAACTTGTCCGTTTGTTCACAAATTGATATAATTAGGGTTTTGAGCATAATTGGGTTTAATTGAACAACAAAATCATACAATTCTAGTCTTCCCCTATGTTTCAAGTGACAAGAAGCCTATATTAGATTTCCTACTTAGCTAAATGTCCTTGAATGTTTAGAGGTGAAAGGAGGATCAACACAAACCACTGAAAATAAACCCTTGTTATATTTCATCCTAAACATTTTGGTGAACCCATGTTATTTTGAATTTTCACCTTACTGAGTGTTGTACTTTAGATTTGCATTCATTCATTTCATTGTTCATCTTATTGCATTTGAAAAAATTGAAAATTTTGAAAAAATTGGCATTTTAGCTTGCATTTTCAAATAATTTGAATTAATTGCTATTTAATTTCAATAAATTTTTGTCATTATCATCAGATATGATTTAAAATATAGAAATTTCCTAGTCATCATTCATTTAGAATGCATTTTCATGCTTAAATTGTTGAAAATTGCTTGAAATTATGCATTTTTTCATATAACCTAGTTTTACATTAGCTAGGGTTTGTAGTCAAAATCTTGTTTCAAATTTTACTACCATTTTAAAATACTCATTAAGATTTATTTCTAACTTTAGTGTTGCATCATAGTGGTTTTCTTGAAAAATTTCATGCCTAGGGTTTGAAAACCTTGATTTTTCAATAGATTTTGGCCTTATCATCTTTCTAGATTTGTACCATAGGTGTGTTGTAAAGTATTTTGTCTGCACTAATTGGCTGTTATCAGGGTTATCATCTATTTCCCATCCTAAAATTCTTTACAACACCTTTTTATTGGGCTCTTACATTGAAAATTTGGTGAAAAATTGCATATTTTGGCTATATTTCTCCCTAGGGTTTGACTTAGATTTGCACTCCGAGAATGTTGTGATGGATATTATGGATTTAGGTGACTTATATTATTGTTACTATCTTCTATACCTCCTAAAATTGTTTACAACACCCTTTTTATTGGGTCTTTGCATTGAAAAATTGTGAAAAATTGCATATTTTAGTGTATTTTTACTAGGTTTTGACTTGTCATCACTCTCGGCTTGCATCAAAAGTGTGTTGTGAAGGATATTATTGATATTAGACATATTAATTTCTTCTCTTGATCATTTTCCTTACAACACCTTTTCTTTAACTTATTTGCATTGAAAAAAGTTGAAAAATCAAGCATTTTTGGATCTTAAACATATGTTGCTCTTTGGGTTTGTTCTATTAGTTTGTGCATCGAGTGTTGCATGCTTGTGTATGAGTCTTATGACCTAGGGCCATAATAAAAACATTCCTTTAAGAAGAAGTAGAAGACACATGGGATCTAGTGCCCTTGAAGAAAATGATATTCCTACCTCTAAAAATCCATTGAATACCTTCTTTACAAAAGGAGAGACAAATTTTACAAGACATTATAACTCCTACAACCACTATGGAAGATCGAGTATTTCATGATTTTGACAACACTACTGAGGTGGTTGCACATGTACCTGATGCATAAATAAACAAACTAGATAAAGAGTTAACCAATTTTCAAGCATTTGTTGAAATTGAAAGGATAGTAGAAGAAGTTGTACCTGTGATTTACCACGCAAGAGAAATGATAAAAGAAAGACAAGATGGTATTAATGTTGTTCAAGGATTAAAACATATAGTACACAGTAATGTCATGATGGTGAATGAATGTGTGAATGGTATTAAAAACATGTCGTCACTGTCTCAAACGCAAGTGTTGACACCTATACCGACTACTAGAATATCTACATTCACATCGATAATTTTAACAACTAATACAAATGCTTGTAGTAATGCTACCACTGGTATTAGAGTATCTAATGGAACTAATGCACAAAATTACAAAGTTGTGGGATTCAACTATTAGAACTTGGTTTTTATGGGTAAAATAAAACAATTGAAACAAGAGACTATAACGAAAGAAAAGATTGAGATAGTACAAGATAGTCCTTGTCACTATGATAGATGAAATCAACAAAGAAAGCTAGCTAAAAATTAGAAAAGAGTAAGATGATTGTCATCAGTTGGAAATAATAGTGGTTCTCCTCGTCACAAGCAACATAAAGTCTTACACAAGAATTTGAGAAACAATCATTGCATGGATTTTCTGGCAATAAACAAGACTCTCATAAGAATCACTCAAGCTTTGCACAAAATTTGATAGAACATCTCTCCAAGATGCTTGCAAGATCCAAATTCTAGACTGATTATTCTCACAAGGTAAGTATTTCTAACCCTTTATCTCTCATGATGTGTTTCCCTGTGATGTGCTATGTGTTGTTCAGGCCTCCTGGGATGACCCTTGATTCTCTTGTATGGTCCAGGATGCCAGGAGACCACCTCTATTGTGACCTTCTATTTGTATCATCATTCTTCTATATTGCTTCTCCTTTATTTTCACCATTGTGCGTTGTGACTTATAAACATAGTGTTGTGGTTGGTGTCATGCCCACATTTCCCATGCGGTCACAACACACAACACACATGTCATGTCCACATTTGCCATGTGGTCATGACATGAATTATGAAAAATTTTCTACCTATCCCTAGGAACCCCCTCGCATGTGTCTGCATGCTCAGTGGTAATAGGCATAAGGCGCAAACATGTCAACAAATTCGGGGAGGTGCCTTGTCCCACACAGTCCCCTGTGTGATGATAGCAGTCTAGGGGGTATGCGACATGAAGTGTGTTGCTTTTAGGGTTAGAATGATTTTAATCCTAACCCTAAGTTTCCTAGGTGAGAAGGGGATTTCACCAGATTCGAAAACCTAACCGTAGCTCCGATCAAAAATGAAATTGAAATAATGATTAAGTAATAATGGCATGATGGATGCATGATTAAAGTGGAATGGTGAAATAAAAGTTAATTAAATATCAAAAAATTAAAACCCTAGAAATCTAGGAAAAATTCGACAGCATAACGTTTTCAATAATCGACTTAAAATTTTTAAAATAAAACTCCAATAAAAAATTAAATAAAATTTAAGAATAAAAATTTAAACTTAAGAACAAATTTAAAACAACAAAATAATTACCCTGGCAAGGTCAAATAAATTGACCTTGCATAAAAAGGTTAAAAATTTGAAATAAAATAATAAAATAATTACATGACACCAAATTGGATTTCAAAATTTGAGTCTGTTAATAAATATAATTTTGGTATTATATTTATTAACTAACTCAGAATAATAAAGAAGGGAAGAGATTAAAATACTCTTTCTCGTGAAATAATAGTAATATCGATAAAAAAATAAAATAATAAAATTATGCTAGGGAATATAAAATAATTACTTCAATAAATGCGAAATTTAAAAATCAAAGGGAACACACTTCTCATCTTAGCAAAAATTAATCATTCCCCCTTTAAAATACAAATCACTAGACATTAAAACAAAAATGCAAAACCCCATTTAAATTATAAACAAATTAATGAAGCAGAAGAAATAATAGACAAAGGCAAAAATAGAGAATTAAAAATAAGGAAATAAATAAACTCCCTCACAATCTCCTCTCATTAAAAATATTGTTTTCTAATTTGAGAAGCCCTAATTTGTATTTTATTATTTTCTCTTTGTTGCCCTACTTCTCTATCTCATTCATTCTTTTTTTTATTTTGCCTCTTTGTTTATGCAGGTTAGGGTTTTGAAAGGAGGTGGAAGCCATGAATGGAGCTTGCTGCTACCTCTCACAGAAGTATACACAATAGAGCTATGGCTAATCTTTTTCTTTTTTAAAATAATAGAGTGATATATATATATATATATATATATATATATATATAATGCAAATGTTACAATTTAAGTTCTTGTTGTAGGGTTGTATGAAAGATACATAGCACCGTTGCCGCAAGGTCACTGTTTGAGTTTAAGGGAAGGAGTGGCCGTGGAGTGGAGGGAGAGACTGTTTAGCAGAGTGTAAATGGTAGTCGTTTAGGGTGCTAGGCAGTGGTAGTAGATGGTAATGGTGGGGAGCTGCGTAAGGGGGTTTGGGGGTGTGGGTGGAGGCACCGCCTCCTCCCCACACCCCTTGTCACAAAAGAAGGTGGGGCTATGGGTGCTGCTGCCCACAGTCCCACAACATATATATATATATATATATATATATATATATATATATATATATATATATTAAAAAAAAAATCTGCTAACACTTGCTGCGGAATCTCAGTCTGCCCTTATTGGATTTTGGTCTCTATTTTTTTTTGTAACATATGATCTCTATTCTGTCATATACAGAATGTGTAATGGCTGTATATATATATATACACACATACACACACACACATATATATACATGCTGTCTTTTCATTAAAACACAGTAAATATATTTCTCTACTATGGTAAACATATATACATATGCACTTAATTATATATATATGTGTGTGTGTGTGTGTGTGTGTGTGTGTGTGTGTGTGTGTTTAATATATACAACAATCATATAAGCCTCTTTTTTTTCTACAAATTTATGTATTCACATAGTAATTAATGAAGAGAAAAAGAATAGCAAGCTAGATTAAAAGAACAAGTATGTATATATATATATATATATATATATATATATTTCCATATATATATATATATATGTATATTTATAAACATACTCAATAAACTAACTTTTCACAACAATGGTTAAATACAGAAATACTAACTTTCAGTTTTACAAATATGAAATAATCAATAGCATTTTTTTTTTTGAAAGCATAAAAATACATAGATGACCCATATTTTCTTGAAAGATTCATATAAGATAGAATATGCATTTTAATCTAAATTTTTCCAACAGCTTAACTTCCTAACAACAACTAACAATATGAACTTTCAATGCAACAACAAAAAACTAATGTTAATAATTTCTCTTCCTTTCTTTTGTATGCAATAAAATTTATTTAACAACACTCATATATTTTTTTGTAAGGAAAAACATGACAGCAAAAAGGATAACTTCTCATGTATTCCTCAAACACACCAACCCCCACAATTTAGAGGATAAACAACTTTTTAAATAAAACATAAAAGATGTTTTCATTACAACACTTATTATAGCCAACTCCATAGTGGAATAACTTAACAAAATTTACAAAAAGGGCCACAAGGGCCATGGCTCAAACAACCAAAAACATATGGCCAAAGCATCACAAAAATGGACTTCTCATCAAGCTCCATTTCTTCATTTAAGCACCTGCAATAAATACACAACAAGAAGGAAAACCCAGCCACTTCGAAATGCCCTCCTCCCTACCATAGACCTGCAAGTGGGTCACCCCCGAGCTAGGGAGGTAGAGATTCACACGGTTGCAAACACACCACAACAAGCATCAAGCAACAACACAAAAATCAACCCCAAGGATAAACACATAACACAACTCATGAAAATGAGTTTGATGGGGGTAGGGAATGGACCCCTCTACTTCAAAGGCCACACCAAAATACTAAAATACCAAATCTCATGGCCTCAAGCCAAAACCTCCAAAACCACAACTCCTCAAATATCTCAAAATAAACTTCCATGGTACTCTTGCCATTCAAATAATCTCCACAACAAGTAAGAAGCCCTCAAGGCCATAGATAACACAAATATGGGAGTGACCTCAAGGAGGTTCCTTTCCCCTACCCCAAACAAGTTGAGCCTTACCTCCAAATGGAGGTGCTCTCACCAAACTCCCATCCCACACAAAAATGAAACAACAACAACAAAATGACAAACACATCACAATAAAATATGCAAGGGTAAAGAACATAGTCATGAGGCTTACCTTCAAAAGCCCTATTATGGAAGCACGTTTGGTGATGAGCTCCAAGCTTCTCCAAACCTTCCAATCTCCAAATTCCTTCTAACTTCCCAAAAAATTGCTCAAAATAGAAAGAATCTCCAAAATGCTAGAACCCCACACTCCTCAACAAAAGGAGGTAATATAGGCCTTCTAAATTGGCTGCGAGGAATGAGAAAGTGATACTTGTCACCTTCTCCTTCCTCCTCCTATGCCACTTGCAAGGGAGAGGAAGTGTGAGGGTGACAAGTGTCATCCTCCAATTCCATCTCAGTCCTCACCTTATCCACTTGTGCTATCACACATGTGTGAGAGAACAAGTGGTGAGGTGGTATTCCCTTTCAAACCTCCATGAGGATAAGGGATGCCATATGGCATCCTCTTATTCTCTAAGAGAGCCATCTCCCTCAAATATGCTCCCACACACTTGGGAGTCTTGGAGACCTCCCAAGTCTTCCTAGGGAAGGGATTCCTAACTTTGGGAAGGGAGATGAGTCTTTCCCAAAGCATGACTCATCTCCCACCCTTATCTAATTCAAATTTCATCACTTTAACTAAACCTCAGTTTAGAGTGACCAAAAGTGAGTTAACCCAAGGTTTAGTTAGTCAAAATTCACCCTAGACCCATGGGTAACAACCTAGGGTAAATTTTGGGACACTAAGGTTCACATAGGGAGTCATAAATCCACTTTAAATGGCCTCAAAAATAAAAACAATACCAAGTGGTCTAAATCAATAAAAATTATACAACACATGATATAATTAATTTAAACAAAGGGTACTAGGCCAAAATGATAAAATTAAACAAGCACTTAACTCAACACTCAATTCAAATGTGATCCTCATCCCTCTTGGGAATGGATCAGTTTCACAGGGAATAACATATGTGTGAATTCTACCTCTAATTTACCATGGCCTAGGAATGTAATCCTACACATCTCGATCAAGTGTCAATCATATTATGAATAATCATAGCCGAAGCAACTGGAATTAAATTCATGCCATTGAATACAACAATAATCATCTATAACATAATTCTGAATTAAACTACATTTTTCTATCACATGTCAAATAATCATCATCACATAAATAACTAGAAATCACATCACAAAACATCATCTAATATATCTTGTATGTCGAATCACAAAATAGCATCAAAATATGATCAAATCAAATCACCATATGTCTAATCAATGTCATATCAAAATTAGGAGATATAATCAAATCTGCATAATGAAACCATAGTCTCTAAAAGTCTAATAATGTCATCAACTGAAATGCATAACAATCAAAATTAAGGAAGGAAAAATAATCGGCCTCACAGTTGGTGACTTGGGGGCACCCTCCTACATGACTGTCCCTAAGGCACTTGTTTCTTCTTTCTCGATTTATTGTTTCCCTTCCTCTAGTGTTTCTATGTAGCGGGTGGATGACGAAAAACATATTACACTGATACGAACCTAGTGTCCCTTTAGCGAGAAATCAAAAAGTGGACCAAGTCCATACATGACGATGGGGTTGATATATATTATCTAACACTTGGCTAGTAGAATCACTCCATGTGATCTTGATGCTGTCTTATCACACTTACAAACCATAACAATACTGCTGCTCCATGCACTTTGTTTGTCTTTGAATCTCGCCTTGGTTACACTCGGTTTTGAGATTTCCATGGTATAGCCCCACGGTTATACTCAATCTCAAAATTCGTAGTATAACCTTGGCTCTTTGTGTGAATGATCATATGCATTGTTGTTTATCATGATTATATGGACACTAACACTTTTCTTGCAGGAATGTGTTTGTGGGAACATTTGGCGATCGTAAAGTGCATGTCACCTCCGGGAGGCATGGGCTTTGTGAGAGCTTGTGTTCCCTTGTGTGTTTTCTTCCTACCTTAATGTGCTTGATATTGGTACATGACATCAATCACCTTAAGGTGGGGGCATATATAAGGTAAGCTGTCTATTTTAGATGCTAGCAAAGTGTTTATTCTCAGGTGTAGTCTTAAAGACTAGTGGCGATGAGTCCCTCCTGCACTCTAAGATTTGTTTGAAATCTATTACAATCATTTAAACCCTCTGTGGAGGTAGGATATTGCACATATCCTTTTTATCTTAAGCCCTCTGCGAATGTAGGGATTGTGTATTTCTCGTGGAGAGTGCACATCTTGTCATTTTCAAAAAGTCTTCTATGGAGGTGGGGAGTAGTTCTATGACTAACTCAACCCTTAAGCATGTCTTCGAGTATTGTTGTGGCAAAGCCCAATCATCATCATGTGCCTGTAATGTGCTGAAGATGGTGATGAACCTAGAAATAGGAACACTCCATCGCTTGCTTGTCGTGTTTTCTCTGTGTCTTCTAAGTGTGTGTGTATTGTGTGTTTGTTCTCAAGCATAGTTTAAAGACTAGTGGTGATGAGTCCCTCCTATGCTTTGGGATTTGTATGGTGTGCTTGATTTGTATTGTCTGTCTATTGCCCCATATGCAGTTTAAAGACTGGTGGCGATGAGTCCCTCTTGTATTATGGGTGGTGTGTTTACTTTCCTTGTACTTGCATCTGCATTTCATATATATGAAAATGAAAAAGAAAAAGAAAATCATCATTGTCTTCACTGCATTCATTGTATTCACTGTGTTTTGTGTGTCTTCAATACTGTCTTCTCTGTGTTTTGCTTGACTGTAACTGTCTTCTCTGTGTTTTGTGTGCATGTTACTATCTTCACTATGATTGGCGTTTCTTCTCTGTGCTTGGTGTGTTTGCTGTGTTTGTTGACTGTACTTTAATGCATGTATTGGCCTTGCTTTCATACATACATTAAAGTGGGGGCTAAATGTTATGTTAGAAAAATTAACCTTGGGGGCTTTTTCCTCTTAAGGTTTAGTTCCCGGGTCCTTTAGAATGCATTTAGAGCATCTTGCATGATTTTGATGACTCATGAAGAGAAAACCCTGAAGTTTCATGGAAATTGGGACTCAAGGGATGCACTTAACATAAATCCTACCTAAAATAGGGGGGAGAACTTAGGTGTCTGTGCCCTGGTCCTACCCTATTTTAGGTCAGGACCTATTTCAAAGTGTCTGTTTATGACCGTTATTTAGGTCATATGCCGACATGGTAAGTTTGAATTACGAAATTCTTAAGGGGAATGTTTGTAGTTGCATATATAAGCATGATTAGTGATTCATTTGTAAAATAGATGGAGGTTTTGATTACAAAGCTTGTGTTAAGGTGATTCAAGGCATTCATTGTGTGTTGTAGAGCAGAATTTGTGTTGTTCTTGTGTTTGTATTTGCAGATTTGGCATCCATCTCCTCATGGCATCAAGAGCATCTTCCTTCCATGAGATCTTCACTACAAGGTGATATAAATTGTGTTTTCTATCATTTGTCATTTGGATTTTTCCTCTATCCCACAAGGGTATGCACTCTTTATCTGACAATAGTGTTTGGAAGACTTGAATGTCTCCTTGAGGATTGACTAAGGCAAGCCTCTAAACACCACAACCCCCAACTAATTTTTCTGTGATTGTAGGTTATAGATTATGAAAGTAGAAAAAGTGGAGTTGCAGGAGAGTAGTGAAGACAGTCAAAATTACAGATCAAAGAAGAAAATAGGGACCTAGACTTAGGTACCCGCTCATTAGTCCTTTGGATCCCGCAATAGGAAAATCTCTAGAACAACATGAACAGGTTGCAGACAAGGTTTCCAAATCTTGACAAAAACTATGGCACTGGACTAGGGCACCCGCTCATTGGTCCCCAACTTTTCCATTTTCTGAACTTTGAAATCTTGTACGCATTTGATTGTCATTTGATATCTCTGTGTGCAATCATTTTTCATAACTTGTCTGTTTGTTCACAAATTCATATAATTAGGGTTTTGAGCATAATTGGGCTTAATTGAACAACAAAATTATACAATTCCAATCTTCCCCTTTGTTCCAAGTGATAAGAATTCTGTAGTAGATTTCCTACTCGGCTAAATGTACTTGAATGTTTAGAGGTGAAAGGAGGATTAACACGAACCATTGAAAACAAACCCTTGTCATATTTCATTCTAAACAAAACCAAAGAGTGCTGTCAAGTATGATCAACCCCAAACATCAATAGAACCAAAAAAAATAAGGCTAAGAAGAAGGTGTTGAAAGGTATGGATATTTCATCCAGCTAATTAATATCTTATATTCCTAATGAAAATGATTTTACAATCTCTTGTGATAGCCCTTTACCACCTTATCACCCCTTTGACATGGCCCAAATGTTAAGTCAAATCAAAATCTCATTATCTTTAGGGAGGTTCTTAGGATCCCTGAGCATAGAGATAGGGTTGTGTCATTTATCACAACTACTAATGCACCCACATAGCCCGTTGTTGTTCCTTATAATGATGATGAAACTATTGAAGTCTACTTGGGGTCATCTGTGGTTAACAGTTGAATGGGTGTAGATCCTTTCTACACCACATTGGTCATAAATGGGTGGTTATTGTATGCTCGATTCTAGAGCATCTAGCAACGTCATGCCTCTAGAATTCATGAATGATTTAGGTTTGAAGGTATCCAAATCTTTTGGAAAATGCTTTGTTATGGATTCTAGGGAAGTGAATGTGATTGGCCATGTCAAGGATGAAGAGATTCAGCTTGTTGTATATCTGAACAAGTCCTTTTCAATGGATGTAATCATTGTGGACTGCCCTGCTAAGTCGGGTATGTTGTTATCTAGAAAGTGGGCAACCTCCATGGGGGGTAGTATCCAAATGGATCTATCTTATGCTACCATCCTTGTCCATGGAGTTGAACTAAAATTATACAAGGAGAAGGTGGAAGATCAAAATATAGAAGACCATTACAAAACTCATGAAGAAGTAAATTACTTTGATACTAATATGGATGATTTCATTGTATTTTTTGAGAATGATAAAAAGAAGGTAGGTAGTGATCTTCCTCTTCTTGTAGCCCCTATTTCTAATGTTGGTGATTTGTGGACTATGCATTTTGATGGTGCATGTTCTAAGGATGGCTCAGGTGTGGGCATAGTTTTGATCTCACTAGATAAGGAACAATTTAGGCTTTCATTTAAGCTTGATTTCCAATGCACAAACAACATAGCTGAGTATGAATCATTGTTGTTAGGTTGAAATGTTTCTCATAAGAATGGAGTGAAGTTTTTAAGAATTTATCATGATTCAAAATTAGTGGTGCAAAAGGTCAGAGGTATTTTTGTAACCAAGGACAACAGGTTGAGGGCTTATAGGAATGCAGTTTGGGACACTTTAGAGTTGTTTGATGCTATTGGCATTAGATGGGTAGAAACAACTAAAATTTAAAGGGTGGATGCCTTGGTTGTAGCTGCTTCAAAATTTGATCCTCAATCAAATTCTTCTTATTGTCATTATGTTGTTGAAATGCTTACAAGGCCAACAATCCCTAATAATGTATACGGTTGGCAGGTTTTCAATGACAGTAATTAGATCTATAACTTTTTGAATTGCATGGATGAGTTTGATAGTCAGTTGATTGATTGGAAACCCCTGATAAAACTTGAAGATGGTAGGGAAACTTTGTTTAGTAGTGAAGTAGTGTACTTAAAGAAAAATACCATTCCTAAAGAATTGGTGACATTAGAAAGGATGTTTGACAATGTTAACAATTGGAAAAGAAAAGAAAAACTAGTCTAAGAAGACAGTGTTGAAGGTGTCAACCTAGGGATAGAGGATGCACCAAAAATGGATTACATTGGTAATAAATTAAAACCCCATGAAAACAAATGTTGATTGTTTTGTTAATAAAATTCAAGAAATGTTTTGCTTGGTCTTACGATGAGTTGAAGGCTTATAGGGAAGACTTGTTTCAGCATACCATTCCCCTCTAGCCTGATGCAAAGCCCTTTAGACAAAAGCAAAGGCCGATCAACCCCAATCTAGCTCCCAAAATGCAGCAAGAGTTGACAAAGTTAAAAGGAGGAGGTATCATTAAGCCAATCATACATTCTTAGTGGGTGTCCAATCTTGTCCCTATGAGAAAGAAAAATGGGGAAATTAGATTATGTGTAGACTTTAGAAATTTAAAAATCAAGTCTCTCAAGGACAACTATCCTCTTCCAAGTATGGATCATCTATTGCAAAGGGTGACAGGTTCAGAATTGATGTCTATAATGGATGAATTTTTGGGTTACAATGAGGTGCTATTCAAGGATTCAAAATAGTATAAAACAACATTCACTACTCCTTGGGGCACTTATGTTTATGTGGGGATGCCATTCGGATTGAAGAATGCATAATCAAATTTCCAAAGGGCAATGAATGGTGCCTTTGTAGGCTTCATTGATGAAATAATGGTGGTTTAACAAGATGATCTCACCACACTTTCCAATGAAAGAAAACATCACTTCAAGAATTTGGAATTGATCTTTGAAAGATGCTTAGAGTATGGGATTTCTTTGAATCCCAAGAAGTGCCAATTTGGAGTAGAAGAGAGCAAGCAACTAGGACACATTGTATCAAGGGATGGGGTCAGAATAGATCCAAAAAGAGTGAAATCCATTGACCTTATCCCTCAGCCTAAATTAATCAAGGGTGTCTAGTCCTTCTTTGGACAGATTAACTTTGTGAAGAATTTTATCCCCAACTTTGCTGAGAAAACCAAGGCCATTTTAAAGATACTTAAGAAGGGACAATCCATCACTTGGAATAAGGAGTCAATTGAAGCCTTCACTAATATAAAGGAAGCTCTCAAAGGTGCACCTATTTTGGGGAGTCCAGGTTATTCCAAGCCTTTCCAAATTTTCTCCTTTGCTTCATTTTACACTATAGCTATTGTCCTATTGCAAAATAACAATAAAGGGTATAAACAACCCATTGGATTTTTCAGTAAGTCCTTACAAGTTGTAAAGATGAAATATTCTACCATAGAAAAGCATGCTTATGCTTTGCTTAAATCATTCAATAATTTTAGGCCATACATTATGGGTGCAAAGACTATTGCATACATGCCACATTCTGCTGTGAAGGATATTTTCATGCAGCAAGAGGTCTCAGGAAGATGGTGCATATGGATCAACAAGATCCAATCATATGATATTGAAGTGTAGGTCAAAGATTTGGTTAGAGGCCAAGGTTTGGCCAAGTTAATGGCTAATTTAAATTTAGAGGCAGCTGAAGTGAATGAAACAAATGTGGATGATGCTCCTTTACATTGTGGACTAGTTGATAATGTATGGTATAGAGATGTGATTTTCTACATTGAGAACATGAATTGACCATCATGCATGTAAGAAAATCATAAAAGGACACTAATAGTCCCAAAGGTATGTTTTGATCCATGGTGACCTTATGTAGAGGAATCATAAGGGCATGTTGTTGAAATGTTTGGATCAAGGATCAGTTGAGAAGGTTATAAATGAATGCCATCAGGGCATTTGTGGAGGATATTTCAAGGCCAGAACTACTACATATAAGGTGATCAGGGTAGGGTTTTGGTGGCCCAGTTAATTTAAGGACATTGTCAAACAAATAAGGAAGTGTGATGCTTGCCAGAGATTCTCAAGCAAACTAAATTTTTTTGGTACCCTCCCTCTCATGATAATCATAGTGGATGCTTTGTTTCAACAATCGAGTATAGATTTTATAGGTGAAATCCAAGAGAGGTATAGTAATGGATATAAGTAGATCCTTGTGGCAACTGATTACTTCACCAAGTGGGTTGAAATAATACCCACTCGAAATGAAACAACCAACATGGTGATTGACTTTCTACTAGGCAATGTGATAAGCAAATTTGGCATGCCATCTAGGATTGTTGTAGATAATGCCATGTGCTTTAGGTCTCAAGACATTTTGAGTGTGTGTTCTAAGTATGGGATGAAGTTGACCCATTCATTACCATATCATCTGCAAAGTAATGGACAAGATGAGTCAAGCAATAAGAGTGTCATGAAAATCATAAAAATGAAGCTCTAGATGTAAACAAGAAAAGATGGGATGACAAGTTGAAGTATGCAGTTTGGGCTGATCGGATCACTTACAAACATGTTACAGGTAAAAGTCCCTTTGAGCTTGTGTATGGATTAAAGGCTAAAATATCAATTTCATTAGAATTACCTATATTTCAACTGTTGCAACAAATCAGAGAGGATGGAGATGATGCTTTCACCTTGATATTGCACGAGTTAACAAAATTAGATGAAGTTAGAAGGGTTGCACATGATAGAAATTTGTTAGAACAGAAGAAAGTGGAATATTTGTTGAACAAAAGGACTGTTAAAAGGTGTTTTCAGATTGGTGACTTAGTTCTTCTGTGGAATACTAAATCTGAGGATAAGGGTAAGGATAGGAAATTTGAAGCACTATGAGTAGGCCCATATCAAATTGATGAAAGAGCTGGCTAGGATACCTTTTATATTAGAAATGTGGAAGGGGAGCTAAGGGAGCTACCTATTCATGGATAACATTTGAAATATTACTTCTTGTAAGTAATAAGATTCTTCAAAATCTGAGTGATAAATAAAGTTACATCTTTCATGTTTTGACCTTGAGAAGTCTTGACCACTATTGGTCTTGATGGTGTTTGTGTGTTTTTGTTGCCATTTTGTGTTGTGTTGATTTGTTTTTGTGTTTTTGGTTTGCCTCAGAGATTTGTGATTCTTTTTGTGACATGTGTTTGCCACATGTCCCGAACTAGATCCAATGTTGGCACCCAACCATAAAATCCAAACCCTAAAATATCTGTGCCTAAAGTCCATCAATATCCCCTTGTTGGGCCATTGTTTTCCTTGGTCTAGTTTCATTGTCATAAAAGATTCTAAGTATGAAATCATCTAAATCCCCAAGTATTACTTCTTTGAAAATTTCTAAGTGTAATTTTGATGAGAAAGTCTTCTTTGCACACCTGTGTAGCTTTGTTCAAAATGGGCAAGTTTGAACTTGTGCTATAGCACTAACTTCTTTTGACAAGGTCTCCTTACGCATTGGCGCAACTTCATCAAGGGATGGAAATCTCAAGGTTTTCCACAACTCTGGTGCACTAGCATGCCATTGCAACTTTTCTCAAATCATGGGGATCCTAAGGTTTCATTGTGCACTGAACAAGATGCTAGCATACTTGTGTGGCTACACCAAATTGAAGGGATCTCAAGGTTGCCTTGTGCACTGAACAAGGCACTAGCACGCCAGCACAACTTCAAAAAATTGTAGGGATTTCAAGGTTGTACATGCACATTGAACCTCGCATAGCATGTCAATGTAGCTTTGTCAAATCGAACAAATTTTGAGGTTGTACCCATGCGCTAACCATTTCTAAGAGGGACTCTCAATGCGGATTTATTTTAGCACATGGTTTTGAGGTTCATCTCTTGTGCAAACTATTGTAAAGGTTAAGTGCAAGATTTTTCATGGGTTTCTCTATTCAAATACCTGCATGCCATGAATGTAGAATGACTATGATTGTAGGTAGGTGGGAAGTTGGTGGGATTCAATGTGGCCTATCTAGAGGTAGATGGGTGTTTAGGGTTTTCCCAACCATAGCGTAAAGGAAAAATTCATGCTATATGTACATGGATGAAGAGGTAATATGGGTTGGTCATTTTGGGTGAAAAAATTCTCTCTAGGCGCTAGACATACAAGTGTAGATAGGGCTTCAAACAGTGAATAGAACAAAACTGTGTCACACTTTTAGAAAGGAAATGACCAACACTGATCTAACCTTTTAACTTGAATCACTACAAAGTGATGTATATGTTTTGAATTTTAAAATGATGTAAACTAATAAAATGTAGATTTTTTAGTTTATTTTATGTTTGTATTTTTTTAAAAAATTAAAAAAATTATTTAAATGTAGTATTTTATAAAATTAACAGTAAAATTTAGTTGCTGATAAAATGCTGAAAAATAAGGTTGAATGGGATGTCACACTTTATATAGTAAATTTCATTTATTTTCCTTCTATATTTTTTTGTGTATTCATAACTCAAAACTTTAGTGCATGGATTAATTTTTTCCCCAATTTGATAAATATATAAATTTTAAATAAATCTTGGAAGTTACATGTAATGAAAACACAACTGTTTCGATGGGACATCAACTTTTGTCTTGATAGTTTATCCAAAATAGAAAAAAATTCTATCATATGGACAAGGAATCTCGCCTCTAGTGCATCATATTTTTTTTTAGTTTTTTTGATAAATTTTACTATTTTTTTTCTTGAGAGGACAATCAACACCATATTTTGGTATTGATGACCTACTTTTAGTAGAAATAAAAAATAAAATATAAACACCAATTGAAATGCTTAAAAAATTATATTTTTACAAATTAGACTTATAGATCTACTAAAGGGTATTTTTAGATTCTTTTAAAATGATTATTTACACGAGTAGGAGTTGTTAGGACATCAAGTTTTTCATATAATTTCATTTTTTGGTAAATGAGCCCCAAAGTGATGCTACATATGTTTTTAGTGGATCGTTCCAATTGGAAAAGTTGTGGCCTAGATCTAGATTATCTAGAATGAATCTAGATAGAACATAAGTATCACCAAATTTGACTTTTAGGTGGAAATACTTAAATTTGTTTATTCTGATAAGTTGGCCCAAAGTGTGACACAAATTTGAGACTTTTAAGTAGAATTGTTCAGGAATCAATTATAAAAATGTATGAGGAACCTATTGTAAGTTTCAATATCAATATGTGTTTTTCTCCATTGCTGTAAGTGTTCTTTCAGGAAAACCTCTAAGTGCAGTTAGGGTTTTCTCTTGCCACACTATGTAGTATGATTATAATTTCTGATTTGAATGAACATGATAGTTCTTTATCCATTTCCAATTTTGTGAATGGTCATTTTAGATTTACATATGGACAAGTGTTGTATGATGTTGGATTATTAATCATTTTCATGGTTTGACATTGATTTATATGCATCTAGATCCATCAAATAGGCAGTTATACACCCCTTCATAATTGTTTTTCTTTGATAAATGTGAGACATTACAACCCATTAGATAGGCGCCTATCTAAGAAGCCTATGATCATCCACACCCATTTAAAAATTTAAAACAATCATCTCAAGTGTGAAGTAGTTTGTAAATTTGTATGCACTCTTAATTATGTGTTATAGTTAGGGAATCATCTTTATTAAAGCCAGCAAGTGCCATCCTTTCTAACTAGTTGTGCATACCCACATCATGCATTATTGCAGTGATGTTTTTGTCAACTTAAAAGAGGTCATTTGATGTAGTGAGCTTCTATCTAAACTAGTGATACCATTAGGGTTTAGAAAGGCATCTTGGGTATCACTACATTTTTGTCATTATCCTGCACATTGTTGGAAGCTTGTTGGTTTTGTCATTAATGTCAACCTTTGGCAGATGGTTCACTTGGTTTCCAAGTGCTTTTGAGAAAATTTGAATAAAAAGGTGTGCACTGTGACAGAGGTATGTTCAGTGTTGTACTCAACATTTCCTCATAGTTGAAGATATGCTTGTGCGGTTTGGAAGTGTTGATCAGAGGTGTTCAAAGGTGTTATATCCAAAGTTTTAGGTTCTAGATCATGTGGCAGTGGAAGATGTGTTTGACAAAGTGTTTGCCTGAGTAGAAAATTGTCTGGGAGAAATGAGATTGCTCCACATTTCTCCGCCTTGAGGTTTCTTGTTTTATGGATCTGGGAATGTGCTTATATTATTTTTATCTACCTTCCCTTGAAGCTTCTAGTGTTGGGTCACTTTGCAAGTTTAGTTCTTGTGTTGGTTTTTAGTGGTAGTACATCATGATGTGTAGAATGAAGATATTCTTTAGTTCAAGTGGTTACGGTAGTATTGCAGAAGATTATGATGATGATGGAATACTTTAGAAAGAGGTGTGGATGTTGTGGAATACTTCTTTATGGTTCGCATGATGTTTTGGACTAGAGAGGCGTGTATGTGGTTGCTTGCAGTGTTTGTTTAGGTTTAGCTAACCTAGCTTGCTAACACTATTTGTGGAGGCACCTCGTGGATTGTGGATGTGATGACCAACATGGTGATACAGATTTGAGTCCTAGTTAACCCTTGGCATGGTCCACTTTCACTTCTTTTCACCATGGAAGTGTTTAGTGCCAACCTATTTCGGTGTTGCATGTTTAAGGTGCATACGATTCATTAGGACCAACCTAATTGAGATAGTTTTAGGTTGTAGATGGTATTAATGCAAGTTGAAGTTGAGTGGAGAAATGTAGAGAAGATGTTGTGAATGTGAATCAAGGGTAGTGAATTGAGTGCGAGCTTGAATTATTATGACTCTTGAATGCAGTGAGCAAAAGGAGTCTACATTTCAAGGTGCTTGAAGTTGCTGGAGGCAGTGAGCCAAAGGTTGCAGATGGAAAGAAGTTGCAGTGGCAGATTTCTCCTATTGCTTTGAGATAGTGAATCTCTCTGTAACAGTCTAGTTCTTTCTTCTCTCTTCTGGATAGTGAGTCCTTTTGGAAGTGAGCCTTTCTTCTAGGTAGTGAGCCTATTTGTTTTCGGTGTTGCTATTCATATATATGTGAGCTAATCCTCACCATGGTTTTTCCCCTCTTAGGTATTCCACATAAATCTGGTGTCCTTATGTGTTCAATGTGTTTTGCATTGATACTTCATATGTTTACATTTTGTTAATGCATAATAAGAGTTTGAAGATTGGAATAGCATTGAGGGTTTAATATACAACTGATTCATCCCCCACTCTCAGTTGTCATGTGCATACTAACACACATATCTCATATTGTGATCAATCCCTACTAAGGGACACCTCTAGGAACACCCTCCTTGGTTTAGTTAAACTAGAAGTGAAGAAGAATTTACCCACTCTTACAGTTGGCCTTTAACCATCCTAAACCTATGGATGAGTCCCTGCTCTATTTTCTTGATGACATCCCCTGGCCTAGAAGATATGATCATACTCTAGGGTTGTGGACCTGCGGTTTTTGGTCCCAACATTTTGGCACCATTGTTGGGGACAAGTGATTATGGTTGAGAGTTATTGAATTTTTTTAAATAGAGAAAATTCAAGTATTACTTCCTAGAAGGGAAGTGATGACTCTATTTAACCTTACCCAGAAATCACTTACAGTTGAAATAAATCAAAATGGATAGTAGAAGAAGACCAAAAGATCTATAAATACAAGAAATCACATCAGACTACTCAAGGAGTCAACAAAATAGATGGAGGGAAAGAAATGTTGGTGAGTCATGTAGATCGAGTGCTCAAGATCAAGTGGGAACATCAGGGAGAAATGATACCTTTGTAGATCAGATGAACCCATTTCAATGCACATTGGATGATTTTGATGATAACTGAGGTAGAAATAATAGAAGAACAAATATGGATCAGTATAAAGTTAGAAGGAATGAAAATGCTATTGGCAGGGGAAGTAGGGATAGGTTCTAGGATGCAAACATGAGGGCATTCAGAATGCCAAATGAAAATGAAGAGATGCATCAAAACACTTTGCATCCCACTTCG
Source organism: Cunninghamia lanceolata (assembly GCA_027924645.1). NCBI lineage: Eukaryota > Viridiplantae > Streptophyta > Pinopsida > Cupressales > Cupressaceae > Cunninghamia > Cunninghamia lanceolata. Next base: position 1,173,280 of record BSBN01000292.1, on the reverse strand, counting down.
CCTATGAGATCACTTAGAAATGATCATGATAATTTTCTTAATAATGATGGGCAATTTGGATGGCCTAATGCTAATGAAAGGGAAAAGACTCTTGATGATGAGCTAGATTTACTTGACCATATCAGACAAAGGCAAAGGGAAGTATAGGATTTACTTGATGTACAACAGGATCAACTTGCCCAGTAGGCCTAGGTAACTCAAAATGCCCAGCAACAGGGAAGGAATCAACATCACGATCAACAACAAAAACATCGGCAAGTGGGACAACAGGGTAGGAATATTTTTAATGTTCATTACTAGCCACCACAAAATCAAATAAATCAGCACTATGGGAATGTCCAAAATATGATGGTTACACCTATAAGACAGGCACAAAGTTTCCCTCCACCTAGGCAGCCTTTGGGAGCAGAAAGGAAACTTGACTTCTTTGGTATTCCCAACTTCCTAATCCTATTCCTAATGAGATTAGAGGGAATATACCTATATTACAAGGTAATAATGTAGTCACAGGTGAAGAGCATCTTAGACACTTCATTAATGTCACTGATGAATATGAGATCGAAAAATGAAGATGTCACGATGAAATTGTTTGTGCATTCATTAGAAGAAAGTGCAAAGGAATGGTATAAAGGCCTCTCAAATAATAGTATTGATTCATGGGATGAATTAATGAGAGTATACAGATAATTACAATACGAGGATAGGATTGACCCTAAGTTTGTCATCCATGAACTCACTACTACCATCAAGAAGGGAATCAATGAAACTATTGCAGATTTCAATTGTAGATTTATCATGTCAATGAGAAAAGTCCCTCCTCATCTTAGGCCTAATGAGTTATTGTGTTTAGTGTTGTACTATGGTGTATTTGACTGCAATTTTTTTTATTTCTTTAGGGACAAGAGTCCACATACATTAAGGGAAGCCTATGCCACATCCATTAACATTGAAAGTAACATGAGAGTTCCAGGGACGTTTATTAAGAGATCATATGTAAAACTTTCCTAGTTGGATAGGGCACCCTTGAAGAAGCCTTTAACAATTGAATATAAATTAGAAAAACTCATGGGAGTCATGAAGGGCATATCCTATAAGATAGCACTGAATGAGAAAGGAATTCCACCTTAGGGTGCTACAACACACTTCAATGAGGGACAAATATTACACAATAGACCTTAGAACATTGACTAGTTCAAAAGGCCTCAACAAAGTGAAAGAAAAGCAACTCCAAAGTAGGTAAGTTTCAAACAACAAAATGAAAAGGAACCCCCAAATCCTTTAAAGAAGGATCATGTAAATTTTCAAGAGAGTTTCTTATGGTGCAATGCATGTTATCTTCCACATGATCCTACAAATTGTGTTGTTGTTTACTTAATAAGTAGGTAGGATGAATTTCCTAATGAGAATGGTTGTAGAGTACTATGAAGATGACATCAATCAGTTTGATGCAGAGGGCCTTCAAAAAATGTATGGGAATGATGAGTATGACAACTATGAGGAAGATGATCATATCGTCATATATGATTATGATGCAAGGCATAAGAGATATCAGCTACCTGCTCATGATTTGAGCACTAGAGAGATCTCATGTAGAAGAAGTACAAGAAAGCTAAGCCATCTAATGACGATATGAAGGCCTTGACTGATGCAGCCATTATGCAATTTCAAGGTGGATACTAGTTGAGGAATATATAGGTCCCTATGCAAAACCCTCCTATTGTTGAGTCAAGAAACGATGGATTGGATGGTGAGAAGCAAAGGCCACATATTGATGTTGAAAAGAAGGATAACAACATTATGAAGAAGAAAGTGCAAGAGAGGAAGAAGGTTTCTATACAATAGCTAATACCAAGAAAGAAATATGTACAAAAGGCCTAGTGCCTAATGTGTAATCAAATATTGTGCCTATATTGGATACCCACAAGCCAAAGAGTAGTGTCAAGCATGATCTGACCCAGACATCAATAGAACCAGAAAAAACAAGGATAAGAAGGAGTTGAAAGGTATGGATATTTCATCTAGTTAATTAATATCTTATATCCCTGATGCAAATGATGCTACAATCTCTTGTGATAGTCCTTTACCACCTTATCACCCCTTTGACATGGCCCAAATGTTAAGTCAAACCAGAATCTCATTACCTTTAGGAGATGTTCTTAGGAGCCCTAAGCATAGAGATAGTGTTGTCTCATTTATCATAGCTACTAATGCACATGCATCACCCATTGCTCATTATAATGATGATGAAACTGTTGAAGTCTACTTGGGGTCATCTATGGTTAATATTTGGATGGGTGTAGATCCTTTCTACAACATGTTGATCATAAATGGGTGGTTATTACATAATTGTATGCTCGATTCTGAAGCATCTAGCAATGCCATGCATCTAGAAATCATGAATTATTTAGGTTTGAAGGTATCCAAATCTTTTGGAAAATGCATTGCTATGGATTCCAGGGAAGTTAATGTGAATGGCCTTGTCAAGGATGTAGAGGTTCAGTTTGTTGCATATCTAGACAAATCCTTCTTAATGGATGTAATCATTGTGGACTGCCCTACTAAGTGGGGTATGTTCTTATTGAGAAAGTGGGTAACCTCCATGGGGGTAGTATCCAAATGGATTTGTCTTATGCTACCATCCCTGTCCATTGAGTAGAACTAAAATTATATAGGGAGAAGAAGGTGGAAGATAAAAATATATAAGGCCATTACGAAACTCATGAAGAGGTAAATTTATTTGATACTGATATGGATCATTTTATTAGATTTTGTTAGAATGATGAAATGAAAATAGGTAGTGATTTTCCTCTTCTTGTTGCCTTTGTTTCTAATGTTGGTGATTTATGGACTATGCATTTTGATGGTGCATGTTCTAAGGATGACACAGGTGCGAGAATAGTTTTGATCTCACCAGATAAGCAATAGTTTGGGCTTTCATTTAATCTTGATTTCCAATGCATAAACAACATAGCTAAGTATGAATCATTTTTGTTAGGTTTAAATGTTGCTCATAAGTATGGAGCCAAGTGTTTAATGATTTATGGTGATTTAGAATTAGTGGTACAGTAGGTCAAAGGTATTTTTGTAGCCAAGGAAAGAAGGTTGAGGGCTTATAGGAATACAGTTTGTGAAACTTTAGAGTTGTTTGATTCTATTGGCATTGAATGGGTGGAAAGAACTAAAAATTAAAAGGTGGATGCCTTGGTTGTAGCTGCTTCAAAATTTGATCCTCAATCAAATTCTTCTTATCGTCATTATGTTTTTGAAATGCTTACAAGGCCAACAATCCCTAATAATGTATACAGTTGGTAGGTTTTCAATGACAGTAATTAGATCTATAACTTTTTGAATTGCATGGATGAGTTTGATAGTCGGTTGATTGATTGCCAACCCCTGATAGAACTTGAGGATGGTAAGGAAACTTTGTTTGGCAGTGAAGTAGTGTAATTAAATAAAAATACCATTTCTAAAGGATTGGTGACATTAGAAAGGATGTTTGACAATGCTAACCATTGGAAAATCAAAGGAAAACTTGCCCAAGAAGATAGTGTTGAAGGTGTCAACCTTGGGATAGAGGATGCACCAAAAATTGTATACATTGGTAAGAAAATAAAACCCCATGAAAAACAAATGTTGATTGCTTTATTAAGAAAATTCAAGAAATATTTTTCTTGGTATTACGATGAGTTGAAGGCCTATAGGGAAGACATTTTTCAACATACCATTCCCCTCCAGCTTGATGCAAAGGCCTTCAAACAAAAGCAAAGGTTAATCAACCCAAATCTAGCTCCCAAAATGTAGCAAGAGTTGGCAAAGTTAAAAAGAGGTATCATTAATCTAATAATACATTTTGATTGGGCATCCAATCTTGTCCTCGTGAGAAAGAAAAATGGGGAAATTAGATTATGTGTAGACTTCAGAAATTTAAAGATCAAGTCTCTCAAGGACAACTATCCTCTTCTAAGTATGGATCATCTATTGCAGAGGGTGACAAGTTCAGAATTGATGTCTATGATGGATAGATTTTTGGGTTACAATTAGGTGCTGGTCAAGGAGTCAAAACAGTATAAAACAACATTCACTACTCCTTGGGCCGCTTATGTTTATGTTAGGATGCCATTCAGATTGAAGAATGTGGGATCAACTTTTCAAAAGGCAATGGATGTTGCCTTTGCAAGCCTCATTGATGAAATTATGATGGTTTACCAAGATGATCTCACTTAATTTTACAAAGAAAGAAAATATCACTTCAAGAATTTGGAATTTATCTTTGAAAGATGCCTAGACTATGGGATTTCTTTGAATCCCAAGAAGTGCCAATTTAGAGTAGAAGAGAGCAAGCTGCTAGGACACATTGCATCAAGGGATGGGGTCAAAGTAGATCTGAAAAGAGTGAAATAAATTAACCTTATCCCTCATCCTAAATCAATCAAGGGTGTCTAGTCCTTCTTTGGATAGATTAACTTTGTGAGGCATTTTGTCCCCAACTTTGCTGAGAAAACCAAGACCATTTTAAAGATGCTCAAGAAGGGACAATCCATCACTTGGAATGAGGAGTTAATTGAAGCCTTCATTGGTATTAAAGAAGCTCTCAAAGGTGCACCTATTTTGGTGAGTTTGGGTTATTCCAAGCCTTTCCAACTTTTCTCCTTTGCTTCATTCTACACTATAGCTACTACCTATTGCAAAAGAACAATGAAGGGTATGAGCAACACATTAGATTTTTTAGTAAGTCCTACAAGTTGTAAAGCTGAAATATTCTACCAGGGAAAAGCATGCTTATGCTTTGCTTAAAGCATTCAATAATTTCAGGCCATACCTTATTGGTGCAAAGACTATTGCATACATGCCACATTCAGTTGTGAAGGATATTTTCATGAAGCAAGAGGTCTCACGAAGATAGTTTATATGTGTCAACAAGATCCAAGAATATGAGATTGAAGTGTAGGTCACAAAGTTAGTTAGAGGCCAAGGTTTGGCCAAGTTAATGGCTAATTTAAATTTAGAGGCAGTTGAAGTGAATGAAACAAATGTGGATGATGCTCCTTTCCATTATGGACTAGATCATAATGTATGGTATAGGGATGTAATTTTCTACCTTGAGATCATGAATTGTCTACTATGCATGGATGGAAATCATAAAAGGACACTAAAATTGTAGTCCCAGAGGTATTTTTTTTGTCCATGGTGACCTTATATTGAGAAACCATGAGGGCATGTTGTTAAAATGTATGGATCAAGGATCATCTAAGAAGGCTATAAATGAATGCCATTAGGGCATTTGTGGAGGACATTTCAAGGCTAGAACTACTACATATAAGGTGATCAGGGTAGGGTTTTAGTGGCCCAGTTTATTTAAGGACACTACTAAACAAGTAAGGAAGTGTGATGCTTGTCAAAGATTCTCAAGCAAAATGAAAATTGTTGGTGCCCTCCCTCTCATGACAATCTCGGTGGATGCTCCCTTTCAACAATGGGGTATAGATTTTATAGGTGAAATTCAAGAGAGGTATAGTAATTGATATAAGTGGATCTTTGTGGCAATTGATTCCTTCACCATGTGGGTTGAGACAATCCCCACTCTAAATGTAACATCCAAGACGGTGATTGACTTCCTATTGAGCAATGTGATAACTAGATTTGGTGTGCCATCCATGATTGTTGCATATAAATGCCATGTGTTTTAGGTCTCAAGACATTTTGAGTGTGTGTTCTAAGTATTGGATAAAGTTGATCCATTCATCACCATATCATCTTCAAAGAAATGGACAAGCAGATTCAAGCAATAAGATTTTCATGAAAATCATAAAAAATAACTCTGGATGTAAACAAGAAAAGATGGGATGACAAGTTGAAGTATGTAGTTTGGGCTGATTGGATCACTTACAAATGTGCTATAGGTAAAAATCCCTTTGAGCTTATGTATGGATTAGAGGCTAAAATGCCAATTTCATTAGAATTCCCTATATTTCAATTGTTGCAACAAATTAGAGAGGATGGAGATGATGCTTTCAACCTGAGAATGCATGAGTTAACAAAATTAGATGAAGTTAGAAGGGCTGCAAATGATAGAAATTTGTTACAACAACAAAAAAGTGGAACATTTGCCAAACAAAAGAACTATTAAAAGGTGTTTTCAGATTGGTGACTTAGTTCTTTTATGGAATGCTAAATCTGAGGATAAGGGTAAGCATGTTAAGTTTGAATTGCTATGGGTAGGCCCATATAAAATTGATGAAAGAGCTTAGGATACCTCTTATATCAGAAATGTGGAAGGGGAACTCATGGAGCTGCTTATTCATTGATAGAATTTGAAACTTTACTTCTCGTAAGTAATAAGATTCTTCAAATTTTGAGCGATAAATCAAGTTACATCTTTCATGTTTTTACCTCAAGCAGTCTTGATCACTATCGGTCTTGATGGTGTTTGTGTACTTTTTCTCCCATTTTTGTGTTGTGTTGTGGTTTTTTGTTTTTTTATGTGCCCTAAAGATTTGTGATTATTGTTGTGCCATGTGTTTTCCACATGTCCCCAACCAAATCTAGTGTTGGCACCTAGCCCATAAAATCCAAACCCTAAAATGTATGTGCCTAAAGTCCATCAATATCCCCTTGTTGGGCCATTTTCTCTTGGCCTAGTTTCATTGTCCTAAAAAATTCTAAGTATAAAATCATCTAAATCCCTAAGTATTGCTTCATTGAAAATTTCTAAGTGTAATTTTATGAGAAAGTCTTTTTTGCACACCAGCACAACTTTGTTCAAATTGGGCAATTTTGAACTTGTGCTATAGTGCTAACTTCTTTTGACAAGGTCTCCTTTCACATCAGTGAAACTTTGTCAGGGGATGGAAGAGGCTAGCACACTTGTGTGGCTTCACCAAATCAAAGGGATTTCAAGATTGCACTATGCATTGAACAAGGTGCTAGTGCAGCTTCGAGAAATTGTAGGGATCTCAAGGTTGCGCCTATGTGCTTAATCTCGCTTAGCGCGTCAACACAACTTTGATGAATCAAATGAATTTTGAGGTTGTGCTCATGTGCTAATTGTTGCTAAGAGGGATTCTCAATGCAACTTTATTTTAGCACATGGTTTTGAGGTTGTGCTCTTGCGCAAACTATTGTAAAGGTTAAGTGTAGGCGTTTTCATGGTTTTTCTATTCAAACCTGTACACACCATGAATGTAGAAAGACTATGATTGTAGGTAGGTGGGAATTTGGCGGGAATCAATGCAGCATGTATAGAGGTAGATGGGCTTTTTTTGGGTTTTCCTACCCATAGTGCAAAGGAAAAAATCATGCTATATGTACATGGATGAAGAGGTAATACAGGTTGGTCATTTTGGGAAAAAAATTTCTCTCTAGGTGCCAGATATCCATGTACAACTAGGGCTTCAAATAGTGAATAGTATCAGTTCTTCAAGAATCAATTATAAAAATGTATGAGGAACCTATTGTAAGTTTCAATACCAATATTTATTTTTCTCCATTGTTGTAAGTGTTCTTTTAGGAAAACCTCCAAGTGCAGTTTGGGTTTTCTCTTGCCACACTTTGTGGTATGATTATAATTTCTGATTTGAATGAATATGATAGTTTTGAATCCATTTCTAGTTTTGTAAATGGTCATTTCAGAGTTACATATGGATGACTGTTGCAAATGGAGTTGGATTATTAAGCATTTTCATGGTTTGATATTGGTTTATATGCATCTAAATCCATGAGATAGACAGTTAAACACCCCTTCATAATATTTTTTAATTGATAAATGTGAGACTTTGCAGCCCATTGGATAGACACCGGTTTGAGAGGCCTATGATCATCCACACCCATTTCAAAAATTAAGACAATCATCTCAAGTGTGAAGTAGTTTGTAAATCTAAATGCACTCTTAATTATGTGTTTTAGTCAGGGAATCATCTTTATTAAAGCAAGCAAGTGCCATCCTTTCTAACTAGTTGTGCGTACCCACATCATGCATTGTCGAATTAATATTTATGTCAACTCAAAAGAAGTCATTTTATGCAATGAGATTTTGTCTAAACTAGTGACACCATTAGGGTTTAGAAAGGCATCTTGGGCATCATTGCTTTTGTCATTATCCTACACGTATCTCATATTATGATCAATCCCTACTGAGGGACACCTCTAGGAACACCCTCCTTGGTTTAGTTGATCTAGAAGTGAATAAGAATTTACCCACTCTTATAGTTGGACTTTAACCATCTTGAACCTGTGGATGAGTCCTTGCTCTATTTTCTTGATGACATCCTCTGGCCTAGAAGATATGAGCATACTCTAAGGTTGTGAACCTTGAAAAGGAAGCTAGGTGTGTGGAAATTGCTTCCTACACTAATCTAATTAGGAGAGGGTTGAGCAAATTTAATTTAATCCTTAAAATTACAAAAACATTAAACATCTAACAGAGATATTGCAAAAATACACATAGAACTAGAAAGAAGACAGAAGAAGAGAGACAAAGATATAACATGGGGAAAACTCTTATCGGGTGAAAAACCCCACACTCAAAAACCTGCACAATGTATTATCAAAACTGAATATGGTTTACAATACACTTGCAATGCAAGCTTCAATAGTCTTCAACACTCGTGTCTAGAATCAATCTGACACCATAACAATACCTGTAAATCACATACTACATCTCCTCCTCCAAGCACCTGTTTATATAGAATATACAAGGCAAAATTGGCTCTATCTTGGAATGGGCATCTAAAGATGCCTTTTTCAAAGATGCTTCATGACACATGTCTTCACCTATCTTATAACCTTCTATTTCTGACTCTTACATGTCATAACTTCGTCATAGGAATCTATCATAATCATTTTGGTCAAACATTTCCTTGCACAACATCCAAGATGCTGACACATGGCAAAATTCTCCTACCACAAAGTGGGACACCTATCTCCTGATGTGAGGACAAAATTACATGTTGCCATCTTCCACGTAGGATGAAACATCACTGTGCCACATCCCACAAAATGACAATATGGAATTTATAATTAGTTTACAACATAGGTAATGAATAAATAAATACAATCATAAATAATGCAAGGAATTACCAAGGTTGAGACACCTTTATTCCCAACATTCTCCCACTTGTCGAACACCTTGTAAGAGCTAATAGAATAACATGATTTAATTGCTATGGGCTGAGAGGCCCATAGACTCTAAACACCATTTGAACTTCTTTATGCCCACTGGCTTCGTCAATGGATCTGCAACATTCTTCAAAGTATCTACCTTCTCCAAATTTACCTTCCCATCCTCTACCATGTCTTGTACAAAGTAAAACTGAACATCAATATGTTTTGTTTTGGCATGGAAAGTTGGATTCTTCACAAGGCAAATCGCACTCTAATTGTCACAACTGATCATAGTTTGACTTGCATCAAAACCAATATCTGAACACAATCTCTTAAGCCAAATGGCTTCCTTACAAGCATGAGTTTCTGCCATATACTCAGCTTCTATCATGGACAAAGCAACCACAGGTTACCACTTACTCATCCAACTAATAGCACCACCAAATAGTGTAAACACATAAGCACTGGTGGATCTCCTATTGTTAATGTCACCTACCCAATCTAAATCCACAAATCCATGAAATCAACAGAATGTGGAGGTCCTGTAACATTACCATGATAGCATATGGAATACTCAGAAGTACCCCTCAAATATCTAAACACTCGCTTAACTGCATCCCAATGTACTCGTCCAGGATTAGCCATAAATTGACCAAGAACTCCCACTGCTTGGGCAATGTCTAGTCTTGTGTAGACCATAGCATACATCAAACTACCAACAACACTAGCATAAGGTACTTTGCTCATGTCCTCCACCTCACTAGGAGATTTTGGACAATCCTCAACAGACAACTTTGTCCCCAAAGAAATAGGAACACATAATGGTCTACAATCTGCCATGCTGAACCTATCCAACATGGTCTTCACATACTTACTCTGGCTTAACCAAAGTTTTCTATTAGTTCTGTCTCTTCTAATTTCCATTCCTAGAATCTACCCCTAAATCTTTCATTTCAAATTGTGCTGACAACTGAGGCTTGAAATTAGAAATCATATTCTTACCCTTCCCAATGAGTAACATATCATCAACATATAATGCAACAATGAGAATACGATCACCATCAAACTTATAATACACAGTGATCTGATTTTGATCTCACAAATCTAATAGAGAACACAAAGGCATCAAACTTCAAGTACCACCTCTTAAGAGACTGCTTCAAACCATACAAAGACTTCTTTAATTTGAAAACCAAATTTTCTTTACGTTTCACCATGTAATGCTCTGGCTATGACATGTAGATTTCTTATTCCAAGTCACCATGAAAGAAAGTTGTTTTCACATCCATTTGTTCTACCTCTAAGTCATAAGTTGTTGTAAGAGATAATAGGAATTGAATGGATGTCAACTTTGCAACGAGAGAGAAGATCTCACCATAATCTATACCGTCCACTTGTGAATACCCCTTTGCAACCAATCTGGCCTTATACTTCTCAACACTGCCATCTACACCAAATTTCTTCTTGAACACCCATTTGCATCCAATGGGTTTCCATCCAGGAGGAAAAGGCACCAATTCCCAAGTTTGATTCTTTTCCAAAGAAGCCATTTCATCCTCCATGGCCTCCTTCCAAGAACCTGCATCTTTCATGTCCATAGCCTCTGATATAGTTCTAGGTTCATCACTGTTAGTAAGCAAAGCAAAAGATCAACTAGAATTAAGCAATGTAAAACCAAACCTTTCAGGTTGCTTTCTTATTCATGTAGACCTCCTCAAGAGTTGAGGTTGAGGTTCAGCTTCTTCATCTGAGCTTTCAAAGCTACAAGAGCTCTCCTCATCATTAGGTCCAACATTGTCTTTATGTTCAGTCTTCTCAAGAGTAGCAGGAAATTGAACAACATGCTCTTTCTTCTCTTTTTCTTCTGGATGTAAAATAGTGGAAGAAGGTGTAAGCTCTTTGAAGATGACACTTCTATTATACAACACTTTTTCCACTACAGGGTCCCAAAGCTTGTATCCTTTCACACCAACACCATAGCCAATGAAGATACACTTAACTACCTTGTTCTCTAATTTTGATCGCTTCTCCCTAGGCACATGTGCATATACCTCACAACCAAAAACATGAAGATGCCTTATTGAAGGCTTTCTACCAGACCACACCTCCATGGGTGTCTTTCCACCAAGAGCTAATCTAGGAGATCTATTTACAAGATAGAAAGTAGTGGCAATAGCTTCAGCCCAAAACTTTTGTTTTAGGCTAACTCCACTAAGCATACTCCTAGCCTTCTCCATCAATGTCCTATTCATCCTCTTTGCAACTCCATTTTTCTGTGGGGTGTATGGAGTTGTCTTATGTCTTTCAATCCCAAGTTCCTTGCAATATTTATTAAATTCTGTAGAACAAAACTCACCACCGTTGTCAGTTCTTAAACACTTAATCTTTTTACCAGTCTAATTTTTAGCAAAGGCCTTAAACTCCTTAAACTTACTATAGACTTCAAATTTTCTTCTGAGAAAATAAATCCATGTCCTTCTACTATAGTCATCTATGAAAGATACAAAATATACAAATTTTGATAATGAAAGAACATTAACAGGACCAAATACATCAGAATGAACAAGGTCCAACACACCAGAAGACTTATGAGAACTTGAATAAAACTAAACACAGTTTTGTTTTCCATATATGCAATGTTCACAAAAGTCAAACTCAAGATTACAATCATCTAATCCCTCAATGAGGTTTTTATTTTTCTAGGTACGCGAACCCTTCTCACCAATGTGGTCAAATCTCTTATGCCATAACATTTTCTTTTCAGTAGGAAGCTTAACTTCCAAGGCATGAATACAACCATCAGGACTAGATACAATAGATTTCTTCATTGCTCATTTAGATGGTGGGGGTGAAGTGACTGCTACCTTCTTCCTTGAGTCAGAAGAACTATTGCATTGTGAAATGCATGCCTCCAGCTGAAACAGAGTACCTCTCCTAGTACCCTTAGCAAGCACCATAGCTCCTCTAGTCATCTTGCATCCTTCTTTCGAAAAGACAACCTGCACACCTGCATCATTCAACATACTTATAGAAAGTAGGTTCCATGCTAAGCCTAGGATGTGCATAATCCTAGAGATCCCCTTCACTCATCCATCAGGGAATCAGATAAAGACTCTTCCACAACCAACAATCTTTAGATGAGAGTCATCACCCAGGTATACCTTTCCACCATCGAACTGCTCATACTTAGTAAACCAGTCTTGATGCAAGGTCATGTGGAATTATGCACCAGAATCAATTAGCCACACATCATCAGATGCATGGGTTGCCAGGGGATGAAGGCATCACCATCATCTTGTGACTTGTTAGAATCTAAATATGGGTTCTTCTTCTTCTTTTTCTTTTCCTCTTTGCATTCCTTTCAGAAATGCCCAAATTTACCACAGTTCCAACAGAGAGCCTTGGAATTTCTAGGAGATTTAGATCTCCCATGGGATTTGGATCTACCCTTCTCAGCTTTCTTGTCCTTCTTTTTCCCTTTCTCCTTAGGTCTTCCATGAATTGCAAGAGCCTCTTCGGCTGCCTCAGAAGAATTTCTCCACATCTCTTCAGACAATAGTGAAGAAACCACTTCATCCATTTTGAATGTGGATGTGGTGCTTCTAATAGCCATGACAAGATGATCCCACGAGTCTGACAAAGAACAAAGCACAGTCATACAACTATCCTCCTCCTCCATCTTCACACTAACAGATGTCAATTGTTCAACCAACATGTTAATAGCAATCATATGTTCTGCAACAGATCCTCCATCCTCTATTCGAAGAGAATACAACTTCTTTCTTAGAAAAAGTTTGTTAACCAGTGATTTGGCTTGATACACATCTCCCAACTTCTTCAAAAGAAAGTTTGCAGTAGCCTCCTCATGGACATTTAACAAGACATAATCAGCAAGACTAAGTCTTATGAGACCTTTAGCCTTCTGATCCTTGAGATCCCAATCAGCTTGTGACATTGCAACTGGTTTTTTTCCACTAATAGTTTCCCAGAGGTCTCGATCAACAAACATGTCTTCCATCTTGAGCTTCCACAGCTCGAAATTAGTGCCATTGAATTTCTCCACCTCTATCCTTCCGGATGTGCTTGCCATCTCCTTGCTGCAATAAGATTTAGAATACTCTACACAGACTTCCACTCAACTTAAGATCAGCTCAAAAAACCCCTACCCAACAGCTAAGACCAAAACTAGCCAGGCTCTGATACCAACTAAAAAGGAAGCTAGGTGTGCAGAAATTGCTTCCTACACTAATCTAATGAGAAGAGGGTTGTACAAATTCAATTTAATCCTTACAATTATAGCAACATTAAACATCTAACAGAGATAGTGCAGCAATATGTATAGAACCAGAAAGAAGACAAAAGAAGAGAGACAAAGATATAACATGGGGAAAACCCTTATCAGGTGAAAAACCCCACACTCAGAAACCTGCACAATGTATTATCAAAACTGAATATGGTTTACAATACACTTGCAATGCAAGCTTCAATAGTCTTCAACACTCATGTCTAGAGTCAATCTGATAGCATAATAGTACCTGTAAATCACATACTACATCTCCTCCTCCAAGCACCTGTTTATATATAATATACAAGGCCAAATTGGCTCTATCTTGGAATGGGTGTCCAAAGATGCTTCATGACACATGTCTTCACATGTCTTACAAGATTCTATTTCTGACTCTTACATGTCATAACTTTGTCATAGGAATCTGTCATAACCATTTCGGTCAAACATTCCCTTACACAACATCCAAGATGCCGACACATGGAAAAATACTCCTACCACAAAGTGGGATGCCTATCTCCTCATGTGAGGACAAAATTACAAGTTGTCATCTTCCATGTAGGATGACACATCACTGTCCCACATCCCACAAAATGACAATATGGAATTTACAATTAATTTACAACATAGGCAATGAATAAATAAATACAATCATAAATAATGCAAGGAATTACCAAGGTTGAGACACCTTAATTCCCAATAGACCTACATTTTTTGGTCCCAACAGGTCCTATCTTGCAAAGAACCATATGCCACATTGTTGATTTTGACCTTCCCTACAATATCCTCCTCAACTTACCATGCATCCATGCCATGTAGGCTTTACTCTCCACTCATCATCAATGTATCATATTCCCTTATAATAGCCTAGTAGTCACTATTCTCACTGATCCTCATCCCTTCCAATACTACAAAATGCTAGAAGAACCATATCACAAGGCCAATCATTGTCCCAACACTGACATTTCCACCCATCATAAAGCCAAATATTCTTCATTGTACATTGATCCCAATAATATTACATCATTGTCCACTACCTAACCCTCCAACACCTCCAAGGTGAAGGTCATTAACATAAGATATAGAGAGTACAAGTTGCAAAATACTTTCCATGGTTGAAAGTTGCCTCTATCTGCATGGTCCCATGGTCATCCTCAACCATGACCAAAGAAGACATCCAAAATCATACAATATGGTACCCCTACCTTTGTAAAAGGTGGGTTCTTGGCCGATAAGGACATTAACAATTCTATTAGCTCCTAGTTATAAAAAGATGAAGAATTTGCACCATGTTTCTTACAAGATAATTAATCTACAACTCTTCATATGTGCAAAATCATGAATTATAAAGGTGAAGGCCTTGGCCTCCGTGAGTAAAGTGTACTTGAGCCTACCCATGTGAAAAGGCACATCAAAACTCAAGGGATGGGATACATACCATTTGGTGAGAAATCCAATGGACCTCATGACACTTCTATGACCATGGAAGAAACTTCCCCTGACATTTATAACATCAAGGTAAAGACCATCATCGATTCCTTTGATAACCTCACCATCACCAACATATTCCATGAAAGCTCTATTTGCACCATCAACCTTCAACTCATCTATCCCAAACTAATTTATTAGGACCAACAAGATCCCATGTCTTTAGACATGTTTTAGAATGACAAGGCTATTGCTAAGTTCTTAGGCCTCTACAATGGTATCCCTATAGAAGATTACAAGAAAGGGTTTGAAATTGACCTAGATGTATTGGCATACTTTAGGAAGTAAGTTGATTTCCTTAGTCCTAATTTAATCAAAAGATTAGAAAGATTAAAAATAAAAAAATAAAAAATTGAAGTCCCCTAGTGAAAACCTCACGAGTTGCTATTAATCATTGAAAGAGAAAGAAAAAAGACATGTATATTGGTGAAAACCTTTCTAAGGAATTGATATATGAGGAACTCTTGACCTACCCCTGACATATCTACAATGTCAAGATCAGTCTATAATTTTGGTTGAGAAAACTTAGGAAGTTAATCTCAAAACTAAAGATAACCCAAAGATCACCTACATTGTAGGATTCCTAGAATCCACTAAATAGAAAACCATCACTTTATTCCTCCATAAATCTACAAATGTCATCGCTGGGTCTTATGCAGACATGCCTAGACTAGATCCATTCCTTATGGTTCACCACCTTTTGATTCATCTCGTCACCAAGCTAGTCAATCATAGAGTCAAGAAAATGTGCGCTAAGATTACTTATTTTGGTTAATGAAGAGTTCCAAAAATTGTTGGAGGTTGGCTTCATAAGGCCTATCGATTACCATGAGTGGATTTCCAATATCATCCTTGTTAAGAAGAAACCTAAGGGGGTTCACATTTGCATAGATTTCAGAGGCCTCAACATAAAACAAAACACTAGTGCCACCATTAGGATTTAGAAATCACTCCAATAAGAAATCATCATGTCAATGTATAACTATAATATGATACAAATCAGTCCAAAGAATCAACATAAAAAAACCTTTACTACTCCTTGGGGTACCTTCTATTATCAGGTGATGCCATTTGGCTTGAAAAATGTGGGGGTAACATATCAGTTAGTTGACCTATTTTGCCTCTGTCCAGAGTTAAACAGTTCACCTTGCATTTTCTTTGAATATCCCTTAGAAATGACCATACAAGGTGTAAATCTTCCAAGTACTCATGCATGCCTTGTTTAAAAATCCCAAGACCTTTCCTAAGGAATCCTTGCAAAAAACCTAGAAAAACCTAGAAATCTTTTGGCCTCAAGTATTTTCTATCGCTGGGATTTCTCATATTTTATAATTTGTATCTATATACATACTTGCATATACATTCGCCTTTAAACATACAAAGGAATATGCAAAAGCTATATACAAGTTTTTTTTTGGCTTGTATATCGGCAATGTACAAAAATATACAAGGAAAAGATGCATATCGGGCTTAGAAAATGCATATACATTGAGAGAATCTATCGCAGATTCCAGGAATATTCCCTCAACGTATATCAAATTTCAAATGCATATTGTGTTGTATATTTTCCAACATGCAATGGCTACATACAAAGTAGATTACCAGAATATTCTGCAATTGTATATCAGGTTGGAATGTATATCGGGTTTGTATGTTCGCACATACAACCCAATATACAATGAAAATATACAAGGCCAACTTTGATACATGTGCTACAGTGGAATGTATATCAGCGCATATACAAAAGAAAATGTAGATTTCACATTGTTTGTTTGCACATACAATCGGGATATACGAGGGTCAATATACAAGCCGGATTTCAAATTTTGTCAAATTGAGCTTGGAGGATGCATGCAAAGGAGAAGCGCAGGGGCGATATACGAATGGTGGGGTCCACAATATACAGGGGTGTTGGTATATCGGTGATATACAAAGACAAATATGCATCGGCTACAGTGGCTTGTATATCTTGCTTTGTATGTTTTCACATACAAAGCTGATATACAAAAGATCAAACATACAAGTATGTGAGTCAAAGATGCAAAGGTAAATGAATAGTGTAATGTATATCGACAAGTTGCTATAGTGGCTTGTATATGCGATTGTATGTTTGCACATACAATCGGGATATACAAGGGTTTACATACAAGCCGGACCCGATTGCTTTTTTAAACTTGTTTCATAAAATTTTAAGGTCCGCGGCTTGTATGTATGTGAGCAATTGTATATTCGCATATACAAGTCAAAGATACAAAGGATGTGTACAGGGCGGACTTGAATCTAAGATCAAATTCAACATTTTCAGGTGTCAGGTCCGCCTTGTATATGTAAGTGTTGTATATTTGAACATGCAAAGAAATATACAAAGAAAAGGCGATACAAGCTGGACTCGCTAGGGCAGTCAAATGTAGCTAGTGGTCATTTTGGAGTCCACGGCTTCTTTGTTCATACATACAAAGGCGACATGCAATTGTTCTGGGGTCCGCCAAGGTACAAGCACTTTGCATGTTTCTACTGCTTGTATATTTTGTAATTGTATATTGAGATATACAAAGCTAGCTACAACACAATATACAATTGGTGGGGCCCGCACATACAAGGGTGATTGTATGTATATACAAGTCACAAATTCAAGGCAAATGCATAAGCTATAGTGGCTTGTATATTTTTGACTTGTATATCAGCAACATACAAAGCCCGATATACAAGGCGCCATGCATATACAAAGGAGTTGTAGAGAAGGTTTTTGGATGCTGATTCAGGCGGCAATTTCAACCGATATATACACAGATGTAAAGTGATATATACAGGTGGTTGACTGAAACTTTGACCACTTGTATCTCCTCTGTCTTGGCAAATTTTGACATGCTGCAAGAGGCAAAGATGCATATTTTAGTCCCCTCTTTCATTTGGCAAGGTTTTTAGGAGTTTTTGTCACCTTTCCATTTTTAGATCTGGCTTTGCATTTTTTGATCAAGTGGACATTTCAGCAACCTCTTGTGAGCAGATAGGGATATTTCTTGCATTCATTTCTATAGGTAATGGAAGAAACTCGCATTAATGATCAGAAATATCTTTCCACCGCCTTGTTTCAGATATTTTCATATACGCATTGCTGAGGATCGATGAGTAAGCTGCTGCATTAAAGACTCTAAATATCTTCTATCTACCCAGTGCCAGATATTGGACACTATAGCTTCTACAGGTGGACAATCATTCATGGGAGGATATTTTCTGAGACAGCTCTTAGAGCAAATTTTGTAACCGCCCTAGGTTAATTTGGAATGTTATATATATGCATTCATATGATGTAAATAAGGTTGGAAAATTTTTAGCATTCAAGCTTTTTATGTTTCCAAATAGAGCTTTCTACTACTGTAATTGTGCCTTCCCATTGAATATATTCAAGTTATTTTGCCTCTTTAGACTGATTTCTAGTCCTGTGTGAATCTGCATATGATTGTTTGTGAATGTCTTTGTTCCTCTCAATCATCTGGTTTCTCACCTTTGCTAGGCTCAATCCAATCTGTGTATGTCTGCTTGCTATATTCGGTTATGTTGTGCATTTTATCAGTATTGTGAGGGTTCTTTTATTAAACTTGGTGAATCACCCTTTTGTTTTTTCAAGCTTTTGTCTCATCTTTCATTTTAAAGCATTCCTTCTCCCTTTTACCCCAAAATTTAGTAGTTTTAGGTGATAATCAGGTAAGGAAGCCGGCCTTCTCCAGAGGTCTAATCTCATTTAGCAAAGTTCCACACTTAGAGATCATTTCCATGTTACTCCAGATTGCAGAGGTTTCACAACTGTATGCAAGGGTGCAAATATGAGAGACAACAACTTTTGGCATGCCTGGTGGGACTCGAAGTCAAAGCAACAATCAACTTAACAACCATTATTGCTGGTTTTGATATGCAGCCAGTGATTATAGACCTTTAAAAGGTTAAAGTTTGCATATCTGGCGACTCAAACTGAGGAGAGACAAGCAGATCAGTGCTGCTGTGACATCTTATGAGAAAGATTCAAATCAAGAGTTCAAGCTCATTTGATTATTTGCAGCTGTCACCACCTAGAAGATAGGGGAGAGCTATAGCAAGGACTCTAGTTTCCAAAAGAGTACAATCAACTCCCCCAAATTTCAGGCCAGTTGCACCTGTAGTTCCTGTAGCAACTCAAGCAATCCTACCTCTAGCCACTCAGATTGCAGGAAATCAGCCATTTGTGGCTTTTGATGGGGGCAACCCTTTGAATTTAACAATACATGATGTGATACCCATGACAGCTTTGAAGAGTTTGCTCTATTTCATACGGGAGAATCAAACTACCCCTATTGAGCACATTAGAGACGTGGCTTCTCTATGTGGTGTGCATCATATAACCCAAGAAAACGTAGCCATCAGGCTACTGGCTGCTTCTTTCAAAGGAAAAGTATTGCAATGGTTTAGGAGCCTACCAGTGCAGACCATTACAACCTAGGATGATCTAGGTGATAAGTTAAACAAGCAATTTCAAGATAAATCAGACAACTTGTCACTGGTTGAATAGATGACCACCATAAAGAGAGCTCCTCAGGAGCAAATGATGGATTTCAACTTCAGATTTCAGAAGACATGGGATAGAATTCCTGCCATGGTAAGACCTCCAACTGAATATGCTTTTCTATATTTTTTGAAAGCCCTAAATAGTGATATTTTAGTGATGATACAATCACTAGGAGGTATTAGCTTACCTGCCGCATATGACATAGCTATTAGAGCAGAGAATAGCCTGATTCAGGTCAAAAAAATAGCACCTAGGCCACCAATGCCCATCTTCCCTGAAATTCGAGCTTCCATGCCTTTGCCAATCCCGTATTTTGTCCCTTTACCTATTGTGGCAGCATTACCAAGTACTGCCAATTCTGAACTTGTTGCCACTAGTTTGTCTCAAGAGCTAAAAGAGATCAAAAATAGCCAACAAAAAATAGAGAATATCCTACAGACCTTTGGGAATGAGTTAGTAAATATTAAAAAGTAGCAATCCCAGAGTAGGCAACCTTATCAACCACAACCTCAAGGACAAAATCAGTAGCCATACCAAGGCCAAAATCAGCCTTATCAAGCTAATAGGCCACCTTATCAAAGTAATTACCAAGGTGCCAGGAAAAATGTGAATCAGAGGCCTTTTCAGCCTTATAATCCAGCACCTATTAATGCAGTAAGGGACCTTGTTCCTACTCAGAACAACCTTGTAGCTAAGTATGAATGGTGCTATCCATGCAATCAGCCACACAGTCAAGCAACCTGTTCAAATGGAGTCATAAATCAGGCTTTAATGGTGCAAAACGTGGTAGTCTCACAGCCAAATACACTTAATGATGGAACTATGCAACAGCAGGAGCAACCTAAGGGAGATGCTACTTTCATGAATTGGCAGGAAGGTGAATTTTGTGGCATGAATAGAGATAACACACCAGTAGCAGCAAATACAAGGACCAAGAAAAGGGGTTATGTGATGAAGCAAGCAGCAAATAAAGGAAAAGCACCTGCTGACGCTTCTACATCCCAAATTCCCCATATTTTACAAAGAAATACTTTAGCAATAGCAAGGGAAATGCCTCGTTTACAAGCTGATACTATTGCTACAAAATCATAACAAAAGGTAAGTGTCACTTCACCTTTCAATATTATTAAAAATATAAGGAAGATGAATGTGACAATGTCTATGTGGGATTCATTAACCATCCCAGGCCAAAAAGACATATTGCAATCTGCCTTATCTAATTTAAAAATATCCAAAGATACAATTATTGACCCAAATAGGGTTGTCCTTACCAATTCCTCTGAGAATAATGGCAAATAGCCTAACAAAGGTGCTAAGCCTCTCCCATTTTATGTATCTTTGATAATTGGAGACAAGTTAGTACACAACTATATGGTAGACAGTGGTGCAAGTAGTTCTGTGATGCCAAAACAAATTGCAAACTAGTTAGGATTGAGGTACCAGCCCTTGGAGAAAGGTGTGCTTCAATTAGATGGTACAACTGTTAATACTGTGGGTGTAATAAAAGACCTAGGTCTCACTTTGCACACTTGCCCAAATGTTTCAATCATCCAAGAGGTCTTCATCATTGACTTGCCTCCTTATTTTGCCATGTGCTTATCAAGAGAATTTATAGCCAAGATAGGAGGATATTTATCCTCAGACTGGTCCCACATGTTTTTTAGGACCAGATATGGCACCAAAGTAACTTTAAAATCTGAGTTGCTTTCAAATCATCACATTGAGCCCTACACACCAAGTGCTGTTAATACAAACTGCATTATTTCTGATGATCCTAAACTTGTGGCTGCTCAAGAACTACAAGTTGAAAGTATACCAGAAGTCCTATTGAGGCAGTGGTCCTCGAAAAATGTTGTAGATGATCCCAAGGCACACATTCAAGAAATTGGCATGGGAATTTACATACTACATGAGCCTGAAACAACAATTCCAAATCTGGTAAAGGATGCAGGACGATAGGCAGAGCAACAAGAGGAAGTATGGAAAATGTATTTTGATGGCTCTAGGAGCAGAAATGGATCTGGTGGTGGTGCAATGCTGGTGTCACCACAAGGTGAAAAATATTTTTCTGCTTTCCATTTTGCCTTCTCATACACCAATAACACTGCTGAGTATGAGGGATTGATCCAAGGTTTGCAGTGGACCAATAAGAGGAAGATTGGCTGTTTGCGGGTCTTTGGAGATAGTGAACTTATTGTAAATCAGGTAAGAGGGCCGCATCTTACAAAAAATGATGTTCTGAGGTGCTACAAACATAGGGTGTGGGACATGATTGAAGAATTTGATGCTTTCAATCTGATCTCTATTTTAAGAAGTTAGAACTCCCATGCTGATAGGTTAGCTACATTTGGGGCTTAGTTTGACATCCCCAGTGATATTCAAAGGGAGAAGGTACAGCCTCATGTAAAAATAGTGGATAGGCCTTCTATCCCTGACAATAATATTTATTGGCAAGTTTTTGAAAGTGATGAGTAGATCCTGTGGTTCCTGTTGGAAGAAGATGAATTTTCTGTGATGAATCAGGATAAACTCAAACAATATTATAGCAATGATCAAATTGTTCAGCTGAGAACAAACAAGTTGCCCAAGGGATTGGTAACCTTGGAGTCTTTTTTTGGCACTGATGATCAAATGAAGAAGACCAAAACCAGCATGTAGATAAAAGAGGAACGTTATGAGGAGCTGAAAATTTTCAAGGGGAAACTTCTCAAAATAGGTAAAATCTGTTCACCTGAAGATAGGAGAGCCTTCATTGCCCTTTGTCAAGAGTCTGAAGATGTGTTTGCTTGGGATTATTCAGACCTGAAGGGATTTGATCCTCATATTGCCCAACATACCATAGAGTTAGAACCAGGTACAAAACCTATGAGGCAGAAGAAAAGACCTCTAAATCCAAAGCTAGAGCCTCTAATGATTAAAGAACTAACCAAACTGATTGAGGGCAAAATCATTTTTCCAATCAATCATACTTCTTGGGTCTCCAACCTTGTCCCTGTGAGAAAAAATAATGGGGAGATTAGGCTATGTGTCAACTTTAGAGACCTCAATAGCGCCTCCCTAAAAGACCACTATCCATTGCCCTCAATGGAACAAATTTTGCAGGCAATGGTTGGCTCAGAAAGATTCTCCTTGCTTGACGGATATTCTGGTTATAATCAAGTGTTAGTCAAGGAGGAGGATCAGTTCAAAACTACTTTCACCACCAAGTGGGGTACCATGGCCTACAAAAGAATGGCTTTTGGCCTCTCGAATGCTGGCTCTACTTTTCAGAGAGCCATGGATATGGCCTTTAAGGGTTTGATGTATAAATTAGTGTTGGTATACCTTGAATACATCACAATTTTTTCCAAGAATGTAGCTGAACATTTATCTCATTTGAGGCTAGTATTTGAAAGATGCAAGGAATTCAGGATATTTCTCAATCCCAGGAAGTGCATATTCACTGTACATGAAGGCAAGTTGTTAGGGCACGTTGTATCAAAGGAAGGCATTACCATTGATGCTGAAAGGGTAAGAGCTATTCTGGAGTTTCCCTTACCCAGCCACAAGAAGGGGCTTCAAAGTTTTATTGGCAGAATTAATTTTCTATGAAGATTCATCCCTGATATTGCAAATCTTTTGAAGCCTTTGATGTCCATGTTAAAGAAGAATATAGTTTTCAGTTGGATGAAGGAGGCCAAACTTAGTTTTGAATCCATAAAAGAAGCATTGTCAGCTGTGCCGACTCTGGTAAACCCTGACTTCTCCAAAGATTTTATTTTATATGCTTATGGCAGCCTGGATATAATCTCTGTGATTCTGGTATAACAACAGAGTGGCAATTTCGAGCAACCAATCACTTTCTTTAGCCAGGGGCTGGAGGAGTATGAGCAAAGGTATAGCTTTGTTGAAAAACATGTCCTTGTAGTGATAAGGAGCCTCAAGAAGTTTTGGCATCTTGTTTCTAATAACAAGATACATCTGATGGTTGCTCATCCCAGTGTAAAGGAGTTCCTATTGAGTAAAGATGTTAGTGAGAAAAGGGCTTGTTGGATCACCAAAGTCATGGAATATGACGTGGAGATCAAGATAACCAAGCTTGTAAGAGGTAGGGGACTCAGTGAACAACTTGCTACCAGTCCAAAGAGTGAAATAGAAAAAGAAGAGGAGGTGCTTCTGACTATTGAAGAGGAGCATAAGAATGATATAGTAACATTAAACACCAGTTGGGTTAATGACATGACTCAATTTTTGCAAACTGGTGAATGTCCAGCAGGTCTAGATAGAACCAAAAGAAGATATTTTAGACTACAATCCATTCCATATGTTTTAATAAATGGCATCCTTTTTAGAAAGGACTTTAATGGTGTATTGTTAAGGTGCATTGATAAAGATCAGACTGACAAGGTGCTACATGAATTTCATGATGGAACAACAGGGGGTCATTTTGCCCCAAGGACTACTGCTTGGAAAATAATGAGAGCTAGCTATTACTAGCCCAGCTTATTTAAGGATGCCTATTCATGTGCCAAAAAATGTATAAAGTGTGCTATTTTTGCCGGTAAAGAAAGGTTGCCAGCTTTACCTTTGCAGCCAATTCAGGTAGAGCAACCCTTTATGAGATGGGGCATTGATTTTATAGGTCCTATTAACCCACTATCAAGTGCAGGCCACAGGTGGATACTTACATCTACAAACTATTTCACAAGGTGGACTGAAGCAGTGGCCTTGAAGGAATCCAATGAGAATGCTAATTTAAATTTTTATTGTGATTTAGTTTCCAGATTTGGAGTACCTGAGTCTATTATCTCAGACAATGCTTTGCCCTTTGTAGGATTGAAAATAACTGACTAGGCTGTTAAGAATGGGATCTATTTAAATACTTCATCAAATTATTATCCACAGGGTAATGGTTTGGTTGAATCTACAAATAAAAATCTCATAAGGATTATTAAAGATCAATGGAGGATAACCAGAGGACTTGGCACACCAGTCTAAAATTTGCCCTATGGGCAGATAGGATAACTCCTAAGAGGTCCATTGGGAACTCCCCATATATGCTAGTGTATGGAAAAGAGGCAAGATTGCCTATATCTATGGAACTGCCAGCCCTAGACATTATGAATCAGCTGGAAATGTTTGAAGCAGAGGACCCCATGGCTGTCAGATATGCTCAATTGATGGAGCTTGAAGAGAACAGAGATAAAACCATGAAGACCATGGAGTATCATCAGCTTCAAACAAAAAGAAATTTTGATAAAAAGGCCACCCCTAGAAATTTTAGAATGGGTGATATGGTGCTCAAATGGGATGAGTTGAAAAGTAGACCAAGAAAGCATTCCAAGTTTGACAGCATGTGGAGTGGCCCATTTCTCATTACTGAATGCAAGGAGCACAATGCATTTTAGTTATCAAGCATGGATGGACAAAATCTACCTATCCCAGTTAACGGGATACAGCTAAAGAGGTGTTTTGAGGTATGAGTACCTTGTAAATCAGTAGATTTGAATTCTTGCTTTCAATAAGTGTTCCTGCACAATAGTTTAGATCCTTTTGTTTTCCCTAAGTGCTATCTAGCACAGTTGGAGAGATTGCCTTCAGCATTTTTGTCTTGGCTTGGTCTTCCAAATGTTCTTCACTGTCAAGATGGTGAGTTGTTAAAGTTAGGTTTATTTGTCAAGACATATCTTTTGTCTTTGAATGACCCCATGCCTAATGGATGCTCAAGGCCACTAATCTTATGTTTAGTAGGCTAACACCCCATAGAGGTCACCAAAATGTTGACCTATTTTGCCTCTATCCAGAGTTAAACAGTTCACCTTGCATTTTCTTTGAAAATCCTTTAGAAATGACCATACAAGGTGTAAATATTCCAAGTACTCATGCATGCCTTGTTTAAAAATCCCAAGATCTTGCTTGAGCAATCCTTGCAAAAAACCCAGAAAAACCCAGAAATCTTTTGGCCTCAAGTATTTTCTATTGCTGGGATTTCTCATATTTTATAATTTGTATCTGTATACATACTTGCATATACATTCGCCTTTAAACATACAAAGGAATATGCAAAAACTATATACAAGTTTTTTTTTGCTTGTATATCGGCAATGTACAAAAATATACAAGGAAAAGATGCATATCGGGCTTAGAAAATGCATATACATTGAGAGAATCTATCACAGGTTCCAAGAATATTCCCTCAATGTATATCGAGTTTCAAATGCATATTGTGTTGTATATTTTCCAACATGCAATGGCTACATACAAAGTAGATTCCCAGAATATTTTGCAATTGTATATCAGGTTGGAATGTATATCGGTTTTGTATGTTTGCACATACAACCCAATATACAATGAAAATATACAAGGTCGACTTTGATACATGTGCTACAGTGGAATGTATATCGGCGCATATACAAAAGAAAATGTAGATTTCACATTGTATGTTTGCACATACAATCGGGATAACAAGGGTCAATATACAAGCCAGATTTCAAAGTTTGTCAAATCAAGCTTGGAGGATGCATGCAAAGGAAAAGCGCAGGGGTGATATACAAATGGTTGGGTCCACAATATACAGGGGTGTTGGTATATCGGTGATATACAAAGACAAATATGCATCGGCTACAGTGGCTTGTATATTTTGCTTTGTATGTTTTCAAATACAAAGCCAATATACAAAGGATCAAACATACAAGTATGCAAGTTGAAGATGCAAAGGTAAATGAACACTGTAATGTATATTGGCAGGTTGCTACAGTGGCTTGTATATGCGATTGTATGTTTGCACATACAATCAGGATATACAAGGGTTTACATACAAGCCGGACCCGATTGCATTTTTAGAATTGTTTCATAAAATTTTAAGGCCCGCGGCTTGTATGTATGTGAGCAATTGTATATTCACATAAACAAGTAAAGATACAAAGGATGTATACAGGGCGGACTTGAATCCAAGATCAAATTCAACATTTTCAGGTGTCAGGTCCGCCTTGTATATGTAAGTGTTGTATATTTGAACATGCAAAGAAATATACAAAGAAAAGGCGATACAAGCTGGACTTGCCAGGGTAGTCAAATGCAGCTAGTGGTCATTTTGGAGTCCGCGGCTTCTTTGTTCATACATACAAAGGTGACATGCTATTGTTCTGGGGTCCGCCAAGGTACAAGCACTTTGCATGTTTCTGTTGCTTGTATATTTTGTAATTGTATATTGAGATATACAAAGCTAGCTACAACACGATATACAATTGGTGGGGCCCGCACATACAAGGGTGATTGTATGTATATACAAGTCACAAATTCAAGGCAAATTCATCAGCTATAGTGGCTTGTATATTTTTGACTTGTATATCAGCGACATACAAAGCCCGATATACAAGGCACCATGCATATACAAAGGAGTAGCAGAGAATGTTTTTGGATGCCGATTCAGGTGGCAATTTCAAGTGATATATACACAGATGCAAAGCGATATATACAAGCGGTTGACCGAAACTTTGACCGCCTGTATCTCCTCCGTCCTGGCGAATTTCGACATGCTGCAAGAGGCAAAGATGCATATTTTGGTCCCCTCATTCATTTGGCAAGGTTTTTAGGAGTTTTTGTCACCTTTCCATTTTTAGATCTGGCTTTGCATTTTTTGATCGACTGGACGTTTCAGTGGCCTCTTGTGAGTAGATGGGGATATTTCTTACATTCATTTCTGCAGGTAATGGAAGCAGCTTGCATTAATGATTAGAAATATCTTTCCACCGTCCTGTTTCAGATATTTTCATATACACATTGCTGAGGATCGATGAGTAAGCTGCTGCATTAAAGATTCTAAATATCTTCTATCTGCCCAGTGCCAGATATTAGACACCATAGCTTCTATAGGTGGATAGTCATTCATGGGAGGATATTTTCTGAGACAGCTCTTAGAGAAAATTTTGTAACTGCCCTAGGTTAATTTGGAATGCTATATATATGCATTCATATGATGTAAATAAGGTTAGAAATTTTTTAGCATTCAGGCTTTTTTTTATTTCCAAACAGAGCTTTCTACTACTATAATTGTGCCTTCCCACTGAATATATTCAAGTTATTTTGCCTCTTTAGACTGATTTCTAGTCTTGTGTGAATCTGCATATGATTGTTTGTGAATGTCTTTGTTCCTCTCAATCATCTAATTTCTCACCTTTGCTAGGATCAATCCAATCTGTGTATGTCTGCTTGCTATATTCAGTTATGCTGTGCATTTTCTCAGTATTGTGAGGGTTCTTTTATTAAACTTGGTGAATCACCCTTTTGTTTTTTCAAGCTTTTATCTCATCTTTCATTTTAAAGCATTCCTTCTTCCTTTTCCCCCAAAATTTAGTAGTTTTAGGTGATAATCAGGTAAGGAAGCCATCCTTCTCTAGAGGTCTGATCTCATTTAGCAAAGTCTCATACTTAGAGATCACTCCCATGTTACTCTAGATTGCAGAGGTTTCACAACTGTATGCAAGGGTGCAAATTTAAGAGACAACAATTTACACCATTAGGATTTAGAAATCACTCCAATAAGAAATTATCATGTCAATGTATAACTATAATATGATACAAATCACTCCAAAGAATCAACATAAAACAACCTTTACTACTCCTTAGGGTACCTTCTATTATCAGGTGATGCCATTTGGCATGAAAAATGTGGGGTTAACATATTAGTTAGTTATGATAGTAATTTTCCATGATATTCTACATTACATCATGGGAGACTATGTGGATGAACTCTTGGGAAAATCAAAAACAAGGGAAGAGCACTTGCATGTCCTTTAACATATCTTTGACTGATTGCTAAAGAATACAAAGTTCATCTCAACTTGAAAAAGTGCATCTTTGGGGTCACATGAGGAATATTCCATGGCACTCTACATGACATCATGGAAGACTATATGAATGACCTCTTGGGAAAACTAAAAATAAGGGAAGAGCACCTGCATGTCCTTCAGTGCATCTTTGACCTATTGTAGGAATACAAACTTCATACTAACTTGAAAAAGTGCATCTTTGGGGTCATATCAAGAAAGTTACTAGGTTTCATTACCTCTAGACGTTGCATAGAAATGGATCTCACTAAGGTTGCAACAATAAATAGAATTCCACCCCTAAAATACCTTAAGGAACTTTGTAGTCTCTAGGGAAACCTTCAGGTAATCATAAGATTCATCGCACAACTAGCAAATAAATGTCAACCATTCTCCCATCTTCTCAAGAAGAACATCAGATTCCATTTGGATGAATCTTGTCAACATGCATTTGACTACATTAAATAATATCTTGCCACTCCTCCAGTACTCATGGCACATATTGTCAGTCAACCATTTCTCCTATACATTTATACTACACCACTTACCTTGGGGGAACTTTTAGTACACCCTGATTAATAGGATTGTGAAAGGGAAATTTAATAGATTAGTTAGACATTGGTTGGATATGAACTCAACTACATGGCCATAGAAAGAGAATGTTTGGCCATTATATTTTCCTCATAGAAACTTCACCACTACATTCTTTGTTATCATACTAAGCTCATCTCCAAGACTGATCCACTTAAATATCTTCTATCTAGAGCTTCCCTCATAGGCCACATGGCTAAATGAGTTATGCTACTTAGTGAATTTGTCATTGAGTATGTGGATTAAAAGGTAGTTAAAGGGCAGGTTGTCATAGATTAGTTGGTCAAAGCACACTTAATTGACACTCATCCATTGATCATGGACTTCCCCAATGAGTCCATCTTGACTCTTGCAAATTCCCCTACCTAGAAACTTTACTTTGATAGTTCCTTCACTAGTCATGGTTTAAGGGTAGGTATCTTGTTCATCACACCACAAGGGGATCTTATCTCTAAAGATTTCAAGCCCAACTTTCCCTATACCAATAACATTGTAGAATATGATGCCTTTCTTACAAGTCTTAAAAAAAAATAGTTTAGTGGAACATCTGATAGCTCCCTGTCTATGGGGATTCTCAGCTAATTCTTAGATATTGTAAATGTGTATTATTTTTTTCCTCAAAATTTTAGATCATACTCCATGATCCATTATCAAGAGAATAGAAATCAAGAGAGGAGAAAAAATAATCCCTCAACTTCTCCTCTCTTTCTTTCTATTCTCTTGATGATGGATCATGGAGTATGATCTAAAACGTTGAGGGAAAAATAATACACAGTTTAATCTTGAAGCACATTTACAATATTATGGACTGTGGAAATCTGATGTCTATTAATTATTAGATAGGTCAATGATAAATATCAAACCAAGGATGACAAAATTATCCCCTAAAAATGGATGGTTGATAGCTTCAGGCTATACTTAATGTACATATAGTTTGAACATGTGCCTCACCTTAAGGATAAAGAAGTAGATTCCATGGCCACTATTGGTTCCCTTCTAGAGATATCACAAGATATCTGACAATGCAAATTCCTAGTTGAGTAGCTTCTAACATCTGTGTATGATGCCTCTAAAGATAAACTAATATGTGCCATTGTTGGTCCCAATTACCCTTGGTATCATGACAATTATACTTACCTTCATGACCAAATCCTACAACCCAACCTTTTAGACAATCAATGAAAGTCCTTCCTCTAATGCTCATCTCACTTCACCCTCCTTGGTGATACTCTATATTGAAGGGGTTTTGATGGTACCTTACTAAGATGTATAATTTGGAAGAAGCTAACCTCACACTCAAGGAAGTTCAACAAGGTATCTATGGAGCCCACACTAGCAATATGATTACAGCTATGAAGTTTATCAGAAAAGGTGACCTTTGGCCTACTATGAAAAAATATGCAGGCTAGTATGTCAAGAAGTGCCTAGCCTATCAACAACACAAGGATCTTATTCATGCACCATCACAAGCCTTGTAGCTAATTACTACTACCTGGCCCTTCTCCACATGGGGCCTAGATCTCATTGGCAAGATAAATCTATCCTCCTTCAATGGACACAAGGTCATCATTACCACCATTGAGTACTAAGTGGGTTGAAGCCATTCCCCCCACCTACACCACTAGCTAGAAAATATCCAAATTCATACTCCATCATATCATCTATCATTATGGCATCCCCTCCACTATTATCACTGATAATGGTAAGTCCTTCAAAAACCATGAGGTTTGTACCTTGTGCAAACAATTCCATATCAAACATTGCTAGTCCACCCCATATTATCCCCAATGTAATGGTCAAGCAAAGCAATCTAATAAGACCTTAATCAAAATCCTCAAAAAGATCATAAATGATGACATCCATGATTGGAACCTTCAACTCATCCTCACCCTTTGGGATTAACATATTGGCATTCACATAGCCACCCCATACTCCTTGGTCTTTAGAGCCAAAGCCATCTTGTCAATAGTGATAAAACTTCCATCACTCTACATCTCTTTGTGTGACCTTATTAATGATGAAGAGTACATAATTACATGGATGCATAAACTATAGTTACTTGGTGAGCAATGTCTCAATGCCCTAAATCTTTTGAAGGCTTATTAGAATTGCCTCCATCATAGCTATAATAAAAAGATCAAAGCTTAAGAGTTTGAATTTGGTTATCTTGTACTTAAAGAAAAATCAAATAAACACCAACTATGATTGGGAAAAGAAAGGAAAGTTTGAGCCTAATTGGTTGTCCCTATATCATCATCACCAAGAATGGATCAAGAACATATCACTTGGCCACTCTTGATGCTCAAGAGATTGATGAACCTATGGACATAGTGCATCTCAGGTGTTTTCATGCCTAATCTACAATAGTTCCCAATCAAAAAATGTAAAAATTCAAAAATTACAAAAAAGTAAAAAAGAAACTTGATAAAAATCTTCCTATGGTGAAAACTTGCTTGTTGAACCATGCATAAAGATGGATTCCATTTTCCTCTAGGACCTCTTCCTACCATCCCATTCCATATCAATCCATCTTGTCATACCCTCATCTATTGTCCCTTCCCCAAAACTAACTTGGTCATATGTTGGGGGTAGCACCTTATGACCTTTGAAAAATGCCTTTTGACATTATTCCATCTATAAATAGCCAAAGTTTTGATTTGTCTTCTTTTGGGACCTATTCTTCAAGCACCTGTAACATGCATGCATTATGATTCACCTAAACACAACAACAAATACCCTTATACAACATCTTTGAACACACACTAGTTGAATCACTAGCCAGTGTGAGATTCCTTTTCTACCATGTGCCTTTGTAGGATATATCATTCCCCCACATGAGGCATCATCATCATCCACACCTTTTTCAATACTTTGGAAAGAGGTAAAACCCTTGCGTGTTGTTTGACTATTGAATTCGATTATTTGCGTATCTCTCGACCCATAGTATACCCACTCAAGATTGCTATGATCCTTATATCATGGTGTGTCTTGACTAGTATACTGGGGCTTATTTTCCATTTTACCTTGCATGTTTTGTTTGTTGGTTGCCCTATCACAGCTCCCACGAAGGTTGTCACATGCATTGTGATGCATTGGGGAATTATTTTGTTTGCTACATGTTTTTGAGTCAATCTTCTCTGTGTTGGAGCAACGAAAACAAAACATGCAATATCAAATAGTTCCACATATGAATATGCATGATAAGAATGCCAAAAAATATCATACAAGTGAATCAATAAAGTGAAGCTGGTAAAGTACAATAGGCTCCTTGTTTATGTAGGACAAGGAGGAGGAGAGAAGTTAGGACTGAAAGAATGACTACCCCTTCATTGTGGTGACACATGTGGTCACACTTGGGACAAGTGTGAGGAAACATGTAGTGTCCTCATGAGGTGAGACTAAAAAAGAAAAGTCTCTAAGTGGGCTTAAGCACTAGTGTGAATAGGACCAACTAGGTAGGAGATGAACTAGTTAGGTAAAAACACTTTTCACACTAACTGATGAAGGGGGTAAATCACAAAAGACACAATAACAAATATTAAACACAACAAATAGAACTTTCTTTTATTGAACTAGGCAACTCATTACATTATAGAAGCTCAATTACAATTAGAGGATGAATCCTCTACTGGCTGCGACACATTACAGCTTTCCAAACCTCAAGACTCTAGAATCTTCAGCCTTCTGTAACCCCAAATCATCTAGGGTTTATATTTTCCCCCTATTTTGGACTCTACACTGGCCCCCCTTAACTCCACTACTACCCAAGGTTCCCAAAATAGTCATAAATAGCACTTTTTGGCAGCCTCCAACTAAATTTCAAAATTTGCAACTCCCTCCAAAAGTAGGTCAACTTCCGGGAAGCATAACTTTTGATCCGAGTGTCTGATTGATGAACCATTTTAAGCATCGGAAAGCTTGCGATGTGAACTATCATGCCAAAAATTTGTAAATGGATTTCTGTCAACTTTTTGAGATATTATGAGAAGTTTTAGTGCCTCATATCTCATTCCGTAAATTTTCAGGGGTTTTTCAGAAAACAAAAACTTTAATATCTTTCAGCTCACAAATGATCTTTGCCTGATTCCTTCACCAAAGGTCTTATATTTCTATTATGTAACTTTCTGGAAGTTTTTGCTTCATTACGTGCCCAAATGCAAACTTTCCTAAATAGGCAGGTCACTATTTTTAGTAGTTTTGGAAAAACTGAAAGTCCTACATTATTATTCTGGATATTATGGAACCAAAAACACTAATTATGGGAAGAAATGAGAAAAACTACAATGGTTTTGAATTAACTTCTTTTTGGGTGATGCAAGATTGCCCTTACACCTCTGGATGCTCCTGTATCAGACACCCAGGGTAATTTGAGAAGTGACCCTGTCAAGTCTCATGTGTTTGTGTGAGGAAAACGCAAACGGTCAACCTCTACCTTAACAACCAAGAAGAATCTTCAACAGGCCTTCCTGTCCATTTCACTAGATAGTCTTCATATTGCTTGTTTCGAGTGCTCCTTCCCACACGGCTATCCAAGATCTCTTCTATCTCCTCTATTGAAGTAGATGCCGGAATACTCCACTGCACTTCTATTGGTCCATCATCTGTTCCACCTTCATGATATTCTGATAAATCAGCAATGTTGAAAATAGGGGAAATATTGATCCCACTCGGCATCTCTACCTCATATGCATTTCCTAAATCATGCTTCTTCATGATTCTGCATAGTCCAAATTTCTTCATTTTCAACTTATTGTATGTTCCAATTGGGAACCTTTCTTTTCTCAGGTGAACCATGACTTCATCTCCTACCTGGAATTCCTTATATCTCTTCTTCTAATATGCCTTAGCCTTGTACTGAATATTCATTTTATTAATGTGCTTTCTCACCTCTTCATGCAAATTCTTCAGATGTTCTACAAAGTCTTCAGCTTCGGCACTTGTCTTTTCTCCGTTGTCTAGCTTCCTTAACTCGGAAGCATTTCTTGGGCTATTTCCATATACAATCTAGAATGATGATTTACCAGTACTCTTATTGACAAAATTTTTGTAAGCAAATTCTGCTTGTGGTAAAATCAAATCCCATCCCTTGGGCTTATCTCCTACCAGGCATCGTAGTAGGTTACCCAAACTCCTATTCACCACTTCAGTTTGTCCATCAGTCTGTGGATGGTGTGCAGAATTGAACTTCAAGTCTATCTTCAACTTCTTCCACAATGTCCTCTAGAAATAACCAACAAACTTGGTATCTTGGTCTGAAACTATGCTTTTTGGTAGACCATGTAGTCTCACCACTTCCTTGAAAAATAACTCTGCAACATGAACTGCATCATTAGTCTTCTTACAAGGAATAAAATGTGCCATTTTTGAGAATCTGTCCACCACCACAAAAATAAAATCATGTCCTCTCTGTGTCCTTGGTAAACCAAGAACAAAATCCATGCTAAT
This sequence comes from Cunninghamia lanceolata, assembly GCA_027924645.1. Lineage (NCBI taxonomy): Eukaryota > Viridiplantae > Streptophyta > Pinopsida > Cupressales > Cupressaceae > Cunninghamia > Cunninghamia lanceolata. Next base: position 1,139,025 of record BSBN01000292.1, on the reverse strand, counting down.
ATCATCCCATGGCTTCTCTGGTACAGGTAATGGTTGATATAACCCTGTATTCTGACTTGTTCCTTTTGCCATCTGACACAATCTGCAACTCTGCACAAATTTCCTCACATCCTGTTGCAACTGTGGCCAATAATAATTTTCACCAATAATAGCAATGGTCTTATCTCGACCAAAGTGTCTAGCCAATCCCCCACTATGCTTCTCCTTAATCAGGTTCTCTCTCATGGAACTCCTTGGAATGCACAACTGGCTTCCTCTAAACAACATGCCATCTTGGATAATGAAATCCAACCATTTTGTCCTGTCTAAAGTAACAGGTTCCAAACAAGCTTTCCAAGCCTCTACAAAATCTAGATCTTCAGGATACAAACTTTTGAGCTCATCGAACCCAACAACCTCTATCTTCATTTTTGTCAACAAATGTTGCCTTCTGCTCAAGGCATCTGCAACTCTGTTGGACTTCCCACTCCTGTGCTTCAAAACAAAAGTATAGCTCTGCAAAAACTCAACCCATTTTAAGTGCCTTTGATTTAACTTTCCTTGACTATTAAGATACTGCAAAGCCTGATGATCAGTATATAAAACAAACTCCTTTGGCAACAAATAATGTCTCCATTTCTTTAAAGCCTAAACTATTGCATAAAACTCCTGATCATAAACATAATACTTTTTCTTGGCATCATTAAGCTTCTCACTAAAATAGGCAATGGGCTTACCTTCTTGGCTCAAAACAGCTCCTATACCACTACCACCAGCATCACAATCTACCTGAAATACCTTATTAAAATCTAGAAGTGCCAAAACAGGTTGTTCTACCACTTTCTGTTTCAATGTATCAAAGCTCTTGTCTGCTCCTTTAGTCCATCTAAACTCTTTTCTATCTCCTCTCATTGTCTCAGTTAGGGGTGTACAAATGCTACTGAAACTCCTGATAAACTTTCTATAAAAACTTACCAAACCATGAAAAGATCTCACCTCTGTGACACTCCTTGGCGTAGGCCATTCAATGATAGCCCTTACTTTTTCTAGGTCCATCTTAAGACCTTCTTCCGAGACAACAAATCCCAGGTACACCAACTCCTTCTTTGCAAAACTACATTTCTTCAGATTAATCAACAACTTCTCCTCCCTCAGCTTCTCTAGAACTCTTCTGATATGCATCAGATGCTCATTCCAAGTCTTACTGAAAATCAAAATATCATCCAAATAAACAATAACAAAACTTCCCAAAAATTCCTTCAGTACCTCGTTCATGAGCCGCATGAATGTGCTCGGTGCATTGGTTAGCCCAAATGGCATGACTAACCACTCATACAAACCTTCCTTTGTCTTGAAGGCTATCTTCCATTTATCTCCTTCTCTGATACAGATCTGGTGATATCCACTCTTTAGGTCAATTTTCGTGAAGTACTTGGCTCCACTCAAACAATCCATGATGTTATCCATTCTTGGCAATGGAAATCTATACTTGATCATTATCTTATTAATGGCTTGAGAGTCTATACACATCCTCCATTCTCCATCCTTCTTTGGTGCTAGTACTGCAGGTACCGCACATGGGCTTAGGCTCTCTCTTATCAGTCCCTTCCTCAACAACTCCTAAACTTGTCTGTTCAGCTCTTCATTCTCTACAGAGGTCATTCTATGGGCTGCCTTGTTTGGCAAACTAGCTCCTGGTATCAAATCCATTTGATGACTTATCTTCCTTATTGGTGGTAAACCTTCTAGTACATTATCAGAGATAATGTCCTGGAACTCTTCCAACATATCTAAAACTTCTGCTGGTACATCTTCACAGTTCTCTTGACTAATCTTAGGAATCAATGCACAGCAATGACGCTCATGCTTCATACCCTCCAAAAATTTCCTACCATCTACCAAGCAAATTCTGGCAGTACTACATACCTTTTCTTCCACCTCCTTCAAGGGCTTCAATTTATGACGAACTCCATCTTTTGTTAGGGAATATGTGTTTGCATGGCCATCATGGACAGTGCTCCTATCATACTGCCATGACCTTCCCAATAGCATATGACATGCATCCATCGGTATGATATCACACAGTACCTCATCATGGTAGTCCCCAATCTTGAACTTCACTAAACACTGCTCATTGACCAAAGCTCTATGGTCTTTCTGCAACCATGCAATTTGATATGGATGCGGATGCTTTCTTCTTGTCAACTTTAACTTGTCAACCATCTCTTCTGAAACCAGATTATTAGTGCTTCCACTATCAATAATAATATCACAACATTTACCTTCACATTTGCACCTTGTGCGGAATAAACTCTTCCTCTGATTTGGTTCTTTCTCCTCATTCAACAAGGTTCTTCTGACAACTAGCGTTTCTCCCCTTTCAGCATCTTCAGAATGCTTAGACTATGCATCTTCATCTACATGTGCAACTCGTGCATTACCTTCAGGTCTCCTATTTGTCCTTCCTTGATGTTGTGGACACTCATATGCTTGATGCCCTTCTTCTCCACATTGGAAATAGGTTCCTCTAAAACCTCCTCTTCCTCTTCCTCTTTGCTCACCACTGTTCTGGTCACAAGGATGGTGGGTGTTATCTCCTCTTTGATTTTGACTGGTGCCAGCTTCTTCACTTTTCTTTGCATCTTCATTTTAGCCCCCATAGGGTCTTCCACCAGTCCTTCTGCCTTGACCTCTTCCCCTTTGCTTGCTGTCAAATCTTTTATTCAGCTTCTCTTCCACCTTCAAGGAAAACTGGTATGCATCTTCTATGGTGGTCATTCTAACCAGGCTCAGCTCCTCCTGAATACTCAGGCTCAACCCATTAATGTAATGGGCTACCTTTTCCTTATTGGGCTCTGCATGGCCTGTCCTGATAGTAATCTTATAAAACTCTTTTGTATACTCCTTAACAGACTTGTTACCTTGCTTTAGTCCTTGCAGCTTCTTCAACAACTCCATCTCATAGTCCACAGGAATGAACTACTTCTTTAGTTTCTCCACCATCTGATCCCATCTGGTGATCTTTCCCTTTCCTCTTCTGTTCCTCTCTAATTGGACCTCCTTCCACCAAATACTGGCATGGCCCTTCAACTTTGTTTTTGCAAACTTGACCTGATCTGGGTCCTCCACATCTTCATACTCGAAATACTCCTCCATGTCATTGATCCAATCAATGAGCTGTTTCGGATTCAAATCTCCAGAATATGTAGGAACTTTGATTCTGGGCCTCTTTCCAATCTTCAAAATGGCCCTCAACAACCTAACCTCTGCAGGATCTCCTGCAGCTTCTTGTTCTTCCTCAGATAGCTCCTCTTCAGCTTCATCTTCGCTTTCTTCTCTTATTCTCAGATCAAACCCTCTTCACAGCTCCTCTTGCAATACATTGATTTGCCTTTGTAGGGCTCTAAAACCCTCTTCCGTCAAAGCATTCCTCCCAACATGATTTCTTCATGGAGGCATCTTGGTCTCTGTAGCAAACCCACAACCTTAGGTCCTGGTGCAAATTGCCTCACGGTCGGCGATCTGTCTACACACTCAGGAACCCCACCTCTGATACCACTTGATGAAGGGGGTAAATCACAAAACACACAATAACAAATATTAAACACATCAAATAGAACTTTCTTTTATTGAACTGGGCAACTCATTACATTACAGAAGCTCAATTACAATCACAGGATGAATCCTCTACTGGCTGCAACACATTACAGCTTTCCAAACCTCAAGACTCTAGAATCTTCAACCTTCTGTAACCCCAAATCATCTAGGGTTTCTATTTTTCCCCTATTTTGGACTCTACACTGGCCCCCCTTAACTCCACTACTGCCCAGGGTTCCCAAAATAGTCATAAATAGCACTTTTTGGTGGCCTCTAGCTAAATTTTGAAATTTGCAACTCCCTCCAAAAGTAGGTCAACTTCCAGGAAGCATAACTTTTGATCCGGGTGTCTGATTGACAAACTATTTTAAGCACCAGAAAGCTCGCGATGTGAACTATCATGCTGGAAATTTGTAAATGGATTTCTGTCAACTTTTTGAGATGTTATGAGAAGTTTTAGTGCCTCATATCTTGTTCCGTAAATTTTTAGGGGCTTTTCAGAAAACAAAAACTTTAATATCTTTCAGCTCACAAATGATCTTTGCCTGATTCCTTCGCCAAAGGTCTTATATTTCCATTATGTAACTTTCTAGAAGTTTTTGCTTCATTACGTGCCCAAATGCAAACTTTCCTAAATAGGCAGGTACACTTTCCTAAATAGGCAGGTCACTATTTTTAGCAGTTTTGGAAAAACTGAAAGTCCTACATTATTATTCTGGATATTATGGAACCAAAAACACTAATTATGGGAAGAAATGAGAACAACTACAATGGTTTTGAATTAACTTCTTTTTGGGTGATGCAAGATTTCCCTTACGCCTCTAGATGCTCCTGCATCACTAACACACCCCTTTAAGTGATACATAGGGAGAAAGTTGAACACTAAAAAATGGATCCTAGCAATAAGGCTTGATGAGGTACGAATGTGCACTAGAGTCTCTCAAAAATAAAGAAAAGAAGGAAACCCTATGGGAAAATATACTCTCCAAAAAGAGAATAAGAGGACAAATAAGCCTCCTCAAAAGATGTCCCTTAAATATGATGAACATGAAGAACTCCCGAAGCATGTAGAAGCTACAAACTTTGCTAAAGAATAACTAGTTTTGTTGGAATCAAAGAACCCTCCAATGAATGTAGATCTAGATAAGAGAGACACAAAAAACTACACAAGTGACCCCAATGACACTACTCAACCATATATGCTCAGATGGTGGATCATGCCAAATATTGAAATAAGGCAATAATCTAACAGACCATATATTCTTAGATGGTGGATCACACTAGATATTTCAATAAGGCAACAATCTGATAGTAGAAAATGTAGATGGTACTATGATCAGAGAGACATAAAACACAAGTGACCCCAATGACAGTACTATATGTACAAATTCTGCTCTACAAGGGTACCAGAGTCTCACAAATATTGATCAACTAAAATGAGAGAGGTGTTTCGATTACTTTATTGAAATTGAGGAAGTAGTAGTATAACCATGTGATACCCCCATATTGTTGTTAAGGAAGAGGTATTGGTAGATGGACACTAAAATGTGACACAAAGGTGTGCAAAGGGATGTAGATGCATCATCATGTCTAATATGATGTACTAGAAATCGACTACCAAACAAGGATGTGCAACGATTAAGGAATACTTATAAGAGGATTATGAAGTATTGTGTTTAAAAAACAAGGTGCATACAAGAACCCCCATGGCACTTTATAGGTAGTGCAAGTATAAAAAAGGCACAATATGATGTGCAAGAATCCCCTCAAAAATAAAGCACAAGTTTGGCACTTTGTTTTAGTGTGTTTACAAATATGAAAATACATGCTATGGATTCTTACAATGTCTAAAAAGGACCACATGCTAAAAATACAACTCTACTACAAAATGAGAGGAAATTGATGGAACCACTATGGAGTACATGAAAAAATATGCACTTTCAAAAAAATGGACCCAAAAAGGGAGCCATTTCCCTTAGCTACACCACCAACCAAAAAATATCCAAATTCATCTCTATCTACCTATAGTGTGTCCTTCTTCATCTGTTATGTATCTCACTCTTCCTATAGGGCATCTCGCTCACTCAAAGTTATGGTGAGAGGTACCCTCAAGTCATCCTCCCCTTTCCCTACCTATACTTTCTCTACTTATATTGGCTTATCTTATGGACCTATCGCCTCCACATCCACATCCATGGCATCCTTGCCATCCCTCCTCTCCCCTCCTACCCATATCTCCTTTGTCCATCCCTGCTATCCCTACCTCCTCCCTATCTTCCTACTGGAACCCTAGGAACACCCTATATCCTCTTCCTCTATGCCTCTGAAACTGCCACCTTACTATTGTGTGGTTACACAACACGCCCCATTTTGACTTGGCAAAATAGGGACCCAACCTTTTTTCTTTTTGTGTGCTATCTGGCGGTATGGTAAAAAGTAAGTCGTGTAGATCATCATGCATGGAAGGGCTGGGTAAATCATCATCATGAGGTTAGTTTGTCAAGATTCATATTTTATTTCAATGACCTCATATTTAGAAAGAGCATAAAATTTCATGTAGGTTTGCCTTTTGCAGCACCTTGATATTCGTCAGGATGTAGAAGTTATGAATGGTCAAAGTTTGAGTCAAACTTGATATTCACAGGGGGAGGATCATATTTCTAAACATCTGCCATATTATAGAAGGTCACCCCGATCTAATTTATCAGCCGATAAATCATGCGGTCCAAATATCTGGACGTCAATTTTAGGTGATAGTAACCTTTACCCGTCAACAGCCTCATGCATTTCGCGAGGATCATATTTTTTCATGTAACCTGATATTTCTTAATATCCTCCTACCATGAAATATGCCCCCAAGCCAATATCCTGATGACGTCGTTCAATTATGATAAACGAAGAAATAAACATGACGATGACGTAATCATCATTTCACCTCTCGGGGGCATATTTCCTAACATGATCCTACTCGTATAACATGACGATGACATCATGAGACCTTAGTGATACAATGAGTGAATATCTGGATGATGTCATCCTGATATACCGAGAGAGAGAAGTATAGTTTCGTCTAGTCATCATCATCACTTTTGAAACATCACCCTATATATTGAAACATCCTCCTAATGTACAAACATGACCAAAGAGTGAGAATATCACCCGATATCCAAATATCATGCATTCGTGATATCCTGTCATCTGGATATCACCCTACTCCTGTTGCCGCCATTAACATTTAATGCGTGCAGAGGTGGTAGGTGGTTCTCGCTGACCATGAAACCTGATGGAACAGCTAGCGAAATCCTACGTTTCCGCGTGAATGATCAACGAATAAACTTCAATCTATTAGGGTTTGCCCTAAAATTACCCTAATTGCAAGATTAAAAGGTAAATTCATAGCCATTTTAAACTTACCTTGCGATAAAAATTATTTTTACAGAGCACAATCTTCCAAACCCTCATCTAGGCGACACTTGTACGAACGGAGCTTGTAGGTGAGAAGGAGCACGTGATCATCAGTAGAATTAAGAGCACTTTCAAGAAATCTATTGGTATAGAAGGAGAGCTACATAACTAGGTAAGTAATTGAAACCCTCATCCTATTGTTTCTGCATAGTCAGGTATGGTGATGTTGATTTAAGGTTATGGTTTATGCATCCCATGATAGGAATATGCTGAATAAGTATTGTATGCATGATGTAAAAATGAGATAAATGTTATATACATGCATGTGGGTATCCCTTGTAAGACCAATTGTGTTAATTGTAGGTATCCATGGCTGACAAGAGGCTAGCTAAATGTGAGGCTAAATTCAGCAGGCCCATGTTCTCATCTCCTAGAGGGATCCTGTTTAAATATGGAGCCATAACAGATACACACTAGGGGAGTACCGATTTAGAAGCCTGGTCTGCCAAGCTAAACGATGATAAGAATAGAAGCCTAGTGTTGGATGCAGTGTTCGTGTCCGAATTGTGGAATGCGGCTAGTTTTCCGTACTCCATGGAGTCTCCAGAGCTGGTGGTTGAATGTGCATGGAATTACAATCTAGAGACCAGACAGGTGGTAAAACATGGAAGAGTATATGTAGACCTATCTATTAAAGGTCTTTCCAGGACATTTGGACTGCCATTGGGCAGTAAGGTTAAAAGTGTGGACCTGAAGAAGTCTGAACATGAGTATGAAAGCAACAAGAAATAGGCCAGGAAGAATATGTACCAATGGAGGGCCAAGAATAGCACATACCCTGCAGCTGCCAAACTTCCTGTGCATTTGTTTAAATATGATTTTGATGATGAATACTAGTACATGATTGCATTACTTAGCAGAGTAACAGGCCAACCTGATGCTAGTAGTTTTAAAGATTGGATGTATGGTGTAATCATGATGTGCATATATGCAGATATCAAGCCACTATGGGGCCAATTGTAAAGTGATGCTCTACATGAGCAGCTGATGAACTTGGGAGGTTCAAATTGTGCTTTTTACATGACATCATACATTGTATACTCCTGTGCTTATAAGGGCACATTTGATGCATTGACAATAGATGGAAAAGTCATAGGCACCATCAATGCTGTGCATATTTGGGATCATCATCCCCAATTACAGAGAGCTAACTACCTCCAGGACTATAAATTGGTAAATGATTCTTTTTCTATGCATTTGATGAGAACCATGGAGGAGGACAGGATAAAGTGATTGAGCATGGAAGCTCAAGAGGTAATCTACAAGCATGGAGCCCAGTATATACAATTTGCCACATTTTCCTATATGAGGATTGAGGGTTTTGAAGGACATCCCCTCATGCTGCCAAGGTATCCTATTGATGCAGTAATATTAATGGAATTCATAAGGCAGAGTTCCACCATGCTAAAGACATACAAGGATGCACAAAAGCTGCCACCAATTTTGTTTCCAATCACCATTGGCTAGTATATGTGCCCTGATTCAGAAAGCATCAAGAAGGTGATGGTCACCTTGAATAAAATGCGGTTGCAACCTTTCCCATTAATAAGACCATATGACCATTATGGGAGGATACAAAAAATAACTGGCAAATCTCTACATATGAAGCACCTAGAGGACTTTTGGGCTGATTGTGAAGATGAAGCAGAAGCCAGAAGGAGGAGATACCAAAGGTTGACCTTGAATCAAATCAAAACCTTTGGTTGTATCCCCCTTCCTCAGCAGTTGAAGAAAGATGATGGCAAGATAATTGCAGATGAATATGAAGAGAAGAAGATATATAATGATACTATCTCTGCACCTGACCTCACCATACAGGAGTATATATCCTTGGACCCCTTCATTGCCAGGACCATACAGCTAACCCAAGCCTGGGTTGATGAACAGATAGAGGCTTTGAAGAAGAAAGGTGTTGCCATTACTGTGGACAACAAAAAGAAGGGACAGGATATTCTTGGTGAAGAATATGATGATTTCATAAATGAAAAGAGAACATCTAAAGGAGATAGCCTCCCTCCACAACAACAAAAGAGCAAAAGACCCCCAAGGGGCAAGAAGGTTGATAGTGAACCCAAAGGGGTTATTATTGAAAAGGTAGTATTTGCAGCTGAACAAGAGGTAGCATCAAGATCAGCATCAGGATCAGGATCAGCATCACCTCCATGGACAAGGGAGCAAAAGTCCAAGAAAGCTAAGACAGCAGAGGCTAGAATTACTGGGACCAAAGAAGAGGGTCAATCTTCAAGACAGCCAACTGAAGAGGATATCCTTGTAGAGGAGGAGCCTGAAGAAGAAGAGGCCCCCTTGCTATTCAAAAGGAAGAGAAGAGCTCCACAGGTGGTAGTATCTACCCCACCTAAGAAATTAAGAACCTCCATGAGAGATGAAATAAAACAATACCCCACACCATCGCAAGGGGCTGGTAGTGAAGTTGTGCACAAAGAACTTCAGCACAATGTTCCACTTCCTACCATTGTCAAGTTTAAAACTGAACTTACAGAGGCGCAGATGAAGGAAGCCTCCCCGGCTCATGAAGGAGGTCACATCTCACTAGAGGAGACAATAAACTTATCAGATGATGAGGTTGTGAAGGAAGTAGCTTCACAAAAGATGGAGACATTTGCTGCAGGTACACACATGACTCCTCAGAAGGCTCCACCAATTCAAACAATACTAGAGGAGATGAAGCAAGTGGAAGAAGAAAAAGAAAAGAGTCCAGAGAGGATAGCCCAAGAAATGGGGCTAGATACATTAATTGCACAGGTAACAAGTCCTGTAGTGGTAGACTTAATAGATAAATAGGATGTGAATCTTGAACACCCAGCAGGCACACCTGACAAAGGGCAACATGTAGAAGAAATGAAGATGGTAGAATCAGAAGGCCATACTTTAGATATAAGCCAACAGGATGCATCAGCAGAACTGACTATAGTAGAGGTTCAAGAAAAGAAGGCTAATGAGAGGGAGAATATAATAGAAGATCTTGCTTCCAAAGTTCAGAAGTAAGTGGTGCAGAACAAATTGTGATAACAGAACAAGCACCAGCACCTAAGGAGGATTCCACAATATCCACTACTGTGAATGAGCCTCAACAGGAGGAAAAGTCAAAAGTGGATGAGGTGATAATGGAGAAGGATCATGATCATCATATGGATACATCACAAGATCCTCCACCTCAGGATGATGCTCCTCCAGAAAAAGAAGTACCTCAACAGGAGGATGTACCGCAGGATCAACATCAGGGTGAGCATCATGAAGAGGAAATGAGGAAATCACCTTCTCCATCACATGTGTTGACAGATACGGGAGATCAAGGTGAATGTCATGATGATGCCAAAAAACATGATCAGGTACCTCCATGGTTAGAAAAGGACGTAAATGTAGAAGTAGATTTTGTAATTCAAGAATTTGATGTATCTACATTGTTTTCTGAGAACACAATAAAACCGAAGAGGAAGGCCAGAATGAATTCGGCCATTAAAAGAGATCCCTCAACTAGAAGGAGGACTGCACAAATTGCAATCCCCACTGTAGAAAAAGAAAAGGGTAAGATTACTCTGGAAGAATTCCAGATTAATACAGTCAACTTGGGTTTTGCAAATGAAGACCAGGAGGGTCAAGAGGGCAAAGACATCATTGATTCTTTAATTCAAAAGGTAAAGAAGGAAAAAGAGAAGAATAAGCAACATAAAGAGCACATTGCTCAGTTGCATGCATACATAGGCAGATTGACCAATCCTAAAGGTAGTTCCACTGATAATGCAGTCCCATTGACTGCCATTTCCCAGGATGAGGTATACAAGTTGGACCTCATGAAGCATGAGTCCTCCATTTTGAGAAAGTGGATGTCTGCCACATATGACACTGCAAAAGAAGTGGTAAAGGCTTCGTTGAAAAGGTGGAGTACTCTCAGTGACTCCAGACAAAAGGTAGACAAATTGCAGATGCAGGCTAGTAAAAGATCCTTCCAATTGGAAAAGATATTAGAGATCCTGGGAGAAATAAAGAGGATAAATCCTCAACTGCTCATCAACCAACATGTATTGAATAGTAACACTGCTTTATTGGTTGACATATGGTATAAAGACATTCAATTTGAATGTGATGTCCTCAAGAGGTGTAACAATAAGCTGAGGGAGATTAGCATAAAATAGCATGACATGATGGCCTTTGAGGCAGAGATTTTGGAAACCTTGGAAGGTAAGCTAGAAGGGAAGATAGATAACCAAGATGAAGAGTTTGCAATCCAAGCTCTACATAAAAACTTCCAATTTGTTGCAGATGATCCGCTAGGCCAGCTAATAGAAGAAATCATGGACAAACTAGTGAGGATGAAAATGAAAATAGAACAGTATAATGAGACGTTGCAAAGAAGAAAAAATAAGCTGGATAGCATCAGAGATAAGTATGAGGCACACAAACATGCCATCATCAAAGCAAAGACTCAAGATGGTGGAGAGGTAAACAAAATTGTGCAGTTGTATGAACAAGTCCGGAGCAGCATGCAGCCTCATATACGGGGTCATCATCATCAGGATGATGAAAGTTTAGGAAGTGATGCACATGATGATGATGCAGCATAAAGTAAATATCAGCATCGGATACTTAGTGAAAATAAGTATCTCTAGATGGTTGCCAGTTGGCAACTTGTGCCATTTTGATAAGGTTGACATAGTCAAAGGAAATTTTGACCGTAGATATTCATAGACAAATCAAGATCGTTGATCTTTTTGTAATGGATTCCCCACCTTGTTCTATAAAAGGTGCGGGAATGCCTCTTTTTAAAGCATTCGAAACGTAATTGAAATCTGTCTGCTGAAGTATTTAGGGCTTATTTCAAAGCTTTTTGTATACATTTATATCTTTTCATACTTAGTGAATGAGAAGACTGTTTTGGTTACAATTCATAGTAAATCTTGAGTAATCAGTGTGTGAATTCTGGATATATGTGGTGATTTGTTGCGTCCCTTAGAGTGCATGTCTACTTGCATATGTTGTTTTCATACAATTCCTTTGAAGTTAGCACCTACTATATCTAGTTGTGGAATGTCCTGGTGAACATATGGTTTGGTTTTCTTCTCCTCATGACTGTATCTACTGTAAATGTGGTTCAATAGCTAAAGGTTCAACATTCATTTGAAGCATTTCTTTCAATTTCTTTAAATTTTAGAACATTTCACCTTCATAATTGCAAATAACTGAACATCTGAAGAAAATAATACAAATATGTGGACATCTCATAGATAAGAGGAAATATTTAGCATACTTGAAGTTAAAGCATGTATTAATGATAATTATCATGCAAATATTTGAGCACAATTGTATCATTTAATCAAACAACTATATAAAGTGACCTCTCTGTGAAGATCTTTGCAGAAATAATGTCATGATGATGAACTCGACGTAAGGCCCCAAAATGGAAACAGCAATAGACATCAACCTCTGAGTAACATCAGACGATTAAGACCTAATCATTGGAGACTTGGGATCATGAATTCTCTGAATTCATCATATCTTTCACGATGAGTAAAGGTTGTTGTGTAACTTTTATTCTATGTTTGTTTGTGACAAACATCATGACCAACACTTACCTTGTCTCTAATATCTACCTAGGATAGAACTATCAACTACACTAGCATGTGTTGCACCCACCAAGCTACATACTTAACAATGACTCCAACATCCACTATACCATCATGGTAATTCCATGGTACCTCTATCACACCCCTCTAGCTTTGCAGTGTAACTCATGGCTCTATCTAAGATCCCCATGAATTTTTCTCATGTGCTATGTGCACAAACACATGTGGTCCTACTAGCACCCCTATTTAATGTCAAATTGCCTAAGCAATTGATCTAGCATGTAGTGTTCAATAATATAATGATTTCTCTCATAATATAACATGGGGTTTGGATGAAGTACAACTAAATTTCATCCTCATCCCATCCATCGTAGTCTAGTCATGGCCTCCAGATAACATCCCTATCATGTAAATCATCCAACACCCTCTTATAAAAGGGTGCATCCTATAGTTTCTAATATCTCAAAATAGGGTTAGTCCATGTGAACACATATGGCTCACTAATTTCCCTATCCACTTGGTCACCCATTGGCTAAAGCAATACAATGTGTTCTTAGGCCTAGATCTACAACAATGTCATTGATGCAATGCTCTTCTTGCCCATGTATGCCACCAAGTGCAGGCCCTAGTACAACTACACCACTAGGTATGGTCCCTAAGAAAACCTCCACTCTAGCTCAATCATGTCTGCAACATAATCTGCTAGCCCAATCATAAATAATTACCCTACCTTGTCAGGTAGCAAGATGTCATTGACAAGAGATATCATAATGAGGGGAAGATCGTCCACCATTGCCTTGAAACCATATACATCTACTAATAGACCCTATCATGGTAAATCTAATATACCCATCAACCTTTGCAATGATACATCTGGGTCTGTAGCCCTATAATAGACCATCCTCCCATGGATCAAGATCCTAAGGATTTGCCACATGTCCTTCAAACTGATGGTCATCTCCCCTATCAATAGATGTAGCATACTGGTCTCGAACCTCTATCACTCTATTGGCACTATGAGTACTGTGTGGTGGGCCCTAATCACCAGCATCAATGTGATATACTAGAGTCCCACTATCTCAATTACTATCCACTCTTACTCCCTAAATCCCTCCATGAGCTCCAACACTATTGAGTGTCACACCTAAATCATCAAGGTTGGCAAGTGTGCTCACATCTAGCCCACCACCATGTCATTTTTCTAAATCTTTTTCATGCTAAATGCACATCTGTCAACACAAAACACATATCTTTCACCTTGGATACATGCACTCAACATGCATATGCACCAAGATGAAACATATGTGTCTTGTGCTAAAATGCATGTGCTCCTTCCATAGTAGATTCAATCTTGCTTGCATACATGCCAATATTTCTATGTGTGATTAACCCCTCACACATGTACCATGTAGGTTCATGGGCATGCTTGGTGCTCCACATATGTTTCAACCCTTCATGCTAACATTGTGTTATGTCATGTGTGTGTTCTAGGGTGAAATTCACATATCACCATGCATGTTTTCACATGTTTTCCCTACCCAAAAATAAGAAATAAATGTACTCTAAAGAAATAAATTTTTATATGTGCCCCTATGTCGGTTGCCAATGGTCACTTGTAGGTCCACATTCACTCGCCACAATGCTCCTAGATTGGAATGTGCTCCATCTTTTCTCTCCTTGTCACTCTACCTTTGCTCTGGTTTTCTATGGGCTAGGGTGAAAATGAATTATTTTCACCCCCTACCCCTATTTATTCACCCACCCCCATCCCCTCTTCATTTTTGAATTATTTCCCCCCCTTCTCACATTTTTCACCACCTTCCTCCATTTTGCACCATTTTTCATCATTTTTGCTCATTTTTACCATTGTTTCTCATTTTTTCCCTCTCCTATATTTTCTAATTGTTTCTACTTTTGAGAGACCACACACATCTTTTTTCCCACCTAATCTCTCAATGGGGTATCATCCTCCCATCTACTAATTCTATTCTCTTCCAACCAACTAGGGCATCCTATCATCCTCTTCACTTTGAAAATGCTATTTTTTCATTGAAATGACATTATATAACACCATCTCAAAGAGGGGATAATGTAGATGCCTAAAAATGCCTTGTCACTTGTCTCATCCCATAATTATGCTTCTAAAATTAATTAAATAAATTATATTTATTTAATTAATTTACCTAATTATGCTTTCAAAGTTAATTAAATAAATTTGATTTATTTATTTAATTAATCTAATTATTCCTCCATCATTAATTAAATAATTCATGAATATTTAATTAATAAATTAAACCTTTCTGACAACATTAATTAAATAAATTGCAACTATTTGTTTAATTATTTAGTCAAATCAACCCTTCTTCTAATGTCCAACCTTAATTGAATAAATCAACATTTTATTCAATTAAGTCAATCATTCCCACATCATTCCCCCAAAAAGTAAATAAATACATCATATTTATTCAATTCATCTAAAATTCCCCTCAATCATTAGTTGACTAAATAACTCAATTTGATCATCTAATTAATCATTTGCACATTCTCAAATATAAATTAGTCAAGTTAACCTTACACATGGCTCAGGGTTTGCACAAGGCTCCACACATGTGCATGGATCTAAAAATCTCCTTTTTCAATCTCATCCCTCCATTTAATCAAAAAAATCTCCACCATCCAAATCTCTTGAATCATGGGCCTAATCATGTGCACCTGTTTGCCTCTCAATCATTCTTGGGTCTCAATCAACCCTAGCCCTCCATTTTTAAGATCTAATCCCACCCATCCATCCTCCCTCATCAAAATCTATAAATAGAGCATCACCTAAGCCATTTCTAAATTTTGGAGTTGAATGCATGCAAGGTAATGTTGTATAAATGAGAAACTACATCCACTCATCTTGAGAAAATCCCTTCATTAGCAACAAGATTGCATTGGTGAGACCTCTCCTTTGGTTTCATTGTCTTGATTGTGACTTTAGGTCAATTGAAGGTGTTTAATTAGTGTAGGTTAGAGTAGGTTTTATGTATTACTATCTATTGTTATGTGTCTTACATTTTATCACACACAACAATAATTAAGGTTTTGATATTTGTTGATTCAATGGTTGATGTTGTTGATGTGATTGATGCAAAATACTAAGTAGCAAGTGTTAATTAATCCTTGTAATAGATAAATATTGAAAATTTGTCCTAATGATGAATCTCATTTATGATTGATCAATTGATTCAAATTATAGAGTGATATCCTTATATACTTGTCCTATACACACAATTTGAAAGTTTTGGTGTGAGAAGTTGTGGATAATGTTGAACTAGTTGGGACTAAATCAACTTGGGCCTATGATTAAATTTAAAATTCAAGACAAAGCAAATCAATCTCACTTGTACAACCTTTAAATAGGTCAAGATCACACCTATGGTTTTGAATTCAACATAGAAATTAATATTCTAGAATATGAAAATTGTCTAATCAAAAATTAAATTTTATTTATGAAGGTCAAGTTGAATTTAAAATCAATAAAACACCAAATCAATTAAAATATATATAAGAGAATGTATACTTAAATTACCCACACAAATATAAAACAAAAAATACACTTATTACCCTGCACTTATTCATGCATTAATTACTATACAATATTTTAAGATAAAACAATACTTAGAAACTAAAAGTCCAACCCACTTAACTAAAATGTTCAATTTTATCCAAATATAAGTAGGAATTTTAAAGTCAAGTTTGGCTAGAAATAACAACAGTTGCACTGTAGTTAGAGTCCTTACCAAATGTTGTCATAATAGAATATGGCAGCTTTGTAATACGATATGGACCTACTTCAAAAGCAAAGTTTACAGACCTAAAAAGTTGAAAGCAATTATAAATTAAAATATGTTATTCTTCCACCCTTACTTATGAAACATCTAGCTTTGTTGCTGGTACATATGCTTATAGAGGAACACTAAAACTAACAACTTCAGAATATGCCACTATCGAAGTACTAAGAGAAATAATTTGAATGATCCCTTGCATTCATTCTTGTTGAAAAGAATCCCAACAATAAAATATGAAAAATACAAAAACACTACACAACATGAAATTCATTGCCATAGAAAGCATGAGGCTACTTCTAAACAATAAATTTTAACTTCTCATAACATTGTATTTGTATTCTAGATAATCACTTGGGTATAGAACAATTGACTTGCTTTAGGGATCAATGTCCATGTCATTAGATCAAAGTGAAGAATGCAAATGTTCAATTGTCATAATAAAAATTATTAGACAACCCAACTATTTGCATATTGTAGAAACACTTACAACATCAAAGATTAATCAATGAAGGCTTTGAAATGTAAAGATTGTGCCACATAAATAAAATTATCACATACTAATCTTATATTCCTATATAATTTGTGTGCTTTTTTTAAATTGTTGAAATTAGTTGTACACCAATATAGTATTAAAAAATTTTAAAGCTAACATAAATAGCAAGATCTCAAACTAGCATCCTAACTCAAACTTGAAACATTAGGAAAAATACAAAATACCTTACAAATGTTTTCTTACTATCTAGATTCTCAATTATAGAAAGTTTCAATTCACTTTTCACTTTGGCTACTAAAGTAGTCTCCATGCCTTGTATATCTAATTCTACTAAAAAATAATTTTGTAATAAATAAATAACATAATTCTTCCCTTGAGATTTGATAAATTTTCCCTTGAGATCTGATAAATTTTCCCTTGAGAACTAAGCACACTAATCCATAAGTCATACCAGGTAATTTTAATCATACTTAGAGTGATTACATTGTTTTCCTGCAAAAGAAACATTTTAAAATTAAACTAGCTAATCATCATGGCAATTTTTTTAAAGATAAATTGCTTATAGATGTGTATTCTTCCCTTATGTACTATTTCTCCTAGAACATTTTCTTCCTATTCCTACTCCTAGTACACAAATTATAAATAAAAATTTAACAAATGGTTTCAATTTGTAGGATGTGAGTACAAAATTGCAAAAAATGGTTTTGTTGAGAATGCTTTAGAATCTTTCAAGAAAATGTAATTAGCAACACACTTGGGGAGGATCCTTCTCTAGCTAAAAGAAGAGTAGTCATATCCAATAATTGGCATTGATGAGGAACAAGAGCACACATCAAGTCTAAAAGGTTTTAAATTGACTATGAAATAATGTATATAGAAATATTTAAGTTCTCAATTCAATACTTGCTAAAAAGAAGAGAGTTTGTGTAAATATACTTGGTATATAACCTGTCCTAGTCATGCCATGGAGGGAAGGTGGTTTCATGAGCCAATACACCTTGCACACTAAATACTAGTGCTAGTTGGGCCTAACAGTAAAATTATTTCTATGCATACAAACTATTTATTTGATTTGTCTTTTCTTTTGCACAATTCTTGATTAAAATATCATTAACCATATTCCAGATATGATAGAACAATAATAATTCCTACAAAAATAGAATTACCACAAATATTAGTAACACCACTTGGAATTTAGAGAGGTATTGATAAGAATTAAAAACTACAATTGCTATGCACGTAGTAGATCTACAAAACTGCTTTTGGAAAGACATAAAAATATATATATAAGATAACCAGAAAACAAGGCAATTGACCTCCTATCCAAGGGGTTGAGCTTAATTGGTTAAAATGTTGAGTATTCATTGTGGAGACCCAAGTTCAAATCCCCATAGGGACATCTAATGTTGAATTCTTAATTGGTTAAAATGTTGAGTATTCATTGTGGAGACCCAAGTTCAAATCCCCATACGGACATCTAATGTTGAATTCTAAGTTGTGACTCTTGGTCTTCCATAGTTGACTTCTAATGTGGATGTGGTTTCTTAATAAAAAGTGAATTTATAAGTAGTGACTCTTGGTCTTCCATAGGTGATTTATAATGTGGTTTCTCATAAGGAGCTTGTATTAGGTGATTTATAATGTGTTTTCTCTTAAGGAGCTTGTATTGGTCTCATGTTGATGCTTGTATGAACAGAATATTTGTAAACAATATGCAATAAAAAAAGGCAACTGGCCTCTTGGAGAGAAGCCAAACAGATTCATTTTAAAATTAAAAAGTAATAGCTAAATTTTGAACATAATATACAAGTAATCAAATAATTGGCATGTGAAAGAGCATGATAATCAACCAAGTAAAAGATAAAATTCAACCAAAAAGGGGTATATGCTCTATAGGAATACAATTGGTTGTAATCAATAATTTAGCATAACCAAATATAGTTAATATTTTATTGTAATCATGGAAGGCATTAAAATTAACTACAAACAAATAATTTGTAGATACAAACAACACTAACTATTTTGCTTGTATGCATGGTAAACATTTAATAGCATCAGGCGATCCTTGTCAATGTGTACAAATTAGGATTTTGCTTCATCTGCAGCTTTATAGGCCTCCCTTGGTTAGAGAAAGCAATTTGGGACTATAGAAATAATTTTTTTATTACAAATAAGGCCCATGAAAGGTCAGCAGACACATAGATTCGAGATCACACCACATGCACCATGAGTGGTGAATAGAGAATTGTAGCTATCTGCATCATGTCTAAGCTTTAAAGAATCTATGTCACAAACCAACCAAACTGCACTTAAGCTATGTGACATTTCACATAATGTAGACAAGAGCCTAATCCCCACCCCACTAATGACATAAAACTACTCTTTGAGACATAATGACTGTCGAAAAATAGGCACACATGATATCCGACTCTATATCAAAAATGATTTTGGAAGTACCTGAAAGCATAGTAGTGATAGAAATAATCACATTGGAGTGGTTAAACTTAGGGTTAATGACACTTGTACAGGAGAATAAAAAAGGGAGAAATAAAGTATCTAACCTTATTAAATATCCCCCTTAGCCATCTAATAAGCCAACCTCAAGCTCAACAAGATTGTCCAAAAGCTTAGCCATGTAGAGACTCTTATGCCCATCATATGCAAGTATGACATTCTTCAAAGTCTCAACATGTTGTTTAAATGTTTCCATTTTGATGTTGTGACTGCAACCCTTTGGAGGATCTAGATCAATGTTAACTTGAATACAGGAAAATACATGCATTCTCAAATCAATATTAAAATCCAACCAAATGCATACAATATTCAAGAGAAGAGGTAAAGAAACACATGCTTACATTGTAATGGAAGAGCTCTTTGTCCTAAAAGCAAACCCTATAATGGTTAGCTACAAGGAAAATCTAGTTTCCCATTCTGCCATAGCCAAGCCATGTGGCCAATCCCTTCTGATACGTACTCTTAACAAAAACAAGCTTTGCCAAGTGGGTGTTCAGTCCCAAGCATGTGCAAATTCCATGTGCATAGAGTACAATTAGAGATTTGCATATCCATATACATGCAAGGTGTTCACCCTACACATTGAATGCCACCAGTTACTTTAATTTTTATGTTGCCTCGTTCATTTCTTATTGGACATGTTTTTACAATGAAATAAAACTTTTGAAAATAATTCAAATTTTTACCTAGCCATGTTTTGATCGGAGGTGCCTTTCTTAACTAAAGCAATTTTAATTTTTTAGCCAACAAAAATACCAACCACCTATCAGAAAATGGGAAATTTAATTTATTGACTTTATAAAATCCATGAATTTTAAAAACATTGCAAGTTCGGTATGATAATTTACATGGCACAGTTTGGAAAGATTTGTTGAGATAAAAACAATAGCCCCTACCCCATCTTAGTTTTTGGAATGCCCACACAAAATGATCAAGACATTAATAGAGCTTTGTCTTTCAATCAAGTGCAACAACCCCCTCCAAATTCTTTTCCAATGAGCAACCCAAATGCTCCAAACTAATTAGAAAATGTCCTCTAATAATTCTACCTCTACTATGATTACTATAATTCTAGCTCTACTATGATAAAAAAAATGGGAAAGTCAATTTATTGACTTTATAAAATCCATAAATATTAAAAACCTTGCAATTCCAGTTTGAAATTTTGCATGGTACAATTTTCCAAACAAAATTAGTGCAAGATTTGTTGAGATGGAAACAATAGCCCCTTGCCCCATATTAGTTTTTGGAATGGCCACACAAAATAATCAAGACACTAACAGAGATTTGTCTTTCAATCAAGTGTAACAAACCCCTCCAAATTCTTTTCCAATGAGAAACCCAAATGCTCCAAACTAATTAGTAATATCCTCTAATAATTATAGCTTTACTATGATTACTCAAATGCATTCCATGACAGGGGCAACTATCACCTACAAAGGTACAACCTTTTGAGGAATCCAAGAAACTCTCTTCTTGTACTACAACCTTGATACCTTGGGTGCCTTAGAATCCTCAGGGAATTAATGTCTATACTTGTATTTACTGAATCTTCTTAAGCTTCAATGTGCAATATGGTTTCTTATATCTTTGTAGTCCACATCTAACAAATTATATTACTGATTATAAATTCATTGTATATGGAAAAACTACAAGTAGATCATACTCAGATTTTCATTTACTTAAGTAAACTAAAGTAAGAAAAGTGTTAGATGAAATTTGGGTCTCCAACCCACTTACTTTTTTTTCATGTATAGTTAATTTTTGAAGAAAATAATTTTCAATAAGAGAATTCATTATATGTGGAGTAGTAGATATAAGAAATCATATCTGACATTGAACCTTAAGAAGATGCATTAAATACAATTACAACTGGAAAAAAGAATTAGCTCCCTAAATATTCTAAGGCACCCAAGGTACCAAGACAATGCAAGAAGAGAGTTTCTTGGATTCTTCAAAAGTTTGTACCTCTACGAGTAATAAATTTATGGGATATTTAAGAAGTTGTGTCCATAACTAGCATGAGTGTCCAATGCATAACTCAACATGGATTCACTATTTTTATATGTGGGTGCTAGGTTCTATACTGTTTAAACCATGAATGGTTAATAAATGCTTTAAAAATTGTGAAGCTAAAGTCACAACTATGTTGTCCTTCCATTGGTATTTGGAAAAGAGTTGTTTGCCTAGTTTTGCAAGGAGGGAAAAAAAGGTCTATCTTAAGTTTTTGAAGTTAAAATAGAGCCAAAAGTTTGGGGTTGTTCAGCTCCCTAGTAAAACATCCTCTAGTGCCATCTATTAGTAAAATTGAGATTTCAAGAAAGATAGTTTTTTTTTGTAGAACTTGTCAAATTCCAATAGTCAGATTACAAGCAATATGTACATTCCATTGAGGCTCACTAACAACATTCACTAACTCTTAATAAATTTTGAAATATGAAATTGTTATGCAGTAAAAAGTATCCCTATGCCTTTTTACCTCCTAATTTAGCTCCTAGGTCCCCGTGTTTACACTTTACATGCCTAATACTTATCCTAAAGCAATTTTCCCTAAAACCCATGTCAAATGGGACTTAGGGGCTAGTTTTCAATGCTTAATCAAGAGCCAAATTGGCCTTGGGACTTGGGCACCTGCACCCAAGTCCAGGATTATTTTTTGGGACCTAAATTTAAATGTGTCGACATAGGACCTTTAATAAGGTTTCCCTCTGTCGGCCTTTTCAATTTGAATTACGAATGTTAGCAGGAAAGTATATATAAGTGAGTTTATGTCTTCATTTTACACCTAGATGGATAATGTGAACTTGTGATATTGAGCTAAGGGATTTCAAGGCCTTCATTGTGTTGCAGAGTAGAATTGTGTTGTTATTGTGTTTGTTTGTTGCAGGTTTGGCTTCATCAATCCATCTCCTCATGGTTTGAAGGATCTTCATCTCCATGAGGGCTTCACCTCTAAGGTGATATCTATTTGTGCTTCAATCATTTTATTTCATCATTTATTTGGCCTCTACCCTCCCTTGGGCATGCACTCTATCTAACAATGGTGTTGGAAGACTTGAATGTCATTCCAGGGCTTGACTGAGGCAAGCTCCTAAACACCACAACCCCCAAACCCCTCTCTTTGTGATTGCAGGTTACATGTGTAGGATTTGGTGAAGTGCAGGTATAGAGAAACAATTCAGAATATAAAGATTTGAGATCTAGAGGAAAGTTACTGATATTTTACCCTATTGGACTAGGGCACTCACCTCGTAGTCCTCCTGATAGGATTCATCCTAAAAGCAAGATCATGATATTATCTAGCATACCTCTCTATTCTAGATTTGTGGAAAAACTTCCCTATTGGACTAGGGTGCCCGCCCCATAGTCCACAAAATTTTCATCTACATAAATCCAATTTTTGGTATGTTTCTAATCCTTCCTAAGTGTCTTCCTGTTCAGTGATCTGTAGCAGTTTGTTCGTCTATACCCGATTGCATTGTAATTAGGGTTTGAGGCCTATTCAAATTAGGGTTTGACAAATATCTCAATCTGATCAATCTTTCCATATCATTCTTGAGTACACCATCCTATAACTGAGTCCTCATTCATCTTTAGTGACTTGGCTCAGTTGTTGTCCTTGAGTGTTATTGTAAAAGGAGGGTTTGATTTGATAGAATTGGCACTATCTACCATCTTCCCACTTTTCATACATAACATAAATTATGTGCACCTAATTATTTGTCAAGCTCACAATTATATTTTATAAAATGCATGACTACATTTCCCTAAACTTCATTAACAAAAGAAATTACCCAATGCAAAACAACCCACAAATATGTCAAGTGATCCAATAACCTCATTCCAATCTAAATTTGACTAAGTATTGTAAGCTACATTCTGTCTACAATTTTTTTTCTCCTTAATGTTGATGAATCCAAGAAATCAGAATGAAGAAAAAGAATATTGAATAAGCTTGTGAAAGGACACATCTAGATTTAAGTTTAGAGGAACACCTATATGTAGGAAAGTCTAATGTCAAAATAGTAGAATGCTAATTACTTGTCTAAGAACTATTTTTTGAAGACTAAAAATAGAAGATTTTATGCTCAAATTTGTAGTGCCACATTTCAACTATTTTTAGGAGACTTTATTTAGTTTTGGTTGCTATATTTTTACAGACTAGTTGTAAGAGTTAAAATTAAGAGATTTTATTCTTAAATGTGAAGCACAACTTTCCAATAGTCCAAGACTATTTTAGGAAAAATATTTTTATTTGGATGTGTTTAGAAGTTTGTCACTAATTTTAGATCTAGACAAGTCTTTGTTTAGGTTTTTTATTTATAGTTGAATTGTCATTATTTTTAATAGTCTTACTGACTAGTTTTAGCATTGTTCTTTTTTAGAGTTTTAAATACTATTATTGAAGTGTATGATCTATTGTTGTGTCAAGTTATTTTTGGGATGAAAACTCTATAACAAGTGTCCCATCTAACATTTGTAATAAATCACTCAAGGAAAATTTAGAGTTAAAATCAATAGTGTCTTATGTTCTTCTATAGCATCCAACTACATATCTGCTATGTTCTAGTAGTTTCTATTTTGTTTCAAGTTTTCTCTAAGTTGATATTTAAATTGAAAATTATATGTTGTAATTGGTGCATTCTAATTTAGGGCATTTGTTGTTCCATACTTATTATTTTCGAACACTCTAGGAAAGCCAAAAAAAGTAGGTAACCAATTAATGAAGTGGTTTGTGGACAATACCTTACAATCAATAATGTAGCATGTGTGAAGCTTTGTTAATTTTATGTGAACAATTATTATAGTCTTCCTTTGTATTCATAGTCTTCTAAATCATATGTAAGCATGTCCATATAAGTTGTAAGTATCTGAAGCTTTGTACTTTGGCAAACTCACTATGCATGGCTAATGTCCAAAGTAACAATTGACCTAGTCGAGCTAAAATATTTAAAAAAGACTAAGAGCTACAACAATTTTGGGTATTATGTACACAGATAAGCCCTTAAAGAGTGCTAAGCTCTTGTATCACGTCAATGAAGAGGATTACTCCTAAATTCTTCACTTCCAGAAGCTACATAACAACCAATCATTTGAAAAGTTTAAAGGTCAAACCAACAACTAACCTAGTCGAGCTTTATTTAATTCCATGTCTAATACCCATCAATAATGGATTTTTTTTCCTTCAATTTATCCCTACAGAAATTGAACCACAAAATGTATACATCTCCTTCATAATTGTATACCTTGCATTAATATCCATTAGATGGAAATTCCCTTGCATATGTTGGACTATAAAATAGGCTAATGAGAAATAAGTATTGTTGAAAGGTAACTTACCTCCTCACATGGTGATGGTATCAACAAATTGGAGTTTATTCCATTTCACCAGTTACTTTATTATAATACATTTATTTAGATTGTGTACCCACATATATGTGATATTCTCATTCTCAACAACCAAAATTAGCTTTCCTTGATTATTGAAAGAAATTAATCTATCCTACATTGAAATTAGTGATCCAAATTTTGGTTTGGGTTTTGAAAAATATGAGACACATCTTGGATTGAGTATGCAATGTAGATTTACTCAAACAAGAAGTTCCATAATTTAGTCAATCATTATGTTTGTATAGGACAATCCCTTGCATATAGGGAAAGTTATTTGGGAAAATTTAAGTCCTATTGAGACCCTACACCAATGGCATTGCCACTTGATCATCACTACTCCTCTCTAATAGGAAAGTAATTCACATGGGCCTCTACTTGGGAAACACATCACCACAACACAAAGCTAAACCATGATAGAGTTCTCAAGGAATGCATTTAAACAAATAGAGAAAGTTAAAATTGAGCTTTGAGAGATAATATATTAATAAAATATGTGGGATTGTATTCTTGAAATTATTATATCATTAATTATCTATGAGTCTATGACAAGGTGAAGTATGGAGTTCCTAGAATAAAAAATTTAGGTATTTAAACACCCTATTGATAGAAATAAGATAATTTACATTTCATCCTTGTTGGATTCAAAACTTGCGTTGAAGCTTTGTTCGAGTGATTATGCAAAATGATATGAACTCTATTTAATTGTAATTGCATACTTGTTTCCATTCAATTATATTTGGTATAGGAAAAGAGGATATTCATTTAGTCTGGAATGCATGGATATCATCTTGGAATGTATTTTGAGTATATAGATTATATGGTACTTAGTGATGAGTAACTCCATAGTATGGGATATGCATGTCATTCACTAGGTAAGTGCTATGTGATCACATGATAATACATTTACAAATTTTATGTTGAAGTTACACCTAAACAATTAAAACATATGTATTAAAGATAAGGATTTACGTGAATGACCAAATTGAAAAAGTTGTAAGACAAGAGATTTAGTGTATACACTTGCATAATCTACTCAAGTATAAATTCATGATATATTCCATATGAAACTATATTTATAGTTATAATCATCTTATTGAGTAGCAAAGTATTTCTCTAGATCTAATTTTGGTTTTAGTTAAACAAATGAATTATTGAAAAGATCTAAAATTTTAGATGAAGTTAAAGTGAAATAGATTCTTTGTGATATTGATAGTGCTACATCTGCATTTCCTTTCAACTTATTATTTTTGGTGAATTATGTTGTAGATTCACGTTGAGCTATTGAGGATAGCAATTGATTTACAATTTACAAGGGGGGAAAGTTATGGGACTTTTTCCACAAAGTAAAAAGAAAGTTATTTTCCATGAAATAACCCTTTAGAATTAAAAGGGAGATAGATAAATAAAGAATATTATGCTCTTTTGGTTAAAATGGGCATTAATAAAAGTATTGATATAAACTATTTTTTAAAGAGGAGGAATAATTATGTTTATTAAATCATTATTAAAGACAACCTTTGTGAAAGGGTATGATGGTTTGAAAATCACCCTTTAATGCTTATATAAAGAATTTGTGTGAGAATTGGAAAATACATGGAGAACACTCAAGGAAGAAGAAGATGGTTTGGTAGGCTATGGACATTGGATAACGGGGTACACATAGTGTGTCCAACTCAGGTTATAGAGTACACTTAGGATTGTCTTGGCCAGGGCTTTGGTGCATTTTCATGGTGCGTAAGAACACACTATATTTTTACATAGGTTCTCCAAAATGTGCCATAGCTATGAGGGACAAGACCATTGAAATCTTCCTAGAGTGAGAGTGGCCTTTCCAAGTACTCCAATTCAGATAAGTATGGAAATGATTGATGTTTAAAGGACATATGGAATAATAAATATATGATTCTTGATGTTAATCTGATTATGGATTATGTTATTCAATTGGCTATGTGAATTTTTTACTTTAGAGTTCCTATTAAATTATTATATGTAATAATTTACACTGTAATTAATAAACTTTCATACTCTAATTTGTTTAACTCTAGTAATAGGTATATTTAAATCCATTGCAAATAATTAAATAACTATAGGGAAAAGTGATGTTACAATTAGACACATTGCATGTAAAGAAGAAGTGGGAGGAAGCAGAAATTGCTTTGTTTGAGTACTGCCCCCATTATCAATGAAATAAGATTGATTGTAAATGCAAGAAAGTAGCCAACATAGTTGAAGATAAGCATGAGAGGCCAAAATTCAAGCCGCTAGAAGGTGAAGATGGACAAGTTTTTTATGTAGCACAACATATACAATGGAAACCATGACAAGGTATGTTTAAGTTGTTAGCTACCGTTGCACCAAAAGATCGACCTATTAATGCCCAATACAACCACTTGACTTAACAAGCATGGGAGGCAGTTCAGCCCTTGTCGGAAACGATCGCATCACAGTGTTGAACAAGGAGACCAAGGGTCACGCCTTGCAACAATCCCCCTAGCACAAGCGCGGGGTTTGAACCTGTGACCTCAGCTTTGATACCAATTGTTAGCTGTCGTTGCACCAAAAGATTGACCTATTAATGCCCGATACAACCACTTGACTTAACAAGCACGGAAGGTGGTTAAGCCCTTGTCGCAAACCACCATAGTGCAACACTGAACAAGGAGACCAAGGGTCACACCTTGCAACATAAGTACACCCCTTTTCATATAGTACTTCATTTCCTAGTCCATTTTCAAATGCTTCCAATTGGTATAATACTCCATGGAACAACATGCCTCCTCCAGACTAGAAAAACTTAATACCACCGAATTGGACACTTGAACAAGGTGGGTGGTAGAAACAACCATACTAGTCATATGTCCAAAACCAATAGTTGCAACCTCCGCCCAGTGCATGGCATCAATAATGGCAGTAAAACTAGAATTGATCTAACCCTGATGCTGGCTTCCAACAATAGCCACAACCCTTACCTCAACAACCATGAATCATGCCAAGCAATGCTACTCCTACACCACCAAGATCCACTTAGTTACCTACCCAACCTGCACCTGACCCTAACAATAAGTTAGCTTAACTGGCATACACTAATGAAGTGTTTCAATACCATACCTATGCGATCAAGGTAGGCAATGTATAGGTTCACTCAAGGAAGATGCTTCTTGGACCAACTACACCAATCATCATGGAACTCCTTGAGGAGAATCTGATAATAGACATTAACCCCCAGGAAAACAATAAAACTACCAAATCCATCAAAGGTAGAAATCATGAACCACTATCCACAATTTCTAGATAGGTTAGCCACAACAAAATAAGAACCTGAACTAGAATTTGACTTTTTAGGACAACTTAAAAATGTTTGTGTCAAAATTCCTCTATTTCAATCAATTAAGGATGTACCAATTTACACCAAGACCATTAGAGAATTGTGTCTAAAGAAACTAGGGTGAAAATGTAAGGACCTAGAAACTATCCAAGTCATTGGGCACCTTGCAGACATTATGCTTGGAAATATAGTCATTCCAAAATATGTAGACCCTAGTAGTCTAGTTGTAAAAGTTCACATTAATGGAATTCTTATATGAAACACTTTGATTGATCTAGGTGCCACCATTAATGTAATGACCAAAGAGACAATGCAAACTTTACAACTTGTTGATCTTCATTCTACCCCCACGGTACTGCAATTAGCAAATAGTTCAACTATTAAACCAAAAGGAGTTATTGAGGACTTGGTCATAACACTAGATTCTTGGGAATATCCAATTGACTTCATGGTCCTATAACCAAAGGCCAACTTAGGAGGATACCCATTGATACTAGGAAGGTCACGGTTGGCAACATTCGATGCATTCATTGGTTGTCGATCAAGATATATGATAATTTCCAATGGAAATGTAACTAAGAAGTTGGTTTTGTATCCTCCAACACAACCTGTTGTTGACCTAGAACATCCAGTATGGTTGGATTCTAAAGATAATAACCAATACTTGATTCAAACATTGATGACAATATGAAGAATCCCTCTAATAGAAACCAAGGATGAGGATACTATACTCTCAAACATCATATAGAACAATTATGGAATGGATCAACAGCTGAATAATTGTTTGACATGTGTGTCATGACCACTACAAAATATCTTTCCTACACTAGTACACTCACCAAACTATGTATCTGATATCCACATATTTAATCACTTATTGCCTCATAGTTGTTGTCTTAATACCTCATGTAGATAAGTGTTTCCTCAATGACATCCTTGACAAAGTAAGTTGAAGTTTCTCTTGGTAGGTCACTAAACATCAACAACTGGTTAACCATGCAACAACAAAATGAACTAATTACCATACTGCAGGCTCATAAAATAGTCTTTGCATGGGACTATCATGACATAAAAGGCATCGACCCAAACCTTTGCACACATCACATATACATTAAGGAAGATTGTAAACTCATCAGACAACCTTAAAGGAGAATGAATCCTATAGTCCAAAATATTGTCAAGGATGAATTAGAGAAATTCTTGGATGTTAGCTTCATTTATCCCATATCAAATAGTCAATGGGTTTCCCCTTTGGTGATAGTACTAAAACAGGGTGGTAAATGACATGTTTGTATTGATTATAGAGAACTTAATGATTCAAAATGAAAAGATCACTTTCCTCTTCCATTCATCAATCAAGTTTTGGATTCTTTAGTAGGTAAAAATTATTTTTCCTTTTTGGATGGATTTAGTGGCTATAACCAAATCTGGATTGCACCTGAAGACCAACATAAAACAACCTTCACCTGTCCCTGGGGCATATATGCTTACGCAATCCTTCAATTTGGTCTATGTAATGCCCTTGCCACTTTCCAAAAGGATGTGCTGAGTATTTTTTCTGATCTTACTCATGATTGTTTAGAAGTTTACATGGATGACTTCATAGCTTATGGAAACACTTATGAGGAAGCCTTATCTAATATAGAAAAAGCACTATAAAGGTACCAAGACCATAAATTGTCCCTTAGTAATGAAAAGTGCTACATGATGATGGAGCAAGGCATAGTTTTAGAATACTATATTTCCCAAGCAGGTATTTAGCTAGATCCTGCTAAGATTGAAGTCATAACAAATCTGCCAATACCTGAGAAATTAAATGATGTCAAGAGTTTTCTTGGCCATGTAGGCTATTGCTGTAGATTCATCAGACTTTAGTAAGATAGATGCACCTCTAGTTGTTATGCTTACCAAATATGATGATTTTACCTCAATAGTTGCATGGCAAGAAGCCTTTCAATCTCTAAAAGATTCCTTAACTACAACACCTATTTTAGGAATTGCATGCAGAAGATATCAATTAAATGCAAATAAAGATTAAATAGTGGAATGAAAACACACAGAAATAATAATAGCAAGAGACAAATTTTAACATGGTTCACCCAAACTCAGGTGATATCCACCAACAGAGAGTCTAATATTATTATCTAGCAAATCAAACTGATTACAACTAACAATCCTTGCAACTCAATACCGCTGCAAATGCTACAATACAATATCTCAACGGAAACCCTAACTCTTAGCCATTTTATCAAGACTTATGTCAGCTACAAAAATAGGGTTTTTTATGTCAGCTATTAGAAAAATAACTCCTGACACCTTTATAAAATAATAGGTAATTTTTGCTTCGGGGGCATTGTCCCCTAGCCCCCGGTTAGGGGAGCTGCCCCCAACAGCCCCTGCTGGGGGGTTACCCCTAGACCCCCACCATGGGCTCCGCCCCTGGCCCTCTCTAGGGGGGTCATCCCTCGGGCCTTGCAAGAGGGGCTCTGCCCCCTTCCGATTCCCCCGTTAAATGATTTGGGGGGAAACTACGTCAATAAAAGTGGGGAAAATTTAACCTCTGAGTTTGATTAGGCTTCATATAACAACAACCTTTGTTGTGAGGACCAAATTAGACAATACCCTTTCATATCCATATAGACACACCTGACTTTGTTGTAGGGGCTATCCTGAGCCAAAAAGATGGTTCATTAGAATATTCTATATACTTCATCAGTAAAAATCTCCAAGTAGCAGAACTGAAGTACACTATTACTGAAAAAGAACTCTTGGCTATGGCTTATGCCATCAATAAGCTTCTCCATTATGTAAATGGATACACTATCTTTGTTCATACTAATCATGCACCCATAAGGTACTAAATGAACAAACATGTAGTCAATGGTCGGTTAGTAATATGGTTGTTGTTGCTACAAGAATTTGATATCACCATTATGGATAAACTTGGAAAAGCCAATGTAGTAGCAGACTTTCTTTCCAAACTAACCCTTGCTACAGATGATCCCATTATTGATGACTCATTTCCAAATGAATATTTGTTTTCTCTAATAGTGCATACTCCATGGTATGCAGACATTGTTAATTACTTGGTTGCAAGAAGAATCCCTCCACATTTTTCACAAAGGGAAAATACCATTTAGTGGAAAAGAGCCTTCCATATTCCTAGATATCTATCTATCTCTTTTACACTAGCCCTGATAATATTATGCACTAGTGCATTAGAGAAGAAGAGGTCTTTGATATTTTGCAGGCCTACCATCATGAGCCATGTGAAGACATTTTGCAACCAAAAGAACAACATTCAAGATACTCACAACTAGATATTACTGGCCAACATTACATAAAGATGAAGTTTTGTATACACGTATGTTTGACCACTATGAATGGATGGGCTACCCAACCAAAATAGATGAAATGCCCCTGCAACAATAGCTTGTACAAGAACCCTTTCATAAATGGGGTCTATACTTAATAGGACCAATTGATCCCCCACCAAACATGAAGGAGTATATATTGGTATGCACATACTACCTTAAAAAATAGGTAGAATTCAAGGCTCTACAACACACACGTGATGAAAAAGTAGTAGAATTCTTGTATGAGGAGATCTTCACCTATTATGGAGTGCCTAAGGAAATTGTTGCTTACAAGGGACCACAATTTACATCAAAATTGATTGCAACACTTGTCAAGGAATATGAACTTAGACACAAAAAGTCTACTCCCTATCACCCTATTGTCCATGTTTTTGAACATGCCAAATTTAAAACTTTTTACATCTTTTTGCCTACCAGCTGTCATAATTGCCTATTCTGGTAATGTTCATATGTAGTCACACTCATATGAGGTAATTACATCAACTTGTAAGGAGTTATGCATCATTGTTTCAGTCACAACTTCTTGAGGTGTCACACAGATTGACAAATTTTATGGAAACAATTAAACATGAATATTTGTGATAGATGTAGAAAATTCCTATTATGGTTGTGCTCGCAATTTCATTTCACCTAAATGTGGCAAGTTTTTGGGTCAGAACTCCTCATGGTTGGGGAGATTTTTAGCTTCCAATTTTCTATTGGTAATTTGTGGAAACAATTAAATAGGAGTTTTATGAGCACTGGAGAAAGATCATTTGACAAGGGGTTTTATAACATCATTATTGATGGTGTGCCAAGATTTTGAGAGAAAATATTATCTCAGTCGAAAGTTGTGCATCTTTTTCCATTTTGATGCTTGGAGATCAATCAAGTGATTGTTATAAATATTTTTGAAGTAATGTCAGGCAACGTGATCAATTTTAAAAATTTTAATATAGTACCCATGAAGTTATTAAGTCCTCCAAAAATTTTGATAATAGTGCAACAAAATCACTATTATGATAATAACGATAACCCTGAAGAAATTGATAACCTGTGAAGTTATTGAAATTGATAACCCTGAAGAACTTGATGGAGAAAAATCACTACAACAAAAAAACACATAAAGCAATAAAAATATCAATGAACAATTTGAGGATAGAGGTCATGAAGATGAACCTACAATCATCCTTATTTCGATACAGGTCCAATCTAAGTTTTATGGAGCATTTAATGTTTGAAATAATCCTCTTTTTGAATCTTCTAGTCATGTAGATGCCTTTGTATTAGATATTGTGAATTTGTTTTCTATTCCTTCTCATACTATTACTAAAGAAGAGGAATATATGAATACATCTAATATTTTCTCTAATCCTAAACAAATAGAAAGAAATGAAAATTTTGAATTAGAAACCTTTGAGCGAGGAATTGAGGATGATCCTGGGACCTATACAAACGTTGGAGAAGGTGATATGGGCATTCATGAAGGAATTAGGAGTGATTAGATAAATGATGATGCTCAGTCCCATGATGTCTTTATTCCAAGTTAGTGCCTAGAAACATTCGATGATGACTTTCTATGCGGGGAAGGAGTCATTATTTCCCCTTTGTAGTTTTTAGAAGAGGATATTTTGGTTAATAAAATTGAAGATACAGATTTGTCATCAGTGGACCATGGAATGCCCAAGCCAATCATTGCAAAGAAAAATGAAATTATTTTATCTGAGAATGATTATATTCTCACTGAGACTATTGTTCGTGATCAGGATTCTCAATATGTTTCAGAGGAAGTTTATTTGCATCAAGTTTTGCATGAGATGCATCCACCCCAAGACTCATCTTTCTTTGATTCTAATGGTTATGAGTACATTCAATGGTGGAATATAAGTACGTTTGATGCAGTAGATGAAAGTGTAGCTGATAACACTCAGGAAGATGTGATCCAACAGGCTTCAAAGGTTTATAACAAGGAGTGACTATTTGGGCATAATGTGTTACTCAGATAATTTTTGAATGTCATTATTTTTAGATCTCTTGTTATATTAATTGCAAGTTGGCAGTTGGGTTTACAAGCTCTCCTCACTCACTATCTATTTTTCTGCAAAGGTGCATACTTTTTGCAACCTGTCAATGGATTCACATGATCATACTGGAGCGGTTTAAGGTAGGAAGTCACCTACCATGCACATAGGTTAAATAGATGTTTTGTTGTGTCTATTCTATTTCATTTCCTATTTTTTTATCGCTTGCCTCATTTTTGTGTCATTTGTTATTTGTCTTGTCTTTGTCTTGCTTGAGTCTCCTTGTTCTCCTTCTATGTTGTGTTATGTCATTGTCCTTTGACTCTATTTTCCCAATGGATAAGGTGTTAACTCTTTCAATAGATTCTAGGTGCATCCTACATCTGCAAGGTCCTTGTCCCCAGTTAGAGCTAGTTGTTGTCCATGTTTTTAAGCTTTCCAATTTTAAACTTTTTGCATCTTTTTCCCTGCCAATTGTCATGATTGCCTATTTTGGTAATGTTCATATGTATTCACACTCATATTAGGTAATTACATCAACTTGTAAGGAGTTATGCATCATTGTTTCAGTCACAACTTCTTGAGGTGTCACAGAGATTGACAAATTTTACAGAAACAATTAAACATGAAGATCTGTATAGATGCAGAAAAATTCATGTTATGGTTGTGTTCATAATTTCATTTCACCTAAATGTGGCAAGTTTCTAGGTCAGAACCTCACAGTTGGGGAGATTTTCTCTTCTGATTTTTCATTGGCAATTTGAGGAAACAATAAACATAGGAGTTTCATGGGAACTAGAGAAAGATCATTTGACAAGGGGTTTTATAACATCATTATTAATGGCATGCCAATATTTTGTGAGAAAAATTATCTCAGTCAAAAGTTGTGCATATTTTTCCATTTTCATGCTTGGAGATCAATCAAGCAATTGTTATAAAGATTTCTGAAGTAACATCGGGCACGTAATCAATTTCAAAAGTTTTAATAAGGCACCCGTGAAGTTATTAATTCCTTCAAAAATTTTGATGAGAGGAGAAGATTACTTGTGTCATGGGGAAATATAAATGAATTCATAAGTGTTGGTTCCGAAAAGTGCTTCACATGCTGACAATGAAAGTGTAGTGCCCCTCAACTCGTCGTCTATCAGATTGATGTTTGCTTAGTAGTATTAGACTTTATGACAGTATCTTAGACCGTAGATGATGGATCTCTTGTTATCTTGTTACTTTATTATGGACCTAATTGTGATGATAACAAATATTGATGTTGGAATAGGTTATTTTATGCTTTACAATTTGATGAATGAACTAGATGTTATAGATGCTTTGATGTTATTCACTATATGGGATTGGAAGATAGTTAATCAGTTTATGTTGTTGACTAGTAATCAGATACCTTGTTCAATATAGTTAAATGTTTATTCATAAAACGTGAATGGAACAGTGTCGTATTACTCGCACTCGAGTACCCTACCCCACTGCGATTTCCATTCACTATAGGACTGCATGTGGATATATATATCTTGTTATGTTTAACTGTGCGTTGCTGCAGGATGCAGGTACTAGGCACCGGCTCCACCTGATTTACCAGGTCTGAGCATGCCTTCACCAATGGATTAATTGTTTGGAGTTAACATGAGGTCCCATGTCAGTGTTGTCTGGTTGTCAGTTTATCCTTTTGGTCATTGTCTATCATTCGATCGTGACTTGCAGACAGGTAATATTGTACCTTGGAGTCTAACTAGGTTAGAAAGTGTCTAAGTGTGTAAGGTGTCGTTGTGCTTTAATTAGAATCATATTACAGAAATTATAATGTTGATAATTAAATATATTTATAAAAGATAATATTGAGTATAATGTCGATAGTTGTTAATTATTATTGTAAATAA
Source organism: Cunninghamia lanceolata (assembly GCA_027924645.1). Lineage (NCBI taxonomy): Eukaryota > Viridiplantae > Streptophyta > Pinopsida > Cupressales > Cupressaceae > Cunninghamia > Cunninghamia lanceolata. The sequence goes on along the minus strand of BSBN01000292.1, from coordinate 1,103,583 downwards.
ATTATTATTTTATTAGAAGTATAGTTGTTAAATAAAGATTGTAAGAAATTTTGTATTATTTAATATAATATTATTTGCAATAAATATTTAAATAAATAAAATAGTTGTAAGTTATGTTGTAATTAGTGATTTGCAACTAAATTAATAAAATAAATTAATATATAGTTGTACAATTATAGATTGTTGTAATGTTATAACTTTATTAAATACAATATGGTTGGTTGGCTATAAAGTAATTAAATTTTGTCAAAACTGTGTATTAATATTTTAAAAAGTAACCTTTTTGGGATCATTAAATTAAATAAAAATATATCTTGAGGAGGGAGATGCACGGGATTGCGTGCCAAGTTCCTTGGAAGAAGGAAGGGACTGTTTTATAACAGGGAAGGTTGTAGAGGCAAAGAGGGGGGATTGCAGGTGAAAGAAGAGAGAAGAAGGCTGGAAAAAGAAGCTTGAAACTGCAGCAATCGAAACAGACTTGTCGATTCGACATCGTAGCTAGGTTCCACTGAATGCCTAATTTCTGAATCTTATTCTAAATCTGCAAATGTTGTTGTTGGTTGGTTATTTTATTCCAAATGGATTGTTTGGGTTAAATTTCTACTTAAAGATATACTTCAATCTGTAATCAACTTGTATTCTGAGTTTTCATCGTCAAATCTTAAACCCGGGTGCTCATGTCTATAGATTGTCCTCTCTACGTTTAAACTGTAACATCTTTTAGGGTTTTAAATCATTTTTCTGCTCAAGGAGTTCATTGTTCAAAATTGTCTTCCTTCCACTGCATTTGCCGAATCATTCTATCATTCCTGCAATCATTCATTTCTATGGTCTTCTTCATATCATTGAGGATGTATTTTGGCAATTTCTTCTTTATGCAATCTCAGACCGGCGTATGATTGATAGGGTTTGAAGATACAAGATAACATTTTCTTAAGATCTCTCAGACCTCTCTTGGTAAACTTCTTGCACAGATTCAATTATGTATTATTTTCTATAAATTCTGTGTCCTCTCAGACAATTAACTGTTCTGTCAGTATCCATTCGGCACTGCCATCATCAGCAATTGATTTGGAATTGGCAGCAATGCATGGATCGAGTGTTGTAATCTGTACTTGTGTAATCGCATTTAAAAGCTAGTATCATATGAAATATTGTCTCATTCTTAAATGGTAAATCATTGCGTCTACTACCCCTGCGTCCGTGGTATCCCTCATGAAGTGGCGAGAACAAACAACTCAGGCAGGATTCAATGTAATGGCATTTCTTTTAAAGGAAACCTCTAAGCATATATCGTTGGGGGCACACATATATAGCTGCCCAGATTTAAAACGGCATCGAACCTTAGTTTGTTGATAGAGATCTGATATCTACAATGGACCGGGTGAATATATAAACCACTATTGTTTAATCACCATTAAAATCTAGAGGAATACATCAACCATTCCATGATATGATAACACAGTTAAGTGTAGCAGATTCACTGGGTGTAGAGATTAGATTTTTATTCATTCTGTTGCATATTATCTGTATACCATTCTCCTTGGAAATGTTCCATCTGTCAGATCAGCGAACATACCTTACAAACACCTTGACTCACCCGTCATATTTGAAGCACTGTTTATATGTGTTTGATATCCAAATCTTGATGATTTGGATGAGCGCTCAGAGGGAAGCAAAAATATCATTGTAATCTTTTGAAGACTACTGCAACGACTACCTAAATGAATGGCTGAGGTTGACAGCGGCAAATATTGGAGATAATTCCACTTCATGAAGAGTCAGCAAATGATACTGAGGGCTATGGTCCGCTTGTAAACTATTTTATGACAGTCTTGGTAGCAATCATATTTTCCAAGGGATAGCAATCTGAGTTGACAACTTCATTTGATTACCAGCAGTGTTATCATTGATTAGCCAATAGAAAACTCCAACTGAAACAGCAAACTGGAACCATCACAAAGAGATTCCAAGGAACAACACTGAAGATAAGAGGAGCATTGAAGAGCATCAGCTGTGTGAACAAATCCAGATTTGAGGGTTTCTATTTTGTTTAATATTGTGTAGGTAAAAATAATTTTACATAAGCTACAATAATTTAGGAGTTGGGATTGATGATCGAAATAAATATTTGAAAGTTAAATGTGAAGGATAGAGGGGTTTAGCTTTAATATTGATGATAGAAATATAATGTTGATGCTCTGTTAAATTGATTTGCCATTGTCAAAATATAATTGCCTGGGTAGAATGACTATCTAGATTCTGAATTCACACAGAAAACATTGTAGATCGATTTTGAGCATCGTGGGCTTGATCCCAACTGTTGCGGTGTTGATCTATCACGTGGATCTGATCTGTGATTGGAAGGTTGAATTGATATAATGTATGCTTGAAGACTTGTTTGCCTTCGCTTGTTGATGTCTTGAGACTGTTAAGATGGTGTCTACAGATACCGTTGAGGAGATCGTCAGATTAATGGTGCAAATTTTTCTAAACAAGAGAGTTTGTAGAGGACATGGAAGTGACGCTGCCAAAGAACTCTAACTTTCTTCGCATTTTCCACAACTTTCTTCTATTTTTGTGTGGAATACAGTTTTCTCTAAAAAGTTCAACGGTGACTTCAAAAACAATCCACAAGCTAGTGCAGACTTAATAAGTATCTCGAAGAGATGATTAATGCTGTCCTCTCTTAAAATTATGTCATATCATTATATCACACATATATATGGAATAATATTCATTGTTAATTAATAACCATTGTTATGTGTTGTTCAGCGGTGATTCATTGCTTTTGTGTAAAGCTTTACCTTATTAGATAATTTTGGACAATACTAAACAAAGCCCATACAAACATTGATAGATATCAACAAGGTAAATATCCCGCCAATGCCCAGCCCAACTATTTGATTGGACAGACATGACTATATGTATAAACTTCTGTCAGTCAATAAGACCAGAAATGGAGGCACTTCTACTATAGTTTAAATTGTATTCTTACCTTTCATATTTGGAAATCGGCTCAACTGTAAGGAGAATCCTTAGGCGTTGGGTATAGAAAGAAAGCCAATAGAAACCAAAATGGTTTATTCAACAAATCTAGTTGCTGTCATCATAGCCTCCCGTAGATAAACCTCTTGAGAGAGATTGAGCTATCTAAGTTTATGCTGGCAATACCATCAATTCGCAGTCCAAGGGAGCTGATGAACGCTACCAGAAGTGGTTAGATTAAATTAATACCGACCATTTCAATGGTAAAACAGTCAATAACAATTTTACACCGCATCAGCAATTCATACCAAACTGTTCATGTTCCATTCTATTGGGCGCATTTACGACACTTTTCTTCAATAGAATTTATCACTTTTGCTTAAGTCCTTTTTGAGACATCGTTACCACGAAGAAATGTGAAGCATGTTAAACTATCTTATCTAGTCGAGGTCAAACAAGACATTGGAAGGATCGTATTGATAGTGAGAGTGTGTATTGATAAGTAGGAATTAAATAGTATAATAGTACTAAGTGATTCTTTTACAAATGAAATGTTGTAAGTTATTTAGTAATTTATCTTTTGAAACAAAATGTAGTATATTTAGATAAATTAGTTGTGATGTATTAATATGTTTGTTGCAAGTAATTTAAATCAATCAATTTGATTAAAAGAGATGATGAAATCTAATGTTGAATTTACAAAGTCGTTCACATTGTACTAAGAAGGAGTTTAGTGATTTAACTTTAGAAATTAAATTTAAACTAGATGAATTTAAGAATTCTTGTTGTCGTAATATGATAAATTGCTAGTGGTCAAAATTCCAGAGGCTTAGTATGCCGTGTTTTGAACATGTGGATAGGTGTTCTGGTATTATGATGTTGTAACGGTTGTGTGGCTCGAATTTAGTATGAGGTATAATGAAGTTTTGGTTAAATTGTTAATATGTTTTGTAATGTGATATTCTCTAGATGAGATTATTGGTTGTAATGGGGTCCACTGTGCAAGTTGTTTGGGTGTCAGTCCAGAGGCATAGAATAATGTGATTTGTTTTCAAGTATAGTGTTTTTATGTATTGGATATATGATGATAAGTTGTCTCTAGTTATGTTTGGGATAAAAGACATTGTGAATGATGAATGTATTTCCTTGGGGGATGTATTGTTGTTCGTCTAATTATATTTATCTTGTATTGAGTTTTGTGTTAGATTTTGAAATGGGGAGACATCGAGTATTGTAACAAAGTAATGTTTATGTATTGTTATGGGCAATATTTGTGAGTTGTCCCTGTGATTAAGTTGATATGCAAGAGGGATAATGCCTTGCATTATTATATTTACATGTGGATATGAGAATAATTGTTATGCAAGAGGGCTAATGCCTTGCATGGTTCATGTATCATCGTTTTCATGATGATGTTTGCTATGTTTGTTGAGTAGGGTCTTCTAGATGCAGGTAGAGGAGTGGCTCTCAATGGGGGCCGGAGCCCAAAAGTGGCATCCAGGACAACCCATGTGGGAGTTTGATAACTCAGTGATAACCTAAATAATGAATTAGGGGGGGGGGGGGGTTGGGTAGTTAAGCACACTAAATAAGATAAGTGGATGCCTCACTCATGGCTAAAGTGCTTGTTTAGGCTTGAGATGAGAAGAGAAGGCCTGGAATGGCAAGATCAACTACCTTGTCCTCATGAAAGGTATGTTGATTCCGCATGAGCATTGTATGGGGGCCGGGAGTCGGGAGAGGCTACCAAGACAACCCAAGATAGGGGGCCGGGGCCTAGAAAGACTTACCAGGACAACCCATGACAAGCCATGTGATGACACTCCTCCCTACTGCAGCCTAGCATTCCCTAGTTGAACTCTCCCCATTCGTTATGTGTTGCCTCTGGAAGTTCAGTTAAGTTGTGTTGTGTTGTTATTGCCATGTGTAGTATTGGCATTTGGTCGTCCTTTGTTCATGTTTAGTCTTGTCTACCTGACTGTTATTGTTTGGGACCTCATGTTAACTCCTAGCTCGGGGGGTGGACCTTAGGGTTCCACATGGTCGGGTGGAAGAGCTTTATTATCCATTGGTTATTCTTTGGTGAAGTTCGTGTGCAGAAAGGATGTATCTCAATTTTCAGACAATTGTACTTGTACTAGTTGATGAAGATGTATGTGTATAATCTTGCACCAGATTTGTGTAACAGATCAATCATAATGTATGTAATTCTAATGTAGTCTGAAAATGGTAATGTAATGATGTACCTATGTGTAAGGAAAGCATTTCCGTTATGTATTTATTCATGTATATTGTATTACTTGATGACATGTAATGAATATGAATAAGTTATTTAATTATGCATTAGATTCAGATCAGTTACTGATGTATGTTAGATTATGTTAGTTGAATTGTTAAGTAATGCAGCCTTGAAACCTTGGAGAACATGTCATAAGTTTAATGGTGGAGTTAGTTATGTTAACATTACTTGTTATCTTAAACATTTAAAAAAAAAAATTCCTGTTTCATATAGCTTAAATGTGATTTTCTCTAAGGTGTTCAAGGCGGGGCGTTACAGAAAGAGTCTCTTTCCAGAATTATTCTTAGTCAGAAGACTGGTAAGCACTTTGACATGATTTCTTAAGGTGATGTTGAAAGGTATTTGGTAAAATTAAAACATTTTGCATGTTCAAAAAGTGTTATAGTTATAGTGGGGCTGAAAGAACTTTGAGAAAGACAACAAAATAAAAATCACAAGCTTAAAATTACTTGAGAAATTGAGAACATGTTTAAAAAGGCATCAAAAGCTCTAAGTCATAAGTTAATAACTACTTGTGAATGGAAGTTATGAGGAACATATAAAATGTCATGCCCACATTTCCCATGTGGTCACAACACGCAACACACGTGTCATGTCCACATTTGTCATGTGGTCATGACATAAAATATCAAAAAAACTTTTACACGTGTCCCTAGAAACCCCCTTGCACACATCTGCATGCTCGGTGGCAATACGCATAAGTCGTAAACATGCCAATCAATACTCGGGGAAGTGCAACTTCCTACGCAATCCCCTGCGTGATGATAGCTGACTAGGGGGTTAGGCGACATGATGTGTGCGACTTCTAGGGTTAGAATTGATTTAATTCAAAACCCTAAGTTTCCTAGGCGAGTGAAATGATTTCGACTGAATCAAAATCAAACCCTAACTCTAATGCATAAATAAATTGAATAAAGTATTGCTTCAATGATAAAATGGTCACATGAAGAAATGGAGTGATAAAATAAATGTCACAAAAACGTCATTAAAATAAAACCCTAAAAATTCTAGGAAACATTCGACAGCATAACGTGTTTTTAATAATTGAAATAAATATTTTAAAAGAATTCCCCGTGGAAATAATTAAGGCAAAAAAATTGAATAAATATTTTAAGAATAAATTAAATAAATTCCAAGGTCAAGCTAAAATTCACCACTCCTCAAAATGTAAAATTTGAATTTAAATAAATGACCAAATTAAAAATCAATAATTAAGTCATTTAATAAATATAATCGCGACAATTACATTTATTAAATAACTTAAGTTACAAGAATAAAAGATAATAATCTAAAACATCCCTTCTAGAATAAAATCGATTAAAAATAAAAAATAAAATCAATTAGAAGATTTCCCCAATAAATAAATAAATAAAACCCATTCCCACTAAAATAAAATCCAACCCCTCAACAATATATAAATCAAAAAGAATTTAAAACTCAAGGGAAGACAAAAATAAATCAAAAAGGAAAAAAGGTAAAAGAGAGGGAAGTTTAAATTCCGTGCACATGGGAAGAAAAGAAATAAATAAAAGAAATAAAAAACTTCTATTTGTCTACACATCCTCCAACTAAGCCCTATCTAAATATTTTATTAGTTTGCAAAAGGGAAAGTCCTAAGATTATTTTATTAATTTCCTTATGGCAAACCCTATCTTATTCTTTTGTTTTCTTCTCATCTTTTCTTTTGTTCCCTTTTTGTTTTCTTTTCTCTCTTGCCTCCATTTTTGTTGCAGGTTGAAGGTTTCTTCTACAATGGCTTGGGAGCCATGCAAGTACCTCACAGAGGTATATTTTTGTTGTATTTGCATAGTAGGGTTTCTCTTATATATATATAGGGTATTGCAGATTCAAAAAATACGTAATAGGTAAAATAATGGCCACAAGTCATAGAGTTGTAGGTCTCGAAAGTGGAAGCCGTATACTCCCCACGGTGCCGCCGCTATGGGGAGATCTTTGCATAGGTGTAAGTTTTAGATGAGGGGGGAGGGGTGTGGGGAGGAGGCTGTGCCTCCACCCACACCCTTGGGTGTGGATGGAGGTATGACCTTCTCCCCACACCCCACATTGTTATGCAGCAAGGGCAGTGGGTGGCGGCTAAAGCCACCACTCACTGTGTTTATTTATTTTTTGTTTTAAACTTTAAACTTATACACAAAAAACCCCCACGGCTGGGTCTTCCTTCCTCACACAACCACCCTTTTTTAAGTAATAAAACAATTTAATATTACTTAGTTTGTGAGTTGTATTTACAGTTTGTTTATAATATATATGTGTGTGTGTGTACAGTGATACATACATTTTTTTTGCTACACAATAAGATCTATCATACATCTAAAACCAGAAATGTATATGGGGTAAATATATATAAATATATAAGTATATATATATATTCCACATATATATAAATATATATATATATATATATATATATATATATATATATATATATATATATATATATATATCACATTTATAAAACCACAACTTCATAATAAGAGGGACTAACCAAGTTTGCAACTTAATTTAAACTAGTAGTGTATTTTAAAAAAAAAAAAAACAAATATACAGCAACACTATTTTTCTTTCTTATCCTTTCTTTTGACATAAAATTAATTAAGACAAGAAACATAATTAGAGCAATTTCTTCACCTTGAAACAACAAGAATTATGATAGTTCTATTCCTATTTTCATGTTATGAACATACAATGAAATTTAGACAGCATTATTTCCTCTTTTTTTTTTCTTTAAATACAGCATACCTATAAATCAACAATACATATGATACAAACAACAAGAGTATATATATATATATTCTCTCTTTCTGCTCAAACTCTTATACACAACATTTTATTAAAAAGAAAATAACAAGTGCATGGGCAACAAGAAATATTTCAAATTACCACAATCATAAATGCATTCAAAGGCAGATTAAATTTGCAAACATAGGAAATAGTTTACATTTCTTCTTCTCAACATGAGATTATAATTTGACAACAAATACATCAAGGCCTCCAAGGCCATGGCTCTTAAATAGCCAACACAATTAATGTAAACTATGCTAAAATAAACTTTTCTTCAAATTTTTAAGACTCCAACAAAAACCTACAAAACATAAACACAAACGGAGAACCAAGGCCACGTAAATCACCCTCCTCCCTACCATAGACCCGCTAGTGGGTCACCCTCGAGATAGGGAGGTAGAAATCACACGGTTTCACAATCACACCATAACAATGAAATACATAAAAATTACTCCCAAGCATTTGCACAAACTAAACTCATTAAAATGAGTTTGGAGGGGGTAGGGGAGTGGACCCCTCAACTCAAGAGGTGGTCACCCCAAGAACTCCAAAAATCACAATAACTAAAGGCCTCAAGCCAAAATAATTTCTCCACAATACTCAAAGAATCACTATGGCACTCGTGCCAAATCAAAATGCTCCCAAACTCCATAAAATGCCCTCAAGGCTATAAATAGAATAACACAAGGAGGTGACCTTGAGGAGGTTCACTCTCCCCCACCCCATACGAGTTGAGTCTTTTCTCCAATGGAGATGCTCTCACTAACACCCAAACCCACACAAAAACAAAAATAACAACCAACATAATTTTTCAATCACATACACTAAAATAAAAAAATGCATAGGGAAATGGCTATTGCCATTGAGCTTACCTTCAAAAGTCCTACAATGGAAGCACATTTGAAAAAGAGATCCAAGCTTCTCCAAGTCTCCAGGCCTCCAAAATTCCTCCAACACTTCCCAAAACCTCCAAAGATAGAAGGAAATTTCCAAAAAAAGAACCCCAACTCCTCTTCAAGAGGAGATAAAATAGGCCTTCAAATTTGGCCTTGAGGAATGAGAAGGTGACACTTGTCACCTTCTCCTTCCTCATCCCATGCCACTTGAAAGGGAGGAGTGTGAAGGTGACAAGTGTCACCCTCTAATCCATTCAAACCCTCACCTTATCCACTTGTGCTCTCACACATGTGTGAGAGACCAAGTGGAGAGGTGGAAACTCTCCTCAAGACTCCATGAGGATAAGGGATGCCACATGGCATCCTCTTATCCTTCAAGAGAGACATCTCCCTCCAAGATGCTCTCACACATGTTTGAGAGTCTTGGAGGGAGATCCCACACACTTGGGGGTCTTGAAGACCTCCCAAGTCTTCTTGGTGAAGGAATCCCCAAGATTTGGGAAGGGAGATGGGTCTTTCCCAAAGCATGACTCATCTCCCACCCTTAGCCATTTTCAAAATTCGTCACATTTACTAAACCCAAGTTTAGAGTGACTAGATGTGAGTTACCCTAGGGTTTAGTAAATTCAAATGAACCCTAGACCCTAGGGTTACCACCTAGGGTAAGTTTAGAATTCTAATAAACACCTAGGGAGGTATAAAATCACTTTAAATGGCCCATAAATAAAATGACACCAAATGGTGTAAATCAAAACATAAATTTACAACACATTAAATAAATCAATTTAAAAAGGGTAGACTAGGCCAATTAAATAAATCAAGCATGTATGAAAACATCATCTAATCAAACGTGATCCTCATCCCTCTTGGGAATGGATCGGCTTCACAATGGATTACATATGTGTGAGAACTACCTTCGATTCCCTGTGCCCTAGGAAAATAACCTACACAACTCGATCAAGTGGTCAATCACATCATAGATAAAGCATAGCCGAAGCAATAGAAATTGAAGTCATCTCATTGCATACAATATTAATCATTCACATCATAATTAAAATTAAAATTGCATTTCCTATTTAATATCTCATAATCATCATCAAATAATAAATCCACATAATAAACTTGTAATCACATCAATAATCATCATCAAATATATCTCATATGTCTAACATCATTATAGCATCAAAATATGATCTAATCAAATGACCACATGACTAATCAATGCTAATCCAAAATCAGGAAATATAGTCTAAATCTGCATAATGAAAATCAATAGTCTCTAAATGTCTGATAATGTCACCAACTATAATGTAAAAATGATCAAAATAGGGAAGTAAAATAAATTGGCCTCACATCCTCCCTCCTAAGACTAAATTTCCTCCTGGAAGTCGTCAAAAAGGTGGGGATAGAGTGCCCTCAAACTAGCTGCATCGTCTCGAGTCACTGTAACCTCATCATAACAATCCCACTAGACCCTAACCTGGTCCAGCTCTCGACCTCGCAGGCCCAGCATTTGACAAGCCAATATGCAAATTAGCTCCAAAGCCAACTACCCATCTGTCTATACATATAGAGCACTCCAATCCAATACATGAGATAAATCAAATATATATCACCGTAATACAGAAACATGAAAAACATCGTGGATGAGTGACAGGCTAGGTGGTAATGCTAGATGGTAGGTTACAGGTCCTATCCACTCCAAGATCTCAAAAGGTCCTACAAACCATGGTGTGAGCTTAGAGCCCTTTCCATAACAGATTAGACTCTTGTGTGGCTGAACTCTCAGGAATACTCTATCACCAACTGAGAAGCTCCAATCTAGTCTCTTAGCATCGGCATACTTCTTCTATCTATCCTGTGCCTCCTAAAGTCTACCTAACAAGTGTGACCTGCTACTCCATATCCTGAACCAACTCTGGACCAATGACAACTCTGTCCTCTATCCAATCCCAACTCAATGGTGTCCTATATGGCCTAGCATATAAAGCCTGAAAAGGAGGCATACCCAATGAGCTGTGATGCCCATTATTGTAGGCAAACTCAACCACACACAGATACTCCTCACATCTAGACTGATGGTCCATAACATACATGCGAAGCATGTCCTACAACACCTGATTCACCCACTCTGTCTATCCATTTGTCTCAGGGTGATAAGCGGAGCTAAAGTTGAGCTGTGTGCCCAACACCTGCTGCAAAGCCCTCCAAAAGGTTGAGGTGAACACTAGATCCCTATCAGAAATGATGCGGCGAGGTACCCCATCTGACAATATTATCCAAGAATACTCTCGCCACTACTAGTGCATTGTACGTCATACATACAAGTGAGAAATGCGCCACCTTAGTCAACTTGTCAACTGTCACCATGATGGCATCATGGATGCAAGAAGACATAGGAAGACCAATAATGAAATCCATAGAAATGGTGTCCCATTTCCACTTAGGTATCTCATGAGGGTATAAAAGACCCGCTAGATACTAATGCTTAGCCTTGACCCTCTGGCATTCAAGGCATCGAGCAACAAACTCTGCAATATCCCGTCTCATACCCGCCCAATGGTATAGTTGTCGTAGGTTGACATGCATCTTCTTCACTCGTGAATGTGCTGCATATGGTGCTCTATGAGCCTATGATAACACTACAGTATGTAGGTCACCTGCATGGGGTACATAGATGCACTGTCGATGACGAAGTAACCCATCTGCCTCAAGTGAGTATCTTGCAAACTTGCCCACAAGAGCCCTCTATGACTAGATCTCTTACTGCACCTCAAGAAACCACTCACTCTAAGGCAGATACTAAATAATGTGTCCTCTTAAGTCCTCACTCAGAGTCAATGTTAGGATCTCATGGTGCCTCCGACTCAATGCATCAACAACCACATTCTCCTTCCCTTTGATGTAGTGGACATCAAAGTCATACTTGCAAAGAGACTCCATCCAACACTGCTGGCGGGTGTTCTGATTCGGCTGTGTGAATATATACTGAAGGCTGTGATGATCTGAATGAAGCTCAAAGCGATGACCCAATAAGAAATGTCTCCAACGAACTAGAGCATGAACCACTGCTGCAAGCTCCAAATCATGAGTGGGGTAGTTCAGCTCATGGGTCTTGAGCTTTCGTGACTCATATGCGATCGTTCTACCACCCTACATAAGTATGACTCCGAAACCCTCAAGTGATGCATCTGTGCAAACCATAAAATCCACTGCTGGATCAGGAACCACTAAGATGGGAGTGATGGTAAGACGCTCCTTGAGGACCCCAAAGGCCCTCTCGCACTGATTAGTCCATAGAAAACTCTTCCCTTTCCGCTGATAGCCCTAATCTTCAATGGATCTACAAAGATTCCATTGCCAGATAGGATGTACCCCAAATAATGTACCTCTGTCCTAAAAAATCCACACTTCACCAGGTTCCCATAAAGATTCTGCTCCCTCAAACACTACAAAACCTGACATAGGTGCTCCTCATCGGTCTGCGAATAGATCAAAATGTCATCGAGAAAAATAATCACGAACCAATCTAAGTAGGTACGGAACACCCCATTCATGAGACTCATGAACACTGCAGGGGTGTTCATCAAACTAAAGGGGACCACAATGAACTCATAGTGGCCATATCGAGTCCAGAAGGCAATCTTATGGATGTCTATCTCTGTGATATGCAACTGATGGTAGCCACACTTCAGGTCAATCTTAGAGAACACCCTGGCTCCCTGCATCTGATCGAAGAGATCATCAATCCTAGCCAGAGGATAATGGTTCTTCACTGTCACCTTATTTAACTGCCTATAATCCATGTATAATCGAAGAGACCCATCCTTCTTCTTAACGAAGATGATCGGAGTGCCCCAAGGTGAAATGTTCGGTCAGATGTGCCCCTTCTTGTGCCAGTCCTCAAGCTACAACTTGAGCTCTGTGAACTCATGAGTGGTAAACCTATAGGGTACATGAGACACTGGCTCGACACCTGGCACTAGATCAATATGAAAGTCTACCTCACGATGGGGTGGCATCCCCAGTAACTCTACTGGAAACACATCGGTAAACTCTCTCAAGATGGGATGGTCATCTAATGATGCCTCAGGCTCGTCCTCGGATCTGTCACTAACTATAATAGCTAACATCTGGTATCCTTTCCACATACAGTGCTTAAGTTGCTAAGCGGATATCATATGACTGTTGTGGGATTCTAAATGCCCATTATCTCAACTGATGTCTCATGTTCATCTAAGCAGCTAATCACCTTTCGACGACAATCTAGCTTGGCTCTATGAGCCGTAAGCCAGTCCATACCCAAAACCACACCGTAGGATCCTAATGTCATAACTCTAAGGTCACATACTGTAGTAAAGGGTCCCAAAGATATCTCCCAATCATGGACTAAGGCATCTACTGTCATCTTGGCCCCTGAGCCCAACTCAACCTCCCACCTATCACCCTGCTTAGAGGCCACCAGCCTACAACACTCCACTAACGATGGAGATATGAAAGAGTCAGTAGTGCCAGAGTAAAAAAGAATAGAAATGGGGACACCCCCAATCATACCTGAGGTCTCAATCACTAATGCCTGAAAACTAGCCTAGCGGTTATCAACCACTGTGAACATACGGTGAGACCTACCCACATCTCAAATTGTCTTCTCTGATCCTCCTACACGAGGTTGTCCTCTTGCTGTAAAGCCTTGTGGGCACTCTCTGGCTAGATGTCCCACTCCACTACAAACATAGCATGGGCCTCGAGCCTGTACCTACCCATTCTGAGTCCTACCCAACTGCTGCTATCCAGATCGACCCGTGGACCCCTGTGAACCCCTATAGGACTGTTGTGACCTTGCGGGTCCCGCAGGTGGTCCCTACTGCCTCTGATCCCTATGCGGGCCCTGCTACTGCCAACCTCAATTATGACCCCCGTGTGTCCTCTGTTGTGGCTTAGATCTCTGTTACTACTACGGCTGCTACTGTTGTGGAGGCCTAGGAGGTAAGCATGCGAAACTAAATCCTCTTCTCTGAGGTGGCAGTGGTGGTATGCGGTAACTCTACTGATTTTGCTGCTACCCACGATCTTGAAACTGAGGGCATGAACTCTACCCTCATCCATGTATCTCCTTAGCTATGTATGCCTTCTCGGTTGCATCACTCAATGTCTAGGGGTCTGCCATATGTATAGGCCTTGCAATGCTATGGTTCAACCCTCTGATAAACTTATGAACCAGGAGTTTCTCATCATGGGAATACTCCGCATATCGAGACAACTTGGTGAACCTGCCCTCATACTGAGCAACAGTAATCCCTCTCTGCTGAAGATTGTGAAACTCATCTATGCGACGCTGCTTGTAATGATTTGATAAATATCACACATTGAAGCACTCAATGAATGTCTCCCATGTGAGTGTATCTAACGATAGACGGTGCTTGCACTCCTCAATGCACCACCAAGTAGCTGCTGCATCTCGCAACAGGTGGACTGCCACACGTGCCTTCATGTTGCCCTCGCAAGGATGCAACAGGAAGCATCTGTTGAGACTGATGAGCCAAGCCTTACCTTTGGCTCTCTCTGTTGTCCCGGCAAATGTAGGGGGGTTCAACCTCAACAAATCCCTCATAGGGTCTCCTCGATCTTGGTGCCCTCAGATAGGCACATCCACATAAAAATCATAAGGTCTATGAACAATCTACTCCACTCTCACTGCCTCCTCACACATAGCATGATGTGGAGGGCTCTTGCTACAAGCCCTATAGGCCAATCCAACCTCCTCTGTCATCGTATATGGTACCTCAACATATGGCTCCACACATGATCCCTCTCACGGCTCGACACGGGGCTCCACACATGACTCTGCTCATGGCTCCACATGTGGTTCCTCTCATGGACCAATGCGGGGCTCAGCACGTGGCTCTATGTTTGGCTCAACTGTGGCCGGTGGTAGCCTATCTAACACTATTTGAAGCACCTATAATATCTGTGGCCCAATATCAGGTATAGGTGGGGCTTGTGGTGCCTACTATGCTTGTGGTGTCGGTGGTGCCTAACCCTCAGCTGAAGAGAATCTATGAACCTCTACGGACTCTGTGCTACGCCAAACTCATCGGGGAGGTATCCTACAAAAGCAAGGTAATTACAAATTAATCAAAATTATAGAAAAAATAATGTGCCCAAACAAGCCCAGTGTTTAAACTTGGCCCTAATACCAAATGTCATGCCCACATTTCCCATGTGGTCACAACACTCAACACACATGTCATGTCCACATTTGTCATGTGGTCATGACATGAAATATCAAAAAAACTTTTCTACGTGTCTTTAGAAACCTCCTCGCACGAGTCTGCATGCTTGGTGGCAATACACATAAGGCATAAACATGTCAATCGATACTAGGGGAAGTGTGCCTTCCTATGCAATCCACTGTGTGATGATAGCCGACTAGGGGGTTAGGCGACGCAATGTGTGCCGCTTCTAGGGTTAGAGTTGATTTAATTCAAAACCCTAAGTTTCCTAGGTGACTGAAATGATTTTGACTGAATCAAAATCAAACCCTAACTCTAATGCATAAATAAATTGAATAAAATATTGCTTCAATGATAAAATGGTCGCATGAAGAAATGGAGTGATAAAATAAATGTCGCAAAAACGTCATTAAAATAAAACCCTAAAAATTATAGGAAAAATTCAACAGCATAACGTGTTTTCAATAATTGAAATAAATATTTTAAAAGAATTCCCTCTGGAAATAATTAAGGCAAAAAAATTAAATAAATAAAGTATAAGAATAAATTAACATAAATTCCAAGGTCAAGCTAAAATTCACCACTCCTCAAAATGTAAAATTCGAATTTAAATAAATGACCAAAATTAAAAATCAATAATTAAGTCATTTAATAAATATAATCACGACAATTACATTTATTAAATAACTTAAGTTACAAGAATAAAAGATAATAATCTAAAACATCCCTTCCAGAATAAAATTGATTAAAAATAAAAAATAAAATCAATTAGAAGATTTCCCCAATAATAAAAAAAACCCATTCCCACTAAAATAAAATCTACATGGAAATAAAATCCAACCCCTCAACAATATATAAATCAAAAATAATTTAAAACTCAAGGGAAGACAAAAATAAATCAAAAAGGTAAAAAGGCAAAAGAGAGGGAAGTTTAAATTCATGTGCACATGCGAAGAAAAGAAATAAAAAACTTCTATTTTCCTACACATCCTCCAACTAAGCCCTATCTAAATATTTTATTAGTTTGAAAAAGGGAAAGTCCTAAGATTATTTTATTAATTTCTTTATGGCAAACCCTATCTTATTCTTTTGTTTTCTTCTCATCTTTTCTTTTGTTCCTTTTTTGTTTTCTTTTCTCTCTTGCCTCCATTTTTGTTGCAAGTTGAAGGTTTCTTCTACAATGGCTTGGGAGCCATCCAAGTACCTCACAGAGGTATATTTTCATTATATTTGTATAGTAGGATTTCTCTCTTACACACACACACACACACACACACACACACACACACACACACACTTATGTGTGTATGTATATATATATGTATGTATACATTTACATAAATTTGGAAGAACAGAGATATTGTTTGGTTGAAAACATAGAGGTATAACTATATATATATATATATATATATATATATAGTTATTGGGTATTGTAGATTCAAAAAATAAGTAACAGGTAAAGCAATGGCCGCAAGTCATATAGTTGTAGGTCTCGAAAGTGGAAGCCGTATACTCCCCACGGTGGCGCCGCCGTGGGGAAATCTCTGCACAGGTGTAAGTTTTAGATGAGGGGAGAGGGGTGTGGGGAGGAGGTCGTGCCTCCACCCACACTGCATTGAGCGGCAGCTAAAGCCGCCGCTCACTGTGTTTTTTTTTTTTTTTAAACTTTAAACTTATACATAGAAAACCCCCATGGTTGGGTCTTGCTTCCTCACACAGTCACCCTTTTTTTCAGTAATAAAACAATTTAATATTACTTATTTTGTGAGTTGTATTTACAGTTTGTTTATAATATATAAATATATGTGTGTGTGTGTGTATACACAGTGCTACATACATTATTATTTTTTTGCTACACAATAAGATCTATCATAGATCTAAAACCATAAATGTATATGGGGTGTATATATATATATATAAACCACAACTTCATAATAAGAGGGACTAACCAAGTTTGCAACTTAAGTTAAACCAGTAGTGTATTTTTTTTTTAAACAAATATACAACAACACTATTTTTCTTTCTTATCCTTTCTTTTGACAGAAAATTAATTAAGACAAGCAACATAATTAGAGCAATTTCTTCACCTTGAAACAACAAGAATTATGACAGTTCTATTCCTATTTTCATGTTATGAACATACAATGAAATTTAGACAACATTATTTCCTCTCTTTTTTTGTGTGTTTAAATACATCATACCTATAAATCAACAATACCTATTCTCTCTTTCTGCTCAAACTCTTATACACAACATTTTATTAAAAAGAAAATAACAGGTGCATGGGCAACCAGAAATATTTCAAATTACCACAACCATAAATGCATTCAAAGGCAGATTAAATTTGCAAACATAGGAAATAGTTTACATTTCTTCTTCTCAACATGAGACTATAATTTGACAACAAATACATCAAGGCCTCCAAGGCCATGGCTCTTAAATAGCCAACACAATTAATGTAAAATATGTTGAAATAAACTTTTCTTCAAATTTCCAAGACTCTAACAGAGACCTGCAAAACATAAACACAAACGGGGAAGCAAGACCATGCAAATCGCCCTCCTCCCTACCATAGACCCACTAGTGGGTCACTCATGAGCTAGGGAGGTAGAACTCACATGGTTTCACAATCACACCACAACAATGAAATACACAAAAATTACTCCCAAGGATTTGTACAAACTAAACTCATTAAAATAAGTTTGGAGGGGGTAGGGGAGTGGACCCCTCAACTCAAGAGGTCACCCCATGAACTCCAAAATTCACAATAACTCAAGGCCTCAAGCCAAAATAATTTCTCCACAATACTCAAAGAATCACTATGGCACTCATGCCAAATCAAAATGCTCCCAAACTCCATAGAATGCCCTCAAGGCTATAAATAGAACAACACAAGGAGGTGACCTCAAGGAGGTTCACTCTCCCCCACCCCATATGAGTTGAGCCTTTTATCCAATGGAGATGCTCTCACCAACACCCAAACCCACACAAAAATGAAAATAACAACCAACATAATTTTTAAATCACTTACACTAAAATAAAAACATGCATAGGGAAATGGCTATTGCCATGGAGCTTACCTTCAAAAGTCCTACAATGGAAGCATGTTTGAAGAAGACCTCCAATCTTCTCCAAGTCTCCAAGCCTCCAAAATTCCTCCAAAACTTCCCAAAACCTCCAAAGATAGAAAGAAATTTCCAAAAAAAGAACCCCCAACTCCTCTCCAAGAGGAGATAAAATAAGCCTTCAAATTTGGCCTCGAGAAATGAGAAGGTGACACTTGTCACTTTCTCCTTCCTCATCCCATGCCACTTGTAAGGGAGAAGGAGTGTGAGGGTGACAAGTGTCACCCTCTAATCCATTCAAACCCTCACCTTATCCACTTGTGCTCTCACACATGTGTGAGAGACCAAGTGGAGAGGTGGAAACTCTCCTCAAGACTCCATGAGGATAAGGGATGCCACATGGCATCCTCTTATCCTTCAAGAGAGCAATCTCCCTCCAAGATGCTCTCACATGTGTGTGAGAGTCTTGGAGGGAGATCCCACACACTTGGGGGTCTTGAAGACCTCCCAAGTCTTCTTGGTGAAGGAATCCCCAAGATTTGGGAAGGGAGATGGGTCTTTCCCAAAGCATGACTCATCTCCCACCCTTAGCCATTTTCAAAATTCGTCACATTTACTAAACCCAAGTTTAGAGTGACTAGATGTGAGTTACCCTAGGGTTTAGTAATTCCAAATGGACCCTAGACCCTAGGGTTACCACCTAGAGTAAGTTTGGAACTCTAATAAACACCTAGGGAGGTATAAAACTTACTTTAAATGGCCCATAAATAAAATAACACCAAATGGTGTAAATCAAAACATAAATTTACAACACATAATATAAATCAATTTAAAAAGGGTAGACTAGGCCAATTAAATAAATCAAGCATGTATGAAAACATCATCCAATCAGACGTGATCCTCATCCCTCTTGGGAATGGATCAACTTCACAAGGGATTACATATGTGTGAGAACTACCTTCAATTCCCTGTGGCCTGGGAAAATAATCTACGCAAGTCAATCAAGCGGTCAATCACATCATAAATAAATCATAGCTGAAGCAACACAAATTAATGTCATGTCATTACATACAACATTAATCATTCATATCATAATTAAAATTAAAATTGCATTTCCTATTTAATATCTCATAATTATCATCAAATAATAAATCCACATAATGAACTCGTAATCACATCAATAATCATCATCAAATATATCTCACATGTCTAACATCATAATAGCATCAAAATATGATCTAATCAAATCACCACATGACTAATCAATGCTAATCCAAAATCAAGAAATATAGTCTAAATCTGCATAATGAAAATCAATAGTCTCTAAATGTCTGATAATGTCACCAACTATAATGTAAAATGATCAAAATAGGGAAGTGAAATAAATCGGCCTCACATAAAACACTGATGAAGGAGTTTTTCTCTTTACCATCGGTCAAAGTAACTTGTTTGGAAAGTTTTAGTTCATCTCTGCTAAAGTAATGAAGCTCTCAAAACACTGATAAAGGGAAAGAAGTAAATATTTGAAGCGGCCAAAATAAAAATGGTTCAAGATTATTAAAGACACAAGTAAGAATTCATAATTTATTAGTTGTGAGTAACACCTCGAATGCTGACAAAGGAAATTCATGCCTTTATTGTCAAGGGTTTTCATTAGTTTTGAAAGTGTCATTTACTTTTGATGAAGTTTGGAAAGCACTTAAAATGCCAATAAAGGAAGGTGGTAAGAAAGCATTTGCTACCAAAGGTGAAGTCAAAAGTAAAAAGATACGAGCTTCGTTCATTTGAACTCCACACCTCATGAAGAAAAGAGAGCATGTCAGAAAATTTATAAGGTTTTCAAACTTGTTTTCAGAGAATTTGAAAGGTTTTTAAAATTGTTTAGATTGTTGACAAAGGGTAGTGTTGTGTGGTTACACAACACACCCCATTTTGACTTGACAAAACAGGGACCCAACTCTTTTTGTTGCTTTGGCTTGTTTTTCTGCTTTTCGGCGGTCTGGTAAAAGTAAGTCATGCAGATAGCCCTATAAGGAGGTGGATGGGTCACCATGATGAGGTCAGTTTTCAAAGTTAGTATTTCATATCATTAACTTCATAGTTGGAAAGTGCATAAAATTCCATGCAAGTTTGCCTTTTTGATCACCCCAAAATTCTTTAAGGGGAGGAAGTTATGATAAGTCACAGTTCTAGTCAAACCTAATATTCTGAGGGGGGGTCATATTTCAAACATCACTCACATTATGTAAGATCACCCCGATATAAGTAAATCACCCGATAATCACTTGGTCCCCGAAGTCCGGACGTCAATTTTACGTGATAGCTATTACTAACCCGTTAGACAACTTCATATATTCTGCAGGGGTCATATTTTCAATATCACCTGATCTTACAAATATCACCCTATCACAAAGCATCACCCAATGCCAATATGACGATGAGGTCATCTAAACCCGATGAACAAAGGAAATCACCCTGATGGTGACATCATCATCCTTTTTACCTTGCAGAGGTATGTATCCAATGCCCACCATGTTCAATAAAATGACGGTGACATCATTACAACACAACGTTTAAATATGGTCATAGGCATGCTGACATCATCCCAATCTTTCTAAAAGGGGATCATTTTACTTGCGGGGTCACATTTTAAACATCCCTTGATCTTAAAATCATGACCCGATATACACATGGTCAACCTTTGACCACATCACCTGATCTTTCGAAGATCACCCCCTCCCTATTTCTTGATATTAAATGAGATTAAATGTGGTAGGTGGATTCCCGCTGACTGTGAATACAATTCAAACACTTTTTATCATCCATGGATTCTCTATAGAAGATCAATGGATTTAATCGATTTACCTAGTTTTACCCTAATCTGCCCTATGGATGAGTTTAAAGGTAAGTTTCCAAGGTTATTTTCATTTACCTTGCGAAAAAACAAGAATTTACAGAGCGCAAAAGTCAAACCCTCATATGAGCTACCTATCAATGGACAAGATCTTCCAGTGCAACAAATTAGGTGATTATCATCATTTGCGACCCTTTTCCGTAATTATCCACCTAATTCAGGAGAAAAGCATTATCAGGTAAGTAATTAAAAACCCTCATGTTATCATTTTTTACATATCCAGGTAGTATGTTCTTTTTGTGGTTTGGATTTGTAAAAATGCATATCATGATGAAGTAAAGATTAATAAATATAGTATGCATGATGCCATGGATATATAGTGTTATATGAGCACATGCATGGATATTGTATAGTAAGATAGATCATGTTTATTGCAGAAGTCCATGGAAGACCTTAGAAGGAATAGGTCTAATTCTGAATTTCTTAAACCCATGTATGTTGAACCCGAAGGTGTACAATTCAAGTATGGCATCATTGGGGACACTCACCAAGGAGATACAAATTTGGTAGCTTGGTCCACCAGAATAGATCATGACAAAGATAATACCCTCCTAGATGCAATATATGTATCAAGAATGTAGCATGCAGCTGGATTCCTATATGCCATGGAAACCCCAGAACTAGTAGTAGAATGTGCCAGAAACTATAATCCTTAGACCAGACGAGTAGAGAAGCATGGAAGGGTTTATGCTGACTTTTCAGTTAAGAGCATCACATCTACTTTCAATTTGCTAGTTGGAAAGAAGGTGGTCAGTGTGGATTTGCCTAAACTAGAGACTGAGTATGAAAACAATAAAAAGAATGCAAGGAAGAGGATGTACCAGTGGAGGTCTAAGAGAAGCACCTACATTGCCTCTACTAAGTTGTCAGTACACCTATACAAATTTGATTTTGAAGATGAATATCAATACATGATTGCCCTGCTCAGTAGGATGACAGGCCAGCCTCATGCTGGGAATTTTAAGAATTGGATGTTTGGAATCATCCAGATGATCCTTTACATAGATAATAAGCCATTATGGGCCAAGGTCATCAGTGATGCATTGGATGAACAGATGAGGACCCTGGGAGGTCAAGAATGCTCATTCCATATGACCTCATATGTTGTCTATTCATGTGCCTACAAAGGAACATTTGATGCACTGACTACAGTGGGTAAGATTGGCAGTGGTGTAGATGATGCCCATATATGGGATCATTATCCTCAATTACAGAGAAGGAACTACCTCTTTGATTACAAGTTGGTGAATGATGCATTCTCTATGCATCTGGTTAGAACTATGGAAGAGGATAGAACCAAGAGATTGGGCATGGAAGCTCAAGAAGTTGTATACAGACATGGCACCCGGTTCATCCAGTATGCCACTTTTTCATATATCAAAATAGAGGGAATTGAAGAACAACCCTTTATGCTACCCCAGTACCCTACTGATGGGGTAGTCCTGATGGAATTTTTAAGACAAATATCTACCATACTGGAGGCATATAGAGCACAGAAGAAGATACCCCCAGTACTTTTTCTAGTATCTATGGGTTGGTATATATGCTCAGATTCACAGAGCATAGAGCATGTCATAGGCAGTCTGAACCTAATGTATTTGCAGCCATTTCCATTGGCTAGATCATATGAACCCTATGGAAGGATGCAGAAAATAATGGGGAAACTTATTCATCAAAAGCACCTAGAGGATTTCTGGATTGATTGTGAGGATGAGGCCGAGGTAAGAAGAAGAAAATATCAGAGGCTCACCCTAAATCAGATAAGGACATTTGATTACATCCCAGTGCCAGCACAACTGAAGAAGGATGATGGTAGGACCATCTCAAATGAATATGAAGATAAGGTGTATAATGACACCATCTCAGCCCCTAATTTAACATATCCTGAAGACATTTCCTTGGATCAGTTTACAAGTGGGGTGCTACAGTTAACCCAAGCATGGGTGGACAAACAAATAAATAGATTGAAGAAAAGAGGTGTAGCCATTATAGTGGATGCCAAGAGGAAAAGGCAGGAGATCCCTGATGAGGAGTATGATGACTTCCTTGGTGAGAAAAGGAAATCCAATGGGGAAGGGCTACCCACTCAGAAACAGAGGAAAGGACCCCCTAGAGGAAAGAAAACTGATGATGAGCCTAAGGGGGTGATAATTGAAAGAATTGCCATACCAACAGTAGGTGCATCTACATCAAGATAGGCATTCGCCTCATCTGCACCACCTCTAATGGATAAACCAAAGACCAAAAGAATCCTAAGGCTAGTTGTAGACACTATAGAAGTATGGGATGAGGGCCAAGCCTCACAACAAAATGTAGAAGAAAATATCCCTCTTGAGGAAGAACCAGTAAGTAAAGAGCCTGCAAGTGATGACCCTATGATGGTCAGCAGGAAGAGGAGGGCAGCACCGCTGGCATCACCACCCAAGAAGCAGAGAACATCTATGCGGGGTGATATCAGGACCGGCCCTATAGTATTGAGAGGGGCTGGTGGTGAAGTGTTTAGGAAGGAGATGCAACATGATGTGCCACTTCCCACCATTATTAAATTCAAGACAGAGAGAGCAGAGGAGCAGACAAAAGAAGCCTCCAAAGCAGGTCAAGGTGGTCCTTTCTCCTTGGAAGACACCGTGGACCTCTCAGATGATGAAGTTGTGCATAATGTTGCTTCTTAGAAGATGGAAACCCTTGCTTCCAGTAGCCACATGACCCCACATGGGACCCCACTAGCACAGATGGCAGTATTGGAAGAGTTGAAGCAAGCAGCTCAAGAAGAGAAGGAAAGTAGCCCAGAAAGGGTAGCCCAACAAATCAGGCTTGACAAGTTAGTCGATCAAGTGACTAGCCCTACAGTGATAGATTTGACATACAGGGAGGATGTGACCCCTGAGGACAAAGAAGGTGCACCTAATAAAACAAAGAATATTAAAGCAGCCAAGCAGGTAGAAATAGAGAGCAATACTCCAGATATGAGCTAGCAACAATAAGAGATACCTGTTGAGCCAAAAATAGTTGAAGTCCAACAAAAGGGTGAGGGTGATAAGGATATATCAGGTAATGATGTCGCCCAGACTGAAGGAGATATAGAATAAAAAGATACATCATGTCATTAGGACCTTAAGACACAAGAGGTTAGTACATCAGGTGCGGAACAAAATGTGACCCAAGATCAGGGTGATGCACCAGGCCCAAACACACAAACAACCATACTAATAAGCCTCAAGATGAGGAAAATACCAAGGTGGATGAAACACAGAAGGAGGGAGCGCAGGATCAGGCACAGGGTCATCATGTGGATCCTCCCCCATAGAAAGAAGCCCCTTAAGAGGAAGAGATGAAACAAGATCCCCCTCATGAGGAACATCATGAGGAAGAAATCAAGAAGTCACCTTCTCCATCTAGAATAGAGACAGATACTGGAGAACAAGGTGGACATGATGGTGATAAAACACAAGGATCCAGAGATGAAGTACCTCAGTGGCTGGAAAAGGAAATAGGTATGGAACAAGGCTTTGAAATTCAAGAATTTGACGTTTCTACCTTGTTTGCAGAGACAATCATGAAACCAAAGAGGAAAACTAGGTTGACCTCAGCTATTAGAAGAGATCCTGCTATAGGCAGAAGGACTGCCCAAGTAGCACTTCCCACTGTAGAAAAGGAAAAGGGTAAGATCACCCTGGAGGAATTCCAGATCACCACAATTGATTTGGGCTTTGCCAATGAAGACCAAGAGGGTCAAGAAGGGAAGGATATCATTAATTCTTTAACCCAAAGGGTAAAGAGAGAGAAGGAGAAAAATAAATAGCATAAGGAGCACATTGCCCAGTTGCATTCATATATAAAGGGGTTGACTAACCCTAATAGTACACCAGCGGATCTGGTAGTCCCATTGACTATCATCTCTCAGGAGGAGGTTAACAAGTTGGACCTCATGAAGCATGAAGCTATGATCATGGATAAGTGGATGTTATCAGTGCTCACAGGAGCTGAAGAAGTATTGAGAACCTCTTTATAGAGGTGGAATTATTTGAGCACTTTGAAGAGGAAAGTGGATAAAATGTAGAATGAAATGGGAAGGAGGTCATTCCAGCTAGAAAAAGCCTTAAATGCTCCAAGTGAAATAAAGAGGATTGATCCTCAGGTCCTGATAAATAGTTAGTTATTAAATAATAGCATGGCCCTACTAGTAGATGTATGGTATGAAGACATCAGGTTTGAATACGATATCCTGAAGAAATGCAGTGGCGAGCTAAGGGATATTAGTCTAAAGCTAGACAGTATGATGGCATATGAGGCAGAAATCCTTGAAGCTCTAGAAGGAAAAGTGGAGGGGAAGATTGAAAACCAAGACACAAACTTTTCTATCAAGGCTCTGCATGATAATTTCCAGCCAGTAGCTGATGATCCTCTCACTCACTTGATAGAAGAGGTGATGAATAAGATCATGAGGATCAAGGTCAGGGTGGAAAATTATAATGAAACTTTAAATAATAGAAAAGGCAAGCTGGAGACACTCAAAGATAAGTTTCAGGCTCACAAGCATGCCATTACAAAAGCCAAAACCCAAGATGGTGGGGAGGTAGATAAAATAATACAAGCCTATGAAAATATTAGGAAGACAATGAAGGTCCATATACAGGATGATATTCATTAGGGTGATAGTGATACAGAAAACAACAAAGATGATGATCATGATGAAGAAGAAGAAGATAAAGAAGAGGAGCCCAAGGAATGAATGAAGATGTAGCACAAAGAAGACATATGCATCATGTACTCATAAGATAATGAGTCATCCAGATGTTTGCCAGCTGGCAACTTGTGCCACGAGGGATAGTTGACTGAGTCAAAGAAAGATTATCTACTGTTGATCTTAATAGATAAATCCTGATCATAGGTCATTTGTAACTGCTCCCTCACCTTATTCTATAAAAGGTGCAGGGATGCCATATTTTGAATATTTGGAAGCTTAATTGAAATTTGATTGCTGAAATATCATGACTTATTTCAAAGTTGTTGTAAATGTACATGTTATGCATACTTAATGAAAGAGAAGACAATTTGATTACAAATCATCATAAATCTTGAGTAATCTATGTTTGAGATTTTTATACATGCTTTGATCAGCTGCGTCCCTTGGAGTACTTGTCAGTCTGCATGTGTTGTTTTCATTCCTTATCCTTTGAAATTAGCATCACCCATATCTAGCTATGGAACATCCTGGTGAAAATATGGTTTGATTTCTTCTCCTCATGATTGTATCTTGTATGTATGTGGTTCAATGCCTAAAGATTCACCAAAATTAGAAGCATTCTTTTAAATTTCTTTCAATTTCATAACAATTCATCATCATAATTGCAAATAACAAAAGATCAAAAGCAAATAACATGAAATATGCTGACATCTCGTAGATAATTGGAAATACATAGCATATTTAGAGTTAAAGCATGTTAAATTGACAAATATCATGCAAATCCACACATAAATCCATGAAATTCATGCATATATCTACTTATAGACACATCATTTGAGTAAATATACTGTGTAGAAGAAAGAACAGGTTCATGATTATCAATAATCAGAAGAATTGATCAAACTTGCAAATACATCAGTTATCTTTGAAATAGAGTAGGAATAACCTCTCTGTGCAACAAATTTACAGGAAACAAAATCATACTAATCATTCAAACAAATGTAAGGCCCCTTGAAATGGAAAACAACATGTCACATCAACCTTTGAGTAATGTCAGACAATCATGACCTGATCAACGGAGACTTGGAGTCATTAACTTATCCTAAGTTGATCATACTTTACAAGATAATAAAGGTTTGTTGTGCAATTTTTTATGCATGTTGTTATGACTCATCATCATCATCAACAGGTAGTTTACTAAAAATAAAATGTCTTAAAGTGATCACTCATCGAATGTAAGCGATTGTTATATCTGCATGTAACGAATTTTGTTGAAAAAGTTTTAGAAAATTTGAAAGAGAATGCTATAGGATATTTTAAAACCTCTCTACAACCATTTCCATCATCTCCTCCTAGCCTATGCTTGCATGGAACTTAAGGACGGTGCACGGATATCCATAAAGTCCTAAACATCATTGTCAAAAATATAGTTGATAATGCTCTGTTAAACATGCTTGCAAACCATGGAAGCATAGACAAAGCACATAATATTTGTAAGTCTACCTCAAAGAGATGTCATCGAATGGAATGTAATGATTGTAGTGTATGTAAAAAAATGCATTTGTTGGAGATGCTTTAAAAACTTTCAAGCAAATTCAACCCTTATTAGCATCCTCACGACCTGCATTAGCATTGCAGCTTCTGAAAATGGTATGGACATCCATCAAAGCATATAGAAGACACATGAGCCACTTAGTGCAATGCCTTAAAGAAATGAGATTTCATGGACTACAATGATCAATAGGTATGCATGAAATGGACTCATTGTAAAGGCTTTAAAATCTTTCAACCGAGTGCAATTGGCATGTGCGCCACCAATTTCCACTATCTTTGCTAGCATCCTTCCACTCTACACCAACCTAGGAGCTTTGGAACAAGGTATGGAAATCCATAAAAGTAATAGAAAGTGGCCTTTGTCAGATATGTTACCATTACAAACTCCCTAGTAGACTTGTATACAAATTCAAATATACATGAAAATAGTGCAACCTTGTCGATTATCAAATATGTGGAGGCAAGCTTTTTAGGATTCCATAGAATATCTTGAACATGGAAAAGACAACTATGATGGATATGTTTTCTTGGTGACAATACATATCACATATAAATGGGTTATATATCCCTATACAAACACTTCCCTTGATGAAATTCTTCCTTGTGTGGATTCCGCAATTGCAAGCTTCAGTGACACAAATAAAGGTAGAGAGGTGTTGGGTGAATATTTTTTTATCAACTAACTGATAACAAAATAGTTATATCAACCACAGTGTGATGAGATAAATCTCTTATCTCAGAAAGGGGAGGCTCCCTTCTTATTGTTCACTAGGATCAACCAGCAATTAACTAGATTTATTTACACTAAAAACTATCCATAGGGTGTTTGCATATCATCGTATTCTCTTATTTCAGAATAGATGTTTACAACTCAAACAATAATCACATGAAGCTTATAACATATAATAAAATACAAATTACTAACTAGAACAATAATGGCTAAAATCCAATTAAGTTACACAAAAGAATAACTAAAATAATACCAGCAAATGTTAGTCACCAAGAAACCTACAAAAGCACAAAGTCTTTTGTTGCTTCTAACACCAATTGGAAATGAAAGAGTTTGGAATAGGATGTAGCCCAAAGTCTTCACTGTATGCCAAAATAAGATCAAACAACCATAGACAATGAATCACAGCCTAAAGTCTTCAAGTTACTTTCCAATCACGAACATAAACATAATTCCAAAGATGATATTGCACCAAAGTCTACATTGGAGCACCTTCTAAACACTTGATTCCATGCTACAATTCTACCATGTACACAAGATAATGTAATAGAATAGATGTAAGAACAATTCTAAAACATCACAAACTTGATCCAAGACAAATATTGGATTCCAACTTGCTTTCTTTGTATTGATTGAAAAATGATTTACAATATAAACTCAAAGTTTCAATTTGCTCTTCAAAATGGCAGTGTTTCTCTTCAATAGATAAAAGATACTAATTACAAAAGAGCCCCTCCTTATTTATAGGGAGAGGCTATGAGCAAAAATAGGGAATTTACAATTAATTTGACTTATTCAAAATCAGAGTTCTAATTGACTTGAGACTCTGTCTCACAACTTCATGTAATCTGATTTTACAAAAAGACATGGAGTTTGTCATCTACAAATTACAAACTACATAACTAAAGCATAGGAAAATAAACTAAGTGTCTGAAGACACATCTTCTTCTTCTTCTTCTTCTTTCTCTTTCTCTAGAAAGTATTCATATATTTTCACATCTGCCTAAACTTCAATGTCATTTGGCCTTGCTGTGTAACTAGAGATGGCTAGAACTCGTGTGATAGAGTCCCCTATGTTCACGTGCACTTTTCTGTGTTTATCCAAGATTGTCTGTAGCTTGTCTAGGATCACTTGAAAGTCCACTAATTTGTCAATGGAAGCCAATGAGAAAGCTTCTGATTCTACCTTAGAATGAATTAGTGTGGTGAACTATTGAAAAAGCGTTTTCTGGTTGTCATCAAGTATCTAACATGGAAGTTCCCTTATCTTATTAGTGATATCTAATCCTTTGTCAATGCTTTCATCTTGGGTCTCCTATAGATCTTTAATTAGTTCCTTAAGGACATCCCTTTTATGCTTCATTGCTTCGTGGTATTCAATGTACATCTTCCTTGTGGGGATCACCCCATTCTCAACTAACAGTTCTAACTTGCAATCTTTCAATCTTGTCCAAGTTTCAAGACCCTCTTCAACTAGTTGTAGATTTTGTGTTAGCAAATCAAGTGTATGGCTTAGCTCCAACTTGACATCAATCATATTGTCAAACAATTCAATAGAAGACTCTAGGAGCTAAGATCCTTGTGTGATGAGTCTTTCTATCCAAGCACTTACAACTTGGCCTTGTGCTCCAATCCTATCAGCTTTCTAAATTTGGTGCAGTCATGGTCAGAGGGTTCACAGAATGAACTGTCCAAACCATGCAGCTAGAGTAAACACAATAGAAACAACTTAAATGTAGAATGCAATGGAAGATTTAGAATATCAAATAATTGCAATGCTCATATGCCAGAAACATGAGGGCTATAATCAAAGGGCTCACAGGCTTGCTTTTTGGGTTACAACAGATATGCAGGATATGGCTTTGAAGTGCCTTCTAAAAAGAAAATCAAACACTAAATCATATTCTAAAACTACTAACCAAGATTTGACTTCCTAATACATCTAAGAGATCTATATATCATCTTCAAGCTCCAGGAATCCTTTGCATTGGCCATAGAAGGTTACAAGCTCCAATGAAGGATGTAACATGTAGAAATAAGTAGGTTAGCCTACAACATTTGGTATTGCTCTACAAATAGATGAAACTTGGTGCGGACCTCAAGGAAGGTCTATCTAATCAATATGAATGATGTTTCATTAGGCTCCACAAGTCACGGAAGTGCTCCACAAACCTTCTCCTTCAATTGAATGTTTGAATGCTCTATTTTGTGTAAGCTGATGATCTTCTAATAGAGATAACTTTTAGCAGGCAATTCCAATTGACCTAAAATTTAGATATTATGTAGATGATGATATGTAGATTCTAAGTCCTTCTCCACAAGCTATGATATGAAGATGTGGTGAAATATGGTAAAAACTACTAAAATTGCAACTAACTGAACTAAACTAAAAATGCAAGAAAAGAAAGAATGCAAATGTTTTAAGTTGATGCAAGATTGATCTGCAACCTGGGATGCTCTTGCATCAGACACCCGAGGTTGTTGAAAAAGTGAGTCCCTCACTTTGTTGGGGCTAGAGGAAAATAAAGGTAGTCCACCTTAGCCTGAGAAATCCATGATGAGTCCTCTTCTGGTTTGCCTTTCCACTTTACCAGGTATTCTTTGTATTGCTTGCCTCTAGTACTGTGTCCAACTCTGCTGTCCAAGATGTCCTCTATCTTCTCCGGTTGTTGTTGTGGTAACTGATTCTTCAAACCTTCTTTAATGTTGTTACTTGACTCTCCTTCATGATACTGATATAGGTCTGCAATGTTGAATATAGGTGATATACCCAATGTCTCTGGTAGCTCCACTTCATATGCATTTCTTGAATCAAACTTCCTAAGAATCTTACATGGTCCAAACTTCTTCATCTTCATCTTGTTGTAAGTTCCCACTAAAAATATCTCTTTTCTCAAATATACCATTATTTCATCTCCAATTGAAAATTCTTTGTGTCTCTTCTTCTCATCTGCTTGCTCCTTATACTTACTATTCATTTCCTCCAAATGCTTCCTGATCTAATTATGTAGAGTGTCCATGTACCCTACAAATTCTTCTACCTCTGTACTTCTTTTATTCTCCATACTGATGTCTCTTAACTCTGCAACTTGTCTAGGTTTCATTCTAGTCACAATCTCAAATGGTGTCTTCCCTGTACTTCTATTCATTAAATTATTGTATGCAAACTCTGCTTGTGGTAGAATTAGATCCCAATTTCCTACCTTCTCTCCTACTAAACATCTCAACAAGTTACCCAAACTCCTATTTACCACTTCTATTTGTCCATATGTCTGTGGATAAAATGTTGAACTGAACTTTAGGTCTGTCTTCATCTTCTTCAACAATGTCCTCTAAAAATATCCAATGAATCTTGTATCTCTATCTGAAATTATGCTTTTAGGTAAGCCATGCAATCTCACAATCTCCTTGAAAAATAGGTCAGCAACATGCACTGCATCATTTTTCTTCTTACAAGGTATGAAATGTGCCATCTTTGAAAATCTATCCACCACTACAAATATAGAATCATGTCCCCTCCGTGTCTTCGACAATCCTAGTATAAAATCCATGCTTATATCTTCCCAAGGTCTCTCCAGTACTGTCAAAGATTTGTACAAACCAGAATTTTGACTACTCCCTTTTGCAACTTGACATACTCTGTATCTTTGCACAAACTTCTTTACATCCTTATATATCTGAGGCCAAAAGTAATGTTCACTTACCAAAGCCACTATCTTGTTAATTCCAAAATGTCCTACCAATCCACCATTATGTTTCTCCTTGATCAAGTTATCTCTCATCAACTCCTAAGTATACACAACTAATTTCCTTTGAACAACATATCCTCCTAAATGAAATAATCCAACCACTTACTTCTATATGTCACAACAAGTTCCTTACATGCTTTCCATGGTTCTACAAAATCAATATCTTCTTTATACATGTGCTTTAGTTCCTCAAAACCTAATACTTCTACTCTCATCTCTGTCAACAAATTCCTTCTTCTGCTTAATGCAACTGCAACTTTGTTTGACTTCTCACTTCTATGCTTCAATACAAATGTGTAACTCTACATGAACTCTACCCATCTCATATGTCTTTGATTCAACTTTATTGTAAAGCTTGATGATCTGTATCAAACACAAACTCCTTAGGTAACAAGTAATATATCCACTTCTTCAAAGCTTGAATTATGGAATAGAACTCATGATCATAAATTGATTATCTGCTCCTGACATCATTCAACTTCTCACTGAAATATGCTATTGGTCTACCTTCTTGACTTAACACTACTATTGCATTTCCACTTGCATCACAATCTACTTGAAATACTTTGTCAAAATCTGGTAATGCTAACACTAGTTGCTCTATCACTTTCTGCTTCAACAATTTAAGACTTTTATTTGCTCCTGTTGTCCACTTAAATTCCTTTCTATCACCTCTCATTGTTTCTGTCATTGGTGTGCATACTGAACTAAAATTTCTAATGAACTTCTGTAGAAACTAGTTTATCCATGAAATGATCTTACCTCTCCAATATTCTCTAGTTTTGGCCACTCAACAATTAGTCTTTCGTAGGGTCCATCTTCAATCCTTCCGTAGAAATCACAAATCCCAAATATACCAATTATTCCTTCATGAAACTACATTTCTTGATGTTTATCAGCAACTTCTCTTTTCTCAACCTCTGCAATACTTGTCTAATATGCCACAAATGTTCTTCTTTTGTCTTACTGAAAATAAGAATATCATCCAAGTATACAATAACAAACTTACCCAAGAATTTCTTCAAAACCTCATTCACTAACCTCATAAAAGTCCTCAGTGAATTAGTCAATCCAAAGGGCATCACTAACCATTCATACAATCCTTAATTTGTCATGAATGTAGTCTTCCATTCATCTTCTTCTTTGATCCTGATTTGATGGTATCCACTCTTAATCAAGTCTATCTTTGTGAAATACTTTGCTCCACTCAAACAATCCATGATATCATCCATCCTTGGCAATGGCAATCTATACTTAACTGTGATCTTATTGATTTCTCTAGATTATGTACACATTCTCCATTCTCCATCTTTCTTTGGTGCTAGCACTACAGGTACCACACATGGGCTTAAACTTTCTCTGATCAATCCTTTCCTCAACAATTCATGTATATGTCTATTCAGCTCCGCATTCTTTGCTAGTGTCATCCAGTGTGGTGTTTTATTAGGAAAACTAGATCTAGGTATAAGGTCCATATGATGACTAATACTCTAGATTGGTGGCAATCCTTTAGGTACATTATCTGATATGATGTCTTCATACTCTGCCACTAATTCAGTTATCTTGTCCAGTGGTGGTTCTTCTTCTTTTCTGATAACAGTCTCTATACTTAGTTCTCCACACTTCTTAAGACTCAAAGAAAAACACATATTCTCATGTCTCAAACCATCTAGAAATTTCCTCCCATCAACCAAATAGATTCTAGCATTTCCAAATACTTCACTTTTAGGTTCATCTTCCAAAGCTATCAAGATAGGTTTCTTCCCATTTGATGTTATAGTATAAATATTATTTCTCCCATCATGCATAGATTTTCTATCATACTGCCATGGTCTACCCAACAATATATGACATACATCCATTAGCATAATATCACATAGTACTTCATTATTATAAGATCCTATATGAAATTTCACCAAACATTGTTCACTCACCAATACCTTATGTTCATCTTGAATCCATGTTATCTTGTAGGGCTTAGGGTGTTTCAATCCCTCTAGGTTTAGCATAGTTTTTTATTATATTGGTAAAGCAGGTTTTGAAGGGGCCCCGAAACCCTTTACAAAAAGACACAAACTGAGAATAGTAAGCCAACCAAATGCCAACCGAAAGCTACATAAACAACAAAAGAAAAGAAACTCATAGCAAAAAAGAACAACCTAGATTAAGTCATTTTCTTAAGGGTCTCTGCTGCCTCAAGTTCCTGCTCGTAGAATTCCTCATGCATCTTGGCAAAGTTTATCAACTCTTTTTTCTCCTCATCAAACTACTTCTTTCCGCTTCCCCTTGTGCTTGTTGAAGGGCCACCTGTATCCTCCATAGCCACCTGTTTACCTTTTTCTTTAGTGCCTTCCTCTTTGTCCTGTATGCCCAGGTCTTCCACATTCAGAATTTCATCAACTTCGAAGTCTTTGAACCAATCTTTTTTAAGCTCTTTAAGTTTCTCTATCAACACCGTCATTCACTTTAAACTATTCTGAATGGTTAACTTACTGATATGCATCATCTTCTCTAGATTGTTATTAACTTCCACTAACTTTTCCTCCAAGTACTGGACTCTCGTGCCATACTCTTCCCTCATCTTAACCAAATTATCAGCTTAGTTATCATCTCTTCTAAAACCAAATTATCAGTACTACCACTATCAATAATCATTTTACAACATTTAAGTCCTGATTTGCATCTGGTCTAGAACAAACTTTTCCTCTACGGTGGTTCCTCAGTTGTCTCTGCTTAAAATAATGCTCTCCTAATGATGAATGATTCTCCTTTCTCTAGATTTCCAACTAAACTAGGTGATCCAACGGGTTCTTCCTCCACATAAGCTGCTCTTACATTATTTTTTAGTCTTCTTGCTTGTACTTCCTTGAAGACATTCAAATGCTCAGTGTCCTTCACCTCCACACTTAAAACAAGTTCATTTGAATGTTCTCTTATCAAATCCTCTTTCATCTCTTATGTATCCTTCATTGTGGTAAGAATTATGATTCCCTCTATAGTAGAAAATTCTGTCATCTCTCTGGTATGAATTGTTATCCTTTTCCTCCTTCCGGTATGGGATACTTTCTTTGTTTTTCTCCACATTAGGTCTTTCTTCTCTGGAATATGTTCTACCTCTTTAAAATTTACCTCCTCTACCTCTCTGCCTTTGCTCATGCTTCTTATTCAACTTGTCTTCAACTTTCAATGAAAACTAATATGCTTCTTCTATTGTTGTCATCCTTACTAGACTTAGTTCTTCTTGAATATTCATCCTAATTCCATTTATGTATCTTGCCACTTTTTCCTTGCTTGCTTCACTATGTCCAGTCCTTAGGATCATCTTATGAAATTCTTTAGTATACTCCACAGATTTCTCCTTTTGCCTCAGGTTTTTCAATCTCTTCAACAGTTCCATCTCATAGTCAGCAGGTATGAATTGGTTCAACTTTGTCAGCATTCTATACCATTTTATGATCTTTTATTTTCCTCTCCTATTCCTAGCCAATTGAACTTCTTTCCACCAAATAGCAGTATGTCCTTTCAACTTAGTTTTTGCAAATCTTACTTTTTCCAGATCTTCAATTTCTTCATATTCAAAGTATTCTTCTAAGTAATTTATCCAATCAATCAATTCCTCATTATTCAAATTTCCAGTATAGTTTGGTACATCCACTCTAGGTCTCTTTCCAATCTTTGAAATATCTTTAAACATCTTTGCTTGATCTAATTCTTCTTCTTCTAGGGCTTCTTCATTTTGTTCTTGAGATTGAAATTCATTAGCATCACTTTGAGAATCATGTCTAGGGTTTAGTCCTCTTCTTCTATCTTCTTCTATAGTATCCAATCTAACTTTCATTGTCTTCATCATCTCAATCAGCTCTTCCATTCTTCCAACAACATTGGCCATATCAGGCATCCTCCTTGGTAGTATCTTTTCTTAAGATCCGGTGCAAATACCTCAATTCGGCGATCTAGCTACAAGGTGGCAACTGCCTCACAATCGATGCTCTATTGACAAACACAAGTAGATTGTCTCAAGTCGGTGATACGCTCACAACAAAATCTTACAGAATGCCTTCACTTCCCAAAGGATTCAAAACTTTGCCTGATAACACTTTGTGCAGTCACAGTTGGAGGGTTCATAGAATGAACTATCCAAACCATGTAGCTAGATTAAACACAATAGAAACAACTTAAATGTAGAATGCAATGGAAGATTTAGAATATAAAAGAATTGCAATGCTCATATCTCATCAACATGCAAGCTACAATCAAAGGGCTCACATACCTACTTTCCAGGTTATAACAGCTATGCAAGATATGGCATTGAAGTGCCTTCTGGAAAAAAATTGAACTCTAAATCATATTCTAAAACTACTAACAAAGAATTAACTTCCTAATACATCTAAAAGATCTATATATATCATCTTCAAGCTCCAGGAATCCTTTGCATCAGCCACATAAGGTTACAATCTCCAATGAAGGATGTAACAAGTAGAAACAAGTAGGTCAGCTTACAATATCTGGTATTGCTCCACAAATGGATGAAAATTGGTGCAGACCTCAAGGAAGGTATATCTGATTAATATGTGTTGTGAATGATTTTTCATTAGGTTCTACAAGTCATGGAACTACTCTGCAAACATTCTCCTTCAACTGACTGTCTGAATGCTCTGTTTTGCGTAAGTTGATGATCTTCTAATAGTGGTAACTTTTAGCAAATAATTCCAATTAAACTAAAATTTGGATATGATGTAGATGATGATATGTAGATGCTAAGCCTTTCTCCGTGAGCTCTGATATGAAGATATGGTGAAATGCGGTACAAACTGTTGAAACTACAACTGATTGAACTGAACTAGAAATGCAATAAAAGAAAGAATCCAAATGTTTTTGGTTGATGCAAGATTTCTTTGCAACTTGGGATGCTCCTACATCAAAAATTACTTCATCAACAACACATGTTGTTATAGGTTGTACCTATTTTGAGGATTGAGCTATTCTCAACAACACAGAAGTAAGTTGTTCCACCTTGAGCTTAAGTTAATCCTTGATCAACTTATCCTTGTCATACCTCTCAATCAATGTAACACATGTTGCATACATATCTTCCTTGGCACCTTCAGGAGTTTGTTTGCCAAGTTCTATTATTGAGACAATATAATTAGAAAGCTGAACTTCACTGAGGTTTTTTTCCATTGGAGATATAACTACCTCTGCATATTTGTGTCCTGATGGGTCAACAAGCACTCTGAACCAGGTTTTGGCCTTCTTAGCTTCTTTTGGCTTGGATGGGACAAGTTGACTAAAATCAAACTCATCAAGAGAAATTGCTTGCTTCTTTCTCTTCAGGTTTTGTGATAATAACCAAGGGGAAGAAAAAAAGAATCACCTCCTATCTTTGTTAGCAGAGCTTGGGATGATGGGGTAGAATCTATGGGTCCTTTTGAAATAGGTGGGGTGGAAATTTGTTTTCCAAATGTAGACACAAGTGGAGTAAAAGTGACAATGGGTGGAGTCTAAGTTTGCACAGTAGTGGGGTTAACCTCAATTGACACCTTTGATGAGGTAGAAGACAGAAGCATATCTAAGGTTAACCGCTTTATTTGATAAGAAAGGGTGATGTAAAAAGATTCTAAGTTTGATGTGCTTTTGGTGCAGGAGCACCAAGATGTCTAGATTTTATTTGATCTTCAAGTTGTTTGTTTGAGTCAGTTGGGTCCTTGAGACCATTTAATATTGTAATAAGGCTTGAAAGCCATGCTAGTAATAAGACTATGTCCAAATGTCGAAAAGAATCTATTGTTATGTTGTAAGTCCTAGGTAGGACAGTCTTGTAGTAATAGGCAGTTGCAAGAGTCAATTTTGTAAGCCTTTGTTGAGGCAGTCATAGGTAGTCATTTAAAGTTTTCATGTTAGTAAGCCTATAAAGGCATGTCAAGGGTTAAGTGGAAGGTTAGAACCTTGTCCAAAGGTTACCAAAAGTTAGAGTGCATCATTTAAACATAAAAATAGAAAATGCAGTCCAAGAAAAGTCAGTTTCTAAAACAGTCTTTAAAGCTGCAGTTAAAAATCAAGAAAAGCTCATTGGTTTGGGCAGTTTTAGACCCCAAATGACTTCATGCAATGTTGGAAGCTT
Organism: Cunninghamia lanceolata; assembly: GCA_027924645.1. Taxonomy (NCBI): domain Eukaryota; kingdom Viridiplantae; phylum Streptophyta; class Pinopsida; order Cupressales; family Cupressaceae; genus Cunninghamia; species Cunninghamia lanceolata. Next base: position 1,065,545 of record BSBN01000292.1, on the reverse strand, counting down.
ATTTAAAAGCCTACCAAGGTGGATTGTAAGGAGATATCCGAAGAAAGTGGAATAAGAGCAAAGAAATCACTATTTTTCCTGCCTTTTCTATTTTTTTCTATTTTTTTCACTGTTTTTAGGCCGTACCCGCGCTTGTACTAATTGGTCATGGCAAATGAGCACATTGGATTGTTAGAGGATTGAATTATCTTTGATTTGGATCTTATTTGGAGTCTTGACAATGATTTAGCAGGGAGAAATCACTGTTTAGCCTCAGACTATATTAAATTTGTTGTTAACAGTCAAGAAATTCATTGTTTTATGCATTGATCCGTACTTGTACGGCCTGGTGGTGGAAGGTGTTTGTGATGGTTGATTAGTAGGGAGAGTTATCTACCCTTTACAAGTTGTTTGGAGGTTTGACATTGCATTAGGAGGAAGAAATTGTTAATTTACTACTGATTATCCTAAAACCTAGTTTAGGGCTTCTTCTGAGTAGATCGATGGATTTTCCTTCATTCCACTGATCTTTTCTATTTGTGATCAGTGGAATGGAAGGTAGAATAGTTAGGGTAGAGTTTTGTATAGGTTGCAGAGGCAAGAGAATGGTGTAGGGGGAGTTTGGGCATGTGAATGACCCTGCAGAACCATAGTTAGGAATTCAGAGAATGACAGCAACAACTAAGTTTGTTTGTCATGTTTGTCAAGGAAGACATTACATGTGTCTGATATGATATTGCTTTGTCAATGGAGACATTAGGTGTTTGGTGTGTCATAGAGTTGGCATGTTGAATAAGAGGGAGTTGTGTTAGAGGGAGATCATCCCAAGGAGGTTGTTGTGGCTGTTATCCTGATGGAACAGTAAAGTTTGATAGTCAATGAGGGTGCTGTCCTGCAGACCCTACATAGTGGGTTGTATGGAAACATTGAATGGAGTTAGACACCCTGAGGTAAGTGTCATGAAGCCACTCACTCTTGTGTCATGAACAAGTTGTTGATTGGGTTAAGCCTTCATTAAGAGAAGTCTGATCTCAGTGAGAAAATAGTGAAGCTTGAGAGCCTTTGCATGTGGAGTTATGAACCATGTTGCTACTGTCTTAGATGCTCTACATCATTTGTGGTATTAGAGCCACTAGTAGGTCCTTGAGGGGTAGAGGATCCTGTGAAGAAGATAGGGGTTTGTGAAAATTTGTGAAGATGCCTCCTAAAAATCAAATGGCAAGGGAGAACAATGAGTTGAGAGAAGCCTTAGAGGCTAGAGAAAAAGAATTGAGAGATAGAAGAGATCAGGATGCTACAAGGGAAAGAGAGTTGAGGCAAGTGAGAAGGGAGAATGCAACAATCTTGGCTAGATTGGAAGCATTGGAGAAGAATCCTAGAAAGGATGAACAAAATGATTCAGAAGGAGATGAGGATGCTGATGAGAATCCTCTTGAGGATGAGTTGGATGCTGAAGAAAAGAAGTTTGTGAGATTGTTGAAGGCAGTCCAAGGAAGTGGAACAAAGGAAAACATAGAGTTACCTATCTATCAAGGGAAGATGGATAGTGAAGAGGTATTAGGGTGGATAGATACCCTGGAAATTTTTTTTGAGTATGAGGAGATGAGTGATGAGAAGATCAAATTTGCAAAGACAAAACTGAGAGGAACAACACTTACATGGTGGAGTAGTGTGCAAACAGAAAGAATGGCTAGAGGTGCATCAAGAATCACTTCTTGGGGTAGGATGAAGGATATGATGAAGGATCAGTTCCTTCCATCTGATTACTCCATTCAGACAAAGAGGATGAGGCAGAATTTGAAACAGAAGGACATGGATGTTATGTCCTATACTGAGCAATTCCATAAGCTTAGTATCAGAAGAGGATTGGAAGATGAAGAAGAGAAAGTGGCAAGGTACCTTAATGGGCTTAGGTATAACTTGCAAGATGAGATTGGTTTGGCAGTACCAAAATCACTTGGAGAGAGTTTTTAGTTGGCCATCAGGGTTGAAGAAAGGGTGAAGAGGAAGCAAGAAAGACAAGGAGAAAGAGGAAGAGGAAACAAAGGTAGGGGTAGACCTACTCCTAAAGTTCAGAATAGCAATGAGAAGGGTAAGGAGATGTCTACAGATCTGAGAGGTGGATATAGAGGTGGAAGTAGATTTGGATCAGGTAGAGGAGTATTCACAAGTAGATGTTATCACTGCAATGAGGTGGGACACACATCTTTCAACTGTCCTAAGAAGGATGATGTTGACAAGACCAAGGATAGAAGGGTTCACTTGGCACAAGAGGAGGAGAAGCCAGAAGAACCAGAAATGTCGTCAACCTCTCCAATGATGATTGGAGAAATGCTCATGGTGGAGAAAGGTAAAATGTAGCCACCACCATAGGTATCTATTTTAAGAACTAATTGTTTAAGTCATGGAAAGATATGCAAGTTGATTGTAGACTCAGGTTCTCATGATAATCTAGTTTCTTGGGAAATGGTGCATAAGTTGGGATTGAAAACTTTTGATCATCCTCATCCTTACAATGTCACTTGGGTGAGTCAAGAGCAGCAGGTAATGGTTACTAAGAAGGCATATGTTGATTTTACTATTGGTCCATATCAGGACTATGTTTTGTGTGATGTTATTCCAATGACATGTGGGCATATAATTTTGGGTAGACCATGGCAGCATTTGAGAAGAATAATTCACGATGGGTATACTAATACCTATGTGGTGCACAAAGATGGTAAGAAGTTCAAACTGATACCTTTACCTTGTGAAGAGAAGAAGGAACATGTCACTATTTGTTTTGGAGAGAAAGTACAGTTGAGTATGCAGGTTAAGGATGATTGCAAGCAGCAAGAACAGTTGCAACAGAAGAAGGTGGATGACAGTCCTAGAGAGCAACAGGCTTGGGACTTGAGTTATGTCAAGATTGGGGACATTGATTGCCCTATAAGGAGTCAGAAGAAGGAAGGCAAACAGCAGATGGTACAGGGAGGAATGAATCAGAACCTCCAGTTGAGAAGAACAGCAGCATTGTAGGAGCAAGGTCCTAGGCAAGGACATCACAACATGTTTTATGGTCCTAACACTATTTACACGAGCCATGCAGGTTGGAGAAGGAGGAAGATAACTCTTGGAGAGTTCATGTTTCCTGTCACTAGTCAGAGGAACATTCCAACAAGATGGAAGAATGTTTGGAGTAGGTCCCATAACTCTTGGGACAAGAGTTTTCATTATGCCGGGGAGTATGGTGCAGGAGCACCAAGATGTCTAGATTTTATTTGATCTTCAAGTTATTTGTTTGAGTCAATTGGGTCCTTGAGACCATTTAATATTGTAATAAGCCTTGAAAGCCATGCTAGTAATAGGACTATGTCCAAATGTTGAAAAGAATCTATTGTTATGTTGTAAGTCCTAGGTAGGACAGTCTTGTAGTAATAGGCAGTTGCAAGAGTCAATTTTGTAAGCCTTTGTTGAGGCAGCCATAGGTAGTCATTTAAAGTTTTCATGTTAGTAAGCCTATAAAGGCATGTCAAGGGTTAAGTGGAATGTTAGAACCTTGTCCAAAGGTTACCAAAAGTTAGAGTGCATCATTTAAACATAAAAATAGAAAATGCAGTCTAAGAAAAGTTAGTTTCTAAAACAGTCTTTAAAGCTGCAGTTAAAAATCAAGAAAAGCTCATTGGTTTGGGTAGTTTTAGACCCCAAACGACTTCATGCAATGTTGGAAGCTTATTTAAAAGCCTACCAAGGTGGATTGTAAGGAGATATCCAAAGAAAGTGGAATAAGAGCAAAGAAATCACTATTTTTCCTGCCTTTTCTATTTTTTTCTATTTTTTTCACTGTTTTCAGGCCGTACCCATGCCTGTACGGATTGGTCATGGCACATGAGCACATTGGATTGTTAGAGGATTGAATTATCATTGATTTGGATCTTATTTGGAGTCTTGACAATGATCTAGGAGGGAGAAATCACTGTTTAGCCTCATACTATATTAAATATGTTGTTAACAGTCAAGAAATTCATTGTTTTATGCATTGATCCGTACTTGTACGACCTGGTGGTGGAAGGTGTTTGTGATGGTTGATTATTAGGGAGAGTTATCTATCCTTTACAAGTTGTTTGGAGGTTTGACATTGCATTAGGAGGAAGAAATTATTAATTTACTACTAACTGTCCTAAAACCTAGTTTAGGGCTTCTTCTGAGTAGATCGATGGATTTTCCTTCATTCCACTGATCTTTTCTATTTGTGATCAGTGGAATGGAAGGTAGAATAGTTGGGGTAGAGTTTTGTATAGGTTGTAGAGGTAGGAGAATGGTGTAGGGGGAGTTTGGGCATGTGAATGACCCTGCAGAACCATAGTTAGGAATTCAGAGAAGGACAACAGCAACTAAGTTTGTTTGTCATGTTTGTCAAGGAAGACATTACATGTGTCAGATATGATATTGCTTTGTCAATGGAGACATTAGGTGTTTGGTGTGTCATAGAGTTGGCATGTTGAATAAGAGGGACTTGTGTTAGAGTGAGATCATCCCAAGGAGGTTGTTGTGGCTATTATCCTGATGGAACAACAAAGTTTGACAGTCAATGAGGCTACTGTCCTGCAGACCCTGCATAGTGGGTTGTATGGAAACATTGAATGGAGTTAGACACCCTGAGGTAAGTTTCATGAAGCCACTCACTCTTGTGTCATGAACAAGTTGTTGATTGGGTTAAGCCTTCATTAAGAGAAGTCTGATCTCAGTGAGAAAATAGTGAAGCTTGAGAGCCTTTGCATGTGGAGTTATGAACCATGCTGCTGCTATCTTAGATGCTCTGCATCAGCTTTGAAAAATTGGCTTAGATGTTATGTCATACATTTTTTTTCTTTTTCCTTATGTTCATGTTATTTGATAGCCTCATTTATAATCTCAACATATGGTGTGCTATGATATTCAAAACCTGTATATTCATCATCACTAGCAATGGAATAATCTTGGTCATTCAATTCCATATGATTAATCCCATTAGGTTGAGTATATGCATGGTTTTTAACTTGTATCATCCTTTTGTGCATAAGATCTTGAATTTTATTTTTGATAGTGATGCATATATCTATGTACAATGGTAAGAACAAATATATTTATCCTTGTAATGTGGTGCAATACTACATGTATCATGTGTCATAGCATGAGGAAAAGTTATCAGCTTTTGTTGCAAAATTTGTTTCAATATACTATGTGAAGGATCCTTCAATCTAGTGAACTCTCCAAATATTTTTGGTTTGATGTTTGCATGATGATCATCATTATGATTAAATTCATCATCAATGACCATATTTTCCAAATGTGACATCAATGACAATTTTAAAATACAAGATAAATGACATAATGGAAACAAAGAAAAATATAAAGTTTAGTAATTTTATTATAATGTGATTAAGTCAATAAACTTATATCAATGAAATAATGGATAAGTAGTATAACAAATCAGAAAACTCATAAAATGGAAACAATTACACGAGATATACGTGGAGAAATCCTTATCGGAAAAAACTCCACCCAAAAGATACCCAATCTTGTATTATTCTCAAAAGATGAAATACAATGATACAATCCACTTATTCATCTGACAATAGACTAGCTACATAAGTGTACTTGCAAATAATCATACAATCCACTATCCCATGCCTCTAATATATAGTAAAAGTTGAAACAAGAAACCATTGAAAGGCATCCAAAACCATGAACCATGGAAAAAATTCAATTCCCCTATGGTCATGGTCAAAAATCTCAAAATAGAATGTAACTACTCTTACAACTATTACATACTCTTTACACATCATAGATGTCCTAGATTTTGTCATAATGGTCAAATTGACCAAGATCTCAATCCTAGGTGCTCCATGAGGGTATTGATTGCCTTGTCATAGCACCAAATATGAAAGATCTACGTACAATTTGCAATCTTGACTAATTATTTGTAGCCTCCCTATTAAATATATTTGTATAGAATATCCCAAGTATCCTATAGAATAAATAAATCTACTCCCTCACTTGGACATCCACCTTGGCCTCATTCTATGATGTTTGAAGGCCCTAGATATTATTTATCATCTTCAAAATTAAAATTACAATTACAAGACATAGGAATTGCAAGGTGAATAACACACCTAGGCCTAATAGACAACTTATGGGAAGAAGGAGAAGTACTAGAAGAAATATGATGTAAAAGATCAGTTTTTAATAAAGCACACTCGCATTTCCATACATCAGCACATAAATCTAAATATGAGTAATAATATTTGCAAAACACTTTCTCTTTGAGTAGATAGAGTAAATATTTCATAAATAAACTTTGATTCTCCTCATTTGGTAATGTGAAAGTCATATTAGTGACCATAGTTTGAAATCTTAATGCACAATCCTTCATTTTCTCAGAAATTTAGTACTTGTAATGGAAAACTTAGGAATTTTGAAGAAAACTATTGGAACTTGCTATGCCAAGGATAGGATATTGACTTGTTCCCTCCTTGCACCTTATTTAATCCAAATTGATTAATTCAATGATAATGATAAAGTTGGAAGATAACAAGCAACAAATGCAACCAACACTTATGCATCTATGATGATTTTAAGTGCATGAAACTTGAGATTTGATGCACAATGTAATGTGATACAATGGATCCTTCAGTGACCTAGTGCAAGTGGAGACGCCTAAAACTACCTTCCAACATTTTTTCTATCACCTATCTCATCGCATAATTATGCTTCTAAAATTAATTAAATAAATTATATTTATTTAATTAATTTACTCAATTACTCCTCCAAGGTTAATTAAATAAATTTTATTTATTTAATTGGTTAATCTAATTATTCTTCCATCATTAATTCAATAATCCCTCATTATTTAATTAATAAATTCAACCTTTCTTCCAATATTAATTAATTAAATTGCAACTATTTATTTAATTAATTAATGAAATTAACCCTTTTTTTAATGTCTAACCTTAATTGAATAAATTAGCATTTATTCAATTAAGCCAATCATTCCCACGTCATTCTCCCAAAAATTAAATAAATACATAATATTTATTTAATTCATCTAAAGTCACCCTCAAGCATTAGTCGACTAAATAACCCAATTTGATCAACTAATTAATCATTTATACATTCCCAACTCTAAATTAGCCAAGTGAACCTTACACATGGCTCAAGGTTTGTACAAGACTCCACACATGCACATGGCTCCAAAATTTCCCTTTTCAATCTCATCCCTCCATTTAATCAAGAAAATCCTCACCATCCAAATCCCTTAAATCATGGACCTAATCATGTGCACTAATCACGAGGTTCCACTTATTGGACTCTCAATCATTCTTAGGTCTCAATCAACCCTAGCCCTCCATTTTTAAGATGTAATCCTACCCTTCCTTCCTCCCTCATAAAAAAATTATAAATAGAGCATCACCCAAGCCATTTCTAAGTTTTAAAGTTGAATGCATGCAAGATAATGTTGTCCACATGAGAAACTACATCATCTCATCTTGAACAAGTTGCTTCAAGGGCAACAAGGTTGCATTGGTGAGACCTCTCCTTTGGTTTCATTGTATTGATTGCAACTTTAGATCAATTTGAGGTGTTTGATTAGTGTAGGTTAGAATAGGTTTTACACATTACTATGTATTTTTATTTGTCTTACATTTTACCACAAATATTTTAGCAAACCCCGTGGGACCCATATCCTAAACTAATCTTCTATTTTTAGCCATTGTTGAGGTTTTTACATAGGTTTTTCATGGTCTAGAATGTTTGTTCTGTGTTTTAGCATGTACATTTGTAGAGGTGTGTTTATGTTTCACCACATAGCACGTATGCTTGGTCATATTACTTAATCTTATTCCTCAAATGTTTATCCTAATTTCTTTCATTATTTATTCTAATTTCCCAATCTAGTTTACTAGTTAAGTAGGCTTAGAAGAATAGTTTAGGTGTAATCTTGGTGTTTGCAAGTGGATTTTTCATATTTTATAGGATGATAATCATTTGGTTTGTTCCCTAGATGGTTAGATGCCTATGTTATTGAATCTACATGACTGTAAAATCTTAGGTGCATCCATCTCATGATTTGACATCTATGTTTCTAGTAGTAATGTTCCTTGTTTACTATTTTGGTTGATTTATTTTGCATCATGTGATTCCCAAAACACTGTTGCATCCAACCTTCTATGTTGTACATGATTTTAGCTCACTATGATCTTGTAGGTTTGACATTTATTATAGGTTGTAGGTTTTTTCATCTTGTTGTGTAGTCTCAGGCTAGATTAGTATGTCTATGAACATACCAATGCATCCATTTCATGATTGATAATGTTCATTTCATCCTGATGTGCATCCATTGGTAAGTCTTGGTAACTATTTCCCAATCCTATTTAGTGTGTGTGTTAAAACTATTGCATGTGTGTTTTATTCTTGAGAATATGTGTTATTTGATTCAACGTGTGCATTATGATATCAATCATTTCATGTGTTTATTAGTTTTTTCTCCTTTTTGATCTATTGACTAACCTTGGCTTGCTATTTTCTATTATGTTAATCTCATTTGTGCAACAAAATTGTGAGTCCATGTCATTTTTATCCAAACTACTAATGTGTGGGTTGTAAGTTTCACTTGACAAAGACTTAGTCTCAAAATCCCATTTTATGTTTTTTAATCATTTTCTTTAGGCAAATTAACTTGTTTATTATATTAGTTTGCCCAAGGGTGTGTTTATTCTCTTTCCTTACATTGCAAGGTGATCTTGAGAATTAAAAGAATCCCTTGTGAATGTCAATCTTCACTTTTCACATTTACTTTTCTTAAGGTTAATGAATATGTTTTTCATGCTTGTGTGAATAACATGTGTGTATTCTCTTCCCTCATACCACAAGGTGATCTTGAGAATTTTAAACACCCCCTTTTTCACATATGCTCTTTTCTTGCACCATAAGGTGATCTTGGAAATCAAATGTGACTAGTCCTTTTTTTAGTTTCTTTTTAGCACCCCTAGCTTGGATTTCATCACCAAGTGGTGACCTAAAATCACATGTTCTAGTGAGGTATAGAAATTTGGGAGAGAATAAAATAACTCTCCATTGAGGTACATTTGTCCTTAAGGGCTAACCTTGCAAGGAACTTTATACCTTGAAAAGCGAAGACAAAGAGTGGGTTACCCTCTCACACCAAACCATTAGACATAAGCCTCATTTCATAGACTATGACATCACATGCCTTAAGGTATATCAAGGACATCCATAGAAAACCTTGTTTAACCTAGTGTAATGTCAGAAAATGTCCCCTTGGGGGCTTTTCCCTCATAAGGTTTAGCTCTCGGGTCTTTGGACTACATTTAGGACATTTTAGTTCATATTTTAGCATCCTGAAGGAATGAGACCTAAGTCTCGTGACAAATAGGACCTAGGAGGACCCCTTGAGCTATACCCTGCCTAAAATAGGGGAGAGGACTTGGGTGCCTACGCCCTAGTCCTGCCCTATTTTAGGGTAGCCTCAATTTCTAAGTGTCAATTAGTGACCATTATTGGGCCCCTTTGTTGACACGGTAAGTGTGAATTTCAAATGTCTTGGCAGGAGTGCTTGTAGATGCATATATAAACATATGTAGGCATTCATTTGTAAATTAGATTGTTATTGGGAACTCTAGGCATTCTCAAGGTGATTCAAGGCTTTCTATTGTGTTACAAGAGTAGACTTGTATGTTTTGTGTGTTGATATTTGCATATTTGAGCATCAATTCCTTCATGGCATGAAGAGCATCTTCCTCCATGAAAGCTTCACTACAAGGTGACATATCATTGTGTTTTTACCATTGATTCCTTTGGTTTTTGGCCTCTTCCTCACAACGACACACCATCTTTATCTAACAATGGTGTTTGGAGACTTAAGTGTCCTCTAGGGTTTGACTGAGGCAAACCTCTAAACACCACAACCCCCAAACCAAGTCTTGTGATTGCAAGTTACAGGTGTCGCATCCAGAAAAAGTGGAGTTACAAGAAGGCTGGAAAGACATCAGGGATTTAGGATCTGAAAAAAAATGGACAAAGGAGCACTTCTAGGATTAGGGTGCTTACTCCAGTGTCCTCCACAGATAGATTCTAGAAAACATAAGTTACAGGGTTGATCAGTGTCTGAAGGAGGTCCAAATTCCTTGAAAAAGCAAGTACCTTGGACTTGGGCACCCACTCTAGTGTCCCTGACTATTCCGCTTTGAAACCCTGAAAACATGTATTCTATAATTTTGTATTTTACTCCCATATGTAAGATCTTTTTTCGTAATTCAATAATTTGTTGTCATATTTGCATAATTAGGGTTTTAATGGTCAATTGAGCATAGGAGAAGGAAAATTTGATAATAAATTCCCTAATCCAAGCTTCCCCTCATTTTCAAGTGACCTAGGGTATGATAGTGCTTGCCACTCGACCCTAGATCCTTCAATGTTAGGGTGAAAGGAGGATTTTAACATCTAAACCAGAAAAGATTAACAAATCCAATTTTACCCTAAACATTTTGGTGAACCCGTGTCTTTGAACTTAAATTGCAACTCACTGAGTGATTGTTTGCAGATTTTATGTGATTTCATTCATTCATTTGGTCATTTAATTTATCGCATTGAGAAAATTTCAAAAAAAAATTGAAAATTTTGGAAAAATACAAAAAATTGCATTGTTGGGCTTACTAAATTATGTCAATTCTTTCCAATTTTTCCTAATTCATGATTTTTGCATTAGATATGATATAAACTATAGAAAAATACAAAAATTCAAGATCTTGCATTGCATTTTCATCATTTAATTGCTAGGGTTTTGTAGAAATTTTGTCAATTTTTAGATAACCTAGTAATTCCAAAATCTAGGGTTTGTAGGAAAAATCTTTTATCAGATTTTTCTACTCATTTTATAGGCTCATTAAAATTTTAATTTGGCTTTAGTCTTTCATCTTAGTGTGAATTTGCAATTAAATTTAAATTATTTGCATTTTTGCATCAAAAATTTCAATAAAAACTAGCAATTTTGGTGCATTTTCATTAAATTTACATGGGAATTTTGCATGATTAATCTTGAAAATCATTTTTATATCTTATATTATGTAATTTCCATCATAAATCAGACATTAAATCATTCACATAGAAATTTGTTCCAAAATCTCAAACCTAGGGCTTCGAAAATGATAATTTTCACTAATGTTGGCCTTATCGACTTCATAAATTTGCACCATAGGTGTGTTGTGAAAGATATTTTTGCATTAATTTGTTTTTATTAGGGTATTAATTTTCTTCTCCTCATAAAAATATTCACAACACCCTTTTAACGGGCTCTTGTAGTGAAAATTTTGCAAAAAACTACACATTTTGGCTATTTTTGCCCTAGGGTTTGGCCTAGTTTGCACTCCAAGCATGTTGTGATCAATATTATGGATTGAGGTGACTGATATTACTTATTATTTTCTTTATTTCCTAAAATTCCTTAGAACACCCCTTTTTCTAGGTCTTGGAGTTGAAAAACTGTGAAAAATTGCATATTTTTGCTATATTTTCACTAGGATTTTCCCTTAAGTGGCACTACAATCGTGTTGTGTTGGGTATTTTTACATAAAGTGGCTTTTATTTCTGATATTATTTTCTTTCCATCATAATTTTCCTCACAACACCCTTTGTTATGCTCTTTTGCATTGAATTTTGGTGAAAAAAGTGCTCACTTTGACATATTTTCACTATATTTTGACTTGGGGTTATCTTGGATTTGCATCAAGAGTGTTTTGAGAGTGACTATGTTGCTTTTTTGGACTGATATCAGACATATAACTTGCTTTCCTTGATCAGAATCCTTACAACATCCTTTGTATCATTCATTGGCTTTGAAAAGTATCGAGAAATCAAGCATTCTGGGTTGTTTTTGCTCTTGTCATTTGCACCGATTCTGAAAAGCTTTCAAAAATCTGATTTTGCATTGGTTTGAGAAGTAAACATGGCCTCTAATCATAATGGAAATAATAGGTTCCCTCCTAAACCTTACGCGAAAAGAAAGGCTCCTGAACCTGAAATTATCTTTACTCCTCATGATAGAACAACTGGAGAAAAAGGACATGTTTACATCATTGTGAAAATAATAGGAAACCCCATGAATGGAACTCATATCGATCCTAATTGCATAAATAATGTTACCACTAATGAATTCCTCTTTTCACATCAATTAATGCAAGGTTCTTATGACCTCTCGAGCATGATGATTAAGATGCATAAGGGAACCTTTATCAAGCCTTTGGGTAAGATATCTTTGTTAGTAACATTATCCGGAAAGCATGTTGAATAATGGTTTGATATTGTCCCCATTTCTGACCTCTTTCCTATTAAATTGGGACATCCTTGGCTAAAATAAATGAAATCCATCCCTTCAACAATACACCATTGTTTGAAATTCCCTCTGGATGGCCGTATAATCACTATCCCTCGAAACAAGTATAAACCTTTGGTTTAGGAAAAACATTACAAATTGAATTACTTTTGGGATAAAACTGAAGTACCTAGTCCTCCTACATAAGAAATGACAAAAGAGAAACAACCCAAATGTGAAGAGAGCTTTAGACTAAAAGGACAAGGTCTCTATGTTGAGGTTCCTCCCCAAAAATCCTTACAAAGATTGGGGGGTCATTGTCAACAACAAAATGTTCCACCACAACAAATGAGGTTTGATCCCGGTGCTTCATCTTCTAATTTGCACAAGCCTATGAAAGAGGATAGCCCTATCTTACAGAAGATAAGTGGTAAAACAAAATGAAATAGAAAAGAAAGAGAAAGAAGGAGAAGAAGACAAGAATATGCTATAAACCTTGCCTCTCAACAAGAAAACATTAATCCTAACATTCAACCAAACAAAGACAATCCTAATGATAAACAACATGATGAACAAGATATGAATTTGGTTATGGTACCATATGTCCCACTATCCTCCATCATTAGGGAATGGGATGATGACAACGATGATTTACTTATAGACAACTTCTAGCCCGAAAAGGGCCCTACAGGTATGTATCTATAAACTTTTATTTCTATCGTAATGTGCTTCCCCCATAATGTGTTATATGTTGTTTAGGCCTCCTGGGATGACCTTGAATTCTCTCATAAGGTTCGAGATACCAGGAGACCAACTCTGTTGTGACCCTTCTTCTATTTGTATCATCATTCTTCCATATTGCCTCTCTCTTTGATTTCATTGTTGTGTGTTGTGTCTTACGGACATAGCGTCATGGTTGGTGACTTGGGGGCACCCTCCTACGTGACTATCCCTAAGACACTTTTCTTCTCTTCTCTTATTTATTGTTTCCCTTCCTCTAGTGTTTCCATCTAGCGGGTGGATGACGACAAATATTTATACTTATGCGGACCTAGTGTCCCTTTCGAGAGCAATCAAAAAATGGACTATAGTTCCTAATATGACGATGGGGTTGTATATTTTATCTAATGCTTGGCTAGTGGAAGCACTCGTACTTTCCACGTAGTGAATTTCATGATGTTTCTATCACATTTACAAACCTTAACAATACTGTTGCTCTATGCACCTTTGTTTGCCTTTGAATCTAGCCTTGGCGGTACCTAATTTGGAGAGCTTTGTGATATAGCCCCTGGTTATCCTCAAACTCTGAATTCATTGTATAACCTTGACTCTTTGTATAATTAATCATATGCATTGATTTTGTTGTTTATCATGATGTTGTAGGCACTAACATGTTTCTTACAGGGATGTGTTTGTGGGAACATTTGGTGATCGTAAAGTACATGTCACCACCGGGGGGCATGGGCTTTGTGAAAGTTGATGTTCCCTTGTGTGTTTTCTTCCTACCTTAATGTACTTGATATCTATAAATGATATCAACCACCTTAAGGTGGGGGCATATAAGGTAAGTTGTCTATTATAGATGTTAGCAATGTGTTTGACCTCAGATGCATAGACCTGTGCCACAGTGGTGCATCGTGCATCCTGAGTTTGTTTGCAATCAATCAAATCATGTAAGCCCTCTACAGAGGTGGGATATTGAGCATATACTTTTTCTTAAGCCCTCTACAGAGGTGAGATATCAAGCATATCCTTTTTCTTAAGCCCTCTGTGGAAGCGGAGATGGTGTATTTCTAAGAGCAGATTGCATCATCCTGTCATTTTCAAAAGTCCTCTGCGGAGCCGGGGAGTGATTATGTGACTAACTCAACCCTTAAGCATGTCTTTTGAGATTGTTGTGGCAAATCCCAATTGTCGGTGTGTGCCTATAATGTGCCTAAGATGGTGATGAGCCTAGAAATAGGGAACACACCATCGCTTGTTAGCCGTGTTTTCTCCGTGTCTTCAAGTGTGTGTGTTTTGGCATGCTTGTTTTGTATGGCATGTTTGTTGTCCCATATGTAGTAACCAGCACTCTTGGGGAGTGCTTCATGCATTTTGGGAGGTTTTGCATGTCTTGCATGTATGTTGCCCCATATACAAAGACCTGCGCCCTTATGTGTTGCATCGTGTATTATGGGAGGTTTGTTTGCTTTCCAATACTTGCATTTGCATTATATATATATGAGAGAAAGAAAAGAAAAAAGATATAATTTATGTCTTCCATGCATTAATGTGTCTTCCATACATTAACTATTTGCTCTGTGTTCTGTGTGACTGTAACTATCTTCTCCATGTTTTGCGTGCTTGTTACTGTCTTTTATGTGGTTGGCGTGTCTTCTCCATGTTTGGTGTGTTTGTTGTGTTTGTGACCTTACTTTAAAGCATGTATGGGCCTTGTGTTCATACATACATTAAAGTGGGGGCTAAATGTAACATTGGAAAATGTCCGCTTGGTGGCTTTTCCCTCATAAGGTTTAGCTCCTGGGTCTTTAGAGTGTATTTAGGACATTTTAGTTCATATTTTAGCATCCCGAAGGAATGAGACCTAAGTCCCATGACAAATAGGACCTAGGAGGACCCCTTGAACTGCACCCTACCTAAAATAGGGGGGAGGACTTGGGTGCTCACGCCCTAGTCCTGCCCTATTTTAGGGCAGCCTCAATTTCTGGGTGTCGATTAGTGACCATTATTGGGCCCCTTTGCTGACACGGTAAGTTTGAATTTCAAATATCTTGGCAGGAGTGCTTGTAGATGCATATATAAACATATGTAGGCATTCATTTGTAAACTAGATTGTTATTGGGAACTCTAGGCATTCTCAAGGTGATTTAAGGCTTTCTATTGTGTTGCAAGAGCATACTTGTATGTTTTGTGTGTTGATATTTGTAGATTTGAGCATCCATTCCTTCATGGAATGAAGAGCATCTTCCTCTATGAAATCTTCACTACAAGGTGACATATCATTGTGTTTTTATCATTGATTCCTTTAGTTTTTTGCCTCTACCTCACAAGGGCACGCCCTCTTTATCTGACAACGATGTTCGAAGACTTAAGTGTCCTCTGGGGTTAACTGAGGCAAACCTCTAAACACCACAACCCCCAAACCAAGTCTTGTGATTGCAGGTTACAAGTGTCACATCTAGGAAAAGTGGAGTTACAGGAAGGCTAGAAAGACATCAGGGATTCAGGATCTGAAGAAAAGATGGAGAAAGGAGCACTTTCAGGACTAGGGTGCTCACTCCAGTGTCCTTTGTAGATAGATTCTAGAAAATAGAAGTTACAAGGCTGATCAGTGTCTGAAGGAGGTCCAGATTCCCTAAAAAAGTAGGTACCTTGGACTTGGGCATCCACTCAGTGTCCCTGACTGTTCCGCTTCAGAACCCCAAAAATAGGTATTCTATAATTTGGTATTTTACTCCCATTTGTAAGAGCTTTTTTTGTAATTCGATAATTTGTTGTCATATTTGCATAATTAGGGTTTTAATGGTCAATTGAGCATAGGAGAAGGAAAAATTGATAATTAATTCCCTAATCCAAGCTTCCCCTCATTTGTAAGTGACCTAGGGTATGATAGTGCTCACCACTCAACCCTAGATCCTTCAATGTTAGGGTGAAAGGAGGATTTTAACATCTAAACCACAAAAGATCAACAAATCCAATTTTACTCTAAACACCTAGATAGAGAAATTTCAATCATTCATCACTTATGATGCATGGTAAGTAGTTAGCCCTAGGAAGTTACTCACCACATGTCTTTGGAACTGAGAAAGTAGGCCACAAACAACCAAAAAGTAAGTTTGTTGTTAGCACTCTTAGATTATTGGTCAATACTATCCATCACCAAGCTCAATCATTATTGGTGAGCTCATAAACCAAATAATCTTACTTGAATAATTAGATTTTTCGTGTGTTTTATGTGTTTACAAATTGTGTGAAACTTTTAAAATATGCAAAAAATTCAAAAACATCAAAATTTCCATAATCTAAAAAAAATAAAAAAGTCTTAAAAAATCCTCAAAAGCCAAAAGTTGAAAACCCTCCAAAATCTAAATCTTGAAACAAATCCAAACACCTTCACTCTTCATGAAATTTTTCCATCCAAAATCTAAACTTTCACAAATCAGCCTCTAATCCTAAAATCCTAGAAACACAAAAACCAAGTAACTTCCCAAATCATCCCTCATCCATAAACCATGAACCAAAACCAACCTCACATCCCCAATCCCAAGAAAAACATCATCCTCAAAGAAATCAATCACCCATCTCAAATGAACTTTTTTTAAGGACCTAGATACCTTAAGTATAATCAATCAATCAAGCTACTTAAGGTCTTGCACCTTTCCCATATCACAATCAATCAATCAATCCCCCCAATCAAGTTACCTTTCATAATAGACAATCACAATCAACCACCATTCAAGGTCTTGCACCTTAAGCAAACCAACACCCAATCAATCCTTATCCAAATAAAGAAAAATCCAATCAAACATCAAACATCAAGGTCCTTGACCTTAGTCGAACATCAAGGTCCTTGACCTTAATCAAACATCAAGGTCCCCGACCTTAATCAACCCATCATCAAGTTACACAAAGATCTTACACCCCAATCCAAGCACCAAAAACCTATCCAAAATCTCAAGCATTAATCCAAATCAAATCACCTCATCCAAACCAAAACCATCACCTTATTGTTGAAAATAGGGAAGACAACTAAGAGGGGGCGGTGAATCAGTTGTCTCAAAAATTTAATACTTCCTACAGTTAATTCTACCTTTTACCACTTAACAATAAATCAATAACTTAATCATGAAAACCACAATCACAAATGTAAGAGCAGCAACACAATAACACACTTGACACCAAGAGTTTTAGCGTGGAAACCTGGTTAAGGGAAAAACCATGGTGGGGGTTAACCCACAAAAATTAATACCCTGTTAAAAGTATTTTACAAATGGGAATGCACATGCATTCAAGCTCACTACTCAAATAGAGGCTCACTGCTTACAAATGACTACAAGAGAATAACAAGGATTTTTGAACTGATGAGAAGCATCTACTAATGCAAGAATTTAGTTCCAGTTTAAGTACAAAACACTAATCTTACACATTTCATCTTTACTCTCCCTTGCTTACTGCTCTGTCATTATCCAAACCTTAGATATCTTCTTCTTTGCTCTTCCTTCATAGTCACAACACTTACTTGCACAAAATCATCCAAATCCATTGGCTATATATATCCGCATCCTGATCTTCAATCACTTTCCAGTCAGCTTCAAGAACACTTGGAACTTTATTGAATACTCTGCTTTGTCGGCTAGATCCATGCATAACTTGAGACACGGACCAAAAATTGCACTCACATATCATCAATCTGGTTGGCCACTATCACTAGTCATCACTAATTGCCCAATCAACAACTTCCATACATCCAGAACCAAGATCATTTACAAGGTTGGCATGTTCTTCTTCTGTCTGCTCTGTCAAACTGTTAACCCGATACTCAGAAGCTAATAACTTTTGAATCCTTTATCATCGGAGGCCAAAATTCTAGATTTAGATTGTCTTCACAATGCTTATGACTACATCATATCCGTAAAAAATTATGAGTTTCCACCAGAGAGATCCGGACCAAAATACCAGACCATGTCACCTACTCTATTCCTGACTAACCAGACTTAGATAAATTCCAATTCTAACTTTCGGTATGAACAAATTGTGTTATACGAATGAGTGGAATAGTCTTAGTTTCCATCAATGACAACACTTGTTATGCGAAGCAGTGTCTCTTTCCAATAATCTCCCCCTTTGGCATTGATGGCAACACTTAGTGAAAAATGACTAAGTGTCAAATACAGCTCCCCCTTACTCTATACACTTGTGCTTTCTACTATTTCAAAAGCTTCCTCTTTGCTGGATTCCTTCATTTTTTACTGCTCTTTACTCCCCCTTTGCAATCAATGGCAAAGGGTGGGGTCCGTAAGCCAAAATTTTCCCAAAAATTTTGTGTATAATGCCGCATATGTACAACTAATCATTAAGTTCTGTTCACAAGAACTTGAGAATGTCTGCAAAACTATTTTTCAATTGCAAAAGTTCAGAGGCCCAAGTTCCCTTCATTCCATCCAAAATTGAGATGTGTCCACTCAGCCAAAATGCATATGCTTCTGCCTTTGTCAGATCCAGAGGATTACTTGTCTGAAGTGCAGTCTGAGCTTCTGATAAGGCATTATACATGGCTTCTAACTTGGGGGAAATCAATCCTCAGAGCTCACACATTCTCTTCATAATATTGCCTTTCTCTTTAACAAGCCTTTTTATCTCATCTGTTAAGCTGATTACTTGACATTCCCAGCTTATAGGTGAAACTGTTAGAGGATCAAAATTTTGAGATAAATTTGATAATTTCTATTCTTGCTCCTTTATCTTTTTCTCAATATCCTTACTGACTTTGGGCCATGATAGATAGAATTTGTACATATCACTTCCATCATTTAGAGCATTTTGAATACTCTTTATGCTAATACCAAGTATCATCCTATCATTTGCTATCAAGCTATTTACTTCACTAAATTTCTTATCCAAAAATTATTTCTAAACTTTTGCCTCAACAGACTTTTCAAAGGACTCAAAATGTGTACTTACAACATTCACAAGATTCTTCAAGTGACCAGAGGGGGAATCCAATGGACTCTTTTGGTAGGTTAGCAATAACTTCTCCAAGACTCCAGTTGCAAGTCCTAATAGTTCACTGTCCTCCATGTGAGATTTTAACATCTTCTCCTTGGCTTTGGCTTGAGTGAAGGATGCAATCTTCATCACTTGTACCGAAGAGAGAGATCTAGATTAATTGGTCCTTGGAGTAGTTCAGGCTCATCAAACTCAAGCATCTCTTTATCCAGAAGACTTTTCACTGCATCTGCAGTGTCTCTTGCAATAATTTCTAGACCACCTTTTTGTTCCTGAGATTTCTCAGCATCTATAGATGTGTCAATATTTGCACCTTCTTCTTCTGTTTTATCTTTCTTTTCTTCTTTTTTCTCTTTCTTTGCTTTACTTTTCTCTGTGTTATCTACAAACAGACTCTTTCCTCTGTCTTCACTACTTGTTGTGTTCCAGAGGGCTTTGTGTGGTAGCAATATTATCTTCTTTACCAAATTGATCAGGTGGAGTTAGAGAATCTCCTGCATCATCAAATTTTTCTACCATCTTTGTATCTTCTTTGCTTATTTGCTCCTCTTCTAGAACAAAGGGGTCATCAACTTCAGTTTGTTGTTCACTGATGTTTACTATTTCAACATCTGGAATTGATGAATCAATCCCATCACCTGTCTCCTCATAGATTTGCTTCAGAGGATTTAGAGTATCACCTTGGTTATCATTTGCCTTTCCAATCTCTTCTTCTAGAGCTTCTTGTTCTAGAGCTAAAGGATTGTCTTCCTCAATTTGTTCCTCTGAAACAATATAGTATTTATTTTTATCTAGGGCCTTCCTTATAATTTCCTCTGTTTCCTTTGCAACTTCCTTAGTTTCACTAACCATTAGCTTGTTCATCCGGACCTTGCTTCTGAATTTCTCCTTAACTTCCTTGAGGATTTTATCTGCTTCTCTTCTGGTCATTACTAGACATAGAGTGGAGATGATATATTCTTTGAGTTCTAGATCTTTAGCCTTGGCTATTTCCTTCCTCATCTCCAAAGTTTTCCTTACACTTTTAGGAAGTTCTTGTAGAATTTCTAGTAGAGTTATATTGAATTTATTCAAGTATATGATGGTGGCATCTTCCAAATTTTTCTTATTTGCTTGATCAAAATTATCATAATAAACTTTGATAGGCCTTAGATTTCCATGAACAGTAGTTGTTTTTACAATTTCATTAACTGTCATAGTAACCTTACCAGTCTCTTGCTTTTTACTTATCTTTTTGCTTCCGGAGGGTTGTTTCTCAAAGGCCTTTGAAGTCTTGGCTTTCTTTGACTTCATCTCTTTAACTTCTTCATTTGTTTATATTTCCTCATCATCTTTATTGCTCTTGTAGGTTCTTGTGGCCTTGGTTTTCTTCCTCTTTCCTCCTTCACTAGATGGTGTGGCTTCCGGTGTCTTAATGGGAATAGACTTGGATTGTTTTGAGATAAATATAGAGCTTCTTATTTTTCTTGAAGAGCTAGGTGGGGCTTCCGGAGCAGCTACTGGCTCACTTTCTACTTTTTCCTCTAAAGTCTACTCAGTGCTTTTCTTCATCTTTTCAATCCTTTCTCTATTCTTTTTCACTGCTTCTTTTGTAATTCCAATGCTTTCTGCATACATCTCCACTTGCTTCTACACTTTTCTTTTTGTTTCTGGTTGTCTAAGTTCCACATGTAACTTTATACTTAGTTCCTTGTATGTTCCAAATCTTTCCATAGAGGTGTCTTTAGGTTTGCTCAGAAGATGTTGAGCATACATGTCCAGAACTCTCTCATCCACCTCATAACCCATTGGCATTATCCATACTGTTCTTGGTTCTACAGCCTCCATCAGACATTGATCAGTGTCAACCATGAAACATATCTCATTCTCATACGTTTCTACAACTGACTTAGGGATTCTCTCTCTTGCATGCATCAAACTCTGGAAGTTTTTGAAGTAACCCCAAATAGCTATCTTTTGAGCTTGGGCATCATCAAGGCTGAGTAGTTGATCTCTTATTTGCCATGCTACTAGCCTGTTAATTGTCTAATATACACTCAGAACTCCAAGCACTTCATTCATGAAATAGAAGAATAAACAGATAACCAAAGAACCATATTTGAATATATTTTCCTTATCTTTCTTTATTTTGCTCAGGTTCTCAATCAGCTAACTTTGAAGAAACCCACATAGGTCATAATTAGCATTCTCCTTCAACATCTGATAGGCTGCATATATTACAGTTCTGGAGATTGAATTCTCCCTACTGGAGTGGTAAATCTTGTACCCAATCACCATGGAGGTAAATTTAACATCCAGTTCTATAATATCATTGATGGTCATTGCCCTTTTGTCAAACTTGGCACTGGTAGCATCAGTCACTGTCTGGTTTTTCACGGCTTCCAGCATGGGTAATCCACCAGTTCAATTTAACCTGGTTACTATCTTGATAACATCCTTTGTAATCTTGAATGGTTTCAATAGCCATATGAACTCATCATGTATTCAGCTCAAGATATATCAAACCCATTCAATCTCATCAAATGTCAAAAAGTTAATGACTTGCAGAAAATGTTTGCTTTCTAGGGCTTTGTATTCTGGTTTCAATTTATAGCTATCATCTCTTAGGTAGTTGTTAAATAAATCCAAGAGTTTCATATTTCCAAATTCATCAATGCTATAGTGGATGTATGCCCTAATATTCTCAACATGCAATATGCCATGTGGAACTCTAGAAAATGCACCTAACGGTTCAACTTCAACTGACTTGTATGGATGCTTCTTAAATATTAGTCAGGGCCTTTCAGTTACATCAATAACTAGTGGTGTAGCCATCTCAACAGATTCAGATTTAAATCTTTACAAAGAAGTACCTTTTTCTCCCACGGCGTTAGGGCTAATCAATTACCGGTTGAATTCGCTCTTTGTTCTTCAATCTTTGGATTTGTAGCTTAGATACTCTTCTACTTGTTTCCTTCAAATGCAAAGTGGTTTCAAATGCATGATCAAGTGATCTTTTATCCTTCACAAAACCTAATTTGGCATTTTAATAAATGTGTTGCCCTAACTTCATCCAGTTACTCTGTTTCTTAAATAGTCCTTCATGAATTACTCTGTAAATTTCCATATCAACATTTATCCTTTCAAAAATCCTTCCAAAAGTTCTAAAACACTTCAAAATATCTTCTCTCATTATGCCATATCCAGGCACCTGCTTACTGATTAGGGGAATTTGATGTTTGATGCAGCTCCCCCTGAGCTAGAGCTCCTAATTTAATTCTCGGAGGAATTGTCAGCACCAGATTCCAGTGCGGACCCATTATCATTGTTCATAACACTTTTCTTAGCCCATGTCTTGCTCATTTCATTCTAGATCTCATTCACATCAATTTTGTCCTTGCCTTTGTCTTGCCTCTGCTCATCTAGTTTTTTGTTTGTCGGACCTCCTCTTCCATTATTCTTGTTTCTGCAGAATCTTACAAAATGATTGGATCAGTTACAATTGAAGCACACAACATTTCTTTGCCCATTTGATTGATTTTCTCTTGATCTGTACTGATTGGCCATATGTCCAAATCTATTGCATGCAAAGCATTTGCCATTGAAGGAATTCCCATTTCCTTTATTTGATGAGTTATTCATTATCATACTTCTGCATTCATTAGATTTGTGACCATACCTCTTATAATTGAAGCATTGTCCAAAGAAGGATGGATTATTTTGATTTACTCTACTTCTGCATTGAGTGGCTTTATGACCAAATTTATTGCACTTGAAGCAATTTCCATTGAAAGATGGATACCTTTGAGCATCAGGTTGTCTTACCAGAGGTCTTCTAGGTTTGTTTCTCTCATTCCTTGGTTGAAAGTTTCTTTGTCCAGATCCAAAGCTTTCACCTTTCTCATAGCCAAGACCATGCTTGTCATCAACCTTTTTCTAACCCTCAAGTATTGCTTCAAGTTTAGATGAACTTATCTTGAACTTCTCCTTGTATCCATTTGCAACTTCTAGGTCATGTTTGAGAATGACAATTTGCCTTTCAAGATCTCTATCATTGTCTTTGCTTTCTTGTAGTTTAGACTTTAGATGGCCAACTATACTATCCAATATGCAGCATTCATCAGTTCTTTCTTTAGAGTTTGATTCAAATCTTCTTCAGCTTCTTCCTTTGCTCAATTTCTTTGGTTAGCCTCATTGCCCCAGATTCTATCTCAACTTTCAGAACAACTTCTTTTGACATCTTCTCACACTCCTGTGTCTTTTCTTCCAAGGTTTCATTCATGCCATTTTCTTCAATTAAACTGGATAACTGCAAAAGTAGCTCCTTTTTCCTTCCCATAGACTTCTTTAATTTATCTTTTAACATTTTAATGGCATCATTAGCATCCTTGAGTTCATCTTTAGATTAGATATTTCTACTTTGGACTGATCAAGATGTTTTAGAGCCAATTGAAGTTGATCTTTGAGTGAACCCATTGAAAACTCCTTCCAAGATCTTTCCTTAAGCTGTTAGGCTTCTTTTAGGGAACCTTGCTCTAATACCAATTATTGAAAATAGGGTAGACAATTGAGAGGGGGGTGAATCAGTTGTCTCAAAAATTTAATACTTCCTGCAGTTAATTCTTCCTTTTACCACTTAACAATAAATCAATAACTTAATCATGGAAACCACAATCACAAATGTAAGAGCAGCAACATAATAACACACTTGACACCAAGATTTTTAGTGTGGAAACCCAGTTATGGAAAAAACCATGGTTGGGGTTAACCCACAAAAATTAATACCTTGTTAAAAGTATTTTACAAATAGGAATGCACATGCATTAGGCTCACTGCCTAGAGCTCACTACTCAAATAGGGGCTTACTACCTACAAACGATTACAAGAGAATAACAAGGATTTTTGAACGGATGAGAAGCATCTACTAATGCAAGAATTCAGTTCCAGTTTAATCACAAAATACTGATCTTACACATTTCATCTTTACTCTCCCTTGCTTATTGCTTTGTCATTATCTGAACCTTAGATCTCTGCTTCTTTACTCTTCCTTCATAGTCACAACACTTACTTGTACAAAATCATCCAAATCCATCAGCTATATATATCTGCATCCTGATCTTCAATCACTTTCTAGTTAGCTTCAAGAACACTTGGAACTTTATTGAATACTCTGCTCTATCAACTAGATCCATGCATAACTTGAGATGCAGACCAAAACTTGCACTCATAGATCATCAATCTGGTCATCCACTATCATTGGTCATCACTAATTGCCCAATCAACAACTTCCATACATCTGAAACCAAGATCATTTACAAGGTCGGCCTGTTCTTCTTCGATCTGCTCTGTCAAACTATTAACCCGATACTTAGAAGCAAAAAACTTTTGAATCCTTTATCATCGGAGGCCAAAATTCTAGATTTAGATTGTCTTCACAATGCTTATGACTACATTAGATCTGTAGCAAATTATGACTTTCCACTAGAGAGATCTGGACCAAGATACCGAACCCTGTCGCCTACTCTATTCCTGACTACCCAGACTTAGATAAATTCTGATTCTGACTTCCGATATGAACAAATTGTGTTATGCAGATGAGTGGAATGGTCTTAGTTGCCATCAATGAAAACACATGTCATGCGAATCAATGTCTCTTGCCAACACTTATGCCCTCCATCAAACAAACACAAGCAAAATTGAAAATGAATGTCAATAAAAATAACCCTTTTGGGTCAAGTTTTGAGCACAAATCTCATGCTGGTGCTACTTCTCATCAAGGCTTTCTTGATAAAATTAGCAAAGTTAGGAGTATCCACAACCAAAGTGAATAATCATCATGATTTAAAAATTTCCTCAATTCAAAGAAAACTCACGGCTTAATGGATCAATTTATGGACACTCACAGGGATGTCTACTCGCGGCTTGATGGATCAATTTATGGACACTCACAAGGATGTCTTGGTACAAAATCTCATTGAATTAGGGGCTAAACACCCTCTAGGATATGACTTGGATAAACTTAACAACATCATCCACACCAAGCCATCTACATGTGACTTGAATAATCCATGGGATCATGAACCCACACAACCAACCCATGATCCTACAAGTTTTCATCTTGATCAAAACACAGAGGGTGGCATTCAACCACCCCCTCTCACTTGAAATAATGCATCATCTTCTAATCAACCCCATCAAAACACATCACAACCACTCAAATTCTTGTGGCATAGCTACCACCCCAACCAAGAAAAATCACCATCACAATCGAATCCAAACCTTCCTCTTCATCAAGAGAGCCACACATTCCATCAAATAAGTTCACAACCATAAACATCCAACCAATTCATTTCTAACCCATCAATTCCCAATCTATCAAATCCACATCAATCAACTCAAAATTAAACAATTCCAAACCAACCCATGCCACTTCCATTTGTCCCAAGCCAACATACATACCAATCAAATCCAACATCTTCAACCAACCCCCTTCATCAAACCTTCCAGAAAAATATTCCAGATCTTGTTCCCCCTCAACCTCTTGCTACCCAATTTAACCAAGAGTGGTAGGAGATAAAAAATTCCATCAAGGGATTGCAACTTGGGATGTATAACCAACATAAACAATCTAAATTTGGAGAACCTTCTCCCTTTCCCTTTGATTGGTCCAGCTCCCTAGTAACATTCCCCCCTCATTTTGAAATTCCTAAGTTTGACAAGTACAAGTTAAATGGTGATCCATGTGGCCATGTCAAAGATTTTTTCATGATATGTTAAGAGGTTGATTATAGTGATATGTACTTGCTAAGGATCTTACCTTTGAATATTGGGAGGACAAGCCTTGGAGTGGTTTTTACACTTTCCCCAAGGCTCCATTATGACTTTTACCAACTTGAAAAAGAAATTTGTCGCACACTTCTCTTACAATGGAGAGCATGATCTCACTATACTAGATCTTTGTAATGCAAAATAACATAATGGATAAAGCTTCTCCTCCTTCCGACAAAGATAGAGGAGTCTTGCAAGTAGGTTTCCTTGGCCAATCCCCTAAAGCAACTCATTCACATCTTCATCATGAACTTAAATCAATAAATGGTCTTTCACCTATAAGTGGATTGTGTCTCTACCTCTGATGAAATCATTGAAAAAGGGGATTATATCAAAAATTCCCTAATCACCAAAGATTTGGTCAAACCTTTCTCAAAAGATAACAACCAAAATGAAAAACCTAAATTTTAGGCCAAAAACAAAAATGTTGTCAGTGATGGGGTCACTAACTCAAAACATGTGCAAAATGTTCAATCTACCCTTAAATCTAAGCATGTTGAAAATTTCCAATAGCCTACCAACATATTTGTTCCATTGAGACAATAAAAACTAACAAATCCAAAATGTCAATACACTTATTTGGGGGAACCCTTGGAGGTTGTATTTTAAAAGCTTTTCCAAGCCCATATGGTGACATTCATGCTCACCAAACCTTTTGATGACACCAAACCAAAACCTGCATGGTATAAAGATCATGAATATTGTGATTATCACTAAATTGAAGGCCATGCCATAAACAAGTGCATGAAATTAAAAAATATATCCAAGACCTCATTGATAGAGGGGAAATCAAAATAAAAGGAGACACGCCATCCTCACTAAATGCACAAATGGGAATATTTCAAAATCTTTTTCCAAAACATGACCATTCATAGCCTTCCTCATCCAAGCAAGGTCATAATTAGAATGACCATACCCACAACATGCATTCTAAAAAATCCTCCTCCACTTATGACTCAGTCGTAAGCGATATTGACCAAGTTAATATGTGATTTGACAACATCAAGATCAAATACTCTAACAGTGTTGTCACCACATGGCATGGTCATGTCATTGTTTAAGGGGCTTCCTCATCTAATCTAGCCACTTGATATAACCTCATCAATCATATTGAGGAAAATCCACCACATATATCCATCTCGAGCTTCTTAAAACATTTAATGTTCATTAAGAAATATTGGAATGTGCCTTACAAGAGTCAAGAGTTTCTAACAACATTGACCTTGATCAATTCCAAGCCCTAATTGGCTAATTATCCTCCTCCTACTAACTCACATTTAACTAAAATGACATCCATCCCATACCATCCACTCCATATCGAAGTCTTGGTCTCCAAACATAAGTTCAAAAGAACCCATCTAGATAATGCATCTATCTTGAACCTATGTACTTTAAGATTGGTCAAATAATTGGGATACTCTCAATTATCTGGAACCACACATAATCACCATAAATTCCTATGAAAATACAAAGCTTGAATCCAAAGGTACTAGCTGCTTGCCCATTTAGGTGGGTCCTATCTTGCAATGAAACATATGTCATGTTGTTGATTTTGACCTTCCCTAAAATATCCTCCTCGGTTGCCCATGGACCCATGCCATGCAAGATTTACCCTCAACCCATGATCAATGTCTCATATTCCCTCATAATAGTATAGCAATCACTATTCCCATCGATCCTCATGCCTTCCAATACTACAAATTGTTAGAAGGACCATATCACAAGGCCAATCATTATCCCAACATTGACATCACCACCCATCATAAATCCAAAGCTTCTTCCTCCTACATCAATCCCAAGAATCTTACATCATTATCCACTACCAAACCCTCCAACACCTCCAAGGTCAAGGTCATTAACACAGGCCATGGAGAATACAAGTTGCACAATGCCTTCTATATTGTAAAATTGCCTCTATCTCCATGGTCCCAAGGTCATCCTCAACCATGACTAAAGAACACATCAACATCATGCAATATGGTACCACTACCTTTGTAAAAGGTAGGTTCTTGGTAGATGAGGACATTAATAGTTCTATTAGCTCCTATTTATACAAAGATGAATATTTTGCACCATGTTTCTTACAAAAAAATTACCCTATAGATCTTAATATGTGAAAAAATATGAATTATAAAGATAAAGGCCTTGGCCTCCATGAGAAAAGTGTGCTTGAGCCTGTCCATGTGAAAAGGCACATAAAAACTCAAGGGCTAGGTGTAATATCCCTTTACCCGACTTGCCTTAGAATTGGCTTGTGAATTAGGTTTAGGGTTTCTTCTCTTTTAATGGGGTAACCTTGGGTTGAATAGATCACACGTTCTTTTGAATTAGTACCTGCAGCATCATGTATATTCAAGTCCATATTGCTATATGTTAGTTTTAACATCTAGTATTCATCAGTCCAACATAAACACACTTGCAATTTGAAACACATAGGTAAAAGAAAAATATTCATTATGCCAGGGGAAGTAAACACATAAGCCTTTAGTAGCCTAAGGCCTACCACAGTCCTATTGCCCAATCCCTTGACTCAGGCCTATAGGGCATATCGCCCATTCCCTCGTCTCGGGCCTATGGGGCATAATCCAATGTGGGACCCCCATCCCTCCATGATCCAAACCCTTGACTCAGGCCTATGGGGCATAATGCCCATTCCTGATCTCAGGCCTATGGGGACGGAACCTAGATGGGGTTTATAGGCAATCTACTAAGGTCTATGCATTCCCTCTCTTGGTTGAATTCATAAAATGCAATACATGCAGTTTCCACACACATTTCCAAAACATACAATTTGCCTTTATTATTATAATGTCCCTTTTGTTTTTTGAGTCGGCCTCATGCCTATTCTTTAATATTTATATATTATAGTATTTTTTATAATATTATATTATTACATATGTTATTAATAGTATTATATATATATATATATATATATTTGATTGCTTGCCAGCACTTGAATTCTATTGTTATTTTATTATTAACATAACTATATAATATATTACTTATTCATTATCATTATAATATGACTATTATATATATATATATATATATATATATTATAATATTATTTATTATTGTTATTATGGTATCATTATTATTATAGTTTTATCATGAATATAATTTTTAATGATGTTTAATCGTACCGATCTCTATCAGGACATCACATCCTTTATCTATGATATATATTATATTTATTTATTTTTGCTAGAATCATTCCTCCCATTTGCTGCTGATGTACATATATCTATATATTAATTTACATTGTCTTTCCTTTTATATTTTCTTCCCATGATGTTTTCCTTCTATCTCACAACCTTTATTTATTTCCCTTTCAAGGGATATGTTCGAAGAGGCATGTCTCTTACTATGCTTGGTGGTAAAAGACATACTTACCCTCTTATAATTTTTATTACTTTATATTAATTCCCTTTTGTGGTAAAACTAGTTCTAACCATACGTAACTCCCTTATCATAAGAGGATAGGTTAAAAGATGTTTATTTATATTATTTGTATTTATATTATATCATTATAATAAATGATATATTATTTATTTTATATTATTTATATTATATCATAATATATGATATATGATTTATATTTATATTACAATATAAGATAATAATAATAATAATAATAATATTTGTATTTATATTATATCATTATAATAAATGATATATGATTTATATTATATTATTTATATGTGTTATTTATAAATATAATAATAATATATCTTGTTAATTGTTTTAAATAAATATTATTTAAATATTAAATATATTCCATTTATAATATTATTCATATCTTTGATTTGAATGAATAATACATATTGGATTCAATTATAAATTACTAATATAGGGACATGACACTAGGATACATACCACTTGGTGAGAAATCTAATGAACCTCATGACACTTTTGTGACTATGGAATAAACTTATTTGGACATTGATAGCATCAAGGTAAGGACCATCACCTATTCCTTCGATAACCTCACCATCACCAACCTATTCTATGAAACCTTCATTTTCACATCAACCTTCAACTCATCTATCCCAAACTAATTGATTGGAACCAACAAGATCACATGTCTTTAGAGACGTTTCAGAATGACAAGGTTATTATCGAGTTCCTAGGGCTCTATGATGGTATCCTTGTAGAAGATCACAAGAAAGGGTTTCAAATTGACCTAGATGCATCTGCATACTTTGGGGAGTAGGCTAAGTGTCTTAGTCTTAAAATATATAAAAAATTAGAAAAATAAAAAAAGTAAAAAAAAATAAAGTCCCCTATTGAAAAGCTCGATGAGGTGCTATCAAACACATAAAGAGAAAGAAACAAGACATGTCTATTGATTAAAACCTCTCTGAAGAATTAATAGATGAGGAACTCAACCTGCTCTAGACATCTCTATAATGGCAAGATCGGTATATAATTCCAGTTGGGGACACTTAGGCAGTTAATCTCAAAATTGAAGATAACCTAAAGATCACCTACATTGTAGGATTCCTAGAATCCACTAAAAAGGAAACCATCACTTTAATCTTCTAGAAATCTATAGATATATTCAATTGGTCTCATGCACACATGCCAAGACTAGATCCATCCCTTACATTAACCACATTATGGTTCACCTCATCACCAAGCCAATCAAATAGAAACTCAGGAAAATACACCCTAAGATTACTCTTTTGGTCAATAAAGAGTTACAATTATTTTTGGAGATTGGCTTCATAAGGCCTATTGATTACCTTGAGTGGATTTATAATATTGTCCTTTTCAAAAAGAAACCTAAGGGGGTCTGTATCTGTATAAATTTTAGAGACCTCAAGAAAGAATGCCCAAACGATGACTTTCCACTCCTAACATTGACATGATCATTGACCTTACAATAGGCTATGAAATGTTATCCCTCATGGACAAATTTTATAGATACAATAAGACATAGAATGATCCCAAAGATCAACATAAAACAACCTTTACTACTCCTTGCCCGATACCTTCAATTATCAGGTGATGCCATTTGGGTTGAAAAATGTAGCCTGGGCAACATATCAAAGTGCTATGACAATAATCTTCCATGACATTTTGTATTACATTATGGGATATTATGTGGATAACCTCTTGGGAAAATAAAAAACATGGGAAGAGCACTTGAAAGTACTTCAATGCATCTTTGAGTGATTGTGGGAATACAAAGTTCATCTCAACTCAAAAAAGTGCATCTTTGGGGTCACATGAGGAATCTTCCATGACATTCTACATGACATAATGGAAGACTATGTGGTTGACCTCCTAGGAAGATCCAAAATAAGGGAAGAGCACCTACATATCCTTTAGTGCATATTTGACCAATTGTAGGAATACAAAGTTCATCTCAAGTTGAAAAGTGCATCTTTGGGGTCATATTAAGAAATTTACTAGGTTTCATTGACTCTATACGTGGCATAGAAATGGATCTCACTAAGGTTACAACAATAACTAGAATGCCACCCCTAAAAAACCTTAAGAAACTTTATAGTCTCTAGAGAAAGCCTCAAGCAATTGAAATATTCATTGCACAACTAGCAAATAAGTGCCAACCATTCCCCCATCTTCTCAAGAAGAACATCAACTACCATTGGGATGAATGTTGTCACTAGACATTTTATTGTATTAAAGAATATCTTGCCACTCCTCCAATACTATTGGCACATATTGTTGATCAACCATTTCTCCTATACACCAGTTACCTTGGAGGCGATCTTAGCACATCATGAGGAATAGGGTTGTGAAAGAGAAATTTACTATATTAGTTAGATATTGGTTGGCTATGAACTCAACTACATGGCCATGGAAAGAGCATGCTTAGACATTACATTTTCCTCATATAATATTTTCCACTACATGCTTAGTCATCATACCAAGCTCATCTCCAAGAATGATCCACTTAAATATTTTCTATCTAGAGCTTCCCTCACAAGCAGCATGACTAAATGAGTTATGTTACTCAGTGAATTTGTCATAAAGTGTTGGAATATAAGGAAATTAAAGGGTAGGTTGTCATATATTATTTGGTCAAAGCACCATTAACTAACACTCATCCATTGATCATGGACTTCCTTAATGAGTTAATCTTGACTCTTGCAAATTACCCCACCTGGAAACTTTACTTTGATAGTATCTTCACTAGTCATGGTTTGGGGGTAGGTATCTTGTTCATCACACCACAAGGGGATCTTATCCCTAAATATTTTAGACTCAACATTCCCTATACTAATAATGTTGTAGAATATGATGCCTTGATTGTAGGTATTAAAACAATAGTTTAGTGGAACATCTGATAGTGCCTTGCCTATGGGGATTCTCAGCTAGTTATTAAATAGGTTAATGATGAATATCAAACCAAGGATGACAAACTTATCCCCTACAAATGGATGGATGAAAATTTTAGGCAATACTTCACGTACATCTAGTTTGAACAAGTGCCTCACCTTAAGGATAGAGAAGTAGATGTTGCGGTCACTATTGGTTCCCTTCTAGAGATATCACATGATAGCTGACAATGCAAATTCTTGGTTGAGTAGCTTCTAACACTTGCATATCATAAAGAAAAACTAATATGTGACATTGTTGGTCCCAATTCCCCTTGGTACCATGAGATTTATACTTACCTTCATGACCGAAACCTATTGCCTAACCTTTTGCACAATCAACAAAATTCCTTCCTCTAATGCTCATCTTGCATCACCCTCCTTGGTGATACTCTATATTGAAGGGTTTTTTTATTGTACCTTACTAAGAAGTCTAAATTTAGAAGAAGCTAACCTCACACTCAAGGAAGTTTAAGAAGGTATTTTTTAGCCCACACTAGCAGTATGGTTCTAGCTAAGAAGCTTCTCAAAAAAGGCTACTATTGGCGTATTGATGCAGAAACTTCCAGAGGTGATAAATTTTGACCTGAGGCTCTATTGGAGCTTAAATTTGGTGGGTAGATGCATCTTGAAGAGTTTATTAAAAATCCCAATGAATTGGTAAATTCGGAGCATCCACAGTCAATGGCAATCCTCATCAACCAAAAAAGAAAAGAAAATATTTTAATTTCCTATAGTTGGGTAATTTGGAAGTTGGAAAATAAATGCAATATTAGGCCTAAATAATATATTAAATAAATTGGCCTTATTATAATATTGCAAAAATAATAATGTTGCATAAATCTAGGAGTGGGAGATAATTTGGGAGACAATTTTGGAGTGTAAAATTAATAAAGGCAATTTAAAGTGGAAATTAAAAAAAGGAAATCTAGGTGTGGATTTTTGGGGATTTACACTTGAAAACAACTTATTAATGCTCCTCAAATGTAGCTAGAGGATTTGGAAACCCATGTTGAGTTGGCAGATTCTTTTCCAAATTGGAACTATTTTATAGGAAGTGGGAATCTTAGTTGTTGCTTATTCTTGGCAAATTGTGGGAGTGGGCTTATTTTTCTATTATTGAGAAATTAATATGATTTTTCCAAGATTTTTCTAATTTGGGTGTGGAAGTGGGAGGAGAGAGAAAATGGTGGTTGTGGAGTCATTATAAAAGGAGTTTTGGCAAATTTTGATGGGGGATTTTTTTAAAGATTTTTTTGGAGGGGAAATGAGTTTTGAGAGAAAGAAGTATGTGGGTGAGAGGGAATGGAAAAATAAATGAAAAGCTGAGAGCATAAGGAAAGAGAGAGATTCTTGTATGAGAAGCCATGGAAGGCCAAATTGTTTGAGTTGTGCTGTATCACGTATAATGGAAACTGATGCATGCCAATATGTCAAGAAGTACCTATCATATCAGCAACATAGAGATATTATTCATGCATCATCACAAACCTTGCAACTAATTACTACTCATCTCATTAAAAAGATTAATCCATCCTCCTTCAGCGGCCACAAGGTCATCATTACCACCATTGAGTATTTCACTAAGTGGGTTGAAGTCATTCCCATCACCTACACCACTAGCTAGCAAATATCCAAATGCATCCTCCATTATATCATCTATCATTATGCAATCCCCTCTACTATTATCATTGATAGTGATAAGTCCTTCAAAAACCATGAGGTTTGTACCTTGTACAAACAATTCCATATCAAACATCACTAGTCCACCCCATATTATCCTTCGAGTTAATGGTCAAGAAAAGGAATCTAATAAGACCTTAATCAAAATCCTTAAAGAGATCATCAATGATGCCAACCATGATTGGCACCTTCAACTCAACCTTGCCCTTTAGCTTACCTTACCAGCATTCACATAGCCATAGGTGCTACCCCATACTCCTTGGTATTTGGAGTTGAATCCATCTTATCACTAGATATCAAACTTCCATCACTATCCATCTCTTTGTGTGACATCATTAATGATGAGGAGTATATAATTACATGGTTGCATGAACTAGAGTTACTTTATGGGTGGTGCCTCAATTCCCTAAATCATTTGAAGGCTTATTAGATTTGCCTCCATCAAAACTATAATAAAAAGATCTGTTACCGCCTGCATGAGTAGTCTGGTTTCAAGCATTTAAATATGTAGGCACCCTCCCAAAAATCCAAAAATTCTAACACTTTTAGCCTCTGCAGTGGTAAAATTATGAAAAATTAGCTAAGTGCAGGTGTCTTTGTATGTACAAAGGTGTTTGTATATACATACAGGTCAGAATGTGCATTGGCAGGCTTGCAAAATCCCAATCAGCCTTTGAAAAAGTGAGTTGTATGCATTTTACATGCATATCAGGCTTGAAATGATGCATATACGAAGGGGGAATCTTTCACAGATTCTTGGGAATATTCCCGCTTTGTATATCGAGTTGCATGTGGAGGTGCATTGAAAAATACCAAGGGCACAAATGCATTTGCTACAGTGCAGCGGGAGATACATGTGGTAGGGCCCGTGGGCATATACAAACAGGTTTGTATATTCGGCATACAGGAGAGGCAGATACAAGGTTGAATGTATGTTTGACATACATTGGCGACATACAAGAGGGAATCTATATCGCATATCCTAAAAGATTCCTTGCTTGTATGTTAGGGGATTTGTATGTTTGCATATATAGGCCGACATACAAAAGGAGAGACATACATTTTGGACCCGAGGGATAAATCAGATGAAGTTAATAATATTTCAGGTCCGCTGCATGTATATTGGGCATTTGTATGTGCCGATATACATTGCGAAGGTACAAAGGCTAGATACAAGCTAGATTTCAAAACAACTTCGAGTGCCTCATTAAAATTTGAAATCCACCTTGTATGTATGAGGCGAATGTATATGCAGTTATACATTCGAAGATATGCAAAAGGAGCGATATGCATTTTGGACCCAAAGGAGGAGTAAAATGCAGTGAATAAATATTTCAGGTCCGTAGGTTGTATAAGGCACTTGTATATGTTGATATACAAGCCGATATGCAGTGAAAGAGATACAAGCCGGACTTCAAAGGGAGGTACATTCTGATGCATAATGGTTTGAAGTCTGCGGTGTGCATGTATGTGGTGTTTGTACATGCCGATATACAAAGGGTTAAGATACAAGCTGGATCTGAACCGGTTCTCAAATTGCTCTAATAAAATTTGGGGTCTAACTTGTATATAAGATGATTGTATATGCATATGTTCATGCATATACAAGGGCGAAAAGGCAAAATGGTGAAGGCAGAAAGTCAGCAATGGAGGATCAAGGTGCCTACGTGGCACGATATCATTGGTTTGTGACTTTTCAAAGGTGTTTTGAGCCACAGATCTCAACGATGGGGAGGTGATTGATGGCTGTGTTTTAATTTTGCTAGAGCGATGGTTTTCTTTGTCTGTGGCCCATTTTTGAGCGGGAAAAACTTCAGATGCGTCCACTACTGCATTCTAGAAGAGGCTACCAGTAGCTAAAGCATTAATGGCAGAAATGCAGCGGCATGGGCCGATGGTTGAACGGTCAAGTACCTGATTTGTGATGGGGAGTCTTCCAGCGATGGCAGAGAGCTCGGGCTCAACCATTCCTCGCCCTTCTCTTGCTTCTTCCCGTTTTGTCCCCTGCTACATTTATTATTTTGGGCACCATTTCTCACGATGCATTGTATCTGGAAAATTTTTTATTAGCCTTGTAATTAATTGTGCTGAGTTCACAGTTTTGCTATAAAAAGAAAACTGTGTTACTCTTTTGTGGTTGTTGAAGACCTAGGCATTTTTGTGTAAATAATGAAGAACAGGGCATGATCCTAGGTTGTTTTATCTCATTCTAGAGTTTATGTATTGCACCTGTGATGTATCTTGCACATATGTTTAATTTCAGTGTCAATTTTATATGAAAAATACTTCTTGCATGTGTTTTGTTGTTTGTCTCCACTTGTTGTATGCATCTCTTCTTCTGAATTTGGTTGCTAAGGGTTTCTCAAATTCTAGAATACAGATTTATGTATTGAATACCTGATCTCTAACTTCCATTCAAGGAGTGGATTAAACTATTTTAGGTTAAGGTATGGAGAAGAGTGTATGTCAGCTGGGATATCTGTAAGTATGGACAGTCAAATACTTATCCTTGGGTGATGTTTGTAAGGCAAGCATCAGTCCTAACCCCTTGAAACTCAAATGCTAGTTGCAAGCCATTCTTATGTATATGTCTATTTGACTCCTTGCCCTGAGATAGGCACCGGTCTACTCCTGGATTAGTAATTATGATCCAAAGCCCCTATCTTGCATCCAAACCATCAAATTCAAACCATTCCACTATTCCAACCTGTTAGTTATAGGAGTAGGATTAGGAACCCCTGCATACTCTCATGCTTAACCAGACAAACATGTCCAAGAATGTTGCTAACCTTGTGATTTGTCACACAAATCTTGGTCCTAAAATGAGAGTATTCTACCTGTTATCACAAAGCTAAATCTTCTTGTCATAGGGCAAGTCAATGTTACATCTTTAGCAAATATGGACACCCCCCTTGGTGTGGTAGAACCAGAAGTGAAGGGGAGACCGCTCACGCAACCTCCCATATCTATTGACCGAATATGCTTGTGCATTGGAACTGGCAAACCCTCTGTTGATTCGGAAGGTAACAGAAATTAGTGACTCCGCTGGGGAGATAATGTCATATCCATGAAAGTCTAAGTCTAAAAGATTGAAAAATCAAACTTGGAGGTGCTTTGTTGCCGCAAACAAGAAAGTTATATATGTGGCTCTACTGGTGGATGACCCAGAAAGAAAGAAATCAATTTTCAGCTTCAACCTGTTTGAAGCTTATTCCTCTTCAAGGAGGTGGTGACTCTGCATCAAAGAACCTGATAAAAGAACAAAATTAGTCAGAGAAGAATTTGCAGCTGCTGCAACATATCCAGGTATTTCATATTGTTTGAAAGACTCCCTATTTGGTGAAACCACACTGGTTAAAAGGGAGATGATAGTGAAAGACTGCATGCTATTGTAAGAACTTAGTTTGTATTTCCAAAGAGTATGCAATATTGTTTAAAAGACTCATTTGGAGGACTTTAGGAAAGCTAAACAACAGTCTGAATGTGTAAGGACTAAGGTCATTGTTGATTGAAAATCTGAGTTGAAAAGAAAAGGGTTATAAGAAAATAATGATGTATTATTAGCCCATGAACCCTAGTGAGGTGTCAAATGCAACAATGCATAATAATCAGTCCCAACCATGCAATAGAAAGAGTTTCAGACTTGACAGATATAAGCCCATAAACTTTGATGGTATCTGTGGCTATCCAAATGCTTTTCCATCTAAAATCAGAAAATATTTGCCCAAATTTAGTGGTGCAAAGGATGAATCAGCTGAGAAACACTTGCAACAGTTTATAAATGTTGTAGATGATTTTGAGATTGACCATGAAGATGTAGTTATGAGATTATTTGTTCAATCTCTAGATGATGATGCAATGGACTGGTTCTCCTATCTTCTAGCTTACTCTGTCAGCTCTTGGCATGATTTTAAATCTGCATTTCTAGATCAATATGGTGAAAGAATTTCTGATTATGCAGTTATTAGTGATTTTATGTATATCCATATTGAAGAGGATGAGTTGATTCCAGCCTTTAACCTCAGATTTATGAGGGCATTGAATAGAATTCCAGAATGCATGAGACCTAATGATGCATTGTGCCTAGTTGTCTATTTGGGAGCATTTGATAGGAAAATGAGCTATAGATTGAGAGATAAAGAGCCCACCACATTGCATCAAGCACGATAGTTTGTAATAGACATTGAAAATAACTAGAGGTATGGGATTCAAAGAGGGTATTTCTCTGAAAATTTTTGCTGCCCTGTAGTCCCAAATGTTAATGAGGGATATAATCTAAATGTTGAAGATGAATGTCAAGGTGCTCACACCCCTGCTGTCCCAGTTTTCGCATCATTCCAAGTTGATGATGTTTCTGTTATAGAGGAGGATGTCCTATTTTGCCTAGCAAATGAAGTTGATAATAATAATTTTTCAAATAATATTTGCATTCCAATCCTAAACAAAGAGCATTCATGTTTAAATGATCCAGTTGTGCAAAGTTGTGATCATATGGATCAAGAATCAATATCAGTTTCATCAGGAAGAATTGGAGGGCTAGAAAATGATGTAGATAGTTCAACTTCAGAGTGCATTGAAGTAGTAGAAATTTTGTATGTGGGGCAATCAGATGTTAAAGATGATAAAGATGATATCCATGATCAATTCATGGATCAGGTTTGTTCTTCTTATGACTTTGGATTTGATAATGAAAAAGAAATAGATTGTCATGAAGAAGAAATAGAGACCTTTGCAATAAGCATGAATCCCCTTTATGATGAGCCTGTGGATGCATTTGATATTGTGAGTTATGACATTCATTGGTGCAGAATTAACCCTCTGTTTGAAAATGATAATACTGACTTGCAAATTGTGGATCATAAATGCTTAGCATCAGTTAGTTCAGACATGTGCAATGATAGCTATGTGGATCAGGATTTGCTTTCAATGTCAATGAATGATATAAATGACATTACGGGTCTCATATTTTCTGAGTGTTTTCAGTTGTTGGATCAACTGGATATGTGTTTGGTTACATAAATCAGCCAGGTAGATAATAATATTGCCATGCAATATGAGGATATGTTGCTTGAGGATCATAACATACATATGTTACCTAATGTTGAAGAATATTATAATGTGTATGGTTATATGTTTGGTTGTAAGGTGCAGAGTGACAGAGGCAGTACTGACAGTGGCAAGTTTTCAAAAATGGTGAAGCATGTAATTGATCAGATCAACTTATGGGTAGATTGTTTTAATGTTTTCAACTGTGGTTGGGATTATTCAGTTTGGAATCAGGCATTTAACAGGATAAAGTTGTGGTTCTTCCTTTTTGGCTGCCCGGGGCTGCCAAAATAATGTTTGAAAATATAATTTTTGTGCATGTTGGTGCAATGTTCGACTTTGTTACCCAATGGATAAGGACTAGTCTGCATCCTAGAGATCTAAGGTCCTCGCCATGCCTGCAAGAGGCATGCATCCCCAATCGGAGCCTATGTTACCACCTACATGAGCAGTCTGGTTTCAAGCATTTAAATATGTAGGCACCTTCCCAAAAATCCAAAAATTCTAACATTTTCAGCCTCTGCAGTGGTAAAATTGTGAAAAATCAACTAAGTACAGGTGTCCTTGTATGTACAAAGGTGTTTGTATATACATACAGGTCAGAATGTGCATTGGCGGGCTTGTAAAATCCCAATCGGCCTTTGAAAAAGTGAGTTGTATGCATTTTACATGCATATCAGGCTTGAAATGATGCATATACGAAGGGGGAATCTTTTGCAGATTCCTGGGAATATTCTCGCTTTGTATATCAGGTTGCATGTGGAGGTGCATTGAAAAATACCAAGGGCACAGATGCATTTGCTACAGTGCAGCGGGAGATACATGTGGTAGGGCCCGCGGGCATATACAAACAGGTTTGTATATTCGGCATACAGGAGAGGCAGATACAAGGTTGAATGTATGTTTGACATACATTGGCGACATACAAGAGGGAATCTATATCGCATATCATAAAAGATTCCTTGCTTGTATGTTAGGGGATTTGTATGTTTGCATATACAGGCTGACATATAAAAGGAGAGACATACATTCCGGACCCGAGGGATAAATTAGATGAAGTTAATAATATTTCAGGTCCGATGCATGTATATTGGGCACTTGTATGTGCCGATATACATTGCGAAAGTACAAAGGCTAGATACAAGCCGGATTTCAAAACAACTTCGAGTGCCTCATTAAAATTTGAAATCCACCTTGTATGTATGAGGCGAATGTATATGCAGTTATACATTCGAAGATATGCAAAAGGAGCGATATGCATTCCAGACTCGAAGGAGGAATAAAATGCAGTGAATAAATTTTTTAGGTTTGTAGGTTGTATAAGGCGCTTGTATATGCTGATATACAAGCCGATATGCAGTGAAAGAGATACAAGTCAAACTTTAAAGGGAGGTACATTCTGATGCATAATGGTTTGAAGTCTGCGGCATGCATGTATGTGGTGTTTGTAAATGTCGATATACAAAGGGTTAAGATACAAGCCAGATCTGAACTGGTTCTCAAATTGTTCTAATAAAATTTGGGGTCTGACTTGTATATAAGGTGATTGTATATGCATATGTTCATGCATATACAAGGGTGAAAAGGCAAAATGGTGAAGGCAGAAAGTCAGTGATGGAGGATCAAGGTGCCTACGTGGCATGATATCATTGGTTCGTGACTTTTCAAAGGTGTTTTGAGCCGCAGATCTCAGCGATGGGGAGGTGATCGACGGCTGTGTTTTAATTTTGCTGGAGCGATGGTTTTCTTTGTCTGCGGCCCATTTTTTAGCGAGAAAAACTTCAGATGCATCCGCTGCTGCATTCCAGAAGAGGCTACCAGTAGCTGAAGCATTAATGGCAGAAATGCAGCGGCAAGGGCCGGTGGTTGAATGGTCAAGTACCTGATTTGTGACAGGGAGTCTTCCAACGACGGCACAGGGCTCGAGCTCAACTATTCCTCGCCCTTCTCTTGCTTCTTCCCATTTTGTCCCTTGCTGCATTTATTATTTTGGGTGCCATTTCTCATGATGCATTGTATCTGGTGAATTTTCTATTAGCCTTGTAATTAATTTTGCTGAGTTCATGGTTTTGCTATAAAAAGCAAACTGTGTTACTCTTTTGTGGTTGTTGAAGACCTGGGCATTTTTATGTAAATAATGAAGAACAGGGCATGATCTTGGGTTGTTTTATCTCATTCTGGAGTTTATGTATTGCATCTGTGATGTATCTTGCACATATGTTCAGTTTCAGTGTCAATTTTATATGAAAAATACTTCTTGCATGTGTTTTGTTGTTTGTCTCCACTTGTTGTATGCATCTCTTCTTCTAAATTTGGTTGCTAAGGGTTTCTCAAATTCTATAATATAGATTTATGTATTGCATACTTGATCTCTAACTTCCATTCAAGGAGTGGATTAAACTATTTTAGATTAAGGTATGGAGAAGAGTGTATGTCAGCTGGGATATCTGTAAGTATGGATAGTCAAATACTTATCCTTGGGTGATGTTTGTAAGGTAAGCATCAGTCCTAACCCCTTGAAACTCAAATGCTAGTTGCAAGCCATTCTTATGTATATGTCTATTTGACTCCTTGCCCTGAGATAGGCACCGGTCTGCTCCTGGATTAGTAATTATGATCCAAAGCCCCTATCTTGCATCCAAACCATCAAATTCAAACCATTCCACTATTCCAACCTGTTAGTTGTAGGAGTAGGATTAGGAACCCCTGCATACTCTCATGCTTAACCAGACAAACATGTCCAAGAATGTTGCTAACCTTGTAATTTGTCACACAAATCTTGGTCCTAAAATGAGAGTATTCTGCCTGTTATCACAAAGCTAAATCTTCCTGTCATAGGGCAAGTCAATGTTACATCTTTAGCAAATAGGGACACCCCCCTTGGTGCGGCAGAACCAAAAGTGAAGGGGAGGCCACTCACACAACCTCCCGTATTTGTTGACTGAATCTGCCGGTGCATTGGAACTGGCAAACCCTCTACTAATTTGGGAGGTAACAAGATCAAAGCTTAAGAGTTTGAAGTTGGTGATCTTGTACTTAAAGAAAATTACAGAAACAACAACCAAGATTGGGAAAAGAAAGGAAATTTTGATCCTAATTTATTAGGTCCCTATATCATCATCACCAGGTATGGATCAAGAGCATATCACTTGGCCACCCTTGATGGTTAGGAGCTTGATGAACATATGGACATAGTGCATCTCAACTATTTTCATGCCTAATCTTCAACAGTTCCCAATCAAAAAATTACAAAATTACAATAATACAAAAAAATGAAGTTAAAAATTATCCTATGGTGAAAACCACCTTTTGGAACCTTGGGAAAGTACCATGGTGACAATATTCTTGTAGGCACCATGCATAAAGATGAATTGCATTACCCTCTAGGTCCTCTTCATACCATCCCCTCATCTATTGTCACTTCCCTAAGCCTAACTTGGTCATACGTTTGGGGTAGTGCCTTGTGTCCTTCGGAAAATACCTCTTGACATTCTCCCATCTATAAGTATCCAACATTTTGATGTCTCTCCTTTTGGGACCTATTCTTCAAGCACTTGTAACATGCACACATCACAATTCACCTAAATGCAATAATAAAGACCCTTATCTAGCATCTTTGCATGCACTAGTCAAATCACTAGCCAGTGTGAGATTCCCATCCTACCATGTGCCATTTCAAGATACATCATTCCCCACATCAAGCATCATCATCATCCACACTTTTTTCAACACTTTGGCAAGAGGTAAAACCCATGTGTTTTCTTTGCCTATTAAATTTGATTATTTTCTTATCTCTTGACCCATAGCATACCTCAAGATTGATATGATCCTTATATCATGTTGTGTCTTGACTAGTATAGTGGGGCTTGCTTTCTTATGCATGAGCATCCGAGTCCATGAGCAATCCTCATCAATCAAAAAGATTTCTTTAATTTCTTACTTGTTTGTTTTCCTTCTTGTTCTATTGCAGCAGTTGATGATCAAATTTATAGAGAATTTCCTAAGGATTCTTGGCCAAGTTCTAACTTGATATTGAAGAAGATCCAAATTGGTGCTCACATTTTAATTTTGGTGAATATTTGAGCTAAATTGGACAAGTTATGCAAAAGTGGAACTTTCAGTGTCAATAGGATATGTGGGACTTTCCCTGCCATCAGGATATATGCAGATGACCCTTGAAATCCCACAAAAAAATCCAAGTGATGATGTCATCTTGTTAAAAAGCCAAATGGGTATCCAAAATTTCAAGTTTTTGAAGAATCTGAGCAAAATTGGGCAAGTTATGCTTAGGCAGAACTTTGGTCTGCAATAGGATATATCAAGTTGACCCCAAAATCCCTGCAATATCCAGTTGACCCCAAAATCCCTGCAATATCCAGTTGACCTCAAAATCCCTACAACATCCAGTTGACCCAAAAATCCCCACAATATCTAGTTGACCCATTTTTCCCCACAATATCACGTTGGGTCACTTTTTCCCATAATATCACGTTGGGTCACTTTTTTCCCGCAATATCACATTGGGTCACTTTCTCCCACAATATCATGTTGGGTTACTTTTTCCCACAAATATCATGTTGGGTCACTTTTTCTTGCTTTATAGCTTGAAAGTGCCTAGAAAGTGATAGAAATAGTTTTTGACTACTTGTACGGCCGATCCAAGAGCCAATTAATGACTTAAACATGTCCCATTCACATGATAAGTGTGATGGCCATCTCAAATGCCTATAAATAGGGGAATTTCATAGTAAAAGAGGTGGACTTCTCCATAGTGAGTTTTTAGCTTCTGCTGGAAGATTGTTTTGGTTTTTCACAGGAAAGCTAGGTTAGTCTAATCTGAGTAATGGAATGATTGTAAGGATTAGGCCAAGGCATGTATGAAGACCATTGTACTCCTATTGTAATGTTTTCTATTGCATATGAATAAAGAGTTATTTATTGTATTGTTGTGTGTTGTTCATTTTGTTGCCTAGTTCAG
Source organism: Cunninghamia lanceolata (assembly GCA_027924645.1). Lineage (NCBI taxonomy): Eukaryota > Viridiplantae > Streptophyta > Pinopsida > Cupressales > Cupressaceae > Cunninghamia > Cunninghamia lanceolata. The sequence continues at coordinate 1,021,627 of BSBN01000292.1, read as the reverse complement.
TAGCTTGTCAAAGCCCCTGGACCTTGACCTGCACCATTTTCCATTTTACCTTGCATGTTCTATTTCTTGCTTTCCCTATCATAGTTCCCACTAAGATTTTCACATGCCTTGTGATGCACTGGGGCATCCTTTTGTTTACTACATGTTTTTGAGTCAATTTTCTATGTGTTGGAGTAGCCAAATAAAACTTGCAATATCAAATAGTTCCACATATGAATATGCACAATAAGAATGCCTAAAACTATCATTCAAATGAATCAACAAAGTGAAGTTGGTAAAGTACAATAGGCTCCTTGTTTATGTAGGACAAGAAGGAGAAGAGAAGGTAGGATTGAAAGATTGACTACCCCTCCAATGTGGTGACACATGTGGGCACACTTGGGACAAGTGTGAGGATGCATGTAGTGTACTCATGAGGTGAGAAGAAAAAAAGAAAAGTCTCTAAGTGAGCTTAAGAACTACTGTGAATAGGACCAAATAGCTAGGAGATAAACTAGTTAGGTAAGAACACTTTTCACACTAACATACCCTCTTAAGTGATAGTTAGGGAGAAAGTTGAACACTAAAAAATGGGTCCTAGAAATAAGGCTTAATGAGGTACCAATTTATAATAGAGTCTCTAAAAAATAGAGAAAACACCTGGAAATCCCTGTGGGAAAAACTCCTCTCCAAAAGAGAGAACAAGAGGACAAATTAGCCTCCTAAAAAGATGTCCCTTAAAGATTAGGAACATTAAGAACTCCTGGAACACACTAAATGTACAAACTCCATTAAATAATAAGTAGTTTTTGCTAGAATCAAAGAACCCTCCAATGAATGTAGATCTCGATAAGAGAGGCACAAAACACTACACGAGTGACTCAAATGGCACTACTCAACCATATATGATTAGATGGTGGAACACACCAAATATTGCAACAAGGTGATAATCTGATAGACCATATATTCTCATATGGTGGATCACACCAAATATTGCAACAAGGCAACAATGTGATAGTCGAAAATGTAGATGGTACTATGAATAGAGAAACACAAAACACTACAAGAGTGACCCCAACGACACTACTATATGTATAGATGGTTCTCTACAAAGGTACCAAAGTTTCATGAATACTGATCAACTAAAATGAGAAAGGTGTTTCTATTACTTCACTAAAACCAAGGAAGTATTAGCATAACCATGTGATACCCACCATAATGTTGTTAAGAGAGAGGTATTAGCATATCCACTAAAATGTGGCACAAAGGTGTGCAAAGGGATGCAAATGCAACATCATGTCCAATATGGTGTACAAGCAACCAACTACCAAACAAGGGTGTACAACGAATAAGGCACACTTGCAAGAGGATTATGAAGTATTGTGTTTGCAAAACAAGGTGCACACAAGAACCCACATGGCACTTTATAGGTAGTGCAAAGATTAAAAAGGCACAATATGATATGTAAAAATCCCCTCAAAAACACAAAACACAAGTGTGGCACTTTATTTCAATGCATTTACAAATATGAAAATACATGCTATGGATTCTTACAATGTCCAAAAAGGACCACATGCTGAAAATACAACTCAAATACAAATGATAGGAAATGGATAGAACCACTATGAAGTACATGAAAAAATATGAACTTTCAAAAAAATGGAACTAGAAAGGAACCCATTCCCCTCACCTACACCACCAGCCAACAAATATCCAAATTCATCTCTGTATATGCAGCGTTTCCTTTGCTTGCAATGTGTCTCACTCTACTTGTAGGGCATCTCACTCACTCAAAGTTATGGTGAGAGGTATCCTCAAGTCATCCTCCCCTTACCTTGGGGTGCTGCCACGATAATGGGTTACACTTTATGGGACATCCTGATTTTTGCTGAAAATCACATATTTTTAGAAAATATAATGATTTAAGCCTTGAAAGGTTCAATTTAAAGGATTTTAATTGAAGAGGGTTTGATCAAACCCCCTTATATTCAAACCCCCTTGGATAGAACCCGGCTAGTTTTAAACCATACCTATAATGGAGTCTCCTCTACACTATCAAAATTCTGATAAAAAATCACTTTTGATTTACCTTTTGGGGGATCAAATGAATTCATTTAAAACTTATGTTTTGTAAGTATGTAGTCCTTATTATAAGCTTCCCAAAAAATATAATTTTAAATATATTTAATTTGATTATTATATTTATTTTTATTTCTTGTGAATGTAGGTTTTTATCGAACATCAAGTTCTCTATTCTACACACAAGGAAAATTAGTAAATTAGTGAATTTTTTTTTTTAAAAATATCTATGCCCTAGGTATTGATGTCCTTGTTTCAACAAAAAAAATTGAATTTTGATACATACAGAAAAAGTTATGTTTTACAGAATACACCTATGTCTAAATTATAATTGGTTTGACTTCAAACCTTAAATAAAAAAATATTCAATAAAACATTATGAAACCAAATGCATGCCCTATATATCGGTGTTACCAATCTAAATTCAAAAGAATCAAAATTTTATCCTTTGTAGAAAAAAATTTATGTGCTATAGAATACACATCACTTTAAAAAAATGTTGTTTACTATTAAAAACTAGTTATCAAAGGAGAAGCAAAAAAAATTACAATTTAACTCCAAATTTTTTTTAAAAATATATATTTATAATCTACAAACAAAATCTCACAAATCACTAGTTTGCATCATCTTCAAATTTCTAACGGTTTAGTGGCTATAGGTGTCAAAAAGTGAAGATTTAGTTCAAAATGTTGATTTCAATGTCAAGTTTGGCCAAAAAGTGTAACCCATTATTGTGAAATGACCCCTTGCCTAGGTTTGATCTTCTTATACTAGCTTAGCTTGTGGACCTATCTCCTCCACATCCACCTCCATGGCCTCCTTGCATCCATCCTCTCCTCCTCCTACCCATATCTTCTTTGTCCATCTCTACTATCCCTACCTCATCCCTACCCTCTTACTGGAACCCTAGAACACCCTATACCTTCTCCCTCTATACCCTCTTCCTCCATGCCTCTACAATTGCCAGCCATACTCTATCTCTAGTATTTGCCTAGGCTAGAACTATCAACTGCATTGTCTTGTGCTACACCCACCAAGCTACATACTTAGCAATGACCCTAACATCCACTATACCATCATGGTAATCCCATGGTACCTCTATACACCCCTCTAGCTCTATAGTATAACTCATGGTTCTATCTAAGCTCCCCATGAATTTGTCGCATGTACTATGTGTGTGAACACATGTGATCCTACTAGCACCCCTATTACATGTTGAACTACCTAAGCACCCAACCTAGCCTATAGCACTCAATAATATAATGATGTATCTCACAATATAACATGGGGTCTAGATGAAGTGCAACTAAATTTCATCCTAATCCCAACCATCGTAGTCTATCCATGGCCACTAGATAACATCTCCGACCTATAAATAATCCAATATCCTCTCATAAAATGGTGTATCCCGTAGATGTTAATATCTCAAAGTAGGGGCAGTCAGTGTGAATACATACAACTCCTTGATTTCCTTATCCACCTAGATGCCCATTGGCTAAAGAAGTACAATATGCTCTTAGGTCCATATCTACAACAATGTCACTAATCCAATGCTCTACCTACTCCTATATTGCACCAAGTGTAGGTCTTGATACAACTATGCCAACATGTAAGGCCCTAAAGCAAACCTCTTCTCTAGATCGATCATGTCTGCGACATAATCTACTAGCCCAATCATAAAGAATTTTCCTGTCTTGTCAGGTATCAAGACACCATTGACAAGAGATACCATAATGAGGGGAAGATCCTCCACCATCCCCTCACAACCATCTACAACTAGTGATAGACCTTGTTGTGGCAGATTTGATCTACCCATCAACCTCTATAGTGACGCATTTGGGTCCATAGCCCTATAGTAGACTATCCTTCCATGGATTAGGATCCTAGGGATCTACCACATGTCCTCCAAAGTGATGTTCATCTCCCCTATCGATAGGTGAAACATATTGGTTTCATACCTTTATCACTTTGTCAACACTATGAGTAACATGTGGTGGGCCATAATCACTAGCATCAATGTGATATACTAGAGTCCCAGTATCTCAAGCACTAACCACTCTTACTCTCTAAATCCCTTCATGAGCTCCACCACTATTGAGTGTCTCTCCTTAATCATCAATCTCAGCAAGTGTGCTTGCAGGTATCTCACCACCATGTCATTTTTCTAAATATGTTTCATGCCAACTACACATGTGTCAACATGAAACACATATCTTTCACCTCGGATACAAGTGCTCAAAATGCATTTGCACCAAGATGAAAGACATGTGCCTCACGACAAAATGCATGTGCTCCTCCCTTAGTAGATGCATTCCTGCATGCGTATGTGCCAAGATTTATACCCGCGCTTAACCCCTCATGCATGTACCACATAGGCTTGTGGGCATAATTGGTGCTCAATATATGTTGCAACCCTTCACGCCAGCACTGTGTTATGTCACATGTGTGTTCCAAGGTGAAATTCACAGGTCGACATGCATGTTTCCACATGTTTTTCCTACCAAAAAATAAGAAATAAATGCACCCTAAAGAAATAAATTTTTATATGTACCCCTATGTCGGTGTTTGATGGTCTCCTATAGATCCATAATTGCTCACCATGTTGCTCCTGGATTAGATGTGCCCCATCTCCGCTCTCCTCATCACTCTATCTTTGCTCTAGTTTGCTATTGGCTAGGGTGAAAATGAATTGTTTTGACTCCCACCCCTATTTATTCACCCCACCTCCACCCCCTCTTCAGTTATGAATTATTTTTCCCCCCTTCTCACATTTTTCACCACCTTCCTCCATTTTGCACCATTTTTCATCATTTTTCCCTATTTTCACTGTTGCTACTCATTTTTTGCCCTCTCCTATATTTTCTCATTATTTCTACTTTTGAGAGACCACCCACACCTTTTTTTCCCACCTAATCTCTCAATGGGGCATCATCCTCCCATCTACTAATTCTATTTTTTCCAACCAGTTGGGGCATCCTGTCACCCTCTTCACTTTGAAAGTGTCATTTTATTTTTCTTTGAAATGATGCTATATAACACTGTCTTAAAGAGGGGCAAAATGTAGACATCTAAAAACCCCTTGCCACCTGTCTCATCCCATAATTATGCTTCTAAAATTAATTAATTAAATTATATATATTTAATTAATTTAACCAATTATTCCTTCAAAGTTAATTAAATAAATTGATTTATTTGTTTAATTAATCTAATTATTCCTCCAGCATTAATTAAATAATTCATGATTATTTAATTAATAAATTAAACTTTTCTTCTAACATTAATTAAAAAAATTGCAACTATTTATTTAATTAATCAATCAAATAAACCCTTCTTTTAATGTCCAATCTTAATTGAATAAATCAACATTTATTCAATTAAGCCAATCATTCCCCCAAAAAATAAATAAATAAATAGTATTTATTTAATTCATCTAAAACCTCCCTCAATCATTAGTTGACTAAATAACTCAATTTGATCTACTAATTAATCATTTGTAGATTCTCAAATCTAAATTAGCCAAGTCAACCTTGCACATGGTTCAAGGTTTGCACATGGCTCCAAAAATCTCCTTTTTCAATCTCATCCCTCCATTTAATCAAGAAAATCTTCACCATCCAAATCTCTTGAATTGTGGACTTAATCATGTGCACCAATCACAAGGTGCCACTTGTTTGCCTCTCAATCATTCTTGGTCTCAGTCAACCCTAGCCCTCCATTTTTAAGATCTAATCCCACCCATCCATCCTCCCTTATCAAAATATATAAATAGAGCATCACCCAAGCCATTTCTATGTTTTGGAGTTGAATGCATGCAAGGTAATGTTTGTACAAATGAGCGCCTACACCCACTCATCTTGAGAAAATCCCTTCATTGGAAACAAGGTTGCATTGGTGAGACATCTCCTTTGGTTTCTTTATCTTGATTGCAACTTTAGCTCAATCTAAGATGTTTGATTAGTGTAGGTTAGAGTAGGTTTTATGCATTACTATCTATTGGTATTTGTCTTACATTTTATCACACACAACAAGAACTAAGGTTTTGATATTTGTTGATGCAAGGATTGATGTAGTTGATGTGATTGTTGCAAGAGACTAAGTAGCAATTGTTGATTAATCCTTTGTAATAGATACATATTGAGGAGTTATCTTAATGATGAATCTCATTGAGGATTGATCGATTGATTCAAATGTTAGGGGTGATGTCCTTATATACTTGTCCTATGCACACAATTTGAAAGTTTTGATGTGAGAATTCGTGGACAATGTTGAACTAGTTGGAACTAAGTTATCTTGACCCTGTGATTAAATTTAAAATTTGACAAAGTAGATCAATCTCACTTGTGTGACCTTAAAAAAGATTAAGGGCACACCTATGATTTTAACCCCACATAAAAGTTGATATTCTAGAATATGAAAATTGTCTAAATAATTTTTTAAATTTTTTTATAAAAGTCAAATTAATTTTAAAATCAATAAACACCAAATCAATTAAAATATATATAAGAGAATATACTTAAACTACCCACACAAAATAATATTATATAAAAAAAAAACACTTATTACCCTTTCACTTATTTATGAGTTAATTAATGTACAATATTTTAAGATAAAACAATAATTGAAAACTAAAAGTCCAACCCACTTAACTAAAATGTTCAATTTTATCCAAGTGAAGTAGGAATTTTAAAGTCAAGTTTGGCTAGAAATAATAAAGACACATACTATGTTAGGAGCTCTTAGGGAATCTGTTATAGCTTTTATTATGGCATTATATTATCATAGTTTAATATATCCCATTAAAGGCCAGTTTCGTTTATACAATGAGCATGATTAGACAGCAATACATGGGAATAGGGGCACTAAAATGAGTCATCTTAGTTTTTATTCTTTATTTTTCATTTTCATTGTACGTTTAAGTTTTGTAATCAATTTTTTTTTTTAAACTATTGATCAATTTGATTAAATATTTAAGTTAATTAATTAAATATAATTAATAATTTAGAATTAGGAGATAGATAACAAATTGAAATTAGATAAATATATTTTTTGAAATAATAAAAGATGGATTAAAGTTATTTAATTTTAAGCGTAGTTTGATAATTTTGGATTGTAAATTGTCATTTTTGAATTAAAATGTTTCTCTAATATTATATTAATTATGTGATGATGTTATGATAGGTAACGAATTGAACTATGTTTTGATATGGGGTGAAATCGTAACACAAAATCAATTTGGTTCGATTTTGAAGTATAAAATAAAATTTTATGAGTGGAATTAACTTATTTTACATGAAAGTGATTTGACAACTCTTGTGGTCTCGAAACAGGGTCACATTACCTTCAAGTATCTAGAATTATGGTAAGGAATTGGTAGTAACACCTTTGGGGAACTTTTTGAGCGAGGGTCACATTCTCCTCAATCAAACCCCTAGGCAATTTGATTGAACAACTTGTGAAGAAATATTGAAGACACATCAAGCAATCATACAATATGCTTAGTCATGCATTATTGAAGATGTAATGCTCTCTAGATGCTAGATTCCTTGATTTAATTCTAGATTTCTCTGTTTTGTTAAATGTGTTAAAATGATTTGGGGTTTGTCCTCTTATATAACACCTTACAATACAATTTCATATATTTTGTGCTTAAGTCGACGAATAATGACTAGTAGGAAGATTATAGAATAAACCCAAATTTAAAAATTTTAATATCGGATTTTAAAAGTGTAAAGGTCAATTTTGAATCATAAAATTGAAATAACTAGGTTCAATTTTACACTAGGATTTCAAATTGAAATAGGGAGTGAATAATTTAAAGGTTTGTAAGATAAGAGAAGTTAAGATTAGTTGAAGCTCATATAATTTACCAATTTTTATAAAAAAATATATTACTTTGTACTAATCATTATATAAAAACTAATTTAATCAAAAGTCATGATATTTCCACAATCCATGTTGATAGTATTTAGTGCTTCTGGTAAAACTGTGTGTAGCTTTTTTGCCTCAATGTTTCGGATCACACTCCATGATCCATCATCAGGAAGAAAAGAAGAGAGAGTTCCTAATGATGAATCATGGAGTGTGATCCGAAACGTTGAGGCAAAAAAGCTACACACAATTTTATCAGAAACACTAAATACTAATTTAATCAAAGTAATATTTTTCAAAAATACAAAATATACAATTTTCACTATTACAATATTATTACACAAATAATATACAACCTAATGGAAAAAATAGAATTACCCCTTTCAACATAAACCAATTTTAACCACTATTATAATGAAAAGAAGTACCAATTTTTAAGGAGAGCTTTTACCTAATAGTTCATAGAAATCTAACTAGATATAAATCTGCATGTCTGTATAAATGTCGGGGAAAGGTTTGAATTGCAGGTTAAAGGAGACGGACAAATAGAATAAAAAGAACATTCTGTCGATTTTATTGAAGAAATGAAGTTAGGTGCTACAAAACGCGTGGTTGTGACTTGTGAGGCATCCAAATTACTTTCGTGACAATGAATGAAATGCTCGTCTCATAACACAATGAGATTTTTTAAATCCATAAATGGTAGGCATTAGTTGTTTAGACATGACTCACCACCGGATAGAATGGGAGATTTTATGTTTTTATGGAAGCCATTTATGGGTTTACACCCACTATTTATGGTTAATGGCATTGGCAATCCTATAATTAGGTTTTCTAAGAGAAGATGCATAAAATTTAGGGCAAATCAATATTTGTATAAATTTTATCGCCCTGTCTTAAATGATTCATAAATAGGAGGTGGTGTAGATTATGCTTGTAAGTTATAGGGTTTATAATGGTTTGTGAAATTTTTTTTTGAAAGGTTGTGAAAAAGGAATATATTAGGGGATAGATAGACGAACAGATAGATAGAGACAGACAGACAAATAGATAGATAGACAGATAGATAGATAAATAGATAGACATACATACATACATACATACAAACAAATAAATAGATAGATAGATGGGTTTATATTTATTTTAGGAGAATGTTTTAATACATGTATATTGATAAATGACTCAATTTTATGTGAAGTTGGGCTCATTTTTCTAGCTTTTTTTACCTATTTCAATAACTATACATTTATATATGTCTTAATCCTTACTTTACCATTGCACACACATTACTATACATTCGTCTTATACATATATTTATCACACTTATTTATATAGCTACCACATATAGTCTTTATCCATCTTGATTCAATTATTTGCCCACCCAAGGTCGATCCTATGGTTGTAGACTTTACCCTTGCCTTTTTAAAATTCAAATTCAAATTTTAGCCAACTAGGTCCCTTTATTTTCTTGCCTTGAGTTGACTAAGTGCACATTTTATAAAATGCTAGTATTTAAAGGCATTTAATTGCATTCTTCCATATCCTATCCTATCTAGTCATGCTAATCATTATCATTTGCATTTAAGGAAATACTTCAGTTTGATGCACTAAAAGGAATCTCATTTTGTATGAGCATTTTAGGAGCACATGCATGTCTGAATAGTGTTGTCTTTAATCATTTGTGCACATTTTTGTGGGTTGACCTAGGAAAATATGTCCCTTAGCAACACAATGATAGCCCTACCAAGGTATTTATAAATATTGTCAATCTCCAAATATCAAAAAGAAGGGTAGACGAAGGATAGTCAAGCAAACTATAGAATAGAAGAATACATTTTGTAAGGTCGAGTCTACATGTAGAGGACAAATTCATGGTTGTGGATCTGACCCAAATTATTGAACTTGACCCTAGACAAAGCAAAGATCTACTACAAAGAAAAAAGACCACACTTTCAAGGTTGAAGCATAGAATATTCTAGAATCTTTTTCAAAGGTAGCCATTCTCCAAACATAGACCTAAATATTCCTATCCACCACATGTAATTTCCTAGATTAGCATGTAAATTGTTCAAGTATTCAATCCTCGCTAATATAATTAAATACTCTAGGATAATTATGCACATGTATATGCATTTCATTGGATTAGCCTAGACTAAGCTTAAGGAAAGTATATTTTCCTTTACATTTTTGGTGAACCCATTTAACCTTACATGACTTGGGCTTGTTTCTAGGGTTTCTCATTTCATAAAGGGTTTTTAGATTTGTATTTTAGTTTACATTCTATTTTCAAATATGAACTTCCTTTCACATCCTTGTACTTCATTGATATATCTTTTCTTTTAGGGTTTTTGGTGTGCTTATTCATTTATCCTATCTATAATCCAATATACCCACCCTCAAGTCTAATTCAACGTTAATATTTTGATCCACATAATTTGTCTCATTTCCATATCATTTGATTACTCTTATTAGGTTTTTACATATTTATTGCATACTTTTGTGAACCCTACATCTTTAGATAGAGTCTTGTTTTCCCATTATGAATTCTTATGGTCCTTTATCCATGGCATCTATTCATGCTTCTTTGAAATGATGTTATATAACACTGTCTCAAAGAGAGGCAAAATGTAGACACCTAAAAATGCCTTGTCACCTATCTCATCCCATAATTATGCGTCTAAAATTAATTAATTAAATTATATTTATTTAATTAATTTAACCAATTATTCCTTCAAAGTTAATTAAATAAATTTGATTTATTTGTTTAATTAATCAAATTATTCCTCCAACATTCATTAAATAATTCATGATTGTTTAATTAATAAATTAAACTTTTCTTCCCACATTAATTAAATAAATTGCAACTATTTATTTAATTAATTAATCAAATCAACCCTTCTTCTAATGTCCAATCTTGATTGAATAAATCAACATTTATTCAATTAAGCCAATCATTCCCACATCATTCTCCCAAAAATTAAATAAATACATAATATTTATTTTATTAATCTAAAACCCCCCTCAATTATTAGTTGACTAAATAACTCAATTTGATCTACTAATTAATCATTTGTACATTCTCAAATCTAAATTAGTCAAGTCAACTTTGTACATGGTTCAAGGTTTGCATAAGGCTCCACACATGCACATGGCTCCAAAAATCTCCTTTTTCAATCTCATCCCTCCATTTAATCAAGAAAATCTTCAGCATTCAAATCTCTTGAATCATGGGCCTAATCATGTGCACCAATCACAAGGTGCCACTTGTTTGCCTCTCAATTATTCTTAGGTCTCAATCAGCCCTAACCCTCCATTTTTAAGATCTAATCCCACCCACCCATCCATCCTCCCTCATCAAAATCTATAAATAGAGCATCACCCAAGCCATTTCTAAGTTTTGGAGTTGAATGCATGCAAGGTAATGTTGTAAAAATGAGCACCTACATCCACTCATCTTGAGAAAATCCCTTCATTGGCAACAAGGTCGCATTGGTGAGACCTCTCCTGTGGTCTCATTATCTTGATTGCAACTTTAGCTCAATCCTAGATGTTTGATTAGTGTAGGTTAAAGTAGGTTTTATGCATTACTATCTATTGTTATTTGTCTTACATTTTATCACACACAACAATAACTAAAGTTTTGATATTTGTTGATGCAAGGATTGATGTAGTTGGTGTGATTGATGCAAGAGACTAAGTAGCAATTGTTGATTAATCCTTTGTAATATATAGATATTGAGGAGTTGTCCTAATGATGAATCTCATTTATGATTGATCAATTGATTCAAATGTGAGGGGTGATATCCTTATATACTTGTCCTATGCACACAATTTGAAAGTTTTGCTGTGAGAATTTGTGGATAATGTTGAGCTAGTTTAGACTAAGTTATCTTGAAACTGTGATTAAATTTAAATTTTGACAAAGTAGATCAATCTCACTTGTGCGACCTTAAAAAAAAAGGTCACACCTACGATTTTAAACCTAACATAAAAATTGATATTCTAATTTATGAAAATTATCTAAATAATTTTTTAATTTTTTTTTTATGAAGGCCAATTTGATTTTAAAGTCAATAAACACAAAATTAATTAAAATATATATAAGAAAATATACTTAAACTAAAAAAACACACTTATTACCCCTTCACTTATTTATGAGTTAATTAATGTACAATGTTTTAAGATAAAATAATAATTAAAAACTAAAAGTCCAACCCACTTAACTAAAATGTTCAATTTTATCCAAGTCAAGTAGGAATTTAAAGGCAAGTTTGGCTAGAAATAATAAAGACACGTACTATGTTAGGAGCTCTTAGGGAATACGCTATAGCTTTTATTATGACATTATATTATCATAGTTTAATATATCACATTAAAGGCCAGTTTCCTTTATACAATGAGCATGATTAGACAGCAATACATGGTGGTTAAGCCTAGTGGGAATAGGGGACCCTAGAATGAGTTAGCTTGGTTTTTATTCTTTATTTTTCATTTTCATTCTACGTTTAAGTTTTGTAATATTTAAAAAAAATCTATTGATTAGGTGGAAAAGAAAATAATCAATTTGATTAAATATTTATTTAATTAATTAAATATAATTAATAGTTTAGAATTATGAGATGAGATAATAAATTGAAATTAGATAAATATATTTTTTGAAATAATAAAAGATGGATTAAGGTTATTTAATTTTAGACGTAGTTTGATAATTTTGGATTGTAAATTATCATTTTTGAATTAAAATGATTCTTTAATATTATTATGTTAATTATGTGATGATGTTATGATAGATAATGAATTGAACTATGTTTTGATATGGGGTGAAATCATAACACAAAATTGATTTGATTCGATTTTGAAGTATAAAATAGAACTTTGTGAGTGGAATCAACTTACTTTACGTGAAAGTGATCTGACAACTCTTGTTGTCTAGAAACAGGGCCACCTTACCTTCAAGTATCTAGAATTATAGTAAGGAATTGGTATTAAACACCTTTGAGGAACTTTTTGAGCGAGGGTCACATTCTCCTGAATCAAACCCCTAGGCAATTTGATTTAACAACTTGTGAAGAAAGATTGAAGACACATTGTTGGGTGAATGGTGCAGGAGCACCTACCTAACAGCTGGCCTCCATGAGGCAGTTAGTTTGTTTTGAGTCTTGTTAATGTTTTCAAGAAGGTCTTATAAGACCAATGCATGTAATAAGGTCATGTTGACCATACTTTGCTATTTTTAGCTAGGTTGTTAGGACAGCTGTTATGCTGTATGTCCGGTTGGATCTCCCAGCCGCCTGGAGAGATTTCCCAGCCGCTGGGAATTGAGTGGTAGTACTCACAGGAGATCCTATTTATGCATGAGGATCGGTTGGTCTTAGGACAGATTGAGACATAGATGTTGAGGAGTTAGATTGCAGAGAGAGACTGAACATTGTACTTGCATCTTTTGAAATCAATAAAGATCCTGTTTGTGTTCATTTTCTGTTTGATCTCCATTGTGAAATCGATTTGCTGTTTTGGTGGTTTCATGGATTCGCTGATCCATTCCACCGGTTGATTCGTCGAATCGGTGGAATGGCTGTGTACAGTAGGTTACGATGTAGTTTGCATTTTCTGTTTGTTCATGTGCATGTTTGCAGGATCGCAGTCGAGAGGTGTTGAGAACCCTAGCATGGGTATGTGCTAGGTCGTGCTGGTTGTTAGAGTTTGGAAGATCACCCTGAAAGTGGATCAGGTCACCCCAGGAGGTTCGGCGGATCAGAAATTCGCTAAGTGTGAAAATTCGTTACAACGGCATCATCAGGATATTTCTGTGTATATCCTGCAGTTACTCCGGGCGTCATCCGAGTAGATGGAGAAGAGCATGATGCAATCGGTTGCATGAAGTGAATGCGCATCGGGGGTGATCATCATCAGGTGTTGCCGAGGAGGAGTGTATCGGCATAAGGTAGAAGATCGGGTTGATAAAGTCATCGCGGGCCGATAATGTTAAGTTTGGCCGACAGCAGGATATTGAGGAACTGCATGTGACGTCATCGTCATCAGGATAATCGTCATCAGGATAATCGTCATCAGGATATCGGAGCAGCAGGATATTGAAGGAGCTGCATATGACGTCATCGTCATCAGGATAATCGTCATCAGGATATCGGGGTGACGTAAGCATCGGAGGAAAGGTGCGTGAAGTTGAGTATCATCATCAGGATATATGGGAAGAACAGGATGTTCTATATCCTACTGATGAACATGATGTTGAACATCATGATGCTGAAGATAGCGTTTGGTGGTAAGGTGAACAGTGATCGTCAGGAGGATGATTGCGCTTGCCGAATGTGATGATGCTGCCGATAGTCGAATATGATGATGCTGCTGACATGCGAAAGGGCGAAGGCTTGTCTGCAGGAGGATATCGGTCGGCAGAGTAAATATGATGATGCTGACAGTGTTAACAAAAATATGATGATGATGATGAAGGGTTGCGGACATCCATGCTGTATGTTAAGGTTTTAGTGTGGATGCCTCTGCATCATAGTGGTATCAGAGCTCAGCAAAAGGTCTGGGCTGTTGTGTGTTGATTCTGTCACCGAAAGGGCAGAGGTAGAGTTGATTCTGTCACCGAAAGGACAGAGGTAGAGGAGTGAGAGGTTGACAAAATGCCTTCGAAAGGTAGTAGTACTGCAAGGGAATTGCAGGAGATGAAGGAAAAACATGCCAGAGAGATGAGGAAGATGAAGGAGCTTGCTGAAGCACTTCAAGCCAGGCTTGTAGCCTTGGAAAAGAACAAAAAGAGGGAAGTGGAAGACAGTGAATCAGAGGAAGATGAAGATGCTGTTGAAGAGTATGAAGAGGTAGCTGAAGAACTGGATGCTGAAGACCAAAAATTTGCAAAACTGTTAAAGGCAGTGCAGAGTGATAAACCTAAGGTAAAGGTTGGTGTTTCCAAGTATAATGGAAGTTTGAATGAAGATGAGTTGCTGGATTGGATTGCTGCACTTGATAATCACTTTGAATGTGAAGATGTTGCTGAGGATCAGAAGGTAAAGATTGCAAAGACCAAGTTAGGAGGTCATGCTTTGGTATGGTGGGATTATATACAATCCGAGAGAAGGAAACAAGGGAAGTCAAAGATCACTTCATGGGATAAGATGGTAGCAAGGATCAAAGGTAAATTCTTGCCTAGGGATTATGAGATTCAGATGTTTAAGAAGCTGCAATTTTTAAGGCAGAAGGAAATGGATGTGAAGGCATATACTGAGGAGTTTTATAAATTGAGTATGAGATCTGGTCATCATGAGAATGAGGTAGAAAAGGTGGCTAGGTACTTGGCTAGTTTGAGATTGAACATACAGGATGAGTTAGTTTTAGCTAACCCTAAGAATGTGGAGGATTGTTACCAAATGGCAATCAGGATTGAAGAAAAGATGAATAGGAGACAAGATAAGTCCATGAGAGGAAGAGGCAGCAATATGAGGGGAAGAGGAGCAGCCCCTACAACAAGGCAAACCAATGAGGGTCAAGAAGACACTGGTAAAGGACAGGGACAGTCTGATTTCAGAGGTGGATGGAAAGGTAATAAAGGCAAATTTGGAGGTGGTAGAGGTTCTACTACATTTTCAGGAAAGTGTTACCCCTGTGGTGAGTTTGGTCATCCATTTTTTAAATGTCCAGAAAGTAAAGGTTCATCATCCAGAAATGATAGAACGAATGACAAGAGAGTACAGCTTGTGCAAGAAGAGAAAGTAGAGCAAAGTGTGCAAAGTTCAAACACTTATCAAGATAGAGTTCCTGACAATTATGGATATCCTGAGGAGGGAGAAGCATTGATGCTAAGGAGAATTAGTTTGCAGGCATCAAAGGATATGATGCAAAGAAGAGCTCTTTTCAAGACCACATGCAAGAGCAAAGGTAAAGTATGTAAGGTTGTCATTGATACTGGTTCAACAGACAACATGGTATCTCAGGAAATGGTGGAAAAACTGCATTTGGAAAGGATTCCACACCAACACCCTTACAAGGCATCTTGGGTGAGTGATAGTCAATCACTTTTTGTCTATGAACAGGCATATGTGGATTTTCAGATTGGAGCATATCAGGATAGAGTTTTGTGTGACATTTTGCCCATGGAATGTTGTCACCTACTGTTGGGTAGACCATGGCAATTTGATAGAAGGGTACTGTATGATGGGTATGCTAATACCTACACCATCAAGAAAGATGGGAAGACTATTATGTTGATGCCATTGCAGGCAAATGCTACAGCACAGGGGGCAGCCAAAATCATTTTAATGGGAAAGAAGGAATTTGTGCAGAAGCCTATAGGAGCAGGCATAAAGGCAGTTGAGGACACTGCAGGGAAAGGAGTTGTTAAGGACAACAGGTTGAAGACAGTTTCAGTTTTGACTAACAGAGGTCAGCAGCAGGTTCAGAAACAGGTGTGCAAATAGCAACCAGTTGAGAGGAATGACAAGGATGTTGTCATAGTTGGGACTATTGTTTGTCCTATAAAGGTTGAAAGAAAGACAGAGTTGAACATTGCAGAAGTTCAAGAGGCAGTTCAGACAGAGGTTCTGGTCAGACAACCTGACAAACACAAGGTATGTGAGAGAAGGGCCTACATTGACAGGCATGAGGATTTACTTGCAAGAAAGCAAGTTACAGTTCAGAAGTCTTGGAGCAGCCAAGAGCCAGCAGAAGATAAAGCTGGAACAGGTCAGAATATTGCAAAGACAAAGTGTAAAGGTGGAGGACTTCCACAACCAAACTCATGGGACATGAGTTCTTTTCTGTTGGGGAGTATGGTGCAGGAGCACCTACCTAACAGCTGGCCTCCATGAGGCAGTTAGTTTGTTTTGAGTCTTGTTAATGTTTTCAAGGTCTTATAAGACCAATGCATGTAATAAGGTCATGTTGACCATACTTTGCTATTTTTAGCTAGGTTGTTAGGACAGCTGTTATGCTGTATGTCCGGTTGGATCTCCCAGCCACCTGGAGAGATTTCCCAGCCGCTGGGAATCGAGTGGTAGTACTCACAGGAGATCCTATTTATGCATGAGGATCAGTTGGTCTTAGGACAGATTGAGACATAGATGTTGAGGAGTTAGATTGCAGAGAGAGACTGAACATTGTACTTGCATCTTTTGAAATCAATAAAGATCCTGTTTGTGTTCATTTTCTGTTTGATCTCCATTGTGAAATCGATTTGCTGTTTTGGTGGTTTCATGGATTCGCTGATCCATTCCACCGGTTGATTCGTCGAATCGGTGGAATGGCTGTGTACAGTAGGTTAGGATGTAGTTTGCATTTTCTGTTTGTTCATGTGCATGTTTGCAGGATCGCAGTCGAGAGGTGTTGAGAACCCTAGCATGGGTATGTGCTAGGTCGTGCTGGTTGTTAGAGTTTGGAAGATCACCCTGAAAGTGGATCGGGTCACCCCAGGAGGTTCGGCGGATCAGAAATTTGCTAAGTGTGAAAATTCGTTACAATGGCATCATCAGGATATTTCTGTGTATATCCTGCAGTTACTCCGGGCGTCATCCGAGTAGATGGAGAAGAGCATGATGCAATCGGTTGCATGAAGTGAATGCGCATCAGGGGTGATCATCATCAGGTGTTGCCGAGGAGGAGTGTATCGGCATAAGGTAGAAGAT
Source organism: Cunninghamia lanceolata (assembly GCA_027924645.1). Taxonomy (NCBI): domain Eukaryota; kingdom Viridiplantae; phylum Streptophyta; class Pinopsida; order Cupressales; family Cupressaceae; genus Cunninghamia; species Cunninghamia lanceolata. The sequence continues at coordinate 1,004,057 of BSBN01000292.1, read as the reverse complement.
CGGGTTGATAAAGTCATCGCGGGCCGATAATGTTAAGTTTGGCCGACAGGAGGATATTGAGGAACTGCATGTGACATCATCGTCATCAGGATAATCGTCATCAGGATATCGGAGCAGCAGGATATTGAAGGAGCTGCATATGACGTCATCGTCATCAGGATAATCGTCATCAGGATATCGGGGTGACGTAAGCATCAGAGGAAAGGTGCATGAAGTTGAGTATCATCATCAGGATATATGGGAAGAACAGGATGTTCTATATCCTGCTGATGAACATGATGTTGAACATCATGATGCTGAAGATAGCGTTTGGCGGTAAGGTGAACAGTGATCGTCAGGAGGATGATTGCGCTTGCCGAATGTGATGATGCTGCCGATAGTCGAATATGATGATGCTGCTGACATGCGAAAGGGTGAAGGCTTGTCTGCAGGAGGATATTGGTCGGCAGAGTAAATATGATGATGTTGACAGTGTTAACAAAAATATGATGATGATGATGAAGGGTTGCGGACATCCATGCTGTATGTTAAGGTTTTAGTGTGGATGCCTCTGCATCAGTGAATATTTTATCGTTAACTCACTAACGCCAAAATGGGTATATCAGCCACAGCTATGATGAGACACAGTCTCTCCTCTCAGCAAGGGGAGGTTCCCTCTAATTACTTGGCTTTTGCAAACCAAACAACTTATAAAATTTATGTACACTAAAAACTATGTTTGTGGTGGTTCCATCTCATCTCATTCTCTTTTTTCAGAATAGATGTTTATACTTCAAACTCTTGATAAAGAACTTATAAATTATCAAAAATATCACAAAAACACAAAGTTTTCTATTACGTCACTTACTACTTGTAAACGGAACTATTTGAAGTAGAATGCAGCCCAAAGTCTTCACTCCTCTTCAAGATGATAAAAGTAAATCGAATATAACAACTTGCAGCACAAAGTCTCCAAACTATTGTATTCTCACAAACATGAACATATAACCCACAAATGATTTGATAACACAAAGTCTATCAGAATCAAATTAAGAGCGCTCTTCAATCACTTGAAACAAACTCCACACTTCAATTATTATCAAATAAGATTATGATAGCAAGATGTAAGAGCAAAACTATCACAACACAAATAATCCCAAGACAAAGATTGGAATTGAACTTGCTTTCTTGTATTGATAAATATTTGAATACTGATTTTCACAAAAAGCACAAAGTCTTGATTTGCTTCTCAATTTGCTAGAGTTTTCTTGCAATAGACAGAAGATAATATTTACAAAAGAGGCCCCCTTTATTTATAGGGAAAGGCCTTGAGAAAATTTAGGAAATCTTCAACTACTTTGACTTATTCAACAAGAGAGTCCTATTTGACTTAGGACTTCTCTTGTTTCACATATAATTACATTTTGGAAAATTACATGTGTAGATGTCCAAAACAAAATTCAATTTACATAACATTCAGGAAAAATAAGCTAAGGCACTAGCTTCCTCCATCTTTTTTCCTCAGGAAGTTCTGGTACATAGTTTGAACGACTGACATCTCGCATGCATCTGGTTTCGCTGTGTTTTTAGAAATGGTGTGAGCTCGGAGATTTGAATCTTTCACCGCCTTTACCGCCTTTTCATGCTTGTCTAAATTATCCTTCAGGTTCTCCAGAGTCGAATGTTGATCATACAGGCTATCCATTGAGAGCACTAAGGGAGCTTCCTCTTCAAATTTCTTTTGTACCATTTCTTCAAAAGAACTTATCATTTCATGTGCTGTGAGGAAACTATGATCTTCCCTTGTCAAGGTGCAAGGAAGTTCTTCTAGCCGATGTAGGAGTGTGACATCACTATCTTCGCTGGCTTCTCGAGCTTGGCACAGATCTTCAAGTAGACTCTTTATTATGAAAATATGATGAGCTAGAGTCTCCTTAGTCCTAAGATATAATTCCCTATTGGTGATTACCCCAATGGTGATCAGATTCTTAATCTTGATCTTCTTCATGTCTATCCACTCTTCTAGGCTCTCTTCTTGATCTTGCAGCTCTTGTGAAAGTAGATCTACCAGATTGTCCAACTTAGCTTTAGCTTTGTCCATTTTCTCTTTCCTTTCCACAGTGGTTTTTAGATGAACTCGTCCTTGAGCCAACAACTGCTCCACTACATCCCCCACTATCTTACCTCTGGCTTGCACTTTTTCAACCTTCCGTATCAGGGGATCCTCCACTGTCACTGCCATTGGTTCTACTATCTCTGATGACTTTACTATTTTCTGAAGGACAACGGCCAGTTGTTCCGCTTTTGCTTTGTACTGCTCCTCCTCCCTCTTGGCTTCATCATACTTTTTGAGTAGGGTACTGGCAGTAGTCTGGAAATCTGCCTTAACACCTTCATGAGTCACTTTACCCATTTCAACCCTTGAGATGACATAATTACTCATGTTAAAAGTGTCAATCGTGGCATCTTCAGGAGGTTTGGCAATTTTAGCATATCCGATTCCCTTTTCAGTGACCAGCCTAGAAACAGTCTTAGGCTTCTTTTTTTGGTTCTTTGCTTTCACGGGCAACAGCTTTTCAATGTCAATCTCATCAGGTGAGATGGCTTGCTTCTTCCTCTTCAGAGTATTAGCAGATAGCCATGGAGGAAGTATAGAAGTGTCAACAGCTGGAGGGGGATCCACTACTTGCTTGGTTGGCCCCATGTTTGTACCAGTGATGGTGACAATTGGACTTGTGTTGGTAAACACAACACCTGTATCAACAACCTTTTGTGAAGCATCAAGAAGGTTCTCCAAAATAGTTTGTTCCCTGATATCAAAAGATGGGGAAGATAAGCTTGGAATGGAACCAGAAGAATAAAAAATAGTCCCAAAGCTAGCCCTCATGGATTGAGGAGTATTTTCAGAAGAAACAACAAAAATGGGAGAAAGAGGAACATTTGAAATTGCTAGCAAACCATCAGAAACTAGAACATAAGGAGGAGGTGTAAGAACTTGTGTCTCGGAGGGAAGATCTTTCACAGGAGTCTGAGGGGAACCATCAAGCTGTTCTACCTCTATATCTTCATCTACCCCTTGTTCAGCTTCATCAGATACCTTTGTCTTAAACTTTTGAACATTTTGTTCTTCAGTCTCAACATCTTCAACTTCCATCTGATCATCATTAGTATCTTCAACATCTGACTTAGTGGTGTCAGAAACTTTTGTGGCTTCCTTCTTCTTCCCTCCTTTAGATACAAATTTGATCTTTGGTTTGTGTATCTTGGAGGAAGAAGGGGTGTCACTCTTGTTTTTAGCTCGGTTCTCTACCTTCTCACCTGTTTGATCATGTGTTTCTTCTTCAGACCCTGTAAGGAACTCTTTCAACTTAATTCCCTTACTTTCCAACCACAAGTTGGTGTTTTCCAATATTGGTTGGAATCTTTTCTTGATGGATGTCTCCTCTTTGACTGACCATTTCACCTCTGGGAGAGGTGAAGCCTCAACATTTTCTGCCTCATATTTGTGATCTAGGACATCTCCATCATCCTCCATTCCATCTGGAATATCAGCGAGTCCTAGTTCCTCAATTTGACTTAGGTGAAGCCTACAGAAATCCAGTTTTCTAATCTCATTTTGAGTCCTGAGATCCGCCCATATATCTTCGACCATTGGGACATGAAAGTTTGACTTCCTCTTGATATCTTGAACCCTTCTAAAGTCAAAATGATTTCTTTTCTTGTAGGTCTTCATGGTGACCAACTGCAACTCGAAGTCAGTTATCTTTGCTTTGTTGGCAGATTGAACCAAGTACCTCCCAATTTCAATGGGAAACTTTATCCCTAACTTCTTCAGCTCCATCTGTTTGTTGTGTACCACAATTAGTTGTCTGCAAAGCTCCATAAGAACAATGTGATCACTGGGATACCGTGGCAGCATGTAAGGGTAACTAGGATAGTATCCTACCTGAAGATACGTGAAGGTGGTAAATTGCAAGAACAAGCAACCAAAAGAATTTACAACCTGCCAGGCTTCATCTAAGACTCTGTTCTGAACCAATTCACCATCCCACAAGCACATGAAAACTGAGAAGAAAGCATCATTGACTCTTCTGAAATGATGAATTGACCCTTTTAGAGTGATTTGGGGGTAATATTCATACACTGGGATCAATCTCCTGTCTCCCACTTGGGTTAAACCTGGAAAGTTCCTCATGCTTGCAGCAACATAGACAAGATAAGAGGTCATGTAAAATTTGAAGGTGGTGTTGACCCTTATCAGTTGCTCGTGCAAAGCATTGCTGATCTGTTCACCCCAGAATATCTTCTGGTTACCTCGTAGAATCACCTTGATGTAAGTGTACATCCAGTCCTGAAATTTGGAAGCGGAAGGGAGTCCTCTGATGCGACTCAAGAGAGTAATCAAATCACACACTTCCTCCACAAAATCACTCCTGTGAAGGTCCTTTGGCCATCTGGTCAAATTTCCCATAGGAATCTTAAACCATTTGGTGTTTATATACCTCCCAGCATATTCCATGTCATTATCATAGTCTTGTTGACCCTGAGCAAAATCAATCCGCCCAACGTTTTCAATTGGTGGACACATGAAGATTTTGTCCATGAATTTTGCATCCAATCTCATGATTACATTTCCCTGTGAGTTTGTCATAGCTCTAGTGTCCCTGTTGTAATCGCTGGCCACTTGTAGAACAAATTCAGGATTGTGTGCACTGACTGGAGATGACGCAACCAAATGAATACTGCTGTCAATGATTTTCTACATAGGCTTGGAGGGATTTGCTTGTTTAGTTCTATCTACGAACTCGGCCATGTCCACGTGCCCAATTTCTATGTCTCTGATTTCATCAACGTTTGACTGCACTGCCATTACCGGGAAGACACCCTGGTACTTGTACTTCATGACTCTGGCCTTTGATGGAGATGATTCTGACATGAGCTCTGGAGAGAACTATGAATTTGAACACCACGAACGCTGATTGAGAACTGTAAAAGGCCATGATCTCGCAGTTAGGGGAAAAATTGGATAAACTGGGTCAACTGCGTTTTAACGATCATGGATAGGAAAGCATTCATTTGGAGGGCTTGAGTGCGTAAATCAAGGCAAAGGCAAAAGCGGGCTTTTGGTTTTGAAAGGCAAATTTTCCCAGTGTTGGGAAAAAATCAGGAAAATGTGCTTAAGCGGGTGATTTCACCGCCATTGCAGGTTGGGAGAGACTTCAGGTGTAAAGGCGGTTGAAAATGTCGCTTTTGCATGTATTTTGGAAATTTTGGTTTAACATGCACGAGCGGTCAGAATGACCGCTATTGCATGTAAAGAGTTTGAAATTCTCAAGTGTTTGGGCGGGTGTATCAGCCGCTTCGGCAGGGGAAGTGCTTTTAAAGGGTTTTGGTGCTAAAGCGGCAAAAATGCCCGCTATCGCATGGAGTATGAAATAGTTCCTCGTGTAAGGACGGCAAAACCACCCGCCCATACACCAGATACAAAAACCTAAGTCATGTACGAATGGTGAATTTGGCTGACGATGCACGTTGGTAAGGCATTGCAAGTTTACACATCGGTGGTGAAATTTGCCGACAATGCATGTGGGGTTTGGTTGAGCACCGATAACATGTCTGAGCGGCAAATAATGTCGTCTTTGCACATTTCGAAGATGAATTTAGTAGGGTCGGGAGAAATCACCGATAACATCTGGCCTGGGCGGTGAAAATTACCGACTTTGCACTTGATAGTGGTAGCATGGTTTTCATGTAAGATCGGCAAACTTCGCCGATGTTGCACAATGGTATATGACAAGGGTTTTGAGGGTCTAAGTGGTAAAACTGCTGACCTCCCTAGGGTACAAATATTGGGCTTCTAAAGACATATTCAAAACGAAAACACAAAACTGACCAGAGATTACAAGATGACCAAAACAATCTTTCATCAGAAAACGTAAACTAAAATCAAAACAAAAGAAAGCCATATCAACATGGACGAAAACCCTAAGTTTGAAAATGAAACGGCTAGAGGACTTACCCATCCAAGCATCTAAAACCCTAAGTCTGACAATGAAGAGTGCGATTAAGTCCCAGCTCGGCACGACCAAACAATGTTGGAGGAGTCAGACGAACAGCTCAGGAGAAAGAAATGAAGTGGCGAAATGAACAATCAAAAAGATGTATTTAAAACTTAAAAACAAGTTTTAATAAGTGGCACGAGTGGCCATTAATGGCACTCAGTGAGCGAGATTCTGGAGATCTCGCTCGAGCGGAGGTTTCGGTCGCCGATGCACAAACATAAACAAACATGTACTGGCAGCGAAATCCGCCGCCTTTACATGTTAAATAAAAAGACATATGCACAAGCGGCAATTTACACCGCCTTTACATGTTACATAAAAACAAGCTAAAAGGAGATATGTAGGAGTGGCATTTTTAGCCGCTCTTGCATATCAAGACTCAAAAACTTACTAACTTCTAGAAATGACCTAAATCAACATTTTTACCGATTTACGACTTGAACGATCTTCGCACATATCAAGAAACCAATTCAAAGGAACGTCATAAACCTGTCTAGAATGTCAAATGACTTCGCACGAGATCAAGAGAATCTTGTCTTGATTTGTGAGCTTAGAGTGTAGATTCACGAAATGGACAAGTTTCGTCGGGGGTTGTCTACAAAAACGAGCGTAGCTAATTTTGAGAACAACAGCTGGCTCTAACTGGGGAAATTCCTTCGATTGAACTTTGAAATGATTCAAGGAAGTAGAATCCTATCTCTAAGTGCCTTCATCCATGCCATTGGGCTATAGAGTCAAGCTAAAAAGAAAAAGACACAAAAGACTAAACGAAAGCGCAAAAATAAAACACAAAACTATACAAATGTACAATTTAACTTATCTGATCCTTCAGAGATTGAAGTGCTTCAGATGTTGTCCACTGTGAGGCAACGAGAATGGTGTTCCATCCTAATACTCCAACAAGAAACTATTTTCACCATAGAATTGATGAATGGTGAATGGACCTCTCCACAACGAATCAAATTTCCCATGCATCCCTTTTGGTTCTCTCCTCTTGTCCCACAACAAGACTTGATCTCCGATCTAAAACTCACGAGCCATTGTCTTCTTGTCGAAAAGTTTCTTTACTTAATTTTGGTGCTCAGCAATACGATCCACCACCATAGTGCGTTGCTCCTCAAGTTTAGTCAAATACATGATCCTTTTATCAATAGAACTATCAAAAGTTATATCTTCCAATGCCTTTACCAACTTCAATGCTGGCAATTCTAAGGTAATTGGTATCTCCACATTCAGACCATATAGAAGCTGAAATGGTGACATGCCTATCGCCCTTTTGGGGGTAATTCTATCTGCCCATAAAGCATCAAACAATGCCTTATGCCAAGTTCTCTGATTCTCATCTACCAGTTTCCTGATGATAGTGACCAGATTCTTATTGCTTGATTCTACTTGACCATTCCCTTGCGGATAATAGTCTGAAGAATGGGAAAGAATGATCCCATGCTCATAGCAAAATTTAGTAATCTCATGAGAGGAAAAACAAGTAGCATTGTCTGCTACAATCTTGTTTGGAACTCCAAACCTGGAAATAATGTTCTCCTTAAGAAAACTGCATACCACTTCAGAAGTAGCATGTTTGACTAGAATAGCTTCCACCCATTTGGTAAAATAGTCTGTTGCGGCGAGAACATAGTTATGTCCTACACTTGATGATGGGTTCACTGTGCCAATGAAGTCAATACCCCATTGCTGAAAAGGCTCCTTAATCACCACTGGTTTTAGAGGAAAGGCTACCAATTTTGGTTTCCCAACAAACTGTTGGCATAACTCACACCTGCGTACCCAATTGTATGCATCTTGGAATAGTGTGGGCCAATAGTATCAAGCTCGCAAAATCTTGTGAGCCATTACAGGTGCTGAAAAATGTCCTCCACAAGCTAAATTGTGGAAAGACTCCAAAAGTCTACTTTGTTGCGCTTTATCCACGCAACGGAGAAATACACCATCAAGACTTCTCTTGTACAAACCATTATCCCAAAGGATGTAGCTTGTAGCTTTTAACTTGACAGTCCTTCTTTCCTTATAAGATAAGTGAGAAGGACACTCACCATAGGTAAGGAAATGAGCGATATTAGAATACCACTCGTCAGTTGTAGTAACAAAAAGAACAGTTGGCGTGTCCACAACTTCTTCTTCTTCGTCCGCTGTCTCTTTTGGAACATTATTTGCGATCAATTGACACAAACCTTTACCATGCACAAGCTTGGTTGGCTTGATATCTAGATCAAATTCTTGGATCTTAGCAATCCAATTACCTCTCTTTGTTTCGAACTCCTGTTGAGTTAGGATAGATTTGACTGTTGTATCAGGCACCATGACAACAGTGTGTGAGTTTAGAATATAGAGCCTGAAATGCTTCACCGCTTTGACCACGGCATAGGCATGCTTCTCCATATTTGAATACTTCAATTCATGAGCTTTGAGAGGACAACTCATAAATGATATGGGGGATTCAATGCCTTCTTCATTCTGTTGAACCAGAATAGCTGAAAGTGTGTGTTCTGAAGCGTAGCTATAGACTACGAAATCCTTAGTGTAGTCAGGACAAACAAGAACTAGAGCATGAGCAATAGCTCTCTTGATATCCTTGAATGCTTCCTTACCTTCCATAGTCCAACGGAAAGTGGCTTTACCCTTCATCATATTAACAATGTGACAGGTTTTTTCTGCAAACTCAGGAATGAACCTTCGCAGAAAATTCACCTTTCCAAAGAAAGAGTGAACAACAGTCTTACTTGTAGGCAGAGTAAGACTTTGAATAGATTTAACTCTCTCCGAGTCAATCTTAGTACCTTCCCGAGATACAATGTGTCTGAGAAGCTTACCTTCCGTCACCCCAAAAATTGACTTCTTGGGATTGAGGGAAATACCATTTTGCCGACAGCGCTCCAGCACTTGTCGTAAATGATGAGCATGATCATGACGGTTTTTGGAGAAAACAGTCAAGTCATCGAGATACACCACGATGAACTTCCCCATCTCATCTCTGAAGGCAAGATCCATTGCTCTTTGAAATGTGGCGCCAGCATTGATCAGACCAAAAGGCATTCTGCGATATGCAAATGTGCCCCATGGTGTGGTGAAAGTAGTTTTGAACTGATCAGCTTCATTGACCTCCACTTGGTTATACCCCGAAAAACCATCTAACATAGATGGCATTTCTGAACCAGTCACTGTTTGCAACACTTGGTCCATGATGGGCAAAGGGTAGTTATCTTTCAAGGAAGACTGGTTGAGATTCCTGAAATCAACACATATACGGATTTCTCCGTTCTTCTTCCTTACAGGTACTATGTTTATGATCCATGTGAAATGATGAATTCAAAAAATTATCCTTGCATTCAGCATCTTCTGAATTTCAGAAAGAATTGTACCTGATATCTTTGGATTGTATTGCCTCTGCTTCTGCTTGTGAGGCAACAATCCAGCTTTGAGGGGAATTTCGTGTTGAACCTCCTTATTAGGTACATTTGGTCAGAAGACCAGCTCAATAGTGTACTTGTTTCCTTTGAAATCCTTATGAGGCACCATGAGAGTGGCGGAAACAGCCAATGAATCTGTATGATCATTAAACTCTCTTGGCACTGCTGAAATGTTGAAAGCATCAAAACCTTCAATGCAATCCCATACGCGATTGCGATAGTGTCTCAGTCTTTCATTTTTAGTTTGGTACAAATTTCTTACTTGACAAACGACCAATTCAGCGTCCCCTTGAGCATGAAGGATTTTAACACCTCTAGCACGAGCAGCTTCCAATCCAAGCAATAAGGACTCGTATTCGGCGTTGTTATTGGTATTGTCAAATTGTAACTTGTATGAAAAAGGTAAGATATCACCTTGTGGCGATATCAAGACCACTCCGGCTCTAGAACCGATAGAAGAACAGCTGCCATCAAACTCTAAAATCCAGACTTCATCAAAATTTGATTTCTTGGACTTTCTCTGGTCAGAAGACTCCTCTTTGTCAGTGAGGGAAGAATCTGGTATTACTATACCCTCACCTGAACCTTCATCTGAAAACTCTTCTGAGTCTCCATCTGACATATCCGAGCTATCACCCGATGTATTCTCATTTGATGAACCAGAACCATCTTTTGTAGACAGGAAATAGTTACCCATTCCCGAGGACTCAAACAAAATTTGAGCTTTGGGATTTGATGTTTGGGTAACTATGTATTTCACCTCCTTCTCAGGAAGCAGCTTCTGCATGACACCTTTAACAGGTATCCTTGCTTCAGACAAATCCATGTTCAACTCCCCACCTACATCCTTGCAGAAATTACGCCCAAGAAGAATGCCGTATGGAGCTGGAACATCAGCTACCAGGACTGTCATCTTGATTCTCTTATCTAGAAAAGCTGTAAATGCAAATTGGGCGTCTTTGATTTGACCCAAAAGTGGAACTTGCTTATTCGCCATAGAGAAACACCTCCCAAAAGTTTTGGTTAAGGTGAGGCCAAGGGCGTCTGCTACCTTAGCAGGCATAACATTGTCAGAGGCTCTGGAATCTATTATGCAATTGCTCAATTTATGACCATTTACTAATAGGGAAACATAGAAAGGTTCAATTTTTCCAAAGGTTTCAAGGGGAGTAGTGACAAGATTATTTTGGGTAGGCTTGTTTTTGGGGAAGTCATGAGTAGCTTTGGGAAGCTCTTGTCCTGCAGGGACGGTCTTATTTTTGACGTATTTGGCTAATCTATCAAATTGTTCAGGATTAGCCTGTAAATACTCAACTTCAGACATTTGTATCTTAGTTCTCTTAGCATGATTTATTATATCAAACTGCTGAAAAAAATTCGATACGGAAGAAGAAAAACCATCATTTTGATTTTGGTAGAGATAGCACTAGTCTGAGGAGTAGAAGTGGAAGGTACAAATTCATTAGAAGCATTTACTTGTTTATTGACCACCAGGTCTTTTGATTGGAAAGGTAGAGGAGTCCCCCGTTTAGTGATTGAAATCGCCAGTTGAGATTCTTCTCTTGCCTTCCCTTTATTAGCTTGGAGAGCTGACTGATTTTGAGACCTAGTGAAAACAACATATGCTCCTTCACACACTTCTCCTTTTTCAGCTTCATCCTGATAATTCAGAAAGCTAATGGTAGAGTCGCCAGCTAACTCTTCTTCTCCTTCTGTGAAGAGATTAGCACTATTTTCATAATCCAACTTAGGTTGGAAAGAAAGTTCATTTTCTGCTTCATAATAGCCAATAGCAGAGTTGACCGGCACTGCTTCAATGGCAAGCTTCCCCTGTGTAGGCGGAAGACAGTTGTGTTGTCCTTGATTCCTAGCAGCATTGCCTTGATATGAATTATTTGGAAATGTCCTTGGTATATCTTGGTAAGGAGGCGCATACATACCTTGGGACATTTGTCTCTTCAGAGCTAGCAATTCATTTGCTAGCTTTTGCACCATGGGGTCAGTGGTGCTTGTGGAAGCATTCTCAGTAGAAGAGGAACTTTTATTTCTATTAGAATCCCTTCTTATCTTACCCGCAAGGATAAGATTGTCTTCCACTTCAGTTGCTAGAATCTGAGCTACAGCAAGATCGGTAGGAGCAGCTCGCCTCAATAGAAAACTCACCTCTGGAAGTTGTGTATTGATAAAGAAACATTTAAGGTTCTCCCCTGTTGGCTCAGCGGTGGTGGGAATCTTGTTTCTCAATTTGTTGAACTTAGTGATGAAATCTCGCATTGGTTCATGAGGTTCCTTTTTCATCTGTGTCAGCTGTGCCAACAATGCATGAACATCTTCTGTAGGTTTAAACCTGGCTTCGAACTTGGTTTTGAGAGTAGCCCAGCTCGTTATGGTCTGAGCTCGAAGGTGGTAAAACCAGTTTGCAGTAGCGCCTTGTAGTGTTTCTACAAAGAGTCGTACAGCCACATCTTCGTGCTCGACACCTATCACACCACAGGCTATACAGAAAGCCGCAATGTGCTCATCAGGATGAACTTTCCCGTCACCATAGAATTTGGGGAAATTCTTTCTTGAACTACGAGGTAGTTCATGCAATGGTGGGGTCAAATTTAGAGGACCAAAGGTATTACCCCAAGGGCCTTGGGCTGCCATGACGCGCTGATTGAAAGGTGGTATAACAAACCTTGGTGTCGTATGAACAGATAAAACTCTGTTAGCACTGGCACTAGAAACTTCACTTGGTATTGGAGACCTAGTGTTTGTAGGGGGAAAACTCCTGGTGCGCTAAAGACGAGGTCGTGGAGTTAAGAAACCAAAATTATTCTGCTGCATCAATTCAAATGCAGGATCAATAATACCCTGAGCCCTCTTGCTTTTGGTGTATCGGGAATCTGCCAGAATGTAGTATGCTAAGCATAATTTTGCAAGAAAATGGAAAAGAACTGAAAATGCTTTAACTCAGAGCGTGAGGCTTCAAGTTGCACATTCCTTCCCCAGTAGAGTCGCCAAAAAACTGTTGGGTGAATATTTTGTCGTTAACTCACTAACGGCAAAATGGGTATATCAGCCACAACTATGATGAGACACAGTCTCTCCTCTCAGCAAGGGGAGGTTCCCTATAATTACTTGTCTTTTGCAAACCAAACAACTTATAAAATTTATGTACACTAAAAACTATGTTTGTGGTGGTTCCATCTCATCTCATTCTCTTTTTTCAGAATAGATGTTTATACTTCAAACTCTTGATAAAGAACTTATAAATTATCAAAAAAATCATAGAAACACAAAGTTTTCTGTTACCTCACTTACTACTTGTAAATGGAACTATTTGAAGTAGAATGCAACCCAAAGTCTTCACTCCTCTTCAAGATGATAAAAGTAAATTGAATATAACAACTTGCAGCACAAAGTCTCCAAACTATTGTATTCTCACAAACATGAACATATAACCCACAAATGATTTGATAACACAAAGTCTATCAGAATCAAATTAAGAGCACTCTTCAATCACTTGAAACAAACTCCACACTTCAATTATTATCAAATAAGATTATGATAGCAAGACGTAAGAACAAAACTATCACAACACAAATAATCCCAAGACAAAGATTGGAATTGAACTTGCTTTCTTGTATTGATAAATATTTGAATATTGATTTTCACAAAAAGCACAAAGTCTTGATTTGCTTCTCAATTCGCCAGAGTTTTCTTGCAATAGACAGAAGATAATATTTACAAAAGAGGCCCCCTTTATTTATAGGGAAAGGCCTTGAGAAAATTTAGGAAATCTTCAACTACTTTGACTTATTCAACAAGAGAGTCCTATTTGACTTAGGACTTCTTTTGTTTCACATGTAATTACATTTTGGAAAATTACATGTGTAGATGTCCAAAACAAAATTCAATTTACATAACATTTAGGAAAAATAAGCTAAGGCACTAGCTTCCTCCATCGTTTTTCTTCAGGAAGTTCTGGTACATAGTTTGAACGACTGACATCTCGCATGCATCTGGTTTAGCTGTGTTTTCAAAAATGGTGCGAGCTCAGAGAATTGAATCTGTCACCGCCTTTACCGCCTTTTCATGCTTGTCTAAATTATCCTTCAGGTTCTCCAGAGTCGAATGTTGATCATACAGGCTATCCATTGAGAGCACTGAGGGAGCTTCCTCTTCAAATTTCTTTTGTACCATTTCTTCAAAAGAACTTATCATTTCCTGTGCTGCGAGGAAACTATGATCTTCCCTTGTCAAGGTGCAAGGAAGTTCTTCTAGCTGATGTAGGAGTGTGACATCACTATCTTCGCTAGCTTCTCGAGCTTGGCACAGATCTTCAAGTAGACTCTTTATTATGAAAATACGATGAGCTAGAGTCTCCTTAGTCCTAAGATATGATTCCCTGTTGGTGATGACCCCAATGGTGATCAGATTCTTAATCTTAATCTTCTTCATATCTATCCACTCTTCTAGGCTCTCTTCTTGATCTTGTAGCTCTTGTGAAAGTAGATCTACCAGATTGTCCAGCTCAGCTTTAGCTTTGTCCATTTTCTCTTTCCTTTCCACAGTGGTTTTTAGCAGAACTCGTCCTTGAGCCAACAACTGCTCCACTACATCCCCCACTATCTTACCTCTGGCTTGCACTTTTTCAACATTCTGTATCAGGGGATCCTCCACTGTCACTGCCATTGGTTCTACTATCTCTGATGACTTTACTATTTTCTGAAGGACAACGGCTAGTTGTTCCACTTTTGCTTTGTACTACTCCTTCTCCCTCTTGGCTTCATCATACTTTTTGAGTAGGGTACTGGCAGTAGTCTGGAAATCTGCCTTAACACCTTCATGAATCACTTTACCCAGTTCAACCCTTGAGATGACATAATTACTCATGTTAAAAGTGTCAACCGTGGCATCTTCAGGAGGTTTGGCAATTTCGGCATATCTAATTCCCTTTTCAGTGACCAGCCTAGAAACAGTCTTAGGCTTCTTTTTCTGGTTCTTTGCTTTCACAGGCAACAGCTTTTCAATGTCAATCTCATCAGGTGAGATGACTTGCTTCTTCCTCTTCGGAGTATTGGCAGATAGCCATGGAGGAAGTATAGAAGTGTCAACAGCTGGAGGGGGATCCACTACTTGCTTGGTTGGCCCCATGTTTGTACCAGTGATGGTGACAATTGGACTTGTGTTGGTAAACACAACACCTGTATCAACAACCTTTTGTGAAGCATCAAGAAGGTTCTCCAAAATAGTTTGTTCCCCGATATCAAAAGATGGGGAAGATAAGCTTAGAATGGAACCAGAAGAATCAAAAACAGTCCCAAAGCTAGCCCTCATGGATTGAGGAGTATTGTTAGAAGATACAACAAAAATGGGAGAAAGAGGAACATTTGAAATTGCTGGCAAACCATTAGAAACTGGAACATAAGGAGGAGGTGTAAGAACTTGTGTCTCGGAGGGAAGATCATTCACAGGAGTCTGAGGGGAACCATCAAGCCGTTCTACCTCTATATCTTCATCTACCCCTTGTTCAGCTTCATCAGATACCTTTGTCTTAGACTTTTGAACATTTTGTTCTTCAGTCTCAACATCTTCAACTTCCATTTGATCATCATTAGTATCTTCAACATCTGACTTAGTGGCGTCAGAAACTTTTGTGGCTTCCTTCTTCTTCCCTCCTTTAGATACAAATTTGATCTTTGGTTTGTGTATCTTGGAGGAAGAAGGGGTGTCACTCTTGTTTTTAGTTTGGTTCTCTACCTTCTTACCTGTTTGATCATATGTTTCTTCTTCAGACCCTGTAAGGAACTCTTTCAACTTAATTCCCTTATTTTCCAACCACAAGTTGGTGTTTGCCAATATTGGTTGGAATCTTTTCCTGATGGATGTCTCCTCTTTGACTAACCATTTCACCTCTGGGAGAGGCGAAGCCTCAACATTTTCTACCTCATATTTGTGATCTAGGACATCTCCATCATCCTCCATTCCATCTGGAATATCAGCGAGTCCTAGTTCCTCAATTTGACTTAGGTGAAGCCTGCAGAAATCCAGTTTTCTAATCTCATTTTGAGTCCTGAGATCTGCCCATATATCTTCGACCATTGGGACATGAAAGTTTGACTTCCTCTTGATTTTATCTTGAACCCTTCTGAAGTCAAAATGATTTCTTTTCTTGTAGGTCTTCATGGTGACCAACTACAACTCGGAGTCAATTATCTTTGCTTTGTTGGCAGATTGAACTGAGTACCTCCCAATTTCAATGGGAAACTTTATCCCTGACTTCGTCAGCTCCATCTGTTTGTTGTGTACCACAATCAGTTGTCTGCAAAGCTCCATAAGAACAATGCGATCACTGGGATACCGTGGCAGCATGTAAGTGTAACTAGGATAGTATCCTACTTGAAGATATGTGAAGGTGGTAAATTGCAAGAACAAGCAACCAAAAGAATTTACAACCTGCCAGGCTTCATCTGAGACTTTGTTCTGAACCAATTCACCATCCCACAAGCACATGAAAACTGAGAAGAAAGCATCATTGACTCTTCTGAAATGATGAATTGACCCCTTCAGAGTGATTTGGGGGTAATATTCATACACTGGGATCAATCTCCTGTCTCCCACTTGGGTTAAACCTGGAAAGTTCCTCATGCTTGCAGCAACATAGACAAGATAAGAGGTCATGTAAAATTTGAAGGTGGTGTTGACCCTTATCAGTTGCTCGTGCAAAGCATTGCTGATCTGTTCACCCCAGAATATCTTTTGGTTACCTCATAGAATCACCTTGATGTAAGTGTACATCCAGTCCTAAAATTTGGAAGCGGAAGGGAGTCCTCTGATGCGACTCAAAAGAGTAATCAAATCACACACTTCCTCCACAAAATCACTCCTGTGAAGGTCCTTTGGCCATCTGGTCAAATTCCCATAGGAATCTTAAACCATTTGGTGTTTATATACCTCCTAGTAGATTCCACGTCATTATCATAGTCTTGTTGACCCTGAGCAAAATCAATCCGCCTAACGTTTTCAATTGGTGGACACATGAAGATTTTATTCATGAATTCTACATCCAATCTCATGATTACATTTCCCTGTGAGTCCGTCACAGCTCTAGTGTCCCTGTTGTAATGGCTGGCCACTTGTAGAACAAATTCAGGATTGTGTGCACTGACTGGAAATGACACAACCAAATGAATACTACTGTCAATGATTTTCTGCATAGGCTTGGAGGGATTTGCTTGTTTAGTTCTATCTACGAACTCGGCCATGTCCACGTGCCCAATTTCTGTGTCTTTGATCTCATCAACGTTTGACTGCACTGCCGTTACCGGGAAGACACCCTGGTACTTGTACTTCATGACTCTGGCCTTTGATGGAGATGATTCTGACATGAGCTCTGGAGAGAACTATGAATTTGAACACCACGAACACTGATTGAGAACTGCAAAAGGCCATGATCTCACAGTTAGGGGAAAAATTGGATAAACTAGGTCAACTGCATTTTGACGATCATGGACAGGAAAGCATGTGTTTGAAGGGCTTGAGTGCGCAAATCAAGGCGAAGGCGAAAGAGGGCTTTTGGTTTTGAAAGGCGAATTTTCCCAGTGTTGGGAAAAAATTAGGAAAATGTGCTTAAGCGGGTGATTTCACCACCATTGCAGGTTGGGAGAGACTTCAGGTGTAAAGGCGGTTGAAAATGCCGCTTTTGCATGTATTTTTGGAAATTTTGGTTTAACATGCACGAGCAGTCAGAATGACCGCTATTGCATGTAAAGAGTTTGAAAATCTCAAGTGTTTGGGTGGGTGTATCAGCCGCTTCGGCAGGGGAAGTGCTTTTAAAGGGTTTTGGTGCTAAAGCAGCGAAAATGCCCACTATCGCATGGAGTATGAAACAGTTCCTCGTGTAAGGATGGCAAAACCACCTGCCCATACACCAGATACAAAAACCTACATCATGTACCAACGGTGAATTTGGCTGACGATGCACGTTGGTAAGGCATTGCAAGTTTACACATCGGCGGCGAAATTTGCCGACAATGCATGTGAGGTTTGGTTGAGCACCGATAACATGTCTGAGCGGCAAATAATGCCATCTTTGCACATTTCGAAGATGACTTTAGTAGGGTCGGGAGAAATCGCCGATAACATCTAGCCTGGGCGGTGAAAATTACCAACTTTGCACTTGATAGTGGTAGCATGGTTTTCGTGTAAGATCAGCAAACTTCACCGATGTTGCACAATGGTAGATGGCAAGGGTTTTGATGGTCTAAGCGGTAAAACCGCCGACCTCCCTAGGGTACAAATATTGGGCTTCTAAAGACATATTCAAAATGAAAACACATAACTGACCAGAGACTACAAGATGACCAAAACAATCTTTCATCAGAAAACGTAAACTAAAATCAAAACAAAAGAAAGCCATATCAACATGGATGAAAACCCTAAGTTTGAAAATGAAAGGGCTAGATGACTTAGCCGTCCAAGTGTCTAAAACCCTAAGTCTGACAATGAAGAGTACAATTAAGTCCCAGCTCGGCGCGACCAAACAATGTTGGAGGAGTCAGATGAACAGCTTAGGAGAAAGAAATGAAATGGCGAAACGAACAATCAAAAAGACGTATTTAAAACTTAAAAACAAGTTTTAATAAGTGGCACGAGTGGCCATTAATGGCACTTAGTGATCGAGATTTCAGAGATCTCACTCGAGCGGAGGTTTCGGCCGCCGATGCACAAATATAAACAAACATGTACTGGCGGTGAAATCCGCCGCCTTTACATGTTAAATAAAAAGACATATGCACAAGCGGCAATTTACGCCGCCTTTACATGTTACATAAAAACAAGCTAAAAGGAGATATGTAGGAGCGGCATTTTTAGCCGCTCTTGCATATCAAGACTCAAAAACTTACTAACTTCTAAAAATGTCCTAAATTGACATTTTTACCGATTTACGACTTGAACGATCTTTGCACATATCGAGAAACCAATTCAAAGGAACGTCATAAACCCGTCTAGAATGTCAAACGACTTCGCACGAGATCAAGGGAATCTTGTCTCGATTTGTGAGCTTAGAGTGTAGATTCACGAAACGGACAAGTTTCGTGGGGGGTTGTCTACAAAAATGAGCGTAGCTGATTTTGAGAACAACACACATAAAGCAATCATACAATATGCCTAGTCATGCATTACTGAAGATGTAAGGCTCTCTAGATGCTAGTTTCCTTGATTTAATTCTAGATTTCTCTGTTTTTTAGAAGTGCTAAGATGATTTGGGGTTTTTCTTCTTATATAACACCTTACAATATAATTTCATAAGTTTTATGCTTAAGTCGACGAACAATGACTAGTAGGAAGAGTATAGAATAAACCCAAATTTAAAAATTTGAATATCGGATTTTAAAAGTGTGAAGGTTGATTTTGAATTGTAAAATTGAACTAACTAGATTCAATCTTACACTAGGATTTCAAATTAAAATAGGGAGTGAGTAATTTATAAGTTTATAGGATAAGAGAAGTTAAAATTATTTGAAGCTCATATAATTTACCAATTCTTATACAAAAATATACTACTTTATGCTAATCGTTATATAAAAACTAACTCAATCAAAATATTTTTTTTCAAAAATACAAAATATACAATTTTCACTGAAAATAGAATGACCCCTTTCAACATATAAACCGATTTTAACCACTATTCTAATGAAAAGAAAGTACCAATTTTTAAGTAGAGCTTTTACCTAATATTTCATAGTTTGCGAATCAGTAGAAATCTGACTAGATATAAATCTGCATATGTCCTCTATATAAATGTCGGGGAAATGTTTGAATTGCAGGTTAAAGGAGACGGACAAATAGAATAAAAAGAACATTCTTCGATTTTATTGAAGAAATGAAGTTAGGTGCTACAAAACGCGTGGTTGTGAGGCATCCAAATTACTTTGGTGGCAATGAATGAAATGCTTGTGTCTCATAACACAATGACATATTTTAAATCCATAAATAGTATGCATTAGTTGCTTAGACATGACTCACCACCGGATGGGATGGGGAATTTTATGTTTTTATGGAAGCCATTTATGGGTCTACACCAACCATATATTGTTAATAGGATTGGCAAACCTATAAATAGGTTTAGGTGCCTCTAAGAGAAGTTGCATTAAATTTAGGGTAATCTAACATGTCTATAGATTTTCTCCACCCGTCTTAAATGATTCAAAAATATGAGGTGGTGTGGACTATGCTTGTAAGTTATAGGGTTTATAATGGTTTGTGACTTTCCCTTTTAATTAGTTATGAAAGGTTGTGAAAAAAGGAATATATTAGGGGTCTACACCAACCATTTATTGTTAGTGGCATTGGCAAACCTATAATTAGGTTTAGGTGCCTCTAAAAGAAGTTGCATTAAATTTAGGGCAATCTAACATGTGTATAGATTTTCTCCACCCGTCTTAAATGATTCAAAAATATGAGGTGGTGTGGACTATGTTTGTAAGTTCTAGGGTTTATAACGATTTGTGAATTTCCCTTTTAATTAGTTATGAAAGGTTGTGAAAAAAGGAATATATTAGGGGTCTACACCAACCATTTATTGTTAATAGCATTGACAAACCTATAATTAGGTTTAGGTGCCTCTAAGAGAAGTTGCATTAAATTTAGGGCAATCTAACATGTGTATAGATTTTCTCCACCCGTCTTAAATGATTCAAAAATATGAGGGGGTGTGGACTGTGCTTGTAAGTTATAGGGTTTATAATGGTTTGTGAATTTCCCTTTTAACTAGTTATGAAAGGTTGTGAAAAAAGGAATATATTAGGGGATAGATAACAAATAGATAGATTAGATAGGTAGATGGGTTTATATTTATTTTAGGAGAATGTTTTAATATATGTATATTGATAAAAGGCTCAATTTTATGTGAAGTTGGCTTATTTTTCTAGCTTTTTTTTACCTATTTCAATAAATACACATTTATATATGTCTTAATCCTTACTTTATCTTTGCACACACATTGCTATACATTTGCCTTATACATATATGTATCACACTTATTTTTATAGCTACCACCTATAGTATTTATCCATCTTGATTCAATCATTTGCCCACCCAAGGTTGATCCTATGGTTGTAGACTCTACCCTTGTCTTTTTAAAATTCAAATTCAAATTTTAGCCAACTAGGCCCCTTTATTTTCTTGCCTTGAGTTGACTAAGTGCACATTTTACAAAATGCTAGTATTTAAAGGCATTTAATTGCATTCTTCCATATCCTATCCTATCTAGTCATGCTAATCATTGTCATTTGCATTTAAGGAAATACTTCAGTTTGATGCACTAAATGGAATCTCATTTTGTATGAGCATTTTAGGAGCACATGCATGTCTGAATAGTGTTGTCTTTAATCATTTGTGCACATTTTTGTGGGTTGACCTAGGAAAATATGTCCCTTAGCAACACAATGATAGCCCTACCAAGGTATTTGTAAATATTGTCAATCTCCAAATATCAAAAAGAAGGGTAGACGAAGGATAGTTAAGCAAACTACAGAATAGAAGCATACATTCTGTAAGGTCAATTCTACATGTAGAGGACAAATTCATGGTTGTGGATTTGACCCAAATTACTGAACTTGACCCTAGACAAAGCAAAGATCTACTACAAAGAAAAAAAATCACACTTTGAATGTTGAAGCATAGAATATTCTAGAATCTTTTTCAAAGGTAGCCATTCTTCAACCATAGACCTAAATATTCCTATCCACCACATGTAATTTCCTAAATTAGCATGTAAATTGTTCAAGGATTCAGTCCTTGCTAATATAATTAAATACTCTAGGATAATTATGCACATGTATATGCATTTCATTGGATTAGCCTAGACTAAGCTTAAGGAAAGCAAATTTTCCTTTACATTTTTGGTGAACCCATTTGACCTTACATGACTTGGTCTTGTTTCTAGGGTTTCTCATTTCATAAAGGGTTTTTAGATTTGTATTTTAGTTTACATTCTATTTTCAAATTTGAACTTCCTTTCACATCCTTGTGCTTCATTGATATATCTTTTCTTTTAGGGTTTGGTATGCTTATTCATTTATCCTCAATTTCCTTTCACATCCTTGTCCTTCATTGATATATCTTTTCTTTTAGGGGCTTATTCATTTATCCTATCTCTAATCCACCCTACTCACCGTCAAGTCTAATTCAAGGTTGATATTCTGATCTACATAATTTGTCTCATTTCCCTATCATTTGATTACTCTTTGATGGTAAGAAATGGGGAGGGATACCAGTCCGAAGATCTAGTCCTCAGCTAAGTCTTTATAGTCAGTTTATACCTTGATCAAGTAGCTAGAGATTGATAGCAAAATACAAAGAACAATAGAAGCAGAGTACGCTAAACATATCATAGTCATACAACACCAAAAGAATTATCTAGTACTGTAAGCTCAAAATCATGACTCTAGTTGCCTGGGGCTGTCGAGTCTGATTTCGGCATGCACATAGACCCTTCCCTCCTCGCCATGGGGCGATCCGCCACGTCACTCTCACTCTCGAGGAAGTAGCCAGTCGAGAGGAGGCGAGACACGGCGGGGGTCTAGCTCATTAGAGAGTTGGACTTCGCAGAGAGGGGTTGGCAAGTTCTGTGCTAAGTTAAATGTTTCGTTCAATTGTAGTTGTTGTTGAGATAACCCTATGAACCGAAGGGTCACTAGTTTCTCTTCTCCTATTGGGGTTTCTTCTATTCCACCTTTGTGTGGGTAAGTGGTTTCTTTCGTTTATGTCCTCTTGTCTTTCAATTCATTGAATGAGTTCTTGTTGTATTTAGAGTTGTCTTTGTTCTTCTATTAACAAGAGGACAAATGGGTCTTGTTGTGGTAGAGTAAATGTCTCTTGTTGTTGTCGTGGATTGATTTCCTCAATCTCGTCACGGATAGCCCTCACCCACTCTCCTCTCACTCCTAGGCACATTCGTGAGCCAAGAGAGAGGTAAATGTGTGATGACCAACCTTAACTAGACTTAGGGTTTTGACCTAGGGTTTAGTTGACCTACGGTTTGATTATGCTTTGACTTGTGTTTACCTTGTGATGTGATCAAGGGTTTGATTGAATCATTTATCGTGGTTTACCTCGTGATGGTATCGAGGGTTTGCAAGTTTGTCTATTTTTTTGGGTTTCTATATGCATGCAAAGCTAAATGATATGCAAACATGTTTTTATGTTTTTTTAGTATTTTAGAAATAAAAAGTGCTCTTTAATCTATGAAAGGGAAATATGAATGCAAGCTAATATGATTCTTCCTAATGCAAGTTTGATCTATGTTTTTGGGTTTTCAATTGTTTTGAAGTAATCTAATCTAAAAAGGGAAATTGATTCTTCAAATAATCTAGATCTAGGAATATGAAAATAATTATTCTAACATGCAAGATCTAACTATCAAAGAAAAAGCAAAGATTTACTATTCCCAAGAGCAAATTTGGTTTTCTAATTACTATGAATTGAATAAAGCAATGAAGGAACCTGAAAGAATAAAGATTTGTGTGACTCCACTACCCTCAGAAATACTTGATGTTGGAAACCTCAAGTCCTTTTGCAGCAACAGGAAGACCTCTTGAAGACAAAATGACACAAAGAAGCAAAAAGAAGCTTGTTGAAGCTTGAAAGAGCTCAATGAGAGCTTTGGTTGAGCACAATGGCATTGAATGAAGTAGCATAACAATGCTTGGTTGAACAATGAATAAAGAAAAAGGCACCTTCATCCTGTAAGATCATTAGAATGATGATTTGGAGAGCAAGAAACTTGGCAAGAGCCGTGTGCACAATGAATTTGCCTCCCTTTGTGCTTGAGGGAGGGGGGTATTTATAGGTTTGAGGAATGGGATTGATTGAGAAGTTAACTCATTTGATTGATGAGTTAACAAGGATTGATTGGAGAGTTAACAAGGTTGATTACCCAGTGAACTCGGCTAACTATGGAGTGATAAATCAATAATAGCTTATCACTGAAGAGGAATTGGAGTTGAGAGGATGCATGAGATTGATTGAGTTGTTAATTTTAGATCAAATAGAGTTAATTATGCATGTGTGGGTGCATGAAATAGTCAACTCTATATTAGGCATCAAAAATCATGCGTATTGGAAGAAAAACGGGCAAAAATAGAGCTAAAACGAGGGAGAAACTCAAGTTTTTCCGCAGTTGGAAACATGACAGGGTTGCCCCTTTTGCCAGTAGGGTCACCCCTAGGTGACCCTAGGTCGCCTGGGGGAGATCTGGGCTGGACAGGGTTTTATGAGGAATTGCAAGGTGGGGAATGATAGAAGAGAGGAAAAGGAGGGGTTATGCCTCCAGAAACAGGTCAGTCATGTGCAAGAATCCAAATCTCCACTTGCACCTTCAGGATCTCCCAGGGGAGATTTGGAAATAATAGGGGCATATTTGGATTGGTTGAGCGGAACTAAAAATTGAAAGTGGGAGATGGATAAGGGGACCTCTAGAAGGCTTCTAGGGGGTGCAGAAGATGGAAAACATAGGGGAAATGTGAAAACTCACCTACAAGATGCTTACAAGGCTTAGGAGCAAGGTCAAAAGCTTAGAAAACACAAATCGACAAGTGTCGCAAAAAGTTTCGAAAGCGTCACAAACAAGGAGAGAGAGAAATCGACAAAGAGGAATCAACACAAGACAAGAAAAAAGACACGTCATCAAGAGGTTTGCTGCTTAGAGGTTATTATTTCACACTTACATGCACATGAAAAGGATTTGAATCATCATAGGGGTCGTCGTGGAGGCTGTGCGTGATTTTTATGGTTACATATTTACCCCCTCAGGGACAGTAGTCTACATGAAGGGTAGGTACCGTTCCCGAACTAGGCCTTACGTGTTTGTCAATTTTTCCACAATTGTACCTACAATAACTAGTATTAGTCCGGCATTCAAATGTATCAAAATGAATAATGAAAACCGAAATGATGAACTTACCATGGATCATTCGAGTTTGACCAGTTGCTTACCTTTGTCGGTTTGGACCTATAGGAATGAAAGCATGCAAAATGATGCATGAAAAAGATGCATAAAAGTAAAGAACTAATCTAAAATGCACAAATGAAACTAAGCTAAGGGCAAACAAAACAAGTCAAATTGTGAGATCAGAGTGAAACGATGATGAAATAGATCATGTGAGCAATCATTGGAAAGGTATCGTCGAGGAGATGGCAAAGATGGCCACCTCTTCTTTAGCTGTAGAGAATCAGGTACGTAAATAGTGAAAAACCCTTCTCTAAACCCTAGTTTGAATTTTGTGAAAAATCTCTCGAAATTTTTTGTTTTTGGTCAATTTTTCTTATTGCATTGTCTCTATTTCATCGTTTAGAGTAAAATAGGTTTTTTGTTTTCTAAAACTAGCCGAAAAATGAGGTTTTTAGAGTAGTTTTTGATCGGGGGATCTCCCTCGAGGGTCACCCCTTTTGTCAGGTAGGGTCGCCTAGGGGAGATCCTGTTTGATAGTAGGGTCGCCCTGGGGAGATCCTGCAAAACATCTGGGTCGCCTGGGGGCAACCCTGTTGGGTTGATTCTGACTGAAATTTCATGTTGTTTGATGCTTGTTTCACTCTAATCTGACTTGTTTTGGCTATTGTATTTGCCTATTTATTGCAATTTTGAGGTTTATACACCTTTTTTGTGTAAGGTTTTTCTACATTTTTATGATTTTTAGGGATTTTTACGAGTTTATGAGATCTAATCTAAAGTTCTTTTGATTTTGCAAGACATGTGTATCTGATGGAATGCCTACTGAGAGTAGAGATGGCTCTCAAGGATGTTTTCTTCATTGAGTAATGAGGATCATACCATTGTGAGGAGGGCAGGTCTTGCTAGAGTTTGCCATGTGCCTGTTATTCATCCTATGTCCCGTATATGCTGTGACATTCTGACTTACTAAGATGCAAACAAAAAAACATTCAGGTTCCCGCAAATCTCTAGAGAGTGGACCATCACTTTATATGATGTTTATTGTATACTTGGGGTTCCTATGAGAGGACCTCCTCTAGTCCTTCCCGCTAGTGAGTCCTTCGAGGACAAGACATCCTGGGTAGAGTTCATGGGGGTTAGTCACCCCAGGGATCAGACATGAGTTCAACTTACTTTTGTGCCATGACTTCGCATCCCACTTTTGAGGAGATTCCTGATTGGGTTGATTGCATCGAGGCTGTTGAGAGACAAGGCCTCGGCTTGCCTGAGATGGTGTTGGACTCCCATCATTCATGGTATTGAGGAGGGCACAATTTATACTTGGGGACCGAACATCTTGGCCATGGTTTACAAAGACTTCTATCATATTTAGCAGCGAGGGGCTCTAGCTTTTAGCCACTCTTCTTTGGTCATGACATGGATATTTGAGCACATGAGGCCCTATTAGAAGCTCATTCTGATTCCAGATAGATGTTTACTGAGAGCAGTGAGGTGGATTCATGTAGGTCACTTTGATGCTTCTTTACCCACAATCACTACTCTTATAGATGAGGACATGGTCTTTGATCCTTATCTTGATATGGAGGGATCCTGGGCCCATGATGGCGAGGTTATGGAGTATTATCACAGAGTATCAGAGATTTCATACCGTAACAATCTGGTTGAGGCCCATCAGGTTGATCATGTTTTACAACAGTTTGGCGAGGACTTCCCCGAGGACTTGCCCCCAGTGCCCACTTTCTACAGGACTGTTCAGGAGATGGGTGAGATTGGACAGAGGTCAGTTGTTTGGACTCCCTTGACTCCTGGAGTCTTCATTACTAGATTTTCAAGAGGAGGATAGAGAAGAGGGAGAGGGACTCCTTCCCGATCTCTCATTGTGGCTATGGATTCAAAGTCTACTGATGAGGACTATGTTCCAGATGATGATGATTCGTCAGACGGGGTCTTGGCCGAGGATACACAGGATGAGGGTTTTGATGATAGTGATGATTCAAATGATGGTCTTGATATCCCTGAGGGTCCTCCTGTTGTTCCCTGACCTCCTCATCCAGATGAGGTGATGCGACAATTTGACCCTAATTGGAAGTTCCTAGTGATCCATGTAAGTTTAGTTTATTTGCTTTTCGTACTTTTGTCCTTTCTCTTTTCATGGGGAACTGACTTGTTCTCTTTCAATTCACTCTTTTAGGTAACATCAGAGAGTGGAGGGATTTTGTTCATGAAATTAATGTTGGATTGGCTTCTCCCTTCACTAGGATGACTCGTGACCATCTTTTAGATGATCCTGGTGTGCCCCTGCTGCTGGACGACACACTGACATTTTCGCTCCTGTCTATCATGGATGTTAGGTGAATGCTAACTTGAAGACCTAGGTTGACACCCTTAAGGGTGAGAATCACGTACTCCAAGAGATGGCTCATCTTAGTTTTGGATGACGTGATGCTAGTATGGCAGGACTTTCACAATCACATACTCACAGTAGAGCACCTCACTCTCATAGGTCTCATGGAGTGACGAGTGGTATTCGTAGACAGAGGAGTTGAAGTCCTGAGGGTTCCGTTGGAGGGAACTGGCCTTGACTTCCTTTCTAAAAATTGTGCCCCCTTGCATGGGGAGCCTCTACTTCTTTTGAGAGTATTTTGTCCTATCTCTTTAATACTCTTTGTATATGTAAACTTCGGATGTATCTATGAAAGTTTATTCTTTTATTGTTTTTGCCTATCGGATTTGTACTCATCTCTTGTGCATGTTTTGGAGGTTTGAGAACTTTTTGATTATGTGTTTGACCTTTTCAACTCTTTTATGATGCAAGTATGATAACGATGACATATTTTTGTAATTTTTTATGGTATATGCATGAAATGTAGTTTACAATATGAAAATGCAGGAACACAAGAAATGTTGAAATGAAACATTTACTTCTACTAAATCTCATGAGATATGACATTTGATTTTATTGCTTTGAGACTCTTTTTCTAATTTTGGCATGAATGCAATGTGGAACAAACAATGTGACTACTCTTAAGTACAATTTTCAATTCAGAGGATTGCGAGTTGTCCTGATATAAGAGACCTATTCAAGGCTGTGAGATAGGATTTTTAACTCAAATGGGGAGTGGGATTGAAAATGGAGTGCTTTTGATTTTGGGCTTTGCTAAAGGCTAAACACTAATCCTTATCTAGACAAGACAATCTGACAAGCTTTCAACTTTAGACAAGTAACAAATTTCATAGGTGTTCGCTAGACTTAGATCATAGATGGCAAGCAAAGTATACCCGAGGTAAAGCATAAATAGGAAAGAACAAGGGTCCCTAGGTAGAAGATGATCCTAGAGACTACTAGACTCTCGACTTTGCTCAGCTAGTGCATGTGTGTACTTAGTACCTTTCTTTCTCTGTTAGAATGTCACCCTTGAGGCTTTGAGCTTAGACTAATCTCCACCTAAGAGTACGGACATTCAACAATCTTCTCTCTTTCACTCTTTTTTTGTCTCTTTTTTTGCTTTTTTGCTTTTTATTTTATTTTCCTCACTTGATTTTCTCATTTTTTTGGATTTTTTGACTTTTCAAGAAATGAATGCTTTTGGAATCTTTGATATGCAATAATTTGATCTCTCAATACTCTTATTTTGATCACTCATTTTTTTTATTCACTCAGATTTTAGATTGCTTCCTTCAGAGTTTTGATCCTCCTGACTTTTTTGGTCAGGAAAGATAAGGGGCTGAGCACCACCTAAAGTTTTGGTAATCTGTTTGGACATCTCTTCTACTAGGGAAGAATTGGGAAGGTCTACCTGCAAGCTTCCTTGAACACTGTAGGTTTGAATATTGACTTTGTTTAGACCTAACATCTTGACTTATTAAGACTAGGATCAATGTCAAGCTAAGAGCTAGGCTTTGATTAGAATCACTGGGAATGAAGGGGGATAATGGCGATTGTGAAAATGGGGAATCTCTAGGTCTTGAAAGGATGGCGTATATCTAGGCAATCTTAGACTCCTTATTGAAAATAAAATAGTACAAGAGCAAGTCATTGACTGTAATGCAAGATGAACATAATGATACATAAATGCAAGAAACAAATTATTTTTGACATTTTGATTTTTTTATGTTTTTATATTTTTATGATTTTCTTGGTTTTTAGACATAGTATTTCTTGAGGTGAAAGGCATTGACTATTTTGCCAAATTACTCTCTCTCCATTGTGCACAAGAGATAAGCACCATTTCCAACATCTTCTTTGACCATGTAAGGACCTTTCTAGTCTTCCAAAAAAGCTCTTTTTTGTCTTCTTTTCTTATTCTTCGTGCTACCTCTTCTTAGGACAAGTTCTCCTATTCTGTATGGTTGGTTATTTGAATCTATTGCTACCAACTCGGTGGTTTCTCTTGGCAGTGTGAGATGAAGTAAGTCTCGAAAGGCTTGTTGATGAGAAGGAGTCCAATACAGGACTCCATCACAATTTAATAGCTCTACTAATAGGTTGAATTGTTCTTGCATGTAGATCTTCACATCCAGTCTCTCTTGGATTCTTTGTAAAAATTGGAACAACTCTAGGGGAGTTTGTGGCTCCCTTTGCTCATCAGGAGGGGCAAAGCTTATACTTGTCCTCCCATTTGGTTCTGGTCTTAAGTCCATGGCATATCCGATGTAACTTTTTGGCAATTCAAAAATGACAGGGTCATCAACGCTGACTGTCACTCTCATCTTCCATTCTCTATGAAAAATACCTTCACTTTCTTCATCTTCATCAGGAAGTCTTTCAACCATTTCAATTTGTACTGGAGGCACTTTCCACTCGCTAAGTTTATTTGATTGAATTGAGGCAGAAGTGGTTGGCTTCTCTTGCAGTTTGGACACCATGAACATCCTAGGTAGCATTCCTATAGCATTAGTTGATTCATTATCAATAGAATGCACCTCCTCCATGGGTGTCAAGGGTCGATATGAATCCTCTAATGGTGTGAGAGGCTCATAAGATTCTATTTCTTCCGGTGTCTCAGGGACACGTGATTCACTTAGTGGTGACAATGGAGTGTAACTTTCTGTTATGTCTTCCTTAGCATCTGAGAAAGCGTGCGAGTCTGCATTTCTTAGATCTAACGTAGTTGTCTCAAACATTGGACCCTCAATTCTATGCAGTTTTTCTCCTATGTAAGGAAAGTTTGTAGGCTTCTTGGATGTTGATCATGAGTACCTCTAAGGGGAATTGGAGTGGTCCATCCCGCTCAATCAATTCCATGATCTCAATTATCTTTTCTTTGGGAATCATTTCCTTTTGTTTTGGCAACGCCTCACTCTCTAAAGTTTTTATCTCTGTGGCGTTTATGGTCTTTTCAGGGATTTCCATTCGTTTGATGCATATTGACTAAGGTGTAGGATTAGGGATGGTCAATTTGTTGGTAGGGAGTTCATAGTCTATGGGGATACCTATATGTTTGTTTGGTTTGTTTGATTTCAACATGCTAAAAGGTTTTGGGTCTCCCTTTGCGACATACACCTTCCTGAAGTGCAAGAATCAAGCTTCCTAAAATAATGTGGATGGCACAGCTTTCATCTTGTGTATCCATGATATTCCAAGAATCAAGTTATATCCTGTGTCTTTGTCTATGACATAGAATGTGGTAGGAATGGTTTTAGGTCCCAAGGTCACTGGAAGGGTAATCTTGCCTATGGTGGTAGCCTTTAGATTATCATACCCGCTTAGAGTATCTCGTGAAGCGGTGATATTAGTGTGCACATAGCCCATTCTCTCTAATAGGGAGAAATGAACTATGTTAACTACTGCACCATCAATGATTAAGGTCCGCTTGATGCAATTATCTTAGATCCATACTTGAAGATACAATGCAGGGTCTCCTTTTTTGGTTAACTCTACCTCGAAAGGCATCTATTGTAGATCGAAGAAGAACCCTGGATCTTTGAGTTCTGAGTTTGGTGGATTAATGTCCTAGTCCATATGATTGATTTACTCACTAGGTGGTGGCATAATTTGGTCAAGGTATTTTAGACCTATTGCTTTTAGTAATGATGAGCAATGTGAAGGGGAGTCCCTAAGTGGGTCAATGAATGAAATGTGAGTATATGTCTTCTTTAAATCTTCTATGAGCTCATAAGGTCCAATTGGAGCTGGTATTGGTTCTACTACCGAGATCTTTGTTGGTAGATGGTTAGTGCTCCCCGTGGGATTTGTGACATGGACTAACCACCTCCCATGGATTCATTAACTCTAGCAATTGTATTAGAAATTGATAGGTTGACCTTTTGGTTTAACGACAATCATGGGCCAACAATTGGTATCAAAGCGAAAGGTCACAGGTTCGAATCCCCCCAGGTAATGCTGGGGGGGAGTTTGTTGACAAATGGTCAGCACTCCTCATGGAATTTTTGACATGGACTAACTGCCTCCCATGGATTCATTAACTCTGGCGCTTGTATTGGAAATTGACAAGTTGACCTTTTGGTTTAACGGCAATCGTGGGCCAACAATGATACCTTCATATGCTTCCATTTGCCCATTTTCATCCTTATGGTCTTCCTCTTCTTCTTCATTGTGCATAATCTCAAATAATCCCATCATCCTAGCTTCTCCTTTTTGTCCTAGTTGTGGTGGGATTTCAGGGTTACTATTTTGAGCCATCTTGTTTTGGTTTGTTGTTTCTATGTCTTTATGTGCAAGAAATGGGTCTTGATAAATTCTCATGTTTGCATTTTGTGGAGCTATTGAATCTTGATTATATCTTGTATCTTTGTTATCTGGCATGACCTCCTATGGGTTCAAGAACATCTCTATGAATAAACGTTGTTGGTATTCTAGTAGCCGTGCTATGAATCTGTTGTACTCTCTACAAGATTCTGTGTTGTGCCCCCTTGTTCTATGAAAAGAACAAAATTGATTGAACTCATATGGGGGTCTTTCATATCTTCCATCATTTTCATTCCTGTTTGCATTATGGTTCCAACTTTGGTAATTGTCTCGAGGGTAGTACCCATTGTTCCTACCTTTGATCTATGGCATTTACATTAGGAGGATAGTAATCTCTCCCATTGTAATCATCTCTTACTTTCTTGATTGGAGGTTGATCTGTCACCCCGTATGTGGTTGCACTCCTATTGTTTTTAAGGATCTTAATGACAAAGGCATTGTTTCCTATGTCTTCCTTCGTCAACTTTCCATTTGACCCATAGACTTTTCTACCACTGTCAATGACAGCTTGGTCAATCCTCAAAGCACTTTCTAATGATTCTTCATAGGATTTGTATGGCATTTTTTTAACGTCTTCTCTCATGTCTTTGTTAAGGGCATGCAAGAAAAGGTCACATAGTTATCGGTGATCCATGTTTGGAGCACTAGTCGAAGAATAAAGGACTTGCCTCCATCAAGTGAAAAAGTGGGCTATGGATTCATTTGGCTCTTGTTTCATTGTGAGGAATTCTCTAATCCTTGTTTTAATGAGTTTGTTCATGTCAAATGCCATGACAAACTCTCCAATTAGTTGTCTGAATGAGTGGATTGAAGATTCTGGTAAGCGATAATACCAATCCAGAGCTATGCCTTCAAGAGTCTTTGGAAATATTTTTGCTACAACCCCATCCCAAGGGAGGAGTTCTTTTATGGCCGTTGTGTAGGCTTTAATGTGGGAGTTTGGATCTCCTTCTCCTTTGAACTTCAGGAGATCTAGCAATGGCCAAGGTAGTTGCATGCTTATTATGTTTTGATCCAAAGGTTCCTTCAAATACTCAAGATATGTTCTGAGAAAGGCACTTTGAGATTGCGGGGTTGATAGTAATAACCATGTAGGTGGGTTTTGATAACCCATTGTTAGATTTGTTTGATTGTTCTGAATAGGAGGATTCCCATTTAGACATGTGTCATTGCTGGCATTTCATGAATAGTAATTGAGATAGGGGGATTGTGTGATGCCCCTTGGTCCTGTTCATGATATTTTTGCCTTCTTTCTGGAGGAGTTTTCTCATCTTCCAAGATTCTAAACCTTTGCACTAGAGTTGTGATTAAATCTACAAGAGTTGCAGCTCTAGGTGTTTCTTCATTTCTAGGATTTTGTCTTCGAGTATTTTTGTGGTGATATGCTTCTTTGCGTGCAACATTTTCTCTTTTCTCTTCTCACAAGGCAATCCTCAATGCCTCTTGAGCATCTTTGGCTTCTTGTAGATGTTTTTCCAATTGTTTGACTTCCTCATCAAGATGAGTACTTGATGTGCTTGTGGAAGGTTGATCAGGTCGATGTATTTCTGACCTTATCCTTCTAGCTTTATGTGGTGCATTTGGTATGGCTGGGTTGTTTTCCCAAGCTGGGTTGTTGAAAGATAGAGAACACTTGGATTCTCTTTGATCTTGTTCATAATTAGAACCTTCGTAGTCATAATAGTTGGTGATTGGTGCATCGGGATGCGGCGGCACATACCTATCGAAGGAAGGAGTTTCTGGTTCTCTTGAAGGAATATTCCCCTGGTTTAAGTTAGGTTCTGTCATGGTTGGGGGTGCCATAGACACCACATAACAAATGGAACAGATGATGGCATAAGTAATAGAAGCTAAAGGGGTTGAGGTGGCTATGAAGAGTAGTGAAAAAAATGTTTCAAAGTTTTTGTTTAAATGTGTTTTGAAGCATTTGAGATGGGAATGCAAATTACAAAACCAAAAGATTATGTAGTTCACGTTGGGTTCACCAAAATATGTACGTTCAAAATCATGACTCCGATTACTTGTGGCTACTGGGTCAGATTTCGGCATGTACACAGACCCTTGCCTCCTTGCCACGGGGCGATCCGCCACATCACTCTTGCTCTCGTAGAAGTAGCCAGTCAAGAGGAGGTGAGACACAGCAAGGGTCTGACTCGTTGGAGAGTTGGACTTCATGGAGAGGGGTTGGCAAGTTCTATGGCCTTTGTTGTTATGTGCTAAGTTAAATGTTTCGTTCGATTGTAGTAGTTGTTAAGATAACCCTATGACCCAAAGGGTCACTAGTTTCTCTTCTCCTATTGGGGTTTCTTCTATTCTACCTTTGTGTGGGTAAGCAATTTCTTTCGTTTATGTCCTCTTGTCTTTCCATGCATTGAATGAGTTCTTGTATTTGGAGCTGTCTTTGTTCTTCTGTTAACAAGAGGACAAATGGGTCTTTTTGTGGTAGAGTAAATGTCTCTTGTTGTTATCGTGGATTGATTTCCTCAATCTCATCACGGATAGCCCTCACCCACTCTCCTCTCACTCCTAGGCACATTCATGAGCCAAGATAGAAGTAAATGTGTGATGACCAATCTTAACTAGACTTAGGGTTTTGACCTAGGGTTTAGTTGACCTAGGGTTTGATTATGCTTTGTTTACCTTGTGATGTGATCAAGGGCTTGATTGAATCATTTATTGTGGTTTACCTCATGATGGTATCGAGGGTTTGCAAGTTTGTGTATTTCTCAGGTTTCTATATGCATGCAAAGCTAAATGATATGCAAACATGTTTTTATGCTTTTTTAGTATTTTGGAAATAAAAAGTGCTCTTTAATCTATGAAAGGGAAATATGAATGCAAGCTAATATGATTCTTCCTAATGCAAGTTTAATCTATGTTTTTGGGTTTTCGATTGTTTTGAAGTAATCTAATCTAAAAAGGGAAAGTGCTTCTTCAAATAATCTAGATCTAGGAATATGAAAATAATTATTCTAACATGCAAGATCTAACTATCAAGGAAAAAGCAAAGATTTACTATTCCCAAGAGCAAATTTGGTTTTCTAATTACTATGAATTGAATAAAGCAATGAAGGAACCTGAAAGAATGAAGATTTGTGACTCCAGTACCCTAAAAAATACTTGATGTTGGCAACCTCAAGTCTTTTTGCAGCAGCAGGAAGACCTCTTGATGACAAAACGACACACAGAAGGAAAAATAAGCTTGTTGAAGCTTGAAAGAGCTCAATAAGAGCTTTGGTTGAGCACAATGGCATTAAATGAAGCATCGTAATGATGCTTGGTTGAACAATTGATGCAGGAGCATCCACGGTCAATGGCAATCCTCATCAACCAAAAAAAGAAAATATTTTAATTTCCTATAGTTTGGTAATTTGGAAGTTGGAAAATAAATACAATATTAGACCTAAATAATATATTAAATAAATTGGCCTTATTACAATATTGCAAAAATAATAATGTTGCAAAAATCTAGGAGTGGGAGATAGTTTAGGAGACAATTTTGGAGTGTAAAATTAATAAAGACAATTTGAAGTGGAAAATCAAAAGGCAATCTTAGGTGTGGATTTTTAGGGAGTTGTAAGTGGAGACAACTCATTAAATTTTCTCAACTATAGCATGGCTAATTTGGATGCCCAAGTTGTGTGGCTTTTGTCTTTTTCCAAGTTTGGAGCAATTTTCTAGGAGTGGGAATTTGAGTTGTCACTTATTTTTAGCAAATTGTGGGAGTGGATTTTATTGAGCAATTAATATTATTTTTCTATGATTTAAAAAAAAAAAGGATTCTCCCAATTTGGGTGTGGGAGTTGGAGGAGAGAGAAAATGGTGGTTGTGGAGTCACTATAAAAAGGATTTTTGGCAAATTTTGGAGGGGGATTTGTTGCAGATTTTTGGAGGAAGGAAAAAGGGGTTTTAAGAATAAGAAATATGTGCATGAGAAGGAAGGAAGAATAAATGAAAAAAGATGAGAGCATAAGGAAAGATAGAGATTCTTGTATGAGAAGCCATGGAAGGCCAAATGTAATAAGTTTGTTTTTTTGTAATGTTGCAGATTTATGTAATCTTTTTTACAAATTTGAATTAAATAAAATGATTATTTACTTTTGTTGCATTTTGCCTTTGAGGGTTTGAGTTGTGCTACATCATTTGGTATCAAAATGGGTTGATCTTGAGTGTGCAGAGTATGCACTAGGACCGAGAGGAGTTTGTGAAGCAAATTATTTTCTTGTGTGTTGAAGTATGAGAAATTTTTGTAATTGGAGAGAAAATTGATTTTGTTCAAGATATATGTTTGTTGTCCTCCAACAGAGATAAAATATGGGTAGAAGGTGTACAAACTTCTTCCACTGAGAGAAGGTGGGTAGAAGAAGTCTTGAAGAGTTGTATCTTCCAGAGTCTTTTTTGGGTAGAAGATAGTTGTGGGTGAGTTTTGTTGTAGGGAGGACCTGCAACTACAGAGAGCATTGTCTCTAAAGTGTTTATGTGTGCAGGTTGCAAAAATTATAGATTGAGAGTGTGAACAAAATGTCTTTGAAGAAGAGGACAAGATGGGTCTTGAAGAGACCTATAAAGATTTCATATATTGAAAAGTTGGAAAGAAAATTTATGGATAGTCTGAATGAAGAGTTGATAAAACTTTAGGATATAATGGATACATTAAAAGCTGAAATGAATAGAAGAAATGTTAACGATAAAAGGTGTGAGAAAGAATGTCATAAAAGTGGCATGAAAGAGAAAAAGAATTTAATTGCAACTGCAACATGTCTTTTCAAAGGCATGGATATGTTGATGGATGAGATTGTAACAAAGAAGGGTGGTGATGAAAACCCTATTTTAGCTAACATTATTTTGTTTGTAGATAAGGAAGAAAGTAAAGATAAAGAAGTGGAACTCCATGACGATAATGAAAAAGAAGAAAAGAATGAGTTTGCAATAGGAACATGTCTATTAGAAGGCATAAATAGTGAGATAAAAGAGGTTACAGTAGAAGCTAAGATGATGGACTTTGAGGGTCCTATATTTGATGAGAAAATTGGTGAAGATGAGGATGGCCCCTTATTGAAAGAAGAGATTAGAAAAATAAATAGTCTATTGGAAGAAAAATTATTAGATGAACCTAAGGATTTAATGGAGATGAATGTAAAGGATGAAGTAGAAGAAAAGGTTGCAGCAACATGTGTCATTGAAGGCATGGAAGATGTAGTGAAAGAAATTGCAGCAGTTGGTCCTATTGAAGACATAGAAGTTATAGCAATATGGTTGTATGAAAGCATGGAAGAAGTGGCTAAAAGTGAAGCAGAGAAATTTTTTGTAGCATTGGCTGAAGATGGAAGGGTTCTACAAATGAGCATTGAGGAGATTGTACAGAGTACAGGAGTAGTTGTGAGTAACTTTGCAACAATTGAGGATGTGTATGAGGACCAAGTGTTAGATGAGGAACCTGATGAAGACCAAGAGTTTCTTGAGGAAGAGATTGTGGAGGTAGAAAAGTTGTTTAGAGAAACAACAAAGGTAGTAGTATTTAGTAGTGAAGAAGAAGATGTTGTGACAAAAGAAGTCATCGAGGTAAAATCTAATTTTTATAATGTTGAATTTGCAAAGGATTTGCATTTTGAAATGAGTAAAGAGTTAGAAAAGAAAATGGATTGTGTAGATGCTGAGTGGTATACAGATGTACACTTGCAAGTAGAGGTTGTAGAGGAAGCTACATGAGAGATTTGGTGGAGGTGGTTGGTTAGTGGTGGGTTGGATCCCACGAAGGAGAGGAGAGGGGAAATAATTTGGCAGAGGAAGACAATATTTGGTGGATGCAAATCTACGAGAGGAGAGAAGAATGAAGTACAGATTTGTTCGAGGAGAGTGAAGCTTGTTCTAGAAAGATGCTAGAAAAAGAGGAAACAAAGAATAATGAAGTGCAAAGGTTGGATCCAGTCAAGTGGCAACAGTTCAAAGACACTCACTTGTAGGAGTTGTGTTCTTTTCAACTAGAGGAGAATGATGCAGGAGCATCCACGGTCAATGGCAATCCTCATCAACCAAAAAAAAAAAAAAAATTTCCTATAGTTTGGTAATTTGGAAGTTGGAAAATAAATACAATATTAGGCCTAAATAATATATTAAATAAATTGGCCTTATTACAATATTGCAAAAATAATAATGTTGCAAAAATCTAGGAGTGGGAGATAGTTTAGGAGACAATTTTGGAGTGTAAAATTAATAAAGGCAATTTGAAGTGGAAAATCAAAAGGCAATCTTAGGAGTGGATTTTTAGGGAGTTGTAAGTGGAGACAACTCATTAAATTCCCTCAAATATAGTATGGCTAATTTGGATGCCCAAGTTGTGTGGCTTTTGTCTTTTTCCAAGTTTGGAGCTATTTTCTAGGAGTGGGAATTTGAGTTGTCACTTATTTTTAGTAAATTGTAGGAATGGATTTTATTGAGGAATTAATATTATTTTTCCATGATTTTTTAAAAAAGGGATTCTCCCAATTTGGGTGTGGGAGTTGGAGGAGAGAGAAAATGGTGGTTGTGGAGTCATTATAAAAGGGATTTTTGGCAAATTTTAGAGGGGGATTTCTTGCCAATTTTTGGAGGAAGGAAAAAGGGGTTTTAAGAATAAGAAATATGTGGATAAGAAGGAAGGAAAAATAAATGAAAAAAGATGAGAGCATAAGGAAAGACAGAGATTCTTGTATGAGAAGCCATGGAAGGCCAAATATAATAAGTTTGTTTTTTTGTAATGTTGCAGATTTATGTAATCTTTTTTACAAGTTTGAATTCAATAAAATGAGTATTTATGTTTGTTGCATTTTGTATTTGAGGGTTTCAGTTATGCTACATCATTTGGTATCAGAGCAGGTTGATCTTGAGTGTGTAGAGTATGCACTAGGACCGAGAGGAGTTTGTGAAGCAAATTATTTTCCTGTGTGTTGAAGTATGAGAAATTTTTGTAATTGCAGAGAAAATTGATTTTGTTCAAGATATATCTTTGTTGTCCTCTAGCAAAGATAAAATCTAGGTAGAAGGTGTACAGACTTCTTCCACTGAGAGAAGGTGGGTAGAAGAAGTCTTGAAGAGGTGCATCTTCCAGAGTCTTTTTTGGGTAGAGGATAGTTGTGGGTGAGTTTTGTTGCAGGGAGGACCTGTAACTGCAGAGAGCATTGTCTCTAAAGTGTTTATGTGTGCAGGTTGCAAAAATTGTAGATTGAGAGTGTGAACAAAATGTCTTTGAAGAAGAGGACAAGATGGGTCATGAAGAGACCTCTAAAGATTTCATATATTGAAAAGTGGGAAAGAAAATTTATGGATAGTCTGAATGAAGAGTTGATAAAACTTTAGGATATAAGGGATACATTAAAAGCTGAAATGAATAGAAGAAATGTTAACGATAAAAGGTGTGAGAAAGAATGTCATAAAAGTGGCATGAAAGAGAAAAAGAACCTAATTGAAACTGAAACATGTCTTTTCAAAGGCATGGATATGTTGATGGATGAGATTGTAACAAAGAAGGGTGGTGATGAAAACCCTATTTTAGCTAACATTATTTTGTTTGTAGATAAGGAAGAAAGTAAAGATAAAGAAGTGGAACTCCTTGATGATAATGAAAAAGAAGAAAAGAATGAGTTTGCAACAGGAACATGTCTATTAGAAGGCATAGATAGTGATATAAAAGAGGTTGCAGTAGAAGCTAAGATGATGGACTTTGAGGGTCCTATATTTGATGAGAAAATTGGTGAAGAGGATGGCCCCTTATTGAAAGAAGAGATCAGAAAAATAAATAGTCTATTGGAAGGAAAATTATTAGATGAACCTAAGGATTTAATGGAGATGAATGTAAAGGATGAGGTAGAAGAAAAGGTTGCAGCAACATGTCTCATTAAATGCATGGAAGATGTAGTGAAGGAAATTGCAGCAGTTGGTCCTGTTGAAGACATAGAAGTTATAGCAGTATGCTTGTATGAAAGCATGGAAGAAGTGGCTAAAAGTGAAGCAGATAAATTTATTGTAGCATTGGTTGAAGATGGAAGGGTTCTACAAATGAGCATTGAGGAGATTGTATAGAGTACATCAATAGTTGTGAGTAACTTTGTAATAGTTGAGGATGTGTATGAGGACCAAGTGTTCGATGAGGAACCTGATGAAGATCAAGAGTTTCTTGAGGAAGAGATCATGGCGGCAGAAAAGTTGTTTAGAGAAACAACAAAGGTAGTAGTATTTAGTAGTGAAGAAGAAGATGTTGTGACAAAAGAAGTCATTGAGGTAAAATCTAATTTTTATAATGTTGAATTTGCAAAGGATTTGCATTTTGAAATGAGTAAAGAGTTAGAAAAGAAAAAGGATTGTGTAGATGCAGAGTGGTATACAGATGTACACTTGCAAGTAGAGGTTGTAGAGAAAGCTACATGAGAGATTTGGTGGAGGTGGTTGGTTAGTGGTGGGTTGGATCCCACGAAGAAGGAGAGGAGAGGGGAAATAATTTGG
This sequence comes from Cunninghamia lanceolata, assembly GCA_027924645.1. Taxonomy (NCBI): domain Eukaryota; kingdom Viridiplantae; phylum Streptophyta; class Pinopsida; order Cupressales; family Cupressaceae; genus Cunninghamia; species Cunninghamia lanceolata. The sequence goes on along the minus strand of BSBN01000292.1, from coordinate 964,460 downwards.
CAGAGGAAGATGATATTTGGTGGATGCAAATCTACGAGAGGAGAGAAGATTGAAGTGCAAATTTGTTTGAGGAGAGTGAAGCTTGTTCTAGAAAGATACTAGAAAAAGAGGAAAAAGAGAAGCATGAAGTGAAATGGTTGGATCCAGTCAAGTGGCAGTAGTTTGAAGACACTCACTTGTAGGAGCTGCGTTCTTTTCAACCAGAGGAGAATGATGTAGGAGCATCCACGGTCAATGGCAATCCTCATCAACCAAAAAAAGAAAATATTTTAATTTCCTATAGTTTGGTAATTTGGAAGTTGGAAAATAAATGTAATATTAGGCCTAAATAATATATTAATAAATTGGCCTTATTAAAATATTGCAAAAATAATAATGTTGCAAAAATCTAGGAGTGGGAGATAGTTTAGGAGACAATTTTGGAGCTCGTAAAATTAATAAAGACAATTTGAAGTGGAAAATCAAAAGGCAATCTTAGGAGTGGATTTTTAGGGAGTTGTAAGTGGAGGCAACTCATTAAATTCCTCAACTATAGCATGGCTAATTTGGATGCCCAAGTTGTGTGGCTTTTGTCTTTTTCCAAGTTTGGAGCTATTTTCTAGGAGTGGGAATTTGAGTTGTCACTTATTTTTAGCAAATTGTGGGAGTGGATTTTATTGAGCAATTAATATTATTTTTCTATGATTTTTTTAAAAAGGATTCTCCCAATTTGGGTGTGGGAGTTGGAGGAGAGAGAAAATGGTGGTTGTGGAGTCATTATAAAAGGGATTTTTGGCAAATTTTGGAGGGGGATTTCTTGCCAATTTTTGGAGGAAGGAAAAAGGGGTTTTAAAAATAAGAAATATGTGGATAAGAAGGAAGGAAAAATAAATGAAAAAAGATGAGAGCATAAGGAAAGACATAGATTCTTGTATGAGAAGCCATGGAAGGCCAAATGTAATAAGTTTATTTTTTTGTAATGTTGCAGATTTATGTAATCTTTTTTACAAGTTTGAATTCAATAAAATGAGTATTTATGTTTGTTGCATTTTGCATTTGAGGGTTTGAGTTGTGTTGCATCAACAATGAATAAAGCAAAAGGCACCTTCGTCCTGTAAGATCAATAGAATGCTGATTTGGAGAGCAAGAAACTTGGAAAGAGCTGTGTGCATAATGAATTTGCCCCCCTTTTTGCTTGAGGGAGGGGGTATTTATAGGTTTGAGGAATGAGATTGATTAAGAAGTTAAATCATTTGATTGATGAGTTAACAAGGATTGATTGGGGAGTTAACAAGGTTGATTACCTAGTGAACTCAGCTAACTATGGAGTGATAAATCAATAATAGCTTATCATTGAAGAGGAATTGGAGTTGAGAGGATGCATGAGATTGATTGAGTTGTTAATTTTAGATCAAATAGAGTTAATTATGCATCTATGGGTGCATGAAATAGTCAACTCTATATTAGGCATAAAAAATCATGTGAATTGGAAGAAAAATAGGTGAAAACAGAGCTAAAATGAGTGAGAAACTTGAGTTTTTCCATGGCTAGAAACATGACAGGGTTGCCCCTTTTTCCAGTAGGGTCACCCCTGGGCGGCCATGGGTCACCCGAGGGGGGACCCTAGGTCGCTCGGGGAAGAGCTAGGCTAGACAAGGTTTTATGAGGAATTGCAAAGTGGGGAATGACAGAAGAGAGGAAAAGGAAGAGTGAGCGGTTCCACAATGATAACATAGTGTGTTATGCCTTGTGAAGAGCCCACGAAGGTAGTTGGGGAGATGAGTGGATTGTTATCCATGATGGAAAGGGAGTCTAACTATTTTTTTCTTCTCAACCTCGTGGATGAGGGAGTAGAAGGTATTCTTGCACATATAGGAAAAGGCTCTCAGGAGAAAAAAGGGAGAAAAACCAAGAATGAACCAGGGAATTCTATGAACAATATTCACAATGAGGTCTGTGGACAGACTAGATGACTATATATACAAAGATTCTATGTTGAATCGAAAGCTTTATTAGGTATCATTGTGTTGGAATACAAGACCACTGAGAGGAGGGGTGAATCAGTGGTCTATAAATTTTAAAAACCTTTTACACTATTTAACCCACAAGATAGATGATGAGAGAGAAGTTAAAGATTTATCAAATACTTATGCACAAGTATGATTATAAACATTATGTTCAAGACCTCAAAGATAAAACATTAGGGCACACACATAAATATAAACAACATGAACCATAACACATGTTTTTCATGAGTGAAAAACCCTCATAGGGATGAAAAAGCACTAGGAAAATGCCTCACTAGCTTAATCAAAACCATGTCTCACTGGCTACACAAAATATCTAGGATCACCAACTCTAATATCAATAGGAGTATCCACTCCCTGACACAACCTCACTAGCAAAATGTAATGTCTCACTAACCAAGGATTGTCTCATTGACAAAAGATGATTTGAAAGAAATAGAAAACTACAAAGGGTTACTCTGTTTCTCTTCAGTACAACACACCTTATATCTCCCAAGATTACAAAAGAATATTATAAATGAAAATGAACTCCTGATCACATACAACATGAATTCAATCACAACCTTTCGTCCATTGAAACTCTTCTATTAAACTCAAAACACTCAAAGAATGTATCATCAACAAAGAGTTCATGATCATTACCAGACTTTGTACAAGTCACCATGTTCTGCCATCATATACTTTTGCCCTGTTTATCAGATTTACCTTCAATCTTGAGGAAACACATCAATATCTCTTGTTCATACTGTGTATTTCACCATTCAAAAATACAAACTAGTTTTCATTTCATCTTTGTCAAATTATTAGCACATTACTTTTCTCTGTTTAAAAGATAGTGTCCTCACAAGGTAAACTAAAGGATTTCATGCCTTAATTTGCACCACTAAAGGGACCCCTCATATCTTTTTTTTTCTATTTTAACTGATATCTTCACCGCTTCAAGAGAAGTTGAAAAGATGTAGTTACATAACTATTATACACAGAAAACCCTTACAAAGCTGTCAAACTTTAACCAAGTAAAAGGTCCATTAGGGTTTAAAATAGTTTCAATCCTGATCATAGATTTCACTCTTCGTAGGAAAGGAACTTTAAACATACACCATTAGATTTAATCTACCACCTAAAACCAAATATCTCACCTAGAGAACCAGTTGACATTAGGGAAGTGGCCGGTTGAGATTCACGAGTTGAAACCCTTCACTAGGTCACCTTAAGTGACCTTAACTGACTAGAGACGATCAACTTCAAAACATAACTAAAAGCAAATCTAGTAATGACGAGCTCCATGAGACAAAGGTTTTACTTTAGTTTGCTTAGGTTTTTAGTGCCTTAAACCCTAACTTAGGCACACAATCTCTTAAGCACATAAATTATAGACACATGGGATAGGCCAGAGTCTGCATGGAACTTCTCTAAGAACTTGTAGAGCATGATTGACAAATGAGTATTCACCAACACACTTTGAGAGCAATGAGCAATGCACCTTTGCTTGTTTGTCTTGTCTTCATGATCTTTGCATCCATAACCTTTGAGCCATGAACATAGAATGAAGAACCTGATCTGATGATCCTACATGAGTACACAACCTTATGTCTTGATTACAAATGTCTAACATCATGAATCCCTAACATTTCATGAAGTCCATTAATCCATGATGAAGTTTTTTAATCCATGAACACCATGAAAAATATAACATGAAGGTGACCATTCTCTACAACAACATGAAATTCCTACAAGTGACCATTCTCTGCATGAATGATGGAATGACCATTCACCTCTACATTCTACATCAAACATATTCAACTCATCTTGAATGTAGCCATCAACCTCATCAACCTCTGAACAAGCAATCTAGCTAGACATCGACCTCATCAATCTCTGAACAAGAAATCAATCAATAGGACTTTAGACCTCTTGAATGGTGACCTTCTGATGTTCCATATGACCCATTACCCAACTCCTGATGGTCCTTTGACATTAATGAAAAAAAAACAACATAACAATCTCCCCCTTTGTCATTGATGGCAAAACCAAATTTCTCTCTCCCCCTTTGACATAAATGACAAAGGAATGAAAAGCTCCCCCTTTGAAAATGCACTTAAAAACTTTTGATCATGCCTGTAGTTGTTAGTTGGAACTCCCTATATGCACAAATGATTGAACTCTATGTGAGAACTATACCTTTGCAACGTAGCACATATTCAATGATAACAAAGAGAGAATAGATTATTCCTCCATGCATTGTGGAACTAACACCTACCCTACTCTATTCCTACACCACATTATCCATCAAAGTCATCTAAAACTGTAGTACACAAGGTTTTAGTGTAGTAGTATCACTGTCAAAATTCATAATCATGACAAGCAACATAATATGTTGTAACAAAGGCACAAAAATTAGTCTTCATTGATCTTTGTCAAGCCATGAAATCACTCTCAAGAGTCATCATATGATACCTCATCCCATCACACTGTCTAACATGAAAGTATGATCTCATTATTCAAGATGATTATCTTCCAAAATAGTCTAACCATCAGAAATTTCATGATAGTATACCAAACATCTGTATACTGCAAATCATTTCAAAACACATTGTCATAGTTTCAAACTCTGTTAATACAACCAATATACCAAATTCATTTATTGACTTGGTAAGTCATATAAGACCACTGTGTGCCACCATGCATCATTGCATTCTAACTAATGTGCAACAGAGTTTGTTTTGTCATTTCTCAACAATGATAATGGACATTTAATTCAAACTTCAAATCACTGTTTCATCAATGACAAACCACATTGAATCCTTTCCCCTCCTGTGATAACAATGCCAAAGACCCTGGAAATTGTGCAACAATTGCTACAATAAAGACACTAAGTGCTCCCTATATCTGGTTGCTCTTTTCTCCCTATCAAGAAGACCTTCAAGACCCACATATAAGATGCATAACCACTGTACCAAAAGAAAGGATGCTTGATACTAATACTGTGACATGAAACAAATATTCATCACTATTAAGGCTAACATACACTGCCACTGTCAAACTAAACATGCACTATCAAGCAGTTGTCCAAGCATTCACCATTGCCAAAACAAAATGTTCACTGTCATAACTCAATGAATATGTCACTGACACAAGCATTTATAAGTATCAATATTATGAACCATAGCAGGGTTATCTACTATCACTGAGACATTCTCAAGTAAAATCAACCATCACTGCCACTGCTCTCAAGTCAAGCATACTGTGACTGAAACAAATCAGTACCACTGCCATTGCTATAACTATGCAAGAGTCAAGAGACAAAAGAAACCATCTACTGACTTGACCTCTATGGGAAACAAAGGAACCAAAGCAGTCATAATACCATAGATTGTGTAGAATGTATAAGATTTCTCATGCCAAAACAATTGTGCTTTACCTTCATTCACTGTCATGTATCATGAGGATAAAATAATACCTTTGATTGTCATTTTGTTCACGGTCATACCATTGACTAAGATAAGAACCAAACAACCAAAGCTAATAAAAAAGTATGAACCAATACTTTCAAACCTCTATGAAAACCCATCAACAGATCACTGTGTCATGCAAGCTTTAAGAATTACTAGAACTATCCAAACAACCATATCACCTACTTCTTGGAAACACTTTACAAAAAAAATTCATAGAGCACTATCAATCTATCAAGCTGAGATCTTTTGCCACTATTAAAGACAACTGCAAACTCACCAATCAATCTCATTGCCCTAGAACCAAATTACACTGTTAACTAAGCAATTTCAAGTGTCAAGCAATGTATCATTGTCTTAATGAAAACACAAGGTTAATGTATCCATGCAAGCTCAAGTTTACTGTCATGTACAGTCAAGAGCAAATGTAATGTTGTATGTTCAAGCAAGTTTATGCTGCTTCAAGCAAGTACATGTCTTTGTGTAATTGTCAAGCATCATACATTGTTGCCACAAGAAAAACATTGAATCCACTGTCACTTTTAGATGCATCAAGAACATGAACATATCATTTGTCATGAGTGATGGATGTATCAAGGATTCAAGAACATCAAAAATAACACTGTGCAATGATCATCAACCAACAAACCCATTTAGTCACTGCTCCAAAATGATCTAATCAGTGTGCAAGTTACTATTTCAAGAAGAATATGACTTGTTCATCAAGATTTCAGCACTCTAAACTATATTAGACTATTGAAAAAACTTTGTCACTGCAACAAAGCAACTTTCCTTCAATGTAATTGAAAGAAGAATACAAACAAACTAATTTAAAGTCAATGTAGTACAAGCACTGAGGATACCATTATGTACTGTCAATAAGGATAAGATACAATCTCTATGTCTATGGGATTTGATTGATAAAAATATAAGCACCTCCCCCTATCCTCATGCTCCGTTTTATGTACTTATAGATGTCACTTGTGTAGTATGCACAAGATTAGACTTAACCTTCTGAATGCTTGTCTTCTTGGGATGACTAACTAATTTCTTTAAATCACTGCTACAACACTATGCAATATGTCCAATCTTATGACATCTATAGCATAAAATATTGTAGTTTTGACCAAAGGAAAGATAGTTTCTTATAGGCATTCTGTGAGACCTTTTATTGACATTCCTTACATGATCATGTCTTTCATACAACTAACAATTTCTTGCTAGGTGATCAATTTTATCACAATTATAACATACAATATTATAACCCTGATTTGACAAGCTATAAGAATTTTTGTCCTGATTCCATCCATCATGATTTTTTGAATGAGCTTTACAATCTCTAGCTCTATGACCATAAATATGACATGAATAGAAATAACCATGAAATTGAGAGTAGTTGTACCTTATTGAATGGTATTGCCTGACAAGTGGAGATCTTGAGGTTCTACTTGTCCTTCTACCTTCATCAACACATTTATCTTTTGTCTTATCTGCAGGAGTAGCAGCATGATGACCCAAATCTATCTTCTTCCTTGATGCATTTCTAATTTTAGAAGTCTACACTTCTTCATATCCTAGGCCTGTAGTATCCTTATGACATTTTTATTTGCTTAACATGTCATTTAAACATTCAATACTCTTTTCAAACTACAGATTCTTAGAAGATGCCTTTTCTAATGCCTTTCTCAAAGAGACTATTTCTAACTCTAGTTTTAAATATTCATTAGATTTGACTTCAAGATTAGATTTTGTAAAATCAACTACTCTTTTTGCTTCTTCTATCTCTGTCTTTAGGCTGATAATAAGTTTGTTTGACTCTTCAAGTTCTAAAGGAACTTTTGCAAATTCTGAACATACCTTCTCCTTGGAATCTTTTTCTTGTTGAAGTTGGTCTTCTAGTCTCTTATTCTCTTTTTTGAGTTGCTTGATTGTATCCAGAGCACACAAGAGTTCACCTTCAAAATCAACCTCACACTCATGTTCATCATATTCATGTTCATAGTCATCTTCATCCACAAAGAGGTCTCTTTCTTCATCATCAATCTCAACAACAAAATCATCTTTTCTTTCATCAAGTTCTTGTTCATCTACACTTACAATGAAGTCTTCTTTTTTATCAAAACTCTCAACACACTTTGTATCAACATTCAGGGGAGACTCATGCAACAACTCATTACATGAATTGACTGGGGTTTGCTGTACAATCTTTTGCTTGGCATCTTTCTTTTCTCTATTTCTTTTACACTTTCCCATGGTACTCCACTATCAGGACCTACCCAAGCCTGTTAGACTTCTATAGGGAACCTATGCTCTGATACCACTTGTTGGAGTACATGACCACTGAGAGAGGGAGGGTGAATTAGTGGTCTATAAATTTTAAAAACCTTTTGCATTTTTTAACCCACAGGATAGACAATGAGAGAGACTTTAAAGATTTATCAAATACATATACACAAGTATGATTATAAATATTATGATCAAGATCTCAACGACAAAACATTAGGGCACACACATAAAGATAAACAACATGAACCATAACACATGTTTTTCAAGAGCGAAAAACCCTTATAGGGATGAAAAGCTACTCAGAAAATGCCTCACTAGCTACACAAAATATCTAGGAGCACAAACTCCTTATGGAGCACCAACTCCAATATCAATAGGATCACCCACTCCCTGACACAACCTCACTGGAAAATACAGCTGCCTCACTGGAAAAATGTAATGTCTCACTGGCCAAGGATTGTCTCACTGACAAAATATGATTTGAAAGAAATAGAAAACTACAAAGGGTTACTCTATTTCTCTTCAGTACAACACGCCTTATATCTCCCAAGATTACAAAAGAATATTATAAATGAAAATGAACTCCTAATCACATACAACATGAATTCAATCACAACCTTTCCTCCATTTAAACTCTTCTATTAAACTCAAAACACTCAAAGAATGTATCATCAACAAAGAATTCATGACCATTACTAGACTTTGTACAAGTCACCATGTTCTGCCATCATATACTTCTGCCCTGTTTATCAGATTTACCTTCAATCCGGAGGAAACACATCAATATCTCTTGTTCATACTGTGTATTTCACCATTCAAAAATACAAACTAGTTCTTATTTCATCTCTGTCAAATTATTAGCACATTACTTTTCTCTGTTTAAAATAGTGTCCTCACAAGGCAAACTTGATGCAAGAGCATCCAGTGGTGTAAGGGCAATCTTGCATCACCCCAAAAAAAAAGGTGTTTCAAAACTATTGATGTTCTACCCATTTCTTCTCAAAATCTGTGGTTCTGGTCCCATAGTCACCTAAATAATAATGTAGAACTTTCAGTTTTCCCAAACTACTAAAAATAGTAAACTGCTATTTTTAGAAAGTTTGCATTTGGGCACGGAATGAAGTAAAAATTTACAGGAAGTTACATAACGGAAATATAAGACCTTTAGCAAAGGAATCACATGAAGATCATTTGCGAGCTGAAAGATATTAAAGTTTTTGTTTCCTGAAAAATGCCTGAAAATTATTCAAATTCATGTTTGAGGCACTAAACGGCCCTGTACGGGCCTAAAAATGGCTAAAATCGACAGAGCGGGTTCTTAGCATGTAGAGCACTCCACGAGGTTTCTGACAAATAAAATGGTTTGTCAATCAGAGTCCCGGATAAAAAGTTATGGCTCCTAGAAGTTGACCTATTTTTGGAGGGAGATGCAAAATTCAAAATTAGGTTGTTGGCCGCCAAAAAGGCTATTAATAACCATTTTTTTGGGAACCCTGAGCAGTAGGAGAGTTAAGGGGGCAAGTGTAGAGTCAAGAATAGGTGGGAAAACATAAACCCTAGCTGATTTGGGGGTTACAAAAGGTAGAAGATTCCAGAGCCTGGTGATGGTAGTTGTAGTGTGTTGTAGCTTGTAGAGGACTGATTCCTCTGATTGTAATTAAGCTTTTGTAATGTAATGAGTTTCCCAAATCAATAAAAGAAAGTTCTATTCTCTGTGTTCAATTTCTATTATTGTGTGTTTTATGATTTACCCACTTCATCAAGTGGTATAAGAACAAGGGTTCCTGAGTGTGTAGACAGATCGTCGACTGTGAGGTAGTTTGCACTAGGACCTGAGGTTGTGGGTTTGCTACAGAAATCAAGATGCCTCCATGAATAAACCATGGTGGGAGGAATGCTTTGACAGAAGAGGGTTTTAGAGCCCTGCAAAGACAAATCAATGCATTGCAAGAGGAGCTGCGAAGAGGGTTTGAGCTGAGAAGGAGAGAGGAAAGCAAAGATGAAGCTGAAGAAGAGTTATCCGAGGAAGAAAAAGAAGCTGCAGGAGATCTTGCAGAAGTTAGGTTATTGAGGGCCATTTCAAAGATTGGAAAGAGGCCCAAGATTGAAGTTTCTACATATTCTAGAGATTTGAATCTAGAATAGCTTATTGATTGGATCAATGACATGGAGGAATACTTCAAGTATGAAGAAGTAGAAGACCCAGATCAGGTCAAGTTTGCAAAAACAAAATTGAAGGACCATGCCAATATTTGGTGGAAGGAGGTCTAATTAGAAAGGAATAGAAGAGGAAAAGGAAAGATCACCAGATGGGATCAGATGGTGGAGAAACTAAAGAAGCAGTTCATTCCTGTGGACTATGAGATGGAGTTGCTGAAGACGCTGCAAGGACTAAAGCAAGGTAACAAGTCTGTTAAAGAGTATATAGAAGAATTTTATAAAATTACTATCAGAACCAGTCATGCAGAGCCCAATAATGGGTTGAGGCCGAGTATTCAAGAGGAGCTGAGCCTAGTCAGAATGACCACCATAGAAGATGCATACCAGTTTTCCTTGAAGGTGGAAGAGAAGCTGAATAAAAGATTTGACAACAAGGGGAAGAGGTCAAGGAAGAAGGACTAGTGGAAGGCCCTATGGAGGCCGTAATAAAGATCAAAAGAAAACTGAAGAAGCTGGCACCAATCGAAATAAGAGGGGATAACGCCTACCACCCTCGTGACCAGAACAATGGTGAGCAAAGAGGAATAGGAAGAGGTAGACCTGGGCAAGGACCTGGAAGAGGAAGTTTTAGAGGAACCTATTTCCAATGTGGGGAAGATGGGCATCGAGCATACGAGTGTCCACAACGTCAAGGAAGGACAAATAGAAGACTTGAAGGCAATGCACGAGTTGCACATGTAGATGAAGATGCACATTCTAAGCATTCTGAAGATGCTGAAAGGGGAGAAACCCTAGTTGTTAGAAGAACCTTACTGAATGAAGAGAAATAACCCAATCAGAGGAAGAGTTTATTCCGCATAAGGTGCAAATGTGAAGGTAAGTGTTGTGATATTATTATTGACAGTGGAAGTACTGATAATCTTGTTTCAGAGGAGATGGTTGACAAGTTGAAGTTGACAAGAAGAAAGCATCCACATCCATATCGAATTGCATGGTTGCAAAAGGACCATAGAGCTTTGGTCATGAGCAGTGTATAGTGAAGTTCAAAATTGGTGATTACCATGATGAGGTGTTGTGTGATATCATACCGATGGATGCATGTCATATGCTATTAGGGAGGCCGTGGCAATATGATAGGAGCACTGTCCATGATGGTCGTGCAAACACATATTCCCTAACAAAGGATGGAGTTTGTCATAAGTTGAAACCCTTGAAGGAGGTGGAAGAAAAGGTATGTAGTACTGCCAGAATTTGCTTGGTAGATGGTAGAAAATTTTTGGAGGGTATGAAGCATGAGTGTCATTATTTTGCATTGATTCCTAAGATTAGTCAAGAGAACTGTGAAGATGTACTAGCAGAAGTTTCAGATATGTTGGAAGAGTTCTAGGACATTATCTCTGATAATGTACCAAAAGGTTTACCACCAATAAGGAAGATAAGTCATTAAATGGATTTGATACCAGGAGCTAGTTTGCCAAACAAGGCAGCCCACAGAATGACTCCTGCAGAGAGTGAAGAGTTGAACAGACAAGTTCAGGAGTTGTTGAGGAAGGGATTGATAAGAGAAAGCCTAAGTCCATGTCCGGTACTTGTAGTACTAGCACCGAAGAAAGATGGAGAGTGGAGGATGTGTACAGATTCCCGAGCCATCAACAAGATCACAATCAAGTACAGGTTTCCATTGCCCAGAATGGATGACATAATAGATTGTTTGAGTGGAGCCAAGTACTTCATGAAGATTGATTTGAAGAGTGGGTATCACCAGATCCAAATTAGAGAAGGAGATGAATGGAAGACAGCCTTCAAGACAAAGGAAAGTTTGTATGAGTGGTTAGTCATGCCATTTGGGCTAACCAATGCACCGAGCACATTCATGCGGCTCATGAACGAGGTACTGAAAGAATTTTTGGAAAGTTTTGTTATTATTTATTTGGATGATATTTTGATTTTTAGTAAGACTTGGGATGAGCATCTGATGCATATCAGAAGAGTTCTAAAGAAACTGAGGGCGGAGAAGTTGCTGATTAATATGAAGAAATGTAGTTTTGCAAAAAAAGAGTTGGTATACCTGGGATTTGTTGTCTCAGAGGAAGGTCTTAAGATGGACCCAGAAAAGGTAAGGGCTATCATTGAATGGCCTACACCAAGGAGTGCAATGGAGGTAAGATCTTTTCATGGTTTGGCAAGTTTTTATAGGAAGTTTATCAAGAATTTTAGTAGCATTTGTGCACCCCCTCACTGAGACAATGAGAGGGGATAGAAAAGAGTTTAGATGGACTAAAGGAGTAGACAAGAGCTTTGATACATTGAAGCAAAAAGTTGTAGAATAACCTATTTTGGCACTTCCAGATTTCAATAAGGTATTTCAGGTAGATTGTTATGCCAGTGGTAGTCGTATAGGAGCTATTTTGAGCCAAGAAGGTAAGCCCATTGCCTATTTTAGTGAGAAGCTTAATGATGCCAAGAAAAAATATTCTGTTTATGATCAAGAATTTTATGCAATAGTTCATGCTTTGAAGAAATGGAGACATTATTTGTTGCCAAAAGAGTTTGTTTTATATACTGATCATCAGGCTTTGCAGTATCTTAATAGTCAAGGAAAGTTGAACCAAAGGCAATTAAAATGGGTTGAGTTTTTACAGAGTTATACCTTTGTTTTGAAGCACAGGAGTGGGAAGTCCAACAGAGTTGCAGATGCCTTGAGTAGAAGGCAAAATTTTTTGACAGAAATGAAGATAGAGGTTGTTGGGTTCGATGAGCTCAAAAGTTTGTATCCTAAAGATCCAGATTTTGCAGAGGCTTGGAAAGCTTGTCTGGAGCCTATTACTTTAGATAGGACAAGATGGTTGGATTTCATAATCCAAGATGGCATGTTGTTTAGAGGAAGCCAGTTGTGCATTTCGAGGAGTTCCATGAGAGAGAACCTGATTAAGGAGAAGCATAGTGGAGGATTGGCTAGACACTTTGGTCGAGATAAGACCATTTCAATTGTTGGTGAAAATTATTATTGGCCACAGTTGCAGTAGGATGTGAGGAAGTTTGTACAGAGTTGCAGAGTATGTTAGATGGCAAAAGGAACAAGTCAGAATACAGGGTTGTATCAACCATTACCTATACCAGAGAAGCCCTGGGATGATATCAGTATGGATTTTGTTCTTGGTTTACCAAGGACACAGAGAAGACATGATTCCATTTTTGTAGTGGTGGATAGATTCTCAAAGATGGCACATTTTATTCCTTGCAGGAAGACTAACGATGCTGTTCATATTGCTGAATTATTTTTCAAAGAGGTGGTGAGATTACATGGTTTACCAAAGAGCATAGTTTCAGATCGAGATACCAAGTTTGTTAGTTATTTCTGGAGGACATTGTGGAAGGAGTTGAAGATAGATTTGAAGTTCAATTCTGCCGACCATCCACAGACTAATGGACAGACAGAAGTGGTGAATAGGAGTTTGGGTAACCTACTACGATGCTTAGTAGGGGATAAGCCCAAGGGATGGGATTTAATTTTACCACAAGCAGAATTTGCTTACAACAATTCTGTCAATAGGAGTACTGGTAAATCACCATTCTAGATTGTATATGGAAATAGTCTAAGAAATGCTTCAGAGTTAAGGAATCTAGGAAAGGGAGAAAAGACAAGTGCCGAGGCTGAAGACTTTGCAGAACATATGAAGAATTTGCATGAAGAGGTGAGAAAGCACATTAATAAGATGACTACTCAGTACAAGGCTAAGGTAGATCAGAAGAGGAGGTATAAGGAGTTCCAGGTGGGAGATGAAGTCATGGTTCACTTGAGAAAAGAAAGGTTCCCAGTTAGGACATACAATAAATTAAAAATGAAGAAATTTGGACCATGCAGAATCCTGAAGAAGCATGATTCTGGAAATGCATATGAGGTAGAGCTACCGAGTGGGATCAACATTTCCCCTATTTTCAACATTGTTGATTTAATAGAATATCATGAAGGTGGAACAGAGGATGGACCAACAGAAGTGCAGTGGAGTATTTCGGCATCTACTTCAATAGAGGAGATAGAAGAGATCTTGGATAGCCATATGGGAAGGAGCACTCGAAACAGGCAATATGAAGAATATCTAGTGAAATGGAAAGGAAGGCCTGTTCAAGATTCTTCTTGGTTGTCTAAGGCAGAGGTTGACCATTTGGGTTTTCCTCACACAAACACTTGAGACATGACAGGGTCACTTCTCAAATTACCCTGGGTGTTTGATGCAGGAGCATCCAGTGGTGTAAGGGCAATCTTGCGTCACCTAAAAAAAATGTGTTTCAAAAATGTTGATGTTCTACCCATTTCTTCTCAAAATCTGTGGTTCTGGTCCCATAATCGCCTAAATAATAATGTAGAACTTTCAGTTTTCCCAAACTGCTAAAAATAGTAAACTGCTATTTTTAGAAAGTTTGCATTTGGGCAAGGAATGAAGTCAAAATTTACAGGAAGTTACATAATGGAAATATAAGACCTTTGGCAAAGGAATCACACGAAGATCATTTGTGAGCTAAAAGATATTAAAGTTTCTGTTTCCTAAAAAATGCCTGAAAATTATTCAAACTCAGGTTTGAGGCACTAAACGGCCCCGTACGGGCCCAAAAATGGACAAAACTGGTAGAGCGGGTTCTTAGCACGTAGAGCACTCCACAAGCTTTCTGATGCATAAAATGGTTCATCAATTGGAGTCCCAGATCAAAAGTTATGGCTCCCAGAAGTTGACCTATTTTTGGAGGGAGATGCAAAATTCGAAATTAGGTTGTTGGCCGCCAAAAAGGCTATTAATTACCATTTTTTTGGGAACCTTGGGTAGTAGGAGAGTTAAGGGGGCAAGTGTAGAGTCAAGAATAGGTAGGAAAACATAAACCCTAGCTGATTTGGGGGTTACAAAAGGTGGAAGATTCCAGAGCCTGGTGATGGTAGCTGTAGTGTGTTGCAGCCTGTAGAGGACTGATTCCTCTGATTGTAATTAAGCTTCTGTAATGTAATGAGTTGCCCAGATCAATAAAAGAAAGTTCTATTCTCTATATTCAATTTCTATTATTTTATGTTTTATGATTTACCCCCTTCATCAAAACTAAAGGATTTCATGCCTTAATCCGCACCACTAAAGGGAGGCCTCATATCTCTTTTTTTTCTATTTTAACCAATGTCTTCACTGCTTCAAGAGAAGTTGAAAAGATGTAGTTACATAACTGCTATACACAAAAAACTCTTACAAAGATGTCAAACTTTAACCAAGTAAAAGGTCTGTTAGGGTTTAAAATAGTTTCAATCCTGATCATAGATTTCACTCTTCACGCGCAAGGAACTTTAAACATACACCATTAGATTTGATCTACCGCCTGACACCAAATACCTCACCTAGAGAACTGGTTGACATTAGGGAAGTGTCCAGTAGAGATTCACGACTTGAAAACCTTCACTAGGTCACCTTAAGTGACCTTAACCGGTTAGAGCTGGTCAACTTCAAAACATAACTAAAAGAAAATCTAGTAATGAAGGGCTCCATGAGACAAAGGTTTTACTTTAGTTTGCTTAGGGTTTTAGCACCTTAAACCCTAACTTAGGCACACAATCTCTTAAGCACATAAATTACAGACACATGGGATAGCAGAGAGTCTGCATAGAACTTCTCTAAGAACTTGTAGAGCATGATTAACAAATGAGTATCCACCAACACACTTTGAAAGAAATGAGCAATGCACCTTTGCTTGCTTGTCTTGTCTTCATGATCTTTGCATCCATAACCTTTGAGCCATGAACATAGAATGAACAACCTCATCTAATGATCGTGCATGAGCACACAACCTTATGTCTTGATTACAAATTTCTAACATCATGAAGCCCTAACATTTCATGAAGTCCATTAAGCCATGATGAAGTCCCTTAATCCATGAACACCATGAACAATATAAGGTGAAGGTGACCATTTTCTACAACAACATGAAATTCCTGCAAGTGACCATTCTCTGCGCGAATGATGGAATGACCATTCACCTCTGCATTCTGCATCAAACACATTCAACTAATCCTGAATGTAGCCATCAACCTCATCAACCTCTGAACAAGAAATCTAGCTAGCCATCAACCTCATCAATCTCTGAACAAGCAATCAATCTATAGAACTTAAGACGTCATGAATGGTGACCTTCTGATGTTCCATATGAGCCATTACCCAACTCCTGATGGTCCTTTGACATCAATGACAAAAACAACATAACACATTGTTATATATGTAAGATTTTTCCAATATAAAATGATACCATGGTGTATCGATAGTTGTGATGGTTCTTAAGATACAGTTGAAATAAACTTATCTTTGTTGGGCCAAAAGGCTGATAGTTTATTATACACTACTATAGCAGTAGAAACGTATCTTTGTTGGACCGAAAGGCTGATCGTTTACCCTACATTGTTGTAGTAGTAGAAACTAATCTTTGTCGAGCTGAAAGGCCGATAGTTGATTATACACTATTGTAGCGGTAGAAACTAATCTTTGTTGGGCTAAAGGCTGATAGTATACTAAACACTGTTGTAGTAGTCTAGTAAAAACAAATCCATCGGGCCAAAAGGTTGAGGGTATATAATGAATATTGTGTTGATATACATAGAGGCTACAATGTCGACCAATGTGATTGAGACTAAACTATTTAGAACACTTGATATTGTTGTCAGTAAATGATTGTGAATGCTAGTGAAGAACATAACATAGTCATGATAATGACTAGCTTGCATCATAACATATACAATATATTGTTATTGATTATGATTGTGTTGTAGCACGATATGGAAATGATTATTACCTATGCTTAACCATAAATCTTGTGTATATATCTTAGGTTTACAAACATGTGTTGATAAGATATTAATGTTTGAGTCCCGTATAGTGGGCTACATTAAATGTGGTTTTAGAAGAAACCAATCTCTATGAGATACTTCTTGATATGGCTATGAAAGAATAGATAGAAAATAGAAACCTTTGTTATTATATTGCACGAAGTGCATAATAAGTTTTGAACAATATAAAGGTAATGTCCAAATGGTCATTAACCATGATTGGTTAAAGAGTTGATATGTCAACTAATTGTATATTATTTGAATATTTCTTTTACTTACAACAATAATGCTTTGGAAAAGAGATATAGGGTGAAATAACCCTTCTTGAACAATGGGACTTTAAGTTTATTTTATATAGCTCATTATTGATATCATCGAATATAATGGAATGAAATTATATTCAATGTCAAATTTTCAAGAATCTTTGGTATAAAATGGTCATAAAGCCTTAGACTAGAAAAGGTCTTAAGACATGAAACCATGAAGCTTTAAAATATTTAAAAAAGAAAGAACAGGAATAGAGTGACATGGAGTCACAAGTTCCCTGTTGCATAGGTAATAAGACAATTAATGAATGTACTCCTAGATTTAGAGTCAAAGGTCCAAGTTAGATGGACTAATGACGAATTGAACCAACCTTCTATGTGACCTAAAGGGGTCAAATTATGAACGTTGTAGGATGAGATAGCCTCTAAGTCGAGTCGAGGTTTATGAACATTTGACTACATTCATTGCGAAATGTTTATGTATATAAATATTTGGCCAAAGTAATGCATTTGTCTCTACATGCATTAGTCAGTTCACTATGCCCTAGATGGTATAATGCTTCCAGTAGTGTCATACATAGTTAGAGTGGATCTATAGTTGTATGATGATGAAGTATTATGGACACAACACTAGATACTCAGATGACAAACCTAAAGGTTCCTTATATCTATTCCCTTCATGAAGGGTAGGGCCACTTCTAGGAAGGAAGTTGTGTGGGGGACCACTGGTCTGTGGTTGGAGGAAAAACACTTAGGTGATGTTCTCCTTCCCAAGTAGATGACAAGCCAAGACTGATGAAGATGGATGTCAAAAACTTTAGATACAATACATTCTTTCTTATGAATTGATAGTCAAAAATTTTGTGTAAACTTATCATTGAAGCTATGAGAAAAACATTGTAAATGTTTAGTGAAAGGATTCACTAGTATGATATCTTTGGAATATGTTGTAAATTTTAGTTTTGAAATTATCCAAATAGATATGCATATTGATTATTGTTTATGATAATGATTATTACTATGCTTAAGTAATTGTGATTATATTAATCATGACCTTGAAGTTAATGATAATTAAGTTGGATAATTTTGGGTATTAAGAAGTGGTATGTCACATAAGGTATTAGAGAAAACTAGGTTCAATACATGGACCCATGAGCTTACTACATGAAATTTTCCTCCGACATTAATAGTTGCTAATGCTTGGATGTTCTTATGTCAGAATGGTAAGAATAAGAATGACACCTAGGAAGAAGGTAATAGGAAATGGATGTTGCCTTAAGGCTATGAGGGAGCAAGCCTTAAGAATGACAAGCCTTGGCCAAACTAGTTTCTTGATAGGCTCATGGTTGACTGATGATGAAACTTTCATTGATGCTATTAAACACATCAAGTAGGAGAAGGAAAAATCGGTTAGGGCTACTACTCTTATCTCTACAAATGAATTAGTGAAACCCTTTGCACCTAAGGAACCAATCTTGGAAAGTGATCTTAAGGATCATGTTGTTACTCATGAGGATAAACTTGGGAAGATATCCCAATCTGAAAGTGACTTGTAGTAGCAAGATGTAAAAAAAAATTGTAACAATGGATGGTTTATATGTAATCCATGGAAACTATAATGCATTTTTGAAATTTTGGGAAATCTTTCCTTTCTTGTTAAGATTGCATGAATGAGAATGGATTTAAAGTTATGAATAGATTCAATAGTATGAAAAACTAATTGAATGATTAATCTACAAACTTCAGGAGAAGTAGATTGCAGTATGGTTCAGACACGAACCAATATGGGAGATAGCCAGGAAGAAGGGCAACCTTTAGGACACTCTAATTCTAAACTTGATTGGATGCTTGCTAGACTCCATGAGATGAGAGAAAGAATTGGAACTCTTGAGCAGGAGGTCAGGGGTCAGCATGGACCTAGGCATGAAACCTATCACGGGGGTGATGACAAGGAACATCATGATGATACCACCCAAAGTGAATGCAAAGAGAATAACTCTGAAGCAAGACATGAAGAGGATAGAAGAAGCCACTTGGCTTAGGAATTATCCAGATATATGAAAAAGGTTACACCTCCCAAGTTTGATGGGACTGTAAGCGGAGATGCTATGGAGGCATGACTTACAAAAATGGATAAATACTTTGAAATAAGAAACTATTCTAAAATCACCAAAGCAGTATGGGGAGCATACCAATTAGTAGGTGAAGCAACCACCTGGTGGACCAATAAGAAAATGGAGTTAAGATTGAGCTCCACGAGTCTAACCTGGGAAAGGTTTGTGAAACTCTTTAGGCAAAGATGGTTGCCTCAGTTGTATTATGACCAAACGCTTGTAGATTTCCAAAATCTGAGACAAGGTGATTCAACTATGAACAAGTACTAGGAAAATTTCACTCGCCTCCTCAAGTATGTTTCACAATATCAACATGATGAAAGGTTTCACATCCAAAAGTTTATTATGGGCTTGAACACCCAGATTGGGGGTGAAGTTGATGTGCATGGTCCCACTTCAATGGACCAGGTTTATGAGAAAGCTATTAAACAGGAACAAAAATTGAAATCTATGTCTGCATATAGGGAAAGGAACCACAAAAGGTATAATTGGTCCCAATCCTCCCAATATTTTAAGAAAAAGGGCAAAAAGTAGGACTTTACTGAGAAAAGTGATAAAGGGTCCAAGAATAAGCAAAATGAATCCAAGGGGGAAAAGAAGGGCAATAACTCCAAGAAAAATGGAGATAATTATAGGAATCCTTATGAAAGGCGAGGACCTGTGGGAGGGTGTTATACATGTGGTGGTGATCATTATGCCAACCAGTGTCCTAATAAGACACAAGGAACTCAGCCACGAGGGAATCCTTTACCCCCTCAGCAGGCAGCTTTTTAGCAACGCATACATGCAACCCTGGATAATAGGCAAGATGAATATCAAATCACTCCTATTGAAACCATAGGTATTTTGTATGATTTTCCAATTTTAGTTTTGATAGATACTAGTGCAACAGAATGTTTTATTTCCCCTAAAGTTTTAAGTAAAATTTCTAGAAAAACTGGTTACATGGCAAATACTTGGTGAGTTGAATATGCAAATCAGACCAAAGCTCAGGTAGAGAAATGCTTGTTTGAGGCTAAGGTTGAACTTCCAAGTTTTTTCCACTGAAGTGAACCTTTACGTAGCCCCATTAGGCTCATATGATGTTATCCTTGGGATTAACTAGTTATGGAGACATCGGGCTAAGGTGGATTGTTATGCCAAAACAATAGAATGTCTAGACGACCTTGGGAATAAAGTCTTTCTACAAGGTAACCCTAGTGAGGTTAAAATAAGACAAATATTTGCCTTACAAATGAAAAGAGCTCAGAGAAAAGGATGTCAACTCCTTGCTATTAAAATGGAGGAAATAAATGGTCTTAAGGAAACTAATTTCCAGGATGATTTGATGTTTTATGAATCTCAGAAGCTCCAAGGAGTTGAGAAGAGGGAATCCATAGATCAGGATAGGTACCCTTTTCTTAGATATTTTGAGGATGTATTTCTAGATGAGCTACCAGGATTGCCTCCTAAAAGAGATTTTGATTTCTCTATATATATAATTCCAGGTTTGGAACCTATATCTAAAGCTCCATACAAGATGACCACAACTAAGTTAATGGAGCTAAAGCCTCATTGCAGGAATTGCTTGAAAAAGGATTGATAAGACCCAGTGTATCACATTGGGGAGCACTAGTAATTTTTGTGAAAAAGAAAGATGGTACATTCCAGTTATGTATAGATTACCGCATGCTAAATAAGGCAACAATTATGAACAAGTATCCATTGCCCTGCATTGATGATCTCTTTGATCAAATGTGATGGGAAACTGTGTTTTCTAAGATCGATCTTTGATCTATCCATCATCAATTATGGCTTAAAGATGAGGATATTCACAAAACAACCTTTAGAACAAGGTATGGACATTATGAGTTTACTGTCCTACCCTTTGGATTAACAAATGTACTTACAAGATTTATGAACTTAATGAAAGTGTGTTCAGAGATTGCTTGGACAAGTTTGTCTTTGCTTTTCTTGATGATATCTTAATCTACTCTAAGAGTGAAGAAGAACACCTTCAACATTTAAGGATTGTTCTTTAGAAGTTAAGAGAGCATAAATTGTATGATAGGCTCTCTAAGTGTACATTCTTTCAAAAGGAAGTGAAGTATTTGGGTCATATAATTTCAGATAAGGGAATAGTTGTGGACCCAACCAAGATTAAAGCCATACTAGAATGGATGACACCCAGAAATGTACATAAGCTCTGAAGTTTCATGGGCCTAGCAGGTTATTATAGAAAGTTTGTAGCAAACTTTTTCAAAAATTGCTCACCCTATTACTTCCTTGCAAAGAAAAGGCAAAATATTTGATTGGTCAAACAAGTGCCAGGAGGCATTTGACCAACTAAAGGAAAGATTGACTATAGCATCTATCTTGAAGATACCTGACTCGAAAGGTCATTTTGTAGTCATTACCGATGCCTCAGGGGAAGGCTTAGGTGGTGTACTTTTCCAGGATGGAGAAGTTATTGCATATGAATCCAGGAAACTAAAAACTTATGAACAAAACTATACCCCTCATGATTTAGAATTAGAAGAAGTAGTTCATGTACTGCAAATGTGGAGACACTACTTGCTTGGGAAACCCTTTGAACTAAAAACAGACCATCAAGGACTCAAATATTTATTCACTCAACCACACCTAAATGCTCGCCAAAGAATGTGGATAGAGTTAATCTCATAATATGATTTTGAGATTAAGTACATTCAAGGCAAGGAAAACTATGTGGTGGATTCCTTAAGTAGGAGAAGACATATCTCCTCAATGATCTCCTTACATTGTGATTTCAAGAATTAGGTATTGCAAAAGTCTAAAGGAGATGAGTTTTATGAGATGAGTTTTACGAGCAGGTAAAACAATCTCTTTTGGAGAATCCCCAAGATCTAAAATATGATGAATTTTATCTGGAACCAGATGGGTTATTGATATATAAAGGAAGGATGTATGTTTCAAACTCCGAGGAGTTAAGGAATATTGTGTGGAAAGAGGTTCATTTTGCACCTTATTTGGGACATCTTGGAGTAACAAAGTTACTAGCTGATGTGAAGCCTTTATATTTATGGAAGGGAATGAAGAGGGATGCTACAAGGTTTGTAGTTGGATGTCTAGAATTCCAAAGGTTGAAGGCGGAACACCATCACTTGGCAGGACTTTTATACCCTCAAGAAATTTTGGAATGGAAATGGCAAATCATTAGCATGGATTTTGTGCAAGGACTTCTTATGTCAAGGAATAAGCACAATGCTATTTTGGTTGTGGTGGATAGAGTCACCAAGGCAACATATTTTATACCTGGGAATTTGATAGATGGGGCACCAGTCATAGCACACAAATTTGTGCAAGAAGTTTTTAGATTGCACTATATTTCTGAGAAGATTATCTTAGATAGGGACGCCCGTATGACATCAAGGTTTTGGCAAACCTTATTTTACTCACTTGGAACTTAGTTGAATATAAGCTCTACTTATCATCCCGAGACAGATGGCCAAACTGAAAGGCTAAACCAAGTGTTGGAAGACCTATTGAGAATGTATTGCATGGATCAATAATACAAATGGGAAGATTATCTTCCTCTTGTGGAATTTGCCTATAATAATTCCTATCATTCCATGATTAAGATGGCTCCATTTGAAGCATTGTATGGAAGAAAGTGCCGAATGCCTATAAGCTGGGATAAGCTAGAAGATAGGATTAGGCTTGGTCCAGAAATGCTGTCAGAAATGGAAGAGCAAGTCCATCTGATTAAGAAAAGGCTAGTAGAAGCCAATGATAGGCAGAAAAGTTAGGTAGATGCTAAACGCATCGCAAGGCATTTCTTAGTGGGAGAAAAATTCCTTCTAAGGGTGAAACCCCAAAATAACTCCATTAAGTTAGGAAAGATGTCCAAACTAGCTCCTAGATATGTGGGTCCCTTCGAAGTTCTTGAAGAGGTCAACCCTATTCCATACAAGATTGTTCTGTCACCATCTCTTTCCATGATGCATAATGTTTTCCATGTTTCCTATTTGAAAAAGTTTATTTTAGGAGATAATCATGTTCCTATCCTTGATTAGAATGCCATAGAGGTGAAGGACCCAGGGGTGGTAGTGATCGAGCATATCAAAGTGCTAAAAACACGTAAGCTACGCTTACGTAATAAATAGATAACTCAATGCAAGGTCCAGTGGGACCAATATGCAGAAGATAATGCTACTTGGGAGAATTATGAGGATATTTATCAAAGATTTCCCCATCTCTTTTAAAACTTTTTACTATGATGAGTAAACACTTTTTCTTTATGTTAGTTTGATCTTTGGAGACACCAAATCATCGAGGACAATGATTTTTATGGGGGAAGATATGTTACATCCCAAAATTTTGATTAAGTTTAAGATTACTTTTGTGGTAAAAAGGATAAATAATCTTAGATTAAGGATTTGATGTTTGTGGAAAATATCAAGTAAATCATTGATTATATGGATTGTGATTAATGTTTAGATTAGACATGAGATTACATGTTGTTAAGATTATCTTATTATAATGTTTTATTATTTAATGATGATACACTGATCATGGTTATATGGTTGTGAGTGTAACCAGGAAAAGAATCTTCCTTCTATAGTGGAAGGAGAGTATCACCTAGGAGAAGGAAATAGATGTTGTGGAAAAGGTCAGGTTACCATTTGAGTATCAAAATTATTCTTTGTGAACCGACGCCAATCAGGATAAGTATTGATCTTATTTCCTTGATTAAGTTGAACTTGATTTGACTATAGTAGTCATGTCGATTTGCATTTTCTCGAGACCACTTAAGTCGATTAACTTAATGATGTTCATAGAAAATTATGTATAACCCAATCAAACATTGTTGGTGTTGGAGATTTCCTATGTTATTGCTTAATATTATATTAAGTTTTGTTATTAATGTTAATTATTTCCTTTAAGTCTAAAATGACGACGTGGGGGAGTGAGTCTCAACCCCAAGTCGCATATTGATATCATCACCAACATGATTGGTGCTATCATCTTGATGATATTTTGAATATTTTAATGCCCTTATAATATCATATAGATATCTATGATAACTTTTAGGTTACAAACAATATCCACTTATAGTGGAATTGAACACTATAAATTTGATAAGTATTACTCAGTCGTGGGAACGTGCCATAATCCACAAAGAGTGGAAGAGTGGGCAATTCCACAATGATAACATAGTATGTGTTATGCCTTGCAAAGAGCCCGTGAAGGCAGTTGGGGGGATGAGTGGATTGTTATCCATGATGGAAAGGGAGTCTAACTATTTTTTGCTTCTCAACCTCGTGGATGAGGGAGTAGAAGGTATTCTTGCACATACGGAAAAAAAGGCTCTTAGGAGAAAAAAGGGAGAAAAACCAAGAACAAAACATAGAATTCTGTGAATAGTCACAGTGAGGTCTATGGACAGACCGGACGACTGTATATACAAAGATTTTATGTCGAATCAAAAGCTCTATCAGGTCTCATTGTTATATATGTAAGCTTTTGCCAATATAAAATGATACCATGGTGTATTGATAGCTGTGATGGTTCTTAAGACATAGTTGATATAAACTTATCTTTGTTGGGCCGAAAGGCTGATGGTTTATCATGTTGAAGTTTGTGATAAACCTAAAACACTAGAATCTTCTGCAGGCCAAAGATTAACCTTCTACAGAGAAAAAAGCACAAGAGAGCAATTTGCACAATAAATGGATGCAATTAATGAAAAATATTGAGTATTACATGTGACAACTTGCTTTTATATTTGCAAGTTAAATAAAACCCTAATATGACTTAATAATAACCTAAGACTAAAAATAAGCTCTAAGTAAACTTATTAAAGTGTAACTAAATATTTAATTACACCAACACCCTCCCATAAGTGCAACTTAGGGAGAAATGAAAAACCATGCAACTAATGCAAGAATGGGTCTCGGCTACAAGGCCATGTTAGGTACCCATGGACAACAAGAATCTCTCATAAGGTGGAGAAAAAGAGAAAAACCCTGTGGGAAAAAAACCCTCTCCAAAAGAGAGAAAAAACATGCAAAAAACATGCAAATAAATATGTACAAGTGATGGAATAAGGGATCCAACTAAGACCCCCCTAGAACAAAATCCATCACAAGAATACAATCATGAATGCCCCCCATAAGAGAGCGAAAAGAGAATATGAATCCCCTCCAAGAAGAAGCTCTAGAACCAATGAAGAGATCTTGAAGACAAAATCCAATTCACTGTCTACAAACAACATTTCTCCCTTTTGAAAGAAATAGATCCATTGGTGAATGTAGAAGCCATTCCCACATCTTGGATGAATAGGGAATCCATATCAAAATGTGTGCCTCTGAATGCAACTCAAGTGACCTCATACTGGGAAAATATGTCTTCTCCAAAATAGAAACTACCTGCCCAATCAGAGAAGAAGAACTAGGAGAGGATATGATATGAATTGCATTTGGAAACACATAAGATGAAGGTGGTGATGCAAAGCCACCTGAGACAGCATCAAACAAGAGAGATAAACCCTCAAATGTGTCCTCCAAATCAGCAATGTGAGACTCCACAAACAGATGTGATATGTCTGTAATATAGGAATCCCAATGAGGTGGATTAGGAAGACTAATATTGACCTACTGCATAGAATCACTAGAAGCCATTGATGATGCAACACTAAACTTAGAATTAGAAGTAGGTGATGGTGGAGCCATGATCTCATTAGGAGGAGAAGCGATCGAAGCAAGCATTTCAAAATGATGATGTGAGAAATGAGGACACATCTCTTTCTCATGTTGATTACTTTCACAATATTTGCAATTAGATTTATGCTGATGGTAGAATCCCATCTCCTTAGATGATTAGAGATCAAAACATGCAAATAGATTTATGCTGATAACAAAATCCTATCAAAGCAAACAAAACCTTTCCAAGAGGCAGCATGTCCAGGATATCCAACAGAAGCCATAAAATTGACAAACTGATTAAAAGATACCCAGGATGAATCTAAAAAAAATATATAGGTGATTGTGTAGAGCTTACTGATACCTTTCCAACGCCTATTCATTTTTGAAAAATGGAGATTCTGGGCGCAAGAACGAATCTCGAAAGCCAAAAAAGATGCCTTGACTTCAAAAAGAAAAAATAGGTTCCAAAAAACAAAATCAGAAAAAATTGATCATACCATCAGAAAGTGTACAGAACCCTCTTTCTGGCAATATTTTGTTTGTGAAAAACTAACTCTAGATGTGAAAGTTATGACAGTTTTCATGAAATTGCTCCATTAGGGCATGTAGAAAAGGGCAGGATGGAGGATTGCTGGATAAAATGATGCACCTTGCAGAAGCACCCTTAGGACCACTAGAGAAAATGATGTACCCTACAAAAGTACCCTTCAGACTGCTGGATAAAATGAAGCACCCTTTGGACCACTGGATAAAAGGACGTGGAAGCACCCTTCGGACCATTGGATAAAATGATGCACCTTGCAGAAGCACCCTTCGGACCACTAGATAAAAAGATGTGGAAGCACCCTTCGGACCGTTGGATAAAAGGATACACCCTCAAAAAATCACAGAGATTTTTTTAGTCTTTGATTTTTGTGAATGAACAGGCGATTCTAGGGTTTTCGGCCCTTCTGAGAATAGGCGATTCTAGGGTTTTTCAGCCCTTCTGAGCACATTGGTGACAATGATTTTGGACAAAAATGCTCCGAAACTGCTATTCCCCTCCAGATCTAAAAAAAAGTGCTCTTGAAACCCTCACAGATCTAGCCTCCCCAGACCAAATTCAGCCAAAAAAAAGACACATCTACCTTTTCCAACTGCTTCAGATCCATTGAGAATGACAATTTTACTCAAAAAAGAACCCAACAAAAGACTGCAAAAATTTTCCTAGATTTGAGGAGGCTGTAGATCCGCTCTGATACCATGTTGAAGTTTATGATAAACCTGAAACACTAGAATCTTCTACAAGCCAAAGATTAACCTTCTACAGAGAAAAAAAGCACAAGAGAGCAATTTGCACAATAAATGGATGCAATTAATGAAAAAGATTGAGTATTACATGTGACAACTTGCTTTTATATTTGCAAGTTAAATAAAACCCTAATATGACTTAATAATAACCTAAGACTAAAAATAAGCCCTAAGTAAACTTATTAAAGTGTAATTAAATATTTAATTACACCAACATATCATACACTATTGTAATAGTAGAAACTTATCTTTGTTGGGCCGAAAGGCTGATAGTTTATCATACGTTGCTGTAGTAGTAGAAACTAATCTTTGTCAGGATGAAAGGCTGATAGTTTATCATACACTGCTGTAGTAGTAGAAACTAATCTTTGTTGGGCCGAAGGCTGATAATAGACTAAGCATTGCTATATCAGTCTAGTACAAACAAACCCATCGGGCTGAAAGGTTGAGGGTATATAATGAATACTGTGTTGATATACATAGAGGCCACAATGTCAGCCAATATGATTGAGACTAAACCATTTAGAACACATGATATTGTTGTCAGTAAATGACTATGAATGCTAGTGAACAATAGAAAGTAGTCATGATAATGACTAGCTTGCATCATAATGTATACAATATATTGTTATTGATTATGATTGTGTTGTAGCATGATATGGAAATGATTATTACCTGTGCTCAACCATAAATCTTATGTATATATCTCAGGTCTACAAACCTGTGTTGATAAGATATTAATGTTTGAATCCCATATAGTGGGTTACATTAAATGTGGTTTTAGAAGAAACCAATCTGTATGAGATACTTCTTGATATGGCTGTGAAAGAATAGCTAGAAAACATAAACCTTTATTATTATTTGCATGAAGTGCATAATAAGTTTTGAATAACAGGAAGGTAAAGCCCGAATGGTCATTAACCGTGATTGGTTAAAGAGTTGATATGACAACTAATTGCATATTATTTGAATATTTCTTTTACTTACAACAATAATGTTTTGGAAAAGAGATATAGGGCGAAATAACCCTTCTTGAACAATGAGACTTTAAGTCTATTTTATATAGTTCATTATTGATATTATCGAATATAAAGGAATGGAGTTATATTCAATGTTGATTTGTCAAGAATCTTTGGTATAAGATGGTCATAGAGCCTTAGACCATAAAAGGTCTTAAGACATGAAACCATGAACCTTTAAACTCTTTAAAAAATAAAGAATGGGAATAGACTAACATGGAGTCACAGGTTCCCTGTTGCATAGGAAACAAGACAATTAATGAATGCACTCCTAGATTTGGAGTCAAAGGTCCAAGTTAGATGGACTAATGGTGAATTGAACCAATCTTCTCTGTGACCTAAAGGAATCAAATTATGAACACTGTAGGATGAGACAACTTCTAAGTCAAGCCAAGGTGTGTGAACATTCATCTATGTTCATTGTGAAACGTTTATGTATATAAATCTTTGGCCAAAGTATTGCATCCATCTCTACATGCATTAGTCGATTTACTATGCTCCAAATGGCATAATGCTTCCAGTAGCATCATACATAGTTAGAGTGGATCTATAGTTGTATGACCATGAAGTATTATAAAGGAAACAACACTAGATACTCAGATGGAAAACCTAATGGTTCCTTATATCTATTCCCTTTGTGAAGGGTAGGGCCACTTCTAGGAAGGAAGTTGTGCGGGGGACCGCCAGTTTGTGGTTGGAGGAAAAGCACTCAAGTGATGCTCTCCTTCCCAAGCAAATGACAAGCTGAGACTTATGAAGATGGATGTCAAAAACTCCAGATGCATTACATTCTTTCTTATGACTTGATAGTCAAACATTTTGTGTAAACTTATCATTGATGCTATGAACAAAACATTATAAATGTATAGTGAAAGGATTCACTAGTATGATATCTTTGGAATATGTTGTAAATTTTAGTTTTAAAATTATCCAAATAGATATGCATATTGATTATTGTTTATGATATTGATTATTACTATGCTTAATTGTGATTATGTTAATCATGACCTTAAACTTAATGATAATTAATTTGGATAATTTTGGGTATTAGGAAGTGGTATGTCACATGGCTTGCCTCTATTCTATCTTGTCCTCCTGCTGGTATTTTAGTATTGTGCGGAGGTGATGGTGCCTATTGTTGTTCTTGTTGTTTGACATACCAATATAGCTTTGTTGTCACTTCTTTGGTTTCTTTTTGTATTTTATCCTTTTCCTTCTTACTTACACCCATGAGTGTATCTAATCTTTGTTTTCTTCTTAACTCCATGGCTTGTAGCTGTATCAATTCATTCTTCTCCTCTGATGAAAATGTGTCACCGAGCTTATCAATGGCATTTTGTCTTATTTCTTCTTCCAATTGGAGTGCCTTATTCCTTATTTGCCTCAGTGCTTCTATCAAGCTCTCTGAAAATCTATCCATTACCTCATCTAATGTCTTCTCTTTATCCCTCATATATTGGATCATGGCTTGAACTATTGTTTGTTTATTTTCCTCAGATGAATCATCATATAAATCAGCAGTTTCTTTTACCATAACTATATTTTCCATGACATTGAGCAATGCATCCATGTTGTAGAGCTCCCATGTAGGTTCCTCTGTTGGTTCTTCTTCACATTCTTCTTGTGGTGTTTGTTTGTTAGACACATAAGAATACTGAGAGGGGGGGGGGGTGAATCAGTATTTAAACAATTTTCAATTGCAACAACTTCAACTTATCTGGAGTAGATTAAACCTTGAGTATCAAAATATCAACTTGAAAGAATAACACAATATACATCAACACATAACACCAGATATACATGGAAAACCCTAGAAGGGAAAAGCCACGGTGAGAATTAACTCACAATATATGAAGCTCAAATAATAACTTTGTTTTAGGGGCTATAACCCAAAGAAGCTGCTACTCCCTAAGTAACTTTGATTTAGGGTCACTCCCAAGGAAGCTTCTAATCCTTGATGACTTTGTTTGAGGGTCACTCCCAAGGAAGCATCTACTCTCTGATTTGAGAATACACTTACAAAAGATTACAGTGTGACAGTCTTTCTACTATCTAAAAATTGACATTGAAGCTCACACCTTTGATGATTGCACTTCTGTCTCTTCACACTTTCCTCTGAAGATCTGTTCAGTCTGGCACACTCTATACTTGATCATTGTCACAAATATATCTTCAATATGAATCAGGACAACATAAACAACTTCTGCTCTTTCTCCTTCAGTCGCTCGTCAACAATGCATTCAATCTGCCTTTTATCTACTTGTGAGATTTTCAATCCAACTGTAATCACACTTCACCTCAATCAATTTTATTCACTATTTATATATGGTATTACATTTATTACATAGCTTGTCATCTAGATACAACATGAAAAATACATTTACAAGTCATCCATACATCACACAATATGAAACGTGTAGAAGATAAGTCCTAAGTGAACACACACGTTACACTAGAAGAAGATCCATGCCTTGCGGACCCTAACACTTGCTTAACAAGGTCCAAAACATCCTTCAAAACTTCAAACATCAATGAATTGCATCTGCACACTCCACTTATTTGGAAATAGGACAACATTAAGGAAAACACATGAAGACTTGAAGAATAATGGCCACATCAACTTGAAAACATTGTACGGTATTGGAAACAAGAAAGATCTTTGTGAAAATTTACTAGATGAGTCCACATGACTCATACAACATCCCCAAACACTCCTTTTCCACCATACATCAAAGAATTGTACCACACAACTTCAAACATTTACTCTGAAAATAATCTGTCATCCAGAACACACTGCGACATGCTATCAATTGAAAAACTGAGATGCAGACCACCAAGAAGATTAAAACTAAAAAGAGGTATGCAATGCACATCCAAGAACATGTCCACAGAATTGCAAGGGCAATCATCCACTTCTAGAGGAATGCGGAGTATTCCACTAGGTCTTCATTACTACTTCATTATGCTAGAGCACATACTAGTGTTCTATCATACATAAATTTCACAACAGAGGGAAATATGATCTGAAACTTTGGAAACAACACCTTCACTACCCTCTTGACACAATTCTAGAACTACATAGCCAAATCTATAACTGGAAACACTGTCACAGAACCAACACTATCTTCAAGCTGTCAGTAGAAAAACATCCTTTCGGTGATCAAAATGTCATGAATATTGAAACATACATAGAATGACACTGTATGAAGCTATGTTGCAATCCACAAAAGCACAACATCAATATAATGAGAATGCAGAGCAATCTCCTGGAAAGTCTTCAAAGAGCAGTCATCCTGAAACATAAACTATCACCAACTTATGGAGGCTAAAAATTATTCATGCAATTGAGGAACATTAGGATGGAACATTCAACATGCTTCAGGACACCAGCAACACATTTGATCCTTTTAGTGCTTCTGATTCCCATATTAATGTGTCTTCTTGATGCTTCTAATTCCCATCTGAATATATCTTCATATTCAATTTTGCAATGAACAAGGCATGATATGAACTTCTAATTCCCATCTCAATGTATCTTCTTCAGGAGAAAAACATCCAAATATGAACATTATTACAAATTCATAACAATGTTGACATCAATGACAACCTTGTGATAGTGTTGACATCAATGAAAAGCAATACAACCATTGGAACCATATGTGTAACAATATCCCTCTTTGGGGGCATTGATGGCAACACATACTTGCACATTTCTCCCCCTTTGACATCAAGGACAAAGGGCAACTACCATCAGCTTCAAAAACATCTATTTCTTTCTCCCCCTATCATCAAAAACCACTACCTTCTCCCCCTGTCATCAACAACCACTACATGTTCCCCCTAAGAGGTAGCCATGATCAGTCCAGGAAACATTTAGATATAACATTAACTCCCCCCAGACAGATGCATCACTATGCATCTTTAGCAAGAAGAAGGAGGGGCAATTACCCCTAACTTCTGTCGGAGATCCTCAAAGGTGTCCATTACAAGAGCCTTTGTAAATATGTCTACAATTTGATCCTTTGTTGGTACATATTCCAACTTCACTTCCTTATCTGCAACCTTCTCTCAAAAATTGATACCTGATTGCTATATGCTTGGTTCTAGAATACATCACTGGATTCTTGGAAATATTGATAGCACTTGTATTGTCACACAAAATAGGAATAGGATCGTCATACAATACCTTAATATCCTTCAGAGTTTGCTTCATCCACAACACTTGTGTATAGCAGGAGGCTACTGCAATATACTCTGCCTCTGCAGTTGATATGGACACTGAATCTTACTTCTTGCTCTGCCATGAAACCAATCTTCTTCCTAGAGAGAAATCACCATCACTTGTACTTATTCTATCATACACACAACCGGCCCATTCAACATTAGTGTATGCACTCAAATCAAATTCATTACCTTTTGGATACCATAGACCATAGTTTAGAGTTCCTTTCAAGTATCTAAATATCCTTTTCACTACCTTCTCATGTGTTTGCTTAGGATTGGTTTGATATCTGTCAACCACACATATTGCATGCATAATGTTAGGTCTAGAAGTAGTTAGGTACAATAATGCTCCAATCACAGACCTATAGATAATCTGATCAACCTCCAGAGACTCATCATCTTTGCTCAAGTGACATCCAGTGACCATGGGAGTACTCACTGGTTTTGAATCCTCCATACCAAATTTAATCAACAATTCTTTGACATACTTATCTTGAGAAATAAAGATACCACCATCTAGCTGGGAAATTTGAAGTCTAAGGAAGAAAGACATTTCACCAATCATGGACATCTCAAACTCTTTTTGCATCTCCTCTGTAAACCTTGTACACATATCATCATCTTCATTAAAAATGATATCATTAACATATACTACAACAATCAAAATCATATCTCTCTCTATTATATAAAGATTACTATCTATGGTACCTTTCTTAAAACCTTGCTAAAGTAAGTACTTGTCTAATCTTGCATACCGAGCCCTAGGTGCTTGTTTGAGACCATACAAAGCCTTTTTGAGTCTACATACCATGTCTGGATCTTTTGATATCTAGAAACCATCTAGTTGTTCAATGTATACTTATTCTTCTAGGTCACCATTCAGAAATGCTGACTTAACATCGATATGATATACTTTAAAGTTCTTATGAGTAGCTAGAGCAAGGAACATTCTAATTGCCTCCATCCTTGCTACTAGAGCAAATGTCTCCTCAAAATCAATGCCTTCTACTTGAGTGTATCCTTTGCATACTAATCTTTCTTTGTTCCTTACAACTTCACCTTCTTCATTTAGTTTGTTCCAGAATACCCATTTTGTTCCTATAATATTCTTGTTTACTAGTCTGGGAACCAATTCCCATGTTTGATTCTTCTCAATCTAATCCAATTCTTCTTCCATGGATTTTATCCATCCATCATCCTTGCTGGCTTCAGTAAAAGTCTTAGGTTCTACTTTTGATAACAAACACAAGTTTAATTGCTCATGTGTCTTCGTAAACCTTCTCCTTGTCTGCACACCTTCATTCTTGTCTCCAATGATCTATTCTTCTGAGTGATTCTTTTGAACATAGTTTGCTGGGGTCTTAGGCATCTTCTCTAGTTCTTGTTCCTTTTCTTCTTTCACTTCTTCTTCTTCATCCTCAATGCAAAGAAATATATCAGATCTGGTGTCTTTTAAATATTGTGAGATCTGATACAAGTCCTCATCTACTTTGACATTTGTGCTTTCAATCATCTTTTCCAAACTTTTGTTGTAGCCTCTATAGGCCTTATTTCTTGTTGAATAGCTAAGAAATATTCCTTCATCACGTCTTGAATCAAACTTTCCTAGGTCTTCTTCATCTCTTTTGGTATAGCATTTGATACCAAAGATCCTAAAGTATCTAATAGTTGGAGGTCTTCTATACCACAACTCATAAGGGGTCTTAGTGCTATTGACCCTTAACTGCACTTTGTTAGTTAGATAGACAGTAGTGTGAATAGCTTCCTTCCAGTAAATATCAAGTAGATCTACATCTTTCAACATTGCCCTAGACATTTCTTGCACGGTCCTTTTCTTCCTTTCCACTACCCCATTTTGCTGAGGGGTTCTAGGAGCAGACAAATGCCTCCTAATACCATGATCTTCACAAAACTTTTCAAATTCATTTGAAGTAAACTCACCTCCTCTATTTGACCTTAAACATTTGATCTTAGTATCCATTTCATTTTCAACCAAATCTTTGAAAACTTTAAATTTATCAAAGGCATCAAATTTTTCTCTTAAGAAAGTAACCCAAGTCATTCTAGAATAATCATCAATGAGAAACACAAAATGCCTTTCACCTTGTTGACTCTATACTCTAGTAGGTCCACATAGGTCTATGTGAATCACCTCCAATGGTTTTGAAGAAGAGTACTCCTTTCTTTTAAAACTTGTCTTTGTCTGCTTTCCCATTTGACATTCCTTGCATACAATGTTTGCAGGCTTGATTATCTTAGGCATATATTTCACTACATGAGTAGAGCCGATTCTTACCATATTATTAAAATTGTTGTCCCATTCTTTTGTGCCACAACCAACACTCACTGGATTGAGCTAATAGACATGTTATTCCACTTACCTCTTTCAAGTGATAGATATCACCACCTATCTTGATACCTTCTACAACTAGCTTTCTAGATCCTGCCTTCCTAATTTCACAACCATTGGCATGAAAAGTAAGGTTGTAACCTTTTATGCACATCTGACTGACACTAAGAAGATTATGTTGTAATCCATTGACATAGAGAACATCCTCAGTACTGTACTTTCTATTAATAGTTATGGCACCTTTTCCATATATTTGAGTTGACTCATCACCTCCAAACTTGACAGCTCCACCATCCCACTTCTCAAGGCTGATAAACTTCTCTTTATCACTAGTCATATGATTTGAACAACCACTATCAATGACCCAAGCTTTGGTTTCTTCTTTTGCATGGAAGGCAGTCCATACAACCATTGATCTTTCATTATTTTGGACTGTTTGCAAGGTATCAACTTTTCCACATTTTCCAACACCATCCCTTTTGTCACCAACACTCATGGCCAAGAAAAGTGTTTCATCATTTGAATCATCATGACCCTCATCTTCTAAAGAACAACTATCTTCTATGGAAAATAGACTCCTTTTGAATTTACTATTTTTGTTGCTTCTCCTAGCTTCTTTAAGAGGACATTTAGAAGCAAAGTGACCAACTTTTCCACAATTGAAATATTTAAATGGTAACTTACCTTTATATTTTCCAGAGCCTTTCTTTAGTGTTCTTACAAAATTTGCTTCTACATCATCAGTGCTTTCATCTTCATCAGCAGGTTCATCCTTAGTCTTTTTACTATCTTTGAAAGAAGCTTCTTTCTTTGGAACATCAATGTCAAACTCTCTCATTTCACAAGCAGTCATGGTGCCAAACAATTGGTCCAAAATGTATGTATCCAATTTTGCAGTCTCCTTAATAGTAGATACCTTATGACTGTAAGATTTGGGAAGACATCAATAGTGTTGACATCAATGACAACCTTGTGATAGTGTTGACATCAATGACAACCAATACAACCATTGGAACCATATGTGTAACATTGTTGTCCTTGTTTCCTTCTCTTCAACTTTGATTCTTGTTCTTTGCCTTCTTTTTCAGATTCAATCACCTTCAACATGGCCTGGGTTTTCTTTCTTTTTGCTTGCTACTTTCGCCAGGGAGCCTTCTTTTATGTATTCTTCTTCATTCCTGACAATACCTTTGATGTTGCCCTCCCTTTGGATGATACTATTGATGATGATGGAGTCTAAGATGTAGTTCTTTCTAATCTTCTAACTATCAGAGCCTCCTTTCTAGGTAGACGAGGTGATGTGGAAGGTTTTGGAGCTGAGGTAGTTCCCTTTTCTGGACCCCCCCACTATTTGTACAACCTATCTCTATGCTTTTCCAAATGTTTCATCGCATGATTTTTATGTTGCTTATCCATTACTTCTAAATAAATGCCAAATATGTTTGCACTTGTATCCTTGGGTTTACTTAGTAGATTTTGTGCATAAGCATTAGCTTCTATTCTAGTTATCTCATAGGGCAATTGCGGTACCCATGCTATTCTAGGCTCAACTTCTTCCATGTAAGTGAAATCCTTGTCCACCAAAAAGGTGATTTGGTTGATATATTGCTTCACAAATCCATAAGGGATTCTTTCTCTTTCCCTCATCTTTGCTTGTAGGGTTTTAAAGAAACCCCAATATGTAGCATTGTATTCTTTTGTCTTCCTAAATTGAGCCATATGCCTTTTTACCTCTAACCCTATAAGTATGTTTTGTTGCTAGTGTTTCCCCTTAAACCCTGGTAATTCATTCAATAAATAGAGTGTAAGGCAAAGAATCAAAGTACCATACCAGAAGTTGCATGTGGAATCCTTGATCTTCTATAAGTTCTCCATCAGTTGTTGTCACATTACCTCATAGAGATCAAAATCCTTGCCCTCCTTCACCATCTGATAGGCAATGTGAATGGTCGTGGTAGTGGCCGGACCCTCCCGATTGGCACAGTATACTTTGTAAGCAATGCCCATGGTGGCATATCTAACTCTAGGGTCTGTTATGTCCTTTACATGCATGTTTCTTGCATTAGTTGTTGCTCTCATCAATTCCTTCACCTGATCAATTTTGATTGCCTCATTGCTTTTAAGGATCCCACAGCACTTAACCATGTCACTACCCTAATTGCTTCCTTTGTTATTCTATAGGGTTTTCCAAAATATATAAATTCAACATGAATTCAACTAAGAATGATTCTTACCCATTCATGTGTGTCTGTGAAGTCAAGGAAATCCTTCCACACATCCAATTTCTTCACTGATATATTTGCATATTCGGGTAGATACCCTGTATCTCCCAACAATGTATCCCTTAAATCTTCAAATTTCATGTGGTCGATCTTGGACAAGGTATACTTTCTAACATCCTCTATGTACACCACATCTGTCGGCAGTGTTGAGAATGTGCCATCTTTATCCACTTCTAGGGCTTTCCATGGGTATTTCTTGAACTTTGGTTTTGGCTTGTGTGTGATATCAATCAACTCAGTGGTAGCCATTGTATCTTTTCTTCTTATTTGTGATCTTGTCTCTTCACTACTTCATTTGCTGTTGTATTTCTCTCTCAGATCCAATTTTGCCAAAGTTTGAATGCAAAGTGAGGTTTGTAATGCCTGATTAGGGTTAAATACCCCTCATTTTCACGCTAATTTTTCTAGATTTTCCCTTTATTCTTTTCCTTCATTATTTTATATCCT
Source organism: Cunninghamia lanceolata (assembly GCA_027924645.1). NCBI lineage: Eukaryota > Viridiplantae > Streptophyta > Pinopsida > Cupressales > Cupressaceae > Cunninghamia > Cunninghamia lanceolata. The sequence continues at coordinate 927,049 of BSBN01000292.1, read as the reverse complement.
TTCTTTTTATGTTTTGATCTTTGTCTCTTGTTAGTGGTTAGTCTATAATACATATGGTACAATGGTAGAATCTCTTTGCAATCAATTTTTTTCTTCTAAAAATTGATGATCTGGTGGTCTGGTGTTTGAAAGAACCTTCCCACATTGTTTTCCTTGTGTCTTTCCTATTTTCTTCTTCCTCTTTTCTTGTGACTATCCTATTTGTATCTCTGGGAAATTCGTCATCTTGGTATGTCAATTTCTTTGCTTTCTTTGCTTCATTCGGTGAAGTTTCTAAGATATAGCCTTCTTGTCCTTCCTAAATGTATTGCAAGTGATCTGCAGTGACTTTTGATGAAGTGTAGAGGATTGTGGTATGTCTTCCTCACCAATTCTGACCATGAATATCCTCTAATAACCAACCATTTTTCATGTTTTCAGTTCTAGTTCTTCTCTCAACCAAGCTTCTAGAACTTCCTCATTATCTGTGCTATATTGATAATCTTCTATCTCTAATTCTCCCTCAGATTTAGGCTCTTCTGTTGTGTCTTCTACTTCCAACCTTGAAATTGTGTAGATATTCTTTGAACCCTCATCACTATCTTTTGTCTAATTGACTTCTTCTATGTATGCTTCTTCCATTAATGATCCCAAAGGAATATGGACATTTTTTTTATCATTAGCAAATGATAGCTCTTCTATCTAAGAGTCTATGATACTATTTGCATCTACAAACCATCTCAAACCCAAAAGCGCATTGAAAGCTTCCCCTTGATCCTTCATGGCTACAACAATAAAGTCTAAGACTTGTTTGACCCCCATTAGGTTAAATTCCACTTGATTCCATGTTCCCATTGTCTGCATATTAGATCTATCTACTAAGATTATATTATAAGTTATCTTTGTTAATTTAGGTCTTCCCACCTATTCCCAAAGCTTCTTTGTTAGCATGTTGACATATGCTCCCAGATCTATCATGGCATTTTGGACTTTTCTATGATTTATATGAGCATCCACCATAATTAGATTTGTCTTCCATTCTCTATTTGTCCTTCCCATCCTCTAGAGTTAGCTCTTTTGATCTTGCTCCTTATTCTAATATTTAGAAAATTGCTTAAGTTTCTCAATGAGTGTGTTGTTATATCAATTGGGCTAACTGCTTGAGAGCTTCTACTTCTTCTTCAGTGAAAAATTGATTGTATTGTTTCTCCTTTTCTTGATCCTTCCTTATTGTTTGTTTAGCTTCCTTTAAAACCTCCTCATGTTGTTTCTTAGTAGGAACAAATTCCTCTTCCTCCTTGCTGTCTTCATCTTCTATCTCAATGGTGTAATATCTTTTGATATTCATTCCTTGTCTTGTTAGTACCATAGCTTTCTCCTTCATGCTTCTTCTATCTTTTCCTATATGTTTTGACTTGCTTCTCTAGTAATACTCTTCTTCTTATGTAGGTTCTGTTGAAGATGTGTTTGTTTCCTCCCTGTTGTTCTTCTGGCAAGTTCTTTCTCCTTGACCCTTAGGTTCCCTTCTTATGATCCTAACCCCTTTTTGGGTATTGATTAGGTTCTATAACTCATCACTCTTAGATTGTGGTGGTGCATTTCAAAAGTACTATTTTGGTCTATCACAAGAAAATAGGTCATACTCTGTACTGCTACCACTAGTAGAATTTTGGCAAATAAATGACTAGGTGACTAAAACTTTTAGTCAAGACAACTAAAAATGTCTAAATTCTAATCATTTTTTTACAACACAGCTATAAATGACTAAATAATTAGTCACAATGCAAAAATAGTAGTTTATGCTCTCACATAAACTCTCTTTAACCTTGGGACTTCAAAAAGTCATTTATTCTATTAATAAAAGATCTCAAGGCCCCCAGTGTTCCCACCCATCATAACGCTTCTCATTTTCCCACCCAGAGTCAAAATGCATTTCCAGATTTGAAGTCTCCAAAAGTGAAGAGTAGAAATTGCCATGGCATAGAGCAGAGGATATTCTGTTAATCATAGGGCTTGGCGCAACTGATCATCTGGTGTGGTTCTTGTCTACCGAGTTCACTTACATGTGCTTACATGACAAGAGTGATAATACAAGGGAAAATGATTTGAGAATATCCTATTACAATTCAAGCCTTCTGGGATTTTGGATCATCAACAACTACTTTCCAATGTTGTTAATGTCCAAAATGAGCAAGGGACAAATTGCTAATCAAATCACCAACGATAAGCATCTCTACAATGCCTTGAGTTACCAGTAGCTACAATGTATACTTCAATTCTGCCACACGGTTAATGTCTATAGAGACTTTATTGAAGTTAGGCTGGAAATTGATAATGTTGGATGCGATGTGATTTGACTGCATCAGCCACACAAGCCAATTCCAACAAAACTTGAAGATGAGAGGCACTTTCTAGCAAAGATATGTATAAGTATTGGGCCTCAGGTTGAATCCCATGTCTACTCTATTTCTGTTATATCCAACAATTTACATGAATTATAGAGGGAGATGCACATTGTGTATCCAAAAATAAGATCTTATTTGTAAGATTTATTGAGGGAGATATGGTGCATATAACAAAATTGGGGTTTATCAATAGACTTTTGGGGTGATTTAAGTTTACAACAATGTATGTCAAGGAGGTCTGTCTGGAGGGTTTCAAGTCCTATGCAACAAGGACAATCGTGCCTAATTTTGATACCTTTTTTGATGCTATAACTGGTCTGAATGGCTCAAGGAAATGGAATATATTGGACTCAATCTGTTTCATGCTTGGAATTACCAATTTACAGTAGGTCATGGCTTCAAATTTGTAGGGGCTAGTGTACAATCAAGTGTAGGCCGGAGTGACAAAGGCCATTATTTCTACTATTTTTGATAATTCCAATTCAGTCACGGTCCCATTGGATATGAAGAAAACACCAAGATCACTGTAACTCGATAGGTATTTAGCCATTTCATTTTCTTTCTGCTCCTTTAATTTCAAAATAATCCTCAAACAGTTTGTGCTATAATATTCAAGTTTTATTTTAGTGGGTTTGGTCAAAAAATTTGTTTCCTTAGTTAGGGGTATCTATTGCCTCAAAGTCACCCTAGAATTGCACCCAGACTTATTTTTTAAATATGTTGCACACATAGTTGGATGTTGATTTTAATCCAATTTTGAACACTTAAAATGTCTTCTACAGATTTGAGTATTCCACACCCAGAGTTGGATGCAATATTTTGCTCACTATGAATGCTTAATATGCCTTTTGTGGGTTTCACTAAGTTATATTCAGACTTGGATGTAGCATTTAACCCAATTTGAATGCTAAACATGCTTACTATAGTTTTATAAATGTATTACCCTAACGTCAATGTGGTATTATACCCAATTCAATCCTTAAACATGTCTCCTTTAGATCTTAGATTATGTAATTTGGTTTAAAGTAATTGGCTTGTACGTTGTGCTCTGTGTTCCTTCTATTTACATAGGATTCTCTCCTAACATAAATAAATAGGACATTAAGCACAACTTGATTTTACATGTGCAGATGCAACTTGCATAAGACTCATGGGTTGAGTTTGGGTGATTGTGTGTGGTTTTTCAGTGAGTTGTTTCTACCAAAACCTGGCAAATCTTAGGTTCAGACTCAAAATTCTTGAGCATAGACTTGCCTGAGGGAAGAACACAGAACATCAACAGCCAGATTAGTTATGCCCTTCTTGCTCATTGGAGTAGCAAATGGGTTCCATTAGAAGAGAGATTTCAAGCAACAAATGTTAAAACTACAGCTCAATTCTCATAGAAAAGAGAAACATTTTTATAGGTGGTACGTGTTGACATCTTCCAAAGATCTGTAAACATTGGTAACATTCAATGCATTGACATATTCTTTAAGATCTACAAATAGTGGTTAGAATCATTGTGTTACTATATTCTTGAAATTTTAAGCTTTGTTTCCTTTAAATTTCTAAATATTTGATAACAGTCACCTTGTGCCATGTTTTCTTGAATAATGTGCAATCTTAGTGAAATGGAAAGAATTAAATATAGGTCACACTTTGACAAATATTCCCACTTGCCATTAGATTGCTACCTCTTGAAATACTAGAAAGTTCTATTCCAACTAGTGCAATAAATACTCTTCGTCTTGCGTTTTGGGTTTCTTTTGGTGGATTTGATGAATTCATTCATGGAAAAATTGAGCAGAAATAATGGTAGTGTCATATTTTTTTTGGATTTGTGAAGTATTGGTACTGTAAAGTGCATTGCTGCACCATTTATATTTGCTTTTAGGATGTTAAGCCTATTAAAGGAAGATCCCTCAAAGATTAAATTACACCAAAATCATGTTAAAGTCATTGTCTTCACCATAATAATTAATAATATTAATATTTTGACCTTGGTGCAGTCCAGGAGTAACATTTGAAGGCACATTAAGAAAAACACAATGACAAGGACAATTGTCATTTGTTAAACTAAAGGGAAAAGTAAAACAATGAATCAGTCATTAAGAAGATTATGGTAGACCTCGTTACAATGCACAATCAAGTCAAATGATAAAGGGACAAACCTGTGGTAATGAAGTTTTATGTTTATGGATGAGTTTCAAAAGTAAATAACAATCCACAAAGGAATACATTTCAATATGGACATTTAAAGGTGAAGTACATCAGATATATACAATGCAATATCATAGGTACAATTAACAAGGTATGAATGAGCAAGAAGTTTTCAGTAGATTGTGTCATGAACCTTGAAGCAATAGTAGGGTAGTCACCTCAAGATTTAAGTAAACCTATGGTTAGCACTCTCTTTTCTATTTTGAATTTTATTCCCAATTTCATCCATGAAGAACTTCCTCAGCCTGTAAAAAAAGCCTCTTAAGTTTTCTATTTGCATTTTTCTTTGAAGAAATGTGCAATTATCGAGGAGCTTCACGAGAAACAAGAGCAGGCAAGTCATGTCTAGTTTTCTCCTATGTAAGACGAGAACCATTGATTCCAGAAAAAGGCAAATTTTGGAAAAGAACCTATGTAGTTTTAATTCAGGATTTTGTGAGGTTTAGAATAGCTTAGTACAACATAATAGTATTTCCCATTATATGCCCCATAGTTAGCACAACTTGTATGTTTGTGCTATTTTCAATATTCTTGATATGATTTACTATGTTTGATTTTGGTCTTGATATGGTGGCATTATCCTTACTATTTTTTTCTTGTATAATTATTGGATTTAAGCTATCTCATTTAGATTATAACTGAGTGGCATCAATAAGATTGATTTACTTATGCATAGAATGCAAGATTTGTACTTGATAATCTGGCAGTGTTAATTCATTTTGGATTTGTTTCAAAGTATTGAAACTTTTTTTATCAATACAAGTGAAGGAATGGCTCCAAAGTATTGGAATTGGGGAGAAGACAACTGAAGTGGTTGAAGGGCATGATGAAGATGAGCATGATGATGACCTAGTATACTCACACTAGGAGGAAATCCATACAAGCAAAAGCGGGTGTTTTAGATTCTATTTTTGCTCAGACATCTTTTAATTTGTTTTACATTTTTTTACCATTAAGATGACTTTCCAAGGTTTATGTTTTAGGCATGTTTGCTACAAGACTTGATTAAGTATATGAGTAAGTTAGGAAAAATATGAAAATCAAATGCTTAAATGATTGTTCTAGCCTTGGGGTTATTTTTTGAAAGAACTGGGTAATCTCTGTAGCACGTTAATGTAAAGATATTATCATTTTGTATAAAACATGACAAGAAAATATGAATATTATTTTTACAAGGAGAACTAATATTTGCAAAAGATGTTGACATTGATAGTTTGAAATTATGATGATAGTTTGAAATTTGTTAGCCTAAAATTTAATTACAAAACCCATAGCTTGCTATGTTGTACACTTTCGTTTGGCATTATACCCCCTTTTTTGTGCATTTTTGTTTGGAAAATGATTTGTTACCAAAAAGTCACAACATTATGAAGTTGTTACTTGTGAGGCATGCTACTTGTTTGTGTCATGGTATAGGAAATTCATTTAGACTTGTTATTGTGTTCTGCATCCTTTATGTTTACTCCATCCTCCTCATATGTGTCATGTGATAGGGGATTCTTTTGGGCTTTTATTGTGTTTTGCATCCTTAATTTTTTCTCCACCCTCCCCCATACATGTTACATGGGAGTGTTGTGCTTAATTGCCACTCAAGGCAATCATTTTGTGCTTGAAATATTTTTTCTTTCACAGAATTTCAAGGCTACATGGACACGATAGATTGGCACTTTTTGGCACAGAGGTGTTCCTTTGAGTGCAACATTGACAGTCATTTGCTCGGCATTGGGATGCTTAGAGTCTATTGTGGATAAAGCTAAGTCTACAATGCAAGGATACCTCAATCATTTTCTAGACAATCTGGATATTGTGAATTCTAAGGAGGTAAATTTAGTCACTTTTCTCCTGTGACACCAAATTTTTATTTGTTCTATTTTATTTCTACTTTTAGAAATGGGCATATAATTGGTAAACTTGAAAACTTGGAGCTTTGATATGGTTATAGGTTTTCTTTCATTAGCATGCATTACATCAATTTTGGTGTGGTGCTCATAGATGTAATAGTGATTTATCATCTAGGACTTTGATTTAGCCATACATTGATAAGTTTGATCACTGTATGTAGTTGCAAAATTCATTTGAGCTGGAAAAATGTGCTTCTGTGTTGTTTGAAATTCTCCCTTGAGTGGGTTGCTTGATAAAGAACCTAACAGATTGTATGTGCTGCTCACATGTTAAAAATCTAAGCATGTATTGACATATGGGTTTTCCAGTGAATGCAGATAGGTCCTTATATCAAAAATCATTTTCATTCGTTTAAGTTGTTGCACAAATTGATGTTGAAAAATGTTTGGGGAAGACAATGCCCATTGTATTGTGGGATAATCTTGCTGTTGAGGTTTATTTCTTGTGGTTGAAGCATGACATCCACTAATATCTAGATGATGCTCTTTTTAATATGATTTGCCTTTTTGATTGTGGACCACAGACTTATTTTGCTAGTTCCAACTTTGCTGACATTCAGTTTATTGTACTAGTGTTTTTAAAGAAATTTCTAGGTCTAGGGCAATCTATTTTACTTTTGGCAGACTACATTGTTAGGTTAGCCAGTATTAGAGCAATCAACCTCCAATCATGTGCTGTTATCATGATGCTAACCCTATTTTGATTGGTCTTGGGTATCAAATCTCCTATGAGACCAGTGTATTTTATTTGTACAAAAGGTTGGGATAGTGTATTTGCTTGAGGCTTCAAAGTGACCCTTGTTATGAATCAACACGCATCCCTCCAAGACCTTGACGACATCTTTATAGAAAGCTCTGAGGACCAACATTTCATGCTAGACTAGCTTCATTTCATTGTTCTACACCAACCCCTTAGCCAACTCCTTTTTCCCAGATGGGTTATCTTCCTTAGAGGAGGGCCTTGCAACCACCTTGACAGTTTTTTTTGTTTCAATGCTCAAGACCTCCATATCTCCAAATTGAGTATGAAGTAGGAGGTAGAGGAACCAAATTCTATGCTTTGCATTAGGGACTTCAGCTACAAGTTGCAACTTAGAAAGTCTTCTTGAATTGAAGCCTTCAAATATGGGTGCCTAGAAACCCTAAGCCATTATCACGTAATACTGCCTTGACAACCCTAATGCTACCATATTAGTGCAAGTAAATATGGAATGCAATTGTCTGTTAGACACTTGATCATGCACCTTATAGCCCTGCATTATATGTGTTATGGTACCAAACAACAGACATACCGCTGACAACAACAACACACATTTTACAAATAGGAACCACACTTCTACCATATGCCTCACCCTGGATACAATTAAGAAGAGCCACTGCATTCATAGCTTAAAACAAGACTCCCATGTGTACTTACCAAATGCTGGCAATATTGCCTAATAACACATGGGTGAGCTATAACTATTTCCTTTACCATCTTTGATAATAATGCACATCATATTTAAACCATATGGTCCAAGAGGGAAGAATAAGGCTACTGAGGTTTAAAAGTTATTCAGGTCTATCCATATGGATGGGAGGCCATTGTATTGGGCTATAATTGGTTATTGATCTATACCACAATAGTCAAGTGATTTGCCACCGCATCTTTGTGACAATGAGAGAACAATACTTCCTTAAACTATTGACGGAGAGAAAGGGCCTCCTCTAAGAACCTCCTGAGCTACTAGTTAGGACAAGTACCCTTTTAAAGTGAATTAATCACAAAGAGAATCACCTTCAACAACAAGCTATTGCACTCTAATAGAGGAAGCTAAAGCCATCCATGCAACCATGCCTGCCCATTCTACCTCATTATTATTTAAAATTTTTTGACCTAGAAATAACAAACCACCTAAAACAAAGTTGCCATCTTCCTTGTGGATGACAATCCCTATGCCCACACTTCTTGGATTTCCCTAGGAAGCTCCATTAGAATTCAATTTTATATAACCACGTGGAGGGGGGACTCCGATCCTTCTTTTTACCAACTTGATCAAATTGTTTGCCTCTTAAAAGGCAATAAGAAACTTTATAACTATCAAGTTTTAAACGTCTTAACCCTTGAACTGGTGTTGGCATATTAAAAATATTGATAAAATACCCAGAATTCAAATTCATAACATATTTTTGATGGGTAGATCTTGTTTAGAAGATTCTTACACTTTCTAGTTATTAAGTTCTAGTGATTTATATGTATCTTTATCAAAATTGGGCGTCATCCAAGACATGCATCTATGTTTATCATTGTATTAAAATTACAGATATTGATATTGCTTGGTATTTCTTTGTTGTTGTCACTTACAAATCTAGTTTCTCATTTCATTCAACTGCTTTTTCTCACTTACAAATCTCATTTCATCCAGCTGCTTTTTTTCATTTAGAGTCTATTTTGTGTATAAGTTAAGATTACTATAATCTTTATTGTTATTTTAATTTCATCTAATAGGTTATATAACTATTTACAAAAGATACTAGTCTTAATATGCTTCTAAGTAATATTTATGATAATTTACTAGCAGGTTTGTTTTTAGATTAGAAATAGCTTGTATGTTCCTTTTAGTTTTAGACCTTCAAAATGTTATGCCATTTGGTTTTTGTGTATATTTAGTCCAACAACTTTTTAGGATGATAGTTTCTAGCACAATAAGAGTGTCTGAATTGTAGGTGTGCAAGTTCTTAGAAGTTTCCAAACTTTCCTTTCTACCAGAGTATGGGAGAAAATCAACTTTTCCCCATTGTTTAGTGAGAGTCAACATTTAAGGTGTCATTTGTGATGTGAGGCCAATGAGATACTTTTGTAAGGCCTCATAGTTTTTCTTCTTAAAGTGGTCTCTAATGCATGAACAAACATATATCTTGTTTCAAGGTGTAACATCTATATGTAGGGAATTGCCGACTCTTTGTTTTACACTATTTGTTGTTTGGAACTAACACCACTATATTTAATAGTCTATAAAATTTCCATGACTTATTTGTTCAATTATTGATGCAGAGTTGTGATTTATTTAAGGAATGATATAATAATCTTCCATGAGAATTATCCATAGTTATTGTTGTTACAAGGGGAACATTGTAGATAATTCAGATTGCCATTGATTTATTTTTCTGTATTTCATGGTCATACAATTCAATCAATTATTAAATAATATTCAATTCTTATTGGCTATAGCTCATTTCATTTTTCATTACTTGATAGATGTCTAGTTGATATTTGTGTTAATTTTAGTTTTCTGTGTTTGTTTACAAATTTATAGAGTAATCATTTGAACTAAATTTTGGTGACTCTCCTTATTGGAACGCCTTTCCAATACCTGACGAAGTTGCAATTGAACATGGATGGCATAACTGTATCTATGTCCATGCAATTTCTAAAGGTCAGGGTAAACTAACTGCATCTCTTAGGTAATATTCTAGAAATGAATACCTGACTTACTTGAAACTGTCCAGAATACCTGAGATGGTAAATGACTCATTGACTTATGTCTTCTTTTTAAAGATTTTCAATTTTGTACTCTTATCAGTTCATATTTTATAAAATAAACTAAAAATATCTATGCTTGTTTCAGAACCAAGTGAATGTCTTTAAGTGTAAGTGCCTGTTTCAAAAGGACTAAGCCAATGTTAATGATATTTTATTATTTTCAGGTTCTTTCAGTTGTACAGGAAGTGAAGGTTTGTGGGCTTGTAGAGATTGAGTTTTCTCAGAGGGATAAGGCCTCCAAAAATTTACTACTTCCTTTGATTCTTGAAATACATCAGGAAATTGAGTTAGTGGCAAAAGGAGGTTGGCATGTTGATTTTGAAAATTTTGGTTATCTGTTACTGTGATATCATTGAACTTGACACATATTTTTAGTTGAGGTAGGTTAAAATGGATCAATTTTTAATTTTTTTAGGTTGTGGGGGAACACAAAAAGACTATCTATGGTATTCATCTGATAGCAGTGTTGCATTTGTAAGTGTAATGGGCATGGTGCATACGGGAAGACCTGGTAAAGTAGTCATAAAAGTTGTAGTAATCGTTGACTTACTAAATTATGATAAGGTACAGTTTAGAAAATGGTTATGCATGTTTAATGTTGATGAAGATGATTGAAATCATACTTATTATGTGGTTCTACTTCTAATTTTTTGGTTCTATAGATAATGAATGAGGTGTAAGGATTTCTCGATTTGGAAACCATGTATGTTGCAGTGTGGAGCTTATTTATATTCAATATATTGTGGGCATAAATGATTCATTTCACATGTACAATGAGAAATTAGTGTTGCAATCCCTCTCTGCAATTTCCTAGTTCTAATATTTTGATGTATTTGTGCCTTAATATTTGATACAAATCTGTACCTTCTCATTGATTCCAGACTTCATTTTCTTTGCCTGATAGCTTCCAAAGCTTATTCTCATTTTGATCTATGAGATAGGACCAAAATTTTGTGCATTCCATGAGATGACATCTCTTTGAGGCATTCTGCCAAACAGTTCACATGCCTTGTCAATGCTTCCAAATTTTGCATACATGTCTACCAGGGCGGTTGAAACTACAACATCTAATATTGTAGTGCTTCTGGTAAAACTGTGTGTTTCTTTTTTTGCCTCAACGTTTCGGATCACACTTTGTGATCCATCATCAAGAAGAAAAGAAGAGAGAGTAATTGAAATGAAATTGCAGAAAGAGTTCCTTAAAAGGATAGAGAAGGGTTGGGTGCGGATTACAAGAATAGTCTAGGGTAAGGAGACAAGACTTAGAGTAACTAAAAAGAAGCAAGGAGAAAAAGGAAATTAAAAGAAAAAGAAATGAAAGAAAATTATAATAGAATAAAAAGAGTCAAAAGGCATGAGAGAAAAATAAAATAAGAATAAGAGTCATTGAGGAGAGAAACTGGGAAACAAACTGAATCAAGAGGACCATCGAATAAGTGGTTATACAAGCAACCTGAAAAGACTAAGATCGATCAAGAAGAAAAGAGAAAACAATGAGAAGGAACAAATATATATATAGGAATACGTGTATGAATGTAAACAAGCATGAAGGGGTTTACCTAAGAACCAAAAATTAGATAATAGAATCTATTTATTTCTGTATATACATATATGAAACATATATATCTATATACAAAATAGATTCTTTTAAAGTAGAAACTATATATATCTATATACAATATATGTATATAGATAAAGGAATCTATATAATATATGTATATTATATTACTAGAAAAGATGGAAACTAAATATAGAAATACATATAAAGAAAGAAAATATAAAAAGCAATAAGTATAGATATAAATATATATGTGTGTATGTACATATTTACATAAAGATATGCATATATATAGAAATACGCACAATTATATATGTGTATCTATATCATAATGCATGTATAGTATGCACCCACATATGTGTGTGTGTGTGTGTGAAGAGAGAAATAAAAAGAGAGAAAACTCAAAATAGAGAAAACAAAAATTAAGTGTAAATAGAAGGCAAAGAAAGAAGAAACCAAGAGGAGAAAACCAAAAAGAAATAAGTATAGATATAAATGCATTAATGCTAAAGATATAGAAAGAATATAAATATATATCTATAGAAAGAATATATAAAAACAATAAGTATAGAAAGATAAAAAAACAATAAGTATGGCGATCGATTGGCGACCGCGGAGGTATGTAGATAGGTGGAGAAGACCGCTACAGTCTCAAGAAAGTCTGTTTAATGACTTCATACAAAATCAAACAGAGAAGCAGTTCCCTCAAAATTAGGGAGGACAGAATGAGTATTTTGGGAGAAAGAATGGGAAAAATATTTTCGCGAAAAAACCTTGGAAGCAAAGGGTTGTAGACAAAGAATTCTATCCTAGTCATTCTTCTCAGAGAAAAATACTACATGGAAGAGAGAGTTTTAGATCTAGATCTTTACAGTTTGGTAGGCCTTATCAAAATGATAATGGATTTGGGGAAAGAAGAGTTGAAAAGAAGGTCCGGATGAGGAAGGAAGTGCAAAAGGAACCTTTCAAATAAATAGATAAGGTGATTGAGATCCAGATTCCAGATGATTTGTTTTTTTTACATGTGAAGGATTTATCTCAAAATACCTTATTAGGTAAGATCTAGAACTTTAAGCCAAATTTTGATGATTTAAATAAATCGGCAAAACAGAATTGGGAAGGGATGTCAAGTATCTTTTATTTAGATAAGGGATCTGACTTTTTTATAGCTATTTTTGGATCAGGAGAGCATAGAGATTTTATTCTCAAAACTAAATCTTGGTTTTATAATGGAAGAGGAATGTTTTTACAACAATGGGTTCCAAATTTTGATCCAGTAGCAAATAAGGGTAATTTTTTTTCTTTTCTGGATCAATCTTCATAACCTTCTGTTGGAATATAGAGATTTGAAAATCCTTAGATTATTGGCATAAAAGATAGGGTTTTTTCTTAATCATGACCTATTAATCTTTGAAAATCCTCTCACACTGGTCAGAGTGTGTGTGCTTATGAATACATCTTTTTTGTTGCCATCTAGGGTTTTGTTAAAATCTTCTAAAAGTTCTTGGTATCAAACTTTGATATTTGAGGATCCTTTAACTATTTGTGAATTTGATGCTTTGGGGGTTTTGTTGGCTTGTGAGGATTCAAAAAATGTTTAGTCTGAAACCTTAATGGTTAGTTTGGAAATTGATGGTAGTTTAGCTAGGACTGATAATATCTGTTCAACAAATGGGATAGAAGATGTTGCGAATGAAACTAGAAACGTTTCAGCTTTAATAAGCCATCTCCATCCAGAGGAGGAAGAAATTCTTGATAATAGGGAATTGTCAATGGACACTATTAAATTAGGAATTACACATTAATGAGAAGCTAGTCTCATCCTAGGTTGATAATGATATTAGGGCTACAAAAATTGGGGATGTTTAATTTTCCTTCCCAATTGTTTATGATCAGGTTAAGCAAATAGATCTAAGTATCATCTCAAGTTTAGCAAATGAAAACATAACAAGGGTGAATAATGTCCCAGGGGATCAAATTTCTCTAGATGTTTTAATGGATCAGAATGGAGGGAATGAGAGTTTATTAACATCTTTTGATGAAAAGCTAGTTGGCTCTCTGGTAACAGAAGTAGAAAAGATTGTTTCAGAGGTCATGTTGAAAGTAAGTTCAGAATTAATTGAGCAGATTACAGATGAGGTCATGATGGAAGATCCTCTATTGGTGTTAATAAAGGGGATTCTCAGGGGGAAGCAGAGGAGTTGAAAAGGTTAATGTTGGAGAATATTTTGGAGGAGCCAAATAGTACTGTCACTGAATCTGAGGCTTTTGATTTTAATATAACATTGTCTATATCTTAGACACCTCGACAAGACAATAAAGATTCTAAAAGTTGTATTTCTCCTTCTTCCAAAAGAGGTAGACCTCCTAAGTTTGTAAGAACCCAAGAAGAAATAAAAGCAGGGATACAGGCTACCCTTGAAACCTGTTTGAGATCGGGGCGAGTGTGTCGCTCTCCCCAGAGCCAATGGAGATCTTTTCTTGGAATGTTAGGGGCATAAATGCCCCTAACAAAAGGTGCCTTATTAAGCATCAAATCAACAACTCTTTGATGAATGTGGTGAGCTTACAAGAAACAAAATTCTCGTCTAAACAAGATAAACTTATTTTCTCAAAATGGAAGAAGTGGAATTTTATTCATGAACCAGCAATAGGAGCTTTAGGGGGTTTAGTTGTCCTTTGGAATAGTAAAGTTTGTGATGTAGAGCTTATTTTCTCAACTCATAATTTTATATTGGCAAAAATTTCTTCTTCTGATAATAATTTTTGGATGTTTAATATTTATGGTCCTAATTCGACCAATGATAAGAAGAATCTTTGGAATACAATTTCTGCTATTTTCGATAATTTAAAGGAAGAGAAAGTTCTTTTAGGAGGGGATTTCAACGCTATTTCATGTCTTTCTCAGAAAATGGGAGGTATTTTTCCTCCAAGCAAAGTGATGGAAGATTTTAATGATTTTATCTAGATAATTCTCTTCTGGACAACCTAGTCGTAAATGGTAGATTTACTTGGACAAATAGAAGAAAAGACTTTTTAAAAATTACAGAAAGGATGGATAGATTTTTGTTTTCCCCTAAATGGTGTTTTGAAAGTGAAGTGTTCGATACAAGGATTCTTCCTTTTTTAGGATCAGATCACTTTCCAATTAGTCTGGATATTACTATTTCTAAGGGTCAGAGGAAGAGAAGATATTCATTTAAATTTGAATCTATGTGGTTTAGGGACAACAACTTTTTACAAAATTTAGAATCTTGGTGGAAGAGTACTCCTTTTGTTTCTAGTTCAAGATTATTTCAATTAAATGAAAAGCTCAAGTTTATTAGAAATAAGATTCGAGTTTGGAATAAGGAAGTGTTTGGTAACATTTTTCATCAGAAATTAGAGATTCAGGACTAGTTGGCTAAAATTAATCATCATAATATCAAATTTGGAATAGACTTTGTTTCCTTTGAAAGTGTAAAATCCCTTCAAATTGAGCTTCAGGAATTATTAGTAAGGGAGGAGATTTACTGGCGACAAAAATCTAGGGAAATATGGTTAAAAGAAGGGGACAAAAATACTAAGTTTTTTCATTCATCTGCTATGGTTAAAAAACATAAAAGCTTGATCAAGTCTATCAAGGATTCTTTAGGTCAGATTTTAGAAGATGAAGCATTAATTCAGGAGGGAACATATTTTTTCAAAAAACTCCTCTCTAGAAATGACTCTCCAAATTTAGAAGTTAGCATGGAAGAAGTGTTACATCATATTCCTGGTCTTATTAGTGATGAAGAAAATAAAGATTTAATGAAAGAGTTTTCACTTGAAGAAATTAAGGCTATTATTTTTTCTCTGGATCCAGATAAGGCTCCAAGTCTGAATGGTTTCACTCCTTTATTCTTTCAGAAGTGTTGGGACTTTATTGGTAGGGAGGTCTGGTTAGCAGTTGAAGAAGCTAGAAGAAATAGTACAGTTTTAAAGGAAATTAATGCTATATTTATTGCTCTTATTCCAAAGTGGCAGCTCCAATATCTTTTGCTAATTTCAGACCGATCTCACTTTGTAATGTTCTTTATAAGATTATAACTAAATCTATTTATTTGAGGTTATCTATTTTAATTCCAAAAATCATTTCTGAGGAGCAGGGAGGTTTTGTGCCAGGCAAAGAAACAGCTGAAAGGGCTTTGGTAGCCCATGAAGTCATACACTCTATCCATAATCATAAACTTTCACCTATGTTGATTAAGTTAGATATGCTAAAAGCATATGACAGGGTTTCTTGGAAGTTCCTTTTAAAAGTATTGTATAAATTTGGCTTTTCTCACAAGTGGTGTAAATGGATTCTGTCTTGCATTTTAGGGGCCAGTTTCTCAATTTTAATCAATGGATACCCTTCAGAATTTTTTAAATCTTCACAAGGTATTTGTCAAGGAGACCCCATTTCTCCTTCTTTGTTTATCATAGTTGTTGAGGGTCTGAGCAGACTTATTCAGTCCTAGAACAATTTAGGTAGATGGGAAGGTATTTCTATTCTGAGAATCCCCTTTTCTATTACTCATGGTCTTTTTGCTGATGATACCTTGCTATTTGGGAAGCCTTCCTTGTCTGAAGCTCAAATAATTAAAAAGGTTATTGATCTTTATTGCTCAGTTTCAGGCCAGAAAGTAAATTAGGACAAATCAAAGATCTTCTTCTTCAATACTAGCTCCCTAGTTCTAGAGAGAATTTTGAATTGTTTGGGTTATAAAGTGGATGAACTCCCTTCAAAATACTTAGGTATTCCTCTTTTTCAAGGAAACGCTAGAAGTTGCTTTTGGAGAGATTGATTGAGAATATAAAAATGAAAATTGTTTCTTGGAAAGGTAAGTGGCTAACTTTAGTAGGTAGAATTCTCTTGATTAAATTAGTTTTGTCAGCTATTCCCATTTACATGTTTTATGTTCTGAGAGTTCCAAAGGGTATCCTACTTGACTTATGCGGCATCTTTAGGAAGTTCCTTTGGAATGGAACCAAAGAGGAGGGTAGAAAAATTTCTTTGATTTCTTGGGATAAGATTTGTACTCCTAAGCAATATGGAGGGGTAGATATCCGTAATATTGAGGCCCAAAATCATTCTCTTGGGCCAAAATTAGTATGGCAGATGTATGAGAAACTAGATGCCAAATGGTGTAAGATTATACAAACTAAATACTTAGATTCAGCTAATCCAGTGAGAATTTTTACTATTCAAAACCCATAATCAGGCTCAAAAAATTTGAATTTCTTGGTTAATTGTAGAGAAGTGATTTCCCCTTATCTTTCGTGGATTATTCATGATGGATGCTCAGCCTTATTCTGGGATGATTCATGGAACCCCCCCTCTCTCAGAAATGACAGGATTGCATGAGGCCAAAGAAGTGTTAAGTCAACTTTGGGGGGTTAAGGTTAGAGACTATTTGGTTATAGAGTCAAATTCAAGCTCTTTGGGTGCTAAGTGGAAAGATCTTTCTGATGTTCCTTTATCCCCTTCCCAAAAAGATCAATTGAATGCAGTTCCTAAAAATAGAATGGTTTTTATTTCAGGAGCAAGTGATGAAATTATTTGGTCTTCCTCAAAGTCAGGTAAATACACAGTTAAACAAGGCTATCAAAGCATCATAAGAAGGAATATGGGCAAATCATTCGATTTGGCCTTTTGAATTATGTTGGAGTCACTTATGTCTTCCAAAGGCTAGAGCCTTTGCCTGGTTGGCTTTGAAGGGTAGAATCCTTACAAGTGACAGACTTGTTAAGCTTGAAATTGCTCAACCTTTTTTGTGCCCGCTTTGTTTAGAGAAGGAGGAAGATAGTAATCATATTTTGTTAAAGTGTTCTTTTTCTTCTCAAGTTTTGTATTGGCTTATGGCTAAATTGGGTTGGTTGGGGGCTCTTCCAGACACAGTGTTGAATTTGTTTCAATCTTGGCCTATTCTTTATTAGAATTCAAATTTCTTTGCCCTATGGATTGTATCCCCTAGTCTTGTGGTTTGGAATCTTTGGCTGGAAAGAAATAATAGGATTTTTAGAAAAGAAGAGTGTGCTCTAGTTCAAGTTATTTGTAAAATTGAAAAAGAAATTTCTGAGGTGGTCTCCTCACATCTTATTCTAAAGGGTGCTAGATCTTTAGCTTTCTCCTCTTGGGATGCCAACATGTTAAAATATTGGAAACTCTTGAGACTACCTACTTCAAATTGTTTTAACCAAAGTAAGAAAGTGGATAGAAATCTTATTCGATGGAAACCTCCCCCTGAGAATTTCATCAAGTTGAACTTTGATGGGGCTTGTAGGGGTAATCCGGGTTTATCTGGTGTGGGGTGTGTTCTCAGAGACTGGAAGGGTGATATAGTTAAGGCTTTATCTTTCAAATTGGGGTGTTGCTCAAACAATGAGGCTGAAGCTCTAGCTCTTGTTGCAGGACTTAAACTTGCTATTAAATATGAATTTAGTAACATTATTATTGAGAGAGATTCTTTAAACATTGTGAATGCTATTAAGAAAAGTTTAGTTTTGAATTGGAAGATTGATTATATTCTTCAAAATGCTAGGAACATACTAGGGTCTTTTTCATCTTTTCAAAATTTTCATTCCTACAGAGAAGGTAATAAAATGGTAGATTTGTTAGCAAATTATGTTGCAAGTATGAGGATAACCAGTGTTGTTATTGATGTCAACATACTCATATTGCATTAATGAGAAGGATTGGATGAGCTGTGTGCTGAGGATATTGAGGAAATTAGTCTCAATTAGGAATAGTGAAGAACAGTGATGACATTAAGGTAAAAGTCCAAGATAAGATGAATATCAAAGGATGCAGTTTAAAGGGTTTGCAGATATGAGTCTTGAGATGATCCAGTCAAGTTTTCAAAGGTTTGCATAATGATCTGAAGAAGTTATGACTACTCTAGTAGAACCGGTTCCGACAGATGTTCAGTGGTGATAGAGTGTCACAGATTGGTCCGGTGAGCTCCAGAATTGCATTATCTCATTCTGCGGATTGGAGGGAGTGTTGAAGAAGTCTGTGTGAAGTGACAACTAGATTTGTTCATGGTTTGGAGGTCCAGAAGCACCTTTTTCATTTTGACAGTGATGACAGACTGTGTTCTTGAAGTTCTAGATGAAGAAGAGAAGAATTCCTATAAGTTGATAAAGTGCAGATGTTCTTGATGACTTAGGAAAGGTTTTGGTGATCTTTGGATCATGTACAATTCTTATTGGTGGTCTGCATTGAAGTTAGAGTTTACATTTGAAGAATAACCATAGATATGGGTGTTCTTCTTGAGACTGGCTGACCAGATGTATTACACGTCTTGCAAATAATCTTGTAGGTATTTGCCAACTTAGATGATTGTTCCTAAGTCAATGCCTTGTACAAATAAGGGATTGTGAATTCATTTTGAAGGGTGTCTTGGTGTGGATGAGTGTGGCATAGTGAAGAAGAAGAGTGAAAGGTAGAGCAGGAGTTTTTAGGCTTAAATGGAACTGATCCAGGCATGGTAAAGATGTCAATCTCTAGTTCAAGTTTGTGATACTTGTTACTTTGTAGACAGTGTGTCTCTTGTAGGCAGTGTGCCTCTTGTGAGCAGTGTGCTTGGGCAGTGAGCCCTAATTGGCATGTGCCATCTATTTTTCTTATTCTTCTAATAGAGAATAATCCTTGGGTTAATCACCACGTGGTTTTTCCCTTGATCGGGTTTTCCACGTCAAATCTTGGTGTCTCATGTGTTAATGTGTATTTGCTCTGGTGTTTATGCTTTATGCTTTCATGAGTGATTAATTGATATGCTACTAAATAACATAGAGGATTTAAGTGTTCGAATTACAAGCAAGTTTTGTACAACTGATTCACCCCCCCTCTCAGTTGTGTGCCCTAAATCTAACAAACTGTGCATGCGACTAGGAATTTGAAATGGTTGAATGGGATGGAGTTTCTTTGTGTTCTCTAGATGGTTTTGCTACAATTTTTGTCGAAGATAGGAAGAGTGCTAAGCAGTTTGCCAACATGGATCAGGATCAATTATAATTTGTTGGTTTGGCTTTTGGTGGTTGTTTTTCATATTCAAATTGGAGCAGGTTTTTTAAATTTTGAAAGACTTGCCGTTGTTTGGGAAGAAGATATAACTAAGTTTGGAGAAATAATTTTTTAGCTAACTTTGAGTTGTCTTATGGAGGTTCTATTAAAGTGTTTTAATTATGCTTTTCTTGGAATAATTGTCCTGTAGTTTAGCTGCCATCTCACATGTGCCATCGATGATGAATCTGTATAAAGGATCTAATTTATTCCTAGTGGAAATGCGTTGGTACGAGTCTTTTTATAGCCATCATTTGTAGTGACATCAACTTTATAGTGGCAACTTTCATTTAAGCTTCTTTCCTTTGAATGTAATCTTCATTCACATGCTAGATTTGTGTTAAGGAACATATGACAACTTTGGAGTATTGTTTCATTAATTTCATTTAGCTTGAACTGAGTTGATATGATGTTTGCTCGGCCGTCATCTGTGGTGCTTCCAGATTTTTCATTAAGGCCTTTTTTATATTCTCCTTATTTGGATGTTTTCTTTCATCATTCATTATTTGTTGCTCTACTATCTGCTATTTGGTGTTTTAAGGATTCTTGCGGTGATAATATGGGTTTGTTTCACAGAAACTCTTAGATTCTCTTACCTGTTAAAAAATGGGAGCAACCTTCTTTTGGGGTTTCTTTTGCTTCATCTTTGGGTGAAATTTTCAAACTTTATGATGAGGGAATTAAGAGTACTATTGTTGTTGTTTGTGGACATGATTTGTTTCATCTTCCTATGGTGTTATACCCATCCTAGGTGGTATCACACTTTCTTTCTAATTCCATGGACCTCATTCAGGATATTGAATTGGTGAGAAGGCTTGGGCATATGTTTGTGTAGGATTTTTTGTTTTCATCAGATAGTTTTAACTTAGCAGTGGTTGAATATGATATTCATTTAGGGGATTCTCCCATTGGGGGTCTTTTTACTCTACAAGATATTACTCACAGGCCTGCAGTGCATTGCCTTTTCACTTCCTTTCTCCATGGGTTGCAACATAACTGTAGGATGTCTATTCTTAATGGGCTTCATTGTCATGGTAGAGAGGTTGGCGATGAAGTGGTTGATGCTGCTAGGGAGGTGTTTCATGCCTTATTTCAGATGTTTCATTTTCAATTACCCCTTCCTCCCCCTCCACCTGTTGCAGACCTTGGTGATGCAAATGTTGTTATGTTGGAAGAACATTAGTTTGCACGAAGTTGAAGAAGGTGTTTTTTGGAGTCCGCTATTTTTGTTCAGGGTTTTTGATAATAGTTTTTGATAGAGGCAGTTTGTTTAAGGCCTTCCCCTTGTAATATTTTGATTAATTTGGGCTATTATTTTTGTATCTTGGCCACCATTGTAATTGTAATTTTGTTAAACTTTTGATGGTGGTTATGACACATTTTTTCTTACCTCTAGCCCTATCTACAGATGTAAACACTTTAAGTAATGTAGTATTGTTGTTAGGTTTTCTTTCGAGCTATAACCGGAGGTTTTCTTCTTGGTTCTTTCCTGTTGGTATGCTCCTCTTGAACTAGGATTTTGTAATCTTTCTTGTATATTAATAAAATAGTTTAGTGGCTCTACTATTTTTTCTTGAGAAAAAAAGTAATAAGTAAGGATATAAATATATATCTATAGAAAGAATATATAAAAAGCAACGAGTATAGATATAAATATACATATATAGAAACAATATATAATAAGCAATAAGTATAGATATAAATATATATCAAAAGAAAGAATATATAAAAAGCAATAAGTATAGATGTAAATATATATATAGAAAGAAAATATATAAAAACCATAAGTATATATAAATGCATAAATGCTAAAGAGGAAAAATTATAAGCTTGAGACACAAGATGGATAAACAAAAGAGAATAAAAGGAAAAAATATATATTTATATATATCTTTGGTATATATATGTGTGTGTGTGTGTGTGTGTGTGTGTGTGTGTGTGTGTGTGTGTGTGTGTGTGTGTGTGTGTGTGTGTGTGTGTGTGTGTTAATGCTAAAGATGACCCAGATGGATAAACAAGAGAGGACAACCACAAAGAAGAAAGAGACTAATGACTAAAGGAATAAAGACTAAGGATAAGGAAGGAACAAATGACTAGGATGGGGCCAAGGAAGAAAGAGAAACAACTAGAGGACCAGAAAAGACACAGGGAGAGGCAAGGAGAGTGAGGGGGAGAAAAGGGTAGGAGGGAGGTCACGAGGAAAGGTAGAAGGCGAGGTGTGGGATAGGAAGGAGGGAAGAGAAAGGAAAGGTTGGAATAGGGGAAGGAGAGAGAACTAGTAGAGATACAACCCAAGGGGAGGTGTGAAGGGGGCAGGAGATCAAGGAGGAGGATGGTGATTATGAAGGGAATTTAATAGAGGATTCCAGGTTTGATTAAGGGTCCAACCATCATCTCTATTCAAGTTGGAGGGGTGGTTTTGAATGAAAATAGCCTCTTTAAGTTTCCTCTTAAAGAAATTATCTTCCTTGGCTAGGACAAGGATGTCCTCTAGGTGAATGTGGTGTTTAGTGCTAGAGGAGTGGTTAGCTAGGGCCGATTTAGTGATCCTTTCATGACAAATATCTGCACAGTTCTCTTTGATTCTCATGTAGATAGATCTCCCCGTCTCACCAATGTAGGGGGTACTGCATGAGCAATCTATTTTGTAGACGCCTGAGTTTAAAAGAATGTCAGTGGGGTCTTTGGTGGATGGGATAAGGTTTCTGATGGTGGAAAGAGGTTTGAAAGCACACTTGAGGCCTTTCTTGTGGAGGATTTTGGCAATTTTATTGGAGATGCCTTCAATGAAAGGCAGAGTGGCACTGTAAGTAACATCAGAGTCTTTATTGTTGGGTTTGGTGTTAAGGTGGCTTTGGTCTTGTTTAAAATCTCTCTTGATCTACTTATTGCAGTATCCATTGAGTTTGAAAAGTTTGGTGAGGTGGGACAACTCTTGACTTATGTGTTCATTATCACAAATGCGGAAGGATCTGGTTGCAATAGTTTTGAGGACACTAGCCTTATGGTTGGGGTGGTGGTGTGAGGAAGCATGAAGATAGAGGTCAGTATGGGTGGATTTCCTGAACACACGGTGGCCAAGAGAACCATCATCTTTTATAATGAGGAGAATGTCTAGGAAAGGTAGTTGGTTATCAGTTCGAAGTTCTTTGGTAAATTTGATATTTGTTGAGGTGATTACGGAAGATTTCAAGCTACTCCAGTCCATGCAGCCAACAAATGTTGGTATCATCCACATAGCATTTCCACCAAGTTGGTTTAAGAGGGAAGGAGTTCAGGGCTAGCTTTTCAAAATGCTCCATGTATAAGTTGGCAATGACTGGGGATAAGGGTGATCCCATGGCAATCCCATTGGATTGCTCATAAACCATACCTTGGAAGGTGAAGAACGTGGATTTTAAGCATAATTCAATGATGGATGCGATTTCATCATTGGTTTTCTACCTGACTAGCATAATAGAGTCTTGAAGAGGGACCTTGGTGAAGAGGGAAACTACATCAAAACTAACAAGGATGTCATTAGCATTAACCTTTTTATCTTTGATGAAGTCAACAAAGTGGGTTGAGTCTTTGATGTAGGAAGAAGACTGACCAATAAGAGGAAAAATAAGCTTAGCCAAGTGGGCAGCAAGTTTATAAGTGGGGGAATAGGTGGTGTCAACAATTGATCGCAATGGAATGTTAGACTTGTGAATTTTAGGTACACCGAATATGCGTGGTGTGACTTCTTTGTGAGGAAGGAGACATTTTTTGGTACCATCATCCAAGGAAGAATTAGAGATAGCATTCTTCACTTGTTTAAAAATTTTGGAAATGCGATTGCGAGCAAGGACTTTGTAGCTCCCGCTATTGTTAAGGTGGTCTAACATTTTGGAAATATAGTTTGGTTTGTTCATAATAACAGTGGCATTCCCCTTATCTTCTTTAACGATAAAAATATCTTGGTTTTTGAAAAGTCTCTTGAAAGTGAGAAACTCATCTTTGAGGGCGTTCCATTAGGGAGACTTGTCATGTCTGATGGTGACAACACAGTCTTGTCTAACTTCGTCAGCCACGTCATTGGGAAGAGAGTTGATGACATTTTCAATTTCAATGAGAAAATTAACTTTAGGTATGAAGGACAGGGTGATGGCAAAACCAAAGCCTCTTCGTAGAAAGTTAAGGGTGATGGGTTTGATATTGAGGCTGGAAAGATTAATGACAAGTTTTTCTTCCTAGTCATGAATAACAGTTGACGACTTAGGAATATGCTGGGGGGGCATTGGAATATTATTGATGAAACTAGTTGATGATGAGAAGCAAGTACATATGCTAGGAGGAGAGGGACTCCTAGATTGAGCAGTTAAGGAGGTTGAGAAATAGGGGGCGGTGTGTGTACTACATGTCACACGTGATGAAGGATTAAGAATTCTTGAGGAAGAAAGGGGGTTGCTAGGGTCGAAAGAAAAAGGTGGAGATCGGACACAAGAACAGGTGACCAATTGAGAGATCACGCCGTTGGGAAAAGATAAAGAAGGAAGAGGTTGGTGAGAATTAACATGGTTTAATGGGGTTGGCGGGGATTGGTCACCATCCTTGTGAAGGGTGATGGAATGAGGAAAGACATCATTAGTCAGTAGCTCACTGCTCGAGGAGGAGTAAGGAGGAGGGTGAGTGGACACTGATCTAGAGTTAAGATTAACAAAATCTTCATCATAAATGAGAGAGCCATTAAGAAACGAGGTTACAGATGGGGCAGGAGCCAACGTACCTAAATTTGAGAGAGCCAAACATTGACCAATAGGAGAGAGACAGGGATCCGCTGCCAAGGATGAAGTTTCTGATGTCATTGGAGATGGCCGCGATCTAGCAAGAGAGATGCTAGAATGGAAGTGTTACAAAAGAATGCATGAATAGGGACCAGATGAAGGATGCTCCAGAGAGTTAAGCTTCATAGGAACAAGAGGAACGACACCGGGTGGGACATGCTGTTCGAGCAGGGTTGACTTGACGATTTGGTTTGTTTGAAGGGAGCCGCGAGTTGTGGAGTCTGAAGCTTTAAAACTGGTAGAAGAATGATCTATTGATAAAGGAACAGTGGTAATGTGAGTAGCACCGATAGAGGAGGCATGCTAGTCAGACCCATTTGGCTTGCTTGTTGGGTGCTGCTGAGGGAACCCAAACTCTATAACAAGATGTTCCTGCATAGACTAGGTAAGTTGAAAGGGTCGTTGTTTCTTGCTGTGGAGTCTAGTGAACTTTTTCCTTTGTCTATTGGTGCACTCTATCTTGATACCCATAGCTCTGGCATGAGAGGAAGTGTCAAATAGAACCCATAGGTCTAGGGGTAGAGTATGTGCAAGCTCTGAATGAAGATAAAAAAGACGAGAAGTGAGGTGGTTAATAAGAGCTTTGGTTTCCTTTATGACTGATCTAAGGAGAGAGTCCTGCTTTGTGAAAGATATGTTCTATGTTGAGGTTGAGTAGGGTGTGAGAAACCTATATGAAGGAAGGGATTAGTTTAGAATCTCTGCATCTTTTTAAGAAAGCTAAATCTGTAATTTTCCTTGAGACTTTTATCCTCAGCTTTTCAAAAAGCTTAGCTTTGAAAGAAATCTCCCTCCCATGAAGGGTAATTATAGTAGTCATGATATTTCCACAATCCATGCTAATAGAATTGTAGTAATTCTGGTAAAACTATGTGTTGCTTTTTTTGCCTCAAAATTTTGGATCACACTCCGTGATCCATCATTAGGAAGAAAAGAAGAGAGAGTAATTGAATTGAAATTGCAAAAAGAGTTCCTTAAAAGGATAGAGAAGGGTTGGGTGCAGATTACAAGAATAGTCTAGGGTAAGGAGACAAGACTTAGAGTAACTAAAAAGATGCAAGGAGAAAAAGGAAACTAAAAGAAAAATAAATGAAAGAAAATTATAATAGAATAAAAAGAGTCAAAAGCCATGAGTGCAAAATAAAATAAGAATAAGAGTCATTAAGGAGGGAAACTGGGAAATAGACCAAATCGAGAGGACCATCGAACAAGTGGTTATACAAGCAACCTGAAAAAGACTAAGATCGATCAAGAAGAAAAGAGAAAATAATGAGAAGGAATATATATATATAGGACTACGTGTATGAATGTAAACAAGCATGAAGGGGTTTACCTAAGAACCAAAAATTAGATAATAGAATCTATTTATTTCTGTATATACATATATGAAATATATATCTATATACAAAATAGATTCTTTTAAAGTAGAAACTATATATATCTATATACAATATATGTATATAGATAAAGGAATCCATATAATATATGTATATTATATTACTATAAAAGTTAAAAACTAAATATAGAAATACATATAAAGAAAGAAAATATAAAAAGCAATAAGTATAGATATAAATATATATGTGAGTATGTAGATATTTACATAAAGATATGCATATATATAGAAATACACACAATTATATATGTGTATCTATATCAGAGTGCGCAAGCGCACACACACACACACACATGAAGATTGATAAATAAAAAGAGAGAAAAAACTCAAAAAAGAGTAAACAAAAATTAAGTGTAAACATAAGGCAAAGAAAGAAGAAACCAAGAGGAGAAAACCAAAAAGCAATAAGTATAGATATAAATATACATATATAGAAAGAATATAAATATATATCTATAGAAATAATATATAAAAAGCAATGAGTATAGATATAAATATACATATATAGAAAGAATATATAAGAAGCAATAAGTATAGATATAAATATATATCAAAAGAAAGAATATATAAAAAGCAATAAGTATATATATATATATATATATATATATATATATATATATATATATATATATATATATATATATATATATATATATATATATATATATATATATATATATATATATATATATATGCTAAAGAGGAAAAATTATAAGCTTGAGATACAAGATGGATAAACAAAAAAGAACAAAAGGCAAAAATATATATTTATATATATCTTTAGTATAAATATATATTTATATATATCTTTGGTATATATATATCTTTTAGCATTAATGCATATATATATATATATGCGTTAATGCTAAAGATGACCCGGATGGATAAACAAGAGAGGACAACCACAAAGAAGAAAGAGACCAATGGCTAAAGGAATAAAGACCAAGGATAAGGAAGGAACAAATGACTAGGATGGGGCCAAGGAAGAAAGAGAAACAACCAGAGGACTAGAAAAGACACAGGGAGAGGCAAGGGGAGTGAGGGGGAGAAAAGGGCAGGAGAGAGGTCATGAGGAAAGGTAGAAGGTCAGGTGTGGGACAGGAAGAAGGAGGGAAGAGAAAGGAAAGGTTGGAATAGGGGAAGGAGAGAGAACTGGCAGAGATACAACCCAAGGGGAGGCATGAAGGGGGCAGGAGATCGAGGAGGATGGTGATTATGAAGGGAATTTAATAGAGGATTCCAGGTTTGACTAAGGGTCCAACCATCATCTCTATTCAAGTTGAAGGGGTGGTTTTGATTGAAAATAGCCTCTTTAAGTTTTCTCTTAAAGAAATTATCTTCCTTGGCTAGGACAAGGGTGTCCTCTAGGAGAATGTGGTGTTTAGTGCTAGAGGAGTGGTCAGCTAGGGCTGATTTAGTGATCCTTTCATGATGAATATTTGCACAGTGCTCTTTGATTCTCATGTAGATAGATCTCCCCATCTCACCAATGTAGGGGGTACCGCATGAGCAATATATTTTGTAGATGCCTGAGTTTAAAAAGATGTCAGTGGGGTCTTTGGTGGACAGGATAAGGTTTCTATCAGCATGGACTATGGAAATATCATGACTACTACTACAACATCTGACAAAATTCCTCTATCCATTACTTTTTTATGGATGTCCATAACTTGTTCCAATGCTCCCATTTTGGCGTAGGCAGGAAGGATGCTAGCAAAGGTTGTGGAATTTGGCTTTACACCAACCAATTGTATTTTCTTTACAATTTCTAAAGCCTTTTCAACAAATCCATTTTGTGCATATCCTGCAATCATTCCATTCCATGAGATGACATTTCTTTGAGGCATTCTATTAAACAATTCTTGTGCCTTGTCTATGCTTCCACATTTTGCATTCATGTCTACCAGAGCATTTCCAACTATAATATCTAAAAAAAATCCCCCTTCCATTATGTTTTGATGGATGTCCATACCCTATTCCAAAGCTCCCATTTTGACATAGGCAGGGAGGATGCTGGCAAATGTTGTGGAATATAGCTTTATACCAGCCAATTGCATTTGCTTTAAAATTTCTAAAGCCTTTTCAACAAATCCATGTTGTGCATATCCTCCAATCATTGCAGTCCATGAGACCACATTTCTTTGAGGCATTCTGTCAAATAGTTCACGTGCCTTGTCCATGCTTCCACATTTTGCATACATGTATAACAAGGCATTTGCAACTACAACATATGACAAAATTCCTCTATCCTTTATATCTTGATGGATGTCCATACCCTATTCCAAAGCTCCCATTTTGACACAGGCAGGGAGGATGTTGGCAAAGGTTGTGGAATTTGGCTTTACACCTACCAATTGCATTTGCTTGAAAGTTTGTAAAGCCTTTCCAACAAATCCCTTTTATGCATATCCAACAATAATTGTAGTCCAAGAGATGACATCTCTTTGAGGTATTCATCCACCTGTAATATATGACAAAATCCCCCTTCTCACTCACCCGCACGGTCTTTGGTTGGTCTCTGCGGGAATGCGGGAAGAAAAGTAAGTCCACCACTCTCCTGTACCACATTCAGGGTTTGCTTGTAGGGATGGGGTGCTCACTCAAACTGCCTCCTGCAAGCCCATAGATAAACTTGAGAGTCCTTGCGGTGATGCATTGTTGCTTGGGAGTAGAAAAGCATGGAATTGAATACTATGAAGGCTACATATTTGTCAAATAACTTTATATTAAGGTTCTATGTAAATTAAATTTAGAGAAGAGTAATGAGGACAATAAAGCTTCTAGAGCCTCTTGGCACTTCAGTAGGAATGCCTAAAATTTTTAATAGCGGCGTGTCGAGTGTTGTGAGAAGGGCTGTCATTATTGGCAATGGGATTGCTACCTCTGAAAATTAGTGCCTCAGCCTCGTTCGAGCCCTTGGACTTTCTTCCAACCACTCCCTTTAGTTCTAAATGATGATTGCTAAAGCACTCAAGAAAAATAAATTAGGAATATTTGGTTTGTCCTAAATGATGATTGTTGAATCTTTAGTTCTAGACATAACTATGCAATTGTAGTTTTATAATAGTATTGCCTCTTCATTGGCCCATAATAGTTCCATCAAGATATTGCTTTTGCACTATGGCTCATTTCATGGAATGTCGCACATCATCTTACTCTACATAAACATCTACAATATGTACAGATATCAAAACTTATCTAGGATATTTGCTTTTCTGATCTGAAGCCAATTATATGAAAATGCATACATGTCTATCTAACAAAAATCCCCCTTCCATTATGCTATGATGGATGTCCATACCCTATTCCAAAGCCCCCATTTTGGCACAGGCAGGTTGGATGCTAGCAAAGGTTGTTGAATTTGGCTTTACACCTGCTAATTGCATTTTCTTGAAAGTTCCTAAAGCCTTTTGAACAAATCCATTTTGTGCATACCCCCAATCATTGCATTCCATGAGATGACATCTCTTTGAGGCATTTTGCCAAATAGTTCACATGCCTTGTTAATGCTTCCACATTTTGCATACATGTCTACCAGGGAAGTTGAAACTACATCTAACAAAATTCCTCTATGCATTACTTTTTGATGGATGTCCATACCTTGTTCCAATTCTCCCATTTTGGCGTAGGCAGGAAGGATGCTGGCAAAGGTTGTGGAATTTGGCTTTACACCTACCAATTGCATTTGCTTGAAAGTCTGTAAAGCCTTTCCAACAAATCCATTTTGTGCTTTCTCACATTAATCCAAACACACACACACACACACATTCACTTGCTTTCTCACATAAATCAGATTGAGGTGGTATGTTAGCTTTGGTTGTCTATAGAAAGGTTCAAGCCATGATTGTGGAATATATTTTAGGGTGTTTGAGGAGCTATATGACTTATCTAATGCTAACACTACTTCTTCTTCTAAGTTTTACTTTCATGTCACTGTCTTTGAGTTGTACAATGAGCAGGTTTGTTTATACATTATCCTTTTTGAGAAAATCTTATGGCTTCTAGTATACTTTACTGTGCATGCATTGATGACTTATCTACTTCTAGTATTCTTTCTATTTTTTATAGTGGATATTTATGCATCTCTCATTTGCTTTTGTAGCATACTGTACTAGTCTCTTATTAGCCCATCGAGTGCTGAAGCAGTTGCACATGGATGATGAATATGTTGGAAATGAGGAGGTGATTCATGAGCTATTTGATGCATTTTCTTGTCTTATGTGAAAGAGTTGTCAGTTAGGCAGAGGGTTTAAGGAAGTCTTAAGACTGTCTTCCTCTTGACAGTAATCACCATGCTACAGTCTAGATTTTTGGACTCTCAAGAAGCTTATAACAGATGAATGTCAAACTATTTAGGGGCCTTTTCCACATTGCTAACCACAAGTATATGCATTCACTTTCATTGGATCTCTAATGCTGAGAATTAATAAAACAGATCCAAACCTATCCTGTGTTTCAGTTTCCAAATTCCAACAATATCCTAATTGCCTTATGGTAACAGTGGCCTAACAAGGCTAAAATAGTAGCTGTTAGAGATAAGGATAGTTTATTGCTATAGGTAACAATTCACAGTGGTAGCTTATGAACTAGAGCAAGTTGGGTGCATGAGATAGGATACTCAGAAAATTAGTTTCTTGCTCATTCTTTGAGCTATGTATTGTAACCATGAAGGTTTTTTAGCAAAGAGAAAGCATTGTAACTTATTTTCAGATTTGTATACTGTTTGTAAGCATTTTTTATCAATAAAACAAGCTTTTTTTACCTTCTCAAAGTTGTTTCATTGTGCAAGCTTCAAAATATACTACTAAATATACTAATGACTAAATGCAAGCTTTAAAATGACTAAATATACTACTAATTGACGTCAATTAATAATTCAATTGACTAAATATACTACCAATTGACAGAAATTAGTGAACAGTGAATAAATATGACTAAATATATGACCAATGTTAAATCAGTGAATAAAATGACTAAAAATATTACCAAATTGATCAAAATGATGATTAAAATTAATGACAAAATACACTACCAATGGATAGAGATCAGTGAATAAAAATGACTAAATAAGTGACTAGTTAACAACAATCAATGACTAAATATATTAGTGAAAAATAAATGACTAAATAAGTGACCAGATTACAACAATCAATGACTAAATCAATGACTAAATATAATACCAAATCGATCAATCAAAACAACTAATAAATGACT
Source organism: Cunninghamia lanceolata (assembly GCA_027924645.1). NCBI lineage: Eukaryota > Viridiplantae > Streptophyta > Pinopsida > Cupressales > Cupressaceae > Cunninghamia > Cunninghamia lanceolata. Next base: position 895,995 of record BSBN01000292.1, on the reverse strand, counting down.
AAAAATGGTTTAGTCATCAATTTGGTTGCGTTATAAATGACTGGCAATAAACTACTAATGGTTATGTGACCATGTTTGGTCATTTATAAGAAGTTTTTAGTAGTTTTTTTAGTAATATATTGCTCTTTTTGTACTAGTGTACAGAATGAACATTATGTTTTTCTTTGGCCTCAACATTCATTAGCAAAGTGTCCTAGCTTACTGCATTTGAAACATGTTGCATCCTCTCTCCTTCTTTGACCTCTTCCATGGCCTCAGCCGCCACTATAGCCTCCAAACTACTCTCTGTCATCATTATGGTAGCTATTCCCATAGGATGGACCACTAGAGTCTGAATTTTGTATTGCATTGACATTCCTCTAGTTTCTCCAATTTGGTTGCTTGTAGCCTTGATCATATGAGTTTTGTTTTGCTATGCTTTTCACATATGACATGTTGTTTCTCTCTACTGAGTTTGTGTTATTTCCACCATACCATATTTCTTCTTCTTCATCAACTATATCTCATTTCCTCCTGAAGTTCTGTGAAGGACAATCTGGTGTTTCATGGTCATCTCATTCTCTACACAATCTACAATATATTAATTTTATTCTTTTTAATGTTTTTTTGATGTCTTCCTTTATTGTAGTAGCTTGTCTTTCACCTTTTCTTCTAGGGAATTCATTTCTCAAGTGACCTTCCCTTGTATAGTATGAGCACCAAATATTAGGTCTTTGATTTTGTGTATTCTCCTCCTGCTTGGCCAAAATGTCTTAAATTTAATTGCTCTAATTCCAATTTCAGCTTCTCCATTTCTAGGTTTTCCTTCATCTTGTCTTGTTTGCACCAGGATTGAAACTCTATCTCGCAGGCTAGTGTCACTGCTTCTATGTTTGTTTCAAATGTTATTCCATCTGTATACACCTAAAAATGGCTCGAGATAAATTAAATAAATATTTTATATTTATTTTATTCTTAGTCCTCTATCAATAAATAAATCTACTAATTTATTTATTTGATTCACATTTATCCTATTCCTCCAATAATTAAATATCTTAATTCTTCTAAAGTCATCTCTAATTAAATAATCCTAATTATTTAATAATTCTTCTAAGACAAAGTCATATTCTTAAAATCCACATCATTTGACACCTCACCTCCATGTTGCACCATAAATTAAATATTAATAATATTTAATTAAGCATTTATCCTCAACACATGTCCTATTTCCTCTCAACCATCCCTACTTTGTAGAATTTGGTCTCTCCACATCATCATGGTTAAAGTTGACTATAAGACACTTGTCTCATGAATCCTATGTTCCTTCCAACATCCCAACAAACATAGACTCCTTCTTACTTATTTCTCTAATGTTCTTCCATCTTTTTGTCATGGTCTTTGTAAGCATCTCGCCATGTGGCTCCTTGTCCCACATATCTCTCTAAATTGGTAATGTAGTAGGGACATCCTCCTATATCTCCCCTTATCCAACCAATTCAATCTTGACCCTACATGTCACAATACCAATTCCTCAACCATTGATCTTTTCCCACTTGGATCTAAGCCATCCTTTGCCTATAAAAGGAAGCCTCACATCCTCATTTTACACATCACAAGAGAAATCATACTTACATGCTATAAAAATCATATCAAGTATCTAAGCATGCCTTTGGCCCCCATTTGCATATCATTATCATTAATCAATATCCATTATTGCATTACCATTTAGCTTCATAGTATCTTAGATTTCATAGCATTATCCTCATCTCATCATTATCATTAGTATTACATTATCCTCATCAAGATCATTATCATAGGCTTGCATTGTAGAAATCATTCACATAGCATAAAATTCACCACAAGTCTATTCATCTTAGAGTCATCTTGAAATAAAGAGGTGCAATTCTGAGAGCATAAATCATAACCAACAAAACCAAGATCTCAAGAAGATAGGACACAATGGGACATGAAGGAGAAATCTGAGTTTTGAAGGTATAAATCATGTTTATGTCAAATTCTGTATTTTTCTTAGTTTCATTGGTAATTTTGGTTTAAGTAGAAAATTAGAGTATTGTGGTAGCTTAATAGGTTTTTATAGTTGTTTTCGAATAATCAATAACATTTTGGCACCCACCGTGGGGCCTTGCCTTGAATTTAACATCAAAATTCAAGTTTTTGTGTATTTATAGTCATGACAGATCATTCTTGTGCATTTGTGTTCCAGTCTTGCGCATCTGTACCTGTAGGAGAAAACTATCTTTCTACACATTTAACCTCTATTTTTGTGCATTTGAGCCATCTTTTTGCGCATATGATATTCTTGCACATTTAACCACTTTTTTTTTGCACATATAATCAATCTTACTACGCATCTGTCTTCTTGCACATATATACTTTGTTTCTATGCACTTACACTTGGTACTGTGGTTTTATGTTTTTTTGACTAATTTGGCTACTAATCCTTAGTGCAGCTATTGTCAAAGGTCAAAGACTATATGTCAAAAACTGCTAATAGTTATTTTTCAGGTTTATTGCTTTTATTAAGACATCATTGTTGCATTTGCTCTTGCATTGATAATTTAGTAGCATCTAGTTTAAGTAGGGGGAATTAATTTTACATATCCATTTTTTCATACAAATCAAAACATAGTTTAAAATAGGGGAAAGTAATCTTACACATCCAATCTTGTATACAAATCAAAACATAGTTTAAAATAGGGGAAAGTAATCTTATGCATTGCATACAATCAAAACATAGTCTAATTTAGGAGGGTTGATTTGACATCTTGCATACAATCAAAACATAGTTTAATTTAGGGGCTTAATTTGATTATCTTTTCTTTTCTTTTATCATACAAATATTAAATCTTGTGTTGTTAGATTAGTCACATCTAGCTTAATCTAGATGGTTAAATAAACAAGTATTTTCTGTGTTTGTGAGGTGATAGGTGTATGCTCTCCCCTTGTGAAAAACTTGGGTGATCAAAAACTAGACCCATCTCTTTTTATTTTCTATTTATCCCCAACAAAATCACTAGAAAGTATCCTTTTTTCACTTTGTGGATTATGGATATGATCTTTTGGTCTTGTTTTTAGAAGGGCCTTCCTTTTGGATTGCCTTTCATCCAAGAGGGAATGAGGATTTTTCATTTGGACTGCTATATAAAGTGGTCAAGGTGAAAGCCAAGTCCTAACCAATGTTATCCTTTATCATATGGTGCCAATTTGAAAAGAGGCATACCAACACTTTTTGTGAATAAATTCACATTTTTGTAAGGTATATTACACTCTTAGTAAAGTTGGTTAAAGTGTTTAGTGGTTTGCCGGATTCTCTCAAGGTGTTGGTCCCCCAAATAGCAACTAGAAACCTTATAGTTAAAGACCACCTGAGATAATTTAGTAGCATCTAGTTTAAGTATGGGGAATTAATTTTATATATCCATTTTTGCATACAAATTAAAACATAGTTTAAAATAGGGGAAAGTAATCTTACGCATCCAATCTTGCATACAAATCAAAACATAGTTTAAAATAGGGGAAAGTAATCTTACACATCCAATCTTGCATACAATCAAAACATAGTCTAATTTAGGAGGGTTAATTTGACATCTTGCATGCAATCAAAACATAGTTTAATTTAGGGACTTAATTTGACTATCTTTTCTTTTCTTTTATCATACAAATATGGCATCTTGTGTTGTTAGATTAGTCACATTTAGCTTAATCTAGACGGTTAAATAAACAAGTGTTTTCCATGTTTGTGAGGTGATAGGTGTATGTTCTCCCCTTGTGAAAAACTTGGGTGATCAAAAACCAGATCCATCTCTTTTTATTTTCTGTTTATCCCCAATAAAATCACTAGAAAGTATCCTTTATTCACTTTGTGGATTATGGATATGATCTTTTGGTCTTGTTTTTAGAAGGGCCTGCCTTTTGGATTGCATTTCATCCAAGAGGGAATGACCCTAAGTAGATTTTTCATTTGGACTACTATATAAATTGGTTAAGGTGAAAGCCAAGTCCTAACCAACGTTAGCCTTTGCCATATGGTGCCAATTTTAAAAGAGGCATACCAACACTTTTTGTGAAGAAATTTGCATTTGTGTAAGGTTGTAGACACCCAAATTTGTCCCCAAATTTGTCCATGTCTTGCAACACCTAGTAAAAACATTATTAAGACATCATGTACCATTTTGTCCTAATCCCATTCCTAATTCACTTTAATCCATTAGCCAATTAATTAAATAAATTTTATTTATTTAATTAAAATTTCATCTTAATCCCATCCTTATCCCACTTTCCAATTAATTGAATAAATCTTATTTATTTAATTAATTTTCCAACTCATATCCCAACTAATTCAAGTAAAATATTTGAATTAGGACCTCACCTCTCACCACATTCTAACACTTGTCCACCTCTCACTTGAATCATGTGTGGTAGTACAACTTTCATTTAATATCCTTTTTGTGTACACAATCACACATGAACTTGTTTTTGTGTACACGATCACACATCAACTTTATCCTTCTTCCTACACTTGTCACTTGATTATAACTTCCTTAAAGAGTGGGAATAACTAATCAATCCTAGCCGTCCACATCATTCAATTATCTTTTTAATCTCAACCATCCATTTGAATCAAGCCTTGCCTATAAATTAACCCCCTCACAAGCCATTTGATCATCCACCTTTCGGGTATCCTTATGCTATCAAAATCATTCTTCAATCTTCTAATCCATTTCTATCAATCTTCCATCTATCATCTTCATCTCAATGTTATGCTACCAAATTGAGTAACTGACATATCAAATCAATTAATCAATCAATCATGCATGCATCTATTTGAGGTATTGAAGATTTGGATTAGGTAATACATTTGTATTGTTTTATTAGTTTCATTTTATCCAAATTTTTTGTATACATTTTGGTGAACCCGATGTGAACATGCCCTATTGGATCTAATCATTAGTTTTTGCAGGTTTTTGTGGCAAAAAATTGCATTTTTTTACACTAGTTTGTCAAGTTTTGCAAAATATTTGTTGTAGGTGACCTCTTAGCTCACATTTGAGCTCACCATTGAATTTGGGAGGCCATTTCCATAAATTTTGACCACATATTTGACTAGGTTTCATGAAGAAACGCGCATTTGGTGAAGAAAATCACATTCGGCCCATAGAAAATTGCATTTGGTTTGTAGAAGCTCACGTTTGGTCTGCAGGAGCTCATGTTTGGTTTGTAGTTAGTCACATTTGGTTGATTAGGGTTTTTACTAAATTTTAGACACCCGAGCACCTTTGATCCATAGTAAGTCACATTTGCATGATCCCCAGTCGCATTTGCACGATCGACGATCACCTTTGCATGATACAAACTCACATTTGAATGGTAGATAGTCACATTTGGTAACATTTGAATCACATTTGAATGGTAGGCAGTCACATCTGGTAAAAGTGACATCACATTTGATCTCTATTCAATTACCTATGGTTTATACATTTGCAACTTGATTTTTCTTTGGCATCTAACATCTATTTGGGAAGCCCCTTATCATTTGTCAAAGAAAGAAGGATTGAAAACTACTAACAATTCGGTTGCAGGATCGATCAATCAAAGTCAAACTTGCATGCAAACTTCAAACAAGCATATCTTGAGCAAAATTGATCAGATTTTGACGAATTGTTTTTTAAAATTGCTTAGAATCTCCTAAACTTTCTATTTATGCAAATTTTTTTTCTGTATCAAATCATCTATCTCAAATTTTTAACATATTGCATATTTTTAGGCATAACCCTTTTTGGCTTGCAAGTTTGTGTTTCTTCTTTTCTTGGTGGATTTTAGGTGAATCAAAGGAGCTGGAGTAACATTTGGATTAGTCACAATAACAAGTGGAAAGTGATTTTATTAGGTGCACTCATTCCAATCTTTCATCTCTTAATCATTGTTTGCAAATACATTTGGATTTTGGGCTTAAAACAAACATTGTTTGCTTTCACATCAAAAATTGGCTTAAAACAAACAAGTGTCTTCCTACACATTTGGCTTTGGATCTAAAAAGAACAAGTGCTTGAACTATTTGATCACACATCTCATTTTCTAAGGGTCAATTAACAACTGCGAGTGTGAATCAAGTGTAGCCACTTGGTTTGCTTTTGTCATACCCTATCTAGGAGGCCTGCTTGGAGACACACCACTCCAAGGGACAAGTTCAATCGAGGCTAAATTGAAAGATACCCTCCTTTGAGAGTTGGAATCTTGTGACTCTTGGCTAAGCCCCAAAGAACTTTATACCTTTGGGAAGTGAAGGTGAAGGGTGGGTTACCCCTTTCTCCCGGCTATGTGGCAGGATTTCACTTTCATTGTATCCTAGTCAACCTTGTGCAATCTAGCCTAAGACCTAATTGGCCATACCTAATTTGACTAGTCATAGGGTTTGTTGATGTGTCTTCCACGTGTGCTTTTTTAATCATCACATTTCATTTTCAAAGAGAAAAAAATTGCTTATGTGTCTTGCGTGAGTGATTCATGTGTGTACATGCATACTCATTTGTTTGAACATTGCCAAATCAAGCTATAAACACCAAACACATAAACAAGTCATCCTACACATCATATCCAACTAAATTTCATCCACATCATCAAATCTTGTCACTCCACATTATATCCTAATCATATCCAAATCAATTTCATCCTAAACATATCCTAGTCACATCCATACACATTCCTAATCATTACACATCACCCAATCATCCCATGCCAAATCATCATAATCATTATCCTAAAACAATCCACATCATCATCATAATCTTAGTCAAGCACTTGCCAAAAAGGTCTTAATCCTTAAACACATTGTGAAAACATGAAAAACATTTGAAGACCTATCACAAGACCTCATTCATATACTTCACTAAACACCAAAACCTCTAGACCAACAAACCATTCAAAGGGTCCATGTCATCATCCAACAACTTCAAGAAAACCAATCACCTCAAATGGGAAAACTCATAGCACAAGCCCAACACCTCATGGCCACTTGTCAAACCCAACAAGCACATTATCCTCTATCCATTCAACACCAACCAATGCCATCTCAACCTTACATGTCATCACCTCCCACTTCATATCAACTTCATCCATCTACATTTCCCATCAATACTTCATCAACCTATGACACCTCTTCCAATGTCAACCCTTATCCATATCAATCCTTATCACAACAACAAGTCATATCACAACAAAAAGTCATACCACAACAAGAAGTCCAAACATCATCCCAACCTCAACATATTCAACCACAATCCTATGTGTCACCTTCACCATCACACCAACCTAATCTATCTATAGATCATGTCAATTCCACATCAACATATCCCTTCACTCCACATCAAGACCATCAAACACCATTGATAGACCTAAGTCCACCTTTGCAATAAGAAGCACATGTAAGTCCAAGTGGTCCTTTGTACATAAATCATGCAAGCCCAAGTTATCCTATGCAAAACTCAATTACCTTTGACAAGGAAGATACTGATCTAGAGTGGCCTACACCATCCAATCACATGCCAACACATGAGCCAACTAGTGCTATCCTAACACCATCATGTGATCTCAATCCTAGTCCATTGATCCACCAACCTTCTAATCCATCAAGCCCTTCATTCCCTTCATCACCATGTTCTCCCAATCTTCCACAAAAAGATCCCTTGGAGATGACCCTACAACAATTAGTCCAAGCAAATTTGATTGAGCTACCACCAATAGAACCCTTTGAATAAATCTAAATTAAACCCCATTGGTTTAATGAAAACCATTATTGTGCATACCATAGGTGTAAGGGCCATACCACACTCAATTGTGCCAAACTTAAGAGATTGATCAAAAACCTCATAAATTGTGGTAACATTAATCCCAATCCTAATCCCAATCCATCTAACCCTCTTATCCCTCCATCCAATCCAATTAGACCTCAACCTAATCATGATCATAAGCCTACAACACCATCCACCCTTATTGTCCATCCCCTATATTGTCCATTTACCCATACACTTGCAAAGGATGTGATCCATTGGCTACTTGCATGGAATAGAACACCCCCATGTCAAGCACCCATTCATGAGCCTATCAAAGATCCTTCAAACACCTTACCTATTCATACAATCTCATCATATGACCCACAAGCTATCAAGCCTATTCAAGAGTCTCCCTCGATGAGTCTAAGTCAACCTCCATCATGTAGATATGTTGATGACCATCAAGAACCCATTAAGTCTATTGAAGAGTCTTCAACCTTAATTCCAAGTCAAGAGCCATCATACCCTCATGTCGATAACCATCAAGAGCCTATCAAGTCTATCCAAGAGTCATCCCCTTCCATCCAAAGTCAAGAGCTATGTCAAGAGTATACTCTAAAGCATGTGGAAACATCAAGCCTTCATCCAAATCAAGTTCAAAGCATCTCTAAGTTCCACATATCCATGACCTATTTATTGTCTATGATCAAGATATTATCTATGATCATGATCTTATTACTAAACAAATTCATCCCATATATAGCACACTTAATCCTATTTATGCTCACATTTATGATCGAGGTTCTATCTATGATCATAAAAACCATGATGATCCTCTTAACCAAACTTTATGCAATTCATGATCAAGATGATACCTATATTGAAGATGCTATCCATGAGCACCTTGATCTTATCCATAATCCTATACCTATCCATGAGAAAGATGTCCAAATTTCTCCAATCCATCCTCCATCTATCCCTATCCATAATGAGCAAACATCCACTTGTCATGATGAGACACTTGTCCCTCAAGAAAGCATAGAAGATCAAACAAATAACTTGGATCTTAGTGAACACCACGAACATAATCAAGATCCTAATGGTCCTTCCCTATCCACCATCAACCCCATTTCAAGTCCACCAACATATCCTATTGGTCTATCCACCTTTATCCATGAATGTTCTTCCTTAGGACAACAACAACCTTTGTCCTCCACTTCACCTTCTCCATCCAATAATGAACTCAAGCCTAGTGTTCAAACCACACCTAGTCCCATAGTCCATCGCATGCTCCAAAACATGAACTACCAAGGTAAAGGCCTAGGCCTTTATGAGAAAGGTATTTTGGAGCCCATCCATGTCAAGGTCCCCCCACGCTCATATGGCCTTGGATAGACACCCCAAGGTAAACAATATCAAGATGTTGGTAATTCCTCCATCCATTCTAAGTCCACTTTTTACCACAAACCACATCACATTCCCAAAACATATGTTGCTATTCCACCCCCCATCCAACAAATGTCAAAAGCATGTGACCATACACTTCTCGCCATCCAATTTACCTCTACTCCTTCCAACTCCTACTATCCCTCCATCAACTTTACATCCACTTCTACGAATGCCTAATTATCCATTTATCCATAAGTCCCCTAAAAATCCTAATCATGACCAACAAATGGACATATTGTCTAAACATAAAGCTTCCATTCATTCCACCAAACCCATGGGATCCAAAAGCAAAAATTTGGATGTCTCTACCTATAAAGCTAAAAATCCTACCCATAAAGCAAAAAATCCTAAGGATCCTCATGCCTTAGGACATCAATGTAAATAGTCAAAGCAAAATCTATCTAGAAAGCTACTTAAACCCAACCCTCCAAAAGAAAAGGCCAAAACTAAAATGGTTTGGGTCCCTAAGCAAAAAGCAATCACGTCAAAAGAGGCATCCACATCTTAAAAATCCCAACCATCTACTTCCATCCAAGAATCATCCCCTTCCATCCAAAATTACCATTCCATTCAAACATTCCAAAAATCCCACAAGTAAAGCAAAAATCATAAAAATACTAAGTCTATGCGGGTACCTAAGTGACTCCATCAACCATCTCCTAAGCAAGCATCACAATTGCTTCCTACACTACCATCCACTCAAAAGCTAAATGTTTATCATGGTGTGTGAAACCGTTGGTCATGGTTCCATTCCATTCTACAACATTTCCACATACCTCCATCTCCCCACCTTTCAACCATTATCCTACATATCTGCCTTATCACCTCCCTATGGTCCATGCTTTTGCATAAAAAAATCATCCATCTTCCTTGCATAAGTTCTACATAATCCACATCATAATCCACGTCATAATCCACATCATAATCCACTATCATTCCTTCCATAATCCACCATTCACTTAATCCACCTCCCTTTCATGCAATCCCCTTACCAACATCTATGATATAATGACATGGTCTATGTGATGATATCAATCTCCAATGGGACCATCACCTTTCATGGAACTAGACTCTTGAGTCCCTCTCATCTATATTCACCTTCTTCCATCCAAAAATTCAAAAAAGTAAAAAAAAAAGAAAAATAAAAAAAGTAAAGATAAATCCTTTCATCCAACGGTGAAAACCTAGTAAACAGATGCCTTGGATAAGTGCCATGATGAAAACCTGACAAACATGCATCATGTGTAGGTTGATCTTCTATGTCACTTACACTTGGGGGCACGTTGTCTCATCCATCTTATCATTTCCAACCTATCATTTTCTTCCTATCTATCCCATCATACCATTTCCATACCATATCCTACCATCCTTATCCATTACACCCACATACCTATCATATTCCTCCATTCATCCTCCCTTCCTCCTTTTGATCTTGATAAATATATGAGGGCAAAATGTTGAAATATGCTTTGGATATCTCTTGGTACACCTCACCCTTTCCAAACAATCCTATTATTATCCACCTATCATAAGCCTTGTCATGTAAAATCCATCATGTCATCCTATTGTCATGTCCAATCATAAGCATTACACCTAGAATGGAGCATGTTATTCCTATGCGACGGTCTTTGGAGATCACATCCTAGCTCCATTGTGATGCATACATCCATCCATCCACTTTAAACTATCCTTTTATCTATCCATTTATCATGAAATGTCCATTCCATTATTGTCTATCCTCTTATCCACCCGTCTATCATGAGTCCTCTTACCCATCCATCTATCATGAGCCTCCCATCCATTTCATTTATTATCACCTATCCTTTTATCCATCCATCCTACCTTCATCGCTTGCACCTAGACTTGGATTTTCCCTTGTCATTGGTATCTAGCACAAAGGCTACCCAAATTGTAAATCCATTAAAATTTTTAAAAACACTCCAAAAATTTAAAAAAAAATCAAATATTCCTAAAAATCCAAAAAAAATCAAAATATTCCCAAAAAACACAAAAAAAAAATCAAAATATTCCCAAAAAATCCAAAAGAAATCATAATATTCTCAAAAATACAAAAAAAAATCAAATATTCTCAAAAAATACAAAAAAAATTAAATATCCATAAAAAATCCAAGCAATAAAACCCACTCAAATCCATCAAAACAAATCCAATCAAATCATCAAATCAAGCCAATCTATTAATCAATCAAAATCACATCAATCCAATCCATATCATCCCATCAATAACATCATATATCATCAAACATCTAATCAATCTATAACCCCATCAATCCTTCCACCTTCATCATCACCACCAATAAACACAAAATAAGAACTACATCTTATTTCTATCATTAAGTGCCTTGATCCCATGGATACAGGGTATGTAGGCAATCTGGGATACGAAGGAAGTACTTAGATTCAGGCATAGGTGATAGCCCTCTTCCATCTTCCATCCTTCTTCTAATCAATCATCATCTTCATTCATTTCACTTTCTTCTATCTCCCACATCATTAATAAACATGTAGAATCCAAATCACTTCAAATCAATCCATCAATCTAATTCATTCAAATCACTTCCTCAAATCATCAATCCATCACTTCTTCAAATCACTTCAAAATCAATATAAGCAATGATCCATTTGCAAGTCAATCATTAATCCTTACCAATCAAGTTAATCAATCTTGTCAAATTATCCAATCACATCCATGGTCTTGAACCTAATCTTGACGTAAACCAAATCAATAAATCATCAACACTATTATCATCACTATTATTATCATTATCACTATTATCATCAATCAATCAATCACTTAATCATTGGTTTACAGCTTGACAGTGGCAATACCTTGTTTATTTTTGTATCATTTGTGCTTGCTTGCTTGTGTGTGTTATCTTTTTATCTTGCATTTGTATCACATCTATATCATTCTAGCTAATATTCATATCTTGTGTATGTTGGAATAGATTTTTGCATTATCCTTTGCATCTAAGGTCATATCATACCTTTTGTGCATTAGGACTTTAATGCTCTAAGTTTACTTCCTCATACGTGTAGACAAGGTTGTATTATGTTGGGGCACGAGACACATTGTCACCCTAGTCCTTATACCTTGGTGCATAACGTCTAGTGCTATATCAAACATTATGGTTTCTCACCTTCATTGTAGCATAACGCATCATTCATTTCTTCTATCCATTCCCCTATCTTATCTTCCTTAACCAATCCCTTTCATTTCAAGAGCCTACCCGTGTTTGTCCAACTTGCCTATCCTCTCAAAGGGGCATCATCATCCTCATCCTATCTTTCCATCCTCATCCTATCCTTTACATCATCCTATCTTTCCATCATCATCTTTTTCCTCCATCCATACCTTACCTTCTTTGAAATGATGTTACTCAATATAAAGCTCATCATCTCGAACATCATCTCAAAGAGGGGCAAAATGTAGACACCCAAATTTGTCGATGTCTTGCAACACCTAGTCAAAAACATTATTAAGACATCATGTACCATTTTGTCCTAATCCCACTCCTAATTCACCTTAATCCAAAAGCCAATTAATTAAATAAATTTTATTTATTTAATTAAAATTTCATCTTAATCCCATCATTATCCCACTTTCCAATTAATTGAATAAATCTTATTTATTTAATTAATTTTCCAACTAATTTAATTAAAATATTTGAATTAGGTCCTCACCTCTCACCACATTCCAACACTTGTCCACCTCTCACTTGAATCATGTGTGGTAGTACAACTTTCATTTAATATCCTTTTTGTGTACACAATCACACATGAACTTGTTTTTGTGTACACGATCACACATCAACTTTATCCTTCTTCCTACACTTGTCACATGACTACAACTTCCTTCAAGAGTGGGAATAACTAATCAATCCTAGTTGTCCACATAATTCAATTAGCCTTTTAATCTTAACCATCCATTTGAATCAAGCCTTGCCTATAAATTAACCCCCTCACAAGCCATTTGATCATCCACCTTTCAAGTATCCTTATGCTGTCAAAATCATTCTTCAATCTTCCCATCCATTTCTATCAATCTTCCATCTATCATCTTCATCTCAATGTTATGCTGCCAAATTGAGCAACTGACATATTAAATCAATTAATCAATCAATCATGCATGCATCTATCTGAGGTATTGAAGATTTGGATTAGGTAATGCATTTGTATTGTTTTATCATTTTCATTTTATCTAAATTTTTCGTATACAAAGGTATATTACACTCTTAGTAAAGTTGGTTAAAGATTTTACTGGCTTGTTGGATGCTCACAAGGTGTTGGTCCCACAAATAGCAACTAGAAACCTTATAGTTAGAGACCACCCAACCTACCTCCGAACATTGAGTTAATTTTCAGTGCAAGGGTACTTCATCCCCAAGATTATTCACCATAAGGCTCCCTTGAGATGAGATAGAAATCCCCGGCTTAGCATAAGCTACTTGTAGCTTTCTGGGGAAAGGGTGATTGGGTCATCCTTGTAGTCCTAAAGGTCCCTATCTGTCCTCTCTTGCAAAGATGAAAAAGTGTACACATCCATATTAGGTGTGATGACACTTGATTCGATGGAGATTCCAAGTGTGGGTTGATGTATCATAATGAAGTTGTGTCCTTAGGAATAGAAAATGCTTGATTTGTCTTCAAATTGTGTTATACCCATGAAAACTTGGGATTTTTATGAGCCTTGAACATACACTAATTGTTACAAATAGCCATTGTGTTTTTATTGTCTATTGTGTTTTCTTGTCTAAAACAAAGAAAAAAAATCATCCCAAAAACAATAGGTTACCTAGAAAAATGAGCCAAAAACAAACAAAATTGATCAAACACAATCATTTATATAGAACTGCACATATACACTTTGTTCCTATGCATACAATTACTATTCTTGCACATCTGCTATTCCTTCACATCTGATATCTGTTTCTACACATTTGGATCTATGCATATACACTCTGTTCTTGTGCATATAAACACTGCTTCAGCGCATTTGAACCTGTGCATCCGTAATAGAGAGCACTTTCATAGGTCTTGAGAAAATAAACATAACACATCTGGATACCCTTTTCCTTGTAGAATTCATTTTAGAAGTCATTTAAACCATACAGATACATCTTACATCCATTTTAAAAACATTCCACTTACCACTCATACTTAGCCTTCCAAAACAAACAAACGAGGTTTTCACAAAGTGCCTTTGAGATCTTATCATTTCAACAACAATTTAGTTAGTCTCCCCCTATAAGGATTTATCATCCTTTATCTAGGAGCTATACTAAAAATGTTGACAAAGTTAGTCTCCATCATAGTGATATCCATCATCCCTATTTGACTTACTTTGGATCACACTTTGATAGCTATCTATCATAGCTCAAGATCACTATTTAAAAAAAAGATAAAAAAATACTTTAGAAAATCTTACCATCAACACATTCAATCTAATCATATCATCTTTCACCCAAACTAGACTCTATCAAAGCCATCACTTGTATCTACACATCGTACATTCAACATCATTCATATAAACTTTGTATGGTTGAGACTAGGGCTCAAAAGATAAGACAAGAAGAAATGAGTTCATTCAATGGTAGCCAAGGTCATTCTAGTGATGACGAAGAAGAAGAAATCCCCTAAGAAGAAATTGTTAGTGCTCTACAAGACCTAAAATTTCAAAAACTAATGGACAAAGTCATAGCAATGGATCCACACAAATATTTCCTTATGCTTGCACAACAAGGAGCAAAGTTACCTCCTAATTTTGACATTACCAAATTGAGAGGAATAATTCAAACAAAGGAAAATGAAGCTCCTAAGAACAAAGAAGTTAAGGATTTGACAAATCCATTAGATGCACTTACTCAACAAATCCAAGCATTGCAACAATAATTTGTAGATTTACAAATTGGATCCTCAACAAAACAATATTCATTAGAGGAGATATCTCCCTATCCATTTGATAAAATCTTGGTTATGATACCTTTCCCTTCCAATTTTGAAGTACCCAAATTTGACAAGTATAGGGGAAAACGTGATCCTCGTGACCATATTAGGGAATTTAGTGCTGCATGTTTAGAATTTTCTCACAATGATACATATCTAATGCGACTCTTTCCACGTAGCTTAGGAGGTTAAGCCATGGAATGGTTCTCATGTCTACCTCTTGGAATCCAAACATTTAAGGAACTAGTAGACAAATTTGTAGCTCACTTCTCTTATAAAATTGAACATGATATATCAATGTTAGATCTTTGTAACAATAAACCAAAGAGTGGAGAATCCTTCACTACCTTCTTGCAAAGATGGAGACAACTTGCAAGAAAATGTCCATACCACATCTTTGAGAAACAAATGATAGAAATGTTTGTCCACAATTTAAACTCAGACTTAAGCTATCAACTTCAAATCCAATATCCCACTTCTTTTAGTAAGGTTATTGAGATGGGATTACTCATAGAAAAGGCATTGATAGCCAAAGGACAAATTAAAATCTATAAGGATGTTACCAGTTCAAACAACAACACAGACAAATCTAGGTTTTGGACCAAGAACAAGAACATTGTGAATGATGGGGTTGTAGATGCCAAACATGTTAAACCAACACAACCCATCTTAAATTTATCAAGTCCACAAAACAAGGCTTCTTCAAACAAACCGACCAATAATGAACCTAGACCAACAAACTTCAATTCTCCTCGCAAAAGATTTACACCATTGGGAGAATCCATTGAATCTGTCTTAAGGAAGCTCATTGCAAATAATCTCATAATGCTTCCTATAGCAAGAGAATATGAACCCAAATTTAAACCTTCATAGTGGAAAGATTTTGATTATTGTGAGTTTCATAGAATCAATGTTCACAAAACAAATGATTGGCAAAGGTTGAAAAATGCAATTCAAGACTTAATAGACAGAGGAGATATATCAATTGATGGTCATACATCCAATGAAGAACATGTGGAATTTAAGAATCCACTTCCTAACTATGAGAAGGGAAGTGCCTCAAACATAAATAATAATGGTGGTAATAATGCTAATTACACAAAAGTATCTTATGAATAAATCGTTAATCATATATCTGAATGTGACTCACATGTTAATGTGATTACCATTAATAACAAGCCTGATTGTAATGTTACTACCCATCGAGGAAAGATTACTCTTCAAGGAGCTCCACCCAAGCCATCTTCCATGTCAAACCAATACAATGTCTTAGACCAACTCAAAAAGACACCCGCACACATATCCATATTAGAGATTTTTCATCTTTCACCATCTCACAAAGCTATCCTAGAAAGGGCTCTACTAGAAACTATCGCACCCATAAATATGGAACAAGAGCAGTTTCAAGCCATGGTGGGACATCTCACCATGCCTCATTTCCTATCTTTCACTGAAAATGATGATATGGCCATTCACCAACCTCATAATGCATATCTTCACATTGAAGTACACATTCAAAAGCATAGAATCAAACGAGTCCTTATAGATGGAGGAGTTGGTTTAAATATATGTACCTTAAAATTAATCCTTGCATTGGGGTTTTCTAAAAATGCTCTAGATTCAAAGAAGAAAATCACTATCAAAGGATATGATGAAGAGGAAAGAGCCTCTAAAGGAACTGTTGTCTTACCCATAAGAGTTGGACCAATTGAAAAAGATGTGGTTTGTCAAGTCCTTGACATGGATTTAGCCTATAACATTCTCCTTGGATGCCCTTGGATTCATGTAATGAAAGCCATACCATCTACCTATCATTAATGAATAAAATTCCCATACAATGGTCAAGAGATTACAATCCAAGGTGATCCTGATCCCTTTCAATATTGCAATACCATCAAACCTAAGCCTGAAGTCATTATACCCACTAATCATGTAGCCTCATCATCTACATCCCATGTTGATATAAGATCATTAGCCTCTACATCCAAATCTACTGAAGTGAAAGTCAACCTCAAGGACAAAGGTGTTGGAGAGTATTCCATTGAACAATCCTTTTGTATCGCATAATTACCCCTTTCACCCAAATCCCATGGCAAACCATCCATATCAAAACAACTGTCATTGAAGCACCTTGAAGGTCCTTTTATCAAATGGGGCAATCTATCAGAAGAAAGTGAAGAGAACGACATCCTCCAATGACTATACAAGGAAGAAGAAAGTGAACTCAAGCCAGAAGAACAAAAACCACAATTACCAACTAAGCAATATGGTGCAGGTTTCACCATTATGCAGAGAATGGGATATGATGGTCACAGTCCCATAGGTTTAAGAAAAGAAGGAATTATTGAACCCATACAACCTTCTTCATTGTCTGCCCAAGACACTAAAGGGCTAGGATATAAAGGAAAGGTCATAGAAAAAGCTACTACCAATCTAGTGGACCAAATTCATAAACTGCAAGAGGGAAGTGAAATAGATTCTAATGAATGGGAATGGGAAAGTCTTTTTGAGTTATCTTGTGAAGATAAGCATATTGATGTAGTTCAATCACACAACTCCACCAATATGTACCATGAGGGATAAAGTTCAAGGTCTAGACCATTAGAGTTAGATTCACAAAATATCCAGAGTGAGTCCCGCGAGGAAGGTCAGATATCTCATGTGATAGATAATCCTGAGGAGAGTACTATTTTGGATCTTGTAGATATCACCATAAACCTAGAGAACTCTTCCATCCTAACCATTATTTCCCTTGAGTCAAACCAACCAGATGATCCTCTTCCACTAGTACATCCTAAACTTATAGATTGGGAACAACAAGAGGCCCCTGAACTTGATACCATTCACAACGATGATGCTATCATTGACTATTTGGAACTTAGAGATCATTTGCCCCCAGGAGATCATAAGGCAAGTTTCACGATAGAACTTAATAATGTGGCTTATTTTGGAGAGAGTGCCAAGCCTTTCAGTCACAAAAATATAAAAATAAAAAATGGATCTAATGGTGAAAACTGCTCTGCGGCAGTATTAGATCATGAAAAAAATAAAATAAAGGACACATCTGATGGTGAAAACCTCTCTGAGGTGCCAAAGGATAAAAGGCTTGAAACTCTCCCCAACCCTACACATCAGGAGAGGTCTTCACTTTTAATAGAACCAATAGAACCAGTGAATATTGGTACAAAGGACAACCTGAAGATAATTCATCTAGTAGAATCTTTATTAGAGCAAGAAAAGAAAGAATTCATCAAATTCTTTAAAGAGAGATTAATTTTTCTTGGTCTTATGTGGATATGTCTAGCCTTGATCTAGATCTGATAATGCATCATTTATCAGTAGCTCCAGGAGTTAAACCTATGAAACAAAAGTTGAGAAAGATGCATCTGTATATAGTAATTTTAGTCAAAGAAGAGTTGAAGAAGTTGTTGGATGTAGGTTTTATCAGATCAATTGATTATCCTGAATGGATCTCCAACATTGTTCTTGTTTCTAAACCAGACAAGAGAATCAGACTTTGTACATATTTTAGAGATACGAATAAAGCATGCCGTAAGGATGATTTTCCTTTACCCAATATATAAATCATTGTTGATCTGACAGTAGGACATACTATGTTATCTCTAATGGATGAGTTTTCTAGTTATAATCAGATCAAAATAGCACTAGAAGACCAACACAAAAATGCCTTCACATGTCTATTGGGTACATATTGCTAGAATGCCATGCTGTTTGGATTGAAAAATGTAGGAGCTACTTACCAGAGAGCAATGACCCCCATTTTCCATGATATGATGCACATTATTATGGAAGATTATGTGGATGACGTTCTAGGAAAATAACTCACATGGGAAGAACATCTGCATGCATTAGACAAGCTCTTTCAGAGACTGGAGCAATTCAATGTTCGTTTGAATCCAAAGAAGTGTGTGTTTGGAGTCAAATCTGGAAAGCTTTTAGGATACATATTGTTAGCAAAGGGAATTGAGGTGGATCCTACAAAAGTGAAAGCTATCATGGAAATGCCACCTCCTAAAAATATCAGTTAATTGAGATCATTACAAGGCAAGTTATAGTCTATCCACCAATTTATCTCACAGTTAGCCAACAAAAGTCATCCATTCACTCATCTACTTCACAAGAATGTTCCTTTCAGATGGGATGAGATGTGTGAACAAGATTTTCAACTCTTGAAAGAATAGTTGATGAATTCACCAATATTGATGCCACCAATTCAAGGAAGACCATTGTTTCTGTATATCTTAGCTACAACAACCGCTCTAGGAGCTCTACTGGGACAACAGGATTATGAAGGAAAAGAACGAGCTATCTATTATATCAGTCGGACCCTAGTAGGCTATGAGTTACAATATACACCTATTGAGTGAGCATGTCTTTCTATAGTCTTTGCATCTCAAAAGCTACGATATTATATGCTAATTCATTCAATCAAGCTAGTAGCCAAAATAGATCCGTTGAAATATTTACTTAGTAAGGCAGCTCTGACAGGCAGGCTGACAAAGTGGATTATGATCCTTAATGAATTTGACATTGAATAAATGGATAGAAAGGCAATAAAAGGACAAGTGATTGTAGATCAACTAGCAGATGCACCATTGAATGATGAAAATCCATTAAGTTTTGAGTTTCCAGATGAATCCATCTTCAATATAACAACTCAAGCATGGAAGCTCTATTTTGATGGATCTTATACATAGCATGGGTCAGGAGCAGGAATTTTGTTGGTGACACCACAAGGAGATACCATACCAAAATCATATAGAATATTATTCCTGTGCACCAACAACATGGCGGAATATGAAGCATTGGTCATTGGTCTCAAGATGGCTGTAGAATGGAAAGTTTGAGAGCTACATGTTTACGAAGATTCAGAACTAGTCATCAATCAAGTAAATGTAGATTATTAGACCAAGGATGATAAGTTAATACCTTACAAATGTATGGTAGATGACTTCAAAGTGTAGACACCTAAAATTGGCTCAGGTCGAATTAAGTAAATATTCTAATATTTATCTTAATTCTTATTTTCTTCTGTCAATTAAATAATAATTATAAGTTTATTTGATTGGTTCATTATCCTTAAATTAAATAAAATCATTTTATTTAATTAAATTCCCTAAATTCTTCTAATGTCTCAAGTCCTAAATCCACCTCACAAAATCCACCTCATCAATCCACCTCATCTTTCCACCTCATCTCTTCCACCTCACCATGTTGCACATATAATTAAATATTCTTAATATTTAATTAGCTAATATCCTCTATTATCCAAAATAAATCTTTAATTCAATTATCCTCCACCAATTGAATTCTTAATTCAATTGCTCCCCACTATCCTCCACCAATTGAATTCTTAATTCAATTATCCCCCACTATCCTCCACTAATTGAATTCTTAATTCAATTATCCCCCACTATCCTCCACCAATTGAATTTAAAATTCAATTGTCATAACCCACTCTTCTCAAAAAAGAATTTTTAATTCATCCATTATGAATTAAATGAGAGCCATTGATCTCATCTTTTGATCTTCACCCTCCATTCCCTTTTCAAAAAATCTATAAATAAGACTCCTCTCTAAACCATTAAGAGGGACTTCTTCTGGCATCCTTATCATGCCCATTTTGCTCTAAGGACTTCATTCTTGCATCCTCATAATGCCCAAATTCCTCTAGGGAATCTTCTTCTTCTCGATTCTCTTCTTCATACCATCATAATGCCGAAATTATCCTAGCCGTCCCATATCCTCCTTCAATGTCCCTGTGTTTGAGGCTCGTCTTCAACACAACAAAATATCACAGCTGTTCCGTTCTTGTCACCATCAACAAGCAAGGAAGCAAGATCCCTGAGGGCAAATCTTCTTCATCATCAAGGTCGAGAACAGATAGGCGAATAATGGAAGTTGAAAGGTAAAGGTTGTAAGTATCTCTTTGTGACTATTTAAATCTCCTTTTCCTTCATATTTCATTGTTGTATTGGGTTTATTTATCTTTATTGATCAATCTCATATTCCCATTCACACAAAGAGTACTTTGTTGTGATTTCTTTTGAACAAATACCTAGACTAGAGAATAAAGCTATACCAGAGAATCAGTCACATTATGAGTTCTTAGTGGAGTCATTATCTAATCCTACTTATGATAACCCTGAAACATGGATTATATGTCAAATAGTACGATCGGATTCCCTTTGTATGGAAACATCTATACCTACCTAAAAGAAAACACATTGCCACCTGGCCTACCAAATAATCAACATAGAACCTAGTACCAAAATTTTTGAACTTGAAATTTTTAAATTTTTGCCTTCTCGAGTCACATATGAGTAATTCTCCCCCCTCAGTTTGGTTGAATTATTGATATTGGAAAATCCAAAATCTTGCCCTTGCAAATGTTAACTTCAGTCTTAGTTTCCAATAATTGATTCTGGTCACTCACACACAAAAAAAATCCTTCCAATATATGTCAAAATACTCCATGATGTAGTATCAACTACAAAAGAAGAGGAACACAAAATTTGTGGATGAAGTTTTGTAGGTTTCTTCTATGCATTTAAAATCAGAAGATATGAGGCTCACCCAAAATGTTTTGAAGTACGAATGTGGAGCATCTTAGAGATTTCTTGCAACCTACTTCCGAAAAGCATAGCTAGATAACTGAGCTCAGAAACATGGGTTGGTTCTATAATGACATTAATGATTTCCCTCAGGTCTATCATGCTTTGTTTTGTGTACATCCACAATTTCAACGACATGTCTCATGGATTCAGAAACAACTTGTAACAAGTTGATGTGTTGCATTCCTTATGTTTATCCCATAATGAAGTTTTGGGATTGGGAGTGAATGAGAAGCATCTTGGATAGGAAAATAGACAAATGCAATTGCCTTGTACTTACATATACAGGTCATATATTTGAACAACAATATTCATGGTTGACGTAGCAAATACCATCATATGCGATAGCAGCTATAAATAGGCAACAAGTTCTACTGATGGCATGACTTGATGCTCTTATTCATGTTGTTAGATTGAAAGTTATGGGAGAATGCATAAGATCACGAACTTTTTTAATTAGATTCACCATTTAACAAAATGCAAGATCATGGACATATAGTAGATGCTACTGGCTTGGGTGACGCAAAATTTCTAAATGACATACTTATGCCAAAATGGTAACACTATAATATTGATTTATGACATATATTATAGCTCCAATACCCGTGATAAGTGTGTAAAGGTTGGATGAATAAAAGCCACGAGGGTAGCCAAGTATGTACAAAAGAAGAGCAATGCAATCGACAGGTGTAATGCTAACACCAAAGTCTCTCGCTAGCATAGAAATGATGCATCCAAAAATAGATATTATCAAGCTTCATCATCATCCTCTCTGCCCACCGAGAATACAAGCTTTTGTGCTAGACACCATCGTTGGAGCTTGGAAACCATGTAATTAAAATGTGAAAGTAGGGATGAAGACCGCGACATGGTTATAATCATTAGAGTTAAGCACAAAATGGATTTGTTAAAAAGGCTTTAGAGATTTTAAAGCAAACGTGATTTCTAGAATAACTTCCTTGACATTTGCCAGCGCACTCCCAGCATTTGGGAAGTAGTAAATAAGAAGTAGATTTTAGAAATGCTTCAATGGAAAAGCATGAAAAAGGGTGAATACCAAGATGGTGATAAGATCTAAACAAAGTTGATTTATGATTGGTTTAGAAACTTTCTAGCAAAATATGAAATGCCACCCTTCATGGCAAATGATAACAATAGTTTTTCATCAGATGATATACCTGGAAATGCATTGAAGACATGCAAAAAAAATATGACAGCTTTTACAAGGTGCATGTAGTATTAAATTCCTCAAAGAAATGCGGTCTCATGGAAATGATGGAAAGATATGCTCAAAGTAGATTTGTTATAAAGGCCTTAAAAACTTTCATGCGGATGCAATCCGCAGGTGTAATGCTTCGAAGACCTTTGCCATTATTCCCCTTTTTCCCATGCCATTAAGAATCATTCATGTGAGATATTATAACTGGAAATGCTCGATAGTCGGTGGCATGCATGCAAAATATAAAAGCATCAAAAGGCTACAGTTATGACAGGCAGTCGCAGGATATGCATAGAATGGATTTGTTGAAAAGGCTCGTATGAGATCTTATTCACAAATGGAGGTCACCCGCAACAACATGGAAGGTTCAGGAGGCAATTTTTAGAATTTAACATGGGACTTATGTAGAGTTGAAGAATTTGACTTGGGAGGATTCAGATGGTTATATGTTTGAACTCATTCAAAAGGATCATGCCCCAAAAACATTGTATCAAGCCATGCTTTGTATTGGAGACCTTGATTAGTTCATTATGCTTTATGCAGAAGCTTGTGGAATGAAACTCTTGAGGAAGATTTTGTTAGAAACTGTCACAAAATATCTGGTGGTGGTGTCAATGATAGTTTTGGCAGACCTTTGAAGAATGGAGAGTAGTGGTGTATATAATAAATAGGCTCAATATAATAATGATTCTTAAAGATTGAAAAGGCAACATAAGGAACCATCACATCTTCCAAGGGGGAGGGCATATCAGTATGAAATTTATGAACATTCGGAGATATTTTCATCAACCATGCTGATAAGATTAGGAAGAGTTGATAAACATCTCATGCTTTCAAATCTTGCTCAAGGTAAAAAAAATTTGGAACTTTAAGTGCAAAATAAAAAAGCTTACTGATGATGTTGAAGTGTAGGCCATTATCTGTGTTCAATGGAGCAAATTTGGCAAACCTGATGAATATTGCAGTCATCAAAACAACAATTAGAAGTAGTGACAAATCTATTTTATTATTTTCTACCAGAGTAGAATGGTCACCAACAAGAATGAGTTATTGTAAGTGAAAAGTTTTGATGTAAGAATGGTCTCATAACTGATGAGATGTTGATAAAATTATTGTAAAGAAAATAAGCAGGAGTGGAATGGGAAGAGTCATCTGTGACTTTAGTTTTCTTTTGTCTTTTTGAATATTTCTTTGGGGGTAATATGGAGTTTTGAGCTTCCATTCAGAGGGTCTTTATAAACATATTTGTAGTCATTGTAAAGGATCTTTTTGCTACCTATGTATGGGAAGCTTTGTAAAAGGGAAAAAACTTGAAACTTTGTGTTCTAAGTTTATTTTCAATAAAGGATTGTTGTTCTTATGTCTCCATTCCTCGTGAAGCTGGTTATTCCTATATCTAACTAGTTTATTTACATTTATTTCCTCCTTTGCTCTAATATACAGGTATTTTTAGAGGACTTTGTGCTTTTGCTATTGTGTTTTCCTTTCTTTCTCTTGGGGATTTGTATTCTGTTTCTTATGTTCACATGCAGATTCCTTTTCTTTTTCTCTCTTTCTCTTTCTCTTTCTCTTTCCCTTTCGTACTTTCTACTTAAAAGTACATAAGATTTAAAACATACATCATACGAGGGAGCTGCCCCTCTCAAACACAGAGGAGAATTTTTGCAATCGCAATGATTCCTCCATTTGTTAGCACCTTTTGTTGCTGCCTCTTGGGCAAATTGGGTTGTTTTTGCAGTGACAAAATTGTATGCTAACAGTTTTTGGTGACTCTACTGGGCATAATCAAAGTGCTAGTGTCTTCTTTCCTCAAAAATTTCATGGTACCTCCATTGGAAAGGACATTGGTGACTCTATTTTATTTGAAGATCTCAAAAAATGGTTTAATGCAAGGTAGATCAAATAAATCAACCCAAAGCTAGAAGATGACCTATGCCAACAATTGAAGAGATTGTTAGGGGAAATTATGCGTGAATATCAAAAGACATCAATAATACCCGTAAGTCAATGGAATATAGAAATAAAGAAGATCTAAAATGATGAACAATACCTCAACAAACCTCTTTACCTTATGGCTTCTAGTGGCAGCCGATCACAAATGATCTTGTCTATGAATATGCCCTTAGAAGGTACACCTCCTTGCTATTCCAAGATGTCAAGTAGGAATGGCCATGATAGTTGATTGTAATGAAGACGAGCTTCACAACAATGGTAATGGTGATATGGTAACAAGTTGATCGCAAGCAAATGGAATTCCTGCAAAGTAATGATACTGAAAGCTTAGATGCTGAGATGGAAGAAGAAGGGTCAATTTATAGACTTGTGATTGAGGAGATCAACGGTTGAGAAAGAATAAGAAGATTGACGGTTAAGAAAGAATGAGAGAATGTACGTGAAGAGAAAGAAGACAAGTGTCACACAAAAGCTATTTTGAGTTAACTATTTTTCTATTTATTGAAGATAAGATATGCTGTCATAAAATAGAAGGCTTTTTTCTATTTCAGGAGTTTTGGAATCAATTAGTTGACTCATGCTTTGCTTTTGCATGTTTTGAGAGGAATTAAATAATAAATTATTTAATTTTGTGTGCATGAAGAAGAGGATTTATTTTTAGAAGATTTGGAAGATTCCTGGGAATTTAGAAGGTAATGAATTAAATAAATAAATTTATTTAATTGTGTGCGCCTAATTTGGAAGAATAAATAAAATATTTGATTATATTTTATTTTTAGAGAATGAGAGGATTTAAATAAATTTGATTTATTTATTTAAATTTGGAGGAAGAATTGACTTAATTAAATAATTAAGAATTATTTAATTGTTTGGAAGAATTAAATTAAATAAAGGATTTTATTTAATTTTGATCTTAGAAGAGGTAATTAAATGTTTTGATATTTAATTAATTTAGAAGAATATGAATCAAATAAATAAATTGATTTATTTATTTATTGATAGAAGAATTAGAATGAAATAAATATTAAGAATATTTATTTAGACAGAGTCGTGTCATTTTTAGGCGTATACATTTTGCCCCTCTTTGATGCAATGCAGTTTACAGCGTTGCCTCAAAGAATAAATTTCTGATAACGATACATGCCCCAGTTTGCCCCTGGTCTAGGTTACAACGACAGGATACCCCCTCGGGAGATTGGATGGGAAGGTCATTCCTGAGGAGGTTTTAGTATGTTACCACTTAAGGTCATTCCCTGAGGATGGAAGGATATCCAAGGGCAGGCTTCTCTAAAGGTTCAACACATGCGAAAATGATATGTCTAGCATTTTGGTCACCCAAGACAGGGGAGAGCATAGGCCTGGTATCATTCCCAAAAAATATGAAAGACAGTTGTTCTTTTCCCCTAGTTAAAATGAAAAAGACTATATGAGCTATCTACTTGGGCACACATGTAAGTTGTTAACTTTGAAAAGCAAGATAGAAGTGGTTTAATTTTATCCCCCTAGCATTGTGACTAGATTCAATTTGTTGATGCAACAAGATTCAAGTTACTCCCTTCCTAGTTAGATCTAGATGTGATTTTGCATGAGCATCTGATTACTATCCTTTAAAAAGATGATGTTTTCTAACAATGCAACTAAAATGACTAAACTGGCTCCTAATCCTGCAAGCAGATGAGAGAATATTCTTGCAAAAAAGTGTCAGCGTTAGCAGAAACAACATAAAATATCCTAAAAAGCACTGTTTAGAATAGGTGCGCAGTTTCAGAGACTGAATGCATAGAAAGAGAGATTAGAAGCATAAAAAAATTAGAAGTGCAGAAACAGAAAGCAAAAGTGCTGAAATAGAAAGCATATGCATAGGAATATCATATGTGCCGTAACAGAGGATGTATGCACAAATTTAGAGATCAGATGCGCTGAAAGATCATATGCATCAGAATAGAGCTTAGATGCATGATAGAATTGGTCAGATGTGCTGAATCCCCTTGTGTACGGAACCTTTGCATAGAAAACTTAGTTTTTAGGTTAAATCGGGGCAAGGCCCCACGGTGGGTGCCAGAAATGTTAGGGGAAATTATACATGAATATCAAAAGACATCAATAATACCCATAACTCAATGGAATATAGAAATAAAGAAGATCTAAAATGATGAACAATACCTCAACAAACCTCTTTACCTCATGGCTTCCATTGGTGGCCTATCACAAATGATCTTGTCTATGAATATGCCCTCAGAAGGTGCACCTCCTTGCTATTCCAAGATGTCAAGTGGGAATGGCCATAATAATTGATTGTAATGAAGATGAGCTTCACAACAATAGTAATGGTGATATGGTAACAAGTTGATCGCAAGCAAATGGAATTCCTACAGAGTAACGGTATTGAAAGCTTAGATGCTGAGATGGAATAAGAAGGTTCAATTTATAGACTTGTGATTGAGGAGATCAACGGTTGAGAAAGAATAAGAAGATTGACAGTTGAGAAAGAATGAGAGAATGTGTGTGAAGAGAAAGAAGACAAGTGTCACACAAAAGCTATTTTGAGTTAACTATTTTTCTATTTATTGAAGATAAGATATGCTGTCATAAAATAGTAGGCTTTTTTTATTTCAGGAGTTTTGGAATCAATTAGTTGACTCATGCTTTGCTTTTGCATGTTTTGAGAGGAATTAAATAATAAATTATTTAATTTTGTGTGCATGAAGAAGAAGATTTATTTTTAGAAGATTTGGAAGATTCCTGGGAATTTATAAGGTAACGAATTAAATAAATAAATTTATTTAATTGTGTGTTCCTAATTTGGAAGAATAAATAAAATATTTGATTATATTTTATTTTTAGAGAATGAGAGGATTTAAATAAATTTGATTGATTTATTTAAATTTGGAGGAAGAATTGACTTAATTAAATAATTAAGAATTATTTAATTGTTTGGAAGAATTAAATTAAATAAAGGATTTTATTTAATTTTGATCTTAGAAGAGGTAATTAAATGTTTTGATATTTAATTAATTTAGAAGAATATGAATCAAATAAATAAATTGATTTATTTATTTATTGATAGAAGAATTAGAATGAAATAAATATTAAGAATATTTATTTAGATAGAGTCATGTCATTTTTAGGCGTATACAGAGATATTGGTTGAAGATGATGAAATACTTCATTTATTGTGGAACAGTCTGAAAGCAAGCATCTCTGAAGCAGAAAAGAAAAGGCTACATCCATCCCAAGATTACAAATCCACATCACTTCTCAGAAGTTTGCATCACAGGTTTTATCTTCTCAAATATCTTGAAAAAAAGATTCATCAAACAACTGTAGAAAGATTAAGATCACTCAAAGAAGAACTAGAGGAGAGAAGATCAAGTTTCTTATAATATTTTTGTCCTTGGTGAACGAAATTCTATGCAAACATTTGTTGAGCCTAGAGATTTGTTAGTGCCATGGATTCACAATTAGCAACAAGAAAGAATTTTGAGCTAGGATGAAAATAAAGGACTAGAATCTTTCTCATTATGCATACAAGGGAGTGAGATTGAAAAATCATCTACTTTTGTTGAAGATAATAATGAAAAGGTACCATCAAAGGAACCCAATGTTGCTCTCATCCCAAACTAGTGCCTGGAAGGATCAAATGATGACTTTTGATGTGGGATCCTAGATAAAGATGGTCACATTACTGAAATTGAAATGGATGCAGCCACTTGTGTCTCTGATGATACAAAAGAAGGTATGCATGGTACCGTATCTATTCCTTCAATTTCTCCTGAATAAAAAATCTTTAACTTTGATATTGATGAAAAAGACCAAGTGATAGAAAGTATTTATTATGAGGCTGAAAGAAGATTTTTAAATCATAGTTCAGACATGCAAGACTTTGTCTTTGATGATTCTGATTTAACATCTGAAAAAGTGAAACAATCAAATCTTTGTACTTCTCCCGAATACTCAACACTTGGGTTTCTTAATGAAGAAGGAAGAAAATCACAAGAGGAGGTAACATGTCTTTCCATTTTCAGAAATTATTTTTCTAGAGGAGACATTACACAAGCTCATATGGCTTCATTTCAATTTCCTATTACCTATGAGGCTAATTCAATAAATGAAATGTATGCATGCAAAAGTGAGACTAAAAAAATTGATAATTTGATGATTGAGCTTGGTGAAGGAATGAATAAATTACATTCCCAAGCTACTTATCCTCTCAGTGATGATTTCCCTTGTGACATGCTTCTAGAATGTGATATTCAAAAATCACAGTCAATAGTCACATTTCTAGAGATTGATTCATCATGCAATCTGTAGAAAGAATGTTTCATTTATGATATTTTCTTTCCAAGTCCTGGTGTAGATAATGAAGTTATGATTGATACACAGTTGGAGTGTGAGGTTGCTAAAGTTCCCACATCGAATCATGAAGACGCAAAGCTGTAAGCAAAGGTTAGCAATGATTTTACTCTTGAATCACCTCATTTGGAATTTAATTTTGAAGTTGTGAAACATGGGATAAAGATTGATTGTATGAATAAGTATGGAGAAAGTAATGCTGATTTAGTTAATGAGAGTGTTCAGCCCCATATTATTCACATTCCAAAATGGTACCTAGAAACACTAGAAGATGGCTTCCTATGTGGAGAGGAGGTGGTTGTGTTTCTTTGCAGGTTATGGAAAAAAATGGTTTGGGTGACAAATCCAAAAATTTAGAGTTGCCATTAGAAAAGCATGAATCAGATTTTGAAAGTAAAAGGGAAATTGATTTCAAGCCCAACAAGGCTATTGTTCATGGTATGAATTTTTAGTTTCTTTTAAGGGGAATTTATTCAAATATGATTTTAGTTGAGGATGTAAATGATATGCAAAAGAGTTCTCCAAAAATTATAGAAGTTTTTGATGAAAGGTGGTTGTTTGGTACACATTTTAGTGAGCTCTTATCCTTCATAAATCTCAATTTTACATTCATGATTCTCAATAGGATGCTGAGTTTGCAAGTGCTTCATGAATATGCACCTTTGTTTCACACTGGCATATATTTTTCCCAGTTAGTCAATGGCTTTGCATAATTTCTTGAGAGGCTGGGGTGTGTGGTACCTAGTCCAGGTACGTAGGTGTCTTAGGTTGTTTCATTCCTTTTCCTATTGTGTGTTGTTGGGTTTGTTTAGTTTTGGCTTTGTTCAAGGTCTCCTATAGTTTCCCCTTGACTCTATTGGCCCAATGGATAAGGCACTGGTCTTCACCTGAGATTTTGGATTCTCTACTTTTCATCATGAAAAATAGTCCCCAATTAGAGCCTATTCTTACCAAAATTTTTGAACTTGAAAACTTTAAAATTTTGCCTTCTTGAGTCACATATGAATAATTCTCCCCCTTTAGTTTGGTTGAATTATTGATATTGGTAAATCCAAAAGCTTGCCCTTGCAAATATTAACTCCAGTCTTAGTTTCCAATAATTGATTCTGGTCACTGACACACACAAAAAAATCCTTCCAATATATGTCAAAATACTCCAGTATCAACTGTAAAATAAGAGGAACATGAAATTTGTGGATGAAGTTTGGTAGGTTTCTTCTATGCATTTAAAATTAGAAGATATGGGGCTCACCCAAAATGTTTTAAAGGATGAATGTGGAGCATCTCAGAGATTTCTTGCAACCTACTTCCCAAAAGCATAGCTGGATAACTGAGCTTAGAAACATGGGTTGGTTCTATGATGACATTAATAATTTCCCTTGGGTCTATCATGCTTCATTTTGTGTACATCCACAGTTTCAGCGACATGTCTCATGGATTCAGAAACAACTTGTAACAAGTTGATGTGTTGTATTCCTTATGTTTGTGCCATAATAAAGTTTTGGGATCAGGAGTGAATGAGAAGCAGCTTGGATAGGAAAATAGACAAATGCAATTGCCTTGTACTTACATATACAGGTCATATCTTTGAACAACGATATGTCATGGTTGACGTAGAAAATACCATCATCTACGATATTAGCTATAAATGGGCAACAAGTATGTAAACTGGCTTGGGTGATACCAAAATTCCAGATGACATACTTATGCCAAAATGGTAACACTGTGATAATGATTTATGATAGATATTATAGCTCCAACACCCATGGATAAGTGTGTAAAGGTTGGATGAATAAAAAGCCACGAGGGTAGCCAAGTATGTACAAAAGAAGAGCAATGCAATCAACAGGTGTAATGCTAACACCAAAGTCTCTTGCTAGCATAGCAACAATGCATCCAAAAATAGATATTGCCAGATATTATCAAGCTTCATTGTCATCCTCTCTGCCCATCGAGAATAGAAGCTTTTGTGCTAGACACTATCGTTGGAGCTTGGAAACCATGTAATTAAAATGTGAAAGCAGGGATGAACACCACGACATGGTTATAATCATCGAAGATACGCACAAAATGGATTTGTTAAAAAGGCTTTAGAGATTTTAAAGAAAACATGATTGCTAGTGTAACTTCCTCGACATTTGCCAGCGCACTCCCAGCCTGTGGGAAGTAGTAAATAAGAAGATTTTAGAAATGCTTCGATGGAAAAGCATGCAAAAGGGTGAATACCAAGATGGTGATAAGATCTACACAAAGTTGATTTATGACTGGTTTAGAAACTTTCTAGCAAAATATGAAATGCCACCCTTCATGGCAAATGATAACAATAGTTTTTCATCAGATGATATTGTTGGAAATGCTTCAAAGACATGCAAACAAAATGTGAAAGCATTTACAAGGTGCATGTAGTATTAAATTCCTCAAAGAAATGCGGTCTCATGGAAATGATGGTGAGATATGCTCAAAGTAGATTTGTTGGAAAGGCCTTAAAAATGTTCATGTAGATGCAATCCACGGGTGTAATGGTTCCAAGACCTTCACCATTATTCCTCTTTTTCCCATGCCATTAAGAATCATTCATGTCAGATATTATAATTGGAAATGCTTAGTAGTCGGTGGCATGCATGTAGATTATAAAAGCATCAAAAGGCTGCAGTTATGGCAGGCAGTCATAGGATATACATAGAATGGATTTGTTGAAAAGGCTCGTATGAGATCTTATTCACAAATGGAGGTCACCCGCGACAATATGGAAGGTTCAGGAGGTAGTTTTCAGAATTTAATGTGGGACTTATGTAGAGTTGAAGAATTTGACTTGGGAGGATTCATATGGTTATATGTTTGAACTCATTCAAAAGGATCACGCCCCAGAAACACTGTATTAGGCCA
Source organism: Cunninghamia lanceolata (assembly GCA_027924645.1). NCBI lineage: Eukaryota > Viridiplantae > Streptophyta > Pinopsida > Cupressales > Cupressaceae > Cunninghamia > Cunninghamia lanceolata. The sequence continues at coordinate 863,767 of BSBN01000292.1, read as the reverse complement.
TGTTTGTATTGGAGACCTCGATTAGTTCATTATGCTTTATGCAGAAGCTTGTGGAATGAAACTCTTGAGGAAGATTTTGTTAGAAATTGTCACAGAATATTTGGTGGTGGTGTCGATGATAGTTTTGGTAGACCTTTGAAGAATGGAGAGTAGTGGAGTATACAATAAACAGGCTCAATATAATTATGATTCTTAAAGATTGAAAAGGTAGCATAAGGAACCATCACATCTTCCTAAGGGGAGGACATATCAGTATGAAATTTATGAACATTCAGAGATATTTTCATCAGCCATGCTGATAAGATTAGGAAGAGTTGATAACATATTGTGCTTTCAAATCCTGCTCAAGGTAAAAAAATTTGGAACTTTAAGTGCAAAATAAAAAATCTTACTGATGATGTTGAAGTGTAGGCCATTGTCTGTGTTCAATGGAGCAAATTTGGCAAACCTGATGAATATTGTAGTCATCAAAACAATAGTTACAAGCAATGACAAATCTATTTTATTATTTTCTACTAGAGTAGAATGGTCACAAACAAGAATGAGTTATTGCAAGCAAAAAGTTTTGAGGTAAGAATGGTCTCATAACTGATGAGATGTTGATAAAATTATTGTAAATAAAATAAGCAGGAGTGGAATGGGAAGAGTCATCCATGACTCTTTAGTTTTCTTTTGTCTTTTTGAATATTTCTTTGGGGGTAATATGGACTTTTGAGCTTCCATTCAGAGGGTCTTTATAAATAGATTTGCAGTCACTGTAAAGGATCTTTTTGCTTCATGTGTATGGGAAGCTTTGTAAAAGCGGAAAAACTGGAAACTTTGTGTTCTAAGTTTATTTTCAATAAAGGATTGTTGTTCTTATGTCTCCATTCCTCGTGAAGTTGGTTATTCCTATGTCTAACTAGTTTCTTTGCATTTATTTCCTCCTTCTTTGCTTTGATATACATGTATTTCCATAGGACTTTGTGCTTCTATTGTTGTGTTTTCCTTACTTTCTCTTGGGGATTTGTATTGTGTTTCTTATGTTCACATGTAGATTCATTTTCTTTTTCTCTTTTTCTCTTTCTCTTTCCCTTTTGTACTTTCTGGTTAAAAGTACCTAAAATTTTAAACATACATCATACGAGGGAGCTTACCCTCTCAAATGCAGAGGAGAATCGTTGCAATTGTAATGATTCCTCCATTTGTTAGCACCTTTTGTTGTTGCCTCTTGGGCGAATTGGGTTGTTTTTGCAATGGAAAAACTATATGCTAATAGAACCTTTATTTGTCAAGCCACTCATTATACCATAATTGCTAATACCCTTTATCGACGAGGTCTTTATGGTACTCTCCTTAGGTGTCTAGAGCATGAGTAATATCAAATCGCCTTAAGGGAAGTTCATGAAGGTATTTGTGGAATGCACTCTCGTGTTCCTACCTTGGCAAAGAAACTTATGCATATGGGATACTACTGGCCAAGTATGGAAACATATTCTTATCATTTTGTCAAAAAGTGCAAGAAATGTCAGATCCATGGAAATATCATACATGCACCGGCACAAGAACTACAACCCTAACTACTCCTTGGCCTTTTTGCCAATGGAGACTCGACCTTGTGGACACGATTCATCCCCCTTCCTCCAATGGCCACAAATTCATAATAACTACCATTGAGTATTTTACTAAGTGGATTGAAGTCATACCTTTAACCAATGTCACAAGCAAGCAAATTGCCTCATTTATCCTGAACTATATCATTTGTCGTTATGGAATTCCTCTATCCATTATCACTGATAATGGAAGACCTTTCAAAAATTAGGATGTCCAAGAGCTTTGTGACAAGTTCCATATCCAACACCATTTCTCCACATCATACTATCCCCAAGGAAATGGTCAAGGAAAGGCATCTAATAAAATAATCTTAAAAATTTGAAAGAAGACAATCAATGATGCCGGTCGTGATTGGCCTGTATAGTTAAATCCCATTTATGGGCCTACCGTACCAGTATCCGCACACCCATAGGTCACTGCAACACCCTATACCCTTGTCTATGGATTAGAATCAATCTTACCTATCAAGGTCAAGTTACCCTCTCTATGAGTATCATTGAAGGGTTTAATAACTGATGAAGAGTATTGAGTTTCCAGACTTTAAGAGTTAGAGTTGTTGGAGGAATGATGGTAAAATTCTTTTAATCACCTCAAGGCCTATCCGTAATGTATGTCAAGAAGATACAATCATAGAGTGAAGCCCAGAGTTTTTCAAGTTTGAGACTTAGTTTTGAAGGAAAACCCCAAAAATCAATAGGATAGAGAAAAGAACGGTAATTTTGAACCAAATTGGCTAGGTCCTTATGTAATCATTGCTACTTATAGATTAGAAGCATACCAGTTAGCAACATCAGAAGGTGAGTTGTTGGATGATCCCATCAATAGTATGCATCTTCAGAAGTTTTACACTTAGCTTAACCCTGATGCAAGGGAATCTTAAAAAAATGGTGCAATATAAGCAAATGGTGAAAACCTGGAAACAGGCGCTATTTGTGATAAACTAGTCTCCTCCATCTTTAGGATTCATACATAAAGATCTTTTTGCCCTCATCCATAAAACACATAAAGATAGTTATCATGGCTTGTTGCTCGCTTGCTTTTACCACCTTATCAACTAAATTATATCCACCATATCTGCTAATAAGGTTATCCATCCAGTCCTTCATCCATCTGATCATCCATCATCTATGTGAGACTACATGACCGAACTACATCACCTCTGAGCTTTCACGTAGGCAAGGCCATCTTTTATGAGCCCTTGAGGCTTCCCACCCCATAGGTCTTATGTCACATAGAGTCCGCATGGTCGAACTATGTTGCCTCTGCGACTTCAGATAGGAAAGGCCATCATAGATGAGCCCCCGAGGCACTAAGTCAGTCCCTTAGGTTCTATAGCATCAAGTCTCCCATCAGTTGATCCATATATTTTCATCCCTAATAAGTAGGTCCTTTACTTGATTGGGGGAAAAACCCTCAACCTAGTTATAGAATTAGATTCTTACGTGCCACAATCTAGAGGATAACAATCCAGATCACAATACTATCTTCAGATAACAAACAAAATAACAATAAGCTTTTAAACAAAATCTTGACAAGAAGAAATCAACCTATACCAGACAAACAACAACTTTCCTAAACTATCAGGATGATTATATCTGTTATGAAAAGAAACTATATCTATGGTAAGAAGATTTAATGGATGTTGTAAGTGTAAGTCTTATGTCTTGATTTTTGTTATCATGTTTACTATGCTACTCAAGGATATCCAAGACTAGAGGAGCTATGATGGGGCATGATTATTTAATTTGTTTGTTTTTTGTGGGTTAGTATTTAGTAATGTGAAGACTTGTCTAATGACATGATTAGAAAAAGATCATCGAGGATGTTATGGGTCTAAGCATGAAAGAGTATAATCCTTGTCTGTTGATACATGCAAGCAATACCCAGGTCATCTTGGTTCAATTATACCTAGATGTTTGTATTAACTTGCTAAATCAAAATCCATGTAAGTGATACTCAGGTCATTTCAGTTTGGTTATACCTAGATGCTTGTATTCTCTTACAACATTTTAAAAGCTTAATGATGAAAAAGCACTTCAAATATTTGTATACAAGATGACTAGGTCTCATTTGTGCATATTAATTTTACATTGCATTTCATTTATAAGCATTTCATATTTATCATTTTCCAAGTGGTTTAAGATCCAAATCCTTTTCTGTCATTCCTCTAAGTTGTTCTTCTATCTAAGTCATTTTTCTAATTCTTCCAAGTGATCTTTTATTCATGATTGAGTATACTTGGCATAACAAAAACAAATCAATATCATTGTGCATATCATAGGCACCACAATCATAAGTTCATATCATTTAAGTTCATTATTCTAAAAACATTTAGATTGTGATTTCAAAATAATTCATATAGTGATGTCACATATCCACATAGGTCTCATGCATAACATTATCATCAAAAATAAAAAATATAGACAACATTGTCATAGCATTTGCATATTATATCATCATACATAGAAACTTAAAACATCATGTATTGCATTTTGGAGTCATTAGAATATGCATTACATCATCATAAACCATACACATATAGAATCATTTCCATAACATTACTCATTGAAATATGTTATCATAAGAATCAATAGAAACATCATATCATAAATACCATACGCATCATAAAACTAACACAATAGAACAATCATAATAGAATCATCATCATGAGATCAATCATATAGAACACATCCATCAATAGGAAGCATGCATATATAGTCTATCAAAATCATATGTACATATCACCATCAAAGCTAAAATGTCCAAGTATACAATGATATCATGAATCATAAACTTGAGCTATCAAGATAATGGGTCTACAAAATGATATATGTCTCAAGTGTCTATGAGGCATTGCCTCCAAAAGGTATTGGCTGATGCTACTGAGAACCTAAAGGCCTACCCCTAGTGGTCCTCAAGGAGGTGGTGGTCCCATAACCCCTCCACTCTCTATCTATGCTCACCAAGACCTACCATATGAACTCCGAGTGAAGCTACCTGGTCTATGCTCAGGGGGCACCTCTTGCTCATATAGAGATCTCTAGTAAAAGATCTGCCCTGCTCACACCATCTCCACAATGGTCTACCCACTAAGACCCTTAGTTGTAGTCTACTGAATCTACTAAAGTAGAGCCTCTACTCTAGTATATCTCTGAATAGCCATATCCCACTCTACCGTAACTACCCTCACCTGCCCCTGTAACTGACCAACCTGTCCTTACAGCTAACTAACCTAACCCTGTAGCTAAGCCACCTAGGCTCGTAATGATACCACCTCTCCATCACCTGGCACCTGAGCATGAGCCTGTGCCTGTACCTATGGTTGATGTTGTATCTATACCTACCTCTACACTCTCCTCTACACTCTCCTCTACGCCCTCCTTTGTCTATCCCCTCTGCCTCCATCATCTCCGTCATCTGCATATCCTCTACCTCCTCCATCATGTCCCTCTCCACCTCTCCCACCTCTACCACCTCATCGTCTCCTCCTTCGTGGACCCTCCTCCTCATCATCCTCATCCTCTAGTCATGGACCTACCTCTCTAGGTCCTGAATATCAGGGAAATGGGTGAGATGCAAAGTGCACTGCATAATCTGCCGTTATCCCAGCATCCACAATGTCGCTCCTCATATCCCACGCTTGATATGGGATCTAAAGAAAGTCTACCCATGCCTTCTCAAAAGATGCTACTGGACCCCACTAAGGACATTCCTTGTGTGTCTGAGAAAATACAACAGTACCTTGGGGCATCCCTTGGACCCTATCAAACTATTGGAACACATGAGAAACAATATGTCTATCAATAATATAGGGAGTCCTCCCTATCAACCATCATGTCTAAAAAAAAAGGTAGCTCTTCTTTGTCATCCTCCTAAGGCTCGCAGTCTAGATAAGGTCACCAATCCACTGCATCTACATTGTCCAATGCATGTCGCCAGTACTTAAGCTTTCCCAGCTTGGGCTGGGAAATTGTGCCCTGGTAAGCATAAGCATAAGCATAAGGCTGTTCCTCACCTCTGACTCCCAAACATATAGGACATCTCACGACTATGTGTCTCCACGCCCATATCTGTAGTAACGAGACCCCAGCAAATAGAATCTTAGTCCCATCATAGACAAACTGGTGCAAATCATGATATAAGTGAGCCAATAAGTAGACACCCTAGGCAAAATGTGTCCCCTCTAAAACCATCTACTCTAAGGTATGCCCCCATCCAATTGCTAGTCCATGTGATCTCCTATCTGGAAAGATCATGCCTCCAATCAATCCTGCTAAGATAGATGGCAGGGGCTCATAATAATCTACCATGTTGGTCCAACTGATCTCTGCCCCAGCTATATCCTCATCATCAAATACTCAGCGGCACTCCTCTAAACCATCTCCCGCATGTGGCTCATAAGCAACTAGCTCACCATAAATCAGAATCCTTAGAATCTAGTATACATCCTCCAAGGTCATGGTCATCTCCCCAGTAGGCAAGTGAAACATACAATGCTCACTATGCCATCTCTCTGCCAATGCGGTCAGCATGCCCAGATTAGCCTAAATCTCAGGCATAAATATGACATACCATAATCTAGTCGATCTAAGTACAAACTAATTAATCTCTATAAGGTATGGCCATAACAACTACATCAGTGGAAATTGGTCTCACGACATCATGACATCTAACTCCTCCTACAAGCAATAACACAAGCACGTTACTCAACAACAAATAAGTTGTATATCTATCAAATCTATTTAATCAAGTTACTTAGCTCTCTTATCAAAAACTATCCTAATAATCTCTTCTAAGATTCTATCAATCTCAAAGATCACCTATCAGTTGGCCAACATCGACGACGATGCTGACTTAATCAAACCTGCTAAGTAATTAATCTATCTCATTCATATGCGCAACTTTAGTTATCAAAAGCACAACTTTAGTACATATGCACAGAAAGACCACACATATGCGCAACTTTAATCATATGCACAAGAATAGGAGTTAGATGCATAGACTTATAACATATGTGCCAATTCATAGCATATGTACTGAAACAAAGGGCATATGCATAGTTTGGACATATGTGCGATTTCAACACTCATATGCACAATTTTGGAACGTATGTACAACAAGATTGCTCATATGCGTAGAATCATTTATCTTGCATATATGCAACCGCCTACTTTGGACCTAATTTATGACCCTAATAAATACACTTGACATCAAATTAAATATATACGTATCGGGGGACCATACTCCTCTGGGTGCTCAAATTGATGGATTCTCTCGAACCTGTGGCTAGCTATCAGAATCTGCATCTTTGCTCAGACTTCTCTGCTCTGCTATGCTCTGGGGCTCTCTATAATATCTCTTCTAAAGCCAAGTGTGCAAATGACTTAGAATGGGTCCCCCATCACTATTTATAGCCTGATCAACCCTAATTGTACGTGTTTTGACCTTGCCTATTGCTGACATGCGCATGCTTTGTTATTCACTCATTTTTCATTTTCCATCACTTGCATTTTTCACATGATGATTCTGCCATTTATTCTTCTTCGTCATGAGATCATCCGTTATTCCTTCCAAATTTTTTTCTGATCAATCTCCCGAGGGGGTATACTACCAACACCAAACCTGTACTAGGGGCAAATTGGGGCATGCATCATACTCATAAAATTTTTATTCTTTGAAACAACACGATAAAACACATTGTCTCAAAGAGGGGCAAAATGTATACACCTAAAAATGGATCGAGATAAATTAAATAAAAAAATTATATTTATTTTATTCTTATTCCTCTATTTATAAATAAATATACTAATTTATTTATTTGATTCACATTTATCCTATTCCTCCAATAATTAAATAAAAAATTAATTTATTTAATTAAATATCTTAATTCTTCTAAAGTCATCTCTGATTAAATAATCCTAATTATTTAATTATTCTTCTAAGACAAAGTCATATTCCTAAAATCCACATCATTCATCCACATCACCCTACACATCATTTGACACCTTACCTCCATGTTGCACCATAAATTAAATATTAATAGTATTTAATTAAGCATTTATCCTCAACACATGTCCTATTTCCTCTCAACCATCCCTATTTTGTAGAAGTTGGTCTCTCCACATCATCATGGTCAAAGTTGACTATAATACACTTGTCTGATGAATCCTATATTCCCTCCAACATCCCAACAAACATAGACTCCTTCTTACATATTTATCTCATGTTCTTCCATATTTCACTCATGGTCTTTGTGAGCATCTCGCCATGTGGCTCTTTGTCCCACATATCTCTCCATCTTGTCAATGTAGTAGGAACATCCTCCTTCTATATCTCCCAGCATCCAACCAATTCAATCTTGACCCTACATGTCACAAGACCAATTCCTCAACCATTGAGCTTTTGCCACTTGGATCTAAGCCATCCTTTGCCTATAAAAAGAAGCCTCACATCCTCATTTTACACATCACAAGAGAAATCATACTTACATGTTGCAAAAATCATATCAAGTATCCAAGCATGCCTTTGGCCCCCATTTGCATATCATTATCATTAATCAATCTCCATAATTGCATTACCATTTAGCTTCATAGTATCTTAGATTTCATAGCATTATCCTCATCTCACAATTATCATTAGTATTGCATTATCTTCATCAAGATCATTATCATAGTCTTACATTGTAGAAATCATTCATATTGCATAAAATTCACCATAAGTCCATTCATCTTAGAGTCATCTTGAAACAAAGAAGTGCAATTCTGAGAGCATAAATCATAACCAACAAAATCATCTCAAGAAGATAGGACACAATGGGACATGAAGGAGAAATCTAAGTTTTGAAGGTATAAATCATGTTTATGTCAAATTCTGTATTTTTCTTAGTTTCATTGGTGATTTTGGTTTAAGTAGAAATTTAGAGTATTGTGATAGCTTAATAGGTTTTTACAGTTGTTTCCAAATAATCAATCACACCATCCAGGGTGGCTCTTATTTTAGGGCTTATTTTGAAAATGAACCATTCTATCTTTTGCTTCTTAGTTAGTGGTTCCTCCAACTTCCTAGTTGTCTCCTTGAATCTTTTATCAAAGTCCTTTATTGATTCTTTCTCCAATTGTATTAAATCTCTCATCTTACTAACCCCTTCTATAGGAATATCTAGAACTCCAAAATTCTCCGAGAATAATTTCTTGATCTCATCCCATTCCTTATCACTTTTTAGACATGTCTTTCTATACCACTTCAATGCTTCATTCCACAAGGTGCCTATGAAGTGAAACAACTTGATTTCATCCCTTGCTACCTCATTCCCACTCTAAATAGACTCCAAGACAAAATGTGCTATGCTACATTAGTAGTATCCTTCTCAAATACTGGTAATTTAATAGGAATATCCATGGTTGGTTTTCTTAATGTCTCCAATAATTTGTGGTAGGTTTCTTCTGGTCTGCTCTTCTGGTTAGGTTGTCTTCTATCAACTTGGGTTGTTCTTTCTCTTCCCTTGTATCTGTGTAGTCAGATATCAAAGTACTCTTCTCCTAAAACTTCTATGAAATTACTCTGAATCTCTTCTATTATTTGCTTCCTTGTTTGTTTGAATTTTTTCCTCCTCAATTAAACTTCTCCTTACTTTATATGGTACTCTGGGTGACTCATGGACTAGGGGTTTGTTGGCAACATGGTTAAGAGACATTGCTGATATGGTTGAAACTTGATGTTGTCATTGATGGCAATAATCAAACATGACCTAGAATAGCTCCTGAGACAAAGTTGTGTGTAGCCTTTTGGTCTGGAAAGACCAACTTAGCCAAAATTGACTAAGTGTTGACAACTTACAAAGACAATGATAGTGATTCAGTTGGTACTCCTCCACAGTTGAAGATCATGATATTTGGTTTTGGTATGTTGTACACAATCCTTTGATGATGTTATGTTCTAGTATTCAAGTCCTGATAATCTCTGGAAGATACATTATGATTTGACTAAGTCTAGTAAGCAGAGTGCAGTGAGGAACAGTGTAGAACTCTTGAGTATTTCACTCTGCATTCCTTCACTATTGGTTATCTCTATGTGAGATTTGAATGTGTTGTAAACACATATGATAGCTATCTAAATCTAGATTTATAGTATCTGAAGTCTACTGGAAGATCATCTACAAGCTTCTAAGTTTCGGCAGATAGTTTGACAGTGTTTAACTAAGATAGAGGTAACAGTTCTGAGATCTGCATATCACCACACAAGAATAGTATGACTTGTGGTCATGGAGGTATCATTGGTGATGTCTAATGAATGTTTGATGTGAATTTTGAGGTTTCATTTGGTCCACACTAGAAGTTATGATATGACAAACAATAAAGTTTAAGTGTGTATTTTAGGATAAGGCTAACACACAGTTGGATCGATGTGCGATAAGGAGATAATGTTTAAATCATTTCTCTAAGTGGTTCAATAATTATTCTATACCTATATGATGTTTCTCGAATGATTGTATGGGTTCGCATTGTTGTTTGTGCAAAGGATCAAGCCGACAAGGTACAACTTTGGTAATCAAGTTTCATATTTTACATGCCAACCTAGTTTTGGAATAATTCATGTTGTAGATATATATACTTGATATATTTTGGCATTGGATGTATGAGAATGTGGGAATGTGGTGTGAATTTGATGTGTATGTGATCTGAGGCAACTTACTGATCAGAAAAGAATAGTAAGGGTAGAAGAACAGAGTATATGTGAAGTAGAGCAGAAAAGCAAGGTAGATGTAATGAAGACTTTTGAATCTATATGTTGATCTATCAATGGAACTGTAATCCAACATTCTATAGATGCATTAATAATAGTTCTTTCTTGGCAATAAGCCACCTTCTTTCTATCTTTCTTTCTCAATGGATAGTGAGGCCACTTGCAGTGAGCATTTCTTTCGGCAGTGAGCCTTATGTAATTTGGTATTTCTATCATAATATATTGTGAGCGAATACTCACCATGGTTTTTCCCTTTTTGGGTTTTCAACATAATCCTAGTGTCTATGTGTTATGTATTTATGGTTGCTATTCTTATGTTTATTCTACTTTCATGTTATTGAATTTGGTAATTGGATTAAAGAACATGTTAAGAAATGGTTTTGTAGAATACTGATTCACACCCCTCTCAGTATTCCTTGTATTCAACAATTCCTATCAAAGAAAGGTTCCTTGGAAGAAGTCTAACAAATTAAGGAAGATCTGGGAAAGTTTACACATGGCAGTCAGAAGGTATCCTAGTCCAGGCAGTGTCACAATTGATAATTGCACATATGTCAGCAATCAAGAACTAAAAACTCCTCTCGAAGATCTTGACAAATATGAAGCAAGCATCTAGGATCTGAAGGAAAATGTCAGAGAAGCTGATGAATGCATTCTAAAACTAAGAGAGCAAGTTAAGAGATCAAAGGAGAGAAGCAAAGAGGTAAGTGAACAGTTGAAAGCAGCAAATGAGACTCTGAATAGTCTATCAATGTTAATTGAAGAAAAATATAAGACTACAGAGCATTTGAATCAAGTTCTAAAAGACATGTCTGAAGAATGTGAAAAATTTGCTAAATATGTTGTGCATTTGAAATATGATTTGGAAGTAGCTAATAGTTACAAAGAAAAGTTCAAAATAATTTCTCCAAAACTTGATGAGTTGATTGACAGTCAGAAAAGTCTAGATGACAAGCAAGGTTTGGGTTTTAAGAAAGGAGAAACTTCTAAATTAGGACAAGTTAACACTGACAATGGAGTCAAAGGCAACCAAGTCTAAAATCAAAGAAACAGACCTAGAAGACCTCCAGTCAGACAACCAAATGCTCAAAGGTACCCATCTTTCAATGGCTATTATTTTAATTACAAGAAGTTTGGTCATAAGGTTGCTCAGTGTAGAAGTAGAATGAAGATCAAAATGTTCCATCATTCTCTGGTCAATGTTTCAATTGCAAGAGAATTGGTCATAGAGAAAATGAATGTAGAAGTCATATTAGGAGAGGTTTCAACAATGGAAGGAATACTCAGTCATTCAATGGAAAATGCTTTGCATGCAATAGATTTGGGCATATGGATGACCAATGTAGATCAAGAATGATTCCAATCAATAGAAGGAACCAAGGAAAAAGAAATGTGGTTTTCTACAACTGCAATAAGCCTGAACACTTTGCAAAATTCTGCAGAAGCAAGAATGTAGAAAGAAACAATCCTCTAGAAAAGAGGAATACAAAGAAGAGGGAAGATAAAGGTAAGAACAAGTTGATCCATTAGAAATCAAGAAGGAAATGAGCAAGGTCTAGATTAAGAAGGATGCTCATGAGGTCAAGGATGGATCCACACCTGCCTCTAGTGCAGATACTTCCTCTTGGAAGTAAATTGGGAGCTCTGGGTTAGGGGGAGCTATATTGAAAATCCTAAACCCCTATCCAAATATTTGGTGCTTGTTGTGTGGTTATACAACACGCCCCATTTTGACTTGACAAAACAGGGACCCAACTTTTTGCTGCTTTGGCTTGTGTTTTTTTTTCTGCTTTGCGTCGGTCTGGTAAAAGTAAGTCATGCAGGTGACCCTGCATAAAGAGGGTGGATAGATCATCATGATGATATCAGTTTGTCAAGGTTAATATTTCACATTATTAACCTCATAGTTGGAAAGTAGATGAAATTCCATGTAGGTTTGCCTTTTAGATCACCCTGAAATTCCTTAAGGGAAGAAAGTTGTGAGAAGTCAAAGTTATGGTCAAACCTGATATTCCAGGGAGGGAGTCATATTTCCAAACATCAGTCACCTTACTTAAGATCACTTCAATTTTGGTTTATCACCTGATAATCATTTGGTTCATAAAGTCTGGATGCCAATTTTATGTGATAACTATATATGTCTGTCAAACAACTTTATATATTTTGCAGGGGTCATATTTTCAATATCACCTAATCTTACGAATATCACCCTATTGCAAAATATCACCCCAGTGCCAATATGATGATGACATCATCTAAGCCCAATGAACGAAGGAAGTCACCCTGATGATGACCTCATCATACTTTTTACCTAGTGGAGGTATGTATCCAACGACCACCCTTTTCAATAATGATAGTGACGTCATCCTAATCTTTCGAAAGGGGGTCATTTTATTTATGGGGTCATATTTTAAACATCTCCCAATCTTAAAATCATGACCCGATATACACATGGTCAACTTTTGACCACATCACCCAAGTCTCTTACATTAGTTTTGCTGCTAAAAGGCAGAAGGTCATGTTACGCAGAGGGGGTCATATTCCAATATCACCTGATCTTGTGAAGATCACCCCCCTCATCTTCCTTCCTAACATTAAATGTGTTGCAAGTATGAGGTGAACCAGTGTTGTCATTGATGTCAACTTACTCATATTGCATTAGTAAGAAGGTTTGGATGAGTTGTGTGCTGTTGTTATTGAGGAAATCAGTCTCCATCTGGAACAGTGAAGAACAGTGATGAGAAGAAGGCAAATGTACTGTATAGGTTAAGAACTAGAGGATGCAGATTAAAGGGTTTGTAGATATGAGTCTTGAGATACTTTAGCTAAGATTTCAGAGGTCCGCATGAAGATTTAAAGAAGTTGTGGCTGTCTGTGTGGAATTAGTTCCGGCAAGTGTTTAGAGGTGACAGAGGATCACAGAAAGGTCCGGTGAGGTCTAGAATTGTATTATCCTAATCTGCGGATTGGAAGGAGTGTTTGGGATGTCCTTTTGATGTGTCATCTCAAGTTGTGTATGATTTTGAGGTCTAGAAGTACCTTTTACATTGTGACACTGGCGACAGACTGTGTTGTTGAAGTACCGGATGATGAAGAGAAGAATTCCGGTAAGCTGATAAAGTGCAGATGTTTTTGATGATTCAGGGAAGGTTATGATGATCATTGGATCATATCTAGTTCGTGTTGGCGGTCTGCATTGAAGTTAGAGTTGGATTTGATGTTATGGCTACCAGTTGTTGGTGTTCTTCCTGTAACAAGCCGATCGAATGTTCTACACGCCTTGCGAATGTTATTGTGATGTTTGCCGACTTAGATGATTGTTCCTAAGTTGATGTCTTGTATAAATAAGTGTTTGAGAATTCATTTTGATGTGTGGATGGTGTGGATGAGTGTGGCATAGCAAAGAGAAGTGTGAAAGGCAGAGCAAGGATTTTGGGGCTTAAATGGAACTGATCCGGACATGGTAGAGATGTCATTCTCCAGTTCAAGATTGTGATTCTTATCACTTTGTAGACAGTGTGTCTCCTTGTAGGCAGTGTGCCTCTTTGTGAGCAGTGTGCTCAGGCAGTGAGCCCTAATTGGCATGTGCCATTCATTTTTCTTATTCTTCTAACAAAGAATAATCCTTGGGTTAATCACCCCGTGGTTTTTCCCTTAACCGGGTTTTCCACGTCCAAATCTTGGTGTTTAATGTGTTGATGTTTATCTGCTCTTGTGTTTATGCATTATGTTTTCATGGATGGTTAACTGATATGTTGTTAACTAACAAAGAAGAATCAAGTGTTTGAAGAAAGAATAAGTTTTTATACAACTGATTCACCCCCCCTCTCAGTTGTATGCCCTAGATCCAACAATTGGTATTAGAGCCAAGTTCCTCTGAAAGGAGCTTAACTGCTTGAGGAGATCCAGGATGTCATCATACAAGAAGGATAGTCTGAAGTTTGATGGAACCAACTTCACTCTCTGGAAAGGTTGCATGAAATGTCACTTGGAGTGTATGGGAAAAGCATACTTGGCCATGGTCTCAAAACCATATGTACCTCCACAGGGTGGTCCGATAACTCTGAATGAAATCACAGATGCTGAAAACAATCTGCGGACCAAGGAAGCTCTTCTAAGCACATTAAATGACTCAGATCTCTCAAATGTTATCGACCTACCAACTGCATATGAGATCTTGATTAAACTAGAACTTATGTATGAAGGAGATGAGTTTGTCAAGGGTGCAAGGTTGCAAAGTCTGAAAGGGAAATTTGAAAGATTGAAGATGAGAGAAGATGAAAACATCACTACCTTTATGCCAAGAGTGAATGAGCTAGTATGTGGAATTAGAAATGCTAGTGGAACTCTGGATGAAAATGAGATTGTTTGCAAAATTCTCAGATCCCTTCCTGCTGCCTACAAAATCAAGGTTGCTACCATTGATGAATTCAGAGCCCACACAACTGTCACAAGAGAACAATTGGCTGGCAAACTAGTTGCATTTGAAATGACCGAGTTTGGAGATGATCCTCCCAAAACTGAATCTGCTTTCAAAGCCAGTACCTATGTGAAAGGCAAATAGAAATTTGATCCGGGAGAAAACTCTTCAAGGAAGATGTCATGGTATGATCAAGCAAGAAGAGACATGGAAGAAGAGGAAGCAGAAACAGCTCAACTTGAAGCCTTCATTGCAAAGAGACTGCCAAGAGGATCCGGTAAGTATGAAGGAAAACTACCCTTTAAGTGTTTTAACTGCAATAAGATTGGTCATTTTGCTTCAAGATGTCTGGAAAGATCTGCAAGGTCTAATACTAACAGACAAAGGTTTCAAAAGAATTGCTATTATGTTCATGAAGAAGATGACAATGAAGGAGTAACAGATGATGAATTAGAACTAGGAAGCAAAACTAGAAATGAATGGGTGTTTATTGCCATCAAGGAAGAAGATTCAATATCCTCTGAATCTGTCAATCACAAGGTTGTGGAAAGAGCTTTGGCTGCTCAAGTGGAAGAAAAGGATGATTGGGTTATTGACAATGGATGCTCTCACCATATGACTGGTGACAAGAATAAGTTCTTAGATTTGGAAAGGTATGAAGGAGGAATGGTAAAGTTTGGTGACAATTCTGCTGGCAGAATCAGAGGTAGGGGGACTATTTCCTTTGATGGAAAGAGCAAAACAGGCAATGTACTATATGTTGAAGGATTGAAGCACAATCTTCTCAGTGTTGGTCAGTTAGTGGACAAAGGCTATGATCTCCGGTTCAAGAATGGAAAATGCAGAATCTTTACAAGCTCCGAAACTGAAATTGCATCCGGTGCTCAAACAAAAGGTAATATCTTTCATCTGGTTGGTTCAAATAAAAGTTGTCTGTTTGTTCAAGTTGATTAGAGTTGGTTATGGCATAGAAGAATGTGTCATGTAAATTTTGATAACATCATCAAGATAAGCAATATTCAGTCTGTAAGAGATCTTCCAAAATTGGTGAAACCTACAAATAGTTTGTGCAAAGAATGTCAGCTAGGTAAACAGAGCAGAGCCTCTTTCAAAAGCAAAGATCAGTCCTCTACCGGATTGTTGGAATTAGTACATACTGATCTCTGTGGTCTGACAAGAATCAAGAGTCTGCAAGGTGATAGATATTTCATGTTGCTAATTGATGACCATTCTCGGATGATGTGGGTTACCTTCCTAAAAGAGAAATCAGAAGCCCTTGAGAAGTTCAAAATCTTCAAAGCTATGGTAGAGAATCAAACCAGATTGAAACTAAAATGTCTAAGGTCTGTTAGAGGTGGTGAATTTACATCCGGTGAGTTCATTGACTTTTGTGAAAAGTAGGGTATAAAGAGACAGTTGTCTGCTCCTAGGACTCTACAGCAGAATGGAGTAGTTGAGAGAAAGAACTAGACCATTCAGGAAGCTGCCAGGACAATGATGTTGGAAGCAAATGTTCCTCAGATGTTTTGGAAAGAAGCTATCCGCACTACAGTCTACACTCTCAATCGAGTTCAAATCAAAAACAATATCGGTAAGACCCCCTATGAACTTTGGTTTGGCATCACTCCTACTATGAGATATTTCAGAGTATTTGGTAGCAAGTGTTATATTAAAAGAGATGAAGATCTAGGAAAGTTTGATGCTAGAAGTGATGAAGGAATTTTCTTGGGTTACTCCACTCAAAGCAAAGCATACCGGTGTTACAATAAGAGACTGAGGAAGATGACAGAAAGTACTAATGTGAAAGTTGATGAAGGAATTGAGAAGCCCTCAAGGTTCTATGAATGTGATGAAGATGATCAGAATGATCCTCTGGTACAAGAAGCTCCTTCCTCCTCTGAAATTCAGATCTAGACTGATCCAGTAAATCAGGAAGAAGAAGTTTGTTTGAATGAGCCTGATCAAGAATTAGTAGTGCAAGAAACTCCCAAAGTTCCAAGGTATGTAACTCTAAATCACTCTGAAGATCAGATCATAGGTGACAAAAGTAAAGGGGTACAAACAAGAAGAAGAATTGCTCAAGATTCAAATGAATACTGTCTGATTTCAAAGATTGAACCTAAGATAGTAAATGAAGCTTGCAATGATGAAAACTGGACCAAAGCAATGGAGGAAGAATTGATGCAAATTGAGAAAAATCGTACTTGGGATCTTGTTCCCAGACCTAGAAACAGGAATGTGATTGGAACCAAATGGGTCTTCCAGAACAAACTGAATGAAGCTGGTGAAGTAATCAGAAACAAAGCTAGATTGCTCTGCAAAGGCTACTCTCAAATAGAAGGAATTGATTTTGAAGAGATCTTTGCTCCTGTGGCAAGAATTGAAGCAGTCAGATTATTTCTTGCATTTGTTGCCTTCAAAGATTTCAAGGTATATCAGATGGATGCCAAGTCTGCCTTCCTAAATGGTGATCTGGAAGAAGAAGTTTACATTGAACAACTGGATGGATTTCAATTGTCTGATAATGATGATATGGTCTACAAGTTGAAGAAAGCATTGTATGGATTGAAGCAAGCCCCAAGAGCATGGTATGAAAGGTAGGATAAGCATCTTATGCAGATTGGATTCAACAAAGGCACTGCTGACAGTAACTTATATTTCAAAATTGATCATGAAAACATTTTGATTGTTGAAGTGTTTGTGGATGATATCATTTTTGGAGGAAGAGATAGTATGTGCAAAACTTTTGCAAATCAGATGAAAAGTGAGTTTGAAATGTCTATGCTTGGTGAAATGAATTTCTTCTTGGGTCTACAAATTACTCAAACAAAGAAAGGGATCTTCATTTCTTAGACCAAATATGTGAAAGAATTGTTGAGGAAATTTGGTATGGAAGATTCAAAGCCAATGAACACTCCTATGGCAACTGGATGTAAGTTGAGCAAAGATGATGACTCTCCAAAGGCAGATCAGACAAAGTATAGATCAATGATTGGTGGATTGTTGTATCTCACTCAGACTAGACCAGATATAATGCAGGCTATTGGTCTTGTGGCAAGATTCTAGGCTGATCCTAGAGAATCTCATGTTATGGCAATCAAAAGAATTTTTAGGTACTTGAAAGGAACAGTTGAATATGGTCTATGGTACCCTAGAGATCTGGATTTCTCTCTTCATGCATATACAGATGCAGATTAGGCAGGAGATATGGATGACCGGAAGAGCACCAGTGGTGGAGCATTCTTTTTGGGGAAGAGATTGGTTTCTTGGCTAAGCAAGAAACAAGATGCAATATCTCTGTCTACAACTGAAGCAGAATACATTACAGCAGCAGGTAGTTGCACTCAAATCTTATGGATGAAGCAGATGCTAAGAGACATTAAAGTTGAATATGAGAAGCGTATCACAATTTTCTGTGATAATTCAAGTGCAATTAATATTTCTAAGAATCCGGTATTGCATTCTAAGACTAAGCACATATCTATCAAGTTTCACTTTTTGAGAGAGCAAGTGAACAAGGAAGAAGTCAGATTGGAGTATGTTCCCTCCAAGGATCAGATTGCAGATATCTTTAATAAACCTCTTCCCAAGGACTCTTTCGAATATCTCTGGGAGAAGTTAGGGGTCATGGCCCCTTCGGTGATGAACTAGGATGCACTGATATGCATCAGTCTGGTGGATATCACAGTCATATCTTGTGATCTGGATTGATAATGGGGAGCTGCTACTAAGGGGGAGCAGCCAGTATGATTCTGATGTATTAGAATTGCAAGTATGAGCCCTTTGCCATTGATGTCAAAGGGGGAGAGAAGACATGTGAAAAACAAGTGGTTGATGATCAAAGGGGGAGCAGTAAAGGAAGAGAAGACATGTGAAAAGTTGTTGTTGATAGGGGGAGTTGTGACAGAAAGGAGAAGTTCTTGTCTTGATGGTTTTTCACATCATATGTTGCCATCAATGACAAAGGGGGAGATTGTTGCAAGTATGAGGTGAACCAATGTTGTCATTGATGTCAACTTACTCATATTGCATTAGTAAGAAGGTTTGGATGAGTTGTGTGCTATTGTTATTGAGGAAATCAGTCTCCATCCGGAATAGTGAAGAACAGTGATGAGAAGAAGGCAAATGTACTGTATAGGTTAAGAACTAGAGGATGTGGATTAAAGGGTTTGTAGCAATGAGTCTTGAGATGCTTCAGCTAAGATTTTAGAGGTTCGCATGAAGATCTGAAGAAGTTGTGGCTATTTGTGTGGAACCAGTTCCGGTAAGTGTTCAGAGGTGACAGAGGATCACAGAAAGGTTCGGTGAGGTCCAGAATTGTATTATCCTAATCTATAGATTGGAAGGAGTGTTTGGGATGTGATTGTGATGTGTCATCTCGAGTTGTGTATGATTTTGAGGTCTGGAAGTACCTTTTGCATTGTGACAGTGGCGATAGACTGTGTTCTTGAAGTACCGGATGATGAAGAGAAGAATTTCGGTAAGCTGATGAAGTGCGGATGTTTTTGATGATTCAGGGAAGGTTATGATGATCATTGGATCATATCTAGTTTGTGTTGGTGGTCTGCATTGAAGTTAGAGTTGGATTTGATGTTATGGCTACCAGTTGTTGGTGTTCTTCCTGTAACAGGCCGACTGGATGTTCTACACGCCTTGCGAATGTTATTGTGATGTTTGCCGACTTAGATGATTGTTCCTAAGTTGATGTCTTGTATAAATAAGTGTTTGAGAATTCATTTTGATGTGTGGATGGTGTGGATGAGTGTGGCATAGTGAAGAGAAGTGCAAAAGGCAGAGCAAGGATTTTTGGGCTTAAATGGAACTGATCTGGACATGGTAGAGATGTCATTCTCTAGTTCAAGATTGTGATTCTTATCACTTTGTAGACAGTGTGTCTCCTTGTAGGCAGTGTGCCTCTTTGTGAGCAGTGTGCTCAGGCAGTGTGCCCTAATTGGCATGTGCCATTCATTTTTCTTATTCTTCTAACAGAGAATAATCCTTGGGTTAATCACCCCATGGTTTTTCCCTTAACCGGGTTTTCCACATCAAAATCTTGGTGTTCAATGTGTTGATGTTTATCTGCTCTTGTGTTTATGCATTATGCTTTCATGGATGGTTAACTGATATGCTATTAACTAACAAAGAAGAATCAAGTGTTTGAAGAAAGAACAAGTTTTTATACAACTGATTCACCCCCCCTCTCAGTTGTATGCCCTAGATCCAACAAAATGCACATAAATGAAGTAGGTGGATTCCCGCCAACTGCGAATATGATTCAAACACCTGGTAACATCCATGGATTGTTGGCAAAAGATCAATGGTTTTAATTGATTGAATCTAGTTTTACCCTAATCTGCCCTATGGATGGGTTTAAAGGTAAGTTTCCAAGGTTATTCTCATTTACCTTGTGAAAAATAAAGAATTTACAGAGTAGAGAGTCAAACCCTCATATGAAGCTACCTGTGGACGGACAACAGCTTGCAGCATAGCGGAATGCATGATCATCATTATTTGCTACCCTTTTTCGTAATCATCAGCCTAATCCAGGAGATAAACATTATTAGGTAAGTATCTAAAAAATCCTCCTGTTGTCATTTTCTGCATGTCCAAGTAGTATGACTTTTACAATGGTTTGATTCTGTAAATATGCATATCATGATGAGTAATGAATATAATATGCATGATGCCATACCGATATATGGTGTTATATGAATGAATATGAATTTTATGGTAAGACTAGTCATGTTTATTGCAGGAATCCATGGCGGACATCAAGAGGAACCGGTCTGGAGCAGAATTTCTTAAGCCTATTTATGTTCAGCCCGAAGAAATACAATTCAAGTATGGCACCATCGGAGACACACACCAAGGAGGAACAAATTTAGTAGCATGGTCATCCAAGATGCATGATGATAAAGATAATACCCCACTGGATGCCATATTTATATCAGGAATGTGGCATGTGGCCGGATTCCCTTATGCTATGGAAACCCCAGAGCTAGAAGTGGAATGCACCAGAAATTATAACCCTCAGACAAGGCAGATGGAAAAACATGGAAGGGTTTATGCAGACTTTTCAATTAAATGTATTACATCTACTTTCAATCTCCCAGTTGGAAAGAAGGTAGTTACTATGGATCCGCACAAATTGGAGACAGAATATGAAAACATTAAGAAGAGTACCAGGAAGAGGATATACTAGTGGAGGTCTAAGAACAGCACCTATACTGCCTCTGCCAAGTTGCCAGTGTATCTATACAAATTTGACTTTGATGATGAATATCAATACATGATTACCCTGCTTAGTAGGATGACAGGCCAACCTCATGCTAGGAATTTCAAGAATTGGATTTTTGGAATCATCTAGATGGTCCTCTATACAGAAAGCAAGCCATTATGGGCCAAGATCATCAGTGATGCTTTAGATGAATAGATGATGAACCTGGGAGGTCTAGAATGCTCATTCCACATGACTTCATATGTTGTTTATTCATGTGCCTACAAAGGAACATTTGATGCACTAACTACAGTTGGAAAGATTGGCAGTAGTATAGATGATGCCCATATATGGGATCATTATCCTCAGTGACAGAGAAGGAACTATCTCTTTGCTTACAAATTGGTGAATGATGCATTCTCCATGCATCTGGTTAGAACTATGGAAGAAGATAGAACCAAGAGATTGAGCATGGAAGCTCAAGAAGTTATATAAAAGCATGGTGCCTGGTTCATCCAGTTTGCCACTTTTTCATATATCAGAATAGAAGGTTTTAAAGGACAACCCTTTATGTTACCCTGGTACCCTACTGATGGGGTAGTCCTGATGGAGTTTTTGAGACAGATATCTACCATATTGGATGCATATAAAGCACAGAATAGGATTCCTCCAGTATTGTTTCCAGTAAATATGGGTTGGTACATGTGCCTTGATTCACAGAGTATAAAGAATGTCATAGGGAGTCTAAACCTGATGTACCTACAGCCATTTCCAATGGCTAGATCATGTGACCCCTATGGTAGAATAAAGAAGATATTGGGGAAACCCATACATCAGAAGCACTTAGAAGATTTCTAGACTAATTGTGAGGATGAAGTAGAAGTAAGAAGAAGAAAATATCAAAGGCTCACCTTAAATCAGATAAGGACATTTGACTGCATCTCAGTGCCTGCACAGTTAAAGAAAGATGATGGAAAGACCATGTCAAATGAATATGAAGATAAGAAGGTGTCTAATGACACCATCTCAACCCCTGATCTAACACAGCCAAAGGATGTATCCTTGGATCAGTTTACAGGTGGGGTGCTGTAGTTGACCCAATCATGGGTAGATGAACAAATAAATACACTAAAGAAGAATGGTGTAGCCATCACAGTGAATAACAAGAGAAAAAGACAGGAGATCCCTGATGAAGAATATGATGACTTTCTTGGTGAGAAAAGAAAATCTAATGGAGAAAGGTTGCCTACAAAGAAACATGGAAAAGGACCCCGTAGAGGAAAGAGGACTGATGATAGTCCTAAAGGGGTGATAATCGAGAGAATTGTCATAACAGCTGTAGGTGCATCTGCATCAGGACATGCATATGCCTCATCTACACCACCTTTGACGGATAAACCAAGGACAAAAAGAATCACGAGGCCAGCTGTAGAGACTGCAGAAGTACAAGATGGGGGCCAAGCCTCATAGCAGAATGTGGAAGAAGATATCCTTATTGAATAAGAGCTGGTAAGTAAAGAGCCTTCAGGTGATGATCCTATGATGGTCACTAGGAAGAGGAAGGCAGCATCCCTGATGTCACCACCCAAAAAATAGAGAACACATATGAGGGGTGAGATTAGAATAGACCCTATAGTATTAAGGGGGGCTGGTGGTGAAGTGTTCAGAAAGAAATGCAACATGATGTGCCACTTCCCACCATTATCCAATTCAAGACAGAGAAGGCTAAGGAGCAAGCAAAAGAAGCCTCCAGGGTAGGTCAAGGTGGTACTTTCTCCTTGGAGGACACCATTGACCTATCAGATGATGAGGTGGTGCAAAATGTAGCTTCTCAGTAGATAGAAACTCTTGCTTCTAGTACCTGCATGACCCTACATGGGACCCCATCAGTACAGATGGTGGTACTGGAAGAGTTGACGCAAACAGAGCAAGAAGAGAAAGAAAATAGCCCAGAGAGGGCAGCCCAACAAATCAGGCTGGATAAGTTGGTAGATTAGGTAACTAGCCCTGCAGTGATAGACTTGACATATAGGGAAGATATGAGTCCCAAAGATAAGGCAGGTGAACCTGATATAATAGAAAATATTAAAGTAGTCAAGTAGGTAGAAATAGAAAGTGATACTCTGGATATAGGCCAGCAACAACAGGATGTACCTGATGAGCCTAAGATAGTAGAAGTCCAACAAAAGGGCAGATGTGATAAAGAAACATCAGGTGGTGATGTCATCTGGACTCAACAGACTACAGGAGAAAAGGATACATCAGGTCATGAGGACCTTAAAATGCCAGAAGTCAGTATATCAGTTGCGAAATAGAATGTAGCCCAGGATCAGGGTGATGCACTAGGATTAAACACAAAGACATCCACGGATACAAATATGCCTCAAGGGGAGGAACATAATAAGGTGGATGAAACAGAAGAAGAAGAGGTGCAGGATCAAGTACAAGATCATCATATGGATACACCACAAGATCCTCCAGCATAGAAAGAAGCTCCTCAAGAGGGAGAAATAGAACAAGATCCCCCTCATGAGGAACATCATGAGGAAGAAATAAGGAAGTCACCTTCTCCACACAGAATAGAGATAGATACCAGAGATCAAGGTGAAAATGATGATGACAACAGACCACAAGGATTAGGAGATGAAGTACCTCAGTGGCTTGAGAAAGAGATAGTTACAGAACAAGGTCTTGAAGTTCAAGAATTTGATGTTTCAACCTTGTTTGCAGAGACCAACATGAAACCAAAGAGGAAAGCCAGGTTAACCTCGACTATCAGTAGAGATCCTGCTACTGGTAGAAGAATAGCCCAAGTAGCACTTCCCATTGTAGAAAAGGAGAAAGGCAAAATTACCCTAGAAGAATTCCAGATCACCACAGTTGACTTGGGGTTTGCCAATGAAGACCAAGAGGGTCAAGAAGGGAAGGATATCATAGATTCTTTGACCAAAAGGGTAAATAAAGAGAAAGAGAAAAATAAGCAGCACAAAGAGCACATTGCTCAGCTGCATTCATACATAAAGAGTCTAATTAACCCTGATAGTACACCAACAGATCCTGCAGTCCCATTGACTCTTATATCACAAGAAGAGGTTAATAGGCTAGACCACATGAAGCATCAAGCCATGATCATGGATACGTGGATGTTGATAGCCCTTACAGGATTAGAAGATATCTTAAGAACCTCATTATAGAGGTGGAATTCTTTAAGCACTCTGAAGAGGAAGGTGGATAAAATGCAAAATGAGATGGGAAGGAGATCGTTCCAATTGGAAAAAGCCTTAAGTGCTCTAAGTGAAATAAAGAGGATTGATCCTCAGGTCCTGATAAATAATTAGGTATTAAATAATAATACTGCCCTGCTAGTAGATGTATGGTATGAGGACATCAGGTTCGAATGTGATGTCTTAAAAAAGTGCAGCGGCAAGTTAAGAGATATCAGTATCAAGTTGCATAGTATAATGGTGTATGAAGTAGAGATACTAGAAGCATTAGAAGGAAAAGTAGAGGGGAAAGATGTAGATTTTTCCATTAGGGCACTACATGATAGTTTTGAGCCAGTAGCTAAGAACCCCCATACCCACTTGACAGAAGAGGCAATGGATAAGATAATGAGGATCAAGGTCAAGGTGGATAAGTATAATGAGACACTAAACAATAGAAGAGCTAAGGTAGTGGCACTCAAAGATAAATTTCAAGCCCATAAGCACACCATCAATAAAGCCAAAACTCAGGATGGCTGGGAAGTTGATAAGATAGTACAAACCTATGAAAACATTAGGACAACAGTAAAGGTCCATATACATGATGATATTCATCAAGGTGATGATGATACATAAAGTGATGATCCTGATGATCATGATGATGATGAGGAAGAACCTGAAGAATGAAGGGAAGATGCTTCCCCAAAGAGACATATGCATTAGGTACTTATAAGATAATAAGTCACCCAGATGGTTGCCAGCTGGCAACCTGTGCCACGTGAAAGATGTTAACTAAGTCAAAGAAGGAATATCTACCATTGATTTTAATTGATAAATCTTGACCGTAGGTCATTTGTAACTATTCCCTCACCTTATTCTATAAAAGGTGCAGGGATGCCATATTTTAAAAATTCGAAAGCTTAATTAAAATTTGATTGTTGAATTATCATGACTTATTTCAAAGTTGTTGTAAACATACATGTTTTTTCATACTTAATGAAAGAGAAGACCATTTGATTACAAATCATCATAAATCCTGAGTAATCTATGTTTGAATTCTTGATACATGCTTTGATTAGCTGCGTCCCTTGGAGTGCTTATCAGTTTGCATGTGTTGTCTTCATTCCTTATCCTTTGAAGTTAGCATCGTCTGTATCTAGTTGTGGAACATCCTGGTGAAAATATGGTTTGATTTCTTCTCTTCATGATTGTATCAAGTATGTATGTGGTTCAATAGCTAAAGATTCACCAAAATTTGTAGTGTTCTTTTAAATTTCTTTGAATTTCATAACAATTCACCACCACAATTGCAAATAATAGATAATCAGAAGCAAATAATATGAAATATGCTGACATCTCATAGATAATTGGAAATACATAGCATATTTGAAGTTAAAGCATGCTAAATTGATAAATATCATGCAAAGATCTAAGTACAGACACATTATTTGAAGAAATATACTGTGTAGAGTAACCTTTCTGTGTAGCACATTTGCAGGAAACAAAATTTATTGATCAACGTAAGGCCCCTAAATGATTAACAACACACATCAACCACTGAGTAATGTCAGTAGATTATGAACTAATCAACAGAGACTTGGGATCATGAATTCTCTGAATTCATCATATCTTTCAAGATAAATAAAAGTTGTTGTGTAACTTTTATTTCATGTTTTCTTATGACTAACATCATGATCAACATAAATTGGCGCTAGAAGGAGGGCCAGCTCATCACCAGTAGGTTTTTGTCTGAATTGATGATGCAGACAGTAAGGTAATATTAAAATACCTTTGAATTTTGAGTCATATGCAAAGATTTGTTGTTTTAAGTTTGTGCATGCTAATCCTTTGTGAAGATTTTAAAATTGAGCATAAATATTGTGAGCTTTGTGGTTGATCATCATAAATTTGTAAAGATAAGCTCTATTTCAGGTAAATTTGCTAAAGCTTTGAGGTAACTTGCTTTAGAAACCTGATATCCAGTCGCGTATGTCACCAGGCCTCAATATCACCTCATATTTGCATCATTTACACAAATATTCCTTAAATATCCAGTCAGTCTCAAGTTCTGACCATAAATACAGCCTTTGGTGGAAAGTTCCAACCAATCTTTGCTATAAACAAGCTGATTTTCCTAAAATTTAAGAAATCTTGGCTCTCAGGCCAAATATCAGGTCCTGATCTGGTAGAATCTTCGAAGAACTACCTGTCAGGGGATTTAGACCTAGAACTGTAGACATTCATCACACTCTTGATTCTAGTGCGTCAGGAGCTTCACCAGAACATCCTCCTGTAACTCCTATTGGCTTACAAACACCTACAGGATCAACTGTTACACCTCAGGTACAACCTCAATAGTCATACCTTAGGCTCAACCTCCGCTGGTTGCAATGTCTTTCTTTATAGCAGAGTCACCTCTGACATTCACAACATATCATGCTTTGCCAAAGAATCTTGATAAAATTTGTCCAAAGTATCATCCATATCAGGATACGGATGATCACATCAGAACTTTCAAGGAAGCTTGTTGTAGGGCTCGAATTGAGCATCAAGATGTTGTATGCAGGTTATTTCCATTTTCCTTAGGGGAAGAGGCTTATAACTGGTATATTAGTCTTGGTCAGGGTTCAGTCGGTTCATGGGTTGCTTTAGAGAAAGCCTTTAAGGATAGGTTCAAAATACCAATAGATCCTTCAATGAATTATCATTTATTTGCCACAATCAAAAGATTCAAAGGAGAACCTATTGCTAACTTCAATGCTATGTTCTAGAAGATGCTATCTAAGTTAGTTGCACCTTATGTTGTAGTAGATGAAGCTGCTAGGAGCATATATTACTCAGCTTTAGATCCCTTGATTTCCATGTTTATTAGGAGAGCACATCCTAATGTCACAACTTTGACAGGAGATTTTGAAGAATTTGTCAAAGTCAGTCAGTAGCTAATTCCCACTCCTACACCAAACATTGCATTTACAATGCTTCCTAGTTATCCTACATATCCTACCGAACAATAGCCTAATGGAGCCATGATACCTCCAGCAGTGATGGCTAGTCCTTTACAGATACCACCACTCAGTATCATGCCTCCTCCAAATGGAAATGGCTAGATGTTACAATAGCCAGGACAAACACAGGTACCTTAGGGTATAGATCAGTCCAATAATCAGAACAATGGATCTTCCTTTTTCAAGCCTCAGACTGAGAATGTAGTGGCCAAGGTTCAGGAAGAGAAAGAAGAGATTAAGGAAATATTAGTATAGTTAAGGAAACTTACTACTAAGATCACTCACTTGAGGAGTCAGAACTTCTATTCCCAGCCTAATTAGAATAGGGGTTATGCTAATGACAGACCTAATTATCCTGATAGGGGGTACAAAAATAACTACAACAATAACAGTGGCAATGATAATCCTCCTAGAGAGCCTAGAGTGTGGAACACTAGGCCAAATAATGGTTCTTTGCCATCACCCCTAGACAATCAGCCTCCTAATGAACCAAAACAAACCACTAGGGTGAACCTTGCAGAAGCAGCACTTACAAATTGGTGTAGGATACATAACACCAATGCTCATGCAAAGCTAGATTGACCTCAATTTAGGATTGCTGCCAATATATTCCAAACTGAAGTGTCCAATACTTTAGGAAATCCACCTCATGTAGAAGGAAATGAAATTGTCCCTTGTGGATTTGACTCTGCCTTAGTGCTAGAAAGTCTCATGCATTATCCTCATCAGCAGATGATGCCTTCTCACCAAGATTACACCCTAGCATGTGAGGAATTAGCCATGGCTTTTGAATCTAACTATGTTTTTCCCTTTGAGGATGAAAATGAGCCTTCAAATGAACATGAGGAGGTACATGCTTATCAACAACAATATCAGGGTAAGCATAATTACAACTTGAGGAATAATTCAAACAGACCTGTTGGTCAACCTTTGACCACTTCCTTGTCTCCAAACAATTTAAACACACCTCCTAATCCCAAGGGAAGTAACAATCCTAGATTTACCAAGATTAATGCTCAATACTTAGCATCACCAAATACATCACCAAAGGTTTCTAATCTGCCTCCTGAGTCTGATAAGTTGGTCACATATCTAGCAGATGAAATGAAGAAGATTAAAATCAACCTGTCATTATTAGAGTTGCTTAATACCCCTGCTATCAAGAAAGCATTCATGAAATCATTGGATGATCCTGCTCCAAGAGAGGATAGTCATACCCCAGGTCAGTCTGGAAATAAAGATCATGCTACCAGGGATGTTAATGTTAAACAGAAAGTGTCAGCTAATGTTCAAGCTGCAGAGACTTCCCACATGACCCTATATAGAGACAAGAGTGAGTCACCTCCTTTCCTCCTTACTATAAGGATGTTCAGCAAAAAATTGCACAATTGCTTAGTAGATTTAGGAGCATCTACCAATGTAATGTCCCTATCCATATGCAATGCTTTAGGGTTGCATCCTGCTAAATCATTAAAGAAAGTAACACAATTAGATAAAACAGAGGTGAGTGTGGTAGGAGAACTAACTCACATTCACATGCAGCTAGCATCGGATCCCAGAATCTAGTATTATATTGATATTCAGGTAGTTGATATACCTGATACATATGGGATGCTACTCTACAGAGACTAGTCAAAAACACTTAATAGATACATGGCCACCGATTTCTGTCATATGTGGTTGCCCTGGAAAGGAATACCAAATCAAATAAGGATAGATGCTGAGCCTCGCATGAAGCACATGATCACTGAATATAACAAAACCAACAAGATCATGTATGTGGATATAGAACCTGGAGTTTACTCCATCAAGCCACAGACTGTTAGGATAGAAGAAATCCTGATGTATGATATTCATCATCATGATGATGACCCTCAGGATGACAAAATAGTTGTAGAATCTGATTGTAACCCTAAGAATGAAAATGAGATGGATCATTTTAAGAATTTCAAGATGCACTTGTCTAGAGAGGTAAAACAATGTGAGTTGTTAAAAATGTCTGTTCATAATATTCTAATTGATGGATGGTGCAGGTTGCATAATGAGGCACATTCTGAAAAAACTAATGATGCCTGCATAGACATGATGGAGCTAGAACAAGCATGCAGTGATGAATCCACATCATCATCATCTGTGGTAAGTTCTATAGACAGTGATACTGACATTGATTGTTGTTTGTCATCTGTAGGAACAGGAGAATCCACACACCAGGATGAAGGTCATATTCAGATGACAGAAGAGATGCTAGTATGTAACAAGAGGAATGTTAAAAGAAATAGGTGAATCACCCCAGGGAGTGATTGTTTACTAGAATCAAATTATGAGTTATCTGATGAAGACAGAGGTAGAAATCTATCTAAGTTTGAAGAGTTTTTATCAAAAGAGATTTAGAAAATGACACAACAGTAGACATCTCCACAAGATGTCTTGATTGAAGGCTGGTGTAGGTTACATGAAGCACCTCACTCAGAAACTGCTTGTTCATTGTGTCTGCATATTTTGAAAAGGTAGATTTTACCTACTCCAAAAGGTTTTCCTTCTGATGGTAAAAAGAAAGAAGAAATGTCAACTTCACATAAGACAGAAAAGGTGAAGTTGGAGAAAGCTGAGATACCAAAATTGAAGTGGATATCAAATGGTGCAGCTGCCAGAGCCAAAAAGAAAAGGGAAGGCTCAGACAAGCCTTTGGCTGAGGATAAGCCATGGATCCTTAGATTTGATGGATCCAAGTCAAAAAAAGGGGCTAGAGTAGGGATAGATCTTGTTGATCCATCTGGAAAATCCTACTTAGCAACATACAAATTGCAATTCCCATGCACTAACAATGTGATAGAGTATGAAGCTCTAATTCATGGGATATTGTTTGCACTTAAAAAGAAAGTGAAAATTCTGCATGTCTATGGAGACTCAAAATTGGTTGTGAGACAGGTAAGAGGTATATACTCTTGCAATTACAAGAAACTGTGCAATTACAGACATAGGGTATGGGACTTGATAGAAGCTTTTGATGCATTCAATATCACCCATGTACCCAAAGAACAAAATCATAGGGCAGATGCCTTAGCCCAGGCTGCCAACACTTTGGAACCACTATCCATATCTAGTCTAAAAAGATTTTTAGTAGAATTAGTATCAGTACCTTCTATGCCGGATAATGTAACTAACCTCCAAGCATTTGATGATGATTAGCATATTCTAGACTTCGTTTCCAATAGGGATGTCTTTGATGCATAGATCATAGATGAGAGGAATGTGGAGGACCATATCTGGGAAGAAGAAAAAATCTTAGAGTTGCCTAGTAATAAGATTCCTAAGGGAATGATTGAGCTAGAAAGAGCATTCGATCTAGACAACATGCTAAAATAGAAGGATCTTCCAAAAGCTGATGGAGGATAATATTCACAGGTTAACATTGGACAGGATGATGAAAACAAAAATGTCCTAATTGGGAAAGTTTGTATAGAAGAGGAGTTGGAAGGAATAACCCAAGCTCTTAAAGATTATATCCATGTCATTGCCTGGACTTATGATGAGCTAAAAACTTATGATACATCAGTCATCACTCACACTATACCTTTGAAGCCAGATACCAAGCCTTTTAGGTAGAAGCAAAGACCTATCAATGCTTTACTAGAGCCTATCATTTTTGAAGAAGTTAAGAAACTACTTAATGCCAGGATCATATTTCCTGTGAGACACTCCACATGGGTGGCAAACCTGGTCCCAGTAAGGAAGAAAAATGGCAACATCAGATTATGTGTAGACTTCAGGAACTTAAACAAAGCATCTGAAAAGGATAATTATCCTTTGCCTTCTTTGGATGAGGTCCTACAAATTGTGAACGGTGCCAAGATGATGTCATTTCTAGATAGTTTTTCAGGTTATAACCAAGTGATGGTGAACAAAATAGATAGATTAAAAACTATATTCACCACAAAGTGGGGGATATTCACTTATAGGCACATGTTGTTTGGGTTAATAAATGCTGGAGCAACATTTCAGTGAGCAATGGGCATAGCCTTCAAAGGCTTGATTGGTAAATGCATAGTCATATATATGGATGACTTAACTGCTTTCTCTAAAGATAGAGGAAACCATATAGAGGACCTCAGAAAGGTGCTAAAGAAATGTGAACAGTATGGGATATCCCTAAACCCCAAGAAATGCATATTTGGGATAACCATAGGGAAATTACTAGGTCACCTGATAATTGAAAATGGGATCATCATTGACCCTGACAGGGTGGAATCCATCATGAAGATACAACTTCCTGGAAGCAAAAAGGAGCTCAAATCTTACTTTGGTAAGATTAATTTTGTTAGATAATTTATCACTGGCTTTGTAGAAATAGTCAGACCCTTGAATGCCATGCTTAAGAAGGACGCTAAAATTGAGTGGACACCTAAAGCTAGAGTAGGTTTTGAAGATATTAAAAAAGCCATATCTGATGCTCTAGTTCTGATCAGTCCAGATTATACCAAGGACTTTTACATTTATTCATTTGCTTTAGAGCATACATCTGCTGCAATGTTGACATGGAGAAATGAAGAAAAGGATGAAAAGTCTATAGCCTTCATGAGCTACCCTTTCAGAGATGCAAAACTTAGATATATGGATGTTGAAAGGCAGGCACTTGCTCTAGTTTGAGCAGTCAAGAAATTCAGGCACTACATCCTGAGAAGTAAAGTGATTGCTGTGGTACCTGATGCAGCAGTAAAGATGCTCTTGATGCAGAGTGAGCCAGGTGAGAAGAGAGCTAAGTGGATCACTGTCTTCCAAGAATATGATATGGACATTATACCCATGAAGTTAGTGAGGGGACAAGCATTGAGCTAGATGATATCAGAGATTGATCCAAATATCATGAACTAGCAGTATGTTATAAATGAAAAAGATGATGGAGAATGGTACTCAGACATCAGGCACATCCTGATTACTGGAAGATGTTCGTCAAGACTGCAGGCATCACAAAGGAGAGCCTTAAAGATAAGATCACAGAAATACATGATAAAAGGGGGAGTCCTTTTTAAGAGGAATTATGAGGGGATATACCTTAGATGCCTGAAGAGGCAAGAAGCAGACAAGGTGTTAGTAGAGTTGCATGATAAGTTTGGGACTGCACATGGATCATCCTTGGCCACCACTCATGCTATCCTTAGGGCAGGGTATTACTAGCCCACTATTTTTAAGGATACTACTGAACACATTAAATGTTGTCATATGTGCCAAGTTGCTACAAACAGAGAAAGATATGATGCTCAACCTTTGCAGCTAGTGATGGAGATGCACCCATTTGCTCAATGGGGAATGGACTTCATAGGACCTATTAATCCTCCATCATCTTCAGGCCACAGGTATGTTTTGACTATTACTGATTACTATACCAGGTGGACTGAAGCTGTCAGCAGTAAGACATGTAATGCTAAGGATGTGATCAGATTTTTGGAAAGTAATATAGTAACTAGGTATGGAGTTCCCTATGCTTTGGTATGTGATAATGGGCCTGCCTTTGCTTCTACAATATTATCTAGTTGGGCTTTTGACTATGGGATCATCTTGAAATTTTCCTCAAATTACTATCCCCAAGGGGATGGATTAGCATAATCAACAAATAAAAATTTATTGAACATCATAAAAAAGTTGATAGAAAAGAACCCTAGGTAGTGGAACACCCTACTGAAATATGCCTTGTGGGTAGATAGAACTAGGAATAAGGCTGCACTAGGAAATTCACCTTTTCACTTAGTATATGGGGTGGATCCCATCCTCCATGTTAACCTAAAGATCCCTACACTGCAGTTTGCACAAGAATACCTAGGCATAGATAATACACAAGAAGTTAGGTTGCTTCAGTTGATGCACCTAGAAGAAAAAAGAAGTCAGGCAATAGATCAATTTGCCAAACATCAGGTTGTAGTCAAGCGCTGGTTTGACAAAAGAGCCAGGGTTAAGGCCTTTAGAATCTCAAATTTAGTCCTGATGTGGGACAAAGCACATGAGAGGAAGGGAGATCATGGTAAGTTTGATAAACTCTAGATAAGTCCCTTCCAAATTTTAGAAATTTTAGGAGACAACACTTACAAGCTTAAAACCTTGACAGGTGAGGATGTTCCATTACCAATTAATGGACAGTTCCTCAAACATTATTTCCAAGCCTAAGTCAGCTTCATGTAAGTCATGTATATCATAGTGTGTATATTTGTATAGTTGTTTGTACAATTTTGTTTTTGTTGTTTTTGTTTTTTTGCTTGTTGAGTTATGTTTTGGCTAGTCAAGATGATGCAGCCCATCACCCATAGAAAATAACTAAATTGTTAAGATTCAAGTGATGAGAACAAATTCATACATAGGTTATGACTCATTTTGAGAAGTACTTATGATTAGGCCTATGATATCTTTTCATCAGGGTGCCCTTTCTTGACCAAAGTGATTCCTTCACAATGACTCACCTAATAGCCTTGGGTTTGTTGAACACACAAGTATAGGTGTTAAGTGAAAAATCTAAAGGGAATCCCTTACTACCAATGCAATCTCCAACCTAAATCAGCAAGTGACCATACCTTGCACACTAAGCTTACATGATGATATCATATGAATATAGAAATCAAATAAAAAAATCCAAAAGAAAATAAAACTAGGCCATCTAAGTAACTCTACCGGGGCTATAGACACCTACTGGTAGTGGGGCTCTACTTAGGGGGGTTGCATAGATAACCTTGCCGGGGCTATGGATGCCTGTTGGCAGCAAGACTCTATCCAAGTTGGCTATGAGGGATGCTCCCAAACTATGTAGTTTAACATCAGTTACTCATGCTTTCAACTTACTTTCAAGATGAGGATAATTAATTATTTGCACACACCTGATCCTTTGTTAGCATTGTTGCCATGATGTAAACCTTATCATTCAGAAAAATTATAAATGCTTATACTTAGAAAGAGTTAGAATACTATGTTGGAATGTGATCACATCACTTGAATCATTGGAATTTAGTTGTTTTCTTTGGTGGCAAGTTGTTGTGTGGTTACACAACACGCCCTATTTTGACTTGACAAAACAGGGACCCAACTTTTTGCTGCTTTGGCTTGTATTTTTTTTTCTGCTTTTCAGCGGTCTGGTAAAAGTAAGTCATGCAGGTGACCTTGCATAAAGAGGGTAGATAGATCATCATGATGAGGTTAGTTTGTCAAGGTCAATATTTCACATCATTAACCTCATAGTTGGAAAGTAGATGAAATTCCATGCAGGTTTGCCTTTTAGATCACCCTAAAATTCCTTAAGGGGAGAAAGTTATGACAAGTCAAAGTTATGGTCAAACCTGATATTCCGGGGAGGGGGTCATATTTCCAAACATCAGTCACCTTACTTAAGATCACCCTGATTTTGGTTTATCACCTGATAATCATTTGGTTCGCAAAGTCTGGATGTCAATTTTATGTGATAATTGTATCTGTCCGTCAAACAACTTTATATATTTTGTGGGGGTCATATTTTCAATATCACCCAATCCTACAAATATCACCCTATCACAAAATATCACCCTAGTGTCAATATGACGATGACGTCATCTAAGCTCCATGAATGAAGGAAGTCACCCTAATGATGACGTCATCACTATTTTTACCTCGTGGAGGTATGTATCCAACGACCACCCTTTTCAATAATATGACGGTGACATCATCCCGATCATTCGAAAGGGGGTCATTTTATTTATGAGGTCATATTTTAAACATACCCTGATCTTAAAATCATGACCCGATATACACATGGTCAACTTTTGACCACATCACCTGAGTCTCTTACATTAGTTTTCCCACTCAAAGGCAAAAGGTCATATTCTGATATCACCCGATCTTCTGAAGATCACCCCCCTCATCTTGCTTCGTAATATTAAATACACATAAATGACATAGGTGGATTTTCGCCGACTGCGAATACAATTCAAACACCTGGCAACATCCATGGATTGTGTGCAGAAGATCAATGGTTTTAATTGATTTAATCTAGTTTTACCCTAATTTGCCCTACAGATGGGTTTAAAGGTAAGTTTCCAAGGTTATTCTCATTTACCTTGCGAAAAATAAACAATTTACGGAGCAGAGAGTCAAACCCTCATACGAAGCTACCTGTGGATGGACAACAGCTTGCAGCATAACGGAATGCGTGATCATCATTATTTGCTACCCTTTTCCGTAATCACCAGCCTAATCTAGGAGATAAGCATTATCAGGTAAGTAACTAAAAAATCCTCTTGTCATTTTTTACATGTCCAGGTAGTATGACTTTTCCAGTGGTTTGATTCTGTAAATATGCATATCATGATGAGTAATGAATATAATATGCATGATGTCATACCGATATATGGTGTTATATGAATGAATATGAATTTTATGATAAGACCAGTCATGTTTATTACAGGAATCCATGGTGGACATCAGGAGGAACTGGTCTGGAACATAATTTCTTAAGCCTATGTACGTTCAGCCCAAAGGAATATAATTCAAGTATGGCACCATCGGAGAAACACACCAAGGAGAAACAAATTTAGTAGCATGGTCATCCAGGATGCATGATGATAAAGATAATACCCTATTGGATGCCATATTTATATTAGGAATGTGGCATGTGGTCAGATTCCCTTATGCCATGGAAACCCCAGAGTTGGTAGTGGAATGAGCCAGAAATTATAACCCTCAGACAAGGCGGGTGGAAAAACATGGAAGGGTTTATGCAGTCTTTTCAATTAAAGGGATTACATCTACTTTCAATCTCCCAGTTGGAAAGAAGGTAGTCAATATGGATCTACACAAACTGGAGACAAAATATGAAAATAATAAGAAGAGTGCCAGGAAGAAGATATACTAGTGGAGGTCTAAGAACAACACCTATACTGTCTCTGCCAAGTTGCCAGTGTATCTATACAAATTTGACTTTGATGATGAATATCAATACATGATTACCCTGCTCAATAGGATGACAGGCCAGCCTCATGCTAGGAATTTCAAGAATTGGATGTTTGGAATCACCCAGATGGTCTTCTATAGAGAAAGCAAGCTATTATGGGCCAAGATCATCAGTGATGCTTTGGATGAATAGATGATGAACCTGGGTGGTCTGGAATTCTCATTCCACATGACTTCATATGTTGTTTATTCATGTGCCTACAAAGGAACATTTGATGCACTAACTACAGTTGGAAAGATTGGCAGTAGTGTAGATGATGCCCTTATATGGGATCATTATCCTCAGTTATAGAGAAGGAACTATCTCTTTGATTACAAATTGGTGAATGATGCATTCTCCATGCATTTGGTTAGAACTATGGAAGAGGATAGAACCAAGAGATTGAGCATGGAAGCTCAAGAAGTTATATACAAGCATGGTGCCTGGTTCATCCAGTTTGCCACTTTTTCATATATTAGAATAGAAGGTTTTAAAGGACAACCCTTTATGTTACCCCAGTACTCTACTGATGGGGTAGTCCTGATGGAGTTTTTGAGACAGATATCTACCATACTGGATGCATATAAAGCACAGAATAGGATTCCTCCAGTACTGTTTCGAGTAAATATGGGTTGGTACATGTGCCCTGATTCATAGAGTATAAAGAATGTCATAGGGAGTCTGAACCTGATGTACATACAGCCATTTCCAGTGGCTAGATCATATGAACCCTATGGTAGAATGTAGAAGATAATGGGAAAGCCCATACATCAGAAGCACTTAGAAGATTTCTAGACTGATTGGGAGGATGAAGCAGAAGTAGGAAGAAAATATCAAAGGCTCACCTTAAATCAGATAAGGACATTTGATTGCATCTCAGTGCCTGCACAGTTAAAGAAAGATGATGGAAAGACCATGTCAAATGAATATGAAGATAAGAAGGTGTATAATGACACCATCTCAGCCCCTGATCTAACACAGCCAGAGGATGTATTCTTGGATTAGTTTACATGTGGGGTGCTGCAGTTGACCCAATCATGGGTAGATGAATAAATAAATACACTGAAGAAGAAAGGTGTAGCCATCACAATGGATAACAAGAGAAAAAGATAGGAGATCCCTGTTGAATAATATGATGACTTTCTTGGTGAGAAAAGAAAATCTAATGGAGAAAGGTTACCTGCATAGAAGAAGGGAAAAGGACTCGCTAGAGGAAAGAGGACTGATGATAGTCCTAAAGGGGTGATAATCAAGAGAATTTCCATAACAGTTGTAGGTGCATCTGCATCAGGACAGGCATCAGCTTCATCTGCACCGCCTTTGATGAATAGACCAAGGACAAAAAGAATCCTGAGGCCAGCTGTAGAGACTGCAGAACTACAAGATGAGGGCCAAGCCTCACAATAGAATGTGGAAGAAGATATCCTTATTGAAGAAGAGCTGGTAAGTAAAGAGCCTTCAGGTGATGATCCTATGATGGTCACTAGGAAGAGGAAGGCAGCATCCCTGATGTCACCACCTAAAAAATAGAGAACACATATGAGGGGTGAGATTAGAACAAACCCTATAGTATTAAGGGAGGCTAGTGGTGAAGTGTTCAGAAAAGAAATGCAACATGATGTGCCACTTCCCACCATTATCCAATTCAAGATAGAGAAGGCTAAGGCACAAGCAAAAGAAGCCTCCAGGGTAGGTCAATGTGGTACTTTCTCTTTGGAGGACACCGTTGACCTATCAAATGTTGAGGTGGTGCAAAATGTAGCTTCTCAGTAGATGGAAACTCTTGCTTCTAGTACCCGCATGACCCCACATGGGACCCCATCAGCACAGATGATGGTACTAGAAGAGTTGAAGCAAACAGAGCAAGAAGAGAAAGAAAATAGCCCAGAGAGGGCAGCCCAACAAATTGGGCTGGATAAGTTGGTAGATCAGGTAACTAGCCCTATAGTGATAGACTTGACATATAGGAAAGATATGAGTCCCAAAGATAAGGCAAGTGAACCTGATATAACAGAAAATATTGAAGTAGTCAAGCAGGCAAAAATAGAAAGTGATACTCTAGATATAGGCTAGCAACAACAGGATGTACCTGATGAGCCTAAGATAGTAGAAGTCCAACAAGAGGGTGGAGGTGATAAAGAAACATTAGGTGATGATGTCATCTAGACTCAACAGACTACAGGAGAAAAGGATACATCAGGTCATGAGGACCTTAAAATGCCAGAGTCAGTATATCTGGTGCGGAACAGAATGTAGCCTAGGATCAGGGTGATGCACTAGAATTAAACACAAAGACATCCACGGATACAAATATGCCTCAAGGGGAGGAACATAATAAGGTGGATGAAATAGAAGAAGAAGAGGTGTAGGATCAAGTACAAGATCATCATATGGATACACCACAAGATCCTCCATCGCAGAAAGAAGCTCCTTAAGAGGAGGAAATAGAACAAGATCCCCCTCATGAGGAAGAAATAAAGAAGTCACCTTCTCCACACAGAATAGAGATAGATACTAGAGATCAAGGTGAAAATGATGATGACAATAGACCACAAGGATCAAGAGATGAAGTACCTTAGTGGCTTGAGAAAGAGATAGGTACGGAACAAGGTCTTAAAGTTCAAGAATTTGACATTTCAACCTTGTTTGCAGAGACCATCATGAAACCAAAGAGGAAAGCTAGATTAACCTCAGCTATCAGAAGAGATCCTGCTACTGGCAGAAGAACAACCCAAGTAGCACTTCTAATTGTAGAAAAGGAGAAAGGAAAAATTACCCTAGAAGAATTCCAGATCACCACAGTTGACTTGGGGTTTGCCAATGAAGACCAAGAGGGTCAAGAAGGGAAGGATATCATAGATTCTTTGACCCAAAGGGTAAATAAAGAGAAAGAGAAAAATAAGCAGCACAAAGAGCACATTGCTCAGCTACATTCATACATAAAGAGGTTAATTAACCCTGATAGTACACCAGCAGATCCTGCAGTCCCATTGACTCTTATATCACAAGAAGAGGTTAATAGGATGGACCACATGAAGCATCAAGCCATGATCATGGATAAGTGGATGCTAACAGCCCTTATAGGAGCAAAAGATATCTTAAGAACCTCATTATAGAGGTGGAATTCTTTGAGCACTCTGAAGAGGAAGGTGGATAAAATGCAAAATGAGACGGGAAGGAGATTGTTCCAATTGGAAAAATCCTTAAGTGCTCTAAGTGAAATAAAGAGGATTGATCCTAAGGTCCTGATAAATAATCAGGTATTAAATAATAATACTGCCCTACTAGTAGATGTATGGTATGAGGACATCAGGTTCGAATGTGATGTCTTACAGAAGTGTAGCGACAAGTTAAGAGATATTAGTATCAAGCTACACAGTATGATGGCATATGAAGCAGAGATACTAGAAGCATTATAAGGAAAAGTAGAGGGGAAAATAGAAAACCAAGGTGCAGATTTTACCATCAGGGTACTACATGATAATTTCCAGCCATTAGCTAAGAACTCCCTCACCCACCTGATAGAAGAGGTGATGGATAAGATCATGAGGATCAAGGTCAGGGTGGAGAAGTATAATGAGACACTGAATAGTAGAAGAGCTAAGCTAGAGGCACTCAAAGATAAATTTAAGGCCCATAAGCACGCCATCAATAAAGCCAAAACTCAGGATGGTAGGGAAGTTGATAAGATAGTACAAACCTATGAAAACATCAGGACAACAGTAAAGGTCCATATACAGGATGATATTCATCAAGGTGATGACAATATAGAAAGTGATGATCCTGATGATCATGATGATGATGAAGAAGAACCTGAAGAATGAAAGGAAGATGCATCTCCAAAGCGACATATGCATCAGGTACTTATAAGATAATAAGTCACCCAGATGGTTGCCAGCTGGCAACCTGTGCGACGTGAAAGATGTTGACTAAGTCAAAGAAGGAATATCTACCATTGATTTTAATTGATAAATCTTGATCATAGGTCATTTGTAACTGTTCTCTTACCTTATTCTATAAAAAGTGCAGGGATGCCATATTTTAAACATTCAGAAGCTTAATTGAAATTTGATTGCTGAAATATCAGGACTTATTTCAAAGTTGTAAACATACATGTTTTTGCATACTTAATGAAAGAGAAGACCATTTGATTACAAATCGTCATAAATCCTGAGTAATCTATGTTTGAATTCTTGATACATGCTTTGATTAGCTGCGTCCCTTGGAGTGCTTATCAGTCTGCATGTGTTGTCTTCATTCCTTATCCTTTGAAGTTAGCATCATCTGTATTTAGCGGTGGAACATCCTGGTGAAAATATGGTTTGATTTCTCCTCTTCATACTGTATCAAGTGTGTATGTGGTTCAATAGCTAAAGATTCACCAAAATTTATAGTGTTCTTTTAAATTTCTTTGAATTGCATAACAATTCACCACCACAATTGCAAATAACAGATAATCAGAAGCAAATAATATGAAATATGCTGACATCTCATAGATAATTGGAAATACATAGCATATTTGAAGTTAAAGCATGCTAAATTGATAAATATCATGCAAAGATCTAAGTACAGACAAATTATTTGAAGAAATATACTATGTAGAGTTACCTTTTTGTGTAGCACATTTACAGGAAACAGAATTTACTGATCAACGTAAGGCCCCTGAATGATTAAAAACATGACACATCAACCATTGAGTAACATCAGTAGATTATGAACTAATCAACTGAGACTTGAGATCATGAGTTCTCTGAATTCATTGTATCTTTCAAGATAAATAAAGGTTGTTGTGTAAGTTTTATTTCATATTTTCTTATGACTAACATCATGATCAATAGTGCTGAGATCCAACACAAGAGTATGAGTTAGTAAATCATTTGATGAATCTTTTGAAGAAGATCCTGACATAAAAAGATCCAATGCGGTGCATTGCAAAGCAATCTTAGTTGGTTGTATTAATTAGTAAAGGGTTTTGACAGCTTTTGGAAGTTAACATTTATTGCGATTAGGTTTTGGCAAATGAAGAATGAAAGACTTGAAATTGAAGGATAAATCACTTTGGATTCAAGTTTTCAAGCATCCAAGGATATCAAAAGTAGAACTCTAAGTGACTTCAACATTTTCACCGATTCCAAGGAGAAAAAAACCCTAATTAGGCATAAAAAGGTATTTACTGTTTGAAACCCTACTGTGAACTTGTTTGAATTATTACAGAAATGGCGACTCCACAAGTAATCAATATCACTAAGAGATCTCAACAAAAATTGAAGAAAAACCCTTTCAAATCAATGGAGGTTGACCCAAATGGTGCATTTTCAATAGTGCCCTATGGTGTGATGCATGTAGAGGATATTAGGGCTTACATCCATGTTGCCCTAGAAGAACATGGAGTTAGCCAATTTATAGATTTGTATATGAAACATCTAAGTGGTGATAATTTTGATCTGAAGGAAGAATACAAGGCATTGGAAGAGAACAAATTCATTCAGTATATAGATTTCCCAACGTTTGTTGAATATGAATGGGTCTGATATGTATTAAGCAGGATCCATGATGAATTCATGTGGCTTGAGAAACCCTTCATGATTACAAAAGATACTATAAGAGTTGTTACAGGATTGAACTCTATTGGAAAGGTGCCTATACTAAAGGCTATATAGAATAGTACTATGAGGGAGGCCGCCAAAGCCTAATTTGACAAAAGGGCATTGACAGTCAATGATATTAAAGACCATGCTGTAAGGTT
The DNA here is from genome assembly GCA_027924645.1 of Cunninghamia lanceolata. Classification (NCBI taxonomy): domain Eukaryota; kingdom Viridiplantae; phylum Streptophyta; class Pinopsida; order Cupressales; family Cupressaceae; genus Cunninghamia; species Cunninghamia lanceolata. Next base: position 821,900 of record BSBN01000292.1, on the reverse strand, counting down.
CGCATCAATGGTAATTGGTTACAAGATATACTTCACAAACCAGGAGAACTCTATCTCCGGTACAACCATTTACATTGCTTTTGAGATGGTGAAGAAGAATGCTAATTATGACTTCTGTGAGTTGCTCCGACAACAGTTAATGGAGAATCAAAGTATCCATTCAAGTATGGTACATTAATTATCTACCTCTTCTTTTATTTTATACAAGAATTGCCAGGAATGAAGAACTTGATCTGGTTTGACAACAAACCTATTGCCATACAAATTAGGAATCACTTAAATAGCATAGGAAGCCATGATGCACAGAATACAACCCTATGGGGCTATTTCAAGAATTTTAGAAGGTTATGCAATCTAGGGAAAGGATCCCTAATTCAATTGTTGAGAAATATAAGAATGACATTTGTTTTATTGTAAACAAAGATCAATGCATGATGGAGGGCTGAGGCTATTGAACCTAGGACAATCTGGATTCTCCCAATGGGATATGGAGTAGCAACAAATGTATTAGATAGTTATGCTGAGCACATGTTGAGAAAACCTAGGGATACCTCAGAAGAAAGATTTGGCACCTATGAAGAGATTTCTATCAAAGTTCATGTTGAACTAAGAAAGCCTGAAAGTGTGAAGAAGGCTAAAAAAATGGTAGATGAATATGCCTAGAGCAAGGGGTTTACCAAAGAACAAATTGCACAAGCAACAGCAAAGTCTGAAGTAGAAAGTGTAGCTAGAGAGAAGAAGCTAGATGAACCAGAAAAGGCTTAGGAAGAGCCTGAGAAGAAAACTAAGGAGCCTGCAATAACAAGAAAGAGAACAAGAGGTTCAACCTCTACTCATATTGCATCTGTATCCACATCCTCTAGTTCCACACCTTCTGTGAGTGTGGAAGCACCTAAAACAAAACACAAGAGAATGAAAACAAAATCCAAAAGAATGCATGTCAGTATAGGAGCTGATGAGGAAGAAACTGAATCAGACGAGGAGGTAAAGAAAATGAGAGTCAAGGCTATTAAAGCCTCTAGGAGCAAAAATGAGAATCCTTCCGATAAGGGTAGAATCAAGAAAGGGCCAAGACAAGCTGAGATTGAGAAAGGAGAAGCTACAATAAATTTAGATGATCTCTTAAAGGTTATAATAGTTGATGGGAATCTAAAGCCTATAGCTCAACTGTATGATGATTATGATGATGCAGACAAAGGCATCATTGGGATTTCTATAATTAGATATTTAGAGATATACAATAGAGCCCTCATTGAAGTAGTCATTGATCTCCCAGATAGCCTGACAAGCATAATATTTGCTAAGAAGGAAGCAACAATGACCAAAGATGTGGAGGTAAGAGAAAATACGTTGTTAAAATTTTGTCCAGATGTGACTCCTAAGGAGAGAACCAAGGTCTTCAAGATCCTTGGACATAAAATTGAAATAAAGAGGAGGATCAACACTCTGATGTCAGGGAACACAAAGAAATTTGTGAAGGACATAGAGCAAATAATACTTGATATTCTAAAAGATATTAACATACCAACTATTTATGACAAAGATGAACAAAATGTTGGTAATGATACTGCACTTCTAGAAGATAATTCTAATTAAGGATTAGATCAAGAAAAGACTCCTCTAGTAAGCCCTAGAAAAGATGAAGAGATGAAGAAACAAGAAGAGGATATATCTCCTAAGAATGTTGAAGCCCCTCTGGAGAAAAATGAAAATGTTGATCAGGGAAATGAAGAAGTTAAACAAGCTAAGAAGGGTCCTCCACCAGAATAGAGAACAATTGAACAAGAAGCTAATGAAGAGATGAAGGAGAAAGAAGATGATCAAACCCCTACATCAAATCAAGCCCCTACATCTGATCAAGCCCCTGCTACTGATGGTCAAGACAAATTGACAAGGACCAAACAAGGACAAGTCCTCATCCGGATTAGCAAACTGATGATCAAGCAAACAAGGAGAAGACTATAGATGATAAAATGTCTAAGCAAATAACAAGAGACACTGTTGCAACACAAGATCCAGTAAATACTATCAAGGAACTTTTAGAGAAGAAATAAGGAACACAAGCTTTGGATGCACCTGAGTTCCTATAAGGACCAATAAACTTGGCCTCAATGTCACCTCTGTGGAAATTCAAATGTGTCAATTGTCCAAGCCAAATCTTAGGAAGAAATACTAAGGTCTCACATCTAGGATGGTGAGGTCATCAAATAGGCATCTGATGTATTGGAGAAATTGATGCCTAGACTGCAAAAAGATTCAACACTTGCACCATCTGAGAAAATCAAAGGGCTCATAAACTCTATAAGTACTCATTTTGAATCCTTTGAAATAGTGGCAGATACTAAGGTTAGAGCAGAGATCAGTGATAAGAGACTAGTTGAGCTAAAGGATAAGTTAGCCAAAGATGCAATTTTCTTAGATAATAGCATAAAAAATATAGAGACCACCATTAAGGATGCTAGTGATATATACAAGTTTTGTCTATCTTGGCCTAAGTCAACAAAAGAGTTGAAGGAGAAAATAGATGAATTAGAGCTTAAACTATTAAAGATCTCTAAAACCTTTGACCTAGCAACTGACTCCATCTCAAACAAAAGGTCAGAAATAGAAGGTATTTGTGCACAAATAAACAGTTTGTAGAGTAATAAAAAGGCCACAAAGAGCAGAATGTGCCAAGTAAGAGAATCAATAGAATCCAAGCTTGATTCTATGATTGGTCTGCAAACAGAGGCAGTAAGGATAAATGCAATAGCTAATGTGCCTGCAACTGTTGATAAGGTAGAGGAGTTGGTGTTTCAAATGAATGGAAGCATTTAAATTTTGAATAGTGCCAAGACCAAGTGGGATAGAGAGATAGCTCAATTAAAAGTCTTATACTCATACATCCTCTCCACTCTTTAGTTAGTAAGTGTTTTTATTACACCTGTACATATGCGGCTAAGTATAACAGTTTTGCAATATAATTTTGTTACTTGCACATACACCTTTGCCATTGATGTCAAAGGGGGAGAAGAAGATCCAGTGAAAAATGGCTAAACATCTTAAGGGAAGAAGTAAAATAGAGTGTACATAGTAAGGGGGAGCAGATAAGCATTTTTCACTAAGTGTTACCATCAATGCCAAAGGGGGAGATTGTTGGCAACATGGTCAAGAGACATTGTTGATATGGTTGAAACCTGATATTGTCATTGATGGGAATAATCAGACATGATCTGGAACAGCTCCTGAGACAAAGTTGTGTGTAGCCTTTTGGTCTGGAAAGACTAACTTAGCCAAAATAAAATTGACTAAGTGTTAGCAGCTTACAAAGACAGTGATAGTGATTCAGTTGGCACTCCTCCATAGTTGAAGATCATGATATGCAGTTCTGGTATACTGTACACAATCCTTTGATGATGTTATGTTCCAGTATTCAAGTCCTGATAATCTCTGGAAGATACATTATGATTTGACTAAGTCCAGTAAGCAGAGTGCAGTGAGGAACAATGCAGAACACTTGAGTATTTCACTTTGCATTCCTCTGCTATTGGTTATCTCGATGTGAGATTTGAAAGTATTGTAAACACATATGATAGCTATCTAAATCTAGATTTATAGTATCTGAATTCCACTGGAAGATCATCTACAAGCTTCCAAGTTTTGATAGATAGTTTGACAGTGTTCAACTAAGGTAGAGGTAACAGTTCTGAGATATGCATATTGCCACACAAGAATATTATGACCTATGGTCATGAAGGTATCATTTGTGATGTATAATGAATGTTTGATGTGAATTTTGAAGTTTCATTTGGTCCACACTAGAAGTTATGATATGATAGACAATAAAGTTTAAGTGTGTATTTTGGGATAAGGCCGACACATAGTTGGATCAATGTGCGGTAAGGAGAGAATGTTTAAATCATTATTCTAAGTGGTTCAATAATTAGTCTAGATCTATATGAAGTTTTCCAAATGATTGTATGGGTTTGCATTGTTGTTTGTGCAAAGGATCAAGCTGACAAGGTATAACTTTGGTATACAAGTTTCATATGTTGCATACTGACCTAGTTTTGGAATAATTCATGTTGCAGATATTTATACTTGATAGATTATCATATTATATGTATGTGAATGTGGGAATGAGGTGTGAATTCAATGTGTATGTGATATGAGGCAGCTTAGTGATCAGAAAAGAATAGTAAGGGTAGAAGCATAGAGTATATGTGAAGCAAAGCAAAAAAGTAGGGCAAATGTAATGAAGACTTTTGAATATGTATATTGAGCTATCGATGGAACTGTAATCCAACATTCTGTAGATGCATTAATAACAATTCTTTCTTCATAGTGATCCACCTTCTTTCTATCTTTCTTTCTCAGTGGATAGTGAGTCCACCTGCAATGAGCATTTCTTTGGACAGTGATCCTTATGTAATCCGGTATTGCTATCATAATATATTGTGAGCTAACACTCACCGTGGTTTTTCCCTTTTTGGGTTTTCCACATAAAAATCTTGGTATCTATGTGTTATGTCTTTATAGTTGATGTTCTTATGTTTATTTTACTTTCGTTTTATTGAATTTGGTAATTGGATTAAAGAACATGTTAAGAAATGGTTTTGTAGAATACTAAATCACCCCCCTCTAAGTATTCATTGTATTCAACAGGGTTGTGTCTCTTCATAGTCTCTCTTCAAATTAGGGGATACTCTTCTATTTGTGAATGACATCATGTTGACATCTAGTGATGATTGACATAACCTTCTAAAATCCTTAGAACTCCTCTTAATGTTTACCACATCTTCTCCTCTTCTTCTTATCTCCTTTATGCTTCGGTAAATTAGTATCTCTATAAATTCCTCATCCATCTTCAAAAAATTAGTGTTAATTCAAAATTTTTGACAGTCCACAACAGAAACCCTAGTTTGCCTCTTTCTTCCTTTTTCCTTCTATTTTCCTCCTTGGTAACACCCACAGTGGCACACTTAGCAGCATCCTTCATGATGCTCTCTATTTATTCTCCTCCTAATCTCCTTTATTTGATAGCATCCATAATGGCATGCTCAACAACATCCTCCATGACACACTTGTTTTCTTCTTCCCTTCTGACAGCACCCTCCATGGCACGCTCCACAAATCGTTCTTGTTTTCCTTGCACAACTTCTGTTATCATATCTTTTCCCATATCTTGTGCCTTTTCCATCCTTTTATGGTAATGTTCCTATCATTCCTAAGTTTTCTTCAACCTTTCTTCCCTACTTATCTCTATTCTAGTTCTGATGTCTTTGTTGATTTCTCTTTTCTTCCTCTTATCCCCGTTTGCCATGGGTTTTCTTGATTTGGTGTTCCATTAGTCCTTTTATATCCCATGGTATCCTTGTTTGACAAGTCACATTGTTTGAAAGATCTTTGTGGATCCTACCCCTTTCCACTTGTCATCCCCTTAAGTGTCTTTCACCCTCTCAAAAAGGTAGGAACTTAAGGAGACCCAAATTTCTCTACAAATTAAAAAATTTCTTTGCCAACCTAGCCTTCTCTTCTTTCTGAAACTTTGCACTACTCCTTTGAATGTTTTTCCCCTTCAATCTTTAACTACCCTCTTCTAGGGTCCTGGCAATGGAACCAAATGTTGGCAAGAAATAGGGAGGGATACTAGTCCAGAGATCCGGTCCTCCACCAAGTCTTTGTAGTTAGTTTATACCCTGGTCAAGTAGTTAGATATTGACAACAAAATACAAAGAATAATAGAAGTAGAGTATGTTGGCAATGTGTTTTGTCATTGATGTCAACACTCGGAGTGATGTCAACACTTAGTTTGTGGTTGTCTGATGTGGTTGATGTGAATGTTCATGTTAATGATATACCAGTGTAGTAACAAAAATGTTCAATGATGTTCCTAATGTTCATGATTGGTTGTTGATGTTCATGGTTGGATGTCATGCCCTAATTAATATCAAGTTGTATTGAGTAGGTTTGTGGTCAGCAAAGATGATTTCATGATGAAATATTAAGATGGGAATTAGAAGAATTAAGATGAATGATGATATATTAAGATGGGAATTAGAAGCTATGCTGAGAACGAGAAGATGTTATTGATGACCTGTAGCATGTTGTATGACCTTTCATGATGATCCCAAGAAAGTGTGAGTGTCTACAAGAAATTTTTGGTCTCCAGATGTTTGTAAAGGTTGTTGTTGCAAGAAGCTGCATTGAAGATTGCTTAGTAAAATGCTTTTCATTTGAAGATACGGTCATGTGGTTCAGAAGTTAAGTGTGTTGTAAAGGTACTAAATCCAAAGTTTTAGATCATTTACTCCTCCACAGTGGAAGTTACAAGTGATAGAGTTCTGGTCTATGCTTTGGCAGAGTAAAGTGTTGATGAAGGCTGATTGGAATGCTCTGCATTCCTCTGCAAGTGAAGATTTTATCATGTAGTTTTGAAGATATGTTTAGAGAAGTGTAGAGTGCATCCATATGAGTTTTAGATGTTTTGGAGGTCCGCAAGCTTAGTTTTCAAATGACAGAAGTGATATTGATGGTTCTAGATGCCTAATTATTTTCATGATATATGTTTGCATACTTGTGCTAGTGGAAGAGTATATAGATTAGTTATCTAAGTTTGTGTGGACATTCTACATTGCACATAATGCTTCAAGTTTGAAGGGCATGCAGATCTTTCAAGTTTCCAGTACCACACAAAGTTTTCATGTCAGTATGTGAAGAGTTATTGTTGCTGAGTCTGAATGAGATATGTTGGTGATGTACACCAAAAAGTTCATATTGTGTGGAGTTCAAGAAGTGTTTGGATATGGTGTATAGGTCATGCCGACTCATTTGGGAGAAGCACAAACAATGTTCAATCTTTCATGAGTACTTCCAAGTTGAAATGACCATTATACTACAAGCTTCATGTGTTCTTGCTTAAGGGGGACATATTTCCAATTTGTGAAATGTGAGAATGTTATTCCTTGAAGGATGATGTTGTGAAGGATGTTTAGGATTGGTCTAAGTATGTGTTGGGATCTACAAGGCATGTGTCTCTTTTTGAAGTGGTGTGTAGTTCATGATAGGGCTTGCCCTATGCATGTTTCATGTTGTGAGATCTCTGGATGACTTGTAAATTGTAATATTCTGGTTGTATTGGCCAACTTGTAATGTAATCAATGTAATGTCATGTATATATTGTAAACCTAGTTGATCTAGGTGATGTATGATTGTGAAAATGAGAATATGAGTGTGTAAAGAGTAGAATATGAACATGTTATGGATTATGATGTGCGACTAAAGGGGAAAGAGCATAAGCAATAAGGGTTGTCCTAATTCATCTTGAATACATTTTTATAATAGGAGGGAAGTGAAGAGTGTGCCTAATTGATCCAATCATCAAAAGAAAAAAATTACAATCATCAAAGGTGTAAGCTTCAATGTCAGTTTTCAAAAAGTAGGATTGTCATACTATAATCATCTCTAAGTTCATTCTCAGTTCAGGGAGTAGTTTCTTCCTTGGGTTGTAGCCCTAAAACAAGGTCTACAAGGAGTTGTAGCTTCCTTGGGAATGACCCTAAAACAAAGTCTTTGGGGAGTAGTAGCTTCCTTGGGTTGTAGCCCTAAAACAAAGTTGTAATTTTTATAGTAGTGAGCTTCATATATTGCACAAGTTAATCCTCACCGTGGTTTTCCCCTTTTGGGGTTTTCCACATATATCTAGTGTTATGTGTTGATGTGCATTGTGTTGATCTTTCATTTTTATGTTAATTATGTAATTTTTAAGTTTTAATCTTCTCCAGAGGATTTGAAGTTTGTATGGATATTGATTCATCGCCCCTCTCAGTATCCTGGTGTGTTCAACAATTGGTATCAAAGCCAAGTTACTCAAAAGAAGTTTAACCACTTGAAGAAGGTCTAGGATGCCTCATAATGGATCTCACAAGGCACCTATGTTTGATGGAAAAAAAATATTCCTTCTGGAAGCTAAGGATGGAAAACTATCTATATTCTCTAGGGTATGGTATTTGGCAATCAGTAAAGAAGGGTTACACTGCTCTTGCAAGTGATCCTACAGATGCAGATGAGATTAAGTTGTATGAGAACAATGCGAAGGCAAAGAGTGCTATCATGAGTGGGCTAGATGATTTAGAACTTGCGAAGATAATGGGTTACAAATCTGCTAAGGATGACTGGGTAAAACTTGAAAGCATTTATGAAGCAGATAGTAAAGTGAAGCAAGCCAAGATGCAAATCTTCAAGACCAAATTTGAGACCCTGAGGATGTCAGAAGAAGAAGACATTGCCAGTTACATGCTCTGGGTGGATGAAATAGTTAATGGCATCAGAGATCTTGGTGGAGAAGTGAAAGAAGATGAGATTGTGAAGAAGGTTATGAGATCTCTTCCTAAATATTATAGTCATAAGGTTTTTGCTATTAAGGAAACTTAGGATTTGGATAATTATAAATTAGATCAATTGTTTGGCTCTCTCATAACCATTGAAATGAGAGAATTTGACAAAGGTGCTCCAAAGAAGGAAGCAACATTCAATGCAAGTAAGAAGACAAAAGATGAAGCTATTGATCAAGATGATGACCTTGATGAGGCAGAGACAAACTTTGTAAGAAGATTGAAGAGGGGCACATGCAAATACAAAGGTAAATTACCTTTCAAATGTTTCAGTTGTGGGAAAATTGGTCATTTTGCTTATAAATATCCTTTCAAAGAATCAAAAGATAGTAACAAAAGAGAGATGCCCAAAAGAATCATGTATTCCATGGAGAAAAACCATTCTTAAAAAGATGAAGATCATGATGATTCAAATGATGAAACACTTTTCATGGCCTTGAATGTTGGTGACAAAAAGGATGATATTGGAAAATGTGAAAAGTTTGATACTTTGCAAGATGACCAAAACAATGATAAATCAATGGTTGTATGGATTGCCTTTCATACAAAAGAAGAAGCCAAGGCTTGGGTAATTGATAGGGGTTTCTCTAAGCATATGACTGGTGACAAGGAGAAGTTTATTAGCCTTAAGAAGTGGAATGGTGGAGCTATTAAGTTTGGTGGTGATGAGTCAACACAAATCTGTGGAAAGGGTTCTATAACTATTGATGGGAAGAAAAAGACTAAGGATGTGTAGTAAAGGATACAATCTTACCTTTCATGCCAAAGGTTGTGAAATAAGGAAGGCAGGTTCTGAAAAACTAGTTGTAGAAGGTATCAAGTCATATGGAGATATCTATCATTTGAAGGAGGTAAATGGAAGAACATGCTTATTGGATAAATCTAGTGAGTGTTGGTTGTGGTACAAGTGAATGGGACACATTAATTTTGATAATTTGGTAAAGATCAACTCTATTCATGCGGTGAGAAATATGCCTAAGATAACCAGGCCTGCAAACACATTATGCAGGGAATGTCAAATGGGAAAATAGACAAAGACAAATTTCAAGAGCAAGGAGTATTCTTCTTCCATGTCATTGGAGCTAATTCACACTGACCTATGTGGCCCTACAAGAATGAAGAATCAACAAGGTGAAAGGTATTTTATGTTTCTTATTGATGATTATTCTAGAATGACTTGGTTTACTTTCTTAAGAGAAAAATCATATGCCTTTGATAAGTTTAAGGTTTTCAAAGTAATGGTCGAGAATGAAATGGATACTAATATCAAATGTTTGAGGTCTAATAGAAGAGGTGAATTTACTTCAAATGAATTAGGAGACATCTATCTGCTCCTAAGACCCCTCAACAGAATGGGGTAGTGGAAAGGAAGAATATGACTGTGCAAGAGATGGCTAGGGCAATGTTGAAAGATGTAGATCTACCTGACATGTACTAGAATTAAGTAGTTCATATTGTTGTCTATCTAATTAACATATTACAACTAAGGGTCAATAGCACTAAGACCCCATATGAGCTATGGTATGGAAGACCTCCCACTATTAGATATTTCAAGATCTTTGGTAGCAAATGTTATAGCAAAAGAGATGAAGAAGACCTAGGAAAGTTTGATTCAAGAAGTGATGAAGGGATCTTTCTTGGTTACTCAACCAAAAGCAAGGCCTATAGATGTTACAAGAGATTGGGAAAGATGATTGAAAGCACATGTCAAGGTTGATGAAGACTTGTATCAGATCTCACAAGAACTAGAGGATTGTGGATCTGATATATTTGCCTGCATTGAAGAAGAAGAAGAGAAAGAAGAGAAGGAACAAGAACTAGAGCAGATCCCTAAGACTCTAGCAAAGTATGTTAAGAGGAACCATTCAGTAGATCAGATCATTGGAGATAAGAATGAACGTGTGTAGACCAGGAGAAAGTTTGTAAAGGCAAGTGAGCAAGTGAATTTGTGTTTATTATCAAAGGTAGAGCCCAAAACTTTTGCTAATGCTAACAAAGATGATGGATGGATAAAGGCAATGGAAGAAGAATTGAATCAGATAGGGGAGAATCAGATATACAAATTGGTTCCCAGACCAGCTAATAAGAATGTTATAGGAACAAAGTGGGTATTCCAAAACAAGCTGAATGAAGATTGTAAAGTTGTGAGGAACAAAGAAAGACCGATGTGTAAGGGTTATTCCCAAGTTGAAGGCATTGATTTTGAGTAGACTTTTACTTGGGTAGCCAGGATGGAGGTAAGAAGGATGTTTCCTACCCTTGCTTCTCACAAGAACTTCAAGGTTTATTAGATGGATGTAAAGTCAACATTCTTGAATGTTGATCTAAAGGAAGAGGTTAACATAGAGCAACCGGATGGTTTCCAATTATTAGAAGATCCAGACATGGTGTACAGACTCAAAAAGACTTTATATGGACTTAAGCAAGCTCCTAGAGCTTGGTATGCTAGGTTGGATAAGTACTTACTTCAAAAAGGCTTCAAGAAAGGTACCACAGATAGTAATCTTTACATCAAGGAAGAAGGAGACATGATATTGATAGTTGTAGTATATGTTGATGACATTATCTTTGGTGGAGATGATGATATGTGTAAGAGGTTTGTAGAAGAGATACAGAAAGAGTTTGAGATGTCTATGATTGGTGAGATGCCTTTCTTCCTTGGGATTCAAATTGCTCAACTAGATTATGGTATCTTTATTTCTTAGGCTAAGTATGTTATAGAGATGTTGAAGAAATTTGGTATGGAAGATTCCAAACTAGTAAGTACTCCTATGGTCATTGGATGTCACTTGAGTAAGAATGATGAGTCACCAGAGGTTGATCAAACTCTATATAGGTCTATGATTGGAGGATTGTTGTACTTGACTGCTTCTAGACCTGATATTATGCATGAAGTATGTGTGGTTGCCCAATATCAAGCTAATACTAAGCAAACACATGAGAAGGCAATGAAAAGAATATTTAGATACTATGGTATCCTAGAGGTAATGACTTTGATCTAAGTGCTTACACTAATGCTGATTAGGCTGGTTGTGTTGATGATAAAAATGTAAAAGTGGTGGTGCATTCTTCTTAGATTGGTTTCATGGAAAAACAAGAAACAAGATTCAGTATCCTTATCAACTGCAGAGGCAAAGTATATTACAATAACATCCTGTTGTACACAAGTGTTGTGGATGAAACAAACATTGAAGGATATCAAGGTACTATATGATGATCATATTCCTATCTTGTGTGACAATACTAGTGCTATCAATATTTCCAAGAATCCAGTGATGCATTCTACAACCAAGCATATATCAATCAGGTATCACTTTTTGAGAGAGAAGGTTGTAGATAAAGAAGTCAAGTTGGGATATGTTCCAACAAAGGATTAGATTGCAGATATTTTCACAAGGCTCTTGCAAAGGACACTTTTGAAGATCTCCGGTAGAGGTTAGGGGTAACTGCCCCTCCTTCTTGCTAGATGCATAGTCATGCATCTCTCTAGGGGGAGTTCATGCTATTTTGTTTTCCTAGACTGATGGTGGCTACCTCTCAGGGGGAGCAAGTAGTAGTTGTTGCTGACAGAGGGAGAAGGTTGAAAAGGATAGTTTGTAACCTAAGGAGGAGAAGAAGTTGCCCTATGTCCTTAATGTCAAAGGGGGAGAGAGAGAAATGTGTACCTAAGGGGGAGAATGAGTAGGTGTGTGTGTTGCCATCAATGAAAAAGGGGGAGATTGTTGGCAATATGTGTTGTCATTGATGTCAACACTCAGAGTGATGTCAACACTTAGTTTATGGTTGTTTGATGTGGTTGATGTGAATGCTCATGTTGATGATATACCAGTGTAGTAACAAAGATGTTCAGTGATGTTCCTGATGTTCATGATTGGTTTTTGATGTTCATGGTTGGATGTCACGCCCTAATTAATTTCAAGTAAAGTTGTATTGAGTAGGTTTGTACTCAGCAAAGATGATTTCATGATGAAATATTAAGTTGGGAATTAGAAGCATTAAGATGAATGATGATATAATAATATGGGAATTAGAAGCTATGCTAAGAATGAGAAGATGTTGTTGATGACTTGTAGTATGTTGTATGACCTTTCTTGATGATCCCAAGAAAGTGTGAGTTGCTACAAGAAAGTTCTGGTCTCTGGATGTTGGTAAAGGTTGATGTTGCAGGAAGCTGCATGGAAGACTGCTCAGTAAAATGCTCCACATTCCTCCACATTTGAAGATATGGTCATGCGGTTCAAAAGTTAAGTGTGTTGTAAAGGTGCTAAATCCAAAGTTTCAGATTATTTACTCCTCCGCAGTGGAAGTTACAAATGACAAAGTTCCAATCTATGCTCTGGCAGAGTAAAGTGTTGATGAAGGTTGATTGGCATGCTCTGCATTCCTCCATAAGTGAAGATTTTCTCATGCAATTTTGAGGATATGTTTAGAGAAGTATATGAGTGCATCCATATGTATTTCAAATGTATTTGGAGGTCTATAAGCTCAGTTTTTAAATGACAGAAGTGATACTGATGGTTCCAGATGCCTAATTGTTTTTAGGATATATGTTTGGGTACTTGCACCAGTGGAAGAGTATACATATCAGTTATATGAGTTTGTGTGGACATTCTACATGTCTCATAGTGTTTCAAGTTTGAAAGGCATGCAAATCTTTCAAGTTTCCAGTACCACACAAAGTTTTTAAGTCAATATGTGAAGAGTTATTGTTGCTAAGGCTGACTGAGATATGTTGGTGATGTGCACCACAAAGTTCTTATTGTGTGGAGTTCAATGAGTGTTTGAAGATGGTGTATAGGTCCTATAGACTCATCTAGGAGAAGTGTAAGAAATGTTCAATCTTTCATGAGGACCGCCAAGTTGAAATGACCATTGTGCTACAAGCTTCATGTGTTCTTGCTTAAGGGTGACCTATTTCAAATTTGTGAAGTGTGTGGATGTTATTCCTTGAAGGATGATGCTATGAAGGATGCTTAGGACCTAGTTAAGCATGTGTTAGGATCCACAAGGTGTGTGTCTCTTTCTGAAGTGGCGTGTAGTTCATGATAGGGATTTCCCTATGCATGTTTTCATGTTGTGTGATCTCTGGCTGACTTGTAAAATGTAATATTCTTGTTGTATTGGCTGACTTGTAATGTAATCAATGTAATGTCATGTATATATTGTAAACCTAGTTGATCTAGGTGATGTATGATTGTGAAAATGAGAATATGAGTGTGTAAAGAGAAGAATATGAACATGTTATGCATTATGATGTGCAACTGAAGGAGAAAGAGCAGAAGCAATAAGGGCTGTCCTGATTCATCTTGAAGACATTTTTGTGACAGGAGGGAAGTAAAGAGTGTGCCTAATTGATCCAATCATCAGAAGAAGCAGAATTGCAATAATCAAGTGTAAGCTTCAATGTCAGTTTTCAGATAGTAGGACTATCATACTGTAATCATCTTTGAGTTCATTCCCAGTTCAAGGAGTAGTTGTTTCCTTGGGTTGTAGCCCTAAAACAAAGTCTACAGGGAGTTGTAGCTTCCTCGGGAGTGACCCTAAACAAAGTCTTTAGGGAGTAGTAGCTTCCTTGGGTTTTTTCCCTAAAACAAAGTTAGTAGGGAGTAGTAGCTTCCTTGGGTTGTAGCCCTAAAACAAAGTTGTAATTTTTATAGCAGTGAGCTTCATATATTGTGAGTTATTCCTCACTGTGGATTTCCCCTTTTGGAGTTTTCCATGTATATATGGTGTTATGTGTTGATGTGCATTGTGTTGATCTTTCATGTTTATGTTAATTCTATAATGTTTAAGTTTTAATCTGCTCCGGAGGATTTGAAGTTTGTTTGGATACTGATTCACCACCCTCTCAGTATCCTGGTGTGTTCAATAGAGTATATTAAACATATCATAATCATACAACACCAAAATAATTATCCAGTACCAACAGATCTCTCTCTCTCTATAAGCAACAACTAAACATCATACATCCATTATATGGCAGGTCTAAGTCTCTGCCTCATCATCCTACATACATCCTTGATTAGACTTCTACTGTTATCATATATCTTCTATATATCACATATCCTCCTCTATATTCTATCTTACTTATCCTATCCTACATACTAGAGCATTATTTCCCTTGCACCAAAGTTTTCCAAGAATCCATACTAGAGCATTATTCTCATCACTCTCCTCGACACACATACCAAATTTGACCTATTTTTCCTTGGATAATAGTGCATTACATAGATGTATATGCAATGCATTAGAATCCCATTCCATACACTACCTTGAAATGACTATTATTCTTGTATGTCACCACCTAGTAACACCTCTTGACAAATTTAACATCCTTGCAAACACACTTTGCTATCTTTATCCTACCTTGACCAAATCTAGAAATAAAAATAATAAAAAGGCCTATTTTCACAAATGATAGGATCTTCCTTCTAGCTTTATTTCTCCATCTTCATCTCTACAGTTTTCATTGTAGGACTTCCCCAAAGTTCTCACTCTTATTGTGCAAGTTTACAAGTTTATCAAAGAATAACTTTCATTATAGAAGCTCATGCTTCTCCTAAGGATTCCTTCAGTCTCTCTTTTGTAGATCATTAAAGGTATTTTTAGTAGGTAGTAAGTAGAAGATTGCTCCATGAAGATTCTTCTCATCTTTAAAGTTTGAATCACCATAAACATGGTGGAGAATCTCTTGGTGTTTTCTTTATCAAATTATATTAAAATAATGTACATTGTTGTCTTGTCTCTTTATAATTTTGTTGATCCTATTACACAAGTGGTGCATCGACAATTTCTCTATTATTATTATCATATCCAATCCCATTTCACTCTTGGAAATCTATATCCTTAGACCACCACCCTTATTATCCAATCTACACACTAGGCCTAGTATCATTCCCCATATATCAAGGAGATATTCCTAGCATTTTATCACTGCATCCCAATTCTTAAACACACTTAGGGTAGGTGGACACACTCTTTTATCTTCTTTATCATTTGGCTACTCATGGAGGTTGAAAAATTGAATCAGTGGTTTGACCTTTCCTGGAAAACTCCCAAGTAGTCCCAATGTTATTTTCCATTCTCTTAGAAGTAGGTTACTTGAAAGTGATCAACCACATAGAGGTTTGATTGAATTTTCTTTTCATCTCTATATATTAATGTTTCATTTCCATTTTCCTTTATCATTTGGATATTATTCTTGTGTTTCCCTTTGTTTCTATTGTGTAGGTTTATCAAGAAAACACATAGGTTGGACAAATAATTACTAGAAAGACATAGACTGTAATACATTATACCTATGGATTATACTTCTTTGTATGGATTACAACATGACATGTAAACGTATATGCAACACACTCGAATCCTAGGCCAAGGCTTCCTCCTTCTGGTGATAGGTTCATCTATTATTTCTATTTTAAATTCTACTCTATATAAAAACATATTTTATTGAGTTTTCTACAACGACTCAGTCCTATCAGTTTAATGTTTTTAGCTTAGAAAGGGTTATAATTTCTAGTTAATAGAATTTTTGATATTTCTAGAATAGTTTTGTGAGATAAAACAAAACTCTTTCTCCTTAGAAACTAGAAAATTCTAGACTAGCTCCCTATAATATCACTTCATTTAGAGAGTGTAACTCTTTAAGATGATTTTCCATCTTATGAATTACATTATGTGAACCTAATGTGAACACACCTTCTTTTTCATTCCCTTTTCTTCCAAAACACAAAAATTTTCTTTCTTCAATTTTCTTGAGGCACTTCCCGAAACCCCATTCCATAGTCCTGAAGGAGAAAAATGACAGCATTTAGCCAGATTGTCAACACCTTTCTTAATCAATTTTCTTAAACATGGACTTATCTAGTTCTTTCTCTTGGAAATATTTTCATGCATATATAATTGACTATTACATATTCTCTCATTTCATTAATTCCTATCCCTATGTCTTGGATGATGTTATGGAGTAAAAAGTATCCTTATGCCTTTTTACCTCCTAGTTTAGCTCCTAGGTCCCCGTGTTTATACTTTACATGCTTAATACTTATCCCAGAGTAATTTCCCCTAAAACCCACGTCAAGTGGGACTTAGGGGCTAGTTTTAAATGCTCAATCAAGACCCAAATTGGCCTTGGGACTTGGGTGCCTACGCCCAAGTCCAAGATGATTTGCTGGAACCCAAATTTAAATGTGTCTGCATAAGACCTTTAAAAAGGTTTCCCTCTTTCGGCCTTTTCAATTTGAATTAGGAATGTTAGTGGGAAAGCATATATAAGTGAGTTTATGTCTTCATTTTACAATTAGATGGATAAAGGAAAACTTGTGATATTGAGCTAAGGGATTTAATGGCATTCATTACGTTGTAGAGCAGAATTGTGTTTGTTTATTGCAAATTTGGCTTCATCAATCCATCTCCTCATGGTTTGAAGAATTTTCATCTCTGCAAGGGCTTCACCTCTAAGGTGATATCTATTCGTGCTTCAATTATTTTATTTCATCATTTCTTTAGCCTCTTCCCTCCATTGGGTACATACTCTATCTAACAATGGTGTTGGAAGACTTGAATGTCATTCTGGGGCTTGACCGAGGTAATCTTTTAAACACCACAACCCACCAAACCCCTCTCTTTGTGATTGTAGGTTACAGGTGTAGGATTTGACAAAATGTAGGTGTAGAGAAGCAATTTAGAGGATGAGGATTCAGGATTTGTAGAAAATTTACTGTAAATCTACCCTATTGGACTAGGGTACCCGCCCTGTAGTCCTCCCGATAGGATTCATCCCAAACTCAGGGGCTGAACATCATCCGACACTGCTTACTGTTTCATATTTATAGAAAAACTACCCTATTGGACTTGGACACCCACCCTATAGTCCTCAATGTCTTCACATCCATAAATCCAACTTCTGGTAAGTTTCTAATCCTTCCTGAGTGTCTTCTTGTTTGGTGATTTGTAACAGGTTATTCCTCTGTACCTAATTTCATTATAATTAGGGTTTGAGGCGTATTGAATCTAGGGTTTGATAAATCTTTCAATCTAATCAATCTTTCCATATCATTCATGAGTACACCAACCTATAGTTGAGTCATCTTCATCTGTAGTGACTTGGCTCGGTTGTTGTCCTTGAGTGTTATTGTGAAAGGAGGGTTTGATTTGATAGAATTGGCACTATCTACCATCTTCCCACTTTTCATACATAACATTTTGGTGAACCCATGTTTTTACTAAACTTGCATCTTTTTTAGTATTGTAATTAGTCCTTACATTCTGTTGGTTTTTTCCCAGACTGGATGCTTATTCCCAGATTTCCCTACAAGGTAGCCATCAATGATCAACAGGATCTCTGGGCCAGGGGCCGGAGATAGACTCTATATTTTATCTCCTCTTCTTCTTCAGGCTCTGCAAAACCTAGGGGGGTATTCCCTACTCAACATCCATGAGGATATACATACAAGGCTGGGATGCTGACAGAAAGCAAATAAGTCCTCCTGTAAGTAGACCAAAACTGAAAGATAAGAGCAAAGGGGCTAGCTTTGGGCCTATTTGCAGTTGTAGACAGAGGACTGAGGATCCTAAAACTAATTTTAATGTCCTAAAGATTGTTTTAGATTTTGATTTTGATTTTAAGTTTGGATGCAAAGCTGGACATGGTTGTAACACAAACACAAAGCAAGATTGGTGCCTATCCAGGGCCTGGAGTCAGTAGACATACACCTGTGAATGATATGCATGAACAACTAAAATTGGATTTCAGGGGGACACATATGATACCTGCCTTACAGATATCTCCCAATACAGAGTGTTAAGCTATCTATACTTATGGCATCCCTACTACAATATACCCTTCCCAATGTTCAATCTGAGAATAATTTAATCTACGCCTTAAGCAGAAGTTAAGAGATCAGACATTCAACACAGGAATTCTATGTTCTAGAGTCTCAAACATTGCTTAAATATCCAGACTCAGAAGAAAGATACATGCAATACTGGAGACAGAATTAACAAAACACATGCTAACATAGCATTTCTCATATAAAATTAACCATGAAATCAGTGGATTCATGCAAAAACATACAACAAGAGATACATAAACTCACAGGTTTTGCTGTACAGAGCAACCAAATCAGCTGTATTGTATCACAAAGCCAAATGTTCAACTTTCAACAACCTAAAATGAGTAACACTTCCTGCTTATAACAGCCAAAGAAGCGTACTCAGCATTAATTACATGGCTTTGACAAAAAATTTGCCAGATACAGATCCTTCAAAGGAATGGTGCTCAAAATTTATTGCTGCAGAGACAGAAAGTAGACAATGGTGGCCTCGAGCCCGATGCCACCATCTGGAAGTCCTCATGCAAAAAATTGGGTACATGACTGTTCAACAACTCGCCCATGCCCCTGCTACAGTCACCATTGATGGCTCAACCACCCGTGGCTGCTTGAAAACTGTCGCAGCACTTCAAAAAAGAAATTCCTACCAAAACGCATTCTATCGCAGTTTCAAATTATACAGGGAGATTAGTCCCACATGCACAGTGAGGAGATCACTTTAGTAGTTTAAAAGCACAGTCACTTGCATAATAGGTGTCGAGCGCTTTTGCCACACTCGACACATGCTCCTCCACCCAAAGCCCATCGCCGAGATCAACACCATCGGCCAAGCCCATGAATCTCCTGCCGACCTCAATTGTCCTACCGACCGCTACATTACAATCCCCTCCATCGGCCAGAGATGCACCATCGAGCCAACTCTTCAGATCTCTGCTGATAGTATGAGTCTCTCTGATGACCAGCTTGCACCCTGTTAGCAGTTACCATCCTACCACCATCGGCCAGACCAATATCGTCAGCCAAGCAAAAAACCCCTCAGCCGACACAGCCAATCACGTCGATGAACAACTCCTGAAAGCCTCCAACATCCCCATCGGCCAGAGAAGAACCATCGGCCTAGCCAAAAGCTCCTTCACCGACAGACCAACTCTCACTGATGACCACTCCAAATCCTCATCGGCCTAACACTACCCCATCGGCAGACCCTCCAACCACTAACCCGATATGCAACCTTACTCCAATGGCATTCCCCATCGGGGTGACTTCCTTCCATCGGCAAACCATAAAAGACTGTTGCCGATAGAACAACTCCCACCGATAACATATCGGCTTCCCCCTTCATCGGTCAGACCCTCCACTGTCGGCCCAACGCAATCCATCCTCGCCGACAGCACAAGTCACATCGAAGACCACCTCCGTCGGTGTGAATTACACCATCGGAGCAACCAAAATCTCCCCAGCCGATCACAATAGTCTCGCCGATGCACCAACGAGCTACACTCTACTCCTCCATCGGCCAGACACACACTGACGAATCCTCATCGGCCAAACCTCCCATCTTCGGCACAACCCAAAACACTTAGGCCGACAATACAGCTCTCACCAATAGACATCCATCGGCCAAACATTGTATATCGGTGAACCCTCCAACGGTTAGCCCGATAGAACATGTCACACCGAAACCAACCTTGCAAACCGCTAACCTTCCATCGGCCAGAGGCAAACCGTCGGGCCAACACTCCACCGTCCACCCGATGATGAATGTTACACCGATAAGACCAAAATCATAAGGCTTTGAACCATTGAACCCTGAACCAGTTCAACCCGATGGCTCAAAAGAGAAGTTCAACCGAGAAGTTCAATGCCGATAACACAGATGAACAAAGAAATCACTGACAGGAAAAGATGAAGCCTAAGCCCATGAACCGTTGAACCTTGAACCAAAAGGGTTCAACGCAATGGTTCAAAACGATGGTTCAAGCAAAATTTGAGTACCCAAAAAGAAGTTTCGCCGATAGAGAAAATCACAGCAATGAACAAGGAAACTTAGGGCCCAAAAAGGAAAAAACCCTCCAACATCCTGCGCTCAGATCCAGACCAAAATCAGTGCTAACACTGGCTCCTAATGGGGACGTGCAGGTGAAAAATCTACAGTGAGAACCAGATCTCTAGGCAGACCAGGCAAAAAAGCCAAAAAAGCACGAACTGTACAGAACATTTACACTATATACATATTTTTACATATGTGCACAGCGACAAGTCATCTATGCAAAATAGAACTTAAGGAATTGGCCATGCATAGGCAATTCTAGAAATTCACCATCTAGGGCCTGGAGGAAATAAGAATCCTCCCCATGAATACTGCAAATCTGATATGGGCCCATCCATAAGGATTCAAACTTACCATGTTTACCCTTGTCCTGATTTTTTGCATTCCAGATGAGCACCAGATCATTGACTTGAAACTTCTTTTTTGTAGCTCTCCTATCAAACTGATATTTCATATCTTGTTGTCTCTTGAGGTTGATCTGGTGTGCTTTCCTTCTGTTTTCATCCAGTGCAACCAGCTGGTTCACCCTTTCTATCATGGAGTCTTCAATCTCCTCATCATTTTCCTGGATGAATCTGTAAACTGGTAGGAGATTGTTTATGGGCAATCTGGCTGATGCACCATATACTAGCTCAAAGGGTGACATTCCAATAGCCTTTTTTACTATCACTCTGTCAGCCCATATTGCTAACTTTAATTTTGAGTCCCAAGCTCTCTTGTTCTTGTCCAGCATCCTCTTGATAATTTTCATGATGCTCTTATTGCTTGATTCTGCTTGACCATTTCCTTGTGGGTGGTATGGTGATGCATATGATAGATTTATCCCATACCTGTTGCAAAAATCAACAAATTCACCTAATCTGAAGCACATAGCATTATCAGTGACTATCTTGAATGGTACCCCAAACCTGATGATAACATTTTCCAGTATGAAATCCATCACCACCTTACTTGTAGCTCTCTTAGCTGGAATGGCCTCAATCCATTTGGTAAAGTAATCAATTGCCACTAAAATCCAACTGTGTCCCCCACTTGACTTGTCTGCAATTTCACCTATGAAGTCAATTCCCCATTGCTGAAATGGAGCATCCACAGTTACAGTTCTGAGAGGTAAAGCACCATCATATCTCAATTTTCCTGAGAATCTTTGGCAAGGGTCACACTTCCTTACTAACCTTTGTGCATCTGAAAAGAGAGTGGGCCACCAATATCCTGCTCTGAGAGTCTTATGAGCTGTTGTTTGGGCAGTATAATGTCCACCACACAATCCCTTATGCATATCAATCAAAACATTGTTAGCCATATCCTCATCCACACATCTCAGCAGCACACCATCAGAGTTTTTCCAGTATAGCTCACCTTGAACAATAACATACCTGATTGCATGTAACTTTAAAGTCCTCTTTTGACTGTCACTGAAATGGGAAGGACAATTCAAATTTTGCAAGTAGTAGATAATATCCTTGTACCATTCAGATCTTGATACATTTACACTCTCATTTTTGACTGCATTAACTTGGCATGCTTCCAAGTTTGACTGTGCCATCATCTTGGCTAATCCTTGTCCTCTTACCAACTTGGTAACTTGTATGTCTATGTTGAACTCTTGCAGTTTGTTTATCCATCTGCACCTTGTTCCGGTCACCTCCTGTTGAGTGAATATGTCTTTGACTGCTGCATGGGGTACATATGCAATTATATGTGATCCTACCAGGTATGGTCTAAAACTTTTGATGGCTCTGACTAGTGCATATGCCTGTTTTTCCATAATATCATACTTCAACTCAGAAGCCTGCAAGGACATACTGAAGAAAGCTATGGGCTGTTCAAAACCATCTTCATTTTTCTGTAGCAAACATGCAGCAACAGTGTGAAAGGAAGCAAATGAAAATACTTGGAATGGCCTAGAAAAATTAGAATATTTAAGAACAGGGGCCATCTTGATTGCCTCTTTGATACTCTGAAATGATTCTATTGCTTCACTTTCCCAGTTGACAATTGCATCCTTCTTCATCATCTTAGAAATGTTCCTTGTAGTTTCTGCAAAGTTGGGAACAAATCTCCTAACAAAATTTATCTGTCCAAAGAAGGACTGAACTCCTTTTATAGTTTTTGGCATTTGAATTCTGTCAATAGCAGCCACTCTCTCTGGATCTATCCTGACTCCATCCTTGGAAACAATGTGTCCCAGGAGCTTTCCTTCAACTACCCCAAAAGCACACTTCTTTGGATTTAAAGAAATACCATACTCTAGTGCTCTTATGAAAATCTGCTCTAGATGCAAACAAGGCTGCTCTTCCTTCTTTGAATATGCAGTCAAGTCATCCTGATATATAGCTAGGATTGAATCAATCAACCCTGCAAAAGCAACATCCATTTCTCTTTGAAATGTAGCACCTGCATTTGTTAGTCCAAATGGCATTCTAACATACACATAAGTTCCCCATGGAGTGGTGAAGGCAGTCTTGTACTGTTCTGATTCCTTTACCTTCACCTGATTATAACCTGAAAATCCATCCATCATGGATAAGAGTTCACAACCAGTCACTCTCTGCAACATAGCTTCCATATTAGGCAGTGGATAGTTATCCTTTAAAGAGGATACATTCAAGTTCCTAAAATCAACACAAAGCCTAATATCACCGTTCTTTTTTCTAACTGGGACAAGATTAGACACCCAAGTTGAATGTCTGATTGGCACAATTATTTCAGCTTCCCTAAGCTTTTTAAGTTCTTCTTGCATCTTTGGAGCTAAGGTAGGATTAATAGGTCTTTGCCTTTGTCTGAATGGCTTAGCTCCAGGCTTCAATGGGATCTCATGTTGGAATAAATCTTCCCTATAGGCTTTTAGGTCCTCATATGACCAAGCAAAAACATGTTTATACCTTTTCAGTAATGCAATCAGCATACTCCTAATGTGTGGTTTGAGCTGTTTACCAATGTATACCTTCTTGGGGGCCTGAGATGTCCCCAAATTTATCTCTTCTAAATCTTCCTTATTTGTGGGAGATGTCCTTGTGACCAATTTGTCTCTACTGTCAAAAGCTCTTTCCAAAGCTACTAACCCTCTAGGGATTTTATTAGTCTTTAATTGAATTATCTCTTTTCCCACAAGAGTTTCTTTTCCATCTATAGTTTGTACAAAAGCTTGGAAATCAATTTCTTGATTCTCATATTCATCTATGCAGTGCAAAAATTTTAACAAATCCCTATCATCATTAAACACTTGCCAACTGCATATATTTTTTGGTACTGCAGGCCTGATTTTAACTTCTACGTTTGTAACATCTGACAGAGTGATGTCATCTGGCCTTATTGCAACATTAGCTAAGAAATCAGCCATAACATTCTTTGATCTCTCTACCCAGCCTATTGAAAATGCATCAAATAGTTCAATGGTATCCCAAACAACATGCTTGTATTGTTTCAATCTTTTGTTTTTTGAAGCATACCTATCTCTAATTTGGGATACAATCAGCTCAGAATCCCCAAATACTCTTAGCATTTTGATTCCATATTTGAGAGCTATATTTAGGCCTAAGATTAAAGCCTCATATTCTGCAATGTTGTTTGTGCAAACAAACCTCAGCAAGAAAGAAAATTTGAGGAGCTTATCATTTGGAGACAGGAAAACAACTCCAGCTCCAGAGCCTTCTTTTGCACAAGCTCCATCAAAATACATGGTCCACAGACCCTGCTGGTCCAGCTCTTCACTGCAGACATTTTTCTCTTTATCTTCTCTATCATCTGAGACAACCTTGAAGTTATCATAGTCAGTGTTTACAAAGCATATCTGTTCCTCTCCTTCTTGGTCTTCCACTGTCTTTGATGATCTCTGTTCTCTGATTAGCTTAACATCCCTACCATTCATTGGAATCATGGCATATGACAGGTCTAGCTGCATACTTCCACCAATTAGTGCTGCCCATCTTCTTGACAGCAACATACCATACTGTGGCTTGATGTCAACCACCGTTATATTCATTTTATATCTCTTTTCAGGAAATGCTGCCAGTTTGAAATCTACATCCTTCATGATTCCAATAACTGGTACCTCTCTGGCATCCATAGCATAACATTTTCCACATGCCTTGTCAATTTTCAATCCAGCTTGTTGCATGACGGCTAAAGGCATGACATTTGTAGATGCTCCAGAGTCAAGCATACAATTTCTGATTATTTTTCCATTTATAACTAGGGATACATAAAATGGTTCCACTTGTGAAGGACACTTTGTCATAGTCACTCCTAAATAGACTTCAGGAGCCTCATCTTCTTCATTACACATGACATGCTTCTCACCCTAGATCTGAACATTTTCTTTAGCTTGAAAAGGCACCCCTGAAATTAGGGATATTGTCCTATTCTTGATCTCTTCAACCTTCATCAGTTCCATAAGTGGAACAGAGACTTTTACCTGGGAGAGGACTTGAGCTATATCAAATGGAGCATAATTTTGTATAACAGTTGTAGCTTGCTCCACAATCTTGTTTTTATCCTGAGCTAATTTAGCTTTTACTTTCATAGTTCCCTGATCATCATTCTTGTCTTGGGAACCTTTACTTTGATCTTCAGCCTGAGGGATTCTATTTTCTGGTCCTTGAGATTCATGACCTGTTCTATGTCTAAAATTCTGTTTATTATTACCCCACTACCTTTTTTGTGGTTCAATTCCTTTATGACCATGCACTAGCTGACCTGCAGAAACATCTTCTAGTTGACACAAGCTGCTTATCTGAGCTTTACCTCTGAGATTGTAGTTACTCTTGACTTGAGCAACTGTTGCAGCTGTGAAGGCCCTAATTTCCTCATCAGAAGGTCGTTGTAAGTTACTCAGAAAATTATGCAAGCTTTGAGCATACACATAGCTCTCTTCATTACCTTCATCATAAAAGTCCTGTTGACAGGCCCGAATTCCATCATCTGTACTCTCATTAGCATCATAAATGGGGTATCCATTGTTTGTGGACATCATATTAACATCATCATCTTGCACATAATGTGGCTCATTGCATTCATTACAAGATGTAGTATTATCACACAAGGACTGAGCAATCATACACTGTGACTGTGAATGTGGCATCTAACAAATTATACACCATGGAGTATCATCAACAATATTTACAGCTTTCTTTAGAGGATCAGGAGTTTCTTTGACATGTTGAGTCCTCTGATTTGTGTTGTTATGTGGGAATATAGGCTTACCATTATGCCAATTGGTATTATAAGGCATATCATGCAATGATGGCCTCTTTTCCTGCCTTTGATAGACTTGCCTATCAGGACCTATCCCTTTTTCACTTCTAGCTAGTCTGTAGCTTAGGTCCTTAACAACATTTGCCAATTTGTCTATCTTATCTTCAGGGGCAGATGTATTACCTTGAGTGTTCTAAGGCTTGTTTGGATTCTGCAGAATTTTTACATCATCCCTTCTATTAGTCTTGCCTGATGCTTTCCTATTGTTCTCAATATTTACTGCAATTCTGAAAGCATCCCTGATAGTAGCAGGACTTTTATCTCTTAATCCATATGCAGTTTTTGCATCAAAAGCGTTGATATACAATATTATGCACATAGGTTCATTTGGCCTCATGTGATGTGGCAATTTGTTTAACACTTTAGTAAATCTTGCATTAAAATCTGCAACATGCTCATTTGACCCTTTAGTGATACTAGTAAACTCATTTACAAAAAAGCTAGGGTCAGTTTTGTCACCATATTGCTCCTTGAACATCCTTTTAAAATCATCCCATGATGAAATACTCTGATCAGGCAGATTCTTATACCATTCTCTTGCCTCATCTACTAAAATTGCATGAATGATTTCATGAAAGCATCCTCATGTTCAACCTCAAAGTTATCCATGACATTTTGAAAAGCTTTTAGATGATCTTCTTCTGACACAGTGTTGTTTCCTAAAAATTTAGGCACCTGCAGCCTCAGATGCTTGTCAATGGGGTTAGGATACCCAAGAATACCATCAAACACCAGCTGTCTGAATCTATCTAACTGCATGGGTTGTCTGTCAAACTGATTAATATTAATATTTCTGTTTGCATTCTGGTTTCTTACATTGTTCAGTGGTATCCTAG
This sequence comes from Cunninghamia lanceolata, assembly GCA_027924645.1. NCBI lineage: Eukaryota > Viridiplantae > Streptophyta > Pinopsida > Cupressales > Cupressaceae > Cunninghamia > Cunninghamia lanceolata. The sequence continues at coordinate 795,553 of BSBN01000292.1, read as the reverse complement.
CATCATTCACATTTTGTCTCTCATCATTATGCTGATGTTGCACATCATTTCTCTGTTGATGTCTCTGCACATTTGCATTCTCAAGGGTAGGAATTGAATTATTTTGGGTAGCCCTTAAAGCTTGCACTTTCTTCCTCAGGTCATCTCTGATTGTTATTGCCTGCTGATATTCGAACTCGGCCCTTAAGCTCCTAATTTCATTAGCTAGTTCTTCCTCACTAGGCCTAGAGGAGGATGGTTTTACCATATTCTGATCTTCATCTTCATCATCCCTCAGAGACTCTGCCTCTTCAAACCTTTCACTAGGGTCTAGAAATGGGCATTCTTGGAACACCTCTGACCTCATTCTCATGCTACCACCCTGTTGCCTCTCATATGCACCCTAAATATCAGATTCTGCATTTGAAAAGTAAGGCACATGCTGTCTTGATGGCCTAGGGTTATCTTGCATATCATCATTTTTTCTGGGGGAACCCTCATGACTGACTGAGACAGCTCCCTTTCTTTTGTACATCATTCTTCTTGTTACTGGTAACTCTTCAAATAAAGGATTTTGTTGGGATCTTCTCCCCTGCATATAAATTTTACTTTGACCGGTTGGGAGATTACTTTGGAGTCGCCACCTATTACTAGGAACTATTTTCTTTTGAAAATCAGGGTTCTTTCACAAACTCCCCAGCGGAGTCGCCAATTTCTGTTGGTGACTCGGATGGGCACACAGATATTTCACCAGGGAGGACAAAAATAACAATTTTCAAATCACCATCCCCAGCGGAGTCGCCAATTTCTGTTGGTTTTTCCCAGACTGGATGCTTATTCCCAGATTTCCCTACAAGGTAGCCATCAATGATCAACAGGATCTCTGGGCCAGGGGCCAATAGTGTAGGAGATAGACTCTATATTTTATCTCCTCTTCTTCTTCAGGCTCTGCAAAACCTAGGGGGGGTATTCCCTACTCAACATCCATGAGGATATACATACAAGGCTGGGATGCTGACAGAAAGCAGATAAGTCCTCCTGTAAGTAGACCAAAACTGAAAGATAAGAGCAAAGGGGCTAGCTTTGGGCCTATTTGCAGTTGTAGACAGAGGACTGAGGATCCTAAAACTAATTTTAATGTCCTAAAGATTGTTTTAGATTTTGATTTTGATTTTAATTTTGGATGCAGAGCTGGACATGGTTGTAACACAAACACAAAGCAAGATTGGTGCCTATCCAGGGCCTGGAGTCAGTAGACATACACCTGTGAATGATATGCATGAACAACTAAAACTGGATTTCAGGGGGACACATATGATACCTGCCTTACAGATATCTCCCAATACAGAGTGTTAAGCTATCTATACTTATGGCATCCCTACTACAGTATATCCTTCCCAATGTTCAATCTGAGAACAATTTAATCTACCCCTTGAGCAGAAGTTAAGAGATCAGACATTCAACACAGGAATTCTATGTTCTAGAGTCTCAAACATTGCTTAAATATCCAGACTCAGAAGAAAGATACATGTAATACTAGAGATAGAATTAACAAAACACATGCTAACATAGCATTTCTCATATAAAATTAACCATGAAATCAGTGGATTCATGCAAAAACATACAACAAGAGATACATAAACTCACAGGTTTTGCTGTACAGAGCAACCAAATCAGCTGTATTGTATCACAGAGCCAAATGTTCAACTTTCAACAACCTAAAATGAGTAACACTTCCTGCTTATAACAGCCAAAGAAGCGTACTCAGCATTAATTACATGGCTTTGACAAAAAATTTGCCAGATACAGATCCTTCAAAGGAATGGCGCTCAAAATTTATTGCTGCAGAGACAAAAAGTAGACAATGGTGGCCTCGAGCCCTGTGCCACCATCTGGAAGTCCTCATGCCAAAAATTGGGTACATGACTGTTCAACAACTCGCCCATGCTCCTACTATAGTCGCCATTGATGGCTCAACCACCCGTGGCCACTTGAAAACCATCACAGCACTTTAAAAAAGAAATTCTCGCCAAAACGCATTCTATCGCAGTTTCAAATTATACAGGGAGATTAGTCCCACATGCACGGTGAGGAGATCACTTTAGTAGTTTAGAAGCATAGTCACTTGCATAATAGGTGTTGAGCGCTTTTGCCACGCTTGACACACGCTCCTCCACCCAAAGCCCATCGCCGAGATCAACACCATCGGCCAAGCCCACGAATCTCCTGCCGACCTTAATTGTCCTGCCGACCGCTACATTACAATCCCCTCCATCGGCCAGAGATGCACCATCGGGCCAACTCTTTAGATCTTCACCAATAGTATGAGTCTCTCCGATGACCAGCTTGCACCCCGTTAGCAGTTACCATCCTACCACCATCGGCCAGACCAATATCGTCGGCCAAGCAAAAAACCCCTCGGCTGACACAGCCAAACACGCCGATGAACAACTCTTGAAAGCCTCCAACATCCCCATCGGCCAAAGAAGAACCATCGGCCTAGCCAAAAGCTCCTTCACTGACAGACCAACTCTCACCGATGACCACTCCAAATCCTCATCGGCCTGACACTACCCCATCGGCGGAGCCTCCAACCGCTAACTCGATATGCAACCTTACTCTGATGGCATTCCCCATCGGGGTGACTTCCTTCCATCGGCAAACCATAAAAGACTGATGCCGATAGAACAACTCCCACCGATAACATATCGGCTTCCCCCTTCATTCGTCAGACCCTCCACTGTCGGCCCAACGCAATCCATCCTCGCTGACAACACAAGTCACGCCGAAGACCACCTCCGTCGATGTGACTTACACCGTCGGAGCAACCAAAATCTCCCCAGCTGATCACAATAGTCTCGCCGATGCACCAACGAGCTACACTCTGCTCCTCCATTGGCCAGACACACACCGACGACTCCTCATTGGCCAAACCTCCCGTCGTCGGCACAACCCAAAACACTCAGGCCAACAATACAGCTCTCGCTGATAGACATCCATCGGCCAAACATTGTATATCGGTGAACCCTCCAACGGTTAGCCCAATAGAACATGTCACACCGAAACCAACCTTGCAAACCGTCGGGCCAACACTCCACCGTCCACCTGATGATGAACGTTACACCGATAAGACCAAAATCATAAGGCTTTGAACCATTAAACCCTGAACCAGTTCAACCCGATGGTTCAAAAGAGAAGTTCAACCGAGAAGTTCAACACTGATAACACAGATGAACAAAGAATTCACTGACGGGAAAAGATGAAGCCTAAGCCCATGAACCGTTGAACCTTGAACCAAAAGGGTGCAACACGATGGTTCAAAACGATGGTTCAGGCAAAATCTGAGTACCCAAAAAGAAGTTTCGCTGATAGAGAAAATCACAGTGATGAACAAGGAAACTTAGGGCCCAAAAAGGAAAAAACCCTCCAACATCCTACGCTCAGATCCAGACCAAAATTAGTGCTAACACATTCATTCATATCATATTAATCATCTTGCATTAAAAAATTTACCATACATTTGAAAAAAAATTGAAAAAAATAAGCATTTTAGGCTTGCATTAAGGCATAGTTTTACATATTTGGTATTGCATGTGGTAAAAAGATTTAATTTTCTGATATTTGCATATGATCTAATCCATATTACAGTAAATAATCATTTCATCATATCATATCTTGAATTTGAAGATCCCATTTGCAAGGGTTTTGGTTAAAAAGTTGCATTTTTCATATAACCTAGTAATTCCAAAAGCTAGGGTTTGTAGTCAAAATCTTATTTCATATTTTGCTGCTGTCCTAAACATCTTTCAATTTAGACCTCACAATGATTTACTTTGAAAATTTCACATGTTTATAATTACACAATGTGTATTTCAACATAAGTAATTTAACCTCTCTAACATTTCCTTGCAATAAATCTTAAAAGTGGTCTATACTACCTTTTTCTGTAGCACTTTTTACATCTTAATCACTCCATTTTTAAGGACACTAGTGTGTCTTTGTTCTTGGTAACAAGATTAAAAAACTCGGTTTCCTCAACTAGTGTTGTGGTGTACAAAAGTCTCTCACATTGGTTGTATTTGATAAATGAAAAGATCTAATTGTGCATTGCTATTCCAAGACATTTTATTATGGCATCTTCATCTCATTGCTTTGTGGTATCTTTATATGCATATATCAAAAATTTGAGAATTTCTACAAATTCCTTAATATGAATCCTCATGTTCTCACTCATATACAATCCATGTATCATAAAGATATATTTGAATGCTCCTCATTTGAAATCCTTGATTATGTATCTGATTTTGACAACTTCATAGCTCTCATCAATACTTACCCTTCGGTATTAGAAGACCTACCTGAATACATCTCCATGAATATTCTTGAGAAAGATGAGTGTGAAAGTTCTTCCATTAATGGCTTGGAACTAATATCTAAAATATGATGATGATGATGATGATTCCATGAGTTATCCTATTCCTCCTCTAGTTGAATGTTCAAACACCTTGGACATCCCTAAGGAAGTGAAGACCTTTGATCTTCCTCCTTTGGATGAATGTTCAAGAACCTTGGATATCTGTAAGGATACAAAGACCTTGGATAGCTCTCCTTTGGTTGCAAGTTCTATTCCATTAGATGTCACTAAAGATCAAACCATCAACAATGCTCTCACTTTAAAAGATGAAGCATTGGTAGATAAAGAAAGGTCATATTGGTACCTTCAAATTTTGGCAAAATTTGAAGTGCATATGATAAAGAAATTGATTACAACACTCGAAAAAACACCGGTGAAATCTGTCCCAGTAGCCTACTTTGAAGGATCATAACTTGAAGCTTGTTCACTTTTGTGCCAAAAAAACTGGTGAGTACATTCACTTACCATATGTAAGTATGTATGTTTGATCACAACTTCCTATGTTCAAATTTGACAGGGTTTTGAAGCACCAAGTTGGAGGGTTATTGAAGAGTTTGTTGTCCCCACATTATTGGATCTGCCAGGGTGTTCAACTTTGGAGGTCAATATTTACGAGCTGGATGATTGTCATGATGAACCAATTGGTACTTGCAATTGTCCCCATGTTACTGTGCTTCTATGTCCATTTTCCAAGCCCTGGTACCTTGTTTGATATTTTTACCAGGACAAAAGCAAATACAGTTTGTAAGATCTGCAGTCTACACAGTGTTATATCTGTCAAGGATGCCTTCTATATGGATTAATATTTCACATCTGGGTGATAGTTAAGATAGGTGGAGTGGTCCTTGTGATTCTCTGGATGTTCATATACCCCTGTGTGAATTTGTGGAACCTCAAGATTCAATTTGATATTTTTCAAAGTCAAAAGCAAATGGAGTTTTCACATTTTTGATATCTGCATTTCTAGAAGGTTTCAAAGGGGTCACCTTTGACCTTTAATACCTTGTGAAGGAAGTGGATTGGAAAAAATCCCTTCTGCACATGTGTTCATTGGGCCTATATGAACTAATTTCTCCAATGGCAACTTCCTGGGGAAAGATTTAGTATTTTTTTGAGGTGGTGATTTGGTGAGTTCCAGTTGGCTTTTGATAGGTGTAGTTTTAGAAACAACCAGGTGAGCTACATTGAGCATTAATATCTTGCAATCTTGATGGCATTGTGCAAATTTGTTTGAATGAACTTGTTCCCATATCATTAGTCAATATGTCTGTACATTTTCATGGTCTCCAGATGAGTTTTGATATGGTTTTTAGTGCATTCCTGACTACTCCTAGACTATATTTGGCATCCTGAAAAAATTGCAAAACTTTTCTAAATTTTGAGGGTGACCTAGTTGATATTTTGGTCTCAAATGACTCCAATTTCAATTTTGCGGCCATTCAAGCTCATCTAGTATATCATTTTAAACTCCACATTTTTCCCGCAACTTGCCAGAAGGGCCAGTTTACAAAGGAAGTGCATAAATTTGGTGAGCTAGGCAAAAATGGACAACAAACCCATGTTTTGTTTAATTGATTATGCCTCCCCACAAAAAATCATGGCTTCAGGTTGGCCGATTTTCCTGCAGTGAATTTTCTCCGAAATAGAAGTAGGAGAAATTAAAAATTTCTCTATTTCTCTATAGTTTGTTGCAACAACTTTTTGAAAAATGCCCGCCTACTGGGTTATACTCATGATGAAATTCTATTTTTTTCCTACCATATGTAAGGATTTTTGGTTTGAAGGACAAATTTCCCATTATTGGAATTACTACCACTCTAGTTTTGGTTATTCACAAAAAATGCAAGAGAAGAATAGAGCAGATGATATTTTAGATACTAGAAAATTGATGGTTACCCAAAGTTTTGCTACAAACTCCAAGTCCTTCCTGCATTCCTGCAATAGTAAGGGCACAAACTCTAAAGTGAGTGCAGTACTACGGTAACTCATATGCCTTCCCCATGTTTCCACAATAGCAAAATTATAAACTCTAAAATCATTGTAGTGTTACGGTGAAGTATATAGTACATAAAGGAAATATTTTGTAATTAAAATATGGAGAGGATGAAAATTGAATACCACATCCCCACAAAGGTAAAATGAAAAAAACAAAAGTGAATGCGGTGGTGCGGTGGAGGCATAAAATAATGAAGTAAAATATAAAATATATTGCACATATTATGTGGACACGGGAAAGTGGAAATTTATTAATATTAATCACCTCTTGACATTATATTGGGGAATATAATATAATGTAAAATATTTTCACTGAGAAGTGAAATATATTCACCAAGAGAGTTAAGAGAAAATAAAATTTTGCGGAGTGGGTAAATGTTTTTACCTAAAAGATATGTTTTGGGTGAAAATGCATAAAGCTGAATATAAATATGAAATTGCTGGCAAGAGAGGACTAATATATTTTTGGTAAAATTATTCACAGGGATGATGGAAGATAATTAAATATTTGTGAGGAAAGACAAACAAAGGATAATGAAAAGTTAAACCAGATGGGTATGTGAAGGGTCATAACCCTTGGAAATGCAAAGTATATACGAAAGAAAAAATTAAGCAAAAGAAAAGAGAGGAGAGGAAGGGGGCAGAACAGATTGGTGTACCTATGAAGATTTGAGATAAGATTGTGTAGAAATGTATTTTCTCTGAAAATGGTTTCAACTATTTATCAATTTAAATGAAAAGAAATTGTGAAACTGTCTCCAAATTGTTTTCTTTTAATCATATGAATCAATTTGTCAAGTACTTATTGATTGTTGTTGCATCTTTAAATGCTTCTGTGTGACATTTTTGGTGGGTTCTCTCAAGTAGAGATTAAATTCAATTAAATATGTTGTTGTGATTTAGAGAATTCAGTTTGGATTAAAAAGAATGGTTTTCATGGTTGAAATTACTTGCATGTTTATGCAAGGCATAAATAGGAATAGTGCTAAATAGTTAGAATTTAAGACCATTGGATGAGCAAAAAATTATTATGACTCCGATACTCAACAAATAAGGCACCAATCAAAGTTATGCTCTAGAGCAAACAAATTCATTGCATATTTTGATTTTTAGTTGGAGTAGGAGTAGTAATTAGTATATTTGAATTTTCTATTTCAGACATCATGCCAGTTTGGAGTAGATTGAGTTGAAGAAGTTGTACAAATTTGTATAAAATTTTAATCTGCTTAATCATCGTCTAAAATACAATATTATACAAATTTGTACATGGACGATATTCGATACCGTTCTTTGAAGCCCACCAATGCTTATCATCATCTTAAACTTAATGTTAATACAATATCAACAAATATGATATATCCTGAGTTGATAGACATGGATTGTCCTCTAGGAAATATCCCATTAAATTAGGTAAGTATTTCTCCCTCCTTTACCCACACTCAATGTAGCACCTATTCTAGTTGCTCTCAAGGGTGGCCTCTGTTGGTTCCCAAATCTGAATGCATCAAATCCTAAAGACTTGCCACTTCTTATACTCAGATTTAATGAGATACTTGGCCAACAGAGTGGGAGATTATCTCCTATCTCCCCTACACTTCAGGTTCTACCGCACCTAGGGGTGTTCCCTTATTCATAATCAATAAATATAGCTTTTCCATACCAGGCAAAATGTTCTCATATATGCAAATCAAGATGTGTAGGATTAAAATCAAACTGGTAATACTCCTGATTTATCTTCATAGTTGAAATCAGAGAACATGCAAGACCTAAACTAAAACAAAACAAAACATAAATTGATTTGAATGATTTATCATTAAGTTCTATTTTCTTCTGGACCTTTGGGAAAATAAACCCTAGATCGCTGCTTTGTCAGGGCAACAGAGTCAAATGTTACCATGCAAATGCTTTCTATTTGACATCTAAAACTCCATATTTAGAGGGATGGAATCATCAATACTACCTTACAGTAATGGCCCCAAAAAAAGTATCACCTGTGACTCTTCTTCAATTATCCTTCAATACAATATACTTTCCCCTATATTTGATTTTAAAGCAGTTTTAATCCATTCCTTGAACAGATGCAGTGAATCAAATATACATCATAGCAAATGTATGTAGACAAGCTCAGAAACCGTTGGCAACTTTACTTGAAAGAAAAGCATTCATACTCAAGGAGACTATCATAAATAACACACAAAAGTGTTTTTCATATATTACAATCTGAATAGAAAGCTGTCATACAGAAATTTATTCACCTACAGGAGCATTCTCCTCTGAAATCCAAAATCCACAGCCTTCTATAGAAATCTATTTCCCAAATGTGTGGATAGCTTGTATCCAAAGCCTAGAAAAAATCCCCTTTTACAATGATACTAGTTCCCTTATAAAGAGAAGGAAATTATGTCAACCAAGACTTCCCGCTATAATTTTTTAATTACATTTTTTTACTTTCATTTGCTATTTGTGACATGGGAACTTGTGTTTTTCATCTGATTGGATCTTTTGGAAACACATTTTCTCAAATCAATCTAGTCTATTGAACTGAGATTAATATTGCTTTTTCTATTTGTTTTTGCTTGTATTCTCGTGCAACCTCTTCAACCGAGTGAAAAAACCCATTTATTGACCTTTATTTTTCACTTAACAGTAAATATTATCATCCCAAGATAGTTACCGATCCAATTGGCAAGTAAGAAATCTATTCTATTAGACATTCTGACCTTCAGAGCCTTTCAATTTTACCTCTGTAATATTTCACATTTCTTCAAATAATTGCCCTACAACCATTCTCTCTGTGCACTGTACTTGAACCATTTTAAACTTCACTTGTGCAATATGTTTTATTTCATAATAAACACATTGACCAACACTGTTTGTAATAGAAAAATAGCCTCAAAACCTTTGTTATTGGTGGCAGAGGCATGAGGAATTGCAGAGGGGCATTTTTAGCTGTGCTGGGTCATTTTTATGGTTGCAGGCACCTGAAAAATGGCTAAAACAACATTGAAAGTGTTCCCAACACATGAGAATAAGTCCTGACATCATTTGGAAGGTGGCAAACATCATTTGTAGCACATACACAACCTTAGAAATCTACCCCAGAGCCAAAAATGTGAAGACTCTCCATCCAACAATGTCTCTATTTGAATCTAGCCAAAAAGACCCCAGAAAAACCTCCATGGAGATGATAGTAGACCAATTCTTCATTGCAAGAATAATATCAGACCAAAATCTGCCCAAGGAGAGCCAAAGTGCACCATCACAGCTGTTTGGAAGAAAGACAGAGTATGTTGTGTGCTTGTGCGCTAAACTTACAAAATGCATTTTATAAAGTTTAAACATTATAACAATAATGTTTATTTTAAAACATTGCATTGCCAATAAAACCTTTTTTTTAAAATGCACTTTTCAACTTTAGAAAACTAGCAAATAATCAATTTATCCTTTCGGGAAAATGACACACTTCATTGTGGGCACACAAGACATCCAAAGGCCGTGAAAATTTGCATAGGGCCATAATTAATTGTTTGAAACATACCCATCTCAATATTTGCATCACCAGAATATTTTTGGGACCTCCTTTGTAAATTGGCCTGCTGGACATGTTCGCCGCAACTGAAACACATTAAAATAATGCATCATATGGACCCTAAATTTTATGAAAATGGAAGTGGAGATATTTTAGACCAAAACAAGAAATGGGTCACCTTCAGAATTGTGAAATTTGCAACTTTCTGAAACACCAAATCTTGCCCGGTCATAGTCAGAAAAGCGTTAAATATCCCAGCAGAACTCATCTAGGAAGCATGAAACTGAACAGGTCCACAACCATATGTACCAAAAAACTTTCTACCATACGGATTTGCAAGATGACCTCTGAGTTGCAAAATTTTAATTAGCAAAAATGGGCTCCGAGGTAGATTGTGTTGACCTAGCCTCTATTGACACATTGAAAGGAGATAGGCGCTTCAAATTTGCAAAATTTGAAGGTGCCATTAGCCTCCTCCTAGATATATATGTTGTTAGAATTGTGTTGTGTTCCCCCATGTGTTATGTGTTGCTTAGGTCTCTTTGGATGACCCTTGATACTCTTGTAAGGTCAAGGATACAATGGGACCGCCTATGTCGTAACATTCTTCTATACTCCTCTCTCCTCTTCTTTAGTATTGTGTGTTGTGTCTTGGGGGCATAGTGTTGTGGAGGGTGTTTTAGGGGCAGCCTCCTAGGCAGTATTCCTAAGGCAGTTTGTGTCCTCTCTCATTTTTATCATTTCCATTCTTCAGTGATTCTACCTAGTTGGCGGATGACAAAAACAAACAAATATTGATAAGGACCATGTGTCCCTTCAGTAAGAAAGCAAAAATGGACCTAGTCCATATATAAAGACGAAGTTGATATATATATCTAATGCTTGACTAGTAGAAACACTCAGTGTGACATATCATGTTGTCATATCTCTTGTAACAAACCTTTTGCAATACATCTACTCCGTGCACTTTGGATGGTTTTATATCTCACCTTGTCATTACACTCGGTTATGAGATATCTGTAGTATAAGCCCAATGGCTATATTCAGTTCTAAATCCGCAAGTGTAGCCTTGGTTTTTTATGTGATCTAATATGATTTATGCATAGCATCTATAATTTAATTTGGTTATTATCTTAGAGTAAGATGTTCTAACCTTATCTCTTGTGGACTATCTTAGCAATTCATATCAATGTGTTTGTGGGAACATTCAGTGATCATGGCACATGCCACCCCTTGAGGCATGGGCTTTGTGAGAGATCTTGTTCCCTTGTATGTTTTCACTCTACCTTAATGTGCTGGATACTGGCAAGTGGTATCAACCACCTTAAGGTGGGGGCCTATATAATGGTATTTGTCTGATTATGTTTTACACTGACAAAGCGTGTTTGTAAGCTCTCTTTGCAAAGAGGGATGTTGTATCTCCTGAGAGAGTGCACATCCTTGTTAAAAGAAAAAATCCCTCTCCATGAGGAGGGATGACATATCTCTTGAACAAGTGTATATCCTTTTATAAAAATCCCTCATCGCGAGGTGAGATGGTGTATCTCTTGAGCTAGTGCACATCCTTTTAGACAAAGTCCTCTGCGGAGGTAGGTTTGGATCCTGAATAATCCACTCTTAAGCATGTCTTTGGTGGTTTTGGTAGTGTATCTCAACCGTCAGGTGTGTTTGGCATGTTTTAGATAGTGGAGTAGTGATGAGCTCCTCGCTATCGCTCATTTTTGTCGTGTATAAGACATATAGTATGTCAATGACATACTATGCAGCGCTCATGTATTTTGTGTGTTTTCCATGTGTTTTCCCTATGTGTCTAGTGTACCTAGCATGTTTTATACATGTCTTGCATGTTTTTGATGGTGGTGTGTAGCAATGAGCTCCCTCCCCATCATTTAGTTAGAGATATATATACGTATTTGCTTAATCATGTCTTCTCTCCACGTATTCTTTGTGTATTTCATGACTACCCTCATGACTTCTTCATGTATTATGTGCTTCCATTGTATTCTCCCTATTTTGCATGCTTCTTACTGTCTTCATTGTGTCTTGCATGTCTTCCATGTGTTTTCTAGTGCTTACTTGAGATTGGGGGTTAGAAATAGTCCTTCAACCTTTGCGTATGCCTTAGCTCTATGTGCTTGGTATGTTTGATGTGTTTGATGTGCTTCAATCGTACTTTAATGCATGTATGGAATTGTAAAATCATACTTACATTAAAGTGGGGGCTAAATGTTATGGAGTAAAAAGTATCCCTATGCCTTTTTACCTCCTAATTTAGCTCCTAGGTCCCCATGTTTACACTCTACATGCTTAATACTTATCCTAGAGCAATTTCCCTCAAAACCCATGTCAAATGGGACTTAGGGGCCAATTTTAAATGCTTAATCAAGACCCAAATTGGTCTTGGGACTTAGGCACCTGTGCCCAAGTCCAATTTTCCAAGACCCAAATTTAAATGTGTCAGCATAAGACCTTTAAAAATGTTTGCCTCTGTCGGCCTTTTCAATTTGAATTTAGAATGCTAGCAAGAAAGCATATATAAGTGAGTTTATGTATTTATTTTACAACTAGATGGATAAAGGAGAACTTGTGATATTAAGCTAAGGGGTTTCAAGGCATTCATTATATTGCAGAGTAGAATTGTGTTGTTATTGTGTTTGTTTATTACAGATTTGGCTTCATCAATCCATCTCCTCATGGTTTGAAGAATCTTCATCTCTGTGAGGGCTTCACCTCTAAGGTAACATCTATTTGTACTTCAATCATTTTATTTCATCATTTATTTGGCCTCTACCCTCCATTGGGAATGTACTCTATCTAAAAATGGTGTTGGAAGACTTGAATGTCATTCTAAGGCTTGACTGAGGCAAGCTTTTAAACACCACAACCCCCCAAACCCCTCTCTTTGTGATTGCGGGTTACATATGTGGGATTTGGTGAAGTGCAGGTACAAAGAAGTAATCCAGAAGATAAGGATTTGGGATCTAGAGAAAAGTTGAAATCTACCCTACTGGACTAGGGCCCCTGTCCCGTAGTCCTCCCGACAGGATTCATCCTAAACTCAGGAGCTGAACATCATCCAACACTACTTACTATTCTAGATTTATAGAAAAATTACCTTATTGGACTTAGGTGCCCGCCCCGTAGTCCTCAAAGTTTTTTCCTTTGAAAAATCCAACTTTTGTTAAGTTTCTAATCCTTCTTGAGTGTCTTCCTATTCAATGATCTATAGTAGTTTATTCATTTGTACCTGATTTCATTATAATTAGGGTTTGAGGCTTATTGAAATTAGGGTTTGACAAATCTTTCAATCTAATCAATCTTCCATATCAGTCCTGAGTATACCAACCTATAGTTGAGTCCTCTTCATCTGTAGTGACTTGGCTCAATTGTTGTCCTTGAGTGTTATTGTGAAAGGAGGGTTTGATTTGATAGAATTGGCACTATCTACCATCTTCCCACTTTTCATACATAAAAGATGATATAACCTTGTTTAATAGGAAAAGGATAAATGATGGCAAGTGTAAAAACTAGATCAAAACCCTCTTCCACTATAATATTTAAGGACAAGATTGAGATAAATCACAACCAAGGAGAAGGTGGACTCAACTATAGATCTTGTGCTCTTGTTTGCTATGGAAAGATGTGTTTTAAGCAAGATTTTTATCAAACCCTAGGTTAAGTATGAGTAAAACACTAGTTATGAGATAATCATCTTGTAACAAATAAATGACAATAGAAACCCAGAATCTGAAAGTATAGAGATGATCAGGGAGATATCATAACCTATTTCATAGAACTTGGAAAGTCAGAGGATGAATTCGGTAACCACCCAAGTCCAGAAGTGAGAATCTACCAGAGGTCAGAACTAAGAAGATGTTGTAATTAATACTCAGAAGCTAGATCCAGAACCTAAAATCCTAGAAGACGAGGGCGCCAACTGCCCAAGTCCTTTAAGAGTAATATTCCAAAACCTTTGCCAAATCCTGAAACCTTGATTCCTACACTGCTTTCTTCCAACTTCACTTTCCCCAAAACTTGTACCTATAACTTGCACACAAGATGACAAGAGAGGGGTTTGGGGTTGTGGTGTTTAGGGATTTGCCTCAGTTAAATCCTAGGTTAGGATTGAAGCTTTCCCAACACTGTTGTTAGAGAGAGCATACCCTTGCAAGGTAGAGGCTAAAGATAATCCAAATGATGAAATGATTCAAACAATGAAGATGCCACCTCATAGGTGAAGTCCTTCAGAGGATGAAGATATTTCAACTCATAAGGAGATGGATGATGATTCCAAATCTGCAACAATAACACAATGAATGCTTTGAATGCTCTTTTGTCCAATATCATAAGTTCACAATATCCATCTAGGTTCATAATGAATTCAAAAACACACTTATATATGCTTTCCCACTAACATTCATGAAATTAAATTAAAAAAACTAACAAAGAGGAACATTTTTAAAGGTCCCAGGCCAACATAACATTAATTCACCCTGATCAATTAGGGAGAACTTGGGCAGTTGATGCCCAAGTCTAGGGGCCCAATCTGAGTCTAGAATAAGGTTAATGAAGGGCCCAAGGTCCCAAATTCATATGGGTGTCAAGTTGTTTTCTTTGGGATGATCAATTTTAATGCATAATGAGATAAATAGGACCTAGGAGCTAAACTAGGAGGTAAAAAGGCATGTGTCCACTTTTTACTCCATAACAAACCTACATCTATAATATAGGTTCTTCTACATGTTCCATGCATGAGGTCCTTTATTCTATATCTGATCTTTATGCCTTCATGGCTCTTATGCATGTCTTTCCTTCTAAATTATATAAGACTTAAATACATTCATCTATGTCACCTATCATGAGATAGATGATGTTCATATCTCTTATACTACACCTCCCATAGTCCATGATAATTTTATCTCTTCCCACTTCTCTTCCTCCTTTGGTTGCATGTTCAAACTTCTTGGACATCATCAACAATGTGGAGACTTCTTTCTTTTCCTTCACAATTGTAAGAATCCCATCCTTATGTGTGAGGCCCACCCTTGTGTGGCTAATTTGATTTAACGATGGGGTCCTATTATGGTGTTGGATACTCCTAGAATTTGGGCATTATGTATGGACTTGTGATCCTCTTGGATATGTTATATTAGACGAAGATGCCTAGATTAGAGTGGTGGATTTAAATGGTAGGTGTTGGATTATGTTAATTAACATAGTTGACTCACTTTGTATGTTATGATAGTGTATTCACAAGATAGTCGGGTTGTCATTCAACTTTGTGAGACCCATTCTTATGGAGCATATTTGTTGGCACTATTGAGCCTATTATTGTTGATTCACCTAGATGTAAGACTAGTTGATTCTGGGACTTATATTTCTTGTGATAGAATACCGTGGATAGAACTTTGATTTGAGTAATTGAGTTAATTTGTTTATGAGGATGATGAATTAACTAGGCGGTAGTTATGCTTCCTTTGAGCCTTACAAAATGAATGTGTGCTTGACTTGGATTAATTATATGTTGAATGGAGATGATTCAATTACCTAATTGAGTTTATTGAAATTGAATTAAGCTTGGAATTATGCTATTAAACACGTTGCAGTGATTTGAAATTGGATATATGTGTTGATAGACCATTATGATGCATATGTGATGACATTAGGAGATATCATGGAAGGATGATTAAAGTTGTATTGATATGTAATTGACATTCATTTGGATTTTGATTATCATTTAGGATAAAGGTGTTTGCATTGAATATAATTATAATTATAATTTAATTCAAGTTGCTTTGGCTATATATACTTATTGGACAAATTGATGTGTGCAATTGAGATGTGCCATGACCAATGGAAATCCAGAGGTCAACTAGAAACCCATGTGAATTCCTTGTGATGCCTAGCCTTAGACTATATGGAGACTAAAGTCTTTTTTTAGTGTATAATGTGTAATGTGATTTATTTACTATGATTAATTTTGGATTTTAAAATTTTGTGTAAATGTGAGATGGCATGGGTGATGAGTGGTTAGATTATGTGTCTTATTTTGAAATTTAAAATTTGGGGGTCACTTTTGAGGGGTTGAGAGGTCTTTTCATGTATATTTTATTGATTTTAAGTCCCTAGGTCATGTACCTTGGGTTTGGGGGTCTTTTGGGCTTTGAATTTTTGAAATTTGAGTGATTTAGACCCCTCCCAAATTCCTCAAGAAAAGAGTGGCGTGGGTAAGTCTTGGGAAGAGAGATGGTGGACTTGTCACCATATCCTCCCATCCTCCTAGGTTTGGGATGAGGGTTTGACCATGTACCACCTCATCCAAAGGCTTCACACATGTGGGAGCCACACCTAGGAAGATATTTGGAGAAGAGTGTACAAGTACACTCCTCTCCCCTAGGTCTCACACATGTGTGAGAACTATGAGGAGTCAAATCACTCCTTGGGCTTTGAGGATTGGTTGAGAGGGATGAGGTAGATTCCATGTGGCACCTTCTCATTTGGAGAGGAGGTGTGACACGTCATCCATTACATATACCCTCATTTGCAACTTGAGAAGCACTTTCACATTTTATTTTTTTCACTTGTTGAGTTGAGAGTTAAAGATGAAGAGACTTGGGAGATTGGAGAAAAAGGCTAGTTGGAGCTCTTAGAGGGACTTCACCAAAATTATCCTTTAGCAACTTTTGGGAAAATATTGTTGTGAGGTATGCTTCCTGTTTAGTGGAAAAAGTGGCATAATGATAGTTTGTCTAAACCAAATCAAATCCTTATTTCACTCACTAAACATTAGGGAAGTATGAACCAAGCTCACTCTCTATGAGGGATCAAGCTATAGATTCCTAGGCTTCCCTATTATGCTAGCAACAATTGAATAGTTTCTTTAATTAAGATTTTACAAGTTTATGTCATTCACAAAGCATGCAACCCTAATTATCAATTATGCCATAACAAACTATTTTTTGACACAGCTATTGATAAATAAATTACAGAAACATAGAGCAGATATTGCAGAGAGTTTGTACCTAGAAAATGAGGGCCTGTCAGATAAGGGGACCCGCTCTTTTGTCTTGAAAGTATCTAAGGAGTGAAATCTACTATATCAGGTGTTAGAGGGTCCTCAGAGGTTTCCCAGATCTAGAAATAAATGCCTAGTTAGGTAAGGGCACCTGCTCTTTTGTCTTGAATATTTTGTGATGTTAAAATTTCTGCGACGATTGTATCTGCAATGTCTGCCTTTCTGCCACTCCTTTCCGCTAGATCTTTTTGAATGCAACCTGCACATACAAAAGAGGAGAAATATGGTTGTGGCTATATAGGAGCTTGCCTCAATCAATCCCCATTTTTTTGGTATTTCTACCTCAACAATAGCTAGTAATAAAGATCTGTAGATGTGTGTGCTAATGTATCATATGTGTATGCAGAAAGTGCAAAACCCTAGATGACTCAAACATCAAGGAAAGAGCAACACCTTGCTCCACTCAAGGAAACAACAACACCATCACCTCAAGGAGATGATTGCAATGAAGACTTGTATAACAAGAAGGTGAGGTAGCCGTATCCGTGGAGGATTCCCAATCTCAAGTTGGAGGCTTCAACCCTTCTCCTGATCGTACAAAGGATTTGACAAAACCCTAGGAAGAGCAAGATAGTCTCAAGATCTTGATTCCTAATCTCCATAGAATATCTCCATTATAGAAAATATCAATATCTTCAAAGAACTTCAACAAGTTGTTGATCTTCAATAGCAAAAATAGCAGAGTTTCAACATAGAAAGCTTGCATGTAGATTGTGTGTGATAAAATGATTTGCAATTCTCTTTAAATACCTAACATTAGAAATTTAAATATTTGAAATAATGTGTCAACATCGCGTGAAAACTATAAAATTTAAATTGGAATCCCGAGGTTCATGGCGAGAGCCGACACCCCGCCAAAATTTAAAACCTAGAAAAATTGGACAGGACAAGGGCGCGGGCGCCCATGTCTAGGCCCTGATTTTTCCCTAAGTTCTGCATTTAGGAGGTCGAGGATGTCCAAAATCCAAAGTCCATTCTCAGGTCTAGTCATCATTTGCTTTAGAATATGACATTTCTTCAGTCAGATATATGTTAATCAGGGTTCAGGTAGGCCAAAAATAAGAAGGGTAAGAGGTCACCAAAGGAGATGAGCTAAACCATGAGAAATTGTGCCATTCCATGCAAGAGGACAATTTTTAACATAACATTTAGCCCCCAATTTAGTGGCAATATGACACTACGTGCATATGCAACTAAAGGAAAGTAAATACATCAATCATGAAAAGGATACCCAAAAGGATACTATAGAGGAAGCTGAAGTGTTGTCACGTAAGAGTAAGAAGCCCCAATATGTAATCCTACAAGACAACAAAGTTAGGAACCACGTCCTGCAAAGGAATGCTTTGTCAGATAATCAAAATCAAATCAACCTGCAACCAATAACACACATAGGCCAGTCATAAACACTAATGGGGTTGAGTGATGAGACATGATGGAGGAAATTGAGGGAGATATATGCCCCCCCTTGTTTTTGTTTGCTTAGTCCAAAAAGGAGAAACAAGGTAGTTATCTAGGCGTACAGATTTCAGGGAAAGTTGACGAGAAATGCATTGTGAGAGTCATTTTTGCAAACAACATTAAAGCACAACATATTGGGTTAGATGGAGGGTGGAACCAAGATTCCAATGCAACAAACTGTGTATAAATCCAAGTTCAACAACTCAAGATAGAGGCTCATGAGTAAACATTCAATTTTGCACCTAGATAGTGATAGGAATTCTCATCCATTTATTATATGTAAAGGGAGTTTTCACTTTTCACCATTCACTCTTATTTTCATTGTGTAGAGGAGAGGAGGAGGAGGAGGAGACTAGCCATGCTGACTCAGCATCCGTACCATTTTTCATGATTCGAGATGCTCAGATCCCAAGTCACAGAGTGATGTATCAAGCCTGAGGTAGGGTCTTACCATCTCTTCTATCAATTGTCTTTCTTGTTTCTTTTGTACTCCTTATTTTACGTGCCACATAGAACTTTTTAGACTAGGGTTCCCAACCAGGGCACCCAAGTCCACTGAGGGTGCTAGTGTCCTCTCTGGGGGCCTAGGTCCTCCTGGGGCACCTAGGTCTTCCTGGGGTGCCCAAGTCCAAAAAGGACAAGGGCCTCAAGGATAGGGCACAAAATGATGTCTTAGATGCTTCTTGATGATTTGATGATGTGAAATGATTCAATTTTTGCATGTTTGACATGTAGGATGTTCTCAAGACATGAGAGCACACAAGCAATCACCTAATGATGCTACTTTAAGACCATGTTGACACTATGTCAGATGAGGAGAGTGGATTCTTGCAGGCAGTGAGTCTTTGGTGGGTGTTCATCATGCCCATGATGAGATCCCACTATAGCATGTTGATGGCACTTATGGCGAGGTGGGATGCAAACACATCTACATTCCATCTACCCATAGGCAAGATGACAGTTACCCTAGAGAACATCTACTACATTCTATGACTACCTGTCCTAGGAGAGACAGTGAGGATCCTAGAGTGTTGCTCAACAGAGTACACTTGAGAGAGCCAGTTATATTTCTTAGGTCGTACCATCACTCAGGTAGAGTGAGGACACATTTAGCTCTGACTATTAGAGCAGGGATGTGTAGACATTCCCTTGGTGTAGAGAATCATGATCACTACTGTCACCTTGGCAGTCGCACAGGATGGACGAGGCACCCACCTTCACGGGGGCCTCATTCATACTATCAGATCGATAGAGCAGCATAGGATGGTGTATGCGTGGGGGCACAGTATGCTTGTGCACCTCTACCATGGTTTGGGACGGTATGTCCATTATGAGTCATAGATCTTGATGGTGTGCACCCTGCTACAGGTCTAGGTGTTCGAACATATCAGGTACACATGGCCTACAGGTTTTCCTATAGAGCTAATGTGGACCTATCCACATGCTTATCCGCTCATCAAATTCTAGAGACACGGTGATCTTTTTATATTAGAGAGTGATATTTGATAGGTTACAGCATAGCGACATTGTTTTAAGACCATATCGTGGCTAGAAACCTTGGACAGGTCAGCATAGAAAGCTAGCTAGGATGTAGATGGATTGGTTGATGGTCAGTCGCCTCGATCACATAGTTGTGTGGTTTTTCTTTAATAGAGTAACATGATAGTTTGGATGTAGACATGATGTTCCTATGATGCATCGAAGCTATACCCATTTAGTACGCAGTGCAGTCAAGACAAATTCCACCCCACGACTGATAATCGCTGATATAGCAGTGAGTGATGATGATGGTACAGAGGATGTCAAGCTGCTATCTAATGCAGATAATGTCGGTGTCACCTGAGCATATCAAACCTGGTGGTAGATAGCACAACCCACTCCTATATTCCCTCCCGGTCACCCCACATGATGCAAGAGCATCCCTGGTTTAAGAGCAATCTTGTATCAACCAAAAATATTTTCATTATTTTGTTTTGTTTCATTTTCCTAGTTCAGTAGAGTCAATTCAATTAGTAGAAGTTTCTGTATTTTGGTCCGCATTCTACTGCAGTTTCATTCTAGACCTTGTGGAGTAGGACTTAGCATCTAGACATCATCATGTACATCATATCCAAAATTTAGATCATTTGGATGAGTTTTCAGAAAGATATCGCTATCAGAAGATCAATTGTTTTTCCAGAAAAGAGAATTCAGACAGTCTCAGACAATCAGCTAAAGGAGAAGACTTGTAGAGCACTTCCACGACTTGCAAAGCTAAATGACACACCATTCAAGATAGTTTGGGACATGGCCGACCTTCCCTGAGATCTGCACCTTGTTTCATTCACTTGAAGAGAAGTACAAGATGCTTAAGGCCAACCTATCCATGTTCACATGTTACATCTCTTTCAATGGAGTTTGTAATCTTTCTTGGATGATGTGAAGGATTCTTGTGATCTGAAGATGATATATAATCATGTAATAGATGCATAGAAAATGAGTTAGTTGATGATAGATAGTTGATAAGTTAGATTTTCTTATGTGAGGTGCTTCAAAGCCATATCCTATGTGTTTATTGTAACTAGAGAATCAGGCCTATGAGCCCTAAATTGTAAGCCTGCATGTTGCCGACATGTTAGCATTTTGAATCTATCATATACTAAACATCTGAATCTGCATTTGCATTCTATAATTCAGTTGCTTCCGTTGTGTTTACTCTTGTTGTACAGTCTAGATAGTTCACTCCATGGACCCTCCTAACCATGACTGCACCAAGTGGTATTAGAGAGAAGTTTGAATCCTTTGGGAATGAAGTGAGCAAAGTTGGTGAAGTCATTCCGTAAGATCTTACTGTGAATAGATCACCGAACCTGAGGTAGACTACCTGTATTGTCAACCAATCACCGATTGTAAAGTAGTTGTCACCTTGTAGCCTGATCACCTAATTTGAGGTAGTTATACTTGATCCTAGGAAGAGATGCCACCGAGGAGAATACCTATTGTTGGTACTATGGCTGGAAGAATAGATGAGATGATGGAAATAATGAAAACAATATGAGTTTGATTGGATGTTGTTGAAGAAGATAGACAAAGAGGACTTACACCTTGACCTAATGTTAAAAGTGATGATGAAGATTTCAATCCGCTGATCAAAATGAAGAAACCCTAGAAGAAGAAGAAGAATTAGATCAAGTGAAGATGTTGAGAGCTATTTTAAAGATTGGGAAAAGACCTAGAGTGAATGTACCAAACTATACTAGCAATTTGAATCTAGAGGAGCTGATTGATTGGATAAATGACCTAGAAGAATACTTTGAATATGAAGAAATTGAAGATTTGGAGAAGGTGAGATTTGCAAAGACTAAATTGAAAGGACATGCTGCTATTTGGTGGAAAGAAGTTCAATTGGACAGAAACAGAAGAGGAAAAGAAAAGATCATAAAGTGGGATAGGATGGTGACAAAGTTGAAGAATCAATTTATACCTGTTGACTATGAGTTGGAACTATTGAAGAGATTGTAAAACCTGAGACAAAAGGAGAAATCTGTGAAGGAGTATATTGAAGAATTTCATAAGATGATTATAAGGACAAGACATAGTGAAGCAAACAAAGAGAAAGTGGCAAGATACATCAATGGACTAAGGTTGAATATTCAAGAAGAACTAAATTTAGTGAGGATGACAACATTGGAAGAAGTATACCAATTTTACTTGAAAGTTGAAGAAAAGTTGAACAAGAAGCATGAGTAGAGATAGAGAGGTAGAGGAGGTAAATTTCAAAGAGGTGGAACATATTCCATTGGAGAAAGATCATATGTAGAGCAGAACAAACAAGGTAGCCCATTCAAGAAGGAAGACAAATATAGCAATTCATTCTAGAGAGATGACATAACTTTCTACCA
The DNA here is from genome assembly GCA_027924645.1 of Cunninghamia lanceolata. Taxonomy (NCBI): domain Eukaryota; kingdom Viridiplantae; phylum Streptophyta; class Pinopsida; order Cupressales; family Cupressaceae; genus Cunninghamia; species Cunninghamia lanceolata. Next base: position 773,222 of record BSBN01000292.1, on the reverse strand, counting down.
TAGAGGAAACCCTAATTCTTACCAAAGGGAAGGATACATAAGAGATGGAAGAGGACTTGATAAGAGAACATTTAGAGGAACCTGTTTTAAGTGTGAAGGTGAAGGACATAGAGCATTTGAATGTCATCAAGGAAGTACAAGCAAGAAGATAGAGAACAATGGAACAACAACTTATGTGGAAGACGAACCTGTTGGATCACCTAATTCATTTGGTAAACTTGAGAAAGGAGAATCACTAGTCATGAGGAGAGCACTATTTCAAGTAAAGGAAAATGAGGAACCACCGCAGAGGAAAAGTTTTTTCTGGACCAAATACAAATCAGGAGGTAAATGTTGTAAGGTTGTAATTGATAGTGGTAGCTCTGATAATTTGGTTTTAGTGGAGATGGTGACTAAGATGAAGTTCGAAAGATTGAAACACCCTAAGCCATATCAGATAGAATGGATTTAGAATGATCATAAGGTACTGGTGAGTAAACAATGTTTGGTAAAATTTCATATTAGATCTTATCATGATGAAGTATTGTATGATATTATGCCTATGGATGTATGTCATATATTTTAGGTAGACCATGGCAATATGATAGAAAAGCTATACATGATGGGAGAAATAATACCTATACTATAACATCAAATGGAAAGAGAATTACCTTGATTCCGTATGTGGGAATGCTAGAATCTATTTGGTAGATGGAAGAATTTTTTTGGATGGTTTGAGACATGAGAATATGTGTTATGATTTGATTCCTAAAAATCTTGAAACCCTAAAGACAAAGACTAAAGAATCACAATCGGAGGAAATAACTAAATTGTCAATAGAGTATGAAGACATCATATCAGATAATGTACCTGAAGGATTGCCACCAATCAGGAGTATCAATCATCACATGGATCTTATACCAGGAGATAGTTTGCCTAATAAAGAAGCACATAGAATGACATTGAAATAGAATGAAGAATTGAATAGATAGACACAATAATTATTGAGGAAAGGTTTGATCAGAGAAAGCTTGAGTCCTTGTGTAGTACCTACAGTGTTAGCACTAAATAAGTATGGAGAATGGAGGATGTGTACAAACTCTAGAGAAATCAACAAGATTACAGTTAAGTATAGATTTCCATTGCCTAGGATGGATGGCATTATGTATTGTTTGAGTGGAGAAAAATATTTTACAAAGATAGAATTGAAGAGTGGATACCATCAGATTAGAATCACAGAAGGAGATGAATGGAAGACTTCTTTTAAGACAAATGAAGGATTGTATGAATGGTTAGTGATGCCTTTTGGATTGACTAATGCATCGAGTACTTTCATGAGATTGATGAATGAAGTTTTGAAGAAATTCTTGGGTAAGTTTGTTATTATATATTTGGATGATATTCTTGTAATGTCGAAAAATGTCCCCTTGGGGGCTTTTCCCCCATAAGGTTTAGCTCCCAGGTCTTTAATATGCATTTAGGACATCTTGCATCATATTTTCACATCCTGATGAAATGAGCCTTAAGTTTCATGAAAAATGGAACCTAGGGGGATCCTTTGAACCTAACCCTAACTAAAATAGGGAGGGAGGACTTGGGCACCCATGCCCTAGTCCTGCCCTATTTTGGGTTAGTCCCAAATTTTGAGTGTCGGCTTGTGACCGCTATTTGGGTCCTATGCTGACACGGTAAGTTTGAGTTATGAAATTTTTGGTGGGAGTGTTTCTAGTTGCATATATAAGCATGCTTAGACATTCATTTGTAAACTAGAGGATTACTAGCTAGCAATTTGGATTCTCAAGTTTATGTGAAGTTGATTCAAGGCATTCATGGTGTAGCAAGAGTAGATTTGTGTTGTCTATGTGTTTGTATTTACAGATTTGAGCTATCATCTCCTCATGGTAAGAAGAGCTTCTTCCTTCCATGAGATCTTCACTACAAGGTTGCATGATTTGTGATTTGAGCATTTATCATTTGGTTTTTGCCTCTACCTCATAATGGCACACACTCTCTATCTGACAATGATGTTTGGAAGACTTGAATGTCTCTCCAGGGCTTGATTGAGGCAAGCCTCTAAACACCACAACCCCCTCCCCATTTTCCCTTGATTGTAGGTTACAGGTTGAAGAAGCAGGAAAAGTGGAGTTGCAAAGGAGTGTTGCAGAGTGTCAGATTCATAAATTAGAGTTGAAAATAGGGCCCTGGACTCGGGTGCCTACTCATTAGTCCTTCATATTTTGTAATGGAGAAATCTCTGAGACAACAGGAACACGTTGCACACTGAGTTCCCAAATCTTGACAAAAAGCATGGCACTAGATGAGGGCACCCGCTCATTAGTCCTCAACTGTTCTACTTCTTAAACTTTAGAAATTGGTGCACATTTATTTGTTATTTTACATTTTTCTATAGTAGCAATTTCTGGTATTCGTTCATTTGCTTCCGTATTTGCATAATTAAAGTTTTGATGTATATAAGTGAGCATAATTGGCAATCAAATCACACAAATCCAAGTTTCTCTACATTCCTAAGTGACCAAGGGTTTGATAGTGCATTGCCACTCAACCCGAAGTCCTTGAATGTACAAGGGTGAAAGGAGGATATACACCAAAACTATCAAAAATCAATTATCCAAATTCCACCCTTTACATTTTGGTGAACCCATGTTGTTGGACTTGTTTGCACCTTGCTGATTATTTTTCTTTAGATTTGCATTCATTCATATCATCATTCATCTTATTGCATTGGAAAAATTACAAAAAAATTGTAAAATTTGAAAAAAATTGAATTTTTTTTGCAAACCCTAGATTGCATTTCCATATGGTTTGCATTTTGCATCAATTAATTTGAATTTCATTAAATTTCTAATTTTTTGCATTAGATCTGAGCTAAATCGCATAAAATTACAAAAATTCAATCACTTGCATTGCATTTTCATTATAAAATTGCTAGGGTTTTGTTGGAAATTTTGAATTTTTCATATAACCTAGTAAATTCAAAAACTGGGGTTTGTAGGTAAAATCTTTTTTCAGATTTTTCTACTAATCATGGAACACTCATTCAAATTTAATTTTGGCTGTAGTGTTGCATTTTAGTGTAAATTTGCATTTAGATTTCAAAAATTTACATTTTTACATAGAAAATTTCAACGAAAACTAGCATTTTCATTGATTTTTCATTAGATTTGCACTTGCATTTTGCATGGTAGGGTTTGAAAATCATTTTCAGATCTGAGTGGAACTAATTTTCATAATAAATTAGATTTCAAGACATTTATATAGCATTTTACATCAAGATCTCAAACCTAGGGCTTGAAAAAATTTGATTTTCACTAGATTTGGCCTTATCAACTCTCTAAATTTGCACCATAATTTGGTGAAAAATTGCACGTTTTTGCTATATTTGCCCTAGGGTTTGACCTAGATTGCACTCCAAGTGTATTGTAAAAGATTTTATGATTATATGTGACTGATATCATTGCTATTATTTTCTACACCCCTTAAAATTATTTACAACACCCCTTTTGCTAGGTCTTGGAGTTGAAAAACTGTGAAAAATTACATATTTTTGCTATATTTTCACTAGGGTTTGATCTGTTGATAACTGAGAGGGGGGGGGTGAATTAGTTATCCTAATTATTTCCTTTATTGAACTTTCCCTTAGTTGATGCAGCATAAAATCAAACATAAAACATTAACCATAAAACAAGAAACACATGACACAGTATTTTTGACGTGGAAACCCTGTTAAGGGAAAAAACCACGGGGTGATTAACCCAAAATTATTCTCTGTTAGAAGAATAGGAAATTACAAAGATGGCACTTGCCAATTAGGGCTCACTGCCCGAGCACACTGCTCACAAGAGGCCCACTGCCTACAAGAAGACACACTGTCTACAAAGTGATGAGAATCACAGTCTTGAACTGATTGGAAGCATCTGCATATGCTGGAGTTCAGTTCCGGTTAGGCTCAGTACACTGATCTGCTGCACTTCATCTTTCCTCTGTTCTTTATTCTGCTATCTTTCACATACCGGATCCTTTTTGCTACCTCTGCTCTTTATCTAGACTTATTCGCATATCACTCCACAACAACAACACCTTCACAACTAAATCCATCCTCTATATATATCCGCACAAGTAATTTCATCACCTTTCTAGTCGGCATCCGGAACAGTCTAGTTTCTTATAAGCTTTCATTATGTCGGCTGAATCCTTCCTCACCAAGCAATGCGGATCAAGCATATACTTGTAGATATCATTAATCATGTCGGCCAAACATGATTCATGCCTTCACAACTTCTGTCATCAGCAGTAACCCATCCGGAAAGCAGTCTGATACTCTGCCAGTCAGTTCTTCCTCTGTTTTCACTGTCTCTCAGGAATCCGGTACTCAACCATTCATATCTTTTTCTTTGTTCATCACCGGAGGCTAAATCCTTGGAATATACCACTCAGGGTAGTCCTCTTGACTTTCCCAAATCCGCACTGCACCAAGACACTTCCTCTGAGAGATCCGGACCAATCTGTCGGACCTTGCCACATGCTCTGTTCTTCTTCACCGGACCACAACATTCTTTATTCTGACTTCCGGTAGAGACACATTATGACTTGCGGATATGTGGGATGACCTTTGTTGCCATCAATGACAACAACCATGAATCCATATAGTGTCTCTTGCCAACAATCTCCCCCTTTGGCATTGATGGCAACACTTAGTGAAAAATGACTAAGTGTTTTCACTGTGCTCCCCCTTTGCTGATGCTCTGTCTTTATATACAATTTCCGGAACTCCCCCTTAGTTGGATTTCTCATTTTTCACTGCTCCTCACTCCCCCTTTGACATCAATGGCAAAGGGTAGGGTCCGCATATCAAAATTTTCAAAAATTTCTTATACTTAGCCGCATATTTACATACTCACATATATTGAAGAATGTCTGCAAAGGATGTCTGCAATTGGATCATTTCTGTAGCCCAACTTTGCTTCATTCTATCCAAAATTGAAATGTGACCACTTAGCAAAAATGCAAACGCTTCTGCCCGCTTGAGATCTGTCGGATCTTTTGTTTGGGCGGTGGTCTGAGCATCACTGATGGCCTCATGCATGGTTTCCAACTTAGGGATTATAATCCTTCTAAGTTCTCCCATCCGGTTGGTGATGTTCTTCCTTTCCTTCTCAAGATTTTTTATTTCATTCAAGACTGCAATGGTCTGACATTCTTGATTTATTATAGAGGAAGAGAGAGGATCAAAACTTTGAGATAAGCTTTGTAGCTTATCCTGTTCCTCTTTTATTTTCTTGTCAAATGCTGCTGTTGCCTTTGACCAGGATATACAAAATTTGTAGATGTCACCGCCATCCTTAAGAGCATTCTCTAAGCTCCTTATTCCAATGCTTACAATCTTCCTATCCTTAGAGATTAATTCTAATATTTCTGAAAATCTCTTATCCAAAAATTCCTTCCGGACCTTTTAGAAGCTCCGGTTCATCAATCTCTAGAGTTTCTTTACTCAAAAATTGTTGAACAGTTTGTGCAGTGTCTCTTGCCGGAGACAGATGTTTCTTTTCTTCTGCAGTCTTAGAACTGTCAACCTCTTTGTCTTTCACCACTGCTTCCATCTCCTGTAGTTGCTCTTCTTCTTTGGATCCGGAGACTGTAGGGGAAACCGGAGGAGAGATGCTAGTTTGTTCATGAGCCACTTCTTCTGGAGCAGAGGGTCCCAAGTCCTCAGCTGTTTCTGTACCTAAATCCTCTACAACCGGAAGATTGAACCTTTTGAAGGCCTTCCGGAGGATCTCTTCTGTTTCTTGGGCCACTTTGTCAGTCTCACCAAGCATGAGTTGATTCATCCTGGCTTTGCTTCTGAACTCATCTTTGCAGTCTTTGAAGATAATGTTCATGGTCTTGGGATCAATTTGAGGATATAGCTGAATAACTATCTGCTCCCGGATCTCAAGATCTTTAGCATGAGCATTATTCTTTCTCACTTCCATTTCCTTTTCTAGGCTTTTAGGAATAAGAGATATTATTTCAATGAAAGCCTTATTATATATGTTAAGATATTTCACTGTGGCCTCCTGCAGAGTCTTTTGGTCGGCCTCACTGAAGTCATCATATGATTCAGTCATTGGTTGAAGGTTTCCATCCACCGTGACCGACTTGATTATGCTCTCTAGTGACAGAGTGGGCTTTTCAACAGTTACCTCTGCCATTTCCTCCTTGTCTTGGCCTGTGGAGGGCTTACCGGATCCTTTCTTTTTCTGTTTCTTTACTTCTCTTACTCCCTCATCTAATTCTGTTTCCTCTTCATCCTTTTGGCTTCCATAAGCCCTTGTGGCTTTTGCCTTTGATCTCTTACCGGATGCCTGAACTTCCAGTTTTGAACTTTTGGTTGTGGAAGGTGCAGGTCTCTTTGATGATCTGGTCCGGGTGGGAGTTTCAACCGGAGCACTTTCTTTGCTTTTCTCTTCTTCCTCGGCCTTCCTCCTCTTTTCCCGGCTGGCATCAAGTGCCTCCTTTGAGATACCTAGGCCTTGAGCAATGTGCTCTACTTCTTTTCTTACCTTTCTTTTAATCTCAGGTTCCCTGAGTTCTACATGTATTTTTACACTCAGCTCCTCAAAGGTTCCAAACCTTTCTGCCTTAGGATCTTTGGGCTGACTTAGCATGTGTTGAACATGCAGCTCCACTATCTGTTCATCAACTTCATACCCCATGGGCATGATCCAGACAGTCCTTGGCTCCACTGCCTCCATTAGGCACTGATCAGTGTCAACCATAAAGCACACTGAGTCCTTGTATTTCTCAATGAGAGACTGGGGAATTCTCTCTCTTGCTTGCATCATGCTCTGAAAGTTTTTGAAGTATCCCCATAGAGCTGTATTTCTCGCTTTTGCATCCCCAAGTCCATGCAAATAGTCTCTTATCTGGACTGCAACAGGTTTGTCATTCTGCCATACCCATCCACTTGTTCCGGGTAGCTCATTCATGAAGTAGAAGAATAGACATACAATCAGAGTACCATACTTAAAGGAATTCTTCTTATCCTTCTTGATTTTCTGTATATTTTCCATTAATTGGCTTAGCAGTAGTTCGCAGAGATCATACTCTGCATTCTTTCTTAGCATCTCATAGGCAGTGTATACTGCAGTTCCGGATACAGAATTCTCCCTGCTGGAGTGGTAGATCTTGTATCCTATTATCATTGATGCATATTTGATATCCGGATCGGAGATGTCTTCAATGGTCATTGCCCTTTTGTCAAATTTTGATCCGGTGGCCTCAGTTACAATGTTGTTCTTGACAGATTTGAGGATAGGTACTCCTCCGGAAGAGTATAGGCCAGTTACTGCTCTAATTGCCTCTTTTGTGATCTTGCAGGGTCTATCTAGCCATAGAAAGTTGTCATGCATCCTGCTCAGTACATACCGGACCCATTCATCCTCTTCAAAACAGGGGAAATGAATAAATTGCTCAAATTGTTTCTTCTGAATATCCTTATACTCTGGTTTAAGCTCAAAAGCATTGTCAATCAGCTGCTTGTGATAGAGGTCTCTTAATTTGAATTCCCCAAATTCCTCAATGTTTGCATGTATGTAAACCCTAATGTCTTCGGTGTGTAAAACTCCATGGGGAACACTAGAGAAGGCTCCTAGTGGGTCTACCTCCAATGATTTGTAGGGATGTTTCTTGAATGAGGGGCGAGGTCTATCAGAGATCTTAACTATGTTTGGAGTAGCCATTCTTCAAAGATTTGCAGTGAGGTAATGAAAAACGGAGAATACCTTATGCGCCTTTGGTTTGCACGGAGTGGTTGGATTGATTTCTTTATGCAATAGCTTCGGCAGGAGATCCTTGGTGCTTGATGAACCTTGTTGCAGAGCTCCACTTTTCGCTTCTTCTCGAGTGCAGAATGAGCAAATGACCTTTGAGAAATCCCTTAAATTGCTCCGCGAACCCTAATATCTGTTTGCAATAAATGCTTCACCTACATCATTCCGGTTTGCCTTGTCTGGATAGTTTGGAGTATCCCGGATTGGTTCTGATCTGAGGATATCATCCGGATCTTTCAATCATGAATAAAATCGAGGTAACATATTACAAGAGCATCCCAAACACTCTGTCCAATCCGCAGAACAAGATAGTGCATTTCTGGATCTTTCCGGACCTTTTTGTAATCCTCTATCATACCGGAGCATCTCCCTGAACAGGTCTTATTTGATAGATCACAGCTTCTTCATAACTTCATGCGGACCTCTGAAAACTTGACTGAAGTATCTCAAGACTCATATCTACAAACCCTTTGATCCACATCTTGTGCCACATCCGGTACCACTTGTTTGGCTGGGGGAACAAGATTTTCTTTGAGTCTCCCCCTGAGCCTGAGCTCACTTTTTAATTTCCGGAAGAAATATCAGCACCAGAGTCTGGTGCGGATCCAACCTCTACATTCTCTGAACTTTTCTTCACCCAGATCTTGCTCATCTGATTCCTAACCTCATCCGCATTCATCTTTTGTTTACCCTTGTCTTGATTCTGATTATACACCGGACCTCTTTTGTCCTGATTCTTGTTTCTGCAAACTTTAGCATTATGACCGGACCTATTGCAGATTTGGCAAATAACATTTCTTTGCATATTTGACTGATATCCTTTTGATCTGCATTGATTAGCCATATGACCTACTCTATTGCATGTGAAGCATCTACCTTTGAATGATTTGTTTACTTGCATTCTTCTGCATTCATGGGATTTGTGTCCATATCTTTTGTAGTTGAAGCACTGTCCGGAGAAGGATGAATTAATCTGATTCATTCTCATTCTGCACTGATTAGCTTTGTGACCAAAGTGGTTGCAGCTGTGGCAGTATCCATTGAAGGATGGATATCTTTGAGCATTTGGCTGTCTTACCGGAGGTCTTCTAGGCCTGCTTCTTGGATTTTCTGATCCAAGATTCTTCTGACCGGATCCGGAGCTTTCTCCTTTCTCATATCCCAAACCATACTTGTCATCTGTCCTCTTTTGACTTCCAAGGAGAACTTCAAGTTGAGCAGAACTTATCTTGAATTTCTCTTTATATTCATTTGCTGTTTGAAGGTCTCTTTTGAGAGAGGCAATTTGATCCTCAAGTTTTCCTTCATTATCTTTGGCATCTTCAAGATCAGATTCAAGATGTCTGATAATCCTGTCCATCTGGTGGCATTCTTCTGATTTTTCTTTAAGAGATTGTCTTAGATTGTCTTCAGCCTTTCTTTTTTCTTCAATCTCTTGAGTAAACTTTATAGTTCCTGATTCCATTTCATGTCTTAACATAATGACTTCTTTTGATAACTTTTCACATAACTTGGTTTGCTCAGTCAATTCTTCATTTGTATTGCTTTCTTCACTTTGTCTTGCCAACTGTTGAAGCAGCTCCTTTCTCTTTTTCATAGAGAGACTTAATTTGTCTTTTAATTCTCTCATGAATTCATCAGCCTGTTTGAGTCTTTCCTTTAATTCACTGACTTCAGAATTCGACTGTTCAAGATCCTCAAGAGCAGTCTTGAGTTGCTCCCTTAAACCATATGCATCCATTTGAAATCCCAGATCTTCCTCAAGCTGTTAGGCTCTATTAGGAGGAACTTGGCTCTGATACCAATTGTTGATAACTGAGAGGGGGGGGGTGAATCAGTTATCCTAATTATTTCCTTTATTGAACTTTCCCTTAGTTGATGCAGCATAAAATCAAACATAAAACATTAACCATAAAACAAGAAACACATGACACAGTATTTTTGACGTGGAAACCCTGTTAAGGGAAAAAACCACGGGGTGATTAACCCAAAATTATTCTCTGTTAGAAGAATAGGAAATTACAAAGATGGCACTTGCCAATTAGGGCTCACTGCCCGAGCACACTGCTCACAAGAGGCCCACTGCCTACAAGAAGACACACTGTCTACAAAGTGATGAGAATCACAGTCTTGAACTGATTGGAAGCATCTGCATATGCTGGAGTTCAGTTCCGGTTAGGCTCAGTACACTGATCTGCTGCACTTCATCTTTCCTCTGTTCTTTATTCTGCTATCTTTCACATACCAGATCCTTTTTGCTACCTCTGCTCTTTATCTAGACTTATTCGCATATCACTCCACAACAACAACACCTTCACAACTAAATCCATCCTCTATATATATCCGCACAAGTAATTTCATCACCTTTCTAGTCGGCATCCGGAACAGTCTAGTTTCTTATAAGCTTTCATTCTGTCGGCTGAATCCTTCCTCACCAAGCAATGCGGATCAAGCATATACTTGTAGATATCATTAATCATGTCGGCCAAACATGATTCATGCCTTCACAACTTCTGTCATCAGCAGTAACCCATCCGGAAAGCAGTCTGATACTCTGCCAGTCAGTTCTTCCTCTGTTTTCACTGTCTCTCAGGAATCCGGTACTCAACCATTCATATCTTTTTCTTTGTTCATCACCGGAGGCTAAATCCTTGGAATATACCACTCAGGGTAGTCCTCTTGACTTTCCCAAATCCGCACTGCACCAAGACACTTCCTCTGAGAGATCCGGACCAATCTGTCGGACCTTGCCACATGCTCTGTTCTTCTTCACCGGACCACAACATTCTTTATTCTGACTTCCGGTAGAGACACATTATGACTTGCGGATATGTGGGATGACCTTTGTTGCCATCAATGACAACAACCATGAATCCATATAGTGTCTCTTGCCAACATGATCTTGATTAGCACTTTAAGCATGTTGTGATAGAGTTTTTGGCATTATGTGGCTGTTATTACTAATATAATTTTCTTTCCATCATCATTTTCCTCACAACGCCCTTTGTCATGCTCTTTTGCATTGAGATTTGGTGAAAAAATAGCATATTTTCATGTATTTTCACTAGGTTTGGACTAGTCGTCATTCTAGATTTGCATCAAGATTGTGTTGTGATGGATAATACTACTATATTGGGCTGATATCAGATATATTATTTTCTTCCCCTGATCAAAATCCTCACAACACCTTTTCTTTCATATATTTGCATTGAAAAAGTATAAAAAATCAAACATTTAAGGTCACTTCTGCATATAGTTTTGCACTTGTCCTTTGCATACCTTTTGAAAAGCCTTTAAAATATGATTTTACATTTATGTCACAAAATATTTCATTATGTCATCTTCATGTTATTCATCTTTGGTACCTTTGCATGAGTATATCCTAGATTTTGAAAATTTCTCTAATTTCACTAATGAGAATCCTCATGTTCTAGAGCACATAGCTTCTATAAGTGGTATTGATGCTTTTATATGTTCTACATATGAGCTGCAATTACTTTGTTATACACATGATTTTAATAGCTTCACACTATTCATAGGAGCATACCCTTTGATATTAGAAGATTTAACTAAATTCATCTCTAGGAATACTCATGGGAAATATGAGAGTGAAATTTCTTTTTTTGCTAAAACTTTGAAATCAATGGCTAAATAACATGATGATGATGATCCCATAGGTTATCCTACTTCTCCTATAGTTGAATGTCCAAAAACCTTAGATGATAAGACTATGGATAGACTTATTAATGATAAAACACCTAACCTTCCTAGCAACATCATACCTTCCTCTCATCCCATTGCTCTCCCTAGCCAAGATGTAGCATCAGAGGATGAGAAAAGGTCTCTCACATTAAAACCTTTAGGGATTGATGTTGGGTGCAATCAAGAGGAAAACAATGTTAATTCAATATTCATCAATAGATTTTGCAGCAATATTCCTAATATGGTTGTGCAGGGGCACCTAGTGCATCTTCTTGCTTAAAGCCGGTGATTACGGTTCAAGGTGTTCAAAATGTGTTACAACAACCACACCACAATGTGATTGCTCACACATACAATACTCATAATAACAAGCAAACTAAGTAAGCACCGCATGTACCTGTCTCTCTTCTATGTTCTCAACCTATGCTCCCTCCACCGCCTCGTCTTACTCATAAAAGTGGTCAAGAGTATGATCTTGTCGAATAGATTCATGCCACTTCAGCTAAGATCTCTCTTTGGGATTTAATACAAACATCGCCTACATACCATGGAATGCTCCAAAAAGCTTTACAAAAGGTGATTGTACTACCTGTTGTTAAGGCAAATGATGTTGCAGCACTATTAGATTGTTTGTTGTTGCAAGTATGGGCCTAACCGGAGTTGTCATTGATGTCAACATACTCCTATTGCATTAATGTCAAGGATTGGATGAGTTGTATGCTAAGGATATTGAGAAAATTAGCCCCATCAAGGACAGAGAAGAATAGTGGAGACAGCAAGGTAAAGATACCAGTTAAGATGAAGCTCAGAAGATGCGGTTCAAAGGGTTTTTAGATATGTGTCTTAGATGATCTAGTAAAGATCTTAGAGGTCCACATGAAGATCGCAAGAAGTTATGGCCACTTGAGTAAAACCAATTTTGGTAGATGTTTAGAGGTGACAGAGTGTCACAGACAAGTTCTGTGAGATCTAGAAATGAAATATCTTATTCTACAGATTTGGTGGAGTGTTTAGGAAGTCAATGTGAATTGACAACTCAACTGGTTCATGGTCTGGAGATCTGCAAGCATCTATTCCAATATGATAGTGATGACAAACTGTGTTCTTGAGCTTCCGGATGAAGGAGAGAATGATTCCAGTAAGTAGAAGTAGTGTGGATGTTCCTGGTGATTCAAGCAAGTTTATGGAGGTCTTTGGATTATGTCCAGTTTGTGTTGGTGGTTCGCATTGAAGATTGAGCTCATAATTGAAGAATTACTTCTGGATGATGATGTTCTTCCTAAGTCTGCCTGATGCAGAGTGTGCAACAAAAGGATCAAATAACTATGATTGGCCAGACACGATTTATGTCTTGGCGATGTCTCCTCTATCGACCAAACATACTGCTGTCGGATCCCTCCTTTTCTTTCTTGCCGATCGCTTTATTCTTACTGACGACCAACGTCTTCCAACTTCTTCAGATAGACTTCCTCTATGAGCAGTGTCCGTTTTTCTCAGCTGACACTCCGATGACCATTGGCCTCTATTGACCTAACCGTAATGGTTAGTCACACTTCCTTTGCATTCACTGAAACTGCTACGCACATCAGCCAGACATGTGTTACTGGTTTGCTTCTTAATTCTCACACCGAATGTTAACCTCTCCCCGATGGTCATTATTGTCATGACTTAACCTTAACGGTTAACCACCTCCGTTGGCTTGACCCTTCCTATCGGTGTAGCTCCCTTCCTATTCACCAAAGCTGCAACTCACACCGATAAACTAACTCTCTTCCGTTGGTGTGACTCTGCCTTTTGTTGAGACTTCTAAGTCTCCTCCCGACGATGTTCCTTACACCGAACCAAAGTTTGACCATCAGCCAGACTTCATCCTTTGGTGGGACTTCTTTCACCTATGCCGACACCTTACTTCTCACCAATTACTCCCTTCACACCGCTAGCCACATACACTTGTGGGGTCCACATTCCTTACTCCACGTAAGGCGGTTAGTGTGTGTCTTCGACACTTCACAACACGGTTTACATTCAACGAAGGTATCTTCAGCCAGACATGAGTTCACTTGTCACCGATGCCTACTCATCAGTTAGACTTTGGCTATCGGAAGGTCTCCAGACAGTTATCCCGACGATTGGTGTTACGCTGATGGACTCCACAACACTCTGTGATGACCTGATATCAAAAACCATTCGATAGAACAATGGATTCGGCTGACTCATGTATCAGACCCTCACCTACTTATGTCAATTTGATCCCAAATCAACACTATCCACTTCATCTTGATTTCCCGACTAGCCACATGAAGATGTCTAGTCGAATCCGACTAAGTTTCCTGGATCCCTGGGTGAGAACATAGAAAACCCGAAACCTAGATAGCTTTCCTCCATCACACCGATAATGTACATGACTTCAGTGGATAGAGGAAAGGGATGCCATTTATCAATCTAACCCTAACTTCTAGATTACAACCAGACTCTATAGAAATAACAATATTCCACTGTCTACACGCTACAGGAAAACTAAGAATTATCAGATAACATCTAGATTAGGGCATAGATGTACACTATCTTAACAGAGATACCAAATGCAAGGAATACACAGAAAAACCAACATACATCACACCCAGAAACTCTTCTTGTTCATTCATCGAAATCTCTACTGCAACACACACTTCTCCCCATGTGACATACAGCTTGCCTCTAAAGAAGATGTAGAGACAGCAGTTATTTCCCTCCAACTGTACAAATTGATATTCAAATTAGTTAGCCATTGGATTACCCTTTATACAAGCAAAACCACATGTTTTCCTTGCATAATTACATCAGTGGGACCAAATTGACCCTTATTACAACATGAAATGGCTTAAGAGCCTTATGAAACAACAAAAGAAAATATGACCCTACACTACAGAGAAGGTGCTCCTGCACCATACTCCCCCGGCTGGAAAAACTCAAGTCCCTTGAGTTGCTAACTTCTGAAGTGTCTTCCCATGCTTTAGAATATCTGCTTCACTCATCCAGGTTGCCTCTGAATCAGGAAGATCCTGCCACTTGACCATGTAGTCTTTGTACACACCCTTTCTTGTCTTCTTGACAACTTTGGAATCTAGAATACATTCCAGCTGCAAAGGCTTACTTGGAGGAAAATCCTTGATCCAATTAGCATCTACATCCACCACATCTGATCCACCTTCACCATGCAATGGAGGTCTAAAAGGAAACAGGTCTGCAACATTGAAAATGGGAAAGATACCAAGACCAGATGGTAACTCAATCTCATATGCATTTGGACCGAATTTATGCACTATTTTGCATGGCCCAATCTTCTTCATCAGGAGTTTAGTTGGCTATCCTTTTGGTAACCTTTCTTTCCTTAGATATGCCATAACTAAATCTCCAACTTTGAACTACACCTCTCTTTTCTTCAGATCAGCCCTTTCTTTGTACTTTGTGACTGTTTTTTCCAATTGCAACTTGACTTGATCATGGACTATTTTCATGGAAGTAGCAAAATCTTCACCAAGGGCACTCCTTTTATGCCATCCTTGGAGATCCTTCAATTCAAGTGGCCCCCTTGGGTGAAAACCATAAACTACCTCAAAAGGACTTTTACCAGTGCTCTTGTTCACTGAATCATTGTAGGCATATTCAGCCTGACTGATAATTAAGTCCCATGCCAAACCATGCTATTTTGTAAGGCATCATAGAAGCTTTCCAAAGGACCTATTAACTACTTCGGTCTGACCATCAATTTGTGGATGGTAGGCTGATGAAAAAGACAACTGAGTGCCCAACTTTCTCCATAAGGTCCTCCAAAAGTGACCTACAAACCATGGTTACAATTGACAATGGTAAACCATGTATTCTTACTACCTCTCTGAAAAACAAACCTGCAATATGAGATGCATCATTTGTGCATTTACATGGCACAAAATGAGCCATCTTGCTGAACCTATCAACAATAACAAACACACTATCCACCCCTCTGACTGTTCTAGGTAACCCAAGTACAAAATCCATACTTATACTTTCCCAAGGCCTATTGGGAATAGGAAGGGGCTGGTATAGACCTGCATTTGAAGACACACCCTTGGCCCTTTGACAAATTACACAACTAGCAATATACCTTCTCACATCAGATTGCACCTTTGGCCAGAAATAGAACATTGTAACTTGTTCCAGTGTTTTGTCTAAGCCAAAATGTCCTCCCAAAGAACCATTATGCTTCTCCTTAATGATATTGTCCCTCATAGAACACTTAGGAATACACAACAAATTGCCCTTAAACAAAAGTCCTTCCTATAATACAAAATCTGAATATGCACCATGAAATGTGTTAGCCAAATTCACACAAACATCATAAGCCTCTTTGAAATCTGAATCTTCTTTATACAATTCCTTCAAGCAGTCAATACCCATGCTTTCTAACTAAATTTCCTGAACAATAAGCAGCCTCCTACTCAAAGCATCAGCCACTTTATTAGAAACACCTTTTTTGTGCTTAATTGTGAAGGTATAAACTTGTAACTGTTCCACCCCCTTAACATGTCTATGGTTCAATTTTTCTTGACTATTTAGGAAACTAAGAGCATGGTTGTCAGTGAAAATAATGAATTATTTTGGTAGCAAATAATGCCTCCATTTTCTCAGAGCTTGCACCATTGCATAGAGCTCTAGGTCATAGGTAGAATACCTCTGTTTGGCCTCATTCAACTTCTCTGAGAAGAATGCAACTGGGTGTCCTTCTTGGCTAAGAACAGCACCAATAGCTTGCTTACTAGCATCACACTCAACAACAAACACCTTATCAAAATCAGGAAGTACTAAAGTAGGTAACTCAGCTACCTTTGTTTTCAACAACTCAAAGCCAACATCGGCTTCCTTTGTCCATTGGAATCTACATTTGACTCCACCCTTGATGGTGTTGAGTATGGGAGCACTAATGTGACTGAAACCTCTGATAAACTTCCTGTAAAAAGTTGCCAATCCATGGAAACTTCTTACTTCTCCAACTATCTTAGGAGTAGGCCAATTCAAAATAGCCTCAACCTTAGAAGGATCCATCTTCAAACAGCCATTAGAAATCACAAATCCAAGGTATATGAGTTTTGTTTTCATGAACTCACACTTGTCTAAGTTGATCATCAACTTGTGCTCATGTAGCTTCTCCAACACCTACTCAATATGCTGCATATGTTCTTCTTTTGTCTTGCTGAAGATTAATATGTCATCAAGATAAACAATAACAAATTTACCAATGAATTCAACCAATACCTCATTCATCAAGCACATAAATGTACTTGGAGCATTGCTAAGACCAAATGGCATAACAAGCCTGTTGATAACTGAGAGGGGGGGGGTGAATCAGTTATCCTAATTATTTCCCTTATTGAACTTTCCTCTTAATTGAAGCAGCATAAAATCAAACACAAAACATTATCCATGAAGTAAGAAACACATGACACAGTATTTTTGACGTGGAAACCCTGTTAAGGGAGAAAACCACGAGGTGATTAACCCAAGAATTATTCTCTGTTAGAAGAATAGGAAATTACAAAAATGGCACTTGCCAATTAGGGCTCACTGCCCGAGCACACTGCTCACAAGAGGCCCACTGCCTACAAGAAGACACACTGTCTACAAAGTGATGATAATCACAGTCTTGAACTGATTGGAAGCATCTGCATATGCTGGAGTTCAGTTCCGGTTAGGCTCAGTACACTGATCTGCTGCACTTCATCTTTCCTCTGTTCTTTGTTCTGCTATCTTTCACATACCGGTTCCTTTTTGCTACCTCTGCTCTTTCTCTGGACTTATTCGCATATCTCTCCACATCCACCACACACTTCACAACTAAATCCATCCTCTATATATATCCGCACAAGTAGTTTCATCACCTTTCTAGTCGGCATCCGGAACAGTCTTAGTTTCTTACAAACTCTCATTCTGTCGGCTGAATCCTTCCTCACCAAGCAATGCGGATCAAGCATATACTTGTAGATATCATTAATCATGTCGGCCAAACATGATTCATGCCTTCACAACCTCTGTCATCAGCAGTAACCCATCCGGAAAGTAGTCTGATACTCTGTCAGTCAGTTCTTCCTCTGTTTTCACTGTCTCTCAGGAATCCGGTACTTAACCATTCATATCTTTTTCCTTGTCCATCACCGGAGGCTAAATACTTGGAATATACTACTAAAGGTAGTCCTCTTGACTTCCCCAAATCCGCACTGCACCAAGACACTTCCTCTGAGAGGTCCGGACCAATCTGTCGGACCTTGCCACATGCTCTGTTCTTCTTTACCGGACCACAACTTTCTTTATTCTGACTTCCGGTAGAGGCACATCATGACTTGCGGATATGTGGGATGACCTTTGTTGCCATCAATGACAACAACCATGAATCCATATAGTGTCTCTTGCCAACAATCTCCCCCTTTGGCATTGATGGCAACACTTAGTGAAAAATGACTAAGTGTTTTCACTATGCTCCCCCTTTGCTGATGCTCTGTCTTTATATACAATTTCCGGAACTCCCCCTTAGTTGGATTCCTCATTTTTCACTGCTCCTCACTCCCCCTTTGACATCAATGGCAAAGGGTAGGGTCCGCATATCAAAATTTTCAAAAATTTCTTATACTTAGCCGCATATTTACATACTCACATATATTGAAGAATGTCTGCAAAGGATGTCTGTAATTGAATCATTTCGGTAGCCCAACTTTGCTTCATTCTGTCCAAAATTGAAATGTGACCACTTAACAAAAATGCAAACGCTTCTACCCGCTTGAGATCTGTCGGATCTTTTGTTTGGGCGGTGGTCCTAGCATCACTGATGGCCTCATGCATGGTTTCCAACTTAGGGATTATAATCCTTCTAAGTTCTCCCATCCGGTTGGTGATGTTCTTCCTTTCCTTCTCAAGATTCTTTATTTCGTTCAAGACTGCAATAGTCTGACATTCTTGATTTATTATAGAGGAAGAGAGAGGATCAAAACTTTGAGATAAGCTTTGTAGCTTATCCTGTTCCTCTTTTATTTTCTTGTCAAGTGCTGCCGTTGCCTTTGACCAGGATATACAAAATTTATAGATATCACCGCCATCCTTAAGAGCATTCTCTAAGCTCCTTATTCCAATGCTTACAATCTTCCTATCCTTAGAGATTAACTCTAATATCTCTGAAAATCTTTTATCCAAAAATTCCTTCCGGACCTTTTCTTCAGCTGATTTTTCTAAAGAATCAAAATGTGTATCAACACTGCTGACTAAGGTTTTTAGATTACCGGAAGTGGAGGCTGTCGGATCTATCTGGATTGATGGCATGATCTTCACAAGTACTCCGGAAGCAGCCTCTATCAACTCACAGTCTTCCATATGAGACTTCAGGAGCTTTTCATTTGCCTTGGCATTTGCAAATGAAGCTATCTTCATTGTTTGTACCGGAGAGAGAGAGTCAAAATCAAATGGACCTTTGAGAAGCTCCTGTTCATCAATCTCTAGAGTTTCTTTACTCAAAAATTGTTGAACAGTTTGTGCAGTGTCTCTTGCCGGAGACAGATGTTTCTTTTCTTCTGCAGTCTTAGAACTGTCAACCTCTTTGTCTTTCACCACTGCTTCCTTCTCCTGTAGTTGCTCTTCTTCTTTGGATCCGGAGACTGTAGGGGAAACCGGAGGAGAGATGCTAACTTGTTCATGGGCCACTTCTTCTTGAGCAGAGGGTCCCAAGTCCTCACTTGTCTGTTCAGGGCTTACTTCTTCCGGAACAGAAGATTCCAAATCAGCAGCTGTTTCTGCACCTAAGTCCTCTACAACAGGAAGATTGAACCTTTTGAAGGCCTTCCGGAGGATCTCTTCTGTTTCTTGGGCCACTTTGTCAGTCTCACCAAGCATGAGTTGATTCATCCTGGCTTTGCTTCTGAACTCATCTTTACAGTCCTTGAAGATAATGTTCATTGTCTTGGGATCAATTTGAGGATATAGCTGAATAGCTATCTGCTCCCGGATCTCAAGATCTTTAGCATGAGCATTATTTTTCCTCACTTCCATTTCCTTTTCTAGGCTTTCAGGAATAAGAGATATTATTTCAATGAAAGCCTTATTATATATGTTAAGATATTTCACTGTGGCCTCCTGCAGAGTCTTTTGGTCTGCCTCACTGAAGTCATCATAGGATTCAGTCATTGGTTGAAGGTTTCCATCCACCGTGACTGACTTGATTATGCTCTCTAGTGACAGAGTGGGCTTTTCAACAGTTACCTCTGCCATTTCCTCCTTGTCTTGTCCTGTGGAGGGCTTACCGGATCCTTTCTTTTTCTGTTTCTTTACTTCTCTTACTCCCTCATCTGATTCTGTTTCCTCTTCATCCTTTTGGCTTCCATAAGCCCTTGTGGCTTTTGCCTTTGATCTCTTACCGGATGCCTGGACTTCCGGTTTTGAACTTTTGGTTGAAGGAGGTGCAGATCTCTTTGTTGATCTGGTCCGGGTGGGAGCTCCAACCGGAGCACTTTCTTTGCTTTTCTCTTCTTCCTCGGCCTTCCTTCTCTTTTCCCGGCTGGCATCAAGTGCCTCCTTTGAGATTCCAAGACCTTGAGCAATGTGCTCTACTTCTTTTCTCACTTTTCTTTTGATCTCAGGTTCCCTGAGTTCTACATGTAACTTTATACTCAGCTCCTCAAAGGTTCCAAACCTTTCTGCCTTAGGATCTTTGGGCTGACTTAGCATGTGTTGAACATGCAGCTCCACTATCTGTTCATCAACTTCATACCCCATGGGCATGATCCAGACAGTCCTTGGCTCCACTGCCTCCATCAGGCACTGATCAGTGTCAACCATAAAGCACACTGAGTCCTTGTATTTCTCAATGAGAGATTGAGGAATTCTCTCTCTTGCTTGCATCATGCTCTGAAAGTTTTTGAAGTAACCCCATAGAGCTGAATTTCTCGCTTTTGCATCCCCAAGTCCATGCAAGTAGTCTCTTATCTGGACTGCAACAGGTTTGTCATTCTGCCATACCCATCCACTTGTTCCGGGTAGCTCATTCATGAAATAGAAGAATAGACATACAATAAGAGTACCATATTTAAAGGAATTCTTCTTATCCTTCTTGATTTTCTGTATGTTTTCCATTAATTGGCTTAGCAGTAGTTCGCAGAGGTCATATTCTGCATTTTTCCTTAGCATTTCAAAAGCAGTGTATACTGCAGTTCCGGATACAGAATTCTCCCTGCTGGAGTGATAGATCTTGTATCCTATTATCATTGATGCATATTTGATATCCGGATCCGAAATATCTTCAATGGTCATTGCCCTCTTGTCAAATTTTGATCCGGTGGCCTCAGTTACAATGTTGTTCTTGACAGATTTGAGGATAGGTACTCCTCCGGAAGAGTATAGGCCAGTTACTGCTCTAATTGCCTCTTTTGTGATCTTGCAGGGTCTATCTAGCCATAGAAAGTTGTCATGCATCCTGCTCAGTACATACCGGACCCATTCATCCTCTTCAAAATAGGGGAAATGAATAAATTGCTCAAATTGTTTCTTCTGAATATCCTTATACTCTGGTTTAAGCTCAAAGGCATTGTCAATCAGCTGCTTGTGATAGAGGTCTCTTAATTTGAAATCTCCAAATTCCTCAATGTTTGCATGTATGTAAACCCTAATGTCTTCGGTGTGTAAAACTCCGTGAGGAACACTAGAGAAGGCTCCTAGTGGGTCAACCTCCAATGATTTGTAGGGATGTTTCTTGAATGAGGGGCGAGGTCTATCGGAGATCTTAACTATGTTTGGAGTAGCCATTTTTCAAAGATTTGCAGTGAGGTAATGAAAAACGGAGAATACCCTATGCGCCTTCGGTTTGCACGGAGTGGTTGGATTGATTTCTTTATCCAATAGCTTCGGCAGGAGATCCTTGGTGTGCTTGAAGAACCTTGTTGCAGAGCTCCACTTTTTGCTTCTTCTCAAGTGCAGAATGAGCAAATGACCTTTGAGAAATCCCTTAAATTGCTCTGCGAACCCTAATACTTGTCTGCAATAAATGCTTCACCTACATCATTCCGGTTTGCCTTGTCTGGATAGCTTGGAGTATCCCGGATTAGTCCTGATCTGTGGATATCATCCGGATCTTTCAATCATGAGTAAATCGAGGTGGCATATTACAAGATCATCTCAAACACTCTGTCCAATCCGCAGAACAAGATAGTGCATTTCCGGATCTTTCCGGACCTTTTTGTAATCCTTTATCATACCGGAGCATTTCCCTGAACAGGTCTTATTTGATCGATCATAGCTTCTTCATAACTCCATGCGGACCTCTGAAAACTTGACTGAAGTATCTCAAGACTCATATTTACAAACCCTTTGATCCGCATCTTGTGCAACATCCGGCACCACTTGTTTGGCTGGGGGAACAAGATTTTCTTTGAGTCTCCCCCTGAGCCAGAGCTCACTTTTAATTTCCGGAAGAAATATCAGCACCAGAGTCTGGTGCGGATCCAACCTCTACATTCTCTGAACTTTTCTTCACCCAAATCTTGCTCATCTGATTCCTAACCTCATCCGCATTCATCTTTTGTTTACCCTTGTCTTGATTCTGATTATACACCGGACCTCTTTTGTCCTGATTCTTGTTTCTGCAGACTTTAGCATTATGACCGGACCTATTGCAGATTTGGCAAATAACATTCCTTTGCATATTTGACTGATATCCTCTTGATCTGCATTGACTAGCCCTATGACCTATTCTATTGCATGTGAAGCATCTACCTTTGAATGATTTGTTTACTTGAATAATTCTACATTCATGGGATTTGTGTCCATACCTTTTGCAGTTGAAGCACTGTCCGGAGAAGGATGAATTATTCTGATTCATTCTCATTCTGCACTGATTAGCTTTGTGACCAAAGTGGTTGCAGCTGTGGCAGTATCCATTGAAGGATGGATATCTTTGAGCATTTGGCTGTCTTACCGGAGGTCTTCTAGGCCTGCTCCTTGGATTTTCTGATCCAAGATTCTTCTGACCGGATCCGGAGCTTTCTCCTTTCTCATATCCCAAGCCATACTTGTCATCTGTCCTCTTTTGACTTCCAAGAAGAACTTCAAGTTGAGCAGAACTTATCTTGAATTTCTCTTTATATTCATTTGCTGTTTGAAGGTCTCTTTTGAGAGAGGCAATTTGATCCTCAAGTTTTCCTTCATTATCTTTGGCATCTTCAAGATCAGATTCAAGGTGTCTGATAATCCTGTCCATCTGGTGGCATTCTTCTGATTTTTCTTTAAGAGATTGTCTTAGATTGTCTTCAGCCTTTCTTTTTTCTTCAATCTCTTGAGTAAACTTTATAGTTCCTGATTCCATTTCATGTCTTAACATAATGACTTCTTTTGATAACTTTTCACATAACTTGGTTTGCTCAGTCAATTCCTCATTTGTATTGCTTTCTTCACTTTGTCTTGCCAACTGTTGAAGCAGCTCCTTTCTCTTTTTCATAGAGAGACTTAATTTGTCTTTTAATTCTCTCATGAATTCATCAGCCTGTTTGAGTCTTTCCTTTAATTCACTGACTTCAGAATTTGACTGTTCAAGATCCTCAAGGGCAGTCTTGAGTTGCTCCCTTAAACCATATGCATCCATTTGAAATCCCAGATCTTCCTCAAGCTGTTAGGCTCTATTAGGAGGAACTTAGCTCTGATACCAATTGTTGATAACTGAGAGGGGGGGGGTGAATCAGTTATCCTAATTATTTCCCTTATTGAACTTTCCTCTTAATTGAAGCAGCATAAAATCAAACACAAAACATTATCCATGAAGTAAGAAACACATGACACAGTATTTTTGACGTGGAAACCCTGTTAAGGGAGAAAACCACGGGGTGATTAACCCAAGAATTATTCTCTGTTAGAAGAATAGGAAATTACAAAAATGGCACTTGCCAATTAGGGCTCACTGCCCGAGCACACTGCTCACAAGAGGCCCACTGCCTACAAGAAGACACACTGTCTACAAAGTGATGATAATCACAGTCTTGAACTGATTGGAAGCATCTGCATATGCTGGAGTTCAGTTCCGGTTAGGCTCAGTACACTGATCTGCTGCACTTCATCTTTCCTCTGTTCTTTGTTCTGCTATCTTTCACATACCGGTTCCTTTTTGCTACCTCTGCTCTTTCTCTGGACTTATTCGCATATCTCTCCACATCCACACACACTTCACAACTAAATCCATCCTCTATATATATCCGCACTAGTAATTTCATCACCTTTCTAGTCGGCATCCGGAACAGTCTAGTTTCTTACAAACTCTCATTCTGTCGGCTGAATCCTTCCTCACCAAGCAATGCGGATCAAGCATATACTTGTAGATATCATTAATCATGTCGGCCAAACATGATTCATGCCTTCACAACCTCTG
This sequence comes from Cunninghamia lanceolata, assembly GCA_027924645.1. NCBI lineage: Eukaryota > Viridiplantae > Streptophyta > Pinopsida > Cupressales > Cupressaceae > Cunninghamia > Cunninghamia lanceolata. The sequence continues at coordinate 749,306 of BSBN01000292.1, read as the reverse complement.
TCATCAACAGTAACCCATCCGGAAAGTAGTCTGATACTCTTCCAGTCAGTTCTTCCTCTGTTTTCACTGTCTCTCAGGAATCCGGTACTCAACCATTCATATCTTTTTCCTTGTCCATCACCGGAGGCTAAATCCTTGGAATATACCACTCAAGGTAGTCCTCTTGACTTCCCCAAATCCGCACTGCACCAAGACACTTCCTCTGAGAGGTCCGGACCAATCTGTCGGACCTTGCCACATGCTCTGTTCTTCTTCACCGGACCACAACATTCTTTATTCTGACTTCCGGTAGAGACATATCCTGTCTTGCGGATATGTGAGATGACCTTTGTTGCCATCAATGACAACAACCATGAATCCATATAGTGTCTCTTGCCAACAGGTACTTATCCCAGGCGCCTGTTTACCAGGTTTTCACCGTTGGACGAAGGGATTTCTCTTTACTTTTTTGACTTTTTTTGATTTTTGATTTTTATTTTTTTGCTTTTTTTTTTTAGATGGGTTGACAATTACACATGGCGCCTGTTTGCCAGGTTTTCACCATGGTAATGGATAGGAGGGACTCAAGTGTTTAGTGCTATGGAGGTTGATAGTGTCCCTTTAGAGATTGATTGTGTCTTTGCATGGACCATGTTGTTATGCTCATAGATGTTGGTAAGGGAGATATGGATGGGAGATGGATTAGGTAGATAGTGGATTATGAAGGGAATGATGGTAGGGTAGGCTAGTCGCTTATGATGTGGATTTATATAGGCTTATGGAATGAAGATGGATGAAAAGTTATGCCAAAGCATGGACCATAGGGATTGCATGGGGGAGATATGTAGGATAATGAATGGAAGATGGGGAGATGTTATGTGGAGGTGTTGCAGAGTGGAAGGGAACCATGACCAATGGTTGCACACACCATGATAAACATTGAAGCTTTTGATGAGATGGTGGTGTAGGAAGCAATGGGGATGTTTGCTTAGGAGATGGTTGATGAAGTGATTTAAGAACCCACATAGATTTAGTATTTTTATTGCTTTTGCTTTGCTTGTGGGGTTTTTGAAGGGAATGGAAGTTTTGGATGGAAGTAGGCTTTTGGATGGATATAGGTGGTTGGGATTCTTGAGATGTGGATAAGGATGCCTCATTTGTTTTGTTAGTTATTTGCTTAGGAACCCAAACCATTTTGCTTTTGGGCTTTGCTTTTGGAGGTAAGGGTTTGGATGGTTGCTTAGATGTGGATGAGGACGCCTCATTCGCTTTGCTAGCTGTTTGCTTAGGAACCCAAACCATTTTGCTTTTGGGCTTTGCTTTTGGAGGTAAGGGTTTGGATGGTTGCTTAGATGTGGATGAGGATGCCTCATTTGCTTTGCTAGTTGTTTGCTTAGGAACCCAAACCATTTTGCTTTTGGGCTTTACTTTTGGAGGTATGGGCTTGGATAGCTTTTTGGATTGCTTTGCTTTGGTTCTTTGCATTGATTTTTCATGTTTGTGCCCTAAGGCATGATAGTCCTTTAGATTTTTGGTAGGACTTTTAGCTTTATAGGTAGAGGCATCAAAATTTTTGCTTTTGAATCCCATGGGGTGGGTAGAGTGGATGGAATGATTGGAAGCTTTATGTTTAAACGATGTGTGCTTTTGTTGGTCATGATTAGGGATGTAAGGATACTTATGAATGATATGTATGTTAGGTGTTGGAAGTAATGGTGGCAAGGTGGATGGAGGGATATTTGGAGTTGATAAAAGTGGAGGCAAGGTGGATGGCGGAAGGTGTATGGTCACATGCTTTTGACATTTATAGGATGATGGAGATGGAATGACTACATATGTTTTGAGTATATGATGGGGGGTGTGATGGAAAGTGGTAGGTTTAGGATGCATGAAGGGATTACCAACATCTTGGCCTTGTTTACCTTGGGGTGTGTATCCAAGGCCATATGAGCATGGAGGAACTTTGACATGGTTTGGCTCCAAAATACCTTGTTCATAAAGGTCTAGACCTTTGCCTTTGTAGTTCATGTTTTGGAGGATGCGATTGACTATAGGACTAGCTGTGGTTTGAACATTAGACTTGAGTTCTTTATTGGATGGAGAAGATGAAATGGAGGACAATGGTTGTTGTTGTCCTAAGGAAGAACATTCTTGGAGGAAGGTGGTAAGACCAATAGGACATGATGGATTTGAAATGGGATCAATGATGGATGTGGAAGGGGGATCATTAGCATTGTGTTCACTATGATCCAAGTTATTGATTTGATCTTTTATGCTTACTTGGGGGACAAGTGTTTCATCATGACAAGTGGATGTTTGCTCATTATGGATAGGGCTAGATGATGGATGACTAGGAGCAATGTGGATATCTTGCTCATGGATGGATATAAGATTATGGATAGTATCAAGGTGCTCATGGATAATAGCTTTATAGGTATCATCTTGATCATAAAGAAGGTACATGTTATGGATAGGTTGAATGGAAGTGTTTTGATCTTGAGTTGGACTAGGGCTTAATGTTTCCACATGTTTAGGATTAAACCTTTGACATACCTCTTGACTTTGGATGGAAGTGGAAGGTTCTTGAGTGGACTTGATAGGCTCTTGACTTAGGCTTGTGGTTGGAGACTCTTGAATAGACTTGTTGGCTTGTAGATCACATGATGGGCTTAAAGGGCTAGGCATGTTAATGGAAGGCTCTTGAAGAGGCTCAAGGATATGTGAACCACATGATGAGATTATAGGATTGGACATGACCTTTGGAAGTTCTTTGGTAGACTCATGAATGGGTGTTTGACATAGAGGTAGTTTATTCCTAGCTAGTAACCAATGGATCACATCCTTTGCAAGTGTATGGGTGGATGGGAAATATAATGGATGGATGATAATGGTAGATGGTGTTGGATTAGGATTAGGACAAGGATTAGGTTGAGAGCTAATTGGATTGGATGGATTAGGATTTGGACTAGATGGGGGTGACAAATAGGATGGGGATGATGTGGCACGATTTCCCATTATAGGTGGGTACACCTTGTAAACAATTGAGACAAATATTGGGCATTGATTTGTATTATGGCCTTTGGTCCTATGGTATGCACAATAATCATGTTCATCATATGGACTTTCTTCACATGGTTTGACTTTAGGAAGTTCAATGAGTTTTGCTTCAAGCATCCTTTGTAAAACTCTCTCAGCCGCATCCTTTGGTGAACGATTAGAATGACATGGTGAGGAAGGTAATGAAGGGCTTGGTGATTTGGAGGGTTGATGGACCAATGGAGTAGGAATAGGATCACATGGTGGTGTTGGGATAGGATTAGTTGGCTCATGTGTTGGTGTGTGATTAGATGATGAAGGCCACTCTAGATTGGTATCTCCCTTATCAAAGGTTATTGGATCTTGCATAGGATAACTTGGGCTTGTTTGATTTATGTACAAGGGACCACTTGGACTTGGATGTGCTTCTTGTTGCAGAGGTGGATTTAGGTCTATCAATGGTGCTTGATGATCTTGTTGAAAAGGTGTACTTGGACGTGCTTGATTTATGTACAAAGGGCTATTTGGACTTGCATGTTGTTCTTGTAATATCACTTGATTGCCTTGTGGATGGGCTTGGTAATGCATTGGAATGGTGGCATGAGGGATTGGATAAGCTTGAGGTGGATGTTCATAGGTTGATGTGGCATTGACTTGGTGGATAGGTGGATTAGGTTGATAGGAAGTAGATGGATATGACATGTGGCTATGAGGTGGATTAGGTTGATAGGAAGTGGCTAAGGATTGTTGTAATTGTCGAGCTTGACTAGTGGCTAAAAGGTGTTAGACTTGGGCTATGAAGTGTTGTAGTTGAGGTGATTGGCGTGCATGGGGTTGAGCTCTTTGGAGGAAGAATTGTAATATTTCAATGGCATCTTGGTTTAGGGGTTGTGATCCTTGATAAATATTTTGGAGAAATCTTTGGAATTTGATTGTTGGGTCTTCTAGTGTAGACATGTTGTCACCAAGTGTTTGTCTTAAGTCCTTTTAACAAGTGCTTGTTCAGGGATTTGGATGATGATGTGGAATGTTTAGATGATGTGTTTAGATTGATTTGTTTATGTGTTTGGTGTTTATAGCTTGATTTGGCAATGTTCAAACAAATGATTATGCATATACAGACATGAATCACTCACGCAAGACACATAAGCAAGTTTTAGTTTGGAAGAATGTGATGATGGTTAAGCAAGCACATGAAGACAATTCAACAAGTCCTAGTTAAGGCAAGGCCACTATCATAAGGAGGTTCTAGTGAAAATCCGGGGGACCGGCACCCCACGAGCATCCAGCGAGCCACTTAAGACTTTAACTAACCCTACTAGGAGTTTTAATATACACAATGGTACACCTCCTTTCAAGTTAGCACTGTATGGTGAGCGCTAATACCGGTTAGACTTGGCTTTCGCCTTATCCTCTGATTTTTATAGCGAACCGGATGAAAGTACCGCTTGAGGTCGTTCCCTTGGGTTGGATACCAAGGCAGGCCTCTCTAAGGTTTGACAAAAGCAACACAAGTAAATGTTTTTGATCTCCAAGTTCGTGTTGGGACGCGAGGAGAGAGCATACACATTTACTTGGTCACACTCGCATGGGGTTCATTAACCTTAGAAATCAATGTGTGGAAGACAATTCAAGCACTTGTTTATTTTAAAGCCCAAATCCAAATGTGATAAAAGACAATGGTTCATTTTAGCCCAATGTTTTGATGTGAATTTGCAAACAATTGTTCGTTTTATGCCCAAAGTCCAAATGTGTGATCAATCAAGATTAAGAGATGAAAGATTAGAATGAGTGCACCTGATACAATTGCTTTCCAATTTGCTGTAGATGTTGATGCCAATGCTGCTCCAGCTCCTTTGATATGCCTGATAAAAGTGGTACAGTTGTGAAGCTTGTCCTCCCAGCTTTCCAGCGAGTCCTTGTTTGTGCGATTTGGCCTCTGTATGTGAAAGTTATGCAGGTGCGACTCTTGTCAGCTTAGAAGCGATGCAGATAAACCCAGAAGCGAACGGTTGCGAGCTAAAAGTGACCTGTATCCACAAAACACAGTCAAAACCCTATCCTATAGAGGCGAGCAATGTCAGTTCATAAGTGATTCATATCCATTTAAAAGCGGCATCTTCAGATTCATAAGCGACGCGGTTATATCCTAAAGCGACCGGTTTCGGGTTAAAAGCGACCTGTTTGCAAAAAGAGATAGTTAAAACATAGAAACCCTGTCTACATAGGCGATCAATGTTAATTCAAAAGTGATGCATATCAGGTCAAAAGCGGGCACTGTCAGTCCATAAGCGACACACATGACATCAAAAGCGACGACTGTTATTTTAAAAGCGATCTGAATTAATGCGGAAGCGATCACTGTTAGGCCATAAGCGATTAATTCAGTTGAAAACCCCACAGCGAACAACAAAAACAACAGGCGGGTTCTGTTAATACAAAAGTGATCCAAATCATACCTGAGGCGATCACTGTTGGTTTAAAGGCGATCCAGAAAATGATAGATGCGGCCGATCCCAGTGTAAAAGCGATGCGGATATCCAGAAAGCGGTGGATTTTTGCTCATAAGCACTGCAAAAATGGATGGAAGCGACAAGTAATAGCTTATATGCGACTAAGAAAAGGCCAAAAGCGAGACATAATAGCCCAAAAGCGATCTGGAAAGTTTCAGGAGACAGAATGCAAATGTTAACCATAAGCGACCAAGTTTACCATATGCTATCAGTTTTTCTTCAAAAGCGAGCACTGTTTGCTTACAAGCGAGCTAGATTTGACCATAAGCTACTACTGTTTGCCCAAAGGCAAGCTGATTTAGCCTAGGCAACTGCTGTTTGATCATAAGCGACCTGAATTACCAGAAGCACATTATTGCAGTCCGGTTGTTGTTTTCTTCACCAAACGCTCCATTTTTCATCAAATTTAGGCAAATTTGTACCCAAAGTTTATAGAAACGGCATCCCGGATGCAATGGTGAGGTTAGATTTGGGCTAAGAGATCATCTACATATATTTTTAGCCAAATCTTTGCAAACTAGGGTTAGAAGAATGCAAATTTTTGCTACAAAAGCTTGCAAAAATGAAAGATTAGCGCTCCAAGAGATCTAAACTTCATAAAAACAACCCAAACAAGAGAGGTTAATCAAGGACGTGAGTCCCACCAGGCGTGCCAAATGTATATCAAAAAATTTGGATTTATAAATGGAAATGATCAAACAATTGAAATGCATAACCTCAACCCAAATAATTCAATACCTCGAAGATGCAAGATGAGCTTGATTGATCAATTTGTTGTGTTGATTGCTCAATTCCGCAGCATAACGTTGATAAGGATGCAAGCTAGATGGATTGAAGATGATGGATGAGGACTTGAGATGAAAATTCAGCAGAGTGAGGTTGCATGAAGAAGAATCCTGAAAAATCCCCCCCCTCTAATGGCTCAAGAGAGGCTTGTTTTATAGGAAAGGCTTGGTTCCAATGGATGGCTAGGATCAATTAGGGCTTTAGATGAAATGGATGGATAGGATTGAGTTAGGTTTCCTTGCACATCAAGAAATTGTAGTCAATTGACATGTGGTAAAGGAGGATAAAGCTTAGGTGTGCTTGTGTAGATAAATACTAAAATTAGGTCCATTAGTTGTGCATGTGAAGGATAAAAGTTGTAACACATGATTGACTGGACAAGTGTTGGAATGTGATGAAAGATGAGGACTTAATTCAAATAAAATATTTGAATTAGTTGGGATATGAGTTGGATATTAATTAAATAAATAAGATTTATTTAATTAATTGGATAAATGAATAGGATGGGATAAGATATGATGTGGAAATTAATTAAATAAATAAAATTTATTTAATTAATTAGCTTAATGAATAATGATTTAACAATGTGTTGTTAGACATGGACAAATTTGGGTGTCTACAATTAGCATTATCTAAACACAGAATTAAAGAATCCTATAATTTATTACTTGCAACATTAGCTTCCTTATTGTCACCATGTTGTCCATCTCCTTGTTTGCCCTTTTGAGACCAACAATCCTTCTTCAAGTGTCCTAGCTTTCCACACTACTAGCAATCCATTCTTCCTCTTGATTTAGATCTGCCTTTCCTCGACTTTCTTTGTGACTTCCCACGATTTGTAGGGATTTTTCCTCTTTCCTTTGTTCTTCCCCTGTTCTCTACAGTCAAAGCATTACCAGATATTGAAGTCTCACCTGTGCTTTTCCATCGCATTTCCTCGCTAAGGATAACACCAACAATATCATCAAATTTCAAAATATTTGAACTAGAGACAGAGTTACTTACAACCATTACCAATCTATTCTAGCTTTTTAGAAAAGAACATAAAACCAAGAGAGCCCTTACCTCTTCATAAAATTTCACTTTTATAGAAGTTAACTGACTGGTAATCGTATTAAACTCATTTAAATGATTTGACACAGATCCACCTTCAATCATTTTCAAATTAAACAAACGCTTCATGAGAAATACCTTATTAGAGGCTAAGGGTTTTTCATATAATTTGGCCAAATCTTTCATCAGTTCACTTGTTGTCTTCGCTTCTGCTATGTTGAATGCCATAGATGGTGCCAGGCACAACCGAATGGTTCCCAATGCCTTTCTATCCAGAAGTTGCCAATCCTCATCAGTCATTGCTGTCAGTTTCTTGGCTACTCCTTCTAATGGCCTCCATAAATCCTTTTGATAGAGATAATCCTCCATCTGCATCTTCCATAATTGATAGTTTTGCCCATTGAATTTATCTACCTTTAATTTACCCTTGTCCATTATTGCTCCCACTTAACCGTGAGACTCCCACTCAACCGTGAGACCTTCCTGTAGATGATAATCAAACACAACCTGGCTCTGATACCAGTTGTTAGGGTTAGCATAGATCAAAGCAATAAACACTAATAATTATATGTAGATTAAATAACCCAAATATAACAATGAGGAACAACACAAAAGAGATCAACACATAAATTTAACGTGGTTCACCCAATATGGGCTACATCCACAAAAACTTAGCCATCCATTGATTTTATTATCCAGTGCAAAACAGATTACAATCTCATGAATACATACCTGTACCATACATCCCAACCTCTTATAACAAGTTTTTCAAAAGCTTCTAGAATTGGGGTTTTGCAATGTCATTTTTCTTTTGTCGGTTAACAAAAATTAATAGTACTTGCATGATCAATCGCCACATACCAACAATAATCAGTTGTGTATACCTAGGAGTTGAATGAGAGACAATTTGATCAAAGAGAAACATAGTGGTGGATTGGCAGGACATTTTGGAGTTGATAAGACAGTGGCTTTGGTAAATGAAAATTACTTTTGGCCTCAGATATATAAGGATGTAAGGAAGTTTGTGTAGAGTTGTAGAGTATGTCAAGTTGCAAAAGGGAGTAGTCTGAATACTATGTTGTATAAATCTTTGTCTATACCAGAGAGACCTTGGGAAGACATGAGCATGGATTTCATATTGGGATTTCCAAAGACACAGAGAGGACATGATTCTATATTTGTAGTGGTGGATAGATTTTCAAAGATAGCACATTTGATACCTTGTAGGAAGACAACTAATGCAGTGCATGTTACTGACCTAAGGAGATTGTGAGATTACATGGATTACCTAAGAGCATAGTTTTAGACAGAGATACAAGATTCCTTGGATACTTTTGGAAGACACTTTGGAAGAAGATGAAGACAGATTTGAAGTTTAGTTCAACATTTCATCCACAGACTGATGGACATGCAGAGGTGGTAAATAGGAGTTTGAGTAACTTGTTGAGATGTTTGGTTGGAGAAAAGATACAAAATTGGGATCTAATTCTATCACAACCAGAGTTTGCATACAATAATTTAGTGAATAGGAGCATAGGAATAACACCATTTTAGATTGTGACAGGAACTAACCCTAGAGGAGTAGTAGAGTTGAGAGATATCAGTATGGAGAATAAGAGGAGTGTAAAAGTAGAAGAATTTGCAGGACATATGGAGACAATACATAATTAGGTTAATAAACATTTGGAAGAGATGAATAGTAAGTACAAAGAGCAAGCATATGAGAGAAGAAGACACAAATAATATTCAGTTGGTGATGAGGTAATGGTATACTTGAGAAAAGAAAGATTCCCAGTAGGGACATATAACAAGTTGATGATGAAGAAGTTTGGACCATGTAAGATACTCAGAAAGTTTGATTCAGGAAATGCATATGAAGTGGAGCTACCAGAGACATTGGGTATATCACCTATTTTCAATATTTTAGACCTATATCAGTATCATGAAGGAGAAACCAGTGACAACATTGAAGAAGACTTAAAGAAGTAGTTACCACATCAAGTACCAGAGTAGATTAAAGACATCTTGGATAGCAGAATTGGACGCAACACCAGAGGAACGCACTACAAGGAATATTTGGTAAAGTGGAAAGGCAGATCGGAAGAAGATTCATCTTAGATTTCTCAGGCTGAGTTGGACCATTTTGGTTTTCCTCTAGCCCCAACAAAGTGAGGGACTCACTTTTTTCAACAACCCTGGGTATCTAATGCAAGAGCATCCCTGGTTCAAGAACAATCTTGCATCAACCAAAAATATTTGCATTCTTTTATTTTCTTTCATTTTATCAGTTCAATATAGTCAATTCAATCAATAGCAGTTTTTGTATTTTGGTCTACATTCTATCGCAGTTTCATTCTAGACCTTGCAAAGCAAGACTTAGCATCTAGACATCATCATGCTTATCATATCCAAAATTTAGATCATTTGGATTAGTTTCTGGAAAGATATCGCTATTAGAAGATCAATTGTTTTCTCAAAACAAAGCATTCAGAGAGTCTCAGACAATTAGCTAAAGGTGAAGACTTGCAGAGCACTTCCATGACTTGCGGAGCTAAATGACACATCTTCAAGATAGTTTGGGACATGACTGACCTTCCCTAAGATCTGCACCTTTTTTCATTCACTTGTGGAGGAGTACAAGATGCTTAAGGCCAACCTATCTGTGTACACATGTTACATCTCTTTCATTGGAGTTTGTAATCTTTCTTGGCTGACGCAAAGGATTCTTATGATCTGGAGATGATATATAATCATGTAATAGATGCATAGGAAAGTAGTTAGTTGATGATAGATAACTGATAAGTTATATTTTCTTTTGTGAGGTGCTTCAAAGCCATATCCTACACACATATTGTAACTAGAGAATAAGGCCTATGAGCCCACATGTTGCCGACATGTTAGCATTTTGAATCTATGATATACTAAACATTTGAATCTACATTTGTATTCTATAATTGAGTTGCTTCTATTGTGTTTACTCTCGTTTCATGATCTGGATAGTTCACTCCGTGGACCCTCCTAACTGTGACTACATGACCATAGGTGATCCTTGACCATGGGTGGGTCATGTAAGTGACACAGGAGTAGAGGATGACGTTAGTGATTTTCCTAGATATTATGATCTGGATGATGATGATGGTGATGATGATGAGATCCTGATGTAGTACATCATTAGAGTGAGACTGTAGAGTAAAATACTCTACACTTTGATATTTGAGTTTCAGTTGTGCGAATTCCAGTTTTGTTTCTGTGCACTTCAGTTTTGCAGCAAGGGTTTTTGACACACAATGCGAGCACAGAGCGCAAGCGTGAGGGTTTTTCATTTTTGAAAAGTTTGCCAAAGTCCCAGAGTTCAGCGGAAGCAGCCAAGTATCAGTACCCAGGACACATTATATAGTTGCTTAAAGTAACGTGGATGGAGCCACGCGTCCTTTTTAAATACTGGCGGAGCATGCCAAGTGTCAGCGTCCGAGGTTCAGTTTCTATAAGTTTCAAAAGCCCCTTTTTACAAAGAAAGTCTGGCAGGCCCCATTTTTAAGTTTCTCCTAGTACAGTAGAAATCACCACATGTCAGCAACCGTGATACATTTTAGAGTTTCTCAGAGTGGCCGCGGAGAGTGCAATGTATCTTTTGAAAAGGCCGCGGACGCTGCCAAGTGTCAAGTTCCAGTGTCTCCTGAGAAAAAAATAGTTTCTTAAGTAAGTCACGCAGAGGATGCCAGGTGTTAGTTTCTTATTGTTCTGGAAAGATGAAGGAGTTTCAAGAAAGAGGCGCGTATGAATGCTAGTTGTTTCAAGGGTTTATAGTCGCAAAGACTATCAGAAGCTGCCACGCGTTCCTCCCTGGTTCAAGTAAGTGGGGTTACATGTATCTGTTGTAGCCAATGAATTCACAGAATGGCTAACCATTTCTGATTCAAAAGAGATCTTCTAACAGACACTTTCAGTTAACCGCTAGTTCGGTTAGGCCATTGAGCTTTGATCATGCGGGCAATCTTTGAGCCGGTTCTATGCTATAAATATGGGTTCAGATCACCGTGCCAAGGATATAGATATACAACATTGGAGATATAGAGTTTTTTCTGCATCATAGATTGTTAGAGAACTTTGAGGATCTTTTGTAGTGGCCAGTAATATCATTTGCCTTTGTTCTATTTTCTTGATTCAGAGAGTTTGTGTAACTATGCATGATTCTGTGCCTTTTATGTGACTGGAAAATTAATAAAGACAGAGTTCTGTGCCTTTGCTGATATTTTCTGTGTTATTGCAAAATATTCTAATTTGTGGGCCTTTGATCCTATTTATTTTTCATCTGTTACATTGATCATGCATTGTTTGCTCTTTAATGTGACTGAATCTTAAAATAGTTTCACTGTGCTTAGTGTTGAGAAACAAAATCACATTCAGGCGCATCGCCATAGTTTAGTTCCCTTTTTAGTTACATTTGTGATTCTGTTTAACTCTATCCCTTTTCCCAAACACTTTGAGATAAAAGAAGAGCCAGCTTCTTTAAAATCTGGAGGTTACTCTGAAGAGCATTCCCACGTTTCAGAGTTTCCCATGTTGGTGTTGGAAACAACGCAATTCTGAGCATCAACAGTTTTTGGCACGCCTGGTGGGACCATTTCTTGAAGTTTCTTTCAAGACTGCATGAACTAGAGAGTCACGAGGAGTCAGAGCTGTGGACCTGTGACAAGAGCTCAATCTGCTATGAACCCAGGTATTCTTTTATCACCATTGATAAATAATTCAAGAAGGAGGGTCAACCAGTTTACAGCAACCCTAGGTGCAAACATGGGAGCACCTATAGCCCCAAGGAATTATGCAAATTGGAATACTGGCAGTGCTCTGATTCTTCCAGTACCTCCAGCCACTTGGGATCCTATTCCAGCAAATGCCCTGAAGGCTCTGCCCAAATTCAGTGGGGAGGATTTCAAAACACCTGAAGAACATCTACAAGATGTGTCTGATGTATGTGCAATACATGTGATCACACAGCAAAATGTGGCTATAAGACTCTTAGCAGCTTCTTTTCAGGGGAAGGCTCTGGACTGGTACAGATCTTTGACCCCAAATTCAATTTCTACATGGGATCAGCTTGGAGACGCTTTCTTTTCAAGATTCAAAGAAAAGGGTGATAAATCTTCTCTGTTACAACAACTGATTACCATCAAGAGGGCACCACAAGAGGCAATGCCTGATTTCAATTCCAGATTTTAGAAGACTTGGGAAAGGATTCCTGCTACAACAAGACCATTACCAGGTATGGCTATAATATTTTATCTTAAAGCCCTAAATTCAGATATAGCAGTAATGATTTAATCACTTGGAGGCCAGACCCTGCTAGAAGCCTATGACTATGCAGTCAGAGCTGAAAATAATTTGATAGATGCTGGAAAATTGCCCCCAAGGCCTCCCATGCCTATGTTTCCAGAGATCACCCTACCATTGCCTCAAGAAACTCCTAACCCCATAACCCCACCTGTGTCCATGTATACGTTTCCCAACAACCTGCTAAAGCTGCTGTCCCTACCCAGTCTTCAGAGATGGATGATGTCAAGAACATCCTGAGAACGTTTTCGAATGAAATAATTAACCTAAAAAGATAGCAGAATCCTTATCCCAGACCCCAATATCAAGGCTATCAAGGGAATAGACCTCCTTCATAGTCAAATCAATATCAGGGCCCTCAAAGGCAAACTAACCCTCAGCCATCAAACCAATTGGTTGTAGTCCCTATGCCCTTGCAGACTGTTCCTCCCAATCCAAACAGAGAGATTGTCCCAGGACAGAATAATTATGTAGATGGCACCAATGCCTGGTGTTTCCCTTGCAATAATGCACATATGCCCAAAGATTGTCCTAGGGGTAATCTACAGCAAAAGATAGCAAAGCAAAGAAGAGTGGATGGACAATTTGCAAATACTTCTGACACTCAGCCCTATCAATCCCCTGGTATGCAAAATTCAGTTATAGTGGCTCAGATGCAAGGGATGTCCTTACAACAAGAAGAAGAAATAGCCCCTGAGCATGCTCTTTTCTCATGGATTGTAGATGAAGAGTTAGTATTCTTAAATGAAGCTTTAGCTTTTAAGAAGCCATTGGTACAATCAGATTACTATACTAGAGCCAAGAGAAGGATGATGGAACAGCCTGGAGTCACAAATAACGAAGCTATGGGGGTTCCACCATTTCAAGATCATCAAAATGCAGCTACTAGACAAGAAATACCTCAGCCAGTGCAGAACTAGGTAGTTTCTGGACAAGTTCAAGAAAAAGCAAGGTACCCTTATTACCCCAGAACACAAGCACTAGGGCCTGTGAATGTGGTGGATCAGTTGAAGAGGACTCCAACACATGTGTTAATATGGGACATGTTAGCCATTCCTGAGCAAAAGACACTATTGCAAGAAGCTTTACAAAGCCAAGCTGTGCCTAAACAGACTGTTACCAAAGGAGGACCTACTGATAAAGAAAAGCTCAAGGACACTGTTCCTCTGCAAACAACAGCTCTTCTGAGCAATGCACCAGAGGTAAGTAAATCCAAGCTAGATCCCTTTTATTTGACTTTGATAGTTGGGAAGAAGCTATTGCACAATGCAATGATAGACTATAGGGCTAGTACCACAGTGATGCCAAAGCAAATAGCAGATGCTTTGAAAATAAAATATGAACCACTTGCAAAAGGAGTTATGCAGTTAGATGGGAAGTATGTGCAAACAATAGGGAAAATTAAGCAACTTCCACTACAGCTGTATACTTGTCCCAATATAATTGTCAATCAAGATGTTGTAGTCATAGATATCCCTCCTGTTTATAGGAGGTTATATGTCACTTGATTGGTCTCATCTCATCATAAGGACCAAATATGGGACTAAAATGAAGGTACTGTCAGAACCATTGTCAAAGGACCACATCACTAATGAACCAACTCCAAAGTTAGAAACAACCCATGCCATGTTAAATAAAGAGGAAAGGGTCTTTGTTGAAGAAATAGGGGATTGGACTGAATATGATCAGGAAGTAGAGGATAACCAATTGTTAACCATGATGCAGAGTGATTCCTTTGGGAACTATGACTCAACAGGGTTGGGCACTATGTTATATTTGAGGAAGACCAGGAGATCCCTAATGTCTTAAGGAAAGAGCCCTCTTAGACCCAAGAATCTATAAATGACTTAGGAATCTGGACCCTAAATTTTGATGGGGCTAGAAGAAAAAATGGAGCCGAAGCAGGAATTTGCCTTACTGCCCCTAATGGTGAAAAGATTCTACGAGCCATTCTCTTTCATTTTGCCTGTACCAATAATGATGCTGATTATGAATCTTTAGTGCATGGACTTATATTGGCAAAAAGGAAGGGAGTAAAGAAACTGATAGTCAAAGGAGATTCAGAACTAGTGATGAAACAAATAAGAGAGAAGGCAATAGCCAAAAATGTAAGGATGAGATCCTATAGGCATAGAATTTGGGACTTAATAGAAAATTTTGAAGCCTTCAATATAGAAGTAGTCCCTAGAGCCCAAAATTCTGAGGCAGATAGGATGGCACAAATTGGTTCATAGTTTGATCCAATAACTGATCTAATGGTCAATAATGAGTCAGTCAAAGTTATTGTGAGGCCAACCATCCCAGACAATGAGGAAAATTGGTAATTTTTTGAGAATGATTTTCAAGTACTCTCATTTTTGCAACAGTCAGGAGAATTTGCTGATCAGTTACAACCAAAAATTGAAGAAGCATATGGTGATCAGATCATTCAACTGAAATCAAACAAGCTCCCTAAGGGACTGATTACCCTGGAAAACTTGTTTGATCCTGAAGATGCTAGCCTAGAAAAGAAGAGATTCCAAGAAAATAAGGAAGACTACTCTGAGATTCAGGTTAGTGAGGGAAGAAGACTAAATGTTGGAAATTCTGCCACTCAACGGGAAAGAAAAAGGTTAATTGATTTATGTGAGAAATATGATAGGGTCATAGCTTGGACCTATGAAGATCTCCATGGTTATGATAGAAGTATCATTCAACACACTATAGAGCTGACTGAAGGATCTAAACCGGTCAGACAGAAGCAGAGGCCAATGAACCCTAGGATTGAACCTCTGATGGTGGATGAGTTGCAAAAACTATTAGAGTCAAAGATCATTTTCCCAATCAAACACTCAACTTGGGTATCTAACCTAGTACCAGTCAGGAAAAAGAATGAGGAAATAAGGCTCTGTGTGGATTTCAGAGATCTAAATAGGGCTTCCTTGAAAGATCATTACCCCTTGCCCTCTATGGAACAAGTTTTACAGACTGTGGCTGGATCAGAGAGATTTTCCCTGCTAGATGGTTTCTCTGGATACAATCAGATTTGGTTGGCTGATGAAGACCAGCATAAGACTGCTTTCACCACAAAATGGGGAACATTCTCCTATGCAAAGATGCCTTTTGGTCTTTCAAATGCTGGAGCCACATTTCAGAGGGCAATGGATGTAGCATTTGGAGAGATTATCAATAAAATCATTCTAATTTACCTAGATGACCTCATTGTTTTCTCTAAAAATGTTGCAGATCATTTTGACCATTTAGAAGCAGTTTTTAAGAAATGTCAAGAGTTTGGAATATCTCTAAATCCTAAGAAATACATTTTTGTAGTACCTCAAGGTAAACTATTAGGGCATAAAGTCTCTAAAGAAGGAGTCTCTATAGATCAAGAAAGGGTCACTGCTATAATGAACCTGTCTCTGCCTGTCAATAAGAAAGTAGTTCAGTCCTTCTTGGGAAAGATTAACTTTGTCAGTAGGTTCCTATCAGACTTTGCAGGCCTAATAAGACCAATTACACTGCTATTAAAGAAGGACTTGGTATTCAAATGGACTGCAGAAGGGAGACAGGCTTTTGAAGAGGTCAAGAAGGTAATTTCAATAGCCCCAGTATTGAGGAATCCTGACTTCTCTAAGTCTTTTATAATGTATGTCTATGGAGGAGAATTCAGTGTTGCTGCTGTCTTGACACAGAAAGATGATCAACAAGAGGGAGAGCATCCAATAGCCTTTTTCTCAAGGACTCTTAGGGAGTATGAAGCCAGGTATAACTTTGTAGAGAAACAGGCATATGCTATGGTAAAAGCCCTCAAGAAATTCAGACACATGGTCACAGTTAATAAGATTCTGATACTAGTGGCTCATCCAAGTGTCAGAGAATATATTATGGAAGGAGAAATCACTGAGAAAAGAGCAAACTGGATAACAAAGATTCTTGAATATGATGTGGAGATCAGACCAACTAAACTTGTCAGAGGCAAGGGTTTGTGCCAGTATATGGTTCAAGATATGGAAAAAATGATAACTGAAGAAATAGAGGAAGAAAATGTATTGAGGATACAAGAAGTTGATCAAAATTCTTGGGTCACAAATAGGATCCAGTTTATGAAACATGGGATTTTCCCAAAAGAGCTCTCTTAGGATAAGAAGAGGTACTATAGGCAACAGGGAGTTCACTTTGTTTTAATTGACCAAGTTCTTTTCAGAAGAAACACTGATGGCATACTTTTAAGATGCATAGAAAAGGATGAAGCCCAAAGAATACTGCATGAGATGCACCATGGAGTGTCAGGTGGACATTTTTCTGCAAGAACCACAGCTATAAAGATAAGTCCGGTAGGTTACTTTTGGCCCACTTTATTCACAGACTATTATCAACTGGTTAAAGAATGCCAATCTTGTCAGTACTATGTAGGGAAGAGAAGGAATGCAGCAATGCCCCTTAGTCCTATAATTGTTGATGAACCATTTGCTCAATGGGGTCTAGATTTCATTGGAATGATCAACCCAGTGTCAAGTATGGGGCACAAATGGATCCTAACTACCACAGATTATTTTACTAGATGGAGTGAGGCAGTCCCACTAAAAGAAGCAACAAAAAAAGTGATTCTAGATTTTTTGGAGGGTATCGCTACTCGCTTTGGGCCTCCTTGTACTGTAATTTCAGTTAATGCAAAGGCATTTTTGGGGGCAAAGATATCTAACTTTGCACTAAAGTATGGAATCTACCTGAAGACCTCCTCCAATTATTATCCTCAGGGTAATGGTTTAGCAGAATCAACTAACAAGAATCTGATCAGACTTATTAAAGAATTGGGGTTGATCATCACAAAGAGTGGCATAAAGTGCTTAATATAGCACTGTGGGTAGACAGAATTACACCAAAACAAGTGACAAAAATGTCCCCATATGAATTGGTCTATGGTAAACCTGCTGTAATGCCCCTGAGCTTGGAGATTCCCGCTCTCCAATTATTGAAACAGATTGAGATTGAGGAAAATGGCCCCATGCAGGTCAGACTTGCTGAGGTCCTAGAAGTTCAAGAAAAGAGGGATTCAGCACATGAATCATTATTGAAACATCAAAAAATAATCAAAGATTGTTTTGATAAGAAAACTTCAAGCCCTTATTTTGAAGTTGGATCAGTTGTTTTGAAATGAGATGAGAAAGCTGCCAAGCCGGGTCAACACAGTAAATTTGAGTCATTATGGACTGGCCCCTATAAGATCCATTCCTGTAAACAATAGAATTCTTTTGAACTTGAAATGATGGAGGGTGAGCCTAAAGAGATTCCTGTCAATGGGATCTACTTGAAGCATTTCAATTAGACAGTGTCTTTCCTGTGTATTATAGTTATACAGTTTCCTTTTGTCGTTGCTTTGTTTTTCTTGCTTTTGTTTGAATAAGTGTTTTATAAACATGTGGCCACAACTTAAGTCTCTTAAAAGTCTCAAAACTTTCACATTCATTAAACCTCTCAAATCCCCAAAATTCCTAAAAGGTACCCAGCGCAGCCACTTTTTACGACGTGTCTGACACTCTATCCCACTCAGATCGCTTGAGATTTTATAACGGTTTCTATTTTTAATGCCATTTATGAGACTTGATGCATCATTAAAATATCCCAGCGACATGAGTTAAAGCTTAAACCAAGTTTCATTTGTTATTACTTCTGCTAAGTGTCTTCCCTGTTGCTGCGTTTTCGTTGCAAAACCTGCTTCCTAATTGTGTCTTCCCTGTTGTAAAGCTTCCATACTCATTTGCAGTAAGTTCAACAACTTTTGAAAGTTGCAGAAAGTAAGTTCAATAGTTTTTCAGCAAACACAGAGATGGCGGAAGCACAGTCTTCTCAACAGGGGCTTGGGATTTACAAGTCTGTTGACAGGCTCCTCACCAACAAATCATATGCTTCGGCCCCTGCGCAACCTTTAAGGACCTATCCAAGGACTAGGGTTCCAGAGGTTGGCTATGCAGTTGACCCAGCTAAGGTGCAGGATTTCGCAGATGGTATTGCCGAACCAGCCCTGCAAAAGTCTGGCAAAGCTCTGCGAGAGGGAGCACACCAAAGATACCTCCTAAAGGCCAAGGCTAAGTAATTTGAAACATTTGGTATGCGGATATGGACCTCCCAATTGGTGAAATTCATAGTCCCGAGCATGCATTTATGCCCTGACCTGATTGAGGTATGCGCAGAATTATTTCATGCACCCTCAAGCACCATTCAAAAGGGACCCTTCATGGTGCAAATTACACCAAACGCCATCAGGGATATGTTGGCCCTACACTATGACAGCACAGCCACATTTCCCACAGTTGCCAAAATGCAGAAGACATGGGCAAATGTCAAGTTTCAACTGAGGTTTCTTAATTCAGAGATGCAGTTGGGAGATGAAAATACCCAAATGCCAGCACTGCCAACGGGAAGGGCACAATTTACACAAGCCAGTCAAGAAGTGCTATCTATGATAGCGTTTATCTTCGGAATGAAGGAAGATATAACTGTCTATGATTGGCAGCTGGCCATTTTATTTAGAATGAAGACTGTGGATAAGTCTCAGGAGTTTCAGCTAGATTTCTCTGAGCAGATTGCGTACTCAATTTCTGAACAACTCGCCAATTTCAAATCAACAGGGGTTTTTAGGTATTCCTCTTATCTGTTTCACCTTATGCTATACCAAAACTATGCTATCTTTTCCCAGTATATGCATCTGGACATGTATGACCCAAGTTTTGATCCCAATAGAACTATCCCTGTGTCTGCATGGACCCATGTTTTGTCTGAATCATCTGACCCTTATGAGTTTTGGGAACTTTTTGTCACCCCTGCTTTTACTCACCTAAGCCCAGAGCCTGTTGAGAATAGATTGACATTGAGTATCAGAGGCCTCATGGCAAATTCCCCCATTCCCTATGATTATTTCTTTGGGTCTCACCATACTATTATCAGGGTCCATGGTTTTAATGGGGAACCAATGTTGCTACCCAAGGTTTCGACTCCTAGGCTAGCCTTCTTAGAGGTCACCCGACAAGTGTCTGTGGTCGATAATGAATATGGCACTGGGAAGAAGAAAAAGAAAATGTATGACCTTCCCTAGGTGAAGAAGAATATGACCCTATTGGTTAGAGATGCTGAGCATTTATTGCTGAGAAAGTTAGCCGTCCTGGGTTTTCTTTTAGTTGAAGATAAATGGAGATATGATCCAATCAGTTTCATCACCTTATGGGTCAAGAATAATAAGATTGGTGCCAAAATTGTGCACGAGGGTCATCCCTTTTGGGAAGACAGAAGAAACCCTAAGGAGGACACCCCTGATTTGTATGCAGAATTGACAAATTTGCCATTTGAGGGACCCAGGCCATGGGAAGTATTTTATAAAAAGGAGAAGGCCTATGACCCTAAGCTCAAAATGGGCACTGGATTAAAGAAAAATTTATTAAGAGATAGGGAATGGAAGGCTGAGAAGATTGAAGCCTATTGGAAATATAGGTAGGAGATTTTTGAAATAACCCATTCTTTTGGCAAGGTAGATATAGATGAGAAATGGGAGTCCATTTGGGACGAATGTCATCCTTCTCCAGTCTCTAGCCCTGATACAAGCAAAATCAGAAAAAGGGGTGAGGAATTTGAAGAAGAGACTGAATCCACTCCCACAGTGCAGGCCCCAGGACAAACATCATCTGCACCTGCAGTAACCACCTGGCCCCAATCTCTCAGTGCTATAGAGAAGCAAAAGAGTGTGGTGTCATCACCACCTAGAGGGACCCCATTAGTTTCAATGAGTGGAGCTTCCAGTTTTGTGCAAACACCACTATCAATAGTGGTAAATGTTGAGGAGAAAGAAACACAGCAAGAAGAACAGAGGCCAAGGAGACATAAGAAGCTGAAGCTTCAACCTGATTCGGATGAGGAGGTAGAACCTTTATTGCAGCCACCACCAAGTGTCTTAGTTGCTCCTCAGGTATGTGCTTCTTCTCCTTCTTCTTCTCAATCTTTTTCTTCTTCAATAGGGGTGGCAATCCCAATTGGCCAAATTGTATCCCCTGCCACCTCTGCTGTGCCAATTTCTCATTTTTCCCCACCTGTCACTACATAGGCCATGTCATTACAGGCCACATCATTACCTCCCTTTTCTCCTTCTTTTCCCAGAAGATTACCTCCTCAGATCCCTCCTAGCCAACATTTGGCTATTCCTTATGGCCTGCCACAGGGTCATCCTTTTGCGGGCAGGTACATTGCCTCTCCCCCTACCTTCCAAGCTCAAGCAGACACTGCCAAGAAGGCTAGGGAAGCCCGACTGGACAAAAAGAGAAAGAAGGACAATAAAGCTCAGGCTGTCCCACATATGAGGTCACTATTTGACCCAATCCAGCAGCAGCTAACTGTGACCCATTTGTCACCCAATGTAGTAAAACCTAATGAGCAGATGCAGCCCCAAGATTATACAATGAGTGTAGTGGTAATGGATATGTCACTCTTCAAGCCACAAGACAGGGTAGAGCTGCTAAATGAAACCACTTCTGCTGTAGCCACTGACTATTTGAAGTTATCCAGGAAGCTGCAGAAGGTGGAGGCTAATCTGACTCAAGAAAAGACACACAGTGAGACTCTGACTGCTGAGCTCAAATCAAAGAATGATGAGATAGAAGATCTTAATAAACAGTTGCAAAATACTGTTTCATGTCAGATCCATCAGGCTACACAAAGCCAAAATGCTTCATTAAAGGAAGAGCTAACCCAGGTGAAGTCTATTCTGGCTACCCTGAAGCAGGAAAAGGCCACATTGCAAAAGAGGCATCAGGATTCCTCTCAACAGGCCACACAATTGCAACAATAATTGTTGAAGGAACAAAATAATGTTGCTGCCATACAGGCTCAACTTCAGGCCGAGCAACAAACAGCTAAACAATTGACCCTTGAGTTGGCAAATAGGCCACAAAATGCAGGAGTGTTAAATTTGGTCAAGGAGTTATATGCGTCAGTATGGGCAAGAATCTCTGAGGAGATTATCCAGCTCAGACCCTCTTTAACCTTCCTGCTGCATGCACATCAATTATGTGAAAAGGTAGAAACCTCAGTTCAGGCCACTCTGTCCACTGTTTCCATGAGAGTTTCTGATTCTCAATTGCTGCTGGGGAAACTTTATGACACATCTGATGAAACTTTGTCAGCAGTAGGGATCAGTGACAGGATGATTGCTGCCAAAAGGGTGAACGAGGTTCTGAGTTGCAACTCTGCTGCAATTACTTGCTAGGAGCTCCTGGATGTGGTAAAGGAGGGAGTGAAGGACATGAAGAAACACATTGAAGACCTGGTGCAATTGGGCCTTTCTTCTCCTTTTCCTAATAGCAACACAGTACTAATGGTTGATGAGATCAAGCCTCTGTTGCTAGCCAGACAGAATGATCAATCAGTTTTCTAGGGTCTAACAGATGCCTCATCCGTATCAGAAGTGGAAGCTATTTTGATTCCTATGGCCCAACTTGATTTCTAGTTGAAAGCAGCAGTCCACGTTTTGCAAAGCTTTTCGCATAAGGACATGATCAACCTATATTTGGCCTTCCAGGACTTGCAGAATAAACAGGGTTTATCTGATGCTGAGTGGTCTGTATATCAGACGGCCTTGCAGAATTTGTAAATTTTGCTGTATAGATACATTTTGGGATTCTTTTTGAGCAGGCTCAAAAGTCCTCGGGGTCACCAAGAACTGTAGAGTAAAATACTCTACATTTTGATATTTGAGTTTTAGTTGTATGAGTTCCAGTTTTGTTTCTGTGCACTTCAGTTTTGCAGCAAGGGTTTTTGACACATAGTGCGACCACAGAGTGCGGGCGCGAGGGTTTTTCATTTTTGAAAATTTTGCCAAAGTCCCAGAGTTCAACGGAAGCCGCCAAGTGTCAGTACCCGGGACACATTATATAGTTGCTTAAAGTAACGCGGATGGAGCCACACGTCCTTTTTAAATACTGGCGGAGCATGCCAAGTGCTGGCATCCGAGGTTCAGTTTCTATAAGTTTCAAAAGCCCCTTTTTACAAAGAAAGTCTGGCAGGCCCCATTTTTAAGTTTCTCCCAGTACAGCGGAAATCACCACGTGTTAGCAGCCGTGATACATTTTAGAGTTTCTCAGAGTGGCTGCGGAGAGTGCCACGTATCTTTTGAAAAGGCCGCGGATGCTGCCAAGTGTCAAGTTCCGGTGTCTCCTGAGAAAAAAGCAGTTTCTTAAGTAAGTCACGCGGAGGATGCCAGGTGTTAGTTTCTTATTGTTCTGGAAAGATGAAGGAGTTTCAAGAAGGAGGCACGTATGAATGCCAGCTGTTTCAAGGGTTTATAGTCGCAAAGACTATTAGAAGCTGCCACGCGTTCCTCCCTGGTTCAAGTAAGTGGGGTTACATGTATCTGTTGCAGCCAATGAATTTGCAGAATGGCTAACCATTTCTGATTCGAAAGAGATCTTCTAATAGACACTTTCAGTTAACCACCAGTTCGGTTAGGCTATTGAGATTTGATCATGCGGGCAATCTTTGAGCCGGTTCTATGCTATAAATATGGGTTCAGATCACCATGCCAAGGATATAGATATACAACATTGGAGATATAGAGTTTTTTCTGCATCATATATTGTTAGAGAACTTTGAGGATCTTTTATAGTGGCCAGTAATATCATTTGCCTTTGTTCTGTTTTCTTGATTTAGAGAGTTTGTGTAACTGTGCATGATTATGTGCCTTTTATGTGATTGGAGAATTAATAAAGACAGAGTTTTGTGCCTTTGCTGATATTTTCTGTGTTATTGCAAAATATTCTAATTTGTGGGCCTTTGATCCTATTTGTTTTTCATCTGTTACATTGATCATGCATTGTTCGCTCTTTAATGTGACTGAATCTTAAAATAGTTTCATTGTGCTTAGTGTTGAGAAACAAAATCACATTCAGGCGCATCGCCATAGTTTAGTTCCCTTTTTAGTTACATTCGTGATTCTGTTTAACTCTATCCCTTTTCCCAAACGCTTTGAGATAAAAGAAGAGCCAGCTTCTTTAAAATCTGGAGGTTACTCTGAAGAGCATTCCCACGTTTCAGAGTTTCCCATGTTGGTGTTGGAAACAACGCAATTCTGAGCATCAACAAAGACCATGGAAAGATCAACAAGAGGTGGACAATGATGAGACTAAGTCAAGGCCATGGTCTAGGGCTCGTGGTCCAGCCCCTATTGGTGTTAGGAGATTGAGCCATACCGAGCAGGGGGAGATGAGTAGTTGTATGCCCCCAGCTACAAAGCCTCTACAGAGCTTATTATACCAACAGTAGTTTGGGATCCATCCTGGTGAGATGGAGATCTAGGTAAGACATTATTATGTTCATGTATTTCTTTGATGATTACTTATGATGCTATATATATGATGAGATATTGATATCAATTGTGTCTTCCTTTTTGTAGTTGGTATAGATGCATGGCATAATTTTTTGATTCATGTCATAGCAAAGATAGTTCTCGCTGATGCGGACAAGCAGCAACTATAGATGGGATATTTGTAATAGCCTTCTGCAGGGTGGCATGTGCAGATATTTATGCCATTTATGAGATATAGAGTGGCTATGGATTCCACTTTAGATCAGGCTATCCAGAGAGCTGAGCGCGCGGAGGCTAAGATCCAGATGCTACGAGATTAGGTTGTATTAGTACCTCCCTCTAAGAGATACCCTCTCATGACTGAGGTCTTAGTTCCTGAGTTACATTAGGCGAGAGCTGAGAGACAGGGCTCAAGCCAAGCGAGATCAGTATCATCAGACATGTGTTGATTTACAGAGCGAGGTGTTGGGTTTGAGAGGTGAGCTCAAAGGTCTATGGTCACGAAGTGCCTTTAGGAGTCACTCATGGTCCATGGCCACACATGGGTAGCCCTCCATCGCATGCACACCACCAAGTCTTGAGGGAACCGGTGATCGAGGTTCCACTATGTGATATATCTTGTATACTATGACATCCCATTTTGTTTTATGGGATAGTCGACTCTGATGTATAGTCAAATTGATGTTTGTAATGTTGATTTATCCGATGTGATTTATATAAAATACAACTAGTGATAACTTGTTAATGATTATGTAGAAATGTAATTAATGCCAATGTGATACATACTAAATAATTCTTTGCAGAACATATACTAAAAATCCACAATGATTAATGAATTTCACACATAACTAAAATACTATGCTATATTCAGTTAATATAAAGGTAATCTTAATAAAGCATGTTTAAACAAGATACAATTAATGATTAACCGAAAAAGATGTTATGTTAAATGAATTAAGACAAAATAATCTATCTTGTCTAAATTGAAGCTAAACTAATAAATTTGCTTTAAAATAGCATCTAACATATAATGTTAAGCATATAATTTCTTGAGATGCGCAACATTAATAGGTTTTTTAAGTGGCATACATTGTTCATCAGCTAATGTATACACTCTTGATCCAAAGGCTTCAGTAACGACATACGGTCCAAGCTAATTAGGGCTAAACTTTCCTTTTTCTCTAGGAGGTGCATTTACGTTACGTTGATTCTCATATAGTACTAAATCTCCAACATCGAATGAATGATGTATAACATTCTCATTGTACGATCATTGGATGTTTTTTTGATGGGCTTTAAGGTGCTCGAGAGCATTAATATGTTGTTCATCAAGCATCTCAAGTTCTTGTAATCTCTTTTCTTGTTTTGTGTCATCATCAATAATGTCCTTTAGGGAAACTCGTGGTGAAGGAATTTCTAACTCTAGAGGCATTATCGCATCGGTACCCTAGACAAGATTATTCCATGTATTTCCAATAGATATACGAATGCTTGTTTTGTAAGCCCATAATGCATAGGAGAGTTGAGTATGCTAGTCTTTTTGATGTTAACATTTTTTTGTAGAATTTGTCCAATAACTTTATTTGAAGCTTCTGCTTGGCCATTTGATTGAGGATAATAAGGCATAGAGAAGTGATGTTGAATATGATATTTTTCAAGAAATTTCTTCACATTCTTGTTCTTAAATGGTGTACCATTGTCAGAAACTAAGGAGGAAGGTATACCAAATCCAAAGATGATATTATCCTGTATAAAACAACAAATTACTTCAATAGTCATGGATCATAGTGGAACAACTTTGACCCACTTCATAAAGTAATCAATAGCGGTGATAATGAAAGTATGCCCTTGAGAAGAAGGTGGAGAGATTTTTCTAATTAGGTCCAAGCCCCAAACAGAAAATGGCCAAGGTGAAACTTGGTCACAAAGTTCTTGGGCAGGTGCTCAGATTAAATGTTTATGTTGTAAACATTGCTAACATTTCTTCGCATATGTGAAGGAATATTGTTTCATGCGTTGCCAATAGTACCCCATACACAATAAATTTTGTACCAATAATTTTCCTCCAAAATGTCCTCTGCAAGTACTAGATGGGCTTCTTCTAAAGCTATTGGGATCTCTGAATTACTAAGACATCAGAGAAGAACACCATTATAGCTTTGTCTATATAAGACATTAGATAGAATTATATAACGCACCGCAAGTTTGTGTAGGTGAAATCGTGTATTTTTGGATTTTGAATTAGGAATGGTACCATCACGCAAATAATAGAGTATATGGGAGAACTATTCATCAAAATTTGTGTTACAATAAAGGTTAGTATCTGAAGATGTAGTCTCATCTAATGTAGGTGTTTTGAGTTTATTAATGATAAAGAGATATTTGTCAGACAAATTGGCAAGGGTTATAAGGGAACCTATGCTATCCATAGCATTCACATGTCGATTGTCTTTCCTTGGAATAGTACCAATTGAAAATGATGTAAACTATTTCAATAAAGATAGGGCTAAGTCATGATATTGAGATAATTTATCTTGTTTATTTTGATATGATCCTATTATTTGTCATATAATTAATTGTGAATCACCGTATATAGTGATGTTTTTAATGTTAAGAGACAAAGCGGCATGAAGTCTCACAATGAGAGCTTCATACTCAGCAATGTTGTTTGTGCATGAGAAGTCTAGATGGTAAGACATAGGAATCAGCTTACCAGAAGGAGGTACTAGTATGACACCAGCATTGGAGCTAGTTCGACATTGTGAACCATCAAAATATAATTCCCATTTATCATCCGTATCTATATTTAGGATTTGATCATCAGGAAACATCTTTTAATTTTGTATAACAAAGGGTAAAGGTGCTTCAGCTAGATGGTCATTTAATGCTTGTCCTTTAATCATTTTTTGAGAGATAAATTTAAGATAAAATTCCATTAATAACATAACCCATTTAACAAGGTGACCTGAAGATCTATTTTTATGAAAAGATGTTTCAGAGGATCAAATTTCACCATGACATGAACTTCAGCATTTAAAAGATAATGCCTAAGCTTCTATGTTGCAAAGACCAGAGTTAGGCACTACTTCGCGATGACAATATATTGTACTTCATAATCAAGAAAAGTTTGATTGATGTAATGTACAACGCACTCTTTTCCTTTAATATCATGTTGTGCTAATAATGTTGCGAGAGCATTACTAGATGCTGAGGTGTAAAGAATAAAAGGTTTATCAGCAGTAGCATGTTGCAAAATAGGAGGGTTGCTAGATAACTCTTTAAGTCTTCAAAATCCTTCTAACACTTAGAATTCCATTGAAATTTCAAATCTTTCTTTAGTAGTTGAGTAAAAGGGTGAGTCCTATCTACGAGTTGTGAAACAAATCAACAAATAGCCTATATCTTCCCTTGAAAACTATGAAGTTGAGATATGTTCTTAGGTGCTAGCATATTAACAATTGCATCAATCTTCTTTGTATCCACTTCAATGCCATGATGCGAGACTATAAACCCCAATAGTTTTCCACCATCTACGCCAAAGATGCACTTACGAGGGTTCAAGCGTGTGTTGTATTTCTTTATTCGCTTAAAGATTTGACAGAGGATTGTGACGTGTTCCTGATGATGAATAGACTTCGTAAGAATGTAATCAACATAATCCTCTAAGATATTATGCATGTAATCATGAAAAATAAGAGTCAGCCCATTGGTAAGTTGCTCCAGCATTCTTTAATCCAAATGGCATGACCACCCAACAAAATGTACCCCAAGGCGTTATAAAAGTTGTTTTGTATTGATCTAGAGGGTTGATGAAAATTTGATTATATCCTGAAAAACCATCCATGAAGGAAAGTAATTCATGGCTAGCTATTGAGTCAACAATCATATCAATGTTTGGCAAAGGGAAATCATCTTTCAAAGAAGCAAGATTTAAATCCCTAAAATTAGTACACATTCAAATATGACCATCAGGTTTAGCGACAACCACAATGTTTGAAATCCAAGGTGAATAATCAATAGGGTGGATAAAACTAGCTTGTAATAGATTTTCTATCTCAACCTTAACTAACAATGTAACGTTAGGATTCATCTTACAGATCTTTTGTTTAAACAGATTAGCATCTGGTTGTAATACAATGTTATAATTCCAAGGAAATTATAAATCTGAAAATTCATGTAAAAGCTTGGTCATATCTTCTTTTTCTTCTGTACTTAAACAATCACCTTCAGGGATAACCTTTTCAATGTTATCTTTCTCCATGAAGACATTAATAGTCTTTCCATTAAGTAAAGTATTATGGTCTGGGAGGTTGTGTGATTGTGATAGTTCTTCATATTTTTCATTAGATTTTAGAGTAGTGTTCACCAAGCAAGTGGACTTCCCAAAATATACATTGTTGTTTAAACAATAGTATAATCCAAGTTTATGATGATAATGAGGAACATTGTCATAAGCTCCCAAGAATTCCATAATTTTTTCATCTATTGAGAAAGTGTCTAAAAGGATATCTCCTAGAGGATAATTATTGTCTATCATCTTAGGATATATCAAATTTAGTGTTGTTATTGTGTTCACATTAAGATTAGGACATCTATGGGCTTTGGTTTCCTTGAAAGGATTATACCCAATGCCACTCAAGTAATGTCGTGAAGTAGATTCTATAGGTACTCGAATTCCTTGTTGATTAATACCATAACTATTACCTACATAGTCACAATTCTTATAAAGGATCTGAAATCCTCAACCATAAAGAGAGGCCATCTCTCTAGAAGAAGGTGGATCTTCATAGGTCTCATAATATGTAGTGTAAGAGTGTTATCTGTGTTTGTTACCAAAGAAACTTTAGGTTTCTAAATGGATCTTTTAGATGAAATCAATGCAACATTTGATGCATTAGGATTAGAGTTGTTAAGCTTGTACTCTCATATAGAGGTAGAAGTAAAATCTAGTGAACCCCAATCGTCACCAAGGAATGCATTTGATTATTTAGAATCTTGTACCACATTATTTGTGGCAAGAGGAGTTGACAGATCAACTTTCAAGTTATTTAGAATCTTATGATGAACAACTTACTTTTGTAATTCACTTTGTAAACAACTATCTAGTTCAAGATCAACCTCAATAGTATGAAGTTTATCTTTACAAATAAACTTGATTGAACGATAAAGTGTAGATGGAATTGCCCCCAATGCATGAATCCAAGGTCTACCAAGAATCATATTATATGAAAAGGAGCCAGACATGACATGAATCTGGGTAGATAGAGTCACAGACCCAACTTGTATAGGTAAAGTTACAGTGCCTATAGACTGTCTTCCAACATTATCAAAGCCACAAATACTAAGTCTATCCGGTCTAATTAGAGAAGTATCAACCTTAATCTTATGTAACAAATTAATACCATAGACATTAAGAGCCAATCCATTATCAATCATAACTCACTTGATCAATTTGTTATTTATTGTGATGAAGATAATCAAAGGATCATACTGATTTTGAACTTCAATAGAAGGCAACTCATGTTCAAATAGAATGTCTATTTTTGTCACATGCATACAATCTAAGAGAGCTGCTACATCATTCAACTTGACGACATGTGGTACAATCACCTTTTGTAAAGCTTCTTGGAGCATTCCATGGTATGTAGGTAAAGTTTGTATAAGTTCCCAAAGAGAAATCGTAGTAGGAGTAGCATGAAGCTACTCAACAAGATCATAATCTTGATCAACTTTATGTGTTAAATGAGGTGCTTGAGGAAGCATAGGTTGAGAAGTTGGTAAAGATATCGAAATGCTTGATTGTTGTTTGCTTTGTTTGTTATTCTGAGTGTTATATGTATGAGTAACCATAGTGTGACTAGGTTGTTGTGAACTTCAATGCATTATTTGTTTAGCATAGTTATAGATGTAATCAAGAGATCGAGAAGAAGGTGGAAGACCTCTAACAGTGAACACCAATTTAGATTGTGGTTGAGCCACATCTAAACACAGGTTGACCACTATTTTTGGCTTCACAGGTTCTTCTTGAGGTTTAGGAGCATAGATTGCATTTACTATTCTTTGAAACAATGACGGTTTAGGAGTCGTAGTGGAATATTCAATCGAGATAAAGTCCTCAAGGGCTTCATCTAGCATATTGAAGTCATCACAACTAAACGACTCATCATACACATGAAAGTCTTGTAAAAGTAATATGACATTATAACATGTTCTAATTAACCCAAGACTTAAATGTAAAGTAATATAGCATAAACTTTGTGAAAATGAAACAAAATATCACTATGCAAATCACAAAGTTTTAATTTCAAACTCTTTTAATGAAAGGATGTAGATATCAATCAAGATTCAATGTATATAGTTTTCATAAAAGAGGTTTGCAATCTAAATGTTATTTCGGATAGCAAACTATTTCAGATCTAATGTCTAAAAGGATGCAAATTCTTTTAAAGCATGGGTTCACCAAAATGTTTAGTGGAAAAAGTGGGATAATGATAGTTTGTCTAAACCAAATCAAATCTTTCTTTCACTCACTAAACATTAGGGAAGTAGGAACCAAGCTCGCTCTCTATGAGGGATCAAGCTATAGATTCCTAGGCTTCCCTGTTATTGTAGCAGTAATTGAACAAATTCTTTAATTAGGATTTTACAAGTTTATGTCATTCACAAAGCATGAAACCCTAATTATCAATTATGTCGTAATAGACTATTTTCTGACACAGGTATTGATAAATAAATTCTAGAAACACACAACAGATATCACAAAGAGTTTGTACCTAGAAAATTAGGGCCTGTCAGACAAGGACGCCTGCTCTTTTGTCCCAAAATTTTAAGGAGTGAAATCTGTTGTATTAGGTGTCGAAGAGTCCTCAGAGGTTCCCAGATCCAGAAATAAATGCCCAGTTGGGCAAGGGCACCCACTCTTTTGTCTTCAATATTCTGTGATGCCAAAATTCAAAGTTTTGCGATGATTATATCTGTAATGTCTGCCTTTCTGCAATACCTTTCCGGCATATCTTTTCGAATGTGACATGCACCTACAAAAGAGGAGAAAGATGGTTGTGATTGTATAGGAGCTTGCCTCAGTCAAGCCCCATTTTTTTGGTATTTCTACCTCAACAATAACCAATGATAAAGATCTATAGATGTGTGTGCTCATGTATCATATGTGTATGCAGAAAATGCAAAACCCTAGATGACTCAAACATCAAGGAAATATCAACACCTTGCTCCACTCAAGGAAAAAACATCACCTCATGGAGATGATTGTAATGAAGACTTGTAGATCAAGAAGGCGAGGCCACCATATCCATGAAGGATTCCCAAGCTCAAGTTGGAGGCTTCAACCCTTCTCCCAATCGTACAAAGGATTTGACAAAACCCTAGGAAGAGAAAGATAGTCTCAAGATATTGATTCCTAATCTCCATCGAATATCTCCATTATAGAATATATCAATATCCTCAAAGAGATTCAACAAGTTGCTGATCTTGAATAGCAAAAATGGTAGAGTTTCAGCATACAAATCTTGCATGTAGATTGTGTGTGATAAAATGATTTAGTGGAAAAAGTGGGATAATGATAGTTTGTCTAAACCAAATCAAATCCTTCTTTCACTCACTAAACATTAGGGAATTAGGAACCAAGCTCTCTCTCTATGAGGGATCAAGCTACAAATTTCTAGGCTTCCCTATTATGCTAGTATGAATTGAACATATTATTTAATTAGGATATTACAAGTTTATGTCATTCACAAAGCATGAAATCCTACTTATCAATTATGCCATAACAAAAATATTTTCTGACATAGGTACTGATAAATAAATTATAGAAACACAGAGCAGAGATCACAGAGAGTTTGTACCGAGAAAATGAGGGCCTGTCAGACAAGGGCACCCACTTTTTTGTCCCAAAAGTTTTTGAGGAGTGAAATCTGATGTATCAAGTGTCAGAGGGTCCTCAAAGGTTCCCAAAACTAGAAATAAATGCCTAATTGGGCAAGGGCGTCCACTCTTTTGTCCTAAATATTCTATGATGCTGAAATTCAAAGTTCTGTGATGACTATATCTATAATGTCTGCCTTTTTACTGCTCCTTTCCACCAGATCTTTTCGAATGTGACCTACACATACAAAAGAGAAGAAAGATGGTTATGGCTATATAGGAGCTTGCCTCATTCAAGCCCCATTTTTTTGGTATTTTTACCTCAACAATAGCCAATGATAAAGATCTACAGATGTGTGTGCCCATGTATCATATGTGTATGCAGAAAATGCAAAACCCTAGGTGACTCAAACATCAAGGAAAGATCAACACCTTGCTCCACTCAAGGAAACAACAACAACATCGCATCAAGGAGATGATTGCAATGAAGACTTGTAGAACAAGAAGGTGAGGCAGACGTATCTGTGGAGAATTCCCAAGCTCAAGTTGGAGGCTTCAACCCTTCTCTCGATCATAGAAAGGATTTGACAAAACCCTAAGAAGAAAAGATAATCTCAAGATCTTGATTCCTAATCTCTATTGAATATCTCCATGATAGCAAATATCAATATCTTCAAAGAGATTCAACAAGTTTCTGATCTTCAATAGCAAAAATGGTAGAGTTTCGACATAGAAAGCTTGCATGTAGATTGTGTGTGATAAAATGATTTTCAATTCTCTTTAAATATCTAACCTTAGAAATTCAAATATTTGAAATAATGTGTTGACATCACGTGATAACCGAAATTTGAAATCAGAATCCCAAGGTGCACAGTGGGAGAGCAGGTGACACCCCGCCAAAATTCAAAACCTAGAAAAATAGGGCAGGACAAGGGCGTGGGCACCCATTTTTAGGCCACGACCCTTAGGTCTACATTTAGGAGGTCCAGGATGTCCCAAATCCAAATTTCATTCTCAGGTTCAGTCGTTAGTTGCTTCAGAATACGACATTTCTACAGTCAAATATATGTCAATCAAGGTTCAGGTAGGCCAGAAGCAAGAAGGGCAAGAGGTCACCAAAGGAAAGGAGCTAAACCATGAGAAATTGTGTCATTCCATGTAGGAGGACAATTTCTAACATAACACTTCCTTCTTGTAAATTTGGTTGTGTTCTTGAATGTAGATGGAAAATGGAAAATGAGTGAATGTGTGTGGGTGTGTCCTTTTAATTGTTCTCCATTGTTGTTGATGGGTTTGTAGTTGTGTTGTTGGGTTGGGTGAAATGTGTTTTGGGTTGGCTCCCCAATTGGTTGAGAGCAATGCATGTGAGGGGTTGAGGGAGGTAAGAATCCTCCTTGGGGAACAATTCACTCTCTTGAGAGAGAGATTGGGCATGAGTGCCATTTGGTGTTTTGGAGTTGTGATCTTGGTGGTGAGGTGGTTATGGAAGATTTTGGGAGATTTGAAGGAGTATGACTATGTGTATATGTGATATTTGACATATTAGTTTTCATTATTTCCCCAAGGTAGAGTTTTCTACTCTACTCCCCCTATTTTGGATTCTTTTTTGGGTCCTTTGTGTTGTGTAAGACTTGGTTGGGATTGTGTGGTTCTTTTGTGAGAAATGAATGGTGTATTTGTTTTGTGTGCGCTCCTTGGGTTCATAGTTGGCTTCCTAGCTCAGGGGTGGCTTGTGAGCAAGCCAACGGTTGGGAGGAGAGCACTTCTATTGGTCCTTGGATATAGATTTATCTTGTTTTTATAGGTTAAGTGAGAAGGGATCAAGGAAGGAGAAAAGTTTTCTATTGTGGAGTTCAAACCTTGTTTAAAAAAAAAACTATTCTATATAAAGAGCCTCATTTTGTTTTGAGAATCCTTGGGTCAAGTTTTGTAAATGTAGCTATGAAACTATTGTAAGTTGTAAAATGTGATCTATGAGTCACTATGTGTTGTGGGATAATTAATAAGTCAAGATTGTATTTATCCTTATCACATAGTCTTAAATGGCATAAGAGTGTATGAATATGTTTTCAATCTATTGTGAAGTGAGAAAATTGTAAGAAATGCCTCTTTTACCTATCTAATGTATTCAATGATTAATAGGAAATATTCAAATATTGTTGTATCCAATGTTGGAATAATTATCTTTTTCCAAGTTAGATTTGTGATAAATGTATTTTCCTTGCATATTAAGATTGCAGTCTTTTATATCTTGGGTAAACTTATAAGAAAATGGAGAAAAGTAATTTAGTTTGAGTTTAAATGTAGTTTGAGTTACATGTGTAATAAATGTATGCATATATTCATGTTGGTAGAGAAAAAAAAATCAAATGTGAGAAAATTTATAATTTAAATAAGTGTGTTTTTTTTAAGGTAGAGTTAGTTTGAGTTATTTTCCCTTGTGTGATTTGAGATAATTAGTTAATATTGAGTTAAATATATATAATGTGAAGATTCCTCTTGTTAATGGTAGTGTAAACAATAGATATATATTCTTTTAGGTATTGTTAAATCTTTGTTTTGAGATAGAATTATGTATATACATATACATATATATGTACATACATATATATACATATATATGTATATACATGTATATATATGTATAGATATGTATATATATCTATATATATATACATATATATATATATATATGTAGATATATGTATAGATATGTATATAGATATATACATATATATACATATCTATACACATATATATGACATATTTCAAATATATTTATATATTATAAGAAAATACCATATGGAAATGTTGTTAACGTTATTATTATTGTCGAAAATGAGTGATTTTCAAAGAAAAATTAAGAATTTTGTTTTGGGGCTGGGTAGTGCCATAACCCCACGACGGCGAGTGAGTAGGGAGGGGTCAAAGACCCCACCCCATAGCGGCCATGGGAGCTACGGGGTGGGGGCTTCGGCTCTACCCCCACCGTCCCCTTTGGGAGGCCGGAACCCCTCTCAGGTCCACGCCTGCGCATAGGGCCAACGACCTGTTAATATTTTTTTTAGTGTATTTTATTTAAAATCTAACTTTAAACTATATATATATATATATATATATATATAACAATCCACCTGTATGTAATTTCTTCTACTCATAAATTTAATTATATTTTCTCTAATACACATTTATATATATATACATACAAATTGTTGTATATATACACTGTGAATGCCATTCTATGTTTTTTGTATGCGATTTAAACCAGAAATATATAGGTATATATTCTTTGCATATCTTTGTTTATACATTCTATATTTTCATTCAAAATAGAAAATAGAATACATGGGAAAATGTATTGAAACAAATAAACTAAAACAAAACAAATACTTCCCATTTACATGGAAATAAATAGTAAAAAATGATGTTTCCTTTGCAAATACAACGCTACACATCAATGGAAAATCCTAGGTAAGTAGAAATGCTATAATAATTACATAAAATCCTCTTTTGGAGAAATAGGGAGAAAACAATCAAAACCTTTTTTGTTGACTCTCTTCTTTCCTTCTCCTTGCCTGTCTTCAAACCTGCAAAACAAAGTGAGAGCAAATGAGTGTAAATATACTCTTTTATAACCTCTTCATGTGATTAGTAGTGTTGCCCTAGAAATTAGTGGCAACTAATGATGCTTAGTGCTGATTAATCTAATCTAGTTAACTTTTCTCATTTCGTGTATAGTAGAAGTGTAAAATAAATCTAGAAAATTGGGATAAATACATAGCTCTAGTGAAATAATTATTATGGTGTTTTATTTTTTTTGGGTATTGAGAACTAGTGGGTTAATTAGTCAACATTATGAGAGAATGATATTTATTTTAACAATGTTAAAGGTGTACTTATGTTATTTGATGGAATCAAATAATCATTATTATTCTTAGGAGAATTTATTATGTTTCAGAAAAGATTGTATTAATTGTTTTTTATGAAATATTGTGGTCATTTAAATTATTTAAAATTCTCTTCTTTGGAATAGTAAAATCTTTATAATGGTAGATTTAAGTTTTTTATTCATGTCTTAGTAGTAATCTACTTTCCTAATAATGATGTAACATTGAGATTTAAATTTTATTGTATTAATTAAAATTAATTATTTCTTTTCCAATAGAAATCATTTAATGGACCTAGTATTAATTAAACATTAGCATGTTGGGAATTTAACGTAATTATTGGGCTTTGTGCTCTTAAGGTGGGGCCACTTCCACTTTCATATAGAACACCTAGGAGGGAATTATATTATGAATCATTTCCTTGTGGCATCACATAATGTAACGTCAAACCTATTTAGGCTACCTCCACTTACGTAGGGTGTATGAACGGTGTTCGATCTACTTGTCACATTCGAAATTCCTCTCCCCGCTTCGTGCGACATGCTTGTCTTGACATTGCATGGACAACACAGATAGGTGTGCACGTTAGATGATCATGTGATACACGATAATAATATATGTTATTGATGTCTTTCAAAAAAAAATTGTTGGTTTGGGTGTTCATGACCACATGAAAATGTGAGCATGACATTTGGTATCAGAGCCAAGTTTTGCTAAACTCTGGGAACTCTAGGCATGTGTGCACGTGTATGTGTTGGCCCTATTGTGGTTGTGGTTATCTTTGAGTAGTACATGTACTATGTTCTTGATAATGTGGTAGGATACCTTGCATAGAAAGAGGTAGATTTCTCTATTTTATATTTGGATAAACCTCTTATAGGACTTGATATCTTAGACATTGGAGAAGTGTGTTCATTATGTGAGATTATTTTTAATGATCCTACAAGTCCTAGCTACCATTGCTTAAGCAATCTTTAGGGTGTCTCCCTAGAAGGCTCTATTAGGAAATGAGTTATTTAGTGATTAAGTTGTGCAAAGCTCTAACTTCCTCTTAGGAAATGGAGCATATTCAACTTGAGCTAAAATTCATTGACAACCACATGCTTAATACCCTTAGGAATGAGCTTTGTATTGCAATGTTTGTCTAGCAGTAAATATTGGAGATATCCCTTGTGGACTTTTGCATTTCATGTGGCATGATGAAGTCACTTTTATGAGTTATCAAATACACTTGAATTAGTTAGTGGAATAGTGTGTATTCTACATGCAAGGAAAGTTCTTCTTTGAAGGAAGTTAGCAACCTTAAGCAATAATTTTTTTGTTTTATTTCATTTATCTCTCACCATGTTACTGACTAGTAATAGCTATGTGATGCGAAAACGAGTTCTATCTATTTTAGAAGGCTCTTATTTGGAATACTAAGACAATTAATGACTTTAGGTTACGCTTGTCTTGTATGAGAATGTTATTTACTCCTTTTGGGTTCTGGCCACTTCGATGTGTGAACATGATGATGGCATATCCACACATGCATTGTGATCATATTATCCTTGTCTTGAGCATGATTAGAGTGTGCATATGATTGTATAGTGTATAAGGATCTCTCTATTGTTGACCATCTTGTATACCCTCCTTGTTGGAGTGAGGTAATAATAGAAATTGGTGACCCATTTTCATGGTACGAACCTAGTGACACCTCATGACCCACTTTCTTATAAGCTTCTTGTATCATAAGTATGTCTTGTGTTTAGGTGATGTGGTGCTATGCCCTTAAGCAACATAGGGTGAAGTGTTTAAATTGCCTTTAGAAATATATTCTAATCAATATTGTTGATGAGTTTAGACAACCTTGTGGTAGTTTAACCATGCTAAGGTATTCTCGAAATAAGAAATAGGGGTCTAAATATTATACTAGTTCTTATGAAGTATAAATTAAGGACAACTTGATCCTCTTAGTATTGTCTTCCTTCTCGACTATATAGGTACATATAAATTCTTGTTAATGTAGTGGATATCGTTAGAAAGTGGATTGTTTTGCATCTAGATAAGGCTTAAATCAAGTTTAGTGATATCAAGATATATTATGGAAGGGAAGTTAAGTGTTAAGAGATGTTTGGCGATACGAGGGTTGTTAAAAAAAATACCTCCTTTAGAACCCTTTTGTCGATAAGTATGGTAAGAGTCATGGTGATGCTTAAGGAGATCAAGTAGTGGTTATAAGATAATTTCATGTCACCGTTTCTATCTTGTACCTTGGGCATTATGGCATTTTTGAAAAGTCTTTGAACTAGATTCCTAATGCAAATGGTTGCACGATTTCACATATTTGGTCATAGTAGAGAAGGGCTGCAGATGTTATGTGCAATATTCACAGGTGTTCCTTGAAGTAATTATGGGTGTGCTCTTTGAAGGAAAAGGTGTGATATTCTCTCTATATTTTTAAAAAAATTCCTTTTTGTGTGGGTGTCTTATCTAGTGGTGAATTCCCTTTTAGAATAGGAGTATGCTAGTGTAACTAGGGCTTGTAAGAGGAAGGAATTTATTTTAAGAAAAAAGATTATTTTCCTCCTTAGCCTTTGTGTTTCTAATAGACTACCCTACACACTAGGACCACACTAGTTGGTTCATAGTGCAATATACTCTTTGTCGTTCATGTCTCGTGGGTTGAAGATGGACCCTAGATACCCTTGAACTTGGATCCTATACTAGTAACATGTTCAGGAACTTGGTTTTCTCATTGGTTAATATATTAGAGTTAGTTGATGACTTATGTGTACTCATATCCATGGATACGATATTTTTAGACTAACTTCGTATATGGGTCCTTAGCATCATTATTTGATATAGATAGTGTTTTACATGGTCATAAAGTTTGAGCTTAGCTGTGTACCTTTTTTTTTAGGGTGACCTCCAACTCTATTGCTTGGAGTCTTACCAAGATAGTTGATGTGATGCTAGTCACAACTTGAGTAGTATGGTATGACAATTCTTTTTCTATCGTCTTGATAACATGGGTAGAATGATAGGTGATGGCACCCTCAAATTTTGCAAATTTGAAGTGCCTATATCCTTTCAATGTGTTGATAGAGGTTAGGTCAGCATACTGCTAAATCTACCTAGAGCCCATCTTCACTGATTAAAATTTTGCAACCCAGAGGTCATCTTGCAAATCAATATGGTATAATGTTTATTGGTGCATATGGTAGTGCGCCTGTTCAGTTTCGTGCTTCCATGATGAGTTCTGATGGGCTATTTAATGTTTTTCTGACTACGATCAGGCTAGATTTGGTGTTCCAAAAAGTTGCAAATTTCACAATTCTGAAGGCAACCCATTTCTTTTTTTGGTCTAAAACATCTCTAGTTCCATTTTCATCAGAAACCAAGTTTGTATGATGCATTATTTTAATGTACTTCAGTTGCGGTGAACACATTCGGTAGACCAATTTACAAAGGAGGTACCTAAGTTCTGATTGATGGGAGAAATATGATTTAAAACCCATGTTTTAAATAATTGATCATGGCGACTTGCAAAAAATCTCGGCTCTGGGGGCTACAGTTTGTGCGCAGTGAATTTTCCTTATTTGGCTGGCAGGCGAAATTAAATTTCACTATTTCCTAATGTTTGAATGGCAAATGTTTAAAATATTTTATATATTTTAAATAATTTTTAAAGGCAAGTGAATTAGGGCAAGTTTAATATTTGCCAAAACTTTATAAAGTTTTAAGGCTTATTAAATATTTGTTTTCCCTAAGTACCGATTTTGCCATTCCACGGAGGCATAAAAAGGGAATGCCCATTGTGAGTGCAGAACAATGGAAAGAAGAAAATAAAGCATTTTTAAAACTTTCTTATGTTTGGCAGCGAAAAATTAAAGAGGAAAGCTTTATTATTGCTTTAATATTTTTTCTCTGCCATTCCAAGATGTGCAAAGAGTGAACGGTGATGAGGATTGCGGAACTGTGGAAACATTTTATTGTCTTCACCAAACTTTATAAAGTTCAAAGTGTTTTAAATATTTGCATTTTCTGCCATTCCCAGTGCTACACTGAGCAGAGTATGCGGGTGTGCAATGAGATTGTCAAGTAGATGTGAGTAATGTTTGTAGGAAAAAGTTGCAAAGATGTGCAGAGGATGTTTGTTGTCACGTTTTTGCATTTGGGGTAGGCTTTTTGGAGTGTTTACAAGTGCAATGTAGTTGTTTCTTTATCCAGAAAGCTTTCCCAATGTATTCCTTATGCCTTGGGAACTTTTTTGCAACATTTCAAGCTTCTGTGGAGTGTCAGTAAGCAAAGGAATGGCCCAAATAAAATACTCATGGCTTGCATTTCTTTCTTCTTTTGTTGCAATGGTCATACATCATATGGAGGTTTCAAATGGTTTGCAGGGTATTTGTTATGCCAGAGGATTGAAGAAGAGAAAAAATAAGCAGAGATGGTGGCTATAGGACAAATATTTGACAAAATGTCAAATTAAAAAGTAGAGGAAATTGTGACTTTTTGAGGAGTTTGCTCAGTCAAAATGCAAGATAAATAGAAGTTTTAACTGCCAGTAAGTGGGTTTTTACCCAAGGGTGATATTTTTCACTTCCAAAGTGAAAATATAATTGGTAAACATGTTTTTATAGGCAAGTAAAAGGTTTTCACGGGAATGCAAATCAGATTTGGGCCAAATCAATTTCAGTTGCAAAAAGAGGAGGGAGAATAAAGAAGGAGAAGCATCTTCTAGAAGCAAATCAGTTGTAGAATCAAGGGAGCTGAGATGTGTCATGTGTCATCAATGGATTAATTTTACGGTTTTCATCTTTTTCTCTCTTTCTCTTTATATTATAACTTCTGTATCATTCTAAGGGGTTGGTTCCAAGTTGTCTTCTCAGACTAGGTCTGGAAGATAAAGATCAATCTAGGGGTTCTATTTTTCTGCAATAGTTAGGTCTCTGTTTTTATGATGTAATAGGTCTACTTGTATATGAATTTTTGTACTAGATTTGGAAGTCTTTTCAATAAATCAATATAAGTCCATGTTTTTGCTGTTAATACTATTCTTTGTCTCCATCAATGTTTGAGTATTTCAGGAGATCCAAGGGGTTTCTGGGTGTACATTTGCTACACTATCCATTTGATCTATGTTAGTCTGTATTTTCAAGGAGATACAGTAATAGTGTTTTGCTTAAATATTTACTTAAATGTCTAAGTGAACATGCTTTCATGGACAAATATTTGGGATGTTTCAGTGCATTGTGGATAGCTAAGAATGGATGTAATGTTGAGTGCAGAAGGGCTATTGAGGGTTCAATGTTTCTGTAAGGCAGAAACCTAGTTAATTGAATTCATTTGAATGTGTGCTTTCCTTTTCATTATGGATTAGTATCCAAGTGAGACTCTGTTGCCCATGGTATTAGGCACCGGTCTAGGGCAATCAAGTATAACCCTACCCCATTATAAATTTGAAAATCATTTGTCTTTTCCATGATTTATTTATAAGTTATTTCTGTCCTACCCTTATGCATGAAGTCTAGTATTTTGAACCTTGTTAAACCTCACGAGAAACTTGTAATTAGTGCAATCTTCAGAGGACTTATGCATATTGTATCTTCTAGGTCTATGGTGTTGAAAGAAGCTGTCAATGAGTACATTCACAAGGATTATAACTAAGATTATCATATGTTAACACCATTTGAACCTAATTGCCTAAATTTAGAGATCTCCCTTGCTACGTATCCATTTCCTAAATTGTTTTGAGGTCTCTAGGAACACCCTTCCGAGCTTGGTAATGCTCAAAGAGTAGAAGGCTATGTTTAGCCTTGTTCATTGGCCTTTTTTGTCCTCAATCTAATGTTAGTTTTCCTTAGGATTGGGGGTTGCAAGAAAAAACACCAACAATAGGATGTGTAATATGAAACTGCAGTTGTGTTGTCACATGATATAGAGGTAGCATGACTTTATGGGATGGTGTTAGTAATACCCTTGGGGAAATTAGATTTATATCCCCACCAAGAAAGTACTGGACCCTATTCCTTATGTGATGCTTCCAGGCATGTGACGCTTGTCACTCATTCCAAAATATGTCCCGTGTTGTAGGAGACATATGGTGGTAGCTTAGGATAAGATGTTTTATGATCTTCATATGGTTGATACCACCAATATTTCATCTTCCCTTTGGTGGCTGTGATAAATTCATGTGGTGTTGTATTGTCTAACCTTTATGTGATGTTGTATTTTTACTCATTTATTTAATTCTTTGCAAAATTGCCTTGTTTGTGAAACTAGCAGTCTTGAATTTTGTTATCTTGGACTACTTAGTCAGTTTATGTTAAAATATTCCTCTTGCCTTAAGGATTTTTTTATATTATTTTTTGTTTAAATTTTGAATGTTACATTGGTTGCCACTTTTGAAACTTTTTTTCCTTTTTGGAATTTATGTCTTTTAAAATTTTATTAGTGAATTTAATTTGAGATCTTATCTTATTATAAGCTTTATCATTTTGAGGCTTTTTATAAATTCTATATTGCTGGTACATGTGTAGCAATGTGACTCATGTGAACTACTACATCCATAAAAGGGGTACTTGATAGAAATTAAAGGGGAGTAGATGGTTGGGGTATGAAATCGTATGGTTAGATGAGGTAAATAGGACCAATGAGGGATAGTTATGATTTTTTTCTTTTCATTTCCATAAGTTCGAGGTGGTGTTCCTTGTGAACTTTCCTTCTAGTGGCTAAACCCTTAAGTGAACATGAGTAAAGTACCATGAGAAGTAGGAAGGAATACTTGGGATAGACCCTGAGACTATCCTATCTCCATTTAGATCTATGTCACTTGCTTTTTGATTATGTTGCATATAATATTGTATGAATTCATCAACCACTTGAAAGTTGGCTCAATGGTACTTCAACCACATGGGTAGTTAGGTTAGTTACTTAGATATATGGTTGTTGATAGTGCTATGGCACTTGTTAATACTAGCAAACCTCACCTTATGAGACTAGTGAAGTCTTTTTGATGACAAATGCAGCGAAGGTAGGTGCGTCTGTGCATGAGCTAAGAGTTGTAAAATAGTAGTGGTTGCAAGAACAACCTAAATGCTTGTTATGGCTATGTTGAATGCAATGTATTGTTGGCTCCTTGGTTGAACAATACTCTTTTGTGTTTTCTTTACTAGCTGAGTCATTATTGATGACATAAAGGAGTTAGGTATTTTGTTAGTTATGAAGGGAAATAAAAGGGATATATGGTTTTGCCTTCCTTGGTGTAACTACATTTTATGGGACTCGTTATCAATCTTGTGAGATTGTTAGAGGGATCAGATGCCTTATCTTATGTTGTTATGTTAGAAGAATTGTTTGATGTGATTAATCCTCTTGATGTTTGGTTGCTCCTATCTTGGAGTAGATT
The DNA here is from genome assembly GCA_027924645.1 of Cunninghamia lanceolata. Lineage (NCBI taxonomy): Eukaryota > Viridiplantae > Streptophyta > Pinopsida > Cupressales > Cupressaceae > Cunninghamia > Cunninghamia lanceolata. The sequence continues at coordinate 706,127 of BSBN01000292.1, read as the reverse complement.
ATTATATAGAATGATTGTTTGACTAACCCTTTAACATGTTGGATGACTCCAAATGGGTTAGTCTACACTTACCCTCTTGCTAACTTCCAAGAGGAAGTTTAGTATTAGGGGGGAGGATGTGAGGGCCACCCTTGTGTGGCTAATTTGATTTCATGATGGGGTCTTATTATTGTGTTGGATACTCCTAGACTTTGGGCATTATGTATGGACTTGTGATCCTCTTGGATAGGTTATATTAGACGAAGATGCCTAGATTAGAGTGGTGGATTTAAATGGCAGGTGTTGGATTATGTTGATTAACATAGTTGACTCACTTTTTATGTTATGATGGTGTATTCAAAAGATAGCCAGGTTGTCATTCAACTTTGTGAGGCCCATTCTTATGGAGCATATTTGTTGACACTATTGAGGAGCCTATTATTGTTGACTCACCTAGATGTAAGACTAGTTGATTTTGGGACTTATATTTCTTGTGATAGAATACCGTGGATAGAACTTTGATTTAAGTAATTGAGTTAATTTGTTTATGAGGATGATAATTTAACTAGGATGTAGTTATGCTTCCTTTGAGCCTTATATAATGAATGTGTGATTGAATTGGATTAATTATATGTTGACTAGAGATGATTCAATTGCCTAGTTGAGTTTATTGAAAATTGAATTAAGCTTGGGATTATTCTATTAAACAAGTTGAGGTGATTTGAAATTGGATATATGTGTTGATAGATCATTATGATGCATATGTAATGACATTAGGAGATATCATGGAAGGATGATTGAAGTTGTATTGATATGTAATTGACATTCATTTGAATTTTGATTATTGTTTAGGGTAAAGATGTTTGCATTGAATATAATTATAATTAGAACTTAATTCAAGTTTCTTTGGCTATATATACTTATTGGATAAATTGACGTGTGCAATTGAGATATGCAGGTACCTTCCATGATTAATGGAAATTTGGAGGTCAACTAGAAACCCATGTGAATTCCTTGTGATGCCTGGCCTTAGTCTATATGGAGACTAAAGTATTTTATTAGAGTATAATGTGTAATGTGATTTATTTACTATGATTAATTTTGGATTTTAAAATTTTGTGTAAATGTGAGATGGCATGGGTAACGAGTGGTTGGCTTATGTGTCTTATTTTGAAATTTAAAATTTGGTGGTTTCTTTTGAGGGGCTTGAGAGGTCTTTTTCATGTATATTTTATTGATTTTAAGTCCCTAGGTCATGTACCTTGGGGTTGGGAGTCTCTTGGGCTTTGAATTTTTGAAATTTGAGTGATTTAGACCCCTCCCAAGTTCCTTGGCAAAAGAGTGGCGTGGGTAAGTTTTGGGAAGAGAGATGGTGGACTTGTCACCATATCCTCCCATCCTCCTAGGTTTGGGGATGAGGGTTTAACCAAGTACCACCTCATCCCAAGGCTTCACACATGTGGGAGCCCAGCCTAGGAAGATATTTGGAGAAGAGTGTACAAGTACACTCCTCTCCTCTAGGTCTCGCACATGTGTGAGAACTATGAGGAGTCAAATTACTGCTTTGGGTTTGAGAATTGGTTGAGAGGGATGAGGTGGATTCCATGTGGCACCTTCTTATTTGGAGAAGAGGTGTGACACGTCATCCATTACATATACCCTCATTTGCAACTTGAGAAGCACTTTTAGATTTTATTTTTTTCACTTGTTGAGTTGAGAGTTAGAGAGGAAGAGACTTGGGAGATTGAAGAAAAAGGCTAGTGGAGCTCTTGGAGGGACTTCACCAAAATTGTTCTTCACCAACTTTTGGTAAAATCTTTTTGTGAGGTAGGCTTCCTTCTTGTAAATTTGGTTGTGTTCTTGAATGTATATGGAAAATGGAAAATGAGTGAATGTGTGTGGGTATGTCCTTTTAATTGCTATACATTGTTGTTGATGGGTTTGTAGTTGTGTTGTTTGGTTGGGTAAAATGTGTTTTGGGTTGGCTCCCTAATTGGTTGAGAGAAACCCATGTGAGGGGTTGAGGGAGGTAAGAATACTCCTTGGGGAAAAATTCACTCTCTTGAGAGAGAGATTGGGCATGAGTGTCATATGGTCTTTGTGTGGCATGAGTGCCATTTGGTGTTTTGGAGTTTTGATCTCAGTGGTGAGATGGTTATGGAAGATTTTGGGAGATTTGAAGGAGTATGACTATGTGTATATGTGATATTTGACATATTAGCTTTCATTGTTTCCCCAAGGTAGAGTATTCTACTCTACTCCCCCTATTTTGGATTCCTTTTTGGGTCCTTTGTGTTGTGTAAGCCTTGGTTAGGATTGTGTGGTTCTTTTGTGAGAATCAAATGGTGTATTTGTTTTGTGTGTGCTCCTTGGGTTCATAGCTGGCCTCCTAGCTTAGGGGTGGCTTGTGAGCAAGCCAACGGTTGGGAGGTGAGCACCTCTATTGGTCCTCGGATATAGATTTATCTTGTTTTTGCAAGTGATGTGAGAAGGGATCAAGCAAGGAGAAAAGTTTTCTATTGTGGAGTTCAAACCTTGTTAAAAAAAACTATTCTATGTAAAGAGTCTCATTTTGTATGGAGAATCCCTAGGTCAAGTTTTGTAAATGTAGCTATGAAAGTGTTGCAAGTTGTAAAATGTGATCTATGAGTCACTATGTGTTGTGAGAAGATTAGTAAGTCAAGATTGTATTTATCCTAATCACATAAGACTTAAATGGCATAAGAGTGTATGAATATGTTTTCAATCTATTGTGAAGTGAGAAAATTGTAAGAAATGTCTCTTTTACCTATCTAATGTATTCAATGATTAATAGGAAATATTCAAATATTTTTGTATCAAATGTTTGAATAATTATCTTTTTCCAAGTTAGATTTGTGATAAATGTATTTTCCTTGCATATTAAGATTGTAGTCTTTTATATCTTGGGTAAACTTATAAGAAAATCAAGAAAAGTAATTTAGTTCGAGTTTAAATGTAGTTTGAGTTACATGTGTAATAAATGTATGCATATAGCCTGCACGACTAGTGTAGTTGGCTTGTGACTTGGGATGGCTCCTCATGCTCATGGGTTCCACTCCGTCCCGAGTTTACCCGATGGTACAGGCTAGTGGGCTGTTGTGTACCCCTCCAGGGACTAGTCTCACCCCTCCGCTCGCCTCTCAAATGAGTTGTTGGGCAGAGGGTTGCGGGGACACCCTGGGTTACCAAAAAAATAAAAATAAAATAAATGTATGCATATATTCATGTTGGTAGAGAAAGAAAATCAAACGTGATAAAATTTATAATATAAATAAGTGTTTTTTTTAAGGTATAGTTAGATTGAGTTATTTTCCCTTGTGTGATTTGAGATGATTAGTTAATATTGAGTTAAATATATATAATGTGAAGATTCCTCTTATTAATGGTAGTGTAAACAATAGATATATATTATTTTATGTATTGTTAAATATCTGTTTTGAGATAATATAATATTTATTTATTTATAAATATATATAAAAATATATATGAATATATCTGACATATTTTAGATATATATATAAGAAAATACCATATGGAAATGTTACTAAAGTTATTATTATTGTTGAAAATGAGTGATTTAAAAAAAAATTAAGAATTTTGTTTTGGGGGCTAAGCAGTGCCCTAACCCCATGGTAGCAAGTGAGTAGGGAGGGGTTGAAGACCCCACCCCCACCATCCCCTTTGGGAGGTCGGCCGGCCTATGTACAGGTTGGAACCCCTATCAGGGTCACGCCTGCGCATAAAGCTGATGACCTATTTATATTTTTTTTAATGTATTTTATTTAAAATTTAACTTTAAACTATATATATAACAATCTTCTTGTATGTAGGGTGGTAGGGTGGGCACCCAATCCAATACATCTTGGATGGGTCGCTGCCATCAGTCTATATTATGGCATTTAAGCCTGGTTGACATTCTGTTATCATTGCTGAGCAAGCAGCCTTGCCGAAATGACCTGTCGCACGCTCCACATCCTCCCAATACTATGTTTCATGAATATGATAGCAGTTAAATGAATGTGGACTCCTTTTGCTCTAACAGATAGTTGCCTTCGATTTCCTCTTCAAACAATCAGCTAGACCGAGCGATAGTTGATCTCTGTATTGGTGGAGTGGGCAGAATGGCGAAAGGTTCCGGTTTCATAGCTAAGATCTATGTGCATGGACTGTTGAACCTGGGAGCGTCAACACCTCTCCAGTTGGAGAGCTCAGTCCGGCAGATGGCCTTCAAAGGAGCCATCACAGACCTAAGGCTCAAATGCATCCTGCGAAGGCATGAAGGCCTTCTTCTCCTGGCGGTTAAGATCATTCTGGGGTCAGATTTCCTGTCCGTAGATGAATTCTATAGGGTAGAGCCACACATCTCCTCCTGGTTTCTAGCTTCAATCCTAGATGCAGGGGTGTCAACAGGAGCAGCAAAAAGTTTGATGCTGAAGCTGTTCAAGCCAGAAATCCTTGGTGGCCTCAACTCCATACTCGGTGCAATCATCCCTTGGGTGGGTATCCCCCGCTTGAATGACATTGCATCCCCTAAAGATCCACTAGAGGTGGTGAAAGTCTTCCCCCTCATTCTTGACTTGAAAGGTATGGCACTGACAGAGCACCAGGACTGAGTTCTCCAGGTTTATGGCTTTCTCCAAAACATGTTGAACGAGGATGGGGACTTCGGGGAAGGGGAATGGGTCGGCAGGCTCCAATCCATGGCAGTGGGGCTCGGCCTTCTTTAAAAACTTGGTTTCTATTGCCCAGCTTTCAGTGATCACTCTCAGTAGGTATATGTTTATAGTCTAGCCTCTAATGGGACAGTAAGCCTTATGGCATTTTTGCTTAGACATGTCTGTAAGATTTTGCCTAAATAACTCTGTAAGGTTTCAGTGGTTTTTGCTGTGGAAGCTAGTTTGGGTGGTTGCAGGTAAATAGCTTATAGGCACCTGCTTGTAAACATTTCCTTCTGATCAATACAAAACTCTATATTTACGAATAAAAAAAAACAATCTTCTTGTATGTAATTTCTTCTGCTCGTAAATTTAATTATATTTTCTCTAATACCCATTCTTTAAATTTTTATATATATACGTACAGATTGTTGTATACACACACACACTGTGAATTCCATTCAGTTATATAATGATATATACATTGATTATGTGTATATTATCATGAATACATTCTATGTTTTTTTTGTATGCTATTTAAACTAGAAATATATAGGTATATATTCTATGTATATCTTTGTTTATACATTTTGTATTTTCATTTTAAATAGAAAATATAATACATGGGAAAACAGATTGAAACAAATGAATTAAAACAAAAAAAATACTTCCCATTTACATGGCAATAAATACTAAAAAATGATGTTTCCTTTGCAAATACAATGCTATACATCAATCGAAAACCCTAAGTAAGTAGAAATGCTAGAATAATTACATAAAATCCTCTTTTGGAGAAATAGCAAGTAAACAATCAAGACTTTTTTTTGTTGACTCTCTTCTCTCCTTCTCCTTGCCTCTATTCAAACCTACAAAACAAAGTGAGAGCAAATGAGTGTAAATATAGTCTTTTATAACCTCCTCATGTGATTAGTAGTGTTGCCCTAGAAATTAGTGGTAACTAATGATGCTTAGTGCTGATTAATCTAATTTAGTTAACCTTTCCCATCTAGTGTATAGTAGAAGTGTAAAATAAATCTAAAAAATTAGGATATAATACATAGCTCTAGTGAAATAATTATTATGGTGTTTTTTTTTGGGGTATTCAGAACTAGTGGGTTAATTAGTCAACATTATGAGAGAATGATATTTATTTTAACATTGTTAAAGGTGTACTTATGTTATTTGATGGAATCAAATGATCATTATTATTCTTAGGAGAATTTATTATGTTTAAGAGGAGATTGTATTAATTGTTTTTATGAAATATTGTGGTCATTTAAATTATTTAAAATTCTCTTCTTTGGAATAGTAAAATCTTTATAATGGTAGATTTAAGTTTTTTATTTGTGTCGTAGTAGTAATCTACTTCCTAATAATGGTGTAACATTGAGATTTAAATTTTATTGTATTAGTTAAAATTAATTGTTGCTTTTCCAGTAGAAGTCATTTAATGGACCTAGGTTAATTAAACATTAGCATGCTAGGAATTTAACGTAATTATTGGGCTTTGTGCTCTGAAGATGGGGCCACTTCCACTTTCATATAGAACACCTAGGAGGGAATTATCTTATGAATCATTCCCTCATGGCGTCACATAATGTAACATCAAACCCATTTAGGATACCTCCATTTACGCAGGGTGTACAAATAGTGTTCAATCTACTCATTTAAAATTCCTCTCCCCACTTCGTGCAACGTACTTTTCTTGACATTGCATGGACAACGCAGATAGGTGTGCACGTTAGATGATTGTGTGATACATGATAATAATATATTTTATTGATGTCTTTCAAAAACAATTGTTGGTTCGGGTGTTCATGTCCACATGCAAATGTGGGCATGACTTATGGTTGACAATACTTCTTCACAACATGGTTCTCAAACTTCTATTGATAATATTTCTTTCAATGCCTTTGATGATGCTCATGTTTCTACTAATCCCTTCTCTTGATAAGATGGCCTCCTTTCTTGTTCATCATTTCCTCTTTCTTTGGAGGATGAACTCTCTCTCATAGATAACATTGAGCATGATAGTATCATTCATTACTTTTTTAATGTCACATTAGTTGAGAGTCAAATCCTTAAATAGATATTAAGCATCATTTGTATGATCATTTACCTACTATTTTGTTAGATATTGAGCATCATTAAAATGATCCTCTATCTACTATTTCCTCTTCTACATCAAACCCATCCTACTAGATATTGACCCTTCCCACAATGTTTCTCCACCTTCCTTGTCTACTACCACTCCCACATCATTTTCTTCTCCAAAGACATCACCATCGATCCCTTGTGAGCTACCTTCTATTACTCCTACATCTAAATGGTCATACTCTATTTTATCTTTTTAGATTCTTACATAACCCTCTTCAATTGGTATGGAAACTTTTCCTTTTGATAAATATAATGGCCATGGTGACCCATTGCACCATGTAAAACACTTCTCCATCATATGCTTGACACATACACATGAGGACTCATTTTTTGATCTTGCTCATGTATTTATCTCTCACTTTCATTATAACATGGGGCCTAGAGTCTATCTTACACACTTGGTGTAATGAAAACAAACTATTGGTGAGAGTGTCTAGAGATTCACTTATCATTTCTTTTCCTTTCTTGTTCAATGGAGTTATCATCCTCTTGATAGCCTTCTGCTACCTCTCTTTTATTCAAAATTCTTGCCATATATCCAACAAGATATGTTTTTCTATTAGTTTTATTCTCTTTCCAAATTAGCTCTTCATGCCATTAAGATTGATCAAATCTTTCTATAGAACCCTGAACTCAAGGATGATGATACACTTCTCCCTACTTGTGATGAGAAGTTCCTTCAACCATCTCAAACAAACATAGATTCATCACCTTCCACTTATTTTGAGCCTATTCCAAATATTCAACCTTTTCCCATTTCATAATGAAGCATGATCCTACACATAACTTCTTCACTCTCTTGATCCCATTATATCCACTCTCCTAGAGACTCATTTGATCACTCTTCCTCCTCCATGCAAGAATGCTTCTAAGCATAGTCATTCTGCACTTCCTTCTTCCATGTACTATAGAGTGCATGGTCATTCTACCAATCAATGTCAAAAATTAAAAGACATAATACATGACCTTATAAGTGTAGGTGACATTCATGTCTCTTCTTATGATGCACCTTTTCCTTCTTCACATAATGATGACATTGATTTGGTGCATGAATCTGCACAAATTCATGACACTCTCCTCAATCATGATGAATAGTATTTTGACACATAATTCTCCCATAACTCATTCTTCTGTAGCTATGGAGCCTATATCTATTCATTCAGACTCTCATATTTATCTTCATGCAATAACTAAAAATAGCTCTTCCAATGAGTTAATGTTTCAATCTATGGTTCATGTTCCTTCTCTATATTTTACATTTGATGGAAGCACACTATTATCTCTATATCATCTTGTTTCTTTTCCTCTTGGCTAGGCACACTTTTATAAGATATTGAGATTTACATTTGTCTTGCTCACCTAGACTTCCATGCTTCTTTTGACATCAAAACATGAGATTCAAAACCTCTCTATTATGACATTGAGCCTACCTCTGTCATAATATTAAGAATCCTTGGTTGCAACATAGATCTTACCTTTGTCATCACATTGAGACTACCTCTTTTATGGCATTGAGATCACCTCTGTCCTAATATGAGAACCACCTTCTTTATCATTGTTGTCCTCATCCATGTTCTAGGGGGTAGTGACAACTTGTTCTAAAAATGTAGATGTCCTATATGCATCCTCCTTGCAAACATTCTTTAGATCTACCATTCTCACATTATCATCACACTCCCTAAAGCATCCTTTTTCCCCTTATAGTATTTTACACTCCCTACAACATTTTTTACATTTTACGCTCCCTACAACATTTTTATCTTTTGTGCTCCCTACAGTAATTTTACCTTTTGCACACCATGTGACATTTTTACCTTTTGCATTCCTTGTGATGCTTATACCTTTTTCACCCTATTTCTCTTTACATGACCCCTAGAAACTAAACAAGATAGAGTTGATGTCATGTACCTCTCATTTATCAGAATCAATTACTTCCCTCTCTTGTATGTGTACCACCTAATTCTTCTCCTAAAGTAATCAATTGACTCTTCTTCATCATGTTCTTCTATTTTTCAAACATTGATCTAGTGATTTTTATTGCATTTTGGGGATGATGCAAGTACTAAGACAATTTCACAACAAGATCTCTTGCTTGTTGACTAAATTTTTTTCTTTGTTTTCCATGTGCCTTCTTCTATCTCCATCCACTTGATGTGCATGATATAGATTTATATGCTTTTAACACACTTCTTGATCTCGTAGTCCATTACATCTTATTATTACTTTCTGACATTGTGGTTTATAGGACTTGCAGTCTCTAACATTATGGTTTTGTAGGTTCCAAATTGAGGGCATCTCACATTCCAATTGAAGAATCTCTATGGCACATAAACTATCCTTTTTAGAATATCCTCTATATGGTGAAATTGCATTTCAATATTTCATTTGTGTACTTTTGCATGCTTATCACTTAGTGTCATCAAGTCACTAAAGTGGAGGAAAAATGTAGCATAGCAAATTACATACCCTATAATTTCAAATTATGTCTGGAACTCACTTTAGTCTACATTCCCATAACATGTTCTAGGACCACTTAGACTCAACCTTGGCCTATTTCCCTTGCACCAAAGTTTTCTAAGAATCTGTACTAGAGAATTATTCTCATCACCCTCCTCAACACACATGCCACATTTGACCCATTTTCCCTAGGATGGTAGCATGATACATAGATGTATACGCAATGCATTGGCATCCTATTTTGTACACCACTTTAAAATGACCATTATTCTTGTATCCTGCTAGCTCGTAATGCCTCCTAACAAATGTATTGTCCCCATGGACATGCTTTTCTATCTTTAACCTACCCTGACCAAATCCAGAAATAAAAACAATAAAAGGGATTTTTTCACAAATGATAGGATCTTCCTTCTAGCTATGTTTTTCCATCTTCATCTCTACAAATTTAATTGTAGCACTTCCCCAAGGTTCTCGTTGTTATTATGCAAGTTTATACGTTTATCAAAAGAATAGATTTCACTATAGAAGCTCATGCTTCTCCTAAGGATTCCTTTGGTCTTTTTTTTTTTGTAGATCATCGAAGGTAATTTTAGTAGGTAGAAAGTAGTAGATTGCTCCCTAAATATCCTTGTTTTTTTAATCAAATTCTATTAAAATAATATGCTTTCTTGTCTTGTTTTTTTTCATTCTATTGATCCTATTGCACAGAGGATGCATAAAAAATATATCTATTAGTATCAAATCCAATCCCATTTCTGTCTTGGTAATCCATTGGTGTAGATCACCACCCTTATTATCTAATTTGCACATTGGGCCTAGTATCATTCTTCATAGACTAGGGATATACTCCTAGCATTTTTTCACTGCATCCTAATTCCTAGACACACTTAGGGTAGGTGTACACACTCTTTTATCTTATTTATCATCTAGCTACTCATGGATGCTGAAAGACTAAATTAAGGGTTTGAGCATTCTTGGAAAACTCCCAAGTAGTCCCAACCTTCTTTTCCGTTCTTTCAAAAGTAGCTTACTTGAAGGTGATCAACTACACAAAGGTTTGACTATTCAGTTTCTTGTTATCCTTGAAGATTAATGGTTTTATTTCTATTTTGCTTTATCATCTGGATATTACGCTTGTATTTCTCCCTATTTCTACTATGTAAGTTTATCAAGAAAACACACAGGTTGGACAAAAATTTGTTGGAAAGATAGACCACAATATGTTGTAATTGTGGATTATGCTTCTTTGTATGAACTACAGAGTGAAACATAGATGTCAGTGTGATGTGCTGACATCCTAGGCTGAGGCTTCCTCTTTTTGGTGAAAAGTTCATTTGTTATTTCTATTTTTAGTTCTACTCTTTATTCAAAAAATATTTTTATTCATTTTTCTCTAAGCAGTGATTTATTCCTATAATTTTAATGTTTTTAGCTTAAAAAGGGTTATCATTTCTAGTTAATAGGTTTTTGGGGATTTCTAGAATAGTTTTGTGAGATAAAACATAACTCTTTCTCCTTAGAAACTAGAATATTCCAGAGTAATGCCCCATAAGATCACTTCATTTAAAGAGTCCAACTCTCTAAGATGAGTTGCTATCTTATGCATTACATTAAGTCTAAATTTAGTTTTAGAGGATAGAAAACATAATTTCTTGTGTAGGAAGAAATGTATTAGGAAACTTGGGGAAATGGCTTTCTTTTGAATCAAGTGTTTTGTTTATTTAATATTATAAAGGTGTAGTTTTTAGTGATCTAGTATGATCTTATAATTAAATAAAATTCTTGGTTAAAATTTGAACATGTAAGTGGTTTTATAGTTGTGTTTAAAAGTTTGTATGAACCTTCTTTTAGCTATTATAATTTCTAGAAATGTCTTCCTTCTAATTTAATTTAAGTAGAAGGTCTAGAATATACTAAGCAAGGGTTTTGGGTAGTATTTTATATCAACTATATGAGCAAGATGCTAGTGTGGGTGCATTGTAGTCCAAAATGTGCATAGTTGTCTTAAAAGATACTCTAATATTCTATATGCACTAACATATAGTAGTTTCATTGTATTCTTAAAAGTGCTCTTGTTAGATTTAGGGCACACAATTGAGAGGGGGGGTCAATCAGTTGTACAAAACTTGCTTGTAATTCAAATACTTAAATCCTCTTTGTTTTTTAGTAGCATATCTATTAATCACTCATGAAAGCATAAAGCATAAACACCAGAGCAGATACACATCAACACATGAGACACCAAGATTTTGACGTGGAAAACCTGGTCAAGGGAAAAACCACGGGGTGATTAACCCAAGGATTATTCTCTGTTAGAAGAATAAGAAAAAGATGGCACATGCCAATTAGGGCTCACTGCTTGAGCACACTGCTCACAAGAGGCACACTGCCTACAAGAGACACATTGTCTACAAAGTAACAAGTATAACAAACTTGAACTGGAGATTGACATCTTTACCATGCCTGGATCAGTTCCATTTAAGCCCAAAAATCCTGCTCTGCCTTTCACTCTTCTTCTTCTCTATATCACACTCATCCGCTCCAAGATACACTTCAAAATGAATTTATAATCCCTTATTTATACAAGGCATCAACTTAGGAACAATCATCTAAGTCGGCGAACACCTACAAGATCATTCGCAAAACGTGTAATACATTTGATCGGCCTATCTTAGGAAGAACACCAATATCTGTGGTTATTCTTCAAATGTAAACTTAAACTTCAATGCGGACCACCAATAAGAATTGTACATGATCCAAAGATCACCAAAACCTTTCTTGAGTCATTAAGAACATCCGCACTTTATCAGCTTACTGGAATTCTTCTCTTCTTCATCTAGAACTTCAAGAACACAGTCTATCATCACTATCATAATGACAAAGGTGCTTCTGGACCTCCAAACCATGAACAAATCTATTTGTTATTTCACATGGACTTCTTCAACACTACCTCCAATCTGCAGGATGAAATAATGCAAGTCTAGATCTCATCGAACCAATCTGTGACACTCTGTCACAACTAAACATCTGTCGGAACTGGTTCTACTTGAGCGATCATAACTTCTTCATATCTTCATGTGGACCTCTAAAATCTTGACTAGAACATCTTAAGACTCATATATACAAACCCTTTAAACTGCATCCTCTGATCCTCAACCTATTGAGGACTTTTGCCTTCTTGTCATCACTGTTCTTCACTGTTCCTGATTGAGACTTATTCTCTCAATATCCTCAGCACACATCTCATCCAATCCTTCTCATTAATGAAATATGAGTATGTTGACATTAATGACAACATTGGTTATCCTCATACTTGCAACAATCTCTCCCTTTGTCATTGATGGCAACATATGATGTGAAACCATCAAGACAAGAACTTCTCCTTTCTGTCACAGCTCCCCCTATAAGCAACAACTCTTCACATGTCTTCTCTTTCTTTACTGCTCCCCCTTTGATCATCAACCACTTGTTTTTCACATGTCTTCTCTCCCCCTTTGACATCAATGGCAAAGGGCTTATACTTGCAACTCTAACACATCAGAATCATACCAGCTGCTCCCCCTAAGTAGCAACTCCCCATCACCAATCTGGATCACAAGATATGACTGTGATATCCATCAGACTGATGCACATCAGTGCATCCTAGTTTTTCACTGGAGGGGCAATGACCCCTAACTTCTCCCTGAGATACTCAAAAGATTCCTTGGGAAGAGGTTTAGTAAAAATATCTGCAAGCTGATCCTTGGAGGGCACATACTCCAATCTGACTTCACCCTTGTTCACTTGCTCTCTCAGAAAGTGAAATTTGATAGATATATGCTTGGTCTTAGAATGCAACACTGGATTCTTAGAAATATTTATTGTACTTGAATTATCATAGAAAATTGTGATAGGCTCCCCATATTCTACTTGAATGTCTCTTAGCATCTACTCCATCCACAAAAGTTGAGTGCAACTTTCTGCTGCTACAATGTATTTTGCTTCAGTTGTAGACAAGGATATTGCCTCTTGTTTCTTGCTTAGCCAAGAAACCAACCTTTTTCCCAAAAAGAATGCTCCTCCACTTGTACTCTTCCTATCATCCACATCTCCTGCCCAATCTACATCTGTATATGCATGAAGAGAAAAATTATGATCTCTCAGATACCATAGGCCATACTCAATTGTTCCTTTTAAGTACCTAAAAATTGTTTTGATTGCCATGACATGAGATTCTCTGGGATCAGCCTGGAATCTCGCCACAAGACCAATAGCTTGCATTATATCTGGTCTAGTCTGAGTGAGATACAATAATCCTCCAATCATTGATCTATACTTGGTCTGATCTGTCTTAGGAGAGTCATCATCTTTGCTCAACTTACATCCGGTTGCCATGGGAGTGTTCATTGGCTTTGAATCTTCCATTCCAAATTTCCTCAACAATTCTTTCACATATTTGGTCTGAGAGATAAAGATTCCTTTCTTTGTCTGAGTAATTTGCAGACCCAAGAAGAAATTCATTTCACCGAGCATTGACATTTCAAATTCACTTTTTATTTGATTTGCAAAGGTTTTACACATATTGTCTCTTCCTCCAAAGATGATATCATCAACAAATACTTCAACAATCAAGATGTTTTCATGATCAATTTTGAAATATAGGTTACTATCAGCAGTACCTTTGTTGAAACCAATCTTCAAAAGATGTTTGTCCAGCCTCTCATACCATGCTCTTGGGGTTTGCTTTAGACCATACAATGCCTTCTTTAATTTGCAGACCATATCACCATGCTCAGATAACTGAAATCCATCCGGTTGTTCAATGTACACTTCTTCTAAGTCACCATTCAGGAAAGTAGATTTGACATCCATCTGATACACTTTGAAATCTTTGAAGGCAGCAAATGCAAGAAATAGTCTGACTACTTCAATTCTTGCCACCGGAGCAAAGGTTTCCTCAAAATCAATCCCTTCTATTTGAGAGTAGCCTTTGCAAACTAATCTGGCTTTATTTCTGATTACTTCACCAACTTCATTTAGTTTGTTTCAAAAGACCCATTTGGTTCCAATCACATTCTTGTTTCTAGGTCTAGAAACAAGATCCCAAGTGTGATTTTTCTCAATTTGCATTAACTCTTCTTCCATTGCTTTGGTCCAATTTTTATCATTGCAGGCTTCATTTATTGTCTTAGGTTCAATCTTTGAAATCAAAGAACATTCATCTGAATTTTGAGCAATATTCCTTCTAGTTTGCACACCTTTGCTTTTGTCACCTATGATCCAATCTTCAAAGTGGTTCAGTCTTACATACCTTGGAACTTTGGGAGTTTCTTGCACTTCTACTTCTTGATCAGGCTCATTCAGACCTATCTCTTCTTCCTGATTTACCGAATTAGTTTGAATTTGACTTTTAGGAGAGGATTGAGTTCCTTGAACCAGAACACTATTCTGATCATCTTCATCATACTCATAAAATCTTGAGGGCTTCTCAATACCTTCATCAACCTTCACATTTTTACTTTCTATCATCTTTCTCAGTCTCTTATTGTAACACCAGTATGCTTTGCTTTGAGTAGAGTAACCCAAGAATATTCCTTCATCACTTCTAGCATCAAACTTTCCTAGATCTTCATCTCTTTTAATGTAGCATTTGCTACCAGATACTCTGAAATATCTCATAGTAGGAGTGATGCCAAACCAAAGTTCATAAGGAGTCTTACCAGTATTGCTTCTGATTTGAACTTAATTGAGAGTATAGACTACAGTGTTGACAGCTTCTCTCCAAAACATCTGGGGAACATTTGCTTCCATTATCATTATCTTGGATGCTTCCTGGATGGTCCAGTTCTTTCTCTCTACTACTCCATTCTGCTATGGAGTCCTAGGAGTAGATAACTGTCTCTTTATACCATGCTTCTCACAAAAGTCTATGAATTCACTAGATGTGAATTCACCACCTCTATTAGACCTCAGACATTTCAGTTTTAATCTGGTTTGATTCTCTACCATAGCCTTGAAGATTTTGAACTTCTTAAATGCTTCTGATTTCTCTTTCAAAAAGGTAACCCACATCATCCAGGAATGGTTATCAATCAGTAACATGAAGTATCTATCACCTTACATACTCTTGATTCTTGTCAGACCACATAGACTAGTATGTACTAATTCCAATAATCCGGTAGAGGACTGATCCTTGCTTTTGAATGAGACTCTGCTCTATTTACCCAGATGACATTCTTTGCACAAACTATTTATAGGTTTTGCCAATTTTGGAAGATCTCTTACAGCCTGAGTATTGCTTATCTTGATGATATTATCAAAATTTACATGACACATCCTTCTATGCCATAACCAACTCTGATCAACTTGAACAAACAGACAACTTTTATCAGCACCAACCAAGTGGAAGATATTACCTTTAGTTTGAGTACCGGATGCAATCTCTGTTTCAGATCTTTCAAGGATTTTGCATTTTCCATCCTTGAATCAGAGATCATAGCCTTTGTCCACCAACTGTCCAACACTGAGAAGATTGTTCTTCAAGCCTTCAACATATAGCACATTACCAGTTTTGTTTCTTCCATTAAAAGAAATAGTTCCTCTTCCTCTGATTCTACTAGTAGAATTATCACCAAACTTTACCACTCCTCCTTCATACCTTTCCAAATCTAAGAACTTGTTCTTGTCACCTATCATATCGTGAGAGCATCCACTGTCAATAACCCAATCATCCTTTTCTTCAACTTGGGCAGCCAAAGCTCTTTCTACAACCTTATGATTGATAGATTCAGAGGATATTGGATCTTCTTCCTTGATGGCAATAAACACCCATTCATTTCCGGATTTGTTTCCTATCTCTGATTCATCATCTGTTACTCCTTCATTATCATCTTCTTCATGAACATAATAACAATTCCTTTGGAACCTTTGTCTGTTAGAATTTGACCTCGTAGATCTTTCCAGACATCTTGAGGCAAAATGACCAATCTTATTGCAGTTGAAGCACTTAAAGGGTAATTTTCCTTCATACTTACTGGATCCTCTTGGCCGTCTCTTTGCAATTAGGGCTTCAAGTTGAGCTATTTCTGCTTCTTCCTCTTCCATGTCTCTTCTTGCTTGATCATACCATGACAGCTTCCTTGAAGAGTTTTCTCCCGGATCAAATCTTTGTTTACCTTTCACAGAGGCACTGGCTTTGAATGCAGATTCAGTCTTGGGGGGATCATCTCCAAACTCAGTCATTTCAAATGTAGCTAGTTTGCCAGCCAATTGGTCTCTTGTGACAGTTGTATGGGCTCTGAATTCATCAATGGCAGCAACCTTGATTTTGTAGATAGTAAGAAGGGATCTGAGAATTTTGCCAATAATCTCATTTTCATCCAAAACTCCACCAGCATTCCTAATTCCACACACCAACTCATTTACTCTTGGCATAAAGGTAGTAATATTTTCATCATCTCTCATCTTCAGTCTTTCAAATTTCCCTTTTAGACTTTGCAACCTTGCACTCTTAACATACTCATCTATTTCATGTAGAAGTTCCAGTTTAATCCAGATCTCATAGGCAGTTGGTAGGTCAATAACATTTGAGAGCTCTGAGTCAGTTAATGTGCTTAGAAGAGCCTCTTTGGTCTGTAGATTGTTTTCAGCATTTGTGATTTCATTTAGAGTTGCCAGACCACCCTTGTGGAGGTACATATGCTTTTGTGACCATGGACAAGTACGCCTTTTCCATGCACTCCAAGTGACATTTCATGCGACCTTTCCAAAGAGAGAAGTTAGTTCCATCAAACTTTGGACTATCCTTCTTGTATGACGACATCCTGGATCTCCTCAAGCAATTAAGCTCCTTTTAGAGGAACTTGGCTCTGATACCAATTGTTAGATTTAGGGCACACAACTGAGAGGGGTGTGAATCAGTTGTACAAAACTTGCTTGTAATTTAAACACTTAAATCCTCTTTGTTATTTAGTAGCATATCTATTAATCACTTATGAAAGCATAAACCATAAACACAAGAGAAGATACACATCAACACATGAGACACCAAGATTTTGACGTGGAAAACCCGGTCAAGGGAAAAACCACGGGGTGATTAACCCAAGGATTATTCTCTATTAGAAGAATAAGAAAAAGATGGCACATGCCAATTAGGGCTCACTGCTTGAGCACACTACTCACAAGAGGCACACTGCCTACAAGAGACACATTGTCTACAAAGTAACAAGTATCACAAACTTGAACTGGAGATTGACATCTTTACCATGCTTGGATCAGTTCCATTTAAGCCCAAAAACTCCTGCTCTACCTTTCACTCTTCTTCTTCACTATATCACACTCATCCACTCCAAGATACGCTTCAAAATGAATTTACAATCCCTTATTTATACAAGGCATTGACTTAGGAACAATCGTCTATATCGACAAACACCTACAAGATCATTAGCAAAACGTGTAATACATTCGGTCGGCCTATCTTAGGAAGAACACCAATATCCGTGGTTATTCTTCAAATGCAAACTCAAACTTCAATGCAGACCACTAATAAGAATTGTACACAATCCAAAGATCACCAAAACCTTTCCTGAGTCATCAAGAACATCCGCATTTTATCAGCTTACTAGAATTCTTCTCTTCATCCAAAACTTCAAGAACACAGTCTGTCATCACTGTCATAATGACAAAGGTGCTTCTGGACCTCTAAACCATGAACAAATCTATTTGTTACTTCACACGGACTTCTTCAACACTACCTCCAATCTGCAGGATGAGATAATGCAAGTCCGGATCTCACCGGACCAATCTGTGACACTCTGTCACCACTGAACATCTGTTAGAACCGGTTCTACTTGAGTGATCATAACTTCTTCAGATCTTCATGTGGACCTCTAAAATCTTGACTGGAACATCTCAAGACTCATATATACAAACCCTTTAAACCGCATCCTCTAATCCTCAACCTATTGAGGACTTTTGCCTTCTTGTCATCACTGTTCTTCATTGTTCCTGATTAAGACGCATTCTCTCAATATCCTCAGCACACAGCTCATCCAATCCTTCTCATTAATGCAATATGATTATGTTGAAATCACTGATAACATTGGTTATTCTCATACTTGCAAGAGCTCTAACATCCAAAAGTCATGTTGTAATTTGAACTAGCTATCAAATATGAAACATGCAAACTATATTTAAGTATCTATATTACTATATTTTGACTATATGAATGGTCAAGATTTAATAGATTATGTTGTGCAGTAATTTTTCTGACTATAAATGTGGGATAAGTTTATCTTGTGTATATTTATGTAAATCTATCTTGGGTTATAGGTAATATATATTTTCTCCATGGGGATCTAAACCTATTAGTTATAAGGTGGTCCTATGAATAAGTGCTTTATCATAATTATCATGGAGCTTCTTTACACTTGATTTATTCTATGGTCTTGGATAGTTTATATCTTGACTATCATTAGAAATGATAGGATTACAAGCGTAGGAGAGGTTGGATGCCCCCATCCTAGATGGATTCATCCTGGCATCATCTTCTTTACTTTGGTCCCAACACATTGAGACATATCCCCTTAAGTAAGTTGGCTTAGATTCAATCTTTCTCCTCTCATTGTAGGGACCATATCATAGTTAATATTTAATTATCTTATTGGTAGAATTTCTATAGGCTATTTATGCATATTGACCACAATCCACCACTAGTAGCTAGGAGATGTTTGATTATAAGACTTGTGGCTTGTTTATTGGTATGCATGCTAGTCTACCTTGGGGTAGTGTGTTCTGTGGTTGGTATAGTTTACATTCTTATCTTATGTGACATAGTTGTACTTGGCTACTCTAAATAGTTGGGAGATGCATCTTAATAGGTTCCCAGTTCATTGGCTATGTATCATGGTTGTGTGGTCATTCTGTTATATTTTGAGTGTCATTATTTATTGTGATCTTTTCTTATATGAGTATTTGTATTTTATATGTATTCTATATGCTTGAGTGATATATTGTAAGTGATTAGATTATTTGGGTGTTTGGTAAGTTTGATGTTGTGATCATGTATGTGTGTGAAATGGTTTTAATGAATGTGTATATAAAGGAAAGAACTAAAAGATAATTACTAGTATTGTTATAATTCCACACTCTTGGATTATGGTTGTGTTGATGTGTGTTTTAGCACGCAACAATGCAGGTAAGATACAAGATATCTCACATCTCTTGAAAGGAATCCTATCCCAAAATTATAGAATAGGACTGCCCCAAGGTTTCTAATATCAGATCTTGACTTGCAGGGTAACTTAATGGATATCTATTTGGCTATTCCAACCAAGGGGACTTAATGCAATGCAGGGTTTGTGAAAATTATGACAACAATATGTATGCATAAACCCCTAGTGATGCAGACTATCAAATCTAAAATTTAATAGCAGATGGATTATGTGATGCTACTTTAAAACCCTAAGTCTAACAAAATGTAAAAAGATTAAAGGGTAAAGAGATGGATGCAAAACCTAAGGACAATTCACAACTAGATCAAATGTTGTAGATAGACAAATACCCTTAATAAACCAATTTTTACTTAACTAGGTTGCAACCACAATGCCATAGAAATGATGCAATCTTCAATGGTAATATAAGATTTTCAAATCACAAACACTCATTAAACACCCAATTATTGGCGCAACTTAATTAATGTTATGCAATCAAACTAAATTCACTTAATAAGGTTTAGACTAACCATGCAAAGTTACTTACAATTAGCAAGAACAAATGGTATGAACCAGGGCATTCATCAAATATCAAAGAATAAATTCACCATTGCAACTGTATTTCATCTAAATTCAGATTGAAATGAACCTTGAAATCTAAAACAAGATAACACAATAACACAATTTCCAACAACACCTGTAAACCTATTTTTCATTAAATCAATATTTTGTCATTGCCTCAACAATTCATTTGTCCAACCTTACAAAGAGAGAAAATGACCACCTTTTCATAGATGGGTAGGCATACCAAGTTTTTGGAGGAACAGTGGAGATTAAATCATCACCAATGGCCTAGATTTAACAATAATTAATATTGGATGGTGGGTTGTTACAATCCTGGAATTACTTTTGTCCTTTAGGAAAAAGACAAAATAGACACTTTTTGTATTGTCTATAAAGACAAAACCCTTTTACAATGAAGAAAACAATAGAGAGAGACATGTGGCACTTTCTGGAGGAGGTGGCGACCTAGTTGGACTTGACATTCAACTTATGTGTTTCTTGAGTCATGTTTTTGTTGACTATCCTCATCTAGATTTACTTTGTTCTTCTATGCTTCTCTGTTCCTATAAGATAGTAGGGCCTTCAATGTCAAATTTATCTCTATAGGTTCTAGATCCTTGACAAAATTAATCCTGAATTTTGAAGTGTCTACTACCTGGGAAAATTTTTGGTATATTTCCATCGTAGACCTTTTGTTCTTCTTAAATTCCTTGAAAAGAGTCCTTAGATCACTGACTCCATCTAGGTCTGCTATACCAAATGGTAATGAATCCCCCTGCACCACATTGTCGATCTACTTCTTACACTCTTCAACATTTACTAGAGTTGTATCATCTAAATATAATTTTATTGAAGCTCTAAGGAGATCATTGAGGTTGTAGATAACCTCCATTAACTATAACTTGGCCATTCCTACTTCTACTTTTTCTACATCAAAAATATCTCTCCTAAGCTTCATCATTTCTAACCAATGCTCAGGAATATGCAACTTATCCTTAGTCAAAATTTGTTCTTCTACCAAAACCTCCTCTGATAGATTTCTCATCATGAGGACTCGGGGATGCATATGTGAGTAGTAATCATCATAGTTACTACATTCCTCCAACACTTCATCCCATTTGGACTTGAGGGCACAAAAGTCTTCATGAATTTCAGCCACATCTTCTATTATTGCATGACCATCTAGGAAAATCCCCCTTATCCATTCTTTAGTAACTGAGACAGTCAACCTTATTCCATCAAATTTGGCAAGTTCTTCCTTTGAGAGGATGGAAGGGGCTAAAGATACACCATCCTATGTATGGGATGGCTTTATTAAATATCTAATGCAAGCTTTGAACTCCTCATTTTGTTCCTTAAGCCACTTCTTGGTAAATTCATCTTTATTCATCCTGCTCAAAATATTAGACACTAAATATTTGAACTCATCAATTTCTTGAGTTCTAGAAGAGGGACCCAGGTTAATGGATGTTACTATATAGTCCTTTAGGTGGATATCCTCTTTATTAGCTTGTGTAGGAGGCACAACATCTTCTACTATCTGAGAACCTAAAGCATATTTATAAATTCTAGATTGAGTTTAGGTTTCTTTTTCTTCTTTGGTTTCTCTATCTGGGCTAAAAAGTTATCCAAATTTAGCTCTACCACCTCAACTCTAGGAGGTTGATTATTGATCCTTGGTTGTAACCATGATGGAGCTTCCAAACAATGACTACGAGAGCCAATATGGCTATCCCATTTATTCAAAGAATCTAAAAGAATATTGCCACCAGAACCTATGTCTTTACCTGTATCCACTTTGTCCCTTGTGACCATTGCATCTGCCTTCTAAGGTGAATCAGGTTGACCTATTTTCTATAAGTCTTGTGCAATGTTTTGGGCAACATTATCTATTGCAGTATCATTTGTGTTCTCTTTGACTAGATTGTCATCTAAGTCCATTATCTCCAGTATGCTTATATCTTTAGGAGGGTTATCTATCACATCTTCAATTACAACCTCCTCTTCTGTAGTGATATTCATCTCAACACATACCCTTTCAATCCCCTCCAGTAAAGGCACCTATGGGGAGGAAGGTCTAGATACATGCTTGGTACCTTAGAATGGCCGAGTCAAGGAATTATTGATTTCCATCAAAGAATCTATGGTAGAATGGGGCACTTGCACGCGGAAAAGGTTTGCAAATGCTATAAAACCTAAGGAAGGAGCAATGGAGGGAGGAGGAAGCATTGTGGAAAGAATGATGGGATTGACAAGATTGAGGGGTGGAAAGGAGAAAGATGATGGAGATGGGAGGTAAGGAAATAATGGAAGGTGGAGAGGATGAGGAAGTGGGAGAGCTAATAGTTGGAAGTGAAGGAGGAGATGGTGGATGAGAGGGAGGTGATGCAACTGTAGATAAAATAGGGGAAGAGGATATAATAGGAACACTTGAAGAAATAGGGAGTGCAACATTTGACACAACAGGAGAAGAAATGACAGGATTAACTGGTGTAGTGGAGGAGGCAGGAGGAGCTATTGCATTAGTAGCAGAAGAATCTATCATTGGTGCATTTTTCTGGCCTTTTACCTTCTTTTCTTTGGAATCTTCCCCTTTACCACTGGGCATAGTCTTCCTCTTAGAAGTTATGGTTTTCACTGGAGATATACTACCCCTCATTTGTTTCTTTTGTGGCTCTTTGACAACTTTTACTTTTCCGTTCTTATCAGCTAGAGGCATATTATCCTCTGTTTCATCACTGTCAACTTCTTGGGCTATATCCCCTGTTGCCCTAAGCTCAGGTTCTTCTTCAGCCTCTATTGGTTCATCTCTCTCATCATCATTTTCTCTTTCTTGTGGTTGTTGGGTGTATGTAAGAGCAACCCCTACTGTAGGTAACTGAGCAATTTGATTCCTCACCCACCACTGGTTGTACCTGATTGGGATCTTTGTAATCTCTTCTAAGGAACTCTCTTTAGCCTCTACCCAGTTTGGTGGTGGAATGGGTTGTCAGAACACTACCCTTGAAGCTTCTTGTTGGACTACATCTCCATTATCTGTCAATTGATCTGGTACTTGGGTGATGTTGAACATGATTATGTAATTTAGTGGTAGTCTTGAGCATGTTCTCCTTATCACTTCATGTTCATTAGGACAATTAGCCCAGAAATCTTCTAAATGCTTGCTATGGAAGAGCTTCCTACTAACATGTCTCTCCATGGTACTAAAAGGATCAAAATGAGCTCTGCCCTTGTAGAAATTTAGGTGTAATAGCTGGATCTCAGTATCAAAATACTCTACTACTCCTATTGTGATGCAAGTGAAAAGGCTTCTGCCTAAGATGATAGGGAACTTAATAGAAGCCTTGTTCAAATGCTTCAACAGTCCATGGTAGATGCAGAACTACCTTGTTAGCTCTAATAGCACCAATTTATCAGTTGGATACTTTGGCAATTTGTAAGGAACTCCTCTAAACCCTTGAACTCTAATGTAAGTGAATTTTGGAAATTATATATACCACCTACCATAGGTTTATACCACATTGGCAATCTCTAGAGATAATCTCCTAGACATATCTCCTTGTAGCATCTTGGTTATGTGCATTGTGAATGCATCATTAACCTATTTTTACTGTACTAATGATTGAGAAATATCCAATTGGGGGTAACATTCAAACACTTTCACCTATCCATCATCATTTCCATCTTCACCTAGCTGGGAGAGACCAGGATAGACAAAGTTCCTTGCTAGCATATATACTACATAAGATGTCCAATGGAAACTTTTGTCCTAGTTTAGGGCTACAAAGGCCTCATGGATATTGTCACTAAGAATTTAGGCCCAATGTATCTTCATTTTTCCATCAATGATTTCTTCAATATATGCAAGCATCCACCCTTCAAAAGTAGAAGCAGAAGGTAATACCATGATCCTACTGAGGAGTGTGACCAAGTCACCTATTTCTTCCTTAAAATCACTCTTATACAACACTTGTGGGAGTTTTTACATAATTGTTCTTTTCTTCTTCATCCACTTCTCATTTATGACCCTCCTATAGGCCTCCGACCTTTGGTCATACATGTTTTGATTATCGAATTTCCACAATATAGTCAAAGTTGGAGTAGGAGGGATGTCAAATGCTTCTGTAAGTGCTACTGCAATGAAGCTAACTATCACCCTTCCATCTTAGGTTAGCACCGACCTTGTCTTAGGATGGTACCTTTCTCCATAAGAAATAATCAGTTCTAGGCACTACACAGAAGTAGGAAATGTTGTTGCTTATGCTATCCCATTGTCCTTGATCTTGTTAGCCCATTTGGTTAGATTAGGACCACAGACACAAAGTTTAAAGTCATCTAGGTCAATATGGCATAGATAAATATCTCCAATGTTGTTCCAAGATAAAGTAATTTTAGTAACTGGAGGGATTCCCTTGAACTCGTACTTCATGTTTACAGCTCTAGTAGACATCTATCCTGCAGGTCAAAAAACCCTAATAAATATCTTGCCAAAACACTAGTCTAGACAACTAAACCTATGTTCAAAATGCTAGACATTATGAAAGTTATTGAAAAATCATGTTCCCGACTGTTTATAATCAATAGATTCCATTTTGGTTTTAAATTGTAGTGCTTTTGGACTAAAAGTGGGATTTGCTCCCATCACAGGACATGCCTATATAGTGCCTAAAATGCCTAGTGGATCACTAGTTTATTACCTAAACCTAGATCCTATCCATAAAGAGATGCAAGATATCAAGTTGCTAACATTTCCTAATCATCAAATTTGCTTAAACACTGAACTGAAAGGGCTCGAGCCCAAAAAGTGGGACTTTGTCCTGTCATAGGATATCATCATGCAATGTACTAATTAATGCTAGCTACTCTAAATTCATTCTAGATACGATAAAATTACTTAGCATGATGCAATGAGTCTAGTGTAGACCAAAACCCTTAGTTAAATTAGTCATCCTAGCTTAGGAGCAGGTCTTTGACCTAGATAGAACAAAGCAGGACTTTGGGGGTACACTAGATAAGCAGGCTTTTAGGCCCTCATAGGAGTTGTGGCTCATAGGATATGTCATGTAATGCAAGGTTTCAACATGAAGGGCTCCTCTTATCCCTAGCAAAGAAATGGGTCCCCACTAGACAAGCAGAGAATATGGGGGTCATCAGATATATCCTATGTAGGTGAAAAGTCACGCAAAGTGCGTTGGGTAGCAGAGTGGGCAAAAGGGTCATTACGAGATATGTAGAGAATCGAAGGGTGACCGGACAAGAGGGGGTTTAAGAGGTCAGAGGATATATCTAGCAAGAGGTAAAATTAGTGCAATGTATATTGAGGTGAACCTTTAGCACTGGGTGACCTAAATGCCATGATTTCCCTAAGTGTCACATTAATACCATGATTCTTCATATGGATGAGGTTCTTAAAACCTACAAGATATATCTATTGAAACTCAAAAGCCACGCAATCATAAATTATCTACCTAGGGCATACTTTACGAAATGAAATTTTAGGAAAATTTAAACTATAAAGCACATCATACCCTAATTTCAAGCTATTCCCTAAACATACGACATTCAAAATCAAGCAAGTCTAAAGCAATTCTACCTTCCTGAATCATAAAACCCTAATTACTTACATTTAAGCACAATAACAATAGAAAAAATGAATTAGGGTTTTACTTACACAAAAACCATGCTTATTCAAATGAATTGAATCAATAAATCAAACAAAGGCAAGCATTGAGGGTTTACATAGGCATTTCAAATGAAATTGAGGAAAGTATAAGAAAAATGACCTGAGACTCAGTAGAACAATTTCACAAACTTGCAAGTCGATGACACAATCCACTCAGACAACTTGAGGAAGCTAGGAAATCGCACTGAGAATTTCTTTGTATTCACCTAAGTTTCTAGAGCTCCAATTCGCCAAGTGATTTCAAAAACAAATAAGGAATAATCGGTAAAATCAACCATTTTAAACTCCCTAACAGAGCCATTAATGCTTCTATTAGTTGATAGGGTATTAGGCACTCAGGCTCAAAAAAGTAGAGAAAAGGCTTCAGATCGTATATGCGAGAAAAGGCACCCTCATAGGACATATCTCATGATAGCGCTATTTAGTACAAAGTCTAGTAATATGAAAAATGCCCACTTTTCATTGAGTTTTACCTTGGCAGAGGTTTCGACGGTCTCGAGACATATTTGATGATGACAGTTTTTAGTGCTTATCTCGTGAGGCAACATTTTAGTGCAAAGTCTAGTGACTTGCATTTTTTGCACTTCATCTAGTGAAGTAAGTTTTCAGTGCTATATCTAATGAAATAGAGTTTTAGTACAAACTCTAGTGAGGTACATTTTTAGTGCAAAATTACTCAAGGGACCTTTTCTTAGGTTCAAAGTTAATCAAGACACTTCAAATTCAATCCTTAAAACATCAAAGGGAGTATCAAACATGTCAAATTTCCCAAATGAAAAACAAACCATCCAATTGACCAAGACGTCATTTCTCACAAGCAAGAATGTCAAAATTTGAGACCAAGCCAAAATAACAAAAGAGAGGGTCTCCATTTGGAAAGCTGGGGTGTGTGTGCAAGGCACAACATGTTGGATACTTCATTGCCAGACTAATGTCTAGGGAGGAAAGGGCCATCTTCATTGTGGGTGTTAGGGCTTGTATCTTTTTAGGGTTTTGGGTTCATTTTGTAAGAGTTTTACCTTTAACCCAAAAAACCCTAAACCTTTCCTTTCGACAGTGTGCTTTATTTTATATTTTTTTGGTGACTTCTTTGACCAATTCCTAGAGGACTTAAGTTGCATCTTGTCCCCTTTTTGTTTGTTTTATAACTATCCCCTTATCTTCGGTTTTACTGGCCCACCCCATATTTTATTATTTTATGCTCGGTCACATTTTTTCACCTATAGAGTCACTGAGAAAATCATCATCTACCAAATGTTCATTTTAAACTAGATCATGCACATTAAAACCTATGTCCTAAGATTCTTTTTAAGGCTTGCGCCTTTGCAAAAATTTGTCATCTGTCCCAAACCTAGGTAATGTAAAGGCACCCACATCCTTTTGAAGGTGAATTCATCCTTCCTGAGCATAGTATGTTGACAAACGGTATTTCCTAATTTGATCGGTTGCATTGTTCTCTACTACGCAGTCTACCCTACCTGAATATTTTGTTATCCACAATGACACGATGTTCTACCAAGTGTCATCCCTATCTTAGCTATAATTAGGGTGATCCCCTCTTAAATAGTTTCTTTATCTAACATGTGGCATTAGTGTGTTGACAGAGAATATCTGGATGATGTCATCTCAGATGCATCATCCTAGCACCACCATGTGGCAAGATCCTAACAGGGTGTGCAAGAGATGTGCTACATGTTGGGATAAGCTGCCATTAACCTTGTAAAGCCCAATATTGTATTTATTCCATTTATTATTTGTAATTTGTAATTACTGATAAGGAGATGTACAAGTTTCACTGATAGTGGTAAAGATTAATTACCGAGGCTAGTATTTATGGAGTTACTACATTGGTAAGTTCTGGAGTTATCAATGGTAATTATGGAGTAACATTTACATTTGGTAATTGTAAATATCAAGAGTAATTGAGGCTAGGCACCACCTTGGAGGAATCAACTATTTTTGGTATGTATGACATTCGTCATAAAGTTGTTGAGTACATGTAAGAGAATCTATGACAACTGTAAGTTGTAAGATTCTATGACAATATGATTACTTATGACTAATAAATATTAGTTGTAAGTTGCTATTCTTGGCTCTAGGTGCCCATATTGGGAAGATTCTATTTGGGGGGTGTTATGACATAATCTATGATGGTTATGACAATATTTACTACCCCATAAGAGTCTATTCTTGTCCATGGACACCCAAGGTTGCATAGTTGACTCTTGACAAGTGTTATGAGCTTGTTAGAAGTCATTGAATGTTGCATGATGAAGATTCCTAAGTGAGAGAAAATGGACACCTTGTTTTAGGAGTGAAATACTTCTATAAGTACAATGCCATGTATGTGTTGCATATCTCAATTTATAGGAACGTAGGTGCTGCTGGATTGAAGAGTGAAGAGGAGATTGGAAGTGGATGTATTGTAATCTTGTTTTGAAGATAATACAACTTGGGCATCTCTTCTTGGTGGAGTTTTTTCCTGCAAGGGTTTCTCCATGTAAACACTATGTTATGTTTTTATTCTTCTGGTCCATTGTTACCGTGTGTTGTGAGATCTTGCATTCTTATGTTGCTGATTTGTGCCTCTTTGTTGCTTCTATCTTATAGTGATGTTATTGCTGTTATAAGTTCATCTAAGGTGGTGTTATCAAGCATGTTAGATTGGTTGATTTTAGCATCATAAAGAAGTTGAATCTTTTCATGGTATTTCAAGGATTAAGCAAACTTATTTTCAGATTTGCATACAATTTTTAGATTTTTATTTTGTAGTACTCAAAGCCTTGTATCTCACCAATTGGTATCATATCTTGATGATTTGATGATTAACAATTGGATTAGAGATTGTTCGTTTATTCCAACAATTGATATTAGAGCTTAAGGTTGTTCCATGGCTTGCATGTGCTTGTAGGTGCTTGCATGTTCTTGCATGTGAGTTGCATGTACTTGCATGTTGCTTGCATGTGCTTGAATGTGTTTGCATGTGATTGCATGTGAGTTGCATGTACTTGCATGGAGTTGCATGTTGCTTGCATGTGCTTTCATGTGATGGATTCATGGTAATATGGTTCTGGGTATCCTCCATTTTTGAATTTATCTTGTAAAGATTATGGATTTGTTGGAAGGAATTGTAGAATGTTGGAGGTTTTTGGGCTGCAGTGGATGTTCTATATGTTGGCATTGTTTTGCAGATATGTGAGATTGGAAGCCATGGTATCTAACTCTCGGATGGATATTGTCAATGGGATCTATGGTGGGGATTGGAAACTCATGGTTGAGGATCTTATTTTTCATGGAGTTGGTCATGTGTTTATTCCTTACAGGATGGTAACCTGGAGCTCCAGTTTGGCAATATGTGAGTATCCTCTTGTTTGGTGGTTTTATTCCTTTACCTTGTGGTCATGTGAAGTGAATGGGTATTCATGTTGGATGGTTGCTTTTGGTGCCCTAGTCACATGGAAGAACATTTATTTTTTGGACTATAGTATGGAGTGCTTATGTTGGATTCATTGTTTTAGCCCTTGGTTGCATGAAAGAATTGGATGATTTAACACTGGTTGCATATGGGTTGTGGAGTTGGTATTTTTTGTGATATGGAAATTCCTGAACAACCTAGTTCCTCCTTGTTCATGTTCATGTTATTTTGGATATGTAGGTTTTACAGTTTTCCTATTTCAAAAAGCTGTGGATTCATAGATATGTGATATTTCATTATTTCAGATGACATATATGGTGTGAATATCTAGATGTTTAAGTGATTTCAGATTTACAAAGAGATGGTTTTGCAGGTTTTACATGTTAACTAAAATCTGTGGTTTGTAGATATGTTGAAAGATTGTATCCAAACTCTTAGAGTATTCTGGATGGAAACAAATATAGATTTACAGGCTTGCTTATTGAGTTCTTATGATATATGGTTACCTCTGATGTGGATTTGTTTGGCAAATCAGGTCTAGAGTTGATCCTGGTGTTTTAGTCTTGGAAATCTACATGTTAATCTTGGTTATCTTTGTTCTGCATGTTACTGATGTGGGGTTGAATCTATTATTCAATTATTTGAGATTGGAGCACTGACCATGTTTTTCTCCTTTAAGATGTTGCGTGAGTGAAGATCTTGTAAATTGTTTGATGAGGATTTTGTTTGGTTGGCCTCTTCTTGGTCACCTCATTTTTATTAGTATGTTTATTGCAGTAAGACAAAAGGATGGTTTAGAGTACCTGATATAGTTGTTCATTGAAATCTATAGCAGTAAGTTATGGTGCATGGAAAGCTATATTCACTTTTAGAGAAGTTTTGATAATGATGTAGGTCATGATACCATGTATACAACTCAGTATCACTTTCAGTGGTAGTTTTGTGTAGTTACATAGTATGTTCTATCTTCTTAGTTTGGAGATTATGGTTTACTTGACCTTTTGGGAGCTGTTGTCATTACAGTGGGATTGTTTGATTGTGTTGATGCTATGAATGATTTTCATTTAGGAGATGGTTATCATGATGTCATGGATAGCTTGGTTACATGTTTCAGTGGGAGGTTTTGACAGTGATGGTTTGATTTTTATCTTATTTCCATGTATAGCTCGGTATCATGGTTCAGTGGGAGCTTTGGCAATATATGATTATCTTCATGTGATTTGAAGAGGTTTTAACATCTTGTTTCATGGAAGACCCTTAGAGTCTTTGTTAAAGATGTTATTGTTCTTCCTTTGGAGAGGATGTAGTTATCTTTGGTTTTGAGTATTAATCATTTTCTTAGAGCTTCATGATTTTGCAGGTTGCATTTGAAGTTGGCATGGAATGATTGGTGGGTGCTCATGGATACTAGAGAGACTTGGGTTAGGCTAGAAATCTCTTGTACTTAGAGATATGTGTTGGAATGGTTACTTGTTATGAAAGTTTTTCAACATTAAAGACTGAGGAGCCTACACCTGGAAATGGATGTAAGTCCATCATAGACCTAATGAGAAGGTTGTCTTTATTGAAAGCTTATATTGCTTGGTGTTGTATGCAC
This sequence comes from Cunninghamia lanceolata, assembly GCA_027924645.1. Lineage (NCBI taxonomy): Eukaryota > Viridiplantae > Streptophyta > Pinopsida > Cupressales > Cupressaceae > Cunninghamia > Cunninghamia lanceolata. The sequence continues at coordinate 675,409 of BSBN01000292.1, read as the reverse complement.
GGGACAATATTGTATCCCAATCTTGGTGTATTCAGCAGGCAAATGATCTAAGAGGTGTTGCCCGCCTGATTATTAGATGCATTCTTTATATGTATCTTGTCTTCTCTTGTGCATTAGTCTTGAAAGTTGTTCTAAGGGCTTGTTGAGAAGTAGATGCATGATTTTATGTATCTTTGTTGTTCTCCTTGTAATCTTGAACTTGAGTTAGTTCTGAGGATTTGGTAGGAGAGGTACAAGAGATGGTTAGTGGCTTTGGGCATATTCCCTTATGTTGTGGGAATGTTTGGCTAGTTTGATCTACTTTCTATGAGAGGTTTTACATCTATTTCTATCATGTTTCATTATAAGTTGAATGGTTAGATGTTGATATCCTTTCAGTTTGAGAGTGTTGAAGGAGATCTTACTTTACAGAGTTTGGCACATGTTAGTGTGGTATAAGGACATGGTTTGATTTGTAGGTTCTCTTTTTCCAAGTATATTGTCTTCTTCCTAATTAAGGTTCTTATGTTTATGGAGTTGAGATTTTGAATGGAGTCATGTGCCGTTGTTTGTACTTCATTATTTTTTGGCAACAGTTTGGTAGCTCCTTGATCTCTTTATTAATTGGTATTGAGGACATGGGAGAGTTATTTGGATTGGTAATGAGAGATGTATTTTGCATATCATTGTGTGCTTCTTTGACACTATGATAGAGGAGTTAGCTACATCCTCTATGTGAAGTGCTATAGGAGGACTTGTTAATGATGTGATCTTGTTTTCAGATTTAACATTACCTATGTTGTGGGAGTTCCAGAAGGCATATGTGTTTTACATTACCTATGTTGTGGGAGTTCCAGAAGGCATATGTGTTTTATATGAGAGGGGCACCTCTCTTGGACTAGTTACACTTTACTGTAGTGAGTTACTTCAGAGGTTTTTAATTGCATGTCTATGTGTGTTGTTACCTTGGAGTCTTCTTTTGTAGTATGGTGGATATACATGGACTTGTTTGTAGATTTGTGTTGTTATGTTGATAGCATGAAGTTCTACCTATGATAGTTTGTTTACCCTGGTTTGAGGTATGGATAGTTTTGGATGAGCTAGAAACTTTTTGTGGTTGCTATTCCAATTTGGTATGAGTGAGGCAGCAATTATGGAGCTACTACATTGGTAAGTTCCAGAGTTACTGGCGGTAATTATGAAGTAACATTTACAATTGGTAATTGTAAATATCAAGAGTAATTGAGGGTAGGTTCCACCTTAGAGGAATCAACTATTTTTGGCATGTATGACACATGTCATAAAGTTGTTGAGTGCATGTAAGAGAATCTATGATAGCTGCAAGTTGTCATAAGATTCTATGACAATATGACAAGTTATGACATATAATTATTAGTTGTAAGTTGCTATTCTTGGCTCTAGGAGCCCATATTGGGAAGATGCTATTTGGGGGGTGTTATGATAGAATCTATGATGGTTATGACAACATTTACTACTCCAAAAGAGTCTATTCTTGTCCATGGATGCCCAAGGTTGCATAGTTGACTCTTGACAAGTGTTATGAGCTTGTCAAAAGTCATTGAATGTTGCATGATGAAGATTCCTAGGTGAGAAAATGGACACCTTGTTTCAAGAGTGAAATACTTCTATAAGTACAATGCCATGTATGTGTTGCATATCTCAGTTTATAGGTACACAGGTGCTACTGGATTGAAGAGTGAAGAGGAGATTGGAAGTGGATGTATTGTAATCTTGTTTTGAAGATAATACAACTTGGGCCTCTCTTCTTGGTGGAGGTTTTTCCTGTAAGGGTTTCTCCACATAAACACTATGTTATGTGTTTATTCTTATGTTCCATTGTTACCTTGTGTTGTGAGATCTTACATTCTTATGTTGCTGATTTGTGCCTCTTTGTTGCTGCTATCTTATAGTAATGTTATTGCTATTATAAGTTCATCTAAGGTGGTTTTATCTTGCATGTTAGAGTGGCTGATTTTAGCATCATAAAGAAGTTGAATCTTTTCATGGTATTTCAAGGATTAAGCAAACTTATTTTCAGATTTGCGTACAAATTTTAGATTTCTATTTTGTAGTAGTCAAAGCCTTGTATCTCACCAATTGGTATCATATCTTGGTGATTTGATGATTAACAATTGGATTAGAGATTGTTCGTTTATACCAACACTACATGTAGTTTCATTTTCTATTCTCTAAATGAAGGGTGTGATAGCACAATAGGGTGACACATGTCCATCTTGGATAGATAAAGAGATCAATAGTCACATTCTAATTTTGAAGACCAAGGTAGATCTGATGGTCCGCACTCCACACATATCTTCAAGACCTTCTATGAGTCAATGATGTTGTAACATCACTTTCCATAATGCTCAAGATTAAGCTTAATTATATAACTTAAACAAGTCATTAATTAAGAATTGATAGAGATAATCAAAATTTGAATCAAAGGAAACATATTCTTTTCCATCATTTAAGCATGTTAATCAAATCATGATATAACAAAACTTACAATCTAATAAATCGTTACAATTTTTAGTGAATATCCATCACTAATCAAATACAATATATGCTCTAGGCATCTTAATCAAATTTTTACATTACAATAGACCAACTGGTCAAAATTATAAACATTGTATCTGGAACCAATGACATTTGTCTTCATAAGCCTTAGCTTGTCTCATGCTTGGGAAGGAGAACATCATCCTGGTGCTTTTCCTCCAACCACGGACCTACAGTCCCCCTCTCATCTTCCTAACTAGAAGAGGCCATACCCTTCACGGAAAGGTTAGACATTAGAAACCAATTGGATAGCCATCCAAGTATCTGGTGTTGTTTCCTTCCTAATGTCTCATGGTCACACACTATAGATCCACTCTAACTTGTATGACACTACTGGAGACACTAGGCCATCTGGAACACTATGGATTGATAATGAATGCAGAGATGGATGCATTACTTTGGCTAAATTTTTTCATACAAATATGTTACACAATGAATGTCGTCATATGTCCACCACCCAAACTTGACTTATAAGTTGTCATGTCCTATAGTCAGTTCTTAATGACCCTATCCTTTAGGTCTAGTATGCATGAGGGATCAATTCAAATCACTGTCCAAACTTGAACATTTGACTCCCATCATAAGTCAGTCATAAATGAATAGGTTACTTTTGTAATGCGGAACTAGTGACTCCATGTCACCTCGTTCTATTTTCAATTCATCCCAAATTCAAACTTTATGACCGTCTTGGTCTCCCATGGTTAACATATCGGTAGCATTTCATCTCATATGATGAAGTCAATTTCATGATACTCAAGGCATACCCTGCCTTAGTAAAATACATTAGTTTCTTAAGGTTCAATAGTTCTTATTTTCCCAATGAGATTAAGGTGTTATTCACCAAACCTAATAGTTTACAATAAAGTAAAAGAAATTATATCTCATAACATTATCCAATAAGTCATAATTTAGTCACATATAGAACTAGTCTATAGTCTTCTATAAACTTATTCCAATTGTCTCATGATGAGACTGTGATCATAAAAGATCATTCACCTTCATATTTGAAGGTTCACATAAACATTCATAATAGTTTAAACAACTCTATTTATAAATCACAGTTAGCTTCTCATACAAGCCCGACTTGGATTAGTTTGGTGTTATAGACACACTGATTTATACTTGCCTTCCCAGAATTCATCTCAGTCATTGCACTGTGTTTATAATAATAAATGCCTTCATGCCTGTTATTACAGTCGAAGGACTGCATGTTAAACATTGATGCCTACATGACTATCATTACAGTCGAATGACTATATGGTAAGGAAGTAATGCCTTTCTGGCAGTCATTATAGTCAAGTGACTGTATCCATTATTGACTAGAGTCATTCATAGCTCCATTTGAGAGCTCTTATGCTCTGCCCTTATCATCATATGGCATGAGCTTAATATATATATAAATAATACATGCTCAGCCATAATGGCTTCGAGCTCCAATTATCATATATGTATTATTCAATATAATATAATCAGGTCGAAAGACCCTAGGCTCAAACATAGAAAGAGTTTATCCTTACAAAGCTCATCCTCAAGGCCTTGATCTTGGATCCACATTAACATAGAGTAGTGATTATTTAGCTCTTTAAGCCTCAAGCTTAATCAAAAACAAGATTACACATTACTACGACTCGGCTGAGCGTAGTCTTCAAAAAGAGTTTACAAGTTTTCTTTTCTTGGCTCAATGGCCTGGAGCATGGTCTCATACAGTTTATTATGTCTTCTTGGTTCATGGACTTTAGCATGGTCTCATACAATTTATTATGTTCTTCTACTTAGCTCATGACCTTGAGCATGGTCTCATATAGTTTTCTGTGTTTAGATAGCTCAGCCTTCATGGCTTCAAACGTATCACAAATCAAACTTGTCTTGACAGGGTTCGTCCATATGGCTCTGAACCAAAGAAAATATAAATTTATAAAACAAGAACAGCTCAGCCAATTTGGCCTTGAGCCACTACATAGAAAGATATTAACCATATGCATGGCACGACCTTGCAAGCTTCATGCCTCAGTATTTTAACAATAGCAAGATATATCATATTTCATAGACTCAGTAGAAGTCTTATTGAGAATAAAACTCATCAAATGAAAAGTAATTGGGTGTTCATTTCCCATTTTACCTGTATTAGGCAATAGTTAAGCTATAGTTCAGACTACAATATCGCCAGCTACTCTTAGCTCCTTTCCACTTCTGTTCTCCCTGAATACTTTTCACCACCCTTTTCCTTCAAACCTTCTAACACACGAACTCACCCAAGGTGACTCTCCAAAACAAAGTAATACTCAACACCATAAAATTGATGCCAAGACATGCTGATTATGGTTGATAACTACCTTTCCCACTCAGTAGTGCCTCCACAAAAGGTGTCTCGATACAAGAAAAACATGGGATGGTTGAGCTCCATGCTCCCATCGATCCTCATGATCGACTATAACAACTTAGAATATTCCTTAGAATATAATTATTAAGGCAAGTAAATAATAATGACAACATTATTATAGATAACAACCTATTAAGAGGTTTCATCCTTGTCTAAGGATTATCACAAAGAGATTGTAATCGTAAAAAGATTCTCATTAATAATGTCGATTAACAGGTTTGAGTGATTCTCCCCCAAAATCGACTATTCCCATTAGTCAGATGACTAGGAAAAATAATGACTCTGAGAACAAAAGGTAAGAGAGACCTCCTTGTCTCTTAACACTATTGTCTCTTGGATAGGGATGATGTTCCAAGAACATCATCCGGTCATCTCGACTTGTCGTGATAACTTCAATGACAAAACGATTATACCAAGAACATGGAAACAAAAGAAAAGTGACATGAGACGTGTCAAGCTATGAATGGAATGAGAAGGACATAGGAGTCGATTACTCAAATGGCTAGTCAACTTATGTTTTCACAACGTCTAACCCTTCCTCCAGGATGATACTCTCCTTCCTTCTTCGAAGGACGTTCATTTTCCTGTCAGACTCAGGACCACAAGATTACGATTAGTGCATCATTATCATATCTCATAAAATAAATCATTTAATTTACAAAACTATTAAACATCTGTATCTACTTCATAAACAAGAGTTTAATCATATATTTCCACAATATCAAATCAATTAACTATGACTAATCCTCCTGATTATCATGCCAAGTTAATGATTAAGTCTAATTATAAGTTGGGGATGTAACATATGCCTCCCATAAGAATCATTGTCCCCGATGATTAATTGTCTTAATATAAACCAACTTAATATGAAAGGTTTTCAAAAGGATAATATCAAATGTCTCAGAAAAGATGAGGGAATCTAGTATAGAAGTCATCATAATTTTCCCAGGTGGCATTTTCCACCGAATATTGGTCCCACTAGACCTTGCATTGTGTTATTTCCTTGTTACATAAGTGTATCTTATGCATTTTAAGCACCTTGATTTACTCGATCACCACCACTCCTGGGTCTTTCACCTGTAGAAGGTTCCAATCAAGCATGGGAATTTGATTATCAGCAGAATTAAACTTTTTCAAATATGAAACATGAAACATATTATGCATCATGGCAAGTGCAGGTGGTAGAGCAATTCTGTATACCACTGGGTTGACTTCTTCAAGAACTTCAAATGGGCCCACATATCTTGGTGCTAGTTTGGACATTTTTCTAAATTTGATGGAACTTTTCTAGGGTTTTACCCTTAGGAGAACTTTATCTCCCACAGTGAAATGCCTTTCAACATGCTTAGCATCTACGTAACTCTTTTGTCTATCATTGGCTTCCGCTAGCCTCTTTTTAATTAGATGGACTTGTTCTTCCATTTTAGATAACATTTCAAGACCAAGGCTAACCCTATCTTCAAGATTATCCCATCTTATAGAGGTTCGACACTTACATCCATATAATGCCTCAAACAGTGCCATCTTAATAGCTAAATGATAAGAGTTACTGTAAGCAAATTCCACTAGGGGAAGATAATCCTCCCACTTGTATTGCTGGTCCATGCAATACAGCCTTAATAAATCCTCCAACACTTGGTTCACTCTTTTAGTTTGTCCATCTGTTTCAGGATGATAAGTAGAGCTTATGTTCAACTATGTTCCAAGTGAAGAGAACAAGGTTTTCCAAAACTTAGATGTCATTCATGCATCCCTATCTAAGATAATCTTCTCAGGAATGCCATGGAGTCTAAAAATCTCTTGAACAAATTTCTGAGCAATGATGGGTGCCCCATCTATCAAGTTTCTAGGTATAAAATGGGTTGCTTTGGTGAGTCTATCCACAACAACCACGATAGCATTGTGCTTCTTCCTTGACATAGGAAGCCCTTGCATAAAGTCCATGCTTATAATCTACTATTTCCATTCAGGGATTTCATGAGGGTATAATAATCCCTCTGGGTGTTGGTGTTCCGCCTTCACCCTTTTGCATTCAATACAAGTAGCTACAAAATTTGCAGCATCCCTCTTCATTCCTTTCCAAAAATCTAAAGTTTTCACATCAGCGAGTAACTTGGTTACTCCAGGATGCCCATAATATGGTGCAGAATGAACCTCTTTCCAAACCATATTCCTTAACTCTACTGAGTTAGGTACATACATCCTTCCTTTGAACCTTAATAACCCATCTGGTTCAAGGTTGAATCCTTCATATTTTGGATTTTGTGGATCTTTCTCAAGGGTCTATTTTACCTTCTCGTAAAACTCATCTCCCTTAGATTTTTGTAACACTAGATTTCTAAAATCAGAATGGATAGATATCATAGTGGAGATATGCCTTCTCCTACTCAAGGCATCTGCCACTCAATTTTCTTTTCCCTGAATGTATTTAATCTCAAAATCATAATTCAAGATAAATTCTAACCATCTTCTTTGACGAGCATTAAGATGGGGTTGAGTGAACAGATATTTAAGTCCCTGGTGATCCATTTTCAACTCAAAGGATTTTCCAAGAAGATAATTTCTCCACATTTGGAGTGCATGAATGACTGTTGCTAGTTCTAAATCATGCGGGGCATAGTTTTGTTGATAGTTTTTCAGTTTGTACGATTCATACACAATGACATGTTCATCTTGTACTAGTACACCACCTAAACCTTCCCCTAAGGCATCGGTGATGACTTCAAATTGACCTTCTAGGTCAAGCACTTTTAATATCAGGGATGAAGTCAATTTTTCCTTTAGTAGGTCAAAGGCCTCCTGGCACTTTTCATACCATTCAAACTTCTTGCCCTTTCTTTGCAAGGAAGTTATAGGATATATAATTTTAGAGAAGTGTTTTCACAAACTTCCTATAATAACCAGCAAGGCCTATAAAACTTCAGAACTCATGAACATTTCTTGATTTAGGACATTCAGAAATAGGCTTAATCTTAGTTGGGTCCATAGCTATTCCCTCAGCTGAAATTATATGACCCAAATACTGTACTTCTTTCTGAAAGAAAGTACACTTAGAGAGCTTGCCATATAGTTTATGCTCTCTTAATCTGTGAAGAACAATTCTCAAATGCTGCATATGTTCCTCTTCATTCTTAGAATAGATCAAGATGTCATCAAGAAATACTAAGACAAACTTGTCTAGACAGTCTTTGAACACACTGTTCATAAGATTCATAAACATTGCTGGTGCATTTGTTAACCCAAAAGGTAGGATAGTGAATTCATAGTGTCCATATCTAGTTCTAAAGGCTGTCTTATGGATCTCTTCATCCTTCAACCTCAATTGATGATATCCTAATCAAAGATCAATCTTGGAGAATACTGTTTCACCCCTCATCTGATCAAAAAGATCATCGATGTGAGGTAGAGGATATTTGTTCTCAATGGTTTCTTTTTTTAACACGCGGTAATCTATGCACAACTACAAAGTGCCATCTTTCTTTTTCACAAAAATGACAGGCGCTCCCCATGGTGACACACTGGGTCTAATCAACCCTTTATCCAGTAGCTCTTGTAGTTGAGCTTTCAACTCCATTAGTTCTATTGTGGTCATCCTATAGGGGGCTTTAGAAATAGGTTCTGACCTAGGTATGATATCAATGGCAAAATCAAAAGCTCTCTTAGGGGGTAACCCTAGTAGTTTATCCAGGAAAACATCCTCAAAATCTCTAAGGAGGGGATGCTTGTCAATATCTTATCTTTCCTGACCTATGGACTCCTTCATCCCTACTTCATTAAGTTTTAGGGATTCATAAAACATTAAGTCATCTTGGAAGCAAGTTTCCTTTGTTTCATCTATTTTGTCCATCTTAACAGCAAAGAGTTGGCACACTTTTCTCTGTGCCATTTTCATTTGTAATGCAGAAATTTACCTCAATTTAATTTCCCTAGGTTTCCCTTGGAGAATGACTCAGTTTCCTAGGTCATCAAAACATTCTACTGTCTTGGCATAATAGTCTACTTTGGCTCGATGTTTCCAAAGCCAATTTATCCCTAGGATAACATCATATGAGCCAAGTGGGGCTACATATAGATTTACTTCTGTGGAAACGTTTGGAAGTTCAACCCGAGCTTCAAACAAACATTGCTCTACCTGAGCCTTAGTGTGATTTTCATACTCTACAGACCAAGTATTTTCCATGAATCCTACTTTTCTAGGTATCTTATTTACAATTTTGGGAGAAATAAAACATTTCATGGCACATGTATCAATTAAAACTGAAATTGGAACTCCAAATAAAATACATGTCTCTACTGGAGTTATTTGATACTCAGCTTGACAGTTGTCCAAGGCCGCATGGATACATTGCTAGAATACCACTTGCTAGGAAGGTAGAGGATTCCCTCTTGGTTGTACTCCCTGTGATTTGTTGGGACATTGATTGGCGTAGTGATCTCTACCACATGTGAAGCATCCTCCAACTGGTTCTTGCCTCTCTTGAGGTTTTCGAGAATTATTCCCATTCTTCGTGGAGTGGTTGTTCCCCTTTTTATCTCCCCTGGATTCATTTTGTTTATTTTTAGCCCCTTTATCACTCTTCTCAGTATAATCCCATTTCTTTCCCTTTTTCTTTGAGGGTTGAGAAGATTGAGACCAGTTATATCTCTTTTTGTTTCTTTCCCTATAGGCTGACATAGCCTTTAGGTTCTATTCCTACCTAATGACCTTCTCATAGACCTACTCCATGGTTGTAGGACCATGAACATTAACCTCACCCCCAATCTAGGCATTCAATCCCATGATAAACTTCCAAACATGAAAATTATCATCATGTTGATACTATGGCACATATTTCAACAGTCGAGTGAATTTTTCCCAATACTCATTTACAGTCATATCATCCTATTTCAGATTTTGGAAGTCTATGAGTTTCTGATCATAGAACAGTTGAGGCAACCATCTTTTCCTAAACAGCTCTATGAACCTATCCCAAGTAAGGCTTGTCGACCTCAAGCCTAATTCCATCTTTTGTTCATCCACCATGTGGATGCCTCACCCGCTAGCTGGAATGCTCCCTAGATAGCTTTGGTAACCTTATTATAATTTCAAATTTCAAAATACTTCTCCATCTTCGTAATCCATGCCTCCGCGGCATCTCTACTTACAAATCCATCAAATTTAGGTGGCACGACCTTTTTCATGTCATGTGATAGTTCCATAGCCATAAGGCTCTTCTTATCCCCATCCTATCTAGCCGTAGAGTTATTTTCTCCATGCTGGCATTGGGTAGTGTCATTGTGGCATTCCTCACCATCACCCCCATAATAATCATCTCGCCTGTCTTCAGACTGGCCTCCCACTTTGTGCTCAAGAGTTTCCACCCTTGCCCTTATTTCTTTCAACAAGGTCAAGATTTGGTCTAATTTAGACTCAGATTGCCATGAAGGTGCTCCTTCATCTCAACTATCCTCCATTCTTGTTCCAACTCAAACCTTTACTACAATCTACTTCTTCCTGAAGTTTGTAGATTAATCATGGAATAGTCTTCCATGTTATGCAATTTAATCATTTACAAATCTATTCACATTCATGTAGTCTTTAAAAAGAAAGGAAAGATTGTCAAAATTTACCATTGCATTACAGTTTCCATTGGATTACATATAATCCACAAAATTACAAAGTTGTATTTACATCTTGCTTCTGCAAGTCATTTACAATTTGGGATAACTTCCCATAATCATGTTTTCTTTTTAGTATCAGGAGGTGAGGATACACACTGGTATTCCTTCACATCCTCCATAAGTTCATTACAATTCTTAGGGATATTTCCCTTAAATGGTACTTTAGGGGCAGAGGGTGTCACTGATGCTCCAGTAGAGTTAGGTGCAACCAACTATTTGACCTTCCTTAACTCCTGTTTGATGCATTTCATGGCATCAGCGAAAGTTTCCTCATCAGATAACCATGCACCTACCAAGCATCCAGTCAGTTCAAGTTTTTAGTTCATGGAGGCTCATGCCTTCAAGATCTTTTGTTGGCTTAGGTAATGTCCATGTTTTGTTACCTTCTTGTGAGGTGTGGTTCTAATTTTACCATTCTGATATAGAACATCCAATCATTAGCACACTTAATGTTGGATACATTAATCATCAAATAGTGAGCTCATTAGGTCCATGTGTTGAACTTGGTAGTTTTGATACCATATGTAACATCACTTTCCATAATGCTTAAGATTAAGCTTAATTATATAACTTAAACAAGTCATTTATTAAGAATTGATAGAGATAATCAAAATTTGAATCAAAAGAAACATATTGTTTTCAATCAATTAATCATGTTAATCAAATCAAGATATAACAAAACTTACAATCTAATAAATCATTACAATATTTAGTGAATATCCATCACTAATCAAATACAATATATGCTCTATGCATCTTAATCAAATTTTTACATTACAATAGACCAACTGGTCAAAAGTACAAACACTCTATCTGGAACCAATGACATCTGTCTTCATAAGAATCATCTTGTCTTATGCTTGGGAAGGAGAGCATCATCCTGGTGCTTTTCCTTCAACCACGAACCTGCAGTCCCTCGCTTGTCTTCCTAACTAGAAGAGGCCCTACCCTTCATGGAAAGATTAGACATTAGAAACCAATTGGATAGCCATCTATTTATCTAGTGTTGTGTCCTTCCTAATGTTTCACGAACACACACTATAGATCCACTCTAACTTGTATGACACTACTGGAGACACTAGGCCATCTGAAACACTGTGGACTGACAATGAATGCAGAGATGGATGCATTACTTTGGCCAAATTTTTTCATACAAATACATTACACAATGAACGTCATCGTATGTCCACCACCCTAACTTGACTTATAAGTTGTCATGTCCTATAGTCAGTTCTTAACGACCCTGTCCTTTAGGTCTAGTATGTGTGAGGGATCTGTTGATAACTGAGAGGAGGGGGTGAATCAGTTATCCTAATTATTTCCCTTATTGAACTTTCTTTTTAATTGATGCAGCATAGAATCAAACACAAAAACATTAATCATGAAATAAGAGACACATGACACAGTATTTTTGACGTGGAAACCCTGTTAAGGGAGAAAACCACGGGGTGATTAACCCAAAATTATTCTCTGTTAGAAGAATAGGAAATTACAAAATGGCACTTGCCAATTAGGGCTCACTGCCCGAGCACACTGCTCACAAGAGGCCCACTGCCTACAAGAAGACACACTGTCTACAAAGTGATAAGAATCACAGTCTTGAACTGATTGGAAGCATCTGCATATGCTGGAGTTCAGTTCCGGTTAGGCTCAGTACACTGATCTGCTGCACTTCATCTTTTCTCTGTTGTTTATTCTGCTATCTTTCACATACCGGATCCTTTTTGCTACCTCTGCTCTGTTCTGGACTTATTCGCATATATCTTCACATCATCACACCCTTCACAACTAAATCCATCCTCTATATATATCCGCACAAGTAATTTCATCACCTTTCTAGTCGGCATCCGGAACAGTCTAGTTTCTTACAAACTTTTGTTCTGTCGGCTGAATCCTTCCTCACCAAGCAATGCGGATCAAGCATATACTTGTAGATATCATTAATCATGTCGGCCAAACATGATTCATGCCTTCACAACCTCTATCATCAACAGTAACACATCCGGAAAGTAGTCTGATACTCTGTCAGTCAGTTCTTCCTCTGTTTTCACTGTTTCTCAGGAATCCGGTACTTCAACTGTTCATATCTTTTTCCTTGTCCATCACCGGAGGCTAAATCCTTGGAATATACCACTCAAGGTAGTCCTCTTGACTTCCCCAAATCCGTACTGCACCAAGACACTTCCTCTGAGAGATCCGGACCAATCTGTCGGACCTTGCCACATGCTCTGTTCTTGTTCACCGGACCACAACATTCTTTATTCTGACTTCCGGTAGAGACACATTATGACTTGCGGATATGTGGGATGACCTTTGTTGCCATCAATGACAACAACCATGAATCCATATAGTGTCTCTTGCCAACAATCTCCCCCTTTGGCATTGATGGCAACATTTAGTGAAAAATGACTAAGTGTTTTCACTATGCTCCCCCTTTGCTGATGCTCTGTCTTTATATACAATTTCTGGAACTCCCCCTTAGTTGGATTCCTCATTTTTCACTGCTCCTCACTCCCCCTTTGACATCAATGGCAAAGGGTAGGGTCCGCACACCAAAATTTTCAAAAATTTTCTATATATAGCCGCATATATACATACTCACATGTACTGAAGAATGTCTGCAAAGGATGTCTGCAATTGGATCATTTCTGTAGCCCAACTTTGCTTCATTCTGTCCAAAATTGAAATGTGACCACTCAACAAAAATGCAAACGCTTCTGCCCGCTTGAGATCTGTCGGATCTTTTGTTTGGGCGGTGGTCTGAGCATCACTGATGGCCTCATGCATAGTTTCCAACTTAGGGATTATAATCCTTCTAAGTTCTCCCATCCGGTTGGTGATGTTCTTCCTTTCCTTCTCAAGATTCTTTATTTCATTCAAGACTGCAATAGTCTGACATTCTTGATTTATTATGGAGGAAAAGAGAGGATCAAAACTTTGAGATAAGCTTTGTAGCTTGTCCTGTTCCTCTTTTATTTTCTTATCAATTGCTGCTGTTGCCTTTGGCCAGGATATGCAAAATTTGTAGATGTCACCGCCATCCTTAAGAGCATTCTCTAAGCTCTTTATTCCAATGCTCACAATCTTCCTATCTTTAGAGATTAATTCTAATATTTCTGAAAATCTCTTATCCAAAAATTCCTTCCGGACCTTTTCTTCAGCTGATTTTTCTAGAGACTCAAAATGTGTATCAACATTGCTGACTAAGGTTTTTAGATTACCGGAAGTGGAGGCTGTTGGATCTATCTGGATTGATGGCATAATCTTTACAAGTACTCCGGAAGCAGCCTCTATCAACTCACAGTCTTCCATATGAGACTTCAGGAGCTTTTCATTTGCCTTGGCATTTGCAAATGAAGCTATCTTCATTGTTTGTACCGGAGAGAGAGAGTCAAAGTCGAATGGGCCTTTTAGAAGCTCTGGTTCATCAATCTCTAAAGTTTCTTTGCTCAAAAATTGTTGAACAGTTTGTGCAGTGTCTCTTGCTAGAGACAGATGTTTCTTTTCTTCTGCAGTCTTGGAACTGTCAACCTCTTTGTCTTTCACCACTGCTTCCTTCTCCTGTAATTGCTCTTCTTCTTTGGATCCGGAGACTGTAGGGGAAACCGGGGGAGAGATGTTTGTCTGTTCAGGGCTCACTTCTTCCAGAACAGATGATTCTAAATCAGCAGCTGTTTCTGCACCTAAGTCCTCTACAACAGGAAGATTGAACCTTTTGAAGGCCTTCCGGAGGATCTCTTCTGTCTCTTGGGCCACTCTGTCAGTCTCACCAAGCATGAGTTGATTCATCCTGGCTTTACTTCTGAACTCATCTTTGCAGTCCTTGAAGATAATGTTCATTGTCTTGGGATCAATTTGAGGATATAGCTGAATAGCTATCTGCTCCCGGATCTCAAGATCTTTAGCATGAGCATTATTCTTTCTTACTTCCAATTCCTTTTCTAGGCTTTTAGGAATAAGAGATATGATCTCAATGAAAGCCTTATTATATATGTTAAGATATTTGACTGTGGCTTCCTGCAGAGTCTTTTGGTCAGCCTCACTGAAGTCATCATAAGATTCAGTCATTGGTTGAAGGTTTCCATCCACCGTGACCGACTTGATTACATTCTCTAGAGACAGAGTGGGCTTTTCAACAGATACCTCTGCCATTTCATCCTTGTCTTGGCCTGTGGAGGGTTTACCGGATCCTTTCTTCTTCTGTTTCTTTATTTCTCTTACTCCCTCATCTGACTCTGTTTCCTCTTCATCCTTTTGGCTTCCATAAGCCCTTGTGGCTTTTGTCTTGGATCTCTTACCGGATGCCTGGACTTCTGGTTTAGAACTTTTGGTTGTGGGAGGTGCAGATCTCTTTGATGATCTGGTCCGGGTGGGAGCTTCAACCGGAGCACTTTCTTTACTTTTCTCTTCTTCCTCAGCCTTCCTCCTCTTTTCCCGGCTGGCATCAAGTGCCTCTTTTGAGATGCCTAGGCCTTGAGCAATGTGCTCTACTTCTTTTCTCACCTTTCTTTTAATCTCAGGTTCCCTGAGTTCTACATGTATTTTTACACTCAGCTCCTCAAAGGTTCCAAACCTTTCTGCCTTAGGATCTTTAGGCTGACTTAGCATGTGTTGAACATGCAGCTCCACTATCTGTTCATCCACTTCATACCCCATGGGCATGATCCAGACAGTCCTTGGCTCCACTGCCTCCATTAGGCACTGATCAGTGTCAACCATAAAGCACACTGAGTCTTTGTATTTTTCAACAAGAGACCGGGGAATTCTCTCTCTTGCTTGCATCATGCTCTGAAAGTTTTTGAAGTATCCCCATAGAGCTGTATTTCTCACTTTTGCATCCCCAAGTCCATGCAAATAGTCTCTTATCTGGACTGCAACAGGTTTGTCATTCTGCCATACCCATCCACTTGATCCGGGTAGCTCATTCATGAAGTAGAAGAATAGACATACAATAAGAGTACCATACTTAAAGGAATTCTTCTTATCCTTCTTGATTTTCTGTATATTTTCCATTAATTGGCTTAGCAGTAGTTCGCAGAGATCATATTCTACGTTCTTTCTTAGCATTTCATAGGCAGTGTATATTGCAGTTCCGGATACAGAATTCTCCCTGCTGGAGTGATAGATCTTGTATCCTATTATCATGGATGCATATTTGATATCTGGATCCGAAATATCTTCAATGGTCATTGCCCTCTTATCAAATTTTGATCCGGTGGCCTCAGTTACAATGTTGTTCTTGACAGATTTGAGGATAGGTATCCCTCCGGAAGAGTATAGGCCAGTTACTGCTCTAATTGCTTCTTTTGTGATCTTGCAGGGTCTATCCAGCCATAGAAAGTTGTCATGCATCCTGCTCAGTACATACCGGACCCATTCATCTTCTTCAAAGCAGGGGAAATGAATAAATTGCTCAAATTGTTTCTTCTGGATATCCTTATACTCTGGTTTAAGCTCAAAAGCATTGTCTATCAGTTGCTTGTGATAGAGGTCTCTTAGTTTGAATTCCCCAAATTCCTCAATGCTTGCATGTATGTAAACCCTAATGTCTTCGGTATGTAAAACTCCGTGAGGAACACTAGAGAAGGCTCCTAGTGGATCTACCTCCAATGATTTGTAGGGATGTTTCTTGAATGAGGGGCGAGGTCTATCAGAGATCTTAACTATGTTTGGAGTAGCCATTCTTCAAAGATTTGCAGTGAGGTAATGAAAAAACGGAGAATACCTTATGCGCCTTCGGTTTGCACGGAGTGGTTGGATTGATTTCTTTATGCAATAACTTCGGCAGGAGATCCTTGGTGTGCTTGATGAACCTTGTTGCAGAGCTCCACTTTTTGCTTCTTCTTGAGTGCAGAATGAGCAAATGACTTTTGAGAAATCCCTTAAATTGCTCTGCGAACCCTAATATCTGTCTGCAATAAATGCTTCACCTACATCATTCCGGTTTGCCTTGTCTGGATAGCTTGGAGTATCCTGGATTAGTCCTGATCTGTGGATATCATCCGGATCTTTCAATCATGAATAAATCGAAGTAACATATTACAAGAATATCCCAAACACTCTGTCCAATCCGCAGAACAAGATAGTGCACTTCCGGATCTCTCTGGACCTTTTTGTAATCCTTTATCATACCGGAGCATCTCCCTGAACAGGTCTTACTTGATCGATCACAGCTTCTTCATAACTCCATGCGGACCTCTGAAAACTTGACTGAAGCATCTCAAGACTCATATCTGCAAACCCTTTAATCCGCATCTTGTGCCACATCCGGCACCACTTGTTTGGCTGGGGGAACAGGATTTTCTTTGAGTCTCCCCCTGAGCCTGAGCTCACTTTTTAATTTCCGGAAGAAATATCAGCACCAGAGTCTGGTGCGGATCCAACCTCTACATTCTCTGAACTTTTCTTCACCCAAATTTTGCTCATCTGATTCCTAACTTCATCCGCATTCATCTTTTGTTTACCCTTGTCTTGATTCTGATTATACACCGGACCTCTTTTGTCCTGATACTTGTTTTTGCAGACTTTAGCATTATGACCGGACCTATTGCAGATTTGGCAAATAACATTTCTTTGCATATTTGACTGATATCCTCTTGATCTGCATTGATTAGCCATATGACCTACTCTATTGCATGTGAAGCATCTACCTTTGAATGATTTGTTTACTTGCATAATTCTGCATTCATGGGATTTGTGTCCATACCTTTTGCAGTTGAAGCACTGTCCGGAGAAGGATGAATTAATCTGATTCATTCTCATTCTGCACTGATTAGCTTTGTGACCAAAGTGGTTGCAGCTGTGGCAGTATCCATTGAAGGATGGATATCTTTGAGCATTTGGCTATCTTACCGGAGGTCTTCTAGGCCTGCTCCTTGGATTTTCTGATCCATGATTCTTCTGACCAGATCCGGAGCTTTCTCCTTTCTCATATCCCAAACCATACTTGTCATCTGTCCTCTTTTGACTTCCAAGAAGAACTTCAAGTTGAGCAGAACTTATCATGAATTTCTCTTTATATTCATTTGCTGTTTGAAGGTCTCTTTTGAGAGAGGCAATTTGATCCTGAAGTTTTTCTTCATTATCTTTGGCATCTTCAAGATCAGATTCAAGATGTCTGATAATCCTGTCCATCTGGTGGCATTCTTCTGATTTTTCTTTAAGAGATTGTCTTAGATTGTCTTCAGCCTTTCTTTTTTCTTCAATCTCTTGAGTAAACTTTATAGTCCCTGATTCCATTTCATGTCTTAACATAATGACTTCTTTTGATAACTTTTCACATAACTTGGTTTGCTCAGTCAATTCTTCATTTGTATTGCTTTCTTCACTTTGTCTTGCCAGCTGTTGGAGTAGCTCCTTTCTCTTTTTCGTAGAGAGACTTAATTTGTCTTTTAATTCTCTCATGAATTCATCAGCCTGTTTGAGTCTTTCCTTTAATTCACTGACTTCAGAATTTGACTGTTCAAGATCCTCAAGAGCAATCTTGAGTTGCTCCCTTAAACCATATGCATCCATTTGAAATCCCAGATCTTCCTCAAGCTGTTAGGCTCTATTAGGAGGAACTTAGCTCTGATACCAATTGTTGATAACTGAGAGGGGGGGTGAATCAGTTATCCTAATTATTTCCCTTATTGAACTTTCTTTTTAATTGATGCAGCATAGAATCAAACACAAAAACATTAATCATGAAATAAGAGACACATGACACAGTATTTTTGACGTGGAAACCCTGTTAAGGGAGAAAACCACGGGGTGATTAACCCAAAATTATTCTCTGTTAGAAGAATAGGAAATTACAAAATGGCACTTGCCAATTAGGGCTCACTGCCCGAGCACACTACTCACAAGAGGCCCACTGCCTACAAGAAGACACACTGTCTACAAAGTGATAAGAATCACAGTCTTGAACTGATTGGAAGCATCTGCATATGCTGGAGTTCAGTTCCGGTTAGGCTCAGTACACTGATCTGCTGCACTTCATCTTTTCTCTGTTCTTTATTCTGCTATCTTTCACATACCGGATCCTTTTTGCTACCTCTGCTCTGTTCTGGACTTATTCGCATATATCTTCACATCATCACACCCTTCACAACTAAATCCATCCTCTATATATATCCGCACAAGTAATTTCATCACCTTTCTAGTCGGCATCCGGAACAGTCTAGTTTCTTACAAACTTTTGTTCTGTCGGCTGAATCCTTCCTCACCAAGCAATGCGGATCAAGCATATACTTGTAGATATCATTAATCATGTCGGCCAAACATGATTCATGCCTTCACAACCTCTATCATCAACAGTAACACATCCGGAAAGTAGTCGGATACTCTGTCAGTCAGTTCTTCCTCTGTTTTCACTGTTTCTCAGGAATCCGGTACTTCAACTGTTCATATCTTTTTCCTTGTCCATCACCGGAGGCTAAATCCTTGGAATATACCACTCAAGGTAGTCCTCTTGACTTCCCCAAATCCGTACTGCACCAAGACACTTCCTCTGAGAGATCCGGACCAATCTGTCGGACCTTGCCACATGCTCTGTTCTTGTTCACCGGACCACAACATTCTTTATTCTGACTTCCGGTAGAGACACATTATGACTTGCGGATATGTGGGATGACCTTTGTTGCCATCAATGACAACAACCATGAATCCATACAGTGTCTCTTGCCAACAGGATCAATTTGAATCATTGTCCAAACTTGAACATTTGACTCCCATCATAAGTCAGTCAGAACTAAATAGGTTACTTTTGTAACGTGGAACTAGTGATTCCACGTCACCTCGTTCCATTTTCAATTCATCCCAAATTCAAACTTTATGACCGTCTTGGACTCCCATGGTTAACATATCGGTAGCATTTCATCTCATATGATGAAGTCAATTTCATGATACTCAAGGCATACCCTACCTTAGTAAAATACATTAGTTTCTTAAGGTTCAATAGCTCTTATTTTCCCAATGAGATTAAGGTGTTATTCACTAAACCTAATAGTTTACAATAAAGTAAAAAAAAAATATATCTCATACATTATCCAATAAGTCATAATTCAGTCACATATAGAACTAGTCTATATTCTTCTATAAAGTTATTCTAACTATCTCATGATGAGACCATGATCATAAAAGATCATTCCCCTTCATATTCAAAGGTTCACATAAACATTCATAATAGTTTAAACAACTCTATTTATAAATCATAGTCAGCTTCTCATACAAGCCCGACTTGGGTTAGTTTGGTGTTATAGACACACCGATTTGTACTTGCCTTCCCAACATTCATCTCGGTCATTAGACTGTGTTTATAATACTAAATGCCTTCATGGCTGTTATTATAGTCAAAGGATTGCATGTTAAACATTGATGCCTACATAGCTATCATTATAGTTGAATGACTGTATGGTAAGGAAATAATGCCTTTCCGACAGTCATTATAGTCAAGTGAGTATATCCATTATCGACTAGAGTCATTCATAGCTCCATTCAAGAGCTCTTATGCTCTACCCTTGTTATCATACAACATGAGCTTAATATATATATAAAGAATACATGCTTAGCCATAATGGCTTCGAGCTCTAATTATCATATATGTATTATTCAATATTATACAATCAAGTTGAAAGACCCTAGGCTCAAACGTAGAAAGATTTTATCCTTATAGAGCTTAGCCTCAAGGTCTTGAGCTTGTATCCACATTAACATAGAGCAGTGATTATTTGGCTCTTTAAGCCTCGGGCTTAATCAAAAACAAGATTACATAGTACTATGACTCGGTTGAGCGTAGTCTTCAAAAATAGTTTACAAGTTTTCTTTGCTCGGCTCAATGGCCTAGAGCATGGTCTCATATAGTTTATTATGTTCTACTTGGCTCACAACCTTGAGCATGGTCTCATATAGTTTATTATGTTCTTCTTCTCGGCTCATGGCCTTAAGCATGGTCTCATACAATTTTCTGTGTTTAGATAGCTCAGCCTTCATGGCTTCGAGCGTATCACAAATCAAAGTTGTCTTAACACGGTTCGGCCATACAGCTTTGAACCAAACCAAATATAAATTTATAAAACAAGAATAGCTCAGCCAACTTCACCTTGAGCCACTACACAGAAAGATATTAACCATATGCATGGCACGGCCTTGCAGGCTTCGTGCCTCAGTATTTTAACAATAGAAAGATATATCATATTTTACAGACTCAGCAGAAGTCTTACTAAGAAGAAAACTCATCAAACGAAAAGTAATTGGGTGTTCATTTCCCATTTTACTTGTATCAAGCAATAGTTAAGCTACAGTTTAGATTGCAATACAGCTAGCTACTCAGCTCCTTTCCACCTTTGTTCTCCCCAAACAGTTTTCACCACCTTTTTCCTTCGAACCTTCTAACACACAAACTCACCCAAGGTGACTCTCCAAAACAAAGCAATAATCAACACTAGAAAATTGATCCCAAGACATACCGATTATGGATGATAACTACATTTCCCACTCGATAGTGCCTCCACAAAAGGTGGCTCGATACAAGAAAAACATGGGATGGTTGAGATCCACACTCGCATCGATCCTCATGATCGACTATAACAACTTAGAATATTCCTTAGAATACAATTATTAAGGCAAGAAAATAATAATAACATTATTATAGATAACAACCTATTAAGAGGTTTCATCCTTGTCTAAGGATTATCACAAAGAGATTATAATCGTAAAAAGATTCTCATTAATAATGTCAATTATTGGGGTCGAGTGTTCTCCCTTGAAATCGACTATTCCCATTACTCGGATGACTAGGAAATATAATGACCCCAAGAACAAAAGGTAAGAGAGACCTCCTTGTCTCTTAACACTATTATCTCTTGGCTAGGGATGATGTTCCAAGAAGATCATCTGGTCATCTCGACTTGTCATGATAACTTCAATGACAAAATGATTATACCAAGAACATGGAAACAAAAGAAATGCAACATGACACATGCCAACTTACGAATGGAATGATGACATAGGATTCGATTACTCAGATGGCTAGTCAACTTATGTTTTCACAACATCTAACCCTTTCTCCAGGATGATACTCTCCTTCCTTCTTCGAAGGACATTCATTTTCCTGTCACACTCAGGACCACAAGATTACGATCAGTGCATCATTATCATATCTCATAAAATAAATCATTTAATTTACAAAAATATTAAACATCTGTATCTACTTCATAAACAAGAGTTTAATCAAATATTTCCATAATATCAAATCAATTAACTATGACTAAAAGGACATGTGTCTCATTCCACCAGTTGTGATTGACGATAATGTTTGAATCCTGATGATCTAAGGGTCAGCGCTTCTACGCATTTGTATAAGGGCATTTTGTAGTTGTGGCTTGTGATATGCTACAAGCTTACAATATCCATTGATCTATTCTTTATGAAGATCCACAACCTACATTTAAATGAAAATACAGTTCACGGTATGCGTACTCTATGTTTGCCCACCTGGATAAGTAATGAAGTAGTTGAGGCAATTTAAGAATTTTTTTATAAAAATTAAGTACGTCGTGCTGAATTGTGAATGCGAGTAGATTCTTGTGCTGAAGGAAGTTGTGAGAAAGCATCAGATGAAGTTATTTTTTCAAGTTTGGTGCTAAAATTGGTATGTGTTGAGTATTTTTCTATAATCGATGTAATCAATTAGGGTTTTCTTGATTTGATAATCAAAGTAATCTATGTCCACCAATTGAGAAAACCAAACCCTCAAGAAACCATTATTTCAAGAATTTTCAGTTTTTTTGAGTAAATTAAGGGTCTAAAGGGAGGTTGAGGGCATCTAATCAAGAGGGATTTAACTCAGGGTGTCCTTGAACAACTCCTAGGATCTTCGAAAAGGTACAAACAAGCTCAGGGTGTAGGAGATTTAACAAACAAGATGTATGATTTTTAGGGGCATATTAGAGATGCAATCTTTCCTAAGTGTCATTCTAATGAGGGACAATTCATGTTTCTTAAATGCTCCAACTGCATGCAACTGTATGGTCAGAGCATATGGAATTTTTGAAGTTCCAATGACCATGACTGATTAATAAAATTAGATGGTAAGGAAGAGAGGCATCATTATGATCCCTTCTTCTTTCTAGATCAATTGAAAACCATTAGTGGCATAGTTGTTATAGGTAAAGAGTATTATGTTCAGGTAATCCAGTAGCTGATGAAGAGTTGGGATTATGTCAACAGAATCAAAGAATTGAATGTTTAGCTGATGGCATCCTCTTCATCACCATCCTTTGGTAAACATACATAATTGCCTCAAGTTCTAATAGTTGAAGGATATTTCAATGGTCCTAAAGGTTATGACATTTAGCAGCCCTGCATTAAAGGATGAGGAATAATTTGTACAACATAACTACCCATGCTCAAGGTAAAAGACAAAGTTATTTTGAATCAACTAGGGAAATTTGAAATTGATTCTTGTCTTCTAAAATACTAGAACTATAATATCATATCGTGATGATTGGCTTGATGGTGGTTATCATGGTCAGAATGGTGAGAACCTTAGAGTAAATATTGGAGAAGAGACTTAAGGGGGAAGAGGGGAAGAAATACCAAGAAGGCCTAATACACCTAGAAGTCAAGGTGCATTTAGAGAGATATTTTCTTTGGGTAGAAGTGGCTAGATTAGAAGCAGAAGAAGGAGGTCAGTGAGTTAAGAAGAAGGATTGATATGGAAAATAGCATTGGTCATGTAAACATCCCTCTGCGAAATGTAAATGCAAATGTTAGAGCTCAAAATAATCAAAGAGCAAACCAAGGAGTAAATTAGGGTTATCAAAATAATCCACGTGATAACCAATAGAATTTTTTCTAGGCCACCTCTTAACCTAGCCAGGTATAGGCAATTAAATTTTATAGAGATCCCTGGTTTTCCTAATCCTGTCCCAAATGCAATCAAGATTAGACTGGTGAAGTTCCTACGAAACAATGCTATTTCAGGAGAAGAACATTTGAGGTACTTTGATAATTTAATGTATGACTCTGAAGTGGAAGATGAATATGTTCTTATGAAGTTGTTTGCGCAATCCTTATATGAGACTGCTAGAGAATGATACAAAAGTTTACCAAAGAATAACATTAATTCATGGAGAGATTTACAGAATATGTTCAGGGAACATTATGGAGATAACTCTGATGCAAGATGTAGAATAAATGAATTCACAAGTATTACTAAAGGAATAAATGAATAAGTATTAGAGTTTAACAATAGATTTTTTAAAGTACTAGAAAAGATACCACCTCACTTAAGGCCCAATGAATATATGTATTTGGTCTTATATAGTACTACTTGTGACAAAAAAATAGGGTTTCTTTTGAGAGACAAAAATCCTCAAACACTCAAGGATGCATACAGAGTTACATCAAATATTGAGAGTAACAAAAAGGCCTCAAGAAAATTCCATAAGAGAAGTGACTAGAAAATTACACCTCAAGATAGAGGACAAGGTAATAGAGCTCTTACCATAGATGAGTGTGAGAATTTGTGGAGGTTTGTCAAGGAAATGAAGATTTCCATGGAAAAGAGTGATAAAGGACTCACTAATGATAATCTTTCTTTTGTGAGGCAAGAGAGAATTCCAAGACTCTCTGACTGATCTTATAATACTAATTGGAAAAATGGGAAACTGGTTCCTCCAAATAATAGGGGAAATCCTAGTAGAGAGACTCCTGATCCTTTGAGAAAAGGGGTGTATGTCAATAAGGACAACTTTTAGTGTTTGGTCTATTAAGCTCCTCATTCCCTATCCTTATGTGTTATTAGTAAGTCAATTACTAGTCCAGAAGGTCTCTATGATGAATGCGATGATATGGATGACTGAGAGGACTAGGATATAAATTTTCTCTTTTCTCACAATTTTACAGGTGAGGAGTATGTTACTTTTGATGAAAATTTTAAAAATAAAAGACAACTTGAAAATTCTCCTAAGCAACAGGTTTTCATTGATGATGATGAGGATGATCAACATGTTTTTCAATTGGATTCAAAGATCCCTAAGATTTTACTAAGAAGACCTTCTAATGAAGAAATTAAATCCTTGACCAACATCAAAATTTCTCAGGAAGAGTGATTACAACTTGATAAGAAAGAAAACTCAAGGGGAAAGCAACATTGCAGGGAATGTAGACAATATTTTTATTAAGAAAGATCAGAATGTTCCTAGTCACAGGAAAGATGTGAGTACTCAAAGTAAGCCCAAGGAAGTAGTGGTTAAAACTAACCCACATCATAATCCATGTTAGAAGACTAAAGAAACTAAGGGGAAGGATATTGATAAGGGGATTATTGATGAGATCAATACCAAAAAGGAAAAGAAAAATATTCCTCAGGTTCTTTCTATACATGATGGTATTGTTCATGATAATCCCTTACCAAGATATATCCCTCTGGATATGGCTCAGTTCCTTAGCCAAATAACAGTAACTATTCCCTTATTGAAAATGATGAGGATACTATAACATAAGGATAAGGAAATGGATATTATTGATGATGTAATCCCAAACCAGTTAGAAGTTAGGGCTAAGAGCATTACAAAATTAGAGAAGAAGGATAAAGTAGTAGAAACTAATAATAAATGGAATCCTAAAACACCAAAAGTATAATTGGGAACTACTATGCAAAAATGTCCCTCTCAAGTTGATCCATTTTATGTCAATTTGGTCATAAAGGATAGGCTATTCAAGAATTGTATGATTGATTCAGGGGCTTCAATAAATATTATACATTTGAAGATCATGAATGAGTTAGGTCTGAAAGTAACAAAAACATATGGAAAATGCTTTTCCATGGATTCAAGAGAAGTCCCCATCATTGGGGTAATTAAGAACATTGGTTTCAAACTGACAGCTTATCTACAGAACGATTACAAAATAAACATACACCCCTCCTACATATGGAATGTGATTATCTAGAAAATGGGCCCCCACTATTGGAGGAAGTATTCAAATAGATTCATCTTATGATATGATCCCTATGGATGGAAGAGAAGTCAAACTTGATAGGGAGAAAATATCCCCCTCAAGTTTAGATGGTTTTGGAGATCAAGATGATCAAATATGTTTTCTATACATTGACATGGACAAGTTTAGAGTGGAGGCAATTGGTGCTGATCAAACAGAACATAGGGCTATAACTGAAGAAGTCCAAATTTCTTATGAGAATGATGGACTTTGGTCAATGTAATTTGATTGAGCATGTTCTAAGGAAGGCTCTAGGGCTGGAATTGTACTCATTTCGCCTTCTGGGAAAGCATTCATATCATGATTCAAACTTGGTTTTGAGTGTACTAATAATGTTTCTGAATATGAGGCATTTCTTCTGGAATTGAAGTAGCCATCAAGTATGGAATTAAAAAGCTAAAGGTCTTAGGAGATTCTAAACTTGTGGTCTCTTAGATCAGATCCAAATGTGCTTCCAAAAATTTATGACTTAAACAATACATAAATGTTGTTTGGGATACAGTTGAAGCATTTGATGCTTTTTCAATTGATTGGATAGAAAGAAATAAGAATGTGATGGCTGATTTTTTTGGCCAACATAGCAATCAAATCATAAGACCTAACCCTACCAAGAATTTCAAAGGTGGAAATACTAACTAGGCCTTCTATTCCAAATAATGTCTATCATTGGCAAGTTTTCAATGATGACCAAGATTTAGACAGATTAATGAATTGTATAGATGAATATCAAAGACAAGAGATAGATTTTCAAATTTTCATTAAAACAGTTGATGGAAAGGGTACCATATTTGTCAATGAGGTCATCCAACTAAAGAGAAATAAAATACCAATGGGATTGGTGGCCTTAGAGTGGGTATTTGATGGAGCAGACAGTTAGACTACTAGACCTGCACTTGTGCATCAAAATGACTTGGAGGAAATAAATTGTGGGACTAAAGCCCAACCAAGGAATGTTTATATAGGTAAGACACTAAATCCTAAGATTAGATCCATTCTTATCTCTTTAATTAGGAAGTACAAAAGAGTTTTTTCTTGGTCTTACGATTACCTCAAGGCATATAGGGAAGATCTATTTAAACATTAAATTCCATTAAAATCTAATGTAAATCCTTTTAGACAAAAATAGAGGCCCATAAATCCCACCCTAGCACTCAAGATGTAGCAATAATTAGCTAAAATTAGTGAAGGGGGTATTATTAAACCAATTAGGAATTTAACTTGGGTGTCAAATTTGGTCCCTGTCAAGAAAAAGAATGGTGACATTAGATTCTATGTTGACTTTATAAATCTAAATATCTCATCATTAAAGGATAATTATCCTCTACCAAATATGGAAGCCATGTTGTAGAAGGTAACTAGTTGTGAACTATTATCAATGATGGATGGTTTCTCTAGGTATAACTAGGTAGTAGTAAAAGAATCAGAGCATCTTAAAACTGCTTTCACTACTCAGTGGGGCACCTATGTTTACATCAGGATGCCTTTTTGGTTGACTAATTTTGGGGTTACTTTTCAAAGGGATATGGATGTTGCCTTTCTCGGCCTAATAAATGTTATCTTGGTTGTATACTAGGATGACTTGGCTACCTTTTATAAAAAAGAGGAAGATCATTGTAACCACTTGGAGCAAATTTTAAAAAGGAGTATGGAGTATGATATATCATTGAACACCAAGAAATGTGTATTTGGGGTAACTAAAGGAAAATTATTGGGTCACATTGTCTCTAAGGATGGAATTAGAATTAATCTTGAGAGAGTAGCTACCATTGAAAGGATTCCCTAACCTAAAAAAATCAAAGGGATTCAATCATTTTTTGGGTAGATAAAATTATTTGTAGATTTGTCCCAAATTTTACATAAAAGACTAAGTTCATCTCCAAGATGTTGAAAAAAGGACAAAGTTTGACTTGGGAGTGTGAGGCAGTTACATATTTTCATGATATCAAAGGGGTAATAAAACAAGCCCCTGTGTTAGCCTCTTCTAATTTTTCCAAACCATTCCAGTTGTTTTATTTTGCTTCTTTTCACACTATAGCAGTAGTATTGTTCCATAAAAACAATGATGGTTTTGAACAACCCATCTCATTCTTTAGAAAATTATTCGAAGTTGTTGAGTTGAAATATGATGCCATGGAGAAGCATGCATATGCATTAGTTATAGTTGTAAAGAATTTTAGACCTTATTTGGTAGGAGAAATAATTACAGCATATGTTCCACATGCAACAGTAAAGGATATCTTTGTGCAACAGGAGATCACTAGTAGGAGATGCAGATGGATAAACAAGGTTCAAGAATTCAACATATAAATTTAGATCACTAAGTTGGTTAGAGGTCAGAGACTGGCAAAGCTTATGGAAAAATCCAATTTAGAGGAATCTCAAGTAAATTGCGTGACTGATATACCTTTGTTAGAGAAATACAATTTAGAAGAGTCGGGTTGGTAAAAAAATATTATATTTTATTTGAATCATTTAAGATGTCCTGAAAATTTAAGTGATAATAAAAAAAGAACTCTAAAATTGTAAGCATTAAAATTTGTCTTTCTAGAACAAGATTTGTACTAGAAGAATGGAGATGGTGTTTTGTTAAGATGTTTAGATGAGTTTGCAACAAAGAAAATCCTGAAGGATATGCATAGTGGGAATTCTAGAGTCCATTTTATGGCCAAGACTACTGCTCATAAAATTATTAGGGTAGGATATTGGTCGCCCAACTTGTTTTTAGACACTTACAATTTGGTAAAGAAATGTGAAGCATGTCACAAATTCTCTGGTAAGTTGAAATGGTTTAGAGCTTTGTCGTTAAGACCTTACATTTTAGAGGCCTCCTTTCAACAATGAGGTATAGATTTGATTGGTGAAATTTTTGAAAAGTCCAGTGGAGGTTTTAAGTGGATACTAGTAGCAATTGACTACTTCACCAAGTGGATAGAAGAAATTCCAACCAAAAAACCTACTAGCAGGGTTGTTATAGATTTCATCATAGATCACATTATTTCAAGGTTTGGGGTACCAAACAAGTTAATCATAGACAATGCCATGTGTTTTAGATCAACTAGGTTTATGGATCTTTGCACTGAGTATGGGATCAATTATCTCATTCTTCACCATACTACCCACAAGGGAATGGATAGGAAGAATCAAGTAACAAAAGCCTGATGAAGATCATCAAGAGGATGGTAGGAAAAAAAAAAGAAGGCTTGGGAATCAAAGTTAAAATTAGCCTTATGGGTAGATAGAGTGACTTTAAAGAAATCTACAGGAAAATCACCCTATGAACTTGTGTATGGCATGAATGCAAATATGCCTATCAATAATTTATTGCTAGTATATAAGTTTATCCAAGAACATTTTGATGATCTAGATGATGCAATGACTAGCATGGTAAACTAGTTGATAGAATTGGATGAAACAAGGAGAAAAGTACAAACAATTAATGTCAAGAAACAACAGAAGGTCAAATATTTGTTTGACAAGAAAGCTAAGGATAAGAAGTTTGAGTGTGGAGATATGGTATTAGTCTAGAATGCAAGGGCATAGAATAGAGGGAAACATGGAAAGTTTGATTCTATGTGGTTGGTACCATATACCATATTGAACACCCATGGAGAGAACTCTTATTTCCTAGAAAGTTTGTTTGGAGAATACCAAGAATTGCCTATGCAT
Organism: Cunninghamia lanceolata; assembly: GCA_027924645.1. Taxonomy (NCBI): domain Eukaryota; kingdom Viridiplantae; phylum Streptophyta; class Pinopsida; order Cupressales; family Cupressaceae; genus Cunninghamia; species Cunninghamia lanceolata. The sequence continues at coordinate 646,161 of BSBN01000292.1, read as the reverse complement.
GGACAATTCTTGAAATACTATTTCTCATGAGATTATGCTCATTTTTTCCATGCTTATTAGTTAGGTTTTCTACTCTTTGTGTTGTGTTGTGTATTTATGGTTGTTTTTAACCCATAACGTAGTGTTTTTGTTTCTATTTTCTTTGTTTGGTTTGGTCTGTGTCCTAGAATTCTCTGATTTCTCACCACATTCCACTAGAATGTATGTCCCCAGATAGAGCCACTATTAGGACTTGTATCTTTTTAGGGTTTTGTATTTGTTTTGTAACAGTTTTCCCTTTGATCCAAAAAACCCTAAACCTTTCCTTCCAACGGTGTGCTTTATTTTATGTTTTGTTGATGACTTCTTTGACCGGTTCCCAGAGGACTTAAGTTGCATCTTGTCCCATTTTTGGTCATGGTATAACTGGCCCCTTGTCTTAGGTTTTACTGGCCCACCTCGCATTTTATTATTTTATGCGCGGTCACATTTTTTCACCTATAGAGTCACTGATAAAATCATCATCTGTTAAATGTTCATTTTAAACTAGACTATGCACATCACAACCTATGTCCTAAGCTTCTTTTTAAGGCTCGTATCTTTGCAAAAAATTTCCATCTATCCTAAACCTAGGACATGCACTCCGTGCAGTTCAATTTTTTATTCACCAAATGAAGGGTATGACGACATGATAGGGTGACACCTGTCTGTCCTGGATAGATAAAGATATCAATGGTCATGTTTTAATTTTGAAGATTGAGGTAGATCTAACAATCCACACATATCTTCAAGACCTTCTATGAGTCAAGGCTACAATACTACACTAAAAGGACACGTGTCCCATTCCACCAGTTGTGATTGATGATAATGTTTTAATCTTGTTGATCTAATGGCCAATGCTTTTGCGCATTTGTATAAGGGAATTTTTAATTGTAGTTTGTGATATGCTCTAGGCTCATGATATCCATTGATCTATTCTTTATGAAGATCAACGGCCTGCTTTTAAATGAAAAGGATGTTCACATCATGCAAACTTTGTGTTTCTCTACCTAGATAATTAATGAAGGAGTTGAGGTAATTTAATTTTTTTTTGCTAATTTAAATTAATTACGTTGTGCTAAATTGTGAATGAGAGAAGATTCTTGTGCTGAAGGAAGTTGTGAGCAAGCATCAGGCGAAGCTTTTTTTTCAAGTTTGGTGCTAAAATTGGTATGTGTTGAGTATTTTTTTTGCAATTGATGTAATCAATTAGGGGTTTTTATTGATTTGATAATTAAAGTAATCTGTGTCCACCAATTGAGAAAACCAAACCCTCAAGAAACCATTATTTCAAGAATTTTAATCTTTTTAAAGAAAATTATGGGTCCAAAGGGAGGCTGAGGGCATCTACTCAAGAGGGATTTAACTTAGGGTGTCACTGAACAACTCCCAAGATCTTTGAAAAGGTACAAACAATCTCAAGGTGCAAGGGATTTAAAAAACAAGATGTATGATTTTCAATGGCATATTAGAGATGCAATCTTGCTTGTAGTTTGATTCTAATGAGGGAGGATTCAAGTTGCTTAAATGCTCCAACTACATGCAGTTGTATGGTCAAAGCATATGGAATTTTTGAATTTCCAACAACCGTGGCTGATTGGTAAAATCAGATGGTTTAAGGCAGAAAGGCATCATTATGATCCCTTCTCCTTTCTAGATCAATTGACAACCATTAGTGGCATAGTTATTACAACTGAAGAGTATTATGTTTGGTTAATTTGGTAGCTGATGAAGAGTTGGGATTCTATCGATAGAATAGAAGAATTGCATGTTTAGCTAATAAGGTACATTTTGGAGGACTAACAGTGGGTTCAAACCTTCCCCATCAACAAAAAATCTTGGAGAGATTAACTTATAGAGTTGATCTTTAAGTCCTTCAGTTATGAATTTATAATGTACATTGTACATGGCCACTTTGTATTTGTGGTGTTCGTTTTATGGCTTATTGTATTCACCATCACGGATGAGGGTTTTAGTATTTGACCCCTTGTATATCTCGATTATGCAATAATGTTATCTTTATTGTTACTACTAGATATGTACTTGTGATCCTTTCATCATAATGAGATGTACTTATTGATTCTCATGGTTAATGACATGCATAGTATGGGATTTGTATTGTTTTATTATTAGATTTTGAAAAAAAATAGTTTCTTTTTAGGGTGTGTTACATTGGTATTAGAGGGTGGCTCAAACTCTAGGTGACCAGGTCCACTAGAAAACCATAGCACAACTAAGAACATGTGTTATTTACAAACTTATATATTTGATCACCTTTTTCTTGAGTGTCTGTTTATTTGTTTTATCCTATTTTTGTTAGATGGCTAGAACTAGGAATGCTCATGGAAAAGAAACTATTGAGCCTAGAAAGGTAAGGAAATTAGAGCCTATGGAACTTGAATAGACCACTCCTAAAGCCTTGAGAGTAGAACATGATGCTCTAAGAGTTGTATCGAACTTCAATTGTTCCCTAAAAATTCAACCTAAAAATACCAAATTTTTTAAATATACAATAAGATAATCATGAGTACAACATTCACACTGAAGCACTAAAATAACTTGAACAACAATTCTTTAAACAAAATAACTTCTAAAATATAGTCATAAAGGATATCCAAATTATTATTAAAGAAATAACAATTTCCCAAAATAATTCATTTCTAGCATTATACAAGATAAGCATATGTAATTCTATTCATTGACAACAGGGATAAATCACACTATTGCAAGTTTCCCATAACATTAAACAATTATGCTCAAAATAACAATAATAACATCAACTTAACATTATTACAATAAGACTTCTTAGTATTTCATTTTCACAAAAGTAAAATATACATTAATCATGATGCAAATCAAATATTGTTGTCTCAATAATCATCTATCTTTGAGTACCAAGTATGTGGTGTACTAGTTTCTGCGTGGAGGGAGAGCATCATCTAGGTGCTTTACCTCCATTTGTAGACTGGAGGTCCCCCACACACCTTCCTACTAGAAGTGGACCTACCCTTCACGGGGGAAGAAGATAAAGGATTTCGTGAATGTACCATGCCACCAAGAATTGAGTGTAAGGTAATGAATCTATTTTTGGTAACCTGCCACACAAATCTAGATTTATTCCATCTTAATATGACATCTAACTATCAGACAACCTATCAAGACCTGTGGACTAATAATGTATGCAGCCTATGCATCACTTTGGCCAAATAAATTTATGACATTGTAGAACATTCCAATACAGAACTATGGGTTGTTGTCCACCACCCCTATCTTGACTTGACTTGACACTATCAAGACCAAAATAGCTCAACTCATATAACTTAGAATCTTGAGTAATGACATAATTGGTTTCTCAACTCAAACTTAACTATAAGAAAGATTCATAACTCAACAACACATCTAATCCATTTTTTGATAGAAAATAAAGAAGCGTCTGTAGTCAACACATTTATCTAACTTTGAAGATCATCTCATACATATATAGGTCCTTGAACATGTAGATTCAACTTAAACAAATTTTAAACTAAGTATTTTCTTTCTCTTACTTAAGTCATATTAAAACAAACGTAAATAGTATAAATATATCTATAAATAAGAGTGAACTTGAAGTATAACCGTACTAACCTATATATAAATATATTTATATTCTTACTAAAAATCAAATCAATCTGAAAGTATTCACTATCTAAACATAGTTTTGCTTATGCTAAGTTGTACTCAAAAAATTGATCAAATAGAGAAATAATTTACATAATTATCTGAATAGAGCTTAATATATATCTTCCCTATATTAATTCACAAACTTGGGTATGCCAACCTCATATAAAATAGTTTTGTTGAAAATGAAGGTAGAATTGCTGCTATGAACTTTAAAATTTTGTGTAGCCAAGCTGAAATAAAGATTAACTTGTAACAATTTACTCAACAATTGATTTGCACATTCAATTCAATATCGAAAAGAAGAGAAGAGAAGAGAAGAACTTGCACAATATTTACGTGGAGAAACCCTTCCGGGGAAAAACTCCACACCCAAAGATATTTCCTGCTTGTATTAAATCTTCTTTGAAAGGATTACATTTAATACTTGAAATTTCTCTAAGTCCTTGATGCACTTCAAAAACTTCTTTCTTTTTTCTCTAAGTCTTTTTTCCTCAAATCAACTCTCTAGAAAATGTATGGGGTTCTCAATTAAATAAAAGCACTTCCTTTTAATTCAAGAACCCTCTTTTAATTCAAGCACTTATTAACAAGAACTTGAAACTCAAAATATAATCAATTACATTTGATAACATAACTTCCAAAGCTCGTGCAAAAATCAAGCTCACTTAAATTAAGAAGACTGAACTCAAACATAGTCCAAACACTGAGCTAACTGATCCTCCAAGATGTGGGCACCCAAGTTGGCTAAAAATAGCTTTCCCATCATCAAACTTATCACCAAGTAAAAGCAACATTGGAAACTCCTCTATTTGGGAGTCCATACTTGCCCAATGAGTTTCTGTTAACTGAAGTGATCAAATACACATCAAAATCATGCAAACAACATGCAAGATTGATGTCCCCAAGGTTATTCTGAAATATCTTGTTCTGTCCATGCAAGTGACATGCAAACACTAGATCCAACATGCAACTAATACCCATTACCTAAAATTTAGAGAAGTACCATCCTGTAATTTTCAGGAGTTGGAGTGTCCAAGTAATATCTTAAAATTGACATGCAACTGATACCCATTTCCTGAATCACTGAGATGTACCATCCTGCAAGTTTCTGGAGTTGGAGTGTTCTGCAAGTAATCTGACAAAAATGACATGCAACTACATGCAAGGTCATTTAACTGGCATACAAGAACATGCAAGGTCATACAAGTCCATAGGAATGACATGCAACAACATGCAAGCACATGCAAGTGACATGCAACAACATGCAAGCACATGCAACAATATGCAAGGTCATTCAAGTCCATAGGAGTGACATGCAACAACATGCAAGTCAATATGAACAACATGCATCAACATGCAACAACATGCAAGTCCATGTAAACTATTCTGACCACATGCAAGCAATATCCAAATCATGCATCTCTAATATTGTATTTAACTCCAACATTATATCCATGCAAGGTGTCTCAACATTATCCACTCATGTACATAAAAAAGCACAACTCCAAGTCTAAAAATAAGACCCAAGTCTAACTCCCACTCACTATGAGTTATCAAACTCTATTTTAAGACTTAGGAGAAGTCAACAAGGTCTTCATGGCTCCCATCTCAAAGTGGGTGCCCAAGTTTGATATTATCTATTTAGAACATATATGCAAAAGTCAAAGTGTTGTAATTAATAAATAACTAATCTCTCAAAGTCTTTATGTGTTGGGGAACACATTCCAAGAACTTTGGAGACACATGAATTGGTTAGGATTGCAAGTTAATGGCAACTTATCCAAACATTCTCCCACTTGACATTATACATTGCAATAACTTTAAATGAAATAATTCAAACTTTAAATCATAGGGAAAAACATCCCTAGCCATCAATGTACCATTGATTCTTCAACATACTTTTGTGCTCCAACAAGATACCTATAAAAGAAACCATGATAACCATAATTTGAAACAAGAACTCCTTACATCATGTTGCCCATGATAAACAAGAAACATGCCAAGGTGAAACATATCAACTGTCACTGAAACCTGCACCAATCTCAACATGAACACAAGCATCAAATCATATGATAACATAATACTCTGAGTGTCTGCCACAATGTAAATGATAATGAAATTGTTGTTCAATATCATCATCTTGGCTTAGTTTGGCCTAATAAAACTATTGAAATGGATACACCATATTTTAACCCATTAAACCTTGTTATTGCTCACAATAAATGATATTAAAATCGTTGTTCAACATCATCGACTTGGCTTATATCAGCCTAAGAAACTATTGTAAAAGATACTCCAATGTTTCAAACAAAAACCCTAGTGTGGTTTTCAAACAATTGTTCTTACAACTACTGTTACAATATCAATGGCCTAACTTAGTCAACCTACATAAACATGATAATGGTTATATAGACATATATGCATATATATATATATATATATATATATATATATATATATATATATATATGAAGGGGGTAAATCATAAAACACAATAACAAAAATTGCACACAGAAAATAGAATGATATTTTATTAATATGGGCAAAACATTCATTACAGAAGCTCAAATACAATCAGAGGATGAATCTCCTACAGGCTGCAACACATTACAGCTCCCTCTCTCAAGACTCTGGAATCTTCAGCCTTTTGTAATTCCCAAATCAACTACTGTTTCTAATTTCCCCACCTTTCTTGAGTCTACACCTTCCCCCTTAACTCTACTACCCTAAGGGTTCCCAAAAATGGATATATATAGCCCTTTTTGGTGACCACCAGCTTAATTATAAAATTTGCATCTCCCTCCAAAAATAGATCAAATTCGCGGGGTCATAACTTTCGATCCGACCGTTGGATTTTCAATTATAATACCTTTTCGGAAATCTCTCGAAAAGACAATGGTGTAGAAGCAATACCAATAGGTAGACTGCTTGGGTTTCCCATCAAATTTTGGGCCCATCGAGAGCCTCTAAGTGCCTCAAATTTGACTTTGAATATTTCAATAGGATTTTTGGAATGTGAAATTTTAATATCTCACAAATGACAAATGATATTGAAGTGATTTCTTCACCATTAGCTTCAATTCACCATTCTGGAGGTCCGTGTAAGATTTTGTATCCAACTGTGCACAAATGTAAACTTACTAAAAATAGTAACCCTACCAAATTTAGCCCTTATTGAAAAGAAACAACACATTTTTTTTTTTGGTTGATGCAAGATTGCTCTTACACCCTAGATGCTCCTGCATCAGACACCCAGGGTAATTTGAAAAGTAACCCTGTCACTTCTCATGAGTTAGAGGGAAACCAAAATGGTTAACCTCAATCTCAAATAACCATGATGAATCTTCAACAAGCCTTCCTTTCCATTTCACCAAGTATTTTGTATACTACCTGTTTCTTGTACTCTTACCCACACGCTATCCAGAATGCCCTCTATCTCCTCCTTCTCTGAAGTAGATGCTAGAATGTCCCATTGTGTTCCTTTATCAAGTCCATCATCAAGATACTCTATCAGATCTGAAATGTTGAACACTGGTGAAATATTGATGTCATCAGGCAACTCTACCTCAAATGCATTTCCTGATTCGTGCTTCTTCAACATTCTATATGGTCCGAATTTCCTCATCTTTAGCTTATTATATGTACCAACTGGAAATCTTTCTTTTCTCAAGTGAACCATGACTTCATCACCCTCCTAAAACTCCTTATGTCTCCTCTTCTGATCTACCTTAGCCTTATACTGAGAATTCATCTTATGGATATGATTTTTTACCTCTTCGTGCAAATTCTTCATGTGCTCAACAAAATTTTCAGCTTTGTCACTACTCTTCTCCCCCTTATCCATCCTCTGCAATTCAGAAGCAATTCTTGGGCTACTCCCATACATAACCTAGAATGGAGATTTACATGTGCTCATAATGATAGAATTGTTGTAAGCAAATTCTGCCTATGGTAAAATCAAATCCCATCCCTTGGGCTTATCTCCTACTAAGCATTGTAGTAGGTTACCCAAATTCCTATTCACCACTTCTGTCTGTCCATCAGTCTATGGATGGTGTGCAGAACTGAACTTCAAATTTGTCTTCAACTTCTTCCACAATGTCCTCCAGAAATAACCAACAAACTTGGTATCTCGATTTGAAACTATGCTCTTAGGTAGACCATGTAGTCTCACCACCTCCCTGAAAAATAACTTTGCAATATGAATAACATCATTAGTCTTCTTGCAAGGAATAAAATGCACCATTGTTGAGAATCTTTCCACCACCCGAAAAATGGAATCATTTCCTCTCTATGTCCTTGGTAAACAAAGAACAAAATCCATACTAATATCATCCCATGGCTTCTCTGGTATAGGTAATGGTTGATATAGCCCTGTATTCTGACTTGTTCCTTTTGCCATCTGACACACTCTGCAACTCTACACAAATTTCCTCACATCTTGCTGTAATTGTGGCTAGTAATAATGTTCACCAATAATAGAAATGGTCTTATCTTGACCAAAGTGTCCAGCTAATCCTCCATTATGCTTCTCCTTAACCAGGTTCTCTCTCATGGAACTCCTCGGAATGCACAACTGGCTTCCTCTAAATAGCATGCCATCTTGGATTATGAAATCCAACCATTTTGTCCTATCCAAAGTAATAGGTTCCAGACAAGCTTTCCAAGCCTCTACAAAATCTATATCTTCAAGATACAAAGTTTTGAGTTCATCAAACCCAACAATCTCTATCTTCATTTTTGTCAACAAATTTTTCCTTCTTCTCAAGGCATCTGCAACTCTGTTGGACTTCCCACTCCTGTACTTCAAAACAAAGGTATAACTCTGCAAGAACTCAACCCATTTTAAGTGCCTTTGATTTAACTTCCCTTGACTATTAAGATACCGCAAGGCCTGATGATCAATATATAAAACAAACTATTTTGGCAACAAATAATGTCTCCATTTCTTCAAAGCTTGAACTATTACATGAAACTCCTAATCATAAACATAATACTTTTTCTTGGCATCATTAAGCTTCTCACTAAAATAGGCAATGGGCTTACCTTCTTGACTCAGAACAGCTCCTATACCACTACCACTAGCATCACAATCTACCTAAAATACCTTATTGAAATCTGGAAGTGCCAAAATAGGTTGTTCTACGACTTTCTTCTTCAATGTATCAAATCTTTTGTCTGCTCCTTTAATCCATCTAAACTCTTTTCTATCCCCTCTCATTGTCTCAGTTAGGGGTGCATAAATGCTACTTAAATTCCTAATAAACTTTCTGTAAAAAATTGCCAAACCATGAAAAGATCTTACCTCGAAAGCACTCCTTGGCATAGGCCATTCAATGATAGCCCTCACCTTCTCTAGGTCCATCTTAAGACCTTCCTCTGAGACAACAAATCCCAAGTATACCAACTCCTTCTTTGCAAAACTACATTTCTTCAGATTGATCAACAACTTCTCCTCCCTCAACTTCTCTAAAACTCTTCTGATATGCATCAAATGCTCATCCCAAGTCTTACTGAAAATCAAAATGTCATGTAAATAAACAATAACAAAACTTCCCAAAAATTCTTTCAGTGCCTCGTTCATGAGCCACATGAATGTGCTCGATGCATTGGTTAGCCCAAATGGCATGAATAACCACTCATACAAACCCTCCTTTGTCTTGAAGGTTGTCTTCCTTTCATCTCCTTCTCTGATTCGAATCTAGTGATACCCACTCTTCAGATCAATCTTCATGAAGTACTTGGCTCCACTCAAACAATCCATTATGTCATCCATTTTGGGAAATGGAAATTTGTACTTGATTGTGATCTTGTTGATGGCTTAGGAATCTGTACACATCCTCCACTCTCCATCTTTCTTTGGTCCTAGTACTGTAGGTACCACACATGGACTTAGGCTCTCCCTTATCAGTCCCTTCCTTAACAACTTTTGAACTTGTCTATTCAACTCTTCATTCTCTGCTGGAGTCATTCTATGGGCTGCCTTATTTGGCAAACTAGCTTCTGGTATCAAATCCATTTGATGACTTATCTTCCTCACTGGTGGTAAACCTTTTGGTACATTATCAGAGACAATATCTTGAAATTCTTCCAACATTTCTGAGACTTTTGCTGGTACATCTTCACATTTCTCTTAACTAATATTAGGAATCAATGCAAAGCAATGACGCTCATGCTTCATACCCTCCAAAAACTTTGTACCATCTACCAAACAAATTATGGTAGTACTACATACCTTTTCTTCCACCTCCTTCAAGGGCTTCAACTTATGACGGACTCCATCCTTTGTTAGGGAGTATGTGTTTGCACGACCATCATGGACAGCGCTCCTATCATACTGCCATGGCCTCCCAAATAGCACATGACATGCATCCATCGGTATGATGTCACACAACACCTCATCATGGTAGTCACCAATCTTGAACTTCACTAAACACTGCTCATTGACCAAAGCTCTATGGTCCTTCTGCAACCATGCAATTCAGTATGGATGCGGATGCTTTCTTCTTGTCAACTTCAACTTGTCAACCATCTCCTCTGAAATAAGATTATCAGTGCTTCCACTGTCAATAATAATATCACAATAGTTACCTTCACATTTGCACCTTGTACGGAATAAACTCTTCCTTAGATTGGGTTCTTTCTCCTCATTCAACAAAGTTCTTCTGACAACTAAGGTTTCTCCCCTTTCTGCATTTTCAGAGCGCTCAGACTGTGCATCTTCATCCACATGTGCAACTCATGCATTATCTTCAGGTCGTCTATTAATCCTTCCTTGATGTTACAAACACTCATATGCTTGATGCCCTTCTTCTCCACATTGGAAACATGTTCCTCTGAAATGGCCTCTTCCAGGTCCTTGCCCAGGTCTACCTCTTCCTCTTCCTCTTTTCTCACCATTATTCTAGTCACGAGGGTGGTAGGTATTATCTCCTCTCTGATTTTGACTGGTTCCAGCTTCTTCACTTTTCTTTGGATCTTCATTTCAGCCTCCATAGGGTCTTCCACCAGTCCTTCCGCCCTGACCTCTTCCCCTTTTCTTGCTTTCAAATCTCTTATTCAGCTTCTCTTCCACCTTTAGGGAAAACTGGTAAGCATTTTCTATGGTGGTAATTCTGACTAGGCTCAACTCTTCTTGAATACTTGGCCTCAACCCATTAATGTAATGGGCTACCTTCTCCTTGTTGGCCTCTCCATGGCTTGTCCTACTAGTGATCTTATAAAAATCTTTTGTATACTCCTTAACAAACTTGTTACCTTGCTTCAATCCTTGCATCTTCTTTAGCAACTCTATCTCATAGTCCACAAGAATGAACTGCTTCTTCAATTTCTCCACCATCTGATCCCATCTAGTAATCTTTGTTTTTCCTCTTCTATTTCTCTCTAACTGGACCTCCTTCCACCAAATACTGGCATGGCCCTTCAACTTTGTCTTTGCAAACTTGACCTGTTCAAGGTCTTCCACATCTTCATACTTGAAATACTCCTCCATATCATTGATCCAATCAATAAGTTGTTCCAGATTCAAATCTCTAGAATAGGTAGAAACTTCAATCCTGGGCCTCTTTCTGATCTTTGAAATGGCCCTCAACAACCTAACTTCTACAAGATCTCCTGCAACTTCTTGTTCTTCCTTAGATAGCTCTTCTTCAACTTCATCTTTGCTTTCCTCACTCCTTCTCAGCTCAAACCCTCTTCGTAGCTCCTCTTGCAATGCATCAATTTGTCTTTGCAAGGCTCTAAAACCCTCTTCCGTCAAAGCATTCCTCTCACCGCGGTTTCTATTCGAAAGATACACTGTGTGGCTTCATAAGCGTTGTGATTGATGGAAACAAAGTCTATCCCACACATCCACAGTACATAATATGCCTTCACCAGAAGTCAAATTGAAGAATGTTTTGGTCTGGTGAACAAGAACAGAGTATGTAACAAGGTCCGACAATTAGGTCCGGATCTCTCATATGGTGTAACTCAGTAAGTTATGGACTTGGACAAGTCAAGAGGGGATATGAGCATCTGAGTGTTGGGTTCCAATCAGGCAGAGCAGATAGAGGAAGAACTGACCGGCAGAATATCAGACTCTAATCTAGACAAGTAAAAGGTGTTGATCAAGCAATTTGTGGGATTATACATTGTTGTCCGACATGATGACTTCTATGCCTATGTTTTTCATACGCATCACAAATCAAGCATGGATTTAGCCAACAGATCAATAACTTGTAAATATCTTGAGTGTTCTTGTTGCCAACTAGAAAGTTGATGAGAATCCTTGATGCAGATATACATACTAGATGGGTTCCAACATGTAAGAGTGTGCAGTGGTGGTGTGAAGCAATAAGGTGCAAAGAAAAGTATGGATAAGTGTGAGAACAACAATTCAAGTCCGGTATGTGATTAAACAACAACATTGAATAGAGGAAGAATGAAGTGCATCAGATCCGTATATTGTGCCTAACCGAAACTAAACTCTTGCATTTGTAGATGCTTCTCATCAGTTCAAACACTTGATTATCTTCTGTAAGTTTTGTAGACAGTGAGTCTCTTGTAGGTAGTGTGCCTTTGTGAGCAGTGTGCTCGGGCAGTGAGCCCTAATTGGCAAGTGCCAAATTTGTACTCCTTATTCTTTTAATAAAGAATACAATCTTGGGTTAGTCACCCTATGGTTTTTCCCTTAGCAGGGTTTCCATGTAAAAATCCTTGTGTTATGTGTTGATTTCATCTTCTAGTTCTTATGATTATCTTTGCTTCCATGTTTTGATAGAGCACTAAATGCTAAGATAAGAAAAGAAAGCAAGAAAGATAAAAGTTATAAAATAACTGATTCACCCCCCCTCTCAGTTATTTGCAATGTTCCAACAATTGGTATCAGATCCAAGTTCCTCTGAACAAAGCCTAAGAACTTGAGGAAGATCTGGGAATCTCAATGGGTGCATATGGTACGAAGGAACAACTTCAGTCTGCCCTAGATGATCTTGAACAATCCCACTCTGAAGTCAATAATTTGAGAGAAAGACTCAAACAAGCTAATGAATTCATAAATGAGCTAAAAGAAAAACTTAGTATTTCTGTGAAAAAGAGAAAGGAACTACCTCAAAAATTAGCCAATCAGAGTGAAGTCAATGATACTAATGAAGATCTGAATGAGAAAAATAAGCTATGTGAGAAGCTATCAAAAGAAGTCATTATGGTAAGACATGAAATGGAATAAGAAGTTATGAGATTCACCCAAGAAATTGAAGAGAAAGGAAAGATTGAAGATAATCTAAAACAATCCCTCAAGGAGGAAATAGAGGACTGCCACAAAATGGACAAAATAATCAGGCATCTTGAATCTAATCTTGAAGAAGCTAGAGACAATGAAGAACAACTTGAGAATCAGATAGACACTCTTAAACAAGATCTTCAAACTGCAAATGAATACAAAGAAAAATTCAAGATAAGCTCAGCCCAACTTGAAGTTCTTCTTGAAAGCCAAAAGAGGGTAGATGATAAGCGTGGCTTGGGATATGAGAAAGGTGAAAGCTTTGGATTTGGTTAGAAGAACTTTGGATCAGGAAATCAAAGAAATAGGCCTAGAAGACCTCCGGTAAGGCAACCAAATGCCCAAAGATATCCATCCTTCAATGGATACTGCTTCAATTGCAACAATTTCGGTCATAAAGCAACTTAGTGTAGGAGAAGAATGAATTAGAATAATCCATCCTTCTCTAGATAATGTTTTAATTACAAAAGGTATGGTCACAAATCTCATGAATGTAGAAATATGCAAATAAATAATTCATTCAATGGTAGATGCTTTGCATGCAATAGAATGGGACATATGGCTAATTAATGTTGTTTAAGAGGATATCAATCAAATAAGAAAAGAAATGTTGTATGTTACAATTGCAATAGATCCAGTCATATTGCCAAATTCTACAGAAGCAAAAATCAGGATAGAAAACGTCTGGTGGAATATGATCAGAAACAAGATAAAGGCAAAAGTAAAGTGAATGCAAATGAAGTTCAAAAGGAGATGAGTAAGATTTGGGTAAAGAAGAGTACAGAAAATACTAGGGATGGATCCGCAGCAGAATTTGGTACTGATATTCTTTCTAGAAACTAAAAAGGTGAGCTCTGGCTTAGGGGAAGTCATAGAGAAAAACAATTTCCCCCAGCCAGTCAACTAGTGCCTAAATTCAGCACATTGAGTAAACATTTGACACTGTGGATTAAAGAGTTCTCAGGAAAACCTCCAAATAACCTTCAGTCAAATTGTGAAAGATCCACATGGAATTTTGCAAGATTTCTAACCGCTCAAGTTAATCTAGTTCCGATAGCTATTTGGTAAAGCAAAATTTCACAGACAGATCCGGTATGATTTAGAATTGAAATGCTTTGATCTGCGGACCCATGGCATGATTGAAGAAAAGAAGATACATTATCAATCCTCACTGACAATGATTATAAGTTTAGCGCAGTGATTCAAGAAGATCTCTCTTAAAACAGGGCAACCGGATAACTTAAGTTATGCATTTATTACAAAAGGAAATTAGGGTTTGCGCAAGGATAAAAGGGTTCCTTCACTCATTATTTACACACTTGCACTCACGAATAAGAAGAGAAGAGATCTGCAAAGAAGATTCTACAACTCACTCAAGATCAACTGAAAATCAAATTCAACCAACGATTCATTCTAGTTCCTGCTTCAAACCCTAAAAGCATGAAAAGGTACTTCCATTCTGAAAATCTCTCTCTGAATCTTTTGCAAAATGGCTACTCCAATGGTTGTCAAGATTTTTGATAGGCTAAGACCTAAATTCAAGAAACATCCTTAAAAATCTCTAGAAGTTGATCCCTTAGGGGCGTTTTCTAGCATTCTGCATGGAGTGTTGCATGTAGAAGATGCTAGGGTTTATATCCATGCCAACATTGAAGAATTTGGAGACTCAAAATTGATGGACATTTATAACAAATAGCTAACAGATGAAAATTTTAAACTCAAATCTGAATACAAGGCGCTCTGGGACAAACACTTCAGACATTGCATACATTTTCCATGTTTTGCAGAAGATGATTGGGTCCGGTATGTTCTAAGTAGGATGCATGATAATTTTATGTGGCTAATGGGGCCATTCAAGATAACTAAAGATGCCATCAGGGCAGTGACCGGACTGCATTCATCTGGTGGGTTACCTGTACTTGAATCTGTGAAGAACCAAATAGTAACTGAAGCCACCGGATCTAAATTTGATAAAAGAGTAATGACCATAGATGACATCACAGATCTAGATGTCAAGTTTACCTTAATGATAATTGGATACAAGATCTATCATTTGAGCAGGGAGAATTCTGTGTCTGGCACATCAATCTATGCAGCATATCAAATGTTGAGGGAAGATCCAGATTATGATCTATGTGAGCTTCTTCTAAATCAGTTGTTGGAGAACTTGCAGAAGATCAAAAAGGATAAGAAAAATTCCTTTAAATATGGTAGTCTAATACTATGTTTGTTCTTCTATTATATGAATGAACTACCTGGATCAATTGGTTGGGTTTGGAAAAATGATAAACTAGTTACAATTCAGATCAAAGACTACATGTATGGACTTGGTGATGCTCAAGCCCAAAACACAGCCCTCTAGGGGTACTTAAAGAACTTCCAAAGCATGATGCAAGCTAGAGAGAGAATACCACAGTCCATAGTTGAGAAATACAAGGACACAGTTTGCTTCATGGTTGACATTGATCAGTGCCTAATGGAGGCAGTTGAGCCAAGAATTGTGTAGATAATGCCTATGGGATATGAGGTCGATGAAAAAATCTTGGAGCTACATATTCAACACCTGTTGAGCTAGCCTAAGGACATTGAAGCAGAAAGGTTTGGCACCTTTCAAGAGTTAAGTGTAAAAATACATGTTGAGTTAAGACAGCCGAAGATGAAGAGGAAAGTAAGAAGGGAAGTTGAGGAAATTGCCAAAAGATTTGGCATATCAAAGGAGGCTCTAGATGCTAACAAAGAGAAAATGGAGAAGGCAGAGAAAGAAAGACAAGAAGCAAAGAAAGAAAGTGCCCATACACAAACCTCCTCTAGGACTAGATCCTCCAAGAGCTCTGCTCCTATCACTTCTAAAAGCTCAAAGTCTACCAAACCAGAAATCAAGACATCCAAAAAAGGAGAAAAGAGGATGAAGACCAAAGCCTCAAGGACATCTACAAGCCATAAAGATGATGAGGCAACAGAATCAGATGAAGAAATCACGGAAATAAAGAAAAAGAGAACATCTGGGAAGTTCTCTGCTAGCAGAAATGAGGAAGAGAAGGCAGAGGAATTTGTAGAAAAGCCCACTCTTTCCATTGATGACATCATCAAGGTAGTTACTATGGATGGGAACTTGCAGCCGATGACTAAGTTCTATGATGAATATAGTGATGTTGACGAGAGAATTTTGGAAGAAGCTACTGTCAGGTACTTGAACATTTACAATAAAGCTTTCATTGAAATTATATCATTAATTCCTAAGAGTATAGAAAAAGTACTTGAGCTGAGAAAAGAGAATGCAAAGGCAAAAGACTTAGAGATTCGGGAGAAGATAGCAATTCAACTTTATCCTTCCATCACTCCAAAACAAATGGACATGATTTTCAAAGATTGTAAGGATGAGTTCCGGAGTAAGGCAAGAATGAATAAACTCATGCTTGGAGAAACAAACCAAGTAGCAAGTGAAACAAAAGATATCCTCTGGAATGCCTTGAAGAGATTCAATCTTCCCATTGTAGAAGAAATGGATGAAGAACCTTCTAACATGGATGTTGAAGGATTAAATGCAATCAATGAAGAAATTTCTGACAAGGATGTTGAAGGATTAAAGAAAATAAATGAAGAAATTTCTGAGAACTTAGACTCCTCAGTCCCGGAAGAGGAAGTTCATGAAGCAGCAAACACATGTGACACATCTCCTCCGGATCCCACTGCAGCTATGACAAACAATCTAGACTCTGAAGCTGAAGGAGAAGATAGAAGAGAGGAGAAGAAGATTCAAAAAGAAGAGGTTAAGGGAAAAGAAGAAGAACAAGCAAGAAAGACTAATGATGACTATTCTGATATCCCAAAAGAAAAGAAGACTCAATCACCAACAAGAGACATTGTAGAGATAGTGAAGAACTTCTTAGACAAAGAGGTGGTGGAGTTACATGAACCAGAGTTGTTTCAAGGGCCCCTAAATCTAGATACTCTCTCCCCAATACAAATGATGAAGATAACATCTTTTGCCCAAGCCAAGGCTAAAGAAAAACTCTTGAAATCTCACATGGAGGACTGTGAACTGTTGGAGATTGCATCTGAGATGCTAGAGAAGATCATGCCATCCTATCAAAAGGATCCTTCAGCCTCACCATCCAGTAACTTGAAAAACTTAGTAAACTTTGTTGACACTCATTTTGAATCTCTAGAGAAATTAGTAGAAGCAAAGGTCCAGAAGGAGTTTCTGGGAAAAAGATTCACTAAAGTTCAAGGACTTATTGCTAATGATAGGAAGACCCTAGACATTGGAATAAGGAGCCTTGAAAATGCTCTTAAAGATGGTGTGGAATTATACAAATTATGTTTATCTTGGCCCAAAGTGAGAAAAGATATTGAAGAGAAGGTAAAAGAACAGGAAGAAAAACTGTCAAGCCTAGTTCAAAATTTGACCCTCTTTCCTCCTCTCTAATGAATCAAGAATGCTAGGCTATTGTTATCATAGATGAAATAAAGAGGTTGGACAAAGAAAAGAAGAACATAATGAACAGAATGGGTGAACTCAGAGGGATAATTATCCCTAAGCTAGATGCAATGCATGAGGCCTTGATAGATGCTCAGACCACAACCTGGACCAGTGATCCAGCAGATTTAAGAAGGGCAGAAGCATATGCATTTTTGTTGAGTGGTCACATCTCCATTTTGGATAGGATGAAGTAGAGCTGGGCCACAGAGTTTGTACAGTTGAAGACTACTTTTGCAGATATACTTAAGTATATGTAAGAATAACATATGATTTATATATACTTATGCGACCATGTATAGGACAATTTTTTGCAAAATTTTGGTATGCGGATTCAGTCCTTTGCCATTGATGTCAAAGGGAGAGTGAGGAGTAGTGAAAAATGTGGAATCCAGCTAAGGGGGAGCTCTGGTAAAATAGTGCAAAAGATAGAGCATCAGCCAAGGGGGAGATACTGCGACACTTAGCTATTTTTCACTAAGTGTTGCCATCAATGACAAAGGGGGAGATTGTTGGCAAGAGACACTATGTGGCTTCCTAAATGTTGTCATTGATGGCAACAAAGTCTATCCCACACATCCATAGTACATAATATGCCTTCACCAAAAGTTAGATTGAAGAATGTTTTGGTCCGGTGAACAAGAACAGAGTATGTAACAAGGTCCGACAATCAGGTCCAGATCTCTCATATGGTGTAACTTAGTAAGTTACGGACTTGGACAAGTCAAGAGGGGTATCATGACTACTGTACTCTAGAGATTTAGCCTCTGGTGCTAAATCAAGAAAAATATATGAGCATCTAAGTATTGAGTTCCAATCAGGCAGAGCAGATAGAGGAAGAACTGACCGGCAGAGTATCAGACTCTAATCCAGACAAGTAAAAGGTGTTGATCAAGCAATTTGTGGGATTATACATTGTTGGCCGACATGGTTTATGACTTCT
Organism: Cunninghamia lanceolata; assembly: GCA_027924645.1. NCBI lineage: Eukaryota > Viridiplantae > Streptophyta > Pinopsida > Cupressales > Cupressaceae > Cunninghamia > Cunninghamia lanceolata. The sequence goes on along the minus strand of BSBN01000292.1, from coordinate 627,798 downwards.
ACGCCTATGTTTTTGATACGCATCACAAATCAAGAATGGATTCAGCCGACAGATCAGTAACTTGCAAATATCTTGAGTGTTCTTGTTTCTGACTAGAAAGTTGATGAGAATCCTTGATGTGGATATATATACCAGATGGGTTCCAGCATGTAAGTGTGTGTGGTGGTGGTGTGAAACAATAAGGTGCAAAGAAAAGCAGGGATAAGTGTGAGAACAACAATTCAAGTCCGGTATGTGACTAAACAACAACATTGAATAGAGGAAGAATGAAGTGCATCAGATCAGTATATTGTGCCTAACTAGAACTAAACTCTTGCATTTGTAGATGTTTCTCATCAGTTCAAACACTTGATTATCTTCTATAAGTTTTGTAGACAGTGAGTCTCTTGTAGGCAGTGTGCCTCTGTGAGTAGTGTGCTCAGGCAATGAGCCCTAATTGGCAAGTGCCAAATTTGTACTCCTTATTCTTTTAACAAAGAATACAATCTTGGGTTAGTCACCCCATGGTTTTTCCCTTAGCAGGGTTTCCACGTAAAAATCCTTGTGCTATGTGTTGATTTCATCTTTTAGTTCTTATGATTGTCTTTGCTTCCATGTTTTGATAGAGCACTAAATGCTAAGATAAGAAAAGAAAGCAAGAAAGATAAAAGTTATAAAATAACTGATTCACCCCACCTCTCAGTTATTTGCATTGTTCCAACAGTTTCTTCGTGGAGGCATCTTGATCTCTGCAGCAAACCAACAACCTCAGGTCCTGGTGTAAACTGCCTCACAGTCGGCGATCTGTCTACACACTCAGGGACCCTTGCTCTGATACCACTTGATGAAGGGGGTAAATCATAAAACACACAATAACAGAAATTGCACATAGAAAATAGAATTATATTTTATTAATATGGGTAAAACATTACATTATAGAAGCTCAAGTACAATCAGAGGATGAATCCCCTACAGGCTGCAACACATTACAACTCCCTCTCTCAAGACTCTGGAATCTTCAGCCTTCTGTAATTCCCAAATCAACTAGGGTTTCTAATTTCCCAACCTTTATTGACTCTACATCTTCCCCCTTAACTCTACTACCCTAAGGGTTCCCAAAAATGGTTATATATATCCCTTTTTGGCGACCACCAGCTTAATTTCAAAATTTACATCTCCCTCCAAAAAAAAGGTCAACTTTGTGGGGCAATAACTTTCGATATGACTGTTGGATTTTCAATTATAATACCTTTTTGGAAAGCTCTCAAAAAGATGATGGTGCAAAAGTAGTACTAATAGGTAGACTGCTTGGGTTTCCCACCAAATTTCGGGCCCATCTGGAGCCTCTAAGTACCTCAAATTTGACTTTGAATATTTCAATAGGACTTTTGGAATTTGAAATTTTAATATCTGACAAATGATAAATGATATTGAAGTGATTTCTTCACCATTAGCTTCAATTCACCATTCTGGAGGTCCGTGTAAGATTTTGTATCCAACCGTGCACAAATGCAAACTTACTAAAAATAGTAACCCTACCAAATTTAGCCCTTATTAAAAAGAAACAACACATTTTTTATTTTTTTGGTTGATGCAAGATTGCTCTTACACCTTGGATGTTCCTGCATCATATATATATATATATACACATACATACATACATACATACATATATATATACATACATACATACATACATATATATATACATACATACATACATACATACACATATATATATATATATATGTTCTACAAACCCAGATTTAAACTAAGAATTTCATTCCTTAAAAGATTGCTTCAAGAATGCATTCGACCTATGTATACTGAGGTAAACCTTGCTTAAACAAAATAAAAATAATAAACTATCTTCTAGCCCAATGCAATTTAACACTACTATAGGATTAAGTTAATTTTTGCCTAATTTAATCCATAACTAAGCCATTCTCCTTTTTCCCAAAATTTAATCAATGAATGCACAATAAAAAATGTAAAGAATACATACCCTGGTGAATTGCAAAGAGAATCATATACAAGCATTCAGACTAGACCTAATACTATCTTTTCTAGAAGTTTAAAAAGTATTTATCCATGGAAGCATATCTGTGAATATACTTAGCTCAATGTACTTTCTTCTCTATTGATTTCACTTCCAATTCTTCCTTCTCTTCCCCTTCTTTCTTACCCCTCCTACCTTTTTCCTGCAACACCAAATATCCCCAAAACATGACCAAATCCCTACTTTTGTTCTCTATTTAAAACCCCTCATTTTTCTCCTTGTCTACCAACATTGAACATATAAATTAATACCACCTCTTCCACTCCAATTCGTTGGAGATTCCCTAGAAAATTAGGGAGAATAAGAGGGAGTGTGGTGGCCATTAGGGCTAATCTACTACATTTCTTAAAATCCAACTCAAATGAATTTATTACTAACAATTTTCTCATGCCTCCTATGATTTTTCTAAAAGGAGGATTAGAAATAAACACAAAAATGGCTTTTAAACTAAGTTTCACTTATTTTAATCAAAGGGAAAAATACATATATTTTCTATAATAAAAAAAACTCCACATCATTCACATTTTATGGACGCAAAAGACACAAAAAGATAAAGCTTCTCAAATGCAATCCTAAAGTGTTAAATTAGTTCAAACTTGACATTTCAAACTTTGGTAAAAATAGGACATTACTTGTCGAAACAACATGAACTTGTAGTGGTGATGACAATGACCAAGACATTCCTAGCTTAAGACTAAAATTTCTAATATGAAAAACATGACATGACAAAACCAACATGCAAAATATTATGCACAACTAACTGAAAAGGATTGTGACATGTGAAATGGTGGTATGTGCGAATTCAAAGATTCTCAATGCATGGTACTAATTGCCAAATTGTCTCAATCTGCAATGCTCTCCGTGATGATGCTCTCCCTCCTTAATCAGGAGGGTGACTAAACTATACTAGCATCCAGCTCATTATGACATTGAAGTAGTCAGTTTGATAATATATAAACATATATCATATAAAGTTGATAATTATTTCATAACAATTTACAACATCATCATATGAATCACAAAATCTCACTAATCTATCAGATTCATTTTGCATTTCCTTCATATATCAATTTTCTAATAATGATATCAATTCAAAGTTATAGTCAAATTGTCATTCAAATCTGGCATTATACATCCATGAATGCATTGAAGGACATCATCATAATATAACCATTATGTATTCAAATTTTCAAAAGAAAACATGTCTTTTCCAAGCATTAACTAATTACCATTATTTAATTATTAAAATATGTCTTAAATGTTTTTTCAAAAAAAATAGGGTGTAACATCTTCCTCCTCTTAAAAAAATTCATCATCCCCAATGGCTTAGTTCAAACAAGTATCAAATATTCATAAGAAAAACAAAATCTGAATAACTTAAGCAAAAAAATGAGTAAAAACTCGGTGGAACTCCTCATAATCCTCTCAAGTGGCACTATCCTCTAAGTACTAGTCCAAATAGACCTTACACTTAGTGACTTCCTTGTTATGAAAGTATAGCTTGTGAACCTCGAGCACTCTGAGAGGCTTAATCATAACCAGTCCTGGGTCTAGAACCTAAAGAGCATTCCAATCAAGCACACAAGCAAAGTCAGATGCATATTTCTTTAGATAAGACACATGAAAAACAATATGTAAATGAGTAAGAGATGTGGTAGAGATAGTCTATAAGGAATTGGGCAGGCCACTTCTAGGACCTCAAACGGGCCCACATATCTTGGTGCAAGTTTGGCTAACTTCACAAACTTGATTGAACTCTTATGGGGTTTAACTCTTAATAGAAATTTGTCTTCAGTAGTAAACTATCGCAAAGTTCATTTCACATCTACATAAATCTTCTGCTTGTCATTGGCTTCAACCAACCTTTTCTTGATCAGCTTAACCTATACTTCTATCTCTATCAGCATCTCTAGCTCTATGCACACTCTATCCTCTAGTCAGTTCTAACTGATAGGTTTTTTGCATTTTTGACCATATAGTGCCTCGAAGGGAGCCATTTTGAAAGAAGATTGGTAAGAACTTTTATAAGAAACCTTAACAAGAGGCATATACTCTTCCCAATCGTATTGCTAGTCCATGCAGTACATGCACAACAAATCTTCTAAAACCTAATTTACTCTCTCAGTATGTCTATCAGTCTCAGGGTGATAGGCTGAACTAATATTAAATTGAGTTCCTAGTGCTGAAAATAAGGTCTTCCAAAACCTTGAGGTCATTCACGCATCTCTATCTGAGATAATCTTTGCAAGAAATCCATGCAAATGAAATATTCTTTGGACAAACCTCTTAGTTAAAATTGGAGCTCCATCAGTCAAATGTCTTGGAATGAAGTGAGTAACTTTGGTGAGATTTTCCACAAGTACCAAAATCATGTTGTTATAATTCCTAGATTTAGGAATCCCTTGAATGAAGTCCATGCTAACGATGTGCCATTTCCACTCAAGAATGTCATGTGGATATAACAACCTTGTTGGGTGTTGGTGTTCATCCTTGACTCATTAACACTCTAAGAATCTAGCCACAAAATTTATGGCATCCTGCTTCATACCCTTCCATAAATATAGTGATTTCAGGTCTGCTAACAGTTTAGTTGCCCCTAGGTGTCCCTAATTAGGGGCACAATGAGCTTCATTTAACACAATCTGAAGTCACCCTGATTTGGTATGTACATTCTATCTTTGTATTTCATCAACCCGTCTAACGCAAATGAATACCCTTCATATCTGGCATCTTTTGAGAGTGCACCCCTTCAACCTAATCATAAAACTCATCACTTGGAGAATTTCTCAAGACTTTCTCTTAGAAAGTCATTTAAATTTTGGCTTTTGCCACAATATGCCTTCTAAAATTAAGAGCATTGGAAACCTGATTCTCTTTCCCTTTTATATAATTAATATTGAAGTCATAGTTTGATAGCTATTCTAGATGCCTTTGACATGTGCTCAAGTTTGGTTGTGTGCAAATATACTTAAGCCCCTGATTGTTTGACTTTAGTTTAAATTGTTTTCCCAATAGGTAGTGTCTCCAAACCTATTAATCATGCACATTGTTTCTAATTCCAAGTCATGCGGAGCAAAATTCATTTCATATTACCATAATTTCCTAGATTCATAGGCTACAACCTACTTGTCTAGCATGAACACACCACCCAATCCTTCTCCTGATGCATCTGTGATGAACACAAAATGACCTTCCAGATCAAGGACTCTAAGAATTGGAGTAGAAGATAGTTTCTCCTTGAGAATTTGGAAGGCTTCCTCACACTTTTCAGTCCACTCAAACCATTTTACTTTTCTTTGAAGTGAGGTAATGAGGTTTGCAATTTTGGAAAAAATTAAAGCAAACTTCCTAGAGTACATGACTAAACCCATAAAATAGTGTACCTCATGCATGTTCTTGGGTGCTAACCAATCCATGATTTCTTTGATCTTTGTGGGATCAACTGCAATTCCCTCTACAAAGATTATGTCCCCCAAATAATGCACTTATTTTTGTAAAAAGGTACATTTTGTGCTCCCTCAAATGCTATATAACTAGTTTCAAATGATGAGCATGTTCTTCTTCATTCCTAGATTATATCAAAATATCATCTAAGAAGACAAAGATAAACTTCCAAGCAATCTCTAAAGACACTATTCATCAAATTCATGAATGTTGTAGGGGCATTGTCAAACTGAAGGGTAAGAATGTGAACTCATAATGCCCATGCCTTGTTCTAAAGGTTGTCTTGTGGATATCTTCATCTTTAATTCTCAACTGATGATAACCAACCCTCAATTCAATCTTTGAGAAGACCATCATACCACACATTTGATCAAAAAGATAATTGATGTGAGGTAAGGGGTACTTGTTCTTTATCGTGGCTTTATTTCATATACCATAGTCAATACATAAGTGCAATGTCCCATCGATCTTCTTGACGAAGATCACTGGCATTCCCCATGGAAACACACTAGGTTGAATCAACACTTTGATAAAAAATTCCTGTAATTGGGATTTCAATTCAATTAACTCTATCATTGTCATGTGGTATGGAGCCTTTAACATAGGTTCAGAACCTCATACTATGTCTATTGAAAATTCAAAATCTTTCTTGGGAGGCAGACTAGGAAATTCATCAAGAAAAACATCTTAGAAGTCATAAAGGAAAGGATAATCTTGGATTGATGGCTCCTTAGATTCCTTTACTTGATCTATTTTTATTGTGAATAGTTGGCAACCCTTTCTTCTACCTCTTTTGAGTTGCATAGTTGACACCTATCTGATCTTAACATCACGTTTGACTCCCTTAATTTGAATTAGATTTCCTAAGTCACCTAAGCACTCAACTATTTTAGCAAAGCAATCCACTTTAGCCCTATGATGCAAGAACCAATTCATACCTAATATGATGGTATAAGATCCCAATAGAGCTACATACAGATTGACTTTAGTCATAAAAGAGGGTAACTTTACCTTAGCCTTAGATAGACACTACTCCAATTGAGCTCTTTCTTGATTTGCATATTCAATTGACCAAGATTTGGCCATATAGCTAACTCTCCTAGGAATCTTAGTCTCGATAGGGGCAATATGGTATTCTTCTTGATAGTTATCCACAACTACGTGAATTCTCTACTAGAAGACTATCTACTAGGAAGGCAAAGAAGGATTCCAAAACTAATTCCCTTAAATTTTATTTGGGTACTAGTTTGTGTAATGATCACCTCCACATGTAAAGAAACCACCTAAAGTCCTTTCTTCTCAGTTACACAGTCACCCTTATTACCATTTATTTTCTTGAAATCGTTACCCCTTTTTCCATCTCAAAAATCATTTTGGTTATTTTTGGATCATTTTCCATTGGGTTTTTGTTTATTACTCTGATTCCAATTGTTCTACTTGAAGGAGGGTGAAGACTTGGACCAATCAAACCTCTTACAAGACTTAGCTCTACAATCTGAAATAGACTTAAGTTTTTGTTTATGTTTGATTACTTTCTCAAATACCTGGTCCATTATTGACGGACCATGGATGTCCACCTAACCTTCAGTCTACGTATTCAATCCCATGATGAACTTTTGTATATGAAATCATTCATCATGCTAATATTGAGGTACATACTTCAAGAGTCTAGTGAATTTCTCCCAATACTCTATCACTGACATGTCCCCTTTGTTGCAGATTCTAAAAATAAGTCAATTTCTCATTAAAATACAACTGGGGCAACCACCTTTGTCTGAAAATGACTACAAATTGGTCCCACATCAAATTCATGGAATCTAGCCCCAGCTCAATCTTCTTATTCATCCACAAAGTGGAGGCTTCTCTGTTGCAAGTATGTGCTAATCAGTGTTGTCATTGATGTCAACATGTTTGTGTTGTCATTGGTGTCAAATTATATCTTCTATTGTTGCAGTTACTGATTGATTAAGTTTAAGATGATTTTAATGCCTTGTAGATGTGTTGAAGATGATAAGAATATGGTCCTGATGTTTGATGTCCAAGTGCTTTTGAGAAAATTTTATAAATACTGAAGATAGTGTTGTGAAGAAGTGTTCTGGCTTGCAAGATATTGTTTGAGTTCTTGCTCCGTATTTCTTCTATGTTGAAGACTGGAGTGTGAGATTTGGATGTATTTTAGAGAAGTGTTTGAAGATACTAAATATAGAGTTTGGTGGTCCAGATCACTGTGCAGTAGAAGTTATGTTCACCAATTTGAAGACTATAATTGATAGAGTTTTTGGGTTGTGTAGAGGTGTCTAGGAGAAAGTATTTTTCTCCCCATTTCTCTACAGAATAGTTTCAAGTGTTGTAGTTTTGGATATATGTTTATAAGGTCCTTAGCTATCTTCATTCCAAAGGATTTGTGATTTGATGCCCTGGAAAGCAATTTCTTGTGTAGCAGAGTTCAACAGTGTTTGTTGTGAGCAGTCTGTGATCTGTCTTCAAGTGATATTTGTTGTCTTCAAGTGAGATTTGTTGCATCTAGATTTGTTATCTCCCAAGTGATTTTATGTTGTTCGTGGATGTCTCTAGAATGTGTTGAAGGCTTTTGCTTAATCTGTAAGCTATGATTGAGTTCTTGGAAGTGTGTGCTTAAGTATTCTTAGTGTTTGCATAAGTTTGGCCGACTTGGGTGCTAACACTTTTTGTGGATGTGTTTCATGGATTGTAGAAGTGTGTTGAAGCATATGAAGATGTATTTGGGTTCATGCTAAGTCGTGAAGTGTTCTACCTTCATTCATTTGATTTGTAAGATTGTTTAGGTCTAGACCTAATTTAAATTATGTATGTTTGCCAACCTTGAAGGTTGTTTCAAATGTTGTAGAGTGTGTTGCCGACCTTGATGTATGTTCCAAGGTTGATGATTGATATAAATAAGTGAAAAGGATTTGTGTGTTTGTGTGAGGAGTGCAAAGGAAGTGAAGATGAGGATGTGTGTATTGTGAGGCTACAAAGGAGATAACTATTGTGATTCAATGGAACTGAACTCAGGCATGTGGTAGATGCTATTATATCAGTTCATGGCAATGAGCCATTCTAGCAGTGAGCCCCATTGGCAGTGAGCCATTCTAGCAGTGAGCCCCATTGGCAATGAGCCCCATTGGTAGTGAGCCCTATTGGCAATGAGCCCTATTTGAGGTGAGCATTTCTTTGGATAGTGAGTCCTTGGGCAGTGAGCCTCTTTATAATTCAATATTGTCACTACTATATATTGTGAGCTAATCATCACCATGGTTTTTCCCTTTTAGGGTTTTCCACATAAAATCTGGTGTTCTCTTGTGCATGGTGTTGATATGGTTAAGTTTATGTTATCTATTTTTCATGTTTAATCTTCATAACAAAATTAGGGCTTAAGTGGATTGAAGTGAATGTGATTATGCTTATGAGGGTTTAAAGTTTTTGATACAATTGATTCCCCCCTCTCAGTTGTCTTATGCATTCAACAATTGGTATCAGAGCAAGGGTTCCTTGGAAGAAATCCTAACAGCTTAAGGTAGATCTGGGATGGCGCACAAGAAGAATGTTCCTCTGTTTGTCAGATCTTCAAAAGATGAATGTATGTCTATCAGTAGTGAAGAACTCAAAGTTGCTCTTGAAGACCTTGAGACGACTGAAGAAGAAAACTGGGATCTGAAGGAAAATGTTAAAGAAGCATATGAATGTATCAAAAATTAAGAGAGCAAGTCAAGAAGTTCAAAGAGAGAAACAAGGAGGTTAGTGAACAATTGAGGTTAGAAAATGAATCCATGAAAGTGCAAGATGAAGAAAAAGCAAGGGCTGAGGAATATCTGAACCTAATGATGAAAGGCAAATCTGAAGAATGTATAAGGCTTGAACAAGAAGTTATGAGTATGAAATCAGATCTGGAGAAGGTAAAGTGCTATGAAGAAAAGCTCAAGATTAGTTCTGCAAAACTTGATAAAATGATTGCTAGTCAGAAGAGCCTTGATGACAAAGAAGGCTTTGGATTTGAGAAAGGTGAAAGTTCTAAATTAGGACAATCAATGAGTGTTGAGAAAAAAGAAGGACAAAGGCAAGCAAATCTAGAATCAAAGAAATAGACCTAGAAGACCACCAGTCAGGCAACCAAATGCTCAAAGGTACCCATCTTTCAGTGGTTATTATTATTCATACAATAATTTTGGTCATAAGGATACTCAATGTAGGAGAAGAATGAATCAAAATGTTCCATCTTTCTTCGGTTAGTGCTTTACATGCAAGAGAGTTGGTCATAAAGCTAGTGAATGTAGAAGTCAGATAAGAAATGGCTATAATAATGGAAGGAATGCTCAATCTTTCAAATCTAACTATTTCACATGCAATAAAGTTGGTCATAAAGTTGTTGTATGCAGAAGTAAAGTGAGTTAGAACTCTATTAGGTGTTATGCATGCTATAAGATGGGACATAGGCTAATGAGTGTAGAAGTCAAGTGAGAAATAGCTATGGCAAGGATAGGATAGTTAAATCCTTAAGTGGCTACTATTATACATGCAATAAATTTGGACATAAAGCTAACTAATGCAGATCCATAATGAATGGAAGAAATACTAGCCAGACAAATGTTGTGTGCTACAGTTGTAATGGATCTAGACATACCTCTAAATACTGTAGAAGCAGAAGCATGAAGAAGGATAATCCGGTAGAGAAGAACAAACCAATACAAAAAGTTGATCTAGCAAAGACCAAGAAGGAGATGAATGAGATTTGGGTGAAGAAGGATGTAATAGAGGTTAAGGATGAGCCTATATTAGTATCTGGTGTAGATGGTTTCGGGGAGTCTTATTGGAAATCATTTTTCCCCTGCCAAAGGATTGGTGCTGATGCCTTAGAATGAAGAGACAAGGTTAAGGATTAGAAACAAAGGTTTAATTTAGGACAGAGACTGTGTTTGTAAAGGATAAAGGAAGAGTTGTGCAGATTAAGAAGTCTTCTATGTAAAAAGATTTGATTAGGAAAGAAGACAGGTTATGAATTCTGGCTAAGTATCTATCTGGTAAAATCAAGTTACAGTGTTCTGATAATTTGGTCTACATTGGTCCATTGTTGAAGATATTGCTTTGTGGTTTTGGCATATGGTTATTGATCATTGGTAACATCTACATTCATAAGTTTGTATGATTTTGATAATTGGCTTGAGAGTAATGAGTGATAGAAGTTCAGGTTGACAGAACACAGTTGTTTCCAGTACAAAGTAGTTTTCATGATGATTGGAAGCATTTGATGAACTCAAAGGTGAATGGATATGAATTAGATGATTCTTCAACTAGTGAAGAATAAAAAGATGAAGAAAGTGTAGGTTGAAGAATCTCCTAAAAAGATTCATAAGACCCCTAGGGTTTATGCAGAAGCATCACACTGAAGACCAAATCATTTGTGATAAGAGCAAAGGTGTATTGACAAGAAGAAGAATTGCAGATGAACATGTAAATCTTTGTTTACTTTCAAAGGTTGAACCTAAGATAGTTACTGAAGCATGTAAAGATGAGTTTTGGATCGAGGTAATGGAAGAAGAACTAATGCAAATTGAGAAGAATCAGATTGGGGAACCTATCCCTAGGTCTGCACATAAGAATGTGTTTGGAACAAAGTGGGTTTTTAGAAAATGGATAAGTGGTAAATAAAGCTAGACCTGTATGCAAAGGCTATTCATAAGTTGAAAGTATAGGTTTTGAGGTGACTTATGCTCCAGTGGCAAGAATTGAGGCCATCATAATGTTTCTAGGATTTGCAGCACATAAAGATTTTTAAAGTATATCCAATGGATGTGAAGAATGCTTTCTTGAATGGCAGGTTAAACAAGACATTGTTTTATCTAGACTAATGGTGGCTACCTCTTAGGGGGAGTAGGTAGTGACATTGGAGAGTGTTTCATTTAGAGGGAATTATTTAGAGCAGTCAAGAACAAGTGCAAGTATGTGCAGTATCATATTCAGGGGGAAAAAGTTTGAAGGTGTGTCACCCTTTGCCATTGATGTCAAAGGGGGAGAGAGTTCATGTGAAAAACGAAGAGAGAGTAAGATGTATAAAAGAAAGGGGAAGAATGAGATTAGTGTAGAATTGTGTCATGATGGTTTTTCACATCATATGTTTCCATCAAGGACAAAGGTAGAGATTGTTGCAAGTATGTGCTAATCGGTGTTGTCATTGATGTCAACATGTTTGTGTTGTCATTGGTGTCAACTATATCTTCTATTGTTGTAGTTGCTGATTGATTAAGTTGTTATGTTAAGATGATTTGAATGCCTTGTAGATGTGATGAAGATGATAATAATATGGTCCTAATATTTGATGTCCAAGTGATTTTGAGAAAATTTGATAAATATTGAAGACAATGTTGTGAAGAAGTATTCTATCTTGCAAGATACAGTCTAAGTTCTTGCTCCACATTTCTTCTATGTTGAAGGCCAGAGTGTGAGATTTGGATATATTTTAGATAAGTGTTTGAAGATGCTAAATCTAGAATTTGGTGGTTTAGATTGTTGTGCATTAGACGTTATGTTCACCAGTTTGAAGACTATAATTGACAGAGTTTCTAGGTTGTGCAGAGGTATCTGGGAGAAAGTATTTTGCTCTACATTTCTCTGCAGAATAGTTTTAGGTGTTATAGTTTTGGACATATGTTTATAAGGTCCTTATATATCTTAATTCCAAAGGATTTGTGATTTGATGCTCCAGAAAGCAAGTTCTTGTGTAGCAGAGTTCGACAGTGTTTGTTGTGAGTAGTCTGTGATCTGTCTTCAAGTGAGATTTGTTACAGTTGGATTTGTTGCTCCCAAGTGATTTTATGTTGTTTATGGATGTCTCTAGAATGTGTTGAATTCTTGTGCTTGATCCGCAAGCTATGATTGAGTTCTTGGAAGTGTGTTCTTAAGTATTCTTGGTGTTTGCACAAGTTTGGCTGACTTGGGTACTAACACTCTTTGCAGATGTGTTTTATGGATTGTAGAAGCGTGTTGAAGCATGTGAAGATGTATTTGGGTCCATGCTAAGCTATGAGGTGTTCTACCTTCATTCATTTGATTCACAAGATTGTTTAGGTCCAAATCTAATTTGAATTATGTATGTTTGTCAACCTTGAAGGTTGTTTCAAATGTTGTAGAATGTGTTTCCGGCCTTGATGTATGTTCCAAGGTTGATGGTTGACATAAATAAGTGAAAAGGATTTGTGTGTTTGTGTGAGGAGTGAAAAGGAAGAAAAGATGAGGATGTGTGTGTTGTGAGGTTGCGAAGGAGATAAATATTGTGCTTCAATGGAACTGAACTCAGGCATGTAGTAGATACTATTATATCAGTTCATGGCAGTGAGCCATTCTAGCAGTGAGCCCCATTGGCAGTGAGCCCTATTTGTAGTGAGCATTTCTTTGGACACTGAGTCCTTGGGTCGTGAGCCCTTTGGAAGTGAGCCTCTTTGTAATTCGATATTGTTACTACTATATATTGTGAACTAATCCTCACCATGGTTTTTCCCTTTTAGGATTTTCCATGTAAAATCTAGTGTTCTCTTGTGCATGGTGTTGATATGATTAAGTTTATGTTATCTATTTTTCATGTTTAATCTTCATAATAGAATTAGGGCTTAAGTGGATTGAAGTGAATGTAATTATGCTTATGAGGTTTTAAAATTTTTGATACAACTGATTCACCCCCCTCTCAGTTGTCTTGTGCATTCAACATTCTGTAGATAGTTGATAGGCTCCCCAAACTACCTTGGTTATCTTAGAGTGATTCCTAATTTAAAAGTATTTTTATGTGTCTCTGATCCACGCCTCTGCTCTATCTCCTAGTACAATCCCATCAAACTTTGATGGGGTAATCTTTTTCATACCCTATAAATCTCATTCACTAGTCGTGCTCTTGCATCAACTTGCCTTATTGCTTCATCCTTATTCATATGGTTTTCCCAAGACTCACCATGCCCTTCATGAGCACTATGCTCTTGGTTCTACTACTTGCCATCCCCAAGGTTATGTGGCCCTCTAACTTAATATTCTAAAGCACACAACCTTTCATTGTTTTCATTTAGGAATGCGAGTATTTGATCCAGTTTATCCATAGGATCTCATACAACGTGTCCCAATCCATCCTGGATACCTCCATGGCTTGTTCTAGTTTGAAATATGATTGCACCTAGTAAGTCAAAATGTGGAATTATTAGGCTAAGGTTTGTTTTGGAAAATTGGTAATGGTGAGTTCTTATATAAAATAATGTGTCATTACATAGCATATACACCATACCAAAAAAAAAATATTTGTAAAAAATTGAACATCACACTTTCGATTAATATACCTATGAAAGTAGTTTTATTCATATAATAGTGAACATATACATCCTTATTTAGATAAGTTCTCTTAGGGTTACATAGATTTTTAATCACTATCAGATAGTGGAACCTCCTTGGGTTCTTCTTCTCCATTGAATTCTAATAACACCCATTTTGAGGTAGGACATACATACAAGTACTCTTCTTTCACCTCAATACTCAAGAGTGGTGCATTACATCCTTACCCAAATGGAATGTCATGAACCGTCAAGGGTTTATTTTGTTTGATCACAGTCAGGACCTATTAAGTTTCAAATGTTTCTCCCATTCAAACTTAATTCACTCCAAGGCTACTGCTAGGGTTTCAGTATTGGAGAGCCAAACATTTCCATAATTTAAGGGTGCTTCAGTTTTTCTTTTTGATTTTGTTCATTTGGTTTTATTTTTATTTCCACCCTTTTTCTTCGACCTTGACCTTCCCATCTCTGCATTTACATAATAAAATCACTATGGTTAGATTAGTAAACACCAAGTTATTAACATTGATAACTTCTTACAAAGTAGGGTCATATGCCTGAGTGTTTAAATAATGCTCTGAGAGCATGTGGTATGAACTACAATCATTCCCTAAAAATTCAACCTAAAAACTACCATTTTTAAATATACAATAATATAATCATGAGTACAACATTCACAGTAAAGCACTAAAATAAATTGAACATCAATTCTTCATACAAAATAACTTATAAAATATAGTCATATAGGATATCCAAATTATACTTAGAGAAATAATAACTTCCCAAAATAATTCATTTCCAACATTATACAAGATAAGTATATGTAGCTCCGTTCATTTACAACAGGGATAGATTACACTATTACAAGTTTCCCATAACATTAAACAATTATGCTCAAAATAACAATAATAACATCAACTTAACATTATTGTAATAAGACTTCCTAGTCTTTCATTTTCACAAAAGTACAATATACATTAATCACGATTCAAATAAAATATCACTATCTCAATAATCATCCGTGTCTTTGAGTATCAAGTATGTGGCATACTAGTTTCCACATGGGAGAATCATCCGAGTGATTTACCTCCATTCGTAGACCAGTGGTCCCCTGCACACCTTCCTACTGGAAGTGGCCCTACCCTTCATGAGGGTAGTATATAAATGATTTTGTGAATGTACCATGCCACTAAGAACTGAGTATAAGGTAATGTATCTATTGTTGGTAACCTGCCACATAACTCTAGACTTCTTCTATCTAAGTATGACATCTGACTATCAAACAAACTATCAAGACCCGTGGACTGACAATGCATGTAGCCTATGCATCACTTTGGACAAAGCATTTTATAACACAAGCATAGTCTAGTACAAAACTATGGGTCATTATCCACCAACCCTATCTTGACTTGACTTGACACTATCAAGACTAAAATAGCTCAACTCATATAACTTAGAATCTTGAGTAATGACATAATTGGTTTCTCAATGCAAACTTAACTACAAGAAAGGTTCATAACTTGACAACACATCTAATCTATTTTCAATACAAAATAAAGAAAGGACCTTTGGTCAACACATTTATCTAACTTCGAAGATCATCTCATACATATATAGGTCCTTGAACCTACAGGTTCAACTTAAACAAAATTGAAAATGAGTATTGTCTTACTCCTACTTAAGTCATTCAAAATAAACATAAATAGTATAAATATATCTATAAATAAGAGTGAACTTGAAGTACAACCATACCATCTTATATATAAATATATATATATATTCTTACTTGAAATCAAATCAATCTGAAAGTTTTCACTCTCTTAACATAGTTTTGTTTATGTTGAGTTAAACTCATAAAATTTATCAAATAGAGAAATAATTTATAGAATTATATAAACAAAGATTAATACATATATGCCCTATATTTAATTCACAAACCTAGGTATGCCAACCTCATATAAAATATTTGTTGTATATATACACTTCTTATACATAACTCAAATGTAATTCTACTTATAAGTATAATTAAGAATTGGTAAGCTTTGTAAATGGATATAAACAACCTAACAATGATTCCCATAGTCTATCTATGCTAAGCTCCATATCCATGGCAGATAACTGGTTTAAAACACAACCTTGCTCAGTTGATATCACTAAGAAAATGATAAATTTCAATTCACAAAATAGGTATATGAATTTTACAAATCTAACATATTTTCTAAGTGCATTAAAATAGTTTCACGTTAATATATAACATATCAACTACCCCTTAGATACATAAACCTTTTTTTTAACAAATCCTTAATGATTACTAAATGATAAACAAAAGGAATAAGGTCCTTCAGATCCAATACATATACAGTACTCTGTCTACGTATGGTCTACTCATGTTTTATGATCCTCTATTTATTTCCCAAATAGGGCAAAGAATAAAATGACATAGCTAAGCCATTTAAAAATAGCAGTGATCTTTTGAGCTTAAATTACATTCATATATTCACACACATACAAAAGAATAGAGACTTAGTTTATTCCAAAACCTATAGGTAGAACTGGAAGCTCCACTTATCCAAGTTTAACAAATTAAACAATAACCCTACTTATGATTCACAATGTAAATGATAATGAAATGGTTGTTCAATACCATCAATTTTGTAGTGCCCCTCCATTCTCATCTTGGATGTGCAAATAGTCTGGCTAAGGAGCATGAAGATGAAGGTAAAATAATAGGAATATTTAGGATATGTTAGACAGTTGATGTTGTACATTATATGATGTTGGTAGATGCTACATTCATTTTGATGACATTCATGATTATGCTCATGTGTGGTTTCATATGACAGTTAGCATGTTTTATTGATAATCCTTTTTGTGACACTGATAATTCATATGCTTTGACATTGTTTTACATTCAGGTGATTATGATGTTGATCTTACTATGATTGTCATAAGTTAGAATTGATTTTTATGCAAATGAGTTTGTATTATAGGATGATTTGATTATTGTGTGGGGTGAAAAGAGACAATGTCGTACCACTCATTCGTGAGCATCCGACGACGTTGCGATTCTCTTTCACTCTGTGACCATTTTATATTTATTATACTTGTGCATAGACCATGTTGTGTGCTGTAGGTTACAGGTATCAGGCATCAACTCCACCTGAATTGACAGGTCTAAGTGTACCTTAAAACCAATAGAAATTGTTGAATGGAGATAACATATGGTCCCTAGCTTATCCATCATCCTTGAAAAGGATGACTATCTAGTTTTGCACCCAGTTAGTGTTGTCAGTTTGGGCATGATAGTCAGTCACTATTTTTGTGGTTATGCTTTTCTATTGTGCATGGTCATCAAGTATTGTTCGACATTGGATTATTTAGGTTATAATTATTTGATTAATGTTTTGGTTAATTGCTTCATTAAAATAAAATTATTACTTCAAGAGGGCACTTTGATAAATAAATATAGATTTTTTAATGTAAATTTAAGTTTATGAGAAATTATATTATATTGTAATCTAAGGTCAATAAATAATAATAATATTAATGAGAAAAATAAAGTGTTATTAAAACGGGAATATAATTGATAAAATTAAAATGAAAATATTATATAAACAAGTAAATGTTTTGTTAGTGGCAATTAAAAAAAAATTATAATAGTTATGAGTTGTCATAAAAACTTATAGCAAATTCTAAAATAAATAAAATCAGAGAGAAATTATTGTCTAATTAAAAATAGCAAATTGTAAAAAAGTAATGAAGGCAGAATTTATTGCCTTTAATAAGGAGAATCTTCAGGAAGAAATCATGAGGGTGGTTATGCATGCTCAAATTTATATTGAAATCTCTAAGACATAATTTGGGGGGAGCATGCATTTCAAATAGTAGGATAAGTTTTATGTTTTCATTATCTCTCTCAGAAAGTTTTCATTTTTCTTTTGGCACCTTAAACCATAGCTTCCAAAAGAAAAGACTTGGGGGAAAATGGATGCGAACTGGGAAATTTTGTGAAGATGTGATAGAAGTAATATTCCATGTATGGACTGAGATATGAAACTGGTTTATTGTTGCATTAGATTTAGTGAAATGAATTTGTAATATGCAAGCTTTATATTATTCTGTGAATTCTCTTCTATATATTCTGAACCCAGTTTGTTACGTTAGCTATAACTTTATTTTTATGAATTGGGTTCCTCTAGAATTTTTATATATGGTGCACGACCTAGTTATCTAAATCATATCTAGAAATCAACCCTACCCAGCTTGCTATTTTGGATATATGAATATTTTGTGACTATCTATCTCTAACCCATTTCATCTATGTTTTAGCAGTCTGTTACGTTAGCCATAACTTTATTTTTATGAACTGGGTTCCTTTAGAATGTTTATATATGGTGAAAAACCTAGTTATCTAAATTATATCCAAAAATCAGCCTTACCCAATTTGTCATTTTGAAGATATGAATATTTTGTGACTATCTATCTCTCACCCATTTGGTCTCTGTTTTAGCAGTCTATTACGTTAGCCATAACTTTATTTTTATGAACTGGGTTCCTCTAGAATTTTTATATATGGTGCGTGACCTAGTTATCTAATTTATATCTAAAAATAAACTTTACCCAGTTTTTCATTTTGGATATATGAATATTTTGTGACTGTCTACCTCTCACCTATTTCGTCTCTGTTAAAATAGTTAGTTGCGTCACCAATAACTCTATATTTTTGAACTGGGTTTCTCTAAAAATTTTATATAAGATTCATCTCTTACCTATGAAAATCATATCCAAAAATTAGCATTACCTAGTTAATGAATTCAGAGATATGTATCAATTAGTGACAGGCATTCCCATGCCATCTTGGTTGTTATTAAATCTACAAATCCATTCTGTGCATATCCTACAATCATTTCGATCTGAGTGATGACGTCTCTTTGAGACAACTGTCAAACAGTTCACATGCCTATCTATGCTTTCACAATTACATTTATTGGAAAGTTTCTTAATCCTCTTCAACAAATCTGCTAAGGTAGTCAAGATTGTCAGTGTCTAAATAAATTCATCCACTATTCCCTTCATTATTCAAGCCATGCGTTTATCATAATTTATATTCTTATCATATCTCATGTCTGTAATGAGGATTACATTCTATTTATGCATTTTGTTTCATAATAAGTTAAGATGCATTAATGCTTGAATTAATTTATATTTTTGGTTAATGGGTATTAGAGTCTAAAATTTGTCAATTGAATCGCCTCATATAAAATGTTCAAAAATTAGATTTGTCAAATAATAAAATCTCTAAACAATGTTACAAGAAGTTATTACACTCGATAGAAAATTCTTGTAGTAATAGTTAATCATGTAGCTTAGAATATAAAATAATCGGTACTTATTTACTTGTCTCTGGATGAAAAATATATTTTCTATCCAATGATCCATGGTATTTATTTATTTAATATTTATTATTATTACTATTATTATTATTATTTCAAAGTAATAGATGATATTCCCAAGCTATCTAGGGAGTGTATGGGTGAAAGTCTAACCAAAATTGCATAAACTTTACGACTGATATCTTATTAATTGATACATAAAAGTACATATATATAAAATTACATTACTATATTTTGTTTAATATGATTAAATGAGAGTTGACATGGTTGTTAATTATTGTTGATGAATTTAATATTGTTTTTTTACTACAATTTCTTTGTAATAGTATTGTTAAGTTGAAATGTGATTAATGGGTTTGGAATTAAGTTTATAAACATGGTATTTGGAAATTTAATTTATAAGTATTGCTTTTAGAAAATTGGTTTACTGCGAGAGGAATTGCATAATTCAAGTGAAACTAGTGTAAGTTGGTTCATTGGTTGTAATGGGAGTCTATGTGCAAGTTGTCAAGGTTAAATTCCATAGGCCTAGGATATTTATATTTCATGTATTGTGTTGATAGGTGTCTTGAGATAATGGAGTTATCATAGAATGATATCTCTTAGTATGTCTAAGGATTTTGGTTTATGATAATGTGAGATGATGTATAATCTGTGTTGTAAATGTATCATGATGTGGTTATAAAGTCCTTCATGCATGTTGTGAATTGTTTATTGGTATTGAGCTTGTAATAAGTTATTGTGTTTGATAATGAGGGAGATCTTGGTATTTGTAAAAGAGGAAGTATTTTGTTTATGATTGTTGTTTTTGCATCACTGGGAAGTTTTGGGGAAATGATTTTAGAGTTGACCTTTGTGATTTTGTTTAGTATACAAGAAGGTAAATGCCTTGCATTGTATATGAATACTTGTCATTTCACATCTTGCTTGATGGATAGGGTCTTCTAGATGTAGGTAGGGGAGTGGCTTTCAATGTGGGGCCGGGGCCCAAAGTGGCTAGCTAGGATAACCCATTGAAAGTCGGTAACCAAGTGATAACCTAATTAATGAATTAAGGGGTTGGGTAGTTTATCATATTAAATAAGATAATGTTATGCCTCACTCATGGCTCAAGTGTTCGTTTAGGCTTGAGATGAGATGAGAAGGCCTGGAATGGAAAGATCAACTACCTTTTCCTCATGAAGGGTATGTTGATTCTGCATGAGTTTGTATGGGAGCCGGGGATCGAGAGAGGCTGCTAGGACAACCTAGGATGGGGGCTAGGGCCTAGGAAGGTCCACCAAGACAACCCATATCAAGCCAGGTGATGACACTTCTCCCTATTGCAGTCTAGCACTCCCTAGTTGTATTTCTTGCTTCAGTTGTGTGAGTGCCTTTGGAAGTCCAGTTAAGTGTGTAAGTGATGATTGTCATCAGTTTGGTGATTGGTGTCATGTTTCACCCTATTGTTTATGTTAGTCTGTTGTTTTCCTGACTGTTTCATGTTGTGGGACCTTATTGTTATCTCCCAGCATAGGGGGTGGACCTTAGGGTTCCACATGGTTGGGTGGTTGTGCTTTTATCTCCATTGGTTTCCCTTATTGTTCTTCATGTGCGAGAAGGATGTACCTTGTAGCGCAGATTTCAGATCTTGCTCTAGCTTGAGGAGACAAAAACTTATGTTCGTGTTCCAGTCTTGTAGATCAGTTGAATCATATACTGTTATCTTGATGTATGTACTCCAATGTAAGTTGGATAGCGATATTGTAAGCAATGTAATGGTGTACCCTCATGTAAAGGGAATTGTATATGTACTTGTAATCCTTTATACAGGACCTTAATGATTACTTATTTGATGTTATAATATGGAAATGTATGTGTCTATTCAATTGATGCAATTAGATTTAGAATGAACTATGGTTATTAGTTAATTCATAATGTTGGTTAGAACTTGTTAATAGTTTGTTAGTAATGCAGTTGTAGAACCCTAGAGGATAAGCTTAACTTGATGTTATGAATAAATATGATTTACATTTCTTTGTTATTTCTTTCCTTAAAAAACAAAATCGTCCTTTTTTGTATAGCATAGTTGAGTTGTTCTCTAGGGTTTTCTAGTGGGGTGTTACAAATTTGGCCTATTTTTGGTGCAAGAGCACCAAGAGGCTCACGAAGATTCTTGTTTTGATTTTGATGTTGTCTCATGTTTTTATGATGTAATAAGGTCCATTGGACCATTTCATGTTGCAGTCAAATGTAGTCCCCTTCATATGTCATCCTCAATGTAATAAAGTCTTGTAATAAGGTCCCTTGAGATCATGTTGTAATAAGGTCCTTGAGACCATTCTTGGCCATCTCCTTTCATCTTAGCATATAGGACAGTCTTGTCTTGTAATTTGGAGGATAGTCATGGTAGTCTTGTAAATAATCATAGTATGATGATGTGTTGCATGCCTCATCAAAGGCTTATCACTCTTGAAAAAGGTCTAAACATCCCAAACAGGGATAACACACTTGTAAACACAATGTAGACCCATGTAATTAGTTGACAATGTTGACCAACCAGAGGTAGTTGACAGTTTAAAGAGGTTACAAGGTAGTTTTGGTGGGTTGTCGACCCAAAAATTGTTGTAGGGAGTTGCAATAGGTCTAAAAATCTCCTCAAATTCATGGAAGTAAGGGTTAAAGAAATTATATCAAAAACTTAGTCTCTTTTGCAATTTTTGTGCTTTTTGTTGTTTCCAGTTTGTTCCTGGTCATGTACGGAACCATCACAGTTCCTCATCACATTAGATGGACAAGAGAATCAAATCACCTTTGCTGGACATTGATTGGGGTCTTGATAGTGGATTAGGTTGAAGAAATCACCAATTTCTTGTAAACTGCCCAAAACCCTGAGTTAGGGTTTTTTGAGCAAATCTGATGGATTTTTCTTCATTCCACTGATCCCTTCTATTTATGATCAGTGGAATGGATTGTATTCTAGGTAGTCTGAAGGCTTGTGAAGGTTTTGGATGCAATGGATTGAATTTGTCTGAGTTTTCTATGTAAAGGGCCCAACAAAACCATGTGTTGGGACTTTGTGAAGAACAGTAGCAAATATGTGCCAACAATCGATTGTGGAAGTAAAAGACCCATGAAATATTATGCATTACCATTAATACAAGGTGTTCAAGGGGTTAGAATGGTCCTGTGATAGGAAGTAGGGTAAATTCCTTTGTAAAACCAATCCATTTTGTTTTGTTCTATCTCTGTCAATCTTCATTGAAGAAATTTATCACAAGGAAGATACTTGTCATGTCTTGGTATGTTGTTGGATGGTCACAAGAGCATCTGACAGAGGTTGAGTCTAATCAAGTTGAGATCACTATAGGAGGTTATTATAACTATCTCCTAGACAGAGTAACTAGGACTGTGACTGCTCTATGAAATGTGTAGTAAACTACTGCCTTTAGGCCCTACACAGTGAGTTGGATGGAACATTTAGATTAGGTTGAAACCTTGAAGTGTTTGCCAAAGAGATCAATTCATGTTTTGAGCCTTGTTCAAGTAGGGTCTTTTAGTTAAGCCTTTAGTCATGAAGGACTTGGCCTATGTCAAAACATTGAATGTCTCCTTCTTTGTTGAATCATTTGATTGAATCATTGAAGGTTGTCTATTCTTCCCTTGCCCTTTACATCAATTTTGGCCTAAAAAAACTATTGAAATGGATACACCATGTTTTAACCCATTAAACCTTGTTATAGCTCACAAAAAATGATATTTAAAATATTGTTCAACATCATCAACCTGGCTTAGTTCAGCCTGAGAAACTATTGTAGAAGATACTCCAACATTTTAAACAAAAACCTTGGTGTGCTTTTCAAACAATGGTTGTTACAACTATTGTTACAATACCATCGACTTGACTTAGTCAACCTACATAAACATGAAAATGGTTATATTTAAGCATACGCGCATATATATATATATATATATATATATATATATATATATATATATAGTGATAGGGAAAGACTTGATATGCAAACATAAATGAAAGATTGTTAGAACATAATGTTATTAGGGGTCATACCCTTATAACATTTATATAATGTTCTAATATAAGGTTATAAAACCTTATGTTATAAAGCACATACCATTTAATATTTGTAACATTGGAAAATGTCCCCTTGGGAGCTTTTCCCTCATAAGGTTTAGCTCTCGGGTCTTTAGCATGCATTTAGGACATCTTAGTTCATATTTTGGCATCCTGATGGAATGAGGCCTAAGTTTCATGGCAAAGTGGAACTAGGAGGACCCCTTAACCTTAACCTTGCCCAAAATAGGGGGAGGATTGGGCGCCCGTGCCCTAGTCCTACCCTATTTTGGGTTAGGCCCAGAATTTAAGTATCAGTTTATGACCGTTATTTGGTCCTTTTGCCGACATGGTAAGTTTTGATTTTTGAAATCTTGGCGGGAGTGCTTGTAGTTGCATATATAAACATGTTTAGGCATTCATTTGTAAACTAGATGATTACTAGCAAGCTATTGTGTTCTCAAGGTGATTCAAGGATTTCATTGTGTTACAAGAGTAGACTTGTGTGTTTTGTGTGTTGATATTTGTAGATTTGAGCATCAATTTCCTCATGGAATGAAGAGCATCTTCCTCCCATGAGAGATTCACTACAAGGTGACATAATATTGTGTTTTCATCATTGATTCCTTTGGTTTTTGCCTCTGCCTCTCAAGGGCACGCACTCTTTATCTGACAACAGTGTTTGGAGACTTAAGTGTCCTCTGGGGCTTGACTGAGGCAAGCCTCTAAACACCACAACCCCCAAACCAAGTCTTGTGATTGCAGGTTACAGGTGTCGTATTTGGGAAAAGTAGAGTTGCAGGAAGGATTGGCAGGCATCAAGGATTTAGGATCTGAAGAAAAGTAGGACACAGGAGCACTTCCAAGACTTGGGCACTCACTCTAGTGTCCTCTACATCTGAGTTTCAGGAAATAAAAGTTACAGGGATGATCAATGTCAGAAGGAGGTCTAGATCCCGCGAAGAAACTCATACCTTGGACTTAGGCGTCTGCTCCAGTGTCCTTGATTATTCTGCTTCGGAACCCCGAAAACAAGTACTCTATGATTTGGTATTTTACTCCTGTCTGCAAGAGCTTTTTCTGTTATTTGTCAATTTGTTGCCATATTTGCATAATTAGGGTTTTAATGGTCAATTGAGCATAAGAGAAGGAAAATTTGATAATTAAATTCCCTAATCCAAGTTTCCCTACATTTGCAAGCAGCCTAGGGTATGATAGTGCTCGCCACTCGACCCTAGATCCTTCAATGTATAGTGGAGAGGCAGATTTAAACATCTAAAATATAGAACATTAATAAATCCAATTTTCCCCTAAACAATATTTAATAATCTAATAACTATTACATTATTAATTATTTACAAATGGTTGCTTTGAATGGGTGTGACTAATACCTGTTTAGGTATTATGCCACCCCTTCTCCTTTATATAAGGAGGTTCTCTCTCATTTGAGAGGGTGTGAATTTGGAGTTTTATAGTGAATTATATCACTATGCACATGAGGTATTATTGGCCATGTGGAAGTATGTAGAGGAGTATATCCCCAGGTTCAGTCTATTATTTAATAGACTAAATTTTGTAAGTGTTTTAATAAAATGATGTTTTATGGGATTTTTTACTTGAAAGGGTTTTCCCCATGTATATCTTGTGTAATGTGTTAAATCTACGCTTGCATTATGCTCATTTTATTTATTTTATAGTTTTTTTATAATGATTAGTATCCTAAGATCCTAATTTCTAACATGGTATCAGAGCAGGTTAGCCTATACTAATCATTTTTAAAAGTTATTCTATAAGCCATGTACAACTTGATGGGAAACCTCTTTATGCTCAATCAACACATATGCAAGGTAATTTGTGCAAGACATTTGGTTTTCTTTTTCCTATCATTTTAAAATCAATTCACTAAAAGTAGGTTAGAATTTTTTTTAAGGTGATATTTTAGAGAATTGTCATACTAATCTCTTTTTCTAACATATTCATATAGCATAGGATTGTGATTGCCAAGTATTTGATTGGTAAGTAATGTAATTTTTTAAGTATTATATTTCATCATCTAATTCAACTTATTCCATTATAACAAGATTACATTATCACAAAACCTTTTAGTGTCTATTATATAGCAAGTTGTGCTTCTTTTAATAAATCAAGTCCTTTATAAAAGTTAAAAGATGTGTCTTTTAACTTGAGAGAAATAGTCATAAATTGCGACCTTTGTCACCCATCTTATTCAAATTCATTTCCCAACAATCATATAGTATTCCATCAAGAATAATTTGGGATACAAATATTTTTTGAAGTTTTCAATACACATGCCTCAAATGTTTTATTTCAAGTGTATATAATTTATCTATTAATAAATGTGTTATTTAGGAGCATCTCAACTAGCTTATCTATCTCCTTTACAACTTAATCGAGGGCCCCCTTTCTCCAAGGGCATCCTGTGAATCTTTATTAGTCTTGATGAAAATCAAAGGATAGATTTATACATTATGAATCTTGAAAAGAAAGATCTCTCTATTTCAAACATGTCATTTATGGATCAAACCAAACAAACTTATATATCATTAATCAATTTTAAAAAAAAAATTATACATATATTAAAAAAAAATCAAATAGTTTTTAATTTATATCTATTTGTTCCAAATATCTATCTCCTCTACAAATTATATTTTTCCTACAATCATTCTCCTACATTCCCTAAACTATTTCCTACTCACCCTTAAGCTTCACTACTCCATGCATCTTCATTATTATTTTTTTCATACTTACTTGCACCATATACGACCGTTCATCTTCTCTACCAAGTGATATTTCACAAAGTCATGTCCTTTCACCTTTCAACCTAGTCTTTTTTTTAAAAGTTGTATCGACGTCTTATTTAATTTCTAAACTTATGCCATTCAATAGTAAGTAATCACCTTCATGGATATACATGAATGTTGATGTTCTTTCCCATTAACCACTAATTACATTACACATCTACCACATCGTTAAGGTCAATTCTAATACGGTCAATTTTTAAAAGACTTAAACTAGCAATCGCACCTTAGTGTGCAATGGGTATGCCGAAATTGAAAGAGTATTGGATTGGTTGACCATAACCTCAAGTCTATCACACAATGGAACACTTTTTGTCATTATGTTTATGCAATTAATCTTAGTTTTGTAATCCCATGATGGTTATGTTTTAGGAAATGTCTCTTCAATTGTGATGGGTGGTAAAGGTAAAATTTTGAAATAATTATTCATAGCAAGGTTATGCATGTAGCCATGTTCACTACTTGAAATTGAAAGTTATTCTACCTCTCTCTTTTGCTTTACCTCTCTCTCTCTCTCTCCCTATTTATATATCTAGGTCTCTATTTATACCTATATCTCCCTCTCTAGCTCTCTATTTCTTTTTATCTCTCTCTATCTATATCTCCCTATCACATACTTCCTCTCTCCAAGATTTCTCTCTCCCTATGTTTCACTCTCTCCTGTCTCTAAGATTTCTCACTCTACTCTTTTTCTCTATCTCTTTATCTCATCCTCTCTTATCTCTATGTCTCTCTACTTCTCTCTTTTGCTATATCTCTTTCTCTCTTGCTCTATCTCTCCCTTCCTCCCTTCCCTCTCTCTCCTACTTTATTTATCTTTCTCATTTCTCTCTCTCTCTCCCTCTCCCTTCTTCTCTCTTCCTCTCTATATCTCTCTTTCTCTGTGTATATATCTCTTTTTGTTATCATTTGCTCCAGCTAAAAACAAAATTTTAAATAAACATAAATAATTTTTTTTATTATAGTTTTAAGTTAAATAAAATATTATAATAATAATTACTTAAAACTTTAACATGAGAGTTAAAAATTATAAACTATGACTTCTAAATTAAAAAGTTCATTAATTTTTAAATTAAATTCTTTAAATTGTAGAATAGGTTTTAAAATTTAAAATTAATTTTTATTATTGTTAATTTTTATTTTAATCAATATAATTTTAACCATCATTTCACTATAAAAAAATAAATTAGACGATTATAATATTATTATTATAGTTCAAAATCAATACATTCTACAGTAATTTATCAATATTTAATATATAAAAGTTGGAAATATAAAAACTAAAATATGGCTATTAATATATCTATTCCAAATCCCATCAATAAATTTTTATCCATTTCATTTTATATCTAAATTATTTATATAAACAATCTAATAAAAAGATAAATATATCAAATATTATATATTCAATTTATATATTCAAAAAAATTTAAAAAAAAATTAAGAAACAAATCAAAGACAATACAATGAATATTACTTCAATCTCCTTTTCTCTCCTTTTCTCTTCTTTTTCTCTCTTGCCATCTCTCTTTCTTTCTCTCTCCCTCTCTATCTCTCTATCTCTCTATCTCTCTTCCTTTTCATATTTATCTTTCTATCTCTCTCTACCTCTCTCTATCTTTCTCTATCTCTCTTTCTATACCTCTCTCTATCTTTATCTCTCTTTCTCTACCTCGCTATCTTTCTTTCTCTACCTCTCTATCTCTCTATTTCTTCCTTTCTCTCCATCTCTATCTTCCCTTCTCTATCTCTATCTTTATTTATTCCTCTCTCTCAATATCTATCTTCCCCTCTCTATCTCTATCTCTCTATTCACTAGTTCTTTCTCTTCCTTTTTGTCTCCTCTCTCTATCTCTCTATCTTTTCCTATCTCTCTCTTACCGTCTCTCTTTATTTTTCTCTCCCTCTTTCTCTCTCTATATATCTCTCTCTTTCTCTCCATCTTTGTCTATCTATCTCTTTGTCTTCCTCTGTATCTATTCATCTCTCTCTCTACACATAATGCATTAGAGAGAGATAGAGATAATCCATTAGAGAGAGACAGATATAATGCATTAGATAGATAGATAGAGAGAGAGACAAAGATAATGCATTAGACAAATAGAGAGAGAGAGATAATGTATCTCTCTCCCCCTCTTTATCTCTCTACCTCTCCACCTCTCTCTCTATCTATCTCTCTCTCTTCCTCTATGTCTCTATCAATCTCCCCTCTATCTCTCTTTCTCTCTCTATATTCCTCTCTCTATATAAATGTTCCTCTATCTCTATCTCTTTGTCTCTTTGCCTCTCTATCTCCCCCCTCTCTTTCTCTCTTTCTGTCTCTATGTTCCTCTATCTCTTCCCCTCTCTCTATCTCCATGCCCCTCTATGTCTATTTTTATCTCTTTCTCCTCTTCTCATGTAGCTCTCTCTCATTGAACTCTCAAAATAGCTCATATCATCTTTGGATCATTGGCATAAAATGACCAATTGAAAGTCACCCTCTCTTTTTGTGATCCCATTCGATCATTGGCATGAAAAGTACCATTTCATGAGGCTCCAGTGGAGCCAGATGATCTAAACCAATCTCCATGATATTTAATACAGTACTAACCTCTGATTTGGAATGCTCATTACATGTGCCATATTTTGATTGTCAACATGAAATGACTGATCAAAAGGTAGTCTATATCTCTATTTCTCTCTCTATCAATCTCCCTCTCTCTATATATCTCTGTGTCCCTCTCTATTTATCTCTCCATCTACCTGTCTCTCTATATATTTTCTTCTTATCTCTCTCTCTACCTCTTTCTCTCCAATTCTTTCTCCCTCCTTCTCTATCTCTCTTTGTCACTGTCTCTCCCTTTCTCTCTATTATATTGTCTTTATTTATCTCTATCTAGCTCTTTATTTCTTTATATCTCTCTCTCTCTCTTTATATCTTTGTCTCTCTCTCTCTCTCTCTCTCTCTCTCTATATATATATATATATATATATATATATATATATATATATATATATATATATATATTAATCTCCCTCTCTCCCTCTCTTTCTATATGTATTTCCCACATTCTCTATTTTCCCTCTATGTCACTTATTGCTTCTCTCTCTCTCTCTCTCTATGTATATATTTGTTTTTCCCTATCTCTATATATTTCTTGTCACTTATATATCTTCCTCTCCCTGTATCTCTATTTCATCTCTATATCTCTTTCTTTCTTTCTCCTCCTCTCCATCAGAGTTCTCTATCTCTATCTCTATCTCTCTTTCTCTTATCTATCTCTCTTCCTCTCTTCCCCTCTCTATATCAATCTCCCTCTCTATTATTCTCTCTTCCTCTATCACTCTATTGTTGCAAGTATGGGCCTAACTGGTCTTGTCATTGATGTCAACATACTCCTATTGCATTAATGATAAGGATTGGATGAGTTGTGTGCTAAGGATATTGAGAAAATTAGTCTCAATCAGGAACAGTGAAGAACAATGATGACAATAAGGTAAAAGTCCAAGATAGGTTGAGGATCAGAGGATGTGGTTTAAAGGGTTTGTAGAAATGTGTCTCAAGGTGGTCCAGTAGAGATTTTAGAGGTCCGTATGAAGATATGAAGAAGTTGTGGTCGCTTAAGTAAAACTGGTTCTGGTGGGTGTTCAGAGGTGAAAGAGTGTTACAGAAAGGTCCAGTGAGATCCGAAAATGCATTGTCCTATTCTATGGATTTGAGGGAGTGTTGAGGACGTCTTTGTGGAATGTCAACTTGATTGGTTCATAGTTTGAAGGTCCAGAAGCATCTATTCTTTTGTGACAGTGATGACAGACTATGTTCTTGAGGTTCTGGATGAAGGAGAGAAGGATTTCAGTAAGCAGATGAAGTGTGGATGTTCTTGGTAATTCAGGCAAGCTTGTGGTAGTCTTTGGATCATGTCTAGTTTGTGTTGATGGTCTGCATTGGAGTTAGAGCTCGCAATTGAAGAATAACTTCCGGATAATGGTGTTCTTTATGTGATTGGCCGATCGGATGAGTTACACATCCTGTGGATGTTCTTGTGGATGTTTTCCAACTTAGATAATCTTTCCTTGGTTGATGTCTTGTATAAATAAGGGATTGTGAAGTCATTTCAAAGTTGTTCTTGTGGAGATGAGAATGTGGTAGCGAGGAGGAGAGAGAAAGGTAGAGCATAAGTATTGGACTTAAATAGAACTGATTCAAGTATGGTGAAGATGCTATTCTCCAGTTCATGTATGTGATTCTTATTTATTTGTAGACAGTGTGTCTCTTGTAGGCAGTGAGCCTCTTGTAAGTAGTGTGCTCGAGCAGTGATCCCTAATTGGCATGTGCCATTTTGTTCCTTCTATTCTTCTAATAGAGAATACATTCTTGGGTTAATCACCATGTGGTTTTTCCCTTAACCAGGTTTTCCACATCAAAATCTTAGTGTCTCATGTGTTGATGTGTTTCTGCTCTTAATTTGTTGCATTATGTTCCCTTGATTGATTTATTATTATACTCTTGAATTGCAAAATGGAGTTAAGTGTTTAATTGGAAGAAAGTTTTGTACAACTGATTTACCCCCCCTCTTAGTTGTATGCTCTAAGTCTAACAATTGGTATCAGAGCTAAGTTCCTCTAAAAAGAGCTTAACCGCTTGAGGAGATCTAGGATGTCGTCTTACAAGAAGGATAGTCTGAAGTTTTATGGAACCAATTTTAATCTCTGGAAAGGTCGCATGAAATATCACTTGAGATGTATGGGAATGGAGTAGTGGACCATGGCTACAACACCGTATGTACCTCCATAGGGTGGTCTGAAAACCCAAAATGAAATCATAGACGCTGAAAACAATCTGCAGACTATAGAGGCTCTTCTAAGTGCATTGTCTGATTCAGAGCTCTCAAATGTTATTGACCTACCAACTGCTTTTAAGATTTGGGAAAAACTGGAACTTCTACATGAAGGAGACAAGTATGTCAAAAGTGCAAGGTTACAAAGTCTGAAAGGAAAATTCAAAAATCTAAAGATAAGAGAAGATGAAAATATCACTACTTTTATGCCAAGAGTAAATGAGCTTGTTTGTGGAATTAGAAATGCTGGTGAAGTCTTGGATGAAGATGAGATTGTTGGCGAAATTCTCAGATCCCTTCCTACTTCTTACAAAATCAAGGCTACTGCCATTGAAGAATTCAAAGCCCATACAACTGTCACAAGAGATCAATTGGCTAGAAAATTGGCTGCATTTGAAATGACAGAATTTGGAGATGACCCCCCCAAGACTGAATCTGCATTCAAAGCCTATGCCTATGTTAAAGGTAAACAAAGGTTTAATCCAGGAGAGAATTCATCAAAGAAGCTGTCATGGTATGAAAAAGCAAGAAAAGATCTGGAAGAAGAAGAAGTAGAAATTGCTCAACTTGAAGCCCTTATTGCCAAGAGGCTACCAAGAGGATCTAGTAAGTATGAAGGAAAATTACCTTTTAAGTGTTTTAACTGCAATAAGATTGGTCATTTTGCCTCAAGGTGTCCGGAAAGGTTTTTAAGGCAAAATCCTAACAAGCCAAGGTTCCAAAAGAACTGTTACTATGTACATGAAGATGATGACAATGAAGGAGTAACAGATGATGAATCAGAGACATGAAACAAATCTAGAAATGAATGGGTGTTCATTGCCATCAAGGAAGAAGATCCAATGTCCTCTGTATCTGTTAATCATAAGATTGTGGAAAGAGCTCTGGCTGCCCAAGTTGAAGAGAAGGATGATTGGGTCATTGACAGTGGATGCTCTCACCATATGATAGGTGACAAAAATAAGTTTGTATATTTGGAAAGGTATGAAGGAGGAGTGGTAAAGTTTGGTGATAATTCTGCGGTAGAATCAGAGGTAGAGGAACTATTTCTCTTGATGGAAAAAACAAAACTGGTAATGTACTGTATGTTGAAGGATTGAAGCACAATCTTCTTAGTGTTGGATAGTTGGTGGATAAAGGCTATGATCTCCGATTCAAGAATGGAAAATGCAAGATCTTTGAAAGTTCTAGAACAAAGATTGCATTTGGTACTCAAACTAAAGGTAATATCTTTCACTTGGTTGGTACTTGTAAAAGTTGCTTGTTTGTTTAAATTGATCAAAGTTGGTTGTGGCATAAGAGGATGTGTCATCTAAATTTTGATAATATCATCAAGATAAGCAATACTCAGGCTGTAAGAGATCTTCCAAAATAGGTGAAACCTACTAACATCTTGTGCAAAGAATGTCAGTTGAGTAACCTGAGCAGAGTCACATTCAAAAGTAAGGAACTATCTTCTACTAGATTATTGGACTTAGTTCATACTAATCTTTGTGGTCCGACAAGAATCAGGAGTATTCAAGGTGATAGATACTTCATGTTGCTAATTGCTGACTATTCCCATATGATGTGGGTAACCTTTCTAAAAGAGAAATCAGAAGCTCTTGAGAAATTCAAAATATTCAAGGCTATGGTAGAGAATGAAACTGGATTAAAATTGAAGTCTTTGAGGTCTGATAGAGATGGAGAATTCACATCCGGTGAGCTTATAGAGTTCTGTGAGAAACATGGAATAAAGAGACAATTGTTTGCTCCTAGGACTCCACAGTAGAATGGAGTAGTGGAGAGAAAGAACCAGACCATCTAGGAAGCATCTAGGACCATGATGATGGGAGAAAATGTTCCTCACATCTATTGGAGAGAAGCTATCAACATTGTAGTTTATACTCTCAATCAAGTTCAAATCAGAAGCAATACCAGTAAGACTCCTTATGAAATTTGGTTTGGTATCACTCCTATAAGGTATTTTAGAGTTTTTGGTAGAAAATGTTACATTAAAAGAGATGAAGATCTAGGAAAGTTTGATGATAGAAGTGATGAAGGAATATTCTTGGGATACTCTGCTCAAAGTAAAGCCTACTGGTGTTATAACAAGAGATTGAGGAAGATGATAGAAAGTACAAATGTGAAGGTTGATGAGGGAATTGAGAAACCCTCAAGGTTTTATGAATATGATGAAGATGATCAAAATGGTGTTCTGACTCAAGGAGCCCAAGCTTCCTCTGTAAGACAGATTCAAATTAATCTGATAAATCAAGAAGAAGAGATGAGTTTCAATGAGCCTGATCAAGAATCAGAAGTGCAAGAAATTCCCAAAGTACCCAAGTATGTAAGACTGAACCACTCTGAAGATCAGATCATAGGTGACAAAAATAAAGGAGTACAAAGAAGAAGGAGAATTGCTCAAAATTTAGAAGAGTATTGTTTGATTTCAAAGATTGAACCTAAGACAGTGAATGAAGCTTGCAATGATGAAAACTGGACTAAAGCAATGAAGGATGAGTTGATGCAAATTGAGAAAAATCACACTTGGGATCTTGTTCCCATACCTAGAAACAAGAATGTGATTGGAACCAAATGGGTCTTCCAGAACAAACTGAATGAAGTTGGTGAAGTAATCAAAAATAAATCCAGATTGGTCTGCAAGGGTTACTCTCAAATAGGAGTTGACTTTGAAGAAACTTTTGCTCCGGTGGCAAGAATTGAAGCAGTCAAATTATTTCTTGCATTTGCTACCTTCAAGGATTTAAAGGTGTATCAGATGGATGTCAAGTCTGCTTTCCTGAATGGTGACTTGGAAGAAGAAGTGTACATTGAGCAACCAGATGGATTTCAATTGTTGGATCATAGTGATATGGTATGCAAGTTGAAGAAGGCACTGTATGGACTAAAGCAAGCCCCAAGAGCCTGGTATGAAAGATTGGACAAATATCTTTTGAAGATTGGTTTCAACAAAGGTACTGCTGACAGTAATTTGTATTTCAAAATTGATCATGAAAACATCTTGATTGTTGAAGTGTTTGTTGATGATATCATTTTTAGAGGAAGAGATAGTTTGTGTAAAACTTTTGCAAATCAAATTAAAAGTGAGTTTGAGATGTCCATGCTTGGTGAAATGAATTTCTTCTTGGGTCTGCAAATCACTCAAACAAAGAAAGGAATCTTCATTTCTCAGACCAAATATGTGAAAGAATTGTTGAAGAAATTTGGGATGGAAGATTCAAAGCCAATGAATACTCCCATGGCAACCGGATGTAAGTTAAGCAAAGATGATGACTCTCCTAAGGTAGATTAGACAAAGTATAGGTCAATGATTGGAGGACTATTGGATCTCACTCAAACTAGACCAGACATTATGCAAGTTGTTGGTATTGTTGCTAGATTCCAAGCTGATCCTAGAGAATCTCGTGTCATGGTAATCAAGAGGATTTTTAGATATCTAAAAGGGATAGTTGAGTATGGTCTGTGGTATCCTAGAGATCATGATTTCTCTCTTCATGCATATACAAATGTTGATTGGGTAGGAGATGTGGATGACCAGAAGAGTACCAGTGGTGGAGCATTCTTTTTGGGGAAGAGATTGGTTTCGTGGCTTAGCAAGAAACAAGAGGCAATATCTCTATATACAACTGAAGTAGAATATATTGCAGCAGCAGGTAGTTGCACTCAAGTTTTGTGGATGAAGCAGATGCTAAGAGATATCAAAGTGGAGTATGAGGAACCTATCACAATCTTCTGTGATAATTCAAGTGCAATAAATATATCTAAGAATCTAGTGTTGCATTCAAAGACTAAACACATATCCATTAGGTTTCACTTTTTGAGAGAGCAAGTAAACAAGAATGAAGTTAGATTGGAGTTTGTGCCTTCCAAGAACCAGATTGCAAACATCTTTACTAAACCTCTACCTAAGGACTCTTTTGAGTATCTCAGGGAGAAGTTGGGGTCATTACCCCTCCGGTGATGAACTACGGTGCACTGATGTGCATCTGGCTGGTGGATATCACAGTCACATCTTGTGGTCCCAATTGATGACGGGGAGCTGCTACTCAGGGGGAGCAGCAGATATGATTCTGAAGCGGTGGAATTACAAGTACGTGCCCTTTTCCATTGATGTCAAAGGGGGAGAGAAGACATGTGAAAAATAAGTGGTTGCTGATCAAAGGGGGAGCAGTAAAGGGAGAGAAGACATGTGAATGGGTGTTGCTAATAGGGGGAGTTGTGTCAGTGAGGAGAAGTTCTTGTCTTGATGATTAAAACAATTTTTCACATCATATGTTGCCATCAATGACAAAGGGGGAGATTGTTGCAAGTATGGGCCTAACCGGTGTTGTCATTGATGTCAACATACTCCTATTGCATTAATGATAAGGATTGGATGAGCTGTGTGCTAAGGATATTGAGAAAATTAGTCTCAATCAGGAACAGTGAAGAATAGTGATGACAATAAGGTAAAAGTCCTAGATAGGTTGAGGATCAGAGGATGCGGATTAAAGGGTTTGTAGATATGTGTCTCAAGGTGGTCCAGTAGAGATTTTAGAGGTCCGCATGAAGATATGAAGAAGTTGTGGTCGCTCAAGTAAAACCAGTTCCGGTGGGTGTTCAGAGGTGACAAAGTGTTACAGAAAGGTCTGGTGAGATCCGGAAATGCATTGTCCTATTCTATAGATTTGAGGGAGTGTTGAGGATGTCTTTGTGGAATGTCAACTAGATTGGTTCATAGTTTGAAGGTCCGCAAGCATCTATTCTTTTGTGACAGTGATGACAAACTATGTTCTTGAGGTTCCGGATGAAGGAAAGAAGGATTTCAGTAAGCAGATGAAGTGTGGATGTTCTTGGTAATTCAGGAAAGCTTGTGGTGGTCTTTGGATTGTGTCTAGTTTGTGTTGGTGGTCTGCATTGGAGTTGGAGCTCGCAATTGAAGAATAACTTTCGGATGATGGTGTTCTTTCTGTGATTGGCTGACCGGATGAGTTACACATCCTGCGGATGTTCTTGTGGTTGTTTGCTAACTTAGATGATCTTTCCTTTGTTGATGCCTTGTATAGATAAGGGATTGCAAAGTCATTTCAAATTTGTTCTTGTGGAGATGAGAATGTGGTAGCGAGGAGGAGAGCGAAAGGCAGAGCAGAAGTATTGGACTTAAATGGAACTGATTCAAGCATGGTGAAGATGCTATTCTCCAGTTCATGTATGTGATTCTTATTTCTTTGTAGATAGTGTGTCTCTTGTAGGCAGTGAGCCCTAATTGGCATGTGCCATTTTGTTCCTTCTATTCTTCTAACAGAGTATACATTCTTGGGTTAATCACCCCGTGGTTTTTCCCTTAACCGTGTTTTCCACGTCAAAATCTTGGTGTCTCATGTGTTGATGTGTTTCTACTCTTAATTTGTTGCATTATGTTCCCTTGATTGATTTATTATTATTCTGTTGAATTGCAAAATGGAGCTAAGTGTTTAATTGGAAGAAAGTTTTGCACAACTGATTCACCCCCCCTCTCAGTTGTATGCCCTAAGTCTAACATCTATCTCTTTTCTCTAGGTTTTTCTTCTTCCCTCTCTTTGTTCTCACCATCTCTCTCTATCCATCTATATCTATACCTCTCTCTCCCTCTCTATCCCTATACCCATCTCTCTCTCTCTAGATGTATTTTCCTTTATATATCTTATGTCTATCTTTCTTTCTGACTCTATCTCTCTTTCTCTATTCCTATCTCTATCAATATCCCTCCCTCTATATTTCTCTCTCCTACCCTCGTTGTGCCTCTCACTCTCTCTTCCTCTATCTCTTTCTCTCTTTTCTCTATCTCTCTTTCCTTCTATATCAATTATCTCTATTCCTCTCTCTAGCTCTCTCCCTATTTATTCCTCTCTCCTCTGTATCACTATATCACTCTTTCTCTATATATCACTTATCTCTATTCCTCTCCATCAATCTCCCTCTATCTATGTCTCTCCCTATCTATCTATCTCCCCCTTTTATTTCTTATCCCTACCACTATTTCTCTTTTTCTCTCAACCAATATCCCTCTCTTGATATCTCTATCTCTCCCTCTCAATGGCTCTCCCTCTTTATCTTTGTATCACTCTACCTCTCTATATCTCTTTGTCTCCTCTCTCTATCTCTCCCCAACTCTCTCTCTCTATCTATGTATTGATCACTCTACCACTCTCTATATCTCTGTCTCCTTTCTGTGTCTCTTTCTATATCTTTATGTTTCTCTATCTTCCTCTTTCTCTCTTTCTCCTCCTTTCCATCTAATATCTTTGTCTCTCCTCTATCTCTCTCTTCCCTTATCTATCATTCTTTCTTCCTCTATTACTCTATCTCTCTTCTCTAGGTTTTTCTTCCTCGCTCTCTTTGTCTCTCTCATTCTCTCTCACCATCTCTCTATCCCTCTCTATATCTATACTTCTCTCTCTATCCCTATACCCAGTCCTCTCTCTACCTCTATATCTCTCTCCCTTTCTGTCTATCTTTCTTTGTATTTCCCTCCCCCTTCTATCTCAGACACTTCATCTCTTAGATATTTTTGTCTCCCTATGTTTCTCTCTCTCCTCTCTCTAATATTTTTCACTCTACCTCTCTTTTTCTCTGTCTAATATTTTTTGGTTTGAACATATTCTAAAACTTGTGAATCCCTCATAGCAGTTGGTAAATGAAATAAAATTGACATGGGACACTCAGAGTGAGGAGTGTGAATCCATCTCTCTCTCTCTCTATATATATATATGTATATATGTATATATGTATGTATATATATGTATGAATATATATATATATATATGTATGTATATATATGTATATATGTATATATGTATATGTATATGTATATATATATGTATATATTTTATTTTTCTCTATCTTCACTTCTCTTCCTCTCACTTCTCCCTCCCTTCTCTATCTCACTTCCCCCTCCCTTGCTCTCTCTCTTTCTATTTCTCTATCTCTATCTCTCTCCCCTTCTCTGTACCTCTCTCTCTCCACATAACATATTGATGGTAAATTGATTAAGGTGAAATATGTGCATAATTTGACAAAATAAAGACTTGATGAAATGATTAATTCAATTAGAGGTTTTGATCTGATAATAGGTGGAAGCCCCAGTAATAGTTTAATAGGAAACAACAATATCTCTTTGCATATGTTTCTTTCTCTCTTTTCTCTCTATGTCTCTCTACCTCTCTTCTTTCTATTTCTCTTTTATCTCTAGCTCCATCTTTGTCTCCCCCCTTCTCTTTCCCACACTTCTTCTCAATGAGATCTCTCTCTATGTTTTACTCATGTTCCTCTCTTCCCGTGTTTTTAAAATGACACTCTAAAATACTATTGGTGCATTAGAGAGATTCCCAAAGAATAAGTCAATACTCTTGCATGGAGTTATTATGTTTGTATTCTTTTCTTCATGAATTGTAGGCAAGTCAAAATATTGTTTTCAAATATAAGAAAGTAAATGAAACCATTAATTATATAATTCTATTAATAATGTATATAAATAGTAACAAATGCCAACATTTAGTAACATGAAATTTCATCAAATCAACCTTTACAATGACAATATTATACATTTGTTATTCATCTAGGTGTATTGACATCAGTGATGTGTTGGTTCTTTTCCTTAGCCCATTTGTTGCTTTCATTGGTAGTCACACTTCTTTGTATCCCTAGATATTAAGAATCATGTTTTTGTTGTGATTTGGGACATTTCCTATTTTTCCTTGAAGCTTGTTGTTAGCTATGAAAAATTGCTTTGATTTAGTTTCTTTCAAGAAGATAGAGTGGAACAAAAGATAATGTAATTGTTAGGGTTAGCCGGCAGAAGATATCAATTAAATGCAAATAAAGATTAAACAGAGAAATGGAAATACACAGAAATAATACTAGCGAGAGACAAGTTTTAACGTGGTTCACCCAAACTCAGGCTACATCCACCAAACAAAGAGTCCAATATTATTATCTAGTAAATAAAACCAATTACAATCAGCAATCCCTGCAACTCAATACCGCTGCAAATGCTACAATACAATATCTCAAAACCCTAACCCTTAGCCGCTTTTTATCAAGCTTTTTGTCAGTTACAAAATAGGGTTTTCTTATGTCGGTCAATGAAAAAATTAACTCCCGGTGCATTATAAAATAATAAAAAACTATAAGTTTCTTTGCATCATTTGCGCTGCCCCTGGACCCCGCAAGGGGCGCTGCCCCCAAACCCCCGCAAGGGGCGCTGCCCTTTGACCCCATAGGAATTTGGGGGGAAACCGCACCAATAAAAGTGGGGTAAATATAACCTCCGAGTCTGATTAGGCTCCATATAACAACAGTAATCTGTAAATGATAACCTATGTATCTAGTTCCTCCATTTACAGTTGGCTAGCCATAGATTTTCCTTTCTTGTTAGTGGAGAGTTATATTTCTTAGAAGTGTTTTTTCCATGATAATAAGTAGTTAGGAACTGAGGGGATCTCCTTGCCTTAAGCCTCTACAACTATTTACCCTTTTGGATATTTATTGTGATAGAGAATGAAAGGGGTGAAAATACAACATTGTATCCAATCAATCATCTGTTTATTGAATCTAAACTTTTATAGAGTCTTTAGGAGGACTTGTTTAAATCACATGTGTCAAATGCTTTAGCTAAGTGGAGTTCTTGGCTAAGATCATGTTCTAGATTAGTGAACATATAAATTAGTGAATGTTCTAGCTCTTCCTATCTCCATTTTTTTGTAGATACAACATAATTGAGTGGTATACCCAAATGATGCAAAGCAACTTCTGCACCCCTAGTTCTAAAGAACAAAGAAAGGATATTGATCCCCTTTAAATAAATAAGATTCAAAACATTATAAATTAGTGAATGTTCTAGCTCTTCCTATCTCCTTTTTTTGTAGATACAACATAATTGAGTGGTATACCCAAATGATGCAAAGAAACTTCTATACCCCTAGTTCTAGAGAACAAAGAAATGATATCGATCCCCTTTAGATAAATAGGCTTCAAAACAAAAAAGATGGTATCCTATGACAAATAATTTTACATCCATGGAAGCTATTTTTTAAATGTTTGTTTACAAAGTCTCCTTCATGAATCTTTAAGAGTACAAATTTCTTCTCAAAAATAACTTATCTACAAGACACTTAGTTTGATATAATCCAATAATTTTTTCTCATAAACTCATAGCAATGTTTTGAAGTAAAACATTTATCAAGATTAAATTAGAAAACAACCTAATAGTAGATCTCTCTCTCTCTCTCTCTCTCTCTCTCTCTCTCTCTCTCTCTATAGATATATATATATATATATAGATATATATATATATATATATAGATATATATATATATATATATAGATATATATATATATATATATATATATATATATATATATATATATATATATATATATATATATATATATATATCTGTGTGCCTCTCTCTATTCAACTCTCTCTTTCTATCTTCCTCTAGCTCTCTCTTTCTCTCTTTCTTTCTATTTTAAATTGTTCTCTCATTCTCTCTCTATTCACCCCTTTGTCTCTATATATATTTGTAATATTTATTTATGGTTTCTATTGAAATATATAGTTATTTTATATAGAACATCCTCTCTCTCTTTCTCTCTCTAAAGTACACTATACTATTTGTATATTTAATAATATATTACATAGAATATAATATATAATCAATATAACTATGATATAGATTATATATATTAACAATAAATAAACATAAATATTAAATATACATATTTTTAATGTAAATATGTAATTTTAGAATATAACATTATATAAAATATTGTATATAATAACAAATATAATATAATTATATATTTTGTATATAAAATAAATTTAATTGAATGATTAATATTTTAACACACTACCATAAATAACCTTACTTAATAATATCTCCTACTTAATATAATAATATGTATCTATAATTTGAATTAAATATATTAGAGATAATTCATTTTAAATAAATAAAATATAATTGTTGTCTTATTTTTATGAAACTATTTTGATATATAGGAAGACTACCCTAATATTTATCACTTAATTTATAGCATACTATCTGCTATAATATAATCTTGCACTCACCAAAGTCTGAATAACTTAAAGCATCTAATATTAAAATTGCATTCATATTGGTAATTTTAATGTTTTATGAGGATCTAATCTTAAAATTAATAAATTGATTATCATAATTTCAAAGGATACATTGAGGGAAAGCATGACAACTACTCCAGCAATTATTGCACAGTTTGAGCATCTTTGTTGCCCGCACTTAATTTGGTCTTGCAGTCATTCATTACAAACTGTTCCACGCTTTTGATTGACGCTTTCTGTAAAACTACAGTGGCATAAAGGCATGCATTGGAAGTGTCCATCTTCAGAATGGAGCCATAAGTTGCACAGTAAATGTACAATATTAGATTAACACCACATTAAAACTGCACAAATATTAGGTAAACTATGACGACTTTAGAAAGTTTTCTAGTGTGAGAAAAATGACGGGAGCGGAAGGAGAGGAGAAGCAGCCACAAAAAATTGGACAGGTGCGATGAGTTTCATCATCTTGCACTCCTTCTGGAGGAGTCTTAACCGTTGGATTACCATTGGATTTCGCACCAGGTTGGTTCACCTCATAGAGGGAATGCCTTTGACGTAATTAAAAAGGTCTCACCTTATATTAAAGAAAGAAGTTTAGTTTTTTAAAGAGAGACGTTTTTTTTTTAAAGAGAAAGGGTTAATAAAAAAACTAAGGTAAATATTTTATAAAATTAGATTCCTTTAACTTATAAAAAGTAAATCATCTTTTATTAGATTTTAAGGGAAAAAAATTTAAAAATTATTTTCTAATTAAAAAGAGTCTTACTTTTTTTAAAAAGAATAATTTCTAAAAATTTTATATCCTTCACATACACATGTCTTAATAATGTGACTTCAATCCTTGATTTGAAATGCCTATTTTTTTGCTAAGAGTGGTTTTTGCACCTATAAAAGCAAATTTGACTTTAAACTTTGAGTTTTATTTCCTTGTTCGACACACACTTGTATATGCAATATGAACTTGAAAATGTTAACACCAATTTGCTTTGTCGAGTGTGCCCCTAATAGTGCAATTTTGACCTTAGAACTTTGAACTTGCAATCTAACTTTACAAAGGTGTGCTCTTGACAATGTAAAGTTCTTTGATTTAAATGTCCATTTTTCTTGACAAAAGTGTGCCCTTAACAATTCAATTTTGGGCTTTATTTTGGAACTTGATTTTCACTCTCATTGGTGTGTACCTCACAATGTAAATGTAAATTTTGCAAAAAAAAAATTGTTTTTCTTTTCTAGGTGCACCCCTCATGGTGCAATCTAGACTAATTTATCATTTATCATAGTTTTGATTCATAGGTGTGCCCTTGAATAGATGCTTCATGACTTTTCAAAAATGAAGATATTATAATCATAGTTGATGCATTTTATTGATAATTCTTACTAACCAAGCCATGGACCCATTTAAATGAGATTGCCAATAGTTTTAAGTATTTTATCATCCTTAATAAGATAATGCCAACCATAACTACCTCAAGTCAACATCACAACATTCATTATAAGTTTTTTTGGTAAAGAAAACAGTCATACCTAATCGATCTCGATAGTTAGTGTGTAATGTAACCTATTTGGTTAGAAAAGGAAAAATATATAGTAATTTAACCTAATTGTTTTAAAGAGGAAACAAATACATAAATGATCCCTTCAATCCTTGGGCTAAGTATTAAGGTACATCCATCACTAAATATATGATGGAAATATTTGGAATGTGCCACATATTAGCATTCCACCTATTTGGAATATGGGCTCACAAATTTAACACTTTATCATATCCATCATTGTGACAACCTATCATCTTAAATGGTAGGAAATCTTGTGATATTATTTTCAATTGTGGAGCACTACATGATAACCTTGTCCATAGGTATATAATTATTGTGGGTTGGAAACCATGTTCGACAAGAATAGGAATACTTCAATAATCTAGTAGTTATTTGATATATAAATTTTTTGATATACTACCTTGGAACAACTTGTACCCTAAATCACAACTTTTATAATATTTCTTTTGTAACCTTAGAGAATGTTTTTGTCTTGGATATTAATAAAATCATCACCTCTATAGTAAGAGATAACATATAATTTGCATTCAAAAACCTTATCTTATGTCTAGATAACTACCTTGTATCTAAAATAAGTTGATGAGAACCTTGACGGAGTTTTTCATGGCTATTGATAACTTATATTAAAACTAACATAATCAAGATGCACAAATATTGCAAGCTAAAAGGTATGTCCAAATAGTAAAGACATCCAAGAAGAAGAAATTTTTCACAACTATATAAGGAGGTTAGTATTTTCTCTAAAAACTCTAAATTTCTTGGGTACATAAAAGCACCTACTTGTAATGGGTGGCTATCACCTTAATACACTGTCCAGAAGCAAGCCTGGAAAGGATAGCTCACCTATTGGTTTAATTTTTTATGGATCATTACTATATGTTTAATGAATTTATTTTCCTTGTAGAAATATGGTAAATTATACATATGAAAATCTCATATGATCTCCTTAATAAGATTGTTAGATAATTTTTAAGTATAGTCATAACATATTATATGTTGACTTAGTTATTTAATTATGGGCTTTTATTATGTTTGCACCAAAAATAAACTTTATTGATTACTATATTACTAATTATGTTGGTAACATTATTGATAGGACATAAACCTCAATCTATGTTTTCAAAATATGGTGCAGCTACTATCACATGGATGGAGTAAATTTATATAGATATCTTCTATAGCTCTTTAATCAAAAGTTGACTACAAAGTTACTACAAAAGAATCATTGTGCTTAGGATATTATTAGAAATATTTTTCATCTGGGTGCTATTATAGGTCCCACTTTATTATATGATAAAGCTATTTACTCTTACTCAAGACTCCTATTTTCAAAAATAAAGCACATTTGAAGTTCATGGGCACTACCTTCAAAGGAAAGTCCTTTCATCCTAATATTATTCTTTAGTTTTGTAAGACTGGTTATTATATGGCAGATATACTATGTCAAGAACATCCAAACTAGACTCCCAGTAATCATAAAAATTATATATGTAATATAGCATCAAACCTCTGTGCAGTACCAAATTCTCAAAATTAAAATAAATGCTTGGCCATCAAGGGGGAGTGTGCATGACATTGGCACCTCTAGATGTAAGACCTAAGGCATAAAATAAGACTTTAGGCATTTTAACACCTCAGGATTTGAGGGGGAGTGTGCATGATTTTAGCACCTCTAGATGTAAAACCAAAGGTATAAAAATGGACCTTAGGCATTTTAACACCTTGGGATGTAAGGAGTTTCCATTGAGGGGGAAAGAGTATGTCTAACAA
Source organism: Cunninghamia lanceolata (assembly GCA_027924645.1). Classification (NCBI taxonomy): domain Eukaryota; kingdom Viridiplantae; phylum Streptophyta; class Pinopsida; order Cupressales; family Cupressaceae; genus Cunninghamia; species Cunninghamia lanceolata. The sequence continues at coordinate 583,481 of BSBN01000292.1, read as the reverse complement.
TGGAAGCTCTATGGAAGACCTAAAATACAATAAGTAAGACTTCGAGGCATTATATATGGTTAACTCCTTGTATTATATGTAAGCCCTATGGGCATATTGAAAATTCTTCTCTTTGTAAATCTTCAACTTGTAAGAGCATTGTATTATATAAGACCTACAGGCACTATGTAATGAACTTGGGGGAGGCTAGTTTGAGGAGTTTTAGGCTTCAATAGAAATCTTATAAGACCTTGTATATAGCATCTTTTAAGAACACTGGGATTATAAATTATGACAAAATGATCTTCATGTAGTCTGGAATACATGATCCTCATTTTGGCATATATTTGTGTCCCTATTTATCACTGTCAAAGAAGACCTACATTACTGGGGTACTTTATTTTTTCTTTTATGGAAATTGACATGTGATGCCCCATATTAACATTAAGGGGGAGTGTTAGAACATAATATTATTAGGGGTCATACCCTTATAACATTTATATAATGTTCTAATATAAGGTTATAAAACCTTATGTTATAAAGCACATACCATTTAATAATTAATAATCTAATAACTATTAGATTATTAATTATTTACAAATGGTTTCTTTGAATGGGTGTGACTAATACCCCTTTAGGTATTATGAAACTCCTTATCCTTTATATAAGGAGGTTCTCTCTCATTTGAGAGGGTGTGAATTTGGAGTTTTATAGTGAATTATATCACTATGCACATGAGGTATTATTGGCCATGTGGAAGTATGTAGAGGAGTATACCACAGGTTCAATCTATTCTTTAATAGACTATATTTTGTAAGTGTTTTAATAAAATGATGCTTTATGAGGTTTTTTACCAGAAAGGGTTTTCCCATGTAGATCTTGTGTAATGTGTTAAATCTATGCTTGCAATATGCTCATTTTGTTTATTTTTGTTGAGAATAGGGCAGACAACTGAGGGGGGATGAATCAGTTGTCACAAAAAATTTTAACCTTTATTGTAACTTAAACTTCTTTACCACTTAATAATAGATGAATGATATAACCATGAAAGCATGAATCAATAACACATGAGCAGAAACAAATCAACACACATAACACCAAGATTTTTACGTGGAAACCTGGTTAAGGGAAAAACCACAGTGGGGGTTAACCCACAAGAATTTATACTTTGTTAAAAGTATCACAAATGGGGAAGGCACATGCCTTCAGGGTGCACTGCCTAGAGCTCACTGCCTACATAAATGATTACAAGAAGATTATAGAATGTTTTAACTAAGAAATGACATCTATCAATACAGAAATTCAGTTCTGATTAAGCACAGAATACTAATCTTACACACTTCATCCTTACTCTACCCTATTTCACTCTTTAGCCATAATCTGAGCTCAGATCTTCACCTTCACACTTCTTTCTACCCTTTTCGCACTTACTCCATCATCACATCACACACACCCTCCAAAACACTCAAATCCATCAGCTATATATATCCACATCAAGAGATTCAATCAACTGTAGTCAGCTTCAAGAAAACTTAGAACATTTATTAAGAACTCTGCTCTGACAACTGAATCCATGCACAAACAAGAGCGTGGACCAAAAACTTGTGTTCTCAGATCATTAATCATGTCATCCAATACCATTGGTTATCACAAATTGCTTAACCAACAACATTTCTTCATCCGAACCAAGATCAAATACTAGGTTAGCCTATTCTTCTTCTAACTGTACTAACGGGAACTTGATACTTAGATGCTTATAACTTTTGAATCCTTCATCACCAGAGGCTAAATTCCTAGATTTAGATAGTCCTAACAATCCTTATGACTTCCTTAGATCTGAAGCACACTGTAATTTACCACCAGAGAGATCTGGACCAAGATATTAGACCCTATCACATGCTCTATTTATGACTACCCGGACTTAGACAAATCTTCACTCTAACTTCCAGTATGAACAAATTATGTAATGTGGATGTGTAAGATAGACTTAGTTGCCATCAATGACAACACCTGTCATGCATAGCAGTGTCTCTTGCCAACAATCTCCCCCTTTGGCATGGATGTCAACACTTAGTGAAAAATGACTAAATGTCAGAACAACTCCCCCTTACTTTGTACACTTATGCTTTTCACTATTCTCTAGTGCTCCCCTTTACTGGATTCCTCATTTTTCACTGCTCTTCACTCCCCCTTTGACATCAATGGCAAAGGGTGGGATCCGCATGTAAAAAATTTATGTACATGGGCATATATACAAACAATTTTGTGACTTATTTACATAAGTTTGAACACATCACCAAAGAAATCCTTCAACAATGCCAACTCATTGTCCCAACTCTTCTTCATGCTATTCAAAACTGAGATGTGACCACTAAATAAGAATGCTTGAGACTTTGCTTTCCGCAAGTTAGTAGGATCACTTGACTTAGTAGTAGCTTGGGCTTCGATCAAAGCATTGACCATTGCTTCTAATTTGGGGAAAATTAGTCCCCAGAGTTCATTCATCCTTGCCTCAATGCTCTCCTCTTTTGTTAGTTTCTTTATTTCTTTAGTCAAGCTAATTGCCTAACACTCCTTGCTTGCCACAGATGTTGTCATAGGATCAAAAGATTTAGATACACTTGATAGTTCTTACTTAGACTCCTTTATTTTATCTTTAATATCCTCTATAACTTTAGGACAAGATAAGAAAAACTTATATACATTTCCTCCTTCTGTAAGAGCATTTTGAATACTCTTTACACTGGTATCCATCACAATTCTATCTACTCCAATCATCCCTTTTAGAGAATCAAATCTTTTATCATTGAATTCATTTTGAACCTTAACCTATGTAGACTTCTCTAGAGATTCAAAATGAGAACTTACCAAATTTATTAGACTTTTCAATTGGCCAGAGGGAGATGCTGAAGAATCCTTCTAAAAGGTGGGCATGATCTTCTCCAAGATTCCTGATGCCAGACCAAGTAGCTCACTGTCTTCTATGTGAGACTTCAAAATATCTTCTCTGGCCTTAGCTTGTGCAAGAGAGGCCCACTTTATCTTCTAAATTGGTGAAAGACTATCCAAATTGATTGGACCTTTCAACTCTTCTGCAACTAATTTATCATTTTCCAAAATTTCTTTCACTGCTTCTATAGTGTCTCTTGCCCAAGATGTTGATGTATCTATTTGATCCTTACCAGTATTGTCAACTAAATTATCCTGCTTGGGCTCTTCCTCAACCTTTGAAATCTCTTCTTCCTTTTCATTTTTGTCCTTGGCCTTTTTTGCTTCTTGGTCCTTAGCTTCTTCTGTTTCATGCTCTTTAATTTTCAATGAATCATCTTCATCTATTTCAACATTCATCTCTGTATCATCTTTGTCAGATTGATCTAGAGGAGTTTGAATACCTCCTGTATCATCAATTTTATCTGTCATCTTTTCATCTTCTTTGTTTATTTCTTCCTCTTCCCGAACAGAGGAGTCATCTATCTTAGTTTGCTGCTCATCTCTCTGCTGCTCTTCATCATTTAGAATTGATGCATCCTCAGTATCAACCAGTTCTTCTATAACCACATAGAACTTGTTCTTGTCTAGTGCTTTCTTTCAAATCTGTTTTGTTTCTTTAACAACTTCACTAATATCTCCAATCATCAGCTTATTCATCCTTGTTTTGCTTCTAAAATCATTCTTGACCTCTTTAAAAAATTTATCTTCTTCTTTTTTGGAGATCACTAGACACAAACTAGATAACACATGTTCCCGCTCCAAATCTTTAGCTTATCAGCCTCTTTCCTCATTTCCAAAATGTTACTTAGACTCTTAGGAATTTCAGATAAAATTTCCACAAGAGCTCTATTAAATGTATTCAAGTATTTTACAGTGGCAACCTCCAAAATTCTCTTGTTTGCATCATCAAAAGTATCATAGTATTTTATTATGGGTTTCAAATTCCCATGAATTGTCACAGTATTCACAATTTCTTCTATAGACAAAGTGGATTTTCTAGCTTGGGTTTTAGTCTTTTGTCTTTTACTTACCTTCATACTTCCAGAAGGCTGATCTTTTGTAGCCTTTGAAGCTTCTGATTTCTTTGTCTTTATTTCCATTACTACTTCATCTGATTCTGTTTCCTCATCATCTTTAATTCTCACATATGTTCTGGATGCTTTAGTCTTCATTCTTTTACTATCTTTACTAGATGGTTTGTCTTCTGGTTTCTCTATTCTGACAGGTTTTGTGTGAATAGAGGCAGCAACAGAGCTTCTTGTTTTTCTAGGCTAGCTAGCGGAGACTTCTAAAGCACTTCCTTGTTTCTTATCCTACATCTCCTTCTTAGCTTTTTCTATCCTTTCTCTGTTCTGCTTCACAACTTCCTTAGTTATATCAATGCTTTCAACATACATTTCCACTTGCTTTTAAACTTTCCTTTTGATTTTAGGTTTTCTGAGCTCAACATGCAGTTTCAAACTGAGCTCCTCATATGTCCCAAATCTCTCCACAGAATCATCCTTGGGTTTGCTCAATAGATGTTGAGCATACATAGCCAAAATTTTCTCATCTACCTCATACCCCATGGGCATGATCCAAATAGTTCTAGGTTCTACTACTTCCATTAAGCATTGATCAGTGTCCACCATGAAGCAAATCTCATTCTTGTATTTCTCAACAACCGATTTAGAAATTCTTTCCCTAGAATGCATCATACTCTGAAAATTCTTGAAGTAACCCCAGATTGTAGTTTTATGTACTTTAGAGTCACCAATGTTGTTCAAGTGCTCTCTTATCTATATAGAAATAGGTTTATCATTTGTCCAACACATGTTTTTCTTATCGGGTAACTCATTCATGAAATAGAAGAATAAACACAAGACTAGTGTACCATATTTGAAGGTGTTCTTTTTATCCTTCTTAACTTTATTCAAATTTTCTAGCAACTGGTTCTGTAGCAACTCACACAAGTCATAATCTGCATTTTCCTTTAACATTTTGTATGTAGCATATATGGCCATTTCAGAAATAGAGTTCTCCCTGCTGGAGTGATAAATCTTATATCCAATCACCATTGAAGCAAATTTGACATCTGGATCAATAATGTCATTGATACTCATTGCCCTTTTGTCAAACTTGGCACCGGTTGCATCAATTACAGTCTGCCCGTCTTTATAGTTTTTAGCATGAGTAAACCACCAATTGAATTTAACCCAGTTACAATCCTGACAACATCCTTTGTAATCTTGAATTGTTTCAATAGCCATATAAACTCATCATACATTTGGCTCAGCACATACCAGACCCACTCATCTTCATCGAAGGATGGAAACCCTATCATTTGAATGAAATGTTTATCGTGCAGTGCCTTAGGCTTAAGACTATGAATTTCATCCTTTAGATGATTCTTGAATAAATCTACAAACCTTGAGTCCCTAAATTCATCTATGCTCACATGAATATATGCCCTAATATCTTCAACATGCAATACACCATACGAAACATTTGAAAAAGCACCTAACAGGTCAACTTCTACTGATTTGTGTGGACGCTTCTTGAATTTGGGTCGGGGCCTTTCAGTGATATTAACAACAAGAGGAGTAGCCATCTCAAATTATTACAGGATCAAAGCTTCGCAGAAAAATACCTTTTTCTTCCACAGAATTAGGGTTAGCTGATGGATTTGCTGGTCGCACTTCAAATCCTTGAAAATTTAGCTCAGGTGCTCTTCTACTCACTCTCTTCGAATGCGAAGTGATCCAAATGATTGAATGAATGACTTTTTATCCTCCGTAAAACCTAATTTGTCATTGTAATAAATGTTCTTCCCTAATACATCTGGTTACACTATTTTTGCATGTAGTTAATCTTCAATTGCTCTACAATCATTCACATTTGCTTCTTTTCTTCTAGAATTTGCTTTAATAGGTATGTAATAAGCTTCTCTATCTTCATTCATCGTGCCAGATTCAGGTACCCACTTACTGGTTGGGGGAATTTGATTTTCAATGCAACTCCCCCTGAGCCAGAGCTCCCACTTCAATTCCTGGAGGAATTATCAGCACTGGATTATAGTGTGGACCCATTATCAACATTCATTTCACCTTTCTTTACCCATGTTTTGTTCATTTCATTCTGGACCTCATTCAGATCAACTTTACCCTTGCCTTTGTCTTGTCTCTGCTCATCCAATTTTTTGTTTACTAGACCTTTTCTGTCATCATTCCTACTTCTGCAGAATCTTGTAACATGACTGGATCAGTTACAATTGAAGCACATAGCATTTATTTTCCCATTTGATTGATTTCCTCTTGATCTGCACTGATTAGCCATATGTCCAAATCTATTGCATGGAAAACAATAGTCATTGAAAGAATTGACATTTCTTTTGTTGTTAGAGTAGTTCATCATGCTTTTGCATTCATTAGATCTATGACCATACCTTTTACAATTGAAGCATTGACCAGAGAAAGATGGACCATTTTGATTCACTCTACTTCTGCACTAAGTAGTTTTATGACTAAATTTATTGCAATTGAAATAATTTCCATTGAAAGATGGATACCTTTGAGCATTAGGTTGTCTTACCGGAGGTCTTCTAGGTCTGTTTCAGTAATTCCTTGGTTTAGGATTTCTTTGACCGGATCCAGAGCTTTCACCTTTCTCATATCCCAGACCATGCTTATCATCTAACTTCTTCTAACTGTCAAGCAACACCTGAAGTTTAGTTGAGCTTATCTTGAATTTCTCTTTATATTCATTTTCAACTTCTAGGTCATGTTTGAGAATGACAAGTTGCCTTTCAAGTTCTTCCTCATCGTCTCTTCTTTCATCTAGATCAGACTCTAGATGACCAATTATTCTGTCCAATTTAGCATTCTTCTGTTCTTTCTTTCAGAGATTGATTTAGTTTTTCTTCAGTCTTCTTCCTTTCTTCAATTTCCTTGGTTAGCTCATCACATCAGATTCCATCTCTTGTTTTAGAACAACAACTTCTTTTGCTAACTTCTCACATTCCTTTGTCTTCTCTTTCAGGGCCTCATCCATGTCATTGTCTTCATTTTGATTTGTTAGATGAAGAAGTAGCTCCTTTCTTTTTTCATTAGATTTGCTCAATTTTTCTTAAGGTTTTAAAGAAATCTTTAGCATATTTAAGGTTCTCTTGTAGATCTTTGATTTCTACTCTAGACAGGTCAATATCATTTAAGGCTACTTGTAGCTGTTGATTGATACCATCAGAATGCCTGAAAGAACCCATTGAAGACACCTTCCCAGATCTTCCTCAAGCTGTTAAACTTCTTTTAAGGAACCAAGCTCTGATACCAATTGTTGAGAATAGGGAAGACAACTAAGAGGGGGGTGAATCAGTTGTCACAAAAAATTTAAACTTTTACTGTAACTTAAACTTCTTTACCACTTAATAATAGATGAATGATATAACCATGAAAGCATGAATCAATAACGCATGAGCAAAAACAAATCAACACACATAACACCAAGATTTTTACGTGGAAACCCAGTTAAGAGAAAAACCATGGTGGGGGTTAACCCACAAGAATTTATACTTTGTTAAAGGTATTAAAAATGGGGAAGGCACATGCCTTTAGGGTGCACTGCCTAGAGCTTATTGCTCCAAGAGGCTCATTGCCTACAAAAATGATTACAAGAAGATTACAGAATGTTTAAATTGAGAAATGACATCTACCAATGTAGAAATTTAGTTCCAGTTAAGCACAAAATATTGATCTTACACACTTCATCCTTACTTTGCCATGTTTCACTCTTCAACCATAATCCAAGCTTAGATATTCACCTTCGCACTTCTTTCTTCCCTTTTCACACTTACTCCATCATCACATCACACACACCCTCCAAAACACTCAAATCCATCGGCTATATATATCCACATCAAGAGATTGAATCAACTATAGTTAGCTTCAAGAAAACTTAGAACATTTATTAAGAACTCTGCTCTGTTGGCTGAATCCATGTACAAACAAGAGCGTGGACCAAAAACTTGTGTTCTCAAATCATCAATCATGTTAGCCAATACCACTGGTTATCACAAATTACTTAACCAACAACTTTTCTTCATTCGGACCAAGATCAAATACTAGGTCGGCCTGTTCTTTTGACTGTACTGACTAACTGGAACCTAATACTCAAATGCTTATAACTTTTGAATCCTTCATAACCGGAGGCTAAATTCCTGGATTTAGATAGTCCTGAGAATCCTTATGACTTCCTTAGATCCGCAACACACTGTGATTTACCACCGGAGAGATCCAGACCAAGATATTGGACCCTGTCACATGCTCTGTTTCTGACTACCCGGACTTAGACAAATCTTCACTCTGACTTCTGGTATGAACAAATTATGTAATGCGGATGTGTAAGATAGACTTAGTTTCCATCAATGACAACACCTATCATGCATAGCAGTGTCTCTTGCCAATAATTTTATATTTTGTTTATAATGATTAGTATCTTAAGATCCTAATTTCTAACAAAGATAAACCAATTCAAACACAAATTACCTTCCTTTTGCACAAAGAAATTGCCTACACTGATCGAGCAAATTGAAGTTGCACCCAAACTTAATTGATTGCTCCTTGATCTTATGATCTGGATTGCTCTATTTGCTAATAACTTAAATATTGATCTCCCAAGGAATGAAAATGACATCATAAGTTTACTTAAATGAGAGATGCTTAGGAATGGAGAAAGAGGCTTGATTAATAGACATGTGAGATGACAGATCTACGGTTGAGGATAATCAGAAAGATCAATGGTTGAGGATGGTTAAGAGAATGTGCACGAATCAGAGAAGGACAAGTGTTCAAGCCCTCTCATGCATCAAGGGATTTAACAAATTTGATTAGGAAGTCGACTAAATTGATTGAGTAGTTAAGTGACTTGATTGATTAGTGAACTAAATTGATTGATTAGTTGACTAAGTTGATTGCTTAGTGAACTCAAATTGATTGGGTAGTGAACTGAATTGACTAACCTATTAACTAATTTGATTGATTTAGTTAACTAATTTGATTGATTAGTTATCTAAATTGATTGAGAGTGAACTATGGATGAGAGGGAATAATAGGAAATTAAATAAATAAATTATTTAATTTCATGAGCACGTGGTAAATGAATTAAATATTAATTTTAATTCATTTTGAAGGAAAAAGACTAATTAAATAAATAATTTGTATTTATTTATTTAAATTAGAGGGAAATTGATTTCATTAAATAATCAAAATTGTTTAATCAAATATGGAGGAATAAATTGATTTAATTAAATAATCAAGGTTATTTAATTAATATGGAGGATAAAATTAATTTAATTAAATAATCAGGATTATTTAATTAACATGGAGGATAAAATTGATTTAATTAAATAATTGGGGTTATTTAATTAACGTGGAGGATAAAATTGATAGATGAACTTAATCAAATAATTAAGAATTACTTAATAAATCTGAAGTAAGGTAGATGAAAGCCTGATCTGGGACAGGTCAATTTTAGGTGTCTACATTTTGCCCCTCTTTGAGATGGTGTTGTGAAGTAACATCATTTCAAAGAAGTTTAAAACATAGTGCTATGTTGGATAGAAGAAGATTTTGGTTTAGAAGAACAATATGATTGGATTAGATATGATGATGCCCCAGTTGGGTAGAAGAAGTACCTAGTAGAATAATTAATAGGTTGAATGATGCCCCTTCGAGAGGATAGAAGAATTGGAAGAATACAAGTGTACTCTTGAAATGAATGGATATGAATAAAATAAGGAGATAGAAGATGGAGAACAACATAAAGAAAGATGGAGAAGATAAAAGGACAGATGATGGACAAATGATAATCAAATGATGAGGATAGAATAAACAATTGAATGGGAGAAGTTACGCTAATATGTATAATAGAGCAATCCTTTATTTTGATATAGCATAAGGATATTATGTACCAAGGTATAAGAACTAGGGTGACCGTGTATACAATGCATAAGACAATTGACTCTACAAACAAATGGTTTGAGTTTATTACCACCAGGTATAATAGAAACTTGTCGGATAAGTGAATCAAAAATAGTCTAAGTGTAGAATAGTCTTAATACAAAGGTCTTTGCAGAGCCTCATATGTAAAATATATTGATATGCAAGATGCTGATCCCATCACACACAAGATAGATATTAGACCTAATAGGAGAATAAAATCATCCCTCAAACACAACATACGAAAGCAATGACTATGCCCTAATTTATACAATATCACGACATACCAAGATATAAAAAGATGAAGGTAGTTTTGAATGTGTATTTTAAAAGGGACAAAAGATAAATCAAAAGCAAAAATGACCAACTGATAAAACCAATAGACAACCAACATGTTTTCTTGTCAAAGAGGGTATTTCAGAAAGATTTGAGGCCTTATCATAGCAAAGATCTATCCATTAAGGGCTTTGGATCCAAGATGTATGGATATACCTAGATATAGGCAAATGGTATGCAGTGACATTGCTATTTTAGGAGTATTCTTTTTGTTTCAGATTTGATAAGCACTTTTAAACTTCTAGAAGAATGCATAGTTCGTTTTCTACTTGAGTTACTCATGTCTAAGTGATAGATGGATAGGATGGATTGCGGTAAATGGATGAAGTGACGAAGATGAATTTATTATGGTTTGAGATGGATGATGTGGTGAATTGTATGTGCCTGAGTACTAGATACTTCCTTCATTTTCCAGAATGTCTACATACCCTATATCCACGGGATCAAGGCACATTATGATGATGATATGTAGTTCTGGGTGATGTGATGAATGTGTCAATTGATGAGGTGTGATGAAAGTGAGGTTGGATAAGTGATGAGAATGTTGATGATTTTCAAATGACAATGGAAAGTGTGAAAGCTTCCCTTGACATAAATGAGGATCCATTCCTAGCCTTAGGTTAAGGAAACTTGCTCCCATTCTAGTAAAGGGTTTTATTATGGAAAAGTATACTAACCATGGATGGAACTGACTATGAGTGAAACTGACTATGGGTGAAACATGGCAATAGATGAGACATGGATAGAATGCTTGACACTAACCAATTCCTAAGCCATGATAGATGGACAATTGGGAATGTGAGGGTTAATGAGTTTTATTATGGATGGATGGGTTTTATTACAGAATGATATGGATGGATGGGAAGAGAACAAATATATGGTAGTACTAATTCCTACGCATAGCACCTATTTTCTAGGTTTTCACTATGGTACTTATCCAAGGTGCCTGTTTACCAAGTTTTCACCAGAGGACAACATTTTTTTGTTATTTTTTGCTAGGATGTTCTCCAAGATCAGGCATAGAATTTCTTGAGATGAACATTGTTGATGGGTTCATCAAGAAGAATTCCTACAGGTGTTGCTAGGGAATATACTCCTGATCCATATGTTGTTATGATGAGGAAAGGGCCTAACTAGTTAGGTTCAAATTTACCTTTCTTTTCTATGTCTTGCAAGTTTCTCTAATTTTTCTTCATGGCTAGATCACCTACTTGAAACCACCTTTCTTTTATTTTCTTGTTGTAGTTATGACGTAGTCGCTTCTACTAGACCTAACGATGATTTAATGCTGCAAGTCATCTTTCATCTAGAAGTTCTAATTCATGTAGCCTAGATACTTTGTACTCTTCTCCATCTATCAGATGTTGCAAGGAGACATGGAGTGATGGGATCTCAACCTCTATAGGTAAAATGGCTTCAATTCCATATACCAAAGCATAGGGTGTGGCTCCAGTTGGGTTTCGGATGCTTGTTCTATAGGCCCAAAGGATAGGATTAAGCTGGAGATGCCAATCAGGACTGGCTTCATAGACTATATTTTTGAGTATTTTAAGGATTGTTTTGTTTGAAGCCTCAACTTCTCTGTTGCTTTGAGGATAGTACGGCATAGAAAACTGATGTTGGATATGGTATTGTGTGCATAAGGCATGAACATCTTAGTTTTTAAAAGGTTTACCATTATCGGTTACTATAGCAATGGGGATACCATACCGACAAATGATATAGTTTAGGATAAATTATCCAATTTTCTTGCTGGTTATGTAGGTCATGGGAATAGCTTCCACCCACTTTGTAAAATACTCAGTGGCAACAATTATAAACTTATGGTCGTTTGAAGAGGAGGGATGTATCTTGCCTACAAGGTCTAGACCCCATTGTGAAAACGGCCACATAGTGGTCATTGGTTACAATTGATGAGAAAGTGCATGAATCAAATCTCCATGTTGACATTGAAGACATTTTTTGGCGAATTGGTTGGCATCTTGTTCCATTGTGGGCCAAAAATATCCTATTCTGAGCAACTTCTTTGCTAGGTTGGGATCAGTGGAATGTACTCCATAAATACCCTCATGTATATCTCTTAAAGTGGTTTTGACTTCTTCCAAGTTTAAACATCTTAGGAGGATACCATCGAGACTCTATTGATATAGTGTATCTCCTAGGATGGTGAAATGGGAGGCTCGGCAGATGAAGGTTTTCTTTTGTGTTGATGTTAGATTGGATGGGATGGTGTTGTTATGAAGGTAGTTGTATATATCCTGATATCACATTGAGTTAGGAGCAACAAGCTCATAGATGATTTTGGTTTGTGGAATATCAACAGATGATATTAGCAGCTGTTCTACCAAGAACTCACAATTATGTATGTTGGTCGGTATGTCTAGAAGAGACCCAATATTTGCCATTACATCAAAAGCTTTATTGTTAACTCTTAGGATCTGATCAAAGGAAAGACTGCAAATGTGTTCTTTATAGTTGTCCACCATCTTCTTGTAGGGCATCAACTTTTCATCCTTTGTTTGATATTCATCTGTGACTTGGAATGACAAGTTGAGAATCTCCGTAGACCTGAAGTTGTTTGATGTTCCACTAGATAGCCATTCAGAGACCTGTTAACAATGCTTAATACTCATCTATGTTTTTGGTACATGTGAAAGCAAGATAATATGATTTAGGGATACAATCACCTTGTGGGGTGATGAAGAGAATCCCTGCTCTAGAACCATGTTGAGTGTATGACTCGTCAAAGTATTTTTTCCACTTGACTGATGTAGAGAGGTTGAAGATTCCTTCATCTAGAAACTATGATAGCATGGGGTATGTATCTATTAATGGTGCATCAGCTAGTTGCTCTATGATTACCTATCCTTTGATAGCCTTTCGATCCACATATTCAATGTAAAACTCAATTAGGATCATTACCCATTTCGCTAGGCATCCTGTAAGAGTTGCTTTAGAAAGCAAGTATTTCAAAGGATTGACCTTGGATATAAGCTTTGTGTGCTGGTTCAACATATAGTGCTGCAACTTTTGGGAAGTGAACACTACTGCTAAACAGGCTCTTTCCATAGGGGTATAGTTGAGCTCATATCCTACTAGAGTGTGGTTGATGTAGGAAATTGCTTGTTCCTTGCCTGAGTCATCATTTTGTGTAAGAAGTGCCCCCAAGGCTACTGATGTAGTGGAGATGTAAAGCAATAGAAGTTTCCCTATTACTGGAGGCATCAATACTGGTGGTGAAGCAAGATAAAATTTTAGCTATTCAAAGGCATCTTGACACTTACTGTCTCATTTGAAAGTGACATCTTTATGGAGTAAGTGCGAGAAGGGTTAACATTTGTTTGCCAATTGTGAGATGAACCACCGAATGGAATGTAGCTTTCCCTAAAGACTTCTTAACTATTTAAGGTTACTAGGAGGAGATATTTCAACAATAGCTTTGACCTTAGCAGGGTCAACTTCAATGCCTCATCGAGATACAATGTAGCCCAATAGCTTGCTAGATGTAACACCAAAGACACACTTCTTTGGATTTAGTCTTAGTTGATATTGTTCTAGCCGATCAAATATTTGCTCCAACACTTTCAAGTGATCCACCCTTGTAGATTTACCTAGGTCATTGACATAATCTTCCATAATGGTATGAAATAAATCATGAAAGATTACTGTCATCTCTCTTTGGTAAGTAGCGCCAACATTTTTTAGGCTAAAAGACATAACCTACCAATAGTAGTTCCCCCAAGCACATGTGAAATTTGTTTTATCTTGGTCCTCAAGTGTAATCAAGATTTGGTTGTAGCCAGAAAAACTATCCATGAGGGAAAGCATTTCATGGCCCGCCATTAAGTCCATGATGATGTCGATGCTAGGTAATGGAAAATCATCATTGGGACATGCTTTATTCAAGTTTCTAAAGTCTTCACAAATGCGAATGCCCCCATTTGGCTTAGAAACAGGTACTAGATTTGACACCCACTCAGTATAATCCACATGACATATGAATTTGGCATCGAGTAGCTTCTCAATCTCAACTTTGACCAATAAAGCAATCTATGGGTGCATCTTATGCAATTTTTGTTTGACTGGTTTGGCTCCTGGTGCAATTGATAGATGGTGGAGTACTAATGTAGGATCCAATCCCGGCATGTCGACATAAGTCCATGCAAAGTTAATTGCCCTTTTCTGAAAGAACTTTGTGAATTCCTTATTTTCCTGTTGAGACAAGGAAGCTACTAAGAAGATAATCCTGGGATTTTGGACTATGCCCAGATTCATTTCCTATGATTTCTCCACCAATAAAGAAGACTTCTCCTAATATTTTGATGGCAGGGGAAGGTCAAATATTTCATCCTCTAGCACCTCAGAGAGGTTTTCACCATCGGATGCATCCTTTCTTTTTACTATTTTGAGATTAAATGGTGCCACAGTGTGGTTTTCAACTAAGGATCAATTTCTTTTATTCATATTTTTGCAACTAAAAGATTTGGCATTCTCCCCAAAATATATATATGTACATCTACAAACCCAAATTAAACTAGGAATTTCATTCCTTAAAATATTGCTTTAGGAATCCATTCGACCCAGGTATACTAAGGTAAATCTTTCTTTAAAAAATACATATAATAAACTATCTTCTAGCCCAATGCACTTTAAAACTACTACAAGATTAAGTTAATTTCTACCTGATTTAATCTATAACTAGGTCATTCTCCTTTTTCCCAAAATTTATTCAATGAATGCACAATAATAAATGTAAACAATGCATGCATACCCTAGGGCATTGCAAAGAGAATCATATACAAGAATTCAAACCATACCTAATACTATCTTTTTTAGAAGTATAAAAAGTATTTTAACCATGGAAGTATATTTATGAATATGCTTAGTTCAATGTACTTTCTTCTTTGTTTATTTCTCTTCGAATTCTTCCTTTTCTTCCCCTTATTTCTTATTTCCCATACCTTTTTCCTACAATATTGAATACCCAAAACATGGCCAAATCCCTTCTTTTGTTCTCTATTTCAAGCCCCTCATTTTTCTCCTTTTCTGCTAGTATCAAGGATGCAAATTACTACCACCTCTTCTACTCCAATTCATTGGAGATTCCTAAAAAACTTGAAGAAGAAGAGGGAGTGTTGAATCCATTAGGGCTAGTCCACTATGATGTTTAAAATCCCACTCAAATGAATTTATTACTAACAATTTGTGCACACCTCCTATGAGTTTTCTAAAAGGAGGATTATAAATAAACACAATTGGCTTTTAAACTAAGTTTCACTTATTTTAATCAAAGGGAAAAATACATATATTTTCCATAATAAAATAAACTTCACATCATTCACGTTCTATGGATGCACGGCACAAAAAGATAAAATGTCTCCAATGCAAGATCGAAGTGTTAACCCAATTCAAAATTGACATCTTGAACTTTAAAAAAAATAGAACATTAATTATCGAAACTACATGAACTCAGAGTAGTGACGAAAACAACCAAGACATTGTTGACTCAATACTAACATTTTTAATATTAAAATGTGACGTAACAAAACCAAGACACAAAAATATTATGCACGACTAACCAACATGGATTGTGACATCTAAAACGGTGGTGTGTATTGATTTATAGATTCTCGACACATGATACCAATCACTACATCGACTTGATTTGTAACCCTATCCCCAATGATCCTCTCCCTCCTCAACAAGGAGGGGGACTAAACTGTACCTACATCCACCTCATTACAACATCAAAGTAGTTAGTCTAATAAGATATAAACATATATCATATAAAGTCAATAATTATTTCATAACAACTTACAACATCATCATATGAATCACAAAATCTCACTAATCTATCATATTCATTTGCATTTCATTCATATATAAATTTTCTACTAATGATATCAATTCAAAGTTAGAGTCAAATTGTCATTCAAATTTGGCATTATACATCCATGAATGCATAAAGTAACATCATCATAATATAACTATTGTGTATTCAAATTTTTAAAAGAAAACATGTCTTTTCCAAGCATTAACTAACTATCATACTTAAATAATTAAAATATCATGTCTTAAATAGTTATTCATGAAAAATGGGGTGTAATAAGAGTTCACATAGCTATGCAAGAGTACCATATTAAGGAGCTACAAAAGTTGAGAGATGTTGGTGCAAGAAATGTTAAGAATAAGAATGGACATAATTCTAATAATGAGAGGCAGAGTAATTCTAAGCATGTGCCTAGTAGGCACTCATCCATTTTAGTGCATTCAATGCATTCAGAATCTTCTGAGGAGTGACCTTAGAAGAAGAGAGTAGATTCTCAAGGAGATCAATAAGATGCATTCCCCTAAGTTCGATGGCTTGGGTAGAGGAGATACGATAGAGGCATGGCTTATTGATATGGACACGTACATTACCTTGATGGATATAAGTATTAATACTTGTGCTAGAGTCAATTTTATCATTTGGAGAAGCAGGCTTCACTATGGTGGAACCATTTGAAAATAATGCATAATTATGATGTGGCCACAATCTCTTAGGAGAAGTATGATAAAAAAAATTAGGTAGGAGTATTGTTCAGCACAACATAAAGACCAAAAATGTAACGCCCCACCAAGGAAACCCCAAGGATAACACAACTAAGCTTACAAAAAGGACATTTTTTTTATTTTTATTTTTAAATGAAATAAATAACAACAATTATATATTTCTTCATAACATCAAGTTAAGCTTATCCTCTAGAGTTCCACGGCTGCATTACTAACAAACTAAAACAAGATCTAACCAACATTATGAATTAACTAACAACCACAATTCATTCTAAGTCTAATTGCATCAAATGAATAAACACATACAATTCCATATTATATCATCAGATAAGTAACATTAGGATCCTGCACATAGGATCACAAGTACATAAACAAGTTCTTTTACATGAGAGTACAACATTACATTGTTTACAATATCGCTATCCAGATTACATTGGAATACATACATCAAGATAATAGTACATGATTCAACTGATATACAAGACTGGAGCATGATCATAAGTATCTGTCTCCTCAAGCTAGAACAAGATCAGAAATCTACCACATAAGGTACATCCTTCTCACACACGAACAACAGCAAGGGGAACCAATGGAGATAAAAGCACAACCACCTAACCATGTGGAACCCTAAGGTCCACCCCCCATGCTAGGAGATAACAATAAGGTCCCACAACATGAAATAGTTAAGAAGATAGGAACACAACACAAAAGGCTAACATGAACCCAACATACAAGTGCACATGACATTCACAATAGAGTCACCACTTCCTCCAATAGTAAAAAAAACAATAGACTAATAGGTGCAAGGAGTACACATGACTCCAAAACAACACTAGTCAATAAGGACATCACAAGTAACTCAAACATCACTTCCAAAGGCATTCACAAAATAAAAGAGAGAACACAACTAGAGAATACTAGACTACAGTAGGGATGAGTGTTATCCCATGGTCCTAGCATGGGTCACCCTAACAGTCTCTAGCTAGACGTCAGCCCTATCCATGGGTTACCCTGATAGTCTCTCGCTAGGTGCCGACCCCCATCTATGGTTACCTTGACAATCTCTCACTAGACGCCAGCCCCATAGGGTGACACATGCGGAACCAACATTCCTTTCGTGAGGACAAATAAGTTGATTTTGCCAACCACGGCCTTCTCATCTCAACCTTATCTTGAACGAGCACTACAAGCATGAGTGAGGCATCCAATTATCTTGATTAGTGTGAAAACTAACCAACCCTCTAAATTTATTATTAAGTTATCACTAGATTAACAACTTCTAATGGGTTACCCTGACAAGCCACTTTGGGCACAAACCCCTCATTGAAAGCCACTCACCCTTCACTGCATCTAGATTCTCAAAGCCCAAAACAAAACTCAAGCATGAACTGTCACATTTCTCATCATGATACATTTACAACACAAAATATACATCATTTCACATTACACAGAGCAAGGCATTACCTATCTTGCATAGTTATCATAACCACATGAATAGGTACACTGAGCAAGGCATTATCCATCTTGCATAGTCATCATAACCACATGAATAGGTACACTGGGAAAGGCATTATCCATCTTGCACAGTCATCATAACCACATGAATCCATAAATAGAGGGGAGTCAACATATAACCAATACATATTCAACCATTAGCAAGATTACATAATCATAGGAGTGATACTCATGACTACCCCTCTTGGCCTCTAGAATCAACTTTCCCAAATGACACAAACACTTGACACACTAAACACTATGGTATCACATCACATTCACTCTCAAATGCACATCATAAACTAAGATCCTTCCTCAATATTTCAATTACAATACCACAAATGCAACATATAATATGATGCACTAAATTATAGGTCTTAAAGAATGTAACATTAATCCAACCATGATCAATCATCTACCAAACACAAAGTGAATCTATCTCTATAATGCAAAACAATAATATTCTAACTATTGTGATCATATGATATAAGAGTCCACGATTAACAATATTTTAACTAATAGTTCCCAAGACTTATTTTAGTTTCATTTAATTAAAATGATTGCGAACAACATGCAAATAACCCTAAGGCATACAAATTAAACACAACAATTATTTAAATGCAATCCTTATCACAGTGAGGGACTACCACCATAGTTATAATCATACAATAGAGTATTAATGCTATACAGATGGCTACAAAATCCACTATTTACATTGATGTAGATTTCATTAATAATCTAGACAATTTTGTAAATACTATTAAATACAACTGTATGAGCAAGACTAAAAGCCTATAATATTAGAATGCTATAAATCTCTTACACTAGTTAGAATCACAAGGTAGAAAACCTAAAGCTATAATAAAAGAACCTTGTTATAAGGTTAGCTTGAGAGGAAAAGAATATAGAACAACAAAACATTCTTATAGATCTAACATCTTCATCAAAATTATCTCACTTTTAACCACATGCATATGATAGGATCATAACACATTTAAAGGATGGTTCAAACCAAGTAGAAGTATCATGGCTAAAGCAACCCAAGAGTGAACACTAAGAGGGCACAAGTAAAAGAACAATTTTTTTCTAGGTTTTACCAAATTCTGGTCAACACACGAATAGGAAGAGAAGCTCAAGTTGCTATGGGAAAGCTTAAGTGTCAACTTGATCAATCTTCTATAAACCACTACTACATAGGTCCTATGAATATCAAAATGATCATACCTAATACATAATTCTTCTAGAGGTGTTTACACCTCATAATGATTACCAAGCTTGCTAAAATCCCTTACCCAACATTAGTATTAATGGAATAAACCAATACAAAGCATTCTAACCTGCTAACTTACCAAGTCTAGGAATAGAAAAGGGTTTATTGAGTTCAAGACATAAATATGATACAAACATTTTCTCAACAACAAGGTTAATAAGAACGTGACATTTCTTAAGCACAAGTAATAAACATGATCTATACAACTAATGAACCACCACATCTGTAAAGGACTTTATTATCACATCAAAATTCACTTACAACATCACGTACACAAGAAATCAGGACATACTAATCTATGCCTTAGGAAAACTAAACCTCGACAACATGACTCTATTACAACCAATGATATAATTTACACAAGTTCCATTTACCTTATACAATTCCACTCGTAATCAACTAATTTCTAAAACAAACTTATAAATCAAATCTTAAATACATTGTTTACAAACCTAAATTCTAATCCTACTTATCATATTTCTACTAATAAATCGTAATAAAATCAATATCAATTTAAATTAAATTTATCAACATTAATATACAATCACTTTATCCAAATTTAATTCGTCTTCTTCTATTCTATATAGATTTAATAGCCTTCTTATAACCTAACAAACAACCAAAATAAGTAGAGTTATTGGTGACGCAACTAACTATCTTAATAGAGACGAAACAGGTGAGAGGTGGACAGTCACAAAATATTCATATCTCCAAAATTACAAACTGGGTAAGGCTGATTATTGGATATGATTTAGACAACTAGATCATGCACCATATATAAAAAATTTAGAGGAACCTAGTTAGTGAGAATAAAGTTATGTCTAATGTAATAGACTGTAAAAACAGAGATGAAATCACTGAGAGATAGACAGTCACAAAATATTCATATCTCCAAAATAACAAACTAGGTAAGGCTAATTTTCAGATACGATTTAGATAACTAGGTCGTACACCATATATAAATTTTTTTTAGAGGAACCCAATTCGTAAAAATAAAGTTATAGTTAACGCAACTGACTGTAAAAACAAAGATGAAATCAATGAGAGATAGATAGTCACAAAATATTCATATCTCCAAAATGACAAACTGGGTAAGGCTGATTTTTAGATATGATTTAGTTAACTAGGTCATGCACCATATATAAAAAAACTAGAGGAACCTAGTTTGTAAAAATAAAGTTATGACTAACGCAACAGACTGGGTACAAAATATGTAGAAAAGAATTCACAGAATAATATAAAGCTTGCATATTACAAATTCATTTCACTAAATCTAATGCAACAATAAATCAAATTCATATCTCAGTCCATACCTGGACTATTACTTCTATCACATCTTCACAAAATTCCCAGCTCGCATCCATTTTCCCCCCAAGTCTTTTCTTCTGGAAGCTATGGTTTATGGTGCCAAAAGAAAAATGAAAACATAAAACATATTCTCCTCCTTTCAATGCACACTCATTCCCCAAATTATATCTTCAAATTTCAAAATAAAGTTGAGCATGCATAACCACCACCATCATTTCTTCGAGAAGATTCTCCTTATTAAAGGCAATAAATTTTGCCTTTATTACTTCCTCTCAAAAAGCAATTTCTTTCTACTTACTAAAATTAGTCTCTTACTCAAAAGAAGCAATTATTTATAAGATTCCCTCTATAATGGCAATAAATTATGCCTTTAATACTTTCTTACAACATGCTATTTTAACCAGACAATAATCTCTCTCTAATTTTATTTATTTTAGAATTTGCTCTATATATAAGTTTTTATGACAACTCATAAATATTATAAATTTATTTTTATTGCCACTAACAAAACATTTACTTGTTTATAAAATATTTTCATTTTAATTTTATCAATTATATTCCCATTTTAATAACACTTTATTTTTCCTCATTATAATTATTATTATTTATTGACCATAAAATACAATATAATATAATTTTCCATAAACTTAAATTTACATAAAAGCATCTATATTGATTTATTTATCAAAAGTACCTTTTTAACTTACTAATTTTATTTTAATGCAATAATTAACCAAAGCATTAATCAAATAATTCCAAACAAAATAACCCAAATGCCAAACAATACCTAACACTATGCATGATCGAAAAGCATGACCACAACGACAGCGACTGACTATCATGCCCATACAGACAACACTAACTAGGTGCAAAACTGGATACTCATCCTTTTCAAGGATGATGGCTAACTAGGGGACCATATGTTATCTCCGTTCAATAGTTTCCATTGGGTTTAAGGCATGCTCAGACCTGTCAATTCAGGTGGAGTCGATACTTGGTACCTGCAACCTACAGCACACAACACAGTCTATGCACAAGTATAATAAATATCAAACAGTCACGGAGTGAGAGAATTGCAACGTCATTGGATGCTCACAAATGAGTGGTACGAAATTGTCTCTTTTCACACCACACAATAATCAAATCATCCTATAATACAAAATCAGTCGCATAAAAATCAATTCTAACATATGACAATCATAGTAAGATCAACATCATAATCACCTGAATGTAAAACAATGTCAGAGCATATGGATTATTAGTATCGCAACAAGGATTATCAATAACACATGCTAACTATCATATGAAACCATACATGAGGATAATCAGGAATGTCACCAACATGAATGCAGCAGACCTACCAACATCATATAATGTACAAGATCAACTGTCTAACATACCCTAAATATTCCTATTATTTTACCTTCATCTTCATGCTCCTTAGCCAGACTATCTGCACATCCAAGATGAGAATGGAGGGGCACTACAAAATTGATGGTATTGAACAACCATTTCATTATCAGTTGTTGGAGTGTCTTCAAATTACACATTACACATGTTGTTACTATTATTTTTATATTCAATCATTCTTAAATCCACTATGTTGTCATAATTATTGCTTTTAACTTCATTGATGGTTTCTTCATTAGAATCATCACTAGATTAAATTGGACTTTCTTTTGGAATCATTGGGACAATAGCATGATTCATGTTAAATGCAAAAGGAGAAGCCTCAAAACTTTATCGATTTCCTTGTTGCAATTATTGTAGCATCAAACATTGATAAGGGTAATTGTTTGGCTGCATTGGTTGCATTCCATACTTGCTTGGCTGATAAAATAATTGATTCTATAGTGAGTTGTCATATATCCGATATTTCATTCCTTGTGTGAAATCATTATACCTAAATGGGGCTAATGTTAAATCTTTTTGAAAAGCACCTTCCATCATGATCACTCCAAGATTATCTCTTATAAGTGCAGAAATGTAGGATCTAATCCCCATAAATAATGTTTTAAAAAATCATCTTGATTAGGCATATGCATAATATTTACCTTTTCTAATGCTTGGTATAATCATTGAGTGAGTTGGGTAATAAGATCATTAATTTTCCTCCTTGTTGTTGCAAAAAGAAGGAAAGCTTCTCTTAGATCCATATTCTACTCAAATTACATTAAGAATGCAATCTCCAACTCTACCCAAGAATGTATGGAATTTGGTGTAATGCAAGAAAACCAAAGAAGAGATTCATCATGAAAAGTATTGACAAAAAGTTGACAAGGAATACCCTCATGGTTAATCTAATTTTTAATTATGAAATCTATACAAATCTTGGCATGTTTTAATGTGTTTTTTCCAACACTAGGAGAGAGGGTAGGTAGCAAATTATATGCATACATGGGAATTTGGTGAAAACCCCCAGGCACATACATAAGGGTATCCATAATAATTGAGTTACCCATAATTTTATTATGTTGATAAAAAAATCTTTGTTTTCAATTTTAGCATAACAAACATCTTTGCTTTTGTTTTGTGTTTTCAAATTTTTTTGAGTTTTTGAAGATTTTATAGTTTTTTAATTTTTTAAATTTTGCAACTTTTTTGTATTTTAAAATGATAAATTTCATCATTAACAGAAAGCAAATTAAACATAAAAACAACAAATTAGAACTATCCTAATACTTCATTTTGATGCCATCCTTCTAGTGCCATTTTTGTTGATGTCACTTTTGACACACCAATGTTCCTACAAGTTGTGAAGCACCACATGTTGGAATGACAAAGGTTACCCTACTTGAAAGGTGGCTAGCCTTAGCAGTCTTTGTGAATTGATTGAGAGGTTTGCCTAAATCCCTCAACTAGAGAGTGCTTTGGCTAGTTTGTTCAAGGGGCTACAATGATTATTAGGAGTCATTCAATTGAAAGAGAGTTTCACTTAGTGCAATTCACAACTATTAGCCACACAAACACTCTATTTCACTTTAAATGAGTTGATGATTTTAATTTAATTTCAACTTTGTTTGACTTGCTACAATTGATTTTTGATATTAAAATTGTTTTGAAAGTGATTAAAAATTTAAAATAGCATTATGCCTATAAAATCAAATTTTAATTACATTGAATTTGAATGATTATGTATCAAAATTTGTTCTTTTTTTTAAATAATTTAATTATAAAATTTTAAGATAGCAATAAATATGTTTAAAGTTTATAAAATTTTTCTACAAAGAAGTAAAAAACAACTTAAATTCTTGTTTTGTATAACTAAAAATTATGATAAAAAATAAAGAATTAAACTAATCAAATATTGATGTAAAAATGTTAATTTTGAACCAGTGGTTAAGGATTTAGACCCTGAAGACATGGTTGATCTAGTTATTGGCACCTTTGAATGGGATATGTATGAGTCCAAAAATAATCAAGGTGTTGTTGGGAATAATTGTGGGTCTTATGTGTTATCCTATGCTATTTTTTTTAATCCAAAAGGTATGTAACTACTATTGTCAATATTTTGGATAGTGGTACTACTACAACTAGTTGTATGCTAGCTACTTAGGTTGTGCTAGACTTGGATCTAATACTATTTTTTGGGTGATGGTCACCTCATATTGTACCTACTTTTTTTGTGAACAATCTCTAATATAAAAAAATGAAAGAGGAAGAAAAGAGAAAAAACAAAAAATAAATCCAAACCTACTTCATATCCTTCCTACACACCATTCAACAAATGCATGAAATCAACTTGAAACCAATATTAATCAAACCTATTGCTATAATCCCAATGTGAGATGGCATGATCTCAAAAAGAAAGTCTCATGTGTGAGTGTTGTTGAACCATAGCCTACAAAAATGTGTTCATTCAACCACATAAAACACCCTACCATCAGTAGGGTATCAATATTTTAAACATGTGTTGAGGTTCATCAACATTTATTGAATTAAATGCATAAGATTGAGTAGAAAGAAAATAATCTTAGAGCTTTCAAAACCTCATTGAATGTAGAGAAAATTGGAAAAAAAATGATGTATTGCATTCAAATTTGAAGTTTCCAAACTCTAATGGGTTTTCCAATATGTTATAATGAGTTGCACACAAGTATATATATGCATATTTTGATGGGACGGAAAATGGTCCTCCCCTCCAAAATATCACAAAATGACCAAAAAAAGGAATGTGGAAAGCCATTGGACTTTCTTTTCATGTTCTACTCTTTCCATCCATTTTCTTCAAAGCAATTTCACACCTTAATTTGTATTTTCAAGTCAATTTCCTTAGAATTCATTTTCAAATTGTCATCATTTTTTACACATATTTCATCCCTCTCCAATTATCTTTCACCCAATAGAAACTTGAGAGCTAGGAATATTCCACAAATTTTATTCAAAAACATATATCTAAACCTAAAACCATCCATGGAAACATTAAGATCCTATCCCTAATCCATTCAAACTATAAAGCATCAGAAGAGTTTTAGGCGCCTCTTCTCTTCATATGCTCCCTTCTATTTCATTATTTTTTCAATTTGGACCTAGAAATTGTCTCAAATTTTGTTTCAAATCCAAACTGAATGGAAGAACCATTATTGGACTGTACTTTATTATGTGTTTATAAAACTTGATCAACATTTTGGCACTTTCACTAGCATCAATCAGATAACTCGCAATAGACCTTCAACTCCATGTGCTTCTTGAGGTAGCATAATTAGATGGTCTATGATGTGAGATCGTGTTCTATGAATGTGTTTCTATAGAAAAGTTACCAAAACCACTACTATTAATGATGCACCAACCAAACATCCCATAATCTAATTTTTATTCAGTCTTTTATTATTTTCTCAAATATTCCTTTGGCACAGTTCCATCCAATTCATTCTTCTCCAAATATAATTTTTTTAGGGGAGAGGGTCCCATAGTAGGTCACCCTAACTTGAACCCTCGACCTAGCATGCCATGTCATCTAAAATTTAAAAAAATTGCCTCTACCACCTCATCGATGACATGGACACCCTAAATAATTTGTTTGGAGAGGTGAAGTGTTTTTTGCCATATGGACGACGAGTCATCTTGGCAGGAACAAAATTCTAAGTCTTTTAAAGGTTGATCGATGACCGATCATAAGGACCCTCAGTGGTGGTACTTTACATTATGGATAGTGCTCAGCATGTCGTGTGGCATGTGAGTATAGCACCACCTTTATTTCTCACACTTTCTCATTAACTCTACACTTTTGGCCCATTCCATTTCCTATTGCCACATTAACTATTTTGCAGTCTGCACTTCCTTGGTCTTTGTGCTGCCTCATTTCAGAGCTATGGAGCCTTCAATGCTCTAGTCCTTTCCATTGATGAATCGCTAACACCCCATTTCTAATGTTTCTTATCACATATAGTCATTGTAGATGGCACCAAAACATGGTCACTTTGGCTTTTGAGATGCTCATTTTGCATTGGAGATGGCTCAGCTTTGGAAATATCTCCTATGAAGTTTGACGTTGTTCAAATCCTTGATCCTTTAGTGTTGTTCGTTGATGGCTTCCCACACAACCCTAGTATGGTTTTCACATCCTGCTAAGGCTATGATCCAGTGAGCTAGAAAAAATGAGATTTTTTTTGTTGTCTTCAAATTGTTTTCGTGTCCCACTGTTAAATGGGTTTCATATTTTTGTATTTAAATGAGTTTCTTCTTTACCATGCGTATATAAATAATAGTTTACTATTTACAATGGGATTTCTTCCATCTTTTGTTGTCTATGGTCGTAAAAAGGAATCTTCTTTTTGTTTTGTTCATGGTTGTTATCATGGGGGGTCTATATTTAACTAGGGTTCTTGTTCATGCATGTAAATGTAGTTATTTTTTACTATTTTCAAAGGGGTTTCTTCCATCTATTGTTGTCTCTGGTCGTAAACGGAAGCTTCTTTGGGTTTTCTCTATGGTTGTAATCATGGGGATTTTGTATTTAAATGGGTTCTTGCTTATGCATGCACACTCATTTGTTTTGTTGTTTGCAATGGGATTTCTTCCATCTATTGTTGCCTTTGGTTGTAAATGGAAGGTTCTTTTGGTTTTATGTTTGGTTGTAATCATGACAGTTTGGTATTCAAATGGGGTTATTGTTTATCCATGGGTATTTAAATATTTTTTATTGTTTACAATGGGATTTCTTCCATCTATTGTTGTCTCTGGTCATAAATGGAAGGTTATTTTGGTTTTTTGTTTGGTTGTAATCATGACAGTTCAGTATTCAAATGGGGTTATTGTTAATCCATGGGTATTAATATATTTTTTATTATTTGCAATGGGATTTATTCCATCTATTGTTATCTCTAGTCATAAATGGAAGGTTATTTTGGTTTTCTATCTGGTTGTAATCATGACAGTTTTGTATTCAAATGGGGTTATTGTTAATCCATGGGTATTAAAATATGTTTTATTGTTTTCAATGAGATTTCTTCCATCTATTGCTGTTTGTAATCATAAATGCAAGGTTCTTTTGGTTTCATGTCTGGTTGTACTTATGAGGGTTTGGTATTAAAATGGGGTTATTGTTTATCCATGGGTATTAAAATATTTTTTATTGTTTGCAATGGGATTTCTTCAATCTATTGCTATCTGAAATTATAAATGGAAGGTTCTTTTGGTTTTTTTTCTAATTTTAATCATGAGGGTCCCTTATTAAAATGGGGTTATTGTTTATCCATGGGTATTAAAATATTTTTTATTGTTTGCAATGGGATTTTTTCCATCTATTATTGTTTGTAATAGTAAATGGAAGGTTATTTTGGTTTTCTGAGTGGCTGTAATTGTAAACGATGAAAATAGTGATCTAGCCTAAGGAATTAAACTAGGTCAAAACCCTCTTCTACAACACATTAGGACACAAATCAAGCTTGGCTTCTACCCAAGAAGGAGAACCAAACTACAAGGGTTCTGCACTTTTTTGTATATAGATGGATCAACCAATTTCAACCAAAGTCATGTAAGCAAGCTAAGACAAATGATCAAACCCTAAAAGATGAAAATTAGACTGTAACTAACTACCAGAAGCATATCGCAACAAATAGAAGTATAGTATAAGTCAGAGAAAGATTCAAAACCTAGATCTTGTAGTAGAAATGCCTAGGACTAGGGAGCTTGGGTGCCCTAGGCCATTTCTAGGGTTTAGCAAAATCTTGGATGTCACCAAACCTGTACTTGTCTACTCTACCTTCTTCCTAGAAATTAGCTCTAGAAACTTATTTCTTCAACCTGCACACAAGGAAAGTGGAAAAGGTTGTGTTGTGTATAAGGGCTTTCCTTAGTCAAACCTCATGTTGGTGTTCCCACCTCCACTATAGAAATGATTAGATCCAAGAGTGTGTGCCCTAGGAGGGTAGAGGCTAGATCTGTAATAATATGATAGATAATGAATGATAATGATAATGATAACCACAAGAGATATGACCTTAGTTGATGAAGATAACTCAATATTCTACACCAACAAAGGAGAGTGATGAAGAGGGCTTCAAACTTCCTTCAGATCCTGCAAATAAACTTCAATAGCATCCACAAGTAGATAACACTCCAAGCATGAAGAACACTTTAGCATAGAACACAATAGGAGAGCAAAATTTGCATTCATCCTCTAGCATGCACCTTAGGTGTAAAATGAACTACAACACTCATATAAATATGCATTCCTGCTCACTTACAACAAATAAAACTTAATTAGGCTAACAAATACAAACCAAAGAAGTGTCCTAACCTAACACTGGATAAAGTGGGGCTAAAGTTCCCAAGTGGGACCAGGACGCTTGGGTACCCTAAACCTTTAGCCCACAAACTTTGGGGAGTGCCAAAGATAGTGGGTTTAGTCCAGTCCTAAGTTGAATCCATCAGGTTTATTCACCGGGATCAAGATTTCATCATTTTTTGCTAAAAAAGGTGTTAAAAATAAGTCCTGATTAACAAAGGCAACAAGATAGGTCCAACCGGGTGCTAAACTAACTGTAAAATGCTAGTATACATGTTTTACAAAATTACATTTAGCCCCCACTTTAGTGTGGGTACAAACTTGCATTCAAACTCATACTAAAGGATGGACAAAATACACAAACATAGAAGACCAAAGAATTCTACCAAGTTGTGGACTACAAGAAACCCCCAAACTTAGGACCCTAAGGTTGCAAACACAAGCAAAAAGACATCAAAGACACAAGACATTGCAACATTAATTCACACATACATGGATTACTAAAATTATACATAAGAATACATGTGGAAGACACACAATACACAAAGGCAATACACACCAAACACAATGCATACATGCTTGAAACAAAGCATACACATAAGACACAATGAATACATAGAGAACACATTGAATTCATAGAGAACACATGGAAAACATGATGAAGATACATGGAAACATGAGTAAAAACATAATGCATAAAAGAAATAAACATAACAATACACATAGAACAAAAACGCAAGGAATATGACTCTAATGCTAGCTTGCTCTATTGCTAGGGGTCATGTGGAAAGAAGTGCCACCATGGATCAAACACTAGTAAGGATTGCCAAATTACTAGGTGACCACAACAAGTCACATGAAGCACATAGACTAACCAACTATGTTGTGCTAGGTGGCTCATGGAACAAAGAGGAAGCATCGCAAGGTAGTGAGGACCACCGAATCACTAGGTGAGTTCCTTGCCAACAAGAAAATATGCAACCAAATGAGAGCATAGAACAATGTATGCCCCCGCCTTAAATTGATTGCTAACTCCTATTAAAGAGTAATTACTTTAAGGTAGAACAAATCACAAAACATGCACGAGAGCTTTCCAGAAGCACATGCCCATAAGATATGTGTTTCCAAAGAACTACATCACACAAAGGGGTTCCCCCAATAAAAGGAAAACTGAGGTGATGCTACATGCATGATACAAAATGGCTTGTGTAGTCATGGTATGATGCTGAGCATAGCAACAAGGTGCCACATAAATCAAAACATAAAAAAAGCCATAAATTATACTAAGTAATAACACAAAGGGGTCTACTTAACTGGTATCATTATATGAATGGTTGTATAATATAAAAATTCTCAAGAATATATATATGGAACTGTCATCATTCGCTAGCTAGTATAACTATGGAGACAAAGAAGAAGGATCACATGAAATCAAAAAATAAACATCCCTTGGGTCAACAAGGGAGAATGCCAAAACATTCTACGCCTTGCATCATCCCAAAAGGACACAAAAACAATACAAATAATGACATATAGAAGAATGATGATACAAATAGAGAGAATGTTAGAACAGATTTTAGTCCCTTTGTATCCTTGCACCTACAAGGGTGTCAAGGGTAATCCAAAGAGATCTTAACAACAACAACATAAATGAAATATCAAGCAACACATCACAAGGAAAATAATCACATGCACTCATAACATAAAAATAAGGTACCTCACTTGCAAGTCAACCTAAAGCAAATCATCCTCCTCCCAATCCTTCTCATCATCTATTTAGAAAGGTGGACAAGATGCAAGAGGAACTATAGAATGTGATGTATAAGGGACAAGAGCCATCCCTGTGTTATCTTCAAATTCACTATCAGAATGTAGTACAATAGGCTCCATAGAGGTTTTTGAAGCTTCTTCTTTCTCTGTAGGAGACACAATGGTGATAGTTGTCTCTTTGGCATCCATCAGTGATAAACACTTGCAAGGAGGGAGATTCTCCTATCCTATGGCAAGGTGATCCTAGCACGAAGATGCTTCTTTCTTTCTCTCACAATTTTATTTCACTTAGCTTTATTCATGATGTTTTTAAGGGGAATCGTAGTGTCTTCCAATGTGGGTTCCTTTTCTTCCTTTGCATTAGGAACATTAGAAGAAACATGAGGAACCATCAAAGGCTGGGAGACTATAGGGGAAGGGTTCCTCAATGTAGGCTGCTCTTCCTTCTCAATTTGTGAAATAGGTGGAAGTGCATGAGCATCCTCAAGTAGTTGAGAAACCTCAGGAAATAAAACACGAGAAACTGATTGCTTGCCACTTGTCTCTGCAAAGGCAGGTGGTACAAAAGTAACATTGCAGTTGTGAGGAGGTCTATTTTGTGCATGAAGGTTGCCTCATTGTCCTTGAAGGGATGGTAGAGGGGGAACATTAGCATATGTACCAAACACTCAAGGATGGGGAAAAACCTTTGATTCGGGCTTAGCTTCATTCACTACCTCTAGTACAAGAGGAATTACAGTTGTGGCCTCAGAATATCAAGTAGGTTCAGGAACATCACCAGGAGGAATATTGCTAAGTGATAACTCTACTATTTTCTGTGCTTTGAAATTTTGATATGATAAGAAAAATATATCCTCTCTATGTCTAGTAACTCCATCTAGTTGTAGCCAGAAGTAGTCAATTGAAAAATGTCCATTGCGAGCAATGGGGCAATACTAACTATGATGTACAACATGCACACGTCCCTCAAATGGAAACTTTAAGCACTTGTGAAAAATAGAGGGGACCACCTTCATGGAGAAGAGCCATGGGTATCCCAACTTCACATGAAATAGATTCGATGTAGGAATGATGACAAAATGACCATCCAAAGCTCTTGGCCCAACCTTAACCTCAAGAGTTATAGCACCAAGAGTTGGAAGGATAGACCCATCGTGTAATTTAATAGCCATCTCCGATACATCATATGTATCTCGATGTAAACCATGCATGTAGAGAAACTCTTCAGTTACTACATTTACCATGCATATAGGATCTATCATAGCACCCCGAATAGGTTTATCATTGATTCGAATAGTAATATAAAGAGGCCCATTAGGAGCTTCAATAGTAGCATCATGTGGAGTAAAAGATATAGCAGGTTCCAAATCTGCTCACTCTTTGTGAGGGCAAGCATCCACCATGCCAACATCAACAACATTAGACTCATGATGAGGTAGAGGATTAGTGTATATTTAAAGATTTTGATTAGGAACTGTCATTGATTTATTCCCTTTATCATTCACACTAGCAACTTGGATGACATTTGAGTCGATGAGGTCTTGAACTTCATGTTTAAGACACATACATATTTCTCATGGACAACAGACTGATGAAATTGATAAAGGGCCTTCGTATCAAAGGAAGATGATTGCATCTTACTTGGATCGAGGTGTTTAATGTGAAAAATCTTGATAAGATTATTTTGCAAAAGTTGTGTCATGATGGCATAAAGAGATTCTGATAACGGTGTTAAGTTTCTTCTTTTTGGTTTTAACTTATAAGGGGTGGAAGTAGGAGATGACACTGCCACCACATGTTTTCTTATGTTGTTTGCTAAAATTTCATTTATCTTAATGAAGTTTTTGTTTTGTCTTTTGAAAGAAATATTATGAGAGGCCACAGATTGAGAAATCAGATCTGATGAAGGAGTATGCTCATATTGACTAACTAAAAGTTGATAATCACAAAGAGTCATGCAAAGATGAGTGAATGAGTCATATCACATCAACAATATTTTATCATGGATGTGAGGTTGTAAGTTTCCTATAAATATTCTTTGCACATCAGCATCCAGAATAGAATATTGGATATGTGAGAAGATGGCTTGATAATGCCCCATAAAATCTATTATTTTCTATTCTGTTCCTTGTTTACAATGAACCAAGTCTGTTAAAGAGAACTGAGGTCCAATGTTCACTTGAAAATGCTCAAGGAACTTATTAACTAATTGTGAAAAAGAAGTTATAGAATTAGGAGGTACAAGAAAAACCAATCCAAGGTTATGTCCTTGAGTGACCTAGGAAAGAGTTTTTCCAAGATCGCATCCTCAAAGAAGAAATCACTACACATAGCGGTAAAAGTTGCCACATGGTTGTTAGGGTCTCCCTTCACATTATATTTCTCAAAGTGATGGGTCTCGAACTTCTTAGGCATATGATTTATTAGGATGGAATAGGAAAAAGGGCTACAGATATAATGTGTTTTCATACTAGGCTTAAGTGGACTATTACTCATGTTAGCCAATTGTTGTTGGTTGGAAGCCATATTTTGCAACAATTGGTTTATGACGGGATCAGAAGTTGAGCTAGGTTGATATTGGAATGAATTGGAAGGGATAGGTGATGGTGTATGAGTAGCCTTTTGAAATGTGATAGGAGGTTTAGATGTAGGTGGAGTCACATTAGGAGTGGAATTTATGTAGTTATACAGACCGGTACTATAATGGCAAACATGATTCCTAGTGGACAACTCAACACATGTGGTAGCATTATTACTCGACTGTGTAGTAGTAGTGAGAATAGTAGAAGAATAAGTAGGAATAGGGAGTGTAGGTATGGGTGTTGAAACTTGAGTCCCTATTTGATTAGAAGAAGAGACATTATTGATGATTTCAGTGCAACTAGATGCAGATAGAATGTTTTTATGCACTATATGCGCAACTCCATGCAAGACTTCCAATCCTTCTTGACCTTCGAGCAAAAGACTTTGTAGACTCTCAACAATAGGGATGACCTCCTCAACTATGTTTTCTGAGATTACAAGTCACTTAAAATTAGCCAACTCCGTGTCTAATTTCTAAACTTGAGCTTCAAGAACATGAGCCACCAAGTCATCAATATTGATGGATTCGTGGAAGTTTGATGCTTTAGGAAGATGAGAAGTAGGAATGCTAGGAAGAATTGATGGATCTTCTTGTGTGATAAGACTAGGAATTTGGGGTTCCAATGTATTGGTATCATCATTATGCATATCATTCAAACCCATAATTCACTAACTTCTTTGTACAAGAATGTTAGAATTGGGGCACCAGGTCACAAAGCTCATAAAGCATCTATAAGCTTTGGTAACACACAAATGCACCAATAGAAGAAATGAATGATGAAGAAAAAGAAATATTTTGATTTTTTGTTTAAGTGAAACAATAATATACCCTTGATCATATTCAATTCTAGTCGAATCCACTTAAATATCAACAACGCTAATGCTTAATTTGAACCCAATTTCAATGCCTTTTCCAAAATGAAACAATTCAAAAATGTTCCTATCTTCAATTTTCAATGCAATATGACAATTGTAATGTTGTAGAACAATTAAAAATCATATTTGGAATGAAAATGACAGCAGTAAAATCTGAAATTAAACTATTACTCATAAACCCTAGAATGCAATATTAACTAGGTTTCACAAAATGCAACTTTCTCAACAATTTATAGCAATAAAAAGGATTCAAATGCAAAATGAAACAATAGGAAATGACTAACTACTGTAAATCCAATCAGATCTGATGTAAAAATAATAAAATAAGATTATGCTATGATGATTTGTTCTTTCCAAATGCAAACAAAGTGACAACTATGCTTTTTTTTTCAAATCTAGGATGAAATTTGTCTTTTCCAATTTTCAAATGCAAGGATGCAAGAATGTTTTGAATAGAAATAATGAAAAGGAATAGAAAATACAAATTATCTAAACAAACTAATCAATGCAACAAGATCCAAAATGACTCACAAATCTACCAACCCTAGGTTCCAAACTAGCAAGATTTTCTATAAATGCAAGGTTTTCACAAACCCTAGTTTTGAAACTATGCAAAGTTTAACTATGTATGAATGAAAAATGATTAATGAACTCACTCCCAATCAGGTCTAGGGTGATAAACAACTTATATTTGAAAGAAGAAGGATGCAAAAGTGCAAGAAATGACGTATTCACCAAAATATAAAGGGTGAAAAGAGTGATCTAACCTACATAATTAAACTAGGTCAAAACCCTCTTCTACATTACATTAGGACACAAACCAAGCTTGGCTTCTACCCAAGAAGGAGATCCAAACTACAAGGGTTCTTCCCTTTTGTTGTATATAGATGGATCAACCAAGTTCAACCAAAGTCAAGAAAGCGAGCTAAGACAAATGATCAAACCCTAGAAGATGAAAATCAGACTGTAACTAACTACTAGAAGCAGATCACAACAAACAGAAAGTACAACAAAGGTCAGAGAAAGATTCAAAACTTGGATCTTGTAGCAGAAATGGATAGGACTAGGGTGCTTGGGTGCCCTAGGCCTTTTCTAGGGTTTAGCAGAATCTTGGATGTCACCAAACCTATACCTATCTACTCTGCCTTCTTCCTCGAAATAAACTCTTGAAACCTGTTTCTCTGACTGGCACACAACGAAAGAGGAAAATGTTGTGTTGTATATTTAAGGGCTTGCCTTAGTCAAACCCTATGTTGGTGTTCCCACCTCCACTACATTGATGATTAGATCCAAGAGTGTGTGTCGTAGGAGGGTAGAGGCCAGATCTGTAATAATATGATAGATAATGAATGATAATGATGATGATAACCACAAGAGATATGACCTTAGTTGATGAAGATGACTCAAGATCCTACACCAAAAAAGGGGAATGATGAAGAGGGATTCCAAATTCTTTCAAAGTCTGCAAACAAAATTCAATAGCATCCACAAGTAGATAACACTCCAAGCATGAAGAACACTTTAGCATAGAATACCATAGAAGAGAAAAATTCACATTCATCCCTCTAGCATACACTTTAGGTGTAAAATGAACTACAAAACTCATTTAAATATGCATTTCCTCTCACTTATGACAAATAAAACTTAATTAGGCCAATAAATACAAAACAAAGAAGTGTCCTAAGTAAACACCATAACGTGGGGCTAAAGTTCCCAAGTGGGACCAGGGCACTTGGGCACCCTAGACCTTTAGCCCACAAACTCTGAGGAGTGCCAAATATAGTGGGCTTAGTCTAGCCCTAAGTTAATTTCATCAGGTTTATTCATCGAGATCGAGATTTCATCATTTTATACTCAAAAAGATGTTAAAAATAGGTCCTGACTAACAAAGGCAACAAGATAGGTCCAACTGGGTGCAAAACTAAGTGTAAAATGCTAGTGTACACATTTTATGACATTACAGTAATCATGAGGGTTCTGTATTTAAATGGGGTTCTTGTTTATCCATGGCTATTAAAAATTTTTTTATTATTTTCAATGGGATTTCTTCTATCTATTGGTGCATGTAATCGTAAATGTAAGGTTTGTTTGGATTTATGAGTGGTTTTGCATTTAAATGGAGTTGTTGTTTATCCATGGCTATTCAATTTTTTTTATTGTTTGCAATGGGATTTCTCCCATCTATTGCTGCATGTGGTCATTAATGGAAGGTTGTTTTCATTTTCTGTGTGATTGTAATCATGAGGGTTTTGTATTTAAATGAGGTTCTTGTTTATCCATGGCTATTAATTTTTTTTATTGTTTGCAATGGGGTTTCGTCCATCTATTGTTGTCTTTGGTCATTAATGGAAACTTGTTTTCATTTTATGTGTGGTTGTAATCATGAGGGTTTTGTATTTAAATAGGCTTGTTTTGTGGTAGAATGTCTAGTTCAATGCTTAAGGCTCTTTGTTTCTTTAACTTTGTGTTGGCACCTACAAAAATTCCATTCCTATTTTGCCATGTTTTCTGTCATGTCCCCATATCCAGACACTGTTAAAGTACATATTTGAACATAATAAAGATGGTTTCTAAAATATTATTCTGGATGATAGAAATAATTACATACATTATAATAATATAAATACAAATATACTTATAATTATCTTACTTTATAATATAAAAACAAATAATATAATATAAATCATAAATCATTTATTATGATATAAATGATATAGTATAAATAATATAAAATATATAATATATCATTTATTATAATATAAATGATATAATATGAATATAAATAAAATAAATAAACATCTTTTAACCTATCCTCTTATGATAACAGAGTTACGTATGGTTAGAACTAGTTTTACCACAAAAGGGAATTAATATAAAGTAATAAAAATTATAAGAGGGTGAGTATGTCTTTTACCACCAAGCATAATAAGAGACGTGCCTCTTTGAACATATCTCGAAAGGGAAATAAATAAAGGTTGTGAGATAGAAGGAAAACATCATGGGAAGAAAATATAAAAGGAAAGACAACATAAATTAATATATAGAGATATCTACATAGCAGCAAATGAGAAGAATGATTGTAGTAAAAATAAATAAATAAATATAATATATATAGTAGATAAAGGATGTGATGGCCTGATAGAGATCGGTACGATTAAACATTATTAAAAATTATATTCATGATAAAAATATAATAATAATGCTACGATAATAACAATAATATATATATATATATATATAATTGTAATATTATAATGATAATGAATAAGTAATATATTAAATAGTTATGTTAATAATAAAATAACAATAAAATTCAAGTGCTGGCGAGAAATCAAATATATATATATATAAAATACTATTAATATCATATGTAATAATATAATATAAAGATATTATTAATATTATAACAAATACTATAATATATAAATATTAAAGAATAGGCATGAGATTGACTCAAGAAGAGTCACAACAGACAAAAAGGGACACTATAATAATAAAGGCAAATTGTATGTTTTGAAATGTGTGTGGAAACTACATGTATTGCATTTTATGAATTCAACCAGGAGAGGGAATGCATAGACCTTAGTAGATTGCCTAAAACCCCCATCTAGGTTCTGCCCCCATAGGCCCGAGACCAGGATTGGGCATTATGCCCCTTTGGCCTGAGTCAAGGGATTGGATCATGGAGGGATGGGGGTCCCACATTGTAACATGCCCCTTAGGCCCGAGACGAGGGATTCGGCAAAAGGACCAGCCACCATAGGCCCGAGTCAAGGGATTGGGCAATAGGATTGTGGTAGGCCTTTGGCTACTAAGGGCTTATGTGTTTACCTCCCCCCACAGCATGAATGTTTTTCTTTTACCTATGTGTTTCAAATTGCAAGTGTGTTTATGTTGGACTGATGAATACTAGATATTAAAACTAACATGCAGCAATATGGACTTGAATATACATGATGCTACAAGTACTAATTCAAAATAATGTGTGATCTATTCAACCCAAGGTTACCCCTTTAAAAGAGAAGAAACCCTAAACCTAATTCACAAGCGAATACTAGGGCAAGTTGGGTAAGGGACATTACAGTGGTATCAGAGCAGTGATCCTGCCATCCTGTGAATAATAGTTAAAAATAAATAAAAATAAAAAAATAATGGTGTTTAACACATTGCGAAAATATTTTAAATATATATATGTAACATTAAAAAATTAAAAGTTACTCAATATGTTATGATGCAACAAAAAATAAATAAATTAAAATTACAAATATGTAATAAGTAATGAGTAAATAAGGTAAAAAATAAATAAGAATAAAATAACTCTTAAACTTACATTAAGTAAATATACTAAATGAAATAGTAAAATAAAATAGTTAAAATATCTCTATAACCTACATCTTGAAATGGCATGAGAAAAACAAATTAAAATACATGTAAACAACTAGCTCAAAATATTTATTGTGTACATAAATCTTAATAAAATATTATAGGATACCTAATTATAGTTGCTTGAGGACAAGCAATCTTGAGTGGGGAGGGTTGTCATGTCCCCATATCTAGACACTGTTAAAGTACAGATTTGAACATAATAAAGATGGTTTCTAAAATATTATTTTGGATGATAGAAATAATTACATACATTATAATAATATAAATACAAATATACTTATAATTATCTTACTTTATAATATAAAAACAAATAATATAATATAAATCATATATCATTTATTATGATATAAATGATATAGTATAAATAATATAAAATATATAATATATCATTTATTATAATATAAATGATATAATATAAATATAAATAAAATAAATAAACATCTTTTAACTATCCTCTTATGATAACAGAGTTACGTATAGTTAGAACTAGTTTTACCACAAAAGGGAATTAATATAAAGTAATAAAAATTATAAGAGGGTGAGTATGTCTTTTACCACCAAGCATAATAAGAGACGTGCCTCTTCAAACATATCTCGAAAGGGAAATAAATAAAGGTTGTGAGATAGAAGGAAAACATCATGGGAAGAAAATATAAAAGGAAAGACAATATAAATTAATATATAGAGATATCTACATCCGCAGCAAATGAGAAGAATGATTCTAATAAAAATAAATAAATAAATATAATATATATAGTAGATAAAGGATGTGATGGCTTGATAGAGATCGGTACGATTAAACATTATTAAAAATTATATTCATGATAAAAATATAATAATAATGCTACGATAATAACAATAATATATATAATTGTAATATTATAATGATAATAATAAGTAATATATTAAATAGTTATGTTAATAATAAAATAACAATAAAATTCAAATGCTGGCGAGCAATCATATATATATATATATATATATATATATATATATATATATATATATAAAATACTATTAATAACATATGTAATAATATAATATAGAGATATTATTAATATTATAACAAATACTATAATATATAAATATTAAAGAATAGGCATGAGACTGACTCAAGAAGAGTCACAACAGACAAAAAGGGACACTATAATAATAAAGGCAAATTGTATGTTTTGAAATGTGTGTGGAAACTGCATGTATTGCATTTTATGAATTCAACCAGGAGAGGGAATGCATAGACCTTAGTAGATTGCCTAAAAACCCCATCTAGGTTCCGTCCCCATAGGCCCGAGACCAGGATTGGGCGTTATGCCCCTTTGGCCTGAGTCAAGGGATTGGATCATGGAGGGATGGGGGTCCCACATTGTAACGTGCCCCTTAGGCCCGAGACGAGGGATTCGGCAAAAGGACCAGCCACCATAGGCCCAAGTCAAGGGATTGGGCAATAGGATTGTGGTAGGCCTTTGGCTACTAAGGGCTTATGTGTTTACCTCCCCTAGCAGCATGAATGTTTTTCTTTTACCTATGTGTTTCAAATTGCAAGTGTGTTTATGTTGGACTGATGAATACTAGATATTAAAACTAACATGCAGCAATATGGACTTGAATATTCATGATGCTACAGGTACTAATTCAAAATAATGTGTGATCTATTCAACCCAAGGTTACCCCTTTAAAAGAGAAGAAACCCTAAACCTAATTCACAAGCGAATTCTAGGGCAAGTTGGGTAAGGGACATTACAGTGGTATCAGAGCAGTGATCCTGCCATCCTATGAATAATAGTTAAAAATAAATAAAAATAAAAAATAATGGTGTTTAATACATTGCTAAAATATTTTAAACATATATATGTAACATTAAAAAATTAAAAGTTACTCAATATGTTATGATGCAACAAAAAATAAATAAATTAAAATTACAAATATGTAATAAGTAATGAGTAAATAAGGTAAAAAATAAATAAGAATAAAATAACTCTTAAACTTACATTAAGTAAATATACTAAATGAAATAGTAAAATAAAATAGTTAAAATATCTCTATAACCTACAGCTTGAAATGGCATGAGAAAAACAAATTAAAATACATGTAAACAACTAGCTCAAAATATTTATTGTGTACATAAATCTTAATAAAATATTATAGGATGCCTAATTATAGTTGCTTGAGGACAAGCAATCTTGAGTGAGGAGGGTTGTCATGTCCCCATATCCAAACACCGTTAAAGTACAGATTTGAACATAATAAATATAGTTTCTAAAATATTATTTTGGATGATAGAAATAATTACATACATTATAATAATATAAATACAAATATACTTATAATTATCTTACTTTATAATATAAAAACAAATAATATAATATAAATCATATATCATTTATTATGATATAAATGATATAGTATAAATAATATAAAATATATAATATATCATTTATTATAATATAAATGATATAATATAAATATAAATAAAATGAATAAACATCTTTTAACCTATCCTCTTATGATAACATAGTTATGTATGGTTAGAACTAGTTTTACCACAAAAGGGAATTAATATAAAGTAATAAAAATTATAAGAGAGTGAGTATGTCTTTTACCACCAAGCATAATAAGAGACGTGCCTCTTCGAACATATCTCGAAAGGGAAATAAATAAAGGTTGTGAGATAGAAAGAAAATATCATGGGAAGAAAATATAACAATATAAATTAATATATAGAGATATCTACATCCGCAGCAAATGAGAAGAATGATTGTAGTAAAAATAAATAAATAAATATAATATTTATAGTAGATAAAGGATGTGATGGCCTGATAGAGATCGGTAGGATTAAACATTATTAAAAATTATATTCATGATAAAAATATAATAATAATGCTATGATAATAACAATAATATATATATATATATAATTGTAATATTATAATGATAATGAATAAGTAATATATTAAATAGTTATGTTAATAATAAAATAACAATAAAATTCAAGTGCTGGCGAGCAATCAAATATATATACATAAAATACTATTAATAACATATGTAATAATATAATATAGAGATATTATTAATATTATAACAAATACTATAATATATAAATATTAAAGAATAGGCATGAGACTGACTCAAGAAGAGTCACAACAGACAAAAAGGGACACTATAATAATAAAGGCAAATTGTATGTTTTGAAATGTGTGTGGAAACTGCATGTATTGCATTTTATGAATTCAACCAAGAGAGGGAATGCATAGACCTTAGTAGATTGCCTAAAAACCCCATCTAGGTTCCGTCCCCATAGGCCCGAGACCAGGATTGGGCATTATGCCCCTTTGGCCTAAGTCAAGGGATTGGATCATGGAGGGATGGGGGTCCCACATTGTAACATGCCCCTTAGGCCCGAGACGAGGGATTCAGCAAAAGGACCAGGCACCATAGGCCCAAGTCAAGGGATTGGGCAATAGGATTGTGGTAGGCCTTTGGCTACTAAGGGCTTATGTGTTTACCTCCCCCGGTAGCATGAATGTTTTTCTTTTACCTATGTGTTTCAAATTGCAAGTGTGTTTATGTTGGACTGATGAATACTAGATATTAAAACTAACATGCAGCAATATGGACTTGAATATACATGATGCTGCAGGTACTAATTCAAAATAATGTGTGATCTATTCAACCCAAGGTTATCCCTTTAAAAGAGAAGAAACCCTAAACCTAATTCACAAGCGAATTCTAGGGCAAGTTGGGAAAGGGACATTACATTTTTCCCCAAACACTCCAAAGTTCTTATGTAAATCTCCTAGCCAAGCTCACCATTGAATAGACAATTGAATTTTGAGCAACTTTTCCTTTTGAACCATCTCAAAATTCCTTAATATGAAAAAGTTATGCTGGTTCAAAGTTTGGTGTTTTATATGTTTTTCCTTAGTCAAAAGATGGTTTCTCCCTTAGAAAAATTTTCATGTTTTGCTTATTATCGGCAAGTCGGAAAAAGTTCTAACTTTAGAACTTATTCACAAGTTCTATTTTTTGTCGATTCACCGATAT
Organism: Cunninghamia lanceolata; assembly: GCA_027924645.1. Lineage (NCBI taxonomy): Eukaryota > Viridiplantae > Streptophyta > Pinopsida > Cupressales > Cupressaceae > Cunninghamia > Cunninghamia lanceolata. Next base: position 541,195 of record BSBN01000292.1, on the reverse strand, counting down.
GTGTGTTCACTGATTGAAGGGAAAACGGAGAGTTGTGGGACAATGAAGAAAAGGCAAAGGGCTCTTCTATCGGTGAAAGGAAAGGTTCAAGAACCCGATGGTTTGCCAATAGGGAGTTTTCTCGATGTCCATTTCATTGACAAAGGCAAAGTTTGAAGAATGAAGGAAATGTTCAAGATATTTGCATTTTGCTGATAAGGGCAAAATTGACTAAGGCTCAAGTCATAAAGTGTTGTTTCGTTGGCAAATTGGTGGGTGGCCGAACTGAGGAACTAGTTTGGGATTGCTCAAGTTTTCTGATGGCTCATTTGTCTGACAAAGTAAAGAGCAGGCAAAGTGAAGAACAAAGCAAAGTTCATAAAAAATCAACTTTGCTGATAAAGCATGAAAAAGGCGCCAAGCAAGAAAAGTTTGGAAAAGACAAAGTTTGCCAATAGGGTAGACAAAAGTAAGAATTTGGCTAACGGAAGAAGGAAGAGTGCCCTTGTCGAGGAATTGACGAAAGGCCGAACTAAAGGAAAGTTCAGAATTTGGTAAGTTCATCGATGCTCGGTTCAGCTGGCAACCCATTCATTGACAAAATGGTGCAGCAAAGAGAAAAGAAGGCCAAAGTTCTAGTTTTTTCCTTTTTGCTAATATGGAAAAGTCAAAGTCAAAAGTTCGTCATAGCTTCTTTTTGCCGATAAAAGGAAGCATAAGCCAAGTTCTAAAAAGTGTTGATTTGTCGATAAGGCAAATATACAATAAAAAAGTAAAGTTCAAAATGTAGCAAATTTGTCGACAAGTCAAATTGAGACAAAATTTGGCTAAGGCATGAAAAGGAAAAATAATGCCTTGTCGGGGAATCGGCTGAGGGCCGAACTAATGAATTAGTTAGGAATTTTGATAGTTCGTCGATAGGCCTTTTTTGCCAATAAGGCAAGTTGAAAAGATGAGTCTGGTAGGTGGCTTTTTTGCTGATAAAAGGATATAATGCCCCAAAGCTTTTGGTTCTAAAAGGAGCCACTTTGCCGATAAAAAGGAAAAATGACTAAGGCATAGGATATCGACAAATCAGAGGAAAGAGGAACTAGTGAACTAGTTCAAGATTTTCATAATTCGTTGATAAGGTGATAAGAAAGATGGTTCGACAAATTAAAGACTTGCTGATAAAGGCAGATATGAGGCAAATGTGTTTAAAGTTTGAGAAAAGTTGAAATTGCTAATGAGACGAAAAGGGAGCCAAAGTAAGGTGGTTTGGTAAATTGATTTTTGCCAACTAAAGGATCAAGCAAGCCAAGTTCTGAAATGATTAAGGTTGCTGATAGAATGAAAAGGATAAAGCAAAGCATGGTTCTGTAAAGGTGAAGTTGGTTGAATGAAACAAAGGGAGAAGAATGCGGCGGATGATGCAAATTGGTAGATACGGAGAATAAAGAAGATTGGCTGGTAAATCAAAAAATGCAGATATGAACAGTCTGAGATTAGGTGCTTCAAAACAGAAAAAAGGACAACACAATGGGAATTATGTCAATACCTAAAATGGTTAATTCCCTGAATACATGCCATGATTGCAGGAATACACAAACTGATTTGTATCCATATTTTAATGAGCCTATAGAACAGTGCAAAGCAGGTGGATTGGCATAGTAAAACACTTCAATGCATCAAGGACAAATATGAGAAATCAATGTTGTAGATGGCAAGGAAAGGGTAGAAGCTTCCATCTTTATTGCTTGAGGTACATTTTGGAGTGCAAGCAATCTTTGACAAGTTGATTGTAGAGGCAGTAGGACATGGGTCTCAATCCCAATGTGCAAATCTATTGACAAGTTTGGAATTAATACAACATGGGTGCAGTCCTTTACAGGATGTGGCACCTCGGAGACTACACTCAGTTTGAAATCGAAGTGCTACATATGCAGGGTTCTAATTTGTATTAAGATTTGGTCATTTTGGCATTCTCTCGGTAGGGTTGTGAGCTCCAGGAGGTAGATTAAGAAAGGATATTATGCAAGCTATGTTTATACATGAATCAGTCATGAAGTCTATGTAATACAATTTAAGTCTTTGTATTAGATTGTTGTTTTTCTCCACTACTATTGGTGTTTTTCTTAGTAAGTTGTAATCACAGTTCCAATTTGCTTTTACCACATTTCATGGTATGATTGTAAGTTCTGATTTGATGAATGTGACAGTTCTTAATTCATTCCCAAACTTTGTGAATGATCATTTCAGTATTACATAGGGAAAAACGTGGTATGGTGTGTGATTCTTAAGTATTTTTAGTAATCTGATAGTGATTTCTTTGCATTTGATTTGTCAAATAGGTAGTTATACACTTCTGTGTGATTGTTTTACATTAGACTCTGTAGCCCAATGGATAGGCACCAGTCTGAGTAGCCTTAGATCACCCATTTCAAAAAAAAATTTACATCTTACTTTTAGAAGCAGAAGTAGTCTTCATGCATCCTCATTGTATAGGATTGCATTTATCAGCTATATAAGGGTCATACAATAGCCAACTTTCTTAGTTCAGTGACAGATTTGGGACTGAGAAAGCAAACTGGATTTGGTTGTTACATTTTTAGTTGTTCATCTGGTTTTATTTTAATACATACTCAGGTATAAAACCCCTTGGAATATCCCTCCAAAGTTTAAGCTAAGCTCAAAAAGTAGAGGAGTTTACCCACTCCTGTAGTTGGCCAAAATTGCCCAAAACTTGTTATCAAATCTCTTCCTTTCACCTTGACGACAATCCCTAGCCTAGGTGATTTAGGAAAGTTTTAGAGTTTTGTGTTGCTATTATTTTAGGAACTAACGTTTTGGCACAATTTCCAAGGAAGGATTAAATGGTTAAAGAAATTTGTAGACCCCTATAACAGTCAGTTCATAGTCATTACCGGGGACAAAAGTTACTTTAGCTGTTGCCAGGTTCTAGCAGCTGGAAATAATTTCAACACCCCTATAACAGTGATTTGTAGTTGTTCATTTTGTGTGGGTAAGTTGGCAGCCCATCAACTTATACCAACATTTTGGCATCATTTCTAGGGAACAATTATTTTGATTTAAATTCAAAATCCTTGGTAATAGTCAATCATTTTAGTTCTAGTTACCGATATTGAAAATATAGTTTTGTTCAAATTTTCTTCCCAATAGGGGAGTGGCGACTATGTTTGTTAACCTAGAATTAATTTCAGTGTGAAAGAAGTTTCAAAATGGATAGAGGAAGAAACCAGTAGCATTCTAGACGTGAGGAATCTTCTAGCAATGCTGGAAATAGGAGTAGGTATAGGGAAAAAAGACCCCATGTGGTACCTATAAGAAATGCCCAAGATAATATATTTGTCGACCTTAGAAGCCAGTATAACTATACTTTTGAGGATTCTGTTAATAATATTCTAAGAAGGAATAAAAGATAGAATAGAGATGACTATAATGTTAGAAGAAATGAGAATGTTATTGGTAGAAGAGGTAGAGATGCTTGATGGTAATCTTATTAATTGCTCTGCTATCAGTGCACATCCTCCATGTTCCATCTTTTTTGCCAACAACATACACTCAATAGAATTGTGCCATTAATCATGTGTGAGAGCCAAAGAATTGAAAAACTAGAAATAATAAAGAAAACTTCTAGTCACCAACTCTATTGCTACTGTTGGTAATCATTTATGTTTAGGGTTTTAAGCTTGAATGTTTGCAGGTTTTCTCTTTCAAACCCTAAATTTTCTAAGTCTTGGGGTCTTGCATTGTTTTGTCTGTTCTGACATTGGCCTTCTATGGTGGGTTCCTAGTTGTTAAGTTTCATCCTCATGCTTTAGTGTTCATAGCTTGACTAGCCCCCATGCATTGTTTTACCCCTCTTTCCTATCACACATGAGAAAATGTTAAGTTTTTGTATATGCAAGAGCAGATGTGTGTTGGCGGGCTTACATATTTTCCATCGGCCTCCAAAAAATGATAAAGAAGTGAATCATATGCATTTTAGATGCATATCGGGTTGCATATACAAAGAGGGAATCTTTCACAGATTCCCAGGAATATTTTGCAGTTGTATGCATTTCTAGATGCATATCGGGTTCAAAGGGATGCATGTACATTGGGGGAATCTTTTGCAAGATTCTTGGAATATTCTCTGCATGTATATCAGGTTTTCTTGTACAAGTTTTGTTGTATGTCCCAGCATACAAAGGTTATATACAAGCAAAAATGTGCAATGGCAGAATATACATTGAAGATTCCTTGAAGATGTTGTATCAAGCAGGTGAGATATATGTTTGTTTTGTTGTATGTTCGACATACAATGTCAAGTATACATTGCGGAATTCAAAAGAAGTTCAAAACAGGGCTAAAGGTAGGTCGGGTCTGCAAGTATATGTAGAAGGGATTGAATGTATGTCCAACATACATTGGGTTTATACAAAGGCAGAAGATACAATTGGTGGGGCCCACCAAAGTCTTATACAAACAGGTTTGTACATGTTCAATATACAAGGGAAGAATGTATATGGAATATTCTAAAAGATTCCCTGCTTGTATGTTTGTGTTTGTATATTTAGCATACAAACAAAATACGCATTAGAATATACAATGAAGGAATATGCATTCTGAACCCGAAGGAGAAGTCAGATGCGGCAGATAAATTTTTGAGATCCGCCTTGTATGTATAAGATGAATGTATATGCAGATATACATTGAGATATGCAAGGAAAGGAAATGCAAAGTGGACCCAATGGTGATTGTGATTTGCTCTACAACAGTTTGGGGTCCACCTTGCATGTTAACTGTTGTATGTATATGCATCCTACATATACAAGGTTTTAAAGAGGGAATTTGTATGTGCATTTGAACATGCATATACAAAGGAGAAAATGGCAAAATGAGAGGGTGAAAAGTCAGTGATAGATGCATGAGGTGCTGACGTGGCATGATATTATTGGTTCGCAACTTTTTAACATTTTTGGGTGCCGTTGATAGCAGCAATGGGAAGATGATCGACAGTCTTGTTTTGAACTTGCAGCGATGGATTTTCCTGAGCGTGTGCGGCCATTTTTGAGTGGGAAATTTTTAGAGGTATATTGTTATTGCATTTCAAAGGGGATGCAGGTAGCTGAAGCATTAATGGCAAAGTTGTAGCAGTATGGGTCGATGATGGATGGGCCAACTACCCAATTTTATGAGGTTGTTCTTCAAACGGCGGTGCAATTCCTGAGATACCTACTCCCTCCTCTTGGTCTCTCTGCGGCATCGACTATTTCAGAGCGCCATTTCTCATGCATTGTATCTGGTAGGATTTTTGACATGTGATGTAATAAATGTTGAGTGCACATTCTTGGTATAAAAAGCAGACTGTGTTACTCATTTGTGGTTGTTGAAAACTAGACAAATTTTGGTATTGTAACAAGATACAACTTCACTGGTGGCTCTGTTTTGGGTGTCTTGTGAGTTTATGAATCTCATGTTGTGTCTTTTATGCATAAGTTAACTAGTTTCATGCTGATTTATATGAGAAATGCTCTGTTGCATGTGTTTAATCATTTGTCTCCAAATTGTGAATGTATTTTCTTTTGAATCAGAATGACTAAGGGTTATTTTAGATTCAGGAATATGGGTTTTCTATATTGAATGTTTAATCTCCTACCTTTGTTCAAGGAACAAATTAAATGTTTCAGGTTAATCATTGGAAAAATATGTTGCAATGGGGATACCACCAAGTATGAATGATTAAACACTTAAATTTTGGGAAGTGTCTGTAAGGCAGATACTAGAAATCTCCCCTTGAAACTCAGTCATTGATTTAAGATTATGATAACCACTCACATGTGTATGTCTATTGACTCCAAGCCCTGGATAGGCACCAATCTGGTCTTGTGTTGAGGTTACAACCAAGGTCCTAGTTTTGCATCCAAATAACATAAAATCAAACTCAAACTTCATATACAAACCTTTAGGATATTAGAAGTAGTTTTAGGACCAAAATCCTCTGTCTACAACTGAATATAGGCCTAGAGCTAGCCCCTTTGCACTTATTCCACAGTTTTGGTCAACATAAAAAAGGATTTATCTACTTTGTACCAACATCCAAACAAGTTCATGTACATATGTTATAGATGTTGAATAGGGAATACCCCCCTTGGTTCTGTAGAGCCTAAAGAAGAAGAGGAGATATTTATAGAGTCTATCTCCTATACTGTTGGCCCTTGGCCCAGGAATCTTGTTGATCAATGATGACTATTTTGTAGGGATTACTGGGAATAAGCATCCAGTCTAGGAAAATAACCAACAGCTACAATGAGAGAAAACTCTCTTATATCCAAGAAAACAAAAAAATAAAAAAATTACCTTTTTTGGTAGATTTTGCCATTTTAGGTAATTTTACATGCATATCTTGAGAATCCAATTTTTTCCGAAAAACTTCCTAAAACTAAGGTAGGACGAAAAGCCAACTAACATCCTAAATTCAAAACATGAGTTTCGAGTTATTAACAAAAGCAACTTTTTAAAAACTAGGAAACAACACTAAATTGCCATTTTGAGGGCCAAGATGAAATTTTGAAGCCATGAAAAAGTGCCAAGACGGAGTCCAACCCACTAGGGTGGGTTGGGAATCCATATGCCACCTCATAACGCATCCACCTGTAAAATTTCAGCCCAAACCCACATCTGAGTCAAAAGTTATGACCTCCGGAAGTCCCTACATCATTCTCCTCTGGTTGGAAAGAACGCAGCTCCTGCAAGTGAGTGTCTTCAAACTGCTGCCACTTGATTGGATCTAACCTTTGCACTTCCCACTTTGTAATCCACGTGCTATCTTTTGGTGGCAATCCTTCCCACTATACTAAATACTTGTTGTAATGCCCTTGTTGATTGTAGGTAGTCTTCTTATTAAGTACCCAGGTGCAATCTTTTCCTTCTTCTTATGGGGAATGTGGTGGTGCCATGCCACTTCTTGTTGACTATCTTCAACATCATCCTCACCATGGAATGCATATAAATCAAAAATATTAAACACAGGAGAAATATCGAGATCGTCTGGTAAATTGACCTCATATGCATTATCATTGATCTTCTTTGTAATTTTGCAAGGACCAATTTTCCTGTACTTTAACTTGTGGTATGTTCCAGTAGGAAACCGCTCTTTTCTCAAATATACCATTACTAAGTCACCTTCATTGAATGTTTGATGTCACCTACTAGCATCCACTATATTCTTGTACCTCTCGTTACTGTCTTGCAGCTTCTGTCTCACATCTTTCTGCAACTATTGAAGGTGTTCTGCAAATGCTTCCTCATCATCACTGACCCTATCTTTCATTGGTAGCTGTACCAAATCTAGAACACCCTGAGGATTCCTGCCATACACAATCTAGAAAGGGGACTTTCCCATTGATTTGTTAACAAAACTATTATTGGAAAATTTGGCTTGGGGTAATGCCACGTCCCATTGTTTTGGTTTTTCTCCAACAATGCACCTCAAGAAATTTCCCAGACTCCGATTGATTACCGATGTTTGCCCATCCGTTTGAGGATGATAGGCACTACTAAACTATAACTTGGTCCCCATCTTCTTCCATAAAGTCCTCCAGAAATGACTGAGGAATTTGGTATCCCTATCAAAGGTAATAGTCTTTGGAACACCATGTAGTCGAACAACTTCTGAAAAAATAACTCTACTACCCTCGTTGCATCATTAGTTTTCTTACAAGCAATAAAATGAACCATCTTGGAGAACCTATCAACAACTACAAAAATGGAGTCATTACCTCATTGAGTATGTGGAAGTCCCAACACAAAGTCCATGCTCAAATCTATCCATGGTGTAGTTGGTACTGGTAATGGCATATATAACCCTGTATTTTGTGAATGTCCCTTAGCCACTTGGCAGATCCTACACCTTGTTACATACTTAGTTATATCTCCTTTCATTTTTGGCCAGTAATAGTTATCTTCTATCAAGGCTATTGTCTTGTCCTTGCCAAAATGTCCAGCCAACCCACTACTATGAAATTCTCAAATAATGTTTTCCCTCATAGAGCCAGCTGGTATACATAGTTGTTTTCCTTTAAATAGATACCCATCTTGCATAAAATATTCACCCCTAAAGTGATCCAAGTTACCAGATACTAGTGCCTTCAATTGTTCCACAATCTCCCAAAAATCATCATCAGACTCATACAAATTTTTGATGGCATCAAAACCAATCACCTCAGTTTCCATTGTCGTCAAAAGTGCAACATGCCTACTTAACACATCTGCAACCTGATTTTATTTTCCAAACTTATACTTCAACACAAAATTGTAACCCTGCAAGAAAGAGACCCACTTGGCATGCCTACTATTCAACTTTTTCTATGTGTTCAAGTATCTCAATGCAATATGATCTATAAACAATACAAACTCCTGGGGAACTAGATAATGTCTCCAATGCCTCAATGCTTGAACAATTGCATAAAATTCTAAATCATAAGTAGAATAATTCTTTCTCACTCCATTCATCTTTTCACTAAAGAAAGCTATAGGTTTTCCAGCTTGGCTAAGCACAACACCTATTCCCACATGGGAGGCATCACATTCTACTTCAAATACCTTATCAAAATTTGGCAATACAAGTATAGGTGCTTCTGTTACCTTTTTCTTTAAGTACTTAAAGCTCTCTTCAGCATCCTTGGTCCATACAAACTCCCTTCCTTTGGTGTAATCTGCTATAAGAGCTACAATACTACTAAAATGTCGAATGAACTTGCAATAGAAAGTGGCCAAGCCATGAAAACTTTTTACCTCGGTGATGTTGCTTGGACTAGGCCATTCTAGAATTGCCCTGACCTTTTCTGGATCCATTCTAACACCATCTTTAGAAATGACAAAGCCTAAAAAAACCAAACTATCATGCATGAACCTACACTTCTTCAAATTGGCATAGAGCTTCTCCTTCCTTAACACACCAAAGATGATCCTCAAGTGTTGTAGGTGCTCTTCTTTGCTATTACTAAATACCAAAATATCATCAAAATAAACTACCACAAACTTACCAATGTAAGGTCATAGTATAGTGTTCATAATCTCATAAATGTGCTAGGTGCATTTGATAACCCGAATGGCATAACCATCCACTCATATAATCTATCTCCAGTCTTAAAGGTTGTCTTCCAATCATCCCCTTCTCAGATCTGAATTTGGTGGTAGCCACTTCATAGGTCAATCTTGCTGAAATATTTGGCCCCTGCAAGGACATCCATCATGTCCTCCATACAAGGTATAGGAAATCGATACTTGATGGTAATCTTATTAATTGCTCTACTATTAGTGCACATCCTCCATGTTCCATCTTTTTTTGCCAACAACATACACTTAATAGAATTGTGCCATTAATCATGTGTGAGAGCCAAAGATTTGGAAAACTGGAAACAATAAAGAAAACTTCTATTCACCAACTCTACTGCTACAATGAGAGAAAACTCTCTTATATCCAAGAAAACAAAAGAATCAAAAAATTAACTTTTTTGGTAGATTTCAACAATTATCAGATTTTGCCATTTTAGGTAATTTTACATGCATATCTTGAGAATCTAGTTTTTTCCCAAAACTTCCTAAAACTAAGGTAGGACGAAAAGCCAACTAACATCCTAAATTTGAAACATGAGTTTCGAGTTATTAACAAAAGCAACTTTTTAAAAACTAGGAAAAAACACTAAATTGCCATTTTGAGGGCCAAGATGAAAGTCTGAAGCCCTAAAAAAGTGCCAAGATGGGGTCCAACCGACTAGGGTGGGTTGGGAATCCATATGCCACCTCATAATGCATCCACCTGTAAAATTTCAGCCCAAACCCACATCCGAGTCAAAAGTTATGACCTCCGGGAGTCCCTGCATCACATTAAGAGAGGCTTATGCTATAGCTATAAATATTGAGAGTGATATGAGAGCTTCAGACAAGCATATTAAAAGGGTTGAATGTGAAATTGTCCCAGCCTGACAAGGTTGTTTCCAACTACTGATGATAAGTTGGACAAACTTATGGGGGTAGTGAAGGATTTGAGTTATAAGGTTAATAGAAATGACAAAGGGTTTCCACCTCAGGCTGCTACAACACATTTTAATGAAGGACAGAGGCTTCATAATAGGGCTTATAATATTGATTGGTCTAAGAGACCACAACAGAATGATAGGCAGGTTGCTCTGAGGAATGTGAGTTTCAAATAGCCTAAAAGGGATACCCCTAATCCTTTGAGAAAGGATCAGATTAATTTCCAAGTTGAATCTTTGTGGTGTCAAGCTTGTTTCCTTCCCCATGACCCAACTAATTGTGTGGTGGCTCATTCATTGAGCATAGAAGAAGAGTTTCCAAATGAAGAGGGTGCAACTAAGTACTATGAAGAAGAGATAAATCAGTTTGATACTAAAGGCTATGAACAGATTGATCAGGATGTTGATTGTGGTAATAGTGAGGAGGATGATCATATTTTTCAATATGATTATGATGAAGGTCTGAAAAAATACCAATTGCTAGCCCATGATTTTGGGCATCTAAAGGACCTTATGCAGAAAAAATATCAACAGTCGAAGCCTTCAAAAGAAGACATGAAAGCATTGACTGATTTTGCTATCTTGTAAGTCCAAGGAGGCTATCAACTGAGGAACAGAACTATCCTTGTTCAAAATGTCCCTGCTAAGGAATTGAAACATCAAAAACCTAATGAGCAAGCAGACAAAGGTAAAGGCCCCGTGGAGTAGAAAAATAATAGCATTCACAAGAAAAATGTCTCAGATAAGAAGAAATCCCCCACACCAAACCCAGCAGTAAAACACCAATATGTGCAAAAGAATCCAGCACCAGTCTAGCTTATAGATACCATGCCTATTTTGGGAGTCCATTATCCAAAAGGAGCTTATAAACAAGATCACCCCAAAACACCAAAAGAGCTAGAAAAGGAAAAGACAAAGGAAGAAGGTAAGGATATCTCATCCAATTCCATACATTCCTTCTGCAAATGATGTAACTATTTCATGTGAAACTCGCTTTCCCAAATATCTCCCTATTGACATGGCTCAAGTTTTTAGCCAAAATAGGATTTCTGTCCCCATAGTGGAACTGCTCAGAATCCTTTAACATAGGGATAGGGCAGAGTCTTTTATCACTATTGTAGATGCACAAAAACAACCTAAAGTTGTTCACAGCAGTAATCATGAGGGTGTAGGAAATGAGGAAACAGTAGAGGTCTACTTAGGATTCTCCATGGTTAATAGCAAGATGGGAGTAGATCCTTTTTACACCACTTTATATATAAATGGATGGTTGTTACACAATTGTATGCTTGATTCTGGGGCATCCAACAATGTCATGCCACTAGAAATTATGGATGAGTTGGGACTGAAAATGTCCAAATCTTTTGGCAAGTGCTTTTCCATGGATTCTAGGGAAGTCAATGTCATAGGCTTGTTCAAGGATGTGAGTTCAAACTCACTGCCTACCCAGACAAGTCATTCCTCATGGACATAATTATTGTGGACTACCTAGCCAAGTGGGGCTTGTTGTTATCTAAGAAGTGGGCTGCTTCCATGGGTGGTAGTATCCAAATGGACCTATCATATGCAACCATTCCTATCTAGGGCATGGAAGTAAAATTACACAGGGAAAAGAAGGTAGAAGACCAACACATTGAAGACAGATATAAAACAGAGGATAATCATTTAAACTTTTTTGATACTGAAATTGATCATTTTATGGCATATTACACTGATGATGATCTTGATGTAAATGTTTCACCTTCTGACCCTATTGTTGTTGATCATGATACATCTAATTTGTGGATGTTGCACTTTGATGGTGCATGCTCAAAAAATGGTTCTGGTGCTGGGTTTATTTTAACATCCCCAGTTAGTAAGCAGTCATGCACATCATTCAGACTGGATTTTTATTGCACAAATAATGTGGTAGAATATGAATCACTATTGCTGGGCCTGAATGTGGCCCACAAACATGGAATTCAATGTCTAAAAATTTATGGAGATTCATAACTGATTGTCTAGTAGATAAGAAAAATGTTTGTTGCTAAAGACAAGAGGTTGAAAGCATATAGAAATGTTGTATGGGATACCATAGGGTTGTTTGACATCATTGGTATTGAGTGGATTGATAGATCAAAAAATGAAGTGGATGCCTTGGCTATAGCTTCATCTAGGTACAATCCCTAGTCTAATTTTCTCCTTGACCATCAAGCCATTGAAGTACTTACAAGGCTGAGCATTCCAGACAACATATATAGTTGGCAAGTATTTAATGACAACAATCAATTTTTTTAGTTTTTTAAATTGTATGGATGAATTTGAAGGTCAGGAAATTGAATGGTAGCCAATGGTTGAAATGGAGAATGGCAAAGAAACATTGTTTGGTAGTGAAGTAGTACAGTTGAAGACCAATACCATTCCCAAGGGATTGGTAGCATTGGAAAGAATGTTTGATAGCTCTGACTGCTGGAAAAGCAATAGTAAACTAGTTCAAGAAGATGGCCTAGAGGGTGTTAACCTTGGAACTAAGGAAGCACCAAAGATGGTTTACATAGGCAAGAAATTAAAGCCTCATGAAAAGAAAATGATGATTGCTTTGTAGAGGAAATTCAAAAAGTGTTTTGCATGGTCATATGATGATTTGAAAGCTTATAGGGAGGATTTGTTTTAGCATACTATCCCCCTCGAACTAGATGCAAAGCCATTTAGGCATAAACAAAGGCCTATAAATCCCACCATAGCTCCCAAGATGCAGAAGGAGTTGCTAAAAATGAAAGAGGGAGGTATCATCAAACCTATCAAGCACTCTGAGTGGGTGTCTAATCTTGTCCCAATTAGAAATAAGAATGGGGAGATTAGACTGTGTGTTGATTTTAGAAATTTGAACATTAACTCCCTCAAGGATAACTATTCTCTTCCAAGCATGGACCATTTATTATAGAGGGTGGTTGGTTCAGAATTAATGTCAATGATGGATGGATTTTTAGGTTATAACTAGGTGCTAGTCAAGGAATCAAACTAGTACAAAAAAACATTTACCACTCCTTTGGGTACGTATGTTTACCTGAGAATGCCATTTGGACTAAAAAATGTAGGTTCTACATTTCAAAGAGCAATGGATGTGACCTTTGCTAGCCTTATTGATGAGATCATGACTATTTACCAAGATGATCTAACTGCATTTTCAAAGGATATAAATGATCATTGCAAACATTTTCAATTGATTTTTGAAAGGTGTTTAGAGTATGGGATCTCTTTAAATCCCCAAAACTGTCAATTTTGAGTTGAAGAAGGAAAGCTGTTGGGACACATTATGTGAAAAGAGGGGGTTAGAATTGATCCAGAAAGAGTTAAGGCCATTGACCTTATTCCCTAGCCTAAAATAATCAAAGGTATCTAGTCCTTCCTTGGTCAAATTAATTTTTTAAGGAGATTTATCCCTAACTTTGCTTAAAAGGCAAAATCCATTTCCAAGATGCTTAAAAAGGGACAATCTGTCTTGTGGGACAAGGAATCTATTGAAGCCTTTCTTGATATAAAAGAGGAACTGAAAAATGCACCAATGCTAGTAAGTCCAGACTATTCCAATCCTTTCCAACTCTTTTCATTCACTTCATTTTACACTGTCACTGTTGTGTTGCTACAAAAGAACGAAGATGGATATAAACATCCCATAGGATTTTTTAGTAAATCTTGCAGGCTACTGAGTTGAATTACTCCATTATGCAGCACACCTATGAAATACTTGTCTCAGGTTCCATAAACATTTTTCTTTTGTCTTACTAAAAATTAAAATATCATCTAAATATACAATAACAAAGTTACCCAAGAATTTATTCAAAACTTCATTTATCAATCTCATGAAAGTACTCGGTACATTAGTCAATCCAAAAGGCATCACTAACCATTCATACAATCCTTCATTTGTCTTAAAAGCAATCTCCCATTCATCTCCTTCTCTGATTCTGATCTGATGGTATCCACATTTCAAGTCTATCTTTGTAAAATACTTTGCTCCACTCAAACAATCCATAATGTCATCCATCCTAGGCAATGGAAATTTATACTTAACTGTGATCTTGTTGATTGCTCTAGAGTCTATACACATTCTCCATTCTCCATCCTTCTTCAATGTTAACATTGTAGGTACTGCACAAGGACTCAAGCTTTCTCTGATCAAACCTTTCCTCAACAAATCTTGTATCTGTCTGTGCAATTCTTCATTCTCTATTGGTGTCATTCTATGTGCTGCTGCTTTGTTAGTCAAACTAGCTCCAGATATAAGATCCATGTGATGACTGATACACCTGATTGGTGGCAATCCTTCAGGTACATTATCTGATATGATGTCTTCATATTCTATCATCAACTCTATTATCTCCTTCATTTGTGATTCTTTAGTTTCGGTCTTTAGGGTTTTAGCCTTCTTAGGAACCAAAGAATAACAAATATTCTCATGTCTTAAACCATCTAGAAATTTCCTTCTATCTACCAAAAAGATTCTAGTGTTCCCACATACTTCACCCTTAGGTTCATCTCCCAAAGGTATCAAAGTAATTCTCTTTCCATTTGATGTTATAGTATAGGTATTCTTTCTCCCATCATGTATATCTTTTCTATCATACTACCATGGTCTACCCAACAATATATGACATACATCCATAGGCATAATATCACACAATACTTCATCATGATAAGACCCAATATGAAATTTCACCAAACATTGTTCACTCACCAGTACATTATGATCATCCTAAATCCATTCTATCTAATAGAACTTAGGTGTTTCAATCTTTCCAACTTTAGCATAGTCACCATCTCCTCTAAAACCAAATTATCAGAACTACCACTATCAGTTACAACCTTACAACATTTACCTCCTGATTTCTATATGGTCCGAAACAAACTTTTACTCTGTTGTGGTTCCTCATTTGTCTCTACTTGAAATAGCACTCTCCTCATGACAAGTGATTCTCCTTTCTTAGGTTTACCAACTAAACTAGGTGATTCAACAGGTTCTTCTTCCACATAGGCTGCTCTTCCACTATTCTGTCAAAATGCACAAGACAACTGAGATGGGGGTGAATCAATTGTCTCTTAAACTTTAACAACTTATGAACATCAACACATCAATTAATGTTATTAAGATTTAACCATGAAAACATGAAACTAGAAGCTCAACACAATAACACATGAGACACCAGATTTTTACGTGGAAAACCCTATAAGGGAAAAACCATGGTGGGTGTTAGCCCATAGAAATAAATATGTTATAGCAATACCAAAAAATAGAGGCTCACTGCCTTAGGGCTTAGTGCCCAAAATGCTCACTAGAAATGTTGGGGCTCACTACCAAGGGGTGGCTCACTGCCAAGGGTTGGTGAACTGATTTGATAGCATCTACTTCATGCCTGAGTTTAGTTCCATTGAAGCACAGTATAACTCCTCTGCTCTGTTCTTCTTACACCTTCACACTTATCTTCACATTTTTGCACAAGAATATCTTTTTCGCAACTTCATTACATGTTTTTATACACTTCATCAACCTTGGAATGTACATCAAGGTTGGCATTACATTCATCAACCATTAGAATAATCTTCAAGGTCAGTATTACAAACATACATAGAAATAGGTCTGGACCTAAACAAAATTAGCTAAGGGAAAGATGTATATGGATCATGTTATGCTTAGCTGGAACTCAAATGCAAGCTTCAATGTGTCTCCACAAGTAATGAAAACAACCAAGTCAGCCAAGACTGGTGTTAACATTAAGTCTTCTAAGAACAGTCTTCATCCACAATCCAAGTTTCTCTTTGCGAACCAATCCAAAGGTAGGAACATGATCAGGAGACATCCACAAGCACATTGTAATCACCAGGAACAACCACACAATCTCTAACCACTTTGTCAGGAAGATTCTTCAAATCAGAGCACATAAAAAACACTGTTAGCTACTGTCATAAAGAAAAGATCACTTGCAGACCACCAAATCATGAACCATTGGTGCAGTCACGGTAGGAGGGTTCACAGAATGAACTATCTGAACCATGTAGCAAGAGTAAACACAACATAAATAATTCAAAGGAATAAGCAAATGCAAATTTAGTCATTCAATATATCATAGAATTCAAATAAAGATCGGCTAGCAACATGCAGGCTTACAATTAGGGCTCACAGGCCTGATTACATACATGCACAAGATAAGGCTTTGAAGCTCCCTTCCCACAAAATCTAACTATCAGTTATCACTATGTTATGAACTTAATAATTGCCTTCCTAAGGTTCTATTACATCAATATATATCTAATCCAGATCAATAGATTCCTCCGCATCGGACAAGGAAGATCACAAACTCCAAAGAAGAGGTGTAATGTGTGAACATAGATAGGTCAGACCTAAATGCATAGAACACTTCCGGTAAATGAATGGAATGAAGTGCAGACCCTTGGGAAAGGTCATCCACCAACCAAAGAACATTGAATGATGTGTCATTGAGATCTATAAGTCAAGAAATGATCTGCAAGCCTTCTCCTTTAGCTAATTGTCTGAGACTATCAGGATGCTCTGCTCTAAGGAAACAATTGATCTTCTAATAGTGATAACTTTCTGATAACTGATCCAACTGCTCTAAATTCTTGATATGATGTAGATGAATGAATGTAAATGCTAAGTCCAGATCTGCAAGATGTGAAATGCCAATACCAAACCACAAGCTGGAACTGCTTCTGACTGAACTACAAACAAACTGAAATGTAAATGTTTTTGGTTAATGCAAGATTGCTCTTAAACCATGGATGCTCCTACATCAAACATCCGTAGTTATTGAAAAAGTGAGTCCCTCACTTTGTTGGGGCTAGGGGAGAACCAAGACAGTCCAACGCAGCTTGAGAAATCCATGATGAATCTTCTTCTGGTCTTCCTTTCCACTTCACAAGGTATTCTTTATATTGTCTTCCTCTGGTGTTGCATCCAACTTTGTTGTCCAACATGTCCTCAATCTGCTCCGATGCTTGTTGTGGTAATTGCTTCTTTAAGTCTTCTTCCATGTTGTCACTAAACTTTGCTTCATGATACTGATATAGATCTGCAATGTTGAAAATAGGTGATATACCCAATGTCTCTAATAATTCCACTTCATATGCATTCCTTAAATCAAATTTCTTGAGTATCTTACAAGGTCCAAACTTATTCATATTTAACTTGTTATATGTTCCAACTATAAATCTTTCTTTTCTCAAGTATACCATCACTTCATCACCAACTTTAAATTCCTTATGTCTTCTCTTCTCATCATTCTTTTCCTTATACTTGTTGTTCATATCCTCCAAATGCTTCTTCACTTGATTATGCACTGTCTTCATGTGATCTACAAATTCTTCTTCTTCTGCACTTCTCTTTTCTTTTGTACTGATGTCTCTCAATTTTGCAACTCCTCTAGGATTCACTCTAGTCACAATCTCAAAAGGTGTTCTTCTGTACTCCTATTTACTAAATTGTTGTATGCAAACTCTGCTTGTGAAAGAATCAAATCCCAACTTCCTATCTTTTCTCCAACCAAACATCTCAACAAATTTCCCAAACTCCTATTCACCACCTATGTCTGTCCATCTGTCTATGGATGAAAAGTAGAACTGAACTTCAAATCTATCTTCATCTTCTTTTAAAGTGTCCTCCAAAAGTATCCAACAAACTTTGTATCTCTGTCTGAAACTATACTCTTAGGTAATCCATGGAATCTCACAATCTCATTGAAAAATAAGTCAGCTACATGTACTGCATCAGTTGTCTTCTTACAAGGTATGAAATGAGCCATCTTTAAAAAGCTGTCCACCACTACAAATATTGAATCATGTCCTCTCTGTGTCTTAGGCAATCCCATCATAAAATCCATGCTTATGTCTTCCCAAGGTCTCTCCGGTACTAACTACTAGTACTGTCAAAGGTTTATACAATCCAGTGTTCTAACTACTCCCTTTTGCAACTTGACAAACTCTACAACTCTGAACAAATCTCTTAACATCATTATATATTTGAGGCCAAAAGTAATTTTCACTCACTAAAGCCACTAACTTATCAATGCCAAAATGTCCTGCCAATCCACCACTATGTTTCTCCTTTATCAAATTATCCCTCATTGAACTTCTAGGTATGCACAACTGATTTCCTCTGAACAACATATCTTCTTGAATGAAATAGTCCAACCACTTACTCCTATCTATCACAACAGGTTCCTTACATGCTTTCCAAGGTTCTACAAAATCAGTGTCTCCCTCATACATGTTCTTCAATTCATCAAAACCCAACACTTCAAGTCTCATCTCTGTCAACAAGTTTCTTCTTCTACTCAAGGCATTAGCAACTTTGTTTGATTTACCACTCCTATGCTTCAACACAAAAGTATAACTTTGCATGAACTCTACCCATCTCATATATCTCTTATTCAACTTACCTTGACTGTTCAAATATTGCAAAGCTTGATGATCTGTATACAACACAAACTCCTTAGGCAACAAGTAATGTCTTCACTTCTTTGAGGCTTGAATTATGGCATAGAACTCTTGATCATAAACTGAATATCTTCTCCTTGCATCATTCAACTTCTCACTGAAATAAGCTATAGATATACCTTCTTGACTTAACACAACTCTGATTGTATTCCACTAGCATCACAATCAACTTGAAATACTTTATTAAAATCCGGTAATGCTAAAACAGGTTTCTCTGTCACTTTCTACTTCAACAACTCAAAAAATTTATCTGCTCCTGATGTCCACTTGAAATCTTTCTTGTCACCTCTCATTGTCTCTGTCATAGGGTTACAAACTGAACTAAAATTTCTGATGAACTTCTGGTAGAAACTAGCCAATCCATGAAATGATCTAACTTCTCCAATGCTCTCCGGTGTAGGCCATTCAACAATTGCTCTTACTTTCTCAGGGTCCATCTTCAATCCTTCCATAAAAATCACAAATCCCAAATATACCAACTCCTCTTTCATGAAACTACACTTCTTGATGTTTATCAACAATTTCTCTTCTCTCAGTCTCTACAAAACTTTTCTAATATGCCCCAAATGTTCCTCTTTTGTCTTACTAAAAATTAGAATGTCATCCAAGTATACAATAACAAACTTACCCAATAATTTCTTCAAGACTTCATTCATTAATCTCATGAAAGTACTCAGTGCATTTGTTAATCCAAAAGGCATCACTAACCACTCATACAATCCTTCATTTGTCTTAAAAGCAGTCTTCCATTCATCACCTTCTCTAATTCTAATATGAGGGTATCCATTAAATCTATCTTTGTAAAATGTTTTTCTCCACTCAAACAATCCATGATATCATCCATCCTAGGTAAAGGAAATATATACTTAACTATAATCTTGTTTATTGCTCTGGAATCAGTACACATTCTCCATTCTCCATCCTTCTTCGGTGCCAACACAGCAGGTACTGCACAAGGACTCAAGATTTCTCTGATCAAACCTTTCCTCAACAACTCTTGTATCTGTCTATTCAGTTCTTCATTCTTTGTCAGTGTCATCTGGTGTGCTTAGTTGTTAGGCAAACTCACTCCAGGTATGAGATCCATGTGATGACTGATACTCCTTATAGGTGGCAATCCATCCAGTACATTATCTGATATGATGTCTTCATACTCTATCAGCAATTCCTTTATCTCCTCTGGTTGTGTTTCTTCAGTTTCTTTATTTAATGCCTCAGGCTTCTTAGGAATCAAGGCATAACACATTCTCATGTTTCAAACCATCCAAAAATTTTCTTCCATCTACCAAATAGATTCTAGCTTTCCCACATACACATCTTTAGGATCATCCTCCAAAGGAATCAAATTAATTCTCTTTCCATGTGTTGTTATAGTGTATGTATTCTTTCTACCATCATGTATAGCTTTTCTATCATGTTGCCAAGGTCTACCCAACAAGATATGACAAACATCCATAGGCATAATATAACACAAGACTTTATCATGATAAGATCCAATATGAATTTTTACCAAACATTGTTCACTCACCAGTACCTTATGATCATCCCGAATCCATGCTATCTGATATGTCTTAGGTTGTTTCAATCTTTCCAACTTCAGCTTAGTCACCACCTCCTCTAAAACTAGGTTATCTGAACTACCACTATCAATTACAACTTTACAACACTTACCTCCTGATTTGCATTTAGTTCTAAACAAGATCTTCCTCTGCAGTGGTTCCTCATTTGTCTCTATTTGAATTAGTTCTCTCCTCATCACCAATGATTCTCCTTTCTCAGGTTTGCCAACAAAACATGGGTCATCTAGTTCAACAGGTTCTTCTTCAACATAGGTTGCTCTTCCACTATTTTTTATCCTCTTACTTGTACTACCCTGATTACATTCAAATGCTCTATGTCCTTCACCTCCACACTTGAAACAAGTACCTCTAAATGTTCTATTATCTAATCCTCTTCCTTCTCTTCTATATCCTTCATTCCGGTATGCACTAGGGTTTCCTTTCTAGTGAAAATTTTTGTCATCTCTCTCGTAAGCACTGTTATCCCTATCCTCCTTGAATGGGTTGTCAATCTTGTTCTACTCTGGATGTGATCTGTCTCCTCTGGGATAAGTCCTACCTCTCTAAAATTTACCTCCTCTACCTCTCTATCTCTGATCATGTCTCTTATTTAGCTTCTCTTCAACCTTCAGGGCAAACTGATAGGCTTCTTCCAAAGATGTCATTCTTACAAACTTAGTTCTTCTTGAATGTTCAATCTCAGTCCATTGATGTATCTATCTACTTTCTCCTTTCTTACTTCACTATGTCTTGTCCTTATGATCATCTTGTGAAATTCTTCAGTGTACTCCTTCACAGATTTCTCCTTTTGTCTCAGGTTTTGCAATCTTTTCAACAGTTCCAACTCATAGTCAATAGGTATAAACTGATTCTTCAACTTTGTCACCATCTGGTCCCACTTTGTAATCTTTTCTTTTCCTCTTCTATTTCTTTCCAACTGAACTTGTTTCCACCATATAGCAGCATGTCCTTTCAACTTTGTCTTTGCAAATTTCACCTTCTCTAGATCCTCAACTTCCTCATATTCAAAGTATTCTTCCATGCCATTTATCTAGTCAATCAATTCTTTAGGATTTAGATTACCAGTATAGTTCGGCACATCAACTCTAGCTCTCTTTCCAATCTTTGAAATAGATCACAGCATCTTTACCTGATCTGATTCTTCTTCTTCATCACCTCCTAGGGTTTCGCCAATGTGTTCAATAGATTAAAATTCTTCCTCATCATCGCTTTCAACATTAGGTCTCAGTGTCAATCCTCTTCGCCTATCCTCTTCAACAACATCCAATCTGATTTGCATTGTTTTCATTATCTCCATTAACTCATCTATTCTACTAGCCATTATACCAACATCAGCAAGTCTCCTCGGTGGCATTCTTCCTAAGATCAAGTGTAAACTGCCTCAATTCGGTGATCGGGATACAAGGTGACAACTGCCTCACAATTGGTGATCAGTTGCAACACAAGTAACCTGCCTCAATTCAGAGATCTATCCACAACAAGATCTTATGGGATTCCTTCGCCAACTTTGCTCAATTTGCTCTCCAAGATTTGAACTTTCTCTCTGATACCACTTGGTGCAGTCATGGTAGGAGGGTTCACAGAATGAACTATCCAAACCGTACAGCGAAAGTAAACACAATGGAAACAATTCAAAGGAATAAGTAAATGCAAATTTAGTCATTCAATAAATCATAGAATTCAAATAGAGATCGGTCGGCAACATGCGGGCTTACAATTAGGGCTCACAGGCCTGATTACATACATGCGCAAGATAAGGCATTGAAGCTACCTTCACACAAAATCTAACTATCAGCTATCACTATGTTATGAACTTAATAACTACCTTCCTAAGGTTCTATTACATCAATATATATCTAATCCGGATCAATAGATTCCTCCACATTGGCTAAGGAAGATCACAAACTCCAAAGAAGAGATGTAACGTGTGAACACAGATAAGTTAGACCTAAATGCATAGAACACTTTCAGTAAATGAATGGAATGAAGTACAGACTCTTGGGAAAGGTCAGCCATGAACCAAATAACATTGAATGATGTGTAATTGAGATTCACAAGTCAAGGAATGATCCGCAAGCCTTCTCCTTTAGCTGATTGTCTGAGATTGTCAAGATGCTCTGCTCTAAGGAAATAGTTGATCTTCTGATAGCGATAAATTTCTAGTAACTGATCCAAATGCTCTAAGTTCTTGATATGATGTAGATGAATGAATGTAAATGCTAAGTCTAAATGCGCAAGATGTGAAATGCCAATACTGGAACATAAGCTAGAACTGCTTCTAATTGAACTACAAACAAACTGAAATGTAAATATTTTTGGTTCACACAAGATTGCCCTTGAACCAGGGATGCTCCTACATCAACCATTCTAGTTGAAGGCACTTATCATCATTACAAACTTGATTTAAGAACCGCAAACTAAAATTCTTAAATGCAGAGGAATGCGGAGCATAATACATTCTTCCTGTCATCACCAAATATACAGAAAAAGTAGTTTTCACTCTAGTGAACATAACTCACTCAAATCTTCATACTAGAGGCTCAAACTTGGAATATAGCATCTTCAGGCATGTATCTAAATAACTTCCAATCCGTAGACAAAGATATTCATTCTTCAAGAAATGCGAAGCAATCTACTGGATTGTTCTATTGTATCAGGAATACTTATTATCTTCAATATTTAACTCATTACAAGAAAGCATCAAACAAGAGCACATTTGACACCAATGACAACACAAATATGTTGACATCAATGACAATACCAGTTAGGCACATGCTTGCAACAATCTCCCCCTTTATCTATGATGTGAAAAATTGTAAAGACCATCAAGACAAGATACTTCCCCTTTCTTTTTATACATCTACACTCTTTCTCTCCCCCTTTGACATCAATTTCAAAGGGTACATGCTTGCACTTTGCTGCTCTGATCAAACTAAAACTTCTATGTTATCAATACTTACTACTTATTATCAAGAACTTATGTCAGTAACACTTAGCTACTCCCCCTGAGAGCTAGCTCTCAAAACATCAATCCAGATCAATGAATGAGGCTCTAGGCTCCACTAGATTGATGCATTCCTATTCATCTTAGTTCAGAGTAGGAGGGGTAATAACCCCTAACTTTTCTCTGAGATACTCAAAAGTATCCTTAGGCAGAGGCTTAGTGAAAATATATGTAATATGATCCTTTGTGGACACATATTCCATCTTTACTTCATTCTCTATCACCTTTTCTCTCAAAAAGTGATATCTTATTGATATATGCTTTGTTCTTGAGTGCATCACTGGATTCTTTGAAATGTTTATAGCACTTGTATTGTCACAAAATATCACAATTGGATCTTCATACACAATTCTTATGTCCTTCAAAGTCTGTTTCATCCATAACAGTTGAGTACAACAACAAGTTGCTGCAATAAGCTCTACTTCTACAATAGACAAGGAGATTGAATCTTTCTTTTTGCTCGGCCATGAAACCAATCTATTACCCAAGAAGAAAGCACCTCCACTTGTACTTTTCCTATCATCAACATCTCTAGCCCAATCTGCATCCGTATAAGCACTGAGAGTGAAATCATTATCTTTTAGATACCATAAGCCATGATCTAATGTGCCTTTTAAGTACCTTAGGATTCTTTTGACTGTCATCACATGTGATTCTCTTGGATCTTCTTGAAATCTTTCCACAAGACATGTTGCATGCATTATATCAGGTCTAGTTTGAGTTAGATAAAGTAATCATCCAATCATGGATTTGTACCTTTTCTGATCAGTCTTGGGTGATTCATTAGTATTTCTCAACTTGTAGCCAGTCACCATGGGAGTACATACGACATCAATGACAATACCAGTTAGGCACATGCTTGCAACAATCTCCCCCTTTATCTATGATGTGAAAAATTGTAAAGACCATCAAGACAAGATACTTCCCCTTTCTTTTTATACATCTACACTCTTTCTCCCCCTTAGTTTTTCACATGATTTCTCTCCCCCTTTGACATCAATTTCAAAGGGTACATGCTTGCACTTTGCTGCTCTGATCAAACTAAAACTTCTATGTTATCAATACTTACTACTTATTATCAAGAACTTATGTCAGTAACACTTAGCTACTCCCCCTGAGAGCTAGCTCTCAAAACATCAATCCAGATCAATGAATGAGGCTCTAGGCTCCACTAGATTGATGCATTCCTATTCATCTTAGTTCAGAGTAGGAGGGGTAATAACCCCTAACTTTTCTCTGAGATACTCAAAAGTATCCTTAGGCAGAGGCTTAGTGAAAATATATGTAATATGATCCTTTGTGGACACATATTCCATCTTTACTTCATTCTCTATCACCTTTTCTCTCAAAAAGTGATATCTTATTGATATATGCTTTGTTCTTGAGTGCATCACTGGATTCTTTGAAATGTTTATAGCACTTGTATTGTCACAAAATATCACAATTGGATCTTCATACACAATTCTTATGTCCTTCAAAGTCTGTTTCATCCATAACAGTTGAGTACAACAACAAGTTGCTGCAATAAGCTCTACTTCTACAATAGACAAGGAGATTGAATCTTTCTTTTTGCTCGGCCATGAAACCAATCTATTACCCAAGAAGAAAGCACCTCCACTTGTACTTTTCCTATCATCAACATCTCTAGCCCAATCTGCATCCGTATAAGCACTGAGAGTGAAATCATTATCTTTTAGATACCATAAGCCATGATCTAATGTGCCTTTTAAGTACCTTAGGATTCTTTTGACTGTCATCACATGTGATTCTCTTGGATCTTCTTGAAATCTTTCCACAAGACATGTTGCATGCATTATATCAGGTCTAGTTTGAGTTAGATAAAGTAATCCTCCAATCATGGATTTGTACCTTTTCTGATCAGTCTTGGGTGATTCATTAGTATTTCTCAACTTGTAGCCAGTCACCATGGGAGTACATACGACATCAATGACAATACCAGTTAGGCACATGCTTGCAACAATCTCCCCCTTTATCTATGATGTGAAAAATTGTAAAGACCATCAAGACAAGATACTTCCCCTTTCTTTTTATACATCTACACTCTTTCTCCCCCTTAGTTTTTCACATGATTTCTCTCCCCCTTTGACATCAATTTCAAAGGGTACATGCTTGCACTTTGCTGCTCTGATCAAACTAAAACTTCTATGTTATCAATACTTACTACTTATTATCAAGAACTTATGTCAGTAACACTTAGCTACTCCCCCTGAGAGCTAGCTCTCAAAACATCAATCCAGATCAATGAATGAGGCTCTAGGCTCCACTAGATTGATGCATTCCTATTCATCTTAGTTCAGAGTAGGAGGGGTAATAACCCCTAACTTTTCTCTGAGATACTCAAAAGTATCCTTAGGCAGAGGCTTAGTGAAAATATATGTAATATGATCCTTTGTGGACACATATTCCATCTTTACTTCATTCTCTATCACCTTTTCTCTCAAAAAGTGATATCTTATTGATATATGCTTTGTTCTTGAGTGCATCACTGGATTCTTTGAAATGTTTATAGCACTTGTATTGTCACAAAATATCACAATTGGATCTTCATACACAATTCTTATGTCCTTCAAAGTCTGTTTCATCCATAACAGTTGAGTACAACAACAAGTTGCTGCAATAAGCTCTACTTCTACAATAGACAAGGAGATTGAATCTTTCTTTTTGCTCGGCCATGAAACCAATCTATTACCCAAGAAGAAAGCACCTCCACTTGTACTTTTCCTATCATCAACATCTCTAGCCCAATCTGCATCCGTATAAGCACTGAGAGTGAAATCATTATCTTTTAGATACCATAAGCCATGATCTAATGTGCCTTTTAAGTACCTTAGGATTCTTTTGACTGTCATCACATGTGATTCTCTTGGATCTTCTTGAAATCTTTCCACAAGACATGTTGCATGCATTATATCAGGTCTAGTTTGAGTTAGATAAAGTAATCCTCCAATCATGGATTTGTACCTTTTCTGATCAGTCTTGGGTGATTCATTAGTATTTCTCAACTTGTAGCCAGTCACCATGGGAGTACATACGACATCAATGACAATACCAGTTAGGCACATGCTTGCAACAATCTCCCCCTTTATCTATGATGTGAAAAATTGTAAAGACCATCAAGACAAGATACTTCCCCTTTCTTTTTATACATCTACACTCTTTCTCCCCCTTAGTTTTTCACATGATTTCTCTCCCCCTTTGACATCAATTTCAAAGGGTACATGCTTGCACTTTGCTGCTCTGATCAAACTAAAACTTCTATGTTATCAATACTTACTACTTATTATCAAGAACTTATGTCAGTAACACTTAGCTACTCCCCCTGAGAGCTAGCTCTCAAAACATCAATCCAGATCAATGAATGAGGCTCTAGGCTCCACTAGATTGATGCATTCCTATTCATCTTAGTTCAGAGTAGGAGGGGTAATAACCCCTAACTTTTCTCTGAGATACTCAAAAGTATCCTTAGGCAGAGGCTTAGTGAAAATATATGTAATATGATCCTTTGTGGACACATATTCCATCTTTACTTCATTCTCTATCACCTTTTCTCTCAAAAAGTGATATCTTATTGATATATGCTTTGTTCTTGAGTGCATCACTGGATTCTTTGAAATGTTTATAGCACTTGTATTGTCACAAAATATCACAATTGGATCTTCATACACAATTCTTATGTCCTTCAAAGTCTGTTTCATCCATAACAGTTGAGTACAACAACAAGTTGCTGCAATAAGCTCTACTTCTACAATAGACAAGGAGATTGAATCTTTCTTTTTGCTCGGCCATGAAACCAATCTATTACCCAAGAAGAAAGCACCTCCACTTGTACTTTTCCTATCATCAACATCTCTAGCCCAATCTGCATCCGTATAAGCACTGAGAGTGAAATCATTATCTTTTAGATACCATAAGCCATGATCTAATGTGCCTTTTAAGTACCTTAGGATTCTTTTGACTGTCATCACATGTGATTCTCTTGGATCTTCTTGAAATCTTTCCACAAGACATGTTGCATGCATTATATCAGGTCTAGTTTGAGTTAGATAAAGTAATCCTCCAATCATGGATTTGTACCTTTTCTGATCAGTCTTGGGTGATTCATTAGTATTTCTCAACTTGTAGCCAGTCACCATGGGAGTACATACGACATCAATGACAATACCAGTTAGGCACATGCTTGCAACAATCTCCCCCTTTATCTATGATGTGAAAAATTGTAAAGACCATCAAGACAAGATACTTCCCCTTTCTTTTTATACATCTACACTCTTTCTCCCCCTTAGTTTTTCACATGATTTCTCTCCCCCTTTGACATCAATTTCAAAGGGTACATGCTTGCACTTTGCTGCTCTGATCAAACTAAAACTTCTATGTTATCAATACTTACTACTTATTATCAAGAACTTATGTCAGTAACACTTAGCTACTCCCCCTGAGAGCTAGCTCTCAAAACATCAATCCAGATCAATGAATGAGGCTCTAGGCTCCACTAGATTGATGCATTCCTATTCATCTTAGTTCAGAGTAGGAGGGGTAATAACCCCTAACTTTTCTCTGAGATACTCAAAAGTATCCTTAGGCAGAGGCTTAGTGAAAATATATGTAATATGATCCTTTGTGGACACATATTCCATCTTTACTTCATTCTCTATCACCTTTTCTCTCAAAAAGTGATATCTTATTGATATATGCTTTGTTCTTGAGTGCATCACTGGATTCTTTGAAATGTTTATAGCACTTGTATTGTCACAAAATATCACAATTGGATCTTCATACACAATTCTTATGTCCTTCAAAGTCTGTTTCATCCATAACAGTTGAGTACAACAACAAGTTGCTGCAATAAGCTCTACTTCTACAATAGACAAGGAGATTGAATCTTTCTTTTTGCTCGGCCATGAAACCAATCTATTACCCAAGAAGAAAGCACCTCCACTTGTACTTTTCCTATCATCAACATCTCTAGCCCAATCTGCATCCGTATAAGCACTGAGAGTGAAATCATTATCTTTTAGATACCATAAGCCATGATCTAATGTGCCTTTTAAGTACCTTAGGATTCTTTTGACTGTCATCACATGTGATTCTCTTGGATCTTCTTGAAATCTTTCCACAAGACATGTTGCATGCATTATATCAGGTCTAGTTTGAGTTAGATAAAGTAATCATCCAATCATGGATTTGTACCTTTTCTGATCAGTCTTGGGTGATTCATTAGTATTTCTCAACTTGTAGCCAGTCACCATGGGAGTACATACGACATCAATGACAATACCAGTTAGGCACATGCTTGCAACAATCTCCCCCTTTATCTATGATGTGAAAAATTGTAAAGACCATCAAGACAAGATACTTCCCCTTTCTTTTTATACATCTACACTCTTTCTCCCCCTTAGTTTTTCACATGATTTCTCTCCCCCTTTGACATCAATTTCAAAGGGTACATGCTTGCACTTTGCTGCTCTGATCAAACTAAAACTTCTATGTTATCAATACTTACTACTTATTATCAAGAACTTATGTCAGTAACACTTAGCTACTCCCCCTGAGAGCTAGCTCTCAAAACATCAATCCAGATCAATGAATGAGGCTCTAGGCTCCACTAGATTGATGCATTCCTATTCATCTTAGTTCAGAGTAGGAGGGGTAATAACCCCTAACTTTTCTCTGAGATACTCAAAAGTATCCTTAGGCAGAGGCTTAGTGAAAATATATGTAATATGATCCTTTGTGGACACATATTCCATCTTTACTTCATTCTCTATCACCTTTTCTCTCAAAAAGTGATATCTTATTGATATATGCTTTGTTCTTGAGTGCATCACTGGATTCTTTGAAATGTTTATAGCACTTGTATTGTCACAAAATATCACAATTGGATCTTCATACACAATTCTTATGTCCTTCAAAGTCTGTTTCATCCATAACAGTTGAGTACAACAACAAGTTGCTGCAATAAGCTCTACTTCTACAATAGACAAGGAGATTGAATCTTTCTTTTTGCTCGGCCATGAAACCAATCTATTACCCAAGAAGAAAGCACCTCCACTTGTACTTTTCCTATCATCAACATCTCTAGCCCAATCTGCATCCGTATAAGCACTGAGAGTGAAATCATTATCTTTTAGATACCATAAGCCATGATCTAATGTGCCTTTTAAGTACCTTAGGATTCTTTTGACTGTCATCACATGTGATTCTCTTGGATCTTCTTGAAATCTTTCCACAAGACATGTTGCATGCATTATATCAGGTCTAGTTTGAGTTAGATAAAGTAATCCTCCAATCATGGATTTGTACCTTTTCTGATCAGTCTTGGGTGATTCATTAGTATTTCTCAACTTGTAGCCAGTCACCATGGGAGTACATACGACATCAATGACAATACCAGTTAGGCACATGCTTGCAACAATCTCCCCCTTTATCTATGATGTGAAAAATTGTAAAGACCATCAAGACAAGATACTTCCCCTTTCTTTTTATACATCTACACTCTTTCTCCCCCTTAGTTTTTCACATGATTTCTCTCCCCCTTTGACATCAATTTCAAAGGGTACATGCTTGCACTTTGCTGCTCTGATCAAACTAAAACTTCTATGTTATCAATACTTACTACTTATTATCAAGAACTTATGTCAGTAACACTTAGCTACTCCCCCTGAGAGCTAGCTCTCAAAACATCAATCCAGATCAATGAATGAGGCTCTAGGCTCCACTAGATTGATGCATTCCTATTCATCTTAGTTCAGAGTAGGAGGGGTAATAACCCCTAACTTTTCTCTGAGATACTCAAAAGTATCCTTAGGCAGAGGCTTAGTGAAAATATATGTAATATGATCCTTTGTGGACACATATTCCATCTTTACTTCATTCTCTATCACCTTTTCTCTCAAAAAGTGATATCTTATTGATATATGCTTTGTTCTTGAGTGCATCACTGGATTCTTTGAAATGTTTATAGCACTTGTATTGTCACAAAATATCACAATTGGATCTTCATACACAATTCTTATGTCCTTCAAAGTCTGTTTCATCCATAACAGTTGAGTACAACAACAAGTTGCTGCAATAAGCTCTACTTCTACAATAGACAAGGAGATTGAATCTTTCTTTTTGCTCGGCCATGAAACCAATCTATTACCCAAGAAGAAAGCACCTCCACTTGTACTTTTCCTATCATCAACATCTCTAGCCCAATCTGCATCCGTATAAGCACTGAGAGTGAAATCATTATCTTTTAGATACCATAAGCCATGATCTAATGTGCCTTTTAAGTACCTTAGGATTCTTTTGACTGTCATCACATGTGATTCTCTTGGATCTTCTTGAAATCTTTCCACAAGACATGTTGCATGCATTATATCAGGTCTAGTTTGAGTTAGATAAAGTAATCCTCCAATCATGGATTTGTACCTTTTCTGATCAGTCTTGGGTGATTCATTAGTATTTCTCAACTTGTAGCCAGTCACCATGGGAGTACATACCCATTTAGAGTCCTCCATCCCAAATTTCTTCAACAACTCTTTCACATACTTAGACTGAGATATGAAGATTCCTTTATCTGATTGATTAATTTGTAGACCCAAAAAGAAATTCATTTCACCAAACTTAGACATCTCAAATTCATTTTGCATTTCCCCTACAAATTTCATGCACATACCTTCATTACCTCTAAAGATAATGTCATAAACAAAGACTACAAGAATTAGAATCTGATTATTATTGATTTTGAAATAGAGATTGTTGTCTGCAGTGCCTTTATTGAACCCTAATTACAACAAATACTTATCCAACCTTGCATACCAGGCTCTTGGGGCTTGCTTCAATCCATACAAGGCCTTCTTCAATCTACACACCATGTCATCTTGGTTTGATAACTTGAATCCTTTTGGTTGTTCAATGTAGACTTCTTCCTCCAACTCACTATTCAAGAATGCAGACTTAACATCCATTTGATACAGTTTGAAATATTTGAATGCTGTAAATGCCAAAAACATTTTGATAGCCTCAATTCTTACCACAAAAGCATAGGTTTCCTCAAAATCTATCCCTTCAACCTGAGAATGTCCTTTGCATACTAGCCTTGTTTTGTTTCTACCTACTCCATTCTCATTCAGCTTATTCCTGAAAACCCATTTAGTTCCAATCACATTCTTATTAGCTGGTCTAGGGACCAATTCCCAAGTTTGATTCTTTTCTATCTGCATCAGTTCTTCTTCCATAGCTTTTACCCAATTTTCATCATTGCAAGCTTCATTCACAGTTTTAGGTTTAACTTTAGAAAGCAAATAGTAGTTTACTTGTTCTTTAGTAGCTCTTTTTCTTGTCAGTACCCCTTTGTTCTTGTCACCTATAATCTGATCTTCAAAATGATTAATCCTTACATACCTGGGAGTCTTAACAACACTTTTCAGAGCCTCTTCTTCATCTTGACTGTATTCTTGTTCAAGTTTTTTCTTCATTCACTATAGCCATCGGTTCATCTGATGCATAGCCACTCAGATCTAATATTCTTTCATTGTATTTATCCACCCTTACATTAGCACTTTCAATGATCTTTTTCAATCTCTTGTTGTAGCACCAGTAGGCCTTTCTCTTGGTAGAGTAACCAAGAAAAAATCCTTCATCACATCTAACATCAAACTTGCCTAGATCTTCTTCTCTTCTGATATAGCATTTGCTTCCAAAAACCTTGAAATACTTCACTGTAGGGACTTTTCCATACCATAGTTCATAAGGAGTTTTAGATTTGTTACCTTTGACTTGAACTCTATTTAGGATGTATACAACAGTATGTATGGCTTCTCTCCAATATACTTTTGGTAGGTCAGCTTCCTTTAACATAGTTCTAGTAAGCTCTTGAACTGTCTTGTTCTTTCTTTCAACAACTCCATTTTAATGAGGAGTCCTAGGTGCAGACAATTGTCTCTTTATTCCTTGTTCTTCATAGAAAATATTGAATTCATTTGATGTGAACTCACCTCCTCTATCAGACCTTAGGCATTTGATCCTCAACTCTAATTCATTTTCAACCATTGCCTTGAAAGCTTTGAACTTGTCTAGGGATTTAGATTTTTCTTTTAAAAAAGTGACCCAAATCATTCTAGAATAGTCATCAATAAGCAGCATAAAATACCTGTCACCATGTAGACTTCTTGTTCTTATGGGACCACACAAATTTGTATGTACTAGCTCTAGCAAACTGAAATAAAATTGTTCTTTCCTCTTAAAACTTGTTCTTGTCTGCTTCCCCAACTGGCATTCCTTACAAATGGTATTGGCATGTTTCACGAGCTTTGGTAAATCTCTCACATCCTATCCTAAACTTATCTTCATCAAATTATTAAAGTTGATATGACACATCCTTCTATGCCACAACCAACTTTCATATGTTTGAGCTACTAAACAATAATCATTAGTTCCTCTTAGTTGGTAAATGTTACCTCTGGTCTTCTTACCAATAGCAATTACTATTCCAGAGCTTTCCATGATCTTACACCCATTGTCTTTGAATCTCAAATCATAACCTTTGTCACACACTTGACCAACACTCAAAATATTATGCTTTAAACCCTTCATATATAGGAAATTATCAATGTTGTGCTTTCCATCAAAAGAAATAGATCTTTTTCCACATATCTTACCAATTGCATTATCTCCAAACCTAACCAGTCCACCATCATACTTTTTCAAACTTACAAACTTACTTTTGTCACCAGTCATGTGATGTGAGAATCCACTATCAATAATCCATTCATCCTTATCTTTCTCATCCTGAACATCCAAAGCACTTTCTTCCACTAGTTTTTCTTCCTTCACACAGCTAGCAGGGTTAGTAGACATGGGTTCTTCTTTAATTGCAATAAACAAGCATTCATTTGCACTAGTACTAGTATCATCAGATTTGTCATTTGTCATAGCTTCATCATTAAGATCTCTAACATAGTAGAATTTCTTTGAAACCCTAGGTCTATTCTCAAATCTTTTTTCTATTTCTTTCAATTCTCTCAGGACACCTATAAGCATAGTGACCAACCTTACCACATGTAAGACATTTGAAAGGTAATTTGCCTTTAAACTTACTGAAACCTCTTTGCAATCTGTCAACAAAGTTGGCTTCAATTTTGTCAAGCTCCTCATCAGGTTCCACCTTGTACTTCTCAGCTCTGGAGATCTTTTCTGAAGTACTGGCTTTGAAAGCAGTCTCAATTTTTAGTAGAGCATCACCAAACTCTCTCATCTCAAAGGTTGTAAGCTTTCCAAGTAGCTAATCCTTATCTACTTCTTTTACAGTCATTACTTCTTCGATTGCAGCAACCTTGTGATTGTAGGACTTAGGTAATGACCTAAGAATTTTCATCACAACTTCCTTCTCATCAATAGTTCCTCCCATACCTTTTATTCCATTGACAAGTTCATCAACCTTTTGCATGTAGGTTGTTATATTTTCATCTTCGCTCATCTTTAAACCTTCATATTTTGCTTTCAGGCCCTACAATTTGGCTCTTTTTATAGATTCATCTCCTTCATACAGATTTTTCAGCTTTTCCCAGACTTCATTAGCAGAATCTAGATCCATGACCTTTACCAACTCAGTGTCAGACAAGGCACTTAACATAGCATCTCTAGCTTTTATATTTAACTCATATTCTTTGATTTCATCTTCAGTTGTTAAACCATTTTGAGGCGTGGTATACTTTGTCTCTGTCACTTTCCATACTCTATAACCAAGACAAAGGAGATGGATTTTCCTTCTTACCTTCCATGAAGAATATTTTTTCCCATCAAACTATGGAGCTTCCTTTTTAAAAGACATCCTGGATCGACCTCAATCTATTAGGCTTACTTCCGAGGAACTGCCTCTGATACCAATTGTTGAAATGCACAAGACAACTAAGGGGGAGTGAATCAGTTGTCTCTTAAACTTTAACCACTTATGAACATCAACACATCAATTACTATTATTAAGATTTAACCATGAAAACATGAAACAAGAAGCTTAACACAATAATACAATCAACACATGAGACACCAGATTTTGTATGTGGAAAACCCTATAAGGGAAAAACCACGGTGTGTGTTAGTTCACAAAAATAAATATGTTATAGAAATACTAAAAAATAGAGGCTCACTACCTTAGGGCTCACTACCCAATATGCTCACTACAGATGTTGGGGCTCATTGCCAAGGGGTGGATCACTACCAAGGGTTGGTGAACTAATTTGATAGCATCTACTTCATGCCTAGGTTTAGTTCCATTGAAGTACATTATAACTCCTCTGCTCTACTCTTCTTACACCTTCACACTTATCTTTGCATTTTTGCACAAGGATATCTTTTTCACAACTTCATTACATGTTTTTATACACTTCATCAACCTTGGAATGTACATCAAGGTTGGCATTACATTCATCAACCATTGGAATAATCTCCAAGGTCAGCATTACAAACATACATAGAAATAAGTCTGGACCTAAACAAAATTAGCTAAGGGAAAGATGTATACGGATCATGTTATGCCTTAGTTGGAACTCAAATGCAATCTTCCACGCCATGACACGCTTCCACAATCTTTGATGTGTCTCTGCAAGTAATGTAAACAACCAAGTCAGCCAAGACTAGTGTTAACATTAAGTCTTCTAAGAACAGTCTTCATCCACGATCCAAGTTTCTCTTTGCAGACCAATCCAAAGGTAGGAACATGATCAAGAGACATCCAAAAGCATATTGTAATCACCAAGAACAACCACACAATCTCTTACCACTCTATCAAGAAGATTCTTCAAACTGGAGCACATAAACAACACTGTTAGCTACTATCATAAAGAAAAGACTGCTTGCAAACCACCAAATCATGAACCATTCTAGTTGAAGACACTTATCAGAAAAAACTTGATTTCAAAACCACAGACTGAAATTCTTAAATGCAGAGGAATGCAGAGCATAATACATTCTTCATGTCATCAACAAATATATAGAAAAAGTAGTTTTCATTCTGGTGAACATAACTCACTCAAATATTCATACCAGAGGCTCAAACTTGGAATATAGCATCTTCAGACATGTATCTAAATAACTTCCAATCCGCAAATAAAGATATTCATTCTTCAAGAAATGTGGAGAAATCTACTAGATTATTCTGTTGTATCAAGAATACTTATTATCTTCAATACTTAACTCATTACAAGCAAAAATCAAAACAAGAGCACAGTTGACACCAATGACAACACAAATATGTTGACATCAATGACAACACCGATTAGGCACATACTTGCAACATGTTCTTTGTCTTCTTACTTGTACTTCCTTGATGATATTCAAATGCTCTGTTTCCTTCACCTCCACACTTAAAACAGGTTCTTTGAATGTTCTCTTATCTAGTCCTCTTCCATCTCTTATGTATCCTTCACTCTGGTAAGAATTAGGGTTTCCTCTGTGGTATAAAGCTCTATCATCTCTCTGATATGCATTGCTATCTCTATCCTCTTTCTTGAATGTGCTATCTTATCTGTTCTACTCTACAAATGATCTTTCTCCTCCGAAAAATGTCTTACCTCTCTAAAATTTACCTGATCTACCTCTCTGTCTCTGCTCATGCTTCTTGTTCAACTTTTCTTCAACTTTTAGGGAAAACTAATATACTTCTTCTAATGTTGTCATAATTACCAAACTCAGTTCTTCTTGAATGTTCAATCTCAGTCCATTGATGTATCTTGCCACTTTCTCCTTGCTTGTTTCACTATGTCCTGTCCTTATAATCATCTTATGAAATTCTTTAGTGTACTCCTTCACAGATTTCTCCTTTTGTCTTAGGTTCTGCAATCTTTTCAACAATTCCAACTCATAGTCAACAGGTATAAACTGATTCTTCAACTTTGTCACCATTCTATCCCACTTTGTGATCTTTTCTTTTCCTCTTCTATTTCTATCCAACTAAACTTCTTTCCACCAAATAGTAGCATGTCCTTTCAACTTTTCACCTTCTCTGGATCTTCAATTTCTTCATACTCAAAGTATTCTTCTAGGTCATTTATCCAATAAATCAACTCCTCTAGATTCAAATTGCTAGTATAGTTCAGTGCATCCACTCTAGGTCTTTTCCCAATGTTTGAAATAGCTCTCAACATCTTCACTTCATCTGATTCTTCTTCTTCTCCTAGGGTTTCTTTATTTTGATCAGCGGATTGAAATTCTTCATCATCATCACTTTCAACATTAGGTAGAGGTGTTAGTCCTCTTCTTTGATCTTCTTCAATAGCATCCAATCGAACTTGCATTGTTTTCATCATTTCCATCATCTCATCCATTCTTCTAGCCATAGTACCAATAGCAAGTATTCTCCTTGGTGGCATCTCTTCCTAGGATCAAGTGTAACTGCCTCAAATTTGGTGATCAAGCTACAAGGTGACAATTGCCTCACAATCGGCGATCAATTGACAACACAGGTAGTCTGCCTTGGATTCGATGATCTATCCATAGCAAGATCTTACGGAACACCTTCACAACTTCACTCAATTTTGTACCCAATGGATTCAACTTTGCTTTGCTTCACTCAACTTCGCTCCCAAAGGATTTGACTTTGCTTTGATACCACTTGGTGCAGTCATGGTTAGGAGGGTCCACAAAATGAACAGTCCAGGCCATGCAGCAAGAGTAAACATAATGGAAGCAACTCAATTATAGAATATAAATGTAGATTCAAATGTTCAATATATCATAGATTCAAAATACTAACATGCCAGCAACATGTAGGCTTGCAAAATAGGGCTCACAGGCCTTATTCTCTAGTTACAATATATGAGCAGGATATGGCTTTGAAGCACCTTATAGAAGAAAATATAACTTATGAACTATCTATCTCTGATTAACTACTTTCCTATGCATCTATTACATGAATATATATCATCTCCAGATCAGAAAAATCTTCTGCGTCATCCAAGAAGATTACAAACTCCAATGAAAGAGATGTAATGTGTGTACACAAATAGGTCGTCCCTAAAGAACTTGTACTCCTCTGCAAGTGAATGAAACAAGGTACAGATCTTAGGGAAGGTTGGCCATGTCCCAAACTATCTTGAATGATGTGTCATTGAGCTCCACAAGTCATGGAAATGCTCTGCAAGTCTTCTCTTTTAGCTAGTTGTCTAAGACTGTCTGAATGCTCCATTTTGAGAAAATAGTTGATCTCCTGATAGTGATATCTTTCTAGAAACTAATCCAAATGATCTAAATTTTGGATATGATGTGCATGATGATGTCTAGATGCTAAGTCCATCTTTGCAAGGTCTGAAATGAAATTGCAATAGAATACAAACCAAAATACAGAAACTGCTATTAACTAAACTAACTGTACTGAACTTCGAAAATGAAAGAAAACAAAATGAATGCAAATATTTTTGGTTGATGCAAGATTGCTCTTGAACCAGGGATGCTCCTGCATTAGTCGAGGAATCAGCTAAGGGCTGAACCGATGAATTAGTTAGGAATTTTAGTATTTTGCCACTAGGCCTTTTTTGCCAATAAGGCAAGTTGAAAAGATGAGCTCGGCAAGTGGCATTTTTGCCGCTGAAAGGATATGGCACCCCAAAGTTCGGAGAAGGGGCCACTTTGCCAACAAAAAGGAAAAATGACTAAGGCATAGGATATCAGAAAATTGGAGGAAAGAGGAACTAGTGAACTAGTTCAGTACTTTCATAATTTGTCGATAAGGCAATAACAAAGATGGTTCAGAAAATTAAAGATATTTTGATAAAGGAAGATATGAGGCAAATGTGGTCAAAGTTTGAGAAAATTTGAAATTGTCGATGAGACGAAAAGGGGGCCAGAGCAAGGTGGTTCGGTAAATTGATTTTTGCCAACTAAAGGATCAAGCAAGCTAGGTTCTGAAATGATTACGGTTGTCGATAGAATGAAAAGGACAAAGCAAAGCATGGTTCAGCAAAGGTGAAGTTGGCTGACTAAAACAAAAGGAGAAGAATGTGGTGGATGATGGCAATTGGAAGATATGGAGAATAAAGAAGATTCGCCAGTAAATGGAAAAATGCATAAATAAACAGTCTAAGATTAGGTGCTTCAAAATAGAAAAGAAGGATGACACAATGGGAATGTTGTCAATACCTTAAATGGTTAATTCCCTGAATACATGTCATTATTATAGGGATACACAAACTGATTTGTATCCAGAATTTAATGAGCCTACAGAACAGTGCTAAGCAGGTGGATTGGCACAGTAAAACTCTTTAATGCATCAAGCACAAATATGAGAAATCAATGCTATTGGTGGTAGGGAAAGGGTAGAAGCTTCCCTCTTTATTGCTTGAGGGACCTTTTGGAGTGCAAGTGGTCTTTGATAGGTTGATTGCAGAGGCAGCAGGACATGGGTCTCAATCCCAATGTACAAATCTACTGACAAGTTTGGAATTGATACAACTTGGGTGCAGTCCTTCACAAGATGTGGCACCTGGGAGACTGCATTCAGTTTGAAATCAAAGTGCTATAAATGCAAGGTTTTGAATTGTATTAAGGGTTGGTCATTTTGGTATTCTCTCAGCAGCGTTGTGAGCTCTAGGAGATAGATTAAGAAAGAATATTGTGCAAGCTATGTTTATACATGAATCAGTCATGAAGTGTATGGAATACAATTTAAATCTTTGTATCAAATTGTTGGTTTTCTCCACTACTATAGGTGTTTTTCTTAGTAAGTTGTAATTGTAGTTCCAGTTTGTTTTTACCATATTTTGTGGTATGATTGTAAGTTTTGATTTGATGAATGTGACAGTTCTTAATTCATTCCCAAACTTTGTGAATGATCATTTTAGTATTGCATAGGGAAAAACGTGGTATGGTGTGTGATTTCCTTGCATTTGATTTGTCAAATAGGTAGTTATACACTTTTGTGTGATTGTTTTCATCTATTTTTTCATTAGACTCTATAGCCCAATGGATAGGCACCAATTTGAGTAGACTTAGATCACCCATCTTCAAAACAAAAACTTTACATCTTAATTTTAGAAGTAGAAGTAGTCTTCATGCATCCTCATTGTATAGGATTGCATTTATCAGCTATATAGGGGTCATACAACAGCCAACTTTTCTTAGTTCAGTTACAGATTTGGGACTGAGAAAGTAATCTAGGTTTGGTTGTTACATTTTTAGTTGTTCATCTAGTTTTTTTTAATACCTGCTCAGGTATAAAACCCCTTGGAATATCCCTCTAGAGTTTAAGTTGAGCTCGAAGAGTAGATGAGTTTACCCACTCATGTAATTGGCCAAAATCATCCAGAACTTGTTAACAAACCTCTTCCTTTCACCTTGACGACAATCCCTAGCCTAGGTGATTTAGGAAAGTTAGAGAGTGTTGTGTTGTTGTTATTTTGGGAACCAACACTTTGTACTGCAAAGATTCAAAAGATTCCAAATATCAAAACCGGTGTTCAATGGTGTTTTTTGGAACCCTTTAACTTATTTTTAAGTAGTGTTTATCAATACATCTTAATGGATATCTTCTGTGTTTTCTAACACTTTTATTGGTTGTGGAAATTACAATATTCTATTCGAGCATCAATGTAAATCTTTGATTTAAGTTACAAATTTTAGTTTAAAGTTTGTAATTGTAGAAATGGATTGATAAATGTTTTATTGGTTGAAAAAAAAATTCTTAAAAACATATTTACTCTTTAATATAATATCACATATTGAATACCTTGTAAAAGCATGTTTACTTCAAAATTCAATCTGTAATATCTCCTAATCAATATCCTTATAATACAATCGGCCCCATTCACCATTTTTAATTGGAATAAGCTTTAAGTCCTCTTTTCATACATATTCATAGTTGTAAATCTCATTATAAGACATTCATGTAGCATATTTTCATACACAAATGTTTCTTCTATCTCAACTCCATGTAGCAATTACTCTTTATGTTTACTTCATAATTCAATCTACCATATCTCCTAATCAATATCCTAATAATTAAATCATGCCCATTCACCTTTTTTAATTGGAATAAGCTTTATGTCCTCTTTTCATGCATATTCATAATTCTAAATCTCCTTTTAAGACATTCATGTATCATATTTTCATACACATAAGCTTCTTCTATATCAACTCCTTGTAGTAATTAGTCTTTATGTTCTGCAATATCTCCTAATCAATATCCTACTAATACAATCCAACCCATTCACCATTTTTAATTGGAATAAGATTTATGTCCTCTTGTCATATATATTCATAATTGTAAATCTCCTTTTAAGACATTCATGTAGCATATTTTCATACACAAATGTTTCTTCTACCTCAAATCCATGTAGCAATTAGTCTTTATGTTGTTCATGCCCTTGCTTTAGCAATCTACACCCTCAAGTCACAATCTTCATTCTCCATGCATTACATTTTACAACAACAAATGTTCTTCAATTTGAATAAATTAACATGATCTAAACATATAATTCCTATTGGTTTACTAGTGGATGAATTTGATATCCTATATCTATACACACACACAGATATATATAACCAATACAACCTTCCATTTACAACCAGAAAAAACAATAAATGGAAGAAATCCCATTGCAAATAGTAAAAATATTTTAATACCCATGGATAAACAAGAACCCCATTTAAATACATAACCCTCATAATTACAAGCACACAGAAACCCAAAAGAACCTTTTGTTTATAACCAGATACACCATTGTAATACATATATATATGTATGTATGTATGTATGTATGTACGTATGTATAAGTATATGTATATATATGCATATTTATGTATGTATGTATATATATGCATATGTATATTTATAGTTATGTGTGCATGTATATATATTTATGAATAAACACACACACTTGAAAGGAAGCTAGGTGTGCAGAAATCACTTCCCACACTAATCTAATGAGGAGAGATGAGTGCAAATTCTTTTTAACCTTTACAATTACAAAATGTTTAACACAACAATGGAGATATTGCAGAAATACACAACACAAGAATGTAAGACAGAAGAAGAGAGAGACAAGATATAACGTGGGGAAAACCCTTATTGGGTGAAAGACCCCACACTCCAAAACCTGCACAACGTATTATCAAAACTGTAATGGTTTACAATACACTTGTAATGCAAGCTCTCAGGAGTCTTCAACACTCGTATCTAGAGACAATCTGGCATCATAACAGTACATGTCAATCACATACTACATCTCCTCTCAAATCACCTATTTATAAAGAAGTTACAAGGAAAAAATGAGCCTATCTTGAGATGGGCATCCAACATGGCCTCATGGCCCAAAATCCACGCCTAGGGACACTTGTCCAACATTACAGGGTGTTAATGACACTTGTTATATCACCCCATCCCAAAGAAGTTGCCTATTCCCAAGTTGGGCTATGACAGATACTCTTACAACTCTTATGACTATCATAGAATCTGTCATAACTATCATATCTTACAGTTGTAAGAGAATCTATCATACATAGGCTAAAAATAGCATATTCTCTTACAACATGTCATAACTCTCCTTGGGGCACCCAAAGATGCCTTCTTCCAAGATGCCTTGTGACACATGTCTTCACCTGTCATAGAACATTCCATTTTCAACTCTTACACATCATAGATTCTGTCATAGGAATCTGTCATAACCGTTTCGGTCAAGATTTACTTACATACTTGTCAAGATGTTGACACATGGCAGAAAACCTCTACCACACAAAGGGGACGCCTATCTCCACATGGAGAGAGTTGACCATCCTAGTCATCTTACAAGTGGAGTGACAACTCATCATGCCACTTCACACTAAATGACAAAATAGGATGTGCAACAAAATTACAACATAGGCTAAATAAATAAATACTTTACAAATAATAAATGCAAGGAATTACCAAAGTTGAGATGCCTTAATTCCCAACATTCTCCCACTTGTTGAACACCTTGTAAGAGCCCATGAAAATAACAATATTTAACTGCTATAGGCCGAGAGGCCCATAGACTCCAAACACCATCTGAACTTCTCTGTGCACACTGGTTTCGTCAACACATCCACAACATTCTTCAAAGTGTCTACCTTCTCCAAATTCACCTTCCCATCCTCTACCATGTCTCACACGAAGTGAAACTGTACATCAATATGCTTTGTTCTGGCATGGAAAGTTAGATTCTTTGCTAGGTAAATCGTACTCTGACTATCACAACAAATCATAATATGTCCTACATCAACACTAATATCTGAACACAATCTCTTAAGCCAAATGGCTTCCTTACAAGCATGCATTTTTGCCATATACTTAGCTTCTGTCA
Organism: Cunninghamia lanceolata; assembly: GCA_027924645.1. Classification (NCBI taxonomy): domain Eukaryota; kingdom Viridiplantae; phylum Streptophyta; class Pinopsida; order Cupressales; family Cupressaceae; genus Cunninghamia; species Cunninghamia lanceolata. The sequence goes on along the minus strand of BSBN01000292.1, from coordinate 498,804 downwards.
TGGACAAACCAACCATAGGTTGTCACTTACTCATCCAACTAATTGCACCACCAAACATAGTGAACACATAAGCATTGGTGGATCTCCTGATGTCAATGTCACCTGCCCAATCAAAATCCACGAATCCAAAAATACAAACAGAATGTGGAGGTCCTATAGCATTACCATGATACAATATGGAATACTCAGAAGTACCCCTCAAATATCTGAACACTCTCTTAACTACATCCCAATGTACCCGTCCAAGATTAGCCATAAATTGAATAAGGACTCCCACTAGTTGGGCAATGTCTGGTCTTGTGCAGACCATAGCATACATCAAATTGCCAACAACACTAGCATAAGGTACTCTACTCATGTCCTCCACCTCACTAGGAGATTTTGGACAATCATTAACAGACAACTTTGTCCCCAAAGAAACAGGAACACACAATGGTCTACAATCTTCCATGTTGAACCTATCCAACATGGTCTTCACATAATTACTCTGGCTTAACCAAAGTTTTATGTTATCTCTGTCTCTTCTGATTTCCATTCCCATAATATACCTAGCTGCCCCTAGATTTTTCATCTCAAACTATGCTGATAATTGAGACTTCAAATCAAAAATCATATTCTTACCATTCCCAATTAACAGTATATCATCAACATACAATGTAATAATGAGAATGCGATCATTGTCAAATTTATAATACACATAATGATCTGATTTCGATCTCAGAAATCCAACCGACAACACAAAGGCATCAAACTTCAAGTACCACATCCTAGGAGACTGCTTCAAACCATACAAAGACTTTTTCAACTTGCAAACCAAATTTTCTTTACCTTTCTCTAGGTAATGCTCTGGTTGTGACATGTAAATCTCTTCCTCCAAATCACCATGAAGGAATGTTGTCTTCACATCCATCTGCTCCACCTCTAAGTCAGAAGTTGTTGTAAGAGATAATAGGAACCAAATAGATGTCAACTTTGCAATAGGAGAGAAAATTTTACCATAATCAATTCCCACCACTTGTGAATACCCCTTCACAACCATTCTGGCCTTGTACTTTTCAACACTGCCATCTACACCAAATTTCTTCTTGAACATCCATTTGCATCCAACAGGTTTCCATCCTTCAGGCAAAGGCACCAAGTCCCATGTTTTATTATTTTCCAAAGAAACCATCTCATCTTCCATGGCCTCCTTCCAGAAACCTGCATCTTTCATTCTCATAGCCTCTGTCACAATTCTAGGCTTATCAATGTTAGTAAGCAAGGCAAAAGCACAACTAGAATCAAGCCATGAATAACCAAACCTATCAGGTTGCTTCCTTGTTCATGTAGACCTCCTCAATGGCTGAGGTTGAGGTTATGCTTCTTCTTCTGAGCTTTCAGAGCTTCTAGAGCTCTCCTCATCATCAAGTCTCACAGGGTCTATCAGATCAGTCTTCTCAGGGGTAGAAGGAAATTGAACCATATCCTCTTTCTTTTCTATTTCTTCTAGTTGTAGAATAATGGGAGAAGGTGTTAGCTCTCTGAAAATAACACTTCTTCTATACAACACTTTTTCATCCATAGGATCTCAAAGCTTGTATCATTTCACACCGACACCATAAGCAATGAAAATACACTTAACAGCCTTGTTCTCCAATTTACACTATTTCTCCCTAGGCACATGTGCATATGCCTCACAACCAAAAATATGAAGATGTCTAACTGAAGGCTTCTTACCAACAAGATCTGATGTAGGAGACCTATTTACTAGGTAGCAAGCAGTGGCTATAGCTTCAGCCCAAAACTTTTGTTCAAGGCTTGCTCCACAAAGGATACTTCTAGCCCTCTCCATCAGTGTCTTGTTCATCCTCTCTGCAACTCCATTTTGTTGTCGGGTGTATGGAGTTGTCTTATGTCTTTCAATCCATTACTCTTTATAGAACTTATCGAACTCTACCAAACAAAACTCACCACCGTTATCAGTTCTCAAACACTTAATCTTTTTACTAGTCTAATTCTCAACAAAAGATTTAAACTCTTTGAACCAACTAAAGACTTCAGTCTTGCTTCTGAGAAAATAAATCCATGTACTTCTACTGTAATCATCTATAAAAGATACAAAATATACAGATTTAGAAATCAGAGGAACACTAATAGGACCAAACACATCAAAATGAATAAGATCCAACACACCAAAAGACTTGTGAGAACTAGAGTAAAACTAAACATGGTCTTGCTTTCCATATATACAATGTTCACAAAGATCAAACTTGAGATTACAATCATTTAACCCCTCAATGAGGTTTTTATTTTTCAGGGTTCTAAGACCCTTCTCACCAATGTGGCCAAATCTCATATGCCATAACATAGTCTTTTTAGCAAGAAGCTTAACTTCCAAAGCATGAGCACCCTTGGGTACCCAAGATGCACTAACATTAGAATTTGTTACAATAGATTTCTTCATTGCTGGTTCATATGGTGGGGATGAAGTGACTACAACTCTTTTCTTCGAATCAGAAGAACTATTGCACTGTGAAGTGCATGCCTCCAGCTGAAACAGAGTTCCTCTCTAAGTACCCTTCACAAGCACCATAGATCCTCTAGTCATCTTGCATCCATCCTTCAAAAAGACAACATGCACACCTGCATCATTCAACATACTTATAGAAAGTAGGTTTTGTGCCAAGCCTGGGATGTGCATAACCCCAATGATCCCCTTCACTCGTCCATCAGGGAATCAGATTGAGACTCTTCCTCGACCAACAGTCTTCAGATGAGAATCGTCACACAGGTACACTCTTCCACCATCGAACTCTTCATACTTTGTGAACCAACTTTGATGGAAGGTCATGTGGAATGATGTCCCAGAATCAATCAACCATACATCATCAGATGCATGGGTGGCCAGGGCTATGATGAAGGCATCACCATCATCTTGTGACTTATCAGAATCTGAGTCTGGGACATTCTTTTTCTTCTTTTTCTTTTCCTCTTTGCATTCCTTTTAGAAATGCCCAATTTTTCACAGTTCCAATAGAGAGCATTGGACTTTCCAAGAGATTTGGATCTCCCATGGGATTTGGATCTACCCTTCTCATCTTTCTTGTCCTTCTTTTTCCCTTTCCCCTTTGGTCTTCCACAAATTGCAAGAGCCTCTTTGGCTGCCTCAAAAGACTTTCTCCACATCTCTTCAAATAACAGTGAAGATACCACTTCATCCATTTTAAATGTGGATGTGTTGCTCCCAATAGCCATAACAAGATGATCCCATAAGTTTGGCAAAGACCAAAGCAAGGTCATACAACGATCCTCCTCCTCCATCTTCACACCAACAGATTTTAATTGTACAACTAACATGTTGAAAGCATTCAGGTGATCTGCAACAGATCCTCCATCCTCCATCCTTATAGAATATAGCTTCTTTCTCAGAAAAAGCTTGTTCACCAAGGATTTGGCTTGATAAACATCACCCAGCTTCTTCCAAAGGCCTTTCATGGTCTTCTCCTCATGGACATTTAACAGGACAGAATCAACTAGACTGAGTCTTATGAGACCCTTAGCCTTCTGATCTTTGAGATCCCAATTAGCTTGTACCATTACGGTTGGTTTTACACCGAATACGGTTTCCCATAGGTCATAATCAACAAGCATGTCTTCCATCTTAAGTTTCTATAACTTAAAATTTGTGCCATTAAACTTCTCCACCTCTAATCTTTCGGATGTGCCTGCCATCTCCTTCCTACAACAAGATTACAAAATACTCTACACAAATCTCCCGCTCAACCTAAGATTAGCTCAAAAAACCCCTACCCAACAACTAGGACCAAAGGTGATCAAGATTTGATACCAACTGAAAGGAAGCTAGGTGTGCAGAAACTGCTTCCTACACTAATCTAATGAGGAGAGATGAGTATAAATTCTTTTTAACCTTTACAATTACAGAATGTTTAACACAATAATGGAGATATTGTAGCAATACACAACACAAGAATGTAAGACAGAAGAAGAGAGAGACAAGATATAACATGGGGAAAACCCTTATCGGGTGAAAAACCCCACACTCTAAAACCTACCAATGTATTATCAAAATATAATAGTTTACAATACACTTGCAATGCAAGCTCTCAGGATTCTTTGACACTCATATCTGGAGACAATCTAGTAACATAATAGTACCTGTCAATCACATACTACATCTCCTCTCAAAGCACCTATTTATAAAGAAGTTACAAGGCAAAAATGAGTCTATCTTGAGATGGGCATCCAACATGGCCTCATGGCCCAAAATCCACACCTAGGGACACTTGTCCAACACTGCAGGGTGTTCATGACACTTGGCATATCACTCCATCCCAAAGAAGTCACCTATTCCCAAGTTGGGTTGTGACAGATACTCTTACGAATGTCATAGAATCCGTCATAACTGTCATATCTTACAACTATAAGAGAATCTATCATACACGGGCTAAAAATAGCATATTCTCTTACAACATGTCATAACCTTGGGCACCCAAAGATGCCTTCTTCCAAGATGCCTTGTGACACATGTCTTCACCTATCATAGAACATTCCATTTTTTAATCTTATGCATCATAGATTATGTCATAACCGTTTTAGTCAAGATTCACTTACACACTAGTCAAGATGCCGACACATGGTAGAAAACCTCTACCACACAAAGGGGGTGCCTATTTCCACATGGAGTGAGTTGACCATCCTAGTCATCTTACAAGTGGAGTGACAACTCACCGTGCCACTTCACACTAAATGACAAAATAGGATGTGCAACAAAATTACAACATAGGCTAAATAAATAAATATATTAGAAATAATAAATGTAAGGAATTACCAAGGTTGAGACACCTTAATTCCCAACAACACACACATATATATGTATATATAAACATTACATACTTACAAACATAGATTGACATATGAATCATACACATTCGGAGGTGTAAGGCTCACCAAACAAGCAGTCAAAACAAGAGGACACAAATCAATCAACTATCAAACTTATTAGCAAATTCTAATTTTTTAACAAGCAGTCAAAAAAAGAGGATAGAAATTTAAGAGTTCAAACCACACAAGCTTTCAACCAAGTCAATGAGCCTCTCACATTATACCTCTCCATTTTTTCCATTTGACATTATAAATATGGGAGAGGCCCCCATACTATGTCACCCTAACTTTCAAAGTCCATCTGGAGTGCCATGTCAGTCAAAGAATTAAAAAAATTGATTGTCCTATACATTTCCAATATCTTAAAACAAGATTCATTGTCCATTTGTTATACATTTCCTATCTCATATACATTTCTACTTAGTTGTTTTACAAACTTAATTGTCCTATAAAACCATGATGTATTCAACTATGTATGTGTATAAACCATGTCAGTTGAATTTATGTTTTAAAATCATTGTAAATATTTTCTCTATGCCATCTAATATGAATAAAACAATAATAATGAATAGATAAATATGATTTGTACATTGATTGGTGCATATTTATGTTCTTTTTAGAAATATTTTGAATATTAGTTGAAACAATAAAAAATAATTGTTGGACCCACATTGGTCAACTCTTATACCCATGAATATGTTGTGAAATAGATGGCTTCAAAAACCATATCTAAATGCATGAAAATCCTATCAAATAGGACTACATTCTACTAGAGAACTATTCTACATGAACAAACCATTCTACTAGAGAACTACATTAGGGAGACTTGGTTACCCAAAGGCATTTTGGGTTAAGTTATGTTGTAGTCTATGTTGGTTCTCAATCTGACTGGATGCTTATTCCCAATTATCCCTACAAGGTAGCCATCAATGATCACTAGGATCTCTGGGCCAGTGGCCAATAGTATAGGAGATAGATTCTATAAATATCTCCTCTTCTTCTTTAGGCTCTGCAGAACCAAGGGGGTATTCCCTACTCAACATCCATGAGATATGCTTATGGATTGACTGGGATGTTGATACAAAGTAGATAAATCCTCCTTTATGTAGACCAAAACTGTGAAATAAGTGCAAATGGGCTAGCTTTGGGCCTATTTTTAGTTTTAGACAGAGGATTTGGGTCCTAAACTACTCCTAAAGTCCTAAAGGTTTAATTTGAAGTTTAAGTTTGATTTTATGTCGATGCAAAACTAGGACCTTGGGTATAACCTCAATACAAGACTAGATTGGTGCCTATCCAGGGCTCGGAGTCAGTAGACATACACATGTGAATGGCCTACATGAACATATACCAAAGACTGGATATCAAGGGGTTTTGTAGTATCTACCTTACAGATACCTCCCAAGATAGGGTATCCTGTTACCTCTACTTACAATATCCTCACTGTAATATATTGTTCCCAACCCTTGATCTAAAACATTTAATCTACTCCTTGAGTAGAAGTAAGAAATCAATCATTCAATACAACAAACCTATATTCTAGAATCATAAACACCCCTTAGATGCTCAGACTCAGAGGAAGAACATACTCAGTTTGGAGATAGATGACAAAATACATGTAATATAGCATTACTCATTTAGATTAACATGATATTAGTGGATTAATGCAGAAAAACATACAACATGAGACTCATAAACTCACATGACATCCAGAAAAGGGCCACCAAAGAAGTTGTATTGTGTCACAGTGCCCAAAATTTTGTCCAGTTTTCAACAACCAAAAAATGAGCAACACAACCTGCTATATATAGTAGGAAGGTCCTCAACATTAATTGCATGGCAAAAGTCAAAAGTCCGATAGATACAGTTCATTCTGAGGAAATGGCACTCAAACATTGAATGCAGAAGGTGGAAGAGGAGACAGGAAGGGGTCTTGAGCCCTGTGCCACCACCTAGGGATCCTCAACTTCAATCAGGTACTAGATATGTCTATATCATTGCCCATACCCTGTAACATCTACCATTAATGTCCACCTACTCACGGTCCTGAGAATGCAGTGGTTGCATGATTCCTTGAAAGCTTTTCCTGCCAAGAATCATGATCTTGATATTTCAAAATATGAGGGAACTAATTATCCCACATGTACCCTGCGGCAACCTCCTTAATACAATATAAACTAGGTCAAGAGCATACATAATGTTGGTGCTTTTGCTCCTGATGGCATCAACATATACCTCATCATGATCCTACCGCATGATGCTCTGATGCTCAATATCATCCTGACGGCAACCTCATCGGCACCACCTGATGCATCAGAGGAGAATCCTCCTGCCTTGCCGATACCATATGTCTTGCCGATGATCCACATGATCATGTCTACTAATATCTTAATGACGTCACCATCATATTCACATACCACCCTACGGGAAACATCAACTCTTCCACAAAATATCTGGCTGCACTGTAGCTTCGCTATAATATCAGGGTGATATTTAGAATATGACTGATATTTGGGATATCCCCCCTCCTTCAGAAAATGATGCAACCATTGGAGAAGCAAATATCACCCCCCGTATAAAACCTATGTCAGCATCATCGAGCGATAAAAGAACATCGGGCTGATCTTAACTAAGATCACCCGATATTTGAAACATGATGATGACCCCCTCCAAAATATAGGGTCATGCCAGAATATGATGAGGAGGCATAAAGACTTAGAACTTTGACAGGCATAACTCCCTCACTAGGCTGAATTTCAGGGTGATGCAAAAGGCAATCCTACTTGGAATTTTACACTCCTCCACATGGCAGGCCTCTTGAAGCAAGATTCAGATTTTGATTTTTTCAGATTTCAAACCTCAGGATCACAAACATATTTGACATGATGCTCATGCATACTGAAAGATGCATCATAGACAGAAATCTTGACATGTCATAACATCATGCCTCAGAAATTTTAGGATTTGAATGAAAAATCTTGCAAATGCTCAAGCTCAAAACCCTAGACATAAATGGGTACTAACACAAGCTCTGATTGGGGACATGTAGGTGCAAGACTGCAGCAAGGACCAGACTACTCCGGGGCAGACCAGACAAAACACAAAATGCAAGACAACACCGACTATACAAGGCATGTACAAAACATTTACATCTAGTTTACAGTGTGCACAAAGATGCCTCATTCATGAGAAATTGCCTTAAGGAATTTACCGTGCATAGGCAATTCTAGTAGTTCACCATCCAGGGTCTGGAGGAAGTAGGCATCATCCTCACGGGTGTTACTAATTTGATATGGGCGCACCCACAAGGGTTCAAATTTACCGTGCTTGCCCCTATCCTGATTCGTTGCATTCCACATAAGGACCAGGTCACCTATCTGAAACCTTCTTTCTGTAGTTCTTTTGTCAAATAGATACTTCACCTTTTGCTGTTTCATGATATTTGTCCTATATGCCTCCCTTCTGATCTCATCTAGTGCAACTAGCTGATTTATTCTTTCTGTCATTGAGTCTTCAATTTCCTCATCATTTTCTTGTATGAATTTATAAACTAGTAGGAGGTTGTTCATAGGCAATCTAGCTACTACACCATATACTAACTCAAAAGGTGACCTTCCAGTTTCTCTTTTCATTGTCACCCTATCAGTCCATAATGCTAACCTTAACTTTGAATCCCATGCCCTCTTATTTTTATCTATCACCCTCTTGATGATTTTCATGAGGCTTCTATTGCTTGACTCTACCTAACCATTTCTTTGTGGATGGTATGGTGATGTATGTGACAAACTAATCCCATAGTTATTGCAGAAATCAACAAACTCACCAGACCTGAAGCACATTACATTATCTGTGACCAATTTGACTGGTACTCCAAATCTAATAATAATATTTTCTAGGATGAAATCCATCACCACTTTGCTTGTAGCCCTTTTAGTTGGAATTGCTTCAATCCATTTAGTAAAGTAATCAGTAGCAACCAAAATCCAACTATGTCCTCCACTTGATTTTTCTGGGATTTCCCCTATAAAATTAATTCCCCATTACTGAAATGGAGATTTTACAATTATAGTCCTAAGGGGTAATGTGCCCTCATACCTTAGCTTTCCTAAGAACCTTTGGCAAGAATCACATTTCCTTATCATTCTATGTGCATCTAAGAAAAGAATTGGCCACTAGTAGCCTGCTCTAAGAATTTTGTGGGCTATTGTCCTGGCATTGTAATGTCCACCACACATTCCTTTGTGAAGATCACCTAAAATATCAGCAGCCTGATTTTCATCCACACATCTAAGTAGTACACCATCAGGATTTTTCCAATATAGTTCTCCTTGTGCAACAATGTATCTAATTGCATGTAGCTTCAATGTCCTCTTCTGACTATCATTGAAGTGGGAAGGACAATTCAAATTCTACAAATAATACACAATGTCCTTGTACCATTCAGACTTTGACACATTTACAACTTCATCTTGAGCTACATTCACTTGGCATGCTTCCAAATTTGACTCTGTCATTATCTTGGCTAAGCTTTGTCCCCTTACCAACTTTGTGATTTGTATCTCTATGTTGAATTCTTGTAGTTTATTTATCCATCTGCACCTTCTTCCAGTTACCTCCTGCTGAGTGAAAATACACTTGACTATTGCATGAGGTACATATGCGACTATTTGTGAGCCTACTAAATAAGGCCTGAAGCTCTTGACTGCTCTAACCAATGCATATGCATGTTTCTCCATGATATCATATTTCAATTTGGCAGCCTGCAATAACTTACTAAAGAAAGCTATAGGTTGTTCAAAACCCTCTTCATTTCTTTGCAATAGGCATGCAGCAATAGTATGGAAAGAAGCAAATGAAAACAACTGAAATGGCTTAGAAAAATCAAGAGACTTTAGCACAGGAGCTATCTTTATAGCTTCTTTGATATTTTGAAATGATTTAGCTGCTTCATCTTCCCACTTGATAGTTGCATCCTTCTTCAGCATCTTGGAAATGTTCCTTGTAGTCTTTGCAAAATTAGGCACAAATCTTCTAACAAAATTAATTTGCCCAAAGAAGGACTGAACTCCTTTCACTATTTTAGGGATCTGGATCCTGTCAATTGTAGCTACTCATTCAGGATCAATCCTGACTCCATCCTTGGAAACAATATGCCCCAACAACTTTCCTTCCACTACCCCAAAAGCAGACTTCTTTGGGTTAAGTGAGATGCCACACTCTAATGCTCTAATAAAAATCTGTTCTAAGTGCATGCAATGTTGCTCTTCCCTCTTTGAATAGGCAGTCAAATCATCTTGATAAATAGCCAGAATTGAATCAATTAATCCTGTAAAAGCAACATCCATTGCCCTTTGAAGTGTAGCACCTGCATTTATTAGTCCAAATGGCATTCTTATATAAACATAGGTTCCCCATGGAGTGGTGAAGGCAGTCTTGAATTGCTCTGATTCCTTTACCTTCACCTGATTGTACCCTAAAAATCCATCCATCATGGATAAAAGTTCATATCCAGTCACTTTCTGCAACATAGCCTCCATGTTAGGCAGTGGATAATTATCCTTCAAAGAAGATACATTCAAATTTCTAAAGTCCACACAAAGTCTGATATCACCATTCTTTTTTTTTTACTGGGACAAGATTAGACACCCAAGTTGAATGTCTGATAGGCATAATTATTCCAGCTTCCCTAAGCTTTATAAGTTCTTCTTGCATTTTTGGAGCTAAAGTTGGGTTAATAGGTCTTTGTTTTTGTCTAAATGGTTTAGCTCTAGGCTTCAATAGGATCTCATGTTGGAATAGGTCTTCTCTATAAGCCTTTAGGTCCTCATACGACCAGGCAAAGACATGCTTATATCTCTTCAACAGTGTAATCAGCATGCTCCTTATATGTGGTTTGAGCTGTTTGCCAATGTATACCTTCTTGGGTGCATAAGATGTCCCTAGGTTTATCTCCTCCAGATCATTCTTATTTGTTGGAGATGCCTTTGTAACAAATTGGTCTCTATTGTCAAAATCTCTCTCTAAAGCTACCAGCCCTCTAGGGATTTTATTTGTCTTGAGTTGAATTATCTCCTTCCCTAAGAGAGTTTCTTTTCCATCTACAACCTCTACAAAGTTCTAAAAATCCATTTCTTGGTTCTCATATTCATATATGCAGTGCAGAAATCTTAACAAATCCTTATCATTATCAAATATCTGCCAGTTGCATGTATTATCTGGCACTGCAGGTCTAAGTTTGACCTCAACATTTGTAACATCTGACAGAGTTATATCATCTAGCCTAATAGCTACATTAGCTAGAAAATCTGCCATAACATTCTTTGACCTCTCTATCCAGTTTATTGAAAATGCATCAAACAATTCAATTGTATCCCAGACAACATGCTTATATTGTTTTAACCTCTTATTTTTTGAAGCATATTTATCTCTAACCTGGGAAACAATTAACTCTGAGTCTCCAAACACCCTTAACATCTTAATTCCATGTCTCAGAGCAACATTCAATCCTAACAACAGAGCCTCATACTCTGCAATATTATTTGTGCAGGCAAACTTCAACAAGAAAGAGAATTTTAAAAGATTACCAGCTCAAGAGAGAAAAACAATTCTAGCACCAGACCCTTCCTTCGAACAAGCTCCATCAAAATACATGGTCCATAGGTCCTGCTGGTCCAACTCTTGAATGCAAATACTCTTTTTCTTTATTTCCTTGATCACCTGAGACAACTCTATAATTATCACAGTCAATGTCCACAAAGCATATATGCTCCTTTGATTCTCGATCCTCAACTGTGTCTAGAGACCTCTCTTCTCTGATCAATTTCACATCCTTGCCATTCATTAGGATCATAGCATATGATAGGTCTAACTGCATACTCCCACCAATCAATGCTGCCCATCTTCTTGATAACAACATACCATATTGTGGCTTGATATCAACAACTGTTATGTTTATTTTGTAGATCCTTTCTAGATATGCTACCAGTCTGAAATCTACATCTTTCATAATTCCAATGACTGGTACCTCTCTAGCATCCATGGCATAGCACTTCCCACATGCCTTATCTATTTTTAACCTAGCCTACTGCATGATGGCCAAAGGCATGATGTTTGTAGATGCTCCTGAATCAAGCATATAGTTCTTAATTATTTTTCCATTTATGACAAGGGAGACATAAAATGGTTCCACCTATGAAGGGCATTTTGTCATGGTCACCCCCAAATACACTTCAGGAGTCTCATCCTCTTCAACACACAAAGCTTGCTTCTTACTTTGGGTTTCAACATTCTGATTAGCCTGACAAGCTACCTCTGAGATCAAGGACACTGCTTTATTTTTGAATTCATCCACCTTCATCAACTCCATCAATGGGATAGAGACCTTTACCTGAGATAGGACTTGAGTTATGTCAAAAGGAGCATAATTTTGTATAACAGCTGTAGCCTAATCCACAATTTTACTTCTATCCTGGGATGATCCAGCTTTGATTTTTATGGTCCCCTGACTGTCATTCCTGACCTGGGAAATTTTTCTTTGATCCTCAGCCTGGGGAATTATGTTCTCTGGTCCTTGAGGATCATAACCTATTTTTTCTTATAATTTTGCTTGTTATTGCTCCATTGTTTCTTTTGTGGTTCAGTATCTTTATGACTATGCACTAGCTGGTTTGTAAAAGTATTCTCTGGTTGGTGTGAGTTGCTTACCTGAGCTTTACCCCTAAGATTGTAATTACTTTTAACCTGAGCTACTGCTATAGCTGTGAGATCTCTAATCTCTTCATCAGAAGGCCTCCTCAAGTTATTCAAAAAATTATGTGAGTCTTGAGCACAAGCATAATTGTCTTCATCATCTTTATCACTGAAAACCTACTGGCAAACCTGGGTCCCATAACCTGTACTTTCAACTGCATGATGATAGGAACACCCCCTGTTTGTGGATAACATATTGACATTATCCCCCTGTATATAATGTGGCTCATTGTACTCATCACAGGCAATAGCATTGTCATATAGGGATTGAGCAATCATACATTGTGACTGTGAATGAGGCATGTGACATATGATACACCATGGGGTATCATTAACAATATTTACAGCTTTCTTCAAAGGGTCAGGTGTTTCTCTAACATTTTGAGTCCTTTGACCTGAGTTGTTATGTGGAAACATGGGCTTACCATTATGCCAATTTGTATTGTATGGCATGTCATATAATGATGGCCTCTTTTCTTGTCTTTGGTAAACCTGTCTGCCAGGACCTATTCCTTTTTCATTTTTGGTTAATCTATAACTCAGGTCCTTAACAACATTTGTCAATTTATCTATCTTGTCTTCAGAAGTAGATGTATTGCCTTGAGCATTCTGAGATTTAGTATTTAGATTTTGTAGAATTTTTACATCATCTCTTCTGTTTGTCTTACCAGACACTTTCTTATTATTTTCAATATTTGTTGCAATCCTGAAAGCATCCTTGAGGCTGTAATGACTCTTGTCTCTCAATCCATATGTTGTTTTGGCATCAAAAGCATTTATATAGAGCACAATGCACATTGGTTCATTAGGCCTCATGTGATGTGGCAATTTGTTTAGTATCTTAGTGAATCTAGCATTGAAATCAGCAACATGTTCAATTGATCCTTTAGTGATACTGGTAAATTCATTTACAAAGAAGCTTGGGTTAGTTTTGTCACTATATTGTTCTTTGAACATCCTTCTGAAATCATCCCATGATGAGATACTCCTGTCAGGCAGACCCTTGTACCATTCTCTGGCCTCATCAACTAAAGATTGCATAAATAATTTCATAAAGACATCCTCATGCTTAACCTCAAAGTTGTCCATGATGTTCTAAAAAACTTTTAAATGGTCTTCACCTGACACAGTGTTGTTTCTTGAAAATTTATGCACTTACAGCCTCACATGTTTGTCAATAGGATTGGGGTAATCAGGAATGCCATCAAAAACTAACTCCCTGAATCTATCTAGCTATATAGGCTGCCTGCCAAACTGATTTACATTTACATTTCTATTTACATTCTAATTTCTGACATTATTTAATGGTATTCTAACATTATTTGCATTATGTCTCTGATCATCATGCTGATAATGAACTTCATCTCTTTGCTGGTTTCTTTGCATATTTGCATTGCCAAGGGTAGGAATTGAATCATTCTGAGCAACTCTCAGAGCTTGCACTTTCTGTCTCATATCATCTCTGATCTTTACTACTTGCAAATATTCTAATTCTACCCTTAAACTCTTAATTTCATCAGCTAGTTCCTCTTCTCTAGGCATAGAAGAAGATGGCTTCATTACATTTTGGTCATCATCATCATCATCCCTTGGAGACTCAACCTCTTCAAATCTATCACTGGGATCCAAGAAATGGCGTTCCTGAAACACTTCTGAGCTTACTCTCAGAGCACCACCTTGTTGTCTTTCATATACATTATGGATTTCAGCCTCAGTGTTTGAAAAATAGGGCATTGTTTGCTCTGAGGATCCTGGATTGTCCTGAATAAATTCATTATTTCTAGGGGAACCCTCATGACTAGTTTAAACAATTCCTTTCTTTCTATACATCATTTTGTTGGGTAACTCTTCAAACAAAGGGTTACATTAGGATCTCCTCCCCTGCATATAAATTTCACTTTTACCGGTTGGGAGATTACTCAGAGTCGCCACCTATTATTAGGTATTATTTTCTTTTAGCATCTGGGTTCTGTCACTTCATCTTCCCAGTGGAGTCGCCAATTTCTGTTGGGGACTTAGATGGGTCAAGAATATATTAGGGATGACACAAAATAACACTTCTAAATCACATCCCCAACAGAGTCACCAATTTCTGTTGGTTCTCAATCTAACTGGATGCTTATTCCTAGTTATCCCTACAGTGTAGCCATCAATGATCAACAGGATCTTTGGGCCAGTAGCCAACAGTATAGGAGATAGACTCTATAAATATCTCCTCTTCTTCTTTAGGCTCTGCAGAACCAAGGGGGGTATTCCCTACTCAACATCTATGAGATATGCTTATGGATTGACTGGGATGTTGATACAAAGTAGATAAATCCTCCTTTATGTAGACCAAAACTGTGAGATAAGTGCAAAGGGGCTAGCTTTGGGCCTATTTTTAGTTGTAGATAGAGGATTTGGGTCCTAAACTACTCCTAAAGTCCTACAGGTTTAATTTGAAGTTTAAGTTTGATTTTATGTGGATGCAAAACTAGGACCTTAGGTATAACCTCAATACAAGACTAGATTGGTGCCTATCTAGGGCTCAGAATTAGTAGACGTACACATGTGAATGGCTTGCATGAACATATACCAAAGACTGGATATCAAGGGGTTTTGTAGTATCTGCCTTACAGATACCTCCCAAGATAGGGTATCCTGTTACCTTTACTTACAATATCCTCACTACAATATATTGTTCCCAACCCTTGATCTAAAACATTTAATCTACTCCTTGAGTAGAAGTAAGAAATCAAGCATTCAATACAACAAACCTGTATTCTAGAATCATAAACACCCCTTAGATGCTCAGACTCAGAGGAAGAACATACTCAGTTTAGAGACAGATGACAGAATACATGTAATATAGCATTACTCATTTAGATTAACATGATATCAGTGGATTAATGCAGAAAAACATACAACATGAGACTCATAAACTCACAAGACATCTAGAAAAGGGCCACCAAAGAAGTTGTATTGTGTCACAGCGCCCAAAATTTTGTCTAATTTTCAACAACCAAAAAATGAGCAACACAGCCTGCTATATACAGTAGGAAGGTCCTTAGCATTAATTACATGGTAAAAGTCAAAAGTCCGCCAGATACAGTTCATTCTGAGGAAATGGCGCTCAAACATTGAATGCAAAAGGTGGAGGAGGAGACAGGAAGGGGTCTCGAGCCCTATGTCGGTACCTAGGGATCCTCAACTTCAATCAGGTACTAGATCTGTCTATATCATCGCCCATACCCTATAACATCTACCATTAATGTCCACCTACTCGCGGTCCTGAGAATGCACCGGTCGTATGATTCCTTGAAAGCTTTTCCTGCCAAGAATCATGATCTTGATATTTCAAAATATGAGGGAACTAATTATCCCACATGTACCCTGTGGCAACCTCCTTAATACAATATAAACTGGGCCGAGAGCATAAATAATGTCAGTGCTTATGCTCCTGACAGCATCAACTATACCTCATCATGATCCTACTGCATGATGCTCCGATGCTCAATATCATCCTGACGTCAACCTCATCAGCACCACCTAATGCATCGAAGGAGAATCCTCCTGCCTTGCCAGTACCATATGTCTCGCCGATGATCCACATGATCATGTCTACTGATATCCTAATGACATCACCATCATATTCAAATACCACCCTGTGGGAAACATCACCTCTTACGCAAAATATCCAGCTGCACTGTAGCTTCGCTATAATATCGAGGTGATATTTAGAATATGACTAATATTTGGGATATCACCTCCCTCCTTCAGAAAATGATGCAGCCGTTGGAGAAACAAATATCACCCCCCGCATAAAACTGATGTTAGCAGCATCAGGCGATAAAAGAACATTGGGGTGATCTTAACTAAGATCACCTGATATTTGAAACATGATGATGACCCCCTCCTTCAAAATATAGGGTCATGCCAGAATATGATGAGGAGGCATAAAGAATTAGAACTTTGACAGGCATAACTCCCTCACCAGGCCGAATTTTAGGGTGATGCAAAAGGCAATCTTGCTTGGAATTTTACACTCCTCCACATGGCAAGCCTCTTGAAGCAAGATTCAGACTTTGAGTTTTTCAGATTTCAGACCTCAGGATCACAAACATATTTGACATGATACTCATGCATACTAAAAGATGCAGCATAGATAGAAATCTTGACATGTCATAACATCATGCCTCAAAAATTTTAGGATTTGAATGAAAAATCCTGCAAATGCACAAGATCAAAACCCTAGACATAAATGCGTACCAACAATCTACATATCAAACTGATTTGTTGATAACTTCAACATAGATCAACATTAAAAATGCTTTAACATTATCAAGACTCTCCATCTGAATTATAATATACGGTCAAAGAAAACTATATGTTAGCATGAATAAGTTGTGAATTAGATGGCTTCAAAAACTAGAACTAAATTCATGAAGGAACCTATCAACTAGGACTACATTCTACTAGAGAACATAGCTACATGAACAAACCATTCAAATACCTAAAGTTAAACATGAAGAAAACTAAGGTAGTATGAGGTGGTAGCATTAGGGAGACTTGGTTAGCCAAAGGTATTTTGGGTTGAGCTATGTTGTAATCTACATATCAAATTAATTTGTGGATAACTGCAACATAAGTCAACAAAAATGCTTTAGAATTATCAAGACTCCCCATCTGAACTATAATATAGGGTCAAAGAAAACTATAAGTTAGCATGAATAAGTTATAAAATAGATGGATTCAAAAACCATATCTAAACACATGAAGGAACCTATCAACTAGGACTACATTCTACTAGAGAAAATGGCTACATGAACAAACCATTCAAATACCTAAAGTTAAACATGAAGAAACCTAAGCTAGTATGAGGATGTAGCATTGGGGAGACTTGGTTACCCAAAGGCATTTTGGGTTAAGCTATGTTGTAGTCTACATATCAAACTGGTTTGTGGATAACTGCAACATAGATAACACTAAAAATGTTTTAACATTATCAAGTGTCTAAACAATGTCAAACTGCATATGAGCTATCACCAAAGTAGAGCCATCTCCAAAGCCTAAGTGACCATCTTTAGGTGTATTTTTTGAGGACCTTACATGAATACAAGCGTCAGTAGTGGGGTATCGGTGATTCATCAATGGAATACACTAGAGCATTGAAGGCTCCATTGCTCCAAAATGACACAGCACAAAGACCAAGGAAATGTGGACTGCAAAATAGTTAATGTAGCAGAAGAAAATGGAATGCGCCAAAATTGTAGAGTTTAATGCGAGAGTGTGGGAAATAAAGGTGGTGCTATGCTTGCATGCCACATGGCATGTTGAGAACTATCCACGATATAAAGTACCACAACCAAGGGTCCTTATGACCAGTCATCGGTTAGCCTTTAAAAAGGCCTAGTATTTCGCTCCCACCAACATGCCTCATCATCCATGTGGAAAAAAAACACTTCACCCCGTCAAATGAAATATTTAGATTGTCCACCTCATTACATGCATGTTTGAGTATAAATTTATATGACTAAAATTAAGAAATGTCATCTAAAACAGTAAAGAATGTGAAGCCCATGTCAACCTCGAAAGTTAGTTTGTACCACTATCATGCCCTCAACATATGATTGTACTCAAACAAGTTTAATGTTGACCATTGGATATTTAAAAAATGCATATCATTGACATATTCCAAACATAGATCTGAAATCCCTTTTCATTAATTTATAAGCCAAAATAGAAATCATGGTAGTACAAAATGCAAAACAATGCCTCCCTAGGATGCAATTTTAAACTTGTTTGTGTACAATGATTGGTTGCTCCCAATCTCATTGAAACCATGGTGGAAAAGCAAGTGGACTTGATATGATAGAGCTTGTTGTTGCTTGGCTTCTTAACAAATTAATCCCAGCCATGTTCTCCTCCCTTAGTTGTGGAGTTAGAGTGCTGCTAAAATGGGATGGGGTTAGAGTTGGAAATTTAGTACTACTCACATGGGATGGAGTTAGAGTTGGAAATGGAGTTTTGCTCACCTGGGATGGGGTTATAGTTAGAAGTGGAGTGCTGCTCACATAGGATGGGGTTACAGTTGAAAGTGGAGTGCTGCTCACATGGGATGGGGTTAGAGTTGTAGGATAGATAGGGACATGAATGTTCATCAACTCCCTAAACAATGCATGATTTTCTGGCAAAGAGTTTATGGGGTTGCTTAAATACCTTTGTCTCTCTAGATTCCTCCTTTCCACTTCAATATCTCTTTCCTTTCTATCTTGCTCCCTTTGAATCCTCTCTTGCTCATTTGTCTACTCCTTTTCCTACCTTTGTAAAACTTTTTGTTGTTAACTTGCTTGTTGTGCAACATGTCTATCTAATCTGGCTTGATCCTTCAACTCCCTTGCAAGAACATGAGTTGTCTTTTTGTCCTCAATCTATTGTCTCTTTTAGAGTTTTATCTCCTCAATTTATTTCTTCCTTTGCTCTTGCTACATTAAAAGGTTCATGTAGTCATCTATTCTTAATAGTTGGGACTGTTGACTCAACTGAATTCCACTATCCTCTGCAGTCCTGGGTCTTTCCTTCACAATGTGAATGGGTAGTTTAAGGAATTTGCTAATGTATGAATTGAATTGGGAACCCAATGATTGGTTTGATTCTCCATGAATTATATGTTCAATTTCATTGCAAACTACCTCAGTATCTTGGCTCAAATTTGCAATATCTCCACCATCAACTTCTCCACACTCAGCATAGTAATGTACCATTTTAGGTATATTTAATGTGGGTGGTGAAGGGAAGGAAAACATGATTTCTTCTTTCTAGGAATGCAAATTAACTCCCAAATTCATGGCTCCCTCCACCAACCATGATGGTTGGCTTGGTTGAGATGGAAGGCTAAGTCCATCTAGGCTTTGTTCTTATTGACTTTTACCCATGTCAAAAAGTAGTTGACCCCTCACCATAGGTTCGGGTGAATCATGAAAAGTGCTTTGAATTGAATCCTACATAGTTTCCTCTCCCACTATGTTTTTTGTTGTAGGATGTAATTAAACATCTGCAAGGCCTGATAGCAATGTGTTGGAAACTTCCACTTGTGAAACATCAACCACAGAAAGACTAAGGATGTTCTACACTGTAGAAGCATCATCGTGTACATTGAATTGAAAAGTGTTGCTGGGTGCATGTCCTCCATTAGAGCATATGGATGGAGGGGCCATATACCTATTCTTTTAAATTTATTTGTGATTTTTGAAATAGTGAGCGCTTTATGAAATGACTTGTTACCCAATTCTATCAATTCTACTTTTTTTATTTCTATTTGGAAACCTTTCCAACCACACTGCTATTTTTTATTTGAAGTATGATTTAAATGCTAGAAATAGACTCACATCCAATGGTTGTAATTTGTGCGAGGTGTGTACTGGTACTGTCAAAAAATCAATACCCAAAGACCTAGCTTCTTAGATGGTTATCATGGCTACATGGCTTTCATGGCCATCAAATATTAGCAAGTGCCTATTTGTCGATGATACACCACCTGAAACTGATCATGCAAAATGATGTAGCCAGTTCATAAACAACTCTTTAGTCATCCAAGCGTGGGGTTGGGTAGCCATGCAAGCACCTGGTTCGCAGTGAGCAATGTAATTTTTAAGATAATTTTTACCTTTAAAGAGATAGAACACTAGTATGCTCTATCCGACAACATTAACACAACACAAAATTGTTATCCATTTCCTGCTCTTCTAAATGATGTATGAAACACTTCTACTATCGCTTTTGGCTAACACTCGCATGGCTCCATTTCTCCCTTCCTAAATTCTAGTTTTGTCACAATTCCAAATTCTATGTGGTCCATATGGGTTGGCTTCATATGCTTTCGACAATGTCTCAAAGAATGCAACAACAACTGCAGGCTTGAGGTTAGAGCTTTGTCTCTATCAAGGCCTTCTACTATCCTCAATGTTAATTCAGGATGGCACCTTTTCAATCCAGTCCACCATGAATTGTCGGGCAACCCATCCTTAAACGGGTTTGGTTGTGTTTGGAAAATTTGCACAACTTCTACTTTGAGATTAATAATCTCCAGCCCATGGCCCATTGCAACCATCTGTTTACACTATTCCACTATTAAATCCTCTTTAGTTATTTTTGATATTGGTAACCTAAAAACAAGGGTGCAGATCCCTATTACAAAAGGCCACAAAGGCAGAAAAATAGGACGACAGGCCACAAATAATAGAGTAACAGCCAGCTAACAACTACAAAGCATGATAGAGTAAATATAGAACTAATACCAAAAACAAAGGCAAAACCAAACACTACTTAAGAAGCATATTCCATTCCTCCATGAAGAATCCCAACAGTTTATCCTTGCTAGCAATGCTTCCCTCCTTATCCTGCTTACCATCTTGAATATCCTGCAGAATAGCCAAAGAAGTGGATGTACAATGGGTAACTTTGGAACACAGGGCTACCATCACCCTCATTTTATCCTCAAGGGAGGTCATCTTGTTCTTTAGGTCATCCATGTCCTTTTTAAACTAACTGCAGCTATCACAATTCTTCACACTACCCACCTCCCTAACCAGAGACTCCATGACTTCAACCTCATCCTCCTCAGTGTCATAGAAGGAGTTGTTCAATTATTTGAACAAACTAGCTCCCTCCTGGACCACTAGCTACTCAGGGGTAGCTTTAACTTCCTTTATCTCCACTTCCTCCTCAGGGTTAGAGGTTTAGAAGTAGTCAACAATATTTAGCATAAGTGGTTTGAACTCCCGAAAGCCTGCTTGAATGGTGGATGCTCAGTCTTCTTACAGATTTCCCCTTAACATCTTTCTCCTTATCCTTCACAACTTCATCTTCCTCCTTATCCTTAATATCAGTATGACCCCTTTCCGGCTCAATGAGATCCACACTTTCAGTAGAATTCTTACCCTTCTTCGTAGCAGACTTCCTAGGCTCAGAATGCTCACTCAAATCTTTTTCCTCTTCTTTTCACCAATGTGGGTTGGATTGTTTTTAAGATCACACAAACCCTCAACTGCCACCTTTTGAGCTTGGCTGAGGGACCCAGCAGCCCCACTAGAAGGGGTGCCCAAATTAGATGGGCCTGACAGAGTAGGGGTTTTCTTCTAGGAACCTGACAGGGTTTTGACAGCTTTTTTCTTATGGGAATGGGGGGATGGATTATCAGTAGACAAGGCCTTAGGGTTTTGAGGGGACCCAATAGGGCCTGAGGAATCTTTAATAGAGGGTTTAGCTAGACTACCATATTTGACACTTAGGGGAATATTATCATCTGACTCATCATCGTTAACCTCCTCAACAAGACAAGCTATGATGGGCTTAGGAGGGCACAAGGCAAGATGAAAGTGGAACAAGTGGAGGATTAAACCTTGGTGGAGTGGCATGGCCACAATGCTAGGGTTGTTCTCATGAGCCTTTTTAGCAACTTTCACAGATGATTCTAGGGACGAAAAAAGGTAGAAAGGGAAATTAACAAGTAGCTTATGGTGAAAATGGTTTAGCAAGGCGAAGTGGTAATAGTAATAACACCTAAACTAGCCTTCCAAAGTTATGTACTTCATGATAAGGAAACATACCTTATCCTAAGGGTAGATAAGGCTCTCCCTCTCAAAACCTCCTTACAGGCGAATAGGTATCTCACCATCTTTAAAAAATCTCTTCATGCTCTCTGAGTCCTAGACTTTCATTTATTTTTTCAACCGTTTCCCTTTGCACCTCAAGCTAGTGGCTTTGGTTATCCTCACTAACTTGAAACTGAACACCACCCACCCAAACCATACAGTCATCATCCCAAGACATGGCAAATTGAACCAAAAGGTTCTCATCATAACCATTTAAACATTCCAACAATGGAGTGATGCCACCCTCATAATAGATGCTCCAGAGCATAGCATCAACTTTGAATTCCACACAAGAAGTAGGTTTGGTTCTCACTTTGTCGCCCCCCATAGAGAAACTCTTCAAAGCCTTAAGGAGAAGATCACATAGAACAATCCCTAACAGCTAGAATTCTTGGAAACTATTGGAGAAATGTCTAAAACTGTAGGCAAGAATGTAATCATTGAACCAACTCTTATGGCTTCTTGCGATACCTAGCTTGTCCTTCAAAACATCTCTTTTCAAAATATAATTACTGCAGTAATGAGAAATGTGCGGGCTATCAATAGGGAAAAGCACTATTGGATTTTGAATAGGTTCCATGGACCAGCTGTTAGTGCCTGAATTGACTGGTAGTTTTTGAGCAATTTTCATTCAGGCACTCTCCCTAAGTATCCAAAAAATGCTCTAAGTAATGGACCTCCTCAGCAGTTTTCAGCTGCATCATCATATTTCTTGAGGAGGAGGTCATCATCATCATGTTTGTTTCGACGATGGTCATCATCATCATGTTCTCCGTCGACCGGTTTCTCATCGTCATCATCATATTTTATATCGGGTGATGTTTGGTTTTTATCATGATGATGCTGACGAGCTACAGTGCGCCCTGATCTGCTCGCGAGGGTGATTCTTCAAAGTCTCTGGTGATCTTCCATTTATCACCTTGCGCAGGCATGATGATGATGTTGCTTATTCTTTGAGTTGCTCGACCTAACTTGTTTTATCCTAAGGGTCGTCGTCATCAGCATCATATTTCCAGTTATCATCCTGCTGCGTGCGGAGGTCATCATATTTTCTGCCTTCATGATATTTCACCGGGGTGATGTTTTTATCATCGGGTGATCTTGGTTAATATCATCCTGATGATGCTGTTGAAGAGTTCTAAGTGCGACCCGATATTCACTAGGGTCATCATATTTTGAACGTCAGGATGATCTTAGTCAATATCATCCTGATGATGTTGTATCACTTCTTGTTCGTTGTTTCTTCATCCTGATGATGCTGACGTCATCCTTATCTCAGGGTGATATATTTTTCTCTGCCTATCTGCATCATGATATTCCGAAGGAGGGGGTGATATTTTCATATCACCTGGATATATGTTTGTTTGTTCGAGCATCATGATGATGCTAATATTAAGGAGATATCCGCCTGCTGGCTTCGCGCATTATCTACTGGGGGTGATCTTTTCAAGCAGCATCATCATATTCAGTTATCGCCCCGATCTTATAGAGGAGCTACAGTGCAACCTGATATTTGAACATCAGGAGGATATTTCCAAATATCCGGTTGTCTTCCGAATATCATGATGATGTTAATATGATGATGACGTCATCAAGGTCCCGCGGGGGTCATATTTCTAACACTGATCATCTTGAAGAGACCTCCTGATATTTGCAAACATGATGATGACGTCATCCAGATATGAGGAGGTGTGCAGTAGGCAGACATGATGATGACGTCATCAGGATGTTCATCAGCCAGACTTTTGGTATAAGCTCAGCAGGAGGATGTTCCTCCGATGGATCAGGTTGTGCCGATTATCATGCAGGTTATATTTCAAATATCATGATGACGTCAGGGTGATATTTCGAACAACAGGATATCATGCTGCTGAAGGATGATGATGATGAGGTTATATACTAGTGTCGTCAGGAGCAAAAGCACCGACATGATATATGCTCATGACCTAGTATATAAAGTGCTATTGAGGTCATCGCGGGGTGCATGTGGGATATTGTTATCCTGCATTTTCAAATATCATGATGATGAATCTCGGCGGGAAATGCTTGCGATAGTCTGTATGATGTTCTTCCCAAGGCCGCGGGTTGGTGCGCCATTAATGGCGATTGTTGCAGAGGTATGGGCGATGGCGTGGGTCGATCTTGTACCCGACTGAAGGTGTCAATCAGCGGATGATGGCGCAGGGCTCGAGAAATCTTCCTGTCTCCTCCCCTACCTGCTGCATTCAAGTTTGGGTGCCAATCTGGTTGTGTTTGAGCGCCATTTCCATGATACTGTGTATCTGGCGAGATTTTGGTCAACATTGTAATTAATTGCTGAGCACCTACCTGGCTGTTATAAGCAGGTTGTGTTGTTCATTTGAGGTTGTTGAAAGTTGATGATTTTTGGCTCTGTAATGCATAACCAGCTGATCTGGTTGCTCTGTACAGCTTGATCTTGTGAGTTTATGTATCTCCTGTTGTAGGACTTGGCATGAATCCACTGGTTTCATTGGTTGATCTTATATGAGTAATGCTATCTTAGCATGTGTTGTGTTAATTCTGTCTCCAGTATTGCATGTATCCTTCTTCTGGATCTGGATGTTTGCTGATGTTTAGATTCTAGAGCATAGAATTCCTATGTTGAATGTCTGATCTTTTAACCTCTGCTCAAGGGGCAGATTAAATTGTTTTCAGGTTGAACATTGGGAAGGGTATACTGCAGTAGGGATGCCATAAGTAGAGATAGCTCAACACTCTATATTGGGAGATATCTGTAAGGTAGATATCATGTGTATCCCCCTGAAATCCAGTTTTAGCTATTCATGCTGATCATTCACAGGTGTATGTCTACCGACTCCAAGCCCTGGATAGGCACCAATCATGCTGTGTTCTTGTGTTATACACCATGTCCAGCTTTGCATCCAAATTCATATCAAACCATTTCATACTTCCACCTGTTAGTTGTAGGAGTAGGATTAGGAACCCCCTGCATGCTCTCATACCCAACCAGACATCATGTCCAAGAATGTTGCCAGCCTTGTGATCTATCATGCAGATCTTGGTCCATACATGAGAGTATTCTGCCTGTTGTTGTCAAGTTAAATCTTTCTATCTTTGAACTAGTCAAGGTTACATCTTAAGTTATAGGGATACCCCCCTTGGTGCGGCAGAACCAGAAGTGAAGGGGAGGAGCTCACGCAACCTCCTGTATTCAGTTGGCCTGAATCTGCCTGTGCATTAGAAGTGGCAAACCCTAATGTTGATTCAGAAGAAATGTCAACACCAGCTTGGCATCAGCCACATGATCTTGCTGACCTGGCACTTAATGATGTGGCAATCCCCCTCCATCAAAGAGTAAACAAACATCATCCATTCACTTATGGTGACAACCTCCTTCCACTTCCTACAATGGTCACTTTCTATCATAATGCAAGTCATTATAATATATATTAAAATATTTTCTAAATAAAAATAGCTTATAAATACCATAATTGCAAGTTAAGCTTGGGCCTTTAGCTGAAGGCATTCTCTAACACTTCTTAGGAGATTATTAGGATTTATCCAACACCTTTTGAGGAATAAATTAATTCCCATATTATCCATGGCGTTCACTAATTGGTTACCTTCTCTATAGGTATGTTTGACATCAATACCCTCAAAGCCAAAAAGGAGCTTCCTTATGTCTTGTATAATATCCACAATCTACTAGCCCACTCTGGCCTTCTCCTAAACAACATCAAGCATAAGTTTAGAGTCAACTTCAATCATAAGATTTTTAACCCCAATAGCTAGGGCCACCTTAATACCCCATAAGAGGGCCATAGCCTCCACCACATTGTTGGGATTTTCCCCTAATCCTCTAGCATAGGCAGCCACAAGCTCCCCCTTAGTAGATCTAAGGACCCCACCCCCACTAGCTAGGCCTAGGTTTCTTTTGGCAGCACCATCAAAATTGAGCTTCGTCCAACCTTCAGCGGGGGGTATCCACTTAGTGTTTAAACGAGCTATCTTCTTGGAATTATCCGCCTTGCAAATGTGAGCCGAGATACTCCATTTATTGATGATACTAGCTTCAAACTTATTGGGGGGGAGTCAACAGCTTTCAAAATGTTGTTAGAGATATTTTCCTGTAGTAGTTTAGCAAAAATGCAAAAGACCTCCTTAGCTAATTTAGCTTTATCTCTAAACAACCTATTGTTGTGTTCCTTCCATAGGCCTCAGGCCAGGATAGGGGGAGTTGAGCCTAGATTCATTTGCAGATGGGATGGGAAAAGGGAGAGAACCAGCATCTCATGACAACAGGAAGATCAGGGTTCATGCTCCAGGAGACCCCGAGGTTCTGTAAAGCTAAGCTCCACACCTCCCAAAAGAATTCACAATGCAACAGAAGGTGGGGAACATATTCCTCTTCCTTCATGCAGAGAGCACAGCGGTTCAGGATTTGGAAGCCTCTGATCTTAAGGTTATCCATAGTTAAGATGTTATTGTGCATCACAAGCCACCATAAGTGATTGATCTTGGGAATAAGGTTGTGATTCCAAGCCCTCCCCCAAAATCTAGAATCCTCATTAAACTCCAAAAGTAAGTTATAAGCATATCTAATAGAGAAATCTCCAATCTTATCTTTGGCCCACAACAATTTATCCCTTGAGGGAAATATAGGGATACTACACCCCTGAAGGGAATGCTACAATTCCTCAGCAGTCAGCATAAGATCTCTCTATCCCTAACAGCATTCTAATAGTTGTTTCCAGCCCCTGTTTCTAGGTAAAAGATAATCAGCAGCCAAGTGCTTAAAGAAATTAGTAGCCCTATTAGCAAGACTTTGGAGGTTTTTCTATGGAGAGGATAATCCTTTAACCAGCTATCCTCCTAGAATTTGATGTCTCTACCATCTCCCAGTTTCCATTTGATACCCTTTTGCAATAGAGTTCTTCTCTTCAACACATTATTCCAAACAACCGATCTCTTAGGGATACCAACAGCATGAAGAAAGCCATCAGGGTTATTATTAGATAGGTATTTGGGCCTCATAATGTTACACCAATCCTTGTTGTTGCTCAAGAAGTTCCATCCAATCTTAGCCAAAAGGGATTTGTTGGTCAAATGATTTTTTCTAATCCCAAGACCTCCTTGTAGCTTAGGCCTACAAACCTTGTCCCAACTGATCATAGCAATCCTCTTCTTCTCCTCCACCCCAGTCCACAAAATTTTCCTTTGAATTCTTTCAAACTTCTGAGCAATATACTTAGGAATTTTGAAGAGGGATGGGAAATAAATAGGAATTCCCTGAAGAGAAGCCTTCAAATTTTGATATTTCCCAGCCTGACTCGACAACTTCCATTTCCACCCAGCCAGCTTCTTCTAGAGTCTTTCAAGGATGGGGTTCCAATACATGGGAGAGACATCTTTGATAGCTAAAGGAAGGCTGAGGTAAGTTCCTGGGATCTCACCACTAGAACAGCCCAAGATCCCCATAATTTTCTATTGTAAGTCCATTCTAGTGTTGAAAAAATAGATTTAACTTTTATCATAGTTGATACATTGGCTAGAAACATTATCATAATCATTGAGCACCTTCTTCCAACTCCTGGACTCCACCACCGAAGCATCCCCAAAGATGATAGTGTCATCCACAAACTATTGGATGGCCGCAGGGTGAGCTGTTGAAGCTATTTTAATACAACTGATCTCTTTATTTCTCAGCATCTTCATAAAACTTCTGCTAAGAACTTTAGCCATCAGAATGAATAGGTAGGGCTCGGATAAAGGGTCACCTTGCCTAAGCCCCCTCCTAGCATTGAAGAATCCTCTAGGGAGCCCATTAACCAAAACAAAGTATTTGATAGTGGTGACACAAGCTTTAATAGGCTACATGGTTCTATCTTGGAAACCCATCTTCTCAAGGACTTTCAAAAGGAAATCCTACGCCACCCTATCATAAGCCTTAGAGATGTCCAATTTAAAAACCATTCTAGGCAAATTGTTCCCATCTATAGAATGAATGAACTCATGAGTGGAAATAGAAGCATCCAAGATTTGTTTGCCCATGACAAAGCCCTTATGATTATTGTTGATCAGGCGATACAGCATGGGATGTAATCTATAGACCAGGATCTTGGAGAATATCTTGTAGATAGTATTACAAAGATTGATTGGGCCTAAAGTCCCCCATGTTGATAGGATCAGGTTTCTTGGGAACCAGTGCAATGAAGGTATTATTAAGTTGTTTTAGTAGTTTCCTAGTCTTAAAGAAACCCTTGGCCGCCTCTGAGACATCTTATCCCACAATATCCCAAAACTCTTGAAAGAAGGTCGAGGGAAAGCTATCCAGACTTGGGGATTTAAAAGCACCCATGGAAAAGAGACAAGCTCTAACTTCCTCTTCAGTCACCGGTTCAATAAGAAGAATATTATCCTCGTCAGTAAGCAAGGGTGGGATGACGTTGTCAAGCAATTCATTCTACTCCATACAATCATGGGCAACAAGGAATTCCTAAAAATAGATGGCCACCACCTGTCCCACTTGAAACTCTAAATGAACCAAAGTCCCATTCGCATCCATCAACCTAACAATGTTGTTCCTCTTCCTATGCCTCATGGTGGATTGGTGGAAGAAAGGAGTATTTCTATCCCCCTCCCGAAGCCATTGCACTTTGGACTTCTATTTCCAGTAAATTTCCTCCTTCCTTAGCAGCTCACTCTAATCCTTCCTCAGGGTATCCTCCTATTGCAGAGTAGAATCTGATGTGTCCTCATGGGCCATTAGCAACTGAATGTTAGCAAGGTTGGTAGAGATCATCTTCTTATTCTCAAATATATTGCCAAAAGTAAACCTATTCCAACCCTTAACTTTAGTTTTCACATTGTTTAGCTTCTGGACCAGCCTGAACATGGGAGAGCCCTGAATAGAAGTATTCGACCAATCAGTCAACTGATCTCTAAATTCTAGATGTTGAGTCCACATTATTTCAAACCTGAAGGGATAGGGGCCCTTGACCTCCCTATCCCTCTAGGATAATAGGAGAGGATTGTGATTAGAATTTGTCTTGGGGAGGGCTTCCAAAAGATAGGATAAGGTATAATCCCAATTGGAAGTAACCAGAAATATATCCAGTCTAACCTCAATCATATTCTTGCCTTTTCTTCTATTAGACCAAGTGAAAAGCTACCCATGCAGATCCAAGTCCATAAGGATAGCATTATTGAGAAACTCAGCTAGGTCTATCATGCTGTCAGTGTAATCCAAAATGCCTCCAATCTTCTCCGAAGGGTAAAGGGTGAGTTGAAGTAACCTGCCAACATCCAACAATCTTCCTTATTATCCCCAATCAAGGAGGTAAGAGAATCCCACAACTTCTTCCTAGTATTTCTTTGGTTAGGGACATAAATGTTAACTAAGTTCCAAGAATTGTTGTGGGTAGACATCTTGACACTTAAGTTGTTCTTACATTGAGAAAGGAGACTCCCTTGCACCACATTATTGTTCCACATAGTAACAATCCCCCCCGAAGTACCTGAGGCATCACTTATATAGTACTCTGCATTAGGCCAAATGCCTTTAGCAATGGCTTGAAAGCCTTCCGCCCTCATCTTCACTTCTTGCAGCAAAAGGATATCAATTTTATTGTCAAAAATGCACTTCTTGATAAGGAACTACTTTTGGGGACCATTGAGCCCCCTAATATTTTAGGAGAGGATCCTCATTTACCTTGGACCTTCCTGGAGCCAATCTCCAAGGTCCTTTGTTTGCCCATAGAAATCTCCCTATTGACAACTTTTTGTCTAGTTTCCCTTTGGGTGGGTCTCCCTGTCTTGAGGTCCACACCCACATCAATAGTCTTCCTAGCTTGGCCTTTACCTTTATTTTTAGTTGTAGTCCAGCCCTCTGAATTTGGTTCATTACTTGACTTGCTTGATCCTGCACCGAGCAGATAGTTTTGTTTTTTGGTGATAGGATGCCTTGCATCTTGTTACCACTCCCCTCACCTTCCCTTGGGCTTCCAATCCTTTTAAAGATTGATTCCAAGCCAGTGTCCACACCAAGACACCTCAGAGCTCCCTATCTTTAGAACATCATTAGATGTAGCTGCCTGATGGATCTCCCCATCCTCTAGCTCCTCCTATAAGGAATCAACCTTAGGAAGGGGGAAAGGCTATTCCTTCTAATAATGCTCGACTATTGTTGAAGTCCCGTGGGACTCACCCTATGGGGTGGAGATCTTTGTGTCATTCCTAGTTCCAAGGGACAAGTCTCTATCTTCTTCTCTCTCCATATCCCCTTTACTCTCCTTCTGAGGGGAACTAATAATGTTGATAATTTCCTCCCTAAAAGGATAATCCTCTTCATTCCCTTTAGCATAGCCTTCCATAACAGTGGATCTCTTCTTCTTGGATTTGCATTGAGTTATGAGATGCCCTTTTCTATTATAATTTTGACAGAAAATAGTGGAATTCTCATATAGAATGGACTGAGTCCATTGACCAAATTTAGACTCAAGGATTATGGAGTTAGGTAGGGTTTTATGAATATCTACACTAACACAAAAGCGGGCAAACACTAACCTAGATTTATTCTTGGTGGTGTTGTCTGAAGCAATTAAGTGCCCAAAGGTATTTGCTATCCAGATAAAGACTTTCTCATCTCAATATTCTAGAGGGAGCCTGGGTAGTCTGACCCAAACCAGAGTAGTTTTGTTCAGATCAGTAGCAGCATCGAACCCCAACCTCCATTTGCATAGAGACATGCTGTGTTTACCATACATCCACAGCCCTCCAGCAAGAACATCAATGAGATCTTCTCTGGTGGTGAACCTGAAGAGGAACATTCCCCCAGCCATAGCACTCACCGAGACACTACCCTTCACTTTCCATTTAGTGGCAACCCATCTCCTGACTAGATCTATATTTGGTCCAAAGGAGAAAAATTTTCCAACTAAAGCCGGTCTCATCGAGGAAACAATTTTCTCCGCAGTAAAATATGGGACTTTGAGAGCATATCCACCCTCCATCTCTCGCAGCTATGGGATAACATTCAAGATCCCTTGGTCCTTATCACCCAAAAGAACATTCTTCCACACATTGGGAATTGACGCGTCACCCTGGGTAACAAGTTTGGAGTGGTAGCCTGAGGCTTTTCTAGGACTAACCCATACCGAGGGGGAAAGGGGTCCCCCTCAACCATGACAGAATTCAAAAAACCATAAGGTGGAAAAAGTGTTCAAAGTCGTGTTTGGATTGTTGGTACCAATTATTTGTTGAAAATAAGCCTCTTCATTTGTTGTCAAGACTGTGGGAGGACCTTTTTTAGATGTTGATGTTAAACCACCTAATTAGTTCCTCAGTGTTGTGGTCGGGATTCCCCACTTCTTTGTTGCACTCCTTATCGACATGCCATTATCCTCCATACCTTTGAGTGTTGATTCCATATCCTCTTTCATCCACTCCTGTTGAACTGCAACCTTCTTGCTTATACCAGCTACATAGACTTGAATAACTGGCTCAACTAGTTGAGGATTGCTCTCGTTAGCAACTTCAGTGTCTTCATCTAGCGAGAATCTAACTCCTCTTTTTTTGGAGGCATGGTTGTCTTCAGTCTCTTAGTTCCATGGTGGGTCTACATTTGAGCTTTTTTCTTCATCTGCACATTGGAACAAACATCTTTGAAGACCAGTTTTGAAATTTGAAATGTTTTGAATTTTTTGAGTATAAATTTAAAGAAACAAAGAGCCTAAAGCATTGAACTGGACATTCGACCAACCTGTGTTGATTAGGAGAGAGGCCTACAAGGTGGTGCAACCTAACTATTAGGTTATACTTGGGCTTGTACGTGATAGGTAGAGCAATTATGTTTACTCAGACATGTGTGCAGTGAGGTTGATAGTGTAAACTCTTTGAATCAAGATAACAATGAAGAGCAACAATCAACTTTAATAATATTAATAATATATTTCACAAACAATACAACATTTGTCATACCATTTTCTTCATCTGTGTAATTGCAATTTGTAACTTGAGTTTGTAAGTTCAGTTGGAGAGTTCACAATGATGCTCTGAACAGAAGATTTGTAATGTTTTATGTTTGATTTTATAGTTTGACATTTTGATGTTGAAATATTGGTAATTTGATGTTTACAATTTGACTTTTAGATGTTCAAAGTTTTATAATTTGATGTTTACAAAATGTAATTGTTATGGTTACCCTTGTTTGAATACTGTAGAATAAAAACTTTTAACAATCCTATTGGACAAATTGATTTGACTTTTATGCAAACAGATCATCATGCTAAGTAGGTAAATGTTCAAAAAGGCTAAGCTATGATAACATCTTAAAGTGAATAGATATAGACTATAAGAAGTTGTGTACTCTAAAACTATTCTATTAGGTTATGCCATTGAAGTGCAGTGTGAATATGTATTGTACCGTCTAACTTGTATGATTAGTCAGTGAATATTATTTTGGTTGTTCTGTTATGTCATTGAATTGTAGTGTGAATGTCTTGTATTGTAAATATGTATTGAATAATAATGTGAATGTCTTGTGTTGTAAATGTGTCATTGAACAATATTGTGAATGTCTTGTATTGTAAATATGTCTACTCTAAAACTAGTCAGTGAACAATATTTTGGCTATTCTATTATGTCATTGAACTACAGTGTAAATATGTCTTGTATTGTCTACTGTATGGTTTCTTGTTTGATATGTTTTATTGATTGATATTTTTGTACTATCTACTGTATGTTTTCTTATTGTATTGTCTATTGTATGGTTGGTTGGTTGATCAATGGTTTCTTAATACCATAGGCTATGTGGTTGTTTTGTTTTTGGCTGATGGCAATGCCTTGGTGATTACATAGATGGTTGCTTCCATTTCAACTGTTTAGCTTCTAGTCAGAGGATAGTTGTAGGAGTAATTAGTGCTAGCTAAGAAAACATCTAATTTATCCCTTAGAAAAGATAAACAAAGAAGGATAGGAGGCTGACAGGTAAATGATTGAGAGTAGGAAGACTCGGTTGAAACCTTTGTTGGTTCATTTTTTAGATGGTATTACATCATACAGGGCAACATCTAGGGTTGTACAGGATGATTACAAGTGTTGTACATGAATGATTTTTTTATCACTCATCTTGAAGTTTTTCCCATTTAAGGGTTTCACCAAGAAACAACTTGTTTTTTAGTAATGTGTGACTTCATTCTATCTTCTTTGTTATTATTATTTATTACAAGTTTAATGTACAAAATGAACTACAAACATTTCTATGTTTTCTATTGTTGGTAGGATAGTCTATGTTTGAAGATGTTTTCTATTGTTGGTGGAATAGTCTATGTTTGAAGATGGTGGAACAATCTATTGTAGATGCTTGATAGCTAGAGCAATATACAATGCAAAACAATTCACTACTAACAAACATGCATTTTGGACCCTACTAACAAATAGTTCACCTTTCATGCCACTAAAATGGAGTTATTCTAAGACTCAATCTTGCCATAAGATTACAATATGCAATAGTTTTATAATGGCATACTTTAAAGGTGTAAAGAACTTATGTGTATATAATAATTATTACGGTGTAATGCTTCATAGATCTCCCCCTTAATATTTTGTGAGTATAGTGCCACCTTTATTTCCCACTCTCTCACATTAAAAAAACATACATTTTAAGCTAAAACATTTTAAACCAAAACAACAATATAGTTTAAACCAAAACAACATGCATTTGAAACCAAAACAACATACATTTTAAACCAAAACAACATACATGGGAAGCAAAAACAACATACATTTAACATTCATAAGGATAGGCATTTACTATGAACTTACAATATTGTTGATACCAGAGTGCAACTCAACCCTACAGGACTTTTCTGTATGGGATGTTGGAGAATTGTACTAGAAAAAATGGGGTTTATGAAGGAATATGAGGAAAGAAATGTTGGTGATCTGTGCACTCTCATTTGATTGGTTCAAATAGTTTTTTGTGGATTGATTCATTTGAATGATTTGATGGATGTCTATAAATTTAAATTTGGTATTAAATTTGAGAGGTGATTGATTTGGTCAAATGCTTATTTGATCTAAAGTCTTCAAATTATGTCATGTTTTCTTGATGGCTTGATTGGTGAGCCTTAACCTTAGATTGTGTCTCATTAAATGGAAGAGTTGATTGATTTCATTGAATGCTTGTTTGGGCTGGAGTATTAAATTTATGTCTTCTTGTTTTGATAGCTTGTCTGGTGAGCCTTACACCTTCGAGTGTGTTGTTTTTTTGTAGGTATTGTATTGAAGGGACTAGTAGTTGGTCATATTTGAGTTGATTGAGTGCACTTCAGGAGGAGTTATGGAGTGGATGAACTTGTTCAATGTGACACTTGGCCATTTGTTGTTTTTACTTGGGACTCCAACTTTGGAAAATATGAAACTATTCTGGGACGTAGCTTGATATTTGACAGGACACTTTTTAATGTTAAATGTTTAAAACTATTTTTTTTTTAAAACCAAAAAGATACTCTATAGTGGTTGATCACTGCTTGTACTCTTGGAAGAAAGTATTGTGTGGTTTTTAATATAAATTCTATATATTATCAATCATACTTGTATTGGATTTACTTGTTTATGTGTACAAGCCATGTCAGTGGCATTTATGTTTTGCAAATCCTTGTAAATCTTTTGTGTATACCACCTAATATGAATAATAAAATACTAATGAATAAACAAATATAATGTGTACATTGATTGGTCTTTTTAAAAATATTTTGAATATTAATTGAAACAATAAAAATAACTGCTGACCCCACTTTGGTCAACTCCTATATCTCGTATAGGAGCCCGACCCACCATGGGGCCTCTCCCCCTAACATGGTAAGCTTCACTCACGATCTTGGAATTCCTTCTAAAAGATTTAACTAGTGTAGAATAATGCCTTCGCTCACTCAATAATACTCCATATCTTGCCTCCAATGCGTTGCATTTACTTTGTTCTACTTGAAATATAGCTTGCACCTTTTCCAACTTCTAAGAATTAATGGAGTTAAGAGATCTCCATTAATGTCAATTCATTATCCTCTATTAACGCATTAAATGTTCCATAGTATCTACGAATTTCTGTAAGTCTTGTCTACGAATTTCTCTAAGTCTTGTCTGAATATGTTCATAAATCTCAACAAAGCAATGCTCAAACTGTACTTAATTTAGTCTGGGTTGGTAGCCTATGTCATCAAGTCAGCGCTGAAGCAATGCTACTGCTCGGTGTTCTTTGTAAACTCAATCCTCACTGCCTCCAACTTTAATATGTCAGCATTTAGAATGCTTTCAAGTTCTTCATATTCATCATTCTTGTTTGGCTTTAAAGTATAGTTAGTCAACTTGATAATTTCAACTTCCATTTGTTCGCTTTTTTATTCTTCCTTTTCCAGAGACTTCAACTTCTGAAACAGAGATACCAATGTCTTTACAATCAAAATAGCACCTCTCATTTCACCCTTTTCATCCAGATGGTTCAATTTAGCTTGTCCAAACTTCTGATCTTGTCCCTTCATGCTCTGATCCAGCATCTCTAATGAACTTTTAGCCATATTCAATTCACCCTTATATTTCTCTATCACTATTTCCTACTTCTAAATATTCTTCAAGTGCTTCATTCCTTAAATAATTCCCCAAATGCTCTATGCTTGTGTTCTTTCTAGAACTACCCATGACTGTAATAGCTCTGTTAAGTGTATGGACTCATCCCTTGTAAATGTTTTTCTATTGACTAGATTTTCAAATTCAGAGAGTTTTGTACCAGATAGTCCACGGCCTTGTCCATACTTTTGGATTATGTCAAACATTTCATGTGCCTGGTCTATAGCTAGTCGCAGCCCATGCCTTTCATTTCTTTTGGCATTTTGTCAAATGGTTCACATACCTAGTTGAAGCTTTCCACATCTCATTTCTTTTTGGCATTTTGTCAAGCAAGTCACATGCTTTGTCTATAGCTCTAGCAATTCACATTTATTTGATATACCTCTCATTAAACAAGTTGCGAGCCATATTCATTTAAGTCATTTTGCCAAACAGATTATGGGCTTTCTTTGTGGTATTATATTCCTTAAGAAATTTTGCCTGCATCCATCCTTGTGAGGCATTTTATCAATCATATTGCAGCCTCCTTGGTGTGCAAACACCGTAAACAGGTTGTCGTGTCGTTTGACCCCAATTCATTTTGACTTTTCAATTTGACTTGTTGAATGCAGCTCCCTCATTGTGTCAACCATGCTAATTGTCAAAAAAGTCAAGCCAAATCGACCTGTCGATTAATTTTGACCAGCGGGCTGTTTTACAAACTCCACCGTAAACAGCCCGCAGGTTGTCGTGTTGTCTGTTTGCAAATTTTTTGACTCCTGCTCATTTCGACGAATTTGTTCAACCTGCTCATATAATCTGTTCAACTGTTTGAATCCTTATGTTTTTTCATTTGGTCCATTTGTATACATCAATCGGTAAGATTTCGACATACTGGTTGATTAAAGTTTACAACATACCTTTGGCTTGGTAATGGCCTTATGATGGTAGATATTCCCTACCCTGTCCAGCATTATATCAGAAATTTCACATGCTTTGGAATGTGAGGACCACAATAAAGGTCAATCAAAGGCCCACATGTATAAACTATAATAGTCTTGTCCTCGGGAAATTCATGCATAATTTCAACCCTAAAAGGATTCTTAGCAAATATTTCAAGAGCCTGTTTGAAGACTTAATCTCCTCAAAGTGTTCCTTATTCAAAGTAAGATCATTGTAAAAGGTATCATAGTAGAATCCCTCTCCTCTAGTTGCATAGGGTCCAATGCATAATTTGCATGCATACTCCCTTTGAAGAGACTACCCAAGGATGTGAGCACTAGAATGCCAAAATGTGTCACGTCCTTCATTGATATCAAATGATTATATTTGCTTGAAACACTTTCAAATTCACTTTGAATCATTATTGCGAGCATGCCCTTAGAGTAGATCTCATTTGTTAGAGTTTTACACTAAATAGGCTGTAGCCTTTCATGTTTCACATTCCGTTGTGACATTTTTACAAATAGTTTACGTACCTTGCTGATGCCTCCTTATTTCGAGACATCTTCACAAACAATTTGCGTGCCTTTTCTCGTGGAATACTGGATGATGGGTTTGAATTTAGATAAGCTTTTTGCACTTCGTAACTTGGACCTGTATGTCACATTCTCTACAAGACAAAACCTGAACAAGTGAACGTTAGGAATTTAAAACTCATCAAATTTAAATATCTAATTTAAAGGACTCAACAATTAATTGCAATTTTGATTCACAAAATATTAAATTTAAATTTATTAAATATTAAAATAAAAAAATTATTAAAAAAACTGTTTGAAACAAAATCAAAATTCAAATTTTTAAATATTAAATTTCAACATTTTCAAATTTAAACTCTAAAATTTATAAAAAAAAATGTTTAAAAGTTAAAATTTGAAATAATGGAATTAAATCTTTTAATATTTAAAAATTTGAATCATTTTGTGACATAAAATGTGAAACCAAGCACATGACATCACATAAGAACACATTTGCAAGCAAAAAGAAAATCATTACACAATTACAAATGTGACAAGGGGTCATGTAAAAAATGTGACAAGGTGATAAAATGCAACCAAGCAACAAAATGCGGCAAAGTGACCTTTCACAAACATAAATGTACGAATGTGACTCAACAAAAGAAGGCCCCCCAAATTTTATGAAGATTAGGGGCATGTTGTGAAGGGTCATCTCAGTGTACTAATGGGTTTTCATCATGTTACTTGCCCAATGCACCATGAGAATGGTTTTCAGCCTTGAATGAAAAAAAAATCTCTTCACTTTTTAACTTTTTTGATTTTTTGCTTTTTTTCTTTTTTTATTTTTTGAACTTCTGTTGCTTTAGGTATCAAGTTCTTGTTTATCTAATGTAGCCAACTTGGGTGCTCCTATCATGGCATGCTAGTAGTAGCTTGCTTTGAGTAACTTCTTGGTCAAGATCACAACACTGATGTACAATCCGTAGATGTTGTTGTGATCCTTTTTGATAAGTAAGTTGGCTTTATCTAAATGTGAATAGCCCCTATGGTGGGGTCTGTCTACCAAGATACGACATATTTAGGATTTTGGGTTTATAGATTTAAGTCCTGATTTGGAATGTTGATTTAGGATTTAGGATCGTGGGGTTTGGATTTAGGATTTAGATATTTGGATTGGGATAGGGTATTTTTTGGATTTGAAAGTGGGATGGGATTTGGGGATCAAGGACTTGAAGTTAGGATTGAGATTAGGACAAACAATCTTATTGGATTGTGAAACTTTACTTGTTGAGATCAATAATAATTGTGGAGATGGCACACACTTAGTGTAGTCAAAGTGCATCTTTCAATTTTGTGCTATATTATGATTGATTGCTTCATTTTACTTTAGAATCCATATTTCATTTTTGCTTCCCTTTGGATTTTTGGATTCATTTTGTTCTTTTGTTTGATTTTGATTCTATACTTAATGTTCATTTGATGCTTGATTTTAATTCCTTTCTTCATATGACACACAATCTTGTCGGTCCCAATCAACAAGTTTAGGATGTAGGGATGAAGGTGGATGGTACGGATAGAGGTAGTAGAGAAAGGATTAGTGGTAATAGAATTATTGAAGGGGCTATGAATGGCCTCTATTTTAATGTTTACATTGGAAGAAGTTTCCCCAACGATCACTGACATATCACTAACATAGATAGATTATTTGTTAGGAGGTTTGTAGCCAATGCCTTAATATCCATAATTTGCATAAACTTGTATAGGTTCTAAGATTCCTTGCTCATGAAGGCCCAAGCCTTAATTGTTGTAACCCATGATTTGACAAATTTTGTTTGCAATGGGATACTTGTTTCTTTTGAAACATGATGCTAGACCCTTCGTGTATTTCTAGGAATCATTAGAGCTTGCAATCTACTCATTTGTAAGGAGACACTATTTGATGAAGGTGGTTGGACCAACTTGATAGGATTTTTGTGCTTTCTCCTTGTTCACAATAGTTGTACCTTGATAAAGTATATGCTCAAATGGTCAATTATGGCTTATTTTTCCTCATGCTTGATGTGATCAACATCATTTACAACTTGATTTTGAACATGCCCATTATGATTATTTTTCTCATCTATGTGTTCAATGGGGGCAATGATTCCTTCATGGGAGGGGGATTTGTAGGATGGAGGATGGGATTAGTTTGATTTTCTTGGTCTTTGGAACTTGTATAGGATAGATAGGTTGGATTGATTGTATTGACCTTGCAAGGGGCAAGGTTGATCATGTTTTGGTGCAAGCTCTTGACAAATCCTTAATTGTTTTGTCAACAAGATGGATGCACATTGTTTGGATTTGATATCCCTTTAAAATGATTATCTCATGGATATATGCCTTGATTCTTGCACTCTAATTGGTGAGGGGTCTTTGACTCTTATGGGTTTGATGGATCTCATGTATTTTGGATCTTATGGATTGGCTTAGTTTTCCTTTCCACATAGGTTGGATTGTAAGGATAGTAGCTCTAGAGAGATCTTGATTAGGCTTAACAAGTTTTGGATTGGCAATAGTTTTGCATGATGGAATTTGATATTGGGTGGAAATGGTGCTAGGATGCTTTTGGACAACCCAAATAGGACTTGTATCTATAGGCTTCTTATTTCCAAAAACATATGATGGCATGGGATTAGAGGTGTTGCAAGACTCCTCAAATTTGATCTATTTATTTCAGTGGTGATCCTTCGTTAGTAGTCCTCAAATAAAATCTTTCTTAGATTTCTTGGATAAGGTAGGCTTAGACGATTGATAGGATTTTTTATTTGATTGTTTGTTATTTTGTCAAGGCTTGGATGATGGACATAAATAGGAGGATGAGGCTTTGATTATCTTTTTGAACATTTGGAATTCAAACATAAATTGGCTTTGAGAGTCTTGTCCTAGAGTGGTGTTTCCCTTGCCAAGCTTATCATAGGGATGGCCATTAGATATGTGATTTGGGCTTGAGGGATAGCTAGTCCTAGGATTCTCTTGGTCTAAAGGCTTGTGATTATTTAGGATTGGTTAATTAGCGCCTATGGAAAGCTTGCACATAATAATATCGTCGAGGAAGTCATGGGTATAATCATCTTGATCCACAAGACTGTCATCATCATCATCGAAGGAGTCATGGGTACACTCATCTTGGTCCACAAGAATGCCATTGTTATCATCATTGAAGAGAGTTTAATAATGGTTATGACAAGGGGACTCGTTAAAATAAAATGGATTCATAATTATTGTTTCATATTTGGAAGATTTTGGATGATTTGGGATCTTATACTCTAAAGGCTTTGACCTTAGGATTTGCTTTGATAGATTTTTAGATTTTAGATTGGATTTTCTTGAGTTAAATTTTATTCTTGGATTTAGTTGAGTTCTAGGACCTTACGTAGCTTGATGATGGAATTGATCAAGGCCAAAGACCTTGAGGTGATTGATGTTGGATTGATTAAGGTTGGAGACCTTGTGTAACTTGATATGTTTGATTGATTTTTTATTAGGATATAACTTAATAATTGATGGGTTTGATTTTGATTGGAGGGCTTAGGTCGATGACCCTAGGTAACTTGATGTTGATTTGACTTTCAATTTGATTTGATGCATAGGGTCTAGGACCTTAGGGAATTTGATTTTGGATTAATTGTAATTTGATGATGATTTGATTAAGGTCTAGGACCTTATGTTAGCATGATGATGGTTTGATTTAGACTTTAATTTTAGTTTAAGGGATCTAGGTCCTTAAACAAATAGATTTTGTTATGATTATTTTTTTATTTAGGATGATGGTTGAATCTTAGATTGGGTTCCCAAGGATAACAGGAGATAATGGATTTTGGATTAAGCTATGATTTCCACAAGATGACCTTTGGATTTCAATTTTTGGGTGATTAGAATTGTAGGATTGAGATCCCAAGGACAATATTTGGGTTTAGATTTTTTGGATGATTGGATAATGGGATCTTGGATCCCAAGGATGGCTCAAGAATTTGGATTTGTTGGATGGTTATATTCTTGGATGATTTGGATAATTTAAATTTAGATTTCAAGGACAACCTTTTGGATTTGATGATTGGATGATTGATTTTGGTTCTCAAGGGTAGATCTTTATGCTAAGGATAGACTTAGGATAATAAGATTTTGAACTTATAGGTCCAAGGATTCTTTAGGATGATGGGATTTTTTGGATTAGAATTTTTCAAGGATGAGAGAACTTGGATTTGGACTAGGATTAAGGCTCCAAGTATTGATAAGTTTGATGTTGGATTTGGATTGGAACCTTTCAAGAGTGAGCTAATGTGGGTTTTGGAGATGATTTGATGGTGTTTTTTGATTGGGATTCACAAGGATTGATTTGAATTAGATTATCAACCTTGGCTTGAAACTTTGCTTGGGTTTTTTTTATGTCTTTTCTGAGATGATGACATGGTTTTCAAAGGTTTTTTCTAGTTTTGGATGTATGTATTCAAACAAGAGTGTACACACTTGTGAGCCCACATATATTCCTTGACCTAGGCATCAAAAGTAGGGCCCATGAGAAGGAACTAACCACTTTTCATCCTCAAGATCACTCAAAGGTGTGAGAGGAGAGCATATATGGCCTAATTTTCCATTTCTCGAGGCACATTGTGAGTAACCTCCCAAAGCTAATCACATAACAATGCATCACAAGTATGAACAACTAAAGTCCTTTAAACTTAGTTTGACATGGATTTCTAAGGATGTCCTTGTTATACCTAAAGGTATGTGAGGCCAAAGTCCATTAAAAAGGTGTATGTCAAATGGATTGGTGTGAAAGGGTAACCCACTCTCCACCTTCACTTTGCAAGGTATAAAGTTCCTTGCAAGATTAGACCTTAACAACAAATGTACCTTGATGGGAGAGTCATTCGACTCTCTCCCAAATTTTTATACCCAGCTAGAACATGTGGGTTTGGGTCACCATTTGGTGATGAAATCTAAGCCAAACCTACTAAAAATAAATAAATAAAGTGATCCTTATTTTTTATCCCCAAGATTTTCCTATGACACCAGGAGAGAGCATACACAAGACCCCCTTTCAAGAAATGCAAGTGGAGAAGGATGCTTTTGATCCTCAAGTTCATAGCTTACACTATGAGAGGAGAAAATACACACCCTATGCCACAAACACAAAAGATAAACAAGAAATAGAAAATAATGCACACAAATGATTAATTTTCCTTATTATAAAGATGTGTGATTAAGTTTTCAAGTTTGATCTTTGATAAATGGGGCTACAACCACAAAGAGTATTAG
This sequence comes from Cunninghamia lanceolata, assembly GCA_027924645.1. NCBI lineage: Eukaryota > Viridiplantae > Streptophyta > Pinopsida > Cupressales > Cupressaceae > Cunninghamia > Cunninghamia lanceolata. Next base: position 456,203 of record BSBN01000292.1, on the reverse strand, counting down.
TAGTATCAAAGATGTTTAGGGCTTTGAAAACCAGACCTGCAAATGGTTAGAGATGAAATCCATAAGATTATCACGAAAAACAAACAAAGACTACTAAAAGATTATTAGTACAATATAGAAAAAAGTATGGTATAGTATAGATGCATCTAAAGCACACATGGATGCCTCTAAAAGCTACACAAATTCCTTAGAGGTAGCACAAATGCCTCAAAGAACTACAAAGACACCTCATATGACATAGGCACCTCTATTGATTCCAAAGATGCCTCAAAGTCAACACAAATGACTCTAATTAGGGCACAAATGTCTCATATGACACAGACACCTCTACTAATTTTAGAGATTCCTCAAAGGAAACATCGATGTCTCTAATCAAGGCATAGATGCCTTAAACCTAGAAAAAAAGGTTAGCACAAAAAAATAGTATGGAATCAAAATCCTACAAGAATGTTAGCAAAATAGGTTAGCAAATAATGTCTTACAACCAAGTTAGTCTAGTTAGGCAAAAAATAGAAATGGTGAAGGAAAACACAAGGATTTTAGCCCAGATTCAAAGAGTGCCTTATGCTCAAGAAAAGGATTCCACCTAAGATCTAAAGGGTCTGAAGGCTTGCAAAACAAAGGGTTAGGTCTAAAATCCACAACCAACTGAGGCTCACAAAAGGTGTGAACCTACAAAATATGAAGTTAGGGTCTTAAAATGGGCATAAATACACAAATGCCTTGAATGATGGAAAAAATGCCTCTAGGTTGTGTTATGGAGTAGAAAGTGGACACGTGCCTTTTTTACCTCCTAGTTTAGCTCCTAGGTCCTATTTGCTTCGACATTATACATTCTAATTGATCATCCCAAAGGAAATTGCTCAACATCCATGACATTTTGGACCCTTGGGACCTCCTTTAACTTACCCCTGACCTAATTTGGGCCCCTGGACTTGGGTGCCAACCGCCCAAGTCTCCCCTAATTGGTCAGGGCTAATTAATGGCATGTCAGCTTGGGCCCTTCCAAAATGTTGCTCCTTGTCAGATTTTGTAATTTAAATTTGTAAATGTTAGCGGGAAAGCGTATATAAGTCAATTTATGACTTCATTTTAAAGCTAGATGGATATTGCAAACTTATGAAATTGGAGCTAAGAGCATTCAAGGCATTCATTGTGTTATTATTGCAGATTTGTGTTTGTATTTGTGTGTTTGTTGCAGACATGGCATCATCATCCATCTCCTTTTGATTTGAAGAGCTTTCATCCTCCTAAGGACTTCACCTCTAAGATGACATCATTGTTATTTGAATCATTTGAATCATTTCATCATTTGGATTATCTTTAGCCTTTTCCCTACAAGGGCACACTCTCTATCTAACAATGGTGTTGGGAAATCTTGAATGCTAACCCAGAATTTGACTGAGGCAAATCCCTAAACACCACAACCCCTAAACCCCCTAAACCTCTCTCTTATCTTCTTGTGTGCAGGTTACAAGTGCAGGTTTCAAGAAAAGTTGAGCTATAGGAAGGCAATGTAGGAATTAGAGTTTCAGGATCCAAAAATAGTTCTGAATTATCTTTCCGAAGAGACTTGGGTAGTTGGTGCCCTAGTCCACTGGGCTTCTAGGTTCTAGATATGATCTCTACGCATCATTTGCAACATATTCTCAATTTTGACCTCTGGCAGAATCTCACTTCTGGACTTGGGCGGTTGTCGAATTTGTCCTCCGACACCTCTACTTTTGGGAGACAGGTTCTGACATCTTACTGATCATCTCTGTACTTTTAGATTTCAGAACACATTTATTTGTTTCAAGCTAATTATCTCATAACTAGAGTTCTACTCATACTTAGCCTAGGGTTTGATAAAAGTCTTGATTGAATCACATCTTTCCTTGACAAACAAGAGCACAAAATCTGTAGTTGAGTCCTCTTCCATCTTGCAGTGACTTAAGCTCAGTTTTGTCCTTGAATGTTGTAGTGAAAGGAGGGTTTGATATAGTGTATGCATTCATCTTCTCTCTCCCTTTTTACTATTAAACATGTTCATACAAACACCTCACAATAGGGCATAGGCACCTGAAGCTATAAATACAAGGGTTAGTCTAAGCAATCATCCAAAACCCTAAATATAATAAATAGCATATCCTACAATTTTGGGTTAGTATGCAAGCTAAATGAAGGTAAAGATTGAAAGACAATAACCCTATAAAAACCTAGCCAAATATGTAATAAATGACTAATCAAGGCCCTATGAAAGGCCTAGCTAAGGAGTATGCTTTTAAGATCTTCCAAAGGCCAAAGACCTACACACAAGATGGAGTTAGTTTCCAACAAGGTAAGAAAAATTTAGACACCTCTAATAGCTACACAAATGCCTCAACATCTACATAAATGCCTCTACCTCTACACAGACACCTCTATAAGGTCCACCCTTTTCACGCTTGATAGATATTTCTATATGCTTTTATGGATTTATACTTTCAGGACTATATTATTTTACTAATATGATGATATTTTATGTATGGATGTAGGGGCCTATGTTTCATTGTGTTTGGATATTATATGTAAGTGGGTTTTATGTGTGTGTGTGACTAGAGATTTGGGTGTTATTTTGTGGTTGTGATTTCTAGAGTTATGTGTTGTAGAATATTTATTGTTAGAGAAATTACATGATCGGAATACTTTTATGTTTGAGTGAATGGATTTATTTTAGAATAAAATATTTATATTTAAATGGAAATTTGAAAATAGATATTGTGTGGTTAAATAGATTTTATGAGAAAGGACTAGTTAATATTTGATTAGTATGTTTACTTTAATGTTGCTTCGTCTATTTCTACCAAGACAATCTAATATTCAAAATTGAAATGTGCAGGCGGGTGGCCAAGATCAAATAGTTTTAGACTTCTCAAGAGCCCCTTTTTGTGCTTACCTGTTAGCCTAGTCTAACCCATGGAAGGGGTGAAGACTAAAGTGTTATGTGTATATATTTAATTATTTTATAGTTGGCTTCACTTATGGTTGTTTTTATTATTTTAATTGGAAATTTTGTGGGATTGGATTTCATTCACTATTTTATTTTATTTTCCTTCAAAATGGGATAAGGGAGGAGTTAATGTGGTTCTTTTATTAGAAAATGTAAAAAGGAAGAAGATTCATCATTATTTTAATTACAAGTTTGAGGGGGTTGGATTTCATTTACTATTTTATTATTTTTGTTTTTTTATTTTTTTCTTCAAAATGGGATAAGGAGGAGTTAATGTAATTCTTTTATTACAATATTGAGAAAAGGGAGAAGATTTCCCTTTGGGTTATTTTTTGGAAGAAGCATTTTATGTTTAGGGGATTTTCTGATTTTCATTTATGAGGGTTGAGGGAATATTGTTGCATGCTTTTCTTTTTATTTGAAAGATGGTTGTATGTGAAGGGTGGAAAAATGGGGAAAGAGACTTGAAAAAAATTAGTGGAGGAAATTGGAGAAGATCTTTGTGTGATTTTTTAAAGGATTTTCATTATCTAGGCTCTCCCTAACTTGGAGAGAGTTGAGGTAGGGGTTTCTTATTCTTTTATGCTTATGAAATTTTTAAAAATGGATTTGGTTGCATAAATTTGTTTGCATGTTAATTTATGTCTCTTTCTATTGTGTAAATTTTCATTGGATTTGGGTTGTAATGGGAGTGGCCCTTTGAATCAGATGAGAGCCTCCCAAGTGATGGGGTAGAGAGATGTAGACCTCTCTTGGGGAAAGCTTGATGTGATATATGACATGTGTGGAAGATTATGTGGTGGAGGGTTTGTTGTGTTTCTTGTGGTGATATTCTAATTTTTGGAGGTATAAGCGAGTTATGAAGATGGAGGTTTTGGGGGTTGACTTGTGTTGTGTGGTGGTGGGAATTATTGGGGTTGTTAGAATTAGGATAGACAACTAAGAGGGGGGGTGAATCAATTGTCCCACAATATTAACCTTTTCTTCATTTTAATCTTCTTTCACAACTTACAAATAGATTAATGATGCAAACATTAAAGCATGAAACAATAACACATGAGCAGAAACACAATTAACACATTTGACACCATGAATTTTGACGTGGAAACCCGGTTAAGGAAAAAACCATGGTGGGGGTTAACCCACAAGATTTGTACCCTGTTAAAAATACTTAAAAAGGGGGAAGGCACCTGCCTTCAGGTGCATTACCTAGAGCTCACTGCTCAAAAAGAGGCTCACTGCCTACAGAATTTAGTTTAATATAAAAGGAATTAACTGAGAAATAGCATCTTCTTCATGCCTGGTTCAGTCTCATTGAGTGCTCATAAAACTTCTGCTCTTCTCCCAAATACTTCTTCACTATCACTTCAACCTTTATTGTTCTGCTCCTCTTCTCTGCTCTGCCTCTGATCTTTTCTTGGGATTTGCTTATTTCACACAAGGATGATTTTCCACAACTCATCAACAAGTATTTATATGCTTCATCAACCTTGGAATAAACATCAAAGTCAGCATTTCAAACATCTAACTTAATGTGAATCACTGAGCTGTTGACCAAACATAACTGGGATTCAAATCTTCCTTGATCAACATGCCATGCTCCATATAATTGCTCTTAGATCATCTGCAACATGCTAGAATCATCCGGTCAGCCAAGACTGGGAAGAACAACAACACCAAGAAGAAAATATTCAACAATGGGCTCGGTCTTTAATGCAAACCTCCAACACAGTAGGCACATGATCAAGAGACCTCCATAAGCACATTGAATTTAACAAAGACATCCACACTCCTTCAAATTATCAGAATCACTTGCATCTTCTCTCGAAACCTCAAATACGTTGTTTGCCATGACTGTCACACTAGAAAGATTGCTTGCGGACCTCTAAACCACGAACCACTTGAGTTGATGATACACACTAACTTCCCAAACATGCCTCTAGAACTGCAGATCATAATATTTCAATGTGGAGCAATCTGGACCAATTTACTGTCACTATGTTTCTTCTGAACACAACAAAACCCGGTTCTACTCAAATGATCATAGCTTCTTCAAATCTTCATTCAGACCTCTAAAAACTTAACTGGAGCTACTTCAGACAATCCTCTACATAGCTATATGGTCCACATACATTGATCTTCATTAATTTTCTCAATATCCTCAACATTTCAGTCTTTTGAATAGGATACAGTTGACACCAATGGCAACAAGGATATGTTGACATCAATGACAACATCGATTAGGCACATATTTGCAACAATCTCCCCCTTTCTCATTGATGGCAACATATGATGTGAAAAATTGATTCAACCATCAAGACAAGAACTTCTCCCCCTTTCTCTTATCACTTCTACAACTATCACTGCTCCCACTTTCATCAGCAACTGGTTTTTCACATGACTTCTCCCCCCTTTTGACATCATTGGCAAAAGGCACATATTTGCAGTCTTTCCTTCCCCTTTTTGTTTTAGACTGGTCTCAAAATTTGCATACTGACTACTCCCCCTGAGTAGTATCTTCTTAACATCAATCCGGATCACAAGATATGACTATGAATTCTACCGGACTGATGCACCCTAGTGCATCTTAGTTCTGATTAGGAGGGGTAATAACCCCTAACTTCTCTCTAAGATACTCAAAAGTATCTTTGGGTAGAGGCTTGGTGAAAATATCCGCAATTTTATCCTTTGAAGAAATAAACTCCAATCTAATTTCATTCTCATTAACCTTCTCTCTCAAAAAGTGAAACTTGATTGATATGTGCTTTTCATTTGAATGCAACACTGGATTCTTTGATATGCTTATTGCACTTGAATTATCACAAAAGATTGTGATAGGCTCCTCAAACATAATTTTGATGTCCTTCAGCATTTGCTTCATCCATAGAACTTGAGTACAATTGTTTGTTGTTGCTATATACTCTGTCTATGTTGTAGATAGGGATATTGCCTCCTTTTTGCTCAACCAAGAAACCAGTCTACTTCCCAAGAAGAATACACCACCACTGGTACTTTTTCTATTATCCATATCTCCTTCCCAATCAACATCTGTATATGCATGAAGAGTGAAGTCATTATCCTTTGGATACCATAAGCCATAATCAAGTGTCCCTTTGAGATATCTAAAAATTCTTTTGACTGCTACAACATGGGATTCTCTAGGATAAGCTTGAAATCTAGCAACAAGTCCAACTATATTCATGATATCAGGTCTGGTCTGAGTCAGATAAAGTAGTCCCCCAATTATTGATCTATACCTTTTCTGATATGCCTTAGGTGAATCATCATCTTTACTTAACTTGCATCTGGTTACCATAGTAGTACTTACTAGTTTTGACTCCTCCATTCCAAACTTTTTCAACAATTCTCTCACATACTTAGATTGAGATATGAAGGTACCTTTATTTGACTGAGTGATTTGCAAACCTAGGAAGAAATTCATTTCACCAAACATGGACATCTCAAATTCACTCTGCATATGATTAGCAAATGTTTTGCACATACTCTCATTTCCACCAAAAATGATATCATCAACAAATACCTCAACAATCAGAATATTCTCATGATCAATATTGAAGTAAAGATTATTGTTAGCAGTGCCTTTGCTATAACCTAGATTTAGTAGATACTTATCTAATCTTGCATACCAGGCTCTTGGAGCTTGTTTGAGTCCATACAATGCTTTCCTTAACTTATAGACCATATCTCTTTGATCAGACAACTGAAATCCATCTGGTTGCTTAATGTAGACTTCTTCTAATTCTCCATTTAGGAATGTTGACTTGGCATCCATCTGATAGACCTTGAAATATTTATAAGCAACAAATGCAAGAAATAATCTGACTGCCTCTATTCTTGCCACCAGAGAAAAAGTTTCTTCAAAATCAATTCCTTCCACTTGAGAATATCCTTTGCATACCAACCTTGCTTTGTTTATTACAACTTCACCATCTTCATTTAGTTTATTCTGAAAGACCCATTTAGTTCCAATCACATTTTTGTCCTCAGGTTTAGAAACAAGATCCCAAGTGTGATTCTTTTCAATTTGCATTAATTCTTCTTCCATTGCTTTTACCCAATTTTCATCTTTGTAGGCTTTATTTACTTATTTTGGTTCAATCTTTGAAATCAAACAAATCTCTTCTTGATCTTCAACAATTCTTCTCCTAGTTCAAACACCTTTATTTCTATCTCCTATGATCTGATTTTCAAGATGATTCATCCTTACATACCCAGGAGTTTTGGGATTTACTTGAACTTCTGTTTCTTGAGCTTGTTCCTCAACTTCTGCACTATCCTCTTGAGTCACTATATTTTTCATATCAATCTAGATCTGAATCTGGGTTTGAACTTGCCTTCCTTGACTTTGTTTATCATCTTGATCATCTAAATCATATCCACAAGACCTAGAATGTCCTTCTTTGCTCTCATCAACTTTAACATTTGCACTTTCAACACTCTTTTTCAATCTTTTGTTAAAGCACCTGTATGCGTTGCTTTGAGTAGAGTAACCCAGAAATATTCCTTCATCACTTCTTGCTTCAAACTTTCCTAGATCCTCATCTCTTTTGATATAACATTTACTACCAAAAACTCTGAAATATCTCATAGTAGGAGGATGACCAAACCATAGTTCATAAGGTGTCTTACCAGAATTGCCTTTGATCTGTACTTGATTAAGAGTGTAGACAGTAGTACTCATAGCTTCTCTCCAATAGACTTGTAGAACATTTGTTTCCATCATCATGGTCTTGGAAGCTTCTTGAATGGTTTGGTTCTTTCTTTCCACAACTCCATTTTGCTGAGGAGTCTTAAGAGCAAATAACTATCTTTTTATTCCATGCTTTTCATAGAATGTATCAAACTCACCGAAGATAAACTCTCCACCTCTGTCGGATCTCAGACACTTTATCTTCACACCAATCTAATTTTCCACCATAACTTTGAATATCTTGAATTTGTCAAGAGCTTCTATTTTTTCTTTTAAGAAGGTTACCCACATCATTCGGGAGTAATCATCAATTAGTAACATAAAATATATGTCTCCTTGCACACTCCTAATTTTAGCAGGACCACATAGATCAGTATGCACAAGTTCCAACCATCCACTTGAAAATTGTTCTTTACTTTTGAATGAAGTTTTGTTCTATTTACCCAATTGACATTCTCTACACATGCTATCAGGTTTCACAAGTTTTGGAAGATCTCTCACAGCCTAAGTAGAACTTATCTTGACAATATTATAAAAATTCACATGACACATTCTCTTATGCCATAACCAACTTTGATCTACCTGAACAATCAAACAACTTTTTTTAGAACTACTTAAATGAAAGATGTTACCTCTAATTTGAGTACTAGATGCAATTTCAGTTCCAGAGATTTCCAAGATTCTACATTTTCCATCCTTGAATTGGAGGTCATAATCCTTGTCAACCAATTGTCCAACACTGAGAAGATTATGCTTTAGTCCTTCCACATATAGAACATCATTGGTGTTATTCTTACCATCAAAAGTGATGGATCCTTTGCCACAGATTCTACCAGTTGAGTTGTCTCCAAATTTCACAATTCCACCTTTATATTTTTCAAAGCTTATAAACTTACTTTTATCACTAGTTATATGATGAGAACATCCACTATCAATCACCCATTCATCCTTTTCAACAACCTGAGTAGCTAAGGTACTTTCCACATTTGTATAGCTAGGAGATTCAGCAGACACTGGATCTTCTTATTTAATAGCAATGAACACCCAATCACCTTCAATGGAACCTCCATGATTAGATTCATCATCTGTGACTCCTTCTTCTACAGTTTCTTAGACATAGTAACATTTCTTCTAACCTTTATATTTGTTAGGGTTTGTCTTTGAAACCCTCTCTAGACATCTTGAGGTAAAATGACCAATCTTATTACAAGAAAAACATTTAAATGACAACTTTCCTTCATACTTACCAGATCCTCTGAGCATTCTTTTGGCAATAAGACCTTCAAGATCTATAGTCTCAATTTCATCATCTTCAAGATCCTTTCTTGCCTTCACAAATCTGTTTGATCTTCCTGAAGAACTTTCACCTGGATCATATCTTTGTTTTCCATACACACTGGCCTTAAATGCAGATTCAAACTTGGGAAGAGAATCACCAAACTCACTTATTTCAAATGCTAAAAGCTTACCAACTAACTGATTCCTTGTAACAGTTGTCACAGTCCTAATTTCTTCAATGGCGGCAACTTTATGCTTGTATGTTGTAAGTAAGGATCTGAGCACTTTGGCAACAATCTCTAATTCTTTCAATACTCCACCAACATTCCTGATACCGGTTACAAGTTCATATACTTTCTGCATGTAAGAAGTAATGTTTTCATCTTTACTTATCATCAACCTTTTGTATTTACCCTTTAGACTTTGTAGCTTGGCACATTTTACATATTTGTCACCTTCATACAAATTTTCCAATTTTTTCCAGATTTCATGGGTAGTTTTCAATTCTAGGACATTTTCTAATTCTGTATCAGTCAGGGCACTCAATAATGCTTCTTTGGCCCAAATATTGCATTCAGCTTCCCTGAGTTCATCTATAGTAGGGCCATTCTTCAGAATCTTATACTCATTCTTTGTTATCAACCAAAAGGCATCACCCATACATTCCAAATGACACTGCATGCGTACCTTCCAAAGGGAGTAATTTGTTCCATCAAATCTCAAATTTTCCTTCTTATAAGTCAACATCTTGGATCTCCTCAAGTAGTCAAGCTTCTTTTAGAGGATCTAACTCTGATACCAATTGTTGGAATTAGGACAAACAACTGAGAGGGGGGGTGAATCAGTTGTCCCACAATATTAACCTTTTCTTCCTTTTAATCTTCTTTTACAACTTACAAATAGATTAATGATGCAAACATTAAAGCATGAAACAATAACACGTGAGAAGAAACACAATTAACACACTTGACACCATGAATTTTGATGTGGAAACCTGGTTAAGGGAAAAACCATGGTGGGGGTTAACCCACAAGATTCATACCCTGTTAAAAGTACTTAAAAAGGGAGAAGGCACTTGCCTTCAAGCGCACTGCCCAGAACTCACTTCTCAAAAAGAGGCTCACTGCCTACAGAATTTAGTTTAATACAAAAGAAATTAACTAAGAAATAGCATCTTCTTCATGCCTGGTTCAGTCTCATTGAGTTCTCATTAAACTTCTACTCTTCTCCCAAATACTTCTTCACTATCACTTCATCCTTTACTATTCTTCCTCCTCTGCTCCTCCTCTTCTCTACTCTACCTCTGATCCTTTCTTGGGATTTGATTATTTCACACAAGGATGATTTTCCACAACTCATCAACAAGTATTTATATGCTTCATCAACCTTGGAATAAACATCAAGTTCAGCATTTCAAACATCTGACTTAATGCGAATCACTGAGCTGTCAACTAAACATAACTGGGATTCAAATCTTTCTCGATCAAAACACCATGCTCCATAGAATTGCTCTTAGATCATCCGCAACATGCTAGAATCACCCGGTTAGCCAAGATTGGGAAGAACAGCAACACCAAGAAGAAAATCTTCAAGAATGGGCTCGATCTTCAATGCGGACCTCCAACACAGTAGGCACACAATCTAGAGACCTCCACAAGCACATTAAATTTAACAAAGACATCTGCACTCCTCTAAATTATCAGAATCACTTGCATCTTCTCTCGGAACCTCAAGAACACTGTCTGTCATGACTATCACACTAGAAAGATTTCTTGCAGACCTCTAAACCACGAACCACTTGATTTGATGATACACACTGACTTCCCAAACATGCCTCTAGAACTGTAGATCATAATATTTCAATGTGGAGCAATCCGAACCAATTTACTATCACTCTATTTCTTTTGAACATAGCAAAACCTAGTTCTACTCAGATGATCATAGCTTCTTCAAATCTTCATGCATACCTCTCAAAACTTAACTAGAGCTACTTTAGACAATCCTCTACACAACCATATGGTCTACATACATTGATCTTTATTAATTTTCTCAATATCCTCAACATTTGAGTCTTCTAAATAGGCAACAAAATAGGATATAGTTGACTCCAGTTGCAACAAGGATATGTTGACATCAATGACAACACCGATTAGGCACATATTTGCAACAGGGGTTTGTGGTGATATGTTTTGTTTTGGAGGAATAAGTGTTATGGAAGCTGTGATTTTTTTATGTGATATTGATGTTGTATGGAAGATGGTATTTTTCTTAAAATCCCCAAGAGGGAAGACTTTTACCCTCTCTCCCCCTTTTAGGAATCCAGTGTTGGATGCCATTGTTTGTGAATCAGCCAATGAGGTTTGCATGTATGTAAAAAAAATGTATTCTTTTCTGTTTTATGAAATCTGAGTGTTTGCATGTTGTTCACAAGTTCTTGGAAATCTCCTGCTCAGGGGTGGGATTGTGAGACAATCCCTACGGTAGGGAGGAGAGCAGGTCTTGGCCATTCATGTTGGAAAAATGTGTTTGCAGGAAAAGAATTTGAGATTGCATGAGGACCTTGTAGGTCAAAGAGTATTTTGTGGACAGAGTTATTAATCCTCTCTTATTTTGTGGTTGTATAAGGATTGTAATTGTTGGTGAGTTGCCACTTTGTAAATGATATAGTTGAGTTAATAAAGTTGCATTCTACATCTCAATGTTATCCTTCTTCAGTTAAAAATAATTAAAATGTTAGATTGTAGAAATAGTCATTTCTATTTGCATGGGTCGTCACCCAATACAAGGCTTTGCTTACATTTAATTTTCTTATTTTCTTTCCTTTAAAATATAAACTTTATTCAATGTTTATAATTTCGAATGCTTACAACATATAAAAAATATAATAAAAATATATGTGTGTATATATATAAATAAATATAGGTATATATATATAATATTTATTATTTACGATTTATCAATATCAATATCAATATATATATGTATGTATGTGTACATGATAAAAATATATGTATGTGTATATATATAAATAAATATATGTATATTTATAATATTAATTATTTATGATTTATCACTATCAATATGTGTGTGTGTGTGTATACACAATAAGAAATGACTTTATTATACAAAATTATAATTGTTTGACTTTATTATTGGAATTTAATTGTACATATATTAATATTTCCTTACTATATTTATTTATTTATTTAAGAAAATTATTTAGTTGCTGATTAATTTAGCAAACTAATGTTTGATATTTTCTTAGATTTAAATAATATAGTTGTAGTTTTTTTAATTATGTAAACTCTCTAGACTTAGTTTTTTGTATTATTTAATTAGATCGTTTAGACCTTAACTTGATACTATGTTTATTAGGAAATTTTGCTGACAAGAGAGATATCTTCAACAAACTTTTCATTGATAGTGTCACCTAAGTGAGATTTAGGTAAAACTATAAACTAGTTTTAACTTATTGCAATTTAATGTGGTGTGAAAAAGAAATATTTTCCACCATTTTGCCCACTTGTATTGCTAGCATACAAGTGGGCTTGTCGTGGGGATGACAACCTCTACATACACATATTCCTCTAACCCCTACATAGACACATCTAACATTTGTAAAGATGCCTTGAAAGACAATGCAAATACTTTCACCCTATAAAACACACACAAAATTGGCTAAAAAGAGTGGAGATGCCTTAGTGAGCTACATAGATGCTGAGAGGCAAGTGTAGATGTTGATACACAAGATAGAGACACTAGAGTTGAGAAAAATATCCAAAAATGTGAAAATCCTACAAAAAGATCACTCAAAACACTCTAAGGTCAAGTATTAGTGATAGGACAAGAGTCCCACTAGGTGTGCTAGAAATGTGGATGCCAAATTTGGACCAAACAAGGAGAGTTAAATGCATACAAGACAAGAAACTCAAATCCAAACTAAACATACACTTTCAAATTAAGAAAAATGAAAGACAAACAACAATGTAAATATAAACTAAAACATGCATTATACCTCCATTGATGGTTGTGATGTGCTCCAAGATGAGTTGATTGAGTGATAAAATTATGAGGCCGATTATTTCCCTTCCCTATTTTTGATCACTTTACATTATAGTTGGTGACATTATTAGACTTTGAGAGACTATTATTTTTATTATGCAGATTTAGACTATATCTCCTGATTATGGGTTTAGCATTGATTAGACATATGGTGATTTGATTAGATCATATTTTGATGTTATGATGATGTTAGACATGTGAGGTATATTTGATGATGATTATTGGTGTGATTTCAAGTTCTTTATGTGGATTATTATTTGATGATGACTAGGAGACATTAAATAGAAAATATAGTTTTAATCTTAATTATGTTGCGAATGATTAATGTTCTACAGAATGACATGAATTTAATTTCAGTTGCTTCAGTTATGATTATCCATGATGTGATTGACGCTTGATCTAGTTGTGCAGGTTATATTCCCAGGCCACGGGAAATTGGAGGTAGTGTTCACACATATGTTATTCCCTGTTAAGTTGATCCTCCCAAGAGGGATGAGGATCACGTTTGATCAGATGTTGCTTGCGTGCATGCTTAATTTATTTAATTTGGCCTTGTTACCCCCCTTCTTAAATTGATTTATATCATGTGTTGTATATTTATATTTGTTTTACACCATTTGGTATTATTTTTATTTATGGGCCATTTAAAAGTGATTTTATACCTCCCTAGGTGTGCTTTAGTGTCCCAAACTTACCCTAGGTGGTAACCCTAAGGTCTAGAGTCAATTTTGACTAACTAAACCCTAGGGTAACTCACTTTTGGTCACTCTAAACTGGGGTTTAGTCAAAGTGACGAATTTTGAAATGGCTAAGGGTGGGAGATGAGTCATGCTTTGGGAAAGACCCATCTCCCTTCCCAAAGTTTGGGGATCCCTTCACCAAGAAGACTTGGGAGGTCTTTAAGACTCCCAAGTGTGTGGGATCTCCCTCCAAGACTCACACATGTGTGAGAGCATCTTGGAGGGAGATGGCTCTCTTAGAGAATAAGAGGATGGCACATTATCCTCAAGAAGGCTTGAAGGGAGTTGCCACCTCTCCACTTGGTCTCTCACACATGTGTGAGAGAACAAGTGTATAAGGTGAGGGTTTACATGGAATTAGAGGGTGACACTTGTCACCCTCACACTCCTTCTCCCTTACAAGTGGGATGGGATGAGGAAGGAGAAGGTGACAAGTGTCACCTTCTCATTCCTCAAGGCCAAATTGGAAGGCCTATATTATCTACTCTTGGAGAGGAGTGTGGGGTTCTTTTTTTGAAATTTTCTCTCTATTCTTGGAGGTTTTGAGAGTGTTGGATAAATTTGGAGAGCTGGAGAAATTTTTGGAGAAGCTTGGAGCTCTACTTCAAATGTGCTTCCATTTTTAGGGCTTTTGAAGGTAAGCTCCATGGCAATGGCCATTTCCCTTTTTTCTTATGTTATTTCTTTTTGTGTATGTGGTTGAAAATTATGTGGGTTGTTATTTTATTTTTGTGTGGAATGGGTGTGGTGAGAGCACCTCCATTTGGAGGAAAAGCTCAACTAGTTTGGGGCAGGGGAGAGTGAACCTCCTCGAGGTCATCTGCTTAGTGTTGCACTATTTATAGCCTTGAGGGCATCATATGGAGTTTGGGAGTATTTTTTGTTTTGGCACGAGTGCCATAGTGATTCTTGAGTATGGTGGAAAATTTGTTTGGCTTGAGACCTTGGGATTTTGTGATTTTTTGTTGGAGTTCTTGGGGTGACCTCTTGAGTTGAGGGGTCCACTCCCCTACCCCTCCAAACTCAATTTATTGAGTTTTGTATGTGCAAATCCATGGGAGTGAATTCTTGTGTGTTTGAAAAATTTCATTTGTTGTGGTGTGTTTGTGAAACTATGTGAACCCTACCTCCCCAACTCGAGGGTGACCCACTAGCGGGTCTATGGTAGGGAGGAGGGCATTCCTTCATGGCTTGGTTCCTTTTTTTTGGTGTTGTATTATTGCAGGTTTTTAATTGAGAGAATGAAGTTTTGGGAGAAGGTCATTTTTACCTTTTTTGCATTATTTTGGTTGGCTGTTGTGAGCCATGGCCTTAGAGGCCTTATTGTAATTTTTGTCAAACTTATTACTCTCCTTGGGTTTGTTGTTGTAAGAAATTTTAATGTGGTTTACTCCTTACTATGTAATTAAAAATATGTTCATTACGCTAAGTTGTGAGTTTATGTGATTATTGAAAGATTGCCAAAGAAAATATAAAACTTGTTGTGATGTATTTCAAGAGAATAAAGGTTTATAGCTTGTTGTTGTTTTCTTTCATCCATGAAATTTTAATTATGTGGTAGTGGAATGGGTTGTAGGCTAGAATGAAAAGTAAATAAATAATGCTAATGGAAAGGAGTTTTAGAACAGTTAAATGTGTTATATTCCCATTTTTATGCTTCTGTTTTATAAAAAAAAAAGATTGATGTGCAAACTATATTTTATGCTCATAGACAATGAAATTTTGATTGTGCATTTACTATAAAAGAAAAAAAAAGAAAGGATAATGAAGCAGTAAGATTGTCTAGTTATTTTTGCACTCAATAGAAAAGTATACCCTTCTGGTTAAGATAGATTTTCAAATCTGGTTATATTATCTTTATTTAAGTTGAATGTGGAGAATATGTAAATATATGGGATTTATTATATATATATTATTCTGGTTTTATATTAAATCTAGACTCATAAATAATTTTGTGTATGAACAGTATGAGTATATGGACTTTATACACACACACATAAATCCATATAAACATTATATGTTTTTTTTTAAGAAAACTATTTTAAATTTGAAACATACCCAACAGCAAATAATGCTACTCACGATTTACTGAAGCTAAAGAAATAAAAAAAAATATAGAGATAAGTCTTGAGGGTCGAACCCCGTTTTTCCTTAGGGCTTATGTTTTATTATATAAAACCAAAAAAAAAAAATTTACTGTGAGCGGCAACCATAGCCGATGCCCACAATCCCATATTTGTAAAGAGGGATGTGGAGAAGGGGCCGTGCCCCCACCCACACCCATGGGTGTGGGTGGAGGCATGACCTCCTCCCCACACCCCTTCCCCCCTTCATAACCTCAAAAACAAAGGCAAATCCCTTCTACGTTTTGGCAGCTCGCTGCCCTTCCTCTGCGCCGCCATTCCTCCTACGCTTAACGCCTTTCAACCTCACAGAGGTCTGTGCTACAATTTGTCTTTGATCTGCCATATGTAAACAAATAAACAAATAAATAAATAAATAAATATATATATATATATATATTGTTTGGCCTCTGTAATTATATATATATATATATATATATATATATATATATATATATATATATATATATATTCAGTATATCATTTACTCCTGGTTTTCTTTGCAAATGGATATATATATATATACAAAAAAAAAACCCTTATGGGTATACTCAACATATACCTCTGTGTGATGGTTTATCATGGTGGCCTCCCAAACAAACCTCCAACCTGCAAATAAAAATGGAGGCAAGAAGAAAAGGAAAGAGAAGAGAAAATCAAAACAAAAGGGAAGAAAAGAACAAGTTAGGGTTGCCATAGAGAAATAATAAAATAATATTAGGGCTTTCATAGAGGAAATAATTAAATAATGGCTAGGGTTTAGTTGGAAAGTGGAGGGATTTTAGAGTTTTTAATTTAATTATTTCCCCTTATTTGCTCATATGCATGGGAAACTAAGTTTCCCTCTCCTTTTCCCTTTTGGCTTTTGTTTAAATTGTTGACTTTCTCTGTGTTTTAATTTAGTTGTTTTAATATTGCTTTGGGGTTTGGAATTTATTTTTGTGGAAAGGGATTGTTTTATTTTAATGGGATTCTTTAATCTTTGCAAAGTTATTTTTTTCTTATGGGCTTTCATTTAAATTAATTCTGTCCGTTTAATCTATTGTGTTGGGAAATTTCTTATTCGAATTTAATTTTATATTAATCAATTTTATCCTTGCGGGGATATTTTAATTCATCGTCTTTGTAATTATTTTAACTTGAATTAATTAATAAATGTAATTGTTAGGATTATATTTATTAATGGACTCAAGTATTGAGTTGTGTTTTTGATCGTTTATTTTAAATTGAATTTTATAATTTTGTTGAGTGGTTCAATTTAAATAATCCTTGGAAATTTACTTTATATTTAATTATTTTAGTTTTTGCATTAAACACTTCTTGGGGTTTTCCTTTTTAAAATATTTATTTTATTTATTGAAAACGCATTATGCTGTCGAAATTTTCCTAGATTTTAGGGTTTTATTGTTATGGCATTTTTACGACTTTCATTAAATACTCCATTTCGTCATGTGACCATCTTGCCTTTGGATGCGTATTTCTATTCGATTTCATTTATGCATTAGAATTAGGGTTTGAATTTAATTTGGTCAAAATCACCTCTTCGCCTAGGAAGCTTAGGGTTTGAATTAAAACTATTCTAACCCTAGAAGCAGCGCCCATCGCACCGCATAACCCCCTAGTTGGCTATCATCACACAGGGGTTTGCGTAGGTAGACGCACTTCCCTGATTATTGATTGACATCTTTACGCCTTTGCGTATTGCCACCGAGCATGTAAACACATGTGAGGGGGTTTCTAGGGACACATGAAAAAGTTTTTGATATTTCATGTCATGACCACATGTCAAATATGAACATGACATGTGTGTTGCGTGTTGTGACCACATAGGAAATGTGGGCATGACATTTGGTATCAAAGCCAGGTTTAAACATTGGGCTTGTTAGGGCACATTATTATTCCACAACTTTGATTAATTTGTAATTACCTCATTTTTGTAGGATGCCTCCCCGACGAGTTCGATGAGCACGTTCATGCCACACTACATCCACTGAGGTGCACAGTGATTTTTCAACTGAGGGTCAGGCACAGTCGGCCCCACAAATACCGCAAGCACCACTGGCACCATAGGCCCTACCTTACCAAATATTGGGGCACAGATATTGCAGGCACTATAGGTAGTGTTAGATAGGCTACCATCGGCCGCAGTTGAGCCGCGCATAGAGCCACATGTTGAGCCCCGCATTGATCTGCGAGAGGAGCCATGCGTGGAGCCATGAGCAGTCATGTGTGGAGCCATGTGTGGAGCCCTGTGAGAGGCACCATGTGTGGAGCCATATGTTGAGATACTAGATATGACGACAGAGGAGGTTGGATCAGCCTACAGGGACCATAGCAGGAGTCCTCCATGTCATACTAAGCATGAGGAGGTAATGCGAGTGGAACAGATTATTCACAGGCCTTATGATTATTATGTGGATGAGCCTATTAGAGGGCACAGAGACCGAGGAGATCCCATCAGGGATTTGTTGAGGCTGAATCCTCCTACATTCACCAAGACTATAGAGGGAACTGAAGCTGAGGCTTGGCTCATTAGTCTAGACAGATGCTTCGCGTTACATCCTTACGAGGGCAACACAAAGGCACGTGTGGCAGTCCACCTGTTGCGAGATGCAGTAGCTACTTGGTGGCGCACTAAGGAGTGCAAGCGCCATCTATCATTGGACACACTCACATGGGAGACTTTCATTGAGCACTTCAATGCACAATATTTATCAGATCACTACAAACAACGTCGCATATATGAGTTTCATGACCTTCAGCAGAGAGGGCTTACTATTTCTCAGTATGAGGGAAGATTCACCGAGTTGTCTCAATATGCAGAGTATCTCCATGACGAGAAACTCCTGGTTCATAAGTTTATCAAGGGGTTGAACCATAGCATAGCAGGGCCTGTACGCATGGCAGACCCCCAAACATTGAGTGAAGCTGTCGAGAAGGCATACATAGATGAGGAGATATAGGGACGAGGGCAGAGATCACGCCCTCAGTTTCAAGATTGTCGGCAGCAACAGCATTAGCAGAGTTACTGTAGACCACCACAACCACCTCAGAGAGGAGGATTTAGTTCCACATCCTTACCTATTAGGCCCCCACAGCAGCAGCAATAGTAGAGATCTAGGCCATAGCAGAGGGCACATGGGGGGCATAATCCAGGTTGGTAGTAGTAGGGCCCACATAGAGATGAAAGGTAGTAGGGACCACCTATAGGACCCACAAGGTCACAGCAGCCATACAGGGGTTCACAAGGGTCCACAGGTAGATCTAGATAGCAGCAGTCAGGTAGGACTCAGACTGGATAGGTACAGGCTAGTGGCCCATGTTATGTGTGTGGTGGAGTAGGACATCTAGCTAGAGAGTTTCCATAGGGCTTTACAGCAAGGGTAGCCTTGTGCAGGAGGATTAGAGATGATGGTTGGAGATGTGGGTAGGTTCCACCATATGTTCACAGCAGTTGATAACCACTAGGCTGATTTTCAAGCATCAGTGATTGAGACATCAAGTATGATAGGGGGTGTCCCCATTTCTATTCTTTTTGACTTTGGTGCTACTGAATCTTTCATATCTCCATTGTTAGTGGAGCGTTGTAGGCTAGTGGCCTCTAGGCAGGGCGATATGTGGGAGGTTAAGTTGGCCTTTAGGGCCAAGATGACAGTAGATGCCTTAGTCCATGACTGTGAGATATCTTTGGGACCCTTTTCCACAATATGTGACCTTAGAGTTATGACATTAGGATCCTATGATGTGGTTTTGGGTATGGATTGGCTTGTGGCTCATCGAGCCAAGCTAGATTGTCACTGAAAGGTGATTAGCTACTTAGACAATCATGGTTCATCAATTAAGATAATGGGCATTCAGAAGCCCACAACAGTTCATATGATATCCGCTCAGTAGCTTAAGCATTGCATGCGGAAGGGATGCCAGATGTTCGCTATTATAGTTAGTGACAGATCAGAGGACAAGCTTGAGGCATCATTAGATGACCATCCCATCTTGCGAGAGTTTGCTGATGTGTTTCCAACAGAGTTACCAGGGATGCCACCTCGTCATGAGGTAGACTTTCATATTGATTTAGTGTCGGGTGCCAAGCCAGTGTCTCGTGCACCCTATAGGATGACCACTCGTGAGCTCACAAAGCTCAAGTTGTAGCTTGAGGACTTGCTCGAGAAGGGGCACATCTGACCAAACATTTCACCTTGGGGCATTCCTGTCATCTTCATGAAGAAGGATGGGTCTCTTCAATTATGCATGGATTATAGGCAGTTGAATAAGGTGATGGTGAAGAACCGTTATCCTCTACCTAGGATTGATGATCTCTTCGATCAGATGCAAGGAGCCAGGATGTTCTCTAAGATTGACCTAAAGTCCAGCTACCATTAGTTACATATCACAGAGGTGGACATCCATAAGATTGCCTTTCAGACTCGATATGGCCACTATGAGTTCACTGTGGTCCCCTTCGATTTGACGAATGCCCCTGCAGTGTTCATGAGTCTCATGAACGGGGTGTTCCGTACCTACCTGGATCAGTTCGTGATTATTTTTCTCGATGACATATTGATCTATTTGCAGATTGAGGAGGAGCATGAGGAGCACCTACGTCAGGTTTTACAGTGTTTGAGGGAGTAGAATCTTTATAGGAACTTGGTGAAGTGTGCATTTTTTAGGACAAAGGTACAATAATTGGGGTACATCCTATCTGGCAATGGAATCTCCGTAGATCCATCAAAGATCAGAGTTATCAGAGATTGGCCAACACCCACCAGTGTGACAGAGGTTAGGAGTTTTATGGGGTTAGCTGGTTATTACCATAGATTTGTAGAGGGTTTCTCTTAAATAGCGCACCCCATCACTTCCCTTTAGCAGAAAGGGAAGAGCTTTCTATGGACTGAGTAGTGTGAGAGGGCCTTTGGGGTCCTCAAGGAGTGTCTTACCAGTGCTCCCATTTTAGTGGCTCCTAATCCAGCAACAGATTTTATGGTTTGCACAGATGTATCACTTGAGGGTTTGGGAGCCATACTTATGCAGGGTGGTAGAGCAATCACGTATGAGTTGTGAAAGCTCAAGACCCATGAGATGAACTACCCCACTCACAATTTGGAGCTTGCAGTAGTGGTTCATGCTCTAGTTCATTGGAGACATTTCTTATTGGGTCACCACTTTGACCTTCATTCAGATCATCACAGCCTTCAGTACATATTTACACATCTGAATCTAAACGCCTGTCAGTGGCATTGGATGGAGTTTCTTTGCGAGTACGACTTTGATGTCCACTACATCAAATTGAAGGAGAATGTGGTTGCTGACGCATTGAGTCAGAGGAGCCATGAGATCCTGACCTTGACTCTGAGTGTGGACTTGAGAGGACGCATTATTCAGCATCTACCTGAGGATGAGTGATTTCTTGAGGTGTAACAAGAGATCCATTCATAGAGGGCCCTTGTGGGCAAGTTTGCAGAATAGTCACTTAAGGTAGATGGGTTACTTTGTCATCGATAGCACATCTGTATACCCTACGCAGGTGACCTATGTACTGTAGTGTTATCAGAGGCTCATAGAGCACCATATGCAGTGCATCTAGGGGTGAAGAAGATGCATGCCAAGCTTTGATATCTGTACCATTGGGTAGGTATGAGACGAGATATTGTAGAGTTTGTTGCTCGATGGCTTGAGTGCCAGAGGGTCAAGGCTGAGCATCAGGATCCAGCGGGTCTTTTATACCCTCATGAGATACCTGAGTGGAAATGGGACAACATTTCCATGGATTTCATTGTTGGTCTTCCTATGTCTTCGCATCGCCATGATGCTATCATGGTGAAAATTGACAAGTTGACCAAGGTGGCACATTTCTCACCTGTATGCACAACGTACAATGTACCAATAGTGGCGAGGATATGCTTGGATGATATTATGAGATTACATGGGGTACCTCATCGCATCATTTCTAATAGGGATTTAGTGTTCACTTCAGCCTTTTGGAGGGTTTTGCAGTAGGCGTTGGGCACACAGCTCAACTTTAGCTCCACTTATCACCCTGAGACAGATGGACAAACAAAGTGCGTGAATCAGGTGTTGGAGGACATGCTTCATATGTATATTATGGAACATTAGTCTAGATGGGAGGAGTATCTATATCTGGTTGAGTTTGCCTACAATAATGGGCATCACAACTCGTTGGGTATGCCTCCTTTTCAAGCTTTATACGACAGACCATGCAAGACAGCTTTGAGTTGGGATCAGATAGAGGATAGGGTTGTCATTGGTCTAAAGTTGGTTCAGGATATGGAGTAGTAGGTCACATTGATTAGGCAGAGACTTCAGGAAGCACAGGATAGACAGAAGAAGTATGCTGATGCTAAGAGACTTGATCAGAGCTTCTCAGTTGGTGACAAAGTATTCCTTAGAGTGTAGCCACACAAGAGTCCAATCCGTTATGGAAAGGGCTCTAAGCTCGCACCACAGTTTGTAGGACCTTTTGAGATCTTGGAGTGAATAGGACCTATAGCCTACTATCTAGTATTACCACCTAGCATGTCGCATATCCATGATGTCTTTCACATTTCTGTATTGAGGCGATATATATCTGATTTATCTCATGTATTGGACTGGAGTGCTCTACAAGTAGAGGTGGACAAGAAGTTGGCTTTGGAGCCAATTCACATATTGTCTCATCAGACACTGGGCCTTCGAGGTTGAGAACTGGACCAGGTTAGGGTCTAGTGGGATCATTATGATGAGGTCACTATGACTTGGGAAGATGCAACTAGTTTGAGGACACTCTATCCTCACCTTGTTGATGACTTCCAGGAGGAAGTTTAGTCTTAGGGGGGAGGATGTGAGGCCGATTATTTTCACTTCCCTATTCTTGATCGCTTTACATTATAGTTGGTGACATTATCAGACTTTGAGAGACTATTATTTTCATTATGTAGATTTACACTATATCTCCTAATTTTGGGTTTAGCATTGATTAGACATATGGTGATTTGATTAGATCATATTTTGATGTTATGATGATGTTAGACATGTGAGGTATATTTGATGATGATTATTGGTGTGATTTCAAGTTCTTTATGTGGATTATTATTTGATGATGACTATGAGACATTAAATAGAAAAATACAGTTTTAATCTTAATTATGTTGTGAATGATTAATGTTCTATGCAATAACATGAATTTAATTTTAGTTGCTTCATCTATGATTATCCATGATGTGATTGACACTTGATCTAGTTGTGCAGGTTATATTCCCAGGCCACAAGAAATTGGAAGTAGTGTTCACACATATGTTATTCCCTATTAAGCTAATCCATTCCCAAGAGGAATGAGGATCACGTTTGATCGGATGTTGTTTGCGTGCATGCTTAATTTATTTAATTTGGCCATGTTACCCCCCTTCTTAAATTGATTTATATCATGTGTTGTATATTTATATTTGTTTTACACCATTTGGTATTATTTCTATTTATGGGCCATTTAAAAGTGATTTTATACCTCCCTAGGTGTGCTTTAGTGTCCCAAACTTACCCTAGGTGGTAACCCTAGGGTCTAGGGTCAATTTTGACTAACTAAAGCCTAGGGTAACTCACTTTTGGTCACTCTAAACTGGGGTTTAGTCAAAGTGACGAATTTTGAAATGGCTAAGGGTGGGAGATGAGTCATGCTTTGGGAAAGACCCATCTCCCTTCCCAAAGTTTGGGGATCCCTTCACCAAGAAGACTTGGGAGGTCTTCAAGACTCCCAAGTGTGTGGGATCTCCCTCCAAGACTCTCACACGTGTGAGAGCATCTTGGAGGGAGATGTCTCTCTTAGAGAATAAGAGGATGGCACATTATCCTCAAGAAGGCTTGAAGGGAGTTGCCACCTCTCCACTTGGTCTCTCACACATGTGTGAGAGCACAAGTGCATAAGGTGAGGGTTTACATGGAATTGGAGGGAGACACCCTCACACTCCTTCTCCCTTACAAGTGGGATGGGATGAGGAAGGAGAAGGTGACAAGTGTCACCTTCTCATTCCTCAAGGCCAAATTGGAAGGCCTATATTATCTACTCTTGGAGAGGAGTGTGGGGTTCTTTTTTTGAAATTTTCTTTCTATTCTTGGAGGTTTTGAGAGTGTTGGAGAAATTTGGAGAGTGGGAGAAATTTTTGGAGAAGCTTGGAGCTCTACTTCAAACGTGCTTCCATTTTTAGGGCTTTTGAAGGTAAGCTCCATGGCAATGGCCATTTCCCTTTTTGTTTATATTATTTCTTTTTGTGTATGTGGTTAAAAATTATGTGGGTTGTTATTTTATTTTTGTGTGGGATGGGTGTGGTGAGAGTACCTCCATTTGGAGGAAAGGCTCAACTAGTTTGGGGTAGGGGAGAGTGAACCTCCTCGAGGTCATCTCCTTAGTGTTGCACATTTATAGCCTTGAGGGCATCATATGGAGTTTGGGAGTATTTTTTGTTTTGGCATGAGTGCCATAGTGATTCTTTAGTATGGTGGAAAATTTGTTTGGCTTGAGGCCTTGGGATTTTGTGATTTTTTGTTGGAGTTCTTGGGGTGACCTCTTGAGTTGAGGGGTCCACTTTCCTACCCCCTCCAAACTCAATTTATTAAGTTTTGTATGTGCAAATCCATGGGAGTGAATTCTTGTGTGTTTGGAAAATTCTATTTGTTGTGGTGTGTTTATGAAACTGTGTGAATCCTACCTCCCCAGCTCAGGAGTGACCCACTAGCGGGTCTATGGTAGAGAGGAGGGCATTCCTTCATGGCTTAGTTCCCCATTTTTGGTGTTATATTATTGCAGGTTTTTAATGGAGAGATTGAAGTTTTGGGAGAAGGCCATTTTTACATTTTTTGTATTATTTTGGTTCGCTGTTGTGAGCCATGGCCTTAGAGGCCTTATTGTAATTTTTGTCAAACTTATTACTGTCCTTCGGTTTTCTATTGTAAGAAATTTTAATGTGGTTTACTCCTTACTATGTAATTAAAAATATGTTCATTATGCTAAGTTGTGAGTTTATGTGATTATTAAAAGATTGCCAAAGAAAATATAAAACTTCTTGTGATGTATTTCAAGAGAATAAAGGTTTATAGCTTGTTGTTGTTTTCTTTCATCCATGAAGTTTTAATTATGTGGTAGTTGAATGGGTTGTAGGCTAGAATGAAAAGTAAATAAATAATGTTGATGGAAAGGAGTTTTAGAATAGTTAAATGTGTTATATTCCCATTTTTATGCTTCTATTTTGTCAAAAAAAAAGATTGATGTGCAAACTATATTTTATGCTCATAGACAATGAAATTTTAATTGTGCATTTACTATAAAAGAAAAAAAAGAAAGGATAATGAAGCAGTAAGATTGTCTTGTTATTTTTGCAATCAATAGACAAGTATACCCTTCTGGTTAAGATAGATTTTCAAATATGGTTATATTATCTTTATTTAAGTTGAATGTGGAGAATATATAAATATATGGGATTTATTATTATATATTATTATTCTGGTTTTATATTAAATCTGGACTCATAAATAATTCTATGTATGAACAGTATGAGTATATGGACTTTACACACAAACACACACACACACACACACACACATAAATCCATATATACATTATATGTTTTTTTAAGCAAACTATTTTAAATCCAAAATATACCCAACAAAAAATAATGCTACTCATGATTTACTTAAGCTAAAGAAACACAAAAAAAAATACAGAGATAAGTTTTGAGGGCCAAACCCCAATTTTCCTTAGGGTTTATGTTTTATTACATAAGAATAAAAAAGATTAAAATTAAAAAATAAAAAAAACTTTACTGTGAGCGGCCATATTTGTAAAGAGTGGTGTGGGGAGGGGGTCATGCCCCCACCCACATCCATGGGTGTGGGTGGAGGCATGACCTCCTCCCCACACCCCTTCCCCCTTCATAACCTCAAAAACAAAGGCGAATCCCTTCTGGGTTTTGGCAGCCCGCTGCCCTTCTTCTACGCCACCATTCCTCCTATGCTTAATGTCTTTCGGCCTCACGAAGGTTTGTGCTACAATTTGTCTTTGATCTGCCATATGTAAACAAACAAATATATATATATATATATATATATATATATATTCAGTATATCATTTACTCCTAGTTTGCTTTGCAAATGGATATATATATATATATATATATATATATATATACAAAAAAGAAGAAGAAAACCCTTATGGGTATACTCAACATACACCTCTATGTGATGGTTTCTCATGGCGGCCTCCCCAACAAACCTCTAACCTGCAAATAAAAATGGAGGCAAGAAGAAAAGGAAAGAGAAGAGAAAAACAAAACAAGAATGAGAAAACAAAAGGGAAGAAAAGAACAAGTTAGGGTTGCCATAGAGAAATAATAAAATAATATTAGGGCTTTCATAGAGGAAACAATTAAAATAATGGCTAGGGCTTAGTTGGAAAGTGAGGGATTTTAGAGTTTTTAATTTAATTATTTCCCCTTATTTGCTCATGTGCACGGGAAACTAAGTTTCCCTCTCCTTTGCCCTTTTGGCTTTTGTTTGAATTGTTGACTTTCTCTTTGTGTTTTAATTTAGTTGTTTTAATATTATTTTGGGGTTTGGAATTTATTTTTGTGGAAAGAGATTGTTTTATTTTAATGGGATTCTTTAATCTTTGCAAAGTTATTTTTTTTCTTGTGGGCTTTCATTTAAATTATTTTTGTCCGTTTAATCTATTGTGTTGGGAAATTTCTTATTGGAATTTAATTTTATATTAATCAATTTTATCTTTGCGGGGATATTTTAATTCATCATCTTCGTAATTATTTTAACTTGAATTAATTAATAAATGTAATTGTCGAGATTATATTTATTAATGGACTCAAGTATTGAGTTGTGTTTTTGGTCATTTATTTTAAATTGAATTTTATAATTTTGTTGAGTGGGTCAATTTAAATAATCCTTGAAAATTTACTTTATATTTAATTATTTTAGTTTTTGCATTAAACACTTCTTGGGGGTTTCCTTTTTAAAATATTTATTTCATTTATTGAAAACGCGTTATACCGTCAAAATTTTCCTAGATTTTAGGGTTTTATTGTTATGGCATTTTTATGACTTTCATTAAACACTACATTTCATCATGCAACCGTCTTGCCTTTGGATTTGTATTTCTATTCGATTTCATTTATGCATTAGAGTTAGGGTTTGAATTCGATTCGGTCGAAATCACCTCTTCGCCTAGGAAGCTTAGGGTTTGAATTAAAACTGTTCTAACCCTGGAAGTGGCACCCATCGTGCCGCATAACCCCCTAGTCAGCTATCATCACGTAGGGGTTTACGTAGGTAGACGCACTTCCCCGATTATTGATTGACATGTTTACACCTTTGCATATTTCCACCGAGCATGCAAACACGTGTGAGGGGGTTTCTAGGGACACGCGAAAAAGTTTTTGATATTTTGTGTCATGACCACATGTCAAATGTGGACATGACATGTGTGTTGCATGTCATGACCACATGAGAAATGTGGGCATGACAAAAATGTTGGTTGATCCCTTGCTCAAGATTACTAAATTGGGCAACATGTACTTACTTGATGATGATTCTATTAATTATCCTTTGGGTAGAGTTCTTTAAAATAGACTCTCCACCATGGAAATAGAGGGATGAGATTTGGAGATGAGATTAAGGGCTAGGATTACCTTGCATGGATGCGCAAGCTAGCCTCTTGATAAGTGGCAAGAGGAGATGGAATATGCTTAATGGATGGAGGGGATTTTCTTAAAATGCATGGAGAAAGGAGATGGAAGCATGTGGGAGAAGATGGAAGAGGCAATTGGATGAAGGAGATTGAATCTTGGGATGGAGGGATAGGATTGCTCCAAGTTTCATGAATCACACATGTGGTAGCATGACGAGGATACAAGTGATGGAGGAGACATGTGAAGATGGTTGGTCAAGATGTGTTTGGGGTTTGAAATGAATGGTGAGGATTAAAGGGTAAAGTCTTTTGGATTTTAGTGGAAGGGGTCTTGAATATTTAAATAGGGGAGAATGGATGAATGTGCATTATCCCAATTAATTAAATAAGCATGTCCTATTTGATTAATTAGTTTGAAGAAGGCTAAGGTAATATGATTTAATTAATTGGTGAATGGGAGTTAGTTTGATTATTTAAATAAATGTGATTTATTTAATTAATCATTAAAGGAATGATGATTTTTTTTATATAAATTAGGGTAAAAACTTTATTGAACTAGGAGATCAATACAAAGTAGAAGTTACAACCAACCCACTAGGGGCCAAAAGTGAACAGACAAACATCAAGCAACTCCTATAAAACCTCTCATATCCTCCATAACGAGATCCTCAAGTTCCTGGGAAAGATTCTTAGGAAGGAGTCCCCACTCTCCCACATTCCAATCGCCCATCCGCTTAGACACCCATTTTGCCAGACCATTAGCCACCTTATTCCACTCCTGTGGGAAATGGCATAAGGTGATAGAATCCAGGGCACCACTCAGAGAAATAATTTGACAAACCACCATCACCAACTACCAATTCACATCCTCAAACTGACACTTGTTTAACAAGTCAATCACAATCTAAGAATTAGATTCACAAATTATCCGTCTCCAACCAATATCATAGGCCCTTTTCAAAGCTAGGAGAATAGCCAGTGCCTCCATGAAATTATTAGAGTGCTTACCCTTGTACTCTGAAAAGAAGAATTCAACCACTCTAGAGATGTCTCTACCAATGCCACTAACCCCAGCATGCCCCGGGTTACCCCTAGAGGACCCATCAGTATTAAATTTTAGCACCCCCAAAGGAGGTGGCCTCCAACAACCATCTCTCAAAATCCTCCCTCTGGCACTCAGACCTAGATTAGGCCTAGGCCCATCCTTGCCACAAACTGGAATTCCCAAACTCTAAACCACACCTGTGTCACTAAGATCCACTGGGACCGAGAGATCACACTTGGCCTCCAAAGTGTCTTGAATAGCACCCAAAATTCTCATCCACACCTGATGCACTAGAAGCTTCTTATATAGGAAAATTCTATGGTTGTGCTCAAGCCAAATATGCTAGATAACCAGGCTAGGGCCAATCATCCAAGCTATGTGAAGGAAGGAAGTCTTAGCTCGGGGATTCCCTAGCTAGAACTAGAACTCATTCAAAGAAGGGGCATGTATGCATGGTTGACTCCAGGCATCCCAACAAAGATGCCAAATCTCCCTAGCAAATGAACATTGGAAGAAGAGATGAGAGGAGTTCTCATCACTAGTCGAGCACAAAACACACATAGATGGGCCCTAATAACCACGCTTCCAAAGATTCTCCCAAGTCAAACATCTATTATGAATCACAAGCCACGAAAAGAAATTACAATTGGGCCAAGAGAATTTATTCCAAATCTACTTCCACCAAGGGACCCTAGTACACCCAAAAATCTGAGTATCCAACAACTGGTACCTAGCGGAAATAGAGAATTTATCTTTCGGGTCATGATCCCAAGAAAAAACATCCCTCTCCAGAAGAGAATTACAGACCCTACCAGCCAAAATACCAGCGTGTTCCTGATGTTCCACCATTGATCTCATAGGAGGCCACTCATGCAGGGTCTTCCACTTGTACAAAGTAACTGGAGCCAAAACATGAGGGGTTTTGAATTCCTCCACCTGACTCCACCCAACCTCTAGAAAATTTCTACATAAGCCCTACAAGTGAGGATGCATCGCCAAGATAGGAGGGTGCCCATCCCAAGAATCAGACCAAAAAAGAGCATTAGAGCCTTGGTTGCAAATCCAAAACAACCCTTGTTTAACTAGCTTGGTATCTATTTTGAGGGTGTTCCAAATCATAGAACCTTTTCCCATAAGACTGTATCTAGGCACATTTGCACCCTCCACATCCCCCATATATTTTGAGGTAAGGATCTTAGCCCAAGTCTGATGTTGTTGTGAGCACCAACGCCAATACAATTTAGCTACCAAAGCTTGGCCATTCAAATCAACCTAGCGTAGACCAAGGAAACCTTCCTACTTTAGCCTACACACATCCTCCCACTTAACAAGACTCCACTTTTTCGAAAGGAGATTACCCAACCAAAGAAACTTGTGGAAAAGACTCTCAAAGTCTTTGATAAAGCTGGTAGGGGCAGAAAGCACAAAGGAACTAAACAATGGGAGGGCATGAACCACCGACTTCAAAAGAGTCACTCTATCAGTAGTAGAGAGCCACCTACAAGTCTAATGATTAAATTTGTTATGAAACTTCTCACTAACATCTTGCCAAATAAGCCTTGGAAGCTTACACACAGCAAGAGGAATTCTGAGATAAACACAGGGAAGTGAACCAATCTGGAAAGTAAGAATCCTAGCTATTCTTTGTTGAATAAGCTTAGAAGTGTTGAAGAAATAAATGAAGGACTTGCCCTCATTGATACATTGTCCCAAAGCATCCAAATAGCAATCCAGGGCCTTCCTCAAATTGACAGCTTCCTCCACTCTAGCCAAGCCCATCAAAGTCGTGTCATCCACAAACTGAAGATAAGATTGGGGGGCAAATTATCTCGCCAACTCCAACCTTGAATAAAGCCAAGCTCCACACGAGATCTAATAAATCATCCAAGCCCCTCATCCATAAGAATAAATAAGTATGGGGATAAAGGATCCCCTTGCCGAATGCCCCTAGATGCCCCAAAAAGCTCTGACGGCTCCCCATTGGTAAGCACCAAAAATGAGGAGGTAGTGACACAACTCATAACCCACTCAATCCATGCCCTACTAAACCCAAAAACACCCAGGATGATGGCAAGAAAATCCCACTTAATAAACATAGCCTTTTCTCTGGAAGAAGCCATGGAGTGCACTATTTCAACAACAATAACCACTCCATCTAGAATCTGCTTGCCAGCAACAAAACCACCTTGCTCCTCAGAAATTAGCCTATTTAGCCATGGCTTCAAGTGCTCAGCAATCAAATTTATAATAATTTTGTACACCACATTACATAGGACAATTGGTCTAAAGAGATCCAGAGAGTTGGCACCTTCCCACTTAGGGATAAGAGCCATAAAAGTGGCATTCATGGCTCTTAACATTCACTTGTTCCTCAGAGACTCCTGGACCACTTCAAGCAAGTCAAGCTTAATAACCTCCCAAAACTCCTGAAAGAACTCAATTGGAAAACCATCAGGCCTAGGAACTTTAGCTTTCTTCATCTAAAAAACAATATCCTCTACCTCTGCCAAGGAGATTGGTCTGAGAAGAGAGTCATTCATTTCATCGGTCACCAAAGGAGGGATGCAAGATAAAATTCTAGCCTCCACATCGTTGGAAGGAAGAGAATCATCAAAAAATAAGGCTAAGAAAAACTTGACAGACCTCTTGAGAAATCTCAGTAGAGGAATATAGAAGACCCCCCTCAGTAGACCTGAGAGAAGAAATGGCATTGCCCTGCCTCCTATCCTTAACTGAGTTGTGAAAGAAATAAGTATTCATGTCCCCTTCCTAGAGCCAATCAATACAAGACTTTTGCTTCCAAAATATTTCCTCCCGAAGCTCCCATTCCTCCACATCCTTCACTACCATAGCTTCCAACCTGCTCAAATCCTTAGAGAAACCCTAGGCTCAGATCTACCAAGTAATGGAATCCAAATGCGCCTGAGTAGCTCATTTAGCCTAGAAGATATTACTAAAATGATGTTGATTCCACTCTTTTAGCATATACTTGATGTACTAGAGCCTTTTGACAAAAGAGTACATAGCAGTGCTGAATGTTGGCTTCCCATGACTCCAACTAGGAACAAGATCATGAAGAGAAGCATCATGAAGCCACATTAGCTCAAATCTAAAAGACTACTTTTTAGAATAGCTGGATATACAAACAAAGAGTTTAATTGGCCAATGATCAAAACCCCTCCAATCTAAAATCTCTAAGCTGGTTCTCCATCTGTCACCAACCTAAAAGCTATACACCAGGAACTTGTCAATCCTTTCCGAAATGGCAACATCACCAGTCCTCCTATTGTTCTAGGTAAACAACCTAGTCAAGGGCTTAATTTCCACCAGGTTCAAAAGAGCCACATTATCACTGAGGAGGTCTAAGGAAGGGTCCATATGGGCTAAACCACCCCTTTTCTCCTCGGGGGAAAAGATAGCATTGAAATCACCTATCAAAATCTAAGGAAGAAAAGGCTCCAGAGAATGCAAATATCTGACATAAGACCACAATTGTATCTAACCGAGGGAATCAGTAAGAGCATATATGTTAGAGAAAAGAATTCTCTCTCTCGTCTCCAGACTAGAAGCCACAAGAGAAATGGAGGACCTGCAAGAGAGCCACCAAATAGGAGTAATCCTACATGGATCCCATAAACAGGCAAGACCTCTAGAGCTGCCATCTGCCCCTATACACTGGCACATACCTCTACCTCAGATCTTAGAGGCCAAATTCAACATACTTTCCACCATTAACTTGGTTTCCTGGAGGAAAACCATATCCAGAGAATGAGCTCTAATCAACTCACAAATAACCTTTTGTCTAGGGATACTATTCATACCCCTAACATTCCAAGAGATAACAATCATCGCTAAGGTTAGGAGAAGTGAGAATCAATAGTTGTCATAGAACCAGACTCCACCAATGTCTTACAAGTTAGCTTCACCTTTTTCTAAACCTTCTTCCTTCCAGCTTTAAGAGGCTTCTCAGGGGCCCCCTTTTTTGGGGGTTTTTACTGCAAACCCAAAGTAGGAGATGAGGACTTGCTTTTACTAATTTCCCCAACACCTTTCTCAATTATAAGTTCCCTACCAATGGAAGTCAAATTCAAAGTAATCTCTGGCCTCATACCAGTATCCCCAGGCACAAGAACTAATGAAGAGAGATCCGTGTCCATCTGAGTCGTTTCACCCTTTGTGGGGGTTAGGGCAGAGATAACAATAGGTTGATCCTCAAGGTGTGTCGCAACTACAAAGTCATCACCTACTTGCCTGTCAAGTGGAGCACCTTCCTCTAAGACTAAATCCTCTAAGGAATCAAACCTATTGAAAGTCTCCTCATCTTGCCTATCTTTTAGAGTCCTCTTTTGACCTCTACCTCTATTGTGCGACTTAACTAGTGCAAAACCTTCCTTATCCACCACCACCCCCTACATTGGAGATTTCCCCTTGTCCAACTTCAGAGCAGACTGAGAGATAACATTAGCCAGACCAGCAGAACTAGCAACTTTGAGACATTTCCAGTAAAGGTGACCATATTCATGGCATAAACGACATTGAAAAGGTAGAGCCTCATAATCTAGCTGTTGGGTCCAAGAAATCGACCCAATGCTCATATCAACCGAATTTGACAATAGTTTATTCAAGTCAATTTCAACACACACAAGTAAAAGAGAGAACCCTTTTAGTCAAAGTTTGTTGGGAGGGCCCTATAGGCTTCATGAACAAGAGAGCAATGGTCTACAATATATCACTTCGCCAACACTCCAATGGCAGACGAGGCAAACAAACCCAAAATAGAACCCTAGAGGGTAGTTCTTTAGCAAAGTTGAATCCAACATGCCATGGTTTAATGAAGAGAGCCACCTGATTGTAGAAGTATGGACCCCCTTCAAACGCCCTATTTTTGTCTGTAACACAAGAGAAATCCACCATGAAGAAGCTATTGGATGCTAACATTATATCAAAATCCCCTTCAGGGTTCTAGGTCTTTCAGATCCAATAGTCAAGAAATGAGAGCGACACCCACATCCCCATGAACTTGCAAATCAACATGTGATTGGTGTAGTATTCAACATCCTCAGCCACGGAATCTAGTTGTATGACCAACACCAGATGTTCCTATGCTCTTTCCAAGCACCCATTAACCTTTTGCAACTGGAAACCACAATTCCTTGTTGAACCCTCACCTGGGTTGGCCATGATTAAAAGGCTATCTACCTCCAAACGAATCAGAGGCCAAAATGTCAATACCTTGGAGAGAAAAGACACAAATACAAGTGGACAAATGCCTCCACTTGTGCAATCCAAACATCAAAGGTCTAATTCCACACACAACACTAAGCAATAGATCTGATAAACAAGCACAAAAAAAAAGAAAGAACCTATCCCACCCCCCTATACGTAAAAAGAACCCCACCCTTCTCTATAGCATGCAAAACCCATGATCCTAGCCCCTGTTGAACATGCAAGAGAAAAAATAGACATGCAGCCACAACCCTCATAGGCCACAGGCTGCAATGCCCACGCCAAAACCCTTCTCCACATGTAACATCGCATCCTAAGCTGAGCACATTTAACAATATATCAGAGTTATGAAATAATTAATTAAATAGTTTTATTTAATTAATTAGTGAAGATGTGTGATTTATAGTTAATGATGGTAATTGATAGAATCATGAAAATGTTAGGTTAAAATATGAAAGTGTATTTAAATGTCTACAATAGAAAATTAGAAGATGGCTACAACAAGGTTAGGAAGGGGTGTGGAAAGAGGAAATCCCACTCCAATAACATCAAGAAGGGGTAGAGGAAGCTAAAATCCTCCTCTAATTAGTCAAGTGTCTAATAATGCTAGACTCCAAGGTGTTATGGGTGTGCTACAAACAATGCAAGCTCAAGTGGTCGCTCAAGAAGTGTTCATCTAGCAAATGAAAATAAATGCAAACCTAAACCCAAACCTTAGAAATGACCTAAATAATTAGAAATTTATGGAAGACACATTAATGAACAACCTCTTACAAATATAAATAGGGTTGAAAGGAAAGGGAGACTTGACATAGTTTCTTTAATAAGAGACTTAAAGAAGCAAGCCCCTCCAAAGTTCATAGGTAAGGACAAGTTTACCAAGATAACAAAATTTAATCTAGGTTTCAAAGAGATTTTTATGCATGAGGTAAATATGACCAATCCATTGACACAAGTTATTACAATTCAATTTTCCTTTAAGGTGGAAGAAAATGAAACCTCAAGATTAAAGGATAGACAAGAATTCAAAAAAAAAATAACCTAATAGAAAAATGAGTCCAAATCTAAAGTTAAGGCATTCTCCAAGAATAATTTCCCTAAATATACCAAGAATGATGAGAAAAAATTAGGGTAATTTAATAGAAATTCCAATAGAAAATAACCATATCAGAAGTATAGATCTGGTGATAAAACACATGCTACAACGGCTAACAACCTTCTTATACAATCTAAGGGACTTATAGGTGGTTGATGGACTTGTTGTAAAGGTCATTTTACTAGAGAGTGCCCCAAATCAAGGAAAGATCATGACCCAATTGAAAAACATATGCTTCTATAGATAATCTCCAAGTGTATCTAATCTAATTAACTCTAGTGGAACCAAATAGTTTATATCCCCAAGTGTTTTAAGGTAATGTGGAATCAAAAAATATAAAATTAGAGAAGGGAGTAGTGTAGAGTTTGGCATGATAAAAATATCCTATCTCTTAAGGGGTTGAGTTGGAAATTAATTTTTAGGTTCCATTTCCACTAAGGTAAACCTACTAGTTGTGCCTTTGGGGTCTTGTGATATGGACTAGTTGTAGCAAAATTAAGTCTAGGTGGACTATCTATGTAATAAAATCATCTGTATGGATCCCAAAGGCTATGAGTCACTCTACAAGGAATTCCTAAAAAAGAAGAGATCATAATGATCTCAACCAAATAAATGAAGAAGGTTGTTTGGCAAGGTTGCTAGCTATTCTTTGTGAAAGTTAAAGATTTAAGAACTAAGAATAAGTCAACTAACTTTGACCATCCTTTTCTACATGAATTTAGGGATGTATTTCCTAAGAAGCTACCTAAAATGACTCTTGAGAGAGAGCTTGACTTATCTATTAAGTTAATACAAGGGGTTGCACCTATATTCAAGTATCTTTATAGAATGAATGTAACATATATACAGAGTTAAAGGTGGATCTATTGAATTAATTAAAAAGGGGTTGATTAGGCCTAGTGTGTCTCCTTAGGGACCATCTATCCTCTTTGTGAAAAAAAAATGTACATTAAGGATGTGCAAAAAATACAAAATTCTCAACAAAGCTACAATAAGGATAAAATACCCATTGCTCTAGATTGAGGATCTATTTGAGCGACTTATAGGGGTGGTAGTTTTCTCTAAAATTAGTTTGAGATTGTGGTATCACCACTTTACATCAAAGAAGAAGATATTCACAAAACAATCTTTTGAACAAGGTATGGGCATAACAAGTTTATGGTGCTACCATTTGGGTTCACTAATGCACCCAAAACATTCATGAATCTAGTGAATAATGTGTGTAGGAAAATCCTAGACAACTTTGTCATGATATTCATTGATGATATTTTAATTTATTCAAAAAACCAAGAACATGGAAGACATTTAAGGCTAGTATTACAACATTTAAGACATTTACCAGATTAATCTTTCATCTCTTTTCTTGAACCTTAGGCCTTGGTTTCTTCTTCTCTGTAGCTTTGGTTTGTACTGGAACTTCAGTAGCAGTTCTTCTCCTGTTAGGAGGTGTAGGAGTAGGTCCAAAGGATTTGGAAAAAGTAGTAGTAGCAGGGACATACCTACTTGTCCTTCTAGGAGTTTGTGACATAGAGGTGGTTGGAGGTTCTTCTGTTGATCCCTCAAGAGTATCAAGCATCTCTTCTAACTTTGATTTCATCTTCTCTTCCATCTCTTCTACGTCTTTCCTAATTGTTTTATTTGTAATTTCATCATAAATCCCAAATCTCTTAGTAGCAGGCTCCTTAGGCTTTTTGAGAAACATATCAACATATCCAATCAAATCATGTTCAAAAACCTCATAAGGAAAGGTGGTTATCCAAAAAGTCCTTCATTCTACAGCCTCCATATAGAAATTGTCCTTATCCACCATGAAAGTTATGTCATTCTTGTATTTTTCAACAACTTTTGATGGTATCCTCTCCCTCAATTGCATTTCATCTTGGAAATTCTTAAATAATCCCCAATACATTGTGTTACATTGTTTGGTATTTGCAAAACTCCGCATGTGATCCCTAATTTGCTATCCAACAAGGATATCTCTTCTCTATACTACATTTGTCATGCCAGACAATTCTCTCAAGAAATAAAACATGAGACAAACAATCAAAGAGCCATACCGAAAGTGATAATGTGTCTCCTTTGTTCTCTTCATATTTTCTAGCAATTTTTGTTGTAGTAGCTCACACAAGTCATAGTCCTTTCCTTATTTAACCATTTGATGAGATGTGTAGATGGCAATTGCGGTAGCTAATCCTTCTCTGTTTGTTTAATACAGTTTGTA
This sequence comes from Cunninghamia lanceolata, assembly GCA_027924645.1. Taxonomy (NCBI): domain Eukaryota; kingdom Viridiplantae; phylum Streptophyta; class Pinopsida; order Cupressales; family Cupressaceae; genus Cunninghamia; species Cunninghamia lanceolata. The sequence continues at coordinate 419,053 of BSBN01000292.1, read as the reverse complement.
AGTAATGCCCATTGTGGCATGCCAGACCCTTGGGTCAATGATATTATCCACAGTTAGGGTTCTCTTGTCGAACTTTACTCTGATAAGCTTCATTACCACCTCATTCTTCATGGCCTTTAGAACTAGCACAGGTCTGGAGGAGCACAATCCAATCATAACTTTAATGGCTTCTTTTGTGATCATATGGGGTTGATCAAGACATAGGAATTCTTCATGAATCCAGCTTAAAACAATTCTAGCCCAATCATCCTCAGCAAAAATTAGGGAAATTCTTCCATACATCTATAAATTTTGCCCCAAAAGATGGTCATTCCTGAAATGTTCTAGTTTCAAATGGTTATATTCACTTAGTTGTGAGTGAATGTATATCCAGACATCTTTTATATGTAGTACATTGATAGGAATGCAGGAAAACACTCCATCCTTATCAGTTTCAGTGGATTTGAAGGAGTGTTTCTTGAATTTAGGTCTCAGCCTTTCCACAACATCAATAACTACCGATGTTGCCATGATAACTCTTCTAGAAGATTAGGGTTTTACAAGTAAATTTGAGAAATACCTGAGAATGTTGCCGTTAGGGTTTGCACACACGATTTGTTGAAGACTATCTTCTCTTCTTAGCTCTTACACACACTAGATGTCGATCAAATGAGATCAAATTTGATCAAGTAATGACTAAACAAGCTTCTCACCAACCCTAGCTACTCTGCATTAATTGCAATCTTTGTTCTTGTTATAAGCAACTTTTTACTATACAGAGATCTATGACCATTCAGTAATCCTCCACAAAGAGTCCCTTTGCTCTAAAAATTTGATTAAACATCATCATATCATCAACCAAACATATCCATATCACTTCTAGCCATTATGCTGAAGATTTCAGCATCTTATGCATTCAGGGGTTTTGAAAATATTTGTAGTTGCAACTCCCCCTGACTCAATACTTCCCTTTTTAGTTACCAGAAGATCCATCTGCACTAGGCAAGGGTACAAATCCTTCCTTTGCTTCACTTTCCTCCTTCTTCTATATCCTATCCATTTCCTTCTTTTGCTGACCAATGCCAATTTTCTTTTGAGGAATAGGTCTTACATTCTTTCCCTTGCAAAACCTTGAAATGTGTCCTAATTTATTGCAATTGTAGCAGGTGGTATTAGGTTGCAGAGCATAACCACCTCTTCTCACATTAGATCTTCAATTAGCAACCTTATGACCAAATTTGTTGCATGTGTAGCAGTAACCATAGAATAATTGAGAAGTCATAGCATTGTTCTTGTTCATGAAACCATTCCTCATTACTTTGCTTCTGTATTTATTTGCCTTATGACCAACTTTGTTGCAAGCATAACATTGACCATGAAATGGATGAGAGTTCACAGCATTGTACCTTGGAGGCCTAAATGAATTCTGATTCATCTTGCTTTTACATTCAATAGCCTTGTGGCCAAACTTATTACAAGCATAGAAATTACCATTAAAGCTTAAGGATACCTGGTAGGAGTAGTTTGTTTAGGAGCAGTCTTTTTGAAGTTCTTCTTCTTGTTCTCTCTTTGTCTCTGGATAGGAATGAATCCATCTTCTTTTGCATATCTAGAGGCATTCTTCTTGGGATCTTCAGTGCATGCTTTTTCTTCCTTTGTTTTAGACTTTCCTTCTACTTTGAAGTTATCATACAAGTTTGTTGATGTAGTAATGATAGGACTTTTCCCCTTTTCAAATCCAAGGCCAGATTTTTCTTTTGATGGCTTTTGAGAATTAATCAACTCATCAAGAATTTCATAACCTCCTTTCAGTTTTAACCCCTTGTCAATTTTTTCTTTTGCTTTTTCCAGTTCTTTTCTTAGAGTGACAACTTCTTCCTCAAGTTTTGAACATTAAACAACTTTCTCATTGAGATTGATATTTAAGAAATCTTCAATCCTCTCGCCTTCTTCAACCATGACCTTCAAACTAGAGATCATATCTTCCACCTCTTTGAGTTTAATGTCACATCTTTTATCTCCTTCTATTTGAGCTTTTAGTTTGCCAATTTCTTCCTTTGATTATTTAGATCTTGTCTTCAATTTCATGATTGTCTCCTTTGATTTTTCAAGCATGGCCTCATATTCCTGGTTTAGTTATCTTGCTTCATCTAGATCCTCAAGGGATGATGTGAGTTCTCCTTCAAGGTCTACTTCATCTAAGTTGAGGTCCCAACCTTCAGGTTCCATTGCTTCTAGATCTAGTTCTGAAGTAAACACACCATTAGACATAGCTTCAGATTCCATGTGTTCAATTTTAGGATCTACCTCATCTTGTTAGGCTTCTCAAAGGTGCTTGGCTCTGATACCAACTGTTGAACACACAGGGATGCTGAGAGGGGGGCTGAATCAACATATACAAAAACTTAACTTCTTTAGTTGCAGATCAAATCAAATTACTTAGAGAACAAAAAGTAAATCATGTACCACATTAATCAACACAATGACACTAGGAGTTTTACGTGGAAAACCCAAAAATGGGAAAAACCATGATGAGTGTTAGCTCACAATATATAATGATCATTGCAATAAAAGATAACAACTTTGTTTTAGGGCTACAACCCAAGAAAGCTACTACTCCCTGTTGACTTTGTTTTAGGGCCACAACCTAAGGAAGATACTACTCCTTGCTAACTTGAAAATTAAGGCTACGACCTTAGAACAAGATGAAAAGACCTGCTGAGGAGATTCACTATTTGATAGTAGAATACATGAAAATTACAATGAAAATAGGAACCTAAACTGTTGTGAAAGAAGCATCTAACTTATGCTGATGTTGTAGTCCCATTTTTATGCACAATTACTTCATCATACTAATTTCACATACTTCATCCTTCCACATACTATTCTATCACTCCACACTTCACAAATGACTTTGTTCTTCTATATATACCCTCCACAACATCTCAAAACATTACTTAGTTCAACACCAAAAAAACTTTTAGATGAAACATGTGATCCTCCAAGGGTCAGCTTCAACATATACATTGTAATAAGAAAATGAGTTGCAGATCACAACACTTCATAGCAGGACCCAAAATGAATCACAACACATCCTTTTATACCAAAACAACTAATCGAGATCCACCACATATGAAGAAACTAGATTGTCGGCCCAAACAACTCTATCACTGCTAACTGTCCATCTTTGCACTACTGGGGAGACACCAAAAACATGATGTGGATCAAGATATGAGAAATGTACCTTGTTAAGACTATCCATACACCCTTCTCCTGAAGCATCTGATCATTATATATATCCGCAAGACAAGAAATATGTTGAACTGATGAAAACAGAGCATTATGGACTGACTGTAACATATCAAGACTTAGGATATTGCATTGCGCTATACCAAATCATCTAAAGCTCTTATGAATGATCCTATATACCCTTATAGACATATTCCTAGATCTATACAACCACATCTATCTCTTTTAGAGGAATTCAAAGACTTTTACTCAGTTGTATTGTAATCCAGAAAATAATCAAACACAACTCTTTTACAAAACTGACTTGAATACTCCATGCGGTATTGGAAACAAGAGAGATTTGCATGTTCTTTAACCCATGTAGACACACTGAGATGTGTAGAATCTGCACATATAGTCATATTACCGATCTATATACTCTCCATCTTCTGCAAGTACTCAACCATGTGCACTGAGAATAACTTAGACAATTGGAACTATTTGTATTACTTATGTCATTTAAAAACTAACCTTGTGGACTATTAGAACACTTGATACTATAAGGAATCATGTATTACACATCTCTGATCATGTTCTCAAAACCGCATGGCTACAACTCCTCTTTCAAAGGAATGCAGAGCATTCCAACAGGTCTCCATCATTGCTTTATTATGTCTAAGCACTAACCAAAACTCTATCACTGATAACTTAAATCTCTATTGAAGGTGTAATGAGATGAAATCTTGGATAAAATACCTTCATATCTCAATTAACTTATATTCTAAACCACAAGACTAAATATTGCTTTATGGAGAAATGTAGACCAAATTACTATGACTCTGCCTTAGGGTACTTTCTGTAGATGCCTTAGCAAAACTTCTACAACTTGTCTCTAAGTGTGGTACACCAAAATGGTAAGATATCAACGTATTCATATAGGAAACATGTTAGAATAGATGTACACACCTCCACATCACACTTAGACATTAGGTTGATTACCATTCTTTCTCATACTGCAATGCTGACTGGTATTATTGCATATTAACTATCTCTAGAGTGTATACAATGACAACCAATCTTACTTGTACATACTTTTGACATCAATGACAACTAATCTTATCAATATGCCAATAGATATCTGCCCACAAACAACTCCAAATCTCATGAAGTCTAAATATGATGTAGATGACATAGTGTAGAACCTAAATCCTACTCTGTAAGCTCTAAAATGAAGATGCGGTAAAATACAGTGGAAAATGCTAAACTGCAACTATGTAAACTAATGTAAACCTCCTTAGACCATGACTAAAAGAGCCTTGATACCAATAGGAAATTGTGATAATAAAGCAAGGGGAAGCACAAACAAGGCCACAAGAAATACTTCATCAACCTCATTCACAATGAGCTCCAGACATTGTGACCTGAAACTACACAAGGTCAACTTCTATACCATGCAAACTTAGTGTAGGGTTATTATCATTGTGAAGAAGGTAAGGAGCCATATAGCTCAATCTTCCCCAAAATGATACACATAGGGAATCTCTTCTTGAGGTGAGGATGGAGGTCTGGTTCCTTTTAAAGCTTGAATGCCACTATTTCACTGCCTATGCCTACCTCTTCACATTGTCTAAGATTGTTTATGAAGTTCTTTCTACTCACAAAGGTTGATCCTTTCATTGGTTTTTTGGCTTCTGGGAGACTCAATGAAGAAGTTAAAATCACCAAAATGTTAGTCACCCATTGTCCTTGGTATATTGCACCAACGTGTGAATGAAGCCCTTTAAGACTTTCCCCATCAAATCAATTTCATCTGTAGTATTAAAAAATGATGTCTTTGTCCATCTTAAGCATCTAAGATGCAAATTTCTACTTCAGGAGTACATTTGAAGGGACTTACATCCTTTGCAACTCTATCATTTGGTACCCTCTTTACCTTGACAATGAAACCCTAGAAATGCTTAAGCACACTATGGAAATGGTCTTTCATAATATCTAAAGGTGCTTGCATATGCTATTGAAATGGTTTTATATAGACCTTAAACATGTTAATATACACCATTGAAGATGCCTCACACTATCTTGAAGATGATCCCTTACAACCTCTACATATTCAAACAAATGATAGAACATCAAAATACACACTGTGTATTTTGAGTGATCTACAGAAATACACAGTGTGTATTCTAACAGATCAGTAGAAATAAGAAGACTTCTCTCTTCATCTTTGTTTCTTTTCAGTGTTCTTGAGTATCTCTACAAATATAAAAACCTCCATTACACTCCTTGCATGAAGATAGAAACTTGTAGGTTAGTAAAAATAGTCCCAAAAACACTTCTTACAAAACCTAAACCTAAAGACCTAAAACCTAATCCAAAGACCTAGACTCCTTTTTAAACTCTAATTCCCTCCAAAGACAGATGCACATGACTTTTTGAAGGTTTAAGACTTCCTAAACTTCAACACTCTTAAAACATCGAAAGGCATGACAACTTGTACTCAGCCTTATAGGTTTGAACCTTTGAACATTAACATGTTATGACAAAAGGGTATATTTTCTGTATTATAAAGACCCTTTTAGACCTTTTAAACTTATTAAACATGAATAAGACCTTGAAAAAGGCTAAAATGACCCAAATTTTCCTTCCAAAGACTTTAACATGACTATTTGAGATTGGGAAGACTCAAACAAGTCAACACTAACCTAGGAAATAACATAAGTACTCTTAAATGTACATTAATAGGAGCTCAAAACAAGGGCAATGAAGAGCATACATGCCAAAACCTACATGAACCAAAGGTAAATGACAAATTTCAAGCATATGCATAAACAAGCCAAACTAAAACCATGATCTTATCTCTGTTGAAGACCACAATCAAAATGAGCTCACAATCATATTCTAGCCATTTGAACACATTTTATTAAAGACTTGACTATAAAATTTGTTAAGTACTATTAAGTCTTTGGTTGAAATTTAGCTGCAGTGCAACTCTTATTTAAACATATAATACAAATATACAAAAAATATTAGTACTACATTTAAAAACATACTAAAAGTTATGAAAGTATTAGTGTAAGTATTTTATTTAAGTATGGAACACATTCCCACAATATTTAACCATAAAATAAGAGTTATGAAGAGCTTAACTTAAGATTATTATATTTACAATGTATAAATATTGGTAAAAATTAAATGGGTTAAATTCAATGTTTATATGATTGCATTTCAATATTTTAATTGTAAAATATAATAAATTTCTAAAAATATATAAATAATAGGTAAAATTTTAGGTAAACTTTTAAAAATCTATATGATTGTTAAACTAATACAAAATTATAGGTAAACTTACAATTATCTTGTGAGCTTGGTCGTATTGTTCTTGGGGTATTCCCATTCACATAACTATTCTTTTAAAGATTGCAATCTGCTATTTGTTATTTTGGCAGCTCTTTGCTGCCTTTATCCTTTATATTTTTTTCTGCATTATTTCATTAAAAAAAAAAAAAAAAAATTGTTCTTTTAAAGATTGTTATTCTTTTGTAATTCTTTTGTATTGTTGCATTGCTCATTTTTTTTTAATGATTATAACTATATATTTAACTTTTGGCAATTTTTTTAACTTTCATTTATAAAAACCACTATAGTAAGGGTTATCGTCATATTTAGCTCCTAAATAATTGGTAAAAAGGAAGAATTATTCTTTCTATAGTAATCAAACAAGAAAAAATAAAGCTAAACCTTTACAAACTACAAAAGGGAAAAACTATTCGTGAACATACAAATTGTAAATGTATATATGTGCAAGGATGTAAATGTCACGTTATGCAACAAGAGACGCATTGCGTCATGTTCTTGCCCAAATAGAAGCTGAATTATGGATGAGGAATTGATAGATGTGGGAGTAGAAGAGAAATGTGCTTGATCAATTACTTGTAGAGTTCATCTCACTGAATTTAAAACTATGCCTATTATAAGCCAATATTTAGCAACCTTTCATAAGAGGAATGTGAAGCTGTGACATACAAGCTATTCATCATTGTTATATATTGTATTTGTTGAATTTTGACACACCACACTTTGCATTATGGAGCCAAGTGCATGCTAAAGGGTGCCCATGTTTGTCCATTAAACAAGCATAGTATAAGGAAGGCAGTTTGACAAGTTGTCAAATAAAATTGTTAAAGCAAGTTATAATGGTTATAAGCATTTCTACTACAACTATAAACATTTAGGCCTGAAATGTAATGGTAGCTAGAAACAAATATCATATAGAAAACTGCTGGCGATAGCAACTTTGGCAAGTAGGTTGGTTAAGTGACTGTGCAACACAGGTTTGCATGATTGTAGTGGTGGTGGTGGCCATGGCGGTTGTATATATGATGAGTGGTGGTGATAATTATTTACAGTTGTTTGATCTCCATACTGATTCTACATTTTGGAGGGAAAAAGGAACAACATTAGCTCTATGTAAGTATTATGCTAAAACATATAAGATGACCAAAGAATGAACATCCAACCCAAAAGGACAATAAACACATTTCACTGTATTCAATGAGATTTATCTTCCTCATGTGCAATGGTTCATTCAATATAATAATGATCATACAATTTTTGATGCCTGACGGCTTAACACAATCCTAGATTGAGCTAATGTAGAACAAAATATCATGACATAACTAAAGCCTTGAAGTTGACATGCAAAAGAATGGAGATAGATATTCCAATAGAAGAACAAGTAAGGCTATTGTAAATTGTGTAAGAAAATGAAGAGAAGAAATATTTAATGAAAAAGTCAACTGCAGACATTATGTCCATGGAACAGGAAGAAACTAGTTTTTCTACCCACAAGTTTGCATACAAAATTGACAGTGGTATACAATTGTTTTCCATTTCATTTCTAGTCACATTTGACTAAGCTGCTTGTGTTTTCTCACTCTATGCCAATTTGGTGCTTGTAAATCTGTATATTATAGATGGCCAATGCTTTTTCAGATACAAATATATTTTAATTATTCTGATGGCTAGAAAAATAATTTGTAAATCGTTTGTTTAAGCTGAACCTGATTCCAATGCAGTTGAGTATCATGTGAATTATCTATCTTAAGTGTCTAAACATTTTTTCTAGTGTAAGTATTTGAACACATAATAGATGCTACAACCAAAGTCAAAAATGATGCTCGATATGTAGAGGTTTACTCACCATTGTTTCCTATTTTTCTAGTTCAAATGTTGAATAGAACAACTAGCACAGGGAAAATCAAAGCAGTATGTTGGCTTTGATAAACAAATACATTTGTTTTTAGCCACAATAAATCAAATCACTACGGGGTATATTGAAATCAGCACAAGAAGCATTTTTCTGTTTGTAATTGAATATGACTTAGAAAAGTTTTTTAAAACTATAAAACATAAAGACATTTTGGTTGCCACAGTAAATCAAATCGCCACTTCAAAAAATGACATTAGGACACGAAGCATAAATTATTGAAGTAAGTCCAAGAAGAACTTTTCTATCTGTAATTTGTTGATTTTGGTAGCTAGGTCGGATCCCTCCTAGAGACTGACCTAGTCATAAAATGTTGATTGGCCTATCAGTCTTAGCATTTTGAGAATCTCAGTTGTATTATTCAACAGGTTTAATCATTCAACGGTTCAAGCGTTCAATAGGTTCGACGGTTCGATAGGTTCAACGGTTCAACAAGTTCAACCATTCAACCATTCAGCAGGTTCGACGGTTCAACAGGTTCGACGGTTCAACAGGTTCAATGGTTCAACAGGTTCAACGGTTCAACAGGTTCAACCGTTCGATAGGTTCAATGGTTCAACAACCATTCAACGGTTCAACCGTTTAGTAGGTTCGATGATTCGATAGGTTCAACGGTTCAATAGGTTCAACCGTTCAACGGTTCGACCGTTCAATAGGTTCAACAGTTCAACAGGTTTGATGGTTCAACAGGTTCAACTGTTTGATAGGTTCAACGGTTCAACAGGTTCGACAGTTCAACAGGTTCGACGGTTCAAGGAGTTCAATGGTTCAACCAGTTCAATGGTTTGATAATTGATTTGTTCATCCCACTTTCATCTGCAATCAACAGCGAATCTACTACTTGGTGAAGCGAATCTAATCTTGCATGGGCAAAGTTGTTTCAGGATTATCTAGGGCTAGTGAACCTCTGTACTTACTATCAAGGTTTTTTTAAAAGTCTACAAAGTAAAATCTTTTTTCCAGCCACAACAAATCAAATCGCAACAGATGCTGAGTAGTTTCTTCGTCTAAAATAAAATAGCAAACTTATATGAGCAGAACTGTCAAATGAACATACCACAAGATCCAGTTATTAAGCCTGAAGGGCATTCGAGCCACTACAGTGTGCCATTTACAAACCATAGTCAAAACATAAAGTAGGAAGGAAAGTTATTTTGTTACAGGTTTCGAGACATTCACAGCTGAAGTGGTTTTTGGAGGTATATTAGTACATTGGGTGTCCTCTACTATTGTATACTCAGACACCATATTTATTCATTGTGTGAGCACTCTTTGAGTCCCATTGGTGGCTCTTGACCACTTTAACCATTCAATTTTTGAAGTTATAATTAAATAATTTGAATCCATTAGTATATGCTTTTCTAAGCAAGGCACTGACACACTACACTTTGCATAATGAAGCTAACTGCATGCCAAAGGGTGCTCATGTTTAATTGTTTGATATGTAGTAAAGTTCTGTTAATTTAAAAGCAAACAATCCATCTTAAATGTCAACTTTAGCTGTGCACACTACTTATGTCCACGGAACAGGAAGAAACCAGTTTTCCTATGTACATTGTTTCTTGTTTTCCTATTTGAAATGTTGAATAGAACCACCGGCACAGGGAATATCAAAGCAGCATATATATGTGTGTGCGTCTAATCATGTATATAATTAGATGTACAATTTAAATCTCTGACTGTTGAGAGTTATTGATCATGTTATTTTTTCCCCTCTGTAGATTGCTTTGAAATTCTACTATAGGTTTTGACAAATATAAGGTAACTAAATATATCTACTTTTTCATCAAAAATAAAATAACAAACTTATGTAAGGAAAACTGTGAAATGAACATACGACTATATGTGCTTATTAAGCCTGACCCACATTTCAGCTACCACAGTGTGCCATTTATAAATCATAGTCAAAACATAAAGTATAAAAAAAACTTGTTTCCTTATAGGTTTAGAGAGATTCAATAGCTGAAGTGATTGTGGGAGGTATTACTGTTCCCAGTAAGGTATGGCCCTGAACTGTATGACTATCATGAAAGACACTGATGCCAATCCAATACAAAATGCATAAGAACAATTGTGGCGGACAATTCAGAAGGGATAGGTATATTAACAACTCCAGAAATTGTCAGCATCGATAGACCAATACAATGGGGCAGTGTATTGTCTTCTATAGAAGAAATAAATGATGGAACAAATGTAGTGTTATGTTTGATTGTCAGACAAACACAATCCAATATTTGCTAAAACAAGTTGCAATGACAATGTACGTGTGTGAAATCCAAGCATCTATTCACTACGTGCTGGGAGTGCGAAAGTGGGACTTGGATATAATTACACCCAACCACTACGGATTTTCAGATCTTGATTTTGTCTCGAGTTGCTCTGCAGTCGCGATTGCAGTTTCTCAGTTGGAGATGGTCTTATTACATTACTAGTGGTCACAATGCGATTTGTGTGTGTTTAACTTTGCATTCATCTGTGTATGCAAAATAAATGAATTGGGATTACCTATTTGTCAGATGAAAACTAACAGCCCCTGAAATGAACCATCAGATTTCTAATACTATATACACACACCATTAAACTATTTCAGATGTAATTTTTTCCGTAAGCTGTTAAAGAAACTAGAGCTTAAGATGATAATAGCATCAATGCTGAATATAAGAGGAACAAATAAGATTGCACTAAATTCAACAGTATTGAAGTCAAATATAGTAATAATGGAAGTAAAATGCAGTCACAAAAGAACTCTACAGCCTGAGATTTTCTGTATCGAAGCAAAAACTATTACAGTTCAGTCATCTAAACAATAATGAGTGCAACATAACTAGAAACCACCAAAATTTACTAAAAATGCAATAGAGATAGTTTTAACCAAACAACTGGCTGAAATGAAAAGGAGCAAAGAAATAGAAAAGAAATATGGAACTAATAATTGCAGGAGATACAGGAAAACAAAAATTTTGCTTTAATTCAATTTGATGTTAAGGTGCGTAATTTATATGGAGGACAAATATTGTTTTTAAATTGTTTAGAGTAGGTGGTGTATTGTAACAAGAAACTATAGCTGTATAGAGTTTGATAAATGGCAAAATCATTATCAAAAATCTTATGTAAGAAGTGTAGATAATATCTCATTGATTCCAAAAAACTTCTCTCTAATTTTATCCTTCATCTGGTACCAGCCATATGGATAGAACAGTAGTGGTTAGTATATTGTTTTTTTAGTGATAAGTAGGACTAAGTAACAATAATATGCAAATAATGTAGAAATAATTTGTTAAAGATTGCTGGAGAATAAATTATTTTTGTTTGATCTAATTATTATTTAGATAACAATAATGAAGTGGAATATGAGTGTACTTTTGCATGGAGTGTGTTGATTATTCTTGAAGGGAAGTTGCATTGATGATGAGGTTGTATCGATTTAATGTGAATTGACCCTTCTTAGAGAAGTCCCATAACATGAAGACAATTGCTGATTTATCCGCAATATACTTGTCATATGTGACATTGTTGAGGGTTGGGAGAAGAACTTGGATGATAGAATTGTCACAAAAACACTGAATTGTTTGATTGTTTTCAGTGGTCACAATAGTTTTTAGGTAAAGAGAGTATATATATGTGACATCTTCATTACATTTGATACAATGAGCTATTTGGTCTTGCAGGTCTCCATAGTTATCAAACTTATAATTGCATTGTGGGCAGAATGCGTGGAAAGGGATGGAAAAAGCATTGGCTATTTTTTAATGTTCCGCAGACCTGCAAGAAATGTTCAATTTTCATTGGTTTTGGGATGTATCTTTTACTATATAAATTCATTAATGAAATAAATTCAGGAGTTTGGGTTTAGTTACCTCAAATGTTGAATGCAATAAAGTGTTTAAATGATCCAAGGTTCTTCTATTAGTTAATTTACCAATATATGTTGTTTGGCATGTTCATAGTATCTTCTCTTTTACATCCATTCTTTTGACAATATTTTTGAATAGCATTGCCGGGAATTCATTTTGCTTCATTTCATCTTCGATTGCAAGGAAATCGCTAGCCAAACTTGCATGTAGTTGCAACTGATTTTTGTATTGTCAAGATTGTTAGTAGTTTTGATTTATTGAAAGAAATATGTAGTAAAATTGAAAATGTCAATGATTTACAATAACGAGATGATAATAATTTTTTACCTGTGCTTTTTTAGATTTAGAGTCACCATCCTTGATATCGACAACGTAGTAAACTCCTGTTTTTCTCGTGCCAGTGACCAGTGCACCAATGGCGCCAATAGCATATGCATCTGCACTTGCAAGCAATTGTTTAATAGTGGTGTTTGGTATGAAATTATACTCCTGACAAAGCTTTGGTATGATATCAACAGTGGATGCATTATTTAGTAGCAAGATACAATCGCAGTCACCTCGATCATAGTCTATTTTTGGAGAAAGTTGAAACCTAGATATGGACATTGCTGATCCTAGAATTATTTTGCTTTCATGTTGCATGATAAGATCACCATTTATATTCAAGGTGATGGTCATTTCATGTTTAACATCTATGAGGTCTGCGCAGAAAACTTCACGTGTCTTGTTGGCTTTGTCTAATGTAGCTTTGTATGTTACAATGACATCACCTTCAAAGGTGCTCCTTACCTTATGAGCATTTAGATCCTCAATAGAAATTGGTTTTGAACTTCTAATCTTTGATCTGCAAGAGAGAAGATAAAATTAGTTTAAGTTTAAATATTTGAATTAGCAAAATTTAGATAGAAATAAAGAATATTAGTCACCTCTTTGATGTTTGTTCATCATTGGTTTGCACTTGTTTTCCTGTGCTTTTAGTATTGTCCATTGTATACTGCATATTAGGAGCCATAAATCATTTGCAAAGATGAGTGAATGTACAGTTATATTATGGTAATTATCAAATGGTATGATGGTTGAAGTTGAAAAATGAAAAGCAATATAGATTATGAATCAATATGTAAAAATGTAGATACTAGGGAATTTTAGAATCCTCTAACAAATGAGTAATAGAGATTTGTAAGAAATAGATGGAATTTGATGCTAGTGACATTAACAAGCAACACAATTTTTTTTGGGTAGCAGACAATTATTATTTTTTATTATTATATTTTGTTTGAATTTAATTTTTAAAATGTGTATGTGAATCTAATTTTGATATGTCTAATGACATATTGAAGTGGCTTCGGCCTTGTTAAAGGGTTCAAATTTTATGAAAGTTGCAAAATGATCACTCTAATATGCTTCTGATCTGTAAACAAAAAATGTTTCTGGATGTACATTGGACCATACATGGTCAATCATTGGTTTGGATACTGATTGGGATTCATGTAACAAAAATTGCATGTTTTGGTTTTGCATATGTTGTAAAAGTTGTTTTCTTTTGTTTCTCTGTGTACACATGTCAATGTTGAAATCTCCTACAATGAACATGATCTTTTGTCTATCTACACATGAAAACACTTGGTTGGTGACGGTTATGATTTTTGTCAATGGAGCATTTGGTCTTGCATATAGATTACATATGTTAATCTCGTTGTCCATGAAACACATTGTTGTTGTCATGGCTTCCACATTTGTTGTTGTATGTTGCATTGTTTTAGAGACAATAATGTTTTTCCTACTTAAGAATGATATTCCATGAATATTGTATATCGAGTAACAATTGAATTGTTGAAATATGTTGTTGGAATTGTTGAGTAGCATATGTATTTCTTGTAGACGCACAATGTCAGATGCCATTATATCAATGTCACTGGTGATGTCTTCTATATGTAGAGATAGATTGCAGGTGTTTAATGTGCACAATATTAGTTGCGAACTAGTAATGTGTTTGGTATGTTCATTTTCAAATATCCATTGTGCTATTGATTTTAGGCGAGACATTTCAAGGTCTATTTTTTTTAATTTTGAAGTTTTCTTTTACAAGAGGCTTTAACAAGAACAATGTATGAATTGTTTTTGTTCAGGAGAGTGTTGTATATTTTAATCCATGTTGCCTTATGCCAGTAGGATCAAATGCCAAACCATGCATCGTGAGTCCCTGAGATCTGTGGATGGTTCTAGCACAAGCTAGCTAGATTGGAAATTGTTTCCTAATAGTTATTTTTTTGTTGTTTGATATTTTTTGAATTGGCCTAGCAATGTGAAGTATGGGTGTCCATTGTTTGTCAATACTATTGCTATAGCATTGTTCTAGTCTTGCACGTTGATGGTGGCCAATGTTTGGGTCATCAAATTTGATCCAAACAATGTCAAGGTCATTGTATTTGGTTTATGCTTTAAATGGGCCATCTGATCCATTGAGGAGGTTGTCTTGTGTATTGTAATTCCTGGCATAGATTTCTACAAGCATATTTGGTTTCAAAAGTATTTGAGATGGTAAAGATGTTGTATGATTATAGAGACGGATTCCATTGTAATTTTCATCATGTTCGTCAATTGCATTCAATATAGTTAGCTCTCCAGCAACCATTGATAACATTTTTTGATTGTGTGCATCAACATCTTTCCTTCTGTAAAATAGGAAAGGGAATGTCAGGTCCATATGAGGTGAGTGCAAGCAAGTTTCATTCAAATATTCTATATCATTATTTGTCTATGAACCTATACGTATTCTATAGAGGATTGCAATAAACTTTTCATCTTTTTGTCGCATAGTTGATTGCAATTCATAATATTTTATGTTGTCTTTCCAAAAGTTGTACGGAATTAGTTCAGTTAAGGTTGGTGTGTTTCAAACACAACTGAATCGAGTACAGGTTGTGCTTGGTACAAATCACCACAAAAAAATGTATCAAGATTTCCAAAGTATGTAGTAGGCATTTGCATTATATCTCTTAATCGTTTGTCAGTGTAACGCAAAAATGATGCACCTACTAATGAAACTTCATCTAGTAAGAGCACATGTAGTTGTTGATAATGCTTTGACATTGTATCTAGTGTTTCAATGTTCAAGGGAACAAATTTTGATTTGTTGAAAGGTATGTGGAATGTTGAATGTAATGTTACTCCACCTATGTTGTATGCTGCCTTTCCTATATAAGCAACTATTAGACCTTTTGGTTTGTCAGGATCACTATCAATGGAGTTATTATATATGCGAAGAAGAGATTAAAATATTACTTTTGCGGTAAATGTTTTTCCAGTTCCTGCTCCACCTGTTAGGAACAAGTGTAGTGGAGTTTTGTTGTTTTTTGTTTTTTTCAACACAATGTCTTTGGCAATTGCTTGTTGTTCCTTATTTAACATTCATCTCAACTTGAAATATTCGACATTGTCCATGATATATGGGTGTTTTGAAATTTCAATTCCATTAGTAAAATGACTTTTTGATTTGTTATGCTTTAGTGTTTCAAGATCTTGTTCTATGCTGTATGATTCTTTGTATGGGTTTTCATTTGGAAGGATTGACTAGTTGTGAATGTGATTATTTTCAGAATTGATCTCATCGACAGCTTTGTTAATATCACCCCATTTAGAATTGATGTTGTAATTGTATTTGATACGATTTGCATTAATTGTGTTTTCATGAAATGAGTAAGCATGGTGCCATGTATCAAAACCATGCTTAAGTGTTTTTTCATTTATTGTAAAGGGCACATAAAGTAGCAATTGTTCTCTACAATAATTTTCCAAGTCAAGATGTTTGTTGAAATTGATAAAATGTATAATATTTGGTTTAGATTTTTGATGCATTGGTTTTCCATCCTTTCTATATTCTGACACAAATTGTGCAAGACAAATATGCATAATTGTTTCTGGTCGTGCTATGTAGTAGTCTATTAAAGACTTACAAGTAACATTTTTTGATTCATTTGGTTCATTGTTCAACTGTTTCACCGACTTTAGAACAAAAGTTTGATCACTATCAGTTCTTGTATCAATGAATATACATTTTCTTGAGATATAGTTTAGTGGAAGTGATAGAACAATGTGAGCAACTTGCTGTGAAGACATTTGTTGCAAGTTGACTTATCATTTTAATAGCATCGATATTGTTTTGTTGATGGTCCTTACAGATTCTTTTAAATGCATATGTCATTGTTTTGTCCACTTTTGTCATGTATGAGTTACAATACATTGTTGCAGCATATGCATTAAGCACAAATTGTGCATCTGTATTTGCTTTCCATATATCAGGGATTTTTTTGAAAAACTATTATTCCATATCTTTGAAGGCTTTCATTGCAAGAAAATTGTAGGCCTATGGATTGTTGATTTTATAGCTGTGATGTAATCATCTTCATTCATATTCATGTCTTCTAGAAACATTTGGAAGGAGAATGATTGTTCATAATTAGAATGTTCTAACACGGAGAAGATTTTTTTTGCAATTGAAATTATAACTTCATTGGTTTCATCAATGGTTCTAGAACCATAGTTTTTTTCATTGGTGGAAATGGGAAATTATATTTACAATAATGCCGCTTTGATTTCTTGCATTGCTTTGTATGGTGGTGCTTGTGTAGCATAACTATTTCCACAGCCAAATTATTAGTATTACAAGTGATGTATTTGTCAATAAATTGTTCAATATCCATAGTTTTATCTTTACCATAAATTGGAGTATCTCTAATCCATAAGAGGAAGTGGTCATGTGTTCATTGCCAGGATTTTGAAATTTAGTTACAGAGAAATAATCCATGGCTTCTCCGAAGAAAGAGTTGTCTGCAAATATCAATTATTTTAGTGAATTAATTCTATGTCTATAATAACGTACACACGTCACAGGATCTTTCTTGATGAGGTAGAAAATATTGTTCTCATGATTTGTGTCATATTATTGTTGTGAAGATGCGTGATATGTACTATGCAAGTGTTCAAGTGTGTTTGATAGGTGTTCCCAATTTTGTTCAGCACTAGTAAATGTAAGGGAAAATGTAGGTGGTCCAAGTTGTCAGATCATAGCAAATACATTTTTTTTCAATTGATGTAAATAATCTAGAGATATTCTTATTCTTTTGAAATCAACATATCCAATGTTTGATTTGAGTATCTGCTCTAGGTTAGGTTTGCATTTGACATCTTTTTCTATTAGCTTTCTACCTTTTAGCTGTCCTTTACGAACTCTTATCCACATTCTAGATAGTACTTGATGTATTAGTATCTTGATAGTTTTAAAAAATAGATTGGTTGTATGGTATGCAAATTGTCTATTTGAATTTAGTAGCTCCCATTGTGCAATTTTCTGATATGAGAAATTCTTGACAATGTCATCATCACGCGAGTTTCCAAAGAATAGTGTAGGGAAATTCATTTCCTCAGCATAACTGTCTTTAAAGATTCCAATAGGGTAATGGTTTTCTGCTGGTGCAACTTCTATAACTTTGTCTTGCATTTCATGTATACATTTAGATTCAGTGAATCCATGTATTAAGGTTTCACAAGGATTTTGATGATCTATATCAAATTCTAAGTTAGTTTCATCTATACAAAGTCCATTGGCTATGTCACTTTCATCATTGATTTCACGAGATTCTTTCCAGTTCCTATTTAATTGAACATTTTCCATTTTGTATAGTCTTGTTTTTCTTAATTGGTTCAAAGCTTTTATTATAATAGTTGATCGTACCATTCCCTTTTGAAAATCATTTTTGTATTGTAGTCGTCTTTTAAGAGCAACTACAATTGTCAATGTTTCATTGGTAGATCGTGGTAATGCATTTTATATAATGTTCATGTTGACTGGTACATTGATAATAGATCCAGTCAATCCTATTTGAGATCTTTTGTATCCTAATTCCCAGATTTGTGTAAATGCAATCCTTAGTGAAACAAGACGTTCTTCCAATTGTGTAAGTATCTTTACATATTGTAAAGGTTTATTCATTTGAATATGTTGCGGCGTTGCATACCTAGGAAGCTTGCATTACTTCAATGTTTTATGGCATATGCGACAAATAGAATTTGTCAATAAATTATGATTTTGATTTGTTAGTTTATAATATGTTTGTTTTTCTTTCTCTTTGAAAGTCATAATGTCCTTTTTAAAATGCAAAGTTTGACAAATTGTGCATATATGTCTTGGTGTGTTGAATTTTTCTTTGGAATAATTCTATTGGTGATACTAAGCATTTGTTTTTTTTGGCTACATTTTTCTTTGTTTGATTGTTGTGTATTTGTTGTTTGATCTTTTGAAGCGATGTAGTGTTGCTATTCACTATCTTTTGTTTTTTTGCAAAGTTACCAACATGAGGTTGTTGATTAGTCCTTAGGAACTGTTTTATTGTCCTAAATGTGATTTTTGGTTGGTTATTAATTGCTTGTATTTGATAAGGTATGAGCGGCTCAAAATGTCCATGAAGGGGATTTGTGTCATGAAATAAGATAGAGTATGATTTCCCTTGAGACAATTGATTGAAATGTAGGTATTTTTTGCTTGATGTGATTGACCAAAGACATATTTGGATGCCTAGCCACTTGGGTAACTAGCGAATGCAAAAAATGTCTCCCCATAGACTAACTTCATTGTTATGTGCAGTTGGTGTTGGAGAAATACGCATTCATCGCAGGTATTCTTCAACATTTTCTACATTGTGTAATTCATATAATGTGTGACTATCCAATTCATAATTATATGACGTAATTACTTCTGCATCACCTTGTGCGAGGCAGCTCAAGAAATAGTCTATGGTTCCATTGCGCAGTTGAATTGATGTGTATTTAGAATGAAGTAGAAATTGTAATGAGTCAAATAAGCAATCGCCTGCATTATATTTAAATGCATGAGTTCTACACAGTCCTTCATTTCTTAGTACAAAATTGATATTCGAAATGTGAGGCTATATTGTTAATTTGTAATTGTCTATATCTATGATTTGTTTTTGTTTTTCATCTATTAACAGTCTTGTTCTCTTCATTCTTTCCCCTGAATGAGGACAATATCACTGATATTCAAATACTATAAATAGGGTGTACCTGTAATATGTTGATAATCATATGTTAGTGAGGTCTGAACATCCAAAACCACAAAAGGCACATTAAACAATCAAATTAAGAAGTAACTTGTGTCCTAAAAGCAATGCTCACTTGCAAAGTTAGAATTCACTTTGTTTACATTCTCCTTATTTTAAGTTGGAAATAAGCATTTAAAAATAGATGAGTTCAACCCTAAACTACTAAATAGTCAAGACAATGTTTAAAAATTCTGAAAATAACTATTATGTAAGTCTAAATAGCACAAACCATGATTGAACACCACTAAAAACAATATTTGATAATTTCACAACCTTAGGCCTCAAATAATTTTTAATTTGCATATATGAATAACATATTGAACAATAAAATTGAAAACAAAAAAACAAACAAACAAAGAAGACATATGAATTAGCAAAATAAATTGTATAAATGACAATAACATTATTTGAAATTTAGTATAACTTGGCAAATCAAGCTTACACATGGAATTCATACAACAAAAATTGTTTTTCTCAATTGGAGCTTCAAGTTCTTTAAATGCATTCACTAGAGTGCTATCCAGAAGACTAACTGTTGCTTGATTAGCTTTGGTCACTAGTGTTCATATTTATAGTTTTTACCTAGGAAAGTCTTTTCCAATACAAGAGCTTAGTCATTAGAATCTCTAATAATGTTTTGCAGGCACTACGTCAAAAGATAACAAAAGGCATTTATCTTTTTGTTGTTGGAGAGCTCTAGTGTAGTGCATGGACTGGAGTCCTTCCCATATTTCACTGAACATTTCAGCACCTTGTAATAAGGTTGTGTTTGGATTGTACAAGCAGGTGAAGGTTCAATCTATATTGTGTTCTTTACTTATATCCTGATATTGATTTTTACTACATTACCAATTAATAACAAATATATTGAACATTGGTAACCTTTATTATATCATCTAATTATGCAAGAACATATTCAACAAATATGATCCAGAACAAAGATGAATTGCTTGTAGGTGTCTGTCCCAATTTTCAAGTCTCAATCCTTGTTTTTATAACACCTCACAATACTTAAAATGATAGACTACAACAACATTCATAGCATGAAGGATTAGAAAGATGAACAAAAGTCTAAAGGATTCTAAAGTAATTGTAAGGCCAAAATCGTATTCATGGAATTGCATTATAGCGGGAAGAAAATACTGCTGAAAAGAGAGACATAAGACTAAGCGATCTAAATTAAGTCTATACCCAAATTAACATCATGCTTATCTCGTTGCAATTAACTGGTTTTATGAAATCTTTAGAATTTTACTTAGACACGTGACATCAGACCATCATTCATTCCTACATGCATTCCATCTGGTATGTTGTCTACCTCAGCCATGCATGCATTCCAAAAATTTGTCTACATGTCACAAATAAACCTGCTAGAGGAGCTTCGTTGGCCATAGTTAAAATCTGTTTAAAATTGCAAGATATGAGGTGAGTTGAAGGGGAGCACCAACAGAAAACAAAATAATTAGCTGTCAAAGAAAAATGCTTACTCAATTAAAAAAAATTAAAGGAAATATCACAAAATATTGTAGAAAGAAACTTTTATATAAAACTAGTCACAAGAAAAATTCTTACTCAATTAAAAAAAATTAAAGGAAATATCACAAAATATTGTAGAAACTTTTATTTAAAATTTTGAATATTATTGAGATGAAATTACTTCAAGTTATAAAAAATAAAAGATTTATATAAAATTCATAGAAAATTTGAATGCAATTATATGAAATTACTCTAACTTCCTAAAAAAAAAAAAGATAAAACAAAAAGCAAAGAAGACTGATTATGTGAAATTAAAATTTTATAAATCCAAATGAAATTGCTCCAATTTGTTAACTAATATTAACATGAAAAGAATAGGACAAATATCTTGTAAAAAGGAAAAAAAAAATAATAAATTTGAGATGCCATCATAAAATCACTTGAATTTTTGAAAGAAAAGGGAAAATAAAAAAATGAGAGAAGAAAAATAGTGTGAAATGGAAAATTCATAGTAAACTTAGATGCAATCCCATTTAAATTTTTTCTATTTCTCCATAAAAAGAAAAATTAAAGAAGCAACAATAAAAAGCATGTGAAATGTTAGAATGTTAATTTAGGCTCCAAGAAAAATAGAACCCATGAAGGGTTAGAGATCAATGATAAAGCACCCCAACATGTCAATGAGACGTTTTAGATCCAAGTTCTAACTAGTGTTTTTCAACATTAATGAAAAATTTAATAAAATTAAATGCATGACATAAATTATATTATCAATGTGCTCTACATAATATTTTCTAATTTGCTCTAGATAAAAAAATTAAAAGAAAAAATATGAAAAATCATCAATAAATCCACAAAAAATTCAAAAACTAGCACTTACACCCATAGGAGGTTCAAGGAATACGCTAATAGGAACAACCAACGAGTTTAGAAAATTTTCTTGGTGTGAATTTTTTTAATGGCTTGAGAGAATTTTCCGGCACTATATTGCTCACGTAGAAAAGCTTATCGGTTAATTAAGAAAACATAAACAATATCATATCATCATCATCATATATCAAATAATGTATCAAAAAATTTAATTCAAACAAGATTTACATTGTTTCTCCACAAATCTTTCAAATACAAATAAAATTTATAATAGATCTCTACTCAAATATGTGATTTTGATTTTAATTCAAACAAGATTTACATTTTTTCTGCACAAATCTTTCAAATACAAATAAAATCTATAACAAATCTCTCCTCAAATATAAAAATCTACACATATTATGATGTAGAATACATAACCACAAAATTTACCTGAATTATAGTGACTAATACCTAACCAAACTTTCCATATATGTGTAGTGTAAGAGAATTATAGCATTTAATAACTACCCAAATCTTCCCATCCAAACAAAATCTACACAATTCACTCTAGAAATCTAGAACTTTGGTGTTCCATCCCTAAGGACAAATTTATATCTAAATAATTTTTACATGTCTACGTGAATTATTATATTTAATTCCTACCTAAAATAGACTTGTTAGTGCTTGAACCAAAGACCTTTCTAAATACTAGTCTGGGTGCTTTAACTGCTCTACCAAAGGAGTTATCAGTCCTTTGCAAATTTAAGATCTACAATTTAACAAGTTAAAGTAATAAACCCCATACAACCAAATTGATTTAAATCTATATTATTGTGGATAGAAGAAGCCTTAATTTTATGTTGATAAGCCAAAGAAGCCTTAAATTTATGTTGCCAAGCAAAATTTAGAGGAAAGAACAAATTTGTTGCCCTTGTAACTAGAAAAGTAGGAGGGAAATTTTTAATTACCTGATTTTAATGAGCCGCTCTAATATGATATCGTTTGACTGGGCACGTCCATTACAGAAAAGCAAGAATATTTCAATATGGCACCATCAAATGAATCAACAATATAATTTTCTAGCACCTTGATAACATGATTAAATAATAATTATAACAAGATTCATAATAACTAATGTATTTCTGCCAAGCAAATCAAATACCTATTTGTCAACCATACAAGGAAAAGTTATAGGTTTTAAATTAATTTTCTTTTGGGAAACATGAAAGCCATATCACAGATTACATCAAATCCCACGCTATAGAGGCCAAGTGCCAACGCTGCAGAAGCCAACCCTTAACCCAATGCCAAGTGCCAAGACTGCATTTATATGAAAAGTGGTTCATAATAAGGAGGACACAAAGACATGTGACAAATACGTGTTAGCTCAAGTAGCAAGGCCACTCTTTTATATTATTGTTGTAGGCAACTGCAGCTCATAAACAATTTATAAGCCAGATTTAAAAACCAAATTTATATGGCCACTCTTGTTACTTCAGTGTGGAGCCATGCAGTGAAAAGGGAAGCTGGAATGTCAACCATGATTTTGAGACCCAAAATAGGGTGGTCTATATGATCTATAAGACAGGGGGGAGAATATTTTTCCACGTTACCCAGATGCATGTATGCAAATCTCCCCCTATTTTTTTATAATTTGTTGTTCTATTTCTGGTCTCTGTATCCTCAACAGAGAAGTTTTCTATAGTTGAATGAAATAATTGGATGCTTGGTTGCAAATTTCTCAAAAGTTAGAACCTGTCTAGAGTTGTTCCACCAGAGCTAGCCAATCTCACATACCTTGAGGAAATGTCTGTAATAAGACTGTACTTACTACTGTTTTGACAATCATGTTTTATGTGAATTTATGTTTAGAAGCTCCGTACTTATAGCTCAGCTTATTTTGTCTCTGGTAGTCTCACGTTGCTAGCCTGCTACAGAACTGTAGAACCTCAAGGGGAAAAACATCTTTACCCAAAAATTCCCAGTGGAAGCTGCTTCAGATGACGATTTCTAGAGATAGGTATATGTAAATGGGGGAACAGTGATTTCGTATCAAATTTTTTTAACACCCTTTTGTTTGCAGATTTGTGAGTAATTTGGATGGCACGTCCTTGCTTGAAATTGCATTTATCTCTTGTCTATTCCACTTGAATCTTTTTTCAGGGTGGCAGTAGCTAATAACCCTAAACCTCCATTGCTTTTTCCAGTGGCATTAGAGAAATATTGGGTTTTTTGTGAAAATTTTCAAATGTGAAACACCCTAGCTGGCATACCTATGAAGATTTGCAGCATTGCATTTGAGGAACATTTGATTTGAGTTTATGGGTGTGTTGTGGTTGATTAAAAATTAAAAATTAGAGATTTCTGAAAGCCCTGAGGATTCGAACGTCTTACAACATTTTTATCGCAGCAATAGCTCATGAAGGTTACATTCTGTCCAGCTCTTTTCAGGTTAGATCTATTTTGTGTGAAATTTGCTTGAAAATGAATGGTTTTTTAACAATTTTAAATTAGATTTAAGTTTTTCTTTTCCATTCAAATTAATGGAGTTTGTTCACGAATGTGTGCTTTGTAAATCTTTTACACATCAAAACAAAAATCCGGCAAATACACAATGTTTTTTTGTGGAAATGTGAATCTTTAATTATTACTGTCTGGCTTTCTGCGACAATTAACTTTTTACTCTGTAATAAGGCCTACGTTTTTACCTAAACTTTTTACCCTCCAGATTATTGGTCTGTGACTTGATACCACCAAACCTTGTGAAGCTGCCAGATGTGGTTCTTGTAGGTAAAATACAATATTGTAAAATACTCTCTTTTAGTCTCAATATCTATCTATCATTTTAGACATTAATTCAAAAAAAGATATTGTTGCTAATGGAAAAAATATATATCTAGTAAATAGGAGGAGATTAGGAGATTAGATAATAGTTGCTCCACTGGTAATCTTTAAAATTTGAAATCACATTCAGGAAGTTAACAGGTTACAAACCTTATTTTACAGGCCCACAAAGAGATTCAGCAACCACTGGTTCAGGTTCTCAGCAGCTTCTCCACTGGTTCTTAGCAATTTCTCCACTAGTTTCTCCACCGATTCTCAGTGTCTCAAGTTGGTTCCGCTCTCAGGCAGTTTGTTCTAAACATCTATAATAGTGCTCTCAACATGGCATATTAATTTGAAGATTTTGGCAAAGATTTTTTACAAAAACATTCAAGAACATTCAATGTCTCGAATACATTTCTGTCACATCATGTACTCTATACATTTATAATGAATAAATATTTCATTAATGGCAATTCTAGTTGTATTTTTTCATTAATGGCAATTCTAATTGTCCTCCACAAAATTATTTTTCTTTTAAATATTAAAAAAAATAATTTTTCCCCTTACTGTTTGAGGATTTTCCCAATACAAAACAAGATAAATAGCATTTTCCAAGTTTTAAAATAAAAATAAATAAATTACAAACTATAGTGTATTTGCTTTTTTTTTTAATTCTGCTCAACAATTGGTTGAGCGGGTTGGAAAAATTGCATCTAACCGATGCATAAGTAATCTTGCCAGCAGCAGGAACTAATAATAATTAAAAAAAAGTCAAAAGGTCCCGTGAATTGCATTTAATACGTATAAATGGTGATGTACGTATGATCACAAGGGAGGAGAAGCATATCTTTAACGATGAAATTCCATAAATGTTGGGGGAAAACTTGTTGACTAAGTGGCAAATGTGATTGCATTCCTCATGAAATATGGTGTAGGATAAGGTTAGCATTAAATAGGACTCTTCCCACACATTAATGGTGACAATGAAGCAACATGATGGATAGGAGGTCTAAGATGGTGTGTCAGACATAAGGATGGGAGGCATTTGTGTAGGTGAATAATGAATTCCATGTTAGACACTTGTCTTTATTGGTTATATTAATTTAGGCTAATCAAATAAATTAATTTAAATGAATAATGATAATATGTGGAATGAACTAAATGTTAAATTAGGAAAAGTAATTGTAAAAAGGATAGTGGTATTTAGCTTAATGACCGAAGAATGATTATTATTTTATATAAATTTTAGAATCTAGCTTGTGACTATCTTGGAATGACTCCTCTCCCTATGCAATATCTTGGATTCTATGCAAGCCCTGTGTTCTATTTGGAGTTAGTTCCACATCATAGGGTCTTTTGCATCTATAGATTTGTTATTTTGCCATGTAGATATGCTCTATGTGATTATGTATTCATGCTCTCCAGTTCATTGAATTCACCTTCCTTTGCTCTAAAGACTAATGACATTTAAAAATAGCTTTTGAGGATTGTCAGTATGTCACAAAAGGGTAGGTCCTCTTAGGCCAACCCTTAGAATTGTGTGTAAGAGATTGACATGCATCAAGCAATGCCCTAGAATGAATATGCAATTTGTTTTAGTATACGAAATTGAAGTGCTCCATTATTGAGTGTTCCTTTAATGCTTCTAAGATGAGAGAGGAGAATTGAATGTAAGGATGTGAAATGGATGCAAATGAATTCCTTTGAATATAAGTATGTAATATCAGATTGAGCAAAAGTGTGGTTAGTCATCTCACAATGACTAACAGAATGGTTAGAGTTGGCTAAATTTTATTTTAATTTTAAAATTCTTGGGGTTAAATCCACAATTGTGGGCTCGACCCCATGTCTATAGAAATGACCCATTATATGGAAATGGCTAGATCAAGATAGGAAACATATGTATTGGAATAGGTGTACGAATGTACATAATTAATGCATGGTTTGGGTGGACATAATTAATGCATGGTTTGGGTGAACATAATAGAATGTGTGAATGTATGGATAAGGCATAGATATTTGATGTATGGGAATATGTGTCTATGGGGACAGATAAAAGGTTAGGGGAATGAACCTAGCTTCACACAAGATTGTGCCATTTATCAATATGTACATGTATTAAGACATTCTCCCAAAATGGGCATAAAATTAAATGGGAAATCACATGTTTATGCAAATTTCACCATTATATTTTGCCCCCACTTTAAGGTGCAGGTGAATCCTAGAATGATTGTGTATCTCAAAGCATATAACAATCACAAACATGCATGTAAAGTAAATATTCAGACATAAAATGATATCACAAGGGTTAATGTAAAGTAATGGGCCTTGCCAGATGTCATCATGTAAGTCCACCCTTTGGCATGCACTTGCCATGAGAACTATCTATAAAATAGGAAAAACTTCTTGTTCAAACATTGATACAACTTCATTTTTCTTGATGGTCTGCTACACCCTTAACCCTATAGGGTGTATATGGTTATGAGTAGTTGGCTTGTGGCTACCTTAATTCCTAATTAGGTTATATAATCATTATTAGAGTCATATATCTAGGTAGGTAGGTCATCCTAGGGGTTATAATTAAGTATCTAAGATGGCTTGGGTGGTAGCTATGACATAATTAGGTATATATAAGAACTAGTGGTAAGTTTATTATCATCATATTGTGAATTGTGTTCTCATTGGATATATTTGGAGGTTTGTACCCTCAAAGTGGCTTATTATTCTTAATCATTATGAAGTATTTGCAGCATATTTCCTATTATATTCTTCTCTTGTGCAACTTATTTCATTATAAGTGGTATCAAATCATGATCTTGGCACCATGAAGGCAAAAATAAGGTGATTTTTTTTAATTTTGGAGGTCATTTTGGGGAGTGCATATCTCTCTCATTTTGGTGAATCTTTTCAAGATTTATAGAAGGTTTTTAAGGATATATTGAAGCTACTGCAGTCTATATTTAAGGGTAATTGATGTAGAATTAAGAGAGTTATTGTAGAATTAGGGTTTCCACCAGTTTCACTCCTATGACTGTAATTTATTGAATTTTTTTCCTAATTTCTAGAGGGTCGAACAAGGGCACATTGATAAATCTATAGTCCTAATTTGAAGGCATTTGGAGTAGATCTGAGGAAGTTATTGCAAAATTAGGTTTTCCACCAAATTCACTCTTAAGGTTGCAAATCAACAAATTTCTTGGAGATTTTATTTGGGAAGTGAGATTTATGCCTTGGTAAGTTACAATAAAATTTTTAGATTAGTTGGACTTGTTTTGTGTGATTTATTGCATTATTATTTTTTCCATCATGGTAGGCCCTACAACAAAAGGCAAAAAGAATGTTGTCACACTTGGTAAATCTCCAAGCAATGTGGATGTGGAAAATGAGGAGATTGTTTGTAAAGAAATGAATCTATTACTACACACATTCAGAAAGAAACTAACAAGATGAAAGATGAATCTTGTTAATTGTGTTAGAGTGAATGCAAGGGGTGGCTAAGATCAAGAAAATGATGGAGAGATTTGTTTATGGTCAACATCCTAGAAATCCTAAACATAGGGGGTCACACAACCTAGATTGGGAGAAAGAGTAGTCTCCCAAGGAGAAGGGTGCTCTAGGGTTTGAATCAGACCTAAAGATGGATCATCACCTAAATAATTAT
This sequence comes from Cunninghamia lanceolata, assembly GCA_027924645.1. Lineage (NCBI taxonomy): Eukaryota > Viridiplantae > Streptophyta > Pinopsida > Cupressales > Cupressaceae > Cunninghamia > Cunninghamia lanceolata. The sequence continues at coordinate 390,793 of BSBN01000292.1, read as the reverse complement.
ATGGCTAGGCATTTCGCACCAAATTTGGAAATGCAAATGTTTCATGGCAAAGATCCTACCAATTTGCTATGACAAATGGAGCAATTCTTTGATCTTCACCATGTTCCTTGTCAAAAGAAGGTGGACATGGCTTTCTTATACTTGGAACCTGACCGATTCATTTTGTATCACTGGCTATGTGAAGAAAAGAAAATCAAGATATGTGTTTTCACTTGGTCTATTTTTTAAGAGGAAATCACTACACATTACGATGACAATCTTATGGATAGCTAATTCAATTAGATCATCAAATTAAGGTAAACATGTATGGTCAATAGTTATATTCATCAATTCTAAGCTTTGTCTTTAAGAGTGGAAAATGTGGTAGAGAAAAATTTGTTGGAATTATTCCTCAGAGGCTTAAAGGATCACATACAATATGAAGTATGCATGTTCAGTCTGAATTCTATGTCCCAAGTAATGATTATGGCAGGGTAAGTAGAGGGAATTTTTTAGCTAATAGAAGGGAGGAATTCCCTAGAAACAAAGATGGAAGGGCTCTTGCATCATCATTCCCTTAACCTGTTAGCCTGACACCTCAACAAATTGAAGAAAAAAGGGCCAAAGGGTTATGTTTCAATTGTGATGGAAAATATAGTAGAGGAAAAAAATGTGATGAGAAGAAGTTGTTCTAGATTGAGGCTACCTATGATGAAGAAGAGCCAGTGGTGGTTGTAGATGAATCAAAAGATGTTCAACCGACTACCTCTTGTCATGCACTATTAGGTATTAGCAACCCAAAAACACTTGGGGTAAGGGGTTTCCTTAAACAACAAATAGACAATATTGATTGAATCAAGGAGTACGCATAACTTCATCAACAATAAACTAGCATCAAAATTGAATTGTTTTGTCTACCCTACCCTAGAATTCTAGGTTATGTTCATACCAATAGTGGTATAGTCAATTGTTTAGGGAAATGACATAGTGTTAAACTCACCATAGGATAATACATAATAGATGGCCCTATATTTTCTATACCCATAGTTTGAGTAGACATTATTTTGGGAGTTCAATGGCTCACTACCTTGGCCACAATAGAGATGAATTTCTAGGATTTATTCATGTGTTTCTACTCAGAGGGTAGAAAATATGAGCTAAGGGGATTGCATGCAAATAGTCCACAACTGGTAAGTGCACACCAAATGAGGTTGAAAAAAGATGTGGATAAAGGTATGGCTCAATTATTATCATTGGAAGTACAATAACCAAAGATTCATACATCACCTATGTGGCAAGTAGTTTTTGATTTTGGGGGCTATTCTTAAAAGAGGACCTTCTGAGAGTGATCATGGTCAAATCCTTTGACTAACAAAGAACCTTCCACCATCCATCACTTCCTCCTTATAGGCACACACTAAGGTGAGAGTATTTGATGACCACTTCCAACACCATCAAGCACCATATAATCCATTATCCTTGAAACACCAGATGTTGGATCACAAGTGGGCACCTAATTTGTATGGGCCTCATAAAGGTTCAGAAATGATTGATAACATAGCATGCAAGTTGAGGTTAACCAAGTCAAAAAATATACAACCAATGTCTCTATCTTGGAGAAGGTTAATAGACACAAAGTTTCACCCCATACAGTGTTACTAGAGCTCAATGAAGAAGGAAGAATAATTTTGGGACCTCAAATAATCTACCTCATCTAGCATAAGAATTTTTCAATTGAAGATACCACATGGGATGATGAATATTTTATACAAAAGCATCCACACTTTATCAGCGTTGAAGACAATGTTTCTCTGAAAAGGGGGACATGATATGCCCTTAATCTTATAGGGTGTATATGGTTATGAGTAGTCAACTTGTGGCTACCTTAACTCCTAATTAAGTTATATAATCATTGTTATAGTCATATATAGGTAGTGAGGTCATCCTAAGGGTTATAATTAAGTATCTAAGTTGGCTTGGGAGGTAGCCATGACATAATTAGGTATATATAGGAGCTAGTGGTAAGTTTATTATCATCATATAGTGAGTGTATTCTCATTGGAGATATTTGGAGGTTTTCCCCCTTGAAGTGGCTTGTTATTCTCAATTATTATCAAGTATTTTCATCATATTTCCTATTCTATTATTCTTTTGTGCAAGTTATTTCATTACATGGTCATATGATGGCAAGGCACATGGGGTGTTGGCATGTCATGTGATAATGATCTCTCTAGTCATAGTGACGAGTCTTTGTGTAACTCTTATCATTACCTAAAAGATAAACATAGGGATGTTAGTTACAATATATGTCCCTTACAATTGATTGCATCCATAGGAGGCAAGGAATTGTAGGAGAGGGGAAACTAATACATTAAATGTAAATGTAATTTAAGTGTGTAAGGCATGCAAACCATGTAATGTGATAATTGTATAAATGCATCATGTATTAAGAAAGCAAGATATATATAATAATAAAGCATGGAAATAATTTGGGATGGAGGTGGATCTCAAGGTATAAAGTTTCCCCCACCATGGGAAAATGAATAATGGTATTGTAGCCCTCGATGGCCAAGAACACCTATGTAAGCATATAGGGCACTAGGAAAGGCCTATGCCCCCATGGTGGTAGTGTAGAGGCTAAAATTGGATCAAACACAAATGCAAGTAAACCATAAACAAACTTACAATCTAAATCTGACTCCTACTTTTAGTTTGAGCAATAATGGAAGATAATTATAATGCATAAACACCAAATAAAAGACACATTATACCTCCATTGTTCATGTGGATGTGCTATCATTCAATGTGGGTGCTCAAATACTATGATATTGTGTAATTTAATAGCATGTAAGTACTATGAAAATGGATGATCAAATCCTTTGGGTGAGCCTCCTTAAATATACTTTCCCAAGGGAGAATGGATGGTTGTGATTGAGAGATGAAGATCAACTGATGCAGCACACAACATACACTCAATAGAATTGTGCCATTAAACATGAGAGACAAAAATTTAGAAGCTGAAACATAACAAAATTTCTATTCCTCAACTCTGCTGCTACAATGAGAGAAAACTCTCTTATATCTAAGAAAACAAAAAAAACAAAAAATTACCTTTTTTGGCAGATTTCGACAATTGTCGGATTTTGCCATTTTAGGTAACTTTACAATCATATCTTGAGAATCCAGTTTTTTCCCAAAAAGCTCATAAAGCTAAGGTAGGACGAAAAACCAACTAACATCCTAAATTCGAAACATGAGTTTCGAGTTATTAAAAAAAGCAACTTTTTAAAAACTAGAAAAAAACACTAATTTGCCATTTTGAGGGCCAAGATGAAAGTTTGAAGCCCTGAAAAAGTGCCAAGACGAGGTCCAACCCGCTAGGGCGGTTGGGAAACCACTGGCCACCTCATAACGCATCCACCTGTAAAATTTCGTAGAAAACCCACATCCGAGTCAAAAGTTATGACCTCCGGAAGTCCCTGCATCATCAACATGAGTTGGGATTGGATTAAAGAGGATACTCATTAGCCTTGTGACAAGTGGCATGATGAGAGGGCTCCTACAAGATGTACAGTCAAGATTTCCTTAATTTGTAATAGATGATAGAGATGGAAGGAGAGAAATCAAGGGTCAAGACTGACCCATGTAATATGCTCACACATGTGTGAGAAGGGAGTGTGGGTGAGTGGCAAAGTTGAGGAATGAGGTGGAGTCAAAGATGATTCCAAGTTAGCAAGATTACACATGTGTGAGCAAGGAGTGGGATGAGTTAGCATGCTCACCCATGTGTGAGCATTAAGGGGGGTTGAACAAATGTTAAATGATGGATGGTTTATATTTTGATCCATGTGGATGGATTAAATGGTTAGGATTAAAAAAGGAAGGATTGAAGGTGATGTGGATTATTAAATTAGAAAATATGTTAATGGAGGTTAATTAGTCTTAATCAATTAATTAATTGTGGATTAACTAATTAATTAAGTTAGAAGAATGGGGACTAAGGTTATTAATTAAGTTGGTTTAATTAATTAACCTTAGGGATGAGTTAGTAAGTAGTAATTAATCAATCATTTAATAATTAATTAATTATGGAAATGTGAGTTAAATGCGGGGATAATTAATTAAATATTACTTATTTTATTAATTTATAGGAAATCAGGCTTATTTTATGGGAAATTAGGTTAAATTAACTCCAGAAAATCGATAGGATGAACATTGGTGGTGAATTCAAGGTATATACATTTTTCCTCTCTTTGACATGGCATTAGAATAACATCATTTCAAAGAAAAAATAAAAATGTAGGAAAAGGAAAGTCAGTGATGGGTTGCCCCAGCCCTATGGGAGGGAGATGGAGGAGAAGGTAGAATAATGATTCCCCTTCAAGAGATTCAATGGGCTAAATAGGATCCTAGGGCATCTCTTGATAGGAAGGGATTAGTTGGAGAGGTGAAAAGAAGAAAAAAAAAGGTGAAAAAAGGAGAAAGTGCCTAGATAAAAAAGGAAAAACTAGGGGTAAAAAGGCTCATTTTTACTTTTTGAATTGAGAGAAAGAACTTTGGAGGGAAGGGGAGATGGAGAGAAGGGAGAAGATATCAGCGATCTGTTAGAAGCATCAAAGTGAGTGGGTGCAGGAGTACTTGTGGCATGCAACGCGAGGAGCATTAGTAAGTCAAATTGCCCTTTTAGACTTAAAGGTTGTTAAAATTTATTATTTTGTAGTAGTTGGGTTTGTAAAAGGATGGGGTGGGGATGAAAATGGGTTAAGAAAAAAAGAAAAAAAGAGTAATAATAATAAATTGGCAGTGTTAGTGATTCAAGAGAGGTGCTTGGCAGTGCTATAGCTAGTAGAGGGGCTGGGGGAGGTAGATAAGGAGTTCTTAGTCGTATTTGGATTATATGACATGGCGATGATGATAGAGGTGTAGGTCAATAGGGTGATATTGACAACATTAGCAGAGAGATGGCACTCAAACACGAGCACCTTTATGTCAAATTAATCACTAGTGTGGTGTATTTAAAGACTAATCCTAATGGAATGAATCATCTAGGAGCTAACTTAATTAAGGATCACACTTTGATTTCATTGTAAAAGAATTTTACATCAAAATTGCATCATTATTCAAGGAGAATGTTGCATACCCATTGCATGCTTGGCTAATAACCTCAATCTTTTTCTCAAAGCCATAAAGTTGATCCATCTAGGAGTCTAAATCAAGATAAAATAAACCTTGAGATGTAGTAGATTCCCTAAATGTGTTTATAAACATTGTAGTCCTTACACATACTCAAACATAAGAAAACCAAGGTGAATGAAGTTTAGTAGTATAAGAATTACCAAATCATTCCCACAAGTTATAGGATCACTTCCACGTACAAGATCAATTTTGTACTCATGTAGATCAATCTATAGTTACAAATCTAACCCTTATTAGTACATAGTTAAATTTCCAAGCCAACAACAAAAGATAAAAAATTAGAGCATTGGTGAATAGATTCCTAACACCTCAACAAAATTTTCTACATAAGAAATATAGCTAGGTACCATTCATTTAGTTTATTTAATTTCTATATTTTTTACATTTAATTTATGTAATTCCCTTTTACCAATTCTAACTCATTTACTTAGATTTATTTTACACTTATTTATATACATTTATTTAATTAACCAAGATTAGATTAATTAGGGTGATAAAACTCTTACAATAGTAAAAAATCAATAAAATATATATAATTAAATTAACTATAATGAATTAATCTATAATATTTTTAAAAATATTATATTTAACACTGAGAGGTGTTCTATAATAGCATCAAGAAGTCTCATGGTGTGACTGTGTAAATAAAACCCCTTAACTTAAATTTGATATCCATTTACACATCAAATATTTAATGATAATATTTTTTAAATATTTTAACCTATTGATTTTATCATTATGCAACTTGTGGGAGGGTTAAAACATTTGCAATGAAATTCATTGAGATTCCCACTATTGGTTAGAAGCACTCAAAAAATTGGGACTGAGACACATGCAATTAAAGTTTGATATTGACTTTTGATTAATATTAAAGCTTAAGTCTTATATTAAAGATGTTAGAAATGAAAGCACAACTACTCAATAGAAATCTGATTCAAATATGTGTTTAATGATCTTTAACAATGTATTATCAATGGATATTATAACATAGAAAAGAAACTATGCAACACAGAAATATCAAATCAAAAAACTAAACACACAACACAATGTTTAACATGGAGAAAACCCTTTCAGGTAAAAAACTCCACACATTAAAGAGGCCCAAGTCTGTATTAATCTGAAAATGATTGTACAATACAACTTTACAACTCTCTCCACCAATCTTCAATCCGACAGCATTCCTGCAACACTTGAGAACCTAATATCCGTATTGCAGCAACAAATACAATGACAAATACATATAGAAGTGCTCTCACACCTCCCTAGGTGTTCACTTTCTCTCTCCTAAGATTCCCCCACATGCAAACATTAAATGTCATCATACATGCAACCTCCAAGTGTCAAAAGATGCCCATGCAAAGTTGGGTGCCCAAGACTAAGTCTGGCCTCTTACAACATCTTATGATGCATCATGACCATCATAGATTCCACCAAAGATTATCTTCCCAAGATGGGATCCTTTGGCTAAACATAGCAACTTACAACTAATGAATATTCGTCATATGCATCATAGTGTCATTGAATCTTATGACAACTTGCAGTTGTCATGGATTATTTACATGCACCCACCAAACATTATGACATGTGTCATATATGCTAAAAATAGTTGATTCTCCCAAGGTGGCGCCTACACTCATTTACTCATGAGTTTTACAATTGCCAACTGTAAATGTCACTTATTAATTACCTCCGGTGACTCCAGAATTACCACTGCCGGTTAAACTACCTCATTCCCTTATGGGTAATTACAAATTACAAATAATAAAGGGAATACATAAAATGATGGAATTTATAGGTTAATGGCACCTTATTCCAACAAAAGAAGTCCATAAGAAATATTGAAGTGATTTTTAATAAATTGAAGGTTGGGGTAAAGAGAGGATAATAAGAATAAAATAAAAAATGAAAGCCTTTGGCTTTAGTAGAAGATTTGATTTTAAGTGCAAAGGAAGAGGAGGGTTATGGGTGAAATACAAATGCGTGAGAACTAAGACACAGATTAAATCAAAATTTCAACAAACTCTCCTAAATAAATTAAAATTTATGTATCCATATATGTGTAGTAAATAAAAGAATTCTAAAATAAAGGTTAAGTGCACAAAGATGGGGGACCAAAAGGGGGTCTTAAGATGCCACTTTTTTCTGAAATCAGGAAAGATAGATGTTGGATGAGAAATTGAAGATAGTTACACTCAAAATTTGAAGATACAACAAAAACAAGTCATAGTGTTCCAAATCTAGTTTCTAAACTACTTTTTTTTTCAAAAATGGTTGAGATTAAGGGGTTCAAAAAGGGGGAGCACACAAATTGGTCCTATTTTTTTCAAAAAAACATAATATAACGTCTGGTGTGCTCCCCCTAAAATGTTAACTTTTTTTTAGTATTTCAAAAATCACTTTAGTGAGAAATTAGCTAACACCATGTAGTTTATCCCTGATTTTTCTGATAATTTTTACATGAATAATTGATTTTTTACTAATTTTCAAAGTGGATACATCTTAAAAAATAGAAACTTGAGCATGCTCCCCCCTAAAATTTTTGAAAACTAATCAAAAATCCAATTTTTTTTAATGTATGTGTAGAATGGAATCTAGTTTCTAAAAATGTAATTTATTTGAAATTTCATTAAACAGTTAAAAAAATTCAAAAATAAGAAAAAATGTGTGAGGGCTCTCCTGGTGCAGCTCGCATTAGCAGAGCAGCTTCTTTGGATGTGCATGGTGATGAATGCGGGAAAAATGATGATGGGTAGGTTCTAATGAATGGCATATCTAAGCACTACCCTAGTGCGAAGCATGGTGGTCACACAACTACGTTAGGTGAGGGACGGAAGAGGTACACCCTTCACTCTAGGGCATCTCAGGACCCAGCACTGTCTTCTCCTTCTGCCCCTCGGACCATTGACATGCTAGCTGCTAACGATGTAGGGGCTTCTTCTGGCATCATGCCCTTTGGCTCTGTTGAAGGGTGCATAAATAGGGCTAACCCATTTCATGTTTGTTCAGATTATTGCCGTAAGCATGCTATGCCAGTAAACCCTAATCCGCCCAACCCTCTGGTTCCTTCTGATCCCCCCTCTAGCAAAAATGGATAGTGGCTCTCATTCTGGCAGCACTCGTTTCTCTTTTAGGGATTCTGTCATCTCCTTTTCTGATGAGCCTGCGGATTTTAGCATTTCTGACAGATGTATTGCAGCCCTCACTGAGGACTATGGTAACCATTTGGTAGTGATACAATGCTTGCATAGACATCCTTCAATTTCTTCCATTCTTGATTGGATCAAATGTTGGAATGGAGTAATCTGTCTCTCCCTGTTGTTGAATCTTTGGACTTCAGTTTTTCCTTAGATCCTTTTGTTCTTTGGAGGACTGTAACTTTGTTTTGCAGAAAGGGCCTTAGTTTTTCAGTAACTCTAGCCTCTTTATTTCTCCTTGGTCACCTTTCTTTGACCTGGCAATAGAGAAGATTACCCTTATTCCTATTTGGATCAGGCTTTACAATTTGTCCCTAGTTCTACGCAAATTTGTATTTGCTTAGCAATATGATGAACTAGGTGGGGTTTTTTGTCAAGCTTGATTCGGACTTGGTGGCTTCGGATCTCAGATTCTATAGGGTTTGTGCAATGGTGGATATTTCTAAACCCCTCTCTCATTCTATTCGGATCCATTCTTCTCATGGTGTCTGGACTCGGTTTAGATAGGGCAAGGGCAGTGCTTCAGATTCAGATTTCATTTGGAGGAATCATGGCAAGTTCTTCGAACCTCCCCAGGAGCCGAGGCTAATTTTGGACCAACTAGCAGATCCCTTTTCTCTTTCAATTGTCCCTCTCCATGAGAGCCCTCCTGATTCTCCTTCTGGGATGGAGGAGGATGGCTCTGATTCTGATGGCACTTTCCCTTTCATGGAGGACTTAGAAGAGCAAATTCATGACTATTTTGATGATTTTACTTTGGATCCACCTCAGAAACTTGGAATTTCTCAACCTTTAAGTGGCAAATTAAAACCTGATTGTGGTTCAAAATGTAAGGCTAGGAGGAAGTCTGAAGTTGAAAAGCTCTGCATTAAAGGTGCTGAAGTGGTGGAAGCTGGTTCTCAGTGGACCTTAGATGCGCTTCTCTTTTGAAACACTCGAAGGGTGTAGTTTCTTGGCGCTTGAGCATTGCCTTCTCTTCTCAAGTGTCTTTGCATCAATACTTTGAACTTGTTTCAGTTCTTTATTCTTCTGTAGGCCCCTTCAGTTCTCCTCTTTCTTTGTTTGTTCTTTGGAGGCTCCTGTAGCTCTCAACTTCTTCTTTTCTATGTGGCAGATATCTGTAATTTTTCTATTACTATTTTAATAAAATTCCTCTTATGAAGGAACAAAAAAATTCAAAAATACCACACACTAGTTTTTGACAAAAAATGGATACACTAACAAAAGAAATTAAAGATGAAATTGTTAACATACTCAAAACATGAAAAAAATTATATGGTTAGAAAGATAAGAGAGAGCTTAAGAGTATGGTGGTATTTTTTTGACTTGTCATTGTAACACATGCAAACCTAATGGGGAGCATGTTCTAGATTATGTAATTTTTGTTACAATCTGGAAAAACACGTCTGTGGACATTCAAAACACATTCCAAGCCTTTGGTTTGGAAGCCCAAGTCAAATCAAAGCTAAAGGCTTGTAAATTACCAAAGCATTCACATAACGTGAGTGCGTTATAACCCGCTTGCATTATTGTGAAATAAAATAATCTCTCTCTCTCTCTCTCTCTCTCTCTCTCTCTCTCTCTCTCTCTCTCTCTCCTAGTTTTCCTTATCCTAGCTTTCCTAGTTTCCCTTTTAGATCCCACCAAGTTTTCTATATTTTACTATTTACCACCTCTCCTCTCATCATTATTCCTATCTAATGAACTTTCATTTTATCTTGTTTCCATTTCATCCTCCCACTTTATATCCTCATCCCTCTTTGCATGTCCTAGTTTTCGTGTTTCCATCTGCTTTGTCGATAAAGGAGAGGGAAAGCGAGGAAGAGGGAGAGAGGGTGGAGAGAGAGTGAGAGAGTCCTAGTTTTCTTGTTTCCATTTCCTTCATTGATAAGAGAGAGGGAGAGATAGGGAGATAGAACAAATATAGGGGAGAGAGAGGCAAGAGATAGGGAGAGATAGATAGGTAGAGAGAGGGGAGACATTTAGGGAGAGATAGAGGAGACAGAGGGGATAGATAGGGAGATAGAGAGAGAGCGAGATGTCTAGAGAGATAGGGAGAGAGATTGAGATGTAGAGGGACAATAGAGATAGGGAGATAGAGGTTTACAGTTGCTTAGGTTTAGGGTTTAGGGGTTAGGGGTTAGACTTAGGGTTTAGGGTTTAGGGGTTAGGGTTCATGGTTTAGGGGCAGTATTTAGTGTTTATGAGTTTAGGGTTTCTCAAGTTTAGGGTTTAGAGTTTAAGGGTTAGGGTTTAGGGGAATTATTTAGGGTTTAGGGGTTAGGGGTTTAGGGTTGCTCAGGTTTAGGGCTTAGGGTTTAGGGGTTAGGGTTTAGGATTTAGAGAGATAGAGAGAGGGGACCAATAGAGATTGGGAGAGATAGAGGAGATAGAGGGGAGAGATAGGGAGATAGATTGAGAGGTAGAGAGATGATAGAGATAGGGAGATAAAGGTTTAGGGTTGCTTGGGTTTAGGTTTTAGGGGTTTGGAGTTTAGGGGTTTAGTGTTGCTTGGGTTTAGGGTTTAGGGGCATTATTTAGGGTTTAGGGTTTATGGTTTAGGGGTTATGGGTTAAGGTTTAGATGTTTAGGATTTAGGGTTTAGAGAGAGAGAGAGGACCAATAAGGAGATATAGAGGAGACCAAGGGGAGAGATAGGGAGATAGAGAGTGAGGGACATGGCTAGAGACATAGGGAGAGAGATTGAGAGGTAGAGGGATGATAGAGATATGGAGATAGAGGTTTAGGAGTTAGGGATTAGGGGTTAGGGGTTCGGGGTTAGGGGTTCGGGGTTAGGGGTTAGGGTTTAGGGGTTTAGAGAGAGAGGTTTAGGGGTTAGGGGTGGATAAATGCAAGGAGATGGGGGACCAAAAAGTCACCACCATCTCCAAAAATAAAGCAAAACATGAGCGCGTTTTGCTTTCAATAAAAGCAAAAAAAAAAACCCTGTTTTGCCCATTCAGCCACGAGCATTCCTTTGACAGTAGCAAAGAAGAAAAGGAGAAACATGAGTGCATTAAGAAAATCCTATTGAATCAAGTTTGATAGAGAAAATAAAAAATTCACAATGCCACCTCACCGCCAAAGACATCATCGTGCAAATTTAGAGGCTCCAACATAGGAAGAAGGTAGGGTTTGACTGATTTTGTTAGTTTGAGAACAATTTTTGAGTTTTGCAATGTTTGATTTGTTTTTATATTGCATTTATAGTTATTGGAGAAAGAGAAAACCTAAATCTAGCTGAGGAGGTTAAAAACAACCCCCAAAACCCTCCAAACGCACCTTCACCTCCTTTTAATGTAAGGGATAATCAAGAACATTACCTAGGGATAATAGAAGAAAACAAGAAACATCTTCAGACTATTATTAAAACCCTAAACAATTCAAGTGGAACCACTGATCGTAGGAGGACACTTGCAAAATCACTGGAGGAGATTGTTGCTCACATGGATTCGGTGACAAAACAAATCACCGAATCGCAAGACTATAGGGAGAGGTGTCAAAAATTTTATGCTAATGGATTATCATATGAACAAGTCAAGAATGAAAAAATTACAAAATCTAAATTATGTGAACACTTTACCAATCCCAAAACCAATAAAAGATTAGAAGAAAGTTGCAAACAGTTTCCTATACATTGGTGTAGGAATGAAGAAATATCCCAACATTTTTGGGATAGATGGTACATGGTCTTTGATGAGCACCCATGCAATAATGATGAGGTACCACAATATTTCTTGAGGAAACTCTATTATGAGTTCGCCCTCAACAAGATTCCAAATTATTTTGACATTCATGATTTCCAGGGTAGAGGTGGTGGCTCTGCCCAAGATAGACCCGAGGCTCAACAAGATGAAAACCATGTGCCTGTACCCCAAGGGAGGCTAGATCATAGGTCACTCTCTTTGGCTTTGAAGGAGAGTGTTGAGGTGGAGACGTTACATTCATTGACTACTCTCACCCAAACTCTATCACAGCATGCCGATGATCTTACCCAGGCAGATGAGGGTGTGAGTAGTAGGCGTCATGTGTCCCCACATTTGTGCAGTTCATGTGGGAACCTATGTGATTATGGGATGCAGGATGCATGCCAAGACTCTTTGTAGGATGTTGCGATGCAGGGGCGGGATGATGCGACATAGGGGCAAGATGATGCGATGTAGGGGCAGGATGACGCAACACAAGGGTAGCATCCATTGATGGGGGCATCCGTATTGGATGATCTTGTTCTCAGTGATGACCTCTTATAGCATACATTTGGCATTGACTCTCAGGTAATTTGTTACAAGTTTCATTATGATTTAATATATTGTTATTTGAAATTTGTAATTATTTTTATATGATTATCTATATTATAAGTCAAATGTATGTAATTATCTATACAATGAAGTTCCAGGGTCAGAGTCTTCATCCTACCTCCATTAGCCGTCCACTGGCAAGTTATGAGAGGAGGTCAAGATAACAAGTATGTAATTTATCACATGATCATAATTATTGTAGATATGTCAATGGTAATATTATTTTGTGACAATTTGATGATTTCAACAGTCACCAGCAACTGCACTATATCCTTGGTCCCCTGGATGCCGACCAACCAGTTATACAGAGGTAAATTTAACCATTTCTAATCATTATGTATTTTTAAACTAATGTTATGTATTTATTTTGTCAATTAATCTTGAACTTGATTTTCATATGATGAATTTGGAGACTCCTCCTAATGTTCGTGATTTAACACAGAGAGGCATTGATGTAGCCATAATGTCTGCAAATGCTTTGACCGAGGTATGAGCCAATAACATGAAAATATCATAATTTTGTATTTATTGTTTTATCTCATGTCATTTGATGTACATAAATGATATTTATGTTTAGTCAATTTCGCTTCTTGATGCTTCTTACAGCAGGTCACAACTCTAGTACGTCTAACTATGGATGAAGAAGCTAGAGAAAAGATGACGGAGAGTGATCATCAGTTGGTGGTAAGTGATCAAGTACATATGGTCAATGTTATATATTTGATACATTTTATATACTAATGTGCATATTGTTTGTTTGTATTAACAGGTGCACCTAGATGAACTTTATTCAAAGAGATCTACTTAACAACATAGAGAGGATGAGTCACGGACTGGCTCTCCATCTTCACAGTCAAAGAAGGGCTGCCGATTATTTCATAAAAGTCCATAGGAAACTAGTTTTTGGGACATTTTTTGTATGCCTAGATGGCTTTGTATACATACTTTTGTATGTTAATCCGATGTACATTTTTGTATATTTGCCTGTATGGTTTTGTTTGGACATGCCTATATGGCCTTTTATATAAACTAGATGTTATGTTCAACATTATGTATATGACAGTTTATATTAAATATTTAATATGATAATCAATTATTGTTACAGGAATTTGGTTTTACACGTGCCAATTGCATTTGCTTGAAAGTTTATAAATCATTTTCAAATAATCCATTTTGTGCATATCTTGCAATCATTGAATTATGTGGGACTGTGTATTTCTTTGAGGCATCATTTCAAATAGTTCATGTGCCTTGTCTATGCTGCCATACTTTCCATACATGTCTACAAGGGCAACTTTGCAAATACAATACACGTGACAAAATTCCTATATCATTTATGCTTTGATGGTTGTCCACACCATGTTCTCTAGATCCCATTATAGCATAGGCAAGGAGGAAGTTGGTTAAGGTTGTGCAATTTGGTTTTAGATGTGCCAAAATTTACATAAATGGTTGAAATTTATTTTTGTGCATTTGCTTGAGAGTCTTTAAAGCCTTATGAAAAATTGATTTCGTGCATAGCTTGCAATCATTGTATTCCATGAGACAACATTTCTTTGAGGCATCATGTCAAACAATTCACGTTCGTTGTATATACTTCCACACTTTGCATACATGTCTTGCAGGGTACTTACAACTACGACATTTGACAAAATTCCTATATCCTTTATGCTTTGATGGATGTCTATACTGTGCTCCAAACATACTATTTCTAAGGTTGTGGAATTTTTCTTTATACCAGCCAATCACATTTTCTTGAAAGTTTCTAATGCCTTATCAAAAAATCCATTTTTTTCATAGCTTGCAATCATTGCATTCAATGAGGTGACATTTCTTTGGGGCATCATGCCAAACAATTCACGTGCCTTGTCTATGCTTCCACACTTTGCATACATGTCTCTGAGGGCAGTTGCAACTACAACATCTTATAGAATTCCCATATCCTTCATGCTTTGATGGATGTCCATACCATGTTCCAAAGATCCCATTTTTGCACAAGCAAGGAGGATGCTGGCAAAGGTTGTAGAATATGGCTTTACACCTACCAATTGTATTTTCTTTAAAGTGTCTAAATCCTTTTCAAAAAATCCATTTTGTGCATATCCTACAATCAAGGCATTCCATTAGATGGCACCTCTGTGAGGTGTTCTGTTGAATAGTTCATGTGCCTTGTCTATGATTCCACATTTTGCATACATGTCTCTCAATGCAGTTACAACTACAACATCTCATAGAATTCCCATATCCTTCATGCTTTGATGGATGTCCATACCATGTTCCAAAGATCCCATTTTGGCACAGGCAGGAAGGATACTGGCAAAGGTTGTGGAATATGGCTTTACACCTACCAATTGTATTTTATTTAAAGTGTCTAAATCCTTTTCAACAAATCCATTTTGTGCATATCCTATAATCAAGGCATTCCATTAGATGGCAGCTCTATAAGGTGTTATGTCGAATAGTTCATGTGCCTTGTCTATGATTCCACATTTTGCATACATGTCTCTCAATGCAGTTGTAACTACAACATCTGATAGAATTCCCATATCCTTCATGCTTTGATGGATGTCCATACCATGTTCCAAAGATCCCATTTTGGCATAGGCAAGGAGGATGCTGGCAAAGGTTGTGGAATATGGCTTTACACCTACTAACTCTATTTTCTTTAAAGTGTCTAAATCCTTTTCAACAAATCCATTTTGTGCATATCCTACAATTAAGGCATTCCATTAGATGGCACCTCTATGAGGTGTTCTATCGAAAAGTTCATGTGCCTTGTCTATGATTCCACATTTTGGATACATGTCTCTCAATGCAGTTGCAACTACAACATCTCATAGAATTCCCATATCCTTCATGCTTTGATGGATGTCCATACCATGTTCCAAAGATCCCATTTTGGCACAAGCAGGGAGGATGTTGGCAAAGGTTGTGGAATATGGCTTTACACCTACCAACTGTATTTTCTTTAAAGTGTCTAAATCCTTTTCAACAAATCCATTTTGTGCATATCCTACAATCAAGGCATTCCATTAGATGGCACATCTGTGAGGTGTTTTGTCAAATAGTTCATGTGCCTTGTCTATGATTCCACATTTTACATACATGTCTCTCAATGCAGTTGCAACTACAACATCTGATAGAATTCCCATATCCTTCATGCTTTGATGGATGTCCATACCTTGTTCCAATGACCTAATTTTGGCACATGCAAGGAGGATGGTGGCAAAGGTTATGGAATTTGGATTTACACCTGCCAATTGCATTTTCTTGAAAGTGTCTAAAACCCTTTCAAAAAATCCATTGTATGCATATCCTACAATCATGGCATTCCATGAGACGACATTTATTTGAGGTGTTATGTAAAACAATTCATATTCCTTATCTATGCTTGCACATTTTGCATACATGTCTCACAGGGCAATTGCAACTGCAACATCTAACAATATTCCCATATCTTTCAAATATCTAAAGCCTTTTTCAACAAATCCATTTTGTTCATATCCTATAATCATGGCATTCCATTAGACCACGTTTCTTTAAGGTGTTATGTCAAACAGTTCATGTTCCTTGTCCATGCTTCCACATTTTGCATACATGTCTCACAGGGCAGTTACAACTACAACATTATCAATGGGTTTCATAAATTTGTATACATGTCTCATAGGGTAGTTGCATAAATGGGTTTGTACCACAGACTTCATTATCAATTCCCATTATAAAGTGGTAAATTCTATTGCAAGGTTTGATAGATCAAGTTCATATTATGAACTTCATAATGAATATCCTTCCTATCAGCTATAATAAGATTGTTATAATAGTTGGAACAACAATTTAGAACTCCCCTGCCTTACTCAAAATCATCAAGAGGTATAGTCAAAATCATGTCAAATGTGTCATAAAAGTATTCCTCCATCCTCATTGGTGCAGGAGCACCTTCATAATGTTAGTCAAATGTTGTAAATAAGAGTCTTTACTAAGTTTTGTATGTCCAAGTCATATTTTTTTGGTGCTATAAGGTCTAATTAAGTCCATATTGGGTGTATTTATGCCATATAGTGGTCTATGTGTGAAATTTTGTCATGGACACTTCATAATCTAGGAAAGAACATTCTCTCACCATACTGAAAACTCCATGAAACCATGATGAAACAATGAAGCACCATGTCGAAGGTTCATGGCTATTGTAGGTTTGATAAAACTCATTTTTATGATGCCCAGGTTGTCCTAGACATACATAAGGTTCATAACTTCTGAAAAATCAATCTGTAGTTCATTTTCTTAACCCATGGAAAAAGTTATAACCGTTGTCCCAAAGTCTAGATAATTATGTAGTAACAAAGGACAATTAGGAAAGGTGCTAGGAGTGACATTTTGCATTCCATAGCTCATGGGACCGAACAGACTTCACCAACGCGTCGGGGTGGGCGGGTAAATGCCAAGGGAGATCGTGTTTCATGTGCCAAGCGTCGCATTCTTTCAAGGTAGCAGGCTACCGGCAAAGTCCCTTGAGCACCCTAAGATGAAAAAATTGCTAAATTTTGACAGGATAGTTCTCAAAATTTGTGATAGTTGGGAATGTTCTATTTGGACCTATAGGTGCATGTGGGGTCTATCCACAATAACCTCTCTCAGTTTTGTTCAACTCCAATCTATTTAACCATGTCAAAATCAAACGCATTCTTGCAAAATGCTTTAGTTTCATGCAGTGGAAAGGTGCTAGGAGTGACATTTTTCATTCCATACCTAGTGGGTCTGAATGGACTTCACCAATGCATTGGGGTGCGCAGGAAAATGCCAGGGGAGGTCTTCTTTTATGTGCCAAGTGTCGCAGTTGTTCAGGTTAGCAAGCTACTGGCAAAGTCCCTTAAGCGCCCTAAGATGAAAAAACTACCAAACTTTGACAGGACAGTTCTCAGAATTCATGGTAGCTGGGAATGTTTCATTTGGACCTACAAGTGCATGTGGAGTCTGTACACAATAACTTCTCTCAGTTTCATTCAACTCCAGTCCGTTTGACCGTGCCGAAATCAAATGCATTCTTGCAAAATGCTTCAGTTTCATGCTGTGGAAAGGTGCTAGGAGTGACATTTTACATTCCATAGCTCGTGGGTCCGAACGGACTTCACCAATGCATCGGGGTGGGTGGGTAAATGCCAAGGGAGGTCTTGTTTTGTGTGCCAAGCATCGTATTCGTTTGGGGCAGCAGGCTACCAGCAAAGTCCCTTAAGCACCCTAAGATGAAAAAATTGCCAAACTTTGACGGGATAGTTCTCAGAATTTGTGGCAGCTAAAACATTCCATTTGGACCTAAAGGTACATGTGTAGTCCATCCATAATAACCTCTCTTGGTTCAGTTCAACTCCAATCTGTTTGACCATGCTGAAATCAAATGCATTCTTGCAAAATGCTTCAGTTTCATGCTATGGAAAGGTGCTAGGAGTGACATTTTGTATTCCATAGCTTGTGGGTCTAAACAGACTTTACCAATGCATTGGGGTGGGTGGGTAAATGCTAGGGGAGGTCTTGTTTCATGTGCCAAGTGTCGCATTCGTTCAGGGCAGCAGGCTACTGGTAAAGTCCCTTAAGCGTCCTAAGATGAAAAAACTGCCAAACTTTGACGGGACAGTTCTCAGAATTTGTGATAGTTGGGAATGTTCTGTTTGGATCTATAGGTGTATGTGGAGTCCATACACAATAACCTCTCTTAGTTTCGTTTAAATCCAATCCCTTTGACCGTACTGAAATCAAACACATTCTTGCAAAATGCTTTAGTTTCATGCTGTGGAAAGGTGCTAGGAGTGACATTTTGCATTTCATAGCTCATGGGACCAAATAGACTTTGCCAACACATTGGGGTGGGTGGGTAAATGCCAGGGGAAGTCTCATTTCATGTGCCAAGAGTCGCATTCGTTCAGGGTAGCAAGCTACCGGTAAAGTCCCTTAAGCACCCTAAGATGAAAAAACTGCCAAACTTTGACGGGACAGTTCTCAAAATTCATGGTAGCTGGGAACATTCCATTTGGACCTACAGGTGTACATGGAGTCCATCCACAATAAGCTCTCTTGGTTTCATTCAACTCCAGTCCATTTGACCATGCTGAATCAAATGCATTCTTTCAAAATGCTTCAGTTTCATGCTATGGAAAGATGCTAGGAGTGACATTTTGCATTCCATAGCTCATGGGACCAAACAGACATCACCAACACATCAGGGTGGATGGTTAAATTCTAGGGGAGGTCTCATTTCATGTGCCAAGTGTCGCATTCGTTCGGGGCAACATGCTATCGGCAAAGTCCCTTAAGCGCCCTAAGATGAAAAAATTGCCAAACATTGACGGGATAGTTCTTGGAATTTGTGGTAGTTGGGAATGTTTTGTTTGGACCTATAGGTGCATGTGGAGTTTGTCCACAATAACCTCTCTCATTTTCATTCAACTCCAGCCCATTTGACCGTGTCGAAATCAAACGCATTCATGCAAAATGCTTTAGTTTCATGCTGTGGAAAGGTGCTAGGAGTGACATTTTGCATTCCATAGCTCGTGGGACTAAAAATAATTCACTAACACATTGGGGTGGGCAGGTACATGCCATGGGAGGTCTCGTTTCATGTGCCAAGCATCGCATTCGTTCGGGGTAGCAGGCTATCGACAAAGTCCCTTAAGCGCCCTAAGATGAAAAAATTGCCAAACTTTGATGGGATAGTTCTCAGAATTTGTGGCAGCTGGGAACATTCCATTTAGACCTATAGGTGCATGTGGGGTCTATCCACAATAACCTCTCTCAATTTCATTCAACTCTAGTCCATTTGACTGTGCTGAAATCAAACACATTCTTGCAAAATGCTTCAGTTTCATGTAGTGGAAAGGTGCTAGGAGTGACATTTTGCATTCCATAGCTTGTGGGTCCGAACAAACTTCACCAACATGTCGAGGTGGATGGGTAAATGCTAGGAGAGGTCTCGTTTCATGCGCCAAATGTCTCAGTCATTCCGGGCTGCAAGCTACTAGTAAACTTGAAAAGTGTTAGGTCTTGGTAGCTTGCAGGCCAGAATGACTGGGATGCTTGGCACATGAAACAAGACCTCCCCTAGCATTTACCCACCCACCCAGACATGTTGACACAGTCCATTCGGCCCCATGATGAGCAGAACAAAAAAATGGCACCTGGCAATGTTTCCACATCATGAAACTGAAGCATTTTACAATAATGTGTTTGATTTCAACACGATCAAACAAACTGGAGTTGAATGAAACTAAGAAAAGTATTGTGGATGGACCCCACATGCACCTATAGGTCCAAACAAAACATTCCCAACTACCTCAAATTCTAAGAACTGTCCCGTCAAAGTTTGGCAATTTTTTCATCTTAGGGTGCTTAAGGGACTTTGCTAGTAGCCTACTGCCCTGAACGAATGCGACACTTGGCACACAAAACAAAACCTCCCTTGGAATTTATCTGCACACCCCGACACATTGGCAAAGTTTGTTCAGACCCATGAGCTATGGAATGCAAAATGTCACTCCTAGCACATTTTTATAGCATGAAACTAAAGCATTTTGCAAGAATGTGTTTGATTTCGATATGATCAAATGGACTGGAGTTGAATGAAACTGAGAGAGGTTATTGTGGATGGACTCCATGTGCACCTATAGGTCTAAATGGAATGTTCCTAGCTACCATGAATTCTAAGAATTGTCCCGTCAAAGTTTGGCAATTTTTTCATCTTAGGGTGCTTAAGGGACTTTACCGGTAGCTTGCTGACTCGAATGACTGCGATGCTTGGCACATGAAACAAGACCTCCCCTGGTATTTACCTACCCACTCTGATGCATTGGAGAAGTCCGTTTGGACCCATGAGCTATGGAATGCAAAATGTCACTCCTAGCACCTTTCCATTACATGAAACTGAAGCATTTTGCAAGAATGTATTTGATTTCAGCACGGTCAAACGGAATGGAGTTGAACAAAACCGAGAGAGGTTATTGTGGATGGACCCCACATGCACCTATAGGTACAAATAGAATGTTCCCAACTACCACAAGTTCTAAGAACTGTCCCGTCAAAGTTTGGCAATTTTTTCATCTTAGGGCGCTTAAGGGACTTTGTCGGTAGCCTGCTACCCCGAACGAATGCAACACTTGGCACATGAAATGAGACCTCCCCTAAAATTTACCCACCCACCCCGATGCATTGGCGAAGTCCGTTCGGGCCCATGAGCTATGGAATGCAAAATGTCACTCCTAGCACCTTTCCAAAAATGAGGAAGAACCACAACCCAATCTAACTCCTAAAAGCATGAAGACACTGAGAACACTGAAGACATGGAAGACAAAGAAGCATGAAGACATGAACTAAATCTTATCATGAGGAAGAACCAAAACCCAATCTAACTCCTGAAAGCATGACATGTTATGATGAAGAAGGACAACCAAAATCCAATGATTCAATGGTATGAACCAATGACATAAACAACTATGTCCTACTATTGTAACATGATAAACATGAATGTTATGAACTAACATCCAAACCCTTTGACATGAATCTTGATATGACATGAGTGAAACATGACTGAACAGGATTAAGACCAATTAGGATTAACTCATCCATTACTTAGATCTAACCTCATGAAACAAATCAAACGAAATGTACATGAAATATATAACATCACTTATGTAATCGATCACTTACCACCATCTAATGATCACTCTCCATCATCTTTTCTTGAGCTTCTTTCTCTGTAGTTGGACAGACTGGAGTTGTGACCTCCTGTGAGAAGCATCAAAAAGCAAAATTGACTAAACATAAATATACTAGAGGGAAGCAATCCATACTACTATTTATATACAAAACAAAGTACATGTAACCATCTAGGAAAGTTTTATGCATACTTACAAATTAATCCAACGAACCATCTGGGTCTTTTCTACTCTTTATTGTGTCAAATATGGCCTCATGGTTAGAGTCACGCACCTTCCACAAGGTCTTGTTCAAAGGTCTACCTCGATATTGTATCAAATGAACATTGGTTGCCACGAAAAGGTTGGAGTAATGAAGAATCTTCTGATGCGTGTCAAAGTCCTCAAACAACCAAACATTAAGACTCTTATGTGGGTACCTTCTAAGCCATGTTCCAGTAATGACCACTGAGCCTATAGGGTATTCGATGTTTTCTCCATCTATAACTGAGGCCTCCAATTTCTTTTTGGCCTCAACACAACAACACAAGTAATAATCTATTCCCTTTTCGTTATCTTCATCTGCAATAACTGCATAAACATGCCCTAGAATGATATGTGCAGTAAATTAGATGAAATTTCCACAACATTACAAAAATACTACAAAGTTTAAGATAACATTAAGAATTTCAAATTTAACTATGCAAGTAGATATATTACTTGGTTGAACTAGATCTGATATGTGGTCAAAGTCAACTGACGATTCCATCTCTATCAATCCTAGTGTCGTCAGGGGTCATTATGTGTCAAGTGGGAAAAGATAACTGAACTGCCATTCGTCAACCCACTCCCTTGACTCGCACTCATTCTAGGCTTGAATTGTACATGTAGAACAAAAGCATGCTATCTTCCGCGTATGTATACTCCATGAACCTGCAATTGAGCTTTTGATAGAGTGTATCTCACTTGATCCTATCAATGTACAATAGTCCTCATATGGTGCAATGTTAGTATCATCTATCAACCAAAAAAATCTATGAGTTGAAGACTTACCTTAATTACTTGGACCCATCGAAGCATTACACCACTCGACGATTGATTTTGCATCTGTTAACTTTGCATTGTCTGTATACTTTAACTGTTCTCATGCTATGGCTCTTTTGATACATGCTCCTGCACCATCATGCTCCCCCTTTACATGTCCAGCCTCACAAAAATTCCACATATGTTGAACACCTGTAATATTATGCCTCCTGCTTAGCTAATAGAAATTCTGTGAGTTCTTGAATTGTGATGCATAGTTATCTGACCATATGATATGCTGACTAATTGATATGTTCATTCTAGCCAGATCATTATAGAACACTTGAAAACAACTTTGCACGAACTCCGCAGAATGCATATCACTTATATAAACATGATACTCCCTTATGATCTTTCTTTCATCCTCTGTACTATCATTCACATGAATGAATGTGATGTACACAAATATAGAAACATGTGTCGAGTTATAATATTGGGATTGCACCTCACACTGTGGCTGTAGACTGTAGTTCTCTATAAAGTCAATGACTAAAACAATGCTACCAATTGGAAATGTGTCCTTGCATAACTTGAATTGCAAGTCCAACCATCGAGCTCTATGGGCATGTCTTACATACTCATACACTATATTGTCACAAAATATAGGCATAAACTGATACACTGGAATCTTCTGAATAAAATATTCACACATCTTTCCTTCTTTACTATCTCTTGTATTGTATGCCACTATTTTATACTTGTCGAACTCTACTAGTTCATTTCCAACTGCATGTGCTATTTCCATATGTTCACATATTAGCATACGTTGCAAGCCACCACAATGCTGACATGTGCCATCCAAGCATAATTTGTTGTAGAATAATTGACCTTCCTCTCTATCACATAAAATCATTGATATGAAGTCTCTTACGGTAGTTGGTGGGGCATATATGCCACAATCTTGCAAAACATTGTTAGTATGCAAATCTAAACATATAGACCAATAAACATCAAAATGGTTAGAAAATTCAATATGTAATCTACAACAACAAGTAGTGCGTGTGTGATTTATTTTGACAAAGAATGGTTTTAGCATGTCAAAATATCTTTGAGAAATTTTAATTTGAGGATACTTCTCTAGAAATTTACCAAAAAAATATGTTTGAGTCATATCCAAAAAATACTTTGGATGTGGCTCACGGTTTTGACTACCGATTCTCCTTCTTACCACATCCCTTTGATTCAGAGATACGCTTGTGTAATAATTCCAAAAGTCTTCAATTAGTGATCTCAAAGCTTCGACAACAACTTTGTCTTTTCATGGGAGTCCCCCAGAGAATGCCCACAATTCATTAGTGCTTGGATCCTCAACTCTTTGATGTCTTCCAATAACTCTCATTAGAGTTTTTCTATTTAATTTTAATGCTTGACTTGTCTTTCTAATGAGGTGAGCTTTTTTTGTTTGTTGGCTTACAATTGTTGATGTAATAACATGTCGTGTGACATTACTATCCTTGGTGAGTGAGGTGGAACCCACACTCTCATATGCACTCATTAGATTCTTGACAATTGATTTTTCACTTGATGAATTCGATGTTCTTAGGCCAATAATCTTCATAGTGGGCCTAAATTTCAGATTTCTCATCAGTTCAACAAAGATTTGGCATCTTCCGGTTTCATTTAAATTCTCAAAGAATAATTTCCATATCTTATTTGCATATCTTTGGCAAGTACACATGGGAATCTTATCCTACATGGGCTCCAATACATTCTCATCAATATCAATTAGAAACTTAGGCCTCCTATGCAAAATTCTAGGAGGCATTTTATTTGGTAAAGTAGAATGAACATTAGGAATTTCTTCAATATTTACTTGAGATGGGATAGATGACGTACCTTCAATTGGAGGTGAAAAGGTTGAAAATGACATACCTTCAACTTGAAGTGTGAATGATGGTGTGTGACCAACTTGAGAAGAAAATGTAGATGTGCTTTCTACTTCACCTATGAAAGATGGAGTGTCTCCAACTCAAGAAGATAATGATGGTGTTCCTTCAACTTGACCTATGGACGATGAAGTGCCTCCAACTTGGAGATTCACTTTCCTCATTGCATGAAGGTTTTGCATTCATTCCCTTTGTGCCACCAATTCCATCTCTTTCTTAGCTTCATTAGACAGGACACATTCCTCTTCAATTGGTAATGGTGGAATATCTTCTTGTATGGTTGACAATTTCCTACTTTCCTGAATTTGCCTCATTCTTTCTCTTTTCCTCTTATTCTCAGATTCATGCTCTTCTGGTGTTAGAATCTTTTCTCATTTCCTCAACATGATGATGATTTATACAAGCATGAAGAATAATACAATGATCATTAGAAATTTTATAATGACAATGAATAGCACAGTCATAATGAATAACAAGGTTTTACAAACTTCTAAATAAGACACCTCATATCAAGATAAATTGAACATACATAAGTCATGGAGTATGCATTTGAACACACATATACACTTGAAGCTAGTTTGAATAGAAGAGAGGAGGATGAACTTGGAGGAAGAAATAAGAAATTATACCTTATTTTTCTATTGTAACTCATTATAACCTGTTTTCATGCATTTTCCAAGTGGAAAGGGTGGCTAAATAGTGGTTCTTTGTGAATTTGAATGCAACCTAGCCAAGTAAGTGTTCCTATAGCATATGTAAGTGTATTTAAAGGTGAATCAAGTGTTAGTTTGTTCTGGGTTGGAGTGGATATGAGATTTTCATTAAAACCCCCTTATTTGTGAAGAAATGAAGGGTTTTCTAGTTTGCACCCTAGATGAGCATGGCTGTACTAACCAATGGTGGAATTTGAAGTTTTATGACATATAGATATGTTGTTTTGGGGTTTGGAGTGGTTATTAAATGATCCTAGGGTACTTGCTTTGTTAATTGGACCAAATTAGGCCTATTTCTAGAGAGGGCCAGTCATAGAACTCACATTTTTCCTAAAACAAGGGCATGGAATCTTTTGATATGTTGTTCTACTCCATAATGAGTGAGTAAATACTTTATTATGCCCTTAAGCACCTAGTTGGGCCATTGCAAGATTTTGGTTTATGGTTGAGTTGATTTGTGAAATATGGTATCAATGCTTTGAATTCCTTCTTGTGTCTGCATCATAAATGATCATGCCAATTGAATGTGAGTGTGGATTTGGGAGTTTGGCAACCTGAATAAGGATTGTTTACTGAGTTTAGGGGTCTATGGAAAGTTTGAAGAAGTAGAAAGTTGAAGTAGTAAATTGTAGAATGATGCACAAAGCAAACCCCACTAAGGAGCATATTTTCCATAGAAAGGATGGAAAAAGAAGTAACTCTCCAAAACTAAGGGAAGAGAAAGGCCAAAACAAGCTCAAAGAAGATAACAAACAAGTTGATTTGAGTATGTACAAAGCTACTGACTATTGTTCTTATTTCAAGGTTGGAGGATATTGTTATGACAAGTGTTGGAAGCTTCATCTAGAGATTCACCCAAATGACAAATGCAAGAGTAAGAAACCACAAAGGAAAAAAAGCACACTAAAACATCAAATTCAAAGAGAGAACAACTCTCACATGAGTCTACATCAACATTGAATGATGTTAGTATGTAATGATACTTGGATAGAGTATTTACTTGATTTGCAAAGGAGATAAGGGTGAGTTGCTTTCATTTGTAGGGGCATTTGATTAGCACTTCAAGTTTTTCCTATGGATTGAGTTGTGTTCAATTTTTTCACTTGTAGAGCAAGCAAGTAATACATTTCACTCACTATGGGTGAGTATGAGAAGTATGGCCACTTGGAGGTCAAGAAAGGACAAGGAAAATAGAGAATGTAAGAGCTAGTGATGACATGTTTTGGGTGTTGTAAGCATGCACATTTGTGTTCCATAGTAACATAAATATCGTAGCATGTAACATAGATGACTTATAGTATGTTGTAGCATAACAGTGATGGTTTTCATTATTGTAATGTGCACAAACTCTTATCTCAGTTGTAGCATGTGCATAGTTGTAGGAAGAGAACTCTTTACATATTCATTGTAAACAATGTATAAATGTATGAATTTCATTGTACATAGATGAAATAAGAAGGACCACTTTGTAATAAATTATAACTTTCATTGCATTGTAAAATGACCTTCAAATGCAAGGAGGATCATACATCGCAGTAGGGTTATATATAGACTATGATAGTGGACTGTTATATAGACTTACATGACTGTCCTACACTCATGAAAACCTCTTTTTTAGTGCTTTATCTCCTTGTAACTCCCTTTGTATCATCTTATATCATCCTAGGGCAAAAATTAAGAGTCTTCCAAAATCAATTTTGGCTCCATGTATACACTCGAATATGAGTATGACAAACAATTGTTCACTAAAATTATTTTATGAAGTATTTGATAATGTTTTTCTCTTGTATAGATGAAAATAGGTGAAATAAAGGCATGAAGGGTGGAAACAAGGTGGAAACATAAAGAATTTGGAGTCTCTTTGACTGAACTAACTGATATACCTAGACACATATATGTTAAGAAGAACATAAAGAACATAAAAAAACATAAAGACATAAAGACATTTAAAGACATAAAGAACATAAGAACATATATATGTGAATTAAAATTGAACATACCTTAGAATTCTATATTGCAGTTGACCAATTCTCCAAAAGATGGCTTCAAAATCCTCAAATTCTTGTTTTTCTCAAGTTTGATTATGAATTCTATATAATTCTAGAATAGGATTAGTAAAATTTATGTAAAAAACAAACATATATCATCAAATTCAATCTATATATCAATGGTAATTAGCTTTGAAACAAAATCACACATGAAACATGAAACTTTCAGTTTAAATAATCAAAATTTCTCCAAAAACATGAAAAATCACTTCTTCTATAGTGAAAAAACAAAAAAAGTTGGTGGATTCATATAAAAATGATTCTCAATTAGTCAACCAACATGAAAAGCATTTTTTTGTTCGATATACTCGTGAAAAGAAGGAATAACATGCATGTGGGGTCTGAAACATGGATCCCACATGTTTTTTTACCATTTTCCATGCTTCCAATAACACGCTCACGTTATAACGCGAGTGCATTATGGGAAGCATGATAACATAAAGGTAACCTTGTATCTACATGAGAGAGTCTCTCTCTCTTCATTTCTCTATCCTATATATAAAGAGGGATCGGGAGACATGGAGAGATAGAGAGGGACATGGAGAAAGAGGGGATAGGTGGATATAGAGACGGAGAAAGGGAGAGATGGGGATCGAGATAGAGAAAGGGGTCTATAGAGGGAGAAAGATAGAGATACATATATATAAAGGGGAGATATAGGGAGATAGATCTAGCAAGGGAGAGATAGATAGGGAAATGTAGAGAGAGAGGTAGAGAGGGGTATATTAATAGATGGGGTTATGAGGATAGATAGCTCAATAAGGAAAGAGATCAAGAGATGTCTAGAGACATAGAGAGAGAGATTTCAAGAGGTAGAAGGATGGGGAGAGAGATAAAGAGGAGGAGAGAGAGGTAGCGAGGGATAGATTAATACATAGGGATCCATATGTCCAAAGAGATAGAGATAGGGATCCCTATTCTCCCCTCTACCTAAACCATAAACCTAAACCTCTAAACCATAAACCCTAAACCCTTAATAATGCCCCTAACCCTAAACCCTAAAATCTAACAACCCTAAACCCCTAAACCCCTAAGGTCCCTAAACCATAAAATCTTGAAGCAAAGGTAGGTATAGTTAGAGAGAGGGATAGAGGAGACAGAGATATCTCTCCCAAGCTTAGTTTCCTTTGTATCTCCCTATTTGCCTCTCTACCTAAACCTCTAAAACTTAATCCCCAACCCCTAAACCATAAACCCTAAACCCTAAATAATGTTCCTAACCCCTAACCCCTAACCCCTAAACCCTAAAACCCCTAAGGTCCCTAAACCATAAAACCTAGAAACAACTGTAAACCTCTATCTCCCTATCTCTCCCAATCTTTATTGGTCCCCTCACTCTATCTCTCTCTAAACCCTAAACCCTAACCCCTAAACTCAAGAAACCCTAAACCCCTAACCCATAAACCCTAAACCCTAATCCCTAGACCCTAAACCCCTAAATCCTAAATAATTCCCCTAAACCCTTACCCTAAAACCTAAACCATATTTACTTGAGAAACTCTAAACTCATGTAAACCTCAAATAGTGAGGGAGAGAGAGATAGAAAGGTAGAGTTAGAGAGAGGGATCGAAAGAGATCTAGCAAGATAGAGAGACAGGGAGAGAGATAGAGATAGAGAGGTAGGTATAGTTATAGAGAGGGATAGAGGAGACATAGATATCTCTCCCAGGCTCGGTCTCCTCTGTATCTCCCTATTCACCTCTCTACCTAAACCATAAACCTAAACCTCTAAACCTTAACCCCTAACCCCTAAACCCTAAAAATGAGTAACCCTAAACACCTAAACCATAAAACCTGGAAGCAACTCTAAACCTTTATCTCCCTATCTCTTCCAATCTCTATAATGTGAAAACATGAAAACATTAAGCTTTCATTCCAACCAAATTAATTACTAATCAATCCCAAAACATCCCTAATCCATTCAATTTCATCTCTAATCATCCCTAAACCACTTATAATCAGCCCTAAACCACTTCACACCATCCCAAATCACATCCAAATCAATTTAAATTCATCCCTAATCATTTTCCAATCAACCTGGATTTCATCTCAAATACCATCCCTAAACTATTCCTAAATCATTTTAATCATTCCCTAATCAGCACTAAACCATTTAAAACCATCCCTAAAACCATTCTAATCATTCCTAATCTAGTCCTTTTCACCTCTCATCATCCCTAAACCAATGCATTTCATCCCAACTCCATCCCAAATCAATCTAAGCTCCATCTCAAATGATCCCAAAAAAAATCAAAATTAAACAAATACCTCACCAGTAGCCATTAGAAGATCATAGTGCCAATCTGTTAGTCATTTGCACCATTTTTATATCGTATGTGCCAATATGCTCCTTAGTAGCACCTACCTATCAATCACAAACATCATTCTACACCTATCCAGTCATAGGTGTCATTCTACCCTCTGCCAGACATAGGAGCTGTTGACATTCCTTCTGAATCAGCATTAGGGTTTGCCACTTCTAATGCACAGGCAGATTCAGGCCAACTGAATACAGGAGGTTGCGTGAGCTCCTCCCCTTCACTTCTGGTTCTGCCGCACCAAGGGGGGTATCCCTATAACTTAAGATGTAACCTTGACTGGCTCAAAGATAGAAAGATCTGACTTGACAACAGCAGGCAGAATGCTCTCATGTATGGACCAAGATCTGTATGATAGATCACAAGGCTGGCAACATTCTTGGACATGATGTCTGGTTGGGTATGAGAGCATGCAGGGGGTTCCTAATCCTACTCCTACAACTAACAGGTGGAAGTATGAAGTGTTTTGATATGAATTTGGATGCAAAGTTGGACATGGTGTATAACACAAGAACACAGCATGACTGGTGCCTATCCAGGGCTTGGAGTCGGTAGACATACACCTGTGAATGATCAGCATAAATAGCTAAAACTGGATTTCAGGGGGATACACATGATATCTGCCTTACAGATATCTCCCAATATAGAGTGTCGAGCTATCTCTACTTATGGCATCCCTACTGCAGTATACCCTTCCCAATGTTCAACCTGAAAACAGTTTAATCTGCCCCTTGAGCAGAGGTCAAAAGATCAGACATTCAACATAGGAATTCTATGCTCTAGAATCTAAACATAAGCAAACATCCAGATCCAGAAGAAGGATACATGCAATACTGGAGACAGAATTAACACAACACATGCTAAGGTAGCATTACTCATATAAGATCAACCATGAAACCAGTGGATTCATGCCAAGTCCTACAACAGGAGATACATAAACTCACAAGAAAAACTGTACAGAGCAACCAGATCAGCTGGTTTTGGATTACAGAGCCAAAAATCTACAACTTTCAACAACCACAAATGAACAACACAACCTGCTTATAACAGCCAGGTAGGTGCTCAGCAATTAATTACAATGTTGACCAAAATTTTGCCAGATACACAGTATCATGAAAATGGCGCTCAAACACAACCAGATTGGCGCCCAAACTTGAATGCAGCAGGTAGGGGAGGAGACAGGAAGATTTCTCGAGCCCTGCGCCATCATCCGCTGATTGACACCTCCAGTCGGGTACCAGATCGACCCACGCCATCGCCCATACCTCTGCAACCTTCGCCATTAATGGCGCACCAACCCGCGGCCTCGGGAAGAACATCATACAGACTATCGCAAGCATTTCCCGCCGAGATTCATCATCATGATATTTGAAAATGCAGGATAACAATATCCCACATGCACCCCGCGATGACCTCAATAACACCTTATATACTAGGTCATGAGCATATATCATGTCGGTGCTTTTGCTCCTGACGACACTAGTATAGACTTCATCATCATCATCTTCCAGCAGCATGATATCCTGTTGTTCGAAAAATCACCCTGACGTCATCATGATATTTGAAATATAACCTTCATGATAATCGGCACAACCTGATCCTTCGGAGGAACATCCTCCTGCTGAGCTTATAACAAAAGTCTGGCCGATGAACATCCTGCTGACGTCATCATCATATCCTGCTGACGCCATCATCATATCTGCCTACTGCACACCTCCTCATATCCGGATGACGTCCTCATCATGTTTGCAAATATCAGGAGGTCTCTTCAAGATGATCAGTTGTTAGAAATATGACCCCCGCGGACCTTGATGACGTCATCATCATATTAACATCATCATGATATTCGGAAGACAACCGGATATTTGGAAATATCCTCCTGACGTTCGAACATCAGGTTGCACTGTAGCTCCTCTAAGATCGGGGCGAAAACTGAACATGATGATGCTGCTTGAAAAGATCACCCTCAATAGATAACACGCGAAACCAGCAGGCGGATATCTCCTTGATATCAACATCATCATGATGTTCGAACAAACATATATCCGGGTGATATGAAAATATCACCCCCTCCTTCGGAATATCATGATGCAGATAGGCAGAGAAAAAGATATCACCCTGAGATAAGGATGACGTCAGCATCATCAGGATGAAGAAACAATGAACAAGAAGTGATACAACATCATCAGGATGATATTGACTAAGATCATCCTGACGTTCAAAATATGATGACCCTAGTGAATATCGGGTCGCACTTAGAACTCTTCAACAACATCATCAGGATGATCATAACCAAGATCACCCGATGATAAAAATATCACCCCGGCGAAATATCATGAAGGCAGAAAATATGATGACCTCCGCAAGCAGCAGGATGATAACTGGAAATATGATGATGATGAACATGACCCTTAGGAAAAAACAAGTTAGGTCGAGCAATTCAAAGAATAAGCAACATCATCATCATGCTCGCGCAAGGTGATAAAT
This sequence comes from Cunninghamia lanceolata, assembly GCA_027924645.1. Classification (NCBI taxonomy): domain Eukaryota; kingdom Viridiplantae; phylum Streptophyta; class Pinopsida; order Cupressales; family Cupressaceae; genus Cunninghamia; species Cunninghamia lanceolata. The sequence goes on along the minus strand of BSBN01000292.1, from coordinate 358,913 downwards.
GGAAGATCACCGGAGACTTTGAAACATCACCCTCGCAAGCAGATGAGGGCGCACTGTAGCTCGGCAGCATCATCATGATAAAAACCAAACATCACCCGATGACTGAATATGATGATGACGATGAGAAACCGGTCGAAGGAGAACATGATGATGCTGACCTTCATGGAAACAAACATGATGATGATGACCTCCTCAAGAAAATATGATGATGCAGCTGAAAAATACTGAGGAGGTCCGTTACTTAGAGCATTTTTTGGATACTTAGGGAGAGTGCCTGAATGAAAATTTTTCAAAAAACTACCAGTCAATTCAGGCGTCAACAGGAGCCATTAGAACATCATAAGCGCCAATATGTTAGTCATTTACACCATTCTATACATCATATATACCAACCATAAACCCTAAACCCTTATCTCCTTGTCTCTATCATCCCTCTACCTCTTAATCTCTCTTCCTATGTCTTTGGCTATGTCCATCACCCTCTGTCTCCCTATCTCTTCCTCTCTAAACTCCTAACCCCTAAATTCTAAACCTAATCAACCCTAAACCCATATCTCCTTGTCTCTATCATCTCTCTACCTCTCAATCTCTCTAGTTATGTCTCTGGCCATGTCCCTCACCCTCTATCTCCATATCTCTCCCTCTCTAAACTCCTAACCCCTAAACCCAATCAACCCTAAATCCGATCAACCCTAAACCCTATCTCCTTGTCTCTATCATCCCTCTACCTCTCAATCTCTCTGCCTATGTATCTAGCCATGTCCCTCACCCTCTATCTCCCTATGTCTCCCCTCGGTCTCCTCTGTATCTCCCTATCGGTCCTCTCTCTCTAAACCCTAACCTTAACCTCTAAACCTTAACCCCTAAAACATAAACCTTAAGTTACCTTAAATAATGCCCCTAAACCCTAACCCCTAAACCCTAAAACTGAGCAACCCTAAACCCCAAACCCCAAACCTCTAAACAATAAACCTTGGAAGCAACTTTAAACCTCTATCTCCCTAGATCTCTCCCAATATCTATCGATCTCCTCACTCTCTCTCTCTCTAAACCCTAACCCCTATTTACCCTAAACCTGAGCAACCCTAAATCCCTAAACCATAAACCTAAGCAACAGTAAACCCCTAAACCCTAACCCAAAACCCTAAACCATAAACTTGAGCAACCCTAAACTCATAAACCATAAATAATTGCCCTAAAGGTCTAAGCAACCCTGAGCTCATAAACCCTAAATAATGACCCTAAACCTGGGCAACTCTAAACCTCTCTCTCTCTCTCCCAAAACCCCTAAACCCTAAATAATGCCCCTAAATCCTAGTCCTTAAACCATAAACCATAAACTAGAGTAGTCATAAACCCCTAAACCCTAAACTTAAGCAATCCTATACTCATAAACCTAACCCACCCTCTCTCTCTCTCTCCAAAACAAGAAAACTAGGACTCTCTGTCTATCTCTCTCCCTATCACCAGTTATCTCTTCCAGGTTTCTCTCCCTCCATCTCCATCCTCTCTCTCTTTTCCTCCCTCTTGCTCTCCCTTGTCAACAAAGAACATGGAAATGTAAGAAAAATAGGGACATGTAAAGATGGATGATGATATAAATTGGGATTCAATGAAATAGAAACAAGATAATTTATGAAATTTCTTTGGATGGGAAGAATGAGGAGGAGAGGTAGAGAGGGGAGGGAAGTAGAGATTGAGATAGAGGATAGGAGGTAGAGACAGGATGGAAGTAGAGAGTGGGTGAAGACCATAGGAGGTAGATAGGGAAAGGAAGAAGAGAGAGAGGGTAGGAGATAGATAGGGGAGGGAAGCAAAGACTGAGAGAGAGGGTAGGAGGTAGACAGGGGAGGGAAGTAGAAAGTGAGAGAGAGGGTAAGAGGTAGACAGGGAGGGGGAGAAGAGAGTGAGAGAAGGTAGGATGTAGAGAGGCAAGGGAAGCAAAGACTCAGAAAGAGGGTATGAGGTAGATAGGAGAGGCAATTAGAGAGTGAGAGAGATAGTAGAAGGTAGATAGGGGAGGGAAGAAGAGAGTGAGAGAATGTGGGAGGTAGAGAGGGGAGGGAAGCAGAGACTCAAAGAAAGGTAAGACGTAGAGAGGGGAGGGAAGCAGAGACTCAAAGAAAGGGTAAGACGTAGAGAGGGGAGAGAAATAGAGAGAGAGAGAGAGAGAGAGAGAGAGAGAGAGAGAGAGAGAGAGGAGAGAGAGAGAGAGAGAGAGAGAGAGAGAGAGAGAGAGAGAGAGAGAGAGAGAGAGAGAGAGAGAGAGAGAGAGAGAGAGAGAGAGGAGAGAGAGAGGAGAGAGAGAGAGAGAGAGAGAGAGAGAGAAGAGAGAGAGAGAGAGGAGAGAGAGAGAGAGAGAGAAGAGAGAGAGAGAGAGAGAGAGAGAGAGAGAGAGAGAGAGAGAGAGATGATATGAAGTGCAACTTCCCTGTAGACATGTATGTAAAGTGTGGAATCATAGACAAGGCATGTCAATTGTAAGATGTAACACCTCAAAGAGATGTTCTATAATGGAATGCAATGATTGCAAGATATGCAAAAAATGGATTTGTTGAAAAGGCTTTAGAAACTTCAAGCAAATACAATTGGCATGTGTATTGCCAGTTATGCTCATCATAACGCGAGCGCATTATAACACGCTCGCGTTATGATGTGCTTTGTTTGACGTGTTTTTATTAGTTTTTAGCAAAATCTAGAGATAATCTAGAACGTCCCCATCAGGATGGCACTTTTTTTAATGAAACATCAAAACAAATACCACCATAATCTTAAACTCTCTGTTAGCTATCTAACCATTTTTTTTTTCACATTTTGAGTACATTAGTATTTCATCTTGAATTTCTTTGTAAGTGTGTCCAATTTTTGTCAAAAACTAGTGTCTAGTATTTTTAATTTGTTTTTTTTAACCATTCATCGAAAATTGAAATAAGTTATATTTTTAGAAACTAGACTCCATTCTACACGAATTCAAAAAAAAATCAATTTTCGATTAGTTTTCAAAGATTTTTAGGGGGGAGCACACTCAAATTTCTATTTTTTAAGACGTTGTCCACTTTAAAAATTACTAAAAAAATCAATTATTCATTAAAAACTTATCAGAAAAATTAGGGATAAACTACATGGTATTACCTAATTTCTCACTGAAGTGATTATTGAAATACTAAAAAAAAGTTAACATTTTAGAGCGAGCACACCAGACGCTATGTTATGTTTTTTTGAGAAAAATAGGACCAATTTGTGTTCTCCCCTTTTTGAACCCCTTAATCTCAACCATTTTTGGAAAAAATAGTAATTTAGAAACTAGATTCGGAGCACTACAATTCGTGTTTTCGTTCCATCTTCAAATTTTGAGTGTAGCTATCTTCAATTTCTCATCCAACATCAATGTTTCCTGATGTCAGAAAAAAAGTGACAACTTAAGACCTTATTTTGGTCCCTCATCTTTGTGCACTTACCCGGATAAGTGTTTAGGGGCATTATTTAGGGTTTATGAGTTTAGGGTTGCTCAAGTTTAGGGTTTAGGGTTTAAGGGTTAGGAGTTAGGGTTTAGGGGAATTATTTAGGGTTGCTCATGTTTAGGGTTTAGGGGTTAGGGTTTAGTGAGAGATATAGAGAGGGGACATATAGAGATTGGGAGAGATAGATAATACAGAGGGGAGAGATAGGGAGATAAAGAGTGAGGGACATGTTCAGAGACATAGGCGGAGAGATTGAGAGGTAGAGGGATGATAGATATAGGGAGATAGGGAGAGATCTAGGGAGATAGAGGTTAAGGGTTTAGGGGTTTATGGTTTCTCAGGTTTAGGGGCATTATTTAGGGTTTATAGCTTAGGGGTTAGGGGTTAAGGTTTAGAGGTTTAGGGTTTAGGGTTTAGAGAGGGAGAGAGAGGACTGATAGGGAGATAGAGAGTGAGGGACATGGCCAGAGACATAGGGAGAGAGATTGAGAGGTAGAGGGATGATAGAGATAGGGAGATATGTGAGAGATATAGGGAGATAGAGGTGTAGGGTTCCTTAGGTTTAGGGTTTAAGGGTTTGGGGTTTAGGGTTTATGGGTTAGGGGTTAAGATTTAGGGGCATTATTTAGGGTTTAGGGTTTATGGTTTAGGAGTTAGAGGCTAAGGTTTAGAGGTATAGGGTTTAGGGTTTAGAGAGAGAGGACCGATAGGGAGATAGAGAGTGAGGGACATGGCCAGAGACATATGGAGGGAGATTGAGAGTTAGAAGGATGATGGAGACAGAGAGATAGAGGTTTAGGGTTGCTTGGGTTTAGGGTTTAGGGGCATTATTTAGGGTTTATATGTTTAGGGTTTCTTGAGTTTAGGGTTTAGGGGTTTAGGGTTGCTTGGGTTTAGGGTTATATGTCAAAAGTAGTCTCTCTATCTTTATCTCTCTCCCTCCCTCTTTACCTCATCTCCTATCTCTTTCTCTCTCTATCTCTCTCTCCCCTCTTTACCTCCTACCCTCTCCCTCCCCTCTATACCTCCTACCCTCTCTCTCACCTTCGTACCTCCCTCCCCACTTTCCATGCACTTAAAACAGTTTCAATGCATGACAACACTTAAGACTTTTGATGCATAAGCACTTAAACTTTCCATGCTTGACAAAATGTGCTCACGTTATAATGCCGAGTGCATTTTGGTGAACAAAAAAATAGACAACAAATATGTGGGATCTGTGATTTACTCCCACATGCTCTTTTATTCCCTAATTTTCATGCACAATCGGACAACAAAACATTGTTTTAACTAGTTTACATTTTGACAATCATTGTTTGCTTAATCCAACACCTTTTTTGGTTTTTCCATGTAGAAGTAAATTGCATGTTTTTAGACAAAATTTGATTGTTTAAACTAATAGTTTCAATGTTAATTTTCATGTATTTAGATTGAATTTGATGATATATGTTTGTTTTTTTCTTAATTTTCACTAATCCTATTAGAGTTATATAGAATTCAACATTGAATATGAAGGAACTTGCCAAAAAGATCAAATTTTTGAGGATTTTGAAGCCACATTTTTTAGGATTGGGCAACTCGAATCTCAAAATATAAGGTATGTTCTTTAAATGTATTTTTTTACTTCACTTTATGATTATGTTAAAGCATGAAATCTCATGTTATAGGATAGTCATGAGGGAAGTGAGAGGATTAACATTTTGACAAGTTAAATTATCATGAGAAAGTGAAAATTTAAATTTATTTGAGATAACAATCTATGACAACAAGCACCATGGGAAGGAAATCATCAATATATAGTGGTATATATTTATGAAGGGAGTCTTATCAACATTCAAGGATAATCCTAAACTAGAGTAAGGCCATGAAAACACTTTCACTATGGAGTAGATGTGCAATCACATTTTGCTATTATCCTGATTCAAACAGTAACCTAAACAATTATAAGGATACTAAGGGAAATCATGTTAGCCAATGAATTATCATCATGCTAAAATCAAGCTAAGGATTGTCACTTGAGTATACTCACTTGGAAGAACTATCATACCAGCCTAAAGACTAAATTATACCACAATAGCTATCATGCAACCCTAGGAATAGTTATAACCTCTCACCCATGGGTAGGATAGCAACTAATACACAAGGTAGAAATCAAGACTAAATGATAAGCCAATTAATCTCAAATCCATGCAAAAAGATATCCATGATACTATATAAACATATATAGGTGGTCTTGAAAGGATATTCATATGGTAGGGAAGATTGCCATCAACTAAAAGATAACCATACATGTCATTGGCATAGTTATTAGGACAATTATAATCACAATGAGGTTGTATTGAATAGATAGTGACATGTCAAGGAGTTATTAGATAGTTAAGGAATATAGAGTATTGATATTGGTGGGTGCATGTACTACAGTACAGTCAAGGAGGGTATGATGCCATCGGGACAGTCTTTAGTAGAGCATGTTTGCATGATAATATAACTAGTCCTTTGTGATGTTCTTGAATCTCCATGAGGGTGATGAAGTTTGAGGGTGAAGGAAGGATAATATACTTGTCTTAAGTTGCCCAAGACTATGATAGTCCAAAATATACATATGATCTACACATGTTTCCTTATACATTGCATACTCATCTTGAATATGGGACTATTATAGAACCTCAAGTTGTGATCCAAATGTGTCATAATGTCACCTACTATGTTAGTACAGTCAAGGCATTGATGAGGTTCACTAGGGCAATCATGAAGCCTCCATGCATTATAATGCATTTAGTCCTTTTGTGATCTATATGTACTCCAAGAGCAATTGTAGTAAATAGGATTGGGTTTTGATAGCCTAGCTTGTCAAATAGGTATGGTAAGGGGGTTTATAAGGTCTTTGAAATATCAACATTCATAGAGGACTAGTTTTCATATCATTTTGGAATCTCTTGAGCCTTAAGATCTCCATAAGAAAGCACATCCTATTTTAGAGAGAAGATTGATCAAGGCCATCCACCTAGACCCTCTAATAGATGGGGTAGTATCACATGATATATTTGTGTCTGCATGGGACAGTCAACAAACCCTTGGGTCTATCAGGATAGTTTTCACTATTCTACACACTACTAGAGGTATATCATGTGTTGGTGGGACTTCCACATTCCAAAAGCTACCTTAGACATTGAAAAGAGATGATTAAGAAAGAGCAATAATAATATATCTTGAGGGTTTTGTTCGAAGGCATAATCCACACTACAAGTATTGTCATTAACTACATATGGTGCTTGGTAATGACTCCATGTTTGGATGCTACCTTTCAATATAAGGATCCTTAATGGGGTATTTGGAAACCATTGTTAGCAATTGAACTCATGATGTTATTCCTGTTGTTTATGACTCACCTTTAGGAACAACATGAAGGATCATTTGGACATGTGAAGGATACAACATAACCCTCCCCACCATTTCAAACATTGTTAAAACATACACCTGGGGTGTGAGTTGTGAAGACAACATGAATATCTTTTGGAGATATAAACAAGGGTAGACTATTGTATAAGAGGTTCTTACGACGATCATGCAACTTTTACATATCACTTCTCTTTAAGCTATTCTAGAGTATGGGGTATTGAGGTCTATGGATATTGCATGTTAAATCCATCAAAGTGGACAGCAATTTTTATGGTTTTCACAAAGCTAAGAACCCTTCCACAGTTAGTATAAGCTACCCTAAGTCATTGTCATGATCAAAGCCTAGACTATCATAGTTTCATCAAGTTGTCACTAGCCTCTTATTGCACATTTTAGGGTTAACTATGGTTTATGAAGCATCAAAGGCACTAATGACAAGGGTAAGTGTAATAAGTACTTTGTTAATCAACTCGTTGTTAACTTGTCAGGGCTATTAAGGACTGTCCCACTACCTACAGTCTTGCCAACAAAGGGTTGAATATACTTACCACACATGTTAATACTTTTATGTATTGGTTGAGTGGTCACTATGATGAAGGATACAAAAGAAGAGACATTTGCAACAGTAGTAGTAATTGTCTTTATCAAAGGTTAGTATCAATAGTTTATCAAGAGTTTATCTTTGCCTAATGAAGCCATGAGTATCATGTTAGGTTATTCAACATGGTTGTGAAGTGAAATGATTGTAAGACATCATGAAGAAGTTATGGTAACCAGATTAGATGTCCAAAACCTCCATTATCCCTATCAAAGGCACGCACAGATATAGCAATCCTAAGACTATATCAGGAACATGAAGTCTTCTTTTTGTCCATATGCATGGACCCTAGGTTTCAAGGGGGAAGAGTTGTGGTACTTACTGGATTCAAGGCATCATTATGTTTGAAAGGAAGGCTCCCAAAGTTTCAAGAACCTCTAAGATTTCAAAGAATATTCATTTGTGATCTTTATGTTTCAAGTTGGACCACCTAGGAAACTATAAATTTTTAGATTTATAATCATTTATTCACTTTAATTATATAATTATATTTTGAGATTTGTGTATGAGATTACTTTACTCTATTGTAACAAGATGGACTAATTTAGCTATGTCTTATTCATGATGAATATATAAATCAACATCATGCCAAGGAAATGAGCAAAGACTCTAACTCCAAAGGAGCGTGAAACTGAGAATGATAATAAAAGAGAAAGAATGAGGTGACTTCATGAAAGTAGGAAATTGTCAACCATAGAAGAAGACATGCCACCAATTCAAGAGGAACATGAATCACCTAATCAAGCTAAGAGGGATGGAATTGGTGACACAAAGGCAATGAATGCAAAACCTCTGCTCAACAAGGAAATTAAATCTCGAAGTTGGAGGCACTCCATCTTTTACAAGTCAAGATGAAGGTAAACCATCATTCTATTCTCAAATTGGAGGCACTCCATCTTTCACATGTTAAGTTGAAGGTACATCTTTATTCTCTTCTCAATTTGGAGGTACATCTTCATTCTATTCTCAAGTTGGAGGCACGCCATCATTCACATGTCAAGTTGAAGGTACACCATATTCTCCATCTCAACTTTAAGGTTTTTCATCTTTTCCACCTCCAATGGAAGGTAAGCCATCTATCCCATCTCAAGTAAATATTGAAGAAATTCCAAATACTAAGTCAACTTTACCATTGAAAATGCCTTATAGAATTTTGCATAGAAAGCCTAAGTTTCTAATTGATATTGATGAGAATGTTTTGAAGCCCATGCAGGATACGATTCCCAAGCATACTTGCCAAATATATTCCAATGAGATATGGAAATCATTCTTTGAGAACTTAAATGAAACCAAAAGATGTCAACTATTTGTTGAACTGATGAGATTTAGGCCCATTATGAAGATTCTTGGCCTAAGAACATCGGATGCTTCAAGTGAAAAATCAATTGTAAAGATTCTAATGAGTACATATGAGAGTGTGGGTTCCACCTCATGCACCAAGGATAGTAATGTCACATGATGTATCATTACTTCTACAATAGTAAGACATCAAACAAAGAAAGCTCGTCTCATTAGAAAGACAAGTGAAGCATTGAAATAAGTAGAAAAACTCTAATGAGAGTTGTTGGAAGGCGTGAAAGAGTTGAGGATCCAAATACCAATGAATTGTGGGCATTCTTTGGGAGACTCCCATGGAAAGATAAAGTTGTTGTTGAAGCCTTTAGATCCCTCATTGAAGAATTTTGGAAAAATAACACAAGGGTATCTCCTAATGCAAGAGATGTTGCAAGGAGAATTGGTTGTTGAAACCATGACTCAAACATAGTTTTTCAAGAAATTTCAAGAGATATATCCTCAAATCAAAATTAGTCAAAGGTATTTTGAAATGGTAAAGCCTTTTTATGTCAAAATAAATCACACATGCACAACTTGTTGTTGTAGAGTACATATTGAGTTTTCTAATCATTATGATGTTTATAGATATATATGTGTATATTTGCATACTAATGATGTTGTGCAGGAGTGTAATATAAAGTGTCCACCTAGATCTTCAAGAGATTTCATATTGAGCATCTTATGTCAAAGAATTGATGGTCAATTATTCTACAAGAACTTATGCTTGGATGGCACGTGTGACCATTGTGGTGGGTTGCAACATTTCCCAATTTGTGAACATATGGATAACACAAATGCAATTGGGAATGAACTAGTAAGTTTTGGCAAATATAAGATAGTGGCATATAGTCTAAAAGATGGTAAAGAAGAAAAAAGGTGTGAATTGGTCATTGAAAAGATTCTAGTGTATCAATTTATCTCTATTTTATGAGAGAATATAGTTTATGAGTATGCAAGGCATACCCATAGAGCTCGATGGTTGGACTTACAATTCGAGTTATGCAAGGACACATTTCCACTTGGTACCATCATTTCGGTTATTGACTTTGCAAAGAACTACACACTACAGCCAGAAAATGAGGTGCAATCTCAATATTACAACTCTACACAGGTTGCTATATTTGTGCATATAGAATTCATTCATGCAGATGATAGTATAGAGGATGAGATGAAGATCTTGATGGAGTACAATTTTTATATCAGTGATGATCACACACATTCTACAAAGTTCATGCAAGGCTTCTTTTAGATGTGCTACCATGATTTGGCTAGCAAGAGCATATCATTTGATCAATCTATCATATGGTCAGATAATTGTGCATCACAATTCAAGAACTCATAGATGTTCTATTGGTTGAGCAGGATAATGGTGTTCAACATATGTGGAATTTTTGTGAGGCCAAGCATGGAAAGGGGGAGCATGATGGTCTAGGAACATCTATCAAAAGAGCATTAGCATGAGAAGAGTTGAAGTACAAAGACAATGGAAAGTTGATAGATGCGATATCTATTGTCGAATGGTGTAACACTACAATGGGTCTAGGTAATGAAGGCAATTCTACAATTCATGGATATTTTTGGTTGGTTGATGGTACTAACATTGCAAAATATGAGAATTGTTGTACATTGATAGGATAAAGTGAGCTACATTCTTTTAGAATATCTAATGCAAGTTCATGGAGTATTCATATGCGGCGGATGGTATGATTTTTTTCTTCATGTATAGATCAAGCTTAGTATGATTGTGAGTCAAAGGAGTGGGTCGATGAATGGTCTACAAGAAGCCTAAGCCCGGTTGACACATATCAACTCTCGGCAACACTACAACTCATAGAGATTGAATCATCAGCTAACTTTGACCATGTTTTAGATCTAGTTCAATTAGGTATTATCAACATTCAAATTTAATAAAATTCAATATTCCATCTTATTTTGTAGTTTTTTTGTATTGTTGACTATATTCATCAAACTAAATGCATATATCAATGCAAGGCATATTTATGTAGTTATTGCAACTGAAGACAATGAAGAAGGAACAAATTATTATTTGTGTCATTGTGTTGAGGCAATTTAGAAATTAGATGTCCCTGTTATAGATGGAGAAAACATCAAGTACCCTATAGGATCAGTGGTTGTTATTGGAATGTAGCTTAGAAGGTACCCAGTGAACAAGTCTGATGTGTTGTTGTTCGAGGACTTTGACACACATAGGAAGATTCTTCATTATTCTAACCTTGTTGTATCATCAAATGTTCATTTGATTAAATATGGGGGTAGACTATTGAACAAGACCTTGTGGAAGGTTTGTGAGTCTGACCATGAGGCAATACTCGACACAATAAAGAGTAGAGTAGACCCAAATGGTTCATTAGATTGAATCGGTGGAATGACAGAAAGGTATGTTATTTTTATTTCCTATCCTCATTTCATCTTCTATATTTTTAACACCTATCTTACCTTCTTATATGTGCTCCTTGGTCCTGGTTGATTAGCTTCATTTCATTATTGGTGTACTCATTTTAGCTAATTTGCATGTAGGATTTGAGTATGATGGAGGTAGGCATAATCCTTATGAAGTTGCCTTTAGAAGGAAAGTAAGGTAGGTTATCATGATTATTTCATGATGATATGTCCTTTAGTTACTATTTCATAATGTGTTTTAATGAGTTTTAATGATGTTACTATGTGTTTTAATGACAAACCCTCATTTGTTTATTCACATTTGGTGCTAAAAATTGATAGAAATGGTAAGGGTAACCTTAATTGATGCCCTACAACACATTGGATCAAGTGAGAACACCTTTATAGTACTAAATTTTCATCTACTAGAAAGGTATTAGGACCGAGTTTTTTATATTCAGCATCTCTTGGAGCCAAACAAATGGTGCCAATGCATCTGAGTGGGTAGGTAAATTCTAGACAAGATGTCTTTTTGGTGGTGAAGCCTCCCGGTCGTTCTTGGCTACGTTGGACGGAGACAGTCTCTGAAGAGCCCTAAGATAGAAAAGGTGTCAAACTTTGGACCGACTGTTCCATCAAACTGTGACACCTAGGAACATATTCTTTGCATGTACAGGTGGATGGTAGATCCACCTATAAAAACCTACCTTAGTTTTTTAAATCAATTTCATTTGCCTATGGTGGTAAGGCACACATTGTTCCAAAATGCTTCAGTTTCATGTAGTGGAAAGATGCTAGGAGTAAAATTTTGCATTCCACAACTTGTGGGGCCAAACTGACTATGCCAACATATCGAGGTGGGTGTTTAAAAGCTATTGGAGGCCTCATTTCATGTGCCAAGTGTTGCAGTCATTCGGGGAAGCAAGCTATTGACAAAGTCACTTAAGATCCATAAGAGCAAAAAATTACTAAACTTTGATGGTACAATTCTCAAAATTTGTGGCAGTTGGGAATGTTCTATTTAGACCTACAATTGAATGTGGGTCCATCCACAATAACCTCTCTCAGTTTTGGTCAAATCAAATCCATTTGACCATGTTGAAATTAAATGCTTTAGTTTCATGCAGTGGAAAGGTGCTAGGAGTAACATTTTGCATTCCACATCTCATGGGACTGAAATGAAAGAGCCAATGCATTGGGGTTGATGGGTAAATTCTAGGGGAGTTATTTTTTCATGCACCAAGTGTCCTAGTCGTTCAGGGCAATAAGCTACCAACAAAGTCACTTAAGATCCATAAGAGCAAAAAACTACCAAACTTTGACGGCACAGTCCTCAGAATTTGTTGTAGATAGGAATGTTTTGTTTAGACCTACAAGTTCATGTGGGGTCCATACATAATAACCTCTCTTAGTTTTGGTCAACTTCAAACTATTCGACCATGCCAAAATCAAATGCATTCTTGCAAAATGCTTTAGTTTCATACCACACAACCTTGCTAGGAGCCATATTTTTCATTCTGCTTGTCGTGGGGCTGAACTGACTGCACCAACACATCAAGGTGGATAGGTAAATTCTAGGGGAGGTCTCATTTCATGTGCCAAGTGTCACATTCATTCGGGATAGTAGGCTACCGGTAAAGTCACTTAAGATCCTAAGAGTAAAAAACTGCCAAACTTTGACAGAGCAGTTCTTGAAAGTTGTGGCAGCTCAGAATGTTCTATTTGGACTACAAGTGCATGTGAGGTCCACTCACAATAACCTCTCTCCATTTTGGTCAACTCCAAACTATTTGACCATGCCAAAATCAAATGCATTCTTGCAAAACACTTCAGTTTAATACAACACAACTTTGCTAGGAGCCATATTTTTTGTTCTTCTTGTCATGCCGCTGAACCGACAGTGCCAACACATCAGGGTGGGTGGGCAAATACTTGGAGAGGTCTAGTTTTGTGTGGTAAGTGTCACAACCATTTAGGGTAGTAGACTACCGGCAAAGTCACTTAAGATCCCTAAGAGCAAAAAACTACCAAACTTTGACGGAGCAGTTTTGAAAATTCATGGTAGCTGGGAATGTTTCATTTGGACCTACAGGTGCATGTAGGGTCCATCCATAATAATTTCTCTTAGTTTTAGTCAACTCCAATCTTTTTGGCTATGCCAAAATCAAATGCATTCTTGCAAAATGCTTCAGTTTCATGTAGTCAAAAGGTACTAGGAGTGAAATTTTGCATTCCACAGGTCATGGGGCCAAACTGACTGCGCCAACACATTAGGAGTGGGCAGTTAAATTCTAGGGAGGTCTCATTTCATGTATTAAGTGTTTCATTGATTCTGAGTTGCAAGCTACTGGCAAAGTCGAAAGGTACTAGGAGTGAAATTTTGTATTCCACAGGTCATGGGGCTGAACCAACTATGCCAACACATTAGGGCGGGTGGGTAAATGCTAGGGGAGGTCTCGTTTCATGTGCCAAGTGTCTCAATCATTCCACGTTGTAGATACCAACAAAGTTGAAAGGTGCTAGGAGTAAAATTTAACATTCCATAGGTCATGGGGCCGACCCAACTATGCCAACGCATCGAGGTGGGTGGGTAAATGCTAGGTGAAGTCTTGTTTCATGTGCCAAGTGTCTCAGTTGTTCTAGGTTGCAAGCTACCAACAAAATCAAAAGGTGCTAGGAGTGAAATTTTGTATTCCACAAGTCATGAGGCTAAACCAACTATGCCAAAATGCCAGGGTGGGTGGGTAAATGCAAGCTACCAACAAAGTTTCATGAGGCAAGTGTCTTAGTCATTTCAAGTTGTAAGCTACCAACAAAGTTGAAAGGTGCTAGGAGTAATATTTTGCATTCCACAGGTTGTGGAGCTGAACTGACTGCACCAACACATCATGGTGGGTGGGTAAATGCTAAGGGAGGTCTCGTTTCATGCACCAAGTGTGTTAGTCATTCTGGGCTGCAAGCTCTGGGTAAAATCAAAAGGTGCTAGGAGTGAAAGTTTGCATTCCACATGTCGTGGGGCCAAATTGACCATGACAACATGTTGAGGTGGATGGGTGGGGCCAAATTGATTTTGCATTCCACATGTAGCTTACAACCTAGAATGACTGGGACACTTGGCACATGAAATGAGACCTTCCCTAGCATTTACCCACCCACCCTGACACTTTGGCATGGTTAGTTCAGCCCCACAATGAGAAGAATGAAAAATATGGCACTAGGCAAGGTTGTGCTGCATGAAACTGAAGCATTTTGCAATAATGCATTTGATTTCGACAAGGTCAAACGGATTGGAGTTGACCAAAACTGAGAGAGTTTATTATGGATGGATCCCATGTGCACCTGTAGGTCCAAATGTAACATTCCCAGCTACCATAACTTCTGAGAAATGCTTTGTCAAAGTTTGGAAGTTTTTGCTCTTAGGATCTTAAGTGGCTTTGTCAGTAGCCTGCTGGCCCAAATGACTGAGGCACTTGGTGCACAAAACAAGACATCCCCTAGCATTTACCCACCCACCCTGACATGTTGGCATAGTCAGTTCAGCCCCATGAGCTATGGAAAGTAAAATTTCACTCCTAGCACCTTTCCACTACATGAAACTGAAGCATTTTGCAAGAATGCATTTGATTTCGACATTGTCAAATGGATTGGAGTTGACTAAAATTGAGAGAGGTTATTATGGATGGACCTCACGTGTACCTATAGGTCCAAATGGAAAATTACTTAGTACCATAAATTTTGATAGCTGCTCCATCAAAGTTTAGAATTTTTTTGCTCTTAGGGATCTTAAGTGACTTTGTCGGTAGCCTACTACCCTGAACAACTATGACACTTGGTAGACAAAACAAGAACTCCCCTAGAATTTACCTACCTACCCTAACGCATTGGTGCAGTCAGTTTGGCCCCATGAGCTGTGGACTGCAAAATGTCACTCCTAGCACCTTTTGACTTTGCTGGTAGCTTGTAGTGCAGAATGATTGAGACACTTGGCGTATGAAAGGAGACCTCCCCTAGCATTTACCCACCCACCCTGACACATTAGCACAATTGATTTGGCCCCATGAGCTATGAAATGCAAAATTTCACTCCTAGCACCTTTCCACTACATGAAACTAAATATTTTGCAAGAATGCATTTGATTTCAGCATGGTCAAATGGATTGGAGTTGACCAATACTGAGAGAGGTTATTGTGGACAGACCCCATGTGCACCTGTAGGTCCAAATGGAACATTCCCAGCTGCCACAAATGTCAAGAACTACTCTGTCAAAGTTTGGTAATTTTTTGCTCTTAGGGATCTTAAGTGACTTTGTCGGTAGCATACTTCCCTAAAAGACTGACACTTGGCACATGAAACAAGACCTCCCCTAGAATTTACCCACCCACCCTGACGCATTAGTGCTGTCAGTTTGGCCCCACAAGTTGTGGAATGCAAAATGTCACGGCTAGCACCTTTTGACTTTACTAGTAGCTTGAAATGTGGAATGACTAAGACAATTGGCACACAAAATGAGACCTCCCCTAGCATTTACCCACCCACCCCCAACATGTTGGCATAGTTGGTTCGGCCCCACGACCCGTGGAATGCAAAATTTCACTCCTAGCACCTTTCCACTTTGCTGGTAGCTTGCAGCCTAGAATAATTGAGACACTTGGCACATGAAATGAGACCTCCCCTAGCATTTACCCACCCACCTTGACATTTTGGCATAGTTGGTTTGGCCCCATGACCTATGGAATGCAAACTTTCAATCCTAGCACCTTTCCACTACATGAAACTATAGCATTTTGCAAGAATGCATTTGATTTCAGCAGGGTCAAATGGATTTGAGTTGACCAAAACTAAGAGGTTATTGTGGACAGACCCCATGTGCACTTGTAGGTCCAAACAGAACATTCTTAGCTACCGCGACTTCTGAAAACTGCTCTGTTAGCAGTTTTTTGCTCTTAGGATTTTAAGTGACTTTGCCGGTAGCCTACTACCCCCAATGACTAGGACACTTGGTGTACAAAACAAGACCTTCCCTAGCATTTACCCACCCACCCCAATGCATTTGTGCTATCAGTTTGGCCCCATGAGCTATGGAACGCAAAATTTCTCTCCTAGCACCTTTCCACAACATGAAACAAGCATTTTGCAAGAATGAATTTGATTTCGACATAGTCAAATGGATTGGAGTTGACCAAAACTGAGAGAGGTTATTATGGACAGACCCCACATGCACCTATAGGTGTAAATACAACATTCCCATCTTCTGCAAATTCTAAGAACTGCTCTGTCAAAGTTTGGCAGCTTTTTTCTCTTAGGGATCTTAAGTGACTTTGTCGATAGCATGCTACCCTGAATGACTGCGACACTTGGCACATGAAATGAGACCTCCCCTAGAATTTACCCACCCACCTCAACATGTTTGTGTTGTTGGTTTTGGCCCACGAGCTGTGGAATACAAAATGTCACTCCTAGCACCTTTCCACTGCATGAAACTGGAGCGTTTTAGTACAATACGTTCCTTGCCACCATAGGCAAACAAAATTGATTTAAAAAGAACCGAGGTAGGTATTTGTAGGTGGACCTAACATCCACCTATACATGCAAAGAAGATGTTCCTAGGTGTCACAGTTTGACGGAACAACCGGTCTAAAGTTTGACAGCTTTTTATCTTAGGGCTCTTGAGAGATTGTTTGTGTTCAATGTAGTTGATAATGACCAGGAGGCTTCGCCGCTGAAAAGACACAAAGCATAAAGGATATGGGAATTTTTTAGATGTTGTAGTTGCAATTTCCTTGATAGACATTCATGCAAAGTGGCAGGTGTAAAACAAATGTAGAAAGGTGAAATGAGGACATGCAAAGCATAGAAACCATATAGAAGGTGAAATGAGGATATGCGAATCATGCCAAACATGTCTCTCTCTCTTACTCTCTTCCTCATTTTGCAAGAGAAAGATAGGGTTCTTTTGAATGGAATAGGAAAAAACTTAGTTGTTACAATCAAATTAGGCCTATTTTGGGGAGTGTAATGTAACAACAGAGACTTGCACATGGATTTAAACCCTGAGATTGATAGGGAAGGTGTTACATGTCTAAAAACTTCCCTTGCAAAAATCACTCACCCAACACAAGAATTCTCAAAAATACACTAAAACAGGGTCTCTTTAGGCCAAATAGAGTAGGGCTTATTCAAAATGGCACTTGCATGTGTGACCAACCTCTAAAATCTTTTCTATAGCTCTATATATACCTACTCATACACGTGTGACTTAATATTTTTATATACCCTAACCTCCTCATAAATTCTCCATTTAGATTTGAGTATTGGATATTTGGCAATTTGTGATGATAATATTATGACCATACCTAACATTTTAGTGACACCACTATTTTAGTTTTGACAGAGCGCTAATTTCCTATGATAGCCACAAGTTCACAAAAGTGACAATATTTAACATTATTGCTGTCCTAGTAGACTGTTAACTAGCTTTTAGTCTTCATGATAGTATTTGAAATTATTAGCATCTTCTCTTACTCATACATCAACTACTCTTCATTCAATCCCATCTTATGATGTTTTTAAATGTTAATCCAAAAGTTAGGAATGACTTCTCAAGGAAAAAATTATTGAACTGCATTGGACAACTGAGAGAGGGGGTGTGAATCAGTTGTCCTAAAACTTTTAACCAATTTCAATCCTTAACTTATCAATCACTTATATTCAGATATAACCATAAAAGCATATAATGAGAAGCATAACACAAAAGGACAATCAACACATAAGACAAGAGATTTTTACATGGAAAACCCTAACAAGAAAAAACCACGGTGGGTGTTAGCCCACAGAAATATATATGTTATATCAATACTGAAAATCAGAGGCTCACTACCTACAGGGCTCACTGCCCAAATTGCTCATTGCAAAAGGAGCCTCACTACCTATAGGGCTCATAGCCCAGAATGCTTGCCGCAATAAGAAGGCTCACTACCAAAGGGTTGAACTAAGATAACAACATCTACTCCATGCCAAGGTTCAGTTCCATTGAAGCACAAACACCTCTACTCTACTCTTTACTTTACTTCTAGCTTATCTCTGCATCTTCAACACTTGGGATTCATTTTCATGACTCAATTACAAATATTTATACACTACATCAACCTTGGAATAATCATCAAGGTAAGCATTACAAGATCATCAACCGTTGGAGCAAACTCCAATGTCGGCAAACATATGTTACATCAAAATAGGTCTAGGCCTAATACAAATTATGCTAAGGAGAAGACACAAAATTATGAGTGGATCACATCATGCCTTAGTAGGGACTCAAACATGATCTTCTACACCGCTACACGCTTCCACAATCTTCTATGAATCTCTGCAATTACTAGAATTAACCAAGTTGGCTAAGACTGGTTACACACTACGCTATCTAGAAACAATCTTCAATTTCAATCTGAAATATTCCTCATGGACCAATGCAAAGGTAGGAACATGATTAGGAGGCCTCCATAAGAACATTGTAATCACCAGGAGCAACCGTATAAATGCTAACCACTTTATCCATGAGATTCTTCACGCTGGAGCACATGAACTTCACTGTCTTCAACTGTCATAAAAGAAAGATAGCTTGTGGACCACCAAATCACAAACCATTGAAGTTGTAGGCACTTATCATCATTCCAGACTTCCCTCTAAAACTACAGAGGAAAATACTTCAATGTGGAGGAATGCGGAGCAAAATACTTTCTCCTAGACACCAGTGAATGAACAAAAAAAGCAAGTTTTATTCTAGTGAACATAACTTCCTCAAATCTTCATACCGAAGGCTCAAACTTGGAATATAGCATCTTCAGACAGGCTTCTAAATAACTTCCAATCTGTAGGTAAAGATATTCATCCTATAGGAAATGCAGAGCAATCTTCTAGAGTGTTCTTCTGTATTCAGCACACTGTTTCCATTGCACCTCATTGTTTCTACTTGGAGGACTAATTTTCTCAATATCCTCAACATGAGTGTTTACAAATCATAAGAAAGTAACAAGATATGGATATAATTGACACTAATGACAACAAAGATATGTTGATATCAATGACAACACTGATTAGGCACATACTTGCAACAAGAATAACCTAGGAATAGTATGGTAATCTATTGAAAACATGTAAAACTTTATATAACTGACCTAGGGTATTATGAATGCATAACATTCCTCCTTGTATTTTATAATCTAGGAAAACACTAAGGTGCCCACCTTAAATCACTTTTACCTTAGATGAATTTTATGGAGACACACTCATCCACCATCTCTCATGATTCAAAAAATACAATACCTCAATGATCCAAAGTTTACAGTCCTAAACACATTGAGTTTCATAAATTTGAGATAGTCCCATGCAACTCCTCATAATAGTCCATCCTTTTATCTATCACCTATGACAATCATGTAGCATGAAGATTGATCTAAAGACTCTTGTATGATTTCCTCATGCTAATAGGAATCTACATACCACTTCTTTCATAACATGATCACTAACCATGACATAGTGATTGTGAAAAGTTTCATAGCATGGTTATGGCATGTGAGGATTTGTAGGGTAACCACTACCCCTTTTCTCCCTAATGCTAATTCATGGTATTTCATCATAGCACCATTAACTTATGAAGAAAATTTGATTTCATCTTCACCCTAATGGAAATTAGACCACAAAATATGCTACAGTATTGTCATTGTTTGAGTAGTCTTATATGGATGGTATAGGTGTCTTTATAAATCTTGAATGAAGAGTTATAAGGGGCACAATGATGCAGATATAAGACAATCATAGGTGACATGAATAGTAACAACATCCCAACTTATTTAATTCTAATCCCTTGATGCCCATTATTAGCATCTTGATATGAATTTTAAAAAAAACTATAGAGGGGAATTCCACCAAGATTTGATGAATGATCTATTGACCATCAAATATTAGATTCATTCTCCTTAGTACTTCATCTTTCACCCAAGCCACAGAACCAAAGAAAAGGATTAGATTCTTATGAAAAATGTAACACCATCAAAGGACAAATCATATAGTCAACTAATTGAGACCCTAAGAATATAGTTCATTGTACCATGACCAAACCATAGATAATGCATATGAGAGGGACCCCTTTCTAAAGACATGCTCATTCTTAACATATTATGATTCCACTGCTTAAACTAGTAAAAAAATATGTCTGGATGCCCCAAATATTCCTTTGTATAGTCTTAACATATATTTTAACTCACATAATCTAGAAACCCTAGACTTAGGATAGGTTGCTCCCCTAAGTAGATGTCGACAATATAGCATAAATTTAATTTTAGAGATAAGATAGTTGTTGTGTGGTTAGACAACACACCCCATTTTGCCCCAGCAAAACAAGGACCCAAATTTTTGCTTTTACTTGGCTTGCCTATTTCCTTTGCTTTTGGGCAGTATGGTAAGAACTAGTAGTAATGTGTGTCAAGATTTTATCCTATGCATATCAAGACCTCAAGATCAAGTCAAATTTTAAAAGTTAGAATTTGTCATCATAAACCCTAACAAATGAAAGAGTACAAAATTCTAAGTAGGTTTACTTTTTGAAGCACCTCAAAATTCCCTAAGACCCAGAAGTTATGCATGGTCAAAGTTTAGTCAAACAGTCTTAGGGATATCTGCACATTTCCTAACATTTGGACATTAACTTAATATCCTGATCACAAAATTACTAAGGAAAAATCAATCTATGCACATTCGTGAATGTGTGCATGTCAAATTTGTTGCAAGTATGTGCTAACTGGTGTTGTCATCGGTGCCAACTGTATCCTATGTTATTGTTGTTTGTTGATTGATTGAAGAACACTGTCTGAGTATTTTGCTCTGCATTTTCTTTGTATTGAATACTAGAGTATGAGATTTGGATATAATTTAGAGAGGTGTTTGAAGATGCTAAGTCCATAATTTGGTGGTTTGGATTACTGTGAAGAAAAAGTTCTATTCACCAATGTGAAGACTATGCCTAACAAGGTTTGCAGAGTGATAGGGAGAAAGTGTTTTGCTCCACAGATTGGATTTTAGCTTTGCAGTTCTGAACATAAGCTTCTAAGGTCCTTTTTCATCTTCATTCCAAAGGATTTTTTATTTGGTGCTCTGGAAGGCAAGTTAGTAGTTTGACAGTGTCTGATAAGAAGCAGTCAATGATATGTTCTTTAAGTGATATATATTGTGTTCAAGTGAAATCTGTTGCGGTTGGATTTGTCAGCTCCCAAGTGATTCTATGTTGTCTCCAGAATGTGTTGAATGTGTGTACTTGATCTGCAACATACAATGAAGATCTTGCAAGCATGTTTCTAAGTGTTCTTGATATGAGCATAAGTTTTAGCCGACCTGGTTTATCACACTTGTGCAGAGGTAATTTGTGAATTGTGGAAGCATATTCAAGCATGTGAGGATGTATTTGGATCTAAGATAAGTCATGATGTGTTCATCTTTTATTTATTTACCTTGCAAGTTTGTTTAAGTCAAGACCTAATATGATTTATGTATGTATGCTGACCTTGGAGAAAGTTCCAATGGTTATAGAATGTAATTCCAACCTTGATGTTCATTCCAAGGTTGATGATAGGTATAAAAGCATGTAATGAATTCATGTTTGAGGTGTGGTTGTGAAAATATGTGAAGATAAATGTGAATTGTAAAGTAGAGCAGAGAAGAGGGGATATATTGCGCTTCAATGGAACTAAACTCAGGCATGGTGTAGATGCTACTAAATTAGTTCACCCTGGCAGTGAGCCACCCCTAGAAGTGAGCCAACCTTGGCAGTGAGCTGTTCTATTGGGTAGTGAGCCCTAGGCACTGATCCCTTTGGTAGTGAGCCATCTTTTGATATTTGATATTGTTACTACATTGTTTTGTGAGCTAACACTCACCGTGGTTTTTCCCTGTTTAGGGTTTTCCACGTAAAAATCTTGTGTTCATGTGTGTATGGTGTTGTTGAGTTCATGTTTTGATTCTACTATTCATGTTTAATGTTCACAACAGAATAAGGAAATAAGTTAAGTAATTGTGAAATTGATTGTGGTTTAAAGAAGTTAAAGTTTTGATACAACTGATTCATCCCCCCTCTCAGTTGGCTTGTGCCTTTCAACAATTGGTATCAGAGCAAGGTTCCCTTGAAGAAAGCCTAATAGCTTAAGGTAGATCTAGGATGGCACATAGAAAAGGCATTTCTTAGTTTGATGGATCTGACTATGCATACTAGAAGGTACGAATGTAATGTTATCTCATTTCTCTTGGTTATAATGTTTGGGCAATGGTTAAAGATAAATACACAATTCCCAAAGATTTGGATTCTGAAGAAGAGATTAAAGAATTTGAGGCTAATCACAAAGCTAAAAATGCTCTATTAAATGCCATGTCTAACACTGAAATGGAAAAAGTTGTGAATCTGGAAACTGCCTATGAGATTTGGGACAAATTAAAGCAAGTCTATAAAGGTGATACATTTGTCAAGAAGGCCAAGTTGCATAACTTGAAGACCACATATGAAACCATGAGAATGGATGAAGGTGAGAACATAACAAGTTACTTATAGAAGATTGATGAAGTTGTCAGCAGCATCAAGGTACTTGGTGGAGAATTAAATGATGAGGATGTTACAAATAAAATACTCAAAACTCTTCCCAAATCTTATAGTCACAAGGTATCTACTATTGAAGAGCTTCTTGATATGGGAAAGCTTTCAAAAGATCAATTGCTTGGAAAACTAACTACTTTTGAGATAAGAGAGTTTGGTACTACTGATGGCCCTATGAAATCTGAGACTACTTTCAAGGCCAAGGAAGCAACTAAGACTGCTAGATCAGAGAAATATGCTGCGGAATTAGATGATGAAGACTTTGCAGAGCTAGAAGCCAAATTTGCAAGCACAATAAAGAGGGACAACAAAGGAAAATTCAAAGGTAAGTTACCTTTCAAATGCTTCAGTTGTGGTAAAATTGGCCATTATGCTTCAAGGTGTCCTAACATAGCTTTTAAAATCAATGAAAGTAAAGGAAAGATGGTAAGAATGAGTTATTATGTTAGAGATGATGATGGTGTAACTGATGATGAATCTAATTCAGATGATGAAAATAGCAATGAATGCTTGTTTATTGCACTTAGAGAAGAACCTGTTTCTGCTAATCTTGCAAGCTGTGTGAAGGAAGAAAGTCTAGGAGAGTTGTCTGCATTTCATGTTGTAAAGGAAGATGAATGGATCATTGACAACGGATGTTCAAACTACATGGCTCGAGACAAAAGTAAGTTTGTTAAGTTTGAAAAGTATGATGGAGGACTTGTTAGGTTTGGTGATGATGCGATTGGTAAGATTTGTGGAAAAGGATCTATTAATTTTGATGGAAAGCATAATATAGATGATGTTCTTTATGTCAAGGGCCTAAAGCATAATCTACTAAATGTTGGACAAATATGTGACAAAGGGTATAATATTGTGTTCAAGGACAATGGGTGTAAGATACAGAATAGTTCTGGAACCCTAATCGTTGTTGGTAAGAAGACCTATGGTAATGTTTATCATTTGAAAGGTGCTGAAATTTGTTGTTTGTTGGCTAAGACAAATGAAAGTTGGCTATGGCATAGGAGAATGTGTCACATTAACTTCAATAATCTTGTGAGAATAAGAATTGTTCAAGCTGTAAGAGATATGCCCAAGATTGTGAAGCCTGCCAATGCTATATGCAAAGAATGCCAGTTTGGGAAGATGACAAAGACTACCTTCAAAAGAAAAGAACAATCCTCTACTGGTGTACTAGAGTTGGTGCATACATACCTATTTGGTCCCATAAGAATAAGAAGTCTGCAAGGTGAAAGGTATTTCATGCTTCTCATTGATGATTTTCAAGAATGACTTGGGTTACTTTCCTTAGAGAAAAGATGGAAGATTTAGACAAGTTCAAGGTATTCAAAGCTATGGTTGAAAATGAATTGGATTTGAGAATCAAATGCTTAAGATCTGACAGAGGTGGTGAGTTCACTTCAAATGAGTTCAATGCATTTTGTGAAGAACATGGAATAAAGAGACATTTGTCTACTCCTCGGACTCCTCAACAAAATGGAGTGGTTGAAAGGAAGAATAGAACTGTTCAAGAAGCTACCAGAGCAATGATCAAAGAAGTAGACCTCCCGAAAGTGTACTAGAAAGAAGAAATACACACTTTTATCTACATTCAAAACAAAGTGCAAATCAGAGTAGAAGAAAAAAAAACACCTTATGATCTCTGGTATGGTAGAACTCCTATTGTCAAATACTTCATTTTTTTTTAAAGCAAATGCTACATCAGAAGAGATGAAGAATTAGGAAACTTTGATGCTAGATGTGATGAAGGCATATTCCTTGGATACTCCACTAAGAGCAAGGCTTACTGGTGCTATAACAAAAGACTGATAAAGATCATTGAAAGTGCAAATGTAAAGGTAGATGAAGGTATCCAACTAGATGGATATGAGTCAAATGAACCTGCTGGTACATAAAAGACTAAAAAAGGCAAAGAAAGGGAAGTACAGACTGAAGAACAATTTGCTCTGAAAGAAGAAGAAATTCAAGCTGAAGCTCCAATAAGAACTCCTAAAACTCCAAGGTATGTGCAAAGAGATCATTCTGAAGATTAGATCATTGGTGACAAAAGGAAAGGTCTGATGACAAGAAGGATTATAGAGCAACAAGTAAATTTCTATCTAATTTTAAAAGTGGAACCTAAGACAGTAAATGAAGCATGCAATGATGAGCATTGGGTTATGGAAATGAAAGAAGAACTACAATAGATTGAGAAGAATAAGACTTGGGAACTTGTCCCCAGACCTACAAACAAGAATGTGATTGGAACAAAGTGGGTTTTCCAGAACAAACTGAACGAAGTTGGAGAAGTGGTGAGAAATAAGGCAAGACTTGTGTGTAAAGGCTACTCTCAAGTTGAAGGAATTGATTATGAAGAGACCTATGCTCTAGTGGCAAGAATGGAAGCTATCAGACTATTTTTGGCATTTGCAGCACACAAAAACTTCAAGGTATATTAGATGGATGTGAAATATGCCTTCCTGATTGGTGAGTTAGAAGAAGTTTACATAGAGCAACCGGATGGGTTCCAGTTATCAGACAAACTAGACATGGTATGCAAGTTGAAGAAGGCCTTGTATGGACTAAAACAAGATCCCAAAGCTTGGTATGCAAGACTAGATAAGCATCTACTGCAACAGGGTTTCAGTAAAGGGTCCATAGATAGCAATCTATATATCAAGGTAAGAAAAGATCAAATCCTGATTATTGAAGTCTATGTAGATGATATCATATTTGGTGTAAATGAAGAGATGTGTAAGAATTTTGTAAATGAAATGCAAAAAAAGTTTGAGATGTCTATGTTTGGTGAGATGAATTTCTTTCTTGGACTACAAATCAATCAGTTAGACAAAGGTATTTTCATTTCTCAGTCATAATATGTCAAGGAACTATTGAAGAAGTTTAGAATGGAGGACTCTAAAATGGTATGCACTCCTATTGTTACTAGTTGTAAACTGAGCAAGAATGATGAATCTCCTTAGGCTGATAAAAGCAAGTACATATCAATGATTGGAGGACTACTTTACCTAATTGCTACCAGACCAGATATCATGCATGCAGTCTATCTTGTGGCAAAATTTTAGTCAGATCCTAGAGAATCACATGTGATGGCGGTAAAGAAGATATTTAGGTATTTGAAGGCCACTCCTGATCATGGCTTATGGTATCCTAAGAATAATGTTTTTTTTAAGTGCCTATACAGATGAAAATTGGGCTGGATGTGTTGATGACAGGAAAAGTACAAGTGGAGGTGCATTCTTCCTTGGAGATAGAGCAGTGTCTTGGCATAGCAAGAAACAAGAATCAGTCTCCTTGTCTATTGCAAAAGCAAAATATATTGTTGCAGTATCATGCTGCACTCAGGTGCTCTAGATGAAGCAAACCTTGAAGGATATAAAAGTTGAGTTTGATGGGCCAATCCCTATTCTTTGTGATAACACAAGTGCCATAAATATTTCAAAAAATCTAGTGATGTACTTAAAGACAAACCACATTTCAATCAAGTATCATTTCTTTAGGGAGAAAGTTGCAAATAATGAGGTAAAGCTTGAGTATGTGCCTACAAAAGATCAAGTTGCTAATATATTCACTAAGGCTCTTCCAAAAGACACATTTGAGTATCTCTAGGAGAAATTAGGGGTTATTACCCCTCCTTCCTTGAACTAGATGCATAAGAAGGTGCATCAGTCCAGTGTGCTTCAAAGTACATTTCTCTTTTTGGACTGATTTTGGAGGCTACCTCTTAGGGGGAGCATGTAGTGGTTTGAGATGATTGTTGCATTCAGGGGGAGTAAAGAATAATTTTAGATTGATCAAAGCAGTAGTGTGCAAGTATGTGCAGTAAAAGAGATGTGAAGCCCTTTTCAATTGATGTCAAAGGGGGAGAGAGATCATGTGAAAAACTTAGGAGGAGTAAGAGTACAGATGTGTAAAAAGAAAGGGGGAGCTTTAAAGTAGAATTGTGTCTTAATGGTGGAACATGTTTTCACATCATATGTTGCCATCAATGACAAAGGGGGAGATTATTGCAAATATGTGCTAACTAGTGTTGTCATTGATGTCAACATGTTTGTATTGTCTTTGGCCAATGTTATCCTATGTTATTGTTGTTTGTTGATTGATTAAAGAACATTGTTTAAGTATTTTGCTCCACATTTTCTCTGTATTGAAGACTAGAGTATGAGCTTTGGATATGATTTAGAGAGGTGTTTGAAGATGCTAAATCCATAATTTGGTGGTCCAAATTGTTGTGAAGAGACAGTTCTATTCATCAGTGTTAAGATTGTGCCTAGCAAGGTTTACAGAGTGACAAGGAGAAAGTGTTTTGCTCCACAGATTAGCTTTTAACTTTGTGGTTCTAGACTTAAAATTCTAAGGTCCTTAGTCATCTCCATTCCAAAGGATTTGTCATTTCATGCTCCGGAAGGCAATTTAGTAATTAGCAGAGTTTGATAGTGTTTAATAAGAAGCGATCTGTGATATGTTCTTCAAGTGATATATGTTGTGTTCAAGTGAAATCTATTGTGGTTGGATTTGTCAACTCCCAAGTGATTCTATGTTGTCCCTAGAATGTGTCGAAGGCATGTACTTGATCTGCAAGCTACAATGAAGATATTGCAAGCATGTTTCTAAGTGTTCTTGATATGAGCATAAGTTCTAGTTGACCTGGTTTGTCACACTTGTTGCGGAGGTAATTCATGAATTATGGAAGCATTTTCAAGTGTGTGAGGATGTATTTATGTCTGAGCTAGGCTGCGATGTGTTCATCCTTCATTTGTTTACCTCACAAGTTTGTTTAGGTCAAGACCTAATATGATTTATGTATGTATGCTGACCTTGGAGAAAGTTCCAATGGTTATAGAATGTAATGCCGACCTTGGAGAAAGTTCCAATGGTTATAGAATGTAATTCCAACCTTGATGTTCATTCCAAGGTTGATGATAGGTATAAAATCATGTAATGAATTCATGTTTGAGGTGTGGTTGTAAACATATGTGAAGATAAGTGTGAAGTGTAAAGTAGAAAAGAGTAGAGGGGATATATTGTGCTTCAATGGAATTGAACTCAGGCATGGTGTAGATGCTACTAAATTAGTTCACCCTGGTAGTGAGCCAATCCTAGCATTGAGCCACCCCTTTTGGTAGTGAGCCATTCTTTTGGACAGTGAGCCACCTTTTGATATTCGGTATTGTTACTACATTATTTTGTGAGCTAACGCTCACCGTGGTTTTTCCCTGTTTAGGGTTTTCCACGTAAAAATCTAGTGTTCATGTGTGTATGGTGTTGTTGAGTTCATGTTTTGATTCTTCTATTCATGTTTAATGTTCACAATAGAATAAGGAAATTGTTGTGAGGTTACACAACATGCCCCATTTTGCCCCAGCAAAATAGGGACCCAAATTTTTGCTTGGCTTGCTTGTCCTTTGCTTTTGGGTGGTATGGTAAAAGTAATCAATGTCAAATGGATGACAGGATGTCATCATGTGCATATCTAGACCTTAGGATATAGGTTAGGTTTTCAAACTTTGAATTTCATATTATAGATCCTCCCAAGTGAAAGAGCATGAAAATCCAAGCAGGTTTGCCTTTTGAAGCACCTTGAAATTTGTTAAAATAAAGAAGTTATAGTTGGTCAAAGTTTGGTCAATAGGTCATCTGGAAATTAACTTAGTATCCTGGCGCATATTATTATCTAGACATCAAATTTAAAAGGCTTAGGAGATTAAACGTCAAATGCGGGGATATAGTCTGCACCCAGATCTTAACTTTGTAATACCCTGACCTTATTTTAACATCTTGATCCAGATGACGTCATGTCATCTTGGCCCAATGAAAGATCTTCCTCTTGCTATCATCATCTGGATATTAACTATCACCTAGATCTTAACTTAGTATCCAGACATTATTTTAACATCCATATCCTGATGACATCATCATACCCCGACGTGATACAAAAGACACCATATGCTGACGTCATCCAGATATTCTGGCTAGATGCATATTTTGCCCTTATAATGTCTGGACCTTAACCTAATATCCATGACCTAGATTGGACCGTAGCCCATCCTTGTGGAGGAATCTTGTCAGCAAGAAAGATTCTCCATATTGTTGCAAGATGATGACATGTGTCCATATGCATATTGTTAGATCTAGGGCACACAACTGAGAGGGGGGGTGAATCAGTTGTGCAAAAAACCTTGCTTCTACTTTAAACACTTGTTTCTTCTTGTTAGTTAACAGCATATCAATTAACCATTCATAAAAGCAGAAAGCATAAACACCGGAGCAAATAAACATCAACACATTAGACACCAAGATTTTTGACGTGGAAAACCCGATTAAGGGAAAAACCATGGGGTGATTAACCCAAGGATTATTCTCTGTTAGAAGAATAAGAAAAATGACTGGCACATGCCAATTAGAGCTCACTGCCTAAGCACACTGCTCACAAGGAGGCACACTACCTACAAGAGACACACTATCTACAAGATCATAAGTAACACAACCTTGAACTGGAGAATGACATCTTTACCATGTCTGGATCAGTTCCATTTAAGCCTGAAACACTTCTACTCTTCCTTTCGCTCTTTCACTATACCACACTCATCCGCTCCACAACACACACTGAAATGAGCTCACAAACCTTTATTTATACAAGACATCGACTTGGGAACAATTATCTAAGTCAGCAATCAATCATAAAAACATTCGCAAGATGAATAACACATCCGGTCGGCCATCACAAGAAAATTCGCAGGATGAACAACTCATCCGGTCGGCTAGTCTGAAAAAGAACTTCATCTGAAAGAATATCTTCAATTCTGGGCTCTACCACTAATGCAGACCAACAACACAACCTCAACATGATCCAAGAACCTTCACATGCTTGCCTGAATGACCAGGTACATCCATACTTCCTCTGCTCACTAGAATCTCTTCTCTTCCTCATCCGAAACTTCAAGAACACAATCTATCGCCACTGTCATACTGCAAGATGTGCTTCCAGACCTCCAAACCACATACCAATCAAGATGACACATCACAAGGACATCCCAAACACTGTGTCCAATCCGCAAAATAGGACAATGCACTTCCGGATCTCACCGGACCTTTTTGTAACACTCTGTCACTCCAGAGCATCTCCTAGAACCGGTTCTACTTGATCAATCACAACTTCTTCACATCTTCATGCGGACCTCTGAAATCTTAACTGGATCATCTCAGGACTCATATCTACAAACCCTTTAATCTGCATCCTCTGAATCTCAACTTAATGAGTACTTTTGCCTTCTCATCACTGTTCTTCACTGTTCCTGATTGAGACTAATTTTCTCAATATCCTCAGCACATAGCTCATCCAATCCTTCTTGTCAATGCAATATGAGTATGTTGACATCAATTACAACACCGGTTCACCTCATACTTGCAACACATATCCCAACTTACTATGAACATATTTGAGACCCAATAACAATTCTTTGGTCAACAAAGGTTGACTTCACCTATGATGATGTCATCCAGATATTCATATCTGGATATCCACATAGATATTCCTCAATAGGATATCCACTTCCACATACCTATACTTTTTGCATTTAATGCAAAATGAGGGCCATTGGCATTTAAATTTGAATGCATGCCAACATACACTTGTGACGATCCTGTGCAATCTTTCTAAACGAGGCTGTCAAATCAATTTTACACCATTAATAAGCCCTAAAATCATGAATTGCTTAAGGTAAAATGGATTTCTATCATCATAATTGACACAATTGCATTCGAGAGCCCTAAATTTCTACTGTTAAGAGATATATTGTGAACCAGATCTAAGCCAGGAGAGAAAAATTGCAAAAGAATACTTCATCCAAAGAAGCTATTCAATCATCACCACATCCATAACAGGTTAAGGAAGTGATCACAGGTATGTATAAAAAACCTACCCCTCTAGTTATTTCACAAAATTGTTTCATGATTAATTATAGAGAGGGTAAATGGTGAACATTGATAGTGATCATGCATTGTCTAATTTAATTCATAGGATTTAGGCATGTTACAATTTTAGAGCATAAAAAATCAATATTGTGCTAACTCTAGATAGACAAATATATGTTATTATTTGAGACTAGAACGTTTGAATTGTAGGAAGAAATGTTAGAGCCATGTATGGATAAACAAGATGCCAAATTCAAGCTAGTTATGTTCCCTAAAATGTGATGCGTGTATAACAAGTTAAGATTCATAGAGGATACCCATTTGGGTAATACAGATACAGAGGAATTCAAAGCAAGAATTGATGCTAGAGAAGATAGCCCCATCCTACAGAACATAGTGGTGTCAGGCTTATATCATGCAGCTAGTTTTCCTTTTTCCATAGAGGCTTTCAACCTTATGGCCGAGTGTGCATTGAATTATGATGCTACTACAAGGAAAGTAGAGAAACATGAGAGGCTTTATGCAGATTTATTTATGGAGGGTATAACTAAGGTGTTCCATTTACTGGTATCCCAACCTATATAAGTGCCTGACTTGGATAAATTGACAAAGGAATTTGATGACAACAATAAGGTCTATAGGAAGCTAATATACCAGGGATGGAGAAATTTAGATAATATAGCCAGGGCAGCTACCAAAATGGCACAACACTTATATAAGTTTGATTTCAACAAGTGTAGTATATAATGTTCATGCTCTGCAGAATGAGGGAGCTAATAAATTGTGGAACCTTTGGGTCCTTGATGTTCGGACTAATGAGGATGGTTATTGAATGAGGAAGATCAAGCAAAGGTCCAATGGGCCAAGATTATCAGTGATACAATACATGACCAGATGGTCAAGTGGAAGGAAGGTAAGGGGATGATCTTCAGAATGACATCCTACTTAGTATATGCTTGTGCAGCAAAAGGCACATTTGATGGTCTACAAACTATAGGAAGGATGGGTAGATTACCTAATGAGAAGACTCCCTGGGAGCACTATCCCCAGCTGGAGAGAAGACTTTTAGTTCAATATTACAAAATGGTTAATGATTGTTTCTTGATGCACCTAGTCTGACTCATGGACGGAGACACAACCAAGCGGTTTTCAGTGGGTGCTACAAAGGCAATCAATGGATATGGCTCTTGATTCATCTAGGCCAAAACTTATTCCTACATCTGGATGGAGGGTTTTAGTGGGAAACCATATATGCTACCAAGGTACCCTTGAGACAAGGTAGTACTAATGGAGATGATGAGGCAACTACTGTCTACATTTAATGTCCAAGGTGAAGGAAGGGAAGCCCTATAGGAAATTTCCCATTGACATAAACTGGTTCCTAGTAGGAGCCATAGAAAATGCAAGGAAAGATGAAGCAAAGTTGAAAAGTTTGAATCTAAAATTGTTTCCACTCACCAGAGATTATGATCCTTACCATAGGATCGAGAAGAGATTCAATAAGAAGTATAAACATACTGTACACCTCAAGGATTATTGGGTAGATTGTGATGATGAACATGAGGTGAAAAGAAGAGAGTATCAAAGGTTAACCCTGGATCAGATGAGGACTATAGGGCAGCCTGAAGTGCCCCCACAAATCAAAAAGGATGATGATAACCTCATGGATCCTTAGTATGAGGAATAGAAGATATACAATGACACATTTCAGCCCCAGATCTAACACAGAAGGAAGAGACTTCAATAAATGTCCTCACTGCCAAAGTTATAGCTAGGACAAAGAATTGGGTTGCCAAAAGATCAATGAGCTTAAAGAAAAAGGTGTGGCAATCACAAATGATAGAAAGGGAAGAGAAAGGAAAGAGAAGAACAAGGATGTGATGATTTCCTTGTACGAAAGAGACAAATCCTAGGGACAAAGTTACTTGAACCTAGTTCATATGAAGCAGTAGAAGAGATTACCTCTGAAGGAGTATCCATAGTATATAAACCATTGTCACCTCCTATAGGACCAATGCTTAAAGAGATCCTTATGCCTGTACCCCAAGTACCAGCAACACATGAGGAGCTCTAGAAAAATTAGGAGCAAAATCCATTACGGAATATTGTAGGGGAGGATGATGATGATGATGATGAAGATCAAGTGTCCATTGCGACACTAAAGAGGAGAAGTGATAAGTTACAGGGTGTTAAGGTGCCCAAGGAAAGTAGATACCAAAGCCCTAGGATGAGGGGAGTTGTTACATCACCAGCAAAGGCATCAGGATCAAGTGATCCATCTGTAAGTGTGGCTAGAGTCTTGCAACATGATGTGCTAGTAGAAATAGTAATCAAAGTAAAACTTGAGATGGCACAGGAGGCCAAGATCCAAGCTCAAGAAGAAGAGGCTACAAAGTCCCTACCACTGAGTCAAACCACTGATCTTATTGAAGATCAAGTGGTAAAGGATATTATCAACCATCCTATTGAGCCCATGATGCAACATGAAGAAGCTATAGGTAAGGGTGATGTGGCAGTGGAGTCACATAATGATGAAAAAGAAAGAGAAGAATCCACTGAAGTAGAGTTACACACGGGAACTCTCAGTACTTTAATTAAGAATGCGACTAGCCTGGTAGTGGTCGATTTGACCTATGTCCCTGAAAAGGAAAACACTGAAGAAGAGGTTATTAATGATAGCCAAAATCAAGAAGAGAATATCTCTATGGAGATAGATGATAAAAGTAAAGATACTCTAGGGGGAGGAGCTCACTTAGATATCTGTGAAGGTAAAAGTGCACAAGAACAAATAGCACAATAGGATATCCTGATGGATAATCTTGAACAAGAGAATGTGTCTGAATCACTTGCTAATATAGGAGATAAGATTGATAAGCAAGAACAAGAACATCATCATGATGATCAAGCAAATAAAGGCCAAGAGCCTAAAGATGATAAGGTTCCAGAGGAACAGGGTGATAAGGCACAAGATGATCAGACTACTCTAGAGCAAAGGCAGGACAAGCATATGCCTGAGAAAGATAATTTGGATGCTAGAACAGAGCAACAAAAAGACCAAGAGCAAGGTCAAGATTAAAGGAAATAAGAAAATGTGCAGGATCTTAGTGGCAATAAGGAAGTCAGTAAGGACAAGGGAATATAGGATGCTCAAATTGACCAATCAGATCAAGAAGGGTCTAAATCAGCTGCATTATCCTTGATTTCATCAAAGGTAGGCCAATCACAGGAATACCAGGTACCTTTTGATTTGAAGTCTTTATTTACTCTTGACCCAACTAAAGCTAAATAGAGAGCTAGGATAGTCTCCACTATTAAGAGGGATCCAAAAATAGGAAAGAGAACAACCCAAGTTGTTCTCCCCATAGTAGACAAGGCCAAAGGAGAAATCAAGCCAAAAGAGTTCCAAGTCACACAAATTGACTTAGGTCATGTCACCACAAAACAAGAAATTCAGGAACACATTGAAAGTACCGAAGCAGTAGTGGCCAAAATAAGGAAGCTTAAGGCCACAAAGAAAGAGTTGAAAGAGAAAAATGCTCAACTGCAGCAATTTATATAGGGATTAGTGAAGCCAGATAGCTTGGCATCCATCCTACAGGCTACAGAAAGGCCCACTACATTGACATTAATAAGTGAGGAAGAAATAGCTAGTCTAGATGTGCAAAAGCACTAAGCTCATATTATGGACAAACGGTTCATAAGATTCGTGACATCTAGAGAGAAGCTAATAAGGACTTCTAGGTCTAATTGGGACACATTTTCCAACCTGAAGAATGACATTGATTCTTTGAAGAGTGAATTTACTCAGAGGATACAGAAATGTAATTATGCAATGGTAAGACTCAAAAGAGCCAAGGAGATGACAGATGAAGAGTTACTGAAAAATAAAATTGTCACCCATGACTTTCCAGCTCATGGATACCTGGATGATTGAGATGAAGTATGAATTGGAAGTATCAAAGGCTAGCATGATTAAAGTAAGAGACACTCAAACTAATATCCATGGTTTGTTAGCTAATGAGATGAAGGTATTGGAAGAATTGCTAGAAGATGTTGTGACAGAGGAAATAATTCCAGAAATAGATGATGCCATCCAGATATTCAAAGATAAATTTAAAGAAGTAGCAGAAGATCCAATGGGGCTCTTTACAAAAGATTTCATGGATGAGATGTCTGAGCTGAATGTGAAGGTAAAGACATATGATAAAGAAGTAGATAGTAGGACATCTATGCTGAAATCTTTGGAGGAGTAGATAAAAGAGCTAAAATATGCTAAGTTGAGAGTTTAGACAATCAGCAAATTCCAAGTGGATACTTTTGTACAAGAATATGATAATCATAATAAGTTAGACATAGGGAAGTTAGTACATGAGGAAGGTACATCTAAATGAAGAGGATGTTGCAACAAGTGCCATCCAAGATATTTTTGTCATTTTTGCCACTTGCAGCCTAGTTGACTAAGTCAATGATCTTAGAATATTCTAGAGTGCCAGTTGTACCTTACCAGATAGTTGCCAACTGGCAACTTGTGCCACGTATTTTGTATGTTGACTTGGTGACCAATGTAATGTGAACCATTAATTGTAATAGATAAATCCTGATCATAGGATCTTTTGTAACTAATTCTCATCCTTGTTCTATAAAAGGATGGAGAATCTAAGTTGTATTTTATTCGAAGATTAATTGAGATTGGATTGTTGAATGTCATGACCAATTCTCAAAGTCAATTGTAAATATATACTCCTTTTGCATACTTAATGAAGATGAAGACTTGTGATTACAATCAATCGTAAATCCTGCATAATCTGTGGATGATATCTTGATGTTCATGTGATTTGTTGCATCTCTTGGAGTGCATTTCAGTTTGTGAATGTTGTTATTATCCTTTCCTTTGAAGATTCACATCAATCATATCTAGCTGTGGAATGACCTGGTGAAAATATGGTTTTTTTTTCTCTTCATGACAATATCAAGGATATATCTAGATCAATGATTGAAGATTCATTTAATTTAGTATAATTAAATATTAAATTCAATTTCTTTAAATTTCATTTGAATCATCACCATAAATGCAAATACACATAAAATAATAAGCAGATCATCATATAATATGCTGATA
Source organism: Cunninghamia lanceolata (assembly GCA_027924645.1). Taxonomy (NCBI): domain Eukaryota; kingdom Viridiplantae; phylum Streptophyta; class Pinopsida; order Cupressales; family Cupressaceae; genus Cunninghamia; species Cunninghamia lanceolata. The sequence continues at coordinate 323,058 of BSBN01000292.1, read as the reverse complement.
TCCATAAATACATGAATATCTTAAGCATATTCAGACAAAGTGCATACATAATAGCAAATATCATGCAAATGAAGACAAATGATGATAAGAATCATAAATGCATGCTTATAGGCACATCATTTGAAGAAATTTAAAGAGCAGAAGTGAAATTAAGCAAGGATTATTTTAATTTAAGTGAATTGAAGATAGTTTCAGAAGAACTAATCAAAATAACTATGAAATATCTTAATCAGAATGATAGATAGAAGAATTGATCAAACTTACATAAATATTTGCATGAATTGGTTAAATATTGTAAGATTTGATATCATTTGTTAAGAATTTACAGAGAGCAGGTGAAACAGAGTAACATCTGGATATCCGGTTAAAAATTCAAAATCAAATGTAAGGCCCTTGAATGGCAAACAACAACACACATCAACCTCTAAGTAACGTCAGATCATTATGAACTAATGCACAAAGACTTGGGATCATAAATTCTTTTCAAATTTATCATATCTTTCAGGATAAATAAAGGTGATTGTGTAACTTTTATTTCATGTTTTTTTTACTAACAATCAACATCAAAAGAAATAAGTTAAGTAATTGTGAAATTGATTGTGGTTTAAAGAAGTTAAGTTTTTGATACAATTGATTCACCCCCCCTCTCAGTTGTCTTGTGCCTTTTAATAAAATTTTAACCCACGATGTAAGAAACCGTCAAAAGGTATGGATATTTGCAAGTATGCACATTCAATTTCAATGTGCGGATATTCGTTAATATCCTGAATTGCTCTAATATAACAATAAAACTTAACATCCAAATATTAACTCAATGTCCTGACATTCTCCAATATCTAGATGACATCATCCGATCTCGCCATAATGAAATAAAAAAATGTGATGATGTCATCCAGACATTCAGAGTTTGTAACATATCGACAAGTTTTGACATTTGCACATTAACTTAATAACCAGACCTTCGCTAATATGCAGATGATGTCATGATACACCTGACCAAGAGTAACCTTCAAGAAGGTGATGTCATCATCACATTTGGACATAGGGATATTTCATAAATGTAAATATCTAGATATTTCTTAATATTCACATATCTTTCCTGGCAACCCAAAATACATAGATTTCAACAGACCAATCAAGTAGTGCCATGTGGCACATTGACTTTTCTCGTATGAACATTTCATAATGTCTTCACATTTGATAATCAAAGGTAAAATACCTTTGGACTATAATGACCTGACATTCACCCTTGGTCAGCATTGACCAATTTCATGATGATGTCATATGCATCTACACATTTTGAAAGATATGCACATTGTTTAAACATCCAAATATTCGCCAATATGCACACTATGTAATAAATGCCAGGAAATGGTAGGTGGACATTTGAAAATTCAAATCATATACCATCACCTATTGTGATCCTAAGAACCCAATGCTAATATCCATGAACATGGGTAATTCTGCATTAATGATTCCCCAATATCATAATTTCTAATGCATAAAGTAGGATTTTGGTCATTTTTACATTTACAAAGCATTCAAAAAGAGAAATTATAGAGCACCAGAGCTATTACAGTGAGCATTATAGAGATTTGCAATCACAATGGAATGGGGTGCACATCAGATGACGAATGGTAAAGAATGAGTATAAAGTGAACTTGCATGATATTCAGATATCAACTAATCAAGGTTTAAGTGCAGTAAGTCAGGTATGTAACATAAAACCCTCGTTTTGTCATTTTCTGCATAGTAAAAGGTAAAATGGCATTTACTTAAGGTAAATTTGAATGTGGATGCACCTATGAATATGCTCTGTAAACTAGTGAAGGTCATGATACTCAAGAAGTAACTGGTTAGAATTAGAAACTACATGATTAGGTTAAAATATGCATATTCACCATTGCAGGACATCATGGAAGTTCACAAAATTGAAGCGAGACAGAGTTCATGACCCCCATGTACCCATAGCCTAGTGGGTCCAGTTTCATATATGGTCAAATTAGAGATACCCATGCTGGGAATACCAGTCTAGAGGCATGGACGACCAAATCAAAGAAAGGTGGAGGAACCCCTATACTCATCAACATCTATAACTTAGGGATGTGGCATGCTGGTGGATTTCCATATACTACAAAGGCAACTGAGTTGGTGGTAGCATATGCTAAAAATTATAATATAAATACCAGAAGGGTGGAGAAACATGGTAGAATATATGCAGACTTCTTAGTTACAGGGATTACTGCTGCATTCAACCTACCTATAGGTCCCAACTTATACAAGATAGATCTTGAGGATTTGGAAAAGTGAAACAAGGGCAGCTATGCAGATTGCAGGAAAATAATGTTTTCATCCTGGAGGGCTCAAGAGAACACATATAAGGTAGCTCCTAAGCTTCCTGTGAACCTTTACAAATTTGACTTCTCTTTGGAGGTACAATATATGATGGTCATCCTAAGCTGGATGAGAGGGAGGTTGCATGCAAGGAATTTTGAGTCATGGATGTACGGACTCATAAGAATGGTGGAGACCACCAACAAATAGATTCAGTGGGTGTCACTCATCAATGATAGCCTAGATTTAGGAATGAAAAGGCTAGGTGGTAAAGCAAACTTGTTCCACATGTCCTCATATGTGGTTTGTGCCTATGCAGCTAGAGGAACTTTTGATGGCTTGAAAATAGTAGGCTGCATTGGAAAGAATCCTGGTGATAAGAATATATGGGATCATTACCCATAGATAGAGAGGAGGTCATCCCTCCAAAATTACAAGAGAGTTAATGATTTCTTTGTTATGCATCCGGTTCTCCTCATGGAGGATGACTGAGCCAAGAGAATGAGCATTGAGGCTCAAGAAGTAGTGTAAAGAATGGAAATTGGTTCATCTAGTTCCCAACCTTCACATATATTAGAATGGAAGGATTCATTGAGCAACCCCTAATGTTTCCAAGGTACCCCACAAATAAGCTCATCCTAGTGGAGATGACTAGATAGATAGTGCCCTCATATGAGGCATTTGCAAAGAAGAATAGGAAGCCTAATGTCATCTTTCCCATATACATTGGATGGTATATGTGCCTAGACATTGAGTCAGCAAAGGCAACAAAAGGAGGTTTACAAATGCCACATTTACAACATTTCTCATTGGCCAGGCAATATGACCCATATAGAAGAATGGAGAAGCATATTTAAAAGAAGCCTATGCATCAAGTGCACTTGGAAGATTATTCGATAGATTGCTTGGATGATGTAGAGGTGAGGAGGAGAAGCTATCAAAGGTTAACATTGAAGCATATCCGTACATTGGACTACATTCATGTACCTCCTCAATTACCTGACTGGAACCAACTAGAGGTGGCATCCCTAGACCAAATAACACAAAGGGTCATGCAATTGACCCAAGCATGGGTAGACAAGGAGGTTTCTGCTCTAAAGGCCAAGGGAGTGGCTATTACAATAGATAAGAAAAGAAAAAGGAAAGAAGTGCCTAAGGAAGATTATGATGACTTCCTAGAGGATAAGAGGTAAGGCCTCAAGAAGAAAAAACAAGTAGCTTCTTCCAAAGAAGCTAAAGGGAGTACAGATGTTGGAATCCACAATGCCAAAACCCTCACCTTAAAAGAAACAAGCCTCAACTTCTGCTGCCACAATGTCCAAACAACCTAAGGTGGAACAACCTCTGCATACAGGGGATACAGGTGTCAGTTATCAGGACTTAGAAGATGAGGAAGATGATGTATCCCTGGTTAAGAGAAAGAAAACTAAAGATATATTAGTAGGGGCTAATGTCCTAAGACAAAAAAGAGGACATGCACCCACAATGAGGGTGTCCACAAGCAAACAACCAAACATCTTGCTGAAAGGCCAAGGAAGTGAAGGACTATTTAGGACAGGGATAGTACATCAAAGCTTACAACATGATGTCCCTATTCCAACCATTGTAAAGTTCAAAACAAAACTAGCTGAGGAGGCCAGGGAAGAGTAAAGACAAAAGGTAAATGATTCATCCTTGCCCATAGATGACACGATAGACTTCATAGATGATGAGGTAACTAAAGATGTGGTAGCTAGCCCTATAGAGGTTTTGGTCAGAAATACTACCCTGACACCCCAGAATACACCTAAAGTGCAATAGACCACTGGAATTGAAGAAGTTGAATATCCAAAGGTGGTAGTAGAGAACATTGGTTTGGAGGGGTTAATTGGAAAGGTCACCAGCCCAATAGTGATTGATTTATCCTATGATGGGGGTGATGATGAAGAAAAAGACAAAACCATGGAGCATGAATAGACTAAAGATAATTCAGCCATGGATATAGAGGTACACACTGAAGTACCTGCTCGGCAGAATGTCTAGGATATTGATGATGGACATGCTGAGGAGAAAGAGAAAGAACAACAAAGACACATCTAGACAAACAGATCTTATGGTTACATCTAGATCTCAGGATCCAAAAGATGTAGAAGTGCCAATTCCATACAAGAAGGTCCATTGAATAAAGAGGATGAGAACAAAGGAGAGGAGATGGTGACCAAGAGGTTAGTTAGGCTATCCAAGATCCTAGTCATCAAGGACCCAATGTAGATACTCCACCACAAGATGATCAACAAGTGCATAATCAAAATGAAATGACATCACAAGATGTACATGTTGATACAAGTAAGCAGGATGAAGATGTCCGGAAGGAGGTGCCATCAAATAAAGAACTTGATAAAGATAAATCTAAAGATCAAGATATGTCATCTAAGGATGTTGCACCACAGAATGATCAACATCAAATGAATGAAGAGGTTCCCTCCAATGAACAACAACAACAACAACAAAATGTGGAGGAAGATATCTAAAAGAATATAGATATGGAAGTACATGATGCTCACATTGAGCAAACAGACCAAGTAGGGTCCGAACCTGATGTGCCACATTGGCTTAGGCATGAGGTAAACAAACCTCAAATTCTTGATTCTTCCAATTTTGACATTTCTTCATTATTTTCAGTAGAAGTAGAAAAACCCAAAAGAAGAGCCAAAGCTACTTCAACAATAAAGAGAGACCCCATCATAGGGAAGAGAACAACTCAGGTAGTTGTACCTATTGCAAACAAAGTAAAGGGGGAAATAAAAGTAGATGAATTCCAAATTTTATGTCAAAAAATGTCTCCCTAGACTTTTCCCTCCTAGGTTTTGGCTCCTGGGTCCCTTGTTTTGCATCATACATGTTCATTCTGACTCACGAAAGAAAATGGCCTGAAACCCATGTCACATGGGGCATGAAGGACATTGAGGCACTTAGCCCTACCTTAAAAAAGGACCTATGGACATGGGCACTAGTGCCCTTGTCTTGCCCTATTTTAGGCAGGTCCCAAATTTGAATATGAGGTTTGAGGGACATTGTTGCACTTGACCCTGCCTTGAAATAAGACCGGAGGACATGCATGCTAGCACCCTTGTCTTGCCCTATTTCAGATAGGTCTCAAATTGGAATGTCAGTTTTCTGACCATTAATTAGGTCCTAGGCCAACATCTTAAGTTTGAATTACAAAATTCTTAGCAAGAATGTGTTTAGTTGCATATATAAGCATGTTTAGAGTTTCATTTGTAAACTAGAAGATGATTGTGAACTTTTAGCAAACTTATGATTTTAGAGCATTCAAGATATTCATTGTTGTAGAGAAGAGCATTGTTATTGTGTTTGTGATTGCATATTTAGCTCCATCTTCTCATGTGTTGAAGAGCCTTCATCTATGTGAGATCTACACCTCTGAGGTGATATCTATTTGTATTTAAATCATTTATCAATTTGTTTTGCCTATATCTCGTAGGGATACACACTCTTTATCTGACAATGGTGTTTGGAAGACTTGAATGTCTCTCTAGGGCTTGATTGAGGCAAGCCTCTAAACACCACAAACCCCAACCACTCTCCTTGTGATTGCAGGTTACAGGTGTCATATCTTGATAGAGTGGAGTTGCAGGGAACAGTAACACAGTGTGCAGATTCTGGATCTCAGAAGAAAAGGATTGCTCAAACTTGGGTGCCAATGCCAGTGTCCTCCAAGGTTGCAAACATGGCAATCATTTGGACAGTGACAATCAGCATCTAAAGAGGCTCTGACATCCTAAAGTTCACCCTGCCTTGGACTCAGGCTCGAGTGCCAGTGTCCTCCGCATCTCCCGGGATGGAAATGGAAAATACAATGAATATCAATGTCGAAAGGAGATCAAGATTCCATGAAGAAAACATTACCTTGGATAGGGGCGCTAATGCCAGTGTCCCTGAGTATTCCACATCTCAAACTTCAAAAAATAGTTAGTAACTAATCTCTGCCTACTACCTTAGTCTGCAAGCATTTGTCATAATTCATTGTTTTACTTACTGTTTTGAATAATTAGGGTCTTAAGGGTATTCGAGCATTAAATTAATACATTGATTGACAAAATCTGAATTTCCACATTGTTCCAAGTGACTACCAACCTGTAGGTGAATCCTCTTGCAAGAGTTGTGATTCAACTCGGTTGGATGTCCTTGTATGTTTGTTGAGAAATGAGGATTTCACCTTTGTATTCATTGTCCCCTTTTTCCTACAAAACATTTTGGTGAACTCATGTTTATTTGAATTTTGCAACTTGCTGAGTGTTGTACTCTAGATTTTCATTCATTCATTTTATTGCATTTGAAAATTTACAAAAAAATTGAAAAAATTGAAAAATTTTAAAAAATTGGCATCTTAGGCTTGCATTTTAGCATAATTTGCATTAACATAATTTAATTTCTATTATTTTCATTAGATCTGATCTAAATTGCATAAATTCATCATTATTTTAATCATTTGCATTGCATTTTCATGCTTAATTTGTTAAAAATTGCTTGAAATTGTGCATTTTTCATAAAAACCTAGTTTTGCATTAGCTAGGGTTTGTAGTTAAAATCTTGTTTCAGATTTTACTACTTTTTTAAACACTCATTTAGGACCAATTTATATTTGTAGTGTTTCATCATAGTGTCTTTTTTTTTGCACAAATTCATGTCTAGGGTTTGAAAACCTTGCATTTTCACTAGATTTGGCCTTGTCATCTCTCTAGAATTACATTATAGGCGTGTTGTGAAGGATATGATTACATTATTGGACTGATATTCAGCTTATTATTTCCAACCCCTCATAAATTTCTTCACAAAACCTCTTCTTTTAGTCATTTGCATTGAAAAATTGTGAAAAAAAGTGAAAAATCAAGCATTTCTAGATCATGAACATACATAGTCTTGCACTTGTCCTTTGCATAAGCATTGAAAATATTTTAAATCTGATCTTGCACATATTTGAAAACATAAATTTGGCATCATTTGATATCCTTTCTTGAAATTTGGCATTATCTCAATACACATTATGTATTTCAACACCCAGGGTGTACTACTAGCTCTTATTGATGTTTTTGGACATTTTATTATGGTACCTTCATGTCATTTTTCTTTGGTATCTTTGCATGCATTTATCAAAAATCTTGATTTTAATAGATTCTTAACCCTCATGAGTGAACATCCTACAATATTATAAAGCTTAACCGAGTTCATCTTCATGAGTAGTAACGAAAAAGATAATTGTGATAGCACTTCTCCTATTCATCTAGTTTCTACTACATGTGATGATGATATAAACTTACCCTTTGATCATTCTTTCAAAAAATATCCCTCCTATGAGGATATACTAGCAAAAGAGGATGCAATCATTGACACATTCCTTAAAATCACCCTACCCTCTTTGGAAAATAAAACATTAATGGATAAAGGGCTCCCACTCAAGAAGGATTCCTCATGGGTAGAAAATGACTATTCAACTAATGATTACATGGTGCATGATGTCTCTAAGGATAATCCATTAGCTCTTCCACCTTCGATTGAATTTTTGAGTACCTTGGATATCTCTAAGGAAGTTAAGACTATGGATAACTCTACTTTTGTTGCAAATTCAAATGATACTAAACTCTTTAACAACATTGTACCTTCCTTTCGTTCCAATGCTCTCCTTGGCCAAGATGAAGTATTAGTGGATGAGAAAAGGTCTTTCAAATTAAATCCTTTAGGGATAGATGTTGAACATAATTGAATGGACAAAAATGTTAATTCGATCTTTACTAATAGACTTTGTAGCAATATTCCTAAGATGGTTGTGCGGGGGGCACCTAGTGCACCTTCTTGCTTAAAACCAGTGATTACGGTTCAAGGTGATCAAAAACCACCTAGACACCCTGATTACATCCTAAATTATGCAATACAAATCACTCAAAGAAATCAAGGTGTTTAAAAAGTGTCACAACAATCACACCATAATATGATTGCTCACACATACAACACCTGTAATAACAAGCAAAGCAAGTAATCACCTCATGTGCCTATCTCTCTCTTCCATGTTCTCAACCTATGCTCCCTGTGCCACCTCATCTTACTCATAAAAGTGGTCAAGAATATGATCTTGTCAAACAGCTTCATGCTACTCCAGCTAAGATCTCTCTTTGGGATTTAATACAAACATTGCCTACGTACCATGGAATGCTCCAAGAAGCTTTACAAAAGGTGATTCTCCCACCTACTGCTAAGCCTAATGATGTAGCAACTGCATTAGATAGTATAAATGCAAAAAAAATGGATATTCTATTTCAACCACATGAATTACCATCAATTGAAGTTCAAAACCAATATGATCATCTTATAATCTTTGTCACAATAAATAAAAAAGTTGATAAAGTGAGTTATGATTGACAATGGATCGATTCTTAATGTTTGTGGGATCGATTTGTTACATAGGATTAAGGTTGATACCTCTCTAATTAAATCGGATATAATTAGCATTCACGGCTTTGATAATGTTGGTAGACAATCTATGGTTACTATAACTTTACCCATAAATGTCGGACCCATGACATTATCTACCCTTTTTCATGTCATGCCTAGTTCTCTCTCATATAATATGATTCTTGGTAGATCGTGGATTCATGCCATGGGGGCAATTCCATCTACTCTTCATAGATGAATAAAGTTTATCTATCAAAACAAGCTCCACACCATACAAGCTGATCCTGAACCAGATAATTGCTTACAATATTGAAACACAAAAATAAGTAAACAATCATACAAGTCTAAACAACTTACGAGTGGATTCATCAACACCTCTTGCCATAGATAATGTTGTGCAAGACTCTAAAACATCAAATGCACTTTTTTGGTGATGATTGGGGTTCATTAGATTTTAATCCTTGCGGTGTAGGTTGAAAGAAAGCTAGGTGTGCAGAAAATGCTTCCTAAACTAATCTAATGAGGGGAGAGGTATGTAAATTAATTTTAACCTTTACAGTTTCAGCAATATAAAACTTATATCAAAGATATTGCAGCAGTAAACACAATACAAGAATATAGACAGAGAGAAGTAGACACAAGATGTATTGTGGGGAAAACCTTTTTAGGTGAAAAACCCCACACTCTAAAACCTGCACAATGTATTATCTGAAATAGTTACAATTTACAATACACTTGCAATGCAAGTTCTTCCAAGAGTGTTCAAATGTTGATTCTGGAGTTATTCTGGTAGCATAACAGTACCTGAAAAAAAAACTATGCAACTACAACTCCAAACTATGCAATATATAGAGAGTACAAGGCAAATACTGGAATCTTCTTGGGATAGGCATCCACCTTGGCCACATGGCCCTTTTACCGCATCAAAGGAAACTTGTCCTTGCTGAAAATACATCCCTTACATCTGTCATACATGACAGATTTGACTTCCAAGTTTGAAGCGCTCCATGCTAAAAATAGACTATGACAGATGCTCTTACGCATCTTACAGTTTTCATAGATTTTCCCAACATAACAACATTTAATGTTGTAAGAGAATCCATCATACAATGCTTAATATAGCATATTCCTCTTACAACATGTCATAGCCCAACTTGGGCGCCCAAAGATGCCTTTCCCTCATGCAAAGATACTCACTAACACTTGTCCTCACTTGTCATAGGAATCTCCAAACTTGGCTCTTACGCGTCATAGATTCTATCATATGGAATATCCTCTTCCACATATCACAAGATGTCGACACATGGCATAATAGTGCCACCTCAAATGGGATGTCCAAATCCATGTAGGTTTGACTTGGCCATCCAAGTCACATTCCAAGTAAGATGACATGTCACCGTGCCACCTCAACTAAGTGACCAAACTGAATGTGCAAGTAAATACAATATTAGGCAATAAATAAATAATGCTAGGAATTTGCAAAGGTTGAGACACCTTAATTCCCAACATTCTCCCACTTGTCAAACACCTTGCAAGAGCCAAAAGAAATGACAAGATTTAACTGCTAGGAGCCAAGAGGCCCATAGACTCCGAACACCATCTAAACTTCTTTGTGCCCACTAGTTTCGTCAATGCATCTACAACATTATTCAAAGTGTCTACTTTATCCAATATCACATTCCCATCCTCTACCATGTCTCACACAAAGTGAAACTGTACATCAATATGCTTTGTTTTGGCATGGAAAGTCAGATTCTTTGCTAAGCAAATAGTACTCTAACTGTCACAACAAATAATAATCTGTCCTGCATCAACACCAATATCTAAACAAACCTCTTAAGCCAAATGGCTTCCTTACAAGCATGATTTGATTCCATATACTTAGCTTCTATTGTGGACAAAGTGACCATAGGTTGTCGCTTACTCAGCCAACTAATTGCACCACCAAACATAGTAAACACATAAGCACTAGTGGATCTCTTGCTATCAATGTCACCAGCCCAATCGGAATCCACGAATACATATAGAATGTTGAGGTCCTATAGGATGACCATGATAACATAGGGAAAACTCAGAAGTACCCCGTAAATATCTAAGCACTCTCTTTACTACATCCCAATGTACCTGTCTAGGATTAACCATAAACTAACTAAGGACTCCCACTATTTGGGCAATGTCTAGTCTTGTACAGACCATAGCATACATCAAGCTACCAACAACACTAGCATAAGGTACTCTACTCATATCCTCCATCTCAGAAGGAGACTTTGGACAATCATTAACAGATAACTTTGTCCCCAAAGAAACAAGAGCAGACAATGGTCTACAATCTACCATGCTAAATCTATCCAACACGGTCTTCACATACTTACTCTAGCTTAACCAAAGTTTTATGTTTGCTTTGTCTCTTCTGATTTCCATTCCTAGAATGTACCTGGCTACTCCTAAGTTTTTCATCTCAAACTATGCTGACAATTAAGACTTCACATCAAAAATCATATTCTTACCATTCCCAATTAGCAAATATCATCAACATATAGTACAATAATGAGAATATGATCATTGTCAAACTTGTAATACACACAATGATCTAATTTCAATCTTAGAAATCTAATAGACAACACAAAGGCATCAAATTTCAAGTACCACATCCTAGGAGATTACTTCAAACCATACAAAGACTTCTTTAACTTGCAAACCAAATTTTCTTTACCTTTTTCTATGTAATGCTTTGGCTGTGACATATAAATCTCTTCCTCCAAGTCACCATGAAGGAATGTTGTCTTCACATCCATCTATTCCACTTCTAAATCATAAGCTATTGTGAGAGATAACAGGAACTAAATATATATCATCTTTGCAATGGGAGAGAAAATTTCACCATAATCAATTCCCTCCACTTGTGAGTACCCCTTCGCAAACAATCTGGCCTTATACTTCTCAACACTACCATCTGCACCAAATTTCTTCTTGAAAACCCATTTACATCCAATAGGTTTATGTCCATCAGAAAAAGGCACCAAGTCCCAAGTTTTATTCTTTTCCAAAGAAGCCATCTCATCTTCCATGGCCTCCTTCCAGGAACTGCATCTTTCATGCCCATAGCCTCTATCACAATTCTAGGCTCATCAGCATTAGTAAGCAAAGCAAAGGCACAACTAGAATCAAGCAATGTATAACCAAACCTCTTAAGTTGCTTCTTGTTTCATGTGGACCTCCTCAAAGGGTAAGGTGGAGGTTCTACTTCTTCTTCTGAACTTTCAGAGTGGCTAGAGCTCTCCTCATCATCAGGTCCAACAGGCTCTTTTAGTTTAGTCTTCTTAGGGGTAGAAGGAAACTGAACCACATCCTCTTTCTTTTCTTTCTCTTCTGGCTGTAGAATAGTGGAAGAAGGTGTTAGCTCTCTGAAAATAACACTTCTACTATACAACTCTTTTTTAGCCAAAGGATCCCAAAGCTTGTATCCTTTCACACCGACACCATAGACAATGAAGATACACTTAACAACCTTGTTCTCCAATTTTGACCTCTTCTTCCTAGGCACATGAGCATATGCCTCACAACCAAAAACATGAAGATGTCTTATTGAAGGCTTCTTACCAAACCACACCTCCATGGGTGTCTTATCAACAAGAGCTGATGTAGGAGACCTGTTTACCAGGTAGCAAGCAGTGGCAACAGCTTCAGCCCAAAACTTCTATTTGAGGCCAGCTCCACAAAGCATACTCCTAGCCTTCTCCATCAGTGTCTTGTTCATTCTCTCTGCAACTCCATTTTGCTATAGGGTATAGGGAGTTGTCTTATGTCTTTCAATCCCCTGTTCTTTACAAAACTTGTCAAATTCTATGGAACAAAACTCACAACCATTGTCAATTCCCAAAGACTTAATCTTTTTACTAGTTTGATTCTCAACAAAACATTTAAACTCTTTGAACCAACTAAAGAATTCAGATTTTCTTATGAGAAAATAAATCCATGTCCTTCTATTGTAATCATCTATGAAAGATACAAAATATACAGATTTAGAGATCGAAGGAACATTAACTGGACTAAACACATTAGAATGAATACGATCCAATACACCAAAAGACTTATGAGAACTTGAGTAAAAATGAACACGGTTTAGTTTTCCATATATACAATGTTCACAAAAGTCAAAATCAAGATTACAGTCATCTAACCCCTCAACGAGGTTTTTATTTTTCAGGGTTCTAAGATCCTTCTCACCAATGTGGCCAAGTCTCTTATGCCATAACATTATCTTCTCACTAGGAAGCTTAACTTCCAAAGCATGAGCACCCTTAGGTACCCAAAATGCACTACCATTAGAATTTGATACAATAGATCTTTTAGTTGCTAGTTTGAATGGTGGGGATGAAGTGACTACAACTCTTTTCTTCAAGTCAGAAGAACTATTGCATTGTGAAATGCATGCCTCCATCTGAAACAGAGTACCTCTCTAAGTACCCTTCGTTGTTGGCAAGAGACACTGCAAGGCATGTCATGTGTTGTCATTGATGGCAACTAATTCCATTCCCCACATCCACAGTGTGGTATCAGATCATACTGGAAGTCAGTTCCAAGATTTGTCCAGACCGGATAGATAGGAACAGGGTATACGGTAGACTTCAATATTTTGGTCAGTGGATCTCTCTAGTTAATCATTGTGTGCTATGAATCTAAGGGAGTGTAGAGGAATGTCAGGACAATCTAAATCCAATATTTCAACCTTCGGTGACAAAAGGATTAAAAGTTATGAGCATCTGAGTACTGGGTCCTAATATGACAGAACAGTTTAGTGAAGAACAAGCCGACTTGTGTTAGATCCTTATGCGGATCTAGTAGAAGTATTTTGGTAAGTTACGTATGGGATATAATGTTAGTGGCCGACATGCATGGTGACCTGCAAGTGTTATTTCTAGTACGCATCAATATTGGTGTATGGATTCAGCTGAGAAAATAGAGTACTTGTATTGTTTATTAAATTCTTCATAAGGCCGATAAAAAGGTGATTGAATTTATTAAGGCAGATATATATATATAGCCAATGGATTCAAGTGTATTTATGGATGATGTGTACAATGATGGTGTAAGTGCGAAAAAGAGAAGAAGAAGTGCGAAGGAAAGGATTTAAGCCCAGACTATGGAAAAAGAGTGAAACTAAGTAGAATAAGGATGAAGTGTGTAAGATCAGTATTTTGTGCTTAACTAGAACTAAATTCTTGCATTGGCAGATGCTACTCATCAGTTTAAACAATCTGTAATCTTTTTGTAATCATTCTTGTAGGCAGTGAGCCTCTTTTGAGTAGTGAGCTTTGGACAATGAGCCCAAAGGCATGTGCCTTCCCCTTTTGTAATACTTTTAACAGAGTATAATCTTTGTGGGTTAACCTCCACCGTGGTTTTTCCCTTAACCAAGTTTCCATGTTAAAAATCTTGGTGTCAAGTGTGTTATTTATGTTTCTGCTCATGTGTTATTGATTCATGCTTTCATGATTATAATAATGATCTATATATAAGTGGTAGAGAAGAATTAATTGTAGCAAGTGTTAAAGTTTTGAGATAACTGATTCACCCCCCCCTTAGTTGTCTACTCTAATTCCAACATTTGCAAGCACCATAGCTCCTCTAGTCATGTTGCATCCTTCTTTCAAGAAGACAACTTGCACACCTGTATCATTCAATTTACTTACAGAAAGAAGGTTTCGTGCCAAGACTGGGATGTGCATAACCCCAAAGATCCCCTTCACTCATCCATTAGGGAATCGGATTATGACTCTTTCATGGCCAACTATCTTCAGATGAGAATTATCACCCAGGTACACTCTTCCACCATCAAACTCTTCATACTTTGTAAACCAGTCTCGATGCGAGTGATGAGTGCTAGGTAGCACCCATATTAATACACCTTTTTACCTCTCTTTTCCATCCTTCTTATTCCATTGTCCTGATAATTGAACCAAAGTAGACTGATAAGATTTGTTTTAATTATATTAATGAGAGATGAATTACTAAAAGTCATGATTTTTGATTGAAGGACTAATGTGTAGTAATTTAATGGACATATGCACAAATTGTCTCTTTTTGAATCTATAGGTGCAAATGTTCAAGAAAAGGCAATTTTGAGCATCTCCAAAGATGGTCCTAATAATCTCCAGAGCTGACATGAAGGATACCATGCCAATCTTTGATGTTTTCCAATATGATTGGAGAGATTTTGAGATAAGAGTACCAACGGTGAATCATCTTCAGAGTAGGACAGAAGTCATAAGCACATCTTTGGAGCTGTAGACAAAAGAACACACCTTCGGAGCCCTCCTTAATGCACTGCAGAGTTATAGCACCGCTATCAATCAACACTTCCAGTGGCAATTGGAGTGCTCCAGGGATTGCTCATCCAACGCTTGAGTAACTGAATGAAGACTCTAGTTAACTTCTAGAAGTTTAATTCCTTTTTATTGATTTTGCATGAGTTCTTGACAAACTAATTAAGTACCTATATTTCAGAGCCTCGTTGTCCAGTTGTTATTTGAAACTAAGACTCTAGATTTAGTGGGACTGTTGTTCCACTAAAATCTATTTCAATTGCATGATTTTACTCTACAGTTAAATAGTTGATAGAATAAGAGATTGATGCTAACTCATAGATAAACTAGTAGTTAGAGTAAGTGATATCTCATCACTGGATTTGATATAAATATATAAGGTAGAAGTAGAAGAAAGATATAGATTATTATTATTGTAATCTCATTTTGATATAGATACTCTTTTGAATACAAAAAGGATACTAATGGGATTGGACTGAAGAAGAATTGTGATATTACATTCATGTACTGATTTATTGCCTTAGTCTTCAGTCCAGAGGGTGAGGAGCAAGGGCCCACTCCCGCCATCAAGATAGGAGGCTAGTATTTATTTTGTTTATCATTCTGTTTCAAATTCTGCTTAGGAAGATAGTTATTATTTTCTCATAGATAAATGTATGCTTTAGTTGAATGGATTAGAATAGATCAATGTTAGCTATTTACTATTTCATCTTTGTTTCCAATATTCTAAAAATTTGTTTTCATAGTAGATAAATTAGCAACATTAATTTCCATAGCAATTAAGATTAGCAGAATTAGTTAAATAGACTGGCAACTATAGGATTCCTAATTGCAAATAGCCAAGGACACATCCCTGGATTTGACATGTGAAAACATGATTAAATGCCAAGGACCCACAACCCTTGTCATTTTTGGTGTCGTTGCCAGGGACCTCTGTGTTAATTAGGGAAACTTAGTTAAACAGTTTTAGGATAGATTGAATCTATATGGTTAGAGCCAAGGATTCAAAAGGAAGATACATAAAATAGACACCCCAGCAGTAAACTATAGGAGAAAGTAGTAGGGTGGCACAAGCTCTTGTTGAAGAGAGGCACCTAGAACCTACCTTGGAAACTGCACCCCAACTCAATAATTCCTCAAATCCTCCAAGTCCTTCACTCTTTGAATATATCCAAGAATTGTAAGAAAGATTCTAGGTAGATCCTTTGACAAAAACCAATTTCTCTGAACCTCACATCGAATCTCAAAGAGATGAACCAATATTAGACATGGATGATAATCATGAAGAGGAGGATAATCGCGCTCCAAGAACCTTCTCATATCCCATTGTTTTGGCTACTGGAGATAATGCCCCTATGAAGAATATTTCACCTTCACATTTGCTAAATTTTAGGTGTCTTGGTTCTGAGGATCCAGATCATTTTTTGTTTGAATTCAAAGTGGTATGCCAGACTTATGATTATGGATCAGACAATAAAAAATTCAAACTTTTTCCCCCAACACCAAAAGATTCTTCTATGAGATAGTTCATGGGTTTGCCTCAAAACTTCATCCATTCCTGGGAATAGATAGAAATAGAGTTTTTGGGAAAATACCAAGATTACTGTAGAATCGGTGATAAAAATGAGGAATTGTTCAAAATTAAACAAAGAGATGAAGAAACCTTAGAGGACTATGTGGATAGGTTCAACTTCACTTTGAGAAGGTATGGCAACCCTATGAATCACTCTTTGGCTAGAACCCTATTTGTAAAAGGATTAGACAAAGAATCAAAATAGGCATTGGATCTAATGGGAAAAGGGAATATCAATAAAATGGATATGCCTGCTATAGAAGAACTCTGCAGCAACTATTCCAGAACCCAAGATGGAGTGATAACACCCAAATATTTCAAAGGGAAGAATGAAATAGGACGGTTAATGGAGGAGATTACAAATCTTAAAACACATATTCTAGTCTAACTGAATACCACATTAGATGGGATTCAGGCAAAAACTAGAGCAACTGATCACAACAGAACAACTAAACCACTCTCCATATATTATCCTAGGTATAGGAACAAACATTTGTTGAGAGAATGCCCTTTAGATAATTCAGGGATTTGTCAGATCTGTGACAGGGAACATCTTACGAGTCAGTGTGATCAGCTCCTAGCCTTAAAAAGTCTGACTAAAAAGAATGCCATTATAGAGGAGGAGTTGAACTATGTAGGACAAAACGAAGCTGGGAATTTCCCTTATAATTAGTATCCAAACCAGGCTCCTTATAGGGGCCCTTCACTGGGAAGTATTAGTTTTAGGATAGACAACTGAGAGGGGGGTGAATCAGTTGTCCCAAAACTTTCTTTACTTTAAACACTTAAATCTTTCTTGTAATTCAATAGCATAATAATAAATCAATCATGGAAGCACAATACAATAATTCAAGAGCAGAAACACATTAACACATATGACACCAAGATTTTAACGTGGAAAACCCAGTTAAGGGGAAAACCACGAGGTGACTAACCCAACATTGTATTCTCTAATAAAAGAATAGGAAGAACAAAATGGCACATGCCAATTAGGGCTCACTACCCGAGCGCACTACTCACAAGAGCCCCACTGCCTACAGGAGACACACTGTCTACAGAATAATAAATATTACACACTTGAACTAAAGATTAGCATCTTCACCATGCTTGAATCAGTTCCATTTAAGCTCAACACTTCTGCTCTTCTTTTCACTCTTCTCCTCTCTACCACTTACTCATCTTCACACGGGATACTTTGAGATTACTTCACAACTCTTATTTATACAAGACATCAACTTCGGGATAATCATCAAAGTCAGCACAATACATACTTTATTTTATTACAAAGAAAGTATACAAATACAACTTGACTTATTACAAAAGACTTCATGTGAATAACCACATTGTCGGCCACACATATCTGGGACTTCAATCTTCTTAGAGGAACATGCCATCCTTCATAGAACATCTCCAAGATCATCTGCAAGATGTGTAAAACATCCGATCGGCCATGATTAGGAAGAATATCATCACCCGAAAGTTAATCTTCAATTACAAGCTCAATCTTCAATTTGGACCACCATCATGATCTAGACACAATCTAGAGACCCCCACCAGCTTGCCTGAAACACCAAGAACATCCACACCACTTCTGCTTACTGAAATCATTTGCATCTTCATCCGGAACCTCAAAAACACATTCTATCATCACTATTATATTAGAATAGATGCTTGTGGACCTCCAGACCATGAACCAATTGAGTTTTCAATTTATACTGGCTTCCTAAACACTCCACCAAATCTGTAGAACAAGATATTGCATTTTTGGATCTCACCGAACCTATTTATGTCACTCTATCACCTCTGAACATCTGCCAGAACCAGTTTTACTCATATATCCATAACTTCTCCAAATCTTCATGGGGACCTCTCAGATCTTGACTGGATCATCTTTAGACAATTATCTATAAACCTTTTGATGCACATCCTCTAATCTTCACCTTAGCTAGGATCTTCACTTCATAGAACTTCACTGTCTTCACTATTCTTCTCTATTTCTGATAGGACTAATTTTCTCAATATCCTCAGCACACAACTCATCCAATCCTTGACATCAATGCAATAGGAGTATGTTGACATCAATGAAAACACCGGTTAGGCCCATACTTGCAACAATCTCCCCCTTTGTAATTGATGGCAACATATGATGTGAAAAATTGTTATAACCATCAAGACAAGTACTTCTCCTCACTGACTGACATAGCTCCCCCTATCAACAACAATCATTCATATGTCTTCTCTTTCTTTACTGCTCCCCCTTTGATCAACAACCACTTTTGTTTTTCACATGTCTTCTCTCCCCCTTTGACATCAATGGCAAAGGGCACATACTTGTATTAATCAGAATCATACAAACAGCTCCCCCTGAGTAGCAACTTCCTATCATCAATCTAGATCACAAGATATGATTGTGATATCCACTAGACTGATGCACATCAGTGCACCTTAATTCATAATTGGAGGGGTAATAACCCCTAACTTCTCCCTAAGATACTTAAAAGAGTTCTTAGGTAGAGGTTTAGTAAAGATGTTTGCAATCTGATCCTTAGAGGGTACAAATTCCAATTTGACTTCATTCTTGTTCACCTGCTCTCTCAAAAAGTGAAACTTGATGGATATATGTTTTATATTTGAATGCAACAATGGATTTTTTGATATATTTATTGCACTTGAGTTATCATAGAAGATTGTGATAGGTTACTCATACTCCACTCTGATGTCTCTTAGCAATTGCTTCATCCATAATACTTGAGTGCAACTACCTGTTGCTGCAATATATTCTGCTTCTGTAGTGGATAGAGATATTGCCTCTTGTTTCTTGCTTAGCTAAGAAACCAATCTTTTCCCCAAAAATAATGCACCCCCACTGATACTCTTCTAGTAATCCACGTCTCCTACCCAATCTGCATCTGTATATGCATGAAGAGAGAAATCATGATCCCTAGGATACCATAAACCATACTCAACTATTCCTTTTAGATATCTGAGAATCCTCTTGATTGCCATGACATGAGATTCTCTAGGATCAGCTTGGAATCTAGCAAAAAGACCAACAACATTCATAATGTCAGGTCTAGTTTGAGTGTGATACAGTAGTCCTCCAATCATTGACCTGTACATTTTTTGATCAGCCTTAGGAGAGTCATCATTTTTCTCAGTTTACATCTAGTTGTGATGGGAGTATTCATTGGTTTTGAGTCTTCCATCCCAAATTTCTTCAACAATTATTTCACATATTTGGTCTGTGAAATAAAGATTCCTTTCTTTGTTTGAGTGATTTGCAGACCTAAGAAGAAATTCATTTCCCCAAACATGGACATCTCAAATTCACTTTTCATTTGATTTGCAAAAGTTTTGCACATACTATCTCTTCCTCCAAAAATGATATCATCAACAAATACTTCAACAATCAAGATATTTTCATGATCAATTTTGAAGTACAAGTTACTGTCAGTAATACCTTTGTTGAACCAATCTTCAAAAGATGCTTATCGAGTCTTTCATACCAGGCTCTTGGGGCTTGTTTAAGTCCATATAGTGCTTTCTTCAACTTGCAGACCATATCACCATGATTAGACAATTGAAATCCATCTGGTTGCTCAATGTATACTTCTTCTTCCAAGTCACCATTCAGGAAGGCAAACTTGACATCCATCTGATATACTTTGAAATCCTTGAAGGCAGCAAAGGCAAGAAATAATCTGACTACTTCAATTCTTGCCACCGAAGCAAAAGTTTCTTCAAAATCAACTCCTTCTACTTGAGAATAACCCTTGTAGACCAATTTGGCTTTGTTTCTGACTACTTCACCATCTTCATTCAGTTTATTCCAGAAGAACCATTTGGTTCCAATCACATTTTTGTTTCTAGGTCTGGGAACAAGATCCCAAGTGTGATTTTTCTCAATCTGCATCAACTCTTCCTTCATTGCTTTAGTCCAGCTTTCATCATTACATGCGTCACTTACAGTCTTTGGTTCAATCTTTAAAATCAAACAATACTTTTCTGAGTCTTGAGCAATCTTTCTTCTTGTTTGAACACATTTTCTTTTATCACCTATGATTTAGTCTTCAGAATGATTCAATCTTACATATCTAGGAGTTTTGGGCATTTCTTGCACTTGTATTTCTTGGATAGGTTCATGCAAACTTATCTCTTCTTCCTATATTTCAGGATTCTCAGGATCAGTCTGGATCTAAATTTCAGAAGGGGCTTGAACTTCTTGGACCAAAACATCATTCTAATCATCTTCTTCATATTCATAGAACCTTGAGGGTTTTTCAATGCCTTCATCAACCTTCACATTTGTACTTTCTATAATCTATCTCAATCTCTTGTTGTAACACTGGTATGCTTTGCTTTAAGTAGAATAGCCCAAGAATATTCCTTCATCACTTCTAGCATCAAATTTGCCAAGGTCTTCATCTCTTTTAATGTAACATTTGCTACCAAAGACTCTGAAATACTTCATAGTGGGAGTGATGCCAAACTAGAGTTCATAAGGGGTCTTACCAGTATTGCTTCTGATGTGTACTTGATTAAGAATATAGATAGCAGTGCTTACAACTTCTCTCCAGTAGATCTAAGGATCATTTGCTTCCATCATCATGGTTCTAGATGCTTCCTGGATGGTCTGGTTCTTTCTCTCCACTACTCCATTCTGATGTGGAGTCCTTGGAGCAGATAACAGTCTTTTTATCCCATGTTTCTCATAGAATTCTATGAACTCTCCGGATGTGAATTCTCCACCTCTATCAAACCTGAGACATTTTATGTTTAATCTAGTTTCATTCTCTACCATAGCTTTAAATATTTTGAATTTCTCAAGAGCTTCAGATTTCCCTTTTAAAAAAGTCACCCACAGCATCCAAGAATGATCATTAATTAGTAGCATGAAATATCTATCACCTTGCAAACTCTTGATTCTTGCTTGTCCACATAGATCAGTATGTACTAAGTCTAACAATCTGGTAGTAGATTGTTCCTTACTTTTGAATGTGACTTTGCTTTGCTTACCCAACTGACATTCTTTGCACAAACTATTAGTAGGTTTCACCAGTCTTGGAAGATCTCTTATAGCCTAAGTGTTGCTTATCTTGATGATATTATCAAAATTCACATGATACATTCTCCTATGCCACAACCAACTCTGATCAATTTGAACAAACAAACAACTTTTGCCAGTACCAACCAATTGGAAGATGTTACCTTTTGTTTGAGTACCGGATGCAATCTCTGTTCCAGAACTTTCAAAGATCTTACATTTTCCATTTTTGAATCAGAGATCATAGCCTTTGTCCACCAACTGTCCAACACTAAGAAGATTGTGCTTCAGACATTCAACATACAATACAACACTAGTTTTGTTCTTTCCATCAAAATAAATAGTTCCTCTACCTCTGATTCTGCCAGCAGAATTATCACCAAATTTTACAACTCCTCCTTCATATCTTTCCAAATCTATGAACTTATTTTTGTCACCAGTCATATGGTGGGAGCATCCACTATCAATGACCCAATCATCCTTTTCTTCAACTTGGACAGCCAGAGCTCTTTTTATCATTGTATGATTGATAGATTCAGAGGGCTTTGGATCTTCTTCCTTGATGGCAATAAACACCCAGTCACTTCCAGATTTCTTTCCTGTCTCTGATTCATCATCTGTTACTCCATCATCATCATCTTCATGAACATAGTAACATTTCTTTTAGAATCTTGATCTATTTGGATTTGCCCTTGAAAATCTTTCCAGACACCTTGAGGCAAAATGACCAATCTTGTTGCAGTTGAAACATTTGAAGGGCAATTTTCCTTCATACTTACTAGATCCTCTTGGCAGTCTTTTTGCAATAAGGGCTTCAAGTTGAGTAGCTTCTACTTCATCTTTTTCTAGATCTTTTCTTTCTTTTTCATACCATGATAGTTTCTTTGAGGAGTTCTCTCCTAGATCATACCTTTGTTTGCCTTTTATAGAGGCACTAGCTTTGAATGCAGATTCATTCTTGGGGGGTGCATCTCCAAACTCAGCCAATTCAAATGCAGCTAATTTTCTAACCAATTGATCTCTTGTGACATTTGAAAAATATCTAAATTCTTCAATGGCAGCAACCTTGTGTTTGTAAGCAAGAGGTAGGGATCTGAGAACTTTGGCAACAATCTCATCTTCATCCAAGATTCCACCTACACACCTAATGCCACAAACAATCTCATTTACTTTAGGCATAAATGTAGTGATATTCTCATCTTCATTTATCTTCAGGTTTTCAAATTTTCCTTTCAGACTCTATAGCTTGGCACACTTAACATATTTGTCTCCTTTATGCAGAAGTTTTAGTTTTTCCCAAATCTCATATGTAGTTTTTAAATCTCTAACATTTGTCAGCTTTGAATCAAATAAGGCACTTAGTAAAGCTTCTTTAGCCTGAAGATTCTTTAGCATCTTTGATTTCATCTACAATTGTTGGACCATTCTTTGGAGGAACATACTTCTTTGAAGTTATGATCCAATATTGCATTCCCATACATTGTAAGTGACATTCCATTTGGGTTTTCCAAAGAGTGTAATTGGTTCCATCAAGCCTCAGACTATCCTTCTTGTAGGAAGACATCCTGGATCCCCTCAAGCAGTTAAGCTCTTTTAGAGGAACTTAGCTCTGAAACCAATTGTTAGTTTTAGGATAGACAACTGAGAGGGGGGGTGAATCAGTTGTCCCAAAACTTTCTTTACTTTAAACACTTAAATCCTTCTTGTAATTCAACAGCATAATAATAAATCAATCATGGAAGCACAATGCAATAATTCAAGAGCAGAAACACATTAACACATATGACACCAAGATTTTAACATGGAAAACTCAGTTAAGGGAAAAACCACGGGGTGACTAACCCAAGATTCTATTCTCTTTTAAAAGAATAGGAAGAAAAAAATGGCACATGCCAATTAGGGTTCACTTCCCGAGCACACTGCTCACAAGAGGCCCACTACCTATAGGAGACACACTGTCTATAGAATAATAAATATTACATACTTGAACTGAAGATTAGCATCTTCACCATGCTTGAGTCAGTTCCATTTAAGCTCAACACTTCTACTCTGCTTTTCGCTCTTCTCCTCTCTACCACTTACTCATCTTCACACAAGATCCTTTGAATGACTTCAATACTCTTATTTATACAAGACATCGATTTCAGGATAATCATCAAAGTCGGCACAATACATACTTTATTTTATTACAGAGAAAATACACAAATACAACTTGACTTATTACAAAATACTTCATGCAAATCACCACAATCAGCCACACATATCTGGGACTTCAATCTTCTTTGAGGAACATGCCATCCTTCACAAAACATTTCCAAGATCATCCGCAAGATGTGTAAAACATCTAGTCGGCCATGATTAGGAATTACATCATCATCTAGAAGTTAATCTTCAATTACGAGCTCAATCTTCAATGCGGACCACCAACATGAACTAGACACAATCTAGAGACCCCGACAAGCTTGCCAGAAACACCAAGAACATCCACACCACTTCTGCTTACTGAAATCATTCACATCTTCATCTGGAACCTCAAGAACACATTTTGTCATCACTATTATATCATAATAGATGCTTGTGGACATCCAGACTACAAACTGATTGAGTTGTCAATTCACATTGGCTTCCTAAACACTCCACCAAATCCGCAGAACAAGATATTGTATTTCTAGATCTCACCAGACCTATTTATGTCACTCTGTCACCTCTAAACATCTACCAGAACTAGTTTTACTCATATAGCCATAACTTCACCAAATCTTCATGCAGACCTCTCAAATCTTGACTGGATCATCTTTAGACACATATCTACAAACCCTTTGATGCACATCCTCTGATCTTCACCTTAGCTAGGATCTTCACTTCATAGAGCTTCACTGTCTTCATTGTTCTTCTCTATTTCTGATAGGACTAATTTTCTCAATATCCTCAGCACACAACTCATTCAATCCTTGACATCAATGACAACACTGGTTAGGCCCATACTTGCAACAGGAAGGTAATCAATGGGATCCAGTGTGGCATGGGCCTCAGAATATTCCTCCTTGGGGACCACAAGATTGACCAAACCAACAATGGCAGAACCAACATTGGCAAAATGAGCACTGGGGAAATCAACAATGGCCACAATAGTTTGGATCACAAAATATGCAGCCTCATTGGGGTCCTCAATAGGGTTATAATCAACAATACCAGGGATGACCTTGATGTTTCCAACCTCAACAATAAACATTGCTAAATAGACCCCCCGACACATAAGGATAGTCACAAAATGAGCTAGTTAGTCAGCCACCTTTACCAACCCAACCTATACCAAACCCATGGAATAAATAAGGAGCAGTTGTTTACATGATAGAACAAGAAAACATAGCTGGTATTAATGCCATATATTCCAATAATCTCTGGTTGTGTTATGGGAAAGCACTTCTAAGACCATCTCCTCCAACTATAGTTGAAGTAACCAATGATGAGGAACCTAAAAATCCATCCACTCAACTTCAATAGGAGATTACTATCGAAACAGTGCTAAAAGAATCATCCTTGGATAACTCCAGAGTTCCACCTAAAGGAATAGCTCTGAAGAACGCCCCTAGAAACATTTCTGCTAAGAACTCTAGAGTTGCTCCGGAGATAGAAAAACTAGCACCATACCCAGAACGGCTCAAACATGTCCCTCAAAAAAGGTCTTACAAAAACAAGTCCAATCTACCCTGGAATCAGAACTTCTATAATAAATTAGACAATTAAACATTGAAATTTCATTCCTACAAGCAATTAGAGATGTACCTCAACTGAACAAATTCATCAAACAACATGTGTTAAGACCCAGGGTAGGAAGAAGAACTTTCCTGCCACTATCCAGGTGGAAGGGAAAGTAGTAGACCTCCTAATGGGAGAAATGCTCCTCCCAAAATATGGAGATCCTGGGAACCCTTTCATAACTATTTATATCTTAGGGGTGGAAATATCTAATGTTTTGGTTGATTTGGGAGCAGCAATAAATATAATGACAGTCCACACAATGGACAAATTAGCACTAACAGGTATCTAGTCCACATCCACAATCCTTCAACTAGCTGACCAGTCGGTATCTATTGCCAAAGGGGTGATAACTGATGTTCCAATTGTGGTAGAATCATGGGAACTCCTAGTAGACTTCCTGATATTAGAACCTAGAAACTAGAGAAATGCATATCCATTGATATTAGGAAGACCATGACTAGCTATAGCAGCAACATCTATTGATTGTCAAACTAGGGATATGGTCATTTCCAATGAAATAGATTTGAAGAAAATATCTTTGTATCCTCCAGCTAAACCATCACTACATTATTCAAGAAAAGTGTGGGTAGATGAAACAAATAACATGGAAAGTGGTGCCTCAGTAGCTATGGTTACCATCAAAGAACATTTGGGTGAGTTAGAAGAAGAAATCCACTATGATACAACAGAAGATATCACCCAAATTATTATTAACAAGGATATAATGGAACTACCCCAAGATTCAAAAAAAGAATTTCTCACTTCTACTCATTGTACCCTAGCAAACATCATTCCTTGTGGAGAGACCTTTTACAGAGACTTAGCCACATTCCACATGTTGCTTCCATATTCTTACCC
The DNA here is from genome assembly GCA_027924645.1 of Cunninghamia lanceolata. Classification (NCBI taxonomy): domain Eukaryota; kingdom Viridiplantae; phylum Streptophyta; class Pinopsida; order Cupressales; family Cupressaceae; genus Cunninghamia; species Cunninghamia lanceolata. The sequence goes on along the minus strand of BSBN01000292.1, from coordinate 296,711 downwards.
CCTTAATACCATGACTCCAAGATATGGATTGAATATTATTTAGGGTAAAATTAGATTTGTTGATCTTTTGTGGTTTAGATGTTAAAATCCTCCTTTCACCCTAACATTAAAGGATCTAGGGTCGAGTGGCGAGCACTATCATACCCTAGGTCACTTGCAAATAAGGGGAAGCTTCGATTAGGGAATTAATTATGCAAATACGACAACAAATTATCAAATTACAGAAAAAGCTCTTACAAACGGGAGTAAAATACCAAATTACAGGATACCTATTTTCAGGGTTCTGAAGCAGAACAGTCAGGGGCACTGGAGCGGGTACCCAAGTCCAAGGTACCTACTTTTTTGGGGAATCTGGACCTCCTTCAGACACTGATCAGCCTTGTAACTTCTATTTTCTGGAATTAATTTGTGGAGGACACTGGAGCAAGCGCCCTAGTCCCAAAAGTGCTCTGTTGTCCATCTTTTCTTCATATCCTGAATCCTTGATGCCTTTCCAGCCTTCCTGCAACTCCACTTTTCCTAGATACGACACCTGTAACCTGCAATCACAAGACTTGGTTTGGGGGTTGTGGTGTTTAGAGGTTTGCCTCAGTCAAACCCCGAAGGACACTTAAGTCTCTGAGCACCGTTGTCAGATAAAGAGGGCATGCCATTGTGAGACAGAGGCCAAAAACCAAAGATATCAATGATAAAAACACAATGATATGTCACCTTGTAGTGAAGCTTTCATGGAGGAAGATGCTTTTCATGCCATGAAGGAATTGATGCTCAAATCTCCAAATATCAACACACAAAACATACAAGTCTGCTCTTGCAACACAATAGATAGCCTTGAATCACGTTGAGAATGCCTAGAGTTCACAATAACAATCTAATTGAAATCTAGTTTACAAATGAATGCCTACACATGCTTATATATACATCTACAAGCACTCCCGCCAAGATATTTGAAATTCAAACTTATCGTGTCGGCATAGGGGCCCAATAAAGGTCACTAACCAACACCCAAAAATTGAGGCTACCCTGAAATAGGGTAGGACTAGGGCGTGGGCACCCAAGTCCTTCCCCCCTATTTTAGGTAGGGTACAACTCAAGGGGTCATCCTAGGTCCTATTTGTCATGGGACTTAGGTCTCATTCCTTCTGGATGCTAAAATATGAACTAAAATGTCCTAAATGCACTCTAAAGACCCGAGAGCTAAAACTTATGAGGGAAATGCCCCCAAGGGGACATTTTCTGATGTTACATTTAGCCCCCACTTTAATGTATGTATGAACATGAGGCCCATACATGCATTAAAGTAAGGTCATAAACACAACAAACACACCAAACATGAAGAAGACACGCCATCCGCATAAAAGATAGTAACAGGCACGCAAAACACAGAGAAGATAGTTACAGTCATGCAGAACATAGAGCAAACAGTCAATGCATGGAAGACATATTAATGCATGGAAGACAAAAATGATATCTTTTCTTTTCTTTTTCTCAAATATATATGAAATGCGAATGCAAGTACTGGAAAGTAAACAAACCTCCCAAAATGTAGGAAGCACTACTTGGTGGTGCTGGTCTCTGCATATGGGGCAACACACACGTTATACATGTAAAACCTCCCAAAATGCATGAAGTACTACTCAACGCGCTGGTCTATGCATATGGGGCAACAAACACGCCATACAAAACAAGCACACCAAAACACACACACTTGAAGACACAAAGAAAACATGGTAGACAAGTGATGGTGTGTTCCCTATTGCTAGGTTCATCTACATCTTAGGCACATTATAGGCAAACATCGACGATTGGGATTTTCCACAACAATCACCGAAGACATGCTTAAGGGTTGAGTTAGTCACAGAACCACTCCCCGCCTTCGTAGAGGACTTAAGAAAAAGGATATGCTCAATATCCTGCCTCCGCCAAGGGCTTATATGATTGATTGATTACAAACAAGCTCAAGATGCATGATGCACTACTCTGGGGTGCAAGTCTCTACATTTGAGGTCAAACACATTGCTAAAATCTATAACAGACAGCTTACCTTATATGCCCCCACCTTAAGGTGGTTGATATCAGTTATTGATATCAAGCACATTAAGGTAGGAAAGAAAACACAGAAGGGAACACTGACTTTCACAAAGCCCATGCCCCCTAGAGGTGACATGTACTTTACGATCACCAAATGTTCCCACAAACACATCCTTGCAAGAAACATGTTAGTGTCTACAACATCATGATAAACAACAACATCAATGCATATGATTAATTACACAAAGAGCGAAGGTTATACAATGAATTCAGAGTTCAAGGCTAACCAGGGGCTATATCACAAATCTCTCTGAATCAAGTACCGCTAAGGCTAGATTCAAAGGCAAACAAAGGTGCATGGATTAGTAGTATTGTTAAGGTTTGTAAATGCGATAGAAACATCATAAAATTCACTACATGGAAAGCACAAGTGCTTCCACTAGCCAAGTATCGGATAAGATATACAACCCCATCGTCATATTAGGAACTATAGTCCATTTTTTTTATTGCTCTCGAAAGGGACACTAGGTCCGCATTAGTGTAAATGTTTGTCACCATCCGCCTGCTAGATGGAAACACTAGAGGAAGGGAAAAAATAAATAAGAGAGGAGAAACAACTGTCTTAGGGATAGTCACATAGGAGGGTGCCCCCAAGTCACCAACCATGACGCTATGTCCGTCAGACACAACACACAACCATAAAATTAGAGAGAGAGGCAATTTAGAAGAATGATGATACAAATAGAAGAAGGTCACAACAAAGGTGATTTCCTAGTATCCCAAACCTTATAGGAGAATTTGAGGTCATCCCAGGAGGCCTAAACAACACATAACACATTACAGGTGAAGCACATTACAGTAGAGATAAAGGGTTAGAGACACTTACCTGTAGGGTCTTCATATTATATATTGGAGCTCTCGAACCTATTGGAGAGGTATTCAATCATGTTTAATGCAAATTTTGAGTGGTTCTTATTAAAGTCTTGTTTGTTATCATATGATGTTTGTTCCTTAAATCATTGTTTAAATGAGACTTTTTGTTGCTTGTGAGGGGGAGAACTACTATTATTTCCATTTGTTGATTGCTGTATTGCTCTTTTCTGATTTTTAGCGAGTTTTCATTGGTGAATCTTTCTAGAATAGTAGCAGGATTCATTATGTACCATCTTACTTGTCTTTATCAGTTGTTATTCTTTCTTTTCAAAGGTATTTTGATTATCTTCTGATCCATATAAGGATAACGGAGGAGGAACCTTAGCATAAATTCCATTTCTTTGAGGACGAGGTGGTTTATCCATTTGTCTCTTATCCACTTTGATCATACCTACAATACTATCATAGTCCAAGTAATCATCCTTGTCTACCTCCACTAAATCTTGTTCCACCATATTATTTTCAGTATGCTTAGGAAAAGGATTAGTGAAGATTTGTAAATTTTGATTCGGCAGAGCAACCGACTTATTTCCATTGTCATTCACACCTGATACCTGGATGACATTTGAATCAATAAGGTCTTGTATCTCATGTTTAAGATGCATACATCATTCAGTGTCATGTCCTTGCATCTGATGATAATGACAAAAGGCATTAGATTGAAGTAAGGTCCTTGTTTACTAGGATCAACATGTTTGATCGGGGGAAGTTTTAGGATGTTATTACTCATAGCTTGATTCATGATCGAATGATATGACTCAGATATCAGAGTAAACTTCCTTGGTTGATATGATTGTTTCTTTGGATTGTTTATAGCAGACACATTTGTATTTGGTCCATTGATCTTGATGAAACCCTTGCTATTTCTCCTTTTAAAGTTATTTTGTGATGATCCACCCATGGGTTGTCTAACTTGAGCTGATAAGTTTTGGTTTTCATACTGACTAGACAAAAGTTGATAATCATGAAGGGTGGTACATAAATGTTGAAAGGAGTTGTACTTCATTAAGAGAATCTTTTTTTTGATGCCTGGTAAAAAAATTTCATGTGACTGGTGATGTTGGCACGACACACCCTCTAGTACCACAGGGATGGGGGGAGACTGGACCTTGTGACCATCTTTACCGCAACAGAATTACTTAGCCAATCGAGCCAGGGCCCCCGCCCCGCTTCATCAAGAGAATCTTATCACGCATATTAGGTTGTAGATTTGTAATGAATATCTTCTGAACATCCTCATCTTTCATTTGATACTGAATTTGTGCATAAAGTCCTTGATATCGACCAATGAAATCAGTCAACTTTTCTTTGGGACCTTGTTTGCATTGAACGAAGTCAATAAGAGTGACTTGGGGTCTAATATTTGCTTGAAAGTGTTGTAAAAATTGATCAATCAACTATGAAATGGAGTGTATTAAATTTGGAGGCAATGAGCAAAACCATTCTAAAGCAATATCTTTGAGAGATCACGGGAAAAGTTATGCTAACAAATCTTCTTCAAAATATAAATCACTAAACATAGTTGCAAATGCTGCCACATGGATATTAGGATCACCTTTTCCACCATATTTTTCAAAGCGGGGTGTCTTAAACCTTTTAGGCATAGGAGTTCTCAATATTGCATAGGATAATGGATTACAGGCATGATATGTCAGTAGACTAGGTTGCGAAGAATTTGTCAAGTTTGTTACCTTTCATTGCAAAGCAGTCATGCCTTGTAAAAGTTGGTTTAGGATGGCATCATTGGGAGATGTAGTTTGTTATGAGGAATTAGAACCAAGGTGAGGAGGTGATTGAGCTTGAGATACAATAGGTGGAGGCTGAGAATAAACTAATGGTAGTTGGCCATAATGATAGGTGGAAGATGGTTGCAATTATGTAATAGGTAGCTGGAAATGAGTGGAATAGATAGGTGGTTGAGAATAATTATGCATAGAGGAGGTCCCTTTAGGAACCAAATTTTGATAATCAAATCCCACAACTTTGTAATTAGTGCCATTAGATACTCCAATACCAGTGGTAGTATTACTACAAGCGTTCACATTAGTTGTTAAGATCGTTGATGTAAAAGTGGATACTCCTGTATTTGGTATAGGTATGGAAACTTGAGTATGAGATGGTGATAAAGTGTTATGTATCACTTGTGCACATTCAGTTACTAGCATGATATTGGTTTGTACAATATGTTCTAGACCACAAAGTGAATTTACACCATCTTGTCCCTCTTTTATCAACTCTCTTATATTATCAATTGCAGGAATGACTTCTTCAGCTATTCTCTCATTTTCCATAAATGTTTAAAATTAAACTAGGTCTTTATCCAACTTCTCTATTTTCTCATCAAATACATATCATGTTGCCTCAATAGTATTATTAACATCATGAAAATTTTGTTCTTCCATTGAGGTTGGAGGATGTATAATATCTTGCCCAATTTGATTGTCTCCCTTTGTAAAGAAGGTGTCCAAAGTACCAACTTCTTCAAGAGCACTAGATCCCATTAATCTTTTGTTTCTTCTCAAAGGGATATTGTTTTTAGGATAGCATTTCATAAAGTTTGTACAAAATCATACAACACACACTGCACAAATGAAGAGAACAAATCCTATGAGAAGGATATGGTTGACGACCAAAATGCTTGATTTTTTGATACTTTTTCAAAGCCAATGAATGATACAAAGGATGTTGTAAGGATTTTAGTCAAGGGTAGCAGGATATATGACTTATATCAGTCCAAAACAGAAATATAGTCACTCTCAACACACTCTTGATGCAAATCCAAGATAATGCCAAGTCAAAATATAGTGAAATTATGTCAAAATAGGCACTTTTTTCACCAAAATTCAATGCAAAAGAGCATAACAAAGGGTGTTATGAGGAAAATGATGATGGAAATAAAATAATATCAACAATAACAATCACTTAATGCAAAAATACCCAACACAACACAATTGTAGTGCCACTTAAGGTAAAACCCTAGTGAAAATATAGCAAAATATGCAATTTCTCACGGTTTTTCCACTCCAAGACCTAGCAAAAGGGGTGATGTAAGAAAATTTAGGAGGTAAAAAAAAAAATATCAATAATATTAGTCACCTCAATCCATAAAATTGATCACAACATGCTTGGATTGCAAACTAGGCCAAAATAGCCAAAATGTGTAGCTTTTTGCAAAATTTTCACTACAAGAGCCCGTTAAAAGGGTGTTGTAAAGATTTTTATGAGGGGAAACAAATTATTACCCTGATAACAGAAAATTAATGCAAAAATATCTTGCACAACACACCTATGGTGCAAATTTATGAAGTCGATAAGGCCAAAATTAGTGAAAATTATCATTTTCGAAGCCCAAGGTTTGAGATTTTGGAAGAAAATGCTATGAGAATGATTTAATGTCTTATTTATGATGGAAATTAAATACTCTCAGATCTGAAAATGATTTTCAAGCTTAATCATGCAAAATTCCCATGTAAATTTACTGAAAATGCACCAAAATTTGCTAGTTTTTGTTGAAATTTTCGATGCAAAAATGCAAATAATTTAAATTTGATTACAAATTCACACTAAAATGAAAGACTACAGAAAAATGCAAATTTTAATGAGCCTATAAAATTGGTATAAAAATTTGATAAAATATTTTGCCTACAAACCCTAGATTTTGGAATTACTAGGTTATCTAAAATTGACAAAATTTCCACAAAACCCTAGCAATTAAATGATGAAAATGCAATGCAAGATCTTGAATTTTTGTATTTTTATGTATTTTATATCAGATCTGATGCAAAAATCATTAATTAGGAAAATTTAGGAAGAATTGACACAATTTAGTAAGCCCAACAATGTAATTTTTTTGTTTTTTTCCAAATTTTTCAATTTTTTGAAATTTTCTCAATGTAATAAATTAAATGACCAAATGAATGAATGAAATCACACAAAATATATAGACAAACACTCATTAAGTTGCAATTTAAGTTCAAAGACACAGGTTCACCAAAATGTTTAGGGTAAAATTGGATTTGTTGATCTTTTGTGGTTTAGATGTTAAAATCCTCCTTTCACCCTAACATTGAAGGATCTAGGGTCGAGTGGCGAGCACTATCATACCCTAGGTCACTTGCAAATGAGGGGAAGCTTGGATTAGGGAATTAATTATCAATTTTTCCTTCTACTATGCTCAATTGACCATTAAAACCCTAATTATGCAAATACGACAACAAATTATTGAATTACGAAAAAAGCTCTTATAGATGGGAGTAAAATACCAAATTACAAAATACCTATTTTCGGGGTTCTGAAGCGGAATAGGTGGGGACACTGGAGCGGGTTCCCAAGTCCAAGGTACCTACTTTTTTGGGGAATCTGGAACTCCTTCAAACACTGATTAGCCCTATAACTTCTATTTTTCAAAATCAATCTGCAGAGGACACTAGAGCGAGCGCCCTAGTCCCGGAAGTGCTCCTAGATCCCAAATCCCTGATGTCTTTCCAACCTTCTTGCAACTCCACTTTTCTCATATGTGACACCTTTAACTTGCAATCACAAGACTTGGTTTGGGGGTTGTGGTGTTTAGAGGTTCGCCTCAGTCAAACCCTGGAGGACACTTAAGTCTCCAAACACTGTTGTCAAATAAAGAGGGCGTGCCCTTGTGAGGCAGAGGCCAAAAACCAAAGGAATCAATGATAAAAACACAATTATATGTCACCTTGTAGTGAAGGTTTCATGGAGGAAGATGCTCTTCATGCCATGAAGGAATTGATGCTCAAATCTACAAATATCAACACACAAAACATACAAGTCTGCTCTTGCAACACAATACAAATTCTTGAATCACCTTGAGAATGCCTAGAGTTCACAATAACAATCTAATTGAAATCTAGTTTACAAATGAATGCCTACACATGCTTATATATGCATCTACAAGCAATCCTGCCAAGATATTTGAAATTCAAACTTACCATGTCAGCAAAGGGGCCCAATAATGGTCACTAACCGACACCTGAAAATCAACACTGCCCTAAAATAGGATAGGACTAGGGCACAGGCACCCAAGTCCTCCCCCATATTTTAGGTAGGGTACAACTCAAGGGGTCCTCCTACGTCCTATTTGTCATGGGACTTAGGTCTCATTCCTTCAGGATGCTAAAATATGAACTAAAATGTCCTAAATGCACTCTAAAGACCCGAGAGCTAAACCTTATGAGGGAAAAGCCCCCAAGGGGACATTTTCTGACGTTACAAATACATCTATGGATCAAATCACAAAACAGGTCATGATTTTACCTAGGAAAACATTGAACATCAACACCCAGTTAGTAGAAAAATAGGAAGAAGCACTTCTCAAACTCCTAATTTCCCATTCAGCCACTTTTTCTTGGGAATACCAAGAAATGAAGGGCATCCCTCCTAAGATCTATACTCATCATATATACACTGAAGATGTCAAACCTATCAGACAACCCCAGAGAAGATTGAATCCTGCTTTAAAAGACATTGTTAAGACTGGGATAGAAAAATTGCTGCAAGCAGGGTTTATATATCTAATCTCAGAAAGTCAATGGGTCTCACCCTTAGTCATAGTACCTAAAAAGAATGGGAAGTGGAGAGTGTGTATTGACTATAGACAGTTAAAGAAAGCCACAAAACACTACTTTCCTTTACCATTCATTGACCAAGTGCTAGACAAACTTGCAGGGAGGAAGTACTTCTCATTACTGGATGGGTTCAGTGGATATAACCTAATCCAAGTAGCACTTGAAGATTAGGATAAAACCATCTTCACTTGTTCTTGGGGAACTTTTGCCTACAAAGTTCTTCCATTTGGGCTATACAATGCTCTAGCTACATTTCAAAGGCTTGTTTTAGCTATTTTTGTTGAATTAGCTAATGAGTGCATGGAAGTCTATATGGATGACTTTACTGTGTATGGGGACAACTTTGGAGAAACTCTCATAAACCTAGAGAAGGTACTAAAATGTTGTTAAAAAATTGACTATCCCTGAGCCATGAAAAATGCTTTATGATGGTAGAGGAAGGAATTGTATTGGGACACATCTTAGTAAATGGGATCAAAGTAGACCAAAACAAAATAGAAGTGATCAAACAGTTACCCTCACCTAAAAATCAAACAGATGTTAGAAGTTTTCTAGGTCATGTAGGCTACTACAGGAGATTTATAGAAAATTTCAGCAGAATAGCTACTCCTATGTTTGCCCTACTTAACAAAGACACTGACTTCTTATGGATAGAGGATTGTCAATCAGCATTTGAGACCCTTAAGGAGAAACTTACTATCACACCTATTTTAAGAGGGCCCAATTGGACTCTGCCATTTCACATACAAATTGATGCTTCAAATGAGTCTATTGGGGCAGTCCTAGGATAGAAAGAGGAGGGAGAAGGTATGCATGCCATCTATTACATCAATGAAAACCTTACCTCTACAAAAAAAACTACACCACAACTGAAAAATAATTCTTGGTAGTCATATATGCTATAAACAATTTCAGGCATTATATCACCAGATACAAAATATTTGTACATACTAATCATGTAGCCATCAAATACCTAATGAACAAGCTAGTAGTAGGTGCAAGGATAATTAGGTGGTTATTGCTATTGCAGGAATTTGACATTACCATAGTTGATAATCTAGGGACATTCAATTTGGTTGTTGACTTTCTATCAAGATTGCATACAGGTGGAGAGAACCAACCAGTGGAGGACAAATTTCTAGATGAACATATTTTTGCTATCTCCTCTACAATACCTTGTTTTGCAGACATAGCTAATCTCTTAGCTACAAGCTTGTTTCCATCTCATTTTACCTCAAAACAAAAGAAGTGCTTATTAAAAGAAAGCCTATCTTACAAATGGTTAAATGGTTTACTTTTTAAGTGTGGTACTGATTTCATTTTACGTAGGTGTCTAAAAGATGATAAAAAATTTTATGTCTTAAGGGCATGTCATGATGAACCATCTGGTGGGCATTATTCCTCACACAGAACCATCCACAAAATTTTGGGAGCTAGTTACTACTGTCCCTCTATTCATAAGGATACTAAGAAGTATGTGCAGCAGTGTGATCAGTGCCAAAGGATGGGACAACCAACCTTCACCCAAGAAATGTCACTTCATCCTCAAGTAATGTTGGAACCATTTGAGCAATGGGGTCTAGACTTTGTGGGACCAATTTCTCCACCATCATCAGGCAAAGAAAAGGTGGAACACTTTAACTATAGAACAAAAGATGAGGGAAGTAGTGTACCTTGCCAACCTAAGGTTATTTATGAGAAAGCCAGGATAGTGTCCAAATTGATGGATAAATACAAAATTGAGTGGATAGGTGGTCGTTTCAGACCTCCTCTCATTATTGAGCCACTACCTATCTAGGCTGAACAAATGGAAGATGCCAAATTTCAAGAATGGTTGAAGCAAGTTGAGCAGTTAAGGGGGAATGGCAATACAGACCACACTACTTGGCCCACATATGCAGATGATTTCAATTTGACTTATAGAATACTCCACCTATATAAGTCCAGATTATGAGGAGCAGGAGGACCTACTAACTTTTAAGTTTAGGGGGGATGATGAGTGCCAAGTAGAACCCATAATAATACACCTATTTACCTCTCTTTTCCATCCTTCTTATTCCGTTGTCCTGATAATTGCACCAAAGTAGACTGATAAGATTTGTTTTAATTATATTAATGAGAGATGAATTACTAAAAGTCATGATTTTTGATTGAAGAACTAATGTGTAGTAATTTAATGGAAATATGCAAAAATTCTCTCTTTTTGAATCTACAGGTGCAGATGTTCAAGCAAAGGCAATTTTGAGAATCTTTGGAGATGGTCCTAATAATCTCCAGAGCTGACATGAAGGATACCACGCCAATCTCTGATGTTTTCCAATATGATTGGAGAAATTTTGAGATAAGAGTACCAATGGTGAATCATCGCTGGAGCAGGACAGAAGTCATAAGCACATCTCTGGAGCTATAGACAAAAGAACACACCTTAGGAGCCCTCCTTAATGCACTATAGAGTTACAATGCCGCTATCAGTCAACACTTCTGATGGAAATTGGAGTGCTCCAGGGATTGCTCAGCCAACACCTGAGTAAACGAATGAAGAATCTAGTTAACTGCTAGAAATTTAATTCCTTTTTATTGATTTTGCATGAGTTCTCGACAAACTAATTAAGTACCTATATTTCAGGGCCTTGCTTCCCAGTTGTTATTTGAAACTAAGACTCTAGATTTAGTTGGACCTTTGTTCCACTAAAATCTATTTCAATTGCATGATTTTACTCTGCAATTAAATAGTTGATAGAATAAGAGATTGATGCTATCTCATAGATAAACTAGTAGTTAGAGTAAGTGATAACTCATCGCTAGATTTGATATAAATATATAAGGTAGAAGTAGAAGAAAGATATAGATTATTATTATTGTAATCTCATTTTGATATAGATACTTTTTTTAATACAAAAAAGATACTGATGGGATTGGACTGAAGAAGAATTGTGATATTACATTCCTATACTGATTTATTGCCTTAGTCTTCAGTCTTGAGGGTGAGTAGCAAGGGCCCACTCCTACCATCAAGACAGGAGGCTAGTATTTATTTTGTTTATCATTTTGTTTCAGGTTTTTCTTAGGAAGATAGTTATTGTTTTCTCATAGATAAATGTATGCTTCAGTTGAATGGATTAGAATAGATCAATGTTAGCTATTTACTGTTTCAACTTTGTTTCCAGTATTCTAAGAATTTACTTTCATAGAAGATAAATTAGCAACATTAATTTCCATAGCAATTAAGATTAGCATAATTAGTTAAATAGACTGGCAACTATAGGATTCCTAATTGCAGATAGCCAAGGACACAGCCCTTGATTTGACACATGAAAACATGATTAAATTCTAAGGACCAGAGACCCTTGTCAACGAGGTCAAGTGGAAAGAGGCACCAAAATCAATCAACCACACATCATTAGATGCATTGGTGGCCAAGGATGCAATGAAGGCATCACCACCATCTTGTGACTTGTCAGAATCTGAATCTGGGACATTCTTCTTTTTCTTCTTTTTCTCCTCTTTGCATTCCTTTTGGAAATGCCTAGTTTTCCCATAGTTCCAACACAGTACCTTGGACTTTCCAGGAGATTTGGATCTACCCTTCTCAGCTTTCTTGTCTTTCTTTTTTTCCTTTCTCCTTGGGTCTTTCATGAACTGCAAGAGCCTCTTTGGCTGACTTGGATGACTTTCTCCGCATCTCTTCAGATAATAGTGAAGACACCACTTTATCCATTTTGAAAGTGGATATGGTACTCCCGATGGCCATAACAAGATGATCCCACAAATTTAGTAAAGAACAAAGCAGGGTCATACACTGATCCTCCTCCTCCATCTTCACACCAATGGATGTCAATTATGCAACTAACATGTTAAAGACATTCATATGATCAGCAACAGATCCTCCATCTTCCATCCTCATAGAATATAGCTTTTTCCATAGGAATAACTTGTTTACCTGGGACTTAGCATGATAAACATCACCAAGTTTCTTCCACAGCACCTTCGCAGTTTTCTCTTCATGAACATTTAACAAGATGGAATCAGCCAAACAGAGTCTCATAAGACCCTTGGCTTTATGATCTTTGAGATCCCAATCATCTTACGACATTGCCGCTGGTTTTACATCAGAAATTGCTTCCCATAGGTCTCTATCAATGAGCATGTCTTCCATTTTGAGTTTCCACAACTTAAAATTGCTACCATTAAACTTTTCCACCTCTATTCTTTCAGATGTACCTTCCATCTCCTTCCTACAACAAGATTATAGAATACTCTGCACAGACTCCCACTCAATCTAAGATCAGTACAAAAAGCCTCTACCCAATAGCTAGGACCAAAACTGGTCAGGCTCTAATACCAACTGAAAGGAAGCTAGGTGTGTAGAAAATGCTTCCTAAACTAATCTAATGAGGGGAGAGGTATACAAATTCATTTTAACTTTTACAGTTGCAGCAGTATAAAATTATATCAAAGATATTACAACAGAAAACACAATACAAGAATGTAGACAGAGAGAAGTAGACACAAGATGTATCATGGGGAAAACCTTTTCAGGTGAAAAACCCCACTCTAAAACCTACACAATGTATTATCTAAAATAGTTACTATTTACAATACACTTGTAATGCAAGTTCTTCCAAGAGTCTTCAAATGTCAATTCTAGAGTTATTCTGGAAGCATAATAGTACCTAAAAAAAACACTATGCAACTACAACTCCAAACTATGCAATATATAGAGATTACAAGGCAAATACTGGAAGCTTCTTGGGATAAGCGTCCACCTTGGCCATAGGCCATTTTACTACATCAAAGGACACTTGTCCTTGCTACAAATGCATCCCTTACATCTGTCATACATGGCAGATTTAACTTTCCAAGATTGGAGCGCTCCATGCTAAAAATAGACTATGACAGATGCTCTTATGCATCTTACAGTTGTCATAGATTTTCCCAACATAACAACATTAATGTTGTAAGAGAATCCATCATACAATGCTAAATATAGTATATTCCTCTTACAACATGTCATAGCCCAACTTGGGCACCCAAAGATGCCTTTCCTCATTCAAAGATACTCATCGACACTTGTCCTCACTTGTCATAGGAATCTCCAAACTTGGCTCTTACGCGTCATAGATTTTGTCATATGAAATATCCTCTTCCACATACCACAAGATGCTGACACATGGCATAATAGTGCCACCTCAAATGGGATGCCCAAATCCATGTAGGTTTGACTTGACCATCCAAGTCACATTCCAAGTAAGATGACATGTCATCGTGCCACCTCAACTAAGTGACCAAACTAAATGTGCAAGTAAATACAATATTAGGTAATAAATAAATATACAGTTAAATAAATAATGTTAGGAATTTTCAAAGGTTGAGACACCTTAATTCCTAACATAGGGGAATATAAACTTAATAACCCTGACACATCAAAAGTTGCATCGATCTCATCTAAGCAATCTTTAGAAACACGTGAGAAACCTAAAGTCTCCTTGGTAGAAAATAAAGATAATACCCTTACTTATACTAAAGATTATGATACCTACGAGGCTTCACCTATTGCAAGTATGAGCAGTAAGTGTTGTCATTGATGTCAACACCTAAATAAGTTGGTTGGATGAGTTTGAGTAAGTGTTTGAGAAGTTGGTACAGTTGCAGAATTGTTCTGTCTCCCAGAGCAGTGCAATATTTTGCTCCACATATTCTGTAGACTAATAACTTTGTCTGCAGTTTGGAAGTTGTGTTAAGGGATGCCTGTAGTTGCTAGTTTCAAGTTTGAGCCTCCGATGTGAAGATTTGAGTGACTGAATAACTTTGTCTGTAGTTTGGAAGTTGTGTTAAGGGATGCCTGTAGTTGCTAGTTTCAAGTTTGAGCCTCCGATGTGAAGATTTGAGTGAGTTCTATTCACCAAAGTAAAAACTATTTTTCTGAGTGTTCAATGGTGACAGAGAGAAAGTATTTTTCTCCACATCTCTCCACATTTAAGTTTTATTGTTCATAGCTCTAGAGTTAATTTTGTGATGATGATATGTGTCTTCAGTTGAAGTGGTTTATGATTTGGTACTCCACGAGCGATCTTTTCTTTGTAACATTGATTAACAGTATTGTTTAAGTGGTTCAGTTTGAAGAATTTTCTGGAAAGAATGTTTGGAGGTTGTGTGGAAGTTATTGATGATTGTAACATGCTTGTGGATGTCTCTTGATCATGTTCCTACTTTTTGATTGGTTCACAAAATGTAATTCAGATCATGGTTGAAGCGTGTTCCTAAATGACTTAGTGTTAACACCAGTTTTGGCTGACCTAGTTGTTTTCACTACTTGCGGTTATGCTTTGGAATTGTGGAAGTGTGTTGTTGCATGGGAGATTGCATTTGAGTCCTAGCTAAGGTGTGATGTGGTCCGCATTCATTCCTTTGTGTCAAGGGATGTTTAGGTCCATACGTAATTCAAATTATGTATGTTTTCTAACCTTGAAGATTGTTTCCAAGGGTTGTAATGTGTTTTTCCGACCTTGGTGAATGTTTCAAGTTTGATGATTATATAAATAAGTGTAAAGGATTTGTGTGAAGTGCAAAGTGTGCGTGTGTGATAAAATACTTGAGGCGAATGTGAATCAGAGGTAGACTTTGAATGTAGTTGTGAAGATGATGATTATTGTGCTTCAATGGACTAAACCCTTGCATGTATAGATGCAGTTATATCAGTTCATGGTAGTGAGCCTTTCCAAATCCCTTTGGCAGCGAGCCTCTTTTGGCAGTGACCCTCTTTTGGCAGTGAGCCTTTTGCAGTGAGCATTTTGGGTAGTGAGCCCTGAGGCAGTGAGCCTCCTGTAGTGAGCTTTGCTATAATTTTGATATATCATTTATATTGTGAGTTAATCCTCACCGCAATTTTTCCTTTATTGGGTTTTCAATGTAAAAAATCTGGTGTCTCATGTGTTGAATGTGTGGATGTGCTTAATTTTCTAATTTCTTGCTTTCATGGTTAAATCATAATAACACTAATTAATTGATTGATGTGTGAATGCTTATAAGAATTTAAGATTTTGGTTACAACTGATTCACCTCCCGCCTCTCAGTTGTCTTGTGCATTTCAACATCACCATCTTCTAAAGAAATGACATCCCTCTATGGTTGAGGATTTAAAATCCTTTATAACAATTGTGACTATGTAGGTAATGGTTATAGCGTAAATCAACAATGAATCAGAGTACCTTTACAAGTTGCTAGAATTAATTATACAACCGGTATTGGATATCGCTCTTTAAAGCCCACTAAAGCCTCTTGTCATCCTAAACTTAATGTTAATGCAATCTCAACAAGATCAAAACAACATGAGAGATATTTTGGGCTGATAGACAAGAATTGTCTACTAGGAGCTATCCCTATGAATCAGGTAAATATTTCTCCCTCTTTAAGCCACACTCACTGTAGCAAATATTATAGTTGCTCTCAAGGGTGGCCTTCTCCTAGATATGTATGTTTTTAACATTGGGTTGTATCAGGTAAGTATTTCTAACCCTTTCTCTCTCGTGTTGTGCTCCCTCATGATGTGTTATTTGTTGTTTAGGCCTCCTAGGATGACCCTTTATACTCTTGTAAAGTCAAGGATATTAGGAGACTACCTTTGTTGTGACCCTTCTTCTATTTGTATCATCATTCTTCTATACTGCTCTTCTCCTCTATTTTCATTGTTGTGTGTTGTGTCCTAGGGGCATAGTGTTGTGATTGGTGACCTGGGGGCACCTTCCTATGTGATGACCCTAGGGCACTTGTTCTCATCTCTTGATTTATTGTTTACCTTCTTCTAGTGGTTCTATCTAGTCGACAGATGACGAAAAACAAATAATACTAATACAAACCACACGTCCCTTCAACGAGTAAGCAAAAATGGACCTAGTCCATACATGATGATGGGGTTAATATATATTATCTAATGCTTGGCTAGTAGAATCACTCTGTGTGATATTTTGATGATGTCTTATCATACTAACAAACCATAACAATATTGTTGCTCCATGCACTTTGTTTATCTTGGGTCTCACCTTTCTTATACTTGGTACCGAGATCTCTGCGGTATAGCCCCACAGTTATACTTGAGTTTTGAATCCATAGTATAACCTTGGCTCTTGATGTGATTATGTTTATGCATTGCTTCTTTGATCATGTGATGTGTTTATTATCTTATGGAAAGATTTCTAACCTCTTTTCTTGCAAGAAATTGTGTTTGTGGGAACATTCAGCGATCGTAAAGTGCATGTCACTTCTAGGGGCATGGGCTTTGTGAAAGCTCTTGTTCCCTTGTGTGTTTTCCCTCTACCTTAATGCACTTGATAGCGGTACATGATATCAACCACCTTAAGGTGGGTGCATATATAAGGTAAGTTGTCTGATGATTGATCTATTGCATATATACCTCCTTTGCACTGTAAGGCATCTCCGTGACATGGGTGGGGTTGTATACTTTTGAGCACATGTTTCCTTTTCACTGTAAGGCATCTCTGTGACGTGGGTGGAGTTACATTTTGAAAGCCCTTTGTGGAGGTTGGGATGGTGTATCTTTGGAGTGAGTGCACATTCTTTTATTTCAAAAGTCCTCCGAGTAGGTGGGGTTGGATCTAAGACTATCCTCCCTTAAGCATGTCTTTGGCAGTTATTGTCGCATAAGCCCAACCATCAAGTGTGCCTGTAATGTGCATGAGATGGTGGTGAACCTAGAAATAGGCTTCTTCCATCACTTGTTTGTTGTGTTTTCTCTGTGTCTTCCATGTGTGTGTGACTCTTGTATGGCATGTTTGTTCCCAATCATAGTCTAAAGATGTGTGGTGATGAGTCCCTCCTATGCTTGGGATTTGTATAGCATGTCTGTTCTCAAGTGTAGTTCCTCCTACACTCTGAGATTTGTATTGCATATCTATTGCCACATATGTAGTATAAAGATGTGTGGCGATGAGTCCCTCCTACATTTTGGGTGGTGTGTTTACTTTCCATGTGTTTGCATCTACATTCATATATATGAAAATGAAAAACAAATAATCTCTACATTCACTGTATTTATTGTGTTTTGCATGACTTTAATGTTGTCTTCTTCATGTTTTGCATGACTGTTACTATCTTCTCTGTGTTTTGCGTACATGTTACTATCTTTGATGTGTTTTGCATGTTTGCGGCATGTTTTCTCTAATGTCTACTTGAGACTGGGGGCTAGGGATAGTTCCTCAATCTTTGCGTATGCATTAACTTCAAGTGTCTGGCATGTTTGTCATGTTTTGACTGTACTTTAATGCATGTATGGGCCTTGTATTTATACATACATTAAAGTGGGGGCTAAATGTTATGTCAGAAAATGTCTCCCTGGACTTTTCCCTCCTAGGTTTAGCTCCTAGGTCCCTTATTTTGCATCATACATGTCCATTCTGACTCAAGGAAGAAAATGGCCTGAAACCCATGTCACATGGGGCATGAAGGACATTGTGGTACTTAGCCCTACCTTGAAAAAGGACCTGTGGACTTGGGAGCTAGCACCCTTGTCCTACCCTATTTCAGGTAGGTCCCAAATTTGAATATGAGGTTTGAGGGACATTGTTGCACTTGACCCTGCCCTGAAATAGGACCAGAGGACATGGGCGCAAGTGCCCTTGTCCTACCATTTTTTAGACAGGTCCCAAATTTGAATGTCAATTTTGTGACCATTAATTAGGTCCCAGGCCAACATCTTAAGTTTGAATTATGAAATTCTTAGTGGGAATGTGTTTAGTTGCATATATAAGCATGTTTAGGGTTTCATTTGTAAACTAGAAGATGATTGTGAACTTTTGGCAAACTTATGATTTTAGAGCATTCAATATATTCATTTTTGTAGAGCAGAGCATTGTTATTTTGTTCGTGATTGCAAATTTAGCTCCATCTTCTCATGTGTTGAAGAGCCTTCATCTATGTGAGATCTACACCTTCGAGGTGATATCTATTTGTATTTGAATCATTTATCAATTTGTTTTACCTCTATCTTGCAGGGATACGCACTCTTTATCTAACAACAGTGTTCGGAAGACTTGAATGTCTCTCCAGGGCTTGACTGAGGCAAGCCTCTAAACACCACAACCCCCAACCACTCTCCTTGTAATTTTAGGTTACAGGTGTCGCATCTTGATGGAGTGGAGTTGTAGGGAATAGTAACACAATGTGCATATTTTGGATCTTTGAAGAAAAGGACTACTCGGACTTGGGTGCCAATGCCAGTGTCCTCTAAGGTTGCAAACATAAAAATCATTTGGATAGTGATAATCAGGATCTAAAGAGGCTCTGACATCCTGAAGGTCACCCTACCTTGGACTCGGGCTTGAGTGCCAATGTCCTCCGCATCTCCTAGGATGGAAACAAAAAATACAATGAATATCAATGTCAAAAGGAGATCAGGATTCCACGAAGAAAACACTACCTTGGACAGAGACGCTAATGCTGGTCTCCCTGAGTATTCTGCATCTCATACTTTGAAAAATGGTCAGTAACTAATCTCTCCCTACTACCTTAGTCTACAAAAATTTGTCATAATTCATTGTTTTGCATAATTAGGGTTTTAAGGGTATTTAAGCATTAAATTAATACATTGATTGACAAACTCTAAATTTCCACATCGTTCCAAGTGACTGCTAACCTGTAGGTGAATCCTCTTGTAAGAGTTGTGATTCAACTCGGTTGGATGCCCTTGAATGTTTGTTGAGAAAGGAGGATTTAACCTTTGTATTCATTGTCCCCTTTTTCCTACAAAACACCAAATAACCACACTGGACTTAGGTTTTGCAACAATAGAACAAGAGGGTCAGGAAGCCAAGGATAGCATAGATGCCCTTCTTGCAAGGATAGCCAAAGAAAAGGCTAAGAATAAGGAGCACAAAGAGCAAATTGCTTAGATGCAAACATTTATTAAGGGGTTAGTGGCACCAACAAATGTGCCCATATCAGCTTCTACCTCATTAACATTGGTGTCACAAGAAGAGGTAGTTGCTCTGGATGTACAAAAACATCAAGCAAATATCATGGATTGTTGGTTCAGCAAATTTTTTATTGATGATGAATAGGTAATAAGAACCTCGTTGTCCAATTGGAACATGTTGAGTAATTTGAAGGGAAAGGCTAACAAAATGTCGAAAGAAGTTAGCCAAAGACTGATAAAAAGTGACAAATAGTTGACAATACTCAAAGAGATGAAGGGAATAGATATTAATATCCTGATGACTAAAAATGTCTTAACACCCCAGACATTGCCATTACTGGACAATTGGTGTGAGGATGTAAGATTTGAGGTAGATATCCTGAAGAGATGTAACACTAAAGTTGTTGATGTTACTGTAAGGGTAAAATGTAGATCAATCAAATGAATAATGTATGACCCAAACATCAATAGAATAGGAGATAACAAGAAAGATTAAATGAAAATAGCAATGAATAACACAAAGCAAACCTTCCCTAAAATTGATGCTTCTGTTGTTTGCCTATTACAATCGTCCTTTTGCAGATGAAGTGAGCCCTCAGAGAGTGCACTCTTTTAAGCTGTGTAGGAAGTCGATGGTAAATGGCTGTTGTGATATGCAATGAAGATGAACTCCAAGGCAAGTATGTGATCTCAAGCTTGTGGATGGTAAAAGGGTGCCAAAGGCGCGCTGGTGATATTTCTGTAGAGTAACGATGTCAAAAGCCTGGATGATTAGAATGGAAGAATGAGGTTTCATTTATAGACTTGGGAGAATGAGAATCAACAGTTGAGAGAAGATATGAAGATCAATGGCTGAGAATGGTTGAGGAATGTGCAACTAGTAGAAATGTGACAAGTGTCCCAGCTCCATCATGAAAGAGGGGATTTGACAAAATTGATTGGAGAGTTAACTGCATTGACTGAACAGTTAACAGACTTGATTGATCAGTTAGAAGAGTGGATTGTGGAACTGACTGAATTGATTGAGGAATTGACTCAATTGATAGGTTAGTTAACACTTTTGATTGATTAGTTAACTAACCTCTGATTTGAGAAGAAATAGGCCATGTGGGTGAGAGAAAATAAGATAATTAAATATTAAATATATTTAATTACATGTGCAACCTGATGAGGTGGACAAGGTGAGGTGGAAAAGGTGAGGTGGATTTTCGAATTAGAACTTAGGATAGAGGAATTTGGTTTAATTAAATAATTTATGATTATTTAATTATGTAGGACATTTAGAAGAATTTTAATTAAATAAATTGAGTTTATTTAATTATGGAATAGTGAATCGATTAAATAAATTTGGAATATTTATTTAATTAATAGAAGAATGGAATAAATATTTAGAATATTTATTTAGGATGATTCGTGTCATTTTTAGGCATATACATTTTGCCCCTCTTTGATGCAATGCAGTTTACAGCGTTGCTTCAAAGAAATCGATAGTCTGACAATGATACATGCCCCAGTTTGCTCCTAGTACAGGCTTACTGACGATAGGATGCCCCCTCGGGAGATTGGACGGGAAAAGTGCGAAAGAATCAGAGACGGACAATCTCACGAAGACGAAGGGGTTAGGATAGGCAAGAGGAAAAAGGACGCGTTTCAGGGAAACAGGGAGAAAACTAGAGGAAAAACGGGCACGGGAAGTAGTCACAGTCACCACCTAGCCAGAATTAGGGTTTGGAGGCTATAAATAGGAGCTGGGTCCACAAGAATAGTCATTTGTACACTTGTTTGCTCTAGATTTGATTGAGAGAGCTTAGAGCAAACTTGGAGCAGCATGGCAGCCAGAGCAGTAGACATTCCACGCGAGGAGCATCGATTCGAGCGAGTCCGTCGATTCAGGTGGCCAGCAGAGGCAGGACCCCCGGTATGTGATTCAAAAAATTTCTCCTAGGATCAATTTTAGGTGTCATAAATGCATGTAGAAAATAGGTCAAACGGATGCGCCGAAGTGCAGAACGGCGCATATGCCTCGCGAAGTGGCGCTTTTGTCGTTTCGCGGCGCATATGCCGATTTCAGCGGCGCATGCATGGAAACGGCGCATCTGTGCATTGTAGGTGCGCTTCTGTAATTAGGCTGTGCATGTGTGATTAGGCAGCGCATACGTGTAATGTAGCGGCGCATACATTAAATGGCGCGCATATGTCGAATGTTTCGGCGCTTCCATGATATTGCGGCGCATATGCCGAATGTTTCAGCACATGTGTTGAAGCTGCGCATATGTTCATTGTAGCAGCACATCTGCGTTTATGCGGCACATATATCAATTTTGGCGGCGCATACATCAAGAAACAATGTGTTTATAAAGAAACGGCACTTTTACCACCTGTAGTGGCGCATTTGCTTTGGATAGCAAATGACTTAGTCAAATTGATTCGATTAGCATCCTGTTTGACGCGGTAATTGATGAGCTATCTCCGAGATTGCAGGAATCTAGTCAAGAGATGTAGTGTGCTGTTTTGATCAATTTGAAATGCTAAGTGTAGTTGATATAGTTCAGTAGGTATGTTGAGTATGGTATATGCCGTTTGAGACTGACGCGTTGCCTTGCTTGCTTGCAGGAGGATATTCGAGACACACTATAGTCGAGGGAGACGTTTCCCATGCCCCTATTGTAGAGATACATTCTGACAGAGACTGACAGAGTGGCACTTGGTGCCATGGGTTTAGACTATGTATGCTTCATGCCCGAGGTGCGGGCGAATCGAGGACTGCTGACGACTGTTGTGGAGAGATTCCACAGTGAGGATGGGACCTTCCACTTTCTGACTAGAGAGATGACCGTGACGTTGGAGGATGTTTACCGAATACTACACTTACCCGTGGTGGGTGAGTTAGTGGAGTATGACGCACAGCGGGATGCGGGACTCGCTGAGTGCCAGCGAGTGTTCGATGATCCTAAGCTAGTTGGACAAGTCATCCCGTGGCAGGATATATACGATTGCTATGACTACTTCCTGGGGATTGTGGCTAGACTGATCGGGGGCATTGTATGCCCGGACAGGAGATCGCATGGGTTCCCCATCGGATGGGGCAGGATTATGGAGCGAATGCTGACTGAGGGCACCCGATATGCATGGGGAGTCTGTGTACTGGCCCACTTGTACCATGATATGCATCAGGTGGTGTACCACCACAGCACGAGTCTATCGGCCGGTGTACTATTGTTACAGTTTTGGCTGTGGGAGCACATAGTGGTGACTAGGCCGATATGTGTCTTTGCAAGGCAGAGAGGAGAGCCATACAGTTATGGCTATGCAGGAGTGATTTCCCAGCACAGGCTGGGGAAGCTAGAGTATTGGAGGCATACATTAGATGGAGTAGATGTGGTTGTTTGGCGACCATATCTAGACTGCGAGCCCTGGGACGATGAGGGAGACGAGCTGCCGTACTACTTTCAGACCAGGTGGCTGATAGGCCGAACACGACGTATCCTAGAGAGACAGATGGTGGGCAGGGTGCTGAGACAGTTTGGGAGGAGACAGGGCATGCCATAGGGACAGGCACTATACGCACGGACACATGCAGAGAGGGTTCGATGGGGGCCGATAGCTTCGTACGAGGAGGCCCTAGCAGAGTTCCAGCAGACTCCTTATGTGGCATGGGATATGAGGAGAGAGATAGCAGACGCAGGGGTGACGCAGGAGTATGAGGATTGGATCACCGCATATCCATTCCTGAGATATTCAAGACCTGGCATGCTGGTGCCTCGCATTGATGAGGCAGACTCAGAGGAGGAGGGACAGGTTGGCCCAAGTCAGAGGGGAGTTAGAGGAGGACGAGGAGGATTGGGTGGTAGAGCTGGAGAGAGGCTGAGACAGCGGAGGAGGTTAGGGTAGGCTGAGCAGGTAGTGCCAGGACAGGTGGCACAGCAGCAGATACCTCAGTAGGCGCAGATGTTGCCACCTCAGCAGGTACCACAGTAGCAGGTGCCCTAGCCACAGGGGCCAGGACAGGAAGAGGCAGCACAGGGGCCAGTACAGGGTGATGTGCATGAGAGGATGATAGCCAGCCTGAGGGGACAGGTGTGAGAGCTGTAGGCATAGCTGAGGAGGGTCGAGAGGAGGTGAGATACGGATGTCGCAGTGATCAGTGGGTTGACTCGCGAGAGAGATATGGCCGATGCACAGTTATGCATTGTCCATGTAGAGTAGGACACCGCTGTGGCCACCATGGGGACAAATGCAGTGAGCTCTTTTTTGGTTGGGCAGGTGCAGCAGGCATAGGCATAGGTAGGCCAGTTGCAGACACAGTTGGCATAGGTACAGACAGAGCTTGCTAGAACACAGTCACAGGCTCAGTACTACTGAGGTTTATACCATGGTGCCGTGGCATCAAGTCAGAGGGCGGGAAGCTTCAAGAGTCAGTCTGGGGCGACTCATAGAGCAGGTCCATCATAGTCAGGGGTGTCCGTGATGGGTCCCCAACAGTCAGGAGCTGGCAGTGGTGGCCCACAGCAGCAGGGATAGACACATACTAGATTTTGTACATTTTGGGACATGTATCACCGTCCATTTGGATGTATACTATATATGACACTTTGATTTTTGAGAGAGATGGTGATATTGTACATTTGGACGTCTTATATGATAGTATATATGATGATGCAGTTTTGTGTATCTATTGCATGCATTATGAGATGATGATTTACTTCTATTGTATCTATCCAAAGCTATATGAGATGCTTTTTGATATGATGTTATATGATGTCTATATGATTTAATGCGTTTGAATGCATGCATATGTAACAGGATTTCTATGTGATGATGCCGCTTTGTGTGTGATGTCATTGGATGTCTATATGATCTAAGGTTTAAAATGAATGCAAATGTAATATGATTTCTATGTGATGATGCAGCTTTGTATGCGATGCTATTGGATGTCTATATGATCTAATGCTTCAAATGAATGCAAATGTAATATGATTTCTAAGTGATGATGTAGCTTTGTATGCGATGCACTTAGCTATGTTTTTGTGATTTTCTGTGTTTTAAGATGCGATATGATGCTGATGTATGGATGACCTAATGCATTGTGTTGGGTATGCTACTGACTTAATCATGTTCATGACTAGCTATATGATATGATATGCTCCTATATGCTTTGTTTTTGTGAAGTCCAAATGTACTCTATCGACACAAGAATGACATGATAGATAGAAGAATGGTTATGATAGAATGACTTAGAAACTGCATTTGATATTGTTACTCTGCATAGTTTGGATAATGAGGATTGTATGGGATATGGATGTATGTATAAATGGATATAGGATGGATGTGTTGCTATTGGAGTGCTTTATTTCATCATTGGGCCTTTTATTTTTTTGGTACATTTTCTAAGATGTTGTAAGTGAATACAAGCATCTAGGTATAATTGAACCGAGATGACCTGAGTATCGCTTATATGGATTGTGATGTAGCAAGTGAAGACAAGCATCTAGTCAAAATTGAATCTAGATGACCTAAGTACTTCTTGCATTTCAACAAACAAGGATTGCCCCCGTTCATGTTATACCTTTAATGTCCTCGATGATCTTTTGCCGATCATGTCCTTAAACTAGGCTTCACATTACTAAAGTTTAATCCACAAATAGCAAACAAAGAAAATAATCATGCCCCCATCATAGCATCTCTAGCTTTTGGCATCCTCGAGTAGCATAAGAAGGTATGATAGCAAAAAAAATCAAGACTCTGTAACTTAACCCTAGTTCCAAATCCACAAAACATTCTTGCCATTAGATGTGTTTATTTCTTGCCTTAATTTGCATAAAATCATTTAGAAGACCTTGGGTATTTGCTTTGCATTGGATAGGTTAAGATGCTCACAGTCAAGATTTCTGCTTGAAGCATGGGTTCTGCTTGCATTTGCTTGCTTGGTGAGAAGATTGCACAATCCTTATCGGGGAGACGGACCCTAAGGGACTGACCTAGTGCCTCGACGGCTCATTGCTAAATGGCCTTGCCTACGTGACGACGCAGAGGCAACGTAGTTTGGGGTAAACCCTAATGGACCATGGATGGACCAGAAGAAAGACGACAAGAATGAAGACAAGAAGGAGGATGAATGGGACCATAGAAAAAATGGAAGCCTCGGGGGCGCATTAGAATAATGGCCTTGCCTACGTGACGGCACAGAGGCAACGTAGTTCACGAACTCGGCCCATGGACACTGACATGAGACCCTATGCTAGGCTCACATTGAGGAGATGGTATGGGACAAAACCTTGGTTGACAAGGCCACAAGGAGAGTATCAAGCCATGATAGGTAACTGTCAAGTGTTTATTTGTGGGATAGATATGAGTCGAATGGGGCAACACGGAGAAAGAAAGGACGCAAGGTGATTGGGTTCTCAAAGATGGAGAAGGTGGTTTATCACAAGTAACGCTTGTTTGCCAGGTTTTCATCACTTGCTTTTATTTGTACGAGAAGCTAGAAAGTAACATGATACCTGTTTGCCAGGTTTTCATCATGATACCTATCCAAGGCGCCTGTTTGCCAGATTTTCACCAAAGGACAATTTTTTTTGTATGCTTTCTATTTTTTTCTAATTTTTTTTGAATTTTCTCTTTTCAACTTTTTTGATTTTTTGATTTTTGATTTTATTGTGCCCCCTTGCATTGGGGTTCTCCTAGGTATAGAACCGGCGAAGGTGCATGCTGTTGATTGGATCATCAAACAACTCACCCTCTGAAGTGGCCAACTGATATGCCCCCGATCCATAAGCAGCTACAATCACATAGGGTCCAAGCCAGTTAGGCTCGAACTTACCTTTCTTTTCTCTATCTTGTTGATTGCGAGGGTTTTCTCGGAGGACGAGGTCC
Source organism: Cunninghamia lanceolata (assembly GCA_027924645.1). Classification (NCBI taxonomy): domain Eukaryota; kingdom Viridiplantae; phylum Streptophyta; class Pinopsida; order Cupressales; family Cupressaceae; genus Cunninghamia; species Cunninghamia lanceolata. The sequence goes on along the minus strand of BSBN01000292.1, from coordinate 270,356 downwards.
CCAACCTTGAAACATCGTGGGCAAACCTTGTGATTATAGCTCCTTGACATCATCTATTGATATGCTTTAAGATGATCGAAGGCTTTCTGGTGCCTTTCTTCTAGCAGCTCTAGTTCTTGTAAACTAGAGACTCTGTATTCTTCGTCTGATATGAGACCTTTCAACGACACCCTAAGGGATGGTAGTTCAACCTCAATGGGAAGGATGGCTTCGGAACCATAGACAAGGGCGTAGGGTGTAGCACCTGTGGGAGTGCGTATACTGGTTCTGTAGGCCCACAGAGCGGGGTTGAGTTGGACATGCCAATCACGGCCAGCCTCATTGACAGTCTTCTTTAGGATTTTCAGAATGGTTTTATTCGATGCCTCAGCTTGGCCATTACCTTGGGGGTAGTATGGAGTGGAGAAACGATGTTGGATTTTGAAACGCTCACAGAGCTCTTGGACATCCTAATTTTTGAATGGTCTTCCATTATCCGTTATGATGGATGAAGGGATGCCATATCTGTAGATAATGTAATTTAGAATGAAAGAGGAAATTTGTTTTCTTGTGACGGTGGTTAGGGGAACGGCTTCAATCCACTTTGTGAAATACTCAGTGGCGGTTATGATGAATTTGTGGCCGTTGGAAGAGGGTGGATGAATTTTTCCCACAAGGTCCAGTCCCCACTGACAAAAGGGCCAGGGTGTCGTTAAAGGTCTCAACTCTTGAGCAGGTGCATGGATCAGGTTCCCGTTTATTTGGCACTGTTTGCATTTTTTGACAAACTAATATGAATCCATTTCCATATTTGGCCAGTAATAACCCAAACGCATGAGTTTCTTGGCTAAGAAAGGGCCACTGGAGTGTGTTCTGCATATCCCTTCGTGTATGTCTCGCAAGGCAGTTATGGATTCTTTTTGTTCCAAACAATGGAGTAGAGTACCATCCAGACCACGTCGGTAAAGGGTATCGGCTATGATGGTGTAACGAGAGGCCTATCGGATGAAAGTTTGTTTTTGGTTGGAAGAGAGGTCCGATGGGAGAATATTGTCCTTGAGGTAAGTGTAAGTCTTACCATACCAAGGTGAATCAGATCCGACTAGGAGGCAAATGGAATGGGTTTCAAGGAGATCATAAGCCGGTTGCTGGATGGTTTCCACTAAGAACTCATATCGTGACTCATATTCAGGGATTTCTAGAAGAGAGGCTATGGTAGCCATTGCATCTGCTGCTTTGTTCTCTATCCTGGGTATTTGCTCGAAGGAGATGGTCCCAAAGTGTTCTTTGAGGTCGTCAACCATCCGTTTGTATGGGATGAGCTTCTCATCTTTGGTTTGATACTCATCGTTGACCTGATTTATGATAAGCTGAGAATCACCGTAGACACATAGTGCTTGGATTTTCCACTCAGTGGCCATCTTGAGACCAATTACCAAGGCTTCATACTCTGCTATGTTATTAGTGCATGGAAATAACAACCTGTAGGACTTCGGAATTGTGTCGCCTTGGGGAGTGATAAACATGATACCTGCCCCCGATCCATGGTTGGTGTAAGATCCGTCAAAGTAGAGTTTCCAAGGAGATGTTGACAGAGTGAATAAAGACTCATCGGGAAACTCAAACTGCATTGGTGAAGTGTCTTGTAATGGTGCCTCGGTTAGTTGGTCAGTGATGATTTGTCCTTTGATGGCTTTTCTATCCACATATTCTATATCATATTCACTAAGAATCATCACCCATTTTGCTAGTCGACCTGTGAGAGCTGCTTTGCTGAGAAGACATTTCAGTGGGTCGATCTTGGCAATGAGTTTGACAGGATGCGCCAACATGTAATGTCGGAGTTTTTGTGAAGCAAAAACCACCGCAAGGCATGATCATTCGACCTTGTAAGTATTGCAACTCGTAGCCCACTAGGGTTTGACTGATGTAGTATACAGCTCTCTCCTTGTTCTCGTAATCTTGTTGCGCTAGAAGAGCTCCCAGAGCAGTGGGTGTGGCAGAGATGTAGAGAATTAAAGGTTTACCTTGGATCAGAGGCATGAGTATGGGAGGATTCATAAGATACTCCTTTAGCTTGTTGAATGCCTCTTCGCACCGCTCGTCCCATTTAAATGGAATGTTCTTATGTAGGAGATGGCTGAAACATTGGCACTTGTCTGCCAGCTGTGAGATGAACCTGCGGATGGCCTACAGCTTGCCCTATAAGGATCTCAACTATGTTAGAGTCTTGGGCGGTGGCATGTCCATTATAGCTTTGACCTTGGCCGGGTCTACCTCTATTCCGTTTGCCGACACGATGAAGCCTAGCAGCTTGCCTGATGTTACCCCAAACACACATTTCTTTGGGTTTAGTTTGACTTGGAATTGGTCCAATCTTTGAAAGACTTTTTCTAATATGTCCAAGTGTGAGTCCCTTGTGAGAGATTTTGCCAAGATATCGTCAACATAGTCTTCCATAGGCACATGCATCATGTCATGGAATATAGTTGTCATGGCCCACTGATATGTAGCACCTGCATTTTTTAGCCCAAAAGGCATGACATTCCAGCAAAAGGTACCCCATGGGCAAGTAAAAGTTGTTTTGTGTTGATCCTCTGGTTCTATTTTGATTTGGTTATACCCTAAGAATCTGTCCATGAGTGATAGCATTGTATGTCCTGCAGTAAGGTCGACTATGATATCGATGTTTAGCAGTGGAAAGTCATCCTTGCGGCATGCTTTGTTTAAGTCTCAAAAATCATTGCATAGTCGAACCCGGCCATCTGGTTTGGACACTGGCACAATATTAGATATCCATTCTGGGTAATCTATGGCTCTAATGAACCCCACATCTAGCAATTTCTTGAGTTCTTCTTTGACCAAAAGGGCTATATGAGGATGCATTTTTCTCAGCTTCTGCTTTACGGGTTTCACCCCTGGATCCAATGGCAAATGATGTAGAATTAGGTTTGGGTCCAAGCCTGGCATGTCTACATATGACCAAGCAAAGTTGCCTCTCTTCTTCTTAAAGAATGGTACAAACCTGGTTTTCTCTGGTGGTGTGAGAGATTTGGCAAAGTGGATAATCTTGGGCTGCGCTTCAGTACCAATATTTACGGGTTCTGTCGGCTCCACCACAATTTGTGACCTTTCCTGATACATATCACTAGGGAGAGTGTCAAGCATTCCATCATCAGGTGCCACAGTTGGGTTTTCACCGTCAGATGCATCCTTTCTTTTTACTATTTTATGATCTGACACTGCCACAAGGCAGTTTTCACTGTCAGATCCATATTTGATCTTGATGTTTTTGCGACTGGAAGGCTTGGCACCCTCCCCGAAGTAAGCCACAGTATTCAGTTCGATAGAAAAACCAGTCTTATGATCTCCCTTGGGTAAGTGGTCCCTAAGTTCCATATAATCAATGTAAGCATCATCGTTCTGGAACATGTCTAATTGGGGGGTTCCTTGCAGATCCCAGTCAATAAGCTCAGGGTGTAAGAGGGGAAGGGAGCCGGATGAGAGACCTGATTCATTGATGGTGTGAATGGAAATGTTATGGGCATTGGCAGGGGTAGTGTTCTGGGTGGTACTTTCTTCCAAGTTGTTTATCGCAATGGAATCTAAACTTTCCTTGAAAGCCATAATCTCAGGGGTGGGCAAATCAGACTCCAGCGGTCTGTCCTGTTGCGTTTGTCCCTCATGGTAGGGGCTAAGAGTTTGGATGGTGTCAACCTCTTTGTCGTCGTAGGAGTGCTCTGTTAGCTCGTCCCACTCATATTCATTTGAATCATCTGAATCTGTGTCACTATCCCCTTGGCATGTTTGGATTGTCTCCACAAGGCAGGCATTTTCCTTGGCTTTACCTTTGCCTTTGTACCCTAGACCATTTGTGTTTCTAGCTGAAGAGGATGAAGAAGGTTGTATAGATTCGATGATTCCTTCTTTTATGAGGCCTATGGGGCCTTGTCCTTCATACCCCATCCTGTGCAAAATAGTCTCACCCCGCCCATAGAGTTCTGAAGGGAGTTTAGGCAGTTCTTGGGGTATGTTTTCGTCTTCAGCATAGAGCCATTGCAGGAGATCTCACTCCTCTGTTTCATCAGATAATGTCCCCCATTTTACAAAGGGATTTGCAGGAGCTGCAGGAGGAGCAGATGGCTTTGGAAAATGTTTGGGTGGCTGCTTGGGTTGGCCAAAAGAGTGAGGAGACAAAGGCATCTTGGCAAGGTTGAGCCTGTGCTCAATGGAGTATTCCCCCATGCCATTTTCTTTTATGGTGAGTTTCAGTGGTTTGGGTCTTGAGGAGGAAGCTTCAGCGGTATGGTCCTGTTGCGGGGTAGGGGAAATGTAGGCTCTGTTGTTGGGTATGACACATTCGGGTTTTGCATGGAAAGAATTGCAGTGCTAGTAGAGGTCAGGGTCGCCTTGGACGGTGACCTGCTTGCCATTGTGTGGGAACTTAATGCATTGATGATAGGTTGAGGGGACAGCCTTTATGGCGTGGATCCATGGTCTCCCTAGTAGAATATTATAAGCAAGCTCCCGATCAAGGACTTGGCACACCACATCTTTAAGGACCGGTCCCACTTGAATGGGTAGGACAACCGTTCCTTTTGTGGTTCTTTCTTCCTCGTCATATGCCTTGATGGTAATTTTCCTCCTTGGATCAATTGCTTGTTCGAAGAACCCCAGTGCAAGGACTAGCTTCAATGTGCAGATATTTAAACCGGCAGCCCCATCAATGAGAACCCTCTTGATGCGGTGCTTGTGTATGAATGCGACAATGTGCAGAGGGGTGTTGTGGGGTTGAGATACAGAAAGATCATCTTGCTCAGTAAACGATATGGAATTGGAGGATGTCAAATTGCCTACCATGGTCTAGAACTTCTCTTGGGCCAGGTTAGTGGGGACAGTGGTTTCCACTAAGGCTTTCTCAAGAATCTCCTTATGAGAAGGAGATAGACGTAAGAGCTCCAATATAGAAATGTGAGCTGGGGTTTTCTGTAACTGGTCGAGGACATTGTATTGACGGGAGTTGGATGGAGATGGTGAAGACCTTGGAGGGGCAGTATTGAGTGTGACTTTACCACTGCGGGTAATTATACTACAACCAGTTCGGTTAGGTCCTGGTTGTTGGTTGGGTGAGATGACATTGACTTGCGGAATATGTTCAGAAATGTAGTTTATGGTGTAGTCAAATGGAACACTTGCATAGTTAGTAGTACTCGTCCCGCTGTTCTGATTTGGCCGGTTGTGATTATTGTTGTTGTCATTATTGTTGTTGCCAGTGTTGTGGCCATGGTTGTTGTTGTTGTGGCCATTGTTGTTATATGGCCTATTATGATTCAGAAGTGGATCCCTATAGGCCACATGAGTTTCATTGGAGGTATGCTGTTGTGTCCCTCCCTGATTCTGATCCAGTATATCTTGAATGACATTTTTGAGGTGAATACAGTTGTTAGTTGTATGCCCCCTTCCTCGATGATATTCACAATAGTCTGTGTCCTTCCAGTAGGGAGGTTTGACTATAGGCTCATAATCACTTGTTGGCGGTAGAGAAATTTCATTGTTAGCCAACAACTTCCATAGCGCAGATTCTTGAGACTCACCTAACGGTGTGAATTTTCGTCTTGGGTTTGAATTGTACCAAGATCTAGGCTCCCGAGAGGGTGGTTTGTTGATTGCACCATTATTTGCGTCCCCCTTAAGAGTGAATATGGGTTGTTGTTTAGGAGTTGCCACCTTGGCGTCAACTACCCCATCGTTGACCACATTCTTGTTCTTGGTCCAAAACTTTGATTTATCCGTTGTGTAATTGGAATTAGGCGTGTCCTTGGAGAGCTTGAGAATTCCTTTAGTGATCATAGCTTTTTCAATGAATAGGCCCATTTCAATGACTTTGGAGAATGATGTAGGGCATTGTATCTGAATTTGATAGCTAAGATCCGTGTTTAGGTTGTGGACAAACATTTCCAATAACTGCTTCTCAAGTATATCATAAGAACACTTACTAGCTAGCTGTCTCCATCGTTGTAAGAAGGTGGCGAATGACTCACCACTCTTTTGTTTAGTATTGCATAGATCTAGCATAGATACCTCGTGTTCTATGTTGTAGGAGAAGTGCGTTATGAATTTATTGACAAGTTCATCAAAAGTTTTGATCCCTAGTGGGAGGCATGAGAACCACTCCATAGCTTGACCACCTAAAGATCTTGGGAATAGTCTCATCAAGTAGGTCTCATTGTGAGCTACTTCTAAACATGCGGCATTGAACTCCCGGATATGATCTCTAGGGTCCCCCTTCCCTTTGTATTTGTTGAACTTTGGGACTCTGAACTGAAAGGGGAAGGGTTTCATGACCAAACTTTTGTCAAAAGGATACGGAGCTATATCTTCCAAAGAGTATTGCTTGGAACTTGTACCGGTCTTAAGGTTGGATATTTCTTGTTTTAGACTTTCGATTTGTTGTCTCACATCATCCATAGGAGCATTTTGATCTATGGGTTTCTTGCATCTATCATTTGCATTTGGGACTATGTCATTCACGCCTCTCTCATGATCATCACGTCTCCGCTCATGATCATTGTCTACATTTTCCATGATGGAGATTATGTCAAAGTCTGCGGGGAGTTTGACTCTGAGATTAGCAAGATGGTGGAAGTATTTATCGGGGTCTTCAAGGAGCACCCTCTCTACCAGGCGTTGGAATTTGCTATCTTGGATGTGTGCTACTAATTCTTCATGAGAAATTTCTTTGTCACCACCATGCGGTGGGGCAAGGTGATCAGATGCGTCGGCCATTTCAATCTGCTTGTTGTACTGGGATCGAGTAAGAACCATGCAAGGTGGGGTGGGATGAAGTGGACCAGGATTAGAAAGTTTGGCGAGGTGTCGATTGAGACTGTGGTGAATGGGATACCTAGGACAAGATTTGGACAAAGGATTCTCTCGCTTAATGACTTCAAGTAAGACGGTTGACACAAGACGTTGGCCTCTAGTAAGGGTAGTCGATACCAGTCTTACTGTGGAGGGCTTAGTCGTTCAACAAGACTACTAGCAAAGGTACGGTGACCTACTAGGCTTACGTGAATTCACTAATGACATGAAAAAGGGACCTATGTCGAATCGGTATGGGACAAATTGACTTTGGGACAAGAGGCGGTTGGACAGAAAGTGAATGGGATGATGGATGAAAGAGAGACTTGGGTGAAACGGATGAAGACTGACTGCAAGGTTGAATCTGACCTCAAAAAGTGAAACTAGGCTGAAATGGGTGCTCTAATCAAGTGAAAATATTCTCTCAAAAATAGGGCAACTGCTCACTGTCGCATATGCGCCAAAACAAATGCGCATCAAGAATGAACAAATGCACCGTAAGTCGCAATATATGCACAGCTCTGGTTAAGTACAAATGCACAGCAACAGTGTGTATATGCACAACAAAAGTATATATGCGCAGTAGGTCGGTACAAAAGCGCAGCAAGTCGCAGTATATGCGTAGCAGAAAGGAGTATATGCGCAGCTCTGAGATTTTGGCAAATTTTTGGATTTTTCTTCTATTTTTTTGGTATTTTTTGGCTGGAAAAGGTCTTCCTGATCTAATAGTATGAATTAACAGCAAGAAAACACAGCAAGCACAAAGAATATTTTGTAGTTTTTCATTATTTTTGTAGTTTTTTCGACTCTATTTTGGACAAAAGCAAGCACAAAATCCTAGGCGAGAAATGGATTATAAGGGATTTGGGCCACTAGAACAAGAGGTATTTAATGTGGGCAACCATTTAAGTGGTTACACGTGCGGTGGTACTACTCTCCTTTATGGAGTCTCCCAACCTCAAAGGGTTGCGCCTGAGAGGGTTTTGGGGGAGGTTGGCCGTCGGTGTAACATAACAGCACTTGTTGCAGGAAGTTTTCACCTCAAGCACAATTTATTTTAAGTGGCTTGGTAGGGCTTGGCGTTAGCCTATTACCACTCAGGGTCATTCCCACTTGGACAAGCATGCATCCAAGGGCAGGCCCCTCCTAAAGGTTAAACAAATAGAATGACAAGTCTGGCACTCTGATCACCCAGAAGAGGGGAGAGCATAAGCCTATTGTCATTCGTAAGCATAGAATACACTGATTAATCCACCCTAGTTAAAAGTGAAAAACTAAATGGGCTAATCTACTCAAACACATAACTTTGAAGTGATTTCAGCAATATAGTAGTGGTTCAGTTTTAAACCCTAGAAAGCAGTAGTGAGTTCAATTTTAAATCCGCGTAGCACGAGATTGTTAACTTTGAAATTTTGGTCTCATGAATAGCAATGGTTCATTTTAACTTCAAGATCATTGATGAGTTCAATTTTAAACCACATAGCACGAGATTGTTAACTTTGAAATTCTGGTCTCACGATATAGCAATGGTTCATTTTAACTTCAAGATCATTGATGAGTTCAATTTTAAACTTAGATAGCAATAACTTGGAAGGTGTTTGCAATGCAAGAAAGAAATAATCCAGTTACTTTCTCCTAATTAGAACTAGATGAAGATTTGAATGAACATCAATTTTACTTTCCCTCAGAGAATGAAATGTGAACTAATTAGATGCAACTACAAGGAACTAAACCCGATCCTATCCTACAAAAACAGCTCTAGCAAACACCTGCGCAAAGGTTAGAGTTAGCAAATTCCCCTAAGAAAGTACTAAAAACTCAGTCTATTATAAATGCATAGCTTCAGTGATCATATGCGCAGAAATAATCAACAGAAGCACAACAATAATGAATGCACCGTAATATTGTACGTATGCGCAGTTAAAAGGAATAAATGCATAGTAATAATGGATGCGCAGCAACAGTTGCAAAAGCACAATAAAAAGGAACATATGCGCAATAAAGTCAAAAGCGTCGTAACAGTGCGGAAAAGCGCAGCGAAAATACACAGATGCGCAGAAAGGATAGAAGCACTGTAACAGTATTTATATGTGCCGTAGAAATGTTTAAATGCACCGAAGTATTCTATGCGTGACTCTGCGTGACCTGTATGGAACCTGCCTTCAAAAAAGCTCAGATTTTGATGAGATAAAGGGGCAAAGGCCCCAAGGTGGGCGCCAAAAATGTAAGGATAAAATGTAGATCAATCAAATGAATAATGTATGACCCAAACATCAATAGAATAGGAGATAACAAGAAAGATTAAATGAAAATAGCAATGAATAACACAAAGCAAACCTTTCCTAAAATCGATGCTTCTGTTGTTTGCCTATTACAATCGTCCTTTTGCAGATGAAGTGAGCCCTCAGAGAGTGCACTCTTTTAAGCTGTGTAGGAAGTCGATGGTAAATGGCTGTTGTGATATGCAATGAAGATGAACTCCAAGGCAAGTATGTGATCTCAAGTTTGTGGATGGTAAAAGGGTGCCAAAGGCGCGCTAGTGATATTTCTGCAGAGTAACGATGTCAAAAGCCTGGATGATTAGAATGGAAGAATGAGGTTTCATTTATAGACTTGGGAGAATGAGAATCAACGGTTGAGAGAAGATATGAAGATCAATGGCTGAGAATGGTTGAGGAATGTGCAACCAGTAGAAATGTGACAAGTGTCCCAGCTCCATCATGAAAGAGGGGATTTGACAAAATTGATTGGAGAGTTAACTCCATTGACTGAACAGTTAACAGACTTGATTGATCAGTTAGAAGAGTGGATTGTGGAACTAACTGAATTGATTAAGGAATTGACTCAATTGACAGGTTAGTTAATGTTGGTTTTTCTTCTGAATCAGCATTAGGGTTTGCCAGTTCTAATGCACAGGCAGATTCAGCCAACTGAATACAGGAGGTTACGTGAGCTCCTCCCCTTCACTTCTGGTTCTGCCACACCAAGGGGGGTGTCCTTATAACTCAAGGTATAACCTTGACTAGCTCAAAGATAGAAAGATCTAACTTGACAACAACAGGCAGAACACTCTCATGTATGGACCAAGATTTGTGTAACAAATCACAAGGTTGGTAACATTCTTGGACATGATGTCTGGTTGGGTATGAGAGCATGCAGGGGTCCTAATCCTAATCCTACAACTAACAGATGGAAGGATGAGATGGTTTGAAAAGGTGTTTGGAGTTATGGGACTTTCCTAGACCCATTGAACAGACAGATTCCCAAACCAGTGCCTTATCTGGGCAGCAGAGTCATATCTAAGACTGTAAATGTCTCCCCATGACAACATAAATTCATATCCAGAGGACCTAAGAATAATGCTACTGCCTAACAGCAACATGTCCAAGAAAGAGTATCATTAATGATCATACTTAACAGATCCTATGATGCAATCTATTTCCCTTTGTATCTGATCAAAAGCCTATTTAACTACTCCTTGAGCAGACGCAATAAATCAGACACACAGTATGCACATACTGAAAAACTTGGAAGCCCTTGACAACCTTGTTTGAAAGGAAAACAAATGACATACAGGGGACAATCAGAAACAATACACACACAGGTGTTTTTCATTTAAAATCAATCTACATAGAAGGCCATCACAGAAAAAATCATCATTTACAAGCCAAGATAGATTACTACACCAGACTAAGGACCGAGTCTGTAGCAAAAAATGCCTTTCAAAATGTGAACACCTTATGTTCAGAGTCAGAGCAGAAAGCCCAAAAACATCCCCCTCCAAAAAGTAACACAGCCAAAACCATTTATACAGAACCATGTACAATCAGCAATTAATTACATGGCCAGAAGTCAAAAATTTGCCAGATACATTCCTTCCATTTGAAAATGGCCTCCATAGATTAAATGCGACAGACAGGGGGGATCTTGAGCTTTGTGCCACCACTTGAAGGTCTTCATCCACGATCAGGCAGCTTAATTGCTTGTTCCGTCACCCATACTCCTGCTACAGTCGCCATTAAGGGCCTCAACTACCCGCGGTTGCTAGAAAACCGTCGTAGCATTCAAACAGAAGTTCCCCGCCAAAACGCCTCTTTCGCAGGTTCAAAAATAATGCAAGGGGAAAAATCCCACATGCATGGTGTGGAGACAACTTTGGCGCTTTAAAAGCATAGTCGCATGCAAACTAAGTGTCGAGCGCTTTTGCTGCGCTCGACACACGACCCTTCGCCCACAGCCCATCGGCCAAACATACATTATCGGGCTACCCCACAAATCTCCTGCCGATCACAGCGGTCTCACCGATGCCTATTTCACATTCCTTGCCTGTCAGTGAGACCAAAACCATCGGCCAAGCAGAAACATCCTCTGCCGATGATACCACTCACACCGATGACATTGCTGTCGCCAAGACAATCCTCCCCGTCACCCCGATGCCAGCTCCACACCCCTTGTCACCGAGACAAAGACCATCGGAGCAACCAAAAGCACTTCCGCCGATCACAATAGTCTCGCTGATGGTCCTTCACTTCCCACCTCTGTCGGTGAGACATACACCATCGGCACCACAAAAAACCCTTAGGCCGACAATACAACTTTCGCCGATGAACCATAGCTTCATCCCTCATCGGCCAGACAACCAACTGTCAGCCCAACCAAAAACTCACCTGCCGACATCACTTGTTACGCCGATACAGCTCCATCGGCCAGAGTACCTCTGTCGGCCCAACTCTTCACACTTTGTCCGATGCACCAAGTCACGCCGACAACACACACATCCACTTATCGGCCAAACATACGCCGTCGGCCCAACAGGAAACTCCCTCGCCGATAGCACAAAGTCACGGCGATAGCACTCCAAAACCCTCGTCGGCGAGACCAAGTCTGTCGGCAAGCCACAAAACACCTACGCCGATAGGTAAAGTCTCAGCGATAGAAGACAACACGCCAATGGTACCAATCATGATCGCCAAGACACATTCCAAACTCATGCCGATGGACAAAACATGAAGACCCCCCTTCAAGAAAGATGATGTGGATGTTACAAAACACTGAAGGGGTGCCAAAACTGGAAAATTTTTTGGATTTTTTTGGGATGGTGCCTGCATAAAAATTGCTCAAGAACTGACAGTCAATTTAGGCACCAACAGTGGCTCTGTCTGAGGATGCATGCCTCTTGTAGGCATGGCAAGAACCATAGAACTCTGGGATGCAGACCAGTCCCCTATCCATTGGGCACAGAGTCATGAAGTTATAATGATCTGCATCACCAATCAAGCTTGATGGCCTAAGGCCACCAAGAAAAGGAGAACCAATATTTCCCTTTATCAAACACCTTATTCTCATTTGCATACACTAGGTCAAGCCTGAGAGTGCTACCATGATCTGACCATAAACAAACCTGGTCATCTGCACATTCAACCTTCTGATTTAGCTTGTCACTGTCACCCCTGTGCAGATAACCCTTAGCATCCGGCAACAAGTGGACGCAGAATGTATCAGGCAATGCATACTCACATGGCATAGAATACAGGTTATCATTTGTATCAGCATTATGCATTGCAAAATGATCTCCGAGCTGGACTGAAAACTGAAAATATTCAAAGTCCACCATGCAGCTAGGAAAATCAGAGCTCATTTCATATGCTGGCCTCTCAAAAGAAAAGCTTTCAAATTCACAATTGTGTACATCATGTACACAACCAATAGTAGCACCAACCTGGAAAAGATCAGGCTCTGGCATCTCTTTCAAATTAGGCACATTTTCATAGTCACTTACCTGATGTATGTTGTTTCCTCTTTCATCAGGATGAGAAACAGAATCCAAACCAAAAACAATGTCTAGATCCTCACCATACACAAATAGATCCTCATCACCATATGTGTCAAAGATGGGTGACCCAGGTACATAAGCTTGATCATAATATGCCATTTGTTCATGGGCAGCAGAGCACACATCTTCATCACCAATGGATTCACTCTATGGAGGAGTATCAGCCTGTGTGTCATAAGAAAAACAACCATCAAATGAAAAACAATCATGCTCTGCACTAGCACTTATTTCAATTTCTAACTGCTCTTCATGATCTCCATGTGTTTGAAAGGTAGGCAATGGGTCACACATAGGACTACTTCTCTGTTTGCTTATATCTTCTCTGTCTTGAGTACAATACTCACAATTGTCTCCACAGGTCCATTCCAAAAGTTGCTCATTACTGTCCACAACCTCGTTATTATTTTCATGGTCATATGCCTCATCATTGCAATGGGAATCCTCACTAGTCCTTTCACTGGCATCCTCAACTGGTGAACAATCCAGTTGAGCAGTATTGTTAGCATTATGTTCAAATACACCAGTCTCAACCTCTATGCTTTCATTTTCATTTTTATCTACACATGATGCCTTAATTATTTGGTCATTTGCAGCTTCACAACTATTTTTCACACCAAGGCCAGGGGACAGGGATTTCAGCAGGTGTACATTTCTGATTTTTTCTATTTTTTCTATGAACTTGTATGCCATCTGCATACTTGTCACCTTGAAATCCCTCAGTAATGCACTAGAGCCCTCCTCAAAAGCCTCAAAGACTATGCCAACACAGGCTAAAATATCAGGTCTAAAGACTTCTGGGATCTGTGAAAGGGCTACTGCAAACCTATGACTGAAATCAACACATGGCTCTTCATCTTGTTTTCTGATGTTCATCAATTCTGCAACAAGATCAGCCGGTTCTCTTGCAAATTCCTGCTTGAAACAGTCAGCAAGCTCATCCCAACAGGCAAAGGATCTTTTTGAAAAGCTCAAATACCAGTCTTTTGCTTTTGCATCAAAGGACCTAACAAAAAACCTCATCCACATATCCTCATCTCTGAATGAATGCTTTCTCATGAACTCATGAAAATTTTGGATATGTGCATTCCCATCACATACACTGTGACCACTAAATCTAGGCATCTGACAGTATATCCTAGCAGGCATAGTTTCTACTTTATAATCCACCCATGACAAATCCAGTTGGTCATACAAAGGATCAAAAGGGCTGAGAAGAGGTTTAGCCTTCTGACTAGCAGACACAACAGGGTTACTGCTTTTTAACTAGGCCTGCTCAGCCTCTAAGAATATCAACCTATTTCTTATCTCTTCTATTCTTTTATCCAACATTTCACTGCTGAGTATGGGATAATTCATACTTGGATTCATGAAATTTCTATTTTTAGACATCCCTTGCATTCCTAAGACCTATAACCTCCCCTGGCATCTAACCTATGTAGCAAAATAGCAAATATAAAGGGGAAGGAACAAGGTACCTTTCTTATACAGATGCTGAAGTCTGAACAGCACATTTTCTGTCACAACACACACATCAACTTTTCATGTGCACTTGAATTTTTTGTAGAGTCGCCACCTCTCCAAAGAGGACAAAATTTACAGCAGCTGAAAGCTCATCAAATATGTTTCTGAGTTCATTTTACCAGCAGAGCAAAACTTCACCAGAGACTGCAGGATATCACTTTACATCAACATCCCCAGTAGAGTCGCCATTTTGTTGGTTTTTCTTCTGAATCAGCATTAGGGTTTGCCAGTTCTAATGCACAGGCAGATTCAGCCAACTGAATACAGGAGGTTACGTGAGCTCCTCCCCTTCACTTCTGGTTCTGCCGCAACAAGGGGGGTGTCCCTATAACTCAAGGTATAACCTTGACTAGCTCAAAGATAGAAAGATCTAACTTGACAACAATAGGCAGAACACTCTCATGTATGGACCAAGATTTGTGTAACAAATCACAAGGTTGGCAACATTCTTGGACATGATGTCTGGTTGGGTATGAGAGCATGCAGGGGTCCTAATCCTAATCCTACAACTAACAGATGGAAGGATGAGATGGTTTGAAAAGGTGTTTGGAGTTATGGGACTTTCCTAGACCCATTGAACAGACAGATTCCCAAACCAGTGCCTTATCTGGGCAGCAGAGTCATATCTAAGACTGTAAATGTCTCCCCATGACAACATAAATTCATATCCAGAGGACCTAAGAATAATGCTACTGCCTAACAGCAACATGTCCAAGAAAGAGTATCATTAATGATCATACTTAACAGATCCTATGATGCAATCTATTTCCCTTTGTATCTGATCAAAAGCCTATTTAACTACTCCTTGAGCAGACGCAATAAATCAGACACACAGTATGCACATACTGAAAAACTTGGAAGCCCTTGACAACCTTGTTTGAAAGGAAAACAAATGACATACAGGAGACAATCAGAAACAATACACACACAGGTGTTTTTCATTTAAAATCAATCTGCATAGAAGGCCATCACAGAAAAAATCATCATTTACAAGCCAAGATAGATTAGTACACCAGACTAAGGATTGAGTCTGTAGCAAAAAATGCCTTTCAAAATGTGAACACCTTATGTTCAGAGTCAGAGCAGAAAGCCCAAAAACATCCCCCTCCAAAAAGTAACACAGCCAAAACCATTTTATACAGAACCGTGTATAATCAGCAATTAATTACATGGCTAGAAGTCAAAAATTTGCCAGATACATTCCTTCCATTTGAAAATGGCCTCCACAGATTAAATGCGACAGACAGGGGGGATCTTGAGCTTTGTGCCACCACTTGAAGGTCTTCATCCATGATCAGGCAGCTTAATTGCTTGTACCGTCGCCCATACTCCTGCTACAGTCGCCATTAAGGGCCTCAACTACCCGTGGTCGCTAGAAAACTGTCGTAGCATTCAAACAGAAGTTCCCCGCCAAAACGCCTCTTTCGCAGGTTCAAAAATAATGCAAGGGGGAAAATCCCACATGCATGGTGTGGAGACAACTTTGGCGCTTTAAAAGCATAGTCGCATGCAAACTAAGTGTCGAGCACTTTTGCTATGCTCGACACACGACCCTTTGCCCACAGCCCATCGGCCAAACATACATTATCGGGCTACCCCACAAATCTCCTGCCGATCACAGCGGTCTCGCTGATGCCTATTTCACATTCCTTGCCTGTCGGTGAGACCAAAACCATCAGCCAAGCAGAAACATCCTCTGCCGATGATACCACTCACACCGATGACATTGCTGTCGCCAGGACAATCCTCCCTGTCACCCCGATGCCAGCTCCACACCCCTTGTTGCTGAGACAAAGACCATCGGAGCAACCAAAAGCACTTCCGCCGATCACAATAGTCTCGCCGATGGTCCTTCACTTCCCACCTCCGTCGGTGAGACATACACCATCGGCACCACAAAAAACCCTTAGGCCGACAATACAACTTTCGCCGATGAACCATAGCTTCATCCCTCATCGGCCAGACAACCAACTGTTGGCCCAACCAAAAACTCACCTGCCGACATCACTTGTTACGCTGATACAGCTCCATCGGCCAGAGTACCTCTGTCGGCCCAACTCTTCACACTTCGTCCGATGCACCAAGTCACGCCGACAACACACACATCCACTTATCGGCCAAACATACGCCGTCGGCCCAACAGGAAACTCCCTCGCCGATAGCACAAAGTCACGGCGATAGCACTCCAAAACCCTCGTCGGCGAGACCAAGTCTGTCGGCAAGCCACAAAACACCTACGCCGATAGGTAAAGTCTCAGCGATAGAAGACAACACACCAATGGTACCAATCATGATCGCCAAGACACATTCCAAACTCATGCCGATGGACAAAACATGAAGACCCCCCCCTTCAAGAAAGATGATGTGGATGTTACAAAACACTGAAGGAGTGCTAAAACTGGAAAATTTTTTGGATTTTTTTGGGATGGTGCCTGCATAAAAATTTCTCAAGAACTGACAGTCAATTCAGGCACCAACAGTTAACACTTTTGATTGATTAGTTAACTAACCTCTGATTTGAGAATAAATAGGCCATGTGGGTGAGAGAAAATAAGATAATTAAATATTAAATATATTTAATTACATGTGCAACCTGATGAGGTGGACAAGGTGAGGTGGAAAAGGTGAGGTGTTAAGGTGAGGTGGATTTTTGAATTAGAACTTAGGATAGAGGAATTTGGTTTAATTAAATAATTTATGATTATTTAATTATGTAGGACATTTAGAAGAATTTTAATTAAATAGATTGAGTTTATTTAATTATGGAGCAGTGAATCGATTAAATAAATTTGGAATATTTATTTAATTAATAGAAGAATGGAATAAATATTTAGAATATTTATTTAGGATGATTCGTGTCATTTTTAGGTGTATACAGTTACTGTTAAAGTACATGACCTCCTAGCAAAGGAGATAGAAATTTTGGATGCCCTTGAGGGTGAGGTGGAAGGAAAAGTAGAAAACCAAGATGAGGATTTCACTACAAAGGCATTCAAAGAAAATTTCAAGCTTGCAACAGAAGATCCTATCAAGCATTTCTCTGAAGCTATCATTGATAAAGCTATGAGGATGAAAGTTAAAATAGAGAAATATAAGGAAGAGCTGGATGACCAGACGAACAAGTGGATATCTCTTCAGGCACAATTGAAGGTGCAAGAGTATGCAACCAAGAAGGCTAAAGTGTTGGATGAAGCAGAAATAGACAAGGCCATTCAGATATATGAGCTCATCCAAGGAAATAGATGCAGGGTGACAAAAGATGAGTCTTCTAAAGATGAGGAATAGGGTGAAAATACAAAATATCAAGGGGGGTCATCCACCAAAGAGGAATCTGATGAGAATGAGGGGTAAAGCAGTCATATTGACCAAATCAAAGATTCAAAATATTCTAGAATATGCTAGTTGTACACCATAGATTGATTGCCAACTGGAAATCATGTGCCATGTTTCCATCTTGACTGTTAAATCTTTTGAAGTGATCCTGACCATTGGATCAGCTATAACCACATCCTCTCCTTGTTCTATGAAAGGAGGTGGACTACCATTTTGTAGATTATTAGAAGCTTAATTGAGACTGAATTTTTTATTTTCATGGTACTATCTCAAGGTAAATTGTATACTTATATTCTCTTGCATATTAGAATGAAAATGAAGACTGTTGATTACAAATTATCGTACATCTTGCGTAATTTGTGAATGATCTCTAGATGTGTAACTGTGGATTGTTGTGCTCTCTTGAGGTGCATCTACAAAGTGCATATTGTTTTTATTCTTTACCTTTGAAGATTCACATTGATCATATGTAGTTGTGAAATGTCCTGGTGAAATATGGTTTGATTTTCTTCACTTTCATGAAAGTATCTAGAATGCATGTGGATCAATGACCGAACTTCACTTAATTTCATTGAATTTTAGAATTTCATTTCAATTTTATTAAATCATCATCATCGAACTGCAAAATACTAAAAATGTAAAACAAAACTGAAAATATGTACACATCCATAGATATATGAATATCATATGCATATTTGAACAAATCACATGTACAATTGAAAATATCATGCAAATAATCGTAAATAATGACAAAGATCATAGGAATATCTACTTGTAGGCACATTATTTAGAATAATTTGAAGTGAAGAAGAAAAATTAAGTACATATTAGTTCAAAATTGATTAAATTGGAGATAGTTGTAGAAGAACTAATCAAAGTTATCAAAATAATCATAATCAATCTTAACCAGAGTGAAGATTAGAAGAATTGATCAAACTTAACATAAATATATGCATGATCTAGTTAGATATTATAGTATTTAACATCAGTTTGTTGAGATTTACATAGAACAGATGGAGTAGAGTAAATATTTGCATGTCTGGATACAAATTACTTCAAATTCATGTGTAAGGCCCCAACATGGAATAACAACATATTCACATCAAACCAACTGAGAGATTATCAGAAGATTATGATTTAATCAATAGAGACTTGGAATCATTAATTCATCCTAAATTAATCATATTCTTTAAGAAGATAAAGGTTTGCTTTGTGAATTTTTATCATTGTTAATATGACTAACAATCGTATCAATAATAGCTAGCTAAAAAAAAATTATTATGATGTCACATGTGTAGGAGCTCAAAACATGTCATATTCCTTAAACCTTAACATAAAAAATAAATGAAGCATCAAGGTGAATCCAAATTTTATAATGATTACATTAAGACAATCAAGAATTAAAGTAAATAAATAAATAAATAAAGAACTTAACCATAACAAAATTGTCAAAGACAATCAGTTACTCAACCAAGTTTCAAACCTACAACCATTGATCAAATTGGAAACATAGTGATAGTGAATCACAAAAGGTAATATAGCAACACTTAGCTCAATGAATGAGCATAAAATGGAATGCAATGGTTGCAGGCTATGCACAAAATGGATTTGTTGAAAAGGATTTAGAAACTTTAAAGAAAATGCAATTGCTAGGTGTAAATCCAAATTCCTCAACCTTTGCCAGCACCCTCCCTGCTTGTGCCAAAATGAGATCTTGGGAATAGGGTATGGACATCTATCAAAGCATGAAGGATTAGGAATTTTGTCATATGTTGTAGTTGTAACTACCCTTGGAGACATGAATGCAAAATGTGGAAGCATAGACAAGGCATATGAATTATTCGACAGAAAACCTCAAAGAGATGCCATCTCATGGAATGTAATGATTGCAGGATATGCACAAAATGGATTTGTTGAAAAGGATTTCAAAACTTTCAAGAAAACACAATTAGTGGGTGTAAAGCCAAATTCCTCAACCTTTCCTATGCTAAAATGAGATCTTAGGAACATGGTATGGACATCTATCAAAGCATGAAGGATATAGGAATTTTGTCATATATTGTAGTTGTAACTACCCTCGGAGACATGAATGCAAAATGTGGAAGCATAGACAAGGCATATGAATTGTTTGACAAACCACCTCAAAGAAATGTCATCTCATGGAATGCAATGATTGTAGGATATGTACAAAATGGATTTAGAAAATTTCAAGAAAATGCAATTGGTCGGTGTAAATCCAAATTCCTCAACCTTTTCCAACACCCTCCCTACCTATACAAAAATGAGATCTTTGGAATAGGGTATGGACATTCATCAACACATCAAGGATATAAGAATTTTTTCATATGTTGTAGTTGCAACTGCTCTTAGAGACATGAATGCAAAATGTGGAAGCATAGACAAGGCACATGAACTATTCGGCAGAACACCTCAAAGTGATGTCATCTCATGGAATGCAATGATTGCAGGATATGTACAAAATAGATTTGGTGAAAAGGCTTTAGAAACTTTCAACCAAATGCAATTGGTAGGTGTAAAGCCAAATTCCACAACCTTATCCAGCATCCTCCTTGTCTATGCCCATATGGGATCTTCGAAACAGAGTATGGACATCCATCAAAGCATAAAGGATATGGGAATTTTTATAGATGTTGTAGTTCCAACTGCCCTAGGATACATGTATGCAAAGTGTGGAAGCATGGACAAGGTACATAAACTATTTGACATGATACCTCAAAGAAATGTTGTCTCATGGAATGCAATGATTGCAAGATATTCACAAAATGGATTTTTTCAAAAAGGCTCTAGAAACTTTCAAGAAAATGCACAAAACAAACTTTAAGCAAATGCAATTAGTAGATGTAAATCCAAATTCCACAACCTTATCTACCATCCTCCTTGCCTATACCAAAATGGGATCTTCATAATAGGGTATAAACAACCATCAAACCATAAAGGATATAGGAATTTTGTCACATGAATTTGTAGGTTCCCTTGTAGACATGTATGCAAAGTGTGGAAACATAGACAAGGCATGTGAATAGTTTGGCATGACAGGGTATGGACAACCATCAAAGCATAAAGGATATAGGAATTTTTTCACATGTTGTAGTTGCAGCTGCCCTTGTAGACATGTATGCAAAGTGTGGAAGCATAGACAAGGCGTGTGAACTGTTTAACATGATGCCTCAAAGAAATGCACAGTCTCATGGAATTCAATGATTGCAAGATATGCACAAAATGGATTATTTGAAAAGGATTTATAAAATTTCACGAAAATGCAATTGGCACGTGTAAAACCAAATTCCTATAATGATAATTGATCATCATATTAAATATTTAATGTAAATTATCATATACATAATGTCATGAACATAACAGTTAGTCTATATATAAATCCATATAGGCATGTACAAACAAAGCCATATAGACATATACAAAGATATATATGGGTAACATACAAAAGTATGTATACAAATCCATCTAGGCATACAAAAAAATGTCTCAAAATCTAGTTTCCTATGAACTCCTAACAAATAATCGGCGGCCCTTTCTTGGTTGGGAAGATGGAGAGCCAATTGGTGACTCATCCTCTCTCTCCCATTGACTAGACCTCCTCGGCAAATATTTTTGCAACTCCACCTATTAATACAATCAAACAATATGCACATTAATATAGAAAACATGAAATATACAACATCACATATGTAATCACTTACCACTAGCTGATGATCCCTCTCGATCATTTTTTCTCTATCTTTTTCTATAGCTAGACAGGTTGGAGTTGTGATCTCTTGTGAGAAGCATGAAGAAGAAGAAATGACTAAACATAAATATCATTTATGTACATCAAATGACATGAGATAAAACAAGAAATACAAAATGACATTTACATGTTATTGGATCATACCTTGGTCAAAGGATTTGAAGACAACACAATTGTAGCAATGCCTACCTCCACTGACTGACGAAGATGAGGAGGATTCTACATATTCAACATCTGAAAATAGAGTTCAAGGTTATTTGACCAAAATAGATACATAACATTATTTAAATGCATAATGATTACAAATGGTTAAATTTACCTCTGTAAAAGTGGTTCTGCGTCCAGGGGACCAAGGAAATCATGGAGGTGCTGGTGAAGTGTAATATCCCCAAATTGTATTTCACCATAAATTTTAATTTTGAAAATAAATTTAACAATTATAACCACAGTAGACATCAAATCTCCAGCACTAGCTAACTAGTTTGCACACAGATTACTCAAACTTCCACATAAACTTTTCAAATCAATTTTATTTTTTTTCTCTGATATAAATGTCATTAAATCAGACCTACAACATTGATTTTATACAGCAGCATCTTCTACAACAATCTCCCACACTTCTACTACACACAACAACAATACAAGCTGACTATTTTCCATAGAAAGGATACCCAAAAGGCACAACAACACTCCAAATTGTTTTTATTATAAATTTATGATATAATCACATGTGCAGAGGTCTGATACAAAGGAATATCACAAAAGAAAACTACTGCAACAAATCTACTACTTCAGCTACACTCAACTACACTAGATGTTGAAATACACGTGTATTTCATCCCAATGCCTAAAAACCCTCAGAATGGTGTCCAAACTTGGTATGGCTCGCAAAAGGCATTGTAGATGATGAAGTATAGTAGCATACAAAGAATACAAAACCCAACACAAAAATAATATCAAACAACACCTAAAACACTCCTAGAATGCACTGAAAACCCCTACAAACACCAAAATCTCTACTCTAGTTGAATCTTGTATGCTCAAATGCAACCTCTAAGATGAGATTGATGTTACAACCCAAGAACATTGCCCTCAGATTATTGGGAACTCATGTCCAGCAGCCACAATCTCCATCTCCAATGGTTTCCATGTCCACTGAAGCAATACAAAGCATCTGCTCTACAAGAAAATTATGAAATTGGCAATAGTTTTCCCAAAAAACAACTTTGCAACTTTAAAGCTTGGAAAAAGTTAATCTTGGGTGCCCAAGATTTCCATGCCCAACTTTGGGAGTTATCCTCAACAATATGATAAAATAAGTTTGCAAATTAAAGCCACAACTCCACTACTTTGTCATGCAAAAGCATAAAATTGAAAAAGTTGTTTTTTTGCCAACTCATGCTCTCCCTCCAAGATCCCATGCCCAAGGAGTGATTTTACAGCAATTAATAGGATTTATTTAATATTTATTTGTCCATGATATTGAAAGTTTCTCCATATCAAATATAATATTAAATAATTATTATCTCTCTACACTTGTTTCACAATCCTGACTTGCTTTTTCTGGACAGGGGACTTACTAAAAATAGAAAGTGCTATTTTTAGAAAAAGGGACATGACAAGTCCTCCCTCCTCAAGATTTATTGTCCTCAAGCAATGCAAACCAAGATACTCTGGAATCATTGTGTCAATGTGATAAATTATGCTAAACTATCCATAGAGCCTAGCTCCTATACTTGTCAAGTGAGATAACTCTTGCCATAGGACACTATGCAAACCTAAAAACTCAGATTTATGTGTAACAATGTCATGAAAAAAACAAACATATCCATGCAAATATGTTTTACATTCACTCCAATTCCAAATCTTAACCATAGCTTCCCCATGTAATTCTGTGAACTCACCAAATGCCTTCCATTGTTTATAAGCACTAGCATGTGACAATTCAAACCTAAAACTCCTGTAACTTCTCTCAGTGATATAAATATAATTGGTACTGCCATTAGGACTATTATCAAATTCATTTCACCCTCTATAAAAGCAAGTACACCTTTGGGAGAAAATAACCACTTCTATCAACTAAACACTGAAATATAAATGGCTGAAATGCACACTAGTGGGCTCAGATTTTACCTCAACTTGAGGGATGGTACCTTCAAATTTATTAGCTGATCTATAAGAGAAAAATATCTATAGAGGGACAGAAATTAACATCATGTAACAGTAGCATTTACACCACCATTTCTCAAAAACTGGATCTACAAGCAATAGTTTATTCTATTTCCATTGTATATATGCACCAACACTAGGTAGTTTGTACCAAAAATATCTGAAACTTCTTATTATGTCACAAATCTAATTTTTGTATCCTATAGGACTGATATGATAGTAAATACATACATCACAATAGAAAATACACAACTGAGGATCAATTACCCTTTTACCTTTGTAATGTGGAGATACACCCTATTGAAAACAACACTAATTGTTCTATACTCTGCCTCAATTTGGAGGTTATTAAATGCAACTTCAAGACCTGCTCTAGAACTACAATGGTATAGTTGAGGAACAACAATAATCTTCATATAATAGCAGAAAATACTCCACCAAACTCTAGATCTCAAATCTGCAAACAAAGGCTCATCCTGATGGAAAACTATGCATTCTCTAAGTCCCTCCACTAGATCATTCATTTTTGGCTGCTCATCACTTAGATCATGTTGATCCAAGTATAACTTCAATATCTTGTGAATCCTCTCTACCATACATATATCATAAATCAAATGATCAAAAGCATGCATAGTGGTAGTTACCTCCTCATCATCCGTAGTGAAGCTCTCTTCAGAAGCTTTAGATTTTATACTATCAATTTTCATGGGTTTCCACTTTTGTATTGCAATCATAGCCACTCCTTTTCTTCAATCATCACACCCTATAAATAATTCTTGTGATAACTATGAAGTGTCAAGTACATGATATGAGTTGGTTACCTCAACAAACTCCTTCATTGTTTCTTGTTTTGTAAATTCCCGTATGCCTTGAGTACTCATGACTTGGCCCAAATAGGTGATACCCATCTCCCATGTAGGTTCTTTGTCTACAGGATCATGCTTGAGGAATGCACCCCAATTTTTTATGGCATCCTTTCTCCACTTGAGTCATATTTTCTGTCAAATAGAGTCATATGAAACTGCTTACCTAAATTCTGATTTTCTACATTAACATAGTCAAATAAGAAATAACATCTTTTGGACCCTTGCATTTGACCCATAGGCTGCAACCTTTGAGCCATATAACTCTTTGCACCATTCTTCTTATGTTCTTGTATATCTAATTTGAATTTTCCTACATAAGTTGCTGATCTGAAAATTTTGATAAGCTAAAATTCATCATTAGTAACTAGTAAGGAATCATTTTCATGATCATGCCTTCCAATGTAGTTATTTTGGGATTCATCCTCAAATCTCCTCCATGAGAATCCCTCATGGCATAAATCAGATAGCATTTAGGCTGAAAACACATCATGGAATGTATACCAATCATCCCCTATGCAAGTGTGCATGTATGCAATTATCCATTCAAGGTTAGGAAACATCAAAATCAACAATGTTTACAAGGTGGAGCTATGATCAACCACATAATGACAGGAATTCCATTCACCCATATCTGTATACTCTTGAGACCCTTCAAAACAACAATGTATTATTTCTCATAATAATTTGATCCACATAGGTGATGTTAATTTCCTCTATAGATACTTTAGAAGAATGATCATGTTGCTTTCAAATGTACTCCTAACTACATTCAAATGCTCCCAAATATCTTCCCAAGTATAGATGGTGATCAAAATATTATCAACATTAAAGAGATTTGAATTTCTTACCATGTCAATCAAAGCTCTACCATTTGCAATATGGTTTGGATTAGATGATATGTGGGCTGAAAATTATTTGTAACATTGCATTCCTTCAAAGCCCATAAATAAGAAGTCCTTGCACATCTCTTGTTCTCCCACCAAGATGACCCAATGCCTTGCCTCCATTCTAGGGATTTGTAGTGTCTCCTCCTTCATGAGTCCTCCATACAACCAATGGTAGAAAACCTGCATGTACCTCGATCCCACAAATATCATTCCATATTTAGTAATGAAATTGACAACACCAAATTGACACCTTTCCTTACCACATTCCCATGATAAGAATTTCATTGTTCCTATCTCCATTTGACCATTATGCAAAATCTTGTCTTCAAGTGTGGTACTTGGATTGCACAAGTGATTCATCAATTGTGAACATTGATCCTTCGTAATGTGGTTAGAAAGAACAACAAACCCTATATGAATCCTCATAATCTTCCTTTTATTCCAAATGAAAGAGATGGAGAACTCAATAGTGCCTCTAACTATTTTAATCCTCAAGAGATTACCTAGATTCCATATGAAAACACAAGTTTGGACTTGAATGAAAGAGTCCTCATGCACTATACTTCAAGTTGTATCCTTCACTCTATCACCCTTTTTAGCATGCTTTCCATGATGACATGAATTTTGTAGTGACATAGAAGGAAACAAATCTGAAATATTTTCATACCTTGGGCTGTAAACAAAATGTTCATCCTCATTTTCTAATAGAGAGTTCATTGAGATATCCTCAAAAACTCCATTTTTTTACTCAAAACCCTTGAATTAGGGATAACCAAAATATTCCTTCCAAATGCATATCCATCCACAATGCTACTCTACAAATCAAACGATGGCTCACCATTTGGTAGTTTGGTAGATAGTGCATGAATTGGTGCATGCCCCTCCATCTTGGGCCCTTCACAACTAATAAGAAATTTATTTTCCTCCTCAACTTCATCAATATTTTCCTGATAGATACAATCATTAGAAGTCAAGTAAACATCTTCTATTTTCAAACAATTCTTACCTTCAAATGTATTGATTCCTTCAAATTCTGCTTCATTTCAATCTCTTGCAAATCTAATTTTTCTTTATGATACATCATCACCATCCCTTCCATATCTTGAATTTGTGTCTTAGGTGTTTCTTGTTAGAGTTGGCTATGATTGGAGCCACCCAGGATCTAGGACTTCATGAAAGCACAAGAGAGATCAAATGAGAAAATAATGCTATTCTATCAATGAATGCAAAAGATTGTTATTATTACAATGTACATGATATGCCTTTCTTATAAAGACAAGGTGAGAGCTAGAAGGGTGGAGTGAAAGGTGGAGTGGAAAGTGGAGATATTCCTACAACATGTGTCAATTAGAGGATGATAACTAATTGCACATGTGGAGGATAATACAACTCACTCCAACTATCAACAACTCAACACACAACTAGACTCAACTAGACACAACTAGACATCTAGAAGACTCACTAAGTCAACTTAACACGTGTGATTAATGTGTGATGTGTGAATATTATTTAACCAGTAAATAGTTAAATAAGATGAATTAGCCACACAAGGGTAAACCGGTTAGGTGATAACCCTATTCACACCAACACCCCCCCTTAAGTGCAACTTAGGGAGTAGCTGACTAAAGCAAGATCAAAAGATGGATGGGTCCCAACTACTAGGCCATGTTAGTACCCATGTACAACAAATCTCAAGTGGAGAAAAGGAGAAAACCTCATGGGACAAAACTCCTCTCCAAAAGTGAGAATGCACGAGACATAAAAGAAGAAGTGATAGTAGGAGGACTCAACATGACCCCCCAAGGACAACTTCTATCACATATGTACGATCAAATACCCCTAAATAGGAGAGCAAGTGTGAGACTATAGGTCCCCCCCACAATGAAGTAGCTCATGTGCCGATGAAGAATGTCTGAAGAAGAACACTAGAAAGTGTCTTGTACCTGCAAACAACATTTCTCCCCTTAGGAAGAAACAAGTCCAAAGGCTGATGTCGAAGAAAATCCATCTCAAGGAATGAGGGAAAAAGCCTCATGATGTATGCCTCTGAAGACTGCTCAAGTGTCCACATGTTAGAATCAAAGAATGGCACTATGCAATGAGGTGTGCCCAATCCAAAATCCTGGGTAGACTCATGAAGAACAACCTCCAAAGACGAAGTAGATGGGATAATAGTTGTGTTGTAACTATCATCAAAGAGGAGAGATATCCCCTCACGTATGTCCTCCAAATCTACAATATGAGACTACAAAACAAGTCTAATATATCTATCAAGAATGTATCCCACAAAGCTGTGTCTGAAAGACCTGTATGATCCTGCTCAATTGAAGTAGAAGAAACCATGTCGATGTCGATCTCTAAAGAAGCAGGAGGTTGAGGTGATGGAAGCTCAGCACTAGTCTCATGAACCAAAGAGGGTTAAAGAACACCAAGGTTCAAGTGACCAAACTTTTCCTCATGATTCACACTTGATGAATGACTGTGAATAGTAATCAATGGATCTACATCATCAGAAGAAACAAAATGGGAGAAAGTATTCAAGCAAGATGCATGATCAGTCATCCCAACTGCAATGATATCTCTACTCTCCAAGTTTCGTATGATCATTGAATCAGGAGTGAACTCAACTGTCTTCCCTGCACCCAATGAGTAATCCGGTAGATGGAAAGGAGATTGGATGTCAAGAAAGGTACAAACAACACATTGTTGAATGTATTCTCTCCAACATCAATTGTCCCTTTATCTATTGCATGCATGTATGTATTGTTACCCATCAAAATAGGTGGTGAAGTACATGACTCAAATGAAGAGAACATCCCCTATGAAGAAGCCATATGATGAGAAGCTCCTGAATCAAGAAGCCATCTCTCTAACTAAAGACTTGTAGAAGCAAAGAGTGCTTGTCCTTTTCCTTTTATTGTCCCAGTAGCAATGCCTATTGTTCATGTATGTATAGATGATGATGTGTCAAAGAAGAGGATGTACTAGGTGATGATGATGGCATTTGGATATTGTGCTTTTCAATAATGTGAGTCAACTCATCAATTTTCTTCTCATAACACTTATGCTCATCATGTCCTAGTTTCTTGCAATATGCACACTTTGGTCTCTCCTTCTTAGATGATTCCTCCTTGGGAGAGGATGAGGACTTAGGTGATTGGTTGATTCCTTTGCTTGCTCATTGTTCTTGAGATTCTTATTTTTATTTTTCTTACCTTTACTAGTTGAAGTCTTTTGATCCTTAGAACCTTGAATAGCAAGAAGAGCTTGATTCCTAGGAGACTTCAATGTGCCCATGTGTACTAACTTAGCTTGCTCCCTTGTGAGTGATGCAGCAAACTCATCAAGTGAAGGCATTGTGAAAGCTTTCCCAAGTGCATCCATAGTAGCATAAAAGGTAGAAACAAAAACTAAATAGTCAGGACCAAACTTGGCAAGGATTGAAAGAATCAATTGAGTGTCCTCTTTCTCAATTCCACATTGTTTGAGCTGCAATCTAAGTGACTTTAGTTTTGTGAAGAAGTCTTGGATGCTTGCAAAGTTGGTTGGATTCAAACCAATTAGTTCATTCTCCAATTTGAAACCTCTCATAGTATCTTGTTTACCAAAGAGATTTTCTAAGGTAGTCCACACTTGATTAAGTGTAGTACAAGATTCAATATGAAAAAGAAGATCAGGAGAGATAGACAAGCATAGTGTTCCATAGGCTTGATCACATCTATTATACTACTTTCTCTTTTCTGCAGCTATTGTTGGTTCAATTTCTATACCCATTGTTACACTATGAATTTTTGAACTTCTTAAATGAATCTCCATTTTAGTTTTCCACTCATGATAGTTATATAGTGTGAGTAGAGGAAGTTTGTGTGAATCCATGATGCAAGAGTTCAAAAAAGAACACAAGACACCCCCCTGTTACTTAATCAAAGAGATCACCCCCCAAAAAAGAATGATTGTGGCACTTTATACTTAGTGCGATTTACAATTGTCCTCAAAGGACCAAAAATGGGAAAGCATAAAAATCTCTTAAAAATGAGATCCAAGACATACTACAATTTCTCACAATGATTAACCATAGCAAACAAATCCCTTCAAAACAAGTTTCACTTCCTCAAGTGTCAGAATGCCCAAGTTATCACCCAAAAGCCAAAAGATCGACAAATGGAATAAAATGAACCTAAAGTTGTATCTAAGAAAATTGCATGGATGGATTTGAAGAGTTCCTAAATACCTTTCTGATGCTGCAAGAATCGCAAAAATTAGAATCGTGGCAAGAAGTTGTGAGCTCGAAAGCTGAAAATGAAGATCCATCTTCAAACTACTGTATTAGTCACATGTAGTAGAATTTTAGAAAAATACTGACACCACTGCGAAGTTCTCTCTATCATCTTTTCGACGATATCTTGTTTTCCCGATTTCGCTTCCGTGGGCAAAAGTTATGCAAAAAAGAAAAAATGCCCTTGTTTAGGGCTTTGAGGGGCAAAAATGGCCCCCTAGCGCCGATGCAGTGCCAACATCAGCAGAATATTCCTAGAATATTCCTTTTTGCCAAAAAATCCTCCCCCAAAAAGCAAAAAATTTCTAGTCAAATACAAAACCAACCTTGGATTTTAGAAAAACACCTTGCAGGAATCAAAACTGCCAAATGCTGTCAAAAATCACTGGAGGGATGGTCAAAATCACTTTTCCAATCGTGGGAAACTAGAGTTTGGCCAGACAGTGGTTTTGAGGCAGGTTAAGGAGAATATTCTCCAATTATTCTTTGCAAGATGGGATGCTTGTCACCGCTGGCAGGTTCTAATAACCACTGGGCATGTGGTCACTGGTGGTTTTGTATAGCCGCTGAGGATATTTGAAACCCCAATTTATGGACTGCCCGTTGAAGGAACCACCGATTTTAAAGCAAAACCACCATTCAACAGTTGAAACTGTCTAGAATCAGCAAAAACCATTTGTGGTTTTAGAGTCTCTCCCGGAAATGAAGGAACAACTAACGAGTTTAGAAGATTCCCCGATGATGTCGCTAGATTGGCCCGCAAAGGCCACCCGCTGATCCGAAGAATACTCCGATAGGAACAAATGACAAGATTCAAAAAAATTTGGCGTGAATTTCTTTGTGGCATGAGACAGTTTTGAATACCCTTCTACCTGTCGGTGATGTTAAAGTCCCACTGAGATTTGAACGCTGCCAGTAAGGGTTTAGGCAGGTCGTCAGAGGAATGACCACTGAGAAACAAATGCCAATCCCGGATTGTTGACCGTCAGGATTTGTTGTATGACCGGAGATGAGAATAAAACTATTGAGGTTTTGGAATTCACCACCACAGATGGAGATTGTGTGTGTGGCGGGTTGAAGAGCCTATGATGGTTGTTGTTCTATGTGATTAATACAGGCCATTGAGGTTTCTCCAGTGCAAACTGCTGAGTATGAAGGAATTAATGGCGATGTTTGCTAGAGATTCAAAGAAATGCCACCACTAGGATGTGTTAAGTCTGCTGAGAATGGATCAATGAATGCGCCACTTGTTTAGAGAACCCTCTAGTAAGGGCGGTAAAGACTCCGGGGAAGAAGACTTAACCAACGATGTGGAAGGAGCTGGGAGGGTAAGTTGAAATGCCACTATGTACGCTGTCGCAAAGATTGGAAGATTTCTATTGTTGTTGACTGAGAGGAAAAACCACCTGAGATTTGATTCATCCACTGAAGACTGTTTTGATTTCACGGTGGAGAAGTGTCCATTAAGGACACGTGGCGCCTTTTAGTGCTCCCTAGAGATGCAGGTAGCCTGTGATAGTAGGGTACGGCTCTACCAAAAAAAATTAATCTGTGAGAAAAAAACTTTATACCACAGATTAATGAATAAACTAGAATAAATTACCTATCAATATTAATCACCCATATTCAGGATTCCATTCTAATTCCGCCTACCAAAGATTTTGCAAGAATATGCCGATTGCGACAGGGAATCTTTCCTGCGATAGATCCAGATAGCTAAGGGGTAAAATTTTTTTGCCTCTAGCTACAACTTTGTCTAATTTGGATGATTTTACAGTCAATCCATACTGATTTGGCTGCTCCGGACGCAATGGTGGTGTCCGATTTGGGCCAAACTACTCTGAAACTATTGGTACCTCCTAGATCACGCCAAAGAGCTCCAAATTGAAACCCTTGTTAATTTTGCCTCTGATGTCTGATTTGGATGAAACAAAAGGGGATCTTGACTATTTCAGCTACTCTGAATGCAATGGTGAAGTCTGATTTGCAACAACACGCACCAAAATGAACCTGCAATACAAGGCCACAAGGTGGAAACCCTCACGAAACTGGTATCTATCAAGTTTTTTTATTCTCCAGGTCATCATGCGATGCAAGAGAAGAGCATACTCAACTATCAAGATCTCTCAAGAAATGACTAACACAAAGTGATTCTTCCTAGAGCTCTGATTCTATGTTAGAGTTGGCTATGATTGGAGCCACCTAGGATCTAGGACTTCATGAAAGCACAAGAGAGATCAAATGAGAGAATAATGCTATTCTATCAATGAATGCAAAAGATTGTTATTATTACAATGTACATGATATGCCCTTCTTATAAAGACAAGGTGAGAGCTAGAAGGGTGGAGTGAAAGGTGGAGTGGAAAGTGGAGATATTCCTACAACATGTGTCAATTAGAGGATGATAACTAATTGCACATGTGGAGAATAAGACAACTCACTCCAACTATCAACAACTCAACACACAACTAGACTTAACTAGACACAACTAGACATCTAGAAGACTCACTAAGTCAACTTAACATGTGTGATTAATGTGTGATGTGTGAATATTATTTAACTAGTAAATAGTTAAATAAGATGAATTATCCACAGAAGGGTAAACCGGTTAGGTGATAGCCCTATTCACACCAACATTTCTATCATTGTCTTTAGTTCTTTACCATCCTTCAACATTTTTTCTTCCCCTCTAGACCTTATGTAGTACCTGTCAAATAATTTTTTGGCTCTAACATCTTTAGGTTCTCCTTGGTATTTGTCAAAAATTTTGATGATTTCCTCATCCACAGGTATAGTTTTTCCTGATAATTTTAAATATTTTTGAAATGATAGAAAGTGTTTATACCTTTGATATTCTTCATACCATTTTGATATTGTCCTCACATCATCAAGCCTTTGTTGTAACCACATTTGCTCCACAATGTTAGCTAATTTATCAACAGCAACAATAACTTTATCACCTGGGTCTCCCTCATTCTTTTGTCTTTCTTCATCCATGATTTTATCTTCTTTAATACCCTATAGCCTGGAAAGATATTTTCTCTGATACCATTGTAATGTCCCCAAATTGTATTTTACCATAAGTTTTAATTTTGAAAATAAATTTAACAATTATAACCATAATAGACATCAAATCTCCAACACTAGCTAACTAGTTTGCACATAGATTACTCAAACTTCCACATAAAATTTTCAAATCAATTTTATTTTTATTCTCTGATATAAATGTCATTAAATCAGGCCTACATCACTGATTTTATACAGCAGCACCTTCTACAACAATCTAGACCACACTTCTACTACACACAACAATAATACAAGCTGATTAGTTTGCATAGAAAGGATACCCAAAAGGCACAAAAACACTCCAACTCATTTTTATTATACATTTTTGATATAATCACATGTGCACAGGTCTGATACAAAGCCTGAATATCACAGCAGCAAACTGGTACAACAAATCTACTACTTCAACTACACTAGATGTTGAAATCCACATATGTTTTGTAACGTCGAAAAATGTCCCCTTGGGGGCTTTTCCCTCATAAGGTTTAGGTCTTGGGTCTTTAGAGTGCATTTAAGACATTTTAGTTCATATTTTAGCATCTCGATGGAATGAGACCTAGTTTCCATGACAAATAGGACCTAGGTGGACCCCTTGAGTTGTACTCTACCTAAAATAGGGGGGAGGACTTGGGCGCTCGCACCCTAGTCCTACCCTATTTTGGGGCAGCCCCAATTTCTGAGTGTCGGTTTATGATAGTTAGAAGGTTATTTTTCCGACACGGTAAAGTTAGATTTTTAATATCTTGGTGGGAATGCTTGTAGGTGCATATATAAGCATGTGTAGGCATTCATTTATAAACTATATTGCAATTAGATAGCAAGTGTGATGTTCAAGTGTTCTCAAGGTGATCCAAGGATTCTATTGTGTTGCAAGAGTAGACTTGTGTGTTTTATGTGTTGATATTTGCAGATTTGAGCTTCAATCTCCTCATGGCAGGAAGAGTATCTTCCTCCATGAGAGCTTTACTACAAGGTGACTTATCATTGTGTTTTTATCATTGATTCATTTGGTTTTGGCCTATACCTCACAAGGGCACACCCTCTTTATCTAACAACAGTGTTCAGAGACTTAAGTGTCCTCCGAGGTTTGACTGAGGCAAACCTCTAAACACCATAACCCCCAAACCAAGTCTTATGATTGTAGGTTACAGGTGTTGCATCCAGAGAAAGTGGAGTTACAAGAAGGCTTAGCAGACATCAGGGATTCAGGATCTAAAGAAAAGTCAGACAAAGGAGCAATTCCAGGACTTGGGTGCTTGCTCTAGTGTCCTCCGTAGATAGATCTTGGGAAAAAAAAGTTACAAGGCTAATCAGTGTCGGAAGGAGGTCTAGATTCCCTGAAAAAGCATGTACCTTGGACTTGGGCTCCCGCTCCAGTGTCCTCAAATGTTCCACCTTGGAACCCCAAAAATAGGTATTCTGTAATTCAGTATTTTACTCCCGTCTGCAAGAGCTTTTTCTATTATTCATCAATTTGTTGTCGTATTTGCATAATTAAGGTTTTAATAATTAATTAGACATAAGATAAGGAAAAATTGACAATTAATTACCTAACCCAGGTTTCCCTTCATTTGCAATTGACTTAGGGTATGATAGTGCTCGTCACTCGACCCTAGATTCTTCAATGTTAGGGTGAAAGGAGGATTCAAACATCTAAACAACAAATATTAGAAAAATCTAATTTTACCCTAAACATTTTGGTGAACCCATGTTTTTGGACTTAAATTGCAACTTGCTGAGTGATTGTCTTCAGATTTGGATTGATTTCATTCATTCATTTGATCATTTATTCTATTGCATTGAGAGAAATTCAAAAAAAATGAAAAATTGGAAAAATACATAAAAATTGCATTGTTTGGCTTACTAAATTGCATCAATTCTTTCTAAATTTTCCTAATTCATGATTTTTGCATTAGATCTGATATAAAATACAAAAAAATCAAAAAAAATCAGAAATTTGTCTTTCATTTTCATCATTTAATTACTAGGGTTTTGTGGAAATTTTGATAATTTTATATAACCTAGTAATTCCAAAATCTAGGGTTAGTAGGCAAAATATTTTATCATATTTTCCTAATAATTTTAGAGGCTCATTCAAATTTTTATTTGGCTATAGTCTTACATTTTAGTTTAAATTTGCATTTAGATTTAAAATATTTGCATTTTACATAGAAAATTTCAACAAAATCTAGCAATTTTGATGCATTTTCATGGGCATTTTGCATGTTAAGGTTTGAAAATAATTTTTAGATATAAGATTAAGTCAATTTAATCATAAATCAAACTTCAAATCATTCACATAGAATTTTGTTCCAAGATCTAAAACCTAGGGCTTCAAAAACAACAATTTTCACTAAAATCGGCCCTATTGACTCTCCAAACTTGCACCATAGGTGTGTTGTGAAAGATATTTTGGCATTATTTTTCTTTTATAAAGGTATTAATTTGATTCCCCTCATAAAAATATTCACAACACCCTTTTAATGGGCTCTTGTAGTGAAAATTCGGTAAAAATTACACATTTTGGCTATTTTTGCCCTAGGGTTTGGCCTAGTTTGCACTCCAAGCATGTTGTGATCAATTTTATGGATTGAGGTGACTGATATCACTTATATTATTTACTTTACCTCCTAAATTCCTTACAACACCCCTTTTTCTAGGTCTTGGAGTTGAAAAACCGTGAAAAATTACATATTTTGCTATATTTTCACTAGGGTTGGACCTTAAGTTGTGCTACAATCATGTTGTGTTGGGTATTTTTGCATAAAGTGGCTATTATTTCTGATATTATTTTCTATCCATCATCATTTTCCTCACAACACCCTTTGTTATGCTCTTTTGCATTGAATTTTGGTGAAAAAAGTGCTCATTTTAACATATTTTCACTATATTTTGACTTGGCATTATCTTGGATTTGCATCAAGAAGTGTGTTGATAGTGATTATATTGTTGTTTTGGACTGATATCAAACATATAAATTTCTACCTTCAATCAAAATCCTTACAGCATTCTTTGTGTCATTCATCGGCTTTGAAAAAGTATCAAAAATCAAGCATTCTAGGCTATTTTTGCTCTTGTCTTTTGCACAAATTTTGAAAAGATTTCAAAATCTGATTTGGAATTGGTTTGAGCATATAAACATGGCCTCTAATAATAACAGAAATAATAGGTTCCCTCCTAGATCTTACATGAAAAGAAAGGCTCCTGAACCAGAAATTGTCTTCACTCCTCATGATAGAACAACTAGAGAAAAAGGACCTCTTTACATTACGGTGAAAATAATGGGAAACCCCGTGAATGGAACTCTTATTGATCCTAATTGCATGACTAATTTTTCCACTAAGGAGTTCCTCTTTTTAAATCAATTAATGTGTTAGGAACCCATGTTTAGCCCTTCTCTTTACTTTGTTAGTATATTACATTTGGATGCATATGCTTTGTAAGTCGTCCCGTGAGTATATTGTATTATCCCACATTCATGGGAAGTAATAGTTGTTTAGATTAGACTTAGTAAATAAGTATGTGTTGAGGCCAATGAAGGCATCCATGAGTTTATTGTATTGAGCTTGCTCATAGGAGGTTGCCCCCTCGAAGTGGCCTGAGATCAATAAATTCCTTCTGTGTTTTGCTATTTCTGTTATTTCATGCATTTTGATTATTTTGTTGCCAGAGGTTCCTCTCATCTGGTATTAGAGCGCTTTCTTGGGTTCGTTGGGTGGAATTTTTGCCGAAATGTTTTTTTGCAGTGGCCTCTAGGTGCTGTGATTATTGCAGTCATTCTTTTTTCTTTGCATTTGTATTGTTCATTTCAATTACAGGTTTAGATCAAGGAATAATCCCTATCTGCTTAATTGTGGGAAGTGCCTGGGCATAGCAATAAAACTCATTGTGAGTACCATAGGAACCCCGAAGTAGCTAGCCCATTGAGAGGACCTACCAGCGAAAAGGACAATGACCCCTACTTGATTGACTAGTTCCCATCCATGAGGTAAACCAAGAGCTATCGTTTGTGGCAAAGCGGTAATTAGTTTTACCTCAGCCGTGGAGTGAGGGGTACTGCCCCAATATGCAAGTCATTAGATAGCATTAGTAGCTAAGTGAATCCCCTGAACCTTTAGGAAGCTAACCATACCTGGGGTCCATATGTATTGCCAGCTGACAAATCATAGATTGAATCTGTCTAGAGCCATTGCAGATCCCGGAAAAAAATTCTATTTTTTCGCCATATCTTCCTTGCTTTAGCTCCATTTCCCCTGAAAATTCACTGGAACCCTTGAAATTCTATTCTGCATATTTTCTTCCTTGAGAACCCTATCCCAAATTCCACTTATCGAAGCTAGAAATCCCACATTTGTCTATTTTTAGGGTTTGCCATAACTTCTTCGATTCTCACCAAATCACCTTCAAATTTTGCCACAGTGTTCATTTCCTATTTCTGCTCCTTTGTCCCTCTTGGACAAATTTTCCCATTCTTTCACCCTGCTTCTGAAATCCCCATTTTCTGCTTCCCTGTCCCTCAGAAAGTGTCCAAAACCTTGTCAAACACCAATTACCCATCAGAGTTTTTCCCAAATCCAAATTTTCCTTTACTAAAAAAGTTTTTTTTTTGTTTTTCTACCCATTCCCCAAAAAAAATCCTGGTTATGGTTCTCACGCGCGCAGGAGCAAAAAACATGGAGGATGAACTTGCAATCCTCAAGACTAAACTCCAAGATTTGGATGAAAAAATTCTCGGTCTCAATCTTCAGCATTCAGCCATGAACAATAGATAGTGGCCAAAGTCTTCTGCAGATATTGGGTTTTCTTCTTCCGGTAATTTTCGTGGACTGAAGCTTGATTTTCCTCGCTTCAATGGTGATGATCCAACTGGATGGATATACCGGGCAGAACAATATTTTAGTCTGCATAATAATTTTGATGTCAACAAATTCCCACTTGCCTCCTTTCATTTGGAACATGAAGCCCTTCAATGGTTCTGCTGGTACATCAAAGCTCATGAAGAGCCAAAATGGGCAGATTTTTGCAAACTCATTTTGCAACAATTTGGCATTAGTGCTTTTGATGACTTCACAAGAGCACTCACAAAACTGCACCAAACAGGTTCTATGAGAGAATATCAGACAGAATTTGAAAAATTGGCCAATCACACAGAGAGATTGTCTGATGACTTCTTCAGGAGTTGATTTGTCAGTGGTTTGAAGGATGCAATTCGCTCTAAGGTTAAAATGTTTTGTTCCAGCACAATGATGGAAGCCTTAGGGTTGGCTAAGTTGGTGGAGGACAAGATCACAGCTCACCAACACTCCAAATCCAATTTTGTTCCATTCAGAAATATGGATCTCCAAAGCCCTCAAATAATGCCAGCTCCTAGAACAACTCCTATCAAGCATTTGACTGAAGCAGAGATGCGGGCACGTAGAGAAAAAGGGCTTTGTTATAATTGTGATGACAAATTCACTTGGGGACATAGATGTGTTGGGCAAAATCTCCATCTCTTGGATGTGGATTCTCCGCCTGAAACTAAATTTTATGCAGATGCTCATGATACAGTAGCTGATCAGGTTGAAACTCAACAGTCGCCTGTTGAACCTACTTCTCAATAAGACCACCCAGAGATCTCTCTCCATGTCGTATTAGGAGTCACCACCCCACAAACCATGCAGGTCAAGGGTTACTTCAAGAAGCTCCCTCTTACACTACTCATTGATTCTGGTAGTACTCATAACTTCATTGACCCTCGAATAGCCAAATAGGCTGATTGTTTTGTTCATCATTGCTTGGACTTTGAAGTCATGATTGCCAATAGGGGCACCTTACCTTGCAAAGGGAAGTGTCACAATCTGCGTATCTCTATTGGAGATTATAACCTACGCTCTGACATGTTTGCCTTGGCCTTAGGCAGATGTGATGTGGTTTTGGGCGCCCAATGGTTATGCATACTTGGACCCATCTTATTGTTAGATCTAGGGCACACAACTGAGAGAGGGGTGAATTAGTTGTACAAGAACTTGCTTCGAATTCAAACACTTAAATCTTCTTGTTATTTAATAGGATATCAATTAATCACTCATGAAAGCATAAATCATAAACACCAGAGCAGATACACATCAACACATGAGACACCAAGATTTTGACGTGGAAAACCCGGTCAAGGGAAAAACCACAGGGTGATTAACCCAAGGATTATTCTCTATTAGAAGAATAAGAAAAATAGATGGCACATGCCAATTAGGGCTCACTACCCAAGCACACTACTCACAAGAGGCACACTGCCTACAAGAGACACACTGTCTACAAAGTAACAAGTATTACAAACTTGAACTAGAGATTGACATCTTTACCATGTCTGGATCAATTCCATTTAAGCCCAAAAACTCGTGCTCTGCCTTTCACTCTTCTTCGCTATGCCACACTCATCCACACCAAGACACACTAGAAAATTAATTCACAATCCCTTATTTATACAAGGCATTGACTTAGGAACAATCATCTAAGTCGGCAAACACCTATAAGATCATTCGCAAGACGTGTAATACATCCAGTCGGCCTGTCTTAGGAAGAACATCAATATGCATGGTTATTCTTCAAATGCAAACTCAAACTTTAATGTGGACCACCAATAAGAATTGTACATGATCCAAGGATCACCAAAACCTTTATTGAGTCATCAAGAACATCCACACTTTATCAGCTTACTGGAATTCTTCTCTTCTTCATCCGAAACTTCAAGAACACAGTCTGTCATCACTGTCATAATGAAAAAGGTGCTTCTGAAAATGAAAAAGGTGCTTCTGAACCTCCAAACTATGAACAAATCTAGTTGTCACTTCACATAGACTTCTTCAACACTCCCTCCAATCCGCAGAGTGAGCTAATGCAATTTCGAAGCTCATCGGACCTTTCTGTGACCCTCTGTCACCTCTGAACACTTGTCAAAACTGGTTCTACTTGAGCGACCATAACTTCTTCAGATCTTTGTGTGGACCTCTAAAATCTTGACTGGAACATCTCAAGACTCATATCTACAAACCCTTTAAACTGCATCCTCTAATCCTCAACCTATTGAGGACTTTTGCCTTCTTGTCATCATTGTTCTTCATTGTTCCTGATTGAGACTTATTCTCTCAATATCCTTAGCACACAGCTCATCCAATCCTTCTCATTAATGCAATATGAGTATGTTGACATCAATGACAACACTGGTTATCCTCATACTTGCAACAATCTCCCCCTTTGTCATTGATGGCAACATATTATGTGAAAAACCATCAAGACAAGTACTTCTCCTTTCTGTCACAGCTCCCCCTATCAGCAACAACCCTTCACATATCTTCTCTTCCTTTACTGCTCCCCCTTTGATCATCAACCACTTGTTTTTCACATGTCTTCTCTCCCCCTTTGACATCAATGGCAAAGGACTCATACTTGCAATTCTAACACATAAGAATCATACTGGCTACTCCCCTTGAGTAGCAGCTCCCCATCATCAATCCGGATCACAAGATATGACTGTGATATCCACCAGATTGATGCACATTAGTGCATCCTAGTTCATCAATGGAGGGGCAATAACCCCTAACTTGTCCCTGAGATACTCAAAAGAGTCCTTGGGAAGAGGTTTCGTAAAAATATCTGCAAGCTGATCCTTGGAGGGCACATACTCCAATCTAACTTCACCCTTGTTCACTTGCTCTCTCAGAAAGTGAAACTTGATAGATATATGCTTAGTTTTAGAATACAACACCGGATTCTTAGAAATATTTATTGCACTTGAATTATCACAGAAAATTGTGATAGGCTCCTCATATTCTACTTGAATATCTCTTAGCATTTGCTTCATCCACAAAAGTTGAGTGCAACTTCCTGCTACTGCAATGTATTCTGCTTCAGTTGTAGACAGGGATATTGCCTCTTGTTTCTTGCTTAGCTAAGAAACCAACCTTTTTCCCAAAAAAAAGGCTCCTCCACTTGTACTCTTCCTATCATCCACATCTCCTACCCAATCTGCATCTATATATGCATGAAGAGAAAAATTATGATATCTAGGATACCATAGACCATACTCAACTGTTCCTTTTAAGTACCTAAAAATTCTTTTGATTGCCATGACATGAGATTCTCTGGGATCAGCCTGGAATCTCACCACAAGACCAACAGCTTGCATTATATCTGGTCTAGTCTGAGTAAGATACAATAATCCTCCAATCATTGATCTATACTTGGTCTGATCTGTCTTAGGAGAGTCATCATCTTTACTCAACTTACATCCGGTAGCCATGGGAGTGTTCATTGGCTTTGAATCTTCCATTCAAAATTTCATCAATAATTCTTTCACATATTTGGTCTAAGCAGATAAAGATTCCTTTCTTTGTCTGAGTAATTTGTAGACCCAAGAAGAAATTCATTTCACCGAGCATTGACATTTCAAACTCACTTTTCATTTGATTTGCAAAGGTTTTACACATACTGTCTCTTCCTCCAAAGATGATATCATCAACAAATACTTCAACAATCAAGATGTTTTCATGATCAATTTTGAAATATAGGTTACTATCAGCAGTACCTTTGTTGAAACCAATATTCAAAAGATGTTTGTCCAGCCTTTCATACCATGCTCTTGGAGCTTGCTTTAGACCATATAGTGCCTTTTTTAATTTGTAGACCATATCACCATGCTCAGATAATTGAAATCCATCCAGTTGTTCAATGTACACTTCTTCCTCTAAGTCACCATTCAGGAAAGCAGATTTGACATCCATATGATACACTTTGAAATCCTTGAAAGGTAGCAAATGCAAGAAATAGTCTGACTACTTCAATTCTTGCCACTGGAGCAAAGGTTTCCTCAAAATCAATCCCTTCTATTTGAGAGTAGCCTTTGCAGACTAATCTGGCTTTATTTCTGATTACTTCACCAACTTCATTTAGTTTGTTCCGGAAGACCCATTTGGTTCCAATCACATTCTTGTCTTTAGGTCTAGAAACAAGATCCCAAGTGTGATTTTTCTCAATTTGCATCAACTCTTCCTCCATTGCTTTGGTACAATTTTCATCATTACAGGCTTCATTTATTGTCTTAGGTTCAATCTTTGAAATGAGACAACATTCATCTGAATTTTGAGCAACATTCCTTCTAGTTTGCACACCTTTTCTTTTGTCACCTATGATCTGATCTTCAAATTGGTTCAGTCTTACATACCTTGGAACTTTGGGAGTTTCTTGCACTTCTGCTTCTTGATCATGGTCATTCAGACCTGTCTCTTCTTCTTGATTTACCGAATCAGTCTGAATCTGACTTTCAGGAGAGGATGGAGCTTCTTGAACTAGAACATCATTCTGATCATCTTCATCATACTCATAAAATCTTGAGGGCTTCTCAATACCTTCATCAACCTTCACATTTGTACTTTCTATCATCTTTCTCGGTCTCTTATTGTAACACTGGTATGCTTTGCTTTGAGTGGAGTAACCCAAGAAAATTCCTTCATCACTTCTAGCATCAAACTTTCCTAGATCTTCATCTCTTTTAATGTAACACTTTCTACCAAATACTTTGACATATCTCACAGTAGGAGTGATGCCAAACCAAAGTTCATAAGGAGTCTTACCAGTATTGCTTCTGATTTGAACTCGATTGAGAGTGTAGACTGTAGTGCTGATAGCTTCTTTCCAAAACATCTGGGGAACATTTGCTTCCATCATCATTGTCCTGGATGCTTCCTGGATGGTCCGGTTCTTTCTCTTAACTACTCTATTCTACTGTGGAGTCCTAGGGGTAGATAACTATCTCTTTCTACCATGCTTCTCACAAAAATCTATGAATTCACCGAATGTGAATTCACCACCTCTATCAGACCTCAGACATTTCAATTTTAATCCGGTTTGATTCTCTACCATAGCCTTGAAGATTTTGAACTTCTCAAACACTTCTGATTTCTCTTTTAGAAAGGTAACCCACATCATCCGGGAATGGTCATCAATCAGTAACATGAAGTATCTATCACCTTGCATACTCTTGATTCTTGTCGAACCACGTAGATCAGTATGAACTAACTCCAATAATCTGGTAGAGGACTGATCCTTGCTTTTGAATGAGACTATGCTCTGTTTACCCAGCTGACATTCTTTGCACAAACTATTTGTAGGTTTTACCAATTTTGGAAGATCACTTACAGCCTGAGTATTGCTTATCTTGATGATGTTATCAAAATTTACATGACACATCCTTCTATGCCATAACCAACTCTGATCAACTTGAACAAATAGACAACTTTTATCAGAACCAACCAAGTGGAAGATATTACCTTTACTTTGAGTACTGGATGCAATCTATATTCTGGATCTTTCAAGGATTTTGCATTTTCCATCCTTGAATCGGAGATCATAGCCTTTGTCCACCAACTGTCCAACACTGAGAAGATTGTGCTTCAAGCCTTCAACATATAGCACATTACCAATTTTGTTTCTTCCATTAAAAGAATTAGTTCCTCTTCCTCTGATTCTACCAGCAGAATTATCACCAAACTTAACCACTCCTCCTTCATACCTTTCCAAATCTAAGACCTTGTTCTTGTCACCTGTCATATGGTGAGAGCATCCACTGTCAATAACCCAATCATCCTTTTCTTCAACTTGGGCAGCCAAAGCTCTTTCTACAACCTTATGATTGACAGATTCAGAGGATATTGGATCTTCTTCCTTGATGGCAATAAACACCCATTCATTTCTGGATTTGTTTCCTATCTCTAATTCATCATCTGTTACTCCTTCATTATCATCTTCTTCATGAACATAATAACAATTCTTTTGGAACCTTTGTCTGCTAGAATTTGACCTTGTAGATCTTTCCGGACATCTTAAGGCAAAATGACCAATCTTATTGCAGTTGAAGCACTTAAAGGGTAATTTTCCTTCATACTTACCAGATCCTCTTGGGAGTCTCTTTGCAAAGAGGGCTTCAAGTTGAGTTGTTTCTACTTCTTCCACTTCCATGTCTCTTCTTGTTTGATCGTACCATGACAGCTTCCTTGAAGAGTTTTCTCTCGGATCAAATCTTTGTTTACCTTTCACAAAGGCACTGGCTTTGAATGCAGATTCAGTCTTGGGGTGATCATCTCCAAACTCGGTCATTTCAAATGCAGTCAGTTTGCCAGCCAATTGGTCTCTTGTGACAGTCGTATGGGCTCTGAATTCATCAATGGCAGCAACCTTGATTTTGTAGACTGCAGGAAGGGATCTGAGAATTTTGCCAACAATCTCATTTTCATCCAAAACTCCACCAGCATTCCTGATTCCACACACCAGCTCATTTACTCTTGGCATAAAGGTAGTAATATTTTCATCATCTCTCATTTTTAATCTTTCAAATTTCCCTTTGAGACTCTGCAACCTTGCACTCGTAACATACTCATCTCCTTCATGCAGAAGTTCCAGTTTCATCTAGATCTCATAGGCAGTTGGTAGGTCAATAACATTTGAAAGCTCTAAGTCAGTTAATGCATTTAGAAGAGCCTCTTTGGTCCGCAGATTATTTTCAACATCTGTGATTTCATTTAGAGTTGTCAGACCACCTGTGGAGGTGTATATGCTTTTGTGACCATGGACAAGTACACCTTTCCCATACACTCCAAGTGACATTTCATTCAGCCTTTCCAAAGAGTGAAGTTGGTTCCATCAAACTTCAGACTGTCCTTCTTGTATGACAACAACCTGGATCTCCTCAAGTGGTTAAGCTCTTTTTAGAGGAACTTAGCTCTGATACCAATTGTTAGATCTAGGGCACACAACTGAGAGGGGAGTGAATCAGTTGTATAAGAACTTGCTTCCAATTCAAACATTTAAATCCTCTTGTTATTTAATAGCATATCAATTAATCACTCATGAAAGCATAAATCATAAACACCAGAGCAGATACACATCAACACATGAGACACCAAGATTTTG
Source organism: Cunninghamia lanceolata (assembly GCA_027924645.1). Lineage (NCBI taxonomy): Eukaryota > Viridiplantae > Streptophyta > Pinopsida > Cupressales > Cupressaceae > Cunninghamia > Cunninghamia lanceolata. Next base: position 225,856 of record BSBN01000292.1, on the reverse strand, counting down.
ACGTGGAAAACCCGGTCAAGGGAAAAACCACGGGGTGATTAACCCAAGGATTATTCTCTGTTAGAAGAATAAGAAAAATAGATGGCACATGCCAATTAGGGCTCACTACCTGAGCACACTGCTCACAAGAGGCACACTACCTACAAGAGACACACTGTCTACAAAGTAACAAGTATTACAAACTTGAACTAGAGATTGACATCTTTACCATGTCTGGATCAGTTCCATTTAAGCCTGAAAACTCCTGCTCTACCTTTCACTCTTCTTCTCTATGCCACACTCATCCACACCAAGACACACTACAAAATGAATTCACAATCCCTTATTTATACAAGGCATTGACTTAGGAACAATCATCTAAGTCAGAAAACACCTATAAGATTATTCGCAAGACGTGTAATACATCCAGTCGGCATGTCTTAGGAAGAACATCAATATGCGTGGTTATTCTTCAAATGCAAACTCAAACTTTAATGCAAACCACCAATAAGAATTGTACATGATCCAAGGATCACCAAAACCTTTCCTGAGTCATCAAGAACATCTGCACTTTATCAGCTTACTGGAATTCTTCTCTTCTTCATCCGGAACTTCAAGAACATAGTCTGTCATCACTGTCATAATGAAAAAGGTGCTTCCAGACCTCCAAACTATGAACAAATCTAGTTGTCACTTCACACAGACTTCTTCAACACTCCCTCCAATCTGCAGAGTGAGATAATGCAATTTCGGAGCTCACCGAACCTTTCTGTGACCCTTTGTCACCTCTGAACACCTGTCGGAACCGGTTCTACTTGAGCGACCATAACTTCTTCAGATCTTCATGCGTACCTCTTAAATCTTGATTGGAACATCTCAAGACTCATACCTACAAACCCTTTAAACCGCATCCTCTGATCCTCAACCTATTGAGGACTTTTGCCTTCTTGTCATCACTATTCTTCATTGTTCCTAATTGAGACTTATTCTCTCAATATCCTCAGCACACAGCTCATCCAATCCTTCTCATTAATGCAATATGAGTATTTTGACATCAATGACAACACTATTTATCCTCATACTTGCAACACTTATGGGATTTTTCTAAACTTTGGATGTAGTTTTCAGACAATGGGCACAAACACACATTGACGAGCTTACAATTGGGGTCTCTCAGCATCATAAGTTCACATTGCCTGGAAAAGCTTCTTAAGAAGAATTCAATGGTGTCATCGCTCAACTTCACTCCATTCAGATGCAACCATCTATGGTCTCCACTATTCCTTCGGCTCTACAATGAATGATGGCTATTTTGCATGCAGTACAGAAGTGGCAGCCATACCTATTAGGGAATTATTTTTGCATCAAGGTGGCTCACCAAAGCCTGAAATATTTCCTAGAACAATGGGTCTCCTCCCCAACACAAAATAAATTGATCAGCAAACTCATGGGTTATGACTATGAGATCACTTACAAGAAGGGTAAGGACAATATTGTGGTGGATTCTCTTTCTCGCACATGTGATGACCAAGCTTCTCTTTCATCTATTTCTATGTCTGATCCAAATTGATTGGAATCTATCCCGCAAGCTATCTTCTATGAACTCTATGTTTCTCCATCGGTAGGGCACTCTGGGTTCCTCAAAACTTATGAGCGGGCATGGCATCACTTCTTTTGGAAGGGAATGGATAGGGCAATTCAACATATTATGGCTGCATGTGATACCTCAGAACAACATCATCAGTGGGCAAAGTGGCTCCCTCTCACTGAATGGTGGTACAATACCTCTTATCACACTGCATCTAATATGACTCCATATGAAGCAGTCTATGGTCAGGCACTGCCAGTGCTCCTTACATACTCCCCTAGCAGTTCACGAGTTCAGGCATTCAACACGGTTCTTCACACCCAGGATCAGATTGTGAAAGGAAGCTAGGTGTGCGGAAACGCTTCCTACACTAATCTATTGAGGAGAGGGCTATGCAAATTCAACTTTATCCTAACTATTATAGCGATGTTAAAACCATTAACATGAGATATAGCAACAAAACACAAGAACCAAAAAGTAGACATAAGAAGAGAGACAAATATTTACGGTGGGGAAAACCCTTATCAGGTGAAAAACCCCACACTCAGAAACCTGCACAATGTATTAACAAATCTGCAAGAATGTTTACAATACACTTGCAATGCAAGCTTCAATGGTCTTCGACACTCATGTCTAGAGTCAATCTGGCAGCATAACAGTACCTATAAACCTATGATACAAACTCCATCTCCAAGCGCCTGTTTAAATAGAACATACAAGGCAATTTGGGACCTTTCTTGGAATGGGCGTCCAATATGGCATCTTGAACCAAAACCCACACCTAGGGACACTTGGTCAACATTGCAGAATGTGTCTGACACTTGTCCATAGCTCCCATCCCAAAGAGGTCACCTATTTCCAAAATGGGCTATAACAGATGCTCTTACGACACTTACAACCGTCATAGAATCTGTCATAGCGGTTACAACTTACAGTTGTAAGAGAATCTATCATACACATGCTATAAATAGCATATTCTCTTACAACACATCATATTCCACCTTGGGGCACCCAAATATGCCTCATTCAAAGATGCTACATGACACATGTCATTACCTATCTTACAACCTTCTATTCTCAACTCTTACATGTCATAGATTCGTCATAGGAATCTGTCATATACGTTTCAGTCAAACATTCCTTACACAACATAGAAGATGCCGACACATAGCAGAATATTCCTACACTAAGTGGGACGCCTATCTCCTCATGTGAGGACAAAATTACAAGTTGTCATAATCCATGTAGGATTGACACATCACCGTGCCACATCCCACAATATGACAGTGTGGAATTTCCAATTCATTACAACATAGGCAATTGAATAATAAATACAAACATTACAAATGCAGAGAATTACCAAGGTTGAGACACCTTAATTCCCAACAGATTAGGGATCATAAGCTGGCTCCTTCTTCCCGTGTTCATCCAATATTTCATGTCTCTTGTCTAAAGAAATTTCTTGGCGCCAACGACATAGCACAAACTGTTTTACCACAACTAGATAATGAAGGATCCATCCTTTTGGAGCTAGAGGTAATCCTCAATAGACGCACTCATCCTCTTTGCTCCTGATCCATCACAAAGGTATTAATTTAGTGGCATGGAATGCACCCAAAGATTGCTACAGGGGAACCACTCCTTTAAATTCAACAGCAATTTCCACATCTTACGCTTTGAGGACAAAGCTTTTCTAAGAGGGAGGGGATGTTAGGAACCCATGTTTAGCCCTTCTCTTTACTTTGTTAGTATATTACATTTGGATGCATATGCTTTGTAAGTCATCCCATGAGTATATTGTATTATCCCACATTCATGGGAAGTAATAGTTGTTTAGATTAGACTTAGTATATAAGTACATATTGAGGCCAATGAAGGCATCCACGAGTTTATTGTATTGAGCTTGCTCAAAGAAGGTTTCCCCCTCGAAGTGGCCTACAATCAATAAATTCCTTCTATGTTCTGTTATTTATGTTATTTCATGTATTTTGATTATTTTGTTGTAGGAGGTTCCTCTCATAATGCAAGGTTCTTATGACCTCTTGAGCATGATGATCAAGACACATAAGGGAACCTTTATCAAGCCTTTGGGTAAGGTATCTTTGTTAGTAACACTATCCGGAAAACATGTCGAACAATGCTTTGATGTTGTCCCTGTTTTTGACCTCTTTCGCATTAAATTGGGACATCCATGGCTAAAAGAAATGAAAGCTATCCCCTCAACAATACACCATTGTCTGAAATTCCCTCTGGATGGCCGTATAATCACCGTTCATTGAAACAAGTATAGACCTTTGGTTCAGCAAAAACATTACAAGTTGAATTACTTCTGAGATAAAACTAAAATACCTAGTCCTCCTACACAAGAAATGATTAAAGATAAACAACCCGCATGTGAAGAGAACTTTAGACTGAAAGGACAAGGTCCCTATACTAAGGTTCCTCCCCTGAAATCTTTACAAGGATCAGGAGGTCGTTGTCAACAACAAAGTGTTCCACCGCAACAAATGAGGTTTGATCCTAGTGCTTCATCTTCTAATTTGCAAAAGCCTATGAAAGAGGATAGCCCTATCTTACAAAAGATAAGTGGTAAAACAAAAGGAAATAGAAAAGCAAGAGAAAGAAGAAAAAGAAGATTAGAATATGCTATAAACCTTGCCTCTCAACTAAAAAAACATTGATCCTAACATTCAACCAAACAAAGATGATCCTAACGATGAACAAAATGATGAACAAGATATGGATTTGGCTATGATACCATATGTCGGACCACTATCCTCCAACATCAGGGAGTGGGAAGATGACGATGATGATTTGCTTATAGACAACTTCTAGCCCGAAAGGGACCCTACAAGTAAGTATCTATAAACTTTTATTTATATCGTAATGTGCTTCCCCCGTGATGTGTTATGTGTTGTTTAGGCCTCCTAGAATGACCCTTGATTCTCTTGTAAGGTCCGGGATACCAAGAGACCGCCTATGTTGTGACCTTCTTATATTTGTATCACATTCTTCTAAATTGCTCTCTCTCTGATTTCATTGTTGTGTGTTGTGTCTTGTGGACATAACGTTGCAGTTGGTGACTTGGGGGCACCCTCCTACATGGTTTTCCCTAAGACACTTGTTTTCTCCTCTGTTATTTATTTTTTCCCTTCCTCTAGTGTTTCCATCTAGCAGACAGATGCTGACAAACATTTACACTGATGCGAACCTAGTGTCCCTTTCGAGAGCAATAAAAAAAATGGACTTAGTTCCTAATATGATGAAGGGGTTGTATATCTTATCCGACACTTGGCTAGTGGAAGCACTCGTGCTTTTCACGTAGTGAATTTCATGATGTTTCTATCGCATTTACAAACCTTAACAATACTACTGCTCCATGCACCTTTGTTTTCCTTTAAATCTAGCCTTAGCGATACTTGATTCAGAGAGCTTCGTGATATAGCCCCTAGTTATCCTCGAACTCTGAATTCGTTGTATAACCTTGGCTCTTTTTGTGGTTAATCATATGCATTGATGTTGTTGTTCATCATGATGTTGTAGACACTAACATGTTTCTTGCAAGGATGTGTTTGTGGGAACATTTGGCAATCGTAAAGTACATGTCACCTTTAGGGGGCATGGGCTTTGTGAAAGTCGGTGTTCCCTTGTGTGTTTTCTTCCTACCTTAACATGCTTGATATCGATAACTGATATCAACCACCTTAAGGTGGGGGCATATAAGGTAAGCTATCTATTATAGATGTTAGCAATGTGTTTGAGCTCAGATGCAAAGACTTGCGCCCCAAAGTAGTGCATCATGCATCTTGAGTTTGTTTGCAATCAATCAATCAATCATGTAAGCCCTCTACGGAGGTGAGATATCAAGCATATCCTTTTTTTCTTAAGCCCTCTGCGGAGGCGGGGATGGTGTATTTCTCATAGAAGATTACATCATCCTGTCATTTTCAAAAGTCCTCTGTGGAGGCGAGGAGCGGTTCTATGACTAACTCAACCCTTAAGCGTGTCTTTGGCGATTGTTGTGGCGAAGCCCAATCATCGGTGTGTGCCTGTAATGTGCTTGAGATGGTGTTGGACCTAGAAATAGGTACACTCCATCACTTGTTTGCCATGTCTTCTAGTGTGTGTGTTTTAGCGTGCTTGTTTTGTATGGCGTGTTTGTTGCCCCATATGCAGAGACCAGCGCCTTTGAGTAGTGCTTCATGCATTTTGGGAGGTTTTGTGAGTATTGCGTGTGTGTTGCCCCATATATATACTGAGACCTGCACCTTAAGGTAGTGCATCTGGTATTATGGGAGGTTTGTTTACTTTCCAATACTTGCATTTACATTTCATATATATGAGAAAAAGAAAAGAAAAGATATCATTTCTATCTTCCATGCATTAATGTGTCTTCTATGCATTGATTGTCTGCTCTGTGTTCTACGTGATTGTTGTTGTCTTCTTCATGTTTTACATGTCTATTACTGTCTTCTATGAGATTGGTGCGTCTTCTCTGTGCTTGATGTGTTTGTTGTGTTTGTGAACTTACTTTAATGCATGTATGGGCATTGCGTTCATACATACATTAAAGTGGGGGTTAAATGTAATGTCGAATATGTCCCCCTGGGGGCTTTTCCCTCATAAGGTTTAGCTCCTGGGTCTTTAGAGTGCATTTAGGACATTTTAGTTTATATTTTAGCATCCTAATGGAATGAGACCTAGTTTCCATGACAAATAGGACCTAGGTGGACCCCTTGAGTTGTACCCTACCTAAAATAGAGGGGAGGACTTGGGCACCCATGCCCTAGTCTTGCCCTATTTTGGGGCAGCCCCAATTTCTGGGTGTCAATTTATGACCGTTAGAAGGTTATTTTGCCGACACGGTAAAGTTTGATTTTTAATATTTTGGCAGAATGCTTGTAGGTGCATATATAAGCATGTGTAGGCATTCATTTGTAAACTAGATTGCAATTAGATAGCAAGTGTGATGTTCAAGTGTTCTCAAGGTGATTCAAGGCTTCTATTGTGTTGTAAGAATAGACTTGTGTGTTTTGTGTGTTGATATTTGTAGATTTAAGCTTCAATCTCCTCATGGCATGAAGAGTATCTTCCTCCATGAGAGCTTCACTACAAGGTGACTTGTCATTGTGTTTTTATCATTGATTCCTTTGGTTTTGGTCTCTGCCTCACAAGGGTACGCCCTCTTTATCTGACAATGGTGTTCAGAGACTTAGGTGTCCTCCAGGGTTTGACTGAGGCAAACCTCTAAACACCACAACCCCCAAACCAAGTCTTGTGATTGCAGGTTATAGGTGTTGCATCTGGAGAAAGTGGAGTTGTAAGAAGGCTTGGCAAACATCAGAGATTCAGGATCTAAAGAAAAGTTGGAAAAAGGAGCACTTCCAGGACTTGGGCACTCGCTCTAGTGTCCTCCATAGACAAATCTTAGGAAATAAAAGTTAAAGGGTTGATCAGTGTCTAAAGGAGGTCTAGATTCCTTGAAAAAGTAGGTACCTTGGACTTGGGCGCCCACTCTAGTGTCCCCAACTGTTCCACCTCGGAACCCAAAAATAGGTATTTTGTAATTCAATATTTTACTCCCGTCTGCAAGAGCTTTTTCTGTTATTTGTCAATTTGTTGTCATATTTGCATAATTAGGGTTTTAATGGTTAATTGGACATAAGAGAAGGAAAAGTTGATAATTAATTCCCTAATCCAAGTTTCCCTTCATTTGCAAGTGACCTAGGTATGATAGTGCTCATCACTCGACCCTAGATCCTTCAATGTTAGGGTGAAAGGAGGATTCAAACATCTAAACAACAAAGATTAGCAAAATCCAGTTTTACCTTGAACATGTATTTCATCCCCAACACCTGTAAACCCTCAGAATAGCGTCCAAACTTGGTATGGATGGAAAAAGGCATTGTAGATGATGAAGTACAGTAGCATACACAGTAACCAAAGCCCAACACAACAGCAATATCAAACAGCGCTTCAAACACTCCTAGAATGCATTGAAAACCCCTACAAACACCAAAATCTCTACTCGAGTTGAATCCTGTATGCTCAAATGCAACCTTTGAGATGAGATTGATGTTGTAACCCAAGAACACCATCCTTAGATTGTTGGGAGCTCATGTCCACTGGCCACAAGCTCTATCTCCAATGGTTTCCCTTTCCACTAAAGTAATACAAAGCACCTGCTCTGCAAGAAAATTGTGAAATTGGCAATAGTTTTCCCAAAAAACAACTTTGTAACTTTAAAGCTTGGAAAAAGCTAATCTTGGGTGCCCAAGATTCCCATACCCAACTTTGGGAGTTATCCTCAACAATATGCTAAAATAATTTTGCAAATTAAAGCCACAACTCCACTACTTTGTCATGCAAAAGCATAAAAATGAAAAAGTTGTTTTTTGCCAACTCATGCTCTCCCTCCAAGAAAGACCCCACACCCAATGAGTGATTTTCCAACAACTAATAGGATTTATTTAATATTTATTTGTCCATGATATTAAAATTTTCTCCGAATCAAATATAATATTAAATAATTATTATTCCTCCACACTTGTTTCATATTGTCCTGACTTGTTTTTTTCTGGACAGGGGACTTACTAAAAATAGAAAGTGCTATTTTTAGAAAAAGGGACATGAGCTCCCTATTGAAATTATCAAATTGTCACTAAATAAGATTACCATTGATATATGTACTATATTTATGATCATGTGATAAATTACATACCTGCTGACTCGACCTCCTCTCATAACCCACCACTGGACAACTAACAGAGGTAGAATGAAGACTCTGGCCATGGAATTTCATAGCGCAGATAATTACATACATTAATTTTGACTTATAATATAGATAGTCATATAAAACTAATTACAAATTTCAAATACAAATATATTAAATTAAGATGAACCTTGTAAAAAATTACCTGGGAGTCAATACCAAACGTATGTTGTAAGACATCATATGTGAGAACAATATCATCCAATATGGATGTGTCCATCACTGGCTACTTCCCCTGCATCGCATCATCCTACCGAGAGTCATGTGTCCCATAATCATACAAGTTCCCACATGAACTACAAAGATGTGGGGAAAAATGATGTCTACTGCTCTCACCCTCATCAGCTTGGGTGAGGTCATCGCTATGTTGTGCTAGAGACTATGTGAGAGAACTTAATGAATGCAATGTCTCTACCTCAACACTCTCCTTCAAAGTCAAAGGGAGTGAGACACATGTTGGCCTCATCAGGGGTCTAGGTACATGGTTCTAGTCTTGTTGTGCCCCCTCTCTATCTTGGGCAGAGCCACCACCTCTACCCTAGAACTTTCTAATGTCAAAGTAATTAGGAATCTCCTTGAGGACGAACTCACATTGGAGTTTCCTCAAGAAATATTGTGGCATCTCATTTTTATTACATGGATGCTCATCAAAGACCATGTACCATCTATCCCAAAAGTTTTGGGATATATCTTGGCTCACACACCAATGAATCAGGAAGCGTTTGTAAGTCTCTTCTAGTGTTTGGCCATTTTTGGGATTGATAAAATGTGAATATAATCTGGATTTTGTAATTTGTTTGTCCTTCACTTGTTGGTAAGACAATTTTTCAACATAGTATTGCCGACAACTCTCCCTATAGTCATTACATTTGGTGATTTGGTTTGTCACCGATTTAATGTGAGAAATAATCACCTCAAATGACTTGGCAAGGGCTCTCCTATGATCGGTGCTTGCACTTGGACTATTTAATGTTTCAATTAGGGTTTGAAGATATTTTTTGTTTTCTTCAATTTTCCCTAAATAGTTTTCTTGTGTATCTCTTTCATGGTGAGGACGTGAAGGTGGGAGGTTTTGAGGTTTTGAGGTTTTTGAGGGTTTTTGGGGTTGTTTTGACCCTCCTCTGCTGGATTTGTATTTTGTGCTGCCTCATTGACTATAAATTCAATATAAAAAACCAATCAAACATTGCAAAAGTAAAAATTTATTTTCAAATTCACAAAAAATCAATCAAAACCTACCTTGTTCGGCTGCTACACCCTCTACATTTCATTCATGACGTCCTCGGGAGCAGGATTGGTGAGGTGGCATGGTGAAAATCTTGATTCCACTTAGAAATTGCTTCAATCCTCCTAACGCGCTCACGCTGTAAAAGCAATTTTTTGCTTTCCAAGTGATGAAATGAACTATGGCCTTCTGATTTTGGGCTTTTGTTTTGAATTTTGAATTTTGAGTTTTGATAGTTTAAAACGTGAGCTCACGTTATAACATGCTCGTGTTTTGCTTTGCATGGGACCAAAAAGTCAAGTGGCGACTTTTTGGTCCCACAACTCCATGCACTTACCCTAAAATCAAGTAACTCTTAAGTAAACTAACGTAGATATCTTAAATATATCTATCCAAAAAATACCAAGAAATATCATTTTGAGCTATTTTATTTACTTAAGAATTATTTTATAGTTTTATTTTATGTTTTAAAATATATTGCTTGTGTTTTATCTTTTGTAATGTACATGGTCATGACATGATGCTCCATTGATGTCATTGTAGAATACCTCTCAACATAATGAAAATCCGTGTGTGTGTGTGTGTGTGTCTATACACACACACACACACACATGGATTATATATATAAGTTCTAAAATAAAATAAAATAACTTTAATATCTCTTGACATTTAATATCTCAAATAAAAATAATTATATTTTAATTTGAAATAATATATTATTATAAATAATGATGTCATTTTCTAAAATGTATTTTTTCATTAATTAAAAAAATTAAAAGTTCATTAAAAAGACCGTTTAATATGAGATTTCCCTGAACTATCCTAAAAAATTGAAGAGTTTAAAGAGCTCAACTAAATTCCATGTGCTTGTAAACAAAATAATACAAACAAAAAAAACATAAGTCTCTCATTAAGAGGTGGCTACATATTGGTGAGGTAGGAACCCAAATACTCATGTCAATGTTTATGTATAAACAATTTAACAAAAAAAGATAAATATACTAACTAAGAATCTAGAAAAGATTACAAAAAGATTTCCAAACAACAACTATCACTAAACCCCATAGAATAAAAATCCAAGGGAATTTTCCACAAATCCACCACCTCCAGGAACCAACCAAAACCATGAAACCATCAAAACACATAATTCTACAAAAGAATAGGAAATAATAATTAAAATAAATCATTATGAAGAAGCTAAAGAAACTACAAAGGTTAATTAGAAGATAGGGACTACCATTCCATGGTATTCCAGTTGTGATTAACATCAGAGGCCCATTTGGCCAAACAATCTACAATAACATTTTTTTTCTCTAGGAATATGAACAAAAGAGATGGAATCAAAGTTTTGAGAAATGTGAAGAATATATTCCACAAGAGATGCCAACCTCCAAGAAGACTCATGAAACCTCCTACTATTCAAAAGAGAGACCAAAATCATGGAATCCATCTCACAAATTTTATTTTTCCAACCCAACACACAAGTTTTCTCTAGAGCCAAAAGGATGGCCTAGGCCTCCATATGATTATTAGTGCCAAACCTTGTAGCAAAAGAGAAAAAGAAATGAACAAAACCATTACTATCACACCCAACATGACCAATCTCAATTGCACCCAGATTACCCCAAGAAGAACGATTAGTATTAATTTTGAAAAAGTCTAATGGGGAAGGAGACCATTTACCTTCTCTACTCACCTTATTAGAATAGTTGATCCCATAGCTAGAATGAATAGATCCAACCGAATGACCCAAATCTAATTTTCTCATCATTAGAATATTAGAGGGAGTTATTACTTCATCAAAAGAGCACTTAGCTAGGCCAAAGTTTCTTTTATCAAGTCCAAAATCTTCTATCAAACATACCCAATAAGACTCTAATAACCTTGGAAGATTTGACAATTTCTCTTCAACCAAATTTTCTGAGGATAAAGATGGGACTAATATCCCAGGCCACTAAATGATAAGAGGCAAAAGCACGAGGACATCCCAAACTAGCCTAAAAATTAGACAGAGAAATAGGATGAACTAGGGGTTGGTTTCAAATGTGCCACCACTACCTCTAAAGACCCTCAGAAAAGGGGCATTAAAAGAAAAGATGAGCCACACATTCCTTATTAGCCCCACAGAGAACACATTTGGAAGGACCTTGGAATCCTCTCCTTCTTTTATTGTCCTAAGTAAGATATTTATTTTAACAAAGCAACTAGAGAAAGAAATTACACTTAGGCCAACAATAATCATTCTAGATCTTTTTCCATAAGGGGAAGTCCTTATACCCACTCTTTTCATGATGTAAGATTTGGTACCCATGTGAAACCTAATAAACCGCTTTAGGATCATAGCCCCAAGCAAGAACATATGCCTCATCCAAAGAACAACATGGCCAATCTACCAAAATAGAAGAAAGGGTAGCCCAAGCATCCGGATCTCCCCCCAAAGGCCAACAACTTATACTTTTCCAATGATAAATGTGAGATTCATCCACCAAGAGAGAAGCCTTAAAGTCTAAAACTTTAGACCAACTAGCATCCAAACAGACCATATTCAAAGGGAGGAGAAGGGGAAAGGAGGTGAGAATTTGGAGATGAAAATTCCATGAATCCATCTAAAGAAGAGGATTGTGGCTAGAATTGACAACCAGAAAAGCCCCCACTTAACAAATGATGCACCCTTCTTGATGGTATTCCAAATCATAGAATCTTTCCCAGCCAAATCCATTCTCGGAACCTCGGTAGCACTAACACCACATAAATATTTGTAGCTAAGAAGTTTGGCCCAAGGCTGATCTTGCTACTTACACCATCTCCAATATAGTTTAGCAACCAAAGCTTGGCTATTAAACTCAAATTGCCTAAGAGCAAGACCAACATTTTTCTTAGGCCTACAAGCTCGGTCCCAACTAATAAAACTCCATTTTTTAGAGTCTAGATTCCCTACCCAAAGAAATTTTCTAAAAAGAGAATAGAACTCCTTTAAAAAACTTTTAGGAGCAGAAATCACAAGAAGTCTATAAACAAGAAGAGTCTTTAGCACCAGTTTTTAAAGGGTAAGATGCCTTACAAAAGTCAACCATCAAAAAGTCCAATGATTAGTTCCCACATTTTGAATCTGTCAAGAATCCTCTTCCACTGAAATCGATTAGAAAGATTGACTGACAATAGAATACCAAGATAATCTAAGGGAAGTTGTCTTATTTTGAATTGCAAAATAAGAGCAATTCTCTATTGAATGGTCAAAGGAGTATTAAAGAAAAAATATTTGACTTATCCTTATTAATCTATTGATTAGAAGCCACCAAATATATACATAAATCTCTTATGAAACTAAAGCCTCTTGCATTTAGCAACTGCCGTTAAGGTAATATCATCCACAAATTGAAAATGAAAATGAGAATCAAAATCTCTAGCCACTTTCCAACCCCTCAATACTTCAATTAACTCTTTGATGATTAAGGAACCTTCCCAAACCCTCAATCATAAGAATGAAATGATAAGGAGAGAGGGGATCACCTTGCCACAACCCTCTCGAAGTTGAAAAAGAGAAGATGGGATATCATTAATAAGAATAGAGAAAAAAGGAGTCACCAGGGAACTCATAACCCACTCAATCCAGCTTGAACAAAAACCAAAATTTGATAAAACATTCCTTTAAAAAGACCATCTAATCCTATCATAAACCTTCGACATGTCCAATTTCATAAACATAACTTTATCCTTAGAACAACCCATAGAATGAATGGCTTCCACCAATATCTACGTAAATATCTATATAATTAAGCTTTATTTTACAATTACACAGATCTTGTTTGGTGAAGCCAAAATTACGTGCCGGCTGTGTCGCTCTCTTTGTTTGATTGCATACAAATGTTCTTGTTGTGGGTGAACAATGCTCGATAAGAACGACGTGCATGCGTTTCGAAAAGTTCAAGAACAATCAACACAGAGCATCTCCATGTCCTGTGATGCTCAGATGCTCCTTCGATATCACAATTCATTCCCTAATTTTTATATATCATAGCTTCACCCCACATGAAAAGCAGGCAATATCAGTTAATGTTACCAAAACAATGGCAAGTAAAGCTATTTCCCATTTTGTACTTGTGCATGGAATTTGTCACGGAGCTTGGTGTTGGTACAAATTAGTCCACCTTCTGCAACAAGATGGCCACACAGTCACTGCCATTAATCTCAAAAGCGCAGGCACGGATCCTACTATTGCAGACTCAATACAGTCCTTCGAGGAGTATAACCAGCCTCTCATGGATTTCCTTGCCAATCTCCCTTCAACAGAAAAGGTATTTTGCTTCAGATGGCCAAAATATTGGTATTATTGCCTAGTTTCTTTATCTCTGTTCTTAAATATTTTGTGGCTTGTTATGGGATTGTTTCATTTTTTTAGGCTGTAGGATGTTTTGTATTACTGCTATTTCTTTTTAGGAGGGCGTATGATACTTTGATTTTTGTGAGATTGACCTGGTAGCTTGATTATGTTCCGCCCATCTTTTTCTAATATTTTGTACATATTAGGGGAGAGAGGATTCAGTAGCTGCCCACTACCAATAGCTGCCCATCTTACTCCCAATCAAATCTATGAAAAGAACTAAGTAGCTGCCCATGTATCAATAGCTGCCCACCTTACCTCCAATTAAATTTATGAAAAGAACCAATACATGTGTACAAATATTACAAAAATTTTAATAAGGAACCAATAGATGTGCACAATGCACGTATACATATGTAATAATACATTTCACATGTCACATCAAAAAAACAACCAACCATATAAGACAATAAGGCGATTTGTAATAGGTGCCTTGGTGCACATATTTCGGTCCAATTGTTTTTTTGGGTGTTTTTGGACAACTCGGTGAAGATGTAGCTGATTAGGCTATAGCGTTGACACCCAGAACCCCAAACAATAGCTTTAAGCTCTTGAGTCACATACGAAGAAACCCAAAAAAATTTGTGGGAATCTGATGTACTGTTTGGGAACTTAAGATGCTCAAAGTTAGGGTTAGCGACTACTGGATCCTCTCCCCTAGTGCATAACAAAACAATTGTGCACCAACTATACTTTATCTCTGACCACCCGCTGTAAACAGCGGCACGTTGTCGTGCCAACTGTTTACAGATTTTCCACCCCGTTTAATGCCAACGTCTATTGTCTACCTATTCAATGCAAGTTCCTCGACCTCTTCGATCATGTCTTTAGTCGATCAATTTGTCGAAAAACATTCAGTCTGTTGGATTTTGTACCGGCTGTTTAAGCTCTTCCATCTCTGATAGTCTTTTGTAATTATCTGTGTTAGATAGTACTTGTAGGGCACAGTTTTGGGGGCGTAAGTTTAGCCTATGCATCAGAAGCTTTCCCAGAAAAGATAGCAGTGGCAGTGTATTTGGCCGCTCTGATGTTTCGCGGTGGAGATCATTTACAAGAGGAGCTAAAACATGTAAGATCTTGATCTCTGTTTATTTTCTCTATCCTCAAATATCTTAATCAATGTTACTGTGTTTTCTGAAGAGTCTGGTGTTGCTATGCAGATAGAACTCGATGAAGAAATAAGCAAACAGTTCATATACAAGCATGAAGATGGTCCTGAACTGCCCCCTACCTCATTAACCATTCCCACTACGTTACAAAAGTATCTCTTCTATGGAACAAGCCCCTCACCTGTAAGAACGGCCTAGTTAGCCCATGCTTTTCTAAGTATCTCTTCTTATGGAGATGATTTTGTTTTTTAATTTTTTGGTTAATGTTACAGGATACAATATTGTCTTCATTGTGTCTTCGCCCAGTTCCACATAATATTGTGGTAAACATTGGTCTCCAGACAAGTGATGAAAAATATGGTACAGTGCCTAGAGTTTACATAAAAACAGAGAAGGATATCATTCTTCAACCTAAAGTACAGGAAGCATTTATAGAAGGCTCTCCTCCAAATGAAGTGCACAGCTTGGATTGTGATCACAGTCCATTCTTCTCTCTGCCTGATCAACTCCATGGATTGCTTTCAGATATAGCCACAAAGTTCAATAAAACTTTCATCTGATTTTGTTTAGTAATATCGTTCCTTTTTCAATCAATCTTTGGAACCTCCAAAGTTCATAAAATGTCTCACTTCAAGACTTAAGTTGAGAAGCTCTGAACTTCCCTTTCACATTTATAAAGTATAACTAGATGAAAGACTTTTGCAGTGACAATAACATAAAATTATGAAGTAAGAGAAGGATGCAATTTGGATGGGTTGGGACTTTAAAAAATGAAATATTGGTGCTTTTGTGCTTCTATAAGACATTTTCATGGATTTTCTTTTGAATTTTTTTTGAGAACAAAGTAATTTGATAGTTTACATTTAAGTCTTTCGCTTTAAGGCTATGATTTATTTTTACCCTTTTTTTTTCACGATTAATGTTATAGGATCTGATTCGTTTCATTTCTGTAATAGGATGGGTTAATTAAATAAATGTAATTTATTTAGTATAAATTAATTTAGATTGAAGTGAATGATGGATAGAATAAAGTTTTTAGGAAATTAAATGTATAGGAATAGGGGTATTCAGTTTTTGGAACAATGATGAAGATAAAGTTGATGTTGTATAAATTCCACTTGTTTGGATGTAGAAAAATAAGTAATTTGGATATACTTGTTGTTTGGAATCCTGTGTAGAATGTTGTTTGGAATTCTGTGTAGAATTGTAAATGACTGTGGGTCAATTATGTGGTAGTGGACCAATTGTGTGCTACACAAATCATTTGACCTCTAATGCAAAATCTTAATCTCACACACAATAGACTTTTGCTCTTTTATTTGCTAGATTATCTACTCCTAGTTGACTATTAGGATTGACAATATTTAAAATACCTTGGGGAGATCACTGGGTCACAAAGACCATGTTCTCTTAAGTTGATCCCCTTGATTAGACTGGCTTTACGATCATGACAAAGGTTGGTAAATAATAGGCAAGCATGTAAGTGGTCTATATATTGTTTTTTATGCTAATTTCAAAGGATTGGTCAATACTCAAGTGAATGTCTCTCAATACCAAGACATAATGAGTCATCACACAAATATGTACCAAGTTGGCTTCCAACAACTATGTGGAAAGGGTGGGAATTGACAATTTACTTCTTTTTAAAAATAAAATTTGGGTCAAATTCTCACCATGTGGGATCGATCTTACATGCCATGGGAATTACCTAGGATGAGGATTATGCAATTTGGGGATCTAGACTAGACATATGGAAATGTAAGTAAGTGAGGATGGGTAGGGATTGGGGAAGGAGCTAAAATTAGGACAAAAGTTTGCCGCATGTTGCTATGTAATCGTATTAAGACATTCTCTCAAAATGAGCCCAAGACTAAATAAGAATTGACCTAGGTATGTTAATTTCACCATTATATTTTTCCCCAACTTTGAGGTGCATGCGAATCCTAGCATGAACATGTATTTCAAAGTAAGTGAGTACTCACAAACATGCATGAAAGTGAATACTAAATAGTGAAAAGGATAATGGGGTCCATGTAAAGTAATGGAACCCACTAGATCTCCTCATGTGTGTCCATCCTCAAGATGTGTGATCCATAAGAATTTGCAAAATAAAGAAAAAAGTGTGCAATGAGTAGCATCTATCTCACAAGTGGAATAAATACCAATCATAAAATTTCTTTTACTAGGAAAATGAAAAAGTAAGAGTAAGGTTAGGAAATGCCACTTGTACTAAAAGTGATGTTGCATATTGGGCTTTTCCATATCATGTGATCAAAAATATGGTGTATAAGGCATTATTGTGTCATGTAATCAAGCTTTGTATAGACATGATAATGAATCTCTTTATTATTAAATGTAACTTTTTGCAAGCCCAACAAAGGAGTGTTGGAGAAAGTATATGCTCTTTTGCCCACCCCCTTTAATTGATTACATCCATTTGATGCAAAGAATTGGAAGAAAGGAGAAAACAATATATGAAATGTAAAAATGTTAAGCATCGAGCATATAAATCATGTAAAGTAATGAATTACATGAATACATCATGTAATAAGTAAATAAGGCATATAGTAGGATAGATATCCAAAAGCACATGGACATGAGATAAATGTCAAGGTATAAGGTTGCCCCTAGTATGGGAAAATGGTAGTCAAAATAGCCCCAAAGCCATGATGTAAATGGCATAGGGAGGCATGGTTTATCTATTATGGACCTTATAACATGATAAGGCATGTGAGAACACATAATAGTAAAGGGGAAGACATGATTCCCATAATGTGGAAGAATATCTCTAGGAACATAATCAATCATGTAAGCACAAGGTGAAATGGGGGGCATAATGGCCCTAGAATGTAATGGGATAACTCATGATAAGGTAATGATAGCATAATGGAGAATGTGGAAAGAAATATTCACCTAGTTTAACAAGATAGCTCTAGAAGCATGATATGACAATGTGAATGTATTACATCACGGGGGAGAATAATTATCCCCCCTAATGTAATAGTATGATGTATGGCAATGAAGGCACAATGTGGCCAAACAAGATGTGAGCATAAGTATAGGCACATAAGAATGATTTACACAAAAGCTAATGATAAGGCTCATAAATAATAAGATAGTAGAAGCATGTGATCTAAGTATATGGTAAAAGGACATAAATATAGACATCAAGTAATCAAAGTAGCATATAGTCCTCATAAGGCATGGAATCATAAGCATATGCACACAAAAAACATAAGAAAACTAACGTGGTAAAAATAAAGTGTAAGGATGTATAACAATCAAAAAAATAAAAAATCAATGTGGTAAACATGGGCTAAAAGAAGGGCACAATAAAGTATACAAGAGCAATAGATAAAAAGTTGTAACCAAGTCAAGTAAAAGAAAAAGTAAATGCCTCCAATTGGGGAAAGGTCAAACATGGAACAAGATACAAAAAGCAAAATGCATATGGAAAGCACAACAAACAAGGCTCAATCATAAATGTCAAAAGGTGTATAGTGTAATGTTAAAAATTGCATATCCTACAATTTCAACACTATAAATTGTACCTATTTTAAGTGCTCATTCCCATAGCATGTTTCTAGGACTCAATTAAACCTCTTTGTAGCCTTTTTTCTAGTCTAGATACCAAATATTGTGTGTTTGTGTTTCTTGCCATGTATATTTAATGTTTTCTATTTTTTTTATTTAGTGTAATCATTTTGTAATGTTTTTTAATCTCTTTCTTTTAAGATTAAAATGCAATCACATGGATGTCTACACAACCACGATTCTATCCTACAATAGTAAGACCATACAAACTCCATTTAATATCCATGACAATGTCTTTTTGACTTCCTTTTGTTTTGTAACCGACATTTGCCCAACATCCATCAAGTTAACACTAGTATTTACTAACCTTCTTACTTAAAAGAACAATTGGATTAAATCAAAGATTTTCAAAGGGGGATTCTTTTTTGTTTTTTCCATAGGTTAGACTAGTTATGCTTTAACTTCTCACACAATTTACAAGTTTTTTCCTCATACAATATTGACTCCCTACAATGCTCTAGTTATAGAAACACTATTGTGAGCTTCATTTTTTAATTTTTCATTACACTTGGTTGTATCTATTGCAAAATTTTGAACCTTGCAATATTTTTCTTTGGTGCTCAAGTTCTACATTACTATGTGTTGGAGAGAAATCTTCTCAAGAGAAAGGGCAACTTCTTCTCACCTTTTCTAAAATATTATCTTCACAAGTTTCATAACAAGGTGATACTACTATTGTTCATCTCTAACTCTCTTTTCTCTTCTTTTTCTTCATTCATTTACATTTAATATTTATGGTTTTGTCACATCTTCTTTGAATTGCCATTGAAGTCTAGTTTTCATTAATGGGCTATGAATATTTGGATTACCGTGAGGTTTTATAGCAAACTTTCCACTTTCTTGGGTAGCCAATATAAAAACCCTATATCCACATTTACTCTCACATACTTTATATCTTTGTCGACATCTCTAGATATCCCATTCTATCTCCCACTCCTACTTCCATACACACTAGTATAGTAATAGATAAAATTATTGCTACTCTCATATTTCATGTTACTAAGTGGTGCTCTTAGTTCTAGGCACATATACAATAGGAGCACACACTCAACTCTGATCTATTATCCATTGGACTAATCATAGGGGTTGAAAGAGAAAAATAGGGGCTTGACCATTTTGGAAACCTCCCTAGTAGTCACACTCATTCTCTCTATTTACCTACAAACATTTTGGTGATCTTCTCATACAAGGGTTTTGCATTCTTAAAACTTTCCTACACCATTTTCCCATTTAATTTAAATAAATCCACTCAAAATTTCATTCATTGTTTTGATATTAGTAACCGAGAAAGGCCTTAACCCATAAACAAAAGCCAAAAAAAGGTGAGTCCAATGAGTTTTACAAGAGGTAAAACAACCAAACAACAAGCATAAAGAGAAAGAAAGAGAAACGGGCGAGCAGAGCCAACCAAACCCAAAAAGACTAGCAACGGGCCAGGCTACTGCTTGGCCATTGACTTGAGGCTACTAATAGCCTGTCATTCTCTATTAAGAAACTCCATCTTTTCCTTGAACGTGCTCTCCTCCTTGTCACGTCCCTACAAGTCCTACAAGTCCTGAAACTCTTTCTCTTTGATTTGTGCCTCCTCGATCTGAAAACTTACCTGCTTACCTTTTCTTCTCTTGTCCTTAGTCTTGGGGTCATCCCACAATAATGGGTTACACTTTTTGGCCAAACTTGACATTGAAATCAACATTTTGAACTAAATCTTCACTTTCTGACACCTATAGCCGCTAAACCGTTAGGAATTTGAAGATGATGCGAACTAGTGATTTGTGAGATTTTGTTTGTAGATTCTAAATATATTTTTTTACAAAAAATTGGAGTTAAATTGTAAAAAAATTTGCGTCTCCTTTGATAACTAGTTTTTCATAGTAAACAACATTTTTTTAAAGTGGTGTGTATTCTGTAGCACATAACTTTTTTTCTACAAAGGATAAAATTCTATTTCTTTTGAATTTAGATTGGTAACACCAATATATAGGGCATGCATTTGGTTTCATAATGTTTTGTTGAATATTATTTTAATTAAGTTTTAAAGTCAAACCAATTATAATTTAGACATAGGCATATTCCATAAAGCATAACTTTTTCTGTATGTATCAAAAATCAATTTTATTTTTTTTGTTGAAACAAGGACATCAATACCTAGGGCATAGATATTTTTTAGAATTTTTTTTCACTAATTTACTAATTTTCCATGTGTGTAGAACAAAGAACTTGATGTTCGGTGAAAAACCTACATTCACAAGAAATAAAAAATAAATATAATAATCAAATTAAATATATTTAAAATTATACTTTTTGGGAAGCTTATAATAAGGACTACATACTTACAAAACGTAAATTTTAAATGAATTCATTTGATCCCTCAAAAATTAAATCAAAAGTGGTTTTTCATCAACATTTTGATAGGTGTAGAGGAGACTCCATTATAGGTAAGGTTTAAAACTAGCAGGGTTCTATCCAAGGGGGTTTGAATCTAAGGGGGTTTGATCAAACCCTCTTCAATTAAAATCCTTTAAATGGAACCTTTCAAGGCTTAAATAATTATATTTTCTAAAAATATGTGATTTCAACAAAAATCAAGATGTCCCAGAAAGTGTAACCCATTATTGTGGCAACACCCCTTGGGTTTGTTGGACTAGCCAATCTTCCCCTGTTTCTGCACCTCCTATCCAGACTTGCTAATTCTATCTTCCCTCATGGATTTCCTTTTTTCCAGCTCCTCTTTGAGCACATAAAGAGTGGTGGCCAAGTTCTTAACTGTCTCCCTACTGTAGTCCACTAGCTCTGCCACTTTCCTATTGAGCTTTTCTTGGTTTCCGATAAAAATAATCTCTTCTTCCATCTTATCCCACTTCTCAAACTTGTTGACCAACTTCTCCACTTGCTCCCATAAGTCATCCCTACTCTCCTTGGGCCATTCAGTAGTTTCCAACTAAGTAATCACCTCCAGATGTGGAATCTTCCTTTTAGCATGATGAAGCTAGGCCAACTGCCATTTTAGCACCTAGTTTTGCAGATCAAGAGCTTGATAGAGGGTGGCAACCTTGTCCACAAGATGGTTGCAAGAACTACAATCCTTATTAAAATCCCCCCTAAATTTGGTTAGCAGTACCCTTCATCTTTTTGTTGGAAGGCTTAGTAGTGTTACTTTTGTCGTTCTTCTTCTTCTGGGTAATAATCCTTTTACCTTTGGCAAGGCTATCTTCTTCCCTGTCAGTAATATCAAGCACAATGATATCCCTAGCCAACTTCCCATCCTTCTTACCCTTACCTTTATTGTTTCTCTGCTGGGTAGAAATATCCTTCATAGTTGGTTGGGCAACATCACTACCAATTGGTTCTTTCATACTTCTCAGGTGAGGCCTACTATGGGGCTCATTATCAGCAGTCCTAATATTAGGAGCAGGGTCTTGAGTTACTATGTTCCTACTTCTAATCTTCATCAACACTGTATTCTCAGTAGGGGCTTTAAGGGATTTTTCTAAAGTTTTGGCCATATAGCCCTTAACCACGCCCTTTCCCTTAGTGTTAGAGGTAGTTTGGGGCGTCTTAGCAGATTCAAGTTTATAGGAAGAGGCCCTAGTACCCTGCCTAGTTTGTTTAGTAGAAACAGTGAGACACCCCGAAGTCGAAGCTTCCTTGTTCTTGCATTGAGTGGAACCCTCAACTCTTCCTAGGGTTTGACTACTCTCAAGCCATTTACTATCCCCAGAATTCTTACCAGTGACATCAGGGATGTGTTCAATCAATTGAGGATTGTAAATTCTAGGTCTGAAAGCAAGGGCAGGGATTAAAGAAAGTTCAAATTGTACAGGGTTAAAATTGCATTCATTGTTATTCTACATTTTATTATTTATTTTCTATATTTGGTGTCATTTGTTTATGTTCTCTAGGTGTACAGATAATACAAGTCTAGTTATATTTTGACATCTCTATTAACCTTGGATGATAACACATTTATATACAATAGTGTGGTTGTGCCAGGGTCTGGTAATTATAATTTGTCCTAATTAAATCTTGGGTTTGCATTTACTATTTGGTGTTCCAAAATTCTATTTTTATGAATCACAATCATTTTTTATTGTTTCTAGTGATTAGTTTACTATTTTTGTCATTTCCTTTAGTCAGACATGTTTGATTTTTCATAAACATAAAAGTACCAAAATAACAATTTCAACTCTATTATTTTAATTAGGCTAGATTATTGATCTAGTTTAGCCAAAACATTATTGAATAGGGTAAATTAATTGGCTTAAATCCCCTTTAAAGAGATTACATCCCTTTCACAAATTAATAAGAAATTTGTAAAAGGGCAAACTAGAGAAATATAAGTATATATGTATATAGGCTATGGATGTTCATGAATCATTGAACAAACTTAGGAGTATCATCATCCTCCAAAAGATCATTGTCATCCCAACAAAATTTGTCATGTTTACATCCTCATTTATCTTTTCCTTTTTTCTTCTTTACTTTGCTTTTAAATTACATGTGTTTCTTCCTAAAAAATCCTTTATTTAATTGGCACAAACATTTTTCAATGGGTGTTACAGTAGGCATGCCCTTCTTAACCCAAACTTATTGTTTCTTTACTTGTGGTTATGGAGGAATGATTGACATTTGATGCGCCAAAACACTTTTCTTTGGCATCCAAGTAGTGTATTGGGAATGAAAATTAGGCTTTTCTATCACTCTAGCTTCTATTTTTATTTATTTTACTTGCTCATGGTTGATTTGTTCATTTTGTGGCTCTTTATGTTTTGCATGTTGTGTCATATTCTTTGTTCTTATTGTGCACATAACTCTTTTTTATATACCTCATGAAAATCTATTTTAGATCTATATGGAGGTTCTTATACATTTTTATGTAAGTATCCAAAGTGAAATGGCTCAACTCCACATTATCCTTATATGAATCTCCTAGAAATTTGATAATTCTTCCTTCATGAATAAATTTTATGCATTGATGTACAATGAAGGTGTTGTTTTTAAATTTTATAGCGACAATCTACCAAGTAGTAAGGAAAATCTATCTAAAGTAGGAAGACATGGTATAGAATTTGCACTTCTTTAAAACCTACATTAATGAAAGGAATGATGAACACAATCCCACTTAATCTTCACAAAAGAGTTACTAGAATGTTATAAAATCTAGAACCATTTAGCAAAGAAATAACAAATAACATAGAATTAGCCTAGGAAACCCTTACAGGAAAAGCCCTAGTAACAATAACATTATTTAGATTGTACTCATAGAAAGAATATTATAATAAAATAAGAATCAAGTGTGTGATATTAGGAGATCTTTGATATGTATATGCTTTAAGTACTGCAACCAAAACCCACCAACTTCTTAGGTAATCTCACTAGTCATTACCTACTCCAAAT
Source organism: Cunninghamia lanceolata (assembly GCA_027924645.1). Classification (NCBI taxonomy): domain Eukaryota; kingdom Viridiplantae; phylum Streptophyta; class Pinopsida; order Cupressales; family Cupressaceae; genus Cunninghamia; species Cunninghamia lanceolata. Next base: position 201,811 of record BSBN01000292.1, on the reverse strand, counting down.
ATGTCATCCTAACTCCAAACCCAACACTAGATTAATAGAAAAAATCCATTAGTCAACCTGGCAACTTGAGTGCTCTAATTCATGTAATAAAGTAGAATTACAAAATTGACCTATTAGTGTAGGTTTTTATTTTCCTAGTGGGTTTTTATGTACCTATTATCTAGAATTTTCTTGCACTTTTATTTAGGATTTCTTAGGTTAATAAAGTGGGTATTAGTGTTAGTGGAGTCAGTTGTCAACATCTTCCATAAGAGTTACACTTTCCTATTTTTAGGTACTTTGGGTGTTCACTCCCTATTGGTTGTATTTGTCACCTCCTCCCTCTCACATAGTCTATATATACTAACTCTCCTAGCTTGTATTTTCATTTGAGTGATACATGTATCTCTTGCTTTTGTGAGCTCTCTTAATGTTATTTTTCTTCTTGAGAATTTATACTAGTATATTTATATTTTAAAATATATTTAAAGTATGCCAAGAGATATCCTTGTCGAGGTGCCTATTTTTTTTATCAATTTAGTTCACTCTCAAATCCTACAAATTTGATATGTTTGTTCTACATGTGAAAACATTTAAGAAGGAAATATAAATAGATTGAATGTGTGTCTTTTCATATGCCATTTCGTAACGTTTCTTTCTTTCATCATGTATTTTCTTTTTTTCTTTTTTATTCCTTTCACCATTTTTTTGTTTTTTTAATTTGTGGAGTGACTATTTTGTTTTTAATAAAGATTCTAGATTGGAATCTTATAATTTTATGTAGAAATTCTGGAATCTTTCAACTCCCATCTGTTGGTCATGATGTTAGTCATTTGCAAACATAGAATAAAAGTTACACAACAACCTTTACTCATCTTGAAAGATACGATGAATTCAAAGAATTCATGATCCCAAGTCTCCGTTGATTAGGTCTTAATCTACTGACGTTACTCAGTGGTTGATGTGTGTTGCTGTTTTCCATTCAGGGGCCTTACGTGTTTCTGCACTGTTCATCATCATCATCTTCAAATATCCTGCTCTGGATGTTCGCTCTGCATAAGTCTTCAACAATTCTACCTCTGCACTGTAAATTTAGTCAAATAATGTGCATACAGGCTGATATTTGCATGATTTCTACCATTATTTATAATTCTTTGCATGATATTTTCAATACTACATGCATTTAACCAAATATGCTAAGGATCTTCAGTTACCTACGGGATTTCAGCATATTTCACTGTTTCTGCTTGTTATTTATCATGATTTGCAGTTATGGTGATGAATTAATGAAATTGAAAAAAAGGAAAAGGGTTAGAGGGTGAGATTCCTAAAATTACTGGACTTAGATCACTGATTCACATACAAGCTCCCATACTTGCAATGAAAAAGAAGGAAAACTAGAAATCATACTTCACCAGGACATTCCACAAATCCGCATGATCTAGTGCAAAGCTTCAAAGGAAAGTTGACAACAACATGTAATGAAATGAAAGCGCTTCCAGTTGAACACAGCATTCACCAGTACATATCCAGAAATCAACAGAAGATTACGTAAAATTTGCAATCAGGATGTAATCTGGAACTTCATATTCATTCAGTATGCTCAAGAACAGGTACATTTACAGTGATCTGAAGAAAGAACCTTGATATTTCAACAATTCTATCCTCATTAGTCTCAGTAATCCGATCTCCTAACTTATTCTACAGTAATTGACTCTTGCGCCAGATGCGTCTGTGTATTCTAATGTATTTCTCCCTCTTCTAAAATGACAAGCTCTGGATGTTATATAGAGCAACTGCCAGAAAACGGTTACAATGATCCAAGGATCAGGATCCTCTCATAACAAACAACGGCCCAGATGAAAAGCACATGCTTCGTCAGTTAGCAAATGTACAGCTGGCACGGAATATTCCAGCATCTTCAACTTGATTCGGTCTCCAGCTGGCGAACAGCATATTTGACAATATCCTCTTCATTTCTGGCTCATGTTGACTCCATGCGCAATTTTGTAATGCTCAGCTTCAGCAGCATCATCATGACCTCAACGCTCAGCTTCAGCAGCATCATCATGACTTCAATGTTCAGCTTCAGCAGCATCATGATGATTTCCTGCAAGTAAACAGACAAACATTAAGTTCATCATCATCATGATAAACAACAGGAAGAAAATACTTTATTTAAACATACCTCCCCATGTGCAGCTACAGGCAATTAAGCTCTACCTGTGAAAAATATGCACTAAATGCATAAACAGCATAAAAACAACCAGGTCGACCCTCGTTGACCAAAATCAGGCAATCGGCCCTTTCAAATTTCCATCGCTTCATGTTTTTGCCCATTTTCTTGTATATCGGGTTCGAAATATGATGATGATGATCTCAGATTATACAAGGAAATAATCGCCTTTCAACCATCCTTAGAAATCGGCTTTGCATCATCATCATATTTGCATCGGCGTGACTACATATGATCAGGGTGACAATTTTACCTTAGGCCGACGGCAACAGTTATACCGACGCCAAAAAAATCATGATGATGACCAACTATATATCTTTAAAGTGGCCGCAGGATATCACAAAATATGATGATCCTCCTTTCCTAATGCCCTGATGGAAAGTACATCAGGATGTTTTGCTCTTGCACATTCGGGAAAGAAAGACATCGTCATCATCATCATGATGAAGACAAACAGGAGGGCTCGGAAAATGATCCTGCCGCTGAGGAAAATCATGATGACGTCATCGTCATCATCAGGCCTGGTTTAAATGCAAAGGGATGACGTCACCGTCATGTTTCGTTTAAGATCAGGAGGTAAATGGAATATCGGGTTCCCTCTAAGGAAGATGATCAGGTCATGAAAGCAGTATGACCCCTTTTTCGGTTAAGGCGATTCGCTCGAAAGGTCAGGATGATGAACATCATCCTCAACATATACGCACTGGGTGATCAAAAAAAATGATCCTGCCGAAAGTTCTGATGACGTCATCAGGATATCCGGGGCTTGTGTTAATCTTCGAAGATGACGTCATCGTCATCATCATATTGGCGAAATGGATCACGCCTTGGAAAATATCCTGCCGAAGGACAAAGGTGATGGTGACGTCATCGTCATCATCATATTTGTAAAAGGTTATACTCGTCGGCAGGATGATACTACGAACTGCTGGGAGAGACGAACAAGATCATGATGATCTTGTTCAACATGACTTAAGAAATGAAAATCACCCTCCGCTTCGAAAGATAAGGTGATCATCATGATCACACAAAAGGAGATCAGGAGGATATTAGGAAATGTCGGATCTCAAAATATCATGATGATGTTGATCACCAAGACTGTCGTGCGCGCGCAAATTATGCAGATGACAGATTTCTCTAAGTAAGGTGATATTATAATATCATCATGATATTATAATATCGGGTGATGCTGGAATACCATGATGCTCGCGATGTGAGAATATCATGATGCTGATGATGTTAGAATATCATGATGCTGACCTGACGGGCAAAACACACTAGCATTTAAGATTGACGTCCGGATGTTTCGGGACTGCATGATTTTCATCAGGTGATAAAGTAAGATCATGATGATGACCTTTGGCGAAACAAAAGACCGCCCGACGGGGAGAACCTACTACGACTTAAACTTGACGTCCGGATGTTTCGACCTCAGGATATTATCGGGGGGGGCTTTTCAAATATCATGATGATGATGTTCATATAGCAATTATCAGGTTTGACCAAAACTTTGACTGCTCACAACTCCCTCATATGGACGAATTTTCAAGTGATGCAAAAGGCAAACCTGCATGAAATTTCAAGCTCTTTCTAACCATGAAGTCATAGAAACAAAATATGAACTTTGAAAAACTAACCTCACGATGATGACCCACCTCATCCTGACCTTCATGATGATGATGCACCTGACTTATTTTTACCAAACCGCCAGAAACAGACAACACAAGCCAAAACAAAAGCTGGGTCCCTGTTTTGCCAAGTCAAAATGGGGCGTGTTGTGTAACCACACAACACCATCCATGTTGTGAATGTAGGAACGCCTCTCGGCGTAATTACTCTCTTGGAAGCTAACTCTATTATTCTATTTGATTTCTTAAGTCATTTGAATTTACAATTTTATAGTTTCTATTTGATTTTTTTGAATCATTTGTATTTTGTAGATTCTAACGTGGTATTAGAGCAATTAGTGAAGGGTTAGATCTTCTAAGTTTTCATGTTTGAGATATTGGAGGGGCTAATCACTTTTCATGTAAGTTTTGGGTATGTGCATGATCATGATGGGCCAAACTATACCTCTAAGTGGCAATGAAAATACAAAAATCAAACTTAATCAAGTTCATGTGAAAATTTGAATGGATTATCTACATAATTTGAAAAATATGTAAGAACGAAATTTGTAGAGAATTGAATCTAGTTTATGGGCTACTATTTAAAAAAAAAACTAAATTTACTTAGTGAAAAATGAATATTTCAATGAACAACTATTAAATTTTTCAGAAAAAAAATAAAAAGTGGGCGTCATTCCAGCCAACCTAACTATGAGCAAAAAAAATATTATTTTTAAACTTTCAAAATAAATAGAGGACTCATGCCAGGATGTGATGCATATTTTTTTGAATTTTTTTTCCAATAAAATAATTAGTTATGATTTTTTTACTATGACTTTTTTTAAAAACTAAAAATTAATTTTCCAGCCAACCTAACCCGATAAAAAAAAATTGGAATTCAATTTTTTTTATCCTATAGCCAGAAAAGCATAGAGTGTGACACAACTTTCAGATCTCAAAAAGGTGAAATGGTTTGAAAGTTATGGATGTTTTTCAACCAGTGTGTCCATCAGGATTTTAGACACACACTATATAGAAAATTATTAATAATTATTTAATAAAATGATAACCAAAAAAATATTATATTTTTAGAAAGCTAACAATTGTTCTATAAACCCTTTTCATTTTATCAATTTTGCATAAAAAAAGTCATCAGCACGAAGGGTGAAGTTCGAAGAAGAGAGTGAAACCTACAAAAATATTAAAATTGAGGGAAAGTCAACTATGACAGTCCCAAGCCTACATACAAGGCAAAAGGGAAGCAAAACAGATATCTGTTATTAACGGATATCCATTTTGCTTCGGTAAAATATCATTTTCCCTTTAAATGGATATCTATTTTAGGTTACCCAAAACGGATATCCATTTTGCTTTACCCTATTCTTTTCATTATTTTTTAGTTTGTTACTAACTATCAATAGTTTAAATTACTAACTATAGTTAATGTATTCATGTCTTCTTGTATAACCACCACTACCAACCATAAGCTTGTGGTAACACATACAACCATCTAAGCAATTCTTTCAACTTGCAGTATTGTAGAACATTCTCTTAACATAACCAAGCCTCTAGATTGTTCCACATGAACTTCAACTGTACTACAAGTACACCTGCATTATTATTTATGCTTCTACTAGTACAATTAAATATGTAGTTGTGAGTACTTCAAATGACTCATGGTTAAATTTCCATAGCATCACCACATGTAGACATATCTCCATGCTATATCACAATATCTAAAACTCACCACATCCTACCACATTACATTTTATCATTGTTCAATAGTTTCCATATAAACTCTCTCTCTCTCTCTCTCTCTGACCTATCTACCTCCTAGTTAAATCCTTTTCCTAGCTTTCCTAGTTTTTCTTTTCCTTTCCAATTTCCCTAAGAGAGAGAGAGAGATAGAGAGATAGATAGATAGAAAAAGAGTCCTAGTTTTCTTGTTTTCATTTCCTTCATTAATAAGGGAGAGAGAGAGATAGAGGGGAGAGATAGGGAGATAGAGGAATGATAGGGGAGAGAGAGGCAAGAGATAGAGAGGTAGCTAGAGAGAGAGAGAGGAGATAGATATGGAGAGATGGAGGAGACAGACAGGAGAGATAGGGAGATAGAGAGTGAGCAAGATGTCTAGAGAGATAGGGAGAAGGATTGAGAGGTAGAGGGACAATAGAGATACGGAGATAAGGGAGAGATAGGGAGATAGAGGTTTAGGTTTCTCAGGTTTAGGGTTTAGGGGCATTATTTAGGGTTTTGGGAGAGAGAGAGAGAGAGAGAGAGTTTCTTGGGGTTAGGGGTCAGGGTTTAAGGGCATTGTTTAGGGTTTATGAGTTTAGCATTGCTCAAATTTAGGGTTTAGGGGTTTAGCTTTGCTCTAGTTTAGGGGTTTACGGTTTAGGGTTTAAAGAGAGATAGAGAGAGGGGATTGATAGAGATTGGGAGAGATAGAGGAGACAGAGGGGAGAGATAGGGAGATAGAGAGTGAGAGACGTGTCTAGAGACATAGAGAGAGATATTGAGAGGTAGAGGGATGATAGAGATAGGGAGATAGAGGCTTAGGGATGCTTGGGTTTAGGGGCATTATTTAGGGTTTATGGTTTTGGGGTTAGGGGTTAAGGTTTAGAGGTTTAGGGTTTAGAGTTTAGAGAGAGATAGAGGACCAATAGGGAGATATAGAGGAGACCGAGGGGAGAGATAGGGAGATAGAGAGTGAGGGACATGGCCAAAGACATAGGGAGAGAGATTAAGAGGTAGAGGGACATAGGTGATAGGGAGATAGGGGAGAGATAGGGAGATAGAGGTTTAGGGTTACTTGGGTTTAGGGTTTAAGGGTTTGGGGTTTCTTAGGTTTAGGGGTTAGGGGTTAGGGGCATTATTTAGGGTTTAGGGTTTATTATTTCTAGGGGTTAGGGGTTCATGTTTAGAGGTTTAGGATTTAGGGTTTATAGAGAGAGAGGAATGATAGGGAGATAAAGAGGAGACTGAGGAGAGAGATAGGGAGATAGAGAGTGAGGCACAAGGCCAAGGACATAGGGAGAGAGATTGAGAGGTAGAAGGATGATAGAGATAGGGAGATAAAGGAGAGATAGGGAGATAGAGGTTGAGAGTTGTTTCCAACTCAAACTCTTTCCCTTGAGCATTGTATTAATTACAATCATAGAATCCTCCTCTACTAATAAATAGTTTACCTTTAACATCTTGGCTACTCCTAGCCTTGTTAATGCTAACTTCCCATATTGTCTCATTGTTGGTGTGTATACCCATGAAAAGAGACCCACCATAGACCCTTTCACCTTGTCTTATTTTGCTACAACCTATTGTCCATATTATTGGTGTACATCATTCCACTTATCAATTATAATCACATTATCTCTTGTTACTTTCTGATCTTTGATCTTCTATCAACTTTATTTGAAACTTTGAACCTTCTTCTCTTTCATCCCATTTACCACTCTATCATCACACCAACCATTATACTTTTGGGGGCATAGTCGTATTTGTTCATATCCTATTTTTATATTAGTTTATTTTTGTTATCTTTTTCACTCTATCATATCTTTGGGACATTGAACTCTCTTTTTCCCCTTGGGGAATCTACATTGACATTACAACCATCTTATTACTCCACACATAATTGCTCCCTTCTCCTTGATTTTGTTCCTTTATCATCCACACTTCATAGATGTAACACAAGTAGGCTCACATCCAAATGTTTTGTAGTTCTTTGTACCAAAAATCATAAAACTTACATAGGAAATGAAGGACTTGGGTGGCAAGGACACAATGCAAGTACCTAATAATATAAAAGAATAACTAGAATATAAGAATTTAATGAAAGTGTACATACCTCATGACTTGTAACTGTGTATTCTTGTGTATACTTTATGATTGACGTGTATTCAAGTGTACATACTTCATGACCTATGTGTATTCATGTGTATACTTCATAATTTACGTATATTCATGTGTATGCTTCGTGACTTACGTGTATCCATATGAATACTTCATGTATATTACACGTATTTACATGTATTCTTCATCCCTTATGTACATTCATGTATATGATTCATGAAGAACATGTATTCAAGTGTATACCTCATGACTTGTAGTGTATTCATGTGTATACTTCATGATTGATGTGTATTCAAGTGTATACTTCATGACAAGTACATGTATTCATGTGTATACATTGTGACTTACGTATATTCATGTGTAAGCTTCGTGACTTACATGTATCCATGTGCATATTTCGTGTATATTACCTATATTTATGTGTATGCTTCATGCCTCGTGTCTTACATGTATTTATGCATATACTTCATGTATTACGTATATGCTTCATGAATCATGTATCATGTGTACTTATATGTTTCATGTCTCACATGTATTTATGTGTATACTTAATAGATTACATATAGTTTCATGCTTTGTGAGGAAAACAAAATGGTTATCCATTTTGTAAAATAGATATCTATTTTGGGGAAGTGATAGCCGTTGTTGAATATTCATTGCCCAAAGAATTGGGCTTTCAGAAATAGATATCCATTTTGAAAATGGCTATCCGTTATGTAAATGCCAAAAAAAAAGACAAAAGGAATGTTTTTGGGCCTGACAACCGTGCCCACAGACCCTCTGTTTTTGAAAAACCCATGATTTCTACCTATTACAGTCAAAAAAATATTTTTGTGCACTTTTGGAGACACAATTTGCTTGTTATAATCATAAGGGTGATATTTTTGTTCCCCTAATGGGGAGCAATAGTCGTCGTAAAGAAAAAAGGACGAAAGTTACATTGGAGGAAATTGAAGCAATTAGGGAAAAGGATAGGGCAAGGAAGAGGATTGGAAGACCATGTTTGGCAGATGCTCATCAAGGTGAAGCTTCTTCTTTACCATCTAATGACATGCAAATTGAAGATGTTAATTTTGATTATAATGAAATGTTAGATAAGAATGAAATTGACCATGATATTGCAAATGAAAATGTTGCAAAATGTTATGAAACACCTATTGATAAGAGCAATACCATGGACAAAGAAGAAGAAAAACAAAGATGTGCACTTGAAGAAAGTGGATATGAACCTCATGATGTTGAATTTGTACTCCATAATCCATTTGTTGATAAAATTGATGAGGTTGATAACATGGATGAAATAATGAAAAACAATATATCTCCAAATTACATAAGAAGAAAGGATGTTTGTCAAGAAGAGAATAAGCATGGGTATGTGCAGGATCATTGCGGGCCAAACAATGGCAATAGGAAAAAAATCACGTTTTTACTTAGCCAAATTCGCGACTTGGCAAAGTTTGACTTTGAAACGGATATCTGTTTTGGTTTGGATACCAAACAAAATGGATATCCGTTTCCAAAACGGATATCCGTTTTCTAAAAAAATTTGGGAAAATGGCTTTTTACTGGTAGTCATCAATTTTCCACAGTCCATGATGTTGAGTTTGAAATGCTTCTGGATTTGACTGTGTATTATTATTTTCCTCAACGTTTCGAATCACACACAGTGATCCATCATTAGGAGAAAGATAGCAAGCAAGAGAAGAGAGAACATGAATGACAGTATGCAGACTTAAGACCACTTAAAAGGAGAGAGAGATGTGAAGCGGAAACCAAGATCAATTAAGGGAGAAGGATAGCTGCCTATCAAACCTAGTGAAGTGAGGGACAAAGAGGAGTGGGGGACATCTAGGCACACTAAGACAAAACAAACAAAGACTAACTAGGATGAGAGGAAGACCCAAGTAAAGAAAATTAAAAAAGCAAACAAAGGAGCAAGGCCACAAATTAGAAGGGAGCAAAAAGAGGAATAACTGTAATACAATCAACCATAAAGAACAAACCGAGGATGAAAGAGATAAGATAATTAAATAATTAAATAAATAATAAAAAAGGGGGGGACAACCGAAGAGGTTAAAATGTGAGGGATAGATTGGGAAAAGTTACATATAAAGAACAAGAGAGGGCTCCAAGTTAAAAGAGAGAGAGGGGTGAACTACAAAGGCAAAGGAGGGGGGGGCTAACAAAAAAGAAAGGTAAGCCAATAACTATCCAAAGGAGGAAAGAAACTAACTAGGAGAAAGCATAAGAGAGAAGAGTAAATCATAAAAGGGAAGACAAGCTACAACGACCAAATAATATATATAAATATATATTCACAACAAACTCCAAGCCACAAACGGAGCACCAGGGGGCAACAAGAAACAAAGTATACAGTTAAAAACCTAGAAATTAAAGAGGAGGGAGAAGGGGGCAATGAGATCCAGAGGTTGGAGACGGGAGGTTAAGCTAGGGGACAAAAGTATGAGAAATAAAAAGGTGAGAACGGGCCAAGGAGGGTAAAGAGGAGGGAGGACAAGGAGCAAAGGGAAAGGGGGGAGAGGAGCCTAGGGAGGGAGAGGAAAAGGGGATAAGATGAGGGCAAAAGAGGAGGAGAAAAGACTCAATCCCACAAAAGGGGACAAGGAGGGGATAGAGGGGGGGCGGGGGCAAGAACCGGTAAAGAGGGGAAAAAAGGACAAAGATAGGAGAAGGGAGAGGGGAGCTAACAAGATCAGTTCAGGAAAGAGAGGGGAGGGGTAAGAGGGGAGGATGGGGAAGATAAATTGACTAAGAGTGAAGGAAATCATGATGGGGTAAGAGGGGAGGCTTTTTACTCTTTTTGAAAATACACCTCTTAAATCTTGGATCTCCCATCAATATATGAACCTCCTTAAAGACCGTTTCTAGTGAAGGAGGAGGGCAAATTAACATTGGTAGCTTCTTTACACATTGATCCATAAGGATTTGTTAAACACTAAGAATCATCACTAATGAATTACTCAAATAATCAATAATAAAATATTCAATTTTGTTCATCAGGTGAAATAATCACTTGTCTAGACTATGTTCCAATATTTCGGGGATAGGAATGGTGGGGCAGCAAGGGTTGTGTTTTGGAGCGTTTTGGATTTCATGCCCTAAATTGCTTTACATAATCCTTCATATGATTTGATTCATGACACATGGTTTGAGAAGGATACACATGATATACCCTTACCCTCTAGTGATAAAATTATGAATGATACTTTATGTGGTGAAGCTACACCTTCGTTAATCCTTCATGACATTGTTATTCCTTGTAATGATGATGTCCTTCATGTGATATGTTAGGACATAATGCAAAGTTAACATGGCATGAACTCTCTTGGAAGGGTAAGCATGGACTATAAGAACATTGAACTAGTTGGATCTGTTAAGCTCGCCATTTATGAAAGAACCTTTTAAAAGGTTAACCTTAATTAGGTAAGGTTATGTTTCAGTGTGGTTGTTTGTGCAACAATGTGTAAATTAATATTATTGAAGGATAAATCTAACTATAATATACTAACATTTTAATAACCATGAGAGCTGGGACTAACAATTAGACTAAAAACTTGACAAACAATACAACTTGGACACATGTAGGACTTGGAAAATGGAAAAGAATATATAATTAAATGTGGAAAATAATGAAAAAGTGGTATTAGTTGCACCTATATAGAGAAGTGGTTTAGAGGTTGGTTAGGGGAATTATTTAGGGTTTAGAGGTTTAGGGTTGCTTAGGTTTAGGGGTTTAGGGTTTACAGTTTAAAGAGAGATAGAGAGAGGGGACTGATAGAGTTTGGGAGAGATAGAGGAGACAAAGGGGAGAGATAGGAGATAGAGAGTGAGAGACATGTCCAGAGACATAGAGAGAGAGAGAGAGATTGAGAGGTAGAGGGATGATAGAGATAGGGAGATAGAGGTTTAGGGTTGCTTGGGTTTAGGGCCATTATTTAGGGTTTAGGGTTTATGGTTTTGGGGTTAGGGGTTAAGGTTTAGAGGTTTAGGGTTTAGGGTTTAGAGAGAGATAAAGGACCAATAGGGAGATATAGAGGAGTTTGAGGGGAGAGATAGGGATATAAAGAGTGAGGGACATGGCAAGAGACATAGGGAGAGAGATTCAGAGGTAGAGGGACAAAGGTGATAGGGAGATAGGGGAGAGATAGGGAGATAGTGGTTTATGGTTACTTGGGTTTAGGGTTTCTCAGGTTTAGGGGCATTATAATTTAGGGTTTAGGATTTATTGTTTAGGGGTTAGGGGTTAGGTTTAGAGGTTTAGGGTTTATAGAGAGAGGAATGATAGGGAGATATAGAGGAGTCTGAGGGGAGAGATAGGGAGATAGAGAGTGAGGGACATGGCTAGAGACATAGGGAGAGAGATTGAGAGGTAGAGGGAAACAGGTGGTAGGGAGATAAGGGAGAGATAGGGAGATAGTGGTTTAGGGTTACTTGGTTTAGGGTTTAGGGGTTTGGGGTTTAAGGTTTTGGGGTTTAAGGTTTAGGGGTTTAGGGTTTCTCAGGTTTAGGGGTCAGGGGTTAGGGTTTAGGGGCATTATTTAGGGTTTAGGATTTAAATTGTTTAGGGGTTAGGGGTTAGGTTTAGAGGTTTAGGGATTTGGATTTAGGGTTTATAGAGAGAGGAATTATAGGGAGATAGAGAGAGGAGATGGAGGAGAGAGATCAGGAGATAGAGAGTGAGGCACATGGCCAGGGACATAGGGAGAGAGATCAAGAGAGGTAGAGGGATGATAGAGATAGGGAGATAGGGGAGAGATAGGGAGATATAGGTTTAGAGTTGATTGGATTTAGGGTGTACCTAGGTTTAGGGTTTCTCAGTTTTGGAGATAGCTAGAGGAGACAGATAGGGAGAGATAGAGGTGACAAAGGGGAGAGATAGGGAGATAGAGAGTGAGCGATATGTCTAGAGAAATAGGGAGAAGGATTGAGAGGTAGAAGGATGATAGACATAGGGAGATAAGGGAGAGATAGGAGATAGAGTTTAGGGTTGCTCACGTTTAGGGTTTAGGGGTTAAGGTTTAGAGGTTTAGGGTTTAGTGTTTAGAGAGAGAGGACCAATAGGGAGATATAGAGTGAGGGACATGGCTAAAGCATAGGGAGAGAGATTGAGAGGTAGAGGAATGATAGTGATGGGGAGATAGTGAGATAGGGAGATAGAGAGATAGAGGTTTAGGGTTTCTTGGGTTTAGTGTTTAGGATTTAGGGGTTTATGGTTTCTCAAGTTTAGGGTTTAGGGGTTAGGAAATAGGGGTTAGGGGTTAGGTTTAATCATGCATCCCAGTCATTCCCCTATCATTCCTATATATATCCTATCTCTCCCCTCTATCTTTTCCTCTCCCTTATCGACGAAGCAAATGGAAACAAGAAAACTAGGACTCCCTTTCTCAGGTTTAGGGTTTAGGGCTTAGGGGAATTATTTAGGGTTTATGGTTTAGGGGTTAGGGTTTAATATTTGGAAGAATTATTTAGGGTTACTTGGGTTTAGGGTTTAGGGGCATTATTTAGGGTTTACGGTTGCATGTCAAAAGTAGTCTCTCTCTCTCTCTCTCTAAATCCATAAACCCTAAATAATGGCCGTAATCCCTAACCCCTAACCCGCATCTACCTCTCTCCTGTATCTACCTCTCTCCTGTATCTATTCAAAAGTGCCTTTAAAATACTATGAGATACCTTAGTATAAGTAAATCATATAAAAATTAAATATATATATCATCATAATCCTATATAAATTTTGATAGTTTGTCCAAAATCTCTCCTTTCATATGATATAGTCTTTCTAAAATTTGGATTGTATTTTATAGCTAAAATGCCTAAATAATTAAAATGCTAAAAATGCTAAAATAATAAAATAAAAAATAATGAATACAATAGGGAAAAAGAAAATGGATATCTATTTTGGAGATCATAAAAAACAAAAAAAGACTGCGTTTTTGCAAACCTGCGGCTTGCAAAATGCAGTCTCATCTTCAAAGAATGGATATCAGAGCTGAGGAATGGATATCCGATCCAAAGAGGTAAGATTTCGTGCATTTTTTTTGTTTGTTTTGTATATTCAAGAAATTTTTTTGGTTTTTATGCTAAGTGGGTATGTTTTATAATTTAATTAGGTAAAATGGATGCACAAAATGAAAACCCAAACCCTCCACCACCAAACCCTCCCCCTCCAACAATAGAAGAGAATATTCAAAGAAATATTGATCATATAAGTAAGATCATAGAAATGTATCGCCGCCACCCTTGATTGTCTATAATGACATCAAATTTAGAGGGAATAATTAATCATATTCAAACCTTATCAACCCAACACAAATCATTTAGGCAATGGCGAGAAGCCAAGAAGGCCGAATATGCTAACAGTTTGTCATATGAGGAAGTCAAAGATTTAGAGATTACAAAAACTATGTTAGCCCAACACTTTCTCAATCCTAAAACCGGATTGCATGTTGATGTCTGTAAGCCCAAGTTTTCAATCAAATGGTGTAGTCATGAGGGCATTAGTCAAAACTTTTGGGATCGTTGGTGGATGGTTTTTGATAAACCACCCAACAACAATTTAGATGTGCCTTTGTATTTCCTCCGTAAACTCTATGCAGAGTTCGTCATGGGTCAACATGTTAATTATTTTGATTTTAGAGAGTTTCAAGGAGTGGGCAGGGGAATGCCTCAAGATAGACCTGGGGCAATTAGACAAGTACAAGGTCCCTATATTCCCCCTCCTGCTATCCCTTCTCCACCCCCAATGCAGCACCCAGACGTTGTTGCAAATGCAACACAACAGGGCCTTAGTGCCATACACTCTTTGACCGAGCATTTGATTATACAGACATCTCAGTTTGCACAAGCACATGATGAAGGTGATGATATTGGATCACCTGGTACTACTAGACCGTCGTCGTCCAGACATGTATGTGTGCCCCATCATTGCATTTCTTGCAATCATTTATGCTTGGGTCCTATTATGGAGAGTAGTGAGCCACCATTGAACACATCAGAGTATGATCTCCATTCACGAGATGAGGCAATGGGGTCTAGAACTCAAGCTGAGGGGTCAGGGACAAGAGTAGAAGCTACCGGATCAGTAAACAATAGAGAAGGAGAAATGCATGAGCAATCTTTTGTGCAGGTAAAATTTAAAGTTAAATTTTATGGTCTATTCCATTTGAATATATAAACAACTTTATTAGTACTAATGTATCTAAGTGGGATAACAGTTGATGACAGAGGAGGAGTTGACAGAAGTTCATCATGGAACTTTGTCTGCCATCCAATTTGGCTTGGACTTGCCAGTATAATTTGTTGTACACATCAACTTTTTTTTTATGCATTTATTTCTTTGTGAGTAATTATATATTAATTTATATCTTGATGTTAATTTTATTTTATAGTCAATCAAAAATGTGAATGATGTGGCATCTTTGCCAATAGTCTTTTCTCGAACTCCTGATCGACCCAAGGGACTATCATTTGCAGAACGGCTTTCTCAACGCCAACAAAGGGTGGAGGTAATTTGATTGAATTGTACTTTAATTGATAATTTAGAAAACTTAAATATTTGATTATAGTCATTTAGAGTCTTACATTCTTGTCCTTCTTAATTGATGCAGGAGGCCTCGATGGTGGTATGTGCTTGTTTTCTAGTAGATAAGTTTTTATGTAGTGCATTTCCTATTTTGTTTAATAATTATATATTAATTTATTTCAATGTTACTTTGCTTTTATGCAGTCTGTTGAGAATGTGAGTGATGTGCCACCTTTGGCATCATGCTTCACTAGGACACCTGATTGTCTTAAGAGAAAATCATTTGCAGAACGATTGTCCAAACAACAACATAGGGTTGAGGTAATTGAATTGAATTTTCTAAATAATTGATAGTTTATCTAGCGGTCTTATAGTTGATTATAGTGATTTAGATGTATGTTAATAAATGAAAGTTCTTAATTGTAGTAGATAAGAACCTATTTACTAACTCTAACTTATTTTTATTTACCATTGAAGAGATTAATCAAATTTGTGTTTTGACTTGTTAATGTAGGAAACTTCACCTCCATCAATTACTAGACATTTTGGTACAAAGAGGACACTTTTTCAGGATCCATCACAGATTGAGGGTCAAGTGGACTTGTAGTATTTGATGTAGCTATTTGGCATGTAGATTGTATATAGATTTTGAGACATGGCATATGCCACATTTTGTAAAAAATATTTTGAGTTGGCATATTTGCCAAATTTTTGTATATGTCTACCATTATGGACTAGATTTTAATGTATATACACCTTGATATACAATATAATTTAAATTCCTTATGTGCAAGTCATGATACTTCCCATGATGCCATACATTATGATGATAGTTCTTTAGTCCATTGATGATATGTTTAGCATTGAGAATGGTTTTAGATCAAGAGAATGGTTTTAGATCAATAGAATCAATATGAAAAAATTTCTTATATATGCCCTAATCAAATAAGGTCATGATAAACCATTTCATCATGTATTTAGTCTTCATCTTGTCAAATTTTTTAAATATGTCAAAGTTGTCATATGAAAAATGTAAAAAAAATGCAAAAGTATGGAAGATGAATAGTCAAGTACTCAAGAGTCAGTTGGAGACTATTGGTTTCCCTCAAATCATGTATAAATATGCATAAACCTTCGTGGAAAAGGCATTGGAGATGTATTGAAAACATTTTGAAGATGAATTGAAGACATGTTTGAATGAAATTAATGTCAAGAAACTCTATGTCAAGGACACTGGGGGCACATTATAAACATAAAAAACTTACATCTTGGGGGGAGGTGCCAATAAGGCCAATAAGGATACTATTTCAGTTGGGTGTGTGTGTGTGTATGCAAATCCCATTTATGGCCGAGAAGCTCTCTATTTACTATTATTCAACTCTCGTTGATAGGAGGTTGGCTCTACAACTATTGCAATTTGTGTATGAAACCTAGATGCCTACGAGATCATATATATATGTATGTATGTATGTATGTATGTATGTAAATCCTACAAGATAGTCATTCATGAAATTACTATGCAAAGAGGGTTTATAAGTTGCATTAGGGTTTATGACTATCCTAAAACAACATCGTGTATATGCTCATAAAAGCCATCAAACTCTGAGAATAAACTCGTCATTAGATAAGGAGTGGAAAACTAAAGTCACATTCCCAAAAACCTCTTAAAATCACATGTCTCCTCTTATGAAAACTAGGGTCTTTGCCGATACATTATTCCGTAAAAGCAAAGTCACTTAAGATCCTAAGAGCAAAAACCTTGCCAAGTGCCATATTTTTTGTTTTGCTCATCGTGGGGTCAAACAGACTGCGCCAACGCATTGGGGTGGGTGGGTAAATGCTAGTGGAGGTCTCGTTTTGTGCACCAAGCATCCCAGTCATTCCAAGCAAGAGGCTACCGGCAAAGTCCCTTAAGATCCCTGAGACCAAAAAATTGCCAAACTTTGACCGGGTAGTTCTCAGAATTCGTGACAGTTGGAAATGTTTTGTTTGGACCTACAGGTGCACGTGACATCCTTCCACAATGACCTCTCTCATTTTTGGTCAACTCCAGTCTGTTTGACCGTGCCGAAATCAAACGCATTGTTGCAAAATGCTTCAATTTGATGCAGTGGAAAGGTGCTAGGTGTGACATTTTTCATTCCATAGCTCGTGCGGTCGAACGGACTGCGCCAATGCATCGGGGTGGGTGGGTAAATGCTAGTGGAGGTCTCGTTTTGTGCGCCAAGCGTCCCAGTCATTCCAGGCAAAAGGCTACCGGCAAAGTCCCTTAAGATCCCTGAGACCAAAAAACTGCCAAACTTTGATGGGGCAGTTCTCAGAATTCATGATAGTTGGGAATGTTCTGATTGGACCTACAGGTGCACGTGGCATCCATCCACAATAACCTCTCTCATTTTTGGTCAACTCCATTCCATTTGACCTTGCCGAAATCAAACGCATTGTTGCAAAATGTTTCAATTTGATGCAATGGAAAGGTGCTAGGTGCGACATTTTTCATTCCATAGCTCGTGGGGTTGAATGGACTGTGCCAATGCATCGTGGTGGGCAGGTAAATGCTAGGGGAGGTCTCATTTTGTGCGCCAAGCATCCCATTCATTCCAGGCAAGAGGCTACCGGCAAAGTCCCTTAAGATCCCTAAGACCAAAAAACTGCCAAACTTTGACCGGGCAGTTCTCAGAATTCATGACAGTTGGGATTATTCTGTTTGGACCTACAGGTGTACGTGGCATCCTTCCACAATAACCTCTCATTTTTGGTCAACTCCATTTCGTTTGACCATGCCGAAATCAAACACATTGTTGCAAAATGCTTCAATTTGATCTAGTGGAAAGGTGCTAGGTGCGACTTTTTTCATTCCATAGCTTGTGGGGTCAAATGAACTACGCCAACACGTCAGGGTGGGTGGGTAAATTCTAGTGGAGGTCTCGTTTTGTGCGCCAAGCATCCCAGTCATTCCGGGCAAGAGGCTACCAGCAAAGTCCCTTAAGATCCCTGAGACCAAAAAACTACCAAACTTTGACGGAGCAGTTCTCAGAATTCATGATAGTTGGGATTGTTCTGTTTGGACCTATAGGTGCACATGGCATCTGTCCACAATAACCTCTCTCATTTTTGGTCGACTCCATTCTGATTGACCGTGCCGAAATCAAACACATTGTTGCAAAATGCTTCAATTTGATGCAGTGGAAAGGTGCTAGGTGCGACATTTTTCATTCCATAGCTCGTGGGGTCGAACAGACTATGCCAACGCATTGGGGTGGGCGGGTAAATGCTAGGGGAGGTCTTGTTTTGTGCGCCAAGCATCCCAGTCATTCTGGGCAAGAGGCTACCGGCAAAGTCCCTTAAGATCCCTAAGACCAAAAAACTGCCAAACTTTGACTGGGCAGTTCTCAGAATTCATGACAGTTGGGAATGTTATGTTTAGACCTACAGGTGCATGTGACATCCTTCCACAATAACCTCTCTCATTTTTGGTCGACTCCATTTTGTTTGACCGTGCCGAAATCAAACGCATTGTTGCAAAATGCTTCAATTTTCTTAAGGTGATGAAGTGCATCATCCTGACTTACCAGAACAAGGTCCCAACCAACAAAACAACAACAACAACAAGCAAACACTGTACAAACAACTATACAAATATACAATATGATACACAAGACTGCCATGAAGTCACTCAGGCCTGGAAATAATGTTTGAGGAATTGTCCATTGACTGGCAACGGGACATCCTCACCTGTCAGGTTCTTAAGCCTATAAGTGCTGTCTCCTAAAATTTCAGAAATCTGAAAGGGACCTATCCATAGTCTATCGAACTTACCATGATCACCTTTCCTTTCATGGGCTTTATCCCACACCAGGACTAAATCTGATATCCTGAAAGCTTTAATTCTGGCTCTCTTGTCAAACCAGCGTTTGACAACAGCCTGATGTTTTGCAAATTGGTCAATTGCTTGGCTTCGTTTTTCTTCCAGATGCATCAACTGAAGCAACCTGACCTCTTGTTTATTATCTATGCCTAGATAGTCTTGGGCAAACTGCAGAGTAGGAATTTTCAAGTTTACAGGGAGGATAGGATCTACCCCATATACTAGCTGGAAAGGTGAGTTTCCTAATGCAATTTTCATTCTAGTTCTGTCTACCCATAAGGCATACTTCAGAAATGAGTTCCATTCCCTGGGATTTTTCTCTATCAATTTCCTTATGATACTCAGTAAATTCTTATTGGTGGATTCTGCTAATCCATTTCCCTGGGGATAGTAATTGGATGAGAACTTAAGTATAATCCCATGATCAAAAGCCCAACTTGACAATTTAGTGGAAATGAAGGCAGAACCATTATCACTTACCAATGCATAAGGAGTTCCATACCTGGTGACAATGTTGCTTTCCAGAAATTTAATGACATCATCAGCAGTACAAGTTTTGCTGCTGATAGCCTCAGTCCATCTGGTACAGTAATCAGTAATTGTTAGGACATACCTCTGGCCTGAAGAAGATGGAGGATTGATTGGTCCTATGAAATCCATGCCCCATTGTGCAAATGGGCGCTCCTCCATCACTGGCTGCAATGGTTGTGCAGCATATTTTTCTTTGTTGGCAGCAACCTGGCAAACATGACAACATTTAACATGATCAGCTGTGTCTTTAAAAATTGTAGGCCAGTAATATCCTGCTCTGAGGATTGCATGTGTTGTGGCCAACGCTGATCCGTGGGCAGTTCCAAACTTGTCATGTAACTCTGTCAAGACTTTATTAGCTTCTGGTTTCTCTAAGCATCTCAGGTATATCCCTTCATAATTCTTTTTAAATAGGGCTCCTCCCTTCATCATATATTTCTGGGATCTCATCTTTAAGGCTCTTCTCTGTGAAGCCTGCATCCTCAAAGGACATCTTCCAGTGATCAGGATGTGCCTGATGTCTGAATACCATTCTTTATTGTCTTCCTCATCTATCACATACTGCTGACTGATGATGTTTGGATCAGTTTCAGATATCATCTGGCTCAGAGCCTGTCCTCTTACTAGCTTCATGGGTGTGATCTCTATGTCATATTCTTGTAGTACCGTAATCCATTTGGCCCTTTTTTCACCAGGTTCACTCTGCATCAGCAGCATCTTTACTGCTGCATCTGGTACCACAGCAATCACTTTGCTCCTCAGTATATAATGTCTGAACTTTTTTACTGCTCTGACTAATGCAAGTGCCTGTCTTTCAACATCTACATATCTCAACTCAGCATCCCTGAAAGGACAGCTCATGAAGGCAATTGGTTTCTCTTCTTTATCTTCATTTCTTTGAGTTAACACTGCTGCAGAAGTATGTTCTGAAGCAAATGAGTAGATGTAGAAATCTTTTGTATAATCTAGACTAATGAGGACAGGAGCATCTGAAATGGCCTTCTTTATATCTTCAAAAGCAGCTCTGGCTTCTGGTGTCCAGTCAATTTGTGCATCTTTTTTCAACATGGCATTCAGTGGTCTGACAATCTCAGCAAAGCCAGTGATGAACTTCCTCACAAAATTTATCTTACCGAAATAAGATTTAAGCTCCTTTTTGCTTCCTGGAAGTGGTAATTTCATAATAGATTCCACCCTGTCAGGATCAATGATAATCCCATCCTCTGTGATTAGGTGGCCTAATAACTTTCCTGTTGTGACCCCGAATATGCACTTCTTGGGATTCAGAGATATTCCATATTCTTCACACTTCTTCAGCACACTTCTAAGGTCAGCAACATGATTTCCCCTTTCTTTGGAGAACACTGTCAAGTCATCCATGTAGATGACTATACATTTTCCTATTAAGCCTCTGAAGGCTATGTCCATTGCTCGCTGGAATGTAGCTCCAGCATTTATCAATCCAAACGGCATACGTCTATATGCAAATATCCCCCATTTTGTGGTGAAGGCAGTCTTTAATCTGTCAATTTTATCCACCATCACTTGGTTGTATCCTGAAAAACCGTCCAAGAAGGACATCATCTTGGCTCCATTTACCATCTGCAGAACCTCATCCAAAGAGGGCAAAGGATAATTATCCTTTTCTGATGCTCTGTTCAGGTTCCTGAAATCCACACACAATCTGATGTCTCCATTCTTCTTCCTGACTGGTACCAGATTTGCCACCCAAGTGGAGTGCCTTACCGGAAATATTATCCGTGCATTTAACAACTTCTTGACCTCCTCAAGGATGATGGGCTCAAGCAGAGCATTGACTGGCCTCTGCTTCTGTCTGAAAGGTTTTGCATCTGGCTTGAGGGGTATAGTATGAGTTATGACAGAAGTGTCATACGTCTTCAGCTCGTCATAAGTCCATGCAATTACATGTATATAATCCTTAAGGGCTTGAGTTATTCCATCTAACTCTTCAGGTGTACAAACCTTACCCAACAAGACATTCTTCTTGTCATCAGCTTGTCCAATATTCACCTGTGAATATTGACCTCCATCTGCCTTAGGCAGATCCTTATGCTTGAGCATATTATCCAGATCAAAGGCTCTTTCTAACTCAATCATACCTTTGGGAATTGTGTTGCCAGGCAACTCTAAAATCTCATCTTCTTCCCAGACATGATCTTCCATACCATTTTCATCTATGATCTGAGCTTCAAATACATCTCTGTTTGATATGAAGTCCAGGATGTGCTGATCATCATCAAACACTTGGAGATTCATCACATTGTCAGGTACCGAAGGTACTGACACCAATTCTACTGCAAATCTCTTCAGACCAGATATAGACAGTGGTTCTAGCGTACTGGCGGCCTGAGCAAGTGCATCTGCCCTTTGGTTCTGTTCTCTTGGCACGTGAACGATGTTGAAGGCATCAAAGTCTTCAATCAGGTCCCACACACGATGTCTGTAATTTGACAGCTTTCTGTAGTTACAAGAGTAAATTCCTCTTACTTGTCTCACAACTAGTTCTGAATCTCCAAAGACATGCAGAATCTTCACCTTCTTCTTATGTGCAAACAACAGTCCATGAATCAGAGCTTCATATTATGTGACATTATTAGTGCAGGGGAACTGTAATCTGTAAGCTGCTAAATGGGATTTCCCTGATGGATCAGTAAGGTCAATCCCTACTCCAGAGCCTTGCTTGGATTTGGATCCATCAAACCTCAGGATCCAAGGCTTATCTTCAGCAGGACATTTATTTGAACTTTCCTTTTTCTTTGCGGCTCTGGCTGCTGTTCCGCCTGATATCCACCTTAACTTAGGTGTGTCATCTTCAAGCTTCTTCTTTCCTTTATCTGATGAGCCTGATGGCTTTTCTATTTTCTCTTCCATCCTAGCAGGAGGATGATGTTCAGCACATACAACTGCATGCTTCTTCAAAATGTGCAAGCACAGTGAGCAAGTGGTTTCTGAGTGAGGCGCCTCATGCAGCCTACACCAACCTTTAATTAAAACCTCCTGGGGAGATCTACACTGTTGTGTTATTTTCTTTATTTCTTTGACCAGAAATTCTTCGAACTTCGTCAGGTCACTGCCTTTATCCTCATCAGACAACTCGTAATCCGGTTCCATGAAGCAATCACTACCAGGAGTGATCTTTTCCTTTCTCGCATCATTTGTCTGATTGGACACCAGGATCTCTTCTGTTTTTCGGATATGATCTTCATCAGGATCCATCGACTCTTCTGTTCCTGCAGAAGACAAATAAAAATTAGTATCATCATCATCATCAGATGTAGCACTCACCTCAGAATATGATGATGATGCCTCACTATACGTCTGCTCCAGCATGATCATGTCTAAGCATGGTTCGCAAGTCTTTTCCGAGTGTGCTTCTCCATGCAATCTGCACCATCCATCGATCAAAATATCATTAGCAGGTATATTTAATAATTGACAACGTTTTATCTGAGTAGATAAATGCATCTGAAAATCCCTAAAGCGATCTATTTCATTCTCATTATCAGGATCATTATTAAGTTCTACGATTGGCATATCCTCATGATAATCATCATCATGATGATGATGAACATCAAGCATCAGGACCTCTTCTATTTGGACAGTTTACGGCCTGATGTGATAAACTCCAGGTTCTACGTTTATATACATGATCTCATTTGTTCTGTTATACTCCGTGATCATATGTTTCATCCTAGGCTCAGCATCAATCCTGATCTGATTAGGTATACCTTTCCATGGCAACCACATGTGACTGAAGTCTGTGGACATGTATCCGTTAAGCGTTTTAGACCAGTCCCGGCTAAGCAACATCCCGTATGTATCAGGTATGTCAACTACCTGAATGTCAATGTAATACTGGATCCTAGGATCAGACGCTAGCTGCATGTGAATGTGAGTGAGTTCTCCTACGACACTTACTTCTGTCTTGTCCAGTTGAGTGACCTTCTTTAAGGATTTAGCAGGATGCAGTCCTAATGCGTTGCATATCGACAAAGGCATAACATTAGTTGAGGCTCCTGAATCAACTAAACAATTGTGCAAATTCTTACTGAACATTCTTATGGTGAGGAGAAACGGAGGTGATTCAGTTTTATCCCTGTACAAGGTCATGTGAGAGGTTTCAGCAGCTTGGACTGTGGCTGACACTTTGGGCTTGACAGTGCTATCTTTAGCAGTATGATCTCTGCTATTGGATTGACTCAAAAGGTGATTACCCTCTTTAGAAGCAGGATCATCCAGCGACTTCATGAATGCCCTTTTGATGGCAGGAGTTTTCAGTAACTCAGATAGGGACAGGCTGATCTTGATTTTCTTCATTTCATCAGCCAAATAGCTGACTAACCTGTCGGACTCATGAGGTGCACCTGCGACTTTTGTTACTGTGTTTTGAGGAGACAAGTACTGAGCATTCACCTTAGGGAACCCAGGGTTATTGCTAGCCTTAGGATCAGGAGGTGTGTTGAAGTTGTTTGGAGGTAGAGATGATGTCAATGGACCGGCAGGTCTGTTGGCATTACTCCTCAGGTTATAATTATGCTTACCAGGGTATTGCTGCTGGTATGCATGTACTTCCTCATGCTCTCTTGTAGGTTCATTTTCATCCTCAAAAGGGAAGACATAATTTGCTTCAAAGGTTAAGGCAGATTCTTCACAGGTCTGATTATAATCCTGATGAGGCTGATTAGTGTAGGTTTCCAGCACAAAAGCTGAATCATATCCACAAGGGACTATTTCATTTCCTTCTGCCTGAGGTGGATTTCCAGAAGTATTAGACACTTCAGTCTGAAAGATGCTGGCAGCAATCCTAAATTGTGGACAATCTAATTCTGCATGTGCATTGGTATTGTGAATCCTGCACCAATTGGTAAGGGCTGCCTCAGCAAGATTGACTCTAGTAGTTTGTTTGGCTTCACCAGGAGGCTGATTGTCTAGGGGTGATGGTAATGAACCATTATTTGGCCTGGAGTTCCACACTCTGGGCTGCCTAGGAGGATTATTGTTATTTGCAGCACTACTGTTGAAGTTATTGTTGTATCCTCTGTCAGGGTAATTTGGTCTGTCATTGGAATAACTCCTATTCTGACCTGACTGTGAATAAAACCCTTGATTTCTCAAGTGTGTCACTTCTGTGGTGAGTTTTCTCAACTGAGCAGCAATTTCTTTGATTTCCTCTTTCTCCTCTTGGGCTTTGGCCACTACATTTTCAGTCTGAGGCTGGAAAAAGGAAGATCCATGGTTATTGTGGGGTAGGTCTGTACCCTGAGGTGTCTGAGTATATGCAGGATATTGTGGCAATTGGCCATTTCCATTAGGAGGAGGCATGATACTCAATGGAGGTACTTGCAAAGGTGCAGGCATTATTGCTGGGGGCATCACTGCTCCATTTGGATATTGTGCAGGATATTGCGAAGGATAAGCTGCAGGATACTGTGCTGGATATTGTGACTGCATGCCAGGCAAAGCAGGGAATGCTATATTTGGAGTAGGAGCAGGTATCAGCTGTTGATTTACCTTGATAGCTTCTTGAAAAGCTCCTGTCAATGTGGTGATCGCAGGATGTGTTCTCCTGATGAACATGGCGGTTAACGGATCCAGGGCTGAATAATAAATACTTTTGGCAGCATCATCAGCCACCACATATGGGGTAACTAGCTTAGACAACATTTTCTGGAACCTAGCATTGAAATTTGCAATAGGTTCATGCTCCAATCTCTTAATTGTGGCAAACAGGTGGTAATTCATGGATGGATCAATAGGGACCTTGAATCTGTCAAGAAAGGCCTTCTCTAAGACAGCCCACGAACCTACAGAAGATTGACCAAGACTAATGAACCAATTATAAGCCTCTTCCCCTAAGGAAAAAGGGAATAATCTGCACACCACATCCTGATGTTCTATTCTGGCTCTGCAGCAAGCCTCTTTAAACGTCCTGATATGATCATCCGCATCCTGGTAAGGATGGTATTTTGGACAAAGCTTGTCCGGATACTTTGGTAACTCATGATACGCAGTAAAGGTCAATGGTGATTCTGCTGCAAAGAACGACATTGCAACCTGAGGGGGCTGAACTGGTGGTGCAGTTGGCTGAGGTTGGACTAAAGGTATACCCTGAGGTTGAACAGAAGGTGTCACTGGTATACCTGAAGGTATTTGCAAACCAACAGGAGTTATAGGGGGAGGTCCTGGTGAAGCTCTGGACGTACTAGACTCTGGAGTATGGTGAACGTCTACAGTCTTAGGTCTAAAACCTCTAACAGGCAATTCTTCAAAAATTTCACTATGTCTAGACCTGGTATTTATCCTGTGAGCCAGGATTTCTCGATTTGGAGTCCAATTAGCTGAAACTTTGCAAATATTGGCTGGATTCCACCGGACGAGGTGATATTTGCGGTCAACTTGCAAATCAGACTGAATATTTACGCGATATTTGCGAAGATACTACAAATATGACAGGATATTGGGATATTTCGACCAGTAGCACCAGATCTCGCGTGTCTAAGGCTCAAATTCTCAAAGCTTGAACAAATTTATGCATCTTTGGCCAATATTTAGTGAATTTAAAGAAATCTACTGTAAAGCTTGCAATATTTATGTGAAATTTGAAAATCTTTACACAGAATGTGCAAATACAAACTTGTCACAGCAAATATTTACGCAATTTGATGAAATTCACAAATGATCTGAAGTTACCTTACTCTGAGCGTCATCAAACCTGGAAATACTGATGATGAAAGTGATCTTCAATCCTTTGGCCCTCCTTCTAGCGCCAATTTATGTTGGTCATGATGTTAGTCATTTGCAAACATAGAATAAAAGTTACACAACAACCTTTACTCATCTTGAAAGATACGATGAATTCAAAGAATTCATGATCCCAAGTCTCCGTTGATTAGGTCTTAATCTACTGACGTTACTCAGTGGTTGATGTGTGTTGCTGTTTTCCATTCAGGGGCCTTACGTGTTTCTGCACTGTTCATCATCATCATCTTCAAATATCCTGCTCTGGATGTTCGCTCTGCATAAGTCTTCAACAATTCTACCTCTGCACTGTAAATTTAGTCAAATAATGTGCATACAGGCTGATATTTGCATGATTTCTACCATTATTTATAATTCTTTGCATGATATTTTCAATACTACATGCATTTAACCAAATATGCTAAGGATCTTCAGTTACCTACGGGATTTCAGCATATTTCACTGTTTCTGCTTGTTATTTATCATGATTTGCAGTTATGGTGATGAATTAATGAAATTGAAAAAAAGGAAAAGGGTTAGAGGGTGAGATTCCTAAAATTACTGGACTTAGATCACTGATTCACATACAAGCTCCCATACTTGCAATGAAAAAGAAGGAAAACTAGAAATCATACTTCACCAGGACATTCCACAAATCCGCATGATCTAGTGCAAAGCTTCAAAGGAAAGTTGACAACAACATGTAATGAAATGAAAGCGCTTCCAGTTGAACACAGCATTCACCAGTACATATCCAGAAATCAACAGAAGATTACGTAAAATTTGCAATCAGGATGTAATCTGGAACTTCATATTCATTCAGTATGCTCAAGAACAGGTACATTTACAGTGATCTGAAGAAAGAACCTTGATATTTCAACAATTCTATCCTCATTAGTCTCAGTAATCCAATCTCCTAACTTATTCTACAGTAATTGACTCTTGCGCCAGATGCGTCTGTGTATTCTAATGTATTTCTCCCTCTTCTAAAATGACAAGCTCTGGATGTTATATAGAGCAACTGCCAGAAAATAGTTACAATGATCCAAGGATCAGGATCCTCTCATAACAAACAACGGCCCAGATGAAAAGCACATGCTTCGTCAGTTAGCAAATGTACAGCTGGCACGGAATATTCCAGCATCTTCAACTTGATTCGGTCTCCAGCTGGCGAACAGCATATTTGACAATATCCTCTTCATTTCTGGCTCATGTTGACTCCATGCGCAATTTTGTAATGCTCAGCTTCAGCAGCATCATCATGACCTCAACGCTCAGCTTCAGCAGCATCATCATGACTTCAATGTTCAGCTTCAGCAGCATCATGATGATTTCCTGCAAGTAAACAGACAAACATTAAGTTCATCATCATCATGATAAACAACAGGAAGAAAATACTTTATTTAAACATACCTCCCCATGTGCAGCTACAGGCAATTAAGCTCTACCTGTGAAAAATATGCACTAAATGCATAAACAGCATAAAAACAACCAGGTCGACCCTCGTTGACCAAAATCAGGCAATCGGCCCTTTCAAATTTCCATCGCTTCATGTTTTTGCCCATTTTCTTGTATATCGGGTTCGAAATATGATGATGATGATCTCAGATTATACAAGGAAATAATCGCCTTTCAACCATCCTTAGAAATCGGCTTTGCATCATCATCATATTTGCATCGGCGTGACTACATATGATCAGGGTGACAATTTTACCTTAGGCCGACGGCAACAGTTATACCGACGCCAAAAAAATCATGATGATGACCAACTATATATCTTTAAAGTGGCCGCAGGATATCACAAAATATGATGATCCTCCTTTCCTAATGCCCTGATGGAAAGTACATCAGGATGTTTTGCTCTTGCACATTCGGGAAAGAAAGACATCGTCATCATCATCATGATGAAGACAAACAGGAGGGCTCGGAAAATGATCCTGCCGCTGAGGAAAATCATGATGACGTCATCGTCATCATCAGGCCTGGTTTAAATGCAAAGGGATGACGTCACCGTCATGTTTCGTTTAAGATCAGGAGGTAAATGGAATATCGGGTTCCCTCTAAGGAAGATGATCAGGTCATGAAAGCAGTATGACCCCTTTTTCGGTTAAGGCGATTCGCTCGAAAGGTCAGGATGATGAACATCATCCTCAACATATACGCACTGGGTGATCAAAAAAAATGATCCTGCCGAAAGTTCTGATGACGTCATCAGGATATCCGGGGCTTGTGTTAATCTTCGAAGATGACGTCATCGTCATCATCATATTGGCGAAATGGATCACGCCTTGGAAAATATCCTGCCGAAGGACAAAGGTGATGGTGACGTCATCGTCATCATCATATTTGCAAAAGGTTATACTCGTCGGCAGGATGATACTACGAACTGCTGGGAGAGACGAACAAGATCATGATGATCTTGTTCAACATGACTTAAGAAATGAAAATCACCCTCCGCTTCGAAAGATAAGGTGATCATCATGATCACACAAAAGGAGATCAGGAGGATATTAGGAAATGTCGGATCTCGAAATATCATGATGATGTTGATCACCAAGACTGTCGTGCGCGCGCAAATTATGCAGATGACAGATTTCTCTAAGTAAGGTGATATTATAATATCATCATGATATTATAATATCGGGTGATGCTGGAATACCATGATGCTCGCGATGTGAGAATATCATGATGCTGATGATGTTAGAATATCATGATGCTGACCTGACGGGCAAAACACACTAGCATTTAAGATTGACGTCCGGATGTTTCGGGACTGCATGATTTTCATCAGGTGATAAAGTAAGATCATGATGATGACCTTTGGCGAAACAAAAGACCGCCCGACGGGGAGAACCTACTACGACTTAAACTTGACGTCCGGATGTTTCGACCTCAGGATATTATCGGGGGGGGCTTTTCAAATATCATGATGATGATGTTCATATAGCAATTATCAGGTTTGACCAAAACTTTGACTGCTCACAACTCCCTCATATGGACGAATTTTCAAGTGATGCAAAAGGCAAACCTGCATGAAATTTCAAGCTCTTTCTAACCATGAAGTCATAGAAACAAAATATGAACTTTGAAAAACTAACCTCACGATGATGACCCACCTCATCCTGACCTTCATGATGATGATGCACCTGACTTATTTTTACCAAACCGCCAGAAACAGACAACACAAGCCAAAACAAAAGCTGGGTCCCTGTTTTGCCAAGTCAAAATGGGGCGTATTGTGTAACCACACAACACCATCCATGTTGTGAATGTAGGAACGCCTCTCGGCGTAATTACTCTCTTGGAAGCTAACTCTATTATTCTATTTGATTTCTTAAGTCATTTGAATTTACAATTTTATAGTTTCTATTTGATTTTTTTGAATCATTTGTATTTTGTAGATTCTAACGTGGTATTAGAGCAATTAGTGAAGGGTTAGATCTTCTAAGTTTTCATGTTTGAGATATTGGAGGGGCTAATCACTTTTCATGTAAGTTTTGGGTATGTGCATGATCATGATGGGCCAAACTATACCTCTAAGTGGCAATGAAAATACAAAAATCAAACTTAATCAAGTTCATGTGAAAATTTGAATGGATTATCTACATAATTTGAAAAATATGTAAGAACGAAATTTGTAGAGAATTGAATCTAGTTTATGGGCTACTATTTAAAAAAAAACTAAATTTACTTAGTGAAAAATGAATATTTCAATGAACAACTATTAAATTTTTCAGAAAAAAAATAAAAAGTGGGCGTCATTCCAGCCAACCTAACTATGAGCAAAAAAAATATTATTTTTAAACTTTCAAAATAAATAGAGGACTCATGCCAGGATGTGATGCATATTTTTTTGAATTTTTTTTCCAATAAAATAATTAGTTATGATTTTTTTACTATGACTTTTTTTAAAAACTAAAAATTAATTTTCCAGCCAACCTAACCCGATAAAAAAAAATTGGAATTCAATTTTTTTTATCCTATAGCCAGAAAAGCATAGAGTGTGACACAACTTTCAGATCTCAAAAAGGTGAAGTGGTTTGAAAGTTATGGATGTTTTTCAACCAGTGTGTCCATCAGGATTTTAGACACACACTATATAGAAAATTATTAATAATTATTTAATAAAATGATAACCAAAAAAATATTATATTTTTAGAAAGCTAACAATTGTTCTATAAACCCTTTTCATTTTATCAATTTTGCATAAAAAAAGTCATCAGCACGAAGGGTGAAGTTCGAAGAAGAGAGTGAAACCTACAAAAATATTAAAATTGAGGGAAAGTCAACTATGACAGTCCCAAGCCTACATACAAGGCAAAAGGGAAGCAAAACAGATATCTGTTATTAACGGATATCCATTTTGCTTCGGTAAAATATCATTTTCCCTTTAAATGGATATCTATTTTAGGTTACCCAAAACGGATATCCATTTTGCTTTACCCTATTCTTTTCATTATTTTTTAGTTTGTTACTAACTATCAATAGTTTAAATTACTAACTATAGTTAATGTATTCATGTCTTCTTGTATAACCACCACTACCAACCATAAGCTTGTGGTAACACATACAACCATCTAAGCAATTCTTTCAACTTGCAGTATTGTAGAACATTCTCTTAACATAACCAAGCCTCTAGATTGTTCCACATGAACTTCAACTCTACTACAAGTACACCTGCATTATTATTTATGCTTCTACTAGTACA
The DNA here is from genome assembly GCA_027924645.1 of Cunninghamia lanceolata. Taxonomy (NCBI): domain Eukaryota; kingdom Viridiplantae; phylum Streptophyta; class Pinopsida; order Cupressales; family Cupressaceae; genus Cunninghamia; species Cunninghamia lanceolata. The sequence continues at coordinate 170,731 of BSBN01000292.1, read as the reverse complement.
ATTAAATATGTAGTTGTGAGTACTTCAAATGACTCATGGTTAAATTTCCATAGCATCACCACATGTAGACATATCTCCATGCTATATCACAATATCTAAAACTCACCACATCCTACCACATTACATTTTATCATTGTTCAATAGTTTCCATATAAACTCTCTCTCTCTCTCTCTCTGACCTATCTACCTCCTAGTTAAATCCTTTTCCTAGCTTTCCTAGTTTTTCTTTTCCTTTCCAATTTCCCTAAGAGAGAGAGAGAGATAGAGAGATAGATAGATAGAAAAAGAGTCCTAGTTTTCTTGTTTTCATTTCCTTCATTAATAAGGGAGAGGGAGAGATAGAGGGGAGAGATAGGGAGATAGAGGAATGATAGGGGAGAGAGAGGCAAGAGATAGAGAGGTAGCTAGAGAGAGAGAGAGGAGATAGATATGGAGAGATGGAGGAGACAGACAGGAGAGATAGGGAGATAGAGAGTGAGCAAGATGTCTAGAGAGATAGGGAGAAGGATTGAGAGGTAGAGGGACAATAGAGATACGGAGATAAGGGAGAGATAGGGAGATAGAGGTTTAGGTTTCTCAGGTTTAGGGTTTAGGGGCATTATTTAGGGTTTTGGGAGAGAGAGAGAGAGAGAGAGAGAGAGAGAGTTTCTTGGGGTTAGGGGTCAGGGTTTAAGGGCATTGTTTAGGGTTTATGAGTTTAGCATTGCTCAAATTTAGGGTTTAGGGGTTTAGCTTTGCTCTAGTTTAGGGGTTTACGGTTTAGGGTTTAAAGAGAGATAGAGAGAGGGGATTGATAGAGATTGGGAGAGATAGAGGAGACAGAGGGGAGAGATAGGGAGATAGAGAGTGAGAGACGTGTCTAGAGACATAGAGAGAGATATTGAGAGGTAGAGGGATGATAGAGATAGGGAGATAGAGGCTTAGGGATGCTTGGGTTTAGGGGCATTATTTAGGGTTTATGGTTTTGGGGTTAGGGGTTAAGGTTTAGGGTTTAGAGTTTAGAGAGAGATAGAGGACCAATAGGGAGATATAGAGGAGACCGAGGGGAGAGATAGGGAGATAGAGAGTGAGGGACATGGCCAAAGACATAGGGAGAGAGATTAAGAGGTAGAGGGACATAGGTGATAGGGAGATAGGGGAGAGATAGGGAGATAGAGGTTTAGGGTTACTTGGGTTTAGGGTTTAAGGGTTTGGGGTTTCTTAGGTTTAGGGGTTAGGGGTTAGGGGCATTATTTAGGGTTTAGGGTTTATTATTTCTAGGGGTTAGGGGTTCATGTTTAGAGGTTTAGGATTTAGGGTTTATAGAGAGAGAGGAATGATAGGGAGATAAAGAGGAGACTGAGGAGAGAGATAGGGAGATAGAGAGTGAGGCACAAGGCCAAGGACATAGGGAGAGAGATTGAGAGGTAGAAGGATGATAGAGATAGGGAGATAAAGGAGAGATAGGGAGATAGAGGTTGAGAGTTGTTTCCAACTCAAACTCTTTCCCTTGAGCATTGTATTAATTACAATCATAGAATCCTCCTCTACTAATAAATAGTTTACCTTTAACATCTTGGCTACTCCTAGCCTTGTTAATGCTAACTTCCCATATTGTCTCATTGTTGGTGTGTATACCCATGAAAAGAGACCCACCATAGACCCTTTCACCTTGTCTTATTTTGCTACAACCTATTGTCCATATTATTGGTGTACATCATTCCACTTATCAATTATAATCACATTATCTCTTGTTACTTTCTGATCTTTGATCTTCTATCAACTTTATTTGAAACTTTGAACCTTCTTCTCTTTCATCCCATTTACCACTCTATCATCACACCAACCATTATACTTTTGGGGGCATAGTCGTATTTGTTCATATCCTATTTTTATATTAGTTTATTTTTGTTATCTTTTTCACTCTATCATATCTTTGGGACATTGAACTCTCTTTTTCCCCTTGGGGAATCTACATTGACATTACAACCATCTTATTACTCCACACATAATTGCTCCCTTCTCCTTGATTTTGTTCCTTTATCATCCACACTTCATAGATGTAACACAAGTAGGCTCACATCCAAATGTTTTGTAGTTCTTTGTACCAAAAATCATAAAACTTACATAGGAAATGAAGGACTTGGGTGGCAAGGACACAATGCAAGTACCTAATAATATAAAAGAATAACTAGAATATAAGAATTTAATGAAAGTGTACATACCTCATGACTTGTAACTGTGTATTCTTGTGTATACTTTATGATTGACGTGTATTCAAGTGTACATACTTCATGACCTATGTGTATTCATGTGTATACTTCATAATTTACGTATATTCATGTGTATGCTTCGTGACTTACGTGTATCCATATGAATACTTCATGTATATTACACGTATTTACATGTATTCTTCATCCCTTATGTACATTCATGTATATGATTCATGAAGAACATGTATTCAAGTGTATACCTCATGACTTGTAGTGTATTCATGTGTATACTTCATGATTGATGTGTATTCAAGTGTATACTTCATGACAAGTACATGTATTCATGTGTATACATTGTGACTTACGTATATTCATGTGTAAGCTTCGTGACTTACATGTATCCATGTGCATATTTCGTGTATATTACCTATATTTATGTGTATGCTTCATGCCTCGTGTCTTACATGTATTTATGCATATACTTCATGTATTACGTATATGCTTCATGAATCATGTATCATGTGTACTTATATGTTTCATGTCTCACATGTATTTATGTGTATACTTAATAGATTACATATAGTTTCATGCTTTGTGAGGAAAACAAAATGGTTATCCATTTTGTAAAATAGATATCTATTTTGGGGAAGTGATAGCCGTTGTTGAATATTCATTGCCCAAAGAATTGGGCTTTCAGAAATAGATATCCATTTTGAAAATGGCTATCCGTTATGTAAATGCCAAAAAAAAAGACAAAAGGAATGTTTTTGGGCCTGACAACCGTGCCCACAGACCCTCTGTTTTTGAAAAACCCATGATTTCTACCTATTACAGTCAAAAAAATATTTTTGTGCACTTTTGGAGACACAATTTGCTTGTTATAATCATAAGGGTGATATTTTTGTTCCCCTAATGGGGAGCAATAGTCGTCGTAAAGAAAAAAGGACGAAAGTTACATTGGAGGAAATTGAAGCAATTAGGGAAAAGGATAGGGCAAGGAAGAGGATTGGAAGACCATGTTTGGCAGATGCTCATCAAGGTGAAGCTTCTTCTTTACCATCTAATGACATGCAAATTGAAGATGTTAATTTTGATTATAATGAAATGTTAGATAAGAATGAAATTGACCATGATATTGCAAATGAAAATGTTGCAAAATGTTATGAAACACCTATTGATAAGAGCAATACCATGGACAAAGAAGAAGAAAAACAAAGATGTGCACTTGAAGAAAGTGGATATGAACCTCATGATGTTGAATTTGTACTCCATAATCCATTTGTTGATAAAATTGATGAGGTTGATAACATGGATGAAATAATGAAAAACAATATATCTCCAAATTACATAAGAAGAAAGGATGTTTGTCAAGAAGAGAATAAGCATGGGTATGTGCAGGATCATTGCGGGCCAAACAATGGCAATAGGAAAAAAATCACGTTTTTACTTAGCCAAATTCGCGACTTGGCAAAGTTTGACTTTGAAACGGATATCTGTTTTGGTTTGGATACCAAACAAAATGGATATCCGTTTCCAAAACGGATATCCGTTTTCTAAAAAAATTTGGGAAAATGGCTTTTTACTGGTAGTCATCAATTTTCCACAGTCCATGATGTTGAGTTTGAAATGCTTCTGGATTTGACTGTGTATTATTATTTTCCTCAACGTTTCGAATCACACACAGTGATCCATCATTAGGAGAAAGATAGCAAGCAAGAGAAGAGAGAACATGAATGACAGTATGCAGACTTAAGACCACTTAAAAGGAGAGAGAGATGTGAAGCGGAAACCAAGATCAATTAAGGGAGAAGGATAGCTGCCTATCAAACCTAGTGAAGTGAGGGACAAAGAGGAGTGGGGGACATCTAGGCACACTAAGACAAAACAAACAAAGACTAACTAGGATGAGAGGAAGACCCAAGTAAAGAAAATTAAAAAAGCAAACAAAGGAGCAAGGCCACAAATTAGAAGGGAGCAAAAAGAGGAATAATTGTAATACAATCAACCATAAAGAACAAACCGAGGATGAAAGAGATAAGATAATTAAATAATTAAATAAATAATAAAAAAGGGGGGGACAACCGAAGAGGTTAAAATGTGAGGGATAGATTGGGAAAAGTTACATATAAAGAACAAGAGAGGGCTCCAAGTTAAAAGAGAGAGAGGGGTGAACTACAAAGGCAAAGGAGGGGGGGGCTAACAAAAAAGAAAGGTAAGCCAATAACTATCCAAAGGAGGAAAGAAACTAACTAGGAGAAAGCATAAGAGAGAAGAGTAAATCATAAAAGGGAAGACAAGCTACAACGACCAAATAATATATATAAATATATATTCACAACAAACTCCAAGCCACAAACGGAGCACCAGGGGGCAACAAGAAACAAAGTATACAGTTAAAAACCTAGAAATTAAAGAGGAGGGAGAAGGGGGCAATGAGATCCAGAGGTTGGAGACGGGAGGTTAAGCTAGGGGACAAAAGTATGAGAAATAAAAAGGTGAGAACGGGCCAAGGAGGGTAAAGAGGAGGGAGGACAAGGAGCAAAGGGAAAGGGGGGAGAGGAGCCTAGGGAGGGAGAGGAAAAGGGGATAAGATGAGGGCAAAAGAGGAGGGGAAAAGACTCAATCCCACAAAAGGGGACAAGGAGGGGATAGAGGGGGGGCGGGGGCAAGAACCGGTAAAGAGGGGAAAAAAGGACAAAGATAGGAGAAGGGAGAGGGGAGCTAACAAGATCAGTTCAGGAAAGAGAGGGGAGGGGTAAGAGGGGAGGATGGGGAAGATAAATTGACTAAGAGTGAAGGAAATCATGATGGGGTAAGAGGGGAGGCTTTTTACTCTTTTTGAAAATACACCTCTTAAATCTTGGATCTCCCATCAATATATGAACCTCCTTAAAGACCGTTTCTAGTGAAGGAGGAGGGCAAATTAACATTGGTAGCTTCTTTACACATTGATCCATAAGGATTTGTTAAACACTAAGAATCATCACTAATGAATTACTCAAATAATCAATAATAAAATATTCAATTTTGTTCATCAGGTGAAATAATCACTTGTCTAGACTATGTTCCAATATTTCGGGGATAGGAATGGTGGGGCAGCAAGGGTTGTGTTTTGGAGCGTTTTGGATTTCATGCCCTAAATTGCTTTACATAATCCTTCATATGATTTGATTCATGACACATGGTTTGAGAAGGATACACATGATATACCCTTACCCTCTAGTGATAAAATTATGAATGATACTTTATGTGGTGAAGCTACACCTTCGTTAATCCTTCATGACATTGTTATTCCTTGTAATGATGATGTCCTTCATGTGATATGTTAGGACATAATGCAAAGTTAACATGGCATGAACTCTCTTGGAAGGGTAAGCATGGACTATAAGAACATTGAACTAGTTGGATCTGTTAAGCTCGCCATTTATGAAAGAACCTTTTAAAAGGTTAACCTTAATTAGGTAAGGTTATGTTTCAGTGTGGTTGTTTGTGCAACAATGTGTAAATTAATATTATTGAAGGATAAATCTAACTATAATATACTAACATTTTAATAACCATGAGAGCTGGGACTAACAATTAGACTAAAAACTTGACAAACAATACAACTTGGACACATGTAGGACTTGGAAAATGGAAAAGAATATATAATTAAATGTGGAAAATAATGAAAAAGTGGTATTAGTTGCACCTATATAGAGAAGTGGTTTAGAGGTTGGTTAGGGGAATTATTTAGGGTTTAGAGGTTTAGGGTTGCTTAGGTTTAGGGGTTTAGGGTTTACAGTTTAAAGAGAGATAGAGAGAGGGGACTGATAGAGTTTGGGAGAGATAGAGGAGACAAAGGGGAGAGATAGGAGATAGAGAGTGAGAGACATGTCCAGAGACATAGAGAGAGAGAGAGAGATTGAGAGGTAGAGGGATGATAGAGATAGGGAGATAGAGGTTTAGGGTTGCTTGGGTTTAGGGCCATTATTTAGGGTTTAGGGTTTATGGTTTTGGGGTTAGGGGTTAAGGTTTAGAGGTTTAGGGTTTAGGGTTTAGAGAGAGATAAAGGACCAATAGGGAGATATAGAGGAGTTTGAGGGGAGAGATAGGGATATAAAGAGTGAGGGACATGGCAAGAGACATAGGGAGAGAGATTCAGAGGTAGAGGGACAAAGGTGATAGGGAGATAGGGGAGAGATAGGGAGATAGTGGTTTATGGTTACTTGGGTTTAGGGTTTCTCAGGTTTAGGGGCATTATAATTTAGGGTTTAGGATTTATTGTTTAGGGGTTAGGGGTTAGGTTTAGAGGTTTAGGGTTTATAGAGAGAGGAATGATAGGGAGATATAGAGGAGTCTGAGGGGAGAGATAGGGAGATAGAGAGTGAGGGACATGGCTAGAGACATAGGGAGAGAGATTGAGAGGTAGAGGGAAACAGGTGGTAGGGAGATAAGGGAGAGATAGGGAGATAGTGGTTTAGGGTTACTTGGTTTAGGGTTTAGGGGTTTGGGGTTTAAGGTTTTGGGGTTTAAGGTTTAGGGGTTTAGGGTTTCTCAGGTTTAGGGGTCAGGGGTTAGGGTTTAGGGGCATTATTTAGGGTTTAGGATTTAAATTGTTTAGGGGTTAGGGGTTAGGTTTAGAGGTTTAGGGATTTGGATTTAGGGTTTATAGAGAGAGGAATTATAGGGAGATAGAGAGAGGAGATGGAGGAGAGAGATCAGGAGATAGAGAGTGAGGCACATGGCCAGGGACATAGGGAGAGAGATCAAGAGAGGTAGAGGGATGATAGAGATAGGGAGATAGGGGAGAGATAGGGAGATATAGGTTTAGAGTTGATTGGATTTAGGGTGTACCTAGGTTTAGGGTTTCTCAGTTTTGGAGATAGCTAGAGGAGACAGATAGGGAGAGATAGAGGTGACAAAGGGGAGAGATAGGGAGATAGAGAGTGAGCGATATGTCTAGAGAAATAGGGAGAAGGATTGAGAGGTAGAAGGATGATAGACATAGGGAGATAAGGGAGAGATAGGAGATAGAGTTTAGGGTTGCTCACGTTTAGGGTTTAGGGGTTAAGGTTTAGAGGTTTAGGGTTTAGTGTTTAGAGAGAGAGGACCAATAGGGAGATATAGAGTGAGGGACATGGCTAAAGCATAGGGAGAGAGATTGAGAGGTAGAGGAATGATAGTGATGGGGAGATAGTGAGATAGGGAGATAGAGAGATAGAGGTTTAGGGTTTCTTGGGTTTAGTGTTTAGGATTTAGGGGTTTATGGTTTCTCAAGTTTAGGGTTTAGGGGTTAGGAAATAGGGGTTAGGGGTTAGGTTTAATCATGCATCCCAGTCATTCCCCTATCATTCCTATATATATCCTATCTCTCCCCTCTATCTTTTCCTCTCCCTTATCGACGAAGCAAATGGAAACAAGAAAACTAGGACTCCCTTTCTCAGGTTTAGGGTTTAGGGCTTAGGGGAATTATTTAGGGTTTATGGTTTAGGGGTTAGGGTTTAATATTTGGAAGAATTATTTAGGGTTACTTGGGTTTAGGGTTTAGGGGCATTATTTAGGGTTTACGGTTGCATGTCAAAAGTAGTCTCTCTCTCTCTCTCTCTAAATCCATAAACCCTAAATAATGGCCGTAATCCCTAACCCCTAACCCGCATCTACCTCTCTCCTGTATCTACCTCTCTCCTGTATCTATTCAAAAGTGCCTTTAAAATACTATGAGATACCTTAGTATAAGTAAATCATATAAAAATTAAATATATATATCATCATAATCCTATATAAATTTTGATAGTTTGTCCAAAATCTCTCCTTTCATATGATATAGTCTTTCTAAAATTTGGATTGTATTTTATAGCTAAAATGCCTAAATAATTAAAATGCTAAAAATGCTAAAATAATAAAATAAAAAATAATGAATACAATAGGGAAAAAGAAAATGGATATCTATTTTGGAGATCATAAAAAACAAAAAAAGACTGCGTTTTTGCAAACCTGCGGCTTGCAAAATGCAGTCTCATCTTCAAAGAATGGATATCAGAGCTGAGGAATGGATATCCGATCCAAAGAGGTAAGATTTCGTGCATTTTTTTTGTTTGTTTTGTATATTCAAGAAATTTTTTTGGTTTTTATGCTAAGTGGGTATGTTTTATAATTTAATTAGGTAAAATGGATGCACAAAATGAAAACCCAAACCCTCCACCACCAAACCCTCCCCCTCCAACAATAGAAGAGAATATTCAAAGAAATATTGATCATATAAGTAAGATCATAGAAATGTATCGCCGCCACCCTTGATTGTCTATAATGACATCAAATTTAGAGGGAATAATTAATCATATTCAAACCTTATCAACCCAACACAAATCATTTAGGCAATGGCGAGAAGCCAAGAAGGCCGAATATGCTAACAGTTTGTCATATGAGGAAGTCAAAGATTTAGAGATTACAAAAACTATGTTAGCCCAACACTTTCTCAATCCTAAAACCGGATTGCATGTTGATGTCTGTAAGCCCAAGTTTTCAATCAAATGGTGTAGTCATGAGGGCATTAGTCAAAACTTTTGGGATCGTTGGTGGATGGTTTTTGATAAACCACCCAACAACAATTTAGATGTGCCTTTGTATTTCCTCCGTAAACTCTATGCAGAGTTCGTCATGGGTCAACATGTTAATTATTTTGATTTTAGAGAGTTTCAAGGAGTGGGCAGGGGAATGCCTCAAGATAGACCTGGGGCAATTAGACAAGTACAAGGTCCCTATATTCCCCCTCCTGCTATCCCTTCTCCACCCCCAATGCAGCACCCAGACGTTGTTGCAAATGCAACACAACAGGGCCTTAGTGCCATACACTCTTTGACCGAGCATTTGATTATACAGACATCTCAGTTTGCACAAGCACATGATGAAGGTGATGATATTGGATCACCTGGTACTACTAGACCGTCGTCGTCCAGACATGTATGTGTGCCCCATCATTGCATTTCTTGCAATCATTTATGCTTGGGTCCTATTATGGAGAGTAGTGAGCCACCATTGAACACATCAGAGTATGATCTCCATTCACGAGATGAGGCAATGGGGTCTAGAACTCAAGCTGAGGGGTCAGGGACAAGAGTAGAAGCTACCGGATCAGTAAACAATAGAGAAGGAGAAATGCATGAGCAATCTTTTGTGCAGGTAAAATTTAAAGTTAAATTTTATGGTCTATTCCATTTGAATATATAAACAACTTTATTAGTACTAATGTATCTAAGTGGGATAACAGTTGATGACAGAGGAGGAGTTGACAGAAGTTCATCATGGAACTTTGTCTGCCATCCAATTTGGCTTGGACTTGCCAGTATAATTTGTTGTACACATCAACTTTTTTTTTATGCATTTATTTCTTTGTGAGTAATTATATATTAATTTATATCTTGATGTTAATTTTATTTTATAGTCAATCAAAAATGTGAATGATGTGGCATCTTTGCCAATAGTCTTTTCTCGAACTCCTGATCGACCCAAGGGACTATCATTTGCAGAACGGCTTTCTCAACGCCAACAAAGGGTGGAGGTAATTTGATTGAATTGTACTTTAATTGATAATTTAGAAAACTTAAATATTTGATTATAGTCATTTAGAGTCTTACATTCTTGTCCTTCTTAATTGATGCAGGAGGCCTCGATGGTGGTATGTGCTTGTTTTCTAGTAGATAAGTTTTTATGTAGTGCATTTCCTATTTTGTTTAATAATTATATATTAATTTATTTCAATGTTACTTTGCTTTTATGCAGTCTGTTGAGAATGTGAGTGATGTGCCACCTTTGGCATCATGCTTCACTAGGACACCTGATTGTCTTAAGAGAAAATCATTTGCAGAACGATTGTCCAAACAACAACATAGGGTTGAGGTAATTGAATTGAATTTTCTAAATAATTGATAGTTTATCTAGCGGTCTTATAGTTGATTATAGTGATTTAGATGTATGTTAATAAATGAAAGTTCTTAATTGTAGTAGATAAGAACCTATTTACTAACTCTAACTTATTTTTATTTACCATTGAAGAGATTAATCAAATTTGTGTTTTGACTTGTTAATGTAGGAAACTTCACCTCCATCAATTACTAGACATTTTGGTACAAAGAGGACACTTTTTCAGGATCCATCACAGATTGAGGGTCAAGTGGACTTGTAGTATTTGATGTAGCTATTTGGCATGTAGATTGTATATAGATTTTGAGACATGGCATATGCCACATTTTGTAAAAAATATTTTGAGTTGGCATATTTGCCAAATTTTTGTATATGTCTACCATTATGGACTAGATTTTAATGTATATACACCTTGATATACAATATAATTTAAATTCCTTATGTGCAAGTCATGATACTTCCCATGATGCCATACATTATGATGATAGTTCTTTAGTCCATTGATGATATGTTTAGCATTGAGAATGGTTTTAGATCAAGAGAATGGTTTTAGATCAATAGAATCAATATGAAAAAATTTCTTATATATGCCCTAATCAAATAAGGTCATGATAAACCATTTCATCATGTATTTAGTCTTCATCTTGTCAAATTTTTTAAATATGTCAAAGTTGTCATATGAAAAATGTAAAAAAAATGCAAAAGTATGGAAGATGAATAGTCAAGTACTCAAGAGTCAGTTGGAGACTATTGGTTTCCCTCAAATCATGTATAAATATGCATAAACCTTCGTGGAAAAGGCATTGGAGATGTATTGAAAACATTTTGAAGATGAATTGAAGACATGTTTGAATGAAATTAATGTCAAGAAACTCTATGTCAAGGACACTGGGGGCACATTATAAACATAAAAAACTTACATCTTGGGGGGAGGTGCCAATAAGGCCAATAAGGATACTATTTCAGTTGGGTGTGTGTGTGTGTATGCAAATCCCATTTATGGCCGAGAAGCTCTCTATTTACTATTATTCAACTCTCGTTGATAGGAGGTTGGCTCTACAACTATTGCAATTTGTGTATGAAACCTAGATGCCTACGAGATCATATATATATGTATGTATGTATGTATGTATGTATGTAAATCCTACAAGATAGTCATTCATGAAATTACTATGCAAAGAGGGTTTATAAGTTGCATTAGGGTTTATGACTATCCTAAAACAACATCGTGTATATGCTCATAAAAGCCATCAAACTCTGAGAATAAACTCGTCATTAGATAAGGAGTGGAAAACTAAAGTCACATTCCCAAAAACCTCTTAAAATCACATGTCTCCTCTTATGAAAACTAGGGTCTTTGCCGATACATTATTCCGTAAAAGCAAAGTCACTTAAGATCCTAAGAGCAAAAACCTTGCCAAGTGCCATATTTTTTGTTTTGCTCATCGTGGGGTCAAACAGACTGCGCCAACGCATTGGGGTGGGTGGGTAAATGCTAGTGGAGGTCTCGTTTTGTGCACCAAGCATCCCAGTCATTCCAAGCAAGAGGCTACCGGCAAAGTCCCTTAAGATCCCTGAGACCAAAAAATTGCCAAACTTTGACCGGGTAGTTCTCAGAATTCGTGACAGTTGGAAATGTTTTGTTTGGACCTACAGGTGCACGTGACATCCTTCCACAATGACCTCTCTCATTTTTGGTCAACTCCAGTCTGTTTGACCGTGCCGAAATCAAACGCATTGTTGCAAAATGCTTCAATTTGATGCAGTGGAAAGGTGCTAGGTGTGACATTTTTCATTCCATAGCTCGTGCGGTCGAACGGACTGCGCCAATGCATCGGGGTGGGTGGGTAAATGCTAGTGGAGGTCTCGTTTTGTGCGCCAAGCGTCCCAGTCATTCCAGGCAAAAGGCTACCGGCAAAGTCCCTTAAGATCCCTGAGACCAAAAAACTGCCAAACTTTGATGGGGCAGTTCTCAGAATTCATGATAGTTGGGAATGTTCTGATTGGACCTACAGGTGCACGTGGCATCCATCCACAATAACCTCTCTCATTTTTGGTCAACTCCATTCCATTTGACCTTGCCGAAATCAAACGCATTGTTGCAAAATGTTTCAATTTGATGCAATGGAAAGGTGCTAGGTGCGACATTTTTCATTCCATAGCTCGTGGGGTTGAATGGACTGTGCCAATGCATCGTGGTGGGCAGGTAAATGCTAGGGGAGGTCTCATTTTGTGCGCCAAGCATCCCATTCATTCCAGGCAAGAGGCTACCGGCAAAGTCCCTTAAGATCCCTAAGACCAAAAAACTGCCAAACTTTGACCGGGCAGTTCTCAGAATTCGTGACAGTTGGGATTATTCTGTTTGGACCTACAGGTGTACGTGGCATCCTTCCACAATAACCTCTCATTTTTGGTCAACTCCATTTCGTTTGACCATGCCGAAATCAAACACATTGTTGCAAAATGCTTCAATTTGATCTAGTGGAAAGGTGCTAGGTGCGACTTTTTTCATTCCATAGCTTGTGGGGTCAAATGAACTACGCCAACACGTCAGGGTGGGTGGGTAAATTCTAGTGGAGGTCTCGTTTTGTGCGCCAAGCATCCCAGTCATTCCGGGCAAGAGGCTACCAGCAAAGTCCCTTAAGATCCCTGAGACCAAAAAACTACCAAACTTTGACGGAGCAGTTCTCAGAATTCATGATAGTTGGGATTGTTCTGTTTGGACCTATAGGTGCACATGGCATCTGTCCACAATAACCTCTCTCATTTTTGGTCGACTCCATTCTGATTGACCGTGCCGAAATCAAACACATTGTTGCAAAATGCTTCAATTTGATGCAGTGGAAAGGTGCTAGGTGCGACATTTTTCATTCCATAGCTCGTGGGGTCGAACAGACTATGCCAACGCATTGGGGTGGGCGGGTAAATGCTAGGGGAGGTCTTGTTTTGTGCGCCAAGCATCCCAGTCATTCTGGGCAAGAGGCTACCGGCAAAGTCCCTTAAGATCCCTAAGACCAAAAAACTGCCAAACTTTGACTGGGCAGTTCTCAGAATTCATGACAGTTGGGAATGTTATGTTTAGACCTACAGGTGCATGTGACATCCTTCCACAATAACCTCTCTCATTTTTGGTCGACTCCATTTTGTTTGACCGTGCCGAAATCAAACGCATTGTTGCAAAATGCTTCAATTTTCTTAAGGTGATGAAGTGCATCATCCTGACTTACCAGAACAAGGTCCCAACCAACAAAACAACAACAACAACAAGCAAACACTGTACAAACAACTATACAAATATACAATATGATACACAAGACTGCCATGAAGTCACTCAGGCCTGGAAATAATGTTTGAGGAATTGTCCATTGACTGGCAACGGGACATCCTCACCTGTCAGGTTCTTAAGCCTATAAGTGCTGTCTCCTAAAATTTCAGAAATCTGAAAGGGACCTATCCATAGTCTATCGAACTTACCATGATCACCTTTCCTTTCATGGGCTTTATCCCACACCAGGACTAAATCTAATATCCTGAAAGCTTTAATTCTGGCTCTCTTGTCAAACCAGCGTTTGACAACAGCCTGATGTTTTGCAAATTGGTCAATTGCTTGGCTTCGTTTTTCTTCCAGATGCATCAACTGAAGCAACCTGACCTCTTGTTTATTATCTATGCCTAGATAGTCTTGGGCAAACTGCAGAGTAGGAATTTTCAAGTTTACAGGGAGGATAGGATCTACCCCATATACTAGCTGGAAAGGTGAGTTTCCTAATGCAATTTTCATTCTAGTTCTGTCTACCCATAAGGCATACTTCAGAAATGAGTTCCATTCCCTGGGATTTTTCTCTATCAATTTCCTTATGATACTCAGTAAATTCTTATTGGTGGATTCTGCTAATCCATTTCCCTGGGGATAGTAATTGGATGAGAACTTAAGTATAATCCCATGATCAAAAGCCCAACTTGACAATTTAGTGGAAATGAAGGCAGAACCATTATCACTTACCAATGCATAAGGAGTTCCATACCTGGTGACAATGTTGCTTTCCAGAAATTTAATGACATCATCAGCAGTACAAGTTTTGCTGCTGATAGCCTCAGTCCATCTGGTACAGTAATCAGTAATTGTTAGGACATACCTCTGGCCTGAAGAAGATGGAGGATTGATTGGTCCTATGAAATCCATGCCCCATTGTGCAAATGGGCGCTCCTCCATCACTGGCTGCAATGGTTGTGCAGCATATTTTTCTTTGTTGGCAGCAACCTGGCAAACATGACAACATTTAACATGATCAGCTGTGTCTTTAAAAATTGTAGGCCAGTAATATCCTGCTCTGAGGATTGCATGTGTTGTGGCCAACGCTGATCCGTGGGCAGTTCCAAACTTGTCATGTAACTCTGTCAAGACTTTATTAGCTTCTGGTTTCTCTAAGCATCTCAGGTATATCCCTTCATAATTCTTTTTAAATAGGGCTCCTCCCTTCATCATATATTTCTGGGATCTCATCTTTAAGGCTCTTCTCTGTGAAGCCTGCATCCTCAAAGGACATCTTCCAGTGATCAGGATGTGCCTGATGTCTGAATACCATTCTTTATTGTCTTCCTCATCTATCACATACTGCTGACTGATGATGTTTGGATCAGTTTCAGATATCATCTGGCTCAGAGCCTGTCCTCTTACTAGCTTCATGGGTGTGATCTCTATGTCATATTCTTGTAGTACCGTAATCCATTTGGCCCTTTTTTCACCAGGTTCACTCTGCATCAGCAGCATCTTTACTGCTGCATCTGGTACCACAGCAATCACTTTGCTCCTCAGTATATAATGTCTGAACTTTTTTACTGCTCTGACTAATGCAAGTGCCTGTCTTTCAACATCTACATATCTCAACTCAGCATCCCTGAAAGGACAGCTCATGAAGGCAATTGGTTTCTCTTCTTTATCTTCATTTCTTTGAGTTAACACTGCTGCAGAAGTATGTTCTGAAGCAAATGAGTAGATGTAGAAATCTTTTGTATAATCTAGACTAATGAGGACAGGAGCATCTGAAATGGCCTTCTTTATATCTTCAAAAGCAGCTCTGGCTTCTGGTGTCCAGTCAATTTGTGCATCTTTTTTCAACATGGCATTCAGTGGTCTGACAATCTCAGCAAAGCCAGTGATGAACTTCCTCACAAAATTTATCTTACCGAAATAAGATTTAAGCTCCTTTTTGCTTCCTGGAAGTGGTAATTTCATAATAGATTCCACCCTGTCAGGATCAATGATAATCCCATCCTCTGTGATTAGGTGGCCTAATAACTTTCCTGTTGTGACCCCGAATATGCACTTCTTGGGATTCAGAGATATTCCATATTCTTCACACTTCTTCAGCACACTTCTAAGGTCAGCAACATGATTTCCCCTTTCTTTGGAGAACACTGTCAAGTCATCCATGTAGATGACTATACATTTTCCTATTAAGCCTCTGAAGGCTATGTCCATTGCTCGCTGGAATGTAGCTCCAGCATTTATCAATCCAAACGGCATACGTCTATATGCAAATATCCCCCATTTTGTGGTGAAGGCAGTCTTTAATCTGTCAATTTTATCCACCATCACTTGGTTGTATCCTGAAAAACCGTCCAAGAAGGACATCATCTTGGCTCCATTTACCATCTGCAGAACCTCATCCAAAGAGGGCAAAGGATAATTATCCTTTTCTGATGCTCTGTTCAGGTTCCTGAAATCCACACACAATCTGATGTCTCCATTCTTCTTCCTGACTGGTACCAGATTTGCCACCCAAGTGGAGTGCCTTACCGGAAATATTATCCGTGCATTTAACAACTTCTTGACCTCCTCAAGGATGATGGGCTCAAGCAGAGCATTGACTGGCCTCTGCTTCTGTCTGAAAGGTTTTGCATCTGGCTTGAGGGGTATAGTATGAGTTATGACAGAAGTGTCATACGTCTTCAGCTCGTCATAAGTCCATGCAATTACATGTATATAATCCTTAAGGGCTTGAGTTATTCCATCTAACTCTTCAGGTGTACAAACCTTACCCAACAAGACATTCTTCTTGTCATCAGCTTGTCCAATATTCACCTGTGAATATTGACCTCCATCTGCCTTAGGCAGATCCTTATGCTTGAGCATATTATCCAGATCAAAGGCTCTTTCTAACTCAATCATACCTTTGGGAATTGTGTTGCCAGGCAACTCTAAAATCTCATCTTCTTCCCAGACATGATCTTCCATACCATTTTCATCTATGATCTGAGCTTCAAATACATCTCTGTTTGATATGAAGTCCAGGATGTGCTGATCATCATCAAACACTTGGAGATTCGTCACATTGTCAGGTACCGAAGGTACTGACACCAATTCTACTGCAAATCTCTTCAGACCAGATATAGACAGTGGTTCTAGCGTACTGGCGGCCTGAGCAAGTGCATCTGCCCTTTGGTTCTGTTCTCTTGGCACGTGAACGATGTTGAAGGCATCAAAGTCTTCAATCAGGTCCCACACACGATGTCTGTAATTTGACAGCTTTCTGTAGTTACAAGAGTAAATTCCTCTTACTTGTCTCACAACTAGTTCTGAATCTCCAAAGACATGCAGAATCTTCACCTTCTTCTTATGTGCAAACAACAGTCCATGAATCAGAGCTTCATATTATGTGACATTATTAGTGCAGGGGAACTGTAATCTGTAAGCTGCTAAATGGGATTTCCCTGATGGATCAGTAAGGTCAATCCCTACTCCAGAGCCTTGCTTGGATTTGGATCCATCAAACCTCAGGATCCAAGGCTTATCTTCAGCAGGACATTTATTTGAACTTTCCTTTTTCTTTGCGGCTCTGGCTGCTGTTCCGCCTGATATCCACCTTAACTTAGGTGTGTCATCTTCAAGCTTCTTCTTTCCTTTATCTGATGAGCCTGATGGCTTTTCTATTTTCTCTTCCATCCTAGCAGGAGGATGATGTTCAGCACATACAACTGCATGCTTCTTCAAAATGTGCAAGCACAGTGAGCAAGTGGTTTCTGAGTGAGGCGCCTCATGCAGCCTACACCAACCTTTAATTAAAACCTCCTGGGGAGATCTACACTGTTGTGTTATTTTCTTTATTTCTTTGACCAGAAATTCTTCGAACTTCGTCAGGTCACTGCCTTTATCCTCATCAGACAACTCGTAATCCGGTTCCATGAAGCAATCACTACCAGGAGTGATCTTTTCCTTTCTCGCATCATTTGTCTGATTGGACACCAGGATCTCTTCTGTTTTTCGGATATGATCTTCATCAGGATCCATCGACTCTTCTGTTCCTGCAGAAGACAAATAAAAATTAGTATCATCATCATCATCAGATGTAGCACTCACCTCAGAATATGATGATGATGCCTCACTATACGTCTGCTCCAGCATGATCATGTCTAAGCATGGTTCGCAAGTCTTTTCCGAGTGTGCTTCTCCATGCAATCTGCACCATCCATCGATCAAAATATCATTAGCAGGTATATTTAATAATTGACAACGTTTTATCTGAGTAGATAAATGCATCTGAAAATCCCTAAAGCGATCTATTTCATTCTCATTATCAGGATCATTATTAAGTTCTACGATTGGCATATCCTCATGATAATCATCATCATGATGATGATGAACATCAAGCATCAGGACCTCTTCTATTTGGACAGTTTACGGCCTGATGTGATAAACTCCAGGTTCTACGTTTATATACATGATCTCATTTGTTCTGTTATACTCCGTGATCATATGTTTCATCCTAGGCTCAGCATCAATCCTGATCTGATTAGGTATACCTTTCCATGGCAACCACATGTGACTGAAGTCTGTGGACATGTATCCGTTAAGCGTTTTAGACCAGTCCCGGCTAAGCAACATCCCGTATGTATCAGGTATGTCAACTACCTGAATGTCAATGTAATACTGGATCCTAGGATCAGACGCTAGCTGCATGTGAATGTGAGTGAGTTCTCCTACGACACTTACTTCTGTCTTGTCCAGTTGAGTGACCTTCTTTAAGGATTTAGCAGGATGCAGTCCTAATGCGTTGCATATCGACAAAGGCATAACATTAGTTGAGGCTCCTGAATCAACTAAACAATTGTGCAAATTCTTACTGAACATTCTTATGGTGAGGAGAAACGGAGGTGATTCAGTTTTATCCCTGTACAAGGTCATGTGAGAGGTTTCAGCAGCTTGGACTGTGGCTGACACTTTGGGCTTGACAGTGCTATCTTTAGCAGTATGATCTCTGCTATTGGATTGACTCAAAAGGTGATTACCCTCTTTAGAAGCAGGATCATCCAGCGACTTCATGAATGCCCTTTTGATGGCAGGAGTTTTCAGTAACTCAGATAGGGACAGGCTGATCTTGATTTTCTTCATTTCATCAGCCAAATAGCTGACTAACCTGTCGGACTCATGAGGTGCACCTGCGACTTTTGTTACTGTGTTTTGAGGAGACAAGTACTGAGCATTCACCTTAGGGAACCCAGGGTTATTGCTAGCCTTAGGATCAGGAGGTGTGTTGAAGTTGTTTGGAGGTAGAGATGATGTCAATGGACCGGCAGGTCTGTTGGCATTACTCCTCAGGTTATAATTATGCTTACCAGGGTATTGCTGCTGGTATGCATGTACTTCCTCATGCTCTCTTGTAGGTTCATTTTCATCCTCAAAAGGGAAGACATAATTTGCTTCAAAGGTTAAGGCAGATTCTTCACAGGTCTGATTATAATCCTGATGAGGCTGATTAGTGTAGGTTTCCAGCACAAAAGCTGAATCATATCCACAAGGGACTATTTCATTTCCTTCTGCCTGAGGTGGATTTCCAGAAGTATTAGACACTTCAGTCTGAAAGATGCTGGCAGCAATCCTAAATTGTGGACAATCTAATTCTGCATGTGCATTGGTATTGTGAATCCTGCACCAATTGGTAAGGGCTGCCTCAGCAAGATTGACTCTAGTAGTTTGTTTGGCTTCACCAGGAGGCTGATTGTCTAGGGGTGATGGTAATGAACCATTATTTGGCCTGGAGTTCCACACTCTGGGCTGCCTAGGAGGATTATTGTTATTTGCAGCACTACTGTTGAAGTTATTGTTGTATCCTCTGTCAGGGTAATTTGGTCTGTCATTGGAATAACTCCTATTCTGACCTGACTGTGAATAAAACCCTTGATTTCTCAAGTGTGTCACTTCTGTGGTGAGTTTTCTCAACTGAGCAGCAATTTCTTTGATTTCCTCTTTCTCCTCTTGGGCTTTGGCCACTACATTTTCAGTCTGAGGCTGGAAAAAGGAAGATCCATGGTTATTGTGGGGTAGGTCTGTACCCTGAGGTGTCTGAGTATATGCAGGATATTGTGGCAATTGGCCATTTCCATTAGGAGGAGGCATGATACTCAATGGAGGTACTTGCAAAGGTGCAGGCATTATTGCTGGGGGCATCACTGCTCCATTTGGATATTGTGCAGGATATTGCGAAGGATAAGCTGCAGGATACTGTGCTGGATATTGTGACTGCATGCCAGGCAAAGCAGGGAATGCTATATTTGGAGTAGGAGCAGGTATCAGCTGTTGATTTACCTTGATAGCTTCTTGAAAAGCTCCTGTCAATGTGGTGATCGCAGGATGTGTTCTCCTGATGAACATGGCGGTTAACGGATCCAGGGCTGAATAATAAATACTTTTGGCAGCATCATCAGCCACCACATATGGGGTAACTAGCTTAGACAACATTTTCTGGAACCTAGCATTGAAATTTGCAATAGGTTCATGCTCCAATCTCTTAATTGTGGCAAACAGGTGGTAATTCATGGATGGATCAATAGGGACCTTGAATCTGTCAAGAAAGGCCTTCTCTAAGACAGCCCACGAACCTACAGAAGATTGACCAAGACTAATGAACCAATTATAAGCCTCTTCCCCTAAGGAAAAAGGGAATAATCTGCACACCACATCCTGATGTTCTATTCTGGCTCTGCAGCAAGCCTCTTTAAACGTCCTGATATGATCATCCGCATCCTGGTAAGGATGGTATTTTGGACAAAGCTTGTCCGGATACTTTGGTAACTCATGATACGCAGTAAAGGTCAATGGTGATTCTGCTGCAAAGAACGACATTGCAACCTGAGGGGGCTGAACTGGTGGTGCAGTTGGCTGAGGTTGGACTAAAGGTATACCCTGAGGTTGAACAGAAGGTGTCACTGGTATACCTGAAGGTATTTGCAAACCAACAGGAGTTATAGGGGGAGGTCCTGGTGAAGCTCTGGACGTACTAGACTCTGGAGTATGGTGAACGTCTACAGTCTTAGGTCTAAAACCTCTAACAGGCAATTCTTCAAAAATTTCACTATGTCTAGACCTGGTATTTATCCTGTGAGCCAGGATTTCTCGATTTGGAGTCCAATTAGCTGAAACTTTGCAAATATTGGCTGGATTCCACCGGACGAGGTGATATTTGCGGTCAACTTGCAAATCAGACTGAATATTTACGCGATATTTGCGAAGATACTACAAATATGACAGGATATTGGGATATTTCGACCAGTAGCACCAGATCTCGCGTGTCTAAGGCTCAAATTCTCAAAGCTTGAACAAATTTATGCATCTTTGGCCAATATTTAGTGAATTTAAAGAAATCTACTGTAAAGCTTGCAATATTTATGTGAAATTTGAAAATCTTTACACAGAATGTGCAAATACAAACTTGTCACAGCAAATATTTACGCAATTTGATGAAATTCACAAATGATCTGAAGTTACCTTACTCTGAGCGTCATCAAACCTGGAAATACTGATGATGAAAGTGATCTTCAATCCTTTGGCCCTCCTTCTAGCGCCAATTTATGTTGGTCATGATGTTAGTCATTTGCAAACATAGAATAAAAGTTACACAACAACCTTTACTCATCTTGAAAGATACGATGAATTCAAAGAATTCATGATCCCAAGTCTCCGTTGATTAGGTCTTAATCTACTGACGTTACTCAGTGGTTGATGTGTGTTGCTGTTTTCCATTCAGGGGCCTTACGTGTTTCTGCACTGTTCATCATCATCATCTTCAAATATCCTGCTCTGGATGTTCGCTCTGCATAAGTCTTCAACAATTCTACCTCTGCACTGTAAATTTAGTCAAATAATGTGCATACAGGCTGATATTTGCATGATTTCTACCATTATTTATAATTCTTTGCATGATATTTTCAATACTACATGCATTTAACCAAATATGCTAAGGATCTTCAGTTACCTACGGGATTTCAGCATATTTCACTGTTTCTGCTTGTTATTTATCATGATTTGCAGTTATGGTGATGAATTAATGAAATTGAAAAAAAGGAAAAGGGTTAGAGGGTGAGATTCCTAAAATTACTGGACTTAGATCACTGATTCACATACAAGCTCCCATACTTGCAATGAAAAAGAAGGAAAACTAGAAATCATACTTCACCAGGACATTCCACAAATCCGCATGATCTAGTGCAAAGCTTCAAAGGAAAGTTGACAACAACATGTAATGAAATGAAAGCGCTTCCAGTTGAACACAGCATTCACCAGTACATATCCAGAAATCAACAGAAGATTACGTAAAATTTGCAATCAGGATGTAATCTGGAACTTCATATTCATTCAGTATGCTCAAGAACAGGTACATTTACAGTGATCTGAAGAAAGAACCTTGATATTTCAACAATTCTATCCTCATTAGTCTCAGTAATCCAATCTCCTAACTTATTCTACAGTAATTGACTCTTGCGCCAGATGCGTCTGTGTATTCTAATGTATTTCTCCCTCTTCTAAAATGACAAGCTCTGGATGTTATATAGAGCAACTGCCAGAAAACAGTTACAATGATCCAAGGATCAGGATCCTCTCATAACAAACAACGGCCCAGATGAAAAGCACATGCTTCGTCAGTTAGCAAATGTACAGCTGGCACGGAATATTCCAGCATCTTCAACTTGATTCGGTCTCCAGCTGGCGAACAGCATATTTGACAATATCCTCTTCATTTCTGGCTCATGTTGACTCCATGCGCAATTTTGTAATGCTCAGCTTCAGCAGCATCATCATGACCTCAACGCTCAGCTTCAGCAGCATCATCATGACTTCAATGTTCAGCTTCAGCAGCATCATGATGATTTCCTGCAAGTAAACAGACAAACATTAAGTTCATCATCATCATGATAAACAACAGGAAGAAAATACTTTATTTAAACATACCTCCCCATGTGCAGCTACAGGCAATTAAGCTCTACCTGTGAAAAATATGCACTAAATGCATAAACAGCATAAAAACAACCAGGTCGACCCTCGTTGACCAAAATCAGGCAATCGGCCCTTTCAAATTTCCATCGCTTCATGTTTTTGCCCATTTTCTTGTATATCGGGTTCGAAATATGATGATGATGATCTCAGATTATACAAGGAAATAATCGCCTTTCAACCATCCTTAGAAATCGGCTTTGCATCATCATCATATTTGCATCGGCGTGACTACATATGATCAGGGTGACAATTTTACCTTAGGCCGACGGCAACAGTTATACCGACGCCAAAAAAATCATGATGATGACCAACTATATATCTTTAAAGTGGCCGCAGGATATCACAAAATATGATGATCCTCCTTTCCTAATGCCCTGATGGAAAGTACATCAGGATGTTTTGCTCTTGCACATTCGGGAAAGAAAGACATCGTCATCATCATCATGATGAAGACAAACAGGAGGGCTCGGAAAATGATCCTGCCGCTGAGGAAAATCATGATGACGTCATCGTCATCATCAGGCCTGGTTTAAATGCAAAGGGATGACGTCACCGTCATGTTTCGTTTAAGATCAGGAGGTAAATGGAATATCGGGTTCCCTCTAAGGAAGATGATCAGGTCATGAAAGCAGTATGACCCCTTTTTCGGTTAAGGCGATTCGCTCGAAAGGTCAGGATGATGAACATCATCCTCAACATATACGCACTGGGTGATCAAAAAAAATGATCCTGCCGAAAGTTCTGATGACGTCATCAGGATATCCGGGGCTTGTGTTAATCTTCGAAGATGACGTCATCGTCATCATCATATTGGCGAAATGGATCACGCCTTGGAAAATATCCTGCCGAAGGACAAAGGTGATGGTGACGTCATCGTCATCATCATATTTGCAAAAGGTTATACTCGTCGGCAGGATGATACTACGAACTGCTGGGAGAGACGAACAAGATCATGATGATCTTGTTCAACATGACTTAAGAAATGAAAATCACCCTCCGCTTCGAAAGATAAGGTGATCATCATGATCACACAAAAGGAGATCAGGAGGATATTAGGAAATGTCGGATCTCGAAATATCATGATGATGTTGATCACCAAGACTGTCGTGCGCGCGCAAATTATGCAGATGACAGATTTCTCTAAGTAAGGTGATATTATAATATCATCATGATATTATAATATCGGGTGATGCTGGAATACCATGATGCTCGCGATGTGAGAATATCATGATGCTGATGATGTTAGAATATCATGATGCTGACCTGACGGGCAAAACACACTAGCATTTAAGATTGACGTCCGGATGTTTCGGGACTGCATGATTTTCATCAGGTGATAAAGTAAGATCATGATGATGACCTTTGGCGAAACAAAAGACCGCCCGACGGGGAGAACCTACTACGACTTAAACTTGACGTCCGGATGTTTCGACCTCAGGATATTATCGGGGGGGGCTTTTCAAATATCATGATGATGATGTTCATATAGCAATTATCAGGTTTGACCAAAACTTTGACTGCTCACAACTCCCTCATATGGACGAATTTTCAAGTGATGCAAAAGGCAAACCTGCATGAAATTTCAAGCTCTTTCTAACCATGAAGTCATAGAAACAAAATATGAACTTTGAAAAACTAACCTCACGATGATGACCCACCTCATCCTGACCTTCATGATGATGATGCACCTGACTTATTTTTACCAAACCGCCAGAAACAGACAACACAAGCCAAAACAAAAGCTGGGTCCCTGTTTTGCCAAGTCAAAATGGGGCGTATTGTGTAACCACACAACACCATCCATGTTGTGAATGTAGGAACGCCTCTCGGCGTAATTACTCTCTTGGAAGCTAACTCTATTATTCTATTTGATTTCTTAAGTCATTTGAATTTACAATTTTATAGTTTCTATTTGATTTTTTTGAATCATTTGTATTTTGTAGATTCTAACGTGGTATTAGAGCAATTAGTGAAGGGTTAGATCTTCTAAGTTTTCATGTTTGAGATATTGGAGGGGCTAATCACTTTTCATGTAAGTTTTGGGTATGTGCATGATCATGATGGGCCAAACTATACCTCTAAGTGGCAATGAAAATACAAAAATCAAACTTAATCAAGTTCATGTGAAAATTTGAATGGATTATCTACATAATTTGAAAAATATGTAAGAACGAAATTTGTAGAGAATTGAATCTAGTTTATGGGCTACTATTTAAAAAAAAACTAAATTTACTTAGTGAAAAATGAATATTTCAATGAACAACTATTAAATTTTTCAGAAAAAAAATAAAAAGTGGGCGTCATTCCAGCCAACCTAACTATGAGCAAAAAAAATATTATTTTTAAACTTTCAAAATAAATAGAGGACTCATGCCAGGATGTGATGCATATTTTTTTGAATTTTTTTTCCAATAAAATAATTAGTTATGATTTTTTTACTATGACTTTTTTTAAAAACTAAAAATTAATTTTCCAGCCAACCTAACCCGATAAAAAAAAATTGGAATTCAATTTTTTTTATCCTATAGCCAGAAAAGCATAGAGTGTGACACAACTTTCAGATCTCAAAAAGGTGAAGTGGTTTGAAAGTTATGGATGTTTTTCAACCAGTGTGTCCATCAGGATTTTAGACACACACTATATAGAAAATTATTAATAATTATTTAATAAAATGATAACCAAAAAAATATTATATTTTTAGAAAGCTAACAATTGTTCTATAAACCCTTTTCATTTTATCAATTTTGCATAAAAAAAGTCATCAGCACGAAGGGTGAAGTTCGAAGAAGAGAGTGAAACCTACAAAAATATTAAAATTGAGGGAAAGTCAACTATGACAGTCCCAAGCCTACATACAAGGCAAAAGGGAAGCAAAACAGATATCTGTTATTAACGGATATCCATTTTGCTTCGGTAAAATATCATTTTCCCTTTAAATGGATATCTATTTTAGGTTACCCAAAACGGATATCCATTTTGCTTTACCCTATTCTTTTCATTATTTTTTAGTTTGTTACTAACTATCAATAGTTTAAATTACTAACTATAGTTAATGTATTCATGTCTTCTTGTATAACCACCACTACCAACCATAAGCTTGTGGTAACACATACAACCATCTAAGCAATTCTTTCAACTTGCAGTATTGTAGAACATTCTCTTAACATAACCAAGCCTCTAGATTGTTCCACATGAACTTCAACTCTACTACAAGTACACCTGCATTATTATTTATGCTTCTACTAGTACAATTAAATATGTAGTTGTGAGTACTTCAAATGACTCATGGTTAAATTTCCATAGCATCACCACATGTAGACATATCTCCATGCTATATCACAATATCTAAAACTCACCACATCCTACCACATTACATTTTATCATTGTTCAATAGTTTCCATATAAACTCTCTCTCTCTCTCTCTCTGACCTATCTACCTCCTAGTTAAATCCTTTTCCTAGCTTTCCTAGTTTTTCTTTTCCTTTCCAATTTCCCTAAGAGAGAGAGAGAGATAGAGAGATAGATAGATAGAAAAAGAGTCCTAGTTTTCTTGTTTTCATTTCCTTCATTAATAAGGGAGAGGGAGAGATAGAGGGGAGAGATAGGGAGATAGAGGAATGATAGGGGAGAGAGAGGCAAGAGATAGAGAGGTAGCTAGAGAGAGAGAGAGGAGATAGATATGGAGAGATGGAGGAGACAGACAGGAGAGATAGGGAGATAGAGAGTGAGCAAGATGTCTAGAGAGATAGGGAGAAGGATTGAGAGGTAGAGGGACAATAGAGATACGGAGATAAGGGAGAGATAGGGAGATAGAGGTTTAGGTTTCTCAGGTTTAGGGTTTAGGGGCATTATTTAGGGTTTTGGGAGAGAGAGAGAGAGAGAGAGAGAGAGAGAGTTTCTTGGGGTTAGGGGTCAGGGTTTAAGGGCATTGTTTAGGGTTTATGAGTTTAGCATTGCTCAAATTTAGGGTTTAGGGGTTTAGCTTTGCTCTAGTTTAGGGGTTTACGGTTTAGGGTTTAAAGAGAGATAGAGAGAGGGGATTGATAGAGATTGGGAGAGATAGAGGAGACAGAGGGGAGAGATAGGGAGATAGAGAGTGAGAGACGTGTCTAGAGACATAGAGAGAGATATTGAGAGGTAGAGGGATGATAGAGATAGGGAGATAGAGGCTTAGGGATGCTTGGGTTTAGGGGCATTATTTAGGGTTTATGGTTTTGGGGTTAGGGGTTAAGGTTTAGGGTTTAGAGTTTAGAGAGAGATAGAGGACCAATAGGGAGATATAGAGGAGACCGAGGGGAGAGATAGGGAGATAGAGAGTGAGGGACATGGCCAAAGACATAGGGAGAGAGATTAAGAGGTAGAGGGACATAGGTGATAGGGAGATAGGGGAGAGATAGGGAGATAGAGGTTTAGGGTTACTTGGGTTTAGGGTTTAAGGGTTTGGGGTTTCTTAGGTTTAGGGGTTAGGGGTTAGGGGCATTATTTAGGGTTTAGGGTTTATTATTTCTAGGGGTTAGGGGTTCATGTTTAGAGGTTTAGGATTTAGGGTTTATAGAGAGAGAGGAATGATAGGGAGATAAAGAGGAGACTGAGGAGAGAGATAGGGAGATAGAGAGTGAGGCACAAGGCCAAGGACATAGGGAGAGAGATTGAGAGGTAGAAGGATGATAGAGATAGGGAGATAAAGGAGAGATAGGGAGATAGAGGTTGAGAGTTGTTTCCAACTCAAACTCTTTCCCTTGAGCATTGTATTAATTACAATCATAGAATCCTCCTCTACTAATAAATAGTTTACCTTTAACATCTTGGCTACTCCTAGCCTTGTTAATGCTAACTTCCCATATTGTCTCATTGTTGGTGTGTATACCCATGAAAAGAGACCCACCATAGACCCTTTCACCTTGTCTTATTTTGCTACAACCTATTGTCCATATTATTGGTGTACATCATTCCACTTATCAATTATAATCACATTATCTCTTGTTACTTTCTGATCTTTGATCTTCTATCAACTTTATTTGAAACTTTGAACCTTCTTCTCTTTCATCCCATTTACCACTCTATCATCACACCAACCATTATACTTTTGGGGGCATAGTCGTATTTGTTCATATCCTATTTTTATATTAGTTTATTTTTGTTATCTTTTTCACTCTATCATATCTTTGGGACATTGAACTCTCTTTTTCCCCTTGGGGAATCTACATTGACATTACAACCATCTTATTACTCCACACATAATTGCTCCCTTCTCCTTGATTTTGTTCCTTTATCATCCACACTTCATAGATGTAACACAAGTAGGCTCACATCCAAATGTTTTGTAGTTCTTTGTACCAAAAATCATAAAACTTACATAGGAAATGAAGGACTTGGGTGGCAAGGACACAATGCAAGTACCTAATAATATAAAAGAATAACTAGAATATAAGAATTTAATGAAAGTGTACATACCTCATGACTTGTAACTGTGTATTCTTGTGTATACTTTATGATTGACGTGTATTCAAGTGTACATACTTCATGACCTATGTGTATTCATGTGTATACTTCATAATTTACGTATATTCATGTGTATGCTTCGTGACTTACGTGTATCCATATGAATACTTCATGTATATTACACGTATTTACATGTATTCTTCATCCCTTATGTACATTCATGTATATGATTCATGAAGAACATGTATTCAAGTGTATACCTCATGACTTGTAGTGTATTCATGTGTATACTTCATGATTGATGTGTATTCAAGTGTATACTTCATGACAAGTACATGTATTCATGTGTATACATTGTGACTTACGTATATTCATGTGTAAGCTTCGTGACTTACATGTATCCATGTGCATATTTCGTGTATATTACCTATATTTATGTGTATGCTTCATGCCTCGTGTCTTACATGTATTTATGCATATACTTCATGTATTACGTATATGCTTCATGAATCATGTATCATGTGTACTTATATGTTTCATGTCTCACATGTATTTATGTGTATACTTAATAGATTACATATAGTTTCATGCTTTGTGAGGAAAACAAAATGGTTATCCATTTTGTAAAATAGATATCTATTTTGGGGAAGTGATAGCCGTTGTTGAATATTCATTGCCCAAAGAATTGGGCTTTCAGAAATAGATATCCATTTTGAAAATGGCTATCCGTTATGTAAATGCCAAAAAAAAAGACAAAAGGAATGTTTTTGGGCCTGACAACCGTGCCCACAGACCCTCTGTTTTTGAAAAACCCATGATTTCTACCTATTACAGTCAAAAAAATATTTTTGTGCACTTTTGGAGACACAATTTGCTTGTTATAATCATAAGGGTGATATTTTTGTTCCCCTAATGGGGAGCAATAGTCGTCGTAAAGAAAAAAGGACGAAAGTTACATTGGAGGAAATTGAAGCAATTAGGGAAAAGGATAGGGCAAGGAAGAGGATTGGAAGACCATGTTTGGCAGATGCTCATCAAGGTGAAGCTTCTTCTTTACCATCTAATGACATGCAAATTGAAGATGTTAATTTTGATTATAATGAAATGTTAGATAAGAATGAAATTGACCATGATATTGCAAATGAAAATGTTGCAAAATGTTATGAAACACCTATTGATAAGAGCAATACCATGGACAAAGAAGAAGAAAAACAAAGATGTGCACTTGAAGAAAGTGGATATGAACCTCATGATGTTGAATTTGTACTCCATAATCCATTTGTTGATAAAATTGATGAGGTTGATAACATGGATGAAATAATGAAAAACAATATATCTCCAAATTACATAAGAAGAAAGGATGTTTGTCAAGAAGAGAATAAGCATGGGTATGTGCAGGATCATTGCGGGCCAAACAATGGCAATAGGAAAAAAATCACGTTTTTACTTAGCCAAATTCGCGACTTGGCAAAGTTTGACTTTGAAACGGATATCTGTTTTGGTTTGGATACCAAACAAAATGGATATCCGTTTCCAAAACGGATATCCGTTTTCTAAAAAAATTTGGGAAAATGGCTTTTTACTGGTAGTCATCAATTTTCCACAGTCCATGATGTTGAGTTTGAAATGCTTCTGGATTTGACTGTGTATTATTATTTTCCTCAACGTTTCGAATCACACACAGTGATCCATCATTAGGAGAAAGATAGCAAGCAAGAGAAGAGAGAACATGAATGACAGTATGCAGACTTAAGACCACTTAAAAGGAGAGAGAGATGTGAAGCGGAAACCAAGATCAATTAAGGGAGAAGGATAGCTGCCTATCAAACCTAGTGAAGTGAGGGACAAAGAGGAGTGGGGGACATCTAGGCACACTAAGACAAAACAAACAAAGACTAACTAGGATGAGAGGAAGACCCAAGTAAAGAAAATTAAAAAAGCAAACAAAGGAGCAAGGCCACAAATTAGAAGGGAGCAAAAAGAGGAATAACTGTAATACAATCAACCATAAAGAACAAACCGAGGATGAAAGAGATAAGATAATTAAATAATTAAATAAATAATAAAAAAGGGGGGGACAACCGAAGAGGTTAAAATGTGAGGGATAGATTGGGAAAAGTTACATATAAAGAACAAGAGAGGGCTCCAAGTTAAAAGAGAGAGAGGGGTGAACTACAAAGGCAAAGGAGGGGGGGGCTAACAAAAAAGAAAGGTAAGCCAATAACTATCCAAAGGAGGAAAGAAACTAACTAGGAGAAAGCATAAGAGAGAAGAGTAAATCATAAAAGGGAAGACAAGCTACAACGACCAAATAATATATATAAATATATATTCACAACAAACTCCAAGCCACAAACGGAGCACCAGGGGGCAACAAGAAACAAAGTATACAGTTAAAAACCTAGAAATTAAAGAGGAGGGAGAAGGGGGCAATGAGATCCAGAGGTTGGAGACGGGAGGTTAAGCTAGGGGACAAAAGTATGAGAAATAAAAAGGTGAGAACGGGCCAAGGAGGGTAAAGAGGAGGGAGGACAAGGAGCAAAGGGAAAGGGGGGAGAGGAGCCTAGGGAGGGAGAGGAAAAGGGGATAAGATGAGGGCAAAAGAGGAGGAGAAAAGACTCAATCCCACAAAAGGGGACAAGGAGGGGATAGAGGGGGGGCGGGGGCAAGAACCGGTAAAGAGGGGAAAAAAGGACAAAGATAGGAGAAGGGAGAGGGGAGCTAACAAGATCAGTTCAGGAAAGAGAGGGGAGGGGTAAGAGGGGAGGATGGGGAAGATAAATTGACTAAGAGTGAAGGAAATCATGATGGGGTAAGAGGGGAGGCTTTTTACTCTTTTTGAAAATACACCTCTTAAATCTTGGATCTCCCATCAATATATGAACCTCCTTAAAGACCGTTTCTAGTGAAGGAGGAGGGCAAATTAACATTGGTAGCTTCTTTACACATTGATCCATAAGGATTTGTTAAACACTAAGAATCATCACTAATGAATTACTCAAATAATCAATAATAAAATATTCAATTTTGTTCATCAGGTGAAATAATCACTTGTCTAGACTATGTTCCAATATTTCGGGGATAGGAATGGTGGGGCAGCAAGGGTTGTGTTTTGGAGCGTTTTGGATTTCATGCCCTAAATTGCTTTACATAATCCTTCATATGATTTGATTCATGACACATGGTTTGAGAAGGATACACATGATATACCCTTACCCTCTAGTGATAAAATTATGAATGATACTTTATGTGGTGAAGCTACACCTTCGTTAATCCTTCATGACATTGTTATTCCTTGTAATGATGATGTCCTTCATGTGATATGTTAGGACATAATGCAAAGTTAACATGGCATGAACTCTCTTGGAAGGGTAAGCATGGACTATAAGAACATTGAACTAGTTGGATCTGTTAAGCTCGCCATTTATGAAAGAACCTTTTAAAAGGTTAACCTTAATTAGGTAAGGTTATGTTTCAGTGTGGTTGTTTGTGCAACAATGTGTAAATTAATATTATTGAAGGATAAATCTAACTATAATATACTAACATTTTAATAACCATGAGAGCTGGGACTAACAATTAGACTAAAAACTTGACAAACAATACAACTTGGACACATGTAGGACTTGGAAAATGGAAAAGAATATATAATTAAATGTGGAAAATAATGAAAAAGTGGTATTAGTTGCACCTATATAGAGAAGTGGTTTAGAGGTTGGTTAGGGGAATTATTTAGGGTTTAGAGGTTTAGGGTTGCTTAGGTTTAGGGGTTTAGGGTTTACAGTTTAAAGAGAGATAGAGAGAGGGGACTGATAGAGTTTGGGAGAGATAGAGGAGACAAAGGGGAGAGATAGGAGATAGAGAGTGAGAGACATGTCCAGAGACATAGAGAGAGAGAGAGAGATTGAGAGGTAGAGGGATGATAGAGATAGGGAGATAGAGGTTTAGGGTTGCTTGGGTTTAGGGCCATTATTTAGGGTTTAGGGTTTATGGTTTTGGGGTTAGGGGTTAAGGTTTAGAGGTTTAGGGTTTAGGGTTTAGAGAGAGATAAAGGACCAATAGGGAGATATAGAGGAGTTTGAGGGGAGAGATAGGGATATAAAGAGTGAGGGACATGGCAAGAGACATAGGGAGAGAGATTCAGAGGTAGAGGGACAAAGGTGATAGGGAGATAGGGGAGAGATAGGGAGATAGTGGTTTATGGTTACTTGGGTTTAGGGTTTCTCAGGTTTAGGGGCATTATAATTTAGGGTTTAGGATTTATTGTTTAGGGGTTAGGGGTTAGGTTTAGAGGTTTAGGGTTTATAGAGAGAGGAATGATAGGGAGATATAGAGGAGTCTGAGGGGAGAGATAGGGAGATAGAGAGTGAGGGACATGGCTAGAGACATAGGGAGAGAGATTGAGAGGTAGAGGGAAACAGGTGGTAGGGAGATAAGGGAGAGATAGGGAGATAGTGGTTTAGGGTTACTTGGTTTAGGGTTTAGGGGTTTGGGGTTTAAGGTTTTGGGGTTTAAGGTTTAGGGGTTTAGGGTTTCTCAGGTTTAGGGGTCAGGGGTTAGGGTTTAGGGGCATTATTTAGGGTTTAGGATTTAAATTGTTTAGGGGTTAGGGGTTAGGTTTAGAGGTTTAGGGATTTGGATTTAGGGTTTATAGAGAGAGGAATTATAGGGAGATAGAGAGAGGAGATGGAGGAGAGAGATCAGGAGATAGAGAGTGAGGCACATGGCCAGGGACATAGGGAGAGAGATCAAGAGAGGTAGAGGGATGATAGAGATAGGGAGATAGGGGAGAGATAGGGAGATATAGGTTTAGAGTTGATTGGATTTAGGGTGTACCTAGGTTTAGGGTTTCTCAGTTTTGGAGATAGCTAGAGGAGACAGATAGGGAGAGATAGAGGTGACAAAGGGGAGAGATAGGGAGATAGAGAGTGAGCGATATGTCTAGAGAAATAGGGAGAAGGATTGAGAGGTAGAAGGATGATAGACATAGGGAGATAAGGGAGAGATAGGAGATAGAGTTTAGGGTTGCTCACGTTTAGGGTTTAGGGGTTAAGGTTTAGAGGTTTAGGGTTTAGTGTTTAGAGAGAGAGGACCAATAGGGAGATATAGAGTGAGGGACATGGCTAAAGCATAGGGAGAGAGATTGAGAGGTAGAGGAATGATAGTGATGGGGAGATAGTGAGATAGGGAGATAGAGAGATAGAGGTTTAGGGTTTCTTGGGTTTAGTGTTTAGGATTTAGGGGTTTATGGTTTCTCAAGTTTAGGGTTTAGGGGTTAGGAAATAGGGGTTAGGGGTTAGGTTTAATCATGCATCCCAGTCATTCCCCTATCATTCCTATATATATCCTATCTCTCCCCTCTATCTTTTCCTCTCCCTTATCGACGAAGCAAATGGAAACAAGAAAACTAGGACTCCCTTTCTCAGGTTTAGGGTTTAGGGCTTAGGGGAATTATTTAGGGTTTATGGTTTAGGGGTTAGGGTTTAATATTTGGAAGAATTATTTAGGGTTACTTGGGTTTAGGGTTTAGGGGCATTATTTAGGGTTTACGGTTGCATGTCAAAAGTAGTCTCTCTCTCTCTCTCTCTAAATCCATAAACCCTAAATAATGGCCGTAATCCCTAACCCCTAACCCGCATCTACCTCTCTCCTGTATCTACCTCTCTCCTGTATCTATTCAAAAGTGCCTTTAAAATACTATGAGATACCTTAGTATAAGTAAATCATATAAAAATTAAATATATATATCATCATAATCCTATATAAATTTTGATAGTTTGTCCAAAATCTCTCCTTTCATATGATATAGTCTTTCTAAAATTTGGATTGTATTTTATAGCTAAAATGCCTAAATAATTAAAATGCTAAAAATGCTAAAATAATAAAATAAAAAATAATGAATACAATAGGGAAAAAGAAAATGGATATCTATTTTGGAGATCATAAAAAACAAAAAAAGACTGCGTTTTTGCAAACCTGCGGCTTGCAAAATGCAGTCTCATCTTCAAAGAATGGATATCAGAGCTGAGGAATGGATATCCGATCCAAAGAGGTAAGATTTCGTGCATTTTTTTTGTTTGTTTTGTATATTCAAGAAATTTTTTTGGTTTTTATGCTAAGTGGGTATGTTTTATAATTTAATTAGGTAAAATGGATGCACAAAATGAAAACCCAAACCCTCCACCACCAAACCCTCCCCCTCCAACAATAGAAGAGAATATTCAAAGAAATATTGATCATATAAGTAAGATCATAGAAATGTATCGCCGCCACCCTTGATTGTCTATAATGACATCAAATTTAGAGGGAATAATTAATCATATTCAAACCTTATCAACCCAACACAAATCATTTAGGCAATGGCGAGAAGCCAAGAAGGCTGAATATGCTAACAGTTTGTCATATGAGGAAGTCAAAGATTTAGAGATTACAAAAACTATGTTAGCCCAACACTTTCTCAATCCTAAAACCGGATTGCATGTTGATGTCTGTAAGCCCAAGTTTTCAATCAAATGGTGTAGTCATGAGGGCATTAGTCAAAACTTTTGGGATCGTTGGTGGATGGTTTTTGATAAACCACCCAACAACAATTTAGATGTGCCTTTGTATTTCCTCCGTAAACTCTATGCAGAGTTCGTCATGGGTCAACATGTTAATTATTTTGATTTTAGAGAGTTTCAAGGAGTGGGCAGGGGAATGCCTCAAGATAGACCTGGGGCAATTAGACAAGTACAAGGTCCCTATATTCCCCCTCCTGCTATCCCTTCTCCACCCCCAATGCAGCACCCAGACGTTGTTGCAAATGCAACACAACAGGGCCTTAGTGCCATACACTCTTTGACCGAGCATTTGATTATACAGACATCTCAGTTTGCACAAGCACATGATGAAGGTGATGATATTGGATCACCTGGTACTACTAGACCATCGTCGTCCAGACATGTATGTGTGCCCCATCATTGCATTTCTTGCAATCATTTATGCTTGGGTCCTATTATGGAGAGTAGTGAGCCACCATTGAACACATCAGAGTATGATCTCCATTCACGAGATGAGGCAATGGGGTCTAGAACTCAAGCTGAGGGGTCAGGGACAAGAGTAGAAGCTACCGGATCAGTAAACAATAGAGAAGGAGAAATGCATGAGCAATCTTTTGTGCAGGTAAAATTTAAAGTTAAATTTTATGGTCTATTCCATTTGAATATATAAACAACTTTATTAGTACTAATGTATCTAAGTGGGATAACAGTTGATGACAGAGGAGGAGTTGACAGAAGTTCATCATGGAACTTTGTCTGCCATCCAATTTGGCTTGGACTTGCCAGTATAATTTGTTGTACACATCAACTTTTTTTTTATGCATTTATTTCTTTGTGAGTAATTATATATTAATTTATATCTTGATGTTAATTTTATTTTATAGTCAATCAAAAATGTGAATGATGTGGCATCTTTGCCAATAGTCTTTTCTCGAACTCCTGATCGACCCAAGGGACTATCATTTGCAGAATGGCTTTCTCAACGCCAACAAAGGGTGGAGGTAATTTGATTGAATTGTACTTTAATTGATAATTTAGAAAACTTAAATATTTGATTATAGTCATTTAGAGTCTTACATTCTTGTCCTTCTTAATTGATGCAGGAGGCCTCGATGGTGGTATGTGCTTGTTTTCTAGTAGATAAGTTTTTATGTAGTGCATTTCCTATTTTGTTTAATAATTATATATTAATTTATTTCAATGTTACTTTGCTTTTATGCAGTCTGTTGAGAATGTGAGTGATGTGCCACCTTTGGCATCATGCTTCACTAGGACACCTGATTGTCTTAAGAGAAAATCATTTGCAGAACGATTGTCCAAACAACAACATAGGGTTGAGGTAATTGAATTGAATTTTCTAAATAATTGATAGTTTATCTAGCGGTCTTATAGTTGATTATAGTGATTTAGATGTATGTTAATAAATGAAAGTTCTTAATTGTAGTAGATAAGAACCTATTTACTAACTCTAACTTATTTTTATTTACCATTGAAGAGATTAATCAAATTTGTGTTTTGACTTGTTAATGTAGGAAACTTCACCTCCATCAATTACTAGACATTTTGGTACAAAGAGGACACTTTTTCAGGATCCATCACAGATTGAGGGTCAAGTGGACTTGTAGTATTTGATGTAGCTATTTGGCATGTAGATTGTATATAGATTTTGAGACATGGCATATGCCACATTTTGTAAAAAATATTTTGAGTTGGCATATTTGCCAAATTTTTGTATATGTCTACCATTATGGACTAGATTTTAATGTATATACACCTTGATATACAATATAATTTAAATTCCTTATGTGCAAGTCATGATACTTCCCATGATGCCATACATTATGATGATAGTTCTTTAGTCCATTGATGATATGTTTAGCATTGAGAATGGTTTTAGATCAAGAGAATGGTTTTAGATCAATAGAATCAATATGAAAAAATTTCTTATATATGCCCTAATCAAATAAGGTCATGATAAACCATTTCATCATGTATTTAGTCTTCATCTTGTCAAATTTTTTAAATATGTCAAAGTTGTCATATGAAAAATGTAAAAAAAATGCAAAAGTATGGAAGATGAATAGTCAAGTACTCAAGAGTCAGTTGGAGACTATTGGTTTCCCTCAAATCATGTATAAATATGCATAAACCTTCGTGGAAAAGGCATTGGAGATGTATTGAAAACATTTTGAAGATGAATTGAAGACATGTTTGAATGAAATTAATGTCAAGAAACTCTATGTCAAGGACACTGGGGGCACATTATAAACATAAAAAACTTACATCTTGGGGGGAGGTGCCAATAAGGCCAATAAGGATACTATTTCAGTTGGGTGTGTGTGTGTGTATGCAAATCCCATTTATGGCTGAGAAGCTCTCTATTTACTATTATTCAACTCTCGTTGATAGGAGGTTGGCTCTACAACTATTGCAATTTGTGTATGAAACCTAGATGCCTACGAGATCATATATATATGTATGTATGTATGTATGTATGTATGTAAATCCTACAAGATAGTCATTCATGAAATTACTATGCAAAGAGGGTTTATAAGTTGCATTAGGGTTTATGACTATCCTAAAACAACATCGTGTATATGCTCATAAAAGCCATCAAACTCTGAGAATAAACTCGTCATTAGATAAGGAGTGGAAAACTAAAGTCACATTCCCAAAAACCTCTTAAAATCACATGTCTCCTCTTATGAAAACTAGGGTCTTTGCCGATACATTATTCCGTAAAAGCAAAGTCACTTAAGATCCTAAGAGCAAAAACCTTGCCAAGTGCCATATTTTTTGTTTTGCTCATCGTGGGGTCAAACAGACTGCGCCAACGCATTGGGGTGGGTGGGTAAATGCTAGTGGAGGTCTCGTTTTGTGCACCAAGCATCCCAGTCATTCCAAGCAAGAGGCTACCGGCAAAGTCCCTTAAGATCCCTGAGACCAAAAAATTGCCAAACTTTGACCGGGTAGTTCTCAGAATTCGTGACAGTTGGAAATGTTTTGTTTGGACCTACAGGTGCACGTGACATCCTTCCACAATGACCTCTCTCATTTTTGGTCAACTCCAGTCTGTTTGACCGTGCCGAAATCAAACGCATTGTTGCAAAATGCTTCAATTTGATGCAGTGGAAAGGTGCTAGGTGTGACATTTTTCATTCCATAGCTCGTGCGGTCGAACGGACTGCGCCAATGCATCGGGGTGGGTGGGTAAATGCTAGTGGAGGTCTCGTTTTGTGCGCCAAGCGTCCCAGTCATTCCAGGCAAAAGGCTACCGGCAAAGTCCCTTAAGATCCCTGAGACCAAAAAACTGCCAAACTTTGATGGGGCAGTTCTCAGAATTCATGATAGTTGGGAATGTTCTGATTGGACCTACAGGTGTACGTGGCATCCATCCACAATAACCTCTCTCATTTTTGGTCAACTCCATTCCATTTGACCTTGCCGAAATCAAACGCATTGTTGCAAAATGTTTCAATTTGATGCAATGGAAAGGTGCTAGGTGCGACATTTTTCATTCCATAGCTCGTGGGGTTGAATGGACTGTGCCAATGCATCGTGGTGGGTAGGTAAATGCTAGGGGAGGTCTCATTTTGTGCGCCAAGCATCCCATTCATTCCAGGCAAGAGGCTACTGGCAAAGTCCCTTAAGATCCCTAAGACCAAAAAACTGCCAAACTTTGACCGGGCAGTTCTCAGAATTCATGACAGTTGGGATTATTCTGTTTGGACCTACAGGTGTACGTGGCATCCTTCCACAATAACCTCTCATTTTTGGTCAACTCCATTTCGTTTGACCATGCCGAAATCAAACACATTGTTGCAAAATGCTTCAATTTGATCTAGTGGAAAGGTGCTAGGTGCGACTTTTTTCATTCCATAGCTTGTGGGGTCAAATGAACTACGCCAACACGTCAGGGTGGGTGGGTAAATTCTAGTGGAGGTCTCGTTTTGTGCGCCAAGAATCCCAGTCATTCCGGGCAAGAGGCTACCAGCAAAGTCCCTTAAGATCCCTGAGACCAAAAAACTACCAAACTTTGACGGAGCAGTTCTCAGAATTCGTGATAGTTGGGATTGTTCTGTTTGGACCTATAGGTGCACGTGGCATCTGTCCACAATAACCTCTCTCATTTTTGGTTGACTCCATTCTGATTGACCGTGCCGAAATCAAACACATTGTTGCAAAATGCTTCAATTTGATGCAGTGGAAAGGTGCTAGGTGCGACATTTTTCATTCCATAGCTCGTGGGGTCGAACAGACTATGCCAACGCATTGGGGTGGGCAGGTAAATGCTAGGGGAGGTCTTGTTTTGTGCGCCAAGCATCCCAGTCATTCTGGGCAAGAGGCTACCGGCAAAGTCCCTTAAGATCCCTAAGACCAAAAAACTGCCAAACTTTGACTGGGCAGTTCTCAGAATTCATGACAGTTGGGAATGTTATGTTTAGACCTACAGGTGCATGTGACATCCTTCCACAATAACCTCTCTCATTTTTGGTCGACTCCATTTTGTTTGACCGTGCCGAAATCAAACGCATTGTTGCAAAATGCTTCAATTTGATGCAGTGAAAAGGTGCTATGTGCGACATTTTTCATTCCATAGCTTGTGCGGTCGAACGGACTGTGCCAACACATCGGGGTGGGCGGGTAAATGTTAGTGGATGTCTCATTTTATGCGCGCCAAGCATCCCAGTCATTCCGAGCAAGAAGCTACCAGCAAAGTCCCTTAAGATCCCTGAGACCAAAAAACTACCAAACTTTGACGGAGAAGTTCTCAGAATTCATGACAGCTAGGAATGTTCTATTTAGACCTACAGGTGCATGTGACGTCCTTCCATTATAACCTCTCTCATTTTTGGTCAACTCTATTCTGTTTGACCGTGCCGAAATCAAATGCATTGTTGCAAAATGCTTCAATTTGATGGAGTGGAAAGGTGCTAGGTGTGACATTTTTCATTCCATAGCTCGTGGGGTCGAACAGACTGCACTAACGCATCGGGGTGGATGGGTAAATGCCATTGGAGGTTTCCTTTCGTGCGCCAAGCATCCCAGTCATTCCGAGCTGTAAGCTACCGACAAAGTTAAAAGTTGCTAGGATTGAAATTTTGCATTCCACAGGTCCTAGGGCTGAATGGTTTGCTCCAACACATCGGGGTGGGTGAGTAAATGCTAGGGGAGGTCTCATTTTATGTGCAAAGCATACCAGTCCTTCCAAGCTGTAAGCTACCGGCAAAGTCAAAAGTTGCTAGGATTGAAATTTTGCATTCCACAGGTCCTGGGGCCGAATGGTTTACGCCAACACGTCGGGGTGGGCGAGTAAATGCTAGGGGTGGTCTCGTTTTGTGTGCAAAGCATCCCAGTCCTTTTGAGCTGTAAGCTACCGGCAAAGTGTGTGACTTTGCCGGTAGCTTATAGCTCAGAAGGACTGGGATGCTTTGCACACAAAACGAGACCACCCCTAGCATTTACTCACCCACCCCGACGTGTTGGCGCAAACCGTTCGGCCCCAGGACCTACGGAATGCAAAATTTCAATCCTAGCAACTTTTGACTTTGTCGGTAGCTTACAGCTCGGAACGACTGGGACGCTTGGCGCACGAAAGAAAACCTCCAATGGCATTTACCCATCCACCCCGATGTATTGGCGCAGTCCGTTCGACCCCACAAGCTATGGAATGAAAAATGACACACCTAGCACCTTTCCACTCCATCAAATTGAAGCATTTTGCAACAATGCATTTGATTTCAGCACAGTCAAACAGAATGGAGTTGACCAAAAATGAGAGAGGTTATTGTGGACGGATGCCATGTACACCTGTAGGTCCAAACAAAACATTCCCAACTATCACGAATTCTGAGAACTGCTCCGTCAAAGTTTGGTAGTTTTTTGGTCTCAGGGATCTTAAGGGACTTTGCCGGTAGCCTCTTGCCTGGAATGACTGGGACACTCGGTGCACAAAACGAGACCTCCACTAGCATTTAACCACCCACCCCGATGCGTTGGCGCAGTCCGTTCGACCCCACGAGCTATGGAATGAAAAATGTCACACCTAGCACCTTTCCACTGCATCAAATTGAAGCATTTTGCAACAATGCGTTTGATTTCGGCACGGTCAAACGGAATGGAGTTGACCAAAAATGAGAGAGGTTATTGTGGAAGGATGCCACATACACCTGTAGGTCCAAACAAAATATTCCCAACTGTCACGAATTCCAAGAACTGCTCTGTCAAAGTTTAGCAATTTTTTGGTCTCAGGGATCTTAAGGGACTTTGTCGGTAGCCTCTTGCCCGGAATGACTGGGATGCTTGGCGCACAAAACGAGACCTCCACTAGCATTTACCCACCCACCCCAATGCATTGGCCCAGTCTGTTCGACCCCACGAGCTATGGAATGAAAAATGTCGCACCTAGCATCTTTCCACTGCATCAAATTGAAGCATTTTGCAACAATGTGTTTGATTTCGGCACGGTCAAACAGAATGGAGTTGACCAAAAATGAGAGAGGTTATTGTGGAAGGATGCCACATACACTTGTAGGTCCAAACAGAACATTCCCAACTGTCACAAATTTCAAGAACTGCTCCGTCAAAGTTTGGTAGTTTTTTGGTCTCAGGGATCTTAAGGGACTTTGCCGGTAGCCTCTTGCTTGGAATGACTGGGACGCTTGGTGCATAAAATGAGACCTCCACTAGCATTTACCCATCCACCCTGACACATTGGCATAGTCCGTTTGACCCCACAAGCTATGGAATGAAAAATGTCACACCTAGCACCTTTCCACTGCATCAAATTGAAGCATTTTGCAACAATGCGTTTGATTTCGGCACGGTCAAATGAAATGGAGTTGACCAAAAATGAGAGAGGTTATTGTGGATGGATGCCACATGCACCTGTAGGTCCAAACAGAACAATCCCAACTGTCACGAATTCTGAGAACTGCTCCATCAAAGTTTGGCAATTTTTTGGTCTCAAGGATCTTAAGGGACTTTGCCAGTAGCCTCTTGCCCTGAATGACTGGGACGCTTGGCACACAAAATGAGACCTCCACTAGCATTTACCCACCCACCCTGATGTGTTGGCGCAATTTGTTCAACCGCACGAGTTATGGAATGAAAACTGTCGCACCTAGCACCTTTCCACTGCATCAAATTGAAGCATTTTGCAACAATGCGTTTGATTTCGGCACGGTCAAATGGAATGGAGTTGACCAAAAATGAGAGAGATTATTGTGGAAGGATGTCATGTGCACCTGTAGGTCAAACAAAACATTCCCAACTGTCACAAATTCTGACAACTGCCTGGTCAAAGTTTGGCAATTTTCTGGTCTCAGGGATCTTAAGGGACTTTGTCGGTAGCCTCTTGCTTGGAATGATTGGGATGCTTGGTGCACAAAATGAGACCTCTCCTAGCATTTACCCGCCCACCCTGACGCGTTGGTGCAGCCCATTTGACCCCATGATGAGCAGAACAAAAAATATTGTTCCAGTTGACACATTCTCAATCATTGACATGGATGATATCTCAGTACCATTCCTTTAGGCATAATATGAGCTTCCAATGGAAGGTGCAATTGTGAGGTTAGAGATGATGAAAAGTGTGCCTCATTAACAGTCATGTTTTACTTGTCTTCAATGATGATTCCTTGGTTCAACTTAATCCTTTGATAATACATTTTAACCTCCTTGTGAAAGTGCACTTTCAAGGTTGCTTGAGCAAGAGCTAGTGCCTCAACATCAAGGTGCACTTTTGGTGTTCTAGAAGCATGAACTAGCACCTCAAATAGTAAGGCACTCATTCTAGGTTGTTTATTCAATAATTGGCACTAGTCACATATGGTGTAGAGAGGTAGATGTGCACCCAAGTCATCATTTGATGCCTTCAATAACTATAAACTCCTTTGATGATGCATTTTATCCTTCCAATTCACTATCTAGCCTTAGGTGCACATTTTAGGTTGATCAATCATAATCTAGTGCCCTAAGTACCAAGGCACACTTTTAGGTTATTTTGATAAAGGATTAGCGCCTTCATTTCTAGGCGGAAGTTTGGAGTTGAAATAACAAGTTTCTTCATCACTTCAAACATATTT
Organism: Cunninghamia lanceolata; assembly: GCA_027924645.1. Taxonomy (NCBI): domain Eukaryota; kingdom Viridiplantae; phylum Streptophyta; class Pinopsida; order Cupressales; family Cupressaceae; genus Cunninghamia; species Cunninghamia lanceolata. The sequence goes on along the minus strand of BSBN01000292.1, from coordinate 128,298 downwards.
AACACTTTGAAGATCTCCAATGCATGATTGAATATCAAGAAACTAGTGTATCATTTCATGAAGGTCTTAAGTGTTGTAAATATGCATCTTCTTATTTAATCATGTGTTGTAAATGAAGGAATGCAATGATTGCAATATGTGCACAAAACAGAATTTTTGATAAGGATTGAAAGGAAATGTTAAGAAAATGCAATTGGCGGGTGTAAATCCAAAGTGTGGAAGCATAGACAAGGCATGTGAATAGTTTGGCATGACACCTCAAAGAGATGCTATCTCATGGAATGCAATGATTGCAAGATATGCACAAAATGGATTTTTTGAAAAGGCTTTAGAAACTTTGAAGCAAATACAATTGGAACGTTTAAAACCAAATTCCATAACCTGTGCAAGCATTCTCCCTACTTGTGCCAAATTAGGATCTTATATATACATATATGCACATAATGTCATGAAAATAATGTATAGTGTATATATCAAGCCATATAGGCATGTACAAATAAAACCATATGGGTATATACAATGATATACATCGATAACATACAAAAGTATGTTTACAAAGCCAAATACACATATGTAACAAAATGTCCCAAAATCAAATCTCCTATGCATTGCTATCAAATAATCTATGGCTCTTGCTAGGCCATGAAGATGGTGAACCAGTCAATGACTCATCTTCTATCGCTCATCGACTAGACCTCCTTAATAGAGATTTTTGAATTTCCACCTATTAATACAATCAAACAACATGCACATTAATATAGAATTTAATATTCAAAATATATAACATGACATAAGTAATCAATCACTTACCACCAATTGGTGATCCCTTTTGATCATTTGTTGTCTCTCTTCTTCTATAGAGCTGGATGGGTAGGGGAGGTGACGTCCTATGAGAAGCATGAACAAGCAGATTTAAAAGTAAACATGAATATCATAAATATGTACATTAAATGCTGCGCTTATTATAGGACTGTTCTAGTACTATTTTAGGACTGTTGTAGGACTGCTGTAGTTAAAACTATCCTAGTAGACATGTATAGGACTGTCATCTCATGGAATACAATGATGGCAAGATGTATATCAAGATTAGTATGAAGATTAATTATGATTGTTATAGGACTTTTATAAGAATGCAAAGTAAGGAAGCATAGGCAAGGCACATGTACTGTTTGGTGGAATACCTTAAAGAAATGAGAATTTTGTCAGATGTTGTAGTTGCAATTGCCATGTGACACATGTATGTAATATGTGAAAGCATAGACAAGGCACATGAACTATTCGGCAAAAGACATCAAATACATGTCATCTCATGGAATGCCTTATGTAGAAAAAGGTACAAATGTGCAATATTAAGAAATACAAATGAGAACTAAAAATCATACCTCGAGTATAGTCAAAATAACCTACGATGCCATACAAAATAATTTATGATGCCATGCAAAATAATCTATGATGCCATGTAAAATAACTTTATTCGCAGTCCTGTATAGTCAAAAACATGCATTATAGTTAAAGTAACAAGATTTTTAATAAAACAATTCTAAAAAATAGAAAAAATAAGAACAAGTTCAGATAAAAAATGTCATACCTGTCCATCTGGAAGTTTAAATGCTAGTCAAGCGTACCTGAGGGGTCATCTCTTACCTTTAAAGTATCCAATATTGCTTCATGATCAGCATTACTAATTATCCATAGTTCTTTTGATTTTGGTTTTCCACGATGCTTTAGTAACTTGACATTTGTTGCTACAACTAGGTGAGAATACATCAATATGGTTTTATGCTTCTCAAAGTCTTCAAAGGCCGGGATGCCATTCTTTTTAACCATATATGTTCGTAACCAAGTCCCAACAATAACAACTGATCCTGTAGGATATGTGAACCCATCATCATCTGTCATAGGTTGTGTTAGCTTTTGTTTTCCCTGTACACATCGTGCCAACCAATAGTCTGACCTCTCTTCATTTCCATGCGGTGCAACAACTACATAAGCATGACCTGGCTGTACAAGGTCTGAAAGATGTTCATAATCAAATGAGCTCTCCATGTCATTGACGGAAGGTGATTGACCTTCATCTAAAGGGATTAAATATTGTGGAATCCATGCATCTACCCACTCACTTGACTCACAATTGTTCCAATCACATTTAATACAACTCTGACAAAAACAAGCTAATTCTCGTGTCCAAATAGTCCATGTACTTGCATTTGAGCTTTGAAATGAATGCATCTTTGATGATTCACTGATTCTCTAACATTCCAATTTCTCTATCGCTATCCCATCATCAACCAACCAAAAGAACCTGCGCACTTCAGAATCAAGAGCCACTCCTCGTGACAATGCATAGTTACACCACTTAACAATGGAATCTGCATCACTGAATGTAGCACCACCTCTAATCTTTAGTTGTTCTTTAAAAAGAGCTCTCTTCACGCATGCACCTGCTCCATCATGTTCACCTTTTCTGTGCCCGGCTTCAAAAAAATTCCAAATATGAGGTATACCCTTCTCTACATGCATTTTGCTCAACCAATAGAAATTACGAGCATTCTTGAATTGACCAGTGCAATTATCTGACCAAATGAGATGTTGATCTATTCTAATATCTTTTTCTTGGAAGAACCCATAAAATTGTTGAAAAGAATATTGCACAAAATCTGCTGAATGAGATCGATCATCACTCATGTAAAAATGGTATTCTCTGACAATCTTCCTGTTCTCTTCTGTACTCTCGGGGGCATGTCTATATGTGATGTGAACAAAAATAGCAATCTGAATAGAATTGTAGTACTGGGATTGAACTTCATTTTGGGGTTGCAATGTATAGTTTTCTGCAAAATCAACTACAGAGACAATAGTTCCAATCGGGAAAGAGTCTTTACACATCCTGAACTGTTGATCTAACCATCGAGACCTGTGGCTATGTCTGACATACTTGTAGAAAAGATTTTTCTTAAAATCATCAATAAAATCAGCAATACTTACCTCTCTTACAATCAACTCACATCTAGAACCTTCACCTCCACTTTTCAAATTGTATTTCACTGTCTCATATCTCTTTTTCTCAACCATTCTCTTTCCAAAATCATGCTCGTTGCCCTCATGAAAACATGATACAAACTTTGATAACCCACCACATTGTAAACACTTTTCATTTAAACAATCATTCTTGTAGAACATGCAACCATCATCTCTAATACATAGAAATAAATCCAATAAGTCCCTAGATGACTTTGGTAGTTGAATTGCACCACACTCCTATAACATTTCGTTAGTGTGCAAAGTAGAACGAATATTGCATAATAATTCATGGTACATAGAAAATTCTACATGGTATTTGCAACAACATGTATTACGAACTTTAAGAGGAACACAATAAAATGGCTTAAGAGATTCAAATGCTCTTTGTGAGATTGTCATACCTAGGTGAGTTTCACAATATTGTTTGTATAATGTTGTTTGGCTACATTCCAAGTAATGTTTAGGATGTGGTGTGCAGTCTTTATCACCAATTCTTAACTTTACAACATCTTTTGCATTCGGTGATACCCTAGAGTTAGTGTGCCAAAATCATTCAATTTTTTCCTTTGTGCTATCAATTAGCTTCTTGTCAACTTGTGGAAGCCTACCACTGAAAGCCCAAGTATCATTGGCAACAAGACTATCTAGCCTTGATCTTAATGCTAGTGCTTTTGACAATGTTTTACGATTCAATCTTAAGTCAACACAAGTTTGCCTCATTAATCAAGCATTTCTTAATTGTTTGCTTACTATTGAGGTTGTTATTACTCTATGGGCAGCTCTTTTATCTTTCTCCTTGCTAGTCTTTCCAATAGAATTGAGTGCATTGAAAAAGATTCTTACAATAATTTTATTCTGATCGGACACTTTGTTTAACCGAATCTTTAATTTCTTTAGTAAAGGTCTCATTTTGTACATCTTTAATAATTGCACAAAAAGTTGGCATTGTTCGGTTAATATTTTCTTCTCAAAGTATTCATTGAAGAGTTTTGTAGCCCACAACCGAACCGTTTGTGATGACCTCTTGCCTTCAAGTTTTTCCATTATGTTCTCATCAATTTCAAGTAACCATTTTGGGGTTTTTGGGTGTTTTCCAATTTCATCACGATTATTCTCTTCTTGACAAATGTCCTCTCTTCTTATGAAATTTGGAGATACATTGATTGTTCTTGTTTCATCCATGTTATCAACCTCATCAATTTTATCAACAAATGGATTATGGAGTGCAATTTCAATATCATGATGTTCATATCCACTTTCTTCAAGTGCACGTCTTCGTTTTTCTTCTTCCTCTTTGTCCATGGTATTGCTCTTATGAATAGGTGTTTCATAACACTTTTCAATATTTTCATTTGCAATATCATGGTGAATTTCATTCTTATCTAACATTTCATTATAATCAAAATTAACATCTTCAATTTGCATGTCATTAGATGGTAAAGAAGAAGATTCACCTTGATGAGCATCCGCCAAACCCACCCTTCCAATCCTCTTCCTTTCCCTATCTTTTTTCCTAATTGCTTCAATTTCCTCCAATGTAACTTTCCTCCTCCTTTTTGCTTTACGACGACTGTTGCTCCCCATTAGGGGAACAAAAATATCACCCTTATGATTGTAACAAGAAAATTGTGTCTCCAAAAGTGCATAAAAATATTCCTTTCACTGTCATAGCCAGAAATCACGAGTATTTCGATAGCAGAGGGTCTCTGGTTGCGGAAGTCGGGCCCAACAATATTCCTTTTGTCTTTTTTCTACTTTTACAAAACGGATATCCATTTTGTAAAAGCCCAATTCTTTGCAACAAACACTTGCAACGTCCATATGGCTACTACAAAACAAATATCCATTTTATTATGTACATTTGGATTCTAGACTAGGGATTCATTGTTTTATTCAATAAACTTGTGAATTACCATCTAATTTCAATGTTTACACACTAATCCACCTAGGTATCAACTTAATAAAGCTCTGGATATAAGCCATTATTTGATTTTAGGCTATCATCAAATGAGGAGCTTCTAAAGGCAAAAATGTTGTCCCAAAAGAAGGCTCAATGTTATTCGTAAAGACATTAGATTGTTAAAATACAAATTCAAGGTTAGATATTCCTTGGGCTATTTTAGTATAGAGAAGCAAAATTGCAATATATGACTATCCTAGGAATTAGAATGGTTGATCATAGGATATTCATGGCATTTTGATATTAATGGATGGATTGATGGATGTTTAGGGAGTTTAAGTTTAAATGTAATGTATGAGAATTCTTATTTATGAAGGATCTAATATGTCTTATGTCTTATTTGTAGGCCATTCAAGAAAGAAATGAAAAGATACCAAGGACAATCATAACACCTATTATAATTAGGTGCATCAAAGGATTGTCATCCAGGACCTTACCAATATGGGAAGTTATCAAAACCATGTCATGTTTAAAATTAAAGGCTTTATCACCTCTTTGTCCCTATAGGCCTATTAGAACAATAGGTCACATTTTATTCATATACCGGGGTTGAGAATAAACACCAAGCATTTGTAGTTATGGCAAGTGTAAATGGAAATAGATCACAACTTTAGACAATCTATCCTCTCCTAGATTGCACTGACTGAGTGGAAATTAAAAATTCCCTATTAATGTCCTTTATATACTGAAGGTATGGGTGAGAAAGGTAAACTTTGTATGTTGTAGACAAGTGATGCAGAGCAACACAACAAAAGCTTACAAACAGGGTGTAAAATACCCATTAACCCACCAATTGCTCAAATAGCTTTTAAAATATCCTTCCCAAGGTCCAAACGAGACCGAAATACACTCTTTCTTTACTATCGGCAAGACATTTCTAATGTCTCATTGAACTATGCTTCACATGTTCTTCCTTTCTCTATTGTCAGCCAGACTTATCATTATCAATAACCTTCAAATTTGTTAGCCTGATGTGGGACCTCTTGCCGATGTGTAGAATCCATCGCTCAGGCTTATGCTGTCGGTGTGACTCCTCTGTTGTTCTCTAATATACACACTTACTCCGATGTGAGATTCACCACCCTTGTCTATCGGTAAGACCAATACCCTCGGTGAGACTTTTTACTTGCATTCCAATGTTATAACTCTCCCCGATGTGTTTACCGTCCATTAGTCATCGGTAAGACTTCTACATCGGTCAGACATTCTCTTTGATTTCTGATATCGTATCTCACACCAAAACAATAAACACCGAACTACACCATCGGCTAGACCGCCTCTATCGGTGACACTTTTCTTCTTGCCTCCGAGAGTCCATCTCTTTCTGATGTTCCTTCTATTGGTGTGACTCCCTCTCATCGGTGTAGTTCTCAACCGTTCTTCCGATGTGCCGATAAATAACCCATCGGTGACACTTAATGATTGTCACCCTGATATGACTTGATCGGTGAGATCAATGTTGTCAGCTCAATGGAACTTTGTCTCTCCGATAACTATTGTCAGTCCGATGTCTTCGATTTAGCCTATACATAACATGACTTGTTATAACTGGTCGACTAACGTATCTTTTCCCAATTTCCTGATATGGCTGGTCAACCTTTGTATCCTTTGACATGTACATTCACCATTTACAACCATGATAAATGATAGCAGGATCTACACAAAATGTCCACGCATACATAAATGATATACCCATGGATTGTATCTTCGGTGAAACAATACCAATGGTACAAAATATGTTGCTTCTCTTCATCGAAAACCAATGGTACGAAATTTTTCATAGATCAAGGAAACGGATATCTATTTTCAAAATGGATATCCATTTTCGGAACGGATATCCGTTTTGAGTTGCTTTTACCAAAGCAAAACTGATATCCATCTTGCTTTGGTACAAAGCAAGATGGATATCCGTTTTGATTGTTGACTTTTTATGGATTGTAATGTGTTTTAATGTTTCAGTCTCTTCTTCGAACTTCACCCTTCGTGCTGACGACTTTTTTTTATGCAAAATTGATAAAATGAAAAGGGTTTATAGAAAAAATTGTTAGCTTTCTAAAATATAAGATTTATTTGGTTATCATTTTATTAAATAATTATTAATAATTTTCAATATACCGTGTCTCTGAAATCCTGATGGACACACTGCTTGAAAAACATCCATAACTTTCAAACCATTTCACCTTTTTGAGATCTGAAACCTAAGTCACACTCTATGTTTTTCTGGCTATAGGTTAAAAAAAAAATTTTAATTTTAATTTTTTTTATCGAGTTAGGTTGGCTGGAAAATTACTTTTTATTTTTTAAAAAAGTCACAGTAAAAAAATCATAACTAATTATTTTATTAGAAAAAAATTTCAAATAAATATGCATCACATCCGGACATGAGTCCTCTACTTATTTTGAAAGTTTCAAAAAAATATATATATTTTTACTCATAGTTAGGTTGGCTGGACAGACACCCACTTTTTATTTTTTTCTGAAAAATTTAATAGCTGTTCATTGAAATATTCAATTTTCACTAAGTAAATTTAGTTTTGTTTTTTTTTAAATTAGTAGCCTATAAACTAGATTCAATTCTCTACAAATTTCATTCTTACATCTTTTTCAAATTGTATAGATAATCCATTCAAAATTTCACATGAACTTGATAAAGTCTGATTTTTTGTATTTTCATTGCCACTTAGAGGTATAGTTTGGCCCATCATGATGAAATTGGAAAACATTTGATAACCCCAAAATGGTTACTTGAAATTGCTGAGAACGTAATGGAAAAACTTGAAGGCAAGAGGTCATCACAAACAGTTCGATTGTGGGCTTCAAAACTCTTCAATGAATACTTTGAGAATAAAACATTAACCGAACAATGCCAACTTTTTGTGCAATTACTAAAGATGTACAAAATGAGACTTTTACTAAAGAAATTAAAGATTCAGTTAAACAAAGTGTCCAATTAGAATAAAATTATTGTTAGAAGCCTTTTCAATGCACTCAATTCTATTAGAAAGACTAGCAAGGAGAAAGATAAAAGAGTTGCTCGTAGAGTAATAACAACCTCAATAGTAAGCAAACAATTAAAAAAGGCTCAATTAATGAGGCAAACTTGTGTTGACTTAAGATTGAATCGTAAAAAATTATCAAAAGCACTAGCATTAAGATCAAGACTTGATAGCCCTCTTGGAAATGATACTTGGGCTTTTAGTGGTCGGCTTCCACGAGTTGATAAGAAGCTAATCAATAGCACAAAGGAAAAAATTGAATGATTTTGGCACACTAACTCTAGGGTATCACCGAATGCAAAAGATGTTTTAAAGTTAAGAATTGGTGATAAAGACTACACACCACATCCTAAACATTACTTGGAATGTAGCTAAACAACATTGTATGAACAATATTGTGAAACACTCCTAGGTATGAGAATCTCACAAAGAGCATTTGAATCTCTTAATCCATTTTTTTGTGTTCCTCTTAAAGTTCATAATACATGTTGCAAATACCATGTAGAGTTTTCTATGTACCATAAATTATTATGCAATATCCATTCTACTTTGTACACTAATGAAATGTTACAGGAGTGTGGTGCAATTCAACTACCAAAGTCATCTAGGGACTTATTGGATTTATTTCTATGTATTAGAGATGATGGTTGTATTTTCTACAAGATTGATTGTTTAAATGAAAAGCGTTTACAATGTGGTGGGTTATCAAAGTTTGTATCATGTTTTCATGAGGGCAGCGAGCATGATTTTGGAAAGAGAATGGTTGAGAAAAAGAGATATGAGATAGTGAAATACAATTTGAAAAGTGGAGGTGAAGGTTCTAGATGTGAGTTGATTGTAAGAGAGGTAAGTAATGCTAATTTTATTGACGATTTTAAGAAAAATCTTTTCTACAAGTATGTCAGACACAGCCACAGGTCTCAATGGTTAGATCAACAATTCAGGATGTGTAAAGACTTTTTTGCGATTGGAACTATTGTCTCTATTGTTGATTTTGCAGAAAACTACATATTGCAACCCCAAAATGAAGTTCAATCCCAGTACTACAATTCTATTCTAGTGTTATTTTTGTTCACATCACATATAGACATGCCCCTAAAAGTATAGAAGAGAACAGAAAGATTGTCAGAGAATACCATTTTTACACGAGTGATGATCGATCTCATTCATCAGAGTATACATTATAATATTGTTTTCAACAATTTTATAGGTTCTTGCAAGAAAAAGATATTAGAATGGATCAACATCTCATTTGGTCAGATAATTGCACTAGTCAATTCAAGAATGGTCATATATTATATTGGTTGTGTAGAATGCATGTAGAGACGGGTATGTACCTCATATTTGGAATTTTTTTGAAGATGGGCACGAAAAAGGTGAACATGATGGAGCGGGTGCATGCATGAAGAGAGATCTTTTTAAAGAACAACTAAAGATTAGAGGTGGTGCTACATTAAGTGATGCAGAATCTATTGTTAAGTGATGTAACTATGCATTGTCACAAGGAGTGGCTCTTGATTCAGAAGTTCACAGGTTCTTTTGGTTGGTTAATGATGGGATAGCGAGAGAGAAATTGGATTGTCAAAGAATTAGTGAATCATCAAAGATGCATTCATTTCGAAGCTCAGATGCAAATGCAAGGACTATTTGGACATGAGAATTAGCTTGTTTTTGTCAGAGTTGTATTAAATGTGATTGGGATTATTGCGAGTCAAGTGAGTGGGTAGATGCATGGATTCCATGATATTTAACCCCTTTATCTCAAGGTCAATCATCTTTAATTAATGACATGGAGAGCTCATTTGACTATGAACATCTTTTAGAGCTTGTATAGCCAGGTCATGTTTATGTAGTTGTTGCACCGCATGGAAATGAAGAGAGATCAGACTATTGGTTGGCACAATGTGTACAAGGAAAACAAAAGCTAACACAACCTACGACAGATGATGATGGGTTCACATATCCTACAGGATCAATTGTTATTGCTAGGACTTGGTTGCAAACATATATGATTAGAAAGAATGGCATCCCTGCTTTTGAAGACTTTGAGAAGCATAAAACCATATTGATGTATTCACACCTAGTTGTAACAACAAATGTTAAGTTACTAAGGCATCATGCAAAACCAAAAATAAAACAATTATGGACAATTAGTAATGTTGATCATGAATCAATATTGGATACTTTGAAGGTAAGAGATGACCCCTCAAGTACGCTTGACTAGCATTTAAACTTCCAGATGGACAGGTATGACAATTTTTATCTTAACTTGTTCTTATTTTTTTTCTATTTTTTAGATTTGTTTTATTAAAAATCTTGTTTCTTTAACAATAATGCATGTTTTTAACTATACAGGATTGCGAATGAGGTTATTTTGACTATACCTGAGGTACAATTTTTAGTGTTAATCTGACTACAACATCTGACAGATTTCCCATATGCTTCATGCAATCTCATATGGTATATGGCAATCTCTACTTTCCTTGGGTTTTGGATAAATGGTTTCAATGACACCTTGACCATGTTCAAGCTAGTAGGTATGAGAAATGAAATCAAATTACACATTTTTCTATTTTTCCACACTTTGCTTTACACCTACCAATTGCCAAACTTTTCTATGTTTTATTAAAAATCTTGTTTCTTTAACTATAATGCATGTTTTTTTACTATACAGGATTGCAAATGAGGTTATTTTGCATGGCATTGTAATTTTTTTTGCATGGAATCATAGGTTATCTTGACTATACCCGAGGTATGATTTTTAGTGTTAATTTGAATTTCTTAATATTTTGCTTTCTAGCTTTTTCTACATACTAATTTCTACCTATGCTTTATGCTTCCTCACTTTGCATTCATGTCTCTTAGGGCGGTTGCAACTACAACATCTGACAAATTTCCCATATGCTTCATGCAATCTCATATGGTATATTTCATATGGTATATGGCAATCTCTACTTTCCTTGGGTTTTGGATAAATGGTTTCAATGACACCTTGACCATGTTCAAGCATGTAGGTATGACAAATGAAATCAAATTACACACTTTTCTATGTTTCCACACTTTGCTTTACACCCGCCAATTGCCAAACATTTCTATGTTTTATTAAAAATATTGCTTTAACTATAATGCATGTTTTTTTACTATATAGGATTGTGAATGAGGTTATTTTGCATGGCATTGTAGATTTTTTTGCATGGCATCATAGGTTATTTTGACTATACCCAAGGTATGATTTTTAGTGTTAATTCGAATTTCTTAATATTTTGCTTTCTAGATTTGTCTACATACTAATTTGATGCAAGAGCATCCCTGGTTTAAGAACAATATTGCATCGACCAAAAACATTTGTATTTCAGTTTGTTTTTTTCATTTCCTATTCAGTTCAAGCATTTCAATCAGAAGTAGCTTCTGCATTTTGATCCGACATTCTATCACATTTACATTTCAAACCTTGTGGAGCTAGATTTAGCATCTACATTCATTCATCTACATCATATCTATAATTCAAAGATCCGCACTTCAATACTGAAAAGATATCGCTATCAGAAGTTTGACTATTTTCTTAGAATAGAGCATCCTGATAATCACAAACAATCAGTTGAAGGAGAAACTTGCGGAAACATTTCCTGATCTTTGGAGCCTAATGACACATCATTCAATGATCTTTGGTTAATGGTCAACCTTCCCTAAAGATCCGCACATCATTCCATTCATTTTCCAGAAGTGTTCTATGCATTTAGGCCCGACCTATCTGTGTACACGTGTTACATCTCTTCTTTGGAATTTGTGATCTTCCTTGGCCAACGTTGAGGATTCTATTGATCTAAACTATATATATTGATGTAATAGATCCTTAGGAAAGAAGTTATCAAGTTGTAAGCATACGCATAAGTTCATAGTTCAGATTTTGTGCGAAGGAGCTTTAAAGATTTATCTTGTGCATGTATATAATCAGGCTTGTGAGCCCTAATTATAAGCCTGCGTGTTGCCGACCAATCTCTATTTGAATTCTATGATATACTAAATGGCTGAATCTTCATTTGTTCTATTTCTTTGAGTTGTTTTCGTTGTGTTTACTCTTGCTACACGGTCTAGATAGTTCATTCTATGAACCCTTCTACCGTGACTGCACCAAGTGGTATCAGAGTGAAAGTTCAAATCTTTGGGAGCGAATTAAGCAAAGTTGGTGAGGAATTTTGTAAGATCTTGTTGTGGACAGATCACTGAATTGAGGCAGGTTACTTGTGTTGCAAGCGATCACTGATTGAGAGGTAGTTGTCACCTTGTAGCCTGATCACCGAACTTGAGGTAGTTTGCACTTGATCCTAGGAAGAATGTCACCAAGGAGAGTTGTTGTTGTTGGAACAATGGCTGGTAGAATGGATGAAATGATGGAGATGATGAAAATAATGCAAATTTATTTGGATGCTATTGAAGAAGATGGGCGAAGAGGATTGACACCTAGACCTAATGTTAAAAGCGATGATGAAGAAGAATCTCAACCTGTTGAACAAACTAACGAAACCCTAGGTGGTGATGAAGAAGAAGAATCAGATCAAGTAAACATGTTGTGAGCTATTTTAGGGATTGAAAAGAGACCTAGAGTTGATGTGCCAAATTATACTGGTAATCTAAACCCTAAAGAATTGATTAACTGGATAAATGACATGGAAGAATACTTTGAATATGAGGAAGTTGAAGATCCAGAGAAGGTGAAATTTGTAAAGACAAAGTTGAAAGGACATGCTGCTATATGGTGGAAAGTTCAGTTGGAAAGAAATAGAAGAGGAAAAGAAAATATTACAAAATGGGATAGGATGGTGACAAAGTTGAAGAATCGGGTCATACCTACTAACTATGAGTTGGAGCTGTTGAAAAGATTGCAAAACCTGAGACAAAAGGAGAAATCTGTGAAGGAGTACACTGAAGAATTTCATAAAATGATCATAAGGACAGGACATAGTGAAGCAAGCAAGGAGAAAGTGGCTAAATACATCAATGGACTAAGATTGAACATTCAAGAAGAGCTAAGCTTGGTAAGGATGACATCTTTGGAAGAAGCATATAAGTTTGCCCTAAAGGTTGAAGAGAAGTTGAATAAGAGACATGATCAGAGACACAAAGGCAGAGGAGGTAAATTTCAGAGAGGTAGGACATTTTCTAGAGGAGACGGATCATATCCAGAGCAGAACAAGTTTGACAACCCAGTTAAGAAGGATGACAAAGATAATAGTGCTTATCGGAGAGATGACAAAATTTTTTATGGAGAGGAAACCCTAGTGCATGGTGGAATGAAGGATATAGAAGGGAAAGAAAAGGATTTGATAGGAGAACATTTAGAGGTACTTGTTTCAAGTGTGGAGGTGAAGGACATAGAGCATTTGAGTGTAATCAGGGTAGTACAAGTAAGAGGACAAAAAATAGTGGAAGAGCAGCCTATGTAGAAGAAGAACCTGTTGGATCACCTAGTTCAGTTGGAAAACTTGAGAAAGGAGAATAATTGGTGATGAGGAGAGCATTATTTCAAATAGAGACAAATGAGGAACCATCGCAGAGGAAAAGCTTGTTTAGAACTAGATGCAAATCAGGAGGTAAGTGTTGTAAAGTTGTGATTGATAGTGGTAGTTCAGATAACCTAGTTTCAGAGGAGATGGTGACTAATCTGAATTTGAAAAGATTGAAACACCCTAAGCCTTATCAGATAGCATGGATTTAGAATGATCATAAGGTACTGGTGAGTAAACAATGTTTGGTGAAATTTCATATTGGATCTTATCATGATGAAGTCTTGTGTGATATTATGCCTATAGATGTTTGTCATATCTTGTTGGGTAGACCTTGGCAGTATGATAGAAAAGATATACATGATGGGAGAAAGAATACATATTCTATAACAGAAAATGGAAAGAGAATTACTTTGATTCCTTTAGAAGATGATCCTAAGAATGAAATATATGGGAATGCTAGAATTTGTTTGGTAGATGGAAGAAAATTTCTGGATGGTTTGAGACATGAGAATATGTGTTATGCCTTGATTCCTAAGAAGCCTAAAACATTGAAGAAAGAAAATGAAGAAGAACAACCAAAGGAGATAAAAGAGTTGCTGAGAGAGTATGAAGACATCATATCAGATAATGTACTTGAAGGATTGCCACCTATAAGGAGTATCTGTCATCACATGGATCTTATATCGAGAGCAAGTTTGCCTAACAAAGCAACACATAGAATGAAACTGATAGAGAATGAAGAATTGAGTAGATAGATACAAGAGCAGTTGAGGAAAGGTTTGATTAGAGAAAGCTTGAGTCCTTGTATAGTACCTGTAGTGTTAGCACTGAAGAAGGATGGAGAATGGAGAATGTGTACTGACTCTAGAGCAATAAACAAGATCACAGTTAAGTACAGATTTCCTTTACCTAGGATGGATGATATTATGATTTGTTTGAGTGGAGCAAGATATTTCACAAAGATAGATTTGAAGAGTGGATACCATCAGATCAGAATCAAAGAGGGTGATGAATAGAAGACTGCTTTTAAAATAAATGAAGGACTATATGAGTGGTTAGTGATGCCCTTTGGATTGACAAATGCACCGTGTACTTTCATGAGATTGATGAATGAAGTCTTGAAGAAATTCTTGGATAAGTTTGTGATTGTATATTTGGATGACATTCTGATTTTTAGTAAGATAAAAGAGGAACATTTGTGGCATATTAGACAAGTTTTGCAAAGACTGAGAGAAGAGAAATTGCTGATAAACATCAAGAAGTGTAGTTTCATGAAAGAAGACATGGTATATTTGGGATTTGTAATTTCTGTAGAAGGATTGAAGATGGACCCTGAGAAAGTGAAAGCAATTGTTGAATGGCCTACACCAAAGAGCATTGGAGAGGTTAGATCATTTCATGTATTGGCTAGTTTCTACCGAAAGTTCATCAAGAAATTTCAATTCAGTTTGTAACCCTATGATAGAGACAATGAGAGGTGACAGAAAAGACTTTAAGTGGACATCAGGAGCAGATAAAAGTTTTGAGTTGTTGAAGTAGAAAGTGACAGAGCAACCTGTTTTGGCATTACCGTATTTTAATAAGGTATTTCAAGTTTATTGTGATGCAAGTGGCAATGCAATTGGAGTAGTGTTAAGTCAAGAAGGTAGACCAGTAGCATATTTCAGTGAGAAGTTGAATGATGCGAGGAGGAGATAGTCAATTTATGGTCAGGAGTTCTATGCCATAATTCAAGCCTTGAAGAAGTGGAGACATTACTTGTTGCCTAAGGAATTTGTGTTGTATACAAATCATCAAGCTTTGCAATATTTGAATAGTCAAGGTAAGTTGAATCAGAGACATATGAGATGGGTAGAGTTCAAGCAGAGTTACACTTTTGTGTTGAAGCATAAGAGTGGAAAATAAAACAAAGTTGTTGATGCATTGAGTAGGAGAAGAAACTCGTTGACAGAAATGAGAGTTGAAGTGTTGGGTTTTGATTAATTGAAGAACATGTATGAGAGAGACATTGATTTTGCAGAACCTTTGAAAGCATGTAAGGAACCTGTTGTGACAGATAAGAGTAAGTAGTTAGACTATTTCATTCAAGAAGATATGTTGTTTAAAGGAAATCAGTTGTGCATACCTAGAAGTTCAATGAGAGATAATTTGATCAAGGAGAAGCATAGTGGTGGATTGGCAGGACATTTTGGCATTGATAAGACAATGGCTTTGGTGAGTGAAAACTATTTTTGGCCTCAGATACATAAGGATGTTTGGATATTTGTGCAGAGTTGTAGAGTTTGTCAAGTTGCAAAAGGGAATAGTCAGAACATTGGATTGTATAAGCCTTTGACAGTACCAGAGAGACCTTGGGAAGACATAAGCATGGATTTTGTGATGGGATTGCCTAAGACACAGAGAGGACATGATTCAATATTCATAGTGGTTGACATATTTTCAAAGGTGGCTCATTTCATACCTTGTAAGAAGACAATGGATGTAGTACATGTAGTTGACCTATTTTTCAAGGAGATTGTAAGATTACACGGATTACCTAGGAGTATAGTTTCAGATAGAGATACAAAATTTGTTGGATACTTTTGGAAGACACTTTGGAAGAAGATGAAGACAGATTTGAAATTTAGTTCATCTTTTCATCCACAGACAGATGGACAGATAGAAGTAGTGAATAAGAGTTTGGGAAACTTGTTGAGATGTTTGGTTGGAGAGAAAGCCAGAAGTTGGGATTTGATTCTTTCACAAGCAGAGTTTACATACAATAATTTAGTAAATAGGAGTACCAAAAGAACACCTTTTGAGATTGTGACTGGAGTGAATGCTAGAGGAGTAGTAGAATTAAGAGATATCAACATGGAAGAAAAGAGAAGTGCAGAAGTAGAAGAATTTGTAGATCACATGAAGACAATGCATAATCAGGTGAAGAAGCATTTGGAGAATATGAACAGTAAGTACAAAGAGAAGGTTGATGAGAAGAGAAGACATAAGGAATTTTAAGTTGGAGATGAATTGATGCTATATCTGAGAAAAGAAAGATTTCCAGTTGGGACATATAACAAGTTGAAGATGAAGAAGTTTGGACCTTGTAAGATACTCAAAAAATTTGATTGAGGAAATGCATATGAAGTGGAGCTACCAGAGACATTGGGTATTTCACCTATTTTAAACATTGCAGACCTATATCAGTATCATGAAGCAGAGTTTAGTGACAGCATGGAAGAAGACTTGAAGAAGTAGTTGCCACACAAAGCACTAGGGCAGATTGAGGACATTTTGGATAGTAGAATTGGATGCAACACCAGAGGAAGACAATACAAAGAATATCTTGTGAAGTGGAAAGGCAGACTGGAAGAAGATTCATCATGGATTTCTCAGGCTGAGGTGGATCATCTTGGTTCTCCCCTAGCCCCAACAAAGTGAGGGACTCACTTTTTCAATAACCTTGGATGTCTGATGCAGGAGTATCCCTGGTTCAAGAACAATCTTGCATCAACCAAAAACACTTGAATTTCAGTTTGTTTGCATTTTAGTTTGTTTTTTTCATTTCCTGTTCAGTTCAGGCAATTTAGTCAGAAGCAGCTTCTACATTTTGATCTGGCATTCTATCACAGTTACATTTTAGACCTTATGGAGTTGGACTTAGCATCTACATTTATTCATCTACATCATATCCAGAATTTAGAGATCCACACTTCAATACTGGAAAGATATTGCTATCAGAAGTTTGACTGTTTTCTCATAATAGAGCATCCTGCTAATCACAAACAATTAGCTGAAGGAGAAACTTGCAGAAGCATTTCCTAATCTTTCGAGCCTAATGACACATCATTCAATGATCTTTGGTTCATGGCCAACCTTCCTCGAAGATCTGCACATCATTCCATTCATTTTCTGGAAGTGTTCTATGCATTTAGGCCCAACTTATCTATGTACACACGTTACATCTCTTCTTTGGAATTTGTGATCTTCCTTGGCTAACGCAGATGAATCTATAGATCCGGACTTGATATATATTGATGTAATAGATCCTTAGGAAAGTAGTTATCAAGTTGTAAGCATACGCTTAAGTTCATAGTTCAGATTTTGTGTGAAGGAGCTTTAAAGATTTATCTTGCGCATGTATGTAATCAGGCCTGTGAGCCCTAATTGTAAGCCCGCATGTTGTCAGCCAATCTCTATTTGAATTCTATGATATGCTAAATGACTGAATCTGCATTTGTTCTATTTCTTTGAGTTGTTTCCGTTGTGTTTACTCTTGTTGCACGGTCTGAATAGTTCATTCTGTGAACCCTCCTACCGTTACTGCACCATAATTTATGCCTATGCTTCCTCACTTTGCATTCATGTCTCCTAGGATAGTTGCATCTACAACATCTAACAGATTTCCCATATGCTTCATGCAATCTTGTATGGTATATTTCATATGGTATATGGCAATCTCTACTTTCCTTGGGTTTTGGATAAATGGTTTCAATGACACCTTGACCATGTTCAAGCATGTAGGTATGACAAATGAAATCAAATTACACACTTTTCTATGTTTCCACACTTTGCTTTACACCCGCCAATTGCCAACTTTTCTATGTTTTATTAAAAATCTTATTTCTTTAACTATAATGCATGTTTTTGACTATATAGGATTGTGAATGAGGTTATTTTGCATGGCATTGTAGTTTTTTTGCATGGAATCATAGGTTATTTTGACTATACCTAAGGTATGATTTTTAGTGTTAATTTGAATTTCTTAATATTTTGCTTTCTAGCTTTTTCTACATACTAATTTCTTCCTATGCTTCCTCACTTTGCATCCATGTCTCCTAGGGCAGTTGCAACAACATCTGATTGATTTCCCATATCCTTCATGCAATCTCATATGGTATATGGAAATCTCTACTTTCCTTGGGTTTTGGATAAATGGTTTCAATGACACCTTGACATCTCCTCTAGGAAGGTGACAAAATAGATAAGACAAAGTGGATATCCATGTTTATACATCTTTTACATACTTTCTTGAGGTGGAAACAACCTTTGTGAGCATTTCCAAATTCACAAAAAATTGTGTAAAGTTAACCAAATTCCCATACAAGTGAAAACAATCTCACCTTCTTTCCTTTTTACAATTCTGACAATGCTTTATGTATCTCTACAAATCACAAGAATTGGCAATCTTCTTTCTTATTTACTACAAGTGTTATCATTTATACATGCTACAATGAGTACACCATGATGGAATAACAAGATACATGCTAACAACATTCAAGAACATGTTTGTAATGTTTCCATGATCTACCTCATGAAGCATACACACATATTCATAACACCCAAGAACTTGAAATAGTGTTTCTCATGTTACCCAACTTGCTAATATTTCATGCAATTATGGAGACTACATAGGCCTACAACACCCAAATGAAATATTTAGTGATGTACTTGTGCTCAATCAACAATTATATATGGTATACAACATCCACAAAAATGCAACAATGTTGTTCATGTTACTTGTATATGATTCATCCTTTTCTCATGCAAATAGAACAAAAATACACTTTTCTCTCTTTCACAATTTCTTATTTCTATAAATGATACTTCCATGAAACTACCATTTACACTACCCATGCTTTCTACTAACAACAATGGGTGTGTACCTTTATTATTTTTTCGAGAAATCTAAGGGCTGAAATATGCATTTCCTCATACATTTCATCTTCTTGTCCTTGCTACTCTCATGCAAACTTTCTTGTTCATATTCACCTATTGGTGAGGGATATCTCCTCCTTTCTTCTTCAATCAAGTGGAATTATCTTAATACAAACCCAAACTACAAAAGAAACTTAGGATGCCACCATATTCTCATACATATGACAAAAACACTCTCTTATCTCTTATATAAGTCAAGAAAGTGTTCTATCCAAGCATCATAAGACAATCCCTTACCATACTTTGAACTTGTTCTAGGCTTGTGAAAAGGCTACTCATTTTCATTATTTGGTGTTTTATTATGCTTCTCTTGCCCAAGTGGTTGTGCTTTCTTACTTTAGCCATGCTTTGGGTGAAGTTTGGGATGGAACCTCCAACATTGTCATCCCAATGTCCTAGCTTACGTGAGTGGCTTCTTCTTTTTCATCCATACTATGAGACTTATGCTCCTTGGTGGTGCTCATTCATGTCTCCTAGGGTAGTTGCAACTACAACATCTAACACTTAGGAAGGCTACACTTAGCTATAGGATCATGCAATTCATCACCATGACCATGTTCATATAGACTAGTATAATAGTCCTAGTATAACAGTCCTAACATTGATTTTCTTAAAATTTTATAAAGCAACAAATCTATTTTGTGCATATCTTGCAATCATTTCATTCCATCAAACAACATGTCTTTGAGTTGTTTTGTCAAATAGTTATAAATGTAGGTGTTTTAAGTTTTTTTTGCTTGACATATTCTAATATACAAATGCAGGTGTTTTGGCATTTAAGCGACTGAGATTCTAGTTAAGGCATTTAGATTTCATTTTGGAGACATTCGATATAATTTCTAAGGTAACATATAAGACATCTTTCATCAAACTTCTTATAAAAAAATAAGTTAGTTATACTTGATGGTGTTTACTTTTCTTAACAATTTTTTAACTTATAAATGCAGGGTTTTTCAACTATAAAACTATTGTATCCAAGGGATTGAGATCAATGGTTAAAGAATTTAGCTTCCATTGTGGAGACATTTTTTATATTTTATATTTGTATTACTTATCCTCTTAGTGTTTCTCCAACTCAAAACATTTTTTACAAAATCACTAGTAGAATTTTGGAAAATAAATGACTAAGTGACTAAAACTTTTAGTCACGACAGCTAAAAATGATTAAATTCTAGTCATGTTTTGCAACACAACTATAAATTACTAAATAAATGACTAAATTGATGGTGGGTAAAAAACACAGCTATAAATGACTAAATAATTAGTCACACAAGTAAAAATTAGAAAAAGAGGGAAATTAAAATAATATTTCAAATTGGAAAGAGGGAAATTTAGAGAGGGAAATTTTTCCATGAAAAATAATTGAAACAAAAGAAACCTAACTACCTCTACGCTCAAGACATTATTCATGCATTGGACGTGTTGTATAGGGGTTGAATTCACACTAAAAAATAGGTAAGGCTCATTGATGTCCCTCTTTTTGCATTGATGAATTGGAACACAATCACTTGAAGATGTTAATTTTATTGTATTTTGTTAAATTATG
Source organism: Cunninghamia lanceolata (assembly GCA_027924645.1). Taxonomy (NCBI): domain Eukaryota; kingdom Viridiplantae; phylum Streptophyta; class Pinopsida; order Cupressales; family Cupressaceae; genus Cunninghamia; species Cunninghamia lanceolata. The sequence continues at coordinate 107,571 of BSBN01000292.1, read as the reverse complement.
TATTGGGCAGACCCATTTCAGGGGGATTTACCAGAAGTGATAGATGAGTTTCTAGAGAAGGGCATGGCTAGATGCATTGCATTCAATCATCGAGGAACCTTACTAGCAAGTCTAGTATTCATGTGTTTTTTAAACTATAATTTTTTGTTGTGTTTGGTACTCTGTTTCATTTATGCCCATTTTCCAGATGTTATAAATACAGACACTGAAATCCAATTCAATTTGTTGACTGTTAATACTCAAACAATACCCCACTCTTATTAGGGATTAGGGTTTCAAAGCTCAATTGTGAAGGATCATGGTTTCACCTAATTGTAGAAGAACTGCCTCAACCTTGCAAACTTTTTAAAAAGAAAACAACAAATAATCTTATATTGCTTAATACTCATTTCAGTTTATGCTAGCCCTATTGCAGTTTAGTCCCTTGAATAGTCATTATTGTGTTGAAGTATTGGTTATTAATACTAGTGTTGGTGTTCTCTAAAGAGTATTCAATATGCTCTGTTGTTAAAATGGGGTTTGATTTTTCTTAATTGGGGTCATCTTAGGTGGTTCAGCTTGGCTTAAAATGCCCAAGTGATGAGCTTGCAAATCAATCTAGGGTTTCTAGCTTTTTTCCTATGATATGGAAGTCACCCTTTCAGATGTTTCTCTCCCTGATGATTGTCTAACTAAAATGTCCTTTTAGCATGATGATTATTACTTTTTAAAAAAATAGAAAGTTCATAGTTTATAATACTAAGAAATCATCAATCTTTTTGCCATTTCTATGATCTGAAAGCAAATAACAAGAACTCAAGAAAGAATAAAAAATAACAAAGTCAATTAATATGGCAGCCTAAAATAAGCCTCAAATAATACAAGGAAATAAGGATTACAACCTAGTTTGAAGTCTTTCCCAAAATTTTGAATCAAGAGCAAACCACTAATGATAAGAAACAATAATAGGAAACATGGTTTACAACCTGGTCCCCATAAATTGTTGACACAAAGTAACCTAAAGAAAAAAGAAACTAAAAGATGACATTTTTAAATAATCAGAGCTCTATAATTATTTAATTATGATTAAGTTTGTGTACATGCTAAGCCTTCTCTGTATGACACACAGTACTGGCATGACCAATGTGTTGATGATTACCACCACCATGAGGATGCTCAACAGGATTCATTGTCACACCACGAACCTTGGGCCAACAGTTTCTTTTGACCCTATATTTGTGATATGCATTACCATCTTTGAGCATTGGCTTTTATGTCCTTCCAGCACCATTAACCTAACCAATCATGGATCTGTAACTACTTAGCACAATCTTCTCAGCTTTAGATGGAAGCTTTACCCTATAAATTGAAACCAATTTCCAAGACTTGTCAAACAAGGCTATTAAAAATCTGTAAAATCAAAAATTTTACAAATATGAACATTAAGAGAGAACCTAGATAATTGTTCCAAAATTATTTTCACTGCCTTTGGAATAATTACATTTATCAACTCACTGTAACCTTGGAAAAAAATTAAGCATAGAAATATGCCATAAGTCTCCACAAGGTGTACATCTAGAACTTAAAATAGTTTGAAAATAATTTGGAAAAAGCCACCATCCATAGGACATCACAACAGATGCATCACATGTTTGTTGCTAGACAAAAGCAAGATGATACACAAAAATGATAATGAGTCAAGGGCAACATCAAGAAGTAGTACATTCAAATTAAATTTCAACCAGTTGCTAAACATGCATAACCCACTTTGACTTGTCATAAGTTCAAAATATTAGAACAGGTACATTTTTATGTCTGTAAAGGTGACAACAATCCAACAATGGATCAAATGTTTCAGATTGAAATGTAATAGAAATGCATTGCAAATGATAGGAATCAAATTTGAAATTACTCAGCTCATAAAAGAATAGTGGAGAAAAGGTAGAAAAAGTGTTCTTTGATTTGATCGGGCCAATGAGAAATATTGTCTCAAAAATTCAACTATATCACCATGTCTTTGGCAACTTCGTTACCAATACCTTGGCCAATATTATTACACAAATGAAGAGCATTATGGGTAAAAATAAAAATTGATTTGAGGCTTCACTAAGATAGCTTGACAAAGAGAAATGATATATCTTTCTAAGACATGCATATGACCCCAGAGATGGGATAATACCAAAAGCTAAAACAAATCATACATCTAGACACAATCCACAAAATGCTATTAATGGTGATATCATCTAGGATACCAATAGGCATTAAAAAATGAGATTAGCAGTGATTGTCTATTGTTTTGACTTATTTTAACAAATGAGTTTCTAATGTGAAGTGTCAACCAAGGACTTTATTACCATTCTATTGACTGTCATTTTCTAAGTCATGAATATCAATTTTGAACCAAATGAGGCCTTCCAATGCTTTGGCTTTGGGGGCTCATGATTTTGTCGATTTCCTGTGATGGAGTTGCCTGTCGTGTCTACTTTTATGACTCCGAGGAACACACAGAATCAACAATAGAAACAAGATAGGATGGCAACTATTGGAGCCAATGGGCCATAGATGCAAAATTAAAGTGAATGTCTAAGCATGGTTAATGATCTTTTATTTTGTTGCTTCTAATTATATTTGTTTAGCTGTCAAGGGGGTGTAAGTCATGGCATAGCTTTGTATCTCTTTATTGCCTTAAGGTAGATCCTCACATGATTCTTATCTTGGTAGTAGGGGTATCTCAACACCAAAAATTATTTAGGATCCCACTCCATGAAATGTAATGACTGCAAACTACTATCCCTTGACTTATCTCTACCATAAAGACAACTCTATGGAACATGTAGAAGGTGTAAGTCATGGCTTGGTTGTGTCTAATAAATTTCATAGTTTGTTCATCTCCACTTCAGAAATATTGTCTCAAAAATTCAACTATATCACCATGACTTGTTCCCTACCGCAGTACCACAAACTGTTTCTTTGACCATCGTGGGACCACAGTATACTAAACATCACTTGAACCCTTTCACCGCACTACCGCACTCCTTTATTGAAACTGTAGTAGGGCCATGGTATTCAACACTTAAATAACTTAAACTCCTTATACTGCCATACTGCAATCCTCACTTGAGGCCACCACGGGGATGCGGTGTACTATTTTCCTCTTCTCCCTATTACTGCCATATTGCAAGCCTCACTTGATGCCGCCGCGGGGGCGCAGTGTATTGTTTTCCTCTACTCCTTCTTACCGCCATATCGCAAGCCTCACTTGAAGCCACCATGGGGGCACAGTGTACTATTTTCCTCTGCTCTTTCTTACCACATTACCGCTTGTTATTCTCTTGACTGCCACAGGACCGCAATGAAGTATCATATGCCACTTAAATTTATACCGCCAGCCCGCCACTTCATTCTGAGACTGCAGTGATTGTCTGTTGTTTTGACTTATTTTAACAAATGAGTTTCTAATGTGAAGTGTCAACCAAGGATTTTATTACCATTCTATTGACTACCATTTTCTAAGTCATGAATATCAAATTTGAACCAAATGAGGCCTTCCAATGCTTTGGCTTTGGGGGCTCATGATTTTATCAATTTCCTGTGATGGAGTTGCCTATCGTGTCTACTTTTATGACTCCGAGGAACACATAGAATCAACAATAGAAACAAGATAGGATGGCAACTATTGGAGCCAATGGGCCATAGATGTAAAATTAAGGTGAATGTCTAAGCATGGTTAATGATCTTTTATTTTGTTGCTTCTAATTATATTTGTTTAGTTGTTAAGGGGGTGTAAGTCATGGCATAGCTTTGTATCTCTTTATTGCCTTAAGGTAGATCCTCACATGATTCTTATCTTGGTAGCAAGGGTATCTCAACACCAAAAATTATTTAGCATCCCACTCCATGAAATGTAATGACTGCAAACTACTATCCCTTGACTTATCTCTACCATAAAGACAACTCTATGGAACATGTAGAGGGTGTAAGTCATGGCTTGGTTGTGTCTAAGAAAGTTCATAGTTTGGTCATCTCCATTTCAGAAATATTGTCTCAAAAATTCAACTATATCACCATGACTTGTTCCCTGCTGCAATACCACAAACTATTTCTTTGACCATTGCGGGACTGCGGTATACTAAACATCACTTGAAGCCTTTCACCACACCATCGCACTCCTTCATTGAAACTATAGTGGGGCCATGGTATTCAATACTTAAATAATTTAAACTTCTTATACTGCCATACCGTAATCCCCACTTGAGGCCGCCATAGGGACACAGTGTACTATTTTCCTCTGCTCCCTATTACCGTCATATCGCAAGCCTCACTTGATGCTGCCGTGAGGGTGTAGTGTACTATTTTCCTTTGCTCCTTCTTACCGCCATATCGCAAGCCTCACTTGAGGCTACCACGGGGGTGTAGTGTACTATTTTCCTCTACTCTTTCTTATCGTATTACTGCCTTTTATTCTCTTGACTACCACGGGACCGCGGTGAAGTATCATATGCCACTTAAATTTATACCACCAGCCCGCCACTTCATTTTGAGACCACTGTGGGGCTGCGGTAATTGATCTCTGCATCTGGCAATGCCACAAGTGCAATCTCTTCATGCTACGGGATAGAGATAATTGTTCCCTTGTTATCCTTGGTTCCCGCACACTTGGATCCCTGAGATGGATTTATGGATTTATCAAATGTTCTTTTATCAAATGTATGAAGGTATCTTTATTGTAGATTATTTTCCCTATATTATTTATTCTTGGTTTGAACTCCTTGATTTTATGGTTTTTTGTTAGAACCCAGAGATTCCATATGCAGGACCACCTACAAGGCGCCAAAGGAGTCATCTGGATCATGACTTAGGAGCTGGTTAGTATTCATTGAGTGGTATAATGGTGGTTGAACTGTCCTAGTCTATACAACTAAGAGATGTACTTGTGTGCTTTGTATTTTGTTTGTTTAATTTTTTGATGCTTAGAAAAACATCATAAATAGATAGGATGATATTTTTGTAATTTATTCCTTCAATCACTTGTCATAGGTCCAGTTGGAGGTAGCAGAGCTGGTGAAATGGAGGGTGTACCTTATCTACCTATTTTTTCAAGAAGAAATGTTGCAAGTTCTACTTCAGAGCACCAAAGCCTTCACAAAAACATCTGCACAAAATTCAATAACGAAGAATTTATGCACAAATTCTCTTTTGAATGATGCACAAAGCCTCCACCACAACACCACACTGTTACTGGGCCTTGCAGTGATGTGGGTGATTCCCACATCACCACAAGGCCCAGGAACAAATTGTGTGGTGTTGCAGTGGAGGCTTTGTGCATCATTCAAAAGAGCATTTGTGCATAAATTATTCATTATTGAATTTTGTGCAGAAATTTTTGTGAAGGCTTTGGTGATCCAAAGTGGAACTTGCAACTACAATATCTAATAAAAATCTACTTCCAAATATGCTTTTGATGGATGTTCATATCCTCATCCAAAGCTCCAATTCACACGCAAGTAGGAAGGATGCTTTCAAAGGTTGAGGAGTTGGGCTTTACACCCACTGGTTGCATTTTCTTAAAATTTTCTATGGACTTTTCAGAAAAAACCCATTTTAAACATATCTTTTAATCATGGCATTCCATGATATCACATTTCTTTGAGGCATTTTTTGAAACAGTTTGCTTGCCTTGTCTATTCTTTCACATTTTCATGTATGTCTAGTAGGGAACTTGTAACTACAACATATAATGACAAAAAAATCCCTATTGTTATGGTTTGATGGATGTCCCTCCGTTATTAATGGATATCTGATGTAGTGCACATTATTATAGTGCAAGCCTATTTTTTAGATTGTTTCATTTAGCATCACCAATATTCTCCACAAGAACATTGTCCCTGTTTAAAATGATGGAAATGGTTCACATCTCTCAGAACAATTTCTCTTGCAACAATCTTGGAGATGAATTTAGATGTTGTGTGAAAATCAGAGCATACTCAAAGGTTCTTAACAACTCTAATGGTTGTATCAAGGGCCATGTTTAACAAACCAAATGCAATTGCTAACTTTTCACTATGGTGGTAGATAAATGATTCTTTTTTCTTCTATTCCACAACATTAAGTAAAAGTCTTGAATCTAGAAATACCCCTACTACATTCATTTACCAAGCCAATTTCTCCAATTTTGCATAGCTCTCCCATGTTTGTGGATGTGATCTATCTCCTACACAAAAAAAGCATGTACCATTTTATGCCCTTCAATCCAACTACAAGCAGGTATCTTTTTAATTCCTCTATCTTTCATCAATATCCTTACTATTTGAACCTCACCACACATGCCCACTTCTGTATAGATGTTTTAGAGAAGAACATAAGTTGCAGAATTTTTAGGATCCAACTAAAAAAGTAGTGTTGCTAGAATACTCAACCTACATTCAAATTTTGAATTCTAGGAAATTATATACAATAAATAGATTGATGGTTGTTTGGATAGTGAAATTATTAGCTTTCTTAGAAATTAACTGAAATATCTTGTCTTGAAATATCTAGAAGGATTATTTTAATTAAAGAGGATTTTGTGGTTATTTTTGTAACAACGATTAATAATGATTTTACAGTGCAACTAGCTTGCTATTTTCATTCAAGATACAAGTCATCAAAGTCAAGCACATACCAATAAGATGGTACTCTACTTCAAACCCTCAACCTCACTTAGTTTAGTATGCTTACATGGGGATATTAAGGAAGTTGCTAAACAATTAATATATATCATTTGTTGTTTGTGAAGGAGAATCCTGTGAGATCCAATATGCCAGTGGATCAATATCTGGTTTCTTAAGTAAAGATGATGTCACAGTTGGGAAACTTGTTGTGAAACATTAGGTTAGTAATTTTTGGATGTTAAGGCTTCCCAGTTGGATATCAAAGATCTTTTCTCATCAACTTAATTTGGAATTTATGTATAATTAATGGATTCTTTCATGGTGCAGATCTTTACTAAGACAACACATGAACCAAGGTTGACATTTTTTTTGAATTGGTAAGGATGCTTAGAGCATCATAATATATTAATATTAAAATAAAAATGTTTTTACAGATTACAAAAAAGGCCCTTCCTAGCCAAAAAGATAACATATGCAGAGCATTTTAACTAAGAGCCCTGAACAGAGCTATAAATCTAAAAGGCCCTTTCTAGCCAAAAAGGAAACCAAAGTTACAGTGAAGCCAAAAACTTAAAATAGAAAGAGTGGTTCACATGCTGTCCATATTTAAATCTGCAACCCTAAAGCCATGAACCCCTAGTTGGATTCTCTTGAGAAAGGACTATGCCATCATTGGTGAAGGGAACTACCGGTGGTTGGAAATTTGACAAGAAGCTCCATGCATTGAATACTTCCTCTATCCTTTCCCTCTTGGACCTTCCAAACGTAGATTTGTGAACCCAAAGTGAATTAGCAAAGAGCTCTTTGTTACATGATTGCAAACTTGAAATCATCACTTGATAAATACAGTTAAAACTGGGTTTATTAATGATATCTTCATGGAGGAAGAGTCCCACTACCAAGCCTAATCCATCATGGAGATTATAAGTAGCAAAAGATTCAAATAGATTGACATCTGGGACAAGATAGTCATGAACAAACATTGATGCTATCCTTTTAACCTTATCAACCTGATGAAATAAGTCTGTCACATTTGAGAGAAAATGAGATACCATATGCGAAGCATAACATACCCTGGATTGCAGCAGAAAATCTCTATCACATACATCTATCAAAGCATCCTCCATTGGCTCTTCATCGAGCAGTTTGAAGGCCCTAGCCATGAAATCTGAGTTGATGCTTTTGTGCATTGGTTGTTCCCATGATTGAATAGGCAAATGAAGTCGACAAGTGCAGGGATAGATATACATTGCAAATACACAACAAGAGCAAAATGAAGAGGCAAGAATGAAATAATTAATGACACATATACCATTGTCTCTTGCATAAAAAGAGGATCGCATGAGCCAACATATGAATTGAAGTTATTTAGGCTAGTAGGGAAATAAAACCAAGGCAAATGAGATCCAAATTGGATTATATTTCTTAGCTTGCAACACTCCTCTTACAAAGCATTCAATGAATAAAATCAAAAGACATGTGCGAAGTGAACATCTAATGCCAGATGGAAATCTACATAGATTGCAAGCTTCAAAATGACTAAATATACTACTAATTAACATGAATTAATAATTAAATTGACTAAATATACTACCAATTGACAGAAATCAATGAATAGTGAATAAATATGACTAAATATATGACCAGTGTTAAATCAGTGAATAAAAATGACTAAATATACTACCAAATTCATCAAAATGATGATTAAAATTAATGACTAAATACACTACCAATTGACAAAAATCAATGAATAAAAATGACTAAATAAGTGACCAGTTAACAACAATCAATGACTAAATATATCAGTGAAAAAAATGATTAAATAAGTGACCAGATTACAACAATCAATGACTAAATATACTACCAAATCGATCAATCAAAACAACCAATAAATGACCAAAATGGTTTAGTCATCAATTTGGTCGTGTTATAAATGACCGGCAATAAACTACTAATGGTCATGTGACCATGTTTGGTCATTTATAAGCAATTTTTAGTAGTTTTTACCGTCATATATTGCTCTTTCTCTACTAGTGAATGTGGCATATGCCATGTCTCAAAATCTATATATAATCTACATGCCAAATAGCTACATCAAATACTAAAGGTCCACTTGACCCTATGTCTTTGGTGAATCCTCAATCTGTGATGGATTCTCAAAAAGTGTCCTCTTCGTACCATGATGTCTAGTAGTTGAAGGAGGCACAGTTGACTGCATTAACAAGTCAAACCACAAATTTGATCAATTTCTTCAATGGTAAATAAAAATAAGTTAGAGTTAGTAAATAGAATCTTATCAACTATAAGACCACTATAAACTATCAATTATTTAGAAAAATTTAATTCAATTACCTCAACTCTTTCTTGTCATTCAGACAATCATTCTACAAATGATTTTCTCTTAAGATGATTAGGTGTCCTACTAAAGTGTGATGGCAAAGGTGGCACACCATTGATATTCTCAAGAGACTATAAAAGTAAAGTAACATTGAAATAAATTAATATATAATTATTAAACAAAAAAGGAAATGCATACATTAAAAAAGGTTTAGATGTGTTACACATAAACAACCTAGAGTGCACTACACAAAAAATTATCTACTAGAAAACAAGCACATACCACCATCGAGACCTCCTGCATCGATTGAGAAGGACTCATCATGGTTGAACCAACTAATATCTCTTGTATGAAAAATGACAAGAATGTAAGACTCTACATAGACAAATAATCATAATAATTTTTAAATTATTATTTATCTAAATGACTATAATCAAGTATTTAAGTTTTCTAAATTATCAATTAAAGTACAATTCAATCAAATTACTTCCACCCTTTGTTGGCGTTCAGAAAGTCATTCTGCGAATGATAGTCCCTTGGGTCAATCAGGAGTTTGAGTAAAGACCATTGACAAAGATGCCACATCATTCACATTTTGGATTGACTATAAAATAAAATTAACATCAAGATATAAATTAATATATAATTACTCACAAAGAAATAAATGCATACAAAAAAAAGTTGATGTGTAGAACAAATTATACCAGCAAGTCAAAGCCGAATTGGATGGCAGACAAAGTTTCATGATGAATTTCTATCAACTCCTCCTCTGTCATCAACTGTTATCCCCTTAGATACATTAGTAGTAATAAATTATTTATATTATTCAAATGGAATACACCATGAAATTTAACTTTAAATTTTACCTGCATAAAAGATTGGCCATGCTCTTCTCCTTCTCTACAGTCCACTGATGCTTGTGCTTCTACTCTTGTCCCTGACCCCTCAGCTTGAGTTCTGGACCCCACTACCTCATATCATGAATGGACATCGTACTCTGAAGTGTTCAAGGGTGGCTCACTACTCTCCATAATAGTCCCCTAAGCACAACTGATTGGAAAAATGTAATGATGGCTCACACAAACATGTGTGGACGAGGAGGGTCTAGTAAAATCGGGTGATCCAATATCATCACCAACATCATGTGGTTGTGCAAATTGAGAAGTCTAAGGTATAATCAAGTGCTCAGTCAAAGAGTGTATGGCATTAAGGCCTTGCTGTGTTGCATTTGCAACAAGGTCTAGGTGTTGAATTGAGGGTGGAGAAGGGATAGCAGGAGGGGGAATATAGGGACCTTGTACTTGTCTCATTGCCCTAGGTCTATCTTGAGGCATTCCCTTACCTACTCCCTGAAACTCTCTAAATTCAAAATAATTAATAGGGTGGCCCATGATGAACTCTGCATAGAGTTTACGAAGGAAATACAAAGGTACATCTAAATTGTTGTTGGGTGGTTTATCAAAAACCATCCACCAACGATCCCAAAAATTTTGACTAATGCCCTCATGTGTACACCATTTGATTGAATACTTGGGGTTATGAACATCAACATGCAAGCTGGTTTTAGGATTGACAAAATATTGGGATAACATACCTTTTGTAATGTCTAACTCTTTCACTTGATCATATGATAAACCGTCAGCATATTCTGCCTTCTTGGTTTCTTTCCATTGCCTAAATGATTCATGTTGGCTTGACAGGGTTCAAACATGATTAATAATTCCCTCTAAATTCAATGTCATTGTAGACAATCAAGGGTGGCGGCGATACATTTCTACAATCCTACTTATTTGATCAATGTTTCTTTGAATTTTCTCTTTGATTGTTGGAGGGGGAGGGTTTGGTGGTGGAGGGTTTGGGTTTTCATTATGTTCATCCATTTTACCTATTTAAAGGATAAAACATACCTATTTAGCATAAAAAACCAAAAAAACTTGCTTGAATATACAAAACAAATAAAAAAATGCAAATTTACTAACCTCTTTGGATCAGATATCCGTTCTTGAGCTCTGATATTAGTTTTGTGAGAGGTCTACGTTTTACAAGCCACGGGTTTGCAAAACGTGACCTCTTTTTCCCTATTTTGTGTTTTGCAAAATGGATATCCATTTTTCTTTACCCAATTCTTTCCATTATTTTTTAGTTTTTTGTCTTAGATTAACTAATATGATAAAGGAGTAACTTCAATATACTATATTATTTTTTAGTTTGTTGTCTTTTCATTATACTATGATAGAGGAGTAACTTAAATAATATGATCAAATACAATGATATAAATGTATTATCTATCTAGTAACATTTAAGAAAACTCATGTGATAGTATATAAAACCAAAAGAAACAATATGGGACACTAGATTTTATGTTAGAAACCATTATGCAAGAAAACCTATAAGTAAAATATAGTTAAACCATTATATTATTTAGAATCCATTGATTTAATAGAAGACTTCTTTTCCTAGAGTTGATATCTACATTCTTATAGCATACTTTTCTTCTATGTTTCTCACATCCAACACCTAACTAATCACAATCCAACCATTCTCCATTCACATGAGTAGATAGGTATATGTATCATCACAGAATACCAATTGTCTAACTATCCAACGAACCAATGGAATACCAAGAGTCACAAAGCTATATGTTGACCATATCATAAAATCAATATATCACATATATCACCAAGCTTGACACCTCCATGTGGATAACCATTATAGATGACTATATGTTACATTACACATTAAATATCAATAGTTTAAATTTCTAACTATAGTCAATGTATTCATGTCTTCTTGTATAACCACCACTACCAACCATAAGCTTGTGGTAACACATACAACCATCTAACCAATTCTTTCAACTTGTAGTATTGTAGAACATTGTCTTAACATAACCAAGCCTCTAGATTGTTCCACATGAACTTCAAGTATGCTACAAGTCCATCTACATTATTATTTATGCTTCTACTAGCACAATTAATATGTAGTTGTGAGTACTTCAAATGGCTCATGGTTAAATTTCCATATGTAGCATCACCACATGTAGACATATCTCCATGCTATATCACAACATCTAAAACTCACCACATCCTACCACATTACATTTTATCATTGTTCAATAGTTGAACCATATAAACTCAGGAACTCTCCATAGGTGAATTATAGATACAAGAAGAGGACATCAAAGAGAAAATAATCAGAGGATACTTTAATTTGTAAAAGACAAGAAATAATATAATCTACATCATCATATAGGCCATATGCATGCATGTGTATGTTGCCTTTAATATCTAGCTCAACGTCATTAATCTTTCTCCCCAAAGGGTTTGACCTAGTTGAACCCATTCACCTATCAAGTCAACAAACTCCTAAATGGTTCACTAAACACCACCAAGTGACAAATTCAACTATTAATAAGGAAAAAACAAGTAGTTTTGGTGTAAATTCTAACAAATCATTTCATTTAGTACATATTAGATGATAATTGTGTCAATAGTTGAGATCAAACTTGTGACACTCAGGATCGACCTCCATCATTTTTCTATGCATGTTTAAATTCCAAGACAATCATTGGATTGATGTCACAATTTATTCTCTAGAGGTGGCAAATCAATTTAGCACATCCTCAACATCATTCTTCTATCATCAATTCTAGATCAAAGTACTGATTTCCCTCACTTTAAGTTCTGTATTTATTGCAATTATTTGTCCCAACTTTGATTATTCTATATATCTATGTCAATTCATGTTTAAATCATTGCATTTGATTAATTACCATAGATTCATGTACAAAAATGATTTTATTCCTTTACATTTTTTGCAAACTTGTCATTCCTACACAACTCAGGGTTTATTATTCCTTCTTTGATAGGGTTTTCAAATTTGATTTTTTAAATTGCATAATCTTATTTCTAGATCTCATTAGGGTTTATCATTTGGATTATATTTTTGCTTACATGCTTCATAAATATGTCTTTAGGGTTTTGTGATCCATTGTTTGCTATTGCTTTCACCCATCGTACCCAGCCTTCCTTTTTTCCTTTAGGATTTCATTTGCTAATTTACTATTTTTTTTATTTTATATTAATACTTACATTCTTTTATATTAGTTTTGTTTAGGGTTTGAATCCATGCTTTATTTGTGTGTCATTAATTTATCTTTATTAGGGTTTGGACCTTTATTATATCATCTCTTCTTGATTTGTACCCAACCATCCTTGTTTATGCTGCATTGCTACATTTTTTTTATCATGGATTGTCATATTCTATTATTTTTAGCCTCTATTCATGTCATTATTACATAATTTGATATTTTTATACACTTTGTGATATTTGATCCCACTATCCTTGATTCACTTGTTAGAGTCACACAAGGACTCACAAGAGTCGGGATCATTTGCAGTAAAACTTCTACAAGAGAGAGTTGCAAGAGGATAATGCACAAGCCAAATGCATTTGAATATGTGCTTCACATTCACAATACTGGAGTTACATAAATAAGAAACCACTTGCTAAAGTGGGAGAGACAAAAAATGGCAGATGATGATACATTCCATAAATGTCTCAAGCACTAAAAAGAAAGACAACTAACCTTCCTAAAAGATAACCACTTGCCAAATAGGGACAAAGTGGGAAAGGAAAGCTTAGGTCACTCACCATAAATCTCTCCATATGAGAAAGGACACATTATCCTAAAAAGAATCCCCATAATTAACTTATGTAAAAGTGAAATATGATTTTTCACCAACACCCCCCCATAAGTGCAACTTAGGGAGATTACACAAGCTAAAAGGAAAGAAAGAAATATGGATCTTGGCAAAAAAGTTATGTGAGGTACCCATAAACAACAAGAATCTCTCATAAGGTGGAGAAAAGGAGAAAAAGCCATTGGGAGAAAACTCCTCTCTAAAAGAGAAAACAGAAAAAAGAAAGTACAAGAACATGTGATGGAAGAAGGACAATAAGACCCCCCATGGAATGAATCCATCATAAGAGTAAAATCATGAGTGCCCCCCCATAAGAGAGAGTGAATAGAGAATATGAATCCTCTCCAAGAAGAAGCTCCAAAACCAATGAAGAGATCTTGAAGACAGAATCCAATCCACTATGTGCAAACAACATTTCTCCCTTTCGGAAGAAATAAATCCACTGGTGAATGTAGATGCCATTCCCACATCTTGGATGAATAGGGAACCCATATCAAAATGTATGCCTCCGAATGCAACTCAAGTGACCTCATACTGGGAAAATGTGTCTTCTCCAAAATAGAAACTATCTGCCCAATTAGAGAAGAAGAACAAGGAGAGGATATGATCTAAACTGCATCTGAAACACAGAAGATGAAGGTAGTGATGCAAATCCAACTGAGATAGCATCAAACAAGAGACATAAACCCTCAAATGTGTCCTCCAAATTAGAAATGTGAGACTCCACAAACAGAGATGATATGTCTGCAAGATAGGAATACCAATGAGGTGGATCTAAAAGACTGATATTGACCCGCTGTACAGAATTACTAGAAGCCAATGATGATGCAACACTGAACTTTGAAGTAGCAACAGGTGATGGAGATGTGATCTCAATAGGAGGAGAAGAGGGAGCAAGAGAGGTCTCTATCTCTGAACATTCAAGACATGCCATATACTCAATCTCCTCTAAAGTATCATTATCATAAGGTATATTATTTGCATCATCAAGTGGAATGAAGCAGTCTACTGTAGGGTCATTTGGAAATGGTGAGACATGAGGGTCTCCATACAGCTCCCAAAGTTTTGTCCAAAGTGTGTGTGGGCTCTCATAGATGGGAAGATCACACACAATGTCATAATCAATAGTGGTACAAATTAAACCTACAACATGATCTCGATTGTTACCCCAAACAGATTTCTTCATAGGTGTCTCTGGTTCAGGTATGAGCCCATAAACATGAGGCAAAAGATGTAGCCACCTGAGATGTGTCAGGATGCCTCTTTGCCAGGACTCATAATTGTACTTAGTCAGATTGACCACAGAAGGATGAGTGGAAAAACCCATGATATGTCCTCAAAATGATAGAGATCAAAACATGCAAATAGATTTATGCTAATAATAGAAGCCCTTAGAAGCAAACATAACTTCCCCAGAAGCCAATATGTCTAGGATATCACACAGAATGTATAAAATTTAAAAATTGAATAAAAGATACTTGGGGCAGAATCTGGAAAAAATATATAGATGGTTGTGTAGAGCTCGCTAATACCTTTCCAACTCTTTTTCATTTTTTAATTTTCAAGTCGGTATGCTCAAGTTATGGCCTCTTGAAAAAAAATACCTTATTAGGCTTGGACATGAGTGTGGCACAGAAATTGAGGCAAATTCAGAGATTGAGGGAGCATGGAAATCGAGATAGATAGAAATCAAGCGGCATTGAAATTGAGGCAGATTCAAAAAATTTTGACACAGAAATCGAGACAACTTGGAAATCAAAATAAGGTAAAAAAATTTGGCACAGAAATTGAGGTGACTGTATAGAAAATCTGACATGGGAATTGAGGTGGATGTACAAAAAATCTGGCATGGAAATTGAGGCAGTCATACGGATTTTTCCTGCACAAAAAACCAAACCCCAAAAAATGCCCAAAAATTTTTTGTCACTAAAATATAGAGTACCTTATATGAAAATAGGGATTTTGACACCTTTTGAGTGTAACTGTGAGGTCTGTTTTGCTCTAGGATGCATGGATTATCTGCTCATCGCTGAAATCATCTCTGATTTGAGAAGAAATTAACAAATCTGGAGCTCTGATACCATGTTAGAGTCACACAAGGACTCACATGAGCCAAGATCATCTACAGTAAAACTTCTACAAGAGCTGCAAGAGGATAATGCACAAGCCAAATGTATTTGAATATGTGCTTCACATTCACAATACTAGAGTTACATAAATAAGCAACCACTTGCTAAAGTGGGAGAGACAAAAATGGCAGATGATGATACATGCCATAATTGTCTCAAGTACTAAAAAGAAAGACAACTAACCTTCCTAAAAGATAACCACTTGTCAAATAGGGACAAAGTGGGAAAGGAAAGCTTAGGTCACTCACCATAAATCTCTCTAGTATGAGAAAGGAAACATTATACTAGAAAGAATCTCCCTATTAACTTATGTAAAAGTGAAATATGATTTTTCACCATCACTCATGTCCTTTTATCACATGCATGGCCTTATATTGTCAATGAAGGTCTTGTTCCATCATGTGTGTGCCTCTTCCTCTATTCACTTAGTTATTTCCCTTCCTTCCCTTCTATACCCCCATTTAACTTATCAACAAACCTCATGTTTTTTCAATTTCTCCTATGGATAAAGCTTGTAATGTGCTTGAGCATAGTGATAATTTATCTTTGAACACTTTTCCTTCATATATGATTTGATTCATGATACATGGTTTGAGAAGGATACACATGATATATACCCTTACCCTCTAGCAATAAAATTATGAATGATACTTTATATGGTGAAGCTACACCTTCCTTAATCCTTCATGACATTATTATGCCTTGTGATGATGATGATCCTTCATGTGATGATGGTATACCTAGTGAACATATCCTTTATGCATCTCATGATAGATTTCCTTGTTCACTTATAGTTTTTCCTGCTTGTGTCTCTCTTGCTTCATCTTTCCTTGAGGATCCTAATGATAAATTGATACACATGTTACACCTTCACATGAGGTTACTAGTACATCTTAGCTATCTTGTTACTCATGGCTTATTGTTGATATGTATTGTGATGAACATGATGAATTTTTTATCTTCCCACAATGAAGTTTATGACTCTTTGTATCACATACACTCTATTGGCCCTTGATGGATTCCATTGATTTTTCTATGCATCATGATGATATACAACTTTTGGATGGAGACCCTTCTTTGGATACTTTTATGCTTTTTATTATGTATCCTTAGGTGATCATGGAGTACATTCTTCTACATCTTCTATTGAACAAACATATGATTTAGGCATACCTAAGGATGACAAACATGTAAATCTTTTACAATTTTTACTTGGTATATGTGAGGATAATGTGCCATTAGATGATGATACATCTTTCACATGTCCTCCACGACTATTACACATGACAATATGCAAACACACATGAATATGCTACATGTTGATAATGAGACTTCACCTTATATAAACTACCTCATCACTAGGATTGACCATCAAGAATGGTATATTGATGCTTATGTGCAAAGATCTAAACCACAAGATGATACTAGAAAAATATTTCATAATCCTTTGGCATATAAAATTTTAACTTATTCTTCACCAAGTGGATTGGTGGCACCTTTTTTTACAAAGTGTGATGGTAAAGGTGATCCAATTCTAAATCTAAGGACTTTCACTACTACATGATTTTCTTATTTTCATGAGGACCAATTACTTGCCAAATTATTTCCAACAAGCTTAAGTGGTCATGATTTTAGATTGTTTTGTTCTCAACCTTATGCTTCTATCAATTCTCTTGGGGAGTTGGATACTACTTTTGTCAAGCATATTCATTACAATATTGAGCCTAAGACATCTATCACATAATTAATGCAATATAAGAAACAAGAACATGAATCAATTCAAGATTATATCATGAGATTTCATGCTTTGATTACTAATATGAGATCTTCGTTATGAGATGTAGAACAAAAATCTCAAAAAAAATAACATTGTTGAATGACATCAATGTAGAACAAAAATCACTAAGTAACAAATAAACAAACTACTATGTTACACAAAATGGATATCCATTTTGGTTCGGTATCCAAACCAAAATAGATATCTATTTCAAAACCTATGAAAGTCAAACTTGGCCAAGTCGTGAATTTCGCTAAGTAAAAACACAATTTTTTTTCTATTGCCACTGTTTGGCTCACGATGATCCTGCACATACCCTTTTCTAAAAACCTAGTATGCTCTTCTTTTGCATCTATAGATGATCTGGAGAATCAAAAAAGTAATAGAAAGTTTTTTAACCTCTGGGATTTCAAACTTGTGTTTTCTAAAATCTAGGTGTTTGTAGCTTTTTGGTAATCCTAGTAGCATTTTTAACTATTCCATGTAGCATCCAAAAGGATTGATCAAGTCAAGTTTGGCTTTTGTTTCACCAAAATCAAAGTTTGGGAAGCTAGTTTGCAAGCCAGGGTTTGAATGTGGATCAAGCACATACATCTATTTTTTGGGGCATTTCTATGCCAAATGGATGCTATCATAACATTTAGAAGTCCCAAAAACCCTATCTCCATATAAAATTTGTCAAAATCAGGCTTAGGTGTGTTAGAAATTAAGACAACAACTACACAAGTGGAAATCTGATTTAACTAAGATCTATGACCTTTAACAATGTAGAAACTATGGAGATAGCAAATAGAATCAAAACCCACAACACAAGATTAACACCATAGAAGAAATGAACACATAACATAGTATGTAACGTGGAGAAAACCCTTTCAGGTAAAAAAATCTACCAAGAAAAGAGGCTTCAAGTTGTATTATCTTCAAATCTAAAATACAATACATGCACTTCCTCTGTCTCTTCAATCTTCAATCCAACAAAACCTATGTACAAAACATATGATATACATAACACATATAAGGCACTAATTTTATAGAGGTTTTACACTCCTCAAACTAGGCGTCCACTTTCTCTCTCCTTGGAAACTTCAACATGCAACATTAAATGACCTATTACATGTCCATGCCACTTTTCAATAGTCAACCATGTAAATTTGGACACCCAAGGCCAAGAATGGCAACTTATAGCTCATAAATACTTGTCATAGGCTGTCATATTGTCATAGAATATTATGATTACTAACAATTGTCATAGATTCTCTTATAGCATCTTACCAACCTTATGACAGATGACATACAAGCCAAAAATAGTAGATTCCTATAATGTGGTGCCTACCCTCATTTACTTTATATTTTCATAGTAACCATCAGTAAATGTTATCCCATAACTACCACCAATAACTTTGGAACTTACCAGTACAGTAACTCTATGATTACTATGGATAGTTAATATTATTTACCACTACCGGTGAAACCATTTCATCCCTTGTGGGTAATTACAAACAATAATAATGGGAATAGATAATTCATGGATTTACAAGGTTAATGACACCTTAATCCCAAAATTCTCTGACTTGACATTATACATTGTAAATCTACCCATAGGAAACACATGAAATAACTAAGTACTAGGACCAAGGCCCATGGCCTCCCTACACCACACAAAATTTTTTGTGCTCATAGGTTTAGTAAGAGAATCTGCAATATTCACCTGAGTGTCAACTTTCTTCGGCTCAATCTATCCATTTGCAACTATTTCTTGAACAAATTGATATTGAACATCAACATGTTTTGTCTAAGCATGATGCATAGGATTCGTGGCCATACATATAGCACTTTGGCTATCACAGCTAATCTGAATCTGAATGATCCTACAATCAAAACCAATACCTGTACACAATCTCCATAACCAAATTGCCTCCTTACACATATGTGTAGTAGCCATATACTCTACTTCAGTGGTGGACAAAGCAATTGTGGGCTACCTTTTACTCATCCAACTCACAGCTCCTCCAAACAAAGTAAACACATAGCACTAGTGTACCTTTGACTATCCAAGTCACCTGCCTAATCTGCATCAACAAATCCCTGTATGTCCAAGGTCTTATCAACACTGTCAGTACCAAAATAAACCAAATAGTAATCATACATACCTCACAAATATCTAAACACTCTCTTTGCATAATTCCAATGTTGTCTACCAGGGTTAGACATAAACCTACTTAAAACTCCCACTACTTGGGCAATATCTTGCCTAGTGCAAACCATTGCATACATAAAACTTCCTATAGTACTAGCATATGGAACATTAGACATCCTATAAATCATCATCATTCTTAGGACACATATCTAATGATATCTTAGTACCAACAGGTAAAGGAATTCTAACTAGTTGCTATCCTACATGCTAAATCTCTGCAAAATAGTATTCACATACTTACTTTGAGATAACCAAAGATTTATGTTACCTCTATCCCTTTTGATCTCCATTCCTAGAATAAACCTGGCAGCTCCAAGATCCTTCAAATCAAATGCACCTAAAATTTGAGCTTTCAACTCACTGATCATACCCTTAGTATTTTTGAAAAATAACATATCATCCACATACAAGGCAATAATCAGAATAGCATCATCAATACATCAAATGTAAACACAATGATCTTCCTCACTTCTAACAAAGCCCAATTTCAAAACAAATGAATCAAATTTCTTGTACCACATTCTAAGAGAATGTTTTAGACCATAAAGAGATTATTTTAACCTACATACCCACTATTCCTTTCCTTTTACCTCAAAACCTATAGGTTGCTGCATATAAATCTCCTCCTCAAGATCCCCATGCAAAAAGTAGTTTTAACATCCATTTTCTCTATTTCCCAATCAAAAGAAATAATAATAGATAAGAGGAATCTAATAGAAGATAACTTCGCAATAGGAGAGAAAATTTCACTAAAATCAACTCCCTATCTCTGGGAGTAGCCCTTGGCTACCAATCTAGCCTTATACTTCTATAATGAATTGTATGCTCCAAACTTTTCTTTGAAGACCCACTTACAACCTATGGCCTTTCTTCCTTTGAGAAAATGAACAAGATCCTAGGTGTTAAACAAATCTAAAGCCATCATCTTCTCTTGCATGGCTAACTTCCAAGACTCACTATCATCTGCATGAATAGCTTCCTTATAGGATCTAGGTTCATCATTAGTACTCAATAAAGAAAATACACAACAAAAATCTAGTGGGCTATACCTATCAACTGGATTTTGTTGTCTTGTGGATGATCTCAAGGGTGGAGTAAGAGATTCTTTAGGTTCTTCTATATGCTCAACTTATTTTTATTATGACAGAGTCTTCGTCATCTAAACTTTCAATCAAATCTTCTTCTTCTTCCCCATCCACAAATCCATCATTATGTTCTTCCTGAGGTGCATCTTCTTATTGTAAATCAAAATGCACTCTCTTTTCCTTTTCTTTCTCTTCTGGTTGTATAAGAACTGAAGTAGTTCTAAGTTCTCTGAAAATAACATCTCTAGAAAAGACAACTTTTCAGGTTAGAGGATCGTAAAGCTTATAACCTTTTACATTCTCACCATATCTAATGAAGATGCATTTTTGTGCTTTTGGATCCAACTTAGATTACTTTTCTTTAGGCACATGAACAAAATGCTCATAGCCAAAAACCCTTAAATGTGAAACAGAAGGTTTCTTACCTATCCGTGCACTTCATAAGGTATCAAATTAAGAGCCTTACAAGGAGATCTATTAATCAACTAACAAGTAGTACACACAGCTTCTGCCCAAAAGAATTTATCCAACTGTACATCACTCAACATACTTCTAGCTCTTTCCATAATCGTTCAGTTCATCCTTTCTGCAACACCATTATATTGTGGTGTATAAGGAGTTGTCTTTTGTCTTATGATACATGCATGCTTAAAGAACACATCAAATTCCTTAGAGCAATATTCACCTCCATTGTCAAATCTTAATATTTTAATCTTAAGTCCTGATTGGTTTACTACTAAGACTTTAAAATCATTAAACTTAGTGAAAACTTTAGATTTGTTCTTCATAAAATAAATCTAAGTAAATCTGGATACATCATCAATGAAGGTAACAAAATAATGAGATTTTTTTATAGAATCATTATCCACGGGACCAAATACATTTGAGTGAATAATTTCTAACTTCTCCTTTGCTCTATTACTTCCTAAAGGAAATGATGCTTTGTTTTATTTCCCAAACACACAATGCTCACAGAAATCAAAGTGCTCATCAAAATAAGAAAAATCATCAAACATTTTTTTATTTATGATAGTTTTTAAAACATTTTCACTAGTGTGGCCCAATCTGTAGTGCCACAACATACATGTATTTTTAGTAGTTTCAGTAACATTGGTGGAGTTACAAAAAGTCATGGCATCAAGCTTAAAGAGTGTTCCAATTCTTGTTCCCCTTGCTACCACCAAGCTTCCTCTCACCAATCTGCAACCATACTTGTCAAATGTTACATGCATTCCTGATCATTCAACTTTGAAATAGAAATAAGATTTCTGGCCAATCCAAAAATATGTAAAACACCAGGGAGGGTTTTAATTCTCCCATCACTAAAACACAACATTACCTTTCCCCTTCTAACAATCAGATATGTAGTGTTTGTTGCAAGTGCATTGTCATTGATGTCAATAGTGTTGTGTTATGGAAGTGGAGGTGATGTTAACAAAAATGATGTCAACAGTGCTATGATGTGCTAATCAATGTTGGTGATGCCAAAGAGAGATTGTTGTAGACAGAGAAGCAAAGTGATGAGTTTATGTTGAGGAAATTAGAGATGGACCAATGAAGTTGTAAAGAGAAGGGTAAGGTGATGGAAGTCATGTACTATGCATTGGATCAATATCATCTATACATAGTTGTACCTTATCTTTTGAAGTTCATGAAGAGGTGAAAGTTGTATGCTGATATGAAGAAGTTGTAGTTTCTTCTTGAAAAGAGTTGTGATTGAACATGTATGATGCTTTGAATGATGTCTCTAGTGTGGTTTATGTTTTTGATAAGTTTAGCTGGAAACTAGGGTCCAGATCCCTTTAACAAAGTAGACCCAGGGGCATCAGGCCTTTAACAAGCTAGAAACAATAGATAGACAGCACAGAAACATCAAAACAAAACAACAGAAAAAAACACAACGAAACGACAGAGAAAATAGAAAATAGGAGAAACAAGAAAATAAGGGCTATCAGTCGCTCCAAACTTGGTCAACAACTCCACCATCTCCTTGTAGTCGCCTAAGTTGTCAATGCCCACTTGTTTAACCTTGTCATCTAGATCCTTCACCTTGATGAAGATGGAAGCCGCCTGGTGTAAAGCTTTAGCCGCGAATTCCACCATGACCTTCCATTTGTCCTACATAGAGTCCATTCTTTTCTGAAGGTTTTGGATATCCTCCACATGTTTGACACACAGAGTACATTTCCCCTTACTAGCTTGATGAACAGCCTCCCCCACATCTTTCTTTCCAATGGTAGCCTTCTTCATGCCTTCCAGACTTCTCAAGCTTCTTTCATTCATCGAGGCAAAGTGGCTAGTACCCTCGACTTCATGCATTGATTCAGTAGGAGTCTCCTCTCCCTCTTCATCCACTATCTCTTCCACAAACTTGGAGTCCTCAGAACCCTCCACCCTCGGAGAACTAACCAGTGGTTTCCCAGCAATCCTTTTGGAACAGCGAATGCTCGGAAGAGCAGTCTCCCCACCTTCACTACTACCCTTAGTTTCCATAGTAGTGTCCAATTCCACAATTTTTATAGGAGCATCCTCCATGGTAGTACCCTTCCCTTCCTTCTACTTTTTCGTCAAAGTTCCCTCCATTTCCTCCACCATGTCTCTCTTGCTAGACTTCCTTCCCTGCACTGGAGTGACATGTTTATGTTTTATATTTTTAGCATAAACGAGGGTCTCAATAGGATTCCCTTCCACCACACTGGGGCTGCCTTTGATTATAGGAGTCCCTATACAAGTTTTCACTTTGCCCTTACCCGTGTGTGAACTGCCCGATTGTGGGTCCTCCAGAATCTTAACTTGAATAGGTTTAGGTGAACATAGGGCAAGATGCAAAAGATACAACTTCAAAATAAGGCCTTGATGTATCAGAATGAGAGGGTGATTGTCATTCTTGGCCCTAAGCTCCCTAACAGACTTAATGGAATTATCCAGCGAAGAGAGTAAAAAGAAGGGAAAGCTAATATCAACATTGTTCCTAAAATGATTTAAAAGAGCAAAGTGATAGTTATAGTATACCTGAAACCATCCTTCCAACGTGAAAAACTTCATTATCATGAGACAAATTTGTCCTCAAGGCCCATGAAGTTTCACAGGAGCCTCACCCTCGTGGAAGAAGAGATTCATGTGCTCTAGGTTGGCCACTTTGCTTCTCCTTGAATGCTTTTTGCCTTTCATGCATAAACCAGTGGCTTGCCCATTGACCTCCTCAAAAACTTGGAATCCAATCTGCCCAATTAATGTTGTATTCATTATTTCCTGAGGAAAATCATTGCTTTGGCTTTGAAATAAAGTTTCAAGATGTCCAAGGCACTAGAGATTGCACTGAAGTAGCTTGGGAGAATGCTTTGCATTCCTCTATTTTTGAAGGTATGGCCTTGCAGTTTGGAAGCTAGTCAGAGATAGGTGTGAAGAAGGTATGTTCCTGATTTTAGAGCATAGAAGTTACCGTAGAAGATTCTAATGCTAGCAGAGTGAAGATAGTTGTTCTGAGTTGTTGTAGTTAGGATGAGTTAGAGGAATTCTCCTCATTTCTCCACATTTGAAGTTGTGATGTTGTGGCTTGAAGGGTAGTCAGATACAAATGAGAAGAATGACATATTCAAGTTTTAGATGATAAGGTGTATCACAAAGGTTCTCCAAAGTTAGCAAAGCAAAGATATATCATGTTGCTGATTAGGGTTGTCTAGAGGAGAAAGCAATAGCCACCACATTTCACCGCATTACATTATTTGGCTTTGATGTTTGGAGGATGAGTTCAGTTAGTCATTATGTTTGTTCATTTTAGGTTTCAGGTGCTGAAGTGCACCACAAGTTAGTTTCTCAATGTTCTATCTCAAGACTTGTTGGGTGAATATTTTGTCTTCAACTAACTGAAGGCAAAATGGTTATATCAACCATAGTGTAATGAGATAAACCTCTCCTCTCAGCAAGGGGAGGTTCCCTATCAACTATCACAAACTTATTTAAACTAAATACTAACTTAGGGGTTAGACCATATCATCCATTTCTCTTTTTTTAGAAATGATGTTTACAAAATGAAAGAGCACTTTCTCGATACAAATTTGAATAACTAAGAAACCCACGAGAGCACAAAGTCTATCGTAGCTCCTTTTACTGATGTATAATTTAGAACTAAGTAGAATAAGGTGTAGCTCAAAGTCTTCATCGGATGCTACGATAAAACATATAATCACAAAAGATAATAGCAGCTCAAAGTCTTTTCAATATCTTTTACTTCAAAACACAAAGTCACAAACCAAAGATAATTGTTGTAGCGCAAAGTCTCCACAATTAGCTTTAGAACATCTCCCAGATTATTCACACTCACACTACGATTTGATCAAGCAGATAAGATAGTATTACGAAAAGGACATAAGAATAATTTCCAATACACCGCAAGTTATTTCAACACAAAGATTGAACGATCACTTGCTTTTCTATTCACGTGATAAAATTTGATTTACAATTTGAACACAAAGTCTCAAAATGCTCTTCAATTTAGCAGAGTTTCGCTTCAATAACTAAAAGATGATCATTTACAATGGGGGTCCTCTTTATTTATAAGAGAAACCAAGAGAAAAAATAGGAAAATCCTAACAACTTTGACTTATTCAAACAGAAGAGTCCTATTTGACTTAGGACTTCCTTTGCCTCACATGTAATTACATTTTGGAAAATTACATATGAATATGTCCACAACAAAATTCAATTTGCATATACAGAAATAAAATAAACTAAGGTATTAGCTTCCTTCATCATTCTTCTTCAGAAAATTCGGGTACATGGCCTGTATAGCCGCCATTTCACATGCATCCGTCTTAGCTGTATTTTTTGAGATAGTGCAGGCTTGAAGAATTACATCTTTTACTGCCTTTATTGCCTTCTCATGTTTGTCAAGGTTGTCCTTCAGGTTCTCAAAAGTTGAATGCTGATCATAGAGATTGTCTATGGAAAGTACTAAGGGCACCTCCTCTTCGAATTTCCTTTGAACCATCTTTTTGAAGGAACTTATCATCTCATCTACTGAAAGAAACTTATGGTCTTCACCTGTGAGGGTGCATGGGAGTTCTTCCAGCCTATGTAGAAGCGTGACATCACTGTCTTCACTGGCTTCACGATCTTGACATAGATCTTCAAGTAAACCTTTTATTATGTGGATACGATGAACCAGAGACTCCTTAGTTTTAAGATATGATTCCCTATTTGCAATGACCCCGATGGTGATTAGATTCTTTATCTTAATCTTTTTCATATCTATCCACTCCTCCAAGCTCTCTTCTTGATCCTAAAGTTCCTGGGAAAGTAAGTCAACCATGTTATCAAGATTAGCTTTGGCTTTATCCATTTTCTCTTTTCTTTCTACAGTGGTCTTTAGTAGAATTCACCATTGAGCTAGCAAATGTTCCACAATATCTCCTACCACCCTTCCTCTGGCCTGAGCTTTTTCAACCTTCTGGATCAATGGATCTTCTATAGTTATTGCCATGGGTTCCACAATTTCAGATGACTTAACTATTTTTTGAAGAACTGCAGCTAGCTATTCTGCTTTAGCCTTATACTATTCTTTTTCCTTTTTGACTTCATCATATTTTTTGAGCAAGGTGTTGGCAGTAGTTTAAAAATCTACTTTTATGCATTCATGAGTTAGCTTGCCTAACTCAACCCTTGAAACAACATAATCATTCATGTCAAAATTGTCGACAGTAGCATCTTCTGGTGGTTTAACAATCTCTGCATATCTGATTCCCTTCTCATTGATAAGCCTAGAAACAGTCTTAGGCTTCTTCTTCATATTCTTTGATTTCATAGGTAACAGCCTCTCCATATCAATCTCATCTGGCAAAATAGCTTGCTTCTTTCTCTTTGGAGTATATGCAGACAACCATGGGGGAAGCACAGAAGCACCAATAATCGAAGATGAGTCCACTACTTGTTTCACCGGATCCATATTTACACCTGTTATGGTCACAATAGGACTGGTGTTGGTAAAAACTACACCTATAGCAACAACCTTCTCTGAACCATCCAGAAGATTTTCTAAGACAGATTGTTCACCAATATCAAAAGATGGAGAAGATAAACTTCAGATAGAGCTAGAAGAATTAAACACAGTCCCAAAATTGGTTCTTACAGAAGTAGGGGTACTATCAGAAGAAACAATGAAAATAGGTGAAAGAGGAACACTTAAAACTACTGGAAAACTACTAGAAATAGGAGCATGAGGAAGGGGTGTAGAAACTTGTGTTCCAGTGGGAAGATCTTTCTCATGGGACTGATGTGGACCACCAATTTGTTCCTTTTCTACATCATCATCCTTGCCTTGTTCAGTTTCATTTTCCTCATCAGATTTATTAGATACTTTTGTTTGTTGGGCATCCTTGGACTTCTGAATATTTTTCTATTTAGTCTCAACATATTCAACCTCCATTTGCTCAACATTTGTATCTTCAGCACCTGATTCAGTGACATTGGAGGTTTCTGCAACTTCTTTCTTCTTCCCTCCCTTGGATACAAACTTAATTTTTGGTTTTCATATTTTGGAGGAAGAAGGGTGTCACTCTTATTTTTGGTCCTGTTCTCCACTTTCTTTCCTGTTTGCTCCTATGCTTTAGTCTCGGACCCTGTGAGAAATTCCTTCAATTTGATCCCTTTGCTTTCCAGCCATATATTTGTGTTAGCCAGGATCGGATGAAATATTTTCCTTATGGATGTTTCCTCTTTAACTGACCATTTCACCTCTATAAGAGGTGATACTTCAACATTCTCAGTGTTATATTTAGGATCTAGAACATCCCCATCATCCTCCATTCCATCTGGAATATCAGCGAGGCCCAGCTCATCTATCTGACTCAGATGAAGTCTGCAGTAGTCTAACTTCCTGATCTCATTTTTTATCCTGAGAGCAGCCCAAATATCTTCCACCATAGGCACATGAAAGGTTGACTTCCTTTTGATCTTATCTTGCACTCTCCTGAAGTCAAAGTAGTCCCTTTTCTTGAAAGTTTTCATAGTGACCAGCTATAATTTAGAATCAACTATTTTTGCCTTGTTAGCTGATTGAACTGAATAACTTCCAATTTCAACGGGAAACTTTATCCCTGACTTCTTCAACTCCATATGTTCATTATGCACTACAATCAGCTATCTACATAATTCCATGAGGACAATACGGTCACTGGGATATCATGGAAGAATATAAGGGTAGCCAGGATAATACCCTAGTCTGAGATATGTGAAAGTGGGGAATTGTAAGAACAAGCAGCCAAAAGAATTCACAACCTCCCAAGCTTCATCTAAGACCCTCTTCTGAACAAGTTCATTGTCCCATAAGCACATGCATACTGAAAAGAAAGCATCATTCACCCTTCAGAAATGATGGATTGATCCCTTTAGAGTAATTTGAGGATAATACTCATATACAGGAGCCAATCTCCTATACCCAACCTGAGTCAAACCAAGAAAGCTTCTCATGCTAGCAGTAGCATATACAAGATATGAGGTCATATAGAATTTGAATGTTGTGTTGACCTTTACCAATTGTTCATGCAATGCATTACTGATCCACTCTCCCCAGAATATTCTATGTGTGCCCTCAAGGATCACTTTGATGTATGTGTACATCCATTCTTGAAACTTGGAGGAAGAAAGGAGTCCTTTGATGCGACTCAAAAGTGTGATCAAGTCACAAAATCCCTCTACAAAGTCACTTCTAGGGAGATCCTTCAGCCATCTGGTTAGATTACTTCAAGGAATTTTCAACCATTTGTTGTTTATATACCTTCTTGCAGCTTCCACATCTGTATCATAGTCCATTTGCCCTTGAGCAAATTAATCTATCCAATGTTTACAATAGGTGGACACATGAAGATTTTATCAAGGAATTCTGCATCCAACCTCATGATCACATTCCCTTGGGAATCTGTCACAACCCTAGTGTCCCTATTGTAATGGCTAGCCACCTGAAGAACGAACTTAGGATTATGTGCAGAAACTGGAAATGAGGCAACCAAGTGAATATTGTTGTCAATGATCTTTTGCATGTGTCTGGAAGGATTTATCTATTTTGTTCTGTCCACAAATTCTGCCATATCCACATGTCCTATTTCTATATCTTTGATTTCATCAATATTTGATTGTACTAAAGTCACCGAGAAGACACCTTGGTACTTGTACTTCATGATTTTGGGTTTGGATGGAGACGACTCTGACATCATCTCTGGAGAGAACTCTGGAAAAGATATGTCAAACACGGACGCTTGTTGAGAAGTACAAAAGGCCATGATCTCGCAGTTAGGGAAAAAATGGATAAACTGGGAGAATCGTGATTCGATAATCATGGACAGGAAAGTATACATTAAAGGGCTTGAGTGCACGCAAATCGAGGTAAAGGGCGAAAGCAGGTTAACAAGTCTTGAAAGGCAAATTTTCCCAGTGTTAGGAAAAATTTAGGAAAATGTGCATGAGCAGTCAAAATGTCCCCTCCTGCATGAGGGATTATTTACATATGTAAAGTCAGTCATTTTGACAGCTCCTACATGTGTTTGGGAAGGGTTTACAACTCTCGTGCAAAGTAGGCAAAAAATACCGCCTTTACATGTGTTTGGAAAAATGTTTTTAGATGTAGGGGCAGTCAAAATGACCACCCTTACATCAAGGTAAATTTATCTTTGCAACATATGCAAAGTCAGTGGAATGGACCGCCCATGCATGTATACTGAGAAGATTTGATGTATAGTCGGCAGTTTTAACTGCCACTGCATCTATTTTTTTTTACAATCTCTGAGTTATGTGTAAAAGTGGTAGTTTTGACCACTATCACAGGTTAGAAGGTTTGCATAAAGGTCATGTAAGGGCGGTGATTTTAACCACCCTTATATGTGGGAAAGACTTGACTCCTGAAGGATGCGACGACGGGCGATAATTCTGCCAATGCATGATGGTTAAAACACAACCAAAGTTTTAACAAGACAGTGAAGTAAGGCATGAAAAATCTATCGCTATTCAAACAAAGGGAACAGTGAAAACACACACATCCAACGTAGAGTTTCAAACTACACTCAGAATTATGCTTTTGATGACTCGAAGCAAAACAAACATTTACATAAATCTTCAAAATGGAAAACATTTAAATAAAACCCTAATAGAAAAGAAACAAAAAATGAAATGAAGACTTACCTTTAAACGAGAAACCAAAACCTAAACACGAAATTTGCACAATCCACAATTTCCGTAGTTTGATTGTCTTCGCAGGGCATCAAATGGCTATTCCGAGGAGTTGGAGGATGAAAACGGAAAAGAGAAATGACCCAAACTCTTAAATAAGGGTTAAAAAGCAAAGTATTAATGGCCACACGAATGCCATTAATGGAACTCGCAGTTCAAGATTTGGAGAAATCTGCCAAGGTGGTGAAAGAGCCTGCTCATACATATGAAAGTTTGATTTGCTAAAGCGGGCATAACAACCGCCCTTACATCTTAAGCTTTGTGAAGGGACATGCATGGGTGGCAGTTTTAACTGCTCTCGCATGTTGAAAGAACTTTGGCAGAAAATGTAATAGCAGCAGAAAAGGCTAACCTTACATGAAAACAACAAAACACATGTAATAGCAGTTATTTGGACCACTATTGCATGTAAACACAAAAACTTGTCTAACACCTCAAAATGTTCAATAATTTATATTTTGGTGAGCTTAAGACCAAAACAAGCTTCATGATTTTTGAGGAAACATCATAAGGAAATGTCACAAACTCTTCTAAGATGTCAGATGACTTCGCTTGAGATCAAGAGTACTTGTCTCATTTTGCGAACTTAGAGTGTAGGCTACGAGATAGACAAGTTTTGTAGGGGTTGTCTACAAAACAAGCATAGCTAGTTTTGAGAACAAGAGCTAGCTCTAACTGGGGAACTTCCATCGATCAAACTTTGAAATGATCGAAGGGAGAAGAATCCAGTCTCTAAGTGCCTTCATCCATGCCATTGGGTCATAGAGTCAAGCTACCAAAAAGAAAAAGACACAAAAGACTAAACAAAAACACAAAAAAAAAAACACAAAACTATACAAATGAACTTATCTGATACTTCAAGGATTGAAGTGCTTCAGATGTTGTCCACTATGAGGCAGCAAGAATGGTGTTCCATCCAGATACTCCAACAAGAAGTTATTTTCACCACAAAGTTGATGAATGATGAACGAGCCTCTCCATAGGGAATTAAGATTCCCATGCATTCCTTTTGGTTCTCTCCTCTTGTCCCATAACAAGACTTGATCTCCAATTTGAAACTCATGAGCCCTTGCTTTCTTGTCAAAGAGTTTCTTTACCTAACTTTGATGTTCAGCAATGTGATCCACTACCATAGCTCACTACTCTTTAAGTTCAGTTAGGTACATAATTCTTTTGTCAATAGAACTTTCAAAAGTTCTATCTTCTACTACCTTTGCCAACTTTAGTGCTGGCAACTCCAAGGTAATAGGTATCTTTGCATTCAGTCCATACAGAAGCTAAAATGGTGACATACCTATCACCCTTTTAGGGGTAATCCTGTCTGCCCATAAAGCATCAAACAACACTTTATGCCAAGTTCTCTGATTATCTTCCACCAGTTTCTTGATAATAGTAACCAAATTTTTGTTACTTGATTCCGCCTGACCATTTCCTTGTGGATAATAGTTTGAAGAGTGGGAAGGATGATCCCATGTTCATAGCAAAAGCCAGTAATCTCGTTGGAAGAGAAGCAAGTAGCATTATCTGCTACAACTTTGTTTGGGACTCCAAACTGGGAAATAATGTTTTCCTTAAGGAAATTACACACCACTTCAGAAGTAGCATGCTTTACTAGGATGGCTTCCACCCACTTCGTAAAATAATCAGTTACGGTGAGAACAAAATTGTGTCTCGCACTTGATGGTGGGTTTACAACACTAATGAAGTCAATGCCCCATTGCTGAAAAGGTTCTTCAATCACAACTGGCTTGAGAGGTAGTGCAGCCAACATAGGCTTTCCAACAAACTGTTGACACAACTCACACCTACGTACCCAATTGTACGCATCTTGAAATAGTGTGGGCCAATAGTACCTAGCCCGCAGAATCTTATGAGCCATCATAGGTGCAGAAAAATGTCCTCCACGTGCCAAATTGTGGAAGGACTCCATAAGTCTACTTTGTTGCGCTTTATGCACGCAACGAAGAAACACTCCATCAAGATTTCTTTTGTACAAACCATTGTCCCATAGGACATAGTTGGCAGCCTTCAATTTGATAGTTCTTTTCTCCTTATAGGATAGATGAGAAGGACACTCACCATAGGTAAGGAAATGAGCAATATTTGAATACCACTCATCTATAGTAGTGATAAAAAGAACAGTCGGCATATCCTCAACTTCTTCTTCTTCATCACCTGTCTCTTTCGGTACATTGTCAGCAATCAATTGACACAAACCTCTGCCACGCACAAGCTTGGTAGGTTTGATATTAAGATCAAACTCTTGGATCTTAGTAATCCAATTGCCTCTTTTGGTTCTAAACTCCTGTTGAGTCAAAATCGACTTTACTGTTGTATCAGGCACCAAAACAACAGTATGTGAATTCAGAATTAGAACCGGAAATGCTTTACCGCTTTGACCATGGCATAAGCATGCTTCTCCATATTTGAATATTTCAATTCATGAGCCTTCAGAGGACAACTCATAAATGAAATGGGAGATTCCACACCTTCATGATGGTGTTAGGTTGTCATTGATGTCAAAAGTGTTCAGGAGCATGAGAAATCATCTTGCAGATATAGAGAATGGTTTTATACTTCAACAGGTTTGATCTTGCATCATCAGGAGTACATCATCTTGTTTGTTGTTGATAGGAGTAGGAGCATGAGACATCATCTCATGTGTTCTTTCTATTGTCATATCACAGCTTGTTCAGTATGGTAAAGTGTTGTGTCATTTAGACCGAGTTGATGATAATATTGATCTATGAAAATGTTGCTTTAAGAATATCAATTGTGTTTGTGCAAAGTCTTCTTGAATAGATTCTCAAGATTGAGCTACATCAGGATGTCAATGATGTGTTTGAGGATGTTGATCATACAGGAGCTCAAATGGGTTACATGCATGTTCATATTTACGCAGATTGATCATGTTGATGTTACAATGTATGATTGATCTTGGCTTGACAAAGTTCGCTTGCTTCAGTTTAATAAGACCAGTGCAGATAAGGTATTTATGTTGGAGGGTTCACTTTGTGTGTAGTACTTGATCAAGTCTTTATAATCATATTTATGAGAGGGCTTGTTTCATTCTCAAGGTTACATTATAAAGTAGTATTGATTGCAAGAGATGATCAATCATTTCACAGAGATATGTTTTTGGAGATCATTTGAGGTTTTCAATTGTCTAAGTTTTTATTATGATGGAGGTAATCTCAGGAGCTTAAATCGTATATGTTGAAGTATTAAATCTTTTTGCTCATGGCTCAAAAGAGTTTATCTTTTCAAGGGTGCCTTGAATTTGATGTTTAGATAATGTGTACTGATATCAATCAGACATGCTCGAGGGTAAGGTGATCAGTTTGATGTGGTGTTTTTGACATTGCAATAAGGATGACTAAAGAGGTATTATCAACTCTAAATCATTATTTATTTCTAAGTCTCCAAACCTTCTACCTATCATACACTTTTAAATCTATTTGGGAGGTGACTTATTGTAGCAGGTTTACAACTTAAATACCACCGTTTGGAGGGGTCTCTAGTCATGGCGGTGACCAGCCCATCTCATACTTCTAACCGACTCCATCGGTCTCTTCCAAAAGTGCTCGGGCGGGAAGTCATTTCAAATGACTCTCTTCACATGTTTTTGGAGCACGAATTTCATTAACGATTTTATGAGTTTTAAAAACAATTGAAAATGCTTTAGAGCCCGCGGTATATTCTAAAATGGAAGGTTTGTTTTTTGTTTAAACTTAGAAACTCTAGTATGTCATATTTTATGACATTGAAATAAAAGGTGCATGGTATAAGGAGGGAGCCCGATATAAGTGGGCACATTTTTTTATAAAAGATTTTTGGAAACTTTTTTAAAATTTCCATTTTTAATTAAAAGGCTTAAGATTCATTATAGAATTAAGGAGCCTTTATAGGAGATTGCTATTGTTTTTTTAAAAGCAATTTTTTTTTAGAAAACTATTGAAGAATTTAGAAAAGATTTTTATGAAAAATTGTAGAGATAACAATGATGCAATGAGAAAGATTCTTTACAGATTGAAGATTTTTTTGAGGCAGATTGGTTTTCAAAGATGAATTGATTTTTTTTTATTTTATTGAAGATGAAATAAGATTGCAGGAATTTGCAAAGAGGAAGAGAGGAAGAAAATGAACAGTCATAGACATGAAGAAATAATTAATTTCTTCACAAATATAGAATATGAAAGGTTTTCATGAAGATATTTTTGAGGAAGATCAACAGGATTGAATAATGTTTTGTCTTGTGAGAAAATCAAATTGAAGATTTTATTTGCAGGGATAATATTGAATACAGAAATTGTCCAAATTGAAATGTCAAAGAATGTGAAGGATCATGTACAGAGAAGAGGAAGATCAAAAGATTTTTTAATGCATAGAATTGATGGGAAGATATTTTGTTTTAAAAATAGAGAAGAGAATATGAAGGGTTTTTGAGAAGTGCATTGTGATGGGTTGTGAAAATATATTTAGATTTTTTTAATGATATTATAGAGGCTTTGATTATTGAGTTGTGTGGATTAACAAGATGAGGTGAGTGATGTGCAGATTGATGATGAACTGACAGGGATCAAATACAGATATAGATATTGACAAGGTGATTAGAAAGACAATATGCAATTGCAATAATAATCAGGTGCATTGATTGTATGACTGGTAAGGCAGAGATGAAATATACAGAGAAAAGTAGTGTTGTTGAGCATATCTGGATGAAGAATTGATTTTTGAATGGAATGACCATTTGAACACATAAGAGAGAATAAAAGTTATGTATTGAAACAGAGAAACCCTCTGAATTTATGTTTTCAGTTTGTTCTGTAATAGGGGTTGGTGCTCCTTGAAGCTGGTGCTTCTAAACAGTATGCCAGTGAGGCTTGTAGGTCAGTGAGACCTTAACATTTGTCAGTGAGACACATATTGTAGCCAGTGAGGCTTCTTTGTAGCCAGTGAGGCATGTTTGATCAGTTAAGCCAGTGAGGCAGTTTAGAGTGGTTTTTCTACCCCTGGAGGGTTTTCCACTCATGCAATTCTTGTGTCATAATCTTCTCTGTGTGTGTATGATTTACTTATGAAGTTTGTTCTCTTTCTGTATTCACATTCATGTGCATATGTATTTGACAGATCAATGCTATCTTTCTCTCCTTGTACTCTGAAAGTTAAAGTGTGTAAAAAGATTTGAAAATTCACACAACACTGATTCACCCCCCCTCTCAGTGTTGATTGTACTCCTACACTTCATTCTGCTGAACAAGAATGGCTAAAAGTTTATGTTCAGAAGCGTAGCTATATACTACAAAATCCTTGGTATAATTAGGACAAACAAGAACCAGAGCATGAGCTATAGCCCTCTTGATATCCTCAAATGCCGCTTTACCTTCCGTACTCCAACAGAAAGTAGCTTTACCCTTCATCATGTTGACAATGTGATAGGTTTTCTCTGTGAATTTTAGAATGAACCTCCGTAGAAAATTCACCTTTCCAAAGAAAGAGTGAACTACAATCTTACTAGTAGGCAAAGTAAGACTTTGGATGGATTTGACTCTTTCTGAGTCAATTTTAGTGCCTTCTAGAAGAAACAATGTGACCGAGAAGTTTACCTTCTGTAACCCTGAAAACTGATTTCTTAGGGTTGAGAGAGATACCATTTTGTTGACATCTTTCCAGCACCTATCACAAATGATACGCATGATCATGACGTTGTTTGGAGAAAAAAGTCAAGTCATCAAGATATACCACAATAAATTTTCCCATCTCATCTTTGAAGGCAAGGTCCATTGCTCTCTGGAACGTGGCGCCAGCATTGATCAAACCAAAAGGCATCTTGCGATATGCAAACATGCCCCAAGGTGTTGTGAAAGCAATCTTGTACTGATCTGCTCATTGACCTCTACTTGATTATATCCCAAAAAACCATCCAGCATAGACAACATTTCTGAACCAGTTATAGTTTGCAACACTTGGTCCATAATGGGTAAGGGGTAGTTATCCTTTAGAGAAGACTGGTTGAGATTCCTGAAATCAACGTAGATACAGATTTCTCCGTTCTTCTTTCTTATAGGAACTATGTTCGTAATCCAGGTAGAATGATGAATCGGAAAGATTATTCTTACATTCAACATTTTATGAATCTCAAAAAGGATAGTACCTGATATTTTGGGATTGTATTACCTTTGTTTCTGCTTGTGAGGCAATGACCCAACTTTGAGAGGTATTTCATGCTGAATCTCCGTAGGCCTGAAGGACTTCAGATCATCATAAGAATACGCCAAGACATCAATGTAATGGCGAAGGAGTGTAATGAATTTGAACTTCTCGTCGGCAGTGTAACACTTCCCAATGTTGACCATTTTGGGATCTGCCTCAGAACTTAAATTCACTTGCTCAAATTCCATAGAGGAACTTGAATCAAGTTGTTGCTACTGCTTAATATAGCTGTCATGCTTATCAAATAGCTTTTCAAGGGAAACCAAAACTTTTGGAA
Organism: Cunninghamia lanceolata; assembly: GCA_027924645.1. Classification (NCBI taxonomy): domain Eukaryota; kingdom Viridiplantae; phylum Streptophyta; class Pinopsida; order Cupressales; family Cupressaceae; genus Cunninghamia; species Cunninghamia lanceolata. The sequence goes on along the minus strand of BSBN01000292.1, from coordinate 71,004 downwards.
TCTTATTCCCTTTTAGTTGAAGAAACTCTTCACCAGTTTGTGAATCTATTTCAGAAACGTATTCCCGTGGTGGAGATTCACTACCTTCAAAATAGAGCTCATCAAAGCTATCTGTCTTTTCCAAGAAAGCTATGATTTGATTATCACCATTGAACACCTGCCAATGGTCAGCATTATCAGGTACACTTGGTTGGAAGACCAGCTCAATTCTGTACTTGTTTCCTTTGAAGTCTTTATGAGGAACCATGAGGGTGGCAGAGATAGCTAATGAATCTGCACGATCATTAAACTCTCTAGGCACCACAGAGATATTAAAAGCGTCAAAACTTTCTAGGCAATCCCATACACAATTGCGATAGTGTCTCAACCTTTAATTTTTGGTCTTATACAATTTTTTCACTTGGCAAACAATTAACTCGGCATCTCCTTGAGCATGAAGATTTTTAACACCTTTACCATGAGCAGCCTCCAATCCGAGCAACAATGACTCGTATTCAGTAGTGTTATTGGTATTGTCGAATTGCAGCTTGTATGAGAAAGGAAAGATATCACCTTGTGGAGATCTCAAAACAACTCCGGCTCTAGAACCGGTAGAGGAACAACTACCGTCAAATTCTAAAACCCAAATCTCATTAGAATTTGATTTTTTGGAATTTCTTTGACCAAAAGATTCTTCTTCATCAGTGAGGGAAGAATCTAGCATTACTATACCCTCATCCACACTTTCATCTGAATACTCTTCTGATTCTCCATCTGAATTGTTTGAGCTCTCATCTGATGAACTAGAAATATCTTTAGTAGACAAGAAATAATTACCCATTCCCGAGGACTCAAACAAAATTTGGGCTTTGGGATTTGCCGTTTGGGTAACAATATATTTTGCTTCTTTCTCAGGAAGCAACTTTTGCATGACACCTTTAATAGGTATCCTTGCTTCAGATAGATCCATATTCAGTTCCCCACCCACATCTTTACAAAAATTACGCCCGAGCAAGATGCCATAAGAAGCTGGAACATCAGCCACTAGGATGGTCATCTTAATCCTCTTGTCTGGAAAGGCTGCAAATGCAAATTGGGCATCTTTGATTTGGCCCAACAACGGTACTTGCTTATTTTCCATGGAGAAACATCTCCCAAAGGTCTTGGTTAGAGTGAGACCAAGGGCGTCTGCCACTTTGGCAGGCATAACATTATCAGAGGCCCTAGAATCTATTATGCAATTGCTCAACTTATGACCATTTACCAATAGAGATACATAGAAAGGTTCTATTTTTCCAGAGGCAACAAGGGGAGTAGTGACAAGATTATTTTGGGTGGATTTGTTCTTTGAGGAATCATGGACAACTTTTGGAAAATCTTGTCCTGTAGGGGCAGTCTTGTTTTTAACGTATTTAGCTAACCTATCAAACTGTTCAGGATTAGCTTGTAAATACTCAACCTCAGACATTTGAATCTTAGTCTTCCTAGCATGATCTATTATGTCAAATAGCTGAAATGAACTAGATACAGAGGAAGGAAATCCATCATTCTGAGTTTTATTAGGGGTAGTACTAGTCTGAGGGACAAAAGTAGAAGATACGAGATTGTTAGATGTACTTACTTGCTTATTGCCCACTGGGTCCTTTGATTGAAAAGGCAACGGAGTTCCCCGTTTAGCAATTGAGATCACTAGATGAGATTTTTCTCTTGCCTTTCCCTTATCAACTTGCTGATTTGGCTGATTTTGGGACTAGTAAAAATAGCATATGCTCCATCATACACTTCTCCTTCTCTTTCCGCTTCATCTTAGTAATTTAGAAAACCAATGGTAGAGTCGCCAGCTAATTCTTCTTCTCCTTCTACAAAAAGATTAGCATCATTCTCCTAGTCCAACTCAGGTTGGAAAGAATGATCGTGTTCTGCTTCATAAAAGCCAACTACTGAGTTGATCGATGATGCTTCAATGGCAAGCTTCCCCTGTGTGGGTGGAAGACGATTGTGTTGCCCTTGATTTTTGGCAGCATTGCCTTGATATGAATTGTTGGGAAATGTTCTCCTTGGTATATCTCAATAGGAAGGAGGGGCAGACATACCTTGTGACATTTTCCTTTTCAAAGCTAGCAATTCATTTGCTAACTTTTGCACCATAGGATCCATGGTGCTTGTGGAAGAATTATTAGTAGAAGAAGGACCTTTGTTTCTGTTAGAATCTCTTCTTATCTTATTCGTAGGGATAAGACCATCTTCAACTTCAGTAGCCAAAATTTGTGTTGCAAGAAGATCTGCAGGACCAATTCGTCTTAGCAGAAAGCCTACCTCAGGAAGCTGAGTATTGATGAAAAAGCATTTGAGATTCTCCGCTGTTGGTTGAGCGGTTGCAAGAATCTTGTTTCTCAGCTTATTGAACTTAGCGATGAAGTATCGCATGGGTTCGTGAGGATCTTTCTTCATTTATGTGAACTGAGACAATAAGGCATGTGCATCTTCTACAGCTTTGAACCTAGCCTCAAACTTGGTCTTGAGGGAGTTCCAATTGGTTATAGTCTGAGCTTGAAGATGATAAAACCAATCTGCAGTAGCACCTTGCAGTGTTTCCACAAGCTATGCAAAAAGCTGCAATGTGTTCATCCGGGTGGACTTTCCCTCGCCATAGAACTTAGGAAAATTCTTCCTCAAACTATGAGGTAGTTCATGCAATGACTGAATTAAATTCAAAGGACCAAAAGTGTTACCCCAAGGGCCTTGAGCTACCATGGTGCACTGATTAAAGGGTGGGATAACAAACCTCTGTGGAGTATGAATAGACAAAACTCTGATAGTACTAGAACTAGAAGCTTCACCTAGTATTGGAGACCTGGCATTGGTAGGAGGAAAACTCTTAGTTCGCTGAAGTCAAGGTCATGGAGGCAAAAGACTAAAGTTATTTTTCTGCATCAACTCAAATACAAGATCAATAATACCTTGAGCTCTCTTGCTTCTTGTATACCATGAGTCTGCTAGAATGTAGTGTACTCAACAAAATTTTGAAAAATCTTGAAACAATGGAAAAGAACTATAATGCTTCAAGTCATAGCATGAGGCTTCAAGTTGCGCGTTCTATCCCCAGTAGAGTCACCAAAAAATATTGGGTGAATATTTTGTCTTCAACTAACTAAAGGCAAAATGGTTATATCAACCATAATGTAATGAGATAAATCTCTCCTCTCAACAAGGGGAGGTTCCCTATCAACTATCACAAACTTATTTAAACTAAATACTAACTTAGGGGTGAGACCATATCATCCATTTCTCTTTTTTCATAAATGATGTTTACAAAATGAAAGAGCACTTTTCTCGATACACATTTGAATAACCAAGAAACCCACGAGAGCACAAAGTATATCATTGCTCCTTTTACTAATGTATAATTTAGAACTAAGTAGAATAAGGTGTAGCTCAAAGTCTTCACCAGATGTTACGATAAAACATATAATCACAAAAGATAATAGCAGCTCAAAGTCTTTCTAATATCTTTTACTTCAAAACACAAACTCACAAACCAAAGATAATTGTTGTAGCGCAAGTCTCCACAATCAGCTTTAGAACATCTCCCAAATTATTCACACTCACACTACGATTTGATCAAGCAGATAAGATAGTATTACGAAAAGGACATAAGAACAATTTCCAATACGCCACAAGTTATTTCAACATAAAGATTGAACGATCACTTGCTTTTCTATTCACATGATAAAATTTGATTTACAATTTGAACACAAAGTCTCAAAATGCTCTTCAATTTGGCAGAGTTTCACTTCAATAACTAAAAGCTGATCATTTACAATGGGGGTCCTCTTTATTTATAAGAGAAACTGAGAGAAAAAATAGGAAAATCCTAACTACTTTGACTTATTCAAACAGAAGAGTCCTATTTGACTTAGGACTTCCTTTGCCTCACATGTAATTACATTTTGGAAAATTACATATGAATATGTCCACAACAAAATTTAATTTACATATACAGAAATAAAATAAACTAAGGTATTAGCTTCCTCCATCATTCTTCTTCAGAAAATTCTGGTACATGGCCTGTATAGCCGCCATTTCACATGCATCCGGCTTAGCTGTATTTTTTGAGATAGTGCGGGCCCGAAGAATTGCATCTTTTACTGCCTTTATTTCCTTCTCATGTTTGTCAAGGTTGTCCTTTAGGTTCTCAAAAGTCGAATGCTAATCATAGAGATTGTCCATGGAAAGTACTGAGGGCACCTCCTCTTCGAATTTCCTTTGAACCATCTTTTCAAAGGAACTTATCATCTCATCTCCTGAAAGGAACTTATGGTCTTCACCTATGAGGGTGCATGGGAGTTCTTCCAGCCTGGCTTCACGATCTTGACATACATCTTCAAGTAAACCTTTTATTATGTGGATACGATGAACCAGAGACTCCTTAGTTTTAAGATATGATTCCCTATTTGCAATGACCCTGATGGTGATCAAATTCTTTATCTTAATCTTTTTCATCTCTATCCACTCCTCCAAGCTCTCTTCTTGATTCTGATGTTCCTGGGAAAGTAAGTCAACCATGTTATCAAGCTCGGCTTTGGCTTTATCCATTTTCTCTTTTCTTTCTATAGTGGTCTTTAGTAGAATTCACCCTTGAGCTAGCAAACGTTCCACAATATCTCCTACCACCCTTCCTCTAGCCTGAGATTTTTCAACCTTCTGGATCAGTGGATCTTCTATAGTTATTGCCATGGGTTCCACAATTTCAGATGACTTAACTATTTTTTGAAGAACTGCAGCAAGTTGTTCTGCTTTAGCCTTATACTGTTCTTTTTCCTTTTTGACTTCATCATATTTTTTGAGCAAGGTGCTGGCAGTAGTTTAAAAATCTGCTTTTATGCCTTCATGAGTTAGCTTGCCTAACTCAACCCTTGAAATGACATAATCATTCATGTCAAAATTGTCGACAGTAGCATCTTCTGGTGGTTTAGCAATCTCTACATATCTGATTCCCTTCTCATTGATAAGCCTAGAAATAGTCTTAGGCTTCTTCTTCAGAGTCTTTGATTTCACAAGTAACAACTTCTCAATATCAATCTCATCTGGCAAAATAGCTTGCTTCTTTCCCTTTGGAGTATATGCAAACAACCATGGGGGAAGCACAGAAGCACCAATAATCGGAGATGAGTCCACTACTTGTTTCGCCGAATCCATATTTACACCTGTTATGCTCACAATAGGACTGGTGTTGGTAAAAACTACACCTATATCAACCACCTTCTCTGAACCATCCAGAAGATTTTCTAAGATAGATTGTTCACCAATGTCAAAAGACGGAGAAGATAAAATTGGGATAGAGCTAGAAAAATCAAACATGGTCCCAAAACTGGTTCTTACAGAAGTAGGGGTATTATCAGAAGAAACAATGAAAATAGGTGAAAGAGGAACACTTGAAACTACTGGAAAACTACCAGAAATAGGAGCATGAGGAAGGGGTGTAGAAACTTGTGTTCCAGTGGGAAGATCTTTCTCAGGGGACTAATGTGGATCACCAAGTTGTTCCTTTCCTGCATCCTCATCCTTGCCTTGTTCAGTTTCATCTTCCTCATTAGATTTATCAGATACTTCTATTTGTTGGGAATCCTTAGACTTCTGAATATTTTGCTCTTCAGTCTCAACATCTTCATCCTCCATTTGCTCAACATTTGTTTCTTCAGCACCTGATTTAGTGACATTAGAGGTTTCTGCAACTTCTTTCTTCTTCCCTCCCTTGGATACAAACTTAATTTTTGGTTTTCATATTTTGGAGGATGTCATGCCCACATTTCCCATGCGGTCACAACACGCATCACACGTGTCATGTGGTCATGATACGGAATATAAAAAAAATTTCCATGCTTTCCTAGAAACCCCCTCGCATGCATAGCGTGCTTGGTGGCATACACTTAAGGTGTAAACAATATAGTTGTCAGCGGGGTAGTACGCACACGTGCGTACACCCAAATGCAAGAAGGCCAACAAGGGGGTCTTCGCGACGTGGTTGACGTGGCTACAAGGGTTGAACTTGCTAAGCTCCTAAACCCTAAATTCTGGAAAAATCTAACAGCATAACACCTCATGGGCGTGAGTGGGATTTATTATACTAACACTAATCTTGGTCACGTGGTTTCCTAATTTAGGTTAATCTCACTAATTACTTTGTTACAACAATTGACTAAGTTGATTGATCATTTTTCAACAAAGCACAATCATCTATTCTCCTTCACATTTTCTGAAATTTAATATTAATTTCTCCTCCTTCTGATCGTAGCATTTTCAACAAAGCCTGTTCATTTGCCCTCTCTTCCATTTCTCTGACATTTAATTTTGATTGTATTTCTTTTACATTCTCTTTCCCGTTTCTCTGAAATTTAATTTTGATTGTATTTCTTTATGTTTATCCTGCTTTTCTTCCTGTTCTCTATCAATCAGAGTTATCACTACATCCTTTACATTATTCCTAATTTCATCCCTTACATTATTCCTAATTTCTTGGTAGACCAGATCACTTAAACAGGGTTTACTAACTTCGCTTGACACAGTCTCCTAAGTTTCCGCTCTAGGTTTCATCTCAACGTTTGAATTATTTTTGATAATTAACTTGTCCCTAATCAGGATTAACGGTAGGTCAAACTTACTTAGTTTTCTTAGCCCATTTCAGAAATGTCACGCATTTTCTCCTCTTTGTTTTCACTTTTATCTTTCTTTCTCTTTGTCTCTCTTTTTCTCAATTGGATGTTTACTCAAACTGACATTTTCTCAATCTTCTGGTTTAGTTTTCAATGGTCTCATATGAAATGCATATGATGGCTTAATTGCATTTATAAAGATACGCATATCTATATAAATACAAATAAGCATATATAATATATATATATATATGCTTATTTGCATTTATAATTATAGGTATATTTTTCTTTTCATTTTCTTGGTATTTTTAAATGAAAATTATTAAATTCCAAAAGCGTAATTCCCCTACAGTTTGAATTAATATAAATATATATATTATCGTCGAAATATAGGCCCTATTTTATTTATTCTTTTTATAAATTTATCAATAAATAATATATGTGTGTGTGTGTGTGTATTAATGATTTATTTTATTATATTATAACATATTTTACCTTATATAACAAGTGATATTGTGAAAGTTCATATTTTATTTCCTTTGGATTTCATTGGAGAAACCCTAACCTAAATCTTTGTTTGCATTGGCTGTGGCAGGGTCCAACACATGGCAGCGGCGGATTGGTATGGCGCAGAGAGGGGAGGCCCTGTGTTTGTGGGGAGGCAGAGCAAAGGTGGTCGCGAGCGACAGAGTGAAGACCGCGTAGAAAGGATCGAGGGTTGGCCTCTAGAGGAGGGTTGCAGGGGAGGTAGTGGTGGATGGCAGTGTTCACGGTAGCCGCGGCTATGTGCAGAGGGGAGTACCGCGGGGTACATGATGGCGAGGTTATGGGGAGTCCGGTGGTCCATGGGGCTTTGTATTAACGGGGGTGTGGGTGGGGGCTCCACCCCCTCCCCACACCCGTGGTCATACATTCAGTGGGGGTTCAAACCCCCACCATTGTTGTAATACAATTTCTTTTGACTGTGTTTTTTTTTTAAAAAGAAAACTGTGAAAACAATATATTTTTCCTCCATTAATTTCGTTTATTAGAATCTAAATATATATATATATATATTATATAACTACTCCACAATTTTCTCACAGTGATAAAATTCAAAGTTTTATAAATAGCCCATTTAATTTGTATAAATACAGAAAATGTAATTATATATATATATATATATATATATATATATATATATAATTATTAAATAATCTCTGTCAATTAAGTTGGAAGAGCAGAATAATGAATTTTTTTTTTTTTTGAGTTTTCATACAAATGAAACTTCCAATGCATCTCTAAATTAACAATATTTAATAGAAACTAAATACAAGGATAGTTAAAATGTATTTCCCTCTTACTCATTTTAAATTTCAAGTCAATAAATTCAAATCTAAAGTAGTAAACATGAGATCTATTTATTTACAATTAAATTCAAAAGCATAACTAAAATCCAAGTGCAATTCTTTTATAGTAACAAAATTACAACTTTATATAACTCAATAAAATTAATATTCTCACAAATCATATAATGAGATAAATTTTAACAAACTTTGTATTGTTTCCACAACAACTAACTCACAACTTTTCTAAATAGGAGTATAAGGAAATAGACAATTCTAATGTCCTTTAAAATTTTTTTTTTTTTTCTTAATCATTTCATAAATGGCAACAAAATGTAATAAACACTACAAATAAAACTATAATTATAATGAAGAGGATTTCCTCATAACTCAAAAATACCAAAATTATAACAATAGAAGGAGAAATCTCTCCTCTTGGGAATCAACAAGGATGAAGCTATTAAAAGACCAAGCTCTCCTTAAGAGTAAAGGAAAATAAAATATTTTCCCAAACAAGAAAACTCTTCAACTCCACTTTAAGCTCCATGAAAACCTGCATAACACACAAGGGAAGAAAACACCACTCAACTTGCTCTCCTCCCTACCGTAGACCCGTAAGAGGGTCACCCCTGAGCTAGGGAGATCATCCACACACCTAAGGTATTCCAAAATCCACTCCACAACAAAGCAATACAACATTACAAAAACACAATTACACCCATGGCTATTTATAAAACACAAACTCAACCACCATGAGTTTAACGAGGGGTAGGAGAGTGGACACACTCAAATCTAGAGTGCCACCCTTCAACAATATTTCAACACAATTTTTCTCATGGCCTCAAGCCAAACAAGTTAACCAAAATTCCAAAGGAGATCATATTTTGGCTCTTAAGCCAAATAACAAAATTTCTCAAAGTCACACAAATGCTCTCAAGGCTTTCAACACCCCAAAACAAGGAATGAACTCGAGGAGGATCACTCCTCCCCTACCCCACACTTGATGAGCATTTCTCCCAAGTGGAAGAAGCTCTGTCAACATCCCAATAAAAATTCCCCACAATAACAAAATTTACAACACAAGCAAAATAAACATTTTCATACATCCTTCATGCAACAAATAGAAAATACAAAGGAAAGGCCTTGAAATCCAACCTTAAAAAGCCCTTTAATGGATGAAGTTGCTATAGAGCTCCACTAAAATCTCCTCCAACCTAAGTCACCAAACTCCCTCTATCGTTTTCTCTAAAAAATAATTTCTAATAAACCAAAAATCTTCAAAAATTCAACAACCTTTCTCCCTATCCCAAGTGGAATTAAAATAACCCAATTCCATGAGTTTAGAGGAATGAGGAGGTGACACTTGTCATCTCCTCACTCTTCCTCCAAACTACTATTGTGTCCCAAGGGATGGGTGTTGACACATGTCACTCACCCATCCCCAAAGTCTTCCTTATCCCTTACCACATGTCATCTCTCTTACACATGGGAGAGAAAAGGGGAGTTAAAAAGGGAAAGGGTGACACATGTCTCCCCTTCCTTCCTTCTCATGAAGGACCACACAACTCCATGGGGACTCTCACCAATTGTGAGGGAGACTTGAAGTCAAGTCCTCCACAATTGGTGGATCTTGGAGTCATCCCTAACCTTGGGAATGGAAAAGGGATGGGCTTGAGTGTTGGTACCACTCATCCTATCCCTCTCATACCTCCAAATTCGTCACTTAACTTCAATGTGAAGTTAAGGTGACCATACGGAGGTTAACCAAGGGTTACCCAAGTCAAAAGGGACCCTAGACCCATGGGGTATAACCTAGGGTCAATTTCAACCTAGTTCGGACACCCAGGGTCAAGTTAAGACACAAGAAAAGGGTCTCAAAAATTTAAAATTTAAAATGAAATTCAAATACAATTCTTACAACACAAATCATAATTCAAATTTACAAGAGGGTAGACCTAACCCATTCAACCTTATGCAAGACAACATTACAACATTAAATCAAACACAGAGTTGATCTCGGTTCCTCGTGGAACCAGATCGGATTTACAAGGGATTACAACATAAGGTGTGGAATAATCTCCTGTATCTGTGGTTTTGTTAGAAATACTTGCACACTCAATTTCAAAGTTAATTCCACATATAAATATCATAGCCGAAGCAAATTTAATACATGCATTCCTAAAACATACCACAGTTCAACATAATGAAATCACATTATGATTTTCTTTCTAACATCACCCAATTAGTTTTCCTGTAATGTAAACATTAATTAGACATCACCCAATTAGTTTTCCTATAAAATAAACATCTATCTAACATCACCCAATTAGTTTTCCTTTAACATAATAAGGTTTAATAGTTTGAAAATCTAGGATCAACAGTCCCACAAATATAAAAGTATCAGCAACAATAAGGTAAATAGTCACATGAACAGAATGAAAAATGTAGGCCTCACAGAGGAAGAAGGGGTGTCACCCTTATTTTTGGTCCTGTTCTCCACTTTCTTGCCTGTTTGCTCCTGTGCTTCAGTCTCGGACCCTGTGAGAAATTCCTTCAATTTGATCCCTTTGCTTTCTAGCCATATATTTGTGTTAGCTAGGATTGACTGAAATATTTTCCTTATGGATGTTTCCTCTTTAACTGACCATTTCACCTCTAGAAGAGGTGATACTTCAACATTCTCAGTGTTATATTTGGGATCTAGAACATCCCCATCATCCTCCATTCTATCTGAAATATCAGCGAGGCCCAGCTCTTTTATCTGACTCAGATGAAGTCTGTAGTAGTCTAACTTCCTAATCTCATTTTATGTCCTGAGACCGGCCTAAATATCTTCCACCATAAGCACATGAAAGGTTGACTTCCTTTTGATCTTATCTTGCACTCTCCTAAAGTCAAAGTGGTCCCTTTTCTTGAAATTTTTCATAGTGACCAGTTGTAATTAAGAATCAACTATTTTTGCATTGTTAGCCGATTGAACTGAATACCTTCTAATTTCAACGGGGAACTTTATCCATGACTTCTTCAGCTCCATCTATTTATTATGCACTACAATCAGCTGTCTACATAATTCCATGAGGACAATACGGTCACTGGGATACCGTGGAAGAATACAAGGGTAACCAGGATAATACCCTACTCTGAGATATGTGAAAGTGGGGAATTGTAAGAACAAGTAGCCAAAAGAATTCACAACATCCCAAGCTTCATCTGAGACCCTCTTCTGAACAAGTTCATTGTCCCATAAGCACATGAATACTGAAAAGAAAGCATCATTCACCCTTCAGAAATGATGGATTGATCCCTTCAGAGTAATTTGAGGATAATACTCATATACAGGAACCAATCTCCTATCACCAACCTGAGTCAAACCAGGAAAGCTTCTAATGCTAACAAAAGCATATACAAGTTATGAGGTCATATAGAATTTGAATGTTGTGTTGACCTTTACCAATTGTTCATGCAATGCATTACTATCTGCTCTCCCCAGAATATTCTCTGTGTGCCCCGAAGGATCACTTTGATGTATGTGTACATCCATTCTTGAAACTTGGAGGAAGAAAGGAGTCCTCTAATGTGACTCAAAAGTGTGATCAAGTCACAAACTTCCTCTACAAAGTCACTCCTAGGGAGATCCTTTGGCCAACTGGTCAGTTTACTTCAAGGAATTTTTAACCATTTGTTGTTTATACACCTTCTTGCAGCTTCCACGTCTGTATCATAGTCCTTTTGCCCTTGAGCAAAATCAATCTGCCCAATGTTTACAATAGGTGGACACATGAAGATTTTATCAAGGAATTCTACATCCAACCTCACGATCACATTCCCTTGGGAATTTGTCACAACTCTAGTGTCCTTGTTGTAATGGCTAGCCACCTCAAGAACAAACTCAGGATTATGTGCAGAAACTGGAAATGAGGCAACCAAGTGAATATTGTTGTCAATGATCTTTTGCATGTGTCTGGAAGGATTTGTCTATTTTGTTCTGTCCACAAATTCTGCCATATCCACATGTCCTATTTCTATATCTCTTATTTCATCAATATTTGATTGTACTGAAGTCACTGGGAAGACACCTTGGTACTTGTACTTCATGATTTTGGCTTTGGATGGAGACGGCTCCGACATCGGCTTTGGAGAGAACTCTGGAAGGTATGTCTACCACAGATGCTTGTTGAGAACTGCAAAAGGCCATGATCTCATAGTTAGGGGAAAAATGGATAAACTGGGATAACCGCGATTCAATGATCATGGACAAGAAAGCATGTGTTGAAGGGCTTGAGTGCACGCAAATCAAGGTAAAGGGCAAAAGCGGGTTAACAAGTCTTGAAAGGTGAATTTTTCCAGTGTTAGGAAAAATTCAGGAAAATGTGCATGAGCGGTCAAAATGACCGCTCCTGCATGAGGGATTATTTACATATGTAAAGTCAGTCATTTTGACTGCTCTTACATGTGTTTGGGAAGGGTTTACAACTCTCGTGCAAAGTCAGCGAAAAATACCGCCTTTACATGTGTTTGGAAAAATGTTTTTAGATGTAGGGGCGGTCAAAATGATTGCCCTTACATCAAGGTAAATTTATCTTTGCAACATATGCAAAGTCAGTGGAATGGACCGCCCATGCATGTATATTGAGAAGATTTGATGTATAGTTGGTGGTTTTAACCACCACTGCATCTATTTTTTTTTTACAATCTCTGAGTTATGCGTAAAAGCGGTAGTTTTGACCACTATCGTACGTTAGAAGGTTTGAATAAAGGTCATGTAAGGGCGGCAGTTTTAACCGCCCTTACATGTGGGAAAGACTTGACTCCTGAAGGATGCGACGATAGGCGATAATTCTGCCAATGCATGAAGGTTAAAATACAACCAAAGTTTTCACAAGACGGTGAAGTAAGGCATGACAAATCTGTCACTATTCGAACAAAGGGAATGGTGAAAACACACACATCCAACGTAGGGTTTCAAACTACACTCAGACATATGCTTTTGATGACTCGAAGCAAAACAAACATTTACATAAATCTTCAAAATGGAAAACGTTTAAATAAAACCCTAACATAAAAGCAAGAAAAAATGAAACGAAGACTTACCTTTAAATGAGAAACCAAAACCTAAATGCAAAATTTGCACAATCCATAATTTTCGTGGTTTGATTGTCTTCGCAAGGCATCAAATGGCTATTTCGAGGAGTTGGAGGATGAAAATGGAAAAGAAAAATGACCAAAACGCTTAAATAAGGGTTAAAAAGCAAAGTATTAATGGCCACACGAACGCCATTAATGGAACTCACAGTTCAAGATTTGGAGAAATCTACCAAGGCGGTGAAAGAGCCCACTCATACATATGAAAGTTTGATGTGCTAAAGCAGGCATAACAACCGCCCTTACATCTTATGCTTTGTGAAGGGACATGCGCGGGCGGCGGTTTTAACCGCTCTCGTATGTTTAAAGAACTTTGGCAGAAAATGTAATAGTGGCAGAAAAGGCCGACCTTACATCAAAACAACAAAACACATGTAATAGCGGTTATTTGGACCGCTATTGCATGTAAACACAAAAACTTGGCTAACACCTCAAAATGTTCAATAATTGATATTTTGGCGAGCTTACGACCAAAACAAGCTTCACAATTTTTGAGGAAACATCATAAGGAAATGTCGCAAACTCTTTTAAGATGTCAGATGACTTCACTCGAGATCAAGAGTACTTGTCTCGTTTTACGAACTTAGAGTGTAGGCTATGAGATGGACAAGTTTCATAGAGGTTGTCTACAAAACGAGCATAGATGGCTTTGAGAACAAGACTATATACATTAAATGTTTGTATGTGATGCCAAGTTTAGTATCTGTTTGATTGTGCCAGAAAGAAAATATACAATTTAGATGAAGGAATACTTGAGAAGGTGTTTGCAAGTCTTATATTGCTTGTGAAGTGATCCGCATGATGCTAATTAGTTTCTCTAGTACTGCTTCAGGTCTGGAGCTATTTTATGGAAGGATAAGGGTTTGTTGGGCTGACTTCATGTGTTTTGATGATCCCACCAGATGTTTGGAAGTGTGCACTGGCTTGGAAGAATGTGTCAAGGAAGAATAGGTCATGATTATCACTTGGCTTGAACTACATTAGATTTCTACATCTTTTTGGAGCTGACTTGGTGTTGTTGGCACACCATTGTTGGGGAGATTTTTGACTGCATAAGTATGCATAATGTGGTAGAGAATGTTAAGTGGAGTTTGTATAGTTGATTTGTAGGGTGTTAGTATGTTGTTAGAATTACTCCAGATACTATGTGTTGGTGAACTCCTGGAAGAGCTTGGCTCTATAATTATATTATAACCACTATTTGATTATTGAATAATACATTGGGTTGTGTTTTGGAGTGTTGGGTTTTTTACTTGAAAAGGTTTTCCCCACGTACATCTTGTGTTATGGTATTGTTGATTTAATTTATCTTGTGTATCTTCTTAGATATGTTACTGTAAAGATTAAAAATCTGCATAACTCTCCCCTCATTAGTTCGGTGTAGGAAGATATCCACGTACCTTGCTTCCTTTCTTTAGGATCATAGCCACAAGCAAGAACATTTGCCTCCTCTAGAGAACATGGCCAATCTACCAAAATAGAAGAAAGGGTAGCCTAGGTATCCAAATCTCCCCCAAAGGGACAACTACTCATACCTTTCCAATGATAAATGTGAGATTCCTACACTAAGCAAGAAGCCTTAAAACCTAAAACTTTAGACCAATTAGCATCCAAAAAGATCATACTCAAAGGGAGGAGAAGGGGAAAGGAGGTGAGAATTGGGAGATGAAGATTCCATGAATCCATCTAAAGAAGAGCATTGTGGCTAGAATTGGTAATCTAGAAAAGCCCCCACTTAATAAGTGATGCACCCTTCTTCATGGTATTCCAAATCATAGAACCTTTCCCAACCAAATCCATTCTCAGAACCTCAGTAGTAGTAACACCATATAAATATTTGTATCTAAGAAGTTTGGGCCAAGGTTGATCTTGCTACTTACACCATCTCTAGTATAGTTTAGCAGCCAAGGCTTGGCTATTAAACTCAGATTGCCTAAGAGAAAAACCACCATTTTGCTTAGGCCTACAAATCCAGTCCTAACTGATAAAACTCCATTTTTTAGAGTCTAGATTCCCTAACCAAAGAAATTATCTAGAAAGAGAATATATAACTCCTTTAAAAAAATTTGGGAGCAGAAAACACCAGAAGTCTATAAACAAGAAGAGCCTGCAACATCGATTTTGAAAGGGTAAGATGTCTTGCAAAAGACAACCATTTGAAAGTCCAATGATTAACCCACATTCTGAATCTGTCAAGAATCCTCTTCCATTGCAATCGATTAGAAAGATTGAATGGCAATAGAATACCAAGATAATCTAAGGGAAGTTGTCTTATTTTGAATCGCAAAATAAGAGCAATTCTCTATTGAATGGTCAAAGGAGTATTAAAGAAAACATATATGACGTATCCTTATGAACCTGTTGATCAGAGGCCACCAAATATATGCATAAAGCTCTTCTGAGACTAACAGCCTCTTGCATTTTAGCAACACCCATTAAGGCAATATCATCCACAAATTAAAGATGAAAATGAGAATCAAAATCCTTAGCCACTTTCCAACCCTCAATACTTCAATTAACTCTTTGATGATTAAGGAACCTTCCCAAACCCTCAGCCATAAAAATGAAAAGATAAGGGAAGAGGGAATCACCTTACCACAACCCTCTAGAAACTAAAAAGGAGAAGATGGGATATCATTAATAAGAACAGAGAAAGAAGAAGTCGCCACACAACTCATGACCCACTCAATCCACCCAGAACACAAACCAAAAGCTGATAAAACATTCCTCTGGAAAGACCATCTAACCCTATCATAAACCTTCCACATGTCGAGTTTTATAAACATAACTTTATCCTTAGAAAAACCTATTCTAAATGAATGGCTTCCACCCATGTTTACGTAAATATCTATAGAATTAAGCTTTACTTTACAATTACACAAATCGTGTTTGGTGAAGTCAAAATTACGTGCCGGCTATGAGTGGCTCTCTTTGTTTGATTAGATAACGATTAGCATTGGGCCCACAAATGCTCTTGTGGTGGGGGAACGATGCTCGATAAGAAAGACGTGCATGCGTTCGAAAAGTTCAAGAAGAATCGACACAGAGCATCTCCATGTCCTGTGATGCTCAGATGCTCCTTCGATATCACAATTCATTCCCTAATCTTTATATATCACAACTTCACCGCACATTGAGAGTAAGAAAAGCAGGCAATATCAGTTAATGTTACCAAAACAATGGCAAGTAAAGCCAATTCCCACTTTGTACTGGTGCATGGAGCTTGTCACGGAGCTTGGTGTTGGTACAAATTAGTCCACCTTCTGCAACAAGATGGCCACACAGTCACCGCCATTAATCTCAAAAGCGCAGGCACGGATCCTTCTATTGCAGACTCAATACAGTCCTTCGAGGAGTATAACCAACCTCTCATGGATTTCCTTGCCAATCTCCCTTCAACAGAAAAGGTATTTTACTTCAGATGGCCAAAATATTGGTGTTATTGCCTAGTTTCTTTATCTTTGTTCTTAAATATTTTGTGGCAAACAGACAGTACGTTGTGCAACAAAATTTCGTCCAAATCTTACCGACTAACCTGTCTTTAGTCGAAATTCTGCTGACTGATGCTGTCGAAAGCATGAAGGACAGACTATTGAACAAATCGGTAGAATAAGTCGCAGTTTTTGTAGGTCGAAAATTGAAAAAAAGAGCCAGCACACAACCTGCCGGCTGCCGGCTGTTTAGGGTGGACGCTTGTTAAGGGACTCTTTCATTTTTTAGGCTGTAGGATGTTTTGTATTACTGCTATTTCTTTTTAGGAGGGCGTATGATACTTTGATTTTTGTAAGATTGACCTGGTAGCTTGATTCTGTTCCGCCTATCTTTTTCTAATCTTTGTACATTAATATGATACGGGCTGCCCATGTACCAATAGCCACCTACCTTACCCCCAATTAAATCTATGAAAAGAACCAATACATCTGTACAAATATTACAACAAATTTAATAAGGAACCAATAGATGTGTAATAATACATTTCACATGTCACATCAAAAAAACAACCAATCATATAAGGCAATAAGGCAATAGCAAGGCAATCCCTAATAGGGGTTTTGGTGCACATGTTTCTGTCCAACTGTTTTTTTTGGGTGTTTTTCGACAACTTGGTGAAGATGTAGTTGATTAGGCTACACCGTTGATACCCAAAACCCCAAACAATAACTTTAAGCTATTAAGTGGCATACGAAGAAACCCAAAAAAAATCGTGAAATCTAATGTACTATTTAGAAACTTAAAATGCCCAAAATTAAGATGAGCAACTACTGAATCCTCTCCCCCAACTGTACTTTATCTCTGACAGTCTTTTGAAATTATCTGTCATAGATAGTACTTGTGGGGCACAGTCATGGGGGCGTAAGTTTAGCCTATGCATCAGAAGCTTTCCCAGAAAAGATAGCTGTGGCAGTGTATTTGACCGCTATAATGATTCGCGGGGGAGATCAATTACAAGAGGAGCTAAAACATGTAAGATCTTGATCTCTGTTTATTTTCTCTATGCTCAAAGATCTTAATCAATGTTACTGTGTTTTCTGAAGAGTCTGGTGTTGCTATGCAGATACAACTCGATGAAGAAATAAGCAAACAGTTCATATACAAGCATGGAGATGGCCCTCAACAGCCCCCTACCTCAGTAACCATTCCCACTACATTACAAAAGTATCTCTTCTATGGAACAAGCCCCTCACCTGTAAGAATGGGCTAGTTAGCCCATGCTTTTCTAATGTTTCCCTAGTAAAATATTTCATAAAATTCACAAGCATTAATGATTTTGTTTTTAATTTTTTGGTTAATGTTACAGGATACAATATTGTCTTCATTGTGTCTTCGCCCATTTGCATATAATGCTGTGGTAAACATTGGTCTCCAGACAAGTGATGAAAAATATGGTACAGTGCCCAGAGTTTACATAAAAACAGAGAAGGATAACAATCTTCAACCTAAAACACAGGAAGCATTTATAGAAGGCTCTCCTCCAAAAGAAGTGCACAGCTTGGATTGTGATCACAGTCCATTCTTCTCTCTGCCTGATCAACTCCATCGATTGCTTTCAGATATAGCCACAAAGTTCAATAAAACTTTCATCTAAAATACAACATATCTGATTTTGTTTAGTAATATTGTTCCTTTTTCATTCAATCTTTGGAATCTCCAAAGTTCATAAAATGCCTCACTTCAAGAGTTCAGTTTAGAAGCTCTGCACTTCTCTTTCATGTTTGTAAAGTATAAATAGATGAAAGACTTTTGCAGTGACAATAACATAAATTATGAAGAAAGAGAAGGATGCAATTTGGATGGGTTGGGATTTTTCAAAATGAAATATTGGTGCTTTTGTGCTTCTATAAGACATTTTCATGAATTTTCTTTTGAGGACAAAGTAATTTGATAGTTTACATTTAAGCCTTTCTCTTTAAGGCTATGGTTTCTTTTTACCCTTTTTTTTCACAATTAATGTTACAGGATGTGATTTGTTTCATTTCTATATTCTCATTATTAAGGTTTTTTTTTAAAGGCTAATTAAATAAATGCAATTTACTTAGTATAAATTAATTTAGATTGAAGTGAATGAGAGTTGGATACAATAAAGTTTGTAAATCAATGTTATTTTAGGAAATTAAATGTATAGGGATAGGGGTATTCAGTTTTTGGAACAATGAAGAAGATAAATTTGTTGTATAAATTCCACTTGTTTGGATGCAGAAAAATAAGTAATTTAGATATGCTTGTTGTTTGGAATTCTATGTAGACTTGTAAATGATTGTGGGTCAATTATGTGGTAGTGGACCAATTATGTGCTACACAAATCATTTGACCTCTAATGCATAGTCCTAATCTCACACATGATAGACTTTTGCTCTTTTATTTGCTAGATTATCTGCTCCTAGTTGACTATTAGGATTGACAGTATTTAAAATACCTTGGGGAGATCACTGGGTCACAAAGGCCATGTTCTCTTAGGTTGATCCCCTTGATTAGACTGGTTTTATGATCATGACAAAGATTGGTAAATAATAGGCAATCATGTAAGTGGTCTAGATGTTGATTTTGATGCTAATTTCAAAGGATTCATTAATGCTCAAGTGAATGTCTTTCAATACCAAGACATACATTTGAATCATCATATAAATATGTACCAAGTTGGCTTTCAACAACTATGTGGAAAGGGTGGGAATTGACAATTTATTTCTTTTTAAAAATAAAATTTGGGTCAAATTCCCTCCGTTGGGATCGATCTTACATGCCATGGGAATTACCTAGGATGAGGATTGTGGAATTTGGGGATCTAGATTGGACATATGGAAATGTAAGTAAGTGAGGATGGGTAGGAATTGGGGAAGGAGCTAAAATTAGCACAAGAGTTTGCCACATGTTGCTATGTAATTGTATTAATACATTCTCTCAAAATGAGCCCAAGACTAAATAAGAAATAACCTAGGTATGTTAATTTCACCATTACATTTTTCCCCAACTTTGAGGTGCATGTGAATCCTAGCATGAAAATGTATTTCAAAGTAAGTGAGTACTCACAAACATGCATGAAATTGTGAAAAGGATAATGGGGTCCATGTGTGTCCATCCTTAAGATGTGTGATCCATAAGAACTTGGAAAACAAAGAAACAAGTGTGCAATGAGTAGCATCTATCTCACAACTGGAATAAGTACCAATTACAAGATTATTTTTACTAGGAAAATAAAAAAGTAAGAGTAAGGTTAGGAGATTCCACGTGTGCTGAAAATGATGTTGCATATTGGGCATTTCCATATCATGTGATCAAAATATGGTGTGTAAGGCATTATTGTGTCATGTAATTGTAAGCACCAAAATCACACATAGCCTCCATGAGGACACCATGATGATTCACAATCCTTGTCACGTACATGTAAGTGTGAAATAATGCCCTCTCAACAGTGATTCTCTTGATAGCATTTGGGTTTTTCCTCTTCTTGTTGTTTCCCCTTTGTCGTGCTAGAACATTTTCCCTGCTTTCGACGCTTTTTGACACTTGTCAATTCTCATTTCTTATGCTTGCAACTTCATCCCTAGGCCTTGTATTCATCTTGTTGTTGTGATTTGACGTTTCCCTAGTGTTTTTCATATGTTCCCAGCCCTAGGAGCCCTCTAGAGGACCTCCCAAGCCATCTCCAACTTTAGTTTTTAGTTTTGGTCAACCAATCCAAATCTCCCCTTATTATTTCAAGATCTCCCTAAGGAGATTTGACTTTTACAAGTGGAGATTTGGATTATGACCCCCTTTCGACCAGTTTCCGGAGGTAATTCACTTCCTTTTCACCTAACTAATAATCTCCAACCCCGCTTTCCAGCCCAGGACCTCCTCTCTATGGGTCACCCATGCGTCACCCCAAGTGACCTAGGGTCACCCCCGAGTGACCTGGATTGGAAAAAGGGGCGACCCATGGGTGACCCTGTCGTCTTTTCTAGCTGCAGAAAAAATTGAGTTTTAGACACAAAAAAACTCCATTTTGACCCATTTTTCTTCCTTTTTGCATGAGTTTTTGGTCTAAACATAGAGTTAACTATTCCAAGCCTCCAAACATGCATAATTAGCTCCTTTTTATCTCAACTTGTCAACTCATGCATTCATCCTAATTCCTTTTTGCTTCAGTGATTTAAGCTATAATGGCTTGTTCACTCCGTAATTAGCCCAGATCACTCCTTGGTCTTCTGAGTTAACTCTCCAATCAAGGGAGTTAACTCTCCATCCTCTCCCACCTCTCTTAGCCTTTGTCAACCTATAAATACCCCCATCCCTCAAGTACAAAGGGAGGCAATTTCATTTGTGCATCCAGTCTTTGCAGGTTTTTACTCTTCAACTAGCATCCATATGCTCATACAAGACATTCAAGCCTTTTGCTTTATTGTTATTTTCATCTAAGATTTGCTAAAAGGTTCATATTGCATCAATCGTTGCCCAAATTGCAAGCCATGGTGCTCACAAGATCACATTGAGCTCATGTTTCAAGCTTTCAAAAGCTCTTTTGCATTCCCTTTCCTGTTGTTGCCAAGAGGATATCCCCGCTACTACAAGAGGACAAAGAGGTTGTTGACACAAGGATTCTTAAGGGTAGTGGAGGCTCACACATCTTATATTATAGGTTCTTTAGTACTTTTTTTACAGTAATTCAAAAATCTAAATTTGCTCTTGGGAATAGTAATTTAATATTGCAATTTCCTTGATAGGCTAAATAGGATTTGCATTGTTAGATTAGTTTTCTTTCAAAAGGCTCTTTAGATTAGTTTATTTCAAAGCAATTTCATTTCTTAGAGTAGTTGATCCAAATATCCAGAAAATCAAACAAAAACAAAGATCAGATTGCATTAGTTAACTACATTCTAGATTGCATACATAATTCCATTCCTAGATTAAAAAAAGCACTTTGTTTTCATAAAGATCCAAAAAAGCACAAAAATATTGTTTTAGATTCATATAGGCTTACATACATTCAAAAACCAAAAAAAGCACAAAAACATTAGTATCACAAGAAGATAATCAAACCCTTGATTTCAACACAAGGTCAATGCTAGTCAACAATAGTCAAACTCTTGATTCCAACACAAGGTCAACATTGGTTAACATTGGTCAATCCAACACAAGGTCAAATGCGAAGTCAAACCTTAGGTCAACAAACCCTAAGTCAAACCCTAAGTCAAATCGAGGTTAACTCCAGCCAACTCTCTCTTAATTTGGGCTCACAAATGTGTCCTGGGCTTAGAGGCGAGTGGGTGAGGGCAATCCTCAAAGAGATTGAAGAAATTCACCCTAGACTACAACACGATCAACAAACGATTCATGAAACTACAACATAGGTTGAGGTTATTCCAAACACAAGTCAGCATCCAACAATTTGAAGAACAACTCCATCTTAATATAAGCATCAACAAGAACAATCATTAACCTACGCAACATTGGAATCTTTGGAATCCAAATAGGAGAACAGTGACAAGTGACCCTTCAGGCCATATAGTTATTTCAACCACAACGGTCACAGAGCACCGTATCAGAATTAATACACAAGAAAGGTCGTAGGACCGGTCGACCATTCTCTACGAAGTCCAGCCCTCAAGTGAGCCAGACCGCCCCCGTGTTTCACCTCCTCTCGACTGGCTACTTCCATGAGAGCAAGAGTGACATGGAAGCTCACCCCGTGGAAAGGAAAGGGGTCCTTGTGCTCGCCAAGGCTAACTCAACCACCCCATGCTACCGAGTCATATTTTTGAGTGTACATATTTTGGTGAACCTGATGTGAACTACAAATCCTTCTAGGATGAGTAGTTTGCATTTCAACTTCAAAGATTCATTCATCACCATTTTTACACTTGACATCATATTCACCACATATTTTGGTGAACCTGACATGAACTACAAATCCTTCTAGGACGAGTGGTTTATGTTTGTCCTTACAAAGTTCATTGATCATCACTTTCACATCTGATGTTAGATTCACAACATGGTTATGTGCAGGATCATGATGGGCTAACCTATACCTCTAAGTGGCAATGAAAATGCTAAAAATCAGACTTAATCAAGTTCATGTAAAAATTTGAATGGATTATCTACACAATTTGAAAAAAATGTAAGAACAAAATCTGTAGAGAATTGAATCTAGTTTATGGGCAACTATTTTTTTTAAATTAAATTTACTTAGTGAAAAATGAATATTTCAATGAACAGCTATTAAATTTTTTAGGAAAAAATAAAAAGTGGGCGTCATTCTAGCCAACCTAACTATGAGCAAATATATATATTTAATCTTTCAAAATAAATAAAGGACTCATGCCCGAATGTGACACATTTTTTTGAAATTTTTTTCCAATTAAATAATTAGTTATGATTTTTTTACTATGACTTTTTTTAAAAACTAAAAAGTAATTTTCCAGCCAACCTAACTCAATCAAAAAAAATTGGAATTCAATTTTTTTTAACCTATAGCCATAAAAACATAGAGTGTGACGCAGCTTTCAAATCTCAAAAAGGTGAAACGGTTTGAAAGTTATGGGTGTTTTTCAATCAGTGTGTCCACAAGGATTTCAGACACACACTATATAAAAAATTATTAATAATTATTTAATAAAATTGTTATCACCCAGATTTGCACCCTTGCTGCAGTTGTAAAACTTTAGCAATCTGGAGTAACATGGGAATGATCTCAAAGTGTGGGACCTTGTGAAATGAGATCAAACCTTTGGAGAAGGCCGGCTTCCTTGACTGGATATCACCTAAAACTACTAAATCTTCAGAGGAAAAGGGAGAAGGAACGCTTTTTGAATGAAAGATAAAAATAGAAAAAATGAAAGTAAGGGTGATGCACCAGACTGATTAAAAGAAATTTTCATAGAACTGAGAAAATGCACAAAATAACCATATACAACAAGTAGACATACACAGATTCAAATAATTTTTTAGCAGAGGTGAGAAACAAGAAGGTTGAGAGGAACAGAATGTTCATAGACAACCATATGCAAGTTCACACTAAACTAGAAAATTAGTAAAATAAGGTAAAATGACTTGCATATATTCAATAATAAGGCACAGTTACAGTAGCAGAAAGCTCTGTTTGGAAACAGAAACCCTGAAAGCCAAAAAATTTCTAAGCTTATTTACATCTCTCAAATGCATATATATAGCATCTCAATCTGACCTAAGTTGGTTACAAAAATTCGCTCAAAGAGCTGCAGCAGGAAAAAATCTGCCTGAAGGGACGTCCACCTGCAGAAGTTATGGTGTGAGAATATCTAGAATAGGGGCAGGTGGGAGATATCCTGAGTCTTTAATGTAAGCTGCTGCATTATCGATCTTCAACAATGAATATATGAAATATCTGAAACAAAGCGGTGGAGAGATATTTCTGGTCATCAATGTGAGCTGTTGAACATCCTCCTGCAACAATGAATGCAACAAATATCTACATCTTGCCCAAAAATGGTCGCTAAAACATCCAATCGTCAAAACATGCAAATCCAGATCCAAAATTGAAAGTGAGAATATCCTGCTCAAAAACCCGCCAAATGAAAGAGGAGGCAAAAACAAACATTTTTACCTTTTACAACATGTAGAAATTTGCTAGGATGGAGGAGATACAAGCGGTCAAAGTTTTGGTCAACAGTCTGTAAATATCACTTTGCATTTGTGCTTGTATCGACCTTTCAAACCTTCTTTGAAACTACCTTTGCACATGCAAAGCGCTTTGTATATATCGGGCTGTGTCGAGCTGTCGGGATGACCTCCAGTCGAGTCACCGATGTGCAAAGTCTTGCCGAAATATCTTTTGCATATCTGACTCTTTGTATATCAGATTGTATATGCAAACATACAATCTCAAATATACATACAATGTGTGAACCTGAAAAGATCATCCACCGTCTTTGATTCTTCAGTCGGATCCGCCTTGTATCTTTCTCCTTTGTATGTCTCCTTTGAATGTCGCAATATGCAACGCAAAATATACAAGCCACGGCCTGAACCTTTGAATTTTGTCAAAATTGACTTCTAGGTCGGGTCCGGCTTGCATATTGCCTTTGTATCTTTGCCTTGTATATCGCATATACAATGCAAAATATACAAGAAAAACGTGCAAGTCGAGCCCTTATACATTGCATATGCATGTAACCTTTGTATGTGTGAACATACAATGCCAAATATACAAAGGAAAACATGCATACAAACCTTGCGTACAAACATGCATTTGAACTTGTACCTTTTCTTTTGTATGTGCGCTCGGTGGGCCCCAGGCTTTGTATCTATTCCTCTGTATATCGGCACATACAATGCCAATATACAAAATGATTATCTGCCATGCCTAATTCCACAGTCGGGTCTAGCTTGTATCTTGCTCTTTTGTATATCGGCACATACAATGCCATTATACAAGCAAAACATGCATACATACAATCAAACCTTTGCATTTATCAAACAGAATGTATGCTCCTTTCAGTTCCGGGCTTTGTATCTCGGGAATGCATATTCCCTTTGTATATGCGATTGTATGTACAAAGATACAATCGCATATACATACATTTGGTGGCCCCCACCTTTTGTATCTTGCCTCTTACTCGATGCACATTTGTCTTTGTATAATTACTTTGTATGTGTTCTTTGTATCTGTGAACATACAACAACCAATGTATATCACTGATGTTCATTTTCCTCATCTTCGGTCTTGTATGTCGCACTGATGTACATCGATGATGTACATTGCCCCCTTGTATATTTTCTTTGTATGTGTGATTGTACATTTGCCAATGTACAAATGTGAACATACATTCTCCCTTGCATATCACCTTTTTCATTCCACCCTTTGCGCATTGACCCTTGAATATTTGCCGGTATACATTTGACTTTGTATCTTTGCTTTGTATGTTATCCTTTGTATGTGCGATTGTATATACAAAGATACAATCACATATACAAGCCGTTGTTGCATCTTGCTGATGTACATTGCATTGTTCATTCACTCTTGTATGTATGACTTGCATCTTTACTTCTTATATGTGACCCTTTGCATGTGCGCCGATATACATTCTCTTTTGTATGTGCCCCTTTGTATGCCGGCCTTGCATGTCTTTGCCTTTGTATATTTTCTTTTGTATGTGCGATTGTATGTTTGAATATACAATACGAACATACATTCAAACCTACGTTCCACCCCTTGTACATTTTCTTGTATCTCGCCGATGTACATTTCCTTTGCATATGTGAACATACAAAGGCAAATGTATGTGCGAACATACATTCAAAAATGCACATATAAATACTAAGTATGAAATTGAGATTTATCTGCGATGGAAAGCACTTGAAGACAAAGGGTTTCTAGGTTTTTTTGAGTTTTCAGCAAAGATTCTCAAGGTGAGATTTTTGGGATTTTTTGACAAGGCATAGCATAAATATTTGAAGGATTCAAGCCTTTTGGGGTGTTTTCCTAAAGGATTTTCAAGAAAATGCAAGGTGAAACTATTTAACTCTATACAGAGGAAAATAGTTCAATAATTTGGCGACTTCTATGGGATGTTTGCCTACTAAACAAATAGATCAGTGGCCTTAAGCATCCATTGGGCATGGAGTCATACAGAGACTAAGAATATATCTTGACAAACAATTCTGACTTTAGCAACTCAGCATATTGGCAATGAAGAACACTTGGAAGATCAAACCAAGACAAAATGCTGAAGGCAACCCCTCTAACTATGCTAGACAACACTTAGGGAAAACAAAAAGGGATCTAAACTATTGCGCAGCAGCACTTATTGAAAGTAAGAAATCTAATCTACTGCTTTACAAGGTAATTCATACCTCAAAACACTTCTTCAAGTGTATCCCATTGACTGGGATAGGCAGATTTTCTCCATCCATATTTGATAACTGAAATGCATTGTGCTCCTTGCATTCAGTAATGATAAATGGGCCACTCCATATGTTGTCAAACTTGGAGTGCTTTCCTAGCCTGCTTTTTAACTCATCCCATTTGAGCACCATATCACCCTCCCTAAAGATTCTGGGAGTGGCCTTCTGATCAAAATTTCTTTTGGTCTGAAGCTGATGATACTCCATAGTTTTCATAGCCTTATCTCTGATTTCTTCAAGCTCCATGAGTTGAGCATATCTGACAGCCATGGGGTCCTCTTCTTCAAACATCTCCCGCTGATTCATGATATCAAGTGCTGGCAGCTCCACAGATATAGGCAATCTTGCCTCTTTCCCATAAACTAACATATATGGGGAGTTCCCAATAGACCTCTTAGGAGTTATTCTGTCTGCCCATAAGGCATATTTCATATTAGTGTGCCAGGTCCTCTGGTTGTCCTCCATTGATCTTTTAATAATCCTTATGAGGTTCTTATTTGTAGATTCAGCCAAACCATTACCCTATGGGTAATAATTTGATGAAGTGTTCAAATAGATCCCATTCTTAATAGCCCAGTCAGTTATTTTCAATCCAATGAAGGTTAAAGCATTTTCTGAGATGATTGATTCAGGCACTTCAAATCTGGACACCAAATCTTGATAAAAATTCAACACAACATTTTCATTGGATTCCTTTAGAGCCACTACTTCAGTCCACCTTGTGAAATAGTCTGTAGCTGTAAGTATCCACTTGTGGCTTGGACTTGATGGTGGGTTAATGGGACCTATAAAATCAATGCCCCATCTCATGAAGGGTTGTTCTACTTGAATTAGCTGCAGAGGTAAATCTGGCAGGCTTTCTTTGCCTGCAAAAATGGCACATTTTACACATTTTCTAGCCCATGCATGGGCATCCTTGAATAAGTTGGGCTAGTAATATCCAACTCTCATTATTTTCTAAGCAGTAGTCTTTGGGGCAAAATGACCCCCTATTGTTCCATCATGAAACTCATGCAGCACTTTGTCAGTCTGATCATTATCAATGCATCTTAACAATACACCATTAAAATCTTTTCTAAAAAGGATGCCATTTATTAAAACATATGGAATGGACTGTAGTCTAAAATGCCTTCTCTTGGTTCTATCTAAACCTACTGGACATTTACCAGTTTGCAAAAATTGAGTCATGTTATTAACCCAACTTGTGCCCACTGCTGTTGTATCATCTTGATGTGCATCTTCAATGGTCAGAAGCACCTCCTCTTCTTTTTTTATTTCATTCTCAAAACTAGTAGCAAGCTGTTCACTGAGTCCTCTGCCTCTAACCAGCTTGGTTATCTTGATATCCATGTCATATTCCATGACTTTAGTGATCCAACCAGTGCTTTTCTCATTCACGTCCTTACATAACAGGAACTCCTTCACGCTAGGGTGAGTAACCATCAAATGTATCTTGTTATTAGAAACAAGATGCCGAAACTTCTTGAGGCTCCTTACCACTGCAAGAACATGTTTTTTGATGAAGCTATACCTCTGCTCATACTCCTCCAGCCCCTGACTAAAGAAAGCGATTGGTTGTTCAAAGCTATCACTCTGCTGCTGTACCAGAATCGCAGAGATCGTATCTAGACCGCCATAAGCATACAAGATAAAATCTTTGGAGAAAATAGGGTTTACCAGAGTTGGTGTAGCCGATAATGCCTCCTTTATGGACTTAAAGCTAAGTTTGGCCTCTTTTGTCTAACCGAAAACTGTACTCTTCTTCAACATAGACGTCAAAGGCTTCAATAGATTTGTAATGTTGGGTATAAATCTTTGCAGAAAATTAATTCTGCCAATAAAACTTTGTAGTCCCTTTTTGTGACTGGGTAAAGGCAACTCCAAAATAGCCTTTACTCTTTCTGCATCAATGGTAATGCCCTCCTTCCACACAACGTGCCCTAACAACTTGCCCTCATGCACAACGAAAATGCATTTCTTGGGATTGAGAGATATCCCAAACTCTTTACATCTCTCAAATACCTACCTCAAGTGGCATAAATGTTCAGACGCATCCTTAGAAAAAACTATTATGTCATCAAGGTACACTAGCACCAGTTTATACAGCAAACCCTTAAAAGCCATATCCATAGCTCTCTGAAAAGTAGAACCAGCATTTGACAGACCAAAAGGCATTCTCTTATAGGCCATGGTGTCCCATTTGGTAGTAAATGCAGTTTTAAATTGATCCTCCTCCTTGACTAACACTTGATTATAGCCAGAATATCCATCCAGCAAGGAGAATCTTTCAGAACCAGCCACTACTTGCAAAATTTGCTCCATTGAGGGCAATGGGTAGTGGTCTTTTAGGGAGGCTCTATTAAGGTCTCTGAAGTCGACACATAGCCTAATCTCCCCATTCTTTTTTCTCACAGGGACAAGGTTGGAGACCCAAGAAGTATGCTTGATCGGGAAAATGATCTTTCCTTCGATTAGCTTGGTTAACTCTTTAATCATCAAGGGCTCAAGCTTTGGATTTAGAGGTCTTTGCTTCTGCCTCACAGGTTTTGTACCTGGTTCTAACTCTATGGTATGCTGGGCAATATGAGGGTTAAACCCTTTTAGGTCTGAATAATCCCAAGCAAACACATCTTCAAACTCTTGACAAAGAGCAATAAAAGCTCTCCTATCCTCAGGCAAATAGATTTTGCCAATTTTGAGAAGCTTACCCTTAAAAATTTCTAGCTCCTCATAATGTTCCTCTTTGACCTACATGCTGGTTTTATTCTTAGTTAGTTGATCATCAATCCCAAAAATGGATTCCAAAGTTACCAATCCTTTGGGTATCTTGTTTGTCCTTAACTGAATAACTTGACCATCCTCATATTGATGTTTGAGTTTATCCTGATTCATCATAGAAAACTCATCCTCCTCTAATAGGAAACGTAGAATTTGCTCATCACTCTCAAAAACCTGCCAATGAATATTATTGTCAGGGATAGAGGGCCTATCTACTATTTTCAAGTGAGGCTACACCTTTTCTCTTTGAATATCACTAGGGATGTCAAACTGAGCCCCAATTGCAGCTAACCTATTTGCATGATAGTTCTGACTTCTTGGAATAGAGATCAGGTTGAAAGCATCAAACTCTTCAATCATATCCCATACCCTATGCCTGTAGCATTTCAAAACATCATTTTTTGTAACATGCATCCCTCTCACCTGATTTATAATGAGTTCACTGTCACCATAGACCTACAAACAGCCAATTTTCCTCTTTCTTGCCCACTGCAAACCTTGAATCAACCCTTCATATTCAGCAGTGTTATTTGTACATGAGAAGGCAAAACAAAAAGAAGAAGAATATCTGTCACCATGTGGAGGCACAAGCATTGCACTGCCACCAGATCCATTCCTATTTCTAGAGCCATCAAAGTACATTTTCCATACCTCACTTTGCTGCTTTGTCTAATGTTCAACATTCTTTACCAGATTTGGAATTGTTGTTTCAGGCTCATCGAGTATGTAAACCCCCATACTAGTTTCTTGGATGTGTCCCTCAGGATTATCAACAACATTTTCTGAGGCCCACTCCTTTAACATCACCTCTGGTATACTTTCAGCTTGTAGCTCTTGAGTAGCTACAAGCTCAGGATCATCAAAAACAATGCAATTTGCATTAACAACACTTGGTGTATAAGGCTCTATGTGATGATTTGAAAGCAATTCATATTTTAGGGTTACTTTTGTGCCATATCTAGTCCTGAAAAACATGTGGGACCAGTCCAAGGATAAATATCCTCCTATCTTGGTCGTGAATTCTCTTGACAAACACATAGCAAAATAAGGAGGTAAAACTATGATGAACACCTCCTGGGAAATAGAAACATTTGGGCAAGTGTGCAGAGTGAGACCTAGGTCTTTCATCACACCTATAGTATTTACAATTGTGCCATCTAGCTGGAGCACACCTTTCTCAAGGGGCTGGTATTTCAACCCTAATTGATCTGCAATCTGCTTTGGCATCACAGAACTACTTGCACCACTATCCACCATACAATTATGTACTAACTTGTCTCCAATTATTAATGACACATAAAATGGAAGTGGTTTGGCACTTTTGTTTGGTTGTTTATTGTTGTCCTAGGATGAATTGGTAAGGACAACCCTAGTTGAGTCAACAATTGCATTATTAGGCATCTTCAAATCAGACAAGGCAGATTGGAATATGTCCTTTTGGCCTGGGATGGCTAGAGAATCCCACATAGACATTGTCACATTCATCTTCTTCATATTTTCAATAATATTGAAAAGTGGAGTGACATGTACCTTCTGATATGATTTTGCAGCAGTAATATCAACCTGCAAATGACGTTGTTCCCTTGTTGTTGCTGAAGTCTTCCTTTGTAAAATGTGGGGAACATGGGATGTAGAAGCATCAGCATGTCCTTTTCCTTTATTTGTTGCTTGATCTACCTCATAACCCCTCTTCTTGGCTCTTGTATTTGCTGCAACTGGAGTATTATCGTTGTTTACACCACAGAATTCACCTTCTTGCCAATTTATGAAGGCAGAATCATTCTAAGGCTGCTCTTGCTGCTGTACAGCCCATTATTTGGGGTGTTTGGCTATGAGACCACAACATTTTGTACCATTAAACCCTAATTTATAACTCCATTTGAACAGGCTGCCTGACTGTGTGGTTGATTCCATGGAAAACACCATTCATACTCAGCTGCAAGGTTATTCTGAACAGGGACAAGGTCCTTAACAACATTTATGGGCACCGGATTGTAAGGCTAAAAAGCCCTCCGGTTCACATTCTGCCTGGTACCCTGGTAATTGCTTTGATAAGGTGGCCTGTTAGCTTGATATGGTTGGTTTTTCCCTTGAAAAGGCTGATTTTGCCCTTGACTGGGTTGCTGATAGGGCTATCTGTTCTAGGACTGCTTCTTTTTTATGTTTACCAGTTCATTCCCATTTGATCTCTTTCAACTCTTGAGATGAGCTAGAAACAACAGGTTCTAAATTGGCAACATTTGGCAATGCTGCTATAGCAGGGCAAGGGGCAAAATATGGGATTGGCAATGGCATTGAAGCTTGAATCTCGAGAAAAATGGGCACTGGTGGTCTAGGTGCTATTTTTTTGGCCTGAATCAGGTTGTTTTCCACTCTAATAGCTATTTCATATGCATCAAGTAAACTAGAACCTCCTAATGATTGTATCATCACTGAAATATCACTATTTAGGGCTTTCAAAAAATATAAGAATGCATATTTTGATGGAGGCCTTACCGTGACAGGAATTCTGTCCCATGTCTTCTAGGATCTGAAGTTAAAATCCATCATTTGCTCCTGGGGAGCTCTCTTTATTGTAGTCATATGTTCAACCAATGACAAGTCTGATTTATCTTGAAATTGCTTGTTTAACTTATCACCTAGATCATCCCAAGTTGCAATGGTTTGCACTGGTAAACTCCTGAACTATTGTAATGCTTTTCCCTTGAAAGAGGCAGCCAATAGCTTGATGGCTACACTCTCTTGGGTCACATGATGAACCCTGCATAGAGAAGCTACATCTCTAATGTGTTCAATTGGGGTAGTTTGATTCTCCTTTGTAAAATAGGGCAGACACTTCAAAGCTGCCATAGGTATGACGTCATGTACTATTAAGTTCAAGGGGCTACCCCCATCAAAAGCCACAAATGGCTAATTCCTTGCCATTTGAGCGGCTAGAGGTAGGATTGCTTAAGCTGGTACAGAGACTACAAGTGTTACGGGTCTGAAACTTGGAGGAGTTGATTGTATCCTTTTGGAAATTGGAGTCCTTGCTACAGCTCTCCCCTATCTTCTAGGTGGTGACAGCTGCAAGTAATCAAACGAACTCGAACTCTAAGTTTGAATCTATCTCATAAAATGTAATAGCAGAACTGATCTGCTTGTCTTTCCTCAGTATGAGTCGCCACATATGTAGGTTTTGACCTCTTACAAGTCTAAAAATCACTGGCTACACATCAAAACCAACAATAAAAGATAGTATTTGATTGTTTCTCTAACTCTTAAGTAGAGTCCCACCGAGCGTGCCAAAAACTGTTATCACCCAGATTTGCACCCTTGCCGCAGTTGTAAAACTTTAGCAATCTGGAGTAACATGGGAATGATCTCGAAGTGTGGGACCTTATGAAATGAGATCAGACCTCCGGAGAAGGCTGGCTTCCTTGACTGGATATCACCTAAAACTACTAAATCTTCAGAGGAAAAGGGAGAAGGAATGCTTTTTGAATGAAAGATAAAAATAGGAAAACTGAAAGTAAGGGTGATGCACCAGACTGATTAAAAGAAACTTTCATAGAACTGAGAAAATGCACAAAATAACTAGATACATCAAGTAGACATACACAGATTCAAATAATTTTTTAGTAGAGGTGAGAAACAAGAAGGTTGAGAGGAATAGAATGTTCACAGACAACCATATGCAAGTTCACACTAAACTAGAAAATCAATAAAAAGAGGTAAAATGACTTGCATATATTCAATAATAAGGCACAGTTACAGTAGCAGAAAGCTCTGTTTGGAAACAGAAACCTTGAAAGCCAAAAAAATTTCAACCTTATTTACATCTCTCGAATGCATTTATATAGCATCTCAATCTGACCTAAGTCAGTTACAAAAATTTGCTCAAAGAGCTGCAGCAGGAAAAAATCTGCCTGAAGGGACATCCACCTACAGAAGTTATGGTGTGAGAATATCTGGAATAGGGGCAGGTGGGAGATATCTAGAGTCTTTAATGCAAGTTGTTGCATCATCGATCTTCAACAATGAATATATGAAATATCTAAAACAAAGTGGCGGAGAGATATTTTTGGTCATCAATGTGAGCTGCTGAACATCCTCCTGCAGTAATGAATGCAACAAATATCTACATCTTGCCCAAAAATGGTCACTGAAACATCCAATTGTCAAAATATGCAAATCTAGATCCAAAATTGAAAGTGAGAATATACTGCTCAAAAACCCGCCAAATGAAAGAGGAGGCAAAAACAAGCATTTTTGCCTTTTGCAGCATGTAGAAATTTGCCAGGATGGAGGAGATAAAAGTGGTCAAAGTTTTAGTCAACTGTCCGTATATATCGCTTTGCATCTATGCTTGTATCAGCCTTTGAAACATTCTCTGAAACTACCTTTGCATATGCAAAGCACTTTGTATATATCAGGCTGTGTTGAGCTATCAGGATGACCTCCAGTCGAGTCACCGATGTGCAAAGTCTTGCCGAAATATCTTTTGCATATCTGACTCTTTGTATATCGGATTGCATATGCAAACATACAATTGCAAATATGCATACAATGCACGGACCTGAAAAGATCATCCATCGTCTTTGATTCTTCAATCGGATCCGCCTTGTATCTTTCTCCTTTGTATGTCTCCTTTGAATGTCGCAATATGCAACACAAAATATACAAGCCACAGACCTAAACCTTTGAATTTTGTCAAAATTGACTTCTGGGTCGGGTCCGGCTTGCATATTACCTTTGTATCTTTGCCTTGTATATCGCATATACAATGCGAAATATACAAGTAAAACGTGCAAGCCAAGCCCTTATACATTGCAAACACTTTACTTCGGCATATGCATGTAACCTTTGTATGTGTGAACATATAATGCTAAATATACAAAGGAAAACATGCATACAAACCTTGCGTACAAACATGCATTTGAACTTGTACCTTTTCTTTTGTATGTGCGCTCGGTGGGCCCCAGGCTTTGTATATGTTCCTCTGTATATCGGCACATACAATGCCAATATACAAGTTGCGGACTCTAAATGATTATCCACCATGCCTAATTCCACAGTCGGGTCTGGCTTGTATCTTGCTCTTTTGTATATCAACACATACAATGCCAATATACAAGCAAAACATGCATACATACAATCGAACCTTTACATTTATCAAACAGAATGTATGCTCCTTTCGGTTCCGAGCTTTGTATCTCAGGAATGCATATTCACTTTGTATATGCGATTGTATGTACAAAGATACAATCGCATATACATACATTTGGTGGCCCCCACCTTTTGTATCTTGCCTCTTACTCGATGCACATTTGTCTTTGTATAATTACTTTGTATGTGTTCTTTGTATTTGCGAACATACAACGACCAATGTATATCGCCGATGTCCATTTTCCTTGCATCTTTTATTTACATCTTCGGTCTTGTATGTCGCACTGATGTCCATCAGCAATGTACATTGCCCCTTGTATATTTTCTTTGTATGCGTGATTGTACATTTGCCAATGTACAAATGCAAACATACATTCTTCCTTGCATAACACCTTTTTCATTCCACCCTTTGCACATTGACCCTTGAATATTTGCTGATATACATTTGACTTTGTATCTTTGCTTTGTATGTTATCCTTTGTATGTGCGATTGTATATACAAAGATACAATCGCATATACAAGCCACTGTTGCATCATGCCGATGTACATTGCACTGTTCATTCACTCTTGTATGTATGACTTGCATCTTTACTTCTTGTATGTGACCCTTTGCATGTGCGCCGATATACATTCTCTTTTGTATGTGCCCCTTTGTATGCCGGCCTTGCATGTCTTTGCCTTTGTATATTTTCTTTTGTATGTGCGATTGTATGTTTGAATATACAATGCGAACATACATTCAAACCTGCGTTCCACCCCTTGTACATTTTCTTGTATCTCTCCGATGTACATTTCCTTTGCATATGTGAACATACAAAGACGAATGTATGTGTGAACATACATTCAAAAATGCACATATAAATACTAAGTATGAAATTAAAATTTATTTGCGATGGAAAGCACTTGAAGACAAAGGGTTTCTGGGTTTTTTTGGGTTTTTAGCAAGGATTCTCAAGGTGAGATTTTTGGGATTTTTTGACAAGGCATAGCATAAATATTTGAAGGATTCAAACCTTTTGGGGTGTTTTCCTAAAGGATTTTCAAGAAAATGCAAGGTGAAACTATTTAACTCTGTACAGAGGAAAATAGTTCAACAAAAATGATAACCAAGAAAATCTTATATTTTTAGAAAGCTGACAATTTCTTCAATAAACCCTTTTCATTTTATCAATTTTGCATTAAAAAAAGTCATCAGCACGAAGGGTGAAGTTCGAAGAAGAGAGTGAAACCTACAAAAATGTTAGAATTCAGGGAAGGTCAACTATGAAAATAGATATCTGTTTTGCTTTGGTAAATAGAAAATGGATATCCATTTTGGGCAGCTAGAAATGGATATCCATTCCTAGGAAACGGATATCCATTTCTAGCTGCCCAAAACCTTGTGGTATGTGTGTTTATGCTTCAAATGTTCCTCATGGTCCTTGTAGTGTATTCATGTGTATACTTCATGATTAACATGTATTCAAGTATATACTTCATGACTTACGTGTATTCATGTGTATACTTTGTGACTTATGTATATTCATGTGTATGCTTGTGACTTATGTGTATCCATGTGCATACTTCGTGTATATTACATGTATTTACGTGTATGGTTCATGCCTTACATACATTCATGTATATGCTTCATGTCTTACAAGTATTGAACTTTATCATGCTACTTACCTTCTCCCTATCATGAATCCCATGCACTCCTTATCTCTCTCTTTCCATGATAAGTTCTTTGACATAGTGATGCTAGACTTAGATCTTCAAGCCATCCACATTCCACTATGTCATTATTACATTTACTATTAGCTTATCTACAATTAACTTATGCTATCTAGCTTTTCCATGATTAGGTTCATGTATTCTTGTTTCCCCCTTCTACCTTCCCAATATATGACCTCACTAGTTATTCCTAGAGGCACATAGGTGGATCACCCTTCTTCTAGCTCATTAATTTTGGAGTTCTAAAATAAATCAATCTTTTATTTGCATGCACAATAAAATGATGTCTATACTCATTGGGTCTAGCCTTTGGTGATGAACACATCCTCCTAGTTTCATGGGGTTAGGCTATGGGGGTGACATCCCTTCCAAAAAAGATAGAAAAATAAATGAAAATAAAAACAAAAAGCACATGTGCTAATCAAAGCAATTCAAATCCATATCTCAAAAATTAAAGCAAGTCAAAGCATACCAAGTAAAAAAAAAATACTCTTGATCAAGTAGTCCCACTTCTCTAATTCTTTTTATATTGAATCAACCTATAGGCTATCCTTCAATTTAAGTCTAGGATTGAAATCTTGAGTTGTAGATGTTTTCTTTTCCCTTTCTTATGGTCTACATGACCTAAAATTGGATCCCTACTTTATCATATCACTTCACTTCCTTCATCCACAATCCCCTTATAAACTTGTCTTTCCTCATTCTCCTGAAACCCAAGATTACACATTGACTAGTCCATTGAATTATTCATGCAAAGCTCTATGCTACTCCCTTGTCTTTTCACATTATCTCCTATATCCTACATTTCACATACTTACACTATACACTTCTCCTATACACTTCCACTTTTCCATATGTACATGGTGTACTTCTATTTTATAGTTGAAAGAAATTTTCTTATCATCTTGGTGTATAAGATTAGGATGGCATTATGAAATTCACTTGAATATGTTGTGACTCTTTGTGCCTCTATACCTTATTTTCCTACAACCTATTCTCCATATTATCCTTCTACATCATTTCGTTTATCACTTATAATCACATTATCTCTTGTTACTTTCTAATCTTTGATCTTCTATCAACTTTATTTGAAACTTCACCTTCTTCTCTTATATCCCATTTACCACTCTATCATCACATTGACCATTACACTTTTTGGGACATAGACTTACTTGTTCGGATCCTATTTTTATATTAGTTTATTTTCGTTATCTTTTTCACTCTATCATCTCTTTGGGACATTTCTCTCTTTTTCCCCTTGGGGAATCTACATTGACATTACAACCATCTTATTACTCCACACCTACTTGCTCCCTTCTCCTTGATTGTTTTCCTCTATCATCCACACTTCCTATTGTAATAGGGGAAATTGATTTTATTTATTTCAACCTTCTAATTTCTTGTAGATATAGATCTTAAAACATAAAACTATCGTTTTGATATACAATCTAACATAGTGATTTAAATGTAACTAAATGTATTTCACCTAATCAAAACTATGCTCATTCCCTAGACAAAGTACTATGGTTTTTTGCTTTTCAACTAAGAGAAAATAGAAAAAATAAGAATAGAGTAATAAAATCTAAAAAGTGGATATAGAAATAGAAACCTAGAGTAAGACATTGGAATCTAGAGAAGGTCTTAGAAAGCATATGCATTTAGAAATTGTAGTGCACTTCATAGATGCAACACAAGTAGGCTCACATCCAAATGTTTTGTAGTCCTTTGTACCAAAAATCATAAAACTTACATAGGAAATGAAGGTGTAGACACCCAAAATTGACTTAATTATCATTAGCATTCAAATATCGCATTAGCCTCCATCTGCATTTGTCTGACACACTTGAGAAACATCTATATCACTTATTTTTTCTATTAATTAAATAAATTTATATTTATTTAATTAATTCATTAGCTATTTCTTCTATTTTCTTCTAATCTATAATTAAATAATCTTTAATTATTTAATTATCTTCATTCTATCTATTTTTAATTAAATAAATCTTATTTATTTAATTAAAATTCCATTCACAAAACCCACTTCCTAATTAATTAAATAAATTTTATTTATTTAATTAATTTCTCTTATCATTTATCTCAAATGAGCCGACATGTGTGCCTCTTTCATTTAAAAAGATAAGTGGTACTACATCTTTTATTTAATATCTTTCACATGTAGTACTTTTTATGTACACGGTCACATATAAGCCTTATCTTCCCTCCATTTGTCATCTTCACATTCACCTATGACTATCAATTCATCTTAGCCATTCACATAGCCACCAAATCTCCACTATTGATTGATTTTGGTTGAGGTCTATATAAACACCCTCTCATTCCATACTACATGGATCCAACATTCATATAGCATCTACATTATCATCTTGAGCATATTGAGTATTTTAGCATCCATCTATCATGGCAGCTTTTATCTTCATAATTGTTCATTGTTGAAGAAGCAATCCACATCATAAATAAGGAATCATACAATCTAGGTGATATTGTTCTTGAATTACATGCTTTTGATTTCATTTAGATTCGATTCTTGATGATGGTAGGGTTAGGTTTTCATGGCTATGCTTGATCTTATTAACTTGATTTTTACCTATCACATTTTGGCACGCTCGGTGGGACCCACGTCCTTGATTAACTTTGTTATTTGAAGTTGTTTTTGTGAAGATCATATTTTCTAAGTGCTTACGGCAAGTTCCAGTCGCTTCTAAGAAAAAACCAGTCGTCTAATTATACGCATCGCTTTTAACTTGAAACTAGCCGCTTACAACATCTTCTGAATTGCTTCTGAGAAAACAGTAGTCACTTTTTACCTTTTTTGCATCACTTACAAGCTAACAGTGGTCGGTTATGTTCTTATTTGCATTGCTTTTAATCTGGCAGTAACCGCTTTTAGTTATCTGGATCACTTTCTACAAAACTAGGGTTTTTTGTTATATCTTGTTTTTTCGCAGATCTGAGTCGCTTCTGACTTGTAATCAGTCGCCTGTTACTTTTTTACATCACTTCTGAGCTTTATCACTTCGCATCTAGGATTACTGGCATTGCTTCTGATCTGTAACATTTCTCTTATAGCAGAATACGGATCGCTTCTGATCAACAGTCAATCGCATCTGGTAACTATGTCGCTTTCAGTGTTTATCATTTGTAGTTTAGTTTTCTTGGCTACTAATTAGGTATTTGTGCAACATCTTATTGATTGTCCAAGAAAAGGAGGTTATCAAACTACTAACATATTTGTTGCAGCTCCGATCGGTCCAAGACTTGTGATTTTTCACTAATTTAGGAACATTTGGGCTTGGTGCTTAAAAAGAATCATTGTTTGCTCCGTGCTTGATTTATCTTTTTTGATTGCTTGAATGTGTATGTTTGTAACCCAAATTTAATAGAAAAAGTATCCTCTCCCCTTGCTTATCAAATGGATCTTGGGTGCATGAAAATTTGTTATTATCTTTAGAGGGCCTGCCTTCCCAGTGTGAGAAGGGGTATGACCCAAGCAATAATGGGATAAAGCCAAGTCTTTCCAAACCGCTATATAAGAAAAGTGTTTGTGTTAAAAGCCACAAACAACAGGTGTTGTTGTGTTATACCGACAACCAACCTCCCCCCAAACCCTCCAAGACGTAACCCTTGAAGGGTGGGAGACTCCATAATGGAGAGTAACGATGTCGCATGTATAGCCACCTAAACGAATGCCCTTATTAGCAACCTTGTGTAGTAGCCAAAATCCTTCTATTTGTTGACGCAAAAGGTGGGACCTTTGAAGCCACCCCAATTCACGTGGTTCTTAGTAGAGATAGTAGGGACAATCCTAAGGTTTGGTGGGGGGACAAGCCTTGGGAAACCTGGATCTTGGTATGTGTGAGAAGTGTGTGTTGTGGATAGGAGCCGGTGCTACCAAGATCCTGAAGCTATCCGCTTTGAATAAGCATGGCTAGGAGACTTAACAAATATATTCCCTTCCTAGCCTAGGTTGTACAAGTTTGTGATTGTTGTGAGTGTGAGTGACTGAAATTACTATTTTCTTGTCAAAAACACAATTTAGACATATTTCCTGACAGACAGATCACTTTTGAGCTTTAACTACCCGCATACAGACAAACAAATCACTTTTAACGAGCAGCTAGTTGCCTTTTGCCTAAACTGAATCACCTTTGAACAACAGCGGATTGCCTCTGGCCTAAACTGAGTCACCTTTGATCAATAGTAAATCACCTCTGTGTTAACATTGCTCACCTATAGCAAATTGGCTCGCCTCTGGTTAATACTATAGCCTGTTACCTGAACCAAAACCAGATCACTTTTAAGCTATTATCAGTCACTTTTGGCCTTTTCTGAGTCGCATTTAAGCTATTACCTGTCGCCTATGGTTAATTATCAGCAAATCTTAGTGACTCAGCCAAATCAGCTACATTCCCAACTTGCCTAGCTTCAACATTAGCTTTCAACCCTACCTCTGATCATTTGCAGAGGCCTGGACTTTGTCTATTGCTTTGAGCATACCAAACAATTGGACTTTGTGAACTTTCCATCCTTTTGAGATCCTAAACCAGCGAACGAAACATCAAACTATCAACCCAAACAAATCAGCAAAACATCATCTTTTGGCTTTAGCCTTAGCGATATCAGCAAAACAGTAACCTTAACAAATAGCTTTTCCCTTGAGTGTGTGAGCTATTCTCTAGGGAAGTTCAACCAAGCAACCAACAACTAACAACTAAGCAACCCAACAAAAACAAAGCAAACAACAAAAACCTAGCCAAGCAACCCAACAACAACCAAGAACCAATCTAGCAAAGCAACCAACAACCAAACAAATCAGCAAACCATTATCTTTTGGATCTCAAACCTTGACAAGATAAAGTTCAATTTTCAACATCAACCATCATGCCTTAAACTAGGTGCCAATATAGAGTTGAAATCGAAGCAAAATTGCGAGTTGAGATGGAAGCCAAGATGCAACAATCATAATCAACACCCCTTAGAGATGCAACTCAATTTATGACCAACATGCCTTCTCACATGTTTGTGCCCCATGGGTACACCATTGGTGAGTCCTCACATCAAGTGCAATCACACCTCTTCACAACAACTTATGAAGAGCATTCCCAAGAGAATTTATCTAACTATCAAGACACACATGTATGGGACCAAGTTGAGAAGCTTGTTTTATCTGATCCTAATCACTACTTCTTGCAACTTGCCCACATGGGAGCCAAACTACCAAGGACTTTGACATATCCGCTATTCGAGAGAATGATC
The DNA here is from genome assembly GCA_027924645.1 of Cunninghamia lanceolata. NCBI lineage: Eukaryota > Viridiplantae > Streptophyta > Pinopsida > Cupressales > Cupressaceae > Cunninghamia > Cunninghamia lanceolata. The sequence goes on along the minus strand of BSBN01000292.1, from coordinate 29,638 downwards.
CAAGCACTCCCGCTATTGTTGCAAAGGGACAATCCACTATAGTCACACCATCGCATACCATGCTACAAAATCCATTTTCCAACCCTTCTCTTTCATTGCCTATTGTTACTTCATTCAACCCACCATGCTCGGAGTACACTTTAGAACCTTTGATAACTCCAACTAATGTACTCCCTTTCCTTTGATAAAATATGAACATTCCACCTTTCCATGTTTCCCAACATACTCCTTCTCCTACCATGACCGTATCTGTGCCTCAAGTGCAAACTCCTCAAACATCACAAGCTATCTCCATATTCCATACTTTGCAAGCTTCCTAAGCTATCCAAACAACACAAACTGTCCAAAATTCACAACCATTGCAATCTGCTACTCCCATTGCATCACATGTGGACACCACATCCCATATTCCTACCACTGCTAATATGGTCTCCACCATCTCCATAGATCTATCCAACGCGTCATACAATCCCAATGTTAGTCTCATTGACATGAGTGACCTACCTATTATTTCACAAGCTAATCCTAGCACTGCAGTCTCTTATGTTGATCAACTTACATCAATTCTGCCATCTTCCCATAATCCTTTGCAAACCATCAATCCATCTTATACTACTCAAGGATTACCCATCGTCACCCAACACATGACATATACCAATCCTCATGTTGTCCAAAACACAAACCAAAATGTCCATCCTTCTTTCACATCTACCAATCCTTCCATCACTTACCATATTACAAATTCAATGTTGAATTCACAACCATTGACCAACGCTAATCCATCCTCTACTTCCCATGTGATACAAAACCTTGGTGCTAATTCATTGCAATATACCCAACCACTGCTTGTATCTCAAGGACATCAATCCTTCAATACATATGTATCACATACCAATCCTACGACATATATTGTGAGTATGCAACCTCAACAAATGGTCATTACTTCATATATCCCGCAACAACAACCTCAATATACATCATATTACACTGCACCTTTGAACCAACAACCCCCTTTGCAACAACAACAATTATCTCCAGTGGATGTTCAACAAATGATTAACAAAGCGATAGGGCAAAGCAAAAAAACATTTTCCTTGGAGGACATATGCGATTATTTGTTTGATAAGTCACTTCATATGACACCTTTTCCGCCACACTTTAAAATTCCACAATTTGACAAATACAAAGGAAAAGGAAATCTAGATGACCATCTTAGAGCATTCTTTGTGGCATGTCTCGATGTTGCTCAAGATGATACATATCTTCTGAGACTATTTCCCCGAAGCTTAGCGGGGCAAGCTCTTGAATGGTTCTCTCATTTATCTCTGGGCATTAGATCTTTTGCAGAATTGGAAAATAAATTTTGATCACACTTCTCTTTTAACATTGAACATGAAGTGAACATGAATGACCTTGTCAACACTAAACAATGCAATGGTGAAGCTTTCTCTTCATTTACTCAATGATGGCATAATATGGCTAGCAAACTATCATGGGAAATACCTGAAAAACAACAACTCGATATCTTTGTTCAAAATCTTCATCCCGAGCTATCATTCCAACTACAATTACAAAGTGCTAGCACCTTTGATGAACTTGTTTCCAAAGGAACCATCATTGAATGCACTTTAATTGCTAAAGGCACTATCAAGATTTTTCACGATAACAGAGACTATCCTCAAAATTCCAACAATACGTCTCGCTTTTGGAACAAGAACAAGAATGTTGTCAACGATGGTGTTGTAGATACAAAGAACATATAAATAATGAAAGTTCCTATCAACATTCAAGCTACCTCTACAACCACTCAACCTTTTCAACGAACTCGACAACGACAAACTTCAATTCCCTGCCAACAATTCACACCATTAGCAAAACCTATGGAAGTTGTCTTTCTAAAGCTTCTCCAAGTGGGAGATATCATGTTACCGGATGCACCTCCCAATAGTGAACCGCTCTTCAAAGCTCCTTGGTACAAATAAAATGAGTATTGCGATTACCATAGAGTCAAAAGACACAAAACATATGGTTGTATGTGCTTAAAACATGTTATTCAAGATTGCATCGATCAAGTTTTAATTAAAATCAAACCTCCAACATCGCAACCTACACAGTAACCGACATCAAATTATGATCTAGATGCTTTCAAGAATCCACTTCCATCTCTTGACAAACCAAGTAACCCTCATGCTGGGAATGTCATTCAGTACAACTATGAATCATCCATTATTAGCCACATTGACCATGCTCGCATTTCCACCATTACTATCCAAGGCAAAGCACCCGACTGCGCTGTAACTACTCAAAGAGGTCATGTTACCATTCAAGGAGCACCTGTCCATCCTCCTCGACCATTCTCTAGCTATAATATCCTTGATCACCTTAGCAAAACACCTGTACATATCTCCATTCTTGAGTTGCTTCACATATCCCCTGCCCACAAAGCCATCCTTGACAAAGCCTTACAAGAATCTTCGGTGCCTAATGATATCAATACCACACAATTCTAATCTATGGTAGCTAGCATTGCAGCCCCTTGTCATCTCACCTTTTCTGACAAAGATCTTTAGCCCTCCATTGATCGTTCACATAACGAAGCCCTCCACATAGAAGTGTTTGTCAACCAATGTCGTATCAAACAAATCTTAGTGGATGGTGGAGCTTGTCTTAATATATGTTCCTTAAAATTAATAAAACAATTGGGATATTCTGAGAAAGATGTTGACACTTCCAAGCATATGATGATGCCGACAAAGCTACTGAAGGGATCATTAACTTGCCTATCAAAGTTGGGCCGGTCACTACTGACACTTGTTTTCAAGTCCTTGATATTGAGCTTCCTTATAACATCATCCTTGGTCATCCATGGATCCATGCCCTCAAAGCAATTCCTTCTACATACCATTAATGTCTTAAATTTCCACATAATGGTGTTGAGATTACTATCCATGCCGATCCCAATCCATTTGAATTTTGTCGTGCTTTTCAAGCTAAGTATCAAAGCCCTAACTGCATTCCTATTAACACCAAAGCATATCCATCTTCATCATATGTAGATCCATCTACCTTACTCAAGCCATCATCTAGCAAAGCCACTTCCAATCTCTATATCAAGTACACCGAACATGGCCCCAATGAGTACACATTGCAAGAGTCTCGTTGTGTTGAAACTTTTCCCTTGTCTCCCAAATCTCATGGCAAACCTTCTACATCCAAGACATCTTCATCCATAGCTGTCATAAAAGCCCCACCTATAGTATTCATTAAAGGTGGATTATTGGATGATGAAGACATCAATGACATCAACTCTTGGATATTCTTTGATGAGAACGACCAAGTCTAACTTGAAGTGGAGAGATATAACAATGGGTTCTGCATCATTAAAAACATGGGCTACAAAGGACATGGTGGATTGGGATCACAGGAACAAGGACCTATTGAACCCATTGTTGTATCTAAGAAGTTTAACAAGCAAGGCCTTGGCTATCAGCTGGAGGTACCGCATTCCAAAGACATTAAGGGTAGTTCCAATATGGAAGCTGGACCTTCCTCGGTAGGAGAGACTTCTAGTTTGGATACCATCGATGACTCCTCCCTTCATATTACCAACCTTTTTCAAGAAACCTCCATCTTCATGATTTCCATAGCTTCTTCTAGCCATAACCATTCGTCTGTTACCCTTTCACTCATATATCCCAACCTCGTCGATTGGGACCAATAGGGGGCACCGATATTGGATACATTTGAAAATGATGAAGCTATTGATGAATTCATGGGATTATGACAAGGCATTCCATTGGGTGATCATAAAGTAGGTTTCATGATGGATCTATCTATACTAGCATATTTTGGCAGAAGTATCAAATCCTTCAGTCACACAAATGAAATAAATAAAATAAAAAAAGATAGGTCACTAGGTGAAAACTGAAAGGCACCTCTTGATTGTGAAAAAGTAAAAATAAAGGATGTATCCAAAGGTGAAAACCTCTCTGAGGTGCCTAAGGATGGGGGATTTGATCTTCCCGTTGTCACTGATTATCATGAGAAATCAACAATGCTAGTTGAAAAATCACAAGACATGAACTTGGGCATAGAGCAAAATCCAAGTATCAGTTTTTTGGCAGCATCACTATCAAAGTAGGAAAGAAGAGACTTCACAACATTTTTCATAAAAAGATCTATCAATTTTGCATAGACTTACGTTGACATGCCAGGTCTAGATCCATCACTGGTGGTACATCACTTAGCAATATCTCCTAATGCAAAACCTGTCAAACAAAAATTGCACAAAATGCATCCGCAAGTTGCTCTATTGGTTAAGGCAGAGATTTAGAAGTTGCTAGAAGCAAAGTTCATAAAGCCTATTGGTTATCCAGAATGGGTTTCAAACTTGGTACCTATAGCAAAACCTAATGGACGAGTTCACTGTTGCACAGATTTTAGGGATCCTAACAAAGCATACCCTAAAGATGACTTTCCACTACCAAGCATAGACAACATTGTAGATCTCACAACTAGACATGAAATGCTATCTTTGATGGATGGATTTTCAAGATATAACCAAATCAGAATAGCAGAAGATCAAGATAAAACATCATTCATTTGTCCATGGGGTACATATTGTTGGGTTGTAATGCCTTTTGGTCTCAAGAACACTAGAGCTACTTATCAACGAGCCATGACAATTATCTTCCATGACATTTTTAACACTATTATGGAAGACTATGTTGATAATATCCTAGGGAAATCCAAGACAAGAGAAGGACATGTACAGGTATTAGCACAAATTGTATACACCTAAAAATGACATGACTCTACCTAAATAAATATTTTAAATATTTATTTCATCTTCATATTCCTCTATCAATAAATAAATAAATCAATTTATTTATTTGATTCATTTTCTCCCATTAATTGAATAAATTACATTTATTTAATTAATTTCATCTATATCAACTTTATTCTTCTAAATAATTAAATAATTTTAAATATTTAATTAAATCATCCATTCTTCTAAATTTAAATAAAATACAAATTTATTTAAATTAAATCTCTAAAAAATAAAATATATTTAAATATTTTATTTATTCTTCCAAATTATCTACAAGTAATTAAATAAATTTATTTATTTAATTATGCTTTCTTATCTTCTAAAAAATCTTCTAAATCTTCTAAAAACAAATTCTTCTTGTCATACAAAAAGCAAAAGTTGAGTTAACTGATTTAAAGCTATCAACAAAGCTCTTAAATTAGAAAAATATATTCTAATTTAAGAAATAAAAACTCATCCTCATCAAGAAAGCAGTTAACTCAACAAAGAATCTTTTTGAATGACACATGTCCTTCTTCTATTCACGCACATTCTCTCGAACATTCTCCTCTGTTGATCTTCTTACTTCTTCTACACCATTGATTTTCTCTCTCAAAAATCTATAAATACAACCCTCTTCTTCTATTTCACATATCCAACTTTCAAGTAAACTTATGCTGCAGAATCTATAGCACACCATTGGCACCCCACTTTCACATCACTTCATCTATCATCTTCCATATTGTGTTGAATCTCATCTTCAACACAACAAGTATCCGAGTCATTTCTCCTTGTCATCTTGAGGAATTGAAGCAATAAAACAAGCTTCCTGAGGGTCATCTTCATCACCAAAAGATCAAGAAAGAATAGGTGAACAATGGAAATTGCATGGTAAAAAGGTTGTGAGTATCTCTCTCTTATTTTAAATCCTTTTTGTTTGCACATTCCATTGATGTTTTGGGTTTTTATAATTAGTTTTATTCATCTCATTTTACCCATAACATTTCTGGCACCCACCGTGGGGCCTTTGCCCCAAATCTAACCAAAAATCTAAGTTTCTTAGTGACAGGTTCTGTATAGTTTCCGTACAGGGTTCAAACAGGTTCAAGCGGCGCATCTGATCGATCCCGAGGTGCATATACAACCTGTTATAGCACATGCAAACTTCCAACGCATACATCCTCTGAGCCGGTGCTTTTACCTTCTATTATGGTGCATGCAAAATTCTGATGCATACATCCTCTGAGCTAGTGCTTTTACCTCTTGTTCCAGTGCCTACATAATTCCAGCGCATGCATCCTCAAACACGACGCTTACATTCCTTTTTATAGCGCATCTGTTAAATTGACGCATTTATCTCTTCTTCTTATGCTTTTGACATCTGTCTTAGCACATTTTTAAAGCTGCGCTTACAGTCTCTATTTTTATGCATACAGGCTGTTAAGTGGCGCATCTATTCTGCATTGTGATTTTAGGATTTTCTCGTAGTTTTCAGATTAATGCTAACGTTTGTCTTGCAGGATTAGGAGCTGGATAGGTCATTTAGCTGCACTAATTAACTCATCTTAGATTAATTAGGGGAAAAAGTCAAAAAAAAAAAATGCATGCATGCAAATCTCACGTAGTCCTTAACTAGGGGGATAGTAACGAACAAATCACTACTATCTTTGCATTACTGCTATCTTTGCACTATTGCTATCTTTCCTAGTTTAGAACATTGCTATCTCACAAACGGAATGAACCATTGCTATCTTTAACCACTTTAAAGTTAACAAATGTGTGAGTGCCCAAGTAGATAGTGCATTTAGTTTTTTTTCCTTTTAAATAGGATTGGATTAATCACTGTCTTCTATGTCTATTGAATGACAATAGGCTTATGTTCTTCCCTTTACTAGGTGACCAGAATGCCAAACTTGTTATTCCTTGTGTTTAACCTTTAGAGGGGCCTGCCCTTGAATGCCCACCTGTCCAAGTGGGAATGACCCTGAGTGGAAATAGGCTAAAGCCAAGCCCTACTGATCCAATTTAAATAAATTGTGCTTGAGGTGAAAGCTTCCTGCAACGAGTGTCGTTGTGTTACACCAACATCCAACCTCCCCCAAAACCCTCCAAGGTGTAACCCTTGGAGGCTGGGAGACTCCATAACGGAGAGTAGTGTTGCCGCACATGTAACCACTTGAACGGTTGCCTTGACTACTTAGCCATTTGTTTAGTATACAAAAAACCCCTATTTGTTAGCACAACAGGTGGAACCTTTGAAGCAGCCCCGATTCATGTGATTCTTAGTAGAGGTAGCAGGGACAATCCTATGGTTTGGTGGGGGTACGAGCCTAAGGTAACCGAGATCTGGTATGCATGAGAAGTGAGTGCTGTGGAGAGGAGCCGATGCTACACGCTTTGAATATGCACAGCTAGGGGACTCAACAAATACTGTCCTTTCCAGCCTAGGTTGTAATTGTTTATTGTGTTAAAGAGTCCAAAAATACAAAAAAATAACAAAAGATAAAAATCATGAAAACTTCTATGTGATTGATGTGTCTTTATCTACCATAATTGAAAATCAGAATTCAAAAAGACTAAGTTTTCAACCAAAAATAGAAAATTTTTGAGAAACGTGCCAAAACTCTGTAAAAACCAAACTAAGAACAGAACGACGCATTTGCTTAGACTTGTAGCACATTTGATCCCTGTTGTGGTGCATTTAGAAATTGCCAGATTAGCGCATTTACCTTGACTTGTGGTGCTTTTACACTATGTTCCAGCGCATTTATTGCTATACATCTAATCCAGAGAGCTATTCTGTACTTCCCAAGAAAAAAAACTATCAACTTTTCAAAAACCCATTTCAAACTTGTCTCAATTGTCCCAAGATCTGATTAGAATCGTGCAAGTCAACCATTTCCCTCTTTTTCTGCACCATAGCTGCTTTTCCCATGTCGCATCATCCAAAATCTCACAAAATTCTTCCAAAATCCAACAAAGTTAGAACCAAGCTATTCTTGATCGCATCAAACCTCAAACAAATCTAGTGAGTCTCCACTATCAAGGATCACTTATCCTTTTCTCTCAGAACTCCACTAGTGGATTGTGCAAAACTAGTCCACATCAAGTAAACGGATTTCTATCATCCTTACTTCGACTATCATTTTGTTCACCCAACTTGTTTGACACCAATTAGATCTAAGGAGAACCTTGCTCAAATCTTGGCACATTCTAGCACCCCTTGTTCAAAACTTTCAAACTCACTCCATCCCATCTCTAGTCACCTTGCATGGTCTTAACGAGGTTGCAAAAACAAAAACAGATTGAAATGGCTGAGAAAACTATTCCAACCTCTCATGACAGTGATGAGGAAATTTCTATGGAAGAGGTCCTCCAAACACAGAAAGACCAAAGATTTCAATGCATAATGGATAAGGTATTTTCCCAAGACCCTACCAAATTATTTCTACACCTAGCACAACAAGGAGTCAAGCTCCCTAAAGATTTTGACGTAGAAGCTCTAAAAGAACCTGAGGAAGAAAGAAACCCTGAGGGAAGAACACACGAGGAAATACCCGCAGACAAAAGCAAAAAAACCATTGATTCCACGGATGTCTTAAGCTTAATGACCCAATAGATCCAAGCTTTACAACAACAATTCACAGACATGCAAACAGGAGCATCAACTAAACATTATTCCTTAGAGGATCTTTCACCATATCCTTTTGATAGGACCTTGATCATGATACCTTTCCCCTCTAAGTTTGAGGTGCCAAAATTTGATAAATATCGAGGAAAGGGTGATCCAAGGGACCACATTAGGGAATTTAATGCTACATGTCTTGAAGTCGCCGACAATGATACTTATCTTATGTGACTATTTCCAAGAAGCTTAGGAGGACAAGCCATGGAGTGGTTTTCTAGACTACCACTCAGCATTAGAACCTTTAACAAACTTGTGGACAAATTTGTCACACATTTCTCCTACAATATTGAGCATGACACCTCAATCTTAGACCTTTGAAACACCAAGCAAAAAGGTGGGGAATCTTTCGCTGCCTTCCTACAGAGATGGAGATAGTTGGCAAGTAAGTGCCCACATCAAATGCCTGAAAAACAAATGTTGGAAATGTTTGTCCATAACCTACAAACTGACCTAAGCTATCAGATACAAATCCAATGTCCTACTTCCTTTAGTAAGGTCATTGAGATGGGTCTAATCATTGAAAAGGCTTTAATCACTAAGGGTCAAATAAAGCTTTATAAAGACACTCCTAGCACCAATACCAACATAGATAAACCAAGATTCTGGACAAAGAACAGGAACATTGTGAATGATGGGGTGGTAGATGCCAAGAATGTGGCACCAAAACAACCAATCTTCAACTTATCAAACCCTCAAAACACAGAATCACGGTTTATAAATTTTCAACCTAGGAGAAAATTTACACCTTTGGGAGAATCATTGGAAATCGCCCTATGGAAGTTAATCACAAGTAAGATCATAACACTTCCAACAGCATGGGAATATGAACCAAAAGTCAAACCTCCTTGATGGAATGACAATGATTTTTGTGAGTACCACCGAAATAGGGGGCACAAAACCAACAACTACATTGCGCTCAAGCACACCATCCAAGATTTGATCAAGCAAAACAAAGTGTCACTTGACAGACATACCTCTAATAATGATCACTGGGCATTCAAGGACCCTCTTTCCAACTATGAGCAGGGAGGGTCTTCCAACCAAAACAACAGTGGAACTAACAATGCCAATTACACAAATGTGTCCTTTGACTATGTTGTTAACCACATCTCGAAAAGTGATTCACGCATCAATGTGATCACTATAAACAAAGAGTCAGATTGCAATGTTACCACCCGCAGTAATGGAGTCACTCTTAGAGGAGCCCCCGCTTCTCCGGCTAATCAGTACAGTATCCTGGATCAACTTCATAAGAGACCTGCATATATCTCTATTTTGGAACTTCTACGTCTGTCTCCATCCCATAGGGCCATACTTGACAAAGCTTTATCAGAAGCCTCCATCCCAACGAACCTCACTAAAGAACAGTTTCAAACCATGGTAGGTCACATTACCTCACCTCACTCCCTATCATTCACTGAAAAGGATGATATGTCAATCACCCAACCTCATAATGCCTCTCTTCATATCAAAGCCTTCATCCACAAACACAAGATAAAAAGGGTTCTAATCGATGGAGGAGCGGGTTTGAATATTTGCACCTTGAAGCTAATCCTTGCATTGGGGTTTGGGGAGAAAGCTATTGATCCAAAAAAGAAAATCACTATCAAAGCCTATGATTAGGAGGAGAGAACTACCAAAGGAATTATTATCTTACCGATCAGAGTTGGACCTATAGTAAAAGATGTGGCTTGCCAAGTCCTCGACAGGGAGTTGGCGTATAACATCCTTCTTGGGATACCTTGGATACATGCTCTAAAAGTAGTACCATCAACATACCATCAGTGTATCAAATTCCCCTATGAAGGTCAAGAGATCACCATCCAAGGTGACCCCAATCCATTTCAGTATTGCAATTCCATCCAATCTAAACCTGAAGTTGTGATTCCTAACAACCGTGCTTCTACTTCATCTTCATCTCATGTTGACTCAGCTTCACTTGCTTCCATTTCAAAAGCTTCTCAACTTGACCTCAGACTCAAAGATAAGGGCTTGGGTGAGTACACAATCTCCCAATCCCTCTGTTTGGCACAACTCCCCTATCTCCCAGATCATATGGAAGACCTACCCTGAGCAAATCCAAAGCAGACAAAACTACCAAAGGTCTATTTATAAAATGGGGAACCCTCAAAGATGAGAGCGACGAAAAGGATATCCTACAATGGTTATATAAGGATGAAGGTAGTTCATCAACACAACAAGACCATCACACCACTATACAAACTGAACAATATGGTCAAGGATTCCAAATGCTACAAAGAATGGGGTATGAAGGACATGGTCCACTCGGTTCAAGAAAAGACGGTATCACTGAACCCATCCAACCTGATACCTTGACAGCCCGAGACACTACAGGGCTAGGATACACTAGCACATCAAGAACCAATAGAGCAAATAAGAATAAAGGCAAACAACCAGAAACATCTGCTAGTAATCTGGTTGATCAAATTCAACAACTGCAAATGGGGAGTGAGACTGAATGGGATAGCCTCTCGGAGCTATCATGTGATGAAAAAGGTATCGATGTTGTCCATGAGTATGACCCAACCCATGCAACTAAGGGACAAGGTCCAAGGACTAGACCACTAGAGTCCGACCCACATAATAAAGATAGTGAAAGTCGTGAGGAAAGAATGATACCCCCCTTGACAGATCCGCTAATAGAGAGTACCATCATAGACTTTTTCCGTGCTTATAATGACCTCCACAACACGTCTATCTTGACCATCAATACCATCGAACCAAACCAACCCAATGACCCCTTGCCATTGTTTCACCCTGAACTCATAGATTGGGACTTACAAGGTACTACCCCTGAGCTCGATACCTTTCAGAACGATGAAGCCATCATAGACTATCTTGAGCTTAGAGATCACATACCCGCAGGGGACCACAGAGCTGGCTATGCCATAGAACTCAATGACAAGGCCTATTTTGGAGAGAGTGCCAAACCTTTCAATCTCAAAAATGTCAAAATGAAAGAAAGATCTAATGGTGAAAACCATTCTGCGGTAGTGTTAGATCATGAAAAGAGTAAAAATATAGACATATCCAATGGTGAAAACCTCTCTGAGGCACCGAAGGATGGAAGGCTTGACCCTCTACTCAATCTTACACATCAGGAGAGATCTTCAATCTTAATAGAACCAGCAGAGCAAATCAATGTCAGCACAGGTGATAATCCCAGAATGATCCACATGGCACAGTCTTTAATAGCACAAGAAAAGCCAGCATTCACTGAATTCTTCAAAAGAAAACAAATCAATTTTGCTTGGACATATGCAAACATGCTAGGGCTAGATCCGAATCTCATAATGCATCACTTATCCTTAGCTCCAGGAGCTAAACCAGTAAAGTAAAAACTCAGAAAGATGCACCCGCATGTGGCCCTCATGGTGAAAGAAGAGCTGAAGAAACTGTTAGATGTCAGATTCATCAGACCAATAGACTATCCTGAGTGGATTTCAAACATTGTACCAGTTGCCAAACCAGATGGCAGAGTCTGAATATGTAATGACTTTAGGGACCTAAACAAAGCTTGTCCAAAAGATGATTTCCCCCTGCCAAACATTGACATTATTGTAGATCTCACGGCAGGGCACACCATGCTGTCACTAATGGATGGTTTTTCTAGATACAACTAGATAAAAATTGCACCTAAAGACCAACACAAAACTACATTCACATGTCCTTGGGGCACCTATTGTTGGTTTGTCATGCCATTTGGTTTGAAAAATGTCGGCGCAACATATTAGAGAGCTATGACCACAATCTTCCACGACATGATGCACACTATAATGGAAGACTATGTTGATGACATTCTGGCAAAATCACTCACAAGAGGACATTTGGTAGTATTGGACAAAATCTTCAAAAGACTGGAATAGTTTAATGTGCACCTCAATCCAAAGAAGTGCATGTTTGGAGTTACCTCAGGTAAGCTACTCGGATACATAGTGTCCACCAATGGAATCAAAGTTGACCCAGCTAAAGTGAAGGCCGTCATGGAAATGCCGCCTCCTAAGAATCTCACTCAGCTAAGGTCCCTACAAGGAAAACTATAATCTATCAGAAGGTTCATTTCTCAATTGGTAGACAAGTGCCACCCATTTTCCCACCTTCTACATAAGAACATCCCTTTCAAATGGAATGATTCATGTGAGAAAGCATTTCAGCAATTAAAGAAATATCTCATGAAGCCTCTTGTATTGATGCCACCAATTTAGGGTAAACCTCTGTTACTGTATATCTCAGCTACACCAACAGCTCTAGGAGCTCTGCTCGCACAACAAAATTATGAAGGGAAAGAACAAGCAATCTACTATATCAATCGAACACTTGTTGGGTATGAACTACAATACACACCAATCGAAAGAGCATGTCTCACTGTGGTCTTTGCCTCACAAAAGTGGAGACATTACATGTTGTCACATTCTGTCAAACTAGTAGCAAAAATTGATCCACTCAAGTATTTACTCAACAAAGTAGCCCTTACAGGTAGATTGTCCAAATGGGTCATGCTTCTCAGTGAATTCGACATCGAATATATAGACAAGAAAGCAATAAAAGGCCAAGTACTGCAGACCAACTGGCAGATGCACCTTTGATAGATGCTAACCCTTTGAGCTTTGACTTTCTAGATGAGTCTATCTTTCACATAACCACAACAACCTAGAAAATGTACTTCGATGGATCATACACTCAGCATAGATCAGGAGCAGGTATCTTATTGATCACCCCTAGCGGTGACACCATTCCTAAATCATACAGACTACTCTTTCCCTGCACTAACAACGTGGCAGAATATGAGGCCCTAATCATTGGCATTAAGCTAGCAGTTGAATGGAATATCCAAGAACTTCAGGTGTATGGTGACTCACAGCTGGTCATAAATCAAGTAAATGATGACTACCAGACAAAAGATGAGAAATTAATCCCTTACAAATGAATGGTAGATGACTTCAAAGAATACTTTTTTGAAATCTCTTTTGAACAGATACCAAGGATTGAGAACAAAGCTGCAAATGCCATGGCCAGGATTGCATCTCTCCTTGATATTCCAGATAATCAATCACATTATGAGTTCTTGGTAGAGCCAGTGTCCTGTCCTGCATATGACACCCCTGAATCCTATATCATTTGCCACATTGTTGGAGCTGATTCCCCCCTCTATGGAAAAATACTTGCCTATCTTAAAGAGAATACCCTCCCACCTGATCTCTCTAGTAACCAAAAATGAACCTTCATCCGTCAGGCATCTCGGTATGCCATTGTTGCCAATACCCTATATCGCAGAGGTCTCAATGGTACTCTCCTTAGATGTCTCGATAGTGAGGAATATCAAACCTTCCTGAACGAAGTGCACGACGGTATATGCAGGACCCACTCTAGTGGCCCTACCCTAGCCAAGAAACTCATATGCATGGGATACTATTGGCCAACCATAGAACAAGATTCCTATCATTTTGTAAAGAAGTGCAAGAAGTGCCAAATCCATGGGAACTTGATACATGCACCAGCACAGGAGCTACAACCATTAACAACTCCTTGGCCTTTCTGTTAGTGGGGACTCAACTTAGTGGGCAAGATTCACCCTCCTTCATCCAGCAACCATAAATTCATAATCACCACCACCGAGTACTTTACGAAGTGGATTGGAGCCATGCCCTTAGCCAATATCACAAGCAAATAGATTGCCTCCTTTATCTTGAACTATATCATTTGTCGCTATCGTATCCCTTCGTCCATTGTCACGGATAATGGATGACCTTTCAAAAATCAAGATGTCAAGGAACTATGTGACAAATTCCATATCCAACACCACTTTTCTACCCACTACTACCCCCAAGGCAATGGCCAGGTGGAGGCATCAAATAAAACTATTTTGAAAATCTTAAAGAAGACTGTCAATGATACTGGTCATGACTTGCATATCCAATTAAACCCAGCACTGTGGGCCTATCGTACAAGCATCCGCACACCCACAGATGCAACACCATACTCCCTAGTCTACGGATTTGAAGCCATCTTGCCCATTGAAGTTGAGATCCCATCCTTGCAATTTTCATTAAAAGGCCTCATATCTGATGAAGAGTACAAAGTGTCCACACTTTAAGAGTTAGAGCTGCTCAAAGAGAGAAGGCAATAGGCCTTTAATCACCTAAAAGCTTATCAACAAAGAATGTCCAGAAGCTATAACCACAGGGTAAAACCTTGAGTATTCCAAGTTGGTGATCTAGTCCTCAGAGAAAATCCCAGAAATCAGTAAGATCGAGAGAAGAAAGGCAAGTTTGAACCCAACTGGCTGGGTCCCTATGTCATCGTTGCAGCCTATGGGTCAAGAGCATATCAATTGGCTACATCTAAAGGTGAATTATTTGATGATCCTATCAATAGTATGCATCTTCATAAGTTCTATACATAACAACCCCAATGCAAGGGAGTCCTTAAAAATTCAAAAAAATCAAAAAAGTGATAAAAAACAAACAAAAAAATTTTAAAAAATAGAAAAATAACAAAAAAAAATCATCCTCTGGTGAAAACCTAGAAAACATGTGCCTAGGATAGGTACTATGATGAGAACCTAGCAAACAGGCATCATGTGTACTTTTAGCTTTCGTGCAAATAAAAGCAAGTGGTGAAAACTTGGTAAACAGGCGCTATCTGTGACAAACTGCTTCCTCCATTTGTTGTAACTTCATGTCTCTTGTGTCCATCATATCGTTCATCTTGAACCAGTCCATTGAATTGTTGTCAAACTACGTCACCTCTAAGTTATCACATAGGCAAGGCCATTCTCAATGCTCCTCCGAGGCTCTGCTCTGCTCCCCTTCTTTCTTGTCCGTTCCGTCAAATGTCGTATGTCCTGCTGTCCATACCGTTTCTGCACCTTTTTCCTTGCCTAGGTCTTAGGTCCATCAAGTTCACCTTGAACTACGTTACCTCTGCGTCATCACGTAGGCAAGGCCATTTAGCAATGGGCCCCCGAGGCACTAGGTCAGTCCCTTAGGGTCCGTCTCTCCATGTCTGTTTACCCTATCACCCATAATAAGTCGATCCTTTGTCTAAATTGGGGGCAACTTCTCAACTTGGTTACGGATTTGGGTTCTTGAATGCCACACATTCTAAGAGGATACCAATAAGGATTGCAATACCTTTCACTAGACAAGCGCGCATAGCAAAGCAAGCTTCCCAAAACAAAATCTTGGCACAAAACATCAACCTGTCCAAAGCAAAGAAGAACACTATGTCGAAACACTCAGACTGATTCTATATCAATTATGGCAAAAAGACACATCTAATGCAAGAATGTCTTGTGAACAGGTTAACTTACAAAGTCTTAGATTTTTGTCATTATGTCTTCCTATGCTACTCAAGGATGCCAAAAGCTAGAGATGCTATGATGGGGGCATAATCATTTTTCTTTGTCTGCTGTTTGTGGATCAAACTTTAGTAATGTGATGACTTTTTGTCTAATGATATGATCAGCAAAAGATCATCAAGGACTTCAGAGGTCTGAACATGAAAAAGGGTGATCCTTGTCTGTTAAAATGCAAGAAGTACTTAGGTCATCTAGATTCAAGTTTGACTAGATGCTTGTATCAACTTGCTATATCAAAATGTATGTAAGGAATACCAGGTCATCTCGGTTTAATTATACCTAGATGCTTGTATTTCCTTACAACATTTCAAAAAGAGAAAATAAACCAAAAGTGCCCAATGATGAAAGCAAAGTACTTGCGCTCTAATGATGACAAAGTATCCACATCCATCCCATATCTAGAAATTCCATATCAACCATGCAATAAGAAAATCCTGCAGTGTATCAAATGAAAGCCAGTATTTCTTCATTTCTTCTCTTCCACTCATCTATATCATCTTTGTGTCAATTGAGTACATTTGGACATATCAAAAACATAGCATAGGTACCATATCATATCACATGATTAAAACATTTGCATACATAATAAGTGCATTAGGTCATCCACATACATTTGCATCCGCATATCATCTCAAAAATAAAAAACATAGACAAATACATATAGAGCTGCATAATCATATCAATACCATTTGCATTCCACATTTGCATAATCAAATCATCCTAAAATCCATCTAGTATACATCACATATACAAAGCATCATAAGATAGATTGCATTCATAACATATAAACATAGAACACATGCATGTAGAACATCAACAACTGTATCATCATATAAAGCATAACATGTCCAAATGTGCAACATATCAAAATATCTGTCCATCTCTCAGAGTCATATCATGAAATGTATACAAAGTACAACAAGATGGTGATACATGTCTCGGGGCAAAATAATACATAACAGGCTATCTAAGCCATCAAAAATATGTACATCAAGCCAAAAAATGGTACAAGTGTCAAAAAACTATCTAACCTTGCTGCCGTGGGACACTGCTCCCTATACTGCCCTCTCCTTTGTCACCCCTTGACTGCTGGGGGCCTCTCACTGATGCCATAGATCAGGATCCACCTGCCCTCTGTGATGCCCCAGACTGACTCCTATAACTAGATGCACGCTGGTCCACCGGCATTGCCCCATGATACAACCCTCTATAATACTGAGTCTGAGCTTGTGCTCTGGCAAGCTCACTCTGTACCTGGGCTAGCTGTGTCTATGCCTGCTGCACCTATTGAACCAAAAAGTTTGAAGTACCTTCTGTACCCAGGGCTGCCACTGCTGCATCTCTCTTCGCTCGCATCACCTGCACACTAGCCAAAGCTTCGTCTTGCTCTCTGGATATCTCTGATATCTATCCTGCATTTTCCTCTCTCTGAGACTCCACTGCTCTTAGGTGGGCTCTCAACTACCTAATCTGACCCTATAAAACAATAATGGCATGTTGCTGTAAGTCAGGCTACGAAGCCTACCCTGCATGTCCCTGTCCCTATGCCACCTGCTGTACCAGCACCTATACCTGCACCTGCCCTGCAGCCTGCGGCTACACAACCTCTTGCTAACCTGAAGGTCCCTCCCCGGACCTCCTCCTCTGTCTCGTTCTACCTCCTCCTCCATCTCCTCCTCCTCCGTCTCCACCATCATCTCCCTTACCTCCTCTCCCCCCCTCCATCTCCTCCTACCAGCACCACCCTCATCATCTGAATCCTCCTCATCTATACAAGGAGCCAACTCTCCAGGTCCTAAATATTTGGGAAATGGATGAGCGACGAACCACTCCTCATAATCTGGTATCATGCCCACATCTACTATATCCCTCCTCATAGGGCAAGCTGCATGGGGAATCTGACGGAAGTCTGCCAAAGCCTCCTCATACTATGCCACGGGACCCCACCTGTATCTCTCTGCATGGGTCCTCGTGAATCGTGCCTGCCCCTGTGGCCTGCCCTACACTCTACCAAACTGCCTCTATACCCTACTAATAATCTGCCACTCTAATAGGTACCTCATCTTGCCAATAAGCCACCGGGTCTGGAAACAGTAAGGCAACTCATCAGCCTCATCCTCCCATACCTCGCAGTCTAGGTATGGGTGCCAGATAACCAGATCCACATTATCCAGCACATGTCTCCAATACTCAAGCTTTCCCAGCTTGTGCTGAGAAATCACGCCTGCATATCCGTAACTATAGGGCTCACCCCTCTACCTGTGAAAAAGACATATCAACCGCGTGATAGATATGTGCTCCCATAACCAAAACTGTAAAAGAGACACACCTGCTGACAAACTGGCTTCTCTGTGGTACACAACCTGGTGCATATCTCTGTACAAGTGTGCTAGCACGCACACACCCCAGGCATACCGAGTCACATTGGTAATCATGCTCTCCAGTACCCTCCCCCAACTAGTCAGGAACCCGTGTGACCTCCTATCGGGGCATACTATGCCACCGATCAGTCCCACCACTATCCCTGAGAAGTAGTCATAGCAGTCATGAATGTCCTACCACGAAATCACCTGCCCAACCAACTCTGGGTCATCAAACACCTGTCTGCACTCAACCAATCCAGTATCACACCATGACTCATACTCTACCAACTCTCCCTGAATAGGGAGGTGCAGAATCCTACACACATCCTCTAGAGTGATTGCCAGCTTCCCGGTCAGTAGATGGAATGTCCCATCCTCGCTGTGGAATTGCTCCACCGCTACAATCAACAACCTGTGGTTCGCGTGAACCTCAGGCATGAAACAAATGTAATGAACACCCATAGCACCAAGAGCCTCGCGATCCATCTCTATCAACATATACTGATGCAACAACGACAAAGGGAACTACTCTCATGACATCAGGGTATCCCAGATATCCTCCTGCAATCAGGCAAAGCATAGCGTCAAAGAAATCCATATCCAAGAAAACATAGTCAGAGCAATCAAACTATCCTATCATTGACTTAACATATCAAATTAATCAGAACAGTATATCATCTCTTGACTAAATTCTCGGCAATCTTGGAGATTGCTTATCAATTGACGCATCGATCAAGGTGCCAATTGGGTTAATTTCATTAAGTCAACTAATTTTCCTAGTGCAAATGTGTCGATCCAGGTGGCAAATGCGCCGATCCATATCAGATGCACCGCTTCACTATGAATGCGCCAATCCTTGACGTATATTCACCGTTCTGGCACATGCACCACTTCTTGTGTCACATGCGTAGCTCCACAGTAGATGAGCCAATTCCCAGCCTATATGCGCACATCTATCATATGCGCCGTAAGATCTCTGAGATGTGCAACTTCGCAGCATATACGCTATTTTGGAGCGCATATGCAGTTCGGTGCATCTGTCTTAGCTTTTTTTCCTAAGCATTTATTGACCTAATAAATGACTTTTAACCAGTTTTGTCGAACTACATATCGGTGGTCCTGCCTCGGCTAGCCGATCAAACCGTCGGACTCGCTCAAACCGGTGCTCCCCACGCAGAATATCCATATCTCTGTCGACTGCTCTAGCTCCTCTGCTCTACTAAGCTCTAAGAGACCAAACAACTAAGGACAAGTGTGCAAATGAATAGAACTTGTGGCCCAGCTCCTATATATAGCAAGTGAACCATGGCTGATTGTGTGACAACTGTGACTACTTCCCATATCTGTTCCTCCAAACCATGTCCTATTTTTCTCCATCCTAACCCATTTTTCACCTTCTTCTTCGTGAGATTGTCCATCTCGTGCTTTTTGTCATCTTCCTGTCCAATCTCCCGAGGGGACATCCTATCATTAAACTTGTACCAGGGGCAAATTGGGGCATGTATCATCGTCAAAAATTCTTATTCTTTGAAACAACGTGATAGAACACATTGCATCAAAGAGGGGCAAAATGTATACACCTAAAAATGACATGACTCTACCTTAATAAATATTTTAAATATTTATTTCATCTTCATATTCCTCTATCAATAAATAAATAAATCAATTTATTTATTTGATTCATTTTCTCCCATTAATTGAATAAATTACATTTATTTAATTAATTTCATCTATATCAACTTTACTCTTCTAAATAATTAAATAATTTTAATTATTTAATTAAATCATCCATTCTTCTAAATTTAAATAAAATGCAAATTTATTTAAATTAAATCTCCAAAAAATAAAATATATTTAAATATTTTATTTATTCTTCCAAATTATCTACAAGTAATTAAATAAATTTATTTATTTAATTATGCTTTCTTATCTTCTAAAAAATCTTCTAAATCTTCTAAAAATAAATTCTTCTTGTCATACAAAAAGCAAAAGTTGAGTTAACTGATTTAAAGCTATCAACAAAGCTCTTAAATTAGAAAAATATATTCTAATTTAAGAAATAAAAACTCATCCTCATCAAGAAAGCAGTTAACTCAACAAAGCATCTTTTTGAATGACACATGTCTTTCTTCTATTCGCGCATGTTCTCTTGAACATTCTCCTTCGTTGATCTTCTTATTTCTTCTACACCATTGATCTTCTCTCTCACAAATCTATAAATACAACCCTCTTCTTCTATTTCACATATCCAACTTTCGAGTAAACTTATGCTGCAGAATCTATAGAGTGCCATTGGCACCCCACTTTCACATCACTTCATCTATCATCCATTCCATATTGTGTTGAAGCTCATCTTCAACACAACAAGTATCTGAGTTGTTTCTCCTTGTCATCTTGAGGAATTGAAGAAAGAAAACAAGCTTCCTGAGGGCCATCTTCATCACCAAAACATCAAGAAAGAATAGGCAAACAATGGAAATCGCAAGGTAAAAAGGTTGTGAGTATCTCTCTCTTATTTTAAATCCTTTTTGTTTGCACATTCCATTGATGTTTTGAGTTTTTATAATTAGTTTTATTCATCCCATTTTACCCATAACACAAATCTTTGATTGACTAGAGAAATATCAAGTTAGACTGAACCCAAAGAAATGTGTATTTGGCGTAACATCTGGAAAATTGTTGGCATACATTGTGTCTTGATGAGGAATAGAAGTGGACCTGGCCAAAGTAAAGGCTATCATGGAAATGCCTCTGCCAACAAATCTCAAGCAGCTTCGTAGTCTACAAGGAAGGTTACAGGCCACCCGCAGATTTATCTCACAGCTAGCAAACAAATGTCATCCTTTCCAACATCTTCTTCACAAGGGTGAACCTTTTAAGTGGGGTGAAAAGTGTCAACATGCCTTTGACAAAATAAAGGAATATCTGGAAACACCTCCTATGTTAGTGCCCCTATACTTGATCACCCATTATTGCTTTACATCTCTTCAACAACATCAGCATTGGGTGCCCTTCTAGCTCAGCATGATGATTCAAAGAAAGAGCAAGCCATTTACTATATCAACAGAACTCTTGTGGGATATGAACTTAATTATTCATCTATGGAAAAAGCATATTTAGCATTGGTGTTTGCTTCCCAAAAGTTGCGACATTATATGTTAAACCAAACAACAAAGCTCATATCTAATGTTGATCCACTCAAATATCTTCTCTCCAAAGCAATCCTTACGAGAAGATTAGAAAAATGGGTTATGATCTTAAGTGAATTTGACATACAATATGTGGATCGAAAGGCCATAAAAGGACAAGTTATTGTTGATCAGTTAGCTACAACACCCATCACAGATATTCATCCAATACATCTAGAATTCCCTGATGAAGGATTGTTTAATCTAACTTCACCAACATTGTGGCAACTATATTTTGATGGATCTTACACACAACATGGATCAGGAGCAGGGATATTGATTGTTACCCCTCAAGGAGATTGAATCCTGAAATCATATAGAATTGCATTTCCATGTACCAATAACATAGCAGAGTACAAAGCTTTAATCACAGGATTACACATGGCGGTACAATGGGCTATCAAATAGCTACAAGTCTTTGGTGACTCTCAATTGGTTATCAAACAAGTCTTAGATGAATATCAAACAAAAGATGAGAATCTTCTTCCATACAAGGTAATGGTTGATGATTTCAAAAAGTACTTTGACAATATCACCTTTGAACAAATCCCAAGGTTACAAAATAAAGCAGCAGATGCCATGACTATGATTGGATCTCTTCTAGACATGTCGTCCAATACACACAAGTGTGAGTTTCTAGTTGAACAACTTTTGATTCCAGCATTTGAAGTACCGAAGTTTGAGCTTATTTGTGAGATTGTTTGTCCCAATTCACCATGGTACAAGGACATATATGAGTATCTTCATGATCAAACCCTTCCATTCCAACTATCTAACACCCAACGAAAAACCTTTATCCATCGAGCCTCTCATTACACTATCTTAGGAGACACCCTTTATCGCTGGAGTCTTAATGGTATCCTTCTTAGATGTCTTGATTCTGAGGAAGCAAAAGTGGCCTTACGTGAAGTACATGAAGGTGTCTGTGGATCTCATTCCACTGGCCCTGGTCTTGTTAAGAAACTTCTATGAGCTAGATATTATTGGCCAACTATGGAGAAAGATGCCCAACAATTTGCAAAGAGATGTCTATAGTGTCAGAAGCATGGGGATCTAATACATGCAACAGCACATGAACTTCAGCCTATCACTACTCCATGGCCCTTCTCGGAGTGGGGACTTGATCTCATAGGTAAAATCCATCCTACTTCGTCAAATGGTCATAAGTTTATCATAACCGCCATTGAGTACTTCACAAAGTGGGTGGAAGTAATACCCATGACTTATATTACTGGCACGCAAATATCCAAGTTCATCCTACACTATATCATTTGTCATTATGGAGTTCCTCAAGCCATTATCATTGATAATGGTTGTCCTTTCAAGAACCAAGAGGTGAGAGATCTTTGTAACAAGTTTCATATCCAACATAGATTCTCTACACCTTACTATCCTCAAAGCAATGGCCAAGCTGAGGCTTCTACCAAAACAATTATCAAGATCCTCAAAAAGATAGTCATTGAAGCTGGTCGTGATTGGCATCTGCAACTTCATCCTACATTGTGGGCATATAGAACAAGTATCAGAACTCCCACTGGAGCTACACCCTATGCTCTTGTGTATGGCACTGAAGCTATCCTACCTATTGAGGTTGAGATCCCCTCACTACAAGTATCTCTACAACATACTATCTCAGATGAAGAATATCAAGTATCCAGACTCCATGATCTTGAACTACTAGATGAATAACATCTTACAACACTTAACCATCTCCAAGTCTATAAAAACCGTCTACGCCGCAGCTACAACAAAAAAATCAGAGAACATAGATTTCAAGTTGGAGATCTTGTCCTTAAAGAAAATTAAAGGAATCAACAACATCATGAGAAACAGGGCAAGTTTGAACCAAATTGGCTTGGTCCTTTTGTCATCACAGCAATCTAGGGATCATGTCCATCTTCTCTCAACACCTAAAGACATTCCCTTAGATGAACCAGTCAACAGCATTCATCTCAAGAAGTTCTATCCATGAATCTTAGCAATTCCAAAAAAAAAAAATCTATCTAACAGCAAAAACCACTTTGTGGCGCTTTGGATAACAAAAAAATAAATAGTACAAGATAAATAATATGTCCTCTAGTGAAAACCTAGCAAACAGGTACCTTAGATAAGTACCATAGTGAAAACCTAGCAAACAGGTGCTATGTGTAGTGACCAGCT
The DNA here is from genome assembly GCA_027924645.1 of Cunninghamia lanceolata. NCBI lineage: Eukaryota > Viridiplantae > Streptophyta > Pinopsida > Cupressales > Cupressaceae > Cunninghamia > Cunninghamia lanceolata. The sequence continues at coordinate 6,048 of BSBN01000292.1, read as the reverse complement.
CCCTTCCTCTGCTTAGTTTGTTTGATCACAGCTTTTCATCGCGTACTTCACCATCTTTCCTCCATAATCCATATCATAATCCACATTTCACCTTGTACAAACATTGTTGCTCATTATCCCTTCTCCATCCATAATAAAAAGTCTTTCCGCCCTTGCCTCTGCCCTGCTAGTCTTCGTAGTATATATTTCGTTGAGGTAACTCTATCATTTGGCACCTTAGCATCATATCCACACACGCCATCCATCGCTGCCTTTCCATAATAAAAACCTCATCCCACACTGGGGACACTTGTTGAGCCTTATTTGGAAGTGGATATCTATAGCTTTAGCTCATAACACAGCAAACTTTCAGTTTCAACTTCAACCATAGTACGCATCCAACTTCAAACATGGAAAACATTTGGAACCAAGAGTAACATCTTAACAATCAATCCTATCTTAAACATCATCGCAAACATCAAAAACACATCAAAATTCCAAAAAAAATCAAAACATCCAAAATTCCAAGCAATAAAGTTGACCCTTTGACATCAACCATCAACATAATAAGCAAGAATTACATCACCAGCTCTATCATTAAAGCCCTGATCCCATGGATACAGGGTATATAGGCAATTTGAGATGCGAAGGAAGCACTATAATTTAGGCCACAGCGATAGCCCTTCTCTCATCATCCATCTTTTTTCCTTCTTCTAATCATCCTATGATCTTTCATCTCACTTTCCTCTATCTTTCATCACTTACATCATCAATAAACCCTGAACTACATATTCATCATGTCTCATCACCATCGTAATGTGCTTTGATCCCGTGGATACAGGGTATGTAGGCAGTCTAGAATACAAAGGAAGTTTCCAGTACTCAAGCATAGATGATCCACCCCATCCTCATCTTCTTTATCTTTCATCTTCTTCCTTTTGACTAGCTCAAGCAAGAAGCAGACCATCTGTATACTAAAAGTTCAAGCACTTTAACCAATCAAGGATAAGCCAGAAGCTATTTGTTCGCATGCCTTAAGCCAACATTTTCTATAGCATTTTATCAACATATTTAGCCTTCAATAGGATGCAGCTTTCCTCCCAACAAGGTGCCAGCTTAAATCTATCTAAGAGCACCTAAATTTGGCAAGAGAATGTGATGATAGTATCTTTAGTTTTATCTTTGATTTATCTTTTGTCCCTTTCCTAAGCCTAATCAAGACTGCCTTGATCTATCATATCTTGGTATGTTACGATGAAGTACAGAATGGGGCATGGTCATATTGCTTTCGTATGCTATGTCTACGGGATGATATTATTTCCTTCCTATGCGTATTGGTATCTTGTACGTGTTGGGATTAGTATCTTACATATCAATATCTCTAGCATTTGAGAAGCTAAACAGTCTCTTATGCACATGAGACTATTCTATGTAAAGAACTATTTCCATACATATAACCAGCAAGGTGTCACTATGTGTAGTGGAGATAAGCTCAAACCATTGCTTGTAGCATCAAAGTCTATCTCAAAACACTAGCTGTTATTCATATCTTGTGTATGTTATCTCAACATCTTGACCTCATACGTTCAGACAAGATTGTAGTATGTTAGTTTTGCATTGGATATTTCGACACCTTGGTCTTCTATACCCTGGTGCATAACATCCACATGCTATATCAAATATAAGGATTGCATTTCTTTTAAATTCTGAGCAATTACTTTAAAAAGCTACCACTTCATGTATACCTTCCATCATATGCATATGTAGTTCTCAACCAAGATCAATCATTTTCTCTATCGTTCTTTTCCACATCTCTTATCCTACAAAACAAGTGTGTTAGACATATCATATCATTACCATTTATATATAAGCATCAGTCCATATCCTATCATTACCATCTACATATTTGCATTATCATTAACCTACTACATTTTCATTATTTCTATTTGCATATTCATATCATTTGCATAAACATCCATATAATCCATGAAAATACAAATACAACATGCATAACCATCATAATACCATAAGTGCATCCATTACAATATCATGTCGATAATCAATGCCATCATATATATACATAAGTTTGTCAATATACAAGTGTCCATATGTACAAGCTAAGCCATCAAAAGAATGTATATACAATCAGCCCGTAGGCCTCATCTTGATACAATAATATACATAAACAATGTAGCCCTAGTGACTATTAGAAGCTCCCTCGCCCTGACCACCACCACTGGGTTCTGTACCTATCCCCCTATCTCTCTGTGGTCCCATCACTGATGCTACAGATTGAGACCCACCTATCCTTCGTGAAGTAGAAGCTCCTGACCTACTCCTGAAGCTAGGCTGCCTCTGCTTTGCTGGCATGGTCCCATAGTATAAGCCCCTATAATACTCAGCCTCACCCTATGCCCTCCTTAGCTCTCCTTGTGTTTGTGTCAGCTGTGTGGCCAGATACATAGTAGCCCCATCTATACCCAATGCAGCCACTGCTCTATCCCACTCGCCAGTTATCCCCTGTAACTGCTGAACAACTGTATCCCTCTCTATCCGCAGACCATCTCTCTAAGCCCTCATCACCTACATCTACTATATGGCAGTGTCTTGCTCTAATCTCATCATCTGCTCATTCTAGCTAGTTGTATCTCTCTCCCCTATCACTCTGGCAAGTGAACCATCATCTTGCCCATCACCTCCCTGTGCTCTCACCTGTAGCTGCACCTGGTATGTCTGAGTCTGTGCTCTAGCATGTCGTAACCCTATCACCGCCTGATGCATGTCTAACTCCACTCTCCTCAGCCTCATCTGAGATCTCTACCTCCATCTCCTTTCCTCTCTAATCCTCCTCCATAGTTGCTGAATCCCAACATCATCACCTCCTAATCTCTAACCCTAAGGCTGTGCAAGTATCTGAGGCTGCACATGCCCATGTCCCTGCACCTGTATCCCTGCAGTTGCTGGCACAACTGCTTGTGCTGGTGGATCTCATCGCCACCTCCTCCTCACTGGCCTCTCCATACCAATCTCTCCAATCTCCCCCACCCTTATCAGCCGAGTCAGTCTAGCTCTCACCCAATGTGCATCATAATCTGACAAAGTCCTAGGATCTACAGGACCTTGTCTCCATGGCCACATCACTGGCTATAGCCCGTCTCTCTCTACCAAAGCTGTACCAACCACAATCTCTAGCCCCCAATCAAAAGCCTCCTGCCGAGTCCTCCCAAAAATCGCATCCCCCACTGGTGCTCCCTGTGGTAATCTGAATTGCCTCAATACCCTCTTGGGAAAATGTCACTCTATAATATATGTGCTACGTCCAAAAATGTATCTTGCCTACCTTGCATAGACAAGATCTACATCCTCCTCATCCCATCTCTCGCATGCTAACCATGGCCTCCACACAAACCTATCCACCTCATCTAGTGTCCGCCTCCAATATACAACTCCTCGCTACTACCGTTAAGTTAGAGCTCCTCTATACATCCTAGCATATAGCTCTCCTACTACCCTCACCACCCATCCATCTAGCCTCGTCACTGGAATGTGGTCATAAGCCCATACATGCAAAATTGTGACTCTTGTAGGTATACTAGCCCCGAACATATATGCACAGTCATGCAGATAATGATAGAGTTGTCCAAGCACACATTGCACCCATGCACATCTTGTCCTATAGGAGAACATCCCCTCCATCATCATCCCCCATCTGATTGGGAATCCTCTCGCTCATCTATCGCCCACTAGCCATCTGATAATAGCCACAACTACTCGTTGCAGCTTATCGTATAGCTCCTCTATCCTCACCATCAAAATCTCTGAGCCCTCTGCCCCAATATCTGGTGTCTCAAATAACCGCCTAAATGCAGCTAGACCCATATCAGGATCATATTCTACTCGGTCCCCATCAATCGGAACACACAAAATCCAGAACACATCCTCCAAGTGATAGTCGCCTCTCCTATTGACAACAAGAATGAACTATGCTTGCCCTACCATCAATGTCATCAATCCTTGATGTGCCTGCACTGGCTCTAACCTCGATACATGCTCCAATCTGAGGATCTCTAGCACTAGCCGCTCATCTGCATCCAGTAATCTAACCAACCGCAATTCCCTAGGATGTGGCTTTCACGATAACAACGGTGGTAGTATATCATGCATCATTTTGCTCACTGTATCAGTCTTTGTGCTATCAAAATTGACTTTTGCATGCTATATCTACCTACCTCTACTATAAGTGACCCATTCTTCTATAAGAGATATCTTTTTTGACTATAAGTGAACCATTTTACCATATGTGCACATTTTTAGCTTACAAGCGACCTACTTACCTTATGCGTGTGGCTGTTGACTGCACGTGACCTCCAACACTACATGCGCATGTTGTCTGTCCATAAGCAACCTATCTACTATATGTGAGAATGTATCCTTTAAAAGCGAGCTATATCTATATATGCGTCTACTTTTCCTCCATAAGCGACCTATTCTAGCCATATGCGCATTCCCCCTATCTATTTCTCTCGCCAACTACATGTGACTCATTTTTTCCATAAGCGACCAAGCTGCACCATATGCGACCTAATCTACCCTAAGTGACTGCTTTTAGCCTACAAGTGACTTGAACTACCTAGCCCCTAATCTAGTCACTTCTAGTGATGTGTGTGCATTTATGACGATTCTAGCCTATCAAAATCATGCTTTTAGCAAAAGTTTTGATACATATCGGTGCGTCTACTCCCTCTGGTCACCCATGTGTCCTCACTTGCTCAGTACGATGATCTCTGTGTGGAATCACCATCCTAATAGTTCTCCAACTCTCGTCGCCAACACCTATAAGGAGCTCTGGATCTCTCTAGATTTCTAAACACAAATGATCAGAAATGAGCCTATTTGCCCTTGAGGGGACCTACTTATAGCCCCTATCCAAACTTTAATTCTTCTGTATCCATCCCATCTTTCCCTCCACCTCTACCATCCCAATTTCTCCCACCCAACCCCTGTTTTCTTCATGTCAGCCTTATTTTCTAGCCTTTCATCCTATTGTGAGCCAACCCAACCCTTTCTAGTTAGCCTGGGTTACCTCTCGAGGGGGCATCACCTGCCAGTTACACTAGGGCATCACCTTGCTTATCAAGCGAATTATCGTATCTTCTTTGACACAACGCTCTAACGAACATTGTATCAAAGAGGGGCAAAATGTAGACACCCAAAATTGACCTAATTATCATTATCATTCAAATATTGCATTAGCTACCATCTGCATTTGTCTAACACACTTGAGCAATATCCATATCACTTATTTCTTCTATTAATTAAATAAATTTATATTTATTTTAATTAATTCATTAGCTATTTCTTCTATTTTCTTCTAATCTATAATTATTTAATTATCTTCATTCTATCTATTTTTAATTAAATAAATCTTATTTATTTAATTAAAATTCCATTCACAAAACCCACTTCCTAATTAATTAAATAAATTTTATTTATTTAATTAATTTCTCTTATCATTTATCTCAAATGAGCCAACATGTGTGCCTCTTTCATTTAAAAAGATAAGTGGTACTACATCTTTTATTTAATATCTTTCACATGTAGTACTTTTTATGTACACGGTCACATATAAGCCTTATCTTCCCTCCACTTGTCATCTTCACATTCATCTATGACTATCAATTCATCTTAGCCATTACATAGCCACCAAATCTCCACCATTGATTGATTTTGGTTGAGGTCTATATAAACACCCTCTCATTCCATACTACACGGATCCAGCATTCATATAGTATCTACATTATCATCTTGAGCATATTATCATTATCATCCATCTATCATGGCAGCTTTTATCTTCATAATTGTTAATTGTTGAAGAAGCAATCCACATCATAAACAAGGAATCATACAATCTAGGTGATATTGTTCTTGAATTGCATGCTTTTGATTTTATTTGGATTCGATTCTTTGATGATGGTAGGGTTAGGTTTTCATGGCTATGCTTGATCTTATTAACCTAATTTTTACCTATCATAGGAGGACCTGGGTGGAAAGGACACGATGAAAGTACCT